>OY720389.1:10000000-15000000 GCA_963082905.1 Oligia fasciuncula
ATCTTCAGACGTGACCCCGAGCATGTCCACAAAATAAATCGCGCGATGACGCCCGCGGTTCAATTTTGTGTGAAAATTACGAGTTTAGGTACGTATCTTCAGAAAATTTGGCCGAACAAATAGATAGCAGGCCGAGGGCTGGCCGTGATTCGCCTCACGTCTCTCACGACCACAGGGTACTTTAAAAATCCGTTTTCCGACCTTCCGACAAGTTCGTATGCTGCGGCTGCGACCTTTTCTCAAAGTGCTATGAGGGTTATCGTGTGGTGAAAGAAATTAGAAATTTTGCTTTTAATGCATTTCATTCAATTAGGTATGTATATGTTTGCTAAAACTAATAGCAAACATGGCGAAGTATTGTAAAAGAAGAATTCGCATAAACCTGAAACTGCAGATAGCATTATATGAATACCTATAAGTATATAAAATATGGTTAATTTAATTATTCCGAGAAAATAGTTTCGTTTCCTTCATGTGATCACTGGCTCTCTGTGTCTCTTAGTTTTGTGCCATCTGTCTTGTGGTTGTTAAGAAAAGCAACTTCAGTTTTAGCAATAAGCTATTGCTTCAAGGAGGTTTCCCAATTTTTATCAACGATTGTTTGATTAAATCGGTTGGACAAGTAGTATCTGTGGATAATAATAATGTACAGCGGTTACCAAGGAGCCTGCCCACTATGATTAATATGGAAATATTGACCTCGGTCCCTTTCTTGTATAAGGGCACTTTGTGAAGGGCACTAAGGTCTAAGAGCCAAGAACGATTGTGATTGAGTTTTGATTAGGATTTCCAAACTCAATAAATACTTCGCTTAGCGCGTAGGTAGTATGTAGGTAGATGATTTAATGGCACTCGAAACGAAATGCTGTGGTACCAATTAATTTGCGAATATAAGAAAATGAAAAGGCTCTTGAAATAAAGCTGGAGCCCGTCTGCCAGTTTCGTTGTTAACTTAATTATAACAAAATTCGTGTCCGCTTTTGAAGTCGCTATCCGTATTACGAGCTCGTCGTGTTGATCATTCAATCTTCTCTCATGAGGTTTCGTTATTTTATTCAGCTCGTGAATCGAACCGTAAGAAGGTGTTAAAGAGTGAATTGGCAAAAGGAGCGAATGAATGGAATATGCGAACAGGTCCGCGCGTTGGTTTGGTTCCGATCGCCATTCGCCGCTGAATAATGAATGCGACGGGGACGATAATATTCACCGTGGCCCACCGACGCCACCGCCTCCCTTGCGACACATGTTATCTATGTACACTTGAATAGATTCTCTCTACTGATACAAGACATCACGCCTACGATTATACAAATAAAACCTTAAAACACTCCATACAAAATATTAATTTCAAACAGTTAGGGATGATCTCAGTTATTTTATAAGTGATTATGGTAATGTACGTAAATCGGAAACAAATCTGGTGCTACGGTGGATATATATTTAAATTATGTAAATTAATCTGTAAAGATCTTCGTAAATACGTTCTATTGCTAATTCTAGGACAAAGCAATTCTAGTCTTGTGATTGTGAGCAATGAAAAATGTTGAAATATTGGACACAAAGTTCAACACGTGGGGTACAATCGAAGGGTTTATTTTTCACTTGAGAAATAAAAGAGTGAAAAAAATTAAAGAGAATTAATTTGTGTGTCAATAGAACACAAAATAATAATAATTCAGTAATGTGGTAGGTACCTAACTTCGAATGGAAGAAGTCGATTTGTACGTTGAGGAAAACTGCACTCAAATAAACCAAAGCTCAACCTCACCCACTTAATGTTAGGGTGTAACATAATGTTGTATAGACAGGTATTAAAATAAAATTAGGATGAAAGTTGATAGCACGGATATATCTATGGTTGATAGTCTATCTAACTAGAAGCTCCTACAGATTTGCAGTACCTCAAGCATTTTATACTTGAAGGTATAAAAAAAATTTATCGAATAAACCATTCGGACGATATTGCAGTAAGGCGGGAATCGTATCACACTGTCGACATTTATATCTTATGAAATACAGCATCGACAACAGACATATAAGTCTGGTTTTGTTTTTTACTGTAGTACCTGTTGTTGACACTCGTTGGCCTTCTCATTTCTATACAGATCGTTTATAAAGAAAGACGAACGCGTGACGCAAAAGTTACATAGAAGCGAACCATAAAATGAAATGAATTTAAAATTATAAAAAAAATCGGATTTTGAAAAAGCACAATGAGTAAAATAAAGAAAAAAAAAGACAGAAGAGAGGAAGATTCTTAAAACTAAGTCAATATTTAATTTTATATTTACGTTTACTCCGCGCGTTCGTGCCAGGTCCAGTGCCGGATTAAGCCAGTGCAAGGCCTGTAGCAAATTATACCAATGTACTTCCCCCTGATAGAACTTGGTTTGTTTTTCGGTTTTGAAGTTGAGGAGATAACAGTTCTTTTCAATTGTTTTTTTTCACGATACCTATAACAAAACTAGCCGAATCGGTGATTATGAACAAAGATTTTCTTTTCCTTGTGTTCCTTAACTTGAACCAAATTACTTTAACTTCATACAATTATAATTACAAGTAATTTAGTTAAATCCAACATTATTGGTAGTGATTGAACGTGATGTGAACAGTCTTACCAAGGGGTATCGTATTACCCAGTAACTGGGTTGTGGAGGTCAGATAGGCAGTCGCTCCATGTAAAATACTGGTATTCAGCTGCATCCGGTTAGACTGGAAGTCGACCCCAACATAGTTGGGAAAAGGCTAGGCAGATGATGATGATGAACGTGATGTGAACCTTGGATGTAGAAGTGAGCTGTTGGCACCTTGGTTTTCATTTAACCATTCCAGAATATGAGAAACAATACTCCTATTGTTTCTTTTATTCTGGAATAGTGAACTAGAGACAGAAATAGGAGTTACTTTGTCGCCGTATTTTGTTTTATTTTATTCGGGAAACTTACAGCTAATATCAACAGTGTTCTTAAACAATATGCATTTGAAGGCCATTTACAAGTTTCCACTGATAAACACAAAAAGAAGAATTAAGAGAAACTAAGATGAACGAGCGATCTAAGCAATCTCGAAATTTAGCATCCCGCCTCGGAGAAGTTAGATTTCTTTTGACCAATCATAAACTCAAACTCAAAGCATTTATTTCAAATAAACCAAATACAGGCACTTTTGAATGTCGGTCAGTCAGAAATATAAAGCTGATTGCCGAGTCCAAAGCGTATTAGGTCTCTATGGAGAAGAACGGGCAAGAAACTCCACGGACACTCTTTTAAATCAATACATGGTTACAAAATATTGGTTACATCATTCATGTTAAAATTATGAACTATGAAATTAAAATAAGCCGTGGCAGCTAAGAGTTGACCACTGACGGCGCCCGTTCACGAATATGACGCATGGATCAGACCTTCTCAGATCCTTTCTATGGAGGATGAGTGAACTTGACACGCTGTTTCTCATACCTCTATAGAAGTACCCTGTAAATGGTAGCTTGACAGTATATGTACTCATACATGCTCACACATGTGCTATGCAGTCATACATGCATAATAGTATTCCATTGGACCTGATGGTGATATAGGCACCATGACTTGTTTTTTTGTACATTCACGAGCGGCGGGAGGAGCCCTACAAGCGCGGGGCCTGTAGCATTTGCTACACTGTGGCTAATCTGGCCCTGGTTTATCCTATTGTATCGCTTATGGAAAAGCAGAGAAACAACCTCCTCTCTCTGTTTGTGTCGACCCCTACGCTCCTCTGCCAGGTTCAAGCAAGTTCTAACCAAAATGGCAACATGATCAAGATTTAGATTCACAAAACAAATTATGATGTCACTGATGATGTCAGTGTTGCATACCATCAAACTACATACAACATTTCATTATCTGAATAGTTGGCTCTATATCAACGCTTGCACTGAATTTTATGTGAACTTTCAATGAAGTTTAAATGATAATTGAAAAGCAAAAGAAATGTTGAGGTTTTCAACTTTTTCCTAACGTTCCTTTGTGTGTATGACCCTTATGTAGCAATTTCGACCTTGTCCTTTATTAAGGTCATGTATAAAAGGTCTTAAACGTGAGGGAAATGTATAAAAAGAATCCTTTCACACATTTCTTTGACAATTACTTTAACGAATGCAGAAAGTCATTTCGCTAAAAATATGAACATAAAAGTTCATAACTTCTACTATAAGTGAGAATTTTTGTTTAAAAATTTCCTGTTGTTAGGTCAAACAAAGCATCTTACAAGAAGGTATCGTATTGAATAAAATATAAATATTTTCGGAACGTAAAACTTTCACAGCATCTCGTCCTTGTGAATATTATGTCTATCCATTCAAGTCACGCGTGCCTCTGTTGTTTATTCACATTCGCATTGGCGTACGTAAATAATGGGGTAACTTTTCGAAGTCACCCGACACGTGTAAGACATGTTTCAATAACCTATTTAAATCATATTTTCATTTGAAAGTTGCTCGTCTGTAGCTAATTTATTGTAAGGCTAAGCAAAACGTGCCATATTCTAAGGTTATTTTTGGAAAATATAGTCCATAAGTCAATGCTCATAAATAATGTCAACAAAAGAGTGTGAATAAACTCCTAGGCTTTGTCAGTATTCGTATCAGTATTTATGTACGAAGCGCTTCCGATGTTTTACTCACTCATAATACAAGCGCGGCTGGTATCCGAATACCTTAAAATTGTGTCCATAAAGATAAAAATTTTTGCGACTTCGTTTCACTAGGCTCGAGGTTCCCTAAAAATTTATGATCACATTTCATAACTTCATAAGAGTTCTGTTGGTTTTTCTGAAAAAATGTGATATCCGATGTTCTCATTTAAAGGAAGCTTTATAAATTGTCCGTAAAGTTGAACTAAAGCCATTAAATTCTGCTACGAGTGCTACGCTTTTTCGTAGCAAGTGCGTAGGCCATATAAACTTATAATTTGGAATTCTGCCGGTGTTGTGTTTCTGCCGGAATTTATGTTGCATATCTATGCCATTGTAGGCAATATAATTAATTATACAATTTTGTTGACGTGCCTACTTTAACACAAACTAAAACTGCATTATTCATTGTCCTCAGAAATTATTCGTGGAGGTTTTTGGTGAACAATAGAATTATGAAAATTTTCGTGAACCGCGGTTTTGTTAATGGGCCACTAAAAAGGGACGGGTTCTAATTGCTTTGAATAATGCAAGCATATTCATAGGTATAGGTTATCTCATCGGTACGTCACATGGAGCTGACCACTGGGTCAGCTAGCCCTTTGTTGATTCGAATTTAATTAAGGGTTTGTTAAATAGTTATTGAGACAGGAATATTTAATAAAAAAATGTTTAAAAAATCACAGCATAATATTGAGTAAAGCGACGTTCACAGTGTTCGTACATGTAGGAAGGCTTAAGAACATAACAATAGAGAGCTCTTTAGGTCGTCTTATGAATTATGGGTGGCATGCAGCGCCGCCGCCGCCTGCGTCGCGGGCTAATTGATTTCTGAATTTAACCCTCGCGTAACCTCGTTGCTCCAAGTGAATGTGAAAGATGTCAGTTTTCTTCTCGCAGTAATGGAACTGTTATGTTATCTTCTCTCATATGGGCTAGCAACGTGAATTTCCTTTGCATTTTTCTTTACAAAAATCTAATTTTTACCCTCATCCGCCTTGTGGTAAAGGAAACCACTTGACACCCGTCCGTTAATAAATTTCTTTGAAAACAATTGGAATTGGACGTGCTACCAGGGTTAAATAATGCGAAAATCTGTGATTTATAAAGTCGCATTAACTTTTATGATAAATGATAAATGATAAATGATTTTTATTTCTGTAAGTAGGTTTGTACAAACACTTTTACACGTCAATCATTTTTTTTTTTTAAACTAGATGAGGTCGGCGTTTCCTAACTGACTATTCTGAGAAGAAAGGCCGAAACAAACTCAGAAGTCACAGTCTCTTTTAAAGTCCAGACAAAATCTTGGTCAGATCGTGTGAAGACCATGTAGGTTGGTGTCTGAAATGGTCTTTTGAGGAAAGAACCACACAGATTGAGCGGACCTGTCCAATCAGTGCAAGCATTTGCCAAAAATCGTGCAGCTCAACTCAGAACTTGAGGAGCTCAACGATTCGACGAACAATACCAAAGACAGGACATTTGGGTAGGCCGCATAATCTACTCAAACTGCCAGATCATGATTAAAACTAAGAAGGAAAAAAGAAGAAATGACCCACATAGTCCTCACATTCACAATAATTAAATAAAAAATAATAATAAAAATTACTTACAAAGTAAATATTCATGTCATTGTCTAAATAAAATTCATCAATGTCAATGTGTATATAAAAAATCCGGACATAATCTTTGAGGACCATGTAGATTAGTGTCTGAAATGGTCTTTTGAGGAAAGAACCACACAGATTGAGCGGACCTGTCCAGTCAGTGCACGCATTTGTCAGTAACCGTGCAGCTCAACTCAGAACTTAAGGAGCTCAACGATTCGACGAACAATACCAAAGACAGGACATTTGGGTAGGCCGCATAAACTACTCAAACTGCCAGATCATGATTAAAACGAAGAGAGAAAAAAACAAAAAAATTACCCACATAGTCCTCACATTCACAATAATTAAAATCATATAATACTTTATACAGTAAATGTACATGTCATTATTTAAGTAAATAGATACTTAAAAAAAAAGAAAATTATTAAAGTGTAAAATAGCAAAATAAAAACAACATTCTAAACCTATTGGAGCAGCTCAATCCCAGGCCTTTTTGTCCTCAATATAGTCTTTTACAGTATAATAGGCTTTCTGACATAGTTTTCGCTTTATAAAAGATTTGAATTTAGTAAGGCTTAGTTCTTGAATGTGGCTAGGAAGTTTATTATAAAAACGTATACATTGGCATCTAAACGAGCCACCTATTTTTTTGAGCCTTGTTGTAGGAACAACAAATTTGTGTTTGTTCCTAGTATTTATGTTATGGATATCACTGTATTTTTTAAACAGATTAATATTTTTATGTGCATACAAAAGATTATCATAAATGTACTGAGAAGGCACAGTCATTATATTAATCTCTTTAAATTTGTCTCTGAGGGAGTGTCTGGGACTTAATTTATAAATGGAACGAATTGCCCTTTTTTGTAGAATAAAAATTGTCTGAATATCGGCGGCATTTCCCCACAACAGAATACCGTACGACATCACACTATGAAAATAACTAAAGTATACTAAACGGGCTGTCTCTAAATCAGTTAAATCACGAATTTTCCTAACGGCGTATGCTGCAGAGCTAAGCTTTTTTGACAATTTATCTATATGGGGGCCCCATTGAAGCTTGGCATCCAACGTTATGCCTAGGAATACTGTGGTATCTTCAGGTTTCAACTCTTCATCCTTAATGAGAACACTAGTTTCTACTTGTCTAACGTGGGGTATGGTAAACTTAATACATTTCGTTTTTTTTCCGTTAAGAAGTAGGTTATTGACATTAAACCAGTTAACTACTTTTGCAAGGGCGTTATTTACATTGTCAGTAACCAGCTGCTGACGTTTGAGTTTAAATAAAAGTGAAGTGTCATCTGCAAACAACACTATATCATGTTCATCCCTTATGAGGTAAGGCAAGTCATTTATATAAATAATAAATAAAAATGGGCCGAGAATTGAGCCCTGGGGGACCCCCATTCTTACTACAGATCCGGGTGACCTTTTTCCGTTAACATCAACTCTCTGAATCCTATCACTTAAGTAAGAAGTAAGAAGATCCAGAGAGGCGTTCCGGATTCCGTAGTGGTGCAGTTTCCTGATTAATGTTTCATGAAGAACACAATCGAATGCCTTGGACAAGTCGCAAAAGATGCCCAAAGCATCGCATTTGTCCTCCCATGCATTATAAATATGTCCTAAAAGTTCAACTCCTGCATCGGTAGTCGAACGACCCCTTGTAAATCCGAACTGTTTGTTATGAAGTAATTTATTTTTATTAAAAAATCTTTGCAATTGATTTAAAATAAGTTTTTCAAAAATTTTACTAAAGGTAGGTAGTACTGAAATAGGTCTATAATTAGTAGGGTCTGATGTACTACCCGATTTAAACAACGGTATTATTTTACTGTTTTTCATAAGATCAGGAAACTCACCACGGTCAATACAATTATTAAATATAACAGCTAAAGTAGGTGCTACAATGTCTATAATCGACTTAGCAACATCCACAGAATTACCCCATAGATCTGCGGTCTTTTTAACATTTAACGTGTGAAAAGTTTTAATTATATCTTTACAGGTTACATATTGGAAGTGAAATTCAGAATCGCAAACTGGAACGTTTTCTTTAAGTAAAGACTCTGCAGCAATGGGTGATGAGTTAAGAGATTTAGTAGTTGATACGGGAATCTCTGCAAAGAAATTTTCAAAGGCCGCGGCGACTTGACAATCTGATTTAATTATATTGTCATCAATAACAAGGCTGTAGTCACTACTTCGGGTGCATGACCTTCCCGTTTCGCTATTAATGACATTCCAAGTCGTTTTAATAATGTTACTACTATTTTTAATTTTTGAACTCAAATAACGTGACTTGGCAATACTACAAACTTTTTTAAATATTTTAGAATAATTCTTAACATATAAATTAAATTCAGCAGTGTTTATACAAATCCGTTCTTCATATAATTCATAAAGTCGTTTTCTACTTTTATGTATACCAATGGTGGCCCAGTCACTGAAGCTTTTTAATGCTTGATTTACTAGGCTCTAATGTGGAAACCTAAACCTATTATTTGTATAAGAACAAAACATATGAACAGGATTTTGAACAAATAACGATGATGAGGTACAGAAATCAGTCATTACTCATAACAATTAGTACGACACGCGCGATTCTATACAGGGTGGGATCGACGCGCAAACCATGAATTCAGCACATAATTCTAGAACCCCGTAACTAACCTGAAAATCTTCTGTTTCATAGAAAAGTAATACCTACACGGTCAAAATGTATGGGACGGCTATTTATTTTTTTAAATCGACCAAAATTTCAACGCAGGGGGTTTCAGTATCCTGTACTGAAGCATGTGATGGTTACAGTTTGCGTGTCGATGTCTGCCACTCTGTATACGCTGACATGTTTTTTTATTTTGAATTCACACGTCTTCGAAATAGGTATCAAAGTTCATTGCACGTCGCTAAGATAGTGCGATGCTAATCACGGAGCGCCGGATCTGCATAGCAACACATACAATACACCGGCTGTGACAATGTCTGACGCAAAGTTGTTCCATTAAGTTTAAAATCTCAACGTTTCGCGTAACTAAGACGACACGAAACGTCGAGGCAAACTGGCGTCACCCAAGCAGCAAACTCCGCGTTTCTACAGAAATCACGAAAGAGTAAACATGGAGTGAAAGGTAAAGTCAGCGAAATTAATTATAAGCAGATTGACTACCACCTTATACCCAAACCATAACTGTTATTCTTTGAAAATTGTATGAAATGGCTTAAACACGGCAATTTTTTTTTTTTTTTTTTATAAAAAACATTGCCCCACACTAGGAATTTCTCTTGTATTGTGGGTGCGTTTACATACATTTAAATTCACGCACACAAACAGCCAGACCCCGAACAACTACTTGTAGGTCATACAAATATTTGTTCCGTGCGGGAATCGAACCCGCGACACGCAGCGCAGCAGTCAATCGCTTAACCACTGCGCCAACCGTGCCGTCAAAATTGACGTAGTGTATAAATTTTCTTCTATGTATGTCAACTTGCTTAATAATGATTTCCTCTGACTTAACCAATAAGAATAGGATTAAGATAATGAATAAGATAAGGACAGAGCGCTGCGGCATGGCGATTATATCCGCGGCGATTGTAGCACATCGCATTATACGAGTACTATGTTCCGCTGCGATGAGAGCACTGGTAGCCCAGTGGTATCAGCCGCGTCTTACGAGTTGCAGGTCGTAGGTTTGAACCCAGACAGGCGCTTTACTTTGTGTAAATTATTTCATCACCACAGCTCTCAAAACGGTGAAGGAAAACATCGTGAGGAAACCGACGTATCCTAGAACCAAAAATTCGAAGACATGTGACATCTCGGATCGGAACTGTTTCTCCTAAACACAGGTTATTTTGTAACCTATCTGGCTGTATGGCACCCACTAACTAGATTAAGAAACTTTATGCTTGTGCTTTATCTGGGGGCACGGCAGTGCCCCTGCCAAGTCGAGCATAAAGCGGCACGTCCGTACCATCCTTTTCTCGAAGCAGTTCAGGCCATTTTCGACCCCCTATAAAACCCCCCCTTAAAACAAGACTTATGAAGTGGTACCACCAGTCTCGTTATGTGGTGCCACTCTAAACAGAGTCAAACAGTTCAAGTACCTTGGTCACTGGGTTACAGAGGATGGCACTGATAACTGTGATATTGAGAGGGAGCGTAGGGCATTGGCCGTAAGATGCAACATGCTGGCCCGCAGATTTGCAAAGTGCGATAGCAATGTCAAAATAACTCGGTTTAAGGCTTATTGCCAGACCTTTTATACATGCAGTCTGTGGACTAGTTACACGCAGAAAACGTTTAATGCCCTGCATGTGCATTACAACAATGCTTTTAGGATATTGCTGGCGCTACCTCGTTTCTGTAGCGCATCAGGGATGTTCGCAGCAGCGCATACAGACGACTTCTTTGCGATTATTCCAAAAAGATCGGCTTCGCTGCTGCGTCGGATGCGGGGTGGCGACAGCAGTCTCCTGAGCGTTGTTGCTAGTAAGACTGAGGGCCGCATTATGGGGCACCTGTGCGCAGTGCATACATACTGTTGCCAGGTGTAGCCGTGAGGTGGCGAAATTAAATATTATTAGTTGTGTGTTAACGTCTACTATACTAACATAGGCTAAGGAATACTAACAAATATATGGGTTCTAAATAAAACAATATAACTTCGTTCTGGATAAAACTAGAAGCCTGAATTTTCAGTAACCAAGCAGTCGCAATCGAAATCGTACTATAGAATCTAATTTTTCATGCGATGGCCAAGTCAATCTATTTATTTAAAACATAAAAGATTTTTAATATTGATATGGTCACTATAAGATGTTGTTAGGTTAGTTAATTACGTAATAACTTAAGACAGAAGGTCCCATTAAGTAGGGACTGAATAAATGAACCGACTTGGTATTACATGGATCTCACAACTTTTTACTGTAGAAGAACTGAGTTGCGAGACTTGGCTTTTTTACAAGTTATGTTTTTGATGGCATATTATATTAGCTTACCATGTCATCTTGTCCTAATTGAACAATTCATCTCTATTATTATTATTATTTATCTACCACACTGGGCCCGCGTGGTGGATTACGGCCCACTCCCTCTCACAGAGAGGAGGCCTGTGTCCCAGTAGTGGGAACATTATAGGCTGATTATGATGTGTTCCACTGCTATACAAGTTTGGTGACTATTTATCTCTACTAAACTACTATATATCTATCTATACATATAATAAATCTGTAAACGAGGCGTTTCTGTACATTGAAAATATTAAAAAAAAAAATAGTTGGGGTGTTATAGGATAACCAACAGATGCCATTTCATCAATTTTTAGAATTTTTGTCTGTTTGTCGGTTTGTCTGTTTGTCTGTTTGGATGTGACAAAATTTGATTTGAACAGGTTCAACGTAAAAAGTACCAAACCAATATGGTTAATTTTTATACTCAAATATAGTGTAGAACTCGGAGTAGTGTTTAGTTTTTGTTTCATCGCAATCGGTTCACTGTATCAAAAGATATAATCAATTTAAAGTATTCTACAACAACTTTCATTACGTAAGTTGGATACACGTAATGACATCTATTGGCGCTTTATAGTACTAACGAAAACATAATTATTGTGTTTATAACATTATTATGTGAATAATCACGTCATGCAGGCTTACCTATAAGATGACTATCACAGTCACTTCTGCCTGTGTTATTTGAAAAAGTAATGATAATGATTACATAATGTTGGTTGATTAGTGGCGCTAAAAGAATTTCAAATAAAAAGTGAGGATAATGTAAGATAATATTATGTGATGTGGTGTTCTGAGTGATAAAGATTGCAATGATAAATGATAAATGATTTTATTTTTGTAAGTAGGTTTGTACAAACACACGTCAATCATGTTTTTTTTTAAACTAGATGAAGTCGGCGTTTCCTATCTGACTACTCTGAGAAGAAAGGCCGAAACAAACACACACACGGGCAACTTTATGTAGGAGCTCTTTCGAGGGGCAAGCAACCTTTCTAACATTGTTAACAGAGAAGCATTTTCTTAGTGACATAAGGTTTTAAGATCATATCATACTTTCATAGTTTTTGCTTTTTTTCTCGAATTTTTAAAAATTTCTTTACCATGATAACGCTTCAACGCACACCTCCAGACGGGCTGTTGATTTATTGAGTATAGGTTCGGCAGATGCACACCCTTTTTTTTGTTTCCGGGGTGGAAAATCTTCATGGATGTTCGCCGCCCTGGGGCGGGCGGCGAGGTCTGTCAGGCTCTTTCTGACTAAAAATCACCCCAGTGTTCCGTCTCACACCTACGCCGGGGGTTGCGGGACCGTACGATCCTTCCGCAACCCCCGACTGGTGACGGCAAATAGGGGCGCGCGTGGAACACTACGTGCCGCCAGCTCAAGTCCTGATGTGTTGGCGGTGACAGACGTCCCCGAATTCGTCGCCCCTGGACCCGTTTAGTGGGCTGGAAGAGGGCGTTGTCCGCCCTCCGCCGACGCCCGATGCGCCTACTGCGGGCCGGGTGAGTGGATGAGATCTCCCTCTCCCTTTCCACAGCCTCCTTCTGCGAGACGACCGTTTCGCAGAAGGAAACCACCGCGTCCCAGGACTCTTCGCTGCCGTCGACTCGACTACGGCCGGCAGCGATACGTCAAGGTGCACACCCAATACAAGTAGCACTGCCATGTCGTAAAAAGGTATTGTAAATTAAGTCTTCGAGACAATAACTAAATTTTTAGCCATTGTCTTGGTTAAAACCATATCGACCCTTTTTTTTTTCGGATGGGAAATCATCAAATGACAGGAGTCATTTGATGATTTCCCGCTCTGGGTGGAGCGGAAGGGAGTGTCAGACTCTTACTGACTAAAACCCAGCTACCCATTACTTTCCGCTCGCAGGCCCGCGCCTACGATGGCCGGGAGTCGTCACGCGCCTCCCGACGCCCGGAGCGTCTCCCACGGTGGCTGGGACGGGAGGCTCTCTCCCTGAGCCATCCCGCCACCACCTTTGCTAGCATGACTGCTTCGCAGAAGGAGGTGACTGCCTCCCACTCCCTCTCGCCCCGGACCATGACTCGCACCAGGGCCGGACGCGAGAGGTCGCCGCCGCTGCCGATCGCCTCTACGAGGACACGGCGGTGCTCCGCACAAGCGGGGCAGACCTCCACCGTGTGCTCCACCGTGTCCTCTGGGCTATCCTAGCAATGGTGACACCCGGGCGTTTCCTCCCGCCTGATGATGTGCAGGAACCTCCCGAAACTTCCGTGTCCGGTGAGGACCTGGGTCAGGCGGTAGGTGAGAGCGCCGTGGCGCCTCTCTAGCCACTCCTTAAAGAGGGGTCTTATCGCCGCTATCGCGGCGTGCCCTGCGCTGGGTAGCGACAGTCGCTCATTCCATGCCGCCATGAGATCGCGTCGGAGATCTGTCCGCTCCGCACCGATTTGCCGCGGAAGCGAATCTTCCCCCCGGCGCGCGGCGTAGTGCCTCCGCGCGCCACTCATACAGGCGCGCGAGGACTATCGCCTCCAGATCCCATGGCGGCCCCGGCCCGTTCCAGTTTGGGGGCCAAACGTCGGAAATGCACCATATCGACCCTCAAGGTATCTTATGGCTATCCACCAAGAGAGAGTTAGCAAATGTGGGCACAGGTTTACAGAATAAGTTAAGAAAGACTTCAAACTACTTTTCAGATAAACTTCAGTAGGTACGATTTAAGAGTAACACCATTGATGTATTCTTCTTTTTATCTTCTAGATATCTCGACGCTATGATAAAGTCTTAATATTGGTATGTAAGATATCTACAATACCAAGTTAAGAATTTCTAAATTTATCGCAGAGCGGCAGAGAAGAAGACAAGACTTATAAAAACTAACTTCAAACTTCACTTATTAATCTCAGATATACTTTAGATAAAATGGTGGTATGATTTTACGATTTATTCCGGTCTAACTTAGTATTCTAAAACAAATGCAAAATAAAATGGACATAATATGGCTATTTGGTCAGACAATCAGCCTCGAGCAGGCGCTTTCATTTTTATTTATCCTCAAAAATCAAAGTGACACTTCGTCGCATTGTCATTAAGAACCCTGAAGACGCAGTGACTGCTGTACAGTCGAAAGGGCTATGGTTGAGAACCCCAGGCAAGGGAAGCGTTACCAGACAAGATCGGAAGATTCTTCCTTTTACACCTTTCCTAAGCGACACATTATTGTGTTCCGACATCCACGCGAACGAAGTCGCGGGCACAGCTAGTCTATAATAATAATAATAAAGCTGAAGAGTTTGTTTGTTTGTTTGAACGCGCTAAACTTTTGAGCTACTAGTTGATTTGAAAAATTCTTTTCGCATTAGATAACTCAATTCTTGAGAAACGTTAAGGCTATTAACATTACGCAAATAGATAGAAGTCAGAAATAACGATATGAGAAATCGAAGCAGTAATAGCGCGAGCGGGTGATGCGAAGCGACGGGGAGGGACGGGGAAATAAGAAATTTGACACGGAGGAAGTCGCGGGCAGAAGCTAGTTTATTTAATAAAAATGAAATGCTGTGCACTTGAGAACAGCTGAAGTGTTTTAATTTGTCGTAATAGTCTAGATTAGGTTTTTATGGAAAGAAAATTTGCAAAAGCTTCCCGGAATATGTTTAAATTCGGGAAAAACTGAACGTCCTATTTCTGTGAGATTTTTTAATGAATTATTGATATTTGGACAGTGCGACGTCTGTCGGATCAACTAGTATGAAATACAATACAATTCATGCAATACAGAACAAACAACAAAAGCACGGTGACAGCGCCGCGCTGCAGCGCTACCAGCGCTACCAGCGCTCCTTAGTGAAATCTCCCGTTTGCTCAGCTTTAAAACCTCCGTCTATTAAATCCATAGCAGAACTGAGTCACTTTAAGTGTTATGATTATTGCATCCGTACACATTATCCCATGAGGGGGAGCGGCGCTGGTTTAAAACATGAACCCTTGTTTTTGTGACGAGCACATTCACTTAAAGCGGCAACCATTGTGTTCTGAGAAAATTTTGTGAGTTCTATTTACTCTGCGGTTTTCCTGTTGTTTCTCCTTAATTTTGTCACAGCTTGATCACTTTTGCGAAAAATTATTTCTTTATTTAACGATCCGTAGCGGGTGTGTTTTATTAAGATGGTTTATCGAGGTTTATGGCAAATCATTTTATGTTCCTTTGATTGCTTTGATCCATTTTGCTATAATCTGATTGTTAAAATGTGATTTTAACAAATATGGCTTAATTAAGATTGGATAGGTAATTTTTTTTAGAAATAAAAAGAGTACAAATATTAAAACGTTATTCATTTGTGGCCTATGTCCTTTGCCAGGATGTCCTTTCTCCTTGCCAAATTTTATCGAAATGCGTTCAGTGGTTTGGGCGTGAGTTACTTTCGAATTTATAATAGTTTGTTTTCGGTTTTATAACGACATTGAAGTATACCTATTCTAGTTTATTAAAATATTTTCATTATTATTACCACTTAACTGCCGCTGGCAGTCGTGGCAACCAGCTTATTAACAACTGCCTCTACATATCTCTTTTGTCAGCGACCGAGATTCTCAATAAGAAAAACAATAAGAAAACGTAATTATGTTATATTCGAGCAACAAAATACCTACGTAAGTATAAACGTGCTAGGTAATTAAATAATAATACAAAACAATGTATATTATACATATGTAGGTAATAATAATGTACATAAATATATTCTATCGTTTTCTCCACTGTATTTCCCGGTTCCGTCCATGCAGTTTATGAGTTTGTAAACTATTCATGATAAGGGTAACTTTCTTGAATCTATGCCATGAATGAAACAACAGAAACTTCTGAAAAGCGCCGTTATCTGTTGTCAGGCATTTGTTGCATAAACTACGAATATGACAATGTGACGACGATTCTCAACAGAGAAGAGCGAATTATGTGAACTAGAGCCCGGGATGCAGAAAAACCCAGTTTGCTTAAGATTATTTTAATTATAAAAGAATTACATTATGAACTAAAGCGATCCCCTGTTACACCGATGTGTAACAACTGCACTAAAATATGAAAACAATTCAGAATGTCACCAAAATATAGTTATTGTCAAATTAGTGTGCGGAGCGAGCAATTTAATTTACGTTTCCCCGGGACTGTTGCCTTCGTCATAGTTTGATCAAGTTCTTCGAGAATTTTGCCTAAGTAGGCCAATTGATAATCAAGTTTTATTTGTTGTGAGAGTCATTAGGAGAGGAAATCTTGTTAGAACAAATTTCGAGCGAAGTTTGTTTGAATGCCAATGTGCGGGCGCTGGTAATTACTGACGACGATGCTCATCTTGAACCTTTACCGCCTCTTATAGCGCGTCGTGAGAAAATTGTTAATTGTTCATATACCAATGTACACAATACGTACACACGTTGGGATATATATTATTAAGGTACTTGAATGTGTACTGTGACGTCAGAGTGTTGCTATTCTGAGAACAATAGGGGTTGTTGATGTAGGTATTATATGTGAGGGGTTTATTTGTGTTGAATGCTCTTAAAAACATTTTTGGTAAAGGGACGAACGTTATTGTGAGTAACAAGTAGAAAATATTACAAGTACACGTATTTATGTTTAGCGTCTGCGGTCTCCACTAAACGAGTGCTCCTGTTTATTGATCCATAAAGTAACGTTTCATTCTAGAACCGTCCGAATATACTTTATTGGTCGTTGTAACTGATCGAGCACATCACTTTCACCTGCGTTGTACGATGACATAATCATGGTTAAATTTTTGAAAGCGCCATAAATTCTTTAATGTGCTTCATAAAGTTCGGTCATTCGCGTCAATTGTTTTATAGTTCTATTTTAAAGGTACCGTAAAACTGGGTATTACTGATCTGTTTTCTATCTGTCGCCAAGATGATATAAAATTCATAATAGAATATGAATTGCGAGTCTGAGAAACGATTGGCAGTCGATATACATTTGAATGTGGGGTTTATATGACTAAATATTCGAGTGGTCGTGTTGTGGCGTGTCGTATGAGTCAATACGTATGCGGCAGCAGTCATACGGCGGTGTAGAGCAAGCACATAAATGTTATTGGTAACTTACGAGCGTGGTGCGGGCGGCGCCGCGTCGCGCGCCTGTAATGTGGTTTACTTTTGCAGCCGCACGTCCACGTGATGTTAAGTAATGAGTACCGTACACGTATATCTACTCCACTCGATGTAATCGCACGATATGTTGATATGACTTCATATTGGAATCATATTGTACTGAACTACTGATGTATTTATCGCTGAAGTTGTGTAAGTGATAAGTTTTGAAAAGGTTTGTGTTAGCACCGTTAGGCGTTTAAAATCAACCTTGACGTTAGGAGCCTTTGCAAACTATTTTACACTTATGGATAAACAAGCAGTTAGCTACATAGTTACTTTTACATAGTTATAGTTTTTGTTCGATTGAAATTATGAATGATGTAAAATTATACATTTTACGAAATAAATATTGAGTCATAACTTTTTCAAATTACCTGTTGATCGGGTATAAACTAATAAGCCCATCACCGTAGACAATAGAATGACTTTTTCCATTGAATGCACTTTTTAGAAATTATAGGTAAGCCAAAAACTGAAAGAAGCCCGAAAATGTCGAGATTTTTCGAGCACCACGTAGGTAGCACAGGTCTTTTGAAGCTGCAAACTAACAACATTCCAAAAAATCAGTACAGTATATTTTTTTGCGACTCGCGAAGTTTTAAATGACTGCTGAATTTTTCGTTGCTGTCCTTTTAGACTAAACCCACCTGAAACAAAGAAAATGTGAATAGGTATTATTAACTCACTTAATAACGCACTTTCGTGAAACAGAACCTTAATTAACAGTTTTCAGAAGATGGAAACTGTTAGCTATTCCAAAAAATCGGGAATATTAATTAATCAGAGATTGGTTTCAATTTCAAGTATTTTTCTCCGTTGCGTTATAAGAGTAGTGCAACGGAGAAAAATAGTACCTACCCAGCAGTAGACAACAGTAAGCCAAGTTAGTACCTATACCAAGAATACCTACTGTATCTAGTAACAATCATATTTATTCACATTTATTACCAAATTTTTTATACACCCGGCTTTTCGGGCAAATGCTATACAACCGAAGCAGTGGAAAAAAGAGGGACACGTACAATTTCAGGGAAAAATATTCGTTTTCATAAACAACATGTTCACTGGCAGAACATGTTGTCAAACTTGATGTTATTTTTGCAAAAATACTTCCATATAGGTCGTATTGCACTGATTGATAAGGTTTCTGAAAGGTTTTTCTAAGAAGAAGCTCATGACTTCTTCGCCTACGTGTTCTCATAATATAGAAGTTTTAACCCTACACCCCACCTCTCAAGCTTGTCGTGTATCTGAAACTTGTGTGCCTTATTACATAATATACTTAGCTGCCGCGCTGGTATCATATAATAATATATTAAGAGCGTCATAGTTGCGAACAATCTTGGAGCAGGGCAGTTAGGGCTCGGAGTGTCCTGTACTTTAGTAACCTATCTTGAATGTAATTAATGAACTGACCGTCTGCGGCGCACCACTTCTCGGTCATTAGTCAAGTGCTTACTCATTAGCACACAAACGTTACCATTCAGATATTATAAATAAATTGCCCATTCATATTTCACTGAATGCCTCGCTTTCTGTGGTTTTATACAACAAAATACTAACATTACAGACTCCTATCGCGAATTCGTGACACTAAACGACTAAGAAAGTTATGGAAAACATAGGTTTTATGATGCAGTGTAGGTATAATTCTCTTTTATGACCTATAAAAGTGACTAATTTTACATATAGACGGGAAATTATAGGAGCTGGTTGTAGCCGCTGGTTGGAGCCAGTAAACATCGGGTTCGATGTTAATTTATGGTAGTCGTTCTACAATGGCTTTAGCGAATTTGAAAAAGTAACAAAAGTTAAAGTAAAGTAAAGTGACCTAGTATGAATACAGAGAGGCAGGGACATCGACGCATAAACGGCAACCATGGATTCAGCACATGATGACCTAGCGTAGAAACTTTTTGCCAATTATAAAAAAAATCTGCTTCATTGAAAATGCATTATTTTTATATGTCCGATGAAACATTTCAACGCAGGGGTTTTAGAATCATGTACGGAATCCTAACCCATACTAATATTATAAATGCGAAAGTGTGTCTGTCTGTCTGTTTGTTACCTCTTTACGCTTACCGCTGAACCGTGAATTTAGATGAAATTTGGTATAGAGATAGTTTGTATTCCGGGAAAGGACATAGAATAGTTTTTATCCCGATATTCCCACGGGATCGAAACTTATACGGGTGAAAGCGCGGGGCGCTTCTAGTTTCAAATATTTGCTTTGTTGATGTAGTAGTAACAATTAATCACAGTACCTAACAAGGAATTGACGTCCCAGTAGACGTCAACTATAAATTAGTGTATGAACCACATGAAAGCGGCACTAGAACATAGCTGCGGTTAGCATACGTGTACTAATTATGTTCCCATATTATTACAATTACCGTCTTGTAAGGTATAGGGAGGCTAACATTCAAATTAGTTATTCATTCAGCAGCTCACTTTAGTTTGTGTAACATGCACTATCAATTTGGTGCGGCGGCAGATAATAAATATTTTATTATAGGCTCGGACGGAGCACGTGAACCGCAAAATCACTGTTACGGCGTTGTTATACGGATAATTTGCAAATATTATCGTAAAACCGGCAATGACGCCTGTTACAAATCACTACGGTAATATATTGTTATAAAGCCGTGCATTTAATATCGGTGCGCTGTTCAACAATGAATTCAGTTAACATGTTTGATATTACAGGTTTCGTTCGTTTACCGTGTATTTTCATTTCAGTTTTGCTTGTTAAAATCATAAAGTATAATAGATAAAGTATAATGGATATTCATATAGATATTATACACTCTGCATGGCTAAATACAAACACACCATCAAATCCAGTACAATAGGATAGTTAGGCCACTTTAGTATGTATTATCGTATCTAGCGAGTTTCAAGCACGTTAGTAGATATTCAAATACCTCGTAGTGAACTGCAAGCTGTGCTGATATCGGCACGCCCAATAGACCATTAATTTTGATTGTTTGTACAGTAGTGAGATGATAATATTATGCGGTGTTGGTCATCGGTGTGGTTATTCGAATCGGATCAGTGAGTCGTCTGCTGAATGGTGAGTGGTGGTGCAATTATGATAACGTGTGGCGCGCGTGCGCTGGCGTGGCGAGGCAAACAACCCCGAACGCGCCAATTATTTGATCGCCGCCTACAAACCAGATTAACTACTACATTTGATAACACTACGTCACTACTGTTGGTTACGCTCTGAAGTCATAAAAGTATTTAAGAATTTACGTAAAAATAACAAAGGTGACCTTTATGCTATGGGTGCGACTAAACTGTCACTATTCTGTACACTGAGTAGGTATGCAAATGAAACCAGTTCAACAAAGACAAGCAAAGTGACAGAATTTAATTTTGACACACTCGTTGTTTATTAAATTCCACACATAAAGGATAAGTTCTTTTTGGCATAAGGTAAGAACTTCTTCTTGTACAAATTGGTAATTAATAATTGATGATTTCCTACTGAAATTTCAAATAAGAAGGAGTAATACTGGTTGTAGGTACTTTGATTAATTTAATTATTGTCTGTTCTATAAGAATGGGTAATATTAAATTTGCTAACTTGATTCAATCCATTTAAAGTACTTTTCAAGTTCAAGTAACACAGTGAGTATCCTGCTGGTGATTCGTTATTCGCGAAAAGTATTTTTTGATAGAAATCGACTATAAAACCTTACACTTATAAGAAGCCCACTGACCAAAGGCACTCAATATTTATTTATCAATTAACGAACTTAAATTGACCGTTAACAGAAATACAATAACCCACATACATAATGTTCCCACTGCTGGGACACAGATCTCCTCTCAGTGAGAGGGAGTGGGCCGTAATCCACCACGCGGGCCCAGTGCGGCTTGGTAGATGTCACAAATCTTCGAATTTTTGGTTCTAAGAAATGCCAGTTTCTTCACGATGTTTTCCTTCGCCATTTTGAGAGCAGTGGTGATTAAATAAATAATTTACACAAAGTAAAGCGCCTGTCTGGGTTCGAACCTACGACCTACAACTCGTAAGTCGCAGCCGTTACTACTCGGCCACCCCTGCTCTCACTGGGCCGCCCTTGCTCTCCGCATGTTAAGGCCAAATCGGTCCAACATATTAGTTAGTTAGAAAACGTTAATAAAGTAATGATTAGCATACGTCTTAGTCGGTGACATGTCACCTGTCAGATCAGTTCAGCTTCAAGTGACACTGTGGATATGCTGACTAGTGAGCATGAACTCTGCTAACACAGCCGTGATTTATGGCATTTGAATAAGTTACGCCGATAGTTACCTATATGAAATTATGGAGTTATTGTTACATACGAAATAGTAAAGCTGTACAGTCAGCGACTAAAGCCGATTACACAGTAAGCAAGTTATCGGTCAAACGTATTAGTTAGTAAATTTATTACTAGCATACGTCTTGGTAGGCGAAGGTGTCACCTGTCAGATCAGTTCAGCATCACGTGACGCGGTATGGATATGTTACCACGAGTGAGCATGACCTCTGCCAACACAATCCCGATATGTGGCATTTGAATAAGTTACGCCGATAGATATATGAAACTACTAGCTGCGCCCCGCGGTTTCACCCGGGTAAATCGACATTTACGCGGGTGAAACCGCGGGGCGCAGCTAGTGGGAATATCGGGATAAAAAGTAGCCGATATGTTAATCCAGGGTGTCAGCTACCTCCATACAAAATTTTATCAAAATTGGTCCAGCCGTTTAAGCGTGAAGAAGTAACAAACATATAAACACACACACATACACACACACACACACCCCCCACACACACACACTCACAAACTTTCGCCTTTATAATATTAGTGTGATTAGTGTGATGAAGCTATTGTGTATGAGATACTAGCTTTTGCCCAGGGCTTCGCCCATTTAGATGTCGGAAGTTATCCCATTAAAACGTACAACTGACCATGACCTAGGCTAGGTCATAGTCTACCTGTGTGCTAAATTTTGTTAAAATCCGTTTGGCCGTTATGGTAACAGACAGACAGATAGAGTTTCTTGCATCTATCTATATATATAAAATTCAAAGTCCTGACTGACTGATACATCAACGCACAGCCTAAACCGCTGGTCCTAGAGACATGAAATTTGGAGGGTGTGTTCTTTGTGAACAGTTAAGTAGGTATACACTAAGAAAGGGTTTCTCGAAATTCCACCCATAAATGGGAGGAAAGGGGGGTTGAATTTTCTGTGAATAATTTCCGACCTCCACGGGGGCGAAGCCGCAAGCAAAAGCTAGATTATAATATAATATTTAAGCAAAGATGGAGGTGGCTATGGCTATACTTTGTATCATGATTTTCTATCGCTCGCGTTATGACTGATAGATTATTCGATTAGAGGCTTTCTAGAGATAGTTCTTTTCTTTCGTTACCTATAATGCCTTTGTGACGGTTGCCAAATGTCCGGACTAGTATATTTTCATTTATCTAAAGCCAATCGATGAATGGTGACTTCGTCGATAGAAGTGGCCGTCTATTGTGGATTTTTTATTGATTGACAATTTGTGGGTTTTTTTGTTGAAGGTTGTTCAGTCACCGACTGAAACTCTTCACTTCCTCTTCAATACTTTGTTATCATAACTCTGATCTTTTTTATTTATTTTGAATACAATGTCTGTACTCTATGGTCTGTATTCTGTTGTTGGGTAAATAACTAAAGTTGAAAGGAACTACTTTTACCAAAAAGCTATTTGTCAATTGTTGTTGAAGTAACACAACCAGTTACTGAATTTGGTATCTGAAATATTCCTGCGTATTCATCTTGTCATCTTGTCTTTACAAAAATATTTTCTTCTCATGCAATCGTAAAATGAATGAAGGAAAACTTATGTTATGAAAGAAAACTTATGAAGGGTTGCATACCGCATGACATATTTGTGATACATCACATTCCTGGTTTTTATTCAGCAATTTACTTGTCATAAAAGCTGTATGAAATCCATTATAATTCTTTAATGTTTCAATTTACGTTCGAGAATAGTTTTAGTTCTCATAAAACGCTCCTTTATGATACCTACATGCGAGTTAATTCTAGGAACTCTGAACTTTCAGTGCGAGCTGCATGCAATATTTAATTTCCTAGAAATTGCGTTTTTATACTGCCTCCAATGATTTGGTTATATTCCCGACATTCGGATACATTTTGATTTGTGAGTTTCATGAAATATTTCTAGGTAATATCCAAAGATGTTTTTAATTATTTGATAAAACCGTTTCGTGAAAACATACCTTGTAAAATGTAACTACTGGGCTTACAAAATATCACGTTGTTATTGTTGTCCTGAAATGACAAATAAGATAATTAATTTCATACGTTTCGAAGGGCCGCGAAATTAAATGGACCGTTCTACCGTACCGTAGTACTTGGCACAAGTTAAGAATGAATAAATAAAAAAGTACGAACTATGAACTGTAGTAATTTTATTACAGCAATAAAATAAAGAAATTTGCTCCAAGAACATCGTAAATTTTTATATTGCTAGGGTTTACGAGTGTGTGTCACCAGTTTCTACAAACCATTATTAAATTTCCAATTACTTGAATTTTAGCCGTACTCGAACCTTCTCACTACCCTATTTCGATGTGTATGACCTCATTCAGAATTGCTTAAATATGTTAACAAGATTTTAAGAATCTTTTATTTTCATTGACGGCGGCATGCTTTGATCACTTACTGTTTTTCAAAAACATTGCCATTAATTTAATTCAATTAAAACAAGTTAACAATTCCTTATAAAATGACTTTTAAAACGTTACATATTCGAATGTTTCTAGTCAGCTATAGACAATCACATGTACGAATCAATTTAAAATTTTAAAAAGGGACTAAATGACTTATGTATTCATTTGCTGCCAAAGCGTAGCTGGTGTAGCAGTGTTCGCTGCTACGGCGTAGCAATGCCGTAGCACTTTGTTTTATATATATATATTTTTTGTTTTTTTTTTGTTTTATATAGCTTATCGAAACGTATTCTACCACAAGGTTATGCTTCAGAGGTTCAAATTCAGCAGAATAAGCTGAATTGGCGATAGGCGGTATCAATACAGATGAATACTATTGCTCAGTGACCCTTGGGAAATAATGGCCGGTCTATTCGTAGCTGAAGCCAGATGGCACCTCTGGAATAGAAAGTACCTCATTTGTGAAAGTCTAGTAATGCATTAAGTACCTACGAAGATTTATTCAGTTGGTAAATTATTCAATATAATATAATCTATGATAAGTTACGTGGTAGAAAAAAGATATACTGAGAAAGTGTTTATCATCTGGGTCCAATTAACTGACTGTACCGTCGGACAGTTTATTTCGCCTCGTTATTTTAGGATTGTTCGGTTCGATGTAATTTTTCCTGACTAGATAAGCAAGCAAGTCACGTACGATAGAGTCGGAGTAACTATAGAGGTGTCTAATTGGGTTGCGCCAGCGGCAACCGAGCACGAGGTCGAACGGCCCCCAGCACCGCACGGTTACCCAAATCGAAGCCTTTCCATACCCGCCTCCTCTACTCGATCAACAGCACGCTCCCATTCAAACTTAACCCTTGTTATCGATAGAGAAAAGGCTTTTGAAATGAGATTCTTATCTCATTATGCGTAGGTAGGTACCTAATCCAATAAAATTTGGAGTATCCACTTTGAAAAGATCGTTTCGTTTAAAAATATACGGTTTAAGCCACTTTACTTGAAGATTTAGAGGCTTTGGGTTTTAATTAACGCGCGGTTTTAATGGAAAATTTACTTGTCTGGCGAGGTCATGTGGTTTGTGTTCACAAAATTACGCACTTTATTTTATACGTACGTACTTCTTTCTATATTTTTTTTTGTTTAAATGATTATTATTTTGCATATAGATTGGTTGATGTAATTAATATGTTATGTTTTCAAATCAAATCAAATCATTTATTTGCATAGAATGTAGGTATTACAATAGAGTTGTTATAAAAATATAGTGAGCCGGGTACATTCTGCCTGAGTTTTGGCATGCAAAAATTAATAGCAATATTAATATTAAGTAGCTTATTAGTAAAATTATGAAAATTAAATAGTGATGATTAAGATACAAATAAATTATTTTAACAAGTCCAGAAATAATAATAATTAAATAATAATATTTTTGTATCAAATTAATAATGTCTATGAGTAATATTAAACTGTTTTAACTAATCTTATCATTTTGCATTTCAAACAAAATGCTGACAGCTTATTAACATAATTATGAATAAAACTCTATCTATTTATCTTAATCTATACAATCTATATAAGGAAAATAAAAGGTTGATAGAAAACTGCTTCAGTTAAATACATATTCATCCATGTATACTGACGCAAAACGAAACAAACCGACCAATTGACTGGGGCAGTGGAATGGTGACCGTGATAAAAATAATTAATGGATTTATTATTGGAAAATACTTAATAACCACTGCAGTTGATGCAAATGATGGTAATTAACTATCCATATGTTAAGCTTTATGTGGTATTTATGAATTAATGGCGTCTTTTAAAAAAAAAGGCACGGACGGATGGACAGCGGAGCCTTAGTAATAGGATCTCGTTGGCACCCTTTGGATACGGAAAAAGGTCACTGGACAAAGTTTTATCGAGAGTGATCTATGAACGGATGAACCAAAAGAGTTGTAGAAATCATTTTAATATTGTACAGATATCACCTTAATAAATAAATAACAAATTCTGGTACGAAATTTTGAGTAGCCTAATGAAATGGTTATTTGCCTCAATTTATGATGATGCCACAATAAAATGTGATCGTCAGAACGTTTACCTACTTCAAAATAACCACATCTCTATAGGTTCATATACAGTTTCGCCGTGCAGTCAGTTTTAAGGTTCTACGTTAAAAGGCAAAAAAAAGAGATCGTTTTGATATTCACTTAAAGTACAAGTACGCATTTGAAGTATTTTTATCTTCTCGTCTTATTATTGAAGACTATGAATAAATCACTTTTGTTTCTCTTTGAATGGCTTACGTACCTACTTGTGATTTCTATCTTTTTAAAAAACCCGGTCGCTAATTGGAACGATTGAATTATATATGTAAAAAATTATAAACGTAAGTGTGTGCTTGCTGTGCTTTGGTACAATAATTTAGAATTACATTACCATAAGATTTAAAAACAACTTTCTGTGATTGACATGTAGGCCATGTACCGTGAATGTCTTCCCCAACTCATCTATGGCTACTATACTACATAAACGGACCGCGAATGGTTTGTTTTAGCTGGTCAAACTGTATAATGTATTGATAGTAGTATTTATTAATCTCATATACCAGTCCTTAACTATTGAGTATGCTGTGTTTGAGTGAGCTGCCAGTCTAACCGGATCCGATCGACCGATATTAGTTTAATAGACGAACCAAATGCTATTTGAACTTTGTAATCCCACGACTTTCAGCTGTCGATTGAAAAACGCGGTTCGACCAACATGTGTTTAACTTTATCGGGCTTTAAAAACTATTCGTGACGAAAACAATTGATGTTCGTACGACGGATGCGATCGACAGCTCAACTTGCTAACAAACAATGGCCACAAAGTAACAACAGCAGCCTAGTGTATAAAAAGAGATCACACATGCAAAACTCGACAGCAGCAACGAGCTCCCGAATGCTAAAAATAAAAAAAAATAACAAGAAGGAAAAGAAAACAAAAATGAAAATTGGTGCTTGGAATCGAGTACAAACACATAAAATAACAGAGATAAGAACGGAATTAACGCTGAGCGAATTAAAAACAATGAGATTTTTAAAACGAGTTGCCGGGAAAACAGGAAAAACTGTGGATCCGTGATCCTACTGTCAATTACACGTTGAATAACGATAAGTCATATTGTAGAGCGTGCAATCGAGCATTATCAATTTGTGGGGATACGTGGCTGACAGCAGCGGCCGGCGACGACGACGGTACATTTGTCAGCGTGATTAAATGACGTCACACACAGAGTACATTCACACACTGAATAAATAAATATATTCTTTATTTCACCAAAAGCCATCACATTACAATATCCAAAGAGTAAGAGCATATAATAATATATTATAACCAAGTCACAATAATTTTAATACTCCGACTCCTAAACTAGGTGTAGGTGCCTGTGTCTTAGGAGTCAGTGATTCTTCGTTACAAACAAAGCTATATTATACTAAATCGGGACGTTTCAACAATAAGCCAATGGTGAAAAAGAAAACAGGATATAATTTATGTAAAGGAAACAAAAATTAAAGACATTTAACTGTGTCGTGTGATGGATTAATGTGTAGAGAGTGTGTGAGTGTAGTGAGTAAGTGTAGGATGTGAGTGTGTATGTAGTGACCCTCACCCTACACCTACTGGTGTAGGGTGAGTGTAGTGAGAAACAATGGGGTGTAACCAGTACACCTCTGTTTATGGTTAGATTTAGATTTATATATTGTATTATCATTGTAAATTATCCAGCAGAAGATCCTCAGTGTTATCATAACTTAGTGTTTGGAGACAATCTGTAAGTAAGTTTTTGCATTGGTATTTTTCGGAATGTTTTTTAACTGACAAAATCATTCCGACAAACCGTTTAACAAAAGTCAGAACTCGTAACGCTCAGCACTCCCCGCTTTTACGGACTGAAAAGTTGAAGCTTGCCAAATTATTTCTAAAACTACTTATATATTTAAATTGTTCGAAATAAATAGTAACTCCCAGGTGTCCCAATCTGTTGCTAGTTCTGAAAGGAAATAAAGCAGTCCAATTTGTTCTTTTATTGATGATTAACCATTTCATTTGTAAAAGACGAAATACTTAATATGTTCTATTTTTATATTTTTTGTATATATTTGTAGCTAAAAATAGTTTATGTACATAGGTACATAAACTATTTTTAGCTACAAACAGCCAGACATTGTGTGGAGGAGGGGGTTCACAAAGTTTAAAAGTACTTGCTGCGAGAAATAGTTATCGAACTAACTCAATACTTGGACAGGTTTCTCGCTGAGTAAGACGGATAGATTAATGGTTTCACATATCTCTTGTGTTATTCACAATAGATACCAACTTTCTCTTTCCGACGCAGATACTTATACAGAGATATTTTCGCAATCACTCGATTCTCACTTCGGTTTCCTGACCCCAATTCACTTTAACCTAAAGTTAAATATTTTCTGGTCTCCACTGAATACAAACAACTAGGTACTCAATTCTGCTAATAAGATATCTGAGTAAAAGTGGGAACGTAGCGGTGAGGCGAACTCCGTCAATATTGTTAAGAGCGTTTACGCCGTACGGCATTTCATACAAACTTTCAAGCCCTTATTTTTCGAAATGAATGAACCGATTTTAATGAAACTTCATACGCATAAGCAGGATACAAAGGTCTAAAAAGTTAGTAGAGAACATTTTCGAAATGTCTTATTTAAAAAAAGATAACTGGGAATCTCTGTTTCTATGGAAAATTTAAAATCGGTCTAATTTGGCTGTAACACTATTTTTCGAAAATGTTCTCTACTAACTTTTTAGACCTTTGTATCCTGCTTATGCGTATGAAGTTTCATTAAAATCGGTTCATTCATTTCGAAAAATAAGGGCTTGAAAGTTTGTATGAAATGCCGTACGGCGTAAACGCTCTTAAGGACTGCCAGACGATAGGCCTTTTTTGGGAAATCCGAAACTGGCGGGTGCTAATAGTAAAGCATTAAAAAGTAGCTATGCAGACTTAAATTTCCTTTAAAAAAATCTTGAAGAGTTTCATTAATGTAGGTATTTTTATAAAGTTACCTAAATGTGAGACTATTCTAGTTGATTTGTGTATCTTTTCAAAATATATAGCAAGCTTAGGCTACGTTTTTATACTAAAGTGAAGATAAGAATAGGTTAAGTAAATCTTTACGCAAGCACCTTCAAAAGATAATATTGATAAAGCCAGGCAGAAGAAGACCTACAGTACCATTATCTAAGCTACCATTGGGTGCTTTTATAATTTACCGTGGCACGGCACGGCACGATATTACCGTGGACGTGATAGAAGTTTTGTGGCAGTGGACGGCATGCCGTGCCGTAGGATGATTTTATAATTCGCCGTGAAATTATTACGCTTTGCGCGTCTTCAAAGTGCAGACATGTTCTCGAAGAGACAGCGACTACTTATGCTCTATTTGTTATATTTAAGACGTAAAAAAAGACATATTACTAGAAAGTATTGGCAACATCCGCTTTTAAAAGTAAAATATTTAGAAGGGTCATACTACACGCTATTTGATAAGCTCAAGGAAGACCCAAATAAGTTTTTCAATTATTTTCGGATGTCAACAAAATCGTTTTATTACATACTTTCTCATCTGAGTAATGATTTAAAAGCTCGCCGCGCACGCACACATACAAATTTCTTGTACGCACACACTACACTCTCAACAATGCCGCGAGGATTTGATAGGGAGCGCAGTATGCTACGGCAACGGCACGGTAGATCGTTGCTGTTCACGGCGTGCCGTTGCCGTGGACGGTAAATTAAAAGCGTTTGCATACAAATGCATACATTTTGCTTTCCTACTTTACCGTGACGGTAAAAACGTGCCGTACCGTGCCGTGCCACGGCAAATTATAAAAGCGGCCATTAAAGAATATGTCATTTTCCATACGAGAAATATAAGAGTATGTTCGCATTAACCGCTTGAAATATTAAATATCTACCTGCCTATTTACATAACTCCTTGACATAAATAAGCTCTCACCTTCCAACGTACGTAGGTACTGGCTTGACACAAATGTAAAACAACGCACTTGCCTTGGCATATTATAATTTTGATCATAATAAAATTATTTGGTAACGCGACACGTACAGCGCGCCCACTGGTTATTACTTTGAACAAACAAAATTAATAAGGAACCCCGAAATCCGTAACTGAATGTTGATAGACACGAAGAACAATTCCGTTTAGAATTTCAATTAAGAAGTTAGAGCCCTATTAAAATTCAGGAGAGCGTTGTGGACGCGAGAGCGCAGCGAGAATGCGATTGTACAGAAATAAACGTTAGTGTTAGGTAAACGAGTTTGAGGGTCTATTAATGAGAGCGGCCCTTTTTTACTCTTTAACATTGGTTCGCTGTGATTTACCGAGATGAGATTAAGTGTGTTTCAGAGTGTTTCTTACACCTTTCGTTGCTAAGCCTTTGTTTTTCTGTAGTCTTTGTTTTACAAAGTTTTAGAATGTATTTGGTGTTTACTCAGTTATTTTGCGAGGCAGCTTTTTATAGGTTCCGATGTAGTTATTTATTTCTTGTCCCACGAGTGAGGTGACCTACACTTTACGGCTCACTGTTCACATCGGGTAATGATTTCTTACGCAAAATCCGAATCCGATGCTGGGAACTGGAGCCGCGTCTCCTGGGAGCCGGCAACCCTTTTCAGAGGTCGTTACTTTTTAGCTGTGGGTACGTAACAACTCCTTGGGGAGGACATTTTACATTTGTTTAAAATGCTGGTACGTTGGCATCATTTAATTTCGTGACGCGACTTGGTGTACATATTAATTTTTTGCTTGTCCTTTAGTGACGACTCTTATCAGTTTTATAGGCGTTATTTTTTTGTACTGTTTGATGATACGTCAACGGAATTAATCATGTTAATTACAGCCAATTCCTTTGTTCTTTCGGCTGTACGACTTCCTGTTAAGTCTTTTACCTTTCCGTGATCATATAGTTTGATTATTTTCTCTTGTCCTACTAATCTACTAATATCCTACTTCCTACTAATATTACATTTAAATGTGAAAGTTTGTATGTTTAGATGTTTGTTACTGAATCACGCAAAAACGGCTAAACGGAGTTAGATACAATTTGGCACAAGGGTAGACCATGACCTGGAATAGGACATAGGATACTTTTTATCCGGGTAGTACGTTCTCATGGGATAATATAACCTTCACGCGGGCGAAGCTGCAGGCAAGACAGATTAATTCTACATTAAAAGTATAAGGTTGGTAACCGTAATCAAATAATGTAGAGAGTCTATTCAGCCCTCTAAACCACATACTAAATGGTCTCGGTGCTAACTTTTTTAACGTTTGTAATATTTTATGAGCATAAATCTCGGTACGTTCATAAATGTTTATGACTTCATGCAAATAAGAAAATGTCTGGGAAAAATGATACTACGTACTTACCATTAATAATATTGTGTTGTGAAACATAAAATTGTTGTCAACACAGTAACTGTGTACAAGTAGTCATAAAAAGTTAGCTGGAGACTTGATGATGATGATGATGATGATGGGACTCCCTTTTCCGCACCTAGACTCTCTTTCGGTCCGTTGTGCGTGGGGATTCTGGCTAACAGAGCCAGCCTAGCTCCGCCCAAAAGCACAGAAGCTTCCTGGGAGCTTCGCAGGCTTCGCGGAGCGACCTCATTGTTCCGAGGATTTCTACACGTTGAGAAGCCACGGCCTCGCATTCCAGGATGACGTGGGCGGCTGATTCCTCGGCGTCAAGGCAGCCCCTGCAAAGGGGGCTGTCTGTGGCGCCTATGTTGAAGAGATGTTTGTTAAGGAGGTTATGGCCCGTAATTGAACCTATTATTATTCTAAGGTTATTTCTGCTTAGGCTGAGAAGTTTTTTGGTTAGTCGCGGGTGAATGATTGGTAAGGCCAATTTTGACTGTCTACAGTCTGCTGCCCGCGACCATCTGTTGTTATGGAGTTCGGTCGATCTTTGGCGAATCCACGCACGAAATTGTGAGAAAGGCAAAGGGAGAAGTGGGTACGGGCCTAGCACCCTCATATCAGAGCCTCTCTTCGCAAGTTCATCTGCAGCATCATTGCCTAAAGATCCACTGTGCCCTTTGATCCACTGGAGAGTAATACGATTGGATGTCGATAAACTCTCCAGAGCTAGATGGCACTCGAAGATTAGTTTGTTGTTAGTTTGTTTGCTTTCTAAAGCTTTAAGCACAGATAGGCTGTCGGATAAGAACTTAATTCCGTAGTTCCGGATGCCTAAGCGCTGTACTGCTGTTGCAGCTTGTGTTAAGGCAACACATTGAAAGATCGAGCTGTGTGTGCCTAGCGGTATGTGGAAGTTAATATTGAGGTCAAGGGAGTGTACGCCAGCACCTGAACCGTTTTGTGTTTTTGAGCCGTCTGTGTAGATTCGCACTTCATTGGCTCCTGACTGATCCCTTTCTTCTTGAACTGTTTGTATAATATAGTTTTTGTTGAACATTGGTTGGTTAGGTGTTCTATCACACGGTGCAGCGATGAGAGGCTGGTACTCAATCGCCCGGTCCAGGATTTTAGCGTGTCGACTTGTAAGGTTTTTGCCCCATATGCCCAGATGCATCAGCCTGATGGCAGCTAGCGCCGCCTCCTGCTGTATGTACAGGTCAAGGGGAGTTAATTGAAGGGCTATCTCCAAGGCTGCTGTTGGGGTGGTTCTCATGCAGCCAGTGGTAGCTGAACATGCCAGTCGTTGGAAGCGTTGTAGTCTGGTGATGGTGGTCGAGAGTTCAGTCCTCGTCCACCAAACCAGAGCGCCATAAGCCAACATTGGCCTGATCAGCGCTTTGTATAACCACAGAGTAATCTTCGGAGAGAGCCCCCATGTTTTCCCTAACATTTTTTTACATTGGTATAGTGCAATTGTGCTTTTATTAAGTTTGTAGTCAAGATGCTTGTTCCAGAGCAGTTTGCTATCAAGGATCACCCCCAAGTACTTGACTTCGTCTTTAAGTGTTAGTTCAGTGTTAAAGAGTTTTGGAAGCCTATGGGGTCCAAGATTTCTCTTGTTGGTAAACATTATTAGTTCTGTTTTCGTTGGGTTAACCGATAGTTCGTGCTTCGTGCACCAACTCTCGATTATTTTGAAGGCTTTTCTCATGAGATCGCATAAGATGCCCTCAAATTTTCCCGAGATCAGAATTGCTATATCATCCGCGTATCCCACCGAGTACAGACTGCTGGCGTTGAGCTCTGCGATGAGCTCATTAACCACTAGATTCCACAGAAGTGGTGACAGCACCCCACCCTGTGGGCAGCCTCTACTCACGATACCTCGTGTGGTGGTGTTCACGGTAAATTGAATAGCTCGGTATTTTAACATGTTATTTATCCATTCTATAAGTGTTCGCGCAACACCGTGCGTGGCAAGTGCCTGTTCGATGCTGACGAAGTTTGTTTTGTCGAAAGCGCCTTCTATATCAATGAAGGCGCCCAGAGTTGGGTTCTTGTCTTTAAGAGCATTCCCTATGCGTGAAACTACGCTATGAAGTGCTGATTCTGTTGATTTGCCTGCACAGTAGGCGTGTTGATTTGGATGTAAAGGTCTTTGTACCGAAATTTGGGATCTAATCTTCCTATCTCCCAGCCTCTCCAGTGTCTTCAAAAAGAACGAAGAGAGGCTTATAGGCCTAAAAGATTTTGGCTGGGTATAGTCGCCCCTACCTGGTTTCGGTATAAATATTATTTTTACTTCTCGCCATTTCAAGGGAATGTAGCGGTGGGCCAGACACGCTCGGAACACCTTTACGAGGTAGTCAGCCAGCATATCTTGACTCCACCTGAGCAGAGCCGGGAAAATACCATCCAGTCCTGCTGCCTTGAAAGGTAAGAAGGTGTTGATTGCCCACGTGCCCACTGGAGACTTGAACAAGAATAGTAAATATTCAAGATTAATTGGCAACCCTTCCATTAATAATTTAATTTACTTTCATTACATAATTCATATTTGTTTATTATATGGACGTGTAATTTGTGAGTTTCTATGTAGGGGTAACTACTGATCCGATTCCGAAAATTCTTTCATCAATGGGAAGCTACAGGATTGCCAAGTATCGTAGGATACTTCATGTTAAAACAGGAAGTTTCACGCGGACCAAGTCGCGAATAAATACGTAATAACAAAATCATAAACTTTTGTTCAACTTGTTATGAAAAAATACACGAGAATTTGAAAGTAAACTAAACGGGATTTTAAACATTTTCATAAATGTCTAGGAACGCTACAAGCAAACAATATTTATAAAGTACACAGTAGAACATTACCGTTGTCAAAGGCGACATAGGCTGGTCTTAAGACCAAAAACACAAGAAAAAATTCATTCATTAGCAAGACAAATGGCAGAAGGTTATTTAGGATATTTCGTTTCAGCTGAAGAAATTTTCATTTTCTGTTTCATTAATAAAATTTAATCTTATTACGGCGGAGGGTAGGAGCTACGTCTTGAAGGAATCCTTGTAACGAGTGCGGGGAAATGTTTCTTGTTTTCTTCGCTATAAATTTTGAGTGCGAGTTACGGGTGAAATTGAAACGCTTTAGCTAACTTCTGATTAGGAGCCTACCTAATAAAGGTGTGGTGATTAATTTACGTGTTTATTAAATTATGAACCAATTGTAATAAGTTAGAACCTAATTAAGATTTGTGTATTTAGAGATCAAAGCTTCTACGGAGCTACATTTAATTCACTGCAGTGGTTTGACTACGTGTTTAGGTCGCATTAGTGATGCAATTTTATAAATTCGTACACAACATCCAGTCTATAATGTTCATAGGTTAGTTAAGTTCCTACACAGTTGAGAGTAGACATCTGGACCTCAAGTCAGCAAGCTAAACGAGGTGATTGTAGAGATACGTCACAGTACGTAGAGATATGTCGCAGTATGTACTACGTAGATATATGTCGCAGAACGTTTGCCGCTTCCACTGTTTAATGCAAGGTTAGGTTAGCTAACAGTAAAATTACTTGTTATTTACCTAATGCCCAAGGCTCTGGCTATCTGATACGACATATTATGTACTGATATTTTGCTCTTAGGTCACTCTGTTTGGTATATTCTACGAGAACAAGTTTTTAGGGTTCCGTACCTCAAAAGGAAAAAACGGAACCCTTAAAAGATCACTCGTGTGTCTGTCCATCCGTCTGTCACAGCCAATTTGCTCCGAATCTAATGGACCGATTAAGTGAAATTTAGTACACATATGAATCTCTGTGATCCTAACACAGACGTGTAACATAAATAATTGAATTTTGAATATGGAGGTAATTTTTGGAAGGCAAAGGTCAAAGGTGTGATCAAATAAAAGGGCTTACTGTGAGGATCTCAAATATATCGTTCATTTGCTACAAGGTCGATATATCTCAAAATTATGATTTTTTAGTTTATAAAGTTGTGTTGAAAAACATTGCGCTGAATTGAATTTTAATTTGATATTCACAATAATAAAATAACATGGTAAATCTCTCAATATTGTGCGTACAAACTTACATTTTCAGTTGGAATGTATGGGACAACATGTTTTTCAATTACAATGATAAGTTTTTTTTTAGTTACCACAAACAAATTTGGGTCCGATTTAAAAAAAAACATGGTATATAATATATTCATCGTACGGAACCCTCTCCACGCGAGTTCAACTCGCACTTGACCGGTTTTTATACTCGAGCCCAAAAGTTGTAGCTGATTAGGTTCATGTTTTAGTTGGATCATCTTTTTTGCACATTCCAATTGATTGAAATTCTGTCCCACCACATAAACGGAAATAAGTTTATAAACAAAAAAAGATTATCTAGAGACAAAATATCCATCTATTGCGATTGGAGAATATTCTTTAAAGGGCTGCATTGGTGGAATAGATCTGGTGTGAGCTCGGAGGGATAAACGGGTTTATTCGGAAGGGTTTTAATGAAAGCACGGGAGTTTTAGTCACGCCACCGCCGACACGGGTACATGCCGGCTACCATGTCCCGTTAAGCCTGGTACTGTCTCCTAGATACCAATCTATATATATTACTACAGAACATTTAGCTTAATGAGCGTTGTCGACATGGACCGGGCCGCGTCAATATTGGATAAGCTCGGATAGTCCCATCTTATCAGCATTATCTTAGATAGGATTGGTTAACCATTTGTTTTTTTTTCATTAGATTCGGTTTAATAGGTATATCGTCAAGCGTGGGTACCATGTTAGGTATAGGTGTCTCATAGTAGGTAAATATACCTACTTCTATTGATTTTAGCTATAAGACAGCAGCTTTTTATTTGTATTGCTGATGGTGAAATTCTTGTTGATGGTGAATCTCTGCTCCCCCATTTGATAACCATGCCGAAGTGAGCAAGCTCACACGACAAGCTCCATTAAGTTCTGTGTTGTGTTTGGCAATTAGTCTCCACCCAGTAGTAAACGTCTTGGTCTCCGAGGCAGCTAGTCACCGCTAATGTTTCGACTACACAGGTACCTATACCGTGTGTGATTATATTATACGTAGTATTTATTCCCTTTCTCCTTGTTTTCTTAATTTAAGTATCGTAAGACAATCACCTTCTTTTATAGGAGCTTACAATAAGTTTTCAGGGTCATATTTTTATATGCTCATTCAAGGACAGCAGTAATCAATACTCACTATTCGCCTCACGTCGCATATTAATCTTCTAATAGAAAGAATATCGTGTCAAAGACAATAGAGAATCACGAGCAAAGATAATAGAGGAGGTATAATTCACAGACGGAGACAGCCCTATTTGCCCGTGACCAAACAAACTTCGACACTATTGTTGGTAAAACAGCCACACTTCGTATAGCCTCAGGGCATTTCATCCCGAAAATATTTTTCCTTATGTTAGGCGATAAATGGGCTCCAAAGATATCGCTATTGTTTTGTCTGCTAGAATTTACCGACGAGTTAAGGTACCTACTTATGTTAATGGACCTATTTAATAGCTAAAATATGCTCAGACACAACATTGCGCCTGTAATCCCTGAAGGTTTAGACAGAGGTGACCTATAGTACACCCACATTTATAATAATTCAGAATCAGAATTAATAATAAATCTTTGATCCCCTTAACTTGTCAAGAATTTCACTATGCATAATTAAAATTGCAACTCGCAGACTAATAATAATTTATTCACGACGTTAAATTCTGCTTACAACAATAATTGTTCTGCGCTGTTCGGTTGAACCTTTTAATAAGTTCCCAATTATCTTTGATGTCTACGACCCTTTTTACCTTTGACCTGCACTTATTCAAAGGTCCTTTACTGTCCGGCGAGTTCAAAGCGAACTATCTCTAAGCTAGCTCACCCTTTGCTAGCTGGTAATCTGGACATTGGCTGCCTGAAATTCCTATTTGACAGATGTTTTTTGGTCGCGTCAAGTATTTTGTCGTACCGTACTTAACCTAATTGGTCTCGTGCTGAAGACTTGCATGGCGTAATACATACTTCACGCTGATATTTCGTTTACAGACATGAAATGTATGTGATGTCGGACTGGCTTGAGAGTTTTTGAATGTAAGTACTACAATTATACTTTTCTTGAAACCCAGTTGTACGTAAAATATACATGCTCTTCAGATTTGTTTTTAGTAATGTTATCTTTCACATCTATATAGATCGGTGAATGTTCGAAAAAGTTAATCGAGGGACCAAATCGTTTGAAGCAGGCGAAGCTTTGGTTAAATTACCCAATCAACATATAAAGTGGCTACTCAGTAAATGGCGCTTGAATCCAGTCACTAGAGATAAATGAATGTCACTGATTAGATACTAAAAGCTCAGTAATCGATTCGGCTGTTTGCTGGCCAGCTAATTTTAACAGTGTGATGACAAAGTATCACGCGTGCCTATCAGCATTGTGCGGTAAAGTGCCAATTACCCAGAGCACACACACCAAGCACATAAAATGTTACTACTGGGTGTAGCTATACAACTAAGTACCAACAATCTGAGCATGAAACTGAAAGTAATTCAATATCAATAGCATCCATAAAAAATAAAAAAATGTATTTGGAAAAATAAGTAAAGAAAATCCAACAAAAATATGACCGTGATACGGAAAACCGAACTGGTTTCCCCATTACGCTTTCCACAACAATGATAATAAACTATACCGCGATGGCTCCATTTTGGGTGTTTTTATTTTTTCGGGCTAAACTTACATGCGTGGTCGATATTATTTCTGACTTTAACATACAAAGCGAATTGCGATAGTTTCGGCGAAATATCGCAAAACCTACACGTGTAGGTACATTTGGCCGCCGGTGAATTTCGTTGATTTGTGTCAGTGGAAGTCATCAGTGTGGCACGGTACATTAAGCAGTTGAATCGCTGTCAAAGCAATCACACGTTTTGGTAGCACTTGGCTTATAGCAAAATTACCAACTCATTATGTAGTTCAGTCGTACGGCCGAATAAACAGCGTGGCGTCGTCGGCGGAGGTCGCGGCCGCGGTCGTATCGATGCGGATAACGGCTGCCAGTAATTACCCGACCGGATTTTATTTCCATGGATAACATCAACAATGTAGAGGAAACAATGGCGATTCTCGATTTATTCAGATTAAGCGATTATTTGCGCTTTCATTGTTCGTCAAACTTTCTTATAGAAATAGTTTTAATCAATTAAGTCCTACCATTTTACTCTATTTCGTAATGCTGCTGAATGTATCTTGTTTCCTTTGAGTGTATACTAGTGATTACATCAGCCTATAATGTTCCCACTGCTGGGATACAGGCCTGCTCTCTGTGAGAGGGAGTGGGCTGTAATCCACCACCCTGGCCTAGTGCGGGTTGGTAGATGTCACATGTCTTCGAAATTTTGGTTCTAGGACATGCCGGTTTCCTAACGATGTTTTCCTTCACCGTTTTGAGAGCTGTGCTTCTATTGATTTTAGCTATAAGACAGCAGCTTTTTATTTGTATTGCTGATGGTGAAATTCTTGTTGATGGTGAATCTCTGCTCCCCCATTTGATAACCATGCCGAAGTGAGCAAGCTCACACGACAAGCTCCATTAAGTTCTGTGTTGTGTTCGGCAATTAGTCGCCACCCAGTAGTAAACGTCTTGGTCTCCGAGGCAGCTAGTCACCGCTAATGTTTCGACTACACAGGTACCTATACCGTGTGTGATTATATTATACGTAGTATTTATTCCCTTTCTCCTTGTTTTCTTAATTTAAGTATCGTAAGACAATCACCTTCTTTTATAGGAGCTTACAATAAGTTTTCAGGGTCATATTTTTATATGCTCATTCAAGGACAGCAGTAATCAATACTCACTATTCGCCTCACGTCGCATATTAATCTTCTAATAGAAAGAATATCGTGTCAAAGACAATAGAGGATCACGAGCAAAGATAATAGAGGAGGTATAATTCACAGACGGAGACAGCCCTATTTGCCCGTGACCAAACAAACTTCGACACTATTGTTGGTAAAACAGCCACACTTCGTATAGCCTCAGGGCATTTCATCCCGAAAATATTTTTCCTTATGTTAGGCGATAAATGGGCTCCAAAGATATCGCTATTGTTTTGTCTGCTAGAATTTACCGACGAGGTAAGGTACCTACTTATGTTAATGGACCTATTTAATAGCTAAAATATGCTCAGACACAACATTGCGCCCACATGCGTGGTCGATATTATTTCTGACTTTAACATACAAAGCGAATTGCGATAGTTTCGGCGAAATATCGCAAAACCTACACGTGTAGGTACATTTGGCCGCCGGTGAATTTCGTTGATTTGTGTCAGTGGAAGTCATCAGTGTGGCACGGTACATTAAGCAGTTGAATCGCTGTCAAAGCAATCACACGTTTTGGTAGCACTTGGCTTATAGCAAAATTACCAACTCATTATGTAGTTCAGTCGTACGGCCGAATAAACAGCGTGGCGTCGTCGGCGGAGGTCGCGGCCGCGGTCGTATCGATGCGGATAACGGCTGCCAGTAATTACCCGACCGGATTTTATTTCCATGGATAACATCAACAATGTAGAGGAAACAATGGCGATTCTCGATTTATTCAGATTAAGCGATTATTTGCGCTTTCATTGTTCGTCAAACTTTCTTATAGAAATAGTTTTAATCAATTAAGTCCTACCATTTTACTCTATTTCGTAATGCTGCTGAATGTATCTTGTTTCCTTTGAGTGTATACTAGTGATTACATCAGCCTATAATGTTCCCACTGCTGGGATACAGGCCTGCTCTCTGTGAGAGGGAGTGGGCTGTAATCCACCACCCTGGCCTAGTGCGGGTTGGTAGATGTCACATGTCTTCGAAATTTTGGTTCTAGGACATGCCGGTTTCCTAACGATGTTTTCCTTCACCGTTTTGAGAGCTGTGGTGATGAAATTAAATACACAAAGTATATTGCCTGCCCGGGTTCGAACTCACGACCTACAACTCGGTCGCGGCCGACACCACTGGCCACCACTGCTCACTACTACATATGTGCATGCATACTAGTGATTATACTACTTGAATGTCATGGATCTGTCCATTTCCAATTTAATGGCACTACAGTCACAAGCTCAAGCGTGCATGTTAATTACAGTACTATCCCCACAAGATTGCTCATTGTAGCGGTCTGTGGCTACACCCCACCCATGATTTGTGGTGGACATATTACAGGTACGTAAACACAAGCACCGATTAATACAAGTACGCAAAGCTATTTCCAAGGGTATTAGTAATTATATTAGCACGTAATTACATAAAATTGCGTTACAAAGGCGTCTTGCTACAGAGTTTATAGTGCCGCAGGAAGTAATTGGCTAATTTAAGATAAGAATTTGTTTTCTAAAGTACTTGTAACACAAAGAAGGTGGGCCTGGAGAGTGTAAGCTTATGTACCTACCTAAATAAACATGTTGGTATATTGCGCTGTAATTAGTTGGCGCCCTGGCGTTAACTTACTACGTAGTTACCTAAACTAGGAGGAGGTTTCTATTGGATAGGGTATCGTTACTAATTACTATGAGTTGTAATTAACGCGACCTCTGTACGTTCTTAGAATCTTCAAGTTAGGTGATAATTATCTTTCGGTTCAAGATGTTCATTTGAAATCAGAAAACGTACCAGTCGTTCGAAATAGATCGATACGGCAATAACGATATGCAAATCAAGCTATACTGAAAGCAAATAATAATCTACAACTACTCGAGCAGTGACCCAGTTATATAAGGAATCAGCTGATCCTCTTAACATCCCACGCAAAGTTCATTAACACGACACAAGCGTGCACGTTAAATAAACCTTAGTACCTACACAACAACACGACAGCAACATTCGACAAATTAATAGTAATGCAAGCGTAATTAAATATAATATAACAATTAGCAGAGCGCGCCAGACGCTACAAACTTACCCCGGTAATATTCGTATTGCAATTTGCACTGTATCTACACACATTGCTACAACATTTTCCGGCGAATGTTACCGCAGTAACATTCGCCGGAAAATGTTATGTCGCAACGTGAACCTCAAACTTTGAGCAAAATTTTATTCATTTACAACTATGAAGATGGAAATGGAAGAAGCCAAAATGGCAGGAGATTGCAACGTTATAAAACGACATAGCAAAAAGGATCAATACAATACACTCTTTATCGGGTTTGCTAACCGCGTTCACGGCACGAGTCACGTTTTGTATTTTTTCACTTGTTTCAGCAAACTCTTCGCCGTGATGAATGAACGGAAACGTTCAAAAAGTTACGAATTCAATATTTCAACAAAGTCTGCGGAAACAATGAAAGTATTGTTCATTTTTCTTGCATTCAGTTTGTGAGGAACTGAAAAGTTCTCATGCTATTACTGTATCTTTCAGTGTGGTTTTATAAATAAGGATATAAATAGACAATGTTACTGCTGCTTTAAAAATAATAGATATCAACGCGGCTGAAAATTAATGAAAAGTTGTTGGAGTATTCAATTTAAGCCGCAACTTTGTTGTAAACTTGTTGTTTATGTCTGCCAATAGGGCCCAATATTGCGTGAAGTTAAATATACATTTGGAAATCGCAGCAACAAGCCACAGGAACAGCGTGGGCGTGCTGTTGTTGTGATATTTATAGCCATTGTGTAGCCTCCTCCCTATACGTAACTATATTCAGCTGCAAATACTATGATAGGGTTTGCTGAATTGCGATACAGTTTCATGTGGGGAGCTAAAGCTGTGGTGTAGTTTAGTTCAGTCAGCAGTTTATACTTTGTTAAAATTACGTTTTGGGTAAGATATATGGTATAATTCAATATTATGTTATTTTGTACATCATTTCATTAGTTATACAATTCAGTCACTCGAAGCTCGAAGTTGGAAAACCAGTAAATAAACCCTGTGGGAGCAGCCATAGTTGCACATGCAATGCAGCTGTTTTAGTTTGTATCGTGTTGTTGATCCCGGCACGTAGGACACAGTTTCTCCGGTGACGTCGCCTAATTTAGACAGCTGTCCTAAAGTCCAGCATCGTAATTTGGAACTATACCGTTCCGGAGCATGAGTGTGTTCCTAATTGGCTTTACGGAATCCCTAGCTACTGGATAAAAGATAGCAAGTTTCTTATTGCCTTACTTCTTGTCCTGTTAGGCGCCTCCAGGCTGAATAAACTTTGATTGTATGCCAGCAACCAATTGTTATCCCAAAAATAAAGCCCTCCTTTCTCTGATAAAGGCATTGTTAATGGAGTACAATCGGAACTCAATCAAGGATAAGACCTTTTTTGAGCAGTCACTTGTTATTTATTTACTAAGAGGCAAACCTTCGTAATATTTACAAGGATATAACAATAGGTAATCTCGAGTGCTCAATACTGTGTATATACATTACTTATAGGCATGCACAGCATTCTGTTATGTAAACATTTAAGATACATACAAATGTACAATAGTTTAGGGGTATAGACGTAGAATAAAGCGCTTGCAGTTATTCTGTCTTTTCGTTTTCATGTCCCTAACGCGGGTTATGGGTGTGGGTTCACTCTGTGTTGGCTTGTAATATAAATATTAGGGACTAAAACTTGTAGACAGTTGTATGCGTAACCCAGATACGTTACGCAATAGATTTAGACTTACATATCTAATATGTACCTGCAATGTAACTTAGGTTAAGGGATTATTAGTATATTCAGACGAGACAACATAAGTAAGCAATAACTTGAAATATTAAACGTGAAGTTTCGGCTAAGTAGTATAGTACCTGCCTAATATTAGATAAAATTGGTTCACTAATAAGTGATTTTGTTTTATTTATAAAATAATTAATTAATATATTGAACGTCGAGTAGAGGTTACGTCTGGGATCAAAAAGAGGTATACAATACCTATTAATTTTGAGGTAATTTTGTTTTTACTGGGGTTGATTTAATGGACATATTAAACGCTAAATGACGACGCACGTATGAAATTTACAATGTCAGTCTGTTTCGAAGGACAATTAAAGAAGATTCAGTCTCATATAAGTGAGAGTTGACGTTGCCTATTTTGCTTCACATTTATTTTAAGTTATTTCGTAAGGATTGCCCGGGATTTAGAAGTTTTATTTTCTCCGTTTATCCGACGACAAAGAAACTGGATTACATAAAGGTAGGTACTTAGTTTCAGTCATAAGGATTTGTGGAAACTTCTACTTTTTTGTATACGTATATATTTATCTAGGATTTGTTCGTTTGTACTTATAACAAGCCGAGCGATTCTGTAAAAATCTCACCGTGAGAACTTAGGTGAAGTGAGCTGTCAATAGTGTCAATACCTATAGCATCAGGTGGAATGACAGCTCACTTCACATACGTTTTCACGGTGAGATTTTTACAGAATTGATTGGTTGGTCGCTGTAAGCTTAGATTTAATTAAATATTTGGTACCTATGTATTTAATTTAACCATACAATGACGTGAAACATTGGCACTGACATTTCGCTTAAAATATCTAATAGTACCTACTCATACAAGGAAACCGGTAGGGATATGTATGAGTATGTCAGTTATTATGTACGTACAGCTCTCAAATAAATTAAATAACAAAAAAGCTATTATTATTAAAATGGTGTTTCATGATAAGAACCGATTTATTTCATAAAAACAAATACGTTTTGTCTTGGCAAAACATTTACGTACAATAACGGTACAATTTTTAGGGACTGGCCTTTTGATAAAATTTTTAACGGGAAATACAATATGATATACATTACACCATAAGAGTTTCCGTGAATTGTCTTATAGCATGATTCAAAACTACTAGGTACCACTTCTTGACTCGACTCTGCTACCTGATTTTTACAACAACTATTATTTGCATTTAAACTTTGGCACACGTTTAGCTCTTTGTCTTCAAGTAAAATAGGTACTTTTAAAAGTTATATTTTTCAAAAATATAATGTAACAAGCAGAGGAAATTCTCGAAACAAAATACATATTTTCAAAGATTATATTCTTACCGTACCGTGTTATATCGAAAAACTCTTGGGATTTTAAAAATAAAACAAAACTCCATTTTGTACCGTTCGCTTTGCTCTAAGTAGCAGAAATGCTGGGCGACTGGTTTGAGCTTATCCAGATACTAAGACTTGAGCTTTGTTGCTTACTATGATTGTACGAACTGATATTTAGGATTTATAATATCGCAAATATTTCAACGTGCTTTTTAGGGTTCCGTACCCAAAGGGTAAAAACGGAACCCTAAAAAAAACTAAAACTAAGACTTCGCTGTCCGTCCGTCCGTCCGTCTGTCTGTCACCAGGCTGTATCTCAAGAACCGCGGTAGCTAGACGGTTGAAATTTTCACAAATTATGTATTTCTGTTGCCGCTATAACAACAAATACTAAAAACAAAATAAAATAAATATTTAAGGGGGGCTCCCATACAACAAACGTGTTTTTTTCGGCGTTTTTGCCTTGTGGTACGGAACCCTTCGTGTGCGAGTCCGACTCGCACTTGGCCAGTTTTTTTAATTTGATTTGCGACCTGCTCTACGTAGGTTACTGAATGGTGCTACTTTACGTCAGATTTCGTGAAGCGTTATTCCTTCTAGCAAAGAAAAGATATAACCGAACTGAAATGTTGAAGTAAGTAGGTGAGTATGTGCTCCATATTTTCGTGTCGAAAAACACTAGCCTATAGAGATTTATGCGTGAGCAGTTAAAATGAAATTTATTTGAAGATAAATTCAGGTACGTAAGCAGGCTTTAAGCAAGATAAATCTGTCGGTACGGTTTAGGCACAGACGGTATTGGGAAGGCCCTTAGTAATTTTCTACGAAAAGGCGTGGCGCAGCCTTTTGTGTCAGACGAGATCTTACAGTTTAGTTTGTGTGAAGATATCACAAACTGTGATCTCAGAGTCAATGTGCTCAGATCAGACTATGATAAAACCTTTTAATAATGAAAAAGTTAAAAGGGGGCTATTTGTCACATTTTCATGATGTCGCGGTCGGTAACATGCTTTGCAATGCTATATATAGAAACATGAAACGTGATAAATGTGCGTCGGAATGATTAGACAGCAGCGACACTGATAAATGGCATTGTAAGGACGCTGAACATCTGTTATTCACAAGAATAAGATAAATAAGGAATGTTTTTGTTACATGAATGTCGCCACTTTAGGGACTCATTGGACGTAAAGGTATTGTTGTGGGTGTATTGTTTGTCATCCGGTACAATTGTAGTTTTATGTGAGAACTAATTTAAGAACGGTTCGAGGTCAGAACCCTTTAAATCTTTTTCCATTATGTAAAGTAAACAAATTACATAAAGTTATTTCAGAAGATTTATTAGTGCCAGAATGGCATTGAGTTTAACTCGACGTTATTGCCTTCCTTCGTTCTCGTTCCAAATGCGTAATATCTTGCGAATAAAAAACCAAAATATCTCTAACTGTTTAATTATTTTCCGAGTTCTGTGAGCTTAGTGAAACACCGGTCCCTCTGGAATCACGAATGGTCCACCGAAAATGGAATATTAAGGAAATGGAAAATAAGTAAGTAAAGCTAAACTCGGTTTTACGTTATCATTTAAAGAATAAAATAACATTGTGGAAGTAAGCTCGGCTGTCATTCTTTTGAAATTCTCTTTCAAGAACTCGGGTACTGTACAAGATATTATTAAATTAGGTATAGAATGTTACCTCAAAAAACGGCAAAATGGGGGAATAGCTCTGTCCTGGCCGGTCTCTCGTTTCTCCGAATCACAACAAACGGCCTGTAACACATTTACATTATTGTCAAACTTTATGTAAATTCAAATAAACTTGGATTATTGTCATTCAAATGTCTGTCTGAAATGTAAGAACAGTCTTTTCACTTTGTGTGTAAGTAGGTAAACGTCCATGTTTGAAACAAGATTTTTAGTGATGACGATGGTATCTTTTAAAACTCAAGTAGGTAGCCCTTAAACCTAAACTAAGGATAAGTTAATTTCTTTAAGTAAATACTACACCTAAAGTAAGTAATTTATTGAGGCAACTTTGCATCCATATTATCAGTTCTTAGCTCGGTGAGCGCAAAACCTCTAGTATTCTTATTAAAACAATGGCAGTAGTGTAGTGTCCTCGTTAACGAAGCGTGTCTGATGGAACTTGAAAAAGAAGCTGCATTAGCCGATATTGTCCGTGGCTATTTACTAGAATTTTCTTATGCAATATTTTTGCTCTACTTTAAAAATATTCCCTTGTGAAATGAGTATGTTTCTAAGAAGAAACTGTTGTCTTTGGAGTTAGTTTTGTATTGTTTGTCTTGTTAAAATTCAAGTAGGATGTAGAAATATTGATTTTGACTACATTTACACAGGTATTGTCCTAAACATGGACAGGTATACGGTATCATCTGACGAATTAAATATGTACGTATTTTTTTAAATAAAATAAACACCATGGTTACTAATTAATAGTAATATTACGTGCGTTTAGTAATATAATTGAATTGGAAGTCTTTTATATGATTTTCTATGAAGTAACTCATTAATGATGATTGATTATGAAGTTTTACCCTTTCCTGACGTAAGCTATTTAAAACGTTCACTCTTTCATTATTAATTAATTAAATAATATCTTAGTATCTTAACCCCTTAGGTAACATCGGTTAAAAGCTCCTTCTCATAAAACACCTGCAACCTCCTATTAATATTCGTCACGTTGATCTTTTTGTCAGCCATCATTAATTAATTAATTTATTTAACACTTCAAGCACATAAATGTAGAGAGGCGGACTTAATGCCATAGGTATAGTCAACCTTTGGGTGATGCAGAGACAGTGCAGTGGTAGGTATATAATATTGGTAATTTACATTTGTATTTATCCGGGGCGTAATAATACTTCGCCAGCTGAATCCCATAAATAGCTTCGTCGATAAGTACTTATTGATTTTGCACATCGCGGCCTCTATTTCCATGTCGCCGTTGATATAACGTCCATTATAAGTATCTAAAGAAAAAACCATTTGTAGAACAAATTGCGCGACACGCTAGAACACGTCGTAACATAGATTACCATAGTAAGTACCTACGGGGGAAGATTTTTTTTATTTTATTGTTCCCGGAAGGCGGGAGAGTAATAGTTTTTCCATTAGGAGAATTGCGACGCTGATTGACTAGAGATGTGATCGCCGAGACTCCAATCTTTTAGCCAATTTTGTATTATTAAAAAGCTGTTCCCTTAAAATGAATTCGAGTCGGGAAAAGTGAAAAATTTGATAAATTATAATAAAATTAGGGAGATGATTCAACAGAAATCTTTTTATTTTCGTCACTTATTGGTAATAGAAACAGCCTCTATCGTCAACTATTTTCTTGCAAGTCGTAGAAGATGATTTAGGCTTTTTTTAAACAAACAGAATACCATAGCTCTCAACTCATAATTGATTGGTTTCTAAAATTGTTTTACCGACATGAAAATAACAGAAATTGAAATAAAAGTATCTATGACCAAATTCCGATTTAGTTGTGGGATCAGAGACAATAGTCAGTGAAGTGTGAGCCGCAGTGGTGAAGCGTTGACACCCAATGTGTCCAGTTTGTGCCGCGGTTAGTACCGCTCAACGTGACACACGTCGGTACCTATCGCCGGTCTGGCACTACACACGTTCCACTTTATGTTTTATTATTAAAAGAATGTGTTGGTTTTCTTCAATTGTTTCCATTCTCGCTTAAAGCTGGTCATAAAGCTAGAAATGAATTCTTAAAATGCTTGCTGCAATGGAATTTAAACTATTGTTTTAACACTTTTATTTACTAAATTTAGCTTAATTTAAGGTGAATTTATTAAAAGGTTCACATAAACAGTTCATAAACTACAACCTACCTGTTCGTTTACTACCTCTAAAGTAACCTAGAGTCATTAGGTGAGGGTAGAATCACGACACAACTTGTTCTTAATAATTCAAACATAAGTTACGGCTCCTGAAGACGTCATTGGCGTCTTGGGCACGATTACTTATACTACTTAAGTCAACATTGGCATTTAAAGGGTTAATAGTAATTACAGCTTTTAATTGTTTTTCCTCATCAACTTGAATAAAGTTTGTTTTTATCTGCTTCGCTTAATGGATGTTTTGGTAATGGAATGGTTTCATCAATTGAAGGTCTGGCAATTGGCTTCTCGTAAACTTCTGAAGGCTAAAGTGTTAATTGGCCTATGTCGAATTACAGGGTTAAAAGAAATAGAAACTGTATTTCCCTGGAAAGGATTTCAGTTTTTATTTGTTCGTAACGGAATTGGAAAGCGAACAATTTGTTACGTTAACATGCTGTGTTACGTCACAGTTTTTTGGAAGTCCTCTTATGTTTTGCTCGGAATTGAAAAATGGATAGGTTTTATTTAAACTTTTCCGGTATTGTGTTCGCCAAGGTGCGGCTATGAGTTCATATTTAACACCAGTGTTGACCAAGGAGTCTTTCCGGATCTTATGAAACATAGTAAAGTAGTACCATTGTTCAAATCCGGTGATAGTAAAGATCCTAACAATTATAGACCTGTGTCAATTCTACCAGTTCTCAGTAAGGTGTTTGAAAAGTTGATGCTCAATCAAATGTTACGTCACTTTAATAAAAATTCCATCTTTCATGAACACCAGTACGGTTTCACCAAAGGGCGTTGCACTACTGACGCCGGTGTTACCCTTATAAAGAACATTTTTAACGCCTGGGAAGAAGCACAAGATGCCATTGGAATCTTTTGCGACCTCTCTAAGGCGTTCGATTGCGTAAACCACGAGACACTTCTGATGAAACTGGAGCACTATGGAATTAGAAAAGCAGCACTTGACTTGCTAAGATCATACCTGAAAGATAGAAAGGTTAAAGTTCAAGTAAACGGCGTAAACTCATTAGGGTCTGAAATGACAATGGGTGTTCCTCAAGGTTCGATATTGGGTCCATTACTCTTTTTAGTTTACATTAATGATTTACCCCAATTACTTCAAAATCAACCGAAGATGGTGTTATTTGCAGATGACACATCATTAATTTTTAAAATAGACCGACGGTCACAAAATCTTGACGACGTGAATAACTCTATTCTTCAGGTCCAAGATTGGTTTACGGTAAATAATTTAGTACTTAATGAAAAAAAAACCAAATGCATTAGATTTAAATTACCGAATGTTAGAAGTAGCGAATGTGAAATCATATTGAATGGCCAAAAACTAGAATTTATTGATCAGACAGTTTTCCTAGGAATCACGCTAGACGAGAAATTACAATGGGGACCTCATATAACATCTATTGCGGGGCGGCTAAGCTCCGCCGCTTATGCTGTTAGAAAGATAAGACAGTTAACAGATGTAGAAACCGCGCGTTTGGTCTATTTTAGTTACTTCCACAGTATTATGTCATATGGCATTTTACTATGGGGTCGGGCTGCTGACATTGAATCCATTTTTATTTTACAAAAGAGAGCTGTCAGAGCCATTTACAATCTACGTCGTCGCGAATCTCTTAGGGAACTATTTAAAAAGGTTAATATCATGACGGTACCTTGCCAATTCATTTATGAAAATATTATGTATGTAAGAAAAAATCAACATCTTTTTAATAAAATAAGTGATAGGCATAATTTTAATACTAGAAATAAAGATAAATTAGATCAACCTTTTTTCAGATTATCGAAAGTACATACATCTTTTATGGGGTACTGTGTTAAATGCTACAACAAAATACCTTGTGACATATTGCAATTAAATGAAAGAAAATTTAAAACTCATATTAAAAGTACACTTTGTAAACAAGGATATTACAAATTAGAGGATTATATCCAAGATAAGAATGTTTGGAAACATGCTGGTCCTGCTCCATAGGACAATCTAAAAGTCTAGACAAAATCAAACTTGTTCCTAATTTAATTTATATATATATATTTAATTATGACATCTTATTCTAATTCAATTTTACAATCTGCGACTGCAGTGGCTCACACACTTGTTAAAGTTCAACTACTTTTGCATTTTTTCATTTTTCTTTTTTTTTAAATAACTTGTAAATATGTGAGCACCATGTATCTATCACTTATTTGATTTACCTGTCATTGCTTAATTTTTAATTCTTTTTACCTTTTGTGGTAGACTAATTTTATTATGGGTGCATCGTGTTCACATATAAATTTTATTATGTATACAAGACCTTGTAAAACATTTTTAAAAGAGTAACGGTGGAGTTTCTTGCCCATTCTTCTCCATACGAAAACTACCTTTTCGAATGGGCGACTAGAATCATTTCTATTTAGTTTTTTTTTGACGTTCAAAAGTGCCTTTAATGTGCCTATTTGAAATAAATGATTTGACTTTGACTTTGACTTTGACATTCTTGTTAATCGATAGTGCTCGACATTGTTACAACCGAATCGTCATAAATCAGCCCCAATGGCTTTTGATGTATTTCAAAAGCGTTTAAATCTCTCATACTATTCAAATAAATGAAGAATATGAGTTTATAAATGTTCGACTATCCTACATCAGTTTTAATAGGTTAAAATAAATCATTATGTCATTAAATACCAGGTTAAAGAAGTCTAACACAAATTCAATTTTCCCTTGCTAGTATCTTTTTATTCTGTACAAAAGCTGTTGACACAGGAATATTTAAATATGTTATTTTCATATGTATGCAAATACTTGAGTTCTGAGGACGAAAAAACCCGGTGTTGGCCGGAGAATTGCGTGTCGGACACGCAAGGGATTCGTAACTTGTCAATTAGTATAAATTCCTCGAAAGACAAAGAAAACAAACAATGTCAAGAAAAATAAGCAACAAAATAAAACAAATTAAGATAAAATTTACTATGGTCTGATTTAAAGTGCCATTTAAAAAGCATAGATAACTTAAAGGCAGAATAAGAGAACAATTCTGTATATTTTACCAACCTTCTGTACCTTATTGCAAATAAGTGAAATGCAAATAAATGACTTTTGACTTTGACTTTTTAAAAGTTATGGTTTTGGCGGGAAGTCTTGTTAATTTTTTATTACTTACCATTTTTAAGTTTTATTCTTTTAGCGCAGTGGTAGACCGCGAAATTCAATTTTTCTTTCGATTTTTGCAATTAATGGTCAGTGTCAGGTTTTATCTTGATCAGAATATGATTCACGACTATAACAGGTACAGTCAACAGCAAAAGTAGATGATCAAAATCATAAATTCAATACTAATTAACGGAGTTCGCGTCAGAACTGTGTGGCGTCGAAGTACTACTACTTAGAATACTTACTACGTAGAATACTTTGAATCACTTCGACGCCATACAGTTCTGACGCGAACTCCGTTAATTAGTATTGAATTTCTGACTTTGATCATCTACTTTTGCTGTTGACTGTACGTATTTACATAATTATAATCATTAGAATCATTAATACATCTTTCAAAGTTAGATTTGTTCCATAAGTACAAATTAAATCTCTTATGGAAAAGTGCTTGTTGAACAAATCTAACTTAAACTACCACTGCACATTGAAGTTTTTGTTACATAGTTGTTGTTATTGTTGATTTTACTAGCGCAAATTATTAATTTGAAGTGATAGGTTAAACAAAGGTTGTTGCCATCAGCGAAAGTGTCTTAGAAACTCAAAAAGAAAATGTTAGGTTAGGTTAGGTTAAAGGCTGAATAAACAGAGTTTCAGACTGCAAACTAAACAATTAACAAGACAGGAAAAAATATAAGTTTCTACAAATGAACCATATAAAACAGGGCCTAGGTGGAAAAACATATAGTAAATTCATTTATCGGATACATTGCGGATATACAAGCAAGTCGTGATAGGTTCTACTGCTGAGTAGACAGCCGTAGGTGTTTGTGAATAAGCGTGGAAGGGTCAGTGCGGCTCAAAGTGGCTTTGTTAAATTGATTTTACGTGTATTGCGGACTTTGTTGGTCCGCCCGCTCTTGTGCCGGCTCTCGGCGACGGGCGACTGCTCCGGGAATGTTACAACTACTTGGGATTTACTAAGCAATATTTTGTTTTTCCCATTTATTTACAGTTTGTTTTATCCGATTACAGATAAAACACACTGCTACAGTACTGCTCTTTGGAGAAAACACATCAATGTTTGCTTACAGATATTTGTTATGTTTCATAATGTTTGTGGACAACAATAACAGTACAAAGTGCTGTTTGAAAACCCGTGTGTTAGTCTAGAAGTTTCGATTAAATGAAAAGGGTCAGCGACACGGTCTAAATTTGATTTTCATTAAAAGTTTGGGTAAAATATTCCTTTTACTTTGACCTTTAGCAACCTTGATTCTCATAAGGACAGATTATACGTAAGCATATAAAGATTAAAATTAATCGTTTAACATTTTTATTAATTTTTGGTACGTCCCTGTGTATCAAGACATTGCAGCACTCTAAAGTTGACATGCAGCTCCTTAAACATTCAGATATAGGTCCTAATGTTTGATTCAATTTTACTATCGACTAAAATATCACCTAAAAGCTTTAGGCCTCGAACTGTTACTTTTATAAATAGGTATTTACGTTCAAGGGAAACCAACATGTTGAAGTGAGAGTTTTATTAATAGCAATCTCAGGTTCGGGAACTTGTTTGGTGAGTCCACTCGGTACTAGGTTATTATATTTTTTTCTCAGCAGAATAAAACACTCGATCGATATTGATGTTTGCATGGACATCTTTTATTGTAGCAGGTTGGTATTCTATTGGCTCTCAAATAGTCTGTTAATTATTGATTTTTAGGGTTCCTTTCCTCAAAATCCATTTACAATCTAATTTTAAATTAAATTACAATAATCATAGGTACTCTATTATTTATTTAAGTTGTGTTGTTCTATTTTGTATTTCTATTCGTGACTCTGACTTCCATTTTTAGGGTTCCGTACCCAAAGGGTAAAAACGGAACCCTATTACTAAGACTTCGCTCCCTGTCCGTCCGTCTGTCTGTCACCAGGCTGTATCTCAAGAACCGCGATAGCTAGACAGTTGAAATTTTCACAAATTATGTATTTCTGTTGCCGCTATAACAACAAATACTAAAAAAAAAAAAAAAAATATTTAAGGGGGCACAACAAACGTGTTTCAGCCTCCAGTTTCCAAGGTTTTGTTTTGTATTTTTATTGGGCCCATATAAAGAAAGAAAGAAAATACGTTTATTTACTATAAACATGACTCATAAAAAACATAACAAACAAAAACAAACCAACAATTTGGGAGAAAACATGCCTCAAATCGGCCATCGCTCAGCATAATGCTAAGACCCTATACGACATCTCATCTGGCACATTCACTCACAAACGCAAAAAGCACTGACATGACAGTGACAACATATCTATTGCATAATACTAAAATATTATTATTCATTCATCATTATTCATTTTGTACTACATAAAGCGTAAAACGTTTTAGAGGATGATATTCTCCTAGCATGTACCTATGTCTATTTCCTGTTTAGTATAATTATTCTATCGCATTTAAATTAAATTATATTATTTTACTTTAAGTATGCTGTACCGGTACAATGTCCTGGTAATTGTTATTTACTGCACCGGTCGACGTCAGCGCCGGCTGTCGCTGAAAACCAGCGCTGGGGTTCTGTCTTGCATAGGGTCGCAGCATAATGCTGAGTGACAGCCGTTTTGCGTGGATGTGACGCATGTTTCCCCCTACCTTTTTTAATTTTATTTTTTGTGTTCATGTTTTTTTTGCGTCATGTTTACCGCTAATAAACGTATTTTCTTTCTTTCAAAAGGAAAAAAACGGAACCCTTTTAGGATCACTTTGTGGGCCGCCTGACTGTCTGTCAAGACCCTTTATCTCGGGAACGCGTGGTAGTATCGAGTTGAAATACACACACAGTCCCTTGAAGCTGTGAAAAAATCAAACTTCTAAGTTAACGTAAAAAAACATACGGCTGTTTATGCCGCAAAAAAAGTATATTTCGACGCTCTCAAGGGAATCAAAATTTATTTTATTTCCCGTTGACCTAGAATCATGAAATATGGCAAGAATTAAAGGAACATATCCTATTTACATGCCTACAAATTTGTACGGAACCCTCGGTGCGCGAGTCCGACTCGCACTTGTTCCAGTTCTCATACGTATTTTTCACAGTTGTTACAATGATGTTATTCATGTTGGTGTTTTATAATGCAATGCTTATTATTTGATATGGCGAGTAAACTAAGTCTTGGAAAATTTAATAATTCGTATTAATATTGAGTTTTCCAAGTTATAACAATCTGAAGGTTCGAATGACGTAACCATGAAGGTACCTTCACGTATATTTCGCATAAAATTAAGATCTTACTTTCTAATATCGTTATCTCAACTTGCACACGACTTTCCATTCAATTTTACGAGATACTCTGTATAATATAGTAATTCCGGACATAGGGTCTATAAGATGAGGTCGCCTAGTTAATCTAGTTTGTGCGGTGAGGCGGCCGCGGCCGAGGGTGCTCGACACGAGAGCAGGCCTAGCACAAATAGCCTCGCATTTCTTCCCACAAGCCACTCGAGCCGACAGCCGATATCGACCGAGCCTCTCCACCTTTATGAGACAAGCGGCGAAAACCGGTGTCACCATCTCCGTGTACTTAATGACTGAAATTAAAGACATACGTCACGCGTGATGTTCTTCCAATTACTCAAAAATTGCACGAGCTCCATTGAAGTGTCAAGTTAACAATTCTGTTTATGATTTTATTATTTTTTTATTGCTGAATGGGCCCGCTCTCGACCTCGATCACGCCTTATGGAAAGCAACGGATGAGGTCTATGATAGAACGAGCGTGCCCAGAAGATGCCTAAGGCACTGGAACTCTCACGCATCGACGAAACACAGCAGGCTGCTTGACGCCGGACTCCGGTGGGAGGGTGATCGCAAACCAGGCGGGCGTTAAGAATTAGCCAGTCAAATAAGGTTTTGGGTGTGACTGCCCAGGATGCACCGAGCGCTCGGTTCAGTTGAGTAACTGGCGGAACAAACTGCGCTACACGAGGAGGCTTCTTCATGCATCCCAAAAATGTGTAAATATATGTGTAATAAATGTGTAAATTATTTAATCATTTTTCAAAAAGGTATAATTTAAGCGATAAGCGTGTCTACCCGTACATGCCTATTCATACGGCAGCAAGGATTACCGTCTACAATAGGACGGTCGCAAGCGGCCGGGGCGGCCGGCGTGCCGCGGTTACATGGAATTATGTAAACGGCCGTTGGTTTTGAGATTTGATTAATGGCACTTCATTTAGAACAGCTATTTCGCGGAATTCTAATGTTATAGAAACTGGTAAGTGTAGAAATTTGAGAATAAATTGTATTAAATTAACTGTGGAGGCACAGCTTAATACAATTTGTATCCTAATTTCATATTACATTTAGTCATACAACGTAGACTTCGCATTGAAATTCTGTTGTTCAAATATAACTTAAGTTAATTAGCGTTTCATAATTAGTTATGGCTTTAAATTTATGATGCCTGGGATGATTGCCAAATAGCAGTCTCATGATAATGGATTGCACAATTCCAAGAGCCAATCAAATGTATGAAAACCTTATTTGGTAACAAATAACAAAAGTTATGTCAAAGAAGGAAAGATTTATGAGCTCTCGATGACTGAACGTTTATTATTTCATGAGAATTTCGCGAAACTTTCTTGTTTATGTGGAACGTTTTGTAACCACTAACGTGAGAATTTGAATCGCAGCGAACTTTGTTGTTAAGAATTCTTGTTATATATTGATTAGCACGCCGAAGAATTTTTTTGTAATCTAAACTTAGTTCACAAGTAAATTCCATTGAGTACAGTTAAGAATATTTTTGTAGAATATTGTGCAGTATATTGGATTTTGCAATGTCATGTGTTGGTATTAGGTATAGTCATCAAGGAAATTTGTAATTGTAATCAGGTCAATTTATCGTGAAATAGCCAACTACATATCGTCACTAGAAAGGCAAAAGTACTAAACTGCAAAAAGGGCATTTTACAGGAGAGCGATTTAAACTTTTTTTTTTTACTAAATCTGGCATATCTTTTTTTCTAGCACTCCAATTTAAATATGCTGAAGGCAAAAAATCATTGTTATATTATTATCTATGTGTTAAAGTTGACATATTGCCTATTATTACTGTATTTCCGAAGATAGTGTCGCTTTAGTATAAATGCTCTGTCCACTTCGTAAGGCAATAATACTTATCTTCATAAAAATATTCAGGTACAGTAAAGCATAAACACTATTCAATAAATCCATTGAAATTTAGGAACGCAAAAACAACTAACATGCATTCCAGACTAATACATTCTTAGTCATTATTACTTATACGTAATAATTAAGTATAAAGATCTAAAACAATTTGACTTATTGCCTTTTAGTCGTATATTTGCTACTTACCTACTTCTATCAACTCGCATCATCATCATCATTTCAGCCGAAAGACGTCCACTGCTGGACATAGGCCTCGGGAATGCAAATCCGTTCTGTTTTAAAATCCGGATTTTTTAGAACGGATTTTTGGTCTAATCCGGATTATCCGGATTTTACGGATTTTTCATGAAAATAAACAAATCTACCCTTATTAGTTTGTTAATATGATGTTTCTGATATTTGTGTACCTAAATGGATTAAAATAAAATAAAAGCACATGAAAATCAAATCAAATGAATGTTTTAATAGTACACCCAGCAATAACACCATAATTATGGTATTTATTGATAAAAATTTGAATAAACCCACAAAAATAAAAAATCATTTGATTTGATTTTCATGTGCTTTTATTTTGGGTGTACTATGCCATATCCAATGCCAAATAATCCAATATTACTTGATCGACCACTTTAAATCGAACGTCTAAATACTCGAAAGTTCTTGCTCGATATTTTGAACGCTCGATGTATTGAGTGGACGGTAGATTGAATATTCAATTTATTAACCATTCGATATTATGAACGTTCGAGTATTTAGACTTTCGATTTATAGTGGTCGATCAATTTATATTCGATTATTTGGCATTCGATTTGGATTTGTACACCCCGCCCCGCTTGCTCCCCCGTGAGCCGATAAACTTGATACTCACAAAACCTGACGCGCGAACAGCGAACTCGCTCGTTTCGATTTTTTGCTACAATTTCTTAATATTCAAAAAATCCGGATTCGATTTTCAAATCCGGATTTGGAAGTCTATTAAAAATGTGCGGATATCCGGAATTTTCGGATTACGGATAGTCCGGATTGCATTCCCTCCGTCTCCCCCAAGCACTTCCACTTCGACCGGTTCTGTGCTGTCACAAGGTCTTCGGTCCACCTTGTGGGAGGCCTTCCAACGCTACGTCTTCCGGTACGTGGTCGCCACTCCAGAACCTTTCGGCCCCATCGGCCATCTGTTCTGCGAGCAATGTGCCCTGCCCACTGCCACTTAAGTTTGGCAATTCTTCGGGCTATGTCGGTTACCTTGGTTCTCCTGCGGATCTCCTCATTCCTGATTCGATCACGCAGGGAAACTCGAAGCATAGCCCTCTCCATTGCCCTTTGGATGACTTTTAGCCTTCTTATAAGGCCCATTGTGAGCGACCCCGTTCCAGTGCCATAAGTCATCACTGGCAACACGCACTGGTCAAAGACTTTCGTCTTGAGACACTGCGGTATGTGGGACGAGAAGATATTGCGTAGCTTCCCGAACGCTGCCCAGCCGAGTCGGATTCGACGATTGACCTCTTTCTCGAAGTTAGACCTACCTAACTGGACAGTTTGTCCTAGGTAAACATACTCGTCCACGACTTCGAGTGTAGCGTCTCCGATCTTTATGGGAGTGGGTGTTACATGGGCATTTGACATGACCTTCGTTTTGTCCATGTTCATTTTAAGACCCACTCTTTCGGAGGCTCTACTGAGATCATCGAGCATTGTACTGAGGTCCTCTATAGTCTCAGCCATGACTACGATATCGTCGGCAAACCGAAGGTGAGTTATGTACTCGCCGTTGATGTTGATGCCAGCCCCTTTCCAGTCCAGAACCTTGAAGGCATCCTCCAGTGCAGCGGTGAACAGTTTCGGAGAGATAACGTCTCCCTGTCTTACACCTCGCTGCAGAAGGATAGGTTTTGAGGTCTGATCCTGGAGTCGGACTGAATAGTGGCGTTTTCGTACAAACACTTCAGCACCTCGATGTACCGATAGTCGATCTGGCACCGTTGAAGAGACTGCAGCACAGCCCATGTCTCGATCAAATCAAAGGCTTTCTCGTAGTCCACGAACGCTAAGCAGAGAGGCAGGTTATATTCTTCGGTCTTCTGTATAACCTGTCGCAGCGTATGTATGTGGTCTACGGTGCTAAAGCCTTTACGGAATCCGGCTTGTTCGGGAGGCTGGAAGTCGTCAAACCTGCGAGCGAGACGGTTCGTGATGAGTCTCGAAAACAGCTTGTAGACATGGCTCAGGAGTGAGATGGGCCTATAATTCTTAAGAAGGGCATTGTCGCCCTTCTTAAAGAAAAGTATCACCACACCTCTGCTCCATGCCTGTGGTGTTTTGCCCTCGAGTATGACGGAACCAAACAGCTTCTGAAGGGCCTTAAGAACGGGCTTTCCGCCGGCCTTCAGCAACTCGGCCGTAATTCCGTCATCACCCGGGGCGCCTTGTTGTTTTTGAGCTGCTTCAGAGCCATTCTAATCTCGTACAGGCTGACGTCCGGGATGTCTTCGTTAAAGTGCCGGGTCAATCTAGCTCTCGGGTCGTTTGCCAGATTCATAACGGGGTTACTTGTTGACGTGTATCAACTCTAATAATCTAAATCTCAATAAATAAAACAAAGTCAATAATAATAATAGTTACACTATTTATAACGACTAATAACGACTGGACTGGACTGATTTTGATGATCTTTGATTTGTTGAATTTGTCTCCGACCCGAATAATAGTTTTTTTGTTGTTGTAATGGTTGTAGTAGTACTAGTGTTACAGTGTTGTGTAGGGTAGGGTAGCTTAGCTTAGCGTACAGTAGAGCAGCGTAGCGAAGAGTAGCGTAGAGTAGCGTAGCGTAGGGAAGCGTAGTATAACGTACGTAGTGCAGGTTAGGGTAGTGTAGTGTAGTAATTTATATTCGAGGCGGTACGAAGTTCACCGGGTCAGCTAGTGATTGTATACTTGGGTCATATTCAAAATAATTGTAAGTTACGGATAGGAAACAGATATGAATATTATTTGATTGTAACAGAAAAATAACAGAAAGGAATTATTAGGGCAAGTTTAAATAGCACACGTTTATAACAGGCTACGAGTGCGAAGTCGGTGTGGGTCGCTAGGTGGGTACATAATGAAATAACATTTTGGTGATCGTATTTTAGTTGGTATAATTGCCATAAATTCATCATCATCATTGCCATAATGCCTTATCTCCGAAACTACCGAGCCTAAAATTTTGATATTAATATTAAGGCAAAAGGATTCTAATGATTAGAATTATGTAAATATTTGTTACGGTCGTGAATCATATTTTAATCAACATACAACTTTACACTGACCTGTAAATTGCAAAAAACCTGAGTCAATTTGAATTTCGCGGGCTACCTTGGCGCATCCCCCTTAACTGATAGGTACTGAGACGGCCGACGAGAGGCTGGGTACGCCTCGGCGAGGCTGCGCGGTTAGTATAAAAGGCTCAAGCAGTGAGGACTGAGGATACGCAGTAAAACATGCACACACAGACAATACATGGCACAGCAATGCAATACATGGCACAATATACGCAAACTTTACATACTTCAAATAAATTTAAGTAAGTAAAAAAAAATGTTTTGGCTAACCTGCGGTGCACTAAGTACCTATTAATATTTTATTTTCATTAATTCATACATGAGACAATGTGAATAACGCCTAATCATTCATATCTGTTACGTAACGGAAAAAAGTGACAGATAAAATAACGTATATGAATTAATTGCACGTGTCTATCCTACAAATCTATTTATTTCCACACCAATTCACATGATTATACGAATATTTTATAGTTATAACAAATATCACAATACAGCCCTTTCCTAGTATGAGTAATAAAACAGTAAGTACTTACCGCTACTGTAAACGACTCACATTGAATATTTACTTTTAAAAGTCTAATTTTCTTCGACAACGAAACGAGCTGAAAAACTATATTGAACAAAATGGCAAAGCGTTTATTCTTACGCGTCGTGTAGTAACAGCTAGTGAACTAATTTTGCCAGTATTTCAAATTTCTTTATTGCCATGGAAATAATGTTAAAATAGCATAACAGAGAAGAATAACAGATATGTGCAAAATCAGGACACTCATTAATAAATTAAATTTGGAGTACACTAAATAGTATTTTATATTTTGTTTAGTAAAGTGTTGAAAGTTTAAACAATATTCTCTGAATATATTTTTTTTTTAACTTTTGTAGAATGGTTCATAATTAAATTATTTTTTTTAGTTTACCGTTAAAGACGTGGACATAGAATACTTGTATGAAACGGATCCTACGCAATGTCTGGTTTATTTTTTTTTAATGAATTGTTTAGGTTTACCAAATGTTTCGTTGTTTTTTATTAAGCTCAAATAAATATTTTATCTGTTTGTTTATGAAATTCTAGTCAGTTGCATCTCGTTATGAAAATAATTGGGTTGGACATTAAGACAGTAGTAAATATACAATTATTTTGAATATGACCCACTTACTGAACAATTGTAGCGATTGCAGCAAAAACAAGGAAAATAAACTTATGTTCTACACGGAAAATCAACTTTTATTGAAGCTTTTGACAAATTATTATCATTATTATGACAATTTTCTGGTGTACATGTAGAAGTCTTCACTTTTTTGTCTTCTATAACTTTTCCACTGTTCATTTGATTGCTCCTAACTTTCCTCTTGCTAATTTTTCGCTCTCCTTTTTCTAACTCTGTGTTCTCTTTAGTGTCATCTAACACAATTTTTGCTGATATTTTTTTATTCTATTTTTATCCTTTTTTGTTTACGTTTTTTGGTAATTTTAATTTGGAAATCGACTGAAGCGCCAATGACTATGCGCAACGCTTCAAACGTATGATCCTTAAATGTTACATACCATAACAAAATCCAGAAAAATACAGCTGCAATAACTGTCAATTGATCATTAATATTTTTACTTGTGGTTTCAATACTAATGTACCACCACAGTTTTGTGGAGTAAAATTTTTATAGCTAAAATACTTTTTCATCAAGAAAGTAAAACGTCAAATACGCCTAATAATCACCATACAATGTAGATAATTGTAGCAAAGGTACTAAAAAGATTTTCATTTAAAAATGTCGAAGGGCAAAGGTACTAAAGCGTTAAGTCCATAAATTTTTACGTAAGGCAAATTTACTAAGCGACCCATTAGTTTACAAATTACGCATTTTAGGTTTCTCATCAAGGGTCGACGGGCAGATGGCAATAAGAAAAAAAAACTAACCGACATTATCAATAAAAGTCGTATAAATTCCTTTAGGTAAGTAAAAAAGACGTATCGAAAAAAAACAAAAATGTCACTGCTAAAGCGCCAGTAACTTTTTAAGTATTGCTCAAATTGCTACGAGACCAAGACCAGTGTGTAGAGAAAAAAAAACCGAATCCAACCATATATAAAACTCATTTTGGCTAAAATGGCGCTTTAGTACTTTTGCCTTTCCGGTGACGATATGATGATATTCTTCTAGAATTATATGACATTATTCTCGTCCTCGGGGACACGGCCAGTATATACTTTGTGAGGTCTCAAATCTGGTGACTTCGCCAAAAAGAAACATTATTCGTCGTAAGAGTTGCCAAAGAACTGTAAACATAACCGGACGACCGCATACGATGATGCTTTGTATACATAGACATACGGCTCTTTAAACATAATTACCCGTTCATGTATGGTTACGTCAAGTTGTAACCGATGTGGTTGTTGCGGGAAGCTTAAAGCTGTCGAGGTTTAGCGCTTTGGCGTCCATTAAGATACCGTCGACAGTTAAAGTTAAACTGAGAGACGCTTTGAATTTTCATCTGAATTTGCAATGCAAATGTGGGTAGAAATTGTCGTAGATTTTTGAAAATGTTATATTTCTGTTCTGCTCATAACGTTATGATGGTCTCAAGGTATATAAAGATTTGACTGCTTTTTCAATTCGCATTCAGATTCGTGCGTTGAATAATGATTTCATAGCTTGTAATTCTTTTGCGTGTCATGTCATGCCTGAAAAACTGTGATGTATTTATTTTATACATTTTTAATTGGTTTTATGTGACCATCGGCTTTTCCAGGAAAATATTAAAATAAGACAGATCGATTTAACGATCGCAAAGCGAATCGCCATTTAAGCTATCGGCTAAATGTTATGACGCTACTCGTTGTTAGTCCAAATGTTCCGACTGCGGAAGTAATCGACGTGGAGTTGATCAGAGGAGCGTGTCGGGGCTGGAAGACGAGCGTGTGCCCATTAAAGCTCTGCGGCGAACGGCTGGCCGACGCTGGCCGTGATTGATGACGCCAATTCGCCACTTGTCCAGCCCCGGCCAGTGCACGCCACTCTCGCTTCACCGTCGCCGTCGTTATGCGACTTGGCACGCTTCATTCCATCTAATTGGACATTTTTTACTTGAAATTTTGTGAGAGAAATATGATATTGAATTTTGGTCGTTTTTGCGGAGAGAATTTGTTGGTTGAAGTGTTTTATTGGAGCTTATAACTGTGTATTGTAGGATACAAGTTGGTTTTTAATGACTTGCAGGAGATCCTGTATTATTAAAAAGTTTTAAGTACCTACCAAAGCTAAGTGAAATTCTGCTACCAATTTTCTGCTTCATATTAAATTAAAACACATTTTCTGTTACTACGCACAAACAAATCTAATTAAGTTACTATAATTATAAAACATTTTATCAGGTATTTCCGACACAAATAAATTAAATTAAAGAGTCACTCATAAATTAAATTGATTACAGGGTAACAAAGAGTTTACTGTTTATTAATAAAGTGTGCTGTCAGTGTTTTATCAATGTAAAGTTAAACAGAATAAATACCCCTCTATATAAATTAATTAACACTTTGTAAACACCTGCGCGACGAGTTAGATAATCCAACTTTGCGCATTGAAACTTTCGCAAATAAATTGGGACACCAATTACAAATGTGTGTAAAGAGATCGCACCACGTATCTCGTTACACTTTGAAGTACTTTCCTAAGGCTATTATGTTACTCAGAAATAACAAATGTTTTCAATATAACAAGGGGTAAAAGATAACAAGGTATCAAAAGTTTAATTAAATAAAGAGAGATGAATATTTTCAATATTTATTCACTATTCTAAATCCATATAAAAGAAAACAATTATTCTTCAATATGGCGTACCTTTCCCACATAATTACCTAAAGTAACTGTAATATTTTTGATATCGCTTATAACTTTTATGCGTCGCTTGAGTAGGCAGGCGATCGATCACAAGCGATCCCGGGAGCGAGCGTTAGGTAATCGGCGTGTTATCTTGAGCGCAGCGTGACACCCAGAGCTCGATCACGCTTAAAAAGATTAACATATTACCCGCAGATTGATGCCGACACTTTCCAAAATAGAACGTCGAGATTTTAGAGCTCCACAATATGCAATTAATAACAGTATATCAGCTTTCCAATAAGATAGCTCGTTCAGTCTTTAAAATTGGCTATTACTGAAATGAAGTAAGCACGTCCTTCGTTCTAGATAGGTTATAAAAAACTTAATAAGTTTTTATGAACGTTGCGTCGGTAAGATGGATACCTGGGAAACAACTTTACTGTTTTCATTTTATACGAGTTTACCTAGAAATCTGTGTGGTCGCTAAGGTCATACACATTTAATTTTACATTAAATAAAAATATAAATATGTAGGTACTTTTGTGTAATCTGGACTGAATTAGGTACTTGCTTTACAGATTTATTCTGGTAAAACATAATACATTTATACGAAATGCTAATTTTGATTATCGAGGAATCCTCATCCGCTATTATTTGTGTATGAAAGCTCGGCGCAAAACCTGTTATGCCCGGGGATAATAGGCATCATTTAAAAGATTTCAATCGACTCATTTTCACCATCTCTATAACAACGCATTGCGTTTGTTGATTAAAACATTCGCAATGGTTCTGTTAATGCTGGCGACTTCTGAAACATTCATAATGGTGCTGCTAATGTTTATGGTATAGCTGCCATGAATTTTAAATGCTTGTACCCATTACAGAGCATGACTTTTATTATGCAATTTTGGCTTTAATTTTGCTGACGAAACAGTGAAATTTAATAAATTTGAAGCATTGAAAGGTCAGCGGTGACATGGTATCAATAGGCTTGCAACAAAATGCGGGTCGCTCACAAAGCTTCTGCATGTCACGCGCTTGATTGATGGTGTGGTGTCGTATCCCCTCACTAGCCGCGCTCTTTGTGCCCCTTGCGCAACCAAATGCGTCCGTAAATACCACCGCTGTGTCACCAATAAACGTCTGCTTTTATATAATTGATGTCCGTCGTATAGCCCTCGTGTGATGTGACTCTGATGCGACTCTGATGCGATGTAGGATTGCAAGATTTCTTTCGGATTTATGGTGTCTAAATGCGATTAATTCGGATTTAATTCCTGTTCCATATTCTGACCACAAATACGTAGACTTTAAATTCTGGCATACTGTCGTCCTTTTTTAATCATATTGACTTTGGAAGCTCTCAATTTATTAACTTGCTTGTGAAAGCCCGTAGGGTACAAAATAGATAAAGATGCACATATCCAAAACACAGGATTAGTAATATAGAAAATTCAATTAGAGCAAACAATAATAATTGCTACCTCCTTCGCAGACTAAACCACTAATAAATTAAACGATTCAACACAGTCTATTTATATGTACGACGTAAACAATGGAACTTGTAAGGTCCCATTGAATTGTGTTCACATTTAATTGCAATGAAAATCAGTCTTTGGTTACATAAATGAAGCGGAAGTGAACGTCTGCACGAGTCCCGCCGCGCGCCGCGTTGCGCGCGGTTCGGTTGAGCGGAGGAGCTGCCACGGAAACGGCAAATTTCGTTTAGAAATGCGGCGTTGTTTTCGTGTTTGTATTACATTAATTACAAACGTTGGGTTAGGTCTGTTAGGCAAACATTTTCCGTTACCTACTCCATTGTCCGCAGCCCGGCTTACTCCGCTCATATTTGATTAAAATGGAGATTTCATGAAAATTTGGTTCTGCTATATTATAGTCGTCTGCTAAGTACCTTTAAACAAATTATTTTATTTGACCGTTGTGTGCCTATCGTTAACGAAGCGTTTTATTGTTTCAGGTTGAGCAAATGGTTAACCTTTACAAACGTATTGGTAGTGCAACAAAACAATGATTCGGGTAAGTGTTTTTAGAGTTTTAGTAGTGAAACAGTGGTTTATAAAGAGAGTGCGTAAAAATATGTAATGTCAGTGTGCGAGGGCGCGTGAGAAGGGTGTGTGATGAGCTGGAGGCGCGTGTGGGGGGGCGCGTGATGCGCGGCGCGCGCGTCGCCGGCGGCGCGTGGCCCGCGCCCGCGCCCGCCGCGCCCGCGTGATGCGCGCGGTCCGCGCCGCGCTGCTCGCGTGGCTCGTCTGCTGCGCGGCCGCGCTGTCGGCGCACAAGTACAGCACGCGCGTCGTCCGCACCAAGTACGGACCGCTGCGCGGAATCGTCGTGCACTCGCATCCGCAGGTTGAGGCCTACCTCGGAGTGCCATATGCTACGCCGCCGCTAGGTAGCCTCAGGTAATTGATTTTTTCTGTTTATTTTCGAACCAGACAGTAGAAATGTGAACGTAGCATAGTCGTAGGCGTTACGTGGCCTTTTAAGAAAATATTTTTGACCGATATGGACAACAAATTTTGCTGAAGCAACTACTAGTAAGTAGATCTTAATGGAATGTATTATGTAAGAGTACCTACAAATTGTAAATACCTTGACAGCGGTACTTGTAGTTGATGCAATACCAATCTGTTATCTTTCGAACAATACAAATGAAATTGTTCCCTTTAGGTATGTATGTTTGTGATTATTTACGGTTTTGCTCAGGATATACGACCAGGCCATGAGATTAACTTTGCCTGCTAACTTCTCGAGACCTTGCTGCGTAATCGGCTGATGAATAGCGACTGAGTCCGTAACTATTTGAGCAATCTTGAAACATGCACACGAGTGAAACTGTAACAAGTCATAAACATGAATGTGTCTCACTGGTAGTAAATAATGTAGTTTGCTATGCGTAAGGGTGCATTCAGACAAACGTAACCTAGTGCAGTTTGTCTCGTTCAAAATGATCGAGGGATTAATGACTTGGAACTTGCATCGAGTCTGGCGAGAACCGCAATATTGTGTGAAAACCAATGCAACATGATTTCGCAGACTCAATTTGAGATGTTTAAATCAAGGCTCAGATATGAGAATTTCTCCCCTCGAAAATACTACCGTGTAAACAAATGAGTGCGTTAATCGAAGGGCATGGCATATATACCTATGCTTTGTCACGTGCCAGAAACTATTACTTGTAAATGGGGTTTTACGTGGTCTTTGTCGTATTTTCACTCAAGGCAACTTAAAATTTCTTCCATTTTTGCAAATTACGCGGCAATTATGGTAAAATATAACTAAATTATAATCATTTAAAATATCAATATTATATAGCTCTCTAAATTAAATTTCTGAAAATCATCATATTTTCAGGAAATAGCTAACATGCAGAAAACGTTGAAATTGACGGATCCCTTTAAGACTGGCGCAGATTGGAGCGAGCCACACCGCAACTTAATGAACAGCAAAAATCGTCATTGTAATTATTTTTTGGAACATTTTCAATGAACCAACGTACAATACAGGCGGGTCGCACTGCACTTTTTTGTATGAAAATGCATAGCGCTGCGGACGTTGTAGCTGTAATGCGCGCTTGGCTTTATACCTATCTAGTTATCCTTATCGATTTCGATAACGTCCCGGGACCCTTTAAAATTATTATTTTATAGTGTGTGCCCTAATATGACTGGCCTAACCGAATTTACTTTTAAATACCCGGTCGCAACTATTGCAATAGAGTTGGCGAGCAGAGTTAAAGGTGTATATTGTATAAGCTATGGGAGGGCTTAATTACGTCGCTCCTTACGTATTTGGTGTTTTTCGGTCTATCGAGTCGCTTTTTTAACCGACTTCACAAAACACAGATACATGCCGCCGGTGACGCCGTCGCAGTGGCGCACGACGCGGTTGGCGGACGCGTCAGGGCCGGCCTGCCCACAGGTGCCGCCCGCCGCCGCGCCGCGCGACGACGCGTTATTACTGCATCCACGCGCGCGCATACGGCAGCTCGAGCGACTGCTGCCCGTGCTGGCCAATCAGAGCGAAGACTGCCTCTACGTCAACCTCTATGTGCCTGTTAATGGTAAGCAGTTGTTTTATGTATGTCTTTTGCTGAATTTGGGCCTCCCGATTCATAATTTGTGCTTCCTGCAATGAAAACAACGAATGCATAAAAAAAAATAACAATATGTAAAATGTACGCTAATTCAGGTACTGAACCGGGGGATTATATAATCGAGCACTATTTTCTTAATTTGCTGATCATGTTAATTATATTTTGGACTTTTGTAATCACTGATTTACCGTAATCACTTTTTTGCAAACAAATTGTTCATGACACTTACTGAAATACTCCCATTTGTAACTGTGTGCGACACCCACAACAAGTTAGCGGAAGGTCTCTGTCTCTTCTAAAACGAGTGGATTAAGCCACGAGATTGTAGATGGGAATTATAGTTAGGAAATTCTCAAATACAGTCTCGCGGTTGGCAACGTGCCCGGTAAATGGCGATACCTTTGCCCTCATCGCATACACTCTCATATCGCAGTCGGCGAACTGTGAGAGTACTGAAATTCCTCTACCTAATCCTGCGGGATTTCTGGCCCGACACTTATATATGTGTGTAATGTGTGGCACGCAGTCTTTGTTTCCTCTTTTTTCTTGTGTAGCATTTGTCTGATAGAGCAGAACAATGATAACAACATAATAGAGCGGCCGCGCGACGAGAGCTCGCTGCTCATTAGTCCTCGCGAGCGGTTTATTCTTATAATTTATTCACGTCATTTCCCAGTTAATTCACTGTCCGTTAAACATGTCGCTTTAAAAATGTATCAAGGTAGATTTTGAATGATACGTTTTCTGTACCTCGTGCGGGAATTAATTTTGCTTCTGAGTTTTATTAGCTTGTTAATTTAGCTGTCCTTCATTGTAAGCACTTATAATTTACTTATCGAACTGTGTATACTTTACTCATGAATTATTACAATGTATTACAATTTATAGTCGTAGCATGGTAGCTTGTCTACGCCGTCGTAGCGCTCGTAGCACCGTAGCACTCCCGTAGCGCTCGTAGCACCGTAGCATTCACGTAGCCTGCGGTGATTTAAACATATTACTATTTTTAAACCTTATAGTTGACGGTACAGTATACATGATATAGTATAAAGCGTTAGTAATAATCGTGGAACATGTATGAGCAGATGCGCTTAGCAATCTCACTCTTATTTAGCTGTAAGCTTATTTAGCTGTGTATAACAGGGACAAGTTGCGTCATCTAACTACTGTTTGCTACACATGTAGCTACGAGTTATGTGCTAATCGATTAGCTTCACAAAGCTGTAGCTTATGGTATTCATACTTTAACTTGAATATACTTTATGAGTAACGTGGGATTGCCGTAGGCAGATGATAAAAATATAATTTTGAAAGTTTAAATTATTTTTACGGAGCTTTTCAATTTTATAAGAAAATTCGGCCCGCGAACGTGCTCTTAGAAAACATTTCTTTTTGTTTTGGCTTGACGTGCAGCATTTTCTAGCACCTTATAAGGAAAGTGATGCGGATAATGCACGTATATTCATTTGTCCACTAAGTAAAACAGTAGGTAAAGAACATTTATAAAGCAGCGGAAGAACAATTGTGTTTAACCGTAATATAAATTGTAATATTTAATCACACTCGTGAAGGGTACACATGTTTATTATGTGATATACTGTTTTTGGATTGGAAAAGTATCACACTACCATTTGTTAAATGAACTTTGTATAATATGCGATTTGGCAATTTATTAGAATTAAGCTTTTGTTCCATTCAAACGTATTTCTACGTATTAACTTATAAGTTCACAAACGCTTCACCTATTTACAGAATCACTATTTATTTATGTTTCCTAATGGTAAGCAATACTAAAATATTGATGTACAAACCAAATTTTAGTCCAAGATCCCATTTTAAGGGGTTACTTTGAATAGTAACCTCCATCCAAACTTGACACGGCTATAATTTATGCACGGCCGGTTCAGCTGCACAGCACTTAACGCTTCAGAAGTTATAAGTAAATACATACGTCGGCGCTCACTTGTGAGAAATGAAAGCAAGCACTTACGGCGCATAAGATGACACAGAAGATGCATCGGGGAGAGGAAGCGGGGCTCTGCGGAGGGTGTCGAGGCCTCAATTCCGTAGTGCATTGCAGTGCAGCCTGCCCCCTGCAAGCAGTGCGGAAGTGAGGCTGAGACACCCTATATCTACGGTTCACGCCGGTGATGTTTTGTCATCAATAGCGTGAGTATGGAAACGTTATTGTTATTGTGATGCATTGTTATTGTGTGCTCTCAAACGTTCGTGTAATGGTTCAATGATTATAGCTTGGGCAAATAGTATCTGTAAGTTTACAATGTATTTGCAATGTGTGTAGTTGGCACAAAAATTGTGGTGTGTAAATATGACTTTAGTGATTCGAGTATATTATATAGTATTAGGTGGGGCCCGTGGCTAAATAATAACAGCCGCACATGTCGATCGATCAGGTTAAGCTACGCTTGCCGCGGTTGGTCTGTGGATGCGGAAAGCACGTTAAGCCGTTGGTCCCGGCCGTCGTTCGTGGATCTTTGACAGTCGTTACGAGTAGTCAGAAGCCCGAAAGTCTGACAACTAGTCCTACCAAGGGGTATCGTATTACCCAGTGACTGGGCTGTGGAGGTCAGATAGGCAGTCGCTCCATGTAAAATACTGGTATTCAGCTGCATCCGGTTAGACTGGAAGCCGACTCCAACATAGTTGGGAAAAGGCTAGGGAGATGACGATTCGAGTATATTATTATTTATTTAAGTTTCCTTACGTGTTAGTAAAAGTATTTCTAGACAGTTTTTAGCCAAGTTTGATAATTTTTTAAACGGATTATGTAATAATTTATAAGCTATAATGTTAAAATTCGATTTTCCTAGGGTATATACTGTTGTTATATAAGCCTTATTTTGTCAACATTATTTATTAGGGTACTTAGGAAGCACTCCCTGATAATCGTTAATTAATCGTATCAGATATTACTTCGTAATTTATGCCAGGAGAAACCTTCATCGTAATATTAATCTAGAGTTTCATAGGTAGTTGTGATCTACATGGAACATTTAAAGTAACTATATCGTGATGTATGATTAGAATCGAAAATTTATTTTTATTTTGGTTCAAAAATTTGTATTAAATATTATATTTATTTCATACAAGTTTGAGCTAAGTACTTTCTTACAAATCTGCTCGTTTTGTGTTTCTATGCTCAGTACTAACGTTTTACAAGTACTTATTAACTAGAACCATATCATCATTCTCCTGCCCTTATCCCAATTTATTTGGTGTCGGCGCAACATGTCTTTTTATTCCATACTTCTAACTAACTAGTAACTAGAACCACATAGATATTTTAATTAATTTCCAGAATAAGTAACTCGAGTCTGTTATAACTTTGTAATTAATAAACTACCAGCCTCCATTGCGATATAATCTAGAGTTTTCAGGGTGTTAACAAATGTTTGCCTGTGCAGGGGGTGAGGAAGGTGAGGGCGGGGGGCTGCCGTGTTTGGTGTTCGTGCACGGCGACTCTTATGAATGGAGCTCCGGCAACGCGTACGACGGTACCACACTGGCAGCCAATGGCAACATTGTGGTCGTCACCATCAACTTTAGGTTAGGTGTATTGGGTAAGTCATTGATACTAATTTGCTAGCCTTTCGATCGCGTATCGGCAAGCGTAGTGTGAGACGCCACTCAGCTAGATGGAAATCGGAGGACAGGGTATTGTGGTCCAGTTTGGGAGGGACCTAGGACTTGACTAGAACTGGTCATACGTCCAGCAGTGGACTGTGATAGACTGAGTTAATCGATTGAGCTAGTTTTTTTTCAATCATATCGGGGTCCGGACAGGCTTGTTAAGCTGATGTGAGAACAGTCGTAGCCAACACATTTGCCTCATATCCTATAAACGTATAACGAGAGAAATGACATTTTGTGACGCAAAATGATGTCAGGCTTGTCAAAGTAGTGCATCATTTTAGTCTGTTGAAAAAAGAACTTGACGTTGTACATACATTTAACGTCGTTGATCGAGAAAAGTAAATGGCATTCTGCAAGTAATTGTAGAGAAAAACTTCAATATCAGACAGTTTGGGTTCTTTTAAACAGGCGTTAATAGAATAGCGGTTTACTTCAGGGTTTTAATTAAAGGCTCGTTATAAAGCGTCTATGACAGAGCCTTATCATTGTCTGTTGTCGGTAACGACCGTTGTAATTATAACCAGTTTATTTCAAATTTCACTTTAACTATATTTTGCTGGGTAGTGGGCGGCGTCATTAATTATATCTATCTAGTATATTTATAGATTAATTAATTAGTTTCTGGGTAACATTAAAAATGTATTGCTAAGCGTATTGCACATATTTACCTGACACGTGTAGGATTTCATGTAATTGAGGATCTGAAAACTAATCAACACTGTTATCGTTGGTTACCACGTCCGTCAATATTATTATTATCTGAAAATATGATTTAATCATAAAAGAAGAATGAATGATTCCTAGTGGGAAATGTTTCACTGTTGCTTGCACCTACAATTAATTTCCAAGTAAATTTTTTTGGCATAATATCTCCAGAGACTATATAAAGTATCCTATACCTTAGACCTTCTGCTATAATAATACAAGGAAAATAACCCGGTAAAAATCTCATGAACGTATTTTAGTAGGGGTACCTATTCTCGATTTTTTTTGGTTTACAGTTGCGAGCGACATTTGATGCAGCTGTAAAAAGACGATTTCGAAAATAATAAAACGATTCTGCGTTTCACAGTAACGCGAGGCGTAAATTGATATTATTTTTTTCTGATCGAAATAGAGATCCCATTCCGAAAATTACCTTTCAGTAATGTTGTGTGAAGTGATTATAAACATATACGAGCTTCTGCCCGCGATATTGTCCGCGTATTCACCCTCCCCCCATTCACCCACTTAGGGGTAGAATTTCGAAAAACCCTTTCTTACTGGATTCTTACTCTTCACAAAGAACAAACCCTCCAAATTTCATGTATACCTATATATAGGACCAGCGGTTTAAGCTGTGCGTTGATATAACAGTCAGTCAGGACATTGAATTTTAAATATATAGATTTAGTATGAACTTTTAGAAAGAGTAAGGAAATATGGTTTAGTTGGAAACTTGTATCGTATTTCCTATGAAAAATCAAATATAAAAGTAGGCATGGCCTGAAAAGTATAATTCTTAATAAAAATATCAAAGAAGAAGGCACGCCAATATAGGTTAACTGACTGTCGATATGTTCCCAACATACTTGTATAGACGCGTACGCACAAGTAGACCGCTATTATTTCTTTAAATAAAGTAGTTTGTCTGCTTTGTACTTGTTTCCACTTCTTTCGGTTTGTGTTGTGATTTGTAATCAGAAAGTATTCAAGAATGCTTTTATCGTTTCGGCAACTTAAATACGTAGTATGGCGAATTGTTTGACCTACCTACGCAAAAAACATGCGGCAAATTTTTGCAAAAATATATTTATCCATGTCATATTTTTAAACATACCTAACTTGAAATGTATCAAAATGAGAAAACTACTTTTGTTTTTATGTCTGTGCGAAATGTTATACAAATATCGGAACGATACACCCTCCTACCGTACACACTATTCCAAATATTTGTTTTCGAAGTCACTACTCGAAATTGATGTGATAGAAAATATTGATTCACTTGTGAACAATTTTCGTGAGAGGAAACTTTGAATAACGATGACACATCTGGGAGATTGTATGAAATGTGTAAGTTTTCGTATTTACATAAGTGTCGCTATCCACTGGAGTATATCTCCTCAGACAGACGTGTTCGTGGTGCGCAAAAAATACATTTAATCATAATTTATTGAAGACGCTCCGTACTGTTTCCGGGTCTTGTTCCGCAGACGACAGTGAAATATTTTGCATTATGAGCCACTATTTCTCAGCTGCAAGGCATAGTCGTAGTCGTAATGTGTATTTATGTGTACCTACATTTCATACTTTGAAATAGTTTATATTCGTGGGAGATTAACGTTTGTTTTATGTCACTTTATGTAATTTTAAGTGTTGTTTGTAGGTTTTTTAAAGACTGGTGCTAAGGGGTCGGCGCAGGGTAACTTCGGTCTGATGGACTTGGTGGCGGGGCTGCACTGGTTGCGGGAGAACCTGCCGGCGTTCGGGGGCGACCCCGAGCGGGTCACGCTCATGGGCCACGGCACGGGGGCTGCTCTCGCCAACTTCCTCGCCGTCTCGCCCGTCGCTAGGGGTATAAATTGTTCAGTTAATCCATTAAGATGAAACAGATTTTGGATATAATTTAGTTTAAGTTTGCGAAACAATTACTTACTGAAGGTTAGATTATCAGTAGGTTACATAGAGCTTTGTCATCGTATCCATTCATAAAATGTTGGATGAAAATTCTGTAGAATTACGTTTTGCGGGTGTGATGTTACCTTCGTAAAATGTTAAAGCCTTAACGAGAGTAAATTAACCCGAACTGTCAAGAAATTAAATTAATTATGAGTATTTTTAATGAACTGTCAGCTGGAACAGTAATGATCTCTGGGCTCGGTGGGGGAGGGGTAGCGGGGCCCGCGTGGCGGTCCGCTCACGTGCGAGTACGCGCGTGGGACAGGCATTGTGCGTAATTATACCGCTCCGGGCAGATTTCATTATTTCGTGTCACCGTCCCGTTGAGATCCTCCGTTACTTAATACGATTAAAAGGGTCACATCAGACATGCACAAGAGGGCAGCTTTCTCCGCGTAATTTAATAATAAGGTCAACATTTACACTGGAGACTATTTCTGAAAACTCTCTTTTTATTATTAAAGAATACGAGAAACGGAGGGAGAAATAAAAATGTTTTTCTTTAGAAGAGATTTCATTATCTGGGTGATCCTGGTTCAAAATGACAAAATTAAATTAGGTTATCTGTTTCAGAACTACTGAAGCGCGTCATCTTGTTAAGTGGGTCGGGGCTGAGTTCATGGGCGCTACAGAGGGAACCGCTCACGATAAAAAGAAAGGTACCTTTACGTTTAAGAATATCGGGTGTGGGCTTCCTGTTAAACAGGCGAGAGGATATTGTTTAGAAAAAATAAGGGGAACCTAAATTGGGGACACGGAAAGTTTTCATGCATTCGACTTATCCAATTTGCGATGGAAAATGTGAAATCTTTTTATTGTTTTTATATTTTCACTTAAGTTTGCGTTTCGTTTCTGTTACGCGCAAAATAATGTTTAGAAGTCATCAAATCTCAGTAAATATTTTTGCTGCTGACATTTAGACTAATATTGAGATTTGAGGACACTTTAAAAAGAGAAGAGACTTAGGAATTGTTTTAACAGTTTCATGAGTATTGTATGACCAGGTGGCGGAACAGACGGGGTGTCATGGAGACCTGTTGGAGGACGATCTCGCGCCGTGTTTGAGGAACAAGCCGCTGGCAGAATTACTGGCGGTGCGGTTGGACCCGCCGCGGTTTCTGCCGGGATTCGCACCCTTTGTCGACGGCACTGTCATCGTCAACCCTTCCGTGAGTTTCCACTTCTAGATTTAGGCGTGTCTTTATTTTTAAGAACTGTATTATACACGGTGTAAGGAACATCGTCGCGCAAACTGTTACCTTGAATTCAGTACATAGTTACAGATCCACCAGACTTGAATAAAAAAAAATCGGCTGTTGTGTGTGTGTTCATACAAAATGCAATATCTACACGGTCATGTAGTACAAAAAATGGAACAGTTATTTAGTTTTTTTTTTTAAATAACCGGTGCAAAATGTCAACTCTGGATTCATGTACTGAATTCATAATTCGAATAACAGCTTGCGCGTCGTTGTCCCTTACACCCTGTAATAATTATACGAGAAGCTTTGAAGTCAACTTATTGTAACACAATCACTGAGTCGAAACTTAACGAAAATATTTGTCAAGTTAAAGTTTCAGTGCTTGATGTCGATACGTGCTTTCAACTGTTAGCCAAGTTTATATTTCTTTGGCAATTTAATGTTACATTAACTTTGCGTTAAGTCCTATTCTGGACGAAATCGGCATTTTTCATGTTTTCTCTTTTGATCTAATTTCAGCTTAACCTAGTTTATTAAAGCTAGGACAGGTTTTTTACCCCAAATTAGTCTTTTGATCATCAGGAACACAAAGCTATGAGCTCAATTTTCGGGAAACCCGTATATCGTTCGCCTTCCTTTTGCACCTCATTCGCAAAATTGCTAATTATTGTACCGGGTTGGACGAATAACCCCTTTGACGAAATTAACAGGATATTTTCGCTAACAAATTAACGTCACATCTGTGTCTCAGTTAATATTGCGGAAAATATGACGCCTGAACATTTACTCTTTTTTTGTTTTCCTTTTACGTATGTCGTATACCTACTTACATGGTGTAAGTTTAAAACCAACGATATTTGTCAATGCTGGTTTAGATTTATTTATTTATTTTACCATTTAAGTACACACTTACAAAAAAAACAGAACAGAAAAATAGGTACAAAGGTGATGCTTATTTCATAAGAAATCTCTTCGAGCATACCTGCGATAGGACAATAGATAGAGAGATGTGATGTGGGTGGTATGGTGTGTGGGTGTGATGTGTGTGGGGGTGAGTGTGTATATGTGAGGTGTGTGTGTGTTACCTACTGAATAAATGGTAACAGTTTGATTTTTCTATTACTGTTTATAAATGTTAAGGCGAAAGCATCAGAGTAACCGGTAGCCCGCAAAATTCATTTTTTTTTACACTTTTTGCACTTTGCTTTTCAGTATCAGGTTGTAAGTTCATCTAAATATGATTCGCGGCTGTTACAAATATTTATTTATAGAATTATGATGATCAACTACTCTAAGTTCATATTACCCTATTGAATGACTATTTCAAGAAATCATGACATTTGAGGCCAATTCTAACATAATTTTGTAAAGTCATTTGTTACGGTTGATTTTCGCGGGCTACCTTAGCGCATCTCCATCATGTAATGTATTGTGCACGAAAAAAAAAACAACCAAAATTATCTCTTACCTACACAGATAATGTATAGAGCCAAACATATTAAATAGAGCCAGTAATAGTAAACGAAGCTATTTTGATTCCCTGTAATGCCTACACAATCGTTGATTTACATTACAAGCAGCCAGATATCGAGAACCAATTAGAATATGGAAGCGTCTAGAATTCCACGTGATTGCCGCAGTTTGCAGGTTACAGGCTAATAACGGCCTACCTGAATAACATTTGATGCGCCTTCGACTAGCAATTTGGGTTCTGTATAATATGTATCAATTCATGGTATTAGGGTACCTAAAGGATATCCTATCTTAATTTTATGCGAATTTATAGGGGTTACATTCAATGTATGACCAAACTACTGTGACCCAGTCTCCGAGATCTTATTTAACATTATTACACATCTCTTGTGCCCTAAATTGACTTTTAAGGAAATTGCTAATATTAAATTGGTTTTCTTTATTATTAACATTCAATTAAAATGCTTACTCGTATATATAATTAATATACAATTAACTACTTATTAACATTAGGTACTAAATGAAATGACTGACTAAGTACCTATACTACCTTTACAAATAAATACAAAAAAACCGGTCAAGCAAGAACGAGTCGGACTCGCGCACCGAGGGTTCTGTAGGTATGTAAATAATAGGTTATCACGGGATTTTTTCGAAATGTAACTACAACGGTATTCGGTTTTTTCTTTACTTGTGCTACATGGCCTTGCTTCTGGCCATATTTCATGATTCTAGGTCAACGGGAAGTACCCTATAAATTTTGATTCCCTTGAGAGTGTCCAAATATACGTTTTTTGCGGCATAAACGGCCGTATCTTTTTTTTACGTTAACTTAGAAGTTTGATTTTTTCATAGCTTCAAGGGATTGTAGATTGTTGAGTTTATGGTTTTAATTTCAACTCGATACTTCCACGCATTCCCGAGATAAAGGGCCTTGACATACAGACAGACAGATGGACAACAAAGTGATCCTATAAGAGTTAAAATATTTTCATCAATCGTGACTCCCCCCTGATCTATTACTTTTTTTTATTCAAATACGTCAACATTCATTTCCTCTTTATATTAGAATCGTTTAAAGTTATTTTTAGTACACAACGAAAAGCTTTTTATTCCTGATTCTTATTAAAGAAAATTAAATTTTATGTTGAGCATTGTTTCAATTAGCAACTCCATTGAAAGTGCTGTTTGTATATCGTTGGTGCTGTTTAACGACTTGCATTTATGCTTATAAATGTGTGGTAATTTTCTTAATGGAAATGGTATTTTATGCGACTAATGGAATAAACATTGAAGGCCAGAATGTTTACTCTTAAGTTTTCTTATATAATTTTGAGTTCATTTCTTTTTGAAGTGGGTTTAATTTTTTTAAATTACTTTTTTTTTATTTCGTAATTTTTAGTTTTAAGTAAAAACTGGAATATTAGTTTATTTATTCCAGTAGTATATATATTCCAGTTTGTTTTGTTGGAAATATTGCACTAGAATTTGACCAAGGTTTTGAGATGATTTCCCTTTGACACTACACCCGTAGCTCGTATCAATAAGCCAGCACACTTATACGTATTAGTCCATATCTTGAAAATTACTGAATCGATTTTGATGAAACTTGCACTGTTCTCTAAGTTGAAGTAAACTTAAGCCAAAAAAAATGGTCACGATCCGATTAATAGTTGCGGAGAAATGCGGGGACAAACATACATACATAATACGTCTACATAATTTTGTATATTTGTTTGGAAGCCCTAATAGATTGTCATATGTGAATATAATGCAATTCCAATAATATCACATACACACGTGTCGAATTGATAATCTCCTTTTTTTGAAGTCGGTAATCAGTGCCTACTTCAAATTAATGTAAACATAATTACAAACTATTCTTCTACAATCTGTCGTCACTTACGCTAAGTTGACGACTAAGGCGATATTATATACACTCACGCCTTTTTTCCATGGGGGTAAGCAGCAACTACAGAACGTCACTTACTACGATCCTTACATACTCCTTTAGGCGATATTATATTGGTCTTTATCTCTTTTCTCTGATGCAATAATAATATAGTACCTATTTTGTTAGGCTCCGCCTCCGACGGACAGCTCACGACTCGGCGCAGGCGCAGCGGCCGTCGCCAACGCAGCCGGACACGAACTCGCCGACTTCTCACATAGAGAACTGCTGTTTGGACTCACCACCACGGGTAACAACACTAACAACACACAACAAATTTTTAGCAATCAAGTCTTGAAGGTGATCAACGTAAACAACCGAACCGAACTGTCATTGGACGATCCGCATGGCTCATGGTTTTCGTAATCTTAAAACCTGCAAGTACCAAATCTATTTCATTCTTCAACCCCTTAGCTCATCAAAATTCAGAGAATATAAACTGCCTAAAATTGATCACGTAAAAGCTAGGAAACGTACCATCATCTACCCTGTGAAAAAAACCGCGGCACCAGTAACCCTTTATATAATCATTTAGTTTGTCAAGCCTCAAGTACCTATGCTATTACTCTTCTCCTCACTTGTATACGAGGTATTTCTTGTCGTACAAATAAACAGGCGTACTAAACGGGGTTAATATCTGTCTTAATTACGTCTCCATTTAAATTTATGAATTAGACTATTTATTGCAATCCTCGCTCTATGAGAGCCCGTATAACGGAACGACATAGTGCTTGTGTTTTATGGTTCCAAGTATTGAAGTTGTAATTCACATAGCGTTAACATACTTCAGAATAAATGAATGAGGCTTCCGAAGCGAATGATGAGAGGAATTCCATCTTTGCAGAATCATACCTGGAATTTAACGCCCAAGACTTGGAGTTTGGCTTCAACGAGAGCCGACGGGACCGCATTCTTCGCACATTCGTCCGGAACGCGTACTATTACCACCTCAACGAGATCTACTCGACCTTGAAGAACGAGTATACGGACTGGGACAAGCCTGTGCAGAACCCGCTCAGTGTGCGCGACGCCACGCTCGAGGTGAGTGACACGTCTGTTTGCACCGCGCGTTATGGATGACAGCACATCAAATGTGTGCTGTCACAGTATACTAATGTAAGCAGTATTACGTCTTCATACAAATCGGCCAAAACGACGCGCTTAAAAATCTCCGTGAACACCAGTATTCAACAGTCGCGCAAATGTGGCACGAAGATGTCTACTGTATTGTTCAGTGTAATAGATGTTTGAATTTATCAATGTCGAAACCAATAACATTTTTTTAATTAATAACTCAGTCGGCAAGGTAAACCTATAAAATAACATTATTTTTAGTTTTTATTTTTATTATTTATTTATGTTATACACATATATATTTCTATATTTATTGAAGCGTAGCGAGCATAACTACTTTGACATTACTTACTTAGTGAGTGAGTATCTTTATTTTTTCATGCGATCGATGACCGATTGAACAAACAAAATGTAGAACCTATACTAGCTTCTGCTCGCGGCTTCGCTCGCGTATGTCTTAGTCTGTCACAGAAAGGCTTCATCGTGCGTATCGCGATCAAAAACTCGTTCGTGAAATCGAAACTATTCATCCCATATTCATCCAAATGATTTGGTGGAAAATGCAATATTTTTATTTACATAAAATTTCACTGACGATAAGCAAATTTATTTCGATAGTGATAAACAATTACCTACTTAAATTACCCCAGACCAATTAACCTATTTGTTTTATAGAAATCTGTCAGATTTTATCAATTTGTGAAGCATTTAGATATCTGTCATCTTTACTTTGGACTTTTTATAGGTCATTCTATGTAACTTTTCTATAGAAAATATGTCATGATGGTTTAGCAAACCAACCTTACAGCACAAGCTACCTGATTTGTTAAAAACATTTTTATGTTCAGGACACACTATTTTCATCAAAACGCCAGGTTTTAAAAAAGAATGCTCTCCCATCATTTTTGTTAGTACAGTACAGTTACAAACCAAGAGACACAGGCCACTGCCTGTGTCTCTTGGTTTGTAACTGTACTGTACTACCAACCCACTGGCAACCCTAGTGCGTGTTTATCTACCGAGCCGCCGTAGGTAATTATTTCAAGCACACTGACGAGACGTAGATAATACTACTTACTTTATTATACTGTGGTGCTGTTTATGTTGTAATGTACCGTAATTTGTCTGAGCGCGGAAACTACCTTCACTTCCACGTGTGGCTGTAATAATGTATCTCAAAAGAAGCAAGTTGATCCCTTTGATAGCCGTTAAAAGTTCATTATCTTCATCTTCGTGAACGGAGACGTTATTACAAAGAACAGAAATGTTATTAAAACTAAGGGTATCCCCTTAGTTTTAATAACATTTCTGTTCTTTAGGAATATAAATGTTATTAAAACTAAGGGGATAATTTAGGAATAGCAACAGTTAAACGCACTTGTTCCCAAAAGGCTTCATTCACAGACGAAAGCACTTGGAATGTCATTACGAATGTAATTGAGAAGATATTTGAATATTGTGAAAACAAATAGAAATAACAGCATGATATTAGCCATGTACACTGGCATGCTTGAATATAAGAACAGGGTAATAGAGGAGGGGACTCTCTGAATATAAATAGCATAGAGTTTCCTACTCCTCTTTTGTTTTTGTTTATGTACGTGAATATAGAACCAAACAGGATTAGAATCATCGATAGTGAAACTGCTGAAAGTTGATAACTGTCGGCTGAGTTGACATTAGCGGAGCGCGCGGCCTGGGCGCGGCGCCGGCATCGCAGACGATCTCAATTAAAGCCTCAAGTGGTTTTCACTCCTCACCGAACGCTTCTTCGCCGTACAAAGGGAGTTAATGACGCCCGCGCACGCTGAATACATGATGGCCGCGTTAAAAGGCTTTATTGGAAAATACTTGCAATCGCCTAATAACACGACGACATTGTTATGATTCAGCTGACGGCATTACTAATCGTAGCTTTTGATACAAGTGGTGGAATTGAATTAGAAATGTAAAGATTTAAGTGAGATTGGCTGTTCAAGAATGATTGATAGGCTCATGGAATTAGTGTGTAGGTACTATGTGGTAGGCATCAAGTAGAATGCGTTGTTGTTTTATGGTCATGTGTCAATTTTCATAATGTTGAGTAAATTATTACAAACTAGCAGGTGTTAATAAAAAAAAATTACGGCTTTTAAAATAAAATTCCGCATTTCATGCAATTCAAGCGAAAGTTGTAATGTTGGAAATGCTTTGTCTACTTTTTAGCAATTCTTTTGTTCTGTCCTTTCCTACATGGTCCTCCACGAAAGCGTTGAATGCATTTTCTTGAAATACTAATTTAACGCAGGTGCTAAGTGACGGACGGACCGCGGCGCCACTGATCAGGCTGGGTTATCTCCACGCGCTTAGAGGGGGCACGACTTACTTCACGCATTTCCACCATCTCTCGCAAGACAAGGATTATCCACAGGTAAGTAAGCTAAATATCTTAGGGTTAATTTCACTAATGGAACCGATCGCGATCGGAAATCGATCGACACATCGGATCGGACATTTAAACGGTGATCGTGTTCTAGAGCTGTCAGTGTTATCATAGCTATGGAGGTGGTATTGACACTGACATGGTGTACCTACGCCGTTTAGATGTCAAACGGACAAAAGGAAAGAACATTTAAACTGAATAATTATATTTAAGCGCAATGGTCCACTGAAGGACTAAGTGCGGAAACCAAACCCATAACATAGAACATAGAATTATATTGAAGCAGTCATCATGTCCTTTATCAAATAAAATGAGTTTACGACTACTGAAGACTTTTGGTTCGTAATGACAAACTGTGCCTTTTTAATTTGGGTCACTAAAAATGTCTGCCAACTTTGATGAATAAGTAAAAGACGTCTTTTACTTATTCACCAAAGTTGGCAGAACAAGTGCAGAAATATTTCCCTTGTACAAACCTATGATACTGCTTCATGTAGATATATTAGCCAGTTAGTAGGTATGTATATCGGTGACATGCACAGTCAACATAACATGGATCTTGGCAACGGCTTATCAACTGGATGGTGGCGTAGCGCTTTTCTTCTCCAAAGTTGTTAATCTTCGTTTATGTCGGCCATAAACTCTGTTTGAAATAGATTCCTTTAACTGAATGGACAAACAAACAGCTATATTTTGGAAAGTAACTTTTCTAAGTAAACAGACTAAACTTCAGTTGATTGAAGCGAACGTCAGTAAGTTTTCTGTTTTAAAGCTTGATTAACAGATTTTGTCAAGAGTGTTGTTGACTGAAGCCTACCAAAAGTATTCAGTAAACTTTGGACAGCATGAAATATATCTACAGTCTAAAAAGGTACGATTCCACCAAAATAGTGTGCAGCACATTTGTTCACAAACATTTTCTGCAGAACTCCAACAGTGCACGTACTGAGCTGCTGTTCCAATAGTCTCTGTTTCCACCGGCAAAGCTGTGCGTAACTTTTGTACGCGCACAGTGTAGCACACTTGTGCGCGAACATGATGAAACAGGACAAATAAATGTTTTCACTCCGGTAGCGGAAGCAAGACTGAGTAAGCGAACAAGTGCATACGCATCGACGCGAGTCCACTGCTTGCATATGTGCGCGCACAAAAGTATACAGATGTGCGCGAACATTTCTAATGTTCGCACACAATTTGTTATTGTTTGCTTGAGTGAGTCGACCAGAATAAACATTTGTGTCGTACACTGTGCCGCACAATGCGGCACACTGGTGGAATCGCGCCTTTATAAATTAAACGTTGACTAGAATATATGACACGCTATGACATGATTTAAACAGTTTGAGTTATACCATTCAAAATATTTCATCGAAGCCAATATACAGGGTGTAAGGGACTTCGACGTGCAAATGTTATCATAAATAATAATTCAGCATTTAAGATTGAGGTCTAGCTCAGCGTAGAAATTACTTGTGGGTTATAAAAAAAAAACGTTTAGTACAAAAGTGGACTCTAATTTTTATTTTGCTGAACTAAAATACTGCGAAAATATATAAATAAACTGCAAACGACCTTTTCTTGTTTTGACCACATGACACGGTTTACATGGATAAAATGTATGGAACAGCTGTTTTTAGGGTTCCGTACCCATGGGGTAAAAACGGGACCCTATTACTAAGACTCCACTGTCTGTCTGTCTGTCACCAGGCTGTATCTCATTCTCATAAACCGTGATAGCTAGACATTTGAAAATTTTCACAGATGATGTATTTCTGTTGCCGCTATAACAACAAATAATAAAAATAAAATAAAGTTAAAATTGAAAGGGGTATAAAAGAAACGTTTTTTTCGGCGTTTTATGCCTTGTGGTACTGAGCCCTTCGTGTGCGAGTCCGACTCGCACTTGGCCGGTTTTATTTCATTCCATGTGCTCAACTCATGGTAACAGTTAGCGCGTCAACGTCCTATACCCTGTATACTAAAATCCTGCAACATGACAAGCACTAAGTTGTCAGAGCAGCCGGTGACAGGCTGCGGTTGTCAAAACGTGTCGACGCACATGCGGTTGTTGCGCGGTGAATTGCACGATGTCTCTATACACCTGTTTGTTATTTCGACAACCCTAGTGCGACCACTTGAATGGACTTGTTAATAGGACTATGCGGGCTTTTGGTTTAGATTGGGGTCAAGTTGGACGGTTACTGCTAATGGTAATATACTACGTAACTGCGGTAGTAATTGAGAATGTTATGCCATCTTGTATCATACGATGGGCTTGCAAAATGTACCTAATGGTGAAATGTCGAGTAGAGGGCAAAACTAGCCAGGATCTTGGGTTATAAGTTTCACTACTGGATAAGGCCCAGTAACCAACGATCACGTAATGAGTGGTAATATAAACTACTAACTTATTTCCGACTAGCTTCTGCCTGCGGCTTCGCCCGAGTGGATGTCGGAAAATATCCCACGGGAACGTACATACCATCAGTATTAAAAGTACCTACCCTATGTGTTAATCTATCTGTGTGCAAAATTTCATCCAAATCCGTTAAGCCGTTTTTGTACCGATCCGGAACATACCTACATCCAGACAAACGGACAACAATTCTTAAAACTATATTTTCGGCATCAGACTCGTTACCACACCTCGTACCATTTTTTTTTTCTAAATTAACCGATATACAATTTTGACTTCGTTACTATTTTACGACTTGTATATAAGAAAAAAAAACGGTAGGTATAATTAAAAATATTTTTACACAGAGGCCAGGTTCGGTTCATGGCGAGGAGCTGCCATTTTACCTGGGCGTGCCAATCTCCCTGACGCACCATCAGCAAAACTTCACGCAGCAGGAGCAACGAGTGTCCAAACTGTGCATCCATTACATCTCTAACTTCGTCAGATATGGGTAAAAAATACGTGTTGAATTATGAAAATTCTTGTAGGATACTATCCTACAAACGCTTATTATTCTGAAATGTCTTGTTCCGACCCACCCCGTCGCATCGCATCATATGCCCGCACTATTTCGTTTTCGCTTAACGTTCTTAGTGACTTTTTCTTTTTGCTCGGCTCCTAAAGGTCATCGCGTGATGTTAAATAGCCTATAACTTTCCTCAAGAATTTGACTATGAAACGCAAAAAAAATTCAAATCCGACTGATAGTAAATATGTAATATAATATATATATATGTATATATAATATGTAATGTACTTTGTACACTTGTAATGTTGTTAGTTCAGCTTAAAAAAAGTTGGGAGGTATCATATCGATTTGGAGTAAGTGGTTACTTGAGTAAATCAGCCTAAATATACTGAAGTAATTTTTAGTTTCATTGTTCATTTAAAATTCCGGTATCACAACATTTTTTCCAGAAGTATATAGTTTCCAAACCGGAAAATACCATCACTTGTAAAGTAAAAATATATTGTTCTTTGAGGAATATCCATGAGAATATCTAGTTAGTCGCAGATGGCTTTTCTAATTCCACGTCAACAACGTAGGCGGCTCTTAACTAAGCAACAGCTGAGGGCACCCCATAATGGGACTCATGCCTCAGGTTAAGGGGAAGATGGGATTTCAATCCGGGTTAGTATGGCGGATAATAATTAACGATAAGGGAATGCAAACTGACGTTAAATTCAAACACGAATTAAATTGAGCTGTGTAATTTGAACTTTTGAACAATGTACATATGTGAACGTTTGAGCAGCGGGGGCCCAGTGGTATCGGCCCTGACTTACGAGTTCTAGGTTGTGAGTTCTAATCTAGGCAGGCACGTTACTTTGTGTATTTTATTTCATGACCATTACTCTCAAAACCGTGCAGGAAAAATTGTGAGGAAACCGGCACGTTTTAGAACCAAAAATTCGATCGAAGACATGTGACATCCACCAACACGCATTGAGTCCGCGTGGTGGATTATGGCCCACTCCCTCTCATAGAGAGGCATAGAGAGGAGGCCTGTGTCCCAGCAGTGGCAACATTATAGATTGATTATGCTTAAGCTACATGTTTACGTATACATAAATCTGCATTCAGGAATATGTTTAGTTTTATAGGTACGTAACTTCTTGAACTATGTTGTTAGTTTTATATACAGTCAGTTCCCTGCATCATCATCTGCCTAGCCTTTTCCCAGCTATATTGTCGGCTTCCAGTCTAACCGGATGCAGCTGAATACAAGTATTTTACATGGAGCGACTGCCTATCTGACCTCCACAACCCAGTTACTGGTTATTACGATACCCCTTGGTAAGACTGGTTGTCAGACTTTCGCGCTTCTGGCTACTCGTAACGACTGTCAAAGATCCAAGAATGACAGCCGGGATCAACGGCTTAACGTGCTTGCGTGCAGTGCCCTGTATAACCTGAAAGATTTATGATTATCTGAAAATCCTGTACATCATTTTCTGAATTCTGATTATGCGTAAATCCTGTATATCATTTTCGTATGAAAAACGAGTCCGGATTTATTTCGTAGGTATTTTCTAAGAAATGAAGGTGTCTCAATATGTAAAGAGCGTTCACGTGGGTGGGTGAGCAGATTAACCTTGTGTGTACCTATAGATCAATCGGTATTGAGCCACAAACCACGAGTAAACATGTCTACGTAAAAGGTTTACCTTTACCTAGTGATGTACAACAATTTTACTGGAATAACTCAAGAATTTTGTGGTAATGGAAGGCATTCTAAATCGAATTTGTTGCGAAACAAGATATTTCACTATAGGTTTAATTACGTGAACAGTCTGCAGTGAAATATTTAATTAAGTATCAATTTTAAAACTTAATAGTATCGTCAACATGTCGTTTAATAAACATATCGAAAACATACTCTAATGTATTTTTTTCTTTAGAAATCCCAATGATCCATCGGCAACGCCACCTCCTAGTCCAATGCTGGGTGAGACTCCTCGGCTGGGCCTCGACCAGACCCCGTACTGGGACACATACGACACCATCAACCAACTCTACATGGAGATCAGTGCGTAACTCACAATATTTGTTTTATGTCACCGCCTACGAAAAACTTTCTGATTAGTTTATACGAATACATATGTTACAGATTCCCAGTTTATGGAACTTTCCGATTGCCCTTTATAGCTCGACTACTCGATGTCGTAGTAATACAGTCAAATAAATGGAACTCTGAAAGTTTCGTAGCCCGAATAGTTGTTGTGAAGATCAGCATCTGTTAACAGAACAACGTATGTGTACAATTAGTATGGATTTCAGCATTATGTTTGTAGGAATTTGGAGTTGCTCGTTTAAAACTTTAGGGTCGCCCCCGTGACCCGTGCGGTTACGGTTCGGGTTCATTTGTTTCAATTGTGTGGTGGCCGGCGCAGGTGGCAAGCCGGAGATGCGCAGTCACTACCGCGGACACAAGATGTCGCTGTGGCTGTCGCTCATCCCGCAGCTGCACCGGCCCGGCTCCGACCTGCCCGACGCCGCCATGCGACACCATCACTTCCAGGAGGACAACGCCAACTACTACGAAGGTATGTACCAACAGCTATTCGAGACAATTAAACTCATAAATCAATGAGGCAGTTGATTAACGAACACATACATCTCACCACCGCGCACCGTAAGTACTATCCCTGCTGTATTAGTAAAAACAAAATGTAAAGTATATATAGTAAAAGTACACGTAGCATATTAAAACTTTCTCATTCTTGATCCTTTTTAGGGTTCCTTACCAAAATGGTAAAATGGAACCCTTACGATGAGACTCGGTCTGTCTGTCTGTCACAGCTGGATATCTCAACTACTAATGCTATCAACTTGAAATTTGGAATAGTTTTAGATGACATTTGCCCAACTATTTTGCAAATAAGAAAGAAATAAAAATATATGTATATTTTTTGCAACAGGGACTGAAAGGGGGTCTGAAAAATTCAAAGTGGGGCTACTTGTTGTTGCTTGTTTGAGAATGTGCAGTTTGCACATTCTCAAACATTTTTAATTTTATTTTTAGGCCGCTTAGTTTTTGACTTTTGATGAAAAATGTAAAATAAAATACCGTTTCCCCCTCTTATCTCCGATGTTTGGAAAGAGAAAAATCAGAAATTATTCTATGTGATAGAAGTTTATGTAATGTATGTACAGGAAAAATATTGCACTTCAGTTGTACGTGTCCGTAATTTGACATTTGTGGTGCAGGTGCGGTGCGGGCGCAATCCATGTCGCGCGCGCACGTGCCGCACGTGGTGGAGCTGGAGGGCGGCGCGCGGGCTGGCGCGCGCAGCACAGTGCCGCCGCGCGCCGCGGCCCCCCGCCCCGCGCCCGCCGCGCCGCCCTCCACCGAGTGCCCCCCTAACGCCACAGCGCCGCCCGTGCACCCCGACGACGCGCTGCTGCGCCGCCTCGCCTCCTCCCACTACCAGTCCTATACGGCGGCGCTCACCGTCACCATCGCCGTGGGCTGCTTCCTCCTGCTGCTCAACGTGCTCATCTTCGCCGGCATCTATCACCAGCGCGGCTCGCGCCCGCGCCGCTCCAAAGACGATCTCGCCGAGGCCGGGAGCTCATCGTCTTCGGATAACTATGACGGAAAGCTCGACTACGAAGTGCGCGCCTTTGACGGCAAAGGGTTCGGGTTTGAGTGTAAATCGGCCCACGTACCGCGCGGTGTGGGTTCTAAATTCGACCTGCGGACGTTGTCGGATTGCGGTGAGCCGACGTTCGGCGAGTACAGCTGCTATGACGAGAAGCACCGCGCGGCGCGCAGCTCCATGCCCGACGTGAGCGTGGGCAGCGCTATCGAGGCGGGCAGCGTGGTGTGCATCGACACGCAGAAGCCCGATATCCAGAAGCTGGACCCGGCGCGCGCGGGCGACCCGGCGGGCCCGGTGGGCCGCACCAGCACGTTCGAACCGCGCGTGGTGGACAGCTCCACGCAGGTGAAGTTCGGGCCGGACGGCGCGGAGGGCGCGGGCGACGTGGGCGCGGAGGGGGAGGGGGGCGGCATCCTGCGCGCGCCCGCCGCGTCCGCCGCGCCCGCGCCGCCCGGCATCATGAAGAAGCGCGTGCAGATACAGGAGATATCTGTATGAGGGTTCCTCGACGCCGCCGCCGAGGTCGTGGTCAACAAGCGGACTAAGTTGTGATGTGTGATGTCGTTCGAACGTGTACATAGGCCCGTGTATGAACTCATCTTGTGTACGTGTAAATATAATTGTATCGTATTTGTAAAGATTTGTGAGTGCGCGTAAAATAGAATCAAGGAACATGTGAGTAGTCCGTTGAAAACTGCGGTACAGTGCTGGGACGTAGTGCGGCCACGTCTTCATTTCCCGCTCTATTTCCCGTTGGATTGAGAATGTAAGAATATTAAAAGCGGGTGAAGTGAGCGTCGATGTGATGTGATTCATAATGGAGGAACGTTTTCACGTTAAGCCATGAATAGATACCGCCAGGTGTTACACAAATATTTTTCAGTTGAATGTGACAATTTCTCTGTTACACAATCTGAAATGCATTTGGCTAAAAAATATTGGTACCTATTTACTGCCTGGAATACCTTAAAACATTCAATTTAATGGCCTACTTACGTAATGATTGGACATAATGAGAATGGTGTGAAAGGGAGATCGTCTGATTCACTGTGAAAGGCAAACTTGGCTCGAGACCTACTCTGTAATCTTTGTCTTGTTTATATGACTCGACAGACATATTACCTATATACATGCAAGTTGCCTTTTATGGTAATAATATGCCAGTTATAATTTATTTCTATGTCGGATATAGAATGAAGGAATTGTAGGCTCTTGTGAATATATACGTATTTAATAAATGTGAATATAACAATAAATTAGTGACAAAAGACTTAACAACAAACCGACATTAGCTGTACATACTTATATCAAACGAAGTGTTTCAGGTATGTAGGGTAAAATAACTAATTAATAAAAAATTGTTTAAAAAACATCGCATATGTTGTAATTTTTTGTAAAGTTACTTTTAAGTGAGGTGTATTGATTTTGAGTAGTTTTTGATAAGTAAATATTGAAAACTTATTACTTAATGGACGAGTACACAGAGAGCTCTACAGCATTAGTCCACGCTTGTTTCCAATCAAGTCTCAAAAAGGTAATTAGGGTAATAGACGATACAGTCAACTCTTCGGTCCTCCAAAATAAGCCCCATTGAGTATCTCTCCAGAGGTTCATATAAAAAGATAAGCATAAGTATCATATCGCAAGGGTTCCTTTTTATAAATATAATATTTTTTCTTCGAGTCTTATGAAAGTGGAATCAGCGGAGCTGTCTATTTAGCAAATCACCAATTAGTCCCTCATTGTGCGTGAAATACGTCTCTTTTTATTACTCTGTTACCAGCGATCGCGCTTATATCTTCGTAAAATATATCTATTGAAACTTGCTGAAATGTCAGGAGATTTTCTCTTACGACTACATCTTCAAGAAAATTGATAAAAAGGCGCTGATTCTTTCCAATTGTCAGGTATTATACTCTCATCTCGATCCACAGTAGATAAATTCCCAGTACTTGTCCAAATTTTTATCTTCACAGGAATTGATGACGATTAACTAATGGTGAGTAATATTTAATACTTACACCATTTTCCACATTGTGACAAAATGTGAACTGTAATAAATCCAATTTATTTACTACATTGTTGTACTTTAATTATTAATTATTATTGATGAAATGTAAAACAATTTAAAATGTAGGTAAATTGGAATTGACTATTAGTGTAGTACGACTGTTTATTAAATTGCATTACTTACCTACCTAATAAAATTTATTTCAAACTGTCACATTGATATATTATAAAATTATATTATATATATATTTTTTTTTTTTAATTTTATAAAATAATTATACTTATGCCAAAAATTTTCCACGTGCCAAACTATGTACAGAAAAATATTTATCAAATATTTCGAGTGGAAGAGTCCATTGAAAGCGCTAAACATTTGCCATATACATAGGTTTTTAAATAAATGGATATGTACTGCAATTCAATATTTAGTTAATTTGTCATGGAATTTTGTAAGATCGAATCGAATTATCGATTCGATATTTATTTGCAGGAAAAATTTATTTATTTCAAATATATATTGTTATAGAGCTTGCTTATATGAGGCTCTTTAAAAACTTACGATTATTATTAGTATCCTTAATGATTTGGAGTACCCGCATAATACTTGTAAGTAGTGACGAATGTTTGTGGCGATATTGAGTTTTACATCGATAAATAAAAATATTTATTCAAACGAAACGATGCAGATGTAGCAAATAATAATATATAAAAATATCATTTGACATCCTTAGAGGAATCGTGTAATTAAGTTGTTATAAATTACTGATATGTTTATTATTGTTACACTATAATTTTATGGATATGTTAAAAACAACTAGGTTAGTAAATAATTTCATAATGTTTCTATAAATGCTGAACATCAACATTTTGTTACAATTGGGTGTTTAATGGAATGCATAAAATATGGTGTCGAATAAAGAATTGAAATTTAAATGTTTTTGATTTCAATAAGCCATTGCATTTTTATGAACACGACCGACATTTTTTGCACATATTAACCCTTGCGTTTTTACTGAAATCAAACAAACAAACCATACAACTAACAACAACAAACCATACAACTAACAACAACAAACCATAAAACTAGTACGATATTCAAAGTCATCATCTGCCTAGCCTTTTCGCAACTATTGTTAGGGTCGGCTTCCAGTCTAACCGGATGCAGCTGAATACCAGTATCTGACCTCCCCAAACCAGTTACTGGGTAATACGATACCCCTTGTTAAGACTGGTGGTCAGATTTTCGGGCTTCTGACGACCCGTAACGACTGTCAAAGATCCACGAATGACAGCCGGGACCAACGGCTTAACGTGCTTTCCTAGGTACGGAGGGGTCTTGGTATGTCAAGATGGGGGACCAACCGCGCCAAGCGCGACCCGTGCGGCTGTTATTACTTAGCCACAAGCCCCTCGATATGATATTCAAAGTACATTATAATTATTTTCATTATCTAAGCTCATGCCGTACCTTGTCGAATGAAATGAAATATTCGCTGCTGAGTAAGCATAAGCCGGTAGTTGAATTTATATCAAAACTCCAGTTTTAAGTATTTCATTTTGATCTAAATCCACGCGGCTTGCTTTCACGCAATCCACAAGGATTAATAATAAATTGAACTAGGAATAAATGAAAATGCCGGGAGAACTACAAGGTAGAAAGTTAATGGAAGTGCTGATTCCCGAGCTACCGTCGCGTGATAATTCATTTAGTTACTTTGCGACAAAGCAAGGTGGTGTGTTTGGAATCGCAGCGGTATAATTTGCCTCGACACACCCACTGTGATTAATTCACGGCGAACGAACTAAATCCTTATATAGAGATGTATGACGAAGGGAATCAGAGGTCATTAATTCTGGACGGACCATCACTTGTTGCTTATTCAAACACATAAATTATCCCCTGGATTAAAAATATCCGTACTCGCTTCAGATGGGTTATACGAATAAATTAGTTAATCTTATGGAAACCGTGGAGCCCCTCGTTGCTTAGATGTTCTCGGATTAGGCGCCATGTAAGGTTGTTATGTTCGCAATATTGGAAAAGTTTACCGAAGAATACAGGATTAGAAAAGTTGTAGACGGCACTGAGACGACATAACATCAATTTATAACTTTGTAGGCATCTAACACTGGCCTATATATCTCTCTTTTAAAATTGTCAATGCTTCTCGTTATTGTGTCATGATACTACGAATTGGATTTCGGTATTTATGACACGGTGCGGCTCAAGAATTACGGATGGAGTTATTGCTATTATGCTAATTCAAATTATGCGCGTAATATTTAAATTCATAGAAGTACTCATCAATTTTCAGCTTGAGGAAACTTGAATTTATTCCGAAAAGTTTCGTGAATCTGAAGAAGGGAAACTTCGTCTAGTAGTTATTTCAACTTCAAATTCTTCGCGGGATAGTACCCACCACAATCCCGCTTTATTTTAAGAGCTCGTTTAGTTTTGTTTTGTTGTTCAAGTTTCTATAACAACACAGCGATTTTAAACACGAAAATGAGTGGTGACGAATACAGAGATGATGGTGACGACTTTCTTTCATTACCGCTCATAAATTAATAACTGTTAGATTGCTAAAGGTATTAATATACATAGATTGACTCTATCAACAGTCTTGTCGTTGGCTAACAAGCACAGCTTGTTGAATTTTTCAATATGAAACAAAAAAAAATTAGGTACTGTGAATCAAACAACGTTACGATTTCTTCACGTATATTTTGAATGAACTTCTTTACATTTTGTCAACTAAACTAACACTGTTTTTTTCCTAAACAAAAAAACCTAATAAAATATTTGAGACCTCATTCTAAACTTGCGTGACTGTTCGAATGTAACCAGCGCTAAATTATTACCAGAATGCACTACATAAGGTTGACTTTGGCGGACCACCTTTACAGTACCTAGGTACCTATCTACTTACTACCAATTTTATAAATACTAGCAACGAATAAATGATTTATTTTGATAAAACACGCCACCTAATATCATAAATACTGTAATCATAGTTATTTAAACCAACAAAACTGATTTAGGTACACACCGCATATTATAGGTAAACCTACATACATGGATATATTGTTAGGGTTTTAATCTCTCAATTGATTTCGCTGTAAACAAGCCAACTTCCATATATAAACAAGCAGTGTGCCGGCAGCGATAAACGTTTAAACATACCAAGTTACGGCAAAATAATTGCGTTTCCATTTGGATATGTGAGCGAGTCCAGCTTGTAACGAACGGGGAGAGCGAATGAAGCGGACCGCGAAACCTTCAAATTGAATTTTAAGCATCCAATTTGTTTGCGCGGTGGTGCCGCCTGTACCGGGTTATATCAACGCGGCATCGCGCTACCCGGCTACCCGGCTACCCGTGCCTCCCGCGAGTTCCCACACTCGTAAAGCGATTTTTGCCAGCCGCACTGTGACCTCGAACGGGATTTCGATGAATTATTTATGCACCTACTGCATGCATGTATTAAAATAAAAACTGCGTTTCCATTACAAAATATGAGGCTTCATCGGATTTGGTCTAAGCTGTAATAATTTTATCTTACCTCATACCCTATTAACAAGTATGGGTTTGGGTTTTTGGGATATTTGCGTCCAGTTTCAGCTTAAGCTTAATTGCGGTGTGTTTGACTTTTTAAATTACTCTGGTAATAATTTGGTTGAAATTATTGACATTAATCATTTAAATTAGAAATTAAGACAATAGAGGCAACCTCTTGCAAAAATGTAAATAAGTCAAATGAAAGTGTAAAAAAATTAAATAGTATCAATCTGGTGCATCAAAATATTCAAGGTTTTTCAAACAAAGACTTAGAAGTAGAATTATTCCTGAATTGTTACAATATAGATATTCTTTGTATGACAGAACATTGGCTTAAAAGTCACCAGTTCATGTTCAATTTTAGTAATCACCAGGTTGGTAGTTCATTCAGCAGAGTAAATGCTATACATGGTGGCTCTTTAATTTTAATAAATAACCAGCTTAAGTTTAAAGACCGAAAGGATATTGTGAGCCTCTCTGTTGAACGGACAATTGAAATAGCCTGTATAGAATTGGAGCAGTTCATTATATTAAGTGTGTACAGACCTCCTTCAGGATTGTATGATTGTTTTGAAAAAGTTATGGATGAAGTGTTGCACAAAATCTGTAATACAAACAAGTCCATCATCATTTGTGGTGATTTTAATGTTAATTTGTTAGAAAATTCTGGGTTAAGTACTAAAATTATAAGTTTGTTTCAGTCATACAATCTTGCAAACCAATTTTTGGAGCCCACTAGAATAACTCCTACTAGTGCCACATGCCTAGATAACATTTATACAGATGTTATACCAACCCACAAAGGCATTATTAACCTAATAGACTCAGATCATTGTGGACAATTAATCACTATTCCAAATAAAAACAAAAAGGTTACTAAAAAAGATATCACTGTTAATCCAAAAACAACTAATCGCTTGGAAACATTTAAAACTAAACTCATGGGTAAATTACCACTTTTGTTCACTAATGATGACCCTAATCAACAATATAATGATTTTTTTAATATGTATTGCACACAATTTGATAACACATTTATTCCAAAAACATTATCGGTTAATAGTATTGCTTCCTTCAGTGACTGGGCCACCATTGGTATACATAAAAGTAGAAAACGACTTTATGAATTATATGAAGAACGGATTTGTATAAACACTGCTGAATTTAATTTATATGTTAAGAATTATTCTAAAATATTTAAAAAAGTTTGTAGTATTGCCAAGTCACGTTATTTGAGTTCAAAAATTAAAAATAGTAGTAACATTATTAAAACGACTTGGAATGTCATTAATAGCGAAACGGGAAGGTCATGCACCCGAAGTAGTGACTACAGCCTTGTTATTGATGACAATATAATTAAATCAGATTGTCAAGTCGCCGCGGCCTTTGAAAATTTCTTTGCAGAGATTCCCGTATCAACTACTAAATCTCTTAACTCATCACCCATTGCTGCAGAGTCTTTACTTAAAGAAAACGTTCCAGTTTGCGATTCTGAATTTCATTTCCAATATGTAACCTGTAAAGATATAATTAAAACTTTTCACACGTTAAATGTTAAAAAGACCGCAGATCTATGGGGTAATTCTGTGGATGTTGCTAAGTCGATTATAGACATTGTAGCACCTACTTTAGCTGTTATATTTAATAATTGTATTGACCGTGGTGAGTTTCCTGATCTTATGAAAAACAGTAAAATAATACCGTTGTTTAAATCGGGTAGTACATCAGACCCTACTAATTATAGACCTATTTCAGTACTACCTACCTTTAGTAAAATTTTTGAAAAACTTATTTTAAATCAATTGCAAAGATTTTTTAATAAAAATAAATTACTGCATAACAAACAGTTCGGATTTACAAGGGGTCGTTCGACTACCGATGCAGGAGTTGAACTTTTAGGACATATTTATAATGCATGGGAGGACAAATGCGATGCTTTGGGCATCTTTTGCGATTTGTCCAAGGCATTCGATTGTGTTCTTCATGAAACATTAATCAGGAAACTGCACCACTACGGAATCCGGAACGCCTCTCTGGATCTTCTTACTTCTTACTTAAGTGATAGGATTCAGAGAGTTGATGTTAACGGAAAAAGGTCACCCGGATCTGTAGTAAGAATGGGGGTCCCCCAGGGCTCAATTCTCGGCCCATTTTTATTTATTATTTATATAAATGATTTGCCTTACCTCATAAGGGATGAACATGATATAGTGTTGTTTGCAGATGACACTTCACTTTTATTTAAACTCAAACGTCAGCAGCTGGTTACTGACAATGTAAATAACGCCCTTGCAAAAGTAGTTAACTGGTTTAATGTCAATAACCTACTTCTTAACGGAAAAAAAACGAAATGTATTAAGTTTACCATACCCCACGTTAGACAAGTAGAAACTAGTGTTCTCATTAAGGATGAAGAGTTGAAACCTGAAGATACCACAGTATTCCTAGGCATAACGTTGGATGCCAAGCTTCAATGGGGCCCCCATATAGATAAATTATCAAAAAAGCTTAGCTCTGCAGCATACGCCGTTAGGAAAATTCGTGATTTAACTAATTTAGAGACAGCCCGTTTAGTATACTTTAGTTATTTTCATAGTGTGATGTCGTACGGTATTCTGTTGTGGGGAAATGCCGCCGATATTCAGACAATTTTTATTTTACAAAAAAGGGCAATTCGTTCCATTTATAAATTAAGTCCCAGACACTCCCTCAGAGACAAATTTAAAGAGATTAATATAATGACTGTGCCTTCTCAGTACATTTATGATAATCTTTTGTATGCACATAAAAATATTAATCTGTTTAAAAAATACAGTGATATCCATAACATAAATACTAGGAACAAACACAAATTTGTTGTTCCTACAACAAGGCTCAAAAAAATAGGTGGCTCGTTTAGATGCCAATGTATACGTTTTTATAATAAACTTCCTAGCCACATTCAAGAACTAAGCCTTAATAAATTCAAATCTTTTATAAAGCGAAAACTATGTCAGAAAGCCTATTATACTGTAAAAGACTATATTGAGGACAAAAAGGCTTGGGATTGAGCTGCTCCAATAGGTTTAGAATGTTGTTTTTATTTTGCTATTTTACACTTTAATAATTTTCTTTTTTTTTTTTAAGTATCTATTTACTTAAATAATGACATGTACATTTACTGTATAAAGTATTATATGATTTTAATTATTGTGAATGTGAGGACTATGTGGGTAATTTTTTTTTGTTTTTTCTCTCTTCGTTTTAATCATGATCTGGCAGTTTGAGTAGTTTATGCGGCCTACCCAAATGTCCTGTCTTTGGTATTGTTCGTCGAATCGTTGAGCTCCTCAAGTTCTGAGTTGAGCTGCACGATTTTTGACAAATGCGTGCACTGATTGGACAGGTCCGCTCAATCTGTGTGGTTCTTTCCTCAAAAGACCATTTCAGACACCAATCTACATGGTCTTCACACGATCTGACCAAGATTTTGTCTGGACTTTAAAAGAGACTGTGACTTCTGAGTTTGTTTCGGCCTTTCTTCTCAGAATAGTCAGTTAGGAAACGCCGACCTCATCTAGTTTAAAAAAAAAATATGATTGACGTGTAAAAGTGTTTGTACAAACCTACTTACAGAAATAAAAATCATTTATCATTTATCATTTATCATCATTTATACCTTTAGAGTTTAGAGATAATGGTAATTTCTAATGATTTAATTCCCAGAGCATATTTTTTTCCTATGTACGCAACTGAGTAGGTCGCTGAGGTAAGGTTGGTATTTTAAATTTCGTGGAACTATTTCACGCCCTCTTGGAATTTCGCTCATAGCTCTAATTCTCAAAATCATCTACACAGTCGGGTGCGAACGAATTATAGGAATGTAGATTGCAACCTAAACGATTTTCGCACATAATAATTGATGTTTAAAAAATTGTATGTTTGATATTTGAATAATGAAATTTACATAGCCCTGCAGTGGGACAACAGAGGCTTATAATAGTAATCACATAAATTTCTAGATAATCCTACTATTATTTTAGAAACTTATGTTATTATTATTATATCTAAGCCTGTGTGAACTACCACTTGTTCTAAATTGGTTTGGCAAAACAGTATGTAACAGTATAAACGGATTCTACGAAAAGATTTTACTAAGGTTTTCTTCAGTGGCCGGGTCAAACTTAAATAAATAATCATATTTCTGTGCTTTGAACTCTAAAGATTGTTTTATCGGTAGATTTGTTATCCCGACGTTACACCCCTTTCATGAAATATAAGAAGGAAAATATATTTTGGAAATGTGAAGGTTTGATAGATGATTTCCATCGTTTCCGATTTGATAGGTGGAGGAAAGAAAATAATAGTTTATATTTTCTTTTTCTGCCCTTCCGCTACTTGTAAAAAGACTCAATGAAGGAAAAATCTCTTTATTTGATCAGTATTATTATATAATAGGGTCAGTATTTGTTATTTATACATAGACTACCGACATGTGAGACCAGCGAGATATTTATGGTGAAATATTTTGTGGAATAAGTGGTCTAACTAAATGATGGTGGAAACAGTATCAAAGTCAATGGACCTTAGTTTCACACATATAGACACGAACTGACTTTGGAACGATATAGATACACTGCCAAAGATTTTATTTGTTTTTCCGGGAGGAAAGTCAGAAAATTACATAAATTCAACGACTTATCCGATTATACACTTGACTTTGGATACTTCGGACCTAGAAGTTTTTCAGCGAAGACAACTTATATCCCTACATTTAAATATCAAATTGAAATACAAATTGAAGTTGTACTTATACAAAACGCTGGAACGGTCACAATAAGATAAAATAGTCGTGAAGTGCTTCCCAACTACGGTTAAGACCGTCAACGCGCTGAAATAAAGTTCTAAAGACTAGGCGACGCATTAGAATTTCAAAAAAGCTTTGCTTTCCAAAGTGTCTAAAGACTTTTGCTTCCTGGCCAGAACAGCTCTACTGCCTGAGGTTCTTTAGCAATTACGTAAGATAAAAAAATCTGTAGTTTCGCTTTGTGTATGCTATGTAGAAAATGTATGTAGAAATGGTATTAACCGGAAAAGAAAACCGGAGTTACATACATGACATAGATTGCAGAGTAAGCAAACTAAAGCGGCAGTGGGCTAGCCATGTTTGTCGAAGGACCGACGACCTTAAGAAAGTAGCTGGGACGGACTGGATGCGGAAGGCGAGGGTGTTGTGGCGCTGCCTGGGAGAGGCCTACGTCCAGCACTGGACTGGGATAGGCTGAGCTGATCCTATATGTAGATAGTTGCCTACATAACAGTGATCATGATGATGATGAGGAACAAAACCTTAGCCAATATAATTTTCAGTACTTAAGAAACGTTTCTTGAAGAAGGGTAAAAGTGAGCTTTACTTATTATAGATACCTATGATAAGCATTTAAGCCCATATTAACTTCATAAACACACGTAAAATAGATACCTACATAATTTCGTCAGTTTCTTCTTTTGATCCTGTTAATTTGTATAATTTCAACTTAACTAGGGAAAAGCTGAATAAAAAAGGCGGCCATACCGAGCTATTTGCTCACATCCGAGCAAATGAGTCCTGTGTGCAGGTAAGACAGCGAGGCGGCTGTGCGCGTTACATAATTCACGCCTCTTCAAGCACTCACTTTTATTTTACAGCTTACGCGCGTACCTTTTGATGTGCTCGCGAATTTGTGAGAGATCTATTTACAAAGTGCGGGAGACAGTTATTACATTAGCATTGTGTGGTTTTATTTAACATTGTCAACTGAGAGTCGCCCGTGCAGCGGTGCAGTCACTAACACTGCACCACACCTTATCTAAAACCATATTTTTACAGCGTAAAAGTCGCAACTTGTTTGTTTTTCAGCTCATAATCAAATTACAGAAATGGTTCAAGTATCATCGTTAAAAAGGTTATTCCTACAAATTGAATAAATAAACGGTTTTTTGCGGTGGTAGGGCTAACGCCCGCCTGGTTTGCGACCACCCTCCCACCGGAGTCCGGCAGCGTCAAGCATCCTGCTGTGTTTCGTTCATGCGTGGGAGTTCCAGTGCCTTAGGCATGTTCTGGGCACGCTCGTTACATCATAGACCTCATCCATCGCTTGCCATCAGGCGTGATCGAAGTCAAGAGCGGGCCCATTCAGCAATAAAAAAAAATCGGCTAAGTTGGTCAAATTTCAGCAAAGATTTAAAAAGGTGTCTTAAATACTCGGATGGCGTTGTAGGCACAGTAGCTTTCCTGTAAAAGGTATGAATAAATAACAATATCTTTTCTTAGATTAATTACATTAGAGACGAGATATTTTTTTTGTCAAAGGTGAATTTAACGGATGTAAAATATTATTACAAGTACCTTTATTGCAAAATGTTTAGTAAGAATTTATATTGAATCAGGATGATCTATCTCAACTTGATGAGCAAGAACAACCGGAATAGAAGATCTAACAAACTTATTTTTTATCTATTTCTAAATGAAAATGGGGACTTGTATTGTTGCCTTTACCGTAATAAAAGCAAAAAAAAAAAAAACAACAATGGACGTCTGCGATTTTTTTATTCAGTAGATAGTTAAAGGTATGTTAATTTGTTCACGTAATATGAATATTTCTGTGGATTAGTATGCGAGCGGCGGCTGCAGGTGCGCTGAAAACTGATCGCGGCACACGACCCTACGTGATGCGCCTTCGACAGGCTATGAGAAGCCATGAGGAGCCCTGAAGAGCCAAATGACCGCTTTATCGCCTCACTGAATTTCTTAACGATAATCTGAGAATGAAGAACGGAATCGTGGTTCGTGGCTGATATGCTGGATCATCGGTCCTGGAGATTTAGCCATAGCAATGTCGCCATATAGCCGTGGTTCGTGGCTGATATGCTGGCTCATCGGTCCTGGAGATTTAGCCATAGCAATGTCGCCATATAGCCGTGGTTCAGTGGCCGTTTTGATACTTACCGAACGATTGATGGGCATACTGCTTTTGTCGCGTAGAACAAAAGAAACTCCTAACACAGACAATAAAATAGAACAGAAACCAGTCTTGAATATTGATACAGTCACTCAGTCACCAGTTGTTAGACAATCAGTATCCCTGGGTTCCGGGAATATATAGTAATGCAGAATCTAACGCGTCCTCTTTAAAACATAATGAGATATTAGCTACAGCTGTTAATAGGAATTTTTATACGGGCGTAAAGTTCATAGGTATTACCTAAATAATAAGTACTTAGCACAACCTAAAATATCTTTGGATGCTGAAAACATTTTCACTTTAAGCACTTAAAAGGTATGATAGCAACTTTTAATATTTTGGTCCCAAGTTAGGATTACTAATAAAGGCCTAAGATTAAAAAAAAAAAAAACCGGTCAACTGTGAGTCGGACTCGCGCACCGAGGGTTCCGTATGCTATGCTAGCTAGCTATGTAACTACAAATTTACGGTTTTCGGATTTTTTCCCTTTACTTGTGCTAACATGTCATTGCTTCTCGAACCTAATGCAGGTACCTTATTCAGTGAAAGACTTATAAAATGGTAAATAATATAATAGTATGAAAGTCGTAAAGAGTAGGAACAAGAATGACAAGACAAACTACTTGACAGCTTTTACTTGACAATGTTTTTTCTTCATCTATGTATTACCTATGTCACTGCAGCTGTAGCATGCCAAAGAGGCTTTAACACATGATTCTAGGTCAATGGAAAGTACCCTATAAATTTTGTTTCCCATGAGAGTGTCAAAATATACGTTTTTTGTGGCATAAACGGCCGTATCTTTTTTACGTTGACTTAGAAGTTTCATTTTTTCACAGCTTCAAGGGATTGAGTATATGGTTTTAATTAAAACTCGATACCTCCACGAGTTACCGAGATAAAGGGTCTTGACAGACAGACAGACGAACAACAAAGGGATCCTATAAGGGTTCCGTTTTTCCTTTTGAGGTATGGAACCCAAAAAATGGTGTTTTAATGGATTAACACCAACATTTCTGGCTTGATCCAAGAGTAAAATTAGGAAAAGGTTTATTTATTCGATCGTACGGAGTAAACTACATATTTGTATTTGTACGAAGTCAACCCCGGATGGTTCCGGCTCAAGAATAAAAATAAAAATGTAAACACATCCATACGTCTTATACTATCATAGACTCCTTTTTGAATCAATACAATACTTATCGTCCAATTCTGTAATAATATTCATTATAGAAAATATCTATCGGGAGCCGGGACCACATTAGGCACGTGTTTATCTAATAAAAACTTTATTGTTTGGAGGTTTATTCGATCCGGAAGTCAGACAAAATTAATCATGTTTTTGTTTAGAATAGAAAACAGAACATGATTAGATATTATTATTAAGGAGATTTCTTTCTACGTGATGTTAATCTATTTTCTTATAGGATCACTTTGTTGTCCGTCCGCCCGTCCTTCTGTCTGTCAAGACCCTTTATCTCGGGAACGCGTGGAGGTATCGATTTGAAATTAAAACCATATACTCAGGTCTACAGTCCCTTGAAGCTGTGAAAAAATCAAACACCTAAGTTAACGCAGAAAAAGACACAGCCGTTTATGCCGCAAAAAAGTATATTTCGACACTCAAGGGAGTTAAAATTTATAGGGTACTCCCCGTTGACCTAGAATCATGAAATTTGAAGAAAAGTAAAGGTAAAAATCCGAAAACCAACCATAAATTTATAGGTACATAAAAAAACCCATGATAAACTATTTACATACCTACAAAGTACGGAACCTTCGGTGCGCGAGTCCGACTCGCACTTGACCGGTTTTTTTAATGAATTGTTGATTCTGAGTCAATCTGTAAACAACTTGACTGTGTAAATAACTTTTTTCCACTCATAACATTCCTAGGCATATCGAGTTATTTGATGTTGAAAGCATGTGTTGATACAATTGCGCCCTAGTATGGACAAATAAGCTTTACATCCTTGATGTGTTCACAGAAATGTAATTTATTTTGGACGAAGAAGGAAAGATAGCTGGAGTAAACATTATATAGGTATTTTGAACAATCTTTCTTTCTATTCTTCGTAGCGTATCGATGGCAAAAAGTTTAAACATTTTTGCCCAAAATTCATCTGCGCGAACTCCGCGCACTGACGCAGTCATATTTTATAAGATCATCTAGTGCACAGGTGGTGGCATAGGATGGAAGGTAGGTCACTGTCTCTGGGGTGGTGCCGTATACGCACTTGAGATCAGAGCCGTCCGTGAACCTCCATCTGTGGAGATTGTCTGCTCTGGCCGACTAGGTTTCGAAGTCTATTTAGAGATTTCGTAACGTGTGTCCAGGTGGAAGGCTCTCAGATGGCTCGATAAAATTGTCAGGGGGCTTATACAGCTCCCGCCATAGATAACATCTTGCTGGCGTTACTATTGGCTGGACTAGCTGGATCTACGCCCTAAATAAAACTTTTTCGGCTATTCAGCCTCTGTGGCACTGAGACGTAGTTGTGCATTGGGTGACGTGAGTCAGCTTGTTGCTTCGCCCTCTCGATGCGGCTGGCTATAGGCCTGCGAATGTTTCTTTGAATACCTATCTATGGAACACTCATATCTACATAAATTCTAAAGGAACCATATGAACTAACTGACCGAGCGAGGTCAGATTTCCTGAAGGTAGGTACCACTTACACTTTATACTTGTGCACCCTGCCCACCCTACTTATTGATGTTTTTTTTACTCGAAATTGTTAATACCTAACTCCTTTTTTGTTCTGCCTTGTCCAAGTCTCGCAGATACTTATTTATTTTAAGAAATATTGAGATGCTCTACAATGTGTCTGTGTCAGTAGGTGGAAATCACTATCTGACTAAGCACTATCTGTGGACCATATAAATATTTGAAACTTTACAGGCATTGAACAAGAATATACCATCTGCACCCTAATTGCGTAACACATTATCAATCACAATCTGAATCATTCTGAAGGATGTTTCATTTCTAATCTATTGCTTCATATGTACAAAAAAAATGTGTCATTAACAACGTAAATAACGCAATGAATGTTGTTGAACTGTCAAAATGAAAGCCGTTCCTACTGTTTAGTGTGTTACCCATAGATATCTGAGTGCCCTTAAGACAATCCCTGTACTTCACTGAATGAGCCATCAAATCGTCATTTGTTTGACGAGGCTACATAAGCAATTACGCATGTCTTTGATACGTCAAAATGTTTGTAAACCATGGACGTAATATATAGAAGTAACAGGACCGAGCACTCGTTCCAGAAAAACGAGCAGACAGAGAGGTGACCTATGGACCCGTTTGTCCCTTTCTAATAGGGTGACCAAACATTTTTTATACACAGGAAAATTCAAGGACTGACATTCAATATATTGGTACAAATAAATAATAAAATAATTGTTCTGTCTGACCTAGCATGAATAAATTTTAACGTTAAGTATCGATAATGTATGTAAATTTTGAATCTAAAATACAGCAGTCCTTTAACACGTTGGTGAAATTGAATGCAATATGCGCACTTTGTACGGACGCCAGCACATCAAGCTACTACAATCTGTCAGATTTCTTTAATAGATTTTCGACTTTATTGCTAAAGCATAAGGTTCAAGGTTGATTGGGAAAATCTGACAGTTTCGGGTAGGTTGACCTGCTGGCGTCTGTACGACTATCATACAGAGATAATAATAGTCCTCAGTTTAATTAAATACTTTATTTCAAAGTAATATTTTCGATTCATAATTCAATTACGTGAACGATGCGTACCTTCCCGTCTTCATCAGTGCTAGGGATAATGGTGTAGGATAAAATTAGTGATTTCGAGTTATGATATCGCTAGCTAGTGTCATATGAATAGCTCACGAGAGCCGCCGGTCGATTCTGTAAAAATCTCACCGTGAAAACTTAGGTGAAGTGAGTTTGTTTTTTGCTGGGAATTGACAGCTCACTCCACGCTCACTTCACCTAAGTTTTTAATTCGGAATAGAATTTTTTGAGATTTTTAAAGAATAGCGTCGCAGCACCCTAATTGCATTAAAACCTCTGAATGACAATCCCTTTCACTTTGGCAATACAACACAATCTGTGATGCTTCTTAGGATTGAAACAAAATTCGTAACAATGAGTATTGTTGAATAAGTTGTGGAGATTAGTGGTGCATCCAGGGTTTTCTCCTTCCAGCACACGCCCTTGGGAGCAGGTGAGGCATATAAATGAAGACAAACTGGAAATAAAACCAAGTCATATAATTATAATATATTTATCTTTACATAGTATAAAACAAAGTCGCTCCCGCTGTCCGTAACCTTAGATCTTTAAAACTACGCAACGGATTTTGATGCGGTGGATGAAGTGATTCAAGAGGAAGGTTTATATGTATAATACATGCATATTATAGTAGAGAATAACCGAGAAATTCAAAGATTTGTAATGTGATGTCGTAACAAACATATTACGTATATTTACGTCCTCCGAATATCGTACACCTCTATTACTTTTACTTTCGTGCGTTTCCAATATATAAGTGCCGGACTAAAGTGAAGGTTGCAGACCGTTGAGTTTTTTGTATTTTTTTGTGACACGAGAATTTCATCCAACCATTTTTGGCTAATTTCTTCAATCTTCGGAAAGCTGATATAACAGAAAAATATTGCTCTTTTAATCATACGATACGAGGTACAAAATATAATTATTACATACATAATATTAGTAGATACTTTTATTCACAAATAAACGAAGCCAATAATAATGTCTTCTGTTTACAAAACGCCTGCGGCATGGTCCCTCTAGCCATGTTAGTAAACAAAATCTGTATTATTGCTTACCTGTGAAAGGATATGCCGCATCCACCATAGGATTCGCTTTTGCACGATTTTACGCAACACTTTTTGATCATTTTCACAAAAAATACCGTCGATTTATCTGTTCATGCGCCCATGGTTCAAAACAACAATAAGAAAAAATCGCCATCGCCATGACAATGACACACATGACAATGACACATTTCAGGGTTACCACAGTAGTTTTTACGAAAATTATTTAGAGCCGTCATTCTGAAGTTGGTGAGTTATTGAATAAATAAAATTAAGAGAGTTTGCTGGTCTTGTAACCAAGCATAAATATTTACAAAAGTAATTATTTTCTTAGTTGCTACCTTCATGACTTAGAAGTTAAATATTTGACTGTTCGGTCAATTAAATATTTTTTACCATATATTTAACATTTTTATCTCCTGGCAATTGAGAAAAAGGGACAGACGGCTCTTTTGTGGCTCTCTCTTTCGGCACGTTTTGCCTCGGTTACGACAATGTATCTAAAATAAACCCAAGGCCCAACTAATATGGTTCATTTTTGAATGACACGATTTATCGAGTGCTCGGTCCTGTTACTTCTATATATTACGTCCATGTTGTAAACAACGAGTACTAGTCACTTAGGTACCTACTATTATACTATAGGCACTTATTTTTTGCGTTTTTTGGTAATACACGTGTGAGTAAAAAACCGGCTAAGTGCGTATCGGAACACGGTCAATGAAGGGTTCCGTAGTTGGGATGAATATTTATCCCTAGAAAAACTTCAAACTTATACCTAACTTTGTAGTTGAAAAATCATCGATATACACCACGTCATTAAAAAAAAAATAAAAATGTACTTAATTACAAATTAACAGTTTTCGGAATTTTTCAGTTACTTGTGCTGTGACTTTTGAGACCTTGCTTCTTGCCAAATTTCATGATTGTGTGTCAACGAGACTATATGTATAGATTTATTTGTGAGTATCAAAATATGTTGCATAAATGGCTTAGAATCTTGATTTTTTTAGAGCTCCAAGGGACTGTAGACCTACGTATCAACTCACGTGCATTCGTCACTAAAAAAAAGCGCGGGCAACGTGCTTCACGACCGACGCGGTCGGCCGTCTGGTGCGCCTGCCTGTATTAAATCTTGATTTATGGCCCTTTGATTGTAGAGGTTATTTGATAAACAAACGACTGTTTCGTAAAGCTAAAGAAACAAAGCACTTGTTGAAAGGAGTTTCTGGAAATTTTGCCTAATGATAAAATTATAAAAAATGCAAGAAGATAGAACACAACTAAATTAAGACGTTTAACACTCACTTCACAGCACTGCCGGTCGATTCTGTAAAAATGTCACCGTGAAAACTTAGGTGAAGTGAGTTTGTTTTTGCTAGGAATTGACAATATTCATAGCTCACTCCACGCTCACTTCACCTACGTTTTCACGGTGAGATAGTTACAGAATCGCACTGCTGTTATAAAATTATTCGACTGAATACAGATTCACAATGGCACTCTATAAGTGTTGCTACATTATTGAATTAATATTATAAACAAATTTTGACCCGCTGAATCTTACTGCAATCGAAATAGAGCCAAAAATCGAATCACAGTCCTCTTGGTAGCTCCAGCTACCAGGAACACTTTACGAAAAAAAATTTGGTAGCTTGCGCACGTGCGTTGCGCGTTGGTATTTGATATTTATTTCATGATACCTCCACGTGTTCCTAAGAAAAAGGATTTTGATAGATAGACAGAGGGACAGACGGACGGACAACGAAGTGATCCTATAAGGGTTCCGTTTTTTCCTTTTGAGGTACTGAACTCCCACAATAACAAATGTGTTATTGTTAATTTATCATATTACAGTATTAACTCCAAATAATGATTTGGAGTTAATATTGTAATAAATGATAAATTACTTCAAAATCCAAACAACTATTACGGCTGCCGAAATTGCATGCACGGGATAATTCAATTTAGTTTGTCTAGTTTCAGCCAAATATACAGACAATAGCGCATAGTTATACAAAATGTTATTGAATATATTAATATTTGAACGTTGATTTTGAATTTGCAAACAATATGAATATTCGTAATAACTGTGAAAATAGATAACTTGTACCTAGATAGAATAGTATTAGGTTACCGTTTCGATAACAGACTGTAACTACCTATAAGTAAATAATAAAATCTTTAAATCTGTTACTATGAAACATAGTTTTCAATGCTTTATGCTACTTGTATTAAAATAATAACGAGGAAGCGGAGTATGAACCTACTATTTTGCTTTCTCGTAAATTCGATTTCGAAAGTATAGGTATGGTTTATTGGTTACCTACTAAACCTACTTGTGAATAGTTCGAGATTTAGTTTTGGGTTGGGGATACAAGAACACAAACGAACTTCAAAATGGTTTATGTAATGGTAATATGCAACACATACCTGTAAACGGTACATAAGTAAGTACATTGTACAACCACCCGCTGGTGTCGTCGTGTTAGGGTAATAGCTGTATTGTTTGGTTCGGCTGAGTGCATAATTTATTAGGTCTCACATCAAAGTTATGTTTTAAACATGGAGCATGTGTGTTTTTTGTGAAAACACAGTCCTTTATAAACGAACCTTTAAAAAAATATACTGCTAAAACAACTAGGTACATTTCGCTAGAAAAACACGACGGAATAATCTTTACACAAAAAACTGTTAAACAAGAATATTATTTTTTTATGAAAAAGAAAAAGTTCATAAGAGAGGATCTCGAACAAGCCAGAGCCCCCGTGATTAATGATGAACACGACACCATTCAATTTAATTCCAGAAATGCCTGTCCAATATGATAAAAAGAGAAAGTTTTATGCCTTTTTTATTTATTTTTAATGAAATCCCCACTTTGTCGTGTCAAAAGGTGCGTCGCTTCAATTAAGATTTTAGTATTAATGAAGGGGCGGCCGCTGGATTTTTTTTCAAAAAGTATTTTGAAAGTTATAACAATTTCTTTATCGACCTCCCTAATTTATGCATTAAAAGTTGCGGAAAGGAATTATTTAATAATGGGGAAATTAATATAAAAAATGTTCTTCCTCATTGGTTTTCCACGTTAAAGTAGATGCTGCCTGGCAGAGCTTGAGGCCTTTTGTAAATTCTATTGCAAGACTGGGATAAGTAGCTCTTATTTTTTATGTTAGATACAATCATAATTGGCAGTAAGAATGTAAAATATGTGAATTCTATGTGAACGCTATGTGTTCACAATGTGATTGTGGGGAAAATTTTAATTAGTTTTCATAAAAATAAACGACATCATCAAACCTAGGAAGGCATTATCAGGGCCCAAATGTTCACGTGACCAAACCACGTACAATACGCATTCACGGATCGAGCAATCTAATCTACACATTTTCAAGACAAAATAATTGGGTCTCCGCCCCAGATAATCCAACCACGTAGATACGTAAGCAGGGCACATAATTACGTGTAGGCAATACTACCCTGTCTTTATAAATGGCGACTGTGACTCAGCTATCTGGCTTCATCAAGTCTACATCAATCTTTTTGATGGGTGCGGGTTTTTACTTTCATGAAGTTATTTAGCTGTTCAAATAAAGTAGCAATATAAATAAAATTCTTTCCTTGTTTCTTTCCTTTCTTTCCACCTAGTTGTTGGAAATTAAAGTCTTCGTGTATCATCGTACCTAGTATTCACAAACGACGATGGTGCACATATTCTTTTACACAGATTGAATGAAAGAATAAAATATCGTATAGAGTATACAAAATATTTTTTTTTCGTTTTCATTTTGTAAGAGATGCCTTTTCTAGGGACATGGAAATAATGTGTTACTTCCTTGTCCTTGTCATACTTATATTGAGGTCAAAGTCGTAAGCTCTAAAATTACGTTAATAAAAAAAATAGGCACTTAAATCGGTATCGATTATCACCAACTGCGACTACATTTTGAAATTGAAATTCTTCCATTTTGTTTCCCAATAAACAGCCGCTCTATTGAAGAGTTTTCATATCAAGCTGTCATTTTTTGTATCGTTCACCGTCATTTGGACACGAAGATAATGCGAACAAATGGGTGGGCTCGGCTTCTTGGAACCTTTTTCAATAAATGAAAGCCTTCGGTAACCGCTGAACTGAAACTCTTGTAGATGATGTAGGGATTATGAAAAAATATATCATTAGAAGAGTTCGGCAATACTGGAATGGTTTTCTCAGACGAGGGTAAATTATTCATACTCTTCTGAAAACTTTGTATAACGTCCAAATTGAGCATTTTAATTTTCTTAAGAACAGCTTTACGTTTATGTCTATTTATTATTAAGTCTAGTCGCGAACTCGGTAATTTAATTTAACTCCACTTTAGGGTGGAAACTATCGCGTTTAGTGCATAATAAAGTAGACTTTGTATTTTCGCTACTTTCATATTACTTAAATGCGTTCGGCATTACAGAGTTTTAGCTTAACTTGAAACACATCTTTACGGTCGTCGTTGTAACATTTTATGGGCGTCGATTTCACTTGTCAATTGTGTAATAAACCCCCGCCTTGTGCCTTCCATTCCTATTTGATTTAAGCTCACTCCCTACGAAATTGTCTCCTACTTATTTTATTTTATTGCTTCATACTTAAAATAGTACTTTGAGGCGCGGATTCTCGTTTCCAACGGGAAATGTATGCATATGAATGATAATTATGTACATGAATGTTGAAACTGCTAAGAACGGTCCTATCATTTTGAATTGTAACATGTTCTTTTAATCTACATCGCTATGTAAACGAAATATGTTGTTTACTTAGCGATGTAGCAAAACATAACAATTAATATACTTGGGTACGAATGTATCTAATAAACAAGATTGATAACATTTCCCGAACTTGTCCACTAACAAGTAACAGAAGTTAGTGAACTTTTATGGTAGGACTAAATATGGTCATCTGAAGTTTCTCTTTAGAATCTATTAGACACCGAAGTTATAATATCGAATCCCGGGACAGCGCGTCGTTTACTATCACTTAACTCATTTTTATATTCGCCATTTTGGCTTGCTCGCTGTCCCAGATTCGCTATGAATACAGAGTGGAGCCACCCATAATACGATACATGGCCTACTTTGAGAGGGATCCTCGGAGCCGCGCTACTTGTTTACATTGAACTTGCGTGTCTTATGCGTTTGTAGCGTGTCTGTTCTAATATTTGTGTTTTTTTATCGAGCTAACATTGACACGTTGCAACTAATTTTTAAATATTTGTCGAGTGTATGAAATTTGAAACTTCATAAACAGGGTGGAGAGGACATCGCGGCAAAACCTGTTATCATGGATTCAGTACATAATTCTGAACCTAAATATAGGAAATTTTTCGTCGATTATTAAAAATATGCTGTTCAGTACATTTTGACGCGTAGGTATTGCACTTTTCTATGAAAAGTCAGTTTTTTTTTGATAACCGACTTGAAATTTCTGCTCTCGTCTAGAATCATGTGCTGAATTCATGGTTACAGTTTGAGCGCCCATTTCCCTGCCACCCTGTATAATACAGACGTAGATGTATGTAGGTAAGTATACCAATATACGACAAGGGTTTTATACATATCGATATCTATGCGACATATCGCGTTAGAATGTTGAGTCTTTTGGTTTACTGGTTTACCGCATGCCTGTAACCCGTTTCCTGTTTCCCTAACTCACATCGAGACTCAACGCTGACGCAATGGGTAGCTCACAGATAGTTATGAAAGGTTTTTGCGTATGTAGATACTATTTAATTTGAAATCTTAATTAAATGATAATAATTATATTTTTATTTCATTAATTTCATTTATTCAATAACAATTTACATTGTGTCTGAATGTGTTACATAAAAAAATAGACAAATAAACAAAAATAAAAGACACTATCTCAAAAATTCTAATCATTTACCTAAAACTCATTAAAATATACTATGAAAATACAAAATGTTATTTAAAATAAGTATGTATGAAAAAACAAAATTAAAAATATACTCGTATAGTTACTTATTGTACGCGGTTCCAGAAAATCAAGAAAAAGAAACAAGGATATAAAACAAGCTTGAGTACATAAAATCTTTATGATGAAAATTAATTTATCCATGAGGAAAATAAACCAACCAATACCTTGCGAAACCGGATTGGAAAGCAGCAGAGAGCACGTTTTCGCCTGTAAGATTTATCAGCAGCGACATTAATATCAACGGGAAACTTTGGATTTACTTTCTAGATTTGAAAATGTCTTATTTTTGGGTAAGTAGGTATGAGGATTGTTAGTTTGAAATCGAACAAGATTACACCAAACTAATTCGTTGTAATAATGATCGTTAATATTCAGAATGGTTGTAAAGCAGGGTTTAGTGGTGTGACCTCTCTAAATCCTTATACTTTATAGGTGCAGTTTATTGAATAGTGAATATCCTGGGATCCGGTCGGGTACAGCGGGCGAGTGGGCGAGTCGACCGCAAGCAGAGCAATAAGGCGCGTGAAGCGGTTGGGCCTTGTCTTAATTGTCAATAACCGTGAGTCCCGGCGCGCCGAGCCCGCTCCCGCCGAATAATTAACGAACTTCCGCGATTTTCGAGTTTGTAAATTGCCTCATGGTCTCGTCGACCCGCGTCCTGGTTTGCTGATATAAATTATGTGCGCGAAAACTAATCTTAGTGATTTAAGAACACCCTTTATTCTCAGGTTTCCATTTAAATCTTATTCTTACGAAGTTCTCAAATGGCAAGTTTCTACATTACGGAAAGTGCCTTTTTCTTATACCATATACTTAGCTAACGCGGCTATAGCAGAGTACTCAAAATATTCAGATTAGTGTATTGTGAAGCGAAGCTGACGTTTATCGGTAATGTCACCACTTCTCGATGATCTTCCCGAGACATTTCGAAAGAAAATCCTTATAAAAGGTAACGGAACTCGACATTTCGTATATAATTTCCGTTTCAGGGAAAATTATAATAAGACGAAGGTTAGCGCCGTGTCTCTTGGCTTCCGTTGTGTTCGTGCGGAAGTGTTTCTAATAATTGCGTTATTGGAGTGGTGCGTTGTTTGTGTTGATGTTAGTCAATAAATACCGGGAGTGTATATTGTATTAAATTGCGGAGACATACCTACATGACGTAACTTCAACACTGAGCACGAGTCTCGGCGAGGAGAATTGTGGGATCTGGCGCGAGTGCGAGCATAAACAGAGAATTTACAAGCCCACGCCTTTCATTAAAATGTAAACAAGCTTCCATATAATTCGTGGTACGTAAATACATCAGCGGGGATCACAAGGGCGGGGTGCACACCACCTAACTGCGGGAATGTTTTACGGTTAACATTAACCGCAATACGGTTGACCCTGAGAGCTCATCTTCCCGAGACTAAAAGCACTAAAGCCAGCGTTTTAATACTTTAGGGCGTGCGTATGTGATATTTGTTATGAACAACGTTAATTTTATGAGTTTGCTGCGTAACCAATGTTTTGTAATCAACTTTAAAATAGTATGGCAGCAGATTTTAACAGCTGTAGTATAATAGCAACTGTCGTATAAGCATAGAGTGTCTGCAGTATAATACTAAGTACCTTAATAAATCGCGAACCGCAAACTAAAGCAAAATTATTTTAATTCAAAGTTAAAATTCATACTTACATGTTTGGTTCTCCTTGTCTATTTTACTAAAATCTCAGTGAGTTATTTTACTCATACAACAAGAACAATAGGTATAAGTATTATATTTATATTTCCAGTTATTTAATAATTGGATACCTGAAAAGGTTCTAGCCATTCTGTATCCATGTTATTATTAGATTATTATATTCATTTGGCTCCGTGCCATCTAAAACTGGGCTACATAAATATTTTTTACGAAGACTACTTTACGAAAACTAAGGAATATAATAATTGATTAAAACGGCGTTAATAATAGAAATTATTTTAGAACTGGGTGGAAGCGGTTGTCTGAGTTTTTTCATTAGAAAACTCTGATTGGGAACCTTCCCAATCAGAGTTTAACCTCGCGCGGTGTACCTACGAGTAAGTAGAGGAGGAGGGAGGTAATTTTTTTCAAGTCATTTCTATTTCTGCTTCTATATTCTGCCATCAATAATAAAAAACCGTAGTGCGTGTCGGGCCACAAACATTGAAGGATTCCGTATACTTAGTTGGGATGAAATTTGTCTCAAGAACAAACTAAACATTGTAGTTGAAAAACCTGTTTTCCCGTACATTCTAACTGCAAATGTATGTTTGTAAGCCAATATTGGGTGATGTAATATGTTATTTTAAGACCATTATAGACTTTTTATAGGTTTAACTATAAAGATAGAACTAGGTATTTTCTGTACTTTTTTTTAAATTTTGAGCTCTATAGTTTCTCTGGGGGGATCTTTTTCTCAAATAATTTTAAAACTATTTATAATAAAACTAGCTTCCGCCCGCGGCTTCGCCCGCGAGGTATTTCGATAAAAACTATCCTATGTCCTTCCCCGGGATGCTATCTATCTCTCTGCCAAATTTTGTCGAAATCCGTTCAGTGGTTTAGGCGTGAAAAGGTAACATACAGACAGACAGATAGACAGACAGAGTTACTTTCGAATTTATAATATTAGTATGGATAATATAAATAGATTTGATACCCTCTCACTTTCATTAGATATGTCATACGGTAAAGTTTGCAAATCTTTTATTTTTAATTATTTACCTCCCAAAAGCGATCTCCATATTCAAAATTAATTTATTAATTAGTCTGTGTAAACTTATCGATCCCTTAGATTCGAAGCGAGTTGGCTGTGACAGAGGGACAGACAGACACACGAATAATCCTATAAGGGTTTATTTCTTCATTCGGACATCAATCAATCTGCCTAGCCTTTTTCCAACTGTGATGTGGTCGGCTTCCAGTCTTACCGGATGCAGCTGAATACCAGTATTTTAAATGGCGCGACTGCCTCTCTGAGCTCCACAATCCAGTTACTGGGTAACAAGATACCCCTTGGTAAGACTGGTTGCCAGACTTTTGGGTTTCTGACTACCCGTAACGACTGTCAAAGATTTACGAATAACAGCCGGACTGACGGCATAGCGTGCTTTCCGAGGCACGGAGGGGTCTGTATTTGTAATGGATAGTCACCTTCGATCGAACCGTCCGGCAGTTAATATTTAGCCATGAGCCCCTAGTCCTTCTTCATTCGGACGTACGGAACTCTAAAAAGGGGTGTAGTATGTATTTGTCTGTTACCATCATACTTATTTTATTTCTACCAAACATTGAAGTGGAAGTCTTGAAGATCTGGTTATAAAAGCATTTTTGATCTTTGATTCCCATAGGATACTAAAACTTTAGAACAAGACAAATCGATGAATTTCTAGGTTCGTGAGACCTTTTGCCTTTTCTTTAAGTTTGCCAACGTATTACTCCAACCAGACAACCCAAGTGTGCATGCACACGAGCAACACGCGTTGGCAGAGGTATCTGCAGCCGACACGCGTCGACTGCTGCCATCGACATGTTACCCAAATGGACCGGCAACTAAGTGCTCATCCACAGGAGCGACACGCGTCAACGGCAGAGGCAACTGCAGCCACCGACAACGTGCCGCTCATGTATTTGAGCCCCGTGCTAAAATACATGAGCGGCACGTTGTCAATGGCAGAGGCAACTGCAGCCACCGACAACGTGCCGCTCATGTATTTGAGCCCCGTGCTCAAATACATGAGCGGCACGTTGTCAATGGCAGAGGCAACTGCAGCCACCGACAACGTGCCGCTCATGTATTTGAGCCCCGTGCTCAAATACATGAGCGGCACGTTGTCAATGGCAGAGGCAACTGCAGCCACCGACAACGTGCCGCTCATGTATTTGAGCCCCGTGCTCAAATACATGAGCGGCACGTTGTCAATGGCAGAGGCAACTGCAGCCACCGACAACGTGCCGCTCATGTATTTGAGCCCCGTGCTCAAATACATGAGCGGCACGTTGTCAATGGCAGAGGCAACTGCAGCCACCGACAACGTGCCGCTCATGTATTTGAGCCCCGTGCTCAAATACATGAGCGGCACGTTGTCAATGGCAGAGGCAACTGCAGCCACCGACCACGTGCCGCTCATGTATTTGAGCCCCGTGCTCAAATACATGAGCGGCACGTTGTCAATGGCAGAGGCAACTGCAGCCACCGACAACGTGCCGCTCATGTATTTGAGCCCCGTGCTCAAATACATGAGCGGCACGTTGTCAATGGCAGAGGCAACTGCAGCCACCGACCACGTGCCGCTCATGTATTTGAGCACGGGGCTCAAATACATGAGCGGCACGTTGTCGGTGGCTGCAGTTGCCTCTGCCGTTGACGCGTGTCGCTCGTGTGTATGAGCACTTAGTTGCCGGTCCATTTGGGTAACATTTATAAACTTATCCTCCTAGAGACACAATAGAGACTTGGGTTTATTTATCTTAGACAGTGTATCCCACCACTACTCCTAGTTTCAAGAAGTTTTTATTCTTCAAGTGATATGAGTGGAAGTTGTAGGAAAACTGAGGAGTTTGTCGACCAACGTTTAATCTTCATTGAAAGTTGCTTGTTTTGTCCGTTATGAAGGTAGGCGAACTTATAATGTGATAAAATAACACGAAGCTAAGTCTTGGAACAACAAAGTTGCAAGAGGCAGGTTGTCCAGGGATGAGAATTAAGGACCCGACAGTTGAAAGTCGGTAAAGTTCTGCATGTTTAGATTAAAAACCTGTTTTAGTGTTAGAAATCATGACACCCTAACATATAAAATATAGTACATTTTAACATGATCTTTCAACTTCTGGTCAATTAAAAGAATAGATGTACATACACACATACACTACACATATTATTATACACTTATTATACAAATACATAAACATCACGTCTTCACGCCGTCTTCAGAAATTACAGAACGTCACCAGCTACGACCCTTACAGATAAAAATATCGTCATTCAAATACCTTTCATTATTATACAACGTTATTTTAACTATATGCGAAACCTGAACATAGTTTGTTCAGAATAAGTAACTGAATCGATTCCAATAATTTTTACCCAATGTTATATTTTGTCCCAAAAATATTTAAAAAAGGTTAAAAGTTGGACACCGAGCGACACTACATCTACGTAGGTTATTAGGTACCTAGGTAATATTATCAATGAGCGCAAGACGGCGCGGCGGAGGGTAGCATGTTTTTGTACGGACAAACAGATAACTTAACAAGCTTATAATTTTGTGATTTTTCATGATACAGTTTTGAAATTTTGTACATAGATTCTTTACATAAAAATACTAGACACGTGTTTCGCTTTTCGCATATACTAAAAATAATGTTGTATAAATGTATTATATATATATTCCATATACATCCCATGCCGATTTCGGCTACGGTGACTGCTATTGTTTCGGACAACTATAGGTTACGGGCGTGTGCTCTGATGTGGCTAACGTAACCTATCTTCACTGTAAAGGTACGTGCACGGTGCGGACACGTTAGAAATGCCATTGTGGTAATGGTATTGTATGTTAGAGGGTGGCTTACTCTTGACGTGATCTCGCCTGCTGTCGAGATCTCTCCTCAGCTGGTCTCTGCTGGTTCTCTCTTTCATTATTATTGAACAGTGGCCGCACGTTTGCTAGTAACATTTTGAACCTGGCTTAGCGTAGTATGAAGTTTCCATATAATAAGAGGCTTGCTTATAATGGACTAGTGGCCATTGATGTGCGGCCAGAACATTAAATTATACCTACGCATAATTCCAATAGTATAGTGCAGCATATTTCTATAGCCTTTCAATCATTCCAGGAATATCGTCCCAGTATCGTCGAACAATTTAGTCAATAGAGCAGGTACCTATTTAATTAATTGATAATATTCTTGGTAGAACAGTAAATGCGATTTCGTACTAAAGGATCGCGAGCTCTAAGTACCTTCAATAAGTAATTAATTATATTAGTGTAAGAGCTGGAGCAAAGAGTATAATGGAGAGCTGGAGGTGCATGACTACGAGTATGCAGCCGCTCTCCTTAGTCGAATATTGAATTATACATGGTTAAAGGTAAAAGTAAGAGCGTATAGACTTTAGAATGTGTTTGATTTGGTTTTGTCAATTCACAGAATTATGTTCTTAGAGTTGACCTTAACAAACAAAGTATGTTTTGTCTGCATACACACAACATTTTTATTTATATGTATATATAATTTATAAAGGGAGGAGCATATCTACAAAACGAAACTAAAACACGTGATTTAAAAGTAAGATGCTGAAGGCTAAAATAAATTAAGTTTTAGGCAATCTATCGACACCTTTGCGTCATCCCATCTTCCCAGCACGGCGGGCTGTGCTGGGGCGGCTGCTGCACGTGCGGAAATTCTCAATCGTCGAAAATATTCCAACCTATTGGGGTTACAATGTTCGAGCCGTTGAAACACTAGGGTCTTGGGGTTCGAGTGCCCACTTGGTTTTTCGAGACATCTCCAAGCGGTTGGTCGACTCTTCACCTGACCAAGAGGACTGGCCTATTTTTTGGCCAAAGAATCAGCATCGCCATACAACGTGGCAATGCTGCTACCTTTTGTGCACTTTTCCCGCTGACCCCGCTGCGGACGAATTTTTTGATGCCCTTTGATTCTTGTCCTTGTTTTGTTTTATATACATGTACAGACGCCAGCACATCAAGCTACTACAATCTGTCAAATTTCTTTAATAGATTTTCAACTTTATCGCTAAAGCAAGGTTCAAAGTTGATTGGGAAAATTTGACAGTTTCGGGTAGCTTGATGTGCTGGCGTCTGTACAGTCACGAGCACCAATATGTCAACACTTGGCAACTTTAAATTGCGATTTTTTCACGAAATAACGAATGCAACGTTGAAATACGATACTTTTCATATACCTATGGGTTCAAAAATACTATGTTCCTACTAATATAAAATTTCATTAAAAAATTAAGGAGAAAATCGCCTTTGAAGAAAGCCAAGTGTATACCTACATACTTTTGCTCGTGACTGTACATATTATAATTTTAAGTCTGTTAGCTTATATATTGTGTAAATATAATCTTGTCTGAAAATAAAAGTACTTAATATAAATATTTCATTACTTTACTGGGTGGGATTTTATCTATGTAGGAGGTCCTCTAGTTTCTACAAGAACTGAGGCCGTTCTGAGAATTATCGTCATAAGCTTGCGTCAGTTTAATGCTTTCTCAAAATAAATCATTCAACCTACCTTCGTTACAATATATTGTATCGTTTTTTTTTAAATAATCAATATCTTCCGTACAACTGCTGTTCATTAGCATGTAATGGTCTGATGGAGTGACGTCACAGCTTATATGCACACTCGCCACATAACGGGCACGTCCCCCGTGCGGTTGACCGAGATAATACGGTGTTTTACAGCGTAATTTATTTTGCTTCTTTCATTCATTAATTTATTCATGTACCTACACTAGATTAATGAAAATAACAGCCTTGTAACTCGTAAATAAAGTATCGGTCACTCTAAAAATTGGCTACCTTCATGTGGTCTTAAGTAATCATACATACATACATAAACTCAAGCTTGAATGATCAGATGATCTAACTGACTAAGCACCAATAAGGTCATCATCAATAAGGTCACTATAATTATGTCCGTAGCATATCAAGTTATCACTAGAGTAGAAACCCCAACTTGTCTGCGCTGTTATAGAGACCTTTTTTTTTTGTTGTCGGGGTGAAACCTTCAAAAGGCACCCGACCTCAGGGGAGGGAGTGTGGGATTTTTACCTCACTAAAACCACCCCGGTGATCACCATCAGCACATAGGGATGGTCCCGGTTCCTCTTAAAATACCAATTCCGGAACCCCCCGTGCAACGCCTGTAAGGCACATCCCGCTGTTATAGAGACCTAAACAACACCAAATTTATCAAGAAGACGGACATCAGAGGGGCAGTTTTCGTAATTCTAAGAACGTTCACAGTCTGTTCTCAGTCTCGATCTGTCAAAAATACCTCTAATTTCCCTCCATTTTTGTCAAGTCTTTGACATTGATTGTCGCCGAGATAGGATTGCGACTAGATTTTGAACGTTTTTAACAACGGGAAATGGCCTTCATGTCCTGCATATAACGTCCTATACAGGTCGTAAGAAGGTCAATGTTCAGCAGTGAACACAACAAAACATTCATGCCTTTATTACCCGAAGGGCTAGGCAAAGGCATTATGCTGTGCGCGTTTGCCCTGCCCTTATTTCGCACCCACATTTCGCCAGATATGCTTAAGTCTCATGTAATAGAGGGCAAGCACTGCGATCAGTCAATAGTTTAGGTACAATATGATACAAATTGGAGCTTATTATTATAATGAGGAGCAGCGTATTTTACCATCAATATCACCCAACAAGCAGTATCTTTAATGATGCCCAGTAAGCGCCAAAAGACGTTTTCCATTATAATAAAAGGAGTGAATCTAAAAGTTTCAAACAAATACAATTCCAAATTACTCTTAACAAGTTAAACAAACAAGATTATTTTTAATTTTATTACAAGCAATTACCAAAAACTTGAACCCTTAACAAATACAATTAACGATGAATTAAAATAATGATGTAATTAATGGGTTCAGCGGAGGTAGATATTGTCTGTCTATAACTTTCCCACTGCTGGGACACAGGCCTCCTCTCTGTGAGAGGGAATGGGCCGTGATCCAGCACGCGGGCCCAGTGCGGGTTGGTAGATGTCACATGTCTTCGAATTTTTGGTCCTAGGACATGCCGTTTCCTCATGATGTTTTCTTTCACCGTTTTTTGAAAGCAATGGCGATGAAATATATTACACAAAGTAAAGCGCCTGTCTGGGTTCGAACCTACGATATACAACTCGTAAGTCGGGGCCGTTACCACTGGGCCAGCACTGCCCTCTAAACGGTGCTAGATTACCACTAATCACAAGATGAAATATTACGTGATTTGTTATTTAATTGATGAAAAGAAATACTCAGAAATACGCCTGCTAATTGCTGTTCGTGTTCAATCAAAGTACTAGTACCTACTATTAGTAGCTCGGCTATCGGTTTGCTAATCGAGACATCGTGAGTTTGAAAACCAGTGATTGCACTACTAGTGATCCCAATTTCTCGCGCAGACACGATTAGGTTAAATAGGAAATTATTCTGGGGCAGTTTACAAGTCCAGACTCGATTAAAGATCATCGAGTACCTAGTACCCAGTAGGTAGGTATACAGGGTGGCAGGGAAATCGACGCGCAAACTGTGACCATGAATTCAGCACATGATTCTACAACGTCGAAATTTGTAGTAAATTATTAAAAAAAAAAAAAAAATCTGTTCCATATGGAAAAGCAATTTTTTTTACGCGTTCAGAATATATATTTTGACACCTACGGTATTGCACTTTTCTATGAAACAGCAGATTTTTGAACTAGCTACTATTAACTAGTATTAAACAAGGCGTGCGGGTGTTGGTGCCAACGGAAGAAAACGACGATTAGCCACGGTAAACAGTTTATTTTGCACGAGAACAGTTTACTATACACGAGAACAGTTTATCACAGGTAAGGCGGGAGAAATCGAGAGCCGTGGTCGGTACGAACTCGTTACGTGTGCTCTGCGGATCGGAGCGGGCGCGCGACTAACTGACTCGAAGCGCGGCGCGGGAGGGACGCGGCAGGGGCGGCGCGTGGGCAGCGCGGCGCGCATGCGCGGCGCTCGGCCGATGTTAAGCTAGCTCTGCGGCCGCGCGCCATACTACGTTTCAATCCCAAAAATGCGCGTGATAGTCTCCCCCTCTAACCCTAACGAACGTCCTCGCGTTTGGGTTAGCTTCTACGAGGCCTCCCCCTCTTACGTTTCTCCTGTACTGGGGCTTGGATGCGACCAACGAAGGGAGTCAGAGTAGAGGCATGATACTTACCCAATACCACACCGTCGCTGAGGCGCTCTAGGGTGTATGTGGTGGGACTGACCACAGCCCGGATCTTGTATGGCCCGTCACGGCGAGGGATAAACTTTGACGTCTGCCCTCTGCCGGTATCGTTAGCCCCTTGAGTTTTTAACAGTACTAGATCACCAACCTTATAATCTGGAGCTGGTCGGCGATGTTCATCGGTGTACTTCTTATGTGCCGCCTGGGCACTCTCATAGACGTCACGAGCGTCTAAGAGTACCGACGAAATCTTCTTGAGAAAATTAGTGATGTCACCTACATAATTATCGTTCTCGATTATGGTGCGCATCTCTGACATGACATCTGCTGGCGCGCGCATGTCTCGCGCGAAGTTCAAATAAGCGGGTGAGTAACCGGTTCCTGACGTGACTGCCGAGTTCATGGCGAAGCGGACTGCAGGTAAGTGGATATCCCACGTATCATGGTCTTTACCCACCAGAATCGCCAGCTGTGGCTTGAGGTCCCGGTTCTTACGTTCCACCGGGTTTGCCTCGGGGTGGTAAAATGAGGTAAGTGATTGTGTAATCCCCATCGCGTGACAGGTCTGCTGCATTACCTCACTTATAAATTGGACACCGTTGTCACTAACCAGGCGCCTGGGGACTCCGAACCGTAAGTATACTTCTGATACAAGTACCTTTGCGCATTCCTCACTGGTAGCTGAAGTAAGGGCGAACAGCTCCACCCAGCGCGTGCAGGTGTCCTCGACTATCAGGATCCATTTGTGTCCTTTCGCTGTTTCAGGTAGGGGGCCGAACAGGTCCACGGCTAAAACCTCAAACCGGCGTGCAGAAGCGGGCGTCTGCAACAACCCAGCCGGTTTCCTAGTGTCTGCCTTATAACGCTGGCAAGGTACACAATTTTTAACGTACTGCGTAACGTAGGAACGCATTCCTGGCCAATAGTACTTACCGACTAAGCGTTGCAGCGTACGTTCCGCGCCCATGTGACCAGCAGTGGGTGCATCATGGTATTCGGCCAATACTTTGGCGCGTTCCTGTTCTGGGACCACCAGACTGGCGTCATCGTGCTCATCGTTCTCAGGGCAATATCTATACAACACACCTTCGGCGAGCACATACCCTTTGTTGGACCATACCCTCCCCCTAGAGGGATCGTCGGATTCCAGGGCCTCGACGATTTTACTTACCTCTGGGTCTTTTATTTGGTTCTCGCGCAGGTCCCTCAGACTGCGAGACGGCACGTCGACCACAGCGCAGCACAGGTCACAATCGGCGTCTTCGGCGCATGCCGGACGCGATAGAGTGTCGGCTATAACATTGGCCTTACCTGGTGTGTATTCTATTTTCAGGTTATACTCCTGAAGGCTCAGGGCCCACCTTGCTAGGCGACCGCTCGGAGACTTCATACTCATCAGCCACCTAAGTGGTTGATGGTCCGATTTGATCACGACTTCAGCGCCATCTATGTACCCCCTGAACTTGGAGACTGCCCAGACGACGGCTAGAGCCTCCCTCTCTGTCGTGCTGTAGTTCCTTTCAGCGGCCGTCAAGAGTCGACTGGCGTATTCTATTGGGCGCTCGTCGGTCCCCTCCCCCTGGAGGAGAACCGCCCCGAGAGCATATCCACTGCTATCAGTTCTGAGGACGAAGGGTAACGTCGCATCAGCCTGACGCAGGATCGGCGCCGATACTAGCAGTTGCTTGATCTTCTCGAATGCTGCCTGCTGTTCCGGGCCCCATTTCCATATACTTTCCTTTTTTAGCAGCGTTGTCAATGGTTTGGCGACCTCTGCATAATCAGGGACAAAGCGCCTGAACCAGCTCGAGGTCTGCAGGAAACATTTCAGATGTTTTACGTTCCGAGGCGTCGGCATGTCCGCGATTGCTGCGGTCTTCCCTGGATCGACATGGATACCACCTGGTAAGATAATGTGCCCTAAGAACTTTACCGATTCCTTCTCGAGTGCCTCTCTCTTAGGCGGCGACAATCTAAAGGGAGGAGAAGCCAAAGGTTCCTGTGTCTCGCTTACCTTTATCTTATGGACGGCGAAGTCCGTAGGAGGTCCCGCCGAAGCAAACTGAGCGACTCTGTCTTGTAAGAACCCGTTGAGCGTGGCCCTGTGCTCCGGTGGTAAGCTCATACCTTCATCTCGGCGCAGTGACACATCGCAGACCTCTGCTTGTGTCACGGCCGCGCTGTTCAATACATAAGATTGCAAAAACGGATTCCGGTCTCCTGGACTATCTGCAAAATGCCATGACTCCTGAGCTATGTCTAGAACAATAGCCGCGTTAGCAATAAAATCACGACCTAAAAGTGTTCTGGTGTCATCACCAGGAAAAACCATAAACTCGGTGTCGACTCTTCGACTATCTAAGGTGACAGGTACAGTAGCGATCTTTACCATTTTCTTATGACACGAGCCATCGGCGAGCCCGATATAACGCTCCGTTTCTTGGAATTGAACGCCACTATTCACTAACAACGAATACAATAAATGGCTAGCAACACTGTGCGTAGCTCCGGTATCGACTATTGCTACCCCTTCCTTACCTACAACGCTTATTGTTAACAAAGGGTGTGACGTCGTTGACGCGAAGAAGTCACCTTTCACGACGTTAAAGTCGGACGGTTTGGTGGGCGCGGGTTTACTCGAACAAGTTTCACACTTTGACTTCACCACCCCTGGCTGACCGCATCCATAACAACGTATCGGATTAACATCTTTATCACTAGTACCTACTTTATTAGCTTTATTGTCACTATCGACTTTATTAGCCTTACGACATTCATTAGACGTGTGACCGAACGCTTTGCAAAACGAACATCTGATACGATTACGTTTCGAGTTATCATTCGAGTTAGAGGTGAGTTTGGAACCGGTGGTTGCGCTAGGACTCGTAGTACCGCGGTCGGGAACGGTAAGTACATTCGGGTTATTCGCGGAAACGATCGAGTTTTTTAATTCCGTTATCGAATCTTCCACGAGTCTCGCTCTCTCTAACAAATTATCAATATCGCTAATGGTGTCTCGCGACAAACGTTTCCGTATTCGACGATGTAGTAAGCCGTACACAATATCCACTATCATCACGCTTGGCACAACATAGGGTAATTTAACTAATAAAGATCGTACCTTTGATATGAAAACTTCAGCGCGTTCACACTCACTTTGTTCCCGCGTAAATACCTCGCGTAGTGTCCTGTACGCGGGCTTTTGCACGCCGTAGGCAGCGCGCAGGCGTGCGAGCGCGTCCGGCCACGAGCCGACGCAGGCCCGGGCGCCGCGCCACCATACCGCCGCGTCGCCGCTTAGCAGGATCGAGAGGCCGCGTAGCGCGTGCTCGTCGGACACGCCGGCGCACTCCTTGTAGACCTCCACTGCATCGATAAATGCCTCAAGTACCTCGGTGTCGCTTGACTGCCCGTCGAACCTCGCGGTGCACTTTGAAAAGTTACCGCGGGAGGTCGCGGGCGCGTTCGCCGTGGGCGATGCCGCCGGTGTCGACGCGACTGATGGGTTCCGCTGGTTGCCTTGATGTAGAGACCGTAGGGTGTCAACTAGCGTGCGGTTGGTCTCCGCCTGCATCCTGGCGAACGACTCCATCATGGTGGACAGTAGCCGTTCGGTGTTCAGCGCTGCGGCGGGTGCGCCGGTGCGGGCCCCGCTGAGCGTGTGGTCGAGGGCGGTGCCCCCCTGGGCGCGCATCTCCTCGGCCGCGTCGGTTGAGTCGCGTGCATGGGTGGTAGCACTAGTAGCGGCGCCGGCATAGGCGCGTGGCTCCACCACTGAGTCACAGTCCGCATCGGAGTAACCGTCGCTTCCTCGTTCCTCCGCCTCGCGGTCGTTTGCTGCTCGGGTTGCCCGCGTCGTTCGTGGCATGATAATAACTTTATTGTCGTTGACTAGGTTAACACACTTAACTGGGTTCGTTTTTCCGTTATGTTGAAACTTAACATGGCCGCGAGTTGGGCGTCACTATTAAACAAGGCGTGCGGGTGTTGGTGCCAACGGAAGAAAACGACGATTAGCCACGGTAAACAGTTTATTTTGCACGAGAACAGTTTACTATACACGAGAACAGTTTATCACAGGTAAGGCGGGAGAAATCGAGAGCCGTGGTCGGTACGAACTCGTTACGTGTGCTCTGCGGATCGGAGCGGGCGCGCGACTAACTGACTCGAAGCGCGGCGCGGGAGGGACGCGGCAGGGGCGGCGCGTGGGCAGCGCGGCGCGCATGCGCGGCGCTCGGCCGATGTTAAGCTAGCTCTGCGGCCGCGCGCCATACTACGTTTCAATCCCAAAAATGCGCGTGATACTAGTTCAAAAATTACGATGATATTGCTGCTGATGGGCAGCTTCTAAGTAAACACTCTTTTCAAACTCAAGGCTTACTTGTGTTAGGGCTCAGCTTACGTTAAAATAATATTAATTTGTTAGGAAGACAATCAAACCACGTATTGGATATCGCGTTGTTCAGTCGGACGATAATTTTTCTCTAAAATATTTTGGGCAAGATACTATTATATTGGGATCCGCATTGTATGATTGACCCGCATGGTTGTGCCGGGTCCCACTAGAGACTGATAACGCAATAATGAGGGTCTGTTTCGCAGTCCACTGACTTTATGACACGAGTTATAACTACTCCATTGTCCTCAAGGCTCCGATCCCGGCGTAATGTCGGGTGACGCTGAAAAGAAATCCGAAATTTTCCTACGTTGTACACGTGACAACAAAGACATCTGTTAAAAGGGTGTGTCTCAGATTTATTCTGCGAGCTTCACCTTCGTCCTATAAGTAGTTAAATAGTTTAAAGTCCAGTGCACACTGTGCAGTAAGTCGCATTGTGTTCAGTCGGATGTGTAGCCGCGCGAGAGGAACTGTGTGCCGCTGAATGTGAACATCGACAACTGTACAATGAAGTTTGTATTTGCACGTGTACTACACAAATATTCGGTAGCCTCACTACTTGAAGAGTTCGTTGCTCATATACAATGTAGAATGCATCAAATCATTGTTGGGTTGTGAATCCGGAAATGTAGATGAAGTGAAAACACCATTAGAATGCATTACAGCATTCCACTTCGCAAAGCTCTATCGACAAAGTGACGCGAAAAATGGCGTTGAAATAGAACCGGAATACCAATTACATTTGTTTTTTTTTTCTTTTAGTATTTATACAATAGTCGTACGATTGTCAAAAGTTGTTTCGTATATGCTTCCTATAATATACACGGAGCCTTAACGCTAAAAGTTTGTTCATAGGTGAACGAAACGAACTTACTTTAGAATTCATTCTATACATTTTTGTCTGAATATTCTTTTGCTGTTTTAGGTTTATTCGTAGTATAATGCGACTTGCTCTTTGTTCCCTGCCACTACGTTTATATTTGGAATTTTAAAGGTCGCAATTTCTATGAATGTCGATATTTTCTTGAATATGATACCTACCTGCTTCGAAATTTAATCCATTATCTTTTTACTTTTTTCGATTTGAATCGAAAAACTGAAAAGAGCGACCGTCCTTGCATCTTCAAAGGAGCAAAGAACTAATAAATAGTCGTTGGTTTGTATTCATCGAGTAATTTGGTTATCTATTGAACAATTTTTGCGGCAGGGTCTTTGTGTTTTACTGAGGTGGAACACCAAGGACGGTAGCATGAATACATATTGACAAGTTACATAGGTACCTACGTATATAACCACGAGTTTCGTGCACGTAGAACTTTGGCGGGAAATCGTAATTTATGTACGAAATGTGGTTCTGATATAACTTTTCATTCGGTAGTTATTTATTAACGCTCGGATTCAGCAAGCTATCCCGCTTTTAGTTCGCCTTATCTATATTTTGTATCATTATATCGTTGAAACTGATATCATTGGAGCCTTTCGAGTACGACATTTATAAACTTGAGTCTGGTTATTTTATTTAGTATCACGGTACACGGTGCTCCTGTGAAAAGTTGTAAGTTGTTTATATCAAATTTTTATTCAGAAGTGTTATAATATTTAACGGGGCCGAGGGGCCCGTGGCTAAATAATAACAGCCGCACAGGTCGATCGATCAGGTTAAGCTACGATTGCCGCGGTTGGTCTGTGCATGGGTGACCATCTTTACATACCGAGACCCTTCTGTGCCTCGGAAAGCACGTTAAGCCATTGGTACCGGCTGTCACTCGTGGATCTTTGACAGTCGTTACGGGTATTCAGAAGAACGAAAGTCTGACAACCAGTCTTAGCAAGGGCTACCGTATTACCCAGTAACTGGGTTGTGGAGGTCAGATAGGCAGTCGCTCCATCGCACGGGTTCCTCTCCTTCCGTCTGGTGCAGGTGCTGTCCGGACACGGTTGCTTCGGATCGTACCTGCACCGTATCGGGCGGGAGGAGACGCCGTCGTGTCACGACTGTGGCGCGGCGGAGGACACGGCGCAGCACACTCTCGAGGTGTGCCCGTCGTGGTCCGAGCCGCGCCGCAGTCTCACCGCGGCGATCGGAACGGACCTCTCGCTCCCCGGCTTGGTCAACGCCATGCTAGGGGATGAGGGGTCCTGGGCGGCAGTCGCCTCCTTCTGCGAACACGTCATGTCCCAGAAGGAGGCGGCGGAGCGCGTGCGGGAGGAAGACCCTCTCGCGGCGCCGCTCCGAAGGCGGAGGAGGGGTCGAAGAAGACGTCAGTATGACAGTCATCTCCGACTCCTCCCAGGTGGAAGCCAGCAGGCGACGGGTGCGGGGGCACCCTCGCCTGTATTGCACAGGCTTCCACCAGTGCCGGACGGGAATGGCCGGGTGTGCCCGGCCATTCCCGTAGCCCCCCCCAGACGGGGGGACATGCGGGGCCCGCCAGCTAAGCGGGCATGCGCCGGGGGGGTTGTGGATGCAAAGGCTGAGCCGGATTCCCAAGACCTCCCCATCAAGGCGATGAGGGAACACCGCTGAGTTTTAGTGGGTATACTGCCACCCTGGCAGGGAGTCCCACATACTCCGTCTCTTCCCCCGACGAGCGGAGATGCGTAACGTCATTTCTCAGCGAAAAAAGAAAAAGGTAGTCGCTCCATGTAAAATACTGGTATTCAGCTGCATCCGGTTAGACTGGAAGCTGACCCCAACATAGTTGGAAAAAGGCTAGGCCGATGATAATGATGAAGTGTTATAATATTTAATTTAAGTTTGAATTAATTTTACGAGATAATAAAGTTGTTTAAAAGAATAAATAAGTATCTTGCTAAACGACGCCATCACACTATACAGATTAGTTTAATTATTTATATTGTCTGCACAGAATTCTTCTACGTAACGTCTTCTAAATTAACTCACTAAGCAAATTGTTTAACACACTTGTCGACCCTCGTCAGTCAACAATAAACTGTATCTGCTCGTGAGTTTCATTTCGTATCGACACAGTTCGAATCGGACGACCTCGAATCAATACATAACGCAAAATTGCTTCCCTGACGATTACCTGCTTAAATGGAATTGATTTCGTAATTCGTATAACCGGTATACCGATTGTATTATTGTGCCAGATTTACGAGGGTATGATATGGTAGGATATGCCAGAAATTCTCACGTACATAACAATGTTCATATTTGTATACGCAAAATCAATATACTCATTACTTGACTTTCCTTTTGTTTGGATTTGCATTTTTGTATGAAAAAAGCGTGAACCGTTTTTTTGGTTGTAAATGTCTGTGGGTTGTTGAAAAATACTATTCTTACACAAACGGTTACGCAAAAATAAATAATTATACACATGGGATGCGCTGGCCAAGAATCGATGCGAGGCATTTGCTACGCCTGCGTAGCATTTGCTACGCCAGCGTAGCACTTGCTAAGCCAGCGTAGCAGTACGCTAGGGCGCGCGCGGCGTAGAACAGATGATATTTTTTTATGAATACAGAAAAAAATATTATTTTATGTAGTCTTATAGGTTCGTACCTCAAAAACCAACTTAATATAATTATAATATTATATCATGATCAGCTTTGAGTCCATCGCCGGCGGCGAGATAGGATTGACTTTGATGAGCCAAAGTCAATCCAAGGATTGAGCTCAATTACAAAGGCTAATTTAACTATATCAAATTACAGGGTTAACTTTGATTGAGTCCTGTTAGGGTTGTTTTGTAATCATTTAAACTGTCTTGATTGTTATAAACTGTTTGAAGAAACTGTAAAAAAAAATGTATCAGAAAATGAATGATGCCGATTGACACCGAGTGCAGATTGTAAATATTACACGGTATTTAGAGAGCATAGTAAACATTAAGCTTCCATTTAGATGTTATGATAAATGCGATTTGAGCGCAGTACAAAGAGGTCTTTATGTTTAAATTCGCGTGTGGTTTGCCCTGAGTTGGTTAATCTGGCGCGGCTTAGTGCCTGTACTCGCTGTGACTCACTATAAATTATTGTCTTTGTGCCTCACTTGTATGAGAGAGGATAAACTTACTACTTTCGCCTTTTGTAAGCCCCTCTGAGCTCGAGTGGCTAATAATGCCACTGCTTTAGTGCGCTCGTTTTGAGAACTACACAGTAATGTGACGGTGACGGTGAACTGTTTACTTGTGCAGGTACTTGTAATATGTAGTACAAGAGAGGTCGTGGTGAAGGAAAATATTATGAGGAAACCGGCATGTCATGGAACCAAAAATTCGAAGACATATGACATTTACCAACCCACACTGGGCCCGCGTGGTGGATTACGGTCTACTACCTCTCATAGACAGGAGGCTTGTGTCCCAGCATTGGGAACAATATAGGCTAATTATGCTATATATGTACAAATAAGTGTAGGTACTTAAATTTAAAGTACTTAGGGCTGATTTTACTAGTCAGATATCTTTTATTCGTGGAATAAAATTGACGTCTGACAGTTCTAGTATGGAAAAACTGTCAAAAATTCAAAATTTATTTTCATGATAAGACTTAATCTAGGTATAAAGGTTTGGTGGAATGCGCCCTTATACGTAAAAATCTCACCGTCAAAACTTAGGTGGGGTGTGAGCTGTCAATAATGTCAGTTCCTAGCGTCAGGTGGAGTCATTCCACTCTACCTAAGTTTTGCTCACTTTACCTAAGTTTTGACAGTGAGATTTTTTTTAACAGAATAGATCAGCATACTTCTCTTCTTAGTCTGTGGATCAGCAGTACACTAGTTTTTCGATGCTAAGGATGAAGATACATTTATTTTAAGCTGAAAGAAGGTTAAACAATTATTTGTGAGTACTGTACCTTCTGGAAAGTTTTCTTTTTTCTTTGTTAGCCATTTAACAAAGCGTATAAGTTGAAAGTCAATAAAGGATGAGTAGAAAAGCCGTAAAATCTATGTTTATCTTGGGAACAAAGGCACAAGTGGGTCGCTACTAGCTAGTTACAAACAGTTAACTTGAGGAGTTTAACGTGATCTAATATTTACCACCTTAGACTCATAAGAGCGAATGGCAGGAGTTCGCAATGTTATCATGATTAATTCATGTAGCAAAGCCTCACCAAGTTGCTTGCGTCGGACGGTTCAAGTGTTTGAATTGTTAGTAAAGTAAGACCATCAGAGAATGATGTACGATGTGACTGAGACTCCAAATTCGTCAAGACTAAAGTACACGCCACTTAGAAAATATGAGAAGGCCATAACTCCAAGTAAATGAAGGACGGACGGATCAGAACGACCTCTCGCGTCGGAAACGTAATGGAAGTGACAAGGGTTCCTCAAAATGATAGAAGAAATTCTGAGGGTTGCGCTGAAGAGGTGCGTTTTATGAGTTCCCACTGAAGATATGTATCAGTCGCTGCTCGCATCGACATCTGCAATGTTTATATCCATCAAAATGAGCTACGAGACGAGCGATCACAATCGCTTCGAATCTCGCTCTTTAGTAATCTTTACGACCCATCTCACTGTGCTTGTTCAACATTTTAGGTACGTGACACTTACTTAACTCCCGTGAACACTCATAAAATAGACTATACATATGTAGGTACATGTATTTTATGGGTATGTATTGTACAATACACTGGTCTGAAGCGCAAAAGGGGTGCGTCTCATACCATATAAAGTTATTTGGTATATTTTCATTTCAATAACGTTCACAAGATGTAATAAACGTGAGATATACCAACTGTTGATATAATTTCCTTAGGTATAAAATTTTTACTCTAAAACTTATTTCGTATTTAATAACGTTATTAGATATAACGTTTATTTAATCGAAAATCTTAAAGTCTACGTTTAAAATATACATAAATTGATACCATAGATATCCGAATTGATACCATCATTATGGTTAACACCCCGATCCAGAGCAATCCGACTCGGATAGGTTAGGTTGCTCCCGCCTTAGCCTTCGTGGCCTTGTGGGTTAAAATATTGTCTTAAAAAGTCAATATGTTGTGCTACAAAAGTTGAAGAAACGAATCGCTGCAAAACCGACTCCGACTACCCCTAGAATGTAATTTAAGCCCGCGGAGGGGCAAAGCGGCCTGCGAGCTGAGGAGCAGGTGTAACCCTTGCCGCCGCGCGGCTGAGGCTAGCCGGCCAGCCGAAGCTGAGCCGAACCTGCTATGGTGAGCGTTAGAACCATCTGCGTCGATAAGCTCGCGTGGGACCGCCGGAGCACCGCGGCGCCGGAGCCGTGACAGAAACCATGCCTTCTGCATGTTGCACGCTCGCTTGCATGCTGCATGCTTGTTGCGTAAGGGTAGACCCGTTTTTATTATCATATTAGGCTAAATAGTTTTTATGTCTTTTGAGTGGTATATCAAACGGTTTTATATTAATTATTTGTTACGCTTATAGAAATTCGTTATTTTAACATTATATCAATCGTTTGTGACTGACCATTATATCAAATGTTATAGATTCAGTGGTTTTATCATGAAAATATGAAAGATTTTGTAATTATATCATATAATTATTACTTACCCGCGCAAAAGGGGTACATCAATAAATGCCACTTCCAGCTGATAGGTGATCACAGTATTTTGTAATAGGCTATTTGACAATGTAAAAAATAAGGTCATAATTATTGACACTCGTATAGATTATCGCTTTTAAAATCGATTTGCATTAATTTTACTACAAAACAATGTATTATTTATTAAAAAAATCCCGAAAAAACTTCATCTTTTTAAATCTGGCGCCACGTAATCGAAAACGGTCTGGATTGGCTGAACTTATGATGACGTCATGATATAGTCAATTTCTGTCTATCGTTGACAGAACAGATGACTTTTGTCTAGTATCTCGACCGTTTCAACGTTTGTTTACGTGTATTGTGACGTCACGACGCCATATTGTTAAAGATAGCGTTTTGGCGGCTTATTTAAACAGTACATTTTTATTTACTATTTTCTAAAAGAAATACATTATGCAATTTGAAGTAATAGGTTTTTGTGGGCTCGTTAGACACCATTAAATAATCTGAGATGTTTATCAGAAACCAGTCAAATAGCCTATTGTACGGTATCCTAGAAGATCGTTTCCGTCATATTTATAACGGAAAACATAAAAATCTATAATTTTCACCAGTATTTGCCATTAAGGTGTCAAAAAACGCTCTGTATTACACGACTCATAATGCGAAGCATTAGAGAGTGCTTTACGATCGAAAAACAAATTTGCCTCCTTTTTACAACTGTTTCTCTTGTTATACTCCTGTTAGTGCACAGAACTTACTTAATTTATATACCATTGTAGATAATTTAATGGAGATTAATTAAGTACTTCTCAAAAATGTATTTAATGCAGTAGAAACGAAAAAAGACATCAAAATATTAAAAAAAAAATCCCGTCAATAAAATGTGAAACCTTAAAACATTATAGCTTGCGAAAAATCTTTTATTCAAAGTAGTTTATTTATAATTAATAAAAAACTAACTAATATAATAAATCTATATCTATGGTTTTATAAACGATCAAATGAGCATTATGCAGAGTTGTGCACTTATGGATTTTCCAAATTTGTAGACATGATGGCCACATGTGGCGGTCACCGCTCTTCTAGGAAACCGTAGCTTTACTACCCACCTCTAGTCACCTTCATTGTTCACTTTGAAACCATAATAGCTTCAAGTTACTCCATTCCATTAAAACTTAACTCTAACTTAACAGGAAAACAGATTTACAGTAGTTTGTATTTCGTCGCTACAAAATAAATACGTACTTATTGCAGTCCACGAAAAGTAATTATTTCGTTGTGTTCAACCCGTTAATCCTATAGCCGTAGTTTGTGTCTACGCCTAAGGGAAGGAATAAATGAGCCCATTGTCCCAGGCTCGAGCCCAACCCATTTAAAGATAGACAATACCCATTGTCGCACAGTCAAATAATCCTAAATTTGTTGGGATGTCTTTCTCCGCTTCAAACTTTCCAGACAAACCAAGCTATGAACAATTCAACGCACATCCTCACGAATTTATGATTTCATGATTGATGGTCGTCATATTAATGAAGTCTTAATTAAGGAATTTATTAAATTTAATGCCAAAATAAAAGTGTTCATCTGATATAACTTGCGACGACACATCAAAAAGTGACATAAAAAGTGTGAATTGTGTGAGATCGTTGTGACACTATGAACTAACACGTAAAGACGATTTTATAGCGCAGCTGAAACTGCGCTCGTAAACTTGAAAAGACGCGCATTACACGACGACGCCTAAGTGAATGTTCGGGGGTCAAATCTCGCTCAAAGTACTTAACTTTAACTTCCAGTTAATAACGGTGAGCGCTGTTAGTTCTGAATTTCAGATGAGTTGTATTAAAAATTCGTTTCGGCGACAAAGAAAAAATACACAACAAATAGCTAAGAGGAAAGTTTTACGTGCGTCTTCAGGCCGACGACGTTCTCATTTCTGAAAGTAAGCAGCAGATTGGACGTCAACTTTTCCTCTTTTTCCTCTCGTGACAGACAGTAGGTATACACAAAGAACTCGCATCCTTGCAGCTTCAATATTAAAATTTTACTTACGTTGATAAAGCTAGTATACAAGAGATTCAAATATGTTTCTGTAGCTACTTGCTATTTGTTTCACAATGTGTTAACTTTATCTGAAATAGATGAATCCGGCTAATGTGATTGGACGAGCTGTTGCAACCGACCGGAGATATACTACCTTACTATGCGCTGTTAATTGATTACCTCTCCTGTAGTTATTTGTGGAGTTTGGAGCATAAATGTATGTAGGTATGTATCGACACAGCTGTTCGGTAAACCTTAGGTAGGCATTATGCATCAGTGAACTGCGTAGGTACAGTAATAAGATAAAATTACACCCTTCAATGAATAGCCAATAAAACGGAGATGAAATGTACTAGTGATGTTCATTTTGCGATAATTTGATCACGGGCGGTCATTTACCATAATGGATTGCGCCAATTTTCAACACTGTTAAATTTTAATGGTAGTATTATTACTCGAATTTGTGCTATTACATTCATTTCGTATTAATGACAGTTTGTGTACTTGCAGTGTTGAAAAAGCTTTTGGCACAAAATGGCCAATGAATTTACAGCAGCCCGCGGCAATTGACTCCGACGTCATGTCCAGAAGATTCGCCCGAGGCGATGCGTTGCAGCGGTGCTGAATACTTTGCACCCGTAGCAGACATAGATTTAAAATGAATGTGTCATTGAAATTGAATGTTTTAGAGCTTGATTTTATATTAGATTTTGTTTGAAATGATTTTAGCTTTTACGTGTTTGGTTCTGAAGCTTTGGAGTTAAGTAGGTAAGCATGGACAAGTACCTGCCGACTGTAACCATGTATGTAGGGACCTACTGAACTGCTCCATAGTTATATAAACATAGTCAATTAGATTTATTAGGACTTTCAATAAAAGCTTCCTAAGAAGTAAGTACGTAGGTACACAACAACAGTCTGATAAAACTAAGAAGTTTGCTGAGTATCTGCAAAAAATTAACAGGTTTCTGTTTAATGTAACATCAGAAACTATAAACTTGACAACAATGCCTCTCTTAGGATTAAACTCCATCCGAGCCTGGCAGACGACAAATTATTGACAAGTGAATTTTGTGGCACGTGGAGACGCAAAGACTCGGCGGCGCGGCGGCGCGAGGTTTCGAGGCGCCTCGCGGCGAGGCGCGCGTGCGGCTGCATAAGCCCGAGGCGCACCCCGCGCCGCCACACATTGCCTCTCGCTGACACTCGACACGATGTCTACGTGACCGCGCAGACAGCTGCACTAATCTCATTCCCGACATGACATGTGTAAGAGCCGTGCTAAATACGGTTATAGTTCCGAATACGACCTACATTTTGTAAAACATTGATTTTTCTTCTACCTTACTGCTACAACACTTCCAGAAACATAAAATCGTAGTTGAAGTGTTTACATAATATGAGGTCGTTATACGGAAGTTATGCGACCGTTTTATTTCTAACAACCGAAATATATGCTCAAATACTAAATTTGTTAAAGGCCGGAAGTAAGCAATTTTTTTGGTAAACGAATTTCGCTCCTGGTCACGTTCGAAAACACGCTAATGCACGAGTTCAACTTTTTCAGTGCCCCTTTATCGATGACAAAAATACCAGCCGAAGTGAAAAATAAATGGTGTCGGAATGTCGAGGCGTGCTGTTTTTTGTTGTATTCGAACTTCGTCACTAAATCAAGAACTACTTTTTGTACAGCCGAGTTCAAGACATGTGAGACATGATTAGTTCCCAGAACTCTTTACCGCAAGACGCAGTAAAATGTTTTATTCCAAAAGTAATAAAATATTCGCGCAGAAGGCGGAGTCTTTATTGAGTACAGACCTTTCGCAAGTCAGGCGCGGCTTCCGGGTGATGAATGATAAATATACAATCATATTCTGTATGAAGGATTGAGCCCTTATTTGTGTTGACGAGTTGCTAATATAAAATGCACATACTCCTTGAAACCGTGTTCTCGTGAATATGTGTACATATACCTTCATTCATTTGTCTTCTCTGCCTTAGATACTTCGTAATCAGTCTTGAAATAATTTCACAGATCAAACTGTCTCCGTACTAAAGAAGCAATATTTACCTAGTAAAGATATTACAGATAGTAGAAGTAATGGGCGTGTCAACTTTAAGTAAACCTACTACAATTAATTAGTTTACCCTTCATTAAATTACTTTGTGCTAATAGTCATTATGACTTGAACAAGTTTCATAATTGGATATGAGGGAAAACTTGTTGTAATTTGTTTTGATGCCTCAAAATATAAAGTCTTAACATGTAGGACAGAAAGAAAAAATTAAATTAGTTTTCTCGTATCAGTGTCGTGTTTTATAGCGATTCTTACTGTCTGTTTCTACTTAGTGCTTCTTCTTGTTCTTCGTCCGTTTTTGCACAATTCAACAATTAAAAAGCCATTGTGTCTCGCGTGGATCTACGTTCATACTAAGGGTTAACTTTCGAATAACTGCGTGTCGATGTTCGATTCCCGCACGGAACAAATATTTGTATGACCTACAGGTAGTTGTTCCGGGTCTGGCTGTTTGTGTATGTGTGTTTAAATGTTTGTAAACGCACCCACAATACAGGAGAAATTCCTAGTGTGGGGCAATGTTAAAAAAATAAAATAAAAAATAAATAAATAAAAAATTAAATAAGCGGTGTTTTTCAACTGATAGATACTTTATCAATTAATAATGATAGGTAAGTGAAGGAAAACATCGTGGGGAAACTGGCACGTCCTAGAACCAAACATTCGAAGACATGTGACATCTACCAATCCGCACTGGGCCCGCGTGGTGGATCACGGCCCACTCCCTCTCACGGAGAGGAGGTCTGTGTCCCAGCGGTGGGAACATCATAGGCTGATTATATTATATATAATGATAGGTAAGTTGTAAAATAATATGGATTACGAGGCAGTCAGACTTAAATTAAAACTAAAAACCTCTTTGTTTCAGACCAGATGCAATGTTCTAAGTGGAGGTCTTCCTCGTGTCATGCTGAGTTTGATGAACCACACTCTATAAATGACGCCAGATTCGATCACACACTTTACGATCTACCGACAGCCGCACCTGAGCGAACAATGTTATTTCATTTCTATGACAGTATAAAATATGCGCTGACTGAACAAAAATCGTGTTACATTGTCTCCAGGATTTACTGCATAAAGACGGAGCTGTTTTCTTTTTATATTAGAATGTCTTGAACTCCCGGGTCACACGCAATCTGATTTTAAGCAACAAAAAGTATTTTTTTTACTTAGTTCCCACAAATTCGGAGCTTAATGTTTCCGTGGGCGTCCTAGGAGGCGACTTAAAGATTTTATCGCTTCGGTGGGCAACAAAATTTGGGAACTGATAAAAAATAAAATTGCCTGATTGTTTTGGTTAAGCAAGTACGCCTGCCAAACATGGCTACTGATTTATTGTGAGGCTGGCTTGTAATTAGGTTTTTAAGCAGCATTTGTAGGGAATTTTTAGTAATAACGTTTTCGCATCGTAAAATTTTACGCGATGCAAAGGGGAGACGTTCTCGGGTTCTCGGGTAGATGACAAAGAAAAAACTGGTAAAGTGCGTATCGGACCACGCACTATCAAGGGGTTCGTAGTTGGGATGAATTTATCCGAAGACCAAATATAACATCGTACTTAGTTGAAAAACATATGCACCCATACATTCCGGCTGCATATTATTTAGTTTAGTTTTCCTGTAATGTATAATAATTATAGAAATATTTTCGATACTTTTTTCAAAATTTTTGGCTCTGTAGTTTCGGAAGTAAGGGCGTGGGGGATTTTCTCAAATAACTTTAGAACTATGTATTTGAAAATCATAAAAAATCGTTTTGAGACCCTCATAGTAAGCACTTTCGTTTGATATGTCACAGTACAGTTTGCGTTTTTTTTTTGTTATTTTCCTCCCAAAAGTGACCCCTATTATTAAAAACATCATTTATTTACGTTACACGACCACAGCCACTGAAAAATTTATATCTTAATCGGTCCATTCGATTTGGAGCAATTTGGCTGTAACAAACGGACAGATGATTGATGATTTTTTCATTCGAATGTAGCTACGGAGCCCTAAAAAGTTCATACCAAGGCATTTTTAATTAAGCGAATAGTTCCTAGTTCTTTATTAGAATTAAAAGTCGTGTACAGTCACGAGCACTAATATGTCAACACTTGGCAACTTTCAATTGCGATTTTTTCACGAAATAACGAATGCAAAGTTGAAATACGACGCTTTACATAAACCTATAGGTTCGGAAATACTATGTTCGTAATAACATGACATTTCATTCAAAATTAAAGGATAAAATCGCCTTTGAATAAAGCCAAGTGTATACATACTTATGCTCGTGACTGTATATCCGATTCAAAGGGCTTCCTTACAATTGAGGGCTTTGTGCAATCACCTCAAATTACTTCCAGAGAAGGAATTTTTTCATCGAACGAGAAAAAAGTGTTTGAATATTAATATGAGAGGAGAAGGAATTTAATATTTGACGTAGGACAAGAATACAGGTTGGAATTTCGTGTGTATTATGAGTTGTGTTGTGGTGCACAAGGAGAGGGGTAAGCGTTAGCAATTCTTTATGAGCTCCAAGATAACAAGTTGACAATATGACAGCACAGTCATTCAGTTAATAGCATATAACTTGCTTATTTCCCAGAACATCATTTTATCATTATATAAGCGGGTAAAAATAATCAGGAACAACATATATAACCAACCTATGTCCTGGTATGTTAATGTTCCCGTAAAATATATCCGGAACAAAAATACAATAAATACATTTGCGCTCTACAATAAAGAGAATAAATATGGAAGTTGTAAGTTGTTGAAGAGCGTTATTGTAGCTCTCAACACAACAGGTGAGGCTATTCTTTACTCAAGTATCTACTCACCGTAAGTAACCTTTTACGTGGCCGCCATTCGTTCTTATTACACCTCGCCATACGTTTGCCCGTCCGCGAGAACTTTAAAATTCTATACGTATATGTAGAGTTTGAAAACGAAACACAACTTCGTTGATGTGAAACAGAGGGAATGTGTCGAGAAGTTGGCGAGTGTTCGCTTCACACAGTAAGATATCATATTAATTTCACGTTTTCAACTTTGTTAGGAATGTAAACAGTACTGTAGCCCGAAGACTCCGACAACAAACCATTAGTGTGCTCGTTTCTCATCGCAAAGTGCGGAGGACATTAACTGGTGATTGTAGTGTTTGGCCAGACAGAAAGCGCGGGCGCGGGGCGGGCGCGGCACGGCGAACTCTAACATATGAACTTCCTTTGAGTGTCCATAGTGGGAACGCGGGCGCGGGGAGCGTGCGGGCGGCCCGCGCGGGGACCGGGGTTCTCAAACTAGTTCGAGCTTTTTCTAGTAAAAATAAGTCTTCTTCATCCATATTATATTTTGACAAACACTGGACACGACAACACGCAGAACGCAGCCCAGCTCCAGTGCACACAGGCAGCCCGCGCGCGTTCCCGCACCCGCGCCCGCCCCTCGCCCGCGCTTTAGTCTGGCCAAATGTTGGTGCGTCTCAACCAAATCGCTCGCTCTCTAATTTACGTGCCAACTTCGGTGACACGTGTGTTCTATTGATTTGGTCTACTCGCTAGGAGTCGGGTTAAGGGCGTAGCTTTTTGATTGTCATCCAATTTTGGACGTGATCTAGAGAATGCTTTGCCTGAATAAGCACTATGCGTTTGTGATTGCTTATGGTCATACGTACAGACGGCAGCACATCAATGTAAACTCTATACATATCTATAACTACGACGCGTCGTATAGTGTTAGAAAGAAAGTATCCTTGGTATGATTGGTGGAGTTTTCAACGTTTCTAAAATTGCCCAATGGTTGCACATACTAAGAATTGGCAGCCAATTATCATGTCTCACTAGGAATAAGCCACACCCACCGCTCCCGAGATCGTTTGACGTTTATTCAGTACGTCACTTGGAGTTGTGTTGTGTGGTACTGTGCGTTCAGTGCCTGGCGGGATGTCTTCTGTCCCCAGACATTTTTGACTGTGCGTTTTTTAATTATTTTTACCAAAGTTTTTGAGTGGATCATGCCGGGTGATTGATATTTGTCGGTAGACGACGATAACGGTGAGTAATATTTTTTGTATTTATAATTTTTAAAGTGAAATAAAATAAACAAAGGTTAGTATTGAAAAAATGTGTCAATGGTGTTTTTCTATAGAATTTTCGAATTAATAGAAGGGATAGGTAGGTAGGTATCTTCTTTGGGTCAGTAGGTCGTCTTAGGGGCGGTTCTTTCCTAATGATGGGTGCGCGCTGTAGGGTAGGTAACCGTGAAAGCTTAAATTCAGAGTTATACCTACGTGAGCATAATTCGATGAACTTATTGTTTTTGATTCCATTTAGGGCTGATTTTTCCAACGCCAGTTAATTTTTTAGCCAGCCAATTTTTTACTATTGGAGGAATAATATTGAATTTTTGACAATTCTTCAATACTTACAAAAACTGTCAGATGTCAATTTTATTACAATAACCAATGATATTCTAAAACAAAAATTATCTGTCGATTGAAAAATCAGCCCTTGGTCATGGAACATTCTAAACAAAAGTTATTCCAGCGGTGCTATTCTGTAAAAATCTCACCGTGAAAACTTAGGTGAAGTGAGCGTGGAGTGAGCTGTCAATAGTGTCAATCCCTAGCAAAAACAAACTCACATCACCTAAGTTTTCACGGTGAGATTTTTACAGAATCGTCCGGCAGTAGTAGTGATTGGATTTTAAAGTAAATACCGTAAACGCAGGTTACTTTAGCTAATTTTTTCATCTTTTACTGACTTCAAAAAAAAGGAGGTTATCAATTCGACACGTATGTATGTAATATTATTGGAATTGCATTATATGCACATAATAATATGACAATCTATTAGGGCTTCCAAACAAATATACAAAATTTTGTAGACGTATAATGTAATAGTATGTTTGTCCATGCATTTTTCCGCAACTATTAATCGGATCGTGACCATTTTTTTTGTATTGGCTTACATTTACTTCAACTTAGGGAATAGTGGAAGTTTCATCTAAATCGAGTCAGTAATTTTCAAGATATGGACTAATACGTGTAAGTGTGACGACCTGGCTTATTGATACGAGCTACGGGTGTAGTGTCAAAGGGAAAACATCTCAAAACCTTGGTCAAATTCTAGTGCAATATTTAAAACAAAACTATTGCCTACTTATTACAAACAAATATTCCAGTTTTTACTTAAAACTAAAAATATCAAAATAAAAAAGTAATTTAAAAAAAAATTAAACCGACTTCAAAAACTCAAAATTGTGAAATAACTTTAATTTCAGAAGTCTGTGGCAAAAAACTACAACTAAAATAAAGATCCCAAGACACCGACTTCCGAAATTAAAGTTATTTCACAATTTTGAGTTTTTGAATTTGGTTTAATTACTTTTTTTTTAGAAACCCTTTGATAGTAGGGATTATGGTGGATTTCTTAGCATTTTAATATATTTGTTTTACAAAATATAGGTATGTGTATATTTTCTTTTGTTTTTTACTTTTGAGCCAATGTTGTTCTTTGAAGAGGGTTAGTTTGACTTGACCTGCAGATTTTGTCGACACAAAAACAATATTTATGCATTGAGCCAATGTAGCCCTATACAACAATAGAAAATAGAAAACCCTTTTTTGTATTGACCCAAAGTTCCCCCCCAGAGCTAAAGTAACCCGCGTTTACCGGTACCTACGCAATTATGCAACGAACGCCGGGCGTGCGAATAGTGAATGTTATTAAAAGTGATAGAATAGGAATATCGTTTTTAATACTATTCGTAGTAGGTATCTGACAGCAATTTTTGAGAATTTTAGGCCGCTTTCCGAATTAGCTATAATCGCTCACAGCGCTCACATCATCTCACATGCGTTCCGATTTAGGTATTACGATTATGACAGCTGAGAGCTGTCCACAATTCGGAACGCCCGCGCCCCCGTGAACGCGCTCACAGTGCTTACTCAATGTAAAAACGATATTATTACACAGTACCTATTTCCTAAACACCACATTTCTTCTTCTTTGGTTAGGTGGCGACTATCAGCCAGAAGCACAATTTCGAAAATGCCACGTTAGTTTAATTTTATGTTAAGATGCAAATCTAAACAAAACACACACTGACACATCCTCACACACACACTGTCATTTTTGACAGCGCTCACGGTGATATTATTCTAGGGTCGACGTTATCGCAAGATGGCGCATGTCATGACGTCATCTATGACGATTCACGGGACATCGTTATCGCGCTCACGCTAATTCGGTACGGGTTTAAGCACGCTCACATCGATTATTTCCTAACTCGGAACGCAGGGTTAATGTGAAGAAAAATTGTAGGCAGAATAGTTACGTAACTTGTATCTACTTAAATTGAAAACGTGATTTTTTGTTTATAGGAATATTTGCGTGATTTTAGTGTCAAATGAGAGGATTATGTTTAAAACTGATATTCCCGTTTGAATTATGATGTAAATCGGTCAACGGGTTTAGAGATAGAAAGAATTTTGTATAAGTAATGAAAACATACCAAAGTTCGATTTTAGTAAATTAATGTTCTAGAAAGTTTTTTTTATTATAGATAGGATAAATGTTGTTACTTAATACGAAAGAAGATTACATAGGCTACACAATATAATGAAATTGTAACGATCGCCTAGGCATACAGAACATAAAAAACTGGCCAAGTGCGAGTCGGACTCGCACACGAAGGGTTCCGTACCACAAAAACGCCGAAAAAAACACGTTTGTTGTATGGAGACCCCCTTAAATATTTATTTTATTTTAATTTTATTACTTATTATTAAAGTAAAAATACAACTGAGTATTTTGTGAATATTTCATGTGCCTACCTGTTACCACTACCTATTGATATCGATCAAAAAAGGGCAATAAAATCGCGTTTGTTGTATGGGCCCCCCTTAAATATTTATTTTATTTTGTTTTTAATATTTGTTGTTATAGCGGCAACAGAAATACATAATTTGTGAAAATTTCAACTGCGACAACTATCGCGGTTCTGGAGATACAGCCTGGTGACAGACAGACGGACAGACAGCGAAGTCTTAGTAATAGGGTCCCGTTTTTATCCTTTGGTTACGGAACCCTATAAAACAGGGCTTTATAGTGTCAGAGCCAAGAGAAAATTAGATGTAGGTAAAAGTGGCTTAAAATCAAGGGCCTCTTTGCCTTATAGTAATTGAGTAATCGTGGGCAAATAAACTAAGCTATTTGTTTCGTTCCAGAAAAGAACAGTTTACTTCGGGCTTCGGCGGTGGGAAGAAAGTGGAAGCATTGAAGCCCACCACCGCCAACTTTACGCGAGAGCCACTACGGGGCGGCAGACGATGCGGCTATGGTCGCTGCACACTCTGCCGATCCTTTTCTGAGCACACGAGTAACCTCAACTTCTTACAGCGTGAGTCCATGTGTAGCTTGTAATCACACTTACCTATCACCTTAGCTTATTCATCACTAACATAAAACATGGTTTCCTTAAAAATAATAACAAAATTGATTAAAATAATACCTACTCCCTAAGTGTGCGTCTTGCCTGAGTGAAGGCGGCGCACCGCGCAGGCGGAATGAACGGCGCATTAGGCCGGTCGCACACGTCCGGTTTCCTGATCAGGAATTCAGATTCGGAGACCCTGAATGCACGCATTTCATACAAAATCGTCTCTAAGCGCATACGTTCTTATATATCATCGGTAAAGAAAAAATCTAAATCTAAACTTCTTACTCTTCTTTTTTTTTGCTTTTTTTCTTCTTCTTCTTGCTTCTTTCTAAATATTGTAAACGTTTGAGTTTTGATATCGACATTATTATGGCCTAAGTTAAATGGACGCGTAACTAAACATGCGCGCACGCATCAATTTCCCGCATGCACTAAGGACAGTTATCGACGAGTAAATCCGCTCCGCAATCCGTCATACGCGGTGCGCTGTCACTCAGGACCCACACTGATAGACAAAATAATGTTTCCGGTTTTATGCATACCGCGCGGCCAGACTCAGCTAATATTATTTCAAGTTAAAGAAATATCAACTTTATTTTAATGGTAATTAAGTTGATTTCAGAGTGACTAGCACTATTGAAAAAGTTAAAGTTGTAGCGTAAACTGAACTTTATTGTGTAGGATTTAAAGTTATTTTTCCATAAAGTCATTTTTGTTAACGATTTTTGGCAAATAAATCGCGAATGCAAATTAGTTAAGTTAGCCCGTATAATTTCTCATAACAAAGAATCCCATGTAAGTATTGAAATTGACAAAATTTTCTTTGTTTTAGATATCAATGGACACAGTCAGGAGGCGCCTGAAGGACGTCGGAAAGAAATACCGCCGCCCTGCTAAGAAAATTCAAATAACCCAGGCGCAGGTCACAGACGTAGCTATAATATTGAAATTGTATACTTCTTTTCGCATCATTGTTAAATTCTTGAGAATTTGTCCTTTACTATTGTTAGTGATAATTTAAGTTTGGGCCGTCACCCACTGTCGTGGCGGCATGACACGACAAGGAATTTTAGGAAGCGCAAATGATTTGAAATCTTATTTTATCGTGATTAGCGTTCACAATGCGGCATGCCAGAACGTGCCGAAGGAAACCAAAGCAGGCTGTGACGTATTAATGAAATGTTTTTGTTAACAGTGTTTAATTAGATTCGAGATCATCTGTAAGTATTACAAAAATCCCTTGTCGTGCCGTGCCACCAGTGGACAGTGGGTGCCAGACCACAGCCCAGTCAAATTATACGAATCTGGGTAAAAGCTTATTTTTACTTGGCAATCAAATGCTACCGCATTTTTTTTTTTTGTTTTGCGGATGGGAAATCATCAAATGACCCCTCCCGCTCTGGGTGGAGCGGAAGGGAGTGTCAGACTCTTACTGACTAAAACCCACCCGTGTTCCTTCCTTAGCCCTTTATGTTCCGGGCCAGCGGTAACCCTTTCGGGCAATCCCGCTGACCCGGCAGAATGCTATCGCATTTGATTTTGCTTGGTAGGCATTGGTGGATGTAACTTTATAATTAATGTTACAAATAAAAATAAAAGTTTGTAAAACATAAATATTATCTACTTGTTTTTAATTTAAGTATAGGTATACTAAATAATAATAACGCCTTCCAAAGGTCCCCGAGATGTGTTAGGCATTTTAAAAATAATAATAATAATTATTTATTGACGTAATTGGTTACAGGAACTTTTATGTATGAAGCATGTTTATTATAAATTACCTAATTAAATAAATAAAAATATTAAATTGTAGGTTATTTAAAATTAAACTATGTAAATGGCTGAATGAAAATAATTTCTATAATATTAAGGATTTTTTTAACATAAATTATAATGTTTAAAAATTCAAATTTGTTTATTTGTGAAGTTTGCATGCTTTAATTTTTAAGCAAAACTTGTATGATTTATTAACACCTGTGTATACCATGTTTTACGCAAATAAATTATCTTATCTTATCTATGGTATAGTTTGGTTTTATAAACTTTGTTGTAAGTATATTTTAATTTAATGCAGGTAGGTATTTGTGTGTTTTCAATTATATTTATGGTTAACATTAAAAAGATTATGATTGTTATTCCGCATTTTATTTTGATATTTTTCCAGGGTTTCACACGCGTTCCTGTAGGAACATAATATCTTAGGTATGTCCTTTTCTGATTGGTAGGTCTGCAAAATTCCATGATGATCGGTTGTGTAGTTATGGCGCCAAAAGCAGTGGGGTAGCTACCGCCGTATCTGTTATACAGGGGGCCCCGACCGACGGCATATTTATTTCCTACTTAAAAAAACGTCACCGACTCACCGTCCGTTAAAAAAAAGCTTGTCGCGAGATTTAAGTAGGTACTCGTATTTACTTAGTTTGAAAATTTATAAAATTAAAATCAATCAGATCACATGTTATTTAATTTATTTGTAACACACAGGTAAACCTCGCGACAAGCTTTTATATCATATCAGTTGTGTAATGACGTTAAAAGTTGATAGTAAAAGTTTTAAAGGAAAAGTTTATTTTATTATTTTTAGCGCATTGAAATAAAAGCTTGTTTTAAAAAAAGATTTCTACTTTTAATTTATTTTTTACTTTTTAGTTACTGGACAGGTTTCTCAGTCTGTTCATCTCATTCACGACATCACGTAATGCTATGTTCACATGCACGCCGTGCAGCCCGGCGGGCTGCCTGGCGGGCTGCGCGGCATGCAGCCCGCCCCAGGTCGGCGAACATTCAAGCTGTTCACACGCACGCCGTCGTGTCAGTCAGCACGCCCGGTTCGCGGCATTCACGTTCACAGGCGCGTTTACGGGCTCGGGCGTACCGTTTACACGCTCGTGAATGTGAATGTGCACGTTGAATGTCGAGTTGAACGCGCGTGTGTGAACATAGCATTACACCTTGATGCCACTCAGTCCTCGGCATGGCCTCACCATGACTTGAGTGTTTGGAGGAATGCGCCACTTATTTCAGCTGGAAGCTTACTTCTGCCTTACGAAACACAGTTCCAGGTTTCATTTTGGAGTTATCATTCTCCTAGACAGGTTGCAAACCAATGCTGTTGACGCCAATCTCACCAAATTACACAAGTAAAAGTTAACCAACCGATGCTACAGACACGAACAATTCGACCTTAATATCATAATCGAGGACTCCAAAAACCCCAGTACACCAAAATTGCAGACGGATTGGAGCAACGGAGTTTAACTCGCATTCGTATTCTCACCTTTCATTTGATACCCATTTATTGTAGGAAAGCAAAAAAAACTGCGCAACGTTGGCGATATGAAATGTTTATACACCCTCATACCATTGGGTCATCCATCTAATCAATCAGACATAATCCACATTCATAACAAACGGAACGAACTTTTTTCCCAAATTTGTTGGAGTTGCATATTCGCGCCAACCAAGATACTCGTCAAGACGAATCAAACGAGCCCAAACTCGATGGGGTTGCGTTGTTTAATGACGGAGTTCCTATGGCCCCCTTTCAGCTCCATCATCAAACCCTGGTTACCATGTAGTATCACAGTACTCGTCAAGACGAATCAAACGAGCCTAAATTCGATGGGGTTGCGTCGTTAAATTACGGAGTTCCTATGGCCACCTTCCGGCTCCATCATCAGACCCTGGTTACCATGTAGTATCAAAGTACTCGTCAAGACGAATCAAACGAGCCCAAACTCGATGGGGTTGCGTCGTTTATTAACGGAGTTCCTATGGCCACCTTCCAGCTCCATCATCAGACCCTGGTTACTATGTTGTATCAAAGTACTCGTTAAGACGAACTAAACGAGCCCAAAATCGATAGGGTTGCGTGGTTTCATTACGGGTTCCTATGGCCACCTTCCAGCTCCATCATCAGACCCTGGTTACCATATAGTATCAAAGTACTCGTCAAGACGAATTAAACGAGCCCAAACTCGATGAGCTTGCGTCGTTTAATTACGGAGTTCCTATGGCCACCTTCCAGCTCCATCATCAGACCCTGGTTACCATGATTGTAGTATCAAAGTACTCGTCAAGACGAATTAAACGAGCCCAAACTCGATAGAGTTGCGTCAGTTAATTACGGAGTTCCTATCGCCACCTTCCAGCTCCATCATCAGATCAGCTCTATGTCATAATAATATTGCATTGTCATCCGATTTATACATGCATGCAAAATTTCAGCTTAATCGGATACCGGGAAGTGGGTCAAATTTAACTTTCAAGAGTCCACCTTCACACAAGTCAATAATAATAAAAGCTTTTAAAAATCGTTTATTTTGGAACAATAACATATACAATAGGTATTATAAAAATAGTTAAACGATGGTAAGTAACTACAAAAGTTAATAACTGTGGCGCAGCTATCAATAAGAACGCGCTAAAACAGGTGACCGCCATCGCCAGCCCGTCAGTAAGTAGGTAACAAAACCCGGAAAAGGTCATTAAACCCTGCTTGAAATTTAAAAAAAGAAATGTTTTTCTGACTTCAGATTAAACCTACCTACCTGTCTACTTAACAATATTCATCGAGAGCGTGAAATTTCGCTAATTAATTGTGTAACAGTGTATACCGTACTTACCTACCAGGTTAAATGTAATATGAGTAGGTAATACCTACTTAACGTAATTTTCCAACAAATACGTAAAAATGAAGGATTAAGTAATTAAAAGATCATTTAAATAAAAAATATTGATTATAAGCTTTCATACTATTTAGGCATTGCGCGGGCCACGGCCGCCTGCTTTTATATTATTTCGATCGCATGGCCATTATTTCGATTCGATTCAAGTGTTCAACCTGCTACGCTATTTCTTATCGCACAGTATTTTATTCTACACCACGACGATCATACGCACACACCCTCACGTACGCACTGCAGCACGAAACATTACAAGTAAGAACAGACAAAAAGCTATATATCTCTTTCGCACGATTCTCGCTGTTGCGCGCATAACGCGTTCAAGGTCAACGTGGGGTAACCTGATGTGCTGGCGACTGTACCTACCTACACGGTAGGATGTATAATCTACGTTATCATTCGTAGCTTTGTTTTATCGAAAACTCATAAAAGTTGATCAAACAGTTTTGCTTATATTTTATGTATAGGTATAAAGCTGCGCTACTTCATCTATCTCATTTTGTTGTTGAAATATCCGTTCATGTCATGAAGTCCTCAGAAAGATAGTAGGTTCGCGCCACGGAGCGGTTGACATATTATTTTGGTGAGGGTGACTCATTCTAGCAGCTTATATTAATATGGATATTCTTTTATCTCGGCAAGTTATTTCACCGAGCAACAAAATATAATAGCTCTTGTTTTTCTTAAAAAAATAAGTTGAACTTAGCCTAAAAATAAAAGAGTTTTAAATGGGTCTGTTAGTCGGGACTTGTGATGAATCAGCTACAGTGACGTTTCACTCTATTTCAGAGTATTTCTACATAAAAATTATGTATGTATATGGACTATCGGGATGTCCACCAGAGTGACTGGCAGTTGGATCAGATTTGGTCGTCGCATGTGACACTAAAACTGGCCTTAAATCCTTGTCACCGAGATCACACTGGATACACGATAGTCTAATATTTAGTTAATCCAATTTTTTAAAAGGAGTAGAGTTCAGTGCTAAACATCAGCGCATCCAATCAAATAAATGCTTAACATTTAAGAGGAACTAATAACGTTTTTGACCCCGTCCAGTGAGTTAGGTGTCGTGCAGGCAATGAATTACCAGTGGGAGCAGAAAAATTGTGGGTACCTATCGAAGTGCCAGCATCCAATCAGCATGGAGTACATTTAGCTATGGACTTTTTTATTATGAGTAATTAGTTAAGTAGGCGGGTAAATACATTTACATTGGGAGTGTCTCAGGTGTTTTTAAAGATGTATGTAGATTGTAAGATGCTTATTATTGTTAAAGTCGTCTCGTTATATGTAATTGGGTAAGGTAGCATCATATTTGAAGACAGGCGAGAGGACCGAAGTTATGCTACAGGCTTCTGTAGGTATAGCAAACAGTAGGTATAAATATACCTACTGTTTGCTATACCTACAGAAGCTACTTTTGGAATTAACAAAAATATGTGGGATCCGTTTTCATTTTAACACAGTTTTTGATGATTTGTTAAATTAATCATATAAAAGTTTCGATAATTGCTTTACGAATTTATTGCGCATGTACATCTCCGCTGTTTGACAAGATTCATAAATTACAAACAGCAAACTGCACCCTTTCACTAGATCAGCAAACTCTAAAAAACTTTGCTCACCTGTGTACTGAGATAACCTACCGTTTCAATTTGGCATAATCTTTCATCAGTATACCCCGTAGCGGGATCCACGTATACCTAGCTCGTACAAATATGTTTGCATTTTATTTGTAGGAAATTAAGATTCGCGGCGCACCGCCCCTCGTGCACCCTGCACCCGTTACCTCAACAACGCGCTGCAATTTCCATCCGCTGCAGATAAGCAAAGCAATATTTCACATTACATATGACTTTATTTCCCGAGATAAACTGTACAAGCTTCTGTACGTTCCATAAATGGTCATTAACTATATTTATAACTGTTTCTTTTCCGTGTTCGGGTTCTCGATTACAAACAAAAGACGGTGATAACTTTGTATTGGACATTCTGAACCGATATTTCTTGAATGGTGGATAGTAAGGGGTGCTACATACGGGTGTTCGAGACAGTATGATTCAGCACAGCCGGGCGGCGGCAAACTCGAATATATATATTGCCGCCCGGCTATTGGCTGTGCCGAACAAGTGTGCTGCATGCCTCAGGAACTAAATGTAAAAGTCCTGAATTTGACATAAAGTCAACACTACAGCGTGGCCATTAACAGCCGAGGGTCTCTCTATATCTATACGCTATAAACTTTATCCTCGGTAGAATGTCGTCAGTTTTCCCGCACGACCGCTGCTCTAATACAAAAGACAATCAGCTATGGTATCTGTTACGTGTCAGAAGGCAGTAAAAATAGCTCAAAAGGATTTATTGTTGTCGCCTTACTTGAATTCAAGCGGAAAAGATTTTTTAGCAAACCGTTTTTGTTATCATGAAAAACAGTGGACATTTTATTCAAAAACTTATTAGACTTACGGTTCTGTGAGCATTTGAATATAATTCCACAAGTGTCGAGCTGAAAAAATACTTAACTTTGGTAATAACATTAAACGTTACGTCATACCATCCTTTGAATTGCGTAAGTAATCCTATTCATATTTATAAATACATCGTACAGAAGGAATACTTATTAATTATACTAAAACAATTTCTGTGGCGATACAACGGAATTGTTTAGATAAATGTCAACACAACCTCCCTTTTACGCTCTGGTGGAGTTAAAACCGAATATTGAATTCGGGGTTACATAATAATATATTTGGAACGGTTAAAGTTACCGCATAGGGAAGGCCAACGTATCTTTTACCCAAACTAATAAATAAATAGGAAAACGGTCTAAAATACCTTAACAACAAATAACTTCAGGTAAGCGACTTCGAAAGATAGTCATGAATAAACAATTAATGAAGTGTGAACGTTACTCTACGTGCTCGTATTTTATATACTTGTACGTCTCATCGATCACTATTAATTTAATTTAGACCCTGTCTACGTGAAACTTAGGGTCTATTACGAGTATACAAAAAAATATATGAGCTACGCACCTGTATCGAAACCGAACACTCGTTAAAAAGATAAACAGCCTTGCGGTTTTATCCTGAAATGTTCAGGAGGTCCTGTGAAAAACCGACTTTAAAAAAAAAACACTACAATGTTAAAAATAACTCGGAAATCGGTGTCTTTGGATCTGTATTTTAGTTATTTGCCACCGACATCCAAAATAAAAGTCATTTTTAACTTTGTAGTGTTTTTTTGGAAGTCGGTTTTTTTTTGTTAAAAAGTTTTTATTTCTCTCTTTTTAATGGGTCTGTTTATAATTTATCTAAGTTACAATAGCTTAATTTCAACTTGCTCATCGCCTTTTACAAAATATTGCTTTTCCCGATGCAGGGACGTTAATTGTTGAGGAGTTCTCCTGATATTTCATCAGCACCTCCATTTCACCATTCGTATTGTGACGAGCATAAATTGCTTAGCAACCATATTAAAGCAATTTAATCGCAACCCGTGAAATACTTATTATTGAGTAGTTCCGGTGGCCATCTGTGGACTTCATCATCAGTTCCTCTTCACCAAATGGTGCTTTCCGGGAGCAAATGCACAAGTTTCTATAAATAATACTCAAATCGCTATAGGTGTGCCTATAATATTTGAAGAGTTCCTTCGATTTCTCCAGGAAAAACCTGAAACCTGAGGTGAAACCTGATGGAACCTGATGACAATGGGACCGCCTGGAAAGTATACCCTTTCAAACAAAAAAATAATTTTTCAAATCGGTCTAGCCGTCTTCAAGTAATCGGGGAACATACGAGTACATAAAAAAACAATAAAAGATTCCGACAAAAACTGAGAACCTCCTCCTTTTTTTGAAGTCAGTTAAAAATAGACGAGATTCCAAAGCAAGTATTCAAGTTTCGCGTGATTAAAACAATTTGGGTAAAGTATCTGTGGCCTTCGAGTTCCATATTCCAATTCTAAGAAAATCCCACGTTTTTTTAATCAACTGTGGGTTCGTCTTTTTTCGTTTATCAGTAGTTTCTTGATGAATTGTCTGTGTTTAAATACACAGCACTAAATTAATAACTTTGTTAAGTAAATCTCAAAACGGTGAAGGAAAACATTGTGTTTGATGTTTTTCCTATAACCAAAAATTCGAAGACATGTGACATCTATCAACCCGCACTGGGCCCGCGTGGTGGATTACGGCCCACTCCCTCTCACAGAGAGGAGGCCTGTGTCCCAGCAGTGGGAACATTCTAGGCTGCATATGTTAAGTAAATTAGGTTTAAATTAGAATTTAGGGTTGTTACACTTGTTACGTTATATTAGGAATGCTCTTATTTGGTTAACTTTCAAATAGAAACAAATGAAAATTAATTTAATTCGTGCTCGCAGAAAATATATAATTATAGGATTGTGGTGACATCGACGCGCAAACTGAAACCATGAATTCAGCACATGATTATTATACGAGCAGAAATTTTTCGTCGATTATAAAAAAAAAAAACTGGTATTATTTAGAAAAGAGCAATACTTACGCTGTCAAATTGTGAACAGCCATTGTTTTTGTTTATTACCGACGAAAACTTTCAACGCAGTGGGGTTTAGAATCATTTACTCGGACTGAACCCACGGTACCAGGTTGCGCGTCGAGCGACGCCGGGCCACTCTGTGTAAATCTTATCGAAGTACAATTCAGATAATAACTAATATTGCTAAGCACACGGAGACAGCAAACAGTTTTAGTTGAACAAATATCGTGGCTCATGGGAATAACATTCACAAACGTTATTTTAAACCCTTATGTCCGACATTAAATTCGCATATTATATTAGCACGGCGTTGCTATGTCATACCTCGACAATCACATTACAGTGCATGCAATATGTAATTTAAACCACTGTTTTTGAATTTGTATATTCTTTACTGAATAATAAACCAGAGTTTAAAATATATTTGCATTGCGTTAAATGTAATGTTGAAACTGTTCAGAGGATTTTCTTTCAGTGTTTGTTTTAACCTTGCCTGAATAACTTTGGACTCAAACGGAGCCCGTAGGTACCTATTTACGAAGGCTCTGTTCTAGACACGATACTTAACCTAAACACATCTCACGAAAGTTCTTATTATATAAAATGTTCTATTCACTTCAGAGAGAAGGTTAACCAGTATATTATTCCGTTATTGTTTTTAATTTGTTGAAAATAAAGCATTTATAAAATTAAACAGTGCATGCACAATTCGGATTAATGCTGTGTCAATTACACAAGAGCCCGCGGCGATACGAAATGTGAAAAATTATTGGTTAATGGGCCGCAGTCGCGAAGTATGAATTTGTTTCACTTCGCGATCGTAATACACGAACACATTACTGTGAAGCTTGCAGGCTGGCACAGCGAACGTTATTGTTTGTAATTTTAAATAGATTTTACATTATTTCATCTATATACCTAAATATATTACTGCCCGCGACTTCATCCGCGTGAAATTTCTTGTTTTTTGCTTTCATTTTCTCCTACATTTAGGAGGTACGAAGTTTGTTGGGTCAGCTAGTCTTAGATATAAATAAATATCGATTAAGTATGTCAAATTATAAAAACCGCGCGAAGCAGGGGCGGGTCACTAGTCTATTATAATTTTATGATAAGGGGAACTCTACTGACTGCCTCGTTGGCCTAGTGGTCCAAGCGCTACTGCTGGGCATGAGGTCCTGGGTTCGATTCCCGGGATGGGCAAAGTGTTATTGGGTTTTTTCATCTGGAACTTCTCAGTAGCAGCCCGGAGTCTGGATTTGTGCCCAGTTGATGGCAATAGGCTCGTCCCCTATACGTCTGCGCGGAACTAGTAGGCCGCGCCTTAGGTGGGGACGGGGGTGAGGGCGGCGGGGTTGCCTAGTGTTCGCAACGCACGTACTGAGTAATGACAAAGCGCCCCCGCCCCTCCGTCCCACCGCTCATATACCTAAGGCGCGGCCAACTAGTTCCGCGCGGACAAAGAATTCGAAGCTATGCTATGTTCTGGTATATATAACTCTACTACAATGGAACGATGTTTTGATGAATTTTCCCATTTTCATGTTCATATGCGTTGTTTTTCAGTCCGTCAGTCCCTCAGATGCTAAACTGTTTTATAACTATTTGCGTGTTCGTATTTGCATGTCCATGATCATATCGGAAGGCTATGCATAGAATGTCATAACGAACAGGCGTACCTGTCGCTGTAATTCGGATACCGACTATTATAATTGGTGACTGTTGTGTTGTTTCTATTTGTAGTCATTTAGTTAATGTCAGAACAAATCCTAATGATGAGATGTGTAAAAGATACAACAGTTTTAAAAGTCTAAGCTAATATCTAACAGCTATTAGACTTTTCAAGTATCAAACGTTAGAACCAAGTTTTTTCGTCACGGGTTCAAAAAAGACATTCTCCATTTTATTTGGCACTTGTGTGGTTACAAACGCGATAGCTGATGAATACCTATCATCGTCAGCTAGATGGGTACCTATCAATGGGTGAATGAATGAATAAATTAATGGATACCTATTTTATACGACGTAATAATAATAAAATTCAAATCTAATTACATTTATCTGGATAAGGACTGTTTGTTTTCGATACCTTCAGAAAATTTAGTGTCGACCATAAACTAGAGTAGTTAATGAATGAATAAGATATAGTTTTATTATTCTAGGGCAGACCGTAACTCCTTAGCGATAACGAGACCTCTGTCTCATCGCTATGTTATTTACGCACTTGATTGATAGTGATGAATATTCAGACGGGCGGCGCGTCGACAAATCCCGCTGTTTTGTCTATAGTGCCCTGCTTTACTCACACCTTCTGGGATTGCTACATAAATCTTTGTCGAAAATGGATACTTTGCTTCGCATCATTGCCCTTGTAGTCATAAATAATACCCTGTAACAGTATTACGCTGGCCGGATTAATCATTAATCTCCCGCTTAGTGATCCCGGTCCGGACAGATGGCGTTGCTGTTTAATTGTATTTTGGAATTGCCAATACGTAGTCAACCACTTTTTATTTCGATTTATTAGCGTCGTTTATTATACTGATTTGTTATTCTTTTATTTAGATGTTAATCTGGAAATCGAAGAAAAACAAATGGGGAATCATGATTGCTTTCCATTTCGCATGTCAGGTGTCCGGATCCGGACACAGGCGAGTGCCAGTTGTATGTGACGTGTTAAGCTGGACACAATGGCGCAACTTGGACAATGTCTATCGATGAACTACATTGATGGGACTCTTGTTTGAGTCGTGCGATGGACGTAATTCGAGCACCATTGCGCACCATCGTGCACCATTACGTAGAGGCAGCGTAACGTAATTCAGCGTATAATGCAATGCAAATTGTTCGCTTGCACGGCGATAAGGGTCGTACATTTAATGTTTGCGCCAAACTTGCGCTGACCATCAGATGGTTTTTGTGGGTACCTACACAATGGCGAAGTAACGTTCATTTCGCATGAGCCTTTTATTAAGGGGTACTCGACCGAATGAAACAGGCGCTTATCTTTGTAGTGGTCTAGTTTTATATTCGAATTATATGAGCTAAATTCATTTAGAATTCTGCTTTAGTTTAATCAAAATATAGGTCGTACCTATTTCAAATAGTATACCTACTCTTGATTTATTTCGGTCTTATCCCCTGAACCCCCTCCCCCCCTCCTTTTCATCTAAAAATTATGTAGCTATTGATTAGGCAGTCACATAAAATAAACTCCAATTAGTGTAAATTTTAGGAACCCTTATGGTGTGAGTCAGTCTGTCTGTCCGTCTGTCACAGCTGGATATCTCAAGAACTACTAATGCTATCAACTTGAAATTTAGAATAAGTAGTTTTAGATGTTTGCCCAACTTTTTTGCAAATAAGAGAGAAATCAATTTTTTATTTTTTTTTCTAAGTGGGGCTACTTCCATGGTATCATATAAAAGAGCGCAGTTTGCACATTCTCAAACATACCGTTCGCCCCCCCCCTTATCTTCAAAGTTTGCATAGAGAAAAATCAGAAATTATTCTATGTGATAGAAGATTATGTAAAGATTACAGGAAAAATAAAACGATGTCTCTAAATAGCACACTTTTTAGAAATCATCAACAAAATTACATTAGTTCCACTATCGCTCAAAAGATGGCGCTGGCCTAAAACTGCAATATTCTACACCGCAGCGTGCAGTGTTCAAATTCTCTGACGAATACAGGCTTCGCCGATGAAAATTTAAAAACAGATGATGGTACGGAACCCTCGGTGCGCGATTCCGACTCGCTCTTAATAATAATAATTTGTATATTTTCACTTCAAGACACAAACATCAGTGTAGCCCTGGCTCTCGTACTAGGAAGTCCAAGAGCCAGGGCTACGCTGATGTTTGTGTCTCTTGCCCGGTTTTTTTATTTAAATCTATGTCCAAACCAACGTGTTTTCAAATACAGGCGCGATGAATTGTTCATCGATGCGGGTGACGTTGAAATACTTCTAATACTGAATCCACACTCGATTATTGTACCTACATTCACAAGTTACAGTCACCTCGCACTATATCCTCGGCGTTTAGTTCACTGTCAGGGCCAGCTCATAAATCCACCCTAGAGAGACTAGAGAACGTTGGCAAGGACTGCACTTGGAATCATACCAAATTTAAATATCCTTTCCGAAATCATAAAGATCACATTACGTATGACAAAGCGTACTGCATCGTCTACTTTAGACTAACGACTCATTACACAAAAAAGCATCTAGAAAATTAAAAACAACTGGTTAATAAACAACCTATGCGTAACAGAATGAAGCCAGCAAGCTCACCCTGACAACATCGTTGCATGTATATTTTGTGTGTCCACAGTAACTTACCGTGCCGAGTTTAGAAAATATTCCCAGTAAGTAAGTTGAATGGTCATTCAGTGCAGACAATACCGTGTCTAGGGACCCCAAACTCGGTTTAAAAGTACACTCCAGATGCAAAATACGGCAACAAGAGATTGGAGGCAGCCTTTGCGGTTTAAGGCGTTTTCTCATAACGTTTTATGTCGACAATTTACCGAGGTTTAGCCGGAGGGATCTGCACAACAATTTGTTTGAACTCCCGCTTTCTGGGCATCGTAAATAAGACCCAACATAGAACAACGCAAAACTATCTAACACGTACATTCGATGCAGCAGTGCTGTAATAAAATATTTTATTGGAATTTTATATTCAGTTGGTATTACAGTGCCTAGTAAAGCAACTTTCTCATTAGGTAGTATTTTGTGTTCCACGAACATGGCGGGTAATACATAAAGGAATGCCTAGTTTTATACCTATCATAAAATATCTCATCAAGAGAGTTTTGGTGTATTATGTTTTCGCATGGCAGCACCTGATTCCTTGTGATTCCGTCCACCTACATGTCTAGACAAAGCGGATGTTTATTTGTTATTAGTACGAGTAACCAACAATGTAATGGCGTTAATGGGTTTTTTTGGTAACAGTGGATAACACGTGTTCCGTCTTGTCGCCATCCCAAATGCACCGTGGGGAGCTGCGCGGGCTGTGAGCTTCGGGCGTATATTTCTATCTTGCGAAGTCAATCCAATTTGCGGTGACAGCTGAGTGGCCGCTACACCGCCGGCTTGATTTGTTCAACGTGTTTCTCTCTGAACGAACCAAGATTGCCAATATTGCCAACTTTACACCCTATTATATCTGAAGCAATTTAACGCTACAAATTATCACGTTACTGTGATAACTTGTAGCGTTGGTGTATGTTACGTCGCAGACGAATAAATGTTCCAAATTGTTTCCAAACTTGGAAAATTACGATAACTCTCGACTTGAAAACCATAAAATTAGAATTCGTGCTTGTAACTCGAATGAATGATAGGCACCTAGCGAGTTTCATTACAAGATTTACAAGACCTTGTATTTTCATTAACTTTATGAAGGAACGCTGTTGGTGTTTGTCTTTGTGAATTTTGTTTTGTCTTCCTAAAGTTGGGATTCTAGTTATTTGAAAAGACAAATTAAACACGATTATTATTTAGCATGAGTTTAGAGAACACTGCTGCACTGGTGGGTTGGCCCAGTGGTAACGACCCCGACTTACGACTCGTAGGTCGTGGGTTCGGACACAGGCAGGCGCATTACTTTGTCTAAATAATTTCATCATGACTGGTCTCAAAATGGTGAACATGTCATGTCCTAGAACCAAAAAATCGAAGATGTGACATCTACCAACCCGCACTGGGCCCACATGGTGGATTACGGCCCACTCCCTCTCACCGAGAAGAGACCTGTGTCCCAGCAGTGGGAACGTTATAGGGTGATTATGCTATTGTTTGGAATTTAATAATTATGCTCACAATGAGCATCATCTAATGATATGAATTCGCTCGCGTTTCCTTAAGTAGGTACCTAGGTATAAAATCAGGACATCTCATGAAGGTTTTGCTTCAACTTCTTCAGAGATAGGTTTCCAGGTATATTACATGAAATGTATGTATTTTGCTGAATTTCATTAAAATTATATAGAACATGAGCTCATTTATGTAGTCAGGTTTTCCAATTAAAAGGCTGATGTACTGATTTATATAATTTTGTGTGAGCGCAACCTATTACAGAATTGTTATATGAAAAATAATGTTGGATTTTCTAACTTATTATATTGTATAATGTCTACCCTTGTGATCATTACTAAAAAAATAAGATAATGTTTTTCCTTGTAAAAGAAAACAGTAAATAAGGATAATAAACTCATACTTTTAAATTAAATCTCGATCTTGGCGAAGAGAAGGTAGTTAAAAAGTTTTATCTTGGAAGTAAAGAGTTCAGGATCGTCTTCTGCGAGGCTGGGTGGCTAGCAAGCGTCTCTAGGGGCCGCTTCCACACCGGCACCACTTCTGAAAGCTATCCGAGCAAAATTGCACTTTCTTGCGAATTGTGTAGTTGATACATTTAAATTGTAATTTTACGTAGCGGTTATGACTTTTGTTCACAATGTATAACATGGTTCCGCTGTGTCGCACGTTCATAGATCGACGGAAGAGAAAACGGGCCGCCATGCCCGGGAGCTAATGATGTTACAAAATCTACCAAGTTGTCTTAGAAAATTGACTGTCCTTGCGGTTATACGTTGTTAAAACTTATTAACTTTCTTTTCTTGTTTAGATAGGTTTCTGAGGTCCGCATCTGCGTCTAACCTTTTTTATATAAAAGGCTGACTCGGCCTATGAATGTACTCTATCTTCTATTGAATGAAAAATCGATTTCTATCAACATTACAGATTCTCATTCTATTTGTACGGGAGAAAGCCAAGTGCTTGCTCACCGAAATATTTTCGATATAGACAACAAATGTATGGTCTATGATAGGTCATAGGTCAGTACCACAAACCGCAAATAAAATAATTTTCTTTCTTTCTTTTACCATAGAGCGATTAAAACAGATAGAAGAGCCCTTTATTTTCTACTAGCTTGTGTCCGCGGCTTCCCCCGCGTGGATGTCGGAAATTATGCCACGGGAACTTGCTACCTGGACAAAGAATAGACTATTTCCCAGGATAACATTTGTCACCTTGCCCAATAGATTATGTCCCTTCCCAGGATAATATTTGTCTCCTTGCCCAATTTTATGGAAATCCCTTCAACAGTTTAGGCGTGAAAGGTAACAGGCAAAACTACTCCCGAATTTATAAAATTTGAAAAATCCAAAATTGCACGACTCCTATTGCTCATTTGATCGTATAACAAACCATAATAATATATTTATAGATATTATATTAGTTAGTTTTTTATTAATTATAATTAAACTACTTTGAATAAAATAACCATTTTCAATAGGGTTCCTTCTACGGGTGAAAAGAATATATATTTAAAAAAAAATTACTCAATTAATTGATTTTTTCGCAAGTTGCAATTTTTTCAGGTTTTACACATAATTGACGTGTTTAGAAATATTTTGATGTTTTTTTTCGTTTCTACTGCATTAAATCAATTTATGAAAAGTACAGAATTAATCTCCATTAAATTATCTATACAATAGTATATACTTAAATTAAGTAGGTTCTGTGTACTAGCAGGAGTATAACAATAGAAACAGTTGCAGAAAGGAGGCTCTCTAATGCTTCGCATAGTCGTGCAATATTATTAGTATGGATTGAATTAAACCATTGGCGCTTCAGTTTACCACTACGAAGGTACGATAAATTACACTAATGCATGATTTATTGGTATTTTTTAAGATGGCATATGCATGTTGTAGGTAGACAATTTAATAGGTACGTACTTTCGCTACCAATTATGCCACCTAGGTACCTACAAGTTTACATGAAAAGGTTTAATTTAAAATTTAATGCTGAAATCGTAAATCCGTAATTATCGTTTTCATTGATTGGTATTCTGAAAGCGAATAATCAAGAGTAGTCCCGCTGTTCCAATTATAATAATAATCACGTACAGAATAGGTACAGGCACGGTTCTGTGACGAACCGTTATCAAAATTTCATTCGACAGCACCATAGACATTGGATTCTCTATGATAATTATGTACCTATTCATGTTCAAATAACATGCTGTGTGCAGTTCCAAGTTTATTAGAGTTCGAGGAATGCATAAACTATTATGTATGTTTATTACTTTTAACTACACGGCACTAATCCGACATTTAGGTACGTGGAACCAATCAGTTAGGTTTTAATTTATTATATTATATTTGACGACGTCAGCGATGGCTGAGCGATAGTGCCGTCATCATCTCGATTCAGTGTTACGGAATCCATAGTGCAGAATGATAACACGATGATACAGTAAATCAGTTAGTATATCACTTTTAGAATATAAAAACAGTACAATACTAATAACGTTCACGCACTATTTTCTAAGTTCGGGCAAACCGACAGTTTCGCGTAGGAGTAGTGGAGGTCTGCGTTTACCCTCACCTTAGTACTACAATAATCAATTGAGAGACTAATATCGCTCAACTTTTATAATCTGTTAACTAAATAAATAAATAATTATTTATTTATTTATTAGTAACGTTAGTCTGCATGCGAATCGTAAAATACCTACCTATTTTATGAAATTTGCCAGGTGGTCGGTTTTTTTTAACAGTTTCAAAAACAATTCGCTAAAACTAGCATGCAAAATTATTTATTACTTACATGAATTTAAAGTAAAAACGAAATATTTACGTAGTTCAGTTTTTGTCATGATGGGATTTCACCGTGAATACTAAGTTGGATGATATGATATAAGTACCTACAAATAGAGATAACGCAAGATCACATAATTAATAAAATGTATAATTTTTTATATAATATAACACATGACAAACATGGTCGCTTGCTAGTTTGTTGACCCAACAAAATATGTAGACAGGAGATTATTTTGTGCTGTATGCGATGCCATAAATTTACCTTTATTTAATTTTATTTTTCTACCGAATTTACAATGTAACCAACATTGTAAATTCGGTTAACACCTATTAATCCTCATTATAGTTTAGCTTGGCATGCACATATAATAATACATTATCAATAATGCAGGCTTTATTTGCATAATCCTTACTAATATTAATAATCAGTGCGAAAATGATTCAGTCCGCCTCATAGTCACGTTTTCACAGCTTATCTAACGAATTTTGATGGATAGATAGGCAGTTAGTTTTAATCCTTCAATTATTTAAAACTTAGATCGTGTCTTGGAGTTTTTGATGAAACATAAAACTATAATTTAGGCATCATAAACATAATCAAAGCTTTGAGGATTTGAAACGCTTTTTCAGACAATTTTATTACCTACTTAAGTACATAAGCCATTTTGTAGGGAAATTTTTTAGTAGCTGCAGATAGCCTGTAGTTAAGGATTGGGGCCGATAAATGGCTTGTATCTCGTATTACATGAGCCTTAATACCGTCTTTAGTGAACGGAAGACGAACAACAATACGCCTTGGTCGAACACTTCCAAGGATCCAGGAGAAACGTGTACTTACAATTTGCATATCTATAGTAGTAGTAATAAAGCTGAAAGGTTTGTTTGTTTGTTTAAACGCGCTAATCTCTGGAACTACCAGTTATATTTGAATATAAAATTATTTTTGCATTTAATAGCTCAATTCTTGACGAAGGCTATAGGCTAATTAACATCCACCCTAAGACCCTTAGGAGCCGAACAAAACGTTAAAAAATCAGAAAGCATGCTAAGCAAAAACGAAGCAATAGCGCGGGCAGGCGATGCGATGCGGCGGGGTGGGTCGGGGTAACCAGAAATTTCACGCGGACGAAGTCGGGGGCAGAACCTAGCCTATCATATAAAACTGATGGTATGGAAAGCAAAACAGATTATTCATTGAACAAGGCCAGAATATAAAGAAAATCGTTTTCACCGCATAAAGGGCCATTAAGGTGCTTTAAAAATACTGACGTAAGGAATGTGGAGGGTTTGGGGGCCAGATGACATACCACATAGGAGCCTTATTACTTGGGATATTGAAGTACTGCTTACCTGTTATGTCGTTATACGGCAGCGATTGGTATTTGAGAACAGGTTGGTAATTTAGAAAATAGGTTAATTTTTTTTAAATATCTGACAGTTTGGCATAGTTTTTTGGTTACATCTCCAACCCGCATCATGCAAAGAAAGATCTGCAATCATTAACCCATCGAGGTATTTATGAGAATTTATTTTTGGTCGCTCATTGCATCGGCCATAAATTGGGATATTTATTTTTGGTCGCTCATTGCATCGGCCATAAATTGGGATATTTATTTTTGGTCGCTCATTGCATCGGCCATAAATTGGGATATTTATTTTAATACTCATCAGTGGATGTTTATGGCCTGCTGGTTGTTTGTCTTGCACTTTTGATTTCCCTTAAAAAAAAAAATGCTTTTTTTAATTTCCCCTTGAGCTGAGATTCCCTAAAATCAAAATTCAAACATGCTTTACGTTAGCCCACAATAAACGACAGCCTTTTGTTTCCCATTTTTAAGATTTCCACTTCATTTCTACGAGCTTGTCATTGATAGTGAGGTCTCTTTGTGGGACTGGGATGACATTTGTACCAATATTGATTTCATAAGATAGAGGTACGACAAGATATCTGGGCAACGTAGTACGGATTTAGATATCAATCAAATTGCTCGACCAAGCCGGACAAGGTGGAGCAAAAGTAATCACCCTAATGGAATGCGCTAATAAAAGTAATCACAAATGTTAATTCTGTTATGACATTTGTGAAACATTTGTGTAAACAGATGCAGAATACACGTCAATAAGCCATGGAACGCTATCTCCTTAAGACCGCGAATTTGTCCGCGTCGTCAAATCTCTCGCTTTGGCAATTTGCACTGGCCGGCCAGATCACCCGATTGGATCGCTCCAGACTTTTTTTTGTGAGGTTACTTGAAGTCCCGGGTTTATGTAAACTAGCCTCGGACTCTTGAAGCCCTTATAGAGAATAGCCGACAGGAATGCGAAAACCTATCGCCGGAAGTTCTACCACAAGAGATGGAAAATGTCATAAAACGAGCCCGTATGGTCATCAATTTTGACGGCGGCGGCCACTTGACCGATATCATTTTCTCGACTAGATGGAAATAATTCTAATTAATTTAATAAACAAAATCCACAAGTAGAACTAAAATTTTTATTGCAAAAAAATATAGTATAACAACATCGGGTGATTAATTTAGCCCCATCTTGTATAAGGCCAAGATTAATTATTTGCTGAAACTATTAATGATATCCTTATTCATCTTACAATCGATTTTAGCTGTGCGTTCGCAGTTTGAGATATTGCGTAACAGGCAGCACATGTACACAAACAAATGCTAGAATTATTACGGTCCGGGCCCCCGATTTCCATAAAGTTACCTTAATACATTGTATACCTGAATAATTCCATATTTGCATGGAGCTCTAATTCCTATTCCGATTGAATTTTGTTGTGAATAAAATATTGTTTTTTTTAAACCTTTTCAATTTCTGTTCTAAATCATGTATTTGTTTCTAATAAATAATAGTAGCATGTGCTTCTTCAAATAACAAAACAGTCGAGTTTTCCCAACCAAAGCTAAATAGTTTGATAATACTTTGGCGGCGCGGTTGACGCAGTGGTTAAGCGATTGACTGCTGCGCTGCGTGTCGCGGGTTCGATTCCCGCACGGAACAAATATTTGTATGACCTACAAGTAGTTGTTCCGGGTCTGGCTGTTTGTGTATGTGAGTTTAAATGTTTGTAAACGCACCCACGATACAGGAGAAATTCCTAGTGTGGGGCAACGTTTTTTTAAACAAACAAACAAACAAACTCAGAACTTTGAAACTACCGTTGGTACCAAAATATTATTAACTCCTGTTAGCCGAAACTACATAAACAAGGGGCACTCATGGTTTGAAGTCGGAGTTTTATCCCGGACTACATAGTTTTCTTAACCTACTTTACATATTCTGTTCATTAACACAGAGCAATTCAATACCTGGTCAATGGAATATTTTGAAATGAAATGAAAACATTAATTGCGTATTAGGTAATATTGCTATTTTTTATTTACCCATTTATTTCAGGCATCAAGACCCTTATATAAAAAAAAAACTAACGCACACGAAGTGTCTCTCGTGTTTCACTGACTGGTGTAATGTAGTCAGCCACGAAACCGGCGGTACACAACAGCCTTCGGCCAGAACTCTTCCTTGAGGAACTTCTCGAGAAGATGTGTCGGAACACGGTCAGATATTATAAGCATAGTCAGCCTATAATGTTCTCACTGCTGCACAGGCCTCCTCTCTGTGAGAGGGTGTGGGCCATGACCCCACCATCCACCCCGCGAGCCTAGTGCGGGTTGATGGATGTCACATGTCTTCGAATTTTTGGTTCTAGGACATGCCGCGCTTTCCTCATGATGTTTTCTTTCACCGTTTTGAGAGCAGTGGAGGTTAAATCAAATACACAAATTAAAGTGCTCGCATGCATTCGAACTACAATTCGTAAGTCAGGGCCGATACCACTGGGCGACCACTGCTCTGCTCAAATATTGCTATTGCTCCGTGTTAAAGTTAAATTGAAATGTCTTTATGTAATGTAGTAACGTAAAAGGAGTATGTAAATGTGACATTATACTTAAAATGCAGGCACTCTTAGTAACATTTGCAGGCGATAACGACATATAACCCACCATGAGCTGAGGGTCGTAATGGGAGGGAATGGTCACTTTTATGGGGCATAAAATAAAGAAGATCTTCTCATATTTCACACTGATCCCTCATGACACTAATAAGAAAATATAACGATTGCGTGATCCAACGCAGAATACATACGGAAACCGTTAGTAAATTAGTGTAATTTACGTCTAGTAGAATCGAATAACAGTGCTCAAAAGAAAAAGATAAAATAAAAAAATAATGTTGATACTTACAGCTATAGGTTTCAATGAATATCCTCCTGCATTTTAGGCTCAAAAGCGGAGCGCAGTTTCAGTGTCATATGAATTTTAACTTTATTTTCATTACTATAATACTTATTATCCCAACCGCTCGGTAGAGAAGGCAATTCGCCGGAATTCCAGCGGCGCCGCTGGCGTCCGCGCGACTCGTTCGAGTTTCTTATGCGATAATAAGTATTATAGTAATGAAAATAAAGTTAAAATTCATATGACACTGAAACTGCGATCCGCTTCGCCGCGCTTCGACGCTCTTTTGGTGTGAGTTGAGCCTTAGTGATAGCTGTTCGTCAGGAATAATCTGTAAGAAAGCATCAGTCAGTGTGTTGTTCCATTCGGTAGTATTATGCAGAAACGCAGGCGTTCTTTAATTTCCTAAAAACGAAAAACTACGCAAGCAATGGGAAATTACTACCGAAGGTTGCGGGTGTCGACCTCAGGACGAGCTGCTTCTCACACAGACAACTGAAATTTAAGCTGCCCTTTGTGGGGTTAGTTGGTTCCGCTTAGTGCTGCTTGGCCGAGAACACAAAGTGTTTTTTTTTTTATTATTGCCTAGGTGGTCTTTCTTTGAAATTCTTCCTCTGGACGGCAACCAGTCGGTTATCTTTAAAAGTTCAAAGGCACGTGAACATATTTATCAGAAGTTGGCGTTACATCCCCGCTGATTTGGTGGATTAATTTCTCCTCTACCGATAGTTATTGCCCCTGACAGAGTTAATTTTCTTTGTATGTATGTATCTATGTATTAGTATTTATTCTATTATGTATTAGTATTTATTCAATTTTTTACTATGTATTTTGTAGTTATTTCCGACCTATTTATCTCGTATGTTGCACCCAAATTGCACTTACCAGGTTTAGTCTCTGCATCACCCTAAGGCTGACTAGTAGAAAATGCCGTCCCCCTTTGTACATTATTTTTTTACCTGTGCATGAAGTTTTAATAGATAAATATTTGTGTTACTGCCATATTTTACTGAGAGAACTTGACGCAAATATTCGTTTCCATCAATGCGGGTCGAAAAAGCGAATGAACATCCATTGTTAACGTACTGTGTTTTTTTTTTAATTTAGGGTAATTCAGTAGCTAACCTAGTAAAATATAGTAGGTATAATGCCAAAAGACAATTTTTTTTTATCACCAAGCGGAAAATTATACTGGCCATGTACTTTAGCTGATCATTACCAATATTAATCTCCCTGGCAAATGTACATTGAGTGAATACCCGATATTTAACAAAATTTGAATTTACCCAGGAATTTACCCGGAATTGGTCTATTAGGAGGAACCGGGACCACCCCTATGTGCTGATGGTGATCACCGGGGTGGTTTTAGTGAGGTAACAATCCCACACCCCCGACCTCCCTCCCCGGAGGTCGGGTGTCTTTTGAAGGTTTCCCCCGACAAAAAAAAAAAAAAATTAGAATGCCAATTCTAATGTTGCAGACCGGTTGTAACGTGCATTTCCTTACATGCACTAATATACCTACCAAAATATAATTACCACTAATTTTGTAGTAGGTACCTACTTTTGATAAACAAAATCTTCAAAAACCAGATTTTCATATCTACACATTATAAATGTCGGTTCGAGAGCGAGGCCAGCCGCAATCATAGTTTTATTTTACACAAAAAAGGAACAATATGGAATTAGGAGTTCCGTGAATCCCGGCGGGGCTCCGCTAAAAATCTCTCTGATAACAATACGGCGGTGTTTTAAAATAACCATAATGGTATTTCAAGACGTATTTTAAATTTTGTAGATAGAGTATTCTTTATTGTACACAAATAGGAAAAACAAAAAGATTTTTACAATATTGAACAGTAGGTACAATAGGCAGACTCTTTTTTATCAATTACTAGCTGCGCCCCGCGGTTTTTCCCGCATAAGTGTCAAACTCGTGGGAATATCGGGATAAAAGTAGCCCCTATGTTAATCGAGGGTGTTAGTTACCTCCATACTAAATTTTATATTTATGGACAAATCAGACTTTCTCAGAAAAAAGCGCTTTCAATTTAAGAAAGGTAGAATGTTATTTCGTTCAAATATACTTACATTTCAGTAAAACATTAAAAACAAAATTTCATTTTATTCATAAATTAGCCTTTCAGGCGATCAAAGGCGAATAAAAAGTAATGGCAAAATAAAATTAATCTTAATGCTCATATTTAAAATTTTATACGAATCTCTGTATGAGGTACACACGACCGCCTCTAGGAGATGTCAGCACTGACGGGGTCCGCTAGGGCCGATGCCTGCCAGGGTCGCGGGTTGTTCGAAAGAGATACCGTGGCCCCTGGCCAACCCCTGGCATAGGCAACTGGAGGAACACGGGTGGGTTTTAGTCAGTAAAAGTCTTCTCCCGCTCCGCCCAGAGCGGGAGAAGTTATTTGATAATTTCCCACCAAAAAAAAAAAGAAAGGTACACACGACGACTTAACAAGCTGACCTCGCATTGTATAGGAAGTCAGCTTATACTGGAAATGTATAGCTTGATATGTCCTCGTGCATATGTCGCAGCCAACTGGTCAAATTAGCCGTTTAGTTAACCGCCTGGCCTTTGGGAGTAATGCTCGCCTCGCTTCGCTCTCTTTGCTCGAGACATTAGATACACGATGTTTCAAAACTAATTTTGGTAATTGGTCAGTTTTTACTCCTCATGCTGGTATTAAGAAGTGAATGTTGAAGCCAGCCAGTACGAGATTACCTATTTAGAGAAGAATAATCCACCCTTTGTAGGCAAATTTTTATTAACAAAGCCGCGGTAATTGTATCTAATTATAGAAGGTTTGCAAGATAAATCCCGTCTACCGCAGGTAAGAGTACAAGGTCTGGCTTTAATATATTTATTCTCCATCGTACCTATTAACATTTATTTACATTAGAATATGAAGAAGATTGTGTGGTTGCCATGATGGTCTAGTGATGGCATGCATTAGGCATCTGAGTTAAGTTTCTTTGTCCAAAGTGTTATTGAGTTTTCCTTTTAGGAAATTCTCAGAGAAGCCCGATTTCAGAATTAGAGCCCGGTTAATGGCAATAGGTTCGCATATAACTTGCAACTTATCTAGACATGCCTTTACAAATAAATTCAACATAAAAAAAAATGTTTCCGTTTGTAATGTCAAAATTACAGTTTTTTACTAAATGCATATGAAATTAAATGCGGTACCTATAACATAAACAGTTTTTTTTAATGTTTGTCTCTATGTCTGTTTGTTCCGGTTAATCTCTGAAATGGCTAGGCCTATTTTAACACGACTTTCACTGGCAGATAGCATATAGGCTACTTTTGTTTTAGAAAAAAAGAATTAGGATTCCGCGCAAAAAAATTAAAACGCATAAACTCCAATTTGTTTCCTGACATGCACGCGAAGACGCGGGCGCAGCTAGTATATATAATTATAATATATACTTTTTCACGCCTAACCCACCGAAAGTATTTCGATCTTTGGCAAGGACATAGATGGCATCTTCGGAGATAGGCGAAGATATATAGAGGGGTGCATGGCTAAATACTAACAGCCGCTCGGCTCGATCGATCAGGTTAAGCTACGCTTGCCGCTTTTGGTCTGTGGATAGGTGACCATCTTTACATACCGAGACCCCTCCTTGCCTCAGAAAGCACGTTAAGCCGTTGGTCCCGGCTGTCATTCGTGGATTTTTGACAGTCGTTACGGGTCGTCAGGAGCGCGAAAGTTTAACAACCACTCTTACCAAGGGGTATCGTATTACCCAATAACTGGGTTGTGGAGGTCAGATAGGCAGTCGCTCCATATAAAATACTGGTATTCAGCTGCATCCGGTTAGACTGGAAGCCGACCCCAACATAGTTGGGAAAAGGCAGGCAGAAGATGATGATGATATAAGATATGGCCAAGTTATGGTAAAACCAGCTCTTCACAAGACAAGTGTTTTTGTTTCATCAGGTACCAAATGCGAGCCATATGAGCTTTGCATAATACGCCAAAATGTCCGCGGTTTGCTCAAGAGGACGTTTTCAAAATTGGGAAAGTTATTTCATTTGTACGAATAGTAGATACCTCAGTCCTGTATTAATCAAAAGTTTTTGTTGGCACTTATGCGGTACTTTAGCTGAAAAACTGGAGGGCGTTGGTGGCCCAGAACTAACGGTCCCGATTTACGAGTTGTCGGTCATGAGTTCAAACCCAGGCAGGCATTTTACTTTGTGTATTTAATTTCATCACCACTGCTCTCAAAACGGTGAAGGAAAATTATCGTGAGATCAAAAAAAATTAAGACATGAGACATCCACCAACCCTCACTGGGCCCGTGTGGTGGATTACGGCCCATTCCCTCTCACGGAGAGGAGGCATGTGTATCAGCAGTAGGAACGTTGTAGGCTGATTATGCTGTAAAAATGGTTGGTTTCACTTGAATCAAACCATTAGTCATCAGTAGTTATGGTTGGGTTCTCATCACGCTGATTGACACGATGTTGATACTATAAGTTTATGATATCACATGCCATACGACATTATATTTAATTGTTTGGTTTAAATATGCTGCCTGTCCATTGACGAGGAGCGAGGCTGCGGAGCGGAGAAACGGAGAAATATTAACCAATAGGATTGCATAAAAATCTCAATGTCATTTTCTATGGGTTTCTCCGCTTCGCAGCCTTTCTCCGCGTCAATAGACAGGCAGCCTTATGGTCCAGTCAAGAGTGTGAGCTGCGTGATAACACAAGGCAAAAGCTCATTGCAATTTATCGGGTACTATTCCAAACCCCAGGCTACTGCTGCAAATTCCATAGATTTCTAACATCCATGGAATTTTCATAGATGAAAATTAACAGACGAAATTAATTTTAGATCAGTAGCCTGCGGGGTAATTACGCAATTGCGTAACACACTATCAGTAGCAATGGCTTTCATTTTGACAGTTCAACAACATTCATTGCGTTATTTACGTTGTTGAGCAGACATTTTTTTCGAGCATATGAAGCAATGGATTAGCAATATCCTTCAAAATGATTCAGTTTGAGATTGATAATGTGTTACGCAATTAGGATACTCGGTTTTGGAACAGTATCCGATAAGTTGCAATGAGCTCGCACTATTCACGAAACTAAAATTATATTGTCTTCGGAAAACATCCTATATAGGTATCATCAAAAAGATGGATACATCGACAGTACTCATCAACTTAATAGCCTTTTCCTAACTATGTTGGGGTCGGCTTCCAGTCTAACCGGATGCAGCTGAGTACCAATATTTTACATGGAGCGACTGCCTATCTGACCTCCACAACCCAGTTACTGGGTACCTAATACGAAAGCCCTTGGTAAGGCTGCTTGACAGACTTTTCATACATCGACAGTACTATCCTACTATTCCTACAAATATTATAAATGTGAAAATTTGTGAAGATGTTTGTTACTCAATCACGCGTAAACCGTTGAACAGATTTAGATGAAATTTGGTACAGAAATTCTTGTCGATGTATACTTACATCTTTTTGAGGCTGGCTGTACATACAGCACACTTTAAAATGCCTACAGGCTAACCCTTTTACCCTCTCTAAGTAACCTAAATATTCATAGTTTTAGAAGGTCAATAGTACAACGAGATCAAACGCCTGACCTCTTGCTGGGAAGTTCATGCCCGTAGCTATACTGGTCCAAAATGAATAACCAGAAGGCGGACCACTATCGCTACCGAACACGACAGCGATATCGCTTATATCTGAATAGGCATTTAACCTTTGGGCTTATCTCCACCTACCCACCACCACCTATGAAAATACGGTTATTGTTGTTAGGTACCGTTAGAATACGGAATACGTGCATTATATGCGCATTAACTAGGTAATCTGCAAATTACCGGGTTAATCCGTTAAAGTGTGAAATATGTTAACGGCCAAACCCGATTTTAGGATAAACTAGTTTCGCCTAGGCCAAACCAGTTTTCATTCGCTCGCTCTTGCATCCTACGTTGCCTATCGACCGACCGCATGCAACCCATGTAGGGAGAACTGGTTTAGCCTAGGGGAAACTAGTTCATCCTAAACCCTGGTTTGACCTGTAACAAACATTTTTTTTTCCTCTTTAGCGGACTCAACCAGATAATCTGCAGATTAACAAGTTAATCTGCACTCTAACTGATTTACGCACATTAGCGGCAACATATATAGTTTTTTTAATAAAATCCTCAACATTTTATTGAAATACGTTAGCATATCCTCCGGCCTACGGACAAAGGCACGTATACGAAAGCGGGTCGGTGGTATCGTGATAAATATCCCCTAAGCACAGCCTTCCTCAAAATCAATTTATCTTCCGGTTATTAAGCTGCCAATCTTTTCACTTGACAAACACATTATTAGCCGTTTTTTCTCATGCGTGCTTTTAACGTTTTTCCTTTCAATTTGGGGAAGCATAAAAATCTGCCAGAGTTTCATATCAGACTTGGGTTTTAATAGCTTACCAAAATTGAATTTTGAAAATAACTATAACAAACTAAGAAGAGAGTAGAAGCAAAGATTAACAAGAAGCATTTAGCGGTACCTACTTAGCAAGCCTTCTTAAAAAAGTAGTCATATAATGACTTGTCTGTAATAGCTTAGCAATAACTGGCATGCCAGCTAGTGCACAATCAGCCTATAAGGTTCCCACTGCTAGGACACAAGCCTCCTCTCTGTGATAGGGAGTGGGCCGTAATCCAGTACGCGGGCTCAGTTCGGGTTGGTAGATGTCACATGCCTTCGAATTTTTGGTCCTAAGACATGCCAGCTGATAGCTGGTGTAAATGGATGCTCATCGTGAGAAATAATAATGGAAGACTTAAACTTCGTTCACGTCATTGTGTAGCTTATTAAAATGTACTCAAAGAACAAAGTTGCAGACACTGTAAATTTTAAGTAAATAAACACTAAAACAGTTAATTTCGCTTCGTGTCAAAATAAAGGCATCCAAAGAAAGCTGGCATCGGTTACCCGTGCGAATGTGACCCGGTTAGCACTGTCCCAATTGACGCGGATTCCGGGAAAGAAACCGGTTTACTGACCGGACTTGGCAAGCTGCTCTAGTCCGTACTTATTGCACCCGGCCGAATTAACGACACCGCCCATTCTACCGAGAAATGGGTTTTAAACATTGTGGTATAACTGAAATAAAAAGAAAATATATTGTAGGTAATACGTGGAAGAGCATTTGAGTTACTTCACTCTAGGAATGTTGTAAATGTGATTACTAACACAAGTGAATATAGCTTCATGCCTAGACCCAGAAAGAGTAACTGTAGCCTTATTGTTGCCACCACAGCCGTCTCAGAAATATTTATTCTTCTTAACTCGAGCCCTCGCAATATCCTATCGTTCAACCGCGATAATCGTGAAAAGTTTTGATTAGGAACCTACGTAGGCAGTAATGCTGGTAGTACCTATACTTAAACGAGTATTTACTGAATAAAATAAATAAATACTGAAGAATTATAATTATATAACCTTCGTTATGGAAGCAGCCCTACCGGTAACACCTCATAAATTTTTGGTCCACAAACCGCAACTCAAAAACAAGTAAAGAAACCGACCTCTGACTAGGAGTAAGACGTCGGGGTTACTCCCGGAAGCGTTGGAAAGTTCATAAAGCCTTTAAATCATTTAATGCAAATGGGTAATTTTGTTTTCCTAATTATAAGCCGAAGGTGAATCTAATTACGCTACTTAGATTAATAATGACGGTCGGCCTGTCCCAACTTTGTCTGTTAGTTAACTCTCACTGAGTAAAATTAATTGAGAAAATTTCCACTAAATTTGTGTAGGCGAAACGTGATAAATTTCTGAAAGTTAGAAGCACCTGTTTTGGACAAATATTCAACTACCTGTCGGTAAGCGGGGATATATGTGCCCGATTTATCTAAAGAGCACGTTACGGACGCTGTAATGGGTAAAAATCTATGGAGTGTAATATTAGATCGTTTGTTCGCAATCCAGCAACTCAAGGACTCGATAATATCTGATAAAATTGCTTAATGCTTTCGTAGTTTCGCTCATTGACGTGACCTCAGCAAGTCTTGTACGTGACGTAAGTGTCCAACTCTCACCTCGATGTAAAAATATTTGATTATTATCATTAAGTCTCCGAAGTCGTACAACTCTCTCAGAAGTCGGATAGCCTGTTCTCGTTGTTAATTAATTTACAAAGTCAATCAAAACAATTTCGCCGGGCCTGCAGCAGTTTTCGACAGTGTAATTACAAAGCTGATTAAAATAAAAAGACAGTGTTTATTAATTATCGCCTATTCTTGCTTCTATTGATTTTCTTTCGAGGTCCTGTCATGTTCATAACTTTTCTGCGCTTGTCTAGTTGGTAAATATTTCTTCAAACGCGTAGCTTATTCAATGATTTAATATAAACTTACACATTTCAGATCAGCACCCCCATTGCGTTACACACTTAGAATCGCAATCCAAAGGATTTTGAAGGAATTTCAAAGTCCATTGCTTCATAAGTTTGAAAAATTATTCTGCTCGGCAATGTAAATAAGGCAAAGAATAATATTGTTGATTCGTCAAAATGGTATTGGTATTGAGAGTATGTTACGCAATCACCTACCCACCTCGGCGTCCTCCAATATTGTATTAGTACGCGGAAATAGGGACAATTACATAAACAAAACAGATATAAGTACACTGACTATTTAAGTCCATTTCAATCTGTTCGACGAACCTCCGACTGATCGGATTTTAGCATTTAGGAATAGATTCGGACCGAGATTTCCACGTGAGTTGACAGCGAGGGCGGGAATACGTCGCCTTGGGTCCTTGCAGGTGCTACCTCGGGACTAAGGCTGCCGCCGACCCGAGGTTGACCTCTATGAAACGCGGCGTTTTGCTGACACGCTCATGTTTCCGTTTCGAAATATATAACGAAAATCCGTACACCCATCGTGAGCTTTGCTGTAGAATTCATGACGTTACAAAACGTGCTGTATAATTATGATACCTACAAATAAAGTTTATTAACATTAACTAATTGAAATAACCTGCATATTGAACATACAGTTTGTATTACAGTCATTAATTATTAACCAACTGATTAGACTCATTCATACATTGCAAATATAATTACACTCAACTTAGTTTTAAAAGCGTTCATTTTTTCCAAAGTTGTTACCTACCCACTTCATATTATATTGATATTCATTCGGTTAGTGTTGTGTTTTACCACAATTTTAATGTATAATACTGTATAGCTTTCATAGCGAAATTATTACGTCACAGGAATATGATGCTGCATCTAACTTGATTTGACAGGATTTGTGTCCGACATATAATATAATAAAATAAATAATAAAAATGATAATAATATGTGTGGAAAATGTGCAAACATAAATAATCGTATGTGACGGTTTCCAGTCTACATAATTATTATACCTACGCGTGTTGTTATATCCAGCATTGATGATTATATAAAAAAGTCCAATCCAGAAACTCGTCAAAGTAATCTCTACGTTAATCTTGAAAGCGTGACAAAAAACGACCCTCAAAGAATTTCTCACCACAAAAAATAAAAGCAAAATAAGTAAGTAACTTTTAAAGCAATTACTTACTCACGAGCATTCAAATAGATACAAATGTCGGCTGTGTAGGTATATAAAAGCTAAACGTCCCAGCAAATATGTAATTTCAGCAGAAAAATGTTATCCGGCGGGAAAATGCTCATAGCCGCTAAAACTTCTTATATTAAAAGGTTTTTTTAATCTATTCAGAGAGAATTTAGAGGGCCGTTAGTGTCAAAGCTTGCCTTCACTCCTTTCAAGTCTTTTCTTGTGGGTATCACCACATTTCATGCGTTATAACAGTCACTTTATACAAGTACTTTGTACTAAAGGGATATTAAATTTTCATAGGTTATATTGTGAACGTAAATCATCTTTATAGCGGCCAGATAGCGGAGACAAGCGATGATAAAATATTGTGTTTTTAAATGTTTTTCAAAAGAATTGAAGAAGGAAACGGTATATTTGAATTCAAATATAAAGTGCCTAAATAGAAAACGTTACTGGTTACATGTATGTATTTTATAAAGAGAGAAAGTAGAAGGAAATGAATGTTTTTGTATAAATGCGGTCAGCGGACTAAAAGGTAGAGATCTATGAATGGCACGTAGGTTTATACGCGGAGGGTTCATTATTATAAGGTAATGGTATTTCGTAAAATTTACTCATATCAGGTCCACTTCAGTAGGTACTTATTGTTTGAATAGAAAATAATGAAATCCATTCATCATCATATTAGTCCACGTACTACTGAAAACAGGGCCTCACTTTGAATATGTGATCCAGAATGAGACCCTGTTTTCACCAAATCATCCATGAACTAATCGGGTATTTTTACAGAACTTATGAACCTTTCACTATAGGTAGGTACTAGGATTAGTTAGGTACCTTATAAGACTTGAATACCTACTAACAAGCTAAAGTATTACGCGAGAACCATTGTATTTTATCCAGCATGTTGCCTAGCAATAAACTTTAAAAAGTAAGTATCTACGTAAAGACGAGTGTGGATTTAATTAAACTAATAAATGACCACAGTCCGTGTGGAGGCACTTATCTGTCTGCAGCGCGCAAGTCCGCAAAGTGAATCCTCTTCATTGCACCCTGAAGTAATTGGAAATCTTCGCCACATAATATCGAACTGCCCTCTCAAAGAAACTAACCATGATCCGTTCATTAAGATTTCGACTTCTGATTAAATTAAAAGTTTTTAAAACTTTGCTTCTTATTTTTTTTTACTCCATTCTTGTTAAAGAAGTGTCTTCGCTCCTAAAGAACAATTTCAATTTATCGACATTCTTCTTCATGAAAAGCTCGTTCAAGCCGAAACCAATTAAACAACTTGTTGGTAACGAACTTGAAAAATTATTTTCTTCCGTTTTTTGAACAAAATATAACGCACTCTTATAAAAATATACAAATTAAAATACCAAAGCCCATTAAAAAGGAAATTGTTTCACTGTCAAAAGAAGGTCAGTCAATGATATCCATTCCCAGCTCAATGGTTTAAAATAGGATATCATTTATTTCGATAGCCAACAGTTTCTAGAGATGGTGTAGCCGGATATCGGCTTATAAATCAGGCGATGTGCATCCGGGCGCGCGTCGGCAGTACACGTGCGGCGCGGGCTGCATGCGGAGCGGCACGGCGCGGTGCGGTGCGGTGCGGCGCGGGCCAGCCGCCAGCCGCGTGTCCGACATGCTACCTGCAAGCTCACCAACTGTTTATAGCTGCACCGGAACTGCTGCTACAATATTTTGTATGCGTTTACAGAATAAACGCAGTGTAAGCATATCGCGAAGTTTGCCATACTTTTTTGTATTTTAGAGCAGATTGAAGGACAGGGCAGTGGAACGGCAGTGGAGTTTTAGAGCAGTGGTGGCTCAAACCTAACGGCGAACTTACGAGATGTAGGTCGTGGGTGCGAACCTAGGCAGGCGCTTTAATTTGTGTAAATAATTTCATCAACGCTGCTCTCAAAACGGTGGGTGAAGGCAAACATCGTGCGAAAACAGGATATCCTAGAACTAAAAAATCGAATACATGTAACATTGGGCCCACGTGCTGGATTACAGCCCACTCCCTCTTGAAGAGAGGAGGCCTGTGTAACACATTATAGGCTGATTATGTTTATGAACGCCCAAGTTCTGGAATAAAAATGATCGACGCGTCCACATTAAACGCAAGTTAAGTGATGCGTTTGACTGCCGATAATCCACTCAACAAATCACAGCAGTTTAAAATGAGAGGATGCAAAAAAAACAAAAGCAAATTTTTGTATTGTTTTTCGTTACGGAAACCGGGCGTAAATGCAGCAAAACTCAAAGCATTTTTTATTTTCAGGTACCTACAGTATTAACTAAATTTAATTTAAATAAGTTGTTTTGAGTTGAATTGTGTTAACAGACAGAATTGTTATTTTCGAATTGATGGCTTCTATTTCAATAGACCTTTTAAATAAGCGTCACATTGTTTTCAATTAAATTCTTATTAGACCATGTTTAAATTCGCATGTTCTATAGTGACGAAACTACATTCGAAGAAAAAAATATCTAATTAAAAGAGCACAATACAATGTAATTGACTTTACAGTTTATTTGATAAAACAGAACTAAAAAAAATGGATACGGCTTCATATGTTGAGTGATGGTCAGTGAGGAATGCAAAATAAGTCAACAAAGAAAAGCCAGCACCATGAAATATGCAGACGTGCGCAACACAAATTGCGCTAACTTGAGAATGAAATGCAAAACTTGAACGTTGCGGAGGCCAAGCGCGAGTCAAGTGTGCGCCGCTCTGTAAATAGGACGGACAGACTTGGGCGAGTGCGCCGCTAACTCGCCTACAATATTATTGTGTGCTGCTAACTAACTTGTTTGTCATTTCAGACACAGGCATGACTAGTGTGCCCCGGTCCGCATGGAATGCCTCGAGGAGCTATTCGGTCGGTTTACTCGTGGCCGCTATCCTTGCGGAATACAATGTAAATCACTTTGATTTATGTGCTCTAAACGATAGTGCGACGGTAAGAGTCGCTTCTTTTCTTTGTTGGCGTACGTTTTGCGTTTTACTTCATTTATGTAAAACATATCACTCTGCGCAGAGGGGATAGCACTCTTGGGATGCTCCTCAGCTGTCTCTTCACGTCAACTCTTAGCCGCAAAGTTTGGGTCGCTATTTTAAAACTGCTCAGTCACTTACCTACGTAAACTACTCAAAACAAAATAGGACCCACCCTAAGTTTAATTAGAATATTGTCTAAGAATAAATAATTAGGTAAGCATTTGTGAAGTAAAGCACTAAACTTTATTCTTGACATGTTTAAGGGTCCTTTTCAATGATTAGAGTGTCAATTTTTTCGTCGTATTCAAGTGAGTAGACAGAAAATGTGAAGTGCTTGAAAAAACACTTGTTGTTCGAATTCTTTCACTTGTGTTCTCAGTCCGATTCAAAGCGTTGACGTCTGTCACGTTTTGTCACAGTTTTTTTTATTTCGGCGTTAATCTGGGGGCACGGGAGTGCCCCCGCCACGACGAGCCAAGCGAAGCGCAAGGGCACTACCTACCTTTTCTCGAAGCACTTCGTCGTATTTTTGAACCTTCATAACTTGGGTTTGGATTATACCAGATAAACAAAATTTTCGGGATATAATGTCAGTGGTTGACTTATTAAACCTATAAAGTTTCAATTGCATAGCTCTTATACTTTAGATTTTATTGATATCTAAAATACCCCGATTTCGTCACTGACTCACTGACTCACTGATGATCATCAATATTCTAAGGGTCTTCCTGAAGTCCTAGAAAGCTGAAATTTGGTATGTAAGCTAATAATAGTACACAAACAACAAAAAATCTCTAAAATTTGGAACTTTTACCCTCCAACCCCTTAAAATAGGGGATGGAAGTTTGTACGAAACTTCCGCAGATTTTGATGCTAGAGTTCTGAAAATTGATATAGGGACTCCTTGTTATAAATAATAAAATACGTATTCAGGATTTTCAGTAAATAACCCCCCAACCCCCCAAAAAATCATTTTTTTATTTCATAAGCATCAATATTCTAAAGTTCTTCCTGAAGTCCTAGAAAGCTGAAATTTGGTATGTAAGCTAGTAATAGTACAGAAACAATAAAACAATTCTAAAACTTGGAACTTTTACCCTCCAACCCCTTAAACTAGGGGATGGAAGTTTGTACGAGACTTCCGCAAATTTTGATGCTAGAGTTCTGAAAATTGATATAGGGACTCCTTGTAATAAATAATAAAATACATATTTCAGGATTTTTAGTAAAGAACCCCCCCAAAAAAAACATTATTTCATAAGCAACTTTCAAAAAGATGTGAAATCCCACCAAAAACATTTTCATGTAAAATGTTGCCAAGACGAGACTACATATGGCTCGCACTGCCAAAAAGTTATCAGATCTCATGTAGAGCCAAGCTTCTAACTCTAAGTCAAAGTCAAAGTCAAAGTCAAATCATTTATTTCAAATAGGCACATTAAAGGCACTTTTGAACGTCAAAAAAAAACTAAATAGAAATGATTCTAGTCGCCCATTCGAAAAGGTAGTTTTCGTATGGAGAAGAATGGGCAAGAAACTCCACCGTTACTCTTTTAAAAATGTTTTACAAGGTCTTGTATACATAATAAAATTTATATGTGAACACGATGCACCCATAATAAAATTAGTCTACCACAAAAGGTAAAAAGAATTAAAAATTAAGCAATGACAGGTAAATCAAATAAGTGATAGATACATGGTGCTCACATATTTACAAGTTATTTAAAAAAAAAAAAGAAAAATGAAAAAATGCAAAAGTAGTTGAACTTTAACAAGTGTGTGAGCCACTGTAGTCGCAGATTGTAAAATTGAATTAGAATAAGATGTCATAATTAAAAATATAAATTAAATTAGGAACAAGTTTGATTTTGTCTAGACCCTTAGATTGTCCTATGGAGCAGGACCAGCATGTTTCCAAACATTCTTATCTTGGATATAATCCTCTAATTTGTAATATCCTTGTTTACAAAGTGTACTTTTAATATGAGTTTTAAATTTTCTTTCATTGAATTGCAATATGTCACAAGGTATTTTGTTGTAGCATTTAACACAGTACCCCATAAAAGATGTATGTACTTTCGATAATCTGAAAAAAGGTTGATCTAATTTATCTTTATTTCTAGTATTAAAATTATGCCTATCACTTATTTTATTAAAAAGATGTTGATTTTTTCTTACATACATAATATTTTCATAAATGAATTGGCAAGGTACCGTCATGATATTAACCTTTTTAAATAGTTCCCTAAGAGATTCGCGACGACGTAGATTGTAAATGGCTCTGACAGCTCTCTTTTGTAAAATAAAAATGGATTCAATGTCAGCAGCCCGACCCCATAGTAAAATGCCATATGACATAATACTGTGGAAGTAACTAAAATAGACCAAACGCGCGGTTTCTACATCTGTTAACTGTCTTATCTTTCTAACAGCATAAGCGGCGGAGCTTAGCCGCCCCGCAATAGATGTTATATGAGGTCCCCATTGTAATTTCTCGTCTAGCGTGATTCCTAGGAAAACTGTCTGATCAATAAATTCTAGTTTTTGGCCATTCAATATGATTTCACATTCGCTACTTCTAACATTCGGTAATTTAAATCTAATGCATTTGGTTTTTTTTTCATTAAGTACTAAATTATTTACCGTAAACCAATCTTGGACCTGAAGAATAGAGTTATTCACGTCGTCAAGATTTTGTGACCGTCGGTCTATTTTAAAGATTAATGATGTGTCATCTGCAAATAACACCATCTTCGGTTGATTTTGAAGTAATTGGGGTAAATCATTGATGTAAACTAAAACGCCTTAACTTCACAAACTCTACACCTTAGTCAAAATATGTGGCTTGGCCGTTTCGCTACCAACACATGGGCGTAAGGTGAAAAGTTTATTCACTGTTCATTACTTTTCTGTTATACAATAGTTTTTGTAGTAACGAAACGGCCAAGCCTCATATTTTGACTAAGGTGTAGAGTTTGTGAAGTTAGGGCGTGTAGAGTTAGAAGCTTGGCTCTACATGAGATCTGATAACTTTTTGGCAGTGCGAGCCATATGTAGTCTCGTCTTGGCAACATTTTACATGAAAATGTTTTTGGTGGGATCATGATTACTATGCCTGGTTTTCGTCGTCATATGGACAAGGAAAGCGCAGCAAGAGCTGTTGATATTCTTCAAGAGGGAGGTTCTCATAGATCTGTAGCAATACGTCTCGGTGTGTCGCGAGGAGCTATCCGAAACGTGTGGGAATACTTTCAGGAGACCGAGAGTGTAGCTAGGAGAATCAGGAAGAATTAAAGCCACAACTTCTCAAGAAGTCCGGTACATCAGGTTTACTGCATGAAGAGAACGTACCGTAACCACCCGGGCCTTACAAAAGCGGCTGCGGCAATTTGCTGGTACCAGAGACCGTGATAAAACCATTCGTAATCGTCTCCACAAAGATGGGCAACGTTCCCGAGAGCGTGTTGTTTGACTCAAACTGACAACGGCCCACCATGCGCTACGCTCGCGAGTATTTGAACTGGGCAATTGATAACTGGAGGGGTGTACTCTTTAATGACGAATGTAGGGTCAAGTTTTACAGTAATGATAAACGAGTCCGCGTGTGGAAAAAACAAGGTGAACGTTTAACAGATAAAAGCATCCATGGAACAGACCACTTTGGGGGTCCAAGCGTTATGGTATGGACGGGAATAAACTTGATAGGTAAACAGAGCTGGTAATACTGGATGAGGGTACTGTAACCGCCGCCTGTTACGTTGAGCGTACGGTAATCCAACCTCATGTCATACCATTTTCGCAAACAGTTGGCGCCGAATTACAATGCTCGCAAAGGGCACTTTCTGAGGCCAATATCATAGTTTTGCCATGGCCAGCTATGAGTCCCGATCTCAACCCCTTCGAGCATTTATGGGATCAACTGAAGAGATTAAAAAAAAAAACAATTGCCCTTAAGAAAACTACGTCCATATTTACAGTCAACAGGAGCTCGTAAACGCGCTAAAACTCTGTTGGGAACGGATTCCGGAAGAAAATGTTACCCATCTTATTGAAAGTGTACCAGATAGGCTTAGAGTATGCATAGAGTAGAGCAGGCTTTACTCGCAGTTAACCATAACATTTATCATTAAACGGTTACAGGAAGTGGGTGATAGACTAAGTTTAATTCTCAAATTAATTTGAGTTTATTTTCCTTACGAGTGCTTTTTTTGTGTAAATCGTACAAAATAAACATACCATTCATATCTTTAAATAATTTTTGAACTCCTACTACAAACATAATTATACAGTTATTTGCTAATATAACTTGTAATTTCATACAGAGCTATGAATGATACGTACGAACATACTTGAGTATTAAGTACGACATGTATATTCATAAAAATCACCTAATCAATAATATTTCTAAATGACAGCCCAAAAACTGAGTGGGCCCTATTTTTTTTTAGTAGTTTATCTCTAACACTTTAATATATTATACAAACAAGGGTCTAACAAATTACACAGTTCAGACCTCTTATACTTAATAAAAGACAGCTCTCAAAAAGCGCCAGCCTCAACGGATACGGACGGATACAGATACATAATTGCAAAGTTCAAACATTTCATATCTCCCACCCGTCGTAGGTCATATTTCAGCAATCTTGTTGTTCATTGCAGTGCAAGTAAATCTTTTCAGACGCGGCGTGTTCCACTTTTTTAACGTTGTAGTAATGGCGTCGACTTGTGGAACTTTTATTGGAGTCCATTCGGTTAGGATTTAGGGGCTGTTAGCGTCATATAACAGCAATTTTGCCGTTCCGCGTACCGTCACCGCAATGTTTTCAAATAATGTTAAAATTACCACATTTCAAGTGTTGAGTCTCTCTCGCACCCTTATTGCCGGAGAATTTTATAGTGTTTTCTCTGAGAACTCGACTCTTTTGTTTGATATTTCAAAGGGCATCCAGTAACTGGTATGATGGCTCCACAAAACACTCTATAAGCTTCATTTCCAAACGAGCAGAATATACTCAGTTTTGGCACCGACACTGCGGTAAAAAAGGTGAGTTTACAAAGAATAGCCTGACAAAACCGATGAAGGTAATCCTTGGGTGAGTGAACGTCAAAAATATGTACAGTTAACAAAAGAGATAAGTATGCGGGGTCGTCGGATATAGTTGAAGTTTAGTAAGAAACCGGTGGATGTTCTCGAATAAAATTTAATTTTATTAGTCCTAAAAAGCAAACAGCTCATTTATCAAATTAAATTTCAGTCGACAACATCCCTCGGTTTCTTACTAAACTTCAACTATATCCGACGATTCTGCATACCTATCTCTTTTGTTGACTGTACATGTCAAATTCAGTGCTTCCCAGTTTTCTATTTCACCGCCTACCGAAAATGGGTACTCGGATCTCTTATTTTCCTGGTATCCAAGATAAAATATTAGGTATCTAAATAATAATACTGTCGGTAAAATAGTCTTAATTTTAAGCCACGTTATCTTGAAAGGATAGCCTTTATTAATAAAAAGTCCGACGTTTCTACAATAGAGATGATTAGAAGTGCACGAGGGCGTGGAATATAAGTTAATACTCAGATAATAAATCAGAATCCTTTGTTGCATTATCTTGTTCCAGCAGCCTTTTCAAGTCTTCTGTTAATTAAAAATCCCTCATCTCATTTATGATGTGGTCTATCTCATTCCGGGTGTGGAATATTAATATATGGTTTAGATATACAGGTTTGTTTAGGTATATCGCCTCACGCAGTGGTTCATCAATGCAGGCTTGAGCATGTAACCTCATGCAGAAGCTCTACGCCGCGCCGTCTACGCGACATTATCCAAGCATCATATTCGCATTGTGACGTCATCCGCCCCCGTGAAATCTCGCCGGCGTCGTGCCGCTCATTGTACTCGTCCCACTTTTTAATCTGGAGACGTCGAATAAAAGCACAATACTGAGATACATCTTGCTCGGTATTTGTTCCTTTTTTTATCAGTGAGTACTCAAATGTTTACTTATTTCATCAAAATATTTTGATGCTTACATTATTATGTACTTTGTGCTATCTATCCGTCCTTCCATTCGATTGTCGTAGCCGATACGTATCTAGTGTGGGGAGCACATAATAAATGACGTCACGAGGAAGAAAAACTACACGTCCAATATTAGCGCTGCAATATTAATCTAAGGACGGTGGCAGCATCGTGACGACAACACTCTTCTGGTGTGGGATTGTCTGCGACGGGGGGATAAATCATAGCTATATTACCAAGTCAGTATGTGGCGGCTCGTAATATATCAAGAGGTATAAAGGAGCAGGCTCGCGGCCGAGTGCTGTTGGAGTTCCCACCTCGGCGTGCAGTCGCGTGAGGGGAATTCGCTGCTGTCGCGAGCCCACCGCTCAGACAATTGAGATGAATGTTGCAGCAACCCGACCCGCCGCTGAGCGCCACCCATCCACCTCTTCTATATTTCATTTCGTATTCTCACATTGTTGATACAGTCACCAGCCTCATTTCCACAAACGTCGATAGCAACAATTTCACAGTGACACACAGCTGAGTTATTAACATGTAAGAGGAACTGCGATGAGACAAAGTTTTTGCAAAACCATCTGTATGTGAGCGAGCGCTTTGTATTAGCAACAAAGCCACACCGGGACTTGCATCGCTGGAGCTTTTAGGCGGGCAGTTATCGTGCCAGCCACAAATGCGAATTTACGCTTTGCATTTTGAAAAATTAAAAGCGACATTTTCAATGCAATTGCGAGCGTTCTTTCCGCAGTCGGCGCGGGTAATGGCCACTCCAATCCGAAATTGCGCGGTCTTTTTTGTTGCCGACGCTTTCGTAAACACTCATTTGTACCTACTATTTACAGAACTCTTCACTTTTACTTAATCACAAGTAAATCACTCCACTTTCGAACGATTTTCAATCAATGACTGAATAATGGCTAAAACGGCTGAGATTGTTTGTCAATTTAAACATAGCTTTTATTCGTAGGTACTAGATTAGTCAAAATGAGCTATTCAAGTTTTTGTTACTTGATCAAAATAATGAATGTTATGCTTGTTTTTTAAAATAGCAATATCCATGTCTCTTATAACGTGTCATACCCGTATGCAGATGGACATCTTCCTATTAATAATTAGAAATAAACAAAATACATAAAGCGTGGTTGGTTCTTATAACGAAAAGGCACAAATGTGAAAAGCAGTGAGCCGTTATTATTGCCCAAAGAGTAATTCAAAAGAGTTACAGACTAAAATTAGTAATCAACATAATGTAAACAGAACTTACTTCGATTTTTAACCCTTATTTTCATCATAAAACTAAAGTACAATCCATTTTGAGGCACCCTTTCAATAGCAACAGTGTAATGATGGCAATCAGCTTAAATACTCGATTTAAATAGCCAGATGTTGGATGGGGTTGTTAGTGCGTCGGCGGGCGTTGCGCAGCTGGGCCGCTCCGCCGCTGCCCGCCGCCCGCGCCGCACCACATGCCGCCGCGCGCCGAGAGCTACGGCCTCCTTAATAGCCACTAATAATAAAAGCAAACGAGCGAACGACTTGTAACAAATTGCATTATCTGCCGAAATGGCCCTTGGAAAGCATTCATGTCGCCGCTCCGTAACGTTAACTCTTTTCCGTTTTGATCTTCGCAAAATTGAGTTTGGAAAAGCGGATCAGGCCTCTGTGTTTCTAAGAAAATTAGGTAGATTTATCTTGTTAGTCATTGGATTAACATTTCTGTAGGACTTCTCACCACGCACACTGAAGTTAATTTACACATAAATGCTGCATTAGCGCCAGTAACTGAGATAATGTATTTAAGCGTATAAACCACCGACTATATATTTTTCTGCTTGTGACAATTAAAAACTACTCAGCTCTTTTCATAGTGGGACATTAAATTTATCTTCTTAATTTTTTGCAAAGTGGAAACCTTCAGTGGGGCAAGAGATTAAATTAAAAAATGGTATAAAAAGATGACTTTCCGGGCGAGGCTGCATTGCAACGACAGTAATTCAAAAGTCGCCGCCTAGAGCAAATTGTCAAGCTGAGTGCAGACACGCTGCGCCTTATTCCCAGCCAAGTTTAGAAAGCTAGATAATGTAGGTGGCAGTCTGAACCTTATTTCAAAGTTAGTATTAATGTGAAGTAATAAACTAAGATAATATTTGGTGCCGAGTTGAGCACTCAAATAATAGTGCGCTATGTGGGTTCTATGTGCGCGAGTATAGCGCTGTAAATTCGGTAGTTTAATTCTAGTACCGCAAATAAGAAGTAATAGAGCAATAAATGAAGCTAACAAGGTGCGAATGTATCGACATTCGGTTCATTATTATCAGCGGTGCACGTTCCAACAACTTGGCAAATACTTGCTTTATGTGCAGCGGCACAATAAATGTTTTGTTACGTATAATACTTCATTTTCGCAAGCGGATTGTAGTTCGCTGACAACTTGCAGAAAATTGTTAGATAAATCATTAGGGAACGGTTGATAAAAGTGCAACAAATACTCTGCATTAAATTAACATGATACCATGATATTTTGTAGTGGTCTTTCTTAAACAGGTTATAAATTAATTTGTGACACTATTCTCTGTAACGGATTATACAAACACATAATAGTGGTCTACTTCACAAAACAAAAAAAACTTAGGTCTTAAAGAATTTATTCTCCACCCAGTTTTCACCAGTTTTATTGTTACCTAGGGGATTATCTGTATAATGTTATTAACAAGTGCCAAAATATTTATTCACTTCACACACCCAGTTGTAAGCAAAGGGTAACGGACTTCTTGAAAACTCTTTCCTATGATGACACAGAGAAATTGCTCCACTCGATCAAATAATACTTGTATTCAAATAATTTCCAAAGTTAAACAGTCACGTGAATTTATATAGTTCAAAACTGTAAAGTGCTACAAAACATTGTGAGAGAAAATAAAATAAACTTATTATTCTCGTAAAGAGCTCAAAACAGTTCACTTAACATATTGTGAGATATACCAATAAATCATGCAGTTATAAAATAAAATTATAATTTCGAGAGTCGTTAAAAGGAAAACATAATATTTTAAACGAGGCTTATAAAGATTCTAAATCCAATCATACAATAATAATAAAGCTGAAGAGTATGTTTGATTTTTTGTTTGTGTTTGAATTCGTTAATCTCTAGAACTACCAGCCTGATTTAAAAAATTATTTTTGCGTTTGATAGCCCAATTTTTGAGGAAGGCTATAGGCGTAACATCACGCTAAGATCCTTAGGAGCTGAGCAAATAGAAAAAAGTCAGAAAGTACGCTAAGCGAAAAAGGCAGGCGATGCAATGTGAGCATAGGATATCCGAGGGTCGAGGGTGCAAGACATTTCACGCGGACCAAGTTTCGGGTGGGTTTATCATATGTAAGCAATTTTTTTTTGTTCTAGCTTAGTTTTACATTGCTTCTGAACATATTTTTTTAACATTTAAAAAAAATATTTAAATGTTTTGCATTAACTAGGTATATGTATAATTTCATCTTCATGTCTTTGACTAATGTTACATTCATTCATCCAAGTAAAATGTAATGGCTCGCGAACAAACTCAAACCCTTCGGAAAAAAACCTTTGAAATATCTTTTGTCTTGTGACCCTTTATTTATATTCGAAATAAATATATTTTCAAATATTTCACAGCTGAGATAACCCTCTTTGATCCGATGCTCATCCTTCGGACTATGATTTTTAAAACATCTAAAATTTATAAGCAGTCATAGGAGTGGGGAAAAGCGGCACTCTGCTCTTTTTATTTGCTACAAGACCACGGTTTGAATATTATATATCTTTTATGTCTGGCAATTACGGTGAAGCTCAAAGAGATATCTTAGTGAGTATAGAACCTACACTGTCCTAGTTTAACCCGTCATGCCCTATGTAGCACGATACAATAGAAAATCAATTGTGTCTCATTAGCGGAACTTGAGAGGTCGTACAGAATTCTTAGAAGACTTATTGCTGGAAACTTCTCGGTATTGTTCAGTAGCAGTACCCTTGCTTCTTCGTGCTATACTATGATTGCCTTTTATTAGTGGCAATGAGAATTTAAGGCTCACAAGAAAGGCGCTGAAGAGATACCAACCATGAGTTGTAGGGCCAATCCTTAATTATCATCACAATTATCATCTTGACTTTATCTCCATTTATTTAGGGTCGGCGTAATATGTCTGGTTATTCCATACTTCTCTATTAGTCTTTATCTCAGTAGTCACCCCCCTTATAGTCGTATCATCTTTCATATAGTCCATCCATTGTTTATTTGATCTTTACCTCCAATTTAGCCACATTCATAATATTAAAAACTTTCCTCATGACATTTTCCTTATTCCTCCGCATGACATGCCCAACCATGACAACCGATTTTTATACAACTTTTCAGTCAACCGTGCACTCTTATATGTATATGCATTTGTTATTTTAACCAAACTAAAAAATTCTTAGGCATGGTATGGAAATAGACGACAATAATCTAAGCTAATATACAAGAGAACTCAATTTGAAACTATTCGCGTTTGCTAAAAACTCGCTAAGTATAAAGCTTAAGAAGAAACTAACAGCAAGATTTACGTTGGCTACAGAAAGTCGTGGAATTTCCTCAGGTCAGATAACTCGTTTTATTCCTACATTCCAAAGGGAAGTGAAAGCAGAAACATTGCCGGTGCTTATCAGGAAATCTAGTTATTGTCGCGCTCCGACCCTATGTTGTATTGCTACGAGTATATTTTATGTTTTTCTATTTCTTCTGTAGATAACGATCACTGTAACTTTTAGATTTGTACCAATATTATTTTGTAGGACAGTATTGTTTTGCACGAAAAATATCAATATCTACAAACTTTTTTTTATATTCGTAGACTACGGCTTTTGTAACACTGGCATAAGGTTCAAATTGCAAAATAAAAACATGACGGAATGTGTATCCGACACAATGCACGGTAACAAACTCTAAAAACAAAAAAAAAATTGCTAAAAGCGTGTGAAATTCGCGGCTGCCGGTTAGTTTCATTTTGGAATCTATCGTAGTGCCACGTAGCGCGTAGCAACCGTAGCAATCTCGTATCACCCGCGTAGCAACCGTAGCAACCATGGAGATTGTTCATCATGAATATTTAAAAACAACGGGTTTTATTAAGTGCGGCTTTATAAAATGGTATTAGGGTTATTAATTTTATTTTTATATTATATCTGGCAAGTAAAATTTTCATTATTCAATAATATTTTATAATTTTTTTAATGACTCTACTTACTCATATTTACTAAAATATTAACACCATTTATTGAATTAATTGACAGTCTCAGAAACATATTACGAAAATCAGTTCACTCGAAATATGTATTATAGTATCTTCCTCAACTAAATCTAGAACAATTCAGCAATATTCTACAGACGTGTATACATATTACCGTACAGCGTCCCCGCATTATTGTGGGTGAATCTTGACTAATGCCTTCTTACAGTGGGTACGTTGCACAGATCAGCTTTGCACCACAGGACCGCCACAAGAAATGATCCGTGGTTGCCGTACTTAACAGCGTCTTACATACCTACCCATTTACTGTAAGCCGCTGTAAACTTCACGGACAACGATCTGTGGATTAAAATGCATCATGGTGTTTTGTTTTGTTGTAGATGTGTTTAATTGTCAAAGTCAAATCATTTATTTCAAATAGGCACATTAAAGGCACTTTTGAACATCAAAAAAAAACTAAATAGAAATGATTCTAGTCGCCCATTCCAAAAGGTAGTTTTCCGACGCTATATCGATATGATTTTGACAGATTGATATCTAAAATATTCACCCGAGTGACTGATATTACGTTAGAATTCGTATTTCCAATACGTTATCTTAAGGAGAAGAATGGGCAAGAAACTCCACCGTTAATTTAATTGATAATATTGACATCGAATTACGTCTCCTTTCATGTATTAACTTGCTTCGTTCGTTTTTTTAGGGTTTCGTAACAAAATGGTAAAACGGAACCCTTATAGTGAGACTCAGTCTGTCTGTCTGTCTGTCACAGCTGGATATCTCGAAAACTACTAATGCTATCAATATGAAATTTAGATTAGTTTTAGATGACGTTTGCCCAATTATTATGGAAATAAGAAAGAAATAAAAATAGATGTATATTTTTTGCAACAGGGACTGAAAGGGGGTCTGAAAAATTCGAAGTGGGGCTACTGGGGCATGTGCGGTGTCATATGACAGAGCGCAGTTTGCACATTCTCAAACATTTTTCTTTTTTTGTAGGCCGCATAGTTTTCTACTTTTGATGATGAATGTAAAAAAAAAATCCGTTCCCCCCCTTATCTCCAAAGTTTGCAAAGAGAAAAATCTGAAATAATTGTATGTGATAGAAGTTTATGTAAAGATTACAGGAAAAATAAATCGAAGTCTTTAAATAGCACACTTATTCAGAAATCATCAATAAAAGATACATTAGTTCCACTATCGGTCAAGAGCTGACATAAAACTGCAATATTCTATACCACAGTGCACAGTGTTAATATTCTCTGACGAATATAGGCCTCGCCGATGAAAATTTAAAAACATATAATGTTACGGAAACCTCGGTGCGCGAGTCCGACTCGCTCTTGCCCGGTTTTTTTACTTTAAGACAGATTTTGAATTTGCGGGTCATCATCTGCCTAGCCTTTTCCCAAATATGTTGGGTTCGGCTTCCAGTGTAACCGGATGCAGCTGCATACCAGTATTTTATATGGAGCGACTGCCTATCTGACCTCCACAACCCAGTTACTGGGTAATACGATACCCCTTGGTAAGACTGGTTGTCAGACTTTCGGGCTTCTGTCAAAGATCCAGGAATGACAGCCGGAACCAACGGCTTAACGTGCTTTCCGATGCACACAGGGATCACGATATGTAAAGATGGTCACCCATCCACAGACCAACCGCGGCAAGCGTAGCTTAACCTGATCGATCGACCTGTGCGGCTATTATTATTTAGCCACGGGCTCCTCGTTGTATTTGCTGGTACCTTGTATAAAAATTAAAGGTCTAGTCAATTTTGACGGCACGGTTGGCGCAGTGGTTAAGCGATTGACTGCTGCGCTGCGTGTCGCGGGTTCGATTCCCGCACGGAACAAATATTTGTATGACCTACAAGTAGTTGTTCCGGGTCTGGCTGTTTGTGTATATGAGTTTAAATGTTTGTAAACGCACCCACAATACAGGAGAAATTCCTAGTGTGGGGCAACGTTTTCAAAAAAAAAAAAAGTTTAAAAAGCAAAGATCAGTTTTATTCATATTATTTGAAAGTTAATTTGGAAAAAAAACGGGCGAGTTTGAAAGTCTTAAGACAAAAATATTAAAGTAACAGTATCCTCCTAATAGTCGGAATACCAAAACGAAGAACTTTAATGTCCTCGGAAACTAGGGCGGATGCAATCTGCTTATAATCAAAATACCCCTAAAGCGATTGCAATTCTGCAACCGCTTCACTATTGCGAATATCTTCTACTGGAGATGGAGGTAGGTATTTGTAATAGTTTTGCCATCAAGTACTATCGTACCTACTTCAATATCGATATTTCAAGTGAATATCCTTGTGTGTGTGTGATATTCACTTGAAATATCGATATTCACTTGTTAATTTACTCCGTTACAATAGGTATGAAGCAATTAATTGAGAATGAACTAATTAAAAAAGAAACAGCGTGTAAAGAGACCATTAGGTACATGGCCGCTACCTCCGCATTCTGTACATCAAACTAAGTAATAATGAGCAAAAATTTTTGTTGGGAAACTATTATTTTTTTGGTGTGAAAATTCAATTAATGGCAGGCATCGCGCAATGTAACGCACGCAAAACATTTTGCTTTTGGATGCGTGCAACGCTGGTACAAGAGTTGTGGGGTTCTTTACAACCGGTGTGCTTTATCATGCATATTCTGTACTTAATAAAAAGTAACTGAAGAACAAACGCTTTTTCTATTAATATAACAACGAGCATTTATATTTGATCTTTACTATGCTCACTTTTTATGACGATTTCAAATCATCGGGGAATTTAAAATAACACCATTTTAAATTCCCCACAAGCTCGATATTACATTGCTTTGCAAAATCACTATCACCGCTTAATTATAAACAGTGGTATTATGTATAATTGTAAACCAGATGGTTGGTGAGTTATAATGATTGGACGTGTCATCGAGCAGTCGGTCACGGGTTTCGCGGATAAACCAATGAACGCGATGACGTAATTGCTTAATTAATTATCACTTTAGGTAATGCATAGCCCATTTATTGTATGGTCACGGTAATCTGTTACACCATAGATGGTGTGATAATTCGTCTTTTCCTGCGAGGAATATACCTTTCTAAATATCTTGTCAACATTATGTTACCTACCCACAGGTTATTAGTTCACATTTTTCCAAACGAAATATACCTAATTTATAATGAAATCTGGATAACTGTTCAAAATATTCTTTGTTAAAACTAACTTTGTTAATTAAAGAACATGATATATCCGACACATTCAGAACCCATTTGAAACAAAGAAATAAAATGGCTTTCATCTTGCAGTTTTAAAACTGCTAAACGATGTTATGATAAAGTATGTTACTCTGCGTAACTATAAATTAATTTGGCAGAGTTCCAACTGGGTTTTACTGAACCTCCTTTAATAGCAGATTCCATTTTATTTCAAATTCGGCTTCAAATATTGAGTGAAAGTTGAATAATATTGTACGTCAAAATATTTCCCTGCAAACGTCACGGACTCGCATACATTTGTTCCTCGTTCCTATAAAACTTACCGGTAGGAAACAGGTGCATTTTTATGTATTACTAAGGTTTCTTTCAAGTTCCAGTACCGGGTTTTCATTTTTCAGGTTATGTTGTGTCAGACATTACTGTGAAAAATACAATTTGTATTTTATTTTAAATAGTTGGGTTCGTGTTGTCCTTCATTGCAAGGCAATGGCATTTCAGCAGGTCAACGAAGAAAAATGTATCTAACAAGTGGCATTGGTATCACTCAGGTCAGAAACGAGCAAAATCGTGAAATACGACTAAGTACTTTTATTTGAAAAAAATATCACATTTTTATTTTATTTTAAATGTAAGTAAATTATTGATTTTATATGTAAAACCTTATAGAATTTGTTACGCTTGGTAATTGAAAGATTGAATCCGTATTTTGGACAAAATCTTCTAACCATTCTCTGCTATATCACTTGTGGTAATTCTCGAACAGTAAGCAAATGAAAAGCTCTCACGACAAAATTAAATTCCATACTTGTCGCCAGCATTCAGCTGCACCATCTGAACCGCTTTCGGCGCGCATAAATCTCATAAATCTCTTCTAATAAAAACATTCTCATTCCACTTCGCATTGCAAGAGAAATATTAAAGTATTAGCAATACTAGGATTACATTCTAGGTTTTCGGCCTCACTTTCAATATCCTAATGCCGAAATTGGAATGTATTGAACGTCGGAGAAGTTATTTTCTAAGTCGTTAAATATAAAAAAAAAACTCATAAAGGTCATGGTGTAAAAAATAATCATAATATTTTTAGAGAAAATTTCAATATATACCTACTATAAGCAATTTTCCAAGAACATCTTTATAAATTTGTATCGACGAGAATAACTTTCGTGGATATTTGAGCTTTTAGATTATTGAATTTAATTTACCGAGGAATATAATGCGATTTATCAAGCGTTCGCATATCAATTTGTCACAGTCGCGTACAGTGACAAATAGAGATAAAACTCAATTAGATATAAATTGTAATGTGAAATCAAACGAGAATATTTGGCAGCTCATTGCATTATTCGGTAAGTTAAATTTAAAATGGCGAGCCATTTGTCCCAAACCCTCGTTAGTAGTAAATTAGACTAATTAACCCCAGTGAGAGTAATAACTGTTTACCAACTCCAATTACAGCATTCGGTTCAAATTATTGAATTGGTAACATATTAAACGTAACACAATTGTTTTGATCGTTTACTTGTACGACCGCTGCGATTCGCATCCGTTACATGATAATACGAGTAGGTAATGTAGAAACTTTAGCCTACATGGCGTTTCCATGCAACCTCGTATTTTATTTATAAGTTGATGGCATAATATTACAGGATTAAGGTAGAAAATAATGGGTGTGTAATATATGGCATAATAACAGATAGTATAATACCTATCACTTGAATGAACGTTCATAAAAACTTTCATATAACCTTCTTTTGCTCTAATAACATTTAGTATAATGTTCATTACATATAATGATTTGTATAATGGTCTTTTTATACAAGGAGAAACTTTAAATGCGCAAAACCTCTTAAGGGCTCATTGTACTCATAATTATGGACAACTTTTACCATAGCACCCAAGCTGAAATTGCGAAAAAAAATCATTTGTTCCCTACATTTACTCGTCAAAATGTGCTTAACAGCTGATATTTTTTTGCGATTTCAAGTTTGGTCCCATAGTAAAAGTTGTTCATAATGATGAGTACAATGACCTTATAGAGGTATGAGGAACAGGGTGTAAAGTTCACTCAACCTCCATAGAAAAGGGAGGATCCTCCGACCAGACGGATGTTGTGTCCGGTGGGCAACTGCCCGATGATTCATGTCGGGCCGTTGTATCTATGTTAATTGCGCGGTAAACTCTGCTTGCGCGATGCAGGATTTACGTGACGTAGTATGACGCGTTGTTCGCATGTGGCGTTGTAGATACCGCTGCATCACCTTTTGTTTAAGAGGTTTTGCGCATTTAACGTTACACGTTGTATAACCTTTAGTTGACCTAATTTTCATATTTACTAATTTTCAGCCAACATTCTGTAATGTTATCATACTGTTACTCGTATAACCTCATCTAACCCAAATGATTCACCAACAATAGAGAGGATCTGGCGCTCGGACACGCTCGCTTGACTCGCTCGCCTTCGCGGGTTAAGGAGCTACCTTGAAAATAAATCCGGGCGAGTGATCTACTAAGCGAGCGAAAGTGATGCAATTACTTTTGAAACGCAAAAAAGAAGATGGCTATAATGTGCGTGCGCTCGGAATAAAACGACGTATTTGCCAAAACGAATTTACTCATTTTTTAACAAAATAAATGAATTAAATGTAAAACTACTTTGAGTAAACTTGCATATGATAATTCTCTATGTTTTAAAGTAAATTTCATTGAATAACTCTTAAGAGTTAGTAAAAGTAAAAAATTAACTTTGCAATTTTTTTGTATCGAGATAAATTAACTGAATCGTGTATTCCTTTTTACATAGGTATTACTAGACTAAAAAGTAAAAAAAAAACATATACCAAAATGTTAAATCCCTATTCCACATAATTAAAAAGTTACACGACATAGAAAAACCACATTTTTTTCAATATATCACCTTAATGGTCACGGTTCTAACCTAACCTAACTTAACGTAATTGGCAGGCGTTAATATGGTCACTGGTCTAACCTAACTTACCCTAACGAAAATGGTAGGCGATTAAAATCTAATCAGTTTTTGTGAAAACATACAAAACGTTTTACAACGTTTATAAGACGTTTCTAAATTATATTAAACGTTACTTATTGATTTTGAATATTATACTAATTGAATATTAATTCAAATGTGCATTATAGAAAATGTCAATTATACGAGTACCATATAAAATTAGGTAAAATGAAATTATATAAATAATTCATTATATCATTTCATCATTATATTAAAGAAAAGTATATTTAGATCATAAGATAAATAGAACTTTTGTATCAAACGTTACACACCCGAAAATAATAGTATCATGTCGGTGAGCAGACAGAGCGCATCATCATGTGAATTGTTATATATATATATCTATAGACCAATGTTATTTGAATTAAATACCAAGCGGCAATTCGCGGGCAGAACCGCGAATGTGTTTCCCCGTCGCATCGCATCGTCATGCTCGCGCTATTACTTCGTGTTCTTTTTGCTCGGTTACTAAGGGTTCTAGCGTGATGCTAATAGCCTATAGCCTTCCTCAAGAATTGGGCTATTAAAGGCAAAATGATTTTTTCAAATCCTACTGGTAGTTCCAGAGATTAGCGCGTTAAAACAAACACACAAACAAATAAACGCTTCAGCTTTATTATTATATAAATATATAGATTACGAGTTTAATTATAGATATATATTTTAATTACGCGCCCAGTGTTAACAGTAGAATTGTAGGTAAGTATTTAGGTAGGTAAATACTTACCTACAATTCATGGAAACAACAGACGTTTTACTACGAAAAATGTAAATGTTCCACTGAAAGCACTTAGATCATCTGAAGCTAGCAAGATTTAGAATGTTGCTTCTACTAATAGAATCCGGCTGGGATGTTACCTGAATTTGTAAGAATAATATCTTTTATTTTTGTTAAGCTCTGATTTCGCTATTGGTATACGTTCTCTAAGTATGCGTAAGAGGTCTCGTCACTTAGGTATCGAGGGGCGGATGATACCTTTAAGTACCTATTGCTTTAAAATTATATATTACAAGTTCTATTACACAAGTTGCTTGTTTTTTAGAATACTTTGCTTCTTCCATATAATAATCAGGGTTTCGTTTAGGTACTTTTTGATATGTTACAACAGAATGATGCTATGTAGATACTGAAAAATTAAAGAAACAAGATACTATCTATGAATACTTCGTAATTATACTAACAAATGAATATTCTACGTCTCAAGAAACATAGATCAAAGACAATTTCTTCGATATTATATGTTACTAGCTTCTGCCCGCGACTTCGTCCGCGTGAAATTTCACCCTCTTAGCGGTGGAATTTCGAAAAATCCTTTCTTAGTGGATACCTACTCTTCACAAAGAACACACCCTGGAGTGGTGACCGCGTATCGGAAGACGTAGCGTTGGAAGGCCTCTCACAAGGTGGACCGATGCGATGATCTGGTGAAGACCGCAGGAATCCGCTGGATGCGAGAAACACACATACGGTTGAAGTGGCGTTGCTTGGGGAGGCCTATGTCCAGCAGTGGACGTCTTTCGGCAAAAATGATGATGCTGTATCAGACTTGCAGACAGGTAGCATGTTGTGTTTGTTACCCCTCTGGCTAAGCTGCATTAAGCTCTGTACTAGATGTAAGTTTGTACGAATAGCTTTTCGGTTAATAAGCTAGCCTTAACAGTTCCGCAGACGTTGCTTATTTTTGGCAAGCCAATGATAATCTATTTATCTTTAAAACCGGCAATAATAACGATAACCTCTTAAGTTCCGCTAATAAGACAAAATTCATATTAGGTTTTTTTTTTAGGTACGCGGGGGCTTGACGAGTTGTATCCTGTGGTTTTCAGAACACTCGCTTATGCTTAAAAATCAAGGCTTTTTGTAAAAATTACAAATCTATTTAGTATAATTTTATTTCAATCTACATATAAACATACAAATACATAAAATTGAAGTATCAATGTCAACAAAACTTTATTTTTTGTTTTTGTCTATCGTTTTGTTCCGGCTAATCTCCGAAACGGATGGACCGATTTTGATGGGACTGCCAGATAGCTGTTGTTATAAGAAGCAATTGGGTTTTGGAAATTTTATTTCAGAAAAAGAAATGGGTTCCACGCAAAAAAAACTAAACTCATAAAATCAAATGTGCACGCGAACAAAGTCGCGGGCACAGCTAGTAAAAAATATAATTTGCGTTTCCAAAACAGAATGTGGTAGTTTCTAATTAAGGATTTACAAACAGTTTTGCTTATTCATAAAAAAATGCTCGATCCTAAAATATTTCAGTGTGACTGACGTCAATCAAGGGTGGACCGCTCTAAAATATGTAGTTGGTGAAACAGTGAGATTTATTGAATTCAATTGCCGCTACAAAATGTATGTCAACCTATAAAAATATTCAGTTAGGTTTTTGACCGAACCGACCCGATGTTGAATATATGGCAACAATTTTTTACAAAATCATTTGTCAGTAGTTTAATACTATTGGAAAAAAATATTCACTTTTGTAGGTATTATTTTGAACTCATTCAAGTATTTGACGAAGGTTCCCAATATCCGTAAGAAAATTAACTCGTATTAGCATTTATAATTTATACGAGATTGTATAGTAGGTATTCGGGAAAAGTGCCTACATAGCTAACGACAGTTAAGTGTTAGTTCTAACAAAACATCAGCCGTACTTAGGTCCTCTGTTATAAAATCTAATTTGCATTACCAACGTAACAACCTGTTTTTAGCCGTTTCGCCTGGTGACATCACAAAGAAGTCGACTAATTACTTTATAGTTTTATGTAAATTGCGACATTATTAACTAAAGCGCTGTGTTACTCATGAATATTACAGTTATTTTACTTGAACATTTAAAGTGTAATTGGTAAACTTTTGTAATTAAAAAGGGCTTTTGGTGGCTTTATGTAACAAAACAAGAGAAGTCTATATGGAAAACCACTTCTATTGATGTTGTGAGTCGTTCTGTCTAAATGTCATAGAATATTTGTTTCTACTGCCAAAATATACTTCAATGTCTATGCAGCGGTGCTATTCTGTAAAAATCTCACCGTGAAAACATAGGTGAAGTGAGCGTGGAGTGAGCTGTCAATAGTGTCAATTCCTAGCAAAAACAAACTCACTTCACCTAAGTTTTCACGGTGAGATTTTTACAGAATCGACTGGCAGGTATATGAATCATCACAAATACAGAGGTTAATCCAAGGATAATCGAAGGAATCATGGTCGAGCTCTTATCTTTCACGAACATAACAACAACCGTCACACTCTATGATTAAGACAGATTTATCGCGGCCGGAGGGAAGTGTTACTGATTGAAAGGCCAACAGCAATGTTTCATAAAAGTCACGTTTGACGGACCATTCCATTATATTAAATACAAATACGTATTGTTAAGAGGTTCCTTTCTTTGGAAACGTGACTACCGGCTACCTGGGGGCCTAAAAAGGCCACTTTGGCAGAATCATAAAAGGATAACATTATGAATATGGCGAAGACAGTCCGCGTTTTTCCTTTTTTTCGCTGCAATACGTAAGTAGGTATTATCAAAGAGATTGGATTTCGATTTTATTGATTGGTATTTTAGCACAGACAAAAAAAAAATAACTGAAAAATCCTTCACCAATGGGATTTGATACGATTAACTTAACAGTTAACTGTCCATTATGATTCATAATGTTATCCTTTTATGATTCTTCCAAAGTGGCCTTTTTAGGCCCCCTGGACCCATTTCTTGATGCTTTTTAGGGTTCCGTACCCAAAGGGTAAAAACGGAACCCTATTACTAAGACTTCGCTGTCCTTCCGTCTGTCTGTCACCAGGCTGTATCTCATAAACCGTGATAGCTAGACAGTTGAAATTTTCACAGATGATGTATTTCAGTTGCCGCCATAACAAAAAATACTAAAAACAAAATAAAATAAATATTTAAGGGGGGCTCCCATACAACAAACGTGTTTTTTTCGGCGTTTTTGCCTTGTGTCTGTCACCAGGCTGTATCTCATGAACCGTGATAGCTAGACAGTTGAAATTTTCACAGATGATGTATTTCGGTTGCCGCTATAACAACAAATACAAAAACAAAATAAAATAAATATTTAAGGGGGCTCCCATACAACAAACGTGTTTTTTTCGGCGTTTTTGCCTTGTGGTGTGCCGACTCGCACTTGGCCAGTTTTTTTTATATTTATTTAGAAAATGACATGTGTATTTTAAAATACACACAAGTGAAAAATCCAAATAAACTTTTTTTCTTGCATTTCGATTTATTATGCGTCCCTACTTTGCATTAAACTGACAATGGACATGTCGATGTATCCGCCATTTTCCTTCCGTTTTGGTTTTTTCGAATGAAGGAAGTTAGGGATCGCCTTTGGCCTTCGACGTTGTCTGTCTTCCGTGAAAGAATTATGGCGGGAGAATTTTTGTGTAAGTAAATCAAGATTGGATTTTTTTATTAGTTGGATTGTGATCCTTAACGAAATTTTTTTTTTTCATATTATCCCTATTAAAACATGTTAATAAGTACCGTCTTCTGTTTTGTTATAGGCCTTTTGTCGGTTTATATTTTTGAAAAAAATATAAGTACCTACTTCCAGTCTGACACTTTTACGTCATATTACACAGAAAGCAGCAGAAATGAATTGGATAATGCGCAACTCAAATGACTGCCAAATCGTGATATTATGTCGCCAAGAGGTTTTAATAGCGTTATAAAACCGGATTTCAGCACCAGACCCAATTGAATTTTGCATACGGCTATTTAAAAGATCCTGGAGATTATCCAGACGGTGGCCAAAAGCGGGTTTATTAATATTAGGCCCGTTTTACACATGAAAGGGGTCTTGTATAGAACGATGTAGTTGGCTTTCGTAGCAAAATAGTTTACTTCTCGCCCCTATTGAAGAGGATCCTAGAGGCAACATCTTTACAAATTTCGTGTCGTATCGCCGAGGGACGGAACAGTTCTCGATGTAGCCGGTCGGACTTTCCGAATACGAAACTGCAACTTGAATAGAAGATCCAGTTTGTGAATATACGATAGATTTGACTAGCAGACGTACGCCGCACGGACGGTTATCGACATAAGTCAATAACATTTTTTGTTTACCTACGTATCAGGTTTATTTCGTGATTGAATCGTTTTTGGAATCCAAATAAAGTGTTTCACTTTTATATGTATTCAAAGCTAAACTTTTAGTATAGTTTTTTAATTAGAAACTAATGGTTAAGCGAACTAATTACAAATTAAATTGAATTCTCCCTAAATCCCATTTAAATTGAAATTCTAATCAAACCATATCGTTAAATCGATAACTTGGTTAATGAATGTACAATTGTACATGTGTAGCTACCTATGTAGTCAAGTAACGCCACGGGATAAGATTAATGGGTATTAGACAGACAGCACAATTTCGAGTTGAAATTCGGAATTCGGAATTCCGAATTATGTTTACTTTAGAAATAGCTTTATGTAGACAAATAGTTTCCTACATTATCATGTATAAACCTTGAGAATAACTAAAGTATGAAATAAACTTATATGCACGTATAACTTCAATATTAGGTTATTATTATATTTTTACAAAATATACGGATTAGTTGTTAACTTCAACATAGGAGTTAAAGTAAGAAGCCAGTATGGAAGACTGGATTTGGTAATTATTAATTGGATATTTTTTTATAGTTAAAAATGAACTTGATCTCTAGACACTTTTGATGTGTTTATATCAACAGGAATCATCATCTGCCGAGCCTCTTCCCAACTATGTTGGGGTCGGCTTCCAGTCTAACCGGATGCAGCTTAATACCAGTATTGTATATCAACAGGAATAAAGAACCTTTTATAAAACCTACCAACCTACAAAATAAAAATTATTTATGAAAGAATAATTGAACGTAAAAAAACCTTTATACATTTTCTGACAGCATACAATATTAAATAAAAAGCTGCTAATAAAATATGGGTATGTCATGCTCATCCAATGACAAATATTCGTTTGCTTTTTGTTAATTTAGCTGGATTCGAAATGCCCAGTGGATAAACAAATTCTCTGAACTAGCCGCTTAAAACTCAAAGCTGGACCCACAATTTTTTTTTGATATTGATGTAGTTCATGTGAAAAGGTATTCCAAAAAAAAAATTATTCAATCTTTTATTCAAAAGCAGTGAAATATTTAGGTGAAAAATATTGGACTAGTTTAAGATTTGTTATACAATATTGTTCTGCGTTCGTACAATATTGTACTAGCCCTCAAAGTTTCATTAATATTCATCGTAAAAAGCGCAAATTCCATTTTTGACATTGATTTATGTGCGGTCCTGGCAATGCGTGCACCACTGTGCCCAAATAATAGCTCTTACAGATCAAAATTGTTCTAAAAGTTACACACACAAGTATTCTTCGATACAGACTGGTAGGTTATAATAGCACTGCGCTAATATTAAACAAGTTATAGTAACATTAATCATCATTATTTCAGTTCACGTCCATTCGTACTCAATCATGCAAGTAGTAAAATACTTTTTTAAAACTAAATCATGTGACTGGATGAAATATATTGTTATCTATGGTCACTTATAACGTGTGTGGAAGTAATTACCCGTAACATTTATCTTTTTTCCTCTACAAATACAGACAATGCAGGATTTCACGATACAATGGGGTTTATATTGGAATATGCGTCGCTTTTTTATTAAATAAATAGTTACTCGCCGGCCGCTTCTGTATTTTTACTGAACATTTTCATTGAATGTTTTCATTTGCTATTTATTAAATATATTGTTGGTCGTAATCAGACGAAAAGAGTTTGGGAGATTTCTGTCGCTTTTGAGGAAGTTTTGGTTTACGTTTTGTGGGACTAATAGTGTGACGGCCAGTAAAACTGTAGAAAAGTTACCTGAAAATTTATCAGTTTCCTCCTAACAATGTACCACATACCTAACTTACCCCATCGCTTTATAAGGAACCCTCCTAGAAATCCAACTTCCAACTTTCAACCAAACTCTTTGCAATAAATACAATTTAATTTCCAAACTCTTTGCAGTAAATACAATTTAATTACCAAACTCTTTGCAGTAAATACAATTGACAATCAAATTGAACTTCAGATTGCCGCTGTAGTTTAACTAATGTAAATTGTGTGCGTCTCGGAATGCATGGAGGTAGCAATTTTCCCGTATGCGACTTATGCTTCCTTTGAATGATTTGCCAAGTTCGCTCATAAATACCGGTGCCCGTCTCCAAACTACTTGGGACTTATGAAATTCTGTTACACGTTTAAACTAATGTCGTGACATCGTGGTTGGTTTCATGGTCCCGACAGGCTAGGCATGTAATTGTGTACGTGATTAAACTACATAGTTATGTTACGTTTTTTGTTCATGAAAGGATAAAGTTACGAGTCTGTTTTGCGTGGGATGAATACCATCACATCACACTATCCATACTTCCATACTAGTATTATAAATGCGAAATTGTGTCTGTCTGTTACCTCTTCACGCTTAGACTGCTGAACCGATTTAGATGAAATTTGGTATAGAGATAGTTTGAATCCCGGGAAAGGACATATGATAGTTTTTATCCCGATGTTTCTACGGGATCGACACTTATGCGGGTGAAACCGCGGGATGCTGCTAGTTTGTAAATAAGCCGTGGAATGTGTTCCCTTTATCATAAAGTTTAAAAAAGTCAGTTCCTAAAATGAAATTAGTGCACAATGTCTAACATTAACATATTTCATATTTTGGTACCTACTTTCAAACGTATGTATCGATAAAATTTGCAATTTGAAATCAAATGTGTCAATTTAATTAATTAATGATTTATAAGTTTTATCAATATTAAAATGCCTAACATGATACCGCATGCAATGTCAATTAACCTAATGTGTGGTTCCTAACATTTATGTTTAGCAAATACCTAAATGATTTAGTTTCTACAAAGTTGCTTTTAATTTAGGTATTACATTTTCGATCACAGCTTTCCAATTATGTACTAACCCTCATAATTCACATTTTATCGATTAGTATGTTTGAATAATAACATTAAATTAATTTTGTGTACGTAAAACACTGCAGAGGCAGTAATTTATGAAATGCAAATTTTGCTCTCCAATTCCAGGTTTTCGGCGAACGCATTCTCATTCATCTTGTTTCCTACGTGCTGTTTGATGTTGAAAAAAATACAAAAACTATATGTAGCTTACATTTACACTATGTACCTACTGGGGCTTGCACCATGGTGTACATAAATACATAGGTACACACATGGTGTTCTTTTGCCATTGATACATAGCCGCGTGTATGCATTTGATATCAGTTACGAATGATATTTTTTTTTTGTTTTTTCTTGTTAGGTATACAGAGTGACGATTAAGTTCAGCATCATCTGCTTAGCCTTTTCCCAACTATGTTGGGGTCAGCTTCCAGTCTAACAGCTTCCAGTCTAACAGCTTCCAGTCTAAAAGTAAAAATGTATCTTGTATCGGGACTATTTATAAAAATTACATCGTACTATATACCTACATTACAAGCAAATAATTTATTTCTATTTAATAAAAATTAGATTATTTCCCATAATTAAATAATATTAAAAAAATGTATTATTATATATATTTTTTTAAGTTTTAAGCCTTTAGTTTTGTTATTATTATGTGTGATCACTTATTTCTGAAATTGCTGGTAAACCTATAATTGGCGACTGTGTAAGACAGACTATTGTGATATATAGTACTTATGATCATTAAGTATACATAGAAGCGTGCCTTAATAAATAAATTATTTGAAAGAACTAAAACAACAAAAAAAATTGAAAACGGCAAAATAAAAAATAAAAATGTAGGTATCTAACTTTAACTCGTTTTCAGAGTTCCGCAACGTAAAAAGGAAACGGGGCTGTAATAAGATCACTCGTTTTTCTGTCATAGTCGATTTTATTTAGCTTGATAAGGGTTGTTGCGCCGACACGTTGGCGCAACAGAATATGGTTATAGAAATTGCTACCACATTTCAACAAGTTAGGGCAAGAACTATTGTGCTCTGATTGGGCGTTGAGACGAATAGACTATAATTATATTATAATAATAATAAATATTGCTTGGAAAAAGTGTTTTTTACAGTTAATCTTTATAAATATTTTTTTGTGAAAACTTTTTATAACTATACAGCTTGTATCAGAAAGGTGTCGTCATATTTAAGGGTGTGCACAGACCATCAAACTGGACAACTTTCTTCATGGGAGCAACATCGTAATCGCAAAAAAATTATCAACTGTCCCATATAAAACTTTAATATCTCATCATCATTGCATCACCAGCACCTACCAAGCCTTTTCCCACCTAAGTACATACATGATTTCTTCATATGATTTTGTGTAATATGATTATTCTGGATAGGTTTAACTTTATGTATATTTCGTAATCGAATATTCTCCTAATCAGCTGTTTTAATTCTAAATATCTGTATCTCTCCCTGTATCATTTACAACAAATAACACAGACTGTATGCAGCAGTATACACAGCTGTATATCACTGCACCACACAATTACGCAGTACGCAGTTGAATAATAATTCCCCATTTAGTTAATTTCATAGTCATGATTGCCAGACTCCGGTGTCAAACGCTAGCAACAATTTAGTTTAATTACAGGCGTAACAACTTGCAAGTTATTTAAACTGTCTCCGCTTCCGACGATACTCGAACTACAAGCTGAAGAAAACTGTTGCTCTTTTAAAATGTACACTAAATGTAACTGTATATCTTACAGACTGTTTTTAAAATGTACACTAAATGTAACTGTATATCTTACAGACTGTTTTTAAAATGTACACTAAATGTAACTGTATATCTTACAGACTGTTTTTATATTAAACGCGTAGCAATTAATTTTGAATGCTGATACTGTTTTAGATTTGTTTTTTAGTTAGAAAGCAACTGCTTTGATTCTTGGTAAGCTTTGCTACTATATTTTCAAAAGCCTGAGTTAATGATGTAAAATAATAATAATTCGTTTTACGTTTCATCATAGTTTGCGATACGTAACTATTTACACAGATATTGTTATCTTCGTAGCACGGTGCTACGAAAGTGTAGCAAAGGTGCTACGGTTTTGTAGCACCGTAGCGTGCTACTACGGTGTCTATTTTGGGTAGTAAAGGTTGGGACAAGCGTAGCCTATGTATGTTGTTATGTATGTATGTTGTACATTTCCTAGCTGGTAGCTTTCCTATCGTAGTTACCGTGTCCAGTATAATGTTTCAGAACCAATCACGGACAAAAGTTTGATTAATAAGCAAACGATTATTTAAGATAAGAAATATCCAAAGAATGGAATACACACCAATTTACTGTTGATATAAGAAAAATAAGAACATAAATAATAATAATGAAACGGGAACGAGAGATAAAACATAGTAGGTATATATTAGCTCCGCAATTTGTACGAGTCAACCGTAGTAAATGAATTACAGGGGTGCTCACGATGGTAAGTAACTACTATCTTCGGCTTTATCATAGTGTTCCGGTTTATAGAGTGTAAAAGCTTTGATTAAACCGGTTTCTTAAAACTACAAATGGCTACTCATTTGTGGAACGGTTTGTTACATATTTCTTTTTTATAAGGGTGATTTGATAATACATTAGTAGCATTGGTAGGTTCGTATAGGTTTTCATGTGAATGTTAATAAAATTACTTACGATTGTATAGAATCAAGTTTTTCTAATTGAGCAGACAGCTATGCTGGTAGGGTGTTTGTTGCGCTACTTCTTCTTCCCAGCTAAATAAAGAATGAAAGAAAATACATTTATTTAGCACAGACTAAAAGACACATTACACCAGGGGGCCTAAAAAGGCCACTTTGACATAATCATAGAAGGATAACATTATTTTGGTGGTTCTGTCTTAAGTCATTTTGACGTTCAAAAAGTGCTGATTCACAGCCTAGTTTTAATAAATGACTTTTGATTTAATTTGTTCACAACAGACAATTATTTTGGATATAAATTAATTGACAAGGCCTAAGGTCTACTGGGAAATTAATTAATGAATATTGAAGCAAAAATAAATATTGGTGTCCTATGACGAATAGAGCTGCCACAATCAGTCATCGTAAGAACAAAGCGAATAATTAAAATGTCAAAATATCAAAATGTTTGTCTCCGACTGCATTTATTTGATGGTCCCCTTTCCTAATAATTAAGTCGTACATACGGGAGTACTTAATTCCGAGAGGCAGCCGTGTCTGTTTTAAGTACAAATTGGAGCTGCGAGTAATACCCGCACTGAAGGCTATTCCACGAACGTCATTAACAAACAGGGGTCACCGAATATTAGTTTAAACTTACTCAAAAACATATTTATAGTTAAAAATGGCCTCAATTACCTACTTGTTACAAAAAAAAAATAGCCTTATAACTAAAAAACTTTTTACTAAGTTTTGCGCCCGCCAAGGTGAAACCATTATCGCACGGAACAAACTCCTCCAGCAAATCCTTAAATATTTTAACTGTGATACTAAAATTATAACTCGTGTTAATTACCAGCGACCTGAGCTCGTTATCGCCCTACCGTCGTTAATTTCTTATTTGATTTCGATCGTTAATAATGGAACTTAAAACATGCAAACTTCTCCTCACAAACGTTCGCAACGAATCGAAAAATCTATTATAAAACACTTAACGTTAGGAAGTAGTCGGTAGTTGGAGTACTATTCCGCGATCGCTTCACTTCACATTTATTTTAACGATTAAACTCCAATTATTAAACCTTTGTAAAACTCTTGTATGGCGTATTATTTAATTTTTACATTTAGAGGAGTTTTGGTGTGCATTCATTACAAACGAAACGCCACAGGTAAAAGTTTAATCGCTAAAAATTACAGCTAAACAATATTTCAGCTTTATGAATTACATTTTTCAATCTCTGCTTATGCGTGCACGTTTGCGAAGCACTTAGCATTCAGCCGGGCCGACCGGTTACTTTATAGACAAATATTTCACTCTAACATACGAGCAACGCAAATAAAGCCGAGCATTTTTTCTCCACATTTTATACACTGGGCCGCAAAGAAAGCGGGTCGGTTATAAAAAAAAATGCGATAACTTTCAGAATATTTGAGCAATCCTTTTAGAATAAAAACTTAATTAAAGTTTATTTCATCAAAAATACTTATAGGAAGAAGTACAACCTTTTTATTTCTTTTTGGTGATATAAAAAATAAAGACTATTTTTTACTTTTATTTCTCTTTATAAATATGGCATTCTTGTGCAGAAATTCATTATTCTGATCAAATTTAATTAAAAACATGCCACTCAGAATTCTGGCAATGCTTGAAGACGGCCGCAGCCAGCGTCATTTATTTCATAAAGCTAGCTCCAATATTTTGAATGTTATTGAGGTTTTTGTTACCGACCCGCTTTCTTTGCGGCCCAGTGTATTTTCCTCTGTCCTTTGAAGTTGGCACTTTATTTAATGCCATGTTAGTTCTTATATTTCCACTCAGTGATACAATAGACAAGACACCTTGGAACTTTACACGATGCACATAAAAATGGAATTATTGTCGTACGTGGCCACTTTTAAACGTACATATTTTTACACTTTCAACTCGACTCGTTTCGTTTTATTGGTTGAAGTAGTGGCACCCCTAGAAGACGTAATAAGACTTAAGTCTTCTTTTAATAGACACCGCTATTTGTCTCAGCACTAAACAAGCACAATTTAGCGTTCGACTTACAACTTACTCCGCGAGTTAATATTCCAACAAAAACAGAGACGTAATTTCCCCGTCTTTGACTGGCTGAGAACTTAAGTACGACACAGTATACCATCCGTCTCTCGAAATACTGACACTCTATTAAAGGCATCGGGGTGAGTTAAATGGAACTAATAACAGAACCTAATGTTTTTAAATAGAAATTTTCATGGTTCAATAGTTTCTAAAGTGACACGCAGTGATGGTGCTTTTTTAAACACTGATGTCAAGATTCAGTCCTATGTGACTATGTCATATTGATATATGCATGTTTTTTTTTTACTCCTAATGACAGAATAATTACTGAAGCAGGGCTTTCCGCCAGAAGTAACAGATGCGTCAGCTAAAGCTTGATTTTAGTAAAACTATAAAATCTACCGACAGACATAAATTAGTCCTAAACAACAACACTGCGACTAGAATTGACGTGTCGAATTAGCGGCTCTAGCACAAGTGTCGTTGTTATAGCTCATTATAAACACAATGATACGACAGCCATAATTATGAGCATCTGTCTATGAAGGATGATGTTATGTACCATCGAGTTGATGCTCCCACCCCGGGAGCCGAGGGCCCTTCGCCCACAATTTACACAGAACATTATTCGGTGATGCTCAGACTACTTGTCTCGAACCACTTAGTACCAACCTCAATTGAGCGAAAGCGAATTCAAATATATTTAACGCTCAATACCTTTTAAGTGATAATTTGAAAAAAAATGTTCAGTCAGAGCTCTAAACGATAGCTGTGACTTGCTTACTATTTAAGTATTTTTTGCTTTGCGAACTCATTTTTAAAACTGCTGAATGAATCTGGGTGATCTGAAAATTAATCTTGGTTATGAAAAGAGCAGTGAATACTGCAATAATATATTGTATACATCGTTAATTGAATGTAAAACCTGTAATTAAAACTGAATCAGGATTAGTTCATTCATAAAACCAACTGCAACATGCAGGAAATATTAATTTATCATTGGCAATATCTGTAACACGGGAGAGTTTGCTCGGTTAGAACTCATTAGGTATCAACGAGAAACAGACGATGCAAATTGTATTGTTTAAATGGAATTTAATTAAAAATAACTTGGCGAATTGTTTGCACTATGTGCGATGCATTGAGCTTTTTGCTACGCCTGCAGGCAGGGTTAGTCAATCCGTGACCGCAAGCATTGTAACGGATCCGGGAAAATAAATACAAATAAAAGAAGAATAATGTTTTATTTCAGCGTTGACAATGCATCCGCAAAAATGGTGGTGGGTAAGTGATGTGGTGGTGTTCCGGGCTGTTGACCCGAAACGTTGACTTTTTCGCGTAGTGGAATGGTTGAATGATGCCAAAATAAGTGCTGTTGTTCTGTGGGCTACCCAATTTGTGTGGATTGCACTCTACCAGTAGTATTATTATTCCTCTGAAAATTATAGAAATAAAAACTCGATCATGTTAGAAAATAAAGATAGCAACTGTAAAAGCGACAATTTGACAAGCAGCAAATTTGGTGGATTTTCTAAACAAGGTAAAGATGATCAAAAGAAAAATACCTTATCTTGCACACAATCTGCGCGCGAGATAAAAGATAAATACAAGTATACTGCTTTCTGTTTGAACAAAATATATATAGAACACAGGACACAAAAACGAAGATACTTCATAACATTTCTATCCTCTCTTATACGAGGTGCTTACGCGTTGTTAACGAATGCTTGAGGCCCCAAGTATTGAGGACACGCCTTTATGCCGCTGTAGCCCTAGCGTGATACATGGCGCTCCCTGACACCGTAAATAATAGTAAGTGTTCGTATAAATATCCGCAATCATTGAGGGATACTCGCAAATATATTCTTTGAACTTCGCCATTAACCAAACAGGAAACTTTGCTGATGTACTTTTCGAATAGTTTTAATTTGTCTTTACCTTGCTCTCGGTGAGGGTACCATCAAATAATAAGGAAGAAAATAGCTTAGCAACACACAAGGCAAGGAGTGAAGCGGTTCGAATGAACAATTTGACGTATTAAGTACTGTGTTGTGAAATAAATTGATTGAAACCGTAGGTACGTTTGTAGCGGTGGCGATGTTAACTTCTAAAAGAATGAATTGTTTTTCGGACTAAAAATAAATATTATTTTGTATGGATAGAGTTTATTATATGCAAATATTTAACTGGCAAAATGTGGGTGTGCCTGATACCTCCCGCCTCCACCTAAACCCTGTGGGGAATACAGGTTTGATGTTAAGATAATGATGATTTAAATAAGTGCTTATTTTATCCATATATGTATATAAAATTAATATATAAAATTCAAAGTCCTGACTGACAGATCTATCAACACACAGCCTAAACCACTGGTCCTAGAGACATGCAATTTGGAGGGTATGTTCTTTGTGAAGAGTAGGTATCCACTAAGAAAGGGTTGTTCGAAATTCCATTCCTAACAGGGTGAATGGGGGGAGGGTGAAATTTCACGCGGGCGAAGTCGCATTTCACGCGGCAGAAGCTAGTCAAAAATAAAACAATTGACTAGACAAGGTTCTGTAGAGATTCCCTAAACACCATATTTTAAAAGAGATACGTAACATTTATAGAATATTAAGCAAAACACAGTCATCAAAATCCGTTCAGCGGTTCATGTGGGTGGGGAACCAACAAACAATTTAAGGGCACTTCCTTTTTATCGCACGGGGGCGGTGGAGTCACGAAGCGGTAAACATCACACTAATATTATAAAAGCGAAAGTTTGTGAGTGTATTTATATGTTTGTTACTTCTTCACACTCAAACGGCTAGACCAATTTTGATAAAATTTTGTACGGAGGTAGCTGAAACCCAGGATTAACATATAGGCTACTTTTAATCGCGATATTCCCACGGGATCGATATTTACGCGGGTGAAACCGCGGGGCGCAACTAGTATATTATATAAATACGAAGGTAAAAGAATACACTTCGACCTTCTCTTCTATACCCGTTTGTGTTGTGTGTGTTAATTCGCTTACTATTTATCTTTTAAATTCTTTATTTACCTACGTTGAAATGAGGATGAACTGGGAATTTTATGAAACTTTTGTAAGTGAACCTGACTTTAATGGTTGGGAAAATAAAATATTAAAGTCTATGTTCAAAAAGGTAGATACCTAATTGAAAACAGAAATCTCTATTAAGGACTATAAGTTTTTTTAAGTTTTCCAAAGAAACCAAAACTTGCTACAGTTAGTTAATTAGATTTCATTCACCCTTGGTGTAATTGGAAAAGTACTTACACTGTATGTTGACTCGCTCGTCGATGTTTCTTTATTTACGTGGCCTCTACGTTTCCACAACAGTGAAGTTCTCACAGACGAAAGCTGATTTAATTAGTGTTGTTAGTACAGTTGCGCGGTGCTTGCAAATAATCTGAGTTCACCTCCGAGGGGCGACTCCACCACATTAAACCTTTTTCTCTAAAACTCCTGCCTTTTTCCTTATAGCTAACAGACTCGTTACTGTTAACTCTTTACTTAAAACTAGGCGTTAATTAATTATCAAGCACTGTACTGTGAAAATGCTTTTGACTAATTAATTTGGCTTTCCATTTTAAAGTCTGAAACAACTACCGCGGAATTCCGTTTTATATAGTTTGAGATAGAATTTTTCAAGGTTCTAGTGCTCCAAATGAAGTTACATAAAAGCTTGAAAACCATTTTTATTGAATTGCATAATAGGTAACGTTTGCAACTACCTTTTTTATGTGTAGGCACAAGTAGTAGGTAGGTACTAGGTAGGTAGTACCTACTACTCATAATAATCATAGTCATAATTCCACACAAAAAATCCACTCATAAACCACAAGTTTTCTTACTTAAAAGAGGCTTTATAGCCCTTTCAAGCAGAAAACTTTTTCATTGCACCATGAATACAATAAGTATCATAGCTCTCCCCTCGGTTGGAATTTAAAATACCTGATAATACAGCGGCTTTGAGAATAAAGTTACTTTATCGATAATAACCGCATTTCCTATTTTTACCTTGCAAGCCACTCTAGTTAAGTAGACATTTATGACAATGGCGCGGGCGTAATAGGTACTCCTCTGTCACATTACGGTTTCACTTCATGAAATATATCCGCAACCCTATCGCGGGCAACACGCATCTACTTCTTTTTAAAGTAAAAAATGTAGTAGGTATTGGTACTAGGCGCCGAGATAAAGCCAGAGATACAAATGCCCAAAATGATAGGGTATTTATATCTACTATGATATTTTTTTTTATTAATAGGAATGTCGAAACCGATAATATTTTCTTCTCGTCTTTTGAGATTGAACATGACAGAAGTTACCTACAAAAACTACAAAAAAAAAAAAATCTGCAATTTGATTGTATTTTTTTCCATCAGCTTATCTCGACGACTTTAACAGTGTTATCTTTGACATTTCTTGAATGACAAAGAGGGGCGGCTCAATAACCATCCAATTTGCATAACCTAATTTCTCGTGGCTGCGTCAAATTGCTGACAGATCTCAGAGCCCGCACTTCGATCATAATGGATGGGACGTCGATTCCGATAAGACCGTAAACTGACAAGAATATATCTGGTCATTAACGTACGCTCCGATCTTACTACCCAGTAGGTACCCATATATCAGTTACTGCCCATATCAGCTTAAATTGGTAGTTTATACGTATAAACTACCAATTTAGGTAGGTATAATAATATAGGTATGGCCTCATTTTGCCAAATTACTAAATAAATGTGAGAATGTTATATGTTTTTATTTACTGGCCACAATCACGGCTATCGTATTACTCACATAAAGTATCTGCCTAATTATTGATAAGCTGCCTGCCTAAGTACCTATCTCTTTTGTTGACTGTACCATAATTTTAAACAAATTCAAAATTGTGCCACTCAACTCACACACTCACACTCACTCGTGACCACAGTATCTGACCACTCAACTTCTCCCCTTCCTGGCTGTCCGTCCTATTTACAAGCTGATGCGAACGGGTGATTGTAGTTACGGCTACACCTCGTTCTGTTACGAATAATGTATCAAAAGTTAAGAATCTTTTTCTTGTTAATGTTTATCTGTGTTTCTTTTTTCGAGGGACTGAAGATTTTTCGAGAAATTGGACGCTAGCCTTGAATAATTTACAATAATTAATTAGATTTGTATCTATATAAACCTTTATGAAGGACTGATATCAGAAATCTGATGGCAGAAAAAGAATACGTTAGTAGGACTTCATAAACTTAATTGAAAATTACTGAAAATAAACCCATTTTTAACGACTTCAAAAAAAGGAGGTTATCAAATTGACACGTATGTGTGTAATATTATTGAATTGTAATTGTGTAATATTATTGGAATATTCACATGTGACAATCTATCAGGGCTTCCAAACAAATGTACAAAATTTTATAGACGTATGTATGTATGTTTGTCCACGCATTTCTCCGCAACTATTAATCTGATCGAGACCATTTTTTTTATTGGCTTAAATTGGATCTTCAACTTAGGGAACAGTGCAAGTTTCATCAAAATCGATGTAGTAATTTTCAAGATATGGACTAATACGTGTAAGTGTGACGGCCTGGCTTATTGATACGAGCTACGGGTGTAGGTAGTGTCAAAGGGAAAACATTTCAAAACCTTGGTCAAATTCTAGTGCAATATTTACACCAAAACTATGACCTACATAATACAAACAAATATTCCAGTTTTTACTTAAAACTAAAAATTAAGAAAAAAAAAAGTAGGTAGGTAGGTAATTAAAAAAAAATAAACTGACTTCAAAAAGAAATGAACTCAAAATGATGAAATAACTTTAATTTCGGAAGTCGGTGTCTTGGGATCTGTATTTTAGATTTAGTTTTTTGCCACCGACTTTCGAAATTAAAGTTATTTCATTTTGAGTTAATTTCATTTTTTTTTATTACTTTTTTGTATTAAAAAAATAACCAAATCTATACACATAGCCTAACCTAAAAAAGGAGTTAACGTACAAAAATCTTTATTTTATTACTGAGATTTTGTAGCAGAACAGATGTAAGTACACTTCGATAACATGGTAATAGAATAAGCAAACAAAAAATGCCCATTCTATTGTTTGCCAAATCACTCATGTGTTTTGATTGATGTTTCGGGCACGTTGTTTGTAGCTCTATCTTTGTTGTAACCCATGAGATTGCGGGACAGAAGGCTCGATATGTGTCAGTTGAGTGGAAGGTCCATGTTTAACAATAGAGGTTGATGTGAGAAACAAAACATGATAGTTAATCGGTGCATCCGGTACATGATTGAATCTAGTGTCAATCATCGAGGTCAAGTGATTCTTGAAATACGTTGTGAAGGCATAGTCAACCTCGTTATTGCTTTATCACCCTAAAGTTAGATGTCGTTGATGTAAGACACAAGACGTGATAGGTAATCGGTGCAGCCGGTACATGATTGAATCTAGCGTCAATCATCGAAGTCAAGTGATTCTTGAAATACATATTGCCGATATTGTTGATAAACTGTTAATTTGCTTTATTACCCTAAGGTTAATTGTCTGTCTATACCTACATTAATATCTAAGCATGTCTAAGGTGTCAATCAAACATATTGATAGATAGATAGATAATGTTTATTTGCCAAAAACAATGTTTAAGTTTTCTTAAGTCTATATTAAAAGTTTACAAAAAAAAAAAATTAGGCGCAAAGGAAACACCTTGTTATTATTTATTTTTTTGTTGGCTCGCAAAAATTTAACAAAACCCGGACTGAAACTGGACCAATACAGGTACATGCACTATATACACATATATACATACGCTGTACAATCTATTGCTGTCAATATCACGTGAAAGATCGCGGAAAATAAATGAAAAGGACAACGATTGAAATGGCATTCATCAGAGATTACAGTGTTGTGTGCCAGCAAATGTATTCTGTAGAAATCTCACCGTTAACAGTTAGGTGACGTGTGCTGTCAATAATGTCAATCTAGCTAGCATCAGAGGGGAAATTCTCATAATTTTAAGAACGTTCACAGTCGGATCTCAGTCTCAATCTGTCAATAATACCTACCTCTAATTTCCCTACATTTTTGACAAGTTTTTGACATTGATTGTCGCTGAGATGACATTGCGACTAGATTTTGAACGTTTTTAATTACGGGAATTGACCTTCTGGTGGATTGACAACTCATTTCACTTAACCTTTTCACGGTGAAAAGCGTACTTTTTATATATTCAAGAAACCAATAAACGCTTCAGCAGTATCTAAAGCTATCAGTTAAGTACGAAGCTGGTGTGGTAATCCCGATAAAAGCATACTTGGGTAAAGCCGTTAACGATCGTTAAATAATACGAATGGTGCTGACGTAACATATTACTCGGATATTATGTTATTGTACGGGTAGTTACCTCGGACTTTGAATTGAGCAAAGCCAAGTAACAAGTCTGCTTTGTTTGATTTAGGGCTGATTTTACCAAAATTAGATTTCGTGGAATAAAATCGACGTCTGACAGTTCTAGTTCTAGTATGGAAAAACTGTTCTTTCCTCAAAATTAGTTCTCAGGATTAAACTTATTCCATGTATAAAAGTTTGGTGAAATACGCCCTTAATGTAATAAGTTCAACCATATAAATGGTAAAGTAGCTAACCTATTTGCTTCTGGGCTATACCTGTCATGAGTTTGATTCTGTAGTTTCGTTTTTTTGGGCAAACAGAAAGCAAAGCAGACAAACACTCAAGGGTGTTTGTCTGCCTTTGAAACAAACAACAATGAAACATGAACAAAGCTATGTATATCTTCTAATAAAAGATATCAAATGTATTTTAATCAAACATTCTGAAATAAATACGAACCAAAATAAAAGTTCCTTCTCTTTTCACTGGTTTTACATTTTCGAAACAAAATAATGCTAAGATGCTTTCTTTGCAGTCTAGAGCTATAACGTGAAAAATCTATATTCTTTAAGAGATATTCAGCTGAGAATGTTTCACAGCTCGTATCATGGAAATAGGTGCAAGTCTCGAAAGGATTTAGTTTCGGAATTCATCGAATCTTCATGTTTGCACTTAACTCGGCTGTTTGAAGGTAATTCGTAGCATCTACAAAATTGCTACTTAAGTCATTTTGTTCAAGATGAGGATTCCGTTTCCAACCACACTTGAAACACGTAGTAAGGAATTAAGTTAAAATGAAACTTAATATTTCAGTTTCCGTTGAGTTGGGTTAGAGCTAAAATGTTGGAATAACAAAGTTGTAGTAACCAATCGCGTGTAGGATTGAATTAAGAAATGAGGTAGCGCAGTCATAGTGTTTAATTTCTGCCTTTCCTTAGTAAATTAAATGCATCGTTTGCTTCATACAATTAACTGTAATTTATTAAACCTATATTTTCAGGTCACAAATGTGTAGAAACGGTTGGCACGCAGCTTCGTAAAAGTATATAGTGAGACAATGCCGAAATATGCTCACGAGTAAAACTCATACTGTATACTTGACTTTGTCCGGGCCACTGTTGGATGCTCCTCATAAAAATAACGATTCAAAACTATGTCCTCACTTTAAACAGAGCCACTGACCGGCAACACGTAACTATTCTCGAATTATGGAAAAGCATTTAGTTTGAACTTAGCAAGGTATTATCGCACATTTCAATAGTGAAAATTTGGCACATTGCGGTTTGACGCAACTCGGATTACACGCGGTGATTCCACTACCAAATGAAGCTATCAATTGATTTCGAACATTTCGTATCACGTAGTACTGTTGGACATTTAAAAGCAGAATTGTCTCTAAACTATTAAATTCCTGTGGATGAATTAATATCGTATAATCAAATATGAGTGGAGTGAGCTGTTAGAAAATTTATTACAGAACTAACTTTGCTCGCGGCTCTGTCTGCATGGAAGTTGTAAATTAACATATTGATTAAGTATCACGAGTTCTATGTGTATTCCGTAGGTACTCAATGGTATTTCATGATTTCAGAAATCTATTCAAATAGCTCCATACAGCGAAAAATCGGCTATGTAAACGAGCATAACTTAAAAAAACCATCAAGCTTCTCCAAAACTTGTGAGCCAAACTTCTCTTGTTTCACTATTTTCAGCTGAAGATAAAAATATGGGACAATTGTAGATAGCGGGCCCTATTGAGTATCGTCGGACAAGAAATCTGTATTCATGTGTTAGCTAGCAGTAAATTGAATACGTCGTGACTCCGCGGGCGCAGGCAGGAATCCGAGGGGAAAAATTAAATTCCTGCAGACGACTAGCGTGCCCAATGCGTGCACTCACGTGCCTGCGGACTCGCCACAGAAAATGAATAATAAGATGTGGCAATAGTCTACCTATTTCTTAGCAAAGTTTTATTTGTAAAACGTAGGAATAATTCGACCTAAAGATACTGTGAGTTTAATAGACCAGTCATATCTTTTATGAAAAGAGTCACCTTCAGAAGATACCATTGAAACGCCCGCAGGTTAACTTTATCGCAAGATAATACCCAAATAGCTCCCAAACAGAAAATAGTTATCTTCCCCGAAACATAATTCAAAGAACAAAATCTCAAAGTCAAGTTAACCGCAAAACGCTTTACTATCAGAACTTTTAACAGCTTTCGAAGAAATATCTTAATAAGCTAAAAGGTAATCTATTAACTCGGTCCGTTCAAAATAAGGAGACAAAGAATTTAAAAGACCAAAATCTTCAGCAAAGTGAGCAATATGAGGAGAGGCTCAAGGCGACTCATTGTAATCCAGCTCCGTTGTGCAGACACTTCATAATATTCTTTTTGTAATGCAGTCAAAGTGGGGCGGCGGCTTAGCGTCCGCTGTAACTTGTAAAGCGCTGAACAAAATTAATGGCTTCCCAGCCTCCCTGCAGGGTTGATGCGCTTGCCGGCTTAATCCCGGCAACACGTGATGCAGTGCCCGCCGCCTTCGATCACGATGGAAAAAACTTTCCACAAGTTTGCCGTCAAGAACTTCCTGAACACAAGTTTTAAGCAAAAAAGGCAACGTCTTACGTCAGCGAAGCATTCAGTCGTTTTTTGATCGATGGCGGCTGAAGTGTTGTAAATCTTTTGAGTTTTTCGGCTTGAATGGTGGTAGATTGATGAAATAAGGAAAATGTAGGTACACTCGGCAATGCTAATTAGTTTACATCACGCACACATCGGTAACTGTCATTATTATTGTGTGCGTATACGTATTATACATTCACGGTCAGAGATAAAATAAACGGGTTCACAATGAAGGAATTGGACCCAACATTTTAGACTAAGTATTATAACATAGTTCCCATAGTTAATTGGTGTAAGCGCCTGCGATAGCTACTGATGTAAGCTCGACGACATGAGTTCGATCCCAACCTAGGAATTTTGATTTGCTGTTTTTTACTTTTTGTTTTTTATTAAATTAATTTTGTGGCCAATTAAATCACTCAAGCAAAAAAGTAGAAAGGCAAATTAAATAAAAGCATTAAAATAATTAGATTTTTTTATTAGGTAAACATAATTATTATTATTATTTGGTGTTGGCTGGAATGAGCGAGCTTAACGCTTGCTAGCAAATGATCCCTCTAGTTTCTTCCAATATGTTCCTTCCTTACAATGGTTGTTTTAAGGTTATATTTGGTGTGGGCTGTGAAAAAAAAAACTATGATACATTTTATGATAATTATGTATTATAATATTATTTAACTATGGTAGGTATTTCACATAACTTACATATGAGTAGGTAGTAATTAATAAACTCAGTAATGCAAATACTCATAGATTGACAACTAAGAACGCTCATTTATTATAAATTAAGGGTTAGAAAACCATTTCAATTTTTTTTTTTTAAAGCAAAGTTGTAACTAAATAATGAATACAAAAAGAATATATCGCTGCACACAAGGTTTGAACTTACGACTTCTCGTTCCCTGAAAAAAGACTATAGCCATTGTGCCAAGATTGCTATAGTAATATCTTGCGAAATATTATATCTCATATTACATATGGTAATTGGTATGCCATACACACACTAATAAAAGCAGAACTCGCTCGTATTATTTAGTGTTTGTGTGCATAACTATGACTTCACCCACACCTGTAAAATGTAAACTAATTAGTTGGTTCGACTGTACATGGGTGTAAATTTTTCTTCCAATAAACGTCTTTGCTACGAGCGAGTATGCTTGCAGTTGGTATAGGTACGACACACGGATTATTCGCCCAGTTTTGCTATGTATACCTGCGCTATTTGATTTTATACTAGGACTACCTAACTAGGACCCAGTGAACTTCGTATCGCCTCAGAATCAATAAATACAAAATGTATGAGAAAGTGAATTATCTTCATTATTTATTTTTCGTGATTTTTCCCATGTTTTAATAGTTATTCTGCTATTCGGGACGGAGACAAGTGCAATAAATTAACGATCATAAAAATCGGTCCAGCCGTTCTTAAGTTATAAATGGCGTAACTGACCCGACTTTGTATTTGTATTATACATATAGATTTAAAATACAGTATACTATCAAAAAAGCTAAAACAAATTCCCAACATTTCTAACAGAACACGTGCTTGCACTTCGTTGGACCAAGTTTTAATAGACCTTAGACGTATAAATCTATGCAGCCACATACATTACTCGGTCACGTTCGCTAACTCTGCGCTGGATTGTAGCTAAACACGTAAATACTATCATTCATTTAATTCCAACTCAGGCTTACAATGTAGACCTAACATGCAATATTATAGTCTGTTCTAAAAGTATCTGTTGAAAATGTTAACGTTAATTCTTTCGCGATCGCTCACTAAGGGAAATTAGTAACTCATTCATCTGTATAATTATATAAGTTCTCAGTACCTACAACTTATCACCTTACCACGTTTTCCAACAATATAGTATGAATAGCGGTATTTAATTTTAATTGAAAAGACATCGAAGAAAATTGAGGTCATACCTCATTATAACTCGTTGCTTCATTTTTCAGATATGATTATAACAATGTAGTTTCCCTACTTACTTGGTAACTTCGCACATATTTTAAAGATTTTTTAAAACTATTAGGTGACGTAATTCCGGTCTGACTGCACCTCGGTTGACACTTTGACGTGTAGCTCATTCCTTTTTCGTGCGCGGTAGCTATCGCACGCGCCCTTAAGCATCATGCCAAAAAGAAGCGCGCAATCAAAAATTGATCACTACGCTAGGAAAATTAGAAAAATTGAAGAAAAACAAAGACCGTTACAATCGTCATCGGATGATGAAGGTAAGCAAAGTATACTTTATTCTTTGGTGATCTAGAAGTGAATAGTGAAAATATCAGTTTTGTAAATGCTCTGGGATTGACTGCGAGTCAATAACTTTGACATTGTTCAAAACTAAATTATAAAAGTTAAACTTTAATATTGCATCGGGATTGACTGCGAGTCTTTAACGATGACAAACAAGCACAGAAAATACGTACAATCTAAAACAGATGTAACGTTAACGTGCAAAATCAATTAAGAAATTTTATTCTTTAATATTGCATCGGGATTGACTGCGAGTCTTTAACGATGACAAACAAGCACAGAAAATACGTACAATCTAAAACAGATGTAACGTTAACGTGCAAAATCAATTAAGAAATTTTATTCTTTAATATTGCATCGGGATTGACTGCGAGTCTTTAACGATGACAAACAAGCACAGAAAATACGTACAATCTAAAACAGATGTAACGTTAACGTGCAAAATCAATTAAGAAATTTTATTCTTTAATATTGCATCGGGATTGACTGCGAGTCTTTAACGATGACAAACAAGCACAGAAAATACGTACAATCTAAAACAGATGTAACGTTAACGTGCAAAATCAATTAAGAAATTTTATTCTTTAATATTGCATCGGGATTGACTGCGAGTCTTTAACGATGACAAACAAGCACAGAAAATACGTACAATCTAAAACAGATGTAACGTTAACGTGCAAAATCAATTAAGAAATTTTATTTCTTACACTACCCTCAGAATTGTTATCTTCACAACCTTAATTACAAATTGTAATTTTAGGTAGCGAAGATCCTGATGTGGTCCCAGGCAATGATAATGAAGCTATTATGGAGCCAGTACCCGTGCCAACCGACGTACCACAAGACGTGGAATCGGAATCTGGCGACATTCCTAACCAACACTATGCCCAGGCGGAACCCTGTCCCCCTGAGGCAACTACTGGTAGCATGGAACCTGAGTTAGACTGTTAGATCCTGATCTACTGTCGCCACTCGGTGAATCCACATCAGATTCGCCTGACTACGGCGATAACATTCACGATAATCTATCGCAGTTGTGGCTTCCTTTGCTAAGGAAAGGAATGCCTAAAGAAAACAAGGACAAGGTACTGAAAGAGTACCTTGTGCCAGACAATTGTAGGCTCCTTCAAGCACCCAAGTTGAATGCTGAAATCTCGGCGGCGGTACCGGACATGGTTCGCAACCGCGACAAGACACTTACAGCGTCTCAACAACAGCTAGTGCGGGAATCACCGCCATCAAGGCTCGAGTGAAATTAATCACACCTAGCTTGGACAAGGCATTCATAAATATCATCAACGAGTCCGAACGGGATAAATCACTGTTTGGCTCGTTCTTATCAGAAAAAATTAAAGCCGCCAAGGCCATTGAAAAGCAAGGCCTTTCCATAAAAAAGACCGCAAAGTTTCAAAATCGCCTCAACTTCCTAATACCCGCCAGTCCTACCCGGGAAACTGGAACCTGCCTCCTCGATACCCAGCGAACAGGGGGGGGGGGGGGGGGTGCATACAGGAGGCCGATGACGACGGCGGGGAATCGCTGTCCGTACATGATGTCAGCACAGCCGCCACAACGCCCGGCCTCGCAGGACAAACCTCGGGCTCCCGCTCAGCGTCACCGTTAACGCAGGTACATGCGGTTAGACTTACCCAATTTTATGACCGATGGCTAAAGATAACAATGTTGTTCTTGATTGGTTAAAAAATGGTTATCCAATACCCTTTCATACACATGTACGACAATCAATAATACCTAAAACAACCTATCAAATACTGAGAAATCAGATATGATGAAAGCCGTTATGAAACTCAAATCTTTAGGGGCTATCTCAGAGTGCAATGTGACTAAAGATCAATTTATTTCTAAAATATTCCTCACACTAAAACCTAACGGCGATAAACGCTTTATATTAAACCTAAAAACCTTAAACAAGCTAATCAAGAGCGAACATTTTAAAAATGGAGGATTACCGAACAGCATGCAAATTGATACCACGCGATGGATACCTTGCTACCATCGACTTAAAAGATGCGTATTTCCTCTTAGGCATTAGGCATTCCGACCGTAAATATTTATCAATTTCAGCCCAATAATTCGCTAAGAACATATGGCTTTAATTGCATGCCGTTGGCGTTTGGCTTATCCGTTGCCCCACGGGTATTCACTAAGGTTATGAAGGAAGTCATAACTTACCTCAGACATCACGGTTTTCAGTCAGTTTGTTATTTAGATGACATTTTATGCATTGGAAATACTTACGAGAATGGTCATAATAACGTAAATGAAACTTTGAAACTACTCGAGTTTCTAGGGTTTGTTGTCAATTACGATAAAAGTATGTTAAAACCGCGACAATTCTGCAAGTACTTAGGATTTTGTTACGATACCAGGTATCTCAGTACCTATACAATTGCCAGCCGATAAGCGACGTAACATCATCGAATTAGTAACAAAATTCACTAAATTACAGCCATGTTCCATCCGCGAATTAGCTCGCTTTATCGGTATTCTAGTCGCCACTAGCCCAGCCCTTAAATACGCTTGGGTATACACTAAGATTTTAGAACGCCAGAAGTTTCTAGCGTTACTTAAGCATAATAATAATTACGAAGCTAAAATTAACCTACCTAATATTATATTAGAGGATCTGAACTGGTGGCTATCAAATGTTAATACAGCACGCAACCTTATGCGACAGCCAAATTTTGACATCGAAATCTATACCGACGCGTCGATGTCAGGCTGGGGTTCTGTTTGGAACAACGCTCAAGTACATGGCAAATGGAAGTCTTTAGAAAATTATTGTCATATCAATTACTTAGAGCTGATGGCAGCCTTTCTAGGTTTGAAATCCTTCGCCAGTGATGCAACCAATAAATAAATAAAATAAACAATATTACTGCGCATGGACAACACCGCTGCGATCAGTTATGTAAATCGTATGGGGGTATTCAATACCCCCACTTAAACGACTTGGCTAGGTCCCTTTGGAAATGTTGTGAACAGCGCAACCTATAGGTCATATACCTATCATACGTAAATTCCAAAGAAAACCGGGCAGACGCCGCGTCTAGAGTAGTCAATCCGGATACTGAATGGTCACTTTCCGATGAAGCATTCCAAGACATTATAAAATATTTTGGTCAACCTGAAATAGACTTATTCGCGTCCCGCGATAATGCGAAGTGTACCACATTCATCTCATGGAAACAAGACCCTGACGCAGCATCCGTAGACGCATTTACGATGGACTGGCAGAGCCATTTCTTCTACGCTTTTCCACCATTTTCCCTGGTATTAAAATGTCTTAGAAAAATTAAATTAATTATTTTCTTTCTCCATAATCTTCGGAACTACTAATCGTTTCTCTTCACCTTTGTACAAAATACCATTATCAATCCAGAAGTCATGATACTGACCCTCTTTCAAAATCAGCTGTCTGATGGCATTGAGTTCTTCGTCTCTTTCCTGTCCTTGTCTTATCTCATCTTTAAGGCTCACCACCGCAACAAATGGGTTTCTGCTGAGAGCATCTACGTATTCTACGTGTTGCATCCTACCGCCAACTCGGTGTTCGATCTCATAATCATACTCACCTAGCATGAATGCCCATCTAGCCACTTTTGGTGTCAAAACCTTCTTCTTTAACGTCTGTTCAAAAGCTTTACAATCTGTAATGATTTTAAAAGGGATTCCATATAAATAATGTCTGAACTTCTTGACAGCTTCCACAACAGCAAGCGCTTCCAGCTCGTAGCTCGAGTATTTACTTTCAGCATCGTTCGTCTTATGACTCATGTAATGCACAGGATGCAGCTCTCCATCTGGATGCAATTGCAGTAATATTGCAGCCAAAGCATGACTGGATGCATCGGTGTGTAACTCCGTTGGTAAGTTGGGGTTGTAGATTTTCAATACTGGATCACTGGTCAGCTTTTCCTTCAATGAATTAAACGCACATTGTTCTTCGTCTTTAAATTTAAATGCAAAATCCTTTTTTAATAAATTTGTCAATGGTCTAGCAATCTTAGCATAATCTCTGATGTATTTTCTGAAATAGGATGTTAGGCCAATGAAACTCATAACTTGTTTAACATTTCTAGGTTCAGGGTATCTTGAGACAGCTTGCACTTTTTCTGGGCTTGGTCTAACTTCACCATTCTTGATCAAATGACCCAGATACTCAATCTCACGGCTAATCAATTTCACCTTTTTCCAGTTTATTTCAAGACCATGTTGTGACGCTACTTCTAACACCTGCGAAAGTCTCTCTAAAGCCTGAATTTCTGTTTCCGCTGGAATCACAATATCATCAATAAATATCGCCATAATTCTTTTTGCTATCAATTCTCTGAAAATAATGGAGACAAATCTCATAAAATATTTAGGCGATATGGACAGACCAAAAGGAGCACGCAGAAATTCGAACTGCCCATGATGTGTTATAAAAGAAGTATACTGCACTGACTCCTTGCTTACCCTAAGATGGAAAAATCCATTTTTAAGGTCCAACACGCTAAATATTTTTGCATCTCTTAAATTATCAATCAAGTCATCAATGATTGGCAACGGGAATTCATCTTTTACAATCTTCTTATTTAATAAGCGATAATCCACACAAATTCGGGTAGAGCCATCCTTCTTTTTCACAAATACCAATGGACTGGAATACTCTGAAAAACTCACCTGTATTATTCCATTTTGCAACCATTCATCTATTTGTTGTTCTACTACCTTCTGCTCCATGTGCGATATCCTTCGTAGTCGCTGAGCTACTGGCACAGCATCTTTCAGCACTATCTTCATCTCGATTGGGGCATCTCTCGTCTGAACAGGCTTGTAGCCATCCACCAGGCGCTCAACTTCCGTCTTTATGCTAGGATTGGAGATATGACCTGTAACATCCACATCTCTCACACAACAGTTCACCCTAGACAACCATTCGTCATCTTGTGACAACAATAACACTGCACCCTCACGAACTACCATTACAACATTTTGCAAAAATTCCTGCCCAATAATAAGTTTGTAGGGCATGGACCCTTTAGGTACAATATGAAATATTACATCTGAATAACTCTTGCTGTCTATTTGTAAACATAACATAATCTTTCCGCTCGATCTTACTTTCGACAGTCCAAGTCCAGATAGCATCGTATTATCATTATCACACGGCACATTTAACTCGTTCCACAGGTCCTCACATATTAGATTTACATCACTGCCCGTATCTACCAACGCACTTATTATTTTACCACTTATTTCTACGAATTTCATCGCCCTATTATATCGGTCATTCGGTTTGTTTACAATCTGCATGACATCTACGTCAACGTCGTCAACCGTCATCTTATAACTCTCTTCATCATGGCCGTCCGATCCATCTTCGGGTGCCGTCGTAATCCCGAACATAGCCGAATGTTTCTTCGTACCGGCGGCGGCATCAAACTGCTTTACCGACGAGCGCACCTGCGGTGACTGTTGATTGGTCGATCCGGCCGCTCTTGGCTGTTTTACCGACGTTGCTGTCCCGACCGAATTTCCGCTGCTTCCTGCCGCTGCGCTCGGACTTGTACATTTGGAACTAATATGGCCGAATTGGTTACATTTGAAACATTTTAACCCGTTTCGGCATACGCTTGCTTTATGATTTTTCTCCCCACAGTTGTAGCACGATTGGCCAGTACCTGACGCAGAAGCTAGTCTTACAGGTCGTTCGGCGTACTGCCTAGCAGCTTTTTTCTTCATACTTTCATACAACAGTAACTTTTCTTTCAATGCCGGATACGTCGATGCGCCATAAAGTATAGCCTTATTAGTTTCCAGGTCTGAAATTCCGTCTATAATATATTGGATGGCGACGTAGTCGGGGTATTTAGCTCGCTTCCCCATTTCTTTCATTATTAGCATATATTGATAATAGGATTCGTCTTTGTGTTTCTTACGTGCCGCCATCATCTCGTGCATTTCTTTGGTGTTCGCAGCGTCCGGGAATTCCTTCAACACGGCTGCCTTTAGTTCTTCGTAAGTTTTGTGCACTTTTTCCGTCTTCAGCCACAGCCCTGCTGTTCCCGTCAATGACCTACGAGCAATAATAAGCCGTTGCTGCGCAGACCATCCAAATATCTCCGCGTTGTCATCGATATCTTGAGCCCATTTTGTGGATGCATAGGAATGGTCTTCACCACTGAACTGAGCCACTTCAAACATGTTGAAAAATGCGTCTTTGCTGTCCGCCATACCCATCGTCATCTGAGTATCGGGAATTTCTCTGGGAACGTTTTCCAATAGCGTCTTTCGTCTTCAACTAACGTCTTTCGTCTTTAACTAACGTCTTTCGTCTTTGTAATGCGTCTTCGTCGTGATTGTTCGTCGTTTTCCACTGGTTTTTCACCCTTTGATGCGATCGTCTTTTTTTTATTTCGTTTTTTCAAACCACATGCCCGCTATCCCGGACGAGCCCCCAAAATGTAGAATGTGGGAGTGTGGGGCAAATAAAATGCTTAAATAAACATTCTAAATGGTTTAATAAAACTTATTTCCTCTAACCGTGTGTCTCCCGTAACGTTCCCTTCCCAAACTGTCTTCCGCCATCACTCTACTCTACTCCCTCTCACAGTCGTTCCTTCTCTCTCTCATGCGTTACGTTCCATTCCTCATAATAATACATTCACTCTTACATTAAAAACACTCATCCTACATTGATGACAAATGCACATGGCTTACTAGTTTATCCCAACTGGCCATCACAGCCATGGTTCCCACTATTGCAAAGCCTTATAGTTTCCGACGTTGTTTATAAATTAAGACCCATAAAACCCAAGTACTCCACCGCCTGGAATCCCCAATTGGTTTTAAACCATGTCTCAACATGGTTCCCTAATAGTGAGTTCTAACACGAAAAAAAAAAAAAAAAAAACTGGTGATCCTACTTGCAATTTGTACAGCTCACAGGGTACAAACGCTGTCTTTAATTAAACTCGAGAACATACTTTTCTCTGATAGCGGCATAAAAATCGTCATAACAGACATCAAAAAGACATCCGCACCCGGCAGAGACCAGCCAATATTGTTCTTGCCATACTTCAGGAAAAATACGCGTATATGTCCAGCTACGGTGCTCTCAGGTTATATTTCTATAACTAAAAACATAAGACCTGAGAGTACAAACAATCTGTTGTTGACGTACAAACGGCCACAAAAACCCGCAACCACGCAAACCATCAGTAGATGGATCAAACAAGTCTTGTCAGAAAGCGGCATTAATACCAGTGTATTCGCCGCGCACAGTACACGGCTCGCGTCAACCTCGGCCGCAAGCTTAGCCAGGAGTTAATATAGAAACCATTCGCAAAAGCGCAGGGTGGACTATTAGTTCATCTAATTCATTTGCTCGTTTTTATAATAGGTGCGTTATAAACGAAGGCGAATTTGCCAAATCTGTTTGCTTACGATTAGACATGCAGACTGATTATTAATTCCTATTAACTATAGGTACCTATTATAAAATTATATTACACTACAGAAATGTTTATTTATGTTATGTTCATGTGATCGATAAGATCTTTATGTTTAGCTCGTTGAAGTTAATTCGAAATAAGTAAATATAAATGTAACGTACCATTACGGAAACATAAGTATAACTATAAGGCTGATTTGTCTATAGGTAAATAAAACCATAATGTTTAAAACCTTATTGTTTTCCATTTCAAAACTTTCTGACTCTTAACATCTACATTGTTATAATCATATCTGAAAAATGAAGCAACGAGTTATAATATATGATCAAACGAACTTCCAAGTGAAGTTCGATCATTATTATGATGAGTTGCTTCATTTGAAGATAATATGATCACCCTCCCTCCCTGACGCTTGAAGATTCCCAGATATAGAGAAAGTTTTATATCATACTCATGACTCTAAAAAATGAGCTACACGTCAAAGTGTCAACCGAGGTGCAGTCAGACCGGAATTACGTCACCTAATAGTTTTAAAAAATCTTTAAAATATGTGCGAAGTTACCAAGTAAGTAGGGAAACTACATTGTTATAATCATATCTTCAAATGAAGCAACTCATCATAATAATGATCGAACTTCACTTGGAAGTTCGTTTGATCATATATTGTCAATGATAAACATCTTTAACGTTTACTTATATTTAAAATTAGAATTTCGGGTTTAAGTATTCGAAATTGGTATCCTCAAACTGTACGTTTTCAGATCCATTTGTTTATATTTTCATCTGATAATTTTTAAACGGACCGTAAATAGGTATGCAATTACTGTAGGATAAAACAAGCGAACATTATAATATATCATTAACAAAAACAATATAAATCGTTGCTGGACAAAGTGACTCCCTTGATACAATTGCTGTTCACGAATCGTAAACTCGTATTTATTTAAATTGATTAAATGACAGCTGAATAATGAAACGAGTTACTTTCATTAATAATTAATTTAAATAAATAATACGGATGATCCAATTATGTAAGTGAATGAGCATTTGAGCTGCCTTGCTACGCGGCTACAGCAACGCGGCAACGCACGGTGCTACGGCAACATGCACTTAGGGTTGGCTACTAAAACTTTTAACTACTCGTATATACTATGTGGGAAATTTTTATTCGTCTAAAAGATTTATTACAACAGCCGTTGTGTTGCACGTTTTGCACGCAATACGGGGTGAGCCAATGTCCCAAGCGTTGTTATAAAACCGAGCCGTTGTGCGTGGGAGGCAGCTGTGGAGTTGTGGTTTTACACTAATTACGCACAGTAGCGACGAACGCGACATTTTGTTTCTTTATTCTCAGTACAAATAACGTAGGAAATTACGTTAGGAAAAGTTGGGGGCTACGTTGGTTTTAGGTTACGTGAACCACCTTTCCACTCATTATATTTTTCAAACGCGACGAAATAAAACTTACTTTAGTAGGTGTTGGTGCAACACTAGTTCGGTAAGTGCAGGTGGGAAAAAGGCGAATTTCCTGCCATTTGCTTTCAGTGGAAAGCATTCTGTGTAGCTCAAAATCGGGGTTATCTTGCAAACTAATAAAATGCTCAAGACTTTTGTGACAGACTTCTGTAAATTATGATATGGCTTTATAGGAATTTTTATTGTTTAAACTTTTACTGCTTGACATGGTCCTCCATTTTTTAAACGTTTACACTAAAAAAAACGTTCGCGTTTATTTTTAATAACAACTTCTTATAGTAACACGAAGGGCATCGAGTGCCGCTACTAAACCTACACAGGTTTAGTAGCGGACACTGAATGCCCTTCGTGTACAATATAAAAATGCTTCTATGATGTTGTTGCGGCTACCAAGATGCTGTAATGCGTCTTGCATGTTTATGGAGGCTCGGATTGATGGCTTGCATGCCATATTGCAGCGTTTCCGAAGAAGCTCCAACAACGTTCGTTCGTTAGACGGTCTTTTCTTAGACACTGGATCGCACTCCACGTGTCTATTTAATTACGTTTTTTTTTTTTTTGTGGTTTACTAACTTAGCGCTTAAGTAGGTACAGTCAACAGCAAAAGTAGATGATCAAAATCAGAAATTCAATACTAATGAACGGAGTTCGCGTCAGAACTGTGTGACGTCGAAGTACTACTACTTAGAATATTTACTACGTATGATACTTTTGAATAACTTCAACGCAACACAGTTCTGACGCGAACTCTGTGAATTAGTATTGAATTTCTGATTTTGATCATCTACTTTTGCTGTTGACTGTACTAACAGAAATATGGATATTCTGTAATGAATACTCTGAAATAAAGTTATTATATATATTATATACACTAAGCTCATTGGTTCGTATGAAAAATACCAGTTTCTGTCGCCAAGTAGCAATGTAGACTATTTTGTTAAGTACGAGTACTTGTTAAAAAGCCTACAGAACACTGTCTTCACATACCTACCTAGCCTTAACAGCGTAATTTGACAGTGTACATTGTAAAAGCCAATTACTTTTAAAAGGGTACACGTGGAGTTTTTTGTCGGTGAGTTTTGGGTTTTTCTCCATAGGAAACCACCAATTATTGGAATTGTGCAACAAGCTTCTGACGTTTCATAAGTGCCCATGCAGGTTTTTGTGAATAAAATATTTTGATTTTTTTGACACATGGGATTTTTTTTACTTCTGGTTGACAAGGTATCGCCAAAGAGTATAGAAGGGTGTACCTACAATAAATGTCTGCAAAAAGAAAGCAAAAACATATATATGATCGTCAACGATCTTGCCATGAGTGAGTTGCATTTGCTAGGTAGATAAAAATCTACATTTTTACTGAAAGAATTTGTCACTGAAAGGATTTCTCGTAATATTCCTTACTAAATAACTCAAATGGAGTTGCCGCTTGATTCCTTTAGTACATATTACAGTAGTAAAAAAAAGCTTATTACTGATTCTGGGAACATGTCCTTATTGTTGTCACTATGATTGTTGCAGAATATATCTTTGGTGTCTTTTATGTCAAGTGCAGCTGCGATATCAGTTCGGCAGTTTAATAATCACAGATTATTATAGGTATGTACCTTCTTACGTAGGTAATGGTACATCTTTCTCAATGTAATAATTATTTTGATTCCAACCAAAACTTTTGAGTTTTTCGTTCATAGGTACGGTAGGCCGTACCTCAGTAGTAACAAAAACAGTATATTTTATTGTTATTAGCCATTAATGTCCCACTTGCACTGCTGGGAAAAGGTTTCCCTACTCTCTTTCCACCTCTCTCTGTCCAGAACTGCCAAAGACCAATTTTTATTAAAGGAATCCAGCTCATCCCGCCAACTCAATCTGGAAAAACTGTATAAGCTGGCCTCAAAATACCTACCTACTCCATATCCACAACGCTAGGCCAACTCAAGGTCAAAATGCTACCACTGTATTTTAAGTCACCTCTAATTCTTGTAATTTCACTTTAAAGTACTTTTTAAAGCGTTTTCAAGTAAAGAGCCGTTTGAGGTTTTCAACCAGATAAGAAGTTGAGCGGTAGATAGCGCCATCTATCTTGTGTAATATGAAGTACAGAGGCGAGGTCAGGTCACGCACGACCACGAAGATTTACATTCAATTAGAACATCTCCGTCTGTACTTTAGTCTATCCTGTTAGGGATTATAAGGATAATGTTGATCCTAACCTATTATTGGGTACTAGAACTACGATCGTGGCTTGTTTTTTGTCAAGGATGATACCAAAATGTTAACGTTGTAAACGTTCTAACAGTGCAGTTGGGTAAATCGTATTAGGTGGAGTGGTGAACCAAATTAAAGGGAGCATCATTATACAAGTTATCAAAGTCTCTTGCAAGTTAAACGACAAAGTAAATGAACGAAAAACCACACAGTAGATAATCAACTAATAAGCGAGTGGATACGGAAAAATTGATGAAATTACGTAGCGTCACTATAAGAAGATAGATTTATCCCAAAGAAATCGCATACCTACCTTTGCCTAGACAAATATTATTAAAATACAGACTCTGAGTACACTCATTGTGTCAAGTTCCTGAAGCCACGTACAACTGTAATGTATTGTGTAGGGTTGAAAGTCGTCGTCTTGCACGTCCGTGCTACCCGTTCTACCCGTACTACCCAACTACCCGTTAGGGTAGTTCCTCCCAGTTGACTTCACAACTTACTACTCTATTTCGAATTAAAACACGTTTCGCCTTACTTCACGCTTTATGAAACTACTTATGTGAACTTAAAACTAATCCAAGTATCCTTTCCGAACATACTGAGAACGTAAACAGAGTTTTGCAGTGTACTTGAAGTGTTTGGCCAGACTGACAGGGCAGCACGGGCTAATCGGGGCGGGGAGCGCGCGGGCAACTCACGCCATAGCTCATACAAGTGGCCGCAGTGGGTGTGCCCGTGCGGGGAGCGGGGTTCTCAAACTAGTTTGAGCTTTTTTCTAGTAAAAATAAGTTTTGACAAACACTGGACACGACAACACGCAGAACGCAGCCGCGCTCCAGTGTGGACAGGCAGCCCGCGCGCGTTCCCGCGCCCGCGCCCGCGCCCCAATCTGACCAAACACGAATATTTACTGTTTATTTGGTCCTTGTGATGGTTGCATATCGTGAGCTAAGGACCAAAATAACGGACCGTTCATCGTCACCTCACTTATTCGACAGGCTGAATCTATTATGATGATGATGAGAGCAGTGTTGGTGACCCAGTGGTATCAGCCTCAACTTGCGAGTTGTAGGTCGTGAGTTCGAACCCAAGCAGGCACTTTATGTAGGTATTTAATTTCATGACCACTTTTCAAAACGGTGAAGGAAAACATCGTGAGGAAACCAGCAAGTCCTAGAACCAAAAAATTCGAAGACATGTGACACCCGCTGGTGGATTACGGCCCATTCTCTCTCACAGAGAGGAGGCCTGTGTCTCAGGAATGGGAACATTAGAGGCTGATTATGTATTATAATGATGCGCTGAACAGCAAAGTTGAACAACCAGAACGGCCAGAGCTACGAACTGAACCAATATCTTCGGTGTTCCCCAGCTCGCCTGCCACGTTTGCGACCCCTAAGCCAATCTAGCAATCAAACATACTTTTTCGAAATTAGGTACGATGAACGTTCTTTTTCCCATCTACGAAACACGGAATTAAATCCATTCAGTATTGGCTCCGAGATTCAAGGGGGACGTCACTACGCCAAGGAGATTTGATTTATTACATCAGGAAATATAAAATGGCTCTCATTGTAATGTTAAAAAGCTTTTTCATCCCTGAAATGCGACACATAAATGCAGACATGGCTTCTCGAATCTTTTCTCCATAATTGATTCTGTCCTGAGTTATATTTATTTATGTTCGACTACAGCAAAGCTCATGGGAGCTGCTTTGTTTTCCTAGTTTTTGTTTTGCTACCGAACTTGTGTGTATAGTTATTACAATAAATCAAATAACTGCGAGAATTATTGGCTGTAACTTGTTTAGGTGTTCCGTAGCATCGCGAGTTTATTAGAGTTTGGAAATTCTTATAATTAATCGAAGTTCGAAATGACCGAGTGGAAACCTTTCAGTTGGATATTCCGTGATATATGCCGTACAAATATTATTTGGTCTTTGATTAACAGTTGGACACCCTCGAGACAAATGTCAATTGTAAGGGCGATAACTGGATTATTAAGATGATTATTAGATATTAACAGCACTTATCTTTGTCTTAAATAACTTGAAATCTGCCTTTATCGTATTTGTATGTAGGTATACGCCGATACCTACGTAAAGACATTAAAATACTGACGTCACAAAGTGTAGGTACAGTCAACAAAAGAGATAAGTATGCAGGATCGTCGGATATAGTTGAAGTTTTTTTTTTTTTTTAAGAAACCGATGGGTGTTCTCGAATAAAATTTTATTTTATTAATAGAAAACAAACGGCTTCCTTGTCTATCCTACGGGCACGTCTTCCCTACCATTGACGCGCCCCCCGGTCTATTCCTTGATATGCAATGGTCGCTGTAGCACCATGAACATGAGGCTACAGGAGCTAGTGCGAATCTTGGGGTTCATTCGATTAATCGAGCCTGGTTTAACCACGCTGGGATCGGTGCAATTCATTCATTAATAGAAAACAAACAGCTCATTTATCAAATTAAATTTCAGTCGACAACATCCATCGGTTTCTTACTAAACTTCAACTATATCCGACGATCCTGCATACTTATCTCTTTTGTTGAATGTACATAAAATTAACAATCAACAATTATTACAACCCATCGATTCCTAATAGTGGTAAATACAAGCGAAGTAAGTAGTCCTAAAGCGTGCGGGTGTTAACAAAGTTCTGCTGCTAAGTTCTATTGGAACATTCGATTACTTAGTTCCGCTGATTCTGGCTGTTTGAACTAAGACTTACTAACTAAAGCCTTATTTTTTCAAAAGTATCTATACTTAGAAGGTAGTGTGTATCTATGATTTATTTAGATAAAGTTGGAGCTGTAAGTGTGTAGTAATTAATGGATTGGCCATAGGGGGTGGTCTTTCTCCATCGTTAAGCTCTGTTGCTAAGGGCACTGACTGACAGGTGTATTTCCTATTCTGTGATAATGTATGTACTACATAGTTCTCGGTTGTAGTTAAGTAAATTTGGTAGGAGGAAAGTCAGGTCTATATTTGGAGCAATTTAAGCTTTGGGCTGGTAGTAAATAACCCATTATGTTGGTGTTCAACCCTTTCACAATTTTCCAGAACGTTAAAACTAGGACCAGACCCAAGCCAGCTACCACTTAAGTAAGGTCGGTGGAAATTTGATAAAAATTAATGCATCGAATATTTCATTTTACGACAAATCTGTTATATAAAGGGACCGAGGAAACCGCCCGCGCCGCGCCGGGTCCCACCCATGCGTCCAAATTCGGTTTCAGTGGTATTTATGGGCGATGATAAATAAAACCGCTCAGAAATAATAACTACTTCACCAGTCCTGTACAGAACGACTTTTATTAATTTTGAACACGTATTTTTGGTAATTGTAACCACAATACTATGTAACCGCGCGCAATACCTATTTGGTAATTGTAACCGCGTACTATGTGCGTTTGACCTGGTTTCCGCAATTTTTTAAATCATTTTGTGTTAATGCAAATTGTCACTTTGTCAGTGACCGTACTTAGTGCTATTTTTAACCCCCGACAGAAACAGGAGGTGTTATAAGTTTGACGTGTGTTTCTGCGTATCTGTGTGTCTGTCTGTGCCATCGTAGCTCGCAAACGGTTGAACCGATTTTGATGTTTTTTTTTGTTTGTAAGGTGACTTGAACGAGAGTGTTCTTAGTTATAATTCAAGAAAATCGGTTCAGCCGTTTGAAAATTATCAGCTCTTTTCTAGTTAATGAATTGATGTGATCATCTTCCACAGGTCGGATTGAGTTGAAATTTGATATTTCGTTACCTACTTCAATGATATTAAAAGAATAGTAAGCTTGAACCGCTGCTGCAGCATAACCTGGAATTTGCAGAATATCCAACTCCCTTAACATACAGCAGAGGTATCGTGTTTGGGTTCCTTGGAATGGTCTCAATGAATAGGTTATACATAGATGGTGATCAGGGGCTGATGATATAGGAAAGAGAAATGGGAGACAAAATGGTCCCCACGGCCAATAACAACCAAAGATGTGTCATTAGATAGGCATTTTAATATAAAGCAGTAACTTCTATGGCGGCTCATTTCAAATCGTTGTGTGAAAAAAATTATGGCTATGTTCCGTAGGACCATAGATTAGGACGTATCTAGACAGTAGATAACGGAGTACTTGAATAGTAAATGACTTCTCGTTCTCTTAGTTTGAATATTCGCAAATGTATGCATTCCGATGTTAACAAAATAATATGGTACCATCGAGCTGGTCAGATGATACCTACTTATAACGGAACTCTTGAATAACAGGTAGTAAACCCATTCAGTGTGGGCTCATTAGATGTGTCTCAATGAGTCCTGAGGGCCTAAAAAGGCCACTTTGACAGAATCATAAAAGGATGACATTATGAATCATAATGGACAGTTACCTAACTATTAAGTTAATCGTATAAAATCCCATTGGTGAAGCATTTTCAGTTATTTTTTTTTTTGTCTGGGCTAAAATACCAATCAATCCGATCCATATCCAATCCCTATCTCTTTGATTATACCTACGTAGTGCAGCGATAAAAAGAAAAACACGGACTGTCTTCGCCATATTACTATTCATAATGTTATCCTTTTATGATTCTCCAAAGTTGCCTTTTTAGGCCCCCAGGTCTCAAGTCAGGGGCGCAAAGCCTAATGATAAATAAATAACCAGATCATGTAGGAGGTCCAACAATTCTGTGCCACATAAATTAAAAATAAAACATTGTGACTACAAACAAACGTCACGTTTTGCTACATTTGTAAAATAGTGAGTTTGAACGTGAAGTGTGCGGAGTTTACGATGCGCTGCGACAGATCAGGCCGCCCGTAAATTACCCGGTTTCGGAACGACGGACGTGCCTCTGCCGTGTGAATAATTGTGTGTACTCGTACCTGCGTGTGCTGCACCCCTGGCTTATTCACAACCACTAAATGTAAGCCCGTAGATACTTAAGGAATTCCCAACAATAGATTCTTTGATAATTGTTCTAGATAACAATGCAATAGCGAACACATTGTTGCATTCAAGAAAAACATCTTTTCAATTAATAATCTAAGACTGCGCTACGAAGTATGTAAGCGGGATCTACAATTGATGTTGTCTATTCAACCCTTTACAAACTCATTTAACATTCCACCAACAAAATAAATACCTATCCACTGCGACTTGAAAACAGCTTTAAAAATTTTGAAGTCTTAACAAAATTTAGAATGGAGCACTAAAATATTTTTGTATTTACATCGGCGTTGTACTTACAACGTAAACCGTTTGAGCAAACTCTGTTAGCTAGATCTGCGTGGAAGTTTGCCGTAATAGGGCAACTCTTTCCTTCGTGTTATATGATTTCGTCCGCACAGTTTTTGAACTCACTTTGGTAAAGCAGTCCTGAGATTACACTCGTAACTTTCATTTAACTGCTAAGAATAGGTACGGACTTCAAATCGTGTAATGAAGACTTTACTAAATTAATTAAATGTAACGATTATCTCGGCTTAGGGCCGTATTTGGATTGTCTACCGAGGCAGATTTATTAAATTAATTCGGTTCCCGGCCACTAATTGTCTTTTGTATCAATTCAATTGGAGGATTAAATTTGAATATTATTGCAAAATAGTTCTAAGGGTATATCGATAGTGGTTTCGCACAGATAATAATATACTATACTATAATATCAATTACATATTCATATAGTAGATATGTATTATAACAATGAGCGTTGATAAAAGAGAATTCATTAGCGGTTTTATATACCTACTTAAATAATATTAGTTCTTTCATAGAATGTGGAACCGATTTACAACATCAATCGGTTCAGGAGTGACTACAATTGCTGTACTAGTTAGAGGACTTAGTTTGACTAGTTGTTAAATTCACGGAAGAGCTTTGTTTCACGGAGAAAACTAAGTCTCACTTAGGGTTGTTTCTAGGTACTTGACTCGGAGGCCTCAAATTTTCAAGTAAACTTGGAAGCTACTTGAAAATGCCGCAGTGCAGTGCCTTTATCATGTAAACATGTGAACGGTTTACGAGATTAATATTTTATTACTCAGATATACAAAAACTGAGTTCCTTTGTTTCTCTGAACATTAAAAGATGCGTAATGTCTTAGCGTAACGTTCCTGAAAATAGATTTATTGTTTTATATGTAAATATTTTATAGCAGTCACTCGGAGGTAACTTTATACGCGAACGTGTTTATTTTGCAATATGTAAGTAACGAAACAACTAGAATGTACGTTTGACGCGAGCTAATGCATTTCACCCAACTATTTCATTAGTGGTTGGTCGGTATTAAATGAATGCCCAGCAAACAAATTAATTAATTAATCTGTCGCCAAACTAGTTGGTTATAACTGCTGCACGTCTGACGTCACAGATTGCCTCCATGTAACTTGCCTTTCAGAAGTTGCGTGACAAACTGACCGCTAGTTGGTACTTTTATATATATTTTTATGTACACAAAGCTCGGGCGTAGTGCCCAGTTTGTTTTAAACATTGACTTAGATTTATAACTGCAGTTATGTCGTTTTGACTGACTCCGTGTATGGTAGATTCAAGTTTTTATTATTTTTTACTTTACTTTTGTGTATAATAAGTGTCACCGAACAAAATATTCACAAAATAAAATGCCTTTTTTCTATTTGTCTATGGGCTGATCTTTCCAACGCCAGATAATTTTATCCGAGGAATAATTTTGAATTTTTGACAGTTCTTCCTTATTGAACCTGTCAGACGTCAATTTTATTCCACGAATAAGAATTACCTATCTATCGATTGAAAAATTAGCCCTATATCAACTAAGGCACATTCGACACTCACTGCGGGGTAATTGCGTAACACAGTAACAGTAGCAATGGCTTTCATAATGACAATTCAACAACATTCATTGCCTTATAATAATATACAATGTTGTTCAGACAAATTATTAGAACATATGAAGCAATGGATTAACTACAAAATTATTCAGATTGGTATTTAAAGTGTGTTACGCAATTATGGTGTTGGACAGACAGTATTGGTGGCTAAGCTTTTTCACAGATTTTTTTTAACATATAGCTCGTTATTGTACGAGAGTAGCAGTAGTAGGTATGCCAAAGGAGAGGAGGGTGTGATTTAGAAATACCTCATCATTTCAGCCGAAAGACGTCCACTGCTGGACATAGGCCTCCCGGGACCAAGCACCTCCACTTCTACCGGTTCTGTGCTTCTCGCATCTAACGAGTTCCTGCGGCCTTCACAAGGTCGTCGGACCACCTTGTGGAAGGCTTTCCAACGCTACGTCTTCCGGTACGCGGTCGCCACTCCAGAACCTTTCGGCCCCATCGGCCATCTGCTCTGTGAGTAATGTGCCCTGCCCACTGCCACTTAAGTTTGGCAATTCTTCGGGCTACGTCGGTTCCCTTGGTTCTCCTGCGGATCTCCTCATTCCTGATTCGATCACGCAGGGAAACTCCAAGCATAAAAATACCTAGCTATTGTGAAAATAAGTTTTATTTTCAAGAAAATCTATTTTCATAATTTTAATTTTGTACATTGAAATCATCAACGAATTTTTATTACTTAGCGGCTGATGATAATTATATGAAACACAAGAAACAAACCATTGAATCCTTTTTCATAATATTTCGGTCTCTACTCCATTCTCGTCAAAACCATCCCTCGCAAATTATCTTAGTTTTAATTAGTAAGAAAGCAATCAAAATGTTCCTCCTCCTAACTAAATGAACTTCAATGTCGTTAGGAAGGGCACTTGGGTTCTTTTATTACTTCAGATTGTATTATTATCTGATTTTGGTCATTCTAAATGTCCTTCTATTGCCCAGTTTTTAATCAAATAATTAACCGCACTGATCCAAAATAATAATCTAGGTACGTATCGTTAAGTTTTATTCACATTTATACTGTTATAAAGAATCCATTTATTTTTATCACAAAATCTTCTACAATTTTAATTTTGCTACGAGGTTTCTACCAAATGGAAATGGCTAAAATGAATTTCTTGTAGAAGGACTCTCGGTCGAATTTCTCTGAAACGTATAAAGATATAAATCTAAGCTGTTTGTAGTTTCCAATTCGTCTTTCTGCGATTCTAGCGAACGTCGCATGACCCGACCCAAGGGAGAGCCACTTAATATTTGGTGGCAATTTCGAATAAGGATTTAGGTATATTATATTGATCATAGCCCAGAAGGTCGGTTGGCTACGCCCAGTAAAATTGAAGAAACCGTCGATATAATATCACTAGTTTAAATTTATATACCCGATTTTAGTAGGTAGGTATAAATTGTTTCATCATCAGGTTATCAGGATAAACTACGTTTGCCGGGGTTAGTCCATGGATGTATGACCATCTTTACACAATGGGACTCCTCCTTGCCTCGGAAAGCACGTTAAGCCGTTGGTCCCGGCTGATATTCGTGGATCTTTGACAGTCGTTACGGGTCGTCAGAAGCCCGAAAGTCTGACAACCAGCCTTACCAAGGGGTATCGTATTACCCAGTTACTGGTTTGTGGAGGTCAGATAGGCAGTCGCTTCATGTAAACTTACTACTTCAAGTATTACTTACTATGTACTTTTACAACTTTTTTAAATAATTTGTAATTAAGTGACCATGTTTCTATCACTTAATTGATTTACCTGTCATTGCTTCATTTTTAATTCTTTTTATCTTTTGTGGTAGACTAATTTTATTCTAGGTGCATCGTCTCACATATAATTATACCTATTATGTATACAAGACCTTGTAAAACATTTTTAAAAGAGTAACGGTGGAGTTTCTTGCCCATTCTTCTCCATACGAAAATTACCTTTTGGAATGGGCGACTAGAATCAATTCTATTTAGTTGTAATTTTTGACGTTCAAAAGTGCTTTTAATGTGCCTATTTGAAATAAATGATTTGACTTTGACTTTAAAATACTTACTATTCAGCTGCAACCGGTTAGACTGGAAGCCAACCCCACCATAGTTGGGAAAAGGCTAGGCAGATTGATTATCAAATTAGCTGTAAAATAGATGATTATCAAGTTAGCTGTAAAATAGATGCACGGTTTTCGTACCATACGGCCGCGTCCTAACCAAAAGCGATCGTCGCGTTTATATGTCACTCTTCGGAAAACCGGAAGGCGCCCTCTGTCGGCGCGACCACGTGTTCCGGATTACCGAATAAAAAGTGACTTATGAAAGCGAAGATAGTTTTTGTTTAGATAGGACGCGGGATAACGGTACTTATCTAACAAGAACAAATTAAACTACAAGTAGTAGGTATAAGTAAGATATAAGTAAAAAACAGATTCGGCGGTAAAAAATATATGCTACTTATAACCCCATTACTAATAAACGTTGTATAGCGTCTGTATAGTTACACAACGCTTTGTCTTCTTCTTTCGAAAGTCAAATTACTGACGACTGAAAGAAAGAAATCGGTGCACCCTATTCATCTGTTAAATAATAGTTTATTAGTAAGGGGGGGGGGGGGGGTTAAGCGATTGACTGCTGCGCTGCGTGTCGCGGGTTCGATTCCCGCACGGAACAAATATTTGTATGACCTACAAGTAGTTGTTCCGGGTCTGGATGTTTGTGTATGTGAGTTTAAATGTTTGTAAACGCACCCACAATACAGGAGACATTCCTAGCGAGGGGCAACGTTTAAAAAAAAAAAAAAAAGTAAAGTATCTTTTATTTCTAAGTTCGTGATTTTCTTAAAACCAACTTTGATTGGGTGCCATTAAAGAGACGGATTGCGTCATGTACCGTGATTGTTCGACTATGAACGAAATACATTTAGAAAAGAGAAACTTTGAAACTTCTTACAATTTCTCAATTAAAAAAAGCCTTTATTTTTCTAGACGTTCTAGATTCGCTTAAAGAAAAAATACCTACGTGATAAATTAATTTAAAGGTTTTAAGATGAGTAGGTACTGTGAGAGCTTTTATCAATACCGGTACGAGTAAATAAAACCAGGGCTACTTCAATAATTTTTCCTAGAAGATGGTTCTACGTTTTTTTAATTTGTATCCTTGTCACTTTCGCTTGACAGCTCAGCTCATGCCTACCGTTGTTTTTTCTATTCTTTTTATAAATCAATGTTTGTTTCGTATTTCTGTCGTCTACTTTTCAAAGTATTCAAAAACCGGGCAAGAGCGAGTCGGACTCGCGCACCGAGAGTTCCGTACCATCATGTTTTTTTTTTTTTTTTTTTTTCTCTTATTTTGGAAGTGTCGCTCGCGCAAACTATTCAGTTTAGAAAAAAATTATATTAGAAACCTCAATATCATTTTTGAAGACCTATCCATAGATACCCCACACGTATGGGTACCTATGATGAATTTTCACAAAAAATTTGAGTTTCAGTTCTAAGTATGGGGAACCCCATAATTTATTGTTGCTTTCTATTTATTTGTGAAAATCTTAATGCGGTTCACAGAATACATCTACTTACAAAGTTTCAACAGTGTAGTTCTTATAGTTTCGGAAAAAAGTGGCTGTGACATACGGACGGACAGACAGACATGAAGAATCCATAAGGGTTCCGTTTTTGCCATTTGGCTACGGAACCCTAAAAAGGTGGTATATATAGGCTATAATAAAAAGTATAAGTAGTTTTAGTAACCAAATAAAGGGAGATCATGAATTGATGCCCAATGAGCTCCTGCCTTTTTCTTTATTTTATACTTACTTGCTTGTATTACTTTAGTGTTAGCTTGTAAAATGAAATAGACTCTTTTCTTGCTAATACTTTTTAATCGCACAACTGGGGGCCTAAAAAGGCCACTTTTGCAGAATCATAAAAGGAATTCATCAAATCATTATAAATCATAATAGACAGTTAACTGTTAAGTTAATCGTATCAAATCCCATTGGTGAAGGATTTTTCAGTTATTTTTTTTTTGTCTGTGCTTAAATACCAATCCAAATCCAATCCCAATGTCTTGCAACGAAAAAAAGCAAAATACGTTTATGATTCTGCCAAAGTGGCCTTACTTTTGCAGAATCATAAAAGGAATTCATCAAATCATTATAAATCATAATAGACAGTTAACTGTTAAGTTAATCGTATCAAATCCCATTGGTGAAGGATTTTTCAGTTATTTTTTTTTTGTCTGTGCTTAAATACCAATTCAAATCCAATCCCAATCTCTTGCAACGAAAAAATGCAAAATACGTTTATGATTCTGCCAAAGTGGCCTTTTTAGGCCCCCTGTACTCTTTCACAATCCAACAACGACTAGCTTTAACTACATTTTACCATTTTAAAACGACATTTGCCCCACCCAGAAATAACGATATTATCATAACCGTTATTTCCAAGTGTTGCCAAAGTAGAATAATACATTTAGTTGCCATAGTGGAAATACATTTTTTTACAATATTAATAATTTGTACTTTGATAGTGTTGCCACAGTGGATATTATAATGCGGTATTAAAATAATGCATGTTTTAAAAATTAAATCAATGAAATCACGACACTTGCAAATTGCAATTTTTGTGTCTTTGTGAATAAATACCCGAAACCCTTAAAATTAGTACTATGATTTGAGCATCGTTTGTTCTTTCTTGACCCTTTTTACCGACTTCACAAAAAGGAGGAGGTACTATGTTCGGGTGTTTGTATGTTTTTTTTTTTTTTTTTGTATGTTTGTTCATCGAATACTCCGCCAATTGTCGACGGATTTTCAAAATTCTTTTTTTGTTCGAAAGTAGATAGTTCTGAGGTGGTCCCATTGTCACCAAGTTAGGATCTGATGATGGGATCTTAGAGAAATCGAGGGCAACCCAATTTTATAGGCTCACTTATTGTTTTTCGCATATTTTATGAAGTATCTTGTGTATTTGTGTATGATTGTCACCATCTCAGGTAGCTGGGCTGATGATGGAAGGTACAACTCCTTAACAGTAAGAAGTTACTCGAACAGGCAAGGACTGTTTTAGTAAACTGTTTTGATGTTTGATAGGGCATTTGCCACATTTGGTCTCATGATCATCAAGTCATGACCTGATGCTGCAGTCAGGATAGTCTGCAGAGTACCTAACTCCTCGACAACTAACAGTAGATATATCGTGTTTAGGCTCATTGAAAAGGGCTCGATGTGTGGATAAACGTACTGTTACTGAGGAACACCGAAGACCTGATGCTGAAGCCAGGAGCATCAGAAAAAGTACAAACCTTTAAATTACAGCACCGTAGTCGTGTTTGGGCTCATTTTAAACAGGACTAATTTTATGTTCAATGCAATGTTGACATAAGTCTGGCCTGATGCTGCAGCCAGGATTATCAGCATCTAATCTAAAAACTAATAAAAGGAGAACTCCTCAACAATTAACGTCCCTGCATCGAGAAAAGGAATATTTTATAAAAAGGCGATGGGCAAGTTGACATTAGGCTATTGTAACTTAGATAAATTATAAATAGACCCACTAAAAAGCGAGAAATAAAAACTTTTTAACAAAAGAAAAACCGACTTCAAAAAAAACACTACAAACTGAAAAATAACTTTAATTTCGGAAGTCGGTGGCAAAAACTAAAATACTGATCCCTAAGACACCGACTTCCGAAATTAAAGTTATTTTTCAGTTTGTAGTGTTTTTTTTTGTTCACTATTAATTTGTTGAACAATAAATTCACGCCATCATTAATTCAATTAAGGCACTCTTGATCTCTAGCAATAAATGTTTTCCAATGAATGAAGTATTACGATGAAACGAGCGTCCCCAGACAGAAGATTCCTATTCACTACCTACCCACAATAAATAAGTAGAAATTACTAACAAACTCCATAAGTTCCTCGCTCACATATTGTCATTGTTCTTCCTTTTGTAATACGGGTCTAAACGAGTTAGTATTGAATCTTGTTCACTGTTGCAGTCACTGCAATCGATCAAGGTACGCCTGATACAATTCTTCCATTATTTATTGCAATGTATTTTCAGTAATGCCTTTAGTTCAGAGTCTATGTGCTTTCATATATCGCTTTGTGTCAGGTAATAACCGAAATGTGAAAGGACTTATTTGGATATTATAAGTAAATGGTCATACCATCGCAGGTAGAACCTGGATAAGGCTGGGACTGGAGCATGAGGATTGGAACATGAAAAGAGTATGCTCAGCAATGGGTGAAGTCGGGCTGTGGATGATGATGATGAAATGGTTTTGATCTAAAATGAAAACACAATTATCTGTTTATGCTACACATCTCTATGTGGTAGGTATTAGGTAATAAATTCGTTTGTCACAAGGAAATAATTTTCTTTTTGGTATTATGTAGGTATAGTATTTTTATTTCACGAAAGCGACGCGCGCTCTACTTGTGGTTAGCAAGTGTACAAACACGCTGTGGATGTGATACAAACATATCAGCGCAGAATCCCTTGGTAACGTCAGACACTATGGCAAAGTTGGAAGTGTGTGTGTGACGTGTGTGTGTGTGCGTGTCTGAGTTATGTTGATGGTTGACGCTACTCATCTTCACGCACACATTCACAGCATGTTTGGACACTTAATTAACACAAGTAACGCGCGTGTCGCTTCGTGATATAAACATACTGTATCTCAAGTTGGGATACAGTAGGTATTTTTATCTCACGCTCACTTGAGATTCTCAAGTAAGTAGGCATGGTCGAACTCTTAATTACTTTACCATTTTTGACAACAATCCTCAGTAAATTGAAGCTTCACAATGGTAAATACGGTTAAAACTACCGTACTGTCACATAGACCAATAGTCATTGTCGTTTTATGACGTGTAAGTGACATTCATCCTTAGGGTGGCAAATATGAGGGCGACTAAACTTCTGTAAAGTCCACAACTTATTATGAAAGAAGTTCAAGGAGCTATTCTTACTTAAACGAAAAACTGCAAATGTAAGTCGCTTACGGTTCGTTAGGCTTGCCTCTACTCTGAGGACCAATTGCTCACTGCAGCCACTGCAGCATAACGACACGTTGTAAGGCTCCCGAGATAAAACGAACATCCGTAAGTAGCTAAACGGGTAAGCTGGAAGTCAGAGTAAGCATTGCGTCATGTTTGGCTTATGCTGAATTGGAACTATTTGGGGCACGTCTGTAAGGATAGCATAGAAAGTTTTTTTTTTATTAAAAACTTTGCCACACTCTTGGAATTCCTCCTGTATTTTGGGTGCGTTTACAAACTTAGAAATTCACATACACAAACAGCCAGACCCAGAACAACTACTTCTAGGTCATACAAATATTTGATCCGTGCGGGAATCGAACCCGCAACACGCAGCGCAGCAGTCAATCGCTTAACCACTGCGCCAACCGTGCCGTGTAATTCGCTCTCAGAAGTGTTTTTGAAGACGACCAGAATTACATGCTTACACTTTTTTTCTTAGTTCCAAGTATCTAGTACAAGAGCCTACTGCTGAGCATGAGGTCCTGGGTTCGATTCCCAGGTTGTGAAAAATATTATTGGGTTTCTCCATGAAGAATTTCTCAGTAGTGTCTAATATGTGCGGGACTAGACCATAACTGGCGAAATGTGGGCGTACTATAGGTACATAACTCTGCTTACCCCTCTGGGGAATAGGTGTGAAGTTATATTATGTTATTGTCAAGGTATAAGTTGTGTGGTTTTTTTATGATCTAGTAACCCTTTTTAATGAGATCTTTGAAATTGGGAGTTTGAAGAAAATTGCTGATTTTTCACCTATTTATATTATTTATTTACATATACTTTATTTCATACAAAAAAAACAACAGGTCCAGGGGGCTTAAAAAGGCCACTTTGGAGAGTCATAAAAGGAATTATGAATCATAATATAGCGAAGACAGTCCGAGTTTTTATTTTTTTGCTGCACTACATAAGTAGGTATATACCTACTTATGTAGTGCAGAGAAAAAAATCAAAAGTCAAATCAAAGAGATTGGAATTGGATTTGGATAGGATTGATTGGTATTTTGGCACAGACAAAAAAAAACTGAAAATGCTTCACCAATGGGATTTGATACGATTAACTTAACAGTTAGGTAACTGTCCATTATGTTATCCTTTTATGATTCTGCCAAAGTGACCTTTTTAGGCCCCCAGATGCTGTCTAAGTTTTGCTATAGTAAATTCTGAAGCTTTGTCTAGAGGACAATTGAATCACATTTGTCTCGGTCTACTTTAAATCCCAGACTTAGAGAAAATATTTAAATACCAACCAAAACTTTCGGATCATAATACAATTTGAAAATAAATGAGATTTGAAAGTAAAATAAGGTTACGCATTGATTTACACAGCGGCACTTCTAAGATACTATCAGAAGGGTTAGAGAGAACAAATATTTACGAACCACAGTTGCCAGCCAACTTGACGGTGAAAGTATTTATACTAAGCAATAGAATCGAATTGAAGATCGCGGGGAAGATCCTCGCTCAGACCAGCACCCTAATTTTGTAACACGTAATGTGTTACAAAATTAGGGTGCTGGTCAACAATCATAATCTGAATAATTTTGAAGGATATTGCAAATCTATTGTTTCAAAATATTATGTTCGAAAAATGTGTCTACTCAACAACGTAAATAACGCAATGAATGTTATTGAACTGTCAAAATGAAAGCCACTAACAGTGGCAAGTTAGGGTGTTACTCAATAACCTCGCAGAGAAGCATGGCACAAAAGGGACGAGGCCCTTCAGCAGAGGAAAGAACAAGGCTGCTAATGATCAATATGAATAGAGAAGAACATGGAATTTTCAGTACAAAAGTAGTTTTGAGCTGTAAACAGTGTTGACAATAACATTTATACTCGAAATAGCCGTAATAACTCCAAGAATATTTAAGAAGAGTACATTAAAAACACATTAACCTCGCATAATACCAAACCCACAGGCCACACCCTCTGAAACAGATGACGTCACCATATGAATATAAGGAATCATTCCACTTCGCCCCACCGAGCCGCCCCACTGGTGGGGCAAAGTGGAATGCCTAAAATTTCGAGGTGAAATCTGCCCCACTAATTCGATTTGGTGGGGCAGATTCCACAACTCTAAAATCTTGTTGGATTCTGCCCCACTAGGGTTGGCACCTTAGAATAAACGTACGAGTATTTTAATTTTTAATTCCTATTTGTTTCTGGAAGGATACGGGTTGTAAATCACAGATTAATTACACGATTTGTTACAAATAAAATATAACTATTTAGGTACACTAAACTTAGTGGAATCTGCCCCACTAAATCGACGTAGTGGGGCAAATTCCACTGCAAAATTTTAGGCATTCCACTTTGCCCCACCAGTGGGGCGGCCGGTGCGGCAAAGCGCAATAATTCAATATAGGTACCGACCTACTTATAGTTTCATAGCGCATTCGAAAAGACAAACAATTTTATACCCTTATTCCGAGACAAGACTCGATTTAATTTAACTTGACTGTACCTATACACATTTCGACCGAGCACCGTCATCATAATAAAATAGCTGCCTTTTTATATATAAAACTTTACAATATAACTCTTAAATTGTAATGCTTATATCCTAAAGTTCAGATTTTACTACTATAGGTACTTACCGCGGGAAATTATAATATTTACTTTATCGTGATAGGTAGGTACACAAGCGGTGTTGCGCTTCCCTGGCGTCAGGTGGGCCTAAACAAAATGTAAATAGGCCTGATTATTCGCTCTCGCCATTTTGTATTCGTTAAAGTCAGCGGAATAAAAGGCTAAATACGTTTTTCGCTTAATTTCAGTTCTTCGTGAGCAGTGGGGCAGAGCCGACAGGTTGGCTGTAGTAGGTATAAACAATGCTGATTTCATGCTAAACATACGCAAAACAATACTTTCAATATGGTATTCAAAAGGGCTATTGTAATGATTACTACCGATTAGTTTACAAACCTAAACTGGTTCATGGTCAAACTAAATTCTTGAAAACAATCATTGTTCAATGAATAACAAGAGCCGATGTTTCAGTCGTCAGATATTTTTGTCTAAATAATAAATTATGCATACTCGTACAGCATAATCAGCCTATACTGCAGCTACTGCTGGAACACTATCCTACTCTCCTCGAGAGGGACTGGTATAATCTTCCACGCGGTACGGGTTGGTTGATGTCACATTTCTTCGATTTTTTGGTTCTAGGACATAGCGGTGAAATTATTTATTATGATGGTTTTACATATTTTCTATATAAAATATGTCAATCCGCAATTTATATTCCACTGATAAAAGTTATCTGTTAATTGGAAAATTGGCCCTAAATTAAAAGTAGGTACTTCTACGATTACTCTTGCCTGATGAAAATAAATGGGACACTAAATTGATTCGCCAATTACGTAGATAAATTCGTCTGATTACTTGATTGTACAACAAAATGATAAGAAAATTAAACTCGGTTCATATGTAGGATCTAAGCATTATAATAAAATCGCAGCGAAGTCAAGACTAAGAAATAATTCTAATGCTCAAAATATCGTTTTTAGAATGTTTGTGTGTAAAAAGTAAGTACCACATAGATAGGAACCTACCTACCAACCTACCGGAAAACTGGCAAAGAATTCTGTTATAAACAGCCATAATAAGTGGTTACTTAGATATTCACAATCTAGCTCTTTATTATTAATCTATAACGAAACTGAAATAATTTTACAGACCGTAATAAAGGTATTAGGTAATCACTTTTATTCTTTTTCCACTTCTGAAGAAAATTATCAGCTGGATTGTATTGGATACTATTCTGTATAAATAAAGGCGAAATTATGTGCATAAAGTATTAAGTTGTTCTTAATAAAATTAGCATTATAATATAAAAGCCTGGGGAGGGATTCGAAACAATAGTTTATTTCAGAAATGTTATTCTTTGACTTTGGAAGAGGAGTAGATACCTAAAGCACTGAGTTACGTAGTCGTGAATTTATATTTATTTAGGAATGTCTAGACTTAGTCTTTATCTAATAGACTAAGATTTGTATGCCTAGAATTATGCCTGAAATCTCGTATCGATATTACATCATTTATAAAATGGATTGGTAATCGTATTGTAATACCTGAGAAAACCATAAGAACTTTTTGTTAGTCTTCTCATAAATAATGTTAATTAAATTTTGGCTACCTGCTGAACTAGCCAGCATAAATCTCTCTTAAGCCACTTGTGCCTTAATGCATTAGGTATGTGTTGGCTTACACGGAATTAACTTTCGTGGCTTAATTTTGAACTTTATTCGGTAAGTATAAATTCTTGCAACTGCTGGTTTGAGGCTTACGAAGAACCTAAATCTACAAAATATCAACTCATATGTTCATATCTCTCTTGCAGTATACCTAACTATGAATGTTCTATCGACTGAAATTTCGAGTTTCGAACAAGCTTGCTTTAAATGCAATACTGACAAATAGCGTCTCATAAAAATAAAATATTATTTTATGAGCTCTTCCTTTAGTGTTTTCTTGAATCGGCTATTGGCTCCCCAGCTTTTATTTGTGTTGTGGCGGCTTACGGGGTCGGGGGTCGAATACGGGTGAGGTTTAGGGCGATGAAACATCGGATGAACCGGTAGATGCACCTGTAATTGGCAGCTTCCGCGTCCGCACCGTTGCCGCCATGCCGGCGCCCGCATCCTGTGACTTATCAGAAAATAGCTTCGCTGCCTTTATTAAATAAAGTTCTAAAAGACTTGGCAATTATTTTAAAATCACGTTCTCTAATCTTTGATCTAATTGGTAAAATATTGGCATGACTCTTCTTTTGTTCAATGAACGATGTGTCGCAATTGCAAGATGAAGATGATGATGATTAATAAACTATATATATAAACTGAATTAATGTCAATTTACTACATACGAGTATCTCTCTATAAACATATTATAAATTGAAATCGCTGTTCGTGTCTGTGTGACCGCGTTGTTCTTTTAAACCAAGCAACGGATTTTGATGCGGTTTCACCATTATTAGCTTTTTTGTCATCATCATTTAAACTACTTTTCTAAATTTTAGAGAATTTATTTCGGAAGTTTAATTTGTCTACTACATTAATATTGAACTTACCTACATTTAATAAGAAATATTGATGTTTTGTCAAGTCGTAAAAAATGTGCGAAGCAGGGGCGGGTCGCTAGTTTAATTATAAAACAGTGCATTATGCAGGTTGATTACATCACAATCAAAATGACATTAATACCCACTAACCGCATTTACGTTTATTGTGAAAATGCACCATTATCGGTGCCACGATGATCGCTGCCAATTAGGAACGGGGAAAGTGTGTCATTTTTGTTTTGACTAATCTCCTCATGACTGCTTAAGTTTACATCAGACCGTGTTTTTGATCGAATTTCAATAATATGTATTAGAATATTAGAGGTCCGCCACGACTTCGCCGTTTAGGGTCGAAACGCTCGGGTCATGGGGCCCGAGTGCGCGTCTCCTTTTTAAGGAAATTTCAATTAGCATTGCCATTCGACGCGGCAATGCTGTCTTCTGGGCACGTTTTCGGATGACAGCGATGCGGACGAGTACTTCGACGCCTAAGTGTCCTTTGTTTTTGTATTTATTTGAATAGTAAGTTAGTTAGTCATTTAATTTAATATCTAGTGTAAATAGTTAAATATTTCTGTAAAAGGGACTAAAGGGACATCGCTAGAATATATTGGTATGCAAGTTTGCTTGCGGTCAGTTCTGGGTTGACTGGATATAGAAACCACACTGTGTTTTGGAGAGCACATAATATAAGTACCTATGTAGATTCATACAGCTATTGCAGCTGCAGTAAAAGTTCTGTGAAACTTGTTTGGTAGTCAAAACTATGAAAAACCCGGTTACCGCGTTGGGTTTCAAAGGCCGGATTGAAGTTGCATGGACTGAAATGGGACACCGACATGGGTGAGGGCCCAGCGAATAATGAAGTATCTATATAATTCCCATTCCCATCTATCAAAGTGAGATTATCCCATGATGGATTGGCAGTAGCATTGATTATGATGACACTGTCACCAAAAGTTATAAGAACCATAAGAAGCGTCCAAACCTCTGATTAATAGACCCCAATAGATAATGGTGTGAAAGAAGTTGCCAATATTACAAGACGTCTTCATTTTAATTTAATGCTGAAAGTGGCATTACTATGTAGAAAATAATCAGACAATTTTACCTTGAAACCATACCTTGCTATTTAATGTTAGCTCTATGTTTTACTTCTAGTACCGGTCAAAGGGAAACTCTCAAGGTTCTATACAGGAATTATGTCCGGACTCTGGAGTACACAAACAAAAGCACGTGCTACAGAAAACTTTAACATACGAATGTGTTACACACTCAACCACTTACCATAATCATAACCCATAAAGTTCCCCAGTCCTGGGACATAGATCGCCTCTCTGTGAGAGATCAACCACTTAACAAAAATGATAATTCACAGAGAGCCTTTCAAAAGTTACAAATTATAACACACTTTCGACAGTTAACTACTCAAGCTTTGTCACTGTTACTGAGTTTATATTCATTAGGGTTAGTACATCCCCTTAAAACGTCTATATGTCTATATACGACATAGAGAACAATGCTCCAAGTTCCCCTAAGTAATAAAATACGGAAAGGGAAAAATTGGTGAAAGAACCAAAGTTACCGACATAGCTCAAAGAATTAGTTAGGCCACATTGCTTGTAGAACCGATAACAGCTGAGGAAAGAAAGTTATGCATGTCGACCACAAATGGAGTAATATTACGGACTTCTAGAACAGGGGATGAAGGGGTGGGGGCTGTTAGGGGGAATTCGATTTTGATTCCCTCATGGAAATGTCATAATATTGTTGCAAACTAGGTAATTAATGCAAATTGGCTGCCCATGTGCATATGCACATTCAGTGGTCAATAGGCTAGATTTGTAAAGTGAAAACATGTGTTTTCAATTTTCGGAATGAAGTCTTAGCACAAGTAAATCATGCAAGTCAAACTAATACCACTTTAAAAACGATTCATTCATTTATTCAATATGCAGGAAAACAAAATCACGTAAGAATATCAATTCCTCTCGAATCGCAATCAGCAGATTGTGAAAACTTACAACATATTTCAAAACCGAAGCGGGGATAATATTTTCAAAATCAATAACTATTCATACGGCGCTCGGTGCCTATACAAACATTATTCGAGAGCTGAACTCTTTGATAAATAAGAATATTCTTCAAGCCGACGCGACGTCGCGATGTCTTTACGTACCGCAAGAAAACCCGTCGGAACAAATCGTGGACCAACCGGGGTTATATTATACAACCCTTGTAAAATGGTTTAGCTCGCTCAAACGTGCCGTTTACTTTAAAAAAACTTACGAAGGGTCTAATCGAAATTATCATATAAGAAGCTTACGTCATTATCCTATTGAAATAAAGCTGATAGGTTAAAGGTTGCTTGTGTTTGTATCTTTAGATAACTTTAAAGTTTCAGAGTCACTCAATCAATCTACGTAGGTGCTTGGAGACTTTTGCATGTAAGGTACAGACGCCATTACATCAAGCTACCCCAAACTGTCAAATTTTCCCAATCAACTTTGAACCTTATGTTTAGCGATAAAGTTGAAAATATATGAAAGAAATTTGACAGATTGTAGTAGCTTGATTTGCTGGTGTCTGTACATTCTAACTTCTATATAATTTTATATTCGTATAGGCTATCGGTGAGAGGAGTGATGGCCCACTGGTATCGTGTGGGCTTTGTGTATTTAATTTCTTCACCACTGCTCTCAAAACGGTGAAGGAAAACATCGTGAGAAAACCAGCATGATGTCTTAGAACCAAAAATTAGAAGACATGTGGCATCCACAAACCCGCACCTGCCTCGCGTGGTGGATTATGACCCACTCCCTCTCACAAAGAGAATGCCAGTCTACCAGCAGTGGGAACATTATAAGCTGACTAAGTCACACACTATGGTTTTATACATTTAATAAAATGACAATGCAGCCACAAAAGGGTCGTGGTTTAAAAAACCACTCTATGCGTTGAACTGACGATAAAAACCCGAAAAGACAAATATTTAATATTGACAAAACCTAAAAAAGTTACATCACACCTGCACAAACATGGTGCATCCAAGCTTTTTCATTCCAGAAATGAATAGCAAACATTATAGACATTTCCTGTGGTTTTACTAAAGGCTATTCAGCGAGATGAGTAGAAAAATGTAAACAAGTTGTCTTTCAGTGGGGTTTGAAACGAACGAGAAGCATATGCAAGAGTATGTCCACTCAAACTGAACGGCGTTTGATGTTTCAAACTAGCTTGAGTTAGGGGCCGGTTGTAACCACTTTGAAAAATCTTAAATGAGAATTTTCGGAAATATTATAAATTTTTGACCTTACTGCTACGTTGGTCTTGTAGTCGTTAGCTCGACTGCTGAGCATAAAGCTCAGGTACATACGTGATTGTATAGTAGGCATCATACTAACGTTTTTGACATTTGTGAATAACCGCAAATGAGGTCCGGGTAATTTTCAATACCCTCGAGCGTTTCAAGAAACAACTCAGTGGTCAGCTTCGAACTGAGCACTTTACAACAGTTTACAAGGAATCCTTTATTATGGTCGGACTTTTAATTAGCTGCAGTAAAATGACAGCTTATGTGTTACTTAAATGACTGAAATTGGCGTCTTTTTGTTTTTTCGCGGCCATCAACCAAATCTTGTTTATCTAGTACAGAATAGTGTAACAAACGAAACTTATTTGATATGCATATCTCTAAACTCAGTCCGAAATGAGTTATTAAGAAGTGTAATTTTACTGCAGCTAACTAAAAGTCAGACTATAGCACGGAGCACCTAGGAATATCGTTCCACCATTCAAGGATTGTGAGGTACTCAACAAGCTTTGATAGTGGTCCACAGGTGTTTACCAAACGGGTGATCATCGTTTGTTATTCCATAGAACCGATAGGCGAATTTGTTCCATTGAAACACGCTATCATTTGCAGTTAGCTCGAACTAAACTGCACAAGGCCTTAGGCTTTTAATCCGTTCTATAGGCTATATTTGTATCATTCAAACATACGCCTTTTCATAGAGCTGAATTCTGCCGCCAGCCGATTTTATTAGGCTTCCAATGAACCACAGTATAACCCCCCCAAATCCCGATTCACTCTTTGGTTTGATATTTGTACAAGCAGGCTTTTTGTTTGAACTGAAACGATGGGTGTTACGTCTGCGTACGAGCTATAGGTAGGTAACTCAAGGTAATCCATAAAGTATTTAACATTCATCCACAGCTCGACTGCAGGGCTTGTACACAAAACTGCGATGAGGCGTCGCATCGCAGCAATTCGTGTTGCAGTTGCGTTGCGAATTCGCATCGCACCGATTCGCAGTTTTGTGTACAAGCCCTTACCCATGCACCTTTGCCAGCCTCATCCAGATTTTGACCGCGATGGCAACAATGTCGTCTGCCCATCCCATTTAACATTATCAACAGAATATTTTAAATTGTACCTTAATAAAAAGTAATTTAAAAAAAATTCACTGATTTCAAAAAGAAATTAACTCAAAATGATGAAATAACTTTAATTTCGGAAGTCGGTGTCTTTGGGATCTGTATTTTTTATAGTTTTTGCCACCGATTTTCGAAATTAAAGTTATTTCATAATTTTGACTTAATTTCTTTTTGAAGTCGGTTTAATTTTTTTAAATTACTTTTTATTTCGTAATTTTTAGTTTATGCACTAGAATTTGACCAAGGTTTTCAGATGTTTTCTTCTCTTTGATACTACACCGGTAGCTCGTATCAATAAGCCAGCCCGTCACATTTACACGTATTAGTTCATATCTTGAAAATTACTGGATCGATTTTGATGAAACTTGCACTGTTCCCTGAGTTGAAGTAAATGTAAGCCAATAAAAAAAATGGTCACGATCCAATTAATAGTTGCGGAGAAATGCGTGGACAAACATACATACATACAAACGTCTATAAAATGTATTTTTGTTTGGAAGACCTAATAGATTGTCATATGTGAATATAATGCAATTCCAATAATATTACATACATACGTGTCGAATTGATAACCTCCTTTTTTTTTGAAGTTGGTAAAAATACAGCACACGTCCCGTGGTCCAGTCTATTTTTATAACAGTCTCGCTACTGCAAGCTTGACGACATTAAAACGAATATAAAGAAAATCATTGTATTGCAGCGATTCCTGTTCTAAAGAGCGAAGAGATAAGTATTTTGTAGTCAATGGCAGCCCACAGAAAGTCGTCATTTGAAGATCTGATTAGCCGCGAGCTCTCCGTCGGTAACGTGGGGAGCATTTGTAACGAAAGAGTTCATGCATGTTAAATATGCTAAGGAGGTCTACTATCGCCAAGATAAACGATGCCTCGTCTTTCTTTTTCTTGAAGGGAAAGTAAATTTAGTATGTGTAAAAACACATGAAAAAGCTTGACTTTACGTAGGTATGTATGTATGACCCAAATAAAAGTTTGTTATAATTATTTGCTAACAAAATAAAAGTTACATAATGATCGAGTGTGTAGCTTCCCTAAGGTTAAGTAAACTCATATCATTCGTGTCGCTTTAATAAGTTTCTTTTTCAGCTATAAAGCAACACCAACTATTCGCTAGTAAACCACCCTCTTTGGGTCTTATAGAGACCTGTAGATTTCAAAGCGGGTTGCCTTCGGCCTGTCTTTCAAAAGTTTATCACTCCTTTCATATCTCCGCTTCAATTTCGCAGCGCAATTTATATGCACTTTGTAGCGGTGGCCGTTCAAAAGCACCTCACCGCACCGTTTACTCGTGGAGAGTGCTACTGTTAAACGCCGTTTTTTCTGCTGAAGAAGAGTCGTTGATGACGGCGTTCATAGTTAATGAGCAGCTAGTATCCGGCGGGTGTTACCGCGCAAATTGCCCGCTCTTTACAGGCTCGCCGTTTGCCAACTCGACGGAGCCGGTCTAGCGTGAAAGACGTTTCCGACCGTGCGTTATTGTTTACTGCCGGAATGACTTCCTTTTGCTAGCGCACCTAACGAACACGGAGATTGCAAGCTGATGCAACTACACAAACATATCTCTTTTTTGCGTGACACGAACAAAATATAGCCATCAATGCGGAGCTCTCGACGTTAATAGCCCGTTTTGTGTGGCCAAATAGCTTCAGGCTTTGAATACGTGACGTTTTGCCAATGTACACTAGTTTTTATCATTTGTTAGAGCACATGGTTGGCAGTTTTTACGACACTCTAAATGAAAGTTCTTTACATTGTAATAATTATTTTATGTTTTAATAAAACTTCGTTCATAAATCTTCTTTGTAACAACTCGGAATAACTAAAAATAAAAGTCTATTGAATTTGTGCCAAGTCGGTTGAACTAACATGGATGAGTATCTTTCTGTAACAAGGACAATGTTATATATTTAAATATTTCTTAAATTAAATGAATAGGAGTATTGGATACCTATTAGTTAGTTATTTAAATTACCATACTTACAGAACGATTGTTTAGGAGCAGGTATCAATAACACTAATGTAATTTTAAACAACGTATATTGTATGAATATTGCATGAGCTTGTCACACAAAGGGCCGCGCAATGATGAATGGTCTCAAGCTAATTCATTATGTAACATATTTGCTACAATAAAACTGTGAAGTGCGGACCTGTTTTAATAAAATTCATTGTCCGGCAAGTCGACGCTAGCTAGTGGCAAGATAAATAATCTCTGAATTTTATTCATTTTTAAGTGCTTTATGAATAATGAAATGTTTCGTGCCAATTAATGAATATTAAAATCCATTAAATAAACGGTTTAATATAATGCCAAAGTTATTTTAAACTTATTTTATAATCATAATCATTTATTTGAATAGGTATTAGTACAGCGTTGGTCTCACATTTTAAATATGTTTCTAATACATAGTCAGATATTTGACATGCAAAATTTTTCATTAGATGAGTATACCTATTTAGTTTCTAACAATCATTACTTTGTACAATACATTTAATATTCATTATCTTACATAATTATTTATATATTATCTACTGTAAAACCTAGGATATTATGTAAACATTGGAATATTTTTTTCATCCTATGCGACCATTTCTCATTCAACTAACTAAAGTATTTACTGTGGTTGCTTGCAAATCCAGTTTAAAGCAATATTAATTTGTTAAATAAGTTTTTATTCAATACAATATTGATATAGGAATTTTGTTAGAAGCATTTTATATTTACTGAATTATAAGTAAGTAAATTGCACAATGTTTTACACTGGCAAGAAAAAAAATCTTATGAAAAATATAACTTCATGACTACATTTACTTACTAATAAAATAATATGGATTGCCATAAAACAAAAATAAATTACTAACCACCATTGTTACGAACCAAAAAGTTGTGAAAAAGTACATTGTTTCCTATTTATTGTTCAGATATGATAACAGAGTGATGACGTCGTAGGTTCGTCACTCGCGTCTTGCTCACGATACTTGTTGAATAATTGTTACTCGCTTATTTTCAAACTCTGGCGATTGTGCGACACATACTTGTAGCATCGGCATATTTCGACGTCCAGTGATTAATGTATTTTCTATTATGGCAATTGAACGCAGTGCGCATGCGGCGGATAGTATTATTGGAGGGACGCTAAACGAGATCACACGGGTTCCTCGGTCGCTTTCCGACTCTCGAGTAAAGTGACCGCTGTGCTTTCAACATAAACTATGTGCGTACGTTGAAGCGCTTTCAAGTTCAGTGTGTTTTTTAATTAGTAAATAAGTATTAATTACGTGAGAGTAACTGTTTGTTGAGTTGTGCCCAGTGTCACGGAAGATGACCGCTAATAACTGTGATGTTGGTAAGTCTATATTTTTGTCACATTTTCTATTTCAGTCTTGCATTCTAGACAATTTCCGACCTACTTATTTAAAAAAAAACAACGTATCGAAAATAAATATGGTACTGACTTTAATACACACCTCAGGCTACTTCGTTAACCTTATTTTTATGTGAATGTGTACTTACAGTTACAAAAATGAAATCGGTTAATAACAGGAAATAGGGCAAATTATAGAGGAAATAGGAAGGTACGTATATGTGATTGTTTTCCGCTAGGTACTGTCGCCCAAGTATAATACATCCCATTAAGCACAACGTTTTTGTTTTAATAGCCAGCAACAATGGCTTGTACTTATGTAGATCCTCCCTACGAACGGTACTTAATTATTTTAATGGAATTTAGCTCATGCTGATTAAAACTGGCTGGTTTCAGAATTTTTTTTCTAACTAATAAATCATGCACATCGAATTTTTATTTTCTGCCGTTTTTTTGAGTTCCGTAATAACAACAGGCCCTAATACTAAAGCTCTGCTGTCCGTCTGTCCATCCGTCTGTCAAGGGCTGTATCTTTTGAACCGTAATAGGTAGGCACTTGAAAATTTTTACAGAGTGTGTAGGTACCACCACTACGGCCGCTTTAATCAAAAAATTAAATAAACTCAAAAAAATAAGGGTAATTATGTGTTCGTGTTTCACCGTTTCTTGCACCTCGCTTGTTTTATTTACTAAAGTATTTTTTTAATGTATAAGTAGTGTTAAATATTGTACTGTGTTACGGAAGACTAAGAGAAACTTCGCTTTTTATATGAAAGGCGAATACAGAGCCTGGCGTATGTGAAGCCTTTTTGACCTCGCACAGGTCTTTTTATTATTTTTGGTTGTTTTAAATTTACTTAACTTTGCTAGTTTTAATTGCTTCTTTTTAGGGTTCCGTACCAAAATGGTAAAAACGGAACCCTTATGGTGAGACTAAGTCTGTCTGTCTGTCACAGCTGGATATCTCAAGAACTGCTAATGCTATCAACTTGAAATTTGGAATAGTTTTAGATGACGTTTGCCCAACTAATTTGCAAATAAGAAAGAAATAAAAGTATATGTATATTTTTTGCAACAGGGACTGAAAGAGGGTCTGAAAAATTCGAAGTGGGGCTACTAGGGCATGTGAGGTATCATATTATGAAAGAGTGCAGTTTGCACATTCTCAAAAAATTTTTTTTAGGCCTCATAGTTTTCGACTTTTAATGAAAATTGTAAAAAAAATATACCGTTCCCCCCCCTTTTTTTTCCTGATGGGAAATCATCAAATGACCCGTTCTGGGTGGAGCGGAAGGGAGTGTCAGACTCTTACTGACTAAAACCCACCCGTGTTTCTTTCTTAGCCCTTTATGTTGTTAAATTATGAAATAACTTTAATTTCGGAAGTCGGTGTCAAAAAATTAAAACAAAATACAGATCCCAAGACACCGACTTCCGAAATTAAAGTTATTTCATAATTTTGAGTTAATTTCTTTTTGAAGCCGGTTACATTTTTTTTAATTACTTTTTTTATATACCTAATACTAGCTGACCTGGGGAACTTCGTACCACCTCAAATCCAAAAACCCGATCCATACAAAATATAAGAGAAAATCTTTTTTTTTCTTTGTGAATTTTCCCCATGATTTAATAGTTATTCTAATATTCGGGGCGGACAAATCCAACAAACCAAAGATCATCAAAATCGATCTTGTGGTTCTTGAGTTATAAATGGTGTAACTAACCCGACTTTCTTTCATATAAATGGATAGAAGATCAATCGTTAACTTTATTTGACGAGCATATTTCAGAATGCTGTCAGTCAAAAATATGACAAAAGAACATTTCAATTTTATTGACAAGTGCGTAGGTAAGTTTAATTCCAATTTTTTTTAATTCAAATTCAGTAAGTGATGTCAACGTACCCAAAACAACGCCTTTGGTAATGGTAATAATGTTTTACCCCGTCTCAAGTGCATCAATATCTTCTTTACAAAAGAGTTCGATAAGTGGCGAATGATAACGAAAAGACTAGTTGGAATTATCCCACTTCAAGGTAATTTGACGTCATCGGCAACTAAAGTCTTTACACGTGTGGTATAGCTATAACGGTGACTCAAAGGTTAGCCACCAAAAAAAAAGAAAAAAAATATTTCACATACATTGGCAATTATGAAACGTCAGAAGCTAGGTGCACGGTTCCCCTATGGAGAAGAGCCGGAAAACAAATACTAACCGTGTACTTTTTTTTTTAATAATTGGCTTTTTTAATGTTTTCAAATAACACTGTTAATAAATGTGGGGGGATATTGCAGCGAAAACCGGGCGGTGGCGGGTGGTAGTAACCACTTTGCATTAATACATATAGGCCGAAGCAATGGCCTGACAACCGGTCTTACCAAGGGGTTTCGTATTACCCAGTAACTGGGTTGTGGAGGTCAGAACGGCAGTCGCTCCATGGTAAAAAACCGCATCCGGTTAGAATGGAAGCCAACCTCATTTTAGCTAGGAAAAGGCTAGGCAGAGATGATAAGGGCGAAGCAATGGCCTGTTCGCCAACCTGGCACATGTATAATAGTCGATTTATACATAGTTTAAACATATTTCATTTGCGTAACCTTTTATACCCTGACAAGGTAGTCTGAGAAATGAACAATTGATAAAATAACTGCAATTGACCCACAGTAAGTATGCAAATACAGACAAAATCTTATAACATTTTCAAATTAACATAATTACCAGTATTAGCTTACCCGGCGTTCCTGTCTTCTGTCCACAGCACTGAAAAGTTGACCGGGAAAATTTTAGCCCCTTGCCTAGTTGACTCTGAAGTGCCGTGCTTGACCGACGCGGTGAACGCCTGGAAAGCGGCTTGCCCGGATACAGATCGGCCCGTAAACCCATCTTCCCAGAGACAGTGGGATGAGCCGCTCTGCAGGTTGGTACGGAATAATCTTATTAATACGTCCACCAATTCTGCTGAGCGTGCCCGCCTGCTGGCTGTGGGTGAGTGGGAGTCGGGTCTCTGGCTTCAAGCACTCCCGTCACCCAACATAGGCACTATGCTGGGTGACACCACCTTCCGGCTCGCTACCTGTCTGCGTTTGGGCGCTCCTTGCGGGGCTCCGCATCGCTGTCAGTGCGGTGAAGCTGTCGACTGCCTCGGGCACCATGGCCTATCTTGTAGTAGGAGCGCAGGCCGGATAGCACGGCACGCCAGCATTAATGACATCATCCGCCGTGCTCTTGTCACCGCCGGGGTGCCAGCTGTTTTAGAACCGAACGGCCTGGCACGCGACTATGGGAAGAGACCAGACGGAATGACTATAATGCCCTGGAAGTTAGGCAGACCTTTGGTGTGGGATGCAACATGTGTCGACACCCTTGCGCCATCCCATCTTCCTAGCACGGTGGGCTGTGCTGGGGCGGCTGTTGCAGGTGCAGAAAACCTCAAACGGCGAAAATATTCCAACCTGATTGGGAGTTATATGTTTGAGCCGTTTGGGGTTGAAACACTAGGGTCATGGGGTCCGAGTGCCCACTTGGTTTTTCGAGATATCGCCAAGCGGTTAGTCGACTCTTCACGTGACCAGACGCAGCATTGCCATACAACGTGGCAATGCTGCCAGCCTTTTGGGCACTGTTCCTGTTGACAGCGATGCGGACGAATTTTTTGATGCCCTATGATCATTTTGCTTATTTTTTTCATATAAATGTACATATTATTATTATTTTAAATAGGTATTAGCATAAATTATGTAATTAACATAAACTAAAATAATAGTATCCGGTTAGGTATGTACTTTTAACTAATGTAACTCGGCAAAGGCTTCTTTTAAAAAATAGCTTTTTTTTGTGGTTTGCATTGAGATTCTGTTTCCGAAATAACTTTTTCAATAATCAAATTCAAATTAGATTATTCGTAACCAGAGTTTTAAATTCATGTTGTTTTAATAACTCGGGAGTACATTTTTATGTTGTCAAATGAATGAAATTCAGCACATGAAATTTACACTTTTACAGAATTAATACCTTAAAAGGCATTCAAAGTCAATAGAATATATTCACAACACTTCATTCCCGACATTTTCTTACTTTGAAAATAAATATAGTTCTCAATTTTACCGGAACCACCGAAAAGATTGTTAGATCCAAAAAGATATGATCATACTGTGAACTGCGTGGTCGCGCCTTCGAGACGCGACACACTGGTCCTGTGCCAACTTTACCCTGATCCTGTGAAAAATTCTATTCAACATACATTGCTGCGATGTGTTTTGTCATGCAACTCTCATGTACTTATTCAGGGTTTTGAAAATCTTATATTCCGGCTACAACCTCTTACTTTCGTATCTCTGTCTAGTGGTTCAGGCTGTGCATTATTTTGCAGTCAGTTAGTAGAACTATATTATATTACTAGCTTCTGCTCACAGCTTCGCCCGCGGGAATCTCGGAAATTATCCCACGGGAACGTGCTACCAGAACAAAACGTAGCCTATGTCCATCCCCATGATACCATCCATTTCCTTATCGAATCCGTTTAGTGGTTTAGGCATGAAAAGGTTACTACGGACTAAAGTTACTTTCGAATTCATAGTATTATAGTATGGAATTATGGATACTAGCTAACCGGACAGACGTTTTCTGGTTTCCTAGAACTTGATTACAGCGCCACCTACCGGGTCCAATTGAATTTAAACCATCCATTCAACCCACCGCAACACAAATAAATCACCAAAATCGGTCCGGTCGTTTAGCATGAGTTCAGTGACATTCAGACATAGGTACAGAAAAATAGATATTGTCGAAAGAAGTCTCAATTGCTTGAAATCATGCGACAGGATATCGGTTGCAGGTGGCTCTATAGTAAAGTTAGGAAAATTAAATGTTATACAAAATGACGCCATACTTCAATTTGCCGTATTAAAGCCATTTCATGTAACTGTAATTTGAATATATGGAAAATTTTATTTGGTTTTTAGTTCGGAATTACCCTGACTATATTATCGCTATTTCTTTTTTATTGTGGGTACTGCCTTATTAGCTTCAGCTCGAAGCAGGACACGTGTCTACTGATTGCCGATAAAGCAACACGGTATCATCTGGTCTCAATCTGATTACAACGCGACTGACGAGAGAATGCGTTCTTGACACCTGACAGTTTTATGCAAACGAATACGTTTTGCGAATTGGATTTTTTACCTACTAGAATTTTCGCACTGACAGGTACATCAGGAAAGCATACTTTCGACGACCGGACTGCAGAGAGCTAATGACATAGATTATTAGGTATAGCTGTAAATTAAGACCAAAATGGTACTTTCAAACAGAAAATTCCAATAAAATGTTCCTTGCATATTTCAGTAGCGTCAAGACGCGTTCGTTACGAATTCCAATGAGGTTTTATTTTGAATATCTCCATTGTTCTTATTTCAATCGAGTGTCACAGAATAGTACCTGGATTTATTTATTAAACAATGTATATTTATCAATTATTGTCTCTGACTTGCGATAGTAAAAGTAATAGTAGAGAGATATCTACCAAATGAGCTCAACGATTCGACGAACATTACCAAAGACAGGATTTGGTATTGTTCGTCGAATCGTTGAGCTCCTTAAGTTCTGAGTTGAGCTGCACGGTTACTGACAAATGCGTGCACTGACTGGACAGGTCCGCTCAATCTGTGTGGTTCTTTCTTCAAAAAACCATTTCAGACACTAATCTACATGGTCCTCAAAGATTATGTCCGGATTTTTTATATACACATTGACATTGATGAATTTTATTTAGACAATGACATGAATATTTACTTTGTAAGTATTTTTTTTATTTTTTATTTAATTATAGTGAATGTGAGGACTATGTGGGTCATTTCTTTTTTCCTTCTTAGTTTTAATCATGATCTGGCAGTTTGAGTAGTTTATGTGGCCTACCCAAATGTCCAGTCTTTGGTATTGTTCGTCGAATCGTTGAGATCCTCAAGTTCTGAGTTGACCTGCACGATTTTTGACAAATGCGTGCACTGATTGGACAGGTCCGCTCAATCTATGTGGTTCTTTCCTCAAAAGACCATTTCAGACACCAATCTACATGGTCTTCACACGATCTGACCAAGATTTTGTCTGGACTTTAAAAGAGACTGTGACTTCTGAGTTTGTTTCGGCCTTTCTTCTCAGAATAGTCAGATAGGAAACGCCGACCTCATCTAGTTTAAAAAAAAATATGATTGACGTGTAAAAGTGTTTGTACAAACCTACTTACAGAAATAAAATCATTTATTATTACCAATGGATGAAATAAACTCCTAGGTAAATACAGGGTTATTTTAAATTGACTAGATAAACTCCGCAAACGCCGATCGCGTTTGCGGAGTTTATCTAGTAATTATCTAAAACGATAAAATATAAATAAAAAGATTTGATGTTTTTTCTTGGCTGTTGGCTTATATTTTAACGTCTTTAGATATCGATACCCATCACATGTGAAGTTTACACAAAAAAAAGTTATTTAAAGTGACTACATTACTGGAGACGATCACCCCACAAAAAAATCTTCAAATTATTTTTTTTTTTTTTGTTTTATACGTCTGCGGAGTTTAGCTAGCCAATTTAAAATAACCCTGTATTTCAAAATTAAATTAATCCATGTAAACATGTGGATACATAAAGTTCACATCTGGAAAAGTTAAATTAAAGACATATACACAAAAACGTATGTAAATAGAACCTATATTACAATATCACGATTAGGTACATTCCAGCGACAATAGAGGAGGTATCTAATAGTTTCGTGTTCATTATGACGGCTGGCTATTCTCTTTTATGCGCGCTCATAATATAGTCAGCCATGAATTCATGATACACGACACCTACTCATAATCATAAATGTCTTTCCCGTTTTTGTGTCATTCATTTAACAGCCTAATTCATGATAATACTGTAATATACATTTCTTGCGACCTTTCACGTTAATTTTAAGCTTTTGTCGTCGACACCTCGACAAAGTTAATAATATAATTTACAATGCTTTTAACTGGTCATAACATTCGTCCCGCCTAACGACTTTTGTTCGAGTTTTTCCAAATAAAGTAAACAAAATTCATTCGTTACCTCGTTTGATGAGTTCATAGGTTACGTAAACTGGGCCTATTGTAATTGATATAAATTACTTAACTTTGCAGTAATTAAATAATAAGTACTGATTACCCCGGCTGTCGGATTTGTTTTATTTCTTTTTAACAGATAGCGCAGTCGTAAATGGTTTCCATAGGGAATTGTTTAAGTACATATGTTTGTTTTATGTAAGTAAGAGTACCTATGTTTTCTAAAATTAAACCGAGGAACCAACATTGGATGAATATTTAAAAGTTAGATTTTATCCGTAGACTGGTAGTAGGTAATACTGTGCAACAACTATATTTTATATAATAAGTAACTGGATGAATTTATAAATAGGATGCTGACTTTGCGAATTTGCAAAAGGTCATTACCTCAAAACAGCTAATCATTACGAGTAGGTACCTACTCCGAAAAAGTAATTTAAAAAAATTAAACCGACTTCAAAAGAAATTAACTCAAAATTATGAAATAACTTTAGTTTCGCAAGTCGGTATCTTTGGGATCTGTATTTTATAGTTTTAGTTTTTTGCCACCGACTTCCGAAATTAAAGCCGAAATAAAAAATTAAAAAAAAGTTCATAAATTGTTTTTGTTGTTATACAGTGTGACAACCCGCGGCTCTGTGCAAATAAAATAGTGCTAAATAATAAATCGCTACTTGTGTTTAGTGTGTATATGCCCACGGATTCTAATACCAATTTATCGGTTTTTACGGACATTCTTAGTTCGGTAAGTGCAATAGTTGAGAACTCTAATGTAAATTACGTTTATATTCTTTGATTACAATGCGCATCCCTCGGAGTTGTTTTTCAATGAATTATTAGAATGTTGTAAGGACCAAGAATGGACCTGTATTGATGCTGAGATCTTAGGGTTGTGTTCAGATACATACCTACACATTTCTCAGTGAGTCGCATGGCTCCAAGCGCTGGCTTGATCATTGTGTAGTGACTAAGTCAGCTGTACAGTCTGTTAATAATGCTTATGTTTTATATGATGTGTTATGGTCGGATCATTTTCCTCTTGTAATAGAATGCAATCTAAACGTGATAACGCCAATGCGTTCCGACATTAATGTACCACAAAACAAAGTTGTATGGGGTGAGAGGAATTCCGAACAAATACGCGTGTACATGAAAGAATGTAATGATAGACTGAAATTAGTTGATTTTCCTTCTGAATTACGTAGTTGTTGTGATAACACCTGTAATATTGGTAGCCATAGTAAAGTTATTGATAAATTGTATGGTGATATTGTTCAGGCCTTGTGTGAGGCTGCGGTTGTTGGCAGAGAAACAGGTAGGCCTATATCAAGAAGGAAAGTGGTGGGCTGGAATAAACACGTGGCGGGGGCGCACAGGGAGGCCCGGCGTAATGCTATGGGTTTGGTACAACAAACCTGCGTCCGGTTATATCTGGGTAATTCTTCAGGGACAAAATTTTCGATGTCTGTGGGTATATTTCTGTAACCAACTAAAAAAATGGCATGTAATATTTTTTTTTGTACAGTTTAGCTATAGCCCTTACTGGGACAAATGATTTTTTTTTAATAATTGCTGTCTAGGTACAAAATAAAAATATTTGAAGGTCGTTCTTCTGATTCATATAGCGCGTCCGTTTGCCATTTTCCGGAACAAAATGGTCGATGTCGCATTTTCCCTTTGATACATCAATATAAATTATAATTATATCGAAAGGAAATGAATTGTCCTCATACAAAAAAAATGTGTATTAGTTATAACTACGTTAGTCTGTTTATAAATAAGTAAAAAAGAAGTGTCCGGCGTATAATACTGATTAATGTGGCGTAAGCAGCGCTTGACCGTACTTGGTCGGGTAATAATAATGAGAGTCTGGCTTCCAGCGCGGGGGGAAGCCAGTCGTGCAACGGACGACCTAGAAGGTGGACGTGCGGCTGGTTGGCTTAGATCCGGTGTTACGAAGGAAAATACCTGATTCATCTGTGTTTGGTTCAGGTGGCATCCTGATTACAATGCCTACTTTATAAAATTTATTTTATTGTTTTAAAACTTCAATCTGTGTTTCGTGTGATGCTTTTGGGTTATAGATTCGTGTAGAAAAATGAAAATAATGAAGTCTGTATGTACGATGAGTTATGCATGATTGTAGGCAAAATCCTGATTCATCTGTGCCTGATTCGTATGGTCAAAACCCCATATGAATAATAAAATAAGTTAGTTTTTCCCCTCTCCAGCACGATAGGAGCGCTTTTGTTGCGTAATTCTCCTTGTCCAATTTTTGACCGTGTACAATTCAGTAGTTTTAATCTTATTTATTATTATTTACTTAGCTATAACCTTTTGAATAATAAAAAAATGACAGGAGTATAATCTTGTTCTAAATATGATACTTTTGATATGTCTTAGTCCTATTTAATAATTAATAATTATTGTTTAGAATTTACATTCATAACTAACAGTGTATTTATTACTTTTTATTTCTGTTTCTGATTAATATGTAACACATTCTGATTCATCTGGGCACAAAATTAATATCTTGAAAACTACTTTATAAAAACGAGTCCCTCATTCAAATATATGTTATTTGGTATACCTATTTTCATATGAACATGTGTTACAGAGCTGAAAGTGAAATTAAATTTTGGCCATATGGATCAGTCAAAGAATCAAATTTCGAAGAACTACCCATCTACGACCAAATGTGTGAGGCTAGGAGAGTTTTTAAATCACGTTTGAAGTGGTGTCAGGGTAGGCAAGACCAAATTAAGATGGACATTCTAGCCTCACACCATTCAAAACACGACTTTCGTGGTTTTTGGAAAAGTACGAATAAGTTGCACAGCAAGCCGAGTCTCCCTGTGAGCGTCGGCGGCGTAAGTGAACCTGAGGAGATTTCCAACCTCTTCAAGGAACACTTTTTTGTGAAGTCTCCACTAGGACCTTCTCAGTCGGTGCTGAATGTTGAGCCTGGCAAGGAACTAGGATTAAAGTGTAAGTCGAAAGAGATTAGACAAATAATAGAATCCATGTCGCGTGGTAAATCTCCTGGACATGACGGGCTCAGCATTGAGCACCTCAAATATGCTGGTCCTCATCTACCTAGAGTTCTGACCATGTTGTATAGTTTTTGCGTGTCACATGGTTATATGCCTGGAGAGATGATACGGACTGTGGTAGTGCCCATAGCCAAAAATAAGTCTGGTGATCTTGCTGATAGAAATAACTATAGGCCTATCTCATTAGCAACTGTTATATCTAAGGTATTTGACGGCATGCTTAATAGACAATTAAATAAGTATATAACACTTCATGATAACCAGTTCGGGTTCAGACCTGGACTATCAACGGAAAGCGCTGTGTTGTCTTTTAAGCATTCTGTCACATACTACACCGACCGCAGCACTCCTGTTTACGCCTGCTTCCTGGACCTGTCCAAAGCGTTTGACCTGGTTTCTTATGATATTCTATGGGATAAACTTGAAAAAGCCCGTGTTCCACCTGTAATAATCAACATCTTTCATTTTTGGTATAGAAACCAGGTCAACAATGTGCGATGGGCAGGAGCTTTGTCTGATCCGTATAGGTTGGAGTGCGGGGTGAGACAGGGGGGTTTGAGCTCACCAACGCTCTTTGACCTATATGTCGATGGGTTGATTGGTAGGCTCAGCGGCACCAGGATCGGTTGTCATATTGATGGAGTCTGTGTTAATAATATCAGTTACGCAGACGACATGGTGCTGCTGAGTGCGTCAGTCTGTGGCCTCAGACAGCTTGTAGCCATTTGTGAGGAGTATGCACACACATGGCTTAATTTACAATTGTAAAAAAAGTGAATTCATGGTCTTTGGGGCCAGGGGTAGGTATCCTGTTTATGTCATCATCATCATTTCAGCCAAAAGACGTCCACTGCTGGACATAGGCCTCCCCCAAGCACTTCCACTTCGACCGGTTCTGTGCTTCTCGCATCCAACGGGTTCCTGCGGCCTTCACAAGGTCGTCGGTCCACCTTGTGGGAGGCCTTCCAACGCTACGTCTTCCGGTACGTGGTCGCCACTCCAGAACCTTTCGGCCCCATCGGCCATCTGTTCTGCGAGCAATGTGCCCTGCCCACCTCCTGTTTCCTGTTTATGTACCACCAGTTTACCTTAATGGTATGCCATTAGCTAGGGCGTACAAGTTCAAATATCTTGGCCACATACTCGCCCCTGATCTCAAAGACGATGACGACATCGAGCGGGCGCGGAGGGCCTTGTCGATTAGAGCGAACATGCTGGCTCGCAGGTTTGCTCGTTGTACAGTGAGCGTCAAAATTACTCTTTTCAGAGCGTACTGCACGACGTTTTACACGAGCAGCCTGTGGGCTAGATATACTCAAAAGTCGTACGGTGCCCTCCGCGTGCAATACAATAACGCGTTCAGGGTGCTGTTGAGGCTGCCCCGCTACTGCAGCGCATCAGGGATGTTCGCGGACGCACATGTGGACTGTTTCTTTGCCACAATGCGTAAGCGCTGTGCGTCCCTGGTGCGTGGGGTGTGGGGCAGCAGCAACAGTATCCTGTCGCTAATTTCGAGCAGGCTGGACTGTCCGTACGTGAATCGCTGCTGCGGTATTTCCCATGGAATGGTGCAGCCGCGGTGAAGCGTCGGACAGTACTGCTGCTTTTGTGTATGTACATAGGAATTGCATTTGTTTTGTTTTTTAGGATGTAAAAATTAATATCAATAATTACTAACATAGGATAAGTGTTTTTACTAACAAGTGAGTCATGATACTTGATAATAAATTGAATTGAATTGAATAAATTGAAAATTAACTTTTTGCTCATAGTCTGAAAAAAAGGAATTTCAAGAGCACTTGTATTGTATGTGCTCTTATCTTTGCAATAGCAATGTTGGCCTCAATGTTTACTTACCTGCTTACCTTCATTTTTTTTTTTTTTGAGCAGACAAGTAACGTAGTTATTTGATGAAAATGCCAACGTCCTTCAAAACCTGTATTTAATAAATACCTACCAAGATACTAATAAATATAAACAGGTCCAGTTTAATTGTTTCTTAAGTTTTTGGAACGTGTGAAGCAAGTATCTACAAGAAAAAAAAAGTCAAGAGCGAGTCGGACTCATGCACCGAGGCGAGGGTTCCGTAACATCATATGTTTCTAAATTTTCATCGGCGAGGCCTATAATCGTCAGAGAATTTTAACACTGTGCACTGCGGTGTAGTATATTATAGCAGTTTTATGTCAGCGCCATCTCTTGACCGATAGTGGAACTAATGTAACTTTGGTTGATGATTTCTGAAAGACAGACTGAGTCTCACCATAAGGGTTCCGTTTTACCATTTTGGTCCGGAACCCTAAAAACAGTTTAGAGTTCCCTGCAAAAAGTGCCAACGGGACGGCGGGACAGCCTGTGCCGTCTTCCTATCTGTCAGTCACAGTCGCAGGGCTGCATTATGATGCAGCCAGCCAGATATTCTCTCAGAACAACTACAGTCGCTACGCTACCGTGGCAAATAATAAAAAGTTCAACCCCATGTTTACCTCATTTTAAAAGTTTAAACTTTTGAAATGAGGTGTCTTGTTTGGCATTAGGATTCCTAATCCTACCACACAAGCACGCAGACATTGGTGTGTGGTACGGAACCCTTAATCCAACTTACACTTGGCAGGTTTTTCTAAATTAAAGATTAAATTATGTTCTTCAACACTGGGTTCATAATTGACCACTTTATTACACGGTAAAAAGAAATATGTAAGTCCTACGGCTAATCTTTTGTTAGGCAGAACAGTCGTTAGCTCATCCTCGTTTAGAGGCAAATCATACTTAATTATAATAAGTAGCCTTTGTTATTTGGTACTTTTGACAGAACTCGATATATATTGGTAGCAAACCCTGACTTCTTATTATTTATCCTCTTTGCACAGTTGTCATTGGTCGCGTCGTCTCAATTTTAAGTAAAACTGAATTATTTGCATTTTAAATGTTTAACACGGATTTATTTGTATCAGATCTGTTGTTTCGACCTGTCTAGCGAATTATAAATTAAATAGGACTTTGAGTGCTTAAACTTGCTGAGTTGTTAGTGAATTAAGTAAAATGGTTAAATCACAAGTACAAGGAATATTTTTTCGAGTGTTTTCAGTGGGTGAGTCATAGCCTTTTTTTTTATTGTGTTATTACTCTCGATGTAAAAATATCAAATAATATGTTGAAACCAGTCCCAAGTATTTCAGGGCGAATATACAGACAACACATCAAGCTACCCGAAACTGTAAAATTTTCCCAATCAACTTTGAACCTAATGATTTAGCGATAAAGTTGAAAATCTATTAAAGAAATTTGACAGATTGTAGTAGCTTGATGTGCTGACGTCTGTGCATAACACAACATAGCATCAAGCCGGTTTTCCCTGATGGGCTAGGCAGAGGCACACTCCGCCGGTTTCGTTTTGAATTTACTTACTTAGTAGTCGTGCGTAGTAGCAAACTGAGAACGCTGACATTTTATGGTAAAATAAATTAAATAAGTTGTTAATGATCAATGATAGACCACAATCTTCATTATATCTTCATTATCTACAAAGAAACTGAATAAACAAATCGCCTCTTTGCTTCAATAATGTGTTATCTTGGAAATTGAAATTGTTGGACTTATCACGTTATTGAAGCAAAGAGGCGAAATAGATCAATATCTTTATGATGAGTAACTAACGTGTAGGTGTCAACCGGCATTTGTTTCATCATGTGACAATGTGACATGATAGAAATTGCACCCAATAAGGTATGCATTTTTGCACACTCACCATTTTAGACAAAAGACGTTCACCCCTGGATATATATGACCCCCAGACAGACCCTTTTACAAACACGTTTTTCTTGCCTTGAAAAACTGCGATTTATTCGCCGTGTTTAGGCACGGTCGTCAGTGGAGTCTTTGGTTAACTGGACGCGCGGGTCCAGATGACGTAATCATTTATTTTCTGTATTTTTATTGGTTAATTGGACCGTTGTATGGATCACTATCTATCGGATCTTGTTGACGGACACGTTTTTTCTACGACATGGTGTCGTGTACAGTCACGAGCATAAGTATGTATACACTTGGCTTTATTCAAAGGCGATTTTCTCCTTTATTTTTGAATGAAAGTTTATATTGTTACGAACATAGTATTTTCGAACCCATAAGTTTATGTAAAGTGTCGTATTTCAACGTCGCATTCGTTATTTCGTGAAAAAATCGCAATTGAAAGTTGCCAAGTGTTGACATATTATTGCTCGTGACTGTACAGTCAACAGCAAAAGTAGATGATCAAAATCAGAAATTCAATAGGAGTCAAAACCGATCACGAATATATGGCAGCTGTACTAGTAGTAAATGTTTGGTATAATTTACAATCACATACTTTTGAATCACTTCGACGCCACACAGTTCTGACGCGAACTCCGTTCATTAGTATTGAATTTCTGATTTTGATCATCTACTTTTGCTGTTGACTGTACAAAGGGCCTCAAAGGTCTCCAGAATAAACAGTACAAGCTTCAAGATGATGACCATCATCATCTACATAGATTTGTACTGCATTTCTCAACCCACTTTCATAAAAAGTTCCGTACTATCGTACATACATAATTGAACACTACCTTTTTTTTAAATATATTGCCATTATTAAGGTTAAACAGAAAACGCCAAAATAAACACGTTTCTTGTATAGGGACCTTTAATTTTTAACTTATTTTTATATTTTGTTATTGTAGCGGTCAGAGTAAAAATTCAGGTGAAAATTCTAAAAAAAATTCAAAACTCTGTGAAAATTTAATGTGTCTTCCTATTACGGTTTTAGAGATACAGCCCTGTGACAGACGGACAAACGGGCAGTGGAGCCTTAGTGATAGGGTCCCGTTTGCACCCTTAGGGTACAGAACCCTAAAAATATATTAAAAACAAAACCTGGTGTTGTGAATTACATAGGTCACCGTATGTCTCCGGCCCTGGGAAGTCTAAACCGAATCCAACTGAGCCATAACACAATTGTACGATGACGTACTGTTTGTGAAGGTTTAGGATCCTTTGTCTTCTTTCTGAAACAAAAATAGAAAATAGCTAATAACAACACATAAAACAAATGATGTCATGTAAAACTGAAAAGTACCAAACTAAAACTTTTCACGATGGATGTATCATATTAATCAACTCGGCGTAATTGATTGATCATAAGTAGCTACGAATTACAAACATATAAAAAAAACCTGAAAATTGTAAAACTGGAAAACCTCCCTACTTTTCCACTTCGCCCTTCTTTTAATGAAACATACAAATGGAATGGGGTTATTAGGGAACCACTCGGTACTTTAATATACTATCTCTATCAGCCAGTCAATCAACTTAGCCTATCGCAGTCCACTACTGGACATAAGTATGCCTCCAGGCTGCCCTCTGTCTCTGTCCTCCGCCTTCCGCATTTAGTCTGTCCCAGCCACATTTTTAAGCTCATCGGTCCATCTAGCTGGGGGGCGTCCCACACTACGCTTACCGATTGAATGTACCGATACACGGTTTCCACTCTAGGACTCATCTGCTTCATTGGCGATTGGTCCTTCGACAAACATGACCAGCCCACTGCCACTTCAGCTTGCTTACTCTGCAAGCTATGTCTACCAACCTGTATTTATATCAAAACTTTTCTATTTTCAGATAAAAATGAAAATGCAAGAGCGACTAATGTAACCACCTTCGATCTAGGTTCCGCCAAAACGTGAGTAAGTACTTGTATGTGTATATAATTTTCCATTCAATCGCCTACCTAATCATGTATATCGTTATTCTTATTATACTGTAAGTACACCTTTTTAACAGGCTACTAACATTCATTGTTACAGTAATTATCCTGAGAAAAAGGAAAACAACATATTCCTAAGAAAGTTGTTGGCGGCACTTCCGCAAGTCGCCGAATTAAAACAATACGTTGGCGTCTTTCTTTGTGGTAAGTAAGTACGCGAACAACTATGATGACAATATCGTGCCAGACAATGGGCTTAGTTGTACAAGAACAATTAGAAACTCCCACAAAACATAACTAAAGTAGTTCTCTATCATCGAGATTGATGTTTATAAAAGTAATTAATGAGAACGCGATGAGAATGCTAAATAAAATAATTGAATTACACAACAGCTTATGAGATGAATGTCAACTTGGCTGTTCGAACAATATTATTCATTGAATCGCTATGCATGTTTGTTTCATGTAATAAAAGCTTTCTGATTCACTACATAGGTATTATTTTCATCGTGATAGCAAATTGAAAGCATCGGAAAAGTTGTTTAGGCTTCTGACGACACGAAAACTGTTCCTACAAGTTTTCATGAAAAATACCGTGGTCTCATAATATACAGTTAAAGAACGCTAACAGTTTCAGTAACTTTCATTTCGTTCGGAACTATAAGCATTTATTTCACTTAAACCGTTTACAACCAATTTGGCACTTTAAAATTGTCAAGGTATTGGTCAGTCAGAAATATGAAGCTAGTTGCTCAATCCCAAGCGTAGTAATACCTATGGAGAAAGACGGGCAAGAAACTCCATGGCCACTTTTTAAAATTATATAGTTACTAAAATAATTGTTACCTCATTAATGTTGAATTTATAATGTGTGAACTATGTAAAAAACTGGTCTCTTTCATTATTATTCAAAGTATTTATTATTCAGAACAATAATATGGCCAACCCACATGAAGCGGTTATTTTAAACAACTTCGGAAATTCAAATGAATGCGTTTTTTAATGCGTGTATCTTATCATAAATAAGTGATATATGCACGACATTTTATTAATAGATTCTTGGATCCGTGTTTGATCTCCGATTTAGTTTATGTCTAGGGATGGGCTGTCACCTCTGAGAAGAGGTTAAGCCGGCTGAGCGGGCAGTGGCGCTGGCCTGTGATCTAATAACGTTAGGGGAGGTCACCAAATGGCCCGTCAAGCGTGATGATCTAAGGAAAGATTTTTCATACCCTTAACCTAACCTTGGTAACCTTGTAACCTTGCTATAGGGCTATCCTAAAGCAATGTTATAAGGTAACTTTGGTGAAAATGTGAATGTTATTTGAAAAGTGCAAATATTTTCGACTTTAAACGAGCCCCACGAACTGATTACCGTTTCAAATCAAAGCAATTAGATTTTTTATTTTATTTATTATTCAATTACGGACGTGTCTTAACATTTCCAAAATGGCGCACGATTTTTTTGACCATAGACTTAGTTGATACTATGGTTGATACTGTTATTAAAATTTAACCTTACTCAAACTTTAAAACGGTAATGTAAAAATGGTGGTCTTGCAAGTAGCTACATTTCCTTTCGTATTCATTTAAATTATTTTACTCGAAAGTAGAGTACCTTCTATAATATAATGAATATAATAAATAATAATAATAATTTTGATAGCGGTACGAAGTTTGCCGGGGCAGCTAGTATACTCTATAAAATATTTGTCATTATCCATGAATGAATGCAACCGAAATAAAAGTAAGTAGGTACCTATAGCGTACCTACTTACTTTTATTTCGGTTGCATTCATTCGCTTGATTGGAATTTGCTGCTATAGCGACACTACGTTGAGTATTATATTCGTTATAATATAGAAGGTACTCTACTTTCGAGTAAAATAGGTAATTTAAATGAATACGAAAGGAAATGTAGCTACTTGCAAGACCACCATTTTTACATTACCGTTTTTTTAAGTTTGAGTAAGGTTAAATCATAAAAAAGCCGTTCCATACAAAATGTTTGAGAAAATGTTTTTTTTTTGTGATGTTTTTCCTTGTTTTAATAGTTATTCTGCTATTCGGGGCGGAGATAAATCCAACAAATCAAAGATCATAAAAATCCGTGCAGAGCGGTTCTTGAGTTATAAATTGTGTAACTAACCCGACTTTGTTTTATATAGGTATAAAGATTTCGCTTGTATCGATAATAATATTTACGGAGCTTTGTTTTAAGTATCTAATCGAATATCTAAAGTCAAAGTCAAAGACTACTTACAGAAAATAAATAATTTATAATTTAAAGCATTTCTTTCAAATAGACAAATAAAAGGCACTTTTGAACATCAAAAATTACAATAAAATAGAATACTTAATTGTTTTAACTGCATAGGACTAACGCTTCATAATTTCCAACAATGAATATCAAGGCCGCACTAATTAAGGACAGGTAACCTTGTCATAATATTTGACGTGCATATTAATTAATTCTACCTCGCTGCAAGCTTACCTGACTTCGAACATACGTAACTACGACACTAGCGACAAGCTTACCACAAGATAAACTCAATTCGAAGTGGCGGCAAAGTTAGCTTTGAACCCACATACGTACACTAACAGCAGTTTAACGATCGTAATAGCTAGGTAGCAGCCTCATGCTGCAACCTCATTATACAAAACGTTACTGTAACCGCACGCTGCAGCATTACAAGAGCAAAGAGCGGTAACCGCTTTGTCACGTGTGCTGTGTTAGAGTGGCTTACTTAAGATGCTCCTGCATGATAGCGCCTTTTAGGTAGTCAAAAAGTGTTAGCAATATGTGGTGCTAACGAGAGACAAAAAAACGGCGGAGTTTGGTAACAGTGAAGGTTCTGAATGTGATATTTCATTATTATTTTTATAATTAGGCAGAGCATCTACACAATGAGAGCTATGGTGGCCCAGTGGTAACGGCCGCGACTTACGAGTTGTAGGTCGAAGGTTATAGCCCAGACACGCGCTTTACTTTGTAAATATGACTCAAAACGGTGAAGGAAAACATCGTGAGGAAACCGGTAGGTATGTCCTAGAACAAAAAATTCGAAGACAAGTGACATTTGCCAACCCGCACCGCGTAGTGGATTATGGCCAACTCCCTCTCACACAGAGGAGGCCTGTCATAATCATCATTATAGGCTGATTATGCTGTGCTATTTAAACGGTTCAATATTTATTATGCTGCGCTATTTACCGGTTTAATGTTTCACCAAAACTCCATTGACAATTTTTTAGTTTACAACAAACAAAAAAACGTTTCGTATACCTTACTATTTCACAAACAACTCATTCCGCAAATGTTTTATTTTATAAACACTCGCTATATAAACGTATTTGGTAGATGTTTCGGTTGATTATGAAACTGTAACGGTTTACTAACAGTTGATTGGCCCATGAACCGTTGGTCAACATTATCTTTAAACCATTAACTTTTCATCCAAAGGACTTTTGACCCACGAACGTTTCCCCAACAGAACTCTACGTCAGTGAATGCATCAACAGAATGTTTTAACCAATAACTGTTCACCCAAAGAGCAAGGCCTGGCGGTTCTAAGTTGGTTTACAAGCAATAATAATAAGACGTAGTCGACGGAGCCCCCTTTGCTCTGTGAAAAGGGTTTAAAATAACCTAACCAAACATCGGGGTGCCCTTCGCTCGCTTTGCTGCCTCACTTGAGCCGCCATCATCCCCTTCAAATCTAACCTGTCCGAGTCGGGGTGCCCGAAGTTCCGAGCTCGCTTCGCTCGCTCTTGCATCCTAAGTTCTATTTGACATGGGTCAATTGTTCTTTGGGTGAAAAGTTATTTGTCAAAACATTCTGTTGGTTAAGCATTCACTGACGTAGAGTTATGTTGGCGAAACGTTCGTGGGTGAAAAGTCCTTTGAATGAAAAGTTAATGGTTTAAAGATAATGTTGACCAACGGTTCAAAGGCCAATCGATTGTTGCCGGTTGATATTTAATCATATTTTTCATTTAATAAAAAAATAATTCTTCTTTAACATGTTATTAAACAAAAGTTTATCTGGTAATAATTTTGTAAAGTGAATTATTTGGCAAACTTGTTGTTGTATAATGATGAGATGACAAATCATGTTTTTGCCAATCGTTGCTTGTCAAGCCGAAATTTGTAAATTATTTTTTAGTGAACTGACAGGGCACCGTGTGGGCCATACATAATCCACCACGCGAGCCCAGTGCGGATTGGTGGATACCACATGTCTTCGAATTGTTGGTTCTAGGACATGCCGGTTTCCTCACAATGTTTTCCTTCCCCGCTTTTAGAGCAGTGGTGGCCCCACAGATTTAAGAAACAAGTTTTTTACATTTCTATGTATGGCCCAATGGAGTTGTAGGTCGTGAGTTCGAACGGGTGTGTAATATTTGAAAAAATGACAAAAGTTCTAATGATCTTAAAACCTATTTTCATTTAATATACTTTTTTTAATTTATCGATGATATGATATAATTAATTATCGATATTTTCATTTTACCCAATTTTATATGGTTTAATGAACATTTTCTACAATGCACATTTGAATTAATATAGGTTCGATGGGTTCGATTCCCGCACGGAACAAATATTTGTATGACCTACAAGTAGTTGTTCCGGGTCTGGCTGTTTGTGTATGTGACTTTAAATGTTTGTAAACGCACCCACGATACAGGAGAAATTCCTAGTGTGGGGCAACGTTTTTTTAAAGAAAAGAAAAAAAAAAAAAAAAAAAAAAAAAAAATTCAATTAGTATAATATGCAGTTACTAAAATATTCAAAATCTTTAAGTAACGTTTAATATAATTTAGAAACGTTTACTTTATTTTGTATATTTTTGCAGAACTGATTAGATTTTAAACGCCTGCCAAAATATTATTTTTTGTGTTGTCTTCTTCTCCTGTACCTGCGTCAGATACCGTCTACTGCTATTGAATGGGTCAGGTTATATTAGAACAGTGACCATTAACTCGCGAAGGCGAGCGAGCGAAGCGAGCGTCTCGCGGCAGCGGCCGCTAAGAGCCAGATCCCCTCTACTGTTGGTGAATCATTTGGGTTAGATGAGGTTATACGAGTATGATGTTTCTTGATATTTACTTATTCATTATATAATTTTGGCTGAAAATGAGTAAATATGAATATGAGATCAACTAGACGTTATATAAAAAGAGCAGTAGGTATACAAAGTAAAAATGATATGAAATAAACATTATATTACTAAATTTTATTAGAGCAAAAGAATGAAATATAACATTAGATGACATAAAATTAGGTTAGTGGTATTTATAGCATTGAAAATTATATCATGTGAACGTTATTTCAAGTGTGTTCTGTTATAATGCCCTATATTACACACCTAGTTCGAACACAGGCAGGTACTTTACTTTGGGTATTTTATTTTATCACCACTGCTCTCAAAACGGTGTAGGGTATGGAGGCGCCGTTCAAATTAAAAGCACATAAATAAAGCCTTTTGTCCTTTTTCTGAAAGAAGTGGTTTCCACTTCCCGTTCGGAGGGCCCCGGCCGTTGGGCTTTTTGACAAAGTAATTACAAAAAGAAGAATGAAGAAGTGTCATACTCGTACCATTCCACTATAACGTGATACAGACAAATAAACAAGAGGTGCAGAAGTCAATTGGTAACACACTACAAACAATCGCAACAATTTAACAGAGATACAGTAACTTACACTGATCTCGGTCACAGCCAACTATACAATGCCGTTTTATATTGAAAATAATTAAAGTCTCGTGAGCGCAATATCATCGAGTGAAGTAGGTACCCATTATGTCGCTTAATAAATTAATTGAAGCACAAGCAGGAAAGTCGGTTCAAAGCCTTCAGTGACAATATCGAGAGCATTCCGAGAACTTCTATATTCTGAGTAGTTCAACAGAGACCTTAGAAAATAAAGGCCACTTCCTTACTTTTAATTACCATTGAGCATAACTTCACAAATTGGTTTAATAATCGCTGGTTACGTGAAAAAGTTTTTACTCGAGTTTATTTTTATTCCGTTGTTGGTCGTTTTTTCCTACGGTGCTGGTGCTGCTGCGTGATGACTCCGTTTGGTTGTAAATATCAAAATAAACGATGATTTTTTTGAGTAAGAGGAAAAAATCTATGAACATTGTTGGTAAAGTATAAATTGAAAAATGAATTATTTTATTTTATTTTTTGAATGGATTCAATATTCAAAAGAAAAACACCGAAAGACTCATCTACTGTTGTAATACTTTTGACTGTTATATCGATTAGCGGATTCAATTTAAAAAGTTGTTTGAAGTCGGAAATAAAATCAAACAGCTTATGGCACGGCCCGAGGCGTTGCTGAGAAATTGGTGCAGGATTAAAGAGTAGCAGTGGGAAGAGAATCATTATTTATTTATGTAACTCAGGGTTGAGGTTGATTTTTTAATCATGTTGTTATACCAATCACATATTAGAGCAGTGGTGGCCAAGTGGTGACAGCCGCGACTTACGAGTTGTAGGTCGTAGGTTCGAACCCAGACCGGCGCTTTACTTTGTGTAAATTATTATATCATCACCACTGCTCTCAAAACGGTGAAGGAAAACATCGTGAGGAAACCGGCATGTCCTAGAACCAAAAATTCGAAGACATGTGACATCTACCAACCCGCACTGGGCCCGCGTGGTGGATTACGGCCCACTCCCTCTCACATAGAGGAGGCCTGTGTCCCTGCAGTGGGAACGTTATAGGCTGATTATGTATACCAATCACTGGTGTTCTAAAGTCCATATTACAGAAAAATAATTTTGATAAAGATATATAATAAAACTTTACTATCGATCGGCATATAGGTATAAAACGTGGGCGATTTTAATTAATTTGTAGTCCTTTGATACGAAAATAAACCTCACTGGTTTGTTTACGGATCGAAGGAAGGAACTTACAGTCCAGCATCCAAATATAGATGGGATAAACTGAATCAATTTGAATAACTGGATGTTACATTCGCTGCGGACGCTATAACGCCGGCGTATGCAGAACGCAGGCGTTTGCCGTAAATATCGACAGTGTAGAACTGTAGACGCTACGCAAACATGACACGAATGTACCCCATACGTAATATAGCATAGTGCCCACACTAAAATCACCTGAAAAAATGATTTTTGATAGCCAAAGTTCATTCGGTAGAACATTCACTTTTTCACAGAGCTGAAAATGGAACTATGGCGATTTAGTCACCTGCAGCTATAACGTAGTATTCAAAATCTTTTTTAATTGTTTTAGGGCAAATTTTTCCATCATCTGATAAGTTTATTCGGGGAAAAATTTTGAAATTTTGACAGTACCTACATTCATACAAAAACTGTCAAACGTCAATTTTATTCCTCGAACAAAAGTTATCGCGATGGAAAAATCAGCCCCTTGTATTTTGTATTTAATTTAATGCTGTGTATGTGTTTAGTTGGTAAATAAATAAATAATATTTCGAGCTTTTCGGAGAGGCAATTTTTGAAGTGCTTTGTTGTAAAATAAGTGGCAAGTGCATATCGAAAATGAAAATAAAATTTATTTTCTTATTAACCAAATGACTGAAAATGAAAGACGGTACAACGGATGCAGAACGGATTCAGCTTGCAACAAAACATTTATAAAACGAACAATTATTGTGAAACTCCTACCCGATAGAACAATGTCGGTCAATCGTTTTAAATATTGTTTAAAACCATTGTGTGCCGACCAAACTTCTATCTATAGTTCAGTCCACTTTCGGATAACTGGTGGATTTATCAGCGAATCATACGCACTTATAATTTTCCGGGTTATAGCTACGGTCACTAAAGGAGATAAGTAACCAGGGTAGTCGGATATAGTTGAAGTTAAATAAAAAACAGACAGATATTCTCGAATAAAATCTAGTTTAATTAATAGAAAACAAATAGTTTAATTTATCAAATTAAATTTCATTTGAAAACATATCATCGGTTTAAAGTCATAAAGTCATTTAATCATTTGTTAACATAGGTACAGACACCAGCACGTCAAGCTACTCGAAACTGTAAAAAAATTCCAATCAACTTTGAACCTTAAGCTGTTGAAAATCTATTAAAGAAATTTGACAGATTGTAGTAGCTTGATGTGCTGGCGTCTGTACAATAAATAGTTGTTATAAGAAAAAACTGGCCAAGTGCGAGTCGGACTCGCACACGAAGGGTTCCGTACCACAAGGCAAAAACGCCGAAAAAAACACGTTTGTTGTATGGGAGCCCCCCTCAAATATTTATTTTATTTTAATTTTATTATTAAAGTAAAAATACAACTGAATATTTTGTGAATATTTCAAGTGCCTACCTGTTGCCATTATTGATATCGAGCAAAAAAGGGCAAAAAAATCGCGTTTTTTGTATGGGAGCCCCCCTTAAATATTTATTTTATTTTGTTTTTAGTATTTGTTGTTATAGCGGCAACAAAAATACATAATTTGTGAAAATTTCAACTGTCTAGCTACCGCGGTTCTTGAGATACAGCCTTGTGACAGACAGACAGACAGACGGACGGACGGACGGACGGATGGACGGACAGACCGCGAAGTCTTAGTAATAGGGTTCCGTTTTTACCCTTTGGGTACGGAACCCTAAAAATTACATGCACACTATGTTATACCAGAAGGCGTACAAATATATGATGATGTTAATAAATTGATAATGGATGTCATTGATACTAACCTTGATAACATAATTACATTAATAAAACGCATACAATAATAATTGATTATTCCAAAAATAAAAAATAAGAAAATATAAATTTCAAAAGAAAAAATATAAAAACATAAGGTTACTACGTCAATATTCAAATAATGTGTAAACTTATAGAGAGAAAAAAGTAATATATTAATTTTTTTTTAAATAATAGTCCTACAAAAAAAAATGTCACGTGCAATGTTAAAATGGACTTGAGCCTAACATACGGTCAATGAGTACCAACTTATACAACATTAAAATTTAGTAGAATACATTCCAGTTCTAATGTGATATTACTACGCTTCAAAATATTTATGTTAAGATCACCACATATTACAACATTTCGCTTATTTTTCTTTATTATTAATTGACATGATTTGTAGTACAGCCGGTCGATTCTGTAAAAATCTCACCGTGAAAACTTAGGTGATGTGAGTTTGTTTTTGCTAGGAATTGACACTCACTCCACGCTCACTTCACCACAGCTCACTCCACGCTCACTTCACCTAAGTTTTCACGAGGAGATGGTTACAGAATCGCACTGCAGTTGCTCAAAAAACCAGGTCAAATTGGTTGCATTAGGAACTCTGTAGATGCAGATTAAAATGGTACTAGTATGAGTCAGCACAACATTCGAATGTGCTACTTATTGCTATGTTCCCAACTTCAGGAATTTCTTTCCAATGGTGTCCCTTTTTTATCAAGATACATGAACCCCCTCTTTTAGTATCTTTTCTAGTAAAACAAGCAGCCAGATTGTAGTTCGGGATTGAGAGATACTGCTCATAACCAGCCATCATGAAATGTTCCGTTATGCAAATAACATCAACGTCAACATTTTTGGCCATGAGTTCTTCTAGACAGAGAATGCGTCAGCTTTATTGAATAGTCCTGCATTATTCTGATGTAGTATATTTATATAGGTATCATAGAAATACTGTGTGTCCGATTGTTGACTATCGGGTATTATGTCATCGTCTGTCATCAATAGTCAAGTCATATTTTTAATACTTACCGTCGATGAACCCGTCAATATCTTTGAAAATCTTCTGCATTTTATTTTATTTTATTTTTATTAAGAGGAACAGCAAACAGTTACATCATGAAAACTTAAAACTAGTATAACAATATTTGTATTTTGCTAATAATGTAACCCACAACACTGTCCACGGGTTGTCATAATAATATAAAAAAAAAAACAACTTTAATCGCTAGGCGTGAGAGAAAAAAAAAAGAAGTTATAAACAATAAAAAAAGTTAAAAATAATAAAATAAAAGAAAGATGACAAATAAAAAGTGTACAACGAGGACAGATTTAAAGTGATAATATAAAGATTACGTCTGTAAAATATGTATTATTTTTTAAGAGATTTTAAGATAAGACCTTTGAATTTTCCTATTGGGCTATTGAAGATGTCAATATTTACAAAACTTTTATTGTACAAGTCAACCATGCGGCGGATGGGTGAGCGCAGGCCGGAGTTGGTTCGACAGGAGGGTATTGCGAACAGCGTACCTGCGCGCACCTGACGCCTGTGGAAGGTTCTAGGTATTGCGTAACAGATCATGTTATTAAGGTTTATGCAGTTGAATTTATTTCTAACAATTTTGTACAGCGTGATAGCTTCAAGGTATTTTCTACGACAATTCAGTGACAAAAGTTTGTACTTGCTGAGTAACTGGGCATAAGGTAAGTAAGATTTATGGCACCTGTAGTGCATAGCACGTAGAAATTTGTATTGTACATTTTCAATAATTTCCGTGTATTTCTTATAAAATGGGTTCCATACCGAAACCGCATACTCCAGTTGTGATCGAACTAGGGCTTTATACAGGCATAAATAAGATGAGGTTCTTTTAAAGTTAAGGGTGGACCGCATAATAAATCCATACATCTGATAAGCTTTGTTTACAATTTTATCGATATGCAGGTCTAGACAGAGTTTTGAGTCAAATATAACACCCAGATCCCGAATAGAGTTCAATTTAGCAAGTGGTGTGTGACATAGGGTGTATTTAAAATTAATAACGTTCTTTTTTTTTGTGAAAGTAATGTAATTACACTTAGGTAAACTTAACTTTAGCTTATTACCGGTACAGTATTCGGACAGTCGGTCCAGGTCTTGCTGGAAAAGAATACAATCATCAACAGTTTTCACTGATTTGTAGACCTTCAGATCGTCTGCATACAAAAGGAATTGAGTATACTGGAAACATTTCCCTATGTCGTTGATAAATATGTCAAATAGCAAAGGCCCAAGGATAGAACCCTGTGGAACACCAGATGTTAACTTGGTAATGTTCGACCTGTACCCGTTGATTACGACACTCTGGCAGCGGTTAGTGATATACGACACGAACCAACGCAATAAGTTTCCTCTAATTCCATTGAAGGCGATTTTATTAAGCAGTAATTCGTGATCCACCCTGTCAAAGGCCTTGCAAAAATCTGTGTACACAGTGTCTACTTGTTCATTAGAGTCAATGCTATTAAACAAGAAACTAGAGAAAGATAGAAGGTTTGTGGTGGTAGATCTATGTTTGACAAAGCCGTGTTGTTCCTGTATAATGACATGGTGCAACAATGGGTATATTTCGTCATGAACAAGTTTCTCAAAAACCTTTGACAAGGTGGAGAGAATGGAGATTGGACGGTAATTTTCAACATTATTTTTGGAACCATTCTTGTGTACAGGTGTGATATTAGCGTATTTCCACCGGCTGGGAAACACGCCCTCGGCAATACACTTATTATAGATAATACTCAACGGTTTATAAATGCAAGCTGCAGTGTTCCGAAGAAAAAGTGCCGGTATTCCATCAGGTCCAGGCCCTTTGGAGGGATCCAATGACTTGAGCTCTTTCAACACCTTTTCCTCACTAAAGTGTAAGTCAGTAGTAATATCGCCTGCTATCGAAGTTTCTGTTGTAGGTTGCCATTGTGATAGTAGTGGAGAAGCAGGTTCATATACTGAGTAAAAGAAATCAGAGAACATATTACAAATTACCTCAGGCTTGTTGGATTCTGTATTATTATAGCGAACTTTTGCTGGAATAGTTGGTTTGTCCTTTCGGTTTGACACATATGTCCAGAAGTGTTTAACATTAGTGCGTAAACCGTCTTCAATCGACTTTATATACGTAGTGAAGCATTTGCAACACAAATCTTTAAAGTTTGTTCTATGCAGAGCGAATGCCTCATAATCTGATATGTTATTGTACTTTTTCCACTTAACCCAAACCTTTTGCTTTTTTTTAAACAATCTTATCAGGGGACGAGAGAACCAAACTGGGAATGTGACAGATTTATAATTAGTCAGAGGCGTGTGAGGCTTAATGATCTCATCTAGCTTGTCATAAAATACAGATAAAGCGTTCTCAGAATTTTCATGTGCAAGGAGGCCAGGCCAATCCGTTTCCTGTATCATTTTGTTGACTTGATCATAGTTCGCCTTGTAGAAATTGTATTTTTGTATATATTGTTTTTTCAGGGGAGGGGTTTTTACATTTATAATTGTATCACAAACGAACGGAGGGTGGTATACGTCTACAGGTAGCAAGGAAGCGGGCTCGAGCTTTACGTAACAGGAAGTATTAGATATTATAAGGTCAAGCGTTTTGCCTTTAGCGTTAAGCAAGTTATTGTATTGCGAGGCATTTAGAAGTGATATAAAGTTGTTTAGGTGGTTACAAATCACGCTGGAACTGAAGCACAAAGAAGCATTTGGCGGGGAGCCCGGCGAAGATGTCATGTTCCATGCCGTGTCGGGAATATTATAATCCCCAAGTATATAAAAGTAATCAACATTAGGATTGGCTAAAACGTCGTAGAGCAGTTCAAAGTGCTTCGCATATATGTGCTCAGGGGTTGTGGGTGGTATGTATGCAGCAACGACAACATGGCGCTTCTGACTTTGGTCACTCGGTATTTCAATGGCAACCTGCTCGATGTGGCTATGCCACGGAGTAACATTTAGGTATGTATTTAGGTCAATCTCAGTGGATCTGAGAGTCTTTAGTATTGCCACTAAAACACCACCCCCATCCAGCTTCTTCGTAGCCATGCGATCGCGATCACACCTGTACACAATGTAGCGCTGGTCGATGAACTCGCTATTATGAATTTCCGGTGTTAGCCATGTTTCGGTCAGTACGATGATATCGTACGTTCGCGAAAGGATGTTCATGTTTAGAGTATGCAGTTTCGTACGGGTACCCCTACAGTTTTGATAATAAATAGATAAATTGTTACGAGTCACAGGCGATGGCGGGATATTTAATTGTGTTAGATAAATATGTTAGCAGCGTAAGGGTGCCAGGCAAGAACGAGCTATGTGTTATATGTGGAAGAACTGTGTAAAATATAAGTTTAATTCCAATTATCCAGCAGCACGAACAAATAAATGGGGATACCAATTCCATCCTACAATAAGTACATAATCTTGATACAATATTAAATGGCACTTTGACATAGAGCTTTACAGTGAAATACTTATGATGACGTCCCAAGAGTGGGCTTGATAAGAAACTTGAAACTATATAACGTACCATTATGATTAGCCCATTTGTCATACCACCCCTTAGTGACGTGGATAAGTTGGGAAATCTAAGAAATAATAATATGGTTAACACATGCAGACAATTAGAAAATTCAATTCTGTCAGTACAATAAACAAAAGTAAAAGTAAAAAAGTTATTGATCATTATTATTTAGAGCACCAAGAGGTGGGGACTTATTAATACTATTAATTTTTCGAATATCATCCACTGATCTAACCGCAAAGGAAGGTATTCCGTCCCGTTCACGTATAAGTATAGTTGCGTTCTTAACCCATACATATTTAAAATCATGTTGTTTAGCAGCGTCTTTACATTTTCGAAACAACTGCTTTGTTTTCAGTGTCAGATGTTCATTTATGTATATCTTAGTCGGCGACCCTGATATTCCAATTTGATCCGTTTTCAGGCCCTTTGCTAAGCGGAAGGCGCTCAGTAGGTTATCGCGTATAATCCTTGTAGTAAATTTAACAATGATATTCTTTGGCCTATTATTAGTTTGCTGAGCGTGCTGAACTCTATGGATAGATATAATATCTCTCTGTGATGTTGGGTAACTGATGGCATTGCATTCCATGATTACTCACTAGTCCCAGTTTGGTAAACATTGTTGAATCGAAAGCTAGATTTTTGTTCGAGTCCAAAAGATATGCATGCTCATAAACTCAAACTCAAAGCAATTATTTAAATTAAACCATTAACAGGCACTTTTGAATTGTCAAGAAGACGGTCAGTCAGAAAATATGAAGCTAGTTGCCCATTCCAAAGCGTAGATACCTATGGAGAAGAACAGGCAAGAAACTCCATGGACACTCTCTTCCTTCCTTTAATAATATTTATTATTGCTATTATTTAACAAAACTATGATCTTATTTTTCAACAAACAGAACAACTATTTTAGTTCTTATAAAATCAGAAATCATTTAAAAAAATAATGGATAAATAGTAGTCGTTTACTCTTCGCCGTTTTAAGTGAACGTATAGAAAGTTCTTACTTGAAGGTATGGATTGATTTTATAAAGACAACGTAAGTAAGTAAAATTAATGGATACCCTCAAATTATAACATCTTTCGATTAGACAGGGACCTAAAGATATAATGACTCAGCCGATAGTAGATAACAATTTCATCGCAATTCATATGGGCTCGCTGGCTAGTTCGTCAAACTGCCGGTATGAGTATGACGACGTTCGGTGATGCGATGGTTCGAATCCGAGCCAACACAATGGACTCTTTTTGAAGTATTATTCGTAAGGAATTCAATGTTGTAGCAGTGTAACATTTTAAAACTTGAGGGGTTAGGACATAGCGACGCTTTCTGTACCACAGACATATATATACATTACATCACTAGAGCCAGAATATGCTCACTTTAGAACCTAATATGGACACAGTGATAGGCAAAACATTGTCCGTTGTGATGTAGGTTAGTTATAGTTACATTATAATAATACATAGTTGTACTCAAATTACCAGCTTTATTCGTCAAAGGTTTAGTCTAGATTTCCATGTAAGCATACCATGTTTTCGTAGAACAATATGAACAAAGACCTCTCTAGGGTCCTTAGTGACTTGACTCTCCGTCGACCTGAACTTTGCAGAGCGTTGATTACGGGCAAACTCTGGCTTTATAGGTACAGTCAGGTAAAAAGATGTTCAACGACAACAATTCAATTTATTAATCTTTATTCCATAATATTGTATCAATGCTCAATGCTCTTCTGACAATAACAGTGTGGCTTGTTTGCCGGGAGATGGATACATTTATGTCGTGAATATTTAAGATTTTGTGAAAAGATGGACTGGAGGGACTGGAAGATGAAATTTTTGTTCACTTGATTTAATTTTGTTTATTTTTTATCTGTAATACGAATACACATAAATAAATAAATGTGAAGCCTGAAAACATAAAACACACAAGCTTATGCCTGCGACTTCATCAGCGTGTTTTAACTTAAACATATCCTATGGCACACGGCAATAGCGTAGCTTTCTGTCGGTGAAAGAAATTTTAAATTGGATGATTAGTTTCGGAGATTACCTCCTACATCCAAACTTACAAACTTTACCTGTATATAATATTAGTATAGATAGTGTAGATTGTTTACTTAGTTGTAGCTACAAATTGATAAAGTATTATAGAACACAAATTGTAGACAATAAAGTGAATTCTTGTCTATACACAGGGTCATTTTAAATTGGCTAACTGAACTCCGCAGACGCGCTGGATAGCGTTAACTAAACACGATAATAAAAAGGTTTTATGTTTTTTTTTAAAGTCAATGACTTCTGTTAGTGATATTACTTAAAGTATTATATAGTTGAAAAAACTGTTTTCTTATGTTTTATCGTGTTCGGATATCGATAATCGTCACGTCTGCGAAGTTTAGCTACTTATACCTACCCAATTTAAAATAACCCTATATTATTCAACTTTTTTGAGGCAGACTGGACTTACCTATGTCCAGCAGCCCGGTTCCGACATTGTATTTATTTATAATATTAGCGCTGGATCATTTGGTCTGAGTTTTTTATTATGAGGTAGTGTGTACACTGTACATGGAAAAACTTAGCCCAGCTAGTCAAGCAAAATAAAAATATTTTTCTTCTGGAACAAACACGAAGAAAACACATTTACGGCCGCAAATGAAAACTGATTGTTCGCCAAAACGATTTCATTGTCAATTGGCCTTGTTGACATATTGTCCATACATTGTTATTGCGTACGACTACACGTAGTGCGTCCACATTGCTTTTATGTTGTATTGTACCTAATCCAAATAGTAAATATAGTAGCCAGCGGCCACTGTTTGCATAACAGCACCTTATTACCGTAGGTATTGTTGATGATCGTAACACATTGTTATATTAATAATAATAAGCAGCTCCACCAGTCTTTAAAAACACACAATTTTACTACCCTACACATACCAGACTCTTCAGAAAGCTGCAATCTTGAACACCTGCTGGATTGTCAGAAAAATTGTGCAAAATAATAACGAAAAATCAATAAAATTGTCAACTCACACACGAGTGCAGCAACCACCGCACGAACGCAGTCTCATGGACATACACATGCACCATCACAAAATCCGAACACGCCCTCATCTCATCATAATCTAACCAATTTCCAGGGGTAGCTCTTGGCATCGGGTCACACTACGCGATAAATCTGGCGCAGCGCCGAGATAAGTTTTTACTTTTGTAAAATATTGCACTTCGGTGTCTTCGTCGCACAGGCCTCCCCCAGGCTCCTCCATTTGTCACGGTTTCGTGTGTCTCTAGCCCACAAGACACCAGTTGTCTCAACCTTGTCATGGTCCTAGCGTTTACGTTGTCTTCGTCTACTTCTTTTCGATCCATCTCTGATTTGTCAGTCTTCTTTACACATTGTTAGCATAATCAGCCTATAAGTTCCCACTACTGGGACACAGGCCTCCTCTCTGTCGAGTGGGCAGTTATCTACCACGCGTGCCGTGCGGGTTGGTGGCCCAGTTCGGGTTGGTGGCCCAGTGCGGGTTTGTGGCCCAGTGCGGGTTTGTGGCCCAGTGCAGGTTGTTTACAAAAAAAACTTTAAATAAGAAAACGAAGAGTAGTTGCTGTTCAATTAGCTTGGCTGCGAGTTATTGGCTGCGAGTTGCAAGACAAATAAGTGCTCACAAGACAAAAAATGTACGGTCTACCGCACATCCGTGATAACAATTTGACAATGACAGGATCTTTATGTCGTAGCAGTGATGGTGTTAACTAGTTTACAAACACGTACGGGACGTGCGTCATTTAGGATGAAATGATACAGAAGAAATTATATTGAGACGATCATTGTGAACAACTAGCGCGAAATAATATACTTACCTAGTTTATAATACAAGTAGTAAAATATGTATCGTATGTCATCTTCGTATCGCCTGGAACTCAGTAAAGTAATGGAAAAATCTTGAGCACCACATTACATACATTACTTTTATTATTTTTCGTCCCTATTTCATGAAATTATCCTATTGCTGAAATATTCTTTCAGCTGAGACATAGGCGCGGGTTATCACCAAGGATATAAAACAGGAACGTGGTTTTATTATATAGGTACTGTTCCCGTTTCAATACCTGCTAGCATAAAATTCCTAACAATATTACAGAGTAAAAAAAGAGTATCAAAGGGTTGGGTATTTTGGATGTTTCAATCAGCCAATCAAACCAATTTCAGTCCTCTACGACATAGTTTAACTGTTTGGATGTTTTTAATTCAATCGCGCCGTCGCCGTCGTAGCAGCGCAGCAAATTTATCAGGAAACTGTTACAGAATGAACCCTAGATTAACTGATAGGTTGTATCAATTGGTAAAAAGTAAAAACTTTTTGTAGCTCGTTTATCTTTTTTTAAATTTATATAGAACCATAGGTATCTAATAGAAACGTCATTCACGTTATGCAAAATATCGAGTAAATAAAACTTGATATTAAATAATATTCTCAATTTTCCCTCTAAATAAAAAGACAAACTAGAAGATATTTTTAAAAAGACGTTAAAATCCCATTAACTTAGTTGATTGTACGGCAGAGGATTAGGCCTCACATCGCTCTACCTGCGGGGGTTAACAAGGGCGAATAACCCTCGTTTCTTAGAGGCTGATCAGTAAATCTGCCGTTCTGTCAAATCTAATTTAGGCTTTTGTTAATGGGCGACGAAAATAACAATAGCCAATCAAATCGCTTGTCAAGAGACACGCAAAATATGGAATGGATTTCATTAAATACTACAAAAATGGATTTAATTAAATACTTTATCAGAAATGAGGTGTAAGGAATCATAATATTAAAATTACTTCGTTCACCAATCCATCTGTTAGGCAGGGAGATTGAGGCAATTCCTCTTAGCGGACATTAAAAGGCCCATTTTCAACAGGGAACGATTACAGGCGGAGATTATGAACGCCTTTGGTAACTTCAGTCCATATTTTATTTGAGAGATTAATAATATTTCTTGGTTGTTTTCATGTCGCCATAAATTTATTTTCCGACAATAAATTTGGAAGTCTACAAATGGCATCAGACAACAGCTGTTTATTATGACCCCCGCTTCTAAATCGTGATATTACCGAACCTTATTCTGAAATACCTACTAGGTTTAATGAAATTACTGATTTTATTATTTACCTACTATTACTATATTGATTCATGTAACCGGAAATATTATTAGTTGTAATCAGAAAGTCACTTTCAATTGATTACTAAGAAGGTTGCTATTTTCAAGAAAAATAAATAAAGATGAAGAAGATGTATTATTATAGAAATGTTAACATAAATATTGTAGTCATACCTAAATATTTAATCAAATAAAAATGCGAAGATTCGTTTGCACTATTTTAATTACTATTCGTTTACTTATGCCCTTTGTACACGTCACGGTTTCTTTACCATACAGCGTATTAACCGCGTCGTAAAAAAAACAGTGGCACTCCATGAGTGCCGACAGAAGAGAAAACAAAAACACAAGCAGAATACTTTGCCATCACTCACTAACATTCGGATATACATTAAAACCGAGTACATCCCGAGGACAGCCAGGTATTTTTACAAGCTTTTATTTAGCTTGCACTGTTCGTATGTAAGTATGTATGTAAGTTGTCCGTCAAAATTTGCAAACCATTTTTCGACCATTTGTTGGTATCCGATTGAGCTGAAATTTTGCATACATCTTTAGTTCTGGTAACAATACAATATGCAATACTCAATATTGTAATAATTTCAATATGGCCGCCGCTCCAAGATGGCGGATTACATATTTTTTCTCAACCCCCTTAATATGGGTATCAAATGAAAGGGCTTGAAGAGTAGAAAACGATAAAGTTAGTAAAATTACATAAAATTCAATATGGCCGCCGCTCCAAGATGGCGGATTACATATTTTTTCCCAACCCCCTTAATATGGGTATCAAATGAAAGGGCTTGAAGAGTAGAAAACGATAAAGTAAATAACATCACACTAAATTCAATATGGCCGCCGCTCTAAGATGGCGGTTTATATTTTTTCAATCCCCTTAATATGGGTATTAAATGAAATGGCTTGAAGAGTAGCAAATGATAAAGTAAATAAAATCACACTAAGTTCAATATGGCCGCCGATCCAAGATGGCGGATTTCATTTTTTCTCAATCCCCTTAATATGGGTATCAAATGAAAAGGCTTGAACAGTAAAAAACTATAAAGTTAGTAAAATTACACTAATATTAATAAATCTTTAAGACTAAAAAGTAAAAAATAAAATTAAAATAAAAAAAAGTTTTTAAAAACAAGCTTTTATTTAAATAAGAACGTAACCCAAAAAATAAAAATAACGCGAACTAAAAAGAAAAAAATAAATTTAAGTGACACTGTCATTTTAAAATATATATAAATTTTAAAAGCTTGAGGCACTGATGTACGGTATCCGTTATACAGGTGTACCTACTACACAATAACAGTGCCTCAAGCTTTTAAATTTATATATATTTTAAAATGACAGTGTCACTTAAATTTATTTTTTTCTTTTTAGTTCGCGTTATTTTTATTTTTTGGGTTACGTTCTTATTTAAATAAAAGCTTGTTTTTAAAAACTTTTTTTTATTTTAATTTTATTTTAAATCGTCTTATAAACAAAACACGCGCGGTGTCGCTTACGGTAACAGTGGCTCGAGTTCAATGGTTTTTTCCCATTTCAAAAAATGCCCAACGCGCCTTAAGAAGTTTTCACTTCAAAAATATGTCCGTCAACAAGTTCCATAGTGATCCATACTACACTGACGAGCATGCCTACACATGGCGAATAAACCGTAGTTTTTTACGGCCAGAAAAACGTGTGTGTACAAACGGCAAACCAATCAACTAAGTACCTACTCTTCTATATCCTGAGATTAAAAGTAAAACAAGCTCACGGGGAAGTCCCCGTGAGCTTGTTTCATACATTTTAGGATAAAACACAGTTAAAATGGAAGTCCATTTTAACTGTGTTTTATCCTAATATGTATTTATTTGCAACATCTTAATTCTGTCTGCCCTAAGTTATGAGAAGAGCTCGAGGTTATTGTTATTGATACCTATTTAACTTATCATTCAGTTCAAACAGTAGAAGTTCGCCAAGAGAAACAAATGGTTCTAGCGCTGTTCGGAGAAGAACTAACAATCTACAAACTGTTACTTATGTTACGAGTAGATAGGTACAAACAGTCTTTCAAGTCATTTGTTGTACAGTACCTAGGTATGTACTAGAGTTCGCTTTTAAAAGGTAAATAAAGAGAAATGTGATGAGATTAAGTTTTAGTCGTTTCAAACAATTTTACAACTGGCTATACCTACGTAATATATCAAAACTAACTTCTTCCCGCGACTTCGTCTACGTGAAATTTCACCCTCTTAGGGGTGGAATTTCGAAAAACCCTTTCTTAGTGGATATCTACTCTTCACAAAGAACACACCCTCCAATTTCATGTCGCTAGGACCAGCGGTTTAGGCTGTGCGTTGATCTAGCAGTCAGTCAGGAGTTTGAATTTTATATAAATAGATGTAATAAAGAAAATCCCTTTTTTGCAAAATCTGATTTGCTCCGTGAGCCTGGCTAAAGTGTCTTATGTTTGTAAAACAGTGGCAATCCCTTTGAAGTTGCTTTTTTTTTGCTGATGGGAAATCATGAAATGACCCCTCCCGCTCTGGGTGCAGCGGAAGTTCATACGTGATAATCACTTTCTGAGAAGCAGTGGTGGCCCAGTAGTATCGGCCCTGACTTACGAGTTGTAGGTCGTAAGTTCGAACCCAGCCAGGCTACTTTGCGTATTTAATTTCATCACCACTGCTCACAAAACGGTAATGAGTCATCATGAGGAAACCGGCATGTCTTAGAACCAAAAATTCGAAGACATGTGACATCCAACAACCGCGCGGGGCCCGCGTGGCGGATTATGGCCCACTCCCTCTTAGAGGAGTCCCAGCAGTGGGAACATTATAGGCTGATTATGCAATCACGTTCTACCAGATTCACTAACCTAAAACAATAAGACTCTGAAAGATGTGTTTTATTTTCCAGGATTAACACTATGGGGCATTTCATGGTTCCTTTTCAAAGATGCAGTACTGCCCGATGGATACATGTTCAGTATGTGCGGAGTGGTCATAGCAGGGTACATACTCGGACACACGATAGAACGGTACACCACAATCAACCCAGTCGTTGGTATGACGTTGGCGGGAGCTCTCTACAGAAATTTTGGCCCTCAAAACTTTTTGCAGAACCCCTCCGCAGACCTCATTGATTACCATTTAAGGTTAGTACCAAATAGCCAACGAATTCTATTATATTAACATAATGTAGGTATTTTATACACTTAACTGCCTACCCCTGCAACCGCACAGGAAATGCAGACCGAGATGTTATGCTATCAATTTCAAATTACTTTAATTGAAGATTGACGTTCAAACAAAATATCTTTAAGCACAAACTTCACCACAATGACGTAAACAGCACCTGCACACAGAACTTTGTTAATTAATTAAATAAATTGTTAAAGCCTCAGCTTTCTTGATGACGTAACAAATGACTCTGCTAAATTGATTTGGATCTTGCCACATCGTAATTTCCTAACGTAATTATGTACGTATATTTATAATGAGCTTTACAGAACGGTTGATAATTTAATGGGGACTTACATTAATTTTGCTAATAGAAGTACGACATGATACTAAGGTTGGGAAGCCATTATATTAATTACTGCACGTCGACGTGGCATCATCCGCACTTGATTTTACGAGTGAAAAATATTATAGAGCCATGAAAAATTTTGGACACATTTTTAGTTTCTAAACTTTACTTTATTATAAAATTATTTTACATTTCGTGTTATTATTGGGCATTAACCCTTTCATAAAACTAATATTTTCGCATCAAGCACGCGCAAATGGTTTTCGTTTTAATATGAAAATGTTAAAAGAATATGTTTAAAGTGTTGCAGACGCGACGGTTATTTTTGGTATTTCAAACGTAGGAATTCTTTTACAAAGCCTGGCAAAATATTCACATTGTTGCAAGCTAAAAATGCTGATTGGCATCGTACAACTAAGCTATTCCTATAACCCCTGAACAAAGTCAACATAGAAGGAGTTTATCATTTATATTGTAGGTAGTCGTAGTTAAGCTGCTCAAAGCTAGAATTACCTACACGCAGCATTTATTCTTTTCACACCACCTGCTCGAAAATGTCAAATTATATATCAAGCAACCTTAACCTAAAGTGAGTCATTAGTGGCCGGGGGCACAGCCGGTCAATAATATTGTACTGGATTTCATTATGACCCGCTGGTCAATAATGTGATTTGAATTTGGAATCTCACATGCTCAGCTAAATTGGCAGTATAGTACTAACAAACACCCTTTGGTACCAGAAAGAGGAAAGCTATTCTCGATACCCTTACTACGCGTGGATGATATTCTCGATTTCCTACAAAATCATAACGACTGCTTCTTCATATCGTTGCCATGTTTTCGAAGACATAATATTGTAAGAATAATTAGATAACTACGAACCATTTTTTAAAAGGAATGGAATAACATTAAAACTGGCATTATTAATAACAAATACCGTACCGCGTCGTAATACCGTAATAGTAATTGGCTGTAACATTAGTTAATTTATTTTAAGTAAACTGCGCAAAGATTGCTGTGGATTTTGTGAATAAATAAATAAATAATAAAACCTATCTATACTACAGTCGATTTATCACATTTTATAAAAAATACTCTATTTTCACGAGCGTCTCCAATGACGTTCTAAATTCAAAATGCATACAGCCTATCATCCAAAACCATTCTACCAGCCCTGTATAAATCTTAGTTTACACAAACGCCACTTCCATGAGAGTGATATCAATAGACACACACGACAAAACCGTAGAAGAGACTTTTTTTTTGAAAATCGAATTGTTCGTGTCTTGGCTACTTATTGGTAGACGCAATGAAGGCGCGAATTTTTGGCATTTAGACTTTAAATTTATCAACAAAGTATTATAAAATGTCGAGTGATGAAAGTGATTGTACTCCTGAATTCATTACAACCGAAGCTAATAATATTTCCAATGATTTACTGCCGGAAAAGTCAAAGGAAACTTATATAAAAGCCTACGACAATTTCCAAAAATGGAAAAGTACGAAAGGCGTCAAGTCCATTTCGGAACCAGTTCTATTTTGTTTTTCGTACTATGGCTATTATTTTCTCACAGTAGGTGTAAAAAGTAGAGTATCCTCCTCTGGGCTAAAGGTGTCTTTGCCTTGGGCTAGCTTGAATCTCTCGCTGCATTCAGGATTCTTGTATTAACTCCCTCGCTTCGCTCGTGAGTTAAATTCCGAATCCTTCATTGCGCTCGAGATTCAACATGACGCCCGTGACATTAGACACCACTTTAGCCCCTCGGTGCATAATCTACTATTATATCTTTTTGACCTCCCAATAATTCAAGTTGTTATAAATTCATTATAAACAATTGAATTAACAACATTTATTTGACTCTTTCAGACGAATCTACCCCGTCATTATCCTGACGAAGGGCCCGCTCACTTGGAACTGGGAATATATAAAAAATAATTCGGTAAAAGTTTTCTCATTGGCCACTCTGCCCTGGATCGTCGAGTGTTTATCTACTGCCTTCTTTGCCCACATACTGCTCGAGTATCCTTGGTACTGGGGTGAGTAACATTTCAAACTTTCAACCACCCTGGCCCACCTAATGAACTTATAAATTCGATTTTATTTACTCGAACTACTTGTTTATTGCAAAGATAAATTCCCAAATAAAATTCCTAGTTATTTTCTTGATCCTGTTTACGCTGCTTACCAATAGAAAAGCCTCCGATGAAAAACCAGTGGCACCGGTTATTGCTTGGGCACGGCTCAGTGAGTTCATTCACACAAATCCCCATTCATCTGACGACAATTGAGCCTTGTGAGAGTCGAGAATGTTGAATAACACAAAGCAGAATATTTCGAAGAAAGCACTAATGTACGAGCATATACAAATATTTGAAATCGATGAAGGCATTATTGAGATATATTTTCTTTTGGTTACAGGCCTTCATCTAGGCTCTATTTTAGCCTCGGTGTCACCAGCTGTAGTAGTACCAATCGTGAGTAGCTTACATGCAAGAGGCTTAGGAACAAAAAATCAAATAGCACTCCTGGTGGCGAACGCCGGAGGACTGGATACCGCCTTTACAGAGGGCGTCTGCGGAGTCATTAACAGTGCCATATTCTACCCCGCACCACTTGTATATAGAATCGTAAAGGTAAATCAAAAGACATACTTAAAACAATTTTATTTCAATATCTTCAACAAAAACAGTCAATAAATAGTTTACAACGCAATTGTGACGATTTATATTGAATCATTTAAGTTTTTATCACTCAAGCTATTAATGTTAATGGACGAACTGAAATTCAGTTCAAATTCATAAATCCATTACACAAAACCTGAATACAAAAGTAGAATACTTTACAATACGTCTATCTTGAAAGCGTTTCTCTTTTATCGAAATGTATTTTTATCTTCAACAATAAATTCAAATTTCGAAATCCGGCCGTACTTATCCACACTTGAGATCGTTCCCAAGAAACACTCCAACTACGTTTTCTTTAAAATCAAACCGCTTTCTAAGGTTCAATTTGGATATAGGGCCCTTAACCTTTTTGTTCGTAATTCCGCAGGGTTTGCTGGCTATATTCGTTGGTATCGCCCTCGGAATATTCTGGGGAGTGTTATCAGACAGTCTGCCGGATCACAGTGACATATACGCGCCTACTATACGAAGCCTGCTTATTCTTGGCGGAGGTGTGTTGTTAACTTACGCCGGTGGATATATCGGATGGGGTGGCACCTGTGAGTATCTCCGTGTTTATATATTTTGTGTTGTCGTTTTGTCGACGAGAGAGTAATTTTACGAAGAGTGGAATAGTGCGAGCGAAACAATTATTCCTTTTTTTCTTTCTAGATCATTCATCTTAGGGCTCTCACATCACTTCAGCTAATTGAACTCTATGATCAATCAATCCTAGAGTGGTCTAGCTCTATCGCTCTTTCCGTTGACTTATATACTATCCTATCACTCATGCTTAATTTATAAACAGAAACGGTTACAAAAATGACGGGCCACAAAAGCATACGCGGCGGTAAAGCAATAGAAATGATTATTTATAGTTGTAGATCTTTTAAGACACTCGTACACGTCAAAATATTGTGTGTCAATATTTTAAAACTATATAAACGGCACCGGCATTTCCTAGCTGACTAATACCTGAGAATAAATGCCGAAACAAAGTCAGAGGTCATGGTCTCTTTTAAAGTATAAACATTATATTGTTCGGATTTTTTGTGAGTCTAACGCTGGGCCTGAAAGAGCCTTTTGAAGAAAGAGCCATTGGAGCTTTGAGTTGACCTGGCCGAACAGACGGCATGCATGCATCAGTCGTCGTGAAACTCAATCTATATATATAAAATTCAAAGTCCTGACTGACTGATATATATATATCAACGCACAGCATAAACCGCTGGTCCTAGAGACATGAAATTTGGAGGGTGTGTTCTTTGTGAGAAATAGGTATCCACTAAGAAAGGGTTTTCCGAAATTCCACCCCTAAGAGTGTGAATGGAGGGAGGGTGAAATTTCACGCGGATGAAGTCGCGGGCAGAAGCTAGTATATTATAATATGGCTTCCACAAAGTATTAAAGCCAACATATTACGCCTTACTATTCCACAAATCTAATAATTTCATCAATAAAAAACATAAAGAAAACAGCACTTTATAGCGTATTAGATGACAAACTTCCGCTTACTAAACATGTAGTAATAGTACATTATGATACATGTGTGCTATGTTAATCATTATTATATACTCGAGGCGATATTATTCGCGCGAGCCACAGGCGAGAGCGATAAGAAAGCCGAGTGTATATTGATTAATGCACACGCGTTTCATACGACGTTTTTCAACACATTTGCGAGGAAAAAAAAACAGACTTGTATTGTTAAATATTAACTTATATGGAAAATGGCGCGCTGGTTTTGTTTTCCCGCGCGCCGTGCTAGCCAGCACTAGCGATGCGCGCGCAGCATTGACTTTCATTTTAAATATATTACTCTTTGGCACTAACAAAACCGTTAAACAGCGTATAGAAAAAAAATAAAATAATAAACACAAACTAGCTAATGTTTAGACTGATCGTAGTGTTGTCGTACGTCAAATTGTAGTGTATTTAGTATGGAATTAGAAAGTACTATTGGCATAGACAAATATACATTCGTTCAGTGAGAATCCGCAATAATAGAACGCCAGTCAGGGTCTTTTCCGTTTGGTTTCGGAAGGGACCACGGACTAATTTACGGTATTCACCTTATTATATATATCAGGTTGTATCTTGATCAAATATGATTCGCGACTACCTATAATATATATGTATTTACATAATTATAGTCATTAGGATTGAATCCTTAAGTTAGATTTGTTCCTTAAGAACTTTTTTCCATAAGAGATTTGTTCTTAAGGAACAAATCTAACTTAGAAAGATGTATTAATGATTCTATTGATTATAATTCTGTTATAGCCGCAAATCATATTTTGATCAAGATACAACCTGACACCGACCTGAAAATTGCAAAAAACCTAAGAAAATTTGAATTTCGCGGTCTACCACTGCGATGGCATTCACCTTAAATTGTCCGTGGTCCCTGCGCATTCACCTTAAGGTAAATAAATACTAGTTCATTTTGCGACCAAGGACAATCCAGACTATTTAAAAAAAAAACTGAAATATAGCCCGCGGATTTCTTTTGGCATGAAGTCTCTTTGATGAGATTAAAAAAGCGCGCATCTCCGACTAGTAAATAGTTATCTGTGGTATTACAGCACAAGTGGATTGAAGTAAAGAAAAAGCAAGCGTTCGTAATACACGTCATTATGGACCTAAAAGCGGTTCAATAAGAGCTACTTTACGAGCAAGTGTATTGAAAAGATAATTATGTTTACAATGCAAAAGAAACGTCTGTATTACACAGAGCTACTGTATAAATAAATATTAGTTTACCTGAGTAAATACGGTAATACGAGTGTGTTTGATAAGGAATGTAAATGTTTTGCTTACGTCACTATGGGGGACATGATAGGTACCTACGTAGGTAGCCGTGGTTATGAATTAGTCCCCTCGGATCCGTAATCAGTCAGGTTGACGATGAGACCGGACATGACAGGACCTTATTTTATTAAATTAGGAAAAGGTCTAATCTTTTAAACGTATGTTAATCATCTACTTGCACATTTTGATTAACGGGACTACATGACCTAAAGCGCGGTCAAAATATGAAGCAATTATCTATTTACAATAAATCTATTGTTTGGACTAGAAAATTAAAACACTAGTGCTTTACCTGAAATCGCGAAAAAAAATCAGCGGTTCATAAATGTAGGGAACAGCTGATTTTTTTCGCGATTTCATGTTATTTCCCATAGTAAAAGTTGTTCATAATGATGAATACAATGACCTCATAGGAGGTTGTTAATGTTTGTTTTACCAATATCCCTGTATTGGTATGGTTTTTATTGTGAAAAGAAAGTTTTTAAAGGTATCTTTATGATTTTTTTCTATCGTATCAAATTAGTTGTATTATGTTTTCAACACACTATCTAACTAGCAATATCCTGAAGTATATCATATATTTTTCTGATTTTGTTTACTGTAGTCGATCATATACTTTTAGGCATTATAAAACTTGCGTTTTTTTTTTGCGTTTAGGTCCTGTAGTCAGTCTAATCTGTCTCAATCTATCAAAAATACCTGTAATTTCCCTACATTTTTAGGTTTTTGACATTGATTGTCGCTGAGATGAGATTGCGACTAGATATCGAACGGTTTTAATTACGGAAATTGCCCTTCAGATCTGAGTTCAAACAAAGCTCATGTTAGATTTTGTGTAGGTACCTATTGGTAAACCACTCACCAATCAAACCAATCATTGAGTTTCACCGCAAATTAAATTGAAAAAGCTTCCATTATTCGGAGAGTTAGCATTGAACTATTTGATGATTATCTACCTACACCTTTAATCAGTCAAAGTCAATTTTAGCTGCGTCAGACATGTAAATGAAACAAACTATTTTGTACGCAATGCGATAGAGCTACCGTCACATGTGTTAAGTTTAAACATAGATACGTAGTACCTATTTGATGTGCCAAGCTGATGGCATATAATAATGTGTACTTTCGCGAGCACGACAAACATACCGATGTTCGCTGGTACACTACACACGACAAAAGAGTTTGGTACCTACCTATTAAGTACAAGTAAGAAATAAACATTTCATCAACATAGGCAATTTTTTTGTCATTTGATTTGTAATAACCGTAATGATCAATGATATTTATTGCTGTAAATTAGTTTAAAAAAAACGCTTTCACACTTCAAAAATAAATTATGTTTTAAAACTAGAGAATTCGGTATTTTCTATCCAACCTCTCTGAGAAGAAAGACCGAAACAAACGCAGAGGTCACAGTTTCTTTTAAAGTCCAGACCTAGTGTTGGTCAGTCCATATGAGGACTATGCAGATAAATCTCTAAGATTGCCTTTTGAGGAATGAACCACACACATTTGGGTTGACCTGGCCAGTGCACGCATTTGTCAGAAATCGCGTAGCTTAATTCAGAACTTAAGACACAAACAGGCAAGCAATTTTACAGGCTTAATTACACAGCACACGATTCATATAGGGTAAAATGAACACATAGTTACCTACATATTATCTATTTTGTCGAAAGTACCTTTTATTTCTAAAATCTCAGTAACTTTTCCTCCAAGCGATTTCCATTCCCTTAGCTAAAAATATATACCTACAGTTGTTGTAAGATATTGTGCATAAAAATGGACAAGTGCGTGCGGGTTCCGCGTTATTGCAGGGTTCCGGATCGTTATGGAGCGAATAGTCTTTTATATACAGGTGTTCGGAACATCAATGGGATAAGAGGGGAACAAAACGTACTTCCCTATAAACAACTGTTATGAGAGGCCTAGTAGGTATTACTTTACTGAAAATAAGCACGGATTTGCAGATTAAATTTGTTTAATAGTAGGTACACTCGCTTATGCTGCAAAATTTTATCATGTTGTCACATAGTTAAAGTTAGGTCCGTCGACGCTACTCAAAAGGAACCAGCAAAGCTTTGGTTTCCTAAGAAATTCGTGAACGGTCACAGAATAACGGCTATAAAATACAGAACACTTTTTGAATGTTAAATACTGGTGAAAATTACAGTTTTTTCTGAAGGCCGTAATAATAGGACTGAAGCGCTCTTCTAGAAATCGTAGCCCCGTAGCTTTACAAACTCGAATTCGTAGCCGGAATGTCACAGCGCAAGTATTTCAATGGCGGTCCGTGATCTACGCAACCAATCTTAAACTAGTTAATAACGCGCTAGTAAGTTGCGTCGTTTACATATAACCATTGAAATGCTAGACCATGTAATCCCCAAATGTCAAGATTACATGAAATAGTCATTCTTGGGGATTACATGGTCTTAGAGAGTTGTGTTGATGACTTTAATGATTATAATTCTGTAAATACATATTTTTTACGGCCGCGAATCATATTTTAATCATCGTACAACTTAATACTGACCAGCAAATTGCAAAAAACCTAAAAAAAAATGAATTTCGCGGGCTACCCTGGCGCTTTCACCTTAATAAAATAATTTTGTAACACGTTACTTTTTACCGGTTTGAGTCTGTCTTTCTGTACCTCAACGCCTCTTACTAACCCACTCGCAATCTGTCATCGGGAATGTTGCCATAATAATGATCACGCTTAGAAGACAGTTGATGTCCTGAATACCTGTATTATTATTATTATTATTAAAAGCCTATGATGACCCACTGCAGGGCATAGGCCTCTCTACTCTCTTTCTACTTCTCTCTGTTTAAAGCTGCTAATGACCAGGGGCCTAAAAAGGCCACTTTGGCAGAATCATAAAAGGATAGCATTATGAATCATAACGGACAGTTTATGATTCTGTCAAAGTGGCCTTTAGGCCCCCAGTTCTTGTTGAAGGAGTTCAGCCTGTTCTGCTCATCCTGCCATCTTCTGGGCCCGCCGCGATGTCGGTTGCCATTAAGAGGGACCATTGGGTCGTAAGTTTGCCCCATTAATCGTCTGATATGCGGCAGATGTATCCAGCCCAATTCGATATTGGTAATCTATTAGAAAACAAATGCTGCGGCCCAATACTATTACGAAAGATGTGCGCTTTAATTTTACTGAGGCACGCTTTAGGTATCAATAATATTTACTTACATACCTACAAAATTAAACATTTCATCAGATACATAGTTAACGTGTATGTTCAATCAGTCTATTTATCTTATTTACACTGTTGACATGCCTGTGTGCCCTTTACCAAATTTTCCACGAAATTTCATTAAACTAATGAGAGCACGTGAAGATAGCTTATCCTTAATTCGTATTGTTTGAATTAATTGCATTTAGGCTGTATGTGTAGGAATACAATGTGTACCTAAAAGCTTATCCTGAAAGCAATTAATTCAGAATTCACTTCAGAATCGAATTCAGACAATTTGTCTTTTCTGAAATAAGTCTTAAATTACTTAGTAAACTTTAATCAAATTACCTTTCTATGTAATACTACAGTCGTTTTAGGACTGATTTTTCAATATTTAGATAACTTTTATCTGAGGAATAAACATTGCGGTTTGACAGTTATTGTGTAGAAAATATTTCAAACTATCATAGTGAATTATTCTTCAGATAAAAGTTATCCGATTATTGAAAAATCAGCCCATAGTTAAAGAAAATTTATTTAACTTCCAAACTCCGGGCTGTTACTAAGGCATTTCTAATGGAAAAGCCCATAACACTTTGCCCGCTCAGGGAATCCGGGACGTTTGCCAGGCCAGGACGGACGTACGGGGCTGAGCATAGGGCTCAGCAGTCGCGCTTGCAACCACGATACTAACGGGACAGATACCTCGGCATACCTTCTATATAATTAAACTAGCTTCCGCCTGCGGCTTCGCCCGCGAGGTATGTCGATAAAAACTATCCTTTGTCCATCCCCGGGATGCAATCTATCTCTCTGCCAAATAGCGAAATCCGTTCAGTGGTTTATTAGGTGTGAAAAGGTAACATACAGACAGACAGACAGACAGAGTTACTTTCGAATTTAAAATATTAGTATGGATTATGATGTAAAATATAACTCTGTGGCGTAGATTAGAGATTTTCACGAGCGGAGCCGATCTATTGAGTCTAAAAATAGCCCTTTTTAAGTAAAGTAAATTAACGTTATCTAGGTACTGTCAAGAATTCCAAATTATTTCAACTTGAATATCACCATGTCGACAGGATTATCTAATAATAACACAAATTGTATTCATAGAAATGCAATATTTCTTGGTTTTTTTCCAGTTATAAAAAAAACATCCGATTTTCAAGTGATAAGGCAGTATTCCATTAATACCTATCAGTGGAACGTTGGATAAAGAAAACCGTGTTAACAGATGATAAGTCAAAATTAGGTATCGCAAGGTTTATATGTCTATATATAATTTGATATAGGTACTCAAAAAGTAAACACATAACAAAGAAACAATTCAGGGATTTATGACGACTTAACTATCTATATTGACCACATTTAATCAACAAGAAATGGCTTAATCTTTATTGCCAGAAAACGTTAAATTGTTATCGTTACTGAATGACCAGGTGGCATTAAATATGTATCAAATCTAGATTAATATGTTGTCATGTCAAGTTATATCATTGGTGCAAAATCGGTTCACCTAATGAATCCGTTTAAGTAGCTAAAACAAGAGCTTAAAAGACACCGACTAAGACCTCACATCATTGTTTGAGACTTTAGACTAGCTTATCTGTTTCTAACCTTAAGAGCCACAATTCTTAAGAGCCAGAATCTACAGTGGTGAAAACCATCGAGATAATGTACGTATCGATAATGATAATGTATGTATCGTGATAATGTAGCTCAGAAAACTTTTTGCGGGTTCCAGGACAGTTGAATTACACTGCCTACAACGCAACGAAATCAAGTATACTGAAAAAACATAGTTTCCACTCCCTCCATATCAAGCAGAAGCCTACCATTTATCATCATCGTCACCTGCCTAGCATTTTCCCAACTATGTTGGGGTCGGCTACCATTATTACCACTAATAATCTAATTAGCAAAATACAAAGGCTAGCAACTAAAACAATGATCTCTCCGAAGCACACAAAGTGGATCTTTGTCGCGAACCCTTCCCCAAATTATTTTTGGGTTCCGCAGTTATGAAGCGACGCAAGGATTTGGCTCCAGCGGGGTTATGAGCCCGACTCAAGTAAATGCGTATAAAAAAGGAATTTCACTCATCGTTCCTGTGCGCTGCGAGGGTTGACGTTAAGAAGTGCCTTCGAGAATTCCGTCGTGAAATATTACCGAAGATATTCGTGTGAATACCCATGTGTAGAATGGATTAAAGAATTTTGAACCTTTGTAAATTGGTTATTTAAGTAGATCAAGTATTTTGCTTGATTAATACATGTTCTCGCGGTGTTTATTACCTGAAATCGCCTCTCTAGTCTGTACTCTGGAATTCGTACCCCGAGCCCCAAGATACAGGCTAACTGTCTAGTTTGAGGTTCACTAGCAAATAATATACTGTAACCTAGCTGTAGGTAGTATTTTAAGCTACTGATATCGTCTCAAATTGACCGGCTTACTGTCTATATTACCTGGACAATAAATATTTATATTTTCTATTTATACTTATCTATCGTATTTTTGACAATATTCCACAGTGACTGTTCCACGGAAAAGTGTTAATATTTACGTCGCGTCGCAAAGATAAATCAAGCGAATATACCTGAATAATGTGAATTAAATTATATCGTATCTACAACACGCAGTTAACGTATTAATAAATAATACTGTGATTATCAACTGACTTAGGTACTTCGTCTTATCTATATATTATATTCATTCTGTTGCTAAGCCTCGCTTTGTTCAAAGAAAGTGTCAACTTACTATCATATTAATAAAGTAAATTAAAGTATTAATAGTATCGTGACGTGCATGAACATTCTATTAATATAAATAATGCACTCCACTACGTCACCATTTCCTGTTGTTGCCATTCCTCGCTTTGATCAATGAAAGTGATCATTACTCGTAAGCAATAGTATTATGATCTGTTTTCCATCAATATTACATTAAATGGTATGTAGTAAACTGGTATTTAGTTAGCCTGAGTACCAGTAATTTCGGGCAGTATATGTAGCTATTTGGATAATTATCTACAAATTGTCCATCCATACTAATATTATAAATTCGAAAGTAACTCTGTCTGTCTGTCTTTGTGTTACCTTTTCACGCCTAAACCACTCAACGGATTTCTATAAAATTTGGCAGAAAGATAGATTGCATCCCGGGGAAGGACATAGGATAGTTTTTATCGACATACCTCGGGGGGAGCACACCCCCCCGCCCATGGCTCCGCCAATTGCGGTGCCCGAAGCGGACCACGCGGACGACGACGACGACATCCCTGAAGTGACCGGGGTAGAACTGAGAGCGGCGGTAGGAAGGCTGAAGGCCAAAAATACCGCCCCAGGACCCGACGGCTTGCCGGGTAAAGCCTGGATCCTGGCCTCGAGGGCTCTCGGGCCTCGACTGGAGGCGTTCTTAAGCGCATGTTTGGAGAGAGGCCAGTTTCCACTCCGTTGGAAGACGGGGAAGCTGGTCCTCATTCGGAAGCCAGGGCGCCCTGCGGACTCTCCGTCCGCATACCGGCCCATCGTGCTGCTCGACGAGGTCGGCAAGCTCTTTGAGAGAGTGATTGTGGGCCGCCTCGTCGGGCACCTGGTGAGGACGGGGCCGGATCTTGCGGACAGCCAGTTTGGTTTCCGCAAGGGGCGCTCGACGGTGGACGCCATCATGCGCGTGAGAGCCCTCACGACGGGGGACGCGGTGTCCCAGGGTGGGGTCGTCGTGGCGGTGTCGCTCGACATCGCCAACGCGTTCAACACCCTGCCCTGGAGCTGCATTGTGGAGGCACTCCGGTATCACCGGGTGCCGCCCTACCTCCGTCGAATAGTCGAGGCGTATCTGACGGACAGAGCCGTCAGCTACCCCGGTCGCGATGGGGAGTGGAACCGGCGAGAGATGTCGTGCGGTGTCCCGCAGGGATCGGTCGTGGGGCCGTTCCTGTGGGACATCGGCTACGACTGGGTGCTGCGGGCCGACCTCCCTGATGGCGTCAGCGTGGTTTGCTACGCTGACGACACGCTGGTCCTGGCGCAGGGGAGGTCGCATCAGGCGGCGGCCGACGCGATGACACGCGGGGTTGCGATAGTCGTGGAGAGGATCCGGCAGTTGGGTCTCGAGGTGGCATTGCACAAGTCCGAGGCCATGTCGTTTCATGGGCCCCGGAACGCGCCACCATCGGGATCCCAACTAACGGTAGGAGGGGTTCACATCGGCGTCGAGACAACGATGAGGTACCTGGGTCTCGTCCTCGACAGCCGGTGGAACTTCGTCGAGCATTTCCGACGTTTGGCCCCCAAACTGGAACGGGCCGGGGCCGCCTTCAAGCGGCTCTTGCCCAACCTGAGGGGGCCAAACGCCTCCTGCCGGAGGCTTTACGCGGGGGTCGTGCGGTCCATGGCCCTATACGGGGCCCCGGTGTGGGCGCGTTCACTGCGGCGGCGAGCCGCCCACTACCTGAACGCGCCCCAGAAGGTGGTAGCCGTAAGGATCATCCGGGGCTACCGCTCGATCTCTGGCGAGGCGGCAAGCCTCATTGCCGGACTGCCGCCATGGGATCTGGAGGCGATAGTCCTCGCGCGCCTGTATGAGTGGCGCGCGGAGGCACTACGCCGGGGGGAAGTTCCGCTTCCGCGGCAATTTGCTGCGGAGCGGACGGATCTCCGGCGCGATCTCATGGCGACATGGAAGGAGCGACTGTCGCAACCCAGCGCAGGGCACGCCGCGATAGCGGCGATAAGACCCCTCTTTGAGGAGTGGCTAGAGAGGCGCCACGGCGCCCTCACCTACCGCCTGACGCAGGTCCTCACCGGACACGGAAGTTTCGGGAGGTTCCTGCACATCATCAGGCGGGAGGAAACGCCCGGGTGTCACCATTGCCAGGATCGCCCAGAGGACACGGTGGCGGTCTGCCCCGCTTGGGCGGAGCACCGCCGTGTCCTCGTAGAGGCGATCGGCAGCGGCGGCGACCTCTCGCGCCCGGCCCTGGTGCAAGCCATGGTCCGGGGCGAGAGGGAGTGGGAGGCAGTCACCTCCTTCTGCGAAGCAGTCATGCTAGCGAAGGAGGTGGCGGGACGGCTCAGGGAGAGAGCCTCCCGTCCCAGCCGCCGCGGGAGACGCTCCGGGCGTCGGGAGCCGCGCGACGACTCCCGGCCACCGTAGGCGCGGGCCTGCGGGCGGAGAGTAATGGGTAGCTCACCGTCCGATCAGGACCAGGCCCGTGCCGGACGGCGCGTACGTGTTCCACGCGCGCCTCAAAGAGATGTCAGCATCGAGGAGGGGCCCCACAGGGCCGAAGCCTGCCGGGTCAGCGGGATTGTCCGAAAGGGTTACCGCTGGCCCGGAACATAAAGGGCTAAGGAAGGAACACGGGTGGGTTTTAGTCAGTAAGAGTCTGACACTCCCTTCCGCTCCACCCAGAGCGGGAGGGGTCATTTGATGATTTCCCATCCGCAAAAAAAAAAAAAAAAAAAAAAAAAACACTCAACGGATTTCTATAAAATTTGGCAGAAAGATAGATTGCATCCCGGGGAAGGACATAGGATAGTTTTTATCGACATACCTCGGGGGCGAAACCGCGGGCGGAAGCTAATAAAATATGCAGACTTAAAAAAAGTATCGATTCTTAATAGTAGTAGTAGTAGAGCCGGTTGTGATGGAGTCCGTCCGCAGATGTACTACCACCATCGGGGCAATTGCGTAACACATTATCAATCGGAATCGGTTTCATTTTGACAGTTCAACAATATACATTGCGTTATTTACGTGTGGAACAGACCAATTTTTCGAACTTATGAAGCAATGGATTAGCAATTTATTTCAAAATGATTCAAATTCCGATTGATAGTGTGTTACGCAATTAGAGTGCTGATCTTAATCGACCGCCAAGCATCGTTGCTGTTATTTAATTTTATACGTGCCGGTGTAAATACTTAGTCCCTTGGATAGTTTCGTTCCTGATATGACTCTGGAATGGCAGATGACCATCAGATGGCCGCCTGCTTCTGCAACAAAAATCCGCGTAGCCTTTTCCCAAATATTTTGGGGTCGGCTTCCAGTTTAACCGGATGCGGCGGAATACCAGTATTTTACATGTAGCGACTTAATCTGGCCTCTACACCCCAGTTACCTAATGGGTAACACGATACCCCATGGTAAGACTGGTTGTCAGAATTTTTGGGCGTCAGCTATTCGTAACAACTGTCAAGGATCTACGAAGGACAGCCAGGACCAACGGCTTAACGTGCTTTTCGAGGCACAAAAGGGTTCGGTACGTAATGGATGGTCACCTATCCACGAACCGACCGCGGCAAGAGTAGGTTAACCTTTGATCAACCCGCGCGGGTGTTATTATTTAGCCACGAGCCACTCCTGTCTACAAACATAACATTGGTATTTAATACCTACCTACATAGCTCGACAAACAAGCACACACTTGAAGTCCGTAACGTCATCACATTAATTAACTGCGTCTGATATTAACCTCCGCTCCAATTAATCTCAATCAAACTAAAATTTTGCTCAAGTATCTCATGATACGATTTAATTTTAGAAATTCCTTCTCTGAGCATTCCCAAAGATCTAATGTAATATTGGTTAAGTCACGCGATTGAAGATCAAAAATGAACGATATGAATCATTGAATAATAAAGAATTTTCGTTGCACGTGTATTAAAATTATACTCACTAAATGTAGATATATTATAATCTGCATTCGCGATTTATTTGCCAAAAATGTAAACAAATATGAATTTATGGATAAATCCTACACAATAAAGTTCACGCTACAAATTTAAAAATGTTTATACCTTAGTCACTCTGAAATCAACTTAAATACCATGGTATTTGTTTAACTTGAAATAATATTAATTTGAAACCTAAGTTTGAATAGACATTAGATATGATGCCCTTTATTTATTGTACACAAATTACAGGAGGAAGATTGAGAAATGAAATGGTTTTTCTGTAAATTAGATATCGGGATCACTTTAACAGACCATATTATAAAAAAAATAAGGTTGATGAGGTCGGCGTTTCCTATCTGACTACTCTGAGAAGAAAGGCTGAAACAAACTTAAAGTCCAGACAAAATCTTGTGTGATAAGATATCGTTATCATTTAGTAATTTTATTTTGGAACATTAGAAGTTATATTATTATTTATGCGCACTATGTAACAGATGGTACTTATTGCACATAAACCACCAATTTGAATACTAGGTAATTAGGTATCTACTTCATACCTTTCATTATTCTCTTGCCTTTATCCTAATTTATTTCGGGTCGGCAGAACATGACTTTTCTTCCATACTTCTCTATTAGTCGTCATCTCGGTAGTCCCTTTCTAGCCAAATGATCTTTCAGTTCACACAGTCCTAATATTTTAATTTATACAAATAAATAAACCTTGATTTTTGAGTTACAGAGGAATGAAAAGAGCCAACAACAATTTAAAGGACATACTCTTAAATGCAATTTATGAATAAGGTCTGTTTCTGCTTGCACTCGTTATCTAAATTCACAGTATTTACTTTCTATTTGTGTACAGTTTTTGTAGAATCTGATACCGAGAAAAGTACTTAGTCATTCTATGCATTAGATGTTATTAGAATCTAACAATTTTTTTTGTTTCAGCGGGTGTAGCGGTCATGGTGTGCGCAGGAGCAGCGGCGACTCGGTGGGCGCGCCGTGACTGGCCGCTCGCCAACAACCCAGTCTGGGAGGTCTACAAGCTACTCTGGAGGATATTCGAGCCCATGCTCTTCACCCTCAGCGGGTATTTCTTAGATGTACATATCGCTTTTACCAACTTTTTTGTGCTAAACCAAAAAAGGTATACGCTTCGCTAATCTTCATGTATCCGAATTAATACGATCGTTGCGTTACAGAGTAATCCCCCACAGAAGCATAGCTTATAAGTTGCTTGTCATGCATCATAAGGACAGAGTTACCTGATATTGGAAAGAAATCTGAGATCGATCTTTAAAATAAATACAGTTCTAGTTTCAAGCTTTAGAGCCCATTTTGTGCATTCAAAATAATGGATTTTATAACAACAGGATAATATTTTACTGGACGATGTTATTCCTTACATAGCAAGTGTAAGAGCAAATTAAAAACATCTCCGATATCGAAAATCCGACCGATAATTTACTCCCGTGTAATCTGGGGGCCTAAAAAGGCCACTTTGGCAGAATCATAAAAGGATAACACAACCGAATCCCATTGGTGAAGCCTTTTTCAGTAATTTTTTTGGCTGTGCTAAAATACCAATCAATCCGATCCAAACCCAATCCCAATCTCTTTGATTATACCTACGTAGTGCAGCGAAAAAAGAAAAACACGGACTATCTTCGCCATATTACGATTCATAATTTTATCCTTTTATGATTCTCCAAAGTGGCCTTTTTAGGCCCCCTGATAGGTATCAGGGGGCCTAAAAAGGCGTTCTTATTCTTACCATCATGTTTAAACAGAAAGGTTTAACTAATAAGTTCTAAAGCGAGCACCATGATTGATTGACACAGGTTATAAAGAACGCTGGAAACAATTTATTCTTAGTTTTATTTTACTGTCTGGAACAACTCAGGAACTGGTTCTTGTATTCTTGGAAGTAATGGACGTTCTTTATTTTTATAAGACGATACCTTAAAATTTTGCATAAGGTTTATCCTTATTCCATGACTAAAACAATGTATGTTAAACCTGTGTTCGAGATTTTTTTTTCGTCTACCTGAGAGTTTGCCTCACACCTGATCGATTGTTTTCACTAGCGACCCACCCACCTTTACCCAACATAGTTGTTGTTGTTGTAGTAGCCGACCCCAAGATAGTTGGGAAAAGGCTAGGCAGATGATGATGACTAGCTAGTACCTTTGCTTCTCACGCGTCAATAGCGACATGTAAAAAATACCGAGATTCCTGTGCTATATCCAACTTAAATATTAATGTAAAATTATATTAGTTTAGAATTAGGTATTAGTTTAGAAGATCTAAGAGATCACAGACTGACAAGAAAAGCGACTTTGTTTTATAAGTGCATAGATGTCGATAACATCCATACCATACTATCACACTAATAATAGAAAGGCGAAAGTTTGTGAATGTGTGTGTGTTTATATATTTGTTACTTCTTCACGCACAAACGTCTGAACGGATTTAGATAGGCACACAGATAGTTTATAACCAGAATGAACACATAGGATACTTTTTATCCCGATATTACCACGGCATCGACACTTATATATTACGGGTGAAACCGTAGGAGTAGGGTAGGAGTAGTGTAGGAGTAGGGTAGGAGTAGGGTAGGGGTAGGGTAGGATAAGGGGTAGGACTCCACGCGAACGAAGTAGCGCCGCGCCGGGCAGCTAGAAATAATTTATATGGCAAAACCACGTTTACCGGGTCAGCTAGTAATATATAAAATTCAAAGTCCTGACTGATTGATATAACAACGCACTACCTAAACCGCTGGTCCCAGAGACATGAAATTCGGAGGGTGTGTTCTTTGTGAAGAGTAATATCTACTAAGAAAGGATTTTTCGAAATTCCACCCCTAAGAGGGTGAATGGGGGGAGGGTGAAATTTCACGCGGACGAAGTCGCGGGCAGAAGCTAGTTTGATATAAAAAGACACCCAACAAGATTTCATTAAAATACTATAATATGGTTCAACACCAACCAAAACAAAATCAAACAACTTCTAACTGCACTCATTTCGAAATATCCATAAATTACAATAATTTTCCCTCAAATGGCCAATTTAAAACCTAATTTCTTCCAGGTATCACAAATAAATGTGAAGGAGCTGTGCCTGATCCTCGGATGCATCTCCTCCGCGCTAGTTTTCCGGCTGCTGACAGCTTTCCTAGTCGCACTCGCTAACGACCTGTCGATCAAGGAGAGTCTTTTTATCGCCGTCACCTGGATACCTAAAGCAATTGTAGAGGTACGCCATTTATTTTCTACTAGTATTTTTTGCGGTAAAATGTTTCAGGTAAAACGTTGTTGGAGCATCATTGATTGTTGTTGCGACAGCGGTTCTGTTTGCGAATGTTTTGTTTATTTAAATTTTAAACAAAAGAAAGTAGGTCTTTCTTTTGTTTATTATTTAACAGTGAGTGGCAGTTAATTTCTTTGGATTTTGATTGCGTATATTTTTTCTCAACTGATAAATACTTTTTTATGTTCACGTCAATTGAAGCTCCCGACGTCAAGCGGAATTCAACTGGTAAATTGAAATAAATGTCGGTCAAAATTATTAGTCACTTGATTCAAGGAATAATATTTTTCAGTACGTTGATATTTTGGCGTCCTTTCAAGCAAATATTCAATTTTAAATCCTTAATTGGTTCGAAAAGCTAAAGTTTTTGTAGATAAAATTAAAATTGGAAATGTTACTTTATCAAAGTATAGAAATTCACGATAGTGATAGATACTTACAAACCTACTCCTCTTTCAGTCACCAACACCATAAATTCTGTAAAAAAAAAACAATATTCATGTTTTTTATTTAATTACACCCTCTCTTCATAATACCTACCATCAACTGCATAATTAACCAATTTGTGTTACCACCAATTTAAATATTTATCAACATTTCAATTCGTTAAAAAGGGTTTGCACGTGGCTAGCTATAATAAATACCGTTACTCAATCACCATCCATCATTATGAAGAGACCTTGGCACCACATCGCTGTTAACTTCCTTTTTCTTTAATCATGTGCTCGGTAACATCATACTAAATACATGTAGGTAAATTACTATCGTTTTAATTATCAGCTGACTGAAAACAAAAGAGAAAACTCTCAATATTATTAAATGCTATGTCATGTGAAGCTGCCAATGATTGCCATTTAAAGTGGCAATGCTGCTCGCCTTTTGGGAATGCCATTGATTGGCAATTGCTTTCTTTTTCAGTGTTATTGCACTTTTGTCACTTTGCGTATTAATGTAAGTGGGTTTCAATGAAGTAAAGGTGAAAAAAAATGGTTGCCTGTAAAGTCGGTTTTACGGGCGAAGATTTTACGTGACAACGACCGATCATCCGATCATAGTTGAGTGGGAGAGAGACGCAAGGCATTCGGCGGGCCTCTCTCTCGTTCGGTGACTCATCGTAACGTTACCGAGCGTTACACTTTTTCATAAGTGACTCCCAGTCGCAACCTAATTTAAGACGTTGTCACGTCAAAATGTTGTATTATGTAAGAGTAATCATCTATACGTACGTCTACGCAAATAAATAAAATTGAAGTGTCTGTCTGTTATGTCAAAATAACAGGTTCTTACTAAATGCATATGAAAGTATATACGGTAATATGCTTTCTAAATATATACTCATCATAAACTCTTATATAAAATGCAAAGTCCTGACTGACTGATATATCAACGCACAGCCTAAACCGCTGGTCCTAGAGACATGAAATTTGGAGGGTGTGTTCTTTGTGAAGAGTGGGTATCCAATAAGAAAGGGTTTTTCGAAATTCCACCCCTAAGAGGGTAGAGGGTGAAATAGGGGGTTGAATTTTTTGTGAATATTTTCCGATCTCCACGCGGGTGAAGCCGCGGGCAAAAGTTAGTAAGTATGTAACAAAAAACAATTTTCAAAATGTTTGTCTGTTTGTCGGTCTGTCTGCTCCGGCTAATCTCCGAAACGGCTGTACCGATTTTGACGGGACTTTCACTTGCAGATAGCAGGGGGCCTAAAAAGGCCACTTTGGCAGAATCATAAAATGATAAAAAGAAAAACACGGACTGTCTTCGCCATATTATAATTCATAATGTTATCCTTTTATTATTCGTTATAAACCTCACAGTTTGTTGGTAGGTTATTTGTAAAAGTCAGTTTATACTGACGCGTTAGTATGGTAAAGCTTCCATTACTTATCCACTACAACAATTTTTATATCGGTTCGGCGCCTTGAATACTGCATACCCCATTACGGAAACACGTGGCGAACATAAACAGCATTATTTAGATATTTATTCACACTTTTATTGCGTCGCATTAATATGTGCACTGCTTATTTTATTGAGCAATTGGTCATTAAAGTGGGGATGCGTTATAGCTCAAATTGTACTCGCCCCGATACTACTTATACAAGTTTTAAGTGATCTTTTCATTAACGAGCAGAAACTACACCGCGACACACGACCAACAGAGTCCAGTTTAATTCACTTTGAGTGGTCCCAGCACTAGTTTAGTAATTTCAGGTTTGTTTACATCAAAGCTTTGACAAATATAGACCCTGGTCCTCTTTGTGGAGTAAGGAGTAATTAAAATGCACCACGCGTTACAGCTGGCATTAGAAATTAGTTTATTATAGTTATAGTCCGCGCGGAACTAGTTGGCCGCTCCTTAGGTAGGTGAGCGGTGGGACGGAGGGGCGGGGGCGCTTTGTCATTACTCAGTACGTGCGTACCTCCGACCAATCTCCCGTCCCGTCTCTCGTAGGTCGTCACGCCAGCGTTTCCTAGGCCTCCCTCGCTTTTAGTAATAAAAAAAAAACAACATTTTAAGCCTAACCTGACATATTTAAGTAATAAATTAATAAATAATGGGCGGAAAACTGTAGTTCGAGGTTCGAGATGCATTTCTAATCATTAGGTATCATTAAGATACACATTCACATCAGTTTCCTCATCGTCCATAACTCCTAATCAAAATAATTACCACAAGCTCTAACAAATGCCCTTCAAATATATAGGGTGACTGGTAATTAGTGACCGATACTTAAACACGTGATTTTACTCATCAATATGAACAACTTTTACAATGGGACCAAAACTGAAATCGCGAAAAAAAAAATCAGCTGCTCCCTACATTTTGACGGGTTAGGCGAACATAAATGTAGGGAACAGCTGATTTTTTTTTCGCGATTTCATTTTTGGTCCCATAGTAAAAGTTGTTCATAATGATGAGTAAAATCACGTGTATAACTATCGGTCATTAATTACCGGTCACCCTATATATATTCGGAGCATAGATATATCCGTGATTCGGAGATTAGCCGGAACAAACAAACAGACAGAAAGACAAAAATGTTAAAAATTGTATTTTGTTACAAGTACCTACCGTAGAAGTACTTTCTTAAGCGGTTATTATAAAGCCGTTATTTTGATATTAAAATATTTTGTAGATTAAAATTCTGTTGAATTTATCACTTTTATCTTTTAGTCCGAATCTAAGACATTCTACGAAATATTGATGACTTTCAAAACTTTTTATTCAAAGTTGCATTAGTTATCTCAAAAGTCCAGTCAAATATAAAAGCTTCTAGGGTAATATTCAGATTTTATACTAGTTTTATCACTTTAAATACCTTCCGGAGTAAATTTTCTTGGTGAAATCCGCATCCAAATCGGAACAACGCAGCCACACAGAGATACACGAAAAGCGTCTTTATTAAAAAAATTGTTTAGATACTTAATAGGCAAATGGAAAAAACGGGAAACTCATACGAAAACCATCAATGAACAAAAGGAAAAACCGCGTTCATATCAAAATGCTCTCTCACTCTCTCACCGCTGTCAACGAGTAACGTAAATGACAGATGATTGGCAGAATGGCTTTTTTTTTTATTTAACGTATGCTTTGAACGTGCAAAATACGACACTATAGGTAAAACCCCAGAGCAGTGGTGGCCCAGAAGTAGGGCTGCCATCCGTCCGGGTTTCCACGGATTTGTCCTAGTTTGGTGGACGTCCGGGAAGCGTCCGGGCACTTTCTGTGTTAGGGGAAATCCGACTTTGAATGATTTGCAATAAAGCATAAATCATAGTTAAAAAAATTAGCCGCGCGGCAAATGTGTGCGCTCGTGACAATTCATAATTTGCTCTTGACTTACTTTTTTTTTAATTTTCATTGATTCCAAAAAGAAGAATTCCTAATTGTTTTTGTTACCAGAATACCTCTCACATAGAGAAGAGTGTATAATTGATTGATAAATTAAGCGTTTCATTTTTATTGTTGAGGTTTAAATTGATATTCTGTAAATAAGACAAAAAATATGATACATAACGATGTTTTTATTTTATTGTAATTTTTTTTTCGAGGGAGTCCGGTGTTTTTTTTTTATTTCACCGAAATGTCCGGAGTTTTTGAAGTTTTTATCCGGGGTCACTAATTTAGGTGATGGCCCAGTAGAAACGGCCGCGACTACTACGTGTTGGTTGTAGGTCGTATAATAGGTTCGAACCCAGGTAGGCACTTTGTATAAATAATTTCATCACCACTGCTCTCAAAACGGTGAAGGAAAACATCGTGAGGAAACCGGCATGTCTTAGAAAAAATCGAAGACGTGTGACATCTACCAACCCGCACTGGGCCCGCGTGGTGGATTACGGCCCACACCCTCTTACAGAGAGGAGGCCTGTGTCCCAGCAGTGGGAAGATTATAGGCTGATTTATGAGGTAAAACCTCTAAAACTGACTTTGTTACCTGTATTCCGTTCAATTAATTATAATACTCTGTACATCTTTGCTCATTTTAGGTAATAGCCTAAAAGCCCACAGATCCACCACTGCTGGCACCGTAGTAATGAAAATGAATGATTTATGTATTTCAAACAATTGAGAATCGTATTACCGCTCATAGGAACGATCATAAATCGGTCGATATCATTAACTCGGCTGTATGACTGCCGAGAGAGATAGTCAAGTCAATGGCGACAATACTCGTATTGTTCTTGTGAAAAAACCTTTGCTTTACTGTTCAGACCGATTCATTGCAAACTGGTGGAAAGTTTTCATTCGATGCAATGAAGTTACAATTTTGTTTACGCTTGCTATTTTAACGTTAGAACACTGTTTATTTTGCTACTAAACAAAACATTATTAGTTCATCTACATAATTATACAACGCTAATGTAGAGCAAGTAGTCTGTAAACTTACTAGCTGTGGATTAGTAAACAAATCTTTAGTAAGTATCTACAATAGATCGCCTTTATTAATAATAGTCGAATTCCGGCAATAGCGACCAATCTCAGGGGAGACTAGCCTTCGACGCAGGAGATATTATTATAGTGTGTGCGCAGACACACGTGCGGAGTGCACCTGTGTTTGCACCCTCATAGTCCGGTGGGACGCCAATTCGACATACCGGAGAGAGATCAAGCGCAGGACGAACGGCTTAACATGTTTTCCGAGGCACAGTGCAGTGGTATCACGTGAAATACGAGTTTATATTGATTGTACCTACGAGTAGGTATATGTCGTAGGATAACTGTCGTAATATTTTTTTTTTGCGAAAGTCCTACGATTTTTGCCAAGGATTTTCGGGGTAACTGCGTAACACACCTGCAATGGCTACCATTTTGGCGGTTCAGCTATTTTCACGTTGTTTAAGTTGTTGAGTATGAAGCAATATGAGCAATATATGATAAGCAAAATACCGGATTATTGTAAACTAGGTAAGATTTCCGTAATAATGAGTTAATATAATATATAGGATTTGTGCAAAAAAAAAAAAAAACAATCTTTTCAGGACGATTGGAAACCCAAGAAAAACAAAATTAAGTCATAACATCTTTCTAGTTAATCAGATAATGGCTCTAATGTAGCTAGATTTTAACCAATCAGCGCATCCATCAGTGCCATTCATATCAGCCAATCAGCGTTTGGTCAACAGCAAAAGTAGATGACCAAAATCAGAAATTCAATACTAATTAACGGAGTTCGCGTCAGAACTGTGTGGCAGAGCTGTTACTGTTGTTGAGCTGTGTGCAGAGACTGTGTGGCTGTGTGGCAGAGTTCTGACGCGAACTCCGTTCATTAGTATTAAATTTCTGATTTTGATCATCTACTTTTGCTGTTGACTGTACTCATCTTCGTTGTCCGCGATTTACATAAGGTAAGCTGGATTTTAGCAAAAAATCTGATATTAGCTCGTGTTTTTACAAAAATCTTTCTTAGTATCCAATAATCCGGTATTTTGCAAAAATCTTAGTAAAATTACTAGGATTTCTACAATTATCTTGCGTCATACCTATATACCTACAACTAGAACTTTCTACGCACATAAATATTGGTTTCTTAGCCAGAAGTACGGTATCCCTTATAAGTCGTCGTCAGCTCGTTCCCTTCATCAACGAGGAGCTTACTTGGCGAAGTTGAATGGGCCCAACACGATTAATTCGCGTGCTCGCTAAGCTATTATTATACTCTGCTTCATCTTCAATCCCTTCGTGCATGGGAGTTTAAGAAAACAATTGATCAAGTCTGTATTTGTTTTGTGTTTAGAGGCGTTTATCGATACGAGTCTCTGCATAAAACAGTAGGTACACGTGCATTCGTTAGAAATAACATGCTAATTACAAGAAATAACGAATAATCTATTTGTAGAAGGATGGAAGAAATTTCACCTAATCGTTTACGAATACAAATCTCATGTGCACAAACAATCATACACGGAACAAATACCTATAAATACTTTTACAACTATCATCTAGTATTATAGGTACCCCGTTACCCCGTTTGACCGGCCCGTTGGTCTCGTGGTCGCAAGTGCGACTGCTGAGCGTGGTGTCCTGGGTTCGATTCCCGGGTCGGGCAAAGTGTTATTGGGTTTTTCCATTAGGAACTTAGTAACAGAAGTTGATTACATCTCCTGGTCTGTTAAGAACATCTCTGTAAGATCTGGATGGCCCGGGGTTTCTGTCCTAATCTGAGTGACGCCTGTGTATTCAAAGAGCATATGCGCAACGGTTTCCTCAGCCTCCATGCAAGCCCTGCATAGAGGACTGGCCGTTATGTTGAAATAGTATATTTTATAGAAATTTCGAACACGTAATCCGCAGCGCAGACGCACACGCGTACCCCGTGGCCTAATAGAAAACGATCATCGTGCGAATACGCAATCGTCGCGATCATTTGTTTGGAAGTGGCGCCATCTGTCGGCACACTCAATCACTTCCCGTGAACCGGACCGCTGCATTCACCTGTGTATTGCCATACAATACAACTAGCCTGTTTTATTGGTAGTCAGTCTTGCTGCTAGAAAGTAATATTCATATTATTCACGTCCTTGAAGTAAATGCATGACCATCATAACAGTTCTATAACGACCACTGTTAGAGATCTGTAATGATCGCTACAGTGTCGGGTCATAATCACTGAGCTTAACGTCCGAAGAAAATGAATACAAAACATCACGCCTGTAAACCCCGCAGGGTGGTGAGAACAGATGTATACCTATATACACCCACATTTCGCCAGTTATGTTTAAGTCCCATGTAAGGCGAGGCTATTCCATCAACCAGGCACAAATCTCCTCCAGGTTGCTTCTCAGCGAACCCAAAACACACAATTACCCAATAACACTTTGCCCGACCTGGAAATCGAACCCAGAACCTATTTCTCGGCACTAGTGCTTGTAACCACTAGACCAACGGGACAAAACAAAATAAGACACATTATTTCATGAAAAGGCTGACAGGAAAACGTTGGTTTACCCAGCACAATCTTTAACTCACCCTTCATGAAACTTAGGGATCTAGAGGATCCCATTATTTACCTACAACCATACGAAACCAAGAAGTCATCTTAACACAAGTATAGCCATAGAGTACAATTTAGTAGGTAGCTAAGCAATTTATGTAGGTACCTTAAGGGCCCAACCACGGGCAATAAATGGCTGAAGGCGAAACCCTCCGACTAACTGACTGACTTATAACCTTATCTCACTAACCATAGCCCTTACATCTCTACACTTGACAGTATTAAGTGCCATTTACATACTACATACTTAGATGACACCGGACACACACACTAACAAGAGATAAAACACCTTATAATTAAGTTTTTTTTTCGAATTAAGGTGGTTGGCTCGACTCGTACCGCGAAGGCCGGTTCGAGGTTTCGCGGGAAAAGAGTTCCTGGAAGGACTTGCCCAGCAGTAGAACAGTATAGTTATAAATATTGACGGTACGGTTGCGCAGTGGGCGTGTCGCGGTTTCGATTCCCGCATGGAACAAATATTTGTACGACCTACAAGTAGTTATCCGGGTCTGGCTGTTTGTGTATGTGAGTTTAAATGTTTGTAAACGCACCCACAATACAGGAGAAATTCCTAGTGTGGGGCAAGTGGGCAAGGTTTAAAAAAAAAAAAAAAAAAGTTGGTTGACTTTTATCATTGAAACCTGCAGTTTCAAACAAGTTACACATAGGTACTCGTACATACACTCACGCCTTGTTCCCATGGGGGTAGGCGGAAACTACAGACCGCCACCTGCTACGATTTTTACATACTCTTTTTGCTTCGTTTACAAGTGAAATAATGGCACATAAAAAACAATTATGTTATTTAAACGATTTATTCCGGTCGGATCCCCCTGATCTTATAAAGTTAGGCACGCATTGTTTTTCTTTTATAAAACACTAGCTTCCGCCCGCGGCTTCACCCGCGAGGTATGTCGATAAAAACTATTCTATGTCCTTCCCCGGGATGCAATCTATCTCTCTGCCAAATTTTAGCGAAATCCGTTCAGTGGTTTAGGCGTGAAAAGGTAACATACAGACAGACAGACAGAGTTACTTTCGAATTTATAATATTATAGTAGGTATATGGACTAGCTGCGCCCCGCGGTTTCACCTGCATAAGTTCCGATCCCGTGGGAAGATCGGGATAAAAATGATTATATGTGTTAATCCTGGTTATAAACTATGTGTTTGGCAAATTTCATCCAAATCCTTTGCGTGAAAGAGTACCAAACATCCATCCTCACAAATTTTCGCGTTTATATTATTAGTAGTATAATACATATAATGTTTATTTGTACCTATGATGTGTTCATAGGAAGTTCTGTTGCAATAAAATACGTTGATATTACAAAATTTTCCAATAAATTAATCTATCGTAATTTATTTTTATTGTGTATTTTTGTCGGGTAGATAAATCATTATATTATCTTAGACAGTACAATTCCATTTGATATCGTTAATATCCTTTTTTCGGAAGTTCATTCTACAAAACGTCGACATAAATCGGTAAACGATGATCGCTTAGTGATCGTATCTTATTTCTTACAATAAATACTCCGTTTGACGTCCTTCGATTTGATATTATATTGTTACCACAGACATGAACACAATAATCTTTTTTTTTTATGGGAACCGAATGTATTGTATAGCTAGCTACAAACCGCTGCACAAAATATATTGTTGATTGTTCAATTTTTTCGCTACTTTTTACAGGAACATACTAATTAATGTTTGCCCTCCAAACTAAGACTACCGTAATTGTACAAAGACCAGTTTCGAAATAATCGCGCGTAAAGTTGTTTTACTTAAATTAGTGATCAGTGTCGCAGTTTTAGAAAACCTTCATTTTGAATCATTTTATAATCAAAAGTTGGGATCATTTCCTTGAAATCAGTGTTATGTTGGTGATAACCTTGACACATTAATTTTAATTTAACAACTAGATAACCTTACGGCTAGTGCAACATTTAAAATAGTTAACTAAGGTGACTACATTACATGACCTAAAGTGCGGTCACTTGCGGACTGCACAGAAAAGAAAGAGAAGCGCAATGACACAACGCTGGTAATTTATTGCAAAATATGAAGCAATTATCTATTTAAAAAAAAACTATTGTTTCTACTAAAAAAATAAAAGACTAGTGCTTTAGTTTAGTGCTTGTAGAATAAATCTGACAAAAAATCATATGTACCTACCTATATTAGTATGGTTTTTATTGTATTTTAATGTTTTTTTTCTATCGTATCAAATTAGTTGTATTATGTTTTCAACACACTACCTACCTAGCATATATCCTGAAGAATATCATATATTTTTTTCTGATTTTGTTTACTGTAGTCGGTCATATACTTTTATTGCTTCTAAAACTTGCGTTATTTGCGTTTAGGTCCTGTAATCCTCATAATGAACTTACCGTAAGCATGAGCTCCGATTGTCACATAATTACAGTTTTTATCTAGGAATTTTGTTACGGTATTCAATAAATGGAATTGGCTCAAGTTTTACTTGCCATAAGAACGGTAACAAATTAGTAACTTAGTTATGATTAATGTCTAGGAAAGGAGAATGGGTAAGACCGTACCGACACAAAGTAGCATTATGAACTACGTTGATTTTTGTTGTCCTCATGGAGTACTTTAATTAATCCTAAGACAGCATTAACTGAATCTACTTGGAAAAAAAATATGTAAGGAAATTAAATTGATTTAATAAAGCTTGTCCTCTCAAAACTTGTTGACCTGCTAATGATGGACACTTTTTAAAATGAATGAACGCTTAAAAACTTTTTGTGCTTCTAATGATGTTAACTACAAAGACTCCTCTTTTAGATTTATTATAAAAGGAAATTATACATGACTTTTTTTATTCCCGAATCTGCGTCTATTTCTTGGTCATGAACTCATGATGTAGAGGCTGCTTACATAGCTTTCTATGTAGGTACATAGAAAACTAACGTACCTACATCATAGCTCTCAAAGTAGGCACATCAAGCTTTTCAACTTTTTTCAACATCAAATTTTTAACTTTATCGTTAAAGCATAAGGTTCAAAGTTGATTGGGAAAATTTTACAGTTTCGGGTAGCTTGATGGCTTCTGTACCAACGATAGTTATGTCTTTGTTGCAAAAAATCAGTAACTTTAAAACTAGTGAAAAAGTAGTTCATTGTAATATTTCTTGCTATTTTTAATTACTAGTAGGTAGCTAAGTAAGAAGTTATAGTTCTCATCACGCTGATTTCGAATCAAGTATTAACTTAGTAAGGACGGCAGATTTACTAACTTGTGTAACGCTAACAAAAAACTTTTTCTACTAGGGTTATCTTATTCACAAACTGTCAACTTAGATTCAATAAAGATCGAAATACACCTCCCACGTAGATTCACTAAAATCGGCAAACGGCAATACCTAGTGTACCTTCGTGCAATATTCGAAAATGTCATTTAGGCGTTCACCTTTGACGTGCCGAAGCCGAGTCGATAACTCGATAGGTGCCTAATTGATTTAACGGTACTGGAGTAAACTACACAGTACACACTGCACGAAGGGTGGCCAGCGTCTTCGGACAAAGCTTATTCTGTGGTTGAGCTGACCCGTCGGTTAATCGACGTTTACTGTAAATCGGTCGTGCCCCCGGCCAGGTTATCGCAAACTGTCATACCCTGTAATGGCATGTGGTTGTATAATTACTTGATTGGAACCACAGTTGAGCAACATTGATTGATGTAGTATCAGAAACTATTGAGCCCTTGGGACTTAATTTCCGTTTGTATGTATATACTCGTACATAACACCTACTCTATGCAATCCTAGACCCTCTTTCAACATGCAATTGTATTATGTATAATATGTATCTACGTTCTATGAGTCGAGTCAATGTTTAACTGACCGGAGTTTTTCCGATAGTTGCTACGATCTGTATAATATGTAATTATTTCTTTCATTACACTTTATTCTATAATACAAAGTCGAATGAGAGTTTTGTACCAAGAAAAGCAGTAATAAAAACTTTTATTTCAGTTCCACTTCATTATCAGCAACAAAATAAATGCCTCGGCTTCAGGAAAGCGACATAAAACATTAAAACAGCTTATTACCTATTATAAAAATTGTTAATTATCCTCTTAGAGAATAAGCGGAACCCTAAGCTGTTATAATGAGAAGAAGATAATTAAAAAGTCATTAAATAAAAACATTAATTTCAGGCTGTCCTCGTGCGGGTTGCAATGGATTCTCTGTGGGAGGATGCCACCTCAAAAGACAGGCGGATAGCTTCGCAACATTCGAATATCATCGTTATTGCAATACTGATAACGTCCACTTTGGGATCTGCGCTGACGACGGCGTTAGGTCCTCTGCTCCTCTCGCATGACTCAAGGGTCGCCCCTGAAGGTTTGTACCTTTTCTATGGGACATTCATGATGCCATATAAAAGCGTAGTTTTTCAATGATTAAAGTGCTCATGGGAAATTCATGGCATGGTGGCAACTAATACCCCTAATAGCTGTCTTCAACACAGTATTACCGCATACTTACATGTTTTGAAAATTACACTTAAGCGTAACCGTTAAAAAAAACAAATGTTCTCATAGACCTACTTAGTGTAGTTTTCTGTTTCAATATTTCACACAGGCTTTATTAAATCCATAAAGATGCAATCATAATAGGCTATTTGACTGGTTTCTGATAAACATCTCAGATTATTTAATGGTGTCTAACGAGCCCACAAAAACCTATTACTTCAAATTGCATAATGTATTTCTTTTAGAAAATAGTAAATAAAAATGTACTGTTTAAATAAGCCGCCAAAACGCTATCTTTAACAATATGGCGTCGTGACGTCAAAATACACTTAAACAAACGTTGAAACGGTCGAGATACTAGACAAAAGTCATCCTGTTCTGTCAACAATAGACAGAAATTGACTATATCATGACGTCATCATAAGTTCAGCCAATCCAGACCGTTTTCGATTACGTGGCGCCAGATTTAAAAAGATGAAGTTTTTTCGGGATTTTTTTAATAAATAATACATTGTTTTGTAGTAAAATTAATGCAAATCGATTTTAAAAGCGATAATCTATACGAGTGTCAATAATTATGACCTTATTTTTTACATTGTCAAATAGCCTATTACAGAGGATGAGCAAATACTTTAGTTGACAACCGATACTGTTCCAAAAACAAAGGCTAGCGTGTAGGCCTCCCTTGAGAAGCTAGATTTTCTCGGGTAAATCTTCAGTTCATGCGAAGAAAGGGATAGGTATTGTCATTGAGCTATATAACATCAATGGGTATTGTCCGTAGTAACCATTCAGAGGATAAAGAAAAGCTATTAGCTGCCTGTTATACGGTAGGCACATTAATTATTTATCTTTAATATTATCTAAATTAAAAAAAAAATAACACAAGGCCAGACAAATTACGCTAGAAACCCAAAATTGTTATACTCTACATAGATTGTATTGTATCACGATTGATGATCATTTTAATTGATAAAATCGTTTTCACGTGTACTAGTCAAAGTCTTTGTTTTAATTAAATTATAATAGTTAAGTTATTGCAAACCTCAACGCTACATACTAGGTAGTAATTACCTAGTACCTACGTAGAACTATGTGCAGCGGTCATAACTTTATTCCCATATTGCGACCGCTGCACAAACTCTAAACACAAACCATACAACCCGCATATCATGTTAAATTATAATAGTTTCGCCATGCAAATACCGTGTCGTGTGATAGGATTATTCTGAAAAATACTGGGTTAATACGTTTAACCCAGTATTTTCTATAATATTCTGGAAATGTCTGGGTATTCAGATCGGATTTTGTTTTTGGTCATTTTTTTTGGGTTCATTGGGTCATTAAAATGCCTTTACATAGTCGACAAGCTATGAAGCATTTTTGAAGGAATATTACTCAAACATTTGTGAAATATCCTGTGTGTGAGTGTGTGTTTATATGTTTGTTACTTCTTCAGGATCAAACGGCTGGACCAACTTTGATAAAATTTTGTATGGAGGTAGCTGACACCCTGGATTAACATATAGGCTTTTTATCCCGATATTCCCACGGGATTGACATTTACGCGGGTGAAACCGCGGGGCGCAGCTAGACATTAAAATTTTAAAAATAAATAACAAGATTTGGCTCGTACATTAGTGAAAGTAGAAAGTTGCCATATTTTAATACCTACATAAAATAATTAAAATATAACCACTCTAAGGGTAAACTTTCCACGTTGCCGATACTAATTATTCATGTACAGCCTTTTCACGCGATCATAATCTTCCGCGTCAACCACTCGTGTGGACAAGTCTAAATTCAATTTGATTCAATCACGTAGGTACTAGGTGTTAGTACCGTCTACTTAATATTAATCTACAATCACGGAATCGCCTTATTGCTGTATGCCTAAAGATTTTGTCAAAACTTCCACTCAGTAATGAGTTATCTATCAGATAACTTTAAATACGCAGTCAGTTTAAAAATATTTTATGAGGATATTAATAGTCATATAGTAGGTATATTGTGTCGTCACATAAGTCTAAGTTTGTTACACGATAAGTTGTCTTTGAGATACGATACCACCACAGATAGTGCCGCCGTGGAAAATGCTTGCAAAATGTTGAAATATAGAATACTGAATGTTGGCTTTGTTGTACCTATATTCATACTTATTTAGGTGTGTTACAAAATTTTATGGTTTTGTACTCTTTTCTCTATTCTTGTCACTTCATTACTACTTGATATAAAAGCTTTGGTTCAAATTAAAATTTTATACTTTTCTTTTTAATTAAACTTATTCTTTTAACATTTTAAGCTTATTCTTTCAACAGGCTTCTACATAAATATATGCTCTATACCTCTCTGATGCATATTTTTGAAACCGACATAATTTTGTATCCATCGTGAATTTTGATTTATACAATTCCGATTTCTTAATCAAGCAATGTGAAATAGTTCTTAGATTTTAAGTTGATTTAAACCGTGAGGAAAACGGCATTAAGAACCAAAAAAATTAAGACATGTGACTTGTTGACTTGATGTATTGTACGAAAAGCCCTTTGAAAAGCCTATATTAATGAGTAAAACTGGAAATGTTATAGCTTGATATGTCGTCGTGTGTACATACATATTTTCAAAAGAATCAATTCATCCTTATGTTACCATTCAATGCGGTCACTGTTTGAATGGTCTTGTTGTGATTTTTTTATCTCTACGACTACTGTACCATTACCATGGCCATGACTCTACTCTGATAAAAACGTTACGGTTAAATAAGCAAATGGTTTTGCGAGAAATCTCAACATGTAGGCCTAGCACAAACTGGCATTAATGCTGAAAGGCACCTTTTTGGCGCAGCCGTGATGCACTATTGTTGTTAAAACGTTACTTTTACTTTTTGACGTGACAACGTCTTAAATTAGGTTGCGGCTGGGAGTCACTTATGAAAAAGTGTAACGCTCGGTAACGTTACGTTCTTATTTTAAATTAGGTTGCGGCTGGGAGTCACTTATGAAAAAGTGTAACGCTCGGTAACGTTACGTTCTTATTTTCATTTAATTCCTTGTTCCTATTGTGCAATTTAATTATATTCATATCAATAAATATTCTACCGAGAAAAAGACGTTGTCACGTAAAATCTTCGCCCGTAAAACCGACTTTACAGGCAACCATTTTTGACGTGACAACGTCTTAAATTAGGTTGCGACTGGGAGTCACTTATGAAAAAGTGTAACGCTCGGTAACGTTACGATGAGTCACCGAACGAGAGAGAGGCCCGCCGAATGCCTTGCGTCTCTCTCCCACTCAACTATGATCGGATGATCGGTCGTTGTCACGTAAAATCTTCGCCCGTAAAACCGACTTTACAGGCAACCATTTTTTTTATTTGTATTTTTTGTTTCACGAACTGTGTCCAAATAAACTTTATTCTTTACTAGCGTCCACCCGCAGCTTCGCCCGCGAGGTATATCAATAAAACGATCCTTTGTCCTTCCCTGGGATGCAACCTATCTCTCTGCGAAATGTTATCGAAATCCGTTCAGTGGTTTAGGCATGAAAAGGTAACATACAGACAGAGTTACTTTCGAATTTATAATATTAAGATGGATTTTCTTTCTTTCTTTCAAACGCGCGGTGTACCTAAACGTAACGTAAGTTCCAACGATTTTAATATTGAAAATATACGTTTCGCCCTTCTGGAGGGCTGGTTTAAACATCGACGGCCGCCATGGTCCACCTGAAGGACTTAGTGCGGAAACTAAACCCCTTAAACATAGATACATTTCGCCCATAATCACTTAGTTTTAAGACCTTATACATGAAGCTTATATTGTCGCAACAACATAAACCAAAATAATGTAGATTGTGGTATTAAAAAAAACGTTCCAATTTACGTTACGTTTACGTCGCGCGTTCGTGCTAGGTAGGCTGTGTCGGTTGTAGTATTTGCGAGTCACATGCGTCAAATTCAGTCATTTTGATTGTATTGTGTGTAACACTGATCGACTACTTTTTGTCTTGTTTATTCCCCTTAATTTTGTAAGGCTTTCGAGGTGTTTGAATCGTTTCCGTGTTAGTCAGCATCACGTTTAAAGCTGCAAAAATACCAGTCGTAACCTCGATCTAGTCTTTTCTCAGGAATGTACCTACAGCAAACATTGGTTACCGACTAATGATTTACCATTTCTTTTCATTTCCAGATTTCTACCGCACACAGACGTTATCACCGCCGGTGTCATCAAACCTCGTCCGACGAAACAACACGACCAGCTCAATCCAGTATATAGATGTTCAATAAATAATATATTTATCTAAAACGCTGCCTTTATTTTCCACGACATGTCTAGACTATGAATCACCTTGCATTATCCTAAAACATAACCCTTATGTAATAAGCGGCGAACTTCGCTGAATTAAAGATTTAATACGAAAAAGGGAATTTATTGAAAAACTTCGGATACCTATCAGAGTTTTGAACCAGCCGCTGCTTACTGAATAGAATTTAAAGAAACTTTTTAAGAGAAATATTTTGCACCACCGAATTTCCATTTTAGATTTGAGTCGTACTTGAATTTTAAGTTAAATGAAAATCGAACGAGGATTAAATCATAGGTAAACGAAAGATTATACATATATTGAAGGTCAACATACCTTTTGAAGTTTTCATAGGACTCCAATGCATGAGCAGAAATACTCAAATATATCGTTGGTTTCCACAAGTGCATTTATTATGCTTTTGTGACATCGATATTTCAGGTGTCCTGAAACTTTTGCCTGAAACCAATGATTTCAAAAGTAAGGATACGCCCATCTGAACATTTTACATAGACGTTCTTCATATAAGCAAAAGTAACGCCATCTGTCATAAATCATACGAACTTTGGCCCTAAAACCGTCATTTTAGGGCCAGCGCGTTGGTGCCATTTAGTCGCGCGGTTAGCCCGGTCCTTACGCTAGTAATTTATATGTCAATGCCTGAAACTTACCACAGAAAATCTGGGCACTGTGCCAAAATTTTCACCTACAGGCGCATGGAGGTTGATATTAAGAGATTTAAATTAATAGGAAAGCGCACTTCGTATAAACGTTTCGTAGTCATATAGGATTTTCAGATAAAACGCCTCTATGCAGCGTAGGTATATCAAAGGTGTGCTGATATAAGGGTATGGTACAGACCATCAAACTAAACAACTTTCTGCATGGGATCAAATAGGTAACATAATCAGCTGTCCCATAGATTTTGGTCGAGTACGTTGGTAGGTAGGTTGAAGTTTTGTATGTGACAGCTGATAATTTTTCCGCTATTACGATGTAAGTGTTTCTGATCAGGGACTTGAAACGTTACCGACAATTTGTACCGTTCCACGAGGATCGTAACAAAATTAATTCCTTGGCTATAACGATACTGACAAACGGAGCGAAATCTTAAACTGTTCACTAACAATATCATCAATATATTGTTATTAGTATAACGATATAATAACATTATTCATTTTGATACTCAACTTTGCTAACTTCATGACATAAAAGATGACAAAAAGACTAAAAAGTATGAAGAATAACAAACAAACAATCTGTAACGTTTCACCTGTAACGTAATAACTTTATCAGTAACATTAAGGTTATTCGCTTGTAATAACAAGCGGATAAGTTTGTTAATAACTTGTGTAATAACTAGCGGATAAGCTTAATGTGTCTGATACCTATAACGTTACTTAAAATATTGTTTTACGAAAATGATATTCTATCGGTTTTTTTTTTGTAACGTTATTGATATTTTTAGGTTTTAGTACCGTTACAAATTTTGGAACGTTATGCGATAACATTAGTGGTAACGGAACGTATTTCATTTCGTTTTCAAGTCCCTGTTTCTGATACATGGTGGCAGTAGATGAGACTGACGATCAAAAATAATTTCTATTTGACGCAATGACCACGCATGCCTTTCTATTGGTGATCGTAGCACGTTATCTATGTAAGCTATTTAAATTAATCCACATTCAGTAGTGTCGCATTAATAGATTACGCAAACATTGATTCTTTTCTGATAGTGCTGACCTACAAATAAAAAAAAATACTGTTATAATTACAAACGTAGTCGAAATATGAGAATAATGAGGTTAAAATTAATTAGAAATAGTAGGGCATAATTGTGACGTAACTATCTATACATAGGTACTTAGAAAGTTTTAAAGGATTTTTCCTCATTTATTGCAAATTACTATTACTGTTATTCAAGAATTTGTAATCTCCAATGAAATATTAAAATTCCGCGAATCAAATAAATAAAGTCATATTTCTCTTAGGAAGAAAGATGCAGTCTGATTCATAAATTCTTATTATTAATTGAAGTTATGGTAGAAATTAGAACAAAACTAAATGAGATTTCTGATAATTTTACTCATTTCAGTTCGAGGAAACTGGAATGAGGAAAATTTTCATTTCATTTCTATTTAAAATTCATGAATGAAACACATTTTAATTGCATTATCTCAAAAGGGTATTTTGCAAGTAAAAGCAATTAAAATGAACGCAGGGTACGTTCGATCCGCACCCTAATTGCGTAACACACTTTCAACCACAATCTGAATTATTACGGATATTGCTAATCCATTGCTTAATGTGTTCGAAAAAATTGTCCGCTCAACAACGTAAATAACGCAATCTGACCAAGATTATGTATGGACTTTAAAAAAGACAGTGACCTCCGATTTTGTTTCGGCCTTTCTTCTCAGAGTAGTCAGATAGGAAACGCCGACCTCATCTAGTTTTTATAAAATATGATTGACGTGTAGAAGTGTTTGTAGGTACAAACCTACATAAAGAAAATAAATCATTTATCATTTAATGAATGGTGTTGAACTATCAAAATGAAAGCCATTGCTACTGTTAGTGTATTTGCGAAAAAAATATATAAAAATTGATTTGTATTAGATATACCATTATATCCGATATAATATAATGAATAGCAACCTATAATCAGAGATGCTTTCTAAAACCATTAGAGACCTAACAAATTGATAGTGAATTTACTTGAAACATATTTAAAAAAACCGGGCAAGAGCGAGTCGGACTCGCGCACCGAAGGTTCCTACCATCATATGTTTTTAAATTTTCATCGGCGAGGCCTATATTCGTCAGAGAATTTTAACTCTGCAGGCTGCGGTGTAAAATATTGCAGTTTTAGGTCAGTGCCATCTCTTGACCGATAATGAAACTAATGTAACTTTTGTTAATGACGTCTAAAAAAAATTGTTTTTTTAGAGAAATCGTTTTATTTTTCCTGTAATCTTTACATAAACTTCTATCACATAAAATAATTACAGGTTTTTCTCTATGCAAACTTCGGAGATAAGGGTATTTTTTTTACATTTTTCATCAAAAGTCGAAAACTGTGCGGCCTAAAAAAGTGTTTGAGAATGTGCAAACTGCGCTCTTTCATATGATACCCCATGCCCTAGTAGCCCCCACTTAGAATTTATCAGAACCAGTTGCAAAAAAAAAAAAAAAAAATTTATTTCTTCTTCTTATTTGCAAAATAGTTGGGCAAACGACATCTAAAACTGTTCTGAATTTCAAGTTGATAGCGTTAGTAGTTCTTGAGATATCCAGCTGTGACAGACGGACAGACAGACAGACTGAGTGGCACCATAAGGGTTCCTTTTTACCATTTTGGTACGGAACCCTAAAAATACTAGTTACACTCAACACCGGCTACACGGCACCAATGGCCAGTAGATATCTAATAGGTAACAAGTGAGTATGGTGTTTGTCGAATGCCACTGATTAGTTCGCAGTCAGTCATGAACTTTCGCCCTACAGAGTGCTCAGCAAACCTAACCTTACTGATTCGTTCCTCTCAGAGCGACGCGACGGTGACATTGGGGATGTAGGGACTTCTTAATAGCCTGACAAGGCTACCAGCGTCGAAAACCTTGCAATTAAATAATATTGTTTCTACTTAAAATATACGTGTGTAATCTGATTAGAGTAACAGTGATAGTGTGACATGATCTCCCCTTTTTGAGCTACTATTAATCGGACAGTCTGGAATATCAGTTGCAATATTTATTAAGCAGTGAAAATTACGTAGCTAAATGATAATAATGTGTATCTGTATTTATTGGTGGTGCATGTGACGTGCTGCAAGCAGCACGATCTGCGACCCGCGACGCTCGTCTCGACGTACTCACAGCACAGCTATTATCGCATGAACCATGTTCCTGTCCACCATTGTCCGTGTTTACTGAACCACAGTTTTTATTCAGTTTTTATTTTTTGGAAAATATAAGTGAGCGTCGCCTTTGAACAAAATGACAGAAAGTAAGTTTTTTTTTGTCCTTTTAACCATTTTATCCTTATTTTATGAAAAGAATACTAATTATACATGAAGAAACTGTAATAATCCCAGTAGGTACCTCCCAATTTAATATGAACATTCTTTAAAATAACAAACGTTTCAAATATTAATATTAATTTTGCCCTGTCTCATTTTGCTGTCTTGAAGTTTGTACAATACTGGTTATAAATGAAGACGCCACTGTAATTAATTGCCTTGTCGTCTATATAAAGTGTACGCAAGTAGAACTAGCTATTTAAAACAATAATAATGTAGGCTACATACCCAGCAATTCAGAATCAATGTCTTTGAGAGACATTTGTTACCTACATTGAGACGTTGATATTGATACACGCTTAATAATTAACTATGATATTGGTTTCAAAAGCAAATTCATCTTATCTTCTCTTTACCTATGTTATGGCTATCAATAGCTTCTTTAAAGAAGATTGGTGTCTATTTCTTCAGTTCATTGGTTCGTCTGATTGAGAAGCCTGAAGCAATTTTCTCGTCGAACTACTCGTAAAGTTCGTGACATCTTCACGCTCTAATTAAAATCAATTTATTCTGTTTCTCAATCAATTTATTCTATAAAATAATGCCTTACTTTGTTTATTATAGTTGTGATTACAATCCAGTAAATTAGTCAATAGGATAGGAACCTACCTATTTTTACCGACTTAAAAAAAAGGAGGATCGATTCGATACGTACTTATGTATTTAGATAATATTATTGGAATTGCATTATATTCACATATGACAATTAATCTGCATATTAGGGCTTCCAAACAAATATACAAAATTTTATAGACGTATGTATGTTTGTCCACGCATTTCTCCGCAACTATTAATCAGATCGTGACCATTTTTTTTAATGGCTTACATTTACTTCAACTTAGGGAACAGTGCAAGTTTCATCAAAATCGATTGAGTAATTTTCAAGATATAGACTAATACGTCTAAGTGTGACGGCCTAGCTTATTATTGATACGAGCTACGGGTGTAGTGTCAAAGGGAAAACATCTCAAAACCTTGGTCAAATTCTAGTGCAATATTTACAACAAAACTATTACCTATTTATCACAAACAAATATTCCAGTTTTTACTTAAAACTAAAAATTACGAAATAAAAAAGTAATTCAAAAAATTAAACTGACTTCAAAAAGATTTTTTTTTAATTAGTTTTTTATTATTTTTGTTGTTATTTCCGTAATAATACAAAACTTATCTTCCGAAACAAGTCGGCGATCTCATTTTGCACGTTCATTAAACTTGTAATTTGCTGAACGAATGTATAGAACGGTACCTACATCAATCCTCATCAAGGCATAAAATAATGTGTCTCGCGGCCATTGTTTAATGCCATAGCGTGCAAACTGTTGACATCTTCTAATAAGCCGTCCTCGCCATGACCCGACGTAAACTTACTCTTTAGCGGAATGATTATATTGTCGATTCGCGTTTGATAAATAAAAAGTAATTTAAAAAAATTAAACCGACTTCAAAAAGAAATTAACTCAAAATTATGAAATAACTTTAATTTCGGAAGTCGGTGTCTTGGGATCTGTATTTTAGTTTTATGCCACCGACTTCCGAAATTAAAGTTATTTCATAATTTTGAGTTAATTTCTTTTTGAAGTCGGTTTAATTTTTTTAAATTACTTTTTATTTCGTAATTTTTAGTTTTTGCACTAGTATTTGACCAAGGTTTTGAGATGTTTTTCCCTTAGACACTACACCCGTAGCTCTTATCAATAAGCCAGGCCGTCACACTTACACGTATTAGTCCATATCTTGAAAATTACTGAATCGATCTTGATGAAACTTGCACTGTTCCCTAAGTTGAAGAAAATGTAAGCCAATAAAAAAAAATGGTCACGATCCGATTAATAGTTCCGGAGATATGCGTGGACAAACATACATACATACATACATACGTCTATGAAATTTTGTATATTTGTTTGGAAGCCCTAATAGATCATCATATGTGAATATAATGCAATTCCAATAATATTACATACATACGTATCGAATTGATAACCTCCTTTTTTTTGAACTCGGTAAAAAAAAACCCGATTGCAATTAAAAGGTTCAAAACCAAGATCACTTTTCAAGCAGTCTGATGCAGTTCGTGACAGATACTTTTGTTCAATCTCAGATTTGATTCCACTAACTACATCAGACTGGTAGTTTCAAGACATTAAGTACTTATTAAAAAATCAATCAAAATTTCAAAAATCCGCCAATTTTATTTTATGAAATCAAAACCTAGCCTACAATCATTGCACGACCTAGACAAGTTTATAGGCACCTCATGTAGGTTTACCATCCATCCAGCCGTTAGGGTGCTTCAAGAGTACAAAGATGGGGCGTCTTTGCTGTCGCGCAAATTGGGTAAAAAGGATGAATCAGCATCACATACCTAAATTGCACCTTCATTAGCATCCAGCAATCACCATTCGGTTTCCCAATTATGGTAATTAAGGTGATTTTTTCGCTCCCATACACTTTGTCTATTTACAGATTAGCAATATATCTACATATCTTTACGGGCTGATATCACTGTCGAGTAAACTCCAGTCAGTTCAACTGACGATGGATTGGTCATTATGATAAGGATGAGAAATCGTTAATCGACAGCAGGATCGATAGCAGGATGACAATCGTCATGATATTTTTTCGTCACAAAATATTTTTTCATATTAATAAATCTTTATTATGACCTAAAATTTTATGACTAAGATTATCCAGTGTAGATATAAACTTAACGTTGGAAATTTTGTTATAGTTATTAATTCCATTACCATAATAGCCTGAGAGGTCTATGGATTTACATAAGCTTTTCCATAGATTTCCATAACGAAGGGTTCAGGGTTAGAGTATGGTTACCATCTAATTTGAACCAGAATATTTGGCTATCGAGAGCCGAGACGAGGGTCCCATCACAGCTGAAATTTCGATACAATAGACACAATTAAAAAGTATTGTGTGTAGAATTTTAGCCAGATATTGTTTTTATTTTTGTCAGCACCTAAAATTACGTAGCCACCAGCATCAACGAATTTCAAATACCTCGTTATGCTTTATTCAAAGCACCGCTATTGGATTTGTGAAAAACCAATATACGTCCCCCTATTTTATGTATTTAAATATGGCCCATTTGCATTTTATTCGACATCCAGTTTATACCTCGCAGCGGATAAATGTCCAATATGCATTATTAAAGTGCATGATGAACAATATACATACATATATGTCCCGGTCTGAAGCGATGGCAAACTGGAGGACTGATGGCTTAGGTACTACCCTTTCTTGGCGTTGTGATCAACCACTCCGAGTTATTGCAGTACTAGGGAATATCTTGGTCTGTCTCTGATTATTGACTAAGAGCGTTAAACCAACGAGAACTGGCTGTTAATTTATTTAGGGCTCTGTTACCGCGGCTTTGTTGAACAAGTAATTGGGAACTTGTTGCATTTAGAAAGAAAAGACGTTTATGACGCATAAAAATAAAAAAAACACAAACAAAATAATCGTTTATTTAAGTATCTGATCTATATTTCGTATTTCCGTATTAAAAAAACATTGGTACTTAAATCTTGGAAAATAAATGCACAGATTCTATAAACGTCTCAACGTTTTCCTGTTGATTAAATGCGATTTTAAGTACCTACGTATCTGAGATATCTTGTTTAGGTCAAGTAAAACCACTTCTTCGAATTATTAATTAACTACTATGTATTTTCTATCATCGTAAATATTGGGAAAAGACAGTTTTACTAAATTAAACTGTCATTTTCCAGTACACAACGGCTGTGAATAAAATGTATCTTTTCTTTTCTAAATACTCTACTTCCTTCCTACCTTTTACCAACACGGAAACAAAAATAATAATTTAGGTACTTATCTACATTCAAATTAACCAAAAGATATTTCCGTAATTTATTAAGTTTCTTTTGACAACATTCTATAACATGGATGAGGAAAATTCGAGATGGTGTAGGAGGCGAGGATTCGGAAAAAGTTCAAACGCTTTCCAAAATTAATTGCCGAGTTCAGAAAGTCGCGTTCTCAATGTATCAAAACTTGATAAAAACCAGTAAAATGGAAGCGTCAGTGGTTTTTAATTTTAAAATTCTTCTGTATTGTAATATGAAAGACGCTGTATTTTTAAACAGCGCGAGCGTCTCCAAATTGTAGTATAAAGTATCTAGTAGTATCTTGTAGTTACACGATGAGTGAGTATTAATCTTATTACCTAATAGGCTTGTTGTGTCGTTATGACCATTTTGCGAGGAATGTAGTGACGAAATGATGATGCCTAACTATTGCTAACTAGGTAGGTACATTTAATCAATAAAAGTATACCTAACTAGCTTCTGCCCGCAACTTCGTCTGCGTGAAATTTATTATTCCCAGACCCACCCCGTCGCATCGCAACGCCTGCCCGCGCTAGTAGGTACTTCGTCTTCGCTTAGCGTTCTTTATAACTTTTTTCTTTTTGCCCGGCTCCTAGGGTCCAAGCGTGATGTTATACAGCCTCTATAGGCTAATAGCCTTCGTCAAGAAGTGGGCTATCAAATGCAAAAATAATTATCAAATCCGAGTGGAGGTTCCGGATATTACCTCTTACATACAAACTTACAAACAAACATATTTTACCTGTTTATAATATTAAGTATATTATAGCAGTATAGACAAGAAACCAGGAGCAGTGGTGGCCAAGTGGTAACGGCCGCGACTTACGGGTTGTAGGTCGTAGGTTCGAACAGGCGCTTTACTTTGTGTAAATTATTTCATCACCACTGCTCTCGAAACGGTGAAGGAAAACATAGTCAGGAAACCGGCATGTCGAAGACATGTGACATCTGCCAACCCGCATTGGGCCCGCGTGGTGGATTACGGCCCACTCTTTCTCAACGAGAGGAGCCCTGTGTCGCAGCAGTGGGAACATTTTAGGCTGATTATGATGAAACAAGAAACCCAAATTTTGAATTAAAGAAACAATCTACCCTGCTTACTGCAGCCAACTGCTGCGTTGCGTTACGAAGATAAGTTAAGACAAGCATAGGGTCAGCGGTGCGATTCTGTAAAAATCTCACCGTGAAAACTTAGGTGAAGTGAGTTGGTTTTTGCTAGGAATTGACACTATTGACAGCTCACTCCACGCCCACTTCACCTAAATTTTCGAGGTGAGATTTTTACAGAATAGCACCGAAGCTGCGAAGGTGGGGTAATTGTGAGTACCATAACTAGAATGACATAGTCGACCACAGATAGATAACATTTTACTTTATAACAATATAAAATTTATAATTACCATTATTAAGCAATTAGTAAAACTAAAGTTTGAAGTTATTTGTTTGACTAAAATCACTCTGATAATAATAATTAAGGTAAACAAAGTATAAAAAAATTTTGCTCACTTATTACATTTACCCTTTGTTCAGGGGCACATGTATTGTTGTTGGTAAACTTAGCACTGTAGATAGTTTCAAACCGGGGGTAATTAATAGCAATAAAATGCGAAAATCGAATTAACTTTAACTTACTAGCGTTTACGACGTACGGCATTTCATACAAACTTTCAAGCCCTTGTTTTTCGAAATGAATTAACCGAAAATGTTCTTAACTAACTTTTTAGACCTTGGTATCCTGCTTATGCGTATGAAGTTTAATTAAAATCGGTTCATTCATTTCGAAAAACAAGGGCTTGAAAGTTTGTATGAAATGCCGTCCGTCGTAAACGCTCTTAATAACTTTCATCAGTCCGTCTGTCTCGTGAATTGATCGGCCCGCAGTTCAAAAAGTACCTTACACATATCAAAGATGGCAGCACCAGTTTTCTTAAGTAGTTAAACTATAAACACACCCTATTGATTATACCCCGCTATTGCAATTTCCCCACCTGAAGATATAAGGTTTATTTGTTGCCCAAGCATTACCAGTGCTGAGCAAAGGCCTCCTTGCATCACCTAGAGATCACATCTGACCAAGTCATCTCGCCACTTCCTTTTGGGTGCCTCGGCAGCTCTGTCCAACTTCAGGCACCCATTCTAACGATGCCATTATGTTCTGTAAAAAAGTAACATCAAGGAACTAACAATCCTACTACCTCAATCAACTCAGCCTATTGCAGTCCACCTGGACATAGGCCTCTCCCAGGCTGTGCCATAACAACCTGTCCTCCGCCTTCCGCATTCAGTCTGTCCCAGCCACCTTCTTTAGATCGTCCGTCCATCTAACTGGGGGGCGTCCCACACTATACGCTTGCGGTCTCCACTCCAGGACTCGTCTGCTCCACCGGCCATCGGTCGGCTCCGATTCTTTTCCGGTTAGTTTCATTCCTGATTTTATCCTTCAAAGAGACTCCGAGCTGAGCTCGCTCCATAGTGCGCTGAGCGACCTTGAATTTGTGAACCAGCCCGACCGTCAGTGTCCACGTTTCGGCATCCTACTACCTGATAACAGTTTATTAGATATTGAAAAAACAAATATTTGCACTGAGCAAGTACCTAGGTAGGTACTTATACACAGATTACATGATAAATTTTGCTAGATCAATAATTGCCGACACTCTCATGTGTTGTTGGTTTAATGATACACTTCAAAAGTGTGTTAATTATAATCTTCTTCTAAACACCGAATCTAATTAAAACTAAACTTGGCTTAAATGTTGTCGGTCAAAACTACTTTTCAACAGATAATGGCGTCATGAAAAATAGGATTCAGAACGAGGCATGAATTTTTACGACGAATTTCTGCGAGAATGAAATTTTCCGAATGACCGCATAACCGTAAAATTCGGTTGTCATTTTTCTTAGGGTCGATGACTCGAATTTCATTCTACAGTCCTCAGACTTTGTAGACTTTCCAATTCAATGCTCCAGTAGTTAAGAGATCTTTGCACAAGAAAAGTAGGTACACTCTTGTAATGCAAATCATCTAAAAGGGTAAATATAGCAAAGCCTTCTGTAAAGAAACACTTTAGGGGCGATAAGATTGTGTACCTACCTACCATTGTTTTAAAATTAGACGCAAGAATACGTAGGTACTTTGTGGCTGCTGTAAATCTTTCAAGGGTTATCTGACACTAATACCAAGGTTTCTCCTAATTGTTTTACCTGTCGCATCATGTTATTTCACAATCGTATAGAAAGTTTCCTTTGACAAACAGTGATAGAACGTTAGATGTCAATGAAGTCGGTAAAAAATAGAAGTCATTAATTTACATTCTTTACGTTGAAGATTTTCCTGACAGTATTGTTTAAATAATGATTTGTTTTATTGTATTTAAAAATAATGAAGGTTCACATTACAAATGAATTAATATGGGCTGAATTTTCATTCATCTGATAAAGTTATCAGATTCGGGAAATAATTTTGAAATTTTGACAGTTCATTAACAAGCGCCATAGTTTGTAAAAAGTGTAAGGTTAATTCTAAATTTATAAAAGGTGACTTACGATTATAGTTTTCGGTAAAACGTAATTTCATACAAAAAACTGTCAAACGTCAATTTTGTTCCTCGAACAAAAGTTATCTGGCGATGGAAAAATCAGCCCCTAATTAAATTGTGTAGGTATTCTGTAAATAGGATATCGGAATCACTTTAAAAAAAAACACTACAAATTGAAAAATAACTTTAATTTCGGAAGTCGGTGTCGTTGGTTCCGCATTTTCGTTTTTTGACACCGACTTCCGAAATTAAAGTTATTTTTCAATTTGTAGTGTTTTTTTTTGAAGTCGGTTGTTTTTTTTTGTAAAATAGTTTTTATTTTTAGTTGTACCTACCCCACACAAATTCAATTAACACTACTTGCTATGTAAATATCAGTGTCAGGAAGTTATTAAAACATCATCAATATAAACAAAACGTAAAAACATAAAAACCACCATATTTCCGTGAGGCCAGAAATTACACAACGCGGTTCAAACAAATGTTTATCCAGTTCTTCAGTACTTACGCTAATATACATTAATCTGATTGTTTCAGCCAAGTAAGCTTTGCATTAAATTCAGTAATATTTGTTTCTCTGATTATCATCCCTAAGTACTCTGAGATAAACTCTTATTTACATTGACGCAAATTGTACTTGTGCTTGACAAATATTTTTTTATACAGTAGCAGTAGGATTCTTTAGGATAGTCTCTTTATTTGCCGTGTTTCTTAGATAAAGAAACAGCTGTAAAGGTTCGTTTGTACAGACGCCAGCACATCGAGCTACTACAATCTGTCAAATTTCTTTAATAGATTTTCAACTTTATCGCTATAGCATAAGGTTATATAACCTATAGAGACCAATCAAAGCAACCGTTGTCGTCTGTTGATTGATGCGTATTAACAATCACAGTAGGTAGGTACTAGGCATTGCGTAGAATATTGATCAAACAATACTTGCCCTGTAGGTATATTGACTTGTTAGATTTTAAATATCTATATACGTATTTCTTCTCTCAAAACGGTAAAGGAAAATATCGTGAGGAAACCGTCATGTCTTAGAACCAAAAATTCGAAGACAGTCATGAGTGTGACATCCGCCAACCCGCACTGGGCCCGCGTGGCGAATTATGGTCCACTTTCTCTCACAGAGGGGAGGCCTGTGTCCCAACTGTGGGAACATTACAGGCTGGTTATGTAATCTTCTCTTAAATTATCTTCAATAAAAATTATATTTGATGTAGGTATTTCATTAATATACTAAACCAATTTTTAATTGCTGTTTTTGTTTAAATGCGTAGGTGCATTACTTTACATAATATCGACGATAGGCTTGTTAGTATCTTTAAGACACTCCGTAATTGGGTATTTACTTATCATCATAGTTACTTTTATCAGTTTTCTGACACCAGTAGCGAAAATAAATATAAAATAAGCAAATGTGATCTTAAGAATACAGGAGATGATTAATTTTCAGATAAAAATTCAACAACTGCCATAGATAAGGGTGTCTATATCATACACAACGAAGACTTTAAAACGTAAGTGAGTACATTTTAATGTGCGTGCCTCATTAGATTGCACTTATTAAACAGTATGAACGAAGACGAAAGGTTATTAACAATAACGTGCCGTCAAAGTACAGTAATTATGAGAGAATCTGAGTGAGTGTTCAGCGTGATCAGTTTAATTATGAGAGAATCTGAGTGAGTGTTCAGCGTGATCAGTTTAATTATGAGAGAATCTGAGTGAGTGTTCAGCGTGATCAGTTTAATTATGAGAGAATCTGAGTGAGTGTTCAGCGTGATCAGTTTAATTGCATCGAACAATTTAATTGGTTCTATCAATTATGATCAAATAAACGATGTTGTTTTCCGTTTATTTTCAGAACGCCCGAATTAACGTTCACTTATAGTTCGGAAAAAAATGCAATTGACGATGTTAAAAAGGAAAATACTGCGTGCATTGCAGCTACCGGGACTTTACTTCATTACTTTCTATTATTATTACTAGGTAAGTACTACGCTGCTTTGTGATTTATTATTTAAGGATCCTATAGCCGATCTATTCTGTAAAAGTGTAACAATGAAAACTTAGGTAAAGTTCAAAATAATCTCTATCGTTTCCTGAAGGCATAAAAGCCATTCTTACTTGCAGTGTTAATCTAATATCCATCTCCCAAAATACTGCAGTAACAGCAGTGAACTTGAACCTACGTCACTGCCATTCTAGACGAAGAACTTTTTGTTAGTTTTTCACATGACTTCTTGTAGACATTATATTAGTACCTACCACACAAAGAAAATTTGCGATAACTATCTAACTAGAAATAACTAGGTACTAATCTCTTCTATGCACAAAGTACCTATATTTGAAGAGGCAAAGTATGTACCTATTGCTTTTGTAAAGATTTTTCGTCTTTTTCTATGCACACAATCTATCAGAAAGTGACTGCGGATCAAGAGTTCAAGGCTACAAGACACCCTTTTATTATTTTTCTTTGATCCTTTATCAGTTTTAGACATCAGTCTTAAGTAATCAACTCTATAAGTCTCGAAGTAAACTAACAATTGTAATTAAACCTTTATAAAACTCTGATAGCAGCCATTCATCGTTAATTATTACACAATATTGCCCAGTATTCGGGTAACTAAGTATAGTCAATCAGAGTAACAAAGCCGCTGTAACTAGTTGAACAAAAGCTTAAACTTTTTAATTCATGCCTATGCTTTGGCATAAACATCTGACTGAATAATGTATAATGTGCATGAGCAATTGAACATACATTTCACATAGCTTACCTACACTGTTTTGGCAATACAAAAATGTCAAAAAATACAGCAGGATTAACAAAACAACATGACGTAATATCATGTCTGTAATTGACGCAGGGTTAGACAAAGGTGTATTGTACATATAATACACATATTTCGCCAGGAATAACATCGCAATGCTAAAAGTCCAAGAGATATAAAAAACATAGTTTTTCCTTCTTTCTACATGTTTCTTTTCATTCTATAGGATTAGCGTCATGGGGCCTGCTGTGGTGTGCATTTGGGGAGGAGTGGGGTTGGAACGGGCGGTGGTTCAGGCCAGCGGTGGTGGCCGCTATAGCCTGGGCCACCGGAGAAATGTTGCAGATGATGACGACGCTCCCGCCTCTGTTGGCGGCCATCTTGACGGGCATTATAGCGCGATATATTGGATACCTCGATATGCGACATTACACGGAAATTGATGGGTTCATGAGGTGAGCCAAATCACCGATTTAATTTCAATAAGTTAAGGAAAACACAATACTAGGATAGTATGGCTAATTACAATAAAATTTCATGTCATTTCACACCGCAACACCGATGATTTCTTTTTCAAAGTTTCTACTAGTCCTCCTAGGAACTCCGTAAAAGGAAGACACAACATCATCATCATTATCATTTGTTGCAGAAAAATATACCCAGTTTTAATTCTGGGTAAGGGTTCTTTGGGCTGGAACTTGAGCTATATGAAAAGGAACTGGAAACAGGTGGCTTCGCTCGGAGTGCTGCCTTGGACTGCTGAGGTCGTGACCCTAGCTGTCTGCATGAACTTGCTGCTTGGTTATCCCTGGCTTTGGGGTAAGATGCCTATTCCTAACTTTGTTTATTTTTTCATAAGTTTTTTCCTATGTGGTGATTAAAAAGGTCTAAATCCAGTATTTTTGTAAGACTTACAGTTTGATACCAGGATCAGAACTATCTAGCTTATTGCTAAAATATTAAGTTTATAATAAAAGCCTTTAAATCGCTCACTGGTGAAAATTTCACAAATAAACTAAGCTCATTGCGAATATCAGGATACAAATTCATAAGTCCTTAGGAACTTGCTAAAGCCTCTAATGTTGCTGAAACTTGGAAGGATTTATGTTAAACCAAACGTTATTATTCTAACGGTATTTGAGGTAGGTGTGTGGTAGGGGGCTCGTGGCTAAATAATAACAGCCGCAAGGGTCGACCGAAGGTTATACTACGTTTGCCGCAGTCGGTTCGTGGATAGGTGACCACCCATTACATATCGAGATCCCTTAGTGCCTCGGAAATCAGGTTAGCCCGTTGGTCCCGGCTGTCATTCGTAGATTTTTGACAGTCGTTACGGGTAGTCAGAAGCCCGAACGTCTGACAACCAGTCTTTCCCAGAGGTATCGTTACCCAGTAACTGAGTTGTGGTGGTCAGATCGGCAGTCGCTCCATGTAAAATACTGGTATTCAGCTGCATCCGGTTAAACCGGAAGCCGATCCCAACATAGTTGGGAAAAGGTATACCTCAAATCATCATCATCTGTCTAGCCTTACCCCAACTATGTTGGGGTCGGCTTCCAGTCTAACCGGATAAAGGTACCACAAATACCGTTAGAATAATAACTTTTGAGCCTTTTCCAGAATGTTTTTTGTAAACCAATTTACAGAAATATTTAAATTATTTATAAACAAAAGACATTGCACCCTTTACTATGTGCGGAATTTGCAAGCAAACCCCAATCACGTCATTCTAGGTATATAGTTTAATTTACCTATAATTATATGAAATTGTGGAAATTGAAGTACAATGAAGGCTATTCTATTAATTCATATCTTCTTCGTAAACTAGTATAAGTGTGTGAGAGAAATTATAAGATAGAGGATTTGCTCGTGAAGCTACGTCGTTCATTTGATCTTGAATTAATTACTTACATTATGACGCTGTACTGCAATCCTAAAGCAAACAAAATATAAAGTGGTACTCGTATTTGTTGTCATTGCGCATTTAAATTTATACCAGATAAAATAAATAGTTAGGTAAACCAACCACAGCAAATATCTTCGAAAACAATGCAGCTAAAAGTAGGTAAATCAACTACCTGTTCAAAACTTTCAGTAGCCTATTGAAACTATTCACAAAAATAGAATATCAGTCCATTACTAAGCCCCACCACACAGCTTTCTATTTTGTTCACAGAATATGAACATTTCAACAGCGCTCATTATTCCAGGGAATTCCAACAAGAGCCTTTTGTTTAACAGCCTTTGATGGACTTATCTATTAGTAACATACCTACATATTTTATATCCGATTACATAGAACTAAGTATGTAAGAATACTCGTGTCTCGCCGAGGTACAACAATGTTCAATAGCAGATGCTAAACAGTATAATGTCTTTTTAACTGTTCTATTTATAGAAAAACGTGTCACACATTAGTTCTGATAAATCAACGCTCTCGTCGACCGTTATTAAAACGTCCCATCCCATTTATTAGCAAGGCAAGTCGACGCGAAAAATTAAATTAAAAACCAACGTTAGCCTGTAAAAACCGCGAACTAACGTTCGATAAAACACGAAACACCTCAAACCGTGTAATAAAATAAAATTTGTCACGAACGCTGAACACAATGGAGCGCGGTGTGTGCGCGGTACAAAGCCAATTCAATAAATTCTGGTGCGGAACTGGTATTGCAAAAGATTTGAATGCATTTTCGCCGCATGACGTGTAGCGTGGAGCGCACCATTGAGACGCGCTGTAGCCACCACGCTATCGACACGCCAACACTACGCCGCCCGCCGCGCTCTCCTGCCGCTGCGTGCGCACACCTGTAATTACGAGTACCTACACGGCCCGATTTTCCGGACAAAGCATCAAAGCGAAAAAGTTTCCAACGGCAACTTTTTGTTTTACTTTCGCGCTCTTATTTACCCAACCCGTATGTACTTCGCGCTACATCAACATGGACATCCACAGATAGTGTAATGATTTCTTTATATTGGATTTTTATCGTACGTGCGTCTGCGTAAAATATGAAATGATAAACATGCCTTAAATTTGCATAAGTAAATTATATTTGCTGAATAATATTAACAGTGTTCACTGAAGCCTGACATTGTAAACGTTTACGCTTCCATGCAATAATTTATCAATGTACCTAAAGAAAAAGTGTCAAGGTACAGTTCAATAATACCTTTATGATATTTTTTGTATATATTGTTGACGCTAACTTGAACTCTTTATTTGCTTAAAAAATGTCTTAATGCCGTTCTTTTCATTTTAAAGAGATGTAGTTGACACAAAAGCATAAAGGCTCCCGCAGACAGGCGCGTCGCAACGGTGTGACGCGATTTTGATAGATAGAACCATTTTCACGACAGAAATTGTTCTACTAAAATCACGTTGCGCTGTCGCGTCGCGCCTATCTGCGGAAGCCTTTAAACTAACTGATAAGTAAATATGTACTGTAGTTTTTTATACGCAAAAATTTGTTTTCATCGTTATAACAACGCGTCGTCGAAAAACGCGAATAAACGTACCTGAAAAACCATCGCTTTGTACACAAAACAATTGGGTCGAGATCTACACTGGTCGTAGATCAGAGGGATCTCAATCCAATTATTTAACTAAAGAAATGGGTGATGACGCATCAAATTCATAAATATTGCTTTGATTTTGGTGATAATAAAAACAAAAAATGCCTACTTTACCTACATATTTTTCGGGAAGTTAGAAGGCTCTACTGGGCCCACGTGGTAGATTACAGCCCACTCCCTCTCGAAGAGACGAGGCCTGTGTCCCAGCAGTGGGAACATAATAGGCTAATCAAGCTATGCATAAGCTTGAATGCTCTAACACAAAACTCTCCTCCCCAGGTTTCCTTCTAGGCTCGATCTACGCTTCAGTATCATGTCCTGTCCTGATGCCGACGGTGACGCGACTGACTGCTGGCAAGAACCTCGCTCAGAACTGGCCGCAGTTGATATGTACCGCGGGCGGGACCGACACAGCTCTCAGTGTTGGCGTGTTCGGCGTTATCCACAGCTTTATCATGTACGACGGCGATGATGCCTACCGGTATGCTAGGGTAAGGTGTACTGACTTCTGTGTTATTTACCTACTATATCAAAATGCTAATTGTAATAGAACTCATAAACAGTGCAAGCACATTGAGTGGGGGAAATTATATGCTATCAATCACAATGTCACTTTTCCAATGAACTTACTCATAAACTTTTAACTTACGGAAGTTAACATGTGAACTTATATTTTGTTTCCCGACGTTTACAATAAAAACTTAATATTACTAGCCAAAAAAACTTCTGTATTATAACAGCAGTAAATCATCATCAATCATACCTACTCACCGGAAAATCTCAGTAGTTCGGTAATTCTAAAATCTTTCCAAAACACCGAGGGGCACAAAGTTATCTTAATAAGTTGAGCAGAACGTCGGCTAACTTTCGGTTGTTGCAGGCGGCGTGTGCGCTGTTGTTGGGCGCAGTTGTTGGCGCCATCTGGGGCAGCCTCGCCAAGTTCATGCCACACTCACGAGACGCTTACGTCACGGAGTTGAGGGTACTCTTCGTCGTGATTGGCGGGCTGTTCGCAAGCTTCATTACCACGCAGTTCGGGTGGGGTGGCACAGGTTAGTTATCCTTTTTTCGGTTTTATTGTTATAACTACGTGACAAAACATCGAGATTTCTTTATTATATGTAAGTTTATACAAATAAACCTTCCGGAATAAATGATGGTGAAACCTGAATCAAAATCCGTTGCGTAGTTTAGAAGGATCGCGGTCACACCGAGAGACACGAAAAGTCACTTTATAAATGGTGTTATTACGTACGGCACGACTCAAATAATTGTTAATTATCTAAGTTATGGTATTATGGATTCCGTTTTATCATGTTTAAGGAATGTGTTAAAGATGTAACACATAACAGGACTGGCACTAATTTTCCACTAAAGATCTTGGCTCCAGGCCATGTATTTTGTAAAAATCTCACCGTGAAAACTTGGATGAAGTGAACTGTCAATAGTATCAATCCTTATCATTCGGTGGAATTACAGCTCACTTCACCTAAGTTAGTACATCGGCTGGAGTGCAATGTCGGATTACCTAACGTGTAGTTTTATTTAATACGAGATACGTTCCCGTCCACTTCGCCCTGTAGCGTATAGTGATGAAGTGACGTATCTATGAGAATATCCACACGAAAAAAAAAACTACATGATAGGAGCGACCTGTTGCTTTAAACAAAACAGATAAAAGCAGCGTGTTGCCAAAAAATCTAATAAAAAAAGTGACACGAACTTCCGCAGTCTGCTGGTCACTTGACCAACAAAACGGGTTTTGACGATCATAATATAGCCACATGAGTAGACAAACGGAAGTCTACTCATGTGATATAGCCACGTCCACTACGTAACGAGGCATTAAGAACTTCGCACATCGCAACCAAAGTCAAACAACTAAAGAATTGACACACATTGTTGTATTGTGACATTGTTGTACCTACAATCCTACATTCTTTAGTTAAGTAAAGTGTGTTTTGGGCTTCGATCAATAATAGTACTAGATGAATGATTAGGAACAAAAATAAGTCGCTAAAGTGGCCACGTTTGCACACACATAAACATTTATATTTCTTACTACGAACTATAGAAAAAAGTTTAATAATATTAACAACTTCAGATTATTATAAACCTTAACACACTAACATTAAGTTTAATTACGTTTGCAAATGATTAGTATTTAAGTCCTTCTGTCATCGATGCAATAAATTTAAAATGTCACTTGAAAATAAAAAGTCATTTTTATAATAAGTACAAAAATATTTATTCTAAAATGAAACTTAACTTCTAATCAATAAGGTTAAAAACATTTTGTTGACAATTTCGTACTTACTCGAATTTGGAACTAGACGTAGTTCTTGGAATTACATTTCAATGCTTCAATGTTTGTTAGAATAGTTGGCGCGTTGTCGCAAACATTGGCCAAACAATCATAATATTTGCTAATTGATTTATATTTGCTATTTAATTGTGTTATTATTTTATGAAAAACATTTAATGATAAAAACTTACCGAAAAAAAGATATTCCTTCGAAAATCTTGGTGTTACGGTGGTTATTTACACAACTTTTGAACGCGCACTGAGGCATTTTGACGTCTTAACATTGGCTATGATTGGACCATACCAATTTGAAATAAGAGCACAAAAGTATTCGTGCTCGTATTTTTCGGGCCGTTTTTGAAGCGCTTATCGGGCATCTAGTACTATTATTGAACGAAGGTTTTGGGTTTTCTTTCTACAGATTAAATTTTTTGCATAATCGGCGTAATATAATGTTCCCACTGCTGTGACGTAGGTCTCCCCTCCAGTGAGAGAGACTGGGCCAACATCCACCACGCGGGCCCAGTTCGGTTTGGCGGATGACATATGTACCTACGAATATTTGGTTCTAGGACATGCCGGTTTCCTCACGATGTTTTACTTCATTTGAGAAGTGATGAAAGTAGTGATGAAATAATTACATAACATAATCAGCCTATAATGTTCCCATTCTGGGAAATGAAATAATTACATATACACAAAGAAAAGTGCCTGCTTGGGTTCAAACTCACGATCTACAACACATAAGTCGCGGCCATTACCACAAAGCCACCACTGCTCACCTGATTAAAAATGTATATCTATGTTAAAATCTCCCTCTCACAGAGAGGAGGCCTGTGTCCCAGCAGTGGGAACATTATAGGCTGAATATGCGTCAGTACTATTTTTACATTATAATCTTCTGCAGGATAAGGGCGGAAAAAAAAAAAACAAAGCTTAGAAGGGTTCAACATACCAATTGGATAGCGATACGATGAGCGATAGTTTAATAAAGATTAAAACTTAACTTAATTTTTTACTGAAATACACATAAACTTAGTTCTAATTATGTTGTTGTTTTAGACTAAACACGTAGATAAACTGACTTAGGTATATGCCTTTTGTGCGTAGTTGCACATCTCAATACGATACTACGAAATATTTCGTACATAATACGAGTATAAAACCTCTATTTCGTAGTGACAACGTGAAGGAGTGAACCTGACGGATTGCATCTAGCACCGCCAATTGAATTTGGAAATAGAAGACATTTCGAAACGTCAGTACGAGTCAATATAATATATTATTTAAATGAAATAAATTACTCGTTGTAATTTTATACTTGTACGTATTATTATTTTAAGACTGTTAGCTTTCTAAATTATGTAAAAATGTCTAAGTAAATAAATAAGTCAAGAAAAGAAAATAAAAAAATAAATAAAAAATAATATTGGGAAAATTTAATAGGTATTTCCAAAAAAAATCAAGAAATGTTAAAAAACAAAAGCTTGCAACTGGCTGACCTAACTAATGGATTTATAGTGTCCGACCGAAGGTGCAATTCTGGCCGAAGCCGAAGCCGAAGCCGATTAATCGGTATTCACCAAAACCTTCGGCCGAAGCCGAAGCCGAAGCCGAAGGTGTCATTGACCTTGAGAAATACGATAGTTACTTTGATCTCAGAATATACTAGATACATAATGTGAGAGCTTTAGAGATTTAGCCCAATAACGAGCCGAGTGACCAACATATACAAGTAGGTAATAAAATATTGTCTAAAATAAAAGTTTCAAATATACAATGTTAATTAAATATTTATTTATTTTAAGACGTAATTTTAATTTTAAGACGCGCTCTCAAACTTGTTTTGACTCGTTTAGTTTACTAACTGCGATTCGTTTGGTCCGGTGCGGCGGCGCGGCGAAACTCTGCTGCTCTGCACACTCTCCGTCGCGCTCTAGCATCGTTCAGTAAATTTCAAATTTTGACAACTAGCAAACCTTCGGCTTCGGCCAAACCTTCGGCAAATTTTTGGCCGAAGCCGAAGATTTGGCCGAAGGTGCTTTTTTGGCCGAAGGTGGCCGAAGCCGAAGCCGAAGCCGAAGCTTCGGTCGGACACTATGGATTTATAATTATTTTTTTTTGGCTGGAAGCAGCCAGTATATAGTTACCCATTTCTATAAAAAAAAAAACTTTTTTATAAATGTCACCAAAAAGGTTTCATAACTTTTTCATGTGAAAAACTATAAATAAAAGTAAGTTTTTAAAAATAACACACAATGGCTTTACACCACTGACCTCTAATAAACAACTTGTATAGGTAGGTCAGTGCTTTACAAAAATTATTGCTGACATGCAACAGCCAATATTAATGCATTTTATACAAATGTCACCAACTTATTACTTAACTTTTTCATGCAACAAAAAATAATGACCAAATGTGTTTAATCTCAACAAATCAATGCAAATAGTAAAAACACAGTTTATTTAAAATGTGTAACTATCGTTAGTACCTATGGTTAGTACTCTCCTACTACTAAGATAATATTTTAGGAAAACCTTTACCAACCAGTTCACTCTGTTATAACGTTCAATGATGCATTCATAACAGACTTCTAGTGCACCCACTGAAGCCCGTAGTCTCAGTTTGTATAGTAGATTCTACATTCTGCAACTTATATCTTTACAACAGTGTGATAGTCAGTAAATTTGTTATGATTCTGTTAATAAAAGTATTTTACGAAAATACTATTAACAAAGAGATCTAGTACTAGTAGTCTCCTCTCACAGAGAGGAGGCCTGTCTCCCAGCAGTGGGAACAGCTGATTTGCTTGACGAAAATACGGCCTTATATCAGAATTTCCGTAACACGGAAGTACAACGCAGGAAGGATAGAGCTTTTACTATAGGCAGCCTTAGGTAGGTATGTTTAAACGAGTCCATGTAAAATGGGTTCCCGTGTTACAAAATAGGTGGTGTTCGAACCATGTATCTTTTTCAAATGCAAATAAGCTGCATTACGGAACGAAAACTCGACAGAGTGCTGCAGCGAGGATTCAGCGGAGCTTTTCAATCATGTGTTACAAGCTTTTATCACACTCAAAATAAATGTAAAAAAACTATGTTAAAGTAAGATTTTGCTTTTAACATTGACCTTTCCTAACCTTTCTCATGTACTTTTTAGTATGGTTGTCGTAACATTATAAAACTACTAAAATACTTTATGATAGTTTTAGTTGAGTTACTGCCTTATTTTCTGTGCCTCGAACAGCTGACTTTTCTCATGCCCGTCTTTGCAACATCTTTCATTTCAGTGATTTAATATCACGAGAAAACATACCTATTTTAGAAAACCACGGGACTGTATCTCATGCATTTTTATGTAAACTTGCACTTTATATTATGTTTACCAATGCCTTGTTTACTTTAAGATCGAAAAGTATACAGTTACGATACTTTATTGTACAAAGAATAAAAGTCATGTTTGCTCGACGAAATCACCTGAGTGTGAGTCATCATAGTGGCCAATAACCAGACTAATTTGTGATAACGATTTTGCAAATATTGGTTATCAATTTTAGCTACTTCCCTAATTTAAATAATAAACAGTCATTTAAAAGCTGTTGGTTCCTCTAATAAAGATAGTACTACAACTACTAGTATGTCTGCCAAACGTTTCAGAAATTACAGGCGTGACGTTATGAAATTACGGTGGTTTCTTTTATTCCCATTCAGGTTCAGCTAGTAGCGAGTCTAGTGGCTGAAAATTCCACTCATAATAAATCTTAACCCTAAATTTTTCATGTTTGCAGGTGGTATAGCAGTATTGGCGTGCAACGCAACAGCGGCGCGGCACTGGGCGAAGGCCGGCTGGAAACTGAACAACAACCCCGCTTCCACCGCGTACCGCGTCATGTGGTCAGCGGTCGAGCCGGCCCTCTTCGCCTACACCGGAACCTTTTTCGTGGTACGTATATTGATTATTTACAAAAGCTAATTAAATGGAGTTAGGTAAATAGAAGCACTGGGCACATAAATACATGCCAGTGGAAAAAGGTTTATTAATTACGATTCCTTCTGGCTTCAAATTTTAAACAACGCGACTAATTTTTGCACACACTTTGGAACGTGGAAAGGGTAACAACCCTTTGTAACATAAAGTGCTACAAGGTTCTTTTGGCGCTTGGCCGAAATCGAAACTAACGCCGCCATCTTGTTTTTTTGCAAAAAAAAGTTGACAAATGTTTACTAACAACACACCCCTTTAAATGTATTTTAAGCGCCTATAGAACAAGTGCTTGTAGCAGTGTAGATATGCGAACTAGATCATTCATTGTTTAGAACTAAAGTTTAATTTCCATTTTTCTATGTTTTTTTTTTTTTTTTTTTTTTTTTTTTTGAATAAAGGAGATAATAATAATAATTTTTATTCATAAGTTCACATAAGTATAAATTACATAGAAGTTACATTACAATGTTACATATTAATATTATTAGGAAAATATTAAATTATGCCTAAAATAAATCTAGTGTATAACTTATATATTGGTTAAAAGCCTACTGAATTCAATAGCGACCTGCCTGATGTAGGTTTCTTCAAACCTGTGTTTCAGGCCATCGCATAACAGCGCCGAGTGCTTTATTGGACTATTATGTCACTGAACATAGAGCTAGCATTGATACATAATAATTATATTGTAAAATAAAAATTGACTTAACATTAGTAAACTTATTGTATTACTTCTAGCAATTTTTCAGTGTCTGAGTAATTAAATGTCGCTAAGTATTCACTCAACATTTCACTACATTTTTTACAATTTACACTATATATACTTAAAGACTTATTGATTTTATTATATAAGAACGGACCTAAAAATACTTACATAAAATTTATTTATAAAAGTATGTCTAGTTTGAGGCTTTATGCAAACTAAGTCTTTTCTTCTCTTATCTATAGGTATTGGGACATAAGGAAGGTTGCGATGCTGGTGCAGTACTATATTCAATATAAACAGTTGCCGTACAGTTAAAACCTTACATGCCGTGTAAAGCTCGTGTGTGGGAAATCTAAATGGGCGAAAGGTGGCTACCTTAAGGATAGCTCTCTGCGCACGTTCTAATGGCAGTAGGATTGATTTAGCAGCGCCCCCCCAGGAAGTTATACAATAAGTGAGAATGGATTGACACAAAGCTAAATAGACCTGTTTAATTAATTTGTAGTCCGATATATATCGTAAATTCTTAAAAATGTATATCAATTTACGCATTCGAGTGCATAACAAATCAATGTGTTTACGGAAATTCAGATTTGTGTCAATCGTTACACCAAGATATTTCATATGATCGGTTTTTGATAAAGTAGGACAATTACATGCATTGTCAGCATACGTGCCGCACTTATGCGCATAAATGTTTATGTTAGTAGTTGGCAGGTTAGTATTTCTCATAGTAAATAAAATGTGTTTGGTTTTTTCTGCATTTAGTGTTAGGAGATTTTCATATAGCCAATTAGACACTATATTAAAACCGTTCTGGGCTTGTTTATACACCTCATCTCGAGATTTGCCTGAAAACAATAGAGCTGTGTCATCTGCATAAGACATTATGACACCATTTTGGAGTGTTAAGCTGCACAGGTCATTAATATATACTAGGAATAAAGTAGGACCCAAAATACTACCTTGTGGTATTCCGTAATTACTATTTGGAAGCTCAGAACTGACGTACTGACCAATTTTGACACATTGTTTGCGGTCACTAAGATAATCAGAAAGTAGTGAAAGCGTTGTTCCTCTAATTCCGAGTGTTTCAAGCTTGTTCAATAATAAAGGACAGGAAATTGTGTCAAAGGCCTTGGCGAGGTCTAGGAAGATCCCAATGGAGTGTAAGCCCTTATCCAAATTAGTAGTTATATAATCCGTCATTTGATGTACTGCCTGTTTAGTTGATTTTTTGGGCCTAAATCCAAATTGTCTATCAGAAAGCAATTTGTTATCTTCTAGGTATTTAATTAATCTAATATTAATGATTTTCTCTAGGATTTTGGAGAGCCCTGTTAAAACTGAAATGGGTCTGTAGTTGTTAACACATTTTTTGTCACCAGATTTAGTGGTGGTTAATATATCATATAGCAAAATAAAGCACCTTGCTTAATACACACATCATAAAGCAAACGCTATCGTGGCTCTCACAAGTTGCTATTTGCTTATTGCTTTTTTACATCGCACTCTGTCTCTGATATCGCGCGAAACGCATTAAGCAATGAATATAATAATAAATCGTTATAAGCAAGCACCGCGTCCGATTTGCGATCTCGGGCGGCTCACGTAAATACGTAATATAATTAATGATATGCTATTTGGTTCATGTTTTTTACTTTTGTGATTATTTTGCTTCGTACTTTTTTAGTGTAAATAAATAAATATATATTAATAAATATCGTATGAGGTATAAATGATGATATGTATAAGTATGAAGGAAAGTTGATGTTGTTGTTGAGTTGTTGTTGTTGATGTTGTTGTTGCTGATTTTGTTGTTGATGTTGTTGTTGTTGAGTTGATGATGTTGTTGTTGAGTTGTTGATGTTGTTGTTGTTGAGTTGTTGTTGTTGATTTTGTTGTTGATGTTGTTGTTGTTGATGTTGTTGAGTTGTTGTTGTTGATGCTGTTGTTGATGTTGTTGTTGTTGTTGTTGTTCATTTTGTTGTTGTTGAGTTGATGTTGTTGTTGTTGATTTTGTTGTTGATGTTGTTGTTGAGTTGATGTTGAGTTGTTGTTATTGATGTTGTTGTTGAGTTGTTGTTGATTTTGTTGTTGAGTTGTTGTTGTTGATGTTGTTGTTGAGTTGTTGTTGATGTTGTTGCTGTTGATGTTGTTGTTGAGTTGTTGTTGTTGATGCTGTTGTTGATGTAGTTGTTGTTGAACTGTTGTTGTTCATTTTGTTGTTGTTGTTGTTGAGTTGATGTTGTTGAGTTGTTGTTGTTGAGTTGTTGTTGTTGATGTTGTTGTTGAGATGTTGTTGATTTTGTTGTTGAGTTGTTGTTGTTGATTTTGTTGTTGAGTTGTTGTTGATGTTGTTGTTGAGTTGTTGTTGTTGATGTTGTTGTTGTTGATGTTGTTGTTGAGTTGTTGTTGTTGTTGGTTGAGTTGATTGTATCTGTTTTATCGTAATTCATAAACGCGATGTAATATTCTTTATCATGCTGTCAGTCACCGCGCTTGCTTTATTCGCGCCCGCCCGTAACATAACAAGTCAAGTATCAGGTACCTACGCGTATAAAAAAAGTTTGCTTTAATAAAGCATATAAAAAATCATGATTAAAATATAAAGCATTAAGCATTAAGCAAGTGATTGCCTTATAGCAACTGTCCAGATTTATATACAGGAGTAACCACTGCTTTTTTAAGCGACTTAGGGAATATACCATTAGTTAAGCATAACTGAAAAATATGAGTTAGTGGCGGAGCAAGTAGGTATTTGAAATGTTTTAGTATGTTGTTTGATATGTCATCCCGCCCAACCGCGCAAACGTCTTTTAATCCAGAAATAATTGTTAGTACTTCATCGACATCCGTATCTAGTAAGACAAACGATTTGAGTGTGGGGAAAGCTTTAGGTTGGCTTTGAGGGAAAGAACTTCTAGATTGAATGTTCTTTTCTGCTAAAGATTTGCCTACGTTAGAAAAATAGAAATTAACTTTATTTGTTGATTCGATTGGGTTGTTCTCTATTTTCAATAAGTCAAGTGGAGGTTCAGGTTGTTTTGTTCTAAATGTATTTGTTTTTATAAATTTCCAAATAAGTTTACTATTTTTGCCTGCTTTCTGCAGTTCTTTTCTATCATATTCATTTTTTATTTTTCTCAGAAGGTTGTTGCAGAAGTTTCTATATCTTTTATACGTAATGGAATGAATTTCATTATCAGGCTCAAGTTTGGACTTTATGTGAAGTTTGTCTCTATGCCTAATACATCGAACAAGTCCGGGTGTAATCCAAGGTTTAATGCACTTATACTTCCTTGGCGTTATTTTAGCAACTGTATGTTTTATTATTGCAGAGTGAAGTGTATTTATAAAATAATTAATAGAGATGTTTGCATCGGTAGAATTATAAACTGGGTCAAAATTAATATTACGTATGTCTTTTTCGAGGTGTGTCATGTTGACTTTAGTATAGCTACGTAAGTAATTTTTTCTGGGTAAAGAAACTTGCAATGTTAGTAAAACTGCTTGGTGATCAGTAAGCGAAGAGTTAGTAACAAATGTTTTGGTTGGGTTATTTGTTTTTATAATAAAATGATCTAAGCATGAACCGCTTTGATGTGTGGGATGGTAATGAGCTGGCAAGAGTCCGTGGAATGAGCAGATATTAAGATAGTTATGTGCATGTATATCCATTTTCCCGGAAGCAATGTTGATATTGATGTCCCACCATTAGTATTATGTGTTTAAAAGATGTAAGACTTTGTAACTGTACGTTTAGTGAGTCTAAGAAATTTGCGACATTTTGAGAAGGAGGTCTGTATATAGCCATAACTACCGTATCTGAATTAATTTTAATGAGTAAGCAATTACTATTTTGTAGCAAAGGTTCCTCTACAGTTGTACTTAAATTATTGTTAACATATACAACTAAACCATCATTCTGGTTAATGTTTCTGTTGGTTTTATGCGATACATATCCGTCTAATGATGGTATAACAGCTGTTTGGTTTGACAACCAACATTCTGTTAGGACGATAATGTCGCAACTTATACCCAGGTTCTGTAGCAATATTTCAAAACCATTTAGATTTCGATTTATGCTGCGAATATTTTGTGTGAGTAGGGTCAGCGGTTTCTCTCCCAATGGAAAGAGGTGTTTACACTCATCAACATTACAACATATAGCTTCAGACACAGAAAATTGATCTAGGTCACTAAGTAATTGATCAGTCATGATAAATGAATAACTAACAAATATAAACAAAAAACTACTACTAGTGTGCTTAATAGATAGGTTAATAGGTAGCGCTCTTAGGCGCCCTCATAATCTATGGAATGGATATAGTTGTCCTCGGCATATTTTCGTGCTGGACAATTTACATCACCAGTTTTATGGTCCGTTTTTCTCTTAAAACGTTTGCACGTCGCACAGTTTGGTGGACTAGTTTTTGTGCTACATTCCTTAAAAGAGTGTCCAGTCTCTCCGCAGTGATTGCACGTCGGGCTAGTTTCACGGCAGAACTTGGCCGCGTGACCGAACTGCTGGCAGTTAAAGCACCGAGTAACGATCGTGAAATCTCGTACTGGGCATGACGTCCAATTGATGAATATACGTCCTTGATTCACTAGAATCTTCCTGATGCTAGCTGGCACTTCTAGTATGAAATTGCAATTAGGGAGGTCTTTTTTCCCAGATTTATGGCTCAATTTAATTTGTTCTTCAAACGACTCACGAGTTATCATTTTATCTGAGAGGTTTTGCTCGTAGATGCAGTCAAAAACCTCTTTATCAGTCAGGGCTACCGGGACTCCAATAACAGTGATTCTTGGGCGCCGTTTTGATGGTTCTTCAACCTTAAGGCCCGAAGAAGCGAGTTTTTCTAAGCTTCTGAGCTTTTGAATGTCCTCTTTGGAGTCGGTACTGATGAGAACACCTCCATTTTTTACTTTTTTAAGGCCACGAACATGTAGTTTAAGTTCCCCGGGCGAAATAATTTTCTGTACGAGAGACTTGGTATCGTCACTGGATTTGGTATTGTCATTGGGATATATGGCAACTGACCTTAAATTTGCTGGGCGCACAAAGTTATCCGAGCCTTTTTTTACCATATTAGCGTACGAAAAGGGTTCTGGAGGGTTTGAAATGCCTTCAACTACTTCTTTGAACTGTAGGAGAGAGTTCGCGATGTTCTGTTGTTGCTGTAAGTGCTGAATGGTACTGTGGGCTTGAATGGTTTTTTGTTTTAAGGCTTGATATAAAACAGCCATCTGTGATGCGCCATTTGAGACACTACGGCAAAGATTGGCTACACGAACCTTTTGTTCCGCGATCATTTTTCCCTCAGCGACTAAACTGCATACTTCACTTAGGATTTTTTCTATGGACCCCATCCATTTCTGTATCTCCGGCGTAGAAATAACTTCAGGTGGTAGCTCATTCTCCAACGGAGGTGGTGGATTTGGGTCTATAGGCTGGAAATCTTGAGTTGGTGTCGGCGGAGGACTTCGCGGTACTAGATGGCTACGGCCAAACGGGCTAGATCCTGTGTTAGACATATCTAACACAAAAACACTATTTGTCTTTAAAAATACTTTAACTCATTGTTACACAAAGTCAGTAACCTCGTAATAATCACTCGCGACACACTTATAACACTGCTGACGACGCAAATCAATTTTATTTATGATTGATTGATTGATTGTGTATATGTCGCAGCCAACTGGTTAAATTAGCCGTTTAGTTAACCGCCTAGCCTTTTAACTAAACGGCGACCGTTCAACTAACGGCCTGAATGATATTCAATAGTATAGTTTAGGTTGGAACTAGACATGGGCGAAATAGCTCACTGAAAAGATAAAGAGCGAGTAGCTCTTTCACTCTAAAGAGCTATATCACTCTTCTAGCTCACTAGCTCTTCTATAGCTCACTTAGCTCAGTGACTCAGACGCCGACTGTTAGCTCATTTGACTCATGCCGCACGCGCTTCGGCTCGCTCGCTCAATAGTCAATAGCTCTTTGGAAGTTTGGATTCTTTGTTACTCACTAGCTCTTCTATAGCTCAGTAGCTCAGACGCCGACTGTTAGCTCATTTGATTCGTGTCACGCGAATTACTAAGGAATTAGGGATATCGATAAATAAATCTTGTTTTATTTTGTGGCGGTTTTTGATAGTAAGAACGGTCGTATTAGTATTTGTACTTCGTTGCACGTGCAACGCAGCGGTATGCATGTCATTTCGTCAAAACAACCGAAAAAGTACTAAGTTAAATAACTTTAAATAAGTTTTTCTAATCTGTTTGTTTATATTTATATTATGGTATGAGTACTTATGAGTTATTTAGAATTTACGTAAACGAAACGCAAGAAACAATGCGGTTCCTTCAATGGGTTCCTTTTTACCCGACTGCGGCGAAGCCCAAAAGGAGGGTTATGTGTTTGACCTGTATGTATGTATGTATGTATGTATGTATGTATGTATGTATGTATGTATGTCCGATTCTTTGTTCCCTCGTAACTTCTAAACGAATGAACGGATTTGGATAAATTATACGTCTTTAAATTTGTCTTGGTAGCGCGAGTGTCACTGGCTACATTAAAATCAAAAACAAAGTAAAATGGCGGATTTAGGGTGCCATATTGTGGAGTTCGTATTTTTTTTTTCTTCTAATACCATCGAGTGAAATATCAAAATTAAGGGTTTTAAACGGTGATTACAAAAATATATACAACTTATATGGTTAAAAGTAATTCGAAGTGACAAATCGTAAAAAAACACGTTAAATAAAATAATTATTTCTCGTTCTCTGTTGAGTGACTTTACGGGTCAGCTAATAATTAATACATAAGTAAATCGTCTGCAAAATCTTTCAAATTTGTAAACTAAAAAGCTGGAAATAAAAAACAAGTAATTAAAAAAACTAAAAAACCCGACTGCGGTAAAAAAAAATAGTTTAAAAAAAACTGAAAAGCTAAAAACAAGGCCATTTTAAATTAAATAAAAGTTGGAAGCAGGCGGGACCCATTTGAGTTTGAAAATATAATATAAAAATGGTATGGGTCCCGCCTGCTTCCAACTTTTATTTAATTTAAAATGGCCTTGTTTTTAGCTTTTCAGTTTTTTTTAAACTATTTTTTTTTACCGCAGTCGGGTTTTTTAGTTTTTTTATTTATAATGTGCCAAAGTATTTTCTACTTTAAGTCAATGACTATAAAGATAGATTTACAGTGATTTACGTCGTATGATAACTGATAAAATTGTGTCGGAGAGCTTTTGTTGGAAGACCGAACGATGCGACGAAGTATTCCGAAGCGAGCCGAATGAGCCGTTCGGGCCGGTCGCGTGCATCGCTGAAGTACTGAGCTAGTGAGTCTGAGTGAGCTAACTGAGCTAGTGAGCTACGTAGCGAGCGACTGAGTGAGCGAGAGCGACGTCAATCGAAAAGAGCTAGCTCTTTTCTATCACTCGCTCACGAGCTACCCATGTCTAGTTGGAACTGTAACCAATCACGCGAGAGCTGAATTGGTCGCAGTAAGCCAGGGCACCCCGACCAAATAGGTTAGGTTAGAACTGTGATCAACCGCGTGCGAGCAATGAGAGCGAAGCGAGGCGAGCACTACTTCCAAAAGCCAGGCGGTTAACTAAACGGCTAATTTAACCAGTTGACTGCGACATATATATGTAGGTATATGGCAGTTCAGTAAGGAGTGCCTTTCCGTGAAGGTGCCTACATATTTAAATCTAATAGATTGGCTATACATAAATAATCGTAAAAGATTTAACAATATTGTTTGATATCAAAATATAACCTAACTATCAGCTGCGATTATTTTCAAGATAATCATTTATGATTCCATTAACCAAGTATTTAATTGGCACAAAATTTAATTTATGAAAGTATTTCACTTAAATAACGACGTTGAAACGTTGCGCCCGCTTCATGATAAAACAAATTATGTCAAACGATATTATATCACTGTTTTATAGGCCAAGCTCCTTAGAGCATTCTCAGAACAAAGTAATAATGTGACTTGTTTTATTGCAGATACAGTCGGAGATATCGAAAGTGATGCTTGTGGGGTTCGGCATACTATTTGTCTGTCTAGCAGTCAGACTGATCGTCGCATTCCTCGTGTGCTCCAAATTATCAATAAGGGAGAGGTTGTTTGTTTGCTGCACTTGGGTGCCCAAGTCTATTGTAGAGGTATATATTTAAACACTTTTTACACAAACTCTTAAATAAAACCTCATAAATATTCTACGAGCAGAGGTGGCCCAGTGGAAACGGCCGCGACTTACGAGTTGTAAGACATAGGTTCGAACCCAGACAGGCGCTTTACTTTGTGTAAATTATTTTATCACCACTGCTCTCGAAACGGTGAAGGAAACATCGTGAAGAAACTATAACCAAAATTTCTATAACCAAAAATTTTAAGACATATGGCATCTATAAATCCGCACTGGGTCCGCGTGGTGGATTACGGTCACAAGCCTCCTCTCACCGAGAGGAGGCTTGTGACCTAGCAGTGGGAACATTAGAGGCTGATTATGCAATCGTACTGCTATATATTTAAGGCGTCTTCTAAGAGAATGAACGATCAGTGACAAACGAAAAAGAACAATCAATCACTCCCGCTCGCTGCACGTTGCCTGGTGGCGATTACACCCTCGAGTTCCAGAACCTTCTTTCCTTCTAATATTTTAATTTTCAACATTGAAAGTCATTTTGGCACCTAGCCAGTTTCAAATCCCTAGTCTTGTGCCACTAAGATTTTGAGAAGGTTTTTAGTAAACATGAAATTCGCCCTAAATGTAGTTTAATTATTGTTTCGGATAATGAGCAGTGAGCGGGGACATCGCTTCGAGTTAATCCTTGGATCCTTGACCCGTCACCCAAAGTTCATTCCCAGGTCAATAACCTTTAATCATATCTTAGTGAATATAATTAAGGTAGTAATTGAGAAGTTATTTGTAGTCTTCACCCTTTTAGCCAATTAAGCTTAGGCTAGTTTGAAGTATAACTTATTTGCAACTGAGCATCTGTTTTTTGAGTAAAAATTACTCCATTCAAGGTCTTAAAAAAAATACTTTAGCTTTTGAATCTTTGCTGCATGCCACATAGTAGGCAAAAGGGACAACGAGACAAAATCCTGTACACCACCACAAGATCTTAGCTTGTTGTCCCTTTTGTCTATGGTAGAGGTCTATTGACTGTATAGTAACCAACCCCAGGTTCAAACAATACCTACCTTCGTCTGAGGAGGTGTGAGCCGCATACATTTAACCGACCTGTTATCCCCTCCAAGTCTCTTCAAGTTGGTAGTAGTATTCCCGAGTTATTCACACAGGGTAAAGTTGATTAAATTCAGTTAATAAAACCTATTTATTCCCTTTTCAGGCGGTGTTATGTCCCGTGGCAATAAACGCGCTAATAGCCCGTGGCGACCCTGATGACGTGCGGATCGAGTACGCAGAACATCTCATGTGGCTCATCGTACAGGCCATATTGATCACGACGCCCATTGGCTTCCTGCTCACCAACCATTTAGGACCCATACTGCTGAAGGAGAAACATAAAAAATGTGAAAACGGTAATTATTTTTTTCTTTGTTGGAAGGAGGACACTATGTATAATATATTCATAGTTGTAGAAATGTGTATTTATACACACTGACTTGTAATGTAAGTTTGACCTTTTTTCAACAATTAATCTTAAAACCGAGGCGAAAATTCATGTAATTCGAGAAAACCCATTTTTCATGTTTGTAAATTTCCCAGAATTCGTCACTAAATCTTTTGTCTACACTCTCAAATCGAATGGCCTTCATTGTTATTCCATTAGGTATCTAACACTTTCACACACCTTTTGATATAACCGAATTTTCTAAAACATCAAATAGTTAAAAGTTAAAGGAACGAAGAAAAAAGAAAGTTAATAGTTAATTAACTATTTTCAAAAATCTTATACGTAAGTACCTACCTACCTACTTCTTTGACACCAGTTATCTCAAATATTGTTGTAAATGGGTCACACTATCAGATCCTGGCAGGAATACGTCAAATTAGAAGATATATACAAAGTTCTTAGACCCGCTCGCACCACGAATGACTAAAATATTCTGTAGTCTGTCAGCGTCCAACGAGTGACAGAAACAGAGCGATGTTTTAAATTCGTTTCATGTGTTATAGATAAAACCTAAACAAATGAAAATCAATAAAGCATTGCATATTGCATTGCATTGCATTTAGCAGATGCAGTTATTCATTATTTTGGATAGCATAACCATAATCAGCCTATAATATTCCCATTGCTGGGAGACAGGCCTCCTCTTTTCGAGAGGGAGTAGATTATAATCTACCACCCAGGCCATCGGGCCTGCATGTCGAAGACATGTGACCTCTACAAACCTCCACTGGCGGTTTTTGTAGATGTCACATGTCTTCGAATTATTTTGAATAATAACAGCAGCCTGATAAAGTTATTAATATCAACTGTATGTATCGAATCGGCCAATTGCCATAAGATTCTTTACAAATGGCAAAAGTTAAGGAGGCAACGAGTTGTTAACGTGTTCGTTGGCAAAGATCCAACAAATACTTTTGCATCATTGCAATTTTTGAAGCTCAAGCTATTATAGCATTTTACTTAGGATAGGTACATTGCTTCGGGACCTTTCAGGAAGTAATAATACAAATGTACGATACAATAAGGTTTAATAAACTAGTTACGAAAGTTTGACCCAATTTTCATTGTTCGAAGTAAAAAAACTTTCACGTTAAGCTGAAAGTAAAAGAAAAGTTAAAAAGTATCACCTACCTAGTTTTCCTTTGTCTTCTTTGTCCAGTCCATGGAAACGGGTATAACTGTGGGTATATCCATTAGTTCCAAAATCAAGTTTACTGCGATACGGTGTTGTGGTAGCTGTACACTAAGCTTATTATTAGCAGACACCTAAATAAACTCACGCCGTCTTCCCATGGGGGTAGGCTTAAACTATATACAGAACGCCTCGTGCTACGATCCTTACATACTCCTGTTTACGTTCATACATCTGACCATACACGCACGTCATTGCGAATACTATACGCACCTGACCTTCTTGAAGAACATCACCAATGTCACGTTATGTCCATCTAGGGCGTTTCCATAGTGTTTTTGTGTGTTTAAGTCATCTTGTAACCGGTACATCGTAATTTTTATACTTGTCCCTAATAGGTCACAATATTTCTTATTAGGTACTATGAGATATTGTGATTTTCTTTAATTTGTAACAACAACCAGTAACATGAACCAACTGTATTACTAAATTATACTATTTTTGTTTCAGAATCCGAATCATAACAGAAGATAATCTAGCAAAGGATCTCATTATTAAATAGTTTATTTATTGTGAAGAAGTACTCCATGCCATATTCCGGTCCATAGGCCACCTCTCATCTCTAATTAAAGAATCTATAGGTTCAAAGTGAACATGTATGAGATTATAACAGGTTATGTGGCTTTCGACCACAATACCGTGACATTAAAGAATGCTACAAGGATCTTTTGGCGCCTGAATGACATTGACAGAAGGGGCGTTTATGGTCCACATTTGTGAAATTGTTACAGTTACACTTATTTTACAAGATGGCGGCATTGTGACAATTACACTTACCTATTTTTCCGATTTTGATCACGCGCCAAAAGATCCTTGTCGGCCGCGTTAGTTTTCGCGCACTGGATTTTCAAATCCAACAGAGCGCATCCCAGCGCGGCAGCGCGAAAAAAAGACATAGTTTTAGATATTCAACTCTCGGCGCTAAGTAGGTAGAGCGTACAAAATCCAGTGCTCGGAAAAAAATACGCCCGTGCGAACCTGGGTTAAATCTTGGTTTCCATTAAGTTGCGGACGTACCATGTTCGTCACTCCGTGAAAAACATGACATGATTGTGTATCCCCCAGCTTAGAACCTTAATCCGTCTTAACTATAGGTATAAATTAAACAAAGTCGTGTTAGTTACACCATTTATAACTCAAAAACGGCTAAACCGATTTATATGATCTTTGATTTGTTTGATTTCCTCCGTCCCGAATAGCAGAATAACTATTAAAACATGGAAAAAAAATACATTTTCTCATACATTTTTATGGAACGGATTTTTTTATGATATCTCAAGAACGGATTAACTGATTTCGATAACGGTGCGAAGTTCGCCGGGGCAGAGCTAGGTAAAAATAAGACAAGCCTATTATAATTACTTGACGCTAGCATATAGGTATTTAGAATGTTAAAAAATCTCACTTTTGTAATTCGGCTGTCAAAATAAAAATGATTGCTATGTACAGTATGAAATGTAAATGTAAAATATAGAGATTACCTACTATTGTTAAGTACTTCACTGAATTGTTAGGTAAGTATGTACGCTGTAGTTAAAAATAATTGCAGCAATATCTCAAAGTGATTTAGGATTTAGTCAATGGTCTTATATGCTGTTAATTACTTATAAGTATTTAGAATAAGTTTTGCTTTATTTTATATTTAAGTAAGTAAGTGAGATTAATTAAAATATTTTGCGAAAACTATGTTTTATTTTGCGTAGTGTGAGACACTTCCCAGCTAGATATATGGACCTTAAAAAGTGGCTCGGACAGACTAGACTCGGAAAGTGGAGCACAAGGTGTTGTGGTGCCGCCTGGGAGAGGCCTATGTCCAGCAATGGACTGCGATAGGCTTAGTTGACTGATTGAATAGAGTACAATATTCTTTAATAAGTACACCATAAATATTACAGATATAAATGTAGTAATTTTACAGATTTATTCCGGCTGATCCCCTGAACCCCTACCCTTCACCCCCCACCCCCTACTCGATCCCCTGCTAGTTCGTCTTCTATTTTAATCTCTGTCTTATTCACTTTATCTAGGTTACTCTTTTTGACAGGTAAGTACAGTCAAGAGAAAATAAACGTTTCATGTTTTACAAAATACCTAAGGGGTTACACAATGGGCGGTCTTTCCGCTAGACGCGATCTTTTAAAGACAACTTTTGGATGGATTTAGAGGGAAAGAAGAGACAATACTGCAGGTAGTCTGTGGTGTACCATTTACATAGGTATATACATACAAACATAAAACATATACATATTATTAAGTACTTATTGATTGATGTTTTAATCGATATTAAGTATTCAATAAATTGTAATGGCAGCCACCTAAACACTGTCTCTGTGGGCGAATAATCGCCATGAATCATATTTACATATTATATGTGAACACAGAGGACAGGGAAATGACTTACAGTACCTAACTAATAAATATCGAAAGCCTTTCTCAAGTTTTAGAATACCTACTACAATGATACAACGTTAATTATTTTACCATATATACCTACTTACTAAATCGAAATACTCTTAAGTCGAGAAACTTTAAGTCAGTTTATTCTAAGAAAGTTGCTAGCAAATCTTGTATTAGAAGCCTGTTTTTTATTAGTAAAATCCCTGTCCGAAGTTGTATAGCTCAGTAACCACTGCTCATTGTCCTTTATTTTTAAGTTCAACTGTTCATTGAACTTAACAATGATGATTCTGTATATCACTACATTCAGTTAGGTTCCAATGATTACAAGCCAACTGAGAAATAAAAGATGCAAACTCGCCTGTACCCCTGACCATAATTTAATTAAGTGGATATAGACGCAAACGGACCCATTGGCTACGCTGTAATCAAGTGATCTTAAAAATATTATTATATTACACAATAGCAGCAACATTGACATCTTTGCCGACACTTTTTACCAATTCCGTAAAAAACTCATGATACCAAATATTCATAACATTTGATTACGTTTATTGCAGTCGTCTTACGTATCTCACTAAAATAAAACTGTTCCATTATTTATTTATTCAATAATTAAATTAAATCTGATGTTGTATTTTCTTTATATTGTCTTCATTAGTTTATTTTAAATCATTTTGAAATAATTCTCTTAATTTGTAGGTATGTATTTTGTATTTATGTCTAAGCTGTGTACTTCTTTAAGTGACAAATTCACCATACTAATTGATACAATATGTAAGTTTTTTTTTATATAATTATGTTATTAGTGAACAAGTCGTTGTAGTACCTAAAATAAATAAATAAATATTCCGTGAACACGCAAAGTATAACTTCTACAAATTTTGCGCACACTAACGCCATCTGTTGGGATTTTCCGGAACTAACAAGTAGGTTTTCACTTGAAATAGTTTGCGTGCCGGAAGATATAATTGTCGCAATAAGTTGTGGCGTCTCTTGTAAGATGGCGACACTGTTACCTCAAGAAGTTTTTTTTTTCGTGGATTTCATGAATTTTACTTTTCAGGCGAAAATAAAGTTAGTTTATTATGAAACTTTCGAGTGTAACTAAGTGTAACTTTGGACACGATAATCTATTTGTACATGAGGTGCAAACTCAAACTTGTGGTTGCAGTTGTATAGGTTTAGGACATGTACCTACTTATAACTTTAATGCTGATCATGTAACTAGAATGTTCGTTGCATAGGTACTTTGGTAACGTAACCTTTTATTTAAATGTTTACAAAACTAAAAAGATGTTTTGGACATTTTCTAGGTTAGGTACTTACAATTATTATTGTGCTGTGCATTAGTGTTAATGATGTTGTGATAGCGTCTCATCTAATAGTGTCATACGAGATCCCTTCAATTAACAAACGGAGATCAAACAAACGACACAGGAGAGTGGAGCGCGCTCGCTGCGCCCGCGCCAGTCCGAGCGGACCCCGGCCGCGCCACGCTCGACGGCGACCACTTCATCTCCACAAACGTAAATACTGAAAAACACGTCCGCTCGCCCGCGCCCGCGCCGTCACCACGCTCCCGCGCCGGTTCAAGGACTCTACGTGACCACCTCGAGGTGCTAACATAAAGGGCCTTTTCTGTCACGTAGACAGACACCTTATTTGTGTACCATTTTTTATCTAAGCTCTTTCACCTTCAACACAAATATCTTATCTCAACCCAGCTTCCGATTGGATTGTATTCGACGTTAGTGAACATATCGGTCAATGTTTTAGTGAAACGTTAGAATGAACTTTGAAAATTATTTAAGATGAAGACGCGCGATCGTCGAACGAAACAGGATTTTCGGGGAAAGCAGGACAAAAAGGGAGTGAAGCAGGAGATTTCACGCGGTGGAAAGCGACAGACGAACAGTGCTGGTGCTGTCGAGACCGCTGCTGAGGCGCGCGAGCGAACCAAGAGATCCGGTGTGGAGGCTGTCAAACTACACCTGCAGGTGACCGGTGACGTCGGGAGGACGTCTAGATCCGCTACATCGGTACGTTCTTATATTTAATACACCTCTAGTGCACCAGAGAAGTGAAGTCATAGGTACCTAATCTAAATTCACAGTCGTGTTTGCACATAAATATTAATATGTCATTTTATAACTATAAATTAATTCACAAGGAAGTAGGTACATGTGCTAGTTAAACGGAACGATTGCCGGCGGTCCTCGTGATGCTGACGTACCTATGCTCGGTGGAGAATCGTAGACAAAACAATCAAATTAGCGCTTCCATGTAATACACTTGTTAACAAGACTACAGCACGCTCATTGATGTAGGTAGGTACCACAAATTATAATACAATCGAACATGGTGAGGCTGACAAACAACGACCAGATTTGATCTATTGCATGGTTTTGTAAACTTTCCAACGTCTTAATATAAATAATAAATAAAATAAAATAAACAGCCTTTTATTTCCAGTTTTTACAGATTAACATAAAGAATGTTGTATCTACCTAAAACTTACAAAATAATTAAAAAATAGAGAAATTAATATCTATGTAACCTAAATTTTCTTAATATACAGGGTGTCCAGTAAATAGCACGACATACTGCAGGGGGTGATAGCTAGGATCACTACCTATCAATACAACACAATATATGTTCAGCAAAATCTTACGGATTTACAGTTTTACAAAATTTTCCGAAATACCGAAAAATCTCTACCTTGAAACAGATTTTTAAGCATCTCGTAATGAAAAAATCCTTTTCTAGTACTTTTTTTTTACATCAAATTATTCGTGAATAGTTACTTTAATCATTATAAGTTTTTTTTTGATCAAAAACAAGAAAGTTTTGAAGAAATAGTTTTTTTTGTTAAAATTTTCACAGAACAATTTTATTTTCACATAACTTTAACCTACAGTGCTGAAAAAAAAATGTATGTGGCAGTTTTGTACAACAAACTTAAAAGATAGCCTGTTTAATGGTGATTTAGGAAAGATACAATACTAGTGCATTTTCATTAAAAAAATACAAAAAAATGCTATTTTAGTTCCAGAGACGCTGATTTTGTTGAAAATGTAATTAACGTAATTTTGACAAAAACCACTATGAGAATAAGTAATAGCTGCTCATTTACGCGAATTATTATAAAACTAGTTGTGACACGTAAAATGCGACATGCACGCGTAATGACTAAAGGTTTTTACCTGCTCGCCGACCGACCCGACCCGACCGGTTACTGTCTAACAAAAGAAGCGCATGTGCTATCCCGCTCTTTCTTGCATTGTGATTTTGTTTCTCACTCTCAACCTTATTTGCGACACTTGTCAGTACGCTACCTTAAACCGTGCGCAACGCATCTCTGTGTTCACAAATTATTGTTTCGTACTAACGACTGTTTTGTGCCTTGGACCCCGGACTTTGTTTGCCTTACGATTTGGATTTTTTATTGTGATCACTACGACGACCACCTGGACTTATGTGTTTTATAACATGGCCAACCGCCGCGTTTTTCCTGGTTATACGCAGCGAGAGTATGCTCAATAATTTGTGAACACAGAGATGCGTTGCGCACGGTTTAAGGTAGCGTACTGACAAGTGTCGCAAATGAGGTTGAGAGTGAGACACAAAATCACAATGCAAGAAAGAGCGGGATAGCACATGCGCTTCTTTTGTTAGACAGTAACCGGTCGGGTCGGGTCGGTCGGCGAGCAGGTAAAAACCTTTAGTCATTACGCGTGCATGTCGCATTTTACGTGTCACAACTAGTTTTATAATAATTCGCGTAAATGAGCAGCTATTACTTATTCTCATAGTGGTTTTTGTCAAAATTACGTTAATTACATTTTCAACAAAATCAGCGTCCCTGGAACTAAAATAGCATTTTTTTGTATTTTTTTAATGAAAATGCACTAGTATTGTATCTTTCCTAAATCACCATTAAACAGGCTATCTTTTAAGTTTGTTGTACAAAACTGCCACATACATTTTTTTTTCACCACTGTAGGTTAAAGTTATGCAAAAAGAAAATTGTTCTGTGAAAATTTTAACAAAAAAAACTATTTCTTCAAAACTTTCTTGTTTTTGATAAAAAAAAACTTATAATGAGTAAAGTAACTATTCACGAATAATTTGATGTAAAAAAAAGTACTAGAAAAGGATTTTTTCATTACGATATGCTTAAAAATCTGTTTCAAGGTAGAGATTTTTCGGTATTTCGGAAAATTTTGTAAAACTGTAAATCCGTAAGATTTTGCTGAACATATATTGTGTTGTATTGATAGGTAGTGACCCTAGCTATCACCCCCTGCAGTATGTCGTGCTATTTACTGGACACCCTGTATATCTACCTAATTATTATTAATATATAAAAACATATTTTAAGTAGGTAGGCACTAGTACATTATTCCACTGGAACCCCCCTCAGGTAAAGGCCTCCTCCAAAGCTTTCCATTTGTTGCCATTGTGGACCAGCAAATTTTTTAATATCATGTTCCCATCTAGTTAACGGTCTCCCTCTGTATCGTTTACCCAAACGTCTTATTATACGTGGTCTCTATTACTTGAGAAGTAGGAATTATTTCATAAACAAAGAGTAGCTATCTACTGTAAGTCCTTTACGAGCTCGCGGTACCAGGATGAATAAAATAAACGAGGGTTTGTCGAATAACTTCCTTAATTATTCTTAAGAACGGTTCTACTTTTAATATATTTTTCTATGATATTACTTCGCTTGTCACCTTATCTGACTCAACTGTTTTTTTTTTCTGCTGTTCTTTCTAAAAATCAATATTTGTCTCGTATTTTTGCCATTAACTTTTAACTACGTAGGTAATTTCATAAAACCATTTTGTGTATTCTCCTAATAAATTCAAGTCACTAAAAAATAAAAAATCTAAGCAGCTGCTGTGAGTGTGGATTTGTGCCCGGGTGATGGCAATAGGCTCGAGCTCTATAATTTATTGGCAAAATGTGAGTGTAGTATAGGTCTATCTCTGCCCAATCCTTTAGGAAAATAAGGCGTGATGTTGTGTTTATAAAAAATATTATAGTTGTTAATCAGATTTCAATATATGAAAATTTGTATAGGTACATGAACTGACCCTATTGTAGTATTGTTATCTTAATACTTAAGATAAATGATAAATGCAATTGCTTTGACATTGACGAGATAACCATGTGATCCATTTATCACATTTACGAAGATCGTGACAAACGGAGATTACCTGTCGATGATTTAAAGCCCTTATCTCCTGCGGAATGACTGGATATAATAATTTTTTAAGCAAATCTCAGTCACCTGGTTTCTAATTTTTTTTTTGCAACAACAATGGTTTATTAGAAAAAATAGAGTTTAAAAATAATCTTACGTAAGTTTCTTTTACACCTATCCAAACATTTGGGGCACCTACAAAAATTTTACAAAAATATCTGAAACAACATTGCAAGAAACAATGGTAGCTAATATAAACTTGTAGCAAACAAACACTGCTAATAAATAACAACTGTCAAAATATCATACTTAAAAAAATAAATTGTAATAAGTAGGTAGTTATGATTTATTTTCAAGTATGATTTAATTAAGTAATATCACTATACAAAATCAATTGATTCTCGACAACACTAACAACATTGAGAAGTCCGCAATTAGACTAGGAAGAGGAAAATATTGGTACTTAAAATTCTTCAGAACATTCGCACTTATGGAAAAGAGGTAAGTCTCATCATAATTCAAAGTACTTAAAAGTTAATTGTCTTTATTGTTCAATTAACTCATTAATAATAGGTACGCTTTTGAAAGTAATTGATAGAATACATTGATTGTAGACCGCGTCTGCATTGCGAAGTTTCTCTGAGACGTACTTAACTTTCAATTTATCAAAGTGTATTTTTGCAAGTGCAGTGCAATGGTGGTTTCCTCAATATACGTTAGCAATCGCAGCGCATTTTATAATCATACCTTACTAGTTAAAGAAAGTGGTGAAACCTGCCCAGCAAGCTATCCGATATGCCTGACGCTAGAAACTTGTTGGTTTGGTTAGTATTAGGATTATTTATTATGGTATTAGGTACTTACACTTTTTCCATTATTCACATTACATAACACTACGGGTTTGATTATAAAAAGGTAGTTTGATTTATTTACATAAAAAATTCCACCGTTGCGAGACAATTAAATGATTAAATTAATTAGGAGTAGGTAAATACGATGCTGTCACGTATAAGAGTCCAATAATAAATGTATTAATATTAGTATTACCAACACATCTACTGCGCTCGTCATAATTATTTCTAGATGTTAGATGTAGACTAAGGTGGTGCTGGCTTAGTATCCCTGGAACCAAATACGCTCTGTTATGGCTTGGTATAGCCATAACAGAGCGTAGGTGGTTCCAGCACCCTAAATGCGTAACACACTATCAATGACAATCTGAGTCATTTTGAAGGATATTGTTAGTCTATTGCTTCATATGTTCGAAAAATTTGTCTGCTCAACAACGGGTACGTTTCAGTGCATTAATGAATGTTGTTGAAATGTCAAAATGAAAGCCGTTCCTATTGATAGTGTGTTACGCAATAACCCTGCAGGACTAGTTCTATATTTTTTTCACCGGTACTCACCTGTTCAATTTGTTGCGAGTCATTTCTTACAGCCAGCCGCCCTCTGTTAGGCCACACGTTTTTCTTGCCGTGTGTAGGCATGATCGGCACGGTCGTCAGTGTTGTATGGAGGCTTGTTGACAGAAACGAAAAAAAAAAAAAAACGTTTTTTCTACGGTGCGGTTCATACGCCATACCGTAAACCATGCCGTGTACAAAGGGGCTTATGGTTTGGGGGTCGCCGAATGTAGGGACACGCTGGACCATTACGAAGAATACTTTGTTAAGTTTACAATGTAAACTTCAGTGATGAAATGTACTATGACGTGTCGTCTTTAATTGACACAAGAATGTTTAATTGAGAATTATTCCGAATCAGCTGTGCTGCCCTTGTTGAGTGAGAATAACTATTCATTTCATGAATTGCATTCAATAACTTTGTCTATGTATGTACTCGTACCTATCTGATAGTTGAAGGTGGACAGTGAGAATGCGATCCATACTTCCATACTTAATATTATAAATGCGAAAGTGTTTCTGTCTGTTACCTCTTCACGCTTGAACCTCTGAACCGATTTGGATGAAATTTGGTATAGAGATAGTTTGACCAGGAAATGACATAAGATTGATTTTATTCCGATATTCCCACGGGATCGACACTTATGCGGGTGAAACCGCGGGGCGCTGCTAGTACTATAACTTATTCTGACGTACACTATTCATACGACACTCCCCCGTTACCCCGTTGGTCTCGTGGTTGCAAGCGCGACTGCTAAGCGTGGAGTCCTGGGTTCGTTTCGCAGGTTGGACAAAGTGTTATTGGGTTTTCCCAATAGGAATTTAGTAACAGCCCGGAGTTTGAAGTTGACGGTGTGATACCTACCCCCGTGCCTCGGAAATCACGTTAAGCTGTAGGTCTTGCGCCTGTTCTCTCTCCGGTCGTGTCGGAATGCGTGCCGTTCCATTGGACTATGAGAATGAGGGAAGAGAGAGTGCACCTGTCTCTGCGCACACACTTGTGCACTATAATTAATATCTCTCGCGCCAAACGCTAGTCTCGGTTGAGATTGGCCGCTGTGGCCGAAATACGATCTAGAGTAGTATATAACATACAGACCCTGTTTCTACAGTACAGTAGTCGTTAGCACATAGTTAATATTTGCATAGAGTGCACTAACACCCATATTATTTTGAAGAAGTCATACAAAATCAAGATTAGAACATGTGAAGTTGCAAAAAAATAATTAACTTTTAAAATTAATTTATCTCTAGGTTCACGGTACTTGTTAGTTTCATTTCTAGATTCATTTAAACAGTATGTAACTTTTGGCATCAATAAAACCTGAATTAACTAAATTAACACGACACATTTACTTAATCTGTCAACATAGACAAATTCATGAATCTTGATTTATTTCTTGCAATCATTCCGTACTTTATTTCTTGTCCTGTTAGTGTGAGCAAATTTTAGGTGTTAGAAATTCAAGTAAACACTTTAAATAACAAAAAAAAATAAGTAATTGATATTAGAGAAATATGCTCTGGTTAAATAAGGGGTTCGAAGGTTAAGCTAAGCTTGCCGCGTTCGGTTTGTTGATGGGTGGATGGCCATCCATACATATCGATACCCCTCCGTGCCTTGGATAGCACGTTAAGCCGTTAAGCCGTTAACCTTCAACTGGGTTGTAGGGACAAGATACGCTGTCGCTCCATGTAAAATACTTGTATTAAGCTGCATCCGGATAGACTGGAAGCCGGCCCCAACAACAAGCAAAGAATATAAGGTCCCATTAAAAAGATGGACAAACTTTTAGAAATCATTCAGACTACCAAAATAAGGACGATGGTAAAAAATATATAAGAAAACGCATGGATACTTACAAGAAAAATAATCAGCTAACGAAAATACACAAAGGTCGGCCGGCAATTTATTATTTTAGGTCAAAATAAAATCACTTTCAGTGTTTTTTTTTTTGCTTGGATATCTTTGGTTAGACGAACTGAGCGCTGTGTTAAAATTTGTCCATCTATTTTAATGGGACCCTGTATATTCAATACTAGAGCCTCAAATAATCGTGTAACATTCACGAAAATCAGAACAAAAAAAATTTTAAATACCCTCCTTTTGGGCTTCGGCGTAGTCTGGTAAAAAGACATCATCTCATACTCATAATATGTAGATATGGTAACAATTTCGCCAACTCAAAAGCCACTTTCTGCTGAACTACCTGCAAAAATTCTGGTCAATTAATCTTACAGTAGGAGTACATGGGAAATGAGAAAAAATAAGTATTGAGCTAAGTGTATGACATACTTTTGACTGTACTTATTTAACATTATTCACAACCCGGTGTCAAAAAGATTTTGTAAGTGGTTTTACTCTACGCATCTTGTCCACGGTCCAAGACGTCCTCTAATTTAATTAAAGGTCGGCTCTCCTGATCAATCTTAGCCAGACGTGCCTATTCGGGGTCGTTGAGACAAGTAGCAACTTGTGCTTTCTTCAGCTCGTTGTGGACAAAACGACAATCCAAGTTAGGGGGTTATTTCGAAAAAAAAAAGGGGGTTATTCTATTAGAAGTGATATTTTCCTCATTTTTATCCTAAATTTTTAGCTAGCTGTTCATGAAATATCTTATATAAGGCGTCTCGTGATCGTGTTAATATGCACGATAAGCGTGAGTGGTGGAGTGGTCACACTCTTTAGCAGAGCGCCAGCCATAATGGATGGACCACTTCAGATAACTGCACGTACCTATTACGCAGAAGAGAAATGGGAAAAGTCATGGAAAAAACTACTGGAAAAAATATAAAAAAAATTACAGGATTTTTCAATAGTAATAGAAGTCCTTGTAAAAGAGTTCGTAAAGAGAAGTGATTCCTCTCCTTCTCTCTTCGTACTATAGGTACAGGGTGGCATCCTGTTACCATGGATTAAATACACGATTCTGAATCACCCTGCGTTGAAATTATTCAGCGGTTAGGAAAAAAATAAATAGTTGTTCGATTTTGACCGCGTAGGTATTGCACTTTTCTATGAAACTATTAAAACAAAAATTTCTACGCTAGGAGGTTTAGAATCATCTGCTGAATTCATGGTTACGGTGTGCGCGTCGATCTATATCTCCCTATAAAAATATTACCCAAATAACAAGGTTGTAGCTGGTCTGACTACTCCGGGTGTACTTACCATTCATACATTAAAAGCTATACAGATTAAATAACTTTTCAAAAACCACTATTTTGTAGAGATATTTTAAGGACCGCCATTCGTTGTTATGTGGTTGAGAAGTAAACCGTTACATTACATTTATTTGAAAATCAAAGGAAATAAGAAAATCAAGTAGGATGTAGATAAAAAAGCATGTACCTATTGGAAATTCAAGCGCTTATCTGCCACGCGGCTCATAAAACACGAATGAGGCGGCCATTCCATAAGAACGCTGCTTTTAGAATTAGAAATTCTGCTTAATTTTGCAAAAACTGGGTTTTATTTTTCACTAGCCGCGCCCCGCGGTTTCACCCGCGTAAATGTCGATCCCGCGGGAATATCGGATTAAAAAGTATGTTAATCCAGGGTGTCAGCTACCTCCTTACAAAATTTTATTAAAATTGGTCCAGCTGTTTGAACGTGAAGAAGTAACAAACATATAAACACACTCACAGTCTTTCGTCTTTATAATATTATTGTAATATGCTTTAACCGATAGGTACATTTCCCGTTTGCATGAAAAGGAAACCAGGCTATCGCTTTCTTATTGACGCGTATAGATTGGCAAATTGGAACGCAATAGCTGGTTTGAGATGAATTATGTTTACCTAAAAACATTTTACTGACAACTATAGTACAATACTAAAGTTATTTACAGTTTACACCTTTACATTGACAAATAGTAGATTGTTATACAAGGGTCGAAAGGATTCAATTCCCATGCGAGGTATTTAGACGCCCGAGCGTAGCGAAGGCGGCTATAGTCCGAGTGGGAATTGATGACTTTCACCCGTGTTAAACACTCTACTTTTCATTTCGAATTTAAGGAAAGTAAAAAATAGCAGTTTTTCTAAAATATTTAATAATAACGATAACATGAATAGTACCTATTTAATTATCTTTTTAAATTTGAAATATGGAACACACCGCGTCACCGCCACATGAGTAGATCCTGTGTCACCGCGCCGCGGGCTGTCCCTCTTACGAATACGCTTACGAGAACTCGTATTTAAAAAAAATCACACTGGCTGTTTAATAAACTCAGAAGACCGCTGCAATATTCATAATTATTTAAAAAAAAACGTAGCTGACTACCTAACCAAATTTAGTTCTATTTTTAAAATTCATTCCCGCCCTAGGGAGGGAAGCAATTACTATGAGTCTTTCCCGCCCAAGGGTGGGAAGCAGCGTCTCCCACCCGCTATTCGGATCAAACAAACACTACTTTCCGAGTATGAGAAATGAAAAAGACTGTATTGTCCGGCCTATAATGCGGCGAGTCTTAATACAATAAAATTCGAAGGATTTGTCCTAACACACTCTCAGAATTTCTGCCCGTAGGTAATTGCGTAGCACACATACCTAAAATGGCAATCGATCAAAATTACTTTCATTTTGACAGTTCAGACAAGTTGATTACGTTATTTACGTCGTTGAGCGGACGAAATTTCCAAACCTATGAAGCAATGGATTAGGAATATCCATCAAAACGCTCGTTTTTTGGTTGAAAGTGTGTTACGCAATTAGGCCCCCAGGTCTGGATTCATCATACTCAGAAATCAATCCTAATACTGTCATTGGAAATAAACAAACACATTTTTACACGACATCACGTTAACTCACGTGATGAAAAGCGAATGTGATGGCCACTTCAATCTGTCCAGCTGGCTTAAAAAATATCAGATTATCTATGAGATATATTTTTACACGCACCTTTATTCTGTATAACAGTCGTTCAATCATCCGTTGCAGAGACAAGTGTCCACCTACCGATGTGTTCTAGATATTAAAGTAACTTATTACGTAAAGAAGTAGTAAAGTGAACAAATACCAAGTAATTATGAATTAGTTCGAGTAATTTTCTTGCTGCTAATTGTTTAGGGTAACTTAGCTTCGGTAGTGTTAATAGGATAATTTGCACTTGGCGGGTGCTTGGTGGATTGTATAAATATTTAGAGTTAAGGTATGTAAATATATTTATGTAATTAATATTGAATTGTTCTAATCATGCTTTATTAATATAGAAAATTAAAAGAACGTTTATTCAATAGAAACTTACAAGCCGCCACACAATTTTACTATCTACATTCTACATAATCTAGAGATCTCATCTTGCTACTATCTGTAGTCTATTTTTTATTGCTGAATGGGCCTGCTCTTGACCTCGATCACGCCTGATGGAAAGCGATGGATGAGGTCTATGATGGAACGAGCGTGCCCAGAAGATGCCTGTTCACATTTGCTTTGAAGGCAGACGGGTTAAATGTGGGAGGGAACAGAGAGAGAGAGCAAGAGAGAGAGAAAGTTCCACACTTTGGCTGTGCACATAATAAACGTGGAGGAGAACCACTGAGGACGACTCGTCGGGTTATCGTCCAAGTGTGCATGGTACGCTGCAGTACGTCTGGTTGTCCGGTGGTAAAACGGCGATTTTGGGATCAGTTCGTGGTGCCCCTGTGCACACTCTCCGAAGTATAGTCTGTAGAAGACCAACAACATTACACCGATCAGCTAGGCTGTGAAGCGTAGCTACCAACGTCTCGTTGAATATAAGCCTTTTAGCTCTGCGTTCCACCGAGTCAAGTGCAGCAAGCTGTTATTTTTCTGAGCCATCCCATAAGTGGCTGCAATACTCCATACAGGAACGGAGCTGTGCTTTATACAGACTTAAAAGCCGTCCTGGTGTGAAGTATCGCCTCACCTTATTTAGGATGCCCAGCTTCTTGGCTGCGGTCTGAGCTGTTGACTCGATGGTTGAGCAGAGCTGTAGGCGGTTGGTAACCGGTACAGATGCACCTCAGAAAGTAAGACATAACTGGACTGGCTCTGAACTGAGTCTCTCTTCGTCGTCTCTCACACAGTAATCCGACCAGCGGTTTTGCTGCGGGATAGGCCATGGTGTCCGAGGTAGGCGACTGCTTTCCGTATTGACAGCGATGTGGATGAATTTTTTGATGTCCAATGAACTCCTCCCTTTTTTTTATTTTTTACTATGAATGTACCCATGTACATAATTTATATTCAGGGGGGGGGGCCGTGGCTAAATAATAACAGCCGCACAGGTCGATCGATCAGGTTAAGCTACGCATGCCGCGGGTGGTCTGTGGATGGGTGACCATCTTTACATACCGTAACCCCTCGGAAAGCACGTTACGCCGTTGGTCCCGGCTGTCATTCGTGGACCTTTGACAGTCGTTACGGGTAGTCAGAAGCCCGAAAGTCTGACAACCAGCCAAGGGGTATAGTATTACCCAGTAACTGGGTTATAGAGGTCAGATAGGCAGTCGGTTAGACTGGAAGCCAACCCCAACATATAGTTGGGAAAAGGCTAGGCAGATGATGAGTGCTAGCTTGTATTCTATATAATTAAGTAATATTTTAAATTGAAAATATGAAAAGGGTTCAACACACTTAGGTCCTAATTTCATGTAAAATGCGTCAATAAGTTTCGTGGATACAAGTAAGTAAATAAAAATTAGCACGTCGATTTTGAATTAGAGTAATAGAAAATGGAGATAATTTTCTTGTTGTATTGTATCCGGGTAACGTGACAAACTTTATCTAAATAATGCTAATTCATGCTTTAATAATATTATTTACCAACTTATATATCTATTGTCGTCACTAACATACTCGTAGCTTGACAAAATCGTGAAATTGCATTTAGCAAATAAATGTTGCATTAGGTATTGTTTAGAGTAATGTCTAAAAATCATGATTCTCATATTAGGGAGTGGATCACTTTAGAGTATTTTATTACAGCCTTAATTCTTTTCTTGCCTCTTCTTGTTATCATTTACTTATGAGGTATTTATTTGGTGAAGTTTTACAATTGATTTGTTACAAGCACACAAGGTGTACCTAATTTCAGCGGGATTGTCCGAAAGGGTTACCGCTCTGGCCCGGAACATGAAGGGCTAAGGAAGGAACACGGGTGGGTTTTAGTCAGTAAGAGTCTGACACTCCCTTCCGCTCCACCCAGAGCAGGAGCGGGTCATTTGATGATTTCCCATCCGCAAAAAAAAAACAAAAGGTGTACAGTCACGAGCACTGAAGCGTGTCAACACTTGGAAACTTTAAATTGCGATTTTTTCACGAAATAACGAATGCAACTTTTTAATGCGACACTTTACATATAGCTATGGGTTCGAAAATACTATGTTCCTACTAATATAAAATTTCATTCAAAAATAAAGGAGAAAATCGCCTTTTAATAAAGCCAAGTGTATACATACTTAGGCTCGTGACTGTACCTAATTGAATCAACTGAAATCCTTAGACACCCCACCATTTTTACTAGGTACGATTAATTGTATTTTTCTTTTATTAATTTTTAATTGATACAGGAATTGTCTGTTACCAAATATAATTGTAAAAAAAATGTATTTTAGAGTCCTACTTGTTCCATCAAAAATATTGCTTGTTAAAAAAACAACCTCAATTGCATAGTAGTATCGATTCTCCACTTGATTATGAACAAGTTTCCAGTTTTGAGTTATTTCAATAACATGATGAATTAATCCCACAAGTAGGTAGTTACAGCCTGACATAACAACTGTAATGCATGACGCTTAATCAAGATAACAACAATACGGAATGACAAGTAGTTAAGTAGGAGCTTAGGTAACAATCAAACACTAATGAGTAAACGCGATATAAACTCCAATATGATTAGGTATGCAGGCTTTTTACGACAAAGACGCTGTAAAAATTAACAAATCCATCCTAGTTTTATGTGTGATAAACACTACATCACAATCACACATCACGCAGAGTAATAAAATATTATACAGCATTGTAATATCTATCTACTTATATCTTGAGTATACAGGGGCCACTTCGACCGACAACCTGGGGGCCTAAAAAGGCCACTTTAGCAGTATCATAAAAGGATAACATTATGAATCATAATGGACAGTTAACTGTTAAGTTAATCGTATTAAATACCATTGGTAAAGGATTTTTCAGTTATTATTTTTTGTCTGTCCTAAAATACCAATCAATCCAATCCAAATCTAATCCCAATCTCTTTGATTATACCTACGTAGTGCAGAGAAAAAAGAAAAACACGGACTGTCTTCGCCATATTACGACTCATAATGTTATCCTTTTATGATTCTACCAAAGTGGCCTTTTTAGGCCCTGGGGGCCTATGGTCCCCAGTTACTATGAATTTAGTACATGATTCTGAACTGAAAATTTTCTAAAAATTTGCTCACGCACATAATAATATGTAGGTATTGCACTTTTTTTATAAAACAGCAGACTTTTCTTTTATAATCAAGGAAAAATTTCTACGCTAGAGGGTCTAGTCATAATCATGTGTTGAATTCATGGTTTCAGTTTGAGCGTCGATGTTGCCACACTGTCTAAATCTGAGAGAAAATGCCGAAACTAACTCAGGGGCAAGTAGGTACCACAAAAGTTTAGAGCATATTTATCAATTAATGTTGATGAGAATAGGCTCACCCCCTATAACATTGGACTCGAACATAACTGGCAAAGTGTAGGTGTACAGTCAACAGCAAAAGTAGATGATCAAAATCAGAAATTCAATACCTACTAATGAACGGAGTTTGCGTCAGAACTCTGCCACACAGCCACACAGTCTCTGCACATAGCTCAACAACAACAACAGCAACAGCTCTGCCATACAGTTCTGACGCGAACTCCGTTAATTAGTATTGAATTTCTGATTTTGATCATCTACTTTTGCTGTTGACTATACAAACACCCCTGCCTAAACCATCTTGAAATACAGGGGTGATATTATGTAATCTAAAATCAAAAAAATAAAAAATAAATTATTTCTCCAACATAACTTAGGCTAAACAGATTAGTGATTGGAGCCTCCCTTTAAGCAAGTAATGCCTGTATATTGAGACTCCGCTCTTCCATACCGACCGAATACTACTTGGATAACAATAAAAATAAAGTAATGAACTTAACCTGTCGCACTGACAGTGGCAACCCGTGCTCTTACGCATTTCGTGTGTGTGGGAGTCAAGAGGGTAGGCAGTAGATCTCTTGTCTAGTAATTACAACAAAGTGCTTTCTCCAATCCATTTAACAATCGTGTTTCCTATGTCAATTTACCTTTTGAACGTAGATTGCAGCTAATTATCGGGAGTCTCATTATCAGGGACCTCATTGGTCTAGTAGTCGTATGTGCTATTGCTGAGCATGAGGCCCTGCGTTCGATTCCCGGGTCGGGCAAAGTGTTATGTATTCAGCTGTCCTCGGGATGTACTCGGTTTTAATGTATATGCGATATGCCAGTGATTGATGGCAAAGTATTCTGTTTGTGTTTTGTTTATCGTATAAGACGATTCAAAAAATACACACGTAATTGTTCAAGTTTTCACTTCTGTCGGCACTCCCGGAGTGCCACTGTTTTTTTCTATAGAGAATTTTTTAATTAGCTTGTATTTGTAGTTGGAGTTTGGATTTGTGCTCGGTTGATGGCAATAGGCTCGCCTCGTGTTACATGGGACATAGACATTACTGGCGAAATGGGGGTGTACTATAGGTACACATCTGCCTAAACGTTCGGAGTATACAGGCGTAATGTTATGCTAGGTATATGTTATGTCATTATTAGTAGTGGAAATATGGGCTGACATAATTATGCCTGCGTTGGTACAGACGCCAGCACATCACGCTACCCGAAACTGTCAAATTTTCCCAATCAACCTTGCACCTTAACCTTTAGCGATAAAGTTGAAAATCTATTTGTTTTTAAATCACAGATTGTAGTAGCTTGATGTGCTGGCGTCTTTACTACACATTCATACATACTACGTTTTCCGCATCCGAGACCCGACTACCTCAACTACTTTCTTCGAGTCGACTGGTGTTCGGGGTCATCCCTTATTGCGTTTGTTGTTTTACAATCTTGTCCTAATAATACCTGTCACATCCCTGTCATGTCTCTTTTGTCATAACAGACAATTTATTCGAGGGATAGATAGCAGTATTACCAGCCTCCGTTTGATTGATAACATGAGGCTGTGACATTCTACATAAGCTCAAGGGATTCCGTATCGCAGACAGTTTTGATTCATGTAAGATATCGGACTTCGGAAACATTCTTTAGGTTCTTTGTCTCAATAATAATAAATATTAGACATATTTGCCTAAGTTAGCACTTATCCGTTTTTGTTATTCACATAAATGGTGTTATGGAACTGTAGTGAAACATCCCTTAAAATTCGAACGGTTTCGAGATGTGATACTGCGAACAAGTGAGTTCGCGTTTGAATTAAAAGAGTGTCCATGGATTTCTTTCCCTTTTTTCTCCATATGAACTTATTACGCTTTGGAATGGACAATTAACTTCATCTTCCTCCTTCATCATTGCGTTAAGTATCTTTCAATAAATGCTTTGAGTTTTAAATTTTAATTAGAATTGTGCGCGCTTTCGAATGAGGTTCGAAGAGTTTACAGAATAGCACCTCAGAACATGTTCATTCTTAGAATGCACATAGTTGATATGATGTAGATAAGTAAGTCTAATTGTTTCACTCACAGACGGAGCACGTGACGTCTCCTTAAATTTCCTCCTTCCGCTTTACATATTATTAAACGGGCTGCATCATGTGATCGGTTGATTGCTTCAGAAACCAACCAGCAAGAGTTTTATGTCTTATGAAGAAATAGGTACAAACCATTCACCCAACTTTTTCTTCTTAAAAATATCAGTAGGTAGTCATCACGATTGCCTGCACTAGGTACATAAATACACAACAATGAAGAATGAATTTATTTATTTGCAGAAATATGAATTTAATCATTCGTTTCTTATGGGGCTTACACATATCCGTGGGCTTACATGACCTAAAGCCCGGTCATTGTGGACTGCATAGAAAAGAAAGAGAAGCGCGATGACACAACGCTGGTAATTTATTGCAAAATATGAAGCAATTATTTAATTATAAAAAGGCTATTGTTTGGACTAAAAAAATAAAACAGTAGTGTTTTAGTATGTTGCTTGTAGAATAATCTGACAAAAAAATCAGAATGATTGTATGTATATTAGTATGGTTTTTATTGTAAAAAGAAAGTTTTTAGAGGTATCTTCATGATTTTTTTTCTATCGTATCAAATTAGTTGTATTATGTTTTAAACACAGTATCTCTATCTACCTAGTCGGTCATATACTTTTATTGTTTCTAAAACTTGTGTTTTTTTCGTTTAGGTCCTGTAAGCCCCTTAAACTTAATGATGCTGTGATCCTGAAGTAGTTTAATAAAAATTTAACATTGTGCATCATGCACGTCCAATTTTGTTTACATGCACGGTGCATGCAAACATAATATGAATATTATTCCACATGTCCTTCTAGCTTCTACCAGACAACGCATCTTAATGAGTAGCGGTATTTTTCATGACCTAATCAATGGTGTATGGTTTAACATTCAATGCACGGCATAGACTATAGATAATATTGTGAGATTATGACTTAGAGGAAAGAGACGATAAAATAAAAATACTTTAACCTCGACTTGGAACAAGGAGAATGAAACCTAAATAATATTAAATAGACAATATTTTTTTTTTAACTTTAACAATAGTAAACATGATTCCAAGATATTTAGAAGTCAATGTACAGACGCCAGCACATCAAGCTACTACAATGTCAAATTTCTTTAGTAGAATTTCAACTTTATCGCTAAAACATAAAGTTCAAAGTTGATTGGGAAAATTTGACAGTTTCGGGTAGCTTGATGTGCTGGCGTCTGTACCATTTGGACAAGTATCTTAAAGGTGCACTTACCACATACAATCCGGCCTTCAGTGTCAGTGCGACAATTCTAGTCCTACTATAATTAAATATATAATCCTACTTAATATTATAAACGCGAAAGTTTGTAAGGATGGATGGATGGATGTACTCTTTCCCGCAAAAACTACTGAACGGATTTGGATGAAATTTGGGACACAGTGTATAACCAAGATTAACACATAGGATACTTTTTATCCCGATAATCTCACTGGATCGAGACTTACGCGGGTGAAACCGCGGGGCGTAGCTAGTAACTACTTAATAAAGATCAGATTCCCACAACACGTATTCGTTTGTATGAAAGTGACAGGTGTCAAGAGCGCACTGTATTAGCAACCCGCATGTTTCTAATACTTTTATGATCTCCTTTGCTCTACTTTATTTCGCAAATGTCATACTTCGTTCCAGTTTATAATAATGCAATTTACAAACAAATAGAGTACCTAATGTGATGTAGATTTATGTGTATTATGTTTAATGTCATGTCCTCCACATTATATGCTTAAAACAGATGAAGCTTAGGTATCCCTGTTTTTTAGCTGGAGATCAATTAACCTCAGCTTTTTAATTAATTCCATTGAAGCTTCAATCAAAAGTTGGGGCTTAACCACTCGAGCCCGGCGTGGTGCGATATCGGCCCATTACAATAGAAATTCAATTATGTCTCATTAGCAGTGATTAAGCGGTTAATGAATAACTGAAAGTTAAATGTCTATGGCTCTTTCAGGCCCATAAACAGATTAAAGACTGATTGTAAAATTCAACAGTCCTAGTACCTACATTGTCTAAGGTTATTTTAGTCAAGTAACCATCTCGCCTAAAGTCCCTATTAAGTAATATCTGAGAGCGAGTTTAATATTTCATGAATACTTTAGTAATTTCATTTGGCTCTCACTCAGGGAATTTCATATGTTCAAACGATGAGGGCGACGCCCGTTACCCGCCTCCTAATGTACTCTCGTAATATCACAAGACGAGATTATAAACGACTTAAATAAGATATGTATGTTTATGAACAACCTTAGATGCATCAAAGACGTCAATAAATGTAAATAAGGACTACAACGTCACATGATTGTAGTTTAGAAAAATCATGCGGAAAGTTGTTACCGTGCAATAACAACCATCATTCGATGATTCAAGAAAACGACCCATTACCTACACTATTAAGGGCCACGGACTACTTGAAAATTATAGTCCTACTATGTAAATATAGTCATCATATTTACCATAACATGCTAACGCAACGTTGAGCTTCATCTCTATTGTTTACATGAGTTCCGTATAAAACCATTGGTGGAGGTGGAAACGCAGCAGTAGCGTCCAAGCTTCTATGTTTTTAACTCGTTTTCCGGGTGCTATCGGCCACCATCTCGTGACTGGATAGAATTAACACTAACCTCATAATAAGTGAAACAAAGACAATCCGTATATGGCCCATGAAACTGACGTCAGCTTTTGATCGGTGTATTGTGAACTGGTGATTTATAAGTAGGTAGGTGTGAATGCAGGGTGACCACGTGTTCCCTTAAAAAACCGAGGTCGTGTAAAAGTGTAGACGTGAATTATTGTCGAGTGCCCTTAGTCAGGGCGAGCACGTAGCCAGTCAGCTGAGCGCCGAGACCCCGCCGCTGTGCCGCCGCGGCAGTCCGTCCCGTCCGCAGCCGCGCTGAACTCTCGTCTGTCCTAACCCTTATCGCAAAAGGTATGGCCACGTGATTGGGGGATCACGCCCGTGATCACCTACCGACGTCGACGCGAGATAGCATGCTATCAACCGTCCGGATAAAATGTTTATTGTGCCTGTTTATTGTTTATGTATCTGTGATGTAATTTAAGACGTTCAACGTTATATAGAAAAGCGTTTCGCCTCACATCACTACTTTCAACTTGAAGTACGTTGGTTGACCATGTGCCTGACTAGAGTATCCGCATAAACGGGTGGTAGGTATGTAATATTTTTCTCTGTGAGTTTTCCCAATGCTTTTTTGCCAAACTGTGCAGTGTGCTTTCGTTATTTATTTAAGGTTAACTGTGTTATTCGTTATTTATTTAAATCCATAAAGTGAATACAAGTCACAAGCAACAAAAATAAAAATGCAATCATAAACCCAGTGCGTTAAAATTAATACTGAAATAAAAACTTATTGAAACGTTTCAAACAATTTAGTTTTTTGTGGAGAGCTTGATACTACTAGGTATGGGGTTCAAAATACACTCGGTTATTGTTTTCTAATATGATACAAGCCGTGTGCCCAATTATAAAGAACTCTTGACCAAAAGATGCTTCTAGACCTAGCGGTTTAGGCTGTGCTGTGAATGTTAATGAATTTAAGATTTTTATTAATAGTGAGGTAATAAGTACCTACATTTTTTTTTTTCACTAAATTATCCAAATTAAACCTGAACACTATTACTAATATTTTAAGACTATCAGTTCATGAATTATTTATACATATTTCGCTGTAAATAAAAACAAGCAAATATAAAGTCACAAGCTATGAAAAGTGTGTTCAGGACAATATTCATGACTTTTATACATAGCATCTAACTTTAAATTCTTATTGACTTTATTCTAATGTCAAAAGTAAGGCATCCACATCCATACTTACCATATACATATACAATTATAACGATTTAGTCATGGCGCCACATTACCTAAGGAACATATTTTGATTGCTTTGTGGTTTCAACAAAGGGTCTTATTGCTATGGCTCGTTTAAAATCACATACAAAATTTCCATAAGCATTGTCATAAAATCACTTGGAATGTTGTCATTAAATGTGGTAGACTAAGTGAAGTCAATAGTATAGTTAGTATATACAGCAAGATAAAGTAAATAATTTATTATTGATCTATAAGAAAACGCTGTGACAAGGGGTCCTAAAATGGCCACTTTGCCAGAATCATAATAGGATAACATTATGAATCATAATGGACAGTTAACTGATAAGTTAATCGTATCAAATCCCATTGGTGAAGGATTTTTCAGTTATTTTTTGTCTGTGCTAAAATACCAATCAATCCAATCCAAATCCAATCCCAATCTCTTTGATTATACCTACGTAGTGCAGCGAAAAAAAAGAAAAACACGGACTGTCTTCGCCATATTATAATTCATAATGTTAACCTTTTATGATTCTGCCAAAGTGGCGTTTTTGACAGAATCATAAAATGATAACATTATGAATCATAACGGACAGTTAACTGTTAAGTTAATCGTTTCAAATCCCATTGGTGAAGGATTTTTCAGTTATTTTTTTTTAAATTCCAATCAATCCAATCCAAATCAAATCCCAATCTCTTTGATTATACCTACGTAGTGCAGCAAAAAAAAAAAAAACACAGACTGTCTTCGCACTCACAATGTTATCCTTTTATGTATCTGCCAAAGTGGCCTTTTTAGGCCCCAAGTACACACAATGAAAACAAAAAAGGTGTTCATAGCACTAACGAGTACGTAATTCAAATATTAATTAAAAATAATACAAAGTTAAACCAAATTCTTATTTAATTAATTGATTAAATTAAGTTATTTACATACGTAGGTAGGTATTATTAATAGGTATAACAATAGAATTTACCTACATATCTACATAAGAGATTGTCGGTGGATTACAATAATCTACAGCCATGGATTATCTGTACAACTGGATAATATAATTACAAGGATTTATTCTGATTGTTTTAAAGGTTTATGAGCTATATTATCATATTATTATGATAGAATATTATTTTAGTATGATTGAAGAATGGTCTGTTCCAAAAATTTTTTGTTGGAAATCACTCACTAAAGGGAATTTTATTTCATTAATTAGTAATACATTCATCTGTATTTGTATCTCACCACTTTTTTGTTTGCATAACATCATTAAATTGTAAATGAAAAGTCATCGACGACAATTGCGGTTATAGTTAACCTCATCTTCAAATGAAAAACATCTTTAAGGTGATTTAAAATGATAATTTTGTAAAGTTTTCAAATAAACAAATCAAAGCATTCAATTTGTGAGTACTAATTGGCATCCACAGGTGCGTTTCCTGATTAATTTGTTTTTGTTTTCATCGAATGTTTTTGGACCTGAGTTTACGTGGCGCTAGAATAATGGCGACATTAATTTAACACACGGCTAGGACTAGTCTGACAAAGTTTACGCGACTTAGTAGATCGATTCCTCGATTAAACAGTATCAAGTGCATATGTGACACATTATCGATAGACAATATTGATCGATACGATAAAGTCAAAGAAGACGACTAAAATGGTATGATAAAATCGATTGTCAACATCAGCTGTGAAATGTTGACAAGCTTCGACCTTAGTCGTAAGGTTAAACACGCTATCACTACATTTCATTACTTTAAGAATATTGTATTTTATTCTTTTCGGGCAACTTACAGCTAATTTAGACAGTGTTCTTAAACAATATGCAATTAAAGGCTACAAAATAAAAACGACAAAAAAAGGCCGGTACAAAATACCTGTAACATAAATTAGGAAATAAATAGTACAGAATCGATTAATACAAACTAAAAAAATCATTTCTAAGACACAAATAATTACTTAGGAATTATTAGGGATAAAGCATTGAAATATAATATTATATATCAATATGTCATTGGTATTATAATCTATTTTCACAAAGATACGAAACCGATGAAAAAATCGTAACACAATATTTTTTTTTTTATAAATAAGCGTTGCCTTTTTTTATAAAAAAAATATTCTTTCTTTTGCCAATTTTTTGTCTCTACTTTGTTTCTTTAGTTTAGCATCAACCATGGTCAGTTTGTTTGGCTCGATCTCTTCTCCCTTTTTCACCCGACTGCGGCAGAGAAAAAGGGGATAAGAAGTTGACAGGCTATCCTAAGGCCCTTTATTCGCCGTACCGTAATGAAGTCGGTAGATAAAACGTGTCCGTGTACAGTCAACAAAAGAGATAAGTATGCAGGATCGTCGGATATAGTGGCAGTTTAGTAAGAAACCGATGGATGTTGTCTACTGAAATTTAATTCGATAAATGAGCTGTTTGTTTTCTAATATTAAAAAACAATTTTATTCGAGATGTCCATCGGTTTCTTACTAAACTTCATCTATATCCGACGATCCTGCATACTTATCTCTTTTGTTGACTGTACATGTACAGCTTCCATAGTGATCCATAAAACACTGACGACAGTGGCTAGCGTCACACGGCGAATAAACCGTAGTTTTTCACGGTAAGTAAAACGTGTGTGTACAAAGGGCCTAAGTGTGTAAGGTTTTACTTTCCTTATCACTAAATTGAAGTTGAAAGTGTCTTTAGAGTCATATACTTATACAATAGGTAACTAAATCATAAGTGAGTTATGCAACGTGTAGGCGGATGTACTTACTCGTGTTGAATTCATTCAGAGTTAGGTCACGCGGCATAAGTTATAATAATTAATAAAATTAGCCTTTAATGTGATACACTCGGAAAATTACGTGCATACACGTGATTTCTAAGCTACCCTTATGTAAGAAAATTGTCACATTACGTCATATTAAAGAAAACTTCAGATCTAAACCCTATAAGTAACCATTAACGAATTGATTAACAGGCACCGTAATTGTGTTACACACTTTCAATCACAATCCTAATAATTTTGAAGGATATTGCTAATCCATTGATTCATCTGTTTGATAAATTGATCCGCTCAACAACGTAAATATAACGCAATGAATGTTGTTGAACTGTCAAAATGAAAGCCTTTGCTACTGATAGTGTACCACGCAGGACCTATTATTGCCTACTGGTAGAACGATTCGCTTTGCATATAATCTTTCTACGTCGAGAAAGCTAGTGACGCTTTCCATACGTCAGCAGCCAGTAGCCAGTGTAATCAATAGGTTCAAAAGGATTAAGTCCGTGCGTCCGTCTGGCCATACGTTAGCTCTAAGCTGAACCGGATTGCGAATACCAAATACTGAATTTACTAGTCGGATTTTTTAACATTTTTATTATAAAATACTTTGATAAGGGTTTAGGTAAATGTATGGTTAATGTATGGTTTATTTATACCCTCCTCGTTACTGGTATTTAAATGTTAAATACAGTGGGAATGTTAACGAGGTATATCGGTACAAGGGACATGATGTCACAATCTATTACCATGGATCCAGTACATGATTCCAGAGTTCCAATTCAACGGTTATTAGAAAAAAAATCACAAAATTGCAATACCTACGCGGTTTCAAGGTATGGAACAGCTGTTAGTGTTACGACTCCCGTGTATACCTATTTTTTTTCTTTGCTTACGCTGATAGTGATAATTAATAGGGACATTGGCCATAGACAGATCATGAAAATACTAAGAATCCCAAGTAAGCCACAAGAATTAGTATTCGATAACTCCTATTTCGAAATGATATGTAGTTTACTAAATGATACTACCTTGGGAGAACGACCGTCACGCAAACAAAGTTACGTATCTCTAAACGGAACAGGAATATTAATTACAAAGGAAAAGTACAAAGTTGCTGTCTGTTTCTCATTATTGTCCACCGAGTCTAAACATGTATGTCTCGTCATACCACTAATCATCGTTAGAAAATCGTGGGTTGATTCAATTAAGAGTTCAGATGCTGTGTTGTCTAACAATTTGTCCATTTTTGGGACAGTCCTAGTTCTTACTAATGATCACAAATGGGTTACAAGGTCCTAATTTACCACCAAAACGAACTCGTCTTATACTAAGTATAACTAGCTGACCCAGCGAACTTCATACCGCCTCAGAATCAATAAGCCATTCCATACAAAATGTATGAGAAATGAATTATCTTCATTATTATTTTTTTCGTGAATTTTTCCGATGTTTTAATAGTTATTCTGCTATTCGGGGCGGAGACAAATCCAACAAATCAAAGATCATAAAAATTGCTCCAGCCGTTCCTGAGTTATAAATGGTGTAACTAACCCGACTTTGTTTTATTTATATAGATACTTAGACAGACTAGGAATATTTACATTATGGAAAATCTGTCAAAGTATCAAAATCATTTCTCCGATAACATTTATCTGACAGCTCAAAAATAGGCCCAACGTCCTCTTTTCATGATTTTATCTCAAGATTATGTTGTTTCTAAAACAAGAAACATCCTTTAGTTGTATTCAACTCAATCAATCCATAGGAAGGACGTCGCAGGAGTCACCTCGACCTCATTACCAATGATAATTCAACGATAATGTTCGTTTTACACGCATAAAAGTTTATACAAATATATGAAATATCTATGTAAACATAAATACATAAAATCTGTATTGTAAATAAATTGACACATATTTGTGAAATTGTATTGTTAAGATTGTTAACGCTGTTGTGATCCAATTGGCATGGATAGGACGCAGCGAGTCAGTGCAACGACCAAGTGGGTTGGTCGTCACTTCGTCAGTGTCCCGCTAGTAGTGTCCTCACATACCTAATCGACAGGACGCGCCACCGGCCTCATGGCTATAGCCACGATCAGTTGATTGTTGTTTATCAGACTATGAATATCTCGAACTGTATGTAGTTCGCCCTAGTGACAGTGAAACTATAATCAACTGGACTAAGATGGTCTGTATTATTCCTTTTGTGTTCCTCCTTGTGAAATTTTCACATAACTGTTGTTACGTGTCGTGATTCATACGAAGCGGGGCTTTCAATCGAGAATCGTAGAGCGTGAATAGTGAAGTATAGTTTAATTGATATAAGTATATAAGTACCCAATTGATGTGCGCGACGTAAACAATAGTTCCATAGACTACTGTTTAGTCTATTTGATTCTTTTTTAAACGTTACCGCGCCATAAGGAAACGGCTCGAGGCCTATTGTGGAGCATGTAATAAAAATAAAAACAATGGAAAATAACTTATTCCGTGAACATTATTATAGTAATAAGTGTCATACGTGAATCCTACAGTTAGAGTTACTGTCATGTGGCAAGTCGCTGTATATTATATATCGAGATCGTGTTAATTTTATCTTTTGTCCTATGTATGCACACATGTCTGTTAAAAAACAAAAGGAAGATTAGATCAGTTAGTATTTTCATTTTTTTTTTTAAATTAACTTGTATTGTCCCACTATTGGGAGGGTTCGATTCCTGCACGGAGCAAATATTTGTATGACCTACAAGTAGTTGTTCCGGGTCTGGCTGTTTGTGTATGTGATTTTAAAAATGTTTGTAAACGCACCCATAATACTGGAGAAATTCCTAGTGTGGGGCAATATCTCCCCCATGCTTTTCCAATTTTTTTTTGTTGTGCCTTTACCGGTCGGTCAGGAACGAGTCCAAATCATCATGCAGCGTGTCTTAGGCCTGCCTCCGTGACGAAGCCCGTCTCTCATTTTTTTTTGTTAGCCTATATTGTTCCACAGCTGGGCAAAGGTCTCCCTCAAATCCTTCCGAGACTCTTTTCCCGCGTTTTTACCTCGAACGAGCCCTTGCGGTACGCGTCCAGGTCATCTCGCCATCTCTTTCTGGGCCGGCTTCGGCGGCAGCGGCGCCGTCCTTCTTCAGGCACCCATTGTGTGGAGACTTTTGCCCATCGGTCTTCGTGCATGCGGCTAATGTGTCCCGCCTCATTTCTTCTTCTCATTATAAAAAAAAATGTGATGAAGGTCTTAACATCCAAGATGTATCTATGTTCCCACTTCATAGGGTTCTATTGTTCTGTACGATACGTTAATCGAGTAGGCACGTATGTCATATTGCACTTCAAGCCTTGAATAAAGGCTTTTATTACATTTTACGTGCAATCTGATACACGCCAGACTCTCTCGGGTGCTATCACTTTGCGAGTTCTAATAAAATTATGTGAGTATGTGCTAAGTAGCGGTTCTATCTTTACTCCTCCCTGAGCAACAAAAAAATAGATTCTGTCTTTTGATTCTTTTAGAACAACAATTGTCACTGATATTGGTATTTAAACAGCTAACCAATTAATAGCGAAAATGTTCAAATTCAAATATATTTATTTGTGATACATATGTAAACTATTATAGTAGGTACACGATGTTATAAAATTAATTAAAGTTGTATCACTATGCGCTGCCTTACAAGGCGTACAAATATGGTCTACACAATAATAGCTGTATACTTAAGTAGTATAGCCTATAAAAATACTGCCAAGTAACCGTTTTCAATCTTTAGGAATAAAACCAAATAATATAAATGAAGGTAACAATTAATAGCTAGCTATTTGCTATTTTCTACTAACTTATTAACTAAGTAGGTACCACAAAACAATGTAGACAGGATATAGGTAGGGTGTTTTTTTTTGTGGATGGGAAATCATCAAATGACCCCTCCCGCTCTGGGTGGAGCGGAAGAGAGTGTCAGACTCTTACTGACTTAAACCCACCCGTGTTCCTTCCTTAGCCCTTTATGTTCCGCTGACTCGACCTCTTTTAAAAGACAGTATACGGAAATTACAGAAATTTTGCATTTAGAAAGATTGATTAAAAAAAATTCAAACCATTATAAACCATCCATACTTTAGGTGATATCACCTAACACCAAAGTATGGATGCTTCATACTTCTACAAAGTACACTCTTACTTTCACTTGTCATTAAAAAATCGCATGGCCCTTTTAACTGTTTCTTCAAAACCTATGAATGAGGTTGGCGATATCTTTAAACATTATGAATTCTCCTGAAAGCCTAATTTACACTCTTTCACTATGTAAACTATCATTATCATTCACTACGGAGCTTCCAAACATTACCAAGTACCTAATTCGTTATGCGCTTGGCGGTAAGTTTTCCGAATAATATGAAATTTCACATCATGACTTCTCAATAAAAGAAAAATGTAGGTATTGAATCAAGTTACGATAGCTGTACGGCAAAAACATTTTCTTTTTTGTTGTTCAACTGTTTTCCCCAAAGTAATACCACGCAGGTTCATATTTGAGAACAAATAATATAACAATACGCAGCAATAAGTGCGTATGAGGTACAAAATAATTCAATTGTTAAGTATTTTCGTATTAATATTTATTTATTAAAAATCAATGTACAATCGAGAACAATGGCCATATAAATAGTTTATACAGGGCACATTCAAAGATAATACATGCCCGAGATTTCTGAAAGCCTATTTAATTAATTCTGGGGGCCATTACATTATGAATATTAATATGGCGAAGACAGTCCGTGTTTTTCTTTTTTTCGCTGCACTACGTAGGTATAATCAAAGAGATTGTGATTGGATTTGGATTGGATTGATTGGTATTTTAGCACAGACAAAAAAATAACTGAAAAATCCTTCACCAATGGAATTTCATACGATTAACTTAACAGTCAACTGTCCATTATGATTCATAATGTTATCCTTTTATGATTCTGCCAAAGTGGCCTTTTTAGGCCCCCTGATCTCGAATTTCATGCCAACTATTATGATTGGCTATTGTTGTTGGTCAACTAATCACAAGTCTTGAAATTTGTATCTTTACACTTTATGGGGTTTATTTATATACGTTGTTAAAGTCAAGTAATGATTAGCGACTGTTTAACCGTACATTTTTTACTTTTAGACGTCTCTTAACTTTAAAAAACGTTTATAAATAAACCCCTACGAGTCAAAGTCATAATTAAGAATATGGTTAAAAATATTAAGCCTTTTTAGGGTTCCGTACCAAAATGGTAAAACGGCACCCTTATGGTGAGACTCAGTCTGTCTGTCGGTTGTCTGTCATAGCAGGATATCTCAAGAACTACTAATGCTATCAACTTGAAATTTGGAATAGTTTTAGATATAAAATTCTCTGACGAATATAGCCTGATATGAACCCTCGGTCCACGAGTCCGACTCGCTCTTGCCCGGTTTTTTTAATACCTACATAGAAATTGTAAAATACCAATCGATTACAATTCCAATAATTATAACAATAAAATTGCTGATGGATCAGTTTGCAAGCGCGACTGCTGAGCGTGGGGTCCTGGGTTCGATTCCCAGGTCGGACAAAGTGTCATTGGGTTTTCCATTAGGAATTACTTAGGAACAGTCCGGAGTTTGGAAGTTGGCGGTTTAATACCCCCGTGCCTCGGAAAGTACGTAAAGCCGTTGGTCCTGCGCCTAATCTCTCCCCGGTCGTGTCGGATTGCTGTCCCATCGAACTTTGAGAGTAAAGGAACAGAGAGTGCACCTGTGTTTACGCACACACTTGTGCACTACAATATCTCCTGCGAACCTGGCTAATCTCCGTTGAGATTGGCACCGTGACCAAAATCGTTCGGGAGGCTATTATTATTTATTAGGTACTATATACATAAATATAATATCCCCAGAAGCACGTCACCTATCGCAAGTAATTATTTGATTAAGTGTTATTATATTAATACTAATAAAACTAAGATATTAAGCAAATACAAAGTAATTTATGAGCTTTACAGATTAGCAGGTTAGCACCGTCGTTTCACTTAAAAGACAATTCTAATGAACATTAAGTTACAGCGGTACATTTCTTACGCTTATTTTTTATTAAATATATTTGATCTTGTCATTGTGGGGATGAGGTGTGTGCAAGTCGTGATGGCGGAGTTACCCGCTGCCCTCCGTCCGGTGTAGTGCTAAGTGCTAATCATGTTGATGACATGGTAAACAAACTAAAACCCAGACCTTTATTGATGATCTTCTGTCACATGAAAGAGATTAGTGCCATAAAACATTATGGTACTAATCTCTTTCATGTGACAGAAGGCCAAATGATATGAATGTGATAAATGTCAATGAGAACACTCATTGACATATTTATCAACACAAACGGTAGCTTGCTTAACCAATCATTGTGAATAGATAACTATTCTTCATAGACATATTATGCTGGGTAATGGTTGTGGCGCCCCTTTCACTAAGTTACTATTGTGCATGTTACTGCCCTGGGTTTTTAACCGACTTCAAAAAAGGAGGAGGTTCTCAATTCGACGGTATGTTTTTTTTTAATTCTGATTTTCTGCTCAATTAATCTGCTGCCAAACCTCATGATTACTACAGTCCGGCCGTCGATAGAACGCGTTTCTGAAACCTGTCAGTGCAACTATTCTAGTAACTAATAAAGATCAAATTAGCAAACCCACGTATTCGTTTGTATGAAACTGACGGGTGTCAAGGACGCGTTCCCTCGACGACGCGACGGGACGTAGGTATAGATACCCATCTATGTCGTTATCATTGAATGGTCGAAAAAACAACAGCGAATCAAATACTTGACCTGAGGTTTGACAACATACCTAATTAAGGACGAATTTCACCAAACTTTAGAAGCCTTATCCTGAGAATAAATTTTAATTTTTTGACAGTTTTTCCAACTGTCAGACGTCAATTTTATTCCACGGATAAAAGATATATACCTATCTAACTGATTTTGATACAATCAGCCCTTAGTAGGTTAGGATATAGGCTTTTGTAAACCACCCGAGTAAATCATAAGCCTACCTACTTACACAAATCTGTAATGGAAAGACGTGGAATTTCTTGAACGTGTTTGGGTTAAACTTGCCTTTGTTTTTATTATTTGTGTTTTATGTTTAACACAAATATTAAAAATAGAATCTTAGCAAAATAGAGCCTTTAAATGTTCATTGCTGAACGGAGGCCTCCTAGTAGCCTCAAGGAGCAATCCGGAGACTATATTTTTATAACCAAGCGTACTATACGGATAGTTGTTCTGCCTATAAGTATAAGTAACCAAAAGGAGATAGGGCTACCATAACCTCTTAGCCATCTTAGTTTCACGTTTTTCAGAATCCTCACAATGTGTGTACCTAATGTGTAATAACGCAGTGTCTAAGCACTTTTAAGTTCACATAGATTATGCTCAGATATTGTTTTTTCAAAATAAATTATTCAAACGACGTAAAGATTTTATACGACTTGTATATTGGCAATAACTCGTGTGTTATTTAAAAGAATGACCACAATATATGTATTTACTGCTCTTTTAGTGAGCCATTAGCAAAAAAGCGCCTTTTGTTTCTATTCAGTGATGATGTTCGGAAACTCATTAGGTACTTGTGTCTTTGAGTTATGTTTAGAAGCTGAATGCAGCAACACGTCTCAATATGCATATCATTTTAACACTATTTTCAAAACAAATCTTTTTAACAAGCTGTCGAGTCCAGATGACCTATAAATAAATGAATAAATGACAGGAAGTTTTCCAATCAAGAGATCAAGTCAGATCTAGACTTGATACATGTCCTACCTATTGTAACCTTTGAACCGTGACGGTACGACGTTTCCTAAACCGTTTTGCTGTTATATGAATAGTAGGAACTGTTATAGTAGGGTGACAAAAAACTGAACACTGCCTTGTTGATTCATTGAGATAACCAACTACGTCCGTCAATGACTAAGGAAAATATATCAAGTAACTTCTTACAATTTGTATTCAACACAGGAAACTCATAACCTATATTCATAAAAAATGAGCCTGAATACTTGGCCTCGGTGACCTACAGCGTCTAGAGCCAAGGGCCGCTCACTATGTCTCATGGCTGGTCCACTAAGGCCATTGTCCTTTACCTTTTAATTAAGATCTCATAACACATACGTCACTACGATGATTGGGTGAGCAATCCGTTTAATTGTTGGAAGCGATAAGCGTTAGGAGAGCGCGAGTCGTCGCATACGTTCGTATGAACATGATTGGAAACTCGTGGTCGCCTTCTCGTGAGTGATCATGTGATTGTGATGAGACCACTTAAGCAAATAAACGCTGCTGCTGACACCCGCGACCGCTGTCGCTACCACCCGCCGACAATTAGCTTAAGACACACTCACCTAAATAATTCAATGGGACGCGTTTGAACTAATAAGGAGACATTAACTTAATCTACGTCAACAATGCACGACTGTGTAAACATTCGCGTGATTTCATTACGTGTGTATGGATTTGCTAATCTGAAAAACCACAATAATATTATCACATTATTGTATGTTATCATCTTGTGACTTGAGGTAAATACAGACATCTGTAAAGCAAACATAAATGTTTTGATTAAACGCTATAAAAAAATTGAGAAATGCTACAGATTATAATTTTGTGGGTATTTCCTTGACAACAAATATTCTTAATTATATCAATGATTTATTGTGCTTAAATGAACAGATTTATCTTAAAATAGATTATCTATAATCTAATAAGATAATCTGAATTTTTAAACAAAATGTGACACTTGTTATCTTCTGATATGATTTCTCAATCAATTCATTTACTGTTCACAAGATTGAAACTATTACCTTCAGGAATGACATCTCACAAGATTGTGAGATGTCATTCCTGAAAGTAATCGGTCGGTTCGGTATTATTTGTTATTTTTACCGACTTCAAAAAAAGGAGGTTATCAATTCGACACGTATGTACGTAATATTATTGCATTATATTCACATATGACAATCTAATAAGGCTTCCAAACAAATATACAAATTTTTATAGACGTATGTATGTTTGTTGGTCAGATAGTCAGTCGCTCCATGTAAAACACTGGTATTCAGCTGCATCCGGTTAGACTGGAAGTCGATCCCAACATAGTTGGGAAAAGGTTAGGCAGATGATGATGATGTATGTATGTTTGTCCACGCATTTCTCCGCAACTATGAATCGGATCTTGACCATTTTTTTTGTATTGGCTTACATTTACTTCAAGTTAGGGAACAGTGCAAGTTTCATCAAAATCGATTCAGTAATTTTCAAGATATGGACTTACTATGGGCTTATTGATACGAGCTACGTGTGTATCTAGTGTCAAAGGGAAAACATCTCAATACCTTGGTCAAATTCAAGTGCAATATTTACAACAAAACTATTACCTACATATTACAAACAAATATTCCAGTTTTTACTTAAAACTGAAAAATACGAAATAAAAAAGGATTTAAAAAAAAATTTACGGACTTCGAAAAGAAATGAACTCAAAATTATGAAATAACTTTAATTTCGGAACTTTTTTTTATTAATCAATGTTTTAAAGCGGATCAAGATTAAAATCTCGAAGCCAGGATCCGGGGCCAAATGTACCTTTACTTGTCTTAACCATAGTGTTCTTTGAATGCCAACACACGGGAATGTCACGTCTCCAAGTCCACAGTTGAGGCTTTTAATTACCATCCTCATTACCTCACCAGCCGCAAACTCTCAATAATTAAAAGTGTCCTGAATGCAACACATTATGTAGACACGACAGTACAGTCATGTGCTAAGGATCCAGGATCCGGGGCCAAATGTACCTCTACTTGTCATAACCATAGTATTCTTTGAATGCCAACACACGGGAATGTCACGTCTCCAAGTCCACAGTTGAGGCTTTTAATTACCATCCTGATTACCTCACCAGCCGCAAACTCTCAATAATTAAAAGTGTCCTGAATGCAACACATTATGTAGACACGACAGTACAGTCATGTGCTAAGATTGTGCTCTTTGTATCGTAAATAGTGGACATAATAATGCACAAATCTTTTCAACTTTGGAAATAAAGGTTTCATAAGTCAAGGCTGTCAATGAATCCCAAAAAATAGAAACTCAGCATTTTGAATTTTGTCTTTAACTATGTTTATATTATGTGTAAAAACTAGTCAAGTGCGAGTCGGACACGAAGGGTTCCGTACCACAAGGCAAAAACGCCGAAAAAAACACGTTTGTTTTATGAATGCCCGCCTTAAATATTTATTTTATTCTGTGTAATATTTATTTTATTTTGTTGTTAAAGCGGCAATAGAAATACATCATCTGTGAAAATTTCAACTGTCTAGCTATCACTGTTCATGAGATACACCCTGGTGACAGACAGACGGACGGTCAGACAGCGAAGTCTTAGTAATAGGGTCCCGTTTTTACCCTTTGGGTACGGAACCCTAAAAATTGATAAATATTTCGGTAATGAGGACGGATTAAATAAATAAACTCATAACCAAAAACTAATATGGTCAATGAACCCGTTAAAATGCCCAGCATTATTTTGGGAAAACTCCTAAAGTACCATGATATAAACACAATATGTAACTAATACAGTGTGAGTCTTTATAATGTGCACATACCGAAATGAGGGAAACTAAGCTTAATTTTATCGACGGAAAAAATATTAAAAAAAAAAATATTGTAGCATTTTTAAAATTCTTGTTCGCTGCTGTGACCCCTGTGTAAACAATCGCCCTCAATTGAGAATTATGTTTTTTTTTAACAAAAACCTGATATTTTTTCATAAATTTTTACAATAATTGTAAACTCAATAAAAGCCCCGATTACCTACCCTTTTTTATTACTTTAAATTATTCTCCATCGTATCAGATTTCTAAACGGAAAAATACCATGTTTATAACTCAATCACAACATTTCCTATCAACTGTTAAAGAAAGGCCTTGCAATCACTATACTTTAGCAGGTAAAGATCCTTTTAAATACTTTTTTATTTTTTTAAATATTTTTTCCGTCGATAAAATTAAGCTACGTTTCCCTCATTTCGTTATGTGCACATTATGAAGACTCACACTGTATAACTCTTTACATATTTAATATGTAGATACTCCAAAGTAATGAGAGCACAAGGGCACAATTAACACCTAGCGTTATAAATTTGTATACAAAATATATTTAAGGGTATAAAAAGCAGTAACGCCTCCCAATTGGTAGTATTTAAGCAATCCTCGATCTGACTGACGGTTTGCAGTACAATCATATTTTATCGTGCACTTATCATGCAGTGTGTACAATATTGCACCGACTCCGAAGAATAAGAACTAATTGGCAAGCATATCAGCACAATATACTAGCACAATGTAAACAATGCGCACCTCTAATATTCCTCTATTTACGATAATGTAAAACATTCGTGATGAAACAAGTGATTAGCATCATTGAGTTTACCCTGTCCTCAGTGAATGTTGAGCCATCGTCACTTAGAACTTATCTGCTAAGTCGCTGGAGGCTTCTTTGCTGACACCCTGAAGCTGAAACATTCAGTCGCGCGATTGTTCAGTCCACTGTCAGACATTGACCGGCGCGGGCGCAGCTTTTATCCGATTATCGCGCGCTTTCTAAAGTTATCCAATCGGAACATAGACAATAATCATCAACATGTATCAGACTAAGCGACGACAGTTATTGGGTGTGTGAAAAATACTATTTATGTTTTTTTTTTGTTGCATTAAAATCTTCGATTACGATTAAGTACTATAATTTGTTTTATACATTTTTGTACTTATACATTATTTGAATTCCTATTATCTTAGTTGTCTTTTAATCATTTATGAAAAGCGACCGCGCTTAAAGATTTGTGCTATTCATACTTCGTCGTTTTTGTGAAGCCGAAACTTGGAAGATAGTTTCGATATTGACGATTTTTCAGAAAGCAGTGCACTTTACCGGTTTATCTATGTTCACTGTTTTCAACGTGCATCAAAACGACAACAAAGCATTATTTTTATAAAATAACGAAATGCCAAATTAGGATCTCAGGACTGAACTCCAAACATGAGGTTGTTATTGCTATAAAGCTTACAGTATTTTTCATAATAATTCATCATCAGCAATCGGCCTGTCCCTTTTTTTTTGTTAGCCTAGTTTGTGTTCCACTGCTGGGCAAAGGCCTCCCCTTTTTCCTTCCAAACCTATGTCTTGTGCGATCCCTGGCCATGTTGGCCCTGCGAATGTTATAAGATCGTCACGCCACCTGTCCCTTACCCATCCTAAAATTATTCTACGTATATTGTATAACGCAACATATCTCTGCCATCGGTTAGTTAGTGCCCTTCTTATACCCACCTCTAGGGCCAGTGTTCGATTAACTTTTTTATTTTAGAAATATTTAAGTATTCATAATACCTATAGTAAATAATAATATAACTAGTGCATACCATTGCAGTTAGTAAGAGTAACTACAAAATGACAGTCACAAGATTTTTTTTTAATGTATTTCCGTGATTGGACGTTTTCATTTCATTGTTTTTCCCCATGCTAATGCAACCAAACAAAAAATCCTATAATATATGATTTATGGTTGTTTTTCTGATTTGCCTTTTTTTTGTTTTCCTTATTTCTGGCTGTCCGCGTCAATGTTTCATCACATTTTTGGATACAGCAGCTCGTAAATGGCTAGTCAAACGCGTGCGCGCTGTTCATGCAATAATGGAACCCCGTAATCGGTACCTCCTGTTTGAATAACTTTAGAAAACTTATCAAGCCTTTCTTAAAAACGTTGTCTTATGATTTCTAAATTGTTTATTATTGTGTTTCCAGGTTCGTAAGACGAGCATCCGAATGACTGCTATAAAGGAATACCCTTTCGACTTGAGTGATTTACAAAATCAACCACCAAGCGCCGTCGGTGGCGACCCGCGGCCTGCACAGACGCTGCCCAACCCATCTGCGATCAAACAGCGCCCCTCAGTCCCCACACTTGAAGGAAAGAGAAAAGTGTCCATCATGGCCGACGAATCAAGCAAGGATCGAGAAAACCTACCATCAGACAGGTATGTAGTACCTATAGGTGCTCTAATTACAAGCTTCGAATGATGTATGGATAACCAAGACAAGAAATGGCTAATCGTTTAGTATTGTGAATTTCACCAACGAAAAACGTGATCAGCACATGTGAACCACGTTCATGAGCTGTCAGTGTCATCATTGTTGTGGTACAAACGAGCGACACGCGACAACGGCAGAGGCAACTGCAGCCGTCGCCGAGTGTCGACGGCTGCTGTCAACGCGTCGATGGCTGCCGCTGACAACATGCCGCTCGTGTTATTGAGCACCGTACTCACATACAGGAGTAGCACGTTGTCGAAGGCGGGCTTCGACAGGAGTCGACGGCAGCAATTGCTTCTACCGTTGACGCGTGCCGCTCGTGTGTATGCACACTTAAACTTGGCTTAGGTGTGCTGATCGCGTTCAGTTTCATTGGTGAAACTCGACCGATATCTAAAAAAAAAATTTAAACTTAATTTGTAAAAAGTCCCGATAATCAGTTTTTTCGTTAGTCAATCTTGAAACCGGAAACAATAGGTATAGGTACATAATAATACTTTCCATGTTCAACAAATATACTATTTCAGATAGTTTCTATCTCTCTCTATCTATATTTACTATTGGTGTATCCATAAATTGGTGTATATTATAAATGCGAAAGTGTGTCTGTCTGTTACCTCTTCACGCTTAAACCGCTGCGCTGAACCGATTTAGATGAAATTTGGTATAGAGATAGTTTGAGTCCCGGGAAAGGACATAGTACCTATAGTTTTTATCCCAATATTCCCACGGGATCAACACATATACGGGTGAAGCCGCGGGGCGCTGCTTACCGACTTAAACATAACACGTGAAATGTGGCTGTACTCTGCCTGACCCTTCAAGGAACATAGGCGTGATGTTATGTTATGTAAATAATAGATAGAATATTTAAATTACTAATTTTAATAATATTCGATTTTCGGTTTATTTTCCAAATATTATTATAAACACGACACGAACAACCAAACAAACAAATAACGAACATACGGAATGAATAGGGAAATGTCTGCGTCCGGGAAAATGAGAAATAATGATATCAAATCAGTATCAATTCATTGTGTTTTCCTGTTAATCTGTCCATATATTGATTTCGTAAGTTTATACACACGAAATCAGTGAGTATTAATAAAACAATAAAAAGATAAGAATATTCATGTATTTATTTTTAATTATCTGTGCTTCTATTTATATGTAATTAGGTACATATTATATTTATAAGTAGTTTTAATAGGTTTATGCGTAGTTTTATATTTAAAATATTTATTCCTCAATTTTCATGATTGCCCCTACCACTGTTTGTCTCTGCATCACCCAAAGGTTGACTGGTAGAAAGTGCCTATGGCATTAAGTCCGCCTCTGTACATTTATGTACGAGTATGTACTTGAAGTATTAAATAAATAAAAAATATACTTTTAATAAACAAACTAAAGAGATCATCCTGGTCTATTCTGTAAAATTTTCTAACCGTGAAAACATGTAGGGTGAGCTTGAAGTAAGCTGTCATTCCACATTCTGTAAATTGATTCTGTTAAAATCTCACCGTGAAAACTTAGGTGAAGTGAGCGTGGAGTGAGCTGTCAATAGTGTCAATTCCTAGCAAAAACAAACTCACTTCACCTAAGTTTTCACATTGAGATTTTAACAGAATCGACCGGCTGTAAAATTATTGACACTTTCACTTCACCTATGTTTCCACAGTGAGATTTTTACATAACAGAAAGGCAGAACACAATGTGATTTGAATGAAGATTAAAGTAGATTCTACAGAGTCTATTTTGCAATTCATTAGTAGGTCTCTAATTATAAAAATGAATCAGGTCTTACATGCATGAAAACTTCAAAACTGCAAAAAAAAAACAATTTTCCAAAAGGAGTACCTAGGTGCTGTAGGTAGGTACTCAAAATCGGTACTCACGAGTCAAAGCAAATCTTTTTCGGGTTAAATGAAGTTCACGCTAAAATCTCTAACGCCACTTTAGCTACAAGTTGCGAACTATTTGTGAAAATTTTGTACAAAAAAAAACTTGAAGTGCCTACGATAACGTAGCGCCACCTGTAGTTTCAGTACAGAACTAAAACTACGCACAGTGGGTACGTTATGTATTGAGGCATTCACTGCGGTAATTTACATTGACTAAGTACAGCGCTCAGTGAAGTATCGGTACCAACGAACTTACGACAACTGTTCATAGATGGCGTTCACTTTTATCTAACTTAGCTCAAGGTAGTAATACGGCATCCTTGGCCGTGCTCCTGAAAAATATATGTTGAGTGTATATTGAAAAGAGTTATTACAACTTAATTTTTTTTTAATATATAAACGATCCCTTGTTCGGATGGCGTAGACTTGGGTTAAAATTTTTTGACAAATTTTCATTAGATAATTACTGGAAAATGGATTAGAAACAGTTTCCTGGTAGTAAATATTTTTATCTCGATACAATTAAAATGATCTTATTGATATCCACCCTTTTGTTACTACGGGTCCTTATCATTAGGAACATACATAGAATAAAAGAAAAACGCTTAAAATATATTTTTAATTTGTTACTTTTTCCTAACGCGAGCGTTGAAGTCTTTTATTCTTGACCTATTTAATGATTATTACATGCTTGTGCTAAGCTTACGTTATCATGCTTCTTAGTTATATAAGAGGCATCGTTTATTTACTCATTGTCTGTACTATCCTAGAGTGTATATATTTTAAAAATTATTGATAGAACTATGCAAAATTATCACAAATTGTTTAAACATGAGCACGTCCGGTATAATAAGTTATTTTACGACTAACAGACGACATTCGATCATGAAGCTTAGCACATAAAAGTGTTTCTAATAACTGCGTACCTTTCACTGAGCAATGCCTCACTCGCACATAGTAAAGTTTCCTTCGCTCATCACGTGACCGTTGTTTGTGAAAGGCATAGACCGTGCCCAGTCACAAGAGAACCCTGCTGACTCATAACACATCCCTTTGTTGTCTGACGGGCAACAGACACTGGCGGGGATAATAGAGGTCATGTCAATTGGTTGCTTCCAAGACGTATGTAGGTATCACATGACTGGCGTCCAAACAATATTGTATTGCAATAATAACGATAGATAGGCGTACTTAAAGGCGTCACGTGCTTTGAGTCTCAATTAAATGTAATTGCAATTACATTTTTGTGTGGTCCCGTTATCGAGTCTATTTTTAGAGATAGAAAAACACTTAGTCATTGCTCTAGATTAAATTAAGTTGAACTCATGACAGCTCCACCAACCCGCACTGGGCCCGCGTGGTGGATTATGGTTATGGCCCACTCCCTCTCACAAAGAGGAGGCCGGTGTCCCAGCAGTGGGAACAATATAGCCAGATTATGTTATGTATGTTATGTTATGACAACTTTATGAGATCAATCTCGATCTGCCTAGCCTTTTCCCAACTATGTTGGGGTCGGCTTCCAGTCTATCCTGATGCAGCTGATTACCAGTATTTTAGATGGAGCGACTGCCTATCTTGACCTCCACAACCCAGTATCTGGGTAATGGCATACCCCTTGGTACGACTGCTTGTCAGACTTTCGGGCTTCTGACGTCCCGTAACGACTGTCAAGGTCCACGAATCACAGCTTTATGAAATTCATACCTTTTTAAGGTTCCGTACCCAAAGGGTAAAAACGGGACCCTATTACTAAGACTCCACTGTCGGTCGGTCCGTCTGTCGCCAGGCTGTATCTCATGAATGATAGCTAGACAGTTGAATTTTCACAGATTATGTATTGCTGTTGCCTTATAACAACAAATACTAAAAACAGAAAACAATAAATATTTCAGGGGGGCTCCCATACAACAAACGTGATTTTTTCGGTGTTTTTTGCCTTGTGGTACGGAACCCTTTGTGTGTGCGAGTCCGACTTGCACTTGACCGGTTTTTTTTATATAACTGTGGGTCTGTAAATCCTCTAAATATAAAACATGCAATTCTCGTACTATGAGAAAGTTATGACCCATTAAATTATGAAAAGGGAAAAAAGTTAAGTGACTTTTTTTTATAATAAACAAGAAATGTCTTTAAATAAATGCATACAAGATCTTTAGCGCCTGTTCACCTTGTCAGTGCGACAGGCGGCATGGCAAATGGCAGCCACATTCGTTTCCCATTTATACATACTGAGTACTGCAGGCGACGCTACATTTGCATAACACCTTTTCATAAAGGCCCGCCAACGCAATCATAACGAGGCTAAAATAATCTTACTTATTATTATTATTTATTACTAGCTTTTGCCATGTGTTTCGGAAAATATCCCACGGGAACGGACTATCAGGATTTAAAGTACCCTATATCTATGTGCCAAATTTCATCCAATGTTTACGCGGCGCACGCCAAAGCTCCCAGTCGGACGGTCGTCGGCGGGAGGCAGCTGTTTTTGTCCATTTCAGGGCAAAGGCCTCCCTTTCCTCCTACCGTCCCACCTTCTGGGCCTCCCTCTGTCTCTCAACCTAATTTGTTATTTCAAAAATCACCTTTCAATAAATCATAAACTTCAGTGTCAATGTCTCCACGAATGTATGTAGATGAGTGTACATTTTCATCACCTCTGAGGAAAATAGCAATGAACTTAGCAATGACTCTTTTTCATGCAAATTTCCTTTAAAATGGTATTTTTTTTATGAAAAATATCAACGGGAAAGTTATCGATCGCTACATTTAATCATAGCACGCCTACCTAGGGTTGCCAACCATACTTTATAATAACGTTATCCTATTTTATTTTCGATAAACATACTTTATACTTTTGCATAAAAATAAAGTATGCGAAAATACTTACCTATACTTTATTTCTAGTGATGCGTAAAACGAAAGACTCTTATGGGCAATTACTGAACTATTTATCGATGGGTAAGTACTTATAAGTCACCAAGTTCCCGTGCCTCGGAAAGCACGTAAAGCCGTTGGTCCTACGCTGATCTCTCCCCAGTTGTTTTATCGGTAATGAATCTACAGTGGCGTGAAGAGAGAAATAGATGGTCCATAAATTTAATAAAAAAACGAGTTATTTATTTAAGGTGATATTAACATAATTACTTTAATTAGAAAATTACTTTTTTTTTCTTCCAGATATTTTTTTTTCCTATTCTAAGAATTTGGTAGGTACCTCTAGGTTATTTTTCTCAAAAAAAGTTGGCAACCCTACGCCTACCTATTGTATACAGGACATTATTACGACTGTTGCACACAATGCCAAATGTTAGTCACACTCCATTGGCCATTGGTAAACTAGTAACTAGAGTTTGACAGATTTTTTTGTTAAGAATAGAGCAATGTACCATGGGGGGCAGGGGAGGAGTGAGGGACGTGTCACGAGGTTCATCGCCTACAGGCTTGTTGCGATGGGGGCCCGGCAACGGTTATTTATGGCCCATGACTCCGCAAAAGCTGCGGTTTTAAAATAAACTTTGCGACTTCTGATCTTGTCCCGCCTCTGTGTATATCAAAACGTGTAAATTGCTGAAAAGCTGTAATATATTTGTCGTGGCATCATAATCTTAGTTATGCTTATCCTACAAGCAAGTTGTTTTTACGATTAATCATGAAACCTGAGACTAATTGTGTCTAATTAGTCCAAAGTAGTCTAGTAATCAATCGACGGTATTTTGCATAATTACGGATTTTCGCGTAATTACGCATGATTTATGAAATACCGTCGATTGGTTTACCTTACGAGATATTTATAACCAGTAAATCCGTGTATACCTACTTATTGAAAATTGGATATCTCATTTGTTTAATAATATTAAATATACTTGGTAGGTATTTTTCTTATAATAAATTATTTCGTTTATTTATTTACTTCTTACCTTTTATATAAAACTTAAGAAAAACATTTAAAAATATAAGTCTGCCGGTATCGGGCAAGGGCTCTGGAGCCCTTACCCGATACCATTGCATCATAGCATTGTCTCACAATGCGAGCCTTATCAAGGAGTCCTTCTGAATAAGGCCCTTGATCCAACCGATTAACGAGAACCTCGAGAGATCTTTTGGCCATCAGGTCATTGGCCGTTACGATAAATCATTATCCTTCTATTCATTTAATTATAATAATTTAGCTTCCCTGGTCGATCGATCAGGTTAAGCTACGCGTTCCGCGGTTGGTCCGTGGATGGGTGTCCATCTTTACATTTCAAGACCACTCCGTGCCTCGGAAAGCACGTTAAATTGCTGAACCCAGCTGTTATTTGTGGATCTGGCAGTCGATACGGGTCGTCAGAAGCTCGAAAGTCTGAAAACCAGTCTTACCAAGGGGAGTTATCGTATTACCCAGTAACTGGGTTGTGGAGGTCATATTGACAGTCGCTTCATGTAAAATACTGATATTCAACTGCATGCGGTGAAACTGGAAGCCGACCCCAACATATTTGGGAAAAGGCTAGGCAGATGTTATGGTGTGATCTTATCATAAATAATTCAAACTTAAATAGTTTTATCAAATCACCAACATAAGAGGGTATCTTCAAAAAAATCAGTTTCCTGCCGCAACGTAGGTACATACGGCATAGAATTATACAAATGCCTATTGTACTTACTTTAATATTTATTTTTCTAGCGTTTAATGTTTTATGTAGGTTTCATACAACCAAACATACCTATTACTGAAAAAACATAAGTTGGGCACTTTTGATAATATTATACAATTACATATCACAAATCATCAAATAGGTAAGGACATACTATTATATATTTATTAACTCTATTAGTCCTTTAATTGCGTTTTCTACAAATTAATTATGTACGCTTTTTATGTGCCTAACCCGAATTATTTAGGTATATATATCGAACCATACAATGTGATGTATCGCATATTTCCTCGTCATTATCTTATTTCTTCTATTATTTATATCAAACCGGATAACGACACGATTTCCTCCTCGCGACATTAGTGTCGATTTCCTTATTTTTAATGACCATGTGCTCACATTCAAATAGGTATTGTAATATATATATACTCATAACTTAGTCATTCATTTGCGAAGTTTCAACAAGTAACGCTACGGCTGGAGTTATTGATGATACTGAATATATTAAGATGTCATGCTTACAATATTCAGATTAGGATACAGACACGTCTAACAAAAGGTTTCAACCTATGTCGCACTGGAGCAATTTGTCTCACTCGCATATTCGATACGGTTTGTATTATCAGAACAGAAGGAATTTTTATTGTAATTTGTTAACGCACGTAATATTGCTCACCACTTATTGGTGTTTGAAACAAGCTCGAGTAAAATTATAAATACTTAGTCATTTTTTTCAAAACCGCGGTCAGTGGGTCGTCTTAGGGGTGCGACATTATTCATTAGTACATGTCCAAATTAACTATTGTTCTTTTGCGTATAACTGATATACAAATACAAGATCCGCTTTAGTTAAAATAACAAGTGTATAAAAGGTGATACGTATAATTAATTATCGTAATTCACACTCGAATTAGCAGCAAGCAGCGGTGCTACGATACGGAGCTGTCGTGGGTAATAATTAGACAGACAACGGAACGGTGCGCGTGCGGATTATGTGCCCACGTTAGTTCTGAGAATTCATCACATACCTATGTAGTTATCGTTAACAGACGACATATAAAACCACATGGAACAAATCACTTGGCTGTTTTTAATCGCGATTGCACACATTGTATCGATGCGTGCGGAAGAATCGGTGGCAGCGGGCTGTGCGGGCGGCGCGGGCGCCGCTGTTATACGAGCGTTGTTTGAAGTGAGTAGTATAAACACGGCCGCGACGCCTCGGGGCGGGCTCATTTAATCACTCATCACCGAGTCTGCGCCCCGTGCAATAGTTCGCAACGCATTTTTATGGCAGTGGGCCTACGGTTGTACTTTAGGAAAAATTTTGCACGTCGGCCAATGACCGGCCAGCCGGCCGGCGAAACTGAACGTACCGAGGCAGTCACGTGCCCGGGGTGAGGCGCGGCGGCCGACTCGCGCGCAGCCGAACCTTCTCTTATAAGATGCACATTCGCCGCGGCATAGGTGTGGAGCGTGCTGAGCCGAGCGGCATGCCACCGCGTAAACCAGTCCTCAAATTCGCCCGCTAATCTAGTTATAGTGAATAAGACTCTCTGAGTACCATGTAGAATGTCTCACAGCAGCTTAAGTTGTCACTACGACAGCTACCTACCGTCAGATTCATCCCTCGAAACAGACGCACTCAACCGTCATTGGTAAGTTTAAAATATATACTTATTAATTCAATATAACGCAATCTTTTATTAAAAATAAACAATTTCGATGTCATAAGTGATACAAAACACTATCTTTTTACTACACAGCTTTATGTAAATTTATGAAGTGTTAAATTTTCAAGACATCAATAAACATGTTAAAAAATATTCCTAAAATAAAACGATCACATTCGATCCAATACATAATTTATACACAATCCATCCCGTTAGTAAACCGCAGGAAGGGAAACCGAAATAATATTGCCAAAACAAAATAATAATAATATCTACTTGTATCAAATTAAACTTCCCTCCCTATGTTTATTTAAATGACAAATGTGAGCTTATAGTGCGGCTTATCTTTTCGGTCTCACGTTACGGGGTGTCGACGAAGAAGTCGTCACTAGCCAGTTGGTACCTACATAGAAAGGTTCCGTTCGCAGTAGCGCGCATCAAACACCTGAACAAAGGTTTACTGAAAAATTCACCACCATGTTGACCAAGCTGGCTGTGACGACGACGACGATAGCAAAGCTCCGTACACATAATTATTTTTCTTTAATATGTGCTATTTAAAATCGAAGCCATGGCTAAGGTCGCTATAGACGCATATTTCTAGTTATATGACCCACATTTACTATCAACAATCCATCGTATAAAGATTGCTTGACATCTTGGCGGACACCGCGTCATGGTAACACCACAGACTGTACTACCGACATGTTTTTATTCATATATGGACATCGGTATGACTCCCTAGAGGGGACGGTCATCGTGGACCGCTATTATATTATTAAAACACAATACGTTTATGTTTTCGGTATGCTTTATTGTTAATTTCAGTCACAATATACTTGTAAAGAATAATTTACTATTAGCCCTTTGTTAATCTATCACACTGTCTTGTATTTACCAGCTGAAAACGTACTTAATTCAAATGAAAATTCTTATACTTTGAATCAATTATTAATAATAACACTAAGTTTTGCTGAACAAGAAGGTGCTGAGTACCATTACGTACTGCAACATTATAGCAATTACTGAAAAAAACTCCTGAAGATTTGGCCGCAACCTTGTAACATGAATAAATATTTTTTCAACACACTTGCTCGTAAAGTGGCTCTTATTGAACCGCTTTTAGGTCCATAATGGAGTGTATTACGAACGCGTGCTTTTTCTTTACTTTAATCCACATGTTCTGTAATACCACAGATAACTATTTACTAGTCGGAGACGCGCGCTTTTTTAATCTCATCAAACCCTGCGTTCCGAATTGGGAAATAATCGATGTGTTCCGAATTGGGAAATAACCGAATTAGCGTGAGCGCGATAACGATAACGATGTCCCGTGAATCGTCATAGATGACGTCATGACATTCGCCATCTTGCGATAATGCCGACCATGCCCTAGAATAATATCACCGTGAGCGCTGTCAAAAATTACAGTGTGTGTATGAGGTTGTGTCAGTGTGTGTTTTGTTTTGAGTTGCATCATCTTTAAATTAAACTAACGTGGCATTTTTGAAATTGTGCTTCTGGCTGACAGTCGCCACATAACCAAAGAAGAAGAACTGAAGAAGAAATGTGGTGTTTATACAAAGAAATACTGTAATAATATCTTTTTTACATTGTGTAAGCACTGTCATGTGAGCGCGTTCACGAGTGTTCCGAATTGTTGCCAGCTCTCAGCAGTCATAATAGTAATATCTAAATCGGAACGCATGTGAGATGATGCATGGACGTAATATTACGTCCATGGAGATGATGTGAGCGCTGTGATGTGAGCGATTATAGCTAATTCGGAAAGCGCCCAAAGAGACTTCATGCCGAAAGAAAAAATCCGCGGGCTATATTTCAATTTTTTTTTAAATAGTCTGTATTGTCCTTGGTCGCAAAATGAACTCGCAGGGGACCACAGACAATTTAAGGTGAATACGCAGTGGTAGACCGCGAAATTCTTAGGTTTTTTGCAATTTTCAGGTTTGTGTTTATTATATTTTTTCTATAGGCTGTATCGGTTTTGTCTGTGCCATAGATTAATATATTTAAAATGAGCCAATGTTGCGCGCGCATCGCTAGTGCTGGCTAGCACGGCGCGCGGGAAAACAAAACCAGCGCGCCATTTTCCATACAAGTTAATATTTAACAATACAAGTCTGTTTTTTTTCCTCGCAAGTGTGTTGAAAAACGTCGTATGAAACGCGTGTGCATTAATCAATATACACTCGGCTTTCTTATCGCTCTCGCCTGCGGCTCGCGCGATAATATCGCCTCGTGCATAATGATCAACATAGCACACATGTATCATAATGTACTAATATCTACTTACTCGTAAACGCCACGATTACAACATGATTGTATAAATAGGGAAAAAATCTGTAAATACAAATAGTAGTATGTTTTTCTAATAGTTTCAAATTTATTTACTATTTATTATTTCTCCTCAAAAGATTTTCCTCAAAAAATACGCGGCGTAAAATTATTTACGGTACTTATACCGTAAATAATTTTACGCCGCGTATTTTTTGAAAATCTTAATGATGATTGACTTATCAATCATCATTAAGATTAATTACATTCGGATATCGCGTATAAAATCAGCGCTTATTGCTCACGTAGCTCACGTAAACAGTAAAGTTTCCAGTCATCGCCTGTTACATTTAAGTGAATAAACATTGACCCACTGCACTGTGCGTAATTTGCTGTCGATAAAGCCTTTGCCATGAACTCACCTTGCGCTTGCGCTATGGATTGATTAAACAATACATTGAGTACTGTATCATTTCTGTTCTACTGTTGTCCACGCTACAGTGACACGTGGCGTGAAACAGTTGTAACAGCTCGGCAGGAACATTACATGTACTCACCACACGTTTTATTGTCACACATAATATTTACATTACATTTTTTTATCAAACTAAAAAAAGAAAAAACAAATAAATATTTAGTACGTATCAAATAAATATTTATCGAACTTTAACGTTTATGAACGATTGATATGATAAGTTAAATATTGCCCAGGAACGACAATATAATATAATAATGAATATATTAAATTAAAGGAAATATTTATATTTACCGAATGAAAACTTTTCATGGTCAGCCACTCAGAAAACTACCCATACAAAAGACTACTTTTCCCTTCTCCCAAAAACACATTTTAGTCGTATTTAAATAAGCTATCATTCAATATTACCTACGTTAAAAAATACAATTCATAAATGTGGTACAGGCAGGTATATTTGCATGTATTTAATAATATTACCTTCGGCGTATGAGTTAAAAGTGTAACATAACGCAACGCCTTTGAGTCGATGTTATGAATAGCAAGTAGTAGACTGTTCTTTATAAAGGTTCGATTACAATGGAGCCTTTTCCTTTAAGCATATCTTTATTTATTTGGTTTAAAGAAATTTAACTTAAGCGACATAACTTTCATGAAAGTCTAGCACTTAACGAAAGTGAGGACTGATAAAGTTTCTAGACATTTAAGAAACAAAAGAATAATTATGATTTACTTTATTTGAAACAAACTTCATGTGATTAAACACAACCATTAAAGTTCATATATTTTTCTAGGTTTATTAAACAAAATTTCGAGGTTTAGGTTTGGCTTAACACTGCGTATTTATTACTATGGGGTAGACGATAAAAAAGTTTTATAAAATCAAAAACTTATTTATTTATTTCGTAAATGAAATTATGAGAGATTGTCTTCAGAAGTCCTGAACAAGTTAATTTCAGAGGAAGACATCTGGCGATCTAAGCTGAACACTGCTGCACTGTTTTAATGAATAACGCTCAACATTTTACCAACTAACAGGAATTACAGATTATTCTGTGTTACCAATCTATACGTGTCGTGAAAACTGTAAAAGCAGTGTAGCTACACGCATGCTCCTGCGCATGTAACATCAGACCGTGGGAAAATATTTATATACATATAGGAACTAACACGGACGTGATCAGAATCGAGATTTTTATAGTTCTTCAGTATATTTTAAACATTATTTTTATAGATTAACTCGTTGTGATGTGCAAAATTGCTCGAAGCAAAATTATATCGATTAAATTAATTGTGTTTCACTTTCGTTTTTATAACATGAATGCCCTAGAATTTGCGAAAATACGACAATAATATTCGGTAGTATTTTAAGTTACTTGTTAATCCGCAAATATAATGAAACGATGTTTATAAATTGCCGTAGACAATATTCAAACAATATGTCAACGCGAAGCACGTGTACCGTATAGTTATGTGTAATATACAAACGAAATTCTGTGAACTATATTAACATCACCTTTTACTAACTTCAAGCAGACCATCCTGTGGCAAAATTAATTTAATTTAATAAATTTTATTATTAGATATTAATAATAATCTTAAAAAATATTTAATCATTAATTTCCTGCTCTCGTTGGACATCTGGACCAAGGGATTCAGAAAGCGGTACTTCTGGACACGGCTCACATTGTTAGGAGGTTCCTCTCTCTGGAGCTGTGACCGCCGCGCCGCCGCTGCCGATAGCTTGGACCCTGTTCCCAATACCGGTGGGCTACTATTTTTTATATTTTTAAATGTTTTTATATTCTAATATTTCAAAATATTAATTTTATATACAAATATAATGAAATAAAGCAGAATCAAATATTTTTCAATTAAAATAATTATTACAAAAAGAAAAGATAAGCGTGAAAACATAGTTTAATTTACCAAACTGGATTGTTAATGTACCTCGTGGCAATGAGTAATCGCTCTATTATTATAAATTATTTTTCAAGGTGACACGCTCGTATAACAGACACGTATTAGGATACACCCGTAACGGCTAAACCTCGTAAGTGTTAGGGTATGTGTCACTTAACTCATTGATATTCATGGGTAGAAGCTCTTCTTTTAATAAAACGGAGTAGTTATGTGAGTGCAGATGCAGACTAACCACAAAAGAATTGCACCATAAATAAATTACAAGCTAATAAAGTCCAATTACCTTAACCACATTATTGTTAAGTGGAATACAAAATATAATATTATTTATGACAGGAAATATATTATAGAACCGATCAGCATTTTGATTTATCTTCGTTCTTCCATACTCTTAGAGTTACGAAAGATCTTCCATTTCATTTTATCATACCATAAAGTGAACCATTGCGCGAACCTAGAGCGGTTTTCACACTGCACCGTCCACCGCTCCGGTGTGCGGTGCTGCGGTTTTTACTTTTGATGCGGTGTCAGTGTGTTGTACTCTGCCGTTTTTGTATACAAATCAAGATTCTGCAGTCAAAGTTACGGTGGACTGTACCACCAACCACCACCAAAACAGCTTAGGTCCTCAAAGAACGATACAATGCAGTACATAATCGTACGTTTTACTAAAATCTAAGTGTACACTGTAAAAATTCATGTATCTACTAGCTTTAACTTTCTGGCTAACTGTCCGACTCCATTCAAAATATTTTTATTGAGAAAAATGCTAATATGTATATTGTATTAGATAACATAACATGATGTCTGTATTCCCCGAAAGGTTAGGCAGGGGTGCACCCATAGATATCCGTGGGTGCACCTAAGTACACCCAGATTTCGCCGCAATCCCCTCGGCAAGCCTTTAATTAGATATGTTATTTGGCTTCAAAAACTCATTCCTGCATGCTTCTTTACACAATTTTTTTTCACTTTCATACAGCCTGCATTTTGTTTGTGGTAAACTCACGTTTACCAAGTAAACGGCTCATTTCAGACAAAACTCCAACACGTGATAAAAAGGATTCCATTATTCTTTTAATAGCGCATTGTAACATAAGCCGTTCACTGGTAACCAAGTGTCAAAACTTGTGGTGACAGTTTAAATATGCTTGTGTTTCAAACGTTGCTTTTGAACAGACTTTAATGCAAATTGAATTTGCTTTAAAAACAAATAAAACGGCAGCTTTACTTCTTTTGAACAGGGAGTTCTGTTTTTGATGGAGTTTTTTATGTGCAACGATTTCTGTGAGATTACTTTTACTCTGATTTAAATAATAATGTGTATTAATTATCAACAGGAATGGAAGCGTATCAGCAAAAGCGGAAGGGCCTTCGCGCCGCAAAAGTAACCTCCACAATGCCATGGCAGCGGACATGGACTCCTCTTGGGGTAATTTTCCGTTCAAAATTAATTTGCGAACAATACTTGTATGACATTTGGTTAATTTCAAATGCAATTATTTAAGTTCTTTATGTTGCAATAAACGTGACTTTAGTCTGTAGCCGCCTAGTATAAAGGTAACTTATTTTGTACGAGGTTCAATGTAAAATATATCTAACAATTCATCAAAACATTCCACTCTTGCCAGATTTTCATACCACTTCAGTCATTCGAAGCAGGTACTCCCAAAAAAAATCTGGTACTTGAGAGCCAACTAGCGACCGGAACCAATATAACCCAGATTGGTGGAAGGTTTTAAGACCTTGTTACAATTTTCCATAAACTTTACTGCAATTCATACTATGAAGACAAATGAAAGCAGTTGCAAGGTCAATTGACAGACGGTAATGAGGGTACGATGTAGAAACAGCAGGTGTCTTGCACATACCGGTATACAGGCTGCTAGTTCCCACAATTTGATCGATCGCCACGCTGACACCCTTCTGACGCTCCACTGTTCGTACACAGATCGCCAGACACACATCGAGGGCAGATTTAAGAAATATTCCACGACATCCTCCGTCTACTCCAAGAAGGCGCTGTCACAACAGAGCGAATACATCGAAAGGTATTGTACAAGCATGATTTTTTACACTTATCATACCTAAATCTTTTGTTATTTTGAAACTTTCGAAAACTTAATAGAAAGTTCCGCTTTCAACTCAAATTCCAATCACCAATTGATTGCTATTTGAGTTGAAAGCGGAACTTTAGTCCAAAACAATCGCGAAAGGTGAATTATGCCGAACTTGTTGAAAGTAAATAATACACGTTGCTAAAAGTTGTTACGAAAATTACTTTAACAGTTGAAGAGTTTAATAGTAGATGGGTCATATTCAAAATAATTGTATATTTCCTACTGTCTTAATGTCCAACCCAATTATTTTCATAACGAGATGCAACTGACTAGAATTTCATAAACAAACAGATAAAATATTTATTTAAGCTTAATAAAAAACAACGAAACATTTGGTAAACCTAAACAATTCATTTAAAAAAATTAAACCAGACATTGCGTAGGATCCGTTTCATACAAGTATTCTATGTCCACGTCTTTAGCGGTAAACTAAAAAAAATAATTTAATTAACCATTACTACACAAAAGTTAAAAAAAAAATATATTCAGAGAATATTCTTTAAACTTTCAACACTTTACTAAACAAAATATAAAATACTATTTAGTGTACTCCAAATTTAATTTATTAATGAGTGTCCTGATTTTGCACATATCTGTTATTCTTCTCTGTTATGCTATTTTAACATTATTTCCATGGCAATAAAGAAATTTGAAATACTGGCAAAATTAGTTCACTAGCTGTTACTACACGACGCGTAAGAATAAACGCTTTGCCATTTTGTTCAATATAGTTTTTCAGCTCGTTTCGTTGTCGAAGAAAATTAGACTTTTAAAAGTAAATATTCAATGTGAGTCGTTTACAGTAGCGGTAAGTACTTACTGTTTTATTACTCATACTAGGAAAGGGCTGTATTGTGATAATTGTTATAACTATAAAATATTCGTATAATCATGTGAATTGGTGTGGAAATAAATAGATTTGTAGGATAGACACGTGCAATTAATTCATATACGTTATTTTATCTGTCACTTTTTTCCGTTACGTAACAGATATGAATGATTAGGCGTTATTCACATTGTCTCATGTATGAATTAATGAAAATAAAATATTAATAGGTACTTAATGCACCGCAGGTTAGCCAAAACATTTTTTTTTACTTACTTAAATTTATTTGAAGTATGTAAAGTTTGCGTATATTGTGCCATGTATTGCATTGCTGTGCCATGTATTGTCTGTGTGTGCATGTTTTACTGCGTATCCTCAGTCCTCACTGCTTGAGCCTTTTATACTAACCGCGCAGCCTCGCCGAGGCGTACCCAGCCTCTCGTCGGCCGTCTCATTATCAGTTAAGGGGGATGCGCCAAGGTAGCCCGCGAAATTCAAATTGACTCAGGTTTTTTGCAATTTACAGGTCAGTGTAAAGTTGTATGTTGATTAAAATATGATTCACGACCGTAACAAATATGGCTATACATAATTCTAATCATTAGAATCCTTTTGCCTTAATATTAATATCAAAACTTTAGGCTCGGTAGTTTCGGAGATAAGGCATTATGGCAATGATGATGATGAATTTATGGCAATTATACCAACTAAAATACGATCACCAAAATGTTATTTCATTATGTACCCACCTAGCGACCCACACCGACTTCGCACTCGTAGCCTGTTATAAACGTGTGCTATTTAAACTTGCCCTAATAATTCCTTTCTGTTATTTTTCTGTTACAATCAAATAATATTCATATCTGTTTCCTATCCGTAACTTACAATTATTTTGAATATGACCCAGATATATCTGATTAAAAGGTATCTAGGTCGATCTAAGTAGGTCAAACCTACCTATATTTCACCTAGCAGCACCAATCTCGTCACAACTTCTGCCACAATTTGCTTAGCTTTAAGTGATGTGCTAACATAAGAGTTAGGAGTAACTCCATTACTCGTATGGGTTGAGTAGGCTTCTCTATGTCAATTTTGGTAAGGTATGTAGTGGCAAATAGTGTTGTCCACTTCAAAACTTATGTTCTTATTTCTGAGTTGTCACAAAATATTAACAACAACAGGATCAAATTAAAGAATAGTTGTATCATTAGATGGAATAGGTACTTAATTATAGCTTTCCTATTTGCAGTGCAATGAAAAATTAGATTAACTTTGTTGTTGTTTTCCCCGAGTGTTGTTTTTGGTAAATTAAATACGAGTAACTAAATAAATTTCATTTGTTTAGATCTTGGTGGTACGCGTGTTGCGCGAAGTGTCACTCAGAGGAATCCGGTATTCCCTCGTGGGAGCCACCGAATTGGCAGAAGGTCTGCCCCTACCCATTATGTCCTTCATACCGGCAGTTCGCGCAAAACATCGCAGTATTAATTATTGGTAAGCTATGGCTATTTTTATACAACACGTATAATTTCGCAACGGCGGCGGCGCCCGTGAATGCATCAATTACAAGTTGCCCATGAAAATGTAGATTGGAAGACGCTCATGAATTAAAATTAGTGTTATGTTGGGGTTTATTTAAGTGGCTGTATTAAATTCTGCACTAACTTTCGAGGGCATGTATTTACTGCACATGAAACAGCGCATTCAGACATGGATAAATCGCCATATTGAATCGTGATTTTAGATGAATCCTAGCCGAAACCAATCCTAAACAAAAAAATCCCAAACCTATCTGAAACTCAGCTTTTTGTATTTTCGAGAGGCTTAGACTGAATGGCTGATTAATGAATTGCTGGATTACTTAATTATTCTACTAAGCTGCCTTGTTGGCCCCAAGCACGACTACTGAGTTTGGGGTCGTCGGTTAGATCCCTGGGTCGGTCAGTATTACGGGTATTTAGGTCAGGAAGTCCTGGATTCTGGCAACATGTGGATTTACAATAAACTTCAAGGAATCCTTCTGGGCGAGATATTTATGATGCAATTTATTGTACAGGCATATTGGTATGGGTGACGGTATGGATCGTGATGGGCGACACGGCCGCGCCCGGCGGTCAGCTGTTCTCCTTCGCCGTCCTAACCCTCGTCGCCTACTTCGGAGGATGGCTCATGCTGAAGATCACCACCTTGCCAGCCCTCATAGGGATGCTCATAGTGGGCATCATCATGAAGAACGCCAGGCTCGTCAACTTTGACGAGACCTATCAACACGTTGCGTCCTATATCAGGTACTTAGAATATCTACATAAATAAAAATGAAATACTGTTTGTTGGTAAGCGCATCACTTGAGAACGGCTGGACCGATTTGGTTATTGTTTATTTGAAAATGTTCGTAATAGTCCGAATAAGGTTTTTAGGGAAAGAATAATTGGAAAAGTTTCCCGGAAAAATGGGAAAAACTGAACTATTGTTTCGACAGGACAACGTCTGTCGGTCAGCTATTTTTTTTTGTTTTTTTTTATTTTTATAAGTGTACTTTTGTCTAGTTGTAACAAAATAAGTCAGGCTTTTTCAATAAAATTACTGAATACACAGAAAATTGCACATTGAAACTTATCATTAAACATATAATTTAATTTCTTGTGTTCCTTGCTTTTAACCCTATTATAATATCCTAGGATACAAAATATTTATGAATTAATTGATGTGTTCCAGAAAAATAGCTTTAACCATCATCCTCACGCGAGCTGGCTTGGACCTGGACCCCAATGCCATGAAGAAGTACTTCCTCACTGTCATCAAGCTGGCTCTAGTTCCCTGGACCTTCGAGTGTGTGCTCTGCGCCGTTCTTGCTTACTTCTTCTTGGGATTGCCCTGGGATTGGGGTGAGTAATTTTATAGTTTTAATGCTCTAAGTAATATGAATGTCAAAATTAAAGTAATGTCAAAATTAGTGTTTGTACAGGGTGTCCGGTGGCAATTTTCACATTTCAAAGGTTGATAATAAAATAAATACAAAAGTTTCCTGAATTATTTTTATTATTATTTACGGTACATTAATGTGAGTTTCATTTTTTTTAAATCCTTCTTGACGCAAGCACTCTTCCCATCTCACACGCATATTTTCAAAAACACGTTTGCAGAGATCGCTGGAAATCCTCGAAACTTCGGTCCGGATATTTTCTTTCAGTTGAGCAGTGGTGGTCGGCTGGTTTCGGTAAACGATGCTCTTTAAGTAGCCCCATAAAAAAAAGTCACATGGGCTCAAATCGGGCGATCGTGCTGGCCAGGGGATGTCACCGTGCCGAGAGATAATTTTTCCTGGGAAAAATTGCTTGTTAAGAATGCCTCGATCACGAAAGCACGCTCCTCTCCTGACCAACGCGGCATGGCGACTAAAAAACTCACGACGCTGACGAAGCTAACCCCCCACCTCGCGCCCCTCTAGCTATTCGCGTTCTTAAGTAACAAAACTTTCAAATGTGAAAATTGCCACCGGACACCCTGTATATCTGTTACTTTATCACACACTAGCTGAGCCAAAAAATAATACAAAAATTCAAATCTTTTCTCTTTATAATATTAGTTAACATAAACGGATTTGGTTACAATTTGGCATAGGTACAGATAGACTTGCATGTCCTGAATTAATACATAAGAGAGTTTACATCCAAAGATATGAAGTATTTCCCCTAGACTGCCTGAAACCACGAACAACATTTAGTTTTAAAATAAATTCAAAAGCGTATTATGTTTTTCAAAATACTCTTGTACTTGTGACAAATACCGTTTGCTTCTAGATAAGTAGATACGTACAGACGATACGTACGCACGATAGGACGTACTAACGTATAGTCGACAAATATTAATGTGACTCGAACACAATAGAATTACAAGATAGTCTGAGTTAGAGCGTGTAATGGTCCGTAAAATGTTCACAATGAATAATTTTAGGAAGGTATTGCCATAGCAACATGAGACATTATTTATTCGGCAGCTACTACCTATTAGCATTTTAATAATGCATACGCAAAACGAGATAAAAGGTTATGTGATATGTCGTGGTGTACAAAATTGCCAGAACTATAATACGTTATAACTATAAACTAATAGCTAGCAGTTTAGTACTGCGACTCTAGGGAGTACCTAAGTGTGAATTGGCACACCTCTTTGGATTTACTAATGATATATTGGCATTTATAGCCTCAGGTTACTAAGGGCGCTGGCAAAGTACTTATTATCTCATGTAGGCTCCTTTATTTCACGAAAAAATCGAACTATTCACCTTTAGTAGGTATCTACAATATCTAAATTTCTATTTTCACCATTCCAGCTTTCCTCCTATCATCGATCGTCGCGGCCGTGTCCCCGGCGGTGATCGTGCCGTGCCTGTTCCGGCTCCGCGAGAAGGGCTACGGGGTGTCCAAGGGTATCCCGACCCTGGTGCTCGCGGTGTCAGGCGTGGACGACGCCGCCAGTGTCGCCGTCTTCGGAATCGTCTCGTCTATCATGTTCTCCAGTGCTTCGCTTACTATGAATGTTATTCAAGTACGTATTACTTTACATACATAACAACATCACGCCTGTAATCTCTAAAGAGCTAGGCAGTGGTGTATCTATAGTACACAAATATTTCGCTAGTTATGTTTAAGTCCTATGTAAGAAGGGCGACCCTATGCCTATGCACGGAAGCGGCTACACTTTTCACAATGCAAAAAAAAAACTTATAAGAATCCTAGTAAATATAGAAGACATAGAATCCATACCCTGCTTATACATTATACATCCTAGAAATATGCAAATTCGTTCGAAATCACCTACATTTTTACACAACAAGAGAAAATATACAATGAAAATATACATTGCGTCATAAAAATAGGTTAAACTTACACGGAATAACATATTGCCCGACCCGGGAATCGAACCCAGAACCTCATGTTCAGCAGTAGCGCTATACCACTAGACAAACAAACGAGCAACCACCAACGTATTAATTAAATAATGGAATGAAACATGGGCAGCGTAACTGTTGTCTAAAACTAAGCTTCAATAGGTTTTATGGCTGAAGTATTTTTTTTTTAATTTTGCCAAATGTTGCCTCTAGCTAAATGTGCTCCAGTTTTGGGCAAGCTAAAAGGTAACCTGCCTCTGAGCACGTAGATACCTATCTATACGTAGGATTTCATGGAATTCTGCGTACAGACATGTAGTAATAATATGTTCCAAGATTTTTAACAGCATTCATTAACTGTAAAACTATGTCACTGGAACAATTAATTGAAATGCGACGATTACATAATACGGCTGATAGATTAATTAACGATTAAATTTTGAGCAACGGAACGTGCTCAATCTAGTTTAACGAGTTATCCAATCAAGACCATTTCTGACGCTGTAATTGACATTTAGAAAACAAATTATAATTTTAAAAAAGTAGTAGTAGATTTACAGATGTCTGTTAAATGGAAGTTAAGAAAATTTTCATGTCATTTAAAGTTATACAATTTTAATTATGATAGGTATTTATAAAATACTAGCTGCGCCCCGCGGTTTTACCCGCATAAGTTTCGATTCCGTGGGAATATCGGGATAAAAAGTAGCATATATGTTAATCCAGGGTGTCAGCTATCTCCGTACAAAATTTTATCAAAATTGGTCCAGTCGTTTGAACGTGAAGAAGTAACAAACATATAAACACACACACACAAACTTTTGCCTATAAAATATTAGTGTGATACATAGGTCCTACCTAGAGTTTGGCAATAATTGCAGCGTTAATTAACTTGTAATAATATTTCATTTAAATTAGTTTTTTTTTTGAGCCCGGATGTATGATGGTTTAAATACGAAGTGGCAAAAAGTTTTCACATTTAATAGTAGATATAATACAGTTGATTACATAATCAGCGGAATCAGCCTTAGCCTATCATGTTCCCACCGCTGGGACACCGTCTCTCCCTCTTTGGGAGGGAGTTGATTAAGTATGTCTGTTAAAGGCAAACAAAACAATTACATTTAACATAAACTTTATGGTATTCGTTTTCAATCACTCAACTTTAATAATCACCTTGTTATCTTTTCAATATAATATTTTTTTCAACACACTTGCTCGTAAAGTGGCTCTTATTGAACCGCTTTTAGGTCCATAATGGAGTGTATTACGAACGCGTGCTTTTTCTTTACTTTAATCCACATGTTCTGTAATACCACAGATAACTATTTACTAGTCGGAGACGCGCGCTTTTTTAATCTCATCAAACCCTGCGTTCCGAATTGGGAAATAAACGATGTGTTCCGAATTGGGAAATAACCGAATTAGCGTGAGCGCGATAACGATAACGATGTCCCGTGAATCGTCATAGATGACGTCATGACATTCGCCATCTTGCGATAATGCCGACCATGCCCTAGAATAATATCACCGTGAGCGCTGTCAAAAATGACAGTGTGTGTATGAGGTTGTGTCAGTGTGTGTTTTGTTTTGAGTTGCATCATCTTTAAATTAAACTAACGTGGCATTTTTGAAATTGTGCTTCTGGCTGACAGTCGCCACCTAACCAAAGAAGAAGAACTGAAGAAGAAATGTGGTGTTAATACAAAGAAATACTGTAATAATATCTTTTTTACATTGTGTAAGCACTGTCATGTGAGCGCGTTCACGAGTGTTCCGAATTGTTGCCAGCTCTCAGCAGTCATAATAGTAATATCTAAATCGGAACGCATGTGAGATGATGCATGGACGTAATATTACGTCCATGGAGATGATGTGAGCGATTATAGCTAATTCGGAAAGCGCCCAAAGAGACTTCATGCCGAAAGAAAAAATCCGCGGGCTATATTTCAATTTTTTTTAAATAGTCTGTATTGTCCTTGGTCGCAAAATGAACTCGCAGGGGACCACAGACAATTTAAGGTGAATGCGCAGTGGTAGACCGCGAAATTCTTAGGTTTTTTGCAATTTTCAGGTTTGTGTTTATTATATTTTTTCTATAGGCTGTATCGGTTTTGTCTGTGCCATAGATTAATATATTTAAAATGAGTCAATGTTGCGCGCGCATCGCTAGTGCTGGCTAGCACGGCGCACGGGAAAACAAAACCAGCGCGCCATTTTCCATACAAGTTAATATTTAACAATACAAGTCTGTTTTTTTTCCTCGCAAGTGTGTTGAAAAACGTCGTATGAAACGCGTGTGCATTAATCAATATACACTCGGCTTTCTTATCGCTCTCGCCTGCGGCTCGCGCGATAATATCGCCTCGTGCATAATGATCAACTTAGCACACATGTATCATAATGTACTATTTTAGTAAATAAACAAAATTGTATACATATAAAACAGACCGTATGGACTGACCCGTAAAAGACGGACAAACAATATTTCGCACGAACAGTCAGCACCACAAAAAGACAAATAATAGGTATCTTCAACGTGTATCAAATCACAAAAATACCAAGAAACTTAACATGGTATGTAAAAATCCAAACAAATTACAAGAACAATAAAAAATCAAAGGGCGCGTGCGTGATAGGCGACTCGTGAACTACCCTCAACGACACCGTCGTGTCGTGACGTAACTCATTCCGTCGTCATACGCACTGGGAAATACGTATCCTGGCAGCATACCCCCCCCCCGTGCCATTTTACGCATCGTTACGGGATCTTGATTCCCGTATGTTTTTTTTCGCTACAATTTTATCGCAACCGCGCCCTGAAAAAGTAACCCCATCGCCACCCTGTGTACCTAACTACCTACGCGGAAAACGAAAAGGAAACAACTTCCAATATGTTATATTATATGTTTGTTTAAATGATTATTAATTTTAGGCAGGCTGTAGAAATGGCATGCAACATTAGTCATAATAATTTGTCATTATGCTAATGTAAATAAATAAGTTGATTTAATTGTTTAAAAAATAACATTTAAAAAAAATAATAAGTATAAAGCTGTAACTCTACATGTATTGTAAAGGCGGCATTTTGTCGATATTATTGCTAAAATGACGTCTTTAAAAATGGAAACTCACTTTTTTTTTCATACTTCTTCATTGGACAAAGATCAGAAGACCAACACAGTTCACAGAATCCTTCATAGATAATAATTCACAAGTAGATTAGTTAAATCCGCAATGTAGGAAACTATTTGCAAATGACTAGATGCTTTAGCACTATCAACAGCAAATTGCATACAACACATTTTGTCATAACAAAGTGCTTGCAGATGAGTTTATGGTGTGCTGGGAACTGGATTAACGCTAACATCCACTGGAAAACAGATGAAAGTTGCAAGATACTTAACTCAATATTCTGAAGGATACTCAACTCAAAGTACTACGTGCTAGCAACTATTTGAGCTAGTACTTTAGTAGCTACTAAGTACTAGCTCAAAGTGGGGAGATATTAAAAGGAGTGTCTAAAGTCTTTGTTGTTTTTACTACACAGCATTAGGTAGGTATTGTGGATTCACAACAACAGACCAGGCTGCCGCTATGATTAGAGAACAAAAGGACATCCTGTTACATCGCTGAACTATTGAATCTGTTACTATGTCAGTAGCTTGTTACTTGTAGGCAAGCAAATCCTCGCCTTCGCATTGACTAAATTGCTAAATTGGTTTCATAGTCGACTAATATGTAGTTTTTTGGAAGCTTTAGGTTATAGAGCGGGATTCCATGTAGTATATAAAGTTCGCTTTGTCCCATGTGGATTGAGGTCTCGAATTTTCTTTATGGGACGTAATTGTTGCGCACTCATCGAGTTGTCAACTCCTTCTTCGAGTTATTCCGGTCTGATCCCCTGAAAATCCTCGATCACCTGCTAGTTATTCTTCTGTAATAATCTCTGTCTTATCCACTATAAACTTTCTCATTCCGGTTTGATCCGCTTTTTATTTCTTCTGTCGTACCTATCATCACAGGCTATACATGAGCTCATGCTGTAGTTAAAGATAAGTCAGGTTACTGGCTGTCAGCCTCGCTAGCCAACGTAAGGTCGACACTGACAGCACAGTCCACAGCACAGGGTGTGCCGGACAGTTTATTGATGACATCAGTACCTACATCACTGTATGCAACCTCAATTAATAAAATGCATTACTTTTAATTTCCAGGGTCCACTTAGTGTGGTCGGTGGTATAGTACTGGGAGTGCTATGCGGTTACCTTGTGAAGTTTGTTCCTGAGCGCAATGACGCCTTCTTGGTGCCTCTACGAGTGCTGATGCTGCTGGCTGGCGGACTAATGATGGTGCTGGGCTCTGAGGAGATCGGCTGGGGTGGTGCTGGTAAGCATACTTTAATGTACTTAAACTCTATTGTGAAAAATGGCTTGTAATTTGTGGCGCATCCTAGACCATAAGACTGGTGGAATAGGAAAGCATAAAAACTGTTGCCAAGAAACTTGTGAAGGTGATGGCATTGAATTTAGGTATCTTGACGCAAGGTAAATTCGATACCCATCGCCTTTCAAAATGTTTATAAAGTAAAACTTTCAGAACCACAATCGGTAACAAACAGTAAATCAACTTCAGTTCCCCGCCATATAAAACAAAACTCATTATTCCGCAGAATTTACAAACACAAAGGTAGACGTAAAGACGAGCACGTTGGTCTTATTAACTGAGTAATTGTAAAACCTGTAGTCAACAACCACGGATGATTGTTTTCCGCGGTATAGTGCCTGGCTTTCACCGAACAATGCCTTGTTATAAATCAATGACTGTGTTGACAACCGATAAAGTCAAGGAAACAATGTGAACTGGAAAAGTGTATCATACGCATGATTTATTTAGTCCACTGTTTAATACATATTTACGTTTTTATATCACGTGTTTTGTGTTCGATGTGATTCGTGTGGCACTATTTATTAATTGTTACCCTAATTATTTTGGGAGCTAAAAATTTTTAAGTTTCACTGATGTTCTAGAACTTTAAGAAGAAGCACTACCTTCGGCTCTGATTTGTTTTATAAATTCACGAGTGGAAGTAATTCCTAAATTGTTATTCTTACAACAATTTACTTCCTCAGGACCATTGGCTGTCATCGCATTCGCGTTCGTGGCCTGCAAGAATTGGACAGACCTAGGCTGGGAACTGGAAGACAACCCTGTTGCCACCGCCTTCGAAATCTTCTGGATGTTCTTCGAACCTATGCTCTTCGCAGTTACCGGTGCTCAAGTCGTTGTAAGAATACCTACCTATATTAAATTTACAATTATCTTCAACATCATCAAGAATAAGAAAGACAGACTTTTGTCTTTACTTACCCGTTTGTGATACTGGTGATTATCTATTTAAACGAATTTAAAGAGATCACGGCCAGTAGAGTGAACTCTGATGATTCATTCAGCCGAGTAACAGAAACGTATCGCAAGAAAATGTTTACATTCTTCAATTAGATTCAGCTATGTTTCATCACTATTTATTAAACGATATGAGTATCTACTTATTGAGGATAATCCTCGTGCGCTCGTGTGTAGAATGTATGATTACATCATCTATCAGAGTCAATGCAATATCATTTGTTGTGGCCTACTTATGATGATACCTATTAAGCCTAGTTAAATCATGAGTATGACACTCATAATTTGATTTAACTAGGCTTAATAGGTTCTTTCTGGCACAGTCGGGTAAAAAAGGGTTGTCGTTAATAGTTTGATGAATTTTTGAGATACCGCAATATGTGAAGGCAGAACTCTGTTGTACAGTGGACTATCTATCCCTTTAAATCCTGAAGATACTATGATGCCTTAGGACCGATGGGTTCAAGAACTAAGTTACTCATTAATACGAAAAATTACAAACATTTTAATTTAAAAAAAAAAACTATTTCCATTTAGATCGCAGATCTGGAGCCTCGCTTGGTTTTGATCGGAGGTGGTATTTTGGTGGCGTGCGTGGTACTACGTACCATCCTCACGAGTACCTGTGCAGTGCGCAGCAACCTCAACATGAAGGAAAAGATCTTCGTCGGTCTTGCGTGGATGGCCAAAGCTACAGTACAGGTAATTAAAAATAAAAAACAAAAAACCAACATCTAGAGTATTTCACTAAAAATTAGATTTCAAAGTTAATAGTCACAATTTTAAGGTCACTAGACTCACTTATCTTGTGTTGAAAATTTGAAAAAAATAACTACAAAAGGGCTTTGAAGACCTGTGGCGTACTGGTCGCGCCATTTTGAAAATGGGGGCCACGCATGAGACCATTGCTGACATCAATGCAACGGAAAACTTAATAAGACCAAACCCCGTAAAGTGTCACGTTTCCGAGTATGCCAGGCTCCATATAAAAATCTTCCAACATCTTTAAGCTTCAAAATAAAATCCTTTTGACATTCGAAAAATACTAAGCGGCTTCTATTCTCTTCTTCCAGGCTGCTCTAGGGCCAGTTGCTTTGGATGAGGTTCGCAAGATGGCCGGCGGGGAGCCCGACCCAGTGATGATCCAGTACGCAGAGACCGTCATCACGGTTTGCATCATGTCCATCGTCATCACCGCACCGATTGGAGCCATCGTCATCACGCTCACAGGCCCCAAACTGCTCTCAAGAACCACTAAGCCACCTGTCTTGGAAGGTAAGATATGTTTACGGACTTTACTTTTTAACAAAAAGATGCAATTTGATGTGGAATTTCTTAGTACAAAATAATGTTTGTGTTCAGAATAGTCGCTAGATAAATATATATATAGTCCGATTGTGTGCAAAATTCCGTTTCTCGATTAGCAGTTTGTACAATACTGATAATTCGTTTGCAAAAGTAGGTAGTTACTTGGTAGATAATGAGACACATAGCTATATATTGCATAGCATCTTGTCCCATTCCAATCAGTTGACTTTAATTGCATAAAAATAACAAACAGTATTTTTTTATTTCATCAATCATTTAATTTATAACATATTTCTAGATCAAATCTGTTTATAATGTATTCGAGCAACACACATACAACACATAACAACATGATAATAATCGGAACCAAAGATCAAATAAGTTTTTATTTATATAAAATAAGTGCAAAGATAATTAATTATAAGAAATACAAAATGTTTACAATTTAATACACACTATTAATGATAAAAGATGTTCTGCGGTGGAACTCTCCGGGGATCATACGACGCACTGTTGTTGTTTTGAGGATAGAAGAAATTATTTTGGCCCTGATTATTATTCTGAGGAGGATAGTTGGGGATACTAGGATTGTAAGAATTACTGGGAAACTTTCCATCAGGTCCAGGAAAGTAAGGAGAAGCTTGAGGCGTATAATTGCCTGGTCGAGCGCCAGGGTAGTTGGGATATTGAGAATTAGTAGAAGTTGACCACGGTGCTAGATTAGGATGAGAATTATTATAAGAAGAAGGATACTGACTTGGATTATAATAAGGAGGTCGTTGGCTAGTCGAATTTAGCTGTTGAACAGGGTAACTGTTACCAGATGAGGGGGTATAATTATTGTAAGGCGGTTGGCTAGGTCGAGAATTATAAGGCGTGTATGGAGTAGTAAAACTAGAACCTGGAGCGCTTGGAGGTCTAAAGTTACCTGGGTTGGATGGAGAGTTAAATGTTTGGTTTTGGAGAGGATATTGTCCATTTGGTGGTCTGTACGAATTACCTGGAGACGTGTTATTATAGGGTGAAAGGTTAGGACGAGAATTGTACGGGTTCTGACCTGAGAATGGGCTGTAAGGACCTTGATTAGGATTGGAGAAACCTGTATTAGGATTGTAATTTTGATTACCCGGTTGCGAAGAATTATAACTGTTTGAATTCGGCTGCTGCGGAAATGGGTTTTGACCAGGTTTAAAAGTAGGCTGCTGTTGATTCGGGTTTGGAACGTAGGGATTATATGTAGGTAGCGGTTGATTCGTATTTTGTCCGGAGGAATTATAACCAGGCTGGTGCTGATTTGGATTTTGAGTAAAAGGATTATAACTTGGTTGCTGTTGGTTTGGGTTTTGACCGGAAGCATTATAACCAGGTTGTTGTGGATTCGGGTTTTGACCGTAGGGATTATAACTAGGCTGCTGTTGATTTGGATTTTGAGTAAAAGGATTATAACTTGGTTGCTGCTGGTTTGGGTTTTGACCGGAAGGATTATAGCCAGGTTGTTGTTGATTCGAGTTTTGCCCGTAAGGATTATAACCAGGTTGCTGTTGATATGGGTTTTGACCAGGAGGATTATTGTTAGGTTGTGGTTGATACGGATTATACGGAGTCCCTGATGGTAGTTGTGGGTACAGTGGTGAATATTGGTGAGTCGCTTGCCGTATCAGCCGCTGTTTGACGACGTCATCTGCCTCTCCAACGATTGTGTCCTTCTGAAAATCTTCATTTTCATTCTGTTTTTCTTCGACTATTCTTAATATTGCGCCGATGTCTTCCTCTGGTATAACTTCAACATCATTTCCATAAGCTATCAATGGTTCCACGAGCTGGAGAGATTCTAGGTCCAGATTATTGTATGGAAACTTATCGGTCACTGCCACTGCATCTTTTTGGTAAATATTTAAACCACAAATACCACTGCATAATACTGTCACTATTATAGTTACAAGGGGACCGTGCACTGTCCTCAACATTTTAATGACTATTAAATACCGGCCATCTGTACAATACTCACAAAATAGTAATCGGATAAACTTCGACCTTATTTATCTTACAATTCACGGTATGCGCGATAGACTCAACTGCTCACGAGTCAACCTTGTTTGTAATAAGCTGTATATCTACATGCCTTGGAGTTTTATACTTATTTTCCTGCTATAGGTTTATGATTTAATTTTGTTTACTCATGTGGAAAATATGTAGATATTTAATGAGTAAACTAATTTAATGTATTTTTTTTGCATCCGGTTAGACTGGAAGCCGACTCCAAAATAGTTGGGAAACGGCTAGACGATGATGATGATTTAATGATTTTGTGCAGGTTGGCGACGATCCCACCGGCCGTCCATCCGCGACATATCGATCATCGACGAGGAGGAGGTGGCGGAGCGCGACGCGGAGGCGGAAGCCGAGGACTCGCGGCCCAGTAGCCCAAAGGCACGCGCCGCCGCCACCACCAGCACGCCCGCGCCCATCACCGTGCAACCCGGCCACAACAGCTCTTGACTGCAGTAAACTCCGCCCTACTTCGATCTTTGATGCCATTCCATTTACGACTTTGTTCGAACCGGCCTACTTTACTATTAGCTGCTTATAATATGGTCTCGTTTAAGTATTTGATACAGGGATTTAGTAGAACGATTCTCACACGAAGCCTTTCTGCGAACGATGCGGTCTACGATTACAAGAGGCGTTTTATTCGAAGGACATTCAAACGCCTCTCTGGCATACTAAAATATAGAGTCCTTTAGTCTGGTCTCATCCATTTGTTTTCAACTAACGAGATTGGTTACGAACTCATGTAAGAATTTCCTATTGATGCATTACCTACAGAGGAGTAACGCCATTTTGTGGGGATTGATTTTGTTCTTTTGTTGTTTAAAAAATGTTGAGCTGCACTGTGCACTTTATTCAGTGAAATCATGTTTAAAACACATAAAATTTTGTTGATAAATTATAAGTAGATATCCTATTTATTAATGAGTACCTATTGTGAGTAAAATTATGGACCAGTAAAATTATTTCATTAACAATTTTGATCGTTTTGGAAACATTGTTTCAAACAATTTGATTTAGGTACTTAGAGGGTTTAGTGTAAGATATTTGTAGGTCTATAACTTAACGTTCATGTGATAAAGGTGTATACTTAATTATTTGGTGTCTTAAAAACCTCGCTAGTGAAGTTTAATTATTACAATTTATTATGAAATATTACCACTGTAAGAACATATTTAACTTATAAGTACGTTTGTCTACTATATTCCTATAAGTTTTATTTTGCATAGTGGTCATCAGTATTGCTATTATTTATGAAAACAATTTAGTTTAGGTATCAGAACGGATATTGTAAATGTTATTCGGTACAAACAATTAACTATTGAATGTAAGGCTCGATGCAGCATATCCATTGCTCATTGTTGATATGTATTTTAGATGAATAAGTAGTCTGTATATTATGTGTAAAAATATCTCTTCACTTAAACATGTACGTACGGAAACACTACGTACTGATTAGTTTTGTATTGTATCATTTGTAAATAACACCCCAAGTCACATTGTTATGTAAGTAATTATTATCTATTCATCGTGAAATTCAATTATTTTATCGTGAACTGTGGGACCAATTTATTTTTAAATAATACCACGATTGATAAATTGAAATTATAAATAACATAACTCAACAGACATCGCCTATCACAAAAGTATTATTAAATAATATTATAAGATCATCACTGTCTGTTTTCAACACTTTATCACGTTTAAAAAATCATGTTATTAAAAATATTTGTTTAAAATATCATGATGAAATTATCGAAAAAAGTATAAAAGCAATAAAATATTTACAAAGATAGAAGATTGTTGTATGTTTATTTTAGTTTAAGTAAAATTATCCTCAAAATTCCAAAACTTTAAAATGCAAGGTAACTGTTAACCGTGTTATTCAATCAACTTGCAATAAACTACAGTCATTGCCTAAATAAATAAGACGAGAAAGAAGTTGCTGCGAATGATTCGTTAACTTTTTTAAACGATCATCCCATCATGTATTTATTACACATACATTGACGCATAGAAAGTCATCTCATTCAGTCATTTGTACTGGAACATAAGTACAGTCAGCATACCCTTCAGTTTATTTATTCTTTAACACGTTCCCTGTCTCCATGCAAAAGGTTGAAGCTTACCCTTTGCTTATCTGACATTTTCATGATATTTTTGTAAAAGCATCTTAGTTTACGTTACGAAAATGGTAGTGCCTACAATAAAAAGTAATTTTCCAGGAAACCTGGGGGCCTACAAAGGCCACTTTAGCAGAATCATAAAAGGATAATATAATGGACAGTTAACTGAGATCTATATCAAAACCCATTGGTGAAGCATTTTTCAGTAATTTTTTTTTGTCTGTGCTAAAATACCAATCAATCCGATCCAAAGCCAATCTCTTTGATTATACCTACGTAGTGCAGCGAAAAAAAGAAAAACACGGACTGTCTTCGTTATATTACGATTCATAATGTTATCCCTATAAGATTCTCCAAAGTGGCCTTTTTTAGGCAGGTATCGAATAATTTTCTATCTATTTTAAAGCAATATGTTGTAAGTTAACGAGCTTTCGTTACTGATCGTACCATTTGCAGGTCAGGGTCGGATTTTGTCCACGAAAACCGAACAAATATTTGTTTGGTCAAGAGGCATTTATTTGACTTGACTCAGGATAAACTCTGAGCTTTTATTTATTTGTGAAACACACAACATAGCTTTACCTAAATGTAGCATAATTACCCTATAATGTTCCCACTGCTGGGACACAGGCCTCCTCTCTGTGAGAGGGAGTGGGCCGTAATCTACTATAATCTAGTTGGTAGATGTCACGTCTTTGATTTTTGGTTCTAGGACATGCCGGTTTCCTCACGATGTTTTCCTTCACCGTTTCGAGAGCAGTGGTTATGAAATAATTTACACAAAGTAAAGCGCATGACTGAGTTCGCACCTACGACCTACAACTCGTAAGTCACGGCCGTTACCACTGTGCCACTGCCACCGCTCCTTTTGGTACCTACCTATATTATATAGATGTAAAATTAAAACTCACGCTTGGTGCCATACACTTTCAAATCCACCTTTCACTATATCTGAGTAAAAAACCGAAACATGTGTTTTGAAGTGTAAGGAGCTTGCAGTTAGCTTAAGGCCCAGGTTGCTTGAAAAATAAAATATCATCAGACCAGGGGGGGCCTAAAAAGGCCACTTTGTCAGAATCTTATAAGGATAACATTAAAATGGACAGTTAACTGTTAAGTTAATCGTATCAAATCCCATTGGTGAAGGATTTTTCAGTATTTTTTTTTTGTCTGTGGTAAAATACGAATTCAATCCAATCCAAATCCAATCCCAATCTCTTTGATTATCCCTACGTGGTGCAGCGAAAAAAAGAAAAACATGGACTGTCTTCGCCATATTATGATTCATAATGATATCCCTTTATGATTGCCACCAGGAGCCTATTTAATAAACCGACAGGCGCCAGGCAACAATCCGACAATCTAACGATTAAAAAAAAACCTGGCAAGAGTGAGTCGGGCTCGCGCACCGAGGATTCCGTACCATCATATTATATGTTTTTAAATTATCATTGGCGAGACCTATAATCGTTAGAGAATTTTGACACTGCGTGCTGCGGTGTAGAATATTGCAGTTTTAGGGGGCCTAAAAAGGCCACTTTTGCAGAATCATAAAAGGAATTCATCAAATCATTATAAATCATAATAGACAGTTAACTGTTAAGTTAATCGTATCAAATCCCATTGGTGAAGGATTTTTCAGTTATTTTTTTTTTGTCTGTGCTTAAATACCAATCCAAATCCAATCCCAATCTCTTGCAACGAAAAAAAGCAAAATACGTTTATGATTCTGCCAAAGTGGCCTTTTTAGGCCCCTAGGTCTCTTGACCGATAGTGGAACTAGTGTAACTTTTGTTGATGATTTCTGATAAAGTGTGCTTTATAGAGACATAGTTTTATTTTTCCTGTAATCTTTACATAAACTTCTATCACATATAATTATTTCAGATTTTTCTCTTTGCGAACTTCGGAGATACAAACGGTACCTACTTTTTTTTACATTTTTCTTCAAAAGTTGAAAACTATGCGGCCTAAAAAGAAAATATGTTTGAGAATGTGCAAACTGCGCTCTTTCATATGATACTCCACATGCCCTAGTAGCCCCACTTCGAATTTTTCAGACCGCCTTTCAGCCCGTTGCAAAAAAAAAACAAAAGTTATTTCCTTCTTATTTTCAAAATAGTTGGGCAAACGTCATCTAAAACTGTTCCAAATTTCAAGTTGATAGCATTAGTAGTTCTTGAGATAGCCAGCTGTGACAGACAGACATACTGAAAGGCTGACTGACTGACTGACTGAAGGCCGACTGTGGCTGAAAGGGGGTCTGGAAAATTCGAAACTGCCTGTTCTCTTCTAACGTACAGATTTGATTATGATTATATCTGTTTCCCGCGTGATTTCGCCGATCTGCTGGGAAGCTGGTTCTGCCACCTCCGCGCTCAGCCCACTATTTTGCTGTGTGCCGCGTTTGTTTCGTACGTACCTGTGGCAGTCGACAAGTTTATAATGTGAAAATACATTTTTTTTTGTAAAATGGTTGTTGATTTCACGGAAAAACTAATCCAAGAGGTCCGATAGAGACCTATAGGTACTGTATTTACTAAGTCGAAACCGGTGACATTTTGCTCCGATTGCTACCATTCAACTGACTCGCATGATATTCCGCTACTTGGATCGCGACATAATGTAGTAATGTTTCTTAGTGGTTTCCCATAATTATTTTTGCGTCCGAGGTGTGACACTGGTGGAGAAGAATAAATAAGTACCACAGGAATGGAATGAAGAATATTTTTATATTTTCGTCTTTTTCTTATCCACTTTTTTATACCAACTAAAAATACAGATTCGTGAAGGCATTATACATTTTAAAGTGTAAGTATTATTTTACATACGTAATAATTATACTTAACTAAATATAAAAACTACCATTTATAGGTATTCATTGTGTACTGAGGTAGGTTACCTACATAATTGGAACAAATTAATTCTAGTGTCAACGTGATTTGGTCGTCCGTATAATATTTAGTAATAATAAAAATACATTGAATTTTAGAGGACATAATAAAAATCCTTCGGACAGCTATGCTAGCAGCCTGATTTTTTATTCATTAATCTTTCAGGAAATGAAAGTAGGGAAATTGTTTTTTTACTAAGTGATGGGACCAAGAACTAGCAAAATTAAGCATCTGTTTCATTATGTGACAAATTATGTAATAAAATATGTAATGTACCTTTATGTAATTGTATTTTTGTACCAAACGACTGATTTATTTTTACCAACTGGCACTTAGGTACTTCAGATTAGGTCTCATAGTAAAAGTGGTTTACAGTTATAAGTACTTTTAACCCCTAAAGGGTTACCAATAATTCAACCCATACATTTTCGTCACGTTTAAAGAAGCATGATTGTACAGTTGCACCAGATTTTTATGTTTAGTTATAATTAATACAAAAGGACCATGTCTTCGGGCTGATCCTATTCCTACATACAAAATATTTCTGGTTTCAGACACAATAGACTCTAAAAGGCACCTGTTTTAAACATTTAATTTGATTATTTAATTTAATACATCAATACTGGTATTCAGCTGCATCTGGTTAGACTGGAAGCCGATCCACTCATAGCTGGGAAAAGGCTAGGCAGATGATGGATGAATTTAATCCACCAATTCATTCCTTTTTAATCCATTATATTTTAATTAGTGCCTAACTGCCTACACTAACTTTGATTTTTATAATAATGATTACAGGTGCGCCCATTTGCAACTTTCAGTCTAATGATTTTCAGTCATAAGTATAGATCTCAGAAAAACATAAGTCGGGTATGTGCGCACTTCCTAAGAAATAAGGTACCTACTTCCTAAAATTAGTTAAAATATTCTTTGCATTGATAAAAAAGAAAGTGAAATAAACATTATATGCAATTATAAGGCAGCATTTGTGAATAAGTGTTACATAATGTGTCGAATAATTAAAAACATTTTATGCATTAATATGTCACCAACCAAAGAGCTGCGAGAAATACAGTCAAAGTTTTACACGAAACAAAATTATAGACACACACTAGGCAGGTACTTTGTCAAATGAGCTATAAACTATAAATATTTTTTAAAAAAACTTAAGTATCAGTACGGAGACTGAGAGATAAAAACATAATACAATTATATATTGTACCTAAATATGCAAATAACTTCACATTTACGTAGTAGGTATTGCTGTTTAATAGCTTACATAGTTTACACTAAATTTCTTTAAGGCGAAAGCGCCAGGGTAGCCCGCGAAATTCATTTTTTTTTAGGTTTTTTGCAATTTGCTGGTCAGTATTAAGTTGTACGTTGATTAAAATATGATTCGCGGCCGTAACAAATATGTATTTACAGAATTATAATCATTAAAGTCATCAACACAACTCTCTAAGACCATGTAATCCCCAAGAATGACTATTTCATGAAATCTTGACATTTGGGGATTACATGGTCTTAGAGAGTTGTGTTGATGACTTTAATGATAATAATTCTGTAAATACATATTTGTTACGACCGCGAATCATATTTTAATCAACGTACAACTTAATACTGACCAGCAAATTGTAAAAAACGTAAGAAAATTGGAATTTCGCGGGCCACCTTAGAGCTTCCCCCTTAAGTCGTAAATATTTATCTACAATCATTAAAACATACTTGGAGTAGGTTTTACAGGTTGTCACTCGCCTCACTACCGGACCATCACAGTGTTTTATTCTTTTCTTTCGTTTTCTTTTTTATGTATTTTTTATTGAACTACTTGTACTTGTTTCCAAAATATAAATAAGTAATTAATTAGACAGTACCACCACGAAGAGTACAAAATTGATTGGTTAAAATGATTGTTACACAAAATAAGTATAAAATAACAAAAAAATCAGCGCCCCTCGGGTATTTAAATGAGTGACAACCTCTAATACTTACTATTGTATCTGTTTCAAGGTTACCTACAGTTGAAGCAATAACGTATTGGCAATGAATCAACCACCTAAACAAAATCTAAGTGGAATAACAGTTTTAAGTTAATAACTAAATTAGTTAAACAGTGTTGTAGTTTGCAATAAAAACTATTATTTATTCTAAAACATCAACCTCCATGAATTCTTCATAGCCACATAGGCACTTCATTCAAAATTATATGTTACAGCCTAACATTCATAAGTACAATCAAAGCCACATTGCTAAAACAATACATTTCAAGTAAGTAATAAACACAATGAATGACACTTTATTAATCTCTTATTCTATGACTAGACCAATATTAAAATATTTAATTTCGAAAAGATATTAGGTACCTAATATGAAAATGATGATTTTGAATGCGAACAAGAACATGCTATGATAAGCTTGATAATGTGTCGAGAGCTTGTGTTGGAGACACCCTAAGCCGAGGCCGAAATTCAGCTTCATGAAATAGATCCGAGACTTTTTATTTTATTTTTGCAATCCTGCTGTATGCTGAACGGAAACCGACAAATTATTATTAGTAAATGAAAAGTTCAACTTCTACCAAAATAAAAATCAACATCCGCAGAAAGATTTGTCACCTATAGGTTATCTAACTGTTTTAAACAAACGTTTGTTTTTTGTTGCTTTTTGACCACACACTACGCCAGATATCGGCTAAGATTTGATTGCTACAAGGATCTTTTGGCGCTTGAATGACATTGATAGGGGGGAAAACAAGATGGCAGCGTTAGTTCCCATTTTTGACACTCGCTTAAGATCCCTGTACCATGTAACGTGTCGCAGTTAGGGTTGCTTGACATTGTTCTTTAGCGAGAGGCGCGTGTTGTTCCGTTCGTCGGTGCTGATCGCGCGGGACAGGAACGTTGATGATGTCCGCGCAGACGATGATGACATGCCGTTCTTCTGCGCGTCCGGCTTCTCCAGCCCTGTCGTATTAGTACAATATTAGTCACCAGTAGCTTACAAACATATTATTAGGTGGGCCAAAATACTCTTCAAAATCTTGCATAGATTTATAAAAAAGTGGTGTCGAAGTTTTCTTCACAAGTTCAAAATGAAGTGCGGACACGTCTTATAAAATCTTAAAATATAATTGGTTCTATTTACAAGAGACGGTGTCGCACTTACACATTTTCTCGTGAGAGAATTTTTTTCATTAATGAAACTCTACTTTTTTATTAATCATCAGAATAAATCAAAGATGAACAAAACAGTGACCGTCAAAAAATTATAGAGCAACTTCTATTTTTCCGAAGTTTAGTGACCCACCCTAATAAACTTTTAGGTCATCGACATGGTGTTAACAATTTAGCACAAACGTAAACAGATTTTTATTTATTTTGAGTATCTGTACCTACATGCTTTCACATAGGAAATATAACAGTTTGAAAAAATCTATTTTTAATAATATGGTTATGCATTCTTCATAACACCATGTATTTGAAATAATTTGCAAAACAAGAGATGTCCTAACGACAACATGGAGGGTGCACTTAGAAAGGACATTCAATAGACATTAACTAGGAATAAGTACATTACGGTATCTAAATTAATTAATTAATAATTTACAACAAGTCAACAATGCTTATAGACACGTAATCTAAATTGGGATGTTAGCGTTGTGAGTTAATGAAGCGAATCGGTCATAACAACGAGCTAGGCAGACCACGTTAAGAGTGGCATTACTAGTTAATAGAAAAGTGTAGATTAGACAGCCGACAATACAACGTCTAAAAATTAATATTTTCTTTAATATATACTTGTTTCAATCGGTATCCTTGAACAACCTGTAAACAACAAAATCATCTCTCACACATCGTGACACTTTGAAACAATGACAAAATAAAGATATCGTTTTATCGATTCTGACTCATACTTGAGACAAACAGTTCTGTGAATGTAGATAACAGCTGTTCTTAATCACTTCACTCAAAATAAATTATGATAAATATATTTTTGGCATTTATTGTTCTTACTGTATTGATTGATTATGATGGGAAACACGCTTCCATCAACTATATGACGTACGAGGTACTATATTTAATTTACAACTAAGTAAATGACAAGAAACGATCCTAAATATGACAATTCATATTTTATTTCTTTGTTTTGTTACATCTCATGGATTAGATTTGTATCGATTAGGTATTTGTTATCTTCCGTATGTAAACGCTGTCATAAAATGAGTTTTACGAGTAAATTATTTGAGAATTTAGGACCATTGTTAGGACTACATAAAATAGCAATAACTGCCTTACCGAGCCTCTTTCGGATGAGGTAATATAGTTTGGGTTTGATAACTAGAATGAGGAAGATGAAGACTCCTTGGAGCTCGTTGATGAGGTCGATGATAGTCCACAGCCACCAGGGTTGCGACACGAGGGTCGACAGCAGCTCGGAGATCCAGCCGGCACCCATGACCACCCAAAGTTTCCCAGTCAACACGTACCTGCAAACGCATTAAAGGTATAGTAGACGTACGTTTTTCCACCTTTGTAGCAAAACAGATCTTCATATGTCAGTTGGGTTTTCATTCTAGATATATGTATGTACCTATATATCAGTAATTCACATGGAACGACTATGAGGTGACCTCTAAAACCCAATTACTGTGAAACGTTATTAGCTAGTGGTTAGACGTTTCACTAACAGTATTCGGGCCTCTACATAGTTTGACAACTGAAACGTGTTCTGACTTTTATGTATGCGACGCCCGTGACTCTAACCGTTTTAAACTTTTTACTGACAAAAAATTTGGTACCCTGTGTCGAAAGTCGAAACACTTAATTTTGGTTCCCACTCCTGTAAAAGTTTAGCCGTGACAACGATACTAACATACATTATGTATATTGGCATAAGTATATTCGCCCAACCTAGTAATTTGCTTAGCTAAGGGGACACTATACCTAACATGTATGTAGGTACATTCGGTGACCTAAGTCTTACCTACCATACGAACAGACATCAATAACAAATGTCTAATGAATATTTATAGTAATTATGAAAAACTGTGTTATTCGTTTTTCCCTTACTATTACCTACTCATGCACATGTTACAACCGTGATGGGTGTTTCAAGCAAAATCGCTCAAGAAACTGTTTTCCGCGTGTGTCTGGGAAATAGGAAAGACAAACCTTACCCATGGCAGTAGGTACTTAAAATTCCTATATACAAGGTTATTGGTAAAACATTAACAACCTCTTAAGAGGTCATTGTACTCATCATTATGAACAACTTTTACTTTGGGACCAAACCTGAAATCGCAAAAAAAATATCAGCTGTTCCCTACATTTTGACGAGTTATAGGTAGATACGAACATAAATGTAGGGAACAGCTGATTTTTTTTTCGCGATTTCAGGTTTGGTCCCAAAGTAAAAGTTGTTCATAAGGATGAGTACAATGACCTCTTAAGATGGTGTTAATGTTTTACCAATAACCCTGTATAGGAACATGCCTACCACAACACCATTTACAGGAGAGGAAACCCATTCAAAACAATAGTCACCAAGCTGATATCATATCCCTAGAAAAGGTCCCAGTTTTATAGTTTTTTAAGTGGTATCAGTGACGTTAAAATCGAACAATAATAACTGCTAAATATTTTTATAGTTTAGAACTGCATGCTACTGCATGTAAAGTGCGAATTATCATTAGTTGACAGTAGGTATTATGGATTAACTGTGTGTCATTTGTTCATATGCTTTTGAATATAGAAACTGTACAAAGGGTGACACAATGGGCCGGGCGATCTTATCGCTAAGAGCAATCTTTTAAAGAGTTCTAACTACGAATACCAGAAGCTTTTCGGTAGCTGATGTCAAAAATTTTCACATTTCCATCATCCTTACACTGATAGAATGTGACTTTGTCTAGGCCCTCAGGCTACTAGTTTATAAACCCTCCTTGTTTTCATTGTGTTATAAAAAAAACCGGACAAGAGCGAGGGTTCCATACCATCATGTTTTTAAATTTTCACCGGCGAGCTACTTACTAGATCTCGTTCAAACCAATTTTCGGTGGAAGTTTATATGATAATGTACATCATATATTTTTTTTTAGTTTTATCATTCTCTTATTTTAGACATTTTACCGCTTTGGAAGTGTCTCTCGCGCAAACTGTTCAGTTTAGAAAAAAATTATATTAGAAACCTCAATATCATTTTTGAAGACCCTATAAATAGATACCCCACACGTATGGGTTTGATGAAAAAAAAAATTTTGAGTTTCAGTTCTAAGTATGGGGGAACCCCCATAATTTATTGTTTTTTTTTATTTACAGATACAGAATACATCTACTTACCAATTTTCAACAGTGTAGTTCTTATAGTTTCGGAAAAAAGTGGCTGTGACATACGGACGGACAGACAGACAGACAGACATGACGAATCCATAAGGGTACCGTTTTTGCCATTTGGCTACGGAACCCTAAAAAAGGAATATCTCAGTCTGGCCTTCCCACTAATCAATTTTACACGTCGGTGCAAAATGTTACTAATTCCGTTTAGTCTTGCCATAAGGTCAGTCCACCTGTTTTCCGGACTATCAACATTAGAATCTAGGTACAAAACATCGCAGCACGAAATCTTCCAGATCTAATTAATGTGACGGAAGTACACATCTGATGTTCAGGAGATAAGTTAAAAATGATTAATACCTACTGTTCTTTTCTTTTTTTAATACTGAAGACGCGATTTTGCAATTTGACAACATTTCAAGTGGACTTTTACTACGTAACTGTTAAGTAATAATGAACAAGGCCCATTGAGGAAGTTAAATTCTTATAATAGGTAGGTATAAATGACCTCAGTCAGTCCCTGCACAATGCATTCCCTTTCCCTGATTCCTCCGGTTTTTTTAAATATAATTTACCTGTTATTTGGAAAAACCGAACCTATACTAGGTATCTAGACTAAATACTTAGCGACACAAACAGTACATAAAGGAAAAAAAACTCGAATAATATCCGCGTCCATTGTTTGTTTTGTTTTGTATTGAAAGTGTTCAGTATCGCAAGTCAAGCTAATTAATTGGCTTCCTATAAGTATGTACGTCACAAAAATAATATGACCGAATTATATAGATAATAATTAATGAAATTAAAGTAAAGGTTATATACATACACAGAGTGTTCAAAAAATAGTACTTATACCTAGTGTTACTAGTGAGGAGAATGTTCTAACAAATAGGTAGCCTAATGTTAAAGAGCGTTTCACTTTCTTCAGTTTCAACAGTGATGCTAGGTTTACTTAGGTACCTACTTATAAAAACTGAACTTTAATTTTCATTTATTACCTAGGCATTTACGGTAATTTTAGTAAATACTTACTGACAATATCAGGCGAGCGTATTTTCGCTATCCAAAGTGTCTGGCTTTCATGAACATGCTGTAGATATTATTACTGAACAAATTATATCAATAGGCCGGTGTTACATGTACCTAATATTTTTATCAAGTGAGTGATTTCGTTCTATTTAAATATAATACCTAAAAGGTCAAACCAGATAATGTTTCGCGACAAAATAAAAACTTTGTACCTACTTATAATTAATTACATTTACATAAAAGGTATCTACTTCATTATAAAACATTTTATAACGACGTCCCCGCCTCCCTAGGGACTTCATTAAATACTTGTCAAACCCATGGACATTTTTATTACCTGAAATTGGTGTTAGAAAATGTCTGGTCTGGTTTGAATTAAGTAGAATTTTTATAGAACGATTTTAGGGAAAAATCTAAATGGCTAGCAGAAAAAGTAGAGAGTGCTTACTGTGATAACAACAAATATTATTAAGTAATCTGTGCTGATAGTTTTTAGCTAATGTGTTTAATGATTCACCAGATTGCTCTTATGATAACAAGTTATCCAATGTGCGCACTTCTTAATTTATTTTTATAGTAAATCATCGCCGATTAAATACCGTTGGAATTTCGAAGCGATTTTTAAGCCCCATTTACATGTAAATGAAACAAAAAAATGACAAGGCAAGAAACTTGCGTCATGATGCAAGTTTGAAATTGTTACGTGTTTCGGGTAAAATAAACGTGGAGAGGTATTCTTTGACTACCAAGTTATCAGAAGCATGTAGGTACAACCTACCTGGGGACCTAAAAAGGCCACTTTGACAGAATCATAAAAGGATAACATTATGAATCATAATATGGCGAAGACAGTCCGTGTTTTTATTTTATTCGCTGCACTATCTACGTAAGTAGGTATAATCAAAGAGATTGGGATTGAATTTGGATTGGATGGATTGGTATTTTAGCACAGACAAAAAAAATAACTGAAAAATCCTTCACCAATGGGATTTGATACGATTAACTTAAGTAACAGTTAACTGTCCATTATAATTCATAATGTTATCCTTTTATGATTCTGCCAAAGTGGCCTTTTTAGGCCCCCAGTTCTTTCATTTTAGTTGGATAAAGACAAAGATTTGCAAAGCAAACAAGTAATCAGTGATCGCGGCTCCATTGTGTATAATCTATTTGAGTAACCCCTTCACTTAACTGTCTCAACAACGGCGCGGCGCGCAAATAAGCTGTGATATGATAACTGTCATCAATGACATCAATTTGTCCATAACATCGAGGTAGGTACTTACCGGTTACTAACGGTAACTAAAAAAAATGGGTAAAAAAGTGTCATGACAAAAAGGTGGATTATAACTCACTTTGCCCTGTCGACTCTAAAGCGTCTCTTGGCGCGGTCGCCAACCGAGCCGGCTTGCAGGCGGTGCACCTCGGACTTGACCTGTGCGCAATGGCGGGCCGTCAACATCCACAGCACAAAGTTGGTGCACGTCACCAGGCCCAAGGGGATCACGAAGTATATGTAATGAGGCCAGTCTGACCGCGAGTTCTGAACTGTAAACATAAATAGGCATGTCTTATCATAACGAGGCTGAAATCATTGAATAAAACAAATTATCCTTTCATAAATCGTGCTGACACGAAATCTGGGAGCCTAAAAAGGCCACTTTGGCAGAAGAATCATAAAAGGATAACATAATGGACAGTTAACCGTTAAGTTAGTCGTATCCTTTATTCAAATCCCATTGGTCACATCCGTTAGTCAAATCCCATTGGTGAAGCATTTTTCAGTTTTTTTTTGTCTGTGCTAAAATACCAATCGATCCGATCCAAATCCAATCCCAATCTCTTTGATTATACCTACGTAGTGCAGCCAAAAAAGAAAAACACGGTCTGTCTTCGCCATATTACGATTCATAATGTTATCCCTTTATGATTCTCCAAAGTGAAGACTCTATCGTCGAAGATTTATTTTTTGGATCTCTATCATAGCTACTTTTAATATCGTGCCAACAGTTATTGGGTAAAACTAACACGTTCTGTAACCTTTCCAAGCATCAGTAGGTAGGTAATTTTAGACCCTTTCATCCTTTTCTTTTACGTGGAAGCTTTTAAAATCATATCCCGAATCTTTTTATAGATTCTATGAAAATATTACGTGACGTAGTTTCTTAGTCAGTACAACATTTTAAAATGATAAATGGCTGGTTGGCAAAAACATGTATCTGTAGACACTTGTCCGTATAGGAACCGGGAATCACAATACTAAGGCAATTCAAATTGAGATTGACATGATAAAAAGCATTTGAAGTTCATTACAAAAAGTTTGTTCACAAAAGGCTCATTATTTATTAGTAGGAGCGAAAATTACGTCATAACATAAAGTGATCGGAATGATTAGGTTATTTTCTGAACAATAGTCTTGATTGTGTTTAACCACAATGATTTGGGTATTTCTGTCCGGAAGTTTTCAATTAGGCACGATCTGAAAACACAAACTACCAAAACAAACTGATAACTTTTCTGTACTCATCACGAGGTAATTAGATTATATTTATCTTAGTTATGTCTCACCCCAAACTAATAAGAGGGCATGAATAGATAACATAACATCACGCCTGTAACCTCTGAAGGATTGAGCAGAGGTGTAGGTACCTGTAGTACACACACGTTTAGCTATGTTATGTTTAAGTGCCATGTAATAGGGGGCGAACCTATTGCCATCAACCGGGCACAAGTCATACTCCGGCTGCAGGACCTCAGCAGTAGCGCTTGTGGCCACTACACCAACGAGACAGACGAGGCAGCCTTCAGGGATTACAGGCGTCATACATAGATTATAATCAGTTTTTCAGTTTACTTATCAACCGCGGCGGGAGCTATATTTTGCGGTGTTCTGAGGGGATCCATGTACCAGAAGAATTTAAGCAAGCTGATTTGATAAAATCTGATTTGATTAAATCATCTCTTCTTTATTCTTACAGATCAATTCTAACATCGCCTGCTGTATTGCTTGTTATTGTCTTACCAACCCTGCCATTGTTATAACTACAGTCTTCCCAGACTTGCCCAATATTGGCAAACCGGTTTACAATAATGATGACGAGGATCTGTGACGTGTTTTTGAATCAACACCTGCGTACGTACATGTAGACGTTTTCGTCAATTAGACAGATATGTTATATATGTGTGACACGTCGCGTAGTCGGCTCTTTAGTCAACTGAGGCCGCTTGAACTTATCCCGTCGCCCAATTTTCTAAGCGTCCAAATATTTGTACTTAATACAATCCCTCGCAAACAATGGTCTGGATATATTGGTATTCTCGTGGTATTGTTTGGTGTCGGGTCGTCGAGCTCTAAGATTGAGCTCACGATGGCTGATGCATGCGTGGCAACTTATGGGACAGGTTTACTCAAACAGTTTCTGGAACTTTCCTCAAAAGGCCGATCCGGATGCTCCCTGCATTTTAGTACCTACACCATATTTTTGATATTTCATGCCTGGACTTTGAGACTTTGGCCCCCTGAGTTTGTTTCGCCATTTCTTCTTAGGGGCAGTCTGATAGGAAAGGTCGACTCCATCTAACTATATTATTTTTTGTTATAAACATGACGAGTAAAAGCGATTGTGAGTGACAACAAATGACAAGAACTGTAAAGAAAATTGATTCATTTAGTACTTTTTTGTTACTATAATATCTACCTAACGGCTCGCTGAAACTAAAATTAGCAGAGCGTTCAGTTGAACAATGAACTTCAGGTGTTGGTCATTTTATTCTGATAACGCCATATACCTGCCAAAACCGTGTTGTCTACATTGTTTTAAACTGTTTTTTTTTTGGCCACTATTGTCTTTTTACCCGACTGCGGCGAAGCCCAAAAGGAGGGTTATTTAGTGATTATAATAAAACTAAACAATGTAAAACTACCGTTTATAATAATATTAACGTATAATCTTGTGGAGGACAACTTAACCATGCTTATTTTCTGCATTTTCATTCTTAAATTTAAATAAATAACCAAACAAACCAAAAAACTTCTTAGCCTAAGTAGAAATAACCTTAGAATAGGTTCAATTACGGGCCACAACCTCCTTAACAAACATCTTTTCAACATAGGCGCCACAGACAGCCCCCTTTGCAGGGGCTGCCTTGACGCCGAGGAATCAACCGCCCACGTCATCCTGGAATGCGAGGCCGTGGCTTCTCAACGTGCAGAAATCCTCGGAACAATGAGGTCGCTCCGCGAAGCCTGCGAAGCTCCCAGGAAGCTTCTGTGCTTTTGGGCGGAGCTTGGCTGGCTCTGTTAGCCAGAATCCCCACGCACAACGGACCGAATGAGAGTCTAAGTGCGGAAAAGGGAGCCCCATCATCATCATCATCATCATCATCATCAACCAAACAAACGATGAGGGCGCCACTAGGCGGTCGGCGTTTGGTCGGCCCCCTCTTAATACATTTACCGAGTTGAACTGTAAAGGTAAGCTAAGCTTTAAGCCATTGTAAGATCTTGAAACATTATGGAACGCAACTAAAGATGTGAATCGAATATAAATTACACTTTAATTCCACAGTCGGTTTTATTTATCAGCTTTTCTTTCCATTACAATTACTTACGATGTTAATTAGATAAATTACTCATGCTTCATATCTATAAGCACAGTAAGCACCACACCTTAGGCGCACGTAAACATAATAATGATGCTCATAGCCATGGTCAACAAATCCTTGGTTCATATTTACAGAACTGTTTCAGAAATCATAAAGGATGAAATGCAGCTAGCATAGCTGTTGTAAGTACTCATTACTAAGACGAAAATAATCACGAATCTGTCCGGATTGATTGCAAGTTCTTGATGTCTATCAAGGTGATAAATGAATGAAAAAACGTAATTCGTGTAAACTGTGTAGTTTTAAGAAAAATGACGATATAAGTTTGTTTATTATTTTGATAGTACGCAGAACTGGACCGGGAGTTTACTTTAAAAGCGCGGGCGTTTACTGAAACTACACATTTATCAGCAACAAAACATTTTTATGAAATAAATGTTCATAATATTTTGTACTTATATACTATGCGTCACATCGAGTTGCTAGCTGAAGCTTCCAAAATCAGTGGCTTGTTAACGATATAAAATCTTCAAATCATTCCTTCTACACACTTGAATATAATAAGTAAGTATTTGGCACATAAAATAAATTCACGTCTTCCATATGTCTTTTGTAAATCTTTACCAAATGTTCAATATTGTATTTGAAATATGTACGTGTGTAGTTATTATGATATTTTTATACTACACCCATGTAATGTTTCAATAAAAATCCCCGAGATTTCGATTGTTTGCAAACAAACTTACAAAATAAATATAAACTGGGATTATGGGAAACAAGTGTGAGTTGGCTAGAGTGATTTCGTAACGGGTTTATAATGCAAGAAATGGGATGTGTGTGTGATGGAAAGTAAACATTTTTGGTTACATACATTAAACCCGTCTTAGGCGTAAATTGCACAGAGACGGCGTAAGGTAAAGGCGCGGCGCAGGCATGATGCCGCTTCAAAACGTTTTCATACAAAATATACGAAGGCGCCGCCCGCCCGCGCCGCCCGGCCGCTTGAGTGTAATTCACGACACGCCCGCCTTCATACATTTTGTATGAAAACGTTTTGAAGCGGCATCATGCCTGCGCCGCGCCTTCACCTTACGCCGTCTCTGTGTAATTCGCGCCTTACGTAAAAGTACTATTATACGTACTTAAGTAGAAGTATACCAACTCACTTGGATACGTCATCGATAACCACCGTAGTCAACAGTTAAACTATAGTTTCATAACCTTCCCAACCTGACTGTATTAGATTAGCACAGTGAAATAATTATAGATGCTAATCATAACTTCGGCAGTCACCACGGCACTTAACCTATAAGCTGGACTACTGCTAGGTAAACCATTGTGTCTAGAAGTATAAAGTTTAGCACAAGAGTTCCTTGAATTGAGCACATTGTGATTGAAAATTCATCCCACACAGGGGTTTAAATGATGAAAATTTGTATGGAATTTTGTATTAGCATAAAAAGTTACGCACCTTCTCCAAACCAGCAAATGCCTTCTCCCATGTTGGCGTCGAGGATGTCGGCGACGGGGTACTTGTCGAAGAGGAACATGACGAGGGTAAGCAGGATTGCCGTGCTCCACGCGTACAGCGAGTACCAGAGGAACCGGCGCAGCTCGGCGTCCGCCTTGCGCATCGTCTGCACGGTGCGGACACTCCTGGTGGACGGAATATTGAAAAACATTTGAATATTTATAACAAATAGTTTGTATAACAGTTGAGAATAAGACTGGCTAGTAATACAACTGAAAAACTAAAAAACCGGCCAAGTCGTAGGACCTCGCACAGTGATGGATTCCATAGTTGGGATGAATATTAACCATTGCACAGTATTGATTTTAATGACGGCAAATAAAAAATATATTCTTAGTATTTCTCGGAAAAATAATGGCAAACCAAGTTGTAACCGAAAATATCCCAAATCTCAAAAACTATGGACGATCTTTTTAATTATGGGATTCAACGACACCCCACCCACATGCTGTGCATTGAACTTTCATTGATTCCGTTTTTGCCATTTGGCTACGAAACCCTAAAAACAACTGTCGGGATGTTGAACTTTTCCAAGTATTAAATTAGTTCCAATGAAATAGACACATTAGTTTCCATGATATTCAGCAAAGAGACAAAAGTAGGTACTTATTTACATTGTTTAATACATCTGCAAACATACTACATTTTTTATAATGTCTTAGAAGTCCTCAAACGATCACAGACATCTATTACGGAGAAGTCTTCACTGACATTGTATCTTAAACAATGCCAGTAAAAAATACCTCTTCAATATTCGAGCATATTAAAACGTTACGACAGATTTGTTAGACACAGAGAGATCAGGGTAAAGTAACAAGACACATTAATTTAATTGTTGAAATAACAATGCTCCTATGCCCATTACTTTTATGGCGATTATTGCAAACATGGAAGTCGTAACGGCCCTGACGTGAGCTAATATAGCACATACCTATGGGGTCTTTATTGGTTTTTACTGCTCCCATTAAGTCGCCCGGGTCATGGGGATTGACTAGCTAATCATGAAGATAAAGTACTGTGACAAAATATACGATAACAAGCACCCGGCTTCAGATAAAAATTAAGCCGTAGATAACTAAAGCTCCGAACATAATAAGTTCATTATAGCGTACACGCAAATCCCGGGTGTGCTTCTAATCGTGTAATCATGCATACTTCAACTGAACTAGGAAATTGTAAACAGAACTGTAGCGTGTTAACATTTACCATACGTATGCTTTATGAATGTTATCTCAACCATATTTAAATTAAAATATGGTTGGGAGCGAGTTTAACTTGCTTGCCAAAGGTTCCGTATCCTAAAGAACTGAGCGAAAATTCAGATCTTTACTACATTCCACTACCACATTTCAGTTGCAGGAAGAATTTGGTAAACTATTATCCCAAAAATAATCACAGCCACAAGTTTCGTTTAGTTTTCCTGGTAATCTTATCTTAAGTTAAATCAAAGTAGTTCAAGACCACGAAAACCGAGTTTTCCTTCAACAAAACTACGATACGGTGCCCTAACTATAAAAGCCAACCTTACACGACCTTCTCAGTTCGTTTATAATAAAGTAAGCGTTATTTTTATTCTATATTGTAATTATTCGCAGTATTGTGTTGGAGTGGTCGATGACGCGTCTTAATTAGGCCCCACCCAGACAGTCCCGAAACATAAAGTGCGTTTTCCTATCCTGTCGGTTTTCATTAACGTGACCTAATCGTCTCCTGCACGCTTGGCTTTTTCAATCCCACATTAGAAGCCATCAAATTAAGCTTTAACATTACCCTGTAATGAAGTCTAATTAGTTGAAATTCTGGAAAATGGTCGTAGCTTTTACTAAATGTCTGTCTGTCGCCAGCTGTACTTACTAAATTCCATATTATTCGCTCATAATGTTGTCAGATATTTGTGTCATGGTGAAACATTTCGAATTTTCGTAGTTGTGAAAATGCGCTAGAAGTTGTTTGTAAATTTAACCCACCCATTATGTTGTTGTGGGTGTACCTATTATAATATCGTCACTGGAAAGGAGAAAATGCTTAAGACTGGCAAGACAATCTGAACCAATTAAAATTGGCTCAGATTGCCTTGAAACCTAAACAGATCGACGCAGAAAAAAACAAGTGTGTGAGCCACTGTAGTCGCAGATTGTAAAAATGAATTAGAATAAGATGTCATAATTAAAAATATATATATAAATTAAATTAGGAACAAGTTTGATTTTGTCTAGACTTTTAGATTGTCCTATGGAGCAGGACCAGCATGTTTCCAAACATTCTTATCTTGGATATAATCCTCTAATTTGTAATATCCTTGTTTACAAAGTGTACTTTTAATATGAGTTTTAAATTTTCTTTCATTTAATTGCAATATGTCACAAGGTATTTTGTTGTAGCATTTAACACAGTACCCCATAAAAGATGTATGTACTTTAGATAATCTGAAAAAAGGTTGATCTAATTTATCTTTATTTCTAGTATTAAAATTATGCCTATCACTTATTTTATTAAAAAGATGTTGATTTTTTCTTACATACATAATATTTTCATAAATGAATTGGCAAGGTACCGTCATGATATTAACCTTTTTAAATAGTTCCCTAAGAGATTCGCGACGACGTAGATTGTAAATGGCTCTGACAGCTCTCTTTTGTAAAATAAAAATGGATTCAATGTCAGCAGCCCGACCCCATAGTAAAATGCCATATGACATAATACTGTGGAAGTAACTAAAATAGACCAAACGCGCGGTTTCTACATCTGTTAACTGTCTTATCTTTCTAACAGCATAAGCGGCGGAGCTTAGCCGCCCCGCAATAGATGTTATATGAGGTCCCCATTGTAATTTCTCGTCTAGCGTGATTCCTAGGAAAACTGTCTGATCAATAAATTCCAGTTTTTGGCCATTCAATATGATTTCACATTCGCTACTTCTAACATTCGGTAATTTAAATCTAATGCATTTGGTTTTTTTTTCATTAAGTACTAAATTATTTACCGTAAACCAATCTTGGACCTGAAGAATAGAGTTATTCACGTCGTCAAGATTTTGTGACCGTCGGTCTATTTTAAAGATTAATGATGTGTCATCTGCAAATAACACCATCTTCGGTTGATTTTGAAGTAATTGGGGTAAATCATTAATGTAAACTAAAAAGAGGAATGGACCCAATATCGAACCTTGAGGAACACCCATTGTCATTTCAGACCCTAATGAGTTTACGCCGTTTACTTGAACTTTAACCTTTCTATCTTTCAGGTATGATCTTAGCAAGTCAAGTGCTGCTTTTCTAATTCCATAGTGCCCCAGTGTCTCGTGGTTTACGCAATCGAACGCCTTAGAGAGGTCGCAAAAGAGTTCCTTGTAGGAACTACGGAACCCTAAAAACTTGTTTCTTAAACGACTCAGTCCCATAACATTGGATAATTAATTTTCCATCCAACTTATACTCGTACATAGACATGCCGTCTCTTTAAAAATCTCACCGTGGAATCTTCTCTACATCTGATAAAGTGATCATCTCTCATTCCATCTGTCGATTTATTCTTTAAAAATCTCACTATGTAAACTTATGTAAGGTGAGCTGTCAATAGCGTTAATCCTTAGCATCAACCAATCTATTCTGTAATAAAATGTTAAGTCTGTGACTTCACTTAGTTTTCACAAGGTTTTCACGTTGATATTTTTACAGAATAGCCTGGCAGGACTGCAAGTGTGTGAGTAATGCGCTGGGCATGTTCAAAAAGTGATATCACGCACGTAGGACGCATAGATACCTATGTCGTCCTACGCCCATTCATAACTACGCTCAATGAGACACGTCCACTGACTGAAACAGTTTGAGGAAATAGGAATTTATCAGAAACATGCAACGGATTTTCCCACCTAGCGGATGTAGTCTGCTTTCACATAACAATAGGGTAAGCCGAAAGTAATGCTAGGTGCCTAAGCAACAGTTGGTTTATTAAGTAATTACTTTTACTTTTTTCAAAATATTAAAATTTTAACAATGCCGGTACCCTTTTCAGGGGTATTTATGCTAGTTCTGTACCATTTTCCAGCCAAAAACTCCTAAAGATGAAAATGATAGCTTAATCGAAGAACAATTATTATTATAATATTTTTACTAGAAATAAAACATGAATTGGCTGACTACTAATAGATATATGTAGGTATTATTCAGCCATTTTACGCATCCTCTCATGATAACAAAATTATGTGTTGTTATTATGTGTATGTATTATGTATTGTGTATGTGTGTGTGTAATTATGTTGTGTTGTGTGTAATTGTGTATACTTCACATTTATCACATCCTAAACCCTATTAGGTACCTACGTAAAATATAAAAATGTATAACAAATGATTAATACATAAGTATAACAATGATTTGCTTTAATATAAGTACATTGTTTAACTTCTATTAGATCATTGCGGTATTTGTTATATTTGTATATTTATTTTAAACATCTTAACGTGGCCCCGGGGATTCTTGCCATGTGCAAATATCAAAGAGCCGGTGTGTAAACTCATCGATAACTAAGACAAAACAAACATTTACCCACATTGCGACAAACGACGGCGAGCAACACTCCAAGCATTTGTTTAATCAATGATGACATTGAGGTACCACAAATCATGTCATTTGTAAACGTAGACTTTAAATCTTATTAGTTCGGAAGCAATATTGTTTGTAGCTATTCACAAAAAACGAGCCGTTAGTCACCACAGCGCCGACGCAGCGCCTGTATTCCCTGCCAAACCGCGGGTAGCACAGATAGCAGCATTGCTCATCCGTAAAATCCGGTTGTGTAGGCTACAGGATTGACTTGTAATCACGGCCCAATATTTCATTTACTTGTATTATTAGAACTACTATTTCACGAGTTAATAATAACTACAGCATTTGAAGAATTTTGAAGTATAAACATTTTCATTCATTGAACCACAAAAGTTTTAATAAAAAGCTGTCAATCTTTGAAAATATGAGTTTAGAGCGTGTGAAACAAAGTTTTTGCTATGTACTGACAATAGCAACTGCACTTGATTTCGGAATACAGTTCAAGACTGAATGCATCGCAGTGTCTGGCGCACTACACGGACGGATATTTTCTTGAACGTTATGATATAAACAAATTCGCTATCTGGGCCCGCGATGTGTACTCAATCTGAAATTAGGAGTGCGAACTAAAGTTTTTGATCGCAGGAAATTATTTGTTTAGCGTTTACAATTGCAATAACACTTTGACCACACGCATCTGGATGCGTGTGATCGAACTGAGAATGATGGTAACAGGGCCAACGGCCTGTTAAACTGGGTTAAGTACGCGGTAGGTGTGCATAGCTGTCGTAGCGAGGGATATGATGATACACATAATGTTCATCAGGCATCTTCAATTCACACGTCATTTGCATTGTAGCCAGTCTAAATGTTTGTGTTGATTCTTAACAAAAACTTACCCAAATGTCCACCAGATGTCGAAGCACATGACGTTGAGCCAGGCGAACGCGGCCACAAAGCCGAAGTAGATCCCGTACCCTGCGCAAACAACGAGCGACCATGTAATGGATCAACTATGACTGGCAACGTTCCTACAGAACTACTTCGGTTCTCAAATTATCTCAATTACGCACTACTACGTTAACATTGATTAATCACAATCCAGCCGATTAGTAGCTACATGTTGAAACTGTGCATAATTAGTTAAAGAGGATTTTATAATAGTGCCGTCAATTAAACAATTTGCAACTTTTGAAATCGAAACACAGGAGTTCAGTTTTAGATTATGCGGTGTAATGCCCATATATAATGGGATTCCCTTTAATATGCTTTTTCTAATGGATTGTTCAATTGTGGATAATAATAGTATCAAATAATCAGTCAATTAAAAAATCAATTATCAAAAAAAAAATTGTTTACGTTTAGGAGTGATTTTTTAGTACAATCTTTAATTTGGTTGGAACAGCAATAATTAGGTAAGTCAATGTACAAATTATGAATGATGAATGAATTCGACAAATTGTTGCTTCGCTTTACAAATAAAACCTAAACCAAAACACACTGGCTGAATCACCAACTCCATACTTAGACCCAATTTAGAATGGTTGTTTAGGCAATTTATTAGTTCGATGACGTAAACGCAATTTTCTTGATGTCACAGAATATTAAAAAAAAAAAAAACAAATTATAGAACCATATTTATATTGATCGTACCTTACTTCACCATAATTCGCCAAAATCAGATTTACACATTTAATGACATTATTACTCGTGCCATTTACGTCATAATTTGAGAAACAATCAATCAGTACATTGATTTACTATGAGTCAATTATTTCAGAAAGCGATGTAAGACTCCCGGGAAATTCGCAGCAAATAGATAGTGTTTCATTTGTCGATGCTTGACAAGTTAAGGACAGTTAGCGATGCTTTATAAAATGGCGTCCCTTAGGGTTGCATACTAGCACCTCGTAATCTGTTTAATGAACATTACTCGCCACGAGCATTAGCTTCGCGAAATTGATTTGCAAACATTCGTTGCGCGAGCTTTTGTTGACGAACATTCATTCGCGAAACAAACAGTTTATCACATGGTATCCTATTGCCTATACCAACCCACAATCTGTTAGAAGAAAACATGAATAATGGATTATTATGCTGTAGTATATAAACGATTCAGAGGACATTAGATTGATGACATTAGTCGTATATCTGTGGTAAAATTACCATAAATTCTAAGTATCCTAACTGCAGATTTTGCTCTACCTACCTCGATTGTAAACAGCTTTGAAACGGAAATGTATTTAAAGAGAACCTCACAAAAAATATGACAAGTTAATTAAACCACGGCTCAACTCTTAAAATGTTTGGGAATATTAGATATCATTAATTTCATTGTTCCATTCTATGTTCATTAGTACAGACATAATAATATAGTGCAAATTAGTCGAGAATAATTTGCATAATATTTGTGCAGCGTGCCAATCTCAACATTTGGATACTATGTAGTTGAAAGTAAATATAGCGATTTACGTACTTTGATGCAAAATTATCGTGTATTCATTAACTATATGCAAGTGCATTATATCTGCTGCCTTGCAAATTTAATAATACGTCTTAAAATATTATTTAGATAAGGTCGCCATTTCTATCTTCGATTTTTATTGCAGCCAGATGTTATCGTGTAGGTACTTAAAAGATAAAGTTAATTCAAAACAGACTGTGTTCATAACTTCATATCTCTATCATTCATCGAAATATTAATTATCGCTTGACGTTTTGTTTATTAATTTCCCTTTTACGTATAACAATAAAATGTATCCCACGCAAAATAAGAGATCGCGCGCCATCGAGAGATGGCATTTTCAGGAAGTGAACTTATTTTTTACAAAGTTTATTATAAAATGCACTTTGTTATGCACGCAATACATTTTTTAAGTATAAAGAGGAAAGACTGTTCGTCATGAAACAGTTTATAGGCTTTTAACCCCAAACTGTTTCACTGGGGACAAAGTGAATTAAGCTCGAACAACCTCTTTATCATGACCATAAAATGATTCTAATCGTTCATCCACTTTATTTGCGTGATTGATACTTTCTGTATTTCCTTTTACGTTACACTGAATGATGCCTGTCTGACAAGTAGGTAAATAGAATAGAATAGTATAGAATAGAATAGAATACGTATAGAATAGAATAGAATACAAGTAGGTGATTCGGCCTTAGAATCTCGGTATTTCTCTCAAGTTAGCGGTTAGTAGAAGCTGATAAGGAAGGGTAATATTATCTTCCGTGTTAAACAAATTCAGCTCTAGTAACATTTCAAAAAAAAAGGCAAGACATACGATGTTAGAAAATAACTTACCAAGAACAGTGCAGGCGGTTTTATTGGGCACGCGGCTGTACTGAACGCGCGCGAGGCAGCTGCAGGCCAGCAGCATCATGCTGACGTGGCAAATAAGCGTGCGGCCGTGCAAGTTGCGCAGCTCCGGCAGCGACAGGTATACCACTAGCGTCAGCGCCAGGCACACGCTGGAGATGCAGATCAGCTGCCAGGGAAATATGAACGTCAAACTTGCTATCTACAGCGATATTGCTATTCATAAGGCTGACTCTCGATGTTTTCAGAAAAATTAACCAGAACAGCCTTTATTAACCATAACAGCCTTTTATGAGGCGGAGAAAAGCCTCTTGAAGTAATTATTGATTAATTTTCCTCCGGTCCGCGTCAGTGGAGTATCATATTTGATAGCAGTTTGAAAGCCTGAAAAATAGCCTTGATTGATGGTCTAGTGTTCGAACACGCGATTGCTGAGCCTGGGCTCTTGAGTTAGAATCCCAGGGCAAAGTGTTACAGGGACCAAACAAGAACACCCTGTCGATTGGAGTCCGGGTGATGGAAATCGGCTCGCCCTCTGTTATTATTATTACATACAACATTATTTTTAGTATATGCGAAACCCGAAACATGTGTCTAGTATTTTTATGTAGGTAAAGAATCTATGTACAAAATTTCAAAACTCTATCATGAAAAATCACAAAGTCAATACCTGTTTGTCCAAAAACATCCTGCGCTCATTGATATAATATATATAAATAGTACCTAGGTACAGTCACGAGCAAAACTATGTATACACTTGGCTTTATTCAAAGGCGATTTTCTCCTTTATTTTTGAATGAAATTTTATAATATTAGGAACATATTATTTTCGAACCTATAGGTATATGTAAAGTGTCGTATTTCAACGTTGCATTCGTTATTTCGTGAAAAATCGCAATTTAAAGTTGCCAAGTGTTGACATATTGGTGCTCGTGACTGTACCTAACCGTTCGGCGCGGAGATTGGATACAAAATATAACATGGGGTAAAAATTATTGGAATCGATTCAGTTACTTATTCTGAACAAACTATATTCATATTCAGGTTTCGCATATACCTACTAAAAAAAATATACTATACAGTCGAATTGAAAACCTCCTCCTTTTTTGAAGTCGGTTAAAAATAACGTTGTGACTGTGAAATGTGCGTATGTAATGTAGGCAGAAAAGTGTGAACACTTCAAACTGAAACTTCGGGGAATATAGGGTGGTTATGACATTTGCAAATAAATATAAAAGAGCAAATTTTGTGCGTGTGTGTGTGTGAATTAGAATGGAAAGATTGACGTCCGTTGATCAACTAATTAATTATTGAAGAAGTTTCCCAGATTATGTGTGTACATTGTTCTCAGACTTTAATGTCATCTCCGATATTAGATCGGGAAAAAAAATCACTTAATCAAATGCACAAAAAAGTCAAGTGTGGATATTCCTAATTAAAATATATCGTCTTCTTACCTACATAAACACACATGACGACGCAATTAATTAGAATGATATTCTATTAATTCAAAAAAATAAAGTCTATAGGAATTTTTATTGGATGGGAACTGAAACTGATTTTTTTTGTGTTCAGCTTTTTTACCTGACATGAACGCCTTTTTAATTTTGTAGAAATAATCTTTAACCATTTTCTTTTAACCAAAAAAACAATTCATGTTTTCGGAGATCATTTGAGAATATTCCCATTGAGTAGGTACTACATATGTGTAAATAATTATACAGGTTGGCAGGGGACATCGACGCGCAAACTAAAACCATGATTCAGCACATGAGCGTCATAAATAAATCATGATTTATGACCCCTAGCGGCGAAATTATTCGTCGGTTATCAAAAAAAATCTGCTGTTTCATAGAAAAGCGCAAAACGCGGTCAAAATGTATGGCAGAGCAATTTTTTTTCAATAACCAACGCAAAATGTGAGGTTCAGAATCATGTACAGTTAAATCCACAGTTACAAGTTGTGCGTCATCCTGTATTTTCAGACATAATTTCACATGAAATTAACAGCTTCCCAATCTGTCAAATCCTATCATATTACAATGTGTGAACAAAGAAATTAACGGAGGTTTATGATTGGGCCCGCTGCGAGATGACGTCACGGCCCGAGTTCTCATCTCCTTTGTTTATATTTCTGGATGATGGTTCCCTCATGGCCCACAACCCCGATATAAACCTAAAAATGGTCTTGCAAATACTGAGAAAGTCAGAACGGCTGCGTCAGTGTAGAGATGGTGGTGACACGAAATACATTAACGAACTTACTAAGTGTAAACCTTATTCTATTTATATAAATGTAATAATCGCTTGTTAACAACTTGTTAAGTAATTTCCCGAAAATATGGTACGTCTTAGTCACTGATCGTTTGTTTATCACGAATCAATTCATCCGTGTGATCTATTGACTCGCACACGAATCTAAACAAACTTAGTAAAATGTATCGCAATAAAAAAAAAACAACTATTTCCGTCACATAACATCAACAACTCCAGAATCTAACATCAATTTATCGTTTGAAGTTAAGAAATCATGTAAATCAATGAAGTGTGTAATAATCGTGATGAATGAGCACTTATGACTTACGATGAAGGACATTTGGAAATTCTTCACGTTTTCTGGCGACTTTACGAAACAATTCACGGCAGTGACGAAGATATTGCCACCAGGGCAGCTGCGGCTGTCGAAGGCCTCGAAACAATAGGAATCGCCGACGCTGATAGGCGAGATCAGCCGCCCGTCGGAAGTTAACCGGTGCTGGTCCCGGTCCACAGACTTGTTCAGCACCACTCGACCCTCGTGGCAGAGCAAGTCAGTGCGAATCCCGAGGACATCTAAAAGCATAAGCAATGTTATTTTCCTTTCCATAAGAACGGTCAAATTATACTTATTGCCTCTTTGCGAAAAAAAGCATCTGTTAGGTACGTGCCTTTTTACGGCGGCAATAGTTCACGGCCATACCTTCTCTTCCTGTACCTATGTCCTGTCAAACGTTGGTCCTAACTAATATTTTGATGAAAGAGTTCCCTGTTCATTCAAACATTAACCGATATTTACGTTGGAGTACCTATTCAGCAGGTTGAAACCAATTAGCCAGTTATATTATACGTGTGATTTTTTTTTGGATTTTTTTTCTAATACACCACACTATTGTATTGTATGATCAAAACTTTTTTTGTTCCAACTCCATGCATCTGAGGCACATCAGTCATGGTACCAACGCTGATTTTAAGGCCTGGGTTTTTTAAGGGGATTTCTTGGGAGTAATAGCAAGACCGGATGTATTATGAAAATTATTTGTTTGAAACCAGCTATAGTTTTATTTGGGCTATTTTTTTCTGCAAAGCAATAAAGATAATGAATGATCGATAGACATTATCTCTAATGAATGACATAGTAAATAAACGGCAACTATTTTGTGAATGTTTAGTATCACAGCTCGTGAGGGTGAAAAATCTCATCATTTTGTTGACATAGAAAAAATACTTTACATTGCAATTCGTTTTGCGTTACCTTTTTCAGGACTTATTTGATTTGTTATGTTGGACTTTGAACAAAGATTCTATTTCTGTAAATCTTGAATGTGATTTTAATTTACCGTCATCACGATTCAAAGTCAAAGTCAAAGTCAAAGTCATTTATTTCGGAACAATATACATTGTGTAGAAATTTTGTGAAATAAAACAGTACCATTTAAATAATAACAAACGAAAAAAAAAAAACATGTAAAGATAATAAAAATAACACATTCAAGACGATAATAATCCACATTCATTTTAAAATAAAATAATTAATAATACAATAAAACAAGTAGTCAAATAAAAAGGAAAACTTAAATCAAATTAGTATAAAAAGATCAAGATCAGTGATTTATGACATCAAATTTTTGAAGAATATTGTAATAAAATAAAAAATAAAATATTGTAAAAAGATTAATAATATGTCATCTAATTATCAAATAATAAAAATAGAATGTCAACTATAAATAAAAACAAATTGTCATACAAAAGGTCCGTAATAATATGTCATCTAATTGTAAAATAAAATGTCAAATATAAAATTTATAATTATACTAGAGATAATATGTCAAATCTATGAGTAATACAAAAATAAAACATAAAAAATTTAAAACAAGAATAGTCAACATAATTATCATTTAAAATGAATTCCAATCTAGAACGGTTGTCGCTTATCATCTAGGTACTCATCGACGCTGTAATAGCCCTTCCTCAATAAATATGTCTTCAATCTGTTTTTAAATAAGTTAGCGCTATTTATGCTTTTAAATTCTAAGGGAAGCTTGTTGTATAGAAATACTGATTGGTACCTAGGACTGTGATGAACCACGTTTATTTTCGGTTGGATTGTGTTAGGAAAATCTTTCCTGCGTGTGTTAACTCTAACTTGTCGTTGGTCATCAGTTTCAGATTTATGCAAGTTCTTAACAAAACTGGTTAGCAGCACCAGTATATAAAGACATGGCACTGTCAAAATATTGAGTCTTATAAAATGGTCTCTGCACGAATCCGTCTGTTTTAGGCGGAGCATTGTCCTTAGGGCTCTTTTTTGAATTACAAATGCCGAGTTGATATTGTACTTATAGCTATTGCCCCAAAACTCAATACTGTATCTAAACCTAGACTCAACCAAGGCAAAGTAAACCATCCTAAGCTGGGCCAAGGTCAGTTCTTCTCTCAGGCTTCTGATTGCATAGCATGCTGAGCTAATAGACATCGTTACAGACGATGTCTCAACCTTCCAGCTTAGCATTGCATCAATGTGAACACCTAGGAATTTGACATAGTCAACCACTTCAACCTTGTTGCCACATGACAAAACCTCAAGACTAGCGTTGTTCCGAACGTTCGACTTGAATAGTACACACTTCGTTTTGTTTACATTGAGCTTAAGATTGTTAGTGGCAAACCAGTGTTCAAAAGCTTTTAATAAGTTATTAATTTTGCATTCTAAATTATTTAAGTTATTTGCAGACACTATTGCATTAGTGTCATCTGCAAAGATAACGAGCCTAGTGTCTGTAAAACGTTTTTTTATGTACTCAATTAAATCGTTAAGGAAAAGGATGAAGAAAATTGGGCCCAGGACAAAATTGGAGCGATTAGGTATGCTTGGGCCTTTAAGCTTAAGCAAAGAGTGATTTTGAAAAAAAAACATTCAATCTTGAAACAAACCAATACTGGATGGGATTTTATGTTACTATAAGTCATTGGTAACTTCCGCCACTATGTAATTCTTATCACACTAATATTATAAAGGCGAAAGTTTGTGAGTGTTTGCATGTTTGTTACTTCTTCACGCACAAACGGCTGGACCAATTTTTATAAAATTTGGTATGAAGGTAGCTGACAATCTGGATTAACACATAGAATACTTTTTATCCCGATATTCCCACGGGGTCGAGACTTATATCGTAGGTCGATAAATACTCGTAAATAACAAGTGAGTTTTAACTGTCAGCTCGATAGAATGGTGCGTCCTCAAACAACCTTAATTTTTTTGTAAACGTTTTGCTTTGTTTTCCATTAGCACTTACAATTTGGTGGGAAAATGATACCTAATGATAAAACATGTAGGTACTTCATTGTTTTAACCTAAGTAGGTACCTAATCAACGTGTGGTATCAGTGGTGGTTAAGGGTACATGGTGTTTAGGCACTTCTGTCTGATAGCAATTTTTTATGGACAATAATTTTAATGATCTAATGTTTTTATGGATTGTTTTTATTTTAGGGTGCTATAATAGCCTATTCTAGTGGCAATTTAATTTGTGTTTGCGTCCTGGGGGCCCAATCCCATTGATGAAGCATTTTTCAGTTTTTTTTTTTTCGTGTATGCTAAAATACCAATCAATCCGATCCAAATCCGATCCCAATCTCTTTGATTATACCTACGTAGAGCAGCGAAAAAAAGAAAAACACGGACTGTCTTCGCCACATTACGATTCATAATGTTATCCTTATAAGATTCTCCAAAGTGGCCATTTTAGGCCCCCTGGGCAGTTATCCCCTACCACTTTGCTGACTTGCTAATATTTTTACCATGGCATGAGCTTATTTCTAATCATTTTTAATAAGAAAAAGAAGGAATCGACATATTCAAAAAGTTTACCTGTTATATCTTCATCTTTACGTTGCAAGGGCTCCAGATACTCAGATATGTCAAAAAAGACGTCGTCCACGTTTGGCTTACATGTGCTAGCAAAGCCGCCACAACGTCGAGGTTTGTAGTGGTATCCGATGGGACAGCACTTCCTCACACCGAATGCACCATACTGAGAACAGTCACGAGAGCACACGCGGGCAACCAGCTCATCACCGTAGAACTCCCGGTCCACGCACCACTCTCCTGGCGGGGTGTCACCACCACCGTATCCTTTTTTACTTAAAGCTTTCAGATTGCTTCCATCTACTTGAAGTGAGAAGAAAGTCTCCCTCAGTTCCACACCAAACTCATCCGTTTTACAGTTCAGTCCAATATCAACTTCATAAATATCATTATCGTTCATTTTCAAGCGCTTTATTAGCCAATCTTCTGAATTGTTCACGTCCGTATTTCTACACAAATGGAAATTACTATCGTAACTCTGTCCACTCGGACAGCATTTCCGGTAGTGATGCACAATTAGTTTGTCTCTTGGTGTCTTCAATGTTTCATTTTTAATACAGCTTAATCCTACAACTTCAGGAATGTTTGGTTTTAGTGTGCCGTTAACAACTTGTAACACGAGCCTGTCGTAACAGCTATTTAATTCTTTTAACCGATTATCTAACTCTGACGATGTCATCTGTATCATTTGTAATTCATCACACTCTTCAGGTATGCCGTACTGCACCGGTACATGTTCGCCAACAAAAAGCGGAGTAATACTTATGTTGTAACTGTTACGAGCACTTGCGCGATCTAAGCACTGGTAGGAGGCTCCAAAGTCTTCACCATCTGACACTTTTACCAAACTTTCATTCTTCGGACAACACTTATGAAACACCTTCGCTTCTTGGATAATATCGGCACTGGCGTAGACAATTGCACTCACAACAAGTAGAAGCCACATTGTTATTAAGAGACCCGGAGCTCGGGGCGCTGATACCAAAATCCACATACAAATATTCACAACAGGTGGCGAGTGTCGATCGGCGTGCTGAGCATTGTTTATTTTCAAAGCCAGACGTGCGAAACGTGTGTTGTGGCAAAGCGTCGGCGGCGCAATGATGCGGCTTCGCGGCTCGCTCCAATATGATCAGTGTCGGCTGGTGGAGGCTGTTGCGCCCTTGAAGTCGTCCGCCGGTGACGCGGCCCAGAGCTTTTGTTACACTTGCGGTTTCTTTTTATTTTTCGATATCCCGTCACGAAACAATCCAGCACTCAAAATTAGTTACGAATCACTTAAACCACTCTACTCACTCACACTATTTACTATAACTTAAAAAAATATAAGGTGCTTATTAGCATAAAAAAATATTGTTAATCGATGGTTTCTGCGCCCTCAGTACCTATATGCACAAATCGTCTTCGCGTCGCGAGTCACGCGTACACATTGTACAAAGACGTCGACTCAAAAGTTTATCACTTATCAGATATCTGCCGATAAAAACATGAAACGACTGATTGTATACTTAGAATTTAAAGTGTCAACAAATCTATTTGTATCATTGATAATATTATATTGATAATGATTTAATTTCAGCTGAAAGAAATGATGAAATGAAAACATAAGTCATGATACGAGCACTTTGTAGTTATGTAGAGCACGTAGGTATGGTCCCTACACGCGTGGCACTTTACAAGAGTAAGGATAAATTACTATAGATACGAGTATTAAAAACATCTAATAGGTATATGATCCATGTTTTATACGCCATCACATTCATGATAAATTCCATGCACATGCAAAGTGGCTTAAGGGACGGTAAATGAATAAATTAATTAAGTCCATTATCTACCTACTAAGGACGGCTTTGTCGGTCAGTTTGCAAAACATACTTGTACCTACTTAACAACGTTATAGTATGTTCACATTCACTGCGTAATAACTTAATAAGCTTTCGAACGTTTATTCGCATTGTCGAAATAAAAAGTTTCCTTATTTGTATATTTGTACCAAATTAACTTTAAACTAGGTTATAATTAATTATGTATCATTATGTCATCGATCTGAACTGAAACTTTGCGAAACTTAATCCTTTATGGGTTTTTCGATATAGGTATGTTTTGACCACATTCTCGTAAAGTACACCTAAAAGTAAATATTTTATTATAACGTATTTTCACGAGTTTACCATTCAGTGTCCCGATCTTCAAGGCGTTGATATACAGGGCGATACAAAACTATACTCAACCGATCAGATGTTACCTATTAGGATATTATGGGCTTGCCTACTCCTACTGACTAAAATTCCCTTGTTAGACAGAAAGGACGTGGTGGTGATTTCGCTGTGCTAAAAATGAACACCCGTCCGGTCAGCCTCTGCGATAGCTTTTCTACCAGTAACCAAATTCCTGCCCCATAGGTTTGAGACAAAATAAGTATTTTTTTGATCTGTTCTAAGTTTAGTTTTAAATCATGATAGCTAATTTGCAAGAAGTTTGTAGTTTTAAATAGGTATTTAGGTGAGTTGTGAACACTTATCTGGGGGTTTACCTAACTCGGATGGCAGAGGTTACCAGTGCAAATATTCCTAGGAATGCAGGTAAATAGACAGGTAAATAGGTAGGTAGTTACTCATAACGCTGTGTAAACAAGCGTTTATACATGCAAACATTATAATGTTCAAAATATTTGTTTAGACAGGTTATTGAAAGCTGCGCTGTCTTGTATGGATCCAGAATCAGAATCAATATTATGCAGCTGAGATGAGCATGCTAGAAGGGATGTGTGGCGTTACGCGAATGAATAATAAATGAGTTTTTATGACGAAGTCTGAAAGTGGTAAAGGTGAATTAAAAGATGTGTGGAAGTCAGTTGTCATGGTATGGGCATGTGATGAGCAGGGGGCCTAAAAAGACCACTTTGGCAGAATCATAAAAGGATAACATTATGAATCATAATGGACAGTTGTGAAGGATTTTTTAGTTATTTTCCTTTGTCCGGTAAAATACCAATCAATCCAATGCAAATCCAATCCCAATCTCTTTGATTATACCTACGTAACGCAGCGAAAAAAACAAAAACACGGACTGTCTTCGCCATAATAAGATTCATAAATGTTATCCTTTTATGATTCTCCCAAAGTGTCATTTTTATGCCCCCAGGATAAGGATAATGTCGTGTGGAATGTTTTGAGCATGAATGTGGTTGTGGATGCCTTTAAGACTAGGAGAAGAGCAAAGAAACTATGAATGGACTGTGTGAAAGATGATATGGCTAGAAAGGGGGTAAGATGACGACTAATAGGGAAGAATAAGATGACTGCGCCAAACCCAAATAAATTAAGATAAAAACAAGAAAATGATGAAGTTGTCGAAAGCTGTTCGTGCTAGCAATTGTTATAAAAGCTCGGGAAATCCGCCTTATCCGGGGTTGAAGCTAAACGAGAATCATGAATAAAAAATAACAATTTAAAAAAGTAAACTCCTTTATTTAAAAAAATTTACATATTATCTTATACTTCTTAAATTCAAATAATTGTACATATAGTAAAAACTAAGACGTGTAAATATTCAATACAAAAACTGACTTATTCGATTGGCACATAAAAACTACTTAGCTAATTTAAAAATACAGATTGATACGTGTTGCAATTGTGTTTAGTCTGTGATCAAACAAGAGACACAACAAATAATAAAACTGCAATTAATGAATTTGCATTTTAATTAATTACCCAAATTAAAGTAATTAACGAGATACAACAATACATAACGGGTTTCAACGCAAGATAACATTATGAAAATAGTTAATGTACAAACAAACGGTAATTAAGTAAGGCCCTGACTTTTTAATAGTCAAGCCGGCTGCAGGTAAGTATAACGTACGATTTTTGTCGAAATTTCAGTCAAAATCATGTGCACCAAAAAATGTCAGTCCGGCTAATCGGTCCGAATAATAATTGTACTAACACTAGCTAAGATATTACTAACAGTATGGATCTTTGTTGTCCGAGTAAATACATTTTGATTTGATTTTTGATTAGATTTGATAATCTAAGCGAAGCCCAGAAATGTCCGTGTTCGTTAACCTTTATTACTTCAAGTCAACGATGATTGCAAACCTAAGCCTGACTCTTCAGATAGAGGTTCAATTCATCTAAAGTGATGTGCAATATTATCTTACGTCGAGTACACGTGGCCTTATCAATGCATATCGTTGACTTGCAACACTAGTACATAACAACAATCCATTACTTATATTCTTATCAGTAATCGATTTACTACAACTTGGAACGTTGCATTAGTAAACAGTCCATCTCCATACGCATCTAGTAAAGTTAAATATTTTTTTAAATCTGCTAAATATAGATCAGACAAAAGCTTAAAACTAGCTAGCTTAGCTTTGCTCTGTAGATAGGTATTAAAAACAAAACACAAACTTACATATACATATATAAAATTTAGAAACAATTCAGCCATGATTGTCCTTCAACATAACAATTTACCATAATTTCATAGGGACGGAGATTTTAAATAAGAAAGCAAATAGTCAGGACAGTACCTATGCAAGGTATAGGAACCAGCCTATTACTGTCCCACTGCAGGGCATAGGCTTCTTCTCATACAGAGAAGGCACGAGCATTGATCACCACGCTTGCTCAAGACGGGTCGGCGATTTCAGACTTACCTATATCAGCTATAAGTCCAGGTTTCCTCACGAGCATAGGCAAGGCATAAACATAGGTTACTTCGTTATAATGAGTAGCACACCTCAGAAGTAATTCCCGATAAGGACACCTTCTTGCACCCCAGCCTTACCATTATATTTAAGCACCCTGTATACTGAACTAGAAATAGAGCGTCATTAGTACCTATTTTAAATTGTGCTCACGGAAATCGATACTTGACACGAACTCAGTAAATAGAACTTACATACAAAACACATATAAAGTTGTTATTAAAATTCAATATTCTCAACGTGGGGCACCTATCAATTAATTTATAGTATCAATTTGTATGAAAATATTCGCAATAGGTACGATAAATATTATTCTTTGTACGTATAAATCAATAAATCCTAATAATAAAAATTGAACTAAAAAGGTTCAAGTCAATCAAACATATAATCTAGAAGAGTAATAAGATCGTTTTTTCCACATAAAGTTTTTATCATACATCGATTATTATCAGTTCTTGGCAAATAAAATAAACATTAATACTAAAACTTATGTCATTAAAATTACATATAACAAAAAACTTAAAATTGAGAAAGATGAAAGGAATTATTTTTCGAGACCGAAACAGCGTTACAACATTAAACACCCCTCTGTTTTAAAAACAACACATTTCGATTTCTCGGATGAACAAGTGAATGAATGTTTCAGTTATAAAAATGTTAATTTTGTTTCCAAGCAACACGAAGGTCTTATTATACTTAGGTATGTAAACTTTTTCAACTGTATCTGTAACCTTAGTAGATAAAACAAGATAAAACGATACATGTGCGGTCCTTAGGATTTATTATAAAATTTATTTTAATTTGATTTATCATTGTATAAAAATAAAAAGCAGTCAACCTTTAGACGTAATAACAATAGGTACCATTTACATCACTGGTTTTAATAATATATTGGTAATTACTAATTATTACACCCCTGCTAGGGATGAGCATCTAATTCATAGAGAAATGCAAGACGTGGCTCATAGATATTTTCTGCTTTTACAATTAATTAGGATAATTTTCTCATTATAAAACATGGACGTTTACTCAAATGGACACAAACTTATGCTACTACAGCTTCATCTTAATTTATTTAGAAGCGTAATGATAAGAGACTAGTGGTTTGTTGAATACATTTGTTCGATCAATGGCAGCCGCAGCTCTTGACCACCATGTTCTTGTACTTGCGCAGGATCACGTTGGAGTCATCCGTGTAGTACAGCACTGATATGGGGGACAGCTTGATCGGCGCACACGACGGCTTTGGAACCTACAATAGTTTCAAATGCTAAATACATGAACAGAACGCACTAAAACAGATATCAACCAGAGACCAGAGAATGGTTTGCTCGAGTGAAGGTTCAATTTGTTTCATTCCACATCCAACGACAGCGAAAGAATTATATAGGAATGAACGTTCATCTCCTTTTTTCATTTCTTTTTTGATAATTCGGTAGGCGAGCCTTCTTCGCGACACGAAGAAGAGAAAGATGTTGAGTGCTGAATTCCAACATCGTTGGATCAGTTCACTAATGATTTTTTTTTTGTTAAAACGATTCACTTCGAGTGAAAAATGCCGCCGAATGAAAGGCAATAATTAACAAAAGTGTAGCATCTGATATCGCAAAACTGTCGCATCGTTGAACAAAGTTAACTACTGACTAAGTTCCAAGACTGGAAAACCACATCACAATTTACCGAGCATTCATACCCATTCTTTATACAAAAACAGATCGCACAAAATGAATCTAATGAAAGATTCACTCGAGTGAAGGTTAATTTTTGTTTGTTTCCACATTCACACGACACCGAAAAAAGTATGTAGGAATGAACGTTCATCTGCTCTTTTTATCTTCTCGTTTCACTAACGAAATCATTTTTCACGTTTTGTTCATTTTGTATTTAGACGTTTCACTTCAAGTGAAAGAAGTCGAATGAAAGGCAAAAATTAACAAAAAGTGATTCGTCTTTTATTTCTCGGATTTACTTTCGTATCGTTTTAGACCTGACCAAGTTCCAAGACTTTAGGAAACGCTCATCGCAATTTACTGGACACAGCTCGTTTTCATTCTTAGTGTAGGTATTAAGAATAAAAATGAGCTGTGTGCATTGATTACAATTTTCTTAACATGATTTGTATAGTCGACCTCGTAATTGCTTTACTACCTTAAAGAAGTTTCAATTTACCGGGAATTGTTGTCTTATGTGGTAAAACGTTTATAAAGCACGAAGTCGACTATTCATACTTTCATCAAATGCACATTATTTACCGAATCCCAATTTGGACATGCAGGCAAAATCGGTTAAGGCTTTTTAAAAGTAAATGCCAATAAAGCACGGATCCCTCCCCTCTGCTAAGCTAAAAAAGTCTATTGAAAAGTGTACGAAAACGGTCAGAAGAACGTAGTCCAAATTCGAATCAAGCAAGGACTATTCCATTGGATGTAATATCGGAGAGATTTTAGTAAAAGGTAAAAGTTTTCTTTCTTCAATAGAACTAACCTTGGTAGGATTAAGTAGATGCACGAGTGTTTGCACGATGGCATGGTTGGTGGCGTTCTTGTGCGCGTTCAGAGGGAAGTTGCATTCGCCGCTGCAGTAGAACGCGCCATACCCGTCCGGGGCGATGATCCAGTCCTGACACAAGTTCAAATATACAATTTCATAGTTATTATACCTAATTAAAATAAGCCAAAAGACGTTCAAGGTATTCATAGGCAGGATGCCAGAATCTTAGATGATTGGATGAGTAGGTATATAAAATCCGGGCACCTTGAACATCTTAATGCTCGGTTCATATAAACAAAACCGGCCAAGTGCGTGTCGGGCCACGCACAGTGTAGAGTTCCGTAGTAGCCCGTTATCACCATATACCTAGTACGATTCTCATGTGAAAGAGCGCAGTTTGCATATTCTCAAACACTTTTTCTTTTTTTTAGGCCACATAGTTTTCGACTTTTGATAAGAAATGTAAAAAAAATACCGTTCCCCCCTTATCTCCGAAAATTGCATACAGAAAAATCAGACAATATTCTATGTGATAGAAGTTTATGTAATGATTACAGGAAAGATAAACGATGACTCTAAATAGCACACTTTTTCAGAAATCATCAACAAAAGTTACATTAGTTCCACTATCGGTCAAGAGTGGCGATAACCTAAAACTGCAATATTCTACACCGCAGCGTACAGTCTTAAAATTCTCTGACGAATATAGGCCTCACCGATGAAAATTTAAAATCATATGATGGTACAGAACCCTCAGTGCGCGAGTCCGAATCGCTCTTGCCCGGTTTTTCAAATGGGGTGACATAGGCCTCTCCTATAACACGCCATTTAACTAGTCCCTCGGCTACTCTTATCCAGCTGTTACCAGGAGCCCTGCGTACATCGTTCCTCCACCTAGCGTACGGGTATCCTTCTCGACGTCCGACTTCTTAGATTTATGGTTTAATTTGACACTAACCTGCCATTCCAAATCCTTAAAGCTGACGTAGAGTGTCTGAATCTCACAGCTTCTCGTCGTCCAATGTGACGTATCTGAAACGACATACAAGACAGTTAGATTTTCCTCGTCTAATGGTACTTCCCAATAAGCAACAATAATCATGCTATGATTACTCATGATACGATAGATATGGGAGCAAGACGTGGGTAACATCAGATTAGCGACAGTAACATCAGTCATCGATGTTCTGCGTCAGTGGAGGATTTCATGGTACAGAATAAAATAAAGTCAGTTTTCATATTATCCGTCTGTGTGGTGGTGTGACCGCCGTTCTTCTATAGGTACTACCACGGATTTTGATACGGTTTTCACCATTATTTAGAGAATTTAATCTGGAAGGTTTATGTGTATAATCCAGAACCTCGATGTAAAGAATCTCGATGTTTTGTCTAATCCTAAAAACCGTGCGAAGCAGGGGCGGGTCGCTAGTAAGTATTTAATATTATTCTGTGTTTTATACACACATCGATGCACAAACTGTAACCATGAATTCAGCACATGATTCTAGATAGAAATAGCATAGAAATTTTTCGTCGGTTATCAAACAAAAAATCTACTGTTTCAAAGAAAAGTGGAATAACTACGCGGTGAAAATGTACACAACAGCAATTTTTTTTAATAACCCTCTAAAAATTTCAACGCACGGTCGTTCAGAAAATGTACTGAATCCATGGAAACAGGTTGCACGTCGATGTCCCTGCCACTTTTTATATTTCCAACAAACCTGTAAGTGGGTTCCTGAGATAGTTCTCGGAGTACCCGTGCGAGCGCCAGCGCCGCGCCTCGCGCTTCCTACGCGCGCCTGCGTCCGCGCCGCCGAGCTTGGGCCCGCTCTTGAAGAACGCCACCAAAAACGGCTGCTTACCCTCCACAATTACTCCACGAGGCTCCTCTAAGCCAATCTCTTCTGGTTTCACGTGACGTTCTGGAAAACAAAAAACCAAATCAATCTTCTGTAAGCACAATGCACATAATACAGATCTCCCGGCAAAAGTATGTGCATCGGCAATTTTCATCTACCTTCGGAAATACGAACGTTTTTTGTATTATGAAAGGCATCTTGCGGTTAAGCTATAAGTTAAATACGAACGTGTGATTATGAGATCTAATATATGTAGAGAGGGTCTGATTATTGATAAAAACACTTTGTTTGCGTGTTACATGTATAGCACAGCATTGTTACTATTATACAATTACACTAACTCAAATGGTTTAGTACACTTTACCCTACGCACTATGTCCGGATTGTCAAACAACTGAATTGTGTGAGTCTGTGTTCAGCAATTTTTTGGATGATGGTGGTGACTGGTGACGAGTCCCATTTTAAGGTCACGGTGGAGGTCATCATTTCTAATGTACCATGGAGCATTCACAGCATCTCTTGAGTACTTTATTTTGGAATTGTTGGATTATCATCTTCATAAACATTGTTCACAGCTAGTTGAACTTTTTCTATTGCTTATTTGTGGCTTGATCCGGTAGCCATAATAGCAGTGTCATCTGCAAAGGTCACAATGGTATTGATTTCCAGCTCTGGGATATCACATGTATATAGCAAGTACAGGAATGAGCCTACCATACTTCCTTGTGGTACCCCAGCTTTTATCGTTTTTAGGTCGGAATCTCTTGAATTATTCTAAACATTTTGTTACTTCTATATGATTCTAGAATGTCTGCAAATTCTAGAGGTAGCATGCGTCTGAGTTAAATACCAGACCTTCATGTTTAACTTTATCAAAAGCTTGCGTGACTTCTAGGAATACGGTGACGCAGACTTACTTGTTTTCGAGTGTTCTTTCAATAATGTTATTTCTTCTATGTACCTGATCTATCGTAGAGTGTTTTCTCTGACGTCAAATTGGTGGTTTGGTATTAGGTCTTTTTGTTTTATTGATTTTAACCGTTCTAATAACAGTTTTTCAAATAGGTAGTATGATAATACTGGCAACAGGGAAATGGGTCTATAGGTATGATGGTGCTTTGTGCTTCATTCCACCTTTTAAATGGCAATTGTAAGCGCTAATTGTTTATTATTTACCTATATCGATATTAGACGACGATTTCTAAAGAATAAATAAATATATAAAAATTCGGAAACACGAAGATTACCGAAGCACATTATTTTTCTGGTTAGCCCGGGTTTATATATTTCATTTCATGTAGTTTTCCCATAATTATTTAATTAATACTTCAAGCACATAAATGTACAGAGGCGGACTTAATGCCATAGGCATTTTCTACCAAGTCAACCTTTGGGTGATGCAAAGACAAACAGCTTAGGCGCAATCGTGAAAATTGAGGAATAATTAAAACTATAAATATAATATGTACCTAATTACATATAAATAAAAGCACAAATAAATATACATAAATCATGAATGTACTAAAAAGAAATAAGACAAACAATGAGAAAATATTGGCGATGTGATGATACTGCCAGCTGATCATTCTCTTTTCACAATATTATTGAGAAAATAGCAATAACTACTTAGTTACAATTAGTTTTCATTTCAGTTGTATTACCCAAGGGCTTCAGACGGTTTCAAAATATTAAGCGACTTTTGACGTGATATTAAAGACAGTACCAGGCTGTGAGTGAGGATGTAGCGTAATGAAGAAGCCTCTGTTATCGGCCGGCGATGTGAGCCACGCCCCCAGTGCACTAGTCACGTTCAGCTCCAGCCAGCCCTCGGCACCAGCACTCGTGTTCACCGCTGCCACCTTCTCCATTTGCAAACTCCTGAAAACCGAAAAATGCGTCATTGAAGATAAAGAAACGGGCAATGCTATGAATAATTACAGTATCTTTACCTAACCTACATATCGATCAATTTCTTTTACCCGCGTTTGTTCGATCGGCCGACTACGTCCGAGTATAGGCACTTCAGCCCGTCGAGCCGTTACAGTCCTTTCACAGTCGTTTTACCTCTGACAGCAGCAACCCAACAAAAAAAAACCTTACTGTGACGTGAATAAAGATCACTGTGATTTTGACAGACTAGTCAGTGGCGACAATCCAACAGCCACCTTCATCGTTTCAGCCAAAAGACGTCCACTGCTGGACATAGGCCTCCCCCAAGCACTTCCACTTCGACCGGTTCTGTGCTTCTCGCATCCAACGGGTTCCTGCGGCCTTCACAAGGTCGTCGGTTCACCTTGTGGGAGGCCTTCCAACGCTACGTCTTCCGGTACGTGGTCGCCACTCCAGAACCTTTCGGCCCCATCGGCCATCTGTTCTGCGAGCAATGTGCCCTGCCCACTGCCACTTAAGTTTGGCAATTCTGCGGGCTATGTCGGTTACCTTGGTTCTCCTGCGGATCTCCTCATACCTGATTCGATCACGCAGGGAAACTCCAAGCATAGCCCTCAACAACAACAGCCACCTTGTTGTAACGAAAATAAAGATTACTTTGATTTTGACACTGCACTGATGCAAAATCAGAGGTAAAGTAACGATGAAAGGCTGTAGGATCTTGATCCTACCCCAAATTATCGACGCTGATGACTCTGTGCGCGACGACGGTGTAGAGGGCGGTAGGGTCCTCGGTATGCGTGGGCGTTTGGTGCAGGCGCAGCTCGGCGGAGAGCAGGGCGGACGCGTCGCCCGGCGCGCCCGTCACCTCGAACCACACGTGCCGCCCATGCCCGTGACGCAGCGCGCCCAAGTGATGCCCTGGAATATTACAATGATAACTTATAATTCGACAATAGATCATGTTTAAGAAATAAAAAATATTATTATAATAATACGAGCGACAAGACAAAGAAGTTGCTCGACGCCCGAAAGCACCTGGAGGAGCTATTGGTTAATGAAAGATCTTCTAAAAGGAGATCTACCACTATGTCTCAAACGAATAATTAAGGAGATGTGCATTCTCCCCATTCTCACAGATGGAGCTTAAACCTTTGACACTTCAGCAGAGGTCCAAGCTCGAGGTTTGCCAGCGAGCCATGGAGCGCAGTATCCTAGGGGTTCGAATTTCTGACCGTATAAGTAACACAATACTGCGCACCAAACCAAGATAACGTTACCCGCAGAAAGCCGCTAAACTTATGTGAGACTAGGTCGGACATGTCTGCCGCATGTCTGATGACAATTGGTTCTAACACATGACGCCATCGCGGCAGGCAGAGACGAAGATGGCGGACGAGCTTGACTCCTACCGAAAGGACTGGCCGACACTCACAAAATACAGAATTGTGTGGAATAGGCAGAGGGAGGCGTTTGCCCAGCAGTGGGACAATACAGGCTAGTTAGTTAGTTGATGATCATCGAACACATCGTATCCTTTGCCATCACTCACTGACATATTGGATATACATTAAAACCGAGTACATCCCGAGGACAGCCGAACACATCAGAAGCGGTGTCGGTTACGGTAACAGTGGCGCGAGTTCAATAGTTTTTTCCCATCTCAAAAAATTCCCAACGCGCCTGAAGAAGTGTTCAATTCAAAACTATTAAAACTAGGTAGGTACACAAATATATTTAAATAGGTTTTATACACAATATACTATTTACTATAATATATACTTAGTACCATTACTACCTTAGCATAATATCATCCTCATTCCTCCACAACATTAAATCCAACTATTGTCGATGAAGAGTCTATGGAGGATTCTACATCTAAAAGTGTTCCCCGACTACTTCGATTCGACTCTACTAATATGTACCTACGATGGATTGGCTCGAATTTGGTTGCACTATGGATTTGGATTTGCACTCCGGACCCACCATATACCATACCCCTACCCCTACCATACCCCATACCCCTGGGGTAGGGTGGGACTGAACCATACCACTATAGACTATAGAGATGTGCCACCCCAGTTCCATTAGGTATTTATATTGATTTATAGAAACGGAAGTACTGCGAATTACAGGTAAGTAATAAACCTCACACAACTTCGAACCGACAATAATTGAAAATTATTAAAATAAAATACAGCGTACTAATATTGAGTAAGTTTCCTTTAATAATCACTGTGATTCAACAACATTATTAGTACAGTTGTCGATTTCGAGGTGTCTTCAGTTATCAGACCGGAGCATGATTCAGGGGGTCCATAGCATTTGATCAAGGGTGCTCCAAAACATTTTCAATTAGCCCGAAACCCTTGGGAGACATAAAGTAGTTACGTTCCATAGAAGTCTCCACTTTTACCTAGGGTAAATACACACATCAAAAGTGTCTAGGGATCAACATATATTTTTGCAATAACTTTTCTCCTGATTGATATTAATTAAAATTTTCTTTAAGGATTCATCAAATAAAGTGTTTTCGTTTGTCACAGTAACGATAAACCAAGTCACCTTTGCATTAATAAAGAAATTTGCCATTTTCCTAATAAAGGGATTTTTGACATTTGAACCACTAACACAAAAGTTCGAAAAAAAGACTGAAATAACAGTTTTCTTTAAAATTTTATTGGGTAACTTAAACAATTAATAATCCGTGTTTCTACCGCGAACACTAACAACACAAGAACATCGGTTTGGCATACTCAAAATGAGTTCATCCAAATCACGCTGTGGAATGGCCGCCCATGTTCGTTGCAACAACAAAAAAAGGTCTTCTTGCGACTGGATACCCTCCATATTCGGCAGAGCTCTTCTCTGTAGCATATCCCATGCATGCTCAATCGGGTTCAAGTCTGGCGACTGAGCAGGCCAGGGCAGGACATTGATGTTAGCTGCGGCGAGAGTCTGTCTTACAACTCTTGCGGTGTGCGGTCGTGCATTATCATGCATTAACTGAAATAAGGGACCGATTTGCACTTGTAGAGGAACGATGACGTCTGATACAATCGTCTCAGCATAAATTTGAGCGTTGAGGTTGCCTCTGATCCAAATCAACTCAGTTCTTCCGCCGATCCAAATACCCGCCCATACCATGATGGTTCCACCACTATAAGGATGGACTTCCTGGCAGGATTTTAATCGCTGTTGGCGTCCAGGGGTTCTCCAGTGTCGTATACGTCTTGTATCCGGTCTCATACCAAAACGAGACTCATCAGAAAAGCACACGAAACGCCATTGTTCTTCTGCCCAATTTCTGTGTTCAAGAGCCCATTGATATCGAATCCTACGATTGTGCATTGCTATAGGTGGTACCCGTAGCGGTCTTCGGGAATGAAGGTTCACTTCATGCAAGCGGTTTCTGACTGTTTGGTCGCTAATTAAGTTCCCTGAAGAGTGATGAAGCCTCACGGCTAACATCATGGCGGTTATTGTTGGAGCTCTTCGAGTTAAGATTTGAATGTATCGGTCTTGTCTCCGTGTGGTGCAGCGATACCGTCCTCCATGGCGCTCAGCCACGGTACCAGTGCTTCGGTAACGTGTCCAAAGTCGACTGATAACACTCTCGACTTGTATTCAGAGCTAAAGCCACAGTACGTTGCCGGGAACCAGCTTCTATCATTCCCACGGCTCTGAGCATTTCTTCCCTGCTTAAATGACGTCGCCGCTCCATAATAACGTTGGTTTTAATCAGTAGTAGGGAAACAGTAGCACTAATAATGTCTTCAATGCGTTGTATGTTTTTATAGGGAAAATATTGACAGCTGATATTCATCTTTTAATCGAATTTGATTCACAGTTCCTGATTCAAATTATGAAATGCACCAAAAAGGATCCATATAAATTTATAAAATCATAAATTTATTACAAAGCCACATCTCAATCTCAAGAAATCCGCATAAAAATGCTTGATCCCTAGACACTTTTGATGTGTGTACATTGTATGCCAGATATACAATGTATTTATAATCTTGCCTTTAGCTTCAATAACTCCTCCGCTTGAATCGGTATGTACATTACATACCTACATATATCTTCAAGCGGAGGAGTCATTGAAGCTTGTCCTCTCACACCACCATATGGATGGTGGACCCTGTCCAACGCATCACGTAGCCACGGGTGGCATGGCATTATGTAAGTACCTAGGTACTGCATTGTGTCGTATAAAAACACAGTTTGCAATTATCGGGTGTGGCTCTGGGTAGTACTAAAGAGGTAGGAAATCCTATCCGAATATACATCTTGTAGCTGATTTCAAGGATATCATCAGACACTTCACTTTTCGTTCATTTTTGCCTTTCATTCGGCATCTTTCACTCGCCTACCGAATAATTGAAAAATGAAATGAAAGGAGCAGATGAACGCTCATTCCTATATAATGTTGTCGGTGTCGTGTGAACGTGGAATGAAACAATAATGAACACTTCACTCGAGTGAAGCGTCTGATATCGACTTTAGTATTCTCCAAAAACATTAAATTATTTACCTTAAGTAAATCTCTTTGGTATTCTCATACAATAAGAAAAACTACACAGTTTGTCCATCTTGCATTCAATGATGGATAGAAGATGGATTATAAGTAGAGACATATATCTACTACACATTATACAATGTAGACATTCGTAAATACCTACATAAGATTCAATAAGTTTGTCATATTTTAAGAATGGATCGTGAACAGGTGTCCAATAATCCGGTTGTAATTTGACTCGAACTACAGGTGTATGTAATAAATAAGAAATATAAAGTTAAGTGTTATGTTTTATACATAAGTTATTGAAATTATGATTATTCATAATCATGAGACTTGAACAAACATAATGAACATCGAGAAAACTTAGGTACTACGTCGTAGTACCTACTTTGGAGAGAAAGGAATCATACCAAAATAATTTCAAACGAATCATATTATCATTATCATAATTATGATGGATCTGGCGTTATTCATCAAATATTCACAGTCTTTACAGGATGAATATCTTAGCCCTATTTCATTGACAGGTAGCAGGTACCATTCATTTGTATATTGCCTCTCGACTCGATGTTGACAGGAATCGTTATTAAGTACAATAAGTAATTAGTTAAGTACATAAATAGGCTAGTGAACCGCCCCTGCTTCGCACGGTTTTTACGAAATGACAAAACATCGAGATTTACCTATGTAAGTTTTATAGTAACGTATTATATATTTAACGTTACTATAAAATAAGTAGGTATATTTATCTACTTACCCATACACCATTCGGAATAAAGTCTAAGTTATGGAGAAAACCGCATCAAAATCCGTTGCGTAGTTTATAAGAACAACGCGGTCGTCACACAGAGAGACACGAAAAGCTCCTTTAATTTATAATACAGGTATGTATTAGAATAAAAGCCATATTTTTAATATCTCATTTTTTAATCTCCTGTATCTTTTGTACGCATTTATCGTACAAAAGATACAGGAGACTAAAATGTCGCATCAGTTTTCCAAATTTTAAGAACTTTCTAAGACTTCCTAAAATTACATAGATACGCTTTTTACAATGACAAGTGCATGCAGATTGCGGTCCCCTTGCTTAGTTAGTTAGGTAATTGATTATACAGAAAACATTTCAGACGCGACTTGTGTCTACATAAACTTATTACCTACCTAATTAAATGTCAAATTAATCAGCGACTGACGTCAATTGACGTAATTTTAGTAGGCAAGTTTTTAATTACCTCTACGTCTAAACTTGTCAGGCGCTGATTAATTTGACAGGACTAAACTAAAATTTATCTTCTGTCCTTTTCTTAATGAAATAGAAAGAAAAAGATGCACTGAATTTAAAAGTTTAGATTGTGAACAAGGGAATCGGCACCAGTAAAAGAAACCAAGTTGACGCTATTCGATAGCCTGAGACTAGTCATACGCCTGGATACGGAAGGCAGAGGACAGGGTGTTGTGGTGCGGCCCGGGAGAGACCTATTAGGTATGCAGCAGTGGACTGCTGTCTGCAATAGCCGAGTTCAGAGTTGAAGCCTAATATTATGATCTTTCGACTACCTACCTCAAACTATAAAATAATGTAGGTAAATCATCCCAATTTGAATATAAACGATTATAGATACAAATTATTCGAAATAGTTGATACACTGATCAAGGTGATGTGTTGTAACTCGTTGGTCCTACTTTTCTGCAAGCCTCACGAGTCACGACTGAACCGGAACACCCAATAGGTAAATATATATAAATATTAAAATCTCCAGGACCGTCTGTAAACATATATATCAGCTGAATGCTGAAATCTATAATTATGTAGATCCATAAAGTCTCATTCGTTAGTCGAATTCATTTTGGAGACCTAGGCATTCCGCGGTGGGACTACAGAATCGTTCGGCCTTTGACCATGATAGATAACAAGGTATAACTATATAAAATCTTGATTTAATGTACATAAACACGTACACGTACTACTCAGACCTAGCTATATTTACATAGTTAGCGCATATAAATAAATATATAACAATATTGTTTATGCACGAGCCATTCATTATTTTCCTTGAATAGATAGCACTGCATTACATTCCAGAAAGAACCGGTGGCCAGTAGGTACCTACAAATACCCATATTATGTTACAAGTTACAATATTATGTATCTGAAGTAATCTAAACATTCATTCATCTTATTCTCTTACTCAAACTTATAAAGGGCTGGGTTCGTGAATAGTTTCTTCGTTTAATAAGTTTGTACGTAGGTACCTACATGTACATGATTATGCCACTCTTTTTTTTTATCGTGTGGAAAACCTCATAGATGTCCACCACCCTGGCTGGGGTGCGTGGAAAGGTCTGACAGACTCTTACTGACTAAAACCACACGGTGGTCTGCTGCTTCCTTTAGCCGGGGTGCCGGAGTGCTTGCGCATTTCGTCAAGCTCCCCTAGCCAGGTGTTGGCCCGCATGATGATTATACCACTGCCCTTCAGATGTCTGTGTAAAAATATTTAGGTTTTCGGAATAAAAAGTAGGTTGGTAGTGTGTTAAACCAGAATTAGGATTCTCCAAAATATCAGGCACTATCTCATTATTCGCATTTATGATAAGTAGAGCAGTAGGTAGGTACCTACTGCTAAGTAGGTACTTAGTAAAGTGAGATGATGAAGATTATAAGATCAAGGGATTGTGCCCAAATTGACATGAGAGTATCTATTTAAAAATGTTAAAATAATTTATACAATTGCCGGAAACTCGGCGACGCGACGGTCAGATCAAAACGCCAGTACCTAATCAATTATCGAATCCACAATACCAAGAATGTATACCAAAGTGGTGACTCAACATTTTTGTCTACTACTTAATCTTTACCTGAACCTCCCAGGTAGTTTATAACAGATTATAACGGAATGCTCCTGGTGCCGTCTCTAAAACAAGAGGCGCACAAAGAACATAAAAGAAAAGGACCACACTAACAGCATGTGTCATGAACTTTTAACAATTTATTTTACCGGATAACGCGCTCGCTGTTATTTCGAAATGACTTGGAGTAGCGAGCGGTATCCTCTTCATTAATTGGAACAAGAAAAAAGTTTTTGAATGATGCCGAAATTCTGAATGTTATTATTGTAAATCTGAACTCTTGTTATGAGGTAAAATTGTTTGTTTGTTTGTAAGAGGTCATCTCTGGAAGTCCTGTCATATTTACACACATTTTTCTCAACATCATTTTTTTAGTAGTTAACAAAATCTAACAATACATAATACTGTATGACAGGATAATACCACGTGTAATATCCAGTTCTAAATTGAATGTGAAGCATCTAATAAAAACTAATTTGGTTAAATATCCACAAATTAAACTCACTCTTGCTCTGAAAGGTCATGATGAGGTCGCTCTCGTCGATGGCGTGTTGCTCTTCTCCGCTCAGAGCCATCTCAGAGCTGCGCGTGGGGCGAGCCTGTTCATGTTCTTCAGCCAGTTGTTTGTATACGTCCAACAAGAAGCTAGGCGCCGAGCGGTCCAGCGGAGGCGCTCGAGCTCGACGTGGCCTCTCTCCGAGACCCAACAGCTCCAGAATTTCGTGTTCGACGACCATCCGTTCATGCCGTGTCATCGAGTGATGTATAACAGTCTGATCAACACCATTGTCGATGTATAATCCAGAAAGGGCGGCCTCTGCCGCTACGGTAAACAAAATAAAACACGCGCACAGGCACACCATCTTCTGGCCAGCCATGTTCGCTGTCGGAGCGCTCACTCGACTGGCGAGAACTGAGCACAGAGGCGCGCGGCGGGATCAGCCGGTCAACCTGCCCACTCAAGGTGGGCCGCCGCCGCCGGCGCCGCACTCGCCACATTCCTCCCCGCCTTCGCCTTACACATATCGTCCGTTTTAATAACGTAAACACTAAACATTGAGCCGGACACGTCCAGCCAGCCTGACTGCATATTATATGTTCATTTTCCGAAGTGTGCGGTGCAAATAAGAACACGTAACTCAGTAGGTAGTTACTAAACAAAGTAGGTATAGGTAAAAAGTAGGTACCTACTGACCAAGTACCCATTTGTTCGTTAGGGATTTAAATCGGCATCTAAAAGTGACAAATTCATAGTGACCATCTTGAAATTTCATAAACACCCAGAGCCGCCTTAATTGACATTAAAATCGGTTCATTCATTTCGAAAAACAAAGGCTTGAAAGTTTGTATGAAATGCCGTACCGTACGGCGTAAATGCTCTTAATACCTAGTTATAATATCATTCTTTGATCTAAGTAGGTGCCAAAAGATCTTAGGTTGATCAGTAGATAGAGGAACCTATCTACTAACTCCTATCACAAGTATCCTTCTATCTGGCAGAATATTGATGCTCCGAAATTTATTTGGCATAACTAACACACTTGGCATAATCTTCTACAAATATTTAAAAAAAATTAAACATGGGTACTTAATTATTGTTTGGCCGAATGTTTATACAGGGTATATGACCGAATTTACAATGGCATACTTTTAAGATGGCAGGATTTTATTTGGCGTAATTTCACTTGGCATACTTACTATGAAGATGGCAGAGTTTTATTTGACACTAGCTTCTGCCCGCGACTTCGTACGCGGATCCTGTTGGTTATGCCAGCGACAACGGGGTAGTCAAAATCGAAGATCTGAAACGTCTGATGTCGAATTCTAAGAACCCGGGGACTGGATAACAACGGGATGCGCGAGACGATTCGAGACGTCATTTTCAGGCAATAATGAACCAATAGGGTGGTAAACTTGGCCTTGCACTTTGAATGTTGGCATAAATGGGCCTTCTGAAATCTGTTTCGCAACAAAAGATGTCATTTGAAAGGCATTATTGTACGAACGTATGTTGTCCAAGAAATGTTTTGACTGTGATGGTCACCGATTAGCAGTGATCTTAATATTTCTGGAGGATTTTGTAATATTTCAATATGTACTTTCCCACCTGAGCAACACATACCGTTTGTTTCTTTTTGCTATTTAACAGCTTCACAAAAAGTACAATTTTGAACCATACCTCCGATGGAGGAATATGTGGCGTAGTCAATCATAGGAGTATACGTAAATGCACTCCGTTCATTATCAACCCAAGGAAGGTCGCCATGCCCTACGGCTATATCTTGAGACACATCCGATTCTTCAGATGATATCGACATTCTGTTCAGAGAATGTCGAAGTCGATCAGAATTCAAACGTTCGTTGCGCTCTTCTTAATCTGTCTCTTCATGCCGTACTCCAGCAATTCTTTCTTTCTCACTTTCTGATTATGAATATTTTGTTGTGTGCGTGTTCGGAACAATGTATGATAATCTCACCGCAGTCAGTCGCGCATCATATTCTTCACTGGTCTCTAGAGATCTGGATGTAGATGCGTAAATACGCTGAGAACGCAGGCGTGCTTCGCGATCCGAAGAGGTTTCCACGGAGCGAGTTGCAGCCTGATGTTCTCAAACAGCATCAAGTCTCTCCTGACGCTCTTCGGTAGATTCTTGGGATCTTATGATCCTCAATCTTTTAGATCCTTTGGAACATTGGGAAAGATTTGACCTCTTTCTAGGCATGGTTATAGTTTTATTATGAAGATACCTGATCAATTAAAATCTAAGTGACTGCTCCCCTACCAAGGGTACCCAGACACGGGATCGTCTGGCCCATGTGCTGGTTTGGTCCCTGGGGTGGTCACGGCGTGCTATGTGTTCTGGTGCGCCGGTGATGGGGAGTACTCCCCAGCGGAGGGTCCGGTGACGGACAGCCGCGGCGGGTTCACGGATGAGTGCTAACGCGTGCCCATGTTCCCGCCGTAAGCGGCAGAGGAGGACACAGTGGAGTTTTAGTGGGTTAGAGTCCCACATAACTGCACTATCTCCCCGTGGTAGTGCAGAATGCATGAGGATTTCTTCACGTTAAAAAAAAAAAATGGGTGTTTTGGCCAGTAGAGTCAAATTTTCAATGATATACCATCGTCATCGAAAATCAGTCCTAAACTGTTACCGCCTTCACCGCGTGGAGGTGAAATTAGTTATCACTAATTAGATTCTGCTTAGATTTCCACATCAGATGTTTCTGATCTTCGATTTTTCTAAGTCAACAGGAAATGCCCATCAGACCGAATAACTTTTACTAAGACGTCATTCCTATATGTGTTATGGTGTAGCTGGGCTCTTGGAGTTCCCCATCAGGTGTTCCAGATCTTCAAATTTATTCTCTCAGCAGAAAATCCTCATCACGTGGAACAATTTTTGCTATGGTACCATTTTTGTATCTCTTATGGTTAAGCTGGTCTGTTTCGGTTCTGCATCAGGTGTTCAAGTTTCCAAGAAATATTATAGCCTGAATGTTGTCCAGCCATAATAACTATACAACAAAAAAAAAACATTCAAATCCTTCCAGCAGTTCCGAAGATCGGACGCGCAGGCCCGAGGCGTGTACGTACTCTGATTGACATAACTTTTTTATTTATGAACCGATTGGCATGAAATAAACACTAAATGTTAAGTGAAGCCTACTACAATATATTAGTGAAAACCGCATCTAAATCGAATAAGTCGTTTCTGATATTAGCGTGCACAAACAAACAGACAAACCGACAAACAGACAAAAAAAAAAAATACAATTTCGGGTTCGGCATCGATATAATAACAACCCCTGCTACTTTTTTTTTATATATTTCCATTGTACAGACACCACTTTTCTACAAATTTATTATATGTATATAGATATGTATAGATATAGATAGATAATTTCACTTGGATTTCTATGAAGATAACAGTAGAATTATTTTTTAACGAATATTGTTTGTTCGATGTATTTTTCCGTAGGTATTTGAATGAACTTTAAAAATAAGTATTTAAAATAAGTTTCTATAAGCGATCTCGGGACTTGGGGCACCCCGACTTGGGTTAGGTTAGGTTCCTTTATACCCTGTACATAAGCGTAGATAGGTTCCGTGCCCAGCCTAGAATGGTCTGGTACCCACCCTAGGATGTTTGGGGACCTATTCAAAATTCTAAGCTGGCCCGCTAGGCATGGCCCGCTGCGAGTCGAGGATGCGGCGAATGTACAAGTATCTCTCGGGGCTCTCGGGCTCTGGACTTATGGTAGTAGAAGGAAGGAACAGTGGGGTTTTAGTCGGTAGGAGTCCGACATAACCCTCCGTTCATCCCAGACGGAGGGTTTCCATGAGGATTTCCCAACGAAAACTTGGCCGTTTCGTTACTACAAAAACTATTGTTTATCAGAAAAGTAATGAACAGTGAATAAATTTTTCACCTTACGCCCATGTGATGGTAGCGAAACGACCAAGCCACATATTTTGACTAAGGTGTAGAGTTTGAGAAGTTAGGGCGTGTAGAGTTAGAAGCTTGGCTCTACATGAGATCTGGAGGCCTACCACAACCTCTTAACGCGATCCATTTTAGGACCTAAACTGAACTGTTCGTCTAATTCGTACCATGACGTCAGTTTAACGATTCAATTTAGGTCACTCCATCTGACAGCGAATATCCCAAACTGAGTCGCAAGTTTTGGGTTCATTCATTTAATTTTGTACTGTGTTTGGTACCATAACGTCCATAGAGCAGCTCAAACTGAAACGCTAACTGTCAAAATAAGCGATTCACTAAAAGTTACTATTTCTCTACATAAACTGAAACGTTTTGTGAATTATTGGCGAAAACGAAGTTTTTTTGTGCTATTTTAGTGGAATTTTACAAAAACCAATGTAAGTGTACTTTAAATCTTTCCTATAAAGTCTAAAATACTTATTTTACATGCATTTTTTAACCGCATTTGTTTTTCTTTACAGATGTCTGATGAACTACTTTTATTTGAGTTTTTTGAAGAAGTTAAATACTTACGACATTCCTTGAAATAATGTTAAACTTATACACTTCACTTTAACTTTCCCACCGTAATCACAACCACAGAGTACAATAATTTAAATACGGGGATCACAACTCCACAGACTACGTATCTAGTTAAACTGACAACTCGCACAACTTATTTTTACTCTGGTACGTTCGAAACAGATTACGTCGAAATAGAAATATTTTTTCGGTTAATAAATAGCAAAAGGTAAATAAATATCTACTTTGACTAAGAATTATTTTAATAATAGTTAACGTATTAACGTGGAATCTTAAAAACAATTGTTGAGTGTCTGTTTTACTTTTATATAATGATATACGAGTTAAGAACAAATAAAATGTTACTCGCTTCTGAACGTGTCGGACACTAAAATGTGCGTGAAACAAACCTTATTTGCTAATAATAGCGTTGTCTCTTTTTCACCAATAACGTTTCAAATGCGGTTCAGCCACAAATTGCGATCTTTCATTCACTTTTAACGATCCAAATGCCGATGAGTGTATTGGACGTCATGGTAAGACTTTGAAGCGATCCAGTTTAGGAACATAAACTGAAATGTCTTGCTTTTGAATCGTTTTTAATTAGATCATGGTAGGCATCCTGATAACTTTTTGGCAGTGCGAGCCATATGTGGTGTCGTCTTGGCAACATTTTAAGTACATGAAAATGTTTTTGGTGGGATTTCACATCTTTTTGAAAGTTGCTTATGAATTATTTTTTTTTTTGTGGGTTCTTTACTACAAATCCTGAAATATGTATTTTATTATTTATTACAAGGAGTCCCTATATCAATTTTCAGAACTCTAACTCATTCCCTGTATGAAAAAAAACAATCTTGTAAAGTAAACCAAACTGTAAAAGAGGCATTTGAACAAATTATGTTAAACATTAGACATGCTTTTATATATTGGAATAAGAACCATGTGCATCAGTGGATCGCTTTTGAAAAAAAAGTGATCCACTGATGCACATGTTCCCCTATATCAATTTTCAGAACTCTAGCATCAAAATCTGCGGAAGTCTCGTACAAACTTCCATCCCTTATTTTAAGGGGTTGGAGGGTAAAAGTTCCAAATTTTAGAGTTTTTTTGTTGTTTGTGTACTATTATTAGCTTACATACCAAATTTCAGCTTTCTAGGACTTCAGGAAGACCCTTAGAATATTGATGATCACAGTGAGTCAGTGAGTGAGTCAGTGACGAAATCGGGGTATTTTAGATATCAATAAAATCTAAAATATAAGAGCTATGCAATTGAAACTTTATATGTTTAATAAGTCAACCACTGACATCAAATCCCGAAAATTTTGTTTATCTGGTATAATCCAAACCCAAGTTATGAAGGTTCAAAAATACGACGAAGTGCTTCGAGAAAACGTAGGTAGTGCCCTTGCGCTTCGCTTGGCTCGTCATGGCGGGGGCACTACCGTGCCCCCCGAGCCCCCAGATACCTACTGAAATATAGTGATGATGCTCGGTGATTTGTTTTCATCACTGCACTGATGAAGTTTATCTCAGTTTGGTTACCTACATTTAATCTTACCGACCTTCCACACTATGAAAACACTGAGGATAACAAAACTTAATTATGAAATTGATACACAGAGTGGGCGGTAAGTTCCATCAGCGCGGTAATTGCGTAACACGCACTATCAGAAGGATCAGTAGCAGTGGGTTTCATTTTGACAGTTTAACAACATTCATTACGTCATGTCCGTCTGTCTGTCTGTCTGTCTATCCGAGGTTTTGCTACGAGACCGTTAGTACTAAAAAACTGTAGGTAATTTTGTAGGAGTGTGTATATCAATTACGCCGACAGAGGTAAAATAAAATTTTGGAAAATATTTTTTAAGGGTAGCTCCCCTACATGTGTAGTGGGGATTAATATTTTTTTCGTCGTCCACCCCATCGTGTGGGGTACCTATCGTGGAATAGGTCTTCTAAAATTACTTGGGGGTTGCTAATATGTAATGCTCCATTTATGAAATATTAAACTTTAAAGTGCAAATTTTTGTTTCAGCTTCCCCCCCCTCTAGACGCTAAACTGCTGGCTTGAAAGATCTGTAAAAAATTCACGATGATAGTGCATTTCATGAACTTTAACGGAAAATTATAGCGGTTAAGATAACTTTATTAGTTTAGCAGTAATAGTCGTTGAAATTGTATGTTGGATAATTTTGTACCAAATACAAAATCCTTAGCATTAATCCTTTAACGTGACTAAGATGAAGTAGTTGCTTGTTTATAATAGGTAAAGACTTGCATTGAAAAACAAAATATAAAATAAAAAAACAATAAATTATCATAAGTCTCACAATACTGTCGCTAAATGGCGCTGTACCAACGTTACGGGTTCGGGTTCAAGTCTTCTTTACCATTACATAAATTCAGAATAAAGAACAACAGAATCGTACTATATTGTGATAACGGGCAACTACGGAACCCTACACTGTGCGTGGCCCGACACGCACTTGGCCGGTTTTTTTTTATACTTTACATCGTTCTCACATTATACAGCGTGAAATTTTAATGGTTGTTTTCCCGAAGCGAAATGATTTTGTCTTGATAGTAAAATCGATTTATAAAAAAATAAAAACTAAGTATTAAAAAATGGCAGATTTACAATTGTGGAAAACAAAACTCGAACGGGATCTCAAACCAATAGTATAGCTACAGCGCAAACGGACGGACTGTGCGTGGTCGTCCTGCTACCTGCAAAGATAGTAGGTAGCGGGCGGGGGCACGTGAGTTACTACTGATTCTCACGCTTTCGAGTTGAGATCATATTTTTATAATTATTTGAAAAAAAAAAATTTTACTCCATGAATCGGTAGCACTACCGAGTACAAATCGTTCTGCCGCGGGAAAACCACCATTAAAATTTCACGCTGTATATGTACCTATTTATAAATTAAAAGATGATGTAACTAACATTTTTGTAAAATATCATTCAAAAAAAAAAAGAGTGTCCATGGAGTTTCTTGCCCGTTCTTCTCCATAGGTACAGTCAACAGCAAAAGTAGATGATCAAAATCAGAAATTCAATACTAATGAACGGAGTTCGCGTCAGAACTGTGTGGCTTCGAAGTACTACTACTTAGAATACTTACTACGTAGAATACTTTTGAATCACTTCGACGCCACACAGTTCTGACGCGAACTCCGTTCATTAGTATTGAATTTCTGACTTTGATCATCTACTTTTGCTGTTGACTGTACCTACGATTTGAAATGGGCAACTAGCTTCATATTTTCTGACTAACCGACTTCTTGACAATTCAAAAGTGGTTTAATTGAATTTCTACTCAAAGGAAACAATCCGTTATTTTTTACAATTTTTATTTTTAAAATAGCTAAAACTGCATTCAAACACTTTTAAATATTCGCTTACCTCGTCAGTATGTGGAACCGACACAAAGGCAAATGAAGAAACACCCTCTATTTTTAGTAGTATGTAAATTGAAATTCACAGATTGTGATCCCGACTAATTGGCGACTAAATATGGGAGAAAACAGATCTTCGCTAGGTGCCCTAGTTTTTTTGAGACATAAATGTGGCCCTGCTGGGGAAACTCTCTCCAGATCGGCCACCTATAAACCCTTATAACTTTTGAACCAGTAACCGACAAATTCTGATATTTGGCGACAAATTTCGACTAATTAGCGACAAATTTTTTGTGCTATCAAAATTAAAATCCGTGATGGTGGCTCTGCCAGAGTCAGTGACACGGCTACCTTTTGTCCCAGTTGTACGTTCCCGTGGGATAACTTCCGACATTCATTCAAAAGCTAGTTACAAAATATATACCTAGATCACTAGCTTCTGTGTGGATGTCGGTACATATCCCACGGAAACGTACCACCCACCGGGACCAAAAGTACCCTATGTGTTAATCCAGGTTAAAATCTACGTATGCCAAATTTCATCCAAACCCGTTCAGCCGTTTTTGCACCAATGCGGAACATAAATCCAGACAGACAAAAATTCTAAAAACTATATTTTCGGCACCAGACTCGTCCACACATCATAGCAATTACTTTTTTTTTTTAATGTGCAATTTACAGATGTGTCTTCGCTACTATTCTATTATTATCATGTATATGTAGATGGGTTATGAAAATACAAAATAGAAATCAAATATTTTAATTGTATAATAAAATAAAATTAAGAGCGACATCCTTACATAGTACTTACATTATCTACTAGAGGTACAGTCACGAGCACTAATATGTTAACACTTGGCAACTTTCAATGTCGATTTTTTCGTGAAATAACGAAGGCAACGTTGAAATACGACACTTTACATAAACCTGTGGGTTCGAAAATACTTTGTTCGTAATAACATAAAATTTCATTCAAAACTAAAGGAGAAAATCGTCTTTGAATAAAGCCAAGTGTATACATACTTATGCTCGTGACTGTACTTAGGTCTAATAAAAAAATCGTGTGACTATAACAAAGTCGGGGTTTAATTTTTGTAGGTTTAATGAAGTATCATTATAACTATTGCCAAAGATAACCTAAATGTACAGATTTCTCCTAGCGCATACCTACTATTTTACACATAACATCACGCCATTGAGCTGAATTTGATAAAGCACATTTCACAACAGAAATTGTTCTGAATATAGACCCATATGTGAACAGGCCTGTATTATTAACACTGACAAAACTAAATAAGGCAAAGGGGCTATTTGAATATTTGTACACCATAAGTCTTATTAAAATGATTGAAAGTAGACATAATAATTATCCATTTCACATTCATAATAAATTCAGAATCATCTATTTCACATACTTTTCCATAAATTTCTTGTGAAACTCTGACCTCAATGAGTCATTAATGAAGGTGTTGCCTTTCTTTTCAGGCTCTGAACGAGCACAGTTCTTAAAAACAACATCATCATCCCACCTCCTTTTTACCTGGAACAAATTATAATAATTTAGAATTTTAGAAATTTTTCTTTTTCAATGCCACTTTATTTCTTAAAATTCCTTCGGCAGTCACATTTACTTAAGATTTACCTTCAAATCATTTTTCTGTCCTGCTGAAGAGTAATTCAGTAAAGGATTTCCAGACAAAATATTTTCCATCCGAATTCTTTCTTCTTCCTGCTTTCTTTCAGCTTCCTGAAATCAAAAATATGTTTATATAATGACGGCTTACCCAATTTTATTTGCTAAAATCAAGAATATTCATGTTGGGAAAATTGCACCATACTGTGTAATTATTTGTGATTGTTAACCTCATAAATGTCATGTGAACCCCACCAGTTCATAAGACAAATACAGTCGCAATGACAATAAATATAATACTGAAAACCGTTAAGCCCTTTATATGCAAACGGCTTCAAGTCGGTGAGGGTTTGACGAGTTAATTGGTTGAAGGACACTAAACAAGACATTTATTACATCTGAGGACATTCAGGGTCCCGCTAAAAACAAGGGATGTACCTTTTTAGCTTGCTCTATGGCTCTTTCTTTTTTAATTTTATTTAACTCTGCTAACAGTGCTGCAGTGTCATCATCAGAATCATCAGAATCTGATGAGTCGCCCTCAAGAGGATCATCAGCGTCCAAGCTTGCAGCAGGAACTTGGTCTATTTTAGGTCTCTTAGTTATAGGCTCAGTAAGTCTCCTGGTGCTTGAGCCTTTACCATCCTTCTCCCTCTCATCTAACTCCTTGCGGAAGTCTCTTGATCGTAACTCATCTGTGGTACCTTGTCCTTGTTCCCTGAAAGTAACAGATGATTATATTACATTTGTTGCAAAAAGGGCATGAAATGAAATAATGTTGTAAATCAGTCATCATCATCTGCCTAAACTTTTCCCAACTATATTGGGGTCGGCTTCCAGGCAAACCGTATGCAGCTGAATACCAGTATTTTACATGGAGCGACTGCCTATCTGACCTCCACAACCCAGTTACTGGCTAATACGATACCCCTTGGTAAGACTGATTGTCAGACTTTTGGGCTTTTGACTACCTGTAACGACTGTCAAAGATCCACGAATGACAGCCGGGACCAACGGCTTAACGTGCTTTCCGAGGCACGGAGGGGTCACGGTATGTAAAGATGGTCACCCATCCACAGTTGTAAATCAGTCACAATAACAGAAAAAAATAGTTTTATAAATTATCACTTGGAGCTTGTAGTAATACATACTTTCATTGTATTTATAAGATATTGCTTATCTAAGGAACATCGTGTAAAAAAGTTTAATGAACTAGTTTGTATGTAAAATTGTTACGATCCTAACAACAACAAGAGACATTATAAATAAGTTACCCGTTAAAAAATACAAAACTTCACTATTTACTTGATAAAATTACTCTTGTCTAATAATAAAATACTGATTGTCTTCCAAATTAATGGAAATAGTACTAGAGAAATGACTTATTGTGAAATGTTGATAATAGAGGTTCAACTACACTAAGAAAGTTTGTCTAGTGTCATTGAGTTACTTCCCCTACCTGTATTTCAACTTAGTATGTCCAGGGAGATCTCGGCTTGAATATTGTCGAGATATTGCGCTGAGATCCTTTTCTCCTCGTCCTGTGCCCCCCCGTGCTGGGTCGAAAGTAGGTCTTGCTGCTGTTGTCATGTTCTATGTAGTAACCTGAAATCAAGACCATATTATTAACCATATTGTTTAATACAGTGCACGTCATTAAATGGGCATGTTTTAGGTAAGATCTAAATTTTGGAAGTTTTAACATGAAAAATAATCCATTGTAGAAAAACAATAATTTTAAAAGAGTAATTATTTCCGCTTTACTTACCTCCTTGTACCTAGTAACTATTACAATAACGGCAATAATAGGTGAATTAAAATTAACTTCTGGTTTAACTGTGATGCGACGCCCTGTAAACCAATATTATTATACTCTTTGCTGTAAACTTTTCTATTATAATGTTTCAGTCTATGAAAAAGTACTCTGTACTCTGTGTTTCCAAGTTTTCGTCAAATCCGAACCCAATATTCCAAAAATCTTGATTGATTGATTGTCTGTCTGATCCAATCCAAAGGCAAAGTAGTCTGTGGTCTGATCTGAACTTCTGACACCGCATTTACACAATCGTGCTCGCTATTCGCCTCGTGGCTCGACGAACCATTCGTATACGAGCCCCGTCGCGAACTACGTTCGCGCGATTGTGTAAATGCGGCATTACACAATCGCGCGAACCGCGAGGCGAGCCACGAGCCGAATCACGAACCCGCATGTGTAACTCCGCATTTACACAATCGTGCTCGCTATTCGCCTCGTGGCTCGACGAACTATTCGACGAACCATTGAACAGTGGGCTCGCTATTCGGCTCGTGGCTCGCCTCGCGATTCGCGAGATCGCGTTGGGAGCGGTTTTTCGGACGCGAATCAAAGGGCACGAATCGCGAACACGAATTTACTGTTTACACATTCGCCTGCATTCAGTTGAATGCTAGCGCCCGACCCAACAGGACGTGTAAACAAAATGGAGTGGAGTGAAGGGCGAATTTTAGAATTCCTAGAACTTTATCAAAATGAAGAGCTCATTTGGAACCCAAAACATCGCAATCATAAAGACAGGCAAAAGATATACGATGCATGGAACCGTATATCAACCAGTATGAGATTGCCAGTCAGCAACTTAAAATTAAAGAAGAATTTTTACTTTAAATTAAATTTTTATTAAATTTTTTACTTTAAATTAAAGATTTTTTTTTTACTTTTTTATCTAAATAATTGTATAAACTCATTAGATATTTAGATGTAGCGCGCATGCCGCAATTATTTCCACGTCCTCCATGTTCGTGTTGTGGTTCGTGTTGTGGTTCGTGTGCGATTCACCCCGCGAATGTGTGAACAGTAGTTCGCGACGGGGCTCGTATACGAATGGTTCGTCGAATAGTTCGTCGAGCCACGAGGCGAATAGCGAGCACGATTGTGTAAATGCGGTGTGAACAGTACTTCGCGACGGGGCTCGTATACGAATGGTTCGTCGAATAGTTCGTCGAGCCACGAGGCGAATAGCGAGCACGATTGTGTAAATGCGGTGTAAAGTAACTATCCGTCGCGAACTACTGTTCACACACACATTCGCGGGCGGGGTGCATCGCACACGAACCAAAACACGAACATGGAGGACGTGGAAATAATTGCGGCATGCGCGCTACATCTAATCATCATCATCATTTCAGCCAAAAGACGTCCACTGCTGGACATAGGCCTCCCCCAAGCACTTCCACTTCGACCGGTTCTGTGCTTCTCGCATCCAACGGGTTCCTGCGGCCTTCACAAGGTCGTCGGTCCACCTTGTGGGAGGCCTTCCAACGCTACATCTTCCGGTACATATATTCTACATCTAATGAGTTTATACAATTAGAAAAAAGTTAAAAAAAATCTTTAATTTAAAGTAAAAAATTAAAGAAAAATTTAATTTAAAGTAAAAATTCTTCTTTAATTTTAAGTTGCTGACTGGCAATCTCATATTAGTTGATATACGGTTCCATGCATCGTATATCTTTTGTCTGTCTTTATGATTGCGATGTTTTGGGTTCCAAATGAGCTCTTCCTTTTGATACAGTTCTAGGAATTCTAAAATTCGCCCTTCACTCCACGACATTTTGTCTACACGTCCTGTTGGGTCGGGCGCTAGCAGTCAACCCCTTTGATTCGCGTCCGAAAAACCGCTCCCAACGCGAGCACGCGAATCGCGTGGCGAGCCACGAGGCGAATAGCGAGCCCACTGTTTACACATGCGGGTTCGTGATTCGGCTCGTGGTTCGCCTCGCGGTTCGCGCGATTGTGCAAATGCGGCATGAAGTGTCTTCTGATACGTAGTATCTCTAAGTAGTCTGTGGTCTTCTGATTGTTAATGTTACCCACAGACTAAAAAATTATATCCAATTTGACAGGACTCTCTCCGACGACGCTAACTCTTGGCATGGAATTAGTAAGTATAAATCAAATAGAATTTATTGTCTTTTCTTCTAAAGCTGTTTTTTACCAGTCGTAGACGTTTCCCTTTTCCTTAGCTCGTCTTTTAACTGTGCTACACTCCATTTTTCGTTTAATTTGTGATCGACACAAATTAAATGAAATTCAGAGGGCAGAAGACAGAAAACCCCACACAGCACATAATATCTAGTAGATATCCAATATTGGTCTACTGAAATCTAAGATATCTAAGATCATAATGGAACGTTTAGTAGATATCTACAACTGGTCTTGAAATCATCTCTTAGTTAAGATATTACATAATATCTAGAAGACATCTACAGCTGATCATCTCTTAGAGAAGATATTGCATAACGTCTAGTAGATATCTACTGTTGGACTTAAAAATGACTCTGAAAGTTCAGAAGAAACAAAGAAAATCAGCAATTTTTTTCGCTGTACTGAACCTTGCAATGCAAATTTATACTTACAAAATAATGAGTTGGACCCAGTTTTTCTATTTTTATTATTTAAAATATACATACAATTTAACGAAATGATTATAGACGTGGACGTTACATTTTACAATTCAACTCAGCAGATCGTAATAATCATCGCTTACGGCAAAAACACTTTGTACTTACAATAAATCGAGTTTATTGATTGGTACTTATTATTTATTTTATGAAACATTTTATTACAAAAAACATTTTAGTGTTTTTTGTAATGTTTGAAAGCTTTGTTTTCGAATTTTGCAACGCAGCGAGACGACGCGTTATGATTACATGTATAGGAACGCAACGCCCCTATAAACAATATAACCTAAAAAAAAGGCACGCCGTTCCGCTCTGTAATTCTTTTAAAAACGTGTTTTCTTTGCATAAATACCTAATTGGTGAAATCACGATGTGGTAATTTGATGTAAAAGTACAAAAAAAAAGAAGAAGAAAGTGTAAAAGTGCTCCAATCCTCTGGAGAGAACAAAGTCGATTTTTGGCGCTTGCTTGCTATTCATTGAAGACTGTAAGTACTTACTAATAACAATTATTATATTTAAAAAAAATTGCTCAAAGAGTGGTAGGTACTTTACATGCCAGTATACTATTGTCACCTATAGCTTGGTTGCAGCCACAATATTATATATTATGTCTGTCAACCTTGTAAGAACACTAAATAGCCATGTCTTCATGTGTGTCATGTCTTTGTCTCCCATATTAAGATTGAATTGAAATGTTTCAAATTTTTAACAAGAATTTTTTTTCAGATTTGATGTTGGAAGAGATGTTTTAGACATCAAATTTAAAATTAATAGATTATTGGAATCCTTTGATGACCTGAAAGACAAAATACTAGCTACTGAATAAAGCACTGTTGAAGAGAGTGGGGCGATTATATCCATTACAAATAAATTTCCACTGTCTGAAGAAGATTTAGAGACTGTGGAAAATATATAATATACATATATAGAAGATGCTAAGACCAAGAAAGACCAGCTAATCTAGAAGATGTCTATACTACACTCTCGAACATCTAGAAGATGTCTAGAGGATATTTTGCTAAATTCCTACTAGATATTTTGTAGATAATCTAGAAGATATCTTCTAAAGTTTACTAGTAGACATCTAGAAGACATGTCTAGTAGATGTGCATTTAAAATGTCTAGAAGACATTTAGGAGTCGGACATAGAGTCATCTTCTAGATATCTACTATAGTACTTGTAAATATCAGCAGATATTTCCTAGATGTTTGTATGAATATTTAAAAGATATTTACTAGATATTCTTTAGACATTGTGTGATGTGTGGGACAGAACTGTTCTAATGTTGTTGTGTTTTGTATTGTTTGTTAGTACAAGTTAGATTTTATGGGGTTTATTTTGATGACTTCCAAAAATGAGGTTTAGTATTTAAACGAAAAAAAAAAACGGTTAAACAGTTGCTACGCTAATCACCACTTAACTTTAAGCAACGTTTATGAATAAAGGAGTATGTGTGATATTTTAAGATACACCTCTGCCTAACCCTTGGGGACTTTATATTCATGTGTATAACTAGCTTTTGCCCGCGACTTTGTCCGCGTGAAATTTCTTATACCCCCGACCCACCCCGTCGCATCGCATCACCTGCCCGCGCTATCACCTTGTTTTCGCTTAGCGTTCTTCCTGACTTTTTTTTTTTCACGGCTCTTAAAGGTCATTACGTAATGTTAAATAGCCTTTACGCACTGACCTCTATCATACATGTATAATACAGGTCAGTGCCTATAGCCTGACTTAAGAATTGGGCTATCAAATCCAAAAACAATTTTTCAAAAGGTAATTCCAAAGATTATCGCATTCAAATAAACTCTTCAGCCTAGATTATAATAAGGCGCGTCTGCATTAGGGTCACGCGGCTCCGCGTGAGGCCAAGCCGCGTGGCCGAGCCTCGTGAGTTCTTATAAAGGCGCGTCCCCACTAGGACCGCGCGGCCTCAAAGCCTTTTTTTTATAAGGGTGGGAATCATCAAGTGACCCCTCCCGCTCTGGGTGGAGCGGAAGGAAGACTCACAAGCACGATGTACACGATTTGAAACGGTGTAGATAGTGGTTTGAAACCAAATTTCGTATGACCTTTAAACGTCCTTGGTAGAAAGGCCTGCGTTGCAAACCAGTGGCAGAAGATGTTGGTTTTAAACCGTGTAGCAGGCTCTCGCAACAACAACAATTTCAAGGTCACCTTGGTTTGGAGACTGCTTTCAAACCGTGTACATCGTGCTTTACTGACTAAAACCCAACCGTGTTCCTTCCTTAGTCCTTTATGTTCCGGGCCAGCGGTAACCCTTTCGGACAATCCCGCTGACCCGATGAAGAGCGAGCGAAGCAAACTCGGGATATCGGGCACCTCGCTCGTACGTAAGGTTCGAAAGGCTAAGGCCAGATTTCAAAACCTAAACTGGTGTAAAATGAGCTGAACTTTTTCGACATAACTCTACAAAGTAAGTTCTCTCACTTCGCTCGCTCTTGCATTCTACATTCTCTTGATTCTTGAGCTTTTGTCCATAAGTCCACAAAGGGACTGATGGCTAGTTCTTTTGGAATCATGTAAAGAAAATGTAACCTATCCGAAAGTGCAAAATTTTCGAGCTCGCTCTTGCCTTGTTACACTAAATTTTCATAGTTGCTTGTGCTTTTTTGCATAAGTCGACAATGTACGGACGCCAGCAGGTCAACCTACCCGAAACTGTCAGATTTTCCCAATCAACCTTGAACCTTATGTTTTAGCAATAAAGTCGAAAATCTATTAAAGGAATCTGACAGATTGTAGTAACTTGATGTGCTGGCGTCTGTACATTTCTGTTTGAAAATGTAAAACAAAACCTAAGGCAACCGAGACGGGTTGTTAAAATTTTCGAGCTCGCTTCGCTCGCTCTTCTCACCCTATATAATGTACTGTTACAAAACCAACTATTTATCAAAAAATGCTGCGACCAATTTGGCAGCATTATTAAGTAATACCCCCCTCCCCTCCATGTAAAACCTGCGTCCCCGAATAGCATAATGAAATAATGTGGAGCTGGAGATGTTTAAGAACATTAACAAACATGACGCTTTTAATCCCCGAAGAATTAGGAAGATATGTACGGACGCCAGCAGGTCAACCTACCCGAAACTGTCAGATTTTCCCAATCAACCTTGAACCTTATGATTTAGCAATAAAGTTGAAAATCTATTAAAGAAATCTGACAGATTGTAGTAACTTGATGTGCTGGCGTCTGTACTACATTTAGTGTTACACCCATATTGCGCCAGTTATCTTTAAGTCCCATGTCGTATAGGGGACGAGCCTACTGCCACGAACCGGGCATAAAATCCGTACTCCAGGCTGCTTCTGGGAAATTTCTAATAACACTTTACCCGACCTGGGAAACAAATCACGACCTCATGGTCAGCAGTAATGCTTGCGACCAACGTTGAGATGTACATACCACCCTAAAAATATACCCATGGTGATCCCCCCAAAATCTTAAGCTGCGCTGCGACCGTGACCTGCCATAAACAGCACCAAAAAAATATTTGCTGTTCCTCTTCGTCAGCAAGATATTACAAGACCCAAAAGTCACTCTTGAGACATGCGCTAATTTTAAAAAAACGCTCGTCGATTTTTTTAGGAAAAATACAAGGCGACTAGTGGATAGGGGGCCCACAGGCGTGTATTGCTTATAGCATCAAGTAGTCTTAATCCGGCACTGCTGATGATGTGCAGGAACCTCCTGAAACATCGGTTTTCGGTGAGTACCGGCGTCAGGCGGTGGGTGAGACGCCTCTCTAGCCACTCCTCAAAGAGGGGGGCCTCAAAGCCTCGCGAGGTTTTTGCAGTTTTTTATGGAGACGCCCATTTTCGGAGCCTCGCGGATTTCGCGGTTTTGAGATGTATGTAGAAAAGAGGAGGTGCTTTTAGGTTCAGAAGCATTTATAGTAATAATAATGCAGCAATTTCCATCAGGGCATCATTCCTTTTGATTTTATTTTAATAAAAACAACTCCGACAGTCCCATAAAACCGATACAAATCCATTATTAAAAGAGTTTGATCGTAACTCCACTCCATTTTGGCGCGAATACAAACATAATCGGTATAGCGGCGGTTAAAATACAAACACACTGACCGGCCGTATGGCCCGTTCCCACTAGTCAGAGCCGCGCAGCTTCCTTTGAAGTAGATCGACAACCAGACCAGCCGGCCGCGCGGCCCAGTTTGGCAGCGCAGTTTGGGCCTCGCTCTCGAGGCTCGGCCGCGCGGCTAAACAGACGCGTCTCCGCTAGGATCGCGTGGCCCTAGTACGGGACGCGCCTTTAGATGCAACCGATGCAACTATGATTGTACCTATGGAATTAATAATTAGGATCTTCTAACCTAAAATTCATTGTACGAATCAAAATGTATTTAAGCTTCCTTTGATTTGCGCACAAAAACCGAACCTCGATCGGATCGGTGGATCTGCATTAATCTGCAGCAAAGCAAGTGCAGCTTGCAAGCCCATCACACGCTAAGCCGAATGCTCTACTTCCTCTTTAGTTACTTTACTCTTTGCGCCCTACTCAATCATTTGAATTTTTGGTGGTTTTGAAAGCATGTGGAGCCGTCATTCGTTTTTACCCGACTGCGCGACGCGAAGGAGTGGTAATGTATTCATCAGCCTATGTATGTATGTTCCTTTGAAGCACTATACAGACCAAACGCCTGGGCCGATTTTTATGATTCACACGTCAATCGATTCCTATTAGTCCAGCGAGTGTCACTAAAAACATGACGTTAGTGAAAATTCAATATGGCGACTACTATAATAAATAAAAGTTGGAAGCAGGCGGGACCCATTTGAACTTGAAAATATAATAAAAATGGTATGGGTCCCGCCTGCTTCCAACTTTTATTTAATTTAAAATGGGCATGTTTTTAGCTTTTCAGTTCTTTTAACTTAAGTTTTTTACCGCAGTCGGGTTTTTATTTATTCTATTCTATGGTATGGACTGACCTTTTTTATACAAGTACGCTGCCGTTGTATGATAGTGACGGTATTCTAAACAAAGAAAAGTATAGACGGCGGGTAGCGCCATTTCATTTCCACAAGAAAGGCATCTCTCTCTGCCGGCATCTGTGTTCCCGCCCACATTTAACCCGTCTGCCTTCAAAGCAAGAGTGAACAGGCATCTTCTGGGCACGCTCGTTCCATCATAGACCTCATCTATCGCTTACCATCAGGCGTGATCAGGGTCAAGAGCGGGCCCATTTAGTAATAAAAAAAATAAAAAAATAAAAAGGGGATAAAGTATTGAATTATTATAAGTAACAGAAAAGGATAAAGCTATACTATTTCCGTCTCTCAGTGCGTGCCCGTTTTTTCAAGGCAGCTACATAAGTAGCCAATTTTATTTAAGTTAGTTTTTTGTCTCATGTGTGGCCACGCTACCCGATGCTCTATAGCTTTCTTACTCTAAAGCCTGCTCAACACTACTCGCGAAGTTGCCTCGACGAAGTACTCGTCGAAGTTGATCGAAGTCCGAAGTATGTGACTACACACTCGTGCAACCTCGCGAGGAGCTCAGTCGCCCGGCGCCCGCACGATAGGCATCATGCATGGATAACGTTCAAGTGGCAGCTGCCGTTGCAATTCTTTATATCTGCTGTGCGTATTTTATATAAAGGATTTCCTGGATACGCAACCAAGGATCGTTGACTTTTTTTTTGTCTTTATGACCTCTCTCATTTGGGTCCCATATATAACTACCCAAATATAACTGGCTCTGATTGCAGTGTTTCGAGGAACAAGAGAATTTGTTCTTGTGTCCACTGTATATCAGTCATTGTATCAGTTCTGTTAAGTGTTCTGTGAATTACGGAACGATGAATGCAACATGCGCTGTTGACGTCTCGATGCGAACTGAAGTGATCAAGTGAGCCGAGCCGAGTAGTGTAGTAAGACGCTTCGTGTTCGCAACTTCGGGACACTCTCGGGCGCAAAAACCGACAACGACTGGAAGTCGCCCGATGCGAGCCGAGGTTGCACGAAGCGAAGCGAAGTGCCCTTCTACCAGTAAATATGTTCCTTGCCTTCTACACTATCGTATTCGCTCAACTTCGACCAACTTCGTGAGTAGTGTAGAGCAGGCTTAAGGATGGTATGGTATGGCTGTATGTATATGGCAACACCTCTCGTTAGTAGTATATTCTTTGGGCAACACCTCCGTCCTCCGCTAGGAGTAATCATAGACTACTATAAGACGGAGGTTACACGTTCATTCTGATGTCAGTTCAGTCTGTGACCTTGATCACGTCTAGAATGATGGCAGAATGATGGAATGACGCGCGGTATTACACGGTAAGTCAGACTGACGATCAGTCTAACCGAAAACTTCTACGCGATAACACGCTTATGCATTTGGTATGGATTTTAACAAGAAAAATAATATGCTCCCGTTGCCTTCGTAGACAGGACTAATATAGTAATATTATTATATATATATTAGTACAAAAAGAAAGCGGTGGTATAAAAAGTGGCTAATGAAAAGACCATAAATTCACTTAAATTTACTGAATGAGATATGAGACAGATAAAGATATATTTATTGCATAACTTACATAAAGTTCTTATACATATTTTTTTGTTTGTTTCAAGCAAGTTTCAAGTCTACCCGAGTCAGATATGCAATAGTAATAAAAAATTTGGGTACTTACAAATTCTATTTTTTATCAAAAAACTCATGCAGATTAGGGATGTGAAAAAATAATCGATTATAGAAAAAATCGATTAATAATTGTTTTTTTTTCTATAAAAATCAATTTTTATAATCGATTTACATATTACAAAAAATCGATTAATAAAAAATCGATTTCTTATTCACTGCCGATTTTTTTCACCTAGAATTTAGAACGGCCGCGCAACACAGCTTTTTAGTCAGGAGCGCGAAGCCGCAAAGTACCGCGAAGTGTACCACTAACTAAAGGGCGCTCCACACGGCTAAGATACTATAATATTTTATCTTTGTAATCCTTTTGTAATCCCCATAAATATGAAATAAATAATATTATCTTCGTCGTGTGTAATGGTCCATTGAATTGTATGGCGAGCGATATTGTATCTTAAGGGGGAAGCGCTAAGGTGGCCCGCGAAATTCAAATTTTCTTACGTTTTTTACAATTTGCTGGTCGGTATTAAGTTGTACGTTGATTAAAATATGATTCGCGGTCGTAACAAATATGTATTTACAGAATTATAATCATTACAATCAGTAATACAACTTGTTAAGTTAGTATAATCCCCAAATGTCAAGATTTCATGAAATAGTCATTCTTGGGGATTACATGGTCTTAGAGAGTTGTGTTGATGACTTTAATGATTATAATAATTTTATTCTGTAAATACATATTTGTTACGGTCGTGCAAAACTTTAACTTAGAAAGATGTATTAATGATTCTTAGGATTAAAATTCTCTAAATATGTACCTGTTATTGTCGCGAATAATATTTTGATCAAGATACAACCTGACACTGACCTGCAAATTGCAAAAAACTTAAGAAAATTTGAATTTCGCGGTCTACTACTATCCATTCACCCTAAGAAATTTCTTCCTGCGAAAGGAGAAATTAAAAAAAAAACCTTTTTTGTGTAAAATTAATGTTTCGCTTGTTGATATTATTATTATTAACCCTTCGCATGTCGCGTGTACAGGGTATGTACAGATAACAATAAAATTTCATGCGACGGGTTAATAAAACTGAGTGCTGTGATAGTGATTATCGTTATTTCAGGCGTTTAATTTAATCTATCAAAAAAAAAGGAAAAAATCGATTATTTTTTAATCGATTTTATTACTAGGCAAAATAATCGATTCATTAATAATCGATTTTTTATGTATACTGTCACATCCCTAATGCAGATTATAAAATACCTTATCAATTAACATTTTCTTCAATTTATTTTTAAACATATTTCCATTTAATTCTTTAATTGCTGGCGGTAACTGATTACACACGAATAGCAGTAACATAGGTACTTTTATATTACATCATATTGTAAATTAATGTCATATTTATATTGTTTCCGAATATTTAGACACAGGAGAAGAAGATGACTATGCTGATTATTATCGAATTAAAGAATTTAATTTAATTTTTTTTATTCGTTTTATTCCAAAGAATAGGTAACATTTCCTAATGTAAGAATAAATTCTTTCTCCGGGGCTAATGGTAGAGATGGGGACGTCGGGAGCGGCGAGGGAGTCGGCGCAGGCGGCGACATGTCGTGCGACTCCATCGCTGTCTAAGCAGTGACTGACATCAGACTGATAGCTAATAAACACACGTTCATTCTGGCATCAGTCTGACCAGACTGACAAAAATTATTAAAATATTTAAATAATCATCATTCTGGACCATCATTCCATCAGTCTACGTGTTACACAATCAGTTTCCCGTCATTCTGACATAAATCATAGACTGAACTGACATCAGAATGAACGTGTAACCTCCGTCTTAGGAGTAAGTGTTCTCAAGTGTTCTGTCGTTCGTTCTGTGGATTTACGGCCGGTCTCAATAACGCACTTACCTTTAACAATCTGTTAAATTACCTATCTTTTGTAGCTAAAGCCGCATTTGTGCGTTTCAATAAACTAAAGATAGATAGGAATATCTACCTTTACTTTCGATCTATCTTTGGGAGGGCTTACCGCTACCATAGCTATGTAGATCAATAGAAAAAAAACATAGAGCGTCTCAATAACATTTTGACAGTTAACTTTAGTTTGTTTTCGTTACTGTCAGTCCAAAATTTGCTATCTCCCGAAATCGGGCGATTTACTGCTGGTTTACATATTAATTACAACTTATTTCATAATAAAATGGATTTGTTCAGTGATGAAAGTGATAATGAGATGTATGAGGCCGGTGTATTTGATTCTGCGACAACTACAGAATCAGGTGAACGCAGAGTGTACAGTCGCATTAACTACGAAAGTGAATTTTCTGACTCGGAATTTACATTTAGATTTAGATTAAATAAAACTAGTGTAAATGAATTATTAGTAAAAATGTTACCAAATTTGAGAGTAAAATCCTCCCGGTGAGTAAGTTATTTCTAGTACTATCAAGTAGAACCAACAAAAGTAATGGACCAACTAGTGTAGCTAAACATGAGATATTTTTATTTATTTATGACTACAACTAATTAAACATTTTATTTCAGGAACTATGGTGTATCTCCACTACACCAGTTGTTGCTCACACTTAGATTTTATGCATTGGGCACAATGCTTGTATCTGTTGCGGACTTCGTTGGAGTTTCAAAAGCAACAGCTAGCAGAATTGTGTCTGATGTATCTCGTGCAATAGCTGGACTGTATCCTGAATACGTTAAAGTTTTGGAAAACACCCAGCATGCCTTCCATGCCATTGCAGGATTCCCTAAAGTACTTGGGGCAATTGACTGTACACATATACCCATACAATCACCTAGTGAGTTGGCATTTTTACTGTTAAAATGTTTTTGGTAAAAGTCATGCTTTCATTCCTTTTACAAAGTTAGTACTTACTCAAATCTAAAGTAATAAATAAGAGATTTTTATTTTTAGATTCTAATATAGGAGAAGAGTACAGAAATAGGAAAGGAATATTTTCAATGAATGTCCAAGGAGTCTGTAATGCAGACTTGCTATTTATGAATGTAGTTGCTCGGTGGCCAGGGTCTGCTCATGATGCTACTATATTTAACAATTCCATTATTAAAAGTGAGTATAACCCTAACATTTTCTATTATTTATTAAACTTTTCAAGCATACCTATCTGATAACATCACCTACATAAATTAACATTCTTATAATTATTTTCAGTGCAATGTGAAGATGGGATCATTGAAAATAGATGGCTCATTGGTGACAGTGCATATCCTTGTAATTCATACCTATTGACGCCATTGCTCAACCCGGTATCTCTTGCAGAAATTCGCTACAATGAATCACATATTAAGACCAGAAACACCATAGAAAGGTTGATAGCTATTATCATTGATCACTTGCCTATTTGTTTTCATATGAATATGTATAGGTTGTGTAGGTAACTCAAATATTGTTAATAATTTTATACATTTTTCAGGTGTTTTGGTGTATGGAAAAGACGCTTTCCAGTGCTTTCGTTGAAAATCCGTCTTGCATTACAAACAACACAAGCAGTTATTATTGCCACATCTGTGTTACACAACATTTGCAGGTTGAATAATATAAGTGATGTAGAACCTGAAGTTGAGATACCGCTTGAGCAAGCTGATATTATCCTAGTTGAGGGAGTGGGTCACCAACATCATCATGTTAGACAACACCTAATAGATAATTATTTTAGTTGGTATGTACCTACATCATACAATTTGACGTCAGTCTTATGGTTCTAGAAAATAATCAAGGGTATAAATGTTTTTTTGTTTCAGATTTCTACACAGAATATTTGTGGCTAGATTCAACAAAGGAATATTGTAAAAAAAATATCATTAATTCTGATTATATCTAAATGATAAACAATATTCAAATGTTTAATTTTTATATCCTTAACCTTTAGTTTCTTTTTTATAAAATATAATTAAGAAAAACAAAGAGAATATACTGACACAATATTTTTAATTAAACAACACAATACACAATTACACACCCCTTAACTATACACCATATGACAAAACTTAATTATTAATCAATACATGTAATAAATCAAGACTAACTTAGGTATAAATATTGGGAACTTAAACTATTCATTACAGTTAATTTTCTGTTTCATTAATTTTATTTCTAATTCTAGTTTTACATTCTCTAATTCTATTTTTTTATTTTCTAATTCTATTTTTTTATTTTCTAACACAACTTTTTGTGCCTTAGCTTGAAAGTAAGCTGCCAACCCCAGATCCTTGTCTCTCTGAGCTCTCTGTACTTCTTCAGAGAGCTTCCTCCGTTTATTCACTGTAAAAATAAAAGAGTTTTATTTAATTTAAACAGTATTTGCACAAAATTACTTTACCACTGCTTATACTAATTAATCCAATTTTTACACCTTACAACCATTAACCAGTACTGTAAATAATATTTGTCTCAAAACGGTAACCCATACTACTGAACTATGTGGCTAACATTGTAAATTAATTCTAGCGACTAAAGTTAAAAATATGTAACTTACAGGCACTTTTTGGAGTGTTAAAAATAAAGTTCTTTGGTGTGTAACTACCACCACCACCACCACCATTACCACCACAATCACCACCCAATACCACAACGCTACTGCCCTGAGCTAATTCTGGCAATGGTTGGAAGTCTAAAACTTCTACAATTGCTTCAGAGCTGGCTTCGCTAGCAATAGCTTCATCTGCCCCATCACCACCAAACTCTGCAGTTAAACCATTGCATGTAGCACCTAAAATAGATGCTACTCGGTCCAAAACTTCATCAGGAGGGATGTAAGACTTCCCCCCTCCAGTCTGTAAATTAAAAACAAAGTTTAGAGCAACCACAATAAAATGCATGACTAAATATTATTATATATTCCTTAAATACTGACCTTAAGGTTATTTTGTCTTATTAAAGCACTACGCTTCCTTGCAGACTTCTTTAAATTCTCCCACTTGAGTCGAATTTGCTCAGGACGCCGCATATTTCCCGTAACAGCACTGAACTCCTGTGCAATGGATTTCCAAGCTTCTTCTTTAAGTTTATTGTTTGTTGCGTTCGTCGCTTTGGTTGTTATTACTGGATGTTTATTAATCATGTCGAGAAGAAGAATTATGCTGTCCTTTACAAGCGGCTTAGCCTTAATCTGAAAGTAAATTATAATTTAGGCGCGAATTGGTGGCATGGGAAGCCTTTTGTTTATATCTGTTCCAGATATAATAAAGTGTTTAAAACAAAATATAATCAATGGGTACGCAGGCAATACTTACATTTTGTTGTTCAGCCATTTTATGAAATCGTTGCACAATACTTTATATAAATACAAATAAGTTATTAATTTCCAAACAAATCACAAGTCGAAACACTTCAAAACAGATGCGAGCGAGCGCGGGAGTACGAAGGTTGACAGCGTCGCGTCGTTTGCTGGCAAATGTCAAAAATGCGTTTTATTGCATCATGTTAGAAAGCATTTCATCATTATTTTAGTATAAAAGTCCACCGTTTTCGTATAAATTATAAAAGCAGGTTTTTTAAAAGTACATTTTTACTGAAGCTACTATCGTTTAAGCAAAAATAATATTTTTCACGAGAAACAAAACGTAACGCATTTTTTGTGAGGGAAAGGACCTATCTGTCTTTAACTGTAGGTATCGTTACGGAAATTTTGTTATTGAGACGGCAGTTATTGATAGATCAGAAGTAACAGTAAAGCTCTGGTAGCTAACCGAGTTTAACTCCCTGTAGAGTATTGAGATCGGCCGTTAATAGTAGATAATTAGATATTACTTTACTCTATGTAGTAGTCTATGTTCTGTGGGCAACACTGAGTCTGATGCAAAGACTACAATATAAATTAGGCTCTAAAAAAACCCAAAGTCCCAACCCAATTCTAATGAATTTTTCAAAAATTTACTAGAAATTTATAAAAACTTCATCATTTGTGCATATCCATTACTGTCGAGTACTATCATAAACACTAGGTAAGTGCGTAAACAAAATTACCTATTAGGATACAAAAATACCAGCAGCCTAACCCAACCAGACCCGACAAACAAACCATGTTGCTAGACGAGACGTCGGCGCCATTTTGTGCTCGTGTGTTGTAATTTCTAAATTTCACCACAACTGCAGTAATTTATTTATCAGGAATCAAAACAACGTAACAAAAACGAGACGGGGCATTCGTAAAATTCCTTATTATAATATTAAGCGTGTGAAACGTACTACGCGTTAGTTCTGAGACTTCATAACCTAGTTTAAATTAACATAAATAACAATCTTACCATTCGGAATTTTTTGTTTTAGAATGGCCGAAGATTTAGATGTAGAAGCTATGTTGGAAGCACCTTATAATAAATCGGTAAGTGCCTTTAGATCTTAACCAAGTCTTGTTATCCAGTCGAACAGCTCATGTCAATTCCCATGTACTAATTAAAAATATCTGTATTTTTTAGTAAATCTACCAATATTTTATTGTTATTTATATTATTGATTTCTCAAATAAAGTACAAAGTGTTTTAATGAAAAACAACAAACATCGCAAATAATTTTGTTGCCTCCCAGAAATCACTTCAAAGTGTAATGTTTCAATGTGTTTTTACCTTTTACTCAATTATTTTATTTCAAATTTGTGAGAATTCCATGTAATTCAATTCATTTTCTTGTGTAAAGAATAATGGTATCAATATGTAGTCATGTATAAATTTTTGCATTTTAAAAGTGATTGTCAAATACATTTTGAGGGTTTACCTGTTTAAAGATGTTTTAAACTAACTTTTTTGGGAGATTTTTTATCTTATTATTTCACAACTAGTTAATTTCATCTTTGAACAGCAACTGGTAAGAAATATAAAACAAAATTACATTTGAGTATCATTTCTTGTATTTATAGAACTTTGTGGTAATAGTCGAGCATACTTCACCGACCTGAACAGACAGAGAGGTATCCACTACTATACTTACCTAATTTTTTATTATTTGAAAATTCAACACAACCTAACATTGTTATTTAAATCACTTAAAAATTAAAAATAAAATTTACATAGAGCATATTTTTTAAAAAGGACCATGAGCTGATGGGTCGTAAATCTTTTGCAGAAGTATCCCTGTGTGATGTTAGCGCTGTGTGCATCCTTTGTCAGTGGTTTTACGAACGGTAAGTGTAGACCAGGGCAGCGAAACTACCATGACATGGATGAACATTGGCTGGTTATTAAACCAGCTGTCAACAGTAGCCTAGGCAAAGTAAAAACCATCAGCAAGTGTGTTGTTTCATCAGTGACATTTTAAACAAAATGTCATTGTTGAAATACTGCATATGTTCTCCATGTTGTTGTTATGAAATAACTAATGCAATTTTTATTTATTCACTCGGCGTGTGTTGCTGTGGCGCTGCTTCTACCTTGTGCTTTGTGTGACAGGATAACACTTCCTCTTCAAAGCATCGATCGGACAAGTATTCCGATAAGCACAAAGATAGAGAACGCGATGGGAGCCGAAGGTAAGAATTAACAACTTCTGCAGTAATTTATTTAATCACAGCGAAGAATTTTTTTTGGTGACAAACAATAACATAATTAATTAGGGCAATATAGTCACAATTTCAAAGTCAATACTTCTTTTTTTTTCTTTAAGTGAAGGTTTGAATTCCAAATTATGTTATAGGCATTATAATTCACATAAAAATTCCTTGCAGTGCCGTCAGGCAATCAATTGTTTGCAGATGCCTGTAGAACACACTCCTCTAAGTGGATCTTTCCTTTTTTCTAGACGTAGCCGTTCGAGAGACAGAAGAAGATCGAAAGAAAGAGAAACACGTCGTTCAAAAGAAAGAGATGACAGAAAAGATAAAGATCGTGAAAGGGACAAAGACCGCAAAGATCGTGACCGCGATCGAGTTGAACGCGAGCGTGGTGAGCGTGGTGAGCGTGGCGACCGCGACCGCGAGAGAGAGCGTGGTGAGCGCGAGCGTGATCGTGACAAGGATAATAACAAAGATAGGGATCGGACTCATAATAGGGATAAGGACCGCGAAAAGGACAAGGAACGAGAGCGCGACAAAGATAAAAGACGTAGTAAGGACAAGGAACGTAGTCGAGAACGTGATCGAAGCAGTCGCGACCGTACCTCTAACATCAAAAGGGAAAAAAGTGTTGAGAGAGACCCTGCCAAAGAATATCGGTCGAAATCTAGGGGACTTGAGCCAAAATTAGATGACTTACCTCCTGAAGAAAGGGATCTGCGCACTGTATTCTGTATGCAATTATCTCAACGAATTAGAGCAAAAGATCTTGAAGAGTTTTTCTCATCTGTTGGCAAAGTTAGAGATGTAAGACTTATCACTTGCAATAAAACCAGGAGATTTAAAGGCATAGCTTACATCGAATTTAAAGATGCAGAATCTGTACCATTGGTAAGTAAGCAGTCAGTTATTTTAAGAATATCTGTGAAAAAGCCAGGACAGCCTCGCTCATGGGAATGCATTTATAACTAAGCATTATCCTCTTGACCACTTGGTTTAATATCAATTGCTGTGCCCTCAGTGCCCGGCTCATAAATTGACAAATAAATACTGACAACAAATAGGGTCATGCAATGAAATAAAAAACGAACATCAGGTGCTCAGTCGTATAAATACGACTGAGGCGGCATGGGCACGATGGCATTTGTCTCATTATTCTGAATGGGCGGTCAATAGTTTGCGCGTAGTGGGCGGTAAAAAGAGACTTGTAGTTTTTATCCAAATATTTTTAAAGTTGTCTTTTGCCTTCTATAATTTAGATTAAAAAAAAAGATTGTTAATTGTTGTGTTAATTTGTATGAAGTAAAGTTAGGAATTAATAAGATTTCATCATTTTTAAATTTAAACTGGATTTACAGGCTTTAGGTTTGACCGGACAAAAATTGCTTGGAGTTCCTATTATAGTACAACATACACAAGCAGAAAAGAACAGGGTAGGCAATACATTGCCGAACTTAGCACCAAAGACCAGTAACGGACCGACAAGACTATATGTTGGTTCATTGCATTTTAACATTACAGAAGACATGCTACGCGGTATATTTGAACCCTTTGGAAAAATTGATCATATTCAGCTTATGACCGACCCTGAAACAGGAAAAAGCAAAGGATATGGATTTCTTACTGTAAGTTGAGTGCTATTAACGGTTATCACATTACTGCAGGTGATCATTCAACGTTCATTTTTAACAACTTAATCATGAATCTTACAGTTCCACCATGCGGCCGATGCGAAGAAGGCGATGGAACAATTAAACGGATTTGAATTAGCTGGACGACCAATGAAAGTTGGCAATGTAACAGAACGGACTGATGGTGGTTCTAGCACTCGATTTGACGCAGATGAGTTGGATCGTGCTGGTATTGACCTTGGTGCTACAGGACGATTACAATTAATGTTTAAACTTGCTGAAGGCACTGGATTACAGGTAAAAAAATATCAATTTTATGTTCAATTTTCTTGTTTTTCTTAAAATTATATTACATTTATATTAGATTTTTATAGATATGACGACTTGTTGTGTATAATCTATTCTTAACCAAAGAATTTACTAGAACATAATCCTCCATTAATAACTTTTGCTGGAGGGTGTTTATTTGAGTTTTGTACTGATTGTTTTATCAGCTGAGCAAAATCGAATTTTCATGTGGCATAATCAGTAGACAAATCTGTGAAAAATATTCTAGTATGATTTCATACTATGTAAAAAAAAAACGGAAGTAATTCGAGTTTAATGTGGTTAAAACTCTTGTTTCATGGAAACAAAAATTAGAGTTGAGAGGACAATGCTTCCCCCAACTCATCACTAAAAGTATAAAACAGATTATCACAAAAGAAAAAAAATGAGTTGTGAAATATTGTCTTAAGTAGTATTTTTTTCTGGAGTTACGAAAATGGCACAATTCATAGGTTTTCCAAAAACTTTATAGTTTGATAGAGAAAACTGATTGTTGTTAGGAACTTTTGAAAATAATTAAATCTAGCATAGTTCTCATAATCCTTACAGGCTTTACAATATTCGATTTTTACCCTGAAGTTCTGTTTCCAAAATTCCCCCTGTGTTTCCTATACCTACTTATTTCTCCGTCTTGGCATATGACAAATATTATGTTTTACAGCAGAATGCAGATTTCAGAAAAAGGACAAATCAGTGCGAAGTCTTAAACACTATTCTTGGCACTGCTGAGTAACGTACCGTTTAAACTTCCACCACATTACTAGGAAATAATATTGGTTCTTTTCAAACTATAGTGTAATAAAAGATAAAACAAGCAATAATAAAAGATAAAACAAGCCATTTTATTTGTAATGACAAAATCCAAGTTGTAAAAGAATAACATACAGGGTACCCTTATGTTTACCATGAAATATTTCTGCACTATGGTGTGAAAATGGGAATTCATTTCAGCTATAAGCTTGCATGTGTTTTTTTAATTTTACTCAGAGGATTGAATGTATTATTATTGTTTAAGACCTGAGCAGAATTGTTTCTTATTGATATTCCAACAGCAAAGAACACCACAGCATTTAAATTAATCATAAGATGGGAATGATTTCAGATTCCACCGGCTGCAGCATCAGTATTGATGGGTGCTGGATCAGCAATGGTTACTCCACAACCACAAGTAGCACCTCCAATCGCGACACAGTGTTTTATGCTGAATAATATGTTTGATCCAGCCTCGTAAGTGTTACTTTTATGTAAATATTTGTGATATGGGTGGGGATGCACTGTCACACTAAAGATCTTTTACAATCCCCTGTAATGTAATTACAAACCCTGTTCAGGTTAATTATTGTTTGCAATGCCCTTAAACTCTGTCCACTATGTTAACCGTTTTTAACAGATCCATGGAACTAGTGATTACAGCAACGTCATAAACTCCTAACACACATTTCGATAATTTACACTTTAATTTGTATGTAGTATCAATTATCGATTTTTTGCTGTTGAGTAAAACATGGTGCGGTTTCGGTTTCTATACCTGTTTTTATTATGATTAAATACAAAACTATGTAAATTAGCGGCTTTGTTTACTTCAATTTAAATTTTGCAGGTTTTATAGCGGAAATCAGCGTAAAAATAAAGTATGCACTGGTTTGCCGTATCCATTTTGTTGTAGTGGTATACACATAATTATTGGATTTACTACAAATTAAAACGTTTTTTATGCATAACATTTGACGAAACTTTTAAAATCGAAATAAAACATTAACATCTTGTTTAGAGTGACAAAAACGTATCCTGGCAAATTTATTATATACCTATAATATAAAATAATTATTTACGATATATTAAATTTAAATTTGATCCCATCATATATTAGGTACGATAAAATGTACTATAATAATATGCATAACAAATTATTATATTTTTTTGTCAAAACTGATACATGTACGGTATGTATGTCTGTATGAAGTCATAAATAAGATAATTCAATAATATAATATATATTGCAGTTTATATATTTATTTTATTACATAATCTGGAATAGGTACGTTCTAAGTTCAGTGGGTCAAAAAACTGTTAACCTAGTGGACAGAGTGTAAACAGGGTACAGGTCATAATACTGTGTCATGAAATGTGACATGTTAGCAAATAAATATATTGTACTTAGTTAAAAAATCGTCAATGAAAATTTTGGCTATAAAATTTACCTCAATTGTCAAACGAAAAACATCTAAGGTGATTTATAATGAGAATTTCGGGTTGAAGGATCCAAATAATCAAAGCTGAATTATTGAATGTTTTATTCAATTTATTATAAGTGGCACTACAATTGCCATCTATACAATGGATTGATGGATGTCAATACTTTTCAAACAGATTATATAAAATAATGTATACCTTTCTATTTTCAGGGAATCAAATCCTAGCTGGGATATTGAAATAAGAGATGATGTCATTAGTGAATGCAATAAACATGGTGGAGTACTGCACGTGTATGTAGATAAAGCATCTCCACAAGGAAATGTTTACTGTAAATGTCCAACGATAGCGACGGCGGTGGCGTCGGTGAACACCCTGCACGGCCGGTGGTTCGCCGGCAGAGTCATCACGGCGGCGTACGTGCCGCTTGTCAACTACCACTCTCTATTTCCTGATGCTATGACAGCACTCAATCTGTTGTTGCCGTCCCGACAACGATAAACTACAGCAATAAGCATTATTTTAATAATTTTGGTCTTGAGTGTATACTGATTTATAATATCTAGTGATGACCTAATTCTAGATAATAAAGTTATTAACATGTAAACTATTACTGAGTATAATTTTTAGTGTTTAACGGTCACACTTATGTCATAATATGATAAAGTTATTTAGCATTGTTATACATATTCTTCAATAATGCCTTCAAAGTTATAGGCTAACAATACAATACAATAATTATCTTTATTTGGTCTCTCTATTTTGTAAGTCATACTATTTGAAGCTCACATTTCCATGCTTGATTGATTGAGCCTAATGTTCCAAAAAGACCACTCGCAAAAAAACAGCTGTTGCAGTTAGCAGTAATCTTCTTTATTGTACATTGTTTTCTTCAGTTCTTTCATTTAAACTGCTCTAATCCAGTCAATTTCCAATGTTGCTGGACCTTTCTGCTTCACTGGTTGATAAACCCCACCATACATTTGAATACCAAGACTTGTTATTTGGGACAAGTCCAATGTCTCATTATTTACTCTTTTACCTCTGTAGTAAGCTTTAAACTCTGAAAATTTGAGATTACGGATGGCGAAGTCCTCCTTTGGCGCCTGAAAATGTAATATTCATTAATTACTTCAAATACCAAATACATAGTAAGTACTAGCTGAACATAACATCAAAGTATTTTGTATTGCAGCAGAACATTTAGTTGAAATAGACAGATTATTGCAATTTACTGGAGAGCCTCTGGTTTTATGTCTTCTTCTTTTCGAGTCGATAGTAATTATTAAATGAGGGGGGGGGGGGGGGGGGGGGGGCAGTAGGTGGCCACGCCAATCGCGGAAGGTGTATTGGAATCCTTGTTTGCAGTTAATGATATCACCGCTTGAACGAATATCAAATCAATACTAGTGAAAAATTGGATAATTTATGAACAACTTTTACTACGGGACCAAACAAGAAAACACATTTATGTTCGCATTACTCGTCAAAATGTAGGAAACAGCCGATTCTTTTCTCGCGATTTCAGGTTTGGTCCCATAATTATTGATCGAAGGTCCCATAGTAATAGTTGTTCATAATGATAAGTACAATGACCCCTGGAGATGATTTTCATTAATTACGGGACACTCCTGTATTTGTATTCCCGTAATTAATGGATAGTCCGTAGTCGGAGTAAGTATTGTCACTTGACTCCGACTTTACATAAAATATACAGATATAGGTATAGGAAGAACGACAAATCAAAACAAAGGCCGCAAATGTGCATTTGCGGTCTTTGGGAAACTACGTAAAATGTGCGCGGATGAAAACAAGCGAGCAAGAAGACGAAAACTTCGATCTGCGCTGGCATAGAGGTGAAGGCAGAGAGGTGAGAGAATGTAACGAGCGACAACGCGACGTTGAACAGAGTTAATATGGAGTTTATGCTGGGACTGGACCTCGCGAACTACCGGAATTAAACATTGCAAAAAAACAAGTTGTTGTTGACCAATCCAATCATAAGGTAGGAACGGTCAACAACGAAAGTCCTCTTATTCTATAAACTAATTTGACAAGTGCATTATGATGCAAGTATACTCAATTATTGACAAATACTCACACGTTTCTTAAGACGTTTTTCAACACACATGCAGGTAATTTTTTTTTTTTAACCTTTTGAACGTGTTTGTCACATACGTGACAAGCAAGCGCGTGCCCTGCTGTACGCCAGTCGTGTGTCGTCTATCCTATTACGAGCGACACAAATGTGACAAAAAATGCTGTGCACTTTTATCACGAAATAAACAATTAAATCATTACTTTTGTGTGTTTTTATTTGTTTACCTTATATATTTAAAATTGTGGCTTGGCGTGGAGGGCACGCGCGTTCAAAGCTCTGGCGTTCAAAGGGTTAAGAAAGTTTTGTGTTAAATGGCACACGGATTTTGTTTTCCTGGACCGCGCCTTCGTATTTTGAAGGAGAGGCACTAACTAAACCGCCAAACAGTCTAATATTAAACTGAATATATTACACCTGTTTTCAGCATTTCATCTATCTAATTTAAAGCTATTCTGTTTTTTTTTTAAATATTTCATTGAATAATTTGATTACTCTTGTACCTAATTTCGTTGGAGCGATAATGCAAATAAAGGTAGGTACCTAACTATATCAAAATAACATTATGTACATTACCTGGAAATATTGTTCAAATGAGTAGTTGGGTTCGTCATTTAATCCTTTGTGCCGCAAAGTAACTTTGAAACCATTATACTGTCCTTGGCCTCTACACTTGATTTGAAGTTTTGTGTGGCCCGTAAGGTTATATGACTGAATAGCTCGTATTCCAGCAAATCCGGCACCGTTTAGTTGTGGATTCAAAAGTGCAAAAAATATAGCTCGTCTAAAGCCTATATTTTTATGAATAACAAATATGGCCTTGGACATGCCGACATCCCGTACGGTATCCGATTGCTCTTGCCAAACGTCTACGTCATCGCTCTTTGTGAAATCGAACAGATACAGCCCGTCATCAACTTGGCTAGTGCTGTAAAAGAAAAATCATAGGTATTTATTTATTAGTTATCGGTACCTACCTACCTATTCATTAACAGTTTGGATTGTAATCCCCAAACTAGGCAATTCCCTGAATCTTGGTTACCGGACCGCTATAGATAGTATACAAAGCACCTGGGATGACTACACCTCTACCTACCTACCTATAGAAAGAAAAATCCTTTACCTAGCTGTTGCCATGTGTCCTACAGTGTGTTTATATGATTAAAAAACACTGGCATATTTAATAAATATCCACTTCGGGCAACGATAGAACTTAAAAACTACATAATTAGTAGGTAGGTACTCACTACAAAGTACCTACTGCTTAGATAGCTTACTACAGTCTGTTTATAAATTATTGTCGAGTGTTACTTAACTTTCATTATCAGAGATATCGTCAACGTCGTTATTTTCACTTATCCCGCACGTGTTACTTTCGACAGCAGCTGCCATTTTGACAGAAATGAAGTCAGTCAGAGGTTATCTTATCAATTAATGACGACTACAAAAATTCTAAATGATTCCAAATCAGGGCCACACATATTATTCCGCGCGAAATTTATTAGAAGTAGAACGTAGGTAGTTACTTAGTTAAAATAATACCAACTAGGTGCCAAATAAATTGACTCGGAAAGTGGAGGAACCTCATCTATGATAAAAAGTTTGAAGGCACCTCTAAAAGAATACGATTCATACAAACAAAGATAGTGCCACGGCCACGATAGATAGAGGCACTTGAACCAAAACAAATGGGCCTGGCCTTAATCAGTAGGCAACGACTTGGTTGGAAATAATACGTCAATACTTAATGTAGAAAGTTAACCAAGCAAGGTGATTTTGTGGTTTCTGATAATTTAACAATTTTCGGAGCATAAATTTATTTGTAAAACATCTACTTATTAGAAAAATGATGCCTGGACTTTGGTACAAAACAGCCAAGGAGAATTTATTATAATATTACCTACCTATGATACAGGTACCTAATGTTAAGGTGAGGTGAATGCGCAGTGGTCCTACCTATGCAGTGGTAGACCGCGAAATTCAAATTTTCTTAAGTTTCTTGCAATTTGCAGGTCAGTGACAATGACAAGATTACCTATCTTGGTACAAATCTAACTTACTTAAAGTTATATTTTAATGACTCTAATCCTGTAAATACCTACATATCTATTATACCTAGTCGCGAATTATATCGTCACCGGAAAGGCAAAAGTACTAAAGCGCCATTTTAGCTAAAATGAGTTTTATATATGGTTGGATTCGGTTTTTTTTTCTCTACACACTGGTCTTGGTCTCCTATCAATTTGAGCAATACTTAAAAACTTACTGGCGCTTTAGCAGTGACATTTTTGTTTTTTTTCGATACGTCTTTTTTACTTACCTAAAGGAATTTATATGACTTTTATTGATAATGTTGGTTAGTTTTTTTTTCTTATTGCCATCTGCCTGTCGACCCTTGTTGAAAAACCTAAAATGCGTAATTTGTAACTAATGGGGTCGCTTAGTAAATTTGCCTTACGTAAAAATTTATGGACACGCTAACGCTTTAGTACTTTTGCCCTTCGACATTTTTAAATGAAAATCTTTTTAGTACCTTTGCTACAATTATCTACATTGTGTGGTGATTATTAGGCGTATTTGACGTTTTACTTTCTTGATGAAAAAGTATTTTAGCTATAAAAATTTTACTCCAAGAAAACTGTGGTGGTACATTAGTATTGAAACCAGTAAAAATCATCATCATCATCATCAGCCTATAACGTTCCCACTACTGGGACACTGGCCTCCTCTCAATGAGAGGGAGTTGGGCCGTAATCCACCACGCGGGCCCAGTGCGGGTTGGTGGATGTCACAGGTCTTCGAATTTTTGGTTCTAGGACATGCCGGTTTCCTCCAGTAAAAATATTAACGATAAATTGACAGTTATTGCAGCTGTATTTTTACCGACTTCAAAAAAAGGAGGTTATCAATTCGATACGTATGTATGTAATATTATTGGAATTGCATTATATTCACATATGACAATCTATTTGGGCTTCCAAACAAATATACAAAATTTTATAGACGTATGTATGTATGTATGTATGTTTGTCCACGCATATCTCGGTAACTATTAATCGGATCGTGACCATTCTTTTTTTATTGGCTTACATTTACTTCAACTTAGGGAACAGTGCAAGTTTCATCAAAATCGATTCAGTAATTTTCAAGATATGGACTAAGACGTGAAAGTGTGACGGCCTGGCTTATTGATACGAGCTACAGGTGTAGTGTCAAAGCGAAAACATCTCAAAACCTTGGTCAAATTCTAGTGCAACAACTAAAAATTACCAAATAAAAAGTAATTTAAAAAAATTAAACCGACTTCAAAAAGAAATGAACTCAAAATTATGAAATAACTTTAATTTCGGAAGTCGGTGGCAAAAAACTAAAATACAGATCCCAAGACACCGACTTCCGAAATTAAAGTTATTTCATAATTTTGAGTTCATTTCTTTTTGAAGTCGGTTTAATTTTTTAAATTACTTTTTTTCTGGATTTTGTTATGGTATGTAACATTTAAGGATCATACGTTTGAAGCGTTGCGCATAGTCATTGGCGCTTCAGTCGATTTCCAAATTAAAATTACCAAAAAACGTAAACAAAAAAAAAGAATAAAAATAGAAAAAAAATATCAGCAAAAATTGTGTTAGATGACACTAAAGAGAACACAGAGCTAGAAAAAGCAGATCGAAAAATTAGCAAGAGGAAAGTTAGGAGCAATCAAATGAACAGTGGAAAACAATAGGTACACAACTAAAAGTGGAAAAGTTATAGAAGACAAAAAAGTGAAGACTTCTACATGTACACCAGAAAATTGTCATAATAATGATAATAATTTGTCAAAAGCTTCAATAAAAGTTGATTTTCCGTGTAGAACATAAGTTTATTTTCCTTGTTTTTGCTGCAATCGCTGCAATTGTTCAGTAAGTATACAATCACTAGCTGACCCGGTGAACTTCGTACCGCCTCGAATATAAATTACTACACTACCCTAACCTGCACTACGTACGTTACACTACGCTTCCCTACTCTACGCTACTCTTGGCTACGCTGCTCTACTGTACGCTAAGCTAAGCTACCCTACCCTACACAACACTGTAACACTAGTACTACTACAATAATTACAACAACAAAAAAAACTATTATTCGGGTCGGAGACAAATTCAACAAATCAAAGATTATCAAAATCAGTCCAGTCGTCATTAGCCGTTATAAATAGTGTAACTATTATTATTATTGACTTTGTTTTATTTATTGAGATTTAGATTGTTAGAGTTGATACACGTCAACAAGTAACCCCGTTATGAATCTGGCAAACGACCCGAGAGCTAGATTTACCCGGCACTATACCGAAGACATCCCGGACGTCAGCCTGTACGAGATTAGGATGGCTCTGAAGCAGCTCAAAAACAACAGGGCGCCGGGTGATGACGGAATTACGGCCGAGTTGCTGAAGGCCGTCGGAAAATCCGTTCTTAAGGCCCTTCAGAAGCTATTTGGTTCCGTCATACTCGAGGGCAAAACACCACAGGCATGGAGCAGAGGTGTGGTGATACTTTTCTTTAAGAAGGGCGACAATGCCCTTCTTAAGAATTATAGGCCCATCTCACTCCTGAGCCATGTCTACAAGCTGTTTTTGAGAGTCATCACGAACCGTCTAGCGCGCAGGTTTGACGACTTCCAGCCTCCCGAACAAGCCGGATTCCGTAAAGGCTTTATCACCGTAGACCACATACATACGCTGCGACAGGTTATACAGAAGACCGAAGAATATAACCTGCCTCTCTGCTTAGCGTTCGTGGACTACGAGAAAGCCTTTGATTCGATCGAGACATGGGCTGTGCTGCAGTCTCTTCAACAGTGCCAGATCGACTATCAGTACATTGAGGTGCTGAAGTGTTTGTACGAAAACGCCACTATGTCAGTCCGACTCCAGGATCAGACCTCGAAACCTATCCTTCTGCAGCGAGGTGTAAGACAGGGAGACGTTATCTCTCCGAAACTGTTCACCGCTGCACTGGAAAGGGGCTGGCATCAACATCAACGGCGAGTACATAACTCACCTTCGGTTTGCCGACGATATCGTAGTCATGGCTGAGACTATAGAGGACCTCAGTACAATGCTCGATGACCTCAGTAGAGCCTCCGAAAGAGTGGGTCTTAAAATGAACATGGACAAAACGAAGGTCATGTCAAATGCCCATGTAACACCCACTCCCATAAAGATCGGAGACGCTACACTCGAAGTCGTGGACGAGTATGTTTACCTAGGACAAACTGTCAAGTTACGTAGGTCTAACTTCGAGAAAGAGGTCAATCGTCGAATCCGACTCGGCTGGGCAGCGTTCGGGAAGCTACGCAATATCTTCTCGTCCCACATACCGCAGTGTCTCAAGACGAAAGTCTTTGACCAGTGCGTGTTGCCAGTGATGACTTATGGCACTGAAACGTGGTCGCTCACAATGGGCCTTATAAGAAGGTTAAAAGTCACCCAAAGAGGGCTATGCTTGGAGTTACCCTGCGTGATCCAATCAGGAATGAGGAGATCTGCAGGAGAACCAAGGTAACCGACATAGCCCGAAGAATTGCCAAACATAAGTGGCAGTGGGCAGGGCACATTGCTCGCAGAACAGATGGCCGATGGGGCCGAAAGGTTCTGGAGTGGCGACCACGTACCGGAAGACCTAGCGTTGGAAGGCCTCCCACAAGGTGGACCGACGACCTTGTGAAGGCCGCAGGAACCCGTTGGATGCGAGAAGCACAGAACCGGTCGAAGTGGAAGTGCTTGGGGGAGGCCTATGTCCAGCAGTGGACGTCTTTCGGCTGAAATGATGATGATGATGAGAGTTGATAGAAGTAGGTAAGTAGCAAATATACGACTAAAAGGCAATAAGTCAAATTGTTTTAGATCTTTACACTTAATTATTACGTATAAGTAATAATGACTAAGAATGTATTAGTCTGGAATGCATGTTAGTTGTTTTTGCGTTCTTAAATTTCAATGGATTTATTGAATAGTGTTTATGCTTTACTGTACCTGAATATTTTTATGAAGATAAGTATTATTGCCTTACGAAGTGGACAGAGCATTTATACTAAAGCGACACTATCTTCGGAAATACAGTAATAATAGGCAATATGTCAACTTTAACACATAGATAATAATATAACAATGATTTTTTGCCTTCAGCATATTTAAATTGGAATGCTAGAAAAAAAGATATGCCAGATTTAGTATTTAAAAAAAGTTTAAACCGCTCTCCTGTAAAATGCCCTTTTTGCAGTTTAGTACTTTTGCCTTTCTAGTGACGATATTTTGATCAAGATACAACCTGACACTGGCCTGCAAACTGCAAAAAACGTAAGAAATTTTGAATATCGCGGTCTGCCACTGCGCATTCACATTTTTTTTTGCGGATGCGAAATCATCAACCCCTCCCGCTCTGAGTAGAGCGGAAAGTATCAGACTAAAACCCACCCGTGTTCCTTCCTTAGCCCTTGTATGTTCGGGCCAGCGGTATAAATATAAACCCTTTCGGACAACAATTTAGATGATAGTAGGATAGGTCCCTTAACATCTAAATCGCCCAAAACACTTATTTCCAGCAATTAAGTACCTACCGAGTTTATGCTCACTTTATCCTATCTATTCCTACCTACTTAGCTATGGAAGGTACGTACCTACTGTGGTCAAGTGAAGCTTAGGACGGTACCTAGGTGTTGCGTGGTTTCTTGGGTTAGACCAAATATTTGTTGATTTCCAATAATTACCCACCTACTTTACTAGGGTCTAGCCGAAAGTGAAGTGTAGATATAATAATATTATAGACAAAACAAATTCCTACCTGGTACCTACCTACCTGCCTACTTTATTCAAATATTTTTAATTTGGTAGACGCTACTCTATTCGGAAAGAAAAAAGCTGAAATTATAACAAGAGTGAAAATGTATGTGTTTCGGTTCCGACATAATCAAACATTAATAAGTATAACAAATTCCTAGGATGACTACCTACACCTCCTACCATACCTACTTAACCATATACTTCTTATATGTTGTATCTCTGAATGTACTACTAACCTGTTAACACATACACCATAAATGAAGACAAAACATAGGATGTAAATAGCACATATCACTTTGCCACTAAACATTTTATGAATAAATTAATATTAGGTATTGTGTTATGTAAAAATAAAAATAATTTTAGGCGCTATTGCTTCAACTACACTGTATCAAATACTTTTAATAATAAGTAACTACTCGTAGAATCATCTGGCCATACATTCACTTAAACAAACAAAATGAATTTATAAAGTTATAATGTACATTTGACACTGTTATCTTTTAATAATGTTATTGACGTCTTTAGTCTGACTTGACTCGGTTTTACACCAATAAGTGACCGTTACGTAGGCACCTATTCAGAATGTATTTATAACTAGCCGTGCCCCGCGGTTTCACACGCATTATGTCTCGATCCCGTGGGAATATCGGAATAAAAAATATCCCTTGTCCTAATCCAGGTGGTCATGGACTACATGTGCCAAATTTCATCCAAATCCGTTCAGCCGTTTTATCGTTATAGCGCGAGCGTAACTAACAAACATACTTACAAAAAATCAAATCTTTTCTCTGTAGGTATATCATTCGCAAAGTGGAATCTATCGTAGTGGTAAAGTAAAGCAGCAGGGCCATCCACCGGCTGATGGCAATAGGCTTGCTCCCTTATAAATGGGACTTGAACATAACTGGGGAAAGGCGAGTGTTCTATAGATACCTACACCTCTGCCCAACCCTTAGAGGAAAACAGGCGTGATGTTATTTTTATAATCTGTATCTCGTCCCGCCACACGCAAGGAACATATGACGATGCTAGAACCAGAGTGATCTAAGTGACATTTTTGGCAAAAATGGTTTTTTTACACAATTGCATGGAAAAATCATAATTATTATGATGTGATCTAAGTGACATTTTTGGCAAAAATGTTTTTTTTACACAATTGCATGGAAAAATTAATAATTATGATTTTTCCATGTAATTGTGTAAAATAGTACATTATGATACATGTGTGCTATGTTGATCATTATGCACGAGGCGATATTATCGCGCGAGCCGCAGGCGAGAGCGATAAGAAAGCCGAGTGTATATTGATTAATGCACACGCGTTTCATACGACGTTTTTCAACACACTTGCGAGGAAAAAAAACAGACTTGTATTGTTAAATATTAACTTGTATGGAAAATGGCGCGCTGGTTTTGTTTTCCCGCGCGCCGTGCCAGCCAGCACTAGCGATGCGCGCGCAACATTGACTCTTTTTAAATATATTAATCTATGGCACAGACAAAACCGCTTAACAGCCTATAGAAAAAATATAATAAACACAAACCTAAAAATTCTGTCTTTCTCGGTCTACCACTGCGCATTCACCTTAAATTGTCTGTGGTCCCCTGCGAGTTCATTTTGCGACCAAGGACAATACAGACTATTTAAAAAAAATTGAAATATAGCCCGCGGATTTTTTTCTTTTGGCATGAAGTCTCTTTGGGCGCTTTCCGAATTAGCCATGAATTAGTTAAAATCGCTCACATCACAGCGCTTACAGACAATTCGGAACTCTCGTGAACGCGCTCACAGTGCTTACACAATGTAAAAAAGATATTATTACAGTATTTCTTTGTATAAACACCACATTTCTTCTTCAGTTCTTCTTCTTTGGTTAGGTGGCGACTGTCAGCCAGAAGCACAATTTCAAAAATGCCACGTTAGTTTAATTTAAAGATGATGCAACTCAAAACAAAACACACACTGACACAGTGACACAACCTCATACACACACTGTCATTTTTGACAGCGCTCACGGTGATATTATTCTAGGGCATGGTCGGCATTATCGCAAGATGGCGAATGTCATGACGTCATCTATGACGATTCACGGGACATCGTTATCGTTATCGCGCTCACGCTAATTCGGTTATTTCCCAATTCGGAACACATCGATTATTTCCCAATTCGGAACGCAGGGTTTGATGAGATTAAAAAAGCGCGCGTCACGTGACATTGGCTAAATGCACAAACCGTGCGAAGCCAAAGAAGAAAAAGAAAAAAAAAGCGCGCGTCTCCGACTAGTAAATAGTTACCATCTGTGGTATTACAGAACATGTGGATTAAAGTCTTCGATCAATGATCGAAGATTAAAGTAAAGAAAAAGCACGCGTTCGTAATACACTCCATTATGGACCTAAAAGCGGTTCAATAAGAGCCACTTTACGAGCAAGTGTGTTGAAAAAACCATTTTTGCCAAAAATGTCACTTAGATCACTCTGGTTCTAGCATCGTCATATTTACTCTAGCGAGGCCACACGTGTCTACCTACGTAAATCACACAGGTTAGGTAGGTACCTATACTATACCTAAGTAATAACTGTTTATGTACCTCCTATACACCTATGAGATCATTTCGTCTGTAATTCTGTCCAGATGTGACCACAGCCATTTGACTTGGGAGACTATTAGCACTATATTTTTGACTTTAACTTCATTAGAAAGAGCTGGTACACTGTGTAGTGTACCACAAGCGGTACTAATTTGTACTAGTGTCCCTGATGAATCGATCGAAAAATGGAAAGGTATACCGCTAAACAATGGTGTAGTAAAACTACGAAGTTATTTGAAATTAAATGATTAATTTCAAAATAATTTAGGGTGGCACTCCACATAGGTACATGTAACCTAAAAAGACCATAATAAGCAAATAATTAAATACATGAAAATACTTTATTTAAACATTTATTTCCCTTCACCAGTAGTTACACTGCGCTTTATAAAGCCAATATTTCTTAAATGTCGTACAATAAAAGGTGTAGCGGTCAGAGTTATTGCTATCCTGAAAGGCGCAAAGAATTTGTGTACAGTATAGGCTACAACAAAAGTGCCTGCATTTGATGATGCTGCCTTCAAAATAGTGCCTTCGCTTATGTTGAAGTACTTTAACACTGCCACTAAATCGACGCCACTGAAAGCAAAAGATGAAAATTTATAAGTACCTATAATAAAAGGTTTATCCATATTATTTAATTTAGGACTGGTTTTTCAATAGTCAGATAACTTTTATCTCAGGAATAAATATTGCGGTTTAACAGTTTTTGTATAGAAAATATGTCAAACTATCATATTATTCTTCATATAAAAGTTATCTGAAAAATCAGCCCTTAATCATTTAATTTTATAAAATAAGTATAACTAAATAATAATAGCTATAAATGAGTTGTGAATTATGAGATTGTTATAGCAGTACAACATACCTAGATATTAGAAGATAGCAGGACCCCAAAGATATCAGTGAAATGCCAACATGAAATACTATCACTGTGGAACCATATTCTTTGATAGCCCTTTTCAACTTTTCTTTAGCACTCAGTGGAGGCTGTGTATCTGTACTCATATATCTTGTGCCAACTGCTATGCTTTGAAAAAAGGTAAACAGAATATTAACACCATCATCATGCAAGAATACCTTTTAGTAATTTCGCAAAACATTTGGCTAACCAGCGAAATGCATTTTGATATCTGAGTTAAGAAAATATTATATCTAAATGGAGCAAATATTTAATCGATTTCATGGTGTTTAGAGCTCCTGAATGGAACTGAATTTCAATAATCAGCTGACAGAAATAGTTGCATTTGGTAAGCTGCCACATAGTTTTGGCAATGCCAGATACAAAACAAAGCAGTGATTAATTAGCAAATACTCATTCTAATTGAACAGAGTATGTATAACTAAACTAATGTAAAAAAAAAACAGTTGCTTCAAAACAGTAGTCATAGCAGTTAAACAAAACCAGAATGTTGTTTTTCAAAATTCTTTAAGCAATGTATTGTGTTAATAGGATGGTAAACATACATAAGAAAATGAAACGAAAATACTTAATTATTAAGGAAATATTCAAAATTCCTGGGCGCACATGGGATTAGCCAGGTAGTTAAGCAGAATGAGTGGCAAAATACAAATTATCTCTAAAATATAAGCCAAACTGTAGGTGTCACTAGCACAAGTGAATCTTACCAATCTAAATAGAGGGGAGGAGCTGCTGGCTATGCCCATGGTTCATGATATAAATTTGTGTGACATGCATCATTACAGACACTACATTATATACACTCAGTCGCATGCACAAACAGACTGATATCTGTAATCCATACAGATAATGTAACGTCAGTGAAATATAAATTAAACCTTGAATTCCAAGCATGGAAGAAAAGGATATTACCATGTGGGTTAATATATTTAAATCAGTATTTTTAGTAAATAAACAAGGCATTATTTAACTGTATCTATGTACATACCGTCTTTTGATGCTCTAGCGCGATACTCGTTTCTAAGTGTCAAGTAATGAGCACTGTGAAGATGATCAGACAAATACTTGTGTCCTTGACCCCATTGTGATCCAGGCATATTAAGATGGGTATGGTTACCACTGAAGGGGCTGGGAACATTGCTTTGCATGGAAGAAGACAAACTGACAGCTCCACGGCAGTCATATTTGTTAACATGAGGATCTGACTGTACAGTTATGTCAATTTTTCCCAAGTCAATTTGTTTTTTGTAACAAGAACTGATAACTGGACCAGATATATCTCGTTCTCTCTGTGGCGAAAATCTACCCATTTCTGAAGCATTTATGTCAACGACATTCGTCGGCAATTTTAATGCTACGGCCGGGGGGAATCTTAGACCAGTTGTGACGTGTATACGGTTAATGTCCTGGCCAATGTTATTAGTAAATCCACCTGGAAAGGTTGAACAAAGGTGAATTAGTCGGATTCTTGTCCCTTTGTATACAATAAACAATCCTCAAGGTCATGTTCAACAATACTTACCAAACAATGGATTTGCCAGTTGTTTTCCGTTGAAATAACTGTTCGTTCTAGTATAAATTTTGTACATTTTTGAAAATTTGAGCGTATACAATGCGAAATCAACAAATGAAAAAGTTAAATGGAAATTCCCCGTTTTTTAATAAATCTTCTAACCGGAGTGGACACGTAACGAGACCGCATATAACAATCTAACATAACAGACAAATGACATTGACACTGGCACTGACATTTAAAAATTTAGGGGTGGGCGTTGCGACGAGCCGACTACGAACCGTTTCTAAAGACCGTTTTGCATTTTGCAACGATGTGTGTTTGTCATGTCATGTTTTACGTCCTGGGTTCAAACAGTCTTCGTTGCAGAAACTAGTGGTGGTTAATATATCATATAGCAAAATAAAGCACCTTGCTTAATACACACATCATAAAGCAAACGCTATCGTGGCTCTCACAAGTTGCTATTTGCTTATTGCTTTTTTACATCGCACTCTGTCTCTGATATCGCGCGAAACGCATTAAGCAATGAATATAATAATAAATCGTTATAAGCAAGCACCGCGTGCGATTTGCGATCTCGGGCGGCTCACGTAAATACGTAATATAATTAATGATATGCTATTTGGTTCGTGTTTTTTACTTTTGTGATTATTTTGCTTCGTACTTTTTTAGTGTAAATAAATAAATATATATTAATAAATATCGTATGAGGTATACGATGATATGTATAAGTATGAAGGAAAGTTGATGTTGTTGTTGTTGATGTTGTTGTTGTTGATGTTGTTGTTGTTGATGTGGTTGTTGTTGATTTTGTTGTTGATGTTGTTGTTGTTGAGTTGATGATGTTGTTGTTGAGTTGTTGATGTTGTTGTTGTTGAGTTGTTGTTGTTGATTTTGTTGTTGATGTTGTTGTTGAGTTGTTGTTGATGTTGTTGTTGTTGTGTTGTAGTTGTTGATGCTGTTGTTGATGTTGTTGTTGTTGTTCATTTTGTTGTTGTTGTTGATTTTGTTGTTGATGTTGTTGTTGAGTTGATGTTGTTGTTGTTGTTGATGTTGAGGTGTTGTTGATTTTGTTGTTGATGTTGTTGTTGAGTTGTTGTTGATGTTGTTGTTGTTGATGTTGTTGTTGAGTTGTTGTTGTTGATGCTGTTGTTGATGTTGTTGTTGTTGAATTGTTGTTGTTCATTTTGTTGTTGTTGTTGTTGTTGAGTTGATGTTGTTGTTGTTGATTTTGTTGTTGATGTTGTTGTTGAATTGATGTTGTTGTTGTTGAGTTGTTGTTGTTGAGTTGTTGTTGATTTTGTTGTTGAATTGTTGTTGTTGATTTTGTTGTTGATGTTGTTGTTGAGTTGTTGTTGTTGATGTTGTTGTTGTTGATGTTGTTGTTGAGTTGTTGTTGTTGATGTTGTTGTTGTTGAGTTGTTGTTGTTGTTGGTTGAGTTGATTGTATCTGTTTTATCGTAATTCATAAACGCGATGTAATATTCTTTATCATGCTGTCAGTCACCGCGCTTGCTTTATTCGCGCCCGCCCGTAACATAACAAGTCAAGTATCAGGTACCTACGCGTTTAAAAAAAGTTTGCTTTAATAAAGCATATAAAAAATCATGATTAAAATATAAAGCATTAAGCATTAAGCAAGTGATTGCCATAAAGCAACTTTGAACACCACTAGCAGAAACCAGTCTTCAAATTACTTGGTGCGATTTTTTATTTTACGCCTATGAAAATACTGTCGAGAATGCAATGGTTTAACTCTATCACCAGTGCTGCCAATCGCGGGGAAAATCCCCGATTTGCGGGGAATTGAGGGTTAGCGCGGGGAGATCGCGGGGAATGACAAAAATCGGGGAATTTCGGGGAATCCAGACCAATTTTTTGTACCAATAATGTAATACCTACGCCTCTGTGGAGGAGATGGTTTTCAGCAACCTAAATAACATCAAAACTACACCGTAGGAGTCTCAACAATGGCTCTATTGCTGCTTTAATGATACCAAATAAGGTATAGCTAAAGCGGGGAATGTTTTAAAATTTGAACATAATCGAATATGCTACTACTGCGAAAATATGGCCATTTTTATATAAACCACTAAAGATTTAAATAAAAACTTTTATTTTGTATGAACCTACCTACCCTAATTTAAATAAGCACGTGGCCCTTAATTTGTTTTGTATGGATGCTCGGATGTAGTGAGTAGATGTAAGATTTTTTTTATAGGTATTAGACATTTTATAAAAAAATTAGCAGTGAACAAATTTTGTATAAATCAGTGTTTTTAGTCCAAAAATATCATTTTGGGGAATTTTTGGCGAATGAATCAAAAAGAAGCGGGGAATTTCGGGGAATTGACAGCACTGACGCGGGGAGTCGAGAACGAGAAATTTTCATTGGCAGCACTGTCTATCACACTTCTCCGTCGCGTCGCCGCGTCGTCGTCTCTCATTCCGCGTTTATTTTCGTATACAAAACAGTCCTTAAAATAAAAAGTTACAACTGGTTTGAAGACTCAAACCAGTTGTAACGACGACCGTTTTCTCGGAAACGCAATTCTATTCCATGTTGGATAAGTTTTGCACAACACGCTCATCGTTGCAACTGGTTTGAAGACTCAAACCAGTTGCAACGACGATCATTGTCTGCAACCGTTTTCGACGTCCGCGTCGGGAGAACGGTTGCGTTTCGTCCGTCAAAAATTCGACAACGACCCACCACTAGAAAAATTGACATCCATCAACAGGTAACAGCGTCTACCGCACAGACTACTAGTCTACCGTCTACGTCAACATCTCGGTTAGAGAGTAGTAATTCCTTGGTCAACACCTAGGAAAAATTTTAGTCAACACAGCCAAGAAGGTAAAAATAAAGGCACCTAAGTGAAGACCACGGAATAGATAAATCTATTCCGTGGTGAAGACGACTGTGGTCGGACAGTCTCTCTTTCTAAATTAACTCATAAGAACGAGACAGTGATATGTGTTTTCTTTGTCATATGTATGTATTTAGAAAAGAGAGTTTCCGTCTGTCCGACCACAGTAGTCTTCACTTTGGTATTTAGAGTGTTGCCTCCACTTTTATCTATAGGCTTCTTGTAAACAGCAGGGGTTCGTTTAATTATTACGAATGCCGACTCTATGCGTTCGGTAAGAGTAAAAGAGCCTAGTGATTCGCTCGATTTTCAAAGCATATCGAACACTGACTCTAACTGAACAAATCTGTTCAACGGTTTACGCGTGATTGAGTAACAACCATCCAAACATCTTCACAAACTTTCATATTCATAATATTAGATGAATTAGGATAAACCAATTACAGGCATTTTTGAATCGTCATCAGTACCTACTACACTACTGTAAAAAAGTTAGTTGACCATATTATTATGCTAATAACTATGCCGTAGCTGACCGGGCTATCTTATAGATACTCAACCAAACCACGCAAAGTAAACAAAAACTTGATTTGATTCCGAGATTCGAACCCAACGCCCTCAAATTGGAATCTTAGGCACTAAATCAGTTTTTGCACAAATTAAGCACAGGTAAAAAAACTAGATTTTTTCTTTGTCTTGGACATATTTCCCCTAGATCTACTTGGTTTTGATTTTCTTTATCAACTAGAAACTAGTTTTAAGGCCAGTCTAGCTAGCTCCAAATAGTTAAATAAGTATAAACTTATGGGGGAAGCGCTAAGGTAACCCGCGAAATTCAAATAAGCTTACGTTTTTTGTAATTTACTGGTCAGTATTAAGTTTTACGTTGATTAAAATATGATTCGCGACCGTAACAAATATGTATTTTACAGAATTATAATCAGAATCAGTAATACAACTTGTTAAGTTAGTATAATCCTAAAATGTCATGATTTCATGATATAGTCATTCAGTAGGATTACTTGGTCATATAGAGTTGTGTTGATGACTAGTCTGTCCAACTGACCGTCTAAGGGCACTGACCTCTATCATACAAGTACACCTCGCGAAACTAGATGACCGCGCCTTAGGTTGGAGCGGTGGGACGGAGGCGCTTTCTCATCACTCAGTACGTGTGTTGCGAACAATAGGCAATCCCGCCGCCCTCACCCCCGTCCGTCTCCAACCAACCAGTTCCGCGCGGTCACTTATCAAATTTTCTAACTTGGCATCAATCCGTCAACAACAGTACAGTCGACTGTAATGCCAAGTTGTGGGACTGCAGTCCCACAAACTTATCTGGCCCGGTGAGGGAGTCGCTGATATCGCATTGAATTTTCGTATTTTAATGGCAGGCAGATTGACATTTCAAAATGGCGTCGTTAGTTCCTCTTTTTGCCACCGAGCCAGATAAGTTTGTGGCACTATAAAGCACGATAAGCCGTTGGTCCCGACTGTCATTCGTGGATCTTTGACAGTCGTTACGGGTCGTCAGAAGTCCGAAAGTCTGACAACCACTCTTACCAAAGGGTACCGTATTAGCCCTTAGACAAAGAAAAGTATAGACGGCGGGTAGCGCCATTTCATTTCCACAAGAAAGGGATAAAGTATTGAGTTATTATAAGTAACAGAAAAGGATAAAGCTATACTATTTCCGTCTCTCAGTGCGTGCCCGTTTTTTCAAGGCAGCTACATAAGTAGCCAATGTTATTTAAGTTAGTTTTTGTCTCATGTGTGGCCACGCTACCCGATGCTCTATAGCTTTCTATATTCAATGTAATACTTAGAGTAAAGCCGCTTGTTTACGTCCGTTTTTTTCACCGGACAACGGACCGTTTTTTTTCGCCGGATTCGCGGTGGTGTATGGTTTATAATGAATGTGTGCACATGCGTCGGACACAGGTCCAGCGAACAAGTTACGCCGGATGCACCGCCGCCTCCCCTCGGCGCAACGGACATCGGATGAAAAACGGACGTATACAAGCGGCTTTACTCTAAGTATTACATTGAATATTCCATTTATAATCTTGAGTATGTCTTGAGTGAGTGAACACGTGTGACGTGTGTTGATTGACGATCAGTCAGACTCAGAAAGAGCGTCGACGTCCATCAAAAAGTACTCTGTGTCGACGTCTAATGTCGATTGAATTCCATCACTCACCATCATTGATTTATAAAATCATTATTTTCGTCATTCGTGACTTTTGGAATGATTGACGCAAAACCTACCGTGTAATGGGCGCCTTACAGAGTATGGTCTGTTTCCATTCCCGCACCCTAATTGCGTAACACACTATTACGCTAAATTTGAATCATTTCGAAGCATATTGCTAATCCATTGCTCCATATGTTCGAGAAATGTGTCTGCTCGACAACGTCAATGACGCAATGAATGCTGTTGAACTGTCAAAATGAAGCCCATTGCTACTGAGTGTGTTACGAAATTACCCTGCAGGTTAACCATAGCCATAGATCTGGGGGCCTAAAAAGGCCACTTTGGAGAATCATAAAAGGATAACATTATGAATCGTACTATGGCGAAGACAGTCCGCGTTTTTCTTTTTTTCGCTGCACTACGTAGGTATAATCAAAGAGATTGGGATTGGATAGGATTGATTGGGATCATAGCACAGACAAAAAAAAATAACTGAAAAATGTTTCACCAATGGGATTTGATACGATTAACTTAACGGTTAACTGTCCATTATGTTATCCTTTTATGATTCTGCCAAAGTGGCCTTTTTAGGCACCCTGATAAGTTGAGTGCTCGATTTACAGGTTTGAGTATTGAGTCGGTCCCACGAAAGAAATCCTGCAGACGCGGCGCTACTGGCTACAGGCCCAAATATTTATTTACCTATTTATTTATCTCAACATCATATTACACTGGTTAATAAAATGCACAATCTTAAACAGAGAAAGGTGTGTGATGTAGGAGGGTTGTGTAGGAATGTTACTAACTTTAAAATAATAATTGGTTGCACTTATTGCTGAGGAATTCTTTCGTGGGACGGACTGTATCTGATTCTGATTTGTAATAATATATAGGCACCCGCGCGCCCCTGCTTCGCACTGGGGCTATACTATCTACTGGTGTGTTGTCAAAACGTCGAGATTTATGTTATAAAGTTATTCAATACAGTGAATATTACTTTCCAAATAAAAGAACTGATTAGGAAAAGATAAAATATATATTCATAAGCTTTAAAATCAACATCAAATATTCTACTTACTAATGATATACCTACTTAAATCGTAAATCAGAAACCAAAGCCACGTGATCTGAAGGAAATACGACACTCGGCAACGCTGTGTGTAATTTTAATTCATCAATAGACGGAAGAGGAACCACCTGCAAAAATATTAACGTGTTTATGTAGGTACTAGATAGATTGTCTATAGCTGTTCAAGGACCTTTTGGCAAGTGGTCTACGACTAACGCCGCTATCTTGTTTTTTAATACATGTCACAAACGTTTACCAACAGCGCCTCCATATCAACGTCATTTGAGCACAAAATTTCCTTTTAGCACTCTTAATCGCTCGGCCCTCCACGACGGTGTGCGATTCCGACTCGCTCGATGCCGCGCGGTTTTGTTTTTTAATTATAAAATGTTTTGTTACGTGGTTTGTAGTTTTAACATAATTTTCAGCCAGGGCAACAAATAACGAATGAACAAAGTTCTTTTCAAATACAAGATTGTTTTCATAAAAGTCGGACATTTATGATTATTTTACCTGTTCTACTTCTAAATTAGTCTTGTCATAAAATATGTAATCCAGACAATCCGCAAAGTCGGCTGTATAATTTGTAAAAGGAGGCGTTCCACATGCACTTGCTAAAGAAATATTTTGCTCCAAACTTAAATCATACACAGCTTCATCCTTGTCTGAAATAAAGAAAATTGATGTTAGTTCAATGGCTTCCTCCTTCTGATAAGTTTTATGAACGAATAACTTTTGCCTGCGATACTTTCCGCGTGGATGTGGTTTTTTTTTTTGCAACAAATTATGTTTTACTATTCATAGCTGAGGGTGTAGCGTTATAATTTATACAGCGTGTTACGGAAAGGGTATATCCATACAAACGGGTTGAAGAGTGTATCTGGTCCAGAATCTATGTGCAAAGTTTCAGCTCAAAAGCAATAACTTTGAAAATGCATAATATTTTTTTTATTTCGATAGTTTATTAAATTGAAATCATAACAAATGTGTCACCGCACTACGAGGGTCATTAACATTATCCATTACGTGTCTGTGCGCCTAGCACACACGCACATCACGGCGGCGCCGCGGCGATCGGGAAATCCCCGATAGATCTGCGAATCGTAAAAGAGCACCGCGCGCGGCGCGGCCCCTTTCTTTGCCTACGATGTTACGGGAAACGTAATAATTATGTAAAAAATTAAGAATAAGTTGATAAATGAAATTTTTTAAAGTAACTTACATTTTAAAGGTGAGGTTCAATGTGCTGGCCTTGGCGTTGTACGCACAAAGCCGCACGCTCGTTCAGATTTCGCTGAACATTGCGGAGCATATCCGGCGTTACACTCCTGAAGGCGTTTTTAATTCGCACTTCCGTTTCGAGCACGGTATCACACTCCACTGCGTACACATCATCATCTCATAGTATTCGCTATTACTGCGTGACGACATTTTCACGAAAATTTCTACAACGATCACTGATCTGCTAATCACAACTTCACACCGATACAGACAGAGAGCGACTAAAAAGCACACGAAAAAAGTCGGATATCCTATTATCCTAGTACTAAGGGTAACTGACCCAATTATTGCTTTCGAATTTTTTTTTCTTTCATAATAAATTGACCGACTTACGACACGAAACACGTCATAAGAAGCATCTTTCATGCGTTAATACACGAAAATGATAAATCCATTTGAAAATTAACCTTAATTAAATGAACAATACTTACAAACATTGTAATTATTGTTCACTAAAAGTTTATTTTGAAATGAACAAGTAAGTTTTAGTTGCTAAACTTTGCTTACATGGATATTGGGGATAATCAGGAAATAAACAAAAGTTTTGAACATAAAACAATTAAGCAAAATGCTGCTGTAAATCAAAATGAAAAAATAATTTCATAAAAAGCAGAAAACTGCCTCATTGACCCTAAACATCACTGTGTGGGTAACCTTTGTTATCCTACATGATTGTAAAAGTACAGAAATTAGGGTTCAGTATTATTACTGTGAAAATTTCCGTTACTCATGAAGTGAATAACTTCTCTTGCATATGATGGAGACATTCGCTGATTACGGAAAATTTAAACACTTCCCGTTCAAACACGGCGCACGCGCCTGTCATCAACGATCGGACAACGGGACAACTGTAAACAAAGTGACGTGTTTGGATACATTTAATAATTCAATTGTTTTTGATATTATTAGCGGTATGCGATGTCAGCGGTTGTTAAGAAGTAACTACAGCCATAACACCTACATATTCAATTTAAAAATTTACTAAAAATAAAATTAAGTGCTGAACCCTCTGGCATTATTTGTACCAGGACATACATAAGTTACGTAAGAAAGTTTTCTAGGGTTCATTTTCAACTTTATCGAATATTTTTTTTTGTATTGAGTAGTTTTGTAGTTTCCTATTATTGCAGTTTTAACACACTTTTGACAGCCATTTATCTCAGTTAGTTACAATGTCAAAAAAACAAAAAAGGATGATTATGCTAAACTTAAAGGAGATTTGCAGGAAAATTGTTATTATTGCTGACATAGAAAATTTATTGAACTTAGTTGGATAACTGATGATGACTGCATGTAGTCATTTAATTCATAGAAAATTTGGGCTACAACTTTTAGGAGTGTTTTAGTTGATATTTAAAAGATTTTATGAAAGAAAAAAAAATACTCATACTGTATTAATAATTACGTAGATACATACTAGGCAGCACGTTTTTTTACTAAAAAACAAGTAACTCATTTGTGTTCAAATGTGTAAAACTAACATGCGGAACCCATTTAGCAAATAGTACCAGGAGAAACAAATCTTTTACCGAGTTGTTCTTTTGTGTGTAGTTTATTGACACCGATCAGCTGACTTGGTCTAGTGATGTGTAGAATTCAATTGGAAGCATTTGGATTTTTAGTTAAATGTTTTTTAACTTTCTAATTATGTAGGTATAGGTATTAAAAAATGTTGTCATGTAGTTCATTATCACCAAAAGAATCAGTGTGTTTGATATGTCCATACCCTTTACGTAACACACTGTAGTAGAGCTGTTGACCCTACATATGAATCACGGGATCCTGCCGTTTTGCCGAAAAGATTTTACCAAAATTTCACTACCCAAATAAATTTTCGCAACCTTTTATTATACCAATGCAATGTTTGGAATAATTTTAGTATGCACATTTTCATTTGGTCAAATTTTTACTTGGCAGAATATTATTAAGGATAATGTCATTTAGGCATTTGGTCTTTAATCAAATGATTTATTACGGCAAAACAATCTTTAGACAATAAACGTTTGGTCAAACGATTTGTTATGACAAAAAATATAAAGGCATAAATAAGATTTTTTGAGATTTTTTTTTTGGGAATTAAATAATTAAAAAATGCAATTTTATTTTAAAATAATCATTTATTTAATACAAAATATTTGTAACTTCCTATTTTATTTTTTTTTGCAATGGACATTATCGAGAACCGAATTAGTTACGAGGTTAATTATTTAAAAAAAAATGCTTAGGTTAGGTTAGGTGAAAACTGTGACCTCCTACGCACGAGCCGAGCGAGCGAAGCGAGCGGTGCCGCGGCAGCGGCCGGCGAGTGCCAGAAACGACTAAATTATATAGAAAAAAAATATGGAAAAAAGAGATTATTTTTAACAGGCTATCGAGAACCGAATTAGACGAGGTTAATTATTTGAAAAAAATGCTTAGGTTAGGTTAGGTTAAAACTGTGACTTCCTATGCACGAGCCGAGCGAGCGAAGCGAGCGGTGCCGCGGCAGCGCCCGGCGAGTGCCAGAAACGACTAGATTATATAGAAAAAAAAAATGGAAAAAAAGTCTACCCGAAACTGAACTAGTTAGACGAGATTAATTATTTTAAAATACTAGCAGAATACTTAATATTATTATTACCTGTTTAGAATTTGTCCCAAGTGGAAAAAACACCCTTGTAATAAAACGTCTTGAAAGTTAGATCTTATGCTTGAAATGGCTGCCTTAAAACTGCGAAAACTGACGATACTAAATATTTGGCAAATGTAGTTTTGCGTAAAATGAGTTATTCCAACTGAAATATTTGACTAAATAAAAATTGGTAAAAGTACTAGTTGGTAAACTAGTTATTGTTTAAACGTTCACTTGCCAAACATTAGGTTTGGGTTACAATTATTTGTGAAGAGATTTTTTGCTAAGTAATAATTTGCCTGCCGATTCACGCTCAAAATACAGGGTCTGTTGATCCATTAAGATGGGTCAGAATAATGAAATCTGAAGCTATGAGACATAGTGAAAGTTCTAAGAAATCTTGATGATTTTATACACATAATAATCTACACGGGGTTATTGGTAAAACATTAACAACCTCTTAAGAGGTCTCATCATTATGAACAACTTTTACTATGAGGCCAAACCTAAAATCGCGAAAAAAAATCAGCTGTTCCCTACATTTATGTTCGCGTGTTTATGTTTGTGTTCGCGTCGATTTCAGGTTTGGTCCCATAGTGGCCTTGTGAAGGCCGCAGGAACCCGTTGGATGCGAGCAGCACAGAACCGGTCGAAGTGGAGGTGCTTGGGGGAGGCCTATGTCCAGCAGTGGATCTTTCGGCTGAAATGATGATGATGATCCCCTTAAGGAGGATTGGGGGTGTCAAAATTTGTATGGAAGAATTTTAATGCGCAGTTCCATTAACATCAAACTCAGTATTAATACTTAAAGTGCCACTAGTCAATATTTTTTCCAAACAAATTTCGGGAGAGTATTACTCCACTGTTTGGCATTGTGCATCCAAAGTTAAACATGATATCGTTTTGACTTATTATTAATTTTGTCTATACGGAAACAGAATAGTAAAATAAAAAGCCATTAAAAAGTTACATGAGCCAACAAAGATTCGTTTTTCTCGCTATTTTTAACGTAACTTTGGGTGTAAATAAGTAATAAAAGAACTGTAAAATCATCAAAACCAAGTCGGTACCGACATAGATCAGTTATCGAAGAGTTCAATAAACTTTATTTGTAATTGATTTATGCAGTGGTTTTTTCATAAAACTCGATTTTCCAAAGCACTTTTCATTTTTTTCCTCGCCTATCAGTTCGGAACGGTGTTTCTGTGCGTGAAAACTAGACGTTGTGCGTGTAGACTAACGTCTAACTGTTCATCACTGATACTAGCTCTGTCGGACAAGAAGCCAGGTGAGACAGCGTGCTTTTTAACCATGACCACCAGTGAGTTCGAGCTCGCAACTAGTTTACTCTTAAGACCAAAAATAAAGAATAACGCGTACTTATCAGGGTTTTTCGAAAATCTTCCCCTAACGGGGTGAAAAGGGGTAGTACATTTTCCAGGGGCAGTATTTTTGTGGCTTGGTATAAACAGTCTTTTAGTAAAGTAGAAACATCCCCAAGGTTTTTTCAAAATTTGACCGCTATGGGAATAAAAAGGCGGGATACAGTTAATATGAAATAATCTTATTCCTTTGAAACTTGAAATTTAGCAACATTTGCCTCAGTAAGTAAGATTGTCACTTTTACTTTCATTTAGGGGGTAACAAAGTTATCAGGTATGAAAAAAATTTAGGGGTAAGTCATAAAAATTAAAACGCACCAAACGCTTTTTTAAAAACAAGCCCTGTCGTAGTGAAAAATAGGACAGTTTATTTGAAACATTCACACATTCAGTTTAACTTAAAAATTGACCCGAATACTTCTCTAAGGGCTGATTTTCCCAACGCCAGATAATTTTATCCGAGGAACCGTTTTGAATTTTTGACAGTTTTTCCATACAAAATCTGTCAGACGTCAATTCTGCCGTCATAAAGAAAAATGGCACAACAAAAATTTTTTTTTAAATTTACATATCAGAATCAGAAAAAAAAAGGCGCTTAAGGCCAGTTTTTTTACACAATTTTGGAAAAAAATGTTAATTGTGCTCTTTTTCTTTATGACGGCAGAATTTTATTCTACGAATAAACATTATCTGTCGATTGAAAAATCAGCCCTAAATAAATTATAAAGATCGTAAAAATTAATTTACGAAAACTAACTTTCAAGGGGAGGTGGAGAGTGTTAAATTTTTTTGAGGAAATTACAAAACCCACGCGGTTGAAGTCGCGGGAAAAGTGCTATTGTACAATATATCTTTAATCTGTGTATGTTTTTCTAAGTCCGTTGTGGCATAAACTAAGAGCTGATTTTTCCAACGCCAGATAACTTTATCGGATGAATAATTTTGAATACGTACGTACGTAAGTACTTCCATACAAAAACTGTCAGACGTCAATTATATTCCACGAATAAAAAATATCGGTCGATTGAAAAATCAGCCCTAAGGAGAATTTATTTTATGTTAATAAGTACTGTTGCGCGCCACAATTAATGCCTGGTACATGTTGACATTAGTTACCACTAGCGCCATCTAGTATCGAGTAGCAGAACTAGTCGAGTCACGATCGTTCTAGAAAATTCGATACTAGAACTTTGTAGAACTTTCTCGAACTATCGACACCTAGTCGGTCGGGGCCGGTATGTACTCGAACATTCTAGATGTTTCTACAATGGAAGGTTCTAGAACTATCTGCGGCACTATATAAGGCCGGGATGCGCGACGACCGACACAGTTTGGATAAAGCGACAAGAGCGAAAACATCAAGCGATCTTCAAGTGCGAATTAAGAGTGATCAGTAGTGAAATTGTGTTCTTTTAATTAGTGTGTTTGAGTTGTAATTAGTGCTTTTAATTAAAGAGTTACTTTTGGTTATTAAATCGGCAGTTTTTATTGTCACGAACCCGAAGCTCGTAACAATTGGTGTCAGAAGCAAGGATTATGCCGGTTTTACCCAAAGACGACACGGAGGGTATCCGTACCCGGAGTCAGCGCCAGCAGGAGACGGACCAGAGGCGATTTGGTGGAGCTACGCCACAGACTTCGGAGGGCCAGCTACCGACCACGGAGGCCGGCCCGTCCGCAGCAGCTCCAGCATCAGCAGCACCAGACTTTGCTGCTCTGATGATGATGCTGCAGGAGCAGTCCCGTCGGTTGGAAGAACAGCTCCAGCGCGATAAGGAGGAACAGGCCCGCCGTCAGGAGGAGCAGGCCCGCCGTCAGGAGGAACAGGCTCGTCGGTTGGAAGAACAGCTCCAGCGCGATAAGGAGGAACAGCTGCGCCGCCAGGAAGAGCAAATGTTCCTCATGAAGGACCTTCACGCAACCTTCGGGAAAGACATGAAGGAGGTGAAGGAAAAGGTTGCCCAGCATGACAACCGCCTGTCTGAAGCTGAAACTCAGATCAGCAAGTTTAATGACGTCATTGCTGATGTGAAGCAGGAGTTGGGTAACCTTAAACTTGGGGATGGAATCGCAGCTCCCGTAGCTACAACACCTTCGCTACGTGGATTCAAAGTGCCACCGTTCGACGGAACTTCTTCCTGGTCGGCCTACAAAATCCAGTTTGAGGCTGTCATGAAGGCGAACGGGTGGAATAAAAATCAGGCCATGACTGCCCTCACCCTAGGCCTGCGCGACCAGGCCTTAACTGTTCTGGAAGCTCTCGGTAAGGAAGTGACTTACGAGCAGCTTCTTGAGGCATTGGAGGCTCGGTATGGTGACGCTCACCTGGAACACGTGTTTCGTGCGCAGCTCAAGGATCGCGTACAACGCAGTAACGAAAACCTGCAGCAGTGGGCCCTTGAAGTGGAGAAGCTGGTTCGCAAAGCTTACCAGTCTGTACCTGCGCTTATTGATGGAAACCTGGTACAGGCATTCATCGACGGCATCCGCGACCTTGAAGTGAGAGCTGCTGTGAGGCTCGGGCACCACGGGACGCTTAAGGACGCCTTGGCCCATGCACTGGAGGTGGAAGCTGTGCGGCAGGATCATCGTTCCCATCGCGTCAGGGAGGTTGTAGCGGCTACAATTCGCGATCGTAATAGAAGGTACAGCCCTAGGTGCTACGGCTGTGGGGAAAAGGGCCACCTTCGATCTAGTTGCCCTAAGCGAACTGCAGAAAGGGAAGATGGCTGGTCTCCAAAGAGAAGTGCGGCTAACAGCACCGCCCAGCAGCAGCAGGAACACGACTTTGTGGTCAAACATCGCGGCGGGAAACCTCATGGCAACACAGATGCATTTTCAAGAAGACCTTGTCCTGAAGACCGCAAGCATGGTACTAGGCAAGAGGGTAAGGAAGTGGTACCTGTGAGGATGCTCAGGACAGACCTCAGCAACGAGTGGAAGGAAATCCTACAACGTGCACAGCAGGAAGATTCGGACATCAAGCCGATTCTGGAGTGGATGAAGGCCAAAGCTCCTAAGCCCAGGTGGAGTGACGTCTCAGCGATGAGTTCGATCACAAAAAGCTATTGGGCCCAATGGGACAGCTTGGTGATTCAGGATGGAGTCCTGTGCCGTAAATGGGAAAATGCTCGGGGAGACAGCTGTCATTTGCAAATGGTTGTCCCTAAAGCTCAAGTACCGGATGTTCTACAGCTGTACCATAATGGTTGTTCAGGAGGTCATCTGGGAGTAAAACGGACTCTACTGAAGATTCGAGAACGGTTTTACTGGGTCCACTGTCGGGACGATGTCGAGGACTGGTGTCGCAAATGTACAAGTTGTGCAGCTGTAAAGGGACCTCAGACTCGCAGTAGAGGTGCATTGAAATTGTACAATGTTGGTGCACCATGGGAGAGGATAGCCCTTGACGTTGCGGGGCCGTTTCCGGAAAGTGAAAGTGGCAACAAGTATTTCATGGTTGTGATGGATTACTTCACCAAGTGGCCGGAATTCTTCGCCATTCCAAATCAAGAAGCTTCGACAGTTGCAGACAGATTAGTCCATGAAGTCTTCTGCCGTTTTGGAGTACCCTTGGAGATTCACAGTGATCAAGGAAGGAATTTTGAGTCACAAATATTCCAGGAAACTTGTCGAGTTATGGGTACTCATAAAACCAGAACAACTTCTTACCACCCACAGTCGGATGGAATGGTGGAACGATTTAATCAGACATTGGAGAGGTATCTAGCCAAAGTTGTGGAAAATCGGCAACGAGATTGGGACAAGCACATACAACCGTTTTTGTTGTCATATCGAAGCGCTGTTCACGAAAGTACATCTGTGACACCAGCTTTCGCAAACTTTGGAAGAGAATTACGGCTGCCTGCAGACCTGATCACCGGAATACCACCTGATGCCCCACGCAGTATAACCGATTATGCGAATGACTTGCGGAACAAAATGAATGACATTTATGAGCACGTCAGACAATCGGGCCAGCAAATGTCTGAAAAGATGAAAACCCGTTATGACCGCAAAATGAACAATAAAGGGTTCGACGAAGGTTCACTAGTGTGGTTGCACAATCCAGTCCGCAGCAAAGGGAAATCTCCTAAGCTTCAAGCTAAATGGGATGGACCGTACCGGATTGTGACAAAGATCAATGACGTAACCTACCGGATACAGAAAGGTGCAAGAGGTACTCCTAAGATCGTCCATGTGGACCGACTGGCGCGTTATTATGGGGCTGATAATGCTCGGGACGAGCATGTCTTAGGAGGGGGCAGTGTTGCGCGCCACAATTAATGCCTGGTACATGTTGACATTAGTTACCACTAGCGCCATCTAGTATCGAGTAGCAGAACTAGTCGAGTCACGATCGTTCTAGAAAATTCGATACTAGAACTTTGTAGAACTTTCTCGAACTATCGACACCTAGTCGGTCGGGGCCGGTATGTACTCGAACATTCTAGATGTTTCTACAATGGAAGGTTCTAGAACTATCTGCGGCACTATATAAGGCCGGGATGCGCGACGACCGACACAGTTTGGATAAAGCGACAAGAGCGAAAACATCAAGCGATCTTCAAGTGCGAATTAAGTGCGAACAATAGTGAAATTGTGTTCTTTTAATTAGTGTGTTTGAGTTGTAATTAGTGCTTTTAATTAAAGAGTTACTTTTGGTTATTAAATCGGCAGTTTTTATTGTCACGAACCCGAAGCTCGTAACAGTACTAATAAAAAAAGTGAAGAGTTTGTTTATTTGTTTGGTTGAACGCGCTAATCTCTGGAACTACCTACCTGACGGATTGAAAAAAATCTTTTTGCATTTGGTAGCCCTATTCTTGAGACAGGCAGGCATTTATGCTATGACCCTTAGGAGCAGAACACAAAGAAAAAATGTCGGAAAGAACGCTAAGCGTAAACTACGTAAAGGCGCGGGTGGGAGTTGCGATGTGACGCGTTGGGTCGGTGGGACGAGCTTCACGCGGACGAAGTCGCGAGCAGAAGCTAGTAGTCTATACATATAATAAATCTGTAGACGAGGCGTTTCTGTACATTGAAATTATTAAAAAAAAATAGGTGGGTTGTTAAAGGATAACCAACAGATGCCATTTCATCAATTTTTGGAATTTTTGTCTGTTTGTCGGTTTGTCTGTTTGGATGTGACAGATTTTTTATTTGAACAGGTTCAACGGAAAAAGTACCAAACCAATATGGTTCATTTTTATACTCAAATATAGTGTAGAACTCTGAGTAGTGATTAGTCTTTGTTTCATCGCAATCGCTTCAGTCTATCAAAAGATATAATCAATTTAAAGCATTCTATAACAACTTTTTATTGCAATAAGTGGAAATACGTAACGACATCTATTGGGACGATATAGTACTAAAGAAAACATATTGTGATCTTTTAAACATTATTATGTGTATTATTAACTCTGATACTTATGTCTGTGTTATTTAAAAAAGTAATGATAAATGATTATAATCTATAAATATAAAAGAAAGTCGTGTTAGTTACACTATTTATAACTCAAGAACGGCTAAACCGATTTGGCTGAAAATTGGTGGGGAGGTAGCTTAGAACCAGGAGACGGACATAGGATATTTTTATCTGGTTTTAGACGGACATAGTATTTAATACTTTTATATACTTATAGGAGTAGGGTAGGAGTAGTGTGGGAGTAGGGTAGGAGTTGGGTAGGAGTAGTGTAGGAGTAGGGTAGGAGTAGGTTAGGAGTAGGGTAGGAGTAGGGTAGGAGTAGTGTAGGAGTAGTGTAGGAGTAGGGTAGGAGTAGGGTAGGGGTGGGGTAGGGTAAGGGGTAGGACACCACGCGAACGATAGCGCCGGGCAGCTAGAAATAATTTATATAATATGGCAAAACAACGTTTGCTGGGTCAGTTATATGTCCCTTTCAATGTAGATTTTAATAATACATAACTCAACGCACAAACACTTTTAGAACTTCGTTATTTGTTTATTCGAATAATATCAACTTTTAATCAAACTTTTATTATATTCTAAACATACCTACAACAAACAATTTTTATGATTATTCATAGTTGTGATTTGTTCCGATCAAAATTAAGCAGCTAAAGCTGTCAGGAATAGGGCCGATTTTTAGGGTTCCGTACCAAAATGGTAAAACGGAACCCTTATGGTGAGACTCAGTCTGTCCGTCTGTCACAGCTGGATATCTCAAGAACTACTAATGAAAAAAACTTGAAATTTAAAATTGTTTTAGATGACGTTTGCCCAACTATTTTGCAAATAAGAAAGAAATTAAATTAAAATTAAAATGTATACTAAAAGCTGAAGAGCTTGTTTGTTTGAACGCGATAATCTCTGGAACTACCAGTCAGATTTGAAAAAATCTTTTTGTATTTGATAGGCCAATTCTTGAGGAAAGCTATAGGCTATTAATATCACGCTATGCCCCTTAGGAGCCGAGCAAAAAGAAAAAAGTCAGAATTAAATTTTAAAAAGAAAAAGAACGCTAAGCGAATACGAAGTGTTGCGACGGGGTGGGGGTACAAGAAATTTCACGCGGACGAAGTCGCGGGCAGAAGCTAGTATACAATATAATTTCACTTACTAGATTTCCAGTCTGGCAAAGAACTTGGTGATTCACCAGTTGTGTACAACTGATATACACCACATGATGGGACACTGTTGAAATCACCACAAAGTATGACACTTATTCTTTTATGGGGATACTGAAATGGAAATATCATAATATTATGATTATGTACGTCACTCTGAAGATTACATGCGACAATCGATTGACACCAAAGGCTGCATTTGACTGTAACTGTAGGAACACTGGAGAGTGTTAGGATATATCATATAATCTATCACATGGCACAAATGATTTCAAATTGCCTGTGGCAGAGACAGTCTTACTTATGTTTAGACTAGAGACCATGGCCTCTTAATTTGTTTTGGCATTTCATCTTAGAGATCAGTCAGCTACAAAATGACAGCGTCATTTAGTTTTAACATATTGATTGACCAAAAAATAAAAATTGATGAATTAAAGTATCTGAGGAAATGCGGTCGGAGAGACTTTAGAAAAACCGTACCTAAATAAAGTCACAATTCGAGGTTTGGCTCTCGCCTATTTTCTCCTCTAATATTGGACCAATTTAAAAGACATTTAATAAACAGAAAAAGAAGGATATATACTGTGACCCCATGTTTTTCTTTTTTCATTAATAGTTGTCATATTTGTACACTAGGCCTCTGTTGACAGCAGTTTAAATCGGCATTTTTTGAGGGTTCTTGTGCTTATAAAAATAATATATCATCAAAAAGGCAAACATAGCGACATACAAGTAGTTAATATTTATTATTCTGTAAATATCATTGCTATAAGGTCATTAACCAGAAAGAAAACAGGCGAGAGCGTTTCTATGGAGAAAAGACCACCAGCATTTCCTCTTAAAGACTTAAAAGATTTATTACAGAAACTTTTTTCTAGAAGCTATTGAAGATGCGACTATAAAACGTAAGATAGTCATAATACCCAAAAAAACAGTGGAACGATGTTTGGAATGAATGGATTTTCATGCTACTTTTTGTCAGGTTTCTAGAGGTGAGAAGAAAAAAATTCTACACTGACGCCTTTTTTTTTTGTCCTTTTTTATTTTCAGAGTTAAGTAGGTATTTATAATTCGTCGAACTCATGTAAATAACAGGTGACAAGTAAATTCACAAACACATAGTGAATGGTTGCACACAGTTCACCATAGCTAACATGAATTTGACGAATTACAAGTTACTCAGAAAAGGGAAAAAAAGTTGCCATTTTTTTTCCTCAATAATATTCTGGAAATTGGAAATTCAATAAAAAGGTCCCAAAAAAATCCAAACTGTTCCACTTTTTTAATGTTTAAAAATATTAAGATAGGTATTATCAAAAGCCGTATTTTCGCTACCTTAACTCTCAAATTCTTCTGAATATCCATTAACCAGTATATGACTATACCTCCTTGTAACAATCTTATATGGTCAGCATCAGGGTGGAAATATAAATGTGTGTTGGCAACTATGAGAACTTCATCTGGATTGTCAACTGATTGTAGGAATGTTGCACTTGATAATGTAGATCTATCTAGCAATCGTTCAGTTAGAGGTTTATTATTTTTAATTTTAGCCCAAATCGATTTAAGGCATTCTTTAGTTTTCAGAGCTTCAGCCAATACTATGCTTTCATCTCCTAAAAATCTAAAACAGAAAAACATATTTTGTCTTAAAAACATGTTAGATAGATGATGTCTATTCAAATTTGTTTCAAATTGTTATTTCAAGTTAAACAAATATCAACTTTATTGTAATGGTAATTAAGTTGATTTCAGAGTGACTAGCATTATTGAAGAAGTATTAAAAATGTTTGAAGTTGTAGCGTAAACTGCACTTTATTGTGTAGGAATTAAAGTTACTTTTCCATAAACTCATGTTTGTTTACATTTTTGGCAAATAAGTCGCGAATGCAGAATATTCAAAGCTTTGTCAAAAAAATTTTAGTTAATAATCTTACTTGAATCTATCTCTTCTGTAAAAACAGGTTACTCCTTCTGCAACTTGTTTTCCCTTCTTGTAAAATAAACCATTTAGACCTTCAGATTTCATAATAGGTGTTAAACAGTTGCGAAATATTTTACTATCCACTTCTTGAAGACATATTATATCACTGTTATATCCTGAAACATATAAAAAGTATTAATTATTTCTAGACACACCTCCAACATTCCACTGCCACTACTGCCAGCAGTGTAATGAAATAGATGTATACAGGGTGAAATTGAATACATGTGACAAACTGAAATGGGAGATTGTACTCATCATTATGAACAACTTTTACGTTACAATCGCAAAAAAAAAAACAGCTGTTCCCTACATTTTATGTTTGCCTATCTCGTCAAAATGTAGGGAACAGCTGATTTTTTTTTTCGCGATTGCAGCGTTGGTCCCTTAGTAAAAGTTGTTCATAATGATGAATACAATCTCCCATTTCAGTTTGTCGCATGTATTCAATTTCACCTTGTATATGCGGACAATATTTAAAAAATTGGGTATTCTTCTTGCAAATTAAATTATTATTATTCTTGCAAATTAAATTATTAATATTCTTGTTTAAAATATTATGTTTTAACATGACAACAAAACATTACAAAAACTTACCAAGTAATTCTTTCAATATGAGTTGTTTTCTATAATCAATGTGTAATGCATATGGGGGACAGTACGGATATAGAACTGTTCTTGTGTGATCCGAATCACAATACAAATCAGCCAAAATGTTGTATGATACACATCGGAAGCTGCAAACAAACAATAGCATTTTTGTAAGTAGTAAGAAGAATCAGCTGGTGATAAAGAATTATATTAAAATAAAATAAATTGATTTAAACCTTTTATGTTGTAGTTTTTGTTTAGTAAACATATGTCTAGTTTCAAATGGGCAGTTCCCAGGTCCGGCTTCAATTAGATTTTTAGATATAGTTTCAACAGCAGGGCCAACCATTTCATCATTTCCTAAAAGTTTGAAGTTAGTTATATAAGTATAAGAGTTCAGCATTTCATACAATCTTTCAAGCCCTTATTTTTCGAAATGAATGAACCGATTTTAATGAAACTTCATACGCATAAGTAGGATACAAAGGTCTAAAAATTTAGTAGAGAACATTTTCGAAATGTGTTATTTAAAAAAAGATAACTGGTAATCTCTGTTTCTATGGAAAATTTAAAATCAGTCTAATTTGGCTGTTACACTATTTTTCGAAAATGTTCTCTACTAACTTTTTAGACCTTTGTATCCTGCTTATGCGTATGAAGTTTCATTAAAATCGGTTCATTCATTTCGAAAAATAAGGGCTTGAAATTTGTATGAAATGCCGTATGGCGTAAACGCTCTTAAAATGTGAAGAATTGGGCTCAACACATAGGTGCAGATGTAAATATAAACTTAACACTACTTGCCTGGTATACACTCAAACTTTAATTTCATTCCTACATCTTGTGTGTCAGGAGTATAAATGAATTTGTTGCCAGTTAGTTCCCATTGAATTTGTTGCTCATTTACTGACTGTCCCTTTTCATTTAATGGTAATCCTTTATACCAATTAAAAATACACTTGTCCTGTTCAGCATATTGGGTCTCAAAATTTTGTGGATGAACTGGAAAACCAGCTAAAATGCTTTGCGGTAAGTTCATACTGACTACCCATGGAGGATTAAAAACTACTTCATAGAAACTATCTGACATTTTTAATTTGACTGGGCCTTTCATAGTAAACAGGTCGTTACAAGTACTATTTTCATTGATTATAACATTCTTAGAATCATAAAATTCTAAGTGAAGGACTCCATCTTCCTGACTAACTTTTTTCTTTTTATTTCCTTTGTCAATCACTTTCTGAATGTTGGTTTTCATACGATTGAGCAAAGCCTGCAAACTTTCTGATGGCTTTCGGCTGAAGTTAAATTGCCTAGCAGAGCCTTTAATATCGAATATAAAGGTAATATCGACTTTTTCTTCATGCTGTATGTATCTAAAATAGCATTTATTACTGTTCATGATTTTTGATAGCGAAACAATGGTAGAAAATTTATTGGCCAAGTTGTGAAATCGAAATAGCATAATATTTATTAACAAATCGTGTTTTATGTTGAGTCAACGTAACAGAAATTCAAATTTGATTGTATTGTATCGTCAGAAGTGAAAGAATATATTTTTAATCGAACAGACAAACTTTTAACATAAACTTTAACCCACTTTAACCTCAAAAGAGAGATAACAAAAAGGTGACATCACTGTTCTGTGATAAGTGTGAGTGAAGTGTGATAATGGTGATAACAAAGACTTCCTCTATAGTTACTCTACTCTTTGACAAAGACAGAGCGGAGATTGTCAATTTGTCAGTGTCAGTGTCAGTCAGTACTGTCAGTAGTAGTACTCTGTGACAGTAGTGATAGCATGGACGTAATTTCTATATATTACGGGCGCTTTCCGAATTAGCTATAATCGCTCACAGCGCTCACATCATCTCACATGCGTTCCGATTTAGATATTACGATTATGACAGCTGAGCGCTGTCAACAATTCGGAACGTCCGTGAACGCGCTCACAGTGCTTACTCAATGTAAAAACAATATTATTACAGTATTTCTTTGTATAAACACCACATTTCTTCTTCTTTGGTTAGGTGGCGACTATCAGCCAGAAGCACAATTTCGAAAATGCCACGTTAGTTTAATTTTATGATATGCAAATCAAAACAAAACACACACTGACACATCCTCACACACACACTGTCATTTTTGACAGCGCTCACGGTGATATTATTCTAGGGCATGGTCGGCGTTATCGCAAGATGGCGCATGTCATGACGTCATCTATGACGATTCACGGGACATCGTTATCGCGTTCACGCTAATTCAGTACGGGTTTAAGCACGCTCACATCGATTATTTCCCAACTCGGAACGCAGGGTACGTCCATGAGTGATAGTGATTCAATGTGAGTGTGACAGAAAATCACAAATGTCAGGAAAAAGCGCGGGAACCTTGAAACGTACAAGGCGCCAAAATTGAAATTTCCACGAACTCGGTAGATGGCGTTGTACTGACTACGTTACTAGGTGCCTAAGCCAAAACGCCTGGAAAAAAAACATTGCGTCACGTCGCATACGCTCGTTGACTGACACTTTCGTTTGCTTTCGTTTTACGATCTCAAAATGACATCCAAGTGAAATAATAAAAAAATGATGTGAAGTTCCGTTCCTTGCAGTAACTTACCCAGGTCAGCGCCATCTATCCAGCAACTAGGGAAGAGTTAAAAAAAAAAAGGAATATCCCTCATAATGCCGACCATGCCCTAAAATAACAATACCGTGCAATACCATGAGCGCTTTAGAAAATGACACTTGTGCCGTTTTGTTTTGAGTCGCATCATCACAGCTTTAAACTAACGTGGCATTTTCGAAATTACGTTTCTGGCTAGAAATTTTTGGTGTATAGGTTACGGCTAAAGGTGGGTGTGAACATAAACTTAAGATTAGCCGGCTAAACTTAGGTCTAACTTCGAGGAGGTGTTAATGTTAGTTTCTTCTATCTTTAGCCGGCTAAACTTAAGTGTAGCAAGCCCTTGGCTAAAAATGTAGAAGGAAATGAAAAAGGAAACAATGTAATAAGGTTTACTATTTTGACACGAAAACTTTTAGGTTTGATTAGGTTACTTTAAACCATTGAGCTACTTTAAACCCTTTACACAGAAATAGGGGAAGCCCCACGAAGCGGTGCTCCGTCGACATAGGATGCAATAGCGAGCGAAGGGCACCCCGAGGTTAGGTTTGGTTAGGTTACTTTAAACCCTTTACACAGAAATAGGGGCACACCCACGGGAAGTATGGGGTGGTACTATTATTTAAGTCCGGCACCACACAGATCAGGTACATATTTAGAGAATTATAATCAGTAGAATCATTAACATATCTTTCTAAGTTAGATTTCTACCACCAACCACCAATCTGTTATGGAAAAGTGTTGTAGTAGAAATCTAACTTAGAAAGATGTTTTAATGATTCTAATGATTATAATTCTCTAAATATGTACATACCTGTTATTGTCGCGAATCATATTTTGATCAAGATACAACCTGACACTGACCTGCAAATTGCAAAAAACGTAAGAAAATTTTAATTACGCGGTCTTTTTTTTTTTTTGCGGATGGGAAATCATCAAATGACTCTTCCCGCACCTGGGTGGAGCGGAAGGGAGTGTCAGACTCTTACTGACTAAAACCCACCCGTGTTCCTTCCTTAGCCCTTTATTTTCCGGGCCAGCGGTAATCAAAAAACGTAAAAAAATAATAATTTCGCGGTCTCAACTACCCATTCACCTTAACACTTTTCCTTAAGAGATGTGGTTGGTGGTAGAAATCTAACTTAAAAAGATGTACTATTGATTCTAATGATTTATGTACCTACTAACTGCGCCCCGCGGTTTCACCCGCGCAAATGTCGATCCCGTAGGAATATCGGGATAAAAAGCCTATATGTTGATCCAGGGTGTCAGCTACCACCATACAAAATTTTATCAAAATTGGTGCAGCCGTTTGAGCGTGAAGAAGTAACAAACATATGAACACACACACACACATTCACAAATTTTCGCCTTTATAATATTAGTGTGATAATTGTCGCGGATCATATTTTGATCAAGATACAACCTGACACTGACCGGCAAATTGCAAAAAATCCATTCACCTAAAGTTGAATCTCCAAACCGATCAAGGTCTCTATAATTTGGTTCATTTCGTATATTATATTATACAGAATGTCCGATAATAGGCTATTTGACTGGTTTCTGATAAACATCTCAGATTATTTAATGGTGTCTAACGAGCCCACAAAAACCTATTACTTCAAATTGCATAATGTATTTCTTTTAGAAAATAGTAAATAAAAATGTACTGTTTAAATAAGCCGCCAAAACGCTATCTTTAACAATATGGCGTCGTGACGTCAAAATACACGTAAACAAACGTTGAAACGGTCGAGATACTAGACAAAAGTCATCTGTTCTGTCAACGATAGACAGAAATTGACTATATCATGACGTCATCATAAGTTCAGCCAATCCAGACCGTTTTCGATTACGTGGCGCCAGATTTAAAAAGATGAAGTTTTTTCGGGATTTTTTTAATAAATAATACATTTTTTTGTAGTAAAATTAATGCAAATCGATTTTAAAAGCGATAATCTATACGAGTGTCAATAATTATGACCTTATTTTTTACATTGTCAAATAGCCTATTATTGGATATAATTTCATCAGGGGTCATTGTATGTATGTACGGACGCCAGCAGGTCAACCTACCCGAAACTGTCAGATTTTCCCAATCAACCTTGAACCTTATGTTTTAGCAATAAAGTCGAAAATCTATTAAAGAAATCTGACAGATTGTAGTAACTTGATGTGCTGGCGTCTGTACTTATCATTATGAACAACTATTACTATGGGATGGGACTAAACCTGAAATGGCGAAAAAAGAATCAGCAGTTTCCTACATTTTGACGAGTTATGCGAACATAAATGTAGGGAACAGCTAATTTTTCTTCGCGATTTCATGATGTTGTTCATAATAAGGGGGCTTACTATCACCTTTTATAAAAACGTTCAATTTCCATTCAGTTCAAAAGCAGGCCTACTTCTGCTCTGCTAATAATCGTACTAGGAGAGTATTAAAAGTGAACGACTATTGCACGAATTTCACCGAAGTTGAATGGTAATGCTTGTCTGTGGCCTGCTGTAACGCCATTGTCTTTTTAATAGGCATCGTTCAAAAACTTAAATCTCCTATTACCGGTTTTTTGAAAATAATAGAAACATGATTTTCTTAGGTATATACATATTCTAACTATGATTATGTATAACAAATTACCTTGATACCATATCTAAAAGCACTATAGAGCTCAATTTCACGTTCAAAACAACTTTGTAACTTTGAAAGATTGAATGTGATTTTGAACGTGTGTGGTTACGTCGTGCAACAATTTAAAAAAAAAATGTATTTTTGCGCGCCAAATAAATAATAATTATTTATTTGTATGTTTGTATTGTCTTCACAATGTCGTAAGTTTGTTTACATGATGAAAATATCATAATGGTGTACTTAATTTACGCATTTTTAATTGGATTGGAATGTCGCTCAGATTTTATAACAATTAATGTGGTGAATTTTTTTTCTAGTAAAACACGAACAAGTCGTGTTATTCTTATTATGACCCAACTGCTTCGCCGGGAGTTCTTAAATAATCCTAGAGAAATAAATGCAGTTAGGTATAACAAATCCTTCCAAGCATGGGAACATAGCAAAATAATGTGGAAAATGGTTGCAGAGAGAAGATAGTATTTTTGGGCCCGCTATAGTGTAACCTCTATTAATTAATACCTAAAAAAAATAACCTTAATATCATGTCGATTTTTGAAATAAAGTTTAACCTGGATCACGAAATCGCAATAAAAAGAAAATGTTTTGATAAATGCACTCAATTGATTCAATTCCCGTTATGGTCGTCAGTGTAATAAATACATGTATTGAAGCGTATATTTTAACTATTTTAAATAAAAATATATTATATTCCTATTATATTTATACAGATCGAGGTGGTAACCAAATCTATATTTAGAAAAACCATTGCCGCTGCAGCAGATCCTCCTGTGTTTAATCCCATTTTTTTAAGTTTACACTCTCGAGTTTAGTAAAAACAACGTGAAACGGATTGCAGTTTTTGGTTTCTTGTCAGTTTGACTCTAGTGTTGTACTCAGTTATTAACAGTTGCTACATATTAGTACCTACTTAATCTGTAATTAACGGTCAGGCACTCGATTGTCCCGATTATGTAGTTCGAAAACTCAATTCAAGTTGAATCTAAGGTAGGTACTAGAGGGAACCTCCCTCCAGTACCTACCTTAAAGCAAGATCCAGAAAAAAAGGTTACATGCTCTGTGATCCAGAATAAAGCAACCGTTCTTTATTGGTACAACATTTGATTTAAGTCAGTAACATTCAACTAAGATCGGCTTTGTAAAGAGTGTTTCTCCTACTCACATTCCACTGTCAATCAGAAAATCAATGACGATACGACGACGATTTTAATGACAAATTACACGTTATCAACTTCTCCCCAGCGAAAGCACTAGGAAGTGGTGAAGGGCGGGCGTTTTGGGCGACTTTCTTTTGTAATTTTGACATTCAAAAAGTGATGATTCTCAGCTTAGTTTGAATACTTTATCTAATCGCGACTACATCAAGTGGCACATCGAGAGAAAATGGACTCGATCCTTTATTTAGAGTAATGAGTTACATATTATAATCAAGCTGCAGCACTATCTATCTGACACTGTCAAAAAGACAAGTGTCAAGAAGTGTCCAAAAACATTTCATTCCTTTATTATACAGCATCATATTGTAGTCTTTGATTTAGTCAGTTTCTTTCGAATTGCATGAAATTGATATTTCTGTTTTCCTGTGTGTAATTGAAGGGTTATCTTCACGACGGTACAGCATTTACTCCAGAAGGATGTTGTGTTAATAATAATTGTTCAGTAAGATTTCAACGCAATGTGCGAAGACATTGTTGGCGTTGGCTGTTGTGCTTGTGCACATGTAGACATGGTATCAAGATGAGAAGTGGAGCGACCTGCATAATTTTAGATGAAATACTATTTACAGTTTACTTCTAAGTCGTCCGACGTTGAAATTGTTATCCTACATATTAGTAATAAAAATATTTTGTTAATTATGTGATTTTTGATTTCATGAACCGTACCATACACCTTTAAATTGTTTAATCCTAGTACTATTTATTACTGAAAAGTGCACTATTTTACTAAATTATAAAACCGAGGCCAAACTACTCACTAAACAATAGCTGTTTTAGTGTGCTCTATGTTATGATCGTATTTCTCAGTAGGTATTCCCGTTCGACAAGTTGAACTATTCTTTATTACCACTGTAATGTAGACATCCTAGGGAACAAATAAACCTGCAGCTTGTGACACTGAAGTAAAATAATTGTGCATTGAGTGGCGTGGGTCATCTTGCAGCTTCGCCCTCGATGCGGCTGGCTATAGTCCTGCGGAGGCGCGATGCCAGTCAGTGAATACAGCATTCGCAACAGGGTCGGTTTTAAGCAACCAGTAATAATCAATAATGTCTCATTTAGAGCTGTATCCACTAACTTAGCGTGGGCTGATCGGCTCCATACTGGACAGGCCTGCGGAAAAACAAAAGCGCCATTCCAGTTGTTCGCACGACTTGAGCATATGCCTCCCATCTGGTGGATGTTAGGCGACAGAGTAAGTGATTTCTGGGATGCACTTTCTGTTTGACATTTTCGCAGTTTCTCCGGGAGGGACCTATCCAAAGTGATGCCAAGATACTTTGGGTGAGTACTGTAGCCAATGTAGGTGATTGGAACCCCTTGCCATGAGATATTTAATGTTCGTCCCGCTTTTCTGTTACGAACGTGGAATGCGCATGACTGCGTTTTAGAGGGATTTGGTTTCAGGTTTCAGGGCGTTGCTGAGATGGCGGTGGAAAGGTTGTTTTCAATCTCCTCAAAGTGAGTGGCTTGGCAAGAGGTCTGCGTACAGAAAGAAGGTTGTGTTTGAGCTCACCGGTTGATCATTAGTGTAGATGTTAAACAGCAGAGGGGCCAGTAGGTACATTGATTACACTAGGCATTGCTACGTGTGGTCACTATTATTTTATTTTTAGTAGGTACTAGGTCAAATAAGAAAAATATTGATTCATAAATTCCCTTTATTCATTTCAAAAGGGTTATTTATTTTCCTAGTGCGACGCCGCGCCGTCGTCGGTCGGTTTCTTTTTTCTATTCGATATTCACTCTCCAAATATTTCGTGCTCGTCACACATCTACAAAAGAATTAGAGAAATAATAAAAGTAAGTGTTGTATGGGCACTGAATTACAAAACAAAGTTGAAAAAGCTCGTCTAATAGTAACTTATTCAAGATGGTTATAATTTGACGTTACAAACGTTCAGCAGTCGTTTTACTGTTGTCAATTAGCACGCCATAGTATAAAATTCTATACAAAAAACAAGGTGAACAGTTTTTGTAAACGTCAGCGTAGCAGGCCTGTTGCAGGCCTGCTAATAAGACCGCATAGTACAAAAAAGCAATGCAGTTCAACTTCTGCCCTGCTTTAAGAGGTGATAGTAAGCCCCAAGTACGTTATCCATTGATTAGCGGACACCCTGTATATATCATAGTAAACGGAACGAAATAATCTGGCAAGTAAGTGGCAACATTGTTTGTCAACGTGTCAATGCGATTTGTACGCGTAGCATGTTAGTTGCCAACACAGTCATTCAGAGTTGTTCTATTCTACTTTGTAATTTCGAGAGTTAAATTATTAAGCCTAAACAGACATCGCTACATATTGTGGGTGGTTCATAATTGAAGCAGATAATTACAAATATGGTGCGTATAATAAAGTCTTAAAAGTGTTACTTCATAATTATTGTGAATATCGTCGAATGGAGACCAATGTTCATGGACTTTAATATCTTTGTTATTTTGCTTTTAGCCTCCTTCCCCAAGCTCCACGTCTGTAGGATCTGGTAGTCGCTCACCAAGCAAGGCGACTACAGCACCACGGTCATCCAGCGGTAGCACAGTTCGTCAACGGAAAACCACAACGACAACCACTGCTGCCAGAAATCGCAGCACAGGTGCCGGATCAGGTGGCATGTGGCGATTCTACACTGATGATTCTCCTGGCGTTAAAGTGTAAGTTACCACTTAACATTTAAAGATATGCTTATTATCGTTATCGTTACGGAAGTTCTTAGTTCATTTAACTATTGTTTGAAGTGTTATTATTTCATATAACTATAATAATCAAATTCTAAGCATTTTTATTACCCAAAGGTAACACTCTAATTTATAGAAACAAGAAGATTAAATCAAAGCATCCACGGCTAGTCTATTAATTTTTTTAAAGCGGTATTGTAATTAAATGATAGAATGATAATATTCTCCCTACAATGAATAAATTAAATAAAAAATGCATGTATTTCAACTACTAGTTGTTAACTATTGTTTATTTTTATTTGCAGGGGACCAGTTCCAGTTTTAGTAATGTCTCTGCTCTTCATTGCGTCAGTGTTTATGCTTCACATTTGGGGTAAATACACAAGGGCGTAATTTTCCATATTATTTAATAATTGTCTGTTCGGAGCAAGAGTGAAAGTACTAAGTGATTGTTATGGAGTTGGGTGTTAAGATATGATTTTAATAAATTATGTAATTTAATCTTATTCTGCAGTAAAAATAAGTTGTATACATTAAAAGTTATTTTTATTTCTTGTTATCCTGATATTACAGAGTTGTTAAAGTATTCATTACTTTAAGTTACAACAAATAAATTGTATTATTGGACAATGGTCAGTTCCTAGCACTGGTAGGTCTAAACTCAAACTTAAAGCATTTATTTCAATTCAACCATTTACAGGCATTTTTGAATTGTCAAAGCGTCAGTCAGTCAGAAAGTTGAAGCTAGTTGCCCTGTAGAAACTTTAATAAAAAGTGAAAGGTATATTATGTCGTACTGTATTGTAGAGCAGAAGTACTGTATTGTAGAACTTGTTCACCTCAGGGAAACGCACACAATGACCATTACAGGCTTTTTCAAACTTGCTATGTCCGTGACTACCGCCGCCGGACCACCAACGCCAATAGCTTCCATATTTGGTAAATAATTAGTACTCAATTGGTACTAATTAGTACTCGAACAACAAAATTGGTACCTTAGTAGTTTTCGAGAAAATCGACTTTGTCACGCTTTTTGTCGGTCACGATCCCTTCAGCAGGACCAGCATGAGCGCCGAAAAAGGGGGCACGCTACAGCTATTCTAAGTACCTATACAAATAATAATTAGTAAGTACCTACCCATAAATGTGATTTATTAAAAAAAAAAAATAACACAACTGTAACATTTGTATTTCCCGAGAAATCAACGATGATAACTTTCTCGCAATTGTTCAGCAGGACCACGACTTTGAATGCTGATTCCAAGTTAGAGAAGCTTGTCGCTTTCCTCAAACCTACATAAAAAATTAGTACCTACCCTGCAAGATAAAATTAGTACCTACCCAAAATTCAAAGTTAGTACTCCAGTAGTTTACGAGATATAGGTACTATGTCATTGGTGGGGTAGCGATGGCGGTAGTCACGGTGCCAAATTTTCATTTCAAGATTTCCCTATTAAAAATTGCTGTGATTTCTTTCCAAATTTATACAAAAATTAGTACTCCTAAAGAAGTTAAAGCGACCAAAGAACAGTTTCCCAAGTGTTGTATTTTAAGAGGCTAATTTCTCTTAAAATACAACACTTGGGAAACTGAATTTTTGGTCGCTCAATGCCCTAGATTGACCAAGAAAGTGGAGTGATGACTGCTACGACCACTGAGTTTGACCATTTTTACCGACTTCAAAAAAAAGGAGGTTATCAATTCGACACGTATGTACCTATGTAATATTATTAGAATTGCATTATATTCACATATGACAATGACTTAGGGAACAGTGCAAGTTTTATCAAAATCGATTCAGTAATTTTCAAGATATGGACTAATACGTGTGACGGCCTGGCTTATTGATACGAGCTACGGGTGTAGTTCAAAGGGAAAACATCTCAGAACCTTAGTCAAATTCTAGTGCAATATTTACAACGAAACTAATACCTAGGTACTTATTACAAACAAATATTCCAGTTTTTACCGCCAGGGTAGCCCGCGAAATTCAATTTTTTTTAGGTTTTTTTTCAATTTGCTGGTCAGTATTAAGTTGTACGATGATTAAAATATGATTCGCGGCCGTAACAAATATGTATTTACAGAATTATAATCATTAAAGTCATCACCACAACTCTCTAAGACCATGTAATCCCCAAGAATAACTATTTCATGAAATCTTGACATTTGACTGTCGGAGGATCCTACCTATTCTATAGAGTATGAGTGAACTTTACACCCTGTTCCTCATACCTCTATTCTGGTGACACCGATGTGATACGTCACCGCAGCCTTTCTCCAGCGTGGCGCCGTCATCATCACTCCCGCAAGCTTTAGAGCGGCAAGTCACCCAGCCAGCCAGCATCCACGGCTTCAACGGGTATCCTGACCACCAGCATGCAACGACCGGGCATACCTGGTCATCACCCTCATCCTCATCAGCAACCTCGGCACAGCGCACTGCACTTTCGGCCGGTCAACAAGAAGAGCTCTTAATTCCTCTCCTGCACGACGCCAGCGCGACGCCGGCGCTGTACGACATCCGACGCACTGGAGCATAAAGCGCAGGCCACACCGCCAGCTAGCGGGCGGGCGGGCTAGGCGGGTGGGCGAAGCGAACGAAGGAAACTATACAAACTATGCGAAATATTGGCGAGCTAAACTATGGGGTTCACACCGAAAACTACGGACAGACGAGCGACGGGCGGAGCGGGCTAAGCGGGGGGCGCGGATGGGAGAGCGAGAGCTATCTGTCCATTGTCATTCACAAACGTAAACACTACACTGCTATTCGAAAGACGAGCGTCGACTAGTCTACTCGAAACGGGGAGGACGGGCGAACGAACCGGGCGAGCGGGCTGGCGGGCGAGCTAAGCTAGCTTCGCTGGAATCGTCGGATATTTCGCTAGCTTAGCTCGTTAGGTTAGTCGGTAGCTCGCGGTGTGAACCGAAGTATGTAAAGAGGTGAAACGATGTTCGCCCGCCTAGCCCGCCCGCCCGCTAGCTGGCGGTGTGGCCTGCGCTTAACGCAACGCGGCGCCACCCCGACTCACTGGGGCATCTTTGCAGACAGTTCCGACTCACCGTGAACTATGCGGCAACCGGTTCCGACTCACTGGAACCACGAAGTAGACAAACTTGTCAACTCATGTGCTGGAACCTCAGCTGGCCTGGCAAGCTTCGCAAGATATTCAAGACTCAGCCCATTATCGACCTTCGGTCTCTAGAGGGGAGTGATGTACCTAGCGGTATCGAACTTCAGTCTCCCGAGGGAAGTGATGTAGCGGTATCTACAACGCCACATGCGAACAACGCGTCATACTGACGGACGTCACGCAAAATACTGCATCTCGCAAGCAGAGTTTACCGCGCAACTAGCATAGATACCAGTAGCGAAGATTTTTGTAAGAGGTACAGTCAACAGCAAAAGTAGATGATCAAAATCAGAAATTCAATACTAATGAACGGAGTTCGCTTCAGAACTGTGGCGTCGAAGTGATTCAAAAGTATTCTACGTAGTAAGTATTCTAAGTACTTCGACGCCACACACATTTTCATCATCATCATTGTGTGATAGTTGTGGAATATTATATTATTATTATTATCTACTTTTGCTGTTGACTGTACCTAAGCCGAAGTAGATTTCTTTATTAGGATTATATTATTTGTCTATAGAATACCTACTGACTGCCATTTTTCAAAGGGAAGCCGGTAGGAATCGAGTTGTATGGAACCTTCGCCACTGGTAGATACAACGCGAACGGCCCGACATGAATTATCGGACATTGCCCGCCAGACACAACACCCGCCTGGTCGGAGGATCCTCCCTTTTTGATGGAGGATGAGTGTACTTTACACCGTTTGCGCGTTCCTCATACCTCTATAGATCCAAATAACAGAGGTACGTTTAGTGAAAAGTGTAAAAAATCGCGAATAGAAGAGTGTAGTTGTCCTGACTCAGATCAGCTAAATATGTGAAAAATAAGGTAGGACTTTCAGTCATGCGAGCGACGACATGAACGTTCCCCCTTCCCAGTGTGGCCTGCACTTTTTTTTTTTTTTGGGTGGGAAATCATCAAATGGTGATGGAATGGCTCTGGGCGGAGCGGAAGGGAGTGTCAGACTCTTACTGACTAAAACCCACCCGTGTTCCTTCAGTTGCCTGTGCCAGGGTATCTCTTTCGAACAATCCGCGACCCTGGCGGGCATCGGCCCTAGTGGACCCCGTCAGTTAGTGCTGCCATCTCCTTGAAGCGCGCGTGGAACACAACGCGCCGTCGCAATGGGCAGCTTACCGGACGGCGAGCTGCCCATTGCTCGCCGTCCGCAAGCCCGCGCCTACGGTGGCCGGCCTGTTTTTGGGTACAGTCAGTCACTGAGATGGCAGTTTTTTTTTTTTACAAACAATAACTTACTAATCAATGATACCAAGTAAGTAGTACAGAAAGGAGGACAGTGGTTTTTACATAACAATAAAAAGCGTAGTTAAAAATACAATGATTTTATTTTAATTGATATTCTATTCTTAAAAATAATTACAAAAAAATAAAAAATAATGTTATACCTAAGACACAATAATTATAAATGAGAAAAAACTATTTACAATATCAGCCTTATTTTGAATTTCAATAATATTGAAGAGTAATCTCAATGCTAAAGTTATAATAACTGCCTTATTGTTTTAGCTGCCTCATTGACGGCGGGAAAAGAAATGTTCTATTTTATTTTTAAAAGCTGCAAATGAGACAAGCAACTTACAGTTCACACATATGCTTCCACTCTTCGACCCTTAATTTTATCGAAAAATTGGCGCCAGGAAACTAATGTTTTTCCTGACCAAATCCAAAAACTGGAAGTTATTCCTACTATCATAGTCATTAAGTACTTGATCATGAACATTTCAAATTTAGGTCTGTCTGTTTCTCTACGTGTGAAAGGGCATGGAATAGAATACAGGGGAATAGAACACATATCACGGTGCCAAGTTACCATCCAATCATCAAAATTGGCTTGTTCATAGAAAAGACATGCAATCACTATTAATGCTGGAACCGTGTATAAAACACCGAAAACACCAATACGAATCATTAATTTCTCTAGTTTGTCTGTTTTTGTTCCATCATGTTTCATAACAGTTCTGATACGGAATAGTGATACAAAGCCTGCAAGTAAGAAAATAGTTCCAAGAACTAGATAGACACAGAGTGGTGCTAAAACAAATCCTCGTAGTGCTTCAGCGTCCCAAACTCCAACATAGCAAACACCAGAGAGCACATCGCCTGAAACAAAAAAAAAAAACAAATTTTAATAACTTTCCATTGAGCTATGTAAAAGGTGGTCGTAAATTATTCCACAGGTTTTTTTTATTTGAAAGAGCATACTTTCAGTGGGGTTTCATATACATTTGTGAGGATCTCATGACGAACTTCGGAGATATAATATAGAATAGGCTATTTGACTGGTTTCTGATAAACATCTCAGATTATTTAATGGTGTCTAACGAGCCCACAAAAACCTATTACTTCAAATTGCATAATGTATTTCTTTTAGAAAATAGTAAATAAAAATGTACTGTTTAAATAAGCCGCCAAAACGCTATCTTTAACAATATGGCGTCGTGACGTCAAAATACACGTAAACAAACGTTGAAACGGTCGAGATACTAGACAAAAGTCATCTGTTCTGTCAACGATAGACAGAAATTGACTATATCATGACGTCATCATAAGTTCAGCCAATCCAGACCGTTTTCGATTACGTGGCGCTAGATTTAAAAAGATGAAGTTTTTTCGGGATTTTTTTAATAAATAATACATTGTTTTGTAGTAAAATTAATGCAAATCGATTTTAAAAGCGATAATCTATACGAGTGTCAATAATTATGACCTTATTTTTTACATTGTCAAATAGCCTATTCCTCGATGTATAAAACACACTTCCATACAGACTTTCATCTCTTTTCAACCCCCTTAGGGATGGAATTTCCAAAAACAGAAAAACACATGGATGTTTCCATGTGTTTTTCTGTTTTTGGAAATTCTTCTAACCAGAAACCTAAATGTTTAATTTCATGCCACTATAAAAATTACAGATTTAAATTCAAACTTTGACTCCCTATTTAACCCCTTTAGGGAGACAATTTTCAAAAATCCTTTCTTTCTTTATATATATATCCTACTAGCTTCTGCCCGCGACTTCGTACGCGGATCCTGTTGGTTATGCCAGCGACAACGGGGTAGTCAAAATCGAAGATCTGAAACGTCTGATGTCGAATTCTAAGAACCCGGGGACTGGATAACAACGGGATGCGCGAGACGATTCGAGACGTCATTTTCAGGCAATAATGAACCAATAGGGTGGTAAACTTGGCCTTGCACTTTGAATGTTGGCATAAATGGGCCTTCTGAAATCTGTTTCGCAACAAAAGATGTCATTTGAAAGGCATTATTGTACGAACGTATGTTGTCCAAGAAATGTTTTGACTGTGGATGGTCACCGATTAGCAGTGATCTTAATATTTCTGGAGGATTTTGTAATATTTCAATATGTACTTTCCCACCTGAGCAACACATACCGTTTGTTTCTTTTTGCTATTTAACAGCTTCACAAAAAGTAAAATTTTTACCCATACCTCCGATGGCGGAATATGTGGCGTAGTCAATCATAGGAGTATACGTAAATGCACTCCGTTCCTTATCAACCCAAGGAAGGTCGCCATGCCCTACGGCTATATCTTGGGACACATCCGATTCTTCAGATGATATCGACATTCTGTTCAGAGAATGTCGAAGTCGATCAGAATTCAAACGTTCGTTGCGCTCTTCTTAATCTGTCTCTTCGTGCCGTACTCCAGCAATTCTTTCTTTCTCACTTTCTGATTATGAATATTTTGTTGTGTGCGTGTTCGGAACAATGTATGATAATCTCACCGTATCAGCGGTCAGTCGCGCATCATATTCTTCACTGGTCTCTAGGGATCTGGATGTAGATGCGTAAATACGCTGAGAACGCAGGCGTGCTTCGCGATCCGAAGAGGTTTCCACGGAGCGAGTTGCAGCCTGATGTTCTCAAACAGCATCAAGTCTCTCCTGACGCTCTTCGGTAGATTCTTGGGATCTTATGATCCTCAATCTTTTAGCTCCTTTGGAACATTGGGAAAGATTTGACCTCTTTCTAGGCATGGTTATAGTTTTATTATGAAGATACCTGATCAATTAAAATCTAAGTGACTGCTCCCCTACCAAGGGTGCCCAGACACGGGATCGTCTGGCCCATGTGCTGGTTTGGTCCCTGGGGTGGTCACGGCGTGTTATGTGTTCTGGTGCGCCGGTGATGGGGAGTACTCCCCAGCGGAGGGTCCGGTGACGGACAGCCGCGGCGGGTTCACGGATGAGTGCTAACGCGTGCCCATGTTCCCGCCGTAAGCGGCAGAGGAGGACACAGTGGAGTTTTAGTGGGTTAGAGTCCCACATAACTGCACTATCTCCCCGTGGTAGTGCAGAATGCATGAGCATTTCTTCACGTTAAAAAAAATAAATGGTAGTTTTGGCCAGTAGAGTCAAATTTTCAATGATATACCATCGTCATCGAAAATCAGTCCTAAACTGTTACCGCCTTCACCGCGTGGAGGTGAAATTAGTGATAGCTTAGATTTCCACATCAGATGTTTCTGATCTTCGATTTTTATAAGTCAACAGGAAATGCCCATCAGACCGAATAACTTTTACTAAGACGTCATTCCTTTATGTGTTATGGTGTAGCTGGGCTCTTGGAGTTCCCCGTCAGGTGTTCCAGATCTTCAAATTTATTCTCTCAGCAGAAAATCCTCATCTCGTGGAACAATTTTTGCTATGGTACCATTTTTGTATCTCTTATAGTTAAGCTGGTCTGTTTCGGTTTTGCATCAGGTGTTCAAGTTTCCAAGAAACATTATAGCCTGAATGTTGTCCAGCCATAATAACTATACAACAAAAAAAAAAACATTCAAATCCGTCTAGTAGTTCCGAAGATCGGACGCGCAGGCCCGAGGCGTGTACGTACTCTGATGAATACCTTAACAAATGTTCGCCGTGATTCTTTAAATTGACATAACTTTTTTATTTATGAACCGATTGACATGAAATAAACACTAAATGTTAAGTGAAGCCTACTACAATATATTAGTGAAAACCGCATCTAAATCGAATAAGCCGTTTCTGATATTAGCGTGCACAAACAAACAGACAAACAGACAAACAGACAAAAAAAAAATTAATTACAATTTCGGGTTCGGCATCGATATAATAACAACCCCTGCTACTTTTTTTTTATATATTTCCATTGTACAGACACCACTTTTCTACAAATTTATTATATGTATAGATAAAGAACTTAATTGCCAAAGAAGAATGGGCTGTTTGTCCCACTTCTCAGCGGTGTATCAAGTTGTGATAATATACGTCAGCTTAAACGCCATAAGCTTTATTTTATTGTATGAAACCAACAATGAGACGGGTGCAGGGAAAGATCTATGAATTATTTAATTTTTAGGCTATACAGTTTTTTTCATACTTTTTTATGGGTAACGCATGAACGATTTCAGAGGATTTCATACGAGACTCCTTCTAGAATTATCACGGTGCCTCAAGACAGTAGGTACTAGACAGAACTACCTACATATTTGATGATAAGGTCTGAAGAACCTAATGAAAGATTAGCCACGCGCCTAGGTATGAGCCGTCGATAATTCGAGAGGAAACTAAGTACAGGTCATCCGTGCCTATTGGACGACTTTGTTCCTAGGCATTTAGGATGGGATCATAAAAACCGACACGAAATATTTTCCCCACACTTGATAATTCCAAACTGTCTGTTCGGAGCCATTTTAATATTGGCTGGGAAAAGCAGCAATTTCTTTTTTCAGAAGCAGTCATATAGTCCGCATAAGTTTCGCAACCTACTAAAGCCATATTTAATTATATGTTAATAAATATTGTTGATGTTACAGGGCCACATGCAGCAAAACGTCTGATGCAACTATTTATGTCTAGATCAGTACATGATGGAGGGGCCCGTGGCTAAATAATAACAGCCGCACAGGTCGATCGATCAGGTTAAGCTACGCTTGCCGCGGTTGGTCTGTGGATGGGTGACCATATTTACATACCGTGACCCCTCCGTGCCTTGGAAAGCACGTTAAGCCGTTGGTCCCGGCTGTCACTCGTGGATCTTTGACAGTCGTTACGGGTAGTCAGAAGCCCGAAAGTCTGAAACCAGTCTTACCAAGGGGTATCGTATTACCCAGTAACTGGGTTGTGGAGGTCAGATAGGCAGTAGCTCCATGTAAAATACTGGTATTCAGCTGCATCCGGTTAGACTGGAAGCCGACCCCAACATAGCTGGGAAAAGGCTAGGCAGATGATGATGATCAGTACATGATGAAGCTCCAATGCATATTGTACTTCATGCCGGCGATGTACTTATATTAGATAGAGGTATCCGAGAATCATATGCCTCCCACAAAGAGTAGGCAAGAATTTTTGCTACCGCTCTAACGCATACGTTCAAAGAGCTCGTTGCAAACACGCCACATGCCAGCCAAATAGTCAGCATAATCCAGGAAAGAATACATCAACCAAATCGTTTGGGTGATTACGTTGTCGAGAACAATATAAATCGAAGAAGGGCAGCGTTCCATACAATAACTGACGAAGCTGTTGGAGCGATACGATTCCCAGTATTAAGCGAGGAAGACCCTGGTGTTAATAGCACTAGGCACCTACCAAAAAAACCGGGCAAGAGCGAGTCGGACTCGCGCACTGAGGGTTCCGTACCATCATAATAATAATAATATATGTTTTTACATTTTCATCGGCGAGGCCTATATTCGTTAGAGAATTTTAACACTGCGCACTGCGGTGTAGAATATTGCAGTTTTAGGTCAGCGCCAAGTCTTGACCGATATCGATAGTGAAACTAGTGTAACTTTTGTTGATGATTTCTGAAAAAGTGTGCTATTTAGCGGCATCGTTTTATTTTTCCTGTAATCTTTCCATAAACTTCTATCACATAGAATTATTTCAGATTTTTCTCTTTGTAAACTTCGGAGATGAGGTAAAAAAAAACCGTTCCCTCCGAACGGTATTTTTTTACCATTTTTCATCAAGAGGAAAACTATACGGCCTAAAAAAAAAAATTTTGAAAATGTGCAAACTGCGCTCTTTCATATGATACCCCACATGTCCTAGTAGCCCCACTTCGAATTTTCAGTCCAAGTTGCAAAAGTTGCAAGGAGAGTAGATGGCGCTGTTGCCACGGTAAACATCGTCTACGTAACAAAAAATATTAAAAAATAGTAAAAGCAATATACATCATCATTTTAATTTAGAATCTCGTCAAGTGATAAGTTACTCACGACGTGTAATGTTAGTGATATGAAAAGTTCAAGTCTACGTGAAGAAATAAACAAAACATTTAGTGGAATCATAACAACAAAACCAGTGAAGTTTTCGGAAATATAATTATACCAAAACATTGATAAACTAGTGAAAAAGATCACATCAAAAAACCAAAGGATTTTGTGAAACCCAAGTGAGTGAATTTTTAAATATTGTACAAAAGCAAACCGTTAAAATAAACATGACTAAGTTTGCTTTGTTACGAAAACTGACCTTTGGACTGTGCTAATAAACTGACATTTATCAACTCAAAGCTCAACACTTCAACCAATCGTCTATTTCACCTAGATTGCATAAATGAAATCTGGTTCCGCGGATACGGCTACCGCTTCTCGTACCAAGTGGTGCGAGTTCAAATCCTACCAGAAAATACACTTTTTGGATTTTTTGTTTTAATGTTTACTACCAGTGGAGAAACAAATACCAACAAACTATTCTCGAATTTGTTCCGTTTCCGTTTTTTACAAATTCTGAGATATAAAGTATTGTTTTGAAGCAGATTTAAGATGGAGCAAGAAAATAATGTTACGTTACGAAGACATCAAACTGCGACTAAATCGAGATCTACGGAGTCACTAAATCGTAGTCATAATACAAGTTTAATGTCGTATGATGAAGTATTAGGCAGAAGCCTGGACCTCTCAACAAATATGTGTTCTACATTTATGTCGGAGCTAAAGAATGAAATTAGAGAATTAAAAGTTCGTTTAGAAAGCACACAGCATGAGATGGAGAATATTATCTTAGAGAACATAGACCTAAAAAAACAAATAACAACCGTAAATCAGGAGCTGAATGTTCTGAGACAATTGTGTAGGAGTCCATTATCTACTTTCAGACATAACATGTCCTCAAGCACCAAAAAGAGTGTGAGACGTAGACTCACAAACAGTTTTCATGTATCACCTCTAAAACTAAACGGGGAAAATACGAATTCATCAACGAAACCGGAAAAAGAAATAACTTTACAACCGGAAGTTATCGCAAACACCGATCAACCCAAAACGAATATAGAAATCCAACATTTAGACACCTTAAATTCTTCCTTAGAACATGAAGTGCAGCTATACACCGACAATGACTTCGTCGAACATGCCGTGGCAAGCAAAAATCTTGAGAAGAATCATGTTGCAGTTGGCAATATGCGCAACAACAATAAGACGTACAGCAATGCACTAGGACCCGAATGCAGGAAATCGAGGTTTAAATGTGAAAAAAGGGCATTTATTATAGGGGGCAGGCAATGTAGTGGATTAGCTACACGACTTTACAAATCTCGATTTTACAACCCTTACAATTGTTATCGTTTCCTATCAATTGTCAAGCCCAATGCTTCTACAGAAGAAATCTTGACTTGTGTAAAACTGTTTGACATTACCCCTGACGACAAACTTATTATATCTGTAGGACAAAATGATTATAGTTGTCTAAAAATGGTGACAGAGCTGTGCTTGTTTCTGAAATCGATTAATTGTCCTGTAATTGTTTTAGGTGTGAATAAAAACATCTGCTATAAAGAAACAAAAATGAATGAAATGTTACATCTTATCTGTAGACAGGGTAAAGAATGTTCATTTATATCAACCCACGACAAGATTTCATCGCTATGCTATCAAATAAACTTGGTGTTGGACCAATTAGATTATGACAAAACCTTTTTATCACATGGTTCTCAGATTCGGAAAGCTAATACGATTTGTACAAAAAACCAGAGTACACAAACAAACTACTCATTTCTTAAAAAATATTCGAATGAGGCTTCTCACGTTAATGGCACCTTAGGTAATAGGGCAGGCGAAACATTTTTTCGTGCCTAAGACAGGTCAGGGTAACCTTGTCGTTTTTCATCAGAATATTGCTGGTGCTATAAATAAATCCGATGATATTGAAATGGCACTAAATTTGCTTCGGGAAAAACAATGTATAGTTGACTTTATATGTCTAACAGAAACCTTTATTAAATCGGGAGATGAAGAAAACATGAGATTAAAATCTTATAAATTAGGGAGCTGCTACTCCAGGAAAGATCAGAGACGTGGCGGTGTTTGCATACTTATAAGGCAAGACATTGAATACGATAACATAAAATGGTTAGATAATATTACTCTTGAAAAACATTTTGAAATATGTGGTATCCGACTGCAAAAATATGGCATAAATTTATTTTGTGTGTATAGAACGCCAAATTCAGACGTGAACATATTTCTTAGGAAACTTCAAATAGTACTAAATAGGACACATGACAAAGATAATAAATATAATAATATAATATGCGGTGACTTTAATATTGACATTTTAATTGACACTAAAAATAAAACTGAATTTGTCAATATTTTGTACAACTATAATTTGACACTCCATATAAATGAACCAACTCGACAAAAAACATGTATTGACAATATAATTAGTGATATAAAAGATGCGGAGGGGGAGGTACACGAATTGGGACTGTCTGATCACAACACGGGTCAGACTTTGACAATAAAAGAAAAAGCAATAAACCTTGTAAAACAACACTGGTTTGTATATAAAAGAGACCTATGTAGTGATAATCTGAAGAAGTTTAATTATTACCTAAGTAATATGTCTTTCTCAGAGATCCTTGCTGAAACAGACGTAAATAAAGCGTTTTCTCTGTTCCATGATGATATTTGTCTCTTTTTTAATCTTTGTTTCCCACTGATAAAAGTCAAAATGAACCAAAACTCGATAAACCCAAAATGGATTACAAAGGGTTTGAAAAAGTCTTTTGTAACTAAGCGAAAATTACAAAACGAATATTACAAAAACAAAAGTAGCCAAAACAAGCAAAAATACAATAGATATAGCAAAATATTAAGAAAATGTGTTGCCAATATTCAAAGCAGTAAAAATAAACATACTATAGAAAATGCTAAAAACAAGTGTAAAGCCACATGGACAATAGTTAATGAACGACTAAAACAAAACAAGGTAACCAATGAAATCAAGGAAATTTCGGATGGAAAACGCATCTTAGACAAAGGGGATGACATTGCAACATACTTCAACAATTTCTTCATAAACATCGCGAAACCAAAATCCATCGAGCACCCAAAAAACAAGCCAATAATGGGAAGAAGGTTAGCAAACTCTATCTATCTTGAACCAGTTGATAATGTGGACGTTTATAAGATAACAATGGAGTTACGAAATACGAATTCGGCAGGGTATGATGGTATTACAACTCGAATATTAAAAGATAATATATTTGCTATACTAAAGCCATTGACCTATTTAATAAATCTGTCCTTAGAAAACGGAACCTTTCCTGAGGCTCTAAAATTCTCCGTCGTAAAACCCCTATATAAAAAGAGTTCGAAAACAGAAGCGGGAAATTACAGACCAATTACTTTGGTACCGATTCTCTCCAAAATATTTGAGAAAGTTATGTGTACTAGGCTTATGAAATTTTTTGAAAAAAATGAAGTAATAAGTAAACAGCAAAACGGTTTTATTAAAAATAAATCCACTACATTGGCATGTTTTAAACTAATAACAGAAATTCTAAGGTCGTTAGACAAAAAAGAAATCCCTATAGCTGTATTTCTAGATATGACGAAAGCTTTCGATATGGTATGCCATGATAAATTATTAAATAAATTAGAACAGTACGGTATAAGAGGCCCTGCCTACAATTGGTTTGAAAGTTATTTAAGGGGTAGAAAACAGTGCACAGAGATTGTAAAAATGCATCCAGAGACTAACACTCTGGTAACCTATAGGTCCCCATACTCAACGAATCACTATGGCGTACCACAAGGGACAGTGCTAGCCCCGATATTGTTTATAGCATATATAAACGAATTGCCAGAATCAACGGATCAGTACATTATACTATTCGCAGATGATACCACTGTTTTAACTAAAGAAGCTAATATTGATCAGGCGATAAACGTCACCAATGAAACTCTAAAGGGTTTACATGACTGGTTAACTGTAAATAATTTAGAAATAAATAGCGATAAAACTAAATTCATGAGATACCACACATATAATAACAAAAAAAATAAAAAAGACACATTAGACTTGCCATTAACATATAATAATAACATCATTGAAGAAGTAAATGAAATAAAATTTCTTGGAATAAATATTGACAATTATTGTAATTGGAAATCTCATGTAGACCTTGTCTGTAAAAAAATTCACAAATTCGTTTACGCACTTCGGAAAATAAGAAAAATAACTAATACGGAAACAGCATTAATGGTATACCACAGTCATGTATGTTCGGTATTGAGGTATGGGGTAATCATATGGGGAAACTCTACAGACGTCCAGAGAGCTTTTATAGCCCAAAAAAAATGCATAAGGTCAATTTATAGTCTCAAGTGGACTGATTCGTGCCGACCCATATTCACTGGTAAACGTTTACTTACACTTCCATCCCTATACGTTTTTGAAATGTGTAAATTCGTTAGAAACCATTTATCACTTTTTGACCAGGATGATAAGGCCCAATTTAAAAGGAAGACAGTACAAAAACCTCTCATAGTACCTCGAAACAGATTAAAGTTATGTAACAAAAACTGCTACACCATGGCGGTGAAAGTTTATAATAAACTACCGGAAAAAATAAGAAAAATGAATAACTTAGAATTTAATAGAACTTTAAAAAATTGGCTTTGTGACAAATGTTTTTATTCAATAGATGATTATTTAAATTTTAAGCAGACATGATATCCCTATAATATAAATCTACTAACACTTAACTATTTAAATTATAATGATTGACTTTATTTATAAACCTAATCAATAAATTAATGAACTGTCTTGACTGTGAGATATAACCTATAAACTAATTTAATATATTTTTTAATGTAATGTGCCTAATTATTATTAACGAAGCAAGACTGTAAATTTTATTACGATTATTATGTGTATGACTAATGACATTAATGTAATTTCATGATATTAATGTACCTATTAGAAATATTTGCACGACTGATAAGTCGAATGTAGTGAGACTAAAATTATTTTACCATGTTATTATGTAAGTACCTATATTCTGGCAAATAAATAAATAAATAAATAAACAAAAAAAAAAAATTATTACTTTCTTATTTGCAAAAAAGTTGGGCAAACGTCACGTCATCTAAAACTATTCCGAATTTCAAGTTGATGCCATTAGTAGTTCTTCAGATATCCAGCTGTGACAGACAGATAGACTGAGTCTCACCATAAGTGTTCCGTTTTACCAATTTGGTACGGAACCCTAAAAAGCTTGCTTGGTCTTCCTAAGTGAGCATATAAGAAAAGGTCTAAAAATAATATTAATTTTAAATAAAACTAAAATAATTCATAGTTCTTGCCCTACACGTGTCTCATTGTTGGTGTCATACAGTAAAATAAAATTATTATTAGGACCTTCAAAATGACATACACCCTGGGGACGGAGCAGCAATACAAAGTTGCCCATTGTCCTCTCAAGTTTGTAAGGTTAATAGTTCTTGAGATTTCTTCATTAATCAATGAGTGAGTAATATTTAAATATTATATATAAGTAAAGCAAAGTACCACTGACTTTGCTTTATATAGATACTAGCTAACCCAACAAACTTCATTCCGCCTCAGAATCAATAAGCCATTCCATAAAAATGTATGAGAAAATGAATTATCCTCATTACTATTTTTTTCGTGATTTTTTCCCACATTTTAATAGTTATTCGCTACTCGGGGCGGGGACAAATCCAACAAATCAAAGATCATAAAAATTGGTCCAGCTCTTGAGTTATAAATGGTGCAACTAACCTGACTTTGTTTTATATAAATAGATTCACAAAACTAACCAAATGAATTGCCTAAATGTCCTTCAAAACATAGTTTTATGCACTGGTGGCATGTATTTCAAAGATACAGACATGTGTATATGTCACAGCTAATAGCCGAAGCGCGGCTACACCTAGTTTTAGCCAGGTAAAACTAGGTGCAGCTGGCCACATGCGGTTTGTGTATACTTTGGGAGGAGACGTAGGATGCAAGGGCGAGCGAAGGGCACCCCGAGGTTAGGTTTGGGGAAAACTAGCTGGCACTTCAGCTATTAGCCGTAACATATACATCAAAAACATGGGAGTAATTTTTGCTCTGCTAGGAGTATAGGAAGAAAACTAAAGTGCCTGCCGGGGCTGGGTTTGAACCCACAACCTACAACCAGTAAGTCGGGGCTGTTACCACTGGGCCACCACTGCTCTGTTTTTGTAAATTATATATATTGTGTGTATATAATTCCAACACCATTGCTCTCAAAAACGGTTAATGAAAACAATTGTAAGGAAACCAGCATGTCCTAGAACAAAAAATTCGAAGACATGTGACATATCATACCAACCCACACTGGGTACTTCAATGGTAAATTACAGCCCACTCCCTCTCAAAGAGGCAATGGGAACATTATAGGCTGATTATGCTATGCTAGGAAGAAAAAGAATTACTATGAAATGCTAATAAAGTTTTTATCAGTTTTTATGGTTCTGCATGATGAGTTGGTCAAACCAAACAAATGTCTCTAAAAATGTAAATAGGCTAATAAAGAAGTTTTAAATACTCACCATCAACTTTCCCCATGGCCAATATTGATATAGTTTTAATAGCAGGCACAGCCCATGCAGCTAAATGAAAGTACTGAGAATTTGCTTCAATAGCTTCATGTCCCCACTTGAGACCAGCTGCCAAAAACCATGTCAGTGTTAAAATAACCCACCAAATACTTGAGGCCATACTGAAGAAATAAACCACCATGAAGAGTATTGTGCATGGTTCATGCTTAGTTCCTTGTGTAATTACTGATATGTTAGGTAATCTCGCTCCACTTATTGTGGTTGGGAATGGGCCTTGGCAGCTGACACTGTCACCTGCACTCCAGCCCATGACATATGCTGCAGCTACCATCAGGTAACATACTGACAGGAATATAATAGGCCTTTCCGGATATCTGAACCTGTCTGTGTCTATGAGAAATGTCAAAACTGTGAACAGGCAACTCACAGTACACATTGTTGCCCAGATACCAATCCATAATCGAGCAAAGTTTTTCTCATCCTGGCTGAAAAACATTCCAGTGCAAGGAGCTCCACAATCATATTCAACTTTATCCCCAACTTTAAGTGAATATTCCAAGTCCAAGTTCTTAGGAACTTTAAATTGTACAGGACAAACGAATCCATAGTCTTTAGCTCCATGAAGTTTGGTTGGATCTCTTTCATTGTTATTCTTAAAGTTCACTTTAGGAAGTTTTGATTCAGTATGTTTTCGAGATTCATGAGTTATGTTGTTATCACCAACACATATCACGTTTTCATCAGTAGCTACAGGAAACTTTGTGCACTCCAAATGTTCAGGCCAATGAAATCCAAAGGTTATCATAATCTCGTCACAATTTTGTTTTGCCGATTCACATAAATGTCGACAAGGAGGTATAGCCGTGTCTAATATTGTGCATACGGGTGCGTATACTGAACACAAAAAGAATTTCAGATCTGGTGAACAGTTGACTTTTATCAAAGGCGTGAACTGGTGGACCTCAGGCCCAGCGTCTTCTTGCTTAGCGTGATTCAGTATGTTAGGAAATATCGTTTGATTATATCTGATTTGTTGACAAAACTGAATAGTAATTGGCTCACAACGACCATGGTGAGGTAATGTATCACCGGGATAAACAGTAACACGTGAAGTTTCAGTCGTTACAACAAAATATAACACTAAAATAGTAAACGCAACCTCCGCTTTTTCCATTATTATGGCTACCACTTGTAAAAGAATTATAAAAACAAAAATAATAACTTAAAACTGTAAGTATATCCCATCACAAATTATGAATAATTAAGACTTTGTCTCCGCATTTTCGCAAAATATGCGAATATTTAGTACAAATTAACAAATAAAATTGTTATCACAACAACATGCATGCATTGTCGCAACTGGAACTGGAATAGACAAAAGAAGAGAAGGTAACTTCTCTTCTTAGTCTGTGGACAAAAGCTTTTTTATTTTGTTTTAGCCTAATAAAGCGCTTATTACACTATCCAATTTTAAGGAATGCTAAACTAACACACAATTGTGTGTGACTACAATATTCAATGCTATGACTATATCGTCTGTGGTTCTAGCATTGAGCATAGACAAATTAGTTTACCTTTTAAGGTGAATGGGTAGTTGAGACCGCGAAATTCAAATTTTCTTACGTGCAGGATTATTATACTCTTTGCGTGCGGTCAGTGTCAGATTATAACTTGATCAAAATATGATTCGCGACAATAACAAGTACATATTTAGAGAATAATTATAATCATTAATATATCTTTCTAAGTTAGATTTCTACCACCAACTACCACTATCCATTCAAGCATTGAAGGCAAAGTAGTTTACCTTTGTGTCCACACCTAATATTTTCCTTTAGATTTAGGTGATCTCGTAAGATATAAAATAGCTTCGACTTATTTTCAGATACAAGTTGAAATAACATTCTCACATGTTTATTTATTGATGATAAGTTAAAAATACGAGTGAAATGTTTGATTTTAAGGGAAAAACTCGTACCGCGTTTTACGGTGCTTGTTGTATGTACGCTAAAATGTCCGCTACCGCCAAAGTAGTCTGTGGCCACCGCTATCGTCTCTGTCCATGGACGTAATATATATATTACGTCCATGTCTCTGTCTGAACAACTTAAGGCGAAACCGCCAGGGTAGCCCGCGAAATTCAATTTTTGAAAAAGAAAATTTGAATTTCGCGGGCCACCTTAGAGCTTCCCCCTTAATATGCGTTGCAGCCACTGACCTGTATCTTGTTTAATAGAGGTCAGTGGTTGCAGCCAAAGGTTATTAAAACAATATCTATTGAAGTAAGCTAACTAAACTTCCCCCTACAGTTATGGTCATCTCTACTATTATCTAATCTGTGGGACATTATTTGTTTACAATTTGGTTTTGACATTAGATCATAGTAGATTTTTTGATTGAAACCAAAATTGAAACGGTAAAGGTAAAGAAAAGATTTCTTTGCAGAGCGTTTTAGTCTGTATTTATTTGTTCCAGTAAAAATGGATGTAGGAAGTGAAAATATAGATTTTATGAAACTAATTAATGTCAAGGGTAATATTGAAAATATCACTCCTCACAAAATAGCAGTAGTAGCTTTTATTAGGGAATATGGCCTGTTGAAAATTGAAGGTAAGTATTTGCATGTAGCTACTGTAATAATTCAAGTGATTTATTTACAATATCTACTAGAATATTATTTACAATGGATTCCATCCATTTGTTCCGCTTCGTCTGTATTCCATGTTGGTATTGTAAGACAATGTCTGAGTTGTGTATCTTTTTAAATGTTTCAGCAAACAAGATGATAGATTGCACTGTGGCACCTAAATATAGAAAGGACTTCTGCATGCTTGCTCTTAAACTAATTCAGGTACTAATTGCAATACACATAGTATTTCAAATAAGAACAATATTTATGAATCAACTAAAAAGCTACACCTATCATTAATTAAGCTGATACATTAATTACTTTTGCTTAAAATCTTATGTTGTTATAGTGTCCAGATATGGAGTTTAAAGAATTGGAGGCCTTACTTACTGATGGGCGTTATAATCTACTGAGTGTCCACCTACAGAACTTTTGTGTGCGTCTCCAGAACATATATGTTAACGGAGTGAGTGCTCTGATGGACTGTGTTACTTCAACAATTGACAAGCTTATGATTGAGTCTAATCCTTGTATCATGGCTAGGTACAGTGTATTAGGTAAAAACATATTTTATTTATACTTATTTGACTGCATGTTGTAATTCTGTCATTGTATAATAATTTACATTCCAATCTTAACTTTCAGGACTATATTTAAGAAGAATATTACTACACTTAGATAGATTAACTTTTGTGCAAGTGGTATCATTGTACAAGTCATTTTGTCTGTATTATCAGAGAGGCAGGCCTGGCTTGATGATGAGATCGTTAAGCAAGGAGGTAACATACTAATGAAAGATGAACTTTTATTTAATGTATCGCCTTTGTCCTAGTTGATTTACCTTGAAGGGTTCTTATTTCAGAAATTAAACAACATGGAGCAGCAAACCACATCACCAGTACCTGAGGAATCTAAACCATTGGAATTGTCAATGAGAATGCATGTAATAGACAGAGACAAGTAAGTTATAGTATTGTTCACAAAATTGAGTTTCTATTTGAACATTTTCACATTTGAAACAGTTCCTGAAACTGCTACTTTTGATGAAATGTAAAACATTTTTTTATGAATTCAGCAGTTTTGAAGAATGCCAGTGGTCAAGAAAGCAAGCAGAACTATTTACAGCACAACAAGCTAATTTGTTACAAATCAATGAGAACAAAGCAATGCCGCCCAGACAGTTACAGAAGACAATTATACAAATAATTAATGATATACCTGAATATCCTGATATTGTAAGTATAATGAAGTGGAGTCAAATTTCTGTACTGGCAATAATTCAATAAAAGGAATTATGATTAAAATATATTTTCCAAGACTACATTTTACATACTCCAATTTTTTATCTGTTGTAATTTATTTTTTCAGCATTTTCTCAGTTTCCTTAACTGTATCCGCACAAAGGAGTTCAGTGGTGCCCAGGACTCCTTGTATAATTACTTCGATCGCACCATATTCAACTCGTCGGGAACCAATACAGGCAATGATAGGAACAAGAACTTCCGTTACGCAGCTCTAAACAGGGCGGCGATGCATACTCATTTCGGCCACAAGTGAGAAACTGTTTCTAGCTCAACAAAACAAATATTATGTCTTGCTTTTGGAGTGATGGAGTAGGGTAGATGGAGTAAACTATGAGTTCAGTAGAAAAAGTAAGAGTCTGTAAAAAAGCTACTGCACCGACTTAATTAATCGCTTAGTGATGTGTCGCATTCGTGTCATTAGGTCGGTGGCGATGGAGGCGGTGCGTGAGGCTCTGGCGCGTGCGCAGGAGGCGGCGGACTACGCGTGTCTGGTGGGCGCGGCCACGTGGGGCGCGCTGGCGGGCGGGCGCGCTCGCCGGGCGGCCCTGCTAACGCGGGCCCCGCGCGACCCTCCGCCCGGGGCCCCGGCCGCGCCGCTGGCCGCGCCGCCCGCCGCCGCCCCCTCGCACCCGCGCCACACGGCCGCAGCGGCACAGCTGCTCGCACAACACGCCGCTGTCAATGGCGCAAAGCCTGCGTATATATTTCAGGTAAGATGCGTCGCAGGTTGACTGGCGCTTAATTAATACCTTAATTTATACTAATTAATACCTTACTCAATTCTGACTGAAAATACTCAATACAAACGTACTACGTAGTTAAATAAGAGAAATTATAAGTGCAGCAACAAAAGTTTTCTTTAACACCTGCAACCTAACGTCTTTTTTAGGGTTCCGTAGTTCTGAAAAGGAACCTTATAGTTCCGTCATGTCAGTCTGTCTGTCTGTCCGAGGTTTTGCTAAGAGACCGTTAGTACTAGAAAGCTGTAATTTCGTAGGAGTGTGTATATCAATTACGCCGACAAAGTGGTAAAATAAAATTTTGGAAAATATATTTTTTTAGTGTAGAACCCACGGAAGAGATAAATAAGGTTGGAAAGGCCCTCGCTGCAATTTTGTACTAGGACCAGTGTCGCCGCTTGACTCCCACTATTTTAATTTCTACACATACGCAATACTATGTTTACAAATATTTCGCACACAACCAAATCACACACACATAAATCTCAGGGCAGATATTCGTTCGCCCACTAGCAATACGCTCCCGTAGGCATAGACACTCAAACACGCAAAAATGCAATAAAAATGTTCATACACGCTAGTGCTTGACAAAGCCGATATTCTTTGTCGATAAATTATCTGATGAATTTATGGGGAAAAATGAAACATTAAATAAATATTAAGAAATTATTTTATTTTATTTTGATTAATTACAAATAATCACTGACCTTGGAATAAAACATATTTATTAAGTAATTGGCGCTTGCTATTAATTGCGAACGAATTTAGTACTCGTCTTTAATGCAGGTACCTTATTCAGTGAAAGACTTATAAAATGGTAAATAATATAATAGTATGAAAGTCGTAAAGAGTAGGAACAAGAATGACAAGACAAACTACTTGACAGCTTTTACTTGACAATGTTTTTTCTTCATCTATGTATTATGTCACTGCAGCTGTAGCATGCCAAAGAGGCTTTAACACTTTCCCTCAGCTGCTAGTCGACCTTCCAATCTTTCAGACCTATGTTCTGGCAAAGTTCCTGCAATCTCGGTCTGGGCAGGGCTTTAGTCAGCAGATCTGCCAGCTGTGTAGCAGAGCTAGTCCTTTCGACCACAATGTCGTTTTGGAGCACAAGTTCTCTTACGAAAAAGTGTCTCACACGAACATGTTTCGTTCTTCGATGAAACTCGGGATTATGCGCTAGTTTCACCGCAGCTTCGTTGTCCACAAATAAAACTGGAATTTCTTTTTGACCATTCATGTCTTTAAAAAGTCGTTTTAGCCAAAATAATTCTCTTGCAGCCTCACTTGCTGCCACAAGCTCAGCTTCTGTGGTGCTAATCGCAACTGAAGCTTGTCGTTGGCTAATCCAAGAGATTGCTCCTTTAGAAAATAAACACAATACTCCTGTCGTGGAGCGACCTGTTTTTAAACATCCAGCATGATCTGCATCACTGTAGGCTTTGATTTGGTTAGGAGAATCAGCATCATGCACATACTTTATTCCTCTCGATAAGGTTCCTTTTACATATCGCATTATGCGTTTCACCACACACCAATCACTTGAAGTCGGCTTTTCTAAGCTTCTCGAAGCCACTCCTACAGCATAAGCTAAATCAGGACGAGTGCCTACCATCAAGTAGGCGAGCGAGCCTACTGCTTCTCTGTATGGAAATGACTGTGACTCATTCTCAGCTTTCCCTTTTTCAATAATTCCTTCTTTCTGTAAAGGAGTCGACACTGGATTGCAGTCTCTCATATTGAATCTCTCCAAGATCTTTCTAGCGTAAGCTTGTTGATTTATTAAAATTGAGCCATCTTCCATTTGCTCTATTTCTAATCCGAGATAATATGAAGCTGGTTTGGTTGTGATCAGCAAAATCTTTTTCAAGTCATTGATGAACTCATTTGCAAGGTTTTTATCACTCGCTGCAACTAAACCATCATCGACATAAAGTGCTATTATGATTTTTTTATCACCCATGGTTTTCATATAAAGGCATGGATCAGCGTCGCTGGTCTTAAAACCTAAAGATTTAAGTGTTTCTGAAAAACAATAATTCCAGCAGCGGGGTGCCTGCTTTAATCCGTAGAGGCTCTTTTTTAGGTGACATACTCTTGATGTTCCATCCTCAAAGCCTTCTGGCTGCATCATAAAGATATCTTCTTTCAAAACACCGTTGAGAAAGGCTGTTGCAATATCAAACTGAATAAGATGCAGTTTCTCTCTTGCCGCAACACTGAGCAAAGATCTTACAGTTGCCAGCCTGGCTACCGGGCTGAAAGTTTCATTATAGTCAAAACCCTTCTTTTGCCTAAACCCTTTCACGACTAATCGGGCTTTATATTTCTCAATAGTACCGTCAGGGTTGGATTTAACTTTATAAACCCACTTACATGGCAGAGCTTTTCGGTCTCTCGGCAGATTTTCCAAGTCCCACACTTTAAACTTCTGTAAAGAATCGATTTCATTCTTCATGGCTTCTAACCATCTCTCTTTAGTTGTACTACTTGATACTGCTTCTTTATACGTTAAAGGTTCTCTTTCGATTATCGAATCGACCAAGTATAATTCAAAGTCATCCAATTTTTGTGGAGGTCGTAGAGTACTTCTGTCTCTGAGATTATACCTTGGAACGTCCGGTATAGAAACATCGTTCTCTGAATTCATCGGCATCTCAATATCAGGAGGAATAGCATCTACGAACTCTTCAGTTTCACAATCTGAAAATGCGTCTTCATTTTCTATGATCTCATTTTCCTGTTCTCCCTCTAATTGGACTGACTGTCTAACAGGAGAAGCTACATGTTGTGGAAAATCATCTTCCGGAAAGATCACTCCCTCTGTCTCCTGTCCAATCAAATCAGAATCTCCCTCTATCTCACCGCTCACTGGTAAATTAACATCTTCTTTAGGACCTGGTCCCAAGGCCGTTGGGATTCTCAATTCCATGGTTGGACAAAAGGTGACATCTCTAGATCTTTCGGTCTGTTTTCCATTCCAGATGCGATATCCGTCGTCGTTATCGTAACCAATAAGTCTGCCTTTGGTAGCTTTCTTATTTAGCTTCTTCCTTTTTTGTTTGGGAATGTGAAAGAAACATTCACTCCCTATCACACGCAAGTGTGAGATTTTAGGCTTTTTCTTATGCCACAGCTCATACGGAACTTTCCCTACTTCTCTTGTTGGTCCCGTGCGATTGAGAACGTATGCAGCTGTATTGATAAGCTCTGCCCACAGGGCTTGTGGAAATTCGTCTCCTGCGTGCATGTATGATCGAGCTGTTTCCACAAGAGTCCTGTTCTCTCTTTCGGCGCACCCATTTTGCTCGGGCGTGTATGGCATCGTGAGCCGCTGGATTATTCCCTGCCTGTTAAGTATATCCCGGACCGCTTTATTGTCAAATTCCCCGCCATTGTCGCTCAATAACGTTTTAACTGTATGTCCAGCATTTTTGGCTTCTTTCAGAAATTGAACAATCTTGTCTGTAACATCACTTTTGTTTCGAATGAAATAAACATGACGAAATGCGGAGAAGTCATCCTTTAAAAGGACAAAGTAGCGACATTTCGAATAACTTTCAGGGAATGGTCCGCACACATCGGCGTGAACCAGCTCTCCAGGCATACTAGCTCTTTCTCTTTTGCCAAATTTAAGACGCTGTGCCTTCCCATAAATGCAGCCCTCGCACTGTATATCATCTTTATCATTTAGATTAATCCCCAGTTCCCTCTTGACAAGATCTTTGATATATTTCTTGTTCTGGTGACCAAATCTTTCATGATATAGCTGGAGTAAGCTCGACGAATTAATAGCATTAATCTCTACAGGTTTGTTTGGCAGAACTGTCTTCATTCGTAACTTATACAGTCCTCCATTCTGCTCCCTGAGTCCAACTGCTAAAATCTGACCATTTAATTCCAGCCTGCACTCTTTCGTGGTGGAAATAAATGTACTATTTTTCAGTTTATCTTGTGCAGCTAACATGGATAGTAAATTCTTTGTAAGTTTTGGTACATACCAGACATCACTCAGAGTTATGTTCATTGTTTTGCCGTTAACTTTGGTTTGAACTACCACAGACCCTTTCCCTTTTGCAGGAACTACAGTCCCATCTGCCGTTGTAACAGTGTGGTTCGATCCAAAGTCCTCAAAATATGTGAATATGTCTCCCCTATTGGTAACGTGAGTCGTGGCACCATTATCCACATACCAATTTTCTGTATCGCTTTCTTCAGAGCAAGTGTAAATCATCAACGTTATATTCTGCACTTGCTGCTGCTTGGACGAAGACTGTGTAGGTTTCTTCGGTCTGCCATCATTAATCCACTGTTTGCAATTCTTAATGCGGTGGCCTATTTTTGAGCAGTACCTGCATCTCAAGTTCTCGTCCCTTAACTGCGATTTATGCTGCACCTTTGAGGTAGAGGCGAGCACTTCCTGAGTCTCCTCAATATGACCACCTAGCGCTCTCTCGTACCCGCACAGTTGTGCTGTCAGTGATTCAATTGTCCTCTCTTGTTTGTTTAACAGCATCCAACTTGATTTGAAACTGAAAAATTTTTTCATCGAGGGAATCTAAAATTTTACAGATCAAGAACATTTCCGGCAACTTCATGTTAGGATCGGTCTTCAAAATTTCAGCATTCAAATTGTTCCAAATGTTTTTAAGATTCGACATCAAGGTAGATACGTCATCCTTCGAGTTATTTTTGAAGCTAAAGAATTGCATGCACAAAGTGTACGCTCTGTCTTCTGATTGACCGTCAAACAAGTGGTGAAGTTCCTGCCATACTTCGTTTGCTGTTTCAAAACGCATAACTTTCATTAAATTCTCTTCGGTCATGTTGCTTGTAATTATTAGTAGAGCGTTGCTGTCTGCCTTCCTATATTTTAGCAATTCTGCATTATAGACCATCAGCGCACCATCGCCTGTTCCTAAAATTGGCTTTCTTAGTTTTCCTTCTGCCGCCTCCATGGCACCTTCTGTGCCCCGCAGCATGATGGATACCTTATACTTCCATGTAGCCCAATTCTGGGTACCTATGAGCTGACCGATCTGAATCTTGGTGGTGGTAAAATTTTCCATTTTGACAGCACCAAAAAAAGCTTTTGTTTTTTTTGCTGATTTGTATACTGAGTCTTATCCTGAATATACTGGGTATATTGGGTGTTCTGGGCCCATAACCTAATGCAGGTACCTTATTCAGTGAAAGACTTATAAAATGGTAAATAATATAATAGTATGAAAGTCGTAAAGAGTAGGAACAAGAATGACAAGACAAACTACTTGACAGCTTTTACTTGACAATGTTTTTTCTTCATCTATGTATTATGTCACTGCAGCTGTAGCATGCCAAAGAGGCTTTAACAGTCTTTGTCGGCATTCAGTTTCCTCTACCTGTCACGTTAATCCATTGTTCCCTGGCGTTAGGTTCTTTAGGAAACCTAAAATTTATAATAGAAACAATAACAACAATACGTACGTAAATATTTAAATATAACAAAATAATACACATAATGCATAAACTTAAATAAAAAATCAGAGATTAGTCCCTTTATAACATTCGGTAGGATTCATTCAATGACGAATATAATATTTAATTTACCTACTCAAAATACGTCTAAATAAAAATATACAATCATTAATTAAATATAAAGTAAACCAAAAATTATCTTTGTCAAACGTAAATACAGGGTTATTTGTAAAACACCAGCAACCTCTTAAGAGGTCATTGTACTCATCATTATGAACAACTTTTACTATGGGACCAAACCTGAAATCGCGAAAAAAAAATCAGCTGTTCCCTACATTTTGACGAGTTATACGAACATAAATGTAGGGAACAGCTGATTTTTTTTTCGCGATTTCAGGTTTGGTCCCATAGTAAAAGTTGTTCATAATGATGAGTACAATGACCTCTTAAGAGGTTGCTGGTGTTTTACAAATAACCCTGTATAGTCGAGAATTCTATCGATGATTTTATTTAACCACATGGTTACCTCACTATCGATAAACATGCGCCGTGCATCACAGCCAATCAGAGCAAAGGACGAAACGTCAACGGTTGAAGTGTAGAGGACGCAATGCATGCAGTACATTGTACGCGTACTTGGTCATTGTGTTGATTGAGCGAGTACACAGCGGGCAATGTATATTTTTTGTAAATTGTTGCAATAATGTTGTTAATGTTTGGTATTTCATAATGATCAGTATATTTTTATGTTTTTGACACATAATTTTGTAATTAAATGTTATTTTGGACTTACCGATGGAAAGATATACCTCCTCGCTTTATACCTGAGGTCTGACTTTTTGTCTTACATGTTATAATTGCACAAGACGGCATTATTAAGCAGAGTTCTGTTCTCCGAAGTATTCCGGCGCGCACTGAACGCGGTGAATGTATGAATCGGTCGAGTTATGATTGTCGAATCATAACTGTGGCGCGCTTGCCCCGCCCACATTACCATTCCAACCTTATTTATCTATTCCGTGGTAGAACCCCTCCATGTGAAGTGGGGATGAATATTTTTTTCGTCGTCTACCCCATCGTGTGGGGTATCGTTGAATAGGTCTTCTAAAATGACTTGGGGGCTGCTAAAATTATTTTTCGATTTAATGCCATACCTTAACTTATATTCAGAATAAAGAACAACAGAATCGTACTATATCATGATAACGGGCTACTACGGAACCCTACACTGTGCGTGGCCCGATACGCACTTGGCCGGTTTTTTGTATGTAGGCAAATTATATTAATTCATCATCTTTACTATTCCAACAGAATATGCAAAAAAACCAGCGTCAATTTACGAACGTAAATTAATATGACTCAGCTACCGATAAATATATTTACTTTTGAATTGATAACTCAGCGACTAATGATGTAAGTGGGCTACTTTATATATTTTAGAGATTCATCATCTGTCTGCTAATAAAATCAAATTCCAGCCTTAAAATTATCCATCAAACTGTTTTTATTCAATAACTAAATTAATAAATCATATTCTTTCTTCATGAAAATTAGCAGTAGGTATAATAGTCAAGTCATCAATTACCGATTATTCCCGATGTCCACCACTTGTTTGGCCATCACTGGGGGACAGCGAAACAACTTTTAAAAATTATTCTCGTTGTCCACCACCGGGGGACACTTCATGGTTTGAATAGGTCAAATCTGTTCCAAAACCGAATCGGGGCAACCCAGATTCACGTAGTCTTTTGGCTGCTACCCCTAGAGTATATAAAAACCGAAGGCGCAAAGGGAGAGCAACCCCCGTCCGCTGTAACAAAGCATAGGCACCCGTGCGAGCCGTAGCGGCTCCGGCGATCAGCAAGCCGAAGCTGCGGAGGTGAGCCTGGGTGCCTATCCTTTGTTACGTAAGGGCGGAGGGGTTGCACTTCCCGCAGCGCCGGAGATGATGCAGAAGCAACTTTAAAGTGTTTTGAGGTTAGGTTACAATAAATAGATGGGCGACTACATGAAATTAGAGCTTTCATTGACCATTATTTGATGACAATAATAAGGTGATTCTATGTTCAATTTAGTAGATTCACTCATCAATTACTTATGCTAAGGTATAAAAATATAGATGTCTCTAAGAAATTAGTGTAAGTACCTACGTTGAAATTATTTTATAGATGCAGTTGATTTATCTACTTATTAGAAGCTGGCAATGCGTAGACATATCATAAATTTAGTTGCTTAAAAATTATTACCATGCTGCGTCATATTAGCAGTAGCTTGTTTTACAATATAATATGGTCTCTTTGGAAAGCATTTTTTAGACGCTAAAAGTTTGTCGCTGACCTATTAATTCATTAGACAACTAAATATATTTGAAGACGAGAATTACATTTTATTTAAAGAAGCTGTCTTAAATAACACCCGTTAAATAATACGAATTATTATTTCAATAACGTCCCACAATACTGATAGGTACTTACACGTATATACTTACTTGCACGTTAAAAATATAAAACAATCGGCGTACGAAAATACCGGAAGCGGGCTATTTCTGCTGTACCTACCTACTTTGTATAGTGTAATGTTTACAGGTCATCATGAGAGGCGACTCTATCAACTACCTGCACTCGATGACCGACCTCACGATGGCCGGACTCGCGAACACGGCCGCTTTATGGGCTCTCTATGGGAAGACCGAAATGGCATCGGTGGCATGCCAACTTCTACTTGATCTTAACACCAGTATGTGACCATATTATTTTATTAAAATTTTGTTGATAAACAGAATTGGCTTGGGACTACCACTTTAAAGGTCCTGGTCATCGTACACATATGCCAACCAGGCGTCTACTAAACTTGCGTACGTAACGGATCAGCTCAGCACCTCCGACTGGGTGAAGGTGGCGACGACCCTACGTAAGTGAGGCGACGGACGCCTTGCCTCTCGTTTTCCGACGAATTAAATTTGATAGAGGTTACTGGGTGTAATGATGTTAGGGTATATTTCTGAAATTGCAACTTAGCTAGCTGTATCTGGTGCAGAACGATAATTAGAATGAATAATTGAGTCTCGTTTGGTTTTAACTTTTAAGTATTCACTAAAATACGATGGGATTGAACGTCGCATATTTGTACAAAAAACCCTTAAATAAAGATCATAAAAAAAAAAGTATTTACCTGTGTAGTCTGTCACTATATTTAACATGATTACGAGTGTTCAGTTTATCGATTGTGTCGTGGCCCTTGCAGAGTGCAACGTGGGCAGCGGCAGCGTGTGGCACGCCACGGAGGCGCTGGCGCTAGGCGGCGCGGGCGCGGCGGCGTGCGCGGCGTGGCGCGGCGCGGGCGCGCTGGCGCAGGCGCTGGGCTCGCGGCGCCGCTGCCCGCGCACGCGCGCCGTGGCCACGCGCTCCCACGCCGAGCGGGCGCTCAACGCCGGTCTGTAGCTCCACGATACTACTCTATCAACACGGTCTAATTAAATTAGCTAACGAAACTTCACAAACGTGATAAGAATCGATATTTAATGAGTAATGACGATAAAACAAAAAAAAAAAAGATTCCGAAGAGACGCTTAGTTAACTGAACAATAAGGATGTAAACACTTTTTTGTTTCTTTTAACGTGAATAGATATTGATGTCGAATACGTCTAAATTTCGTCAGCTAATTTAATTTGACCATGTATAAACTTTGACCTGTAAAATGATCTTTTATGTTTGCCTTATATTATACCATTTATAGGTAAATGGGAGGAAGCAGATCAGAGTATCAGACAGTTGGCGTCCTCAGATCGATGGGAGAGTCAAATTCTGAAAGCCGAGATGTATTACCTGAAGGGCGATGCGACCGAAGCGCTGGAATCCTTGTACGACATCTTAGATTACTGCAAGACTGAGGATGACAGCCTACACTTTGTATCACTGAGAGTGAAAGCAATGATATTGATGTCACAAGTCCAACACTCGTTTAGTAATATTCAATCTACAAATATAATATTGCTGAATGAAGCCTTGTGGTTAGCAAAGGGATACCATTTGCACAATTTAGCTGCCACAGCTGAAATGCATTTAGCTAATGTTCAACTGAGCATGGGATGTGCGAAAAACGCCTTATCTCTTGTCAGGAAAGCTCTGCCTACTATTATGGCAGATGGCAGCGCGTACGACATGGCGCGAGGTAAAGTTGAACAGTATAAAATAACATTTATTTGATTCTGACACTTCTACGACATTTAGTACTGTTTTCGTTTATTGCTTACTCCTGAAACAAGTTGTATAAAAAACTTGTCACAAATTGTTTTAGATGTAAACAATAAATTAAAACAGTACTACAAGTAGAATCAATGTTGTATGCCTAAAGGTAAGCGTCCACAGGCCCGCATCGCACGTATCGGACGCATCGCCGATGCCACCTTCATTCGGATTTTTGTAGAGATCGTACGTGCGGAAAGTGTTTGTGAGAATGGAAGAAAGCGATGGGGCGCGTCCACTGATCGGCATTCCGTATGACGTCATCGGTACGCATCGCATGTAGGCATTGCCGATGAGCGGTCCGTACGGTGCGGATCAGTGGACGCTGTTGTATGAGTTTTTATACAAGGCAAACTAAAATCCGTTACGTGCGATGCGTCCGATGACGCTTACCTTTAGTGTAAACTTGGGGATATACGAACATTTGTGTCAATCGATCGATCGATCGACGTTGAAAGGTTCTGTCGACGAAACTCAAAAGTGAATCGTCCATCTGAAAAACGGATGTCGTAGAACTGTACTGAATCCATTTAGATTTTAGTTGCAGGTTTATTTTCTAAGGATTCCATTTAATTTCAGCTATGTTGCTGTACACGAAGTGTCGGATCGCAACTGCGGCGCCGTGTGGTGAAGCTCGTCTGCAAGTCCTGCAGTCGTGTTGTGAAGCGTTAGAATTTGTCAAAAAGAATTTCTCCAAAGTTGGCGCTCATGTTCGGTTATTGCAAGCATGGTATTTACAGGTAAGCTAGATTTTTGACTTGAACTTAACCAAAAAGTTTTTAAGACAAGCAAACGCTCTTTAGACTTTAGCTTACTTACATAAATATTTATGGTCAACCATACCCAGATTTAACCAACCCGCACTGGGCTCGCGTCGTGGATTACGGCCCACTCACAGAGAGGAGGCCTGTGTCACAGCGGTGGAACATTAAAATATTTTTTTTAACGCAGTGGTCCAGAATCATGTACTGAATTCATGGTAACAGGTTGCGCGTCGATGTCCCAGCCATCCGGTATTAGTTGATACTTCAACGTGTCAACTAATACCGTGTTAAGAGTTATTAGAGGGCATGTCGTAATTATAGGCGAAAAAGAAAAGTTTAATGTTGCTTCCGTTGACGCCCGGCGCGCAACACTGAGTTCAGGTTTGCTAATTAACCAAGTTTTAATGTGCCAGTTGCGGAGGGTGTAAAACCATTCTACCTCTTTTTTACAATCATTGGTTGTAATTTTGTTTTTTTTTTAGCACTTTTTCTGGTATGTTTTCAGGCCCAATTATACCACGACATCGGAAACCACGCAGCAAGGAATCAATGCGCTTGGATGTATAGACAGTTGGAATTGCAAAATTCTGTTGAACCATCAAATATGTTGCTTGTAATGTATTAAAGCTGGATTTTAAAATGGTGGTTGTTAATTTTGGATTCAGTGAAAATAAGATATACCTAAGTACCTGAACAGAAATATCGATCTGGATAAATGTAGGTACAGATTATTTAAAATCAAGAAAATATGAGATTTTTGAATATGTATGTGATGGCTATAACTTTAGTTATAGCTATCCACATCTATAGCATCCCCCAAAGATACGATGGATGAACTGTGTGAAAGATGATTTATGGGCTCGAAAGGGGGCGACTACTGACGATATGACGAATTATAGAGAAGTAACGAAAAAGACATGCTGCGCGAACCCCAAAGAAATTGGGATAAGGGCAGGAGTATACTGATGAAATAATAAAATATTATGCTAAATAGATTTATTAAAATAATTCTCAACTTACAAATTATGTGTGGCCTAAACACTTATCGATTTTATTAATTTTAATACAACTTATCATTCAATAGTGCTTTTTCAACTATTTCAGACATTGTTACTTTTATGTCTCGGCATAAAACTTCAGCAACTAGAACCTTTGTTTCTGGTTGCACTTCAGAGGGTACGTAGGCTCCTTCGCCTAGTATACTAGTATCATTCCAGCAGTGACCGAGAGACGCCTGAGACTCGCATATTCTCCCAAGTTGTAATAACAAGGAAGTTATATCTTCTAATAGAGAAGGAAATGCAGTACAGATCCGCACTAGAGATTTTAGTACTGGCTGAAACAGTTCCAATCGCAAGTCACTTGGTAGAACCGACAGAAGCGTCGACAAAGTGTTCACGCATAATCTCGCAATAGACATAGCTTTTGGTAAGGCGTACTGTATGGATAAGTGTGACACGAGATCTACAGCAAATATTTGCTTTTCGAGTGACGCTTGACTAAGAAGTTCTGGTATGAAGTCCAAACATATGTGCATTGAAGGTATTCCTTGAACTGTGACCGGCAGTAACTCCCTGGGATACCCTTGAAAGTGTACCAGTTTAGCTAGTGATGGTTCCGAGATAAATATTTGATGCAGGAAAGAACAAATGATGCTTCTAACTTCACGAAGAGACCACATCAGTTCAGGTTTAGCCTCGTCTTCTGACGTCTCCAGGCAAGCTTCCAGTAATATCTGCAGGGCGGCACTCTCCTGTGCCGCTACTAAAGCATTCTTTAATTCTTCTCTCTCTGCGTCTGACGTCAGTTGCCCGCTTTTTTCAAGCAGAGGTTTATCTAGTAAATGTCGACTTAGTTGGCTTCTTGAAGCAGCCAAACTAGCTTCTAGAATTCTAAGAATTATTTTCAAGATAGGGCCACATCTAAATACCCGAATATCGCAACGCAAAACTTGTAGTGGATCAACTAAAACATTCTCTTGGGTGATAGTAACATTCTTGACGCCACCATTGATGTCCAATAAGGCATTGATTGTCATAATCCACAGACATCGTGGCAACACTGTATTAAGACGTAACCAAACTTCGTAGTATAACTCTTGGATGTGTCGCGGCACTTGATCTCCAAGTACGCTTTTGAAATATTTAACAAATGTTTCTGCATAAGGCCATATATCTGTAGGGTTTTTATTAAGCATAGCTTTTAAAATCTTTCCCGTCTTGTAAGGGTTTTCTTCAATGGTCCGGAATGCATCATTGATGGCTATTTCCGAAAGATTTATATCGATTTGGTGACGATTCAAATCGCCAAAGGCTTGATCGTCCATCCAATCATCTACTAGAGACAGTTGAGGGAAGTGAGTGGCTAGCAGACGAAGGAGGGGGCTGAATAAACCACCGTAACTCATCTGGTCTTTCTGTGCTTGATGTAGTAAGTATTTAATCGGTAATTCAGATAGAAAAGCTGCAGAATAGCTCTTTACTTTACGCCCATTAGCCATAAGTGTGGCTGTGTTGGACAGTCTTACGTCTTCATACAGTAGAAGGTAGTAAATTAGGAGCAACTGAGATGCTAAAGTTGGCTTTTCTGTGTTATCCTCGATTGACTCTCCATTATCGATTTCCATTGGTGCAAATGGTTTTCTTTGCACATCGAAATTAGCACCGAAAATCGAGTTTCTGAAAACTTTTCTGATTTCTTCTTCCATAATTGGCTTGTTTACATATTCGTTAGTGCCTTTGTTGTTAACAATAAGGATAGAGTTGACATACACTTCAACTAAAGCTGGCATAACCGGATGCAGGGGTGCAGTGCAGTTACATATCTGTCGATATATCCATTTTTTTATGGGGACTTTATGTTTCGAAAATGCTCGAGATTTCAATAGTTGGTGAATACAGTGAACAGGCAAATAGCCTGGTATATTGCTATTGAGATTCGCTGTTACCGGCACTTTGACGGCATGGGCTGTTACAACCTGGAATATAAAAAGTAAATAAGGCAATAAAAGTAAATAAACTTCAACAAATTATTGTTATTATGACATGGAGGTAATCTAAGTGATTAATACCTGTTCTGTAAATATTTCTTGTGTGAAAGCTTGTTTGATTCTCGCGAGCCCGTTGGGTCGCACAGGTACGCGCATTCCCAGGGTTGCGCAAACGAGTTCACCCACGGCAGTCAGCTGTCCAGAGTGGAAATGTATAGCTATCAACAATAACATTTCGCCAAAAGATGCTGTGACTCCGGAATTGCTGTAAAAGAATAGAAAAAACATTTGCTGTTGCTTCAATGCATTCATCGTATCATTCATCATTACATCAAATCAACCCAGCACATTGTATTTTATTACCTCTCAAAGTAAGCTTCTTCTTTGACCAACCACTGCACCCATTCTATGGCTTTCTTTTCATGGTCAGGAGCAGCTGGAAACAAATAAAATATTGTATAATGTATTTTAAAATTGCCTTGAAAATGTAAATCTGCTGAGAATTTTATATTGCTAGGCTTAATGGCGATAGTATGATTACAAAGTGATTGATGTATTTCGTCCATGTTGGTGCAAATTATTGCAATTGCATAACTTTTTAGGTTAATACATACCCATGAGTGAGGGGCAGGCTAGAATCATACAAAGACTCAAGGAAACGAATCTGACTCCAGCTGGTGTAGGTGGTGGCTTCTGGGTTACAAGTCTCAAGAGACCGGCAACTTCATCATCGTGAAACTTTATTCCCGCGATGCCTCTGAGAGCACAGTACAGCCTCAATAGCGCTGATGCTTCAACGCCGGCAGTAGCATCTTTCAGCCTGTTCAGTAATTCTTGGCGAAGTTTAGTCAAGGCTGCATGTCCATCGCCTTTGGCTCGCTTGTGAGAGTTACGCAAAAATGTCGCGAACCATGCTCTGGTTGTCTGATCAGAGCCAAGTAAAAGTCCAGACATGAATGAAACCTGTTCAGAAAATATGCTGTTGTTTTATAGGTATTTTCATTTTACAAACCTGTAGTGTAGTGCAGAGAACGGGTGTACCTGTACATGTACACGTATGTGGACGAAAGGAGTAAGTTAGGGTCCCAGCAAAGCAAGTGGCATTCTGAAGTTTCTGCCCAACCCCATGGGAAAAAAAAGCGTGTTCACCGTAAAAGAGCATTCACTGTAAAATACTTAACAACGTGTATTTTACAGTGAAGGTCCTTTAAGTAAGAATGTGCACTATCTTTATTGTAAACCAGAAAAATACATTACAAAAAATAAATAGTAATGAGTAGCTAATTCAGAATCACTAGGAAAAAATAGAAGTAGTTCAAAGACTCGCAAAAAAAAAAACTTACTAACCTAAAAGATTTCGAAAGTTTAAGTAATTATTGCTTGATGCTTGAAGAGTTAAAAGTACTTTTGATTGATATTTTGCAGTCAAAAGTAGTTTCAACTGGGGTATAATATATATATTTTTTCATTTGGATTCTTCCTAGTTGAAGCTGCCAAAAAGTATCTTACCAAGTCATCCTGGTGATGTGTCAAGGTGAGGGTGATGACCAATGAAGGCAACCTGGAAGCTGATGCTGCTTTAGCCCTAACAGCAGCTGCCAAGTGGGGGCAGGCTGCACACAGGGTGCTCAGAGTCTTAGCTCTAATGCCACCTTCTTCACTTCTATCTGCATTCATTACAAGGGATTCAGCCACTGAAACGCAAGCGAAACCAATTGAAGTTATGGTCATTACAACAGTTCTCTTATACCACTACCATGTATGATACCTACAATGCTGCTTGTGAAAATTGCAAATTTCAAGCAACATTTTAAATGTTTTCATGAAATTCCATCAATTTTAACTGCAAAATGTGAAGGAAAAAATTGCATACTACATTGTTGTACAGGCTGCAATAATTACTTTTCACTGGAACTTTAATTTAACCAACCCATCCATACTAATGTTATAAATGCAAAAGTGTGTCCGTCTGTTACCTCTTCACACTTAAAAGTGCTGAACCAATTTAGATGAAATTTGGTATAGAGATAGTTTGAGTTCCGGAAAAGTACATAGTTTAGGTTTTTATTCCGATATTACCATGGGATTGACACTTATGCAGGTGAAACTGCAGGACGCTGCTAGTAGTCAATATTTTTACAATTTGTTAGCTATCAGAGGCACCATCATTCAGGGCCTCTAGATTAATTTACAAACAATTGAGCAGTTTCATGATTGTGTTTATGATACATTTTTTTTATCAAAAATTTGTTCAAATCTGAGATGAGCAAGATTATCAATGACAATAGATAATATAAAATTTGAACTTGAAAGGATGAAATGATTATTATAAAACCCACCTTCTTGTAATGTATCAGGCATATTAGCTACTACCCATGATATCAATATAGGACCTTTATTGACATATAGTAATACTTCAACAATATCAATAACATTGAGTAAATTCGGCAGCTCTGCAAGGCTAATATTGATGACATCACAAATCTCTTCCAAGTACACGTCATTGTCAAACAATTCTGATGGCTTCACACAACACTCAATGTTGGTGTTCTTGTTTTGATTGTACTCAACTAGTTGTGCTTGCATGAGCAACAATTCTGATATAATCAGGCGAACTCGCCGGGACGAGTCAGACTGCTCAAAATCATTAGTTATGCCATTGGTTATACTTTGTATAAGAAATGTTTCTGTGCATTGCGATCCACTTTTTAGCCTGAAATATAGAAACATTAAGTCTCGGAGTATTAGGAACATACCTGTGAAAGATACAATGAACCAATACCTTACCTCATTTGTTGTTCTTTCTTGACATCTGTTTCTAATGCATTAAATTCAATAGACAAAAGAGAAACAATAAAATTAACTAGGTCTATACCGGATAGCAAAGTAAGCACATCTTTCTTGGCTTCACCACAAGCTCTGGTTGTGTCTAGCGGAGCAATAAGTGCCATACGAACTAGACATGGTATTATAGGTCTGAGTTCGTCTAGTGTGAATTTCTTAATGGCAGTAATGTCTAAATCCTTGATCGCTTTGAAGACTTTAGGTTGTACAGGTTTCAGAAATATTTTTTCCATGTTTGATAAGAAAGTATATAATATAGGATTAGTGTGTTAAGATATGTCTTAGTATAGCATTAGGTACAAGTTTCAAAGCGCCAACGTTCGCGTATCCATTGGAATTCAATACAAATGATCTAATACGACTCCCGAAATCCCATACAATACAACAGATAATTTCCCACAAATGTATCTGTACAAATCAATGCATGAATGCCGATATAATATATGATGTAAAATAAATAAAATGTAAGCATTTAAGCAAAGCAAACGGCAAACCAGTGACACTGACAAACCACCCACAACCACCCACAACTAGGTATGAGCGTTATTTCACGTCACTAGTTACAATAACTGCTTATGGGGCATGTAACCGAATCACTAGTTTCGAGTCACACATAAACTAGTGATTTTTGTAACTAGTTACATTACCAATGCAGTGATCGAATGAAAAGCGAGACACGAAACAAAAGTACGTTGCGAGTCGTTTCTACATGGTTACTACTCTGTGCCTGTGTGCCTACTTCTTTGTACTGACCGGCAAAGCGAGCCGAGACTTCCCGAAATCACGAGTGATGACACGATGAAATCCGAACATGCACACACCAAGTCGCCAACTACGAAAATGATGCGTATAATTTTCATACGTATTACTTAGGACTTAGAGATTAATTTAGATTGGTCATTATTTTTAACCTTCGACGGGCGGCGTACGAACACAAATTTGAAATTGTATTATTATTTGTTTATGATTACTTTGAAAAGTAAACCTTGTTTAGTTCGTTGGTGAATATTGCACAAGTATGTACCTATGTATGTTGCATTTATTGTGAAAGTGACTTCCATGCATATTTTCGTAATATTTTTGAATAAATTGTGAATAGTGTAGTACGTATAAAAAAAACAGTGAATAAATAACTTTTTCGTCATGTCTCGATGCAATTCGAGTGTCCTGTGGAAGTTCTTCCAAAAACTACGTAATGAAAAAAAAGCAAAAAAAAAAAAACAAAAATAACAAGAAAAAAAAAAATGCAACAAGTGTGGTGAATTATATAGCTTCAAATCCTCAACCGCCAATTTAAAAACGCATTTGAAGAGGAAACATCTCGTATTACGTTATAGCATTAATGATGTAACTGCTTAAGGTAACTACAAAAACTAATTTGTTCAAAAAACCTACAGCTTGTGACATGTAACGATTACGTAGGTAACCATATAAATGTTCGTTTCGCAAATACTTCGGTAACACCATTTTGAATCACTGAATAGAATATGACAAATAACTAGTTACAAAAATCACTAGTTTTCAAAACAGGTTAATGTTCGTTTCGCAAATACTTCGGTAACACCATTTTGAATCACTGAATAGAATATGACAAATAACTAGTTACAAAAATCACTAGTTTTCAAAACAGGTTAATGTTCGTTTCGCAAATACTTCAGTAACACCATTTTGAATCACTGAATAGAATATGACAAATAACTAGTTACAAAAATCACTAGTTTTCAAAACAGGTTACGCCTTTAAAGTAACTAGTTACGTTACGTTTCGCGAAAACCACGTAACGACCCACACCTACCCACAACCCACATTGACACTGACAGAAATGGTATTGTCAAAATTGACAGTTTTGACAGTGTCGCAGAGCCGGCAGACGTAGACAGATGTCTACGCCGGCAGAGCTCCCAAGTATGTTGCCAACTGTTAATATTATAAAAATATTCTGAAATAAGCGAAAGTAACTAACTGTATGCCCTTCATTGATGGACTTCCAAAATAGAATAAAACAGCCGGGGGAAACTCAAATTTTTTTCGTTGAGGGGGTTAACCCACGGTTGCCTACGATTTTTGCAGCTAAGATAATTTTTTTTTTAAGGCCACATAGATTACGACTTTTGTTGAAAAATGTAAAAAAAAATACCATACCCTTATCTCAAGTTTGCAAAGAAAAAAATCTGAAATTATTCTATGTGATAGAAGTTTATGTATAAATTACAGGAAAAATAAAACGAAGTCTCTAAATAGCACACTTTTTCAGAAATCATGAACAAAAGTTACATAAGTTCCACTATCGGACAAGAGCTAGCGCTGACATAAAACTGCAATACTCAACACCGCAGTGCACAGGATTAAAATTCTCTGATGAATATAGGCCTCGCCGATGAAAGTTTAAAAACAATGATGGTACGGAACCCTCGGTGCGCGAGTCCGACTCGCTCTTGCCCGGTTTTTTTTTCAATTCATTTACTTGCAATATCAGTCAGCAAGCAAAACTGCAAGTCAAAATTACGCAGTATATTTATTTATTTAAAAAAGCACAGCCACATCATAAACTTAAATTATGCTAGAATAATCTTAATAAATAAAGGACTAATATACAGACCACATCAAGCTACCCGAATCTGTCAAATTTTCCCAATCAACTTTGTACCTTATGATCTAGCCATAAAGTTGAAAATCTATTAAAGAAAGACAGATTGTAGTAGCTTGATGTGCTGGCGTGACACTTATGGCGTACCTACCTACATATAGCATTGCAAAGCCGCCTAGCAAAGCTCTTACCTGCCTTGAAAAGTATAATAAGCTAAACCAAAACTAGGTAATATAAACTAAAACAGCCATTTCGCCCACTAATACACGGCATTTACATAGAGTACCTAACTGACGAAAAGTCGTAGGTACCTACCTACTCTACTAGGCCCTTTCTGCCTACTCTAAGGATTAGCTTTTAGACAAAGTTAACATCCAACTAACTAGCTGTACCTGATATTCTTGGCAAATTATGGTTTAGTCTTTTACGATACTTGAAGGACGCTATGTGGTACTAGCTTAATTGTTTTAAGCTAATATTTATTGGGTACCTTAACTAGGTTATGAACTTATGATAGAAATCCTTCAGTTAATGTAAGTAGATACCTATATCATACGCATGTCTACGTCTTGGCCTGGCGACGAACTAAGGGCCTGTGCACACCACGTTTTTTAAACGTGCCGTTGACGCGCGTTTGTAGCGATACAGACGCGATACGCACGCGAGTCAGATACTAGCAGGCACTGCTCTGTAGGATAAAAGCGCGCCGTCGACGAACGTTTCTAAAACGCGCGTCAACGGCGCGTTTAAAAAACGTGGTGTGCACAGGCCCTAACTCTTGTTACTTCGGAATGGTCCTAGGATCAGAGGCCCTAGCATCGCGTAACGTAAATTCGAACGAACAACTAAGTATTCTATAGCATTTTCGTTTGATTTTTTCCTTGGAGGAGAATAGGGTCTTAAGTATTACTATTCGTCCCTACATTTATGTTCGTATAACTCGTCAAAATGTAGGGAACAGTTGATTTTTTTTCGCTATTTCAGGTTTGGCCCATAGTAAAAGTTGTTCATAATGATGAGTAGGTACAATCAGCTCTTAAGGGGTTGTTAATGTTTTACCAATAACCCTGTATACTACTACGTGCGAAACGAGCATAAAAATAAAAAAAACTGGCCAAGTGCGAGTCGGACTCGCACACGAAGGGTTCCGTACCACAAGGCAAAAATGCCTAAAAAACACGTTTGTTGTATGGGAGCCCCCTTAATTATTTATTTTATTTTTAATTTATTTTTACAAGCTTTTATTTAGCTTGCACTGTTCGTATGTATGTACTCGTATGTAAGTTGTCCTTCAAAATTTGCAAACCATTTTTCGACCATTTGTTGGTATCCGAGTGAGCTGCATACTCCTTTTGGTAACAATACAATGTGCAATACTCAATATTGTAATAATTTCAATATGGCCGCCGCTCCAAGATGGCGGATTATATATTTTTTTCAATCCTTTTAATATGGGTATCGTTACTTCTATATATTACGTTCATGGTATCAAATGAAAGGTATTGGAAGAGTAGAAAACGATAAAGTTAGTAAAATTACACTAAATTCAATATGGCTGCCGCTCCAAGATGGTGGATTACATATTTGTTCTCAACCCCCTTAATACGGGTATCAAATGAAAGGGCTTGAAGAGTAGAAAACGATGAAGTAAATAACATCACACTAAATTCAATATGGCCGGCGCCTAAGATGGCGGTTTACATTTTTTCAATCCTCTTATTATGGGTATCAAATGAAAGGGCTTGAAGAGTAGAAAATGATAAACTAAATAACATAACACTAAATTCAATATGGCCGCCGCTCCAAGACGGCCGTAGACAGAGTAATCTATAGACTCACGGTATCCGTGTCACCGAAAGGGACAAAAAATTCCGGCAATCTTCATCATATTATAATTTTTACAGCTTATTACTGTACAGTGCACCTTACCATTTTCACAGTTGCGCAAATGTACTTTTATTGAATTATGCACGAAAAAGATCTTATTTTCCGTTTAATCGCGGTGTAGTTTTTTTATTTCATTCATAATTTTTATTATTTCATTCATAAACGTCAAACTTGTTGTGCACATTGATGTGCTTAGCCGACACGCGGTAAGGGACAGAAATACTCTTACTCTGTCTCTTTTCTTTGCTAGTGACGTTAATATATTTCTCTTTTTCTTGTGCGAATGAAAAAGAACATAAGCAGCAGTCTATAGTTTACTCTGTCTACGAAGACGGCGGATAAATTTTTTTTTCAATCCCCATAATATGGGTATCAAATGAAAGGCAGGCTTGAAAACTAGAAAACGATAAAGTTAGTAATATACACTAAATTCAATATGGCCGCCGCTCCAAAATGGCGGATTACATCTTTTTTTCAATCCTCTTAATCATCATCATCATTCATCATTTCAGCCGAAAGACGTCCACTGCTGGACATAGGCCTCCCCCAAGCACTTCCACTTCGACCGGTTCTGTGCTTCTCGCATCCAACGGGTTCCTGCGGCCTTCACAAGGTCGTCGGTCCACCTTGTGTGTTGGTACGTGGTCGCCACTCCAGAACCTTTCGGCCCCATCGGCCATCTGTTCTGCGAGCAATGTGCCCTGCCCACTGCCACTTAAGTTTGGCAATTCTTCGGGCTATGTCGGTTACCTTGGTTCTCCTGCGGATCTCCTCATTCCTGATTCGATCACGCAGGGAAACTCCAAGCATAGCCCTCTCCATTGCCCTTTGGGTGACTTTTAGCCTTCTTATAATATCCTCTTAATATGGTTATCAAATGAAAGGGCTTGAAGAGTAGAAAACGATAAAGTGACATCACACTAAATTCAATATGACCGCCGCTCCAAGTAGACGGATAAAAAAAAAGTTTTACAAAACAAGCTGACCACCGTTCGTAGCTAAAAAAAGTGAAAAAACATGTAAGGTAATAATAAATCTTTTACGACTAAAAAGTAAAAAATAAAAAGAAAATAAAAAAGTTTTTAAAAACAAGCTTTTATTTAAATAAAAACGTAACCTAAAAAAGAAAGAATATCGCGAACTAAAAAAAAAATAGGTGACACTCATTTTAAAATATATATGTCGCAGGGAAATGAGGATATCAGGGATTTCACGAAATCCCTAGGGATATCACGAAATCCCGGTAGATGTCGAATATTCTGGTTTTATACGTCTTCTTACTAAAACTATCTAGTGATATGACAAAACACCAATTTATCGTCAGTGATATGTCGTTTCACTAAACTAAATCTAGTAAAATGTCAGAAAAGCGGATACTGCCGAATAAAAATCGAGCCATGCATTTCTCTCGCTCGCTCTAGTACCCACACGGGCACTAGTGGGAGTTTTTTCTATCAATACTTCTTACATTTATTTTTTACCTAATGAACAAATCCACGTAATAGAAAAAGGTATAATAACTACCTGATATCATTGTCAGCTTATTGTTAAGTTGATTAAAACTTTATTTTCTAATAAAAATGCACCAGCTAATTTGTAATTTGGTTTTATTACTATAATCATCAATAGTAGGTATTCTTTATTTCACTACATTTAGTTTAGTGAAATGACATGTCTCTGACTTTATATTAGTATTTTGTCATATCACTAGATAGTTTTAGTAAGAAGACGTAATAAACAAGAATATATTCGACATCTACCGGGATTTCGTGAAATCCCTGATAACCTCATTTCCCTGCGACATATAAATACATTTTAAAAGCTTGAGGCACTGATGTACGGTATCCGATAAATAGGTGTACCACCTACTACACATTATCAGTGCCTCAACCGTTTAAAATTTATATTATAGTATTTTAAAATGACAGTGCCACTTAAATTATTTTTTTTCTTTTTAGTTCGCGTTATTCTTTCTTTTTTAGGTTACGTTTTTATTTAAATAAAAGCTTGTTTTTAAAAACTTTTTTATTTTCATTTTTTGTGATATTATATTTTTCATTTCACATGCCTAAAACAAATAATATTACCTATTCCATAATATCACACTCTTCTTTTTTTAACTACAGAAGATAATTATTTTACTATGTTTTTGTAGGTTATATTTCGCAATAATATAGAAGGTCGTTACAAAGAAGTAGAAAGAAATGAACACACCAAAGATATTACTTTTAAAGTAACCGTGAAATTAAAAATATTTTCTTACATGATAACTGTTTCGTAGACTGTGCTACGCAACGCCTACGGCGTAGAGGCTCTCTAGCTCGCACGGGAACAAAGATAGGTTGTCGCAAAAATGTTTTCTTTTAGAGGTTTGTATGCTGTTATTATTTTATTCATGTGAAATGTAAATGACTATGCGTTATTATTACACGAAAAGGACGAGCGTAAAAATAAAAATGTCTGGATATATAAATGTGATGCGTAGCACTGGGTTTCTTTGTCAAAAGCACATGATAAATATAGCTCCTGTAAAATTAGCTGCCTCTTGGATGATTGATAATAACATCGCGTTGCTATAATAACATATTAATGAGTTCACTGGTGTGACTGTTTATTTATATCTAGTAGGTAATACCACGAAGTGGTTAAAGTTAATTGCGGCTAATTTTCTGTCTACTGAGTTTGAATAAATCTATTTCGAATATAGATTCGGGCTATATACCTAACCTGAATAATGAAAGTATTTCAGCTTATAAGCAAAATCATCATGATTTTGCTTGCTAAATGTTTCAGTTTTATTGTTAGTTTCAAATTATTATTTAGGGCTCACGCACAGGCTTTCCTTGCATGTACTGTTAACGAGGTATGATCTACGCATAAATCATCGCTTGAAATCTTATCGTTAGGCTATTTGCGGGTCACTTAATGTTACCATGATTAACTTTTACAAGGTAAGAGCCACTACTCCGGGTAGTGTTTGGTTACCCTTCCGCTGTGTCCCAAACCAAATCGGAAGGCGGTGATTATAAATGAAATGATTTTTTAAATTACTGTTTTTTTTTTAATGAACTGCGAGGAAAATCCGAAAAAGACTATACTGAAGAGGTACATTTGGGTTGTGCAGCAATTGAAGAACTTCAAAAGTCTTCAATCACCGCCAAAAACCTATTAATAGTACCTATTGAATTCGCTAATATATCAAGTATATCTAGATTGATTGCTCCTGACTATGAGGCTATGTGATCCATTTCGTCCGTGGATAAAGTTAAAAAGATGTGTTCGAATGAACGAGTACTATAGAACCCTAAATACCTTCCACAATGTTACTTCTTTTATGCTTATCTTAATGAACAGAAGGTACTGATTCATAAAGACCATTTAGAAATTCCTAAATTTTAGAAATGATACATAAGTCATCAACAAGATAAAGAGAAAGAGAGATTGGGGAAATCTTTCGAAGAGACAGATCAAAGGCATGTGAACGGGAATCCTCGACCCTCGACCTTGGATAAAACAATTCACAAGTATGAAATCGTGAGTGAATATCCTCTGTATTGCTTTGAATTTGAAATCTATACCTCATAGTGAGGTACCTATTGCAGTTATTCAGGCTTTTAATGTAGAACTCTTATCCAAATAGGTCGTACGTAGTCAGTTGCTTTGCGCTACTTACTGTCATAGAGGTAATCAGTAAGGACGCCAGATGTTACGCACTCAGTGTAGCTCCTTTAGATACTACTTATTTCAGTGGATATCTTACATCAAAAAGTTAAGAAGTTTCACTGATGTAAAACTTCCATAACTCGAGTTAACTTCACTATTGAATAGGAAACAAAAATGAAATAGTCACTGAAATGTTAGCAAAATATAGCGAGTGGAATCAATGTGTAGTGGAATGAGCTGAAGCGGATGGGTTGCGAGGGGTGGCTGGGGTGCTGGCGCTCGGGGGCTCGGGACCGGGGCGCGGGCGCGCGGCGGGCGCGCGGCTGGCGCGGCGACGGCGCGCGGCAGTCGCACGCCAGCACGTGCGCGCACCGCCCTCGCGCCGCCCGATTGCCGGCGCCCGGTGCCCGCCGCATCACCCGCGCCCTGTGATCCCAACGCGCTCAATATTTCGACACCACTAGAATTAGTTCACCTGTTAAAATCTACCAAAAACGTACGGTCGTCTGTTTACATTTTGTTGAGTTACGCCCGATCTTGTAATGTATGGGTCATCCTCTCGCGATTTAAATATTTATGGGTCAATAGTAAGAGTTTTACTGAGATTGCTTACATCATCGGAACCATAATTTAGGCGGGAAATAAAATTACGTATAAATAATAGCAACTAAGTAATCTGTAATGTTATATTATAATGTAGTCGACAGCGAAAGGAAATGTTAAAATGGTATTTTACATGACTGTGGTTTATAATGTACCTACCTACTTTACATTTTATATGTTAAGCCTATAAAGAGACTAAACGCCACTTGCTCGTCTTCATATTAACATAGCATCATGTTCTTCTGGTTTTGTGTGGTATATTTCAAATATTAATCATGAGCGGTTCTAACCCTTTGTTGACAATAACCATGGCTCCGAGCAGGGTATCTTCATTCAGTGTGCGTGCTAGATAAATTAATAGAATCACATAATGTCTGCTTTGACTGGATATGTTTTGTTTAATTAGCTTATACTAATACTTCATTTTATATATTATGTAGAGTAAATATCTAAGTATCTTTCCCTTGGATAATTGTTAGAATTTCTGATTGAATTGAAATTAAACTAGGTTTAGGTACGAAACTCAATTAGACTGAACCAGTCATTGTCGTATGGTTTTGTTCTCAGCCGTTTAAGAAATTAATTATAGGTACTAAACAAGACGTTCCTAGGTCTTATTTGGCGTTAGCTCTATTCTAGAAAAGTTCTAGTACTTATCTAGTCTATTTGCTTTAATTTGAACTGCCCATTTAAATCCAAGAAATGATGAAAACTTTTATTCTAGATTTTTTTTGGAGTTACTTCTTTCTTAACATAAAAGTTTCTTTATGAAACAGACTCAGTATCTAAGATATTGCGTATTTATCGCTTTATTCAATAACAAACTGCCCAAATATAGAATATTTATGAACCTAAGATGGGTGCAGTTTACAAATAATATACATAGACAAAGGGTGCATCAATTTGTAAAAGCAAAATGTGGAGATGAGACCATGACCGTGACCCTGAAGGCAACAGGAAGGATTTTTTAAAGAGACTAAAAGACTAGTTTTTTTGGCTGAATGTAGGTAGAGTTTAGCTGTACCTATGACGCTAGGAACTACTTAGGTACGCTGATATAAAATGGGTTTACTTTCTGCTGCCGAAAACAAGGATTTCAACGAAAACGCAAACAATTAAGGATATCCTACTAATAAAGATAATATGTGTCAAAGTCTTGATATTTGAAATTGGTTTTTTGTAATCAATCGGGCGTTAATTAACGGTTCATCGGAATTAGATGAAATGTGGCACACAGGAAGACATGGATTAGGACATAGGATACTTTATGTAGTAGGTACGTTCCTGTGAGATAATAATTATGAATGCTATTTGTATCTTTTTCCTCCACGCAGCTGAATCCGAGCAACGAGCAACAGCTAGTTTTACTCTACTTTCCTCATCTCATTGACCTAATTTGGTATACACCAGATAATAAACTCTGAAAAGCAGCACAGCTAGTAGTAATGAAATATCTTAATCATTAGGTAGATATAGAGATATACATACAGCTATAATCACGTTTTATGAAGTGATGTGAAATTCGCACATACAAGTGGAACGGGAAACTAGTAAACTGCCATTTAGCATGAAAGTGATGGCCCAATTCAGAGCTAATATCATATTATTTAGCAAATGAGCATCTAATATGGATTAACTGATCATTCAAATCTAATTCCTAATTTATCTCGACAGTTTCACAATAGAAATGAACAGTTGATATTGAAAATCATCATTCTCCTGGCCCTTATCCCAATTTATTTGGTCGGCGCAATATGTCTTTTTCTTCCTTACTTCTTTATTAGTCGCCATATATATATAAAGTTAATTTAGCTCAGTTTTTTTTTAAGTTTCGACACTTATAACGCGTGACTAACTCTCATCAGCGCTGGCAATGAGCAGGATAAGTGAAACAAATAACTTGTGAGTTAAGTTTCACGGTCACTTGACTAACGTCCATCGTAACAATTGTCAATATTGAAATTAGTGTGGACAAAACCATGGGTACGTTATGTGTCTTCAAACGGCCCAGTTAATGAATGGATATCGGAACAATGTTTCAGCGTGTAATTTATTCATTACACAGACGTCCTCGATCAAGCCGTCTTGCTAACGGAAAGTCTCCGCTTGATGATTTCTCTGACGTTCATATTATATAGGTACGATGGGACACACGTTGTTCAAGTTTACGCTTCTCTAAATTAATATGAGATCCATATTGTTTCCAATATTTAACCTTATAGTTTAAAGGATAGCTCGATGGCTTTTCGTAACAATTAACACATTCTTTGATAAATAAAAACTGAATTACAAGCTGCATGTTTCCAAAATATGGCTTAAAGCCTTTTTAGATATTTATTCATTTTTAGATTTTTATAAAGTTGCCTTGGGGTTGCCTTTGACCCAATCAGATTCGTGATTTATAAATGTGAATCATGTCACTAACATGAACACTAGACACTGTATTAACTTATAGCAGACTTGTGATGGTCGTGTTTGTTTGTTTGTGACATTTTATGAAATAAATAATTAATTTAGGAGCAGGTCATTCGTACATTCTCACTTCACCCCTCGTCGTCCAAGGGAGTTAAACTGTTTTGACATCAAAATTACATCCAGTTCAGTAATAAATAATGATTTGACACTAATGTAGATTTCAGGATATTATTTATCACTTTTAACTAAGTACTTTATCATTTCATAACATTTTCAGTTTTAAATTAACTTTATGAAAACAGAGCCATGACAATAATGGAGAACACTTTTAGCAATAAATTGCTTGAACTGGTGAAATTGTACATAAATAAACACTAAAAGCAATGGAGAAACAAATGCAGGCGAGAGCGTGGAACAAATCAGCATGTTGGATATGTTTAGTGCCGCCATGGGGATTCACAGACCGAGAAGAAGAACAGCTGTACTCGGCGTACACACAGCGACAGCGGCAACGAGCCGTGCCGCGGCTGCTGGCCACTGGCGCGCTCATGCAGGCGTTCGCGGTGCTGGTGCCCGGCGAGCGCGACCTGTCGTTCGCGTACGCTTCAGTCGCGGTGGCGCTGGTGGCCAACCTGATCCTGGCGTCCACGTACGTGTGCGTCCGCCCCGCGCGCACCATCCTCAACCACGTCGCATGGCTAGTGCTGTGGACTCAGCTGTTGGTGAGCGCGTCCCGACGACTGGGAGATTCCTACAACGAGTTACTAGGATGGGCCGTAGTGCTTCAATATTTTACCCTCGCCACCCTTCCGTTACATCATGTGTTGCTCATATTGTACAGCACAATTTCGTTTTGCGGTTATCTACTGGTGCAGTACTACAACGCTTCTACATCTGAAAGCAGGCTGGCCGACGACTTTTACTTTCAGGTATTTACACCTTAATTAACTAGGTACTAGTTACAAGTGACTTAATTTACTTATCTACCCTAATCTTTCGTATGTCTTTTAAATCTTCAAACGTTTCAACAGCAAATTGCAAATGGTGCACTGCTGCTTGGCGCCACTTTACTGGGTGGAACTGCATATGCTATCAGTGAAAAGCAGCAACGTAGTTCTTTCCAAGAAACTAAGAGAAGCTTGCGTGATAAACTTACGATTGAACAACAAAGCAAAGAACAGGTGATTGTTTTCGCTTTACATCTGTGTTAACCATTTACATTTGTCAGTATAAGTAGTTCTAAAGCCTATAAGTAAAGTCATAAAGAGAAATGTTCAAAAAAGTTTCACTTGACATGCTTCGCTTTCCTGTATATATACCTAGGTCCTCTTGAAGTAATCTTTCTGTCTAGTTCAGCAGGGGTGCGTCTCATATCATATAAAGTTATTTGGCATATTTTCAATTCAATAACGTTCACAAGATACTTATAATAAACGTGAGATATAACACCAACTGTTGATATAATTTCTTTACATATAACATTTATATACTCTAAAACTTATTTCGTATAACGTTATTGGATATATCGTTTATTTAATCGAAAATCATTAGGTCTATCGTTTAAAATATATATATGTCACGGCTAATAGCCGAAGTGCGGCTACACCTAGTTTTAGCCGGCCGAAGTGTGGCTACAACTAGATTTAGCCGGCCGAAGTACGGCTACACCTAGTTTTAGCCGGCCGAAGCGCGGCTTCATCTAGTTTTAGCCGGCCGAAGTGCGGCTACACCTAGTTTTAGCCGGCCACATGCGGTTCGTGTGTATTTCGGGAGGCAACATAGGATGCAAGAGCGAGCAAAGAGCACCCCGAGGTTCGGTTTGGTTAGATTCCTTTAAACCCCTTACATAGAAATAGGAGCCCCGCGATGCGCGGCTCCGTCGACGTAGGAAGGATGCAAGAGCGAGCGAAGGGCACCCCGAGGTTAGGTTTGGTTAAAACTAGGTGTAGCCGCACTTCGGTCATTAGCCGTAACATATACTATATTGATACCGTCATTATGGTTAACACCCCGATTCAGAGCAATACGACTCGGATAGGTTAGGTTAGAAGGCCTTCGTGGTTTTTAGGGTTCCGTACCCAAAGGGTAAAAACGAAACCCTATTACTAAGACTTCGCTCTCTGTCCGTCTGTCTGTCACCAGGCTGTATCTCAAGAACCGCAATAGCTAGACAGTTGAAATTTTCACAAATTATGTATATCTGTTATATAAACCATGAAAAAGAAGTACACGAGACAATAAATAACATAGTTGGTTGGTTAAGTAGTTGTACAATCAAATTAAAAAATATAATTTCAACATTACATTCGAAGAAGAAAAAAAGGAATAGAGATGAAAATATTAGATTTCTTGGTATTACCTTAGACGAGCACTGCAATTGGAAACTACATGTAAATACAGTATGCAAGAAACTCAATAGATTTGTTTACGCTTTGAGACGGTTAAGGAAAACAGTTAGTGAGACAGCAGCTCTTACTGCTTATCACGGCCACGTAAGCTCCATCATAACATCGTTTACGCCTTACGGCATTTCATACAAACTTTCAAGCCAAGCAAACCGATGGATGTTCTGGACTGAAATTTAATTTAATAAATGAGGTGTTTGTTTTCTATTAATAAACTAAAATTTTATTCGAGAATATCCAACGGTTTCTTAGTAAACTTCAACAATATCCGACGCTCCTGTATACTTAACTCCTTTGTTGACTGTACATAATGAAAATTGGGATGTTTATTAGAAACCAATTACATTTATTTGTTGACAGTAATGAAAACCGTAAATATATTTCAAGAGACCCTACGAAATTGGAAATTCATACTTCTTGTTGAAACGCATTACATAAAAAGAATAGCTATAGGATGTCCATCAAAGTATACAACCATATTCCACGTCGGTTGAGAGAACTTCCCTTATATCAGTTTCAAAAGCAAATGAAATTATGGTTAATAGAGAATTGTTTTTATACCTTAGATGATTTTTTTAACTTTAAGACTTAATCCCTATAAAATATGACCTATTGTATCTGTGAACTTTTGTATTTTATTGTTCCTGTAAATTTTCGCATGCCTCATATAGGTGATATGTGTAAAGCACTACTTTATTGTAACACCAATTGTGCCTTATCTCTGGCGAAATAAATGATTATGATTAAAAATGAGTTCAAGCGATTCTGAAATGTTGACCCCAGATTCGGTTAAAGACGAGGCAAATACAGTACTTACCTAATCGAAAATCTTATTCCAGAAATTTCAAAAGAAAGATACTTAAATACGTACAATGATTTTATGAATTTGAAGAAAATAAAAACATTAACTTTTCCCTAAATTTGAAAGAAAAGTAGAGTGTTTATCACGGGTGAAAGTCATCAATTCCTTTCGACCCTTGTATAACAACCCGTGAATTCCTACCAAGGTACCGTATCCTCGGCAGGCGTGTCCAACTCGCTCTTTGCCGGTTCGTTTTGTTTCAATATTTATTATTTCGGTGGCTCTTGATGCCCGTCTGACTGTAGATACATTTTTCTCGGAGATCGCGTGACGTTGGAACATGGAAGTAGTTGGAGTCGGTAGTTGGTCGTATTAACAACCGCTGTTCCAACGGAAGTAGTTCATGATCCGAGCTCAATCAACTAATTTGCAACCTTGTTAAGTTAGGTTATATTTGTACAGGTAGTTAAGTAGGGCTGTTGTCCTACGTAACTACCTGTAGAAATGTCAGTTTTAATGGAACACAACAGTTGTTATCGAGAGATAGAGCGAATTACCTCAGTTCAGGACACAAAACCAAACGTGATTCGGGATCTGAGACCTATTTCTCTTTTCCACATATTTTCAACCCAAGAATTTCTTTTTCACACTCACTTCCTCAATCAGAATTCCACTATAGGTACATACCTACATTGTATTTGAACTATTTTCGCGGCAGGTGTACCGTATATATGATTGTGTTCAATAGGCAAGCCTCCGGCTGCAATCAAATCGTTTACTATCTGTGATCCATGAAATCACGGCAAACATCGACGAGCTGGCTTCATGCGCAGCGATGTGTGCCGATGATATATCTCACACCTATGCGTGGTTTCATCATCCATGAAATATAGCGAACAAACAGGGGGTCTAAAAAGGCCACTTTGGAGAATCATAAAAGCATAACATTATGAGTCCGTGTTTTTCTTTTTTTCGCTGCTTTACGGTAGGTATAATCAAAGAGATTGGGATTGGATTTCTAATATAATTAATTTGCCTCTAGTGTAAACGAGTCTTTAGATGTCGAACATAAAAACAATGTGACAATAATAACGAGTCACCGCACGGCGACAGCGATAACGCGCCGCACGGCGGTAGACAATGCAAAACTTCTCAAAACTTCTAACAATTACCTTCATAATAGTCTTAATGTTAACACTACTCTTACTACCGTATTGTAATATTTAGTATTTATTTCTGTATAAGTGATTTGTAATCTTTTAGAAAATAAATGAATTCAAACCGTATTTGGATTAGATTGATTGGTATTTTAGCACAGACAAAAAAAAAAATAACTGAAAAATCTTTCACCAATGGGATTTGATACGATTAACTTAACAGTTAACTGTCCATTATGTTATCCTTTTATGATTCTGCCAAAGTGGCCTTTATAGGCCTTCAGATCTTTTAATTAAAACACTTTTATTGATATGAGTTCAGACAACGCCAATTTCTTCAGTCTGAATTTAAGTAAACAAGAGATTGCATTTGCAGAAGTACCGTACAGTCCGAGTACATTTCTGAAAAATATGTCGAATCGCGCTGACCCACATTCAAATAGAAACCCTCTAAAAGTCTAAACATTATTTTCGTAGCCGCCAATCCAAGAATAGGGCGCTCGCAACTCGTAATAATTTTTTTTAATACTTAGATAATCTGGAAGAATAAAATGAAATAGCAGATGATAAATCTTAGGTATACTGCCTGCCTTCTTATTACTTTTTTAAGGTGAATGAAATCTTTAGAAAACAATATAACTATTATGATGATATGCTTTGTAGGAGAGGCTACTTCTATCGGTGTTACCAGAACACGTTGCTGTTCAGATGCGGAAAGAACTGGGACTGATAGACACACAGTTCAAAAAAATTTACATGTCACGCCATGAAAATGTCAGGTATGTCTGCTGTTTAGAACATCATATTATTTAAATTAATCACACTATAATATTATAAAGGCGAAAGTGTGGGGGTGTGTGTGTGTTTATATGTTTGTTAGGTACTTCTTCACGCTCAAACGGCTGGAACAATTTTGATAAAATTTTGTATCGAGGTAGCTGACACCCTGGATTAACATATAGGCTACTTTTTATCCCGATATTCCCACGGGATCGACATTTACGCGGGTGAAACCGCGGGGTGCAGCTAGTTATATATAAAACAAAGTCGGGTTAGTTACACCATTTATAACTCAAGAACGGCTAACAAATTTTTATGATCTTTGATTTGTTGGATTTGTCTCCGCCCCGAATAGCAGAATAACTATTAAAACATGAGAAAAATTCACAAAAAAAAAAGACAAACATAGTAATTCATTTTCTCATACAATTTGTATGGAACGGCTTTTTTATGATATCTTGAGAACGGATTGTCTGATTTCGATAGATGGCGGTACGAAGTTCGCCGGGTCCGCTAGTTAAATATAATTCCAACTATGATTAACATATTATTTGTTCACCACCAGTATTCTGTATGCCGACATCGTAGGCTTCACGGCTATTTCCTCAACTTATTCAGCGCAAGATCTCGTCGCAATATTGAATGAGCTGTTTGCTCGTTTTGATCGACTTGCTGAGGTAAAGAAAATTTAATTTATTATTTCGTCTTCAAGTCTCGTCCGCCGTAAATTATTACTCTCGGCTTCCGTAAATTGGAATTTTATTTTGTAGAAATATCAACAACTTCGCATCAAAATTCTCGGCGACTGTTATTATTGCATCAGCGGAGCGCCTGTTGAACGTCCGGACCATGCCGTGCTCTGCGTGCACATGGGACTATCTATGGTTAAAGCTATCAAGTAAGATTATGAAGACTTAAGATGTCAATACGACTATCATTTATGGGCTACATAATATGAGTTGAACCCAAGTTGAACCATAATTTGTATTGTACAGATACGTTCAGCAGACGACAAACTCGCCGGTAGACATGCGCGTGGGCATCCACACAGGTGCAGTGCTCGCGGGGGTGCTGGGGCAGAGGCAGTGGCAGTTCGACGTCTACTCGCGAGATGTCGAACTCGCTAATAAAATGGAGAGCAGTGGAATGGCTGGGTTAGTGCCAACTATCCTGAGAAGTTTTCAGTTTTAAAGAAAGAAAACAACTGTATGATTTTGACAAATAAGTGACGTCTAATAATTTGGACATTTTATGTTTCTTGTTTAACGTATTGTTATCGCTTTCGAAGAATTATTTATTTATTTCATCATCATTTCAGCGAAAAAAACTCCAGTGTTGGACATAGGCCTCTCCCAAGCATCGCCACTTCGACCGGTTTTTTACTTCTCGCTTCCAGGCGATTCCTACGGCATTTATTTATTTATACTTAGTTAATTAAAATGGTATATTATGTACCTAGGTACATTACATTCATAGAAACTTAAAATATAAATAAGTATAAAAAAGGTCCCTATGTACCTAGGTATATATACCTGCTTAATGTATCAATAATGTAAATTTTGCAGGTGCTTTTTCTAAATAGTACCTAAGTGAGACAAAGCTCACACAAAAGATGCGATAAAATCATCAAATGGGTGGAATATTCGTGTATTCTTAGTTGAAAAAGATTTATTTATTCAGCGACTTTAGTAGCTGTTTCTATTTATGTATACGTAGTTACATTCTATTAATAAGAGTTTTGTTTACAGACGCGTACATGTTTCTGAGGTAACTCTGAGTTTTCTGAACAACGAGTTTGAGGTCGAGCCCGCTCATGGTGAACGCCGTGAAGAAATGCTACGGCAAGCTGGAATCAAGACTTACTTTATTGTGAAAGTTCTCAAACCAGTAAGTTATTTGTTTATCTGTAGATACTTACCTAATAATATCAATGGAGATAGATACTGCTTTACTATTTTTACAATGTACAATGAAACATTATTCTATCTAGCTAGCTACAGATGCTATAACAACATACAGTAGACCTTGTATGTTTTTTCATGTCATATTTCAGTTCAGTAGCTTTCAGTGTAGGCGTAATTTCGATGAGTTTACTTCAGGAGGTACCTACGAACGTGTAATGAGGAATAAACATTTACGCTAAACGTGGACGTGCGTATTTCTGAGAATCACTCGCAAACACTTCAGTTCACTCTCTAGTTGCCGTTGCCAACGAATTTTCGACATAATTTTTGTTGTTATTACAAAAGCAGGTGGATACTTTTCAAATAAATACTACTACTATACTAAGTACAATTAGGTTGTATTAAGTATTTAAAAGCTTTTACAAAGTCGCATTCGGTTTTCAAGTTCTTTCACTGCTTGTGATCACACAAGCACAGTGTGACATTTGTAGAACGACTCTTATATATACCTACCTATGACTTCACAGATATCTTACACAAAGTGAACAAAGTCTATGAACAAGACTGTTTTGTTTGGTATCTCGATGAACAAAGAAAAGTGATGAAGTCAAAGTTGATAAGTGTTGATGAGTAGCGAGCTTGTCATCTGTCAATAGATAAACACTCATTGTTTAATCACGATAGGTCCTACAAAAGTTCTAATGCGAAAGCGCTCGTCGATTGTTTTATAGGTAATGATTAGCATTGCGACTATTAGCGCCAGTTTGAACAACTTCATCGGCGCACGCGGACTTCGTCCCGCATCCCGCGCGGGATTTACTTCAGTATGGCCAGAGCTTAACAAGTTTGTATTTGTGTTTCGAGCGAATCCAAATTGGAATTGAAGAAAGTTTGAGATGAAACAACACAAAAATATTTATTGAGCGTAGCTCAAAAATATTAAAGTGTCTGTAATTTATTAATTAATTGTACCTATTTAGATCCAAATGGATCAATAAAATTAAGCTATTTACTTAGTTTATTAAAATCCAACATTTTCCTTAAGTTTGCCGTATGTCATTACTTCCCAGAATTTGATCCTTATTAGGGACACTATCGAATGTTGTAATAATACAGTGTATGTTTTTTTTTATCAAAATCAACGGGTTCGATTCCTGGCTAGAAATATTGATTTTTCAAAAATCCAATGATGCAATTTTAGTTTTCATCAAAATCGAGCCCGCGACTCTTTTGAGTACCTACTTTTCGTTATTCCTCATAGTTTCGGATTTGGCCATCCACGCCCACTTGAAAAATTCACCCTGTATATTTAGCTTATAGTTTACATTGGTAAAATACATAAGCATTAGAATTTTTGAACTGTTTTTATTTGTTCTACGATAAGTGTTAGGTACTCGTCGTCATCAATACTGTTGCGTCATACGGAAAATAATTGAGTGTACATACATAATGCGATATCGAGAAGGGAACTAGGTAGTTTAAAGAACCACAAATACACGTAATTTTACCGTTTATCGAATAGGCTTTATATTACTTCCGTTTATCAAGGAAGAATTAAGAAGTTATTATTAAAAATAATCTCACTTTGGCGGCCATTTAATCAAAAGCTGCTTTATCTCAACAACCCGACACATTGCAAGGAGGTATTTCAAATAGGTAGGTATCCGGACTGAAGCAACTGAAAATATTATGTTCCGTGTCTACCTAATGTAAATACAAAATGCATTCAAATATACATATTATTTTATGGTTTAACAAAGTACCTACATAATTTTAAAAAAACCGGTCAAGAGCGAGTCGAACTCGCGCACCAAGGGTTCCGTACCATCATAATAATATGTTTTTAAATTTTCATCGGCGAAGCCTATCACTGCGCGCCGCGGTGTAGAATATTGCAGTTTTAGGTCGGCGACATAATCTCTTGACCGATAGTGGAACTAATGTAACTTTTGTTGATGATTTCTGAAAAGTGTGCTATTTAGAGACATCGTTTTATTTTTCCTGTAATCTTTACATAAACCTCTATCACATAGAACTATTTCAGATTTTTCTCTTTGTAAACTTCGGAAATAAGGGCGAACGATATTTTTTTTAAATTTTTCATCAGAAGTCGAAAACTATGCAGCCTAAAAAAAAAGAAAAAATGTTTGAGAATGTACAAACTGCGCTCTTTCATATGATACCCCACATCACATGCCCTACTAGTCCCACTTCGAATTTTTCTGACTTTTATTTTCAGTCCCTACTGTTGTGAAAAAATGTATATATATTTTTATTTCTTTCTTATTTGCAAAATAGTTGGGCAAACGTCATCTAAAACTAGTCCAAATTTCAAGTTGATAGCATTAGTAATTCTTGAGATATCCAGCTGTGACAGACGGACAGACAGACAGACAGAGAGACAGACTGAATCGCACCATAAGGGTTCCTTTTTACCATTTTGGTACGGAACCCTAACAAAGTCTTATTTTAGGCGGAAACGACAATTAGCTAGCTTTGAGCTTACCGGGTAGGGTAGCCCACCTTTAACCTACTTTATTTGTATTTTGAACGCTGTTTTGTTTTCTCCCTAACCTTTTACACACACATACCTACTACAAAACTACACATATCTTGTTGGTGTAAAATGCAAAACAACGTTGTGTTTTTTATAACCCACCTACTAAATATTGTTTTCAACACACTTGCTCGTAAAGTGGCTCTTATTGAACCGCTTTAAGGTCCATAATGGAGTGTATTACGAACGCGTGCTTTTTCTTTACTTTAATCCACATGTTCTGTAATACCACAGATAACTATTTACTAGTCGGAGACGCGCGCTTTTTTAATCTCATCAAACCCTGCGTTCCGAATTGGGAAATAATCGATGTGTTCCGAATTGGGAAATAACCGAATTAGCGTGAGCGCGATAACGATAACGATGACGTCATGACATTCGCCATCTTGCGATAATGCCGACCATGCCCTAGAATAATATCACCGTGAGCGCTGTCAAAAATGACAGTGTGTGTATGAGGTTGTGTCAGTGTGTGTTTTGTTTTGAGTTGCATCATCTTTATATTAAACTAACGTGGCATTTTTGAAAATGTGCTTCTGGCTGACAGTCGCCACCTAACCAAAGAAGAAGAACTGAAGAAGAAATGTGGTGTTTATACAAAGAAATACTGTAATCATATCTTTTTTACATTGTGTAAGCACTGTCATGTGAGCGCGTTCACGAGTGTTCCGAATTGTTGCCAGCTCTCAGCAGTCATAATAGTAATATCTAAATCGGAACGCATGTGAGATGATGCATGGACGTAATATTACGTCCATGGAGATGATGTGAGCGCTGTGATGTGAGCGATTATAGCTAATTCGGAAAGCGCCCAAAGAGACTTCATGCCGAAAGAAAAAATCCGCAGCCTATATTTCAATTTTTTTTTAAATAGTCTGTATTGTCCTTGGTCGCAAAATGAACTCGCAGGGGACCACAGACAATTTAAGGTGAATGGCGCAGTGGTAGACCGCGAAATTCTTAGGTTTTTTGCAATTTTCAGGTTTGTGTTTATTATATTGTTGGGAATGAACAGTAGCGAGTAGCATCACCATAGAGTCCACAGATAAAATATTCCTAATCACACCTATAAAAGGAGTGTCAAACAGATGACAGGTCCCTTTTTTCCCGCCAAACGTTGGAGCGTTCACACTCGCAGATGTGTCATAATAGCATTTGTTTCCTCATAATTATTTTTGTGTTGTAATTATTAATATTTTTCGATTGTATTAAAATAGTTCTTAGCCGTTATTTCTTTTTTAATAAAATCCACTTCTGGTTCCTAAAATCAGAAGTGGGATAGGATCTACACACAGCCTGACCGTTTGGACTATCCATTTTTTTTTTTCCAATTTATTTAGGGCGCGACTCGTTAAATCTGTAAAACTTGTACGCGTTATTTTCTTAAAATAATGGGCAGATCGTGGCGTCTTTGTTCTCGTAGTCGGTTGCGTGATTTTCGTGGACAGGTAAAACATTCCAGTGATAGTGATAGGTGTCGTTCGCGGACTAAGTCACGGTCGGTCCCGCATTATACATAGGTTGCGTGCTAGGCATAGTACTAGTCGCAAACGTTCTAAGGATCACAAGTTACAACATTCGTTAGATGTAATCCTGGCGCTATTGAACGTGTTAGAACAAAATAAGGCGCATGCAGATGTCGTCAACAGGGATCCGGTAAGTACTCAACCTTTATTATTCGAAAGTGAATTTATTCACAATTTATGTGATCAGTTGAATAATAGTTCTCCGTCTCGTACTGAGGAACCTACCGCCCTTATGTCGACACCTGTACGTGTAACTTAACTAGTGAGAACCGCGAATTATTGCAAAAGTCTATGCCTAGTACTAGTGGTGTACCTACATAAAAATAATGATTGCCATCCCGCGAGCGATACTCACACGAATTGTACTTACCTTAGTGTTAGCTGAAGTATTAAAATCTGTAATTCCATCGCGATCTCAGTATTACGTTTCGAACTTCGACCCCAGTATTCACAACATAAATTCGTGGTGCGAGGAAGTCGATCTAGCCCGGGATTCTAATGGTTGGAGCGACCGAGAATATTTGTCACGCGTAGCACAGTGTTTGAAAGGTGACGCTAAAGTTTGGTTAAACGAGTGGGTGACCAACGATCGGTCATGAACAAAAAGCGAGAATTCAAACATCTTTGCCCAAGTAAGCTCGATTTTGCTAATATACTTGCCGATGTCATAAATAGCACGTCAGATAAGTTTAGTACGTATGCCGAATACGCTCGTCGATTGTTATTACGGCTTCGCATAGTCAAGGGTTTGAGCGAAGAGTTTATGACAGATATAGTTATTCGGGGTATAGCGGACGCGCAGGTGAGGGCTGCAGCAGCAAACGCCAACTTAACTGCTGATAGTTTAGTTTCGTTTCTATCGATATACCAAGCCTAGCTGCGGTAAAAAAAAAAAGAAGATAATCGCGTAGGTACTAACATTGAAACGGCGTGATGATGCGAGTCAACCTAAGATCAAATGTTTTAACTGTGGGCAAACTGGACATAAAAGTTATCGTTGTCAAAAAAAGAAACCGCATGTTGACAAACCGGAGGAAAAATCACATTAAGTTCAAATACATCAGTCCCATGTACTTTTTGTAAAAAGCTCGGACATGATGAAAGTAAGTGAAGCAAGTTTGCAAAAGAACGATCGGGAAATAGTAACGCACGTAACATCAATCTTTGTAACGAAGTTGATTGAGTTGATTCATTGAGTCTTTAGTTAATTCTCATAAGAGTAATGACATTACTACGGCAGTAGTCCAAGGCATCCCGGTCGACGACGTACTAATTGATAGCGGTGCAATGAATACTTCTTTGATTTCTGTTATGGATAACGTTTTAAAACACCTGTCATGCCAATCAAAGACTAGACGTTGCGTACTTAAGGGCTTCAGCGAAAAGGAAATAGTTTCAACTTCATACGTTACTTTGACCATTGAGCTTCCCGAAATAAACATTGAAGCTGATTTCGTAGTTGGACCTTCCTCGTGTATGTTTACATCTTTAATAATTGGAGTCGATGACGTTTTATTGTTGAGCCATATGGTGGAGGAAGGCCTTGAACTCCTTAGGAAAGTGCTTCACACGCTCTCGTCATCAGGTTTTTCTATTAATTTGCGTAAGTGCACATTCGTTTCAACCGAGGTGGAGTATCTAGGCCAGGTGGTGAGTCAGGGTCAGGTAAGGCCGAGCCCTCGCAAAGTAGAAGCCTTGGTAAACAGCCGTTCGCCACAAAACGTCTTGCAAGTCCGGCAGTTCTTAGGACTTGCTGGATACTTCAGGCGGTTTTTAAAAGGATTTGCAGTCAAAACCGCTTGTATAGCCAAACCTACCAAAAATAATGAAAAGTTCGCATGGGGACCAGAACAAGAGAAGACTCGGTAGGGGATCATCGAGTGCCTGACGAGTGAACCCATTTTGGTCATATTTGATCCTAGTTTAGCCACGGAAGTACACACTGACGCGAGCAGTGCGGGGTACGGTGCCGTTCTAATGCAGTCTTCTACAGATGGTAACAAAAGAGTTGTGGAATACTTCAGCAGGGTGACACAAGCTGCGGCTGAGTATATGGTACCCTGGCGAGGGGAGTGGTACCCTGAAACCTGTACAGCGTTCTTTGAAAGTGAGTGTTTGCACATATTTATGTTGTGTAGCTGGTTAAGTCTGATGTTTATCTACTTGACTGTGTTACTCGTATAGACCCGATGTAGTTGTTACTGGGTCCGTGTCGATAAACGATCCGATGTAGATGTTACTGGGTTGGTGTTGTGTAATGGTCCGATGTAGATGCTACTGGATCTGTGCTGATAGATGATCCGATCTGGATCAATATCATTGGAGACCCGATGTAGACGTTACTGGGTTGGTGTTGTGTAATGGTCCGATGTAGATGCTACTGGATCTGTGCTGATAGATGATCCGATGTAAGATGTTACTGGATCAATATCATTGGAGACCCGATGTAGATGTTACTGGGTTGGTGCTGTGTAATGGTCCGATGTAGATGCTACTGGATCACCTGACACACTGAGGCAGGTTTATTCTGTAAGGCCTGTGGCAGTGTGTATGGGAACTTGCCCTTGCAGCAAAAGGTTCCTGAAACGCGTGCAACGGTGACTTCGACCCTGTATGGTTTGTGTTTTTAAGAGAGACGTCTCTGTAGATGGTGATTTATAGTTGAGGATGGATGAATTTTCGAATTACTTACCGTTTTTGTGAGATGGAAATGAAATGTGACGTATGAATTAGCTGATTGAGAGATGAATGCTTGAGTTGTCTAGGAAGTTGACTTTCAGGTGTTTTCTATATTTGTGTTATGGCTTTCAGATGAATCTGATGAAGAACTAAACGGTGAACATGATGCGCTGCCTATACCAGGACCCAGCACCAGATCAGATGCGGTCGAGGACGACGCACAGTCAGGAGAGGCCGTGTTGGGAATGAACAGTAGCGAGTAGCATCACCATAGAGTCCACAGATAAAATATTCCTAATCACACCTATAAAAGGAGTGTCAAACAGATGACAGGTCCCTTTTTTCCCGCCAAACGTTGGAGCGTTCACACTCGCAGATGTGTCATAATAGCATTTGTTTCCTCATAATTATTTTTGTGTTGTAATTATTAATATTTTTCGATTGTATTAAAATAGTTCTTAGCCGTTATTTCTTTTTTAATAAAATCCACTTCTGGTTCCTAAAAATATTTTTTCTATAGGCTGTATCGGTTTTGTCTGTGCCATAGATTAATATATTTAAAATGAGTCAATGTTGCGCGCGTATCGCTAGTGCTGGCTAGCACGGCGCGCGGGAAAACAAAACCAGCGCGCCATTTTCCATACAAGTTAATATTTAACAATACAAGTCTGTTTTTTTTCCTCGCAAGTGTGTTGAAAAACGTCGTATGAAACGCGTGTGCATTAATCAATATACACTCGGCTTTCTTATCGCTCTCGCCTGCGGCTCGCGCGATAATATCGCCTCGTGCATAATGATCAACATAGCACACATGTATCATAATGTACTATTTTTGTCAATATTATTTTTCCGCCTGCCCTAGAAACAGACTTTAGGTAACCAGGTACTTTAGTTACCAAAATAATGGATGAATATCGAACGACGAAAATGAGCTAGACTACTCGTACCTTAATTAATTATGTAGATACTCCGACCAAGACTGTTACATAAAACGTCCTTTTACTTTTCTATTTAGAACGGACGACGAAGCGAATTGGGTCGACAAAGCTTTAGAATGTGAACAAAGTGAAATGAAAAAATTTCCTCTAAATTTAGCGGTTGGCTTAAAGCGGAGTTGTTGAAAGTTTAATTAGCTTATTGACAGTTCATAAAGCAGGTGAGGTAAAATTTTACAGCGACAATAGACTAATGAATTAGATATTACGAAATAATTTCAAATTTATTGCACCCTAGTCCCTATTTTGTATAATTTACATAAATATGTCGTTCGTTTTGTATGACGTCAATAGTTATTACAGTCATCCATAACCCTTATACAGGTTGAAATTGAATACATGCGACACACCGAAATGAGACATTGTACTCATCATTTAAATACAACTTCTAAGGGACCAAAGCTGCCCTACATTTTGACGAGTTATGCGAACATAAATGTAGGGTAGGGAACAGCTGATTTTGCTTTCGCGATTTCAGGTTTGGTCCCTTAGTAAAATTTGTTCATAATGATGAGTAGGTACAATCTCCCATTTCGATTTGTCGTATGTTTTCAATATCACCCTGTATAGGTGTAAAACTCTAAAGACTATTTTCCTAGTTCGAATTTTTGTTCGATACAATGTTCGGTCCCTTTTTAATGATAATTATGGTATTTCATCATTTCAATAAATTAGGTACTATCCAAGTTTTGTCAAAGATGAAAACATGTAAAACGTTTCAGACTGTGTTTATTTAAGTTGTCATCTTCACAAGATTCACGTTGATTGTATCGTGCAGTTTCAAGGAGGCGAGGAGAGGAGTGCACCGGAGGGCGAGGCCGCGGAGGGAGGCGACTCGGCCGACACGCTCTCCGACCTCCGAGACGATGACGAGGACTCGGTGAGTGCACTACTGCGCTTGCCCCACCCCCCTCACCGCTCCCTCGCCACCAGCCTAAATAAATAGGGCACTAGGCGGCCTGAGCTAGATAGTTCCTAGTTTAGCAAAAGTAGCAGGTTAAAATAATCTCACTCGAATCGATTGCTCATTATGTTCGGACATATTTTGATTATTGATGCTACGCCGATCATGAGCTCTCATATTGATTTTTCGCTTGTCAATTACATAGACATGCTTCGTACATTATTCGTAGGTTCTGTCGCCACAAGACGAGAGCAAGGACAACGAAGAACAGAAAATACTTAGCATGTTGCAAGAAGAACTGGTGAACAGAGACGACGACAAGTAAGTTCACAGGAAATTGCACAATAAGTACCTATAATTATTGTTATCTTGTATTTGTTACGTTAGTTTATTTTTCTTTTGTTTCACATGTGTTTTGTCAAAAAGCACCCAATATATTTGTGTTTACTATGCGGCAGGCATTGTAAACAATACTTATATTTGCAAAAAAAAACAGAAATTGTAGTCGTGTCTTTGAAGGTTGCCCTTGTCAATGCCAACCAAAACAAAATTAAATGTGCAGCTAATTTATATTTACGCACTTGTTTTGTTTACAATTTGATGGTCACCATTGTTATTTATGTATTTTAATTATCAATTGGTTTTTCAGTTCTACCTAAACGACGAAACGATATTTCTTTTTTGGTTTTATCTTTGAAAGTATCAGTCAGTACTGTGTACGTTTTGAATTGATTTACGTCTTCTTTGTGAAATAGCGCATCAAAATGTTTGTTTCTTTCTACACATACGCTGGAATGTGAAGGGCAAAACCATCTCGAGTATAATTGATACGATCGTTCGCTACTACTAACGCATGTCCGTTTTTCTAGTTTTTGCTCACTGAACCAAACTGAAAAACTTTAATCGAAATCTACCATAATCCCATTGTAATATCCAATTGTAGTAGATTTCAATTATAGTTTAACAAAAACCCAGTTACAAGGCTTCATCTATTTAAATTGTTGATGAAATCCGAAGTAGTTAATATAATGTAGGTAGGTATAATGTGAAAGCCCATGCTTTTTCTGGATTTTGGTTTGGAAAAAACTGGTACATCATCAGTTTCCTACGTAATTAAATTACACAAATATCCACGACTATTCATAAACAAGTAGTTAGGTAGGCTCATCAGTAAGTTTCGATGTTAACATTTGCGTAGGTAATCATCTTAGCATTTACCACAATGACGCCGACGGTACCAGGCAGGAGGATGTACCTAAATTCTCTGCGAGTTGTTTTTACACCATCAGTTACGGCAGGTACCTACAGTAACAATTTAAAAGTTTAAATGAGAAAAAGTTTATGAATAGATCATTTTTACAGCAATAAAAGTTCCATTTTCTTTAATTGTAGGTCATTTAGGTACCTACTGTTGTGAACTTATAACTTTATGTACATACCTACCTATAACAATTAACAGAAAAAATAGCCTACCTATAGTATTAACTTCAAAGAATACGCTAGATAAGGAGTAATATAAGAAAAAAAAGTTATTAAAAAAAATAAAAAACCCGGCTGCGGTAAAAAACTTAAGTTGAAAGAACTGAAAAGCTAAAAACAAGCCCATTTTAAATTAAATAAAAGTTGGAAGCAGGCGGGACCCATACCATTTTTATTATATTTTCAAATTCAAATGGGTCCCGCCTGCTTCCAACTTTTATTTAATTTAAAATGGGCTTGTTATAAGCTTTTCAGTTCTTTTAACTTAAGTTTTTTACCGCAGTCGGGTTTTTTATTTTTTTCAACAACTTTTTTTATTTCCAGCTTTTTAGTTTACAAAATTAAATGTGAAAGATTTCGCTGACGATTTAGTTCTTGGTACGTGTTTTTTACGATTTGTCACTTCGAATTACTTTTAACCATTTATGTTGTATATATTTTTGTAATCGTCTTTTAAAGCCCTTTATTTTGATAACCCACTCGATAGGTTTTGAGAAAAAAAAATTTTTTGAAGACATACATACATACATAGTAAGTAGTCGCCATATTGAATTTTCACTAACGTCATGTCTTTAGTGACACTCGCCGGACTAAGAGGAATCGATTGACGTGTGAATCATAAAAATCGGCCCAGGCGTTTGGTCTGTATACTGCTTCAAAGGAACATACAAACATACATACATATACATAGGCTGATGAACACATTACCACTCCTTTGCGTCGCGCAGTCGGGTAAAAAAAGAGTGAACAGGCATCTTCTGGGCACGCTCGTTCCATCATAGACCTCATCTATCGCTTACCATCAGGCGTGATCGGGGTCAAGAGCGGGCCCATTTTGTAATTAAAAAAAAATATGTACCCAGGGTACATATATTATGTACCCACGCTCTCCTACACATCTCCCTTTTCTTACGTTTTTGTAGAATTGTAGGCGAGTGAGGATAGATCAAGGGGCCTAAAAAGGCCACTTTGGCAGAATCATAAAAGGATAACATAATGGACAGTTATTCGTGTCAAATCCCATTGGTGAAGCATTTTTCAGTTATTTTTTTTTGTCTGTGCTAAAATACCAATCAATCCGATCCAAATCCAATCCCAATCTCTTTGATTATACGTAGTGCAGCCAAAAAAGAAAAACACGGACTGTCTTCGCCATATTATGATTCATAATGTTATCCTTTTATGAATCACCAAAGTGGCCTTTTTAGGCCCCCTGTTCGGACAGCGTGTATCGCAAATAGGTACAATTGCTATTTTAGGCGCTTGTAATGGAACCGTGTCAATAAACACATTTACCTTTCCAGTCCTCGGTACATACAGAGGCACATAGTGTTATTTATTAATAAGTAGGTGCAGTTTTATAGGACCTATAAAACTGATGCATGTTTATTCAAAAATGTTTATTTTCCAGATATGTTTTATATGCAGTAACTCTGTTACATTTAACCCGATTTCTTTTTAGTGAATAATAAGTTTAACAGTATCTCAATGTATTTCACGAAAAAATAACATAAACAGGGAGCTAGCAGACGGGACAACGTTATGCCTGACGTTTAAAGCTTCGGGTGCGGAGGAGGTGTACGCTCGACGGAGCGACCCGTGCCCGCTGGCCGTCGCCGCGCCGCCGCTCATGCTGCTGCCCGCAGTGGTCGCGCTCGCCAGCTTCGCAGTACCACCCACCTGGTCGCTGCATGCCGTCTACCTCGCACTCGTGCTAGAGACCGGCCTAATCAATGTGGTTTATTACACGTGCTATCGATATTCACAATATAAGGTTAGCTTCTTGTTAATGACATAATCTGTAGACGGTCTGTGTAGGTTTCCGGTATGGTTAATACTATCAGCTGTAGTTTCATCAATATTCCGTAATATTTAGAAGAAAGGAGCTTGGCTATCGATTTATATTTGTGTTAGTGGTCAAAGAGGTCTTTATTCCTCACATCATCATCATTTTAGTATCAATTGTCATTTTAAAACAAACATACAGCTTTTCATCCGGTATCCGTTCCTAAGACGACAGTTTGAACGTGGCATCGCTATCGGTTTTATTTAATGAAACGTTATTCTCGGCTTATCTGCAAATTATGGATTTATCAGAACATGTTAGGATTTACAGTCGATCAGGTATGTTTTATTGCTACACTCAATTTATATATCTATTTGTTAATATTTCAGAAAAAAACAGTCAGTCCTTACTGGAAGCTGACATGCGGAACGTTTAACATCGCGATGTTTGTGGCCGCCAACATTGCGCCACTGGTAAGTGCGCGCTAATATACACTATATAAGCTATCTTCACTATCGCCGCCACTCTCACTATCATACTTGTTATTTCTATTTCCGTTGCGGTCAGATTCTGTCACGATCACTAGCACTATCGCTACAACGCTACAACTGTCACTATCACCGCGCACATCGGAAATCATTGAACTTACACATATTATGTTATTTTTTTTTAATTAGATTGCTACTCATATATTTTCTTATTACGATTTCAATTAGGTACAGACGCCAGCACATCAAGCTACCCGAAACTGTCAAATTTTCCCAATCAACTTTGAACCTTACCTATAGGTACTTTAGCCATAAAGTTGAAAATCTATTAAAGTTTGACAGATTGTAGGTATCTAGTGGCTTGATGTGCTTCTGTACATTGGAGAAATTTTCTCGGAAACCCAATCCTGGTACCGTATCCGAAGATTTAAATGTGCACATATGTGTTTGTGCAGATAATTTGCGGTAATTTCGAGACGATGCTTCTGGAGGACGGCCTGCGAGACGACGCGCCCGCGCACAGCGGCACACGTCGCTGCATACATCCTTCTTACTACTATCACGTGAAGTACCTTTTCTACTTTCACATTCTGATGCCGATGGCAAACTAACGACCGATATGACGATTTGACAAACCAGGCTTAAGTTATGCAGCTGTTGAAAATTATCAGAAACATGCTAAAATGCATGAGCACTAGACTTGACTAGACTCTTATATAATTAATTATACGAGTTTACGCTGTCGCAACGACTTAAGTTTTTAGGAATTTGAGTTTATACTAACACTAGCAGCGGCCCGCGGTTTCAACCGCGTAAGTTTCGATTCCGTGGGAATATCGGCATAAAAACTATCTTATGTTCTTTCCCGGAACTCAAACTATCTCTATACCCATCTAAATCGGTAAGAGGTAACAGACAGACAGACACACTTTCGCATTTATAGGTAATATAATATTACCTATAAATAATAATATAGGTAATATCCAGTATAATATGGATTTTAAAGTCCACAAATTAAATGCATTTTGCATGGCTTAATATTTCTATGCTATGATGTAAAAACTACCTACCTAATTTTAGTATGCAGATGTGGAGTTTAGTTCTACCTATGCTATAATTATACGCTGCAGACTCATAGTTATTATATAAAACAATCTACATACCTACCAAAATGATTACTTGTATATATTATGTTTTCAGTGGTATGTTGAGGTTGTATAACTTAGTTGACCTTTCAAGCGTCCTAGCTTTCTCACGTAGTCGTAAACAGTTACTGTAACTTACACATCAAAGTTCTTTGGGTTAAACGAATGCAACAAAACAACAACGCCCAACTGGTGACAGGTTTCTCATCGTTGTCGCTTTACAAATATCATAGTAACCTATTTCCCCCATTCCACTTTTTTAATCTCGCATCGTGTGAACAACAACTGAATTCAACTTTTTCGCTGGTAGTTCAACATGATAAACCACGTAACTCATTATAAATGCAATGGAACTACAGCTAGAAAGCATGATTTGAGATAAATCTATCTTATAAGCCACGTAGAAACGTTCTAGGAAGTAATATGCTTAGTTTCTAACAATAATACTGTAGCTAAGACGTGAAATTAATATCTTCTTGTTCTTGTTTATTCAATTAATTAATGTATGTACATATTGTACATATGAAAGAAGAAAAACTATGTCCTATTTTCCTAATTAGAGGCAAATGCCCCTAATTGCTCGTGTTTGCGAGGAAAATTCCTCGCAAACACGAGCCATCTCGACTTAATTACTTGTAATGAGGTCGGGTCAATGTCAACGGTCCATGAAGTAAAACGAATTCACTTTCCATTGAACTATTTATAAACAAAACAATGGTATTTGTATTGTCAAAAACTAAATATTAGTTGCTAATTATTGGGTCGAAATTCGGTGGATCTTTGGGTTTTGTCGGAATGTCAGCCACACAACTCTGGCTTGATTAACTTGCCAGATAAGTAATCGTATTTTCTTTTTCGAAGTTAAGGTTATTTAGGTTTATTATAGACGTTAGTTCTTCGGTCAAAAATATAGTTAAATGACTTGTATGTGATCTGTGTTCACAGGTGGGTGCGGGAGCGGCGTGCGGCGCGCTGTGGGTGTCGCCGCTGGGGGTGTGTGCACGCGGCGTGCTGCTGGCGCTGCTGGCGGGCGCGCACGCTGTGCCCGCGCTGCTGCACCCGGCGCTGCTGCTGTCGCGGCCCAGCCTCGACCGCGATCCCTACCGCGTGCGGTACAACGCTACCACCGACTACGATGAAGATCTGCTGGCTATACTGTGAGTTTCTCTTCTATTAGATATTATTTGACAGAATAAATTAGGACACCCAATATAATGTATGAGATACTAAAGTAGGTGGCATAAGTATGAATGATTCATCTTTAACTTGCAGGGCTCGCATTCATGGTGGACGCAACATAATAATGCTGTTCTTCATTGTGCTGGCGCTCCTCATTTTCAACAGATACGTGCGTATTACCGTAACTTTTAACAAACAACTACCTTTTAAGTAGAAGTGTGCCATATTAAGCATGTAATGTAACCGAGAGTCAGACAGTACTGAATTGTAGTCTAGTATGATTCCTAGATCGCGCACAAGATTTAGGTTAATGAGTTTGAAGCTAGAATGTATGATGTTTATCCTGAAATCTAAATTGTGCTTGGACTCACCGGGGAGAAAGACAGTCGGGAGCTCAGCACTATCTTAATCCTTTCACCAACACATGAGTTATAATTAATTTCGGCATAGGATATACCTATTGTATACAATCGCGCAAGTTGTGACCACAATGCAGGTGGAGTCCCTAGAGCGCGCGAGGCACTCGCGCGGGGAGCGCATGCGCGCGCAGGCGGAGCAGGCGGGTGACCTGCGCCGGCGCAACCAGGCGCTCATCCACAACGTGCTGCCGCCCCACGTCGCGCGCCACTTCATGGGCGCGCGCCACCATCATCGCGACCTCTACAGCCAGAGCTACGCCGAGGTCGGCGTGCTTTTCGCCTCTATGCCCAACTTTTCAGGTAAGACTTTGCTTTATGTGCTTGGCTCGAAGATTTTCTCTCACTCATGTCTAGACCGAGACATCGAGATCTGGAAATTAAGAATGAAAAAAATAGAATCAAGTTTTTCGAACTGAACAAACAGCTGTGCTGCTGGGGAGTTTGTTGCGCCATTTCTTCTCCCCAGTGAAACTACTAGGAAGTGGTGAAGGGGGACTGTCTTATGTAATTTAACGTTCAAAAAGTGCTGGTTCTGAGACTAATTTGAATAAATGACTTTTGATTTTGATATGATCTGTAAATTCCAAATGGGTAGGGGTACACAGTTACACGCTGGTATTATTATTTATTATGATTTGTTTGGTATTGAATATTTGTCTCATCTTAACGACTAGGTAGACATGCCAGAGTTCGATTCAATAATATTAAAAATTGGTAGGTATATTATATTGTTACTACCTTAACAGTTATGTTAATTGGTAATTCTCAAAGCTCATTATGTATCTAATAAATGCATCTTCAACAACACTACCTCTACTATAAAAAAAAACCGGGCAAGAGCGAGTCGGACTCTCGCACCGAGGGTTCCGTACCATCATATGTTTTTAAATTTTCACCGGCGAGCTACTTACTAGATCTCGTTCAAACCAATTTTCGGTGGAAGTTCCTTACATGATATTGTACATCACATATTTTTTTTTAGTTTTATCATTCTCTTATTTTAGAAGTTACAGGGGGAAGACACACATTTTACCACTTTGGAAGTGTCTCTCGCGCAAACTATTCAGTTTAGAAAAAAATATATTAAAAATCTCAATATCATTTTTAAAGACCTATCTTTAGATACCCCACACGTATTTGTTTGGTTTGACGAAAAAAAAAAAATTGAGTTTCAGTTCTAAGTATGGGGAACCCCCATAATTTATTGTATTTTTTCTATTTTTTTGTAAAAATCTTAGTGCGGTTCACAGAATACATCTACTTACCAAGTTTCAACAGTGTAGTTCTTATAGTTTCGGAAAAAAGTGGCTGTGACATACGGACGGACAGACAGACAGAGACGACGAATCCATAAGGGTTCCGTTTTTGCCATTTGGCTACGGAACCCTAAAAATTTAGCTTTCGTTGTTCGCCTTGAACATATTTGTATCTGGAGACTATTAGTGAACCAGTTGAATTAATTTATTTTTATTGTTTTATATGAATATTTCATCTAGTAATTATGGACATACTAAAGTTTTAATACGAGTATTGTTGACTTTAATCAAGATATGAAAAAAAAGTTAATAAAAAAAATTTAAACATATAATTATCATTTGTTGCAGAGTTCTACTCGGAAGAAACTGTCAATAACCAAGGCCTAGAATGTTTACGGTTCCTCAACGAAGTTATATCAGACTTCGATTTGGTAGGTAATTGTTATTTACAGTTTTACCTAACAATAACATACGTAAAAGTTACGTGGATAAAAAAAATATCATAACTCTTTTTTGAATTTACAAAGTTCGTAATATTATGTATGTTATAACTTTTGATCCGTTACCTCACATGTAGAATGAAGTAACGAAGTTATTGGGATCACTAAACCGGGGTCAGATGTCATTTATAACAAGAAATCAACGTTGTCCTCATGGCCTAGATAGAGAGACACACCTATTCTCAACTCTCAAGACCTTATTATTCAATTATTTTTGAGATGTAGTTAGGTATCAGTTTTAGAAAGTTTCGTCAACATTGCACTATTAAGTAATAAACAAGATATAATTACATTCTTCTATTATTAATTGGACCTAAGATTATACCTATTGTTCTTCCGGATACAATATAAATAGGTAGGTACGTACGGTCGTGAAGGAAACTGCTTTCTACTATACAAGTTGTAAAAGGCGATTGAAGGGCATAGTTACAAACTAGTCACCAAGCGATAGCTTGGATTACATACTTGGTGTTAATTTACATACTGATCGAGATCAGAATGTATCATAAACTTTCGAACAAATTCAAGGAATTGACCGAGCTAGAAAACTCCTCGAGTGATGAATTTCAATGAAAATATTATGACAGTAGTATCTACAAATTCCTTTTCTATTTAAATTCAAAGCTCCTTCAGTCTTGTGATGAATGGTAGAAATCGTTGCAGGTAGGGTCCGTATCTCTGATAAATGATAAATGATAAATGATAAATGATTTTTATTTCTGTAAGTAGGTTTGTACAAACACTTTTACACGTCAATCATATTTTTTTTTTAAACTAGATGAGGTCGGCGTTTCCTAACTGACTATTCTGAGAAGAAAGGCCGAAACAAACTCAGAAGTCACAGTCTCTTTTAAAGTCCAGACAAAATCTTGGTCAGATCGTGTGAAGACCATGTAGATTGGTGTCTGAAATGGTCTTTTGAGGAAAGAACCACACAGATTGAGCGGACCTGTCCAATCAGTGCACGCATTTGTCAAAAATCGTGCAGCTCAACTCAGAACTTGAGGAGCTCAACGATTCGACGAACAATACCAAAGACAGGACATTTGGGTAGGCCGCATAAACTACTCAAACTGCCAGATCATGATTAAAACTAAGAAGGAGAAAAAAAAAAGAAGAAATGACCCACATAGTCCTCACATTCACAATAATTAAATAAAAAATAAAAAAATAATAAAAATTACTTACAAAGTAAATATTCATGTCATTGTCTAAATAAAATTCATCAATGTCAATGTGTATATAAAAAATCCGGACATAATCTTTGAGGACCATGTAGATTAGTGTCTGAAATGGTCTTTTGAGGAAAGAACCACACAGATTGAGCGGACCTGTCCAGTCAGTGCACGCATTTGTCAGTAACCGTGCAGCTCAACTCAGAACTTAAGGAGCTCAACGATTCGACGAACAATACCAAAGACAGGACATTTGGGTAGGCCGCATAAACTACTCAAACTGCCAGATCATGATTAAAACGAAGAGAGAAAAAACAAAAAATTACCCACATAGTCCTCACATTCACAATAATTAAAATCATATAATACTTTATACAGTAAATGTACATGTCATTATTTAAGTAAATAGATACTTAAAAAAAAAAAAGAAAATTATTAAAGTGTAAATTAGAAAAATAAAAACAACATTCTAAACCTATTGGAGCAGCTCAATCCCAAGCCTTTTTGTCCTCAATATAGTCTTTTACAGTATAATAGGCTTTCTGACATAGTTTTCGCTTTATAAAAGATTTGAATTTATTAAGGCTTAGTTCTTGAATGTGGCTAGGAAGTTTATTATAAAAACGTATACATTGGCATCTAAACGAGCCACCTATTTTTTTGAGCCTTGTTGTTGGAACAACAAATTTGTGTTTGTTCCTAGTATTTATGTTATGGATATCACTGTATTTTTTAAACAGATTAATATTTTTATGTGCATACAAAAGATTATCATAAATGTACTGAGAAGGCACAGTCATTATATTAATCTCTTTAAATTTGTCTCTGAGGGAGTGTCTGGGACTTAATTTATAAATGGAACGAATTGCCCTTTTTTGTAATATAAAAATTGTCTGAATATCGGCGGCATTTCCCCACAACAGAATACCGTACGACATCACACTATGAAAATAACTAAAGTATACTAAACGGGCTGTCTCTAAATCAGTTAAATCACGAATTTTCCTAACGGCGTATGCTGCAGAGCTAAGCTTTTTTGACAATTTGTCTATATGGGGGCCCCATTGAAGCTTGGCATCCAACGTTATGCCCAGGAACACTGTGGTATCTTCGGGTTTCAACTCTTCATCCTTAATGAGAACACTAGTTTCTACTTGTCTAACGTGGGGTATGGTAAACTTAATACATTTCGTTTTTTTTCCGTTAAGAAGTAGGTTATTGACATTAAACCAGTTAACTACTTTTGCAAGGGCGTTATTTACATTGTCAGTAACCAGCTGCTGACGTTTGAGTTTAAATAAAAGTGAAGTGTCATCTGCAAACAACACTATATCATGTTCATCCCTTATGAGGTAAGGCAAGTCATTTATATAAATAATAAATAAAAATGGGCCGAGAATTGAGCCCTGGGGGACCCCCATTCTTACTACAGATCCGGGTGACCTTTTTCCGTTAACATCAACTCTCTGAATCCTATCACTTAAGTAAGAAGTAAGAAGATCCAGAGAGGCGTTCCGGATTCCGTAGTGGTGCAGTTTCCTGATTAATGTTTCATGAAGAACACAATCGAATGCCTTGGACAAATCGCAAAAGATGCCCAAAGCATCGCATTTGTCCTCCCATGCATTATAAATATGTCCTAAAAGTTCAACTCCTGCATCGGTAGTCGAACGACCCCTTGTAAATCCGAACTGTTTGTTATGTAGTAATTTATTTTTATTAAAAAATCTTTGCAATTGATTTAAAATAAGTTTTTCAAAAATTTTACTAAAGGTAGGTAGTACTGAAATAGGTCTATAATTAGTAGGGTCTGATGTACTACCCGATTTAAACAACGGTATTATTTTACTGTTTTTCATAAGATCAGGAAACTCACCACGGTCAATACAATTATTAAATATAACAGCTAATGTAGGTGCTACAATGTCTATAATCGACTTAGCAACATCCACAGAATTACCCCATAGATCTGCGGTCTTTTTAACATTTAACGTGTGAAAAGTTTTAATTATATCTTTACAGGTTACATATTGGAAGTGAAATTCAGAATCGCAAACTGGAACGTTTTCTTTAAGTAAAGACTCTGCAGCAATGGGTGATGAGTTAAGAGATTTAGTAGTTGATACGGGAATCTCTGCAAAGAAATTTTCAAAGGCCGCGGCGACTTGACAATCTGATTTAATTATATTGTCATCAATAACAAGGCTGTAGTCACTACTTCGGGTGCATGACCTTCCCGTTTCGCTATTAATGACATTCCAAGTCGTTTTAATAATGTTACTACTATTTTTAATTTTTGAACTCAAATAACGTGACTTGGCAATACTACAAACTTTTTTAAATATTTTAGAATAATTCTTAACATATAAGTTAAATTCAGCAGTGTTTATACAAATCCGTTCTTCATATAATTCATAAAGTCGTTTTCTACTTTTATGTATACCAATGGTGGCCCAGTCACTGAAGGAAGCAATACTATTAACCGATAATGTTTTTGGAATAAATGTGTTATCAAATTGTGAGCAATACATATTAAAAAAATCATTATATTGTTGATTAGGGTCATCATTAGTGAACAAAAGTGGTAATTTACCCATGAGTTTAGTTTTAAATGTTTCCAAGCGATTAGTTGTTTTTGGATTAACAGTGATATCTTTTTTAGTATTTTTTTTGTTTTTATTTGGAATAGTGATTAATTGTCCACAATGATCTGAGTCTATTAGGTTAATAATGTCTTTGTGGATTGGTATAACATCTGTATAAATGTTATCTAGGCATGTGGCACTAGTAGGAGTTATTCTAGTGGGCTCCAAAAATTGGTTTGCAAGATTGTATGACTGAAACAAACTTATAATTTTAGTACTTAACCCAGAATTTTCTAACAAATTAACATTAAAATCACCACAAATGATGATGGACTTGTTTGTATTACAGATTTTGTGCAACACTTCATCCATAACTTTTTCAAAACAATCATACAATCCTGAAGGAGGTCTGTACACACTTAATATAATGAACTGCTCCAATTCTATACAGGCTATTTCAATTGTCCGTTCAACAGAGAGGCTCACAATATCCTTTCGGTCTTTAAACTTAAGCTGGTTATTTATTAAAATTAATGAGCCACCATGTATAGCATTTACTCTGCTGAATGAACTACCAACCTGGTGATTACTAAAATTGAACATGAACTGGTGACTTTTAAGCCAATGTTCTGTCATACAAAGAATATCTATATTGTAACAATTCAGGAATAATTCTACTTCTAAGTCTTTGTTTGAAAAACCTTGAATATTTTGATGCACCAGATTGATACTATTTAATTTTTTTACACTTTCCTTTGACTTATTTACATTTTTGCAAGAGGTTGCCTCTATTGTCTTAATTTCTAATTTAAATGATTAATGTCAATAATTTCAACCAAATTATTACCAGAGTAATTTAAAAAGTCATTGCATTGCTCAATAGGAGCAATTTGTTTAGCCAAATGTTTGGCTGAAATAGAAAAAAAATATGATAGCGACACAGCTATCTGTCTTTTTTGATAGTTAGAAAGATAGTACATAACAATATTATATCTATCTTTTGTCAAATATAAATTATTACCAACATAATAGTTAGTATCAATTAACTGGAATAAGTTATCATTATATGTCAAATTGTGCAATGTCATGTTTATATCAAATCTTAAGTTATTTTCTTCCTGTGGCAAACTGTTACTGTAAGGCAATGTAAACAAAACAATTTTTCTTAAGCTAAGGTTGCACAATGTTCTATGATATTGGAGCAATTCTCCTTTATTTAAATTACCCCTATTTCCCATAAATATTAATAAAGTTGTTTCCTGTTTAAAGTTACATTTAACAATTGCTTTCATAATATCAAATAACAACCCCTACGCGCTTTGCTACGCCTGTGGCTACGGCGTAGCACGCACTGTAGTTTTGAGTGTTTTTTTTTGCGTTTAGAATGCCTTCGGAAACATTTTTCTGATAGTCATTAGAACAGTAAATTTTTCTGATAGTCATTAGAATAACTATTTGTTTTTCGGTTACATATGCTTTTTTAGGCTTGTATTGCTTTTTTCTCACGCATATAATTAAGCGGTCTTTTATTACATATATACGGTCTGTGTGTGTACCTACCTTAATTCCAAAACAAAGTTTCAACAATGTTTTATCTATTCGTTGTTTCATTAAATTATTGTGTAAACACTATAAATAATGTTATAGCTAATGATTAGCACATTGTAATTTTATAACATACTGGTTGCAGTTGCTGGAAGATTCCAAGTTCAGTAAGGACATAATCAAAATAAAAACGATCAGCTCCACATACATGGCTGCGTCAGGCCTAAATCCTACGCGACAAATGCAGGTGAGTCAATAATCAAAGTTTGCAATTTAACGAGTGGGCGTTTAATTTGTATGAACAACTTAACTAGAACCAACAAAAGTCTATAGTAGAGTTATAGAATGAACTGAGTGATTTAAAAACAGCGTATGATTGTTTTATAACATCCATTCTAATATTATAAATTCGAAAGTAACTCTGTCTGTCTGTATGTTATCTTTTCACGCCTAAACCACTGCACGGATTTCGATAAAATTTGGCAGAGAGATAGATTGCATCCCGGGAAAGGACAGGATAGTTTTAATCCCGATATTCCCACGGGATCGACACTTATGCGTGTGAAACCGCGGCGCGCTGCTAGTGTTGTTATAAAAAAAATAATTTACATCTGAAACCAGTGAACAAAATGCCAAGTCACTCCATCGATAGCGTCACATGACTGATAATTAGTAAATTGTGAATCTGAAATGGACATGTTGAATTTCTTAATATATTGCAACAAAGTTTTAAGAGCGCCATTAACCTTCTCGTGGTACACCTTCCTTCCTTCCGTACAGTTCGAGATCCCGCTAATGTGAACTAGATAACATACCGATATGTCATGTCCGCGATTTTATTTCGTTTTTATTGCGCTAATACTTGTGTAAACTATCTACGACCACTGACTGCATTATGTCAACAATGCTTAGCCGTAGTGTCACTGTCAAGAGAGAACTGTGGGTGTGCACTTTGCTTGACCCCTTTCCCTTGAGTAATTCCGAAATCACTGACAACACGTATTACTATCTGTTTGAATATTAATGTACCTACCTACAGTCCGGAAATTTGAGGAAAGTTAAGTAAATTTAAAAACTACACCAATTGTTATTCGACTAACTAGAGAATGACAGATTTACGGAACAACTGAAGTTGATAATCAGCGTGTTCCTTCGCTGTTCCTCAATCGAGTTCCTTCGCTGTACTTACGTGCTGCGTGGTGGTTTGTGCAGCCGTCAGACGGGGTGCTGGTCCGGTGGGCGCACCTGGCGTGCCTGGTGGAGTTCGCGCTGGAGCTGCAGCGCGTGCTGGCCGCCATCAACGAGCAGTCCTTCAACCACTTCGTGCTGCGCATGGGCGTCAACCACGGGCCCATCACCGCCGGTGTCATCGGCGCGCGCAAGCCGCACTATGACATATGGGGCAACACCGTCAACGTTGCCTCTCGGATGGAAAGCACAGGCAAAGCTGGATGCATTCAGGTATGATACAAATCAAACTCAGAAAAAGATACAAAATCAAGAAATAATAGGTTTGTACAGAAAGCGACCATGCGACGTTACCAAACATCACGTTCTTAATACTAGAACTAAAGTATTATTAGTAAAATGAGCCCTCGAGTTTAGAGAAGTAGTTTTCTGCTGATATGAAGAGACTTTCTCCATAATATCCATGATAACCTTTTTCTCAAGTTTTTGTCGATATGTCGATACTTTTGTCTGTCGCAGGTTACAGAGGAAACTTGCGAGATTCTGCAAAGTTTCGGCTACTACTTCGAGCAGCGCGGCCTGGTGGCGGTCAAGGGCAAGGGCCAGCTCATGACCTACTACCTGCAGGGCAAGCGAGACACGCCCACCGGCCTCACCGGCCCCGCGGACAAACACACCGTCAGTAACACCTAATGTGTACATGTACATATGACACATTTTATCTAATCAGTTATAAGCTACCAAATACTTATGTTAATAGTACGATGCAGTGGCAAATACGAATGAGCTGTACCTACTTCAGCTAAAAATGTGACCTCCAATTTGTATAGTAGCTATTATGATTGTACGTAATATTGCTAATTTAAAGAGTATATCCACGAGATGCAAGGTATTTTTATAGGTTTCTTTAGTTGTGCTCTATGTTTTTCGAAAATGACGGTAGGTCTCAAAGGAATTGCCGTTATAAATCTTACGTTGTCTGTGTGTTTATGCAGAAACATATGTAAACATACGGCCAATTATAATAACGTAACTGACGGATATTATACCACAATTACACGAGTTATGCCCCTGAGACCATGACGGATCGTCATCGGAGGTGGCAGCGTGGGGGAGGGGGCCTGTAGTGCGCGTCGCGGTGGACAGTCTACCCGGACAGGGCGATTTGCCTCTTGTCGCACTGGACGGTTAGGCTGACCACCTCGTACGCGACATCATCTTTGCCGAACATCAGCTGCTGAAACGAAGGTTCTATTTCTAACAATCAATTTTATTTCTAATAGTGCTTCTACGTGGGCATAATAGCGGCTGCTTTTGAATTGATTGTGCAGTTAAACAAAAACTTATTTCTGTATAACTGTATACATACAGGGTGACATATCAAATTCTGGGAAGTAATGACGTAATATGGCAATCTGAAGAATATTGATTTTAGATAAACTGATACATATTTTCAACTATTCTTTGTCATGATTATCCTATGTTGATCTCTCCCGAGGCACAGGAATGGTTCTCCTCTTACCTTCAGAAACGTCAGCAGTCCGTTCATGTTCATGGATTCTTCATCAAGCTTGTGTGATTTGGAAACTGGCGTTCCTCAAAGCGTTATTCCTTCTCCTCTTCTCTTTAAATTTTTTATTAATGTTATAACTTCCGAACTTTAGTGTGCGTATCATCTGTATGCAGATGACTTGCAATTGTACTATCAAGGTAGGGTTGAAGAAATACCATAAGCTATTGACAAATTAAATAGGGACTTGCATTGAATAATCGCCTTATTCAAAGTTGCACTCACCGCACAGACTTTATTGACTCTTCCTTCTTCGTTAAGTCTATCCTCTTTCCAGGGGAGCGCATCTCATCAGGATGGCAACCAAACGATCATCCTTTATAATAAAAGTTCGCAGGCACATTCGTAATAAGCTGGCAGTATCATCATAACGTTATTGTTTTCCCATTGTTTACCTAATTTGTTGGACAGGATCTCATGCTCAGCAGTCTGAAGCGCTTGCGACCACTAGGCCAACGAAGCAGTCAGGACTTAAATTTTGTAGGGGAAAATACAAAATCTACGCGGTCGAAGCCGTGGGCGAAGTGTTAGTAAAAAAAAAACTATAAAGTTGGTTAAGCTTCTTTATATTGAGGGAGGGCCCCATCCCATGAATTTGCCACGGGTCTCATAGGGTATAGTAACGCTACCGGTTAGAACACAGAATAATTATTATCTCGTTAGTAAATTCCCGTGGGACAATTTCCGACCTCTATGCGGGGAAAGCCGCGGTAAAAAGCTAGTTGTTTTATAATCTTATCGAAACTTTACATAACGATTTTAGTATGTGTGTTGGTTTTGCTTGTAATGTGAAATTGTAGGTATTATTGACGAGGTTCGGTATAGAATATTCTCGAGTTAGTCAAAGGAGGCGGCATACGATTTGTCTACCAACGCAGCCTTTAAGAAGGCTGTTGAAGTTATCCAAAAAGTTCAGCGTTGTCGAAGCAAAAACAAACAAATGAAAACCAATACTAAACAGAACAAATACAACTCTATTTGTTTTTAACGGTAGCGTACTGCCAGTCGATTCTGTAAAAATCTCACCGTGAAAACTTAGGTGATGTGAGTTTGTTTTTGCTAGGAAGTGACACTATTGACAGCTCACTCCACGCTCACTTCACCTAAGTTTTCACGGTGAGATGGTTACAGAATCGCACTGCAGCACTAAGATTTCATTGTAAGTCTTATTGTTGACTGTTCCTACCAATGACAACGCGGAAAAATTTGAAGCAGAAAGGAGAGTTACTTCCCGGAAAGAACGTTGACATAAGATGACGCAAAAGTATACAGTTCTCGTTACTACATTGCAGATGGAGCCGCCGGCGCCGCAGGCTGGCGCCGGCGACGCGCTGCTGGCCAACGGCGCCGCGGACGGCGGCGGTGACGTGCGTCCCGGCGCAGGCGCCGACCAGCCTCTACTGCCCACCTGAACACTGCCCTAGCATTCCATGTTACAATCATAATCTACATTAATAGTTAAAAAGTAATTTTCTTCTATTGTTTAGCAACAATGACATAACTGTAAAAATTGGTGGCTTTATGAACATAAATAGAAATCTTCTAAAAATAATTCTTGCATTGTTTCGATAAAATCAGGATTTACAAAACGGTTTTATATCTTTTTTATGCGGGTTCGTACAAATATTTGATACTTATGCGTTTGACCACCTTTTGAATTTAAGTGACGAGGCGGTCGACGATGGTGCAAGCTTGACATGACAACCTATTAACTCGGAGATATCTTAATAATCTATCAAAATACAAAAACTCCGGCTAAGGATTCACTTCTCAACTTATATATTCTTATTTGATCGTCGTTTTTGAGTTATGTCGTTGTTGTCAATGGATTTAGTAGGTACATTACGAAAGCTTGGTCGTACATTGATAGCAGGCAGGTTTCAATAAAATACAAGGTGATCTGTTTACAGTGGGCTATAAAGATTTTTATTAAGCTATCGCCGCGCCAAGGGCTTTTTAAAATCATGTATGTTCAATGATTAGAGAGTTTTTTCAAATACTGGGAAGTCTTTGTAACCCTTAATTTATTTTTTAGGGACTGATAATCTGGACCGACTTTTGTCGAAGGAATATATTTCCCTTTAAGGTAAGTTTTCCCCTAAACTATAAATAATTACAGAACACACATGGGGCTTTTTCGGAAAGCCATTGGTAAGAGGCTTCTAAAAATCGTTTTCGGCCACTGTAATGGCCACCCTGTATATTAAATAGACCGTAAAACAGATGTATATCACAAGAATAATAATAATTTAGCTGTTTCATATCGGTAAAACAGCACACAATAATGTATGAGGTAATGTCGACTTTTTAAAGTGTCCTTCTTGTCTTTTGTGTACCGATAAAAAGGCAAAAATTAAAACATACACAATTATACTAAGCTTCCTAAGAAGGTATTACTTTTAGTAATTAATTGCTAACTGAATGTATCTCTTTCTCCGAGGGTGAATAAATATTACGCCAGATTCTGCGTATAGCTTAGCTCAGGAAACATATTCAAGATCATTAGTCCGAGAAGGTCCGAACAGATGAAGTACCTATTAATATCTAAGGAGGTAACTAACAATTATAAAATAATAAGGGGAACTTGTTTAGTGGTTATAGGTAGGCAAAGGTATCTGACCTAGACTAAACTAGTTATCCTTAAATCAAGTTTGGACCGGTAACCAAGTCAATACAAATTGCCGACGCCGAAAATTTTCCACGCAAAATAAAATTTCAGACGATGAAAGAATGTTTAGAACTGGGTGCTTGAATGTTGCTTTCGCAGCGTTTTAATTGCTAGTTGCCTATTATCTTTGGTTGATAATAATGAGAAAGTGAGTGCTGTATAATGGTTGTTACGTAAGGTTTAATATTAATACTGCTTAGGCCTGTGACGTTTATGTCTAATCACATTTATCCATACCTACATAACAGAGACTAATTCATACCCACCTGGAAACAATAATCAATTATTTCTGTGTTTTTAAAGTTCAATTTACACAAGTCATTTAGTAAAGTAATTCCCGTTCGGATTTTTGTAACAACAAAACTCATCATCCTACTGTCTAAAGCTCTTCGAAAACAATGTGTTTAACTTAAAGTATTATTAACAATGTGATGAGAATTATGTGATGTGATCACGTCGCGTCAAAGATATATTTTCAACAGGCCCTACTTGTGCAGTATTTAAGGGATAAATGACTATACATTTGAGAAATGAGACACTCTTAATGTCTTATTTTATCAATACGTAATAAGAAGCGTAGCAATAATAAATTATAATTCAGGGTAATTATCATTATCACTTCGCAACCAGCACAAAATCTAGAAGTTATTAAAAAATGATCTAGCAATACGCAAATGAAAACATAAACTATGTCGGTATGTGGTTGGTATTAAATAGGGTGGGTCTAGTTCCCAAATATTACAATAGCCGACTTTAGCAAAAAGTTGTAGGTGTTTAAAAACGTTCTTTGGGACTTTTGCGATTCTGTAATACGCAACAAAATCCAATAAAAAATTTCAACTTTTTACCGTCATTTCATAATTTGTGGGATATGACTAAGACACTATCATTCCTACACCTGCAAAAAAAAAATATTATCTACATTAGGTAGGTGCTGTATGTACACGTAAGGAACCACCCGTCTATTAATTTTTTTCAATATGTCACATATTTTATTTTTATTTAAATAGTTAATTAATGAAACAAGCTCGTAGTATTTATTATTTCGATTTCGAAATATAATTGCTCGTCACACGACGCATTGCTTTATTTAAAGCTCTTACACATTTCTAATTAAGACATCACTATCTTGTTTTAAGTATCCAAACTATACCAAAAATGTGTGTTTTATATATTTTACCTTTTCATAAATATTAAATCACGATTCTCTGTAGGTAATTCCCGTAGAGGTAGGAGAGAGATAGGTAGCTTAGATATCTTTGTTTATTCCGTTTCTGATTCACACGACATTTTAGTATTGACAATTTCAATACTGCACAAATTCAGACTGAACTACAAAAAAAAAAATATCCTGAATTTAATGAACGATTTTCTATACCAAGATCTCTATCCTAGTTCCTCTCGCTACGCCTCCGTTTGCGACCCCTGTACCAAAATATTAAATCGTAGGATATAGCCAGTAGCAGAGCATTGTGAGACTTTACTGTCTGTTTACGAAAAGCTTGAAATCACAAGTCACAAGAAGCTACTATTAGCTCTGTTTTAGCACATATTTTTAACATCATCTATGGAATAACTCAAAACTGCAGTTGTAAAAATAATGTGTGCATGTAGGTATATCTTACACCTCTGATATATTATGAACATTTAAAAATCAAGGTGTTGTAGGTTTTACACATTTGTATGATTGTTAATAAGCATCGGGAATAAATTGATACAAATAGTGATTCACAATCATACCCGCACAAATAAAGACGAGTTTCACAGTTATATAACACCGTTTTTGCAGTAAACCTTATATAGTTGGTGTTGCCTCATCTTTGAATCTTCATGTATTTAAGTAGCTATATTGTGATATTGATTGTTAGGTACTTAGAAAGTTAGGTGTCGCTTGAATCTCATACAGACGAACGCGTCTGTGGCAGTGTGTAAACAAATAAAAGTAGATAATTGTGTACTACATACATATTAGTATCAATAATAGAATTATATTGTATCATCACTAAAACTGTGCTTTTATAATTCGCCTAGAATATCTTCTTAGCCTAAGTATTAATTGTGTACTTTTGTATTAGACTATAAAGTATCTACTAGGATGTAATAATAGTTGTCGTCTTTGGAGTAGGTTCTTACACAGATCTGTCATAGATATTTAAAATACAATGTAGGTATGTCAGTGGTGATATTATTACTGTAATTCGTATTTAGAGGTGTATCTAGAAAGATGATTTTATTTTCTTTCTCTCTAGTGATATTACCTACTTCCTGTGATTTGTGACTATTAATAATTTTATACATGTTCTAGCTCAAACTAAATCTGGAGGTTGAACTTCTCTTGGCTATAATTTATTAAATAAAGCAATATCTACAATTTGTTTGTTTTTGTGTGGTAATAATGACCCTGTAGATATCTAATGTAAAAACATTTTAGGTAAAAAGCAAGTACCTAGGTAGAGATCGTCCAATTTAAAACTCACGCCCCTCCACTAGAATTTTTATACAAACAATTGAAATGTGTATGCTCTAGTATTGTAATAGTAGTCTATGTGTGTATGCAACAAGCAGTGGAGGGGCGCCGGGCGTGCAATATTAAATTAAACGATGTCTACAGTCCGATCCATAGTTACTTTACTCTTTGGTCCGATCCCACCATATCCGTACTGAATCAGCCGTACTTACAGCAAGATAGATAGGTATATCCACCTACATTGTCTAGGTATGCCTACCTAACTTGCTGTTCAATGTATTGTTCGCTACACCAATGTTATCAACAAGTTAGTAAGTTTATTACGAAAGGATACCAAGTGCAAGTTGCACTTGGTATCCTTTAGACATTTAATTCATGATCTTGTGATTTAGAAACCAGGAGAACCATATAAATTAAACTATGAATGAGCACAGCCTCTTGGAATGCATTTTTTTACTTTCTTGGAATGGATTTTTTTACTTGCCAAGAATTAAGACAAAATGGAATATGGATTTTTTTACTTGCCAAGAATGAAGACAAAATGGAATGGCATGACTAAACGGAATTGTAGTCAATAACTTAAACTATAAAATCTAATGGCTTTACGGATTGTTTCACAGGTCATTTAGGTTTTTACAAACATCAGGCATTAACGTTATGGGTAACGTTACGCATCTTCTACAAGTACCTACAGTGTAATAAAAACACCGCTACATCTTTCACTATGTCTGTCCGTTAGTGCCTTAGAGTAGAGGTATAAGTCCATAAACTATAAGCTCGGAGCAGATCCCTGCAGGACACTCCCGTGCCTCCGAGCGCGGCTGGCCAGGATCGGGCAAGACCTGTGTCTGGCAGCAGTGCTGGGGTGGTTTCACAGAGTAGAATAGGTAATTTAAATAGATAAGTTAAGAATCCTAGTCTCCCTGGTTTTATCCCCGAAGTCCAAAAGGATACTGTAGATTGCGCGCATCACCCATGGGCATTTTGTTCCGATCGTCAACAATGTTTAAAAAATATTATGAGTAGGAATAGCTATAATAGTGTTTTTACATACGAGGACAGACGTTAACCATGCGAAAATATCTATAACTAGCAACGCCCCGCGTTTTCATCCGCGTAAGTTTCGATCCCGTGGGAATATCGGGATAAAAACTATCCTATGTCCTTCCCCGGGATGCCATCTATCTTTCTGCCAAATTTTATCGAAATCCGTTCAGTGGTTTATGCGTGAAAAGGTAACATACAGACAGACATACAGATAGACAGAAATACAGTTATTTTCGAATTTATATTATTAGGGAGGGGCTTGCGTGTGAGGTTGACGAGTTGAGAAGTAATGTTAATAAAACAAATTTTTAGATTCATTAGGATAATAACATTGTTTATTAAATTGTGAAGTATTCAAAACACGTTATTACTACAATTTCCACCTTAAAACTGGTTAGGTAGGTACCTACATATTTATTTTCAACCTTTCAGCGTGTTATATTTTCGGAATTAGAGTATCTCTTCAAGCCCTTTATTTCGATGCCCTATTTAAGAGCATGTTACATTTTTTTACGGGTTCTGTATATTGCGGCTAAAATCCGCCATATTGTTTTTTTTTTTAAATCCATTTATGTACCCAGTCTTACTTGCAACACCATTAAAAATCATCGATACCAATTTTTTTTTAATGTTCGCTCGTTGTTCCTCTAGGAACACAACACAGACAGACAAACGTACATACATACCAACTAAAAACATTATCCTTCTTTTCGGCTCCGCCGCAGTCGGGTAATAGTATAATTCTATTATTTGCAGACCTTAGATACTCAATCTCTGATTATTTCAAGCTTAGGTACCTACCTAAAGTTAGGTTAAAATTATAGTCAAAATATAATTAAGTAAAAGGGAACAGAATAGTTCCAATATGTTTAATAATACATACTAATTTTATAATTAAATACATTAGGTTAGAGGAACCCATACACTTTATCAATTCACTTTGCTTCTACTTTTGTTGCACTGATGTTGCCTTTAATTTTTAGCAGATCCTTTTCTAGATACAGGATACGATCTTCTAATTCCTTTTTACGGGCTGTTAAATGAGCCTTCTGGGATTCAAGGTTGTTCTTCAATTCTTTTAAATCCGTTAGAAGAAACATTCTGCCAACAGATTCATATGATTTTGTATCAGGAGGCAACTCACTGATCTCATGCTGAGTAATATCTAAATGATGCAGGACACTCGTCATCATCTTTACTTGATAGGCTATGAGTTGTAACATATGCTCACTGGTTTCCGTCATTTTAAGTTGCAATTCAACGCACAGGATTCAACGAATGTCCAAAGTCTTTTCAGTTCCAAAATAAGACAGCAATCAAAAAGTACTCTGTGTAAGACAGCAAAATAATGATGAAGTGAGGTTATAAAATCGATCGGTCTGTCAAACTTTTTTTTTATATGAGCTGGTAACCCTGGTAACACACTGCTATTTGGCACTTGAATTATATTGACAGTAGGTACATTGCTGGTAAAAATTTGTGCAACTTTTGTGTTTTGTAATTAAAAAAAACAAGATAGTTAGTTTTTTTTCCACGTGCCAAAAGGTCCTTGTAGCTACAGTTATTATAAGTATGGAACAGCTAGGATAATTGACAGTAAGAAAAATAAAATATGAATGTTGTATTTGAGGTTGTATTCTACAATGGTTTTGAGTTAGACATATAAAAAATCAACTTTTTATGATTTTAGATTAATTAACATTTTTGCAAAATCATTGCGTAAAAGTAAAAAATGTGTTACAAAGTTTCATTCACATAAAGCAACACAGATTAGTAGTGTGTTGATGTTCCTTTCGAATGAGTAGGTACAATTGTGGTAAGTAGTTCATTATTAATCTTATAAATGAGTAGTACGCAGCTACCTATTAACGACCCATCGAAAATTCGCAGGTAGTACCGAACTTGCTTTGTTTACGTTTTTGGTACGATTTTAGTTATACCATAGATTATGGAAAACGTGCGTGATTTTTAATGGGGTTAAAAACTGAAATCTCGTCATGGGTGGCAGCACTGTCCAACGTCTACAAATAGCCATTGTTTTGTTTATGTTTACATTTTTTGTAGGTTATGTTTACATTTGTGTCTGTTACGGCTAAAGATGGGTGTGAACATAAACTTAAGATTAGCCGGCTAAACTTAGGTTTATCTTCGAGAAGCGGCTAAAGTTAGTTTCTTCTATCTTTAGCCGGCTAAACTTAAGTGTAACTGCAGGCCCTTGGCTAAAAATGTAGAAGGAAATGAAAAAGGAAACAATGTAATAATGTTTACTATTTTGACACGAAAATTTTTAGGTTTGGTTACTTTAAACCCTTTACACAGAAATAGGGGATAGCGAGCGAAGGGCACCCCGTTTAGCATTTCGCGATTGTGCGACGCCGACATTGCAAGTACGTGCATTCAACCGCAAGGAAAGATGACGCAATACTAAACAAAAACATTGCCACGTGTGCGCGCATTGTCTCCCCACCGCCCCCTCAAGCCCTCCTCCGGCCCGGCGCGTCCATCGAATACATTTTTAGCCGTTTCGTTTCGGTTAATGTGCACATTAGACGGCTAAAGATGGAATAACACGACACAATAACATGATATCGAACTTTAGCCGCTTCTCGAAGATAAACCTAAGTTTAGCCGGCTAATCTTAAGTTTATGTTCACACCCATCTTTAGCCGTAGCATGTCGATCACAAATTAAACGAAAACTAGATAAATATGTATGAGACTTGGAGTGTAGCACTGTTAAAATACGAGCTAAGGAAAAGGGAAGCATAAAAAGCGGCGTTAATGAATAGCAGCGGCGTCATCTCAAGTGAGCAAGTGGCAGATTTTATCCCCAATTCCCCATTGAATAGCGGATGAACTAACGCTAGTTTATAATAGTAGTCTATGAACTAACGCAAGTGTTTGTGGCAGTCCGGGACTTAGACAAATACTTAATTTTCTGTGACTAGAGTGCGGGTGCAGGCTGGCCCTTTTTTTTATTGTGGATGGGAAATCATCAAATGACCCCTCCCGCTCTGGGTGGAGCGGAAGGGAGTGTCAGACTCTTACTGACTAATATCCACCCGTGTACCTTCCTTAGCCCTTTATGTTCCGGGCCAGCGGTAACCCTTTCGGACAATCCCGCTGAACCGGCAGGCTTCGGCCCTAAGGGGCCCCTCCTAACGGTAGGAGGGGTTCACATCGGCGTCGAGACAACGATGAAGTACCTGGGTCTCGTCCTCGACAGCCGGTGGAACTTCGTCGAGCATTTCCGACGTTTGGCCCCCAAACTGGAACGGGCCGGAGCCGCCTTCAAGCGGCTCTTGCCCAACCTGAGGGGGCCAAACGCCTCCTGCCGGAGGCTTTACGCGGGGGTCGTGCGGTCCATGGCCCCGGTGTGGGGGCGCGTCCACTGCGGCGGCGAGCCGCCCACTACCTGAACGCGCCCCATAAGGTGGTAGCCGTAATGCTACGTTCACACGCGCGCGTTCAACTCGACATTCAACGTGCACATTCACATTCCCGAGCGTGTAAACGGTACGCCCGAGCCCGTAAACGCGCCTGTGAACGTGAATGCCGCGAACCGGGCGAGTGTCGGTTTTTTGGCAAAGTTCAAAGGATGAATGTGCGTGTGAACAGCTTGAATTTTCGCCGACCTGGGGCGGGCTGCATGCCGCGCAGCCCGCCAGGCAGCCCGCCGGGCTGCACGGCGTGCATGTGAACATAGCATAAGGCTTAACCGGGGCTACCGCACGATCTCGGGCGAGGCGGCAAGCCTCCTTGCCGGACTGCCGCCATGGGATCTGGAGGCGATAGTCCTCGCGCGCCTGTATGAGTGGCGCGCGGAGGCACTACGCCGGGGGTAAGATCCGTTTCCGTGGCAAATCGCTGCGGAGCTGACGGATCCGATCAGGACTGTCGCAACCCAGCCCAGGGCACGCCGCGATAGCGGCGATAAGACCCCTCTTTGAGGAGTGGCCAGAGAGCCGCTACGGCGCCCTCTCCTACCGCCTGACGCAGGTCCTCACCGGACACGGAAGTTTCGGGAGGTTCCTGCACATCATCAGGCGGGCGGAAACGCCCGGGTGTCACCATTGCCAGGATCGCCCAGAGGACACGGTGGAGGTCTGCCCCACTTGGGCGGAGCACCGCCGTGTCCTCGTAGAAGCGATCGGCAGCGGTGGCGACCTCTCGCGTCCGGCCCTGGTGCAAGCCATGGTCCGGGGCGAGAGGGAGTGGGAGGCAGTCACCTCCTTCTGCGAAGCAGTCATGCTAGCGAAGGAGGTGGCTGGACGAATAAGGGAGAGAGCCTCCCGTCCCAGCCGCCGCGGGAGACGCTCCGGGCGTCGGGAGCCACGGGAAGACTCCCGGCCACCGTAGGCGCAGGCCTGCGGGCGGAGAGTAATGGGTAGCTCACCGTCCGATCAGGACCAGGCCCGTGCCGGACGGCGCGTACGTTTTTCACGCGCGCCTCAAAGAGATGTCAGCAGCAGAGAAGGAGCCCCTTAGGGCCGAAGCCTGTCGGGTCAAAAAAAAAAGGGGCCCCTCCTCGATGCGGCTGGGACGGGAGGCTCTCTCCCTGAGCCGTCCTGCCACCTACAACCTCCATTATGTTACACTATCCAACTGTTTGAAACAACCGGCCCTTATTCTGTTTTGTTAAATACATAAAGGTATGAGGAACAGGGTGTAAAGTTCACTCATACTCCATGGAAAAGGGAGGATCCTCCGACCAGACGGGTGTTGTGCCTGGCGGACTACTGCCCCATGATTCATGTCGGGCCGTTGTATCTATGTTAATTGCGCGGTAAACTCTGCTTGCGCGATGTAGGATTTGCGTGACGTAGTATGACGCGTTGTTCGCATGTTGCGTTGTAGATACCGCTACAAATATATAAAGGAGATGGATATTTGTCCCATACAAGCTTGGCTCGCAAATGGACATAAATAAAACAAAATGTATTATGAAGCAATAATACTGTTTAAAAACCCTGTATATTTTTGTTCGTCGTAAAAGTTGGTGAAGGGCTACAAGACCATTCCCAAATCTGACGACTTCAAACCTGTCAAAAAAATTAAATTCAAACCTGTCGGTCACGGAGTAATCCACTGTCTTCCAACAGATTGAATTTCACTCAAATCTAACGACTGTGTCATAAATGATTCTTTCGCTATGCCCCAGTTTATAGAACGTTGTATTTCCGATGAAAACCAGGCAAAATCAGAGTTGTCCGGAGATGCGAGTTATAGGGATTGTTATTGTAGCCGAGGTAAACTGCAATGCAAAAATCAATAGTCCAAGAAAGGCGAAGTCACTCAGAAATGCAAAAAAGATAACCAGTAACACGCCAATAAAATTTTTGAACAATTCACAAGAAATCATTCATGATGCTGTCACACGCGGCACCACAGAGATATATAAATAAAATAGAAAGCGCATGTCTTTTATACATAGTTATGATCTATGTATGTAGGATTCTTTATTCTTTCATAGCATCCAGATGTCTGTCTGGATCACTGACCTATGATAGAGGTCAGTGGTCTGGATGCATTGTAATGATTTACATGTCATTAGGATTGTGGTGACCGCCCAGCGTAACGCACGTCACTTTTAATCGTAATCCGAAGGATTGTTAAGGAAATTCCTAGTTCAATGGGTGAGGTTTCACAAAAATCAACATGGCTGACTTTATAACTTTTTTTTTTCTTTACTCGTTGAAAAGTTTTTAATAGGTTTTTATTTATTGTTTATTTATTTATTTATCGGTTCACGAACATTGACTTATTTATGCTTAACGTAACAATCGTAAAATGCAAAAGTGTGTAATGAGACAGTGCAACAATCACAGGTCAAAAGTCATTGATATTGTCAAAAGTCATATAATTGGGATCGTCAAAAATAACTAATGGCATATATAAGCAATAAAGGGTACTCTTTCTAACACACAGGATATTTCGTATAGAAAAAAAAATATTACGTAGCATTGTTTATCTTTTAATGCCTCCTTGTTAGTTTTAACTCTGTCTAAAGCTTATAATTATGACATAATGACAAATGCATGACAACGACGGGCAGTGACAATAATTGTTCTGAACGATTTAAAAGAAGGTGCTGCCATTACATACTTTAATTAAAGACTGGACTTATGTAGGTATTTGTTTAAAAATAAAATTGATACATTAATCAATTATTAAATATCATGTTCAGTTCAGTTCAGTGTAGTTATTATTCAATATGCTTTAAATACAGTTTTGATATTCTATACCTATTCTAAAAATACTCGTGAAATCATATCAATTCTTACAATACGCATGTCCCAATTACTTACCACCTTATTTCCAAAACTGGCAACTTAAAGACCTCCCCAAATACTTGAATCAAAATAAGTAATAATCTTTTAAATTGCAAAATTTTCTGCAAACCTTTGCCAAGTAACTAAAGCTGCGGTGGGATTTTAAATATTATCAGTTATTTTTTAAATATTATTAACTTTTTGCTCGTACTAGGCCACAAAAAATCCATATTATGAAATGCATTTCGTATTGCATTTCATTGATCAACAGTCATTTTAATTAAAAATGGGCGGTATTAGCTTTGTTGTGCGTGTTAATCTATAGGGTCCAGAATAACTAATATGCAAGTTTGGTTTGTACTGAATATTATAGTAGTTTAATAAAAGGTTTACATTACTCGGTTATAGATATTATTACAGTAAAATAGGACGTGGCTGGGCGAAGGTAAGTAAGCGACTAGCGAGCCCGGCTCTGGCGTTCCTTTACAAATTTACAATATCAAAAATGCAATTCAGCAAATCGCATCGCTATATAGGGTCGCTACATCACAACCCCCCTTTCTCCAATCATTTTACATTGCTTAAAATTTTGAAATACGCTGGGTTTTAATTGTGCGACATCACATACACAATACAATATGTCGCGTAATGTTCCTTACATACTATCTTAATACATTTGCGGTCTCTCCAGTTGTCTGGGCCGTCTTTAAAAATATATATACAGGGTGTCCGGTAATTAATGGATAACCTTGAAATGGCTTATAGCAGAACTTATGGCCGTTCAGAAAAAAATACAAATTTTACAAACAACAAATTGCTCTCTGAAATCATCATTTGGTAAACTGGAGCTGATGATGAAGACCACAGATGGCCATCGGAACTACTCAATGATAAATATTTACGGGTTGCGGTTCGATTACTTTATTATGGTTGCTATAAGCAATTTATGCTCGTCACAATGCGAATAGTGAAATGGAGCTGATGGTGGAATACTAGGAGAACTCCTGAACAATTAACGTCCTTGCATTGGGAAAAGTAATATTTTGTAAAAGGCGATGAGCAAGTTGGCAAGTTGATACTATATCATTGTAACTTAGATAAATTTTAGGCAGACCCACTAAAAAGTGAGAAATAAAAACTTTTTAACAAAAAAATTAAACCACCGTGAAACTGAAAAGCTAAAAATTATAAACCTTTTTTATTTAACCTTTATAACTAAGTTCTTAAACTAATGTACTAAGTTCTAATAGCTAAGTTCTAAAACAATCAATGAACAAAGATCACTAAATAAATAGGTATCTCACGCACAATGGTCCACTGAAGGACTAAGTACGGAAACCAAACCCTTAACATAGAACATAGGTATATAGTTTACATATAATATACGTATAAAAAAATAAAAAGTTAGTGTGAAAGTACCCTTAATAATTATGAAGGTCTTATCCGGGTCAGTAATAGCTGCCCTTATCTTAGGTAGGTAAATTAAAAATTTGGAATGGAATTTGTCTACCTACAATTATTGTTAAAGTAAATTAACATAAACTAACAGAACAACAAAAAACAAATAGTAAAAAAAAAAAAAAAAAAATAGTACCTAAAAAATGCTCAAGATGTTATTTATTTATTACATTTGGGAAAACAAACAGTAGTATATTAAGCATAAACAGTATAGCATAGCATAATCGGCCTATAATGTTCCCACTGCTGGGACACTGGCCTCCTCTCGGTGACAGGGAGTGGGCCTTAATCCACCACGCGGGCTCAGTGCGGATTGGCAGATGTCACATGTCTTCGAATTTTTGGTTCTAGGGCATGCCGGTTTCCTCACGATGTTTTCCTTCACCGTTTTGAGAGCAGTGGTGATGAAATAATTTACACAAAGTAGAGCGAGCGCCTGTCTGGGTTCGAACCTACGACCTACAACTCGTAAGTCGCGGCCGCTACCACTTGGCCACCACTGCTCTCATAAACAGTGTTGCATAAACAGTGTTGTCTTAAAATTAAACTTAACAAATATACTACCCACCACGTTTTCCACAAATTACTACATTAAATAACAAAAAACTGGCCAAGTGCGAGTCGGACTCGCACACGAAGGGTTCCGTACCACAAGGCAAAAACGCCGAAAAAACACGTTTGTGGTATGGGAGCCCCCCTTAAATATTTATTTTATTTTGTTTATAGTATTTGTTGATAAAGCGGCAACAGAAATACATAATTTGTGAAAACGTCAACTGTCTAGCTACCGCGGTTCTTGAGATACAGCCTGGTGACACACAGACGGACGGACGGACGGACGGACAGACAGCGAAGTCTTAGTAATAGGGTTCCGTTTTTACCCTTTGGGTACAGAACCCTAAAAACAAGCTGTTAGCAAACTTTAACTGTAGCAGGGCTAACTCTATGAAAAAGAAGTTAAAAGATAAACAATATTCTATAAAAAAAAATAAAGAAAATATAAAGGCCTATCATGCGTGATGTATCATGCAGTTCCCTAGCCTATTATTTCCCATAAGACTGCAGTACTTTGTTATTATTTTTGGGTATAAAATGTTCAACACTTGAATGATGTCCTTTTGTAAATTGTTAAAAGGATTTTAAGTATGATATGTACGAGTTGTATGTACTTTCGTTGCAACAGTAAAAAATGCTCATGAGGTCATTTCCCATAGGAAAACAGTAGGTACTTTTTTTTTCTGACCGGCACTTTTATTTTTGTTTACGAAATGAATGATGTCCTTTATTTAAAAGTAAGAATAAATAGAAAAAAAAAACAATTAAGTAGTAGGAAAAAGAAATTGAGTCATTGCCTTGATTACTATTAAACTATTAATTAGTATATTACCTACTAGATAATGTGATAGTAAAAAGTCGTTAGCTAGTTATGGATAATGACATATTACCTGAATAAGTGATTAACTGTCATTATTAATAGCCCTGGACCCTGGACTTTCTTTAACGAATTATTTTTTAGACGTGGGAATTTTTAACACAGTATGTACAGGAATTTCACTTTCTGCGCGCTCTTCAATTTAGATGAATTTGTCTTACTCTAAAATGAAAAAAACTAAAGTTTTAGTGATCTCATCATCATCTGCCTAGACTTTTCCCAACTATGTTGGGGTCTGCTTCCAGTCTAACCGGATGCAGCTGATTACCAGTATTTTACATGGAGCGACTGCCTAAGTGTAAAGTTTTAGTGATCTGCTGATGGCAAAATACAAATTTATACTATACCTATTACAAATAAGTAAAATTGAAGTGTTTGTTCATAATGTTAAAATAACAGCTTTCTACTAAATAAATGCGTATAAAAGTATATACGGTACTTATAATAAAAAATCAATTTTTAAAAATTTTGTGTCTGTCTGTTTGTTCCTACTAATCTCTGAAACGGACCGATTTTGACGTTTAAGGAGTAACTTAACTTTAGAAAAAATAATTAGTAAAGAGACACATTAGGTACTTTTTTCCAACATCCACGCGAACGAAGTCGCGGGCACAGCTAGCAGATAATAGGGTAAGCCGGTAAGGCAAAGATTATGGTACTACTATAAGGCTACGTTTCTACCAGGGAAGTGTGAGGATGCGTAACGAGGGATGTGTGCAACACTCGACTCACCTGTTTTATTTGTTCAAGTCCTCGCTTCCGCTAAGCCCTTTTCCACCAGAGCTGGGCCGTGCGAGGCTACGAAAATTAAGTTCTACCACATCTCTCGCTACGTCCCCTTGCACATTCCTGGTTGACCACGCTTGCCGGCCCCAGACTGGTGGCACACCGCATCCTCACACAGCAGAGTCATCAGCTACGCCTCCTCGCACCCCCAGCTTCCGCGCACGTCTCTGTTGGATGCTCACCCTTCACATTCCACTACCGTGCAGCACGCAGTCGGACATTTTGCAAGGTTTCAATAAATATAACTATAAATTCAGAGGAATAGTAAAAGTGGCCATAAAATATTTAAAAGGTGCAGTGCTTTTGTCAAGAAAATGAGATCCAACTAAGAAATGCAAAAAAAAATACCATTACCGAGCGTGGCAAGCAAATTCCCTGCTCCTAAATGAGCACCAGTAAATTGATATAAAGTTAAAAGATAACAGTGTACTCATTGTTGAAAAGCCTAATCTATATAAATTAAACAAAGTCGGGTTAGCTACACCATGTATAACTCAAGAACGGCTGGACCGATTTTTATGATCTTTGATTTGTTGGATTTGTCTCCGCCCCGAATAACAGAATAACTATTTTAAAACAGGGGGAAAAATTAAAAAAAAGATCACTAATAAGAAAATTAATGATCTTCATTACTTGTTTTTTTGTGATCGAATAGCAGAACAACCATTAAAAACGAAGTTCGCCAGGTCAGCTAGTAAATAAATAAATAAGAAAGAAGAAGGATAAAGGTTCCGTGGAGCTACATTAGTACTTAGTAGTACTATAAATTATAAGTACTGGATGTTTCATAATATTGCACCTGTTGACATTTACTGTCAGGCTTTTGTTATTATGCCATAAAGCTGTTTGCAATCATATCATTTTAGTTACTACCAGGAAAAACTTTTTTACAAAAAAAAAAACGACTTCCAAAAAACACTACTTACCTATAGTTAAAGTGAAAAATAACTTTAATTTCGAAAGTCGGTGTCTTTAGATTTGTATTTTAGTTTTTTGCCACCGACTTCCGAAATTAAAGTTATTTTTCACTTTAAGAGCGTTTACGCCGTACGGCATTTCATACAAAATTTCAAGCCCTTATTTTTCGAAATGAATGAACCAATTTTAATGAAACTTCATACGCATAAGCAGGATACAAAGGTCTAAAAAGTTAGTTGAGAACATTTTTGAAATGTCTTATTTAAAAAAGATAACTGGAAATCTCTGTTTGTATGGAAAATTTAAAATCGGTCTAATTTGGCTGTAACACTATTTTTCGAAAATGTTCTCTACTAACTTTTTAGACCTTTGTATCCTGCTTATGCATGTAAAGTTTCATTAAAATCGGTTCATTCGTTTCAAATAATAAGGGCTTGAAAGTTTGTATGAAATGCCGTACGGCGTAAACGCTCTTAAGTATAGTGTTTTTTGGAAGTCGGTTTTTTTTCGTAAGAAAGTTTTTATTTTTTACTTTTTAGTGGGTCAGTTTGTAATTTATCTAAGTTACAATAGCCTAATGTCAACTGCTGATCACCTTTTACAAACCATTGCTTTTCCCGATGCAGGGACGTTAATTGTTGAGAAGTTCTCCTAGTAAGAACCAGGAGAACTCCTCAACAACCACTGACCATACGCATTGTGACGAGGATAAATTGCTTATCAACCATATTAAAGTAATCGAATCGCAACCCGTGAAATATTTGTCATTGAGTAGTTCCGATGGCCATCTGTGGTCTTCATCATCAGCTCCACTTTACCAAATGATGATTTCCGAGAGCAAATGCTCAAGTTACTTTAAAAAATACCCAAATCGCTAAAGGTTTGCCTATAAAATTTGAGGGTTTCCCTCGATTTAAATGGGATCCTCTCATGAGATTCCAACTTGATGATAATGGGATCACCTCGAGAGTATACCCTTTCAAACAAAAAAAGATTTTTGGAATCGGTCCAGCCGTCTTCGAGTAATCGGTGAACATACATAAAAAAAAACATATATAAAGGCGAACATATAACCTCCTCCTTTTTGAAATGCAACGATTGTGGTTTTTATAAATCATCATCAGCCTACTACAGTTCACTGCTGGACGTAGACCTCCCCAAGTTTGCGCCAACGTTCACGGTCCTCCGCTTCTTTAATCCAGCCACTACCGGCAACCTTTGTTAGGATAATTATACAGAAGAAAAACTCGCAAAAGTATTTCACTTTAAGAAGTATAATATTAGTTTTTAGAATAGATGCTGATAATCCTAGCTGCAGCATCAGATCAGACTTATGTCAACATTGCATTGAACTTAAAATTTAGTCCTGTTTAAAATGAGCCCAAACACGACTACGGTGCTGTAATTTCAAGGTTTGTACTTTTTCTGATGCTCCTGGCTTCAGCATCAGGTCTCTATGCTTCGGTGTTCCTCATTAACAGTACGTTTATCCACACATCGAGCCCTTTTCAATGAGCCTAAACACGATATATCTGCTGTTAGTTGTCGAGGAGTTAGGTACTCTGCAGACTATCCTGACTGCAGCATCAGGTCATGACTTGATGATCATGAGACCAAATGTGGCAAATGTCCTATCAAAAATCAAATCAATTTACTAAAACAGTCCTTGCCTGTTCGAGTAACTTCTTACTGTTAAGGAGTTGTATCTTCCATCATCAGCCCGTTACAAAATTCGAGGGTTGCCCTCGATTTCTCTAAGATCCCATCATCAGATCCTAACTTGGTGGCAGTGGGACCACCTCAGAACTAACTTCTTTCGAACAAAAAAAAGAATCTTGAAAATCCGTCGACAATTGGCGGAGTATTCGATGAACAAACATACAAAAAAAAAAAACATACAAACATCCGAACATAGTACCTCCTCCTTTTTGTGAACTCGGTAAAAAAAACCGAAAACGGCTGTAGACTATTTGAATTATATTATTAAAGAACACTCAGGTGGCAGTATCCCACAATCCATCAGGATTTCTTCCAGCAAGGGTGTTGTTCTCTAATTGCGCCGAATGCCCCTCGGGCGTCAACAACAGCGGGATACCCTGTAGTCACTGATGCGCGTATGGCCGTCTAGTACAGTCAACAGCAAAAGTAGATGATCAAAATCAGAAATTCAATAGGAGTCAGAACTGATCACGAATATATGGCAGCTGTATTAGTAGTACCATGTTTGGTATAATTTACAATCACATACTTTTGAATCACTTCGACGCCACACAATTCTGACGCGAACTCCGTTCATTAGTATTGAATTTCTGATTTTGATCATCTACTTTTGCTGTTCACTGTACTTACCTTATGTAATTTTATTACTGCGATTCCGGTACCCTGAATATAAGATCAGGGGGCCTAAAAAGGCCACTTTGGCAGAATCATAAAAGGATAACATTATGAATCATAATATGGTGAAGACAGTCCGTGTTTTTCTTTTTTTCGCTGCACTACGTAGGTAGGTATAATCAAAGAGATTGGGATTGGATTTGGATTGGATTGATTGGTATTTTAGCACACAAAAAAAAAATAACTGAAAAATCCTTCACCAATGGGATTTGATACGATTAACGTAACAGTTAACTGTCCATTATGATTCATAATGTTACCCTTTTATGATTCTGCCAAAGTGGCCTTCGGTCATCAGATACACCTTTGATTATTGCCTCTAAATGTGGATTTTTAATTTCTCATTTCCCTTTTGAAACAAAATCACTCAAATCCAAATCCTGTGTCTTTACATCTAGAATTATTGGATTAGCAACGCTCTTTCGCAGTACTGAATTTCATTAGTAAATAAAATAATAAGTACTACTGTCCTATTTTTGTGAGCGATGATGAACTTAGCAGAAGATTGCCGAACCCACGCTTCGTCGGTTGTTGCAATAAATTGTATCTTTCAATCAACATAATAATTGCATCTCTCAATAAAGATCATCGTGAGAGTTGGCGCGCCTACCAACACAAATCAAATGTGTTTGCGCAATGCAAATCTATGATCTTGAAATTATTTTTTATCTACTTAAAAATCATCATCATCATCATTTTCAGCCGAAAGACGTCCATCTGCTGGACATAGGCCTCCCCCAAGCACCTCCACTTCGACCGGTTTTGTGCTTCTCGCATCCAACGAGTTATACTTAAAAATAGTATAAAAAATCCCTTTTTGTGTCTATCTGTTTGTCCGCTTAGTTCTTCTAAACTTCACAATGGATTTTGATGCGGTTGCCGCCATCATTTACAGAAATGATTCCGGAAGGTTTCTGTGTAAGTATAATTCTTGAATATTTAACTTAAATATAGCACAGAAACCTCGATATTTTGACGTGAATCCACGCACTCATGTGAAGCAGGGGCGGGTCACTCGTTGCGTTGCGATGACATACATTACTCATGCGTAGCGTAGTTTTAAAGTCTTCGTTATTTATAAAATAATCTCATTCAAAAGAAGATGGGAGGGGGTGATGAGGAGGATGTATTTATGTAATATGGACTCATAGTCTGCAATACCTTAATACCAATACTTCAATACCTTTTGCAGATTACCTACATCGTGTTTTTTTTAAATATCGTTCTGTTGAAGCACGGTTTATTTTACTAACATATTGATAAGTTAATGACTAACAATATTGTTCCTACTTCTTACTTCAAACATACCGTTCCGATACTCGTTCTCAGGGATGTTTATAGTGTTTATATGTATGCATCCATTGTTTCTTTTTGAGAAATAAATGTCTTAAGCCATATGTATTAAGGAGGAGTAAATTGACTTTGCCAAAGCCTAAACCAAAGTTCGGGTCAATTGAAGGTAAATTATAGAATTTTCAATGAATAACCCGTACATCACATATGTGTTCATTATATTCTCCAAGCGTTTGAAAAATCTTGACACTGTTTACATGCCTGATTCTCTGAGCAAAAACAATCGCTTTGTATTGCAACAGGTGTAATAAAATAATGCATCAACACGAGAGTTTGTATGCAGCTGTAGGTACTTTAGTGATGCGTAAACCGCTGATTCGTCTTCATAAAATTAGATAATACTTACATAATACGTGTTTTATTATGTTTTCTGGCGCAACTAAAGATATCTAAGAAATATGACTGAATACGAAAGTGTAGCATCAGCACGGGCCCGTACGTCCACATGCGCTGCAGTCCTGATGATGCAGGTGATTCACAGCTGATGAGTGCGAAGGGTGTTGGCAGAGGTGCGAGTGCAGTGGGCGGGCGGGGCGGGGGGGCGCAGATTGAGGCCACTATTTAACCGCACGACGGCCGCGCAACGACCTGTTGTGATCCCGTCATGGCGCGCTACGCCCGTGTCGCTACTCTGGCCGCGTGTCTCTTGTTCGCCTGCGGTGAGTCCTAACCTTTATCTTACGCATCCAGACACCGTCGATCTCGCGACGTCACGGGTGGCTCGACGTCACATCCGCACATCTGCCAATAATTTAGTGATTGCGTCAGTACAGTGTCGCAGTTAGTGAACAGTGAAGTTGCCCATTCTCGACAATCGCGAGATAGACTGTCTCCGCAAAGTTTACCAATGAATGCAGCCAACCGCGATCGCCTTGCATTGAACGACCAAAGGACATCAACGCACAGTGACTCGAACCCTTCAAGGATAGTCACTCCCGGCATCTCACTATCGTGTATCATGTATCTTTTATACATTGGCGTCGGTGTTGTGAAAACAAACATAGAATTAAGCTAATTCTGGTAATGTTTAAACGGTTTAATGTTGCGAAAACATGTTATTTTTTGTATGAACTTTCCGTAACAGTCGTTGAGCATTCGGTACATCGGGTACCACTTAGATGTTTGTGAACAAGGTTTGAGCAACAGTCTAGACAACTGTGACGAGACGAGGACAAGGATTTGTGTTTGATTACTTCATCTGAATAGGCTGTCATTAGGACGTGTTTAGTTGAACTATTGGTTAGCACCTGCTGCGGCTGCGCTGCGGTTGCGGAGAACTTTCACATTCGTTCCGTGTTGCGCTACGCCTGCGCCGGTGACGTCACACTCGACATAGTGTCGAGGGCAGCGAGACTGCTACGACGAGGCGACGTTACATGAGCTGGCCCTATTGATTTCTCGAAATTTACATTTAGGCCGACGACTTATGAATACGCCTGGCGTATAACATAAATATCAGATATCACTGTGAGTGATATTCTAGCTGTTAGACTTGACGCCGCTCGTTTCAAGATGAAAAGCCGCACAATGTCCTTCCTCATAATGTTATATTGGTGGAAAATTTCATTACGACCCATAGCCTTGTGAGCCGCATGTTAGAGTTTAACCTTATAAACAAAGGAACGGTTACCGACGAATGTCAATCCTGTCGCATGTATTGCTAGTATTAAAGAATGCTTAAATGCTGAATCTCGGAAATATAAAAAATAATCTTAGCTCTATTTGGTAAAGTTCATTTCAGTTTAACCAGAAAATCGCATTTTATTTAAAAGTGACAATTTATATAGACGAAGATATAGGGAGTACTAAAAAATAATACATCTGAAATCGGTATTCTTTTCCTATTTTGCTCTTTGTTTGCTGTAGGTTCTCGTAAAGTTACGATCATATCTAAATTCTACAACAGTCATAAAAGTCTGTAAACTTTACCACGCTTTAATTCTCGCGAATAAGCAATTTCATCAGATGCATGAAACTGTTATATTACACGCTCATAAACTTTTGGACTAATTTCATTATTGATGGGTTTTCTTTAAACATTGAGTAATAAAACATAACTGTTTGACTAGTAAGTTCTCTCCGTTATCGTCACAATGTGTGATTGTAAGTTTGAAAATGTAATCACAATCAGTTTCATTTGACATTTCAAAAATCATCAGGTGAAAAAAAAAATTGTTTTACTACAATGAATTACATAATTTTATTTGGAATCTTATTGTACTGTAAAGTAACCGTTAGGTCAATCCTCCTAATACACTTAAGTTATAAAAAAATACTATTATAAAATGTAGTATTAGATATAATACGGATAAAACAACTTGGCTGATCATTGTTTCCGTTCACACATACGTGACATATTTATAGAGCTCAGGTGCGATAGCTTAAATGTCATAGAGTCACACAGTTCACGTGAACTAAGAGTCAAGTGCTCAAGGGCGTTACCAATAATAGCATCCTTTCGATTATTATAAAAATAAACAATTAGTTATGTTATTTAACCTTGAATCTCCGAATATTCACATTTTGTAGTTTACTTAATTATTTATGATAGATCGTCTTAATGTTCAGACAGTACGGTTTATTTGTTTGCGTTCACTTGATAAATGTATTATTAGCTTCGAAAATCGGCTTCATAATTGACTGGAAAATTAATTGGAACCGGGACGTGAGCGATCGTTATTAAGTACTTACAAGCGAATGATTTTTAATCAATTGAATAACTTCGACTTAAATAAATGATTGCTTTATTCTTATTGGTTACTGCTTCGTGTAGACAATTAAATAGATGGAAAGTATTGATGAATAATTTGATATTAATTATGTAAAGATTTAATTTCAAGCGGACATTATAAACAATAGTACCTAACTACATACTTTCGAGATCAATTACTAAATCAGTAATATATATTGTGATAACAAAAGTTCAATTATATTAAACCATTTTTCATTAAACTCTTTGTCATTATTTATTTTAAGTGTTTACATAATTTTAAAAGCTAACAGTCTTAAAATAATAATATGTACAAGTATATAAAAAGAGGGGAAATAATCAAAGGGCATCAAAAAATTCGATATCAAACCATTTGATATCATAGCTTACTCACACATTCAACTCTTCGTAAGGTAGTGATACTTTTTATCAGTTACCTACTTATGGTAGGTTTCCAGATCTTTAGGCCTCTAGGTCAACTCGGTTGCGATATAAGCACCACGTGAGATACATAGACAGGCTCCGCACAACTCGATACTGTGTCGAAACAACATCGCATAATACGAGTGTGCGCCAATTAATTAACATTTGAATGTTTACTTGGCATATGTCTAATTTTGTAAACGTTCACGTTCACGGTTTACGCTGGTTGAGCAAAAGTTATTTTACACATATTTTCTAAAACAGAAATTGCACAAACAAGCAAAACAGGGTCACCAGCTCTTGGACAATAAACGAAAACTTTTTAGTTTATTTTGTTCATCGTGCATCCTTATCATCCGTCAGCGTGCAGTGACTGTAGATAGGTATGCAATACACTCAGTTATATAAAATTTGTTTAAGTGAATGTTGGAGTTGCTTAATTTATTTGCCTATCACATAACACAAATTTCATTCGTAGAGCTTAATCATTTCACATTATCGTGTGCTAAGTGATTGAATTTAAATATTCTCCTCGCAAGCTTAATAACAAAATGTAGTATGTTGTAAAGGGATTTCATCACATTTATGAAGAAATATACAATACGGCAATCACGGCCTCGGTCAAGTTTAAGGGTTTAATGTAGTTCACATTGCAGGCACTCGTGTATTTCTAGCACGTACGAGTAGGTTCTTGTTTGTTAAAGTTCTCCGCGTAACTCTCACATTATAAAGGAGCCATAATCTCAAGGCAAAGAGGAGATTGGCGACATCTTATATAATATCTCGTGTTGATCACACAGAGGAGACAAAGTGAAAAGTGAACATTGATCGCGAGCCCCAGAGGTCGTCGCGATCGCATGTGAGTGACGCCGACAAGGTGAGCGCTGTTTACTTCCGCGTGCGGAAACGCCAGTCTCCCGTTATCACTGGTTAACTTCGATTGAAGGGAGTGCCGCAGAAGGAAAGTCGAGCGGTGGTGCTAAATATTCATAAGGTCGGCCGTTGGTATTCCAACAACGTGCCCGGTCGACGCCCGAGCTGCTCGCATACCTAGTTGTTCCCACATTCATGCTTTATTATTCATGCAATAGTAAATTCTGGGGAAACGGTATCAATCCCGAGTGACAATAAGTTTGATGAAAATATTGTTTTTATTTCAAGATACATGTGGGCACAACAATCAATTACCTTTTCTTTGTTGATAAAAGAATAACTTATTCTTAGCATATTCGCATTGATTTTTTATTCTCATTATTACATTCATAGTAACGTAAAATATATCAGACAAATAGTGCAGTAAAATACATTTATATGAGACAAAAATTATTTTTCTGAAAATTCTATTCGGACAAACAGTCCTGAACGAGGAAACATTTATGACAAGTAAATAAATAACTGAATCAAAATAAATATCCAACTTACACAAAAAAAACATTAAAATTTTTTATTAATGATTTGACGAGATCATGTTTTTCAGTGCAAAAGACATCAACGCGCTCTCTTTGCTACGAATAAAAAGGTGCTAACTCTTAGAGCCAGAACTTTTATTTCGTCATCGTTATTGTGTTAGTTTTCGTAGATCAGACATTTCCATATTGTAGGGGATAATAATTTATCAAGTCTTACTTAAATTTATCGATATCTCATAATCACACACGTGGTAGATCCGGGTCAAAGAGAACTAGTTAGATTTCACAACTCCAACCAGAACCGAACAAATAAAATAATAATTTTGGTCAGACAGCTCGTTTGTATGCTTTTGACACGATTAAAACTAAAATTAGATTATAAAACTGGTTTAGACAAGATGATATTTTAGCAAGTAGATTTAGGTATAATCCAGGCGACATTTGTTCAGATAATGGTGTGGATTGACTACTTCATTAATAAAAGCAAAAGTTAAGACCTTGAATCGTAATATTACTAAATCTTTTCTAATTTATATTAATGATAGCGAAAACAGATTTTTTATGGTCCTTTTTGAATTGTTTTTCAAATAATCAATACCAATAAGCAAGTGTGCAAAAACTATTTTGTGCTACATTAACGTAGCAGTTGTTGTGCAAAGCTGTTGCTATAGCAAACAATGAAAATAATATAATTATGTATGTGTATACACGCTAGCATGTCGGGTATTAATCGAGCTATCGATATTGCATTGGCAGCGTGCAACATCTAACCCACATAGCTTGCTTTATGAACAATCATGGACCGTGAGCGCATGCGCCACTTTAACTTTTCATGTCTCAAATTTTTATTTTCGGTGAAGTAGCTAAAGGGTTTTTTTTAATAAGAGTATTTTCCGATGAAGGATGACCACATTATTAATAATCTTTTAATATATGGCTATTTATTTCCGCTACTGCAGCTTTGGCGGCTTGGTACATCGAGATAGTTAGATAACGTTGCGAGAGTTCGGTTTCCTAGTGTTACGTGCCGCTCGCTGCTCACACGGCTCGCATGCGCTCCTTCACCCGCTCGCAATCGCAATAGGTACACGTCTTTCTTATTGCCTTCGCAAACATTACCCAAGCGAAGCACACAATTGACAAAAAACGACAACGTCTACACCCGACGCATGATTTTATGAAAACCCGAGCAGACACAATTAACTGTGTTAGAGCATCGTGGATGTTATTAAATACAACAGTAACATTTGTAGTTTTAATATCACGTTCCGAATAACAGTTTTTGCTTCTGGTTTTATAATCATTGTAGTTTGTTGATAGGCACCCGCACGTCGTAAGTTTCCTGGAACGCGACGATGATTCAAGGAAATCTACTATTCCGTAACCTTTCTGAATTATAATAATTTCGTCAGCCTAATCGGGACACAAATCAAATGCCATGCATAATGTACAATTTTGTATAGACAGAAGACATAGAAAGAGTCGTCCTTGTCGCTTGCCCAAGCGCTGACATTTCGAAGCGAGTCAAATGTCACGAGCGCTCACCCCACCTTTGACATTTAGATACTAGTTTCCAAGTGACATTTCGTTTCTAATTCCGAAAAAACAGTAAATAGTGAATTTATAACGTTTAACCACGTGTTATTATGTAAATCTATTATGTTATTACATTATTAGTTTTTAACGTCATAAAGTAGAAAAAATAAAAATCCGTTTTATACTTCCGGACTTCAGTTGAACAGCAAGTTTGTTCCTTCAGTTTCTCAAATTGGTATGATACATTACGAAAAGATCAACAATTGTTCAATGAATGTATTGTTTGTTTAGCGAATGCCGATAGTCACCGATGGCGGCGGCAAGCTGACGATCGCGAAGCGGCGAAGAAAGACGACAGCTTGGAGGTAGAACTATGCAAGGACAAGGACGCCGGCGAGTGGTTCCGCCTGGTGGCCGGCGAGGGCGACAACTGTCGCGACGTCATCCAGTGCACCGCCTCGGTGAGTGCTTATATATACAACTACACTTTTACACACGCATTCTCTAGTAAATATGTCCTTATAACATGTTCTACCAAACAACACCTAGAATGTAAGCTACCTTAAAACTGGCTCACATTAAAATTACCAAACCGTTTAAATGAAAATATGACTGCCATTTTGAATACAATTATTTAATAGTCAGTTACTTTGGAATTTTAATACGAGTGCAAATAAGGCAGTATAATTAAATATATGCGAAGCGCAATAAACGTTAGAAATTTGTCCTCAATATAAACAACAGAGCATTGCGTATCTGTGGGTAGGGAGTTGGGTTCTTACGACATTCGAGGTAATGTAAGAACAAGCCGCGCCGCGTCGTCGCCGGCCGGCTTGTGCCGCACGTTCGTAATAATGGAAATTGCTATAATTGTTCAAGTTGTCCATTCCTCCGCGGATGACTCTGGAATAAACCACGCAATAAAAGACCACTCAGTCAGGGACAACATGCATTAATTTGATCCGCAGAATCAAATGTAACAACATACATTGCTTCATTACTGTTATATGTCAATTCAAAATTTTTTGCTGATATCATTAAAATATTCCATAATTATGTTGTTCATTGTTTTTAATTTTACTTAGGTAATTTTGACGGTACAACATAATTTGGAATTTGCATTTGAACTGACTCATGCTGTTGCAACACTTTAAAGGTTTTGTTCCATGTAGGTACTAGATAACGAAACGAAGTAGTTATTGTTATAAATTAATCGTTTCTATTTCTCTAACAGGGTATCCAAGCTATTCGTTGTCCAGCTGGTTTATTCTTCGATATCGAGAAACAGACCTGTGACTGGAAAGACGCCGTCAAAAACTGCAAATTGAAAAATAAGGAGCGTAAAATTAAACCTTTGTTGTACACTGAAGAGCCGTTGTGTCAAGATGGCTACCTCGCGTGCGGTGACTCCAACTGCATCGAGCGTGGACTCTTCTGTAACGGCGAAAAAGACTGCGCCGACGGCTCCGACGAAAACTCTTGCGGTAAGTAACCTCGCACTCGCGGCCCTCCTTACGGATCTTACGAACCAATTTGTGACTTTATCTAGCCAGTCGGTCGATACATTGAATCTAATCTAAAATTAAAACACGCAAATGAACTTGAACGGGCAAATTCACAAATAAGAACTAGTCCGTGATGCGTGACCTGTCTGAAATGCCAATCACTTGGCCTAAAAAAACATCTCAATGTTATGTCAAATGGGTTATTTATTTATTTAATGAATTAAGATAACGTTTGGCGTTATTTAAATTAGACACACTTACATGGAATGTGTGAATTTAGGTAGAAAGCTCAACAGTAAATAAATATGGCCTCACACGTCAAAAAGCTAGTCGGTATGCATCGCCTCACTTCAAAGTTCAAACACGATTCATACAATAAAATTCCTTGCCGCGCTATATGACTTGAAATCACTTTGAATTGTAATTATGTACATGACAAGGATACAAAACTCCATTCACCAAACCGCGAAGACCCTGGTCTGTTAGCGCGACATAATAGGTACTTGTAGCTCACGTCTTTGAAGTAAATGTATGTGCATATCAACATAAACGAGTACTGAGTCTCCGAACAGAATGGCTTACCTAATCAAGTAATTATTTAAAGTTAATAAAATGGCAACAAAAATTTAATGTATCTTTTAACACGTAAAATATTCTACTCATGGGACTTAAAAAAAGCAACGTGTTGTGTACGTAACGCAAAACGCGATGTAGGTAGGTACGAATGTATTACTGAATCAAAAGTGAAATCCAATGTGTGTGTCAGCTGTGTCGAGTGATTTGACCAAGCGAAAGTACCCATACTGGTTCCGACTCTCGCGCCGCTCGAGATGCATACGCCTCTGCAGCTGCTCATGACTTGTAGTTAATATCTCTCAATGACAAACTATATCACAATCTGGACGCCAAAGCTTCTTATCACGTTTAAAGCAACAATAGATATTGCATAAACTAACAAAGAATTGCGACCGAAAATAAATTAATTTCTTTAGGGGCCTGCATTTCATAATTTTAACCCAACGGTTGCGCAGTTTTAGTGTTTTTTCTCACGATATTTTTCATTTAAAGTACATAATTGCAGTATTGGTATATTTATTCGTGTGAATTTTACATTGTCTTTTTTGTAAATAATTATGGTTTTCTGTTTGTCGTAGACATCGACAACGACCCCAACAGGGCTCCGCCATGCGACGCGTCGCAGTGCGTGCTGCCCGACTGCTTCTGCTCCGAGGACGGCACGGTGATCCCCGGCGACCTGCCCGCCAGAGACGTGCCCCAGATGGTCACCATCACCTTCGATGATGCTATCAACAATAACAACATCGAACTGTACAAAGAGATCTTCAATGGAAAACGTAAAAATCCTAACGGTTGCGACATTAGAGGTACATACTTCGTTTCGCACAAGTACACAAACTACTCAGCCGTTCAGGAGACCCACAGAAAGGGGCACGAAATCGCTGTACATTCAATCACGTAAGTTAAAATTGAATTAACACTTTCTAACATTCAAAAGTTTATTTAATTTAATTTGACTAATTGTAATTTTCATATATTTAGGCACAACGATGACGAACGCTTCTGGAGCAACGCTTCCGTGGACGACTGGGGCAAGGAGATGGCTGGCATGCGAGTCATCATTGAGAAGTTCTCTAACATCACTGATAACAGTGTAGTAGGTGTTCGCGCTCCTTATCTCCGAGTCGGTGGTAACAACCAATTCACCATGATGGAAGAACAAGCTTTCTTGTACGACAGTACCATAACTGCTCCCCTCTCCAACCCCCCCCTATGGCCATACACAATGTACTTCAGAATGCCTCACCGTTGCCACGGAAACATACAGAGCTGCCCCACTAGGAGTCACGCCGTGTGGGAGATGGTGATGAACGAACTTGACCGTCGTGAGGACCCCACCAACGATGAGTATTTGCCAGGGTGCGCCATGGTTGACTCTTGTTCCAACATTTTGACCGGAGATCAGTTCTACAACTTCCTCAACCATAACTTTGACCGTCACTACGATCAAAACCGCGCTCCATTGGGTCTATACTTCCACGCCGCTTGGCTTAAGAACAACCCCGAATTCTTAGAGGCTTTCTTGTACTGGATTGATGAAATTCTCTCAAGTCACAATGACGTATACTTTGTAACGATGACACAAGTAATCCAGTGGATCCAAAACCCCCGTACTGTTACCGAAGCGAAGAACTTCGAGCCCTGGAGGGAAAAGTGTGCCGTTGAAGGCTACCAAGCATGTTGGGTACCCCACTCTTGCAAGCTCACCTCCAAGGAGGTTCCCGGTGAGACCATCAACCTGCAGACGTGCGTGAGATGCCCAGTCAACTACCCCTGGCTGAACGACCCCTCGGGTGACGGCCATTACTAACAGAGCCATGATCTCACGCCACTCGTGCTCTAAGTAGTTCATATAAAATCTAATGAGTCATTTGCATGGATAACATAGGCGCAGTCAAAACATTTAACAAGAGAACTTAAATTAAATTGAATTTACATACATTATCTAAGTAACTAAACTTTTATCAACTGCGATTATGTTTTCCAGTAATTCTCAAATGTACCGGGTCATAATCCCGTCCGTAGCATAAGTACCTACCTTACTGTATGTAATATAGACTCACATAAATATTTAAGAAGTCTGTTTAATAGTTTATGTGATTTTTCTAATGTAAGTCTGTTTTATAAATTTATAAAAAATAAAAAAATCTAAAAATTTACAGTGCTTTTTTTACCTCAATCAAGTGTTTTATCAAAATGCAACAAATAAATCAGTTGAACTTTAGACCATTTAGTTAAAGCTAAGTGTCGAAGTCATCGTGCACAAATTAATTAGTTACTCTTAGATAACTAAGCAACAATGTTAGTCTTTCCAATAAGATATTTACTTATTTTATAGCGGCTCGGAAGTTTTCCACAGAGCGTGTTTAGTGATACCTACATTCAAAATCTTGTATAAAAAATACACTTGAAACCGATGGCGACAACCGACCAGTACCTGCACGAATATTTGAACAAAGAGCAAACACTGCTTGACGGTCAGTGACACGCCTCGGCTATATGATCGTATGTGTACCTACTACTAACTGGTATACCAACGACAACGTGGAGGCTGTTCGAGATTAGGCTGCTTGATCGCATAGATTTACTGTAAGCTTTTATATTTGAGTTCCGCATATAGTGGTAGTATTTTTTTAAATAAGTAAAATCATTTACAAAATAATGTCTCTTCTTGTTTATTACATGGCAGCGTTATACATAAATAAAAGTACTTAGTATCTGTGAAACAACTTGATTAAAACAATAATTGACTCATACTAAGTAGGGAAAAAGCTTTACATTGAGTAGGTATTAGTTACTTTGCTTCAACCAAATCATTGAAACGCGAAAATAATTTTCTCTTGCATACAAGTTCCAATAACTGACTGATTACGTGCCTACACGGACATTTATTTTGTTCCGAGTGCTAGGTTTTGTAATATCATAAGTCAATAACTTCGTTCGTAGATCATATCTTACTGGATGTGGTTAACATTTAGAAACATCTAGGCTTGGAAAAGATATGCGTAGCTTACATACGTCTACAAATCTATATTTGTACTAAGATAGATCTATACTAATCTCGAAGAGTCGTAGACTCGTACCTTGAGAACGCACGCCACGCAAGACAGGCGCTACGCGCTACGCCTGCTACGCGCCCGCGCGCACATGCGCCGCGCCGCTACCGCCTGCGTGCCCTCTCCGCCTACGGCCTTACTCGTCACATACATCTATTGCATGTTAGAGTTCAAAAATTATATTATTAGTAAATGGATACATTTCGTGATATATATAGTGTATCTCGTATCTACCTTTATAATCCGTTTGTTTAGATATTATTTAACATTAGGATATCCTCTGTAAATAATAATCATAAAAGTAGCATAAATAAATACATTACAAAATTCTTAGCACGGGGCTTTTTAATTATATTTATGATTTAAAAAAAATATGTAGAGCTGAATCCCTAAAATCGTACATAAATTCGTGTGGGTCATTCGAGTTGAACGTCTAAAATTAAACAAGTGACTACCTGGGTGCAAAAGTCATTAGCCTCTCGTGGAAAGTTTTTAAGTCTACTTCGGTATCCCAACAACATTTCAAACATACGTAAAAAATGTAAATCTGATTTAAAAGGGTATTGACCAAATGATTTACATCCGTTAGGTGCATCGCCAACGCCCACAGCCTAGCAGTAAACATGAAATAAAATCGAGTAGATACCTAGAGTACCTACCAATACTTTTTAAGCAACGAAAGTTCACGTAGTCTTCTGTATCAGTTATTCAGTTATTCTTCGGTTGTTAGTACAAGAGATCATAATCGTTTTTAAGTCGCACTTACATGTTTTTACTTTAACTATTTCGACCTTGCTCGTCTCTTTGTGATAAATATCACGTAAAAAGCTCGCTAGATCACACTGTACGGACGCCAGCACATCAAGTTACTACAATCTGTCAGATTTCTTTAATAGATTTTCGACTTTATCACTAAAGTATAAGGTTCAAGGTTGATTGGGAAAATCTGACAGTTTCGGGTAGGTTGACCTGCTGGCGTCTGTACATTCTCTCGCTATGACCCCATGAAGTGTCGGCTTAGCCACATTGTGATAGTCTTACCACATCTGCGCGTCAAAATGTCATCAGTTTGTATGAGTTTGACACATGCGCGTGGTATGCGTGCGTGACAGGCGCGAGTGGAACAATAGGCGGCGGCGGCGGGCGCCACCAACACGTTAATCTCCCTGACATCTGTGGGCGGGGGACTTGCGTTGCACATCATCACCTCCACCCATGTAGGTATATATCCTCAACTCCATTACCAACTTTCCATTTTGTTTTGCAACGCGCAACGTTTATCAAAGTAGAGAATAAGGACAATGAAAACAATTGTATTGTTAGCAGCATCTAAATAAATAGAGAGTTGGTATTAGGCATGGTGGCACGCAGAGTCGCGATGCAGCCTGTGACAGTGAAAGCAGTGAAAGTATTCCTCAGCAGCCGCAGCGCACTCGCATTCAAAGCGTTTGTTGTTAACGCTTATTATGAAATGACATTTATGTTTAAATACCTAATACAAAAAAGTCTACCCACTTTAAATGTCAAATTGGGACATCAATCTCTGAACGTATATAAATGTAATTTATAATTTATACAAGCTACGCTACGCTTGTAGTGGTTTTAAAGTAAAACGACTTGTAATAAAAAACTAATACATGCAAACTATTACAGATTATCCTTCGGTAACTTTAAACGAATGATTTTGTGTTTTACGTACCTACATAGTTGTTTTAAGTTCAGAACATTGAGTTCTGAACAGCTAGATGTTTAAAAAAACCCACATAAATATGTATTTGACCCAATACCTACCACAAGTAGCAGCAATATTCTGATTTGAATAGTGTTGCCCAGTGGCAGGTTTGTCGAATTTAAATACCTGTTTTAACTAAAACTCATTAAATAATTATAGGTATATACCTATGCAATCAAAGAGGAATCTAGCCAGAAAATAAAACCTACAAGCATTATTTAGTATTTTTTTTTAAATATGATCCTGATTCATATTGCTAAGGCCTTGGCCGCAAAACACCAATTGATTTTACGTAGGTACCTAGTCACCATTTCTTGGAATATTAATTACTTCAGAGGCTTCGACGTTTGTAGAACATTCCAGAAGACAAGATTTGTAGACTGCAGATAAAAAAATAAAAATAATAATTTTATAGATAATTAACATTTCACATAGCTGCTAACTAACATAAGTCCTGAAGAAATGTATGTTTCAGGATCAGCCTAATTGCTTTCGTATATGGTAATATGAATATGCGAATTTATTGCATCTGAGTAACACGGTTAACTTACAATTTCGGTTAATCAGTGATCGCTGACGCTTCGTATGAAGTCATGTCTTTTTCTGCTCGTTCTTGGTGAGCTTACAACAACAAGGAAAAATGTGTAGTATTTTAACCCATACACATTGAGTTCGATTTTTATCTTTTTGTAAGGTATTCTGCGAAAGAACTAAAGCAGAACAGAATAAATTATTTTGTGATAAGCTTTTATCGAATAATGCGTTCAGCTAATGGAAGTCATGCAGTTTTCAAAGAATGTAACCTAAAGTTTATTGTGTGGTAATTGACTGAACAACTGATGAAGTAAACATTCTAGTGGGAGCTTTTGGAGAATACCTAACAAAACAGTTATCTGATGCATCAGCGTCTACGTGGGTACCTACGTCGATGCTAATGCATCATATAACTTAGATATCATCAGATTTCATGGCCTAGTAGAAGGGTGTAACCTGTAGCCTTCACAATTATAATACGACGCGCATATTTATTTAATAGTCTATAAATACCCCAGCTAGCTATGTTGTGATGTCGGCACAAGCACGCTATAGCCATACATACCAATACGTATAATATGTATGCATTGTCGCAAGTGAAAGGAAATATCTTGTAGAATCCTTGACTCGTGCGCGCCTACTTGCGACGCAGTGGCTGTGACTCTGAGCCGAGAGCCTCTGCATGCTCTCCTCTGTGCATCTTAGGAAAGTTCATGTCCCTTATTACTAAACGAGCTGAGTAATTGTGTCAGCAACATTATTCACTAAACTTTAATAGTTAGGCAAAGTACTTAGAAATAATATCAATATGAACTAAATATCAATAAGTACCAACCTACACATTTTAAATGAGACTATTAATTATAAATTGCGATTACGGTATTACATTCTGAATGTTATTAGTAGATTATATTCTTTGAATGCTAATTTCCTTAGTGCATATCAATATAATGTATTATTTCGCAATATTATTCATTTCATATCACATCACATAAATATATATGTACCTATAAGCAAAGACTAAAATCGTATTCCAAGTGAGTGCTTGATTTGAAACCTCACATACAAACTTAATCAATATGTTAATAAAATAAATAATTAGGTATGTTTATAGATATTTGTTGTAATGGTCTGCAGTCGAAAAAAAATATGGATTTTGTAATAATATCATATTCTTGGTTGAATTATCTTCATCTTCAAACTAAATTAAATTGAAATATAAATAAAATACTAGCTACTGCCCGTGACTTCGTCCGCGTGAAAAAACAAGAAAATTGTAAGACACTCGGCAATATCTACTGTAGCTTCCCATTAGTGAAAGAATCAGATATTTACGAAGATTACCCCTACATACAAATTGTACCTCTTTATACTATTAGTAAAAAATAAATGTGGAAGCAGACGGAATAAATGCAAATCCATAGCTATAGGAACATACATGATACTTCTAATGCTGAAAGTAGGTCTAGCTTTAACATCCAGGTCAAACATCCACGTAACAATCGCATTTCGATAAGCAATTGGCAGTTTAAATGTTAAATCTTCAGTATCTTATGCAACGAACGACATATCTCACGAAAGTGACTGACTACTGACTAGAATTGCATCCAATTTGGAATTTATTTTCAATAGCAGATAAGCAAATTTATCAAAACCAACCATTGATATAATGAAACCAACCAAAAAAGCACGTAAGTACATACATAATATGTACGAAAAGCCGCTCGTCAGTGGTGACAAAACCAGTATAGTCTGACCTCTTTTCCTATTAAAACTCCGTATTATGCTAAGCCAACTTGTAGCAACATATAACATTTTCAATCGTTCTATGAATAGAAGGGAAACATCTTAACTAATAAAAAATACTATAACCTAGAGACGAATTCGTAGAATTAAAATACTACTTAATAAAATACAAAACCTTGTTGTCTGCTTCCGTGTCTCCAATCTGATAGAGCGTGTAGCTATGTAGGTATACGAGTCTCTGTTTGAGTATTATAGGGTTTCCCCATCTATCTAATGAGTGAACCCCGGATGTGGGTGATTTTTCGCAAATCATGGATAGCCCTGCGTGTTTCGGAGGGCTCTTCGTCTTAGTAAAATAATTATCACAAGAATATTAATTATAGATACAGTTAGTATAGTCAGAACTTCAGAAGCAAAAAGGTCTAGTAGGTATGTACGTGCATTTAGAATTCTTCAAGAGGTTAAAATCTATCTGTCACATTAATTTCATCGTAGGTACCTATGCGAGACGTAGTAGAGTCATTCACTAGCGCATCACGTTGATCCGTTGCGAGGAGAGTCGCGGAGGTTCGATGGAGCGCGGTACGGGCGGCGCGGGCGCACGCAGCCGGCGCGCGCGCTGCCTGACCCCCGGCAACAGCCGCCGCGCCGCCTTGTTGTATATCTCGTGAGCCTCGTTCCTCAAACATTACATAACTGTGGTACCTACCCGGATGTTGCGGCAAGGCCATCCATACATCAACTAGCATTTAGTTCCAGTCATCTTAAAATAATTTCATAAATTAATTGTGCCTGTATAACGGGTCTTACTGTATGCCAATCTGAAAATGCTAACAACACTTGGTAAAGGATTATCAAACGCTGTAAGCATTTTCAAACACCTACAACAAACCAATTAAGTTGCAAGTACTTAGTGTGCCGGACAGTAATTTAAGGGACCTAAACCTAACCCACATCTAGTACTTAATTTTTTACAAACGCATTCAATATGCACATTTTTAAATTCGCTTGTTTACAACGTAATTTGTGTGACGTAAGCTTTAAAGTTCCAGATTTTTCCGATATACTTGTAAACAAAACGACAAATCATGCACATGAAACGCATTCTAAAAACATGAATCATGCAATACTTATATTACAATAATTACGTTGTTAAGAGTTCCGTGTATTCAGGTTGCAGTAGGTACAGGTACCTGTTGAGGGAGGTCGAGACCACTCTCCCGACCCGCGCGCCCCTATAGGACGTCGCGGGGGAAGTTTTACACCTCACTCCCCCCGTGGACTTGAGGTGGCTCGCCAAGGCGGGCAGGCACCAGCCGGGGATTGTGGAAGGCGTACAAGTTCCCATGATCCCCGGTCCAAGTGTGGGAAGGGAACACCGGGGTGGTTTTTAGTCAATAAGAGTCTGACAGATCCCGCCGCCCACCCCAGGGCGGTGAACATCCATGAGGATTATCCACCCCGAAACAAAAAAAAAAGGTACAATAACCTAACTTCGCCACTAATCAAATTGGTAACGTGGTAAGTCTGATGACGATCTACAAGAATACAGCCGCTGAGCGAGCCAGTCAGACCCAGCAAAACTTACCCATGAACATCACATATAACATTTTCTTCGTGATTTTCCTGAAGAGTACATCTATACTATATAATATTATAAAGCTGAAGAGTTTGTTTGGTTGAACGCGCTAATTTCAGAAACTACCGGTCCGAAATGAAAAAAAAATTATGTGTTGGATAGTCCATTTCTCGAGGAAGGCTATAGGCTATATAACATCACGCTACGACCAATAAGAGCGGAGCATCAATGAAAAATGATGCAAAAACGGGAAAATTATTCCTTTTGAGAGCTTTCGTTGCGTACGCTGCGTAAACGGTTAAAGTTACGCAAAAATAATGTGTGACGGAATTGTTCCCCTATAAAATTTCTAAAAAAAGTCTGCGACAGCAACTGTTTAGGGTAATCAAATTTGTTCTAAAATACTGCATTATTTGCGAAGGTGTTATTATAAACACGATATTAATCCTTATCCAAATAAATACGTTATTCATCACAAGTATTTAATTTTGAACAAAATTGACCTTGACATCATTTGATTTCAATCAATATCTTAGGAAATATCATAGTTTTAAAATAACTCCGCAAGGCGGCCGGTCATGAGGGGGTTTTTTTTTACTATAGTTCCACTTTTACTGATCATAGCGTGATGTATACCTAAAATAGCTTCACTAAGTAATAACCTTAACTCTTAAAGTATTGGATTATATTTTAGTAGGTTTTTTCCTCAAATTAACGCGGGTGAAACCGCGGGGCACAGCTAGTTTCCATTTAATTAAGAACCTTGGTGCAGTGCATCTGCAGTGAACCGACGTATGTAATGACCCAACTAACAAATTAATGTTTTATAATAGTTAAGTTGACGTTTTACATTTTCAATTAGTTTTTGAAGATTGGTCGCATAAACGTAAATAATAACGTTTATAAAACGCGAATTAGGCCCAAATTACAGGACAATATTATCGTTTAGTAGTTATGTAGAAGTCAGTCAATGACCGTTGAATGTTATATACAAGTTAAGTAAAAGTACAAAGACCGACTTTTCGGTAAAATACTGGTTGTGATGAGACCCTTATGTGACCGCTTATGTCACATAGCAGTTATAATGTCGTTTTCAAATGACTGAAACGTTGTACTAGTATCCAACAATACGACTCACAGATACAATTGATTCTCGTGTTAAATATTGTGTGTATAAAAAATAACAGAAAAATGTAAATGAAGTTAATTTTCTTGATTACAAAATATCTACACTGTACATTATTTAAGCGAGTTTGATATAATAATAGGGGTTAATCTTTCAGGGAAGTTTAGTTTTATGACAATGTATATATGTGTTTATGTGAAGTTTATAACGCCCTCCCCTATTTCTTTGGATTTCAATGGTTTTAGTTAATTATCCAAAAAATGTTTTCATAGTAAAGCTCCAACCATCTTGTTTACGTTATATAGCGACCTCTTCATTACACTAATATAACAAAAAGGTCGCGTAGACTTTTCCTTGAAACCATGACGCCGCAGCCATGTTCAGCCGACTTTAGGGTTCCCTAATCATTACTTACATAAAATCTAATAAACATTGCTTATCTTGAACAGAGATCTAACGCGGCCCTTTATAATATATTCATCTCCTTTTCGTATCGATGGCTATCTAATCAAATAGTACGTTTAGCCCAGATTCATTTATTAAATAGTTTTGTTATATAAAGGTCATTCACAAACGTTTAAGCGGCGTTTTAATTATATAAAAGTTATGTTAAGATTCGCACACGACGACGTTTGTTTTACAAAAACCTTTTATTTAACCGAAACGTTTTAACGACCAATACAGTGTCCAATAAACGTCATGACTGGCATCATTATCCGACGTCGTATAAGTTAATCCTGAAAACGTTTACTCAATATATGCACTCACACCATTAAATGACGTCATATAAGTTAGTCTTGAAAACGTTTACTCGAGATACGAACTCACACAATTATAAGACGTTATATAAGTTAGTCTTGAAAACGTTTACTCAACATATGCACTCACACCGTTATATGACGTCATATAAGTTAGTCCTGAAAACGTTTACTCATCATATGCACCGACACCTTTGTACGACGTCGTATAAGTTAGTCCTGACAACGTTTACTCAACTTTATATTAAGACATTACAGTCACGCGACTGAACCGTCGCAAGATAAACGTCTATATATCATAATAGTTAGCTACATACCACTTTATAACTGTTACATAACATGAAGTCTTATAAGACTGGAATTATACGACGTTTTTGCTAGTTGGGGAAGTAATAATCATCTCAGCTCTGTGTATTACAATCGAGGTAGTAGATGTTCTTCCAAATTACGCACAGGCAAACCAATAATTGCATCTCCCTAATGTTAACGATTTAAAGTCATTTCAGTCACTACTTAACTCGAATCATCAATAATACATAAAACCCTAAAGGAAGAACAAACAACCATTTGTTTAACACTAGCTATATAGTAATTATTTATGATGATGCAAACATATTCAAATCATTACGTTAGTATCTTCGATTTCTTAGACAATAAAAAATCTGTTGCCTCTCAAATTCGGTAAACTTAAATGTATAATTTGTATGAATGAACTACTAAAAACAACCGGGCAAGAACGAGTCGTACTCGCGCACCGAGGGTTCCGTAACATCATATGTTTTTAAATTTTCATCGGCGAGGCCTATTTTTGTCAGAGAATTTTAACACTGTGCACTGTGGTATAGAATATAGCAGTTTTATGTCAGTGACCGATAGTGGAACTAATGTATCTTTTGTTGATGATTTCTGAAAAGTGTGCTACTTAGAAACTTCGTTTTATTTTCCTGTAATCTTTACATAAACTTCTATCAAAAACAATTATTTCAGATTTTTCTGTTTGCAAACTTTGGAATTAAGGGGGGGCGGTATAGGAGGGGTTCACATCGGCGTCGAGACAACGATGAGGTACCTGGGTCTCGTCCTCGACAGCCGGTGGAACTTCGTCGAGCATTTCCGACGTTTGGCCCCCAAACTGGAACGGGCCGGGGCCGCCTTCAAGCGGCTCTTGCCCAACCTGAAACGCCTCCTGCCGGAGGCTTTACGCGGGGGTCGTGCGGTCCATGGCCCTATACGGGGCCCCGGTGTGGGCGCGTTCACTGCGGCGGCGAGCCGCCCACTACCTGAACGCGCCCCAGAAGGTGGTAGCCATAAGGCTTATCCGGGGCTACCGCACGATCTCTGGCGAGGCGGCAAGCCTCATTGCCGGACTGCCGCCATGGGATCTGGAGGCGATAGTCCTCGCGCGCGTGTATGAGTGGCGCGCGGAGGCACTACGCCGGGGGGAAGTTCCGCTTCCGCGGCAAATCGCTGCGGAGCGGACTGAGCTCCGGCGCGATCTCATGGCGACATGGAAGGAACGACTGTCGCAACCCAGCGCAGGGCACGCCGCGATAGCGGCGATAAGACCCCTCTTTGAGGAGTGGCTAGAGAGGCGCCACGGCGCCCTCACCTACCGCCTGACGCAGGTCCTCACCGGACACGGAAGCTTCGGGAGGTTCCTGCACATCATCAGGCGGGAGGAAACGCCCGGGTGTCACCATTGCCAGGATCGCCCAGAGGACACGGTAGAGCACACGGTGGAGGTCTGCCCCGCTTGGGCGGAGCACCGCCGTGTCCTCGTAGAGGCGATCGGCAGCGGCGGCGACCTGTCGCGCCCGGCCCTGGTGCAAGCCATGGTCCGGGGCGAGAGGGAGTGGGAGGCAGTCACCTCCTTCTGCGAAGCAGTCATGCTAGCGAAGGAGGTGGCGGGACGGCTCAGGGAGAGAGCCTCCCGTCCCAGCCGCCGCGGGAGACGCTCCGGGCGTCGGGAGCCGCGCGACGACTCCCGGCCACCGTAGGCGCGGGCCTGCGGGCGGAGAGTAATGGGTAGCTCACCGTCCGATCAGGACCAGGCCCGTGCCGGACGGCGCGTACGTGTTCCACGCGCGCCTCAAAGAGATGTCAGCATCGAGGAGGGGCCCCATAGGGCCGAAGCCTGCCGGGTCAGCGGGATTGTCCGAAAGGGTTACCGCTGGCCCGGAACATAAAGGGCTAAGGAAGGAACACGGGTGGGTTTTAGTCAGTAAGAGTCTGACACTCCCTTCCGCTCCACCCAGAGCGGGAGGGGTCATTTGATGATTTCCCATCCGCAAAAAAAAAAAAAAGGGGGTGCGGTATTTTTTTTTACATTTTTCATCAAAAGTCGAAAACTATGCGGCCTAAAAGAAAAAAAGAAAAAAATGTTTGAGAATGTGCAAACTGCGCTCTTTCCTAAGATACCCCACATGCCCTAGTAGTCCCACTTCGAATTTTTCAGACCCCCTTTTAGTCCCTGTTGCAAAAAATATACAAATATTTTTATTTCTTTCTTATTTGCAAAATAGTTGGGTAAACGTCATCTAAAACTAGTCCAAATTTCAAGTTGATAGCATTAGTACCTAGTTCTTGAGATAGCCAGCTGTGACAGACAGACAGAGTCTCACCATAAGGGTTCCGTTTTTACCATTTTGGTACGGAACCCTAAAAACGAATTACTTAGTTATCTAAAAAAGTAGGTAGGTACAGTACAGCAGTACAGTACATACCCGTCTACCTTCAACATGACCACAAATAGAACGTCTTCTCTTCTTAGATATCGGACATATTTATTTACCTAGGTACATGAAATACATGAAATATAAAACGTGCCTTGCCTAGGTTTACAACTGTATAATACAATTTACACTTGTTGAACTGTCATACCGATGCCCTTGACTTTTGACAGATATTATGTATGTTCTTAGTAATAAGGTATATTAAAATAGATGTGACCTCTGAATATATTGACATTTTCAGATAAACTTTTACATAATAACATGTAGACAAGTAAAAGTTTTGCATATTTGTTGGTTGGCATATTTACGTGACCCCCTATTACATAACTCCTAAATAAATGAATAGTAATGAGTATAATTAAAAAACAATTCAATTGTATTTAATTGACAAAAAATCACTTAACTCGGACTAAGATTACATATCATATGTCCTAATAACATTAAACCAATCTCAAGCGGATTTGCTTATTACCTTTATTAAATATCGGGATCTTCTTTTCACCTTTATTTGACATTGACATAAATTTATATAAAACAGGTTCTATCGTTAATCGAAAGTGAGTCTCACTCAACAAGTATGCAAAAAAGGAACCTAATACTATACGATTATAATTTTTATAAAATGAAAACTACTCATTTCTGAAGGTCTAGTCTAACCTATTAACATATAAATCTAACTAGTACCTACCTACTACGCTCAGTTGTAAAATATTTAGTAGATAAGTATATGTATCTACCTATACATAATCTAAAAATGTATTTTAGGTATGTGTTAATCTAACAAAAACTTTGAAAAGTCTTTGCCAGCCAGCCTAACCTTTTCCCAACTATGTTGGGGTCGGCTTCCTGTCTTACCAAATGCAGCTCAATACCAGTATTTTACTTGGAGCGACTGCCTATCTGACCTCCATAACCGTTACAGGGTAATACCCCTTATTAAGACTGGTTTTCAGAGTTTCGGACTTCTGACTACTCGTAACAACCATCAAGGATCTACATGACAGCCGGAACGGAATCAACTGCTTAAAATGCTTTTCGAGGCACGGAGGGGTGTCGGTCGGACTGACCTCGGCCAGCGTAGCTCAGCCTTCGATCGACCCGCGCAACTGTTAATTAATACTTAGGTGACTATATTATCATCATTTCATCCCGAGTTCACTCACTGCTGGGTATAGGCCTCCCCTTTTATCTGCAATACTTCCCGGTTCCGTGCGTCCGGAATCCAAGTGTTTCCCGCGACTAGGTGATTATACTTTGACAAAAGTCTTCTTATTTCATTTATTTAGACTGCCATGGTGTGTTTATTGGTCACTGCGTCGCTGGCGCGACTGCTCATCCCTAGGTCCTGGGTGCGATTCCTAGGTCGGGCAAAGTGTTATTAAGTTTTTTCATTAGGAATATCTCAGTAGCAGCTCGAAGTCTGGATTTGTGCCCGGTTGGTGGCAATAGGGCCGCCCCTTGTAACATGGTACTCAAACATCGTTTATGTGGGTAAACCCGTATACTAAATGTGTACTAAATACACCACTGCCTTACCCTTCGGGAATACAGGCGTGAAGTTATGTTATTTAGTGACTTTTTAATAGACTTATGATGTAGCTGTTGAAATAGTCGAATATATGATCTAGCTATTTGATTATATTGTAATATCTACTTATGCCTAATTATTAGGTCCTTACCTATCTATGAAAGTGCCGTTTTGCATTGAAAAAAACTTTTTTTTACGAAAATTATCATCATCTGCCTAGTCTTTTTCCCAACTATGCCATGTTGGGGTCAGCTTCCAGTCTAACCGGATGCAGCTGAATAGCAGTATTTTACATGGAGCGACTGCCTATCTGACCTCCACAACCGTTACAGGGTAATACCCCTTATTAAGACTAGTTTTCAAAGTTTCGGGCTTCTGACTATTCGTAACGACTGTCAAAGATCCACAAATTACAGCCGGGACCCACGGCTTAACGTGCTTCCCAAGGCACGGAGGGGTCCCGGTATGTAAAGATGGTCACCCATCCACAGACCAACCGCGGCAAATATAGCTTAACCTGATCGATCGACCTGTTATCATTTAGCCACGGGCCCCTATAACGAAAATTATATATAGTGTGAGTCTTCATAATGTGCACATATCGAAATGAGGGAAACTAAGCTTAATTTTATTGACGGAAAAAATATTTAAAAAAATCTTTAAAAAAAATTTTTTGTAGCATTTTTTAAATTATTTTTCGCTGCTGTGACCCCTGTGTAAACAATCGCCCCTCAATTGAGAATAATGGTTTTTTTTTAACAAAAATCTGATATTTTTTCATCAATTTTTACAATAATTGTAAAATTACTCGATAAAAGCCGAAACATTAATCTTACAGTGAATGCCATGCCATTGAATAAAAAGTATTACTTACCCGGTGATTTTTAATTACCGATCAGAACGCTAATTCCCGTAATTAAAAACGTTCAACATCTAGTTGCAATCTCATCTCAGCGACAATCAATGTCAAAAACTTGTCAAAAATTTAGGGAAATTAGAGGTATTTTTGACAGATCAGAGGGCCAATTCTCGTAATTTTAAGAACGTTCACAGTCTCATCTCAGTCTCAATCTGTCAAACATACCTCTAATTTCCTTACATTTTGACAAGTTTTTGGCATTTGTTTGTTGCCGAGATAAAATTGCGACAAGATTTTAAACGTTTAAAATTACGAGAATTGGCTTTCAGATTGTGAACGTTCTTAAAATTACAAGAATTGTCCCTCTGATCACAGTAAATATGGGCGCCCCGTGGTTAGAATAGAAGCTGACTCTAACAAAGTTGCGATTATCTCGAAAGCATAGGTAGGTACAATACGACCGACGTAACTTGGCGGGCCTGAACTTCGCGCAGAAGGCTGCGCACGAACGTTTTTTAGGGACCAAATGGTGGCATGAGGCGAGTGAGAGTGAGAGAACATGCGCGAAAGTTCGCAAAGGCTATACTCAGGCCCGCCAAGTTACGTTGGTCGTATTGTACATGGTGTACACACACAATTTTAACACCAATCTTGTGTCAACCTACAGAAAGATTTAAAAAAAGTTAGGATAACAAATACCTAATACAAGAAAATACTATACCTACCTACATCATTTTAAGAATATATTACATAATATATAGCTATTTCCTATCATAAAATTACATTACTGATCCTGATAGATAATTTTAAATGAAAAGCCATCATGTTCATTTCATGTCCATGAATTTATTTAGAACCTAAAATTTTAAATAGTTATTCGTAGCCGTGAGGTATTATATTTTTAAGGCCAGTACCTAATTATAAGAAAAGTAGACATAGGTATCCACACAGATATGTATGTTCATGTGTATGCTCACTTATAACATATGTGTGTACTTACCCAGAATCTTGACTCGTAAAACAAGTTAGTGATGTTGTTAGGGGCCCCGTTATACCCACCCACTACTGCGATCTGTGATTAGTACCGTTTATAATTATTAATCGTAGATTCACACATTATACTAACACTTATGCAATATTCAGATGATCAGTTACTAAGCCAAATGTATCAAATATTTAATCAATGATAGACCAGGTACGTACCGTCACGAGCACCATTATGTCAACACTTGGCAACTTTAAATTGCGATTTTTTCACGCAAAAACAAATGCAACGTTGAAATACGACACTTCACATATATTATATGGATTTGAAAATACTATGTTCCTACTTATATAAAATTTCATACAAAAATAACGGAGAAAATCGCCTTTGAATAAAGGCTCATTCAAACAGGCGCGACACGCGACGCGAATCGCGCCTGTTTGAAGGAGCCTTAAAGCCAAGTGTATACATACTTTTGCTCGTGACTGTAATTCTGTAAGTAGTACCTACCTTCTAGTATCTTCCTATGCTGTTTTATTACATAACTATATTATGTTTATAAGATCCACACGGTGACCGGTTGTCCAATTATCTTTCGTCTTAATATAATGCAAGTTTCCCGTAAGCTGTAAGTGATACTCAGCAAGTCTCATCGATGTTGAAAAACATTTTAAAACCTACCACAGAAACTGTGAAACTATAAGACACGTGGTATTAAATTATATTTCCATGTAAGCCGAAACGGAAATACAATTACCAATTTCAGGGTGTGTAGATATGTTATAAGAACAAGATAAATAACAGCTGCGCTTTTCTAACACAGCTGATAGAAAAATTTCCTTTTCGTATCTACTTGTAAATTTATGACAGAGGCGAAGAACTTTCACTATTTTATGTTTTCAAAGAATACCTACTGTCACTTTATAGATAGGTATCAAAATTTAAATGTTGACGTACATCCGCGGGTTCTATACGTTTATCCTCTAGCATTATGTAAAGGAAGGTGTGTGTATAATTCAATCAACATCATCTTCCGCTTGGCTTGTTGCGTCCGCCGTGGCTAAAACTTCCTGTATTGAGATTTTATAAAAGATTACATTAAACTGCTGACACAAATTTTATAATAATAAGTATACTTGTATAGGTAGTACCAATAAAATAAAAATATTTTAAATGTCTGTCGGTGTGATTGCTTAGTTCTTCTAAACTACACACTGGTTTTTAATGAGGTTTTCACTATGATCCAGACCATTTATTTCACATTCGGAAGATTTAAAAAGTAGGTAAGTTCATTAGTAGATCACTTAAATTTAGTACAGAAATCACTATTTTTTGACACACGTCTCATAAGTGAAAAAAGGTTTGCCCCTTGCGAAGCAGGGGAGGGTCGCTAGTTTACATGTTTTAAGTAAATCAAATTGTTTTCGAATCATCATCATCTATCTGCCTAGCCTTTTCCCAACTATGTAAGGGTCGGCTTCCAGTCTAACCGGGTGCAGCTGAATACCAGTATTTTACATGGAGCGACTGCCTATCTGACCTCCACAACCCAGTTACTGGGTAATACGATACCCCTTGATAAGACTGGTTGTCAAATTTTCGGGCTTCTGACGACCCGTAACGACTGTCAAAGATCCACGAAAAATGGTTTTCGAATGAACTGGCAAAATATACTTAGGGATATATGGTAAATATTATCTTTTAAATATATGAAATAAACTGAAATACATTTATGTATTAGCAACACCTGAAGAGTAATATAGCTCAAGTACGTAAAGTTTGACGAAGGATACAGATACCATTGTACCTAATCGTTCATTAACTTCACAACAATATACGAGTATTACAAGTAAAATGATAGATGATAAATATGACAATGCAACGTGTGATAATCTGCATTCTTCGAAAAGCAAAAGAAAGTTTTTGAAGGTGATTTACTGAAGTAATTATCAATTTAGCATAATTATCATTTACGTTGTTTCCAGTGGGCATCTAAGGCTTATTAAAAGCTGTGATCTTAGTACAATAGTTTATATCGCCCGGAGGTGTAGTACCTACAGGACGGCTGATGTGTCTGAGCTTGCTGGGTGTCGAGTGTGCGCTGCCAGGTTATATAAATACAAATAGGTGAAGAGGGGCAACGGAGACCTCTTGCACTTTCTTGACGGCGAACGTCGCAGCGACCAGTCCTCGCCGAGCATCATGGCTCGACACGCGTGTCTGTGTCTTGGTGTGTTGTTGCTCAGCTATCTCGGTAACTATTCTTTTTTTTTTATTGTCAAAATAGACTGCTATAAATCTAGAGGATAAATATATTTATTTTACATTAAATATTTAAGTATCCTTTATCGAATTTGCTGGATACATTAATATTAAATGTACTTATTTAATTTTTATTAAAAAAATAAATATCTCTATCTTCTATGATTTTTTTGTGCCGGTAAAAAGCCGCTGTTTACCTTTATTATGACATTATATAACTATTTTTTAGTTAATCAATCAATTTAAATATAGTTTTTTTTAGTAGAGTTTTATATTATTTTAAATGCGGTGTGCAGTTACTAATTAATTATTTGTATACTTATTGCATTTATTTTGAAATGTTAATGGTGATTACAGTTTATAATATTCTTATATCGGTTTCACAAAACATAAAACAACAAAGTTTGCAGCTATCTTACAATTTTGAATATGAATATAATAATATTTAAAAAAATATTTTATGTTGTCCATTATCTACGTTTACATAAGTTAAAGTTCACTTTTAATGTAACAAAGAAAGACCGCCGGCTACCGACGTGGCTCGTTTACTTCGCTTGACCTCGATTTCTTTTCAACGTTTCAACTTTCAATGCCGACATGGAATAGAGCTGCAATTGATTCAGAATATTTTAAACTCAGAACTCCCGCAAAAAACCTAAACAATTTAGAAACAAATCGTAAATATAACAAAGCTCACAGTTACATTTCACAGCTTTGAAAGGCATTATTAACTACTTAATCACGTAATTAAAGCTTGCGTTATTCGTACTGCATGCAAGTGAACAACATGGCGCATTCAACACGAATATAAAAACAATATATGCCTAGTTACTGCAATTATTGAGCACGGCATGTATATATATACCTACATGTACAGCACTGCAACGAAACTGCAGGTACTACATTCCTTTACCCGATGTGTTGTAATAGCGGCTTACGTTAAGTGGTGTTACCTAATGAGCGCGATAAGACTGCAGTGTTGGTACTCTGTTTCTGCCTCAAAATATTAGATAGATACATGGTTATATAAGTCCCAGTTGTTAACCCCGTAACAATCAATAGTGGCTGACGTATTTTTTGCTGCAGTGAATGGCGAGACGCGAGTTAAGCGGCAGGAGGAAGATGGAGGAGATGACGCCACCCCAGAACAGTTGTGCGATGGTCGCCCGGCTGACGAATATTTCCGTCTTTCCACCGAAGGAGACTGCCGCGATGTAGTCAGGTAGGTTTTGCACAACTACGGCTTAGCATACTTCATTTGTTGTAACGACTTAATATACCCACGCCACGTTGTGAATGTTGTGATATAGTAGTTTCGAAATATTACTGAGTTGTAATGTTATTCTGTCGTCATAAGTTTGTCATGTTTCTATCAGATTCTAGAGAAAACTGGTTAGTAACCAAACCAGTTCCATGAATCAGTCAGTCGTAATGAAAGCTTGCAAGGTTGGCTTTATGGGTATTATATACACTTAGTAAGTACTGATATTATAAACGACATAGCTATATTTGCAACAGAAAGTTGGTATGTATGTACAAAGTCCCTTGCAGCTAGGTACTGATAGTAGACTACTTCCAAATATTAACATGAAGGTTAGTACTTAGGCACTTAATTTATTTGTCAATGTGACCAAGGACCGTTGTTTGGCGTTTGATTAATTCATTGACGCTGTTTAGTATGCAGTGAGGCAATGACTGATATTCCAGTCTGTGCACAGAACGGTCACCCTCGTGCCGTGAATATTTGAGTTAATATTGAACTTGTACAACGTAAAAGCTTAGTGCACGTACGATAACTATACTTTTTAATACTGTTATCTCAAGTTTCAGCAGTACCCCACATATTAGTATAAGCCGGTCGATTCTGTAAAAAAAATCTCACCGTGAAAACTTAGGTGAGTGAATTTGTTTTTGCTAGGAATTAACACTATTGACAGCTCACTCCACGCTCACTTCACCTAAGTTTTCACGGTGAGATTTTTACAGAATAGCACCGCTGTTTTGACAAAGCTTGTTGTCAAGTCATCTCCACAAGTTATATAATATACTAGCAGCACCCCGCGGTTTCACCCGCATAAGTGTCGATCCCGTGGGAATATTGGGATAAAAACTATCCTATGTCCTTTCCCGGGACTCAAACTATCTCTATACAAATTTCATCTAAATCGGTTCAGCGGTTTAAGAGGTTGAAGAGGTAACGGACACACAGACAGACACACTTTCGGATTTATAATATTAGTATGGATTCGTTAAATAGCATAAAATGTATGGTATACTACCCATTAGGTCACTACTAAGGCCGCGTCCATTTGGTTAGGACACGGGCTTAAGAAAGTAAGTAACACCTACCCCAAAACAAGTAAGTTCTTAATTGTGTCTTGCATATCTAGCATAACTGTGTACTTTACATCTAAAGCTACGTCCACATTTGTGACATTTCAATGGATGATATACCGGACTATGATAAATATACGCATGCAAAAAATTGTAACAATCTAATGTCACACACCGATTTATTCCAAGGTCTCGCGACGCACGAACCCTGTGTATGTGTACATTGTATGGTAGCTACGAGTAGTAACGTGGTATTGTCAAAGAGTACAGTCCGTTGAAATGTCACTAATGTGGACGATGCTTAACAGAACTTTATTAATATAATCTTGTTGATTTAATTTAGCTGCAGGACTGTGTGTTTATGTTATTAAGGTTTACCCACATATTAAGTGTTGGCAGAGTTTGCTAAGAGTATCGCTGTGTACAGGTGCGACCAGGGCGGTGAGAACGGCGTTACTCGGCTCGCCTCAGTGCGCTGCCCAGGCGGTCTCGGCTTCGATATCGACCGTCAAACTTGTGATTGGAAAACAAATGTTAAGAATTGCGATAAAGTAGAAAGTAAGTTCCGTCGTATGGCGGAAGTGGACTTGCGGAGGGCTAAGCTTCCGTTATGGACCCGGTCCAGTGTCGCAAGCCGGAGTACCTGTTAGCCTTCCGAATGCCCACTTCCTGCTATTATGCATTTAATTAAATGTCACATTTCTTGTCAACCCAGGTGCACTAGGTCAGGTCTTAAACAAATCACTTGCCCGTCTGGACTGGCTTTCGATCTTGATAAACAAACCTGCGACTGGAAGGGTAAAGTGGCCAACTGTGACAAACTTGAGAGTAAGTGCCGAAATGAAGCTATTGGCGCGTAGCGAGCAACTAGGCTTGGGTGAAGGGGCCGCGTCGCACTGTAGTTAAGGTGTATTGCATGAGGCCCCGGACAGAGGGAGTGGCCGCCGTGGACCGACCCGATTATTACGCATTAACATTATTTCTACAACAAAAGTAAATTACACCAAACACAGTCTATTAACATTTGTACACAGTTCATTGTAATTATGGACATGTAACACGTTGCACAAACACACATAATTAATTTACCGCACTACATTAAACAAATAAGTACCTAATTATCACAAAATGAAAATGAAATACAAAATAATCATCTATTTGTATTGATAATATATAAACGAAACATAATAATATAAAAATATTTTTTAAAAGGAATTATGGTACTTCACAAATCTTTGAGATCGCAAACGATAAAATAAAAGTAAACCACTGGACTTGAAATCTGCTGAAAGTTGATATAAAAACACAGTGCACAAAGAAATTCGATAAATCTGGACATTCTCAATAAAAGTTAGATTTTTAGCTGAGAAACAAAATAAGAATTTATAATATACACTCTACATTTCTACTGCGCATTCCTTCAAAACTTGCTAACTTATGGCTTAAGCTTCATTACCATGACACTGACTAACGACAATATACAAAATATTATTTTGTCGTGGAGGGAACCTAATTATTACTAACCGTTGAATAGTTCACAACATTAACTTAGCTACCTATGTATTATACACCAAATCTGCTTTAACCAAAGTAATTTGCTATATATATCAATAAGGTATTTCTAAAAGTTACTTGCCATTTGAAATAATAATTTCGTTTCAAAAGCTAGAATAGCATGTAAATATATTTATAATGGATATTTTATTATTCCAAGTCTGTACTAAATACAGTATTCATGGAATTTAAGCACTAAAATAAATTCGACAAAAAGCAAAAAAATTAACACAAAAAGAAATAAAAGTTAAAATATATTTTAATGCTAGTCTATTCAAATATTTTAATTAAATAAATGTTGGTTGGAAGGGAAATTCATCACTCAAAACCCGATGATTTCTTTCATCGAAATAAAAATTCTTCTTAATACACCATAACATCTTGAACTCATAATACGATACCAATGTTTCTTATCTTTTTTTACAGTTTAATCATCTAATAAATCTGTATAACCATTTAAATATAATTGACAATAAATACCAACCTACTTATTTATCAGCTATCCTATTCCTTACTTTTTGTCTTCTGTTAACTTTATCATTGTTTCATGCTTGATTTCCTTCTATTTTCTTATTGACCCTTGAACACTGTTACAATGAAAACACAAACGAAGTAATTATGTAAGTGGCACCTACGTATGTGTATAAGCGATACACCGAAAACCTCCAAAATAAATAAAAATATGCGAATTCGTTAGATTTATTATATTCTGTATTTCAGAACCCAGGAAAATTTTGCCTATCCTGAAAACGGATGAGCCCATCTGCCCTGAAGGAAAATTAGCCTGCGGAAGTGGCGACTGTATAGAAAAGGAACTTTTCTGTAATGGAAAGCCTGACTGCAAGGATGAGTCTGACGAAAACGCTTGCAGTAAGTATAAAAGGAATTTAAAAAAAAAATGCATAAAAATAACTTATTTTTGAGACAAATATGTAACTTTACTTTCCTTTACAGCGGTCGACGTGGATCCCAACAGAGCCCCTGACTGCGACCCCAACCAGTGTGCACTTCCCGATTGTTTCTGCTCAGCAGACGGAACTCGTATCCCAGGAGGAATTGAGGTTAACCAAGTCCCTCAAATGATAACAATTACTTTCAATGGTGCCGTAAACGTTGACAACATTGACTTATATGAACAAATATTTAACGGACAACGTCAAAATCCTAATGGTTGCCAGATTCGTGGTACGTTCTTCGTGTCTCACAAATACACAAATTATGCTGCCGTTCAGGAATTACATCGTAAAGGCCACGAAATCTCCGTATTTTCTATTACCCACAAGGATGATCCAAACTACTGGAGCAGTGGAAGCTACGACGACTGGCTAGCTGAAATGGCTGGAGGGCGTTTGATCGTAGAGCGGTTTGCTAACATAACTGACTCATCAATCATTGGCGTCCGCGCACCTTATCTGCGTGTTGGTGGAAATAGGCAATTCGAAATGATGGCCGACCAGTACTTTGTTTACGATGCGTCGATTACCGCTCCCCTTAATCGTGTTCCCATCTGGCCATACACACTATACTTCCGTATGCCACACAAATGTAATGGTAATGCTCACAACTGCCCATCAAGAAGCCACCCAGTTTGGGAAATGGTAATGAACGAACTGGACAGAAGAGACGACCCAACATTCGATGAATCTCTTCCTGGTTGTCATGTGGTCGACTCTTGCTCTAACATCCAAACCGGAGATCAGTTTGCCCGTCTTCTGCGTCACAACTTCAACCGCCACTACAATACCAACCGTGCTCCACTAGGTTTCCACTTCCACGCTTCATGGCTTAAATCCAAGAAAGAGTTCAGAGATGAGCTTATTAAATTTATAGAAGAGATGTCGGAAAAGAACGACGTTTACTTCACTTCTCTCATTCAAGTAATCCAGTGGATGCAGAACCCCACAGAGTTGGCGTCACTCAGAGATTTCCAAGAGTGGAAACAAGACAAATGTGATGTGAAAGGTCAACCTTTCTGCTCTTTACCAAATGCATGCCCCCTCACAACTCGCGAGTTACCAGGGGAGACTCTGCGTCTTTTCACTTGCATGGAATGCCCCAACAACTATCCATGGATTCTAGACCCCACGGGTGAAGGCTTCAATGTTAAGAAGTGATCTCTTTAAGATAAATTAAAAGACTGTACACATGTAAATAATACTCAATAATGTTAATAATAATTACAGTAATTATTATGAATGTGGCAAGGGTCATCTTGCAGTGAAATTGTTTTTATTAGATGTATTAAATACAAGTGAAAAAGTGACTACCGTTCAAGTAATACCTACTGCCGTTACTGGTTTTTTAGCAAATATAGGTAAAAACTGACGTTTCATAGTAAATTAGGTTATTACCTACATATGGACAATAAATTTTTAATTTTACGTAATCTTATTTTGTATTCAAACCTTTTCCCGACCGTACAAACCCCTATCAACACACCTGAGGGCCTAGACAGCTGGAAAAATCAAAATGTATTCAATTGACGAAAAGATTATATTATGTTAGTCCAGTTAAAAGTTGTTACAGAAATACGAAACGCTTTGAAAGCACTTAAGCAATTGCTACTTGACTAGGCTCTCTGGAATGGGAAGTTAACTAGGTACTTCAAACTTACCTCGAAAAATGCAGGTGTTACTAAGCGTGCTTGAATTTATCTACTTAGGGAGTTACATAAAATTGAGAGATAGAACCTGAGATGATTAATTTACTTTCTGAATAATAATCGCTTTATCCAGACACACACATTATGTCAAGTTCAGTAGGAGATGAAAAGGGCGATACACACCCGTGTATTGCGCATCACCCGTACCTACCTATCTTACACGAACCATTTCGAGAAAGTTTTGAACTCAAACCGGCGACGAAATCAAAAAGTATTAGAATTAAATATACAATGCGTAACATAATGAACGCAAGACCTCATACACCCCAATTAGAGTATTGAGTTAAAAGCATAATACAATGATCAAAACATTTTTTTTTTAAAGCTAACTATTTTTATTAAGTAAAATTGTGTTGACCCTATCATTACTTTATGCATTCAAAATTGAGTCTTATTGCCTTGACATAAGATTTAATTTTCTTTGGCTCAATCAGCGATCAGTATGGCAAAATACATAATTTAAAAAAAATACCTATCTTAAATGTTACCGAAATTGATTCAGTAATCAATTATGAACGAACTACTTTCAGGACTTGCGTTTATTCTGTTACACCTTGTATAGTTGTGCAATTGTATGTGCTTCCGAATCAAAATCATCAAATCAAACACTTATAATAATAATAACTATAATATAATATAAATAACTAGCTAGCTAGTTAGCAACACCAAAGACTACAATATAATATTGTTAGGACAGAAGTGAAATCACAATTAAATAGAAGAATTATTTGATATCCTTTATGCTAATCACATGAATTATAAAAATAATTATCAATCATAGCAAAATTACAATCAGAGGAACAAAATCATCACAAATCAAGTTAAAGAAACCAACAAGAGATTATTGGAAAACTAGATCACACCGAACGCCTGACGGATGACGGATAGCGCTTCTGCACGCAACGCTGTCAGAAACCATAGACCGTCAAACAAAGACCAGAGAGCCTGGCCTGCCGCCTGCGGCAGCCTCCTTTCAGTGACCGCGTCCGCTGCGCTCCTGGGCCGGGTAGTAGCATCTAACACGGCCATCCTGATCATGCGTCGTCCTCGACAGCATCAGAAAGGTCCGGCAAGGTTTGCATGGCTTCGTCGGCTGGACGGGAAGGCGCAGCGACTGGCTCTGCACCATGATGAGCAGAAGTGGTGTCTTCTGTGAAACCAATAAGAAAGACTACCGTCCCTCGGACAGCACACACATCTGCCTATTCTTTTGCTTGCAGTCAATTCGTCATAGGTGGTATTTTTCTTTCATTCATCAGACACATAAATTGACTAGCTAAACAGTCTATGGGATACCAAGACGTCATCTTAGTACTCCTTAAAGTTTCATTCATCACATAGAAACATCATAAAGCAGGTCATCGACATTCATACATCATGCAAGACATGGCAGATGACAATGATGATGAAGATGATGATGATGTTCATTCACGGTCATGTAGGGCGTTTAGCGCCAAAAGGATCGTCTCGCAGTCCGTCCTTTACATGACCCGTTGTGTAGGGTGATTACCAAATCACCGAAAGGAACGTCTCGCAGTCCGTCCTCTACACAACTCATCGTGTAGGGTGATTACCAAATCACCGAAAGGAACGTCTCGCAGTCCGTTCTCTACACGGCCTATCGTGTAGGGTGATTACCAAATCACCGTAAGGAACGTCTCGCAGTCCGTCCTCTACACGACAGATGACAATGATGATGAAGATGATGATGATGTTCATTCGTGGTCATGTAGGGCGTTTAGCGCCAAAAGGATCGTCTCGCAGTCCGTCCTCTACATGACCCGTTGTGTAGGGTGATTACCAAATCACCGAAAGGAACGTCTCGCAGTCCGTCCTCTACACAACTCATCGTGTAGGGTGATTACCAAATCACCGAAAGGAACGTCTCGCAGACCGTTCTCTACACGGCCTATCGTGTAGGGTGATTACCAAATCACCGTAAGGAACGTCTCGCAGTCCTTCCTCTACACGACAGATGACAATGATGATGAAGATGATGATGATGTTCATTCATGGTCATGTAGGGCGTTTAGCGCCAAAAGGATCGTCTCGCAGTCCGTCCTCTACATGACCCGTTGTGTAGGGTGATTACCAAATCACCGAAAGGAACGTCTCGCAGTCCGTCCTCTACACAACTCATCGTGTAGGGTGATTACCAAATCACCGAAAGGAACGTCTCACAGTCCGTTCTCTACACGGCCTATCGTGTAGGGTGATTACCAAATCACCGTAAGGAACGTCTCGCAGTCCGTCCTCTACACGACAGATGACAATGATGATGAAGATGATGATGATGTTCATTCATGGTCATGTAGGGCGTTTAGCGCCAAAAGGATCGTCTCGCAGTCCGTCCTCTACATGACCCGTTGTGTAGGGTGATTACCAAATCACCGAAAGGAACGTCTCGCAGTCCGTCCTCTACACAACTCATCGTGTAGGGTGAAACCGGTCAGGTACCTCGGAGTTTACCTGACGTAGACGTCCCGCAGTCCGTCTACTGTCTCACCCCAATATCTGCAGAACCCTCTATGGCAATGCAGACCTCTCACGACACGCAAGCACACTCACGCTCAAAGAATGCAGCGCAAGTCTCAGAAACTACTCGTCTTTCCAGAGTACCATGTACTGAGCAGCAGCTTACGTCGTCTTGCCACAGGAGCCGGCCAACAAGCGCAGCTCACACCGCCCACTCGGCAGTGCGCGCGTGACCCTGTAAGGCCCGGTCAACAAGCGCAGCTCACACCGCCCACTCGGCAGTGCGCGCGTGACCCTGTAAGGCCCGGTCAACAAGCGCAGCTCACACCGCCCACTCGGCAGTGCGCGTGTGAACCTGTAAGGCCCGGTCAACAAGCGCAGCTCACACCGCCCACTCGGCAGCGCGCGCGTGACCCTGTAAGGCCCGGTCAACAAGCGCAGCTCACAACGCCCACTCGGCAGTGCGCGTGTGACCCTGTAAGGCCCTCGCATCCCGTGGTTCATCTTTCCAGTTGCTCGGCGTAACTCTCTTTGTGCTTCACAATTCGACTGTACACCTTCCAAGGCGACATCACGGACCAGTGACCTGATGACGGGGATCACCGCGTCGGTGCCCACCAACAGATTTAACGGCGACGCTTGAGTCGTCTTCTGTTTGGTCACGTTGAGGGTCAGCTAGAGTCTCCACAGCGTCGCGGACCAGGCTGCCCCTTTGTGATTGGTCTCGATGTGAAGAACGTGCAGAACGGTGCGGTCGTACCTCTCGACCTGGAAATTGTGAAGGCTCGGCCTAACCTGACCTTTACTTATTATTCGACTAAGATATTCAACCTCGGTGGTGAGAAAGACACACTTGCGTACGTTTATCGAGCACACTGCCTTGATCAAGGTCGAAAGTACTACCTGTCGCAACAGGTCGTCACCTTCGTCCATTGTGGCGCTCATCAACAGTACTTCGTGTATGTAAACCAGAACTTGTCCCGCGACAATGAACTTGCGCAGCGTTTTATGGATGATGCGTTGACACATGATGGGCGAATTTGTCAGACCGTATAGCATTTTTAAGTACTCTTAAACGCGGCTGGTACTACAACGAAATCAGCCTCTAGTGCAACATTAGAAACTCAACCGTAAGTGGTGCTTAAGACGTGGACACAATTTCGTGGTTACTAATACCCTTCAACACACAGTAGGTTTTACTGCACAAACCAAATGTTTTACTACGTCGTACGATATGAGGGAAACATTAAGCGCGCCGCTGTCTAAAGGGTCGCAGGGTCCTGACAAAAATTTACTTTGCGTTTGTTCTGCTGACCCTGTGGTCCTGACGATCTTTCTTTGGAGAAACAAACGTCCTCCGTATGCGGGCTATCTTTTTACAGAACGTGCAGGTTGGAACGTTGGGTCGTACTTTGAACACTGGTTCGGACGGTTTAGATATTTTAGCACTTGTGCATCGTCTATTCCGCGGACCACTATTTGCGTCATTAATTCCTCACTAAGGCCTTTGACAATGCGGAAGCGGAGTAGGGTTATACGTCTCGCGTACTCGGCGTAGAATGTGAACCTGTTAGACGTCGTATGCATCTGTTTGATACAAAATAATGGGAACATCCCGGATTTATGGACTGGATCGCATCTACTACAGCTTGAGCCACGGACGGCGCCGTTGGGTTTGGTTGCGGAATTTGTTCTCGATAATTTCCAGACGGGATAAGATTATTGTCTAGCGTTCGCGATTCTGCAGGGATAGACCGCGGCGTCTGACCAATATATGACGCACGGCGTCCCGTTTGATCGTACTCTAGAGGGAGTCCGTTCGCGACGACTACGTGACTTATTCCGAGGTTTTCGTGTGCTATCTCGCGACCGATCGCGCCTACATTGCCGTCGGTGCGATCTGCTACGTGAACTATGCGTGTTAGGCATGTTCACCCGTGAAAACAAGTTCCACACACAAAAAACAACAAACAAATAGAAAAAATCACACATGTAGGTAACGACAAAGTTCCTCTGTTATGAAATTCAAACTGGTCAAGTCAAGAGGCCTAAATTGGGGTTGGATTGTTATCCCACTTCTGATGTTAGGACAGAAGTGAAATCACAATTAAATAGAAGAATTATTTGATATCCTTTATGCTAATCACATGAATTATAAAAATAATTATCAATCATAGCAAAATTACAATCAGAGGAACAAAATCATCACAAATCAAGTTAAAGAAACCAACAAGAGATTATTGGAAAACTAGATCACACCGAACGCCTGACGGATGACGGATAGCGCTTCTGCACGCAACGCTGTCAGAAACCATAGACCGTCAAACAAAGACCAGAGAGCCTGGCCTGCCGCCTGCGGCAGCCTCCTTTCAGTGACCGCGTCCGCTGCGCTCCTGGGCCGGGTAGTAGCATCTAACAATATATAATCACAGAGTACTTTGATAAGACTAGTAATATATAATGCTGCAACACCAAAACGTCAACACGTCAATCTTGTCATCTCGTTATATATTTTACAGATTTTTATTTTTTTGAAGCAGTACCACCAGTCATATTTATAATTTTTGTGTTTAATGTGAATCTCAATCGAATTAGCAAAAAATTTAAAACATACCTACAATGAATGAATTATTTAGAAACCATCAAAAACTGCCGAACCGGAGGTGACATCTGTCATGTCACCCCCGAAAAAACATTGGAATTGGAAGATGACAATATTATGAAAAAATTTTGACGAGATTAGCAGCTCGCCGAGCACGCCTACCACCTCCGGACTCGTCGCTCAGCCCCGCCCCGCCACCGCCGGAACCCAGCCCCATCGAGAGTGCTGTGACACCGGCCGTAGCAGTTGCGTCGAGCTCGAGCGACGAGTATTTCTCTCCGCCGACGTCGCCAACACCTGTACGTCGGCAGGGGAGAGGCCGGCCACCGAGGAGCTTGGGACTTAGGGGCCATCCGGCCCCCGCTACCGGTGGTTGTGTGCAGCGCATGAGATGGACTCAGTCTATGAACGAGAACGTCATGCGCGCATATTACGGGTCTACAGAGGGGGGAATTAACCTCACTGCGTACCGCGATAGGATGCTGTCTCTGTTCCAGGAACTGGAACCAACCGTCAACGTTTCGGCCCAACGACTGTCGGATCAGGTGCGGGTCATCCAACGCAATCACAGGTTGGACGATATCGCACTTGATAGGCTGCGCTCAGAGGTACTGAGCAACCCTATCGTCTCGACTTCGGCACAAACTGCGGCACAGGCGTCAACTGTTGATGCCATCCTGCCGCGGTCCAATCATGTTGAAGAAGAGCATGATAGGGTTTACACAGTAAGTAGCCAGTGCAACGTCCGACTGAGGAGCGCACTGGAGGATGCATTATGCGAGTATAGGTCCACTCCAGCCGAACTTAGACCCCGATTACCACGGTTACCCATGCACAAAAAAAATAGGGCGCTGGTGTGTGCCTTGGACTCGCAGCTCAAGAGTTTCTTCGAGAGCAGCGAGGATCTCGTTGATACACATTCGATCCTGTACTGTGCGGCTGTGGCGGCATGTCGTTTAGCTAACGTCAAATTCCCAAGTTGTGACGGAGCTATTCGACCAAAACCAGCCGTACCAGCCTGGCAGCGCAGGATCGAACGTCGTATTGATGGGGCCAGGGTACTCATCAGCAAACTATACTGCTTCAGGGAGGACAATGCACGACCACGTGTGATGCGCTTTGTAAGGCGGGCATTCTCGGGGACTGGAATCAGCCCTCGAGAATACATGTCCCGTGTCACAGAGCGCATCGACTTCCTGAAGCAGAAAGTTTGTACATGGGCGAGCCGAATTCGGCGGTATAAGCGGCGGGTTGATCGATACACGCAGAATCGCATGTTCCAGAGCGATGAAAGGTGGGTGTATAGAGATTGGGAGTGACCTGAACAAAATGTGACAGATGTATGCCGCCCGGATGATGCCGCCACAAGTGCATTCTGGTGCAGCATCTGGTCGGTGCCCGTCTGTCACACTGAGGCTGACTGGATGCAGGATGTCGAGCGAGTGTGTGAGTCTGTACCAGAAATGGAAACAGTCCTAATTACGCCATCAGACGTTGCCAGAGCGGTCCGTCCGTTACCGAATTGGAAATCACCGGGACCGGACGGACTGCACAATTTTTGGCTGAAATGGCTAATTAGTTCACACACTTGCCTGGCATCTCAGTTCCAGTCATCCTTAGAGTCTGGGTCGCTACCGCAGTTTCTAACAACAGGCGTTACCCACCTGCTCCATAAATCAGGTAGTCCCGCGGAACCCAAGAATTATAGACCGATCACGTGTTTGTCGACGGTTTATAAACTTCTTACATCTATTTTGAGAGCGAAAATTAATACACACATTGAGAGTAACTCGGTTATGTCTGCCTCTCAAAATGGATGTAGGAATGGGTCCCGCGGTACTAAGGAGCTACTCCTCATAGACATGGCCATTAGCCAACAGGTTCGTCGATCCCGCAAGGATCTGTCGACATGTTGGATAGATTACAAGAAGGCCTACGACTCGGTGCCACATACATGGCTCATGAGGGTGCTGGAGTTGTACAAGATAGATGCAACTCTACGCACCTTCCTTGAGTCGTGTATGGGGCAATGGAAGACGGTCCTTCGTTATCCAGGATGTCGACAGATCCAGGGGAATGATGAGCCTGTATGGATTAAACGGGGAATATTTCAGGGCGACAGTTTGAGTCCACTTTGGTTTTGCTTAGCCCTGAATCCTCTAAGTACACTACTGGAGGATTCAGGTCTAGGCTATCGGTAAAAGAGAGGTGGTCAGGTCATATCTCACCTCCTTTACATGGATGATTTAAAACTCTTTGCCCCCAACAAATTGCGTCTGATACTGAAGGTAACTGAAACTTTCAGTAGCGCCATCAGGATGGAATTTGGTGTGGACAAATGTGCAGTCATGCATGTAAAGCGAGGGGAGATTATGGAATCCGAGAGAATTCAACTCTCCGATTCCATAAGCCTCAGATCCCTCTCCTCATCCGAAAGCTATAAGTATTTGGGTATGTCGGAAGCGTTAGGCATCAACGACGCTGACATGAAGCAATCGTTGAAGGAGCGCTTCTTTTGTCGCCTGAAGAAGGTATTAAATAGTCTTCTTTCGGGCGGAAATAAGGTGCGCGCCTTCAATGGTTGGGTCATGCCGGTTTTGATGTACTCTTTCGGCATACTCAAATGGACTCAGACCGAACTGGATGCCCTGGATAGAAGAGTCCGTACACTACTGATCGCAAACCGGATGCATCACCCACGATCATCGGTGATGAGACTGTATATCCCGCGGAAGTGCGGGGGTCGAGGCTTTTTAAATGCGAAGACCCTCCACAACCGCGAGGTGTGCAGTCTCAGGGAATATTTTTTAAAAGCCGAAGTGGGTATGCACCGTGATGTGGCCGCAGTGAACAAGGGGCTCACCCCGCTCTCCATGGCTAAAGAGAACTGGCGCAAACCTGTAGTACTTTCTAATGATGACTGCAAGAAGGTATGGCAAAGCAAGGAGCTTCACGGGCGCTTATCGGGCTCTTCATGAGCCCGGTGTAGACTTCTTAGCGTCCGTATCCTGGCTGCGTTTTGGTGACCTTTTCGTGTCACTGACCCTGGCAGGGCCACCATCACGGATTTTAATTTTGATAGCACAAAAAATTTGTCGCTAATTAGTCGAAATTTGTCGCCAAATATCAGAATTTGTCGGTCACTGGTTCAAAAGTTATAAGGGTTTATAGGTGGCCGATCTGGAGAGAGTTCCCCCAGCAGGGCCACATTAATTATATCTCGAAAACTAGGGCACCTAGCGAAGATCTGTTTTCTCCCATATTTAGTCGCCAATTAGTCGGAATCAGTCGCCAAATATCAGAATTTGTCGGTCACTGGTTCAAAAGATATAAACGTTTATAGGTGGCCGATCTGGAGAGAGTTTCCCCAGCAGGGCCACATTTATATCTCAAAAACTAGGGCACCTAGCGAAGATCTGTTTTCTCCCATATTTTGTCGCTAATTAGTCGCAATTTGTTGCCAAGTTACAGATTTAGTCGGTGTGTAATTAAAAAGATATTAAAGAATTAAATTTCCCCATACATTGGTACAAGCACGTACAAAATACTTTGTGTAGTTTCTAGACAATATCTATGACGTCATAAGGAGGAATGTTTGTTTAGAATTCAATAAAAATAAACCCACAAAAGGAAAGCTTTATTCACTACCTTTATACAAATCTACAATAAATATATGTAATTATTTATCTAACACAATGTGCACTTACCACTTTAGTCGCTGGCAGATAGATCGCTGCGCTCCGTTTCATTTACGGTAAGTAAAAAAGAGATAGATGCGCGTGTACAGACGAGCTACTTAGAACAAGTTGCCCGTCACGTAAGTTAAAGTCAGCCAGTTTAATTAAAATGCAACTGAATATTTACGAACTCTAGTGTTGTTATCTCTAGATTCCGCAAATACAAAAACGGGGAGAAAGATAGAACGTCGGCGTTCGCGCCGCACAAAGTACTTAAAAAAAATAGGTAAATAAACAAACTTGCTCTAAAGGATTTTTTATATTACTAAATGTACGATATTTTTTTTTATTATTCTAACGTTAATTAGAGGTTATCATTGTAAACTGGTAAAACAGTTGCATGCGACTGTACATCTTGACACCAAATAGACCAAGAGCAAGGTTTAATGTTTTCAAAGAAGTTTAAGCCACTCTAACCTAGTAATTTAAAACATAAAAACATGTATTTAATTGAGAATTTATCTCTCTCGGACATTGCTAAGGACTTTAGACCGATAAAACTAGAAGTAAATTACACATATTAATAGAAATATTTTTTCTTGGCAATTTTTCGTAAACTCTTCGATCTAGCTCTTGGACTATACCTTAATAATTGAACTCATTATATCTCTTAATCGAAAACCCGATTAAATCTGTGACTTGGTGACTGATTCCGACTAATTGACGACAAAATATGGGAGAAAACAGATCTTCGCTAGGTGCCCTAGTTTTTGAGATATAAATGTGGCCCTGCTGGGGAAACTCTCTCCAGATCGGCCACCTATAAACGTTTATATCTTTTGAACCAGTGACCGACAAATTCTGATATTTGGCGACTGATTCCGACTAATTGGCGACTAAATATGGGAGAAAACAGATCTTCGCTAGGTGCCCTAGTTTTCGAGATATAAAGAAACTCTCTCCAGATCGGCCACCTATAAACCCTTATAACTTTTGAACCAGTGACCGACAAATTCTGATATTTGGCGACAAATTTCGACTAATTAGCGACAAATTTTTTGTGCTATCAAAATTAAAATCCGTGATGGTGGCCCTGCCAGGGTCAGTGACACGACCTTTTCGGGGAAACTGAAGGTTTTGTCTGAACTGTAATTAGTGTTGTTGATTAAAGTGTTATTTTTGGTTATTAAATCGGCAGTTTTTATTGTCACGGACCCGATGCTCGTAACAATAATAAATTAATTAGCGACATGGACGTCTGTGCGCACATGTCTACCCACCATAATCAGCCTATAATGTTCCCACTGCTGGGACACTGGCCTCCTCTCGGTGAGAGGGAGTGGGCCGTAATCATGCGGATTGGCAGATGTCACATGTCTTCAAATTTTTGGTTCTAGGACATGCCGGTTTCCTCACGATGTTTTCCTTCACCGTCTACCCGCCCAGTGTCTAATAAATGGCCCATCAATTTTGTCCGCCAGTGTAGCAAGTATGTTGTTAGGACTACTCCTGAAACGTCTCCGGTCTCTGCATAGATGCACATCGCTTGCGCATGACGGCATAAAAGTCATCTAGCCTCGCTTCTGCAAACATACCATAGATGCGCTACAATATCGAGGCAGCCCCAACAACACCCTTAACGCATTGTTATACTGAACGCGCAGAGCATTGTAAGCCTTCTGCGTAGACCTAACCCACAAGCTGCACGAGTAAAACGACTGGCAATAAGCTCTGAATAGAGTCAATTTTACCTCTTTAGTACACCGTGCAAACCTGCGGGCAAGCATATTGCATCTGGCTGCAAATCCGTGACCACATGGCCGAGGTATTTATTTTGAGTGACGACCTGAATCTGAGTACCTCACAACTTCACAGGTGGGATATGTGCAGGTGTGTTGTTACGCACTTTAAACACTATAATAACACTCTTTGTTGCATTATACCTCAAGCCATGAGCCTCCGCATAGCTCTCACAGATGGCCAGCAGTTTCCTTACATACAGGTTAAATAGACTAGGTGAAGTTAACCCCCCCTGCCTCACTCCACAATGTAGCCCGTACGATATAGAATGGGTACCAGCCCATCTAACAGCATTTTTCTGGTTATATTATTGATTATATTATATTATACCAGTATTTAAACAAATTAATAAACTCGATCGGTAAGTATATAGCCTCCGACAATTTTTGCCACAGAATGTCATAATTCACTCATTCACTAGGTCGAACGCTTTTGACATGTCAAGAAAACAACCATACACTGATGTCTTCTGCTTGAGACACGTTTTTATGATATTTAGGGTATTTTTGAAATACCTAACACAATACTGTATTTGACAAGTTAGTTGATTTGTTTAAAATGCTAAAATGGCGCCACCGGATATTAACTCAATTCAATCAACTCAAGTCAATTTACTATTTGAGTTTGATAAAGTGGAGGGATTTAAAAACTTACCTACGTGGTAGCGCCATTTTAGCAAGACAGTAGTGGATAGTGGTTCAACTGCGAAAGTGTAAGGATCTTGTAAAACCCATGTAAGTACTGAGAATTGTAATAGTATAACTATAAATCTATTGCCGTAATATTTGTGCTTTTATTTTTACCCAGTGTTTGAACCCAGTAAATAAATCATGCTTATTTATTCAAGTGAATACTTTTATTTCCCTTGCTCTGGCTAGCCTCACACACAAGATTGAACTTTCCGTAGACAGACCGGTTCTAAAACCAAACTGCGCGTCGTGCAATTTAATGTGCATCTTCAACTGCCTCTCAAGCAGGCTGTCCAGCACCCTGCCAATGACTGTACTGTACCCAGCGAAATATGACTATAATTGTTTTTGTCGGATGAGTCACCTGTCTTATTTTTCACTACTGGAACTACAACAGTTTTTACAAGATCCTCAGGCAGGTAGGAGTGACTCACACACAAATTAAATAACATGGTGAGTACTCTGGGCAAATGTATGTACACCGGCGGACCTTAAATGCTCAACACTCGGACCATCATGCCCCGGTGACCTACCTCGCTTCATCTTCAATATTAAATATCTCTTCCTGTTTGGTAGGTAATAAAATTCTATTTACCTCTTATATAAATTGCAAACTGTAGTTTTGTATAATTTAGAAGCATTTTTTTTTTTTTTTTTGTAAATGTAAGAACCATGTTTCCGTTTATTATGATTTTTTGATGTTGACTTGAAAGAGCATGGCAGTTGAGAACGTGTCATGCTCACTTAAATGTCTCACCGATGGTGGCGCGTGTGTTGGATCATTCGGTTCCCTACAAAATGGTTGAGCTGGATGGTGCTGATCCACGCGTCATGTTCGTGAACGGGCGCCGTCGGTTGAGACTGGTCATCTCTTAACTTGACCATGGCTTATTTTTAATCTTATGTCTTGAATTGTTTCTTCACTTCTGTCTTTTTTACATTGTTCTCACATATAGAAGCAACAAGAATAATGTACCCAGGATTTTGTAATATCTTGATTTAAAAGAGTGTCCATGGAGTTTCTTGCCCGTTCTTCTCCATAGAGATCTACGCTTTGGAATGGGCAACTAGCTTCAACTTTCTGACTAACTGACAGACTATTTAATTTTGACAATTCAAAAGTGCCTGTACAAGGTTTAATTGAAATAAATGATTTGAGTTTGAGTTTGAGATTATTAAATTCATTTAATAAAATAGATATCTGCAACAATATTGATATATTTACAGACTCCTTTTCCCAATTTCGCAGAAAACTTATAACTATTAGCTACGAATCATAATTTCATAACTTACGTTTTTAGTTCCTATTGTTTACTATTTCATTTTTTTTTTTTGCCACATGTGCGGCGTGCCAATTTTGGATTGCACTCGATATCGCGTTCTACTGTTTTGAATTTTGAATATGAATTTTACTGTATATTATTATTTTATTTTTTTAAATTTAATCTGCTTTAATTTTAATTTCAATTCTGAATCTAATGCTAATTTTGGTTTATATACTAATTCTAATATCGATTATGATTTTGTTTTTATTTTATGTTTTGTGCTTTGCTTCTAATTAATTTTTCTATTCTATTTAAGAAGTTATTTTTATGTAAGTGCTGGTGTACGCCTGTAAGTGACTAATTCACCATAATTCAATGCATGTTATATTTAATAATAGGTATGTCTATGTCGGATTGGCCCAGACATCAGAAGTAAAACACAAGTTTATTCAATTGAACAATCAGTTATCTTAAATCTAGAAAATACAGAAATGAAATACTAAAACTAATAACGGCAAAAGGCGGTCACATAGGGCAGTACTGACTGTCAGGGACAGTGGTCCATGCACCCACCGCAATAAGGATAATACTAATTGTCAGAGACAGCGTTCCACATCCAATAATCGGGCAGTACTGACTGTCGAGAGACAGTGGTCCGTGCACCACGACGCAACCGTTGGAAATGCGTACCGATCAAACAGCGCAGCTCCTTATAAAGGCGATCGCTAGTGGGGGGGAAACCGTTACAATATTTTACTGGATTGGATACCAAGTCCTTTAGGCCAAATGATCGATAGGGTGAATGATTTGCGTCTGGTGCACGTTCCACTAGCGCCATCTAGTCGCCGTCTCTCACAGCTGCTAATCAATGAGTCTGCCGACACGGCCATCCTGATAAATCACTCGTTCTCGAGTGCATTCATTCGTCATTAATTCACATCGTCATCATCGTTACATATCAAATTAGCAAATATTACTGGTTTTTTCTTTTTCTTTACAATAGAAAACCCCTACAGTTCAAACATGCTGGTCTAAATCGTCACCCACTAAAGCAGGTGAGATTCCTGCAGCTACAACTGGACTAGGTCACAACTCTTGTAACCCCTACAGTACATATTTGCTGGTCTAGATAATCATCCCATGGATGAGATCCCTGCAGCTCACTGGACTAGGTCACAATACTCTTGTAACCCCTACAGTACACATTTGCTGGTCTAGATAATCATCACATGGATGAGATCCCTGCAGCTCACTGGACTAGGTCACAATACTCTTGCAACCCCTACAGTACATATTTGCTGGTCTAGATATCATCCCATGGATGATATCCCTGCAGCTCACAAAGCGCTGGACTAGGTTATCAACCCACAAAAGCAGGTGAAACCCCTTCAGCTACAACTGGGCTAGGTCACAACTCCTGCAACCCCTACAGTATAAACTAATTTAGTCATCCAGCAAGGGACCTTGTTCCGGTACTGGGTTATAGAGAACAGAATCACAGGATACAGTCGCCTCAGAATCAATAGATAAAGTATCTTCAGAATTATGAGTTACTGTTTCTGAACCAATAGACGATGTTTCTTCGGATTCTGAGACTCGACTGGCATTAAAGGTTTGAGAACTATTATCTCCTAAATATGGCAAAGAGTTTTCCACTAATTCGCCTGAAACAGCATTATGTAAATCATCATTTATATTAGTACTAGATACATTATCCATTATCACCGTTCATTGTCATCAGTCGCTCCATGTAAAATACTGGTATTCACCTGCATCCGGTTAGACTGGAAGCCGACCCCAATATAGTTGGGAAAAGGCTAGGCAGATGATGATGACCGTTCATTGTCATCAGACTCATAATTTTCAGAAATTTCAAGAAAACTTTGTTGACCTCTAGGTACTTCTCTCAAATTTACATGTGCGTACTTGTAAACCTATAGAGCCATTAATAACGATCGTTATCTAAAACTAGTCATTTTGAAAGGTCCCTTATTATTTTTTTCATCTAATTTTCTTTGGTGTCGTTCCTCGCATTTTACAAAATAGTAGATTGTTATATAAGGGTCGAAAGGAATCAATTCCCATACGAGGCATTTAGACGCCCGAGCGCAGCGAGGGCGGCTATAGTCCGAGTGGGATTTGATGACTTTCACCCGTGTTAAACACTACTTTTCATTTCGAATATAAGGAAAGTAAAAAATAGCAGTTTTTCTAAAATATTAATTGATAACAATAACATGAATAGTAGATACCTATATTAGTCTTTTTTAAATTTGAAATATGGAACACACCGCGTCACTTTTTAGTGCTGACCGTCCCCACAACTTTCTATTTAGATTCAAAACTTGCATTCAGCCTAAACGATACTCGCAATAAAAAAAAATTGTAGAAACTGAATAAAAAACTCTTTTAACTAACAAAATGTATTGAAAAGTGTTCAGAATACCCAATTTATAGAATTAATTTATCATCATTCTCAAATAAACTTTTGCTAAGCCTACCTAAAAAATGTTTGTTGGGAATTCTGTAGCATACTATTAGAAAGTATTAAAAATAAAATCCACAATAAATAATTGTACAATAAATTAAAATAATTTTAAACAGCGAGCGCTTTCCGAATATAAATTCAAATATAGAAACATTTCGGCGCGAAATTCAATAAATGCTGCTAGTGACATGATAATTATTAGAAGAGATTGAAATGATATCTATTAGAAAAGCATAAATCATTAAAACAATGCATGTATTTATTTTCAAGTATCGATTACATTCCTCATATTAATTACTCGGAATAATCGCTTTCGCTGTTTCGCACATCATTGCAATAAAAAAAAAACAATAATGGTCGACGATTTTGAACACAAATTGAGTAGGTAGTGGTAATGTGAATATTACGTTAAAACCTGGGCATTTTCGTGTTGTTTATAATATTTTCAATAATATTTGTCACATTTTAAATCTTATCTAAGTACATCTGTGTGTGAAATTTGTGAAACGAAAACACGCACGATTGGCGCGAAACTTCGACATTAGATATAAAAAAACTTCATTACCACTACTTATTTACCTTAAACTATGGATAAATTCGTCGAATAATTAAATGATGTATATGCACAGCCCCCTATGGTGAAGTCAGGATGTTCGAAATCCCCAATTTTTATGTTTTTTAGCCTCGACCACAACTGACATCAAAATTATTATCGTACCTTTAAGTATGTTGAATTTATTCAAGGTAAATTATTAACTAAACTTGTGCGCTAAATATGAAAGATTTAATGGCGTTAACATATGAGCTTTTTATCCAACTCTCCTAATTAACGCACATTTATAAGATTTGATGGGTAGCCTAATAAATATTTACATAATCAATTAAGGGTGTCTGACTGAGCTGACTACCTAACCAAATTTAGTTCCATTTTTAAAATTCATTCCCGCCTTAGGGAGGGAAGCAATTACTATGAGTCTTTCCCGCCCTATGGTGGGAAGCAGCGTCTTCCACTCGCTATTCGGATCAAACAAACACTACTTTCCGAGCATGAGAGATGAAAACTAATTAACCAACTGCAAAAGGTTTAATCCGGGCTTTTCCCTTATTAAACCGTACAGTGTCAGCGTTTACTAGAATGTCACAATGCGCTGGAACGGGTAACTGTATCAAACCGCAATACAGTGACACTACAATGAATAAAAGGACACAGTGGATCACTAGGCAACGACTCAGCTGACGAACTGCCCAGAAGGGCATCCAGTATATCAGTTTGTGGTCCGGAACCTATCGTGCCCATCCCCTTCAACCAACTACGCAGGTGGCTACAGGAGCACATCCACACACAAGCAGAAAGCTCGTAGATGTCGTCACCAGGCTGCAGGCAGTCCAAAGAAGCTACGCCGTCATTGGATGGCAGGCTAACCAGGCGCTCACCACGACTGGACAGGAAAGGCCCGCGCCCGGCGACGGGGACCACTACTAGACACCGCTCGCCAATAAAACACTTTAACAAAACAGGCACAACGGACAGTCCCCTGTGCAGGGCTCGCATGGAGGCCGATGAAACCACCGCACATGTGCTCCTTGAGTGCAGAGGTCTCACCCAGGCAAGGTCAGAAACCCTCGGGACAGCTCTCAACAGACCAGGAGAGCCAATCAGCCTCCGGAGGGAGGTGGGCTGGCTGGAACAACCACCGACGACCGCCACGGCCCAGGCACAATGGTCCATTTGAAGGACTAAGTGCGGAAGCCAAACCCATAGAACATAGTGTCAGCGTTAGAGGGGCCCGTGGTCAAGGAAACAACAGCCGCACGGGCCAACCGACCAGGCCAAGCCACGCCCGCCGCGGCCGGCCCCAGCCGCCACCCGCGGATCCCCGACAGCCGCCACGGGGCGCCTGAAGCCCGAAAATCCGACAACCAGTCCCACCAAGGGGCACCGCACCACCCAGCAACCGGGGCGCGGGGTCCAGACAGGCCGCCGCCCCACGCAAAACACCGGCACCCAGCCGCACCCGACCAGACCGGAAGCCAACCCCAATACAGTCGGGAAAAGGTCAGGCAGATGATAGTGTCAGCGTTAGCCACTCTTGAATATTTTTTTTTAATGCAGATGAACGAGCCGTTTCAACATTAATTACAGTTGGTTCAAAAGAACTAGGAGTTATTTTAGCTAGATTAACGGAGGAACCTTTGATGCCAAACATCAGTTCCATAGGCGTAAAACCTGTGGTCCTGGAACGTGTATTATTAAGAGCAAGTTGAATCTCTCCTAGGTCATCCTTCCAGGTAATATTGGAAGAATATTCTTTACATGACTTTCTCAACCTGTCTGTTAGCTCTACTAGAACCAGTTGCTGCACTATTAAATGGAGCTCTATTCTATTATCATTACAAAATTGTTCAACTCACTGCAGTCTTGACCACGTCCTTTACCTGCGATAATGCGCAGTTATAACAACGTCCTTTACGATATACGTCCTTTGCGATAATCAAATGCGCTTCAGAGCACCAAATAAGTTTACAGGATTTTTAATTGCTCTTACAGCGTGTGAAGAACATAAGGCCGGAGTATTTTCAAGCAGTACAAACTTTGTACAGGCGTCTATTAAAACTAAGCAATATTCTTTTCTATCATTTTTCCCGAAAGTTTGATCTAAATGAATTGTGTGCCAAACGAATTGAATGCATTGCATTTGCTATGCACCTGAAGGGCCTTTAAAAGTTTTACATACCTCACAACAATTAATCTTCCTCTAAAATATTCCTTGTCTTAAATCATATCTACATACGTACGCAATATGTCTTCAGGTAAATGATTATTACGGAATTTTGATATTATTTCAGAAAATTACGAATTGCGTTCTTGTTCTATAATTAACCAAACTTTATCTGGGCTGGCCTATTTTTTGGCCAAAGAATCAGCATTGCCATACAACGTGGCAATGCTGCCAGTCTTTTGGGCACGTTTCCTGTTGACAGCGATGCGGATGAATTTTTTGATGCCCTTTGATTCTTTCCTTTCCTTTTTATATACTTGTACATATTCTTATTATTATTTTAATACTGTACATAAAGTAATGACCTTTATCTAATTCAAGATAATTTATTTTACGGGGTTCAGAATAATTTGTGTTTGACAAATCGCGAGACAAGAAATCTGCATGAGCCATCTTTCGAGTTTCGACCTTTGTACACGATATCAAAATCGTAATCCTGCAATAGCCCACCAACGGTGAACCCTTGGTCACGTTTTGAGTAAGAAGCTTTAAGGGAGTTACAATCGGTAAATACAGTGAATTTTCGTCCATGCAAATAATGACGAACATGTTCGATTGCTTTTACTACCGCAAGGGTCTCTAGTTCCTAAGAGTGATATCGTGTCTCTGCATCTATGGTCTTCCTACTATAATACGCTACTGAAGGGTATCATTATGTTTTTTGGATAAGAATTGCACTATATCCCTCACTACGAGTACTTGCATCGGTATGGAGTTCAATGGGCAAGGAAGGGTCAAACACATTTTTTTTTTTTTTTATTTGCATTAATCTCCCCAGCTGGAACTAGGTACTCAGTTTGGACTTTCAGAAACTGAACACTTATTTAAATTAAACGAGAATCCTGCATTGGGCAGAGTTTTAAGTAATTTGTCTAAAAGGTTAAGCCCTTCATTAATATCTTTTGAAATTGAAAGTACATGTACAGTACATCCATGTAAACTAAAAATCTTTTCATCATTCATCGGCTTTAAAGCAATATTAAAAGCCTTTTGAAAAATGGAAGAGGCAATGCGTAAGCCAAAGGGCGAGAGAACCGAGCTTTCAAAGTCTCCCGTATATCTTCCCATTGATAATGACTGAGAGGCATCTTGATCAGTAAAGTGGCTGCGCCGCCTCGAAGGCAAGGTCAGCGTCATGATTAAATTGACACCTTTCAAATTTTTGCTTTTAATTATGGTGTCTGACAGCCCTCTACGTATGAATTGGGGTAATCAGGATCAAATGGTACCAACACTGTGAATGGTTGTGGTGGCGCATTGGACCGGGTAGTAGAGCATCAGTTAATTATGAAAGAAATGCTTCTAAATTATTTGAGGGTAGCGGAATATTTTTCTGGCCATTTTGTGATAATGAAGTGCCAGAGGTGGGCGGACAATCCGATCCCACTTCTGATGTCGGATTGGCCCAGACTTCAGAAGTAAAACACAAGTTTATTCAATTGAACAATCAGTTATCTTAAATCTAGAAAATACAGAAATGAAATACTAAAACTAATAACGGCAAAAGGCGGTCACATAGGGCAGTACTGACTGTCAGGGACAGTGGTCCATGCACCCACCGCAATAAGGATAGTACTAATTGTCAGAGACAGCGTTCCACATCCAATAATCGGGCAGTACCGACTGTCGAGAGACAGTGGTCCGTGCACCACGACGCAACCGTTGGAAATGCGTACCGATCACAATCGTAGAGATCGCGACGCCCCCGTAAGGGGGCGTGGCGAGCGGTACCGGGGCTGTGCCCCCCGGCCGCGAAAGGCAACACGGTGGCCCGTAAATACGGGCCCCTCATAATGGCGGCATCAAAGGCCTGAAGATTATTGGGCGCACGTAGATGACGTGCGCCCATGTGAGTGATTGCATGTTGTGTCTCTGTAAGGGCGCCGCGACGCTGATAAGCAGCGCCGCTTTCTTCACGACACCCCGGCGGTCAGTCCCCGCCAGGTGAGACCCCCAGTTACCTGGGGGAGGCCCGGCGGAGGACGACCAGCGACGGAGGTGCCGACTCGACGCTCCTACAGAGTATGGGTGAGTTGCCCCCGCCCGCCCCGCTTCCAGAGCGAGCCTTCCACGGTCCGGGCTAAGGAGCAGTCGTGTGTGTGTGAGCGGTATTGTACTGTGTAACACCGCCCAGTGTCTACGCGTATCGCGTCCCGCGTTCGCGTACGCGTGTGAGTATAGGCGTCTGTGTAGTGGTGGATGTCTGAGTTTCGCCGCGCAACGCGCCTATATTAACCTAGCACGCGCTACGCGACGAGCGTATGTAGATTGTACAGTTAAGTTGGGTCGAGTGGGCCGCGTGTAACCTGGGTGCGGCTCACTCGAGGCGTCCAGTCCGGTGCGATGGGGTCGTCGTCCGCTACCAGGTCGCGGGGCAAGGGTCTCGCGTCAGGGGGGCGCGCGTGCCAGGGCGCAATGTCCTGGACATGGGGCCAGGCAGATGCGTCGGCACGCGCGAACATTCCCGTCGCGAGGCGCCGCACAAACTCATCCAGGCTCTCAATACCGAGATCCCTCCGGATGACATCGTTCCTCACGAAACGAGGCGCGCCTACTATGGTCCGCAGCGCAAGACTTTCCTGCGCGCGGAGTAGCTTTCGGCTCGGCTCGCTCGTGAGGGCGAACCATGCCGGAGCGGCGTACGTCAATATTGGGCGTACGTACAGCTTGTACACACCCAACTTGACGCGCGCCGGGATGCGGGACGAGAGCACTGGCTTGAGCAAGGTGCGGGCGACCCTACCCCGTGCGGCGACCGAGCGGACGTGTGGCCCCATCGTGAGCCGACGGTCGATAGTGACCCCTAGGTACTTGGCCCGGGGCGACCACGCGACGTCGGCTCCCTGCAGCTTCAAGGGTGGTGGGAGAGGCGCGGACCCGGTGACCATCGCCTGCGTCTTACCCACGTTCACCGACAGCCGCCACTTGGACAGCCACTCGGGAAGCTTATCGAGCGCGCGCTGCATTTTGACGGCCGCGTACTTCGCATTGAGCGATGTAGTAATGTACGCGGCGTCATCTGCGTACAGCGCGAGCATAGCGTCCGGAGTGGTGGGAATGTCGTCGGTGTAGCGCGAGTAACACGCCGGCGAGACGCAGCTGCCCTGCGGTACACCCGCGAGCACCGGGCGGGCGCTAGACAGCGCCCCGTCGACCACCACCCTGAAAGTCCTGTTGGAGAGGAAAGTAGAGACCACTTTAACAACGCGACGGGGCGCGTCGGATGTGGCCATCTTATAGACGAGGCCGTCGTGCCACACACGGTCGAAGGCCTTCTCCATGTCGAGGAATACTGCCACCGAGTATTCCTTTTTGTTAAGCGCGGCTGCGAGGTGGTGCAGTACCCTCGACAGCTGGAGCGTCGTGCTATGCTCCGCCCGAAACCCAAACTGCTCCGGGCGCGGCGCGATGTGGGGCTGGAGATGTCGCAGCAGGAGTGCTTCGAACACCTTGGAGACGGTCGGCAGCAGAGTGATCGGCCGATAGCTCTCCGGCTTCAATATGTTTTTTCCCGCCTTGGGCAGCATGATGACGCGCCCCTCCTTCCACGAGGCGGGGAAAGCCCCCGTGCGCAGTATCGCCGTGAACAGGCGCGCCAGCGCCGCGACCATACGGTACGGCAGGTGGCGCAGCACTGTGTTGGTGATACCGTCAGCACCGGGGGCCTTCCTAGGCTTCGTCTTAAGGATGGCGCGTCTAACTGCGCCCGGCGAGAAAAATATTGGGACTTCATCGGGAGCTATCGGCGTAGCGAAGTAGTCTCCCAGGTGTTGCTCGACTGTGCGTACCGATCAAACAGCGCAGCTCCTTATAAAGGCGATCGCTAGTGGGGGGGAAACCGTTACAATATTTTACTGGATTGGATACCAAGTCCTTTAGGCCAAATGATCGATAGGGTGAATGATTTGCGTGGGTGAATAGGACGTTGGTGTACCTACCTTTTAAATAAATAAATTATTCAAGGCAGCTTTAGTTTCCTTGACTGAGAATCTTACGTGCAGGTCACCCTCACACATAGTGTATGAATGCCCCGCACAGGTGCATCCGTCCCAAGCGAAGCAACCTTAAAGTAATCATGAACATGTTGGCTATATCACTATTATGTGACAGGCCATCAACATTCGCAGGCAGACTCGGCCGGGAATTCAAAGAATTGGTTTGTTTCCAGATTTTTTTTTTTTCCATCGTGGAGTGTTGCAATTATGTCAATTTTGATCTGTCTTTCATTGTTCTGACACCATTTCAATTTATTTTTAAATCTTTGTCACTATACTTTGAAGTCATTATATATCTCTCCCGACATAGGTTTTTCATGTGAAAAAGGGCTTCAAAGGTAGGTCCTTTGAAGCCCCCACCTTGCCATCAATGAAATAGAAAGAAAAAGATGCACTGGATTAAATTTAGTTTAGTTTGTGGAAATCGTTTGTCTTGTTATGGGCATGTGACTAAAAGAGTGATGAATAGGTATACATGTTGATAGATGGAGAGGAAGAGGAAGGCCGAAGAAAAGATGGATGGATTGTGTGAGGAATGATATGAAAGAGAAGGGAGTGAATGATAGCGTGACGGTTGACAGGGGAGAATGGAAGAAGAAAACGTGTTGCGCCGACCCCAAGTAACATGGGATAAAGGCAGGAAGATGAGGAGTTTGTGAACAAGGGAGGGATTCGGCACTATTTCCGTTAATGACAAGGTTGCGATCTTCTATGATGTTGTGGTCATCTATGACAACCATGCTCCCGTCAAAAAAGTGAAATTAAAACGCCCATTTGCACAATGGATGACTCTGTACACAGATGGCCATGCGAGATGTAGGGACCGGGACCGCACGTTCCGTGAAGGTATAGTAAAGCTGCAAGGAATAGATGTAATCAGACGATAGGCAATGCAAAACGTCGCTTTCTAGATAGGTACTCGTAAGTATCAATTTTATTCTTCCTCTTCTGCCGAAATTTAGAAATTTCTTGGAACTCTTAAATTGGTATCGGCAAACCGAGACATTTAGACCTTCCTAATTCAATTGACTTGGACCATCTCAACCGTCAAATTTCCACTGTTTCTAACATGGATCGTCTAACCAAGACACAAACTCTGGCCATAATTTCTGGTTTAATGTGTTCTCATATTAATCCTTTCAGTTTCGTCCCAGTTGAATCGGGAGAGATCAAAATGATTCATTCTATTTATTAAATCAAAAGCGTTGGGCACTATCACCCGTGGTATGATCAAAACTATTCTGGATCATCTCCAACCCACAATTACACATTTTAAATAAATCCCTACGCACCGGAGTATTCCCTTCCCTGTGGCGCAAAGCCTATGTTCAGCCATTACCTAAGGTTTTTAATCCCTCTCTGCCACCCCATTTCTGTCCTTCCCTTCCTATCCAGTGCTCGAGGCCTGCATCCACAAACAATTCTCCAATTTTCTTGATCGTAACTCACTCATTAGCCCTCTTTATTATGGGTTCAGGTTCGTGCACAGTACTGATTTCACCCTCCTTACAAGTTACTGCCGATATAAGAGCAAGACGTGAAGACACCAAAGAAAGCACGTTAAGCCGTTGGTCCCGGCTGTCATTCGTGGATCTTTGAAAGTCGTTACGGGTAGTGAGAAGCCCGAAAGTCTGACAACCAGTCTTATCAAGGGGTATCGTATTACCCAGTAATTGGGTTGTGGAGGTCAGATAGGCAGTCGCTCCATGTAAAAATACTGGTATTCAGCTGCATCCGGTAAGACTGGAACCCGACCCCAACATAGTTGGGAAAAGGCTAGGCAGATGATGATGACGTGAAGACACCAAAATTACTGCACTAGTGTTGGTCGATTTCTCGAGAGCCTTTAATACCGTCAGTCACGAAATCCTGTTAGCCATTCTGTCCTATAATAAATGTTATGGTCCACGGAATAGAATTTTCTATTCCGTGTTCTGTTATGGTCTCTTCCCAGGCACTGGCATTCCAGTGAGTGAGTGTTAAGGCACTAGGTGCTTAGCAAGCCACCTGTCCGTGCGTACGTAGCCTTCTAGGTTTTTACAGTAAGTATGAGTAGTTAATACATAATAAGTCACTAAATAACGTAATAAATTGAGGTTAATCACGGTCTATGATGATAAAAGTAATGGAGGGACTCGTGGCTAAATAATAACAGCCACATGGGTCCATCGATCATCCAAGAGCTAGATTGACCCGACAGTATACCGAAGACATCCCGGACGACAGCCTGTACGAGATTAGGATGACTCTGAAGCAGCTCAAAAACAACAAGGCACCGGGTGATGACGGAATTACGGCCGAACTCCTGAAGGCCGGCGGAAAACCCGTTCTTAATTAAGGCCCTTCAGAAGCTGTTTGGTTCCGTCATACTCGAGGGTAAAACACCACAGGCATGGAACTGAGGTGTGGTGATACTTTTCTTTAAGAAGGGCGACAATGCCCTTCCTAAGAATTATAGGCCCATCTCACTTCTGAGTAGGGAATGCAATCCGGACTATCCGTAATCCGAAAAATTCGGATATCCGCACATTTTTAATAACTTCCAAATCCGGATTTGAAAATCGAATCCGGATTTTTTGAAAAATAAGAAATTGTAACAAAAAAATCGAAACGAGCGACGAGTTCGCTGTTCGCGCGTCAGGTTTCGTGAGTATCGAGTTTATCGGCTCACGGGGGAGCGAGCGGGGCGGGGTGTACAAATCCAAATCGAATGCCAAATAATCGAATATAAATTGATCGACCACTATAAATCGAGAGTCTAAATACTCGAACGTTCATAATATCGAATGGTTAATAAATTGAACATTCAATCTACCGTCCACTCAATACATCGAGCGTTCAAAATATCGAGCAAGAACTTTCGAGTATTTAGACGTTCGATTTAAATAGAATAGAATAGAATAGAATAGAAATACTCTTTATTATGTACACCAAATAAATTACAGACATTTAAATAGAAACTGTACATAGGGTGACACAATGGGCGGTCTTATCGCTAAAAGCGATCTTTTAAAGACAACCTTTGGATGGATTAAAAAGGGGAAGGACAGACAAATACTGTAGGTAGTCTGTGGTGTACCTATTACATAATACATACATAACGTATATTATACTAATCTAAATAAATATATACATATAATAATAAACATGAAACAGGAGCAAAGAAATTATGATGATGACAAGTAATATTGGATTATTTGGCATTGGATATGGCATAGTACACCCAAAATAAAAGCACATGAAAATCAAATCAAATTATTTTTTATTTTTGTGGGTTTATTCAAATTTTTATCAATAAATTCCATAATTATGGTGTTATTGCTGGGTGTACTATTAAAACATTTATTTGATTTGATTTTCATGTGCTTTTATTTTATTTTAATCCATTTAGGTACACAAATATAAGAAACATCATATTAACAAACTAATATGGGTAGATTTGTTTATTTTCATGAAAAATCCGTAAAATCCGGATATTCCGGATTAGACCAAAAATCCGTTTAAAAAAATCCGAATTTTAAAACAGAACGGATTTGCATTCCCTACTTCTGAGCCATGTCTACAAGCTGTTTTCGAGAGTCATCACGAACCGTCTCGCGCGCAGGTTTGACGACTTCCAGCCTCCCGAACAAGCCGGATTCCGTAATGGCTTTAGCGCCGTGGACCACATACATACGCTGCGACAGGTTATACAGAAGACCAAAGAGTATAACCTGCCTCCTGCTTAGCGTTTGTGGACTACGAGAAAGCCTTTGATTCGATCGAGGAATGGGCTGTACTGCAGTCTCTTCAACGGTGCCAGATCGACTATCGGTACATCGACGTGCTGAAGTGTATGTACGAAAACGCCACTATGTCAGTCCGACTCCAGGTTCAGACCTCGAAACCTATCCCTCTGCAGCAAGGTGTGAGACAAGGAGACGTTATCTCTCCGAATCTGTTCACCGCTGCACTGGAGGACGTCTTTAAGGTTCTGAACTGGAGAGGGGCTGGCATTAACATCAATGGCGAGTACATAATTCACCTTCGGTTTGCCGACGATATCGTAGTCATGGCTGAGACTATGGAGGACCTCAGTACAATGCTGGATGACCTCTATGTTCTATGTTATGGGTTTGGTTTCCGCACTTAGTCCTTCAGTGGACCATTGTGCATGGGCCATGGCGGCCGTCGGTGGTTATTCCAATGGATGACCTCAGTAGAGCCTCCGAAAGAGTGGGTCTTAAAATGAACATGGACAAAATGAAGGTCATGTCAAATGCCCATGTAACACCCACTCTTATAAGGATCGGAGACGCTACACTCGAAGTCGTGGACGAGTATGTTTACCTGGGACCAACTGTTAGGTAGGTCTAACTTCGAGAAAGAGGTTAATCGTCGAATCCGACTCGGCTGGGCAGCGTTCGGGAAGCTACGCAATAACTTCTCGTCTCACATATCGCAGTGTCTCAAAACGAAAGTCTTTGACCAGTGCGTGTTGCCTGTGATGACTTATGGCACTGAAACGTGGTCGCTCACAATGGGCCTTATAAGAAAGCTAAAAGACACCCAAAGGGCAATGGAGAGGGCTATGCTTGGAGTTTCCCTGCGTGATCGAATCAGGAATGAGGAGATCCGCAGGAGAACCAAGGTAACCGACATAGCCCGAAGAATTGCCAAACTTAAGTGGCAGTGGGCAGGGCACATTGCTCGCAGAACAGATGACCGATCCGGCCCTTCAGATGTCACCGTGCTCACCAGGATTCAGGATTTTGGTTTGGAAAAAAGGGGCTTGACCCAGCTGAGGGTAGGCTTTATCGAAGTAAACACTAAAAAAGCAGAGCATTTTATTTTGCTCATTACCGCACAGTGTCGTCTCCTCGGACATTTTTTTTGCAAATTCTTTAATTAGCTACTTCGATAGGTAGGCTGTAGGCAGTCAGATATATCTCGGCAGTGCCTAGTTTTACGATGGAGCGAAAACTGTAGTATATAGCGCCTTTACCTCGGTTCTGTAGCGGCATCTACACCGCCACATGCGAACTACGCCTCATACTGACGTCACACAAAATCATGCATCGCGCAAGCAGGGTTTACCGCGCGCGCGGGCGCGACATGAATTATCGAGCAGTTGTCCACCAGACACGACCAGTGGCGTGCATTGCTTATAGACATAAAAGCAGCGCTTACCTCGGTAAATCACCATAAGTCTGTCAATTACATTTTAGTGTGTGTACCCCACAATTAAGAAACTCATAAAATTATCATACCTAACAAAAAAACAAAATCTTAATACAAACGCGCGGCAGTAGGCAGTCGCCAGACGGCATACTTGGCTCCGACAGCCGTCTGGTCGGACGATCCTCCCTTTTCTATGGAGGATGAGTGAGTACACCCTGTTCCTCATGCCTTTAAAGCAGTGGCGTAACTACACCGTTCGAGCCCCCCACACCAGAATGATGAAGAATCTCCAACATGAACGAATATGTAATGTATGGTCACCCGTCCACGGACCGACCGTGGCAAGCGTAGCTTGACCTGATCGATGGACCCATCATCATCATCATTTCAGCCGAAAGACGTCCACTGCTGGACATAGGCCTCCCCCAAGCACCTCTACTTCGACCGGTTCTGTGCTTCTCGCATGCAACGGGTTCCTGCGGCCTAAAATATACAACATTAGTTTTTGTCTATACCTACTATACCCGAAAAGGGGTCATTGTACTGATCATTATGAACAACTTTTTCTATAAAAAATCAGCAAAACAAATGTATGGAACAGCTAATTTTTTTTTTTCGCGATTTCAAGTTGATCCCATAGAAAAAGTTGTTCAAAATTATAAGTACAATGACCCCTTTTCGGGTTTAGTATAAACAAAAACTAATGTTGTTTATTGCCAAATTGCCAAGCAAAAAGCCAAATCCAAATACAAAAATCGTATACGGTTGGAAGGGCTTTTCAAGAGCATGGTACTAATAAAACACAAATATGACCGAGTCCAGCAGACGGTCATCTGCAGCTGGGGCGGTTGAAATTATGCAAGTAAATGATGAAATCACTTCTATATCGACACTGGACTGTGTAGGCATCGATTGTGTACGATCCTCGAGTATGAAGATACATTGGGCAACAGCTAGTGCACGTTTCAATACGACGTTTGTCAACAATCTATTCGGACATAGAAAATATTACCCGTTACGTAAACGTATTCACGTACAACACACGGCTGTGCACACGGCCGTGTCCACGACACAGCCACACCCCATTTTATCATCTGCAATAAGTATGCCTTTTCCCAACTATGTTGGGGTCGGCTTCCAGTCTAATAGGATGCAGCTGAATACAAGTATATTACATGGAGCGACTGCCTATCTGTCTCTGACCTCCACAACCCAGTTACTAGGTAGCACGATACCCTTTAGTAAGGCTGGTTGTCACACTTTCGGGCTTCTGCCATGATGACCTGTAACGACTGCCAAAGATCCAGGAATGACAGCCGGGACCAACGGCTTATCGTGCTTTCCGAGGCTCGGAGGGGTCTCGGTATGTAAAGATGGTCACCCATCCACGGACCGACCGTGGCAAGCGTAGCTTAACCTGATCTATGGACCCATGCGGCTGTTATTACTTAGCCACGAGTCCCTCCGTTATTTTCATCATCATAAACCGTAAAAAACGTCAAACGCGGCGGCGCGCGGCGCGGCGGGCGGCGCCTTCGTATATTTTGTATGGAAACGTTTTGAAGCGGCATCATGCCTGCGCCGCGCCTTCACCTTACGCCGTCTCTGTATAATTCGCGCCTAAGGCTACGTACGCACTGACGGCTACGGTACGACTTGCTTAGCGCCTTAGAGCCTAGCGTGTCACCTTGCGAGTAGTGAAGTGAAACGAACGCTCTAGAAGTTTTCGCAACCGGCCGCACTGCGCGCTTAGCGCCTTTGCTAGTCGCCTAGCGTGTATATAATGAATAGAGACCGGATTATATACAACACAAAAAGCTTGTTATATATGCATGCAAATATGCATGAATAATGCTTGAAATATGCACGAAAATTGGCAGAATATGCGCAATTAAATGATAAATTTAGGGATCCCCAAACATTATATGACATTAAAATTATTTAAAATTTTTGTAAACGTAAGAAATCAAATATTTTTTCTAAATTTTCAGTGGTAAGATTGTGTCTACGATCATTTAGAATATTTTTGTAAGTGGATAAGGTTCGCTCCACATCCACTGAGGTAACTGGGCAGAATTTGAACTTGGGTGCTATGTTAGCACTTATAGTTTCTGGCAAAAGTTCTGCCGTCCCATTAATGAAACTATCAATTTGATAAAAAAATATTGTAAATGTACCGATAATATGCATCATATCTAGATCTTAGATGGCCGATGAGGCCGAAAGATTCTGGAGTGGCGACCACGTACCGGAAGACGTAGCGTTGGAAGGCCTCCCACAAGGTGGTCCGACGACCTTGTGAAGGCCGCAGGAACCCGTTGGATACGAGAAGCACAGAACCGGTCGAAGTGGAAGTGCTTGGGGGAGGCCTATGTCCAGCAGTGGTCGTCTTTCGGCTGAAATGATGATGATGATGATCTAGATCTTAGGTAAAATATGCTATTACCGCTGAGAATGGCTAAAATATGCAAATGCATATGCGAATATGCAAATGTATATAATCCGGTCTCTAATAATGAAGTTTATAATTATGTTTGAGTTCGCAGCACCGCGCCCGCCTCGCGCCCGGTCCCCAGTCTGGCCAAACACTTAGGGTAAGGAAATCGAAAAAGCATAGAGGGTGGTATCACAGTATGGTAATCCTAGACAGAGTAAACACATGGTATACACGTTTACTCTGTCTAGGATTACCATACCATACTGTTGAGTAGGTAATAGTGTTCTATGATACTGTTAAGGTACGATTCCACCAAAATAGTGTGCAGCACATTTGTCCACAAAAATTTTGTGCAGAACTCCAACAGTGCACGTACTGAGCTGCAGATCCAATAGTCTCTGTTTCCCAAGGGCGGATCCAGGGGGGGGGGTCATGGGGGTCATGACCCCCCCTGGAATTTTATTTAAGTACTTTATATTACTTTGTTTGACGGCAAACGCATTATTCGGGAACGAACGCATCGAAAATTTGAATTTTACCGCGTCGCGTCGCCACCTTTCATTGTCACATTTCGTGTGACACTTGCGCGCGCTTTGTTTCGACTAACGTCTAGCTAGACCTACACGCTCATTCTGGCGTCAGTTCAGTGTGTGACCTTGATCACGTATAGATTGATGGCTGAATGATGGAATGACGGGCGGTATTACACGGTAAGTCAGACTGACGATCAGTCCAACCGAAAACTTCTACGCGATGCATTTGGTATGGATTTTAACAAGAAAAATAATATGCTCCCGTTGCCTTCGTAGACAGGGCTAATATTATAATATATTCCTCGTAGACAGGGCTAATATTATAATATTAGCCCTGTCTACGAGGAATCGTAGAAAAAGAAAGCGGTGGTGTAAAAAGTGGCTAATGAAAAGACCATAAATTCACTTAAATTTACTGAATGAGATATGAGACAGATAAAGATATATTTATTGCATAACTGTGTACATAAAGTTCCTATACATAATTTTTTTTTGTTTCATCAGTCTACCCGAGTCGGATATATGCAATAGTAATAAGAAATTGGGTACTTACAAATTCTATTTTTTATCAAAAAACTCATGCAGATTATAAAATACCTTATCAATTAACATTTTATTTTTAAACATATTTCCATTTAATTCTTTAATTGCTGGCGGTAACTGATTGTACACACGAATAGCAGTAACATAGGTACTTTTATATTACATCATATTGTTAATAACTGGTAAATTAATGTCATATTTATATTGTTTCCGAATATTTAGACACAGGAGAAGAAGATGACTATGCTGATTATTATCGAATTAAAGAATTTAGTTTTAATTTTTTTATTCGTTTTATTCCAAAGAATAGGTAACATTTCTAATGTAAGAATAAATTCTTTCTCCGGGGCTAATGGTAGAGATGGGGACGTCGGGAGCGGCGAGGGAGTCGGCGCAGGCGGCGACATGTCGTGCGACTCCATCGCTGTCTAAGCAGTGACTGACATCAGACTGATAGCTAATAAACACACGTTCAGTCTGGCATCAGTCTGACCAGACTGACAAAAATTATTAAAATATTTAAATAATCATCATTCTGGACCATCAATCCATCAGTCTACGTTTATACAATCAGTTTCCCGTCATTCTGACATCAATCATAGACTGAACTGACGCCAGAATGAGCGTGTAACCTCCGTCTAACAAGCTCACAGAACATATTATACCCTAAAGGGAACAAGCTGCTGCTGGTAATTTGGGATCTGCGACTCCTTCTCCTGATCCTTTTTTTTTTGTAAATTGTCTAGGATTTCAGACCTACAAATAAAAAAATTTTAAACATGCAGTTGCTGTTTTATGGTACGACTAAACTTTATTAATAAAGTACTAAGATAAAAAACTCAACTTTGAAGTAGATGAAGTAACGCGTTTCGGGAGAAGACGTAAAAGAAAAATTGTTTTCGTTATTGAATTATAGGTAGGTATTTTTAAGTACCTACAGTACTTACATTTATTAATAAAATACCTACTTTTTACTTGTATCTATTATTATCAAAATTTAATTAAAACTTCATATGAGTCTTATGACTTGACCACGACCATAGAGTAAGTTGATCACGACTATGTGATATTATTCTAGGGCATGGTCGGCGTTATCGCAAGATGGCGCATGTCATGACGTCATCTATGACGATTCACGGGACGTCGTTATCGCGCTCACGCTAATTCGGTACGGGTTTAAGCACGCTCACATCGATTATTTCCCAACTCGGAACGCAGGGCAAGTGTGTACAAGTTGTACGCGTCGACGCGAGTCCACTGCTTGCATATGTGCGCGCACAAAAGTATGCAGATGTGCGCGAACATTTCTAAGACGGAGGTACACGCTCATTCTGGCGTCAGTTCAGTCCATGATTGATGTCAGAATGACGGGAAACTGATTGTATATACGTAGACTGATGGATTGATGGTCCAGAATGATGATTATTTAAATATTTTAATAATTTTTGTCAGTCTGGTCAGACTGATGCCAGACTGAACGTGTGTTTATTAGCTATCAGTCTAATGTCAGTCACTGCTTAGACAGCGATGGAGTCGCACGACATGTCGCCGCTTGCGCCGACTCCCTCGCCGCCCCCGACGTCTCCCTCTCAGCCATTAGCCCCGGAGAAAGAATTTATTCTCACATTAGAAAATTTACCTATTCTTTGGAATAAAAATAAAATTCTTTCATTCTATAATATTTGGCATAGACGTCTTCTTCTCCTGTGTCTCATTGTGTGTCTCATCTCAGGCTCATGCAGTAAATAAAGATCCACTTCCCGGTTTTCGATTGAGCTGAAATTTTGCATGCATGTATAAATTGGATGACAATGCAATATTATTATGACATAGAGCTGATCCGATGATGGAGCTGGAAGGTGGCCATAGGAACTCCGTACTTAAACGACGCAACCCCATCGAGTTTGGGCTCGTTTAATTCGTCTTGACGAGTACTTGGATACTATATGGTAAGCAGGGTCTGATGATGGAGCTGGAAGGTGGCCATAGGAAATCGGTACTTAAACGACGCAACCCCATCGAGACAAGTACTTTGATACTACATGGTAACCAGGGTCTGATGATGGAGCTCGAAGGTGGCCATAGGAACTCCGTAATTAAACGACGCAACCCCATCGCAAAGCTTGTTTTTAAAAAAGTTTTTTTACGTTTAATTTATTCTTGTTAAAATCCATACCAAATGCTTATTCGTGTTATCGCGTAGAAGTTTTCGGTTGGACTGATCGTCAGTCCATCATTCAGCCATCAATCTATACGTGATCAAGGTCACAGACTGAACTGACGCCAGAATGAGCGTGTAACATGTTCGCGCACAATTTGTTATTGTTTGCTTGCATGAGTCGACCAGAATAAACATTTGTGTCGTACACTGTGCCGCACATGCCGCACACTGGTGGAATCGCGCCTTTATAATAAATGGTTATAATCATAAACTTGGGGAGAAAACCACAAGCGTGCTGATTGGTCAAATAACACATTGTTGGGCTTGGCCAATTGCAATTCTACATGTCATTCACCTAGTGTCATTTTGACAAATGATCGAACGCGGCGTGTCATAGTTGCCATAATTTCTTTGTTTTTTTTTACAGTGTTGCAAGTTTGTTTGTCGAGGTCGAGGCGTCGGGTGGCGCTGTTGGTAAACATCATACAAATGTACTGAAAAACAAGATAGCGGTGTTAGTTCCGATTTTGGCCACGCGCCCACTGATACAGCTGTATACTAGTCAAGACTTTTGGGTATCCATTTTTTTTTGTTATCTTTTGAATTGACAGTATTCAATTGACACCAGTGATGCCAACTTAGCTACTTTGTAGCTAGATCTAGCTATTTTTTGGTGACAGACAGCTACAATTTAATTCAATTTGTAGCTAAACTTTTCAGCTACTTTTTCTAGCAACTTTTCATTTCATCATGAGACGTGAGGCTATCGAGATTCGTAGAGTAGGGTACCGAGACTCGAAAGAAAAAATAAAAATTAAACGCGAATCTATGGTCATAGATAGATGCTATGATACGTAGAAGCAAAGAAACCGAATGAGTTTGATAACTCTGAACTCAATCCTCTGCATTAGAGACTCCCTCAGGAAAAGTTGTAAATGCTGCTATAACTGTGTTTTACCTAAATATGTACTGCATAAAATGGGCAAAGCTGAAAAATATTCGAAATTGACGACGAAAGACACTGAAAACCAACCATCGACATCTTCTTCTTTGATTGATTAATTTTAAACAATTTTTTTTATTCAATAGCGTATGTACGTACACGACATTTTTAACTCTCTTGTTGGAAATAATGAAAATAAAAATTGTTGTCAGAAATTGACATTTTATTGTAATCTACCTACCTACTATAGCATTTAGCTACTTCTAGCAACTTTTTGGGTTAAAAAAAACCGGCAATCTAACAACATTTTGAAAATGTCTAGCAACTGGGTAAAGCTAGCAGTTGGCAACACTGATTATTGACACACCGCTTGACTGACAGTGGGATTGAGGGTGGCTAGCTGTCCTGTGTTGTTAAACTTTAGCTCAAGAAAACAAACGAATAGCGGAAATTCAACAAATAAAGTAATTGGTACATACGTGAATGACAAAATGTCATCCCAATTAATTGATAAATTTAAACAATTAGATGCATATGCAAAGACATTGGAGGACTTTAGAATAAAAACCACAACCGGCGCAGCAAGTAAAACATTCATAAACACTTTACTTTCCTGTTAACTATAATTATATTTTATAAAATACTAATTGAGATGTATTCATGTTGCAGTTACTGTAACCGGTGGGCTGATTATGGTGTTATTATTCCTCTCTGAACTATATACTTACATGTCCCCTAATATTTCGGAGGAATTGTTCGTAGACACTTCAAGAGGCCATAAACTACGAATTAATTTAGATATCATTGTTCCATCAATCTCATGTAATTGTAAGTATTTAACTTTAATTGCACCATACTTATTTTAAGCGTTTAAAAAATAAGAACATAGCAAAGAAAAAATATTGTTAGCAGCTAATAGATGGCCAGTCCCAACTGATGTCACAAATTCACAAACATGATGCATGGATTACCAGCCCATACCATGAGCCCAGTCACATGCAATTTCATATCAATATCAATTGTATTTTGAGATTTTATACATAAGTACATATAAATACAATCTGATTAAGTACTTAGGGGCTGTCTCCACGAGCGAGAGAATCGTGGCGATAGTCTCGCCGTGCCATCAAATTTTCGCCGCGATGATATCGCCGTGTTGAGACACGTTCTAAGAGAGTGTATAGAAATACGTGGCACGACGATGTCGACGATAATATCGCCGCAATTCTATCGCTCATGGAGACGGCCCCTTAGACAACTGAGTTGTAATAAAAATATTAAAGACATTCATTAACACATAATGCTTTGGAATTTCACTGTAATCTTTTTATGGATTTGATACTTGCCTGGTGTCTTTTCCACCAAGGATTTTTCTTCAATGAGTTATCTTGAATGCTTAATTCAATGAATGCTTTAATAATGGTTTCATTTTGAAGGCATATTCAATCAATGACTTCAATTCAAGCTTGACTCCTACCGTTAGGACTGGCTCTCTAACTCGCAAAAGACAGAATTGTGTGGAAAAGAGAGAGGGACGCCTTTACCTTTAGTTTTTAATTTGACATTTACTTTAGACTTGACAATTTAATAAATTTTATATTTAAAAATTAAGATGACAAATTGATAATTTATGTTAATTTTTTTTATATTGTGTTACCTGAAATAAATGAATTTAATGTTTTTATTTTGCCCTGCAGTGAGACAATACAGGCTAGTTAGATTAGATAAGATTCAATTGATGGTATATTAAGAGTGCTTATCCTCAAGTTGTTTCCTTGAAATCAATAGTGACAATATTTAAAAAGTATAGATTACTGCAGCAGGAAATAAAAAATTGTATAAAGCCCACCCAGTATTTTTAGGGTTCTGTACCAAAATGGTAAAAACGGAACCCTTATGGTGAGACTAAGTGTGTCTGTCTGTCTGTCACAGCTGGATATCTCTATATAAGTACTAATGCTATCAACTTGTAATTTGGAATAGTTTTAGATGACATTTGCCCAACTATTTTGTAAATAAGAAAGAAATAAAAATATAATTATATTTTTTGCAGGGACTGAAAGGGGGTCTGAAAAATTCGAAATGGGGCTACTAGGGCATGTGGGGTATCATATGAAAGAGCGCAGTTTGCTCATTCTCATTTTTCCTTTTTTTAGGCCGCATAGTGTTTGACTTTTGATGAAAAATGTAAAAAAAAAAAACCGTTCCCCCCCCCTTATCTCCGAAGTTTGCACAGAGAAAAATCTGGAATTATTCTATGTGATAGAAGTTTATGTAAAGATTACAGGAAAAATAAAACAAAGTCTCTAAATAGCACACTTTTTCAGAAAACATCAACAAAAGTTACATTAGTTCCACTATCGGTCAAGAGATGGCGATGACATAAAACGCTGCAATATTCTACACCGCATCCGCAGTGCACAGTGTTAAAATTCTCTGATGAATATAGGCCTCGTCGATAAAAAAAATAAAAACAAGATGGTACGGAACCCTCGGTGTGCGAGTCCGACTCGCTCTTGCCCGGTTTTTTTTAAAGTATATTTTGAGTTCTATTTCAGACTTAGTACTTGATGCTATGGACTCATCAGGGGAGCAGCATTTGCAAATGGAACAAAATATCCATAAGAGGAGACTAGACTTGAATGGAAATTCTATAGAAGAACCAAAAAAGCAAGAAATTGCAACTTCAACCACTGTAAGATTATTGAATTTGTTTATGAATGCAGCTTGCATTAATTTGTTTATGATTTTAACATTCACTTATACAGCAGTCATTCTATCTATGTATGTACGTCAAAATATACTCAGGAACATTGACAGCCTGGACAGCCAGATTCTCAAAAAAATGTGCAAGCAATTGTTGTGACTGTCCTTAACACTGAGCCCAAATGTTGTACATTTGCAAAGCCCAAAGCCATATGGGTGGATTAATGCAATATACCTGCCCAGAATTATGTGGTCAGTGTGTACTGAGCAGTTTTCATTAATATATAGATCAATAGTTCCAAATTGTGTGCACAGATATTTGCCTGTGGTATTGGTTGACATAATATATAATGCTATAGTATACTCTATTTCAGCATACTGTAGATAGATCTTATGATCAAACTGACTCTTTTTCTTTTTGTTAGTCTATACTGTCCCATTGCTGGGCAAAGGCCTCCCCAAATCCTTCCAGGAACTCTTCTCCTTTCGCCGTCCATCTTCGGGCACCCATTGTGTGGAGATTTTTGCCCCAAACTAACTATCAAAATAAAATGGAACCCTAATAAGTTCTCCATTGATTAAAACCATTCTTCGAGGTGCTTTCCTTGCATAAAAAGACGAGATCGACTATTTTATTATCACTATATTTTTTCTTGTTGTGTATGTTGTAACTAATTTATTATGTAAGTATTTTATTTTAGGCAAAACAAAACACTTCTGAAGTCGCAATTATAACATGTGGAAGTTGTTATGGAGCAGCACTTAATGAATCTCAGTAAGTTATTAATCCATCAATATTAGGTGATTCTAAACACTTCGCTTTATTTCACATAAACCTACAAGGGCACATCAGAAGCTAGGTACATGGTTCCCATTGGACTTATCCTATGGAGAAAGCCAGCATGAAACTCCACGATTACTTGTATAGGACAGAGTAGGCCTGTCAATATATAATACCAGGTACTTTACAAAATGGAAAATGGATAGAGAATCGAAACACAAGTCTACAGGGTCTACAATGTGTGAGAAAGTTGTGGGCCTTGTTGACACATAGATGTTTCGATTTTTTGTTCTCACAAAATAGAAATGAATCTCAACATAAAAGATAAATTAAAAAAAAACTACTTGCTCAAGTATCACAATGTGGCTTGTGATTTGCAAAAGCTATACAGACCTAGCTAATATTTATGTATCAGATGTTGCAATACCTGTGATGAGGTGAAAGAAGCATACAGATTAAGAAGGTGGGCCTTACCTGATTTATCTACCATAGAACAATGTAAAAACGATGACTCTATAGAAAAAACTAATTTGGCTCTTAAAGAGGGCTGTCAAATCTATGGATACATGGAAGTCAACAGGGTATGTATTATTAATATAATAATTATGTGTATCTAAAGCAGCTACAAGGTTCTTTTGGCGCGGGTAATGCCGCCCGTTTCTTTTTAGGGTTCCGTACCCAAAGGGTAAAAACGGAACCCTATTACTAAGACTTCGCTGTCCGTCCGTCCGTCCGTCCGGCCGTCTGTCTGGCACCAGGCTGTATCTCAAGAACCGCGGTAGCTAGACAGTTGAAATTTTCACAAATTATGTACTTATTTCTGTTGCCGCTATAACAACAAATACTAAAAACAAAATAAAATAAATATTTAAGGGGGGCTCCCATACAACAAACGCGATTTTTTTGCCCTTTTTTGCTCGATATCTGTCACCAGGCTGTATCTCAAGAACCGCGGTAGCTAGACAGTTGAAATTTTCACTAATTATGTATTTCTGTTGCCGCTATAACAACAAATACTAAAAACAAAATAAAATAAATATTTAAGGGGGGCTCACATACAACAAACGTGTTTTTTTCGGCGTTTTTGCCTTGTGGTACGGAACCCTTCGTGTACGAGTCCGACTCGCCTTGGCCAGTTTTTTTCAATACATTTTACAAAACAATTGCACAAATGCTTACCAACAGTGCCCCCTTCAACATCATTGGAGCACCAAAAGATCCTTGTAGCAGTGGACATTGCATGCCTGGCCGTTTCTGGAATATATGTAGTTTTGTAACTTCTATTTCTAGTACCTTAGTGGTGAATTTGTATATTTGTACCTAAACATAATCAAAATTGATTCAGTTGCCTCGTTGGTCTAGTGGTTGCAAGGGATACTGATGAGTGTGGTCCTTGGTCCGAACCCTAAAAAGGTTATTAGGTTTTCCCACAGACGCACAGACGCCTCGGCGGCCGCTGCTAGTTTTCCATTAGGACGTTTTTAGAAGCAGCTCGGATACTATATTTGTAATACGGCTTGGATAAAGGGTCATCAAGTGTACCCGATGGAATTTTCTATCAGCAACTTACCGAAGGCGTCTGGGTGACTTTATGCCATGACACGCCATACCATAAGCGCGCGCGTCACTTGACGTAAATTGCTTGCAAGTCGCATCGAACAAGGTCGTGAATGGTCATTACATACAATGTTGCATTTGGTCGGCTCACTTGTGTAATATTACATGTTACGTTTCACCAATCTGTTGCCTTCTTCTTCTTCTTTTGTAGCTGGCATTAGAATTGTAAATAGTAACTAGCGGACCTCAAAGCCACAAGCTGTAGCGAATTAACTCTTCTTTTGACGTGACAACGTCTTAAATTAGGTTGCGACTGGGAGTCACTTATGAAAAAGTGTAACGCTCGGTAACGTTACGATGAGTCACCGAACGAGAGAGAGGCCCGCCGAATGCCTTGCGTCTCTCTCCCACTCAACTATGATCGGATGATCGGTCGTTGTCACGTAAAATCTTCGCCCGTAAAACCGACTTTACAGGCAACCATATTTTTTCTTTAAAACTTTAATGTCATTGAATTAGTCTATATTTAGGCTTTAATAGATGTCACCCTCGCTCTAAGAGCGTCGCCATTAATTAGGTATTTAAGGCGCTACCTCAAAAATCTAAAATCCTCGAAAACCTACTAATCTAAGCGAGTGAAAGTGATGCAATTACTTTTGAAACGCAAAAGAAGAGTGATGGCTATGTATGTGCCAAAACGAATTTACTTCTTTTTTAACAAAATAAATGAATTAAATTTAAAACTACTTTGAGTAAACTATGATATGATAATTCTCTATGTTTTAAAGTAAATTCCATTGAATAACTCTTAAGCGTTACGCCATGATGTCGAAATTTAAAAATATAGATATAACTTTGCAATTTTTTTGTATTGAGAAATTTCATTGAATTCCTTTTACATGATACTAAACCAAAGAGTCAAAAAACATATACCAAAATGTTAAATCCCTATTCCACATACTTAACAAGTTACACGAAATAGAAAAACCAATTTTTTTTCAATATGTCACCTGAACGCAACATAATCACTCACTCATTAAAACAAAGATATTAAATTATTTACTATAAACGGGACATAGCGAACAAAACCGTGATCCGATACTTATTACCTAGTGGTCAAAAGTCTCTCAGTCTAGTATGGTACGCCTGCGCGTGAAGTCGCATTCGTGTCCACGAGTGTCCAACAAAAGAAAAATATTTTCTAAGGAAATATGCCGAATTGCGCATTACGATTTTGCAAATATCGTTACGGTAAAACGACTGGACCTAACTTCGGTTTATTTTCCTATGAATTATTTATATTTACTCAGTAATTAGAATTAAATAATTTTCATAAAATAAATCCAGAAAATTTGCAAATTTTGTAATAAACGCCCTCTATGGTTGAGTAGCTTTACTACTGCCGCGCAGAGATGTGATATTGTTTATCGATAATATTTATTACTAGCTGTGCCCCGCGGTTTCACCCGCGTTAATTTGAGGAAAAAACCTACTAAAATAATTATATTCCATTACTGTAAGAGTATTACATATGATTATTACTTATACCCTCATGAAGTCATGACCAGCGGTGCTATTCTGTAAAAAATCTCACCGTGAAAACTTAGGTGAAGTGAGCGTGGAGTGAGTGGAGTGATCTGTCAATGTGTCATTTCCTAGGTAAAACAAACTCACTTCACCTAAGTTTTCACGGTGAGATTTTTACAGAATCGACTGGCAGCTGCCTTACGGAGTTATTATAGAACTATGATATCTCCTAAGACGAGAAAAAGAGTAGGTATCTGCACGTAAATAATCAATAACATTTAAAAATGACCCCTTCTTCACTTCTACACTTTTGCCTTCAATCGATTTAAATACCTACCTACAGTTGTTCGTATTAGTATCACCAATACACGAATTTTCGTCCATTAAAGAAAACACCTTAAAATACAGGCTGTTAGTGTGAACAGTGGCAATATTTAAGGAGGTGCATAAGTATCATGAGTAGATTCTAAAACCGTTGAAAAAATATGACCTTTTTTTTTCTAAGTTTTGCTTCTAATATCCCGAAAAATAAAAAATCATAGTCACATTACTGTTAGGCCTCTGCCCCGCATGTACCGGCCGCGCCGGCGGCGCGCGCGCAACGTCAGTCTGCGCTCAGTCGCGCTAGAGAGTGTACGTGTGCCGTTTGCGTACAGACTACTCTCGCGCATCACGTAGATACGTGTATCGACGCGATATTAGTTACCGACAATGGCCGCGTTCTCGAACGAACAACTTACCGAAATGGTTAGACTCTAAGCTATAGCCGGTGATAGTTTACTTGCTGCTCAGGACCTGTACCAGGAATTGTACCCGGGTCAACGGGCGATGGATTGGTCGCGGAGAACCTGTCGTCCTCGCTCGCCTGACTCCCCTTGACTATTTTTCATGGGGCGATTTAAAACGCCGTGTGTATGCCACGGAGTTTAATACCAGACGCGAATTGAAAAGACGCATTAAAAGTGCTTTCAATGACGTAAAGAGTGAGAGTGTTGTACTTAATCGAGGGCAAAACAACTTAAGAAGACGTGCGGGGAGACATGTTTAGCCGTAAACGGTTCACATTTTGAACAGATTTTAAGACTAATGTAAGTTATTATTGATTTTCTTAGTAAGTAGGTATTTAATCATTATTTAAAATTTAAATCAAAATCAATGCAGTGTTGAAAGGGACAACCTAACTAAATTACTTATAAATAACGTAATTCTCTTTTTAAATAACTACGCCGAAAATACCTAACTTAGAAATTAAGATGTAGTAAAGTTCGCTAATTCGCACTGTGCGTCCATTGTGTTTCTCATTGTTTCGACAACATCGTAAAAAAAGTGTCAGTACCGCCAGCCCAGCCCCTACGTAATAAGGGCGATTTTATGTGCATCGGTGAATGGAAGTTATCGAATGGCGTGTACATGTGTGCGTGCGCCGCGTACGCGATCGTGGCGGGCGGGCGCGCGATTCGTGCGTTATCGTAGGGTGCGGTCACTTCGCGTAAAATTTCGGAATTAGAAAACTGTAAAATTCGCAAAAAAAATTGCGACTTATACATTTAAAACTTTTGTAATATTTTTTTATTTAAGGTTATCTATCCGTCCTTTGAAAATTGCCACTGTTTACCCTTACATCCTGTATACGTAGTCCTACATCAAACCAAATATTGGTAACCCTACTGCAGTGTTTGTATGGGAAAATTTAAATGATCAATATCTTTGAAACTACACAAAGTTTCTCCGTCACAAATTCAGCCGGATGATTCTGTAAAAATCTCACCGTGAAAACTTACGTGAAGTGAGTTTGTTTTTGCTAGGAATTGACACTATTGACAGTTCACTCCACGCTCACTTCACCTAAGTTTTCACGGTGAGATTTTTACAGAATAGCACCGCTGGTTATCATTATCGTCCCCGTCACAAAATTTTTAACACATTTCGAAGGTCGTAGATCATCAGGCACCGGAGATACAGGTGTCCCAGCCAGCTTGAACTCAGGTTGGCGGAACATTAAGTTTTTATTGATTTCTCGTAAACCCTTACATGTGACGCCATAAATCAAACGTTATTACTGTCACAAATTGCATCAATAAATATCAGTAAAGGAACCATATTCGAAAACGCTCCCGTTATAGAGATTCGGAAGTGCCAGCCAAAAGTTTTATACGTAAATTCAAGATGGCTGGACACAGATTTTTGCATTTTTCTACCAAACCGCTGTACGTATCACAAAACTTTTGGCTCGATTCTTGTCACAAATATATGTGACGCCCGTTGATATGCAAAAAGTCGTCCAAATCACTTCCGTTACCGAGATTGAGAGACCAGCGAAAAGTGGTTTTTCAAGCTGGCTGGACACGTTTTCGATCGATTATCTAAGATTCTGTAGCGTTACAAATTCTGAAATAAGGGTGTTTAGCCGTCACATAAAGTGCCCTATTGACCTAGTTAAATGCGAGCTATTTGGAAGATTTGTCCAGCCAACCTGAGTCACATCCTGTTATACTAATCGGACTTCGGTCCATTACATGATAAAAGATTTTAATTATTACATTGTACAGACGCCAGCAGGTCAACCTACCCGAAACTGTCAGATTTTCCCAATCAACCTTGAACCTTATGTTTTAGGAATAAAGTCGAAAATCTATTAAAGAAATCTGACAGATTGTAGTAACTTGATGTGCTGGCGTCTGTACAAATTCGACATTAAATTATCGATATCTTGTCCACATCTGTAGCTGGTAGAAAAATAGATACGAATTGCGCACGCTAATATCATTGAAATAGATGTCATATACGAATATGACATCTATTTCAATGATATTAGCGTGCTAAATAGAGTAAATTGGTTACAGCGCCCTCTAGCGTTGAGTAGCTGAACTCGTTATGGATTGCTCGAATTTGATTGTTAGATGGAAAAATGGTCTTTATTGATTTTGACATGTAAAATGAAAACATTCATGAATTGTAATAAGACTTAATTTTGAAAAACAATAATCTTTTCGCCAAAGTTGCATTTATAATTTGTAGATAATTTTCTATTCCGTGATTATGCCGCTCTAATTTTGCTATAATATGCCAGATGGCGTCACTGAGACATGGGATCACAGTTTATCTAAGACATTTCTTTGCATAGCCCCTCCAATTGTACCTATCTTAAATCTCTTTGTATTCAAATAATGCTAGACTTGATTGACACAGATACCTAGGTAGACTGTTTATATAAAAAAAACTAACTAACAAAAAATTTTAACGACGAAAAAAGAAACAATTTTTAAAAAACCTACTTGTCTAAGCTCCAATTCACGTACTTCTCTAATTTTGAGTCGGCGCCAAACAAACAAACGGCAAATTAATTACGTTAAGCTTAAAATGATGGTAGCTGATCTTAGTTGATTGTCATACTTACATAAAAAATATACATACGCCTCGACTAAGAACCTCCACCTTTATTTCGCCAGTTAAAAATATTTTTTATATCGCATTTCAGGTTGGAGGAAGTTTTCATATAGCTCCAGGAAAAAGTTTTACTATTAATCATGTACATGTCCATGATGTACAGCCATATTCATCATCAGTATTTAATACAACCCATTTTATTAAACATTTATCTTTTGGGACGGATATTGAAGGTACAAACACAGCGCCTTTAGATGGAATTAATGGTGTGGCCAAAGAAGGTAAGGGATAATTATAACTAGTTCTTAGATTTTTATATAAGTAACTAGCTGTGCCCGCGACTTCGTTCGCGTCTCTCGTTGTCTGAATTAAAATAAAAGTAGCCTATTGTACTCCTTCTAATAATTGTCAGCTACCTGCCAGTCCCATCAAAATTGGTCCAGCAGTGTCGGACATTAGCTGTTGTTTGATGTTGTTGTTTTTTGTTATATACCATATTTTTATACTTTCATAAGCATTTAGTAAAGGGCTGTTATTTTTACAATACAAACAAGACACTTAAATTTTATTTATTTGTACAGATTAAATTGTACTAAGATAAATTAGTGAAAATGGATCAAATGGTGACAGTACTATGTTCAAAATTGAGTCTTATTAAAGGGTTGCAGCATGAACATGACTGATAACTAAAGCCTTGATACTTTCTATAAGACCAACAAGGCCCGGCCTAGGGTGGCCAGATATGCAACCTGCACCAACATCTGGCAATAGCTCAGCTCAATAAATAAGGAAGATATGACGGCTAACTAAATAGTAATGTGAACATTCATTCATTTTGTGTTTCTTTGAAAACAAGAAAAAATATTTTTCTGGCAGGTACAAGTAGAATTGAACACAATTTTGATTTTTACACTGCAAAATCAGCAGACTTGGGTGGAGGCTATTACATTACATAGCCTAGTGCTGCCGAGACCGCTAGTACACTCTGCTACCACAGAGATTTTGTAAGGAACTGAATTTATTTAACTTAGAGAGCATACAAACAGCTATCTATATAGATTCAGTAATGTATGAAGGTACCATAATCTTACACTCTGATAATACAATGAGGTTATTCTGTTATCAAGGTCTGTAATACTGTTATCAGTCTCACCAAGACGTAACCAGTATACTGATTTTTAAAAGACCTCTGAACTTAAGTTGAGGTCTTTTAAAAATACTTATTCCTAAGATGAAAAATTTTTTTTTTCAATAACAATATTTAATAACAAACTGTTAATGAATCATAATATTAAATCCCTATTTAAAAGAATAGACAGGTGCACACTAAGCACTATTTTAAATTACTGTATGTACAAATTAGCATTTGACCACCATAACATTAACAACGGATCCCGGTACCGATGGCCATAAAGGTTCCGAAGGTTCCTCCACCTTGAAGCATGACTTTTCCAACGGAATGTACTAATTCCCTTCCTCTTGCTCCATATCTGAAACGAATTATAAATTAGGTAACGCAAAATTTCTCGAAAAAAAAAAAAGTGTATTATGACAGTTCTAACCTCAAAGCTGTAAAACCGCCGAATAGGCCTCCGCTCGCCATTCCCACACAAAATCCAATCATGAAGCCCATTTTCATTTTGTCAAAACAAGATGGTCCTTGACTCTGATAGACTCCGCCTGGCACGGGCATTTTTGATCAGTCTTACCAGTGTCAGAATGTTAGCGTACCTATTTTAATTCAATACTTCAATTCAATCAAGCCCTTACGAAAAACGTCAGTCAGTCTAAACTGGCATAGCCAATTAGGCATAGATATAGATTGTTTTTTTTTTTTTGGCTTGTTCATTGTTGCCATATATGTGGTATGATTATTGAATCTAGGTACGAACTCATTCATAAACAATACAGTGTGTCCAGTCTTTTTAATTAACAGATGGACGGAAAGAAAGAAAACATTCTGTCGGTTTAGAAACTTGGCACTTTTATACTAGGGGGATGCGCTAAGGTAGCCCGCGAAATTCAAATTATTTTAGGTGTTTTTCCATTTGCATGTGAATCATATTTTTTACCGACTTCAAAAAAAAGGAGGTTATCAATTCGACACGTATGTATGTAATATTATTGGAATTGCATTATATTCACATATGACGATCTATTAGGGCTTCCAAACAAATATACAAAATTTTCTAGACGTATGTATGTCCACGCATTTCTCCGCAGCTATTAATCGGATCGTGGCCATTTTTTTTTGTATTGGCTTATATTTACTTCAACTTAGGGAACAGTGCAAGTTTCATCAAAATCGATTCAGGAATTTTCAAGTTATGGACTAATACGTGTAAGTGTGACGGCCTGGCTTATTGGTACAAGCTACGGGTGTAGTGTCAAAGGGAAAACATCTCAAAACCTTGGTCAAATTCTATTGTAATATTTACAACAAAACTATTACCTACTTATTACAAACAAATATTCCAGTTTTTACTTAACACTAAAAATTACGAAATAAAAAAGTAATTTAAAAAAATTAAACCGACTTCAAAAAGAAATGAACTCAAAATTATGAATTAACTTTAATTTCGGAAGTCGGTGGCAAAAAACTAAAATACAGATCCCAAGACACACAAATTTGAATTCCGCGGTCTACCACTATCCATTCACCTTAAAACGTTCAAAATCTAGTCACAATCTCATCTTAAGGCGAACGCGCCAGGGTAGCCCGCGAAATTCAATTTTTTTTAGGTTTTTTGCAATTTGCTGATCAGTATTAAGTTCTACGTTGATTAAAATATAATTCGCGGCCGTAACAAATATGTATTTACAGAATTATAATCATTAACGTCATCAACACAACTCTCTAAGACCATGTAATCCCCAAGAATGACTATTTCATGAAATCTTGACATCAAGATTTTAATTTTAAAAAATTGTATTTTAATCAACGTACAACTTAATACTGATCAGCAAATTGCAAAAAACCTAAAAAAAAATGAATTTCGCGGGCTACCCTGGCGCTTTCGCCTTAACGACATTCGATGCCAACAATTTAGGTTAAGGGGAAGCGCTAAGGTGGCCCGCGAAATTCAAATTTTATTACGTTTTTTGCAATTTGCTGATCAGTATTAAGTTGTACGTTGACTAACGTTGATTAAATATGATTCGCGGTCGTAACAAATATGTATTTACAAAATTATAATCATTACAATCAGTAATACAACTTGTTAAGTTAGTATAATCCCCAAATGTCAAGATTTCATGAAATAGTCATTCTTGGGGATTACATGGTCTTAGAGAGTTGTGTTGATGACTTTAATTATTATAATTCTGTAAATACTTTGTTACGACCGCGAATCATATTTTAATCAACGTACAACTTAATACTGACCAGCAAATTGCAAAAAACCTAAAAAATATTGAATTTCGCGGGCTACCCTGGCGCTTTCACCTTAATTAGAAGACAGAACCAATCGTGACATTCGTCTGCTGTGCCTCGCTTACCGTGCCTTTATAGCAGGCGTTTTTTTTTTTAATTGCAGTGCCCGTGGCCTGTCTCGTGCTCCTTAAAAGCCGAGCAGACGCTTGGCCCCTATAATAAAATGTACTCGGTGCCCTTCTTGGCACCCGCGGCCTGCAGCTGAAAATCAGCGTCATGTGATAAGTGTTATCACCGGGACTCTTGATTTGTTGTGTCACTCAGCCAAGTGTTGCCTTGTCATATAACAATGTGCAGAAGCGAGGCCCTTTCTTACCAAGTGGTATCGTATCGTATTCCATATTATATATATGTTAGTCTGTAAGGTATTTATCTATGGGCCAAAGTAGCCTGAAAATAAAGGTCTTATTATTATTATTACCTAGTAATCGGGTTGCGGAGGTCAGATAGGCAGTCGGTCCATGTAAAATACTGGTATTCAGCTGCATCCGGTTAGACTGGAAGCCCCAACATAGTTGGGAAAAGGCTAGGCAGACGATGAGTGGTGAGATTTTTGAGAAATGAAATAAAACAATAGGTACAATTAGTTTCATAATTTAATAAAAGCAATGAACTTTTTCTTGAAATAATGTTCTTTTAATATGCCACGTCGACCAACAATGCGTGAAATGCGCATCTTGAGTCTTCGATTTCATAAACTGTTTTTTTTTCTGTTTCAGGTGCTGTGATGTTTCAATACTATTTGAAAATAGTCCCAACTATGTATGTAAAGTTAGACAAGACTGTGTTACACACAAATCAGTTTTCAGTAACAAGACATCAGAAATCAGTGTCCAATATTAATGCAGAATCTGGGATGCCAGGTGCATTTTTCAGTTATGAACTTTCGCCTCTTATGGTTAAATACACCGAAAAAGAAAGGTAACTAATTATAATTATTACATTTCAGTTTTCGTGCTTACTACCTCTGAATAGGGACTTGAAACGTTACTCAAAATAACGTTACGCGTAGTTCCAGTACCTATTATTTGTACCGTTCCACCAGGATCGTAACAAAATTAATTCCTTTGCTATAACGATACTGACAAACGGAACAAAATCTTAAACTATTCACTAAACATATGATTTCGATACGCTATCGATATATATCGATAGCGTATCGAAATGAATAACGTTATTTATTAAATCGTTATCGATATAATACCGTTATTCATTTCGTTATTCAACTTTGCCAGCTTCATGACATAAAAGATGACGAAAAGTATGAAGAATAACGTTACAAATGAATCTGTAACGTTTCACCTGTAAAGTTATTACTAGCAGATAAGCTTAATGTTACCGATACCTTTAACGTTACTTATAATATTTTTCTGCGAAAATAATATTCTATAACGTTTTTTCTTTGTAACATTATTGATATTTTTAGGTTTTAGTATCATTAGAAATTTTGAAACGTTATACGATAACATTAGTGGTAACGGAACGAAATTAATTTCGTTTTCAAGTCCCTGTCTATGAGTGATAAATTAATAATTTTATTTATTCATTTTGTAGGTCCATTGGTCATTTTGCCACAAACATCTGTGCTATAATTGGAGGAGTTTTCACTGTCGCTGGAATCCTTGATGCTCTTTTGTATCACTCATTGAATGCCTTCCAAAATAAAATTGTATTAGGTAAAGCTGGTTAAATTAAAGGGTTTTTAGAAATATATTAAAGTCATTAACACTGCATTTTGCAAAATTTTTACAAAACTCTACATCTGTATCTTCAATCAGAGATTTAATTGGAATATAGTTTTCGTTCGTTGGATTATACTGAGCGCGACCTAACTTTTCTAAAAATAAATGCCGTTGTTTTATTCTAAATTTCCTACATATTAATATTTCAGGGGATTTCAGTATATTTTGATGTGATATTTTCATTACATTGTGGATGAATTTAAATCTTTCCAGCAGGGTTCTCTGATCTGTAATAAATAAAGATAATATTATATAAACATATTTTTTATTTATTATTCCAGCGCCCTAGTTGCGTAAATATTAATTCAACTAGCTTCTGCCCGCGACTTCGTCCGCGTGAAATTTCTTGTACCCCCACCCCGTCGCGTCGCAACACTTCGTATTCGCTTACCGTTCACTCTGAGTTTTTTTTCTTTTTGCTCGGCTCCTAAGGGTCATAGCGTGATGTTAAATAGCCTATAGCCTTCCTCAAGATTTGGGCTATCAAATGCAAAAAGAATTCAAATCTGACCGGTAGTTAAAGAGATTATCGCGTTCAAACAAACAAACTCTTCAGCTTTATTATTAGTGTAAAAACTCTATGGCCCATAACTCCTTAATAGGTACGGACGCCAGCAGGTCAACCTACCCGAAACTGTCAGATTTTCCCAATCAACCTTGAACCTTATGTTTTAGCAATAAAGTCGAAAATCTATTAAAGAAATCTGACAGATTATAGTAACTTGATGTGCTGGCGTCTGTACCAACTCTTAACATCTTACACACGTGATCACTTTTAAACGAAATATCCGATTGAGATGAAACAAAAAGTATTTTACTTCTTCATAAATACTCTTGATAACATAATGCTTAATTTCGATAAAGATTAATATTACGATACATATTTAACGTAGTTTTTTTTTCTTCAGACGATTTAATACCTAATTATTTTGAACACAAAATCGGTTATTGTGATTAAACCATGATAGCTAGATATATGTTCTCGCGGACTTTTTTGTAGGTCTTAATGGGCTCTACAAACCCGTAGTACATTATTTTGTTCTATTGTCAATAGTTTTTGCAGCGCACGCAAAAATAGGTTTTCGATTTTACACCTTGTGTTACAAAATAGCAATTTTATTACGGATCCCTAATTTTGAAGAAAAAAAATATAGCCTATACCCAACACTAAAATAATCATTCAAATCGGACCAGTAGTTCCAGAGATTAGCGCGTTCAAACAAACGAACAAACTCTGCAGCTTTATAATATTAGTATAGATATGCAACTTATTTAGACCATGAATGGTAGGTATAATTAAGAGCTCTTACACTAAGTTTTTTTTCAGGCGCCGCCGCCGTCGAATGACGCAACTGTAACGCGTTGCAAACGCAATGTTATGGCAACCAATTTACTTATTCACATGTTCATAAAATTGTAGTATGCAGACGACGACTTTTTCGCGTGCTGTCGACGCGCTACTAGCGCGGAGTTACATCCTGGCACAGCGCGTCTGTTTAGCTGCAAACTCACACGTACAGCGCATTTTAATCGGTCCAGGTCGGTTTCCAGCGCGATACACGCACGTTTGTGGCTCGTTCGCGCGCGTGCTACGCGCATTTTACTTTGCAAGGAGAGTTGCTCACGCGCGTCTGTAGCGTGTTTCTCGTGAGTTTATAGCGATGCAATCGCAACTTCGCAAGTAATGTGCCTTTTTCAAGTTTAGCAGCGCCGACAACGCGCGTCGACGGCGCCTGAAAAAAACGTGGTGTGTAAGAGCTCTACAATATCCAGCAGCCATGTAAAACAGATGTATGAAGCCTATAAATCCGATATTGGATAATATTTGACTACTTTTGACAACAATTGCTACAAGACTACAGTGCTATAAGGATCATTAGGCGCTTTAAGACACACACAGGTGCTATTAGTGAACATTTGTGATTTGAAAATCTTGATTTTGGCCACGCGCCAAAAGATCCATGTACAAATCAAACTATGAACAGTCACATTGGCCATCAAAGCAAAAAAAAAAGCAGAATTACAAGATCAACTACATTCTCGGAATCATTGTCATGTCCTTAAGCTAAAATATAATGGGTAAACTATGGTAGGATAAAATACTTACTCAACATTAACAGTTTAGGTTTGTTTAGCACTAGTTCTTTCACCTCACTGTCTTCAAAGCCCATCTCTTCTTTTACTACAAAGAGATTGCATTTCACAGCATGTAAATTGTATGTTATTAGTTTAGGTTGCCTAACAGACAAATCTCTTACTTCTTTGCCACATAAGGTCAAGCATTGTTGATAAAACCCTAATCTTTTGTCAATCCTTGTTGTGCTGGAAGAAGAAAGTAGATATTTAAAATATTACTATTTAGTTGAGAGAAGCTACATGGCTTCCCAACAGGATCAAATCCTCGGAAAAATGAGGTTGCTCCAAAAAGCATGTGGCGCTTCTGGGCGGAGCTAGGCTGGCAATGTAAGCCAGCCAGGATCCGCTTACATACAATAAGTCTGAAATCGGCAAACCACCACCAGCAAGCATAGTGACTAATGCTTATGCCTTCTCTGTATGAGAAGAAACCTTTGCCCCTCAGTCAGACTGTAACTCATCTGCCTAACCTTTTCCCAACTATGTTGGGGTCGGCTTCCAGTCTTAACCGGATGCAGCCGAATAGCAGTACTTTACATGAAGCGATGAAAACAATCTAAGCAGCTATTTATTTGACTAACTTATGTGTTGATGCGTTTTTGCTTTTTTATGTAGACAGTGGTGAATAACAGTGTGGAACCTAAGATAGAAACACGCTTGTACAATACAACTACATACAGAAAGCAAAGCTTATAGAAATCTCTATTCCTAGATGGCACATTTCGCCAAAAACTTTGTTGATAGAAAACATTGTTCGTAGATATCTCGGTCCATAGGAAGCATTGTTGACAAAGATCTCTGTTCATAGATCAAACCGCCCGCCCTTCTTGCCGTAAACTTTGTTCATAGAAACCACTGTTTCCAGATACCTTGGTTCACAGAAAGCGCAACATGGGATGCAAAAGCGAACGAATAGGAACACAACTTACTTAAAAATAATTATCTCATTGGTTTCTGAACCAAGTATCTGGAAACAATGGTTTCTATCAAAAAAGTTTACAGCAAGAAGTGGTATCTATGAACAGAGATCTCTGTTAACAGTGCTTCCTATGCTTCTTATTTATAAAAAAAAAAAAAACCTATCAACAAAGTTTTCAGCAAAATGTGCTGTCTAGGAACAGATTTCTATGAGCTTTGCTTTCTGTATGTAGTCATATCGTACAAGCATGTTTCTATATTAAGTTCCACACTTGTTGAATATTAGGTACCTACCAAATAAAATTAAAAAATAGATATGATTAGGTAAGTACTTAATATTTATAACAACTTACCTGAAAATCAACCAAAAGGGATTTTTTGTAAGAATTCTCTTGATTTGATTTTCTTTGAAGCCTTTTGAGTATAGATAATTAACTCTTACTTGAAGATCTTCTAATGGTTCACATAAAATCATTGGGTTCTTAGTTAGAAAATTACCAATTTCTTCCAATCCAATAAAGTCGTTTAAATACAATAAATGGCTTTTCATGTCTTTTTCAAAATCCAATTTTAAAATTTTATCAACAATATAAGTTTTTTTTTCGATTTTACTTAAGTTTACATTAAGGTTAACTAAATTCTTCAATGTATCAGATTGATTTACATAAGCTGCTAAATTAAAAGTATTTGAAAAGTAAGGGGTGACCGTGGACAAGTCTTCGGATACGGGCTTCAATGCATTCGCACCGAAATCCTCGTTCACAACCAGGCTGCTCGTTGCGCATTGTAAATAACCACAAAATTGTTTTATAACTTCCCTATTTCTAAAACTTTTATAAAACGCCGAGGACAGTGCCATTACTGTGGTTATATTCACAACTTATTTCAGTTTTGGGTGTGATGATCAAAAAGTACTCTGTGGTGTGATGTGATGTGAACTGATGTGAAACAAACAAATTCTATGAGTAATAGTGTTCTGTGAACAAATTACACAAACAGAAAAGCACTTCTAAAATTTTTCCGTGATTTTTCCTCTATGTTCGTATTTTCCACAGACTACAATATAATGCAGTGTTGTTATCGTAAAAATCTGAGCTGTCGTATGTCACACATGTCACACTGGTTTGCCGTATTTTAGGGGGGAAGCGCTAAGGTGGCCCGCGAAATTCAAATTTTCTTACGTTTTTTGTAATTTGCTGGTCAGTATTAAGTTGTACGTTGATTAAAATATGATTCGCGGTCGTAACAAATATGTATTTACAGAATTATTATCATTACAAACAGTAATACAACTTGTTAAGTTAGTATAATCCCCAAATGTCAAGATTTCATGAAATAGTCATTCTTGGGGATTACATGGTCATAAAGAGTTGTGTTGATGACTAATGATTATAATTCTGTACTTACTTTTCTCTTCTTACCCTGCGTTCCGAGTTGGGAAATAATCGATTTGAGCATGCTTAAACCCGTACCGAATTAGCGTGAGCGCGTTATCGATGTCCCCGTGAATCGTCATAGATGACGTCATGGCATGCGCCATCTTGTGATATGCGAAGATGTTGGTTTTAAACGCTGTAGTGCTTCGGGAATGTTCGCAGAGGCTCGCACGGATGGATTCCATGCCATCATGCGAAAGAAAACGGCCTCCTTACTACAGCGCCTACATCGTAGACAGAGAATACTAGCATTCTCTGTCTACGGCCTACATGGTAGTAACAACAGCATTCTAAAAATGATCGCTGCCAGAGCGGACTGTCCCTTTCAGAAACACAGGGTGGGGACAGTCCTAGGTCATAGGTCTGAATTAAAATTTTATTACTGTCTTGAAAACCAATACTAACCTATTTACTTATAAGCATTATTGTTACTAACACCAATATACTAACAATTTTATGGACCTATAAGAATTAAAGTTTTTATTATTATTATTTTTTGATGAATTTTTATATCTCGGGACCATGGGGTCCCGGTCCTTTGGAGGGCGTACGAGGGGCCGAAGCCAACTCGCAGAGGCCCCTTTGGAAATTTTAATAAAATAAAATGTGGCACCAACCGACGATTATCCCTGTATGCGCTATGCAAGTGCACCCAAGGATAACCCCCGGTGGGTGTAGGACTATTGAAGGACATGGAAAAATAAAAAATTTGGACTATGGGTTTGGGTGGCTAAAGTGGACTGGTTACCAAGGGAACGTGCTTGCTGTCACAGTTTTATTTTACGTGAGTTTTATCCAATAAACATTATGGCGTATTTTCGGTTGCGTTAGTTTATGGCAGCGTACACTTTAGTGGATATACACGGAAAAAATGGCAGGGGTTGACTTGCACACTCAATAAATGGGCCCCCGGAAACGGTCGCTAGCACATAGTGACGTAGCAACAAGGGGGCCACATGTCCTGAGGTGCTTATGAGGAGTGGAGAGGTATTCCACGGCAATCAGGACAATCCCGGAAGTACGGTCAAGATCCCTACCAGCATCTTACTGGAATACTTCCTTCCTCCGAGCACGTTTGCTCTTGCGAATCTCCACTCAAGCCGGCCAATAAAGGGAAGAATGAGGTGGAAGCTCTGTTCCTCGTCATTGTTGACTCCAGCCGGCCAATAAAGGCAAGCCAGAGATGAGGAACAAGACTTCTCCCAGGAGATAGGGTCCGTGGGGTCGCTACTGCCGAACAGCCCGCCACATGCTGCCCTGCGGGTTTCTGTATCTCTCTTGGTCTGGCTCCACACCTTAGACCTGTTCCGGCAAAGTAATCTCTTCCGGCACAGGCCTAGAGTTCGGAGCGCGCAAGCCCCACCACGACGTCAACGTAGAGATACGGCGGTGGAGGTTATTATTATTTTGAATTTATATATCTCGGGACCATGTGGTCCCGGTCATTGGAAGGCATACGAGGGGCCGAAGCCAACTCACAGAGGCCCCTTAGGAAATTTTAATGAAATGCGGCACCAACCGACGAGTATCCCTGTATGCACTATGCAAGTGCACCCAAGGACAACCCCCGGTTGGTGTAGGACTATTGCAGGATATGGAAAAATAAAAAGTTGGACTATTGGTTTGCGTGGCTAAAGTGGACCGGTTTCCAGGAACTATGGTAATACTATGACCCCTGCCTGATCAATGCTTTATATATACACAGATAAAATAGCAGGGGGTGACTTGCACTCTCAATAATGGGCCCCCGAAAACGGCCGCTAGCACATAGTGACGTAGCGACAAGGGGGCAACACGTCCTGAGGTGCTTATGAGGAGTGGAGAGGTATTCCACGGCTATCAGGACAATTCCGGAAGTACGGTCAAGATCCCTACCAGCATCTTACTGGAATACTTCCTTCCTCCGAGCACGTTTGCTCTTGCGAATCTCCACTCAAGCCGGCCAATAAAGGCAAGGATGAGGTGGGAGCTCTGTTCCTCGTCATTGTTCACTCCAGCCGGCCAATAAAGGCAAGCCAGAGGTGAGGAACAAGACTTCTCCCGGGAGATAGGGTCCGTGGGGTCGCTACTGCCCAACAGCTCGCCACATGCTGCCCTGCGGGTTTCTGTATCCCTCTTGGTCTGGCTCCTCGCATTAGACCTGTTCCGGCAAAGTAAACTCTTCCGGCACAGGCCTAGAGTTCGGAGCGCGCAAGCCCCACCACGACGTCAACGTAGAGATACGTTATTATTATTATTAAACCGTGTAGCAGGCATCTCGCAACAACAAAAACTTCAAGGTCACCTTGGTTTGTAGACTGGTTTTAAACCGTGTAGATCGTGCTTCAGTCTATGGTTGAGTGTTGAGTTGGTGGTGCTGTCATGCTCAGTGTGACCATTCGTGGCAAATTTCTGCCATTTTAGTAAAAGTTCCTAAATTTTGTCTGTGGCAGATCATGCTGACGATTTACAAAAGTGACAGATTTAAAATAGATTATAAATAATTTTATCGAACTGGCCACTTTTGTTTCATAGCCAAATTATACGGGGATTTCCCGCTTATTCTGTTTTTAAACAAGTGCGTCATACGATTATGAACCGTAATCATACTGGAATAGTGTTCATATTCTTATCTTCTTTATTGATTTGGTTTCCAATCAAGTACTTAGTCAACTTTTGATTTTACCTCATTCTCTTTGGATGTGTATCGTGTGCGGTTCCGTGCAACGAATCATTAATTAAGAAGAGAATGCAACAAAAGAGGGGATTAAGGAACACGGAGTCGGAGACTGTCATTTTTAAACCAACTAAAAACATGATCAAAAAGATGTCATCAAAATCTATGTATGTATGTACAGACGCCAGCACATCAAGTAACTACAATCTGTCAGATTTCTTTAATAGATTTTCGACTTTATTGCTAAAATATAAGGTTCAAGGTTGATTGGGAAAATCTGACAGTTTCGGGTAGGTTGACCTGCTGGCGTCCGTACCTACACCGAAAATGACGATTTGGAGGCAAATGCGGATACGTAAAGTAGTATATAGTAGGTATAATAATGCATAAGAAAACTGTTAAATATTTTTGTTGATTAAAGAAATTTAATTGAATTTGTTGTGTATTTTTTTCCGATTCCATGAATATATTTTATTTCCGATTCCATGAGCATATTTTTGGCAATTTTGGCGCCAAGTGTGGCAGGTTTTGGCAGATTTTTTGCCCAGTCTGTGGCAGATTCGCCATTTATAAGATGGTCACACTGGTCATGCTGTGGTGCTGCTGCTGACTGGACTGAGACTGACTCAGTGTTGCCACCTTAGCCCTTTTCGGGCTAGATCTAGCACTTTTTACTGTAGGTGAACTCGTTTTTTCATGCTTTAGCCCGAAAAGAGCAATCTAGCCCTTTTCAAGCGAGACGAAAACTTCGTACCGCGATTACCAAGTTATGAAACAATGCGTGTCATGTAGATAGATTTCGTCAGTTTACACTTTATGATCACTAATTGGGTATATTTTTAGTTTTGCTATGGTATATAACATTGGTAACCCTACGGCCCTACCTACTCTTTCTGCTTCTTTACTGGGGAATTCCCAAAGTTTGTTTCTAAGAATAAACCTTTGTTTCTAAGAATAACTCTGATTTTTAACAATTTAATAACTTAATTATAATTAGATTTTGGGCGTTCTGAAATTAATACGTTTCAACTATTATAAACAATTTTTAACCCTTTGCATTTGTATATATGTTTTTTTCACTTTCTAGCCCTTTTCGTGGCAAAATTTGCGAAATCTAGCTCTTTCTAGCTTGTCCGACTGCCCCTTTTCAAAAACCGAGGTGGCAACACTGGACTGACTACAGGCGATTTGTCATTGCTGGCATGCATGCTCTGTAAGTAATCGCTGGTGTAATAATTGTAGTCGCAACGCAAGTTTCCTGTACAATTTAACCGGTAAGTTTTCATGAGATGGTTATTCAGGATTTAACCATTTCGTATTTTGTGATCGCCCTGTCAATATTCTTTTTAATTACGATTTTTCAAGATTTCAAGAACCTTTCATTTAACATAACTTATTTACCATATGGTACACGCCATAATTTTATTTATTTGTAGTACCTACATGTCTAAAGTAATAAGTGAAATATAGTTAATGTAATGAAAACAAGTAACGTATTGTTGTCATTGATCTAATAGAAATGTGATAACAGTAATCAGTAATTGAATAAATTGTTAAGGTTTGAACAATCTATAGTTGCATAAATATACGTAAGTACCTACATACATAACAGTATCTAACAGCATGATGCAATTGTAAGGTATTGTGATAAAATGTTTAAAACCATTTGATACCAAACAATATTTAAAACATGCCTTTTCGTCTATGCTTTTTAGATAATATTTACTTGAAAAGCATTGTTCTTTAAATTTTGTTTACTTAGTAATTTAATACAGTTTTAAAAACATGTTCAATATTAAAAATTTACATCTTTATCTGATGAATCTAGCTTAGACTTTTGTTTTTGTTTGTATAGTTAGATAGTCATATAATTTAGTAGGTACAAACAGCTCCATTAAGTACTTACCCCCCCAAAAGACATGTGCGTTCAAATCCGTGATAGGCCCAAGTTGGTTTTTGTATTTTGCAAAAACATTTTATTTTAAATAATGTATTGTTTTAGTGAATAAATAAGTTTAAGTAAGTTTTTTTTTTTAATACTGTTTTTATTATTGTTTTTTTTTCAATAAAACAATACTTTTATTATTGCGACGACAAGCAACAATAATAGAGTTAACATTTACTACAACTTATTCATCGTCTAAATAGACTGGAGGTTCAAGACCGCTTACCGTGCATAAGATTGGAAGTTCAAATCCTTTATAGGCACGAAATATGCTTTTTGTTCATTATATTATTTTGATATATTTTTCTATTTTGTTTTAAGTAATAATTATTTATAAAGAATTAAAAAATCAAGAAAAATAAAATACTTTATTAATCATTTAATAATATTTATTATTGCTATTATTTAACAAAACTATGATCTTATTTTACAACAAACAGAACAACTATTTTAGTTCTCATAAGATCAGAAATCATTTAAAAAAATAATGGATAAATAGTAGTCGTTTACTCTTCGCCGTTTTAAGTGAATGTATACAAAGTTCTAACTTGAAGGTATGGATTAATTTTATAAAGACAACGTAAGTAAGTAAAATTAATGGATACCCTCAAATTATAACATCTTTCGATTAGACAGGGACCTAAAGATATAATGACTCAGCCGATAGTAGATAACAATTTCATCGCAATTCATATGGGCTCGCTGGCTAGTTCGTCAAACTGCCGGTATGAGTATGACGACGTTCGGTGATGCGATGGTTCGAATCCGAGTCAACACAATGGACTCTTTTTGAAGTATTCTTTAGATTATCCATAAGGAATTCAATGTTGTAGCAGTGTAACATTTTAAAACTTGAGGGGTTAGCACATAGTGACGCTTTCTGTACATACATAGTATACATATTTAGTTATATGTATGTCGCAGCCAACTTTTTCTTTTTTCAGCCAGGTTTTTTTAGCAGTTTAGTTAACCGCCTAGCCTTTTAGTTAACCGCCTAGCCTTTTAGTTAACCACCTAGCCTTTTAGTTATCCGCCTAGCCTTTTAACTAAACGGCAGCCATACAACTAATGTTCTGAATGATATTCAATTATAGTTTAGGTTGGAACTGTAACCAATCACGCGCGAGCCGAATTTGGTCGCAGTAACTAAGCCAGGGCACCCCAACCAAATGGATTAGTTAGTAACCGACCCGACCAAATTAAGTTGTCAATGGTAATGGCGCCGATTCCCTTGTTCACAAGCACAACTTAATTTGGTCGGGTTATACGCGGAGATTTAGTATGGAAAAGTAATGAAAGCTAATTTCTCTTAAAGTAGAATACTTAGGAATCTGAATTTTTGGTCGCTATAACTTCTTTAGGAGTGCTAATTTTTGTATAAATTTGGGTAGAAATCACAGAGTTTTTAATAGGGAAATCTTGAAATGAAAATTTGGCACCGTGACTACCGCCACCCCACCAATGGCATGGTATATCTCGTAAACTACTGGAGTACTAGTTTTGAATTTTGGTTACTAATTTTTTATGTAGGTTTGAGGAAAGCGACAAGCTTCTCTAACTTGGAATCAACATTCAAAATCGTGGTCCTGCTGAACAATTGCGAGAAAGTTATCATCGTTGATTTCTCGGTAAATACAAATGTTAGAGTTCTGTTTTTTTTTTACGAAATAAATCATATTTATGGGTACTAATTATTTGTATACTTAGAATAGCTGTAGCGTGCCCCCTTTTTCGGCGCTCATGGTGGTCCTGCTGAAGGGAGCGTGACTACCGCCGGACCACCTTCAAAGTAGATTTTCTCGAAAAATTCCTAAGGTACCAATTTTGTGGTTCGAGTACTAATTAGTACCAATTGAGTACTAATTTATTTACCAAATATGGAAGAGATTGGCGTTGGTGGGGCGGCGGTAGTCACGGACATCTTTTTGTTTGGCGAGCCCACAAGGCGAGCCTGTCTACCTGGGATGACTCTTTTTTCCTGTTGCTAAGTAACTACCAACACGAATATTAAATTATTAAAAATACCCATTCGTTAGCGTAATGAATATACTTAATTATTCCTATCGGTTTCTTTTATTATTTTTATCATTTAAGCTACGTATATACGTATATATAAATGTAATGTAAAAATTAGATAAATGTATTAGCTGTGTAACTCAACTCCTTGTTCAATACTTTTCTTCCCAACTCCTTACTTACGTTTCGTAAATTAGTCATAGTTGTGAAGAAACCAACGCCATCTAGTTTATTTTCGAAAACTTGAACTTCAAACGTTCACAGGAAAATAGACATTAGGGTATCCATGCAATTTTGTAGGTGAGTGTACATACAAAAACCTAAGCAAGACAGGAAGGCAAGAAACATCAAGGATCCTGAGCCTTAGCCTGATTAGGACTTCAGTAAAATTTTATAATTCTTTTTTTTTTACCGTAAAGGTATCAAACAGTTTTTAAGGTTTTTGTCAAAAACTATTGTTAGTGACTGCACAAATGGTCGGTTGATTTTGTTTTATTTTTTATTATTCTTAAATCATTATGATTTAATTTTTAATAGTGTTGATGTACAATGTCCAGTAAATTGCAGAATTCTCTGAGTAAATTTACTCTGTGACATCTAAACAAAGGGAGATGATGAAAAGATAAGGGTTCCATTTTGCTATTTGGTTAAGGAATCCTAAATCTGATTTTCTGAATCGTAAGTTTAGTGTCAACACCGGTTAAATCTACCATTAAATACAAAGCTCATGTGTATTGGTCGTGACCACCTTTCCATATATTTGATCCCATTGTCCTTAAGACCTCCAAAGCCTAGTTAATCCTACATTCGATTCATCTTCGTCTGCAGCTTTTAAATGGGGCGATGGGAGAATTTCATCACTGCACTTTTCAAAGGTTCTCAAAATTAGGAACACGCAAAGGCCAAGTTAACCCATCCTCATACCTTGAACTGTAACCACACCTGACTCTCTACCATTGCAATGAAAGGAAGAAAGCAAAATTCAGCTTCATTTTCGTGTTTATTTTACAAGTTGTGCTTTTAAAAAACAACACAAAGAAAAACTTAATTTTTAGAACAATTTTAGCGCCAGATCGAATCAGTTCACCAAATATGCCAGACCACTAGTTTCTGCTGCTGGATTTCAACTGGGCCTACAATTGAAAAGTTGTGAGGTCCAAACCGATTTACACAGAATTATACTGTGACATTCTGTGTAAATCGCATTTTTGTTAGTATGTAACAACTTTATTTGAATATGCTCAAGTTTATTTATTTTTATGGCATTTAAGCTATACCTAGAACAACAGATATTTGGTATCCGACCAGTAACCTGTTTCTTTTGTAGTTTAAACCGCCTGCTCCGGCGCCACGAATTTTGTAAAATTTCATTCTTCTTCGTGTCGCTGGCATGACTGTATTTTAAATCTTGTTTTCCCAAAACTTAAATAAACTTTGCCACAGTGCAGATGTCACTTGGCCGCATATTTTGGGACACAGAGGGCAGGATAGGAGGATAATTTATTTCATTAAAGAAATATGAACAGAGAAACAGGGTTTTAAATTTTTTTTTTCTGTATCGCTCTATCAAATCTTTCCTTTTTTTCAGATTTAACCACAAATGGATACCGCAATGAGTGGAAACCAGATAAGAAAAACCTTTATTGATTTCTTTATTAATAAAGGGCATAAATATGTTCATTCGTCTTCTACAATACCTTTGGACGATCCAACGCTATTATTTACCAATGCAGGTATGAACCAATTTAAACCTGTCTTTTTAGGGTCCGTGGACCCTAGCTCTGATATGGCTTCGTATGTACGAGTTGTTAATACCCAGAAATGCATAAGAGCTGGAGGTAAACACAATGACCTAGATGATGTGGGTAAGGATGTTTACCATCATACATTTTTTGAAATGATGGGTAACTGGTCCTTTGGTGATTACTTCAAAAAAGAAATATGTGCATGGGCCTGGGAACTACTTACTGAAGTTTTTAAGTTGCCAGCGGATCGATTGTATGTTACTTATTTTGGAGGAGATGCTCCTTCAGGGCTAGAACCAGATCTAGAATGCAAAGAAATCTGGCTGAAATTAGGTCTCCCTGAATCTCATATTCTTCCTGGGAGTATGAAAGATAACTTTTGGGAAATGGGAGAAACAGGTCCGTGTGGTCCATGCTCAGAGTTGCATTATGATAGAATTGGAGGACGTGATGCAGCTCATCTCGTCAATATGGATGACCCTGATGTACTGGAAATTTGGAATTTGGTGTTTATTCAATACAACAGAGAAACAGAAGGGTCATTAAAGTCACTACCGAAAAAACATATTGATTGTGGATTAGGTCTGGAAAGATTAGTATCTGTTATACAAAATAAGAGAGCTAATTATGATACTGATTTCTTTATGCCTATATTTAAAGCAATTGAAATTGGTACAGGAGTGAGACCTTATTCTGGAAAAGTTGGATCGGAAGATGTTGATGGAATAGACATGGCATATAGAGTTTTGGCTGATCATGCAAGAACATTAACTATTGCTTTATCAGATGGTGGGTGTCCAGACAACACTGGTAGAGGCTATGTACTTCGAAGAATTTTAAGGAGAGCTGTACGTTATGCCTCCGAAAAACTGAATGCCAAACCAGGCTTTTTTGGATCTTTAGTTCACACTGTTGTCGAATTGTTGGGAGATGTTTTTCCTGAAATAACAAAAGATCCTTTATCACTTATTCAACTTATAAATGAAGAAGAAGTGCAATTTTTGAAAACACTTTTGCGTGGAAGAAATTTACTTAACAGAACTGTTGAGAAACTTAGTGGTAAAGTTATACCTGGTGATGTTGCCTGGCGTCTTTATGATACTTACGGTTTTCCAATTGACCTAACACAATTAATGTGTGAAGAAAACGGGCTTACGATAGACATGGATGCTTATGAAAAGGCAAAGAAAGAATCTCAACTAATTTCACAAGGAAAAGTTGCAGGTCAAGAAGATTTATTGGCTCTCGACGTACATGCTATAAGTCATTTACAAGACTGTGGTGTGCCTCCAACAGATGATTCACCTAAATATAACTATGTGCCATCCTCTACCGACAACGAAGCAGTTTATAATTTTTCTCCTTGTACTGGAACTATAGTCGCGTTGCGAAGAGACAAACAATTTGTTAATGAGGTATTATCTGGTCAAGAATGCGGTATTATACTGGACAAAACAAATTTTTACGCTGAACAAGGTGGGCAAATTTATGACGAAGGATATATGGTGAAGATAGACGACGATAGTGTTGAGTTCATGGTAAATAATGTACAAGTTAAGGGAGGATATGTACTACATACTGGAAAACTTGAAGGCTCCCTAAAAGTTGGAGATAAGTTATCAATGCATATTGATACTGAAAGGCGAAGACTTGTAATGAATAATCACACGGGCACTCATGTTCTAAACAATGTGTTAAGAAAAGTTCTTGGAAATGATTCCGATCAACGTGGTTCCCTGGTCATGCCTGACCGTCTGAGGTTTGATTTTACTAACAAGGGCCCAATGTCAATAAAACAAATTAAAGAAACAGAAGATCAGATTAAAGAAATTATAAATAAAAATAAAACTGTTTATGCTAAACATACGAGCTTAAATGATGCCAAAAAAATAAAAGGTCTGAGAGCTATGTTTGATGAACACTATCCGGATCCAGTTCGCGTCGTATCTGTTGGTGTACCTGTTGAAGACTTGGAGAAAAATCCAGATGGATCAACTGCCTACGAAACATCTGTAGAATTTTGTGGTGGATCCCATTTACATCAGACAGGACACATTGGAGATTATGTGATTGTTAGCGAAGAAGGCATCGCAAAAGGAATTCGGCGAATCGTTGCTTTAACCGGACCAGAGGCAATGAAAGCTATAAGTAAATCGAGTACATTAGAAAATGAAGTCAATAATGTTGCTAATTTCATTAAAGATCAGAGTGACAATGTGAATCATAAGGAAATTCTTAGAAAAATTGTCGATCTTACAAACGACATATCTCAAGCTCAGATTTCGTATTGGAAAAAAGAAGAGCTAAGAACTATGCTTAAAAATTTGAAAAAGCAACTTGATGATAAAGAAAGAGCTGCAAAAGCTGTGACAATTACAGAGGTTGCAGAAAAAGCTAAAGAACTTTGCGAGCAGAAGAAAGAAAGCACGGTTATTGTGTCCGAGTTAAAGGCATTTGGTAATACCAAAGCTTTAGACGGTGCCTTAAAACAAGTAAAGCTTCTCTGCCCAACTACTGCAGCTATGTTCTTTTCTGTGGACAATGAAACAAACAAGATATTTTGTCTTGCTGCAGTGCCTAAAAATGCAATTCAGAAAGGTTTGTTGGCTTCTGAATGGATTCAGTCTGTTGTCCCAGTTATAGGTGGAAAGGGTGGTGGCAAAGCAGAATCTGGCCAGGCTTCCGGAAATAATTACACCAATCTTGAGGAAGCAATGAAAATTGCAGAGGAATTTGCTTATCTGAAACTGTGCTAAACTATAATATCAGAGGGCCAATCACCATCTAATAAAGCAGTATTATTTTATTTTGCTTCAGTGCGCACAGGACGTACAGCTATGGAGCTGTACGTCGTGTACGTAGTGTAGGAAAGAGATGGCTCTTTCCTACACTAAAGTAAGATTAAAATAATACTGCTATAGGAGGTGGTGGTAGACCTCCAGTGCAATCCTTTTTACTAACATTATCTATTTTGCTTAAAACTAATTGTTCACTTCATAATTCATATATTATTTAATTAAATACATTTAATTTACTTTTTTTTGTTTTTATTCATTACCTTACCCAAATACAGGCAGGGCGCCCCCAAGGAAGCCAGTAATCCCGACATGATCCGTTCCAAAATTTCAATCATCAAAAAAATAAAGTTCCCGTTCACCCGACCATGATCAGTACAATATTTAAATGTATGGAAGTCGGAATCGGTTTGTATAAAATTTTTGATAATTATCTGTTGTTAATATTATTCCGACATCCATAATGTGCACGAGTGTAGTAAATCTCTTAAACAGCTCAATACCATTGACAAGTTAATTTGGTCGGGTTATACGCGGAGAAAATCTGCGTATAACCCTTCGATCAATAAGAGTACTAGATGAATGATTAGGAACAAAAATAAGTCGCTAAAGTGGCCACGTTTGCACACAGATAAATATTTATATTTCTTACTACGAACTATAGAAAAAAGTTTAATAATATTAACAACTTCAGATTATTATAAACCTTAACACTCTAACATAAAGTTTAATTACGATTGCAAATGATTAATATTTAAGTCCTTCTGTCATCGAAGCAATAAATTTAAAATGTCACTTGAAAATAAAAAGTCATTTTTATAATAAGTACAAAAATATTTATTCTAAAATGAAACTTAACGTCTAAGCAATAAGGTTAAAAACATTTTGTTGACAATTTCGTACTTACTCGATTTGGAACTAGACGAAGTTCTTGGAATTACATTTCAATGCTTCAATGTTTGTTAGAATAGTTGGCGCGTTGTCGCAAACATTGGCCAAACAATAATAATATTTGCTTATTGATTTATATTTACTATTTAATTGTGTTACTATTGTATGAAAAACATTTAATGATAAAAACTTACCGAAAAAAGATATTCCTTCCAAAATCTTGGTGTTTCGGTGGTTATTTACACAACTTTTGAACGCGCACTGAGGCATTTTGACGTCTTAACATTGGCTATGATTGGACCATACTAATTTGAAATAAGAGCACAAAAGTATTCGTGCTCGTATTTTTCGGGCCGTTTTTGAAGCGCTTATCGGGCATCTAGTACTATTATTGATCGAAGGTATACCGTATAACCCGACCAAAAATGGAAAAGTAATGAAAGCTAATTTCTCTTAAAATACAACACTTAGGAATCTGAATTTTTGGTCGCTATAACTTCTTTAGGAGTACTAATTTTTGTATAAATTTGGGAAGAAGCCACTTTTTAGGAAATCTTGAAATGAAAAATTTCGCACCGTGACTACCGCCACCCCACCAATGGCATGGTATATCTCGTAATCTACTGGAGTACTAATTGTGAATTTTGGGTAGGTACTACTTTTATCTTGCAGGGTACTAATTTTCAATGTAGGTTTGAGGAAAGCGACAAGCTTCTCTAACTTGGTATCAACATTCAAAGTCGTGGTCCTGCTGAACAATTGCGAGAAAGTTATCATCGTTGAGATTTCTCGGTAAATACAAATGTCAGTTCTGTTTTTTTTTTACGAAATAAATCACATATAAGGGTACTAATTATTTGTATACTTGTAATAGCTGTAGCGTGCTCCCTTTTTCGGGGCTCATGGTGGTCCTGCTGAAGGGAGCGTGACTACCGCCGGACCACCTACAAAGTCGATTTTCTCGAAAACTACTAAGGTACCAATTCTGTTGTTCGAGTACTAATTAGTACCAATTGAGTACTAATTATTTACCAAATATGGAAGCGATTGGCGTTGGTGGTCCGGCTGTAGTCACGGACATCATTCGAAGTCGTCTTTCTATCCGTCTTTTGTGTTGTAGTGCGAGTAGGGCTTGTAATTCGAATATTCGATCATTTTTGCTATTCGAATATTGACTGGTGTTAAATTCGAATATTCGAATAATTTTTAGTTCAGTTTGAAAATACGAACTACGTCTGTCTTACAAGTTGTTACCTACAGACCGCGCTTTACACGTACACACATAGTGCCGGCGCCGCCACTCCGAGGTTTCGCAGCCGTAACAAATATGTATTTACAGAATTACAATCAATAAAGTCATCAACACAACTCTCTAAGACCATGATTGTAATACCCAAGAATGACTATTTCATGAAATCTTGACATTTGGGGATTATACTAACTTAACAAGTTGTATTACTGATTTTTTTTCTTTGAAAATATTTATTTGGCTATACAAACTAAAAAATAACAAAATTAAATCCTAACTTAACTAAAACTATACAGACACTAAAAAAGAGCGTCAAAAAATTCATCCGCATCGCTGTCGACTGGTAATGTACCCAAGAGACTGGCGGCATTACCACGTTGTATGGCGATGCTTAGCCTCTGGCCAAGATAAAAGCCAGCCCTTGGGTCACGGGAAGTGTCAACCAGCCGTTTCGAAATTTCTTTAAAAAGACCATGAGCACTCGGACCCCACGGCCCGAGAGTTTCAACCCCAAATGACTCGAAAATATAGTTTCCGATGAGGTTATTATATTTTCGCCGCTTGAGGTTTTCCGCAGCCGCAGCAGCAGCGCCAGCACAGCATGCCGAGCCGGGAAGATGGGATGGCGCAAGAGTATCAACACACGTAGCGTCCCACACTAAAGGCCTACCCACCTTCCATGGAAATAAAGACATACCGTCCGGTCTCTTGCCATCGTCGCGTGCCAAGCCATTGAACGCCGACGGTGACAAGAGCTCGTCGGATGATGTCATTAATATTCGCGTGCCGCGCTAAGCGACCCGCACTTCGGCTGCAAGACAGGCCGTGGTGTCCGAGGCTGTTGACATCTTCGCCACAGTGACAGCGATGGAGAGAACAGCAAGGAGTGCCTAGATGTAGGGAAGCAGCGAGGTGAAAAAGAGTGTCGTCGAACAAATTGATTGTAATTATTGTAATTCTGTAAATACATATTTGTTACGACCGCGAATCATATTTTAATCAATGTACAACTTAATACTGACCAGCATATTGCAAAAAACGTAAGAAAATTTGAATTTCGCAGGCTACCTTAGCGCATCCCCCTTAATATTTTTGATTTGTTTTTTTTTTTTTCATTATGTCAAACTATGTTGCTTAAAGGTGATTCAATTTTATATAATAAAAATACTCAACTCAAATTTCAACTTGGTTTCAAAGGAAAAAGTTAATATTCGAATAAATATTCGAATACTGCCTGTAAAAACATCGAATATTCGAATATCTAAAAACTTCGAATATTTACAAGCCCTAAGTGCGAGTAAACGGGGTGGTAGTACACCTGTGGGTGACACACTTAAGCCCCGTATTCACGATAAACTTTTGTTGAGCAACAGTTGATTAACATTGTTGATGAGTAACGACAAAGTGGCTGGAAACAAAGTTTATATCAATATGTCTTGTCCACACACCAGTCTGCGTCAAAATGTTGCTCGCGGAAGTAGTGTTGTTGTGTTCTCTGAATCTATGTATCCCACACTACTGCCATGTTTATAAACAGTTGCAAACATGTCCACACACGTCAACATTTGTTGATAAACTGATGTTTTCGCTCGCCGGGCGTCAACTCTGCAACATGGCGTGATCAACTACGCAACACAAGTGTTGCCCGCAATATGTTGAGAGCAACTCGGCAACATGTTTATGCAAACATGTTGCTAAACAAATGTTTACCATGAATACGAGGCTGTTTGCATAAAAGTGTTGATAATTCACCCTCTAGCAGCGGCCGCGCCGAAGCGTCTCAGAGCCCGACTGCGGTAAAAACAAGCCCATTTTACTCAATCTGCTAACCTGAGAAAATACTGTAACTCGTGTCTCAAAATATATTAGACTAGCTTCTGCCCGCGACTTCGTCCGCGTCAAATTTCACCCTCTTAGGGGTGGAATTTCAAAAAACCCTTTCTTAGTGGATACCTATTCTTCACAAAGAACACACCCTCCAAATTTTATGTCTCTAGGAGCAGCGGTTTAGACTGTGCGTTGATATATCAACAATCAGTCGCACAGTGGTCTGAAAATCGAGCTCCATACTCATAGAAACTTAAAGTCAGGAATTTAAAAAAAAAAATGTAATGTCTCTGGTATACATCCGTATCGGTATATGTGATATTAACGTATGGATCAAAGACGGTAGTAGCAGCTCCACGCGTGAGAAAAAAAAGTTTTGTGTTTTTTTTGTATGGGAGAGAACACTTAAAGTACTTTTTTTTTAAATTGAATGGAACTGAAGGGTTGGTGCTCACACGACTTATTATACCATAGGCGATCAAGATGACATCCAATTCATACACCTTTGGGTGCCGCTTTGAGAGTAGTAAATTTTTTAAATTTTTAATTTTCGGTATGTGATTTTTTAAATTTTTGACGTGGTTAAATGAAGTTGCCGATGGATTTACATATACTATCGTTAGTTAATAGCCTGCTAATGACTTTTATGATGAGAATAATTAAAGACGATATTGATTAAATACTTATATTTACAAAATTGCATTTCAAGAACTAAGTAACTCATTTGTTAATCACCGTGATTATGGTTGAGTTATAATTAGATACTAATAATAATAATAAACCATTTATTTTCAGGTAACAAAGACCCATAGATACCAACCAACCAAAGTATACATAATAATATAGTAACAATTTTGTTAGTAAAAAAAAAAAGTCAAAGTCAAAGCATTTATTTCAAATAGGCACATAAAAGGCACTTTTGAACGTCAAAAATTACGATAAAATAGAATTGATTCTAGTCGCCCATTCCAAAGGGTTTTCGTATGGAGAAGAACGGGCAAGAAACTCCACCGTTACTCTTTTAAAAAGTTTTACAATATTTTGCATACATTAATTATACAGGGTTATTTGTAAAACACCAGCAACCTCTTAAGAGGTCATTGTACTCATCATTATGAACAACTTTTACTATGGGACCAAACCTGAAATCGCGAAAAAAAAATCAGCTGTTCCCTACATTTTGACGAACATAAATGTAGGGAACAGATGATTTTTTTTTCGCGATTTCAGGTTTGGTCCCATAGTAAAAGTTGTTCATAATGATGAGTACAATGACCTCTTAAGAGGTTGCTGGTGTTTTACAAATAACCCTGTATAGGGTGACTGGTAATTAGTGACCGATACTTAAACACGTGATTTTACTCATCATTATGAACAACTTTTACTATGGGACCAACCCTGAAATCGTGAAAAAAAAAACAGCTGTTCTCTACATTTTGACGAGTTAGACGAACATAAATGTAGGGAACAGCAGATTTTTTTTTCGCGATTTCAGGTTTTGTCCCATAGTAAAAGTTGTTCATAATGATGAGTAAAATCACGTGTTTAAGTATCGGTCACTAATTACCAGTCACCCTATATAATAATAATATGTGAAGACGATGCACCTAAAATAAAATTACTATACCACAATAGGTAAAAGAATTAAAAACGAAACCATGACATATAAATTAATTAATTTGCTGATAGATACATGGTGCTCACATATTTACAAACATGGTAAAAGTAGGTAAACGATTTTCATTTAAAATAATAAACAAAAAAAAAATTCAAGTTGTCAGGGTCAATGTCAGGGTGTGAGTTAAAGAAAAATAATTACAGAATGTAATGAATGTCAAAAAGAATAAATTTACAATAACTATGTTAGTATCACTTAGTTGCACTAAGTCTTTGTGCGTTCCGGTGGCACTTGTCCGCGAAAGCGGCATCCTGCGGCCAAAAGCTTTCTTCCATCACCAGTTGCAGGTAGCATGTTGGTATGCGCACCACAAACGCCTAATGACATGAGCATTAACCTCTATAGTACACATAAAATCTACTGCTAACAGAGAGTATCTTCGCCCTCATCAGAGTCCTCTAAATCCGAATCCATCATTGACGCACTAACATCGACAAATTCAACGTTCTCTTTGTCTACACCTGAATCGTCACTAATGAGAAGAAAGAAACGAGTTAGTTCTTGGAATGCACTTTTATAAAAAAATAGTATTTAATTAATATTATTTTTTAATTATTCTCATCATAAAAGTCATTGGTAGGCTATAAACTAACGATATTATAAGTAAATCGATCAGCAACTTCATTTAAACACGTCAAATATTTGAAAAATAACATGTCGAAAATTCAAAATTTCAAAACTTTGCTACGCGCAAAGCGGCACCCAAAGGTGTATGAATTGGATGTCATCTTGATCGCCTTGTATGGTATAATAAGTCGTGTGAGCACCAGCGCTTCAGTTCCATTCAATTTCAAAAAAAAGTACTTTAAGTGTTTTCTCCCATACAAAAAAAACACAAAACTTTTTTTTCTCACGCGTGGAGCTGCTACTACCATCCATACGTTAATATCACATATAGGGAGGTATACCAGCCAGAGACATTTTTTTTTAATTCCTGACTAAGTTTCTATGAGTATGGAGCTCGATTTTCAGACCACTGTCTGTGAGTCGGTCAGTTTACCATTTTATATATATTAGATATATCTGTAGGTTTAGCATTTTTATCTATACTAATATTATAAAGCTGCAGAGTTTGTTTGTTTGTTTGTTTGTTTGAACGCGCTAATCTCTGGAACTACTGGTCCGATTTGAATGATTATTTTAGTGTTGGGTAGTCCATTTATCGAGGAAGGCTATAGGCTATATTTTTTTCTTCAAAATTAGGGATCCGTAATAAAATTGCTATTTTGTATCACAAGGTGTAAAATCGAAAACCTATTTTTGCGTGCGCTGCAAAAACTATTGACAATAGAACAAAATAATGTACTACGGGTTTGTAGAGCCCATTAAGACCTACAAAAAAGTCTGCGAGAACATATGTCTAGCTATCATGGTTTAATCACAATAACCGATTTTGTGTTCAAAATAATTATTAAATCGTCTGAAGAAAAAAAAACTACGTTAAATATGTATCGTAATATTAATCTTTATCGAAATTAAGCATTATGTTATCAAGAGTATTTATGAAGAAGTAAAATACTTTTTGTTTCATCTCAATCGGATATTTCGTTTAAAAGTTATCACGTGTGTTGTGTAAGATGTTAAGAGTTGGTACCTATTAAGGAGTTATGGGCCATAGAGTTTTTTATCTATACTAATAATAAGGCTGAAGAGTTTGTTTGTTTGAACGCGATAATCTCTTTAACTACCGGTCAGATTTGAATTCTTTTTGCATTTGATAGCCCAATTCTTGAGGAAGGCTATAGGCTATTTAACATCACGCTATGACCCTTAGGAGCCGAGCAAAAAGAAAAAAACTCAGAGTGAACGGTAAGCGAATACGAAGTGTTGCGACGGGGTGGGGATACAAGAAATTTCACGCGGACGAAGTCGCGGGCAGAAGCTAGTGTGGAATAATTGTATTAAATTTGTGAAAACTATTCACAAATATTCAATTGATTTTAACGGTTTATTTGGATTATTTTTCATGTCCGTAAGGATTGAGGAGCCACATCAGATTTTTAAAATCTGATCTCGCCATTATTTAGCAGCAATGTAGCTTATTTTGCAGCACGAATTCTAGATTTAGCAGCAAAATATATCACTAGTTATTTTAATGCAAAAGTGGCTCCTCAATCTAAATGTTTGAATTGAGGAGCCACCTGGAACTCATTAAGTAATAGATGAATATTTATGAAAATTTTGCATCATTTAGCAGCAATTTTGCATATTACCGTCTAAAAATTTAGGAACTGTAGCGCTAAAATAAAAGAAAATACAATACTTTTAATATGGCTCCTCAATCTAAACTCAAGAGGTGAATTTCTATTGGATGTGAGCGATCAATATTATATATTCGACTTATTGATCATTTAGCAGGTGTTGTGTTTGTTTTTGCAGTATAGGAGTAAAATAGTAAAACAGAGTAAATTTTGTATATGAACGCATTTTCTTTAGCTCCTCAATCCTGACGTTCTAATTATATATGTTTGACTGTAGCCACCTGAGATCTCAACGGAATCTAAAGCCAGAGATACTAACATTTAGCAGAAATGTCTGCTAAATATATCTGCACAGTTCAGCAATGTATATATTTTGGATTCTGAAAATGTAAATTCAGTGTGTAGGGTGACCATATTATACTCGTATTAATGAAACCAGGATAAGTAATTTAATAAATTTATATTTCCATAACAGATTATATCTATCGTACCTATTGGTTATTTCGCAATCAATTTCGCTATAAGTTATAGAATGAATGAATATTGGCTGATTAGTACTTATACGAATTTTAGAATCGTAATCATCGTAACAGAACGTCTTATCTTTCGGTAAGATAGTGACATTTGTAGTGGCCTATGCCAGTTTCGATAGTTGCAGGAATAAATTCTATAGCACCTACTTATTTATATGATTTATTCGAAAACATTACAAATTCTGGTATTATTATTAACAAATATTTTAGAACATTAAAGTGCTTCAATTTGGTCTATTTTAAGAATCGACCGTAGTACTTATGTATTTTAATTTGTAAACTTCGAACCCGAACATACTACATATTAAATAAATAAATGTAAAAAAAATAACAATAGTCGGCACAAATGTACTTACATTGAAAACAGGATATCAAATCCTTTTTTTAGCCGCGAATATCTTATTCAGCCTTGGGTTAATCATACAATTCGAAACATTCACACTCTATCTCTTTCCCGACCTCAAAGACAAACACGTTCGGAATTTCGTACCAACTAAAGAAATTTTGCAAAAAGATAATTATGTCTTTTAATGTAATTTATTGAATTTTTAACTCATTGTTGTATTTAAACGAAAATAAGTATTTACTGCAAATAAAACTGATATTTAACCTGTAAATATTTATTTCTAGTTTCAATAATGTTACCTAATATATTTTGAATAATAAAATATCATGGGTGCTATTTCCGAACACGCCTTACAAAGGGCGCTTTCCGAATTAGCTATAATCGCTCACATTATCTCACATGCGTTCCGATTTAGATATTACGATTATGACAGCTGAGAGCTGTCAACAATTCGGAACGCCCGTGAACGCGCTCACAGTGCTTACTCAATGTAAAAACGATATTATTACAGTATTTCTTTGTATAAACACCACATTTCTTCTTCTTTGGTTAGGTGGCGACTATCAGCCAGAAGTACAATTTCGAAAATGCCACGTTAGTTTAATTTTATGATAAGATGCAAATCAAAACAAAACACACACTGACACATCCTCACACACACACTGTCATTTTTGACAGCGCTCACGGTGATATTATTCTAGGGCATGGTCGGCGTTATCGCAAGATGGCGCATGTCATGACGTCATCTATGACGATTCACGGGACGTCGTTATCGCGCTCACGCTAATTCAAATAATTAAGCACGCTCACATCGATTATTTCCCTATCTCGGAACGCAGGGAAAGTGTTCTCGCTGCTGAAGTGAAAAGTTATGTGTGTTACACACAGAGTACTTTTTGATAGACTGAAAGTGTTACACGAAAGCAAAGTTTTTTGCATCTCGTGCCTTTGAATCCCTCGCCACACTCAAGATTCAACTTTAGAATCACTCGCTACGCTCGTGATTCAATTTTGAACTCGCAGCAAAAAACGACTTTGCTCTCTTGTTGCACAAATAACTATTGTAGGTACCTACCCCCAAAATGTGGTCACCCTGCACACTGAATTTACAAGAAAATAGTTAAGTATTCGTCGTTGATAGTCTAATTCCGCGTAACTAACATTGTTAAATACCGCGTATGTACACTTCTGCTAATTTTACAGGAGGGTTAAAAAACTGATTTTCTAAAAGACTAATAGGCCGAATTTTGAACGAACTTGAATATAGGACCGTTGCGTTCTCCTTAATCCAATATACTATTTTTAAATTTAATATTCCCAATAGTTTACTTACAAAATCACTTACGCTGTTTAGTTTCGAACGATTCTGGTTCATAGACAGTACTTACGCGAAATTGTAAATGAAATAAAATAATGCCAAAACCTCAATCAATCATGTATTAAGTGTTTAAATGACTTTCAGTCATTAATAATGGGTATGAAGGTATGAAAGAATACAAGATATCTCGTTTTGTCCATGTTCATTTTAAGACCCACTCTTTCGGAGGCTCTACTGAGATCATCGAGCAGGTCTTCCAACGTCTCAGCCATGACTACGATATCGTCGGCAAACCGAAGGTGAGTTATGTACTCGCCATTGATGTTAATGCCAGCCCCTTTCCAGTCCAGAACCTTGAAGACGTCCTCAGTGCAGCGGTGAACAGTTTCGGAGAGGTACTCGTAACTCGTAACGTCTCCCTGTCTCACACCTCGTTGCAGAAGTATAGGTTTCGATTTCTGACCCTGGAGTCGGACTGACATAGTGGTTTGGTTAGACATAGTAGTTTTCGTACAGACACTTCAGCACCTTCATGTACCGATAGTCGATCTGGCACCGTTGAAGAGATTGCAGTACAGCCCATGCCTCGATCGAATCAAAGGCTTTCTCGTAGTCCACAAACGTTATGATGTACCGATAGTCGATCTGGCACCGTTGAAGAGATTGCAGTACAGCCCATGTCTCGATCGAATCAAAGGCTTTCTCGTAGTCCACAAACGTTATGATGTACCGATAGTCGATCTGGCACCGTTGAAGAGATTGCAGTACAGCCCATGTCTCGATCGAATCAAAGGCTTTCTCGTAGTCCACAAACGTTATGATGTACCGATAGTCGATCTGGCACAATTGAACAGATTGCAGTACAGCCCATGTCTCGATCGAATCAAAGGCTTTCTCGTAGTCCACAAACGCTAAGCAGAGAGGCAGGTTATACTCTTCGGTCTTCTGTTTAACCTGTCGCAGCGTATGTATGTGGTCTACGGTGCTAAAGCCTTTACGGAATGCGGCTTGTTCGGGAGGCTGGAAGTCGTCTAACCTGCGCGCGAGACGGTTCGTGATGACTCTCGAAAACAGATTGTAGACATGGCTCAGAAGTGAGATGGGCCTATAATTCTTAAGAAGGCCATTGACCATTCTTAAAGAAAAGTATCACCGCTCTTCTGTTGTTTTTGCGTTGCTTCAGAGCCATCCTAATCTCGTACAGGCTGACGTCCGGGATGTCTTCGGTATAGTGTCAGGTCAATCTAGGTCTTGGGTCGTTTGCCAGATTCGTAACGGGGTTACTTGTTGATGTTTATAACTGTCCATAGAATCTCTCTCAACAGCCAGGTTTGGCGGATACGATCCTGCCATCATCGGTCTTCAGTTTCGTAAGCTGGCTCTGCCCAATAGACAGATCTCTATCAACGACCTTTGACCCTTTATTTCCCTCTATCGCGTCCTTAATACGGTCTGCATTAAAGTGGCGAAGATCGCTTTTCAAGGACTTAGAAATCCGTCTATTGAGCTGCCGGTAATTGAGCGCATCATCTGAAGACTGCAGGATCATCTCGCGCCTCTCCTTCATGAGCCGTAAAGTAGGATCAGACAGCTTTTTTTTTGTATTCGTAAGACGGATCTTGAAGATTTTAGAACCGACCGTATGGACAGTTTCCACGAACCCATCGTTATAATCGTCCATGGAGCTCCCTAGGCATTCGAAACGATTCTGAAGTTCGAGCTGAAAGCTCATGGGGTTTTGGACCTGGATCGGTGCTGGGCGGAGCGTAGACTTCATCAGTCATCTTTCCAGCTTGATATTTAAGTACAATGTGCCTCTTACCATGCGGTGAACACTTCCGGTTTTTACCGCATTGATCACAGAGACATCATTGAATACTTGCTTCTTCGTCGACATAATGAAGTCAATCTCATTTTTAGTAGCACCAATTTCGAGATTGTGGTAATCGTTTCCTACAGTAGTCTACATCCCAATTTTATCTATATAAAGTATAAAATACGTGTGACATACTTTCTTTAAAAATAATCCAGTAATTACTTTAAAAAAACAATTTTTACCCGGAGCGTCACTTAGACACTGCACAAACAAATAGAAATTGGCCCAGATACGCGGTTTTCATGTCGTAACTTGTTCGTCGAAAGATCCGCGGTATTGTTATTTTTGAAATACTCGTCTTCCTTTTGGACGATTCAAAAAATTGTCATACGGGTCGACGCCAATCACAATCAGTTACCTACAGCCGCGAAATCTCATTTTTGATTTTTTTGTAGATTCGCGGTTTTGAATAATGTTAGTTACGCGGTATTGGACTATCAACGACGTATTGTTTTTTCAGAATCCAAAATATATACATTGCTGAACTGTGCAGATATATTTAGCAGACATTTCTGCTAAATGTTAGTATCTTTGACTTTAGATTCCGTTGAGATCTCAGGTGGCTACAGTCAAACATATTATATAATCAGAACGTCAGGATTGAGGAGCCAAAGAAAATGCGTTCATATACAAAATTTACTCTGTTTTACTATTTTACTCCTATACTGCAAAAACAAACACAACACCTGCTAAATGATCAATATGTCGAATATATTAATTGATCGCTCACATCTAATAGAAATTCACCTCTTGAGTTTAGATTGAGGAGCCATATTAAAAGTATTGTATTTTCTTTTATTTTAGCGCTACAGATCCTAAATTTTTAGACGGTAATATGCAAAATTGCTGCTAAATGATGCAAAATTTTCATAAATATTCATCTATTACTTATCGAGTTCCAGGTGGCTCCTCAATTCAAACATTTAGATTGAGGAGCCACTTTTGCATTAAAATAACTAGTGATATATTTTGCTGCTAAATCTAGAATTTGTGCTGCAAAATAAGCTACATTGCTGCTAAATAATGGTGAGATCAGATTTTAAAAATCTGATGTGGCTCCTATTGAGGAGCCACATCAGATTTTTAAAATCCGTAAGGATTGCCTTACGGACATTATTTTTCGGTTTATTTTTATCTAGTATATTTTGAGACATGAGTTACAGTATTCTCAGGTTAGCAGATTGAATGTTCTTGTTTTTTTTTTTTTCTTCTTCTTTGGCTTCGCACGGTTTGTGCATTTAGCCAATGTCACGTTTTGTTTTATAATACGAAGGCAATAAAGGTAGGGAAACAAAAAATAAAATTATTATTCGAATTAATTATATCGGGATAAATGGATAATAACTATAGGATCAGTATTTATAACGGATAGAATAATGAGCTAAATACAATGGAGAAACAATTATAACTTAATATTATTTAAAGTAATGAATGAGACTATACATTTATATACAGAAAAGCTATTTGTACAAAGTAAAGAAAGTATTGAGGTAGGAAAAGGAATACTGAGGGACAAGAGGTTACTAAGAAAAGATGAACGGTCATATAGGGGACAGGAGAAAAAAATGTGATTTAAGTCGCCTACGTCTGTGCCACACAGACAGATGGGGTCATCGATGATATGAAGTTTGGCAAGATGGGCTGGAGAGCAGACATGACCCAGTCTCATCCGTATTAGAATGGAGGTCTCCTTCTTGCCAAACTTTGCCCTGCCAAACCACGGTTTTTCCGGAACGTCGGGTTGAATAAGAGAAAAATAATGACCCTTCGATTTGCTTCCGATATCCCAAGCTACCTTCCAGGTGTCTCGAAGAAAAGTCTTTGGTAACGTCATGAGGTCATAGCAAAAATTTATATATGGAACTAGGTCCCCACATTGCACCGCATCACCGGCAAGTGTATCAGCCACTTCATTCCCATGGATTCCAGCATGGGCTGGAATCCACACAAATTGCAGTGTATTACCCTCAGAGATGGTTCTAAACGCAAATTCTCTTATTAAATAAATTATAGGAAACTGTGATTTGTGTTCAAAAGGGGATTTATTGATGGCTAGAAGAGCACTTTGAGAATCAGTAAAAATTATAGTATTTTTAAGTTTTAAAACACGAGTATATTCAATGGCTTTTAAAATGCCGAAACATTCCCCCGTAAAAACAGAAGTCTCAGGAGGTAGTTTTATTTTTTGTACGATGTTGTATTGGGAATGGTAAGTACCTATCCCAACACAACCCGTCGGAGAATGCTTCGCTGCATCCGTAAATATATGGTGGTACCCTAAGTGTTCAGCCAGAAAATTATTAAAACTTGAATGGCAATCGGGATCTGATTTACTTACACAGTTATATTTTATGATGGGACTGAATTGTAAACTCTCATAACTACTGTTAAATATAGGAAGTTTATTGGAACGGTGAATAGGAGAAGAAAGTGAAAGGAATTTTTTATAGCTTACAACTAAACAAGGAGCACGTTTATGGGACCAGTAATCTGAAGATTCAATCTGCAAGACTAATGAGTCCAGTTTAGGAATGAGAGGATGAGTTGACATCTGAAGAATCCGGAACAAATATTTGTCAGATAGGAATTGTCTTCTAAGATATAAAGGAGCTTCCCCGCATTCAACTTGAAGTGCATTAATGGGACTAGACTTCATGGCACCCGAAATAATGCGTAAAGCCTTAGACTGGATGCGGTCCAATTTTTTAAAAGCCATAACACTACCTGGTTCCAGAACGAACGATCCATAATCCAGAGTGCTTCTGATGATTGCATTGTAAACGAGTTTCAAAGAAAAGGGATGTGCACCCCACCACACACCAGAGAGGCACCTGAGCATGTTTAGGTGATTTTCACATTTGTTAACAATATAATCACAATGAGGAACACTACTTAATTTACAGTCGAGTATTATACCTAGATATCTGAATTTATCTTTCACTGGAATAGGTATTTCCTTATAAAAGAGATTTATTACGGGAATATTTCTCTTCCGGGTGAATAAAACAGCTGCGCTTTTAGACGTGGATAAATCCAAACCGTTTTGATGTAACCATGACTCCAAAGAAGATAAAGCAGAATTAATAGCATAGCTAGCTTGATCAACAGATTGGCTTGAAGAATATAATAATAAATCATCAGCATATTGCAGAACCTTAACATTGTTAGTTAAGGACGAGTCTAAATCAAAAGTGTAAATATTGTAAAGAATGGGACTGAGCACAGAACCCTGTGGAAGACCTCTCCATACAAGACGAGATACCTCATGTTCTCCTATTAACATACTAACAGAGCGTTCAGTCAGGATATTAATAATGAAATTTGATAAATTCAATGGGACTTGTAAGGCTTTTAATTTATTTTGTAAAACGGATAATACAACATTATCATAAGCTGAATTTATATCAAGGAAAACTGCAACCGTGGATTGGTTATTAGAGAATGATAACCGAATATCGGATGTTAAAATACTCAAACAGTCAGTTGTACTTTTACCTTTTCTAAAGCCATATTGTGACTCTGCCAAAAAACCCTTACTTTCAACTAGGGCTTGTAATTCGAATATTCGAATATTCGAATAATGCGAATATTCGATCATTTTTGCTATTCGAATATTGACTGATGTTAAATTCGAATATTCGAATAATTTTTAGTTCAGTTTGAAAATACGAACTACGTCTGTCTTACAAGTTGTTACCTACAGACCGCGCTTTACACGTACACACACAGTGCCGGCGCCGCCACTCCGAGGTTTCGCAGCCGTAACAAATATGTATTTACAGAATTATTATGAATAAAGTCATCAACACAACTCTCTAAGACCATGTAATCCTCAAGAATGACTATTTCATGAAATCTTGACATTTGGGGATTATACTAACTTAACAAGTTGTATTACTGATTTTTTTTCTTTGAAAATATTTATTTGGCTATACAAACTAAAAATAACAAAATTAAATCCTAACTTAACTAAAACTATACAGAAACTAAAAAATAGCGTCGAAAAATTCATCCGCATCGCTGTCGACTGGTAATGTACCCAAGAGACTGGCGGCATTACCACGTTGTATGGCGATGCTCTATATATGGCGATGCTCTATATAGCCTCTGGCCAAGATAAAAGCCAGCCCTTGGGTAACGGGAATTGTCAACCAGCCGTTTCGAAATTTCTTTAAAAAGACCATGTGCACTCGGACCCCACGGCCCGAGAGTTTCAACCCCAAACGGCTCGAAAATATAGTTTCCGATGAGTTTATTATATTTTCGCCGCTTGAGGTTTTCCGCAGCCACAGCAGCAGCGCCAGCACAGCATGCCGAGCCAGGAAGATGGGATGGCGCAAGATTATCAACACACGTAGCATCCCACACTAAAGGCCTACCCACCTTCCATGGAAATAAAGACATACCGTCCGGTCTCTTGCCATCGTCGCGTGCCAAGCCATTGGGTTCTAATACAGCTGGAACGCCGACGGTGACAAGAGCTCTTCGGATGATGTCATTAATGTTCGCGCTAAGCGTGCCGCGCTAAGCGACCCGCACTTCGGCTGCAAGACAGGCCGTGGTGGTGTCCGAGGCTGTTGACATCTTCGCTACAGTGACAGCGATGGGGAGAACAGCAAGGAGTGCCTAGTCGTAGGGAAGCAGCGAGGTGAAAAGTAGTATCGTCGAACAAATTGATTGTAATTATTGTAATTCTGTAAATACATATTTGTTACGACCGCGAATCATATTTTAATCAATGTACAACTTAATACTGGCCAGCATATTGCAAAAAACGTAAGAAAATTTGAATTTCGCAGGCTACCTTAGCGCTTCCCCCTTAATATTTTTGTTTTTTTTTTTTCATTATAATGTCAAACTATGTTGCTTAAAGGTGATTCAATTTTATATAATAAAAATACTCAACTCAAACTTGTGTATTAATTGTATAAGCAAGTTGTCCCTTCAAGGTTTCAACTTGGTTTCAAAGGAAAAAGCTAATATTCGAATAAATATTCGAATAATTCGAATACTGCCTGTAAAAACTTCGAATATTCGGTTATCTAAAAACTTCGAATATTTACAAGCCCTACTTTCAACATACCATTCTAGACGATTTTTAATTAAGTGTTCCGCTAATTTCATCAGAATTGAAGACAAAACTATGGGACGGTATGAAGAAGCTTCAGATGGAATTTTATTTGGTTTAAGGAATGGCAACACCCTTTGACGTTTCCATTCAACAGGAATGTTTCCTGTATTCATAACAGAATTAATGAGCTCTAAATAATAACTGAGGACGTCGTCATTTAAATTAGCAAAAAATGAATACGGAATACCATCAATACCTGGTGCAGAATCCTTAGTTTTATGAATAATACCCTTTAATTCAGTGAGAGTGAATGGAAGATCTAGAGTCGTATGAGTATCATGGTTGTTGGATACGAGAGATAGCTCAGGAACAAAAGGAGGAGCTAATTTATCTAAAAATTCACTGGCTAAAGAATCCGGAATAGGGGAAGGGTTGTTATAAATGGACCTAAATCTACGAATATTGCGCCAGACAATCGTAGGGTGAGTATTCGGTGAAATTGATGAGCAAAAGTTACGCCAAGATTCAAATTTTTTCTTCTTAAAAAGTTTAGAAGTTTCATTTATTAGGTTATTAACGATTTCAAAATTAATATCAGACATATCAAGGGTATAGTTGTTTTCTGCCTCTTTACGTTTGTTAATCAATTCTGTGCACTCAGAGTCCCACCACGGAGGCGAGGGAATTGTACTAACATTGTTATTTTTTACAGGAAAAACTTCATCTGCCGCAGCGATTAATATGAGAGCTAAAGCTTCAGCACAACTATTTTCATTGCCATCAGAAATAACGGGCAAGGAGCAAAGCTTTGTGTCAACAATGTTTCTAAATTTGTCCCAGTCATTATTATTTCTATTAGGAAGTTTATGTTTTAAGTTTGATCTCCTTAATGGAGCATGTGGTTTGGAAAGAGGATAAGAAATAACTATTGGAAAATGATCACTTCCATAAGTAGAGGTTAAAGTATGCCAAGTTAATGAAGATGCTAAGTTTGGAGAACAGATAGAAAGGTCAATTGCGCTTTGGTTCTGATTGGGATCTGAACGGCGTGTGGCAGCACCTGAGTTCAAGATGCATAAGTTATGTAAGTCTATTATATCTAGTAATTCATCACCATAACAATTAGAAGTTGAACAACCCCATGATTGATGATGGCAATTAAAGTCCCCCAATATTAAGAAGGGCTTTGGAAGACAAGAAAAGAGATTATTAATCTCTTGAAGAACAGAAGAAGAAGGGTGAGGAATGTAAATAGAAACAAGACAAGTATGATGCACTTTAATAGCAACAATTGAAATTTCCTCACTGTGAGGAGGTAAGGAAATTATAGAGAAAGGGATAGAATTCTTGATAAGTATAGCTACTCCACCATACCCATCAGATCTATCCTCTCTAATGGTTAAATAACCGTTAATTTTAAAAATATGATTAGATTTGAGCCAAGTCTCTGATAAGGCAAAGGCAAATGGCTCATATTTGTTTAAAAGATAAATAATATCACTCCTTTTGTTTACCAGACTGCGGCAGTTCCATTGGATTATTTTGGATGTGTTGTCCATTATGAATGGATTGAGATACATTGAAAGAAGGGGCAACGTTGGACGGTGAAATGTTGAATTGAGATAGAAGATTGTGTAATGCAGAAAGAAAATCGTTTATGGAAAAATTTGTGTCTTTTTTTTCGTTATGATTATTAGAAAAAGCACAACCATTAGATGGTTGGGGAAAGTCGAAATCTTTGATAATGGCATTGTGGGCCTCTTTATTGTATCCTTGTACAGATTTGGGAGGGGAGCGTGGTTTGAGAAAGACAGTCTTTTTATAGCTACTTGAACCAGGCATTCTATTAGGTGAAGAGATTGATGGAGTATCTGCAAAATTTTTGGAAGGAGAAGATAAAAGTGTATCAGCATATGATTTTGTTACTGGGGGATAAACTTTTGCCGCTTCAGCATAAGATACAGAACTTTGTGCCATGTATGTTTTGATTAATTTTTGTCTTGAAAATTCTGGGCATGACTTATTAGTCGCATAATGATAGCCAGAGCAAAGGCAGCAAGATGCACTTTCTTGTTCTCTTTCACAACTGTCTCCAGTGTGGCCATGGCCACATTTATAGCAACGAGGTTTGGACCTGCACTGAATTTTAGTGTGACCAAAACGACAGCAATTGAAACATTGTACAGTAGGGAAAATATATAAATCTACAGGTAAGGCATTATAGCACATAAAAATTCTTTTCGGAAGAACCTGTCCATCAAATGTAACAACTATGGATTGGGAAGGTTTCCAAATGGTGTTACCATCAACAATGGTTTTAAAATTGAGGCGTCTTACTTTCAAAATTGGACCGCAACCAATTGGGACCGTTATATTATCAATAACTTCCTCCGGAGACCACTCCGCAGGAACACCACGCACTAAACCCATTCTAGTCACATTAAAAGTAGGTATAAAAGCTTTGTAATTAGATGTACCTAGACTATTGCTTATAATAAAAGAATTTGCATCCAGGAAATTTGAGAAAGATAAAGAAATTTTATTGCGACCGATTTTCTTGACGCTACCGTTTATTATGTTTTGGAAGGCGTTGTGCTTTAAAAACTTGCCAAATGTGATAGGGTGCAATGTAGTCCCATCATCGGGTGAAATTATATTTTTTTGGACATGGATAACGTATGGTGAAATATCCGTTTTATCGTATGTTTTTCTACCAATCTGAGTGGGAACAACTAAGGATGGAGTAGGAATATCGGGTTTTTTGTTATTACTATCATTCATATCAGAGCAGTTAGGCTCCGATGGAGTAGCTAATGATGATTCCGTGCATCCACAACCCGAAGACTCGGAACCGTGGTTTTTACGGGTACGACGGCGTTTGTTGCAATTCTTGCAAATATGGACACGGCTTCTTTTTAAATTCCGGGCAGAAGATGACCCATCGGTATCCATGCCCGATTCATTCGACGCAATAGTAATAAAATTGCCTGCCGGGGGCACGAAGTCCCCCGGGTCAGGCGGGTCATTCATTTTACACTATATAACTAAAAAAATAAACTTACCACTACCGAAGAAAATAAAAAAACTAAAATGAAATTAAAAGAGAAAGAAAATAGAGCACTAAAACTACGACTACTGATCCTGTCTGAATTATAAAACAATATTTTAAAATCTTTTCAAAAAAACCGCGTCCACCAAGTCCGAAGTTTCCCGCGCTTTTTTCGAATGTTCTTGTTAATTGACCACGACTTTCTCACCATAGATTTCACTATTTTTTTATCTTCACTATGAAGTTTTCACAATTATTTCCTAAATTCTTCCTTTCGTAAAAAATAATAAACTTTTAAAAAGGACGACAAATTCTTGACAATGTTTTGACACCAAATTCAAAAACAAGCGTTCCGCGGTAATGGTGAGGATTGTGGCAAGAAAGGCTCATCACGTAATCGTCACCAAGGCACTTTTAAATCTCTGGAACAACTTAATGACTATTTTCGAGATTTGGCATAGCGTTACGAATATTTCTTGACTATTTTTTGGAATTGAAACCAAGTCGACACTCCCAGCCGTTTGCACTAGAGGCGAGGATTGTGTGGAGCACCACACAATCCTCACTAACTTATAGCTATAACTTCGGAATCATAATGCGACTATTTTTTTGACCTTGGTGACTATTTCTTGACAATTTTTTTGCCGTTCTCAAAATTGATTTTCAAAGGTGAAAATTGTGTGGTGAAGGACACGAAATTACAGCCTTGTATTAGTGGCACGGCTGAGGAGCCACTGACTGCATTGATGCAAACGCACGACTGTTTCGGGCGACATCGGATAAAGGAAGGGTGGGAGAAGCCACAGCTGTTGTGAAGGCACAAACAGGCATCTGTAGGCAATCACAAGTAGTCACTAAAGCGTACGACTGTATCGATGGGTACGTGTCACTGACCCTGGCAGGGCCACCATCACGGATTTTAATTTTGATACCACAAAAAATTTGTCGCTAATTAGTCGAAATTTGTCGCCAAATATCAGAATTTGTCGGTCACTGGTTCAAAAGTTATAAGGGTTTATAGGTGGCCGATCTGGAGAGAGTTTTCCCAGCAGGGCCACATTTATATCTCGAAAACTAGGGCACCTAGCGAAGATCTGTTTTCTCCCATATTTAGTCGCCAATTAGTCGGACTCAGTCGCCAAATATCAGAATTTGTCGGTCACTGGTTCAAAAGATATAAACGTTTATAGGTGGCCGATCTGGAGAGAGTTTCCCCAGCAGGGCCACATTTATATCTCAAAAACTAGGGCACCTAGCGAAGATCTGTTTTCTCCCATATTTTGTCGTCAATTAGTCGGAATCAGTCACCAAGTCACAGATTTAATCGGGTTTTCGTTAGAGAGAGATATAATGAGTTCAATTATTAAGGTATAGTCCAAGAGCTAGATCGAAGAGTTTACGAAAAATTGCCAAGAAAAAATATTTCTATTAATTAATATGTGTAATATACTTCTAGTTTTATCGGTCTAAAGTCCTTAGCAATGTCCGAGAGAGATAAATTCTCAATTAAATACATGTTTTTATGTTTTAAATTACTAGGTTAGAGTGGCTTAAACTTCTTTGAAAACATTAAACCTTGCTCTTGGTCTATTTGGTGTCAAGATGTACAGTCGCATGCAACTGTTTTACCAGTTTACAATGATAACCTCTAATTAACGTTAGAATAATAAAAAAAAATATCGTACATTTAGTAATATAAAAAATCCTTTAGAGCAAGTTTGTTTATTTACCTATTTTTTTTAAGTACTTTGCGCGGCGCGAACCGGACGTTCTATCTTTCTCCCCGTTTTTGTATTTGCGGAATCTAGAGATAACAACACTAGAGTTCGTAACTTATTATGAATACATAATAAGTTGCATTTTAATTAAACTGGCTGACTTTAACTTACGTGACGGGCAATTTGTTCTAAGTAGCTCGTCTGTACACGCGCATCTATCTCTTTTTTACTTACCGTAAATGAAACGGAGCGCAGCGATCTATCTGCCAGCGACTAAAGTGGTAAGTGCACATTGTGTTAGATAAATAATTACATATATTTATTGTAGATTTGTATAAAGGTAGTGAATAAAGCTGTCCTTTTGTGGGTTGAAATTATAGAATAAGTTTATTTTTATTTAATTCTAAACAAACATTCCTCCTTATGACGTCATAGATATTTTCTAGAAACTACACAAAGTATTTTGTACGTGCTTGTACCAATGTATGGGGAAATTTAATTCTTTAATATCTTTTTAATTACACACCGACTAAATCTGTAACTTGGCAACAAATTGCGACTAATTAGCGACAAAATATGGGAGAAAACAGATCTTCGCTAGGTGCCCTAGTTTTTGAGATATAAATGTGGCCCTGCTGGGGAAACTCTCTCCAGATCGGCCACCTATAAACGTTTATATCTTTTGAACCAGTGACCGACAAATTCTGATATTTGGCGACTAAATATGGGAGAAAACAGATCTTCGCTAGGTGCCCTAGTTTTCGAGATATAAATGTGGCCCTGCTGGGGAAACTCTCTCCAGATCGGCCACCTATAAATCCTTATAACTTTTGAACCAGTGACCGACAAATTCTGATATTTGGCGACAAATTTCGACTAATTAGCGACAAATTTTTTGTGCTATCAAAATTAAAATCCGTGATGGTGGCCCTGCCAGGGTCAGTGACACGATGGGTACTGCATCGTCTGTATGAATTCTGCATCTCGCCTGTGTCGATGCTGAATCGCGGCTGTAGGTATCGATACTGTACCCATTGCGATAGTAGTGACGCGACCAAGATAAATAATTAGGACGTTAATTCCGCACAAGAGACGCATGCAGCATGAAAGTGAGCATGCCGGTGAAACGCGTGAGCATACGCTTGGATTGCCACAGACGCAAACAGCTTCCGCAGCATGCACTCCGTTCCGGTTCCGGCGGACGTGGTCGGCTGCAGCAGCATGCGCGATCATCCACTCTGTGGTCAGTGGATTACTAGCAAGTTGTCAAATACGCTTTTTGTCATCTCTCAGGATAGACTCGCAACTTGTCAGAAACGAAACTAGACAGACACGCAGTCCGGCAGACACGCAACACGACAGATACGCTTTTCGTCAGATATTTGAAACCATCAACCCAGGGCTGATATTTCTAACGCCAGATAATGTACCCGTATACCGTGTCTACAATAAGTGTCCGTTCACATAGACCGGATCGAAGAGCATCAGAGACCTCTGGTTTATCAGTTATCACACAAACCGGACGGAGGTCTTGGTAAAAGATGTATGCGCTCGTCAAATTGCAGAAAGTAAAAATAATACACTGTTTAAAAATTATTTAATGAACTTTTAGAAGAACTTCGTTTTAAAGGTAGTTCAAACAAATATTTCTTAAACAACCGACATAATGCACTAACAATATCTACATAGTTTTATTATAGAAGTAATTTATTACAAATATATTCATATAATTATTTGGTTGGTCTTTTTATGACAGCACCAATTCCATTGGTGATTTATCCTCACTTTGAGGTGGTGCATTCATGTTATAATAATTTACAATAACTATTTTAGTGATTCTAAGCATAATATATAACAATTACATTATTCCTGACCAAAGCCTTCAGTTTCTTCAATAGCAAAATTCAATTTTTCGCATAATTGTTCGTAGCTCTTGTAGGGTGGTAAGTCGAGTCGATTAAAACACGTATGTGACCGGGGTAACCAAGTGTCTTTTCCAACCTGCAAAATGCCAAAACAACAAATATGTAATAGATGATTAAATAAAAGATAACCAATAAAACAACAAACAAGACCAATTCAGAATCAATATTTACTTTATTAGGAACTTTTTATTGCAAATCGTCGCACAAAAATCTATTCTGTGCACGCGTCAACGGCAACAACGTTCCGCTCGTGTATTTGAGTTCGGTCACGTACGTACGGCGCCCTAATACATGTTGTTGACGCCAGCTGTTGACACTCGTTGACGCTTGTCGCCCGTGTGTATAGACTTCATAAAGTTCATAATCTGCCTAGCCTTTTTCCATGTTGGGGTCGGCTTCCAGTCTAACCGGATGCCGCTGAATACCAGTATTTTAAATGGAGCGACTGCCTATCTGGCCTCCATAACCCAGTTACTGGGTAATACAATACCCCTTGGTAAGACTGGCTGTCAGACTTTCGGGCTTCTGACGACCATAACGACCCTCAAAGATCCACGAATGACAGCCGGGACCAACGGCTTAACGTGCTTTCCGAGGCACGGAGGGGTCTTGGTATATGAAGATGGTCACCCATCCACGGACCAATCGCGGCAAGCGTAGCTTAACCTGATCGATCGACCCGTGCGACTGTAATTACTTAGCCACAAGCCCTGGACTACATAAAGCTATAGATGATAATTAAATAACTGGCAATGAACGTAAATTATCTGTGATTCTGAATTCAAATATAACATTTATAAAGTTTCTTGGCACAATAGCACACTTTAATTAACACAAAAAAATAAAACAAGTAAAACTCAAAACAAATTAAATACATTGAGGAAACCCTAGTTATTAATTCAATGAAATTACCTTCTCTATACAGAATCTTTGTGGACCATTTGATCCCATAAGTTCAGCAAATCCACCCACTGGAACTCGACACGTACCAGTCACAAACTGCAGTAATCTTGCTCTCTTCTCGTTATCCATTTGTCGAACAAACTAAAATTGAATGGAACATTTTTTTAAATTTCATAACTTCATGAACCGTTATCAGTGTACAGTGTAAAAAGAAATAATGAATCAGCTGTCACGAATCTATTAATAAATAGCCGTAGGTATTCACATACTGACGCGTGTCTTCGAAGCTCTCAAACATAGCGTGCGTTCAAGCGCGTAACGCCTGTCATATGAACGTAGGCTTGAGGACAATCGCAGCATCGAGCTTCCTAAAGCGATTACATCGCCGATCCCAAAAGTATCGTGTCTACTTTGGCCTTTACTCGTAAGTGATATGACAAGTGAAAAATTATACAAACCTGCCAAAACCAAAGAACTTGCTTGCTCGTGCGAGTATAATGTCTGTAAATAGTATTTCGTTGCCAATCATCTACATCCACCTCCTGCATTCCGCACAGCATCAATTCTAACTCGCGCTCGTCGAAATATTTCAGCCACTCCAGAGGAACAACCTGAGAAAGCAAAATTATTTTTGACAAGTATTCTGATTTTTCAAAATCAAGAATTTCCAAAACATACAAATTGCGGAATGTAAAATGTATGAAATGCTTGCGTTAATATCGTAGACAGAGTAAACTATAGACTGCTGCATATCTTCTTTTTCATTCGCACAAGAAAAAGATAAATATATCAACGTCACTAGCAAAGAAAAGAGACAGAGTAAGAATATTTCTGTCCCTTACCGCGTGTCGGCTAAGCTTGTTTGCCATCACTAGTCATTGATGGCAAACAAATTGTGGTGTCAAAATATTTTTGTTGATATAAACTGTGAAACGCATACTTTGTGTAATTTGTGACTATAGTGATATTCCAAAAGGTAATATTTAGTATCTAGTAATGGTGAATTGCAGTATATATGGCTGTAAAAGCCGTAGTGAACGAAATCAACCAAACATAACCTTTCACCGGTAAGTAGCATTTTTTAACTATTACAGCAAGTAAATCAAAGAATTATTGTATTCAAGACTATTTTGTGTCAATATTCAGCAAAATTTACTGATAATTTCATCTCAAAAGACGATAAAATCCTAACTTGTTTTTTGCCAACCAACCAAAGTGTGAGGCATTTTATGTTAGGTTGTTATCTATGTTACTTCGTATCATTTGTCAATAGTCGGATAATAACTTGACGGGGATACCAGCACTTAAATTATTTTTTACCACTGAACGTATTTAATTTTTACTTTTTTTTTTAGTTTTCCGAATGAAATTTTGAAAGTCAACCTTTTATTGGAAACCACAAAGTTTTACTTATTAAGGCAATCTCCATGCACTATTTTGAACTGCGTATCCATCACGCAACAAAAGGTTTTGAACCCAAGCAAAAAATTAGAAACATTTATGCGAAGCTTGTTTTATTTAAAGGACAATAAATCTAATTAATAAAGCTAATTAAAAATAAACTTGTTGTATTATTTACGCAGAGAGCCAGATACTACTATCATCTAAGAAATGCTAGGTATTTAGAATCACATCATCATCATCCATCGTCACTCTCTCCTGCTCTTAACGCAATTTATTTGAGTTCAGGAGCATGTACGGACGCCAGCACATCAAGCTACTACAATCTGTCAGATTTCTTTAATAGATTTTCGACTTTATTGCTAAAGCATAAGGTTCAAGTTTGATTGGGAAAATCTGACAGTTTCGGGTAGGTTGACCTGCTGGCGTCTGTACATATACCGATGATAATCGATTTATCAGTGTCACTTTCAGGCTTTCTCTTGTTTTCCACTTTCACAAATTGTGGGGTAAATTTTTCCTCACACGGTAACCCTAAATATGTGACGTATTTTTGTTTTGTCTCTTTCTGCGACACGCTTTGCAGGAGTCTAGTATTCTCCGTCTACGGTTAATATTCATCTCAACTACGGAACCATAAACTATGTGTTGTTCGGCACGCACTTGACCGGTTTTTTTTAAGATTTGACGCCGTCGTGCCGGTTACACTCACTGTGGCACAAAATTCAAGTGATAGCCTATTACACCAAAATCAATGGAAAAATAACATGAAAATGTTCACAACATCAAAAAATAACCGCTTAGGTGTCCCGCGTCCCAAGGTTACGTCATCACAAAGTGCCTACATTTTTTTCGACGCGCCGCGGGGCGCCCTCGCCACTCATACACGACTCGTACAGAAAAAAATTCTATGGACCGCTGTTAAACTAATGGCTGTTTCTTTAAGTGGATAGACCAGGGTAGATTATAAAACTTGTTTCGTAACTTTAAGAGACTTAGATTTATTAAAATAATCATTTATTTTTAATGTTTGTTTACATTACGAAAATTAAAAATTAAAATAATTTTCATTCAAAATCGAAAGCGATGACCCTATTTTTTTATTTACCTAAAAAATAGCCCCATTCATACCGAATCGAATGACATATAATACATACCATTGTAGTTTCAAAGTTTTTATAAACAATAACATTGACATCACGCGGGACTTCCTATTACGCACCGGTCATCGCCGTCATTTGTTTGATCAACTACAGATAACTAATTTCGTAATAATGCTACGCACACACGGTTTTTGGCACAAATGTACTCTATTTAGTAACTCGACTAAAGAACATGGAATGCAAGCAATACTCGCATAGACAAAATTACGAAAAATAAAATACTGAGCCGTGGAACGTGCTTGCTGTCACAATTTTTTCCGGGTCTAGTTCAGGACCGGGTCACTAAGCGGATGTGCACACGAGGCAGAATCGTGGACGCTCTCACTCGAGCGGGTAATAATTGTTTCAATAATAATTAAATAAAGTTTTTTTATTTATTTCCTCTATGTGCACATAGCATTGCACTTTCGGCTCTTATTTCATAAAAATACTATAGAATTGAACTATATAAACAACTTCTTTTCTGAACAATAATTAAATTATGGTCTGGTTGGACAGCCTTACCTCATTAAATCCATCCAGGAATGCAGAAGTTTGTTCTTCGATTCCTCTGGTCATTCGCCACTGGGTGACTAACTGAAGATAATTCTCCTTATTTGTCTAAAAACAGTTAACATGGTTATAATGTAATATGCATAAACAGAAAATAACAAATATTATAAGCAGCAGTAAATAAAAAAATACCTCGGTGACGCGTTCTTTATCACCGGACGGTTTCAACTCGTGGTGTATGACTTGACCTAACACTTCAAAGTCCACACTGTACCACATCTCTAGGCCGCATTCGTCTATATTATTATCTTTGATCCATACCAAAGAATTGTAAAACTCGGGATCTATAGATTCTATGTCTTTCATGGTTAGTTTTTTGTTTAACATTCTTTTATAGAAGGGCATTGTAAATCCTGAATAAATAAATCTACCGTGATACAGCGCCATAGCTATAAACCTGCCAATGAATTTGAAGTAAAGGAGATGGTCTGGATTCACGTAACTGGCTGGGTTAATCTGAAGGCTGTAGTTGTTTTTGTTAGCGTACTCAAACAGACAGTACATGGGGTTTAAGACTTCGTGTGATAGTAAGAAGAACCACTCTCTACTGACGCCGCCATAATCTAACCCCTCTTCACCACGGAATATTATATACAATCGTCTGCGCAACTCGTATGCAGGCAACCTCATTATCTGAAATAGAAAAATAATTATTATGATTGAGTCACATAAAAAAGTTCTAAAACAATACATTTGTTTAAAAAATAAAAAACATTGGAAACAGGCCCAATTGTGTATGAATTATCAGATCAAATTAAAAGTTATGCACCAGACATTGAAAACTGACTTTAAGAGGTATTTTATGGTAACTATCGCAAGTTGTTAGCCGTATCCAATTTTAAAATGAGACAGAAGCTCAATTGGTATTTGAACTAGAAAAATAAAATTGAATTTATTCAGACAGAGGCGGTGGCGGTCAGTTGTAATCAGTGGCGGTACCTTCATAAAAGCAAAAAAACCCGGCTTGCCCTAATAAAATCACCAACACAACAAACGTACCTATGGCGAAAGCGCCAAGGTAACCCGCGAAATTCAATTTTTTTTACGTTTTTTGCAATTTGCTGGTTAGTATTAAGTTGTACGTTGATTAAAATATGATTCGCGGCCGTAACAAATATGTATTTACAGAATTATAATCATTAAAGTCATCAACACAACTCTCTAAGACCAAGTAATCCCCAAGAATGACTATTTCATGAAATCTTGACATTTGGGGATTATACTAACTTAACAAGTTGTATTAATGATTGTAATGATTATAATTAAAATAGGTACCTGCTCATTCGATTGTTTAGATCTCGTCACTTCAATTGTCAGTAGATACTGAAAGGATCGCGGAACGATTTAGTGAAATTATCATTAGTTATTTATGTAGTTAGCCCGCGTAATTAATTTTTTCTTAGTTTGTGACATTCATGGCAGGGCAGGGTAATAAGGTATTTAGTTATTTATTTAAATAATCAAGATATATACAAACTAAAAATAACAAAATTAACTAAAACTATACAGAAACTAAAAAATAGCGTCGAAAAATTCATCCGCATCGCTGTCGACTGGTAAAGTACCCAAGAGACTGGCGGCATTACCACGTTGTATGGCGATGTTTCCTCCCTCTGATCAAGGTAAAAGCCAGCCCTTGGGTCACGGGAAGTGTCAACCAACCGTTTCGAAATTTCTCTAAAAAGACTATGAGCACTCGGACCCTACAGCCCGAGGGTTTCAACCCCAAACGGCTCGAAAATATAATTTCCGATGAGGTTATTATATTTTCGCCGCTTGAGGTTTTCCGCAGCCGCAGCAGCAGCGCCAGCAAAGCATATCGAGCCAGGAAGATGGGATGGCGCAAGAGTACCGACACACGTAGAGTCCCATACTAAAGTCCTACCCACCTTCCATGGAAATAAAGACATACCGTCCGGTCTCTTGCCATCGTCGCGTGCCAAGCCATTGGGTTCTAATACAGCTGGAACGCCGACGGTGACAAGAGCTCGTCGGATGATGTCATTAAAGTTCGCGTGCCGCACGAAGCGACCCGCACTTCGGCTGCAACAGCCTCGGACAGGCCGTGGTGTCCGAGGCTGTTGACATCTTCGCCACAGTGACAGCGATGGGGAGAACAGCAAGGAGTGCCTAGTCGTAGGGAAGCAGCGAGGCGAAAAGTAGTGTCATTGAACAAAGTGCCTATGTTCGACGAAGGTAGTGCAAGAAGCAAGACCCGACTCCCATCTACCCACAGCCAGCAGGCGCACACGTTCCGCAGTAGTAGCAAACGAGTCAAGTAAATTGTTCTGTACTACTCTGCAGAGCGGCTCATCCCACCGTCTCTGGGAAGATGGATTGTCGGGTGGATCTGTATTCGGGCAAGCGAGTCTCCAGGCATCCATAGCCTCGGTGAAACACGGCACATCAGAATTAATCAGTGTGGAGGCTATGATTTTCCTGATTAATTTATCAGTGCCGTGGACCGAAGATATGAAAGCCGGTAAACTAATACTAGAAATTTTGCGGACGCCGAGGCCCCCCATCGCACATGAATCATGTTGTTTGGTATATTATCTCATGTTAAATTTTCAATCGACTTTAAAAATTTAATTCATAAAATAATGCGTACGACAAAAGAACAATAAATCTATAATTTGGAGGCCATTTAATGAATTTTGATTGAACAAATTTTGCATGTAAGGTCCGGCTAAGCGTTGTGGTTATGCGCATTCATTAATATAGATGGCGCTTATGATAATTACGTACTGATGCTTGGAATTTATGGTACCTGCTCTTCGTATTTTAAAGGTTTTCTTACCAAAATTATAATAATGATGTTAGTACTACTAACAACCATTAACAACAAGAAAATCAGCGAATACCTCAGTTGGCCGTACGTTGAAAATCTGTGGGCTTGCCCTAATTTTGACCCCTAGGCACGCCACTGGTTGTAATGTGTTGTACCGCGTGTGTTTGTCTGAAGAAACTGATAGAAAGGTTCCGAAATAATACAGGATTTATATAATACTACAGAAAACTTTTCCCTTTGTTTGCCTGAGTCAGTTCAAATGTTCAATATCAAAAAAGGTTTTCAGTATGTATTTGATGCCATTGAGTATTTATATAATAATGATACCATAAATAAGCAGGGTGTAAAAAATATTGCAGAATTATTTACCTGATGATAAGAATCCTCAAAGAGCGACTGTCGAGACAATGTTATTTTAATATGACTGGGTAGGGCATTGCTCTGACAGAGATATCGGAACTGACTAAGTTTCCAGCGGAAGGAGCGCTCGTAGGCGCGCGGCACGCCGTAGGCGCCCTGCGGGCCCTTGGGCGCGCCGGGCCGCGGGTCCTGGAACGTCGTGGTGCGCGTGTTGTGGTCCACGAAGTAGCGCGTGCCTTCCTCCGTGAATCTTATTTCCCATCCTGGCGGCAGGGCTTCTTCCAGAGCGCTCATTTCCTGTCCCTGTACACACAAACAGCTATCGTGATTTATACAGTCTACATGTCGCAATTGCAGAAGACAGAGATAAAATGCTTTAAAAGCCGCCCAGCCTTCATGGATTCGTACCACTCTAAAAAAAAAACATGGTCACGCAGCATTAACGTTTCTGCTTATAGGCGCTCCTGATATATTGTTAATGGCTTCAATATTATGGATAGCACGTTGCAATTAAGTTCATATCCCTAACAGAATGTCGTCAATCCAGGAACTACTGATGGGTAGGTAGGAAAAGGGTAGGATATCACCAGTGTAAAGAGCCGCTACATAAAATAACGCTAACTAGCCCCACTGCCAAACAGTCCGGCAGATATTTGTCTGTCAGTTACCGTAATAGCCCACACAATAAGGCCGTCTTCACTCCAAACGTCAGTCAGTCATTTCTGCTTACGAAAATATAACTTAATAAAAGTATAACTTTTAGGTATGACAATAAAATTCAAATTTCTATGCTGATGCCTAAGAACGTTGCGGTATGCTTATGGATACCAAGGCTTCGTTGCCGTTGAAATTTCTGTTTGTCGCATAAAATACCTTGCCGTGTCGTGCCGGCAGTAGACGCAGACCTGCGTCCCTGCTGCGACCCTTCAGGGGTCAGTTTTTTCCTTTTGAAGTATGGAACCAAAAATAAATAAAATAACGTAGTGATGGTGTGCTAGTGACCTGAGTCCTCGGGTCTTCCCACTGCGTAGTGCGATTTTTATGGTTGACGTAGTAGACGCGGCCGTCGGGCTGCACGCGGCGCTCCCAGCCCGCCGGTAGTGCACCCAGCGAGTCGTCGGGCGCGGGCGAGCTGCCGGCACCCGCGGGGCCCGGCGGCGCGGGCGCGGGGCCGCCGGGGCCCGGGGGCGCGGGGCCCGAGGCCGCGGGGGCCGCCAGCGTGCCACCCGGGCTCGCCACCACCACGCTACTGCTTGCCACTCCACTGCTCCCTGAAATCATTAGGCAGACATTTTAGTTCAGCCATGATTAGATGCCACCAACTGCATCAGACTTTTTGAAAATAGGTTTTCTGATTTTTCATTTTTTTTTTTATTATTTTGAATATAATGCAATTCCAATAATATTACATAGGTACATACATACGTGTCGAATTGATAACCTCCTTTTTTAATTGAAGTCGGTAAAAATGGTGAAAGTTTTGCGAAAACAGTTCGCCAAGTTTTCGGTCACAATAATGCGCCAAATGAATCGACACAAACAGTTGAACATCTTATAGAGGAAATATGGCGCGTTATTGGTGAAATACAGTCACATTTATGCGAAAACGTTATTCAAATGTTAACAAAAGAATAACCCTGTGCCAGAGGTTTCGTGGTGGCCATTTGCCTGATGTTGTATTTCACGTTTAATCGGAACTACTTTTCTTTATATTGAAATAAAAAATAAATGTGTTTTTCTTTAAAATTAAATCCGGCGCTCTTGTTGGGACACCCTATACAAAGATATACATATACATACATACGCATGAAAAACAAAACCCTGTCTTTGCTGTCGCGCAGTTGGATAATTTTTTTGTAAATTTATATTTATTAAATTTTTTGTAAATTTATATTTATAACAGTCCTGTGTTAGACAGACGGCATAGTTTAGGCCCTTTGCACACATGGTTTCCGTTTATATGGCGACCGTCCACACGGCTGTAGAGCTTCTAATCCTACACGGTTGCCGGTGGGCAGAATACACGGGACGTTCAGATGAATATCGCGAAATAACTCGACAATGCCATGCCGCATCCGTGTGAAAGGCGCAATACTTCACAATTGTCCACTACGCACACCTTGAAACAGTCAGTCAGAACGGCTGCAAAGCATCAAGCCACGGCCGCGGTGACGTGTGAGAGCATAAGAATGCCTATTGCACTGAAGAGTCCCGGTACCGATACGAAAACCGTGTGTGTGTGAAAAGGGCCTTAATAATAGGATTTCGTTAATGTGATGCACAGAGGCTAGCTTGCAAATCCATGTGCTTGATATAAAGGATGGTGCAAATTTTGGTCCCACCCTCCAATAGCTACATGTTATACATCGTTAGATAGATATTTTTGAGCTGAACAAAAGTTATTATGGCACCAAATTCCAAATCTTAGTCCGGTCAGAGTTATGCATTATTAAACATGCCAGTTTAACAATAGCCAAGAGTAATCCTTTTCCCGAATACAATGAACTTTTTTAATTAATACTAGTATTAACATCTACGTATGTCGATTTCGTGTCTTGCTCGATCGATCAGGTTAAGCTACGCTTGCCGCGGTTGGTCCGTGGATGGGTGACCATCTTTACATATCAAGACCCCTCCGTGCCTTGGAAAGCACGTTAAGCCGTTGGTCCCGGCTGTCATTCGTGGATCTTGACATTCGCTAGTCTTACCAAGAGGTATCACCCAGTAACTGAGTTGTGGTGGTCAGATAGGCAGTCGATCCATGTAAAATACTGGTATTCACCTGCATCCAGTCAGACTGGAAGCCAATTCCAACATCGTTGGGAAACTGCTAGGCAGATGATTATCTACCTATCTACATGTAAATAGTAAAAAAAAAATGTATTCGGGAAAAGCATTACTCTTGGTTATTGTTAAACTGGCATGTTTAATAATGCATAACTCTGAACGGACTAAGATTTGGAACTTGGTGCCATAGTGACTTTTGTTCAGCTCAAAAATACCTATCCAACGATGTATAACACGTAGCTATTGGAGGGTGGGACCAGTGTTCATACAAATCCTGGCATCATCCTTTAGTTTATAATTTTAAAAGAAAAATGAGATGTTAAGGTTCTCGAAACAGTAATTAATTTTGTTACTAGGACATATCATACTCTTTACTGTAAGTCAACATTGGTAGAATGGTATTAAGGTGATAAGATTGTTCTACGTAGCTAGTATGATAAGGATAACGTAAATATGCATGATTGTATAAACAGATATCAATAAGAGAACAGGGGCTTGTGGCTAAGTAATAACAGCCGCACGGATCGGTCGATCGGGTTAAGCTACGCTTGCCGCGGTTGGTTTGAGGATGGGTGACCATCTTTACATACCAAGACCCCTCCTTGCCTCGGAAAGCACGTTAAACCGTTGGTCCCGGCTGTCATTCGTGGATCTTTGACAGTCGTTACGGGTCGTCAAAAGCCCGAAAGTCTGACAACCAGTCTTACCAAGGGGATTCGTATTACCCAGTAACTGGGTTGTGGAGGTCAGATAGACAGTCGCTCCATGTAAAATACTGGTATTCACCTGCATCCAGTCAGACTGGAAGCCAATTCCAACATATAACACTTTGTCCGACCCGGGAATCGAACCCAGGACCCCACGCTCAGCAGTCGCGCTTGCAACCACGAGACCAACGGGGCAGTGTAACAAACGTAATATGAGGCATATTACGTTTTATGAGGTTACATAAAGAAAAAAAAAACTTATAGCAAGCAGCTTTTTTTGAATAATACTCTTTTACCTCATTGTTATCGCGATGCCGATACTCCGATAGCCAGAATAAGTGGAATGATTTCCGAATTTTTTGTCGAATAAGGAAGGAGATACGATTATGTAGGTAAACAAGCAACATACCGGTAGCGTTGAGATCGTTTTCGGAATCCGTTTGGTGCAGCGGCTGCGGGTGCGGGTAGAGGAAGCGCTGGTTGCCCTGCGCGACTACGTGGCGCCGCTCGCCGCGCCAGTGTTGGAAGCGCGCCAGGCGCTCCGTGTCGGGGCGCTGCCACGTCGTGGTGCGTGTGTTATGGTCTACGTAGTACACGCGGCCGCGCGCGTCGCGCCGCACCTCCCAGCCCGGCGGCAGCGGCTGCGGCCGCTCCCACGACGTCGACCGCGTGTTGTGGTCCACGTAGTATCTGGCGGTTGAAATGTCTACTTCAATCTCTGACCAAGAATATTTACCGCTTGCCTTGGAAGTAGCCAGGCTGTTTTTAAGCGTTTTAGTAACAGTGATATCTTTAATCGAACATGATTTTAGAACTCGGAAAACTCACTAGGGCCTTGGGGTCCGAGTGCTCATATTTTGTGTATTGAATTTTCGTATTTCGCAGGCTGGGAACGGCATTAGATATACACAATTTAATGTATTGTCATCTCCACCTTGTATAATATCATAGTATGGAGTGTGGATATTAGTATAGATGACACTGCTCATGCTACAACCCCACAAATGTTCAGATATTCAGTGCATGAGCACAGAAAACATTCAGGAAAGTGGTTTGTTATCAAACAACAGGCTAAAACTATAAGGAAATAAGTACTTCAATGCCTTCATTTAAAAAACAAAAACCGAGACCGACACACCTACCTTGCCATACAATATTTAGCATGAATCACAACAATATATTATTCATATCATTTATTATTATAATTTAACTATTAAATGTAAAAAATACAATGAGTGTGAAAGTAAGTCGCTTGCTTTGAACGAGTGGAATTAATGGTCTACGATTCAAAAACCTGACATCCTTTAAGCAAACGCCTTCCTGCCTACATCATCAGATCAATCCATGGGGCCAAACTCGTTTGGTCTACGATTTATAAGGCCGAGTTCCTGTGACCACCTACCTGCTCCATCATCAGACTGTGTTCACCATCTCTAAGTCAACTACGCATCAAGACCAATTGAATAAGCAACCCAAACACGATATGTCTGCTGTAAGTGGTTCAGCTGTTGGTTATTCCGCAGGCTTTCCTGACTGCATCATCAGTTCAAGGTTAGGTAATAGGTAATACGGGCTGGTTTCCGCAACTCCACGACAAAGCGCGTATTTTGAGGTTACCATGTGAATGCAGCATATCAGCCTATAATGTTCCCAACTTCCCACTGTTGGGTCACAGGCCTCCTTCAGCCTATAATGTTCCAAACTTCGCACTGTTGGGTCACAGGCCTCCTTCAGCCTATAATGTTCCCAACTTCGCACTGTTGGGTCACAGGCCTCCTTCAGCCTATAATGTTCACAACTTCGCACTGTTGGGTCACAGGCCTCCTCTCGGTGAGAGAGAGTGGGCCGTAATCCACCACGCGGGTCCAGTGCGGGTTGGTAGATGTCACATGTCTTCGAATGTTTTGTTCTAGAACGAACATTCGAAGACCTGAAGGAAAATCTTTTTTCTTCACCGTTTTGAGAGCAGTGGTGATGAAATAAGTGTAAACCTTAGTAAAGCTCGTGTCGAACCAACGACCTACAATTCGTCGCGAACGAAAAAGCGGCCGTTACCACTGGGCCACCACTGCTCTTAGCTCCTAATAAATGTAGTGTTAACAAAATATTATAGTATACCATATTTCAAGTCGATCGGACGAGTCAAAGTGAAATAAATAAAATTGTGTGGCCGAGATCCCTACACCACACCAAACAGAAAAGACCAGAGGGGCAATTCTCGTAATTTTAAGAACGATCAGTCTGTTCGTCTGAATCTGTCAAAAATACCTCAATTTCCCTACATTTGACAAGATCTTGACCCTACATTTGTTTGTCGCCGAGGTGAGACTGCGACTAGATTTTGAACGTTTTAAATTACGAGAATTGGCCTCTGAAATCTTTAAAATTGCTGAACAGTCTATCGTGAAACTTAGCTAAGAACCACTCAGACTATAGGTACCAGCTTTCTAATAAAAATTAAAAGTAAAAAAATCTTTTTAAAAACAAGCTTTCATAATATTACTTAAATGCGCTTCTTAAATTTACTTATTTATCTACACAGGTAAATCTCGCGACAAGCTTTTATACCATATAAATTGTGTAATGAAGTAATGATGTTATAAGTTGAATGAAGTAGTAAGTAAGAAGAATGAAGTTATAAGTTGATAGTAAAAGTTTTAAAGAAAAAGTTTATTTTATTCTTTTTAGCGCATTTAAGTACCTATATAAAAGCTTGTTTTTTAAAAAGTTTTTTTTTTTACTTTTTAGCGGATTCTCAGTCTATTCACCTCGTTCACCACATCATGTTACACCCTAATGCCACTCAGTCCTCGGACCGGTCTCACCTTGACTTGGGTGTTTGGAGCAATGCACCACTTATTTCAGCTTGTAGCTTGTACCTTACGAAACATAGTTCCGGGTTTTATTTTGGAGTTATCTTTCTCCTAGACAGGTTGCAAACCAATGCTGTTGACGCATATCTCACCAAATTACACATGTCAAAGTTAACCAACCGATGCTACAGATTCGACCTCAATATCATAATCGAGGACTCCCAAAAACCCCAGTACATCAAAATTTCAGACGGATTGGAGCAACGGAGTTTAACTCGAATTCGTATTCTCAGCAAGTCCTTTCATTTGATACCCATGTTGTAGTGGGAGCGACGATGCCAGACACACAGATACACAGAACGACAGAGCCATCAAACATAAAACACCTCTCTTTATACGTCGTCGGGGGTTAAAGGTAAGCGTCCACAGGCCCGCATCGCACGTATCGGACGCATCGCATCAAACGGATTAATTAAACTGCGTCCACTGTATCGGCAGCGATGGGATTGCTGACGCGAGTATCAGCAATCGGATTGCCGATGCCACCTTCATTCGGATTTTTGTAGTGATCGTACGTGCGGAAAGTGTTTGTGAGAATGGAAGAAAGCGATGGGGCGCGTCCACTGATCGGCATTCCTTATGACGTCATCGGTACGCATCGCATGTGGACATTGCCGATGAGCGGTCCGTACGGTGCGGATCAGTGGACGCTGTTGTATGAGTTTATATACAAGGCAAACTAAAATCCGTTACGTGCGATGCGTCCGATACGTGCGATGCGGGCCTGTGGACGCTTACCTTTATAAAGACAAGTCATCGGTACCTGCGGCCGTACACGTCGTAGCGCATCTCCCAGCCGGCGGGCAGCGGCTCCTCAGCAGGGTTGGCGTACACCACGGCGACGCCGGGCGCGGCTGGCTCCGCGTCCGCGTGCGACGGGCCCGCGCCACCGTCCGGCAGCGCGACCGGCACGCCCGCGCCTCCCGGCCCTACCGCGCCGCCCGCCACGCCCGCGACGCTCGACCCTCCGTGCTGCAGGGTGCCGTTGCTGAGCGGCGGCGGGCCCGGTGGAGGCTGGATATTTAGGAGTTAATTTATTCATAGATATTGAAGTCAAATAAGTAATCACACTTAAGAGCCTATACTACCTCAGCTAAAATTCACTCTTTATCTCGCTCGCACGATACTGCTCGCGGACTGTGTGAAAGCGAGACAGAGTGCGGTGCTGGGCGGGAGGCAGCGCCAATAGTTTAGGTATTTGCTTTTTACGGTGAAAATAAAGGTAATTCAAAAAAACTAACTAACATAAGACCTGCTTTATAGTTAGTTCAGTTAGTATGCAAAGTTTCATGATCTAATTTGAAGTATTTTTTGAATACCAGCGGTTTATTGTTCGGTTTGGAGGTAACTTTGGATTTTTTTTCTATCGAGAAAATTTTATGGAATCGTGTTTTCGTCTAACATAAGACCTTACATTAATCCTCAACTTTAGCATATATTTATTTCAAAATTAATGCTGCAGAATTTTCGACATAACGGAGGATCATGCTAAGCCCTTTGAGGTAGTATAGGCTCTTAAGTGCATCTAATTATAAATTATCACAACACTTACTCTTAGGTTTTGTGAGCGAATAATAGATCGCATAGCAGATTCCGCATTGCTCCGTAACCTAATCCGAGCCCGAACTCCGTCATTAAGGGGACCACCGCTGTTAGTAGATTCTCCGAGTAACTCATGTGACTGACTTAAAACTGATGGATCGACTCTTAGGCCGTCCAGAAGTATCACCAATTCAGCGGCTTTTACTTCCCCACTTACACTAGACGAGTTTTCTTGGGACACGGTTTTCATCAAATCTGAAAAAATAGGTTTCCATTTACTTGTATGTAGTGTAAAAGTTGTAAAACGATTAAACTAAATGGGAATGACATATTGCGAGTGTAACAATGCAAGTACTTGGGGCATTATGTAACCGAAATGGCCTTAATGATCAAGTGGATATTGAGAGTACGGAGCGTAGGGCGCTAGCAGTCCGATGTAACATGTTGGCTCGCTTTTTAAAATAACGCTTTTTAAAGCCAAATGTTTTACACGTGCAGTCTGTGGACCAACTATACTCAGCGGGCTATCAGCGCCCTGCGGGTCCAATATTATAACGGGTTCAGGATGTTGATGGGGCTGCCCCGTTTCTGCAGTGCATCAGGTATGTTTGCACAAGCACACGTCGATGGTTTCCACGCCATCGTCAGACAGAAATCTGCCTTTGGTCTGCAGAGTGCGGGGGAGCTCCAACTCCATCCTGAAGACCATATTGGGGAGGTGCGAGTCTCCGGTATTAGGTGATGTTGTTCGAAGATGTATTTCGAACAACAGCCTTGTTTCCAAATAGATAATAAGTTTACTAACATAGGTATAAGTTATCTTTTTGTTTACTAACCCTTAGGGATGCTGCTTATCCGAAATAAAGATAATTTTATTTATTTAAAACTAAGTTGCTTCTCCGCATTTGTCGACAAATTTTCCCGCATTCGGTTTGAGTGTCAAATACAATCATAATACATTTTTAGTTTAAGGGTAGTAGAGTTTTGTAATCAAGCTATAAAAATCGATCTTATGGTGACACTGACTAAAGCAATTAGGTTAGTAAGGGTACCGTCGCTAGTCGCTACCGTACAGGCGCGATATGACGCACGACCTGCGACGCGATGTAACTGATACATCGCGATTCCTTATAGTCGCGTCGTTCGGCTGTCGAGTCGCACGCTTCTTTATAGAAAATGTAGGTACTACCGTGCTAAAGATAGATCACAAGTTTCCAAGAGATTTTTAACATCAAAATATAAATAATGTCCTATACCACTGTAGCTCTCGAAAAGGTCTACAGAAAACGCGGCGGAAGAAACGCAGATATAAAATAAAAAAATCGGTCTTGATCGTATGAAACCCGTAGGTACAAAAAAAATAGTTATTATAAAAATAGAAGCTTCCTCATTATTCATTTATTTATTTTCGCACAAAAAAAAATTAAACCGACTTCAAAATGAAATTAACTCAAAATTATGAAATAATTTTAATTTCGGAAGTCGGTGTCTTTGGGATCTGTATTTTAAAGTTTTAGTTTTTTGCCACCGACTTCCGAAATTAAAATGATTTCATAATTTTGAGTTAATTTCTTTTTGAAGTCGGTTTATTTATTTTTTTTATTTCGTAATTTTTTTTTTGTTGTTGCACTAGAATTTGACCAAGGTTTTGAGAAGTTTTCCAATATGACCCAGCCTGTCCCATCTTGCTGCCCTCTCCCCAGCGACGCCCTAAGCCGAGGTTCGTACCCCACAGGGGGTGCCCTTAGCGTAGTCGCTTAGTATATAGTAGATAAATGCCCCTGGCTGGAGGCTTTGAGTTTTCTTAAGGCAACCACAGGATAGACCGGTTAAGTAGTCACGACCTCTCAAGGTCAACTACGAGATGCCATATTAAAAAAAAAAAAAAAAAAAAAAATCCCTTTGACACTACACCCGTAGCTCGTATCAATACGCCAAGCCGTCACACTTACACGTGTTAGTCCATATCTTGAAAATTACTGAATCGATTTTGATGAAACTTGCACTGTTCCCTAAGTTGAAGTAAATGTAAGCCAATAAAAAAAAATGGTCACGATCCGATTAATAGTTGCGGAGATATGCGTGGACAAACATACATACATACGTCTTTAAAATTTTGTATATTTGTTTGGAAGCCCTAATAGATTGTCATATGTGAATATAATGCAATTCCAATAATATTACATACATACGTGTCAAATTGATAACCTCCTTTTTTTTTAAGTCGGTAAAAAGGTACAAAGGCGGACTTAATGCCTTAGGTATTCTCTACCAGTCAACCAATTCATTTTTTATTACTTTAATATAACATGAAACTAGCCTGCAAAGGAGTAGAACTTCACCTGCTTATTACAAGTTATTCCTAAGGTCAATGTTAATAAATGTTATGAATGTGCTTTGGCTAAGCATTATTCCTGTCACTGTCGCACAACTATGCAACTAGAAGTGGAAGGTTGAGGCGGGATAACATCTAAGCCAAAGCACTTGCTAAGTAATGTTTATTCATCTTTGCAGACAATAGTCCACCAGACACCTTGCATATGCCCTGTCATCTGTGTACTTGAGGATCTTATGACAGCATCAGCAAACAGTGCTCACATGGCTGAATTATGGGCCATACATAATATTTGAACTTTCTTACCTACTTTTTATTTGCCATTGAAACACTAAGAGATCGAGTTAGAAACATCACACTGCGCTATATAACTCAAGTAGCGGATGTTGGAGAAAAAACAGCCAGGCTGAAGTGGGAGTGGGCCGGACACGTCTCACTCACAGAGATGGGCAAATCGTCACTCACTGGACGCCTGAGGCAGGACATTGCTGTCGAGGTAGACCAATGCAAAGTGGCGTGACAATCTAATATCATTTGCAGGGACAAAATGGCCAGAGATCGCACAAAACAGGGAGGTTTGGAAGAAAAAAGGGGAGACCTTTGCCCAGCAGTGGGACACAAAATAGGCAAAAAAAAAAACTAAGAAGAAGTAGATATGTATAAACCAAACAAACAAACTTTTGTAAGTTAATGTTTTGCCAGTCATTCAAATGTGTTGTTGCTGGTATTGTCATAATTTTGGTAAAGGTGTAAGTTAAATTTTATATTTACCTATGATCAGCTCCACATTATCACATTTTCCATTGCAGTAAAGCAAAACTTTCAACAAATTTACTCGTTTTTCACCAATCACATTATCTTTCCTGAAACTATGATAATCTGCAAGCCGGAACAATAACTGAGACTGTGGTGTTACAAGCACTGTAAGATCTTCTTTCCATTTTGGATGCAAGGTATTCTTTATAACTTCAGTGCGTCTTGAAATTTTGTCATCGATTATCACTTGTAAATATGGATTTGGTTTGAAGAGCCCCGAATTCTTGATGTTTGCTGATTCAACTAATGGAAAATAATACAGGTCTTGTTAGCAATAAAAAAACTACAGCAACTAGAGCAGCAGTCATTACAATTTAAAGTGTTGCACAAAGGTCTTTTTTTTTTTTTTTCGGGTGGTAAATCATCAAATGACCCCTCCCGCACTGGGTGGAGTGGAAGGGAGTGTCAGACTCTTACTGACTAAAACCCACCCGTGTTCCTTCAGCCAGCGGGCCAGTGGTAACCCTTTCGGACAATCCCGCTGACACAGGTGCACAAAGGTGCAAAGGTGCTTGTGAAACTTAATATTGAAGTAAAAAAAAAATGTAAAGATAAGTCTACTGCTGCTGCTACAGTGATTCACATATCAAATATGGTAATTAACTTAATACAGAAATAATTGAATTTAGGGCTGATTTTTCAATCAACAGATTATATTTATTCATAGAATTAAATTGACATCTGATAGATTTTGTATGGAAGAACTGTCAATAACTTTAAATTACTCCTCGGATATCGGGATCAGGATTTCTTTATTTATCGGGATCTGGCGTTGGAAAAATCAGCCCTTAATGTGATAGGAAATATTTTTTCTGTTGGTTAGGGTAACAATTAATATAGGTGAGTCAAGTATGAAAGTGACTCTCTAACTAAAATTAAAGTATCTTTAAATACATTTCAGTATCTTTTCAGCATACAAAAACATGAAATTAAATCAACTGTCAAGTTGTCATAAGAATGAAATGAGAATAAAACAATATGGGTTAGTAATCCTGTAATAATGTTTGTTAGGACATTCATCTTCAGTCTACAATTTCTAAGTTCAATTATTTTAAATGAAATTTATATGAATATTAAATGGACAAAGGAGATAATAATAAAGTAAAAGTCTGAAAATACCTGTAAGACTCAGTTGATGATATGTTGACAAAGAGATTGGAGTTGTTAAAGTTGGGACAGTTTCAGTCATTGTGATGTATTTTTCAGTTCATATTATGATAGGAATAGCATTCCAGTTCTGTTCACCTAAAATAAAAATAAATCAATATGAATAACTAAATATATTTAGGTGTCATATTCAATTAAATATATCACTATGTGATCTCTCTTCTCTGAGTGTTATGTTATAATACATTTGCCTAAATAACAATGCCCTTTTAATATACTTAATATCAAAAATATTGTTAAAGCTGTAAAACCTCAATGAGTTAACAAAACCAAAGGCTTTTGATGATCATCTGAAAATTACACATGGAACAAAACAAGTAGGTACTAATTACTTATGACTAGGTTAGATAAAAAAGATAGGTAATTTCTGCCTTGATAAGGCAGGGTCTTTGGTAGGATTACACTAATGGAAAGGAAATATATTTTCCTCAGAAACTGATAGTGTATTTAATTTTGCAACTTGTAAGTTATGTGTCCTATCTTACGCAAACATTTTTTAATTTGTTTAATTAATAACTATTGATTTGGAGAGTGTAGTTCAGCCAGAAATATAAATCGAGTTCAGCAGTGTATTGATTGACGACTATTGCAAAATAAACAAATTGAAATTATGAAATGAGCGACGTAAAAGTAATAATGATAATAAAGCATTTATATAGAATAAATCATCACAAAATACCATTAATGAGGCGATCCAAAGGACAGAAGTCCTTCAAATTATCTCATATCGTTGTTCTTATCTCACTGAAAGGAAATACACAAATAATGTTGTATCGTCACGGAACATTCATAACGCGGATTTAAAGTCAATATATAATTATTCACAGTAATATCACAAGGAAATAGTTGGAAAACTCGAAATGTCTATCACTAAAATATGCTTCCAAGAACTAATAATAAAAATTTAAATTGATTAGAAATACTAAATTCCTGAAATTAGTCACTGCACTGTTGAATCTTGAGTGTTGTGTCTTGTGTTGTGTGCTTCTTTTGTGCGCCGTCCATCCACAGAGCATGTAATCTTTTGTCCATCCATTACTATACTCTATGTGTCCATCCTTATCTAGTGTACCTAGTGATGCCATGCCCATATAGTTACTTTACTCTTTGGTGATGGTGATGCCCACCCATCCACAGAACACAGATACTCCATTATTCGTAGACAGAGTAATCTATAGACTCATGGTATCCGTGTCACCGAAAGAAAGGGACAATAAATTCCGGCAATCTTCATCATACTATCATTTTGACGTGACAACGTCTTAAATTAGGTTGCGACTGGGAGTCACTTATGAAAAAGTGTAACGCTCGGTAACGTTACGATGAGTCACCGAACGAGAGAGAGGCCCGCCGAATGCCTTGCGTCTCTCTCCCACTCAACTATGATCGGATGATCGGTCGTTGTCACGTAAAATCTTCGCCCGTAAAACCGACTTTACAGGCAACCATTTTTTACAGCTTATTACACTACACTTTACCATTTTCACAGTTGCGCAAATGTATGCTATTATTCAATTATGCACGAAAAAGATCTTATTTTCCGTTTAATAATAGCGGTGTAGTTTTTATTAATTCATTCATAATTTTTATTATTTCATTCATAAACGTCAAACTTGTTGTGCACATTGATGTGCTTAGCCGACACGCAGTAAGGGACAGAAATATTCTTACTCTGTCTCTTTTCTTTGCTAGTGACGTTAATATATTTCTCTTTTTCTTGTGCGAATGATAAAAAATTAAATTAAAAATTTAAAAAACCCCCGACAAAAATAAAATTAAGGAATCCCTACAAAAAGCATGAAATAAAAAAATAAATTTGAAAAAATCTTATGGAAGTCGGGGGACCGTTCTGTGGAACACCTTCTATTCTGCTTCTGAGGTCCCCCGACTTCCATAAGATTTTTTCAAATTTATTTTTTTATTTCATGCTTTTTGTAGGGACCTTAATTTTATTTTTGTCGGGGGTTTTTTAAATTTTAAATTTAATTTTTTATTTCATGCTTTTTGTAGGGACTCCTTAATTTTTGTATTTAATTTCTTTTATTTTCTTCCGTTTTAAGATTCTGGTAATTAGGTGTTTAATCAGGTTTTTTATCCGTCAAAAAATATTGATTAATTTATAGTTGAAGAATATTTTTTAAGATTAAACAGATTTTTTTGTTTTATTATATTTTTCAAGTTTTTAGTTTTGATTTCGTTAGGTAGTTAATATTCCTCATTCCCTTTCAATATAGTGTAAATTATTCTACTTGTCAAGCCCTTTCATTTGATACCCATATTGAGGGAGTTGGGAGGGATGCACAACCCCCCACACACACACACACACAGACACGAACAAACTTATAACACCCCGTCGTTTTTGCGTCGGGGGTTAAAAATGGAACGCAAGCAATACTCCCATAGACAAAATTATAGAAAAAATAAATACTGAGGGGTGGAATGTGCTTGCTGTCACAGTTTTATTTTACGTGAGTTTTATCCAATAGACAATAAGGCGTATTTTCGGTTGCGTTAGTTTATGGCAGCGTACACTTTAGTGGTTAGGAGGTTCCTCTCTCTGGAGCCCTGACCGCCGCGCCGGTAGCTTGGACCCTGTTCCCGATAACGGTGGGCTACTATTTTTTATATTTTTAAATGTTTGTATATTTTTGTATATTCTAATATTTAAAAATATAATTTATGTGTTATTTAATGAAATAAAGAGAATATACAAGTATACTTATAATAAAAAATAGGGGAAATCAACGACGAATTCTCTTTGGGGGAAATAATCAAAGGGCGTCAAAAAATTCATCCGCTTCGCTGTCAACTGGATTCGTGCCCAAAGGACTGGCAGCATTGCCAACCGCTTAGCGATGTCTCGAAATACTAAGTGGGCACTCGACTCGGGCCCCATGGCCCTAAGGTTTAAACCCCAAACGGCTCATACATATTAGGTTCCAAAGAGATTGGAGTATTTGCGCCGTTTGAGGTTTTCCGCACCTGCAGCAGCACAGCTCACCGTGCTTGGAAAATGGGATGTCGCAAGGGTGTCGCTGTCGACACACGTTGCATCCCACACCAAAGGCCTACCAACCTTTCAAGGCATTATGGTCATACGTTATTACGTACAACTTAATACTGCCAGCAAATTGCAAAAAAATGCAAAAAACGCAAATTGTAAAAAACGTAAGAAAATTTGAATTTCGCGGGCTAGATAACCGTGAGCGCTCTGGCGGCTGGAGTTCGAGTACTTCGAGTTTCAACCCCAAACGCTCGAGAATACAATTAACAATAAGGTCACCTCATTGGAAAAGGACAAATTCCAGTTGATTTTCCTCTTTCTAGATTAAATCTGGGGGCTTACCATCACCTCTTAAAGCAGGGCAGAAGTTGAACTGCACTACTTTTTTGTACTAAGACGTCATACAAAAAAGTAGTGCAGTTCAACTTCTGCCCTGCTTTAAGAGGTGATGGTAAGCCCCCTGTGCTTGTAAGCTTGTATCAATAAAAAAAGTAATTTAAAAAAATTAAACCGACTTCAAAAAGAAATTAACTCAAAATTATGAAATAACTTTAATTTCGGAAGTCGGTGTCTTGGGATCTGTATTCTAGTTTAAGTTTTATGCCACCGACTTCCGAAATTAAAGTTATTTCATAATTTTGAGTTAATTTCTTTTTGAAGTCGGTTTAATTTTTTTAAATTACTTTTTATTTCGTAATTTTTAGTTTTTGCACTAGTATTTGACCAAGGTTTTGAGATGTTTTCCCTTTGACACTACACCCGTAGCTCTTATCAATAAGCCAGGCCGTCACACTTACACGTATTAGTCCATATCTTGAAAAGTACTGAATCGATCTTGATGAAACTTGCACTGTTCCCTAAGTTGAAGAAAATGTAAGCCAATAAAAAAAAAATGGTCACGATCCGATTAATAGTTCCGGAGATATGCGTGGACAAACATACATACATACATACATACATACATACATACATACATACATACGTCTATGAAATTTTGTATATTTGTTTGGAAGCCCTAATAGATCATCATATGTGAATATAATGCAATTCCAATAATATTACATACATACGTATCGAATTGATAACCTCCTTTTTTTTTTGAAGTCGGTAATAATACAATTGATCGAATCATCATCATCATTTCAGCCGAAAGACGTCCACTGCACGTCCATTGATTGAATAAATCATCATCATCATCATCATCATTTCAGCCAAAAGACGTAGCGTTGGAAGGCCTCCCACAAGGTGGACCGACGACCTTGTGAAGGCCGCAGGAACCCGTTGGATTGAATAAATAGTACATACTTATTCCATGGCCATGAGTGACAGTGACATGAAGTATGATTTTGTCAGTCTCAGAGTTAGTAGTGACATTTAGAATTTTATGTATCAAGCCAGTGGTCCAGTGTTTTGTATTGATTTTTCGATTTCGTTCTAATAAATAGTTCTCCTCAGATCTAATACTTACAGCAGGAAGTTAAATATATTCAATACGCCAGGTAAGTAAAAAGCTATTTTCATGCTATTACGCCAAATTATTTACAGCAAGGGCAGATTTATTGAAGTAGAGAAGAGATTCTGATGTCATTTTTTCTTTTCAAAATTATATCTCGCCAGAATCTGGTATAGATTTATACTTTACATGATCAACATTTTTCTATAGGAAACAAGTTAATTTGATTTTGAAAAGTAATTAAACATAGGCTGAGCCTTTGACCGTAATAATGAACTAATAACGTCTTTAATTTAAAATCCTGAGTTACCTTTTTGCTTACCTTGACGGATTTACTTTCTAATAAAATTAATGATGTTTTATACGTTATCAAATACGCAATACTGGTAGAAGTAAAGATGTTTCTATCTTTTTAATATTATTGTTGTTTTTGCTGTATGGTGGGTTTATGCTTGATAGGGACATACTGGGGTTTACAAGACATTGGTTAAAATTAAGTTATATAATATAGTCTGTATAACCACGTGTGGGAGGCCTTTGCCTTGCAGTGGGACAATACAGGCTAGTTAAATTAGAAAATCATAGGTTTTTGATATTTAAATGTTTCATATCTTTAAGCAAAGTTTATAAATAAACCCCACTGAGTGTGAGGTGCATGTATGAAAAAAAATAAGAACTAGGCATGTTGTGGTTGGTGGACATGATGAAAGAAATGAGATAATATGCTTGTTGCTGAAGTTAATTAAAATTCAAGATGTTACATAATCAATTTACCTTTTAAAGATTGCCTGGGTCATAAAACTTGGATTTTTCCAAGGATGAGTCCAGTAGAGAGTGTTCCAGTTGCAGTATTAAATTGCATTGATGACTATGTGGAATTACTTTATGATGATATCCCAGAAAAAATAAAAGGATCTGCTCTTATACTGCAACTTGCTAGAAATCCTGATAATTTAATAGAGCTAGCACGAAATGGTAAGTTGAATAGTTATCTGTTTAATTAAAATGTTATATTCATTCACTGACAAACAATGCACAGCCTAAACTGCTGGGTCTAGAAGCATGAAATTTTGCCCAAGAGCTCCTATTTAACTAATGTTAGCACTGAGGAAGGTTTTTTGAAAATGTGTATACAGGCTGTTAGTGTGAACAGTGGCAATATTTAAGGAGGTGCATAAGTATCATGAGTAGATTCTAAAACCGTTGAAAAAATATGACCTTTTTTTTTTCTAAGTTTTTCTTCTAATATCCCGAAAAATAATAAATCATAGTCACATTACTGTTAGGCCTCTGCCCCGCATGTACCGGGCCGCGCCGGCGGCGCGCGCGCAACGTCAGTCTGCGCTCAGTAGGGATGTGACAGTATACATAAAAAATCGATTATTAATTAATCGATTATTTTGCCTAGTAATAAAATCGATTATAAAATAATCGATTTTTTAATAAAAATAATCGATTTTATTAAAATATCGATTTTTTCCTTTTTTTTTTTGATAGTTTAAATTAAACGCCTGAAATATCGATTATAACTATCTATCACAGCACTCAGTTTTATTAATAATAATAATAAACATTAATTACACAACAAGTTAATAATTTCACACAAAAAAGGATTTTTTTAAATTTCTCCTTTCGCGCGAAATTCAAATTACATTTAGATTAGACATTACGTTTACGTTAGATTTCTACCACCAACCACCAATCTCATATGAAAAAGTGTTAATGGTAGAAATCTGACTTAGAAAGATGTATTAATGATTCTAATGATTATAATTATCTAAATATGTACCTGTTACTGTCGTGAATCATATTTTAATCAAGATACATCCTGACACTGACCTGCAAATTGCAAAAACCGCGGTCGCGGTCTCATCTACCCATTCACGTTAAGGGGGAAGCGCTAAGGTGGCCCGCGAAATTCAAATTTTCTTACGTTTTTTGCAATTTGCTGGTCAGTATTAAGTTGTACGTTGATTAAAATATGATTCGCGGTCGTAACAAATATGAATTTACAGAATTATAATAATTAAAGTCATCAACACAACTCTCTAAGACCATACGTACCGTACTTTGCGGCTTCACGTTCCTGACTAAAAAGCTGTGTTGCGGCCGTTCTAACTTCTAGGTGAAAAAAATCGGCAGTGAATAAGAAATCGATTTTTTATTAATCGATTTTTTGTAATATTAAAATCGATTATAAAAATCGTTTTTTTTTTAAAAAAAATTCGATTATTAATCGATTTTTTCTATAATCGATTTTTTTTTCACAGTCGCGCTAGAGAGTGTACGTGTGCCGTTTGCGGACAGACTACTCTCGCGCATCACGTAGATACGTGTATCGACGCGATATTAGTTACCGACAATGGCCGCGTTCTCGAACGAACAACTTACCGAAATGGTTAGACTCTATGCGATAGCCGGTGATAGTTTACTTGCTGCTCAGGACCTGTACCAGGAATTGTACCCGGGTCAACGGGCGATGGATTAGTCGCGGAGAACCTGTCGCTTGGCCTCCTCGCTCGCCTCACCTCACTCCCCTTGACTATTTTTTATGGGGCGATTTAACGTGACGACGTGTGTATGCAACGGAGTTTAATACCAGACGCGAATTGAAAAGACGCAAGTGCTTTCAATGACGTAAAGAGTGAGAGTGTTGTACTTAATCGAGTGCAAAATAACTTAAGAAGACGTGCGGAGACATGTTTAGCCGTAAACGGTTCACATTTTGAACAGATTTTAAGACTAATGTAAGTTATTTCGGCTCTGTGCCTACGGCCTGACCTCTGAGATTACCTCTTCCATTTACGCTCACGTATCGGTGTGTGTACCCCCTTATCTATCCCGTTCCATCCCTAAACGACCTACCTATCGCTATCTCTTTCTCACGCTGTGCTTGACGGCTAGAGTCGGCCGCGCAGAGGCCCGCTTACTTCAGTACGCTTTTATTTACGCAAGCGAATGGTGTGTGTACAAATGTGACAATTAAAAGTTCTCGAAAACGTTGAGTAACGTTCGAAGAAAATAAAAAGGACAATAATATTCAAGGTGAGTACCTAATTAATATGAATGTTTTATTTCTCAGATAATTTCTCTTTCGCACGAGAATATTGTGGTTCCTATTATCCGGTTTGTAACCAGATTTATAGGTTAACCTAACATAATTTCAAATTTGATTCCGATCTCGGGTTCAAACCCAGACGGTTAGTCTCAAATCACGTATAAATACCTACGCGAGCAGAGAGTATTTAGACTACTATTTCACTCGGTTTGTAGCCAGTTTTAAAGTTTAACTAAACATAATCTCGAAGTAGACTCCGATCTCGGGTTAAAGCCCAGACGGTTATAGTCTCAAACCACGTATAAATTTACGTGATTGGCCCGACCAGCTACGAAAGCTGGGCCGACCGGCCCCGAACTTTGATACGTTCGGACAGAAAATGTGGCCCGACCGGGCCCGGATTCTGGCCCGACCGGGCCTGAAGGCTGGCCCGACCGGGCCTGGAGTTTGACCCGACCGGGTCCGGAGTCTGAACCGACCGGGTCCAAAGTTTGATCCGACCAGATCTGATCCGACCAAGTGCAAAATCCGACCCGACCGGGCTTGACCAACTGGCCTTCTAAGGTATTTCCTGATGATCGCCGATTACTAAGCGCTCTTTTCCTTTCTAATCAGATGGCGACTTCGCAAAATTTTATCACACTGGGTGAACTGGTCACGCGGAATTCCGATGAGGAAGAGGAGGAACTTCTAGCTAAAGTTAAATCTATCATCGAAGAGAGTCTCCCCACTGGTTGGAGAGACTGGAAAGTTATCGATTGGTCCAAGGAGGAACTCCTCGGCAGGAAAATGGACCACAAGGTCCTGAACAAAATACGTTTCGCAATCCCATCAGTGGAGCTGGTTAAAGCCTTCTATCCTGAAGCAAAAAATATCGGCGAAAAAGCCTACAAAAACATGAAACTGAAGCTATTAGACTGGGATATTTGCAGGGCCCTTATTACTAACCCAAACCACGTAGCAGCAAAACTGCGCGGATCTTCTGCGCAAGCAGAGATATTTAAAAGGGCAGTAGAGACAGTAAGAGCGTCTGTTTGCTCCAGGGAACAAATCTCGGACGCATTGACTTCTGACATAGAGTCACATAAAAATCGAGTTAGAATCTACTCCAGGTCTAATTCCGAAACGCAAAATAACCCTATTCAAAAGCGAAGACGAGCAAGACTACCATCCACTTCCTCGGATGAAAATTCAGTACGGTCAGCAAGTGAACATTTCTATTCTTCATCACCGGAGATAAACTGTCCCAAACGCAGACGCTACTCCTCATCACCTTCCTGTTCAGCAAACAAAAATATTACCGACTCAAGACTAGACCGTATGGAGGGTATGATTCAAAACCTATACGAAATGATGAGCACAAACAAGATTGAAAATAGACCCGATAGTACGACCTGGCGAGCTCCCAGTCCGGTACTCGATTTACCCGGTGAAGACCCCAATGCAACCAATAATAATTGGGACATATTCTCCCCCTCAACAAAAGAGAGTGAGCCTGCCATACCCAGAGCAAACCCAATTCTGGAGCAACAAGGGATTAAATGCCAAAGGCTCTACGCTGACTCTCAGAAAAAACTTCAAGCATCACCTGTTTTCCATTGTCTTCGGATAAACGGAACTATGTTCCAACACTCCCACCCCAATCAGCTTAAAGATCTGCTGGGGAAATGTGACGCCGCGTTTGGTACCATAACTCATGGACTTTTGATACAACGGCTGAAACTTCAGGAAGCCCTGAAAAAAGTAGCGGAACAACACCCAGAGGCCACAGATAGCCTAAAGAAGATGCTAGCGTCAGAAAGTGAGTTCCGCTCAATATCTGACGACTTGCTTCAATACACTTGTGGCAAACGTGCCGAAGTAATTGAGTCTCGACGAAAACTGTATGAGCCAAAGAATAATTTTTACCGATCGGTCCTCAATGATATCCCGCCATCGGGAACTCATTTATGGGACGAAGACAGATTACAAGAAGTGATCAAAACACACGGTGTCTCTAAAATTGCTCCGGCCCCTCGTCGAATGTTATCGAATCATATGTATACAGAAAAGGAAAACAAACCAAAGACGCCCAGAGACCTTAACTCCTTTAGAAAACCACTTCAAGGTGTCAAAAAATTCAGAAAAACAGAGTTCAAACAGCGACCCCAGAAGCCGCAGTCAGGAAAGGACCATAAACGTCACAATTTTAAGGAAAGGGGGGGAGGGGAGAGACGGCGTTACCTTTGACAACCAATGCTTTCGGGCGGGACAACTAGCAGACCACATAACAGCGTGGAAAAATCTGGGTGCACCAAAGTCCATTATAAGCATCATAAAAGGCTACGTAATTCCATTCTCGGAAAAACCACCAATCACAACCTTAACACCATCGTTACTGAAAAAATACCGAACACCAACTTCCCCGCTGATGGACCAAGAAATTACAAAAATGACTCATCAAAAGACCATAATAAAATTAGACTGCAAGACTGGCTTCCTCTCAAAAATGTTCATAACACCAAAGTCAGACGGACAATGGAGACCAGTCTTCAACTTGAAAAGACTGAACGAATTTGTCAAGTTACAAAAGTTCCGACTGGTAAACCATCGAAAATTACAATACTTCCTACAAAAAGGAGACTACATGGCCAAAATAGACCTATCACAGGCATATCTTCATGTACCAATAGCAAAAAGGCACTGGCGTTACCTAGCACTTCACTACCGCAATGCAACCTACGCAGTAACGGCACTTCCTTTTGGCCTGAGTTCTGCGCCTCAAATATTCACAAAAATAATAAACTGGGTTGCCAAGTTACTCAGAAAACAGAACATAAGACTAGTCGTGTATCTCGACGATTTCTTGATAGTGAATCAAAACCCACGACTTCTAAGAAACGAGGTGTCAATGGTTCTAAAGACCCTGACAAATTTGGGCTTCAAAATAAACTGGGAAAAGTCAGTGCTAAACCCAACAAAAGAAATAACGTTCCTCGGAATAAACTGGAATACAGATTTGAATCTAAAAAGCCTTCCTGTACAAAAAATACAATCTCTAGAGAAAACCATCCTAAAAATCCTAAGAAGCGAAAAATGGAGTTGGCGACAAGCAAAGTCGATATTGGGCAAAATGGAATTTGCTTCGTTCGTAATACCGCTAGCTCGGCTACACTGTCGAAAGATTCAACGTGCGGTGAACAGGTTACCAGAGTCTATGCCCAACGTATACTTCAAAATAATGCCAGAAAACATTCAAGAGTTGCAGTGGTGGTCGGTAAACTTAGAACAAAGATCAAAGATAATTCTGAAAGAACCGGAAATCCATCTAGTCACCGACGCCTCAAATACGGGTTGGGGAGCAGAGTTAGAAGACGAACTGATCTCAGGACTATGGAATACCTCCCAAAAGAAATGGCACATAAACAAAAAAGAAATGTTTGTTGTCTACAAAATCTTGTCAAACTATCAGACCATACTAGAAAACAAAAGTATCCTTATACAATGCGACAACAAAACAGTGGTGGCATATATAAAGAACCAGGGTGGGACCAAATCGGTATCACTCCTAAAACTTGCAGGCGACATCTTGAATATGGCAATACGCAAAAATATAGAAATACGAATAGAACATATTCCAGGTCACTACAACGTAATATCAGATCGTCTGTCCAGGGGCAAGAGTTTACCAGACTGGCATCTATCAAATTGGATACTGAAAACGATATTCCGAAAATGGGGCACTCCATGCATAGACCTATTCGCAACACAGAAGTCGGCAGTAGTCGCAAAATACGTCACAAGATTTCCATGCCAACAAGCAGAATTTGTAAATGCATTCACAAGGAAGTGGAACTACAAACTAGGATGGATATTCCCTCCGCCACCGTTAATACCGAGGATTCTACAACACCTCAACCAGTGTCAAGGTACCTTCATATTAATAGTTCCCAGGTGGGAGAATGTGTTCTGGCGACCAATACTCAAGAAAAGATCTGTAGACAAACCGTTCACAATACGGAACCTGGTCAACCATCTGATAGACCTTCAAACCAATCAACCTCCTCCCAAAACACAAAATTTGTACTTGGAAGCATGGAAAGTACGGGGTGGGCCGATTTAGTGAAAGATTGGTCAACCAAAGAAAAACAAATTCTAGAGACTTCATGGCGCAAATCATCTCTTGGCACTTACTCGGCAGCATGGAAGAGCTGGTGCCGGTGGGCTAAGGATAAAAAAGTTTCAATTAATAACCCAAATCCCACTGAAGTAGCACAATACCTTTGCTACTTGTATTATAAGAAAAACATGTCATATAGAACTATCTATCTGCACAAATCAACAGTAGCAACATTCTCAAATCCTCTAAATTCTGACAAAATATCCAACAACCCACTAATAAAACATACACTTAAAGGAATATCAAATACAAACCCTCAGACCATAAGAGCAAAAATTTGGGATGTGAATAAATTATTATCCTGGATTCGCCACAATCCTCCAGACCCAAGCAACCTTTTTCAAGTCTCCAGGCATTTAGCAATACTACTGCTTTTATCATCTGGAAGGCGAGTGCATGACCTGACCCTTCTTAGAATAGACGATGGATTCCTGGATCAGTCAGAAAATGAAATTATTTTCTGGCCACAATACGGGTCGAAGACGGATAGGTTGAAACATCTACAATCAGGATGGAAATTAGTGAAGAATGATCAGGATCTATGGGATATTGTAAACTGGGTTAAAAATATATTGAAATATCACATCCAAGAAGACATGCCAATAGTCAGATAATTCCATATTTATTTGTGAAGACACGAGGTAAAACAGGTCCAGCCTCTCGTTCAGTAATAGCTGGGTGGGTGCGAACAGCCTTGTTGTCAGCTGGAATTGAAGCAGGTGCAGGTAGCACCCGATCAGCAGTGGCCACTTACAGATTTAATAATTGTCTGCCACTAGATGAAATATTGAAGAGGGGAAATTGGCAAGGCCCAAACAACTTTTTTAAACACTACTATAGAGAGATTGATAAGTCTGCAATCAGTGAGGCTAATATTAATAGTAAGAACTTGGTTATCGAATCTTTTGTGCCAGTGTAATACATGGATCTCATTTATTTTATGTTTTGTTTGTGTACATTTGAACTTGATTTTATACGCAGTGTTAATTATTGTACCTACCCCTATGTCTATTATGGGAGATTATTATATAGTAGGTACTCAGAAGTTTGTTTATTTGTTACTTTTTTTTATCAAAAAGTTATTTTGTTTTTATGGTATTAATACTAAAGAAAAAGACTGAGCTAAAGTCAATTTAAGATAAATTAGATTTTCCATATAATATAAGTGATTGATACTAATAAGTATTTGATGTTAAACCTCTAGATTAAAACTGGTATCTAATAAATTGTTTCTTTTCCGATCATCAACTTATAAAATCTATCCAGTAATTCAATTTAACATCCCCCAAGAAGCTTATCACAGTACGCTGCTGTGCTGATAACTAACAAGCCGGCAGATTAAAGACATATCTCAGAGGTCAGGCCGTAGGCACAGAGCCGAAATAAACCAATTTTCCCCCCAAGGGGAAGAAAATTGATATTTCGGGTCTTGCCGTAGGCCTGACCGGGGCAATTACTTGCCGGCTGATTTATGGTAGGTACTGAAGTAAGCGGGCCTCTGCGCGGTCCGACTCTAGCCGTCAAGCACAGCATGAGAAAGAGATAGCGATAGGTAGGTCGTTTAGGGATGGAACGGGATAGATAAGGGGGTACACACACCGATACGTGAGCGTAAATGGAAGAGGTAATCTCAGAGGTCAGGCCTACGGCAAGACCCGAAATATCAATTTTCTTCCCCTTGGGGGGAAAATTGGTTTATTATTGATTTTCTTAGTAAGTAGGTATTTAATCATTATTTAAATTTTAAATCAAAATCAGTGCAGTGTTGAAAGGGACAACCTAACTAAATTAGTTGTAAATAACGTGATTCTCTTTTTAAATACGCCAAAAATACCTAACTTAGAAATTAAGATGTAGTTAAGTTCGCTAATTCGCACTGTGCGTCCATTGTGCATCTCATTGTTTCGACAACATCGTAAAAAAAGTGTCAGTACCGCCAGCCCAGCCCCTACGTAATAAGGGCGATTTTTTGTGCATCGGTGAATGGAAGTTATCGAATGGCGTGTACATGTGTGCGTGCGCCGCGTACGCGATCGTGGCGGCGGGCGCGCGGCGGCCGGGAGACGCCCCGGCCGCTTCGTGCGTTATCGTAGGGTACGGTCACTTCGCGTAAAATTTCGGAATTAGAAAACTGTAAAATTCGCAAAAAAATTGGGACCAAAAACATTTAAAACTTTTGTAATATTTTTTTATTTAAGTTTATCTTTCCGTCCTTTGAAAATTGCCACTGTTTACCCTTACATCCTGTATAAAGGGTTTCCATTCCGTTCCAAAAAAACGTCATCCTCTATTTAACCAAATAGGGGTTGAAAGTTTGTCATTTAGCCGGTATGAAATCCCAGCCTATTTAAGTGGGCGCCTATTTTTACCCGACTGCGCCAGAAGGAGGGTTATGTTTTTCGAGTGTATGTATATTTCTTTGGCACGCTCTGTAGCCTAAACGGCTTGATCGATTTCAGCTTGAGAGGTGCCGTTAGATTATTCTTGTACGCAAAATATGCGCTTTGACGTGGAGTTGCGGAAACCAGCCCGTATTACCTATTCGATTCGTCTTAGTTGTGAGAGTGACACTGGGTATATCAAAACTGAAAAAAAAAAAAAATGGCCGATTTTTGGCGCTATAATATTGTCTTCAAAAAAAAATATTTTTCTCAAAACCTATCGAGTGGGATATCAAAATGAAGGGTTTTAAAAGGTCATTACAAAAATACAGTAGAATTCACGAATTAACGACTTCGCTTATAACGACTAACCGATTTTAGCGACGATAATGTTTACTCAAGTTAGGTTTCATAGTTGGATACTGAGAAAATATAACCATTTAGTGCGACTAAGCGAACAACTGCTTATAGCGACCATTATTTATCATAATACGTCCGGATAAAACGACGCGCAATGTTTTGTTTGCATAAACTACGCACCAATACCTCGGCGCCGGCGCCCCAACTTCACCCCGCCCTGCGAGCTTCACCTCTCCTTATTGGCGCGCGTAAATCACAGTTAGTGTTTGTCACCTGTTATGACAAGTTCTTAAAGCTCGACAAAATGAGTTCTATGAAGCAAAAGTGTTTTACAATTGAAGAAAAAAGTACAATATTACACCGATTAGAAGCCGGTGAATCAAATTGGCGTTTAAGAACCATTAAAATAAAGCTTATGTGATTCCTACAAAATGTTTTATTTACCTAAATAGGAAAATCAAACTTTCAAATTTGTACCTAAACTAAAAAGCTGGAAATAAAAAAAAATATAAAAAACCCGACTGCGGTAAAAACTGAAAAGCTAAAAACAAGCCCATTTTAAATTAAATAAAAGTTGGAAGCAGGCGGGACCCATACCATTTTTATTATATTTTCAAATTCAAATGTTTTTAGCTTTTCAGTTTTTTTAAACTTAAGTTTTTTACCACAGTCGGGATTTTTTTTTTTTTTTTTAATATCTATATGTCGCAGCCAACTGGTTTAATTAGCCGTTTAGTTAACCGCCTAGCCTTCTAGTATGTAGTGTAATGTAGTTTGAGACAAATTTGAGAAAAGAGCCATATTACTGTCCCAATTATTATCTGTGGGGAAATAGTATTTTTGATCTTTATTGAAATTTCAGAGGCATTATTAAGTGCACTTTCAAGGGTTCTGAGAGAAGAATGGAAAAGGAGCATTGAACTAAGCACAAACATAGTCTACACATTTTTTTGTTTCTCTACTTATAATGAATTTCATCCTGTCATTATTCAGTATAAAATTGGATCTTTGTGTATGGATGTTATTGATTATGAATTAAAGAGATATGATCAATGGAAGGAGAAAGTTGAAGGAAAAAAGCAGGTGGTCACACCGGATAAGGTGAGAATTCAATGTTAGTAAATCTCAAAATAAATGCTGGTTGTACTTGTAAAACAAGTGTAATTTATTATTTTAGAATGAGCCACCAAAAAGTCGTATTCCTGAACCGAAGCGTCGCCCCAAATCAGGCACATGGGCTGTCGCCGATGTGAATATGCAAAAATCTAGGTCACTAGTATCCAGCTACCATGAAGACCTTTGCAGTGCATCTGATGAGTTTTTATCAAAAAGCGATGAAGAACAAATGAAACGCAAATTAAAAACACTATCAAAGCGACAGGAGCAATTACTGAGGGTCGCCTTTTACATGCTACTTAATATAGCAGATAACATAAAAGTGGAAGAGAAAATGCACAAGAAAGATATTGTTGGCCTGCTTATTGGTGCGATGGAGAGACATACGAATATAGACCTTCTCATTCTTATTGTCTCATTTTTACAAAAACTCTCTATTTTCGTAGAAAATAAAACAAGTATGGCATCGAGAGGAATTGTTGAAAAATTAGCGCCATTGATGAATTCTACTAATGCTGATCTAGTAAATGTTACTTTGAAATTGTTGTTTAATTTAACTTTTGATACAAAACTACGCAACAAGATGATAAAATTGGGATTACTGCCAAAGTTTATACAATTTACAAGTATGGTGCTTCTAAAAGTTTTATATTATTTGTTGCTTGACTTTTGTAATTCTTATATTTAAACTATATAAAATTGCAGGTGACGACAAGCATATTAATTTGGCAATGAAAATTTTATACCATTTGAGCATGGACGATAGAGTCAAATTGATGTTTACGCAATCTGATTGCGTCAAATTGGTGAGTACTTACTACTTATTACGTACAATCATCATATCACTGAACTTATTAATCTGGTGAATACTGTGAATAGGCTGCAACTGAATTTAGTCAGTGGGTCGTCTTAGGGGCGGATTTCTGAATTTAATTTCATTGCCTAAATTATAAACGTTAAGTAATATTTTCACAGCTCACAGACATGTTGCTGCTGAACGTGAACGGAGAGAGTGTCGACACGAAGGGCGGCGGCGGCAGCGCGGGCACGACGGACGTCCTGCTGGCGCTGTGCATCAACCTGGCGTGGTGCGAGCGCGCCGCCAACCAGATGGCCGCCGAGGGACGCCTGCGTGACCTACTAGCGCGTGCCTTCCGACACCGCAATGCTATGCTCATGAAACTCGTGCGCAATCTATCACACCATCCGCAGAATAAAGCGCTCTTTGTTGTAAGTTTTATTTACTACACCTATATCTTATTTCTTGGTGTTGGTCATCAAAAAGTACTAAACTGATGTCAGATATTTTTGATCTGAACGAGGTAGGTATCTCATTCTTCTGAATTTAACTGATTAGGCAGATATTTATGACGCAAGACATGTCCTATATTATTTCATTCTAAGAAGTGACACATCTTTTTGAAGCCGATGCATCCTATAATTTTGACATTGCATGTCTCGTCAGACAGTTTTGGTATTCGATGTCACATAATTGTGCTGTGTCTTCCACAAAATGATCACATCTAATTGCCGTCATCTTGACGACAGATTTTAATGGATGAATCATGAAATCAGATAGTATTGCCGAGCTGTCCATAGTTATGTTCATGACTGTACATACCTACTTAGTACTTTATGTATGTTAGTAAATATAAAAAACAACTGTTACGATTTGATATTAATATACTCGAGCATCAATATGGCACAGCGGCGCCGATTCCCTTGTTCACAAACTAAACTAGATTTAAGTTCAGTACGTCTTTTTCTTTCTATTTCAATAAGAAAAGGACAGAAGATAAATATTAGTTTAGTCCTATCAAATTAGACAGCGCCTAACGTAAATTGACGTATTTTTAGTAGCCATGTTTTTAATCACGTCTAAACTTGCTATGGAGTATCTTTTAAATTATTTACAATAGACGGGACATAGCGAACAAAACCGTGATCCGATACTTGTTACCTAGGGGTAACAAGTCTCTTAGTCTAGTATGATACGCCTCATGCGCGTCAAGTCGCATTCGTGTCCACGAGTCTCCACCAAAAGAAAAATATTTTCTAAGGAAATATCCGAGTTACGCATTACGATTTTCAAATATCGTTATGGTAAAACGACTGGACCTAACTTCGGTTTATTTTCGTATGAATTATTTATATTTACTCAGTAATTAGAATTAAATAATTTTCATAAAATAGATCAAGAAAATTTGATAATTTTGTAATAAACGCCCTCTATGGTTGAGTAGCTTTACTTACTTTACAAGGGGTCGTTCGACTGACGATGCAGGAGTTGAACTTTTAGGACATATTTATAATGCATGGGAGGACAAATGCGATGCTTTGGGCATCTTTTGCGATTTGTCCAAGGCATTCGATTGTGTTCTTCATGAAACATTAATCAGGAAACTGCACCACTACGGAATCCGGAACGCCTCTCTGGATCTTCTTACTTCTTATTTAAGTGATAGGATTCAGAGAGTTGATGTTAACGGAAAAAGGTCCCCCGGGTGTGTAGTAAGAATAGGGGTCCCCCAGGGCTCAATTCTCGGCCCTTTTTTATTTATTATTTATATAAATGACTTGCCTTACCTCATAAAGGATGAACATGATATAGTGTTGTTTGCAGATGACACTTCACTTTTATTTAAACTCAAACGTCAGCAGCTGGTTACTGACAATGTAAATAACGCCCTTGCAAAAGTAGTTAACTGGTTTAATGTCAATAACCTACTTCTTAACGGAAAAAAAACGAAATGTATTAAGTTTACGATACCCCACGTTAGACAAGTAGAAACTAGTGTTCTCATTAAGGATGAAGAGTTGAAACCCGAAGATACCACAGTATTCTTAGGCATAACGTTGGATGCCAAGCTTCAATGGGGCCCCCATATAGATAAATTGTCAAAAAAGCTTAGCTCTGTAGCATACGCCGTTAGGAAAATTCGTGATTTGACTGATTTAGAGACAGCCCGTTTAGTATACTTTAGTTATTTTCATAGTGTGATGTCGTACGGTATTCTGTTGTGGGGAAATGCCGCCGATATTCAGACAATTTTTATTTTACAAAAAATGGTAATTCGTTCCATTTATAAATTAAGTCCCAGACACTCCCTCAGAGACTTTAAAGAGATTAATATAATGACTGTGCCTTCTCAGTACATATAGATGCCAATGTATACGTTTTTGTAATAAACTTTCTAGCCACATTCAAGAACTAAGCCTTAATAAATTCAAATCTTTTATACAGCGAAAACTATGTCAGAAAGCCTATTATACTGTAAAAGACTATATTGAGGACAAAAAGGCTTGGGATTGAGCTGCTCCAATAGGTTTAGACAATGAATGTTGTTTTTATTTTGCTATTTTACGCTTTAATTCTTTTTCTTTTTTTTTTAGTATATATTTACTTAAATAATGACATGTACATTTACTGTATAAGGTATTATATTATTTTAATTATTGTGAATGTGAGGACTATGTGGGTCATTTTTTCCGTTTTAATCATGGTCTGGCAGTTTGAGTAGTTTATGCGGCCTACCCAAATGTCCTGTCTTTGGTATTGTTCGTCGAATCGTTGAACTCCTTAAGTTCTGAGTTGAGCTGCACGGTTACTGACAAATGCGTGCACTGACTGGACAGGTCCATTCAATCTGTGTGGTTCTTTCCTCAAAAGACCATTTCAGACACTAATCTACATGGTCCTCAAAGATTATGTCCGGATTTTTTTATATACACATTGACATTGATGAATTCTATTTAGACAATGACATGAATATTTACTTTGTAAGTAATTTATTTTTTATTTGATTATTGTGAATGTGAGGACTATAATAATAATAAATTCTTTATTACAAGTAACTATGAGACTCATACAGTGTTAGTAACAATAAAATAAACTTACAACTATGTTAGTGATACAATTACAACAACAATTACACAAACACACCAAAACAATCATTGCTTCCGCACTCCAGCTGAGATACTGGAGCAACGACTTACAATACAGCAGTCCAGCCTATCTGCAATAACTCCCAGGATGCTGTTGGAACTGGCTCGCACCCTGCGCACCAAGGACGCACATCTTTTACGCATTAATGCATAAAAGCAATCAACACGCAATTCCGCAAACATCCCTGATGCGCTACAGAAGCGAGGCAGCCCCACCAACACCCTGAAAGCATTATTGTATTGCACGCGAAGGGCACTGTACGATCTTTGCGTAAAATGTACCCACAGGCTACAGGTGTAAAATGAGGAACAGAAGGCCCTGAAAAGTGTTTTTTTAACCTCTGTAGAAGCACGCTTAAACCTGCGGGCAATCATATTCGCTCTGACCGACAGTGCCCTCCGCTCTCTCTCGATATCGTCATCATCCTTGAGGCTAGTGGTCAAAACATGCCCAAGATACTTGAAAGAGTGCACTCTCGATAACGGTACACCATTTATCATTATTGGAGGCACCGTTTCAGGACATTTTCCACCAGCCCCAAACACCATCACGACACTCTTTTTTACATTATATAATAGGCCATGAGCACTGGCGTACCTCTCACACACACTCACCAGTTTCCTCAGGCCACAAACTGAGGCACTGAGCAGCACCATGTCATCTGCATAGCTAATGTTGTTGACACATATGCCATCAATATAACATCCGACTCTGGTGCTACTCAGCTCCCCAATCAACTGGTCCATATATAGGTTGAAGAGTGTAGGAGAACTCAGACCCCCCTGCCTCACACCTGACTCAAGACCATATGGACTCGAGTAAGCCCCGTCCCACCTAACACTATTGACCTGGTTCGCGTACCAGAACTTAAATATATTTATGATTTCGGGTGGTAGCTTCGCATCCTTAAGTTTTTTCCAGAGAGTGTCATACGAAACCAGATCAAAAGCACTCGACAGGTCGAGGAAACAAGCGTAAACCGCAGTGTTACGGCGTGTGTAGTACTCCACAGCATGCTTAAAGCCCAATATTGCACTATCGGTAGACAACCCAGGTCGAAACCCGAACTGGTTGTCATGCAATTGAACATGTTTATTTAATTGCGCATTAAGCACGCTGTCCAACACCTTAGACACAACCGTAGCCAGTGAAATAGGCCTATAGTTATTCCTATCAGTCAATAGTCCAGTTTTATTTTTAGCTACGGGCACGACAATTGTTCTCAACATATCCGAAGGTATATACGCATGACTCAGACAAACATTGTACAATAAAGCCAAAACACGCGTCAAATGAGGGCCAGCATACCGAAGATGCTCGATGCTGAGCCCATCATGGCCAGGAGACTTCCCCCTTGACATCGACTGTATGATATTTGCAATGTCTCTGGCAGTGACCCTCACTCCTAATTCCCTTTTGGGCTCAACATCGACCACCGCCTGCGACGGTCCTAACGACGACTTAACCTCAAATTTAGCTTTAAACAATTCAGCTACTCCCTTCGCATCACTCACACCATCAACGCACACAGGCACGCTAGGCTTATGACTAATTTTGTTCGTATTCTTCCAAAACCCACGAAAATCCTTATTCAAATGACTTGAAGCCAGGATATCCATTTTTATCTTATCCTCATTGCTCTGGCACCACTTTAACCGAGATTTAAATAACCGTTTCGACTCGCACATCTCTTCATAGTAACGGCCAGAAGTAGGCTTACCGTAGCATGACCACAACATAAACTTATCCCTAGCAAGCCTGTGCGCGTCGGCAACATGTCTATTCCATCCAACTACAACTTTACGTTTGCACATCTTACTATCTCGGCCAACCACCGATGATTCACATAAAGCCCCAACGATTTGCCCATACAACTCATCGATTACACGTCTATGATTTAAATCAGTGCACATACGATCACAACAATAGCGGAACTGGATAGGAAAATCTATTAATCTCAGACGCTTATGACACTCAGCATTGTACAATCTAATTTGCGCCAAGTCCCGTTCACCCCACAAAATCCTGTTATTTAAATGTTGAGCAGATACACATCTTTTCGGTACTATTACATCCAAATTACATTCAATAATTAACGGAAAGTGGTCAGACCACATTACATCATACTGAACAAACACCCTATTAACAGTTTGAGCCGCAGCCCTGGTAACCAAACAGTGGTCAAGCCACCTCGACGACCCGTGAGCCTGACTTATAAACGTGTACGTATTTGATGCTACACCCAAACGTTCAGTGTCTATACACGACCAGTCCTATTCACTACAGAAAACCATCATCTCATCATAAAAACGCTCTGTTGGATGAGCATTAAAATCCCCCAGTATATAAACATTCATTCAACAGTCATTTCTTTTTTTCCTTCTTAGTTTTAATCATGATCTGGCAGTTTGAGTAGTTTATGCGGCCTACCCAAATGTCCTGTCTTTGGTATTGTTCGCCGAATCGTTGAGCTCCTCAAGTTCTAAGTTGAGCTGCACGATTTTTGACAAATGCGTGCACTGATTGGACAGGTCCGCTCAATCTGTGTGGTTCTTTCCTCAAAAGACCATTTCAGACACCAATCTACATGGTCTTCACACGATCTGACCAAGATTTTTGTCTGGACTTTAAAAGAGACTGTGACTTCTGAGTTTGTTTCGGCCTTTCTTTTCAGAATAGTCAGATAGGAAACGCCGACCTCATCTAGTTTAAAAAAATATGATTGACGTGTAAAAGTGTTTGTAAAAACCTACTTACAGAAATAAAATCATTTACTACTGCCGCGCAGAGATGTGATATTGGTTATCGATTTTGTTATCGATAATATTTATTACTAGCTGTGCCCCGCGGTTTCACCCGCGTTAGTTTGAGGAAAAAATCTACTAAAATAATGATATTCCATTACTGTAATATGAATATTACTTACACCCTCATGACCAGCTGCCTTGCCGAGTTATTATAAAACTATGATATCTCCTAAGATATTCATCTTTCTCCTAACATAATCAATCATTCATTGAATATAATAATATGTATTCATTGAATAGAATATAATAAACCAGTCAAAACGACAATTATTAAACAAATAATTATGATTTATTTCAAGGACAATAAATTTTTTTAATTTACTACTTATCTATTTATTTAACCATTTTACCTTTTACACTAATCGGACTTCGGTCCATTACATGATAAAAGATTTTAATTATTACATTGTACAAACATCGACATTAAGTTATCGAAGTCTTGTCCACATCTCTAGCTGGTAGAAAAATAGATAACAGGTGCATACGAATATGACATCTATTTCAATGATATTAGCGTGCTAAATAGTAAATTTATTACAGCGCCCTCTAGCGTTGAGTAGCTGAACTGGTTATGGATTGCTCGAATTTGATTGTTAGATGGAAAAATGGTCTTTATTGATTTTGACATGTAAAATGAAAACAACATTCATGAATTTTATTGTAATAAGACTTAATTTTGAGCAACAATAAATAAACTTTTCGCCAAAGTTGCATTTATAATTTGTAGATAATTTTCTATTCGTGATTATGCCGCTCTAATTTTGCTATACGAAGCCAGATGGCGTCACTGAGACATGGGATCATAGTTTTTCTAAGACATTTCTTTGCATAGCCCCTCTATTGTACCTATCTTAAATCTCTTTGCTTTACATACACTTCGCGTCAAATAACTTGGCCGCTCTGTAGCTAGGCTTTTCGCTAGCCGTGCATGCGCGCTGCTGTTGTATTCATAGGATTAACTACTGCGCAGTGATTTGTTGCCTACTTTAGAACGGCAAAGTTATTTGACGCGAACTGTACATAATAATAATGTCTGAAACAATATTAAAACAACAGAACAAGAACAACAATACACACAAGAACAAGACAACATACAGATGAAATAGTATTTTGAAAACATTTAATTTGCAGGAATTTGTTGGAGATATAGCAGGAGCTGTAACAAATGGTGATGCAACTGAAGAATTCATGGTGGAATGTTTGGGAACTCTCAATAATATACTGAACACTAATAACAACATCGATATATTTGCAGTTGTCGAACGATACAATTTGATTCCCTGCATCATGAAGATTTTAGATCCAGGTAATTAAATGATAATAATCAAGCAAATGTTTATTTGCAACCTAAAAACAGAAAACTATTAATAGGTAATCAATTCACAATATTTCTGTAACAGAATATTTTTAAGGGTATGCTACTTAAAGGTTCAAAAAACGCTTATGTCTAAACTAGGCCGGAGACCGTCGACCATAACCAGCCTAAATGTACCTAACATTTATGCATCATTGTTTCGGTTTTCACCATTTGTATGGAAAACGGAAGAGAAGTTTTGTTTTCCACATTCATTCATTCGTTCATCAGACCTGCACTTAAACTGCTCGAAACTTGAATTCAGAATCTAAGATGATTATCATGTTTTTAAACCATTAAGTTATTGTCATATGATGACAAAACTCAAATTACATTGCAACCAAAAGAGGCTGCTTTATATGAAATCTGGTCAAGCCAACCAACAAAATAGAAATCACATCATCACACGCATATTATAAAAGCGAAAGTTTGTGAGTGTGTGGGGGGGTGTGTGTGTGTGTTTATATGTTTGTTACTTCTTCACGCTCAAACGGCTGGACCAATTTTGATAAAATTTTGTATGGACGTAGCTGACACCCTGGATTAACATATAGGCTACTTTTTATCCCGATATTCCCACGGGATCGACATTTACGCGGGTGAAACCGCGGGGCGCAGCTAGTGAATAATAACGGAATCTCCCAAACATTAAATTTACTTTCTTTTTTATTAATTAATTTTAAAAAGTACTTCTCTAATTTAATATTTAGAACTATACGATATGCAGGTAGATAAAAATGGTTAAATGTCGATATTTAAAAAGATCCGTGCTAGCACTACTAGTTTGATGCGTGTGGTATCGTGTGCAGACAGCTCGGTGGACCCCGAGCTAGTGCTGGAGGGCGTGGTGGGCACGGGCGCGCTGAGCGGCGACGAGCGCTCGGCGGCGGCACTGCTGCGCGCGGGCGCGGCGCACGCACTCGTGGCGCTGCTGCGCCTGCGCCAGGCCGACGACGACCACGTGCTGCAGACTGTGTTCGCCTTCCGACAGCTGCTGTCGCACCCGCGCGCCGCCGATTACCTGGTTTCACGCACAGGTGCGAGATAATAGTATATTTCATTACAAGTGCGGAAAGGCTGTCATTGCAAAGAGTTCCGACAAATGTCTACCCGAGCCGAGGCGCAGCCGAAGGCGAGTGTTGACAGTCGGAACAAGTTGCAATGACGGTTCCGCAGGTGTACTGAACGACAATTTTTAATACAGTTGCGAAAAAATGAAGCAATTTAATAAAATAATAAAAACACAATATTGCTTTTTTCTCTTCTCTCCACGCAAACAATTTGTCGTATGTGGATATGTAACGACTTTTTGACTTTTCCGGTAAAATGTTCTCCGAAGCATTTTGTGCAATTATACTGAGTTCCGGTGGTGTTAATTAAAAAAAAATTGGGTCGGAATTACTCATTTTGTGCAACAAACAACTAAACTCGCAAAGAAAATTTCTGGAAAATGGCGCCAACCGTAGAATATAAGCAGAGTTTTTTTTTCTTCACCCATTTTGGTAGGCAAAGGGAACTATCCATACAGCTTAGTCTTCAGTATATTTTTTTTATTCATATGAAATGAAAATGAAATTTAATGAGATGAAATGAAACCTAACCTAACTCATGCAATTAAATCATTAAATCTGATATTAAAATAAATTTGTAGCTTCTTTTTAGAAATATACGTACTTGTATGAATCACAAAAACTCTTTAGTAAAAACTTCATGGTTGGTTTTTCTTTTTAATAGACATTATTTTGACAGTTGGGAAAGAGAAACGCACGAGTTCGGGAAGGTAAAAAAAAAGTACTAGTATGTAATAGCCCACATCCCGAACGCTATACGTCCCTGCAATACACCACTTTTTGAGCAACTGTATTAAAAAGATACTTTTGATCTAGACATAGCATTCCTTTGCAGGATTTGATCTGTACCAGCAACAGTATCGCTAATAAAAGTGGTACCATAACAAAACGGGGCGCGTTTAAAAAAAAATACTGGCTAAGTGCTAGTTGGCGCATATTTTTTTTTTTTTTTGCTTAGCCTATACTGTCCCTCTGCTGGGCAAAGGCGCATAATTTAACTGAAATAATTTAGAGGACACTTAAAGAAACAAAAGTGTTTCGGAGTATAAATAAAATAAATATATAAATAGTAATAAATATCTTCGCAACTTCGAAGAAATAAAATTGCGATGTGGTGACTATGTCAGCTTCCATAGAAAAATGTTCAAACCCCTTTCATGATTCTAGTTTAACGGGAAGTGGGTACTCTATAGATTTGGCGAGTATCGACATGTGACAAATGGCTGTATATTATGGTTGCGTTGACTTAGATGCATAAATACACTTCCAAGTGATCGCAGACTTTTGTATTTGATACTAACTTCAACTTGATGCCTCTACCTGCTTCAGAGAAAAGGAGTATTTACAGACAGACAGCATGTGAGCCTAAAAGGATTCAGCTTTTTACTTCTAATTTAAGTTATGAAACCTCTTAAAGATGCAGTACCCATAGATTTCTCCAAAGTTGAGCGCATGGTTTCTTTAAACACTTTATTTATCATAGCTGAGGACTTTCGCCGTAAAGTCTCAATTTTGTCAAATCCTACTTTGACACTGAAATGCATAACTAGATACTTTCAAGATCAATACCGCAATACCCTTCTTCAATCTTCTGCGTCTGCAGTGAATGAAGGCGAGGTAGTTCATTTAGATGTTTTATGTTGCAGAAGCTCCAGCCTATCTTATTGACCTGATGCAAGATAAGAATGCGGAGATAAGGAAGATGTGCGACAATTGCCTTGACATCATATCACAGATGCAAAATGAGTGGGCAGTCAGAATTAAGGTACGAAACTTTTAAATATAGTCTCTTGTAAACAAATATAGTATTTATATAATCGGTCATGTACGGTCAAAAATGTAACAATAGTAACATTCTACTAGAAAAACGTAAATTCTCCGTTTTATTTTATGATGATGCGCATCGATATATTTCGTATAATGATTTAAAAGACTTCTACAGTTCGCGTCAAATAACTTTGCCGCTCTAAAGCTAGGCTTTTCGCTAGCCGCGCCAATCCGCGCCATGCGCGCTGCTGTTTTATTCATAGGATTAACTACTGCGCACTGATTTGTTGCCTACTTCAGAGCGGCAAAGTTATTTGACGCGAACTGTACAACTGAGATCGTGTGGATAGACTGACAGATCGCTGAGAAATGTATGTGGAAAGTGTTTGCGATTTGGGGTAAGGAATGAAGTGAAGTGAAGTTCTATAAAAGTTTGTACAGTCGACAACCGTACACGCTGTATTGTATTATACCTATTGTCTTATTCTATTTGGTTGGGTAAATGGTTTTTCAACACATTTGCTCGGAAACTGTCTGTTATTACACCGCTTTTACGTTCACAATGCAGTGTATTGAGCACGTGTGCCTTTACTTTGCATTACTGCTCCAGGGCTGGAAAGTACACCACAAATTACTATTTAAACTGGTCAGAGATGTGTGATATACTGTGTAAATAAATAAAATAGCTTTGAGAAAAGGATGGTACGGCCGTGCCGCTTTTTGCTCGATACCTGTCACCTTTCAAACCACACGAGTCTGGCAGAGTTCCTCCTTAACTGAACGCATAACGAACCTTTTCCTAAAACGTTTATTAAAACAGTGTAATACTTTATTTTATTTTAGGTGGAAAGATTTCGCTGTCATAACGGCCAGTGGCTGTCGGTAGTAGAGACTCTTGGCGCTGAGGGTGGAACAGGCGATGCGACTGACGACTTGCCTCCATATTTGTCCGCTGAGTACCTAACGACTCATCGCCTTACTACTTCAGGTATTTATGACAGATTACATGAGACTTAAACGTAACTAGATAAAAGGTGGGTGTACTATGGTACACCTCTGTTCTCTGCCTGACCCGTCCGGAAAACAGGAGTCAATCCCAATCTATATCTGCAGTGTTTGGCAATGTATATCTGGGAGTCTCCCTCTCAAAGACTCAGATTGGCAAACTCAGCCGTTGATTAGTTACAGACAAAGATCGAAATATTATTAATTTCGGGCGTAAATCCAATATTTATTTTAAAAGAGACTGCGAGCCGTGCGAACCTTAGCGTACCGTAACAAGCGTTTTGCATGCCATGGTCCACGGTTGGTTGGCAGAGATTTGACAGAGGCTCAAACTCCGTCGTGTTGATTGGTGTCGTGAAATGGTTCAAAGATTTAACGGAGGTGACTCAAATGCTGTGTTCGACATAATTACGGGTGACGAAGGCTGGGTTTATTGTTATGATCCTGAAACTAAGAGACGTCTGCTGTGTGGATGTTTCCTTCCGAGGAGTTGCCAACTAAAGTGAAGAGAGGTCGAAACGTGGGAAAAAAGATGGTGGCCTCGTTCTTCGGAAGGACAGGTCATTACGCAACAATTGTTTTAGAGGATCGAAAAACAGTTATTGCAGAGTGGTACACTAACAATTGTTTGCCACTTGTCTTGGAAAAAGTTCGGGAGAAACGACCTCGCAGTAGGATCCTCCTTCACCACGACAACGCCTTGTCGCACACCGCCAAGCAAACAATCGACTACTTGGCGACGTCAGACGTGGAATTACTGGGTCAACCGCCCTATAGCCTCGACCTCGCACCTTGCAATTTTTATTTATTTCCAAAAATAAAAGAAAAACTTCGAGGAAAACGTTTTATGGACGCCGAGGAAGCAGTGGCTGCGTTTCAAAATGCCGTCGAAGATGCCGTTCAAAATAGTCGTCTAAGGACGAGTGGGCAAAGTGCTTTTCTCAGTGGTTCCATCGGATGCAGCGATGTATTGATGTAAATGGACACTATTTTGAAAAGTTTGCTAGTTTGTTCAGTTTTTGATTTTCTAAGAACTCAGTGTCACCCTCGTAGAAGTTACGTCGTGCAGTTAATGACAAATGGGATATTTTCAGTTACAACGGCAGATATAACTTTGTTTAGGTGTCACACTTTTTTTGAGAAATAAGGAAATACAAACTGATTTTTGCTCTCTATAAAATCAATATTGTGCATGTGCAAATATTATTAGTCTGTTTTGTCATTTCTTTGATTTATTCTAGCCATCTATCCATAATTTGGCAAACATCGAATTTAGGTTTTTGAAATACGGAACAAACGATTTTTTGATGATGTTACGTTTGATTTGAACATGAATAATTGTCTAATCACCGTTTTTTTATATTTATAGATTCTCAAACATCGTTAAATGACGACTCAGATAGCTTTTCTGGAGATGTCAGTTTGCATCGCGTTAATAGCAGGTAAGTCGTGAGTGATTTTTACTCCTGAGCATTTTTTAAACTACTTTTGGACTCGAAAGCACTTGCATTTCGGTTTACGTCTTATCAGGGCTGTGACTAGTCAGACTAGGTACCCTGAAAGACTGAAAGTTACAAGTTTACAACACATAGAATCTTGTCCTAGCTTATATGTATATAAGAAAAGGCTTACAACTGAATATGTCCATGTCGCTAACCTATATCGAAGAAGGAAATCGAATTTCGACAAAATTTACAACATTTCATATTGTTATTACAAATATAAAAGAAAGTCGTGTTAGTTACACTATAACTCAAGAACGGCTGAACCGATTTAGCTGAAAATTGATGGGAGGTAGCTTAGAACCAGGAGACGGACATAGGATACTTTTTATCTTTTTTAGGGTTCCGTACCCAAAGGGTAAAAACGGGACCCTATTACTAAGACTTCGCTGCCTGTCCGTCCGTCTGCCCGTCCGTCCATCTGTCTGTCACCAGGCTGTATCTCAAGAACCGCGATAGCTAGACAGTTGAAATTTTCACAAATTATGTATTTCTGTTGCTGCTATAACAACAAATACTAAAAACAAAATAAAATAAATATTTAAGGGAGCCTTAAATATTTATTTTATTTTGTTTACATACAACAAACGTGTTTTTTCGGCGTTTCTGCCCTGTGGTACGGAACCCTTCGTGTGCGAGTCCGACTCGCACTTGGCCAGTTATTTGTTTTACTTATAGGAGTAGGCTAGGAGTAGGGTAGGAGTAGTGTAGGAGTAGGGTAGGGTAAGGGGTAAGACCCCACGCGAACGAAGTAGCGCCGGGTAGCTACAAATAATTTATAATATGGCAAAACAACGTTTGCCGGGTCAGCTAGTATACAGTAACTACAATGAACACTGGTGCCCGTCAAGCTCCATGCGTATCCTATGTAATACGATACAATAGAAAATCAATTGTGTCTCGTTAGCGGAGCTTGAGAGGTCACGATGTTTATGTAATTACTAGCCGAGCCCCGCGGTATCACCCGCGTTAATTTGAGAAAAAAAAACCTACTAAAATATATTCCATTACTTTAAGATTATTACTTAGTACATTACTTTATGAAGCTTATAAGCTTATCTTTACATACAATCTATCATGACACTTAGTTTTTGGAGACACGATGCGCACAACCACAAACACACACATACATACCAACACCACACAACTCACACTTTTGTACACTCCTACTGCAAACAAAACACGCCATGTAGTTGTCGGCAGACTCATTGATTAGCAGCTGTGAGAGACGGCGACTAGATGGCGCTAGTGGAACGTGCACCAGACGCAAATCATTCACTCTATCGATCATTTGGCCTAAAGGACTTGGTATCCAATCCAGTAAAATATTGTAACGGTTTCCCCCCCACTAGCGATCGCCTTTATAAGGAGCTGCGCTGTTTGATCGGTACGCATTTCCAACGGTTGCGTCGTGGTGCACGGACCACTGTCTCTCGACAGTCAGTACTGCCCGATTATTGGAAGTGGAACGCTGTCTCTGACAATTAGTACTATCCTTATTGCGGTGGGTGCATGGACCACTGTCCCTGACAGTCAGTACTGCCCTATGTGACCGCCTTTTGCCGTTATTAGTTTTAGTATTTCGTTTCTGTATTTTCTAGATTTAAGATAACTGATTGTTCAATTGAATAAACTTGTGTTTTACTTCTGATGTCTGGGCCAATCCGACATCAGAAGTGGGATCGGATTGTCCGTCCACCTCTGGCATTTCATCATCACAAAATGGCCAGGAAAATATTCCGCTACCCTCAAATAATTTAGAAGCATTTCTTTCAAAATTAACTGATGATCTGCTACCCGGTCCAATGCGCCACCACAACCATTCACAGTGTTGGTACCATTTGATCCTGATGACCCCAATTCAGACCTAGAGGGCTGTCAGACACCATAATTAAGAGCAAAAATTTGAAAGGTGTCAATTTAATCATGACGCTGACCTTGCCTTCGAAGGCGCAGCCACATTACTGATCAAGATGCCTCTCAGTCATTATCAATGGGAAGATATACGGGAGACTTTGAAAGCTCAGTTGTCTCGCCCTTTGGCTTACGCAATGCCTCTTCCATTTTTCAAAAGGCTATTAATATTGCTTTAAAGCCGATGAATGATGAAAAGATTTTTAGTTTTCATGGATGTACTGTACATGTACTTTCAATTTCAAAAGATATTAATGACTTAACCGTTTAGACAAATTACTTAAAACGCTGCCCAATTCAGGATTCTCGTTTAATTTAAATAAGTGTTCAGTTTCTGAAAGTTCAAACTGAGTACCTAGTTCCAGCTGGGGAGATTAATGCCAATTAAAAAAAAAAATGTTTTTGACCCTTCCATTTTTGTTGCCCATTGAACTCCATACCGACGCAAGTACTCGTAGTGAGGGATATAGTGCAATTCTTATCCAAAAACATAATGATACCCTTCATGTAGTAGCGTATTATAGTAGGAAGACCATAGATGCAGAGACACGATATCACTCTTAGGAACTAGAGACCCTTGCGGTAGTAAAAGCAATCGAACATGTTCGTCATTATTTACATGGACGAAAATTCACTGTATTTACCGATTGTAACTCCCTTAAAGCTTCTTACTCAAAACGTGACCAAGGGTTCACCGTTGGTGGGCTATTGCAGGATTACGATTTTGATATCGTGTACAAAGGTCGAAACTAGAAAGATGGCTCATGCAGATTTCTTGTCTCGCGATTTGTCAAACACAAATTATTCTGAACCCCGTAAAAGAAATTATCTTGAATTAGATAAAGGTTGGTTAATTATAGAACAAGAACGCAATTCGTAACTTTCTGAAATAATATCAAAATTCCGTAATAATCATTTACCTGAAGACATATTGCGTACGTGTAGATATGATTTAAGACAAGGTATATTTTAGAGGAAGATTAATTGTTGTGAGGTATGTAAAACTTTTAAAGGCCCTTCAGGTGCATAGCAAATGCAATGCATTCAATTCGTTTGGCACACAATTCATTTAGATCAAACTTTCGGGAAAAATGATAGAAAAGAATATTGCTTAATTTTAATAGACGCCTTTACAAACTTTGTACTGCTTGAAAATACTCCGACCTTAGGTTCTTCACACGCTGTAAGAGCAATTAAAAATCCTGTAAACTTATTTGGTGCTCTGAAGCGCATTTGATTATCGCAGGTAAAGGACGTTGTTATAACTGCGCATTATTGCAGGTAAAGGACGTGGTTAAGACTGCAGTGAGTTGAACAATTTTGTAATGATAATAGAATAGAGCTTCATTTAATAGCAACTGGTTCTAGTAGAGCTAACAGACAGGTTGAGAAAGTCATGTAAAGAATATTCTTCCAATATTGCCTGGAAGGATGAACTAGAAGAGATTCAACTTGCTCTTAATAATACACGTTCCAGGACCACAGGTTTTACGCCTATGGAACTGATGTTTGGCATCAAAGGTTCCTCAGTTAATCTAGCTAAAATAACTCCTAGTTCTTTTGAACCAACTGTAATTAATGTTGAAACGGCTCGTTCATCTGCATTAAAAAAAAAATATTCAAAGAGTGGCTAACGCTGACACTATCATCTGCCTGGCCTTTTCCCGACTGTGTTGCGGTTGGCTTCCGGTCTGGTCGGGTGCGGCTGGGTGCCGGTGTTTTGCGTGGGGCGGCGGCCTGTCTGGCCTCCGCGCCCCGGTTGCTGGGTGGTGGGTATACAGACCTCCAAGTTACCAGAATCTATCGGTGTTTGATTCTGTAATGGAAGATGTGTTAAAGAAACTTAGTACTAGTAGTAAGTCAATAATAGTATGTGGAGATTTTAATATTAATTTATTGGAAAATAACTCGAATACTGTCAGATTGTTAAGTCTTTTTAGGTCATTTGATTTGTCAAATGTTTTTATTGAACCAACCCGAGTGACAGCTTCTTCTGCCACTTGTATTGATAATGTTTTTTGTAATTGTGATTACTTACACAAAGAAATTGTAAATAAGTTGCCATCTGATCACAGTGGACAAAAAATAACATTTAGCTCCTACATGCCTTTACAAAAAATTCAAATAAGGTTTAGGACAATTACATGTAAAAAGTTAGAGAAATTAAATAATTCTTTGGCCAGTAAGTTATGTGATCAGAATTTTAATAATATAGGTGACCCAAATGAATTCTACGCCGAGTTCTTTTCAATATTAAACGCGCAGTTTAATGACACTTTTCCACTAAAAACTAAAAATATTCACACAAAGTTTTTATTTAGTGACTGGGCGACTCCAGGTATTCGTAAAAGCAGGGAAAAACTTTTTGAACTCTATGGCTTAAAGCAACATATGAATAATACAAACTTTCATCAGTATGTTGCAAAATATTCAAAAACTTTTAAAAGTGTGTGCCAAAAAGCTAAAGCTCTTTATATTAGCAATAAAATAAAATCAGCTGATGATAAAATAAAAACTACCTGGCAAATAATAAATAATGAAACAGGTAGGAAAAAACAGCCTAACACTGAATTTAATTTAGAGACTGCACATGGCCCCATCAACTCAGATGTAGAAATAGCTCAGGAATTTGAAAACTTTTTTTCTAATATTCCCCTTAAAACTACTGAAGCTTTAAATTCATCCCCCACGCTTTCTGCTGCCTTACTTAAAAAGAATGTAAAGGCATGCCCTTTGGAGTTTAGGTTTCAGCATACAAGCCCCCAGGCTGTTATAAAAGCTTTTAGAGATCTTAACATTAAATCAACAGAAGATCTCTGGGGAATGTCTGTAAAAGTATGTAGATCTTTCATCGAAACTATTGCGCCCTATTTAGCTTTCATATTTAACACCAGTGTTGACCAAGGAGTCTTTCCGGATCTTATGAAACATAGTAAAGTAGTACCATTGTTCAAATCCGGTGATAGTAAAGATCCTAACAATTATAGACCTGTGTCAATTCTACCAGTTCTCAGTAAGGTGTTTGAAAAGTTGATGCTCAATCAAATGTTACGTCACTTTAATAAAAATTCCATCTTTCATGAACACCAGTACGGTTTCACCAAAGCGCGTTGCACTACTGACGCCGGTGTTACCCTTATAAAGAACATTTTTAACGCCTGGGAAGAAGCACAAGATGCCATTGGAATCTTTTGCGACCTCTCTAAGGCGTTCGATTGCGTAAACCACGAGACACTTCTGATGAAACTGGAGCACTATGGAATTAGAAAAGCAGCACTTGACTTGCTAAGATCATACCTGAAAGATAGAAAGGTTAAAGTTCAAGTAAACGGCGTAAACTCATTAGGGTCTGAAATGACAATGGGTGTTCCTCAAGGTTCGATATTGGGTCCATTCCTCTTTTTAGTTTACATCACACATTCACACATCATAGTTTACATCATTTTTTGAAATTACCCCAAATAAAATTAAAGTTATTTAAAAGAAATACATACTGTATGGCAATTATTATATATAATCATTTGCCAAATAATACTCAAGATCTGCCATTGCCGTTTTTCAAAAGGTCATTGTTCAGACTGTTATTAGGAAAAAATTATTACAGTGTTCAAGAATATTTAGAGGATAAGTCGTTAATAACACAATAAAATTAAAATAGCCTTTATTCTACCACATGCAACATTTACTTACATAATTCATTATTATTATTACAACAATACAATTTATTAATAATTAATTATCTTAAACAATTTAAATCTTTATTCATTGACTATTATTATTTTTCTAAGATTCATATTTTATTTTAATCATTATTATTAGGCTAGAAATATATGATGTGACTTTTTTTTTATAGGAATATTTGTACGCCATAGTATGGCAGGATATGCTGGAACCAATATTGTAACATCTACATATTTTACCATATTCTAACAAATAAACATTTTTGATTTGATTTGATTTGATTTGATCAATGATTTACCCCAATTACTTCAAAATCAACCGAAGATGGTGTTATTTGCAGATGACACATCATTAATATTTAAAATAGACCGACGGTCACAAAATCTTGACGACGTGAATAACTCTATTCTTCAGGTCCAAGATTGGTTTACGGTAAATAATTTAGTACTTAATGAAAAAAAAACCAAATGCATTAGATTTAAATTACCGAATGTTAGAAGTAGCGAATGTGAAATCATATTGAATGGCCAAAAACTAGAATTTATTGATCAGACAGTTTTCCTAGGAATCACGCTAGACGAGAAATTACAATGGGGACCTCATATAACATCTATTGCGGGGCGGCTAAGCTCCGCCGCTTATGCTGTTAGAAAGATAAGACAGTTAACAGATGTAGAAACCGCGCGTTTGGTCTATTTTAGTTACTTCCACAGTATTATGTCATATGGCATTTTACTATGGGGTCGGGCTGCTGACATTGAATCCATTTTTATTTTACAAAAGAGAGCTGTCAGAGCCATTTACAATCTACGTCGTCGCGAATCTCTTAGGGAACTATTTAAAAAGGTTAATATCATGACGGTACCTTGCCAATTCATTTATGAAAATATTATGTATGTAAGAAAAAATCAACATCTTTTTAATAAAATAAGTGATAGGCATAATTTTAATACTAGAAATAAAGATAAATTAGATCAACCTTTTTTCAGATTATCGAAAGTACATACATCTTTTATGGGGTACTGTGTTAAATGCTACAACAAAATACCTTGTGACATATTGCAATTAAATGAAAGAAAATTTAAAACTCATATTAAAAGTACACTTTGTAAACAAGGATATTACAAATTAGAGGATTATATCCAAGATAAGAATGTTTGGAAACATGCTGGTCCTGCTCCATAGGACAATCTAAAAGTCTAGACAAAATCAAACTTGTTCCTAATTTAATTTATATGTATATTTTTAATTATGACATCTTATTCTAATTCAATTTTACAATCTGCGACTACAGTGGCTCACACACTTGTTAAAGTTCAACTACTTTTGCATTTTTTCATTTTTCTTTTTTTTTTTAAATAACTTGTAAATATGTGAGCACCATGTATCTATCACTTATTTGATTTACCTGTCATTGCTTAATTTTTAATTCTTTTTACCTTTTGTGGTAGACTAATTTTATTATGGGTGCATCGTGTTCACATATAAATTTTATTATGTATACAAGACCTTGTAAAACATTTTTAAAAGAGTAACGGTGGAGTTTCTTGCCCATTCTTCTCCATACGAAAACTACCTTTTCGAATGGGCGACTAGAATCATTTCTATTTAGTTTTTTTTTTTGACGTTCAAAAGTGCCTTTAATGTGCCTATTTGAAATAAATGATTTGACTTTGACTTTGACTTTGTGCGGTGCCCCTTGGTGGGACTGGTTGTCGGATTTTCGGGCTTCGGGCGCCCCGTGGCGGCTGTCGGGGATCCGCGGGTGGCGGCCGGGGCCGGCCGCGGCGGGCGTGGCTTGGCCTGGTCGGTTGGCCCGTGCGGCTGTTGTTTCCTTGACCACGGGCCCCTCTAACGCTGACACTATGTTCTATGGGTTTGGCTTCCGCACTTAGTCCTTCAAATGGACCATTGTGCCTGGGCCGTGGCGGTCGTCGGTGGTTGTTCCAGCCAGCCCACCTCCCTCCGGAGGCTGATTGGGTCTCCTGGTCTGTTGAGAGCTTCTGTGTGCGGTCTGGGTGTCCCGAGGGTTTCTGACCTTGCCTGGGTGAGACCTCTGCACTCAAGGAGCACATGTGCGGTGGTTTCATCGGCCTCCATGCGAGCCCTGCACAGGGGACTGTCCGTTGTGCCTGTTTTGTTAAAGTGTTTTATTGGCGAGCGGTGTCTCGTGGTGGTCCCCGTCGCCGGGCGCGGGCCTTTCCTGTCTAGTCGTGGTGACCGCCTGGTTAGCCTGCCATCCAATGACGGCGTAGCTTCTTTGGACTGCCTGCAGCCTGGTGACTACATCTACGAGCTTTCTGCTTGTGTGTGGGTGTGCTCCTGTAGCCACCTGCGTAGTTGGTTGAAGGGGATGGGCACGATAGGTTCCGGACCACAAACTGATATACTGGATGCCCTTCTGGGCAGCTCGTCAGCTAAGTCGTTGCCTAGTGATCCACTGTGTCCTTTTATTCATTGTAGTGTCACTGTATTGCGGTTTGATACAGTTAACCGTTCCAGCGCATTGTTACATTCTAGTAAACTCTGACACTGTACGATAAGGGAAAAGCCCGGGTTAAACCTTTTGCAGTAGTTTAATTAGTTTTTTGCGAGGAACGACACCAAAGAAAATTAGATGAAAAAAATAATAAGGGACCTTTCAAAATGACTAGTTTTAGATAACGATCGTTATTAATGGCTCTATAGGTTTACAAGTACGCACATGTAAGTACCTAGAGGGCAACAAAGATTTCTTGAAATTTCTGAAAATTATGAGTCTGATGACAATGAACCGTGATAATGGATAATGTATCTAGTAATATAAATGATGATTTACATAATGCTGTTTCAGGCGAATTAGTGGAAAACTCTTTGCCATATTTAGGAGATAACAGTTCTCAAACCTTTAATGCCAGTCGAGTCTCAGAATCCGAAGAAACATCGTCTATTGGTTCACAAACAGTAACTCATAATTCTGAAGATACTTTATCTATCGATTCTGAGGCGACTGTATCCTGTCACTCCTGTGATTCTGTTCTCTATAACCCAGTACCGGAACAAGGTCCCTTGCTGGATGACTAAATTAGTTTATACTGTAGGGGTTGCAGGAGTTGTGACCTAGTCCAGTTGTAGCTGCAGGAGTCTCACCTGCTTTAGTGGGTGACGATTTAGACCAGCATGTTTGAACTGTAGGGGTTTTCTATTGTAAAGAAATACCTAGACCAGTGATATTTGCTAATTTGATATGTAACGATGATGACGATGTGAATTGATGACGAATGAATGCACTCGAGAACGAGTGATTTATCAGGATGGCCGTGTCGGCAGACTCATTGATTAGCAGCTGTGAGAGACGGCGACTAGATGGCGCTAGTGGAACGTGCACCAGACGCAAATCATTCACTCTATCGATCATTTGGCCTAAAGGACTTGGTATCCAATCCAGTAAAATATTGTAACGGTTTCCCCCCCCACTAGCGATCGCCTTTATAAGGAGCTGCGCTGTTTGATCGGTACGCATTTCCAACGGTTGCGTCGTGGTGCACGGACCACTGTCTCTCGACAGTCAGTACTGCCCGATTATTGGATGTGGAACGCTGTCTCTGACAATTAGTACTATCCTTATTGCGGTGGGTGCATGGACCACTGTCCCTGACAGTCAGTACTGCCCTATGTGACCGCCTTTTGCCGTTATTAGTTTTAGTATTTCATTTCTGTATTTTCTAGATTTAAGATAACTGATTGTTCAATTGAATAAACTTGTGTTTTACTTCTGATGTCTGGGCCAATCCGACATAGTTATAATTATTGTTTTTGTTTTACTTTTAATTTGTTATACATAAATATGCTTATGTTACATTGTATTTTTTTGAACCACGATGAAAGAGACTGGCCTCCATGACACAGGGAATCCTAGTGTGGAGACCAGTGATTTATCTGATAAAATTGTGTATTTTCTTGAACAATAAAGATTATTATTATTATTTTTTTATGAATTTATATATCTCGGGACCATGGGGTCCCGGTCCTTTGGAAGGCATACGAGGGGCCGAAGCCAACTCGCAGAGGCCCCCTTAGGAAATTTTAATGAAATGCGGCACCAACCGACGATTATCCCTGTATGCACTATGCAAGTGCACCCAAGGACAACCCCCGGTTGGTGTAGGACTATTGCAGGATATGGAAAAATAAAAAGTAGGACTATGGGTTTGGGTGGCTAAAATGGACTGGTTACCAAGAACTATGGAACAACTATGACCCCTGCCTGATCAATGTTTTATATATGCACGGATAAAATGGCAGGCGACTTGCACACTCAATAATGGGCCCCCAGAAACGGTCGCTAGCACATAGTTACGTAGCAACAAGGGGGGCAACATGTCCTGAGGTTCTTATGAGGAGTGAAGAGGTATTCCACGGCTATCAGGACAATCCCGGAAGTACGGTCAAGATCCCTACCAGCAACTTACTGGAATACTTCCTTCCCCTGAGCACGTTTGCTCTTGCGAATCTCCACTCAAGCCGGCCAATAAAGGCAAGAACGAGGTGGGAGCGTCGTTCCCAGTCATTGTTCACTCCAGCCGGCCAATAAAGGCAAGCCAGAGATGAGGAACAAGACTTCTCCCGGGAGATAGGGTCCGTTGGGTCGCTACTGCCCAACAGCTCGCCACATGCTGCCCTGCGGGTTTCTGTATCTCTCTTTGTCTGGCTCCTCACCTTAGACCTGTTCCGGCAAAGTAAACTCTTCCGGCACAGGCCTAGAGTTCGGAGCGCGCAAGCCCCACCACGACGTCAACGTAGAGATACGGCGGCGGGGATATTATTATTATCATTATGAAGCTTATAAGCTTATCTTTACATACTGTGACCCCTCCGTGAATCGGAAAGCACGTTAAGCCGTTGGTCCCGGCTGTCATTCTTGGATCTTTGACAGTCGTTACGGGTAGTCAGAAGCCCGAAAGTCTGACAACCAGTCTAACCAAGGGGTATCGTATTACCCAGTAACTGGGTTGTGGAGGTCAGATAGGCAGTCGCTCCATGTAAAACACTGGTATTCAGCTGCATCCGGTTAGACTGCAAGCCGACCCCAACATAGTTGGGAAAAGGCTAGGCAGATGATGATTACTTTATGAAGCTATTTTAGGTACAAGTACATCACGCTATGATCAGTAAGAGTGGAACTATAGCACTCGAACGCCCGCTCTTGACTGGCCGCCTTGCGGAGTTATTTTACCTATGATATCACCTAATATATTTATTGAAATCAAATGATGTCAAGGGCAATTTTGTTCAAAATACTTGTGATGAATAACGTATTTATTTGACTAAGGATTAATATCATATTTATAAAAACACCTTCGCAAATAATGCATTATTTTAGAACAAATTTGATTACCATAATAGTTATTTATGCAACTGTTGTATAAATAAGGGGTATTAAATCACGAATGTATAGGGGTATAGTATCACATGAGTGTTTTAATACCTAATTATGTACAGTTACATACAAGACTTTATCTACACCCATGTTATGAAATCACTCATTTTTGTAAACAACAAAGTAATTTTGGAGATTGGGTAAGACCGTACCCAGACACAAAGTTAATTGCTTTATGCACTTAGCATTATGAACTATGTTGATCTTTATTGCCCTCATGGAGTAGTTTAATTAATCCTAAGACAGCATGTCTGAATTCACTTGGAGAAAAAAGTTATGTGAGGAAATTAAATTGATTTAGTAAAATAATTTTTTTAACTTATTCTTTCAAAACTTATTGACCTACTAATGATGGCCACTTTTTGAAATCAACGAACCATTAAAAATTTTATGCGCTTCTAATGATGCAATTTTTAAATAATAGAGCCTCTTTTTAAATTTCAGTACCTAATTATTTGAGGTTCACAAAAGAAAGCATGTATTTATTCAAACCTTTAATAATTCTCATTTTGCGCTGCTAAAAATATTATTGAATACTCTAATATAATGATAGCACGGATGCAGTGCTCGCTCGGCTTGCGCGGTTGGTCACAGTTCCAACCTCAATTAACCCGTTTGGTCGGGGTACCCTAGCAAAAAGGTGACAAAACCTTGCTGAAGAACTAGAGACCCATCTCGTTTCTGAGCCATGTATACAAGCTGTTTACGAACCGTCTCGTCAGGAGACTTGACGAGTTTCAGCCACCAAAACAAGTCGGTTTTTGAAAAGGCTTCACTATCGTGGACCACATCCATAGACGGTATTATTTTGAACTAAAACCTCTACATTTTTTTCAGGAACACTTTGGATGATCGAGCAGATGACTTTTATGGCGGAAATGAAAATTCTTTAGTCAAGTCTACTGAAAATGATGCTTTTTCAAAGGATATTAATATTTTTGCCTAATTTGCATCTCACTTTCAATATAATACCTACCTATGTAATATGTATTTATTATAAAATGGATTGTACACTTACCAATATAATAATATACCTAAACCTAATAAAAAAATGTTCACATTTTATCATGGAAGTATTGTGTAACCATATTGGGTACCTTGTAACTATTATAGTAAGGGCGCGTTTATTCTTCGCGCCTGAACAAAGCGACGTGTGGTGACCGCGTGGACCATTTGTCCACTTTGTACTGACTGGAGCGGGTGGGGAGGAGAATTAAATGCGCGAGCAACGATATAACTTTTGTGCGGTCACCTTGCGGGTGATTCCGAGGTAATTCAATGTTGTTGTCTATTAAATAGAGTTTAAACTTGATTAATGGTAGGTACTTGAAAACACGGACGCCGCACAAGTGTCTCAAAGTTCATTATCGCAAGAATCAATGAAAACTGCTCAAAAGCGACTCGCCGCTCAGCCTGCGCCGATTCGCTGACCAAATTAGGCACTTTTCGAATGTCAAAATAAGACAGTCCCCCAAAACGCCCGCCCTTCACCATTTCCTAGTGCTTTCACTGGGAAGTGGCGCAACAAAAGCCCCAGCAGCACGCTGTCTGTTCAGCGGTGCTATTCTGTAAAAATCTCACCGTGAAAACTTGTGAAGTGAGCGTGGAGTGAGCTGTCAATAGTGACAATTCCTAGCAAAAACAAACTCACTTCACCTCAGTTTTCACGGTGAGATTTTTACAGAATCGACCGGCAGTTAGATAAACTTGCTTCATGTCCATCTGGATTGAGGGCCCATTTTTTGAACCCTTGCGAAACCAAATAAGACTTAGGGAAATTAGTTAAAAATAGTAAAAACTTAAAGCAAAGGGCCATGAATTTCTTAAACGTGAATTAAAACTGTTATGATTAAATAACTTGGGCCCTCAATCCAGACGCGTGCATAAAGTGGCATAGCCTAAATCTCTAACCTAAATCTTATTAACCCTTATATTATAAGGGTTAATAATTTTCGTTCAGGCTCAGATTGTCCCTTTCGCAAAATGTCCCTCGGTTTCATATAGTCCCTTTCCCGAAAGGTTCCCTCCCCATAATATCCATTTCCCAGAAGGTCCCTTTCCCGAAACGTCCATTTCCCAAAATGCCCCCTTCCCCAAATGTCCCTTTCTCAAAATGTCCCTTTCCCGAAATGACCCTTTCTCAAAATGTCCCTTTCCTACGACAGCTACGCGTTTAAACTAGGAATATTTAAATAACATAACCCAAGTAGTCAATCAACTTTTAATCACATATAATATAAAACCAAAACAAACGGTCAAAAGCCTTTTAATTACATACTTATAAATCAAAACGTCAAAAGCACCCAATTATCCACGTGATATCTAACTGTTAATATAATTATATAAACTGGGAATACATATTAGTACTAAATATATTTATTAAACCTGTTTTTTTTTAATTGAACATTATACATATAAAAGTCTATTATTTGCATAAAGCGACATTTATCCTAATTAAGTTAATTAACTACAAACAATATTGTTATCTATCTCTGTGGAAATTCTGGGCCCAATTCTGTAAAATAACCAACTTGTCAATAGTGTGTCGGTAGTGTGTCAGTTGTGTCTCAATAGAATAGTCATTGACATTTGGTATTCTACAAATTATTTATGGTCATTGAGGTGCCACTGTAGTGCCATTGAAACGCCATAGTCAGACTATTTTAATAATTGGTAGTCTGGTCCACTTTAATGTATCTATGGCATCGTGATGACCAAAGTTACGGTAGTCTGTAACATTTTTAAGTGTATTTGACAGTTGTGTCTATCGTGTTTTGGCCATCGAATCGCCACTATGAAGCCATTGAACAACGACACCTCTTTTCGCTATTGTTGATTGATTGGGTTCAATTTGTTTTTTTTTTATTTAAAATAAAGTGTGCGTGTGTGTGTGCGTCTTACGTCAAGTCCCTAAGATGACCCAGTGACCCAAATTAATAAGTGGACGTAGTTTTTCGCCACAATGAGGCCTTCTCTACCTACCCAGGAGAACTCCTCAACAATTACCGTCCCTGCATCGGGAAAAGCAAAAGTTTGTAAAAGGCGATGAGCAAGTTGACATTAGGCTATTGTAACTTAAATAAATTATAAACAGACCCACTAAAAAGGGACCCAATAAAAACATTTTATAAAAAAAAAAAAACGGACTTCCAAAAAAAAAAATACTACAAAGTGAAAAATAACATTAATTAATTTCGGAAGTCGGTGGCAAAAAACTACATTAAAGATCCAAAGACACCGACTTCCGAAATTAAAGTTATTTTTCACTTGTAGTGTTTTTTTTTGGAAGACGCTTTTATTTTTGTTAAAAGGATTTTATAACGTTCAATTAACACCAAAATAATAAAAAAATAAAATCAGTATTGATTTTTTTTATTTTTTTTTAAATTAAAAAAAAAATCAATAAACTTAAAAACAAAATAAATCAAATTGTCAAAACTTACTGTGAAATAGTATATTTCATTACAAGTGCGGAAAGGCTGTCGTTGCAAAGAGTTCCGACAAATGTCTACCCGAGCCGAGGTGCAGCCGAAGGCGAGGGTTGACAGTCGGAACAAGTTGCAATGACGGTTCCGCAGGTGTACTGAACGACTATTTTTAATACAGTTGCGAAAAAATGAAGCAATTTAATAAAATAATAAAAACACAATATTGCTTTTTTCTCTTCTCTCCACGCAAAAAATTAGTCGTATGAGGATATGTAACGACTTTTTGACTTTTCCGGTAAAATGTTCTCCGAAGCATTTTGTGCAATAATACTGAGTTCCGGTGGTGTTAATTAAAAAAAATAGGGTCGAAATTACTCATTTTGTGCAACAAACAACTAAACTCGCAAAGAAAATTTCTGGAAAATGACGCCAACCGTAGAATATAAGCAGAGTTTTTTTTTCTTCACCCATTTTGGTAGGCAAAAGGAACTATCCATACAGCTTAGTCTTCAGTATATTTTTTTTTTATTGATATGAAATGAAAATGAAATTTAATGAGATGAAATGAAATGAAACCTAACCTAACTCATTCAATTAAATCATTAAATCTGATATTGAAATAAATTAGTAGCTTCTTTTTAGAAATATAGGTATTTGTATGAATCACAAAAACTCTAGTAAAAACTTCATGGTTGGTTTTTCTTTTTAATAGACATTATTTTGACAGTTGGGAAAGAGACACGCACGAGTTCGGGGAAGGTAAAAAAAAAGCACTAGTATGTAATAGCCCACTTCCCGAACGCTATACGTCCCTGCAATACACCACTTTTTGAGCAACTGTATTAAAAAAATATTTCCATTGCACTTCAGAACACCGAACTTATATCCATACCAATATTATAAATTCGAAAGTAACTCTGTCAGTCTGTCTGTAGGTATGTTGTTGTTACCTTTTCACGCCTACACACCACTGAACGGATTTCGAGAGATAGATTGCATCCCGGGGAAGAACATAGGATAGTCTTTATCGACATACCTCACGGGCGAAGCCGCGGGTGGAAGCAAGTATCATTATTCATCACGTTTCTGAATTATTCTCCCAACAACAATTGGGACTTTTTCACTTACTTTATCGTCGTCGTTTTTAGATGATAATCAAGGAACTTATATGAAAATATATTTTAAAACAAAATTTAAAACCAATGAAAACAGCCGCTGCAAGTTTTTTATGTGCGTGTGAACTGAGGGACCAAACTGCTATTTCGCAAAAAAAAAATTTTGGATTTAGTAGTAGACTAAAAACAATTGTAGAACAAATCTGGGAATTTGTAAACAAATATATTAAAAACTACAGCCCTTAAAGTGCGGTCCCTCAGTCCTCACAGACCATCAGCCAGATCTCGGAAAGTATCTGAAAAATTAAGTTATTATGACTACAGACATTTAGTAAAGAATTTGTAAAGATATTTACTGAATACCAGACCACAAAGCATCAAAGATAAAAGAAGATATAACGACTAAACTGTGGTCCCTCAATCCACACAAGAAAGATAAATATTTCAGTGAATATTACCGAATCAAATAAAGAAAATCTTTCTTTTTCTACATAAAGTTTTAGTAAGAGACTTAAAACATTTCTTAAAAAAGAAATGGAACAAAAATATCGACGCAATTTGAAGATCGTGAATATTAAAACTGGTCCCTCAATCCTCACCTCTACTGACACATGTGCTTGTCTAGAGATGTGCCGTTGCCGGCAATATTGCCCGAAGTGGGAATATTGGTGGCAAGATTGCCGGCAATATTGCCGGGAGTGGAAATATTTGGGAATTTTGGTTAATTATAAGTCAAATTATCTACGAAAACTTTTTACAATACTTAAAATTAGCATTTAAAGGCCATAATCTACATTGTGTACAATAAAATATTGTTTTGGGTAAAATTGCCAAAATTGCCAGCATTTTTGGCAATATTCCCGGTATTTTACCGGCAATATTGCCTATATTGCCATACACGGTAGTGACTATAAGAAATAACACATAAATATTGAGATTAGAATTGAAAATCGTTGTGTATTGAATAAAACTGGCCAAGTGCGATTCGGACTCGCACACGAAGGGTTCCGTACCACAAGGCGAAAACACCCAAAAAAAACACGTTTGTTGTATGGGAGCCCCCCTTAAATATTTGTTTTATTTTGATTTTCGTATTTGTTGTTATAGCGACAACAGAAATACATAATTTGTGAAAATTTCAACTGTCTAGCTATCGCGGTTCTTGAGATACAGCCTGGTGACAGACAGACGGACGGACGGACAAACGGACAGACAGCGAATTCTTACTAATAGGGTCCCGTTTTTAGGGTTCCGTAGCCAAATGGCAAAAAACGGAACCCTTATGGATTCGTCATGTCTGTCCGTCCGTATGTCACAGCCACTTTTTTCCGAAATTATAAGAACTATACTGTTGAAACTTGGTCAGTAGATGTATTCTGTGAACCGCATTAAGATTTTCACATAAAAATAGAAATAAAACAATAAATTTTGGGGGTTCCCCATACTTAGAACTGAAACTCAAAATTTTTTTTTCATCAAACCCATACCTGTGGGGTATCTATGGATAGCTCTTTAAAAATGATATTGAGGTTTCTAATATATTTTTTTTCTAAAATGAATAGTTTGCGCGAGAGACACTTCCAAAGTGGTAAAATGTGTGTCCCCCCCCTGTAACTTCTAAAATAAGAGAATGATAAAACTAAAAAAAATATATGATGTACATTACCATGTAAACTTCCACCGAAAATTGGTTTGAACGAGATCTAATAAGTAGCTCAACTGTGAAAATTTAAAAACATATGATGGTACGGAACCCTCGGTGCGCAAGTCCGACTCGCTCTTGCCCGGTTTTTTAACCCTTTGGGTACGGAACCCTAAAAAGGCATAAATTCGAAACATTTCTTTTAATGTTGTACTTGTTTTTCATATACATATAAAATACAGGTATAAGTATATGTATAATATTGGAAATAACAAAGTGTCAATCTTGACAAATAATTTATGATCGATATACTACACTAAATTTAACTAAACGATGATTACAATTGCAGTAATAATAAAATATATTGGTATTATTTGACAGGCAACTTTGGCAATATTGCCAATGTTGCCGGCAATATTGGTATTTTACCGGTAGCGGCAACATTGGGAATATTGCCGGCAGTGGCAATATTGCCACCAGGCACATCACTATGCTTGTCTAACTGCTAGACGAGACGAATATCAGAGAGTCTAGTGTACTTAAGTTTTAGTAAAAAGTGTCTACTAAATAATAGGTATCTAAAATTTTGTATTTCTTACCTCTTATCTGAGATAATATAATTTTTTTAATCCTATCAAAATAGATAGAATAGTGTGACCACACATTGAAACAAAATGTAGACAGTACTATTATACTTCTTTTAATATAGCATTAGACGATACGAAAACAAGGTTGTATGGTTAATTTAATGTTAGATTACATGGCGTATACATATTTAATAAAAAAGTAGATTACAAAATTAACTAATCACTTTATAATACTTTTGTCATTAGGTACTTATAATAATTTTGAAATATTGATCATCATAAAAGAAACGCTCAACTGTTGTATAATAAAGGGTATTAAAACAGGAATGTGGGTTTATCATACGAGGCGAAGCCGAGTGTTGTTGGCATTATGCTGTTACAGAAACTTTTATAGAGGATTTATTTTTGTTATGATGATCAAAATCTCAAAATTATTGGAAGTACTGACCAACCAATATTCTTACATTCTAATAAGCTACATCCAAATTACTTAATTAAAAGTATTAGTATATGTGATTAGTTCATTTTGTAATCTACTTTTTTCATTAAATACACATATGCCATGTAATCTAACATTAAAGTAACCGTACAGCCTTGTTTTCGTTTCGTCTAATGCTATATTAATATTGAAGTATAATAGTACTGTCTACATATTATTTCATTGTGTGGTCACACTATTCTATCTGTTTTCATAGGATTAAAAAAATAATATTATCTCAGCTAAGAGGTAAGAAATACAAAATTTTAGATACCTATTATTTAGTAGACACTTTTTACTAAAACTTAAGTACACTAGACTCGCTGATATTCCTCTCGTCTAGCAGTTAGACAAGCACATGTGTCAGTAGAGGTGAGGATTGAGGGACCAGTTTTAATATTCACTGTCTTCAAATTGCGTCGATATTTTTGTTCCATTTCTTTTTTACGAAATGTTTTAAGTCTCTTACTAAAACTTTATGTAAGAAAAGAAAGATTTTCTTTATTTGATTCGGTAATATTCACTAAAATATTTATCTTTCTTGTGTGAATTGAGGGACCTCAGTTTAGTCGTTATATCTTTTTTTATCTTTGATGCTTTGTGGTCTGGTATTCAGTAAATATCTTTACAAATTCTTTACTAAATATATGTAGTCATAATAACTTAATTTTTCAGATACTTTCCGAGATCTGGCTGATGGTCTGGGAGGACTGAGGGACCGCACTTTAAGGGCTGTAGTTTTTAATATATTTGTTTACAAATTCCCAGATTTGTTCTACAATTGTTTTTAGTCTACTACTAAATCCTACTATTTTTATTTTGCGAAATAGCAGTATGGTCCCTCAGTTCACACGCACATAGTTTTTTGACAGTTGTTTGTTTCCTTTTTAGAAAGGCAAAGACTAAAAATTGTCGTGATAAAAATCTTGCATGTTTTTAGTGAAATTGATGTTTTTGATACCTAATAAAACGTTTTTATATTATTAAAACACCCTTAATATAAAGATTTCATTGATAAAAATAAGATTCAAAAAGTGGTCGCATGGTAGATTTTTGTTAGCAACACTGAAAACTATTGTACTGGCACACTATCGACATACTATCGACACACTACTGAAACACCACTGAAACGCCATTGAAGTTTTTGCAGAATGCCAAATTTGCAACAGTGGCGAAATAATGTCTGTAGTGTGTCGATAGAGTGTCAATGGCGTGTTGCTTAACTTAAAGTTACAGAATTGGGATTGGGAAAAAAACCTTCCTTTGCTTGATATATGCCTATGATTATGACATAACGGTATTTTTTGTTAATTTGTTTATTAGATTACTTAAACTTATCCATTATTGTTATTATAATTATATAAATATTCATTATACAGCGTGTTACGGAAAGGGTATATCCATACAAACGGGTTGAAGAGTGTATCTGGTCCAGAATCTATGTGCAAAGTTTCAGCTCAAAAGCAATAACTTTGAAAATGCATAATATTTTTTTTATTTCGATAGTTTATTAAATTGAAATCATAACAAATGTGTCACCGCACTACGAGGGTCATTAACATTATCCATTACGTGTCTGTGCGCCTAGCACACACGCACATCACGGCGGCGCCGCGGCGATCGGGAAATCCCCGAATCGTAAAAGAGCACCGCGCGCGGCGCGGCCCCTTTCTTTGCCTACGATGCACGATGTTACGGGAAACGTAATAATTATGTAAAAAATTAACAATAAGTTGATAAATGAAATTTTTTAAAGTAACTTACATTTTAAAGGTGAGGTTCAATGTGCTGGCCTTGGCGTTGTACGCACAAAGCCGCACGCTCGTTCAGATTTCGCTGAACATTGCGAAGCATATCCGGCGTTACACTCCTGAAGGCGTTTTTAATTCGCACTTCCATTTCGAGCACGGTATCACACCACTGCGTACACATCATCATCTCATAGTATTCGCTATTACTGCGTGACGACATTTTCACGAAAATTTCTACAACGATCACTGATCTGCTAATCACAACTTCACACCGATACAGACAGAGAGCGACTAAAAAGCACACGAAAAAAGTCGGATATCCTATTATCCTAGTACTAAGGGTAACTGACCCAATTATTGCTTTCGATTTTTTTTTTCTTTCATAATAAATTGACCGACTTACGACACGAAACACGTCATAAGAAGCATCTTTCATGCGTTAATACACGAAAATGATAAATCCATTTGAAAATTAACCTTAATTAAATGAACAATACTTACAAACATTGTAATTATTGTTCACTAAAAGTTTATTTTGAAATGAACAAGTAAGTTTTAGTTGCTAAACTTTGCTTACATGGATATTGGGGATAATCAGGAAATAAACAAAAGTTTTGAACATAAAACATAATTAAGCAAAATGCTGCTGTAAATCAAAATGAAAAAATAATTTCATAAAAAGCAGAAAACTGCCTCATTGACCCTAAACATCACTGTGTGGGTAACCTTTGTTATCCTACATGATTGTAAAAGTACAGGAATTAGGGTTCAGTATTATTACTGTGAAAATTTCCGTTACTCATGAAGTGAATAACTTCTCTTGCATATGATGGAGACATTCGCTGATTACGGAAAATTTAAACACTTCCCGTTCAAACACGGCGCACGCGCCTGTCATCGACGATCGGACAACGGGACAACTGTAAACAAAGTGACGTGTTTGGATACATTTAATAATTCAATTGTTTTTGATATTATTAGCGGTATGCGATGTCAGCGGTTGTTAAGAAGTAACTACAGCCATAACACCTACATATTCAATTTAAAAATTTACTAAAAACAAAATTAAGTGCTGAACCCTCTGGCATTATTTGTACCAGGACACACATAAGTTACGTAAGAAAGTTTTCTAGGGTTCATTTTCAACTTTATCGAATATTTTTTTTTTGTATTGAGTAGTTTTGTAGTTTCCTATTATTGCAGTTTTAACACACCTTTGACAGCCATTTATCTCAGTTAGTTACAATGTCAAAAAAACAAAAAAGGATGATTATGCTAAACTTAAAGGAGATTTGCACGAAAATTGTTATTATTGCTGACATAGAAAATTTATTGAACTTAGTTGGATAACTGATGATGACTGCATGTAGTCATTTAATTCATAGAAAATTTGGGCTACAGCTTTTAGGAGTGTTTTAGTTGATATTTAAAAGATTTTATGAAAGAAAAAAAAATACTCATACTGTATTAATAATTACGTAGATACATACTAGGCAGCACGTTTTTTTACTAAAAAACAAGTAACTCATTTGTGTTCAAATGTGTAATATTTTGTGGAATAAAACTAACATGCGGAACCCATTTAGCAAATAGTACCAGGAGAAACAAATCTTTTACCGAGTTGTTCTTTTGTGTGTAGTTTATTGACACCTATCAGCTGACTTGGTCTAGTGATGTGTAGAATTCAATTGGAAGCATTTGGATTTTTAGTTAAATGTTTTTTAACTTTCTAATTATGTAGGTATAGGTATTAAAAAATGTTGCCATGTAGTTCGTTATCACCAAAAGAATCAGTGTGTTTGATATGTCCATACCCTTTACGTAACACACTGTATATCAAATAGTATTGGGATTTTCGTATAAGCAATTCAATATTTAAAAATATGACAAATCGAAGAAGGCTGAGAGACATCGAGTTCGATAAAAAATATAACAAATACTTACGAAAATTACAAACAAAACAAATCACAGTGGCACAGTTTTTAACAAAAATAATATTTTTGAGACTGTGCTTATTTAAATAAAATACACTTAATCATTTAAGACTTAAATTCAAAGACTTCTTTGATTTCTATAATGTTATTTTATAATAATATAATATAAATATGTTAACAGTTAGATATCACGTGGATAATTATTGGCTTTTGACGTTTTGATTTATAAGTATGTAATTAAAAGGCTTTTGACTGTTTGTTTTTATTTAAATTTATTTCTCTTTCTCAGCTTTCACGAGGTACCCGTCATGTGGAATGGTAACAGCGACAATTATTGTGCGGCGCGCTAATCGATCTATCACCACTATATCAGGCTTATTGGCAACAATAGTCCTGTCAGTAATGATAGACCGATCCCAGTACAACGTGACATGGTCATTTTCAAGAACTGGGTCGGGCACATACTTATAATACGGTACCTCAGAATCCACCAGTTTATATTTCAAAGCAAGTTGCTGGTGAATAATCCTGGCTACTTGGTTATGCTTGTGCAAGTACTCGCCGTTAGCCAGACGAGAACAACCAGAGATAATATGTCTGAGACTCACCCGGACGGTGGCATCCTCCTTCATAATATGTCTCCGGTAGTTATTCGTTCGAAGGCCTCCCACAAGGTGGACCGACGACCTTGTGAAGGCCGCAGGAACCCGTTGGATGCGAGAAGCACAGAACCGGTCCAAGTGGAGGTGCTTGGGGGAGGCCTATGTCCAGCAATGGACGTCTTTCGGCTGAAGCGATGATGATGAGTTATTCGTTAACTTCGTCCATAATTGCACAGACAAAAGCTTCAGTTTCCCCGAAAAGGTCACCAAAACGTAGCCAGGATACGGACGCTAAGAAATCTACACCGGGCTCATGAAGAGCCCGATAGAAGCGCCCGTGAAGCTCCTTGCTTTGCCATACCTTCTTGCGGTCATCCATCAGTAGAAAGTAGGTACTACAGGTTTGCGCCAGTTCTCTTTAGCCATGGAGAGCGGGGTGAGTCCCTTGTCCACTGCGACCACATCACGGTGCATACCCACTTCGGTTTCAGTTGTACACCTCGCTGTTGTGGAGGGTCTTCGCATTTAAAAAGCCTCGACCCCGCACTTTCGCGGGATATACAGTCTCATCGACCGATGACCGTGGGTGATGCATCCGGTTTGCGGTCAGTAGTGTACGGACTCATCTATCCAGGGCGTCGAGTTATGCCGAAAGAGTACATCAAAACCGGCATGACCCAACCATTGAAGGCGCGCACCTTATTTCCGCCCGAAAGAAGACCTTCTTTAGGCGACAAAAGAAGCGCTCCTTCAACGATTGCTTCATGTCAGCATCGTTGATGCCTAACGCTTCCGACATACCCAAACATTGAGCTAAATAACTAGAGAAGCAAACCTCATTAAAATGTGTCAAAAAAATGTAACCACTATTTAACGCGACGACGTAGCTTTGAAACCACTACACATTTAAAAGTAAACATATCGCTGTCACTGTGGCGAAGATGTCAACAGCCTCGGACACCACGGCCTGTCTTGCAGCCGAAGTGCGGGTCGCTTAGCGCGGCACGCGAACATTAATGACATCATCCGACGAGCTCTTGTCACCGTCGGCGTTCCAGCTGTATTAGAACCCAATGGTTTGGCACGCGACGATGGCAAGAGACCGGACGGTATGTCTTTATTTCCATGGAAGGTGGGTAGGCCTTTAGTGTGGGACGCTACGTGTGTCGATACTCTTGCGCCATCCCATCTTCCTGGCTCGGCATGCTGTGCTGGCGCTGCTGCTGCGGCTGCGGAGAACCTCAAGCGGCGAAAATATAATAACCTCATCGGAAATTATATTTTCGAGCCGTTTGGGGTTGAAACCCTCGGGCCGTGGGGTCCGAGTGCTCATGGTCTTTTTAAAGATATTTCGAAACGGCTGGTTGACACTTCCCGTGACCCAAGGGCTGGCTTTTACCTTGGCCAGAGGCTAAGCATCGCCATACAACGTGGTAATGCCGCCAGTCTCTTGGGTACATTACCAGTCGACAGCGATGCGGATGAGTTTTTCGACGCTATTTTCTAGTTTCTGTATAGTTTTAGTTATGTTAGAATTTAATAATAAATAATATCAATATTCTAAAAAAAAAAAAGTAAACATATATCTGTCTCACTTACACAAGTCGCAAGAATAATACCGTCGCTTAGATTAGACAAAGACCGCAATATAAAGATGCAATGGCGGGAGGGTGTTGCCTAGCCATGCGAAATTTTACCCAACTTTTTAAGCCATAAAAAAAGCAAAAAAAAAAAACATTAAACGTTATGAACGTTATTTTTGAATTATGTATTTAAATATTTGAAAACAATTATTTTTATGTTACAATGTAATTTTTATGTTACACGTCACACATTTAGTTTTATAAAATATTTTAAATCACATACTCTATAAATTAAAAACTCCCACATAATGTGGGAAACTAAAACTAAGTTTTTAGTGGCAACATTGAACCTAATTTACAAAATTCTATTGCGTTTTTACGTTGATACAAACACAGAAATAATAAACTTACGCGTGGAAAGTAATTCCGGTTAATTTATGGGAACTATATTTTCTATCACCAAAATTTATATTTGTCATCAAGTTGTATCACCTAATAAATAGATCTATCGCCACGAAATATTTTCGTTCTCAGATAAACAAAAATTGTTCCCAGGTATGAATTATCAAATTAATGTTAATATATGTGTAAAATAAGAGATCGATAACCAATAAAATGATATTGCATTACATGAATATAAACTTCGTTCTTATAATAACAGTTTTGTTACTTGAAATGGACATTATCGAGAACCGAATTAGTTACGAGGTTAATTATTTAAAAAAAAATGCTTAGGTTAGGTTAGGTTAAAACTGTGACCTCCTACGCACGAGCCGAGCGAGCGAAGCGAGCGGTGCCGCGGCAGCGGCCGGCGAGTGCCAGAAACGACTAAATTTTAAAGAAAAAAAATATGGAAAACGAGATTATTTAAAAAAAAAAATATTATAGACCTTATATCTCAGGATTTTAGGTGATTTATTGTGGAACTGATTTTGCATTGTTTGGTGACTACATTTTGGTGACAGATCTACTATTTGGCGGACAAACCCTATTATTTAAGAAACACAAAACTAATTAAATTGGTGATAGCTTAAATGATACCCTTAATTTATAGTGTTTTTGTGACCTCGAATCGCACTCTTTCACTACGCATTTTCCCATTTTGGCGGTAATTTTCACTCGGCTAACTTCGTTTGGCGTCACACAGAGCACTGAACTGACATTAGCTACGATTGAGGCTGTGGCCTTGATCCCAGTGGCAACGCCTTGGCGCGGTAATTGCTAATCTAGTGTATGTATATCAATGTACCCAAATACTTATATCTTTCGGATGAGGAAAGGGATCTGAGGCTTATGGAATCTGAGAGTTGAATTCCCTCGGATTCCATAATCTCCCCTCGCTTTACATGCATCACTGCACATTTGTCCACACCAAATTCCATCCTGATGGCGCTACTGAAAGTTTCAATGACCTTCAGTAGCTCCATTAGACGCAATTTGTTGGGGGCAAAGAGTTTTAAATCGGCCATGTAAAGGAGGTGAGATTTATGACCTGACCACCTCTCCTTAACCGATAGCCTAGACCTGAATCCTCCAGTAGTGTACTCAGTGGATTCAGGGCTAAGCAGAACCAAGTGGACTCAAACTATGGCCCTGAAATATTCCCCGTTTAATCTATACAGGCTCATCATTTCCATGGATCTGTCGACATCCTAGATAACGAATGACCGTCTTCCATTGCCCGTGCCCATACACGACTCAAGGAAGGTGCGTAGAGTTGCATCTACATGTATGTGGCACCGAGTCGTAGGCCTTCTTGTAATCTATCCAACATGTCGACAGATCCTTGCGGGCTCGATGAACCTATAAAATATTATTATTATTAAAAGTGCCTGCACAGACCTGAGTTCCTGAAATAAATGATTTGACTATATTTTTTTTTGTGTTTTTTTCCTATAGTATGCACCTTAGACAAAGAAAAGTATAGACGGCGGGTAGCTCCATTTCATTTCCACAAGAAAAGGATAAAGTATTGAGTTATTATAAGTAACAGAAAAGGATAAAGCTATACTATTGCCGTATCTCAGTGCGTGCCAGTTTTTTTCAAGTTATTTGTCTCATGTGTGGCCACGCTACCCGATGCTCTATAGCTTTCTTACTCTAAGATAAGCACGCTATCCAAATATCCCAATAATGAAAATGGAATCGCTGTCCTTTGCGCTAGTAATGACTACATGGTAAGGTTATGTTACACGGTGCACTTTTGGCATTCAATTTGAGTGAATTCGATTGAATTTGTATGGAATGTTTGGTAAATGGTTAACTTTTTTGTTTACATGGATTAATTCTTCCGTTTGAACACCAAAGTGACTATTATGTAAGTAATGGCTATTACATAAATTAATGTACTTAATGAAATATAGCTCAAGAAAAATACAACTGCCATTTGATTTACTAGGTTAGAGCGAAATGGCAACACAATAGGTTTTAGTTCACATTGCGAACTAATGTGACCCCAGCTCGGCTTGTAAAACTAGTGTCGTTGAGCCAGGAGATATTAGCTCAACCATCGTAGTTTTTTTTAGGCTAAGTTTTAAGCTTATCCTCATATTTAAAGCTCACAGATCTGACCGTCATGCGCTATGACTTTACTAGGACACTATCCACTAGTATAATAGCTTGCGATCTGACCGCGCTAATGAATTTTCAGATAACCTTTGAAGAGCAATTATTCTAATAATTAAAAATGAAGCATAAAAATAACTGGGAGTGATTCGATATTTTTCTCATAAGTAATATAAATTACTCTTAGTGGTTATAGCAATCGATAAAGTTCATAAAAGTATTTTTTTTTTATCGAAGGATATATCCCATCTCTAATATTAGTTCCACGGTATGTACGGACGCCAGCAGGTCAACCTACCCGAAACTGTCAGATTTTCCCAATCAACCTTGAACCTTATGTTTTAGCAATAAAGTCCAAAATCTATTAAAGAAATCTGACAGATTGTAGTAACTTGATGTGCTGGCGTCTGTACAGACGCCAGCACATCAAGTTACTACAATGTGTCAGATTTCTTTAATAGATTTCCGGCTTGACAAGGTTGATTGGGAAAATCTGTCACTTTCGGGTAGGTTGACCTGCTGGCGTCTGTACCTTCACGTTGCTATCAGCGCCAAAATGGCGAAAATCAAATGTCTTCATTTTGTCATCGATAGTATGAAGTCCAGCGGACTTGTTTAATACAGGTCAGTGATGCTATGCCATGCACATGCTTTGCTATCTTAGAGCATTTTAAATGCTCTAAGTATGCTATGCATGCAAGAATACAGCAATTTTTGAGGCCTCCCCCTTAGTAGAAAAGTCGGTCTTGAAAGAAAAAACTACGTTTTGGGAAATTAGTTTTCGTCTAACTTTTTCTCTTTCAAGGTCGAATTTTCGGTGCTTGTTACTCGCGACGAAACATTCACATCATAACATTCTTACTAAAAAGTATATAGGTACTAATTCCATGCTGACCTTACAGTGCCTGACAGTGACACATGGACACATGCATGTGAGCATATGACCAGGGTTGGATTTTGTACTATAATTATAGTATTTATACTATAATTTCGACCTTTGTACTATATACTATCCACATCTAAGGATAGTACGTTAAAATACTATAATTTAAAGTATGCTCCCGAATGCTTAGTTTTACGTCATAATTATGAATATTTCGACCGTGCATCTGACCGAATTCTGATCTTGCGATGTTTTCTGTGTCGATGGCCAGAGATTCCCCAATTATCCCCCGCAGTACTGTACACTTCTCTCTTTCCACTAATCTCGTTCCTTCCATTCCATTCGAAATTCAATCAAAGTGACAACAATCGCTTGCGAATTTTTGTGTAAAATAAAACGTTTTTAGTGTTTTAATTAGGAAAAGTTGCAGTGATGGTCATGAAAATGACGATAGACCGGAAGTATCAACCCCAAAGAAAAAACGTCTGAGTACTGGTGTTGATTTTAATGACTTATGTTAAATTTAAAAAAATAATAAAAGTGTACTATAATTTTTTTATAAATACTATCCTTTTCATTTTTTTGTGCTATCTTTTTGAACGTGCCTAAATCCAACCCTGCATATGACACTGACATCATGTCAGTGGACATCAGTCAGTCTACAAAATAAAAATTGTTTTTCTTGAGAATTTTGGGACAACTCTGGGACTGTGGGTTACTGAAACTGTGCTAACTGCAAGTGCACAATATAATACTTATAGTATTTCAACATAAATTAGTGCAATTATGAATAATACGGTATCACGATTCCCTGTGAAACAATGTGTTATGTTGAGAACACATATTACTCGCCGTTGTATGGCTTCTAAAATTCAAGATGTTCCCACTCATACTGGCCAAGTACTTATTATCTTCTTTTTTTTAAACTTATTATCGAGATTCCTAATTAATATAAGGCAATGTATATATTGTGAATAATATCAAGCATATTGTTAGTGTATTGAGGTGAAGACTACCTAGATCTGTTCTTACATAATAGTAAACATTGGAATAAACGCATCGAATGTAATTGAATTTTTTTATGACTATTAAAATGACGAAAAATTATTGTTCCTAAATCAATAATTGTGATCACCTAAAAATTCAGTTGATATTATGAATTAATAAAATAGTATCTAAACGTCTTCGTCTTTTGTATCATCTCCTGCTTTCATTTCTTAATAAATGTATATTGCCTAGTACCTATAGTGAAAGCCTATTTTTTTTTCCTTTACAGAAATGGCAGTCTGATGACTACCGGCTGGCACGATTCATGAATGCCCCTAAGCAAGTCAATCCCAACTGGGCCGTTAATTTGATAGCAGAATTGCCACCAAAACAAGTTACGGAGAGGGTAGTGTGGTGTGATGGAGGCAGTGGCCCTGAAGGACACCCACGTGTTTACATCAATTTGGTATGATTGCAGTTATTTTAATTTATATTATACACCCAGCAGCAGTAAACATAGCCATATGGTGGAAAAACAATGTCCATTTGCACTTGCTTGCAATTTTTTTATTTTTTGTTATTGAAATGGCACTATTACCATAAAAGTACATTGTGGATGCAAAAATTGGATTTATCTTTGAAAGCAAGGGAAGTATTGATTATCAGCTTCGAAAGTACAACTTTTGCATAACAGATTGCAGGTTATTTTCTCTTATTAACCAACTTAAAAAAAGAAGCAGATTATCAGGCAGTTTTTCTTTTCATGGATGTACTCCGATGTTCGTGTTTACTAGGCCAATTTACATGATTCTTTTTCCATTTGGTAGTGGAAGCTTGTGTAGTGGTCCATTATAAATTTGAATAACTTTGTTTGGGTAGATTTTAAGAGCGTTTACGGCATATGGAATTTCATACAAACTGAAAGTTACTTAAGAACATTTTTGAAAAATAGTGTTACAGCCAAATTAGACCGATTTTAAATTTTCCGTAGAAACAGAGATTTCCAGTTACCTTTTTTTAAATAAGACATTTCGAAAATTAAGAACATTTTCGAAATGTCTTATTTAAAAAAAGCAACTTTTTAGACCTTTGTATCCAGTGCGTATGAAGTTTCATTAAAATCGGTTCATTCATTTCGAAAAACAAGGGCTTGAAAGTTTGTATGAAATGCCGTATGGCATAAACGCTCTTAAGTTTACTTTAATATTCCGTATTTTGACGATATGTTATAATAACTTCCCGTCACTGTTAGTATACAACATAGCAAGTAGGTAGTAGTACCTATACTAATTTGTGTAGGGTATGTACCAATTAAAAAGTGAAAAATAAAAAAAAAATAAAGGAGAATGACCGATTGTGGTACCAAAAAAAAGTTATTAAAAAAAATAAAAAACCCGACTGTGCGCTGCGGTAAAAAACTTAAGTTAAAAGAACTGAACAGCTAAAAACAAGCCCATTTTAAATTAAATAAAAGTTGGAAGCAGGCGGGACCCATACCATTTTTTTATTATATTTTCAAATTCAAATGGGTTCCAACTTTTATTTAATTTAAAATGGGCTTGTTTTTAGCTTTTCAGTTCTTTTAACTTAAGTTTTTTACCGCAGTCGGGTTTTTTATTTTTTTTAATAACTTTTTTTATTTCCAGCTTTTTAGTTTACAAAATTAAATGTGAAAGATTTCGCTGACGATTTAGTTCTTGGTACGTGTTTTTTACGATTTGTCACTTCGAATTACTTTAACCATATAAGTTGTTTATATTTTTGTAATCGTCTTTTAAAGCCCTTTATTTTGATACCCCACTCGATAGGTTTTGAGAAAAAATTTTTTTTTGAAGACATCCATACCTACTTACCCTGCGTTTCGAGTTGGGAAATAATCGATGTGAGCGTGCTTAAACCCGTACCGAATTAGCGTGAGCGCGATAACGACGTCCCGTGAATCGTCATAGATGACGTCATGACATGCGCCATCTTGCGATAACGCTGACCCATGCCCTAGAATAATATCACCGTGAGCGCTGTCAAAAATGACAGTGTGTGTGTGAGGATGTGTCAGTGTGTGTTTTGTTTTGATTTGCATCTTATCATAAAATTAAACTAACGTGGCATTTTCGAAATTGTGCTTCTGGCTGATAGTCGCCACCTAACCAAAGAACAAGAAATGTGGTGTTTATACAAAGAAATACTGTAATAATATCGTTTTTACATTGAGTAAGCACTGTGAGCGCGTTCACGGGCGTTCCGAATTAATGACAGCTCTCAGCGCTGTCATAATCGTAATATCTAAATCGGAACGCATGTGAGATAATGTGAGCGCTGTGAGCGATTATAGCTAATTCGGAAAGCGCCCATAGTAGTCGCCATATTGAATTTTCACTAACGTCATGTCTTTAGTGACACTCGCCGGACTAAGAGGAATCGATTGACGTGTGAATCATAAAAATCGGCCCAGGCGTTTGGTCTGTATAGTGCTTCAAAGGAACATTCAAACATGCATACATAGGCTGATGAACACATTACCACTCCTTTGCGTCGCGCAGTCGGGTAAAAAGTCTCATGCCTCAAGATCAAAATATTATAGTAATTATTTTCATATTTTTTTACGACATTACGCGTCGGGGATTTGATTTTTGAACAGGGAATTTAAATTAAAGTAATAAAGTGTTGATATTGTTTTATTCCCTTTACATGACGTTCCGTTCCAAATGATATGATCAATATAACATTGAATAGAGATAGTTTTATTTATACTTAAAAAAATGTAACAAATTTATTATTATTTATATATACTTTATTGTACACCACAAAAATACATAACATGAAAAAAGATACATCAACATTACAAAATATACAATGGGCGGCCTTATCGCTTTCTGCGATCTCTTCCAGGCAACCTTGGAATGGACAGTGATTTTCCTGGACATAAAATGGGGCTGTCGTTGGCACAAATATTATGTGTACAATACAATAAGATAGATACACAGATATATACATATCCAAAATTATAGATACATAAATACATACATACTAAATTATATAAGAAACGAAAATAAAAGAAGACGGTAGATGATTGCAGTTAGGACAACAAGATTACAACGACAAGTAGTGCTCCTTCACGAGCCTTTTGAACACGTGTAACGACTGCGCGCGTTTAATATCAACTGGCAATGCATTCCACAAACGAGCAGCCTGGACAGTAAAGGATTTATCAAAGAAAGTAGTGGAATGCATTTATCATTTAAAATTGTCGATTTTTTCAATAGTCTAACCGGGATCACGAAGTCGTAATAAAAAGAAAATATTTTGATAATGTACTCAATTGATTCAATTCCGATGGTCGTCAATGCCATATTTGATCACTATAATTAATTTTTTAATTAATTTTTTCCGTTTCTTTCGAATTACATGAAATTGATATGTATTTCTGTTTTCCTGTGTATAATTGAAGGATTATAATGCATTTACTCCAGAAGGATGTTGTGTTAATTAAGATTTCAACGCAATATGCGAAGACATTGTCCGAAACTGCTGTAGATGTGCGATTTTTGCCGTACGTGTATGACATGTCAAACAAAATAAAGTAGGTGCCTAGTCTTTCGGTTATTTTAATTTTTTTGAAAACCTCCGAAACCCGGGTTTTGTTTACAAAAATAACTTTTGTAGGAGTTAATATGATAATTATTGTAGTCTATAAAAAACAAAATTTGACTTTGACGCAAAATGCTACGGGATTCCATACATCCAAGAGCATTGTCCTTTGGAAGTAATTGGTGCCGATTCTGTTGTTCACAAACTAAACTAAATTTAAGTTCAGTGCATCTTTTTCTTTCCATTTCATTAAGAAAATTTTTAGTTTAGACCTGTCAAATTAATCAGCGCCTGACGTAAATTGACGTAATTTTAGCAGGCAAATTTTTAATCACGTGACGTGATTAAAAACTGGCGGTGCCAGCGGTGCCCAGGCACAGGGCGCAGACCCTGGAGGGGCGCAGAAATGACCATACCAGGAGGCCTATCACGAGCTGTTAACGCGATCCATTTTAGGACCTAAACTGAACTGTTCTTCTAATTCGTACCATGCATGACGTCAGTTTAACGATTCAATTTAGGCCATGCCATCTGACAGCGATTGTCCCAAACTGAGTCGCAAGACTCGCAAGTTTTGGTTTCATTAATTAAATTTTGTACTTGTTTGTATCATGACGTCCATAGAGCAGCTCAACTAAAACGCTCAACTGTCATAATAAGCGATTCAATAAAAGTTAAGTACTATTTCTCTAACATAAACTGAAACCTTTGGTCAAGTATTGACGAAAATAAAGTTTTTTAGTGCTATTTTAGTGGAATTTTACAAAAACCAATGTAAGTGTACCTACTTTAAAAGCATTAAAAAAAGCAAAGCATTTTTGCATTTCTTTTAAAGCATTGACTTATAAATCATTGTTTTAAAGTCTAAAATATCTATTTTACATGCCTTTTTTTAAGGTGAATGGATAGTGGTAGACCGCGAAATTCAAATTTTCTTACGTTTTTGCAATTTGCAGGTCAGTGTCAGATTGTATCTTGATCAAAATATGATTCGCGAAAATAACAGGTACAGTCACGAGCAAAAGTATGTATACCTACATTTGGCTTTATTCAAAGTCGATTTTCTCCTTTATTTTTAATGAAATGTTATATTAGTAGGAACATAGTATTTTTGAACCCATAGGTATATGTAAAGTGTCGTATTTCAACGTTGCATTCGTTATTTCTTGAAAAAATCGCAATTTAAAGTTGCCAAGTGTTGACATATTGTTGCTCGTGACTGTACTTACATATTTAGATAATTATAATCACGAGCGCACAGTGACGCCCTATTATTATAATCACTAAAACGGATAATAGTGGCCACTATTTTCCGTTTTAGTGATTATAATAAAACTAAACAATTTAAAACTACCGTTTATACTAATATTAACGTATAATCTTGTGGAGCACAACTTAATGTGCTTATTTTCTGCATTTTCGTTCTAAAATAAAAGAAATAACCAAACAAACGATGAGGGCGCCACTGTGCGCTCGGTGCAGCCTTAAGGGGGGGGAAGTAATCCCCAAATGTCAAGATTTCATGAAATAGTCATTCTTGGGGATTACATGGTCTTAGAGAGTTGTGTTGATGACTTTAATGATTATAATTCTGTAAATACATATTTGTTACGGCCGCGAATCATATTTTAATCAACGTACAACTTAATACTGACCAGCAAATTGCAAAAACCTAAAAAAAATTGAATTTCGCGGGCTACCCTGGCGCTTTCGCCTTAATATATCTTTCTAAGTTAGATTTCTACCACCAATCTCGGAAAAGTGTTAATGGTAGAAATCTAAAGAGTAATGAACACATCCCAAACTATTTTTCAAAAATCCACCCTTGTGGGGTTGAAAAGCGGGGATACAGTTTATTTGAAAAATCTGATTCCTTTGATCTACAAACTTAAAAATTTACCCGAATACTTATTTATCTAAATAAGTGATAAAGATCATAAACATACTTACATTTTCGAAATTTTTAGAGGAAAATACGAAATACTTCGGACGAAGTCGCGGGCAAAGTGCTAGTTCTAGGTATAAAAGTTTGGTGGAATGCGCCCTAGGGCATATAACAGAAATGTATTCTATTATTTTATATGTATATATGTATGATATATTTTGTAATATGAGAAAAATTGCTTTGATGGATTTTAAAATTTTACAGTCATAGTGATTAAATAGCTATTATACTTATTGACTGGTCATTGTATTTAAAGTAACCTAACCAAACCGAACCTCGGGGTGCCCTTCGCTCGCTCTTGCTTCCTATGTCGACGTAGCCCCGCTTCGCGGGGCTCCTATTTCTGTGTAAAGGGTTTAAAGTAACCTAACCAAACCGAACCTCGGGGTGCCTTTCGCTCGCTCTAGCATCCTATGTCGACGTAGCCCCGCTTCGCTAATGTGATTAATTCTGTGTCAATCATCACTTTATCTAAATTGAGTAGACATTAAAAATAATGGCTAGATAATAAATATAATAGGTATAATATCCGGATTTATTACTTTGGCTGTAACATCTACAACAGAATCTGCAAATTAGAGCTCTCAAATCAGCTCTCCATGAGTTTTTGACTAAACATTCAACAGGAGAATATAAAAATAGATAAATAATAATAAAAGTAGTAATGTAGAAGAGAAAACGAACTATCTTTACCAATTAATTGTTGTTGTTTTTTTTTTTGTAATAGGCCTCCTAATTCTGCGATCATTTTCGTTCGAGAACGGAGAAACTGGCCCTAAACGTATTTCTATTTTAATGTGTGAAAATTTATTTCAGGACAAGCCAGGTGATCATTCTTGTGGATACTGTGGTCTGCGATTTATCAAAAAGGATAGCCACTGAATATGTTGATATTCTAAATACACCTTTTAGAAGTTTTCACATACCGTTTGTTTTCCAAAGAATTGTTTTGATGAAGTAGATGTTAAAAATAAAGAAATAATGCATGAAATGCAGTTGTTTCATTATAAATCTATACTGTACATTACTTTTAAATACATAAAATCGCTTTTCTTGTCTGTTTGTGTGACCGCGTTATTCTTCTACTAAACCACAGAACATAATTACCCTAACGTTCTAAACTATCATTTAGTTATTTTATTCCGGAAGGTTTGTGTACCTACAAAAAATTAATAAGTATAAAAATTCCAGAAATAACGATTAAACTCTAGGCAAACTAATAAAATTCATGAATTTGACCTGTTTACTTGTAGAAATCGTCATGGGAATCCTCCATCACCCGAGGACGGTCAAAGGGTTAAGCGCTGCGATGATTTTTCGGGTTTTCATAAAACCGCGATAACTTGAAAACTGTAAATATTTTCTTAAATCTAATTGGGTCACTAAGGGGCACACATTAAGAGCTACTCGTGTATGTTTATTCTACAGGGGCACATGCAATGGTTTTAGAGATATACGATTCATCAAAACGTTACTCCAGCAGGAAATGCAATATCTCGAAAACCTGAAGGGGCACAGATTTTTTTTTGGGGGCACATTTTGGCACACTTACAAGCTCTCTGGCCATGCACAATTTTTCTCTCACCGATCATTCGTTTAGAATTTTCCTGCAAGAAAAACGTTACCCCAGCAAGAATAGTTTTTTCCGTTTTTTTTTCCAAAACGACAGGGGCACACATTTTTTATGTGGGAGCTTTACAGCAAATAAGGCACCAATTATACGTTCTACTCATATAACTTCTAGGAGACACTTTCTTGCTGGGGTAACGTACACTCGAACGAAGGCGCGCGGGAAATAAACTGACATAGGTCCAACCTCGTCAAGCGCTCGCACAGAGTACATTATCGCGATACTAATCGCAGATGACCGGCGCAGTGAATTATAGAGTATTTTTATTTATTTAATTAAAAAATAATAGTAGCGATTTAAAAAATAATACTATATTCTAAGCAAATGTTGATGATTATTTTGGTATAAATTTTACGCCTAAATAATGTAGGACTTTGGAGATATTGGGGCTTGTTTCGAAGCCTTTTCGGTCGATAATTGAATTACGTAGATTTTTTTTTCTTTACCTATATAAAAGGCATAATATATAACGAAAATGTATTCTATTATGATTGAAGTATAGGATATTTGAGAGCTAATTATATTTTTTTTGATGGTCTGTGTTATTTAAAAAAGTAATGATAATGATTATAATCTAACTCAAGAACGGCTAAACCGATTTGGCTGAAAATTGGTGGGGAGGTAGCTTAGAACCAGGACATAGGATCCGGCTTTTTATCCGGTTTTAGACGTACATACTATTTAATACTTTTATTTACTTATAGGAGTAGGGTAGGAGTAGTGTGGGAGTAGGGTAGGAGTTGGGTAGGAGTAGGGTAGGGTAAGGGGTAGGACACCACGCGAACGATAGCGCCGGGCAGCTAGAAATAATTTATATGGCAAAACAACGTTTGCCGGGTCAGCTAGTTACTAAATAATTAAATACGTTATCTAAAATCGCTTCTGAGGGAATTGTAGTAGAGAAAACGAACTATTTTTACCAAGTAATTGTTATTTCATACAACAAACGTAAAACATACAATTTCAACATCGAAAACTTCCAATTTCGCGTTTTTTTGTAAGACGCCTCTTAAAAATAGCAAAAATATTTGTTTCTCTGTTGATCGTGTTTTGGGAATTTCAATAATTTTACACAAGGTAACGACAAACTAAGTTATATTTTATATTACTAAAGATTAAATACATAAGCAAATAAATTAGATAGGTACAGACGCCAGCACATGAAGCTACTCGAAACTGTCAAATTTTTCAATCAACTTTGAACTTTCTGCTGTAACGATAAAGTTAAAAATCTATTAAAGAAATTTGACAGATTGTAGTAGCACGATATGCTGGCGTCTGTACATTTTTGATAATTATTTTACATCAGTAAATCAAATTTAACTTCTTAACATTACATTAGTAATAAGTATCCAAAACAAATGTTTTGGAATCTTGACTTATTTGAATTAATTATTTCCAGTTTGTTCTGCATTTTCGTTGCGTAGTTCATGCCTGATATCGATATTCGACTGCAGCAGCTCCTTCAACCTTTCGTGTATATTATCATTTTTTTGCTCCAAATAGTCCAATGCAGAATTTAACTCGTCCAATTTAGAATCCAACATGACGTATTCTGAAAATGAAAAAAAAAAAGTAAATAGGTAAACCTATGGTATGTCACAGTGAAAACCATGGAGGTCAATACTGTTTAATTGATCAAACCCAGTTTTGACTGGTTAAGTTTTAGCCACACTGGGGCGCGGGCGCGCCTCGGCGAACTCAAACATTATGAACTTCAGTGGCTGCATCCGGTTAGACTGGAAGCCGACCCCAACATAGTTTGGAAAAGGCTAGGCAGATGATGATGATGTCGGTCAGTGGGTTGCCTTAGGCCCGCCGCTGATTGCAATTTTTTGTCACCGTGACTTATTGTTACTGTCACCCACGATGCGCTCACTGAATCTGTTCTTGGGTAACAAATCGCGTTCATTTTTGGACAAAAGCCACCAGTGAGCGGACTCCCATAGTAATGTACAGGGCGAGTGACAGTCACGTCACTCCGGTGTTGCCTGCCGCTGCAACTACATATTTGTCACCGTAATATCACGTCACCATAATGAGCGCACTCAGTATAGTTTTCATTGGACTTGACTGAGTGACAAAAAGTCACGTCGACAAAAAATTGCAATCAGCGGCGGGCCTTATATAAGGCGATGCGGTGCCGATCCGTTCCGGTTTGATACGTGTGCTATGTCCTTTAAAGGGGTCTCCCTTGTTTTACCAAAAAGAAATTGCCAAATTATCACTTCCCAAACAATTTTCCGCATGATTTCATTTGCCAAATTATTACTTAGCAACATATCTCTTCACAAATAATTGTAACCCAAACCTAATGTTTGGCAAGTGAACGTTTAAACAAGTAACTTGTTTACCAACTAGTACTTTTACCAATTTTTATTTAGTCACGTATTTCAGTTGGAATAACTAATTTTACGCAAAATTACATTTGCCAAATATATAGTTTTCGCAGTTTTAAGGCAGCCATTTCAAGCATAAGATCTAACTTTGAAGACGTTTTATTACAAGGGTGTTTTTTCCACTGGGACAAATTCTAAACAGGTAATAATAATATTAAGTATTCTGGTAGTATTTTTTTTAAATAATTAATCTCGTCTAACTAGTTCAGTTTCGGGTAGTCTGTTTTTTTCCATATTTTTTTTCTATATAATCTAGGCGTTTCTGGCACTCGCCGGCCGCTGCCGCGGCACCGCTCGCTTCGCTCGCTCTGCTCGTGCGTAGGAGGTCACAGTTTTAACCTAACCTAAGCATTTTTTTAAATAATTAACCTCGTCTAACTAATTCGGTTTTCGATAGCCTGCTAATAATAATTTCTTTTGACATATTTTTTTTCTATATAATTTAGTCGTTTCTGGCACTCGCCGGCCGCTACCGCGGCACCGCTCGCTCCGCTCGTGCGTAGGAGGCTAGGAAGTCACAGTTTTAACCTAACCTAAGCATTTTTTTTTTATTAATTATCCTCGTCTAACTAATTCGGTTCTCGATAATGTCCATTGCAAAAAAAAAATAATGAATGAAATGATTATTTTAAGATAAAATTGCATTTTTTAATTATTTAATTCCCAAAAAATCTTATTTTTGTCTTTATATTTTTTGTCATAACAAATCATTTGACCAAACCTTTATTGTCTAAAGATTGTTTGCTGTAATAAATCATTTGATTAAAGACCAAATGCCTAAATGACATTATCCATAGTAATATTCTGCCAAGTAAAAATTTGACCAAATGAAAATGTGCATAATAAAATCATTCCAAACATTGCATTGGTATAATAAAAGGTTGCGAAAATTTGTTTGGGTAGTGAAATTTTGGCAAAATCTTTTTGGTAAAACGGCAGGATCCCCCTTTAAAGGACTTACCATCACCTCTTAAAGCAGGGCAGAAGTTGAACTGCACTACTTTTTTGTATGACGTCTTGGTACAAAAAAGTAGTGCAGTTCAACTTCTGCCCTGCTTTAAGAGGTGATGGTAAGCCCCCTGGCCGTTGCAACAGACAGAATTGCGTGGAAAAGGGAGAGGAAGGCTTCTGCTATTCAGTGGAACAATACAAAGACAATAGGTTAGTTAGATTAAATAAATGTATTTTGCTTTAGTTGTCTTGTTTTAATAAATGGTTAACAGTTCAAGAAATTAACACCTATTTACAATGTGCATCTGGATTGAGGGCCCATTTTTTGAACCCTTGCGAAACGAAATAAAACTTATAGAGAAATTAGTTAAAAATAGTAATAAAAACTTAAAGCAAAGGGCCATGAATTTCGTAAACGTGAATTAAAACTGTTATGATTAAATAACTTGGGCCCTCAATCCAGACTATTCCAGACGCGTGCATAAAGTGGCATAGCCTAAATCTCAGTAAGTGCTATCTTTGGGTTAATCATTTTTATTTAAGAATTTAGTTAAGAATTTCTTAAATATTTTAAGAAATTCCCAAATCTGTAGAATATAACATTACGGATTTATGGCGGTATATCTAGGGCCCTCACTTCATTATTGTCTGTACTGAGGAATCTGCAAAACATGAATTTATCTGAAGAAATACATACATACGACTTTAACATATTTTGCTTAGATAACTATGTGAATTAGTTAAAAAGAAATAATAACACAAAAGTTAATTTTTAAGAAGTAAATGAAAGTCGAACTTGACTAAAACGTCTGAACTGAGAGTCCAATATTTTCGGCTTTATTGACTAGGCTCAACCTCATAGATTAACGCAAATTAGAATAAGATTTTTAACTATTTCTTAATTAAATTGTAACGTATCGTCCGTTCTTCTAAATGTCATACTTTAAGAGAAAATTGATTTTCAACTTTTTCTAGGAGAAATTTTTTTAGGGCGACCATAATATTCATAGTAAGTACCTGTACACTTTGTAAAGCGCAGTCGGAAAGTCATAATATCTGCAGCTAAAAGCATTATATACCTACTATTTACAATGTTATTTTCATTAATTTGAATGTCATTTTTAATTATGTTATGTTAGTCCTTAAGGTACTACTATAGGCTTAGTTGCTTTAGGCAACTAGGCCCTTATCTATCCCATTCAAATCAAATGAGATCAACGGCTTAAAAACCTCGACTGCGCTGCAGAGTTTAATTTTAAGATGTGTAGGTACTCACCTGGGGCTTAAATTTGATATCCTTATTGTAATAATTAACGAAACAATTTGTTTTCATCTTTGGAAATGGAGCCATATAGTTGCACTCATAACTAAAAGTAACTTCGCTCACTCGCAATTTCGTATTTTTAGGATATAAGACTGTTTTAAGGTTACATTTATGTGAAGTAAATAGTTTTTTTTATAATTATACCGATCGTGTTTTATTTATCAGAATGAATTTGGTTGATTTGCGTATCGCGACGTCTCTGGTGCTACAGTGATCCATAGATACGATGACTTATATGTATACGTACCACTAGTCGGTTAGTTTGCCTTTCATTTTATGCAAACACTGTTAAAGCTAAATAAATGTGCTCTCTCCCTGAGCCGTCCCGCCACCTCCTTCGCTAGCATGACTGCTTCGCAGAAGGAGGTGACTGCCTCCCACTCCCTCTCGCCCCGGACCATGGCTTGCACCAGGGCCGGACGCGAGAGGTCGCCGCCGCTGCCGATCGCCTCTACGAGGACACGGCGGTGCTCCGCCCAAGCGGGGCAGACCTCCACCGTGTCCTCTGGGCGATCCTGGCAATGGTGACACCCGGGCGTTTCCTCCCGCCTGATGATGTGCAGGAACCTCCCGAAACTTCCGTGTCCGGTGAGGACGTCGTCGTCGGGCGGTTGGTAAGGGCGCCGTGGAGCCTCTCTAGCCACTCCTGAAAGAGGGTCATTCATCCCTTTTGTGGCCCATCATTCCGATTCATACAAGACAGCAGGTCTAATCATGGTCTTATATATCTTCCCCTTAAATTTAAGGGGAATGCGGGAGTCGCAGATTGTTCCCGTGACCTGCCGCCATTTCATCCATCCAGTGTTAATTCGGTGCTTAACCGTCCGATCTACTTCGCCATCGCTTTGCACGAGTGAACCGAGATACTGAAAGTCGGAGCAGGCTGGGAGAAGTGAGCCATCAAGCGCTATGGCTCTTCTTCTTTTGGTTCTGCTGATTTTCAAGCCAACACTCTCCAGCTTCTGTTGCCATTTCTCCAATCTGCTCTGGATCTCAGGCCCATCTTCACCGACAAGGACAATGCCATAATCAACAGGAAGAGGTAAGGACTTAAAGCCGATCCCTGGTGCAAGCCTACAGCCACACTGAACTCGTCGGTACCGCCAGCAGCCGACCGGACGTAAGTACGAGATTGACTGTACATAGCACGAATTAACTACATACTTTCCGGGCAAACCTTTATATTTCAAGGCCCACCACAGCACATCCCGAGGTGGCTATCGTACGCTTTCTCCAGATCAATGAACACCATGCGCAAGTTCTTGTGTGCACGCCTGTACTTCTCGCACAATTAAATATGTAGCAGGGTATATAATACTTTTAGCTGCAAATATTATGAGTTTCCGACTGCGCTTTACAAAATGTACAAGTACTTACAATGAACATTATGGTCACCCTACAAAATTTACTCCTAAAAAAAGTTGAAAATCAATTTCCTCTTAAAGTATGACATTTCGAAGAACGGACGATATGTTACAATTCAATTAAGAAATAGTTAAAAATCTTATTCTAATTTGCGTTAATCTATGAGGTTGAGCCTAGTCAATAAAGCCGAAAATATTGGGCTCTCAGTTCAGACAATTTAGTCAAATTAGACTTTCATTTACTTCTTAACAATTAACTTTTGTGTCATTATTTCTTTTTAACTAATTGACATAGGTATCTAAGTAAAATATGTTAAAGTCGTATTTATGTGTTTCTTCAGATAAATTCATGTTTTGCAGATACCTCAGTACAGACAATAATGAAGTGAGGGCCCAAGATATACCGCCATAAATCTGTAATGTTATATTGTACAGATTTGGGATTTTTTAAAAATATTTAAGAAATTCTTAAATAAAAATTATTAACCCAGAGATAGTACTTACTGAGATTAAGGCTATGACACTATGCACGCGTCTGGATTGAGGGCCCAAGTTATTTAATCATAATGTGGTGTGAAGGCAAGTACATCAGCACATCACGTATAGCACATAGTTTAAGTTAAGATAGATATGCTGTGTTGGTAGTCTTAGTAATTGCATATTGTCGCATACGAGCTATGTATATATATATGTTACTAATTAAACACAGTTTTAACTCACGTTTAAGAAATTCGTGGCCCTTTGCTTTAAGTTTTTACTATTTTTAACTACCGCCCCTAAGACGACTCACTGACCCTAATTTCATTGTAAGTCTGATCTATGCGTCATGTTCGTGAACGGGCGCCGTCAGTTGGGGCTGGTCATCACTTAGCTGTCGCGGCTTATTTTTATTTTTGGATTGTTGTTTTCTTGCTATTTGCTGTACTCTGGACGCTTTTAAAGTGTACGTCTTTTTTACATCGTTCTCACATATAATTTTAAATTCAACATTCATGATGTAATGTAACTAATATTTTTGTAAAAATATAATTTAAAAGAGTGTCCATTGAGTTTCTTGCCCGTTCTTCTCCATAGGTACCTACGCTTTGGAATGGGCAACTACCTTCATATTTTCTGACTGACCGAGTTCTTGACAATTCAAATGTGCCTGTAAATGGTTTAATTGAAATATATGCTTTGAGTTTGAGTTTGATTTCGTTTCGCAAGGGTTCAAAAAATGGGCCCATTCCAGATGCACATCTATTTACAGCTCAAATTTTCTTTGTTTTTAAAATTTCAAGTCTAGTGCACCATCTCAAAATATTGACTCAGCAGGCTGACATTGTGCACTAGAAGATCATAATGTATTAATTGTATAATTATTACGATTTAATAGGAAAAACAAAATTTGATAAAAAACAAATCTCTCCACCCTGCTGAAAAAAGTTTGTTTACAGTTTCGTCAGATACATATGGACCATAGAAATGATATAATTTAAGTCAGCCAATGTTACCATCACTAAGAGGGCCCATGCAAGACTTTCAGTAAGAAGCTATTATTAATCATTTTTATACAAATATCCAGGATGGTATGAAGACTATGTCCTTCTCCAGGTTCCGGGCTAGCTACCTGTTATATTGCATAACGATCGATTATATGGTTTACACACAGGCATACAAACAAGTAGATACCTTTGAACAAAGCTTACCTTCAACGACATTTTCTTCAGTCTGTTCTGTAGGTTCAATCTCATTGTTATCTATAATGCCATTTTGGTTACTGTTGTTCTGATCTTGGCCAGCCATGGTAAAGTAGTTTAGGTTGAAACTTGTTAAATTGCGTATTTGCGTTCACTACTGATTCACTATTTCACTGACTTAAGACTTTCAGTCTATCAAAAAGTACTCTGTGGACTTACTGACTGACTGGCTGTGGCTGGCCTTGGATTCGGTTCGCCTTCGGGATTTCATCACAGGACGGACATGTGATGTGACAGGACAGGACAGTGTTGCCTTATCCAAAATTTCTATTAACTTTTCCAACTGTTTAGGGTCAGTTCACACCGAGACGCGACGCGACGCGCAGTTTTCTATATAGAAATACAATTACAGACCTTTACACTAAAAGGTACACAATTCAGTGTCTACTTATTACGCCGAGCTACGCAGCGCGGCGCCGCCGCCGCGCGGCGTAGCTCACTGAATCGTGTACCTTTTTGTGTAGTAGATAAGGTCTGTAATAAATTGTATTTCTATATAGAAAACTGCGCGTCGGGTCGCGTCTCGGTGTGAACTGACCCTAAGGGTTTTAGTATTAGTGATGGTGGCATAATCGTGCCAGGGTATTTATGTGAATAGTGCATGCCGTAATTATTTTCACCATTATTTTCAACTATCTCTCATCACGACGCAATGCGGACACTTGCAGACTTACTTTACCTCTAGTTACTTTACTCTTTGACTTACCTACAGACAGGCACACACTTTCTTCGTAATGATTAGTACAAGTCACAGAGCATGTAACCTTTTAGTATGTATGTACAAGTCTTCTACTCTTAATGCATCATAAGAAGCTTGTGAACATAATAGCTATTTTGACGTGACAACGTCTTAAATTAGGTTGCGGCTGGGAGTCACTTATGAAAAAGTGTAACGCTCGGTAACGTTACGTTCTTATTTTAAATTAGGTTGCGGCTGGGAGTCACTTATGAAAAAGTGTAACGCTCGGTAACGTTACGTTCTTATTTTCATTTAATTCCTTGTTCCTATTGTGCAATTTAATTATATTCATATCAATAAATATTCTACCGAGAAAAAGACGTTGTCACGTAAAATCTTCGCCCGTAAAACCGACTTTACAGGCAACCATTTTTTTTTTATTCAAACTTCAAAATTATCGTATTTTTAACGTAATTTAGACTCACCAAAAACATTTTCATTTTGAAATGTTCAAATGTTGCCAACACGAGACCATCAGACAACATAAAGCTCGCATTGTCAAAGGGGCTTACTTACCACCAGCCACAGCCACCAGCATTATATTGTAGTCTTTGCCAGCCACTGACCTTTAAAATTGTATTATAGAGGTCAGTGCCACCAGCTCATAAAGCAGGGCAGAAATTGAACTGCACTACTTTTTACAGACTTCAAATAAAAGGAGGTTATCAATTCGACACGTATGTATGTAATATTATTGAAACTGCCTTAATCTACGAGAAGTGCTCGAACCCCGTTTCTCCATATAAAATACTAGCGGCCTGTCCCGGCTTCGCACGGGTGGACATGATTTATTTTAATATTTTTACCTTTTATTTATATTTTTTGATGCTGTTCTGATGAGCGTAATCAATATGTGGATCGTAACTGAATGCCGATCTATTTACTATGAGCTAAAATTCTATTACGCGTCCGACTGTTGTCTTTCTCTCTGTGCAATAAGTCGCTGCGAGCGTTCGGCGCTAGGTTTCCCGGACACGCGTTCGCGAGTTCCTAACTCTATTATCAGTGAGGCGCTGCGAGCGTTCGGCACTCGATTGTCGTTCGTATAGTTGGAATGATCTGGCATTTTGTTCTGCAAGGCAAAGCGAACATTCTGCGCTAGATGCGATTGCCCGTGCTTGCGAGTTTCTAGCTCTATTTTCTGCAAGTCGCTGCGAGCGTTCAGCACTCGATTGTCGTTCGTGTAGTTGTGATGATCGGGCATTTTGTGCTGAAAGACGAAGCGAACGTTCGGTGCTAGATTCCCTCGCGCGTGCTTGTGACTATTTTGAACAATCGTTGCGAACCTGGTTGAGACCTTTTTTAACACGCTTTTATTAGGTCGACCTGTATGTAACTAACTATGTAATGGACTCTAAGGTAACTAATTTAACCATCTTCCAAGGGTCGTAGCGTAATGAAAATTGGCAGCTGTATGTAGTTCTGATGACAATACAATAATATGGTACTCTCGAACTGATCTGATGATGGAGCCGGAAGATATGATGTATGTAACTAACTATGTAATGGACTCTAAGGTAACTAATTTAACCATCTACCAAGGGTCGTAGCGTACTGAAAATTGGCAGCTGTATGTAGTTCTGATGACAATACAATAATATGGTACTGTCCTTCGATTGATCGAAGGTACTGTCGAACTGATCTGATGATGGAGCCGGAAGATATGAACTGGAACTTCATGATGGAAAATCGTATTATAGCTGTTTTGGATTTCTTAGAAAAGTCTTGTAATGAACTTTGACCACGATTAGGTTTCAAGGTCTGATGATGAAGCCGGAAGATAGGCACTGGCATTCCATGATAGAATATCGTATCATAGTCGTGTTTGCACTTGTGAGAAAGGCCACGTAACGGACTTTGAACACGATGAGGTTTCTTTTTAGTTTTTACGTGCATTTATAAAAACGTGTTTTTCTAATGTTTTTTAAACGATTAATTTATTCCTAGGCATATCAAATCAAATCATTACAAAATACAAAATTTAACCGAATTACATATTGTTGACTTTTTTTAAATCAGATAAAATAAGAATACTTAGAACTTTTGATAAATAGGTACCTACTTACTATTGAAAAAGTAAGAGAATACTATAAAAAATAAACAGTAAAGCGTGAATAAACAATTTTTAATTAGTTCTGAGAAGAACTTTCTAAATTGGAAAAAAAAAATGCAAATAAAATAGTCAAAAAAATGTTCAATGTCGGTTACGTCCGCTGCGTAGGGACCTATTTCATAGATGTGTTTATTTTTTCTATTTCTATGACTTATTAAATTCGTAATATCTATTGAATGGTATAGCCAATTTGAATAATTCAAAAATTAATATGACATGAATTGAGACAGTCTTGAAAACAATATGATTTATTTGGATAAGGATTTAAACAGAAGTATGACTAACATAGTCTAATTTTAGTCGGTATTTCTATCAACTTTTAAAATGTAAAAAGTTGTTATTGTGACATAACGATAATAGTTTTACATATAGTATCGCGAAGTTTTTTTTAGTTATTGATATGTTCTTTAATATTGTGGAACATACTTTTGTTCTATCATCAATAGTTTCCGCAGCGCATGCGACGAAAGATGTTTTATGGCCTTTTTTTCACACCTTGGGTTACGTTACCAAAGTTTTAGTAAGGATCCCTAATCTATTCTAGCAATAAATATAGCCTATGTTACTCAGGGTGAATGTAGCTTTCTAATGGTGAAAGAATTTTTTAAATCGGCACAGTAGTTTTTGAGTTTATTCATTACAAACATACAAACATACACACAAAAATACAAATCTTTCCTCTTTATAATACTAGCTGACCCGGCAAACGTTGTTTTGCTCCTACACTACTCCTACCCAACTCCAACTCCTACCCTACTCCCACACTACTCCTACCCTACTCCTACACTACTCCTACCCTACTTCTACCCTACTCCTACTACCCTACTCCTACACTACTCCTACCCTACTCCTACACTACTCCTACCCTACTCCTACACTACTCCTACACTACTCCTAACCCTACTTCTACCCTACCCTACCCTACTCCTACCCTACTCCTACACTACTCCTACCCTACTCCTACACTACTCCTACCCTACTCCTACACTATTCCTACACTACTCCTACCCTACTTCTACCCTACTCCTACCCTACTCCTACTATAAAAAAAAAAAAAAAAGTATCCTATGTCCGTCTCCTGGCTCTAAGCTACCTCCCCACCAATTTTCAGCCAAATCGGTTCAGCCGTTCTCGAGTTATAAGTGGTGTAACTAACAGACTTTCTTTTATATATATAGATTAGTGTAGATTCGTTGACGTGACTGCCATAGTAACAATTATAAAGCTTAGGCTAAGCATACAGATTGGCTCGTAGGATTATCCTAGTTGATAGATTATCCCAGTTGTGTGTCTTTGTAGCTATCCTACTAGGATAGCTACAAAGACACACAACTGGGCTTCCAAACAAATATACAATGTATGTATGTTTGTCCACGCATTTCTCCGCAGCTATTAATCGGATCGTGAATTCGTGACCATTTTTTACCGACTTCAAAAAAAAGGAGGTTATCAATTCGACACGTATGTAGGTATGTAATATTATTGGAATTGCATTATATTCTTGTATGACAATCTATTAGGGCTTCTAAACAAATATAGAAAATTTTATAGACGTAGGCATGTATGTATGTTTGTCCACGCACTTCTCCGCAACTATTAATCGGATCGTGACCTTTTTTTTTTGTATTGGCTTACATTTACACAAAACTATTACCTACTTTATTACAAACAAATCGCCTCTTCGCATTAAAGTGTACAATAATTACCAAAAAAATCGAAATTGAGTTAATATGCGGAAACGTTTGGTATCACGATCACCAGTATTTTAACGATATAACAAAATTAATATATAATATTAAGTTACTTTGAAAGGCAGATAGTGTAACTAGCAAAAAAATAAAAAATAATGATGAAAAGATTTATTATCATTAGAAATATTACACGTTATACCTTTAAAACGCTGTCCTGTAAAATTTTTAAGTTTTGAGATTATACAGTTTTAATCCGAGAAGGCGAAATATTCCAGTTTTTACTTAAAACTAAAAATTACGAAATAAAAAAGTAATTTAAAAAAATTCAACCGACTTCAACAAGAAATTAACTCATAAAATTATGAAATATCTTTAATTTCGGAAGTCGGTGGCAAAAAACTAAAACCAAAATACAGATTCCAAGACACCGACTTCCGAAATTAAAGTTATTTCATAATTTTGAGTTAATTTCTTTTTGAAGTCGGTTTAACTTTTTTAAATTACTTTTTTTTATGACGTCTTAGGCTGGCCGCATACGCTCGGTTTCTTGATTCGGTTTCCGGATTAGGAATTCAGATTCGGAAATCTGAATGCTTCATTTAAATACAAATGTTCAACAAGGCGCACACGTCCTTACTATTTCCGAACGGAAAAAAACCCCACGTTCGTTTCGGAATTCGAAAAAAACGGATGTTTGCGCTAGGCACACGGAATTCCGACTCTGAATTCCTGATCCGGAAACCGAATCAGGAAACCGAGCGTATGCGCCCAGTCTTATTAGAAGGCCTGCCATGTTGACTTGACGTTTACAAAAAAACTGTTCACCTTGTTACCGACTTCAAAAAAAAGGAGGTTATCAATTCGACACGTATGTATGTAATATTATCGGAATTGAATTATATTCACATATACACCGCATTGTATTATAGGTTAATCTCGGCTTTAAAACAATATACGCAAGGAAATATATTAATAAAAGTGCTAAAATAAACATCACAATTCCACAAAGACGAGATATCTGTCAAAGTTTGTTTAGCTACACGAGTTGCTGGCCTTGAAAAAACGGGCACGCACTGAGAGACGACGGAAATAGTATAGCTTTATCCTTTTCTGTTACTTGTAATAACTCAATACTTTATCCCTTTCTTGTGGAAATGAAATGAAGAGTCACACTATGAACATCCGACGCAACGCCATGCGCGCACACGCCACCCGATCCAGACGTGCCAGGTCGGTGTGTTGCCTATGGTGGGGGTAAACACGCCATCCGACGCGGCGCGCGCGGTATGTTTCTAGACAACACCCAACGCCACGCGTCCGTCGTTCGAGAACTGACACAGAGACTATTCTTCAAACTGTCAAACGGAATTTATGCCAATTTAATATTATTTTTTGCTTTTAATTAGCGAAATGACCGACGAACAATTAATTGCGTTGGTAAAATGCAAAGACATTAAATTATTTACCTACTATAGACGGGACATAGCGAACAAAACCGTGATCCGATACTTGTTACCTAGGGGTAACGAGTCTCTCAGTCTAGTACGGTTCGCCCAATCCCAAAGAGTGAAGTAACTATTTATGGGTACGCCTGCGCGTCAAGTCGCATTCGTGTCCACGAGTCTCCACCAAAAGAAAAATATTTTCTAAGGAAATATTTTTCTTTTGGTTACGCATTACGATTTTGGAAATATCGTTATGGTAAAACGACTGGACCTAACTACGGTTTATTTTCGTATGAATTATTTATATTTACTCAGTAATTAGAATTAAATAATTTTCATAAAATAGATCTAGAAAATTTGCTAATTTTGTAATAAACGCCCTCTGTGGTTGAGTAGCTTTACTACTACTATTTTGTTATCGATAATATTTATTATTACCTGTGCCCCGCGGTTTCACCCGCGTTAATTTGAGGAAAAAATCTACTAAAATGATTATATTCCATTACTGTAAGAGTATTACATATGAATATTACTTATACCCTCATGACCAGCTGCCTTGCGGAGTTATTATAAAACTATGATATCTCCTAAGATATTCATCTTTCTCCTAACATAATCATTCATCGAATATGAACCAGTCAAAACGACAATTTATAAACAAATAATTGTGTTTTATTTCAAGGACAATAAATATTTTTAATTTACTACTTAACGATTTATGTTAAATTAAATTAGCTAGCGATATTCTGCAGACGTATATACTAAATAAATCGTTAAGTAGTAAATTAAAAATCGTCTCTAAGCGCATACGTTCTTATATTTTCCGTCAGGGTTTCCGAACGGAAAATATAAGAACGTATGAAGCGCCAGGGTAGCCCGTGATTTTTTTTTTTTTTTTAAGTTTTTTGCAATTTTCTGGTCAGTATTAAGTTGTACGTTGATTAAAATATGATTCACGGCCGTAACAAATATGTATTTATAGAATTATAATCATTAAAGTCATTAACACAACTCTCTAAGACCATGTAATCCCCAAGAATGACTATTTCATGAAATCTTGACATTTGGGGATTATACTAAAGTTATATTACTGATTGTAATGATTATAATTCTGTAAATACATATTTGTTACGACCGCGAATCATATTTTAATTAACGTACAACTTAATACTGACCAGCAAATTGCAAAAAAACGTAAGAAAATTTGAATTTCGCGGGCCACCTTAGAGCTTCCCCCTTAAAGACGATTTTTAGGATTCCGTACCCAAAGGGTAAAAACGGAACCCTATTACTAAGACTTCGCCACCAGGCTGTATCTCAAGAATCGCGGTAGCTAGACAGTTGAAATTTTCACAGATGATGTATTTCTGTTGCCGCTATAACAACAAATACTAAAAACAAAATAAAATAAATATTTAAGGGGGCTCCCATACAACAAACTTTTTTTTTTTTTTGCGTTTTTGCCTTGTGGTACGGAACCCTTCGTGTGCGAGTCCGACTCGCACTTGGCCAGTTTTTTATGAAATCCGTGCATTCAGGGTCTCCGAATCTGAATTCCTGATCAGGAAACCGGACGTATGTGACCGGCCTATAATGTACTCTGTGGTGCAAATCGGTTTGTGTTTCCATCCTTTTCAGTTGTCGGGTTATAGTGTTTTTTTTTTTTTTTTCACAAAATATGTAAAATGTAAAAGATATTTAGTATGGCAACAACCGATTGAAATACGTCATATTTGACGAAGGAGGAAGCCTTTGTTTTGCATTGCGAAAAAGATTAAGATTCACTTAATTTTATACGTTGCATTGTGGTTTTTAACAAAGTAAGATATCGATTATGCATTGATTTTATTATTACTAGACTGTTTATATATTGTTCTACAAGTGTTTTTGATACTCCTAAAGCAGAGGGACGTAATTGAACGCAAATAACTGCGTGCATACTTACAAAATAAACTCCCCAGTTTTTCCTATAAACATTTATACGTACGTACTTAATGACTTTGATATTTCTTGTGAATTAAGTATTTTATTAGATAAATATTATATACGTTTATGTTTTGTACATAGATACGTTGAATTCGATGTGTGATGACTCATACATCAATATTAAACGGAAAGTAAAAATCTTTTCAGCAAACCTCATCAAGGTTGCAGATATTTGGACATCCATAAACACTATTTATTGTTGTAATACAGTATATTGCCTTAACATACCATGTAGCTAAGATAGGTTTCCTTTTGGTAACAAGGATAATAACAGTTATCAGATAATATAGTGACAATTGCCTAATTATTTTCTGGTTTAGATTTATTTTTTGTATTTTTAAATATGAAATAAGGTCAAGATACATTCAAAATAGTTTAGCTTCTTATAGTATTTACATTTGCTTGCTTAGTAGTATGTATTGATTAAATTGTTGTAATGACACAATTAACATTTATTGTATATTTTATGAAAGCAGTTTTGCTAAATAATGCATTAAGTTAGTACAATATGTAGGTGTTATGTCAGTTGTAATGGGAAGTTAGTAGTCTGAGAGCCTTATCACCAGTCTCACCAATGGGTATCGATACCCAGCAACTTGGTTGTGAAGGTCAGAAGGCAGTGGCTCTATGTGAAATACTGGTGCATCTGGTTAGACTGGAAGCCAATCCCAACATAGTTAGGAAAAGGCTAAGCAGATGATGATGACCTAAACTAATTATTTATTTACTCAATAGTACAGCAATGCTATTCACACCCGTTTAATTTGGTATTGGATTCATGGTGTAAAACATTTAAATGGAAAATAAATAATAATTATTAGGTATTTCTCAAATTTAAAGGGCTTCTATAAAATATACATTGAGTGACTAATTAAAAAACAGTAATTTTATTAAATAATAAAATGTTATGTTATTTTGCTTTGTAAACACTATAATGAAAGAGTCTTTTGACTATCCACAAATCGAAAATTGGAAAATTTTAACAGTTCCATTTTGCTAAGAAGATGCAAATACTACCAACAGCTATTTTCTGTTGAGAGCAAGTTGGATGTCTGAAACTTGTACTCTGGCTCCTAAAAGCCCTGAAACTGGCTTGTGTTAGAAATAATACAAGCAAAAGACAATGAACAAATTGTGTGAAGCAGTGCCTATTTCTTTGGCCTAAAAATCATCCTGTTTGTTTTGGCTTTTTGTACATTATAAATACAGGTTGAATTTTTCAAGTGGGCGTGGATGGCCAAATCCGAAACTATGAACAATAGCGAAAAGTATTCAAAGGAGTCACGGGGTCAATTTTGATGAAAACTAAAACTACATTATTGGACTTTTGAAAAATCTATACTTCTAGCCAAGAATCGAACCCATTGATTTTGATTAAAAAAAACACACTGTATTATTACACCACTCGATAGTGTCCCTAATAAGAATCAAATTCTGGGAAGTACTATTGACACTATCGAGTGTTGTAATATTACAGTGTGTTTTTTTTATACGGAACCCTCGGTGCGCAAGTCCGACTCGCTCTTGCCTGGTTTTTAGCTTTACTGCCATATGAAATTTAATTTATATGTTTTACAATCAAAAAGGCCCTACTTATGGTCATTGCCTTTTGTTAGTTGAATGCAAATCTGTAGGGCTAAAGATCACTTTCTGGCCATGATTATTGTATTATTACTTATCATGAAAACACACCCTCAAAAGCTCCTTATATTTTTGACAGGTCTTTCTGCACTGTACCACTCCTTGATTATTGTAGGTACAATTAACAGCAAATAAAGTTTTTCAATTGAAAATTTTTAATAAATTGAGTACATGTCCACACTAATCCATACTCTATAATAATGCTACAAATGCGAAAATATATTAAAACATTATTATGCCAATGGGGCCCTATTACTATGCCACCACTGTCCGTCCGTCCGGCTGTCTGTCAGCAGGCTGTATCTCATGAAATGTAATAGGTAGACAGTTAATTTTCTTACAGTGTGTATTTCTATTGCTGCTATAACAACAAATAATAAATTAAAGGGGGTCTCCATACAAGAAACGGGTTTTTTTCGGCGTGTTTTGCCTTTTGGTACGGAATCCTTCGTGTGCGAGTCCTACTCGCACTGGTTTTTCATGTTGATTGTATAGATGTGATATACATAGTAATATGTTAAGTTGATTATAATATTATCCGTGTGATTTGTGTTGAATTTCTGTATTTTATTACTTTCAGAATCAAAATGACATCAGGACCATACAACTACTCCTACATATTTAAATATATTATCATTGGTGATATGGGAGTTGGCAAATCATGCCTATTGCACCAGTTTACGGACAAGAAATGTTAGTATATTCTTATTGTTTATTTAAATTGCCTCTATCATTGGCATATCATAAGTATGTTGAGTCATCTGTGCAACTTACTAGTTGAATTCATCCTACCTTTTAATAGAATATGACAAAGGCCTTCCTGCAGTGGGCCAATACAAGCTAGAAAGATAGATAATTATGACAAAATCCCTGATTGTTGCAAATTTGATCCCGTGGTAATATGTAGAAAAAAGGATTCTATGTCTTAATCCAGGTCATGTCTTCCCATGAGCCAAATTTCATCCAAATCCGTTCAGCCGTTTTAGTACCCCGTGGTTTCACCCGCATAAGTTTCGATCTCATGGGAATCTCGGGACAAAAATTATCCTATGTGTTAATCCTGGTTATAAGCTATCTGTGTGCCAAATTTCATTCAAATTCGTTGAGTAGTTTTTGCGTGAAGAAGTAACAAACATACAAACACACTCGCAAACTTTCGCCTTTATGATAGTGTGACTAACTGCGCCCCGCGGTTTCACCCGCTTAAATGTCGATCTCGTGGAAATATCGTGATAAGAAGATCCTTTATGTTAATCCAGGGTGTTAGCTACCTCATACAAAATTTTATCAAAATTAATCCAGCCGTTTGAGCGTGATGAAATAGATAAATAAGGTACCTTATTTATCTATTCCGAATAGATTTCCCTAGGATATAAGATCTGTATGTTTTCTTTTGCTTTAAAACAGTAACTGGCTATTTTCAGTCATGGCTGATTGTCCACACACAATTGGTGTAGAGTTCGGGACCCGCATTATCGAAGTTGCGGGGCAAAAAATCAAACTGCAGATATGGGACACAGCAGGACAAGAGAGATTTAGAGCCGTTACTCGGTCTTACTATAGAGGTGCTGCTGGAGCTCTTATGGTATATGACATAACTAGAAGGTGATTATTCCATCATTTAAATTTCTACTAAGTAGTTCTCACAGAAGACACACCTACTGCACATGTAACATACCGTCTTATTACAAAATGAAATCTAATTTTGGTTCTAGCCTAAACGTTTGAGCCAGTATTTATATTTAGAACTTTATTTCGATTTAAGGCAGATTTTTCAATCATCTGATTCGAGAAGTAATTTTGAAATTTTGACAGTTATTTCATACAAAAATTGTCAAACGTCAATTTTATTCTTCGAATAAAAGTTGTCTGCCGATGGAAAAATCTGCCCATAAGCAAAGTCCTTAATACTAAAATAAAATGACAACTTAGCACTGAACTAAGCTGTCATTTTTGTATATAGAACTGCATTTCTTTAACAGTTAGGTTCTTAATTCAATTACCTACTTGCTCATTGGTTTAAACTTGATCTAAAGAAAAACCTTGTTTTGTAAAAAGGGGGATAGTATCTAAGCGGCCGTCACACTATTGTAGGGGAGGGCGGGGGGTTAAGCTTTACATTCAAAATTCATATTCCTACCTTGCATAGATCTCGAAGAAAACCGCTATGACAGACGGATAACACAATAGACTCAGTTTTTTACCGACTTAAAAAAAAAGGAGGTAATCAATTCCACACGTATGTATGTAATACTATTGGAATTGCATTATATTCACATAATATAACAATCTATTAGGGCTTCCAAACAAATACTTATACAAAATTTTATAGACGTACGTATGTATGTTTGTTCACGCATTTCTCCGCAACTATTAATCGGATCGTGACCATTTTTTTTATTGGCTTACATTTACTTCAACTTAGTGCAAGTTTCATCAAAATCGATTCAGTAATTTTCAAGATATGGACTAATACGTGTGTGACGGCCTGGCTTATTGATACGAGCTACGGGTGTAGTGTCAAAGGGAAAACATCTCAAAATGTTGTTCACCTACTTATTACAAACAAATATTCCAGCTTTTACTTAAAACTAAAAATTACGAAATAAAAAAGTAATTTACTTAATAAAAAAATTAAACCGACTTCAAAAAGAAATTAACTCAAAATTATGAAATACCTTTAATTTCGGAAGTCGGTGGCAAATAACTAAAACTAAAATACAGATCCCAAGACACCAACCTCCGAAATTAAAGTTATTTCATAATTTTGAGTTCATTTCTTTTTGAAGTCTGTTTAATTTTTTTAAATTACTTTTTTATTTCTAATCCATTATCCATTGACCATTGTACTTTAAGTATTAGGTATGACGTTGAAAGTACAACATCATACCTAATACTTAAAGTATTTTATAGGTAACTAGCTTCTGCCCACGACTTCGTCCGCGTAAAATTCGTACTTTCCTCTAAAAATTTCGAAAATGTATATTTTTGATCTTTATCATTTATTTAGATAAATAAGTATTCGGGCCAACTATTAAGTTTATAGATCAAAGGGATCAGATTTTTCAAATAAACCGTATACCCCGCATTTCACCCCCATAGGAGTGGAATTATGAAAAATCGTTTAGGATGTGTTCATAATTTCACTCAAAGACCCATACCCATTATCGAGTTAATGGAAGCAAGCAGTAAAATCCACCCCTTAAACTTTATTACCCTTTTCCACCTTGGTAATGGTCGATTTTTGAAAACCCCTAAAACAGCGAACAGACAGCGGATTACATATTTTTCTAACCTATCAACTTTGTCACCCCCTAAATCCTCTGTGAGAGGTTTTTTTTTAAACTAAAAATGACAATCTTTATTATTTACTGAGCCAAATATAGCCAAGTTTCAAGTTTATTAACCAAATGAATAAGATTTTTCATATAAACTGTATCCCCTCCTTTTATACTCATAAGGGTGGCATTTTGAAAAATCGTCTGGGATGTTTCTATAACTTGATTAAAAGATTATTTATACCAATTTTCCAGCTAATCAAGCCACGTAATACTCCCCTGTTAAATTGACTACCTCCACTCTTCACCCCGTTAGGGGTAGATTTTAGAATAACCCTGGTACACTTTATTATTTATTTTGATTTTACATACTGAGTTTCGAGTTAATTGGACCGCGCGTTAAAATTCTTCCATACAAAATTTGACACCCCCAATCTCCCTTTAGGGTAGTATAGAATTCCAAAAAAAAACGAACTTTATAATTTACTTAGATAAGCATTCGTGCCAAATTTCAAGTTCAAAATTTATACATTTTTTTCCAAACGATTTTCTGAAATTCCACCCCTGTGGGGGTAAACAGCGGGGTATAGTTTATATGAAAAGTTTTATTCATGTAGTTAATAAACTTGAAACTTGGCAAGAATACTTTACTAAGCAAGTAATTTAATACTTTACTAAGCAAAAAATTCATTTTCAATCCTCAGCCTAAACACAAAATTTGAAGATCCTAACTTCAAAACTGATGGACTTTCCTATAAACTTCCATCCCCTATTTCACCCCTTTAGGGGTAGAATTCCCAAAAATCCTTTCTTAGTGGATACTTTCTCTTCACAAAGAACACACCCTCCAAGTTTCATGTCTCTAGGAGCAGCGGTATGGGCTGTGTGTTGATATATCAACAATCAGTCAGTCAGTCAGTTTACCATTTTATATATATAGAAAAAACAAAATGTGATCCCCCTTTTCACCCCCTTAAGGGTTGAAATTCTAACAACACTGTTGCGTTACCTTCCAACCATTAGCCTAGATAATAAATTTAGTAATTTTTCCTTCGAAAATTAAGGACTTTCCATACACAACTTCATCCCCCTTTTTAACCCTATGGGGGTAGAATTGTCAGAAACGCTGAGACACGTGTAAATTCATTTTCAATCCTCAGCCTAAACACATGAAGATCCTAACATCAAAACTGACTGACTTTCATATAAACTTCCATCCCCTATTTCACCCCTTTAGGGGTAGAATTCCCAAAAATCCTTTCTTAGTGGATACTTTCTCTTCACAAAGAACACACCCTCCAAGTTTCATGTCTCTAGGAGCAGCGGTATGGGCTGTGTGTTGATATATCAACAATCAGTCAGTCAGTTTACCATTTTATATATATAGAAAAAACAAAATATGATCCCCCTTTTCACCCCCTTAAGGGTTGAAATTCTAACAACACTGTTGCGTTACCTTCCAACCATAAGCCTAGATAATAAATTTAGTAATTTTTCCTTCGAAAATTAAGTTCTTTCCATACACAACTTCATCCCCCTTTTTAACCCTATGGGGGTAGAATTGTCAAAAACGCTGAGACACGTGTAAATTCATTTTCAATCCTCAGCCTAAACACAAAATTTGAAGATCCTAACATCAAAACTGACTGACTTTCATATAAACTTCCATCCCCTATTTCACCCCTTTAGGGGTAGAATTCCCAAAAACCCTTTCTTAGTGGATACTTACTCTTCACAAAGAACACACCCTCCAAGTTTCATGTCTCTAGGACCAGCGGTTTGGGCTGTGTGTTGATATATCAACAATCAGTCAGTCAGTTTACCATTTTATATATATAGATAGATACGGGCTGGTTTCCGCAACTCCACGACAATGCGCGTATACTTTAATTTTATTTTAAGTTGGCTTTCACCCGCTCACGTTACGCTTACGTGCGGATGTTGTGTTCAAAATGCACCAGTAGTAGCCACCGCCACCAGTAGTAGCCACCGCCACCAGTAGTACCAGTAGTAGTGGTAGTCAGTAGTACCAATAGTATTTGCACCTGCTGATCATTTTGAACACAACATCCCTAGCACGTAACGACATTTTGATCTTCTAAAAGTAGTAATCAACACGCTAATATAATAAAATAATTGAGCATCTTTTTGTGATCCTCGAACAAATTCAATATGATATTTATTTTAATCACTTGATCAATTGTAAAACAGTACAACAGACTTGAAAAATCAAATCTCTCTGAAAAAAAAACAAACATCGGCATCGGTCTCTTCGATACTCATCGACTGAACTAGAGTTATTTAAAAATTACGGTACAGGAGTAACATGTGAAAACTGGATTTTATCTATACTTACCAGTGCAAACCACCGCTGCACCGGTGAGATGGATAAAATCCAGTTTTTAACACTGAGTTGTGTGTGGTGTGTGATGTTGTTCATGTGGTGTGTTAAGATGCCGAAATATAAACTCCTTACCCTGTTTTAAAAACTTGGAAGAATACTAATAAGGCCAAATTTTTACTACAGAGATTTTCCGTATGATTAACCCCATCGATTGGTGCCATAAAAATACATGTTATTTTGTACCCGACTACGGCAAAGCCAAAGTAGGGTCAGGCTATGTATGAATGTATGTTCATCAGTTTCCTTATAACACCTAAACTACTCGTCGTATTTTGGCAAACGACGTAATGTCGGAAGCGTCATGATGTCCCGCGGGTCGGTCAGCTTTAGGACATCTTATAAAATGTCTAGTTTATACCATTTTAGTGGCCGTTTTCGTTGTAGTTGGGTTTTAATTTTTAACTTTCTTTTCTGTTTTACTTTTCGCATTTGAGTTGGTTTGATACCCGGTTCGGGAGACTTTAAAAAAAAAAGGTTTCTAAAACATTTTTTTTTAAATCAAATTTTTCCTTGTGGTAAAAATTGGTAGCATCAATATTTAGGGTACTTACCCCCCTCTTAGGCCCGCTTTTACGTTCAACCCTGTATACTATAGCGCCCTCCACACGTACAGTTCGGACCGCGCATCTTGGACTGCGTTCCAAACCGCAGTTAGATCTGTACAGTTTGGACTGCGGATCAAACTGTTGTGCTAATTACGATTAAAAATGCATTCACGGTTTGGATTGCCGAATAATCTAGACAACGTTCCGAACTGTGCGTGTAAATTGATATTCAAGAGTATGGACTGCAGTTTGAACTGGCGCGTGGAACGAATAACTTTTTAAAAGTTTTTTGCAGTATTATGAAAAATGGACGAACGTTTGAATCGCGATCAGCTGAAACAAAACCTACTGACTTGCAAAAATCAACGAGCTCGTCATATGCTTTGTTTCTCATATTCCTGTTACTATACTCCTTACTTTTTATCTTCCAGAGACACGGATGTTCACGGAACAAACGAATGAACTCTGTGATAGCTTCGACGCTCCAAACCGCCATTTTTGTAATTTACGTTTATACGTGATGCGCGCGTAAAATTGTGAGACATGCGCTCGTGTCGATATGCCAGATCGGACTGTTAGACCCGCACATCTACACGTACAGTTCGGAGCGAGGGATGGAACGGCGCGTGCTGTTTCCCGCGATCCGAACTGTACGTGTGGAGGGTGCTTATGTCTCATCTTATTGTAAATACCTTCATCCTAGGCAAATAACAAATAGATTTCGGTTTTGATTGTCCGTAACCCTCATTATTTAAAACGTTGCTTAAAGTTAATTTAAGTTACAATCGTTATTTATTTTCTCTTCAAGACACAAACATCAATGTAGCTCTGGCTCTTGTACTAGGAGTTCTTGTAGCACAAGAGCCATTGTTATAAATATTCATAGAGTTATTGACTTTTAACCTTGTCTATGATGACAATAGGATTGCCCCTTATTATATGGGATTTAAACATAATTATAGTGATAAGTGACCGTACACCTTAGTCAAACCCTTCGGAGGAAAAAGGCGTGATGTTTTGAGTTCATGTTTTGCTGTTTCAGATCCACTTACAATCATCTAAGTAGCTGGCTTACAGACACACGTAACTTGACTAACCCCAGCACTGTGATATTCTTAATTGGCAACAAATCAGATTTAGACGGCCAAAGAGATGTTACATACGAAGAAGCAAAACAATTTGCTGATGAAAATGGACTTATGTTTGTTGAAGCTAGCGCCAAGACGTAAGTGCTTTAGACTTTTCTGAACGGTCTTTTTAGTGATAACCGACGCGACACAGGTACAGCATATTTTGACCGCAGGTGGTAAAAATAAAAACATTGAGTTAGATGTTCGTAGGACAATCTTATTGAAAACAAAAGCAATATTGCCAAGTTTCTTCCTTTAATGGGGATAAAGGAGGAAAATTAGCAATATTGCTTTTGATCGTGTGGGGCAAGCATGATTTAAAAGTATTTGAAACTAGCTTCCGCCCGCGACTTCGCCGGCGAGGTATGTCGATAAAATTATCCTATGTCCTTCCCCGGGAGGCAATCTATCTCAATGCCAAATTTTATCGAAATCTGTTCGGTGGTTTAGGCGTGAAAAGGTAACATAAAGACAGACAGACAGAGTTACTTTCGAATTTATAATATTGCTTAGTTTGGATTTCATGCTAATAGCATAAGTAGTTGCTGAAATAAGTAACTGTGACAGACAGACAGACTAAACGCACTATAAAGGTTCCTTTTTACTATTTTTTTATAGACACTTAATTTTTTTATAAAGTAACCATGACCATAACTCAAATAAACATTTTTCTCTTGATTGATATCTTTGATCACTCGAATTAATGTTTATTAGTTACCTATGGCTATTTTTTATACTTAATCCCCTATCCTATCAATTTCGCGGACTAAAAACAGAAAAATCTGTTTTTCCGCGCAAATTTCTCAATATCCTTAAGTTATCTAGTTTTTTTAAAAATACACAAGTATTTTAAGTAATTTTGTATACGATCCACGTTGCACACGTTTGTAGTTAAAACTAAACATTAATAGAAACACAATGACAGCTTAATGGCAGTAAATAACACACATGCTGCCATCGCATGGAGAACCTTTCAGTTCTTAACCCTACTGGAAATGTTTGTACAATAATTTTGTGATGATGATAGTCCACACTGATAGTATTTATCGTCATGGTTTTTCATTCCAGTGGTCAAAATGTGGAGGAAGCCTTTCTTGAGACAGCTAAGAAAATATATCAGAGCATTCAAGATGGGCGACTGGACCTGAACGCTGCGGAGTCCGGCGTGCAGCACAAGCCGGCGTCGCCGGGACGCCCGCTCGCCGCGCCTCCGGCCGCACGAGATAATTGCGCTTGCTAACCGATCTCGCGATAAATAGAGTTAAACAGAAATCATACTTATGGTTAAGAATTATTATCCTAGTAATAAATTTAATTGTCATAAATTTTGTTTTGTTTTGACATAATTTATATTAGTGTACATTCCACGTTATATTTGTGTTTAGAATGTTATGGGTGTCCCATGGGGAGCGCACGATAAGACTTTTCAATAAAACTTCTTCATTTTATGGAAGTGATAGTACTTTTATTTCAAAGCAATGGATATATTATACGTTATTTTCGAACAGTATATCCGTTAATATATCCTCAACGATTGTCTCTTGAACTTGTGTTACTTTCAAGAAACCCCAGGCTTGGAGTTCTAGAATTCATTGTTTGTTGCCTGTTTCATCTATGTCGCTTGATCGTTGGAAAATCCCATTCATTTAAACAGCATTTAAATTTTCTGCATTTCCGCAGGTGGACCACACGAAGACCGGTTCCTCTATACATGAGACAATTTAGGAGATGCTGACCGATTTGTTACCCTTTGCCGATTTAAATATAAGATGTTTTTAAGGTTCCTTACATCAAAAGGAAAAAATACGGAACACTTCCCTATAAGATCACTTTGTTCTTTCATGAACCTGACCCTTTTCTCAAAATTAATAAATATATAAAAATCTATTGTCAACGCAGTAAAGACATAAGATCAGTAATGTCACATATTTATTTATTAAAATATAAAAATAAGCTTACTTTGATGGTTATCTCTCGTTTTAAAAACTATAGGGTAGTTCCCGTTAAGGTGCCACTAGTCGATATTTTTTCCATACAAATTTCGGGAGAGTATTACTCCACTGTTTGACATTGAGCACCCAAAGTTAAGCATGTTATCGTTTTAACTTATTATTAATTGTGTCCGTACGGAAACAATAGTAAAATAAAAAACCATTAAAAAGTTATGAGCCCACAAAGATGCTATTTTTAACGTAACTTTGGGTGTAAATAAGTAATAAAAGAACTGTAAAATCTTAAAATCCAAGTCCGTACCGACAAAGATCAGTTATCGAAGAGTTCAATAAACTTTATTTATAATTGATTCATGCAGTGGGTTTTTCATAAAACTCGATTTACAAAGTACTTTTCGATTTTTTTTACGCGCCTATCAGTTCGGAACGGTGTTTCTGTGCGTGAGAACTAGACGTTGTGCCTATAAACTAGCGTCTAACTGCTCATCACTGATACTAGCTCTGTCAGACATGAAGTCAGGTGAGACAGCGTGCTTTTTGGCCATGACCACCAGTGAGTTCGAGCTCGCGACTAGTGTACTCTTAAGCTACCAGCATGAAATTTGTCAAGAAGCAAGGTTACAGTCAAGTAAAGGTAAAAATTCGATTGTTTTGCGATTACAAACTTACATTTGCAGTTGCTTGCGACCGTGATGTTTATCGATGTTTTGGAGAACATGTTTTGTCCTACAATCCGGAATTGGAAATTCATAGGTTGTATCTCGAAGTGACATTTAGTGTACATTTAATTCAAATCAGTCCACTCGTATCAAATTTTTTTTAGACTACAAAGTCTTCAATCCGAACTTGGAAATTCGAGCACCCGGGAACAATGTTGAGACGGAACCCTCAGGGTGCGAGTCCTCGCACTTGTCTGTTTTTTTAATTTACTGATGACGCTAGCGATATTATTTTCTCATGCATAGAGGAACTGGAGTATACATATACCTACCAAGTTTTGACAAATGAGACAGTAAATTATCTACTGTTGTTACTCTTGGAAGTCACACGTGAATATAAATAGCAACAAATATGTAGTAGATTTAAGATAAATAAGGTTTGATTCTCGCCAATACATAAGAAATGTAGCGGCTTTTAACGTGCGCTCATAATGGAACACCCTTATATGCGCTAAGGCGTAAAATGTAATAACTGTAATATGTCATTTGGCAATGACTAGGTCTGTTCGACAAATGTATTTGCTGCAAACTTATTACGAATGTTGGGCTTGTCCATATTGTAAATGTATTATTATTTATGATCTATGTTAGTAAAGTTTTATAAGTAGCTATATTTTTGAACACTGCAGAAGAATTAAAGGCATTTTATTAATCACAAGAGAAGACAATTGTTATAAGAAAAACTAAGGATAGACTTTATTCAAAGAAGTGAAAGAAAGTTACAATGTTAACAAAATACTAAGTACCTACTTTATAATTTTTACGGTTTTTGTAATACACCGGCAACGATCGCGATGTATCGAAACTTATGGCTACATTGACTTAGAAATCATTGTTCCTATGGCTATTGTTATTTCGGCCAACCTATCATCGCAATAGTATTGCGTATTTTTTTTTTGACTTATTTATTAAAAGGCAGTAATATAAACCCTATTGTATTGGTATCAATTGCACTTTTATAGGTATCAGTAGCCGAATTGCGTAGGTATTCGGCAAGGTAACTCATCTAAAATTGTAAAGTATTGGTATTTTGACAATATTCATTGCGTTATTTACGTTTTCGAGCAGACGAACCATTCAAACTAAGGAGCGAATGAATTTCCTACTTGTATATTGCGCAATTTTGGTGCCGATCAGTTAATCCGCTGTTATTAAAATCTTGGTTAAGTCGATCAAATCTCATGTTTAATAAAAAAAATAGAAGTTAACCACTGTTTCCGAATTACGGTTATGAGATAAGACTTACAGTGGATAATGACTGTGACATTGTGCTTCTAATCAAAGCCAATATTTGAAAAGTAGTAGGTAGTTGTTTGTTTACATAATAATCCCTAAAATAATTACCTTATAAATCCGAAATAGTTTTATGCTAATCTTAAACCTCGAAAAATGTATGGTTAAACATTATTAAACTCGATAGGTAACTGCTTTTAACTTTAATCCACATTTATTAATAAGTAATTTAGAGTTTTTCTTCTCTGAATAAGGTAGGTATATCTAACGATTTCATTTATAACCTGTTTTCTGCCGGGACAAATATGTTACGAGTTAATAACAATGTATACAATATTATTAAGTGTTCTTTTCACACAACCATCAAGTCGACAATAAAAAAAAAACTGTAAAAAAGAATGTAGGTACCTTTGCATTTGTTAAGCTTTTTGCTTTATTGTCATTTCTGCGTGCAATATAATATGTGAAATCTGTTTTTGTTTTTAGTTAGCGTCAGTAGAGTTGACATTAATATCACATTTTTTATTAAACTTCTGCTACACCTTTAGGGCGCGTACACATGAACTCGATTTTCTCAGCGCAACACAATGCGTGTTTCGCGCATTCGCCGCACTCTCCTCAGAGACATTGGAATTCATTCTTTACGTCTCTTGTCATTACGTACATTATGTTTAGTGATCAAGCATGCCGCGCACGCTCGGTGCCCGAATAGTAACCGCGTTGCCATCGCCGAATATTCCCAGTCCAATTTACCACATGGATTGCCACCAGGTGGCAATCGGGAATAAAACTCCCAGTTGTCACCAGGTGGCGACTGGGAAGTTATTGCCCCCAATTCAAATCGCTGTACACTGCGGCGTGGATCACCGATCACCAACCCCCCTCATCGTTGTCTGTCTTACGGCCCGCGATGAGGGGGTTGGCGGTCCGACTTTTCCAATGTGGTTTTATTAAGTAGTAGATAAGTGATATTATCTAGAGACCTACAAACAAAAGTTTCATCGTAGTTGCTTTTAATCACTTATTATTACTAATCATTTCACTTATTATGATAAAGAAAATTTTGTTTGTATTGTATGTACCTACAGAAGATCAATGTCCAATGCCAAGGCACCCTAAATAGGTAGACACGCACCCAATGCTTCTCGCTGACTAATCATATCCATTACAAAAGCACGGGTCAGCATTTTCCAGTGCAGTGTCTCTATACTCTAGCAAAAGCGTCATTTGTTACAGTGAGATCATCTACCTATTCGCATCGACGCTGTAAGGGTTTACAGTATTATATCCCTTTACTGAATTGCAATTTGCAACAGTGTGTTGCAAATTGCAATTCTGAAAATAGAGATAAATGTTGATTTATTGCTCTTAAACGATTTATTGAGTATAACTTTTAACATGCGTAAGGTGTAAATGACAAACATCTATTGATCTGTTCCTATATCTATCTACCAATCTTACTATTTATTTTACGTAAACAAGCTTTCATTGAAAGTAGAATGTGATTGTAGAGAGCTGGGCTTCTTCAGCTCCATCCGGTTAGACTGGAAGCCGACCCCGACATAGTTGGGAAAAGCCTAGGCAGATGATGACGACTTTGTCATGCATCATTGTAATATTCCTCATCACCCACACTTTGGATTCATTTGATCTTCTTTATTAACTTTAATAACGTTATGATAACAATGAACAGCCGATCGATTCTGCAGTCTCACCGTGACAACCTAGGTGAAGTGATCTTGAAATGTTTCAAGTTTATCGTTTATAACACTGGTATTGGTGTAGGTAATATTAATAAGATCTATAGTGTGCTTTTGTGACAGGGCCACGATTAGGAACTTTAATGTTGATAACACAAATTTGTCGCTAATTAGTCGAAATTTGTCGCCAAATATCAGAATTTGTCGGTCACTGGTTCAAAAGATATAAGGGTTTATAGGTGGCCGATCTGGAGAGAGTCTCCCCAGCAGGGCCACATTTATATCTCAAAAACTAGGGCACCTAGCGAAGATCTGTTTTCAAGTCAAATAGTCGTAGTAGTTGCAAGACAAATCAGTCGCCAAGTCACAGATTTAATCGGGTCTTAGTTTAGGAGATATAATTAGTTCAATTAGTAAGTTATAGTCCAAGAGCTAGATCGAAGTTTTTTCGTGAACTCTTCGATCTAGCTCTTGGACTATACCTTACCTTTCAGTCCCTGTTGCAAAAAATAGGTACATATAATTTTATTTTTTTCTAATTTGCAAAATAGTCGGACAAACGTTATCTAAAACTATTCTAAATTATAAGTTGATAGCATTAGTAGTTCCTGAGATATCCAGCTGTGACAGACAGACATACTGAGTCTCACCTTAAGGACGCGTTTACGAATCTGACAAAAATAAGTAGTTTTACAGGCATTTTGCAGCAAAATGAGACTAAACCAAATGTAACTAATAATTACCACAGATAGGTTACTCCTTCATCTTCAAATGGTAGCTATTTTTCATTAAAAAATGTTGGTTTTTAATATAGGTAGTAAAAAATAATTTCCGTTGCCTCTTCACACAAAATCGACGATATCGTGCTGACTTTGGAGATATTTTTCTTCTATTTAATAACATAAATTTATTTATTTAAAAATATTTTATGTAAGCAGACATGTTCAACTCAAAAAGGTAGCAAAAAGAACTATCAAAATGTTACAAATAGGCTCAGAAAAAAATTAAAATCGGAGTCTATTTTTTCACATATTTCGCTGTAACGCGTGAATCTTATTGGATTGAAATAAGGGTCATTTTACTGGTCACTGTCTTGGTTTATTGCACAAAAATTTGTAATGAAATATTAGTCTGCGCTCGGCCGCCGTCGTGAGTGGACTCTGTGTCGCTTGTAAGCAGCAGCTTGTGCTGAAAAAGATCGCTGTACGGACACAAAATATTTGACATACCAAACATGATACTTCACGCATTCTATAATGTACCTACTACCCAAGGAGAGATTTTATTCACAGTCTTATAATTTTTCTAGAAGTAAGTAGGGATTATAAATTCATAATATTATTATTTCGTTTCGGACTTGATGGAGTGACCTGCAGGTGTACTTCGAAGACTGCTACTGGAACTAATAGCCGAGCTGAGCTAGATGTGCCGAGTTTGGGCTCATTTCGTTAGTTATGTTGAGATCTTACCTCCGGACTTGATGGAGTGACCTGCAGGTGTAATTCAAAGACTACTACTGGAACTAATAGCCGAGCTGAGCTAGGTGTGCCGAGTTTGGGCTCATTTCGTTGGTTATGTTGAGACCTTACCTCCGGACTTGATGTAGTGATCTGCAGGTGTACTTCGAAGACTGCTACTGGAACTAATAGCCGAGCTGAGCTAGGTGTTTCGAGTTTGGGCTCATTTCGTTAGTTATGTTGAGACCTTACCTCCGGACTTGATGGAGTGACCTGCAGGTGTACTTCGAAGACTGCTACTGGAACTAATAGCCGAACTGAGCTAGGTGTGCCGAGTTTGGGCTCATTTCGTTAGTTATGTTGAGACCTTACCTCCGGACTTGATGGAGTGACCTGCAGGTGTACTTCGAAGACTGCTACTGGAACTAATAGCCGAGCTGAGCTAGGTGTGCCGAGTTTCGGCCCTTTTTTGTAGTTATGTTGAGACCTTACCTCCGGACTAGATCGCGTGACCTGCACGTGTACTTCGAAGACTGCTACTGGAACTAATAGCCGAGCTGAGCTAGGTGTGCCGAGTTTGGGCTCATTTCGTTAGTTATGTTGAGACCTTACCTCCGGACTTGATGGAGTGACCTGCAGGTGTACTTCGAAGACTGCTACTGGAACTAATAGCCGAGCTGAGCTAGATGTGCCGAGTTTGGGCTCATTTCGTTAGTTATGTTGAGACCTTAACTCCGGACTTGATGGAGTGACCTGCAGGTGTACTTCGAAGACTGCTACTGGAACTAATAGCCGAGCTGAGCTAGGTGTGTCGAGTTTGGGCTCATTTCGTTAGTTATGTTGAGACCTTACCTCCGAACTTGATGGAGTGATCTGCAGGTGTACTTCGAAGACTGCTACTGGAACTAATAGCCGAGCTGAGCTAGGTGTGCCGAGTTTCGGCCCTTTTTTGTAGTTATGTTGAGACCTTACCTCCGGACTAGATCGCGTGACCTGCAGGTGTACTTCGAAGACTGCTACTGGAACTAATAGCCGAGCTGAGCTAGGTGTGCCGAGTTTGGGCTCATTTCGTTAGTTATGTTGAGACCTTACCTCCGGACTTGATGGAGTGACCTGCAGGTGTACTTCGAAGACTGCTACTGGAACTAATAGCCGAGCTGAGCTAGATGTGCCGAGTTTGGGCTCATTTCGTTAGTTATGTTGAGACCTTACCTCCGGACTTGATGGAGTGACCTGCAGGTGTACTTCGAAGACTGCTACTGGAACTAATAGCCGAACTGAGCTAGGTGTGCCGAGTTTGGGCTCATTTCGTTAGTTATGTTGAGACCTTACCTCCGGACTTGATGGAGTGATCTGCAGGTGTACTTCGAAGACTGCTACTGGAACTAATAGCTGAGCTGAGCTAGGTGTGCCGAGTTTCGGCCCTTTTTTGTAGTTATGTTGAGACCTTACCTCCGGACTAGATCGCGTGACCTGCAGGTGTACTTCGAAGACTGCTACTGGAACTAATAGCCGAGCTGAGCTAGGTGTGCCGAGTTTCGGCCCTTTTTGGTAGTTATGTTGAGACCTTACCTCCGGACTGGATGGAGTGACCTGAAGGTGTACTTTGAAGACTGCTTCTAGAACTGATACACGAGAGAGAACTAGCTGATAAGAATGTGTATAGTTTTTAACTCTTTAACTCGATTGTGATTTTAGGCCAAGACCTAAGACGTTTGGGAAAGGCTCTGGTAAGAAACTAGTTGATAAAAAATATAAAAAAATTACAGCCGCCATCTTAAATTTTTCATTTTGACCTCACTATCGGCTTTAGCGCCCTTAAAAACCATAAAAACGATACCCATGATAAAAAAAATTACAGCCGCCATCTTGGATTTTCATTTTTATCTCACTATCGGCGATCTCAATATCCGTGACTTTCTTTCTTCGCACGGCTAAATTACGAACGATTTTAACATTCATACTCGGTTGGTTATTCGACCTTCGCAATTTATCACCCTAAAGTAGGCAGGCCGTCTAGCGACTGCCTACTGCCGCGCGTAAATGTATGAAGATTTTGTTTTTTGTTAGGTATGATAATTTTGTGAGTTTCTTTACATACACTAAAATGTAATTGACAGGCTTATGGTGATTTATCGAGGTAGGCACTGCTTATATGCAATGCACGCCACTGCTTAGTACGCTATCATAATTGCGTAACTTGGAATGGCAATCCATTCCAATTTGACAGTACAACAATATCCATTGCGTTGTATTTGTTTTACGAATTTTTAACGATTTTTTAAACATGTAGCCTATATGTTAATCCAGTGTGTCAGCTACCTCCATACCAAATTTTATATCAAAATTGGTCCAGCCGTTTGAGCGTGAAGAAGTAACAAACATATAAACACACCCCCACACACACACAAACTTTCGCCTTTATAATATTAGTGTGATGAATATTGTAGCATTGGTAGTGTGTGCCTTGAAGGGTATGTGCCAAATAAACATATTTTCTAAGCTTGTTTTCAATATGCTCGTTCGCAATTAATACATAGGTACGTACTTTGGCAAGTACTTGATTAATCACTGTCCAGTGAAATTAAGTAAATAGCATCTACTTTTATGAACACTTCACATTACCTACAAACTATTTGAAAACAAATCAACGTAAGCTTTAAAAAAAATACATGGCAAAAATTAAATAAAATTAGGCTCAAGTATCAAGTCGTGTCAGTTTACTCATAATTTCACCGCTTCGCGCATGTCGCTGTGTGTGTGAGCCGTGCACGTGTAGTAGTGAGACTCAATACCTAAAATTGAAGCGCGTCAATTCGTAAACGCGTCCTTAAGGGTTTCGTTTTATTAAAAAAAAAAAAACTATCTTATAAAAAGAAATGTACTGTATTTAAAAGCTTTGTTTCGTTTTATTGTATAATATAGTACTGTCTAATACCTTGTTTTATATTTTTCCACACAAAAGAAGCCCTTATTTGTTTTAAAATCTGCAAAAACAAAAACTCCGAATATTTTGAATGTCCCCAGAACGCCAAGAACTTTATTTGGAGTCGGCCAGTGATGTGACACGAAAGTTACAACTGTTTGATTTCGCCCGTTGAAATATTTATAAATACTACTATCGAAAACAATTTAAGGTCAGGAAAATATGAACTTAGTTAACTACTTTATAACAAAGGGAAAATAGACGTTTTCGACCTTCAGGTGGGTGCCGATTTCGGAATTAAATAGTTGTTAGCAATCCTTGTCGATAATTATATGCCCATCTCTACAAAACAATTGGTTGTCAGTGCCCCGGGCGCCATCCACGGACTATCATAGAAGTCGCTCTGTGACGTCATAAGCGTACGGCTGTCAAGGTCACTTTGGCATAGTGCGGCACTAATCGAGTGAGCGCGCACGAATCCTTCTGAGTAATTCCACTTTGCCCCACCAAGCCCGCCACCCTGGTGTGGCAAAGTGGACTGCCTAAAATTTTGCAGTGGAATATGCCCCACTATTCTGATTTGATGGGGCGGATAACACTAGCATAAACACTTTGTGGATTCTGCCCCACTAGGGTTGGCAGCTCAGGATTTGTGTATGAAGGTTAACATGTATTTTTACATTTGTTTGTAAAAAAAAAAATGTATACCTATATCTGTAAGTAAAACGTTATTAGTGCTGGAAGCTTAGATTTAATACGTAGCGAAGTGGTTTAAATAAAAGTAAAAAATAAATAAATAATTTTAATGTACTATTTATTTCTGGAAGGAATCGGTTTATAAATCACAGATTAATTACCTTTTACAAATAAAATCTTACTAACTAAGATAAATCTTGATAATCACAAATTAAACAATGATTTGTTCTTATGATATGTTCTTAAAACGAAACATATTTACTACATAACTATTCAAAATCACAGATTCTTCATCATTTGGTATACCTTTTACAAATAGAAGAATCTGTGATTTTGAATAGTTATGTAGTAAATATGTTTCGTTTTAAGAACATATCATAAGAACAAATCATTGTTTAATTTGTGATTATCAAGATTTATCTTAGTTAGTAAGATTTTATTTGTAAAAGGTAATTAATCTGTGATTTATAAACCGATTCCTTCCAGAAATAAATAGTACATTAAAATTATTTATTTATTTTTTACTTTTATTTAAACCACTTCGCTACGTATTAAATCTAAGCTTCCAGCACTAATAACGTTTTACTTACAGATATAGGTATACATTTATTTTTTTTACAAACAAATGTAAAAATACATGTTAACCTTCATACACAAATCCTGAGCTGCCAACCCTAGTGGGGCAGAATCCACAAAGTGTTTATGCTAGTGTTATCCGCCCCATCAAATCAGAATAGTGGGGCATATTCCACTGCAAAATTTTAGGCAGTCCACTTTGCCACACCAGGGTGGCGGGCTTGGTGGGGCAAAGTGGAATTACTCATCCTTCTTTCACTTTGCTTGTAACAATACCTACTATTCTATTTTACTAATAAGTAAACAATAGTGAAATCAATGAAGAACTGGATTCGGATGAGCTTTTAAACATTTTACAGGTGTCCTGCCTTTTCGCCGAAAATTGTTTGGCAGATTATTTATTTATTTATTTGCACTTGCCAACCAACGTTTAGCCGATGTTTCACTTTGACAACTAACGATTAGCAAATTTTTGTATTGGCAAGGGGTAGAATTATTGTTAAGCTGATTATTATAATGACACAAAACGTTTGGGATATTTATCATTTGTCAAACATTTCACACCCTGATTCCTTTGTCGACATAGGATGCAAGAGCGAGCGAAGGGCACCCCGAGGTTCGGTTTGGTTAGGTTACTTTAAATCCTTTACACGGTTCTCCGCCCAAACTAAAACATTCTGCTACTTGAAAGTTGGCATTTAAAAAAGTGTCATTATGAAGAAACGTACATTTGGGAACTGTTAGGTTGGGAAATAAAACAAAATTATAATATGATAAGTTGGCAAATGATTATTATTCGGCAAAATAAAATTCTGCGAAACGTTAATTGGCAAGTGAAAATCTGGCAAACAATTTTCGGTGAAAAGGCAGACAACCCATTTTACAAGGTGTGGAATCGGACTCGGAATATTTTCGGAAAATATTCTGGTCCAGAAGTTCTGAGGTATGTCCAACTAGATAATAATAATGACGTTTTCACTTCAGTAGCTCAAACATGTAGGTTTTGCTGCCTGAAATCAGTGAGCAAAATGCGATTTTGCTCACTGAGTGAGACAAAGTAACTTTTTAATATTTTTTTTCTGAAAGCCGCGAATATCTTATTCAGCCTTGGGTTAATCATACAATTCGAAACATTCACACTCTATCTCTTTCCCGCCATTAGAAAGAGAGGGAGACAAAGACCTTTCAAAGTTCCGATTTTGAATTCGACCTCAAAGACAAACACGTTCGGAATTTCGTACTAACTAAAGAATTTTTTGCAAAAAGATAATTATGTCTTTTAATGTAATTTATTGAATTTTTTAGTTATTGTTGTATTTAAACGAAAATAAGTATTTACTGCAAATAAAACTGATATTTAACCTGTAAATATTTATTTCTAGTTTCAATAATGTTACGTAATATATTTTGAATAATAAAATATCATGGGTGCTATTTCGGAACACGCCTTACAAAGTGTTCTCGCTGCTGAAGTGAAAAGTTATGTGTGTTACACGAGAGCAAAGTTTTTTGCATCTCGTGCCTTTGAATCCCTCGCCACATTCAGGATTCAAAATCAGCACTCGCAGCAAAAAACGACTTTGCTCTCTTGTTGCACAAATAACTATTATTCATCAAAAAGTAAGAATTCAATAAGTGAAATGTTTGGTGAGCCACAAAATAAGCCGTAAGAGTCCGCTTGTAGGTATATTGTGGCTCTGGAGTGCGAATTTAACAAAGTTTTAATGGCGTTACAGTTTGAAGAGATAATCATAAACAAGAGATAAGAGTTCAAATAAAATAAAACTTATAACGCGTATAAATTTCATTCCTCGATATGACGATACTACTGTTCATCACTACTGTTTACTAGTGTTTACTATATATTTCGTTATACATTTATAGCTTGGCGCCTGGCGAGGCATCGCGTTCTGTGTGCGTTGGCGGTGAAAAGGAACACGAGTGTGTGTTTAAAAATACTCAGACGTGCAGTTTTTTTGATTACTTAGTTTAGGAAACCTGGGGTTCTGAATACACGTGTGTAATTGTCATTTTTTAGGGCGTATCCTAATATCGTCGCTTGCGTGACTCAACTGCTCATTTTTTTATGATTTGAGGTAGAACAACTACATTTTTCTATTCGTGGTTCTTTCCATTTTGTTGCCTTTCAAAATGGTTATATTTTGAGATCCAAATAACATAGAGATACGACGGTTAGTGAAAAATGTAAAGAATCACGAATAGAAAAATGTAGGTTCTTGTTCTAACTCAATCAGCTAAAAAATGAGATAGGACAGTTACTCATGCGAGCGACGATGGAAACGATCCTCGCTTATCATGCGCGAATGTCGTATTCAATTTATTAGAACAAACCGAACGCGTAGTCGTGGCCAACTAAGGGTGCGTTCTGGTTTTCCGATCGCTTTGTATTAGGACACGGGGTTATTAGATTCTCATATTGACAATTATGATGAAATTAATATGTAAATCAAATATAACTTTTTTTATTAAAAAAGCGAATATATTATACATTTAGCTTTACAATAAATTACAAAAACGGAAACTCTAAAAATCTTCCTCTTGACAATAAGTAGGTAATACCTACCTACTTATTATCAAGAGGAAGATTTTTAGAGTACCTACCTATAGGTTCCAAAATCTGATGAAAATGTAAACAAATCAAAAAACATATCAGGCGCCTGTACATGACTATTTAGTATCACTTAAAAATGAGTGCTTTGATTTGATTAGCTATTTGAATACTTAAACCCGAAATTCTAATTTCATAACCTCAATTTTAGTCGACGCCTTTTCAATTTTAGATTATCATTTTTCATATTATTATTTATTAATAGGTAATGATAATCAACCAATAATACGTGGAACAGAACCAAAACCCAATCCTCCCCCCTTTTAATACTAAAGCCTTTAGTCACTGATTGCGTTGAATAGGGTTTGTTTTCACTTTCATCAAATACTTTAGGAATAGACTAAAATTATTTCGATCCGCCACCGTTTAGTATAAAATTTGACAAAATTTTAGTGATCAAGCTATGCATTTCTTAGTCTTAGCCGACCTCGCCAGTATAAGCTGACTTCTGATTGTACAAAAACCCTATATACAATGGTTTTTTGTACAATCAGAAGTCAACTTATACTAGTTGATTTGTAGTCGTGCGTACATAACATAAACAGTAGGTTAAGTTGGGTTCGCACCATAGGGGCTTCTTTAAAAAGGCTTGAGTATTCTCTACCAGTTCACCAAAGGTGGAGAGGTAACACGGCAGGTGCATTGTTTTGTAAATGGAAAACAAAAAAAAAACATAATATTATTTATTAAATAAAATAGGTACAAGGCCAAGTTTATACGCAGGCCTATTTTGTAGAAAAAGCGGAAGCGGTAATAAAGGTCAACTTTTAAGTTAAGTATTTGTTAAAAAAACATGAAGATTTTACACAAATATTTCATTCAAGTCATTTAATTCCGAAGTTTTTGCATAATCAACCTCGTAATTGCTTTACCACCTTCAATACTTAATTCTTTATTGCATTCCATATGTATTACATAGATGGTATTACAAAGTAAAAGATTAATATGATGGACCCTGTCGGCTAAGTAGCAATTACCCCAAGATTGAATACATAAAACTTTAGGGTCTCTTGCTATAAAACACCAATAATGACATTTAGATATGTAGTTTCAATCTGAGTGAAGTTTCAATTTTGTCAAAAGTGAAGCAATTACAAAGTCGACTATACTTAAAGAGGTAAAGTGGCTGGGCTTATTGAACCATACGAAACGATCAAATATACAGTGTGTCCGACACACTGCTAGTCCAACTAGCGATATTCTAAATACTTAAATATAAACAATTTTCAAGTACAAATACGTACTCTAAGCTTGGGTCCAATATACTTCCCCGCTATGTGGCAGCCATATTGTTTTTTTGTTGTTGAAATATTCTCTATGCGAGTACAAAAAATATCAGATAATCTCTCAAAGTTTTAGTCATACTGAGATAGAAATAGGCTTATTCGAAAGGCAATAATATTGTCTACCGTCTGCATTACAAAGCAATGTGTTCACAGTTCCATAACTTTTGAAAAAAAAATGTGAGTCGAAATTAAAACGAAAAATTATGCAATTCAACCAATTGACAACAAAAACACCTCATTAAAATGTGTCAAAAAAATTATGTCCGTAAGGATTGAGGAGCCACATCAGATTTTTAAAATCTGATCTCACCATTATTTAGCAGCAATGTAGCTTATTTTGCAGCACAAATTCTAGATTTAGCAGCAAAATATATCACTAGTTATTTTAATGCAAAAGTGGCTCCTCAATCTAAATGTTTGAATTGAGGAGCCACCTGGAACTCGTTAAGTAATAGATGCATATTTATGAAAATTTTGCATCATTTAGCAGCAATTTTGCATATTACCGTCTAAAAATTTAGGATCTGTAGCGCTAAAATAAAAGAAAATACAATACTTTTAATATGGCTCCTCAATCTAAACTCAAGAGGTGAATTTCTATTAGATGTGAGCGATCAATTAATATATTCGACATATTGATCATTTAGCAGGTGTTGTGTTTGTTTTTGCAGTATAGGAGTAAAATAGTAAAACAGAGTAAATTTTGTATATGAACGCATTTTCTTTGGCTCCTCAATCCTGACGTTCTAATTATATATGTTTGACTGTAGCCACCTGAGATCTCAACGGAATCTAAAGTCAAAGATACTAACATTTAGCAGAAATGTCTGCACAGTTCAGCAATGTTTACTATTTTACTCCTATACTGCAAAAACATACACTACACCTGCTAAATGATCAATAAGTCGAATATATAATATTGATCGCTCACATCCAATAGAAATTCACCTCTTGAGTTTAGATTGAGGAGCCATATTAAAAGTATTGTATTTTCTTTTATTTTAGCGCTACAGATCCTAAATTTTTAGACGGTAATATGCAAAATTGCTGCTAAATGATGCAAAATTTTCATAAATATTCATCTATTACTTAATGAGTTCCAGGTGGCTCCTCAATTCAAACATTTAGATTGAGGAGCCACTTTTGCATTAAAATAACTAGTGATATATTTTGCTGCTAAATCTAGAATTCGTGCTGCAAAATAAGCTACATTGCTGCTAAATAATGGCGAGATCAGATTTTAAAAATCTGATGTGGCTCCTCAATCCTTACGGACATAAAAAATTTAACCACTATTTAAACGCGACGAACGTAGCTTTGAAACCACTACACACATTTAAAAGTAAAATTTTACCCAACTTTATAAGCCATAAAAAAAGCTAAAAAACGTGTAATTTTTTAATTATGTATTTAAATATTTAAAAACAATTATTTTTTAAGTTTCAATGTTTTTTTTTTTGTTACACATTGTCACACAGTTTTATAAAATATTTTAAATCACTTATTTCATAAATTAAAAACTCCCATATGTGGGAAACTAAAACTAAGTTTTTAGTGGTTACACTGAACCTAATTTACAAAATTCTACATTTTATTTATTTTTATTGCGTTTTTACGTTGATATAAACACAGAAATAATAAACTTACGTGTGGAAAGTATTTCCAGTTAATTTATTATGTTTTTGTGACCTTGAATCGCACTCTCACTACGCATTTACCCATTCTGGCGGTAATTTTTAACTCGGTTAACTTCGTTTGGCGTCACACAGAGCACTGAACTGACGCTAGCTACGCATATGGCTGTGGCCATATGTCCAGTAGCAACGCCATGGCGCGGTAATTACTAATCTAGTGTAACATATATATTATTCGCCCCCGACAACTTTTTGTAATTTTTTTACTAGATTGACAGATTTTGAGCTAAGCTAAATTACAACATAGATTTACAACTGTATGTCTAATACTTTAAGAGTTATTGTTGTTTGAACATAGCGTATGCGAAGCACAAAAGGCCTTTGATAACCGCTAGACATTTATGGCATTCACTGCATTCCATCCGAGAACAGACCAGAAATACTGTTCGTTACTACCGTGAGTGAGCGAGATGGAACGTATTAGTCCACTACCTGGAACAAAACCACAGTTTTAAGAACAAATTTATTAGTTACAGTTGCTGACATACATTAATGAACGCGATCGCTTGGTATCGCCGGAAGATGAAGTGCTTAGACTAATAATAACCAATGATCCTAGACTTAGCGTTAGACGGGTTGCAGTGCAACTTCAAATGTCTACTCCAGGTCCAGGTGGCATGTATGGAGAATTTTGAAAAGAGAAGGATTACATCCTTATCATTTTCGACGGGTTTAAGACGTGATCGGAACAGATTTTCAGATGTTTTGTTCGTGGATAAATAAAAAATTGAGACAGAACCGTAATTTTATACAAAGAATACTGTGGTCTGACGAAACCAAATTTACAAGAGCTGGGATTACAAACCACAGAAACGACCATCTCTGGTGCTCCGCAAATCCAAGGGCGGTGCGCCCAAGCTTATTTTAACATGAATTCTCAGTAAATGTGTGGGCTGGCATAATCAACGATAGACTGATACCGCCGTTGGAACTGCCACCTACATTAAACGGCGTTAGGTTTTTAGAATTCTTAGAGACGCAGTTTGCGGACAGCCTCATGGACCTACGCTACGGTTCTCTCAATGCTCGAGAAAAAAGCGCGGGTGCACCATCGATCTGGAACCACATAAGCCGACGGTACGATAGAGGTGAGAGTGAGAATATTTAAATAATAATCTATCGGCGTGGATCGGTCGTAGTGGTGTAGTAGCGTAGCCGCCTTGCTCACCCGATTTGACACCCTTGGGATTATTTTTTGTGGGGTCATACGAAACAAAAAGTATACGCTACAGTTAAAAACACCAGGGAAGAACTCGTCGCAAAAATTATGTCAGTCGCCGAAGAAATTAGATCCGTCTTGGATTTAATTAGGCGCTCATCAACCCAGGTGGCACAGAGAGCCGTAGCGTGTCTACAAGCTGGAGATGGCCACTTTGAGCAACTGCTTTAGATATTTTAATTGTCATTTAATATTGGAAAAAACATTAAATACAATTCAATATGAATGTTATGTGTTTTTAATGATTTCCTGTTTAGGGTTCCGACAATGGCCTTTTGTGCTTGCGCATACGCTATGTTCAAACAACTTAAAGTATTAGACATACAGTTGTGAATTTTATGTTGTATTGTAGCTTAGCTCAAAATCTCTCAATCTAGTAAAAAAATAAAAAAGTTGTCGGGGGTGTTTTTGTGGTACTTAATTAACTATTATTGGTTGAATTGCATAATAATTTTATTTTTTTTCGTCTTTCACATTTTTTTTTTCAAAAGTTATGGATTTGTGAACGCATTGCTTTGTAATGCAGACGGTAGACAATATTATTGCCTTTCGAATAAGCCTATTACTATCTCAGTATAACTACAACTTTGAGAGATATGATTTTTTTTGTACTCGCATAGATTATTTCAACAAAAAAAAAACAATATGGCTGCCACATAGCGGGGAAGTGTATTGGACCCAAGCTTAGAGTGTAATTGTACTTTAAAATAGTTTATATTTAAGTATTTAGAATATCGCTAGTCCATGTCCGGACACACTGTATAAAACAGCTGATTTCATAGTTGATCCCACATCAAAAGTCGTTCATGAGTACTACACTCCATAAGTGTGTCCCTTCTTTTACCTGTTTTACGGCCATACTGTATATTCGCACAGGAAATTAAAAACCAAAGCCAGTTCGCCGTAGTTCCCACACGAGCATATAGTATCGCCATATTGTCATAATTATGATTATATAGATGAGTAATACGATTATAGATCAATGCACAAAGGTTTTAAAGTTTCGAAGGAATATTCTTTAAAAGAACATCATGCATGTCTTGAAGGGATTGTTCCAAAGCATTTCTGTATTTGTTACAATCCGTGTCTGGATGTTCGACGAATGCGGAGGTGGCGAAATTCATATCGTTATCTCTGGGATTGTAACATGTTGCATACCCATCAGGCACTAATGGTCCGTAACACATAAATCCATCACACTTGCAAGCGACCTGAAATAAACAGATAGTAATAGAAATTACTCTGAACTCAGAAATGGATACTTGTAAGAAGACTATTTTAGAGTTCCGTGGCCAAATGGCAAAAACGGAACCCATATAATTTCGTCATGTCCATCCGGAAGTCACACAGCCATTTCATTTTCATTATATCAAAAAGTACTCTGTGGCCATTTTACTTGGAGACTGTTTTCACTATATCGATGGAAATTGAAAGGAAGGTGTATTCTCTGCACCGCTAAACAAACATCTCAGCATTTGGATGTATCGCCAGTCGACTTGACATCACTTCAGAGACTCCAAAACAGACCAGCTTGATAGGGTCAAAAGCTTTCTCATAGTCCACAAAGGCAAGACGTAGGGCCCGATTATACTCTTCTAACTTCTGTATAATTTGTCGCACAGTGTGGATGTGGCTACAGTATAAGTATAATTTATTTGTTCAAAAATATACAAAAACTAATTTATGGTGTTTATACACTTTATGACACTTTTTCTATGAACAGATTATTGAACACCTGTGTCTGAACTAGATATAAGATAATATCTGCCGGTCGATTTTGTAAAAATGTCACTGTGAAAACTTAGGTGAAGTGAGTTTGTTTTTGCTAGGAATTGACACTATTGACAGCTCCACGCTCACTTCACCTAAGTTTTTACGGTGAGATTTTTACAGAATAGCACCGCTGTATTTCAGACATCAGCGCTCTTCCCCTGTTGAAGGCGACACTTAGCAAATCACTTTGTATGACCTCTATACACTTCTATAAATACAACATTCGATCAAAGAGAAAGCATAAAATAATACTAATAAAAAAGAAGTGACAAAATGTAGGAATGTGTGTGTACGTATTTATTTAATTATTAAACTTACCTGACTAGTAGAAATCCTCATATGAGCGCTTTTTGTAAATCCAGGATCAGAATATAATTTTGGTATTTCAACGCCATTTTCGATTGCAGTTAATTTTAATCCTAGTAAATGCCTATCTACACCGAATCCTTGGAGTGCCTGTAAGAAAATTTAACGACATGAAATCGTAGTAATTATAGTGTTATAGTTAATTATTCATATTTAAAGCGGAAGCTCCAGGGTAGCCTGCGAAATTAACATTTTCAAACACTTGCTCTTAAAGTGGCTCTTATTGAACCGCTTTTAGGTCCATAATGCAGTGTTTTAAACACGCGTGATTTTTACTTTGTTATCGCACTAGTGCGGTAACGCCACAGATAACTATTTACTAGTCGTAGATGTGCGCTTTTTTTAATCTCATCAAAGAGACTTCATGCCAAAATGAATCCTTTCTTTTTAATTAGCCCATATGGCAGGCTATAGTCTTTCGACCATACCGCCTCGCCTTCCGTGTAGAATTTCTTACGTGGTAAGTTTAAAAAAAATGTCTTTCGTTTATACCAAAAGGAATCCGCGGGTCATATTTCTTCACTTTTTTTTTAAAGGCTGAATTGTCCTTGGTCCCAAAATGAACTAAAATGTATTTACCTTTTTTCCGTGGTCCCTCCCGGAACCAAACGGAAAAGACCCTGACTGGCGTTCTATTATTGCGGATTCTCACTGAACTAATGTATATTTCTCTATACCAATAGTACTTTCTAATTCCATACTAACTAAACTACAATTTGACAAACGACAACACTACGAATCTACGATCAGTCTAAACATAAACATTATTTTGTGTTTTATAATAACTTTTTATAGGCTGTTTAACGGTTTTGCCAGTGTCTTTATTTACATCTGCGCACACATTGCTAGCGCAGCGCGCGGAAAAACCAGCGCGCCATTTTCCATAAAAGTTAATAACAATACAAGTCTGTTTTTCCCCTCGCAAGTGTGTTGAAAAACGTCGTATGAAACGCGTGTGCATTGATCATTACACACTCTGCTTCCTTACCGCGCTCGCCCTCAGGCGCAATGATCAACATAGCACACATGTATCATAATATACTATTAACATAAGGTTGTATGGATAAATAAAATTGATGCGCCGCCGGTAACAAATCGTAATAATATATTATACAGAATAATAATCATTAAAATCAACAATAGTAAGTCTTTATGTTCAAATTGGTCGCAAACTTTTCATGGAATTAACATACAATTTAGTTGGTCCTTTTCTAACTTTCTGAGCTGTACTTATTGATGATTTAAGGCGCTGATAAGAGCCACATTCTCCAAAAAGGCTTATTTTATTTTTATCACCAAATCTATATCATAAGTTCGTGGCAGTGGAAAAAATATGTGTTCAAAAACATTTTTGAGAACTTGGTTGGAAACATGACACGTTTAAAAAAAATCGATACAAATGAACGGTAAACTAACCTCTTACCTTTACCTTTAAGAGCCTATACTACCTCAGCTAAAATTCACTCTTTATCTCGCGCGCACAATACTGCTCGCGGACTGTGTGAGAGCGAGACAGAGTGCGGTGCTGGGCGGAAGGCAGCGCAAATAGTTTAGGTATTTGCTTTTTATGGTGAAAATAAAGGTAATTCAAAAAAACTAAATAACATAAGACCTGCTTTATAGTTAGTTCAGTTAGTATGCAAAGTTTCATGATCTAATTTGAAGTAAGTATGTTTTTAATACCAGCGGTTTATTGTTCGGTTTGGAGGTAACTTTAGATTTTTTTTCTATAGAGAAAATTTTATGGAATCGTGTTTTCGTCTAACATAACATTAATCGGTTGAATGCCGTAATTACAGAAACAATTAAAAAGCCATTGTGTCTCGCGTGGATCTACGTTCCGGCATACTAAGGGTTAATCCTCAACTTTAGCATAAATTTATTTCAAAATTAATGCTGCGGTATTTTTGACATAACGGAGGATCATGCTAAGCCATTTGAGGTAGTATAAGGCTCTTAATCTAAAATATCTGTATTATTACTCAACGTATGTAAGTATAGTTAATAACAATAACGCATTATAAGTTGAATGCAGCGGGGCAATTGTGTAATACGTTATCAATCGGAATCCGTTTCATTTTGACAGTTCAACAACATTCATTGCGTTATTTACGTGTTGAGCAGACACATTTTTCGAACTTGTGAAGCAATGGATTAGCAATTTGCTGTAAAATTATTCAGATTCCGATTGATAGTGTGTTACGCAATTAGGGTGCTGGACTTGTTTATTTTTAGGGTTCCGTACCCAATACCCTTTTCCCCTAGTCTTAGTAATAACTAAGACTCCACTGTCCGTCTGTCTGCCTGTCACCAGGCTGTATCTCATGAACCGTGATAGCTAGACAGTTGAAATTTTCACGGATGATGTATTTCTGTTGCCGCTATAACAACAAATAATCTGTATAGAATTGGAGCACTCTATTGTATAAAATGTGTATAGAACCCCTTCAGGATTGTACGACTGCTTTGAAAAGGTAATGGATGAAGTGTTACACAGGATTTGTAACTCAAACAAGTCCATTAAGATTTACGGTGATTTTAATGTCAATTTATTAGAAAACAAACTTATAATTGTACTTGTAGTGCAATTAGACTAAGCCAAATTTTTTTTTTAAATTTACTAGATTCTGACCATTGTGGGCAAAGTATTACCACAGTCTACCGGGTTATTTGTAAAACACCAGCAACCTCTTAAGAGGTCATTGTACTCATCATTATGAACAACGTTTACTATGGGACCAAACCTGAAATCGCGAAAAAAAAATCAGCTGTTCCCTACATTTTGACGAGTTATAAGAACATAAATGTAGGGAACAGCTGTTTTTTTTTTTGTGTAATGGTAAATGTAATGGTACACATTTTTTTAATTTATGAAGACAAATAAAGAGCTATACGACATGTAACATTTGAGTACTTGCTTATTTGTTAAGTTTTTTTTAATACAGTTGCTCAAAAAGTGGTGTATTGCAGGGACGTATAGCGTTCGGGATGTGGGCTATTTACATACTAGTGCTTTTTTTTTACCTTTCCCGAACTCGTGCGTTTCTCTTTCCCAACTTTCAAAATAATGTCTATTAAAAAGAAAAACCAACCATGAAGTTTTTACTAAAGAGTTTTTGTAATTCATACAAATACGTATATTTCTAAAAAGAAGCTACTAATTTATTTCAATATCAGATTTAATGATTTAATTGCATGAGTTAGGTTAGGTTTCATTTCATTTCATCTCATTAAATTTCATTTTCATTTCATATGAATAAAAAAAATATACTGAAGACTAAGCTGTATGGATAGTTCCCTTTGCCTACCAAAATGGGTGAAGAAAAAAAAACTGCTTATATTCTACGGTTGGCGCCATTTTCCAGAAATTTTCTTTGTGAGTTTAGTTGTTTGTTGCACAAAATGAGTAATTTAGACCCAATTTTTTTTAAAATTAACACCACCGGACCTCAATATAATTGCACAAAATGCTTCGGAGAACATTTTACCGAAAAAGTCGTTACTTACATATCTACATACATAGGTACGACGAATTTATTATTTTATTAAATTAAATTGCTTAATTTTTTCGCAACTGTATTAAAAATAGTCGTTCAGTACACCTGCGGAACCGTCATTGCAACTTGTTCCGACTGTCAACCCTCGCCTTCGGCTGCGCCTCGGCTCGGGTAGACATTTGTCGGAACTCTTTGCAATGACAGCCTTTCCGCACTTGTAATGACATATACTATTTTTCTTCTAATTATTTTACTTAGTATTTTCTTTTCAGTTTTTTTTTTACTTGACATTTCCATGGCTTTCGAGGACGCTAAAGCCGATAGTGCAGTCAAAACGAAAATCCAAAATGGCGGCTGCAAAATTTTTCAAATTTTTCGTCATGGGTGTCGTTTCCAAGAATTTCAAGGGTGCTGACAACGAATATGAGGTCATAATCAAAATTCAAGATGGCGGCTGCGAAATTTTTTAAATTTTTCATCATGGGTGTCGTTTCCAAGGATTTCGAGGGTGCTGACAACGAATATGAGGTCATAATCAAAATTCAAGATGGCGGCTTCAAAAATTTTCAAATTTCATCATGGGTGTCGTTTCCAAGGATTTTAAGGGTGCTGACAACGAATATGAGGTCATAATCAAAATTCAAGATGGCGGCTGCGAAAATTTAATATTTTTTCATCATGGGTGTCGTTTCCAAGGATTTCGAGGGTGCTGACATCGAATATGAGGTCATAATCAAAATTCAAGATGGCGGCTGCGAAACAATGTAATTTTTCATCATATATGTCGTTTGGCCTGTTGTTTGAAAATGGGACTGCGACACTATCTGATGTAGAAAAACGTATGTTAAGTAGAATAATTCCATTCGTAAAAATGGTCAAACTCAGCGGTCGTAGGTACCAGTCATCACTCCAGTTTCCTCATCAATCTAGGAAAAAAATAATTTTCAAGTTTTACTTAATATTCCTCATTCCCTTTCAATATAGTGTACATTATTCTACTTGTCAAGCCCTTGCATTTAATACTTGCCTATATTAAAGGAGTCGTGAAAAAAAATGTAATTCGCAATTTTGTGGTGGCGGCCATCTTGGATTTGAAATGTATCATAGTGTATAGTATTCCACTAGTCAAGCCCTTTCATTTGATACCCACATTGAGGGAGTTGTGAAAAATTATGTAATCCGCCATTTTGTGGTGGGGGCCATCTTGAACCGATTTTCATCAAACATGCATAGCTAAGGACACTTCCGACTAATTCACCATCGGTTCAAAATCGGTTCATCCGTTCTGGAGCTACGATGCCACAGACAGACACACAACACACAGACACGTCAAACTTGTAACACCCCGTCGTTTTTGCGTGGGGGGTTAAAAAGACGATATTTTGATAATTGTTAATTATTGTTTATAGTAATGTTGATGAAGATGTTGATCTCAAATAAATTAATTAATATTGTTTACTTGAGGCAAGTGACAACCCTAGCTGTCGCGATAATGTCTAGACGTTGTCGGCATTTACCACGAGATCAAAGGCGTCGACCTACTGTATGGTTTTTATACTGTGGTATTACTATTCAAAACCAAACAAAAAAAGTGGCTAAAAAGGATATCACTGTTAACCCCAAAACTGCAACTAGCTTGGAGGCATTTAAAGTTAAACTCATTAATAAATTACCAGTTTTGTTTGTTCATGCTGATCCTCCTAATCATCTTGTGTGCGTTACCCCCGCTAGAAAATGTCGAAAATCGTCATATAAGTGAAATAGATAATTAGAATATATGTATATAGCTTCTGTAATTGGTAAGCAGATTTTTAATTTGGTAAGCTGGTAGGGTTTTGATTATTTGATAAAATAGTTCCGGCTGGAGTAACGTTACTGCAGCCAGATCTTTTGTTTTCTAATGGGTATGTTGAAATAAATTTTATATAAATAATTAGAAATCAATTTGAAATAAATGTTACAACTTAATTAAGTGACTCATGCTGGCTGGACAAATCTTCAAAATAGCTCCCATTTAACCAGCTCAATAGAGCACTTTATGTGACGGCTAAACACCCTTATTTCAGAATTTGTGACGCTACAGAATCTTAGATAATCGATCGAAAACGTGTCCAGCCACCTTGAAAAACCACTTTTCGCTGGTCTCTCAATCTCGGTTGCGGAAGTGATTTTGACGACTTTTTGCATATCAACGGGCGTCACATAAATTTGTGACAGGCGAGCTAAAAGTTTTGTGATACGTACAGCGGTTTAGTAGAAAAATGCAAAAATCTGTGTCCAGCCAGCTTGAATTTACGTATAAAACTTCTGGCTGGCACTTCCGAATCTCAATAACGGGTTTCTTTACTAACATTTAGTGACGCAATGTTTGACAGTAATAACGTTTGTTTTATGGCGTCACATGTAAGGGTTTACGAGAAATCAATAAAAACTTAACGTCCAGCCAGCCTGAGTTCAAGCTGGCTGGACACATGTATCTCCGCTGCCTGATGATCTACAGCCTTCGAAATGTCTTCAAAATTTTGTTACGGGGACGATAATGATAACCTGAATTTGTGACTGAGAAACTTTGAGTAGTTTCAAAGATATTGATCATTTAAATTTTCGTGTATTTTTCGTTTTGCGTTTTGTGCCCCGTGACGCGTGTTTACATTTGCGGCGTCGCGCGTCGGTAGGAGACTTATATATAACTTCAAAACGGTGAATTATTGTGGATTATTTTATTACGTAACAAATTATAATTAATTAGCCAGATGTCCTGTACAAAAATGATAATCATCCGTCTAGTCAATTCTGAGATGCAGCAATCGTGCAAACGTTACCGCAGCAGGATTTGAAATATTTTCGCAACCATAGCACAAACAAATTAAGTTGTAACATTTATTTCAAATTGATATCTTATTATTTAGATAACATTAATTTCCACATACCCGTTAGAAAACAAAAGATCTGGCTGCGGTAACGTTACTCCAGCCGAAACTGTTTTTATCAAATAATTAAAAGCTAACCATAGCACAAACAAATACAAATTAAGTTGTAACATTTATTTCAAATTAATATCTTATTATTTAGATAACATTTATTTCCACATACCCGTTAGAAAACAAAAGATCTGGCTGCGGTAACGTTACTCCAGCCGAAACTGTTTTTATCAAATAATTAAAAGCTATCAGCTTACCAAATCAAAAAATCTGCTTACCAATTACAGAAGCTATATATCTAATTATATATCTATTGCACTTAGATGACGATTTTCTAAATTTTTTGGAAGGGGTAACACACACTCATCTATATGTTTTTTTGACGTGACAACGTCTTAAATTAGGTTGCGACTGGGAGTCACTTATGAAAAAGTGTAACGCTCGGTAACGTTACGATGAGTCACCGAACGAGAGAGAGGCCCGCCGAATGCCTTGCGTCTCTCTCCCACTCAACTATGATCGGATGATCGGTCGTTGTCACGTAAAATCTTCGCCCGTAAAACCGACTTTACAGGCAACCATTTTTTTTTTAATATACAGGATGAATTTTTCAAGTGGGCGTGGATGGCCAAATCCGAAACTATGAGGAATAGCGAAAAGTACTCATAGGAGTCGCGGGCTCGATTTTGATGAACTAAAACTGCTTCATTGGATTTTTGAAAAATCAATATTTCTAGCCAGGAATCGATTGATTTTGATTTAAAAAAACGCACTGTATTATTACACCACTCCATAGTGTCTCTAATAAGGATCAAATTCTGGGAAGTAATGACACGGCAAACTTAAGGAAAATGTTGGATTTAAATAAACTGCTTCTTATTTTAAAGTATTCATACCGACATTACCTGTACCTTGTTCGAAATGATGCTCAATACACCCCCGCAGCGCAGTCACCTTTACAACATTATGTTCTAAATTCAAATTTTGAATGCAGTACAATCCTTCAGACGTCGAATCCAGCTATGTATTAAAAACAATGGTCATCATTCTGATCAATTAATCAGTTAAGGTTTAATAGGTAGGTAACATAAGAAAACAAAAAAGTATTTTGTTAAAAATTAGCTCTTTTCTTTAGTTTCCCGTATGTCATTACTTCCCAGAATTCGATTCTTATCAGCGACACTATCCAGTGGTGTAATAATACAGTGTGTGTTTTTTTTTATCAAAATCAACGGGTTCGATTCTTGGCTAAAAATGATTTTTCAAAAATCCAATGATGCAGTTTTAGTTTTCATCAAACTCGAGCCCGCGACTCCTTTGAATATCAACGGCGAAGCGCCAATACGGTAACTGAAATTTTTTGAGAAATTTTCTTTTTTATATCGTTTTGAATTTAAAGGCGTTATTAGCAGGTTTTAGTGAAATCGCCTCAGTGTATTTTTAGTTGCAACAGCATTTCATGTGGAAATATATACCTCCCAACTAAACCAACGTGTCTATTTTTGAACGTTTTGTTTCAGTTTGTGTAATTTTTGACTTTGTCAGTTAGGAGGTATTGGCACTTCACCGTCGATATGTCAAAAAGTATGTAAAATTATGTCAAAACAGTATGTAAAAAAAATAAAAAATAAACATCGTAATTTGAGAGCAGTTAATAGACATTTAAATAGTTAAGCCGTTAATGAGGAGCCAGGGAAGCCACATCGCCTCTTCGCATTAAAAGTGTACAATTACCGGAAACGTTTGGTATCACCAGTATTTTAAAAATATAACAAAATTAATATATAATATTAAGTACTTTGAAAGGCAGACAGTGTAACTAGCAAAAAAACAAAAAATAATGATGAAAAGATTCTCGAACGCTCTCCTGTAAAATTTGTAAGTTTTGAGATTATACAGTTTTAATCCGAGAAGGCGACATGTGCAGAAGGAATTATTGCCAAACTTCCTTGTCTTCAACGTAGTTTTTAATCTTATAATATGCTTTTTTGATATCCATAATATAAATACTAGAAACAAACACAAATTTGTTGTACCTATAACAAGGCTCAAGAAAATAGGTGGCTCGTTCAGACGTCAATGTATACGATTTGATGAACCAAGCGACGTTCAAGATCTAAGCCTAATAAATTCAAATCATTAATTAAACTTACGTTGTGCCAGAAAGCCTTCTATACCGTTAAAGATTATATTGAGAACAAAAAGGCTTGGGATTGAGCTGCTTCCAATTTCTGCATTTTGAATGTTTTTTTTTTTATATACACATTGACATTATTGTTTTTTTTTTAACAACAACTTTGTAAAGTATTATATATTATTATTTTATTTATTGTGAATGTGAAGACGATGTGGGTATTTTTTTATTTTTTATTATTCTCTCTGTTCTGTTAGTTTTTTTTCATGGTCTGGCAGTTTCAGTAATTTATGTGGCCTACCCAAATGCCCTTTCTTTGGTATTGTTCGACGAATCGTTGAGCTGCACGATTTCTGACAAATGCGTGCACTGACTGGACAGGTCCTTTCAATCTGTGTGGTTCTTTCCTCAAAAGTCTATCTCAGACATGGTCTTCATATAATCTGACCAAGATTATGTCTGGACTTTAAAAGAGACTGTGACCTCTGAGTTTGTTTCGGCCTTTCTTCTCAGAGTAGTCAGATAGGAAACGCCGACTTCATCCACATAGTTTAAAAAAAATATGATTGACGTGTAAAAGTGTTTGTGAAAACCTACTTACAAAATAAATCATTTATCAAATACCTACTAAAAACAGAATATAATAAATATTTAAGGGGGGCTCCCATACAACAAACGTTTTTTTTTCGGCGTTTTTGCCTTGTGCCTTTGCGCTTCGTGTGCGAGTCCGACTCGCACTTGGACAGTTTTTATTTTTTTATTACTCAACTCATTCTTGAGTCTACGTTGACTACATTGAAGACAAGGTAGTTTGGAAATAATTCCTTCTGCACATGTGGCTTCCCTGGCTCCTCATTAACGGCTTAACTATTTAAATGTCTATTAACTGCTGTCAAATTACGATGTTTATTTTTTATTTACTTTTTTTACATACTTTTTTGACATAATCTCTTTATTATTTGACATTATATACAGACAATTCAAATTTTTCATCTCTTTATTAGTGGTTGTAATGGGAATCATATCACTTGGTTTTATTAGGTTTTTATTTATCCTTTTGATAGATTCATATTTTGTAAATGTGAGGACTTTGTAGGCCTTGTAGACCTTAGATCTGTAGACCATTTTTTATTTTATCAAGTACCTGGTACTTGTTGACAGGCCTACGCTGTCCTCCCATACCTACTGTAATTTGAAAATATTGTAAAAGTCAATTTTATTATTTTTAAAAAGAGTAACCGTGGAGTTTCTTGCCGGTTCTTCTCCATAGGAAACGACCAATTGGAACCGTGCACCTAGCTTCTGACGTTTCATAAGTGCCCATGTAGGCTTATGTGAAATAAAATATTTTGATTTGATTGCTTTGATTTGAGTAAATAACGAACTAAGTAATTGCTTTGTCAAATGAAACGACATAATATATTACGTATCTTCAAGTTAGGTTTTATTTTATAAGATTTTAGGAGAGTGGCATTTTTTCTTTCCAAAAAAGTTAAGTAAAATTGAATTTGCTAACCTGCACCCTAATTGCGTAACACATTATCAATAAGAATCTGAAACATTTTGAATGATAATACTAATCCGTTGCTGCATTATGTATGTTCGAAAATTTTGTTGTAATACTTTTAGCTTTTTAAATTATGTAAACAATTTAAAATAATTAATGTTGTTGAACTGTCAAACAAAATGAAAGTCATTCCTACTGTTAGTGTGTTACGCTATTACCCCGCTGGCTAGCTCTTTTGCCTTAAAAAGTACTAACATTAATATTGAGCAGTGGTAGCCCAGTGATAACGGCCGCGGCTTACAAGTTGTGGTCGTAGGATCGAACCCTAACTGGCCCTTTACGTTTTGAAAAATTTTTCACCACCACTGCTCTTTAAACGGTGAAGGAACACATTGTGAGAAAACCGACATGTCCTAGGACCAAAAGTTCGAAATCATGTGACATCCACCAACCCGCCCGCGTGGTGGATTACGGCCCACTTCCTAGTACCTAGAGGAGGACTTCACCCCAGCAGTGGGAGTATTATGGGCTGATTATGCTTATGCTAAACTTAATATTATTTTTACCTGGACCGTGTAGTTTTTATGAGAATTGATAGCGCCTTTTAATGAAGCAATTTTCTCTTTTGGGCTGCTTTGAGAATTCAACATGGTTTTTGCAAATTCTATGGATTCGATTGAGCATGATCGTATGGTTTCTGTTCGCCCTCCGACGTACATCCTTGTTGCTGCAGATTCATAATGAGTTCCAGGTACTTTGTGTAACCTTAAATAAAAAGCAAAAACTTAATAGCGTACCTAGCGCTTTCAACCTTTGTAAGAAATATTATGTCCTTTGCGTGCTATTTTACGAAACGGACATGTTTTGAGTGGAATGAAGTAAAGGAACTGTTACATTTTAATTAGGATGTGTGGCTTAACCTTGGGTCGACCCGTGCGGCTGTTGTTATTTAGCCCTCTATACCTTTCCATCCCTCAAAAGTGCAATTCACTAGAGCGAGAAGTGCCACAGGCGCACGTAAACGTGCTTTCGATGAATGTGTGCGGACACTTGCCAGCGAACGTCCCGTTTTAGCAAATAACGCATTTAACTCTTAAGTCACAGAAAGATGTGAAGACACCGAAAAATACTGATCCTTGCGGGTAAGTATGATTTTACCTTAACTTTTAATATTGAAAAAAAAATTGTAAATGTAGCATAGATATTTCATACCTGTAGAATGCTAGTTGCATAGCCATCTGTAAATAGCTATCTGGGCTTAACTTCTGCGACTTGATAAAGTTCTTTCCATACTTGTCGTACTGGAAGCAGTTTAACTCTAAGTTTTGAACTAAGCTGAAACATATTTAAATGCACATTAGGGTTAAAACGTTCATTTCTTGAAAATGGGGTGTAACTATCAGTGTCTTTGACGTAAACTAGTTTTTAAGGTTCCGTACCTCAAAACGGAACCTTTTTTAGGGTTCCGTAGTTCCTACAAGGAACCCTTATAGTTTCGTCATGTCCGTCCGTCTGTCTGTCTGTCTGTCCGAGGTTTTGCTAAGAGACCGTTAGTACTAGAAAGCTTTAATTTTGTAGGAGTGTATATATCAATTACGCCGACAAAGTGGTAAAATAAAATTTTGGAAAATATTCTTTTTTAGGGTAGCTCCCCTACATGTGAAGTGGGGATGAATATGTTAATTTTTGTCGTCGTCTACCCCATCGTGTGGGGTATCGATGGTAATTATTTTTCGATTTAATGCTCCATTTACGAAATATTAAACTTTAAAGTGCAAATTTTTGTTCCAGTATAGCGTCGTCCCCCCCCCCCCCCTCTAAAGCTAAACTGCTGCTGGCTTGAAAAATCTGAAAAAAATCACGATGATAATGCATTTCATGAATTTTAAAGGAAAATGATAGCGGTTAAGATAACTTCATTAGTTTAGCAGTAATAGTCGTTGAACTTGGGTGTTGGATAATTTTGTACCAAATACAAAATCCTTAGCATTAATCCTATATAATGACTAATATGAAGTAGTTGCTTGTTTATGACGGACAAAGACTTGCATTAAAAAAAAAAATGAAATAAAAAAACAATAAATTATCAAAAAATTCCGAAAACCGTAAATTTGAGACTACATAAAAAAAAAAACCCGTGATAAACTATTTACATATGTACCTACAAATTTGTACGGAACCCTTGGTGCGCGAGTCCCGACTCGCACTTGACCGGTTTTTTTTTCTGATGGATGGGCGCGTCTGTACTATTACCCTATAAGATGACACCGTATTGGAGCCATGGCTAGGCTTACGCGTAATACAGCTACCTATACAGGCAAACAAACACAATCCATACGGTTTTACACAATTCGTTGAGACTTGAGAGTCATTGAGTCTTAACATCCGGGAAATGGAATACTAAAGCATATTATTATGCATTTCTAATTTTTCCAACTTCCTACATGCATAATCACAACACAAAAAAAAATATAATAAGAGTTATTATCAATAAGTTAATAACCGGCTGATATTAATATAATTTTCGATGCTGCCGCTTCGTTACAAAGAAACAAACATGCTACCTGAACAACAAAAAGAACGTGCGCACCGTCAGTAGTCGATAGACGACCGACATGACGTGCTTTGATGAGAAATAAAATGCAACGACACTTCCCATGCTACAAGGAAAGGAAACTCAGGTAATAATAAATTATAGGCCTATGTACAGACGGCAGGCGACAAGCCCAAGGCGCGTTTAAAACTGGCACAAATTTTATAATAAATAGCCGTTGGTACTCACATGCTGACGCGCGCCTTGGCTGGAGGCCTTAATTTATTGAGGTAAAAGAGGACAGGCAGCTGCGAGATGACTTTACAAAAAAAAAATAAACTACTGACGTAGGCTAAATAAAAAAAAAGAAACTCACCCGTCTAAATTCTTTTTGGCATTTCCAATCATGCCACTAACATCTGCGGTCACATTAAATTTCAAGTGAGTCGGTTGTTTAGGACTCGATGACGAGGTTTCGGACGCCTTATTTTGTTCACTGAAAAACGAAAAGATGGCAAAACGTAACAAAAATTAAGATTCAAAATGTAATACAGTCGACTTTAATTCCTTTACCACTTTTAACTACAATTCCAATAAAATTGAAACTTGACTTAGGTTGCAATTATCTAACGGAAACGCAAATAGACTTTGTCGTTTTATGGCTTGCAAGTGACATTCAACCTTAGGGTGATAAAGCAATTACGAGAAGAGCAACTACAGTACTGTACACAACAGGGAATATGCAAGTACCTCATTCAAAACTTGTCCATTTAATTTAAAGGATTTTAAAGGTTTTTTTTTTGTTTTTTTTTGGATTTTTTTTTTTTTTGCCTTGTATTGGAATCAAGAAACAATTCGTTATTTTTTACGGTTTTACGGGTTCCGTACCTCAAAATGAAAAAACGGAACCCTTATAGGATCACTCGTGTCTGTCTGTCCGTCTGTCACAGTCAATTTGCTCCGAATCTAATGGACCGATTCAGTTACACATATGAATCTCTGTGACTCAAACACAGACGTGTAACGTAAATAAATGAATTTACAATATGGGGGTCATTTTAAATAAATAGAAAATTAAAAAAAAAATCGCAATCTGAAACGCAACGCAAACAGAAAAATAAGAATAGCTACCGTACCACGAAGCTGAGCGACAAGTGAAAATGTCGATAATTTTAATTTTCATTGCGTGTTTTAACAGACGAGACAAGCCCTACTACAATACAGCCTTGAAACTAAAAACGGCAATGTATTATGTATTATCCGAAACACACTCAGGTAAGTACCTACATATTTTCATTGTAAAACCACAATGAACATAAAATAATTGATTTTGCAATCAAAACGCACAATTTAATAACAAAATGACTTAACGATGATAGGAAACATTTATTTTATCTCGTCCCACTTTTTTGTGTCACAATTTGGCATTTTTTAGTTTTCGTTTGACGTCGGAATCAGTCTTGCCCGGTTTGTTTTTTTTTTGTAAAAAAGTTTTTATTTTTCACTTTTTAGTTGTACCTACCCCACACAAATTCAATGAACATTGAAGAATTAACAAATTTATTATATACTAAAACCTTCCTGAAGGAATGAAAGAATGATCAAAATTGCTTCATTAGTTTTTGAGAAACAACACACATACATACATATATACGGGTCGCAGAACCTCCTTTTTTCAAGTCGGTTAAAAAAATACATACATATTCCCAATTGCATAATTACCTATAATTTAAATTCAAGAACTTACATATATTTAATGATGAAATCCGTTAAAATAGCTATGGGCTGCCCTTCTGCTGGTGAATGTTCATAAGTAAGACCTGTTACTCCGTCAGCACCAACAATGAACTGAAATAAACAATTAGAAAATCGAGCTTTTATTAAAATGCTGCAAGCAACCATAAAGCCCCGAATACACTGAAAACAATGTGAGCAACCAGCCCGTAACTTGTGATGTAGCGAGATCGTTTGTTTATTAATTAGCATGCATTGATATATGTATAAATCACAATGTTAACATGGTGTCAGCAACCTGCGACATTCCATTTAGCGAGCAAAATTGCTTCCCGTAACATATAAACATGATGCTTAAACAATATGGCGCAATTTTGTTTGCGAGGGAAACGAGTATCTAAACTTTATCTATCATGTCGCCAATAACACTGCAAAAGCACGTTACGGAAACATTGTTGTGTAACTTTTGTTTCCAATAATACGGGCGTTTATTATCACGTTTTGCTCAACATCAACACACGCCTGAAAATTGCATACAATAACGATTTTAAATCGATTAGTTTTGTTTATGTAACTTCTCGAAGTTGAAAGGAAACTCTTCCATTCCAACTCGAGTAAAATCTCCATACATTCAGTGCCAACAACAACAAGAATACATTTTTGTTTACCACTGTGGGAGAACGTACTCTCTGTCGATCATACGTGCCTTTCCTGTGTGTGATAGTCTTTTTTTATAAAACACTAGCAGCGCCCCGCGCTTTCACCCGCATAAGTGTCGATCCCGTTGGAATATCGGGATAAAAACTATCCTGTCCTTTCCTGGGGCTCAAACTATCTCTATACCAAATTTCATCTAAATCGGTTCAGCGGGTTAAGCGTAAAGAGGTAACAGACAGACAGACACTTTCGCATTTATAATATTATAAAGTATGGATAACCGATAATGAGCCGTGTTAACGCCCGGGTACCTATTCTAAACTTGCTCGATACGTTTAGTTTAGGATCATCTACATGACAAACACTTCCCTCCTCAAAACGATGATTTTTTCACACTTCATTCGTGACTGCCTCGTTGGTCTAGTGGTCGCAAGCGCTAATGCTGAGAATGAGGTCTTTGGGTTCGATTCCCGGAACGGGTAGTGTGATTTGATTTTTCCAACTGGAGTTTCTTAGTAGCAGCCCAGAGTTAATGCCCGGTTGATGGCAATAGGCTCGCCCACTATTACATGGTACATTTAAACGTAACTGGCGAAATATGATTGTACGAGGGTGCGTTTTCAAGTTCGCGGAATGGGAGGTAAATAAAAAGTCGCAAATATTTTTCTTTTCCTAAGTATATATTCACCTGCTAGCCTAATACATTATTCAGATCGTTCAATAAGCTTATGCATACCATCGAAAAAAAAAGATTAATCTTTGCCCTCAAAATACGCTGAAACTGCGTCCTTCACTTCTTTATCACTTGAAAATTTCTTGCCACGAAGCTCTTTTTTATTCATGTTTGGGAATAGATAATAATCGCAGGGAGCCATGTCTGGACTATATGGTGGGTGGTTAATTATTTTGAAGCCTGACTTGTGTAGGGCAGCCAGGGCAACACGGCTCTCGTGAACAGGTACAGTCAACAAAGGAGTTAAGTATACAGTAGCGTCGGATATAGTTGAAGTTTACTAAGAAACCGATGGATGTTCTGGACTGAAATTTAATTTAATAAATGTTTGTTTTCTATTAATAAACTAAAATTTTATTCAAGAATATCCATCGGTTTCTTAGTAAACTTCAACAATATCCGACGCTCCTGTATACTTAACTCCTTTGTTGACTGTACATTGTCGTGCAAGAGTAAGACGCCATTCGTCAATTGTCATCGTCTTTTCTCTTTGATTGCTTCCCTCAAACGCTCCACAATTGACGCGTAATATTCTCCGGTGATGACTTATGGCAATGAAACGTGGTCGCTCACAATGGGCCTTATGAGCAGGCTAAAAGTCACCCAAACGGCAATGGAGAGGGCTATGCTTGGAGTTTCCCTGCGTGATCGAATCAGGAATGAGGAGATCCGCAGGAGAACCAAGGTAACCGACATAGCCCGAAGAATTGCCAAACTGAAGTGGCAGTGGGCAGGGCACATTGCTCGCAGAACAGATGGCCGATGGGGCCGAAAGGTTCTGGAGTGGCGACCGCGTACCGGAAGACGTAGCGTTGGAAGGCCTCCCACGAGGTGGTCCGACGACCTTGTGAAGGCCGCAGGAACCCGTTGGATGCGAGAAGCACAGAACCGGTCGAAGTGGAGGTGCTTGGGGGAGGCCTATGTCCAGCAGTAGACGTCTTTCGGCTGAAATGATGATTCTCCGGTTATATTAACGCCCTTGTCCTTATAATCGATCAGCAGGATTCCTTCAGTTTCCCAGAAAACAGTCGCCATGAGTCCAGGCCGGGAATCGTCTTGCAAGTGTTTCTCGTCCTTGCTTGAATAGACGATGCCACTTGTAAACCATGGTTTTACAAGGGCAAGAGTCTCCGTAAACGGAGGACATCTATTCCTAAGTTAAGGAACTTTATAAAGGCGCGGGGCGCGGTGCTCAATTTTCTCCATTGTGAATGCCGCATTCCCGATTCAGTTGCTTGGTTGATGATAGTTCAAAGACTAATGAACCGATTGTAATAAAACTTTGTATTTATGGTAATAGTAAACCACTCAACCCGTTGAGGTACTAATGAGACTCCTAGTCCTAACCCATCTCCAATCCCGCCATTCCGCGAAAATAAAAACGCACCCTCCTACTAGAGATGCACCTCTGCTTATAACTTCGGGGAATACAGGCGTAGCCGCGTGATGTTATGTTATTCGTACTCACTTGTATTGTTTTGTCAAACCAACGATTGGCACCGTTACTTCGCGAGCCACCGCCATGTATTGTCTGTGCTCCGGCTAGGTTTCTACGGGCGTTTGCATCCTTACACTTCCACAAGCCAACAGCCTCATCCAAACAAAGAATAACTAGACTTTTCTCTACGTCTGCTAAAGATTCTCTGTTTGTTTTGTCTGAAATAACGATTAAGACATTTTTATATTTTAACAGACTTTAAAAAAGGAGGAGATTCTATGTTCATCTGTATGTTCCTATTTTTTTTTTTGCTTTTTTTTTATGCTCATCGATATTTTTATCAATTGTGGACCGACTTCAAAACTTTTTTTTTTCGAAAGGTTTACTCCCCCTCCTGGGTGGCGGCCAGGCATGAGACTATATAAATCGATAGCTGACATCAATTCAAACAGAAAAGATAATAAGACCAAACCCCGTAAAGTGTCACGTTTCAGAGATATTAACGTTCAAAGTTGATGATTGAGTTACGTGATCAACGTTTGAACAATTGTGACAATTTACGGGGTTTGGTGCAGTGGTGACTGGTGGCCCAGAGGTAAGGGCCGCGATTCACGAGCTGTAGGTCGTAGGTTCGAACCCAGACGGCGCTTTACTTTGTGTAAATTATTTCATCACCACTGCATTAAAAAACCGTGAAGGAAAACATCGTGAGGAAACCGGCATGTCCTAGAACCAAAAATTCGAAGACATGTGACATCTACCAACCCGCACTGGGCCCGCGTGGTGGATTACGCCCACTCCCTCTCACAGAGATGAGGGCTCTGACCCAGCAGTAAGAACATTAAGAGGCCTATTACACAAATGCGGGTAGATGCATGATTTCCCCGTTGAAATTGAATACTACTCGTTGGTTGGTATTAATAACAATTAATTGGTAAAGATAGTTCGTTTTCTCTTCTACAATAATAATAAAGCCATTATTCATCTATTTATTTAGCAATAATCGTTCTCCTGATTGATGCATGTTTAGTCAAAAACTCACGGAGAGCTGATTTGAGAGCTCTAATTTGCAGATTCTGTTGAATATAAACCATTAAAAAAAAAAATCTCATATCACAAATATCATATAATAAAATAACAGACATTTTTAACCGACTTCAAAAAAGGAGGAGGTTTCTCAATTCGACCGTATATTTTTTTTTTTAATTTGTGTTCTCGGATAACTTCGTCGTTTATGAACCGATTTTGATTATTCTTTTTTTGTTGGAAAGGAGATATGCCAAGGGTGGTCCCATGATAAGGAAACCAGGATCTGATGATGGCATCCCAGTGAAATCGAGGGGAACATTCGAAAATCGTAGGAGCTAGTGCGTTTGTTAATTTTTTCATTAAGTATTTTAAAGCACTACAATTTAATGAAGGCCTGGAGTCGATCTGATGATGGAGCCGTAAGACAGTCGAGGGGACTCCTCAACGATTTACAGCAGTTACCTTGTGTTTGGGCTTGATTAATTTGTATTGATGTGAACTTTACACCTAGATGGGTTGTGACTGTCATTAGGGGTCTGATGATGAAGGCGAAGGACAGTCAAGGGAACTCCTCAACAGTTTATAGTAGTTGCCTTGTGTTCGGAATTAATTCATTTATATTGATGAGAACTGTAATGGCAAAGGAAACATTTCATGTATATGGATTATAAGTGCCATTACAGGTCTGATGATGGAGACCAAAGACAGTCGAGGGATTTTCTCAACGATTTACAGCAGTTACCTTTTGTTGGGCTTACTTCATACGGTTCAATATGCCAAAATGTTCAGTTCGTACAAAAATAATACCTAATTAAGATTGTAGTTTTACATAGGACGACCACTACCTACTAGTCATGCTGATGCGTCAATTTGAAACCAAATTTAAGTTGCGTAATCGCGTCATTTCTAGCAATGCTCTTTCGTCGTGCGGCCTACTCAATAATTAAAGTAACTTGAGCATTTGCTCTCGGAAATCATCATTTGGTAAAGTGGAGCTGATGATGAAGACCACAGATGGCCATCGTAACTACTCAATGACAAATATTTCACGGGTTGCGATTCGATTACTATAATATGGTTGCTAAGCAATTTATGCTCGTGGTGACTTCTCAATCAGCTCCAGTTCTCCTGGTTCTTACTAGGAGAACTCAACAATTAACGCCCCTGCATCGGGAAAAGCAATATTTTGTAAAAGGTGATTAGCAGTTGACATTAGGCTATTGTAACTTAAATAAATTACAAACTGACCCACTAAAAAGTTAAAAATAAAAACTTTTTTACAAAAAAAACAACCGACTTCCTAAAAACACTATAAGTGAAAAATGACTTTAATTTCGGAAGTCGGTTGTTTTTTTTGTAATTTTTTTTTATTGTTATATGCCTTATAAATAAAGCAAACTGGCCAAGGGCGAGTCGGACTCGCACACGAAGGGTTCCGTACCACAAGGCAAAAATGCAGAAAAAAAAGACGTTTGTTGTATGGGAGCCCCCCTTAAATATTAATTTTATTTTGTTTTTAGTATTTGTTGTTATAGCGGCAACCGAAATACATAATTTGTGAAAATTTCAACTGTCTAGCTACCGCGGTTCTTGAGATACAGCCTGGTGACAGACAGACGGACGGACGGACGGACGGACGGACAGCGAAGTCTTAGTAATAGGGTTCCGTTTTTACCCTTTGGGTACGGAACCCTAAAAAGTAGTGTAATAAAAAAAGTATTGATATTTAGATTTTTTAATAAATAAAATAAAAGTAATTTTAAAAAACTAAACCGACTTCAAAAAGAAATTAAATCAAAATTATGAAATACGTGTATTTATATTATGCAAATCGCTTCTTATTTTGAAGAGTCCTAAGTTTTTGCGAACATACAAAATACTTTAAAAAATATAAAGAGAAGGCAGAGTTACAATTTCTTTGAATTTGTTTCTAAGAGACTCGCGAAGACCCATTTGATAGATTGCGCGGATTGCCCTCTTTTGTAAAATGAAAATTGAATCTACGTCAGCTGCCGATCCCCACAGCAGAACACCATAAGACATAATACTGTGGAAATAAGCAAAGTATACTAACCTAGCTGTGGCTATATCTGTCAACTGCCTTATTTTTCTTACTGCATAATCAGCTGAACTTAATCTACCTGAGAGAGCTCTAATGTGTGCGCCCCATTGTAATTTTGAATCTAAAGTATTAGTCCCCGTAGCTCGTATCCCTAAGCCGTACACACGTTACACTTACACGTCATCATCATCATCAGCCTATAGCAGTCCACTGCTGGACATAGGCCTCCCCTAATGAGCGCCATAGCGCCCTGTCTTCAGCTTGACGCATCCAGCATCTGCCTGCAGTTTTTCGCAGATCGTCATCCCACCTGGCCGGAGGGCGTCCCACACTACGTTTGCCGAGTCACACTTACACGTATTAGTCCATATCTTGAAAATTACTGAATCGAATTTGGAGAAACTTGCACTGTTCCCAAAGTTGAAGTAAATGTAAACTAATAAAAAAAATGGTCACGATCCGATTAATAGTTGCGGAGAAAGGCGTGGACATAAATACATGCGTCTAAAATAAATTGTATATTTGTTTGGAAGCCCTAATAGGTTGTCATATTATGTGAATATAATGCAATTCCAATAATATTACATACATACGTGTCGAATTGATAACCTCATTTTTTTAAGTCGGTAAAAAAGTACTATTATATTTCACTGCGCCGCGCACCGGCGATGCGCGCACGCCCTGGCTGGAGGCCTTAATTTATTGAGGCATCCACAGGCAATCCCGGTTATGGAGACGACAACCTCATAGGTTGAAAAAAAGAAAAGATGCGCGCTTAGCACCAAAATGTAAGAGGGCGGCTCTTAATAGGTTTGATACCTAACACAACTAAAAAGTGAAAAATACAAAACTTTGTTAATAGTGGGAATTAATAAAATATAAATTACAAAAAAAAACAACCGACTTCCAAAAGAAAACACTACAAAGTGAAAACTAACTTTAATGAGTTGAAGTTGGTGGCAAAAACGAAAATACTAAACCCAAACACCGACACCATTAACAAATCGGCACAGATTAGTGACACAGTTATAAAGTTTAGCAATTGTATGAATAAATATTATATTGTCCCACTTCTGCTGTTCCGACTTTTTTCTTTCGACACAATAAAATCCAACGTTTATTTGCTAAAAATACATTGTTACCTACAAATATAGAAAAGGTCCTTGATTGAAACAGTTGAAACGCATTTCAAAACAATTTGTAAATTTTTGTCAAAACTGTTTTCATGAAAAAAGAACTCGTTCTTAGGACAGTTTCCTCGTATCCTTTCTCGTATAAAATTGTTTTTTTTATTTTTTTTTTTATAATAAAACTTTATTGCTCAAAAGATTACAGAGATTTTACATTGGCCCCAAACTAGGCAAGCCTGTATCTTGGGTACCAAAAAATGTCTCCATACTTTTCCGGTTACAAAAACACACTCTGTCTGTATACCTATACAGGAACCCATGAATATGAACAACTTTCACTGAGACCAACTCTGAAATCACGAAAAAAAAATCTGTTGTTTCATACATTTTGGTCAAGTAGGTATTGAAATTTTGTATGGAACAGCGGATTTTTTTTTTCGTGATTTCAGAGTTGATCCGATAGTGAAAGTTGTTCATATTCATGGGTAGAACACCCTGTAAAAATTTAGATGGTGATAAAAAAATCTTCCAGTATGTGCGTACCTTTCGCGAGGAGTTGATAGGCTTTTGCCCAAGAGTCACGATTTTCAGAAGTAAGAATTCCAATGCCCTCATTATTTGGCGAGCTAGAAAGATCAACAACTTTTTTCAATTGTTGAGCAATTTGGTCTTCATTCAGCAATACGTTGTCTTCGCCCCAGAGGTCCACATGAAATATCTAACAAAAAAAAAACAAATAAGTACCTACACTGCAATGCTAATCGAGGTGAAGAAATATTACTTAAAACTGATGAATTTTTATATGTTTAGCACTGTTGTATTTATGCCAGTGAACTATTCGACAAGGCCAACATGACATGGTACAAAAAGGTCAACAACTATCACTGATGGCGGAAGCCAATACAATATGTTTCAAGTCCATGTTATTTTGTTTAAGATTTGAAAACACCAGATTATGCAATCACGATTATGATGTTACCGTTGCTGATCACTGTTGGCCATTAATTTGACAAGAAATGAGTATTCCACAAATGTATTGAAAGTCGACAGAATTGGTGCCTTTTATTCAAACACATCATATTATATGCTTTCCCTTCATTTGTAGCACATAACATGTTGCGTCCATAAAAGGCGATTTAATCAAGAATCGAAGCTTATCAGTTTAAGAGGCGATGCATCTAGTGAAGATTGCAAATTGATTTTAAATGATTAGGTATAAAGGATTGAAAAAATCTTACATGGTTGTTATGGATGACGGTGACGTGCTTACTATTATTAAATGATAACTTGTCTCGTTTCTCGTGTGGTATTCTACATGTTCCAAATACCTTTTTATATTGTACCATATCCAGTGGATTCTTACCCATCATTTCAACCGGGATTTTGTTGCTAAAAATAAAAAGATATCGTATAAGTACAAAAACAAAAGATAAAGTAGGTACCTAAGTAATAATTCATTTGATAGAGTGGACATTTTTGTTATTGTCTGTTTGACATAGGTAGGTAATAATTAATCAATATTTTGTTTTGGTAGTAGGTACATTTTGGCATTACTGGGCCCTTTAACATCATTAAAGTGTGCAACTTTTAATTGAATATAACATCCCGAACATGTTTTAATTATTAGGTACAGTCAACAGCAAAAGTAGATGATCAAAGTCAGAAATTCAATACTTATTAACGGAGTTCGCGTCAGAACTGTATGGCGTCGAAGTGATTCAAAGTATTCTACGTAGTAAGTATTCTAAGTAGTAGTATTTCGACGCCACACAGTTCTGACGCGAACTCCGCTAATTAGTATTGAATTTATGATTTTGATCATCTACTTTTGCTGTTGACTGTACCTACAACATGGACCAAAACTCATTTATTTTTGCCAACAATATTTTAAACATTAGTTTAAAGAAGCAAACAGTTATTGATTCGCTGGTTTTTGGTCCTAAGCTGTTACCTATTCCATGGAAAAATGGACATGATGAGCGTTAGGTATAATATACATGTATATAACAGGTATTTAAAATCCGTGCCATTTTTGAAGATCGAATGTTGGATAGGTAACCTAACTACGTATTTTTTTTATAATATAATAATTATTATTGGTAGAAACTTACTTATCTATTAAGCTCTTGTAATCCATTGCAGCCAGTAAAGTCTTAGCAGCATACTTTAATTGATCGTTTTGGCTTTGAAACTTTCTGAAAGGAAAAACCAGGCCAGGGCTGGAATATACGACAACTGGATCACGGTATTCTAGATATGCTGCATTTAACCACCAATCCTCAAGCCAGTTCAGATGTTCCTGTGCCCTCTTTTCTAACAAAATCTGAAAAAATAGTATAATATTATGATGCAAGTGTGCAAAGTCATAGCATTCGAGGCGGGATTGGCAACTGGTCGAGCTTGCTCGAGAAAAATTTGGCTGATGACATTTTGTGAGGCCTTCAGAAGCTTCCGCTCGTTCGGCAGGGACAAATGTGCTTCCACCATAAGGCCTAAGTATATGCCTAAGCCCGAAGCCGCACAGCTAGTATATAGCTCCTCATCATATAACTTTATTGGCATAGCAATGCAGATTTATTTTTACGCGACTGCGCCAGGAGGTTTATGATTTTCGAGTGTATGTATGATGTATGTATGTATATTTCTTTAGCACGCTCTGTAGCCTGAACGGCTCGATCGATTTCAGCTTGAGAGGTGCCGTTAGATTCGTCTTAATTGTGAGAGTGGCACTCGGTAGGTATATCAAAACTGTAAAAATATTGAAATAACCGATTTTGGTGCCTGTCTTCAAAAAAATGATTTTTTTTCAAAACCTATCGAGTGGGGTATCAAAATAAAGGGTATTAAAAGGTGATTACAAAAATATAGATACACAACTTATATGGTAAAAGTAATTCGAAGTGACAAATCGTAAAAAAACACGTAAGTACCCTGAACTAAATCGCCTGCGAAATCTTTCACATTTATAAACTAAAAATATAGAAAAAAAAAAAAAAGTATTTAAAAAAATGAAAATACCGATTGCGGTAAAAAACTTAAGTTAAAAAAAACTGAAAAGCTAAAAACAAGCCCATTTTAAATTAAATAAAAGTTGGAAGCAGGCGGGCCTCATACCGTTTTTAGGGTTCCGTACCAAAATGGTAAAACGGAACCCTTATGGTCTGTCTGTCTGTCTGTCACAACTGGATATCTCAAGAACTACTAATGCTATCAACTTGAAATTTGGAATAGTTTTTGATAACGTTTGCCCAACTATTTTGCAAATAAGAAAGAAATAATATTTTTTTTTTTGCAACAAGGACTGAAAAATTCGAAGTGGGGCTACTAGGGCATGTTGGGTATCATATGAAAGAGCGCAGTTTGTACATTCTCAAACATTTTTTCTTTATTTTTTTAGACCGCATAGTTTTCAACTTTTAATGAAAAATGTAAAAAAAACAATACCGCTCTCCCCCTTATCTCCGAAGTTTGCAAAGAGAAAAATCTGAAATTATTCTATGTGATAGAAGTTTATGTAAAGATTACAGGAAAAATAAAACGATGTCTCTAAATAGCACACTTTTTCAGATATCACCAACAAAAGCGCCGTCTCTTGACTGATAGTGGAACTAGTGTAAGTTCCACTATCAGTCAAGAGACGGCGCTGACCTAAAACTACAATATTCTACACCGCAGTGCGCAGTGTTAAAATTCTCTAACAAATATAGGCCTCGCCGATGAAAGTTTGAAAACATAATAATATGATGGTTGGCGAGCCCGACTCGCTCTTGCCCGGTTTTTTATTATACCGATTTTAAAATTCAAATGGTATTCAGCTGCATCCGGTTAGACTGGAAGCCGACCCCAACATAATTGGGAAAAGGCTAGGCAGATGATGACTTTTTTGTAAGTTATGGCGGACGATGAAATTGGTATAGAATTATAGATGGTTAGAGGCTTAGAGGATACTTAAACAAACAAAAATTTTCTCGTAAATATTTGCTCAGTCACGTTGCCGAGATATTTGAAAGTAAAGAACATTGATGAATTTAAATTATGTTTAATTCTATAACTAAGTAGATCTTCTAAGATGTTTAAGACAATTTTACGGTCAATATTTTAAAACTTGATTGGGGACTGATTTCCTAGCTCTGATCCCTTTATTAGGTACTTGTCATTTTTTATTCGTTTATGAACCTCATGGACAAGTGCATTGTCCCCACCCTCACCTTCGGAGTGCATGGTCTCTTACAAATCGTCAAAAGTCCGCACTCGCAGTCTTCCAACAAGCTATGGATCGTAAGTATATTTAAATGTTTTTGTATGGAACGAATTATACTCTAGGTAACCGCATTTAAGAACTCTATATTTCGTTCCAGAACACAAATAGCGGACACTGGAATAAAGTGGAACTGGGCTGGTCACATCTGTCGCATTCCGGAGGAGCAATGTGAAAATACCACCACTCTTCTTCAGCCTTTTGCCACCCAAACCTGAGTGTAGGCATCCTGCAATGCACGCTACTCTGCTCTGTCTCCTAGCCTTCCTAAGCCAGAGTCGTCCATCAATCTTGACCAGGTCGTCGGCCCACCTTACCGGCTGTCTGCCCACACTTCTACTACCAACCAAGTCTTGGTCTCCAGTCCAGCACTGTTCTACCCATTTGCAATCTGTTCTACGCCCTATGTGGCCCGCCCATCTCCACTTTCTTCGCGCAATCACCGCGGCTATGTCGGTAAGTTTCGTTCATCTTCGAATTTCCGTGTTCCTAATTCGGTCTCGAAGTGATATTACCTAACATAGCACGCTCCATTGCTCCCTGAGTGACTTGCAGCTTGTGTATGATCTGCTGTTTGAGCGTCCAACCACTCAGTGGATCCCAAATTCGGCAGGCACAGAAAGAGATGGCGGGATGAACTGGACTCCATCTTAAGGGATTGACCCACAATCGCAGTAGACCAGGAAAAGTGGAAAGAGGGAAAGGAGCCCTTTGCCCCGCAGTGGGATAACATAGGCTTACAGACCTATTCCATTAGTTTCATCGTGCACCGCATGGCTACGGGTGGCTATGCCAGCTTCCATAGAAAAAAATTCAAACCCTTTATCGAGCTTATGCGGTGGTCACATTAGCCGTTAGCGGTTTCCTAATTCTTTGATGTTCCGACATCCGTGCGAAAACTAGGACGTAGTCCAATCTTTCGCTTCTGTTTATATCGCGTCATAGTGCGAAGCTTCTTGACGATGGGTAGCAAAAGTTAATCATATAGGTAGGTATCTACCAATACAAATTAGAAATTACTAACAGCAACACTTCTGCTGACTACGAGCCAAGCCCCTTGCAATACAAACAATATTAGGTATAGTAACACATTTCTTACTTGTAGTTTTTGTCCTGATCCTTTCTCGAAGTCTTTTACGAGGGCTGTAGTCCTCGCGAACTCTTCATCATTTAGAATTGGTCGGACAGTGAGAAGGTACTTCGTCAAAGTATCGTTTAGTTTTGGTACTGGTAATCTTGGCAGCTGCTGCGGATTTTTTTGCGAATTTGCAGTGGTATAATTGCAGGATATGTGCATAGACGTGGCATAGGGTTCTAAAAAATAGCCCTTGAATCCAAACTGAAATTTTAAACAAGTTCAATTTTTAAGTGTTTTTTCATTTGTGTAGGTACTTAAATTAAACTCTTGTAATTACAAACTTATGCTTTATAATTAAAAGCTGATGAAAAATATAAATACATAATTTTTCGATAATGCACTTGAAAAGCGGCCCTTGTTGCATTGAAATTGATCGTCGGTTATTTCTTTTTATATCTATGGTAACAGGTTTTGCGTCGATGTCCCTTACCACCCTGTATAGGTAATATGTTTATCCGATGTGGACAAGTTTGGTCCAATGGGGATGACGGGGTTGGACTGTAAAAGATGGGGCATTAGACCATTTAACCTAGGACTAGCAACGCCCTTAAATCTACAAATAAAAAATCAACAAGAACTATTGATATTTCATGTTCTTTCCTTTACCGATAGAAAGAAGAGAATTTTCATAAACAATATCAAAGCACTCATATAAGATTCATCATTTGCTTAACCAATCGAATCATAGTTGGAAAAAGGCTTTCCCAACTATGTTTCGGTCGGCTTTCAGTCTAACCAGGTGAAGTCATACCCTTAGCCCCAACTTGTCAATATCGGGGCACTCTATCGCTCTAGCTAGCTCACATAAATCCCAGCATTATAGAAAAAAAAATCTTAGTTTTTACTTAATAGAGAAAAATTTAGGGTAGCGATAATAATAATAAACCATTTATTTTCAGGTAACAAAGACCCATAGATACATACCTTAACCTAAGTATACAGAAAAATATATTAACAATTTTGTTAGTAAATACAACTTATTATGTTAGTATCATTTAGTTACACAGTACACTCTTTGTGCGTTCCAGTGGCACTTGTCCGCGAAAGCGACGGAATACCACATCCTGCGGCCAAAAGCTTTCTTCCATCACCAGGTGCAGGTGGTAGGTAGGCAGGTATATTTACAAACATGGTAAAAGTAAACGATTTTCATTTAAAATAATAAACAAAAAAAAAATCATATTGTCAGGGTCAATGTCAGGGTGTGAGTTAAAGAAAAATAATTACAGAATGTAATGAATGTCAAAAAGAATAAATTTACATTATCTATGTCAGTATCACTTGCACTAAGTCTTTGTGCGTTCCGGTGGCACTTGTCCGCGATAGCGGCGGAATACCACATCCTGCGGCCAAAAGCTTTCTTCCATCACCAGGTGCAGGTAGCATGTTGGTATGCGCACCACAAACGCCTTAAAGTTGACGTTGCGATGCGACTCCAGCAGCTGTACTCTCGGCGCGTACTTCAACCTTTGGCGCACGTACGTCACGATGTCTTCCGCGTCAGTGGTGTAGTGGAGGCGGGAAATATACACTGGAGTGTTCGGCTTCGCAGCACGCAGTTAATCGTTGGGCTCCGTAGCCTTGCCGCAGCGGTTCTTACAGCTACTCTGTCGGCGCTTCCTCCTTAGCACCGTCACGAAGCCGTCATCATCAGCCCGTCCCGTTTCCTTTATAGGTACGGGCTCTGCGGGGGGAGCAGTGGGGGTGCTCACAGTGACCGACGGGTCAGATGGTCGCATTGATTGGGCAGCGCTACGGGGAAGAGCTGCGGGGACAGGAGCGCCACTCCCGTCCCCGCAACTCCTCCCCGTAGCGCCTCGAGGCACGCTTGCAGCGCGCAACGCTGTCCTATGTATAAGTATTCCTCTATCATGCAGGAGGCTAATGACACCACAAGAGTTTCGGCCCCAAATCAGCTAGGTATTTAAAGGCTAGTCTTTATAGTTATGGTCATCTCAAAGGTCATGAACTCATGACTTAATTTTAAATTCTAACAACCAAATTAAAGAAACACACTAACCACCATCCACTATCACTAGTTATTAAGTTTTATTTACTAACAAAACAAAATTGTTACTAGGTATATTATTATATATACTTAGGTTATGGTATCTATGGGTCTTTGTTACCTGAAAATAAATGGTTTATTATTACTAGCAATAACAAAAATAAACAGTACTTACAACTTTATTAATCCCACGTAACATCTTATTATTTTCCTGAAAAGTAATCCATTTATCTATATATATATATATAAAATGGTAGGTAAACTGACTGACTGATTGTTGATATATCAACACACAGCCCAAACCGCTGGTCCTAGAGACATGAAATTTGGACAGTGTGTTCTTTGTGAAGAGTAGGTATCCACTAAGAAAGGGTTTTCCTAAATTCCACCCCCAAGCGGGTGAATGGGGGGAGAGTCGCGGGCAGAAGCTAGTTTATTTATAAAGGTACACCAACAGCTTCTGTATTAAGACGACCCACTGACCAAAATATCAAATAACAGTAGTTATCAGTTATGTGCTTATACAGTGGCCAATAACAGGTGAACCAACATTCTCAAATACAGTGATAACGGTAAAAACGAAATGTACAAAAATTAAGTGGTAACTAACAATGAAAATGGAAATATAAAATGATATAATTAGTTATAGGTTACAGAGGTTGCAAGAAAAACCTACATACTAATACAACAAATCTTTTGAGTGTGTGGGTTACGGGCTTTGGGATTTTAAAATTTGGGTTTTAAAGTTTTTTAAGGAGTCATAATATATGCCAACATCTGCCGGTTGATTCTGTCTAAATTTCACCGTGAAAACTTAGGTGAAGTGAGTTTGTTTTTGCTAGGAATTGACACTATGTGACAGCTCACTCCACGCTCACTTCACCTAAGTTTTCACAGGGAGATTTTTACAGAACAGCACCACTTGAGTGGATTTTATATAAAAATTCATCTCTCGGCTGAGCCTTTTGAGAAGTGAGTTTACTCCTATATTTGTGTTGAATGCTTTAGTGCAGAACAAATGGGTAATGGGATATCTGGATAAATTATTGGGGACTTTTTGTCCAATTTCTTCAGTTAATTTATCACAGTCCATTCTATTGTTAACCAAGTTGAAAAAGAATAAGAACAACATCCATATATACTTATCAAGATGATGATATTATTACCTATGTATTACGAGGAATTAGATGTAGGTGTAGCGGACAATGAGAATTTAATATAAATAATACCAACCTCAACAATTATTAGAAATTTTGGTCAGTGGGTCGTCTTAGGGAATATAAGTACAGTCACGAGCACTAATATGTCAATACTTAGCAACTTTCAATTGCGATTTTTTCGTGAAATAACGATTGCTACGTTGAAATACGACAGTTTACACAAACCTATGGGTTCGATAATACGTTGTTCGTAATAACATAAAATTTCATTCAAAACTAAAGGAGAAAATCGTCTTTGAATAAAGCCAAGTGTATACATACTTACGCTCGTGACTGTACCTACTTCAATACTTTTATAAGGTTACATGCTCTGTGAATTTTATTTAAAATCCACTCTACCATGCAATCTACTTGCATAAAGTTTTATTTTATTATAGGAAATTCAAAGTTTAACAAGTAGAAATGAACTTTTATCAATAAACTTACTTCACAATCTTGATAATGAATCTCTTGTACTTTGACACTACTCAACATCTGTTTAACTATCATCAATAACAAGTCACTAGTCGCTAGTCGTCACAGTAGATTGTAGAATAGAATCATAGAATGTATGTACCTAATAGATATAGGAAGAAAGCTATTACTACCACCACTATAAAAATCGCTATGTGTTACTGTGATAAAAATATAGTCCACACCACAACAGTGACACACGTCACACCACAGAACACATATACCCTACTGCGGATCCGGCAGCTCGTAGTTAGATACGCGGAGGACCGTGGACGAGCCGTACCCACTTGCAGGTTGATACCGTATCTGATACGTTACATGCTACACTGCTAAGTGAGTACCCAGCTTAGTGTATGTATATCAATGTCAAAAACTGTCACCTAGCGAAGATCTGTTTTCTCCCATATTTTTAACCGACTTCAAAAAAGGAGGAGGTTTCTCAATTCGACCGTATATAGGTATGTTTAATTTTTTTTTTATGTTTGTTCGCTGATAACTTCGTCGTTTATGACCCGATTTTGATTATTCTTTTTTTGTTGGAAAGGAGATATGCCAAGGGTGGTCCCATGATAAGGAAACCAGGATCTGATGATAGCATCCCAGTGAAATCGAGGGGAACATTCGAAAATCGTAGGAGTGACTAGTGCGTTTGTTAATTTTTTCATTATTTTGAAGCACTACAATTTAATGAAGGCTTGGAGTCGATCTGATAATGGAGCCGAAAGATGGTCGAGGGGACTCCTCAACGATTTACAGCAGTTACCTTGTGTTTGGGCTTGATTAATTTGTATTGATGTGAACTTTACACCTACATGGGTTGTGACTGTCATTAGGGGTCTGATGATGAAGACGAAGAACAGTTAAGGGAACTCCTCAACAGTTTACAGTAGCTACCTTGTGTAAACTTGAGCATTTGCTCTCGGAAATCATCATTTGGTAAAGTGGAGCTGATGATGAAGACCACAGATGACCATCGGAACTACTCAATGAAAAATATTTCACGGGTTGCGATTCGATTACTTTAATATGGTTGCTAAGCAATTTATGCTCGTTACAATGCGTATGGTGAAGTGGAGCTGATGGTGACTTCTCAATCAGCTCCAGTTCTCCTGGTTCTTACTAGGAGAACTCAACAATTAACGTCCCTGCATCGGGAAAAGCAATATTTTGTAAAAGGTGATGAGTAGATGACATAGGCTATTGTAACTTAAATAAATTACAAACTGACTCACCAAAAAGTGAAAAATAAAAACTTTTTTACAAAAAAAAAAACCGACTTCCAAAAACCCTTTAAAGTGAAAAATAACTTTAATTTCGGAAGTCGGTGGCAAAAAACTAAAATACAAATCCAAAAACACCGACTTCCGAAATTAAAGTTATTTTTCACTTTAAAGGGTTTTTGGAAGTCGGTTTTTTTTGTAAAAAAGTTTTTTGTAGCCAATTAGTCGGAATCAGTGTCGCGCAAACTTTGACTGCTGCGCTGCGTGTCGCGGGTTCGATTCCCGCACGGTACAAATATTTGTATGACCTACAAGTAGTTGTTCCGGGTCTGGCTGTTTGTGGAGGTATGTGAGTTTAAATGTTTGTAAACGCACCCACAATACAGGAGAAATTCCTAGTGTGGGACAAAGATTAAAAAAAAAACTATTCAGTTGAGCAAAAAATGATATTAGAAACCTCAATATCATTTTTGAAGACCTATCCATAGATGATACCCCACGTACGAGATTGACGAAAAAAAAATTTGAATTTCAGTTCTATTAAGGGGAACCCCCAAAATGTATTGTTTTTTTTTCTATTTTTGTGTGAAAATCACAGAATACATCTAAGTACTTACCAAGTTTCAACAGTAGGTATAGTTCTTATAGTTTCGGAAAAAAGTAGCTGTGACATACGGACGCACAGACAGACATGCATGACGAATCCATAAGGGTTCCGTTTTTTGCCATTTGGCTACGGAACCCTAAAAACGAACTGTTGCTTTACAAATAAAGAAATAAGTACCTACAAATAAATTGTTTCCGAGATTTTTTCAATAAAAACAATGTTGACGCTGTTGTTGGGGGGCGGGGTCTGAGTTCACTTGCTAAGCTCGCTCACTAGATCCCACCCCGAGGTGGGGAAGATCACGTGGCGGGTCTATAAGTTGGTTTACAAGCAGTAATAATAAGACGTAGTCGACGAAGCCCCGCTTCGCGGGTTATTTCTGCCTACAGGGTTTAAAGGAACCTAACCTTTTATTATTATTTTTTTAACGTAGAGAAATGCTCATGCATGATTGCACGCTGCTCTACCACAGGGAGATAGTGCAGTTATGTGGGACTCTAACCCACTAAAATAAATTGAGAATTTATCTCTCCTCGGTGGGGAGGTAGCTTAGAACCAGGATTCAGTTTTGACTCCTACTGAATTTCTGATTTTGATCATCTACTTTTGCTGTTGACTGTACACTGTAGTAGCCCGTTTTAGTACGATTCTGTTGTTCTTTATTTTAAGTAACGGTAAAGATATTATGAGTTAATGGTTATAATAACAAAAATCGATTTTAAATTTGAACTATCATTTCTAAGACGTGTCGATCACTCGAAAATACTCGAATGAAAACGTAACCCGTTGATACAGCGCCATCTAGCGGCAGTATTGTGAAATTTATGATAATTTATTATGGTTTTTTTATTTCCTATTTTGTTTTTCAATGCAAGTCTTTACCCGTTATAAACAAGCAACTACTTCATCTTAGTCACTTTAAAGGATTAATGCTAAGGATTTTGTATAAAATTATCCAACACTCCAGTTCAACGACTATTACTGCTAAACTAATAAAGTTATCTTAACCTCTATTATTTTCCTTTAAAGTTCATGAAATGCACTATCATCGTGAATTTTTCCAGATTTTTCAAGCCAGCAGTTTAGCTTTTAGAGGGGGGGGGGGGGGCTACTGGAACAAAAATTTGCACTTTAAAGTTTAATATTTCGTAAATGGAGCATTAAATCGAAAAATAAATTTACCAACCCGGAAGTCATTTTAGAAGACCTATTCAACGATACTCATATTTTATTTTAGCACTTTGTCGGCGTAATTGATTATACACACTCCTACAAAATTACAGCTTTCTAGTACTAACGGTCTCTTAGTAAAACCTCGGACAGACAGACAGACATGACGAAACTCTATGGGTTCCTTGCCAGAACTGCGGAACCCTAATAACAGGGCCACATTATTTTAAAGAAAGACATTATAGGTATTAAAACAGTTTTTAATAGTGTTCTAACACTTCTAACTGGTTTTAGTTAGGAATGTGTTCAAAAATTGACATGCACAGAATAGAATTCTTTTATTAAAATGATAGCAAGACATTTAGTAGTATGTACTGTAGAGTTACATTTAGGTGACAAAGTAGGATTTAAATTTTACCTACAATTTATAGGCGAATATTAAATTGGAATGAAAACTATTTAAATGCATTATACTAGGGTTCTAATACACATAATGTACTGATGTATTACTTATGATAAAACTATCATTTAAACTAAATAGATACCTAGGTACTTATATCAATTGATCAAAAACCTGAATAAGTATTCAGTCACAATTATTATTTATACATATTATTCATAGTTACATTTACACAAATAGAAGTAAAACATGAACTCATCTTCATGCTATTTTCAACAGTATTCTCACCAAGGATTGAAATGCACTCCAAATACATAACTCACTCACAAACCCTTCATTTTAACAGACTATTACAACATGTTGAATAAAAAAAAATTGTTTGCTCTTCAATGTAAATAATGCAATGAATACTGCTAAATTAACAAAAAAAGGGGTTGTGATTGTTGGTGTGTTATGCAATTAGACCAACTACTAAATACATGAACCACTTCTAATTTTTTCTTTATAGTCTGTCCATTATATGGTGATTGATATTGGTTCAGATGCTTAATATTATTATAATTATGGACACACAACATTGCCTGTTTATTAATATGGATCTATTTTTTTAAATTCGAAATGAGTTTAATCTTGACTCTAGTCTAGGTCAGAGGTGAAAGAGATAAAGTCGATGGAGTGGGCTTACCCAATTAAGAATTAATTAATTAACTTTAATTAAGAATTCCCCTCCTAACCCTACCCTTCCTTTTCCCTGTCTCACTCTTCGGGGATTACAGGCGTGATGTTATGTTGTGTAAATAAAGAAATATTATTGTCCACCCACTTTGAACATTATTACCAACTTAAAAAAAAAGGAGGTTTCTGTTAAAAAGTGTAAATGATAACATTTTTTTGTGTCAGTTTAGTATTGTGTCATGTCAATCATCATAAAACTAACAGAGTATAAAAAGATTCTTCTACTAATTCCTTCAGTTTTAAAACTTTGCAAGTACTTTATCATTGATGATAATACTTTATATAGAATTGTTGATACTAGCAAACATAATATTAAACATCATCTAATGTAGGTAACCAAAATGCCATGTTGGTGCAAGCAGAGGCCAGCATCATAAACTTAGGGTTGAATTGTACACATTGTATTGGAGCAGGATGATCACCATTCAAGACACACACTTTATAACCAGTATCAGCATTCCAGACATGAACTCTTCCATCTGTTGAGCCACTAAAGATATATTGGGAGTCAGGACTAAATGATGCTTCTATAGGTATGCCTTTATTATTAAGATGACCAGTAAATGTCTGCAATGGAGTGCCGTGGTATGCATCAACTAATCTAATAATGGATCCATTTGTACTAATCAGCATTGTTTTGCCATCACGGGAAAATTTTAATCCAGTCCAGTCACATTCCTTTTCTTGATTCAACTTGAATGTGACGAAGGGACCTTTGTCAAATGATCTTAAATCATACAGTTTGATACTTTCTGAGTTAACCCCAGCTGCGAATATGAGACCTTCAGGATCATAAGCTGCTACTGGTCTTCCTGACAAGTGCATTAAACCTTGACAATTGGGTGAACGCAAGTCCCATAAACGCAATGTTTTGTCTAAAGATCCAGAAAGAAATGTATCTTCAACAGGTGACAAACAAAGAGTCACAACTTTCTTTGTATGTCCAGGAAAGTATCTTATGTATTTGTTGTCATGAAGTGATAAATATCTTATGGTATCATCAACTTTGGTTGAACTGTGGATAGCAGTGTTCTTGGCATGTGTGAAATGTATGAGATCGACACCATATTTTTTACTGTTCACTGTGATCATCTGAGTGCCTTTTTCACAATCATAAATGACGATTTGATCATCTTCACTGCAAGATATTAACGTTTCCCCGCTAGGGGAAAAGTCTATACTGTTTATTTTGTCCGTGTTTTCTCGAAACACTTTTGCCACTTTGAAACTTCGAACAACTGGGTCGACTAATTTCATCATTTGTATTTTTTTTTTAATGTTTGCCTCAAAGTTTAAAGGTATTCTTCTTGTAAAAACATACAAAACAAAATGTAAATTTTAATCACAATAAATTCTAAAGAACGAAGCTCAGCGCACACCGCTGTCACCGCAAGTGTTGCCAACTTTTAGCCATTTTAGCTACAGCTAACTAAATGCGGTGCCATCTGCCATCGCCAGCGACAGATCGATGTTAAAACTTAAAAATAAAATCTATGTGTGGACGCGCGTGTGATTTTGCAATCGAATGTATGCATACGTTGTGTAACTGGCATTAGTTAGCTTGCCTGCAGCTGCTGAAAGTTCAGAAACAATACTATAATGTACTCTGTGTTCAGAAAGTTGGCAACTCTTGCTGTGATGGTTGGTGGTGCAGGGCTATTGAGATAGGAAAAATCATGGAGACGCCGCGTTATTCTATACATACATTTGCTTACACAAATATGAGTGAAATATGATTCAGAATATGAAATATCGTTTTGTCTCGTTCTTTCTAATAATATAATCGTATTTGATAAATAAAAGAGACCACAATATTTTAAGATGTTGCTCATTTTGGCAACATTTTATCGTGACATAGTGAAAGTTAGGTAAGTGCCGTAGCAGCCATCTTATGCGACAAATTTAGTGATAGTTCTGCTGTCAAATGTTTGTTTATTTTTTGTATTATTGAGATTTGCGAGAAAATTACAGGGATTTTACCTTTTAAAACTGCATGCAAATGTTGGAACACAGTAATTTAACATGCCTGTGTGTTGTATTGTGAAGTGTGGTGCAAGAAAGAATGAAAATCAACCTCTATTGTCTTTGCACAGGTTATTAGCCGGTTTTCATGCAATAATACTTAAAATAATACACATTCGATGATACAATTGTAACGCGATCATGAATTTATGGCTAAAGTATTGATATTTGGTTTAATTTCCGTATAACAGACCTTTTTAGTGTATTTTGTTAATAGGAACGTTTTTCCTGAAATAAAACGCATATTAAATTACTTACCTAAACGTAGTCGTCTTTTCTTGTAAATTTTCAAAGTTCAAATCTTGTTGATCTTTTGCACATGTTAAGAAACTTTTGATGGTTTCTTGCAGAGCTTCTCTAACTTTCAATAAACAGAAGGTTTGTGCAGCATAGGCCCTATCCACTTGAGCCAATTGCCGCGATGGCTTTAATTTATTTATTTATATACTAGCTGTGCCCGCGACTTCGTTCGCGTGGATGTCGGAACACAATAATGTGTCGCTTAGGAAAGGTGTAAAAGGAAAAATCTTCCGATCTTGTCTGGTAACGCTTCCCTTGCCTGGGGTTCTCAACCATAGCCCTTTCGACTGCACAGCAGTCACTGCGTCTTCAGGGTTCATAATGACAATGCGATGAAGTGTCACTTTGATTTTTGAGGATAAATAAAAATGAAAGCGCCTGCTCGAGGCTGATTGTCTGACCAAATAGCCAAATTATGTCCATTTTATTTTGCATTTGTTTTAGAATACTAAGTTAGACCGGAATAAATCGTAAAATCATACCACCATTTTATCTAAAGTTTATCTGAGATTAGTAGGTGAAGTTTGAAGTTAGTTTTTATAAGTCTTGTCTTCTCTGCCGCTCTGCGATAAATTTAGAAATTCTTAACTTGGTATTGTAGATATCTTACATACCAATATTAAGACTTTATCATAGCGTCGAGATATCTAAAAGATAAAAAGAAGAATACATCAATGGTGTTACTCTTAAATCGTACCTACTGAAGTTTATCTGAAAAGTAGTTTGAAGTCTTTCTTAACTTATTCTGTAAACCTGTGGGATCTGGAGGCGATAGTCCTCGCGCGCCTGTATGAGTGGCGCGCGGAGGCACTACGCCGGGGGGAAGATCCGCTTCCGCAGCAAATCGGTGCGGAGCGGACAGATCTCCGGCGCGATCTCATGGCGGCATGGAAAGAGCGACTGTCGCTACCCAGCGCAGGGCACGCCGCGATAGCGGCGATAAGACCCCTCTTTAAGGAGTGGCTAGAGAGGCGCCACGGCGCCCTCACCTACCGCCTGACGCAGGTCCTCACCGGACACGGAAGTTTCGGGAGGTTCCTGCACATCATCAGGCGGGAGGAAACGCCCGGGTGTCACCATTGCTAGGTTTGCCCAGAGGGCACGGTGGAGCACACGGTGGAGGTCTGCCCCGCTTGTGCGGAGCACAACAACCGGAGGCGATCGGCAGCGGCGGCGACCTCTCGCGTCCGGCCCTGGTGGCCCGGCTCTGGCCCATCATCAGGCGGGAGGAAACGCCCGGGTGTCACCATTACCAGGATCGCCCAGAGGACACGATGGAGGACACGGTGGAGGTCTGCCCCGCTTGGGCGGAGCACCACCGTGTCCTCGTAGAGGCGATCGGCAGTGGCGGCGACCTCTCGCGTCCGGCCCTGGTACAAGCCATGGTCCGGGGCGAGAGGGAGTGGGAGGCAGTCACCTCCTTCTGCGAAGCAGTCATGCTAGCAAAGGAGGTGGCGGGACGGCTCAGGGTGAGAGCCTCCCGTCCCAGCCGCCGCGGGAGACGCTCCGGGCGTCGGGAGCCGCGTAACGGGTCCCGGCCATCGTAGGCGCGGGCCTGCGGGCGGAGAGTAATGGGTAGCTCAACGTCCGATCAGGACCAGGCCCATACCGGATGGCGCGTACGTGTTCCACGCGCGCCTCAAAGAGATCTCAGCATCAAGGAAGGGGCCCCTTAGGGCCGAAGCCTGCCGGGTTAGCGGGATTGTCCGAAAGGGTTACCGCTGGCCCGGAACATAAAGGGCTAAGGAAGGAACACGGGTGAGTTTTAGTCAGTAAGAGTCTGACACTCCCTTCGCCCCACCCAGAGCGAGAGGGGTCATTTGATGATTTCCCATCCGCAAAAAGAAAAAAAAGTATCTGATTATCGGAGATAAGTTGCGTCGCTGCTGATGACCCTGTCGACGAAGAGTCCTGTCAGCAAAGTGTCCTGTCGGCGAAGAGTCCCGTCGAAGTAAAGTCTTGTCGGTGTTCAGTCTGTCGGCGTAGTGTCTGTCGGCGTGTAGTCGTACACTCCTTAAAAGAAGATTCTTTTGCAGCTTCACTAGAACTACCCACACTTTCTTTATTATCAAAAAATAATTCGCGGCTTTCGTTCAAATCTATACACGATTCATTACAAAAATCGACAGGACCGGTAGGATTGCATGTATTATTACGTGCAAGTAAATCACGAAGCTCACCTACTTCCCTGGATAATTTATCGTACCTACTGCCCGTACGTTGAGATCGTTTGGATTTTCTATGACGGTGGCGCCTTCCACGTCTTCGTTTGCGGCTCGCCGAGTTACCTGTACTACTATATAGAGCTCGATGAAGTACTAGAACTACTGTACGAACTGCTAGTCGATCTGTGGCAAGACTTTTTTGGAGCCACTGACACTTTATCAGGATTGATTTCAGAAGGCACAGCCTGGTTATCCATCCTAGTACCAAACAAATCGAAAGAAATCCGCTATAGAAATAATTCGTCACACAATCAGAGAATTTTTTGGGGAATATAAAAATCTGAGGGTAGACAAAAACAAACATAAAATCATACAAAAGACAAAAGACAAATCAGCAATGATCGTCGACCATTTGCTAGATTATATTATAATGTAGAAACGAACAGTATAACTGTTAGGAAATAATAATTGAATAAACACTCACATGTATGAAGTTTACAGCTTTTCTGACACTTATTTAAACCTCAAATAAAATTCGGTTATCAACAATAATGCAATTAGAATACCACTTAGATTATATTCTTTAAGGAAATATGTATTAAGGTTCGTGATCGAACCCTAGGCAGCGGAAACCAGTGAAAGAGAGGTGAAGAGTGAGGGATGTGCGAAAGAGAAGGATATATAGGGTCTACCCGTAGACAGAGTAATCTATAGACTCATGGTATCCGTGTCACCGAAAGGGACAACAAATTCCGGCAATATTCATCATACTATCATTTTTACAGCTTATTACACTACACCTCAGTTGCGCAAATGTACAGACGCCAGCACATCAAGTTACTACAATCTGTCAGATTTCTTTAATAGATTTTCGACTTTATTGCTAAAACATAAGGTTCAAGGTTGATTGGGAAAATCTGACAGTTTCGGGTAGGTTGACCTGCTGGCGTCCGTACTATTATTGAAATTAAGCTTCGAATTTACGGTCAAGTTATTTAATTCACTCGTTTGTTTACAACAAAGAGTAAAGTACAATAATAAGTCAAAGGGTTGTACTGTTGCCGTAATAGTTTCCGTAAACTGGTTCCTCCGCTGAAACGTCATCGGTATATTCTGCGATTTGAACATTAATAATCCTGTGTCTTATTCCGTCCAAGTGACCTTGCTAGGGCCCCTGGTTCACACCACCGAAATGAAAATATTTTATTTCACATAAACCTACTGAACCTACATGGCCACATACTCAGATTATATAATAAAGAAAGACAGATAGACCGCGCGGAACTCCGAGAGTGCGGCCAAAAAGCAAATACAAATTCAAAAGCGAATACAATCTCGAGTCAGTACGGCACGAAGCGCCGCATCGTTAATACGTCACGGGCTCGTTCAATAATTTTGCTAATAATGCCGTCTTGTGTTTTTAAACATTGCAAAAACTGTTCCCAAAAACAAAATACAGAAGGTGGAGTATCTTTTCATAGGTAAATGTTGATTATTTGTGTATTTGGATATTATTTTACGTGTTTATTGTTAGTGACATCTTGAATCACAAAACCTTGACAAAAATAATTCGGTGTTGCTAGTTTACTATTTTTTAGTTAACATTAGCTAGATCGGTAACGAGGCTGCACTCGCTAATGTGAACGGGACAGGTGTAGCTTCGAACCCTAGTTAGGCTGTATAACAATATGATGCTGTATAATAGACAGGAAGCTCTCTTCGTTTTGTGTTGACAGCACAATTCGCCATCTAGTGTACGCGTAACCAAAACTATTACCTATAGTTACGGCTAAAGATGGTAGATGGAGCTCTATTATATTATTATTGTGTTGGAATTTTTACATTGTCGTATAAATTATTGTTTACTACTTAATAGTGTTTTTTTAACAATTGCATAATTATTAAAAACACTAAGTAGTAGTAAACAATAATATATACGACAATGTAAATATTCCAGATTTTTACCTGCAATAGGAATAATATGTACCTATAGGAATGAAACGTAACTCAGAATATTAAAGATGAAAAAACTGTTTATTCTTATAAAAACACAGAAATACATTCAAATTAAACATTTACTAACATATTAGAATCAAAATCATTTAGGCTGAGAATCAGCACTTTTCTTTCCTAGTCGCTAGACATCCAGGTACACAACAAGAGTTTTGAGACATGATGGAAATGCAGTCAATGTTCAGTTCACTATTCACAATAATAATTTATGGGTCCAAACTATAAACAGTGCTTATGCTCACTAGCGAAACAACCAGAATTTAAAATATTGCAAAAGCAAAATCCGAAACTGGCACTCGCGCTGACAGACATCAGACATTTGAATTAAAGTGTTACCAATGCAACAATAACAAATTCCCATTATTGAAATGAAAAAAAAAACTCCTTTCGAACTCTGTTGCACACACCATCTCCCAGTATCATCATTATATATTTTAATATTGTATCACAGTATTTTTAGTTTGCTACGCGTCCAGAAGACGGCGCTTGTAAACCGAAATTGACGTATGTTCCAAGCTGCCAGACAAAGAAAAGTATAGACGGCGGGTAGCGCCATTTCATTTCCACAAGAAAGGGATAAAGTATTGAGTTAATATAAGTAACAGAAAAGGATAAAGCTATACTATTTCCGTTTCTCAGTGCGTGCCCATTTTTTCAAGGCAGCTACATAAGTAGCCAATGTTATTTAAGTTAGTTTTTTGTCTCATGTGTGGCCACGCTACCCGATGCTCTATAGCTTTCAGTATACTATAATGTATGTACTCTGTGTATAGAGAGCTTCGAACCAAAATCGCCATAGACTAAACACAACATGGACAATCATTCTTCTAGAACACAGATTATCATTTATGCAACAGTTCTGATACAAAGTTATTTTTGTCAATAAATGGTCCGCCTTTTACTTTATATAGATTGCTAGCTGCGTCCCGCGGCTTCACCCGCGTAAATTTCGATTCCAAAAAAAATCTGGAGAGGGCCACCCTTATTACCTAAGGGTATAAAAAATAGCTTACGACCTTTACTCAGACCTACCAAATATAAACAAAAAATTTCATAAAAATCGGTCAAGCCGTTTCGGAGGAGATCGATAACAAACACTGTGACACGAGATTTTTATATAAGAAGACTAGCGACCCGCTCATGCTTTGCACGGACTTGACAAAATATTGAGATATTTAATTAGGTATGTAGGTTTTAATATAATAACTATTCTACTAGAATAGTCTGACCGGTCTTGACCGCTGTTTCTTGATGGTTTAGCCTGTTTAGCAATGACGGTTCATAAATCTTGATTGATTTATTGATATAGCAACATTTATCGAATGCGCACATGTAAAAAAAACTCATTTTAGAAACAAAATGGACGGTGCCTAAATGGCGTTTCTCGTATTTGTTAGTGACGTGAGATATTATGCTGAATTGGGCATTTAATCTCAGTAATCCAGAAGATATACGGTAAAAATCTTCTCCACCGTTATATTATTCTCAAAACTGTGACCGTCTTTCATTGATCATTTTATGGACCTAGATTTTTGGAGTATGGTATCCATTTTGTGAACAACTTGTTGTGTGGCGTTTACAGTAAGTATTGTCTACATTAATATTGTGTGATCTAATTGCTAGTAATTTACGTATTCTATTTCATTCTTCCTTTTAAAATGTGAATTTTATGATTGACTATCATATTTTATCTCCACTGTCCTAAAATATATTTTTCGCATGTATTGTATACATACCTAGTATTGGTGTTTCTAATTGGTATCGTCGCGCAGTTTATTGGAGTTTCATGTTCATAATTTAGTTACGATGCATATTTTTTATGTTTTAACACTAATCTTCAGAGATTTATAGAGTTAGGGCTTTCCTTTTTGCGTCGAAATCAACGACGTTCTCAACACTGCGCTTAATTTGGATTCTGGATAGGTAATTGGAGAAAATCTGTACATATTCTATTAAATTTCGTCGGTCAACGGCGAAAGTCGATTACATTGTTAGCAATCTTAAAGATTGACTTAAAATATTTGACGTTTTTCAATATTTCATGTAACATAGAGCTCCTGCCCGCGGCTTCGACCGCGTAAGTGGCGTAAATTTTCTTGTGTTATTGTCAAATATATCATAAGACACTCGGTTATTGTGTAGCTTTCTGCGTGAAAAAAAATGAAATCGATAGCAGTATTCTTTTTAAACATTATAAACAAACAAATTTAGATAAAGAGTTTACATAGTTTAAGTATTGTATTTATTAATAAACTAAAGTGTTAATCGGGTCAGATGGTCATTTTAGGGGCTGACCGAAGGTAATTGAAATTTAAAAATACTGATACCCTGCATTAAAGTCGTCTACTGCAAGTTTTCACTTTCATTATGCTTTCGCTTTAGGTGTTGCCTAGTATTAGCGAGAACTAAGTCAGAACTTCATTAGAACTACAAAGCTCTTAAACCAATACCTTGCCTGCCTGCGTGCTAGAACCTTGCCAACTGGCCAATATTTTAGAACAATGGTGATCCAGTGTAAAACCCGTATTGATTGATGGTCATAGGCTCAAACTCAGACAGGGACTTTATCATCAGCAATGCTCTCAAAATAGTGAAGGAAAACTGGCATGTCCTAAAACTGAAAATTCAAAGACATGTGACATCCACCAACACACACCCAGGTGGCCCATTTCCTTTCACATAGAGACCTGTGTCCTAGCAGTGGGAACATTATAGGCTGATTATGCTGATAGACAAGTTATTTTATTAGTATGTCATCCAGTCCAACACTTCAAACAAACTGAATATTTTTTTGAGTCATAATCAGTAGGGTTCTGTCCTTAAGGGAAACTGAAGCTTTATAAGATTACTATATTTCTTTCTATCACAGATGTTTTTGAGATCTAAGCAATGTTGGAATTATTTTTGGCATAATGTTGGCACTATGACAAAGACAATCTGTCAAAAACAAAAAAAAAACAAGCTATTTATTTGGGAGGGTCAATCAGATCCTAGAAAAAAAAAACGCGCCAAGTTCGTGTCAGCTCCCGCACAGTGAAGGGATCCGTAGATTCTAGGATTGTGTGAGGTGAGTTTCAGAGTTTATTGAGAAATACTATGAAATACAAACTTACTAATGATAACTTATTAGCTTCCGCCCGCGACTTCGCCCGCGAAGTATGTCGATGAAAACTATCCTATGTCCTTCCCTGGGATGCAATCTATCTCTCTGCCAAATTTTATCGAAATCTGTTCAGAGGTTTAGGCCTGATACCCCGCTTTGAATTTTTCAGACCACCTTTCAGGCCCTGTTGCAAAAAGTATACATATATTTTTATTTCTTTCATAAGTGCAAAATAGTTGGGCAAACATCTAAAACTATTCTAAATTTCAAGTTGATAACATTAGTAGTTCTTGAGATATCCAGCTGTGACAGACAGACAGACTTAGTCTCACCATAAGGGTTCCGTTTTTACCATTTTGGTACGGAACCCTAATAACATAGTCGGGTCATATCCTTTTTGCATTTCCACTGGCATAGGCTTTTTTAATAGCTCCATTCGGAGGATGTGCATGGAGTAATGAGGTCACCAAATTGTACTGCAGTATTCTAAGATACTCATAAACTTAAAGGAAATATAAAAAAAATAAACCAAATTAATTCTTGATGTAAACATGTACGAACGATACAGTTGTAGAAACAAATCCAAGTTCAAGTTGTTGTGTTGTTGTGTTGTTTTATTCTATCCTCCTCGTTTTTGTTATCTAGGATAATTGAGAGGAATAAAATTTCTAATTAGTGGTATAAAATAGTATAAATTAAAAGGATTTTATTACCATCAAAAGTTATAATGAATGCGTTCATGGTCGTGCTACGAAGTACAACACCAAATCCCAGCATTCTAGAAGCCTTTTTGACGACGCCCTCAACATGAGGTACAAATGTCAGGGCTTTGTCAAAAACAACTCATAAGTCTGTTATTTGATCCAGCTCTTTTTTTTTTTGCGGATGTGGAATCCAGCTCTTGGATAACGTTTGGGCCCACATGATATACACTAGCCGTCAATTTCTTTTTCCGGGTGTATTTTACGTGGTAGCCCTTTTTTACGTTTAAGCTCATTTCATTATCGTTACACCAATTAACTAACTAGTCAACGTCCCGCGTCCCTCTGAAGTATGTAATGTTATATCGTTTTGAGATTCGATTATCCTAGAAAATTTAAGGTCGTCTGCGTATATGTATAATATTCTGAAAATATTAGGCAGTGCGGTATATCGTTAAAGAAAACATTAAATATAACCGGCCCAACATGTGAGCCCTGGGGAACCCCAGAGGACGTCTTGTAGGTTCCAGATTGGAAACCATTAACTGCAGCAAAGAAGAAACGATTTTCGAGATAAGACTTTAACCAATTGTAGAGTGTACCGGTGATTCCATATGCAGATAGCTTCAACAGAAGTATATGGTGGGGCACGCGGTCAAAGGCTTTGCTAAAGTCTGTGAAATCACGTCAATCTGCTTGCCACGGTCAATGGCATCCGATAGCAGTTCTGTAAAACTCGCCAGATTAGTGCAAGTAGACCTAGAGCGTACGAAACCATGTTGTGAAAGGCTTAAATAAAGTTTGAAGTGTGCCTGAATGTATGGACAAACTAAGGATTCGAAGACCTTGGCAAAAGTTGACAAGATAGAAATAGGTCCATAATTTTTGACGTTGTCCTTTTCATCACTGTTATAAATTGGGATAACCATTGCTTTTTTCCATAAGTCAGGGAAAATACCTGAGCTAAGAGATTTATTAAAGATCAGTGTTAAAGGTGATACCAACGCGGGGGTACACTTATAAATAAATATTGATGGAATACCATCAGGGCCAGCGCCTTTACGGAGATCAAATAATTTGAGCTTGTTCAGCAGGCTCTTGCGATCAATCACAGCCTCACAGGTGCCGTTAGTGGAAGACTGTTGTTCTTCATATGATGAAGAAAATTGGACTCCGATTTACTGTTGGTCGCTTTCGCATCGCTAAACCCGGAGGAAAAATTTGACGCAAACATTTCGCATATTTGTGGACCATAAGATGTAAATACGGTTCCGTTAGTCATAGTGGCGGGAAAAGAGCTAGAGCCACCTTTTTTATTCTTTATGTATGCCCAGAAGCGGTTCGGATTTTTGGGGATTTCATTTTCTATAGCTTTTATGTAATCAATAAAACAGTCAGTAGCCAATCTAGAACAACGTTTACCTAATATTTTGAGTTCGAGTTCATCCCTAGGGTTCTTATAGATTTTATAACGAGATCTTATTTTTTTCCTTTAATTTCAAAGCTTTTATTGAACCAAGGAGTGTATTTTTTTTATGAGTAGGCTTGGGTGGCTCGTGCATATATAATACTAGCTTCTGCCCGCGACTTCGTCCGCGTGAAATTTCTTGTACCCCCACCCCGTCGCGTCGCAACACTTCGTATTCGCTTACCGTTCACTCTGAGTTTTTTCTTTTTGCTCGGCTCCTAAGGGTCATAGCGTGATGTTAAATAGCCTATAGCCTTCCTCAAGAATTGGGCTATCAAATGCAAAAAGATTTTTTTCAAATCTGACCGGTAGTTCCAGAGATTATCGCGTTCAAACAAACAAACTCTTCAGCTTTATTATTAGTATAGATATAGATAAAAAACTCTATGGCCCATAACTCCTTAATAGGTACCAACTCTTAACATCTTAATGCTACGTTCCCACGCGCGTAAACGGTACGCCCGAGCCCGTAAACGCGCCTGTGAACGTGAATGCCGCGAAACCGGGCGAGTGTCGGTTTTTTGGCAAAATTCAAAGGATGAATGTGCGGGCGCCCGGTGACTGTTTTCACGCGCGCGGGCAGTCAGTCTCTCTCGCCGACTCTCGCGCTTTCGTGACGAGTGGATCTTCTTTGCAGTCTTTTTCTCCGTCGTTCATCATTTTGTTTCTTTTTCCAATAAAAATAAGTTAAGCCAAAGGATATGGCAGCAACAACACCGAGATCCTCGCTGCCCGCCATGCTGGCACTGACTGACACGAATAGCAATTTTATTACGGATCCCTAATTTTGAAAAAAAAAGCCTATAGCCTTTCTCGATAAATGGACTACCCAACACTAAAAGAATCATTCAAATCGGACCAGTAGTTCCAGAGATTAGCGCGTTCAAACAAACAAACAAACTCTGCAGCTTTATAATATTAGTATAGATAATATTTAGAAGCCTGTCATAGAACATAAGAAGCATTTCATTAACGTCAGCCATATCCTCAAATACTTTATCCCAGTTTACATCATTTAGACTCACAAATGTTTATGACAAATTTTTATGTAATCAAGTTTATAATATTTCGTTCTTAACGTCATCACTCGCTTTAAGAAGAATTTCGATTGGGGGGTGGTGGACATCAATATTGCTGAGGGAGTTTAGGGCCGCAGTAACGCTACAATAAGGTAAATTAGTTAACACAAGGTCTAATATTCGTCGAGACACGTTCATAATGCCATTAAGTTGTGTCAACTTATGTATGTAAGTGAAGTCTGTCAGTATATTGCTAAAGCCAGGAGGAGTATAATTATTCACTGAGTCATAAACCAAGTTCCATTTTATGTTACCTATAAAGAACGAAATATTATAAACTTGATTACATAAAAAATTGTCATTTATGACAAATTTTTATGTAATCAAGTTCATCATTCATCATAAGTTCATCATAAGTTAATCAAGTTCAATCAACTACATCATTTAGACTCACAAATGTTTATAAACATTTGTGAGTCTAAATGATGTAAACTGGGATAAAGTATTTGAGGACATGGCTGACGTTAATGAAATGCTTCTTATGTTCTATGACAGGCTTCTAAACAGGAGTTATGGGCCATAGAGTTTTTTATCTATATCTATACTAATAATAAAGCTGAAGAGTTTGTTTGTTTGAACGCGATAATCTCTGGAACTACCGGTCAGATTTGAAAAAAATCTTTTTGCATTTGATAGCCCAATTCTTGAGGAAGGCTATAGGCTATTTAACATCACGCTATGACCCTTAGGAGCCGAGCAAAAAGAAAAAACTCAGAGTGAACGGTAAGCGAATACGAAGTGTTGCGACGCGACGGGGTGGGGGTACAAGAAATTTCACGCGGACGAAGTCGCTATAGATTAAAATCACCGACAATACAGGCGTGCAAGTCTGTCTGTTCAAGTACCACATTACAACACTTACACACACTAGAGTTGCAGAATATAATATTTTTTAGGCGAAGGTTCGTTTTGTATGGTGGCAAATTTTTCTGCTGCTGTAAATAAACGTAAGTACGTGGTTTATTTAAAACAATGAAAAAACCTACAAGAATAGTTTTCTTCTGTAAAGATTTCACAAAAATTACCTGATTTGATAAATCATTCGTCCATTCTGGACATATAGGTAGCTGATTGCATAATTATTGATCTGTGAATCTACGAAAAAAAAAAAAAACATAATCAACTTACTTTTTTTATCAAAACGTTATCTTAGGATGCAACTATTTTAATACTTTATGATAATTACCTGCAATTTGGGTACCGCTGTTTTTAGTAATCTAAGCATTTGCGTGTTTCCTGTTATGTCCAATACATACACACATCAACACGGTCTAGGGATATTTCATACTCAATTAAATAACTCGAAAAGTACTGGCCGCATTGGAATCTTTTATACACCGATTTGTTTGTAATTTATCTCAGACTAATTCCAAATTCAAATTTTTGAAAATTCTTTTGTTTCGGTGGCAAAAAATGTCTTGATCAGGGTACTCAATCTTAGTACAAAAAACTGGGGACAGCAGTGGGTACAATGATACAAAATCAGGAAGTATTAAGTTGTATCTGTACAACATAAGTTTGAATGTGTTTTTTAATTTTGTCGGATTATAATTGCTCGGATACAACAAATATGATCACAAGATGGCAGTTCTGAAGCAAGTTCACTATTAATTCGAATAGATGGCTCTAAAAATAATTGCAACCAATCGCAACTTTGATACATTTGTAGCTCATTACTACTAAAATAGTATATTTTTATTTGACTTCGGTTTTGTGTATCCAAAAAATATTTTAAAATAAGTCAACGGTTTTATTTACATTTATCGCAAAGTATGACATTTCATTATTTTTCGATCAATATTTTCAATTCGATGAATATTTCAAGCAATCATTTTCACCAATATTTTGCAAACATTCATTGATGGTGGTAGAATTTCTTTGGTGGTTTTACTATCAATAAATTGGTATCCCCAATACAAATGTCTGATAATTACGTTGGTTTTTTAGCGATATTTTTGTGATCTTTCTGTGTAACGTTGTGCGTTTGTCATTAAATTGAGCAAAAGTTCCTCCGACTAATCCATATTTGTGACCAGAAAGTAATTTTATGAGTGGTTGTGTATTGTCTTTCGTGTATTGTATTGTGATTTATTTTAATGTGTTTGTCCTTGTCAAACTTGTAGCCTCTGTTGGCGATCAAATAAATAATAAATAAAAACATGATTAGCTAAATAACACTGGTGAAGTAGCGGAGAGGCACCGGGGGCCAAGTCGCATCACTACCCCCAGACAAGACCGATTTTTGCAAATTACTGCGCGAGCACAACCAAATGCAACGGCGACTCAATTGGTCCAAAGGCTGCGAGTGGAACACCAAGTGCTTGTGAGTGACCAAACTGTAAGAAGGCGACTGCATGAAAGCAATCTACGCTCTCGTAGACCACTCCGGGTCCCACCTTTACGGAGAGGCAATCGTGGACGACGATTAGAATGGGTTCGGAACCACGTGGACTGGGGCCGTGAGCAATGGTCCAATGTGCTGTTCACGGATGAATCCAGGTTCGGCTTCCATCCAGATTCACGAAGGACGCGTGTTTGGCGAGTTCCTGGACGATGGAGCCGTCTCCAGAACCCTCAGGAAGTTCACCCATACCAAGGAGGAACAATTATGGTTTGGGCAGAAATTCGTCTTGGAGGACGGACGGATCTCGTTTGGGTGCGGGGCAATATGACGGCAGAACGATACGTCCAACAGGTGCTGGGGCCCGTAATCTTGCCCCACAGAACACAAATGGGGCAAGATTTCCTGCTCATGCACGACAATGCCCGGGCACACACGGCGAGAACGGTAGCAGCTTGGTTACATACACATAATGTTAGGGCCTTAGACTGGCCTGCTCAATCGCCAGATCTAAATCCCATTGAGCATGCGTGGGATATGCTGCAAAGAAGAGCTCTGAAGGAAGTTCCTGAAAATCTGGCTACAGAAGATCAACTTTTTGCGCACCTCAGAAGGACATGGGACAATATTCCGCAGCAAGACATTGACAACCTTGTTCTGAGCATGCCGAATCGTTGCCGATGTGTTATGAACATCATGGGCGCTTTCTCAGACTACTAACTTCAAGTTTATAAACACAAATTAAATGATTTTTCTATTTTTTTCAGTTTTTACTCACAAATTAAAAGTTCATTCATATACGATTTCCGTCTATGCTTCATTTTTTTTCCATAAAATCCTGAAATTTTAATCTAAGTACCTTAACCATTATTAAAAAATGGTAGAATATTAAATAACGTATCTTTTAAATATATACATGTCATATAAATAATTAACACATTGATAGTAATTCGCTTTTTTTAAAATATCCCTAGACCGTGTTGATGTGTGTATATTAAAATGAATCGAACATATTGTCGAATTTTTAAAAGGTTTGTATATTTCTTCTCCTCTTTCTTTCGCGACAATAGATACCCATTCTGCACAGCGAAATGGGTCGCTAGGAAATCTACAAACAAAAATAACATATTATAAAATAACAATAGGTACCACTCCATGCATACCCTGTTCCAGAATAGTCTATGTTTGCTAGAATAGTTGGCGCGTTGTCGCAAACATTGGTCAAACAATCATAATATTTGTTAATTGATATAATATATTTACTATTTAATTGTGTTAACATTTTATGAAAAACATTTATTGATAAAAACTTACCGAAAAAAAGATGTTCCTTCCAAAATCTTGGTGTTACGGTGGTTATTTACACAATTTTCGAACGCGCACTGAGGCATTTTGACGTCTTAACGTTGGCACCATACTAATTTGAAATAAGAGCACAAGTATTCGTGTTCTTATTTTTCGGGCCGTTTTTGAAGCGCTTATTGGGCATCTAGTACTATTATTGATCGAAGGTGCAGATCGATTCTTGCCGAAAGAATATGTTATTTAGATGTATAGTTTAGGCGCTTAAGGTCAGGTTTATTAATTACGCGCAATACAGTAATTACTACTAAACGTAACGTAATGTCGAACTATTTAATAATTGAAAGCACATTGTATAATTGCACGTTTTTAACCGACTTCCAAAAAGGAGAAGGATATAATAATATGTTCGACATGTATGTTTTTTTTTTAAGTACACCCATGTCTCCGTCAATTGTGGACCTATTTAAATTTTGTTTGTTTGTTTGAAAGTGTTTACTCTCGAGGTGGTCCCGTTGGTCATCAAGTTGGAATCTGATGAGAGGATCCCATGGAAGTCGAGGGAAATTCTCAAATTTTATAGGCAAACCTATAGCGATTTGGGTATGTTTCAAAGTAACTTGAGCATTTGCTCTCGGAAATCATCATTTGGTAAAGTGAAGCTGATGATGAAGACCACAGATGGGCATCGGAAGTACTCAATGATGAATATTTCACGGGTTGCGATTCGATCAACCCATTTAATATGGTTGCTAAGCAATTTATGTTCCTCGCAATGCGAATGGTGAGTGGTTGTTGAGGAGTTCTCCTGGTTCTTACCAGAACTCCTCAACAATTAACGTCCAAGCATCGGGAAAAGCAATATTTTGTAACACATGTTAGAAATTATTGCTTTTCCCAACTGCTCCCAGAATCTGATGAAGGGATCTCATGAAAATCGAGGTAAATCCTCAAATTTTGTAAGCATGTACAGTGTGTTAGTTGAACTCTCTCAAATCCAATGAAACCTATTGATGGTCCAGGTGTTTGAGACTGAGAGTCATCACTTAATGCTACCGAGCTGACGATGGTAGCCACAGCAGTCCATAGCTGTTAGGAGTTAGGAGATACAGCTATATGTCGACAGAAACTATTTAGCAGTTCTTGGATAGACGTGGACTTGTAAGACAATCGTCTTCATCTTTCCATTTCTCGCAAAGACTATTAAACTAGATCTGAAATACCTAAGATATCTAAATACTTGTATGAAAGTTGAACGAAAGTTAACTAAAGGCAAAACTAAAAAAAGGATATATTAAAACAAAAAAATCTCTTTAGTCTTAAAATTATTCTTCAACTATAAATTAATAATTATTTTTTGACGGATAAAAAACCTGATTAAACACCAAAATTTCCTGAATCTTAAAATGCAAGAAAATAAAAGAAATGAAATACAAAAATTAAGGAGTCCCTACAAAAAGCATGAAATAAAACATTAAATTTAAAAAACCCCCGACACAAAATAACAATAAAATTAAATGTATTTGGAAAAGGATAAAATAATTTAAAATCCCCCGACTACCATCGACCGTTATGTGGAACACCTTCTGTTCAGAGGTCCCCCGACTTCCATATGAATTTATCTGTTTTAGTCTCGTTACATAAATTCTTTTAGTCGGGGGTTTTTAAATTATTTTATCCTTTTCCAAATACATTTATTTTTATTACTATTTTGTGACGGGGGATTTTTAAAATTTTTCATTTATAGGATAAATCCATTTTATCGATATCGAATATTTTCCCGTAATGAAGTAGAGCAGCCCTAACGATAGGCATACCTGCAAAACCTGACCAATTGCAGCCGCGCGTTCTTCCTTGTCCCCCGGCCCGCGGTAGTGAATCGTGACTAATCGTGAGCTTCGAAGAAATCGGTCTATACGCTCTCTTGTGGTTATATTCTCTTTGATTTCTCGTAATGATGTAACGGGATGAGCAGATCCCGCATCTGATTATAGTAAGGGCTTGTAATAGGCCTAGTTGAACTTAGTTTATATTGATGATGTTTTAAGAGCGTAGAAGGGCTGCGCGAGAATTGAGAAATAGGTATTTGAAGAAACTATTGCCGTCTCTCTCTCTCTCGTCTCCCGTAGAGTGCGATAGGGACAACTGCAGCTCAGAACGATTTTACCTAGAAAAAACCATGACCGATCGAAGTTTCGTATTCCCCTGTTTTCTCCTCGAAACCTAAGCCGATTAAAATATTTATGGTATCAAAATTTAAAGGAAGAATAGATCTATGCCCCTATCATTTGTATTTATCTTAAAAACTTTTCAATTTTCTTTGGTAGTCGTCTGATTACGCGTAGGTAAAAACGGGGCATTTTTTAGGTTTTCGGAAAATCATAATTTATTTCTGTAATAATTTTTTTGAAAAAAAAAAATGACGGGCATGCCTTCAATAGACCTAGATTTTTATAAATAAAAATGATTACTCCAGAGAGGCATTATCCAGGAAGAGATTAGGGGAATACGTTTGTATGGAAAAAATGCAGCCCGTCTACGCTCTTAATAGCTTTCTGTCGCTAATATTTACATAGCAAGTAGTGTTATATGAATTTGTGCGACGTTGGTACAACAAAAATATTTTCTTAAAGTCTGGCCGTTTTTCCACCGCCACGTCAACGGGATGTCAACGAGTATAAGATGAGGGTGGCGGCGCGGCGCCCAAGCAGCGATACATACATTAATTTTATTATGGCGTGTCCACCACATTCCGAAACGGTGGCGGGTGGACAAACGTTGTAACATGTTCGGGTCTGCACATTCGACTCTGCACTATTTGTTGAACAACCAAGCCGATTCGAAGCAATTACTGTACGTATTCGGTTCGGGTATGAGTCGGCTCCGCACGACTTAAGGTAAGCCTAAGCCGAGCGGCTTTTTCCCGAAGAATCTACATAATAATTATACGATTAAGCCGCCTGGCTGTGTCGAATCGTGCCGACCCGAACATGCTAGTATCGGCTCTAGCTGACTACAGTTACTGAGATAATAACCTAATATATTGCTGAATTATTTGAAGATTTTGTAATGTTTAAATACATCACTCTTGAATATGTTACTTATCTTTTTATTTGCTAGAATATAGCAACTGTGTTACATTTCAATAAAGTGTTAGCAATGTTTAGTTTGAAAGGTGAAAAATCGTTATCATCCTTTTGAAGATTGCTGTGTAACTGGACGGGATAAGTTGTACTGCTATATGTTAATATTGATGTCATAAGCGTATAGCTTTTCCCCTTGGTTATGCAAGCCGGAAACGTCGCCAGGAAGATATAGAAGATTTGAAAATTGGAAGAGACCTTTTTGCATGCTTACTGCAGTTAGCATTGGTAACGGTTTTATTATTAGATGTAATTAGTTACGTAGGTGTAAGATTATTGTTAGAGTTTTTTTATGGATTATTCCACTCTGCTACTTATTTGTCCCATCTGCAGGGCTAGCATGGGCTGAGGATAAAACTTTTGTCCACCGGTTATTTCCACTGACAAGGGATAACATTATTTTATCCACCTGCCAAAGCACGGCAACAGGGGGAAAGAGAATTATATCACTTTTTGACATTAGACGTGGATACTCACCCCCCGCATAGAGCATGGCGACTAGTGGAAGAGAAAAATTACAGATATTTTGACATAACAAAGGGAGAAATTTGTCCTCGTCTTTAGATGGTGGGTTTAAGTATATCTCTTGGAGAAAATATAATTATTAATACTTCACACGTACGGTCTGCAACAAATTTGCATAGGCACAATAAAGTTGAAATTTCTGTGAACATTCTGTGCGCCATCCCCGCGCCCGCGCCGCGCAGGCCCGTACCTACATCTGTGTGTGTACACTGGCTAACGTCGAACGAAACAAAAATAATTTTACCGTCGCTTTTTCACACGCGCGGTGTAATTAATACATACATGCGATTTAGATTAATGTACAAAATGTTTAGATAACTCATAATAATTCTATAAACTACTTCAATTGGTGAATACTTGGTGATAGGTCTTTTGATGCCTCATGCTCTGGACACTGAGGCACAAAAATATTTGATGTTTTTAATAGATTATTATTATATGATTTTTATTTCCTTTATCCATTTTTAAACATGTCACACTATTAAATTCTAGCTTTTACCCGCGTAGAGGTCAGAAATGGTTCCACGGGAACGCATGGATAAAAGTATCCTATGTGTTCATTCAGGTTATAAACTATCTGTGAGCCACAAGCCACAATTCATCGAAGTCTGTTTGCCGTTTTTGCGTGATTGAGTAACAAACATCTAAACATACAAACGTTCACATTTATAACTACATTATTAATAACACTAATCCTATCCTAACTAATATTATAAATGCGAAAGTAAGTTTGTTTGTTACCTTTTCACGCCTAAACCACTGAACCGATCATCCTGAAAATTTGCATATACGTTGTCAGGTGTAGAAACGGGCATAGGGTAGGGTACCTTTCATCCCGAAAAAAAGTGCTGTTCCCGAGGAAAACGACAATAACGTTATTATGATAATAGATGGCGCCACGTGTCTTTCGAATCAAAAACAGGACAACGTCTTGTCGGGTCAGCTAGTAATACCTATTATAAAGGTGAATGTTTGTGAGTGACGTTTGTTACTTCTTCACGTAAAAACGGCTGAACGGATTTGGATGAAATTTGGCACACAGATAGTTTATAAGCAGGACATAGGATACTTTTTATTCCGATATTACTACAGGATCGACACTTATGCGGGTGAAACCGCGGGGTGCAGCTAGTAATTATAATAATAAATTCCTTTTTTTATTTTGCAGGATAAAAAATGGACGTACCCAATATTCATTGGATACTTCTTGAAAGTAAAGAAACCATAATTCACTCTTAATAGAGTGATGGACTCATATAATTTATTTGATGATGGAAGCGGTATGTTGGAAGGACTTACTGATCTTGGTGGATCAGACAGCTTTGCTGGTGGCGCGTCGGGTGGTGTAGCTGGAGATAGCAAAGATAATCCTGATAATAGGTGACTACAAACAGCACAACTAAGTAATTAAAATGTTAATACTGATAAATGTTTTACCAAACTTTCTTTTTTAGTTACAGGCAGCCTTACAGTCAAAATACTGTACCACAAGAAGGATCAATTCAGAAACTGGCTTCGTTTGGAGGGCCTCCAGCTGGCAGTGCTCAACCAGTGCCTAATCCAGGTACAGGTCCTCCTGCGCCCGATTACCATGACTACGGAAGCTACCCGCCGCGTCCTCGCTTGCCTCAGCCGCCTCATGGCCCGCTACATCCACCACATCATGTGCATCCTTCACATGCATATCCAGGATATCATCCTGGTCCAGAGCCTATGTATGCCATGCCTGAACAACCAGGTAAATAGTACACAGTTTGTTTGATGTTCATAATTCATGTTCAAATATTTTTAAGGTTTCAATATGTTACAATTATTGTCAGTTTTTGAGAAACGGAGTCAATTTATTTTGTTATGATAACTTATGATCTATCTATTTTTACTGAAACTATAAATATTTTAATAGAACTTAACATTAACAATAAAAAAATCTAGGCCATCAAAATACAGATAGTACAGAAGGCAATCTACATACAAAGTGCGCTCGAGCAACGCACACATAAACACCGCTCACGGACACGTTATCTCGGACGGGTTGGGAGTAGTGCGAGCGCGGGTGCCATCCGCTTGAGACACGCGTCTGTGAAGTGCAAAAATTTAGCAACAAAAAATGCTATCTAAGCTCGATTTATATAATAGTTTCCTATTTTGAATCAGTATAAACGAAGTAACTTTTTTGTAAGGTAAATTCACGCCACCAACTATTTACGTAAGTTGAAAACATGATTTTTTGTTTGTGTAGATATTGTGTTGTTTTTAGTGTAATTTGATAGGTTTAGGTCTAAAACGGATACGACAAAATAAATTGTGTAAATAGGGTAATCCGTTTTGAAGTTATTAGGGATTTTCGATAGTGAAAATTGACAAATTTAAAATTTTATATGTTTTTGTTCTGTAAACTTTTTGTATTGTAATACTATGTTTATTGTTTTGTTTTAATATTGTAGAATAAGCTCAACCATAAATCAAACAACTAGATACGAGTGCCACTACCACGATAGTTTTTTGTGCATAGCCAAAGTTGACAACCCTAGCGCGACCGCCGAGCGTAGGTATGAAAAGTGAAGTACATACAATATACATGTGATTGCCTTCTGTACTATATGTATTTTGTGACTATAGTTTGACTTTTAATCAGTCACAAAGTCATCATGATGGTATTTTCGCTCTTGCATCCTATGTCGACGGAGCCCCGCTTCGCGGGGCCCCTAATTCTGTGTAAAGGGTTTAAAGTAACCTTACCAAACCTAACCTCGGGGTGCCCTTTGCTTGAAGTGAACTTTTTAGTAGGTAGTTCATTATGTAAAATCTCAATTGGATAAATGTTCTCTATCTTAACATTGAAGTTGCCCTCTCTGTATTTCTAGTCGCTCACTTAGTAATTTAGTCGCACGGCTAGAATTTTAATATCTGAAATGGATTAATCACAACCCACTTTTTGTAAGCTCGTTCTGTATATTATTATTAATAAATATTCGTCGTTCCAAAATCAAAATCAAAATATTTTATTTCACATAAGCCTACATGGGCACTTATGAAACGTCAGAAGCTAGGTGCACGGTTCCAATTGGTCGTTTCCTATGGAGAAGAACCGGCAAGAAACTCCACGGTTACTCTTTTTAAAAATAATTGGCTTTTACAATATTTTCAAATTACAGTAGGTATGGGAGGATAGCGTAGGCCTGTCAACAAGTATCAGGTACTTGATAAAATAAAAAATGGTCTACAGATCTAAAGTCTACAAGGCCTACAAAGTCCTCACATTTACAAAATAAGAATCTATCAAAAGGATAAATAAAAAATAAAAACCTAATAAAACCTAGTGATATGATTACCATTACAACCACTAATAAAGAGAAGGAAAAAATTTAAATTTTCTGTATATAATGTCAAGTAATAAACAGATTATGTCAAAAAAGTAAATAAAGTAAAGTAAATAAAAAATGAACATTGTAATTTGAGAGCAGTTAATAGACATTTAAATAGTTAAGCCGTTAATGAGTAGCCAGGGAAGCCACATGTGCAGAAGGAATTATTGCCAAACTACCTTGTCTTCAACATAGTCTTTAATCTTATAATATGCTTTTTTGATAAGGACACGTTTGATGAAGGTTTTGAATTTTCCATCGCTAAGTTCTGTAACCGACTTGGCAACTTGTTATAAAAACGGACGCCGTTTACAAGAAATGACTTGCTAGTTTTAGTTAATCTAAATTTAGGTAACACAATTTCATTTTTACTACGTGTATTTATATTGTGGAAATCGCTTCTTATTTTGAAGAGTCCTAAGTTTTTGCGAACATACAAAATACTTTCTAAAATATAAAGAGAAGGCAGAGTTAGTATATCAATTTCTTTGAATTTGTTTCTAAGAGACTCGCGAGGACCCATTTCATAGATTGCGCGGATTGCCCTCTTTTGTAAAATGAAAATTGAATCTACGTCAGCTGCCGATCCCCACAGCAGAACACCATAAGACATAATGCTGTGGAAATAAGCAAAGTATACTAACCTAGCTGTAGCTATATCTGTCAACTGCCTTATTTTTCTTACTGCATATGCAGCTGAACTTAATCTACCTGAGAGAGCTCTAATGTGTGCGCCCCATTGTAATTTTGAATCTAAAGTAATACCTAGAAATACAGTTTCCGTAACAGCGTCTAGTTTTTTGCCATCAAGTTCTAAATTCAGACCCACTTGAGGTACATTTGCTAATGAGAACTTAAGACATTTAGTTTTGTTCGCATTAAGTAAAAGATTATTAGCTGCAAACCATTTCGAAAGAACAGCCAGACTCTCGTTAACATGTAAGACATCCGTATCTTTTCTATTTGAAAAATAAGGGAAGTGTCATCCGCGAATAAAATGATATCCGACAAGTTAGTTTAGTTAACTTTTCGCTTACTCAAATTCATACCGCTCAAGTTAGTAAAACAGTATCTCATCATCAGTCGCTAAGTTTTTTTTTATTCGATCGTTTTATAATTCCCCATATGATTTTACCAACTTGCTTTTCAATAGGTCTAGTGCACACCCATAAAGTTATCAGCTATTTGAACTGATAATAAATCTGCAAATTTAGAGATCTGGTTCAACTTTGTACAAAATTTGAATTTAACAAAGTCGTTACATTGACTCATTTGTAAACTACACACATCAAAAGTGTCTAGGGATCAAGCATTTTTATGCGGATTTCTTGAGATTGAGATGTGGCTTTGTAATAAATTTATGATTTTATAAATTTATATGGATCCTTTTTGGTGCATTTCATAATTTGAATCAGGAACTGTGAATCAAATTCGAGTAAAAGATGAAAATCAGCTGTCAATATTTTCCCTATAAAAACATACAACGCATTGAAGACATTATTAGTGCTACTGTTTCCCTACTACTGATTAAAACCAACGTTATTATGGAGCGGCGACGTCATTTAAGCAGGGAAGAAATGCTCAGAGCCGTGGGAATGATAGAAGCTGGTTCCCGGCAACGTACTGTGGCTTTAGCTCTGAATACAAGTCAGAGTGTTATCAGTCGACTTTGGACACGTTACCGAAGCACTGGTACCGTGGCTGAGCGCCATGGAGGACGGTATCGCTGCACCACACGGAGACAAGACCGATACATTCAAATCTTAACTCGAAGAGCTCCAACAATAACCGCCATGATGTTAGCCGTGAGGCTTCATCACTCTTCAGGGAACTTAATTAGCGACCAAACAGTCAGAAACCGCTTGCATGAAGTGAACCTTCATTCCCGAAGACCGCTACGGGTACCACCTATAGCAATGCACAATCGTAGGATTCGATATCAATGGGCTCTTGAACACAGAAATTGGGCAGAAGAACAATGGCGTTTCGTGTGCTTTTCTGATGAGTCTCGTTTTGGTATGAGACCGGATACAAGACGTATACGACACTGGAGAACCCCTGGACGCCAACAGCGATTAAAATCCTGCCAGGAAGTCCATCCTTATAGTGGTGGAACCATCATGGTATGGGCGGGTATTTGGATCGGCGGAAGAACTGAGTTGATTTGGATCAGAGGCAACCTCAACGCTCAAATTTATGCTGAGACGATTGTATCAGACGTCATCGTTCCTCTACAAGTGCAAATCGGTACCTTATTTCAGTTAATGCATGATAATGCACGACCGCACACCGCAAGAGTTGTAAGACAGACTCTCGCCGCAGCTAACATCAATGTCCTGCCCTGGCCTGCTCAGTCGCCAGACTTGAACCCGATTGAGCATGCATGGGATATGCTACAGAGAAGAGCTCTGCCGAATATGGAGGGTATCCAGTCGCAAGAAGACCTTTTTTTGTTGTTGCAACGAACATGGGCGGCCATTCCACAGCGTGATTTGGATGAACTCATTTTGAGTATGCCAAACCGATGTTCTTGTGTTGTTAGTGTTCGCGGTAGAAACACGGATTATTAATTGTTTAAGTTACCCAATAAAATTTTAAAGAAAACTGTTATTTCAGTCTTTTTTTCGAACTTTTGTGTTAGTGGTTCAAATGTCAAAAATCCCTTTATTAGGAAAATGGCAAATTTCTTTATTAATGCAAAGGTGACTTGGTTTATCGTTACTGTGACAAACGAAAACACTTTATTTGATGAATCCTTAAAGAAAATTTTAATTAATATCAATCAGGAGAAAAGTTATTGCAAAAATATATGTTGATCCCTAGACACTTTTGATGTGTGTATTTTTGCCGCATTTTTGCACTGACTGTTACAACACTTTATTTGAAATGAGCGCACAATTCTAAATTGTGCGCTCATTTTATGCGGACGGTTTTGAAACGTTGAGTGTGCTTCTTGGGTTTTTATATATCAATGAAATCGATGGTTTAATTTGCTAAAAAAGAGGCAAAGGTATGAAGCCGCCATACAGCCCAATATTAAACATTTTAAAACTGTTTTTTTTTTTGTATTAGGTACACAAATTAAGTTGTGTACAAAGGTAAATAATATAATTAAATACAATATTTTTTTTTACAAAGTTTTGAAATTTTAGCATTAAATATTTTTTTTTTAGTTTTGTTTAAGGCCACTTGCTGAAATTTAAAAATATCGCACATCTCTGACTAGTGTATTGTTATCTGTGGCGTACTTTCAAGCTCTAGAGCGAAAATGCGAAGTGAAAGGCATGCGTGTTCATTGTTAACTAAAAGCGGTGCAAAAACAGCAAGTGTGTATATTGTTGTAATTATATTAAATTGTATTTTTTAAATAATGTGAGCTTGTGAATTTGTCTTTCCAAGTTTGGTATGTAAAGTTTTTTTCAGGTATTTTTTTTATATTTTTAATTTATAGATTTCGTTATGTTGTTGTTTCATTAATTTTAAATAAAATTCTTAAATTCTACTTCAAAAGTAGGCTGAAGAGTTTAATATCTTTGCCACGTATAACACAATAATAAAAATCCTTTTGACGTTTTTTGTTTGACATCAGAAACTTCAAGCATGATGACACTTGACAGTTTTAGAGGTGGGAATGATCGATTTAATCGAACATTTACTATAAACTGATCGATTATGAAATTAGTAACTCGATTATAGTTAATCGATTATAGTTATTAATTTTGTATATTATTTATATGTCCTTACTAGTCGTTAGATATGCGAGTTTAGTAGGTACTGTTGCCGAGTGAACACGGATAGTATCTAGGTATCTACTATGTACCTAGTGGTGCACGACTTTGAGTGATTTCTTTCAAAATCAAAGTATTTTATTTCACACTAGCTGACCCGGCGAACTTCGAACCGCCCAGCCAGCCGCTCCGCCTCCGCTTTTTAAATCTGATATCTTCTAAGATATTCATTTTAATGATATATGATATACTATAATATGCATGTATTAAACATATAAACCTTCCTCTTGAATCACTCCATCTACCGCATCAAAATCCGTTGCGTAGTTTTAAAGATCTAAGCATACATAGGGACAGACAGACAGCGGGAAGCGACTTTGTTTTATACTATGTAAAGATAAACCTACATGGGCACTTATGAAACGTCAGAAACTATACTTTCAAAACTATATTCGCGGAGAGAGGGACACGTGAGTGGTTAAAGGGAATACATTTTAATGAAGCTATCATTATATTGATTAACGATCATTCAGAACTCGGGATTTAGATTTTTTGTGTGAATTGATTTTCAACATTGTGATTTAAATCGATTCAAAGGCCGAAATTTTCGCAAGACTGCATTATAATTTTTTTATTTTACATATCTCGGGACCATGGGGTCCCGGTCCTTTAGAAGGCGTACGAGGGGCCGAAGCCAACTCGTAGAAGCCCTTAGGAAATTTTAATGAAATGTGGCACCATAATTATTATTATGGTCATCCATAGAGTTGACATTATATGAATTGATTTTTTTTTCATATGATGTTATGAGGCACCGAAAGTATTCCTAATCTGCGTCATTTGGAGGTCAAATGAAAGTCAAGTGGTATTATGTGTTTATGTTAAAATAAACTCAATCTTATAATTTTAAGCGCTAAAAATAGAAAAATAAGGTTAAGAAACCTAAAAGCTCGAAATGGTTTTGGAAGCAGCGTAGGATTGTTTTTCTTTACATACCCAATTAAAGGTTCAATCCAATGTTAATTATTATAATATTTAGTGCAATATTTTTCAATAGGTAATATGATGTGCTGGTGCTGATAACTATTATTTTATAACAATTTTTAGGTATTGGAGAAATGGGTGTATGGTCTGGTCCCCCAGGTGCGAATAGATATACACCTATCACACCAAGCTACAGACATAGCTATGAACACCAACAAAAAATGCATCAATACCCTCCTCAACAGGTTGGTAGTTTTTTATGTATATTGAATACCATAAAATGGGATAGATTTATTTTTTATTTATTTTTTTATTTTAGATTTATTAATTTGGGGCTGCTTTGATAACACCCAATTATTTTATTTAGAACGCATTTTCACGAAAATTCAGGTTAAACTTTGTTTTGTCCACTAAGAACTTACTTTAACTCAATAACACGTTGGCAAAATATAACCTGCGGTGCAAGTCTGTAACAATCTCACCGTGAAAACTTGGGTGAAGTGAGCTGTCAATAGTGTCAATTCCTAGCAAAATCAAACTCACTTCACCTAAGTTTTCATGGTGAGCTTTTTACAGAATCGACCGGCTGATGCCTTTAAGGGATGTCCGTGAAACTCACCAATAAGGATCGCTTCTTTTTCATAAATATAATGTAAAGGCTATGAAAATGAAGCATTATTATAGTTTAGCTTCAGATACATTACTCTCTATTTGTCCTGCCACATCTTTGGTGGTTCAAAGAGGATAAATTGATTTATTTGTCTCAGAAATACGTGCATATATAATTAGATGAGTTTACTTGAATGAAAAAGAAAACAAAACTTACCAGCAGCTGCACATAGTTACAGTCAAAACGATTTGTTGTTATTAAAATATCTAGCGTTTTTAAAGCATATTTGACTGCATTGCTTATAGGTAATATTTATGGATTTTAACGAGAAAAGCAACATTCACGATACATATTTTATGGCTATTATTCACATACTCATTGTCAGCGGTGTCACTGATCCTATGACAATAATGCTTTCAATTTCTTGTTTGTCTTTAAACAGGGCGCTAATTTAGGAAGTCTACAAGCACAGAACGGATCTTACTTACCAAGACAACCTCATTTTTCACAACCAACATCACAGCAAATATATGGGCAACAGCAGGTAAATATAATGATGTATTATGTTCAAATATACATATCATCGCTTAAGTTTAACATCGGGTAGCACAAAAAATAGAATTTATAAAAAATAGAGTTACGCACGTCATTCCAAAGGGAATAAAAAAGAAATCGTTAGACTTATCTCTCTCAAAGAGCTTGCCGACCTCGTCGAGCAGCACGATGGGCGGTGGGCCGGTATGCGGACGGAGAGTCCGCAGGGCGCCCTGGCTTTCGAATATCGTTTGACCCTTCGATCAAGAATAGATTTAGAATTAAGTAATGCCTCAAAAACGGCTTATTCCACTTAGCTGCACCAATCCTTCCCACTATTGAGACAAGATGGAATATTCACAATTTATTCGAATATTATGGCGAAAATAGTATATGACTGACGTTGTTTTGCGCCACGAAGACCAATTTTTTTTTCAATTATTTTTAGCTTTCTCACGATTAGGTTAGAAACTGTCCTAAGTGGTTCTATTTCGTGAACAGACTGACATACCCTTTGGCATTCATGCTAAAGCACTTTTGTGGGTGAGTGAGTTGGTCTGCCACACGCGCGTGGCGGTAAAAGTGGCTACAACTATAAGGGCTTGTACACAAAACTGCGATGCGACGCACACTGGTCCACTTTGGAAAAACTATAGACAGGAATTGATCTGAGTCAGTGTGTATATTTTGAGTTGACTTTTTTTTTACGTATTCCTCTTTTGATTACAAACAACTTTTTTTGTAGCGTTTTTTAAAAAACCTTACTATTTCCGAGAAAAAAAATATTTTGTGTTTTTTTTTTGTATGGGAGGGTATGTAATGCGTGTGTGGGTCAAAATAAAACTTAGTAGGTATTCAAGAACACGTCATTCTCAAACGAAATGACAAAGAAATGTTATTGTATCATGCCGCTTTTCGAGCTCAAAGATTAGAAAAAAATAAAATATTTTGTTTCCATTTTAAAAGACTTGCTACTTAACAATGAAATCTGAAAATGACGTTCAAGATAAGTTTAATTTTAAACATCGCATCACCCAACACTCATTAAAATTTGTGTGTGATATTTTAATTTAGCAGAATCTTGAACATGACCTTACAATATGTGACTTTGGGAATAATACTAATAAATACTCGATTATGTTCCTAGAACTTTTGGCAAACTGAGGCTCAGTGCAATAAAACATGACGTCATCATTATGGAATGTGAGGCTTGCAACTACAATAGATGAGTCATTAGCATATTGATTTCTGATTTGGTGCGCCGAAATTCCCATACAAAAAAAACACAAAATATTTTTTTTCTCGGAAATAGTAAGTTAAAAAAACGATACTAAAAAAAGTTGTTTGTAATCAAAAGAGGAATACGTAAAAAAAAAAAACAACTTAAAATATACACACTGACTCACATCAATTCCTATGTCTATAGTTTTGCCAAAGTGGACCAGTGTGCGACGTCGCATCGTAAAAATCTACGAGCTCGCACGACGCATCGCAAGAACTTGCGAATTGATTCGCATCGGGCATTCCTGCGATGTTGCGTCACACTAGTCCGCTCTGAGACATCGTGCGGGCAAGACGTATGCAAATTGAATGTAAGAAAATGAAATCTTTTTACATCTTTTCAGCAAAGACGAAGAAGTAAACAAATAATTACCTAAGTATTGTTTTACTTTACGTGATAGTAAGGCCAAGCATTTCCAGAGGCGCATAACAGGAATTCTCCCCTTGTACGATCGTTATAAAAATAAAATAATAAAATACGTTCAGTACGGTTGACGGTCGTCGAAGGAATGGTCACCCGAATCGTGGAAGGGAGATGCCTTGCCGCACGAAATCGCATCGCAGCAATTCGTGTCGCAGTTTTCTGCGTTGCGAATTTGCATCGCACCGATTCGCAGTTTTGTGTACAAGCCCTAAGCGCGAATATGTGATCAAACAACCGATTTTTTATGAGAATAGATTCCAAGTAGCTTCTTTAGTTGGTTTCCGTGAACAATAGTTGGTAAAAAATGTTTTTAAAGAAGAGTAGGGCTTTTCAAGGTACAAAAAACTCAAAACTCAAACTCAAATCATTTATTTCAATTAAACCTTGTACAGGCACTTTTGAATTGTCAAAATTAAATAGTCTGTCAGTTAGTCAGAAAGTTGAAGCTTGTTTGCAATTTATATAAGAGGTAAATAGAATTTTATTACCTACCAAACAGGAAGAGATATTTAATATTGAAGTATTCAACACTTAAAACTTGATTGAATAAATTAAAAAAGTTATGTTTGTAATGACAGAAACACAAAAAAAAGAAAAAGGGAAGCACCTCTTCCAAATATTGAAATTAACTACAAAGATAGACTTACAATCTGCAGCAGTACTTGTTGGAGACAAGTATTCACTTAAAACTTGATTGAATAAAAAAAAAAAATGTTATGATCGTAATGCCAGAAACACTTAAAAAGAAAAAGGGAAGCACCTCTTCCAAATATTGAAATTTTAACTAGTGAGTCCAAGTGTCTGTGGAGCAGGACCAGCATTAAGCCAAGCATTTTTATCTACAATATAATCATCCAACTTGTAATATGCTTGTCTACATAGTGTGCGTTTAATGCATGTTTTAAATTTCTTCTCATTTAATTGAAGAATATCGAGTGGTATTTTATTATAAAATTTTACACAGTAACCCAAAAAAGAAGTTTTTACTTTAGACAATCTGAAACGCGGTTGATCTAATTTGTCCCTATTTCTAGTGTTAAAATTATACAATGATAATTACGGCCTCCTGACACTTAGTTTGTCCTTCGACGATTAACTAGCAGGCCTAAGTGGCCTATAGTGCGTTACGTGGCATTTCAATGAACTACCCAATCGTGAAATTATTCACTTAGATTGTTACTACTTGGCATGTAATCTCATTAAAAAATACCATTTAGTTCACAAATTCGCTTTTAGGACTTTAGCTACATTTACTGCCGCTGAGTGTAGTTGTTCCTGGTCTGGATGCTTTTGTATGACAGATTTGCGTTTGTAAACGTAAAATAATTAGGGGTGGCATACGTAACAGAGGGATAAAAAAAATGTGTGGAGGGTATTGTTAATGTTTCTAATTTACTTTTTTTTATTAAACTCAATACTTTTAAGATATTGACTACTAGCTGCGCCCCGTGGTTTCACCCACATAAGTGTCGATCCCGTGGGTATATCGGGATAAAAACGGTCCTACATCCTTTCCCGGGACTCAAACTCCAAACCAAATCTCTCCACCAAACCAAATCCAAATCAATCTCTATACCAAATTTCATCTAAATCGGTTCAGCGGTTTAAGCGTGAAGAGGTAACAGACAGACAGACACACTTTCGCATTTATAATATTAATTTTGGATTGTGCATGTGTAAATATTCATCACAACTACGGTACGCTGTGCGTGGTCCGACACACATTTTACCAGATTTTTATAAGCTGGGATGTCAATCAATCGTTTAATCAGGTCAAGGAATTCTATATGTATAGTCTTATTTAGGAGCGAAAATATTTGTATTGTGATGTTTTTTTTATTCTTTCAGAACTATCCTAATTACACACAGATGCATCCTCCAACTGCATCGAGAATTAGTCAACATCCTACTTATCATCAGCAAATGGATGTAAATCCACATCAGTATGGTATACCTCATGGTCAGCAAAGCCATGCACCAATTCCACAACACCAATCTCATCAAAGTATGGGTGGTCATTCAGGTGGTATGACACCAGGAATTCAAAACCACCCCAATGTGCATCTTCATCACCCCGGTGCGCCACCTCTACATCATGTACCTCGTCAGTCACCAGTGCCGCCATCCTCAGTAGCGCCGTCGCATTCCTCAGTACCGGCACAAATGCCTTACGCATCACCTCATCACTCAGTATCAATGAATTATCAATCTCATCAAATACAACATCCCTTAGATGTCAATGTTTCAAATCAGTACGGTGCTGTCAAACCATCAGGGTTAGAAACTGGGAGTCCACAGTATCGCCCACCGTTTCCTCAGCTTTCTCCTCAAATGTCGCCTAGGGCCCAAATATCACCCCGTCAGCAATCACAATCTCAACTATCTCCTCGGCCTGTAATGTCGCCGGTTAAGGGTCCTAGTGCATCACCACATGGCGCTCGCAATATGGTGCAGTCACCAGTTTCTACAGGCACACCACCTACTCCAGGATCTTTTCCTTCGCAGAATACTCTACAAGCGTTAGAACAAATGGTTTTACCATCTGGAACCGAATACCCATACCAACGTAACCCATCATCTCCAGCTGTGGCACATGTTGTTTCTTCACCATCTCAATGGAACCAAAACAAAATAACTCCAGCAAGTAGCATGACACAAATTGAGAACAGCGAACAACCATCCAAGGTTTCTGAGCCTACGGCAATAGCCCCACCGCTGAAATCAGACTTGGCAAAAAATATACCTTTGTCTAATACAAATACCGATACAAAACCAATCGATAAAATTGAACCAGAAGGTGTCCGGTCAGCTGAAAATGTTAATGCACCTCGAAGTTTTCTACCTCCGTCTAATGGAACCAGCACTCTTAAAGAAAGTGTACCTGTCATTGCATCAGCAAGTAATAGTTCTTTGATAAGCTGTAACGATTCGACTGCTAATATAGAAACTGTCGATAATCATGAAAAATTGTCTGGATCTCGTCAAACTGTAGATAATAAAATGGATACTGCTTTGGTGAAGGAAGATGAAAATGTTGATATTAGTTTTCAAAAAACATATAACAATGACCAAAAGTTAGAACCTAAACAGAAATCATCAGAAAATACTATTACGCAAGAAAGCAAAACTGTTCATGCAGCGGCATTGACAATGACAAACACAAATTCTTCAATCGGTGATATTTCACAAACAAGAGCATCTCAACAAATGCAAGTACCACCAATGACAAATGCTAACACAACTAGCCAATACGAAAGTATGCCAAGCATTAATGTAAGTAGAAATCCGGGATATTCAGCAAGCAACCTTCAAAATGTTTCAGCAAATATGCCTAATGTAACACAAGGTTTATCAGCAAATCTACCAACTAGTATTCCATCTTCTGTTAACACCAGTGTTGCTCATAATGTATCTTCTACTTACCAAACTGGTCCCACATCTGTTACGCAAGCAGTACCTAACGTACAAGCAAATTTACCATCCAATCATACAGTGCAACATGCAAACCTTCCTAATACTGTAACATCTAGTATACCTGTTCATAATCAGCAGAGTAGTATACCTGTTCATAATCAGCAGAGTAGTATACCACTAATTCCTTCAATCCCAGGTAATATTCACACAAATATGCCTAACATACCCACTAATATGCCACCAATTGCTCAGTCAAATGTAGCAACCAATATTCCTAACGTTCCAGTAGGCTTACCAATGAGTGTTCCAAATTTGCATGCACCAATACCACCAAACCCACCAAGCATTATCTCAAATATGTCTCACAACATTAATCCAACTATGTTAATGTTAGGGCCAAATTCAATGCCTCACGCTAATATCCCAAACATATACCCAGCGTCTCATCAACAAGAGAGGATGTCATTACAACAACAAATACAAGATATCTACTGTTTGCCGCCTTCTAATGAAAACCAAGAAAAAGTTAGGTGCCTACAAGAACGATTAGCCTTAATTCAGCAGCATGAATCTAACGATAAGTGTAACGGGGGCCCAAATTGTACTTTACAAAATCCTGTATATGGAACAAAAATGGTAGAAAGTCCTCAAGTTACCAGTACAACTGGACGAGGTCGTGGCAAAGGACCTGCTAAACCCAGAAAGCCAAGAGCCAAGAAGGAGAAATTTGCTGCTACGGCGCAACCATTAGATCAGTTACCTGTTTCTGAAGATTGTGTAACAGCTGGAACTGGATTACAAAGTACTTCAGAACTTGATTTAGAATTGAATGAAGATATTACTAACTTAGACAGCAGTGCAATTTCTATAGATGATATAAATGGTGGTAAAGTAAGAAAACAAAGAGGACCTCGGAAAAACAAAGAGCGAAAGCCCCGCACCCCTAAAGAACCTAAAGTTAAAGAATTAGGTGACAAACCAGTGAAAGAACGCAAAAAACGTGAACCGAAAGATCCAAACGCACCTAGAAAGAAAAGAATCTCAAAGAAGGATGCTTTGGAAGTACAGGCGGACACTACGACGTCTTATGAATTATTAGAAACTGACAAGGATACTACCCCAAGTGAACTATCAATAACTCAAAATATTTCTAACATTGAAACTCCCAATGTATCGAAAATTATGCCAGAACTTTCCTTAGATGAATCCAACGTAACGGATTTTGATGACATTCCTGTTTCAAAAATAGCAATCAAAGATTTGTTAGAAGAGGCTGAAGCTAAACGGGAGCAAGACGATGATATGGATTCAATAACTCAGAAAAGAAGGTCTTCAAAAAAACGGACGTCTGCTGGGGGAAGTTGCAAGAAACTAACTCTTAGAAAATCTTTAGGTGGAAGAAGAAAGAAACGGGGTGGGCTAATTCCTGATTCTGATGGCGAACCTGATGATATGATGTCAACACCTCCACCGTCACCCCCACCGGAAGGTGATGATAGTTTAAAAAGAAGATCTGCTAGAAACACGCAACGTAAAAAATACACTGATGATGTCATGATACGTTTATCCGATGATGAATTTTCAATAGCCACTCCCAAGGTCGAAAAAGAATTTAAGTCTGAAGACTTAGATACCAAAGAGAACAGCAGATCTGAAGGTGTACCTAAACCTAACTATATTTACGTGAATACAACGGAAGAAGATGCCATGATAGTTCAACATGTGTTAGCTTGTCGTATGGGAAAAAGGGAATTTAAAATTGAACCATCAACTAGTGAAGTTATACCAAAACTAGAAATTGGTGATAGTGAACCGTCAGTTAATACTTCTAACAACGAAACGGAAACGGTTGTTTCTTGTAAGGATACCAATGATGATATTGAACCGATAATGAGTAATGAAGCCAAAAAGGAAATTAAGGAAGAGAACATTTGTGACAAAATCGAGCTCAGTCAAGAAATTACTAAAGCAGAAACAACTGCGGATATCAATAAAGAAGATCAAGAAGTCAAAAACATCAAGCCGGTTATGGTTGATGTAGAGGAATATTTTGTAAAGTACAGGAACTTTTCATATTTACATTGTGAATGGAAAACTGAAGAAGAACTTTACAAAGGTGATAAACGAATATTTTCAAAAATAAAACGATTTAAGCAGAAACAGGCTCAACAAATGAATATATTTGAGTTGTTAGATGACGAACCTTTCAATCCTGACTATGTAGAGGTGGAAAGAATTCTAGATATGTCCGAAAATCAAGACCCTGCAAATAATACTGTTGTAAAACATTATTTAGTCAAATGGAAAAGCTTACAATATGAAGATAGTACATGGGAATTGGAAGAGGATATTGATGTTGACAAGATAAGGCAGTATAAGACATTTAGTGAAATACCCCCAAAAGAAAAGTGGAAGTTTAAGAAGCGACCGTCTGCAGATCAGTGGGTTCAGTTAAAAGAATCACCTTTGTATAAAGGTGGAAACACATTAAGGCCTTACCAACTCGAAGGGCTTAACTGGTTGTTATTCTCTTGGCATAATAATCGCAACTGCATATTAGCGGATGAAATGGGATTAGGAAAAACTATACAGAGTCTAACATTTGTAAATTCTGTTTGGGAATATGGTGTAAGAGGACCTTTCTTAATTATAGCTCCTCTATCTACTATACCTAATTGGCAGAGAGAATTTGAAGGATGGACAGAAATGAACGTTGTCGTTTATCATGGTTCACAACAGAGTAAGAGTATGCTGCAGGAATATGAATTTTATTACAAGAACGAACAAGGCGAACCTATCAAAGAAATTACTAAATTCAACGTTCTAATAACAACATTCGAAATAATTGTAACAGACTTCCAGGAATTAAAATCATTTAACTGGCGAATATGTGTCATTGATGAGGCTCATAGACTGAAAAATCGCAATTGTAAGTTGTTGGAGGGATTGCGTCAGCTTCATTTAGAGCATAGGGTTTTATTATCTGGCACCCCACTGCAGAACAATGTCAATGAACTGTTCTCTCTGCTTAATTTTCTTGAACCATCACAGTTTTCTAGTAGTGATGCATTCTTAAATGAATTTGGTCAACTTAAGAGTGAATCGGAAGTCGTTAAGTTGCAAGCACTTTTAAAACCTATGATGCTAAGAAGATTAAAAGAAGATGTGGAAAAAACGTTGGCTCCAAAAGAAGAAACGATAATTGAAGTTGAATTGACCAACATACAGAAAAAGTATTATAGAGCAATACTTGAGAGAAATTTCAGTTTTTTACAAAAAGGCACTGCTTCGGCAGCTAATATTCCCAATTTGATGAATACTATGATGGAACTGAGGAAGTGTTGCATTCATCCATATCTGCTAAATGGAGCAGAAGACCAAATACAATTTGACTATAAACAAGCCAATGGGGAAGATAAACAAGCTTATTATAAAGCACTCATTGACTCATCTGGTAAAATGGTACTGGTTGATAAATTACTTCCAAAATTAAAAGCAGGTGGTCATCGAGTTTTGATATTTAGCCAAATGGTTAGATGCTTAGACATTTTAGAAGATTACCTTCTATTTAAAAAATATCCCTTTGAAAGGATTGATGGACGTATACGGGGTAATTTGAGACAAGAAGCAATCGATAGATTTTCTAAACCGGACTCTGATAGGTTTGTATTTTTGTTGTGTACGAAAGCAGGTGGTTTGGGCATAAATCTAACAGCTGCGGATACGGTTATAATTTATGACAGCGATTGGAATCCACAGAATGACTTACAAGCACAAGCTCGATGCCATCGTATAGGTCAACAAAAAATGGTTAAAATATATCGATTAATTTGTCGCAATTCGTACGAAAGAGAGATGTTTGATAAGGCGTCACTAAAGCTTGGTCTAGATAAAGCAATATTACAGAGTATGAATACAATTCAAGGAAAAGAAACAGGCGTAAAGCAACTTTCTAAAAAAGAAATTGAAGATTTGCTTAAAAAAGGTGCATATGGCGCTGTAATGGACGAAGATAATGCTGGTGACAAATTTTGTGAGGAAGATATTGAAATGATATTAGCGCGCAGAACCCAAGTTATTCAGATGGAGTCAGAAAAAGGATCAACATTTTCTAAAGCTAGTTTTTCTGCAGCAGACCAACGTTCAGATATTGACATTAGAGATCCTGATTTCTGGAATAAATGGGCCAAAAAAGCAGAAATTGATACTACAGAAAAAAAAGAAGACGAAGATTTGATAGTTACAGAACCCAGGAAACGGACAGTCATTAAAAGATACGGCCATGATGATGGTCCCATGGAAATGTCTGATATGGAGGTCACTCCAGATTCTGACGAGGATGAGGAAGGTGAGAATATTTACTGATCGTTATAATAAATAAAATTATTGATTCGGATGTTACCTATGTCTTTTAAATATATAATTTAATTCTATTATACTAGTGTCCCGCCCGAGCTTCGTATGGTTTTTACGACCTAAAAATAAAGAAATTTACTATAACGGGTGTAGAAGCGTCTTTTATGTTGTCCCTTCTATTGTATACTTTAGTTGGATGGTAACTATAAAACTTACATAGGGAAAATACTAATCATCATCATGTTTGTAATATCAACTAATTGTGTTGCTTAACGCAGGTATGGCCAATAATTTTGATATTTTAAAACAAATAAAAAATCATTTGATTATTGATATTGATTGGGTTTCTGGGTTTTCATATTTTCTTTTAGGGATGCCTAAATAGTATATTATTATACCTTTTCACTTTATAGTCGTCAGATGGGGCTGAAAGGACGATAGAAATGTGTAGACAAATTATTTTTTTTTTTTTTCAGGAATAAGTTTAAGGAGTAAAAGAAAGAAAGACAAACTTGGTAAAAAGGGACGCAGATATGCAAGCGATGATTATATACCCCGTCATGAAGGTGTTCCTGTGGATGAAGAGGTTGTTTATGGGTCATGGACAAGATCAGAATGTTTTAAAATAGAAAGAGGTCTACTTACATTTGGGTGAGTTGGAACTTAGTTATAAAATTGGGAAAGTCGTAGGTTGCTTTAAGGGCCCGATCACACGTACCACAAGGACACTACGTGTCGACGGCGCTAAAATGTATGAAAAGGAATAGTCTATTCACACGGACCACATTTAGCCGTCAAAATCAATCGTGTCGGCGATACCGACCAAATCAAGGCGACGTCGTCGCACCCACAACACGACGACACTGTCACAGCGGAAGTCGATCTGCCTGCAAACACTAACCACATCGCAACTACTAGCGACAACGCAACTGCAAAAAGTTGCAGCGACACTATTCACACGTAACTGCTGTTTGTCCATATTTTGTCGTTGCGATGTGGCGTGGTTGTGTTACGTCTGAATGACCCTAAATTTTGAGGACGACACGACACGAATGTGATGTTTGGCACCCAACACGTATGCAAATGGCATGTGACTCAGGCTGGCTGGACAAATCTTCAAAATAGCTCGCATTTAACTAGGTCAATAGGGCACTTTATGTGACGGCTAAACACCCTTATTTCAGAATTTGTGACGCTACAGAATCTTAGATAATCGATCGAAAACGTGTCCAGCCAGCTTGAAAAACCACTTTTCGCTGGTCTCTCAATCTCGGTGACGGCAGTGATTTTGACGACTTTTTGCATATCAACGGGCGTCACATAAATTTGTTACAGGTATCGAGCTAAAAGTTTTGTGATACGTACAGAGGTTTAGTAGAAACATGCAAAAATCGGTGTCCAGCCAGCTTGAATTTACGTATAAAACTTTTGGCTGGCACTTCCGAATCTCAATAACGGGAGCGTTTTCGAATATGGTTCCTTTACTAACATTTAGTGACGCAATGTGTGACAGTAATAACGTTTGATTTATGGCGTCACATGTAAGGGTTTACGAGAAATCAATAAAAACTTAATGTCCAGCCAGCCTGAGTTCAAGCTGGCTGTACACATGTATCTCTGCTGCCTGATGATCTACGGCCTTTGAAATATGTTCAAAATTATGTGACGGGGACGATAATGATAACCTGAATTTCGATGCCTCCCACGCATAACGTCGTAAGGCTAAAAAAACATTAACCCTTTAACCGCCATGTCATAATTCGCGTGGAGTGCATCTAGCGCCAGCAACCTTTAGGTACAATTTTGCATAGTGTTGTAAAATATAGTTATCGATAAACAAACTAATTAAATAAATAAAACTTACTTATTTTTAATCAAAGGTTTATTTCTTTTCTTTTTTCAAACATACGTTATCTAGTCTATTATCCTGCGGACAAAAATGACAGCATGACATTTAAAAATGACATAAATGTAAAAATTTGATCTGTTTATTACGATTAATGTATAAAGTGTTAAAATATTGGGACATAATATTAACAACAAATAAAATAACTAAATCAACTTTATTTTTTCTTTAAAACAAAATAAATAGGTAAATATACATATTATTATTATCTAGCTGTCTTTTTGACTGTAGGATAAATAAACAGACTAGAAAAACAAATAAGTGATTTACCGATTCATTATCACTATCCGTTGAACTGCCACTACTACTAATATCATTAATTGATTGCTGCAATATATTTAATAGTTCTTCGTCGTCGTATAACATTATCGACAACTTCTCGACACTAGTTTAGAAATAATAATAAAGAGAGCACGTGTTATCACGGCGATGGCGCTAGCGCAATTGACGTTTATTCAAAATATGACTATAGTTGACCTTGAGCCGCACGTAAAATTACGGCGACGGCGTTCGCGGATCGTCTGCACTAGTGACGTACTGGCATAAGTCGGTAATTTATATTTCTTTGTTGATTTCTACACTTTTTTATTACGATTTTGTACTTAAGCTTATTTGGTTTTTAATAAATAATTAAATCGTTAATAAACTATGAAATTTGAATGAATGTTTAGTTGATAGTTTGATAAAAAACAGGATGTTTGTTATTAATTTAGCATCAGGAGTTTCATATGTGGTACAACACTAGTCTACGTGAAATCACAGGTTCGGCGGAGTAGGTTGATATTTAGACGTGTCACGAATTGAGAACTATTAATTACTAGCTTCTGCCCGCGACTTCGTACGCGGATCCTGTTGCTTATGCCAGCGACAACGGGGTCGTCAAAATCGAAGATCTGAAACGTCTGATGTCGAATTCTAAGAACCCGGACAGGATAACAACGGGATGCGCGAGACGATTCGAGACGTCATTTTCAGGCAATAATGAACCAATAGGGTGGTAAACTTGGCCTTGCACTTTGAATGTTGGCATAAATGGGCCTTCTGAAATCTGTTTCGCAACAAAAGATGTCATTTGAAAGGCATTATTGTACGAACGTATATTGTCCAAGAAATGTTTTGACTGTGATGGTCACCGATTAGCAGTGATCTTAATATTTCTGGAGGATTTTGTAATATTTCAATATGTACTTTCCCACCTGAGCAACACATACCGTTTGTTTCTTTTTGCTATTTAACAGCTTCACAAAAAGTACAATTTTCAACCATCCCTCCGATGGCGGAATATGTGGCGTAGTCAATCATAGGAGTATACGTAAATGCACTCCGTTCCTTATCAACCCAAGGAAGGTCGCCATGCCCTACGGCTATATCTTGAGACACATCCGATTCTTCAGATGATATCGACATTCTGTTCAGAGAATGTCGAAGTCGATCAGAATTCAAACGTTCGTTGCGCTCTTCTTAATCTGTCTCTTCATGCCGTACTCCAGCAATTCTTTCTTTCTCACTTTCTGATTATGAATATTTTGTTGTGTGCGTGTTCGGAACAATGTATGATAATCTCACCGTATCAGCGGTCAGTCGCGCATCATATTCTGCACTGGTCTCTAAAGACCTGGATGTAGATGCGTAAATACGCTGAGAACGCAGGCGTGCTTCGCGATCCGAAGAGGTTTCCACGGAGCGAGTTGCAGCCTGATGTTCTCAAACAGCATCAAGTCTCTCCTGACGCTCTTCGGTAGATTCTTGGGATCTTATGATCCTCAATCTTTTAGCTCCTTTGGAACATTGGGAAAGATTTGACCTCTTTCTAGGCATGGTTATAGTTTTATTATGAAGAAGATACCTGATCAATTAAAATCTAAGTGACTGCTCCCCTACCAAGGGTGCCCAGGCACGGGATCGTCTGGCGTCCATGTGCTGGTTTGGTCCCTGGGGTGGTCACGGCGTGCTATGTGTTCTGGTGCGCCGGTGATGGGGAGTACTCCCCAGCGGAGGGTCCGGTGACGGACAGCCGCGGCGGGTTCACGGATGAGTGCTAACGCGTGCCCATGTTCCCGCCGTAAGCGGCAGAGGAGGACACAGTGGAGTTTTAGTGGGTTAGAGTCCCACATAACTGCACTATCTCCCCGTGGTAGTGCAGAATGCATGAGCATTTCTTCGCGTTAAAAAAAATAAATGGGAGTTTTGGCCAGTAGAGTCAAATTTTCAATGATATACCATCGTCATCGAAAATCAGTCCTAAACTGTTACCGCCTTCACCGCGTGGAGGTGAAATTAGTGATAGCTTTGATTTCCACATCAGATGTTTCTGATCTTCGATTTTTATAAGTCAACAGGAAATGCCCATCAGACCGAATAACTTTTACTAAGACGTCATTCCTATATGTGTTATGGTGTAGCTGGGCTCTTGGAGTTCCCCATCAGGTGTTCCAGATCTTCAAATTTATTCTCTCAGCAGAAAATCCTCATCACGTGGAACAATTTTTGCTATGGTACCATTTTTGTATCTCTTATAGTTAAGCTGGTCTGTTTCGGTTCTGCATCAGGTGTTCAAGTTTCCAAGATAAATTATAGCCTGAATGTTGTCCAGCCATATAATAACTATACAATAAAAAAAAAAACATTCAAATCCGTCCAGTAGTTCCGAAGATCGGACGCGCAGGCCCGAGGCGTGTACGTACTCTGATAGAATACCTTAACAAATGTTCGCCGTAATTCTTTAAATTGACATAACTTTTTTATTTATGAACCGATTGACATGAAATAAACACTAAATGTTAAGTGAAGCCTACTACAATATATTAGTGAAAACCGCATCTAAATCGAGTAAGCCGTTTCTGATATTAGCGTGCACAAACAAACAGACAAAAAAAAAAATAATTACAATTTCGGGTTCGGCATCGATATAATAACAACCCCTGCTACTTTTTTTTTATATATTTCCATTGTACAGACACCACTTTTCTACAAATTTATTATATGTATAGATAGATAGATTTCATTTAATTAGCTAAAATATGTATCTAGTACTGTTTAAAATAAAGTACTAACACGAAATATACTAAGATTTAGTAAGCAAATTCAATATCTTTTGAACAATTTTTAAATGACAGGAGTTTTACGTAATATTCCTACGTGGCGACTGAGGTATTATTCTTACAACACGTAATATTACGGCGATGGCGGTTAAAGGGTTAATATCAGGAGAGCATTTTATTTATACGTTAACGTAAAAAAAAATGCTCTTTTTAGCCTTACGACCTTAAAAACACGGAAAAACGACGAAAAAACATTAATGTCAGGAGAGCATTTTTTTTTTACGTTAACGTATAAATAAAATGCTCTCCTGATATTAATGTTTTTTAGCCTTACGACGTTATGCGTGGGAGGCATCGATTTGTGACGAAGAAACTTTGCGTAGTTTCAAAGATATTGATCATTTAAATTTTCCCATACATAAATCAAATGGTAAATGATTTTATTTTTGTAAGTATCTTGGTACAAACACTACAGTTATGTTTATGGGTCATGGACAAGATCGAAGAATGTTTTAAAATAGAAAGAGATCTACTTACATTTGGGTGAGTTGGAACTTAGTTATAAAATTGGGAAAGTCGTAGGTTGCTTTAAGGGCCCAATCACATCCGATCCGATCATAGCCGAAAGTCTGACAACCAGTCTTACCAAGAGGTATCGTATTACCCAGTAACTGGGTTGTGGAGGTCAGATAGGCAGTCGCTCCATGTAAAATACTGGTATTCAGCTACATCCGGTAGACTGGAAGCCGACCCCAACATAGTTGGGAAAAGGCTAGGCAGATGATGATGAGATTTGTACAAACACTTCAATCATATTTTTTTTAAACTAGATGAAGTCTGCGTTTCCTATCTGACTACTCTGAGAAGAAAGGCCGAAACAAACTCGGAGGTCACAGTCTCTTTTAAAGTCCAGACATAATCTTGGTCAGGTTATATGAAGACCATGTAGATCGATCTCGATGTCTGAGGTGGTCTTTTGAGGAAAGAACCACACAGATTGAGAGGACCTGTCCAGTCAGTGCACGCATTTGTCAGAAATCGTGCAGCTCAACTCAAGACTTATGGTGCTCAACGATTCGACGAACAATACCAAAGAAAGGACATTTTGGTAGGCCACATAAATTACTCAAACTGCCAGACCATCAAAAAAAAACTAACAGAACAGAGAGTCATCAATAATAAAAAAAAAAAAAAATTACCCACATCGTCTTCACATTCACAATGAAAAAATTATATAATACTCTACAAAGTAAGCAAATGTCATTGTTTATAAAAAAAAACACATTCAAAATGCAGAAATTGGAAGCAGCTCAATCCTAAGCCTTTTTGTCCTCAATATAATCTTTAACGATATAAAAGGCTTTCTGGCACAACTTATGTTTAATGAAAGATTTGAATTTATTAAGGCTTAGATCTTAAACATGGCTTGGTAATTTATTATAAAAGCGTATACATTGGCATCTGAACGAGCCACCTATTTTCTTGAACCTTGTTGTAGGTACAACAAATTTGTGTTTGTTTCTAGTATTTATATTATGGATATCACTGTATTTTTTAAACAATTTTATATTTTTATGGGCATATAAAAGATTTTCATAAATATACTGAGAAGGCACAGTCATTACATTAATCTCTTTAAATTTGTCTCTGAGAGAGTGTCTCGGACTTAATTTATAAATTGATCGAACAGCTCGCTTCTGCAAAACAAAGATCCGCGAGGCGGGCCTTCAGAAAGACAATGTCCTTCAGAAGGCTTGTTACATCGACGTGGTCGAAAGTGACGGGTGGCAGCTTATGCAGCTCCTTCGCCACAAACGTCGGCACGTCGCCGCGTCATCCGGGTCGGTCTCCCTGAACATGTGTCAACATATGTCAACTGATGTAATAATGTCTTGCAGGCTTCTCTTAGTCCCATCACGCCGCACAGTGGTCTGAAAATCGAGCTCCATACTCATAGAAACTTAAAGTTAGGAATTAAAAAAAAAAAAATTGTAATGTCTCTGGTATACCTCCCTATATGTGATATTAACGTATGGATGGTAGTAGCAGCTCCACGCGTGAGAAAAAAAAGTTTTGTGTTTTTTTTGTATGGGAGAAAACACTTAAAGTACATTTTTTTGAAATTGAATGGAACTGAAGGGCTGGCGCTCACACGACTTATTATACCATACAAGGCGATCAAGATGACATCCAATTCATACACCTTTGGGTGCCGCTTTGCGCGTAGCAAAGTTTTGAAATTTTGAATTTTCGACATGTTATTTTTCAAATATTTGACGTATTTAAATGAATTTGCTGATCGATTTACTTATAATATCGTTAGTTTATAGCCTACTAATGACTTCTATGATGAGAATAATTAAAAAATAATATTAATTAAATACTTTTTTTACAAAAGTGCATTCCAAGAACTAAGTAACTCATTTGTTAATGAGTTATAATTAGATACTAATGACATGAGCATTAACCAGTTAAGCTCTAGTGACAATAATATTAATTGTCTGTAATTTATGTACCTAATTAGAGAATAGCGAACGTTAATGAGGGTAGTTGTATAAAAACAGGACGTTTGAGCTTAATTTTATTAGTAGCTCTCAGCACTTGTGCGAGCCAACTTTTTACGTTATATTTGTTATTGTTTTATGATGGAAGGTTTTGGTACCAATTTGGACATTTTCCTGTTTGTGGCAAACAACAGTTGTTTTTCACAGCCTAGTGTGTTATTTGAAGTTTTTGAAAATACTGTTGATTTGTCAGAAAATGAAAAGAAGGAATTGAAACAATTCTGTCAGACGTATGTGTGTTCGTTGAGGAACAAATGGATCTCGTGTAATCGCACGAGACGTACATTCATAAAAAAGTTTGAGACATGGCTGCAACAGAACATAAAATGGCCTGAGGTCGTGAGGGAAAAGATGTCGGCTTCTTTAGTGTCAGTAGAGCAGCAACCATGTTCCAGCTCTGATTTTGGTGTAAATGAGGGTGCATCAACATCGTACAGACCGGAGACGTGCAGTGTTGGAACATCAACATCAGCTGTGAGTCCGAGAAAACCATTCAAGGTGTTAAGCTCGCTACAGAAGAGAAGGAGAGTGGAAGAGCTCCTAACGCATAGCACTGAAAGCCTTGCTCATGCAACTGGTTTAAAAGCACAAAATAAGGATGTAGCAGATATAATTAAACTGGTCTCGGAGCATCCCGAAGAGGCTACAAAGATAAAGGAATTGTTAAAGTCAAAGAAAACTGTGCCTATATATTCCGCTGATAAAGCTTTAGGTATTTTGACCTCATTGAAGCTTTCGAAGTGGCAATATATAACTTTAAGATCTTGTGCAAAAGAAGAAGGAATACCACTGTATCCTTCTTATACTGCCATCCTTGAGGCGAAGAAGGACTGCTACCCCCCAAAAGATACCATAGATATCACGGAAAGAGAGGTAAAAGTAAAGCTCCAAGCAATTTTGGACAAAACTGTGGCTAGGCTTGGAAAATTCCTACGTGTGGAATTTCCCCTGGATGGCAAAGAGTTGACACTTATAAGCAAGTGGGGCTTTGATGGTGCTTCAGGGCAAAGTTTGTATAAGCAAACTATGGCAGGCGAAGACGATTCTAGTATTTTTATGTGTTCTTTTGTGCCTCTGCGCTTAGTTTGTGGCCTAGAAAAGGTATGGGAGAATCCAAAGCCATGTTCCACAATGTTCTGCAGACCAATCTATTTTAAGTTTACAAATGAAAACAAGTTGAACATCGTGGAAGAAGAGGCTCTGGTTAAGGCTGAGATTGCAGCACTGCAGCCTTCTACCATGGGAAGCCACGCGGTTAAACACTCGATGCTTATGACCATGATAGATGGCAAAATCACTTCACACCTATCAAATACCTCATCGCAGACTTGTGATATCTGTAAAGCTACTCCTTCAGAAATGAATAAGTTGGAAAAGATCTCACAGTGAGTTTTCAATCATTTAATAAATTAATGTCACTGTACAGCAATATAATTATATTCTTTTGATTAATTTAACCACTTTCTTTCCAGAAAACCGGTTTCAAAAGAAATATATCAGTATGGTTTGTCTACTCTTCATGCTTGGATCAGGTGTATGGAGTGCCTACTCCATATTTCATATAGACTGGACATTAAAACATGGCAAGCCAGAGATGCAAGCAGTAAAGAGTCATTGAAGACTAGAAAACAAATCATACAGCAGAAGTTCCGTGATGAAATGGGCCTCCTAGTAGACATCGTCAAACAAGGTGAGATGAAATAACAGTTATAACTTTTAATTCTACATTTTTTTCAAGTAAAATTATTCATTTTCCTTTCTGCACAAAGTCAAAAACTATTTTTGTTTTGTTTCAGGTTCGGGAACTACAAATGACGGGAATACAGCTAGGAATTTTTTTAGTGATCCTGCAAAAACTGCAGCTATCACAGGATTGGATTCCCGTTTGATCCAAAGATTTTCAACACTTTTGGGTGTTGTAGCCAGTGGGGAGCTTATAAACATTGACGCGTTTGCAAACTTTGCACGCCTTACTGCAGAAATGTACGTGGAACTCTATGGCTGGTATTACATGCCTTCGAGTGTCCACAAGCTTCTATTACATGGTGCTGAAGTTATCAAACACTTCAATATTATGCCCATTGGCAAATTATCTGAAGAGGCAACGGAAGCCAGAAACAAAGACTTCAAAAAAATTCGAGAACACCATTCACGTAAATTTTGTCGTAAAGCGACAAACGAAGACATTTTCAATGGTCTCCTTGTATCATCAGATCCCTACCTGTCCAGCATAAGACCTGTATTGAGAAAGTCTATAAAAACAGCTATCACTGATGATATGAGACCTCTTCTCATTAGTGACGATTCAGGTGTAGACAAAGAGAACGTTGAATTTGTCGATGTTAGTGCGTCAATGATGGATTCGGATTTAGAGGACTCTGATGAGGGCGAAGATACTCTCTGTTAGCAGTAGATTTTATGTGTACTATAGAGGTTAATGCTCATGTCATTAGGCGTTTGTGGTGCGCATACCAACATGCTACCTGCACCTGGTGATGGAAGAAAGCTTTTGGCCGCAGGATGTGGTATTCCGCCGCTATCGCGGACAAGTGCCACCGGAACGCACAAAGACTTAGTGCAAGTGATACTGACATAGATAATGTAAATTTATTCTTTTTGACATTCATTACATTCTGTAATTATTTTTCTTTAACTCACACCCTGACATTGACCCTGACAATATGATTTTTTTTTTGTTTATTATTTTAAATGAAAATCGTTTACTTTTACCATGTTTGTAAATATGTGAGCACCATGTATCTATCAGCAAATTAATTAATTTATATGTCATGGTTTCATTTTTAATTCTTTTACCTATTGTGGTATAGTAATTTTATTTTAGGTGCATCGTCTTCACATATTACTATTATATAATTAATGTATGCAAAATATTGTAAAACTTTTAAAAGAGTAACGGTGGAGTTTCTTGCCCGTTCTTCTCCATACGAAAACTACCCTTTGGAATGGGCGACTAGAATCAATTTTTGACGTTCAAAAGTGCCTTTTATGTGCCTATTTGAAATAAATGCTTTGACTTTATTAAGTTTTATTTACTAACAAAATTGTTACTATATTATTATGTATACTTTGGTTGGTTGTATCTATGGGTCTTTGTTACCTGAAAATAAATGGTTTATTATTATTATTAGTATCTAATTATAACTCAACCATAATCACGGTTTTTAACAAATGAGTTACTTAGTTCTTTAAATGCAATTTTGAAAATATAAGTATTTAATCAATATCGTCTTTAATTATTCTCATCATAAAAGTCATTAGCAGGCTATTAACTAACGATAGTACATGTAAATCCATCGGCAACTTCATTTAAATACGTCAAATATTTGAAAAATAACATGTCGAAAATTCAAAATTTCAAAACTTTGCTACGCGCAAAGCGGCACCTAAAGGTGTATGAATTGGATGTCATCTTGATCGCCTTGTATGGTATAATAAGTCGTGTGAGCGCCAGCCCTTCAGTTCCATTCAATTTCAAAAAAATGTACTTTAAGTGTTTTCTCCCATACAAAAAAAACACAAAACTTTTTTTTCTCACGCGTGGAGCTGCTACTACCATCCATACGTTAATATCACATATAGGGAGGTATACCAGAGACATTACAATTTTTTTTTTTTTAATTCCTGACTTTAAGTTTCTATGAGTATGGAGCTCGATTTTCAGACCACTGTGCGCCGGCGGGACACCATCTGGTCGCGCTTGTTCGGCACGCTGAAAAACAATAGCTTGGCAGCAGCTATGTCATCCTCGCTGAAGTTCGTTGCGCAGATTTGGACAGCGGATACCTCGTCTATCACATCCAGATTCTGCTGCAGGAACGCCAGCAGCTCATTCGCCACAAGTTCATTACTCATGGCGAAAAAAGAAAACGAGCGACAGCTTGCGCCGCGCTAGTCAATACACAATATGCAAACACGCGCATCGGAACGCGGCACAAGCAAGACTGACTTTATTGATTCATGAGCAGCAGTTTTATATGCGTTTCGTTTTCAAGCATAGATAAGTAGGGATGCCATATTATGTGTTTAAACCAAAATCTACTAAATTTTGTAGAAAATCCAAAAAAGGAAAAAAAGTATATACTGCTGACGTAACCACCATCCAGACCCCCCATCCCCCGTGTTGTCAAAAATAAGCAAAACAAAGACCCCCCCCCCCCCGCCCCTCTGTAGTGCTTACGTAATACTTGAATGACCCCTTTACTATGAACGTTCGCATCTTGGTCGGAACTCCTGCGGCGAAAGTTGTGAAATGGCCGCGTAGTGCGTGCGCAACGTCCTTTTAATTACGGTAATTAGCCTTCTGAAGTGAAGTAAATAATACGGTACATAATTGGTCGCCATATTTTTATGTTGTAAGGTAAACTGCTGCTTCACATGATGAATCATTGACTTATTATTGCAGGTGGGCGCGGTGGGAAGAAATCGTAGAGAAAAACCAGTTTAGAAAAGGTTGGACAATTCCTGTTATAGAAGACTGTGCGCGAATAATAGTGAGTTTAATTGTTTTTAAAGATATTAAACAATTTTTATTTGCGGTTAGAGCTAGAATAAGGTTTTACAGTACAAATACTTCTAGGAAAAATCCGAATTTTGCTAATTTGTACTTATCTCACATAAAATAGTAGTTATATTACATTTTCTTATGATGATTTGCCATGCTAATACCGAAAAAGTTTAAGACTTTGACTGAGTTGAAATTTATACTGATAATTTTACGTAATGTCTGCAACACCACAGATACATTAGTTGGTTTTGTTAAGTGTGTCGTTTGAATTTCAGGTTTTATATTGTTTACGCCATTATAAAGGCGATGAGAAAATAAGAAATTTTATATGGGATCTAATAGAACCTTGTGAAAATGGAGAAGTAACCATATCTAGAAATCATAGTGGACTACATAATCCTGTGCCTCGAGGAAGAAACGCAAAAAAGAAAAACAGACCAAAGGATTTGCCTAAATCCAATGATCCTCAAAAATGGGAAGATCCGATTCATTGGAGCTCTACAGAAAAATATGACTGTGAATTGTATCTGGAAAACAGTTATAAAAAGCATTTATTTAGACATGCCAATAAGTAAGTACATATTTTTTTACCTGTCTGCCAAGAATGTTAGGTTATGGTTTTTCGTGCGTATCTTTGTATACATATATGTAGGATTCTTTATTAGCTCGTAGGACCAAAACATCTGGATGTATTTTAAATAATGACATGGCGTTAGATTTGCGAGCGTAGGCGACAAGGCTCTCTCACGTTTCGATGAGATTTGTCTTCAAATCTGATGTCATCCTATTGGCTAATCACTAAAATGTACGCCAAGCTCGAGAAGTTTCGAAAAAAAGGACTGACTCTAAGGCCGCTTTCACATTATAACGTTAGCAGCGCGACAGTAGCGCGGCAGAAGCACAAACCTTCACGCACGCTTCTGTTTATAATATGAAATTCTGACTGGGCGACTGTCGCGCGTCAGTCGCGCTGCTAAAGTCGCCTAAATGTGAAAGCGGTCTTAGTTTTCTTGCGACGCACAGTATGATAAATGCCTCAAAAAACGGACATCACTTTTTTATTCTATTAATCGAAAGTATGAACTATTTTAAATGCGAAAGTAGAACTCCCGGATCTTAAATATACTTTAAAACAGAGTTATAATTTTTATTAGATTTTTTGGATTTCCAGAAAAACGATGTAATGAAAATATTTCTACGTTGGTTTTTGTAGGTTATTAACATTATTTGCAAGGTATTATAAGGCGAAACAGAAAAGATTTCACTATAATAGAAAAATAAATATGCCTGATTTTATCTTTATTCCTTTTTATTTTTTCCTCGGACATCTTTTGTTAGTAGCACCTAATATTTATCATAAAATATTCTTCAGATCTGTACTATTAACTGTAAAAAAAAACAGATGCAAATCCAAACTATAGTATATAGAATCACCATATCTTCGATTTCCTGATAGATTTGCATCTGATTTTTTTTACAGTTAATAGTACAGATTTGAAGAATATTTTAAGATAAATATTAAAATAAAACAGAAAAGATTTCACTATAATACAAAAATAAATATTTTTCTATTATAGTGAAATCTTTTCTGTTTCGCCAATATAATACCTTGCATATAATGTCAATAAACTTCAAAAACAAATGTTCAAATATTTTCATCAAATCGTTTATTTTTGCGTTTTTCTGAAAATCCAAAAAAATCTAATAAAGATTTTAACTCTGTTTTAAAGTATATTTAAGTTCTAATCTCGCATTCAAAATACATAGTTCATACTTTTGATTAATAGAATAAAAAAGTGATATCCGTTTTTTGAGGCATTTATCATACTGTGCGACGTGAGACCGATGTAGCAATTAATTCTGATTTTAAGTCCATCTCAATCATTTTTAGGGTTCCGTACCTCAAAAGGAAAAACGGAACCCTTATAAGATCACTTCGTTGTCCGTCTGTTAAGACCCTATTTCTCAGGAACGCGTGGAGTTATTAAGTTGAAATTAATATGAAATATTCAGGGCAACAATCCCTTGAAGCAGTGAAAGAATTAAACTTGCTAAAGCATCACGAAGTTACCTCCAAATTTCACGACTTTTCGATTTGTACCTAATATGCTTATGTCTACTAGAATAATTTTTTTAAGATTTATGTAATAATAACACAAGGCGACAAAAACTGGATGTTTTTTTTTTATTCCTTTTATTTGTGGTTTTATTACGCCGATAAGCTTATGGCTCTTACGACGTTCTTAGTTCCGTCGGTGCTCCATGGACCAATTGAAATTTGACCAATTGCTCTATGGAGCTTTCAAAGTAGTCAAAATCATGTGAAGAACATAATTTCAATTACGTGTTCGCAGAAATTGCATTCAAATTGTCGTAAGCATCCCACTTTGGATGCTTACGACAATTTGAATGCAATCAAAATATCTTAGCTATCAGTTTTTCAATATTGTGTAAGCTGGGAGTACATTTATATTAATATTTGCGAATAGTTCTTTCAATGGTAGGTATGTAACTTTTAGATAAGTTAGATACCTTGCATTCATAGTAGTAAAAAATATCTTCACAATTAAGAAAAGTCAACGTTAATACCCGTAACGAGTATATTTTGGAGAAAAATTGTTAATAATGAATATTGCTTCCCGTTTTTCCTTGTTAATGAATCAATAAACTTATTATTATTATTAAATTATGTTCTTAACATGATTTCGAATACTTTGAAAGCTCAAATTTATCTGATGCTGACTGTACTATTATTAAAATCTTTTTCTTGAAATTGACATAAGCCTGACGAGCGAAGCATAGAAATAGGAGCATAATGTACTCTGAACAGGATGGTTTGTCATATTATTTAAATGATATAATTGTATGACGGGAAGGTATACTGTGTCTCGTTATTATCAGCCATATTTTAGCTACTGTGGGTGTACTGTGTGGGTAGTGTTGGTTATTGCGCAATAGCAAAACCATTTGCAGTTCAAATCAGATTATAATTTCACGAACAATTTAATCACACTAGTAAATCACACACTGTAGGACCACCTACAGTGTGTGATTTACTAGTGTGACCAACACGATACAACCAGATACGGAACGCGGGACACTTTCTGAGCACATGTTGTTCGTACGATGTCCAAGCTCCACATCGTTCTCTCGAGCTGTCGTCGACTCCTACGAACTCAGGCTAGACTCTGTCTGTCAAAAAATGACCGGATGCGACATATATTCATGTTACCGCTAATGTGCGTAAATCAGTTAGATGTGCAGATTAATTTGTTAATCTGCAGATTATCTGGTTGAGTCCGTTAAAGTGGAAAAAAATGTTTGTTACCGGCCAAACCCGGTTTTAGGGTGAACTAGTTTCGCCTAGGCCAAACCAGTTCACCCTACACGGGTTGCATGGTTGCAGTCGGTCGATAGGCGAAGTAGGATGCAAGAGCGAGCCAAGGGCACCCAGAGGTTAGGTTTGGTTAGGTTACTTTAAACCCTTTACACAGAAATAGAACTGGTTTGGCCTAGGCGAAACTAATTCATCCTAAAATCGGGTTTGGCCGGTAACATATTTCCCACTTTAACGGATTGTACCCGGTAATTTGCAGATTACCTAGTTAATGCGCATATTAACGTATTCCGTATTTTAACGGTAACATATACACTTCTATTATATAATTATATATCGAAATTGGACATGGCTATATTTTTCAGGGTTTTACTACGAGTACGTATGATGTATTACATCAAACATGAGGTCATAGGTGACTACGCGACACAAATCGAGAGTGGAGTTCATGCCAGGTAAAAATTATAGTTATATCATTTTATATATTAGAAAGTTTTCCAATTTTACAGTGCAAGTTTCAGTATTGCCTATTGCATACCATAAACTTGAAGCAATAATCGACTAGCACCGTGTAAACAACACGTATTATTCTTGCGCAACACGCGGGCAAGTTACCGTTCGAACTGGTATTGGCGAAAACAGCTCGTAGCTCAGTGACAACAGTTCGACCTTGAGCTGGCCTGGCTTAGTACGGAGTTTCAATAGACTAAGAGGTCTGCATAAGTACCAGCTTTGTTACAAATGACAAAAATTGTCTTCTCTTCACAATTATATTATTTTCAAACATGTGTGCGGTGAGTGAGGGTGGGTTGAACTTTAGCTATTGATTCTATATCCTTTTTGCACGACTATTGGCCGCTCTTCACATTGGCAGATATGATAATTATTGACAGCCTTTACAATCACAACAGAAGTGGTCGTTATATTTTCATGTAAACATCCTTAAGATCATTGACCATAACGACTACCGTAACAATGTGTGCCTTATCCACATCTCAAAGGTCGACAACGTCGTTTGCTAAGATGAATTTTTGATCTTTTTGCAGTTCCTTGGGAATGCGCGTACCTCGTGGTGTGGACAGCACACCTCCACGCCTGTGGTGGGATAGTGAGTGTGACGTGTCCTTGCTTGTAGGAACATACGTCCATGGTTACGAAAATTATTTGGCTATGCGTTCAGATCCACAACTTTGCTTTGTAGACAAACTGGGGCCACCAGATGATGCTGAATGTACAGATATCAAGTGAGTACATAGGATATTTTTCGCACCCAATTCGGCATAAGTGTGATTAAATAAAACAAAAGTAGCAAAGTAATCAAACATTCATCAAAATAATTATAGAGGTATGAGGAACAGGGTGTAAAGTTCACTCATACTCTATAGAAAAGGGAGGATCGTCCGACCAGACGGGTGTTGTGTCTGGCGGGCAACTGCCCGATGATTCATGTCGGGCCGTTGTATCTATGCTAGTTGCGCGGTAAACTCTGCTTGCGAGATGCAGGATTTTGTGTGACGTCAGTATAACGTGTTGTTTATCATGTGGCGTTGTAGATACCGCTACATAATACTTTCTGCAATTATTTATTGCAATACTATACAGTAGGGTGGTTGCGTAACACACTTTTTGACAATTCAACAACATTCATTGCGTCGTCTGCCCTATAACGTTCGGAAGTGTACCAAAAAATATTTGAGAAAAGGCAAGGCAGACGCGAATAAGCAATTATATTTGTAATTAAAAGCGTATTACGCAATTGGGATACAGAACTCGTTATCGGCCATTATGGCCACCGCACACCCAACTAATCGACACTTAGGCTAAGCGCGCACTACGAATTTTAATCGTTGCGATTAATAATCGCCAATCTGTAGACAATACTAATATACTAAAGTCCGCGCACTGCGGAAAAAAATCGCAGGAGAATTCGCTTGAAATTTTTTTGTGTTTTGTGATTTTATAACAAAATCGCAACGATTAAAATCGTAGTGCGCGCTTAGCCCAACTCGTCTCAAAATAAAGCTAAGTATAGTAGAATTTTCTAAATTCAAATGAAATTATACATGATTATTTTTTAATCACTATCCAAATTGTATGTAGGCAATCGGTACTATTCAAAGACTGCATGCATTCTAGAATTTTTTACAACATTTTTTTTTTCGCGAAAGTATTATCAGTTCAGCGTGGTTACGAAGTTTAAACGTTGACTACTTGCTTGCCGCGTATACTATGCTAAATGAGAGTAGCGAAATGCAGCGGGGTGGTATTCACAAACGCAGACTTTTTTTACACAATGTTGTGATGCCATATCTCAATACTATTGAAGTACCTACTGAGTGATAGTCAAAGAAAAAAAGGTTTTTTTTTCACCATCATTTAATTTTGGATAGTGATTAAAAATTATTTCTGTATGACGCTTGAACCACTCGGTGCCCATCCGTCGCTCAATTCAGGCAAACTAAGGCTCTACGATACGATAGTACCATCCTTGCCCCCCAGCGTTGAAGACCCACCGGCAACGCGTCGTCGTAAAGCAAAGATGTAGTATAGGCCTCGTAGTTTCTAGGTCTGAAATTTGGAGTTGAGACGATGTTTGAAAGATTTGTTGTCTACACATCTTTTTATGACGAGAAACTGTAACAGTACTTAATTGATCCCTTCAACCCTTCAAAAACCTCGGTCACTTTTAGTTAGATCCAATAGGAAACGCCGACTTCATCTAGTTATAAAAAACATGACTGACGTGTAAAAGTGTTAGTACAAACCTACTTACAAAAAATAAAATCATTTCATTTCAATAAAATCTTTTTTGTCAGCGCACACAGCCGCAAAATGCGCGTATTTAGAGCGTAGACGGGCCGCGCGAGAATTGAGCGACGTTTATTAATTAATTAACTATTGCCGTCTCTCTCTCTCCCCCCGTAGAGTGCGATAGGGACAACTGCAGCTCAGAACGATTTTACCTAGAAAAAACCATGACCGATCGACGTTTCGTATTCCCCTGTTTTCTCCTCGAAACCTAAGCCGATTAAAATATTTTTGGTATCAAAATTTAAAGGAAGAATAGATCTATGCCCCTATCATTTGTTTTTATCTTAAAAACTTTTCAATTTTCTTTAGTAGTCGTCTGATTACGTAGGTAAAAACGGGGCATTTTTTTAGGTTTTCGGAAAATCATATTTATTTTTGTAATAATTAAAAAAAAAAAACAATGACAGGGGCATGCCTTTAATAGACCTAGATTTTTATAAATAAAAATGATTACTCCAGAGGCATTATCCAGGAAGAGAATAGGGGAATACGTTTGTATTGAAAAAATGCAGCCCATCTACGCTCTTAAGTATGGTCATGGTGCTCATGAGCTGACTACTGTGCAGAAGAAGTATTTTTAAATCGCGTGTAGTAGTCCTGGCCTATCCGCACTGTCCACTGCTGCGTAGCATATGTTTTGTATTTTACGGTGTAAGGTATCCTGTATGTACCGCTATGCGATGCCCGCACGTTAGCCGATATTAAATATGGTTTATATAATGACGGTTGATGTGCGGGCACAGCATTATTGGGCTTCATTGTGACTGCATCGTGCGAAATTACACTTCAGGCTAAATGTTTTATCGAGAAATACAATATTTAAGAAATTTTAAACGCATTTTAAGAGGGGGTGCATTTTGAAGTTGGCAATGTTGCAAATAACTGTCAAATATTAATAAATAAAATTATGACATATCGCTGTGGTAGTGTATTAAAATATTGATAATGAATTCCCATAATAATAATAATAACCCCACCGCCGTATGTCTACGTAGACGTCGCACTGAAAAAAAATAAATTTTTACTTCACCACATTAAAGTGATTTCATTAAGACTTACTGACTTTATACAGTAAGAAGAAATCTTTGTAAAACAGTAAAAGACAAAACAGTAACTTTTAATGATTGAACATACTATTTACTGAAAAAAAAAACAAGAAAAAAGAAAACCACCATTACTGTAATGTAAGTAAATTTCATTGGTCTGAACGGTATCACCAAATGAATAAAACAATTATTTTTGTGAGCTTTTACTCATACTTAAAACATTAAAGTTTACTGTCATGACGGTAACATTTTGCCTCAAGCTATTTTCAGATCAGTAAAAATACTGTTTTGAACGTTAGGCTCAAAAGGAAGTGTATAAAGCAGTTCAGATCACTGTTTTTTTTTTTCATTTTTATTTACTGCTTATGTCTTTCAGTTCGTGGTGGGGCTGGCGCGCTCCGAACTCTAGGCCTATGCCGGAAGAGTTTACTTTGCCGGAACAGGTCCAGGGTGAGGAGCCAGACCATTAGAGATACAAAAACCCGCAGGGCAGCATGTGGCGAGCTGTTGGGCAGTAGCGACCCCACGGACCCTGTCTCCCGGGAGAAGTCTTGTTCCTCACCTCATTCTTGCCTTTATTGGCCGGCTTGAGTGAAGATTCGCAAGAGCAAACTTGCTCGGAGGAAGAAAGTATTCCAGTAAGATGCTGGTAGGGATCTTGACCGTACTTCCGGGATCGTCCTGATAGCCGTGGAATACCTCTCCACTCCTCATAAGCACCTCAGGACATGTTGCCCCCTTTTCGCTACGTCACTATGTGCTAGCGACCGTTTCCGGGGGCCCATTATTGAGTGTGCAAGTCACCCCCTGTTATTTTATCCGTGTATCTAAAAAACATTGATCAGGCAGGGGTCATAGTTCTTCCATAGTTGGTAACCAGGCCAATTTAGCCACCCAAACCCATAGTCCAACTTTTTATTTTTCCATATCCTGCAATAGTCTTACACCAACCGGAGGGTTATCCTTGGGTGCACTTGCATAGTGTATACAGGGATAATCGTCGGTTGGTGCCGCATTTGATTACAATCTCCTAAGGGGCCTCTGCGAGTTGGCTTCGGCCCCTCGTACGCCTTCCAAAGGACCCCATAGTCCCGAGATATGTAAAACCATAAAAAAAATGTCTCCCGACAGATTTCGGGCACGTTGGCCGATCTCATCGGAGATTAGCTAGGTACGCAGGAGATATTATAGTGCACGAGTGTGTACGTAAATACAGGTGCACTCTCTGTTCCTAAACTCTCCTAAGTCTCATAGTCCGATGGGACGGCAATCCGACACGACCGGAGAAAGATCAGGCGCAGGACCAACGGCTGTACGTGCTGTCCGAGGCACGGGGGTATTAAACCGCCAACTTCCAAACTCCGGGCTGCTATCATGAAATTACAAATGGAAGACCTGATAACACTTTTGCTCGACCTAGGAATCGAACCCAGGACCCCACGCTCAGTAGTCGCGCTTGCAACCACGAGACCAACGGAGCAGTCAATAATTACATAGATTAAATATTACACTGAATTAGGCGTCGGAAAGTTTAATTTTTTTTTTATTGCAATACATGATAAATATTTTAGTACTTACTCTACAGAGCGATATTTGATCATTTGATTTAGTAATATTGACAAATTAATCAAAACTGCGAAATAGACGCAGGGGCGGCTTAGTGCGTTGACTATCTTTACTAATTTTTTCGTTAAGGTCGAGCTTGCTTTTCATCGTTCTATTTGACTATAAAATCTGATTTCTTATATTAAAAATGAGGTCTGTCTGACTGACATGTATGATGTGTAACAGGAGTGAAGAAAGGAAGGTGCGAGGTAGTGTAGTAGGAGACGAAGATTGCACAGACGATGTATCTAGTGGAGCTGGAGCAACATCCCCCGCGGCTTCTCCTCGGCCCGATGATGACAGTACTCAAAGCAGTAGTGGTGGACATTTATGGCCCTCAATGCAAGATTTGAATACGAGACTCCGGAGACTAATCACTGCATATCAAAGAAACTACAAAAGAGAGGAGCTTAAAATGCAACAAAGAGCTAAGGTGCGTAATATAAAAGCATTTTTTTTTGTATTTTAAAACAAACATAAATAAACAACCACAACACAAACTATGAAATTTTAGAGTACTGTGTGTGGCCTAAACCCGCACTTAAGTCACGCTTTTCTGTGACTTAAATAATCCATTATTGCACGGCGTACGCCTGAAAATTACACTTAAATACAAACTTATTTTTGCTGTCGATAAAATCAATATTGTGCATGCGTAAATATATATCCCGACTACGAAACCCTCCACTGTACGTGTACGACACGCACTTGGCCGTTCTTTTTAAATTCAATTATGAAATGCTAATACTCCGCCTTTATTTTCAAATGTTGCTTTTTGTTGTTCGTTGTTTCAAGACCGCTTCAACTTAAAAAAATGCCTTCCGTACTCCGTATCAAAAAGTCCTAAAATCAAAAAGACCTAATAGCAAACATCCTTCGAACAAATGATCCTAAAAACAAAAGAGCGGAAATGGTACAGTCATACAACACATAAATATGATTTTTTTTTAAAGGATTACTTTTATATCAAAATCACAAGTCATTTATTCAAATTAGGCTGAGAATCAGCACTTTTCGAACGTCAGAATTACAAAAGACAGTCCCCCAAAACGCCCGCCCTTCAACACTTCCTAGTGCTTTCGCTGGGAAGAAGAAGTGGCTCAATAAACTCCCCAGCTGCACAGCTGTCTGTCTGTTAGAAAATCCTTGATTGTATACAATAATAAGTATGCAAAGTAGTTACAAGACACAACATTAAATTAAATTATTTGCCATAATTATGTCAGCTAGCCATGCCAATATACCAACAAATACAATAAAAAACTAAACATACTAAGCAAAAAAAAAATGTAAAAAAAACTTACTACCTAAATAAAAGCTTCCAGGCATAAAGGGCGTGACATAGTTATGCAATGGTGGGTTCTGTTCACATAGCTGTCACTTGAAGTCACAAATGATAAACTAGGACCATCGAAGTAAAATAAATAAACTAGTTATTATAATAATTATCATCATCTCGAGACTATAAACTTTAAAATCTAATCTACCGACCAGTCCTTCGTTAGGTCAAGCTCGTCTCGCCACTATGTCATCTTGCGCGTAACGGGACCCACTCGGGGGTTCTTTTAGCCCATAGGTTTTCAACCATATTTTGCCCACCACCTACTTTAAGATTTTTTTTTTACTAGAGGCCTCTATTTTATTTTACTTACCAACTGTCGCGAATCTGAAACAGCTATTGCCACGATTTTATTTAAACGTGTAATTTTATATAGTCGTAAGATAGGACATATAATTTTCTCTGGGTCTTTCTGCTGGGACCCTGAAAGTCTAAAACAACCACGAGTGGGCGTTATCGCCCATGTCGAGAACCTATGTTTTAAACCAATTCTCATCTGAAATGCGCAGACATGACCGGCCTAGTCCCACTTAAGCTTAGCACTTTCTAAGAGATCACAGATGTTTCATAAAAGTAAATTTTAAAAAGTAAAAACCGACTTAAATTAGTAGATTGTTTGCCAAGGGAGCAAACCACTATTTTGAAGGCGTGAGAGTTTCAGTAGAATCCTGAGCGCAGAGAGGGATTCAAAGTACGACGCCTTATGAATAAGAATAGTACGTTTATTTATTTACCTACCTACTCATTTTTTTATAAAACTAAGTAAAATCCTAATTTGAGTAAACAACGAAGGCAGAATGCTTTTCGCGCTTTTTAAATTTTTTCACAAACTTTTTTTTTAGTTTGGCTTGCGCGTTTTAATTTATCATACAGCCTGTTACATGTTCATACAATATTCGTGATTGATCTCTGGTGATAGGAACTTTTACTAACAATATCCACATTCCACCTAGGGATTAAAGAGCTATTTTAGTCGTCCCTGTTTACGAAAATCTGTCTAGCTCTTTTTGAATATATGTGATAAAAACATGTTTTCTGCGTTATTCCGGTCATAAAATAGGTACGATATAAGTGTCGTACGTAGTGTACGTAAGATACACTCACAATATATTTGTAAGGCACAAACTAAACAACATACCGATTGACCTACCGATACCTACATCAATCTTTGCTAATTGGTTGCCACACATTGTTCGATTCTCTGTCTCCAAAGAGTTCACATAATTCCCATTCAGACTAAATAGTGAAATCATTGCGATCAACTTGGAGGCTTTTCACAGTTCTAACCTAAAGTAACCCATTTGTTGCCTACTTACTGCGACGAGTATAGGCACAAAATACAGATAGTACAGAAGGCAATCTACATACAAAGTGCGCTCGAGCAACGCACACATAGATACCGCTCACGGACACGTTATCTCGGACGGGTTGGGAGTAGTGCGAGCGCGGGTGCCATCCGCTTGAGACACGCGTCTGTGAAGTGCAAAAATGGAGCAACAAAAAAATGCCTATCTAAGCTCGATTTATATAATAGTTTCCAATTTTGAATCAGTATAAACGAAGTAACTTTTTTGCAAGGTTTTTTCACGCCACCAACTATTACGTAAGTTGAAAACATGATTTTTTTTGTTTGTGTGTTTTTAAGTTATTAGGGAGTTTCGATAGTGAAAATTGACGAATTAAAATTTTATATGTTTTTGTTCTGTAAACTTTTTGTATTGTAATACTACGTTTATAGTTTTGTTTTAATATTGTAGAATAAGCTCAACAATAAATCGAACAACTAGATACGAGTGCCACTACCACGATAGTTTTTTGTGCATAAGCCAAAGTTGACAACGCTAGCGCGACCGCCGAGCGTAGGTATAAAAGTGAAGTACAGACTTGTGATTGCCTTCTGTCCAATATGTGTTTTTTGGTAAAGGCCAGAAAGTTATAAAACTATAGAACTTTTAATAAATGTATTTTAAAAAAAAGCGTAAGTTATTACAAGGTCAATAAGTTTTTAAAGGAAAAAGAAGAGGTCAAAAGTGGTACAATACTCCGAAGATTTTTAAACGCTAATGTGGTGTACCTTATTAGAAAGCTTATTTATTTAGCTACTCGATTATAGTTAAATATAATTTTTTCAGGCGCCTGTTTTTGTAAAAAAGTGAAAAATGATTCAGTACAAACAATACGCACATAGCCTATATATATTTATTAATTTTATGCAATATAATTATTTTAAATGTGGCTAAAATTTCCGTTTCTTTCCGATTTTATTTATAATTTTAGCTGCGGCTCCATGAAATTGAGACAAAAAATATTGATTAACATGACAATGCAATATCAAAACGTGTCGAAAAAAGGCCAAATCTTTTACAGATTTGACCATTTTTCGACACGTTTTGAAATAAAAAAAATCGCAATGACGTTGAAATAAAAAAAAACCATCCAATCCGCGAGGTGGAGTCAATTGTCATTGTCATTGTCACGGCATTTGCCACAGGGCTGCCAACCCTAAAATATAAATAATGTTTGTAGTTAGTGATGCAAGCATTTTAATTTTCAACACTTGTTTAAAAAAAACGGGCGGCCGTAAAAAAAATGCCCAAAAACATCAGAATAATTACCCTCTTTCAGCCCATATAGCTTAGAAGGCTGTTTAAATTTTCAATTATTTTAGTACCAAGCCCCATACATTTATTGAACGTCTCCTTTAATAATTCCCTTTTTAATTAAGTCCTAATTTTTGGTGTTGGTGATGTGCGCTTGTCCTTTCTTTTTCCTTTAAGAAAAATCAAAACTGAACTTCAAATGATTACAAATTTAGTCTATCTATTTACATTGACATAGCAATAAAATTGAGAGCCAAACAATTTGGTACGAAGTTCTTTAAAGGAGCTTGCTGTAGGAGTAAACATGGAGAAATCGTCACGTAACGAAAAAGCGTTATGCCCCTTCCATGCAACTTTTTATTACATATATAGAGTAAGTCAGAGAGAGAGATATATATAGTTTTCGTGGTTTTCGAGGGTGCTGAAGCCTATAGTGGGGTCAAAATAAAAATCCAAATGGCGGCTGCGAATATTTTCAAAAAAGAATCATGGCAGGATTTGTACAAAAAATAAAGATGTTTAGAGATGTTGGAATTCTAATTTTTATACTCTTGGGTGCCTAAAGAGTATCTTATGGCATTTATAATATTTTTTATAACCCCGAAATAACAATATAATGTTCAAAGTAAATAGTTTAACGAGGAGCTCATTATTTCAGAACGAAACGGCGGCGGCGGCTGTCAGTGTAAACAGCAGTGGTAAAGATATAAATCTTTAGAGATTTGCCCTACCGCGTCAAAACATAGTCGCATTTCTGATTCCTTTTGACACCTCTGATACACAATGACGCAGTGACTACTCATGATTGTCATAGAAACGTTATTTAATAAGGTGTGAGCTCACTCTTGTCAGTATGGTCATGTTTTCTTGTAACTAAGTACAGTGAGGGCAAATCTAGCTATTTAAGACTTAAGGTGAATGGATAGTGGTAGACCGCGAAATTCAAATTTTGTTCCGTTTTTTTGCAATTTGCAGGCCAGTGTCAGATTGTATCTTGATCAAAATATGATTCGCGATAATAACAGGTCGCGGTCGAAATAGGTACTGTATTTTTTTTTAATAAATACAAAATAATAAATAAAATGGGCAACAAGGTGGAACGAAAAACTGATATATTCATTTCGACACATTTTAATTATGCGGGATTTTAAAAATATGATAAGTATATCAATCTACTCCTGGTATGTAATGTATTCTCAACATTGGAAAATATTTTGAACCCTCTAAATTAACTCTCTTTTTTTTTGTATAATGAATGTAAGGATATCGCCATGATTCTTTTCGCAGCCGCCATCTTGGATTTTCATTTTGTACTTCGTTTCTGTCGGGGGTCCCCCGACCCCACACGTTTTTTTCTTATGTGCCACTGCTAAAGGGCTATATTTCACCGGGACATAATGGCAGCGCAACCAGTCGCCGCCACCAACAAAATGTATACAGCTCTATAGAGAGTTACTCACCTGGTGTCCGTTTGGTTGCGCAACCAATTTGGCGGCGCGACCAACTCGGACGCGTGCACAGAATGTTACTGGTTGCGCCGCCACGCTGGTCGCGCCACCACTAATTACTATAGCCCTGTATGGTGTCTCACTCACACTCACTCGGTCGCCAGTGACGGTCTTCAAGGTCCATTTTGATACTGTCTCAGTGTGGTGTGGCGACTCTGGTGTCTGTATGGTGTCTAGTTTGGTAGCTTACAGACACCACGGTGGCGCGACTGGTTGCGCCGCCATGGTGTCCCAGTGAAATATAGCCCTAAGTTCTTCTTTATTTTTTATTTCAATGCCTTTCAAATAAATGCTACAATGAGCTATGACCATAAAAACCGATGGTGATTTTTCAGCATTACTGCACTTTACAAATAGGATTTGCTAATATGACATTTTTCCTAAGTGTCGTTTGATTAAAGGTCGTTTTGCTATTATGATGACCATTTGCTTTTACGAATTTTTGATACGGAGAGAAAAAATGTATGTTCACAATGACGTTAAATCATAAATTAATTCTAAGCAATATTTATAAGTAAGGGGGAAACTCTTATACATTAAGATTATTAAGTAAGAATTTCATTCAGAAGATGGAGCGACGAGAACGGATGGATCAGTTGGCCAGAGATGAGGTGTCACAATGGCGTTGGACGCGCGCAGACGAAGAAGCATTCCGTCGTACCGTTGCTTCCTATGGAGTGGAGTTCGACCCAACCACTAAAAGTCTTCGCTGGAGTCGTTTTAGAACACTTGCACGATTGGACACTAAAAGTGATGACGCTTTAACGGATTATTTAAAGGCATTTATGGCCATGTGCAAACGTCAGTGTGGACTTTCTGTGGGAGAAGCTGAGCTACCGACAAGAGCAGATTTAAAAGCAGAGCCTATAGGAGAAGAGAGAGCTATTGCTACTCTTGAAAGGTAATGGTATCATATTACTTATTTCGAATAAACTTGCTTGGTAAACTGTATCGAAGGAGTCCTCTAAACGTTACCCACAGATCGAAAACTGGAAAGTTTTGACAGTTCGATTCGATATGAAGACGTAAAGTCTGCAACATGAAAAACAACCTACATAGTACATACAGTAATCATATAATTGCCAATAAATTAAAAATACTGTTAACTAATTTAAGCGTTGGTACAACAAGACACTCGGTTAATCGGTTGTCAAATAACTCAGCTGCGCACCGTGGTCGGAACAAATTGAAGTTTCATTATAACTTTTTAATGAAGTATAGGATACTAATGAAACTTCAGTACCATTTATAGGCAGTATTTACCTGTATAATAACGTTTGAAGTTAGTCTTTGGAGAGCTTATTGGAAGTGCTAGAACATTGATTCATTATTGTGGATTCTTTTATTGCGTAACAAATTATAACTAATTAGCCAGATGTCCTTTACAAAAATTATAAATATCCGTTTAGTCAATTCCGAGATGCCGAAATCGTGCAAACGTTACAGCAGCAAGATTTTAAATATCTTCGCAACCATAGCAAATAAAACACAAATTAGGTTGTAACATTTATTTCTAATTGATATCTAATTATTTAGATTACATTTATTTCAACATACCCGTTAGAAAACAAAAGATCTGGCTGCGGTAACGTTACTACAACCGGAACTGTTTTTATCAATTTAATTAAAAAACTATTAACTTACGAAATTAAAAAATCTGCTTACCAATTCCAGAAGCTGTATATCTAATTATCTATTGCACTTAGATGACTATTCGACATTTTCTGGCTGGGGTAACGCACACGACTCATAATGCGAAGCATTAGAGTGCTTTACGGTCGAAACATTTTTTTTTGCCTCCTTTTTGCAACTGTTTCTATTGTTATACTCCTGCTAGTACACAGAACCTACTTAATTTATATACCATTTATAGATAACTGGCTTCTTCCCGCAGCTTCTTCCGTGTGAATTTTTTTGTTCCCCCGACCCACCCCGTCGTTATCGCATTGCCTGCCTGCGCTATAACTTTGTTTTCGCTTAGCTAAAACTTCAGACTTTTTTTTTTTGCGCAATTCCTAAGGCTCCTAGCGTGATGTTTATAGCCTATAGCCTTCCTCAAGAATTGGCCTATCAAATACAAAAAGATTTTTATAAATCCGAACGATACTACCAGACATTAGAGCTTACAAACAAACAAACTCTTCAGCTTTATTATTAGTATTATTTTAAAACTATGATAACTCCTAAGATATTCACTGAAATCAAATAATGTAAAATGGCAATTTTGATCAAAATTAAATACTTGTGATGAATAACGTATTTATTTGGATAAGGAATAATATCGGGGGGCACGGCAGTGCCCCCGCCAAGTCGAGCGCGAAGCAAACACTGCCGTACCATCCTTTGCTGGAACCATTTCGCCGCATTTTCAGGCCCCTATTTGAGAACCTCTGGATAAGACCAGAACGCAGAAATTTTCGTCATCCAGTAAGCTATAATCACGTACTTATAATCCAAAATTTCAAGTCTGTAGGTTATTTAGTTCCGAAGTTAAGCGAAAGCAAAGTTTCGCATTTACGACACTCACTCACTCACTAATCATCAAAATAGAACTAGTACTTCCCATAAACTCAGAGTGCTGAAATTTGGTACAGAGTTAGGGTTTAATGGCCACATAAAGGGAAAACTATAAAAATTAGGATAATCGAAGATCTGGAGTACCTGGTGACCCTGATAAGAAAACACAAGAGCCCAACCAAACTATTAGAGATCGACATACCGCCTTTACAAAAAATATTTAACTTGGTGGGCCGCTTCATTTGATGTGAAAAATTGAAGGTCTGAAGTATCTGATGAAGAACCCTCAGCTGGTCTTAGCTGTATTAGAGATATGGTAATTCCATTGGTATTACTACGACGAATAAATAAAAATCGACTGTCATTGCAAAAACCTAGCGTAGTGGGACACATCTTCTAATTTAATCTAGCATATAGCGTCCCACTGATGGGCGAATGCCTCCCCTTCTGCTTGTAATACGCATATAAATTTAAAGGAAAACTCTGGATAAGAGTAGACTGGCTTTTATACTTATACTAACAAGTTTACAAGAAGAAATAGTCGAACGATTAACTTTATTCTACTCGAACATTACACAAATTAAATAAACAAAGGAGGATGGACAAAAATGTATGGAAGCTGGTACCCGAAAAACATGGCAACCAAACAAAATAATTTAGATACAGTTTTAAAGGTCTAATTAGATAGAGCAATAGTCGTTAGGGGGGATAGTCTCAGTTCGCTGTCCGTTCAGAGATATATAACCTTTAAAGGTTAGGTTAGGTTATCGTTAGGTTAGGTCATAAGTAACAATAATAGACTCTTGCTTTATCGTGACGTGCCTGAATTTTATCTACCTTTTTTTTACCCCGTTTTTTCATTTACACTACGCTGGGGGACGCGGGAACGTACAATCCTTCCGCAACGCCCTAACCTAACCTTAACCTAACCTACATAATGTTTATGGTTGTATATCTCGGAACGGACAGCGAACTGCGACTATCCTCCTTAACAACTATTGTTCTACATAATTAGACCTTTCAAGCTGTATATAAATTATTTTGATTGGATGTAATTAGTTTTCAACGCCCTAACCTAACCTAACATAAATGTATAATGTTAAAGGTTGTATATCTCTGAACGGACAGCGAACTGGGACTATCCCCATAACAACTATTGTTCTACATAATTAGACCTTTCAATCGGTACATAAATTATTTTGTTTAGATGTAATTAGTTTTCGGGTACCAAAACGCCCTAACCTAACCTAACATAAATGTATAGTGTTAAAGGTTGTATATCTCTGAACGGACAGTGAACTGGGACTATCCCCCATAACAACTATTGTTCTACATTTCAATCTGTATATAAATTATTTTGTTTAGATGTAATTAGTTTTCGGGTACCAAAACGCCCTAACCTAACCTAACATAAATGTATAGTGTTAAAGGTTGTATATCTCTGAACGGACAGCGAACTGGGACTATCCCCCTTAACAACTATTGTTCTACATAATTAGACCTTTCAATCTGTATATAAATTATTTTGTTTGGATGTAATTAGTTTTCGGTTACCAAAACGCCCATCCTCCTTACACTAAAATATTAATTTCGCTCAAAATTTGGTCAAAATATAATGCATTGGACTAAGAGTGGCGGTGATACCCCCACACGTCGCTAGATGACGCTGACTGTATTTTAAAACGCGCTTAAGTTTGTTTTTCCGATAACCTTTTAATAATAATTTGATTCACGAATTATTGCCTTTTAAGTCAAAATTTGAGATCATACCCCGGGCATACGTGTACAGAGAATAATTCCCAATCTGTGTGGCGTATGCCCTAACAATTCACAAGAGCCAAGGTTTAAGTCTAAAAAATACCCTCATGGACATTGGCACCTCCATATTCTCTTGTGGCCAAGCCTACATGGCGCTTTCACGAGTAATCAAAATTCATGGGGTGCACATCATAAATGTTGACTTCAAGAGTTTAAAAGCTCAAGCTACAACGATCACCGAATACAACCGGCTTAGGCATAAATACCGCACCGATCTTTCAGAAATTAAACCGTCTAAAAGAATAAATAATGAACGCGAATGGGCAATACGAAAAACTGTTGCTACTGTACAAGAATCAGAACCGGAAAAAAATAAAATAAAGATTTGTAATAATAAAAAAACTAAAAACTGTGTCTAATAAGAAAATCTAATAAAATAAATCAATATACGTACAAAAAGAATACGTACGTACGTATACGTTTCTACAAAAAGAAGTGAAATCCCAACAAAAACATTCTGTAAAAAACTAGCCAAGTCTCAATGGAGCTGCTTGTTTATCTCTAAAAAGTAATGAAATCTAGACAAAGTCGTACCAAGTCTAAGGTTCCTTACTGCGATTTCTTTATTATTATAGTTAATGTTGTGTGACTTGGCCGTTGAAGGGTACACAAGGGTACAAAACCAGGTGCTCCATGACACCATTGCACCAATCTGTCGCCAGAACCGCTACCCATTGACGATGGAAAATTGCCACTTGGAAAACGTTGATTCAATAACTAGTCAATTGTAGGCTTGATAAAGCTGCGTATTTCAATAATACTTATGTATAGGCGAGCCTGAAACAAACAGTATTAAAAATTATTTCCAGTACAGACGGACTTATAATCATTGATAGAAGTCCGTCTGTACGTCTATTTTATGTTAGATCGGTGGTCGATTTGACGCTCCAAAAAGAAGAGAGCAGAAGTCAGCATTGTCAATGCTGAATGCATGTGTTGCACAATCAACAACAGCCTAAAATTAGACACTAGCGTCCAATTACCAATACCAGTATGGGCTATTATCTCGCTTAACAAACATAGGTAGTTTACAACAGATATAACATTACGTGTAAACAAAATTGACTTGTACCCACTAACGTATAAAGAATGTTCAACGGCCAAGTCACACAACATTAACTATAATAATAAAGAAATCGCAGTAAGGAACCTTAGACTTGGTACGACTTTGTCTAGATTTCATTACTTTTTAGAGATAAACAAGCAGCTCCATTGAGACTTGGCTAGTTTTTTACAGAATGTTTTTGGTGGGATATAACATTACGCGTGTAAACAAAATTGACTTGTATCCACTAACGTATAAAGGATGTTCAACGGCCAAGTCACACAACATTAACTATAATAATAAAGAAATCGCAGTAAGGAACCTTAGACTTGGTACGACTTTGTCTAGATTTCATTACTTTTTAGAGATAAACAAGCAGCTCCATTGAGACTTGGCTAGTTTTTTACAGAATGTTTTAGGTGGGATCATGTTTATAAAAACACCTTCGCAAATCATGCATTATTTTAGAACAAATTTGATTACCATAAAAAAGGTTATAGTGAGTCAACCTTAGAAGATAGGCATAAGCTGTCGCGGACTATTTTAGAACTTTTTAAAGGGGAACAATTCCGTCATACATGATTTTTGCGTAACTTTAACCGTTTACGCAACGTACGCGACGGAAGCTCTCAAAAGGAATAATTGTTCCCAATTTCGCAATATTTTTGATTGATGCTCCGCTCCTATTGGTCGTAGCGTGATGTTATATAGCCTATAGCCTACCTCGATAAATGGACTATTCAACTCAAAAATAATTTTTCAATTCGAACCAAGTAGTTCCTGAGATTAGCGCGTACAACCAAACCAAACACAAACAAACTCTTCAGCTTTATAATCTTCTTTTCCTACTAATATTATAAATGTGAAAGTTTGTGAAGTTGTTTAAATGTTAGTTACTCAATCACGCGTAAACCAATGAACAGTTTTTGATGAAAATTGGCACATAGATAGACCATTTCCACAAACACATAGGATACTTTTAATCCACGGGATCGAAACTTACGCAGGTGAAACCGCGGGGCGCTGCTAGTCTACTAAAAATAACGTTGTATATAGGGTGGCCGGGGAGTTGACGTTCAAACGTAAAATTTAGATACTTTATGATGAGGAGTATCCGAATCACCCCTATGTATGTTCTACGATTTTTCGTAGTTTTCGAGATAGAATATTTTTAATAATTTTTTTCGTAATTTTCACCTAACATCTGTTTTAGATTTTTTTTCTCGTTCTGTTGAACATTTCTGGTTCAGTTTTTTTGTGATAACTAATTAGCATAGTCTAACCTAACACCCTAAAAAATATGGTTTATCTAGGAATTGCAGAACTTACTTAAAAATTAAATGGGGAAATTACTTTGAACCCAAAATCTCCCCATTTAATTTTTTTTTATACTTTGAAAATTTGTGAGTACTGAGCTGAAATCTTAATTTTGAACTTTCGAATAAATTCTAAGTAAGTTCTGACTTCTGACTGGTACTTCCGAATCTCAATAACGGGAGCGTTTTCGAACATATGTAGTTCCTTTACTAACATTTAATGGCGCAATTTGTGACAGTAATAACATTTGATTTATGGCGTCACATTGTAAGGGTTTACGAGAAATCTATAAAAACTGAATGTCCAGCCAGCCTGAGTTCAAGCTAGCTAGCTGGATACATGTATCCGCTGCCTGATGATCTACGGCCTTCGAAATGTGTTTTCAAAATTTTGTGACGGGGACTCACTATACTTTACTAACTAGTTTCATTTAAAAAATCACCCTGTATAAATTGATTTAACTTACGACTTATTTTACGGCTTTACTGTCATGCAAATTTCGCTTTTTATGTAATTTTCTACATAATTTACCGGCTGCCGAAAAAAATATCGTTTTTTAACGCAATACAAAAAAACCCGTAAGTTTTTCGAATCAAACTCTTTTCTCAACAGTATTTAGTTTCTAATCTAATACCTTTTGACAGGATTGATCTTCTACGAGTTTTACGTGAAGAAGTTGCTCCACATCCGGCACTAGATACTCGATTGGCTTTATGTGAGCGATCACCGGACACTCCACCGTGGTGGCAACCGGCTCGACACGACAAACTGTTGGTTTTAGGTGTCTGCAAGTAAGTTTTATTTGCATACTTTTGCTGTGTTTTTCGCAACGTGTCACGAAGGCAAACACGTTTATTCGTAGGATAAGGTACATACGAAGTTGTTAAGTACCTATAACTACAATAGTTCAATACACATCCGCCGTTGAAAGTCGCTTTCCAGTTTATACTGGTTTTGTTACCATTGACGTGAGGCCTGTGTACGATATTTCAAATGTTTGAAACCTCTAAACCGCGTTAATCGTAAAGCGATTAACGCGAAGTAAATTTGCAACTAGAATTAAGTTCAGTTTGATTTTACCTTTTTCTAGGTGATAATCAAAGTAAAATTCAAGAATTAACTACGATGTTACTACGAAACCTCTCTGCACTCAGCTCAGATAAAATATAAAGTTCTCCGTAAATGTTACTGATTGGCACCTTTATTCTGGGTTTATTAATGAGGGGTTTATGTAACCAAAGAACGACCTACTTTTCAAATATTATTATGAGGTCCGTTGGCAGTAACGACCGGTTTCTGGAACGAAAATTATCGACGACGTTGATAATTAATTCAACCAATCACAGCAGGTTACGCGCGCTTCCCCTTTTTGTTAGCAAAATTTTGTGTTGATTTTAGTTCCTGAAACCAGGCGTAAGTCTTCTATAGAAATGTTAATTATTCATTTTCTGGTATCCAATTATAACTAACATTAGATTTATTAACAGTTGATTATTTTCTTTTTTTCGAACCTTAAATAAATTTTTCAGGCACGGATTGGGTGATACATATAGTAAGCTGTTCTGTGATCCCAAAATGCCATTCGCTGATTGCGCTAGCAAGTGGTATGCGAGTCACAAGAGCGCAACTAGAAGCGAAACACAGAAGATATCTTCCGACGAGGAAGACGCGGCCGGCTCGGAAGAGGCTGCCGGCGAAACGCGCATGTCACTGAGACGCAGTAAGAGAACCTCCAACAATTGCGATCGGAACATCGAAGACGACACAGACGCCCTCTCTGAACTAGAAACGTTAGCCAAGCTCGGGCGGATCGAGGAGACATTGCCTCCGGAGCGCTGGTTCTCAGAGCGTGCGCTCGAAACGCGCCTGCACCACATTGCACACGCCGTTCAGAACCGCGAGTGGCCCGCCGCCGCCAAACAGGACGCGCGCGTCGCGCCCGACGCGCTTGACGAGCGCAAGCTGGGGCCTAAGCGTCACATCGCCATCGACGTTGAGACCGACCGCGCTAAGCTGCACGCGCTGCTGTCCGTGCCACAGGCCGCGCACACGGGCGGCGGGGCCAGCGCGGCGCCGGGCGACAGCAGCGCGCCGCCGCCGGCGCACCAGCGCGCGCAGGCGGCTCCAGCGCCCTCGGCCGCGCCCGTGGATCTATCCGCGCCGCTGGACCTCAGCGACGTGCACGATTTCTCTGTGGCTCGCCGCACGCAGAGCCCCGACGCGGCGCCCTCCGCCGTGCCTTCGCGCAGCCGACTCGACGACACTCTATCCAGGCTTATGAAAAGAAAGAATGTGGTGAGTTGAAACTCAATTTTTTGTTGTGATTAAAAGTTACGCCTGCAATTTACCTGCTTTGTGGCGTAATGAAATTTATAAATACACAGGCAGTGCCCTAAATCTCATATGGAGGGAATGTTTGTACCCCATCATTCTTATCAACTTTCACTATGGAATCAAACATGAAATCGCGAAAAAGAATCATCTGTTCGAAACATAAACTGACAAAACAGTTGATTTATGAAACTTTCCGGAATAAAATCTGTCTTGTATTTTGAAAGAACTAAGCAGTCACAGACAAATCATGATAAGCGACTTGGTTTAATACAATTTGTACATTTTTTGGAATTCCTCAAATGGAAAAAACGTAACCCCTATAGGCTCACGTCGTTGTTCATCTGTCTGTCAAGACAAATGGTGAATGGGGGAATGTATTTTTCTCATTTGCAATGGTAAGTTTGTCCTTCAATCCGAAATCAGAAAGTCATAGGCCATATTATCTTAAAGTATAATCATATCTTTATTTCACTCAAATTGGTAGCTATGTACACTCGATCAAATGTGTTTTTTTTTTTTTCAAGTTAATTTTGCCCTTCAAAGTCAAAGTCAAATCATTTATTTCAAATAGGCACATTAAAGGCACTTTTGAACGTCAAAAAAAAAAACTAAATAGAAATGAATCTAGTCGCCCATTCGAAAAGGTAGTTTTCGTATGGAGAAGAATGGGCAAGAAACTCCACCGTTACTCTTTTAAAAATGTTTTACAAGGTCTTGTATACATAATAAAAATTATATGTGAACACGATGCACCCATAATAAAATTAGTCTACCACAAAAGGTAAAAAGAATAAAAAATTAAGCAATGACAGGTAAATCAAATAAGTGATAGATACATGGTGCTCACATATTTACAAGTTATTTAAAAAAAAAAAATGCAAAAGTAGTTGAACTTTAACAAGTGTGTGAGCCGCTGTAGTCGCAGATTGTAAAAATGAATTAGAATAAGATGTCATAATATATATATAAATTAAATTAGGAACAAGTTTGATTTTGTCTAGACTTTTAGATTGTCCTATGGAGCAGGACCAGCATGTTTCCAAACATTCTTATCTTGGATATAATCCTCTAATTTGTAATATCCTTGTTTACAAAGTGTACTTTTAATATGAGTTTTAAATCAATCCGACTTTCCTTTTCTATACTTAGAGCCAAGTTTGATGACTTACCTCCCTAGGTAAGTGCATATTTTTGGTCTCGGCAATAAGACGGAACCAATCGTTCGTTCATGGGCAAAATGTCCAATTCTCAAAATATCCAATGGTTAAAATGTCCATCTCCCAAGTTTGTTCAATTACTCATTATTATTATTCAATTACGTTTTTTTAATACTTATGACAGTTTTTGTATTTTTATTGTATATTACATTTTGACAAAAATAGTGATTTCGGGTATGTTGTGGTCTTCTCTGTTCCTAATTTGTTATTTATTTATTTTAGGAAAGCTTACAGACTAATAACATTATATTATAATTGAACAAATTTGCTACATTCTCAAAGATTGGACATTTTGGGAGTTGGACATTTTGACCATTGCACATTTTGACCATTGGACATTTTGAGAATTGGACATTTTGGGTATTGAACATTTTGACACTGTTGGACATTTTGAGAATTGGACATTTTGCCCCTGAACGCAATCGTTGAGCTCCTCAAGTTCTGAGTTGAGCTGCACGATTTTTGACAAATGCCTGACTGGACAGGTCCGCTCAATCTGTGTGGTTCTTTCCTAAAAAGACCATTTCAGACACCAATCTACATGGTCTTCACATGATCTGACCAATATTTTGACTGGACTTGAGACTGACCTCTGAGTTTGTTTCGGCCTTTCTTCTCAGAATAGTCAGATAGGAAACGCCGACCTCATCTAGTTTAAAAAAATATGATTGACGTGTAAAAGTGTTTGTACAAACCTACTTACAGAAAATAAATCATTTATCATTTATTGGTGCTCGAGTCAGACTAGCACTAGACTATTTGTCTTGTTTTTTATTTTACACAATGTCTATCTTCAACCAACATCACAGTCACTGGTAGCTTCGTCTCGGTTCCCGTAAAAGAACAATATTGAGGATTATATAACAATCTAGCTTTTATTTTAATTTTACAGCCCGCACCCGAACAAATTGTTGGAAAAGAAAAGAAAAGAAAGAAGCTAGACGAAATAGTACTAGGCTTATCAGCGGCTAAATGTAAGAGCCCTACTACTTCGTCAGAGAGCCTACGCGGACGTAGTGCCAACGTGCTGCCCGACGTGACGGTGACTCCAGCAGCTCCTCCTACTTCATCCGTGGCTTCTTCAATCCAGAAACCATTTTCAGTTACGGTGACGAATGTGCCGTCTCCACAGGCTTCTTCCAAGGAGTTGTCTTCGTTTCTGCAACAATCTTTAGAACAAGCTAAGATACCTAAAGCTCCAGTTGTACCTCCGATGAAATCGTATTCTCATGAAGCAAAGGTAAACAAGTGGTTAGCTGAACAGGCTAGCGTGGATACGCGTCGCCGAGGTGTAGCACCACGGCTTGCTCCTGAAGAGCACGTACCAGTAGTACATCGCGTAACTGGAAAGCGAATAGCTGGCCCGAAAGCTCCTCAACTTAAGCATCTAGCCCAATGGATTGCTGAAAATCCTATGTATGACATAGATTCTAAATGGACTGAAGGTATAAAAGAGCACATTAAGTTGCCTCAGGATGTTCGTAGTCAAAGACATTCCCCAATGCAATCCAGCAGTGGAATGAATGAACGTAAAAAAGGACGACCACCCACACTTGATTCTCCGTCTCCCAATGTAATGTCATCGAATTCTCATATGAATCAAAGTTTGGCTGGTTTAAATCCCGCTATTTTGGCAAGTCTATCTAGCCTTAGTGCATTTGATCCGAAAACACTAGCTGCAACTCTTTCAAATTTAACAGGATTTGATCCAAAATTGTTGAACACCTTCGACCCAAAGCTACTTTCAAGCTTGGGAAGTTTTGATCCTAAAAATAATCCTCTGTTAAACTCATTCAATAGTATGCCAAATTTGTTAGGTAATATAGCTGGTGGAAATATATTTGCGAATTTAGCTGGATTGGGACTTCCTGGATTCTCATCTTTAGACTTAAATAATCTTAGTGGGTCCAGCGTTTCAAGTGAAAGTAAATCAAAATCTCGAAAAACTACAGAGAGTGTAAATCCCTCTAGTTCTAAATCATCCAACTCACAGTTTCCATTTGTTTTTCCTAATCCAAATATGTTGTATCCTCAATTAGGCCTAAGTGGTCTAAATCCATTCGGTATGCATTCTGGTATGTCGTCAGCATATGATGCATTAGGGTTATTGAGTAACAATATAGCGGCAAGTTCAGGCGCTTCTACATTACCAGGTTCAAGCCATAGCGCTTCACGTAGTACTTCGAAAACAACTACACCGCGTTCGTCAACTATTGTTACTAATTCATCCACCTCCCGACAGCAAAAAGTGTCTGACAGACAGCAATCAAGTCAACTCTCCCAAATTCATTTGCCACCAGATCCCTATCTCTTAGAATCTTTATCAAAACAATCTTTAAATTACGAATCGATCATGAGGCCAGAAAAGAGACCGCGGGATAATGATAACCACGAAACCATAGCAACCGATCTCTCTAAGACCGATAAAAAGAAGTTGCCTTTTGATGCAATGAGGTCACAAGTGCCTCCGGAATTTGCGGCTGTCCAGGAAAAGCTATTAAAGGGTGATAAAAAAGATATTGACATAAGTAAAATGTTATTAGAACAAATGGCTTCTGGCGCTCTTAGTGCTAGCCTTGTGAGTTCAGCAGAGTCTAAAAAGGGTAAAGACGACAAGGACGTTTCCGAAAAATTTATCAAAAATTCTTCAGAATATATTTCTAGGACATTAATGTCTGAAGACGTAGCATTAGGTACTCCTTTGGCTCACAAAAGACCCCATGAAGAAGTTATGAATGAACCAGAAAATTTAGCACTATCATCAACAGAATTAAATCCTACTAAAAAAATAAAAGAGAATTCTGCTTCAGAGAAAAAAACACCTATGGAAAAGCAACCCGATCACTCGACGCACACTGGCGAAATGGACCTTGAAGACTTAATAGCTCCTTCAACTGTAATTAAAACTGGTATGAAACCTGATTTCGATACTACTGTTCCTAAATTGACTGCTACAGAAATGACAACTTCAACATCTGGTTTAGGTAAGGATGAAAAATCATCAGCAAAGCTACCAAGTTCTTATCCAGATGATTCTACCATTCTAAATCAAGACATTGCATTGGGTGAAGACTGCAATGCAAAAATAGAAAATGAAAAAGACAACTGCTCCAATGACGATGATACTAATATTGGAGATTTGTCTTCTCATGATGGAGGACGCAGATGCAATAAAAAGAAAAGCCGAAAGTCATCTGAAGAAATGTCATCGACATGCCCGCGACGTGAATTAAGATCAAGCTCTGGACGCCAATCGACGGAGTCAATTAATGCAAACCATTAAAATGTAATATGGCTCGAACGATGTTATTAGCAATCACCGTAATCATAATATATTCAAAGTATAACTGTGTTTGTTAGGGCCTCTTTCCTATGTTGCGGATTTGTGTCCGCGTGCGTATCTAGGGGTCTATAAGTCCGTCGACGAACGTACGGTCCCGTCCGAAAGTAGACGGTACGTCAAAACAAAGAGTGTCAAATTAAAGTTTGCGGTTGAAAAAAAGGCTTATCAGGAGTAGGGACAACTGTCAAATAGTGTTGTGTCATTCATTCTTAGTTTGGGACCCGAAGTAATCAAATGTCCGTAAGCGATAAGGAGTAGTAAATGACGGGCGTTTACTAAACTACTTTGCACGAAACTACGGATTTCGAGCTTAGGTAGTAAACACCCACGTCCGTATGCGCGCCGCCCGCATCCAATCTTTCGTACATACTTTTCCTGCCATGCATGGGTGCATCGCTTACGCATACGGATGAGGCGCGCACGCCGGCGCAAACCCGGGGCAGGAAAAAGGCCGGTAAGAATGTAACCGCCATTGGCTGTTACTTAACAAATAATATCTATGAAGATTTATATTACTTGCTTCAATAATTTGTTTTGGATAGATTAATCTATTTTCCATGTTTTTCGAATTTCAGCTGTTTCTACATTATGAATTAATAGATTAGTTATAAGAATAATATTCTTATTTATAACTTGTATAATAACAGAAGACTGGATATTCCACATACACAGATCCACAGTTATACTAAAATTTCTTCGAGGTTACATTATTGTATTAGATATGAAGGATTCTAATGTAATTGGAACAAAGTAAAATATACGGCGTTAGCAAACACTTCCGGAATGGATAACAATAATATAGAAATGTGGTTTAGAATTTCATAATGTAGTTTATACGATAAACTATTGACACTTTAGAGATCTCTTGCAAATACTGTAGCTCAGTTTCCTTTTGACTACTATTTGTTTTAAAAGTAAGTTAGAAATGTCGAGTAAATATTAAATCATAAATGACGAGTGAAATTGTGTTAAATTTATTCCTGGTTTTATTATTATTCTCATTTTTTATTTAGTTATTATTGTAAGATTTAAGTCAAACACTGAATGTGATAAAATTATTTATTACATGTATTCTTATTATTTTACACTGCTATATTGATGAAATGTATTATATAATGTGACAAATCATTAATAAACATAGAACTAATACATTAGTTTTATTTTAATTATCCAAAGTAAAAAAGAGCAGGTTTTTACATGGTTTCTCTAGCTGCCCCCGTCTCAACCAGTGTGCTTCGTTGGGGCCCGGCCACGGTGCCAAACTAGGTCATGGGTGTCACTGACTCTAACAGGGCCACCATCAGGGATTTTAATTTTGATACTTAACACAAAAAATTAGTCGAAATTTGTGTCGCCAAATATCAGAATTTGTCGGTCACTGGTTCAAAGATAAGGGTTTATAGGTGGACGATCTAGTCTCCCCAGCAGGGCCCCACATTTATATCTCAAAAACTAGGGCACCTAGCGAAGATCTGTTTTCTCCTTCGATCAATAATAGTACTAGATCCCCGATAAGCGCTTCAAAAACGGCCCGAAAAATAGTGTCACTGACCCTGGCAGGGCCACCATCACGGATCTAAATTTTGATAGCACAAAAAAATTGTCGCTAATTAGTCGAAATTTGTCGCCAAATATCAGAATTTGTCGGTCACTGGTTCAAAAGTTATAAGGGTTTATAGGTGGCCGATCTGGAGAGAGTTTCCCCAGCAGGGCCACATTTATATCTCGAAAACTAGGGCACCTAGCGAAGATCTGTTTTCTCCCATATTTAGTCGCCAATTAGTCTGAATCAGTCGCCAAATATCAGAATTTGTCGGTCACTGGTTCAAAAGATACAAACGTTTATAGGTGGCCGATCTGGAGAGACTTTCCCCAGCAGGGCCACATTTATATCTCAAAAACTAGGGCACCTAGCGAAGATCTGTTTTCTCCCATATTTTGTCGCTAATTAGTCGCAATTTGTTGCCAAGTTACAGATTTAGTCGGTGTGTAATTAAAAAGATATTAAAGAATTAAATTTCCCCATACATTGGTACAAGCACGTACAAAATACTTTGTGTAGTTTCTAGACAATATCTATGACGTCATAAGGAGGAATGTTTGTTTAGAATTAAATAAAAATAAACTTATTCTATAATTTCAACCCACAAAAGGAAAGCTTTATTCACTACCTTTATACAAATCTACAATAAATTTACGTAATTATTTATCTAACACAATGTGCACTTACCACTTTAGTCGCTGGCAGATAGATCGCTGCGCTCCGTTTCATTTACGGTAAGTAAAAAAGAGATAGATGCGCGTGTACAGACGAGCTACTTAGAACAAGTTGCCCGTCACGTAAGTTAAAGTCAGCCAGTTTAATTAAAATGCAACTTATTATGAATATTTACGAACTCTAGTGTTGTTATCTCTAGATTCCGCAAATACAAAAACGGGGAGAAAGATAGAACGTCGGCGTTCGCGCCGCACAAAGTACCTAAAAAAGTAAGTACTTAAAAAAAATAGGTAAATAAACAAACTTGCTCTAAAGGATTTTTTATATTACTAAATGTACGATATTTTTTTTTATTATTCTAACGTTAATTAGAGGTTATCATTGTAAACTGGTAAAACAGTTGCATGCGACTGTACATCTTGACACCAAATAGACCAAGAGCAAGGTTTAATGTTTTCAAAGAAGTTTAAGCCACTCTAACCTAGTAATTTAAAACATAAAAACATGTATTTAATTGAGAATTTATCTCTCTCGGACATTGCTAAGGACTTTAGACCGATAAAACTAGAAGTATATTACACATATTAATAGAAATATTTTTTCTTGGCAATTTTTCGTAAACTCTTCGATCTAGCTCTTGGACTATACCTTAATAATTGAACTCATTATATCTCTTAAACGAAAACCCGATTAAATCTGTGTCTTGGTGACTGATTCCGACTAATTGACGACAAAATATGGGAGAAAACAGATCTTCGCTAGGTGCCCTAGTTTTTGAGATATAAATGTGGCCCTGCTGGGGAAAGTCTCTCCAGATCGGCCACCTATAAACGTTTATATCTTTTGAACCAGTGACCGACAAATTCTGATATTTGGCGACTGATTCCGACTAATTGGCGACTAAATATGGGAGAAAACAGATCTTCGCTAGGTGCCCTAGTTTTCGAGATATAAATGTGGCCCTGCTGGGGAAACTCTCTCCAGATCGGCCACCTATAAACCCTTATAACTTTTGAACCAGTGACCGACAAATTCTGATATTTGGCGACAAATTTCGACTAATTAGCGACAATTTTTTTGTGCTATCAAAATTAAAATCCGTGATGGTGGCCCTGCCAGGGTCAGTGACACCGAAAAATACGAGCACGAATACTTTTATGCTCTTATTTCAAATTAGTATGGTCCAATCATAGCCAATGTTAAGACGTCAAAATGCCTCAGTGCGCGTTCAAAAGTTGTGTAAATAACCACCGTAACACCAAGATTTTGGAAGGAATATCTTTTTTTCGGTAAGTTTTTATCATTAAATGTTTTTCATAACATAGTAACACGATTAAATAGTAAATATAAATCAATTAGCAAATATTATGATTGTTTGGCCAATGTTTGCGACAACGAGCCAACTATTCTAACAAACATTGAAGCATTGAAATGTAATTCCAAGAACTACGTCTAGTTCCGAATTCGAGTAAGTACGAAATTGTCAACAAAATGTTTTTAACCTTATTGCTTAGAAGTTAAGTTTCATTTTAGAATAAATATTTTTGTACTTATTATAAACATGACTTTTTATTTTCAAGTGACATTTTAAATTTATTGCTTCGATGATAGAAGGACTTAAATATTAATCAAACTAAAAAACGTAATTAAACTTTATGTTAGTGTGTTAAGGTTTATAATCATCTGAAGTTGTTAATATTATTAAACTTTTTTCTATAGTTCGTAGTAAGAAATATAAATGTTTATGTGTGTGCAAACGTGGCCACTTTAGCGACTTATTTTTGTTCCTAATCATTCATCTAGTACTGTTATTGATCGAAGGTTTTCTCCCATATTTTGTCGCCAATTAGTCTGAATCAGTCGCCAAGTCAGTATCTTGACTTGGCTCACGAGGTTGTCGACATACGGGATGTGGACTGAGCGATCATTGTGCCGATAGTCGTAACAGCCAATGGACATGGAAAATAGCCAAGAGCCTCGACCAACACCTGAGGAGGCTCTCGTTGGGCAGCTGGATCAAGGGCTTGATCCAGAAAGTGGTACTTCTGGACACGGCCCGAATAGTTAGGAGGTTCCTCTCTCTGGAGCCCTGACTGCCGGTAGCTTGGACCCTGATCCCGATACCGGTGGGCTACTATTTTATATAATTTTAAATGTTTTTATACTAATATTTAAAAATATAATTTATATGTATTTATTTAAATAATAGAGACTGCTCATGTGTGGCCACTTTACCCGATGCTCTATAGCTTTCTTACTCTAGTTTTTATTGATTTCTCGTAAACCCTTACATGTGACGCCATAAATCAAACGTTATTAAGGGGGAAGCTCTAAGGTGGCCCGCGGAATTCAAATTTTCTTACGTTTCTTGCAATTTGTTGGTCAGTATTAAGTTGTACGTTGATTAAAATATGATTCGCGGTCGTAACAAATATGTATTTACAAAATTATAATAATTCAAGTCATCAACACAACTCTCGAAGACCATGTAATCCCCAAATGTCAAGATTTCATGAAATAGTCATTCTTGGGGATTACATGGTCTTAGAGAGTTGTGTTGATGACTTTAATGATTATAATTCTGTAAATACATATTTGTTACGGCCGCGAATCATATTTTAATCAACGTACAACTTAATACTGACCAGAAAATTGCAAAAAACCTAAAAAAAATTGAATTTCGCGGGCTACCCTGGCGCTTTCGCCTTAATGGCGTTGATTCTGTTCACAAACTAAACTAAATTTAAGTTCATGCATCTTTTTCTTTCTATTTCAATAAGAAAAGGACGGAAGATAAATATTAGTTTAGTTCTGTCAAATTAAGATACTCCATAGCAAGTTTAGACGTGATTAAAAACATGGCTACTAAGAATACGTCAATTTACGTTAGGCGCTGTCTAATTTGACAGGACTTAACTAATATTTATCTTCTGTCCTTTTCATAATGAAATAGATAGAAAAAGATGTACTGAACTTAAATTTAGTTTAGTTTGTGAACAAGGGAATCGGCGCCACTGTCACACATTGCGTCACTAAAGGTTAGTAAATAAACCATATTCGAAAACGCTCCCGTTATTGAGATTCGGAAGTGCCAGTCAGAAGTTTTAACGTAAATTCAAGTTGGCTGGACACAGATTTTTGCTAAACCGCTGTACGACGTACGTATCACAAAACTTTTAGCTCGATGCCTGTCACAAATTTATGGGACGCCCGTTGATATGCAAAAAGTCGTCAAAATCACTTCCGTTACCGAGATTGAGAGACCAGCGAAAAGTGGTTTTTCAAGCTGACTGGACACGTTTTCGATCGATTATCTATTGACCTAGTTAAATGCGATCTATTTTGAAGATTTGTCCAGACAGCCTGAGTTACATAAAAATTTAGTTTTCTCGAATCCCATGAATTTACGCCTAGGCTTTATATGGAGTGGTTGCAAATGGGTCACATTACACACACACTATCACGTCCTGATAGGAATACGTCAAAAATACTGTGCTGGCGGTGGCGAATTATTAATGATTCTAATTCTCTAAATATGTACCTGTTATTGTCACGAATCATTATTTTGATCAAGATACAACATGACACTGACCTGCAAATTGCAAAAATCGTAAGAAAATTTGAATTTCGCGGTCTCAACTCCCATTCGCCTTAAATGGTTGTCTGTAAAGTACTTACTAATTCTATGCATGAGTGACAGATTGACCCTTTCCTTGACAGAGTTGGCAGTAGGAAAAATGTTGAATGCCAAGCAAGAGCAAGACATCAAGAATGTGGCGATGTGGCCACTGTTTATAGCAACAGCATTATATAGTCTATCAAAAAGTACTCTGTGATTGTATTGTAGCCAGGGTCGTTTCACTCAGTACATTTTAGCTCCAGTACAAAATCGTGAACATGGAATAGTCCGAACTTTCGCTATCAGATGGCACCACCTGTTATGCATTTTGATCAAAATGATAAATAATTAGAATAGTTAGAAAATTATTTTTAATAATGAACTCAAATAATGTAAATAATATTTTGAAAGCCAACTGTTGCTTATAAAGGCTGAAAATATATAATTAGTATTTAAACAAAAATTGCAATTTGTTACGCTTCATTCTAATGTAGTGTTAAGAGGTTACTTGATAATTTGTAGGAATTTGCCTCCTGTATGATCTTTACATAATGTATAACATTACTACTGTAAATATATCACTTATTTGAAATTGATTTTAGTCTTAAAAGTATTCGGAATGTAGATATAATATTAAATAAATTTTACGCGTGCTTGTTGGAACGGAACGTCAAGATCTCTGTCAAGAATCAATAAAATCAACATGTCAATGTCATTAAAAAATTCCGGTTTTTTTTTAGATTTGGAAGTGCTCATGGTGGTTTTCGCGATATTTTGTGTTTTCTCAGGACGATTTGGCTTTGTTTTATGGACTTTGGTGGCTCTGTTACATTTCTTTGACCTGTGCTTTGTTTTGGACTCCGACAACTCTGTTTTATATCTGAACCCGGCTACGTTTCATGGACTCCGATTTGCTGCAATGGCAGCAGAAAAAAAGTGTTGTGTGCCCGATTGTGGTGAGTGAATAATAACTAATAGAGTAAGAAAGGAAAGGGAAGAAGGGCGAGCGAGGTTGGCAAAAGCTAGTTAAATAGTAAAATTTTAACTTAATTTTTGACCTGAATCCCTTCTCATGAAATGATGTGAAAGATCCCTAAGACGACCCACTGACCAGATCTTGTATTGTTGTATTGTAGTGTCACAATTATATTTTGTTTTCAGGTTTGGCTAATGAAATTCTTCACAAATTTCCTAACCCCAATAAAGATATTGATCGCTTTAGAACCTGGATATATAATGTTGGAGGCGACATTTTGGGAAAGGATAATGAATACATCTATAAGTACCGAAGAGTATGCCACTTACATTTTGATAGCAAATATCACACCAGGAGCAAAACACTTTCAATTGATGCTGTCCCCACACTTAATTTATCAAGTAAGAAATTTATATTATTTTGGGTTCTGTATAAAAATGGTAAAAAGTAATGTTGCGACTTCATCTAAAACAGAGAAACATATCTACAGACAAAGGCAAATAATCTTATTAGATTATTTCCATGTCGGTTGGTATGTTAAATCAATAAAATTGAAAACTGTAACACATGGCCTACAAGGGAAGGGCTGTAATATAATAATTTTAACATTACATTCGAAGAAGAAAAAATAAATAGTTCATCTCTATTTATTTTTTAATATTAGATTTCTTGGTATTACCTTAGACGAGCACTGCAATTGGAAACTACATGTAAATACGGTATGCAAGAAACTTAATAGATTTGTTTACGCTTTGAGACAGTTAAGGAAAACAGTTAGTGAGACAGCAGCTCTTACTGCTTATCACGGCCACTTAAGCTCCATCTTAAGGTACGGGTTATTGTTATGGGGCAACTCGACACACATCAGTAGAGGTTTCATTATACAGAAAAAGTGTGTCCGAGCTATAAGTAACGTCGGACCTTTTGAGACATGCAGGCCGCTTTTCAAAAAACTAGGAGTACTTACTCTTGTATCTATGTACATAATGGAAATTGCGATGTTTATTAGAAATCAATTACATTTATTTGTTGACAGTAATAAAAACCGTAAATATATTTCAAGAGACCCTACGAAATTGGAAATTCATACTTCTTGTAGAAGCGCATTACATAAAAAGAATAGCTATAGGATGTCCATCAAAGTATATAACCATATTCCACGTCGTTTGAGAGAACTTCCCTTATATCAGTTTCAAAAGCAACCGTGGAGTTTCTTGCCGGTTCTTCTCCATAGGAAACGACCAATTGGAACCGTGCACCTAGCTTCTGACGTTTCATAAGTGCCCATGTAGGCTTATGTGAAATAAAATATTTTGATTTTGATTTTGAATGAAATTATGGTTAATAGAGAATTGTTTTTATACCTTAAATGAATTTTTTAACTTTAAGACTTAAACCCTATAAAATAATTATGACCTATTTTATCTGTGAACTTTTGTATTTTATTGTTCCTGTAACTGTAAATGAGATGAGAACTGTAACGAGATATGTAAAGCACTACTTTATTGTAACACCAATTGTACCATTTCTCTGGCGAAATAAATGATTATGATTATTAATAATTAATTACATCTTTTACAGATCTTTTTGTTAAAAAACACTGCCTCAGGAATACTACTCAACAAACTTTAGATGTTTCTCCTGCTGTTCCTTCAACATCAGGTAAATTTAAATTTTTGTTTATGTAATTCAAGTGTTCTAGGCATCTCGAAAAATTTGAATTCATCTGTGATCATGCTGTGATTGACACTTCGTTGTTTGAGGTTTATTAAATGAGAGGTATTTTAAAATGTAATAAATCTTGTTTGCAGGGCTTTCTTCTGTTGGAAAACGCTGCCCGACTGATATTACAAACCAATTTTTTAATATGCCTCCTGCTACACCATCAACATCAGGTAATGTTTGATTTTCATAGTTTACGGATAAAGATGCTCTTATATTGTGTGTTTTTTACCTAAAAAAACATCTGTAATCAAAATATTATACATTACTAGAGGTCACCCCATGCCATTGGTTTTCAAAACCTGTCTTAGTGCTCACCAACTTTATACAAAGCACTCCTGAGTATGGTTTTATGCTTCTAGATCCACTGGTTTAGGCTGTGTTGTCAGTCAATCAGTCAGTGTCATGAATTTTTATTAAATAGACTGTTATACCTACCCTTTTTTATTTAACAGGTGAACAATTCCAAAGACAAGATGAACCTATGGATGTTGATAATGATGATTTACAGAAGAAAACTGTCCTTTCTGTGAAATCACGTAAGTTCTAAAATTATCTAGGGCTCTGTAGTATATTTTAAAATGATATAACATATTAACTCATTCACTTTATTAAAAAAAAATGGATGTGTACAGAAAGTGCCTAGAAATTATTTGCTGCTAATTACTTTTTTTATAATTTAAATCTGTTTTAGGGATCATCAAAAAATCTCCAGGGGCCAGTGAGCAACAACTATATAGAGAAATAAAGAAATTGCAAAAAGATAAAGACTCTTTTCAACAACGATTAAAAAAAGCCAGAAAACTCAGTACAAATTCTGCATTTCAAAATGCTTTAAAGAAATTTAAAACAGTAGCTGCTATTTTCACAGAAATGCAGTTTAGAGAGATTAATAAACCTAAAATGGGAAGGAGGTTTACTAAAGAAGAAAAGATAATGGCACTGTCTATGTACAAGCGAGGACCTCGAGCTTATAGATGGCTCAGCAAAATGTTCATCTTACCATCTTCAGTAACTTTGAGTAGGCTTCTTTCAAAAGCTGGTTTAAAGCCAGGGTTTAATGAAAACATTTTTAACCAGTTGCATGAAAAAGTAAAAGGAATGAAAGAACATGAAAAATTATGTACATTAATATTTGATGAGATGGCTATCACTCCGCACTTTGACTACAACAGAAGGAAAGACCGAATTACGGGATTTGTAAATTATGAAGGAGAATCAATAAGAAAAATTGCTGATCATGTGTTGGTGTTTATGATCAGAGGCATTGTTAAAAACTACAAACAGCCGATTTACTACTCATTTTCTGCTGGGAGTACACCAAAAGAAGTTTTGGTACGTCTGATTAAAAAAATAATCCAAGAACTGAACAAAAAAGGATTTACTGTTATGGCTACTGTTTGTGACCAGGGAACATCAAATGTAAGCGCAATCAATTATTTGATTGAAGAAACTCGACAAAACTATTTGAGAAACAATGAAATTTTAAAACACTCAATATTTGAGGTTGAAGGGAAGTGCGTGATTCCATTATATGACCTCCCACATTTATTAAAAGGGTTACGAAATAATCTTATTACAAAAAATTTGAAATACTCCATGGATGGCCAAGAAAAAGTTGCGAAGTGGGAGCACATACAATTATTATATAGAAACAACCCAACATACAAAGGACTGAAACTTATAAAAAAATTGTCTGAGAATCACTGCAATAAAGATAAGATACCAAAAATGAAAGTAAAATTTGCATCCCAATTGTTTAGCCAAACAGTTGGCAAAACCATGGGTTATTTAGCTGGTAAGCTATGTTTGCTTATTGAATATTTAGTATGATACCTTATATATTTATATATACACGCATAATTTTAGGTCGTTCTGGAACCGAAAGCCATAAACTCGATCATCGAACTTGGAACAATTGGAACAGTTTAAAAAAAAAATAACAGTAAAAAAATTGAATTTATTATAAATTTACATTTTTCGTGATTTTTTTTTCAAAACATAACAATAAAAAAAAAATATTAAGAAATCATGAAAAATTTAATTTATATTTTTTTTTTAAACTGTCCCAATCGTTCAGAATTCGATGATCGAGTTTATGGCTTTCAGTTCCAGAACAACCTTAAATTAACGGTGTATATTTATTTATTTTATTTATTTATTCCTTCAACAAATTTACATTTGTGTCGAACAATGGTTTTAACAATAAATGTAACACAGAATTAAATAATCATCATAGTCAGAAAAGAAACATAAAAAAAATATTAAAATATTACATTCCACATTGGTCACAACATTATTAGTCATAATATAATAATAATTTCATATAATAATAATATAATAATTTAACTCAATATTACTTAACTCAAAATTAATAAAAATAAAATTCAAAGAAATGTATGTCAATAAGAGTCATGATAGAATGTTGAATAATTATATCGTATGAAGTCATTAGAATATATTAGTACACCCACTATATTAGTAGTATTTAGAATGAATACTGTTGCGATTTTTACTAATATCATAAATGTGAAAGTAACCTGTCTGTTACGCTTTCACGGGAAAACGGCCGATCTGATTGAGATAAAATAGTGTGTAGAGATAGATTGAAACCTGGGCGACATAGGTCAGTTTTCATTCATCCGTGTGCATGAAGTAGTTGGATGCGATTGAAACCACGGCAGCCATGTAATTTTTAAATTTGTTTTTTTTCTTCAACATACAAGATACACTTTACTGCAGTTAATAAATTAGTCAGTCTACCTACGCTAATAAACTTTGTTTGACACATCTTGGGTAATTATATACATTTTCCTTTTTTTTTTTCAGAGAATGGAATTCTTCCTGAAGATGCAAAGGATACAGCAGACTTAATAATCTTTATTGATAATTTGTTTGATTCAATGAATGGAAGTTTTCAAAATTCAAAGACCCGCAGTGGCAAAGAATTACTAAGAAATGTAACACCAAATTCTCTGCACAAAAATGTATGGACTCAATCAAAACATATATTAAAATCAATGAAATTTGTATCTGTCACAGGGTCTGCTGGTACTGTGCCATCAATAAATAACTGGTTACATACTGTAAAAAATATGGAGCTATTAAGAGACAAATTGTTTAATGAACATAACATGAAATCTTTGTGGTGTAGGCATTTGAACCAAGACCCTTTAGAAAATTTTTTTGGCAGCATACGTAGTCACGGTTTAAGAAATGTTTCGCCTACGTGTGCTGCCTTTGAAGCTGCATTTGCCTCCCTATTAATAAATAATTTGAGTAGCAATTATGCAGTTGGGTCGAATTGCGAGGAGGATTTTTGCTCAGTCTTTCATACTTTTGATGAAATATTTTCTAAAAAACAAAGTGACGCTGTAGATGTCAATGAAATTGATTATCAAGATATCATGATAAGTGATCACATTATTGATTATAATGAAAAGGAAAACAATCCCACTTTGAAGGCTCAGCTAGAGTATGTAACTGGTTATTTATTAAGAAAAAGCAGAAAAATTATTAAAAATTGTAAAAATTGTGAGAAAACTTTATTTGAAAAAAATGAAAAAGAAAACACTTATATAAGTTGTCGAGAATATATAAAAAATAGAAAATTTTTGTCATACCCTAATGAGAACATGAAAATGTTTTTTTCATGTTTACAGGATGTGGTTCATAACATTTTAAAAAATAAAAGTCATATTGTAAACTTGAACAATTATATTAAAACTTTGGCACACGTAATAGTAGACAGTAATTTTATTAACTGTCCAAGTCATAAAAGAGATTTGATTGAGTTCTTTTTTGATTTTTCGTGCAGATTTCTTTCTTTCAGTTGGTGTAAGGCCACTAACAAATTATTAAGCGGTATCAGCAAAGATTTCGATTCTGAAGACTCCATTCAAGTAGAAGCTTTTAATTATTATACTAAAAGGAGAAGAAATAAATGATATTTATCTCATTTGAGAGTTTTAATTAGATTATACCCTAGAAATTGAAAAAAACGTAGCAGAGCCCGGGGTGGAACGCTATACCTACGTAGTGCATTGGCTAGTTGTAGTTGGAACATTGCGTAATAGATGTCGCTAGTAGAAGACCGCGACTGATGACTCTATACCAGTATAATAATAATGTACTCTGTGATTGTAGCCTTTGGTTTATAGGAAAGCAGTGTGGTGGAGAATGAAAATACGATACTAAAAGTCTGACACGTATACTGTCATCATCCTACTATTCCAAGCATCATATTGTAGTCTTTGAAAGTAACTCGCACAGAGTACTTTGATATAACTCGTTATCTACATTACGTTTCAGAGCGTTTTTACAATTGTGTGTAATGTTTCTCCTGTTGGATATCAGATAGAAGTGTTCAGCTATTACTACAATGGAAGACCGAGCAGCCAAGTTAGCGCTAGCACGGAAAAAGGTAATAAATAATATTGTATATTTTCCAGAATATACTTGATACAACGACTTGATATTGTTATTTCGTCCAGTCATTTAAGTTCTTTATTATATATTTCTTTATCATTACATTATCTTCTCCATGTGACACGTCATACCATTATTGTTGAGTACCAATACCATCCATCCGCACTCTGCTCGGTGTTTCTATCATGTTTGCCACAGAGATTTTGTTTGTGTAGGTCGATATTGGTGCGCTTATATAAATTTTGGAATCGGTATAAATTTTTAAAACAGTAAAATAATTAAAACTAAATAATAACAGCCGCTCAGGTCGGTCGATCAGGTTAAGCTACTCTTGCCGCGTTTGGTCTGTGGATGGGTGACCACCCTTACCGACCGTGACCCCTCCGTGCCTCAGAAAGCATGTTAAGCCGTTAGACCCGGCTGTCATTTGTGGACCTTTAACAGTCGTTACGGGTAATCAGAAGCCCGAAATTCTGACAACCAGTCTTACCAAGAGGTATCGTATTACCCAGTAACTGGGTTGTGGAGGTCAGATAGGCAGTTGCTTCATGTAAATTACTGGTATTCCGCTGCATCTGGTTAGACTGGAAGCTGATCCCAACATAGTTGGGAAAAGGCTAGGCAGATGAGTAAAATAATTGGAAAATATTTGATGCTTTATCTGAAACATAAGTAAAATTAAGGTGAATGGGTAGTTGAGACTGCAAAATTCAAATTTTCTTATGTTTTTTGCAATTTGCAGGTCAGTGTCATGTTGTATCTTGATCAGAATATGATTCGCGACAATAACAGGTACATATTTAGAGAATTATAGTCATTAGAATCATTATAAGTTAGATTTCTACCATTAACACTTTTCCATAAGAGATTGGTGGTTGGTGGTAGATATCTAACTTAGAAAGATAATTATATTAATGATTCTAGTGATTAAACACAGACAAACAAATAAAGACAAACACACAAATAACAACAAACAAAGAAATGACAGACAAATAAAGAGAAAAAAAAAAGATAATTAAGGCCCCTTCCTGACTGGGCGGTGCGGTATCGGTGCGGCATCTGTATGCTGTATACAGTCAGTATACTGTGTTGGCCAGGTGTCACTGACACCATCAGGGATTTTAATTTTGATAGCACAAAAAATTACTCGCTAATTAGTCGAAATTTGTCGCCAAATATCAGAATTTGTCGGTCACTGGTTCAAAAGTTATAAGGGTTTAAAGGTGGCCGATCTGGAGAGAGTTTCCCCAGCAGTGCCACATTTATATCTCAAAAACTAGGGCACCTAGCAAAGATCTGTTTTCTCCCATATTTAGTCGCCAATTATTCGGAATCAGTCGCCAAGTCACAGATTTAATCGGGTCTTAGTTTAGGAGATATAATGAGTTCAATTAGTAAAGTATAGTCCAAGAGCTAGTCGAAGTTTTTTCGTGAACTATTCGATCTAGCTCTTGGACTATACCTACACATATAAACCCTAATATCTTTTGAACCAGTGACCGACAAATTCTGATATTTGGCGACTGATCCCGACTAATTGGCGACTAAATATTGTTATTTGCCTGTTATGATGTCAAGATAAATAAATAAATCATTATTTATGTTTACGTCGCACGACAGTGGCGCCACGTCTACGAGACTTCTTTCGTGACACGGACTTTCATCATCATCATCATCATTTCAGCCAAAAGACGTCCACTGCTGGACATAGGCCTCCCCCAAGCACTTCCACTTCGACCGGTTCTGTGCTTCTCGCATCCAACGGGTTCCTGCGGCCTTCACAAGGTCGTCGGTCCATCTTGTGGGAGGCCTTCCAACGCTACGTCTTCCGGTACGTGGTCGCCACTCCAGAACCTTTCGGCCCCATCGGCCATCTGTTCTGCGAGCAATGTGCCCTGCCCACTGCCACTTAAGTTTGGCAATTCTGCGGGCTATGTCAGTTACCTTGGTTCTCCTGCGGATCTCCTCATTCCTGATTCGATCACGCAGGGAAACTCCAAGCATAGCCCTCTCCATTGCCCTTTAGGTGACTTTTAGCCTTCTTATAAGGCCCATTGTGAGCGACCACGTTTCAGTGCCATAAGTCATCACTGGCAACACGCACTGGTCAAAGACTTTCGTCTTAAGTAGGGAATGCAATCCGGACTATCCGTAATCCGAAAAATCCGGATATCCGCACATTTTTAATAGACTTTCAAATCCGGATTTGAAAATCGAATCCGGATTTTTTGAATAATAAGAAATTGTAACAAAAAAACTCGAAACGAGCGAGTTCGCTGTTCGCGCGTCAGGTTTCGTGAGTACCTATCGAGTTTATCGGTTCACGGGATGTGTGTGAACTAGGCATATCACTTGCTAGAATCTCACAATAAAAAGGCAGTTCCAGTAGCATCCCCAATAGTTCTACAGTTCCTGATATTTTTTTTCAAAAGTTCTGTTCAACTTTCTGAGAAAATAAAAATTCAGAATGAGATGCTAACTTCACACTACCCCGATCAGCATCTCAGCAGTTCTTGGTTGCTAGACCATAAATACGTAAGAAACTGCATAGTTCTATCGCCTGGAGCCAACACAGCAATAGTTCTGTCCCGAAAACCAAAAAAAAAATGAGATGCAAATTTTACGTTACAGTTATAAGAATCTCAATAGTTCTCGATAACTAGATCACAAATACTTGCAAAACTACTTGGAAGCAACACAAAAATAGTTCTAGCGACAAAACTAAACAAATCACCTAGCGAAAAACCGGAAAAAAAGTTTTTTTTGAGATGCTACATCATATGAGACAGTTCTGCATAGCATCTCAGCTGTTTTTGATAACAACGCCTCAAATACGTATGAAACTGCCGAGTTCTACAGTCTTAAGGCGAAACAGCAATAGTTCTAGCGAAGATCCGAAAAAAAAAAATTTTTTTTTTGAGATGCTACATCTTATGAGACAGTTCTGCATAGCATCTCAGCTGTTTTTGATGGCAACGCCTCAAATACGTATGAAACTGCCGGGTTCTACAGTCTTAAGGCGAAACAGCAATAGTTCTAGCGAAAATCCGGAAAAAAAAAGTTTTTTTTTTGAGATGCTACATCTTATGAGACAGTTCTGCATAGCATCTCAACTGTTTTTGATGGCAACGCCACAAATACGTATAAAACTGCAGAGTTCTACAGTCTTAAGGCGAAACAGCAATATTTCTAGCGAAAAAACGGAAAAAAAATTTTTTTTTGAGATGTTACATCTTATGAGGCAGTTCTGCATAGCATCTCAGCTGTTCTTGATGGCTACGCCACAAACACTTATAAAACTGCAGAGTTCTACCGTCTGAAGGCGAAAAGGCAAGAGTTCTAGCGAAAAACCGGAAAGAAAAAGTTTTTTTTTGAGATGCTACATTTTATGAGACAGTTCTGCCTAGCATCTCAGCTGTTTTTGATAACAACGCCTCAAATACGTATGAAACTGCCGAGTTCTACAGTCTTAAGGCGAAACAGCAATAGTTCTAGCGAAAATCCGGAAAGAAAAAAGTTTTTTTTTGAGATGCTACATCTTATGAGACAGTTCTGCATAGCATCTCAGCTGTTCTTGATGGCAACGCCTCAAATACGTATGAAACTGCCGAGTTCTACAGTCTTAAGGCGAAACAGCAATAGTTCTAGCGAAGATCCGAAAAAAAAAAGATTTTTTTTGAGATGCTACATCTTATGAGACAGTTCTGCATAGCATCTCAGCTGTTTTTGATGGCAACGCCTCAAATACGTATGAAACTGCCGAGTTCTACAGTCTTAAGGCGAAACAGCAATAGTTCTAGCGAAAATCCGGAAAAAAAAAAGTTTTTTTTGAGATGCTACATCTTATGAGACAGTTCTGCATAGCATCTCAGCTGTTTTTGATGGCAACGCCTCAAATACGTATGAAACTGCCGAGTTCTACAGTCTTAAGGCGAAACAGCAATAGTTCTAGCGAAGATCCGAAAAAAAAAAATTTTTTTTTTGAGATGCTACATCTTATGAGACAGTTCTGCATAGCATCTCAGCTGTTTTTGATGGCAACGCCTCAAATACGTATGAAACTGCCGGGTTCTACAGTCTTAAGGCGAAACAGCAATAGTTCTAGCGAAAATCCGGAAAAAAAAAAGTTTTTTTTTTGAGATGCTACATCTTATGAGACAGTTCTGCATAGCATCTCAGCTGTTTTTGATGGCAACGCCTCAAATACGTATGAAACTGCCGAGTTCTACAGTCTTAAGGCGAAACAGCAATAGTTCTAGCGAAAATCCGGAAAAAAAAAAGTTTTTTTTGAGATGCTACATCTTATGAGACAGTTCTGCATAGCATCTCAGCTGTTTTTGATGGCAACGCCACAAATACGTATAAAACTGCAGAGTTCTACAGTCTTAAGGCGAAACAGCAATATTTCTAGCGAAAAAACGGAAAAAAAAATTTTTATTGAGATGCTACATCTTATGAGGCAGTTCTGCATAGCATCTCAGCTGTTCTTGATGGCTACGCCACAAACACTTATAAAACTGCAGAGTTCTACCGTCTGAAGGCGAAAAGGCAAGAGTTCTAGCGAAAATACGGTTTTTTTTTTTATTGAGATGCTACATTTTATGAGACAGTTCTGCCTAGCATCTCAGCTGTTTTTGATAACAACGCCTCAAATACGTATGAAACTGCCGAGTTCTACAGTCTTAAGGCGAAACAGCAATAGTTCTAGCGAAAATCCGGAAAAAAAAAGTTTTTTTTTGAGATGCTACATCTTATGAGACAGTTCTGCATAGCATCTCAGCTGTTTTTGATGGCAACGCCACAAATACGTATAAAACTGCAGAGTTCTACATTCTTAAGGCGAAACAGCAATAGTTCTAGCGAAGATCCCAAAAAAAGCAGTTTTTTTTTGAGATGCTACATCTTATGAGACAGTTCTGCATAGCATCTCAGCTGTTCTTGATGGCAACGCCTCAAATACGTATGAAACTGCCGAGTTCTACAGTCTTAAGGCGAAACAGCAATAGTTCTAGCGAAGATCCGAAAAAAAAAGTTTTTTTTTGAGATGCTACATCTTATGAGACAGTTCTGCATAGCATCTCAGCTGTTTTTGATGGCAACGCCTCAAATACGTATGAAACTGCCGGGTTCTACAGTCTTAAGGCGAAACAGCAATAGTTCTAGCGAAAATCCGGAAAAAAAAAAGTTTTTTTTTTGAGATGCTACATCTTATGAGACAGTTCTGCATAGCATCTCAGCTGTTTTTGATGGCAACGCCTCAAATACGTATAAAACTGCAGAGTTCTACAGTCTTAAGGCGAAACAGCAATATTTCTAGCGAAAAAACGGAAAAAAATTTTTTTATTGAGATGCTACATCTTATGAGGCAGTTCTGCATAGCATCTCAGCTGTTCTTGATGGCTACGCCACAAACACTTATAAAACTGCAGAGTTCTACAGTCTGAAGGCGAAACAGCAATAGTTCTAGCGAAGATCCGAAAAAAAAAAGGATTTTTTTGAGATGCTACATCTTATGAGACAGTTCTGCATAGCATCTCAGCTGTTTTTGATGGCAACGCCACAAATACGTATAAAACTGCAGAGTTCTACAGTCTTAAGGCGAAACAGCAATATTTCTAGCGAAAAAACGGAAAAAAATTTTTTTATTGAGATGCTACATCTTATGAGGCAGTTCTGCATAGCATCTCAGCTGTTCTTGATGGCTACGCCACAAACACTTATAAAACTGCAGAGTTCTACCGTCTGAAGGCGAAAAGGCAAGAGTTCTAGCGAAAATACGGTTTTTTTTTTTATTGAGATGCTACATTTTATGAGACAGTTCTGCCTAGCATCTCAGCTGTTTTTGATAACAACGCCTCAAATACGTATGAAACTGCCGAGTTCTACAGTCTTAAGGCGAAACAGCAATAGTTCTAGCGAAAATCCGGAAAAAAAAAGTTTTTTTTTGAGATGCTACATCTTATGAGACAGTTCTGCATAGCATCTCAGCTGTTTTTGATGGCAACGCCACAAATACGTATAAAACTGCAGAGTTCTACATTCTTAAGGCGAAACAGCAATAGTTCTAGCGAAGATCCCAAAAAAAACAGTTTTTTTTTGAGATGCTACATCTTATGAGACAGTTCTGCATAGCATCTCAGCTGTTCTTGATGGCAACGCCTCAAATACGTATGAAACTGCCGAGTTCTACAGTCTTAAGGCGAAACAGCAATAGTTCTAGCGAAGATCCGAAAAAAAAAGTTTTTTTTTGAGATGCTACATCTTATGAGACAGTTCTGCATAGCATCTCAGCTGTTTTTGATGGCAACGCCTCAAATACGTATGAAACTGCCGGGTTCTACAGTCTTAAGGCGAAACAGCAATAGTTCTAGCGAAAATCCGGAAAAAAAAAAGTTTTTTTTTTGAGATGCTACATCTTATGAGACAGTTCTGCATAGCATCTCAGCTGTTTTTGATGGCAACGCCTCAAATACGTATAAAACTGCAGAGTTCTACAGTCTTAAGGCGAAACAGCAATATTTCTAGCGAAAAAACGGAAAAAAAAATTTTTATTGAGATGCTACATCTTATGAGGCAGTTCTGCATAGCATCTCAGCTGTTCTTGATGGCTACGCCACAAACACTTATAAAACTGCAGAGTTCTACAGTCTGAAGGCGAAACAGCAATAGTTCTAGCGAAGATCCGAAAAAAAAAAGGATTTTTTTGAGATGCTACATCTTATGAGACAGTTCTGCATAGCATCTCAGCTGTTTTTGATGGCAACGCCTCAAATACGTATGAAACTGCCGAGTTCTACAGTCTTAAGGCGAAACAGCAATAGTTCTAGCGAAAATCCGGAAAAAAAAAACGTTTTTTTTGAGATGCTACTTCTTATGAGACAGTTCTGCATAGCATCTCAGCTGTTTTTGATGGCAACGCCACAAATACGTATAAAACTGCAGAGTTCTACAGTCTTAAGGCGAAACAGCAATATTTCTAGCGAAAAAACGGTTTTTTTTATTGAGATGCTACATCTTATGAGGCAGTTCTGCATAGCATCTCAGCTGTTCTTGATGGCTACGCCACAAACACTTATAAAACTGCAGAGTTCTACCGTCTGAAGGCGAAAAGGCAAGAGTTCTAGCGAAAAAACGGTTTTTTTTTTTTTATTGAGATGCTACATTTTATGAGACAGTTCTGCATAGCATCTCAGCTGTTCTTGATGGCAACGCCTCAAATACGTATGAAACTGCCGAGTTCTACAGTCTTAAGGCGAAACAGCAATAGTTCTAGCGAAAATCCGGAAAAAAAAAGTTTTTTTTTGAGATGCTACATCTTATGAGACAGTTCTGCATAGCATCTCAGCTGTTTTTGATAACAACGCCTCAAATACGTAGGAAGCTGCTGAGTTCTACCACCTGAAGGCTTAACAGCAACAGTTCTAGCAAAAAAACTGAAAAAATAAGTTTTTTCGTTAGATGCTACATCTCATGAGACAGTTCTGCCTAGCATCTCAGCTGTTTTTGATGGCATCGCCTCAAATACGTATAAAACTGCCGAGTTCTACCGTGTGAAGGCGAAATGACAAGAGTTCTAGAGAAAAATGACAAATCATTTGAGATGCTACACTACATCTTACGTGGCAGCCGGGTTTATTTACGCGAACATTGCCCACTATATCGTACCGATAAGTTTAAGAGTTTTGCCTCAAATTTCCCCAGGATCTCATCATCACATCCCGATTTGACGACAATAGGAAGAAGTATACCTACTCTTTCAAATAAAAAAAGAATTTTGAAAATCGGTCTACAATTATATTGATATTTTATATTTTTTTAAAAACGTTGCCCCACACTAGGAATTCCTCCTGTATTGTGGGTGCGTTTACAAACATTTAAATTCACGTACACAAACAGCCAGACCCGGAACAACTACTTGTAGGTCATACAAATGTTTGTTCCGTGCGGGAATCGAACCCGCGACATGCAGCGAAGCAGTCAATCGCTTAACCACTGCGCCAACCGTGCCGTCAAGTAATCAAAACAATTTTTGTAAAGTAATCGTAAAAAACCGGCCAAGTGCGAGCCTGACTCGTGCACAAACCGGGTTCCGTACAAACTGTCACTTATTCCTTCTTAATAGGCCGGGTTGAGTTAAGTTTGCACCTGAAATGTATGGCGTCGCATACAAACGAGGTGCAAACTTAACGCAACCGAGTTCTCCAAATAATATGATATATGAAAAGGACGGTATTTTGTGTCTGTTTTTAGGGTTCCGTACCCAAAGTGTAAAAACGGAACCCTATTACTAAGACTTCGCTGTCTGTCCGTCCGTCCGTCTGTCTGTCTGTCACCACTCACCAGGCTGTATCTCAAGAACCGCGGTAGCTAGACCGTTGAAATTTTCACAAATTATGTATTTCTGTTGCCGCTATAACAACAAATACTAAAAACAAAATAAAAAATATATTTAAGGGGGGCTCCCATACAACAAACGCGATTTTTTTTGCCCTTTTGTGCTCGATATCAATAATGGCAACAGGTAGGTACTTGAAATATTCACAAAATACTCATTTGTATTTTTACTTTAATAATAAATAATAAAATAAAATAAATATTTAAGGGGGGCTCCCATACAACAAACGCGATTTTTTTGCCCTTTTTTGCTCGATATCAATAATGGCAACAGGTAGGTACTTGAAATATTCACAAAATACTCAGTTGTATTTTTACTTTGATAATAAATAATAAAATAAAATAAATATTTAAGGGGGGCTCCCATACAACAAACGTGTTTTTTTCGGCGTTTTTGCCTTGTGGAACGGAACCCTTCGTGTGCGAGTCCGACTCGCACTTGGCCAGTATTTTATTTTTTCTGTTGAGATGTGCATTTATTGCACATCTCAACAGAGAATATTCTATTCTATTAGATTCTATTCTATTTTTTATGATTTTATCACAAACGAGCTGTGTCCCGCGACTTCGTTCGCGTGGATGTCGTAAGATACAGAATGTACTGAAATAACAGCTACATTTTAATAAAACTCCCTTTACATCCCGCGTTATTACTTCGTTTTCGATTAGCGTTCTTTCTGCACGGCTCCTTATGCTAAGCAGAACTGTCTCATAAGATGTAGCATCTCAAAAAACACTTTTTCTTTCCGGTTTTTCGCTAGAACTCTTGCCTTTTCGCCTTCAGACGGTAGAACTCTGCAGTTTTATAAGTGTTTGTGGCGTAGCCATCAAGAACAGCTGAGATGCTATGCAGAACTGTCTCATAAAATGTAGCATCTCAAAAAAAAAAACTTTTTCTTTCCGGTTTTTCGCTAGAACTCTTGCCTTTTCGCCTTCAGACGGTAGAACTCTGCAGTTTTATACGTATTTGTGGCGTAGCCATCAAGAACAGCTGAGATGCTATGCAGAACTGCCTCATAAGATGTAGCATCTCAATATTTTTTTTTTTCCGTTTTTTCGCTAGAAATATTGCTGTTTCGCCTTAAGACTGTAGAACTCTGCAGTTTTATAAGTGTTTGTGGCGTAGCCATCAAGAACAGCTGAGATGCTATGCAGAACTGCCTCATAAGATGTAGCATCTCAATAAAAAATTTTTTTTCCGTTTTTTCGCTAGAAATATTGCTGTTTCGCCTTAAGACTGTAGAACTCTGCAGTTTTATACGTATTTGTGGCGTTGCCATCAAAAACAGCTGAGATGCTATGCAGAACTGTCTCATAAGATGTAGCATCTCAAAAAAAACTTTTTTTTTCCGGATTTTCGCTAGAACTATTGCTGTTTCGCCTTAAGACTGTAGAACTCGGCAGTTTCATACGTATTTGAGGCGTTGTTGTCAAAAACAGCTGAGATGCTAGGCAGAACTGTCTCATAAAATGTAGCATCTCAAAAAAAAACTTTTTCTTTCCGGTTTTTCGCTAGAACTCTTGCCTTTTCGCCTTCAGACGGTAGAACTCTGCAGTTTTATAAGTGTTTGTGGCGTAGCCATCAAGAACAGCTGAGATGCTATGCAGAACTGTCTCATAAAATGTAGCATCTCAAAAAAAAAACTTTTTCTTTCCGGTTTTTCGCTAGAACTCTTGCCTTTTCGCCTTCAGACGGTAGAACTCTGCAGTTTTATACGTATTTGTGGCGTAGCCATCAAGAACAGCTGAGATGCTATGCAGAACTGCCTCATAAGATGTAGCATCTCAATAATTTTTTTTTTCCGTTTTTTCGCTAGAAATATTGCTGTTTCGCCTTAAGACTGTAGAACTCTGCAGTTTTATACGTATTTGTGGCGTTGCCATCAAAAACAGCTGAGATGCTATGCAGAACTGTCTCATAAGATGTAGCATCTCAAAAAAAAACTTTTTTTTTTCGGATCTTCGCTAGAACTATTGCTGTTTCGCCTTAAGAATGTAGAACTCTGCAGTTTTATACGTATTTGTGGCGTTGCCATCAAAAACAGCTGAGATGCTATGCAGAACTGTCTCATAAGATGTAGCATCTCAAAAAAAAACTTTTTTTTTTCCGGATTTTCGCTAGAACTATTGCTGTTTCGCCTTAAGACTGTAGAACTCGGCAGTTTCATACGTATTTGAGGCGTTGTTGTCAAAAACAGCTGAGATGCTAGGCAGAACTGTCTTATAAAATGTAGCATCTCAAAAAAAAACTTTTTCTTTCCGGTTTTTCGCTAGAACTCTTGCCTTTTCGCCTTCAGACGGTAGAACTCTGCAGTTTTATAAGTGTTTGTGGCGTAGCCATCAAGAACAGCTGAGATGCTATGCAGAACTGCCTCATAAGATGTAACATCTCAAAAAAAAATTTTTTTTCCGTTTTTTCGCTAGAAATATTGCTGTTTCGCCTTAAGACTGTAGAACTCGGCAGTTTCATACGTATTTGAGGCGTTGTTATCAAAAACAGCTGAGATGCTATGCAGAACTGTCTCATAAGATGTAGCATCTCAAAAAAAAGTTTTTTTTTCCGGTTTTTCGCTAGGTGATTTGTTTAGTTTTGTCGCTAGAACTATTTTTGTGTTGCTTCCAAGTAGTTTTGCAAGTATTTGTGATCTAGTTATCGAGAACTATTGAGATTCTTATAACTGTAACGTAAAATTAGCATCTCATTTTTTTTTTGGTTTTCGGGACAGAACTATTTTGCTGTGTTGGCTCCAGGTGATAGAACTATGCAGTTTCTTACGTATTTATGGTCTAGCAACCAAGAACTGCTGAGATGCTGATCGGGGTAGTGTGAAGTTAGCATCTCATTCTGAAATTTTTTTTTCTCAGAAAGTTGAACAGAACTTTTGAAAAAAAATATCAGGAACTGTAGAACTATTGGGGATGCTACTGGAACTGCCTTTTTATTGTGAGATTCTAGCAATTGATATGCCTAGTTCACACACATGTTCACGGGGGAGCGAGCGGGGTGTACAAATCCAAATCGAATGCCAAATAATCGAATATAAATTGATCGACCACTATAAATCGAAAGTCTAAATACTCGAACGTTCATAATATCGAATGGTTAATAAATTGAACATTCAATCTACCGTCCACTCAATACATCGAGCGTTCAAAATATCGAGCAAGAAAACAAAAACCGAGATCAACACACACACAACACACAAATCAACACAAACATAAACTCAACAAGAGAACATAAATCGAGAAAGTTCTTAAGTACTTGAAAGACCACTTTTGGTCGATCAAGTAATATTGGATTATTTGGCATTGGATATGGCATATTACACCCAAAATAAAAGCACATGAAAATCAAATCAAATTATTTTTTATTTTTGTGGGTTTATTCAAAATTTTATTAATAAATACCATAATAGGCTATTTGACTGGTTTCTGATAAACATCTCAGATTATTTAATGGTGTCTAACGAGCCCACAAAAACCTATTACTTCAAATTGCATAATGTATTTCTTTTAGAAAATAGTAAATAAAAATGTACTGTTTAAATAAGCCGCCAAAACGCTATCTTTAACAATATGGCGTCGTGACGTCAAAATACACGTAGAAACGGTCGAGATACTACACAAAAGTCATCTGTTCTGTCAACGATAGACAGATATTGACTATATCATGACGTCATCATAAGTTCAGCCAATCCAGACCGTTTTCGATTACGTGGCGCCAGATTTAAAAAGATGAAGTTTTTTCGGGATTTTTGTAATAAATAATACATTGTTTTGTAGTAAAATTAATGCAAATCGATTTTAAAAGCGATAATCTATACGAGTGTCAATAATTATGACCTTATTTTTTACATTGTCAAATAGCCTATTATGGTGTTATTGCTGGGTGTACTATTAAAACATTCATTTGATTTGATTTTCATGTGCTTTTATTTTATTTTAATCCATTTAGGTACACAAATATCAGAAACATCATATTAACAAACTAATATGGGTAGATTTGTTTATTTTCATTAAAAATCCGTAATATCCGGATAATCCGGATTAGACCAAAAATCCGTTCAAAAAAATCCGGATTTTGAAACAGAACGGATTTGCATTCCCTAGTCTTGAGACACTGCGGTATGTGGGACGAGAAGATATTGCGTAGCTTCCCGAACGCTGCCCAGCCGAGTCGGATTCGACGATTGACCTCTTTCTCGAAGTTAGACCTACCTAACTGGACAGTTTGTCCGAGGTAAACATACTCGTCCACGACTTCGAGTGTAGCGTCTCCGATCTTTATGGGAGTGGGTGTTACATGGGCATTTGACATGACCTTCGTTTTGTCCATGTTCATTTTAAGACCCACTCTTTCGGAGGCTCTACTGAGGTCATCGAGCATTGTACTGAGGTCCTCCATAGTCTCAGCCATGACTACGATATCGTCGGCAAACCGAAGGTGAGTTATGTACTCGCCGTTGATGTTGATGCCAGCCCCTTTCCAGTCCAGAACCTTGAAGACATCCTCCAGTGCAGCGGTGAACAGTTTCGGAGAGATAACGTCTCCCTGTCTTACACCTCGCTGCAGAAGGATAGGTTTCGAGGTCTGATCCTGGAGTCGGACTGACATAGTGGCGTTTTCGTACAGACACTTCAGCACCTCGATGTACCGATAGTCGATCTGGCACCGTTGAAGAGACTGCAGCACAGCCCATGTCTCGATCGAATCAAAGGCTTTCTCGTAGTCCACGAACGCTAAGCAGAGAGGCAGGTTATATTCTTCGGTCTTCTGTATAACCTGTCGCAGCTTATGTATGTGGTCTATGGTGCTAAAGCATTTACGGAATCCGGCTTGTTCGGGAGGCTGGAAGTCGTCAAACCTGCGCGCGAGACGGTTTGTGATGACTCTCGAAAACAGCTTGTAGACATGGCTCAGGAGTGAGATGGGCCTATAATTCTTAAGAAGGGCATTGTCGCCCTTCTTAAAGAAAAGTATCACCACGCCTCTGTTCCATGCCTGTGGTGTTTTGCCCTCGAGTATGACGGAACCAAACAGCTTCTAAAGGGCCTTAAGAACGGGTTTTCCGCCGGTCTTCAGCAACTCGGCCGTAATTCCGTCATCACCCGGCGCCTTGTTGTTTTTGAGCTGCTTCAGAGCCATCCTAATCTCGTACAGGCTGACGTCCGGGATGTCTTCGGTATAGTGCCGGGTCAATCTAGCTCTCGGGTCGTTTGCCAGATTCATAACGGGGTTACTTGTTGACGTGTATAACTGTCCATAGAACCTCTCGATCTCTCTCATCAGCTCAGGTTTGGCGGATACGATCCTGCCATCTTCGGTCTTCAGTTTCATAAGCTGGCTCTGCCCAATAGACAGATCTCTAGCAAAGACCTTGGAGCCTTTATTTCGCTCTATCGCGTCCTTAATACGGTCTGTATTAAAGCGGCGAAGATCGCTTTTCAAGGACTTGGAGATCCGTCTATTGAGTTGCCGGTAATTTTGCGCATCTTCCGAAGACTGCAGGATCATCTCGCGCCTCTCCTTCATGAGCCGCAAAGTAGGATCAGAGAGCTTCTTTTTTGAATTCGTACGACTGGTCTTGAAGATCTTAGACCCGACCGTATGGACAGTTTCCACGAACCCATCGTTATAATCGTCCACGGAGCTCCCTAGGCATTCGAAACGATTCTGGAGTTCGAGCTGAAAGCTCTCGGGGTTATGGACCTGGATCGGTGCAGGACGGAGCGTAGACTTCATCAGTCGAGATCTTTCCAGCTTGATATTTAAGTTCAATGTGCCTCTTACCATGCGGTGATCACTTCCGGTTTTCACCGCGTTGATCACAGAGACATCATTGAACACTTGCTTCTTCGTCGACATAATGAAGTCAATCTCATTTTTAGTTGCACCATCCGGGCTCTGCCAGGTCCACTTTCTGTGCTCACGTTTTCTGAAGAAGGAATTCATCATAAAGAGGCCTTCCTTCTCCATAAAACTGGCCAGTAGGTGGCCCCGGTGGTTCCGGCGTCCAACTCCAAATTGCCCCACTCGCAGCTCATCATCGTTTCGTTTACCCAGTTTCGCGTTAAAGTCCCCCATGACAACGGTAAAGTGAGTTTTACACCCATATTCTAAGAAGTAACTTCGAAAGTTCCTCCACCTCCACTCATTCGAGGTTACCTTAGGGACTACCTCAAGGAATCCTCGAAATCGGTATTCTTAGTTAAAACTCTGTCTTGTCAGGAGGTAATCTTGAGGATCCTCCAGTGAGGTTGAGTCGAGGTCGAGTTGAGGTAAAACGTCATTGAATACGTCATTGAATCATAGAATATAGTATACATTTTGTTTTTTTTTGTCTATGGTCACTCAAAAGTTGTCAGATTGCGGTTTTTTTATCTGTGTGATCGCGTCGTCAGCCTGTGTGTGTTGTTATGCACAGACTACCTATGGCTATGTATGAGATACTACGTTGTTATGTTTACGTTGAAATGAAACTTTAACAATTTAATTGTGTTGTGACTTGAAAGTTTTACTCCGTTTTTATTTTAATTGTTTCACGAAATATGTCTGGGAGACAAATATTCAGTGAGTCAGAGAAGGCGTGTGTCCAAGAATTAATTATTAAATATAGATTAGAATTAATTATTATTTGAATAAATTAATCAGTTCTGTTTACAAGCGTGAGCGAAATAGTGGATTAAAAACGTAAAGAATGGCGTAAAACTTCCTTGAGTGTTCCTTAAGGTACGTCGCGATGTACCTTGAGTTTGACAGTTGTTTCCTCACCTCGACTGAGGAAAAATGTCGAGGGACGCCAAGTGGAGGTGATTTTTTACAACTGTGAATACCGATTTCCTTGAGTGAGGTTGAGTGGAGTCGAGGAAGTTTCGAGGAAACGTCTTGGAATATGGGTGTTAGACCCATGCATGGCTCTGGAAATATCCTCATACATGGTCTCTACCTCATCGTCGGGGTGTGACGAGGTCGGGGCGTAAACCTGTACGACCTTCAGCGAATACCTTTCGGATATTCTGAGTATAAGGTACGCCACCCTGGTCGACACACTCTCGATCTTCACCACGTTGCTCACAAGGGACTTATGAACGATAAACCCGACACCACCTTGGGACTGCTGGTCGCCCTCCCGGAAATAGAGCAAGTTTCCGGATTTGAGGATTATCGAGTCCTCCCCCTCTCTTCGGACTTCAGATAACCCGACTATACTCCATCGTATCTTGCTCAATTCTTCCTCGAGTTTGGTGATCTTCTCGTCGGTCCGGAGTGTACGCGTGTTGTATGTTGCCAGGTCCAGTTTTCGGTGATTGTGGTAGCCGGATCTCTTCCGGGGATTCTTAGCACCCCTTGCCTCACCGTGGCCTTGGCCGCTACCGTAACCAAGGGTAGGCGGGCCGCCGGGTACTAGGGGCCAAGTGTTTTTTGTGCTTGTCATTTGGGGGGGGGGGGGGGGGGGGTTGCCATAATCGCCACGCTTGGCAGGCGGGTTGGCGATCGCAGTATGGTATGGTGGTGGAATGCACAGAGAACGCTGCTGCCCATTCTCCGGTACGGCCCTTAGTCGCCTTTTACGACACCCACGGGAAGTATGGGGTGGTGCTATTCTTTAAGTCCGGCACTACACGGATCTTACACGGACTTTAGTGAAGTCTTTCTTTGACAGTTTGTCTTTGGATTGTTGTGTTCCCGCGTGTTGAATTGGATGTGTTTCGGAGTTTTTAGTGATTGTTTTTGTTTTGGTATGTTTTCAATTTTGAATGTTAGTCAAAATCAAAACCCATGTATTTTCGGAATTCGTGTTTTGTTTTCTTTCACAGATATTACGACACATCAATTTAATGTCATTGTCATAGTGACATTTCACATATTGCTGATCCACCATATTTATTTTTAACCGACTTCAAAAAAGGAGGAGGTTCTCAATTCAACGGTTTTTTTTTTTGTGTTACGCGATTACTCCGCCAATTGTGGACCGCTTTTCAAAATTCTTTTTTTGTTCGAAAGGAGATACTTCTGAAGTGGTCCCATTATCATCAAGTTGAAATCTGATGAGCGGATCCCATAGAAATCGAGGGAAACCCTCAAATTTTATAGGCAAACCTAAAGCGATTTGGGTATTTTTTAAAGTAACTTGAGAATTTGCTCTCGGAAATCGTCATTTTGTAAAGTGGAGCTGCTGATGAAGACCACAGATGGCCATCGGAACTACTCAATGACAAATATTTCACGGGTTGCAATTCAATCAAATATTGCTTTTCCCGATGCTGGGAGCATCGGGAAAAGCAATATTTTGTAATATGTGATGAGCAGCTGACATTGGGCTATTGTAACTTAGATAAATTACAAATTGACCCACTAAAAAGTGAAAAATAAAATCTTTTTACAAAAAAAACAACCGATTTCCAAAAAAAAACACTACAAATTGAAAAATAACTTTAATTTCGGAAGTCGGTGTCAAAAAACGAAAATGCGGAACCAACGACACCGACTTCCGAAATTAAAGTTATTTTTCAATTTGTAGTGTTTTTTTTGGAAGTCGGTTGTTTTCTTTTTTGTAAAAAGTTTTTTGTGTTGCTCTCTTGACAGAGTTAATTTTAATGTACAATCAACGGTCATAAGTGGACTGCCACCAGAATGGTCATTTTGGCCTGCACGCTAGATCTGCGTCTATCTCTGTGTGTGTCATGTTTTAATGTAGACAGTAACGCGCACACAGTATAACTACGAGAGCGCGATGTTGGTTGGTCAGATGCATGTGTGGTCAACACTAAATAAAGATACCTGCCATAAAGACAATTATTATCGACCACACAGCGAGGCGCTGTGTGGCAAAATGACCATTCTGGTGGCAGTCCACTTATGACCGTTGATTGTACATTAAAATTAACTCTCAAGGAAAGCAACACAAAAAACTTTTTACAAAAAAAAAAACAACCGACTTCCAAAAAAAACACTACAAATTGAAAAATAACTTTAATTTCGGAAGTCGGTGTCGTTGGTTCCGCATTTTCGTTTTTTGACACCGACTTCCGAAATTAAAGTTATTTTTCAATTTGTAGTGTTTTTTTTGGGAAATCGGTTGTTTTTTTTTTGTAAAAAGATTTTATTTTTCACTTTTTAGTGGGTCAATTTGTAATTTATCTAAGTTACAATAGCCTAATGTCAGCTGCTCATCACATGTTACAAAATATTGCTTTTCCCGATGCTGGGACGTTAATTGATGAGGAGTTCTCCTGGTAAGAACCAGGAGAACTCCTCAACAACCACTCACCATACGCATTGTGACGAGCATAAATTACTTATCAACCATATTAAAGTAATTGAATTGCAACCCGTGAAATATTTGTCATTGAGTAGTTCCGATGGCCATCTGTGGTCTTCATCAGCAGCTCTACTTTACCAAATGACGATTTCCGAGAGCAAATTTAAAAAATACCTAAATCGCTTTAGGTTTGCCTATAAAATTTGAGGGTTTCCCTCGATTTCTATGGGAGCCTCTCATCAGATTTCAACTTGATGATAATGGGACCACTTCAGAAGTATCTCCTTTCGAACAAAAAAAGAATTTTGAAAAGCGGTCTACAATTGGCGGAGTAATCGCGTAACAAACACAAAAAAAACCGTTGAATTGAGAACCTCCTCCTTTTTTGAAGTCGGTTAAAAATAAATATGGTGGATCAGCAATATGTGAAATGTCACTATGACAATGACATTAAATTGATGTGTCGTAATATCTGTGAAAGAAAACAAAACATGAATTCCGAAAATACATGGGTTTTGACTAACATTCAAAATTGAAAACATACCAAAACAAAAACAATCACTAAAAACTCCGAAACACATCCAATTCAACACGCGGGAACACAACAATCCAAAGACAAAGTCAAACTGTCAAAGAAAGACTTCACTAAAGTCCGTGTCACGAAAGAAGTCTCGTAGACGTGGCGCCACTTTCGTGCGACGTAAACATAAATAATGATTTATTTATTTATCTTGACATCATAACAGGCAAATAACAAAATGCACATTCTTCCTTATAGAAAGGTGTGTGAGGTAGGAGGGTTGTTGCAGGACTAGGAATGTTGCTATGATCTATTAATAATTAGTTCCACTTATTGCCGCGGGACTTCTTTCGTGAAACGGACTTTAACACGAAACTTAAAACTGTCAAAGTCGTCAAACGTCATGTCAAACACAACTGTCATGGCTACCTTAAAAAAAAAAAAAAAATATACGGTCGAATTGAGAAACCTCCTCCTTTTTTTGAAGTCGGTTAAAAATAGGGTTAACTTATCAAAAAACTTCCCAAATAATCATTTGTGTACACCTGTACTTTTCTTCAAATTAATTTGTTTGTATTTTTATGAAAATCCGCTATTTTTTTCTTATTTATCTATGTAGTGTACATGGTGGTAGCCCAAAATCAAACATCTCCTTTCCACTAAACAAAATTTTTGGATTTTGCGAAAGAAAACGGTAGGTGATTAAAGTAGTTATTTTAGTTAAAATTAATGTTCTTTATTATTACGTAATAAAATATTTAAAATCAGTAAATCAACATACAATATTATTAGTAAATCAACAAGTCAAGATGAGGAACATAAACATTATTCAATAAGAACAACAACTAGGATAAAAGTGATATTTTAAAATTAGTCTTCTTGATGGATGAATTTTTGTCTGCACCATCGTCGGCTTCACATTTATATGATTCTTTGGTACTGATCTGTTAAAGAACTTTTATTAGAATTTACCTACACAGTAAAAGTAAATACTTCTGAAAATTAAATGAAGTAAAAATAATATATTTCGTAACGTTTTAGTGGCTTAGTGATAGCATTTTCAGTAATTGAAACTTGTAACGCGCTGTCCGAACGTTTAGTTTGTACCAACATTACGCGGTAAACGGGAGGGCTACTCTTCCCCCCGCCTAAGCACCGCGCAGTTTCCGTTCGCGAAAACCCCAAGAAACAAATGTTATAAACTAAATTCTACTAAACCACTAGAAAAACCACCAGCCACTAAAAGTGGGGTCGAAACCACCAGTGGAAAATCCACTAAGTTGGTAACCGTAGACAGAGTAAACTATAGACTGCTGCATATCTTCTTTATCATTCGCACAAGAAAAAGAGAAATATATTAACGTCACTATGTCCTGGTTACTGCGTGTCGGCTAAGCACAATGTGCACAACAAGTTTGACGTTTATGAAGGAATAATAAAATAATACACCGCGATTAAACGGAAAATAATATCTTTTTCGTGCATAATTCAATAATAGTACATTTGCGCAACTGTGAAAATGGTAAGGTGCAGTGTAATAAGCTGTAAAAATGATAGTATGATGAAGATTGCCGGATTTATTTGTCACTTTCAGTGACACGGATACCATGTCTGTAGATTACTCTGTCTACGTTGGTAACACTGGATGGCCGGCGACAATGACATTTGTTTGACAAACAAGACAGATGGCTGCCAAGTTTTTTTAACCCACCAAACTCCAGATGTCGCTGTCGTCTATGGAAATTGTAACAGTTCTAAGTGTGCCCCCCCCTGGTGTGCCCGCGCCCTCGGCCCCGCGGCCCTCGAGGGCGGCAAATACTTTTTTTTTTACATTAAGTGGTACTAAGTACCTACTAACAATATTATAGGCAAAATATGTCTGAATTAAAAATTATATTATTTATTTAGTATACGCCTAGCTGGTATTTTCCGGCACTGAATCATTCAGATCAATCTGACAGCTAGTGATAGATGGGGGCTGGTTGCTTGGAGGACCAGAAAAATATTGTTTAAAAAAAAATTGAAGTGTCTGTTGACTATGTATATGTCGCAGCCAACTGGCCTTTTAACTAAACGGCGGCCGTTCAATTTAAAAAAAAAAAAGGCCGGAATGATATTCAATAGTTTAGGAACTGTAACCAATCACGCGCGAGCCGAATTGGTCGCAGCAACTAAGCCAGGGCACCTCAACCAAATGGGTTAGGTTAAGTTAGAACTGTGATCAACCGCGTGCGAGCCGACAGAGCCAAGCGAGGCGAGCACTACTTCCACGGTTAACTAAACGGCTAATTTAACCAGTTGCATGCGACATATACAGTTCGCGTCAAATAACTTTGCCGCTCTGAAGTAGGCAACAAATCACTGCGCAGTAGTTAATCCTATAAATACAACACTAGCGCGCATGGCGCGGCTAGTAAAGAGCCTAGCTTCAGAGCGGCAAAGTTATTTGACGCGAACTGTACATCAGTCTGACGCAACTGTCTAATAAAAAAAGAAACTATGAAACGCGTACTAAACATAATGGCGGCTATCGCTGTCTCGGTTTAACATCTATTCGACTCTATCATGCTTAGTACTATCTTGTTATTATGTTGGCAGCTTTACGTCATGTCTGCAGTCTGTGTTATTTTTGTTTTGTTGGTATTCAGTTTTAGTACACGTTTCATACAAGCGACGTTTTTCAACTTTTTCTATGGGAGTTCCGTCTCTTATATATGTTTACATGTTTACTTACTCTATGCTGTACATAATGATGCATGTGTGGTTGAACCTATGGCAGTGACTGTTCTTAACTTATGTTATGATTGCCATGTTTCAGCTGAAAGATCATCAGGAAAAGAAGCAAGTTTCTGGACAAAAGGATGATATTATTTACCAATCAGAAGGTTTTATAATCAATGATAGAAATAATCCTATGCATTCAGAATCAAATGATTGTAATGACGGTTTTGTCACTGAAAGCACAAAAGATATCCAATACAATCAACACAGTGATGTTTTCGAAACAAGCAATGTGACACCACCTGTAAGCAATACAAACTATTTAAAAAATAGTGATGTTACAGAAGATAATTCAATTCCAGTCATTCCAGAAGCAGATGTAAACATAACAGAAATCTTGATTTCAAATAAAAGAAATCTGGAATTGCAAGTGCATCATTTACAGACAAAATTAGGCCAACTAGAACAGCAACATGCTTTAGTAATCAGTGATTATACACAACGCAACCAAAAAGTCAATGAACTAGAAATTGAAATTGAACATTTAAACAACATATACTTGAATGCTACTCAAGAAATTATGATAAAAGATTCCAAACTCAATGAACTTAATTCTGTAAATTTATCATTATCAGAACAAAATGGTAATTTGGCTGAACAACTAGAATTTACAAAAAGTGTTTTAAATGCTAAAGAGGCAGAAAGTGATTCCCTTCACAATCAAATAATTAATCTCCAAAACCAATATGATGTTATAGCCTTGCAGTTGCAACAACTAACAAATGGTTCACCTGCTAGTGCACCAACTGCTACAGTCATTAACAGTTGTAAAACAGAAGCCATATTACAAAAGAATTCTAATTTAGAGCAGCAACTAAATTCATTACAAAAAGAAAGAGATCAGATTAACCTACATTATGAACACTATGTTGCTGAATTGAATGAACAATTAAGATCAGTAATTAAGAAAAATGAAGAACTTACTCGAGAAGTTGAAAATCTATCAAATAGAGAAAACTATTTAATTGAGCAAATAGGTGACATGGAAATCAGAATACAGAATTATAACCAAGATAAAAAAAGATTTGAAGTGGACCGTAACACAACCATTGTGAAAGACATGCAAGATGATTTAAGAAAAGCTCTGGTAAATATAAAATGGTTTTTAATTTGTAATGTGAAGAATAAGTCCATGAATTTAAAATTATTGTAATGGCATAAGCATGGTAATTATTGTACTAAACCTTAAATTCAACCTGTATAAAACCTGTATAGTGGAACTCTCTACCTGCGTCTGTGTTTCCGAGCGCATACAACCCGAATCTCTTCAAAGTAAGATTGAACAGGCTTCTTCTGGGTAAGCTCACTCCATCGTCGACTTTGTCTTTGTCACCTCTGACCTAGACTAGAGTCAAGAGCAAACCCAATTCAAAATAAAAAAATTATATATATATTTTAGAATATTGTTTTTTAGGATGATTTGGGCGAATTGCGGAGCAAGCATGAAGAACTTCACAATCAATATTCTGAAAGTATTGCTAAAGTTAAGGAACTATCAGAAGTAAAAGAAGCAGAATGTAATCATGACAATATCAGTCTGTCCAAATTAAATGCTGATATGACAAGTGATAAAGTCGCTGCACAAAGGGCTACCGAACAAAACAAGAAATTAAAACAAGATGTCCAGGGTTTGGAAGATGCATTTGTGAAAATGGTATATAGCATTACAATTCTTAGGAGTCAAATTCTTTTAAAACGGGTTTTTAACTTTAACTTTTAAACTTTTCATTAGTTTTTTCCAATAATTTCCGTAATAAGTACAATTCCGAAGGCTGCGGGACACCACAGCCGGCAGCGGCGTTGCGGTTGACAATAAATGCAGGCGAAAGAGCTGTTGCAATTTTGGTTCTGATTGTAACGTCAAATTACTTCGGCAGCGGTACTTTTCTCAAATTCGCGAAACTCATTTGTCAAACAAAAAAAAAACCATCTTGTCACTCTGTTAGTGACAGCCGCATCACTACTGGTAGACTACAGCAGCAGGCGGCACTGTCGCCATCTACGGAAGGTTTTACATAGAAATATATACAGAAACCAATAGTGTTACTGCGGCCTGTCATTACTCATTACGGTTGGGCGGCACTGCTGCTTCGTGCAGTCTGCGGTCTGGCGTAGCCTTTGGAATTGTACCTTTAATTTAACTGAACTAAACACTTGTGTTCAACAATCATAAGATCGAACTATCTACAGGATGTAAGGGTAAACAGTGGCAATTTTCAAAGGACGGATAGATAACCTTAAATAAAAAAATATTACAAAAGTTTTAAATGTATAAATCGCAATTTTTTTGCGAATTTTACAGTTTTCTAATTCCGAAATTTTACGCGAAGTGACCGCACCCTACGATAACGCACGAAGCGCGCGCCCGCCGCCACGATCGCGTACGCGGCGCACGCACACATGTACACGCCATTCGATAACTTCCATTCACCGATGCACAAAAAATCGCCTTGAAACGGTTCGTCAACCGTACGTTGTGGTTGCGAATGCGGCTGTCAGCAACCCGGTTTGCCGCATTCGCAACCGCATCCTGCGGTCAGCCGGACCCGGACGGCTAGCCGCATTGCGGTTACCCGCGTAGTGCATGAGCCCTTATATTCGTTAGCCACGAATAATTGATACGCACCTTTTATGTATAAATTTACTTGTAAATACTTAAGGTGAATGGATACTGGTAGACCGCGAAGTTCAAATTTTCTTACGTTTTTTGCAATTTGCAGGTCAGTGTCAGATTGTATCTTGATCAAAATATGATTCGCGACAGTAACAGGTACCTGCATATTTATAGAATTATAATCATTAGAATAATTAATATATCACCACCAACCACCAATCTCTTATGGAAAAGTGGTAGGGGTAGAAATTTAATTTGCAAAGATGTATTAATGATTCTAATTCTCTAAATATGTATCTGTTATTGTCGCGATTCATATTTTGATCAAGATACAACCTGACACTGACCTGCAAATTGCAAAAAACGTAAGAAAATTTGAATTTCGCGGTATCAACTACCCATTCACCTTAATACCAACCATGAATTTGTAACAAGTGACTAAATTAATTATAATATATTTCAGACTAAAGATAAATTGGAATTAACAGAAAAAATATCAGCTGAGAAGTATCTTAATAGGGAACTTACAATTAAACTATCTGAAGTAGAAGAAAAGGCAAAAGATATGCAACTTAAATTGAAAGCCAAGGATGAAGAGATGATGAGATTACAATCAAATTTTCGAGAAATCGAAAAACAGTGTGAAGAGTTAATGACTCAGGAGAGAAACGGAAATGTAATAGACCCAGATGTAGTAGATCCAAATACGGAAATTAATGATGGCGTTGTAGTCGAGTCGGTTAAACGTTCGGAAACCGAATACAAACCTTTAATGGAGGAAGTAGGTGAGAAAATCAGCCATAGCGATAGTCTCCAGAGGGCTGATGCGATGATGAAACTTCAGGACCGTTTCCTAAAAATAATGGGAGAAGTTGCTGATTTATCGGATGAAAAGCACAGGCTAGAACACATAATTTTACAGCTTCAGAATGAAACTGATACCATTTGTGAATATGTTGCATTGTACCAGCAACAACGAAGTTTGCTGAAACGGCGAGATGAGGAAAGAAGTGCTCAGTTAAAGGTTTTCCAACAAGAATGTGGAAAGCTCAAACGTGAGTTGGAAGAATTAGCTGGACTTCTCGCTCGATTTGCTGAAGATAAAGCATTAGCATTTTATTTTGAAACTGAGTCAAAGCGAATGGATATGGAGCATGTTATGACCTTACTTTCCAATCTTAAGAATAATTCTTTAATTGATACTAACAAGAAAAATATTGAGTTCAAAAACTTTTACCCTTGTAACTGTTGCTCTGGTAAACTAATTGATGTATAGGTATGTAGTATTTATACTTGATAACAGTCCACAGTATGATAAATGCCTCGAAAAACGGACATCGCTTTTTTATTCTTCAAGTCGATAGTCACTCTTTTGAATGTAGAACTCCCAGAAACCAATTCAGCTTAGAGCCAGAGCAAATTTTTCTAAATATTTTATTCTGGATATCCATAGAAATCAAAAAAATTGTTATAACTTACTATGTATGCAACGTTTTTATGTTTTAATTATAGTATGTGATAAAGCCAAATATCTGCTATTTTAAGAAACAAACAAATAATTTTCAAGTGTTATTTAAAGCAGGTTTTTTAAGGTAGTAGCATTTTATTTTCCCACACATTGTTTAGTGTTATGATAACCTGCCTGCAAAATATCAGATGCTTAACACGAAGGAATTAGGATTTTTCGAGTTTCGATTTTTTGTTGTTAAGGTTTTCACAAATCAAAAATCTAAAACAAACACATTAAAATTTTTTAAATTCTTAAAATGAAGTAAATATTACTCATAAGTATAAACAGTAGGTAGTTAAAGAGATACCCATAGGTAATTTAATGGCATAAAATAATGATGTGAAATTAAAAATTTGCTCTTAGACGGAGGTTACACGTTCAGTTCGGCATCAGTTCAGTCTGTGACCTTGATCACGTCTAGACTGATGGCTGAATGATGGACTGACGGGTGGTATTACACGGTAAGTCAGACTGAAAACTTCTACACGATAACACGCATAAGCATTTGGTATGGATTTTAACAAGAAAAATGGTCCTGTTGCTATAATATTAGCCCTGTCTACGAGGAATCGTAAAAAAAGAAAGCGGTGGTGTAAAAAGTGGCTAATGAAAAGACAATAAATTTACTTAAATTTACTGAATGAGATAAGAGACACAGAAGAAGAAGATGACTATGCTAATAGGCTATTTGACTGGTTTCTGATAAACATCTCAGATTATTTAATGGTGTCTAACGAGCCCACAAAAACCCATTACTTCAAATTGCATAATGTATTTCTTTAAAAAAATAAATAAAAATGTACTGTTTAAATAAGCCGCCAAAACGCTATCTTTAACAATATGGCGTCGTGACGTCACGATTCACGTAAACAAACGTTGAAACGGTCGAGATACTAGACAAAAGTCATCTGTTCTGTCTACGATAGACAGAAATTTACTAAATCATGACGTCATCTTAAGTTCAGCCAATCCAGACCGTTTTCGATTACGTGGCGCCAGATTTAAAAAGATGAAGTTTTTTCGGGATTTTTTTTTAAAATAATACATTGTTTTGTAGTAAAATTAATGCAAATCGATTTTAAAACCGATAATCTATACGAGTGTCAATAATTATGACCTTATTTTTTACATTGTCAAATAGCCTATTGTTATCGAATTAAAGAGTTTTATTTTAATTTTTTTATTCGTTTTATTCCAAAGAATAGGTAACATTTCTAATGTAAGAATAAATTCTTTCTCCGGGGCTAATGGTAGAGAGGGGGACGTCGGGGACGGCGAGGGAGTCGTGCGACTCCATCGCTGTCTAAGCAGTGACTGACATCAGACTGATAGCTAATAAACACACGTTCAGTCAGGCATCAGTCTGACCAGACTGACAAAAATTATTAAAATATTTAAATAATCATCATTCTGGACCATCAATCCATCAGTCTACGTGTATACAATCAGTTTCTCGTCATTCTGACGTCAATCATGGACTGAACTGACGCCAGAATTAAGCTGCAATTATATATGGCAGTGCAGTGCGATGCGCGTTTGAACACGGACGTGTTTCCACTGTGCACGGCACGAATTTTATTCGCGTGTTGCGCGGCCATAGCCGCTGCCCGTAAACACAATGAGTTCCAAACAACTCATAGTCAATGAATTGCTGGCATTCCTGGTCCATGCTATCGACTACATGGACGAGGTGAGCATCCTGCAGATATGCCGGTCGAATTACAAGGAGGACGAGATCAGCAGCGGAAAACTGTTACTGTTCCAGTCACTTGGAAAACTCGACCAGATGCCGTCTCGCCGCAGAGATGGAACCGAGAAGAGTGTTCAAGACATCATAGATATGTTGAAGAAGACTGAGCCGGACGACGTGCCAGATTTCGTGGCGAAGGAGCTAAGTAAACTGCTCCCCGTCACGTTCGATCACGTCGACGTTACGCGGCTGCTAAAGGACATCACTTCCTTGAAGGCGGAGATGACCAAGATGCAGTCCAGAATGGAGGTATCGGAATAAACCAATACCGAACTACGTGCAGAAATAGCATCATTGCGCAACATTGGTTCGGTAATTGGGTCACCTGAGGCCTCAAAGGTGAACACACGACGAGGGGCGCAAAATGCATCCGTCGGCAGTTTTGAATCTGCGAATACAAGTGCGTCACCAGCTGCCGATAACGCTGAGCAAGCGCCGTTCGCCGCCGCCGTCGCCCGCGCCACAACACCACCTGCGGAAACGTCACGAGTAGGTACGTCGACCCCTAAACGTGCCTACGCTGCTATTGTCACCAGCGGCAAATCAGATGCGTCGCAGCCTAAGCGACAAACCAGAAAAGGGGAAAAACTGGTAAAGGGTGCTCAACCTGCCCTGACCGCGGTCCGTTGCTCTTTGCCAAGAGCCAGCCAAGATGATGAGGAGGGTTTCACGAAAGTGGAAAGGAAGAAGAAGAAGCCCTGTTCTCGTAACCTGTGTGGCACCGCACCGAGTGGACCCAACATGCTGCTGCGCGCTGCTGTGCCTACGACGCAGCTGTTACTTTTGCGTCTGCATCACTCCACGACAACTGAGGAAGTCGTGCAGTATTTGAAAGTGAAGACCAACTGGACTCTGGGGGTCGAAAGGTTGGAATCCACGAATGACTTGAAGTTGATGTTGTGGCCCACAACATCAACTTCAAGTCATTCGTGGTACGAGTTCCAACCCAACATCTACAGACCGGTCTGAAAGAGGACTTTTGGCCGAAAGGTGTCGTATATCGACGTTTCCGTGGACGGTTACGCGACACCACGCAGCGAAACACGACGCCGACAATGTTACGTGTATAGTTCATAGTATTCATTTTAAGGTTTTTAATATGTATTAGTTTATTATTGTATAAGATTATTTTGTGTATTTTATCTATGGGCCTTACTAGCCTGATAATAAAATGATTATTATATTATATTATTATATTTATCCCGCGCCGCTGGGTAAGCTATCGGTTACATACATTTAGTGCGTGGCGTGGCGACACGCGGGGCGGGACTAAATGTATGTAACCGATAGCTTACCCACGCGTGGCGACACGCGGCGCGGGCTAAATATAATTGCAGCTTCAGCGTGTAACCTCCGTGTTAGTGGCTGTTTGTAGGTATACCTACCTACTCTGTAAAGTTTGTTTTGTTTCACGTGTATGTTTTTTTCGTATAATGTATTGTAATATAAAACCGTTTGATATAAAAATATATTTTATACATTTACATAATTTATATTTTTCTGAAGGGGTCCGCCCTCGTCAGGATTATAGTCTCAACAGAAATTATTTATTGCATTTTTTGTGTTCTGTCTGAGAGTGACAACCCTTATTATCAGAGAAAAATTTGAAAACCATAGAATCATCTTATCTTCGATTTCCTGATAGATTTGCATCATTTTTTTTTTAGTTTTAATTGTACTTACAGTTCTGACTGAATAATATTTTAAGATAAATATTAAGTCCAAAGGAAAAAAAAACAACCGACTTCAAAAAAAAACAGTACAAATTGTAAAATAACTTTAATTTCGGAAAATGCGGAACCAGACACCGACTTCCGAAATTAAAGTTATTTTACAATTTGTAGTGTTTTTTTTTCACTTTTTAGTGGGTCAGTTTTTAATTTATCTAAGTACAATAGCCTAATGTCAACTGCTCATCACATGTTACAAAATATTGCTTTTCCCGATGCTGGGACGTTAATTGTTGAGGAGTTCTCCTGGTAAGAACCAGGAGAACTCCTTAACAACCACTCACCATACGCATTGTGACGAGCATAAATTGCTTAGGAACTATATTAAAGTAATCGAGTCGCAACCCGTGAAATATTTGTCATTGAGTAGTTCCGATGGCCATCTGTGGTGTTCATCATCAGCTCCACTTTACCAAATGATGATTTCCGAGAGCAAATGCTCAATTTACTTTAAAAAATACCCAAATCGCTATAGGTTTGCCTATAAAATTTGAGGGTTTCCCTCGATTTCCATGGGATCCTCTGATCAGATTCCAACTTCACGATAATGGGACCACCTCGGGAGTATACCCTTATATAATATACCCTTTCAAACAAAAAAAGAATTTTTGGAATCGGTTCAGGTTCAGCCGTCCATATATAAAGTCGAACATATAACCTCCTCCTTTTTGGAAGTCGGTTAAAAAGGAATAAAGATAAAATCAGGCATATTTATTTTTCTATTAAAGTGAAATCTTTTCTGTTATAGAGGTATGAGAAACAGGGTGTAAAGTTCACTCATACTCTTCAAAAGGGAGGATCTTCCGACCAAACGGGTGTTGTGTCTGGCGGGCAACTGCCCAATGATTCATGTCGGGCCGTTGTATCTATGCTAGTTGCGCGGTAAACTCGGCTTGCGCGATGCAGGATTTGCGTGATGTCAGTATGACGCGTTGTTCGCATGTGGCGTTGTAGATACCGCTACATCACCCCCCCGGAGACCGGAGGTCGATAGTGGGCTGAGTCTTGTATCTTGCGATGCTTGCCAGGCCAGCTGAGGTTCCAGTGAGTCGGAACCGGTTGCCGCATAGTTCACGGTGAATCGGAACTGTCTGCGAAGATGTCCCCAGTGAGTCGGGGTGTCGCTGCGTTATGCTCCAGTGCGTCGGATGTCGTACAGCGCCGGGTTGAGGCTGACTGCTGGCGTCGACCAGGAGATGGTTTCTATGGCTTTGCTTGTGGAGCGGCTGAAAGTGCAGTATGCTGTGCCGAGGTTGCTGATGAGGCTGAGGGTGATAACCAGGTATGCGCGGTCGCTGCATGCTGGTGGTGGTCAGGAACCCTTTGAAGCCGTGGATGCTGGCTGGCTGGGTGACTCGCCGCTCTAAAGCTTGCGAGAGTGATGATGATGACGTCACGCTGGAGTAGGTGCATGAAGGCTGCGCTGACGTTCATTCTCGGGGTCACCAGTATAGAGGTATGAGGAACAGGGTGGAAAGTTCACTCATACTCTATGGAAAAGGGAGGATCCTCCGACGCCGACGAGACGGGTGTTGTGTCTGGCGGGCAACTGCCCGATGATTCATGTCGGGCCGTTGTATAATGCCGGGTTAATTCAAAAACCAACTAACTCGATGATTTTGGGATATTGAGTTAAATATACCTACCGATTCAAAATTTTATTCTCTTTGTAAAACATACTAAGCTGTGCGATGCTGTTTCGGAGATACTGAATGGTGAAACCATATCGTTTATATGTAAAACAAATATTCCTTGTTAATTAACAAAATTATGTTTTGTATCGAAGTCAAACAAGATAGGTACTTAAATTTAATCAGTTTTCAAAATAAAAAACCTGCAAAATATACGGAATTTTGGGAAAGAAAAACGATCACATCCAATTATATGGTTTTAGTACTTAGAAACAACAGGAAATAGCGTTAATATTCAATGACAATAGCAGTTATTAAAGGATAATAGCTATTACCTGTTGTTTATGTATTAATACTTGCCACAAAATCAAGAAGTCGTTGTTAATAAATAGGTTTAGTAGAAACAACAGGAAATAGCGTTAATATTCAATGACAATAGCAGTTATTAAAGGATAATCGCTATTACCGGTTGTTTATTTATTAATACTTGCCACAAAATCAAGAATTCGTTGTTAATAGATAGGTTTAGTAGGTTTTACTTCTTTAATATTGATCATGATCCCAACAAAATATCGAGAAGTAAAACCGATTAACCGCGGGTAGTTCGTTAAAATTCCGCATATAGATCGGCAATCGCGGATTTAAACACTTCTGAACTGCACTATCTTTCCTTCTTTTTACCCGTGGGGACAGAAGGAATTTGTAGATCAGCTAAGCAAAGTAGCGCGATAAGTATTCTGTCAGCTCCGTGCACTTGAGCAGCAACCGAGCAATCAATCAACTCAGCTTATTGCAGTCCACTGCTGGACATAGGCCTCTCCCAGGCTGCGCCATAACACCCTGTCCTCCGCCTTCCGCATCCAGCCCGTCCCAGCCACTTTCTTTAGGTCATCCGTCCATCTAGCTGGGGGGCGTCCCACACTACGCTTGCAGATACGTGGTCTCCTCTCAAGGACTCGTCTGCTCCACCGGCCATCGGTTCTTTCACAAACACGGCCAACCCACTGTCACTTCAGTTTGCTTGCGCTGCAAGCTGTAGCGGTATCTACAACGCCACATGCAAACAACGCGTCATACTACGTCGTCTACGTCACGCAAATCCTACATCGCGAAAACAGAGTTTACCGCGCAATTAGCATAGATACAACGGCCCCGACATGAATCATTGGGCAGTTGCCCGCCAGACACAACACCCGTCTGGTCGGAGGATCCTCCCTTTTCCATAGAGTATGAGTGAACTTTACACCCTGTTCCTCATAAGTCATACCTCTATACTGGTGACCTCAAACATGAACGTTAGCGCAGCCTTCGTGCACCTACTTCAGCGTGACGTCATCATCACTCCCGCAAGCTTTAGCGGCGAGTCACCCAGCCAGCCAGCTTCCACGGCTTCAACGGGTATCCCGACCACCAGCATGCAGCGACCGCGCATTCCTGAGGGGCAATTCTCGTATTTTTAAGAACGTTCACAGTCTTGATCTCAGTCTCAATCTGTCAAAAAAACCTCGAATTTCCCTACATTTTGACAAGTATTTGACATTTGTTTGTCGCCGAGATGAGACTGCGACTAGATTTTGAACGTTTTAAATTACGAGAATTGGCCTTCTGGTCATCACCCTCAGCCTCATAGTAACCTCGGCACAGCACACTGTACTTTCGGCCGGTCCACAAGCAGAGCCCTTGAAATACGCTCTCCTGGTCGACGCCAGCAGTCAGCCTCAACCCGGCGCTGTACCACATCCGTGTGCTCCAGATCGTGGCGCAGTGGTCGATCAACATCGCCGCGGTCGCTGAGCCGTACTTTGTCCCGCCCAGGGATGACTGGGTGGAGGACCTGAGCGGCTCAGTGGCCATAATTTCGTCGGTCGCCGCCGGCACCCCATCCCTCGAATGCGTTACGAAGGGACAGGGGTGCGTAGCAGCACGGTTCGGAGAGATTGTAGAGAGTGTACTTCTCTCCGAGCCGAACTCTCGCCGAGTTCCACAACTCTTTAACAGAGTTGAGTGTCGTCGTCGCCGGAAGCCATCCCTTCCCCATGCTAGTGCTCGGGGACTTCAATGCCAAGAATTTGGCCTGGGGTTCCCGTTACACAAATGTGCGGGGCAGGATGGTGGAGGACGGGGCTCTGGAAACAGGCCTGGTCGTCCTAAATCGGGGTTCTGTTCCCACGTGTGTGCGGATGCGGGATGAGTCCGTGGTGGACATCTCGTTCGCCAGCCCCGCGGTGGGCGCTGAAGCAGCTGGACCGGGAGCTCCTCCTGTAAGCCTCGATCGTGCAGGCCTGGGTGTCATCACCGGACAGGCCTGCCGATATCGACGAGGAGGCGGAGTGGTTTCGGGAGGCCATGTCCGAGATTTGCGACGTGGCAATGCCCCGAGTCCGGCCAGGACGCGCCCGACTTAAGGTGTACTGGTGGTCGCAGGAGCTGGAGGCGCTACGCAAGGCGTGCGTCGACGCGCGACACCGGTACACCAGGCACCGCATTCGTCCTACGGATGCGGAAGCCACAGAGGCGGAGCTGTACGAGGGGTACAGAGCAGCGAAGACCGCCCTCCAAGAGGCTGTCCAGCGGGCCAAAAATATGGCCCGCGAGAAGATGGTGGTGACTCTGAACAGAGATCCGTGGGGGCGCCCTTATAAAATGGTGCGGAATAAACTCCGCACCTGGGTCCCCCCGCTGACGCAGAGTCTCCGCCCCCAGCTGGTGGAGGAGGTGGTGAGCGCTCTGTTCCCTTCACGGGGGGAGCACACCCCCCCGCCCATGGCTCTGCCAATTGCGGTGCCCGAAGCGGACCACGCGGACGACGACGACGACATCCCTGAAGTGACCGGGTTTGAAATCCTATATGCTACTAAATAAATTGTGAAAATTTGTGAAAGCAAGAACAGGTCCACCACTTTTTGTTGTTTTAAAGTTATGACCTTGATAAAATTCGGGCCCTCAGTCCTCGCATTTCTTTTGTTTTCGTTTTATTACGCTTATCGTATGACAGATAAGACAAATACAAAATTGACTCTTTTTGTGAAATAAATTAAATACCAGAAAGAAATTAAAAGACCCTTTATTGTATAAGAAAATCGAGTTTTATTTTTATTCTCTGAATTAGGAAATAGGGTGACCACAATTTCTTTTAGATTGCAGTAAAGATGAGTAAATGTAGGTTTTAATAATCTTTCTTCGATTTTTCGCTTATTATCGTCATAGCATTTGAAATTACTATTAATTAATATATGTATGTTATTATACAATATGGGTGATTGGAAGATGGGTGCAAAGCTTTAAGGCGAAGATAGTACAGGCAATTCAGAACCATTTAAGCCATGGTTGTCTTAGACGAAGTCTTACCACTTTTTTTTTACCAATTTCTTAAGATTTTTTTCGAAAATTCCCAGTTTTAACTAAACTACTTATTTATGGCCAAATTGAATGATAAACGAATTCATTTTTATTGTATTTAATTAAAGTAATGTGTAAACAATCTAGCAAAACATGTTTTAGGCCTCTGTGTCGTTAGACATTTTTTTTACAGACATTTAAAGTTCATAAAACATTTTAAAATTTATAAATATTTTTTGTAAACCTTATTTTAAAAAAAAACGGAGCGTGCTTTTTTTGTTCAAACCTTTTTGAAAACATGCTTGATAATCGCTTTTTCTATTGAGGTAACATTTACGCGGATATCTTACAAATTATTGAAATTAGGACCTAAAAACCAATTTGAGGGAGAAATTTTAAATTTTTGGCAGACTAAATAAAACAACATTTGAATTTAATTTATTTATGTTTCATGTTCAAAATGTTGTCCGTGATTTCTAATACAAGCACGGCTCCGTCTTCTCACTTCTGTTGTTGTTATTATCAACATCATCTTCAGCTTCATTGTTTCAAACTCTGAATTAATTCTCTCTATCAGTTCTTCTCTCGTGTTTATTTCCACATTCGTATACACTAGCTCCTTGGCCCGACCCCACACGAAAAAGTCCAGCAGGGTCAGATCTGGTGAGCGAGCGGGCCAAGGGATGAGTCCATCTCTGCCAATCCAGCTGTCAGGAAAACAATTATTTAAGTGTTCCCTTACATTTAACATCCAATGCGTTAGACAGCCGTCTTGCTGAAAGATGACTGTACTGTCTCTTGCGAATATCGGGACACCGGTTTCCTCTATCAGCTCTGGTAAATCCACTTGTAGAAATTGCAAATCATTTTCACCATTGAAAGTCTTCGGTAAGAAGTGGGGCCCAATCAACGTTCTGCAAATTACTCCAGCCCAAACATTGACAGAGAATTTCCTCTGAAACGACACCTGCTTCTTAAAATGTGGATTGTTGTCTTTGGCGGCCCATTCATGAAGGTTATGAAAGTTAGAAAATTTTAATTTCCCTCCCTAGAAAATTTTAATTTGAAATCAATCTTGTGGACGGATGAAAGCAAATTTTCTAGGGAGGGCATTACAAACTTTCATAACCCACACAACACATGGGGAACACTTAAATAATTACTTTCCTGACAGCTGGATTGGCAGAGATGGACCCATCCCTTGGCCCGCTCGCTCACCAGATCTGACCCTGCTGGACTTTTTCGTGTGGGGCCGGGCCAAGGAGCTGGTGTATACGAATGTTGAAATAAACACGAGAGAAGAACTGACAGAGAGAATGAATTCAGAGTTTGAAACAATGAAGCTGGAGATATGATGTTGAAAATAACAACAACAGAAGTGAGAAGACGGAGCCGTGCTTGTATTAGGAATCACGGACAACATTTTGACCATGAAACATAAATAAATTTAATTCAAATGTTGTTTTATTTAGACTGCCTAAAATTTAAAATTTCTCCCTTAAATTGGTTTTTAGGTTCTAATTTCAATAATTTGTAAGATATCTGCGTAAATGTTACCTCAAAAGAAAGAGCGATTATCAAGCATGTTTTCAAAAAGGTTTGAACAAAAAAGCACGCTCCGTTATTTTTAAAATAAGGTTTACAAAAAGTATTTATGAATTTTAAAATTTGTTATGAACTTTAAATATCTGTAAAAAAAATGTCTAACGACACAGAGGCCTAAAACATGTTTTGCTAGATTGCTTACACATTACTTTAATTAAATACAATAAAAATGAATTCGTTTATCATCCAATTTGGCCATAAATAAATAGTTTAGTTAAAACTTTAGGAATTTTTGAAAAAAATCTTAATAAATTGGTAAAAAAAAGTAGTAAGACTTCGTCTAAGACAACCATGGCTTAAATGGTTCTAAATTGTCTGTACTATCTTCGCCTTAAAGCTTTGCACCCATCTTCCAATCACCCTGTATATATGCAATATGTATATGTGTGTTATTTGTTTTTTTCGGATCGAGTGAAAGACGCAATTTTTTTGTTTTGACGAATCATTTAAGTCTTGTCTTACTTGTGGTTCTAACGTAGCAGTCAACTACGAATTACATTTCGTCATTGTATTTGATTTAAACGGTACTGGTGAGTCTCGCCTGCAGGATATACCGCACACACGGCACACACTAAGAATAAAATCAAAGGTGTACGAACTTATCGGAGCAATTGAATTCTTTCCTCCACCTTTCGCTAATAGTATTGGTCATTACAAATGTCATGTATTAATTAATAGTAATTTCAAATGCTATGACGACAATAAGCGAAAAATCGAAGACTACTGCAATCTAAAAGAAATTGTGGTCACCCTATTTCCTAATCTATACTAATATTATAAAGCTGCAGAGTTTGTTTGTTTGTTTGAACGCGCTAATCTCTGGAACTACTGGTCCGATTTGAATGATTCTTTTAGTGTTGGGTAGTCCATTTATCGAGGAAGGCTATAGGCTATATTTTTTTTGTTCAAAATTAGGGATCCGTAATAAAATTGCTATTTTGTAACACAAGGTGTAAAATCGAAAACCTATTTTTGCGTGCGCTGCAAAAACTATTGACAATAGAACAAAATGATGTACTACGGGTTTGTAGAGCCCATTAAGACCTACAAAAAAGTCCGCGAGAACATATATCTAGCTATCATGGTTTAATCACAATAACCGATTTTGTGTTCAAAATAATTATTAAATCCATAACCATACCATAACCATAATCAGCCTATAATGTTCCCACTGCTGGGACACAGGCCTCCTCTCGGTGAGAGGGAGTGGGCCGTAATCCACCACGCGGGCCCAGTGCGGATTGGTAGATGTCACATGTCTTCGAATTTTTGGTTCTAGGACATGCCGGTTTCCTCACGATGTTTTCCTTCACCGTTTTGAGAGCAGTGGTGATGAAATAATTTACACAAAGTAAAGCGCCTGTCTGGGTTCGAACCTACGACCTACAACTTCGTAAGTCGCGGCCGTTACCACTTGGCCACCACTTTCGCCTTTATAATATTAGTGTGATATTTATCTCGGCAAATAGCCTATAGGCCAACTTTTTTGTAAATAAATAACCATTGTATTTCATGAAATTGTTTACTTTTTCAAACAAATTAATCCCACCAAAAACATTTTTATGTAAAATGCTGCCAAGATGAGACCATTATGACTCGTACTGTCAAAAAGTTATTTATTTAAACCACAATTATAACACCTTTACAGAATCATCCAAGGCGATGTTATAAGTCACTACGTCTATTCAGTTATCATATCATATGTAGAGCCAAGCTTCTAACTCTACAAGCCCTAACTTCACAAACTACAACGTAGTCAAAATATGGTGTGGGTCAGACTGACGGGTGTATTGTTATAGAAATGAATAATCTTCTATCTATATATTATTATCTATCTATATATATAAAAGAAGAAACTGACTGACTGAATTAATGACTGACTGACTGACATATCAACGTACAGCCGAAACTACTGGGTCTAGGAATGTGAAATTTTGCACACGGCTTCCTTTTATAATGTAGGGGAGCACTAAGAAGGGGTTTTTGGAAATTCAACCTTTAAGGGGGTGAAAAGGGGGGATTTCGTTTGTATGAAAAATCTCATTCCTTGAGTTAATAAACTTGAAACTTGGCACGAATACTTATCTAACTAAATTATTAAGTTTGGCATTTTTTGTTTTTCTTAACTACCCCCTAAAGGGGGATTGGGGGGTGTCAAAGTTTGTATGGAAGAATTTTAACGGGCTGTCCGATTAACTCGAAACTCAGTATCTATACTTAAGACCAAAAATAGAGAATAACGTGTATCAGGGTTTTCGAAAATGTACCCCTAACGGGGTGAAAAGGGGTAGTTAATTTTACAGGGGAGGATTTTACTGCGTGGCTTGATTTACTCGAAAATTAGTATAAATAATCTTTGAGTCAAGTAATGAACACATCACAAACTATTTTTCGAAATTCCACCCCTGTGGGGGTGAAAAGCGGGGATACAGTTTATATGAAAAATCTTATTCATTTGGTTAATATACTTGAAACTTGGCACGAAAGTAAATTATGAAGATTGGCACTTTTTGTTTTTCTAAACTACCCCCTAAAAGGGGATTGGGGGTGTCAAAATTAGTATGGATGAATTTTAACGCGCGGTCCGATTAACTCGAAACTCGGTATTTATACTTAAGACCAAAAATAAAGAATAACACGTATCTGGGTTTTTCGAAAATCTACCCCTAACGGGGTGAAAAGGTGTAGTTAATTTTACAGGGGAGGATTTTACTGCGTGGCTTGATTAAGTCGAAAATTGGTATCAATAAATCTTTGAGTCAAGTAATGAACACATCCTAAACGATTTTTCGAAATTCCATCCCTGTGTGGGGGGGAAAAGCGAGGATACAGTTTATATGAAAAATCTTATTCATTAGGTTAATAAACTTGAAACTTGGCACGAATACTTATCTAAGTAAATTACGAAGTTAAGCATTTTTTGTTTTTCTAAACTACCCCCTAAAAGGGGATTGGGGGTGTTAAAATTTTGTATGGAAGAATTTTAACCAGCGCGTCCAGAGTCCAAAATAAATAATAAAATATTTCAAAGTTTTTAGAAAATCTACCCCTAACGGGGTGAAGAGGGACAGTCAATTTCATAGGGGAGTATTTTATTACATGGTTTGATTGGAAAATTGGTATAAATAATCTTTATGTCAAACTATAGTAACATCCCAGACGATTTTTCAAAACCCTTTAGGGATAAAAAGAGGGGATACAGTTTATACGAAAAATCTTATTCATTTGGTTAATAAACTTGAAACTTGGCAATATTTGGCTCAGTATATAATATAATAAATAATGTCACTTTTAGTTTAAAAAAATACCCTCACAGAGGATTTAGGGGGTGACAAAGTTAATAGGTTAGAAAAATATGTAACCCGCTGTCGGATTAACTCTAAACTCGGTAAAAAAGTAGGTATGTGTTTTAGGGTTTTTCAAAACTCGACTCCTACCAAGGTGGAAAAGGGTAAGGGTAATAAAGTTTAAGGGGTGGATTGCTGGGAAATATAGTAGGAAATGCTGTATCCACTAGCAGGAATAGCGCCACCAGTGGTTCGCAGAGCACTGGCTCCAGCGAAAGAGTCAAAATGGTCTCCGACACATGACCCTTTGCACGACCACATCCTTGTGCCACAAAGGCTGAAAAGCCGAAACAGTTTTTTAAAGTTTGTCGTCCCACTCACTGGTGAACCATGACAAGAAAGACTGAAGCTGTGGCGAGACAGTCCTTCCTTACCCAGACCGTTCGTCCCACCCGCTGAAGACCTCCCACCTGGACTTGAGTAACATTGGGTAGCTTGGAAGTCTTTAAACAGCCTCCTGATCCAGGTTAGCTGAAGCAAGGAAAACCTGTTTAGGTGGAGATTCATAGACAACTCCGCCTTGGAGTGTAAATGTGGTGCTGTTCCACAAACGATGGGACACTTAATATCGTGTCCTGCATGTCCTGTCAGCTGCACGTTATAGGAACTGGTGGATGCTGGTAATGGCGCCAAACAAGTAGCCGAATTCTGGGCCGAGTCCATTTAGATTGCTATCGACACGCTAAGAAGAAGAAGGGGTGGATTTTACTGCTTGCTTCCATTAACCCGAAAATGAGTAGGTATCGGTCTTTGAGTCAAGTTATGGACACGTCATCCCAAACGATTTTTCAAAAATCCACCCTTGTGGGGGGTGAAAAGCGAGGATCCTGTTTATTTGAAAAATCTGATTCCTTTGATCTACAAACTTAAAAATTGGCCCGAATACTTATTAATCTAAATAAATGATAAAGATCATAAACATACATATTCGAAATTTTTAGAGGAAAGTACGAAATACACGCGGACGAAGTCGCGGGCAAAGTGCTAGTCTATATATATAAAAGGAGAAACTGACTGACTGACTGACATATCAACGCACAGCCGAAACTACTGGGTCTAGGAATGTGGAATTTTACACACGGCTTCCTTTTATAATGTAGGGGAGCACTAAGAAGGGGTTTTTGGAAATTCAACCTTTAAGGGGGTGAAAAGGGGGGATTTCGTTTGTATGAAAAATCTTATTCCTTGAGTTAATAAACTTGAAACTTGGCACGAATACTTATCTAAGTAAATGATTAAGTTTGGCATTTTTTGTTTTTCTTAACTGCCCCCTAAAGGGGGATTGGGGGGTGTCAAAGTTTGTATGGAAGAATTTGAACGGGCTGTCCGATTAACTTGAAACTCAGTGTGTATACTTAAGACTAAAAATAGATAATAACGTGTATCAGGGTTTTTCGAAAATGTACCCTTAACAGGGTAAAAAGGGGTAGTTAATTTTACAGGGGAGGATTTTACTGCGTGGCTTGATTAACTCGAAAATTGGTATAAATAATCTTTGAGTCAAGTCATGAGCACATCCCAAAGGATTTTTCGAAATTCCACCCCTGTGCGGGTGAAAAGCGGGGGATACAGTTTAAATGAAAAATCTTATTCAATTGGTTAACAAACTTGAAACTTGGCAGGAATACTTATCTAAGTAAATTATGAAGTTTGGCAATTTTTGTTTTTCTAAACTACTAATTTTGACACCCTCCAATCCCTCTTTAGGGGAAAGAGGGATTGGGGGGTGTCAAAATTTGTATGGAACAATTTTAACGGGCTGTCCGATTAACTCGAAACTCAGTATTTATACTTAAGACCAAAAATAGAGAATAACGTGTATCAGGGTTTTTCGAAAATGTACCCCTAACGGGGTGAAAATGGGTAGGTAATTTTACAGGGGAGGATTTTACTGCGTGGCTTGATTTACTCGGAAATTGGTAAAATAATCTTTGAGTCAAGTTATGGACACGTCATCCCAAACGATTTTTAAAAAATCCACCCTTGTGGGGGTGAAAAGCGGGGATCCTGTTTATTTGAAAAATCTGATTCCGTTGATCTACAAACTTAAAAATTGGCCCGAATACTTATTATCTAAATAAATGATAAAGATCATAAACATACAATACATATTCGAAATTTTGAGAGGAAAGTACGAAATACACGCGGACGAAGTCGCGGGCAAAGTGCTAGTTATTATAATAATTGTTCTTGTTTCTTGGAGGTACATTGAATTTCATTAAAGGTACATTCAAGTACATTGCTGGTACATTCCTTTCATATTATAACATAACTAGCACTTTGCCCGCGACTTCGTCCGCGTGTATTTCGTACTTTCCTCTCAAAATTTCGAATATGTTTTATTATTTTTATTATTCAAAATATATTACGTAACATTATTTGAAACTAGAAATAAATATTTACAGGTTAAATATCAGTTTTATTTGCAGTAAATATATTTTCGTTTAAATACAAGAATAAGTTAAAAATTCAATAAATTACATTAAAAGACATAATTATCTTTTTGCAAAAATTTATTTAGTTAGTACGAAATTCCGAACGTGTTTGTCTTTGAGGTCGAATTCAAAATCGGAACTTCGAAAGGGCTGGTCTTTGTCTCTCTCTCTTTCTAATGGCGGGAAAGAGATAGAGTGTGAATGTTTCGAATTGTATGATTAACCCAAGGCTGAATAAGATATTCGCGGCTTTCAGAAAAAAATAATTAAAAAGTTACTTTGTCTCACTCAGTGAGCAAAATCGCATTTTGCTCACTGATTTCGGGCAGCAAACCCTACATGTTTGAGCTACTGAAGTGAAAAAAACATTTATTTTATCTGGGTCTACATAAACTATTTACCCCCGAAGTTCTGCAACGTTGGTACTTTCTTGCACATTTATCTTAAAATTCTAACTTTATATAGTAGGTAGGGCCTAGCAAATATTCTAGAAGGAAAAATACACACCTTACTTATTTATGTAATTATATTTACTATATGGTAGAAACGTTGGACACATTCGTCGTTTATTAGGTAACTTGACTGTATGGTGAATGTGCAGATGCGCTGTTTCTATTTCAAGCCTCAACATAGTTTGGTACCTAGGTACTGCAGATAAACACATTTTTCTCTGAATAGTTGACGTTGTACGCATATTGCAGTAGGTAAGTAATATTGTAAAATAACATGTTGACTTCGGCTATTGATTAAGGGACTTAAATGGAGCGGCAGCTGATTACATTTCGAGCATAAAATGGCAGCGGTCTGCGGTCGCTGTCACGGTTTACATACGCTTCAGCACTTAGCGTACTTCAAATAACAAGCAACCGAAGAATGCGCGTCGTAAAATGATTGACCGGTTCCGCTGCACGCGCAACATTACCAAAGAGTCTTTGATACCTAGTCATTTATAGAGTAGGTATAACCGTTACTGTTATAGTCACACTCACGCACATAATTCACTATTAGCACTACACCTGGTGCTGACCTTTCCCAATGGTCATACACATGACAGAATAAACTAATGAAAATCTCCTTACATCCAAGATGTCAGCTCTGAAACAAAGATACAGTGCTATTATATTTGATACAAACATCACTACATTTTATGTTCTAATTCTATGTATCATGGTCATCATCATTTCAGTTAAGCGTCATCGCCACATTTCTATGCATAAAGACATTCATTCTAATTTCTGGTATACATCGACCTCTAAGCTCCCCCGACCTCTAACTTCTACTCTATTAACTACACCCCAACACTTAAACTTTCAAGGTCTTTGCAGGTAGCAGGACGACCACGCGCAGTCGTCCGTTTGCGCTGCAGCTATACTATTGGTTCGAGATCGCGTTCGAGTTTTGATTTTTCAAAATTGTAAATTGCCATTTTTTTATAAATCGATTGTACTATCAAGACAAAATCATTTCGCTTCGGGAAAACAACCATTAAAATTTCACGCTGTATAATTTATATATCAAATATTGGAATATTTGATATACAGGGTGTGTCGTAAATAGTGGTCCAGAGTAAAGGAGTCGATACACTGTATTCTTATGTAGGTATCACATAAGTACCGAAATAATAACCATTTTCAGTTAAGGGTCTACGAAAAAACAAATTAATTTATTTATGTACCTGTGACTTTAAAATATAAAAAGGGTTTGGATATCATAGTATTTATTTATTTATTGCACAATGTAGACATACATAGTTATAGGCTAGGCTTAAACTAGTCAGTACATGACCCTGTTAGGGCGCAGCAAGATTACTTAAAAACTAATAATATTGTAATGAGTATTAGTAGTATTCAAATTCAAATTCTTTATTTCAGACTATATATTAAGTATTATTTTCGTTTATTTGTCTATTTACACATCTAATTACATTTTTAAATATTTCTTAAAATATAAAATAAGTATAAAAAACATTTAAAAATATAAAAAAATAGCGATCCGCCGGTGTCGGGAGCAGGGTCCAAGCTACCGGTGGTTAGGGCTCCAGAGACAGGAACCTCCTCACAATGCGAGCCGTATCGAGGAGTACTGCCTTCTGAATCAGGCCCTTGACCCAACGGCCTAACGAGAGCCTCGATAGATGTTGATCGAGGCTTTCGGCCATCAGTCCATTGGCCGATACGACAATCGGCACAATGATAGCCGAGCTAACATTCCACATGTCAACAACCTCGTGTGCTAAGTCGAGATATTTAATTTGCTTCTCTTTCTCAGCTTTCACGAGGTTCCCGTCATGTGGAATGGTAACATCGACAATCATTGTGCGGCGCGCTAATCGGTCTATCACTACTATATCAGGCTTATTGGCAACAATAGTCCTGTCAGTAATGATAGACCGATCCCAGTACAATGTGACATGGTCATTTTCAAGAACTGGGTCGGGCACATACTTGTAGTACGGTACCTCAGAATCCACAAGTTTATATTTCAAAGCAAGTTGCTGATGAATAATCCTAGCTACTTGGTTATGCCTGTGCAAGTACTCGCCGTTAGCCAGACGAGAACAACCAGAGATAATACGTCTGATAGACTCACCCGGACGGTGGCATGCCCGACACACGTCAACCGTCCCGTCCTTCATAATATGTCTCCGGTAGTTATTCGTTAAGATAACTTCGTCCATAATTGCACAGACAAAACCTTCAGTTTCCCCGAAAAGGTCACCAAAACGTAGCCAGGATACGGACGCTAAGAAGTCTACACCGGGCTCATGAAGAGCCCGATAGAAGCGCCCGTGAAGCTCCTTGCTTTGCCATACCTTCTTGCGGTCATCAGTAGAAAGTACTACAGGTTTGCGCCAGTTCTCTTTAGCCATGGAGAGCGGGGTGAGCCCCTTGTCCACTGCGACCACATCACGGTGCATACCCACTTCGGCTTTTAAAAAATATTCCCTGAGACTGCACACCTCGCGGTTGTGGAGGGTCTTCGCATTTAAAAAGCCTCGCCCCCCGCACTTCCGCGGGATATACAGTCTCATCAACGATGATCGTGGGTGATGCATCCGGTTTGCGGTCAGTAGTGTACGGACTCTTCTATCCAGGGCGTCGAGTTCGGTCTGAGTCCATTTGAGTATGCCGAAAGAGTACATTAAAACCGGCATGACCCAACCATTGAAGGCGCGCACCTTATTTCCGCCCGAAAGAAGACTATTTAATACCTTCTTCAGGCGACAAAAGAAGCGCTCCTTCAACGATTGCTTCATGTCAGCATCGTTGTCACACGCTTCCGACATACCCAAATACTTATAGCTTTCGGATGAGGAGAGGGATCTGAGGCTTATGGAATCGGAGAGTTGAATTCCCTCGGATTCCATAATCTCCCCTCGCTTTACATGCATGACTGCACATTTGTCCACACCAAATTCCATCCTGATGGCGCTACTGAAAGTTTCAGTTACCTTCAGTAGCTCCATTAGACGCAATTTGTTGGGGGCAAAGAGTTTCAAATTATCCATGTAAAGGAGGTGAGATATGACCTGACCACCTCTCTTCAACCGTAGCCTAGACCTGAATCCTCCTAAGTATTATTTTAACATATCTCGGGACCATGGGGTCCCGGTCCTTTGGAAGGCGTACGAGGGGCCGAAGCCAACTCGCAGAGGCCCGTTAGAGGCCGGGGGACGAGGAAGAACGCGCGGCTGCAATTGGTCAGTTCTTGTAGGTATGCCTATCGTTAGAGCTGCTCTACTTCATTAGGGAAAATAGTCGATATCGATAAAATGGATTTTAACATTATGAAAAATACTCAATTATAATCATAGAAATAATAATTATTTAATCAAAGACAATCAATTACAAAAAAAACATAATTACATCCCGTTATTATTGATTTTTAAAATGAATTAATTTGGTATGTGTTTTACGAATTAAAGTTTTAGGGTCCAGCGGTGCTATTCTGTAAAAATCTCACCGTGAAAACTTAGGTGTAGTGAGCGTGGAGTGAGCTGTCAATAGTGTCAATTCCTAGCAAAAACAAACTCACTTCACCTAAGTTTTCACGGTGAGATTTTTACAGAATCGACCGGCAGATTATTTTTTGTAAAAAATTATAAACGAGCGTCTACATATTTTTGAATTATGCATCTTGCTAATTCAATTACATGATTTGTTGATTCTATTTCAAATTGATGAAAAGTAATATCCGGGAATAAATTATACCCAATCAGAGATTTTAAAACCGATCTTATAAAATAATCGGTATTATATTTCGAAGATAGTACTTTCGAACCACTCAAAAGGTTATAAATTTCACAACGACGACAAATTTCTATTACTGTGATGGATCCGTAGGTATAATAACTTGTTTTTAATGTCCTTTTGAAATTGTAAGGCGTTTTGATTTGGTACACCAATCAGCGCTCCAATGCAAGTTTGGCATTTTATTTGCTTTATCAGAGCATGGACAATGTCGTCGGCCATATATTCTACTACTTTTTCACCGAATTCAGAATTAGGTATCAGGCTTTCAAGGCCTGAAAAATCCAAGCTCTCAGTCTCAAGATCTATGTTTTGGTCTTTGTATCTTGTAGTAATATTGATGCGGCTAACTGCAGAAGTGCATTGCAAAATAGAAATTTGACCAAGAGTGCTGCAATTGCCACTTGCCACTACCACTATTTTTTTTTAAACTTAACTTAAACTTTTTTACATCAAAGACCACCGCCCTCAAAAACTACAAAGTGAAAAATAATTACTATACAAAACAACAAATATAGAACATTATCAAATTCACTATGACGTATGATTTTATGACCGTCTTCCACGAAATTGTAGCAAATCCAAGTGAAAGTTGTACTTATTTGTTGTTATTTATGGCTTCGTAATAATTGGGTGTAAAATCGCCCGAACGCACTGGGACCGATCGGTCCCAGCGGTGCCTGACGACATAAAATTTATCCTGGAGCGATCGGTCCCGATAGGGGACAGAGAGAACAAAAAAATCCCGGATCATGCATAATAAATACCGACGAACTGAGAACCTGCTCCTTTTTTTAAAGTCGGTTAAAAGTAAGTAGGTATTTTATAAGGGGGAATTATAAAACGATCGAATAAAAAAAAGCTTAGCGACTGATGATGATAATACTGTTTTAATAACTTGAGCGGTATGAATTTGAGTAAGCGAAAAATTAACTAAACTAACGACGAATATTAATTAATATTAAAATCCAGAACGAGCTTACAAAAAGTGGGTTGTGATTAATCCATTTCAGATATTAAAATTCTAGCCGTGAGACTAAATTACTAAGTGAGCGACTAGAAATACAGAGAGGGCAACTTCAATATTAAGATAGAGACGATTTTTCCAATTGTGGTTCACACACACGACATAGGATGCAAGAGCTAGCGAAGGGCACCCCGAGGTTCGGTTGTGTTAGGTTACTTTAAACCCTTTACACAGAAATAAATGCCAAATATTGAAATAAATGCAGGATGTAACCTTGACACTCAAACAAATATTAGGTCGCTCAAATATTATGAAGCTTCTCATTTTGTATTTTATGTAACTTAAATTAATGTTTGTAAGTTGCTGTTCTGTTGATTACTCGTCACTCGCAGTCAGTCGCCCACTTAGTAATACTTTAACGTAAATTAATTATGTTTGTCACTTAAAACTTTAATTTACAGTCACTCGTTTAAATACTACCCTAAAATTGTATTAATTTTATTATTTTCGATATCGTCGTTGATAGTCCAATACCGCGTATCTAACATTATTCAAAACCGCGAATCTACAAAAAAATCAAAAATGAGATTTCGCGGCTGTAGGTAACTGATTGTGATTGGCGTCGACCCGTATGACAATTTTTGAATCGTCCAAAAGGAAGACGAGTATTTCAAAAATAATAATACCGCGGATCTTTCGACGAACAAGTTACGACACGAAAACCGCGTATCCGGGCCAATTTCTATTTGTTTGTGCAGTGTCTAAGTGACGCTCCGGGTAAAAATTGTTTTTTTAAAGTAATTACTGGATTATTTTTAAAGTATGTCACACGTATTTTATACTTTATATAGATAAAATTGGGATGTAGACTACTGTAGGAAACGATTACCACAATCTCGAAACTGGTGCAACTAAAAAAAAACACTATAAACTGAAAAATAACTTTAATTTCGGAAGTCGGTGTCTTAGGGATCAGTATTTTAGTTTTTGCCACCGACTTCCGAAATTAAAGTTATTTTTCAGTTTGTAGTGTTTTTTTTTTTCAGTTTGTAGTGTTTTTTTTGGAAGTCGTTTTTTTTTTGTTAAAAAGTTTTTATTTCTCGCTTTTTAGTGGGTCTATTTATAATTAAAAGTTAAAAGTTACAATAGCCTAATGTCAACTTGCCCATCGCCTTTTTATAAAATATTCCTTTTCTCGATGCAGGGACGTTAATTGTTGAGGAGTTCTCCTTTTATTAGTTTTTAGATTAGATGCTGATAATCCTGGCTGCAGCATCAGGCCAGACTTATGTCAACATTGCATTGAACTTAAAATTAGTCCTGTTTAAAATGAGCCCAAACACGACTACGGTGCTGTAATTTCAAGGTTTGTACTTTTTCTGATGCTCCTGGCTACAGCATCAGGTCTTCGGTGTTCCTCAGTAACAGTACGTTTATCCACACATCGAGCCCTTTTCAATGAGCCTAAACACGATATATCTGCTGTTACTTGTCGAGGAGTTAGGTACTCTGCAGACTATCCTGACTGCAGCATCAGGTCATGACTTGATGATCATGAGACCAAATGTGGCAAATGCCCTATCAAACATCAAAACAATTTACTAAAACAGTCCTTGCCTGTTCGAGTAACTTCTTACTGTTAAGGAGTTGTACCTTCCATCATCAGCCCAGCTACCTGAGATGGTGACAACCATACACAAATACACAAGGTACTTCATAAAATATGCGAAAAACAATAAGTGAGCCTATAAAATTTGAGGGTTGCCCTCGATTTCTCTAAGATCCCATCATTAGATCCTAACTTGGTGACAATGGGACCACCTCAGAACTATCTACTTTCGAACAAAAAAAGAATTTTGAAAATCCGTCGACAATTGGCGGCGTATTCGATGAACAAACAAAAAAAAAAAACACAAACACCCGAACATAGTACCTCCTCCTTTTTGTAAAGTCGGTAAAAATGAGATTGACTTCATTATGTCGACGAAGAAGCAAGTATTCAATGATGTCTCTGTGATCAATGCTGTAAAAACCGGAAGTGTTCACCGCATGGTAAGAGGCACATTGAACTTAAATATCAAGCTGGAAAGATGACTGATGAAGTCTACGCTCCGCCCAGCACCGATCCAGGTCCAAAATCCCGTGAGCTTTCAGCTCGAACTTCAGAATCGTTTCGAATGCCTAGGGAGCTCCGTGGACGATTATAACGATGGGTTCGTGGAAACTGTCCATACGGTCGGTTCTAAGATCTTCAAGATCCGTCTTACGAATTAAAAAAAGAAGCTCTCTGATCCTACTTTACGGCTCATGAAGGAGAGGCGCGAGATGATCCTGCAGTCTTCAGATGATGCGCTCAATTACCGGCAGCTCAATAGACGGATTTCTAAGTCCTTGAAAAGCGATCTTCGCCACTTTAATGCAGACCGTATTAAGGACGCGATAGAGGGAAATAAAGGGTCAAAGGTCGTTGCTAGAGATCTGTCTATTGGGCAGAGCCAGCTTACGAAACTGAAGACCGATGATGGCAGGATCGTATCCGCCAAAACTGAGCTGTTGAGAGAGATCGAGAGGTTCTATGGACAGTTATAAACATCAACAAGTAACCCCGTTATAAACATCAACAAGTAACCCCGTTACGAATCTGGCAAACGACCCAAGAGCTAGATTGACCTGACACTATACCGAAGACATCCCGGACGTCAGCCTGTACGAGATTAGGATGGCTCTGAAGCAACGCAAAAACAACAAGGCTGACGGAATTACGGCCGAGCTCCAGGCCAGCGGAAAACCCGTTCTTAAGGCCCTTCAGAAGCTGTTTGGTTCCGTCATACTCGAGGGTAAAACACCACAGACATGAAACAGAAGAACGGTGATACTCTTCTTTAAGAAGGGCGACAATGGCCTTCTTAAGAATTATAGGCCCATCTCACTTCTGAGCCATGTCTACAAGCTGTTTTCGAGAGTCATCACGAACCATCTCGCGCGCAGGTTAGACGACTTCCAGCCTCCCGAACAAGCCGGATTCCGTAAAGGCTTTAGCACCGTAGACCACATACATACGCTGCGACAGGTTAAACAGAAGACCGAAGAGTATAACCTGCCTCTCTGCTTAGCGTTTGTGGACTACGAGAAAGCCTTTGATTCGATCGAGACATGGGCTGTACTGCAATCTCTTCAACGGTGCCAGATCGACTATCGGTACATCAAGGTTCTGAAGTGTCTGTACGAAAACTACTATGTCTAACCAAACCACCATGTCAGTCCGACTCCAGGGTCAGACCTCGAAACCTATACTTCTGCAACGAGGTGTGAGACAGGGAGACGTTACGAACACCTCTCCGAAACTGTTCACCGCTGCACTGAGGACGTCTTCAAGGTTCTGGACTGGAAAGGGGCTGGCATTAACATCAATGGCGAGTACATAACTCACCTTCGGTTTGCCGACGATATCGTAGTCATGGCTGAGACTATGGAAGACCTGCTCGATGACCTCAGTAGAGCCTCCGAAAGAGTGGGTCTTAAAATTAACATGGACAAAACGAGATATCTTGTATTTTTTCATACCTTCATACCCATTATTAATGACTAAAAGTCATAACACTTAATATTATTAAATACATGATTGATTGAGGTTTTGGCATTATTTTATTTAATTTACAATTTCGCGTAAGTACTGTCTATGAACCAGAATCGTTCGAAACTAAACAGCGTAAGTGATTTTGTAAGTAAACTATTGGGAATATTCACTTTAAAAATAGTATATTGGATTAAGGAGAACGAAACGGTCCTATATTCAATTCGTTCAAAATTCGGCCTATTAGTCTTTTATAAAATCAGTTTTTTTACCCTCCTGTAAAATTAGCAGAAGTGTATATACGCGGTATTTAACAATGTTAGTTACGCGGAATTGGACTATCAACGACGATATCAACTTTCAGCTAATAGAGGTAAAACCACTATTTTTTTCGATAAAAATAGAAAGGGAAAGAAAGGGATAGAAGCATTAGAATTGTCTAATACAAGAACGAGAATTTTTTCAAAAGACATCAACGAGCGACCAACAAAAGTGTGTTTGTTTACCCAGCGACCATTTTAGATAGACCCCTTCGGTGCCTCATAATAAGATTAAATAAAAATAATTTTTCGTACTGTTTACTTACCGGTGAAAAGTTATACCATCCTTTTTGTAACTAGATGTCTTGGAATGTTTCCCACACCACTTCACCGCGAATGATATTTTGATGCGGTATAATTACCCTCAACACTAGGGTTAGGCTTTTTAGGGTTCCGTAGTTCCTACAAGGAACCCTTATAGTTTCGTCATGTCCGTCCGTCTGTCTGTCTGTCTGTCCGAGGTTTTGCTAAGAGACCGTTAGTACTAGAAAGCTGTAATTTAATAAAATTTAGGAAAATATTTTTTAGGGTAGCTCCCCTATATGCGAAGTGGGGGTGAATATTTTTTCGTCGCCTACCCCATCGTGTGGGATATCGTTGAATAGGTCTTCTAAAATGACTTGGGGGTTGCTAAAATTATTTTTAGATTTAATGCTCCATTTACGAAATATTTAACTATAAAGTGCAAATTTTTGTTCCAATACGGCGTCCCCCTCCCTCATCTAAAGCTAAACTGCTTGAAAAATCTGGAAAAGTCACAGATTTAATCGGGTCTTAGTTTAGGAGATATAATGAGGTCAATTAGTAAGGTATAGTCCAAGACTATACCTACACTTAAACCCTTTTAACTTTTGAACCAGTGACCGACAAATTCTGATATTTGGCGACTGATTCCGACTAATTGGCGACAAAATATGGGAGAAAACTGATCTTCGCTACATTAATGAAAAAATCTACCTTTTATTTTCTATTAGGTAAATATTTATTTCCTATGCTGAGCTACCTATATTATTATGAAAATTTAAGAAAAAAAATAGGTTTCTTTATTTTTCAATACTGTCACCACGAATGTATGTCGTTTGAATTTACACCTTGCAAATAGTAGATTGGACTAAAGCTTGTACTTACCGACTTTTAGTCAACTTTCTTTGGACTTTCTGCATTGGAATCACTATTTGGCTGTAAAAGAATAAGAGTTACGATAAACAAAAAGGAATTGGATCAGGCGCATAACGCCCGCTGCGCGATTTGTCTTAAAAGAGTTAAGAGTGACCTTGTCATACATACTAGAAAAGCGACAAATCGCAAAAAGCTTTTATCATACTTGTTATTGAATTTATTATACGAAACAAAACATCTTCATAAAACTTAAACACACTAACTGACGGACAACGCGCAGCGTAAACTGATGGGTCTAGTAGAAGCATGAAATTTTGCACAATAATTCCTTAAAATTATAACGAAGTTGAGGACTTAGGAATTTTGAAAATTCATCTCAAAAAAAGGGATTAAAAAAATAGGAGATGACAGTTTTGCCGATAGGAAATCCTATCGGGCACGCGGCTTGTATAATTAATTAATCAGGAACTTTAATCCTTTACTTATTGTCTTAGACGTATTGTTGTGTACCTACACCTTTAAGTGACATTATTATTTACATAGAACAATGTCCAAGTGAAACTAGTGAGAAATAAATTAATAAGAGGTCGTTGGTGTGCCTAATAAATAAATTATCATAAGAATTGAATTATCCAGGTAGGTACCTACCGGTCAGCGACAAAAGTTCACGAACACTGCTAGTTTTACACATCATCTAAATTTACTCAAATTATTCGATACATTCTATTTCAGCATTTCTACAGTAATACCCCGCTTTACGCGAGGGATACGTTCCGGAAAAAATCGCGTTAAGTGAAATTCGCGTATAGCGTTAAATTATGTATCTTCAAAAAACATTAAAACACGACTGCCAGCCGAGATAAACATATGGAACAAACGAAACATACGAGGAATCCCCATAGAAAAAAGTCGTAGGACGGGGAATCAGACTTCGGGGATTCCCGCGACCAAAGAGAAGTCAATGATTATGTTTGTACATTATGTTCACAGTGATGCCAACTTAGCTATTTTATAGCTAGATCTAGCTATTTTTGCACCCCTGTAAACTACAATTAAAAAAAAAATGTAGCAAAAAATTTAGCTACTTTTTTTAGCAATTTTTCAACATAGCGACTTCATCTACACATCTATTATTATATTATTATCTATTGGTGCTTGTGTGATTTTCGGTTTTATTTTTTTTATCTGTGGAAGCATTTTGAATCATAGTGTAAAAGCAAGACCATAGATATAAAGCACAAAGGGCACGCGATACGGAACACGCCCAAGGAAGGGGATTCCCCTGATAGTTTCGCTTGCTGGAACATTGTGATTTTGTTTATTTTGTTTGTTTGATTCTCTCTCACTCTCTCTCTTATTAATAATTAGCTTTGTCTCTATTTCACGCATTTTGTTAGTTTTGTCTGTTGTCGTAGGTGGTTTACTGACATCTAAGTTCTGCTGGTTCTGCTTATTATTTTAATCGTTTGCTTTCGCAAAACATACAGTCATCAATTTGTGTCGTAATTACTGTAATGATTAATGGATCTATTCAAGAAACCTAAGACTTATTGGATTGGAACTGTAAATATATTATTACGAAATTACGAAAGTAAAGTTGTTATCCACCATTTCGTTTCGTTGTTTTAATGTAGACAAACGATTTTAACGATTAGTTTAGACTTTTTAAACTTTGGCAACTTCTAGCTACTTTTTCGGGTCAGATGTGGGAATCTGGCAACTTTTTGCAAAAGATCTAGCTATAGAGACGATAGTACAGTTGGCAACACTGTATGTTCATATACATTCATTCTTATGTAAGAAATTCGCGTAATGCGAGGCATTTTAACGCGAATTTTGAAATTCGCGTTATAGTGAAACCGCGCAGAACGGGGTATTACTGTATAGAGGTATGAGGAACAGGGTGTAAAGTTCACTCATACTCTATAGAAAAGGGAGGATCCTCCGACCAGACGGGTGTTGTGTCTGGCGGGCAACTGGCCGATGATTCATGTCGGGCCGTTGTATCTATGTTAGTTGCGCGGTAAACTCTGCTTGCGCGATGCAGGATTTGCGTGACGTCAGTATGACGCGTTGTTCGCATGTGGCGTTTGTAGATACCGCTACACATATAATAGCTAAGTGTTAATTTAATATTCTTTAATTTTACTTCTGTTCCGATTTGAATTAAATATTTAGCTCAATAATTAAGATTAGAAAAATTTTGGTGTTAATCAACTTTTGCCGCTAACTATACATTTTGTAGTGATTTTTAGTTTTTTGTAACCTTTCGTAATTTTCCCCGACATTTGCTGAGGCCGTCAGTATGCAGATAACTAGACTACCTATATTATTTGAAATAAGAATTTAAGGTAATTTTCAAGTTATGGGACAACAAACTGAATGTAATATTAACCAACTTAGATAGGTAAGTACCATTGCAATCAAAAACTTATTAGGACCTTTTTGTTAAAAGTGGTCACTCAAAAATCAAATTAGAATACATTTCACTAAAGTAGATACATAACTGATTCAGTGGCGATGGAATGTAAATTATCTGGGATTATTAACACTGCTATAGAACTGTCACGATGAAAGCAAGCCTGGGTTCCTCACAGAATCCACGGTATGGCCACACCATTGCAAACATGAAAAAAATTTAATAAATGACTAGGTAGGTACCTACTTAGATTTCGTCATAAAAATATGAAGTGGTATTTTATCTCAAAAATAGGTATTGCTTGATTTATTTTAGATTTAGAACAGTGCGCACAGTAGTGTTAGGCCCGTAATCCACCAAAGCGGAGAGGAGAGGAGATGTCTCATTTTTGTATAGAATTTCGTGCGAGCAAGCGGGCAAGCGGCACGAAATTCTATAGAAAAATGAGACCTCTCCTCTCCGCTTTGGTGGATTACGGGCCTTAGGAAACAATATTTTCTAATACCTACTTTAAAAAAAGTATCTTACCTCAAAATATCTATGGTATAACACTACACCGTATACACAGCCAATAGAAACTAAAATTTGAATGACTAGCCATATAATTACATTGACCACTTGAGCTTGCCCAAAAAGTTCTTTGCCATTCTTGATGCACAACATAGACTCGGTCAACATAATCGCTCCATATACCCAACACTGGGTACCGACTCGCTTACAATTTGGATCCGTAACATACGTGTAATATTGTCTGAAACCAATGAAACAGAAAGGTAAGTTAAACCTACATCATCATCATCATTTCAGCCGAAAGACGTCCACTGCTGGACATAGGTCTCCCCCAAGCACTTCCATTTCGTCCGGTTCTGTGCTTCTCGCATGATATATGTTGGATATATATATATGCATAATAAATAATATCCCCCTAACCGAAGTTTAGCCGAGTCTGAAAATCACAACGAAGACTAGCCAAGTAGAAGATATTTATTTATTATAGTGCACAAATGTGTGCGCAAACACAGCTGGACTCTCCTTCCCTTACATTCATAGTCTGCTGGGACGGCAATCCGTCACTACCGGATGACATCATGCTCTACGAGACAGCTGGACTCTCCTTCCCTTACATTCATAGTCTGCTGGGACGGCAATCCGTCACTACCGGATGACATCATGCTCTACGAGACAGCTGGACTCTCCTTCCCTGACATTAATAGTCTGCTGGGACTGCAATCCGTCACTACCGGATGACATCATGCTCTACGAGACAGCTGGACTCTCCTTCCCTTACATTCATAGTCTGCTGGGACTGCAATCCGTCACTACCGGATGACATCATGCTCTACGAGACAGGTGGACTCTCCTTCCCTTACATTCATAGTCTGCTGGGACGGCAATCCGTCACTACCGGATGACATCATGCTCTACGAGACAGGTGGACTCTCCTTCCCTTACATTCATAGTCTGCTGGGACTGCAATCCGTCACTACCGGATGACATCATGCTCTACGAGACAGGTGGACTCTCCTTCCCTTACATTCATAGTCTGCTGGGACGGCAATCCGTCACTACCGGATGACATCATGCTCTACGAGACAGCTGGACTCTCCTTCCCTTACATTCATAGTCTGCTGGGACGGCAATCCGTCACTACCGGATGACATCATGCTCTACGAGACAGGTGGACTCTCCTTCCCTTACATTCATAGTCTGCTGGGACGGCAATCCGTCACTACCGGATGACATCATGCTCTACGAGACAGCTGGACTGTCCTTCCCTTACATTCATAGTCTGCTGGGACGGCAATCCGTCACTACCGGATGACATCATGCTCTACGAGACAGGTGGACTCTCCTTCCCTTACATTCATAGTCTGCTGGGACGGCAATCCGTCACTACCGGATGACATCATGCTCTACGAGACAGCTGGACTCTCCTTCCCTTACATTCATAGTCTGCTGGGACGGCAATCCGTCACTACCGGAGGACATCATGCTCTACGAGACAGCTGGACTCTCCTTCCCTTACATTCATAGTCTGCTGGGACGGCAATCCGTCACTACCGGAGGACATCATGCTCTACGAGACAGCATTCTTTAGCGGGTTTTAGAGTCGCGCTGACCGCACGCTGATCGTCGGCGCGGACAGCGAAACGTATGAGCCGTCAGCGCTGAGCGGTCAGCATTACTCAGAAACGCTACCTTACTACATAGCATATTGACCCATCAGCGCGCGGTCAGCGCGACTCTAAAACCCGCCTTAACTCCGCGCTGCTACTGCGAAATTTCTAACGGACAAACCCAATCACCTTTTGAAACCAAGACCCCATGCTCAGAAGTTGCCCTTGCGACCACTAGTCTAAGCATGACATGCATGGTAACTGTTAACCAAAAAAGTAATTAAGTAATATCCTAAATCTATCACGGGCGTGTATCTACTTACTTAACGTAGGTATGTATGCAACCTCAATACAAAACAGCGTTTTTTTTAATGCGACTAATGGACGTTAAGTTCGGTTATCTGAAAGACGTAGTGTCGGAATTGAATATTGGAATTTCATCCATTTACACGAATTGTGCTCCGCTCGACAATGACATGCCCTGTCTCCATATATTGCGATTTCTGGCCACTGCAAAACCTGTCCAGATCGTCACACCACCTTCGCTGCGGTCGACCTCGACATCCTCTCGCCGGCGGCGACCACTACCTATGTTCGATCCTAGCCCATTGATCCGGGTAAAAATAATAGACTGCTTCGTTGGACTAGTGAATTCTAGTGGTCGTTTTCTGAGCCTAAGTTCGATCCCCAGGGCGAAATTTTATTGGGTTTTTCCATTAGGAAACTCTCTGTAGCTGTCCGGAGACTGGCTTCGTACTCAGTTGGAATACAACTATGCTATGTAGATCAGGCCTGCAGGCAAACTGTAATTTATACCTACCATTTTTGCAGCAATTTTTCTAAACTACAATAACCCGATAGTATGTGCATTAAAATCCAGTTTTATAACGATTTCCTGTCTATGTATACAACATTAGTTTTTGTTTATACTAAACCCGAAAAGGGGTCATTGTACTCATCATTTTGAACAACTTTTTCTATGGGACCAACCTTGAAATCGCGAAAAAAAAATCTGCTGTTCCATACATTTGTGTTCACTTTAATCGACAAAATGTATGGAACAGCTGTTTTTTTTTGTGTAATGTTGTATAATCATAACTGGATTTTTCCTGAGCAGGAAGGTGAACGTAATGATAATATTATCATTACGTTATTTTTCCTGGAAGCAAGAACCTACTAAGTATACATACATATGTAGATATGTATGTATACTTAGTAGGTTCTTGCAAATGAACATTATTATACAATTAACATTTAGATGTAACGGTAGTGGTCAAGTTACAAAGACCATTGTACTGAGTAACTGTACTGTATCAAGAACAATAAAATAAGTAAATAGGTACCCACATTGTGATAAAAAAATACATTACCTTACAGACGGAGCTACAATAACTCCTATTAGACAAAGTCGTGCGATGACTAGAGGATGTGACGGTGGCATTTCAAATATATGTTTTAAGAAAAATGTATTCAATTCCGAAATTTGCCAAAACACCACCAATTGGCTTAATGCGCAGAATCTCATATAAGTGCTTGTAGGATCCAACCATCGGACTGGTGTCCATTGTACAGGCGTGAATTGTAATATAGCTCGCTTTATTTTTCCAGTAGTAGATGAAATATCCCTAAAAAAAACAGTTTTGGTACAGAACAGAATTCTGCAAAATGCAACAGTTACAACAACCTATTTTGTATAACATTCAAGACTTGAATTACCTACGCAAAAGCATACTATAGGTACAGTATTTTATAAGGCTAGTTACAACAACCTATTTTGTATAACATTCAAGACTTGAATTACCTACGCAAAAGCATACTATAGGTACAGTATTTTATAAGGCTAGTTACAACAACCTATTTTGTATAACATTCAAGACTTGAATTACCTACGCAAAAGCATACTATAGGTACATTATTTTATAAGGCTAGTTACAACAACCTATTTTGTATAACATTCAAGACTTGAATTACCTACGCAAAAGCATACTATAGGTACAGACGCCAGCCTGCAGGTCAACCTACCCGAAACTGTCAGATTTTCCCAATCAACCTTGAACCTTATGCTTTAGCAATAAAGTCGAAAATCTATTAAAGAAATCTGACAGATTGTAGTAACTTGATGTGCTGGCGTCCGTACATTATTTTTTAAGGCTCTTTGCCCGCTATTTCGCCGGATTTCGTATTTTTCCCTACTTTTAACAACCTCTCCACCATGAAAATATAAATAAGACAACCCTAATGTTTTTAGTTAAGTTTTCTTAATTTTTAAGATAAGGAATAATATTTTTCCCATAATTCTTTGTAAATGCTGCAAACAAACAACATGTTAAATCAAAAGAATCCATAATATTATAAATGCGAAAGTAACTGTCTGTCTGTATGTTACCATTTCACGCCTAAACCACTGAACGGATTTCGATAAAATTTGGCAGAGATATATATTGCATCCCGGGGAAGTACATAGGATAGTTTTTATTCCGATATTTCTACGGGATCAACACTTATGCGGGTGAAACCGCGGGGCGCTGCTAGTAAGCTATATTTTTGAACTTTCAAGTAAATTTAATTAAAATTACTTGCACTTCCTTGGATTTTAGAAGTAATGATCATTTGCAGTATTTGATCTTAGTCAGCAGCACTATCGCTAAGTATAAAAATACAGGATGATATATGATAAATTGATTATACTTACGTTAATATTAATAATCACTAAAACGGATAATAGTGGGCCACTATTATCCGTTTTAGTGATTATAATAAAACTTAACCACGTATAGCTACCGTTTATAATATTAACGTATAATCTTGTGGAGCACAACTTAACGTGCTTATTTTCTGCATTTTCATTCTAAAATAAAAGAAATAACCAAACAAACGATGAGGGCGCCACTAGGTGGTCGGCGGCATTGCCTTAAGTGTAGGTACATACCTACATTAAAAGTTATTACTCAGTTATAGCACAGGAATCTCAATTGTTTTGACATGTCCTCATTACACACGTGCGAAGCAGGGTTGGATCGCTAGTTATGTTACTTGAACATGATAATTATTTACAAAACATTAGATTTTACAGTTATGCTGCCCCGTCTCAAAAATCCACCTTGTATGCACGAAAATTAAAACGATGTCTTCAACTAGCAGGTATTACGAAATCAGTAAAAAAAAGCTATAAGTACAAACAAACTAAGTTATGCGGTCCCAAACAAAGAAAAAGTAACTTTGAAAATGTAAAAATATTTTTCCTACCAAAGAACTACAGGTGCGCGAGTCCGCGTTTATTTGAGAAGAGATAAGTATAACTTTTTGTAGAACAACCAATACATATTAGTCTTACCTTATACTGACCCACTTGTATTCTCTCATTTCTAAGGCTTTGCATATCTTTAGCCCACACCATATTCCTAGACCATTGCAAATTAAAACATCCAATATAACTGAGTCCCACCAACATTCTAAGAAATTAGGAAGCAAGTGTGCAAATGCTATTTCGGTTATTTCCCACATTATAGAGATAGCCCATAACAATCCTGCATGCCTGAATAATATGGCTTTAAACAGCCACCCTAAAAAGTGTCCCCAAGCAAATACATCCACATGAGACCAGAATTTTGCCAAGCTTATATCTGAGCAATTAACCGCATACTCCTGAAAAATATAAAATCTAACATAAATATTTGTACATAATTTAATAAATCCATAATAATATCATAAATGTGAAAGGAAATCTATTTGTCTGACTGTCTGTTGGCCTCTCTGTTACCTTTTTTTGTCTAAATGGCTGAACAGATTTCAATGGGCACCATGAACCAGGTAGACCATGACCTGGGTTAGCACATAGGGTACTTTTTATCCAAGTAGTATGTTGCCATGGGATAATTTGCGAACTCCACGCGGGCGAAGCCGCAGGCTAATGATAGTAGGTAGGTTATAAATTATGCTGATTGAGTAGAATTACTATAGAGAAAAACTAAGCATTAATAATGAAGGTACATGCAAAGAGGAGCAACTGACAGTCATAGTTGCAATTTGCAAAGACTTATTAGTTACTAGCTGACCCAGCAACCGTTGTTTTGCCATGTAAATTATTTCTAGCTGCCCGGCGCCTACTTCGATCGCGTGGTGTCCTACCCCTTACCCTACCCTGCCCCTACCCTATTCCTACCCTACTTCTACACTACTCCTACCCTACCCTACTCCTAACCTACTCCTACTACACTACTCCTACCTTACTTCTATAAGTAAATAAAAGTATTAAATACTATGTCCGTCTAAAACCGAATAAAACAAATCGGATAAAAAGTATTCTATGTCCGTCTCCTGGTTCTAAGCTACCTCCCCACCAATTTTCAGCCAGATCGGTTTAGCCGTTTTCGAGTTATAAATAGTGTAACTAACACGAATTTCTTTTATATTTATAGATAATCATTATCATTACTTTTTTAAATAACACAGACATAAGTATCAGAGTTATTTCGTCATAAAGGCAAGCCTTTACGACTTAAACATAATAATGTTTTAAAGATCACAATACGTTTTCGTTAGTACCTACTATGTCGCGCCAATAGATGTCGTTACGTGTTTCCACTTATTGCGATAAAAAATTGTTATAGAATGCTTTAAATTGATTATATCTTTTGATAGACTGAAGCGATTGCGATGAAACAAAGACTAATCACTACTGCGAGTTTTACACTATATTTGAGTATAAATATGAACCATATTGGTTTGGTACTTTTTACGTTGAACCTGTTCAAATAGAAAATCTCTCACATCCAAACAGACAAACAGACAAAAATTCCGAAAATTTATGCATCTGTTGGTTATCCTTTAACAGCCCAACTATTTTTTTTTTTAATATTTTCAATACTACAGAAACACCACTACACTACAAAACACACGTCTATAGATTTATTACACAAGGTGTTGATTTGCATCCTAGTCAAATTCAAGGACGTAATTATGCTAATGATTCTCGACCCAAATCAACAATAAACTGGATAGGTTTTTTTTTTTTTTCTTATTTACGGAAATCCGTAAGTGTGAACCAGCCGTATTTAAACGCGGCCCGTCTGTTACTAGCCTATAACCGCGCTTTCACACACAAACAAACGCGTTTTACTTTACTAAGTACTAAAGTACCAAAATACTAAAATACTAAAGTATTAAAATGTCTTTTATGACAACCTGAAATTTGACGAGGATGCAAATCAACACCTTGTATGTATATATCATATTACGTATGTGGTATTATCAACCAACACCCCTTACCATAATTGAGTTCTATATTATTAGTATAATTACTCTATACTCGTGTAACTTTTATTCAAAGATCTTAAAAAAAGACAAAAATAAAAGATTGCAATTTAAGTTGAAGAGTATTGTTGCTTCTTCTGTATAACTTTATTTATTTAAGGGTTGATTTTTCAATTGACAGATAATTTTTATTCATAGAATAAAGTTGATGTTTGACAGATTTTGTATAGAAGAACTGACAAAAATTCAAAATTATTTCCCGGATAAAATTATCTGGCGTTGGAAAAATCAGCCCTTAGTGAAAGAAAGAAAGCAAATAAGTTTAGTTGTGCCGACTAAGTTTAATATATTTATGATCAGTTTATACCGTGGCTACATACATAATAATTATATGAGTTTACTGTTTCACATTTAAATTTGGTCTTTTTCATCCAAAATTTGTTCAGAGTATAGTTTAAAATGATAAGGTTGACATATAATGATGAATAAAAGAACATACCTTATCCATATCAATGTGGAAGTTGCGGAGATTTGGGTCTATCCAATACATGACTTCATAAACAGTAGAATAACTTTGGAATAAAAGAAACAATAGTGCCAGCAGGTATAGTACCGATGAGCCAAATACAATCCTCCAAACTGCTGGGTGTGGTCGTGTAAATGGTCCATTGGGGAATGTAAGTACTGATACTATAAGAAAAAAAAAAACTACACAGCATATTCCAGACCATATGTTATCTTGAATACTTGATGTGTCTCTGAAATAGTAAGAAAAAGTCCATTGTTAAATAAATTAAGCTCTATTTATAAAAATATAATTCTTAGGTATTGTATGGTAGGAAACTACTTATTCAGTTTATGTACAGTCAACAAAAGAGTTACTGAAATATAATTTGATAAATGAGCTGTTTGTTTTCTATAAATAAAATAAAATTTCAGTTGAGACCATCCATCGGTTTCTTACTAAACTTCAACTATATCCGACGATCCTGCATACCTAACTCTTTTGTTGACTGTACACTAATATGTATTGAATAGCTTAAATAGTAAGTTGCCTTTTAGCCTCAACAAAATATATTGTACCTGTTTATTTGACAGGGAAATACAATACTGAAGGACTCTACTTACAGGTACATCAACAAGGAAAAATATAAATATTTGTTTTAGTTAGAAATTAATGGTTTTGTGGTATCTGAAGAAGTGTGGTTACATCATAAGTTATCATCGTAACTTAATTATAAAAAATATGCTACATATTGTGGAATACCTACCTTACAAATGCTGTGTAGATTACTGATGCGATAGATACGGCCAATAGCGTAATAGTATGAGGTTTATAGAAAAATTCTAATGAAATATCGTCCACCGGTCTCTCATTTATAGAGCTAAAAGCGACCGTATATTCATTACTAAGCATTGTGCTGCTACCAGACATTGTTCTTTCCTTTGTTTCCTTCATGTTTATATTATGGTCTGAATTTTGTACTAGAACACAACACTCAATAAATATTATCACATTATGACCATGATGAAAACTGTGGACCTAGTGGCGTGTGGTGCCAATCGTCACAAACTCGTAAATCGTCACAGTCACAATCACATTTGAATGAAAGATGAAATGAGATTTCAGATTACGTTGCGAATTACTCGGGATGTGAAAAAAAAATCGATTATAGAAAAAATCGATTAACAATCGATTTTTTTTCAGAAAAAAACGATTTTTATAATCGATTTTAATATTACAAAAAATCGATTAATAAAAAATCGATTTCTTATTTACTGCCGATTTTTTTCACCTAGAAGTTAGAACGGCCGCAACACAGCTTTTTAGTCAGGAGCGTGAAGCCGCAAAGTACCACGAAGTGTACCACTAGAAAACTAACTAATAAATGAATGACGCTAAAGTGCACACGGCTAAGATACTTACTTTAATATTTTATCTTTGTAATCCTTTTGTAATTCCCTTAAATATGAAATAAATATTATCTTCGTCGTGTGGTCCATTGAATTGTATGGCGAGGGATATTGTATCTTAAGGCGAAAGCGCCAGGTTAGCCCGCGAAATTCATGTTTTTTTACGTTTTTTGCAATTTGCTGGTCAATATTAAGTTACACATTGATTAAAATATGACTCGCGGCCGTAATAAATATATATTTACAGAATTATAATCATTAAAGTCATCAACACAACTCTCTAAGACCATGTAATTAATCCCCAAGAATGACTATTTCATGAAATCTTGACATTTGGGGATTACATGCATTAATCAACGTAAACCTTAATACTGACCAGCAAATTGCAAAAAACGTAAGAAAATTTGAATTTCGCGGGCCACCTTAGCGCTTCCCCCTTAAGGTGAATGGGTAGATGAGACCGCGAAATTCAAATTTTCTTAGGGTTTTTGCAATTTGCAGGTCAGTGTCAGGATGTATCTTGATTAAAATATGATTCACGACAATAACAGGTATACATATTTAGATAATTATAATCATTAGAATCATTAATACATCTTTCTAAGTTAGATTTCTACCATTAACACTTTTTCTTATGAGATTGGTGGTTGGTGGTAGAAATCTAACGTAAACGTAATGTCTAATCTAATTGTAATTTGAATTTCGCGCGAAAGGAGAAATTTAAAAAAATCCTTTTTTGTGTGAAATTAATGTTTATTATTATTATTAATAAAACAGAGTGCTGTGATAGATAGTTATAATCGATATTTCAGGCGTTTAATTTAAACTATCAAAAAAAAAGGAAAAAATCGATTATTTTAATAAAATCGATTATTGTTATTAAAAAAATCGATTATTTTATAAACGATTTTATTACTAGGCAAAATAATCGATTAATTAATAATCGATTTTTTATTTAAACTGTCACATCCCTACGAATTACGTTAAAATAAGAATCAGTGTCAGTCAGACATTGACGTGACATCATAGTTGTCACTAAACTTGTCAGTGGTGAACAGGGTTGGATTTAGGTACATACGTTGAAAAAGATAGCACAAAAAAATGAAAAGGAAAGTATTTATAAAAAAATTATAGTACACTTTCATTTTTTTTTTTAATTTAACTTAATAGTCATTAAAATCAACACCAGTACTCAAGATGTTTTTTCTTAGGGGTGGATACTTCCGGGCTATGGTCATTTTCACGACCATTTTTCACCACCACTTTTCCTAATTAAAACACTAAAAACTTATTATTTTACACAAAAATTCACAAGCTATGGTTGTCACTTTGATTGAATTTCGAATGGAATGGAAGGAACGAGATTAGTGGAAAGAGAGAAGTGTACAATACTGCGGAGGATAATCGGGGAATCCCCGGCCATCGACACAGAAAACATCGCAATATCAGAATTCGGTCAGATAGGTACACCCAAGCACGGTCGAAATATCCATAAAATGTAAAACTAAGCATTCGGGAGCATACTTTAAATTATAGTATTTTAACGTACTATCCTTAGATGTGGATAGTATATAGTACAAAGGGCGAAATTATAGTATAAATACTATAATTATAGTACAAAATCCAACCCTGGTGGTGAACTGGTGGTGACAGACAGAATAGTCAACATCCGTTGAGTTGCCAATGCAGAAAAAAAAGGATATTTTGGCATGTGGACAAAATCAGAAATAACTTTGCCATCTTGTTTTTCAGTACATGTCACACGACCATGGAATTACATACACAGAAGTTGAACTGCACTACTTTTTTGTACGACGTCTTAGTACAAAAAAGTAAGAAGAAGATAGATGAGAGGTGATGGTAAGCCCCCTGGGGCCTGGCCACTAACCTTTTTTTTTTTTTTCGTTGGATAGTCCTCATGGAAACCCTCCATCTGGGATGAACGGAGGGTTATGTCGGACTCCTACCGACTTAAACCCCACTGTTCCTTCTACTATTATAAGTCGGGGGCCTGAGAGCCTCGAGAGATAATTGTACAGACGCCAGCACATCAAGCTAGGTACCCGAAACTGTCAAATTTTCCCAATCAACTTATCCTTATGCTTTAGCGATAAAGTTGAAAATCTATTGAAAAAATGTGACAGATTGTAGTAGCTTGATGTGCTGGCGTCTGTACATTCGCCGCACCCTCGACTGATATCAGCCCGCCATGCCTAGCAAGCCCCATCCCAAAGTGCGGGCGATCCCACGACCGATCGTTATCTTTTAGCACGTCTTTCATTATTAAACATTCTGCTCCTAAAAGAGTTTCGTCAATTTGGAGAATACCCTTATGGGCCCCCGAGACGGACCAACAGTTTGACTCAAACACGTAGATTTTGGTTTGACTCAAACCGTTTTGATCGTTTACAAAGGTACAGACGCCAGCAGGTCAACCTACCCGAAGCTGTCAGATTTTCCCAATCAACCTTGAACCTTATAGTTTAGTAATAAAGTCGAAAATCTATTAAAGAAATCTGACAGACTGTAGTAGCTTGATGTTTTGGCGTCTGTACATACCTTGTTTGAACGGTTTGTCAAACTTATACGAGTTTGAAGCACGTTTGATGAAATTTCATATTTTTGTTGTGTTTGACGCGCCGTTTGATCGTGTTCGTCGGAACACGATGAAACGGCGCGTCGTTGAACAAGCTTGTGTCTGACGAAGATATTGAAATTGAAAGAACGCCGTCGGCGGCGTCCGCGTCGTCGGAACGTCATTCTGATCCGAAGGGATTTAAGATAGGTACAAAATTACAAATGCGTGTTAAAAGTATTAGATAGAATTTTTACCGAAGAGGATTTAAAAAAAAGATCAACAAGCTCAGAAAATAATCGTGAACTAAAGAAGAAAAGGAATCAATGAAGTCAGGATCAGGATCAGGATAGTAGGTACGGACGCCAGCAGGTCAACCTACCCGAATCTGTCAGATTTTCCCAATCAACCTTGAACCTTATGATTTAGCAATAAAGTCGAAAATCTATTAAAGAAATCTGACAGATTGTAGTAACTTGATGTGCTGGCGTCTGTACATAAAAGCTGACGAAGTTCATGTACCTTGGTACTTCAACGAGATGACTTTCCTGCTGGATTCGGCGGATATAGCGGCTACGCAGAGCTCTGTAGATTTGCAGGTAACTAAAATTTTAATTCATCATCATCAGATTAGAGCATTCCACTGCTGGACATAGGCCTCTCCTATTGCACAATGCACGCCATTCAACTCGATTGTCGGCAACTCTCATCCAGCTACCCAGCCATCCTGCGAAGATCGTCGCTCCACCTAGCCTGACGTTTACCGATTCGCGGTCTCCACTCAACAACACGTCTACCCCAACGGTCATCGGTTCTACGGCGGCCCATTGCCACTTCACTATGTCGACAACTTTGGTTCTCTGCCGGATCACCTCGTTGCGGATTCGATTAAATTCCAGTTAGTTTGCCATGGGACTGCCCCGCTAGTATTACAATATTCGCAATAGTCATCACGTACTTTTTTCGCCTCGTTTGGTATCTGGGGGCACGGCAGTGCCCCCGCCAAGTCGAGCAAAAAGCGGCACGGCCGTACCATCCTTTTCTCGAAGCAGTTCAGGCCATTTTCGACCCCCTATAGCTTCGTTGTGGATAAAACTAGAGAACAAAGTTTCTTAATTTTGTCACTCACTGACTGACTGACTGACTGACCGATCATCAAAACTCTAAGGCACTTCTAGCAGACATAGAAGCTTCAAATTTAGAATTCAATTAGTGTTTAGTGTATAACTCAAGGAAAAACTAAAATATTTTGCAATTTCGTTCCACTTTTCAAGATACACCAACTGCATAAATAACTTTGTAATCCCATATAAATATATAGAATTACAAAGTTACATCTGCAGTTAATGAATCAGTGTACCTGTATATCACTGCATAGTTTTAAACAAAGTCGCTTCCCGCTCTGTCTGTCCCTATGTATGCTTAGATCTTTAAAACTGCGCAACGGATTTTGATGCGGTTTTTTTTAATAGATAGAGTGATTCAAGAGGAAGGTTTATTTGTATAATACATGCATAATATAGTAAAGAAACACTAATAATTTTAGAGGTTTCTAATGTGATGTCGTAAATAAACACATTTTATTGTGCTTATATTGCAAAAGCTAGCTGAACCCTACGAGATAGATCAAAATAATGTTCTACAGTATTACACACCATAAAAAGGTCTACAAAAAAGTCCACGGTGGTATGTCTATCTCTTAGGGATCAACCACAATAACCATTTTTTATCCTTTACTTTTTACGAGAAATAATGGCTTGTTTACGAAGCGATTTTAAGCAATACAGCATTAATCCTTATCCAATTAAGTACCTTAAATACATTGTGCATTTACTATAGATCAATTTGGCCCTTTAAAGCATGTAATTTAAATGAATATTTTCGAAGATATTACAGATTTAAAATGTAGGGACATAGCGGTTGCGCTGGTGAGTTTACCTAAGGCAACGACAGGATAGTCCGGTTAAGTAGTCACGACCTCTCATCGTTTGGGGTGGGGTGTCCATCGAGCTCAGCAACTCCCCTAAATATCTTGGTGTTACCCTGGACAGGTCTATAACATTCAGCAAAAACTGCAAGAATACCAAGCAGAAGGTGCACACTCGCAACAGTCTTCTTCGTCGACTGGTCTCATCGAAATGGGGTGCTTCGCCTGAAGTTATGCGGACTACTAGACTGGTGCTATCTTTTTCTGCGGGAGAATTTGCGTGCCTCGTGTGGACCCGTTCTGCCCATGCAAAGCTTGTGGATACAGCTTTGAATGAAACGTGCCGGATCATCACTGGCTGCCTATAACCAACCCCGGTACAAATGCTGTATCCACTAGCAGGAATAGCGCCACCAGTGCTTTGCAGAGCGGTGGCAAGCTCCAGCGAAAGAGCCAAATGGTCTCCGACACACGTCAACATCCTCCAACAGTTTTTTAAAGTGTGTCGCCACTCACTGGCGAACCATCACAAGAGAGACTGAAGCTGTGGCGAGACAGTGCTTCCTTACCCAAACCGTTCGTCCCACCCGCTGAAGAACTCCCAGCTGGACATGAGTTACCTTGGGTAACCTGGAAGTCTTTAAACAGACTCCGGACCCAGGTTGGCCGAAGCAAGGAAAACCTGTTCAGGTGGAGATTCATAGACGACACCGCCTTGGAGTGTAAATGTGGTGCTGTCCCACAAACGATGGGACACTTAATATCGTGTCCTGCGTGTCCTGTCAGCTGTACGTTACAGGAACTGATGGACGCTGGTGAAGGCGCCAAACAAGTAGCCGAATTCAGGGCCGAGTCCATTTAGATTGCTATCGACACGCTAAGAAGAAGAAGAAGGTCAACTACGAGATGCCATAGTCAAAAAACAAAAACGCGCTTCGCCCTATTAGTACTTTATGATTAGCAGCGATCGCACGCGTTTATCGGAGCTCTCTAGCGAGGAAAATAACAATTATCCATACTCATCATCTGCCTAGCCTTTTCCCAACTATGTTGGGGTCGGCTTCCAGTCTAACCGGATTCAGCTGAATACCAATATTTTACATGGAGCGACTGCCTATCTGACCTTCACAACCCAGTTACTGGGTAATACAATACCCCTTGGTAAGACTGGTTGTCAGACATTCGGGCTTCTGACTACCCGTAACGACTGTCAAAGATCCATGAATGACAGCCGGGACCAACGGCTTAACGTGCTTTCCGAGGCACGGAGGGGTCACGGTATGTAAAGATGGTCACCCATCCACAGACCAACCGCGGATGGGTGACCATTTTAAAATAATTATCCATACTAATGTTATAAATTCGAAAGTAACTCTGTTTGTCTGTCTGTCTGTATGTTATCTTTTCACGCCTAAACCACTGAACGGATTTCGATAAAATTTGGCAGAGAGATAGATTGCATCCCGGAGGAAGGACTTGCGGTAGTTTTTTTATCGAGCGAAGCCGCGGGCGGAAGCTAGTGTATAATATAATGGAATAATAGGTGTATATAGGTACCTAGATATAATTGTGTTCAAAGGTAACTTGTAAAATGGTCAACGGATTATGTTAAAAAAAAGTTAAAAAGGTACCGGAAAGGAAAAAAAGTAGGAACACCTACAAAAAGAAGTGAGATGCCATCAAAAACATAACTTGTAAAAAAAGCCAAGTCTCGCAACTCAGTTCTTCTACCGTAAAAAGTTGTGAGATCCATGAAATACCAAGTCGGTTAATTTATTCACTCCCTACTTAAGGAACCTTCTGTCTTAAGTTATTACATAATTAGCTAACCTAACAACATCTTGTAGTGACCATCAATATTAAAAATCTTTTATGTTTTAAATAAATAAATTGACTTGGCCATCGCCATCGCATGAAAACACAATGTATCTCACAGTGCGATTGCCAACTTAAGACAGAAGGTTCCTTAAGTAGGGAGTGAATAAATTAACCGACTTGGTATTTCATGGATCTCACAACTTTTTACGGTAGAAGAACTGAGTTGCGAGACTTGGCTTTTTTTACAAGTTATGTTTTTGATGGCTAATTATTACCTCTCAGTCCTTGTAATGGGATCAACTGTCTAATTTATTGCGAGGTTCTTGGAGATCAGAAGAGTCTGATCTCCAAGAACCTCGCAATAAATTGCCAGTACTAATATCTTCATGATCTACATCACCTCGGCGAATAATTATGTCATGTACTTATTTCTTTTTGACAAGAAATTATGGAGATACATAACAGCCAGCAAGCCAGAACAATTTTGCTTGCTTTATTCCTACGGGAAAATCAAATACAAAGCTGGCGTGGCTGCTACCGGCCGATTAGTCGATTAAAAAGAAATCCTTTATTTATGTAAAAATTATGGTCACGTCACAATATTAATGGATGTTTGTATGGGAAAATTTAAATGATCAATATCTTTGAAACTACTCAAAGTTTCTCCGTCACAAATTAAGGTTATCACTATCGTCCCGTCACAAAATATTTAACACATTTCGAAGGCCGTAGATCATCAGGTACCGGAGATACAGGTGTCCCGCCAGCTTGAACTCAGGTTGGCTGGACATTAAGTTTTTATTGATTTCTCGTAAACCCTTACATGTGACGCCATAAATCAAACGTTATTACTGTCACAAATTGCTTCACTAAATGTTAGTAAAGGAACCATATTCGAAAACACTCCCGTTAATGAGATTCGGAAGTGCCAGCCAAAAGTTTTATACGTAAATTCAAGATGGCTGGACACAGACACAGTTTTCTACTAAACCGCTGTACGTATCACAAAACTTTTAGCTCGATTCCTGTCACAAATTTATGTGACGCCCGTTGATATGCAAAAAGTCATCAAAATCACTTCCGTTACCGAGATTGAGAGACCAGCGAAAAGTGGTTTTTCAAGCTGGCTGGCTGGACACGTTTTCAATCGATTCGATCTTTATATTTTACAAAGTAGGTATTGTTAATTATTCTCTTTGGTATTTTGTATGTTCGCAAAAACTTTGGACTCTTCAAAATAAGAAGCGATTTCCATAATATAAATACACGTAGTAAAAATGAAATTGTGTTTCCTAATTAACTAAAATTAGCAAGTCATTTCTTGTAAGCGACGTTCGTTTTTAAAGTTCCGTACACAAAGAGTAAAAACAGAACCCTATTACTAAGACTTCGCTGTCCGTCCGTCCGTCTGTCTGTCACCAGGCTGTATCTCAAGAACCGCGGTAGCTAGACAGTTGAAATTTTCACAGATGATGTATTTCTGTTGCCGCTATAACAACAAATACTAAAAACAAAATAAAATAAATATTTAAGGGGGGCTCCCATACAAAAAAACGTGTTTGTTTTCGGCGTTTTTGCCGTCTGTCTGTCGCCAGGCTGTATCTCAAGAACCGCGGTAGCTAGACAGTTGAAATTTTCACAGATGATGTATTTCTGTTGCCGCTATAACAACAAATACTAAAAACAAAATAAAATAAATATTTAAGGGGAGCTCCCATACAATTCAGAGGAATAGCGAACCGATAAGGATTGAGCGAGGCATATTTCAGGGTGACAGTTTGAGTCCACTTTGGTTCTGCTTAGCCTTGAATCCTCTAAGCACACTGCTGGAGGATTCAAGTCTAGGCTATCGGCTGAGGAGAGGTGGTCAGGTTATATCGCACCTCCTCTACATGGATGACCTAAAACTCTTTGCCCCCAACAAATTGCAACTGATGGAACTACTGAAAGTAACTCAAACTTTCAGTAGCGCCATTAGGATGGAATTTGGTGTGGACAAATGTGCGGTCATGCATGTAAAGCGAGGGGAGATTGTGGAATCCGTGGGAATTCAACTCTCGGATTCCACAAACCTTAGAGCCCTCTCTGCATTCGAAACCTATAAGTAGGGGAGAACAGGGTAATGAGAGCCAACGGGTAGTGGGAGCCATGGTGATTGAACGGAAAGTAGGTACATTTACGCGATAGTACACACTCGGCCGCTTTTGTCAACCATCGAAAAACTTCGCCAGACGAACACGAGCCGTTAGTGCCATGCATTAAGTCACGAGAGACGATTATGTGTTTTTCGCTCCACGCTTATAAAAATTTGCTGATTGCCAGCGCCGAGATAAGCATGAAGTTGTGTTCTTATTTTATTATGTTTATGCTTATTATATCCCCAGATTCATGCACTAACAAGCCCAATTGGTTAAATTGAGATTGAAAGTAGAATTACATATTTATATTATTACTTTTCAAAATGGTAGTCGGCGGGTAATGGTAGCCTAGCATATTTATATTATCTTAATCTTTTTTTCTTTACTAAGTTGATTTTTTTATTTGTCTTACAAATAGTTCTTTGTATTAATTACTAAGATCACATATTTTAAAGTATGTCTAGTAAATTTTCGGGAAAGAGTAAATTATGGCTCCCATTTCCCATATGGGCGTTAAGCGGGCTCTCATTACCCGCATGTGTCGGGTAATGGGAGCGACTGTTTTTTTTTGTAAAATCGTTATTGTACCTTAATACAAGACTGTAATTGATTATAACTGTGTTTAAAATATACTCTAATAATGAATGTAAGAGTTCCTAAATAAACATCATAAGAATGTTAACAAATGTGGTTGTTATGAAATTTTTCCCTTAGTAGGCTCCATTTACCCTGTTCTCCCCTATTTGGGTATGTCGGAAGCGTTAGGGATCAATGTTACTGACATGAAGCAATCGTTGAAGGAGCGCTTCTTTGGTCGCCTGAAAAAAGTACTTAATAGTCTTCTATCAGGCGGAAACAAGGTGCGCGCCTTCAACGGCTGGGTCATGCCAGTTTTGATGTACTCTTTCGGCATACTCAAATGGACTCAGACCGAACTCGATGCCCTGGATAGGAGGGTCCGTACACTGCTGACTGCAAATCGAATGCATCACCCACGGTCATCGGTAATGAGGCTGTATATCCCGCGAAAATGTGGAGGTCGAGGGTTTTTAAATGCTAAAACCCTCCACAATCGTGAGATATGCAGTCTCAGGGAATATTTCCTGGAAACCGACGACGTGGGAATGCATCGAGATGTAGTCATAGTGGACAAGGGCCTTACCCCGCTCTCCTTGGCTAAAGAGAACTGGCGCAAACCAGTAGTGCTTGACACTAATGATCGCATGGAGGTATGGCAGAGTAAGGAGCTTCACGGACGGTTTCTACGGGCCCTACATGGACCCGATGTAAATCTACTAGCGTCCGTAGCCTGGCTGCGTTTCGGTGACCTCTTTGGAGAAACCGAAGGTTTTGTTTGTGCAATTATGGACGAAGTTATGATGACGAACAATTACCGGAGATTTATTGTGAAAGACGGCACGGTTGACATCTGTCGGGCATATCACCGGCCGGGGGAATCAATCAGACATATCATCTCCGGGTGTTCTCGTCTGGCTTACGGAGAGTACTTGCATAGACACAACCTTGTAGCCAGGATAATCCATCAGCAGCTTGCTTTGAAATACAGCCTTGTGGAATCGGAGGTGCCGTACTACAGGTATGTGCCCGACCCAGTTCTCGAAAATGGTAATATCACATTGTACTGGGATCGATCCATCATCACTGACAGGACTATTGTTGCCAATAAGCCTGATATAGTGGTGGTGGATCGATCAGAGCGGCGCGCAATGATTGTTGACATAACCGTCCCGCATGATGAGAACCTCGTGAAAGCCGAGAAAGATAAACAGATCAAGTATCTTGACTTGGCTCGCGAGGTTGTCGACATGTGGAATGTGGACTCAGCAACCATTGTGCCGATAGTCGTGACAGCCAATGGGTTAATAGCCAAGAGCCTCGACCAACACCTAAGGAGGCTCTCGTTGGGCAGCTGGATCAAGGGCTTGATTCAGAAAGCGGTACTTCTGGACACGGCCCGCATTGTTAGGAGGTTCCCCTCTCTGGAGCCCTGACCGCCGCGCGCCGGTAGCTTGGACCCTGTTCCCGATATCGGTGGGCTACTATTTTTTATATTCTAATATTTAAAAATATAATTTATTATGTGATTTAATGAAATAAAGGAGATAATAATAATATATTCCACAACTATCACACAACGCCGTCTAGTGTCAAGCTAAGCAGAGCTTGTGTTATGAGTACTAGACAACTGATAAACATACTTATATATTTCTAAATACATACATATATAGATAAATTACACCCAGACACAGAACAAATGATCATGCTCATCACACAAACATTTGTCCTGGGTGGGAATCGAACCCACGACCTCCGGCATAGCAGTCAAAGTCACTGACCACTAGACCAACCAATTAATATCATTTTTACGAGTTATGCGAACATAGATGTAGGGAACAGCAGATTTTTTTTTTTGCGATATCAGGTTAGTTACACAGGTATACAGACATTTCAAATTTTTCATCTCTCTAATAGTGTTTGTAATGGGAATCATATCACTTGGTTTTACTAGGTTTTTATTTTTTATTTATCCTTTTGATAGATTCTTATCTTGTAAATGTGAGGTCTTTGTAGGCCTTGTAGAGACAACAAACACAATAGAAAATCTATATTGTTGGCGGACACAGTGTGACCGCGGTGGAAGTGAATATTGGCCGCTCGCGTGAGAACGTCCCCGATTCTGCCTCGTGTGCACATCCGCTTTTTGACCCAGTCCTGATCTAGACCCGGAAAAAATTGTGACAGCAAGCACGTTCCACGCCTCAGTATTTTATTTTTCGTAATTTTGTCTATGGGAGTATTGCTTGCGTTCCATGTTCTTTAGTCGAGTTACTAAATAGAGTACATCTGTGCCAAAAACCGTGTGTGCGTAGCATTATTACGAAATTAGTTATCTGTAGTTGATCAAACAAATGACGGCGATGACGGGTGCGTACTAAGGGCGCTTTCCGAATTAGCTATAATCGCTCACAGCGCTCACATCATCTCACATGGCGTTCCGATTTAGATATCACGATTATGACAGCTGAGAGCTGTCAACAATTCGGAACGCCCGTGAGCGCGCTCACAGTGCTTACGCAATGTAAAAACGATAATACTACAGTATTTCTTTGTATAAACACCACATTTGTTCTTCTTTGGTTAGGTGGCGACTATCAGCCAGAAGCACAAATTCGAAAATGCCACGTTAGTTTAGTTTTATGATAAGATGCAAATCAAAACAAAACACACACTAACACATCGTCACACACACACTGTCATTTTTGACAGCGCTCACGGTGATATTATTCTAGGGCATGGTCGGCGTTATCGCAAGATGGCGCATGTCATGACGTCATCTATGACGATTCACGGAACGGCGTTATCGCGCTCACGCTAATTCGGTACGGGTTTAAGCACGCTCACATCAATTATTTCCCATCTCGGAACGCAGGGTAAGATACTCGCGTGATGTCAATGTTATTGTTTATAAAAACTTTGAAACTACAATGGTATGTATTATATGTCATTCGATTCGGTATGAATGGGGCTATTTTTTAGGTAAATAAAAAAATAGGGTCATCGCTTTCGATTTTGAATGAAAATTATTTTAATTTTCGTAATGTAAACAAACATTAAAAATAAATGATTATTTTAATAAATCTAAGTCTCTTAAAGTTATGAAACAAGTTTTATAATCTACCCTGGTCTATCCACTTAAAGAAACAGCCATTAGTTTAACAGCGGTCCATAGAATTTTTTTCTGTACGAGTCGTGTATGAGTGGCGAGGGCGCCCCGCGGCGCGTCGAAAAAAATGTAGGTACACTTGTGATGACGTAACCTTGGGACGCGGGACACGCGAGCTGGTAGACTTTTGATCTGTAGACCTTTTTTTATTTTATCAAGTACCTGGTACTTGTTGACAGGCCTACGCTGTCCTCCCATACCTAGGTACTGTAATTTGAAAATATTGTAAAAGCCAATTATTTTTAAAAAGAGTAACCGTGGAGTTTCTTGCCGGTTTTCTTCATAGGAAACGGGAACCGTGCACCTAGCTTCTGACGTTTCATAAGTGCCCATGTCGGCTTATATCTATACATATAATAAATTTGTAGAAAAGTGGTGTCTGTACAATCGAAATATATAAAAAAAAAGTAGCAGGGGTTGTTATTATATCGATGCCGAACCCGAAATTGTAATTAATTTTTTTTTTGTCTGTTTGTCTGTTTGTCGGTTTGTCTGTTTGTTTGTGCACGCTAATATCAGAAACGGCTTATTCGATTTAGATGCGGTTTTCACTAATATATTGTAGTAGGCTTCACTTAACATTTAGTGTTTATTTCATGTCAATCGGTTCATAAATAAAAAAGTTATGTCAATTTAAAGAATCACGGCGAACATTTGTTAAGGTATTCTATCAGAGTACGTACGTACACGCCTCGGGCCTGCGCGTCCGATCTTCGGAACTACTGGACGGATTTGAATGTTTTTTTTTTTGTTGTATAGTTATTATGGCTGGACAACATTCAGGCTATAATGTTTCTTGGAAACTTGAACACCTGATGCAGAACCGAAACAGACCAGCTTAACTATAAGAGATACAAAAATGGTACCATAGCAAAAATTGTTCCACGTGATGAGGATTTTCTGCTGAGAGAATAAATTTGTAGATCTGGAACACCTGATGGGGAACTCCAAGAGCCCAGCTACACCATAACACATATAGGAATGACGTCTTAGTAAAAGTTATTCGGTCTGATGGGCATTTCCTGTTGACTTATAAAAATCGAAGATCAGAAACATCTGATGTGGAAATCTAAGCTATCACTAATTTCACCTCCACGCGGTGAAGGCGGTAACAGTTTAGGACTGATTTTCGATGACGATGGTATATCATTGAAAATTTGACTCTACTGGCCAAAACTCCCATTTATTTTTTTTTAACGTGAAGAAATGCTCATGCATTCTGCACTACCACGGGGAGATAGTGCAGTTATGTGGGACTCTAACCCACTAAAACTCCACTGTGTCCTCCTCCGCCGCTTACGGCGGGAACATGGGCACGCGTTAGCACTCATCCGTGAACCCGCCGCTGGGGAGTACTCCCCATCACCGGCGCACCAGAACACATAGCACGCCGTGACCACCCCAGGGACCAAACCAGCACATGGGCCAGACGATCCCGTGTCTGGGCACCCTTGGTAGGGGAGCAGTGACTTAGATTTTAATTGATCAGGTATCTTCATAATAAAACTATAACCATGCCTAGAAAGAGGTCAAATCTTTCCCAATGTTCCAAAGGAGCTAAAAGATTGAGGATCATAAGATCCCAAGAATCTACCGAAGAGCGCCAGGAGAGACTTGATGCTGTTTGAGAACATCAGGCTGCAACTCGCTCCGTGGAAACCTCTTCGGATCGCGAAGCACGCCTGCATTCTCAGCGTATTTACGCATCTACATCCAGATCTCTAGAGACCAGTGAAGAATATGATGCGCGACTGACCGCTGATACGGTGAGATTATCATACATTATTCCGAACATGCACACAACAAAATATTCATAATCAGAAAGTGAGAAAGAAAGAATTGCTGGAGTACGGCATGAAGAGACAGATTAAGAAGAGCGCAACGAACGTTTGAATTCTGATCGACTTCGACATTCTCTGAACAGAATGTCGATATCATCTGAAGAATCGGATGTGTCTCAAGATATAGCCGTAGGGCATGGCGACCTTCCTTGGGTTGATAAGGAACGGAGTGCATTTACGTATACTCCTATGATTGACTACGCCACATATTCCGCCATCGGAGGTATGGTTAAAAATTTTACTTTTTGTGAAGCTGTTAAATAGCAAAAAGAAACAAACGGTATGTGTTGCTCAGGTGGGAAAGTACATATTGAAATATTACAAAATCCTCCAGAAATATTAAGATCACTGCTAATCGGTGACCATCACAGTCAAAACATTTCTTGGACAACATACGTTCGTACAATAATGCCTTTCAAATGACATCTTTTGTTGCGAAACAGATTTCAGAAGGCCCATTTATGCCAACATTCAAAGTGCAAGGCCAAGTTTACCACCCTATTGGTTCATTATTGCCTGAAAATGACGTCTCGAATCGTCTCGCGCATCCCTTTGTTATCCAGTCCCCGGATTCTTAGAATTCGACATCAGATGTTTCAGATCTTCGATTTTGACTACCCCGTTGTCGCTGGCATAACCAACAGGATCCGCGTACGAAGTCGCGGGCAGAAGCTAGTGTGAAATAAAATATTTTGATTAAAGATTCTGTAGCTAATTCTGAAATAAGGGTGTTTAGCCGTCACATAAAGTGCCCTATTGACCTAGTAAAATGCGAGCTATTTGGAAGATTGGTCCAGCCAACCTAGTTGAGTCACATACACTCAAAGACGGCTGGAACGATTCCAAAAATTCTTGTTTGAAAGGGTATACTCTCGAGGTGGTCCTATTATCAGCAAGTTGGAATCTGACGAGAGGATCCCATGGATCGAGGGGTGTGCGTACGCGCAGCGGAATGTTGTTGAATTTAAAGATTTTAATTATGCAGATATTTAGTGTATGACGTCGTATAATTGTGTATGGTAAAAAAAAAATTGTGCACGCAACCATTGTGGAGAAATTCACCAAAAACTGATTCCGCTGGGCGAACGTTGTCCTGGCGGAACTTTTTTTAATCCATAGACTTTAGAAGAAACGAGATGTGTCCAAAAATTAGTGTGTAATTGTGTATGTATGAATAAAACTAGTGCATGCATAAACTTCGGAGAAATTCAAGTTTCCGCTACGCGAACGTTTGGCCATTAGCTAGTTTTCATATAAAGCGCTTACATAGAGAGCTGTAGATTTTTACATACGTTGTTTTGAATTTGTTTATATTTGTTTAAAAAACAGATTTAGAAAAAATCGTAGGGCTTAAAAGATAAAAATATAAACGTAAAATACGCTTATTAGGTCTTAGTTTTTAAAGTATGCACTTTGGGGTCTAGATTTTCACGTTTATACAAACCTTGTAAGTGTCTGCAACATGTTGCCAAGTATCAATGATGTTCCGTTAGTAACTAAAGAGTTATAGGACAAATTTACCATGAACAGATCACTGTTTACAAAGCAGTCAAATATCACGACGTTCTGAAGGAATTGCATGGTAATATGTATGTCAATAATTAGTGTATTCATTCAACTATTCTTATGCAAAATTTCATGTCATTAAATTCAGTAATTAAAGAAAAACAATTATAATACTGACGAAGCATCGAAAACCTACATAACCCGACCAAGTTCGGATGGCTACCAAAAAGCGGCCGTGCATATATCTAAGAAACGTTCTTAACCTTCCAATATAGTATTTATTAAATTATGGTACAGTTGCGTACACAAGCGTTAGGAAAAAATAAAACAATTGCATTTCTTGAATGAAAAATATTTTTTTAATAATAACGCCACTATCTACGATAAAAACTAATCTTCAATTAACAAGTACTTGTCTATTTAAATATCCGCGTACAAATTTTTTTTTTTTTTTTTTTTTTTTTTAATTTTTTATACGCTCGTGCATGCCTAGTCTATTGGTTAAATAGTGTAATAAGCTACAATATGATAAATATTTACCTAAACAGTAGTACATACTTACATGTGGTAAATATTTAATTTCCCTAAGGGGTCTATAGTTAGAATCCTGATCCGTGAAATCTTCCAAAAAACACTATAAAGTGAAAAAAAAAACTAAAATACAAATCCAAAAACACGATTTCCTAAATTAAAGTTATTTTTCACTTTATAGTGTTTTGGAAGTAGCTTGTTTAAAAAAAAAAAATATTAAGGTAATCCAGACAGGTTTCGGCCTAATGACCCGTCACGCAATCACGCAACGCTGATGTGCGTTCGACTAGGAATTAAACATAGGACCATGCTTAGCAGCGTCGCGCTTGCAATTGGAACAACCAGTAGGTACCTACTTAAGAAAAATAAAACAAAAATATTCTTTTTGTAGTTTTTATTATCGTAATGTAACATTATTCTGTGTCAAGAATTCATCATTCAATAAAGTATTAAAGCATTGCATGACAATTCTTTCATTGCTCGTTTAGAATAAATTTAAATATGTAGGTATGTATGTATTAAAAGTATTAAAAAAATGTACGAGAGCAAAATTATATTAAGAATATTTTAAAATAACACATAATAGTTTTTACAACACACTTGAATCGCCTGTTACCTCCCTGTTACTGAACCGCTTATGTTCACAGTGCTATGAAGTGTAGGTAATATGCGTGCTTTTTACTTTGCATTGCCGCACTAATGCGGGAAAGTGTTCCACAGTTAAGGTACCTGCCCTTACTGTTACTGCCCCAACATAATAACAAACACATTTTTTTTTTGTCATACAGATATGAAAGCTATTTGATGATATTTAAAAATAACGTAGGTACCTACTTACCGTGAATTTGCGATTTATTTGCCAAAAATGTAAATAAATATGAATTCATGGAAAAATAAATTTAATGCTTACTTAATAAAGTTCAGTTTACGCTACAACTTCAAACATTTTTATAACTTTGTCAATAGTGCTAGTCACTCTGAAATCAACTAAATTTTTTCATTGAAATGAAGTTGATATTTGTTTTGAAATAGGGTGTGCAGTACTGCGCACTTTTACTTTACATCTTAGGCTATTATTATAAAGAGTGCTTTTTTCAGCTGGGACAGTATGGGGAAATCCGAATCCATAAGAAATAAGTAACTACGGGGAAACTCTCTCTCTCTCTCTCTTTTAAAAAAAATAATGTTTTATTTTGACGTAGGTAGGTACTTTCTGCTGTACCTACAGATTTTTTCTTAGATACATGAATCGAACCTCATAAAAAAAAATTATGTCAATATTACTCATTCATAAGGACAACTCGATTTTTGTTCATAGTTTACTTTCGTTAGAAAAAGATACAAAATGCTTTGATCAACAACAAAAAAGCTATGATTTAAAACTTATGATTTACAAAATCACAACACCGTTGATAAGCATTTTGATAAGGTAATTTTATTTTCATAAGGGTCAGTTCACACCGAGACGCGACGCGACGCGCAGTTGTCAAGATAGAAATACAATTACAGACCTTATCTACTACACAAAAAGGTACACGATTCAGTGAGCTACGCCGCGCGCTGCGCTCGCTGCGTAGCTCGACGTAGTAGACACTAGAATTGTGTACCTTTTAGTGTAGTAGATAAGGTCTGTAATTGTATTTCTATCTTGAAAACTGCGCGTCGCGTCGGGTCTCGGTGTGAACTGACCCTAAGTGGGGTAGGATACGTTGTAAAAGATGTTTGATAAACCGAAGTTCGCACGGACGTAAATATAGCGCGGCGGGATTTTTTCACGCACTGGATTTTCAACGCTCTGCTTAGCGCCGAGCACAAAATCGGCCCGACGACGACGCGGAGCTTAGCGCTGGTGCGCGCGGTCAAAACTATCTTTCTCGCTGGTGCGGAACGATTATCTTCGGTATTTGTAGGAGTTCGACAGACACAAATTTAATATAGATTTTGGCTCGTGGTTACAAATGTAGGTATTTGGCATTAAAACATCGTGGCGGGCCCTTTTCGACCACCATCGCACTGACGGTGAAAAATACCCGGTAAAATACTGAGCGCGCGCGCAAGCGTCGTAGAGATGTGCCGTTGCCGGCAATATTGCCCAAAGTGAGAAATATTGGTGGAAATATTGCCGGGAGTGGAATTATTTGGGAATATTGCTTAATTATAAGTCTAATTAACTACGGAAACTTTTTACAATACTTAAAATTAGCATTTAAAGGCCATAATCTACATTGTGTACAATATTGTTTTGGGTGAAATTGCCAATAATGCCAGCAGTTTTGGCAATATTACCGGTATTTTACCGGCAATATTGCCTATATTGCCATACACGGTAGTGACTATAAGAAATAACACATAAATATTGAGATCAGAATTGAAAATCGTTGTGTATTGAATAAAACTGGCCAAGTGCGAGTCGGACTCGCACACGAAGGGTTCCGTACCACAAGGCTAAAACACCGAAAAAAAACACGTTGTTGCTCCCGCCCCCCTTAAATATTTGTTTTTGTTTTTAGTATTTGTTGTTATAGCGGCAACAGAAATACATAATTTGGGAAAATTTCAACTGTCTATCTATCACGGTTCTTGAGATAAAGTCTGGTGACAGACAGACGAACGGACGGACAAACGGACAGACAGCGAATTCTTAGTAATAGGGTCCCGTTTTTAGGGTTCCGTAGGTAAATGGCAAAAAACGGAACCCTTATGGATTCGTCATGTCTGTCTGTCTGTCCATCCGTATGTCACAGCCACTTTTATCCGAAATTATAAGAAGTATAGATACTGTTGAAACTTGATAAGTAGATGTATTCTGCGAACCGCATTAAGATTTTCACATAAAAATAAAAATAAAAAACAATAAATTATGGGGGTTCCCCATACTTAGAACTGAAACTCAAAATTTTTTTCATCTAACCCATACGTGTGGGTTATCTATGGATAGGTCTTTAAAAATGATATTGAGGTTTCTAATATCATTTTTTTCTAAACTGAATAGTTTGCGCGAGAGACACTTCCAAAGTGGTAAAATGTGTGTCCCCCCCCCTGTAACTTCTAAAACAAGAGAATGATAAAACTAAAAAAATATATGATGTACATTACCATGTAAACTTGGTTTATTCCCGGTCGTCCCCGCCCCGTCGTCCCCACTGGGCATGAGTGGGAAGAAAAAGTTTCGTTCCTTACCAGTGGAGACGATTGGAACTTTTTATTTTCCACTCGTTCCGCTATAGACCGAGAGTCAAAATGCAATAATGGGGATTGGAGATTTCACGGAAACTTTTTTTTCCCATTCGTGCTCAGTGGGGACGACGGGGTGGGGACGACCGGGAATAAACCGTAAACTTCCACCGAAAATTGGTTTGAACGAGATCTAGTAAGTAGCTCGCCGGTGAAAATTTAAAAACATTATGATGGTACGGAACCCTCGGTGCGCGAGTCCGACTCGCTCTTGCCCGGTTTTTTACCCTTTGGGTACGGAACCTTAAAAAGGCATAAATTCGAAACATTTCTTTTATTGTCGGCAACATTGGCAATATTGCCAATGTTGCCGGCAATATTGGTATTTTACCGGTAGTGGCAACATTGGGAATATTGCCGGCAGTGGCAATATTGCCACCAGGCACATCACACTCGAGCCGCCACGCCAGTCAGTGTTGCGTTCACTACAAGATAGTGGCGTGTCGTTCTTAATCGACAGGTGTTTAAGTATGGCGCAACGAAAAAGGTCCTAAGAGAAGAAATTGTACACGGTGCTATGAAAAGCTACGACAGACAATAGAGTGCAAAGAAGTAAAAAAGAAAGTTAAAAAAATTAAAACATTTTGCAACGAATGCAATCAATCTCTTTGCGAAGAAAGACACGTACCAAATTAGTTTACTGTTCCTGTCTGACTTAGTGATTTACTAAATACACACTTTTTTATTTCTTATAATTCTTTTTTATTTTCCATAACCTTATATTTTTGTCTGTCCTATCACTATAAAAAAGTACTTTAGGCCCAATGATTTCAAAAGTAAGGATACGCCCATCTGAACATTTTACATAGAAGTTCTTCGTTCGAAGTTCGCGCGCACCACTGTCAACTGAGTCGCGTTGGCCATAAAACCGTCATTTTAGGGCCAGCGCGTTGGCGCCATTTAGTCGCGCCGTTAGCCCGGTCCTTACGCTAGTAATATATATTATTATGTCAATGTTTAGGCCTGACACTTTCCTTGGTTGATTTCTCATTTCCTGTTTGGCAGATCCAGGGGCGAAACGAACGTAAAGAAACTGGGTTCAGGATCATTTTAACAGTATAAAAAAACAGTGTACACCATGTATTCGCAAAGTTATAGCGCTTTAATCTATCCTAGTGGTGTCAGGTCGAAAAGGACTGATACGCACTGTCAAAACGGTCGATTGATGTGCATTTCGACCGCCACCGCACCAGATGAAAGTTTATAATTTTTTTGCCGCAGCTATTAACGTGATAAAAATCCAAGTGTGATTTAGGGTCAGTTCACACCGAGACGCGACGCGACGCGCAGTTTTCAAGATAGAAATACAATTACAGACCTTATCTACTACACAAAAAGGTACTCGATTCAGTGAGCTACCTCGCGTCGCGGCGTAACTCGACGTAATAGACACTGAATTGTGTACCTTTTAGTGTAGTTGATAAGGTCTGTAATTGTATTTCTATCTTGAAAACTGCGCGTCGCGTCGCGTCTCGGTGTGAACTGACCCTTATTGACGCGTTGGGAAGCGCTCTGTAGGATTCTCAATGCTCGGATCAACACCGAGAGTTGAAAATCCAGTGAGCGATAAAATCTCGCCGCGATATTTTTACGTCCGTGCGTGCAACGTCGGCTTAGATGATTAAATTACATCTATGGGAAACATACAATTTTTTTTTTGTAATCTTTATTAACGAGGGTTTGATCACATAGTGAACATGCCACCCTCATAAAACATACAATTAAACGTTAGAATTAACGTTTTTCACTATACCACTTTTCCAAAATCTGTGAATGCAGTTATCAATGACTGTTATACTTGAGCACAGTCAAAAACGTTTCCCTGTAGCTACAACTAGTGATGTGCCTGGTGGCAATATTGCCACTGCCGGCAATATTCCCAATGTTGCCGCTACCGGTAAAATACCAATATTGCCGGCAACATTGGCAATATTGCCAAAGTTGCCTGTCAAATAATACCAATATATTTTATTATTACTGCAATTGTAATCATCGTTTAGTTAAATTTAGTGTAGTATATCGATCATAAAATATTTGTCAAGATTGACACTTTGTTATTTCCAATATTATACATATACTTATACCTGTATTTTATATGTATATGAAAAACAAGTACAACATTAAAAGAAATGTTTCGAATTTATGCCTTTTTAGGGTTCCGTACCCAAAGGGTTAAAAAACCGGGCAAGAGCGAGTCGGACTTGCGCACCGAGGGTTCCGTACCATCATATGTTTTTAAATTTTCACAGTTGAGCTACTTATTAGATCTCGTTCAAACCAATTTTCGGTGGAAGTTTACATGGTAATGTACATCATATATTTTTTTTAGTTTTATCATTCTCTTATTTTAGAAGTTACAGGGGGGGGACACACATTTTACCACTTTGGAAGTGTCTCTCGCGCAAACTATTCATTTTAGAAAAAAATTATATTAGAAACCTCAATATCATTTTTAAAGAGCTATCCATAGATACCCCACAGGTATGGGTTTGATGAAAAAAAAATTTTGAGTTTCAGTTCTAAGTATGGGGAACCCCCAAAATTTATTGTTTTATTTCTATTTTTATGTGAAAATCTTAATGCGGTTCACAGAATACATCTACTGACCAAGTTTCAACAGTATAGTTCTTATAATTTCGGAAAAAAGTGGCTGTGACATACGGACGGACAGACATGACGAATCCATAAGGGTTCCGTTTTTTGCCATTTGGCTACGGAACCCTAAAAACGGGACCCTATTAGTAAGAATTCGCTGTCTGTCCGTTTGTCCGTCCGTCCGTCTGTCTGTCACCAGGCTGTATCTCAAGAACCGCGATAGCTAGACAGTTGAAATTTTCACAAATTATGTATTTCTGTTGTCGCTATAACAACAAATACGAAAATCAAAATAAAACAAATATTTAAGGGGGGCTCCCATACAACAAACGTGTTTTTTTTGGGTGTTTTCGCCTTGTGGTACGGAACCCTTCGTGTGCGAGTCCGAATCGCACTTGGCCAGTTTTATTCAATACACAACGATTTTCAATTCTAATCTCAATATTTATGTGTTATTTCTTATAGTCACTACCGTGTATGGCAATATAGGCAATATTGCCGGTAAAATACCGGGAATATTGCCAAAAATGCTGGCAATTTTGGCAATTTTACCCAAAACAATATTTTATTGTACACAATGTAGATTATGGCCTTTAAATGCTAATTTTAAGTATTGTAAAAAGTTTTCGTAGATAATTTGACTTATAATTAAGCAAAATTCCCAAATATTTCCACTCCCGGCAATATTGCCGGCAATCTTGCCACCAATATTCCCACTTCGGGCAATATTGCCGGCAACGGCACATCTCTAGCTACAACGGATAAGGCACCTGCTCTGGGGGCCTAAAAAGGCCACTTTGGCAGAATCATAAAAAGATAATATTATGAATCATAATATGGCGAAGACAGTCCTTGTTTTTCTTTTTTCGCTGCACTACGTAAGTAGGTATAATCAAAGAGATTGGGATTGGACTTTGATTGATGGGTATTTTAGCACAGACAAAAGAAAATAACTGAAAATCCTTTACCAATGGGATTTGATAAGATTAACTTAACAGTTAACTGTCCATTATGATTCATAATGTTATCCTTTTATGATTCTGCCAAACTGGCCTTTTTAGGCCCCCTTGTCTACTGTTCCGTCTCAAAAATCCACCTTGTATAAGAGTGAATTTTGTCTGGCAAACGACTGTAGGTATGCTCAATTTTAATTAACAAAAATACCTTTTCATTAATTAGAATTTATTTACATATAGGTACTTTTAAATAATGAACAGTTAAACAATAGTTACAAAATATTCAGGTTACAATTAACATTCATAAAGATAGTTATTATTGTCTATTTTATTTGATTAGGTACCTATTGTTTATTTTTGAACATCACAAAAAATGGTATAAGCAAGCTCGACGACCGTAATCTAGGTACCCACTTAGGTATGTACCTACTACGTATTATACAAGTAGGTAGGTACGTGGTTCGCGCATTGTTAAAGTTAATACATTTTCCTAAATTACACAATATTTAGGCGTTTACATCACACAGCTAATATAATTATGATAATTATCACATTGCAGCTTCAGCACCCACATGGTAACAGAAGAAAGTAGGTAGATAACTTTCAAATTGTACTTAAAAACTTTTTTACGATTTTTTTATAATGATTCAGATACCCTAAATCGATCTCAAAACAAAATTTGAACAAGCCATATATAAAGCTAAGTAGGACGATCGGGCCTGCTTTTTAATCGTCGAAGGACACACTAAGTAAGGCTAAGGAGGCTGGAATCCCACAAATCCTGAAGATTTGCTGCAGAAAGGAATTACGGGACTACGCGGCGACCAAAAATTGGCAGAATATGACGCACAGCGCCCGCGATGACCACTAGCTGTGTTACAAAAAACCAGCCAAATGCGTGTCGAACGATAAATATTTACGCATGCATGTAGAAATAAGTTTTTATTTCATAGACATTCTCAAAGAAGCTGAAAAGTCCACCGTCGAGCGCCTCTTGCGGAAGCCAGACTGGCTGTCCGCAAGATCCGGCCCCGTCCTCACCAGGTGCCCGACGAGGCGGCCCACAATCACTCTCTCAAAGAGCTTGCCGACCTCGTCGAGCAGCACGATGTGCCGGTATGCGGACGGAGAGTCCGCAGGGCGCCCTGGCTTCCGAGTGAGGGGACCAGCTTCTCCGTCTTCCAACGGAGTGAAAACTGGCCTCTCTCCAAACATGCGCTTAAGAGCGCCTGCAGTCGAGGCCCGAGAGCCCTCGAGGCCAGGACCCAGGCTTTACCTGGCAAGCCGTCGGGTCCTGGGGTAACAGCGCCCTTGAAATATTTTCTAATCATAACCGGTTCTGACAATAAAATGGATTGTCTATAAAAATAAATCTATCATCCAAAAACTAAGTTCTTCACAAACTTTTACGATTATTATTACGATCTCATCGTCTTTAATATTTATAATATTATTTATTTGTAAGAAGGATATACGCGGACGACGCGAATCCACACGTATAAATAAATAAATAATAGGTATTGTTAGTGGCCCAGGTCTGGTTATATCTGCGCCCCTCCAGGGTCTGCGCCCTGTGCCTGGGCACCGCTGGCACCGCCCTAGTTACGGCACTGCAGTCTTTGGTAACAAGGCCGTAGCCAACAATAAGTTATTACATCATTTTATTAGACAGACAATAGACATTAATCCAAAATAAGTTTATTACCTACCTATAATTTTATATGAATAAAATTAAAAGGCACCGACGTGCTCGTGGATGGTTATCAGAAATAAATTCTTCTAGATTCTCTTATATTCTTGATGAGGGGCTCGTGGCTAAGTTTTAACAGACGCACGGGTTGATCGAAAAGGTTAAGCTACGCTTTCCTTAGTCGGTCTGTGGACGAGTGACCATCTTTACATACCGAGACCCCTTCGTACCTCGGAAAATACGCTAAGTCGTTGGTCCTGGCTTTCATTTGTGGATCGTACCCAGTTACTGGGTTGTGTAGGTCAGATACGTAGTCGTTCCATGTCAGGTACCTGGGTCGAATATGGCCAGCCGATAAATATGGCCACATACTATTATTTCTAAAACACAATACTTTATAAAACTGAACGCGACCACGGTAATGTTATCTAAGGCTCAACTCACACCAAAAGAGCGTCGAAGCGCGGCGAAGCGGAACGCAGTTTCAGTGTCATATGAATTTTAACTTTATTTTCATTACTATAATACTTATTATCGCATGAGAAACTCGAACGAGTCGCGCGGATGCCAGCGGCGCCGCTGGAATTCCGGCGAATTACCTTCTCTACCGAGCGGTTGCGATAATAAGTATTATAGTACTGAAAATAAAGTTAAAAATCATATGACACTGAAACTGCGCTCCGCTTCGACGCTTTTTTGGTGTGATTTGAGCCTAACCGTGCCGCGACGATATACGATCGCAGCAGTCGCGTATCCAAATGGCGCCCCCGCGGCCCTGGCGGCCCCCGCCACGCCACCCCTCTCGCACAGACGCGGGACGCGTCAGTCACTCAGTCAGATTTCGTTGAAGTAGGATGCGGCGGCTGCCGTTATAAAAAAATCCAAGTTCGGTCCTATGTTTCTGTTACTTTTCAATTTTGTTTTGTATTGACGTTGCCATGCTAAGCGGCCATTGTATTTTTACCGACTTAAAAAAAAAAAAGGAGGTTATCAATTCGACACGTATGTATGTAATATTATTGGACTCTGAGACGTTATTTGGAAGAGAAAATGAAATAAAATCTACTTTGGGCAGAAAACCACTCCTTGACACTGAACAGGAAAAGAATTTGGCTTCCCGTATTATCCGTCTGTACAACGTGAAATATTCATGAACTCAACGTGTACTACGTACAAGCGTCAAGACGTTCTGTGATCGAAACAATATTCCAGGGTCGAGCCGCGGCTTGAGACGAAAAGCACAAAATCTTAATCCTGCACGTGCGTAAAAGCTGAAAAAGCTGAAATAAAGAAAGTTTTAAAAGAAAATGATATTATGAAAAAACCTGAACGTATTTTTAACATAGACGAAAAAGGTTACCAGCTTAATTTACATAAAGCGACATAAATTTTGGCTGAAAGTGGGACAAAAAGAGCACATTCAGTAGCAGCCCGAATACGGCAAAAATGTCACCATAGTTTCATGCCTTAGGCCACGCGATTCCACCCATGGTTCTGTTTAAAGGTAAAAGAATGAAGCCTGAATGGGTAGATTCCATAACTGCCGGAGCAATTGCCCAGATGACTCCCAAAGGGACTATGAACACTGAAACATTCGTGAACTGGATACATCACTTTGCGAAATTTAAACTTGGAGGGCACTTCCATAGTTGAAACCGCTGAAAAATTTGAGATCAAGCTTTTTGTATCCCTAGCAACACCACTCACAAATTACAACCGATGGATAAATCGGTATTTTATTCCTACGAATATTACTGGGATGAAGATGTGTTGAAATACTAGTCTTTCACGAGGACAAAAACAATAACGGAGCAAAGGTTTGAAGTGATATTTTCCGAGGTATGGAATAACGCTGCTAGACCTGCAAATATCAAAGCTGAATTTGAAGCGACCGGAATTTTCCCATTTAATTCACAGAGGGTTCCAGAAGCATAAATGCTCCGAGCATACCTACCTACAATCCTGCAATACCTGGAACTTATCCTGGAAATCAAGAAAATGAAGATCCCAATGTTAGTGACATTACTGATGCAAGATAAACACTACTACACACACTCCTACATACACAACACCCTCACATACATCCCTCATTCTAACATACACACCCTCACTCTAACATACACACATATACACCGTAAAAGTCGTTTCCAATATCCGTTATTCCTTCGTTGTTGATTTTATTAATTTTATTATACATACACACTTTGTTAACCTGCATTGTCAATGAATGACTATTTTTTGTAATGTTAGAACACAACACAAAAGGTTTCTGGTATCACAGTGACAGCAGAACACTGACTACTAAGTCACAGGATCACCTAGTTTAGGAGTCAGGGTTTACATTATCTGTATGACCTTTAGTTAACCAACTTATGTATCCTAGTCTTAAGCAATGTCAAAGGTTTTTGTATCAATAAAGATTTTTATTATTATTATTATTATTTATTAAGATACAGTCTGTTGGCTCCTCCTCTCCCAAATAACGAAGATTATAACTGTTGTCCACCTACGCAGTATCTTGTTGAAAGTGATTCATCTGATGATAATTCTAGATAAAAGGTCAGACAATAACATACCGCCTATTCCCTGTCCTCCTCCAAATAATAGCACAAAAAATTACTCAGAATCAATTAGCCATCTAGTCCTAAATTATGGGTTCAACGAGCATGTACTGCCTACGCAGCGTCCTGCTGACAATGATTGCTCACCATCTATACAATGTCGTCCTCCAAATTGTAGCTCACACACACAATAACACGACGCCGATGTCTTTTAATCACCCTGTTCCAAATGATCCCCTCTCACGATAATCCACCGACTAATAAGCGTCCAGGTCAAGACGATATATCTGATGATAACATACCATCTGTTCTGCAATCGCATCCAAGTAATAACTTAAAAAATACATCAAACAACCACAATGCGCTGTCCACAAAGAAATCCAGTTTTGATGATTACGACAATAACGATGACGTCTTGTTAGCTGAATTAAAACAAGATAAGCGTACTAAAGAAATTAAGAGACCAGACTCAAATCAAATTGGCTTCGCAAGACCTAATGAATTAAATCAGTCCTTTTGTGAAATGTTAAATCGCCAGAAAAAATATCAAGCCCAAAAATTACTCCTGGGGCACAAGCTATCAATAGTCTCGCTCAAGAACTGACAAAATCAACTTTTGCTGAGAAATAAGCCAGGGCCATTCAACGTCGCTTCTGAGAAAAAGAAAAAATAAGGCAGGGCCATCAAGAAAATAAAAGAAATATATGCCAGTGTCATCCAGTTACTTCACAAAAGAGAAAAGATGTTGCTGGGCCATCCAATACGGCTCCACAAAAAAGAAAACATGATCATGCAAAAATTTACAAGACAATTATTGGTAAAGACAATGCTAGAAAAACTGCTGAGTCTTGGTATTGTAATGAAGATAGAGTGGCTGATATGAGGCCATGTTTCACGTATTAACTGCAGAAGATTTTAATAAGTATGTATAGTGTAGTGAGGACTAGCCGATAGTAAAATATGATTCTGTAGATTTAATTGATTATTATTAACACTTAAAAATTATAATTATTGATCTCAGGCAATGCCATGTTCCTTTTTAGTATTTTTGTTTATTTCTAGTTTAGGTTTGATTAAGCTAAAATGCATCGTACCTACCATTGTTAATATTTTCACTTCTTAATATTTTTAATGTAAAGTTTTTTTTATTTCATTATGTATACAGGGTGGAATTTTGTAATGCCACCTGAAGGGAAAGTACTCTTAATACTGTAGATAGAAAATTTTACTGAAAGAAAACATTCCGAATAGAACGAAAATTGCATTCAAAGATTTTAGAAAATTCGCTTGCCGGGAATCGAACCGACTAAAATCTGCAAAAATTACACCCTGTACTTTTATTGCATTGATCGTTAGGATCAATTATAAGGATGACATCTCTCTAACAAACTTGATAAATTAAATGATAGGAAAATCATGAAATTTTAAATTATTTTAATTTTATTTACAAAACAATGGTAAACTAACTAATTTGTTGCTCGAAATGAGCTCCATTTTCTTGGATTTCATTGAATTAATTTCTGGTAACCTTTAATAACGTGTTGTGGTGAATATTATAAATCGTATTCTGAACTTCAACTCTCAACTCGTTTACATTCGCATAAGATTTAATGTAATTTTGATTTTTCACATATCCCCACAAAAAAAAACCTACAGGGGTGAGATCTGGTGATCTCGCAGGCCATCTGATTGTGCCGCTTGTACCAATCCAGGTATTAAAATGGTTATTAATTTAGTCAGTAGTGATTCTGCTGTTAAGGGCTGGAGCACCATCTTGCTGCAGAATTATTTGGTTTCGCTCTTGCTCGGGGAAACCATTTAATTCATTTCTTGAGAGATCCAGTATTTAAAGAACTTTAACTTGACTTATTGAATTTATAAGTCCAGATTTCATGGTTTTCCTTTCATTTAATTTATCAAGTTTCTTAGAGAGATTTCATCCTTATAAGTGATCGCAACGATCGATGCAATAAAAGTAAAAGTACAGGTTGTAATTTTTACAGATTTTAGTCCGTTCGATTCCCGGGTGTGGCAAGCCAATTTTCTAAAATCTTTGAATGCAGTTTCTTTCTATTCAAAAATAAAGGAATGTTTTCTTTGAGTAAAATTTTCTATCTAAGTATTAAGAGTACTTTCCCTTCAGACGGCATTACTAAATTCCACCCTGTATACTAACACTAGGTATAAGGTACTTTACTAACACTACGGATCTCTGTTGTCTGATTATTTGAAATAAATTAAATTAAATTATCACTACTGACGATGATTTTTATAATTCGTTCATTACTGATGATGATTTTTATAATTCGTTCTCATTTAATTTTATAAAACCATTCCATTCCAGCTATTCCTAAATAAATATTTTTATAAAAACAGACATCTTTTACTTAATTTCGATTTTTGATTAATTTTAAAGAGATACAGTAACATGGCCACATCCATGGGCATATTTACCTACCCTGTCGGAAATATGGCCATTTCCTAAATTAAAGAATATCTGTAAATATTCAATTTTTTGCAATATGAACGCTTCTTAGGTACTTATACTTTATAAATAAATACCGTGGCTTGTCCTCTAATCTTAAAAACTATAAAAAATAGACACGGAACCTTCGGGTGGCCATATTTGACCCAAGTACCTTTTTTTTTAATTTGGAAAAGACTAGGCTGATGATGATTCTCTTATTACGGGGGGTTTGGGGAACTGATTTATGGACCCTGAGACCAGTACGAGGACCATCACTGGTGTCAGGGTCTACAGGGCACTCGAGAGTGCCCCTAGAGTGCCGTAGATACATAATTCTGTTTTTTAATAGATATTCAAGCCTGCCAAACCCGCAACAAGATTTTGTAGGTATTAACATTAGATCACTTGCATTTCTGTCTCTTAGATTGTAAATGAATAGGGACAATAATTTAATTTCATTATACATTTCATAGGATTTAATTAAATACAAGATTACAGGATGGTTGCCATTCGAGAGGTGTTTGGAGATTGTTGGGTGTGGAGTCGATACGAAACTGGATTTGCCGTCTTAAAATATAAAGTTAGTCGTTCAATCCATGCGCCGCGCCGCCCGGTTGGGATGTCCCATCGGCCAAATTGACGAACTTCCATATAACTGTCATCCACTATTTCACCCCTTTAGGGGATGATTTTTTTTAAATTATTTCTAATTGATGACTTTCCTTGTACAGACACAGGCACATCAAGCTACTACAATCTGTCAAATTTCTTTAATAGATTTTCGACTTTATCGCTGAAGCATAAGGTTCAAAGTTGATTGGGAAAATTTGACAGTTTCGGGTAGCTTGATGTGCTGGCGTCTGTACATATAAGGAACTCTTGTGCAAAACTAAATGTCAAGCTTCTAGCGGTTTAGGCTGTACGTTGTCTATCAGTGAATTTATAGGTACCTACAATAAAAAATCGGTAATCGATCTCCAAATACACTGTATATTAATACTAATAAGAAACGTTATGCTACTTTTAAATTTAGCACCGGTTTTTAATATAGGTAAAGCATAATAGGTATACTTACTTAGAGGTATAAATAAATTACATACCTATAAATTCAAATTCTTTCAATACAATGAAATGATCCTTACATGAAACAGTCTAATCACATAAAACAGGTCTATTGAACTTTTTTAAGAAGTACTTCAAGTGTAAGTTCTCTCATAAGGGTTCCCAATCACTGCAGCTGATTCTACAAAGTTAAAATCAGCTGCACACTTAGGCCTCCTAACTTAGGCCATGTAAACTAGTTTAATGGCCAGTGGATTATTAAACTTTCAAAACATGCCCGTTTCGAAATAGAAAGAAAATTTTGTTAAGGTTAAATATCTACGAGATTAATTAACTTAGGTACTTGTTATTTCTATTTTTGTAAAGCATTGTTACAATTTTTAGTTTAAAAGTAATTGTTTTATATTAATATATAGTTCAGTTCATTTTATCTGTTGCAGTATTCATGTTAGATAGGTAGTAAGGGTAGACAACTGTCATTTGAAATTTTATAAAAGATCGTTTTATTTCTGGTTTCTTTTCTGTACGACACACTTTACAAAAACAACTCATTAACTTGTAGAGCCTATTTAGCAGTGACAGTTTTATTTTTAACTTCGCTATATTTACTACCACAGATATAGATTGACCTAGATAACACAAGTATCACGATCTGTATGAAAACCAAGCGTGCCATTTTTTGACTACCTACTATGACGTCACACACAAGCACTATTTAGTGATGGAAAAATTAAATTGATTCAAAGACCAGTCACGTGCGGCATGCGGCACTTGTCTCGCCCCACCCCCCCGGGGCCTACCTAGCGCCAGTTCACGCTCACCCAGCCAGCAGTACTACGGACTGAGCGCGAAAGTGCGCAAAAGTGGCGGCTTACGATTTTTGTACGTAAGCTGGGCACGTGAAGTAGTTGCTCTTGCGTTATCTAACTGTGTATACCTAAGTACCTACCATCTTTAATACTTTTCACATATCCACAAACAACGGTTTAGCTGTTAGGGTGGGGTAAACAAATTGCACTTTAAAGCTTAATATTTTGGAAACGGATTCTTGAATCGCGAGTTCGTATTTTGCGAAGATAGTTAGACGATAATTGTCGAAACGCATACTTTTGTTGGGAGATCTGTCTGTACTAACAAAAGTACCTAGGTACCTAATTGTATTTTCTACGAGTTTTTATACGCGTAGGTACAAGAATCGATGACTAGATTAAAAAAAATATTTCTGTCATCAAAATAGGTAAGTAGGTACAGCCCGATTCAAGATTAAGGCGGCTCTGAATTGCGCTACTCGCTGCGCAGTACCTCACCCCTCACTCCCGGTCTCACGGAAATTTGTTACTGCGCAGCGATTCGCCTCATGTTCCGAGCCGCCATGAAGTTTGAATCGGGCTGTACCTAAGTTGCAAAAAGAGAATGGAAAACCAAGTATGGGTTTTTACTCACCCGCCAATAGCCATTAGATATACAATTAAATAGGCACCAGTAAAAATATCTTATTAATGAGTTTATGTATACTTACCACTTGTCTCATTTACTAGGCCATTCGAATTTACCTACAGCGCGGCAGCGTCCTTAAAGTGAAAAGTATCCTAAATCACACTACCTACATCTTAATTAATTATGATCAAATTCATCCTATTGCTACTGGCGGGTTGGTTAGAATGATTTTCTAAGCAATATAAAACTATTATTTATTGGCATGGTATTTAATCGAACCTCAAGTAATTCCCATTTTGCTTTCCTAAAAATATAATTGAACATTTTAATATAACGAATGCGCATGTTTTTTTGAACATCTAATTATTCGTATTCTGGAATCCTAAAAATATTAAATACTCAAGTAACAGCGACCGACTTGGATGTAGCGCTCGCCGGCCGCTGCCGCGGCAGCTCTGCTGTCTTCACTCGCGCGTGGTTGGTCACAGTTCTAACCATACTTAACCCATTTGGTCGGGGTGTCCCAGCTTAGTTACTGCGACCAATTTGGCTCGCGCGTGGTTGGTCATAGTTTTAACCTAACCTAACCCGTTTGGAGTATCTTCGTTACCGTGACCAGCTCTGAGAAAAGGCCAAAAATTTAAAAAGAAGCTCATATTTTTAGAAATTCATTCATTTTAAAAAGTGTACTTACATCATTAGAAGGCCAGTACATTTTTAGAGGATCAGTTAAATATTTCTCCTATTTAATTCACAATCGCTTCCTTTAACAGCAAAATATTAAACCTATTCTTATTAATTGATTCAGTAGATGTGGACGAGTGTTAGTTGTACTTATAAAAAATGTATACCATTCAGGACATTGTTCTAAGAACGTTTCTGCGCCCACTTCATGTCGTCAGCTCGGGGTTTACAACCAGTTACTGCTTCGATCATAGTCTCTAGTATAGACCAGAAGTGAAGTATTTCCAAAGGCCAGTTGAGCCAGCCAGTAGTGATGCAAAAGTAAGTCTCGTGCGGCGCCACGTGGTGAATACGATGATGACGACGCGGCAACACTATGTGCCATTCTTGTAACCACACCACCCATATTGGTAAACCAAAATACGTATGGGACCATTTATGGATCTGAAAAACAGTTTATTACTTAAAATACGAATCGGTTCTTAATACTATCTTTAAGGACAGACAACAATGGGGAACCTAAAATGGAACGAAAAAAGGTATACTTATTTTGATTTAAATATAAAAAAGGGTAGGTATTTATATATTTTTACCCACGACTCGACGGTACGGAGACTGTATGTGCGTTTGGGGTGACAAGATGTGTATGCAAACCAATGTTGCCATATCTCCAAAACTACTAGTCCGATTTTGATGCGGTTTTCAGTCATGGGTTTGGATTTGATTTGTGCATGTTCTTAGATAGGTGTTACGGTGACAACTCACCAGGGGGCGCTACAGTAACATTTGTTTGTACAAACCAATGTTGCCATTTATCTCCAAAACTACTAGTTAGTCCGATTTTGATGCGGTTTTCATATCTTCTCTTCTCTTTATGTGTATAGTGAACCTATGCTCTATAAAAAGTTTGAAATAAACCCACGACGGTACGGAGACGGTTGGTATATGCATTTGGGGTGAGAGGATGTGTGTGCAAACCAATGTTGCCATTTATCTCCAAAACTACTAGTCGGATTTTGATGCGGTTTTCATATCTTTTCTTCTCTTTATGTGTATAATGAACCTATAAGCTAATCCTAAGCTCTTTAAAAAGTTTGAAATAAAAAGCAAAATTTATAATCTTGAAAAACCCACGACGGTTAAATGTAAGTAAGTAATTGGAAAAGGATAAAATAATTTAAGAATCCCCGACTTAAAGAATTTATGTAACAAGACTAAAACAGATAAATTCATATGGCAGTCGAGGGACCTCTTAGAATAGAAGATGTCCCACAGAACGGTCCCCGACTTCCATATGAATTTATCTGTTTTAGTCTCGTTACATAAATTCTTTCAAGTCGGGGGTTTGTGATGTAGTTCTTCCCTTGACAAGCACAAGTACAAGTATTTCATAGCTATTAGATACCTATCTTATTTCAGATCTAGTTTATAAAATGGGACTGCAACACTATCTGATGTAGAAATACGTTTGTTAAGTAGGATAATTCCATTCGTGTCGTAGGTACCAGTCATCACTCTACTTTCCTCATCAATCTAGATTGATCAGAAAAAAAAATCATTTTCAAGTTTTTAGTTTTCATTTCGTTACTTAATATTCCTCATTCCCTTTCAATATAGTGTACATTATTCTAATTGTCAAGCGCTTGCATTTGATACCTTTATTGAAGGAGTGAAAAAAAAAATGTAATTCGCCATTTTGTGGTGGCGGCCATCTCGGATTTGAAATATGTAGTGTATAGTATTCTACTATTCAAGCCCTTTCATTTGATACCCATGTTGAGGGAGATGTGAAAAAATATGTAATCCGCCATTTTGTGGCGGCGGTCAGCTTGGACCGATTTTCATCAAACATAGCTAAGAATACTCCCGACTAATTCACCTTTCAAACAAAAAAAAAAACAAAATCAAAATCGGTTCATCCGTTCGAGAGCTACGATGACAGACAGACACGTCAAACTTATAACACCCCGTCGTTTTTGCGTCGGGGGTTAAAAAAGATATGTTTCAGTGTGCCCCGACCGGTATCAAAAGTTTTAAACCAATATAGGTATCTACTTACCTACCTGAAATCGTTTTAAAGTAACTAAGACGTAATAAATAACGTCAATAATACTTAACTAGAAGACGAAATTCGCCAGTTCGTCCATTATATTTTGTAGGTACTTTTTTACTGAACGCCAAAGATGTACCTACACGGAGGTATATCAACATTTTACTCTACAAAACCATTTTGATGTAATAATAAAGCGACCTCTATGACATCGATAGACATCTATAAGTAATGACTAACTACCTACACATTAACTACTAAAATATTGATGGTGGTATTGATCGAAAAATAAAACCGGCCAAGTGCGTGTCGGACCACGCACGCGTAGTTGGGATAAATACGAGTATTTGCATAGTATTGATTAACAATCACAAAAATAAGTTTGTACTTCGTAGTACTTCTCAAAACACTGAAAAAAAATAAAGGTCCTTCCTGCTATTATACAAAGTTATGAAACCGAAAATATCCCAAATCTCTAAAAAAAATACTGAAATATAAAAGTCACTTAGAAATATCAAAATCTTTTTACAAGCTTTTATTTAACTTGCACTGTTCCTAATTCCTATGTACTCGCTACTCGTATGTAAGTTGTCCGTCAAAATTTGGAAACCATTTTTCGACCATTTGTTGGTATCCGATTGAGCTGAAATTTTGCATACACCTTTAGTTCTGGTAACAATACAATGTGCAATACTCAATATTGTAATAATTTCAATATGGCCGCCGCTCCAAGATGGCGGATTACATATTTTTTATCAACCCTCGTATTATGGGTATCAAATGAAAGGGCTTGAAGAGTAGAAAACTATAAAGTAAGCTTGAGGCACTGATGTATGCCTCAAGCGTTTAAAATTTATACACGGTTATTGGTAAAACATTAACAACCTCTTAAGAGCGTAGACGGGCTGCGCGAGAATTGAGAAATAGGTGTTTGAAGAAACTATTGCCGTCTCTCTCTCTCTCGTCTCCCCCGTAGAGTGCGATGGGGACAACTGCAGCTCAGAACGATTTTACCTAGAAAAAACCATGACCGATCGACGTTTCGTATTCCCCTGTTTTCTCCTCGAAACCTAAGCCGATTAAAATATTTTTGGTATCAAAATTTAAAGGAAGAATAGATATATGCCCCTATCATTTGTTTTTATCTTAAAAACTTTTCAATTTTCTTTGGTAGTCGTCTGATTACGTAGGTAAAAACGGGGCATTTTTTTGGTTTTCGGAAACTCATATTTATTATTGTACTTAATAAGGTTTTTGAACAAAAAAAATAACAGGGGCATGCCTTCAATAGACCTAGATTTTTATAAATAAAAATGATTACTCAAGAGGCATTATCCAGGAAGAGAATAGGGGAATACGTTTGTATAGAAAAAATGCAGCCCGTCTACGCTCTTAAGAGGTCATTGTACTCATCATTATGAACAACTTTAACAATGGGACCAAACATATAATCGCGAAAAAAAAATCTGCTCTTCCCTACATTTATATTTGTATAAATCATCAAAATGTAGGGAACAGCTGATTTTTTTTTCGCGATTATACGTGTTGATTTCAATCCTAGTCAAATTCAAGGACGTAATTATCCTAATGATTCTCGACACAAATCAATCAACAATATAATGGGTAGGTTTTTTTTTTCTTATTTACGGAAATCCGTAAGTGTGAACCAGCCGTATTTAAACGCGGCCCGTCTGTTACTAGCCCTATAACCGCGCTTTCACACACAAACAAACGCCTTTTACTTTACTAAGTACTAAAATACTAAAGTACTAAAATGCATTTTATGACAACCTTCTGAAATTTGACGAGGATGCAAATCAACACCTTGTATATTTCGCCCTTCCTCGCGTCGTTAGTCTCATTCGTCTCAAATACCACCACAATATAAGAACATCATCGTCGCCGTCCATCGCGTACGAAATACAAACGTAAACTGGCGGCGAGTCGAACCACCGACCTTCCGGCAAAACAGACTGATCGGATATAATGTGAACACCCACGTCCGGCGTCCGGTTTCAGGACAAAAAGACTGGTGGGATAAGTGGGAACGGGCTCTAACATCCGGACGGACGGACAGACTGACAGACCGATGTTCTGTTTTAGGCATTTGGCTACGGAACGATAAAAAGAGCGCACAAACTTTAGAAATTCAATGTTTCAAGTGGATCCTTACATTGTTATTGCCCCGGGTTTCACTGTACCCACACTGTCCCTAATTATATTCAAAAAGGTAAAAAAAAAAATGTATACCTGGTTGGTCATTGCTACGAAGATACAACACAAGTACCAATAAGCAATCCAATGAAATTGTGCATTGATGTTTTCATCGTCATAGGTAAGGAGTTGCCATACAATCCTTGCTAAAACAGGAATCGTAATCGCGAAGTTATCGCCATTAGTCTCGATAAAATCGTGTCGAGTAATTGATGTCGGATCGATGTGGTGTTCACGAAATGGGCGCAGGAAATTCTGTAACAGATAAAGCAAAGATTTGACAATTACGAAGTGCTTTTGCAAAATTTTAAAGTTTAAACATCAGTGATAACTTTTCAATTGAGTATGTTGCATTATTTCTTGTAAAGATGCATTTCCACTAAGCGGCAAGCATGTAGGTACTTTATGTAACAACCTTCGGGTTGCCGTTTGTGAGGCTAAACAAGAGCATTTTGATGATCCGCCAGAATGGTAAAAGATTACAAGTACCTACCTATGTATTTAAATATTCACTTTTGAGCATTGAGTCAGTAAAAAATTATGTTCGTGTCAGTCTAAGTACCTACCTACACGTATGTCTAGGTAAGTACCTACTTTCAGCAAACATGTATCTAAGTGTGCGGCATGTTGTCGACGGCAGTCGTCGACTGCTGCAATTGAGCCTGCCGTTGACGCGTGTCGCTCGTGTATACGAGCACTAAGTTAACTTTTTAGTTGAAAAAAGCTTTTGATCGAGTGTAGACCCGATCAGTCTGAATGAGATAAAGATTAGATAATTATGGCCTTTGACTTTCTAATTCCGTATTGAAGGACAAACTTAACTTTGCAGCTGAAGTAAAATATTCTCCCATACATCGTTCTAAGTCACGGTTGTTGAATTATTATCTATACTGTACCTACTTAAACGTTAAGTTCGTACTCGTATAAACTACCTAATAATTGTTTATGTGATATAACAACAAATTAACGATTTTCGGATTTTTTCCTTTACTTGCGCTGACCTTGCCTCTTGCTAAATTTCATGATTATGTTTCCTTCAAAACACAGCATTTGGTTGAAAAAGCATTGGTTGAAGAAGTAGCAGTCTAACAATTTCGCCATTTAAATGCTACAACAACAGAATACACATAGTATACCTTTCTCTAAGTTACCTGTTTGATCTTTTGCTTTGGCAGAAGTCTTTACAGCACAGCTGTCACTTTCAAGTGTCATTCATAGCATCTAAAAATTTTGCTGCGAAAACGTACGGAACTTTTTTTCTCTCGTTAATTTTCATAGAAAATTTGTAAAGTTTCAAGTAAAACTTTATAGAAAGTGAATAATAGTGATTGTGCTAAGTAATAATACAGGGTTATTGGTAAAACATTAACAACCTCTTAAGAGGTCATTGTACTCAACATTATGAACAAGTTTCACTATGGGACCAACCTGAAATCGCGAAAAAAATCAGCTATTCCCTACATTTTAAATTCATAAATGTAGGGACATTTATGAATTTAAAATGTAGGGAATAGCTGATTTTTTTTTTCAAATGTTTTACAAATAACCCTGTATGGTGTTGCGCTGATCGTTAGTCAGCGAAATGACGAAGGGAGATCGGAAGTTCAAATTAGATACGTGGTGACCGGTTACTTTGAGGAGCCGTGTTTAGCGACCCTGAGCGCCGCGATTCTCCTATGTGCAATAGTGGGGTAAAACTCTCTTCATCCTCGGAGGATTGAGGCACCCCTTTTCCCACCGCCGAACGACAAGGCAAAGAGATCGAAACGATTTCCTGTAAGTCGGACCTACGCATTTATAATTGAATGAGTAGCCAATAAGATAAGTAAGTGCTGAATATCTGTTATTATGACACATTATAGATTATATCATTAACCTTACTCAAAAATACCATCAACAAATTTCTAATCGGTTTCTTGCTTACAGTATCTAGGTATTTCAGACAGATGTGCAGTGCTATTTTGTTAACAACCCTTTCGTGTATAAAGAATATTAGGTACAACTTATGGAAATGGATTTCAGTGTAAAATATGATGATTAGGTAGTAATTCCTAAAGCAAATACAGAATGTCTTAAGGAGCTAAAATTACTCAAGCAGGTTCTTTTCTTTGACATCCCATCATGAAAAGCAATCCATTATAAGTAAACCTTACATATATGCTTACCTACCTCATGTGTTTCACACACTGAACTAGAAGTAGAGTGAGTACTTATGCCACTAAACAAAACTAAAGACTACTTAGCCCCTGCGGAGGGAGGTGTGGCTGGGGTCTCTAATGTGGGTCTAGAGTAAAAGCTGCTAAAGTAGGTCTACAGACACTTGTTAATTGAGCAGCAATCTACTCACTAGGTTATAATAAATAAAACTTAACATAACGCGTATAAATCTCATTCATCGATATGACGATACCCTCATCACTACTGTTTACTGTATATTTCGTTACTTATACATTTATAGCTTGGCGCCTGGCGAGGCATCGCGTTCTGTGTGCATTGGCGGTGAAAAGGTTAATAATGCAAAACAGCTCTATTCTAGCTCAACGAGAAGTACCCTATAGGTTTTGATTTATTTGCAAGTATCAAAATATGCGACATAAATAACCGCATATTTTTATTGCGTTGACTTAGAAGCTAGATTTTGTTACAGCTCCAAGTGCCTAAGTATTTGATATTAATTTCAATTTGATACCTCCACGCGTTCCAGAGAAAAAGGGGTTTTGACAGACATGTGGAATTATGTACAACGAAGTAATCCTTTAAGGGATCCGTTATTTCCTTTTGAGGTACGGAACCCTAAAAAAACTGTATATGACGCAGTAATAGTGGGCATTCCCTTTAACCGGACATTTTTTTTAGTACATTTAACTTGTATTTATCGTTAGAATTTGAATGAAGCACATTCAAATTAATCTGGCCAATTTCATCAACATACTCTATGCAAATCAGTGCCTTTGATATAATGTTACTGATTACAGGTCACATCATCATCTGCCTAGCCTTTTCCCACATGCGCCAGATCAATAAGTCAAAATCACCTTTCAAAGAATCACCCGAATCACCGAGATAAGTTTTTTATCTTTATTGCAAAAGGGCTCGAAATAAGGTACAATTATTTTCAAGTGCGATTAAACGGCTTTATTTGCACTTACGTATTTCCAAATAATTGTCAAATGGCTTCGTTGTACTTCCACATTTAAGAATTATTTTCAATAGAGATTAAACTGCTTCATTTGCACTTGCACATCTTAAAATAATTTTCAATTGGGATTTAATTTCAAGTAGGATTAAACTGCTATATTTGCACTTGCACATTTCAAAATAATTGTCAAGTGAGATTGAACGGCTTCATTGCACTTGCACATTTCAGAATTATTTTCAATAGAGATTAAACGGCTTCGTTGCACTTCCACATTTCAGAATTATTTTCAATAGCGATTAAACGGCTTCATTTGCACTTGCACATTTCAAAATTATTTTCCAGTGGGATTAAACGGCTTCATTTCCACTTGCACATTTCAAAATATTTAAAAAAAATTAAACCGACTTCAAAAAGAAATGAACTCAAAATAATTATGAAATAACTTTAATTTCGGAAGTCGGTGTCTTGGGATCTGTATTTTAGTTTTATGTCACCGACTTCCGAAATTAAAGTTATTTCATAATTTTGAGTTCATTTCTTTTTGAAGTCGGTTTAATTTTTTAAAATTACTTTTTATTTGGTAATTTTTGGTTGTTGCACTAGAATTTGACCAAGGTTTTGAGATTTTTTCGCTTTGACACTACACCCGTAGCTCGTATCAATAAGCCAGGCCGTCACACTTTCACGTCTTAGTCCATATCTTGAAAATTACTGAATCGATTTTGATGAAACTTGCACTGTTCCCTAAGTTGAAGTTAATGTAAGCCAATAAAAAAAGAATGGTCACGATCCGATTAATAGTTACGGAGATATGCGTGGACAAACATACATACATACGTCTATAAAATTTTGTATATTTGTTTGGAAGCCCTAATAGATTGTCATATGTGAATATAATGCAATTCCAATAATGTTACATACATACGTATCGAATTGATAACCTCCTTTTTTTTGAAGTCGGTATAAATATAGGGTTACTTGCAATTCGACTTATTGCTTCCAGAACTTGTAAGTTGTAACCCCTTTGAAGAGCCTCACTTAATTCTGATAAGTACCCAAGCAGCACGCAAGCGTTTTCAATATCAATATACCAGCCTACTTAGAACTTAGAGTTCTTTTGGAGACGTACAAGAGTCTCAAAAAATTATTTTGTCTTTCTAAGAGTGATTTATGAGTTATTATACAGCTCAAACTATATACAATCTTTATTGAGGGATCCGCATAAGCTTAGGGTGCTTAACCACTCACGTGTCCCGTAGTGGTCTTATGACTTCTATCTATGAGTGTGTTGTAAAACTAAAAAAAAAAATGACAGCTATACTACAACATTAGTCTGTATTACTGACACAGTCGCTCGATTGCATGAATTAATATTTTCACTGTGCACAAATGCAATATTTGGAAAAAAAGAATAAGATCTGGTGCAGTCAAGAGGAGGATTGATAGGGATATTTGAATGAAACCATCATTTATTGAGGAAGATAGAGAATCATTAATAAATCGGACAACCTACAGTCAATCGTCAATGCCATCGACGTCCAACGAAGAGGGTTCCGTAACAAAAACATTAAACAGTGATAATAATGATCATAATAGTTATGTCAAATGTGTAGATTTAGTTCAACTTTCGGAACCTGATGATGACGTTTCTTCATGCAGCAGCGCAAGTAGTTCAAATGTTGATGACGACGAATTTTCAAAAAATCTACTGTTTCGTGAGCAAAAAAAAAATTGGTTTTGAGGTGGACCAATTTATCTAAAGACTGAGATGTTCCATCCTTTACAAATTTGTTGAGATCTAATCGCATTCTTGGCCATCTTAAGTCGCCTTTTGGTTCCCACAAACTTGTTATAATGCAAAGCCTATTTTGACCTTTCTCTATGGTTTCTATAATTTTAAACGGCGTGTATTTTCCTGAAAATAAAGTAAAACAGGTATAATATACACAACACACCAATAATACTTTACAATAAGTTTACCTTAGTATAAAATAAAACAACTAAGTAACTCTTTTGGTTTTACCATACGTACGTACGAGTACGATGACCACGGCGACGAGAGAATCTTGAGCTCAGTTCATTCGCCATGGGATCTGGAGGCGATGGTCCTCGCGCGCGTCTATGAGTGGCGCGCGGAGGCACTAAGCCGGGGGGAAGTTCCGCTTCCGCGGCAAATCGCTGCGGAGCGGACTGAGCTCCGGCGCGATCTCATGGCGACATGGAAGGAACGACTGTCGCAACCCAGCGCAGGGCACGCCGCGATAGCGGCGATAAGACCCCTCTTTGAGGAGTGGCTAGAGAGGCGCCACGGCGCCCTCACCTACCGCCTGACGCAGGTCCTCACCGGACACGGAAGCTTCGGGAGGTTCCTGCACATCATCAGGCGGGAGGAAACGCCCGGGTGTCACCATTGCCAGGATCGCCCAGAGGACACGGTGGAGCACACGGTGGAGGTCTGCCCCGCTTGGGCGGAGCACCGCCGTGTCCTCGTAGAGGCGATCGGCAGCGGCGGCGACCTCTCGCGCCCGGCCCTGGTGCAAGCCATGGTCCGGGGCGAGAGGGAGTGGGAGGCAGTCACCTCCTTCTGCGAAGCAGTCATGCTAGCGAAGGAGGTGGCGGGACGGCTCAGGGAGAGAGCCTCCCGTCCCAGCCGCCGCGGGAGACGCTCCGGGCGTCGGGAGCCGCGCGACGACTCCCGGCCACCGTAGGCGCGGGCCTGCGGGCGGAGAGTAATGGGTAGCTCACCGTCCGATCAGGACCAGGCCCGTGCCGGACGGCGCGTACGTGTTCCACGCGCGCCTCAAAGAGATGTCAGCATCGAGGAGGGGCCCCATAGGGCCGAAGCCTGCCGGGTCAGCGGGATTGTCCGAAAGGGTTACCGCTGGCCCGGAACATAAAGGGCTAAGGAAGGAACACGGGTGGGTTTTAGTCAGTAAGAGTCTGACACTCCCTTCCGCTCCACCCAGAGCGGGAGGGGTCATTTGATGATTTCCCATCCGCAAAAAAAAAAAAAAAAAAAAAAAAGGGTTTTTCATTTCTTTTAAGTAACTCTATAGAGCATTATAAATGATGCATAAAGAACTGATATAAAGCCTAAGTAATAACAATATTCTATTATAAAGCTGATTCAAAGCCAATAGCTGTGCAATGTAATCCATAACTTACTTAGTCCAGCTATTCAGACTATAATACTCTGCAAATACCGTTTAGGCTGTTTAGCAAATTGTCGCCATTTTCGAATGTACAAAAACAAAATTTTAAGTATAATTAAAGGATTTTTTACAACAGTTATAGCCGTATCATGATTATCAGCTTGAATAATGATCACTGTTCCCTCATATCTATTACTTTAAAATATGCTTTTTTATTCTAACCTTAAAAACAAATATTTACTTACCGTATTTAGTATTTTTCTTTATGTCAGCTCGATTATTTTGCTGGCGCGTGAATATTTTGACGGAAAACATACGCAGGTTCACAATAAATTAAATTTGCACTTTCAATTCACCAATTAACACCATCAGATATACAAGTCCACGATTATCTTTTACTTCTAGTAATATAAATATTAAATAATAATGTCGCCATCAGTACGTTTCTTACGTATGTCATCGAAAATAGTTTGTTTTATTTTTATTCTTTTGTAATTCTCTTCAAAAACCTATTTAGAACAATTTTCTTTACAAAATACTTACAAGGTAATATCTGTAGTATAATGGTTTCTTTGTACACCGAATAACAGCTCTAATACAGCCAATATACAGCTTCTCTATTGGTTCTACAGCTACTATACAGCTCTACTAACGCAAAAAGCTGTATAATATGGACCCTTTTTTTTACTTATAAGGACTGTATAAGCGCTTAAACAGCCTTTATACAGCCTGAATATACAGCTTCTAGGATAAAAACGAACTTAAATACAGCTTGCATACAGCTTGCAATGCTACTTGGGTAGGATGGACTTGTTAGAATACAAAACAAACGTGCGTCTCATAATGTTCCTGAATAATATAAGGAATTGTAAAATGGCTGTTTTTTAATGTGGAAACCAACCGCAATTTGGTTTCGTTCGCTGTTCCCGTGGTGGGCTAGTAATATATAAGTCAATGGTGGCAGATCTCATTTCAAGTCCACAAGATTAGGTAGTGGGCTGTACAGCTGACAATGCAATGTAGTTGAAATGACGTAAGAAAAATACATGACAGGGCATGCAGTAATGGGAATCCCACCAAAAACATTTTCATGTAAAATGTTGCCAAGACGAGACCACATTTATGGCTCGCACTGTCAAAAAGTTATCAGATCTCATGTAGAGCCAAGCTTCTAACTCTACACGCCCTAACTTCACAAACTCTACACCTTAGTCAAAATATGAGGCTTGGCCGTTTCGTTACTACAAGAACTATTGTATAACAGACTAGCTTCTGCCCGCGACTTCGTCCGCGTGAAATTTCTTGTACCCCCACCCCGTCGCGTGGCAACACTTCGTATTCGCTTACCGTTCACTCTGAGTTTTTTTCTTTTTGCTCGGCTCCTAAGGGTCATAGCGTGATGTTAAATAGCCTATAGCCTTCCTCAAGAATTGGGCTATCAAATGCAAAAAGATTTTTTTCAAATCTGACCGGTAGTTCCAGAGATTATCGCGTTCAAACAAACAAACTCTTCAGCTTTATTATTAGTAAGTATAGATAAAAAACTCTATGGCCCATAACTCCTTAATAGGTACCAACTCTTAACATCTTACACACGTGATAACTTTTAAACGAAAATATCCGATTGAGATGAAACAAAAAGTATTTTACTTCTTCATAAATACCCTTGATAACATAATGCTTAATTTCGATAAAGATTAATATTACGATACATATTTAACGTAGTTTTTTTTTCTTCAGACGATTTAATAATTATTTTGAACACAAAATCGGTTATTGTGATTAAACCATGATAGCTAGATATATGTTCTCGCGGACTTTTTTGTAGGTCTTAATGGGCTCTACAAACCCGTAGTACATCATTTTGTTCTATTGTCAATAGTTTTTGCAGCGCACGCAAAAATAAGTTCTCGATTTTACACCTTGTGTTACAAAATAGCAATTTTATTACGGATCCCTAATTTTGAACAAAAAAAAATATAGCCTATAGCCTTCCTCGATAAATGGACTACCCAACATTAAAAGAATCATTCAAATCGGACCAGTAGTTCCAGAGATTAGCGCGTTCAAACAAACAAACAAACAAACAAACTCTGCAGCTTTATAATATTAATATTATAATATTAGTATAGATAATATAGATATATAAGTATAGAAAAGTAATGAACAGTGAATAAATTTTTCACCTTACGCCCATGTGATGGTAGCGAAACGGCCAATCCACATATTTTGACTAAGGTATCTCTAAAGTGAAAAATGGGGAATAATTTAGAATTAATTGAAGTTTCTGTAAAATTTCAATCAAATAATATGAAAGAAAGTCTCTAACTAGCAGTTTCTTAAAAAAACAGCTAAAAGCCTTATCTAACAAAATTATTCAACTAATTGAATAAATTAAAAACTTTAACTTTGAATTTTTTTTTTTATTTTTTTTCACAAACGTTATGCAACGCATGTGACGACGCCTCTGACAAGCTACGCACGTGTGATGTCGTCAGAAAGCAACGCATCCTACTGCCTATGGTCTTTTCCAAAAGTATCTGATGAAAGTGTAAGCAAATCCTGATCAGGTTAAATTAGTACCTAACACTTTCATCATCATCATGGATTAAGAACGTTTCAACTTCATGTTTTGCCACTTTTTCCATCAATTATTGTTATAATAATATACATTCAATTAAAAAATCATCCAGGAAAATATATCACATGTCCACAACCACACCACAAACACAACCGCTCCCGTCCATGTGATGTCGTTGTGGTGCCACAACGATATCACGCGGACGGGAGCTCATTCATTAAGTAGGTACATCTTTGCCTAGCCCTTCGAAAAAGATAGGCATCACGCCTATCTATTTCGAATATTTTATTTAAATAACATAAATTGTAAGAACAAAACACATCGACACATCAACGAAAATTGAGGTTAAAAATTTACTTTAATTGTCAAAAGTAAAACATCTCTAAGGCAGTCTAAGGTAATTTAAAATGAGAAACTTCGGGTTTAAGTAGGTAGGTACTCAAAATCAAATCAAACCATTTAATTTGTAAGTGGCACTACAAATTGGCATCCACAGGTACATTTTCTAATCCATTTCAGGTGCCACTAGTCGATATTTTCCATACTTTCGGGAGAGTATTACTCCACTGTTTGACATTGTGCATCCAAAGTTAAACATGATATCGTTTGGTCTTATTATTAACTAGCTTCTGCCCGCGACTTCGTCCGCGTGAAATTTCTTGTACCCCCACCCCGTCGCGTCGCAACACTTCGTATTCGCTTACCGTTCACTCTGAGCTTTTTTCTTTTTGCTCGGCTCCTAAGGGTCATAGCGTGATGTTAAATAGCCTATAGCCTTCCTCAAGAATTGGGCTATCAAATGCAAAAAGAATTCAAATCTGACCGGTAGTTAAAGAGATTATCGCGTTCAAACAAACTCTTCAGCCTTATTATTAGTATAGATAAAAAACTCTATGGCCCATAACTCCTTAATAGGTACCAACTCTTAACATCTTACACACGTGATAACTTTTAAACGAAATATACGATTGAGATGAAACAAAAAGTATTTTACTTATTTATAAATACTCTTGATAACATAATGCTTAATTTCGATAAAGATTAATATTACGATACATATTTAACGTAGTTTTTTTTTCTTCAGACGATTTAATAATTATTTTGAACACAAAATCGGTTATTGTGATTAAACCATGATAGCTAGATATATGTTCTCGCGGACTTTTTTGTAGGTCTTAATAGGCTCTACAAACCCGTAGTACATCATTTTGTTCTATTGTCAATAGTTTTTGCAGCGCACGCAAAAATAGGTTTTCGATTTTACACCTTGTGTTACAAAATAGCAATTTTATTACGGATCCCTAATTTTGAAAAAAAATAAATATAGCCTATAGCCTTCCTCGATAAATGGACTACCCAACACTAAAAGAATCATTCAAATCGGACCAGTAGTTCCAGAGATTAGCGCGTTCAAACAAACAAACAAACAAACAAACAAACTCTGCAGCTTTATAATATTAGTATAGATTATTCACTTCAGTAGCTCAAACATGTAGGTTTTGCTGCCTGAAATCAGTGAGCAAAATGCGATTTTGCTCACTGAGTGAGACAAAGTAACTTTTTAATTATTTTTTTCTGAAAGCCGCGAATATTTCATTCAGCCTTGGGTTAATCATACAATTCGAAACATTCACACTCTATCTCTTTTCCGCCATTAGAAAGAGAGAGAGACAAAGACCAGCCCTTTCGAAGTTCCGATTTTGAATTCGACCTCAAAGAAAAACACGTTCGGAATTTCGTACTAACTAAAGAAATTTTTTTTTTTTTTTTTTTTTTTTTTTTTTTTTTGCGGATGGGAAATCATCAAATGACCCCTCCCGCTCTGGGTGGAGCGGAAGGGAGTGTCAGACTCTTACTGACTAAAACCCACCCGTGTTCCTTCCTTAGCCCTTTATGTTCCGGGCCAGCGGTAACCCTTTCGGACAATCCCGCTGACCCGGCAGGCTTCGGCCCTATGGGGCCCCTCCTCGATGCTGACATCTCTTTGAGGCGCGCGTGGAACACGTACGCGCCGTCCGGCACGGGCCTGGTCCTGATCGGACGGTGAGCTACCCATTACTCTCCGCCCGCAGGCCCGCGCCTACGGTGGCCGGGAGTCGTCGCGCGGCTCCCGACGCCCGGAGCGTCTCCCGCGGCGGCTGGGACGGGAGGCTCTCTCCCTGAGCCGTCCCGCCACCTCCTTCGCTAGCATGACTGCTTCGCAGAAGGAGGTGACTGCCTCCCACTCCCTCTCGCCCCGGACCATGGCTTGCACCAGGGCCGGGCGCGAGAGGTCGCCGCCGCTGCCGATCGCCTCTACGAGGACACGGCGGTGCTCCGCCCAAGCGGGGCAGACCTCCACCGTGTGCTCCACCGTGTCCTCTGGGCGATCCTGGCAATGGTGACACCCGGGCGTTTCCTCCCGCCTGATGATGTGCAGGAACCTCCCGAAACTTCCGTGTCCGGTGAGGACCTGCGTCAGGCGGTAGGTGAGGGCGCCGTGGCGCCTCCCTAGCCACTCCTCAAAGAGGGGTCTTATCGCCGCTATCGTCTTTTAATGTAATTTATTGAATGTTTAACTTATTGTTGTATTCAAACGAAAATAAGTATTTACTGCAAATAAAACTGATATTTAACCTGTAAATATTTATTTCTAGTTTCAATAATGTTACGTAATATATTTTGAATAATAAAATATCATGGGAGCTATTTCCGAACACGCCTTAAAAAGTGTTCTCGCTGCTGAAGTGAAAAGTTATGTGTGTTACACGAGAGCAAAGTTTTTTGCATCTCGTGCCTTTGAATCCCTCGCCACACTCAGGATTCAAAATCAGCACTCACAGCAAAAAACGACTTTGCTCTCTTGTTGCACAAATAACTATTGTCTGTACGGAAACAGAATAGTAAAATAAAAAGCAATTAAAAAGTTATGAGCCAACAAAGATTCGTTTTTCTTGCTATTTTTTAACGTAACTTTGGGTGTAAATAAGTAATAAAAAAACAGTAAAATTTTCTAAACAAAAATCTGTAAGCTCCAAAGCTCAGTTATCGAAGAGTTCAATAAAATTTATTTGTAATTGATTTATGCAGTGGTTTTTTCATAACACTCGATTTTCCAAAGTACTTTTCGTTTTTTTTTACGCGCCTTTCAGTTCGGAACGGTGTTTCTGTGCGAGTGTGCGTGAGAACTAGACGTTGAGCGTGTAGACTAGCGTGTAACTGCTCATCACTGATACTATCTCTGTCGGACACGGAGCCAGGTGAGACAGCGTGCTTTTTGGCCATGACCACCAGTGAGTTCGAGTTCGCGACTAGTTCCACCTTAACCCGTAAAGCTCCCCGCGTATCCTATGTAAAACGATACAATAGAAAATCAATTGTGTCTCATTAGCGGAGCTTGAGATACTTTTGGAACAGATTATACATAGATTTGCGTGGCTGTAGTAGATCGCAGTGCATGGTACATCCAAACTTTTGGTATAATTCTATATGGGCTGTGATTGGTGAGTGCCTTAACTTTTCATGATTTAGCATTAAGTACGTTTTAAGAGCAATTATTTCAAATGTATGTTATTTGTTTATTTCGCTACAACAATTCTATTTATCTAATCTTTGATAGCAAATATACGTGTACTTGTATCAAGACATGACAAATGATTTTTATGGAATACGAAATATCTGCAATGAGTGGCATAGATATAGATAATATTAAGCATATGTGAAAATGTATAGACATATTAGACATAGCACAGTAACAAGAACATAGCCAACAATGAGTACGTAAAAGTTTTAATGAGCATAATTATTACTTTGCCTATGACAGGAAGATCAACTGCTCCCCAAGTGTCAGCAGCCCAATGCACTACGCCTGAAGCAAAATCTGCTGTTAGAACACCAGATATTGCCGCTAAAAATAATGAGGCATCCGCTTGTACGTGTCTGGCCATGAGAATACCAGCACACACACACAACGTGCAACAAATCACCACACAGACCCATTCTTGTAGTCTTTTGCCTGTTAAAACAAAAATTTCAATCTGAATTCCTTAAAATTTTAATTTCTCATACAAGTAAAACGTAGCAACTTGACCTTTAGGTGAGTCAACACTTACATTTTGTAAAATCAATGTTTGCTATATGAGTCATGACAGCACAAATAATAATAATAAGTGCTTTAAAAACCTACACATTCAAAGTATTACTTTATATAAGTAATAAACACATCAACAATGTCTAGGAATATTTTACTCAACACATGCATATAATGTTTTTTTCCTTAATTGTGGAACGAAATATAGACAATTAGTGTATTTTCACACCACCTGCTCGATAATGTCAATTTATATTTCATGGAAATCTAACCTAAAGCAAGCAATTTTAGCCCTAGGCCTAGCTAGCCGCTGGTCAATAATGTGATTCGAATTTGGAACCTTTTACCAAAAAAAATATTTAACAAGTACTTTTTCTATAAAGGTACAGCTCGACCAAAGAATTCTCACTTTATAGGTTTATAGGTATTGCCGTCTACCAGTCTTACCAAGGGGTATCGTATTACCCGGGTTCGTAGTAACTGGGTTTTGGAGGTCAGATAGGCAGTCGCTCCATGTTAAATACTGGTATTCAGCTGCATCCGGTTAGACTGGAGGCCGACCCAAACATAGTTGGGAAAAGGCTAGGAAGATGAGGTATTGCCGTCTACGAACAAAATAATTACATTTCGCAACTTAATCGAGATATTATACTTAATAGAAAAATTAATAACAGTAATGTGTATTACCTACTTATTAATTATTTAGATAAAACAAAAATAATTATAACAATACACTACTACCGGTACACCACTGCCTAACCTTTCGGGATTACAAGAATAAAATCAATTGCTTTCATACTTATATGGTTAAGTTTAAAATGTTTGAATAACATAGTGGTTGGGCGAGCCTTTGCACATAATATTAGACTCACCCGACCGCTGTTGCTACATTACATTATCTATGGCGGTAATTGGGTATGCAAGATTTTTTTCATGTATTTTTTTTTAAATTTGTGGAATTCCTGATTGGAAGTTATGGTAAGTTTTTATTACAACTGAATTTTAATTTTTTTTTTTTTCAATTTAATCTTGATTTTGAGACGGCAATAATTAATGCTATTACTGCGGTTTATCCAAAGTCACATATAAAGGGATGTTATTTCCATTTCGCTCAAGCCCTCAAAAATAAAGCTAAAGAGTTGAATCTCTTCAAAAGTAGATACTCGAACGCCATGTAGACTTGTGCAAAGCATTAAGTTTGATTCCGCCAGAAATGATAGATGATGGATGGCTATACTTATGTTATGGAGAACAGTCCAACAGATGCAGAAACGTTAAAATTTAACAATTATTTTGTGGAACAATGGTTAGACAATAGACTGGTGAAGGGAATGTGGAGTTTCTTTGGCGAACAGCATCGTACTAGAGTCTGTCTATTGAAAGCTGAGAGTGAAAATGAGCGGCAAATTTAAATAAAAAGTAATTTAAAAAAATTAAACCGACTTCAAAAAGAAATTAACTCAAAATTATGATATAACTTTAATTTCGGAAGTCGGTGTCTTGGGATCTGTATTTTAGTTTTATGCCACCGACTTCCGAAATTAAAGTTATTTCATAATTTTGAGTTAATTTCTTTTTGAAGTCGGTTTAATTTTTTTAAATTACTTTTTATTTCGTAATTTTTAGTTTTTGCACTAGTATTTGACCAAGGTTTTGAGATGTTTTCCCTTTGACACTACATTACATTACATTTTCAGAATCTGCGATTTTTTTCCTGTATTTCAGTACTTTTGTTCATAAGGTACATTGTTTGGCCACAAATGTATGAAAGAAGAAACACCTCCTTTTTTTTTAAGACAATATTGCGCCAAAAATCGCCCATTCTTTTTTTTTTTTTTTCAATTTAGATATACCCAGTGTCACTCTCACAATTAAGACGAATCTAACGGCACCTCTCAAGCTTAAATCGATCAAGCCGTTTAGGCTACAGAGCGTGCCAAAGAAATATACATACATACATACACTCGAAAAACATAACCCTTCTTTTGACGCAGTCGGGTAAAAAACATATTATTAATACAAAACATACAATAAGCGGCATACTATATCCCTTCTTTTCACCCCCACAGAGGCGGAATTTGATAAATCGTTTAGGGGTGTTACCGAAACTTGATTCAAAGATGATTTATGCCAATTCTGAGTTAACCAAGCCAAGCAGTAAAATTGTCCTCTGAAAATTGACAACACTTTTTCACCTCGTTTTTCAAAAATCCACCATGGCGAAAAACTTCAAAACGATTATAGGGGAGAATTTTATAGTGCTACAAATCTGTCAAATATATAATAAGATAAGATAAGACCCTCTTTGGGGAGTGGCTATAGAGGCGCCACGGCGCCCTCACCTACCGCCTGACGCAGGTCCTCACCGGACACAGAACTTTCGGGAAATTCCACATCATCAGGCGGGAGGAAACGCCCGGGTGTCACCATTGACAGGATCGCCCTGAGGACACGGTGGAGGTCTGCCCCGCTTGGGCAGAGCACCGCCGTGTCCTCGTAGAGGCGTTCGGCAGCGGCGGCGACCTCTCGCGTCCGGCCCTGGTGCAAGTCATGGTCCGGAGCGAGAGGGAGTGGGAGGCTGTCACCTAGTTCTGCGAAGCAGTCATGTTAGCAAAGGAGGTGGCGGGACGGCTCAGGGAGAGAGCCTCCCGTCCCAGTCGCCGCAGGAGACGGTCCGGGCGTCGGGAGCCGCGTGACGACTCTCGGCCACCGTAAGCGCGGGCCTGCGGGCGGAGAGTAATGGGTAGCTCACCGTCCCATCAGGACCAGGCCGGTGCCGGACGGCGCGTACGTGTTCCACGCGCGCCTCAAAGAGATGTCAGCATCGAGGAGGGGCCCCATAGGGCCGAAGCCTGCCGGGTCAGCGGGATTGTCCGAAAGGGTTACCGCTGGCCCGGAACATAAAGGGCTAAGGAAGGAACACGGGTGGGTTTTAGTCAGTAAGAGTCTGACACCCCCTTCCGCTCCACCCAGAGCGGGAGGGGTCATTTGATGATTTCCCACATCCGCAAAAAAAAAAAAAAAAAAAATGGACGAAGTCAAAAAATAACTTATCAAAAGATTTCGCAAAATTCAACCCCAGTTGAGGTGAAAATGGGGCATACAATTTATATAAAAAAGTCATAAAACTGTTAACCTTTCATCTGTCAGACAACGACTGCGCGATATATCCTTATGGAATTATCGAGCGACAATGCATGCGGGCAATCAATGACACTATTTAAGATGGTACTGGAAGTGTTCAGATGCAGAACAACGGATGACAGGTACCTAGCAAAAGAGCACCTAGTCTATCAACCATATGGTTTGTGATATAGGGTTAAATACGTATCTCGCTGGTAAACCGGAGAAAACACAGGTCCTATTATATCGATTTAAAATACAACTAATATTATATAGGGAAAAGATTTGATTTTTTGTATGTTTGTTTGTTACACTTTCGGGCTAAAAGAGCTGATTTGGACGCAATTTGGCTCATGGGTTGACCATGACCTGGATTAAGACATAGAATACATTTTATCCCGATATTCTCACGGGATCGAGACTCGTCCAGGTGATTTGGTTTGTTCTTTGTGAAGAGTAGGTATTCACTAAGAAAGGGTTTTTCGAAAATCCATTCCTAAGAGGGTGAATGGGGGGAGGTTAAAATTTCACACTGATGAAGTCGCGGGCAGAAGCTAGTTGAATGAATAAATGTGAAAATAAATAGGATAAAAATTTCTCAAAAAGTTAAGGGCAGTAGCCTATGATGGTTTGGGTACCTGCCTTATTACCCCCTCTCAAAAGTCCACCCAGTATACAGGGTCACATTAAATTAGCTAGCAAAACTGCAGAAGTATTGATATCTAAACATGATAAGATTTGAAGCTTTTTTGGGGAGGTCAATGGTTGCTTGTAGTCTTGTTACTTGAAGTAAGCATTGAGAAAATCTATTTCATTTGGTTTTATAGTGTTTATAATATATCAACCGACACCTATCACTTCTGTATATTTTACACAAAAAAGAACAGTTTTCAAACTGATATTTCAAGTGACTCCTCTAACTGCGCTTAAAAATATATCATCAAATTAATTTCTTTTTTACCCGACTGCGCGATGCAAAGGAGAGGTAATGTGTTTTTGTTTTATCATGTTTAGATATCAATACCGATCATGTCTGTAGAGTTTCGCTAACTTATTTAATTTGATCCTTTAAACTACTATTCTGAGTACTTATCACATAATATGTGATAAGTACTCAGAATTCTTGTGATTTGAAGGAACATTAGAATTTGTATTAACAATATGATAATTATTTTATCTTTTTCCCTTGAATTACTTAGATTGCTGGTTTAAATCAAAACATGGTAATGTTTTCCTATTTTGCGAACCTCAGTAAAAGATTTTTAGGTGATTTTAGATAAACTTTGACATTAATCTTAAACATTGTTGATGTGAATAATGTAAGTGTTAAGTCCCATACAGATATAGAACAACTTTGTCAACAACTGAAAGCAACTGACCTGGACTATAAAGTTCGGCTAGTTCTTGGGCTCCACGATGTCGCGGACCCCAGCGAGGTTGCTTACCCACCACGCTTGGTACTTGCGTATTTGCATTTGGGTCGTCTTCTGACATAGAATGCTCAAGTATTTCACGTTCAGTTTTGACTGGTGCCAACAACGTTGTAGCCATAGTACTAGCATAGTCGAAATGTTCGCAACTTATGCCACTAAGACCATCTCTTTTAGCACACGGAGGTATAGGTAACGGCAAAGCCATCACTTGCGTTGCCAATGACAATAGAGAACTGAAACAATTATGAGTACATTAAAAAACTATTTTCCAACTTGAAAAGTATTGCTTGATGAGCACCGATATATGTTCAAGTTTAAATTCAGAAGTAATAATTAATAAAAAGTAAATCCTTACAAGATCACTGCAACGAATTAATTAAACTTTATGCAAATACACGTAATAAACTTCAACTTGTATGTTCTTGAAGCACCAATTCACAATTTCACAGCACCAATTCTGAATTAATTTCAATTCAATCAAGAAATGTCAAACAAACAATAAACAAACTGTCAATGTCAATGCAATGTCAAGTCCATGGAATTAGTATTTACTTTATATATCATAACTATTAAACAAATACAAACTGTTATTTTATTGTTTTTAATTGAAATAAATACATCAAAACTATTTTTTTATTATTTATTTATTTATTCAAGTTACAAAGACTCATAGACAATATACAAAATTCAATAAAATACATCACACATACATCATTATTTACTTAATTAGTATGTATTTTAAAGTACAAATTCATAGACCAAAGACGAGAACCCACCAGTGTGTTCATCATCTGCCCAGCCTATTCCCAACTATTTTTGGGGACAGCTTCCACCAGTGTGTTATTCTCCGGTATTTCTGCAATATTTCGGTTCGCTTTGCAAATATGGGTTGGGTGAAGTTACTTCGGAGCACGTCTTTTTTAACTGCTCCAATTACTTATAACCCAGCCCATGATTTATATCGTAATCTCATCTCCTTATAATGAAGATCCCTATCAGGGTTGGATTTAGGTAGGTTGAAAAAGATAGCACAAAAAAATTAAAAGGATAGTATTTATAAAAAAATTATAGTACACTTTCATTTTTTTTTTAATTTAACTTAATAGTCATTAAAATCAACACCAGCACTCAAGAAGTTTTTTTTTTGGGGTGGATACTTCCGGTCTATCGTCATTTTCATGACCATCACTACCACTTTTCCTAATTAAAACATTAAAAACGTATTATTTTACACAAAAATTCACAAGCTAGTGTTGTCACTTTGATTGCATTTCGAATGGAATGGAATGAACGAGATTAGTGGAAAGAGAGAAGTGTACAATACTGCGGAGGATAATCGGGGAATATCTGGCCATCGACAGAAAACATCGCAAGATCAGAATTCGGCCAGATAATAAATACACAATACTAATACACAAGCACGGTCGAAATATTGATATGACGTAAAACTAAGCATTCGGGAGCATACTTGAAATTATAGTATTTTAACGTACTATCCTTAGATGTGGATAGTATATAGTACAAAGGGCGAAATTATAGTATAAATACTATAATTATAGTACAAAATCCAACCCTGATCCCTATACAAAAAGATTTAAGATAGGTACATAGAGGGGCTATGCAAAGAAATGTCTTAGAAAAACTGTGATCCCATGTCTCAGTGACGCCATCTAGCTAAGTATAGCCAAATTAGAGCGGCAATTTATTCAATTAGATTCAGCTATCGCTCGGTAGATGGCCAGTGTGGCTAGTGTTGCCAGATACGAATTTCAATCGGTGGATTGAAAATCGGATCAGTGGTGCCTGAAGAACCTAATATAAATCGAATCAGTTAGATAAATATCGAAAACTAAACAAATTAGGAAAAATTGTCTCAGGCAGAAAAAATATTCTACAATTTTATTCGCTACTATTCATTGTCCGTATCTCCGTAATATTCTACAATTTTATTCGCTACTATTCATTGTCCGTATCTCCGTCTATGACAAGGTATCGGTTTCAGTGTGTTTTTAAGTAGTTATTTACATTTTAAAATAAAATACGCGGTCGCAAGCGCGCGGTAGGATAATAAATGGGGGAGGCACGTGCCTCCCTCGTGCCGCCATTGTAACGCGAAAGAATAATTATTAAGGGACTTCGTTCCCAATGTTTAAAACAAAAAATTAAAGTGTCCTAAACTAACTTTGTGCCTATAATACAAATATACTCTATGTCTAAAAGGTGGTTTCCCTAAGATAACCTTTAGATTCATACATTTAAATGAATATTATCGAAAACAAAATCGATATACAACATCACATCTCTGTAAGGCAGTATACTCCGACTTTTAATTAGTTTTTAATTCTACTAATAATTATAACCCTCTTTTAAAAATCAATTTAACATGAATCGATTTTGAACTGAATGTTACTTGAATGAATGTGTCCGTTTCGACTGCTCGGCCACAGTGTCGTAGAAAAAAAACGACTACGTCAACATTACGAAGGAATTTGTAAAACACTAACAATGAAACTCGCAAATTCGTAGATCCAATATTCAGAAAGTTGTAAAGGTTTAACCATGGCCGCGCGGTCGAAACGTGGAGAACCGCGCGGCCACGCAGTTCTCTTAAACGGAGCTTAGTAGAGGTCTCAATTCTTTTTGCTAACCACTGATACGATTTCGAAGAAAATGTAGACAGCATGAATGAAGTCCTAATGTTTGAACTTCACGACTTACAGACCTTAAATGCTATGGCCGCGCGGTCGAAACGTGGAGAACCGCGCCGCCACGCAGTTCTCTTAAACGGAGCTTAGTAGAGGTCCCATTCTTTTTGCTAATCACTGATACGATTTCGAAGAATATGTAGACAGTATGGATGAAGTCCTAATGTTTGAACTTTGCGACCTACAAACCTTAAACGCTATGGCCCCGCGGTCGAAACATGAAGAACCGCGCCGCCAAGCAGTTCTCTTAAACGGAGCTAAGTAGAGGTCCTATTCTTTTTGCTAATCAATGATACGATTTCGAAGAATATGTAAACAGTATGAATGAAGTCCTAATGTTTGAACTTCATGACCTACAGACCTTAAATGCTATGGCCGCGCGGTCGAAACGTGGAGAACCGCGCCGCCATGCAGTTCTCTTAAACGGAGCTTAGTAGAGGTCCCATTCTTTTTGTTAATCACTGATACCATTTCGAAGAATATGTAGACAGTATGGATAAAGTCCTAATGTTTGAACTTCATGACCTACAGAACTTAAAACCTTTAATGCAATTCAGAAGAAGGGTGACCAAGATTTATGGTGTGTCAATCAGACATTCCAAAAGCGTCGTTTCTATACCTCGTAGGTAGGTACCTACCTATTATCATAATTAGGGTTTTCCTTTATGAATATAATATAAGTAAGTGTACCAGAAACCATTACCAACTCAAAGTCTGACGTTGGAAAAAGTCCTAGCTGGAAAATGACGTACATGGAATCTGACGTCCATTAGGTACCGCTTTCAATTGGATGGAGAAGTACTTATAACGAAAATATTGACACCGTATTCATATAAATACTAATTTAACATTTTGCTAAAGAAAACCCTCATTTAATCATACACTCGTTTATATTTCTGTGGATTAAGTAGGTATGGAACGTCATAAAATTTGTATAGAACAATACACAATTGCCGGAGTTAACGAGTAATAAACATACAAAAAAAAACATACAGTCGAATTGAAAACCTCCTCCTTTCTTGAGGTCGTTTAAAAATTTAACAAAAACTAAAAATTAAACAACGACAACAACAACATTTTTTTAAACATAAAAAGAACTTAATTGTCAATAAGACCATAACTTACATTGTGCAGTGTTATAGGCTGCACTGAGCTTTCATGAGCTTTGTTTTTATTGTCATCACAACAAACCCAATTATCGTTGATCAAGCAGTGACTCTTGTAGTGACCGATATTACCTACATACGGAGGAACATATTCCAACGTTTGAAATGTTTTACGTCCTGTTTTTATCTACCGTGGTATTTCACTGAGTATTATATTTTGAGTTCCAAAGCAATATTAGTTACTTCATATTTGTATTGAATGCTTTTATTTTTGCATTCTGAACAAGGTTTTAATTCGGAATTATCGACAACGATGGCGTCTTTCAGGGTTTTGATTCCAAACATGTTAATCTATATCTATACTAATATTATAAAGCTGAAGAGTTTGTTTGTTTGAAAGCGCTAATCTCAGGAACTGCTGGTTCGAATTGAAAAAATATTTTTGTGTTGGATAGGTAGTCCATTTATCGAGGAAGGCTATAGGCTAAAAACATCACGCTACGACCCTTAGGAGCCAATACATTAGTAATACATTCTTTGGTTCGTTTAACACTATACAAGAAATCAATTAGAATATGCTCAAACACAAAAGCCATATTACTATTTCATTCGTAATAATTGTTATTTTTGTCGTAAAAGTGCGAAATTATTTCTTCTCTTAGTTTGTATGCTTCGTTTTCATTTTGACTTTTGGCTAAAATATTAATAAAATCAAGGATTAAATTATTTTTGCATGTGTTGAAGAGTTCGCGAATATACTTAAATGTTTGTTTGGGATCCATATGCCAACATAAAAACACGTCTTCCCATGCACTTTCGCTCCGCTTTCACTAAATCTTATGTAGTTTTTTTCTCTCTTTCTTCAAGGTATCTTAATATAATTGAAAATGTCCGATTGACGCACCATACATCTTGGTCACCCTTCTTCTGACTTGCATTATAGGTTTTAAGTTCTGTAGGTCGTGAAGTTCAAACATTAGGACTTCATCCATACTGTCTACATATTCTTCGAAATCGTATCAGTGATTAGCAAAAATAATGGGACCTCTACTAAGCTCCGTTTAAGAGAACTGCGTGGCGGCGCGGTTCTCCATGTTTCGACCGCGCGGCCATAGCATTTAAGGTCTGTAGGTCGTGAAGTTCAAACATTAGGACTTCATTCATGCTGTCTACATATTCTTCGAAATCGTATCAGTGGTTAGCAAAAAGAATTGAGACCTCTACTAAGCTCCGTTTAAGAGAACTGCGTGGCCGCGCGGTTCTCCACGTTTCGACCGCGCGGCCATGGTTAAACCTTTACAACTTTCTGAATATTGGATCTACGAATTTGCGAGTTTCATTGTTAGTGTTTTACAAATTCCTTCGTAATGTTGACGTAGTCGTTTTTCTTCTACGACACTGTGGCCGAGCAGTCGAAACGGACACGAATGAATCGATTATTTTGTCACACCACTATTTAAATTTCGTTAAAAAGTGGTAACACTTAAGCTGTCATTTTACCCAACTATAGTAAAGCTACTCAGCAATAGATGGCGTTTAATACAAAATAAGGAAATTTTCTAGATCTATTTATGAAAATTATTTAATTCTAATTACTGAGTAAATATAGATAATACATACGAAAATAAACTGAAGTTAGGTCCAGTTGTTCTACAATAACGAGACTTGCAGTGTCGTAATGCGCAACTCGGCATATTTCCATACAAAATATTTTTCTTTTGTTGGACACGAATGCGTCAATGCGACTTGACGCGCAGGCGTACCTATTACTATACTCTTTGTACATACCATACTAGACTGAGAGACTTGTTACCGATATGTAGCAAGTATGGGATCACGGTTTTGTTCGCTATGTCCCGTCTATGTAAATAATATTTAATGTCTTTGTTAAAATGTTACAATAAAATACCTACCCACATACTTCAACTGAATGAAACGAAATTTAAATCTTGTAAAAAACGCACACTATGCAGCCAGGCATAGGTATTATAAATTGGGGGACTACATCGCCGATAAAAATGCTTGGCTAAACGCTGGTCCTGCTCCATAAGGACGCACAAATTAAATTGATTAGCATTGGAAAATACTGTTGAAGCTGCTGAAGATTTTAAAATACACTTTTTGCATTATATAAATTCAATCTCCTAGTCATAGATTTATAAGAACGTCAAATCTATGCTCCTAGTATTGTATAATTGCATAGCACATGTGTGAGTACTATGTACGGACGCCAGCAGGTCAACCTACCCGAAACTGTCAGATTTTCCCAATCAACCTTGAACCTTATGTTTTAGCATTAAAGTCGAAAATCTATTAAAGAAATCTGGGGGCCGATTCTACTAATAAAATTCTTCAAAAATCGCAATAGAACCACAACTGAATCGTGGTTTTTAAGCGTTTTCGCATTCTACAAATGAACAACGACTCCACTGCAGTTACGTTTTAGTTTAAAACAATGTCCGATCGAAACAATTACAAACCCTATTCTGCTAACAAAATCGAACATGAGCGTGACGCTAAGTCACATTCTACTATTATTTTGACATTTGTTAGAATCGAAACAAAACCGTTCATCTGTAAAAATTCACGGTTGAACCTCAGAGTACTTTTACTTTATGGGTTGAATATAAGTTAGTAAAGTGCAAATTTTACCGCATCGATCTAGGGGGCCGATTCTACAAACAAAATTCATCAAAAATCGCCATGGAACTACGGCTGATATGCGTTTTCACATTCTACTAATGAACAACGTTTCTACTTCGATTACGCCAACGGTCGATCGAAAAGATTTCAAAACCTATTCTGCTAACAAAATCGAACATGCGCGTAACGTTTAGTACTTACCCACAATTATGTTTCGTCACATTCTACTATTATTTTGACACTTGTTAGAATCGAATCGAAGCGGTTATCTGTCAAAAAATCACGGTTGAGTTGAACATAAGTTGGTAAAGTGCAACTTATACAGAGTCGATAAAAAATTGCTTTCGTCGTCTGACATAGGAATATGATGTTCTATATGGATTTTCTTGAACTTGCCCACGAGGTTGACATCGGGAACGTAAGAAGGAGAAATTTCTCGTCAAGACTACAAAATAATGCTTTTGACCTCACGCATCGTCAGTTCGTTAAAACGTACCGACTCTCCAAAGACCTCGTAAGAGCTTTTGATTGAAGAAATTAGTCCTCACATGCCCGTCAATCTTCGTTCTGACGGTATTGATACGGAAACAAAGGTTAGTACATATTTACTATCGTTTTGCGCCAGAAGGTACATAGGTATGTTATAATGTGATCAATTATTCTTTAAAACATCTCTATTCTCGTTTTAGATCTTGGTTGCGCTGGCTTTTTATGCAACTGGTTCATACCAAACACTGGTAGGCCAGTCTCAATGTCATGCCGTGTCACAACCCTCAGTTTCTCGAGCAATAAAACAAGTGACTACAAGTGAGAGAATAGATGTACATATTATGCCACATATTTTTAAGAAGTATGTCAAACCAAGCACCAGAGAAGACCGTAATGAAATCAAAAGCAGCCCAATGCAATATTTCCATATCTATTTGTTTGCACACCTAGACTTAGATCCAAATTTATATAAATAATGTGTTATATTTTGCAGATTCAATAGGAAGTTTGGCATTTCTGGAGTTCTGGGGTGCATTGATGGCACACATGTTGCTATAGTACCCCCAACCATTCATGAAGAGCGGTACTTTAACCGAAAGAGATTTCATTCCTTGAATACTTTAATTGTGAGTTGTTTCTTCTTTATTACCCACAACGGTATGTGCGTTTGGAGTGAGAGGATGTGTTTGTGCAAACCAATGTTGCCATTTATCTCCAAAACTACTAGTCTGATTTGGATGCGGTTTTCATCATCGGCTTTGTGGTTGATTAGTGAGGATTCTTAAATCACTAGGAGGCGCTGCAGTATTATATTTTATTTTAGCTACTACATATTATGTTTAATGAATGAACCTATGCTCTTTTTGAACTAAAAAGCAAAATTAAACATTTTAATTTTGCTTTTTCGGTTCCCACGCACAATGGTCCACTGAAGGACTAAGTGCAGAAACCAAACCCATAACATAGATAGGTATACATTATCAGTCTATAACATGCCCACTGCTCGGACACAGGCCTCCTCTCTGTGAGAGGGAGTGGGCTGTAAACCACCACATGGGCCCAGTGCGGGTTGGTGGATGTCATGTCATCGAATTTTTGGTTCAAGGACATGCGTTTTCCTTCACCGTTTTGAAAGCAGTGGCGATTTAAATAAATATACAAGGTGCCTGTCTGGGTTCAAACTCACTACGTACAACTCATAAGTTGGGGCCGATACCACTGCTCTAATTGCAAATTGTAATATTAATTTTCTTTTCGCAGGTGCTTATTAGTAGACAGAAAGCTGCACTCCTCTCAACTGTTGATTAATCTTATTAAGATTGGTAACAAAAGAAAAGTAATGGTGTCTCATTAGCGACAGTTGAACTCGGATTTTATTTTGTGTTTAAATAAAACATACTTAATTTATTGTAACATAAATTATTTATTAAAGACAGGATTTGGTATATTTTTATTAAAGTTTTTTAATATAATTTATCTTAACCTTACTCAAGTTATTTTTATTTCAATCAGTCTCATTAACCCGACGTTAAGCGACGGAACGACGCGTCTGTACCTTCAATGTACAGACGCCAGCACATCAAGCTACCCGAAACTGTCAAATTTCCCCAATCAACTTTGAACCTTATGGTGTAGCGATAAAGTTGAAATCTATTAAAGATATTTGACAGATTGTAGTAGCTTGATGTGCTGGCGTCTGTACCTTATAAAGAGAGGATTATTTACATTTAAATTGTACAAACGAATCTTGTGTTATCAATAATGTAACCAGAAAAATTGTTTTTCTGCCACTTGATACCAACAAAAAGGAAATTTCAGAAATAAATAAATCCGCAGTATCTATGCTGGAAAGCAAAAACATAGTATCGTGTCGCCGTAACACGATACACAAAATGCACTTATCCTAAGTTACATTAGCTCCTTAAAATTTGGGGTAATTCCACTTTGCCCCACCAAGCCCGCCACCCTGGTGTGGCAAAGTGGACTGCCTAAAATTTTGCAGTGGAATATGCCCCACTATTCTGATTTGATGGGGCGGATAACACTAGCATAAATACGAGGTTAATTATTTAAAAAAAAATGCTTAGGTTAGGTTAGGTTAAAACTGTGACCTCCTACGCACGAGCCGAGCGAGCGAAGCGAGCGGTGCCGCGGCAGCGGCCGGCGAGTGCCAGAAACGACTAAATTATATAGAAAAAAAATATGGAAAAAAGAGATTATTTTTAACAGGCTATCGAGAACCGAATTAGTTAGACGAGGATAATTATTTAAAAAAAATGCTTAGGTTAGGTTAGTGTTATCCGCCCCATCAAATCAGAATAGTGGGGCATATTCCACTGCAAAATTTTAGGCAGTCCACTTTGCCACACCAGGGTGGCGGGCTTGGTGGGGCAAAGTGGAATTACTCAAAATTTGGGCACTTTATGGGGCTAGTGATTCACCTTTCAAACCTTATGACAGATATGTAGTTTTAACTGCTTACAGCATACACTTTACACACAATAACCATGGGTACATGATGACAATATACAAATTATTTAGTTATAATTTACTGATTGCAAGGTAACATAAAAATACATAGTAAAATATGGTTAAACTGCATGTTTGTCTGTTCTTGAATCAAGTTAACTAAATAAAAACAACTTAAGGAACATCAATATAAGAACGGGGGGCTTTTTTTTCATTTTCTTTGAGGTGCACTCTAAAGCGTTTAAATCTTCTCTCCTTTTGTCATCCTCTAGCATCTCGCTACAGTCAGATGTAGACTCCATTTGAAGAGATTTTATGGATATTGATGATTCTGTGTGAGTTACGGAGGGAGTATAAGAAGTATCACTATCTGATTGTTCTATTTGTTTGGCTATTTACTTAAAACACTTATACTTGGTCTTGATGGGTTACTATTAACACCATGCTTGATTTTAAATGGTGGTTTAGAAACAGAATGTAGAAACAGCTTCAATGGTGATGTCATCTAATTTATCGAACTGACTTTTGTTTGGTTAGCTTTACTTCTGAATGTTTTACATACTAATGAGTACTTGAACTGATTTATCCAACAGTCTTGGTGTTAATTGGGAAACTTCTTCAATAATCTGCTGAACTGTAAAACAAATGTTTTGTTAGTTGTGCAAAGTTATAATTATGAACACAAATAGGAGATTACTAGGATCTATGTAGTTTTGAGTGTACCAACAATGTATGTAATAATACTGAGAATAAAGTTAACTTCTTCAATGCCATATTCTATGTTATAGATGAGTTAATAAAATATGTACCTGAACTAGCAGATGCAATTTCTTCAGAACTTGATTGTTCTTTATCTATACTTTTTTCTTTGAATTGCTTTTCACTCTTTAAGAACCATTATCCTTCGTTTCTTAGCAATACAGGGTCTCTCTGTTGTGTCAGATGTTTGTGTATCCCCATCTGGTTGGCAAATACTTTTTTTGGGCATACATCCTGGTTTTGGTTTCATACGTACTTGTGATACTCTATATAGTTTCCATATCATTTGGCAACTGAAAAAAGAAAAGTAAACAATTAAAATTGATAAAAAGAATGCTCTCCAAGACCAAAACAAACATAACCTCAATTATATTAGTTATTTCATAGCCTCAATATTTCAACTATTTCACGTCAAACGAACATTTTAAGTTTAAAACCTATCAATACTTAGTAACATACTCACATCAAAATGGTCTTCACAGAATTAGAGTGGCGAATTCGTGAATAAGTCGTTCGGGTTTCGTCGTGCGAGCTTTATCCATTGATCTCATTTTTTTTCTTGTTTGAGACTTATATAAACACCTTGTTGGGTGTGGTTATTGATGTGTTTTTACACTGTGGCACTGCACACCACTTATAAACTTTACAATTCATTTTTATCACACGAAATATGCAATGTTTGTTAACTTTCTTCTAACTGCGCGTACGCGTAGACAATTTTGATTTTTGCCCTGCGTTCCGAGATGGGAAATAATCGATGTGAGTCAGGGTTGGATTTAGGTATGTACGTTGAAAAAGATAGCACATAAAAATGAAAAGGATAGTATTTATAAAAAAAATATAGTACACTTTCATTATTTTTTTTAATTTAACTTAATAGTCATTAAAATCAACACCAGTACTCAAGAAGTTTTTTTTTGGGGTAAATACTTCCAGTCTATCGTCATTTTCATGACCATCACTGCCACTTTTCCTAATTAAAACACTAAAAACGTATTATTTTACACAAAAATTCACAAGCTATTGTTGTCACTTTGATTGCATTTCGAATGGAATGGAATGAACGAGATTAGTGGAAAGAGAGAAGTGTACCTACAATACTGCGGAGGATAATCGATGGGGGAATCTCTGGCCATCGACAGAAAACATCGCAAGATCAGAATTCGGTCAGATAGGTACACACAAGCACGGTTGAAATATTGATATGACGTAAAACTAAGCATTCGGAAGCATAATTGAAATTATAGTATTTTAACATACTATCCTTAGATGTGGATAGTATATAGTACAAAGGGCGAAATTATAGTATAAATACTATAATTATAGTACAAAATCCAACCCTGGATGTGAGCGTGCTTAAACCCGTACCGAATTAGCGTGAGCCAGTGTTACCAACCCATAACAAAATTTGCCCCCAAGATTTTTTAAAAAAAAAAAACCCTAAGTATAGGTTCACTTATGGTAAATTTCTTTGATGCAGTGCCAAACTCCCTACGTCGTACATAACTCACAAAATAAAACGCATAGGTACATAGTTTGTAAAAAAAAACTAGGTAAGTACCTAAATAGGTACCTATTGCTAAACTACTAACTAAATTGTAAGTAATAGGTATGTACATATTGTTGATCAGTTCCAGAACGGCATCATCATCGCCAGCGGTGCTACTGTTCAAGGTCGATGTATTTTTGAAATCAGACATTCGTACGCTAAAGGCTTAGATCATACATATTTGCCGTAGGTTCAAACTTAACGCAAGACCCATATTCTCTGATCAGGTAAAATCTTATCACCAAGCATATTCAGAGATAAACGATTCTTAAGTATTTTTAAATAATGGCATAAATAGAAAAGGCACGCTCCACGGAGGCGTTGGCAGCGTCAATAACGCCACAGCAAACTTTTAGCAAGCCCCTAAAAATAACCCCAAAAAAAATCTGTCCCTAAAAATACCCCTTTTAAGACTTCTTCCCCCTAAATTTAGGGGGAAAACCCCAAAGTTGGCACCACTGGCGTGAGCGCGATAACGACGTTCCGTGAATCGTCATAGATGACGTCATGATCTGCGCCATCTTGCGATAACGCCGACTATGCCCTAGAATAATATCACCGTGAGCGCTGTCAAAAATGACAGTGTGTGTGTGAGGATGTGTCAGTGTGTGTTTTGTTTTGATTTGCATCTTATCATAAAATTAAACTAACGTGGCATTTTCGAAATTGTGCTTCTGGCTGATAGTCGCCACCTAACCAAAGACGAAGAAATGTGGTGTTTATACAAAGAAATACTGTAATAATATCGTTTTTACATTGAGTAAGCACTGTGAGCGCGCTCACGGGCGTTCCGAATTGTTGACAGCTCTCGGCTGTCATAATCGTGATATCTAAATCGGAACGCCATGTGAGATGATGTGAGCGCTGTGAGCGATTATAGCTAATTCGGAAAGCGCCCTTGATGTTTATTTACCTAGGCGTGACGCGTGACGTCTTACGTCAGACTACAGAGTACTTTCGTCAGACCCGACGCCATGACACTGCGAGCTGTTTTCGCGCCCTATTGAAAAAATATTAGAAAAATGGCTTTAAACTTTAGTTTATTACCGAAATAAAGGTGTTTTCGTATATAGTAAATGAGAACCTACATTACGGAAGAGGATTTTAAAATCTTTCGTCATGCCTAGTTAGGGACACGAAAAAAGTATCGATATTTTGTAGTATCGAGTACATACATTTCCATTCGATACCGATACTTTTGTACTCGATACTTTGTATTCGATGCTTTTACTCAATGAGTACTTTTTGGCAGGTATCGTATCGAATAAGAAATTAAGTTTTAAATGGGTAATCTTAGAAATTACCCATTTAAAACTTGCGATCTTCTTTATTCTTTACGGCTTATGTTTACGGTTATGGCAACGCCATCTAGTGATTGTACGGAGGAGGAATGGGAACTTTAATGTATATATGCCTATAGTACTGAATAATTTAATTTTGTTTCTATTTTTTTTTATTGTTGAAGTTACAGTTTTCTTTTTCTATTATTGTATTAAAGTGTACCAATAGCATTTGTTTTTTCATGTCCTGCTCTACTGAAGTTAAAGTGCTAGTAAAAAAAGTGCTAGTGCAATTTTTTTTTTTTTTTTTAAACTTTGCCCCACACTAGGAATTTCTCCTGTATTGTGGGTGCGTTTAGTTAAACTGACGTTATTTACTGACTGATATTGACCTATGCTCTATGCGAATTAGGCACTAACCCGAGGGCCATGTAATGCGACGCTCCAAGCGGATTCGCCTTGCGCTGCAAGCGTCAGCGTCGAGCGTCAGAAACAAATGTATGTCTAATAACTACGAGGCCACAAAGTAGCGCTGCAAGCAGCAGCGAAATTTGCTACGAGTGAATTTGCACGAGCCTTGGATGATCCGACGCGCGTTTTATATGAGCGTCAAAAACAATTGTATGAGAACATTCCACAGTGTGCACGAAACAGTCGCTCCACGCGCTCCGATAAAGCGGTCCATAGAGTAAAGTAATATATGAAGCGGTCGCTCCGCGCGTCTGTGTCTAAAACAAATTGTTTTGTTTTTGTCGCGTTTATAGTAACTAATTCAATATGAATATTGAAGAACTTATCACTGCAATCCAAAATTGAATGCGTTATGGATGAGTTCACATCTGCAACATAAGTTTAGGAATGTTGTAAAAAAATTGTGGGAAGAAATTAAAATTATTTTTTAAGATTTATTAACAATATTATCATAGGTATTTTTGACAACGACATTTTCACGTGTAATGTCGACGCGTGCTCACTCTGTACTCACAGAGCATGTTACTGAACTGATTCATTCCCCCACCGACGTACACGCTACAGGCGAATATTTGAAGTTCGTGGCCTTGCTTTTGACGCTTAGAAAAAACACTTGTAGCGAATTGACGCCTCAAGCGTGGCGTTTATTTCGTGGCCGAGGCATAAGAAAAGTACTCGATACCTTGAAGTATCGATACTTTTGTTTCGATAGTTACTTTTATGAATACGATTTTTTTTTTCGATACTACTCATGAGTACAGTATCGATACTTTCTATTCGATACCGTGTCCCTATGCCTAGTGGTATGTCTTTGACATAACCGAAACGATTCGTTTCAAGTCTTTGGCCAGCAACTGACGAAGAACGAAACGTTCTTCTGAGCTTTTATAATTAAAAAAGTTGAAATGTTGTATGTGTAACAAAAAAATATACAATACAAAAGTTTAATTATGGTCTAAATTTCATTTTGTATTCAAAAATACTTTCGGTGACATGTATTCGTAATAACATTTTTAGATTCAACTTTTTTTTCTGTGGTATTATTAAAACATACTATTTTGCATGTTGGTAACACAGGTTACCCGCTGTTACGTGCCCGATACGTTCAGTTTCGATTCAGTTTCCAGTTTGCATAAGAAATAGTAGAATGACTTTTTATGTAACTATCGAACGGAGATCGAAATCGAACTGTTGCTAAACCACAATTTGATCGTGTAACGTTGCAAATTAGTAGAATCGGCCCCCTGACAGATTGTAGTAACTTGATGTGCTGGCGTCTGTACATACTATAAAGCTTCCATTTACTGGGTACGCCTTTCATTGACTTGAATGTGCCCTGGCGGCTGAGAGTATGTCATGCTCATTCAAATGTCTCGCTGATGGTGGCGCGTGTGTTGGATCATTTAGCTCCCTTCAAAATGGTTGAGCTGAATGGTGCTAATACATGCGTCATGTTCGTGAACGGGCGCCGCACAGATTACTAATGGGGCGCCGTCAGTAGGGACTGGTCATCTCTTTGCTGCCATGGCTTATTTTAATTTAATTTAATATTTGAATTGTTTTTTTTTTTCATTACGGACGCTTTTAACGTTCTGCATCGTTCTCACATGCATAATTTTTAACATGAATGATGTAAACAAGACTTTGTAATCATATTATTTTGATATAAAAGAGTGTCCATGGAGTTTCTTGCCCGTTCTTCTCCATAGGTACCTACGCTTTGGAATGGGCAACTAGCTTCATCTTTCTGACTGACCGACCGGTCGGTCAGTCAGAAAGATACCCCTTGACAATTCAAAAGTGCCTGATTGGTATAATTGAAATATATGCTTTGAGTGGAGTTTTTTTAAATATTTTTTCAAATATTTTTTCCGTCGATAAAATTAAGCTATGTTTCCCTCATTTCGTTATATGCACATTATGAAGACTCACACAGCACTGTATAGGATTAATGCTGAGGATTTTGTATTTGGTACAAAATTATCCAACACCCAAGTTCAACGACTAAACTAATAAAGTTATCTTAACCGCTATAATTTTCCTTTAAAGTTCATGAAATGCACTATCACCTTGAATTTTTCCAATTTTTCAAGCCAGCAGTTTAGCTTTTAGAGGGGGGGGGGGGGGCTACTGGAACAAAAATTTCAATTTAAAGTTTAATATTTTGTAAGTGGAGCATTCAATCGAAAAATAGTTTTAGCAACCCTCAAGTCATTTTAGAAGATCTATTCAAGGATACCCCACACGATGGGGTAGACGATAAGGGAACTACCCTAAAAAAATATATTTTCCAAAATTTTATTTTACCACTTTGTCGGCGTAAATTATATACTTCTGCAAAATTACAGCTTTCTAGTACTAACGGTCTCTTAGCAAAACCTCGGGCAGACAGACACGGGACATGACGAAACTATAAGGGTTCCTTGTAGGTACTACGGAACCCTAAAAAACAGTGTACACGGGTGAATTTCAACAAATGCCATTTTTTTTTATCATATCGGTGAACTTTTTCATTTATATTGTTTTTGTATATTTTTCAGGTTTTATGTAATCTTTAGGATATCAAATATCCCCAAATTTAATATCATCAACGTATCATTTAAGACTAAGGAGAAAATTCAGTTTGAATTCTGGTTTCCACCGATATGAGTCATATCGATCGATCGATCAAAAAATCGGTTCCGGTTTGTCATATCATATGACAAACCGGCACCGATTTTTTTTCTGTACACCGATGTGATAAGTTTATCCACCGAAATGATGTACATATCCAGCTATATGATAATCTATCCACCTTTGAACATCAAAAAGGAAATAGTTAGTAGGTACCTGTACAGGGTGTAATTTTTAATCACCATTAACCTCTTAAGGAGTCATTGTGCTCATCATTAACTTTTATTATGGAGCTAGACTACATTACCGAATACAGACCTCCCCTAATGATACATATATAGGGTGACTGGTAATTAGTGACCGATACTTAAACACGTGATTTTACTCATCATTATGAACAACTTATACTACGGGAACAAACCTGAAATCGCGAAAAAAAAATCATCCTATATGTAACATCTACTACCCAGTGGTATCGTGGTAATGATTTTGGCAGTCTATGTAGTGCAGTATTACTAATTACTGCATATTATGTTTTCAACATTCCATCCTTCTTTAAGATTTTATGCAACCTTTATTGGTCGTTTTTCTGATTTAAAAAATCAAACTTTTGAATTTTGAACTGATGCTGTCAAAATGAAATTTTTCTCTTGAAGTTTGGCAGAGGTTTTTTGGTGTTCATTGCTGAAGGTTGCAATTTTTTTTTTCTTTGCTGATAATCGTAAAGATATTATGAAAAATACGTCCTTAATCATCTAAATTGGATTTATGTGAAGTCTTCGACATATAGTTATATGTTGATCTTTTGATCTTATCAGGTTCAGGTATCAGGTTTTTTTTGTTCATTGAATAAAATTTCAAAATTTAGTTAGATTTTTAAGGTAATCTAACTAAATTTTGAAATTTTATTCAATGAACAAAAAAAACCTCAAGTATTAAATTTTTTTCTTTAAGTTTTTGTAATTTTTTGTAAATTCGGTTATTAATATTAAATCAAATTATACGTTTTTAAGTGGCGATGAAGTCGTTTCCTTTTTATATCGCTACAAAATGGCGCCCGAAGTAAAAGTAAGTAATTTTATTGATTCTGATTACTGAAATATCATTTTTTTTTCTGTTTCTGTGAGGATGGTTGCTCATCCGAGCAAATTTTAATGTTTTATTTCTATATGTTTCAGGAGTTCAGAAATTTATTTCTCATTCTGTCAAACAAGATCGTTGCTATGGTTACCAGAGTTATGCTGTGATCTATCAAAAGGTACTCTGTGGCTGTGATTGACAACTTCTGTTAACCCTTCTATTGCTGATGGTGTTCGTTATTATATGTGCTATGTTATGATGCAATATAAATGATAACTTTGTAGAACCTTAAAACATATAAAACGCTTTTATTTCTTCCCGTTAAATACATCTTTATCCTGGGTTTTATTCCACTCCTTAGTTAGAAGTAGTTAGCATCCTGTAGTGCATGATTGGTGTGTGAATGATTTAGACTTCGTGGCTAAGGTAAGCGTTGATTTTGCACGGTTGTCTGCTAGATTCTATTTGATTTTTTTCTGATTCTAGCCCACCTGTACGTTGTTTGTTTTTTGGTGCAGATGGTTTACTAGTTTCTATTTGTTTCTCTTTGAATTCTTAGCCCAATCGTTCCTGTGATGTCACGTCGTCTTACCATTCCTCTACCAGTCATATATTGCTGGTTATCTAACACTTTCGTGCTACGTGGAACCCCGTATATTTGTTGGTTTTGTCTTTACTATGGCAGTTGAGGGTTATTTTTTTGTTGTTTCCTGTCTGCCTTAGTTAGCTTTTGATTTTTTTTCAGCGTTGTGATTCGTTTAGTGTTAGTTTGATAAGGACTGATGCTTTTATTTTGCCATTCAGTTTCCCATCAGACTGATCACTGCATTTCTAGCTTTTTCTAAGTACATTCATATTATCACATTTACCTATTTAACTTTGTTTTGTTCTTTTTGCATCCTAACATAGCAGACGAAGGTTATTCCTATCTCTATATTAAAAACTTTTTAGACAAAATATTGATTTTAGAGAATTCGTCTTCGGACATTTTTTCAATTTAGGGGAGCGTGGGTCACAGTGGATCCATTTTCTTTCAATGACTTGTAACTTTACTTTTTTTACCTCAAATTTTCTATCATGTTGACTGAGTCCTAGAAAATATATTTAAATTTGAACCTGTATTACAAAAACAGACCTAAAAGCACTCAGTATTTTTTTTTTATTTTTTTTTTTTTAAGTGATAAATTATCCACTGTGCCCCATAACAGGGGCACAGTGGATACTGATTTGGGTTACACTGGATCCTGTGAGTCACACTGGATAATGATTAATTTATATTCATTAAAAAACGTGTATTTAAATTAAGTGGTTTATTTTTAATAATTAAACATGCGTTTAATTGTAAACATAACATAAATCTTTATTTGAGGTAATTAAAAACGTGGACTTTGTATTTGGAAAGTACCTATAATACTTTAAACTTAGGTACTAGTTTCACAATATGAAAAAATCAAACGATCAATAAATAGAACACATCTGCTGTCCTTCAACTTATAAGGTTGACATAACTAAACCTCTTACAAACAATAAAAAACAATTACAATCATAATATTCTTAATCCTCCACAGTGGATACAAGATCCACTGTACCCCAATTCAAAACGATCCACTGTGCCCCAGTTGGAGAAGTCTTAATTAAAAAATCCTACCAAATTATTTATTTGTCAAATAAACATATTAGAGTAACAAAAATTCTCTACAGTAACTTTAGATCATATCACATTATCAACACTTGTAAAATTCTAATATACGGAAAGGCAAAACGTTTTACAAAAACACGTAAAATAAAAGTTTGTGGTTTACTTGTCGACGGATTCTCCGTACCGCGTGCGTCCACTCCGATACTAAGATGGCGACTAGCTCGGTTGCGGGGGGAGTGTAAGAACGGCAACGTCGCGAACGCGTACGCGTCTGTTTGCTTTAAATACACACCTACAATGATTTATCCACTGTGACCCAGGATCCACTGTGACCCACGCTCCCCTACTTATTTCTTTCTAACTCTAAAAACCTTGGACTTATTGACTTAATTCAAACGGGATTATTGGTTTTAAACGTAATCCTCTCATATGGCACTATAATTACGTGAATATTCCTTTAAACAAAAAACCTCTTTTTCAAGTTACGTAATTATTTCATCATTTTTCTTAATACATTAAAATTTTCAAATTTTCTACTTTAATTATTCCTAACTGATTCTAATACGAAAGACTTATAACATCGTTCGTACTTTGAGTCTGTTCCCTTTTTTAACCGACTTCAAAGAAGGAGGTTCTATTTTTTTTAATTTACGATTTCCTTAAACTAGCTAGTCCACCTGTCAATGTGAGCTTCATCATCGTCATCAGAGTATGGTGTAATTCCTTCTTTCTTTTTGAAATCCAGGTCTATTGAAAACTCAGCAGTTTTTCCCTGCAGTAGTTCTATTCTCTATGTATTATCATGATAGGGAAGGCCTTATGCGTTCTACCCGTGCATATGGTCAGACTCTAAGCCTCAATTTAGCTGAAAGTCGGGCTCAAACACGCGTAGAATAATTCTTCCTTTATCAAGATTTTTTTTTTGCCTGCTCTTTTTCTATTCTTTATGTATGATAGGGAAGGTCTTATGCGTTCTACCCGTGCATATGGTCAGACTCTAAGCGTCAATTTAGCTGAAAGTCGGGCTCAAACACGCGTAGAATAATTCTTCCCTTATCAAGTTTTTTTTTGCCTGCACTAGTTCTATTCTTTATGTATGATAGGGAAGGTCTTATGCGTTCTACCCGTGCATATGGTCAGACTCTAAGCGTCAATTTAGCTGAAAGTCGGGCTCAAACACGCGTAGAATCATTCCTCCCCTTTCAAGTTTTATGAGAATATTGCATAAAGTTCTCATGGTTCCTACTCGTACTAATAGTCAGACTCAAGGCGTAAATTTAGCTGAAAGTCGGACTCAGTACGCATCGAACTTATCATCCTTAGCAGAAGTTTATGCGAAAGTCGCTGATAATCTTTCTATGGCTTTCCTCCGTAATTCGCGAGCTTATAATTCGCATCGTTCAGCCGTCACGTTGAATGTTGGTGACATTGTATGGAGAAAGAATTTTTCCAGATCTTCTGATGATGATTATTTTTCCGGGAAGTTAGCTCCTATAGTAAAAATATTAATTGCGACATCTAGTTGTGCCTAATTGAAACAATTTGTTTAAAACTTTTTCTTAACTATCAATGCTTATAGTTCTAGCTTTCGCCCACAGATGTCGTTACGACTGTCATTTCCTCAATGACAATGTCAGCTCTTAGTGTTGGGAAACGGACGATTAACTCGTATCGATAATTTAGTTTAGGGTCGAGACATAGTCGACATACTCTTATCTATATCTTTTATTCTGTTTCTGCTGCACTTCGATTTTGTTTATTTAGGTTTAATTTCGATTTTCTTATTTACTTGTTGCATGTTAAGTTAGATTAATTCTTACAGGGTTTCTCCTTTTTTTTCTTGGAAAGGGGGTACTGCAGTATTACTAATTACTGCATATTATGTTTTCAACATTCCATCCTTCTTTAAGATTTTATGCAACCTTTATTGGTCGTTTTTCTGATTTAAAAAATCAAACTTTTGAATTTTGAACTGATGCTGTCAAAATGAAATTTTTCTCTTGAAGTTTGGCAGAGGTTTTTTGGTGTTCATTGCTGAAGGTTGCAATTTTTTTTTTCTTTGCTGATAATCGTAAAGATATTATGAAAAATACGTCCTTAATCATCTAAATTGGATTTATGTGAAGTCTTCGACATATAGTTATATGTTGATCTTTTGATCTTATCAGGTATGTGTATTTCTACTCGTTACCTATTTTTTTGGTAAAAGTGGTTCAGCTTGTTACAGCATTCTTAATGTGCGTTATTTTGTTTAGGATACGCCTGAAAATATAAGACGTAACAAGCCGAGTTTTCGGCCTTACCCTACCCCTATGCACTAATCTGTTCCTGGATTTTTTGAATGAGTTGAGGAGTGGAGATCTATTCGAGGGAGCAGTTTCAAAACCATACCGACCAGATGTGAAATGGAATTCAAGATATAATTCAGAGAGAAATAATCCAGGATCCATCAGATTTTTTTATTATTGATTTTTTACTAATATTACTGTCGTTTATAAATAATAGTTTCGTGTAACTTTAATTGCAGAATACAACAGGTTTTTATATCGTTCGTTCACTATTGGTGCTACGCGATCGTAGCAAAAATTACAGTTGCAACTGCAGTTTAACTCGACGCGTAGGTAATCTAACTAAATTTTGAAATTTTATTCAATGAACAAAAAAAACCTCAAGTATTAAATTTTTTTCTTTAAGTTTTTGTAATTTTTTGTAAATTCGGTTATTAATATTAAATCAAATTATACGTTTTTAAGTGGCGATGAAGTCGTTTCCTTTTTATATCGCTACAGTAGGTAAGTATGTATGTATACATATATATGTATGTATATAATGTATGTGTTTGTATGTATGTTTGTATGTTCCATTGTTTCTTTGTATACTTAACGAAATGACACGGGATCTACCGATATGATAAAACGACTCGCCGAGATGATAAAATGATCTACCGATATGATAAAGCAATCCACCGATGTGACAAAACTGTGCGTTGATCATGAATCAAAACACCGATATTAGATATAAGACACCGATTGATTTTCTCTTATCATTTCGGTGTAAATTATCACATCGGTGGTAATAAAGACCACCGATTACACCGATATGAGAACACCGACGTGAGAAATAACACACTTTTTAGAAAATTAGAAAAATTGCATAATATCTGGGATAAATTCAATAACAGTCAATGAAGCTAATTCATTTACTACCTCTGTTAGAACCAAACAACAATAATAAAACTACTCATTACACTAGAAAAATGCAACCACCGATAATATAAAATAATTGTCCGGGAGCAACTGAAATGGCGTAGGTACTTACGTTATTGGCGGGAATATGCAGCGATTTGACCCACGTCCGTCTTGACTGCGCACTAGCACACGCTAACGAGGGAAATAAAATTGGGGTGGGGACGCTGTCGGACTCGTCGATGTAAAGTTAGGTTTAAATTACTTTTGTCCACCGATATGAGAACATTTTTCAGGACAAGTACATTTGTGGCTCTCAGTAATAATAATAGTTAATTATGTAATAAAGTATGCTATATATTAATAACAAAACTAATATTCTATGAAATAGAATTAGTTTATATCTTACTTATTTTTATTAGTGTATAAGCTTTTTTGTTTGTAAAAAAAGTAGAGGGACAGCACCGATTTGAAAAAAATACGAGGTTTATGATTTTATTTCTACCTTTGTAATAGTCCTAGGCAAATTATATTTTTGCCACAACCCAATAACTACCTATTGAATACTAAAAAAAATAATTCAGAACAATATTCCTTTTTTCAAATACGAATTTCACCGAAGACAAAAAAATAAGTCATTTGGGAAATTCACCCACACCATGTATTCGCAGGAACCCGTTGGATGCGAGAAGCACAGAACCGGTCGAAGTGGAAGTGCTTGGGGGAGGCCTATGTCCAGCAGTGGACGTCTTTTGGCTGAAATGAATGAATGAATGTATTCGCAAAGTTATAGCGCTTTAATCTATCCTAGTGGTGTCAGGTCAATTCAGTGCGATGCGCGCTCGGAAACGGTCGCGCATTCACACTTCGCTACGAATAATTTAATTCGCGCTTAGCACGGCATTAGCCGTCGCCGTCATGGGTTCCGAAAAACTCATAGTCAACGAGCTCCCGGCGTTCCTGCAACATCAACTGGACGTCATGGACGAAGTTAGCCTCATGCAGATCTGCACCTCGAGCTACACCGAAGACGAGATACGCAGTGCAAAGACGACACTGTACACGTCGCTCGACTTAGCCGACCGAATGCCGTCCCGCAGGAGGGACGAAAAGGGAGAGAGGAGTCTCCAAGACATGTTTCGGGTGTTTAAGGAGACTGACCCTGACGACGTGCCGACCTTTGTGGCAAAGGAGCTGCGGAAGCTGCCCCCCGTCACTTTTGACCACGTCGACGTCACCAGGCTGCTGAAGGATATTGTTACTCTGAAGGCGAGCCTGGCCGAGATGAAGTTCAAGCTGGATGCGTCTCAAAACACCATCAGTGAGTTGCGTGCCGATATGGTTGAATTACGCAATACTGTAGCGGTATGTAGGTCACCTGAGTTCGCATCAAAGGTGAACACTCGTCGCGGTGCAAACAACGCATCGCTGTCCAGTTTCGAGTCAGCGAAATTGGACTTGTCACCGGCCGCTGTTACTGCAAACGATGCATTACCGCGCCCCGCCGATACCGCCTCTACCCCTGTAGAGGCGTCGTCACAAGTTAGCACGGCAACACCTCGCCGTGCTTACTCAGCAGCCGCTGCACAACCTCCCATCCAACAAATGGAGCAGCAACCGAAGAAAGTTTTTGCCAAAAGTGCAAAGTCTATGGAAGGGGCATCAAGGAACCGCAATGGACCGGCTCCCAGCATCTTGGCCCCAGCCCCGAAGAAAGGGCAGGCAGACAAGGAGGGCTTTGTGATGGTGGAATCGAAGCGTAGGAAGCCCACTTGCCGTAATCGATGTGGTACTGCACTGGCGGGACCAAATATGTTGTTGCGTCCTGCAACACCGTCGACGCAGCTGTACGTATCCCGTTTGCATCACTCCACGGTGGCTCAAGACATCGTGGAATACATCAGAAGCAAGACCAAGTGGACCTTGAGAGTAGAGAAGTTGGAATCGCGCCACAACATAAACTTCAAATCGTTTGTGGTGCGGGTTCCAACTCAGTACCTGGAAACCTTCATGAAGGAAGAGTTTTGGCCGATAGGTGTAGCGTACCGACGTTTTCGTGGAAGGTTACGCGACACCACGCAGCGCAACACGACGCCGACACAGTCATCACTTCGTGCACAGTAGTTAGTTTTTATTAAAATATGTATGTTTAGGTTAAGGTATTTATCTATGGGCCTGCGATGCCTGAAATAAATGGATTATTATTATTATTAAAAAGGACTGATACGCACTGTCAGAAAGGTCGATGGATGTGTATTTCGACCGCCACCGCACCAGATGAAAGTTTAAGATTTTTTTGCCGCAGCTTGGTAGTTAACAGTGTCGATAATAGCTGCATCATGTAAACACATTGTCCATGAAATGTTGGCGTCAGGTGCTGTGGTTGGGAAGTGGAGGACAAGAGGAACCATTGTGTTCAATCATCATCTTTATTCTTCGAACGACACAGTAACGAGTACCTACAATTACCGTCAAAATACACTTACGGGTAAGTTCGTTTGACTATTAAATTCTTTATTGAATGACTCACCATGACGAAAGCACTGAGAATTACATACTAAATAATATAGCGTTGCTTCAATACTTAGCTTAAGTGTTAGTTTCGCATATGATTCGTTTCGTACGTAGGCTATGATGTTGCACTCTGTCCGGCATTGCACCCATACTCTCAGAGGCACCAGTTCAACCTTGAACACAGCAACATTTTAGGCGATAGAAATAAATAAGGTCCATAGCATAGCATTCCAGACAAACATTTTCTCTCTGAAGGAGCTTTTATTATATAACTCATCTTCTTTGCATGTCGTGGTCTGCTTCAGAATGCTACCTCGTCATTTCTTCAAAGTCTTCAAACCCTCCTCGGCCCTAACACCAGCTGAGGAAGTGATTCAATGCGTGATGGTACAATACATGACATCCTAATCCAACGTCTATAGATACAGCGATATAGCCCAGCAGCGTTCTGTTTCAAAGCTAAAAATACTATGCGCATGCGCAACACGTCGCTCAACTCATAACACGGCATTTGTTTTTAAGAAAGTAGAAATCTTCTTTTCTCCTAGTTTAATTTGTTAGTGGTTTTGGGAAAATCGTCTTAATAAACTGAATATTATCATAATCATAATACCGGATACATTGACGTTATTATTTGCTGGGGAAGTAAATTATGTCGGTAAGTACTATATTTACTACCACAATACAATGATGAGAAATAGCTGTCAACAGAAGTTAAGCTATTTCAATTCATTTCTATTTTAATTCTTAAAAATATTGCAACATGTACGTATGTACATATTAAAGAGGTACCTATACCTACCTAGATATCTACCTACGTCCCCATAATTTTGATAGTTGTAAAGGAGGTTTAGGAGGTAGATAAGGGTAGTAAATTAGTAGATTGCTTGCCAAGGGAGCAAACGACTATTTTGACGGCGAGAGTGTTTCTTTGAATCCAGAGCGGAGCGAAGGATTCTAGAGTAGAATCCCAAGCGCAGCGCAGCAGGATTCTATAGAACCCCTGTTCTATAGAATCCTGAGCTCAGCGAGGGATTCAAAGTAGTACGTCACTTGAGCTTAAATAGTGTTGCTCCCGAGGTGGACACTCACTACTATGTATATTCATTATACTTACTTATTCAGAACTAGCTGACCCGGCAAACGTTCACGTTGTTTTGCCATATAAATTATTTCTAGCTGCCCGGCGCTACTTCGTTTGCGTGGTGTCCTACCCCTTACCCTACCCTACCCCTACCCTACCCCTACCCTACTCCTACTCTACTCCTACCCTACTCCTACCCTACTCCTACACGACTCCTACCCTGCTCCTATCCTACTCCTACCCTACTTCTACCCTACTCCTAACCTACTCCTACCCTACTCCTACACTACTCCTACCCAACTCCTACCCTACTCCTAACCTACTCCCACACTACTCCTACCCTACTCCCATAAGTAAATAATAAAATATTAAATACTATGTCCGTCTAAAACCAGATAAAAAAAAACCGGATAAAAAGTATCCTATGTCCGTCTCCTGGTTCTAAGCTACCTCCCCACCAATTTTCAGCCAAATCGGTTTAGCCGTTCTTTTATATTTATAGATAGTAACTAATGCAGCTATTTACATAGGTACGCAATCAATTTGTAAAATGTGTTTTTGTTCCATCCAATAAAGATTTATTATTATTATTATATAGATAATAATCATTATCATTACTTTTTTAAATAACACAGACTTAGGTATCAGAGTTAATGATACACTTATTTATATTTTAAAGATCACATTATGTTTTCGTTAGTAGGTACTATATCGCGCCAATAGATGTCGTTACGTGTTTCCACTTATTGCCATAAAAAGTTGTTATCTTCGATCTATTGATCGAAGGTTGTTATAGAATGCTTTAAATTGATTATATCTTTTGATAGATTGAAGCGATTGCGATGAAACAAAGACTAATCACTACTCCGAGTTCTATACTATATTTGAGTATAAAAATGAACCATATTGGTTTGGTACTTTTTACGTTGAACGTGTTCAAATAAATCTTTCACATCCAAACAGACAAACTGACAAACAGACAAAAATTCTAAAAATTGATAAAATGGCATCTGTTGGTTATCCTATAACACCCCACCTATTTTTTTTTTTTATATTTTCAATGTACAGAACGCCTCGTCTACAGATTTATTATATGTAGGTATCTATAGATATAGATAAAGAACAACAGAATCGTACTATATTGTGATAACGGGCTACTACGGAACCCTACACTGTGCGTGGCCCGACACGCTCTTGGCCAGTTTTTTTTTGTTTCTAGAATGTTACTAAACTTTGTGTATAAATAGTTACAAGTAAATGTGCACATTAATTTACCTACTTCGTTTTTTAACATAGTCGAAACTACCCAAGCAGCACGCAAGCGTTTTCAACATCAATATGCCAGCCTACTAAGAACATCGCCCAGAGGACACGGTGGAGCACACGGTGGAGGTCTGCCCCGCTTGGGCGGAGCACCGCCGTGTCCTCGTAGAGGCGATCGGCAGCGGCGGCGACCTCTCGCGCCCGGCCCTGGTGCAAGCCATGGTCCGGGGCGAGAGGGAGTGGGAGGCAGTCACCTCCTTCTGCGAAGCAGTCATGCTAGCGAAGGAGGTGGCGGGACGGCTCAGGGAGAGAGCCTCCCGTCCCAGCCGCCGCGGGAGACGCTCCGGGCGTCGGGAGCCGCGCGACGACTCCCGGCCACCGTAGGCGCGGGCCTGCGGGCGGAGAGTAATGGGTAGCTCACCGTCCGATCAGGACCAGGCCCGTGCCGGACGGCGCGTACGTGTTCCACGCGCGCCTCAAAGAGATGTCAGCATCGAGGAGGGGCCCCATAGGGCCGAAGCCTGCCGGGTCAGCGGGATTGTCCGAAAGGGTTACCGCTGGCCCGGAACATAAAGGGCTAAGGAAGGAACACGGGTGGGTTTTAGTCAGTAAGAGTCTGACACTCCCTTCCGCTCCACCCAGAGCGGGAGGGGTCATGTGATGATTTCCCATCCGCAAAAAAAAAAAAAAAAAAAAAAAAAGCCTACTAAGAACTTAGAGTTCTTTTAGAGACGTACAAGAGTCTCAAAAAATTATTTTGTCTTTTTAAGAGTTATTTATGAGTTATTATAGTATCACTTGATACTTGTTTCTGTACAATGGTATATGCAAACTCCGTTCTCAAATTTATTTTTATGGCGTAATTGTACACTATTATAAATACAGTGGTGTTAAAAACTAAAAAAATAAATGACAGCTATACTACAACATTAGTCTGTATTACTGACACAGTCCCTCGATTGCATGAATTAATATTTTCACTATGCGCAAATGTAATTTAGGGAAAAAAAGAAATTTTTCATTTTTTCCATATCTTTTTCTTTTATAGGAGGATTGATAGGGATAATTGAATATTACAAATTACCAACCAAATAACAGTTATGATAGTGAACCATCATTTATTGAGGAAGATAGAGAATCATTAATAAATTCGGTCAACCTACAGTCAATCGTCAATGCCATCGACGTCCAACGAAGAGGGTTCCGTAGCAAAAACGTTAAACAGTGATAATAATGATCATAACAGTTATGTCAAATGTATAGATTTAGTTCAACCTTCGGAACCTGATGATGACGTTTCTTCATGTAGGAGCACAAGTAGTTCAAATGATGATGACGACGAATTTTCAAAAAATGTACTGTTTCGTCAGCAAAAAAAAAATTGGTTTTGAAGTGGACCAATTATCTAAAGGCTGAGATGTTCCATCCTTTACTAATTTGTTGAGATCTAATCGCATTCTTGGCCATCTTTTGTAGCCTTTTGGTTCCCACAAACTTGATATATTATTGATCGAAGAATGCAAAGCCTATTTTGACCTTTCTCTATGGTTTCTATAATTTTAAACGGCATATTTTCCTGAAAATAAAGTAAAACAGGTTTAACCCGTCGCATGTCCAATTAGCAGACACAATAGAAATTCTATTGTTATCGGTACATAATAATTTACAATAAGTTTACCTTAACTAGTATAAAATAAAACAACTAAGTAACTCTTTTGGTTTTACCATACGTAATAGTACATTATGATACATGTGTGCAATGTTGATCATTATGCACGAGGCGATATTATTCGCGCGAGCCGCAGGCGAGAGCGATAAGAAAGCCGAGTATATATTGATTAATGCACACGCGTTTCATACGACGTTTTTCAACACACTTGCGAGGAAAAAAAACAGACTTGTATTGTTAAATATTAACTTGTATGGAAAATGGCGCGCTGGTTTTGTTTTCCCGCGCGCCGTGCTAGCCAGCACTAGCGATGCGCGCGCAACATTGACTCATTTTAAATATATTACTCTATGGCACAGACAAAACCGCTAAACAGCCTATAGAAAAAATATAATAAACACAAACTAGCTAATGTTTAGACTGATCGTAGTGTTGTACGTCAAATTGTAGTTTTATTTATGGAATTAGAAAGTACTATAAATTGGCATAGAGAAATATACATTCGTTAAGTGAGAATCCGCAATAATAGAACGCCAGTCAGGGTCTTTTCCGTTTGGTTTCGGAAGGAACCCCTCTTATTATATATCAGGTTGTATCTTGATCAAATATGATTCGCGACTACCTATAATGTATATGTATTTACAGAATTATAGTCATTACAATTTAATCCTTAAGTTAGATTTGTTCTTTAAGAACTTTTCCATAAGAGATTTTTTCATAGCCGCAAATCATATTTTGATCAAGATACAACCTGACACCGACCTGAAAATTGCAAAAAACCTAAGAATTTCGCGGTCTACCACTGCGCATTCACCTTAACCCATTCGCTGCGGCAGACGCCTCTCGGCGTTTTTTTATTTCATATTCAGGTGCGGAGTACGCCTATCGGCGTTTTTTTACAGTTGTATATATCTTTACAAAAACCAGCCCTAAAATGGAAACATTTTGCAATAGGTGCTATATGTTTTAAATGCACAAAGTACTGCTCATAGTTTCCGGATTTTTAACTATAAAAAAAAATTGCGAAATCCTTTCTAGGTGCTGAAGACGCCTAAGGACGTTTCCCAGGATTTAACAACCTTTGATTTAACAAACTTCACAAATAGGCGCCTAATCGATATTAATTTATTTTTTAACACTAAATATGATCGTTATCGTACCACCAAGTTCGCGCATTTGAAGTTTGTTGAACATTTTAACGTAAGAATTATTAATCATTTTAAACAGTGCTGAAAACGCCCAACGGCGTTTTATATTATCCATTTGAGGTGCTGAGGACGCCCATCGGCGTTATAGACGAAAACCACCCCGCACCTGAAATATAAAGTTAATTTTCTCGCCGCAATGAATGGGTTAAATTGTCTGTGGTCCCCTGCGAGTTCATTTTGCGACTAAGGACAATACAGACTATTTAAAAAAAAATTGAAATATAGCCCGCGGATTTCTTCTTTTGGCATGAAGTCTCTTTGGGCGCTTTCCGAATTAGCTATAATCGCTCACATCACAGCGCTCACATCATCTCCATGGACGTAATATTACGTCCATGCATCATCTCACATGCGTTCCGATTTAGATATTACTATTATCCACTCACGTGTACGCCGTCATAAACTAACGCAACCTAAAATACGCCGCAATGACAACTGGATAAAACTCACGTAACATAAAACTGTGACAGCAAGCCCTAAGATACTCGCGTGATATAAATGTTATTGTTTATATAAACTTTGAAACTACAATGGTATGTATTATATGTCATTCGATTCGGTATGAATGGGGCTATTTTTTAGGTAAATAAAAAAATAGGGTCATCGCTTTCGATTTTGAATGAAAATTACTTTAATTTTTAATTTTCGTAATGTAAACAAACATTAAAAATAAGCAATTATTAAAAAAAATCAAAGTCTCTTAAAGTTACGAAACAAGTTTTGTAATCTACCCTGGTCTATCCACTTGAAGAAACAGCCATTAGTTTAACAGCGGTCCATAGATTTTTTTTCTGTACGAGTCGTGTATAAGTGGCGCGGCCCAAAATAAAAAATGTATGGGCATAACAATGCCCCTCGCGCGGGAAATGTTTATGTGAGTGGTTATGACTGCTGAGAGCTGGCAACAATTCGGAACACTCGTGAACGCGCTCACATGACAGTGCTTACACAATGTAAAAAAGAAATTATTACAGTATTTCTTTGTATAAACACCACATTTCTTCTGTGCGAGACAAGTGAACAATAGTGTATATAGTAAGATAGTTTATAGTGTTTCGTTAATACCTTAGTTTGAAATCTTATTTTAATTTGTCATTTTGATAGTTTGATAGTTTTGTTTAACATGATGTTCTGATTGTTGCTTATCGATGTATGTTATGTTTAGTTTTCATGTTGAATTTATTTTTTATAGATAGAAATAAGATAGTAGAATAAGAAAATATATAATTTGTCATATGTTTTCATAGAAAAACTTAGCGAAAAACGCAAATATTGTCACGCGGCTCTCTTTACGGTAAAGTTCTGCCGTACTTAAGCAAACTGCGTCGAAACCGCCCTTTTTCTGATTGGTTAAAATTCGTGCGTTCTGATTGGTCGACCAATCAGAGACTTTAGATTTTCTTATGAAATTTTGTATAAATATCGGGTGGGTTTTCGCTTTCGACACAGTCGGCAGTCGGCGAGCAGCAGTACTAGAAGAAACACTAGAAGAAATAAACTTCAAGAAAACTTCTCAAGCGGTTTTATTCCTCACCAATCCAGCGGTAGCAAATGTGTCCTGCACATTTAATGGTCCTTCGAGTCCGGATTTTGTGGGGAATACTGCATGAAGATCGAAGATAGTGCTACAGTGAAGATAACTTAAAGAACGTACTACGTGTTAGTGTTTGTGTGTCATCGACTTTGAAGATCAGCTGACATCATGCCCGTTACGCGCTCCGAGGGAAGGGGCCGTAAGCCGTCGAGTGAACAGAAGCCGTCATCGTCCGAGGCCACTCCAGGGACCTCTGCGACCGGTACCAGCACGGAAGCCACATCCGAATCGACACAGACGGGGACGACTGCCACGGAGAGTTCCGAACAGACCTATACCTCCGCGACGACCGACCCAACCACCGTGACCTCCGACGCCACCGCCTCGACCGCCGCCTCCGCCTCAGCCGCCAGCGCGCCCCCCGCGCCGGCTGCCACCGCGCCCCCCCCCTCGGCCGCCAACGCGCCCTCCGCCTCGCACCCCGCCGGCGTCGTTGCACCTTCCGTTACCCCCTCCGCCGCGACGACGCTCACCGCGGGTGCGAAATCGAAACAGCTGATGAAGCCGCCCGCCGCTGTCGCATCGAAAGAAAATCGCCGTGATACTGACGCCTCGACTGTGAAACAACGAGTTGTCAAGAACGCCGCCGCCGGTACGTCGAAACCAACCGGCCCACAGCTCCTCCGCCCCCCTAGCAAGAAGGGGGGAGGGGGGGGATCGACGCATAGCAAGACGAAGATACAGAAAATCGCCAAAGCAAAGGAAGATTTGCTCCGCCTCCAAGTTGAACTAGCTGCTGCGCGCCTGGCCGCGCTAGAAACGGAGGACACCGACAGAGAAGACGAGGAAGAAGAAGATGAAGTCTCCCTCTACTCAGAAGTCAACGCCCGTGTGGACAACTGGTTGGATAACCAGGTGACTCGCCCCGTCCTAGCCATCGCCAACGAGCCTCACCGCCCTCCGTCCGAGCCGACGATCGTCCACGAAGAACCACCGAAGCAAGAAGAGGTTCATCGAACACCGGCGGGAGGTCAAGGGGACCTCGCCCTCCTAGCTGAAGCCATCACTCGGGCTGTCAGCGCCGCCCAGCGACCCAAATTTATCGAATTGCCTTTCTTCAGCGGGTCGCATCAGGAGTGGCTACCCTTCCGCGCCGCCTACTACGAGTCTGAACCAACGTTCAGCGCCGTCGAGAACATCAACAGATTACGAAGAAACTTGAAGGGGAAGGCCAGAGAAGCAGTTGAAGGATTGCTCATCACCAACGCGCACCCTTCAGAAGTGATGAAGACTTTGGAATCAAGATTCGGAAGACCAGAGTCAATCGCGATGATAGAAATGGAAACGCTTCGAGGTCTACCACGTCTCTCCGAGTCGCCGAGGGACATCTGCATATTCGCCACGAAGATCTCCAACGTCGTAGCAACACTGAAGACATTGGGTTGTTTCAACTACATGTACAACCCCGAACTTGCGAAGACATTGGTGGACAAGCTAACGCCGACGCTCCGGTACCGCTACTACGACTTCTCGTCAACGCAACCCAAAGAAGATCCCTGCCTCATCAAGCTGGAGAGATTCTTCAAGAGGGAGGCAGAACTGTGCGGACCCTACGCGCTACCTGAACAGGTGGCAGCACCATCGACAGCCGCACCTCCAAAGAAGACTCAGCGGGTCACCAACGTCACAGAGAAGAGCAACACACCGAAGTGCTTTGTGTGCGACGAGACAAGCCACACCAACGCGACGGAGTGCGACACATTTAAGAAGATGGAAGCCGATTCAAGATGGGATGCTGCGAAGTCCAAACGCCTCTGCTTCAGATGCCTACGTTATAGGAGCAAGACTCACAACTGTCGGACGAGGCCGTGTGGTGTTAACGGGTGCAAGTACACGCACCACAAGCTGCTTCATTATGAAAAGAATATAGAACAGGCTGAGAAGACAGAAAACGACGAGAAAACTGAAGTCATCAATTCGACGTGGACAGTAAAAAAGCAATCCTATCTGAAGATCCTGCCGGTCCAGGTGAAGGGGCCAAAAGGAACAATCAACACATTCGCACTGATGGACGACGGATCAACGGTCACACTCGTCGACGACGACGTCGCTGCGAGCATCGGAGCTACAGGACCCGTAGATCCACTGAAGATAGAAACCATCAACGAGTTAAAGACTGCGGAATCTGCATCAAGAAGAGTGACCATCGGGCTGAAAGGTGTCAACGAACGTGAAGAGCAAATTCAAGCAAGAACAGTGAAGAACTTACAAGTCTCCTCTCAACGGGTTCCACACGAATTAGTGGAAGGATGTCCACACCTATCGGACATCAAGGGACATCTCACATACTCCAATGCGAAGCCACGCATCCTCATTGGGCAAGATAACTGGCATCTCCTGCTGACTGAAGAAACCAGAAAAGGGGACAAGGACCATCCAGTGGCATCTCTCACGCCGCTCGGATGGGTACTCCACGGAAGCCAAACGAACTCCTTCGGTCAGAAGATCGACTTCGTGTCCCACATGAAGGAAACTGAAGATAACCTCGAGGACCTGGTGAAGAGATACTTCGAGATGGACGTCCTCTGCATCAACCCGAAGAGACCAAAAACCGACCCAGAAGAGAAGGCACTTCGAATACTCGAACAGAAAACCGAGAAGATCAGCGAAACGAGATACCAAACCGGCCTCCTCTGGAAGAAGGAAGACATCAAGTTCCCGGACAACTATGAAAACTCACTGAAGAGGCTCTTCAACATTGAAAAAAAGATCGATCGCGACCCAGCCCTCAAGAAGAAGTACGTAGAACAAATGGAAGCTCTTATAGAAAAGGGCTACGCCGAGCCAGCGCCGCCGCAGAAGACGCCTGAGAAAACGTGGTACCTGCCTCACTTCGCGGTCATCAACCCCATGAAGCCAGACAAGCTGCGTGTTGTGCATGACGCCGCCGCCAAGACTAGAGGGGTGGCTCTCAACGACATGCTCCTCAAAGGCCCGGATTTGCTTCAGTCACTGCCGGGTGTCGTCATGCGCTTCCGACAGCATCTCATCGGGGTCACATCGGACATCAAAGAAATGTTCATGCAGGTCAAACTGCACACTGAGGATAGAGACGCACTGCGGTACTTGTGGCGCGGAGATCGCCGCGACAACCGACCTCCGGAAGAATATAGAATGACGTCGCTAATCTTCGGGGCATCGAGTTCGCCGTCTACAGCAATATACATAAAGAACCTGAATGCCAAGCAGCACGAAGACACTCATCCGGAAGCCGCAGCTGCCATCGTAAACAAGCACTACGTTGATGACTACCTTGACAGCTTCAGAAGCCTGGAAGACGCAGTGAACGTGACAACGAGTGTGCGCGAAGTACACAAGAAGGCCAGCTTCGAATTAAAACAGTGGAAATCGAACTCAGCGTCACTCCTGGAAGCACTGGGAGAGGAAAACCGAACAGAAGACCTAGAGCTATACAAAACAGAAGAGCAAACTGAACGAGTACTGGGTGTCATTTGGAAAATGAACTCGGACGAGCTGACATTTAACCTCAACATGGCGAGAATACCTTCAACACTCATCGAAGGAAAACAGCCAACGAAGAGAGAAGCCTTGCGCATCGTCATGTCACTCTTTGACCCATTAGGATTCGCCTCGCCTGTCACCATCAGGGCGAAACAACTACTTCAGGAAGTCTGGCGCCGAGGAACAGCGTGGGACGACCGCATTGACGAAGATTTAGCGGAGCAATGGGAGTCGTGGATGGGACACCTGAAAAGTCTCCACGACATAACGATCCCGCGACAGTACTTGTACTACAGCGATGCCGCCTCCCTAGAACTTCATGTCTTCAGCGACGCCAGCGAGTCGGCCTACTCGGCGGCCCTATTCTGGAGGGCAGTAACACCGGACGGTGAAGTGGGAGTGTCTCTAATCATGGCCAAGGCAAAGGTGGCTCCGCTCAAGCTGACAAGTATACCAAGGTTAGAGCTACAAGCAGCAGTTATGGGCACCAGACTCGCCGAAGCAGTCATTGAAGAACACGAAAGAAAACCCGACAGAAGAGTGTTCTGGACCGACAGTAAAACAGTGCTCACATGGATAAGGACCGGGTCACGTTCCTACAAACCATACGTGGCTCACCGTCTCGCAGCAATAGAAGAGAGCTCCAAGGTCAACGACTGGCGCTGGGTTCCGACGAAACAGAATGTCGCTGACGATGCAACACGAGATGTACCAACCGCCTTCGACAAGAATCATCGATGGTACAAAGGGCCGGATTTCCTCTACCTGACAGAAGAGTCCTGGCCAATAGAACCTGTGAAGACCACAGAAGAAGAACCCTCCGAAGAAGAGAAGACGCATCACATGACCAGTAAAAGAAGACTGAAGCTAGCAGAGGGTCTGCCTGATCCAGCGAAATTCTCCAGTTGGGATCGCCTTCGGTACGCGACGGCACGCGTTCTGCAGTTCATCAACCTCTGCAGAGCCACCAGGCAGAAGGTCAACTACCGACGAACTAAGAAGAATAAAGAAGCAGATCCCACATGGAAGAAAAATAAGCCTACAAAAGCAAAACAACAGGCGTCCACACCGAAGAAGACATCGACACTCAACCTGCTTCCAGTCACAGCCAAGCTCCTCAAGAAAGCCGAAGAGCTCCTGATGCGTTCTTCACAAGAAGAGGCCTTCACAGAAGAGATAGAGTGTTTGAACAGCGGGAAGCCGGTGGCCAAGGAGAGCCGCCTTCACCAGCTCAGCGTCGAATCAGTCAACGGCTCACTCCGACTTCGGAGCCGTATCCAAGCAGCCAAAGACATTGAAGAGAACGTCAAGAGCCCGCTAGTCATCGCCGGGGAACATCCGACAGTGAAGTTATGGATACTGGCAGTTCATCGGCAGCTCCATCACGCCGGCGTCGAGGCGACCATCAACGAATGTCGCCAACAGTACTGGGTACTAAGATTGCGCCCCATCACACGCGCAATCCTTCGACAATGCCTCTTCTGCCGCATGAAGACTCAAGCGCCGCCACACCCAAGAACCGGGGACCTGCCAGCATGTCGCCTAGCACATCACAAACGACCCTTCACCTTCACCGGGGTCGATTACTTCGGACCTCTCGTCGTGACCGTCGGACGCACCAGACAGAAGAGATACGTGGCCATCTTCACGTGTCTCACGACGCGAGCCATCCACCTCGAAGTCGCCGGCTCGCTCAGCGCCGATTCAGCTGTAATGGCGGTCAGACGTATGATCGCACGACGTGGCTGCCCAGCTGAAATTTGGTCGGACAACGGCACCAATCTAAAGGCTGCCGACAAGGAACTACGACAAGCAATCGACGCGGCGACATCGGAAGAAGCAGCGAAGAGGACCATCTCCTGGCGTTACATCCCGCCTGGAGCTCCGTTCATGGGCGGCGCCTGGGAGCGTATGGTACGCTCCGTGAAGACCGCGCTCGCAGCAACACTGCACGAGCGCTACCCCACCGAAGAAGTCCTCGCCACTCTACTAGCTGAAGTAGAGTACACCGTCAACAGTCGTCCGCTGACCCACGTCTCCGTCAGCACAGAAGATCCTGAGGCCCTGACTCCCAATCACTTCCTACTGGGGGGTCCCGGGCGCGTGCCACAGCCAGGCACATTCTCCGAACAAGACACCATCTCCCGGTCCAGCTGGCGAGCTGCACAGAGGCTCGCTGACGTCTTCTGGCTCCGCTGGGTGAAGGAGTACCTTCCCGAGCTCCAACACCGGCGGGAGCCCCACGGACGAGGTCAAGAGGTCAAGGTGAATGACCTCGTGCAGATCGTCGACCCGAACCTGCCTCGCAACGTGTGGATACGAGGACGAGTCATCGCGGCGTATCCTGGCCCCGACAGCATCGTGCGGACAGTGGATGTGCAGACCAAGGGAGGTGTCCTGCGCCGGCCAGTGAGGAAGCTGGTGATCCTGCCTCTGTCTACGGACGACGTGCCCGCACCGGAACGAGATGCGACGCAGTCGCACGGCGGGAGTGATGTGCGAGACAAGTGAACAATAGTGTATATAGTAAGATAGTTTATAGTGTTTCGTTAATACCTTAGTTTGAAATCTTATTTTAATTTGTCATTTTGATAGTTTGATAGTTTTGTTTAACATGATGTTCTGATTGTTGCTTATCGATGTATGTTATGTTTAGTTTTCATGTTGAATTTATTTTTTATAGATAGAAATAAGATAGTAGAATAAGAAAATATATAATTTGTCATATGTTTTCATAGAAAAACTTAGCGAAAAACGCAAATATTGTCACGCGGCTCTCTTTACGGTAAAGTTCTGCCGTACTTAAGCAAACTGCGTCGAAACCGCCCTTTTTCTGATTGGTTAAAATTCGTGCGTTCTGATTGGTCGACCAATCAGAGACTTTAGATTTTCTTATGAAATTTTGTATAAATATCGGGTGGGTTTTCGCTTTCGACACAGTCGGCAGTCGGCGAGCAGCAGTACTAGAAGAAACACTAGAAGAAATAAACTTCAAGAAAACTTCTCAAGCGGTTTTATTCCTCACCAATCCAGCGGTAGCAAATGTGTCCTGCACATCTTCTTCAGTTCTTCTTCTTTGGTTAGGTGGCGACTGTCAGCCAGAAGCACAATTTCAAAAATGCCACGTTAGTTTAATTTAAAGATGATGCAACTCAAAACAAAACACACACTGACACAACCTCATACACACACTGTCATTTTTGACAGCGCTCACGGTGATATTATTCTAGGGCATAGTCGGCATTATCGCAAGATGGCGAATGTCATGACGTCATCTATGACGATTCACGGGACATCGTTATCGTTATCGCGCTCATGCTAATTCGGTTATTTCCCAATTCGGAACACATCGATTATTTCCCAATTCGGAACGCAGGGTTTGATGAGATAAAAAAAGCGCGCGTCTCCGACTAGTAAATAGTTATCTGTGGTATTACAGCACATGTGGATTAAAGTAAAGAAAAAGCACGCGTTCGTAATACACTCCATTATGGACCTAAAAGCGGTTCAATAAGAGCCACTTTACGAGCAAGTGTATTGAAAAATACTTTATAAACGAGTTATAATTAATCTTTGCTTTTCCCTTTGATCGCGAGTAAATAAAACAGTGATATTACAAGTTAACATCTTAAGTTTTAGTTTAAATTAAATTGGAACAATTTTTCGACTGTTTTACCTGAGTACATAAACATTAAGCTTGTGTAGGAGACCTATACTGCCAAATCACAAGTGCATTTTTAATAAAATATTATTGATAAAGTGAGGAACGGATCAAAGTAATCTTGAGCTCAGGGTTTTTCATTTCTTTTAAGTAACTCTAAAGAGCATTATAAGTTATGCATAAAGAACTGATATACAGCCTAAGTAATAAAAATATTCTATTATAACGCTGATTAAAAGCCAATAGCTGTGCAATGTAGTCCATAACTTACTTAGTCCAGCTATTCAGACTATAATACTCTGCAAATACCGTTTAGGCTGTTTAGCAAATTGTCGCCATTTTCGTATGTACAAAAACAAAATTTAAAATATAATTAAAAGATTTAAAGCCGTATCATGATTATCAGTTTGAATAATGATCACTGTGCCCTCATATCTATTACTTTAAAATTATTTTTTTTATTCTAACCTTAAAAACAAACATTTACTTACCGTATTTAATATTTTTTCTTTATGTCAGCTCGATTATTTTGCTGGCGCGTGAATATTTTGACGGAAAACATACGCGGGTTCACAATAAATTAAAGGACCATGGGCACTTTTGAATGAACACTGGGCCCACTTTTCAAAGTTGTGCAACAGTGATGAAACCTATGTCATATGACAGCTCTTGGCGTGTACTTTATTTTATTCTATGGCAGCTAAGTTCAAATCCAGCGCGAAAATGTTTTTTTTTGTGTTTTTTTTAAATGTTCAACATTGTGCAACAGTGATGAAACCTATGTCATATGACAGCTCTTGGCGTGTACTTTATTTTATTCTATGGCAGCTAAGTTCAAATCCAGCGCAAAAATGGTTTTTTTATGCGTTTTAAAAAAATGTTCAACATTGTGCAACAGTGATCAAACCTATGTCATATGACAGCTCTTTGCGTGTACTTTATTTCATTCTATGGCAGCTAAGTTCAAATCCAGCGCGAAAATGGTTTTTTTTTTGCGTTTTTTTTTAATGTTCAACATTGTTCAACAGTGATGAATTATATGTCATATGAAAGCTTTTAAAGTGTACTTTATTTTATTCTATGGCAGCTAAGTTCAAATCCAGCGCGAAAATGGTTTTTTTATGCGTTTTTTAAAAATGTTCAACATTGTGCAACAGTGATGAAACCTATGTCATATGACAGCTTTTAAAGTGTACTTTATTTTATTCTATGGCAGCTAAGTTCAAATCCAGCGCGAAAATGGTTTTTTTATGCGTTTTTTAAAAATGTTCAACATTGTGCAACAGTGATGAAACCTATGTCATATGACAGCTCTTGGCGTGTACTTTATTTTATTCTATGGCAGCTAAGTTCAAATCCAGCGCGAAAATGGTTTTTTATGCGTTTTTTAAAAATTTTCAACATTATGCAACAATGATCAAACCTATGTCATATGACAGCTCTTTGCGTGTACTTTATTTCATTCTATGGCAGCTAAGTTCAAATCCAGCGGGAAATGTTTTATTTTTGCGTTTTTTAAAAATGTTCAACATTGTTCAACAGTGATGATTTACATGTCATATGAAAGCTCTTGAAGTGTACTTTATTTCATTCTATGGCAGCTAAGTTCAAATCCAGCGCGAAAATGGTCTTATATGCGTTTTTTAAATGCGTCATTTTGGGTTCATTTTTTCAACATTGTTCAACAGTGATGAATTATATGTCATATGGAAGCTCTAGAAGAGTACTTTATTACATTCTATGGCAGCTAAGTTCAAATCAGCCCTAATAAATACGGCAATATAGGATGATCTGTTTAGTGTATTTTTAGTCAAACAAGAGCTATTTATAATCCTAGCTACTGACTGACAGCTAATTATAATTTAATATCAAAACAAAACAGATTTTAAAAACGCATAATAAATCCGTTTTCGCGCTGGATTTGAACTTAGCTGCCATAGAATGAAATAAAGTACATTTTAAGAGCTTTCATATGACATAGGTTTCATCACTATTGCACAATGTTGAACATTTTTAAAAAACGCATAAAAAAACCGTTTTCGCGCTGGATTTGAACTTAGCTGCCATAGAATAAAATAAAGTACACTTTAAGAGCTGTCATATGACATAGGTTTCATCACTGTTGCACAATGTTGAACATTTTTAAAAAACGCATAAAAAAACCGTTTTCGCGCTGGATTTGAACTTAGCTGCCATAGAATGAAATAAAGTACACTTTAACAGCTTTCATATGACATAGGTTTCATTACTGTTGCACAATGTTGAACATTTTTAAAAAACGCATAAAAAAACCGTTTTCGCGCTGGATTTGAACTTAGCTGCCATAGAATGAAAAAAAGTACACGCCAAGTGCTTTCATATGACATATAACTCATCACTGTTGAACAATGTTGAAAAAATGAACCCAAAATGACGCATTTAAAAAATGCTTAAAAACCGTTTTCGCGCTGGATTTGAACTTAGCTGCCATAGAATGAAATAAAGTACACTTTAACAGCTTTCATATGACATAGGTTTCATTACTGTTGCACAATGTTGAACATTTTTTAAAAACGCATAAAAAACCGTTTTCGCGCTGGATTTGAACTTAGCTGCTGTGCGAGACAAGTGAACAATAGTGTATATAGTAAGATAGTTTATAGTGTTTCGTTAATACCTTAGTTTGAAATCTTATTTTAATTTGTCATTTTGATAGTTTGATAGTTTTGTTTAACATGATGTTCTGATTGTTGCTTATCGATGTATGTTATGTTTAGTTTTCATGTTGAATTTATTTTTTATAGATAGAAATAAGATAGTAGAATAAGAAAATATATAATTTGTCATATGTTTTCATAGAAAAACTTAGCGAAAAACGCAAATATTGTCACGCGGCTCTCTTTACGGTAAAGTTCTGCCGTACTTAAGCAAACTGCGTCGAAACCGCCCTTTTTCTGATTGGTTAAAATTCGTGCGTTCTGATTGGTCGACCAATCAGAGACTTTAGATTTTCTTATGAAATTTTGTATAAATATCGGGTGGGTTTTCGCTTTCGACACAGTCGGCAGTCGGCAAGCAGCAGTACTAGAAGAAACACTAGAAGAAATAAACTTCAAGAAAACTTCTCAAGCGGTTTTATTCCTCACCAATCCAGCGGTAGCAAATGTGTCCTGCACATTTAATGGTCCTGTCGAGTCCGGATTTTGTGGGGAATACTGCATGAAGATCGAAGATAGTGCTACAGTGAAGATAACTTGAAGAACGTACTACGTGTTAGTGTTTGTGTGTCATCGACTTTGAAGATCAGCTGACATCATGCCCGTTACGCGCTCCGAGGGAAGGGGCCGTAAGCCGTCGAGTGAACAGAAGCCGTCATCGTCCGAGGCCACTCCAGGGACCTCTGCGACCGGTACCAGCACGGAAGCCACATCCGAATCGACACAGACGGGGACGACTGCCACGGAGAGTTCCGAACAGACCTATACCTCCGCGACGACCGACCCAACCACCGTGACCTCCGACGCCACCGCCTCGACCGCCGCCTCCGCCTCAGCCGCCAGCGCGCCCCCCGCGCCGGCTGCCACCGCGCCCCCCCCCTCGGCCGCCAACGCGCCCTCCGCCTCGCACCCCGCCGGCGTCGTTGCACCTTCCGTTACCCCCTCCGCCGCGACGACGCTCACCGCGGGTGCGAAATCGAAACAGCTGATGAAGCCGCCCGCCGCTGTCGCATCGAAAGAAAATCGCCGTGATACTGACGCCTCGACTGTGAAACAACGAGTTGTCAAGAACGCCGCCGCCGGTACGTCGAAACCAACCGGCCCACAGCTCCTCCGCCCCCCTAGCAAGAAGGGGGGAGGGGGGGGATCGACGCATAGCAAGACGAAGATACAGAAAATCGCCAAAGCAAAGGAAGATTTGCTCCGCCTCCAAGTTGAACTAGCTGCTGCGCGCCTGGCCGCGCTAGAAACGGAGGACACCGACAGAGAAGACGAGGAAGAAGAAGATGAAGTCTCCCTCTACTCAGAAGTCAACGCCCGTGTGGACAACTGGTTGGATAACCAGGTGACTCGCCCCGTCCTAGCCATCGCCAACGAGCCTCACCGCCCTCCGTCCGAGCCGACGATCGTCCACGAAGAACCACCGAAGCAAGAAGAGGTTCATCGAACACCGGCGGGAGGTCAAGGGGACCTCGCCCTCCTAGCTGAAGCCATCACTCGGGCTGTCAGCGCCGCCCAGCGACCCAAATTTATCGAATTGCCTTTCTTCAGCGGGTCGCATCAGGAGTGGCTACCCTTCCGCGCCGCCTACTACGAGTCTGAACCAACGTTCAGCGCCGTCGAGAACATCAACAGATTACGAAGAAACTTGAAGGGGAAGGCCAGAGAAGCAGTTGAAGGATTGCTCATCACCAACGCGCACCCTTCAGAAGTAATGAAGACTTTGGAATCAAGATTCGGAAGACCAGAGTCAATCGCGATGATAGAAATGGAAACGCTTCGAGGTCTACCACGTCTCTCCGAGTCGCCGAGGGACATCTGCATATTCGCCACGAAGATCTCCAACGTCGTAGCAACACTGAAGACATTGGGTTGTTTCAACTACATGTACAACCCCGAACTTGCGAAGACATTGGTGGACAAGCTAACGCCGACGCTCCGGTACCGCTACTACGACTTCTCATCGACGCAACCCAAAGAAGATCCCTGCCTCATCAAGCTGGAGAAATTCTTCAAGAGGGAAGCAGAACTGTGCGGACCCTACGCGCTACCTGAACAGGTGGCAGCACCATCAACAGCCGCACCTCCAAAGAAGACTCAGCGGGTCACCAACGTCACAGAGAAGAGCAACACACCGAAGTGCTTCGTGTGCGACGAGACAAGCCACACCAACGCGACGGAGTGCGACACATTTAAGAAGATGGAAGCCAATTCAAGATGGGATGCTGCAAAGTCCAAACGCCTCTGCTTCAGATGCCTACGTTATAGGAGCAAGACTCACAACTGTCGGACGAGGCCGTGTGGTATCAACGGGTGCAAGTACACGCACCACAAGCTGCTTCATTATGAAAAGAAGATAGAACAGGCTGAGAAGACAGAGAAGACAGAAAACGACGAGAAAACTGAAGTCATCAATTCGACGTGGACAGTAAAAAAGCAATCCTATCTGAAGATCCTGCCGGTCCAGGTGAAGGGGCCAAAAGGAACAATCAACACATTCGCACTGATGGACGACGGATCAACGGTCACACTCGTCGACGACGACGTCGCTGCGAGCATCGGAGCTACAGGACCCGTAGATCCACTGAAGATAGAAACCATCAACGAGTTAAAGACTGCGGAATCTGCATCAAGAAGAGTGACCATCGGGCTGAAAGGGGTCAACGAACGTGAAGAGCAAATTCAAGCAAGAACAGTGAAGAACTTACAAGTCTCCTCTCAACGGGTTCCACACGAATTAGTGGAAGGATGTCCACACCTATCGGACATCAAGGGACATCTCACATACTCCAATGCGAAGCCACGCATCCTCATTGGGCAAGATAACTGGCATCTCCTGCTGACTGAAGAAACCAGAAAAGGGAACAAGGACCATCCAGTGGCATCTCTCACGCCGCTCGGATGGGTACTCCACGGAAGCCAAACGAACTCCTTCGGTCAGAAGATCGACTTCGTGTCCCACATGAAGGAAACTGAAGATAACCTCGAGGACCTGGTGAAGAGATACTTCGAGATGGACGTCCTCTGCATCAACCCGAAGAGACCAAAAACCGACCCAGAAGAGAAGGCACTTCGAATACTCGAACAGAAAACCGAGAAGATCAGCGAAACGAGATACCAAACCGGCCTCCTCTGGAAGAAGGAAGACATCAAGTTCCCGGACAACTATGAAAACTCACTGAAGAGGCTCTTCAACATTGAAAAAAAGATCGATCGCGACCCAGCCCTCAAGAAGAAGTACGTCGAACAAATGGAAGCTCTTATAGAAAAGGGCTACGCCGAGCCCGCGCCGCCGCAGAAGACGCCTGAGAAAACGTGGTACCTGCCTCACTTCGCGGTCATCAACCCCATGAAGCCAGACAAGCTGCGTGTTGTGCATGACGCCGCCGCCAAGACTAGAGGGGTGGCTCTCAACGACATGCTCCTCAAAGGCCCGGATTTGCTTCAGTCACTGCCGGGTGTCGTCATGCGCTTCCGACAGCATCTCATCGGGGTCACATCGGACATCAAAGAAATGTTCATGCAGGTCAAACTGCACACTGAGGATAGAGACGCACTGCGGTACTTGTGGCGCGGAGATCGCCGCGACAACCGACCTCCGGAAGAATATAGAATGACGTCGCTAATCTTCGGGGCATCGAGTTCGCCGTCTACAGCAATATACATAAAGAACCTGAATGCCAAGCAGCACGAAGACACTCATCCGGAAGCCGCAGCTGCCATCGTAAACAAGCACTACGTTGATGACTACCTTGACAGCTTCAGAAGCCTGGAAGACGCAGTGCACGTGACAACGAGTGTGCGCGAAGTACACAAGAAGGCCAGCTTCGAATTAAAACAGTGGAAATCGAACTCAGCGTCACTCCTGGAAGCACTGGGAGAGGAAAATCGAACAGAAGACCTAGAGCTATACAAAACAGAAAAGCAAACTGAACGAGTACTGGGTGTCATTTGGAAAATGAACTCGGACGAGCTGACATTTAACCTCAACATGGCGAGAATACCTTCAACACTCATCGAAGGAAAACAGCCAACGAAGAGAGAAGCCTTGCGCATCGTCATGTCACTCTTTGACCCATTAGGATTCGCCTCGCCTGTCACCATCAGGGCGAAACAGCTACTTCAGGAAGTCTGGCGCCGAGGAACAGAGTGGGACGACCGCATTAACGAAGATTTAGCGGAGCAATGGGAGTCGTGGATGGGACACCTGAAAAGTCTCCACGACATAACAATCCCGCGACAGTACTTGTACTACAGCGACGCCGCCTCCCTAGAACTTCATATCTTCAGCGACGCCAGCGAGTCGGCCTACTCGGCGGCCCTATTCTGGAGGGCAGTAACACCGGACGGTGAAGTGGGAGTGTCTCTAATCATGGCCAAGGCAAAAGTGGCTCCGCTCAAGCTGACAAGTATACCAAGGTTAGAGCTACAAGCAGCAGTTATGGGCACCAGACTCGCCGAAGCAGTCATTGAAGAACACGAAAGAAAACCCGACAGAAGAGTGTTCTGGACCGACAGTAAAACAGTGCTCACATGGATAAGGACCGGGTCACGTTCCTACAAACCATACGTGGCTCACCGTCTCGCAGCAATAGAAGAGAGCTCCAAGGTCAACGACTGGCGCTGGGTTCCAACGAAACAGAATGTCGCTGACGATGCAACACGAGATGTACCAACCGCCTTCGACAAGAATCATCGATGGTACAAAGGGCCGGATTTCCTCTACCTGACAGAAGACTCCTGGCCAATAGAACCTGTGAAGACCACAGAAGAAGAACCCTCCGAAGAAGAGAAGACGCATCACATGACCAGTAAAAGAAGACTGAAGCTAGCTGAGGGTCTGCCTGATCCAGCGAAATTCTCCAGTTGGGATCGCCTCCGGTACGCGACAGCACGCGTTCTGCAGTTCATCAACCTCTGCAGAGCCACCAGGCAGAAGGTCAACTACCGACGAACTAAGAAGAATAAAGAAGCAGATCCCACATGGAAGAAAAATAAGCCTACAAAAGCAAAACAACAGGCGCCCACACCGAAGAAGACATCGACACTCAACCTGCTTCCAGTCACAGCCGAGCTCCTCAAGAAAGCCGAAGAGCTCCTGATGCGTTCTTCACAAGAAGAGGCCTTCACAGAAGAGATAGAGTGTTTGAACAGCGGGAAGCCGGTGGCCAAGGAGAGCCGCCTTCACCAGCTCAGCGTCGAATCAGTCAACGGCTCACTCCGACTTCGGAGCCGTATCCAAGCAGCCAAAGACATTGAAGAGAACGTCAAGAGCCCGCTAGTCATCGCCGGGGAACATCCGACAGTGAAGTTATGGATACTGGCAGTTCATCGGCAGCTCCATCACGCCGGCGTCGAGGCGACCATCAACGAATGTCGCCAACAGTACTGGGTACTAAGATTGCGCCCCATCACACGCGCAATCCTTCGACAATGCCTCTTCTGCCGCATGAAGACTCAAGCGCCGCCACACCCAAGAACCGGGGACCTGCCAGCATGTCGCCTAGCACATCACAAACGACCCTTCACCTTCACCGGGGTCGATTACTTCGGACCTCTCGTCGTGACCGTCGGACGCACCAGACAGAAGAGATACGTGGCCATCTTCACGTGTCTCACGACGCGAGCCATCCACCTCGAAGTCGCCGGCTCGCTCAGCGCCGATTCAGCTGTAATGGCGGTCAGACGTATGATCGCACGACGTGGCTGCCCAGCTGAAATTTGGTCGGACAACGGCACCAATCTAAAGGCTGCCGACAAGGAACTACGACAAGCAATCGACGCGGCGACATCGGAAGAAGCAGCGAAGAGGACCATCTCCTGGCGTTACATCCCGCCTGGAGCTCCGTTCATGGGCGGCGCCTGGGAGCGTATGGTACGCTCCGTGAAGACCGCGCTCGCAGCAACACTGCACGAGCGCTACCCCACCGAAGAAGTCCTCGCCACTCTACTAGCTGAAGTAGAGTACACCGTCAACAGTCGTCCGCTGACCCACGTCTCCGTCAGCACAGAAGATCCTGAGGCCCTGACTCCCAATCACTTCCTACTGGGGGGTCCCGGGCGCGTGCCACAGCCAGGCACATTCTCCGAACAAGACACCATCTCCCGGTCCAGCTGGCGAGCTGCACAGAGGCTCGCTGACGTCTTCTGGCTCCGCTGGGTGAAGGAGTACCTTCCCGAGCTCCAACACCGGCGGGAGCCCCACGGACGAGGTCAAGAGGTCAAGGTGAATGACCTCGTGCAGATCGTCGACCCGAACCTGCCTCGCAACGTGTGGATACGAGGACGAGTCATCGCGGCGTATCCTGGCCCCGACAGCATCGTGCGGACAGTGGATGTGCAGACCAAGGGAGGTGTCCTGCGCCGGCCAGTGAGGAAGCTGGTGATCCTGCCTCTGTCTACGGACGACGTGCCCGCACCGGAACGAGATGCGACGCAGTCGCACGGCGGGAGTGATGTGCGAGACAAGTGAACAATAGTGTATATAGTAAGATAGTTTATAGTGTTTCGTTAATACCTTAGTTTGAAATCTTATTTTAATTTGTCATTTTGATAGTTTGATAGTTTTGTTTAACATGATGTTCTGATTGTTGCTTATCGATGTATGTTATGTTTAGTTTTCATGTTGAATTTATTTTTTATAGATAGAAATAAGATAGTAGAATAAGAAAATATATAATTTGTCATATGTTTTCATAGAAAAACTTAGCGAAAAACGCAAATATTGTCACGCGGCTCTCTTTACGGTAAAGTTCTGCCGTACTTAAGCAAACTGCGTCGAAACCGCCCTTTTTCTGATTGGTTAAAATTCGTGCGTTCTGATTGGTCGACCAATCAGAGACTTTAGATTTTCTTATGAAATTTTGTATAAATATCGGGTGGGTTTTCGCTTTCGACACAGGATTGGCTAGTGAACTACACGCTGGTCTATCCTACGCATACCAGTTTGTTATCGCGCGGACCGCTTCATTTTAACCTGCTCAACTTGTGTTTGTCCGAGTTATCGTTCGACACTCGGGCAAACACAGGGGGAGCCCACGCGCTGCCCGGCGGATCTCCGCCGCAGCGGTCGCGAGTGTGTTCACATCCAGGAGGAGATGCCGAAGCCCGGCACGCGCGGCTCGCTGGGCCGCGATGCCGGGGCTGAAGAGGAGCCACGTCCGGTGTTGGACCGGGCGACGTCACTGCCGAATATCGGCGATGCGTCGTCCGGTGCGCCGCCGGGCGTGCCCACCCGAGGTCCGGAGAAGGAGGGGACAAGAGGAAGAGGGGAGGGGAAGGCAGCCGCTGTAGCTGCCGGCCCACCGACGTCACTGGCGCCTGCGCGCGCTGCGCCAGCGCCGTCGACGAGCCGCCAGCACGCGGTACCCATCCGCCCAGCCGCGTTCCGCCCGGTGCCCATACAGGCGCCAGGGCCGAGCGCGAACCCAGGCCGCGCGCCGCAAGCGCGCGCCACCATACCACCCGCACGCGTGCCCGCGCCTGCGCGCGCAACCGCGCCCGCTGCACGGGCCGCGGCGCCCGCGCGCTCTGCCGCGCCAACCGCGCGCACCACCGCGCCGCCTGCGCAGCCCGCGCAGCCAGCGAAGCCCGCACCACCGGCGCTCACCACGCCGCCATCCGCGCGCCCACGCGCGCCCCCGGCGCGCTCTGCCGCGCCCCCCAGTTTTGTGTCGCCGCCCGCGCCCCTTGGGGCAGCAGCGGCGGCGGCACCTACGCACAAAGCCGTGCCAGCTCCCTGCATCGCCGTACCCGGCCCCCGCCTCTCGCTGGCGGGACCGGCATTGGCTGAGCGGGAGCGGCCGGCGCTGCAGACGTTCCAGGCGCCCGACTCACCGGCGCCTCCGAGGGCCTCCGCCTTCGACTCTCCGGCGATGCTGTCGGCATGCTCCTCACGCGTGGGGTCGAGCATGTCGCTAGTGTCGGTGGACTCGGCCGCGTCCGGTCGCGATAACGTGTCGCGAGACACGTCCCCGCGATCCGGGCGCTGGCCCACCGAGGGCGGAGCAGCCTCCGCGCCCCAGACGCCGATACCGCCGCCGCTCGGGTTCGGCTTCGAGTTTAATCTTGAGGCCAGACCCCAGCGGCGCCCGAGGAGCCCGGACGAGACCGCCGACGAGGAAGAGGCGAAGCGGTACTGTCTCGACCCGCCGCGGCCACAGCGCGAACGCGCGCCGCGGGGTCGGGGCGCACCCGCCTCGCCCACCTTTGCCGACGCGGCGCGGAGCACGCCGCTGCCGCCGCCGCAGTCGCCCGGACCTATACCAGCAGGGGTAAGTACTTTGAACTTACCCCCTGCCCCCCCTGCCGTTACCGCACCCCCTGCTGCCGCCCCCGGCGCCACGGCGTCGACGACGACGTCCAAGCAGCCGCCGGGGAATAAGAAGGAGAAGAAACTGAAGTACCCTCCGCTGGTGGTGGAGAAGCTGCCGAACTGGGCCGCTCATTTCCGGGCCATCGCTGCCAAGCTGGGCCGGCCGCCTAACGCTCGGCCTTACGGGTCCGGGGTACGTTTTACCCCCGACTCGGAGGAAGAGTACCGGCTGGTCCAGCGGTATCTGACTGGCCTGGAGAAGGATAGCGGCGTATCTTGGTTCGCCTATTCGCTGCCAGCGGAGCGAAACCTGAAGGTCGCCATCAGGGGGTTGCCACCGGACACGGAACCCCAGGAGATCGAGGAGGAGCTCCGGGCGTTAGGATACCAGCCGGAGTATGTGCGCCATATCAAGGGCGCACAAGGAAGACCCGGCTGCGTGTTCCACGCCATCCTTAAGAAGACGCCTGACGTCCGGGCTATATATGACACCACCGTATTCATGTACATGCGGGGTGTCAAAATCGAGGCTTGGCGGGGCAAACGAGGGCCCGCCCAGTGCCACCGGTGCCAGAAATTCCGGCACAGCTCACATCAGTGTCACCGGCCGCTCGCTTGCGTCCGATGCGGCGGGGAGCACGTGGCACGTGACTGCCCGCGCCCGCGGGAGGAGCCGGCCACCTGCGTCAACTGCGGTGGCCCGCACCCCGCGTGCAACAACAAGTGCCCCGTGTTCCAGGCGGAGACCCGGAACAAGCGAGCGGGGACCGCCGCCATTACCACCACCGCGCGCCGGCCCCCAGCGGCCACCGAAAGGCCGCAAATGGTGGAGCAAGAGGCCCAGAGCGCCACGCTAATGGCGGCGGCCAACGGGCCCACTGATAAAGGCCAAGCCCCCTCCTCGAAGCGGAGGAAGAAGAGGCGCGGGGGTAAAGGGAAGGGGAAGAACAAGGAGTCCCAACCCCCCCCTCCGGCGACCCAGGAAGAGACTCCCAAGGCCGACCCTGCCTCAAGTGCACAGGTCGTGAAAACCGACGCTACAACTAGCGCCGGCACAGCGCCGCGGCAAATCGCGGAACAAAAATCCAAACAGTTCGCTCAGAAGGCGAGCCGCGGCGCCTCCGGCGCAAACAAAGAAGAAGCCAAGACCGAGACCCCAAAAGAATTCACGACCTGTGCCATCAAACTTTTGATGGACCTAATAAAGGCCATCAGGCAGGGTCAAGATGTTGAAACGGTCATCCTTGATGGCCTGGCCATGCTGCTTACCCTGTACCATGGCTAGGCCATTGAGGGTGATTCATTGGAATGCCCGCGGCCTTAGAGTAAAGGTCGCCCCCCTCCGCCATCTCCTGAGGGAACAGGACATCGACGTGGCGCTAATAAGTGAGACCCTACTAGGGCCCGAAGATAGGGTCAGGGTCCCAGGGTATCACTTATACAGGAAGGACGAAAGGTCGGCCGACACAAATGTCCGGTACCGTGGTCTGGCGGTACTAGTGAGGCGAAGAGTCGTCCATCAGGAACTCCCCTTGCCGTCGCTCAGGAGCTTCTACGCCCTGGGGGTGCAGCTACATGTAGCCGGCGAGGACATCAACATCTACGCCTGCTACAAGCCGCCCGCGGCTCCCTTGGACCTTACCGAGCTGCGGGCCTTGCTTGTAGGCACAACACGCGCCACCATCCTCGCCGGCGACTTTAATTGCAAGCACCCGGCGTGGAACTCCTACACATCGAATACCGAGGGGAGACGGCTCTTCGCGGACTCGGAAGCCCTCGGATATACGGTGTCCGGCCCAGAGACGCCGACGCACTATCCGGACGTCGCGCGTCACATGCCGGACGTGCTGGACATCGTAGTCCACCGGGGGCTAAGCTGCCAGATCACACAACAAGTGATAGACGACGAGTTACAGTCGGACCACCAACCTGTACTCGTCGTCTTATCGGGAATGCCGACCCGACTGAAGCCCATAGCGCCACGTCGATCCACGGACTGGACAAAGTTCGTGGAAAAAGTGGAGACCACCACGCCGACTCGGCCTATCGTTACCTCCGCGGACGTCGACGAGACCGCGGACGATGTCACTGCTTGCATACAGAGCGCCTTAGAAGCGGCGACTAGCACGCAGCCGCAGGGGAGAGGGCTACTGCCGCCCCTGCCGGCGCACATAAGCGCAATGATCGCCGCGAAGAGGCGCATTCGCAAGCAGTGGCAACAATCAAGATGTCCGACACTCAAGAGGGAATTAAACCGTCTCGCGGAGAAGGTTAAGGCCGAATTGCAGGCGCTGACCACCGCGAGCTGGGAGGACAGAATAGACGCCACGGCGGACAGCTGGCCGTCGCTGCATAAGCTCTGCGGCCAGCTAACGAACACCCCAGCTCCGGTGCGCCCGCTGCTCAATAGCGACGGGGCACTTAGGTATGTAGCGGAGGACCGGGCGGAGGTCTTCGCCGAGCACCTGGAGCGTCAGTTTCGCCCGAACCCGACCAGCGACACCGACCATGTCGCAGCAGTCGAGAAACACCTGGGAGACTACTTCGCAACGCCGATAGCTCCCGATGAAGACGCGATCTTTTTCTCGCCGGGCGCAGTCAGACGCGCCATCCTAAGGACGAAGCCGAGGAAGGCCCCCGGTGCTGACGGTATCACCAACACAGTGCTGCGCCACCTGCCGTACCGTATGGTAGCGGCGCTGGCGCGCCTGTTTACGGGGATACTGCGCACGGGGGCCTTTCCCGCCTCGTGGAAGGAGGGGCGCGTCATCATGCTGCCCAAGGCGGGAAAAGACATCCTGAAGCCGGAGAGCTATCGGCCAATTACGCTGTTGCCGACAGTCTCCAAGGTGTTCGAAGCACTCCTGCTGCGACATCTCCAGCCCCACATCGCGCCGCGCCCGGAGCAGTTTGGGTTTCGGGCGGAGCATAGCACGACGCTCCAGCTGTCGAGGGTACTGCACCACCTCGCAGCCGCGCTTAACAAGAAGGAATACTCGGTGGCAGTATTCCTCGACATGGAGAAGGCCTTCGACCGTGTGTGGCACGACGGCCTAATATATAAGCTGGCCACCTCAGGCGCGCCCCGTCGCGTCGTCAAGGTGGTCTCCACTTTTCTCACAAACAGGACCTTCAGGGTGGTGGTCGACGGGGCGCTCTCTAGCGCCCGCCCGGTGCTCGCGGGTGTACCGCAGGGCAGCTGCGTGTCGCCGGCGTGTTACTCACGTTACACCGACGACATCCCCACTACCTCGGACGCCATGCTCGCGCTGTACGCTGACGACGCCGCGTACATCACTACATCGCTTAATGCGAAGTACGCGGCGGTCAAAATGCAGCGCGCGCTCGAGCTGCTTCCCGAATGGCTGTCCAGGTGGCGGCTTTCGGTTAACGTGGGTAAGACGCAGGCGATGGTCACCGGCTTTGCGCCCCTCCCACCACCCTTGAAGCTGCAGGGAGCCGACATCGCGTGGTCGCCCCGGGTCAAGTACCTAGGGGTCACCATCGATCGTCGGCTCACGATGGGGCCACACGTCCGCTCGGTCGCCGCTAAAGGTAGGGTCGCCCGCAACCTCCTTAAACCGGTGCTCTCGTCCCGAATACCGGCGCGCGTCAAGTTGGGCGTGTACAAGCTGTACGTGCGCCCAATCTTGACGTACGCCGCCCCGGCATGGTTCGCCCTCACGTGCGAGTCGAGCCGAAGGCAGCTCCGCGCGCAGCAACACCTTGCGCTGCGGACCATAATGGACGCTCCTCGCTACGTGAGGAACGATGTCCTGGAACGGGACCTCGGGATTGAGAGCCTGGACCAGTTTGTGCGGCGCCTCGCGAAGGGAATGTTCGCGCGTGCCGACGCATCCGCCTGGCCGCATGTTCAGGACATTGCGCCCTGGCACGCGCGCCCCCCCGACGCGAGACCCCTACCCCGCGACCTGGTAGCGGACGATGACCCCATCCACCACCGGATTTGACGCCTCGAGTGAACCGTACCCAGCCGTACCCACTACGTACCCTGGTTACACGCGGCTCACTCGACCCAATAGCACTCCACACTCATTACACACACATTCGTCGCGTGGCGTGTGCTAAGTTAATATAGGCACGTTACGCGGCGAACTCAGCCATTCACTACTACACAGGCGCCTAAACTCACACGCGTATGCGCAGCGCGGGCCGCGGTACGCGTTGACACTGGGCGGTGTTACACAATACAATACCGCTCACACATACATGACGCTCCTTAGCCCGGACCGTGGACGGCTAGCTCTGGAAGCGGGGCGGGCGGGAGCAATATCACCCAATTCTGTAGGAGCGTCGAGTCGGCACCTCCGTCGCTGGTCGTCCCCCGCCGGGCCTCCCCCAGGTAACTGGGGGTCTCACCTGGCGGGGACAGACCGCCGAGGTGTCGTGAAGAAAGCGGCGCTGTGAGACAGCGTCGTGGCGCGCCTACAGAAAAACAACATGCAATCACTCACATGGGCGCGCGCAATATACGTGCGCCCAACATTGCCGCAGGCCAATGTAGCCGACCTAGGGAGGGGCCTGTATTGGCAGGCCACCGCATGGCCTCCGCGGCCGGGGGGCGAAGCCCCGGCACCGCTCGCCACGCCCCCTGACGGGGGCGTCGCGATATCCACACTTTCGACACAGTCGGCAGTCGGCAAGCAGCAGTACTAGAAGAAACACTAGAAGAAATAAACTTCAAGAAAACTTCTCAAGCGGTTTTATTCCTCACCAATCCAGCGGTAGCAAATGTGTCCTGCACAGCTGCCATAGAATGAAATAAAGTACACTTTAAGAGCTGTCATATGACATAGGTTTCATCACTGTTGCACAATGTTGAACATTTTTAAAAAACGCATAAAAAACCGTTTTCGCGCTGGATTTGAACTTAGCTGCCATAGAATGAAATAAAGTACACGCCAAGAGCTTTCATATGACATATAACTCATCACTGTTGAACAATGTTGAAAAAATGAACCCAAAATGACGCATTTAAAAAACGCATATAAAACCGTTTTCGCGCTGGATTTGAACTTAGCTGCCATAGAATGAAATAAAGTACACTTTAAGAGCTTTCATATGACATAGGTTTCATCACTGTTGCACAATGTTGAACATTTTAAAATAACGCATAAAAAAACCGTTTTCGCGCTGGATTTGAACTTAGCTGCCATAGAATGAAAAAAAGTACACGCCAAGTGCTTTCATATGACATATAACTCATCACTGTTGAACAATGTTGAAAAAATGAACCCAAAATGACGCATTTAAAAAACGCTTAAAAAACCGTTTTCGCGCTGGATTTGAACTTAGCTGCCATAGAATGAAATAAAGTACACTTTAACAGCTTTCATATGACATAGGTTTCATTACTGTTGCACAATGTTGAACATTTTTAAAAAACGCATAAAAAAACCGTTTTCGCGCTGGATTTGAACTTAGCTGCCATAGAATGAAAAAAAGTACACGCCAAGTGCTTTCATATGACATATAACTCATCACTGTTGAACAATGTTGAAAAAATGAACCCAAAATGACGCATTTAAAAAACGCTTAAAAAACCGTTTTCGCGCTGGATTTGAACTTAGCTGCCATAGAATGAAATAAAGTACACTTTAACAGCTTTCATATGACATAGGTTTCATTACTGTTGCACAATGTTGAACATTTTTTAAAAACGCATAAAAAAACCGTTTTCGCGCTGGATTTGAACTTAGCTGCCATAGAATGAAATAACGTACACTTTATGAGCTTTCATATGACATATAATTTATCACTGTTGAACAATGTTGAAAAAGTGGGCCCAAAATGACGCATGGTCCTTTGCACTTTCAATTCACCAATTAAGAGCGTAGACGGGCTGCATTTTTTCCATACAAACGTATTCCCCTATTCTCTTTCTGGATAATGCCTCAAGAGTAATCATTTTTATTTATAAAAATCTAGGTCTATTGAAGGTTATTGCCCCTGTTATTTTTTTTTTTCAAAAAAATTATTACTTACAAAAATAAATATGATTTTCTGAAAACCTAAAAAAAATCCCCGTTTTTACCTACGTATTCAGACGACTACCAAAGAAAATCGAAATGTTTTTAGATCTATTCTTCCTTTAAATTTTGATACCAAAAATATTTTAATCGGCTTAGGTTTTGAGGAGAAAACAGGGGAATACGAAACGTTGATCGGTCATGGTTTTTTCTAGGTAAAATCGTTCTGAGCTGCAGTTGTCCCTATCGCACTCTACGGGGGGAGACTAGAGGGAGAGAGACAGCAATAGTTTATTTAAATACCTATTTCTCAATTCTCGCGCAGCCCGTCTACGCTCTTAACACCATCAGATATACAAGTTCACGATTATCTTTTACTTCTAGTAATAAATATTAAATAATAATGTAGCCATTCAGTACGTTTCTTACGTATGTCATCAAAAATAGGTTGTTTTATTTTTATTCTTTTGTAATTCTCTTCAAAAACCTATAAACCTATTTAAAACACTTTTCTTTACAAAATACTTACAAGATAATGTTTGTAGTGTAATGGTTTCTTTGTACACCGAATAACAGCTCTAATACAGCCATTATACAGCTTCTCTTTTGGTTCTACAGCTACTATACAGCTCTAGTAACGCAAAAAGCTGTAGGTATAATATGGGCCCTTTTTTAGGGTTCCGTACCCAAAGGGTAAAAACGGAACCCTATTACTAAGACTTCGCTATTTGTCCGTCCGTCCGTCCGTCCGTCCGTCTGTCTGTCACCAGGCTGTATTTCAACAACCGCGGTAGCTAGACAGTTGAAATTTTCACAAATTATATATTTCTGTTGCCGCTATAACAACAAATACTATTTTTAGTATTTGTTGTTATAGGGTCATTATTTAGGGCGGGATAAAAAAAAAATTAAAAAAAATTTGGTTATTTTTATTAAATTTGCTTTATTATGGACGAGAACACGCATAATAATTACAGATAAAATAGAATTAAAGATGGATACAGTTTATTTATTAAAAAAACTCAGTAAAACGTTTTTTGTAGGTAACGAAAGTGATCGTAAAGACCACGAAAAATAACACTTCTAGGAATCATAATCAGTCTCTTAATTTAAACCTCTGTTAAACCTTAACCAAAGGTACGTATAAAACTAAGAACAATAATTACTTAGAGAACAATGAACTTAAATAATAATTAGTCATGAAAAAAAAAATAAAACACTTTGACCACGAAAGCGATGTCACCTAAGTTACCTCACTAAATTAATCTTAATTTGAGCCAGTGCTATCCGAATCAAAGAAAAAAATACGGTTTTTACGGGGATTCGGTGCTCCAGCATACCACAGTATCAGTTGAAGAAGGTCTAAGTTTACCAAGACAGAGCTCACGCGATGTGGATATTTAGCCTGAATTCGGTGTTTCAGAAGGTATAGCGAGCCTGCAGCACTTGTGGTATCTGAATCCAACGCAGAAGCCATTTCAGATGTAGATGGCGAGCTTGCTGCACTGGTGTTATGTAAATTGAACGCTGCTTCTGTCTTCTTCTAAGGCAAATGGAATATTTTTCTTTTTCTCTATTAACTTCTGCATTGTAATTTTTTTATGCTCTCGTCTTTTTGCCTTCTTTTCTTCATCAGTAGTTTTGTTGCGAGTTCTGGCCGTAGCTGTAAGAAATATTTTTTTATTTTTTGATAAATCGTATTTCGTTATTAAAATTCATGGAATGTTAAACTGTTGACCATATGATGTAGCTTGAGGTATTGGCGACTGTACCACCCCTATTCAATAAAATGATCTAATTGTGAACAAAAGAAGTCAAAGGATGCTGGCTTCAGCAGTGTTATTAAGTCGACATTAACCCTTTTTTAATCTTGACCACGAAAATGAGGACCACGAAAGTGATAATTATGCACTTTACCGGTTCTAGTATGAAACAGTATTGAGGTTAGAAAAAATACAATAGCCTATTTGCAACATATCCATAATTCGAACAGAAGAAGTATGTAATTCTATTTTTTAATTACCAACTTACGAAAATACAGCTGTCACGAAAGTGATGCACGATCTTTGACACAATATTTTTAACACACCGAATATGTTTTTAAACAAAAACCGTTAATATTTTCAATCTAAATTTTTTTGCGATGTTAAAACAGTCAATTATAGTGTTGCTACTAACAAGTATATTTTGGGTTGACCATTATTTAGTTAAAAATAATATAAAATATGAGTGACCACGAAGGTGATGATGGTTTTCGGAACAACATAAATCTTAAAAAAAATTAAGGATATAAGTCTGTTTATTTTTTGTCATTCATTTAAGATATAGTAATATACATTATTCATTACAAAAACCTAATGAAAAGGTCCGTTTTCACTTAAATTATATTTTTAATAAACGCAAGAAGTCCAGTGTATATCACCTGAACAGACCACGTAACGTGATTTTTATTTAAAAAAAATTAAATTTCACAACGTTTTTAATAAAAATAAATATTTAAACAAACATACAGTAATAAATAAAGTAAATTTCAGTTATAATTTGAATCAATAACACTCATTTCTATTCTGCTTTGTAAATTATTACGCCTGAACAGAATTTCACCACCTAAAATAATGACCCTATAGCGGCAAAATAAAATAAATATTTAAGGGGGGCTCCCATACAACAATCGCGATTTTTTTGCCCTTTTTTGCTCGATATCAATAATGGCACTGTTGCCATTCAAGTGCCTACCTGTGTAGGCACTTGAAATATTCACAAAATACTCAGTTGTATTTTTACTTTAATAATAAATAATAAAATTGAAATAAAATAAATATTTAAGGGGGGCTCCCATACAACAAACGTGTTTTTTTCAGCGTTTTTGCCTTGTGGTACGGAACCCTTCGTGTGCGAGTCCGACTCGCACTTGGCCAGTTTTTTTTACTTATAAGGACTGTATAAGCGCTTAAACAGCCTTTATACAGCTTCTACTATAAAAACGAACTTAAAGACAGCTTGTATACAGCTTGCAATGCTACTTGGGTAGGATGGACTTGTTAGAATACAAAATATCCGATTCCTATTAAAAAACTTCAGTGTTACTCAAACGTTTTATCTGATAATTGAATACTAGTACCTCCGTATTAACAATTAACAGTATGAGTAAACCATCTAGACATAGGTAGGTACAACTACTTACTTATTACCGACGACTCCATGCAGTTAAGGAAAAGGAGCAGAATCATGGAACTTCGACATCTGCGGATCCAATTTCAATTCAATCTGGCTCATCAACTCCTAGAAATACAACATCAAATGTTCAACCAGATTGTGATACTTCTCAAGAACAAAATACCACGTCATCTCAGTTTCCAGATGCACAACTGACAACGACTGTTGCTGAACATGACGATTAGTATTTTAGTGGTGATGAAAATCTATCACATCGCGCGATACTTCGTACCTACCTTTCATCTTTGAACACCTGTAATATAATAATTTCACACAAGGCCATCTGATCCCAAATTAAGCTTGTAGTAAACTTGTGCGATGGGTATCAGCCAGCTGATCATCATCATCTGCCTAGCCTTTTCCCAACTAAGTTGGGGTCGGCTTCCAGTCTAACCGGATGCAGCTGAATACCAGTATTTTACATGGAGCGACTGCCTATCTGACCTCCACAAGAAAAAATAATCTGCTGATCCATACCTACATTATGTCGAGTTGCGAACATGTATGGATCAGCTAAGCAGATTTTTTTTCACGATTCAGGGTTGGTCCCATAGTAAAAGTTGTTCATAATGATATGACCCCTTTTAACGATTAAAACGATCAAAATGTAAGGGTGTATTTACAAATATAAATACATACCTGCCGGTTGATTCTGTAAAAATCTCACCGTGAAAACTTAATTAGGTGAAGTGAGGTTGTTTTTGCTAGGAATTGACACTATTGACAGCTCACTCCACGCTCACTTCACCTAAGTTTTCACGGTGAGATTTTTGCAGAATAGCAGCGCATAATAGATAAATTACATCCAGACACAAATGCTCATCACATAAATGTTTGCCCTGGGTGGGAATCGAACCCACAACCCCGAGCTTAGCTTAGCTTACCCAATAGGCTACGGAGCCGACCAACTGTGAACTCTGTTCTGTAATTTTACTTATATTACCGACTTAAAAAAAAGGAGGTTATCAATACGAAATGTATGTAGGTACCTATGTAATATTATTGGAACTGCATTATATTCACATATAACAATCTAATAGGGCTTCCAAACAAATATACAAAATTTTATAGATGTAGGTGTGTATGGAGTATGAATGTCCACGCATTTCTCCGCAACATTAATCGGATTGTGACATAAAAGTAGATATAATGGATGTCAGTTAAAAGTTGCATTAAACGTTCAATCATTCGATTGTCGTTCATTCAAAACTGTAACAATCTGATAACAATGTTTTTTGTTTCAACACTTTTATGTTTCATCTTCCCCACTTTTTGTCGAGGTGGCAAGACTAGGTAGACACAGCTACTATATTTGTTACCTGTGAAGTAATATAAATAAGTAACAGTTTCTACACTACGACCGAAATGGTTTTATGGGAGATATTTGAAATAATCACTCTGAAAGTTTAAAGTAATCAAACATCTATGCAAGTTCAAAAAATATGGATGTCACGTGATCAACTTTGAACGATCTTCAATCCTATTTACTTCTATACAATTTATAATTTGTTTTTTTACCCATTTATATTTTTAATTTCATTGATGCCGAAAAGAAGAGCGTTTGTAATTATTTTTGTTACCAGAATACCTCTCAGATAGAGAAAAATGTCCGGGGTTTTCGAAATTTTTGTCTGGGGTCCGTAATTGGGGTGGAGGTTGGAGGTGATGGCAGCCCTACTCGAGGATAAAGGTGACTTCCTCTTGAGCGAGCTTGAATCCCTCGCTGCACTCAGGATAATATTCCCACGCCTCGCTCAGGAGTTAACTCAGGGCTCCCTCATCGCTACGCTCGGGAGCCCTAGAATCCTTCGTTATGTTCGGGATTCAATACCGTGACATAAGATTAGTGCTGTATCTGCTTATTAGAACCTATATACGCATAACCATGGGTTAAAAAGCAGGCTTCACGTTCCCCGTTTGACTATTACCAATCTATTTATTCGTCCTGATACCCTTATTTATACCGTACCTACTGAAACCAAACGACATACAATGTAACGTACCTATACATACGTAGGCTCCTATATAGTATTTACCACCGCCCGAGTAGAAAACATGTAGGTACACCGACATAACTAATAACTATATTTTACTTTTTCAGGTGATTATGTCAAGGTACAAGCAACCTAAAAAGCTGGAGACCCTAGCATTGGGTAGACTTGGAGATTGGGTGGCTCAACAGGCTGAGGAGTTAATGTTGCCAATTACAATGCTTACGCAGCGAGATACTAACGAAGCCCAAACAACACTGTCGCGCAATGTTGAGACCATACGGACGTATTTAGATATTAACGTTCCTTGGATGTTGCATGATTTATTGGTCCATGAAACTATCAGAGCATTGTCAGAACTCCTTGAGAAAACTAAGCAGGCATTAGGATTTCGACGTAGCATGGGGAAATTTGTCAGTCAAATGAATGTTATTATAAAAATGGCAGAAGTGTTATTTACCAAAAATTTAACTGTAGTTTCTATTGACACCATTCCAAAGATATTACGGCCCGTATTTTATTCTAAGTTAAACATGCTAAACGGACTCGTGTGCCTTAATTTAGGATCCCTATCCGGAGGCTGGAAAACTGTAGATATGGAAGGTACTATAATAAATTCTTTAAAGGAACTACACTGCTTAAAGTATTTAACTATGAACTATGACTGTACAAATAACATATTACAATGTATCGTTGACAATTGTAAATTATTACAAAAATTGGACGTGTCTTGTTCGAAATTCGTTGCCAATGACAGTATGGATATTGTTGTGAAAATTAAAAACTTGAGAAGTATTCAGTTATACAGAACTTTTGTGACTTTAGAGGGCTTCCTTAAAGTGCTTTTAAAGTGCAAAAACATCGAAGATATTGGTAGATGTGACGAAATCGGACGACTTTTGGAGCACATTGACTTAAATTACTCTGAAGTGTTGACATTTAATTTGAAAACATATGTCAGTCGTTACGCGACAAGCAATCAATTGCAGTTAGCAATTCAAATGTGTCCCTTTATAAGAAGTATGACCGTTTTTCACAACAGAGACTTGCAAAGTGATTTAATGGTTCTTATAGGCCTAAGGGATCTTAGAGAACTTAAATTGTTATCATGCGACTTCTACGCAGATGAGATAAAACAAGTTCTTCAAGTAAAGGGCTGTAATCTTGTTAATTTACACCTGGAGCATGTTGATCAAATTGATATAAATGCTCTGATGTATATCAGTCAAATGTGCCCTTTTTTAGAGTCCTTAACTTTATACAATTGCATCTTAATACAGCACACGTCCTTTTATACAAAAAATCTAGAAATAGCACCGTTTCGTAACCTTAAAAAGATTACTTGTGTATCAACTTGTTCAGAAGAGCAGTTATTATTTATTTTAACAAATTGCTTGAATATACAATTCATTCACTTAGGTACCGCAATACAACTTACCGATGAAATAATGTTCAAAGTACTAGACAAAAATCCACTCATTTATTTAAAAGAACTCCGTATAATGCAGTCCGATTTCCTAACAATGATTTCCATAGAGAGAATCATACAAAGCTGTATGAGTTTAGAGGTATTAGTAGAGTTAGAGAGTTGGTCTCTGTTAACTGAAAATGATCGTGAATATGTTAGAAATTATATAAAAATTAACAATTATAACATAGACACATCTCCAATCAGCAGATATGAATAATTTTAGGTAAGCACTTTGCCATTTGAGATTTGTTCATACGGAACAAATCTAACTGATTCTAATTCTGTAAATATGTAGGTATTATATAAATAAAAACGAATCGCCGAAATGTATGTACAGACGCCAGCACATCAAGCTACCCGAAACTGTCAAATTTTCCCGATAAAATTTGAACCTTATGCTTTAGCGATAAAGTTGAAAACCTATTAAAGAAATTTGACAGATTGTAGTAGCTTGATTGTGCTGGCGTCTCTGTACCTACGCCACTGACCTGTATATACTACCTACTACTTTTGTACTTGTTTAATAGAGGTCAGTGACCTACACGCATAACTTCCGAACGACTGCACTAAATTGGATAATTCCTTAGACAAAGAAAAGTATAGACGGCGGGTAGCGCCATTTCATTTCCACAAGAAAGGGATAAAGTATTGAGTTATTAATTATAAGTAACAGAAAAGGATAAAGCTATACTATTTCCGTCTCTCAGTGCGTGCCTGTTTTTTCAAGGCAGCTACATAAGTAGCCAATGTTATTTAGGTTAGTTTTTTGTCTCATGTGTGGCCACGCTACCCGATGCTCTATAGCTTTCTTATCTTTTTTTGTTGTGTTCGGTGTTGCCAGGACAAGGTTTGTATGAATAAAAACTTCGGAAGTTCAATATTAATATGTAGGTAGGTATCGAAATACAAAGCAAATGGCGATGGCGTCAACATGATTAAAAACTTTAGGCATTTTCTCATTCTTTGTATTGTTTTAGCTTTGTAAAAGCATTGAAAATTATTTTAAAATAATGTTAGTCTGTAAAGCTTGACTAGAACATCGTCATTTATTGAGTTTGTTATGTATATTTTGAAACGTTTTAGGGTTGGGTATTTATTTTATTTTATTCTCTTCGGGAACTTGCAGCTATTTTTTAATATTATAATGTTCTTAATAATCATTACAAGTTTCCACTTTGGTAAATAAAACACCTTATCTCAACCTTAATTTCTTTTTGTTTTATTTTTATTATTGTGCAGATGCTAGAGCACATCAAGCTACCCGAAACTGTCAAATTTGAACCTTATATTTTAGCGATAAAGTTGAAAATCTATTAAAGAAATTTGACAGATGGTAGTACCTAGCTTGTTGGTGTGCTGGCGCCTGGCGTCTGTAACTTGCATTTCAGTCACACAAACTTCCAAATATCTCGTTAGATTCTTTGGTTTTCCCATACCGAAGTAAGTACCTACCTATAGGTATATGACTTCGACGACTCATCAAAAATAAATCATTTCAAAATGTGCATCTGGATTGGGGTGTGTAATGATAAATGATAAATGATTTTTATTTCTGTAAGTAGGTTTGTACAAACCCTTTTACACGTCAATCATATTTTTTTTTTAAACTAGTGTTTGGTATAAGTAATAACAGATAGGTAGTCTAATTTCATTTGACATAACTTTCATATGATATAATTTTCATATGCTATAAACACATTTAACCTAATTTCATATGATCTAATGTTATATTTGATATAATTTTAATTTGAATTCTCTAATTTCATTTAGTATAACGTTCATTTCATATCATTTTCAATTTGTATACTCAATGCTCTTTTTATATACTTAATGGTCATTTGACCTAACTTTCATATTAACTAATTTTCTAAGGTAACGCATCGTTCTTGAGAAAAGCAAATTATATTGTAACCTAACCTCAAAACATTAAAGTTGCTTCTGCATATTCGTCTCCGGCGGTTTCCAGTTTTCGCGGGGCCCCCTATTTCTGTGTAAAGGGTTTAAAGTAACCTAACTTTTTTTTTTAACGTGGAGAAATGCTCATTCATTCTGCACTACCACGGGGAGATAGTGCAGTTATGTGGGACTCTAACCCACTAAAACTCCACGGTGTCCTCCTCTGCCGCTTACGGCGGGAACACGGGCACGCGTTAGCACTCATCCGTGAACCCGCCACGGCCGTCCGTCACCGGACCCTCCTCTGGGGAGTACTCCCCATCACCAGCGCACCAGAACACATAGCACGCCGTGACCACCCCAGGGACCAAACCAGCACATGGGCGCCAGACGACCCTGTGTCTGAGCACCCTTGGTCCCCCTTCGACGGGTCAGATCATTGGCCCCGCCGCCTGCCAATTTTCGGCCGCAGAGGATAGGGAGAGCGGCCAACGTCATACCAACACTCCTCCTCCCCTGCGGCACCACCGCGTCCGCCATCAGACGGTGGCGACCCCGTCAAGGCCGCGGAAGGTAGGGAGAGCGGCGCACCGCAATACCGGCACTCCTCTCCCGCCGTGGCCTCCAACCCTCAGCCGCGATGCCTCCCATACGACATCGCGGCCCACCTCAGTTGCGATGTCGCCGAAGCGGCACCGCAACCTACTTGTTGGCCGCTACGTCGTCGGCTTGTCGGCAAAAGCCCTGACGAGCGGCCCCTCCTCGGGTTCCTCTTCGCTTCACCGTGGGTGTCCAAGCCACGGCTACTGAGCCCCCCCGCCTCGACAATGCGGGAGACCGGGGGGGAAAGTAACCTAACCAAACCTAACCTCGAGTGCCCTTCGCTCGCTCTTGCATCCTACGTCGCCTTTTGCGTTCGTTGAGTTCGGGTGCGGTAACGGTAACGTAAGTATGTAGCGAAAGGAGAAAAGATAATTCGGAAATAATTCGGAGTATTGAAAATCGGAATGTCGTTTTTCGTTTTTAAGAAATTGTGTAATAATAAGTCAGTAAAACGTTTTTATTCCAAACATAAAAAATGAATTGTTTGTCAAATAACACGTACCTGGTAATTATTTTTAAAGTGAATTATTTAGCAAACTTGTTGTTATAAATAATGATGAAATGTCAAATCATGTTTTTGCTAATCGTTGCTTGTCAATCAAAAATTTGTAAATTATATTTTTGTTGAATCAGTTCAACAAAAATTAATTAACAAATTTTTACTACAGGGCACCGTTTAAAATCTAATCAGTTTTTGCAAAAATAAAAGTAGACATTTCCAAATTATATTAAACGTTACATAAAGATTTTGAATATTATAACCAGTGATCGGAAAAAGGTGAGCTAAAATACCTAAAGTTCGAAAAAGAACAGAGATAAAGTGGAGACGCCTTACGACAAAATATATTTTTGGGACTTATGTCGGGGGTTTCAACACATTACTTAATTACAACTAAAATTAATAAAGTAAAACAACTATCGAATTCATTTCCTGTTTCTGTTTTTGTTTTGAATATTAACGACAGGATTGCGAGTAGGTACAACATTTGAGCACGGACTAAAATATAAAACAACTGTTTGAATAAAATTCCATGAATTGTTGAATAAAATAAAAAATTCAAACATTTCGAAAACGGTGCGTCCTAGGCAAAAAATAACCAAAATTTAACCCCCCCTTTGTGACCCCTGTGCAAGCAGTATCCATTCCCAACATGAAATAAGGAAAAAAAAATTTCGACCGACAAAATTTTTTTTTTTTCAATAGTTTGCGGGTTTTTTACATCAGTGGTCCACATGGTTTTCGACTAGAGCAACAATTTCTTTCCAAAAGATTTTCATCCGAGCCACCATTTTTGAAATATAGAGCGTTTTATATAAAATAAAATTCGGAGGCCCATAATTCGGAAACCTAAATAGTTTCTATGGTCAAGGTTAATTCGAAACTGCAATAAAATTGGGACATTTTTGAAAAAAAAAAAAAAAAAAAGTTTTTTAAGTCCTCGCGCCAGTGCCCCTGGCTACACTCCAACCGGACCCAATTCTTTACCGGAATTAATAACAATAGAAAACGTATCTAATGGTTATTGAGAATGTACTCCTTGTTTTTGAAGTCGGTTAAAAAGGAAAATGAATTCAATTAGTGTACCTACTCTATTAATAACATTAATATTAAATGTAGGTACTTAAGTGATGTCCCGAAACCCCGACATTAGTCCCGAAAAAATATTTTAGTACTTAGTAAGGAAGTCTCCGACTAGGCAAATTAGCTCTACCTATTCCGATCATTGATTATAACAACCGAATATTATATTAATTGAATATTATTTCAAATGTGCTTTATATAAACTGTTCAATACCATATGAAATTAGGTAAAATGAAATTATATCAATAGTTCATTATATCCAGGCGGTTCAATCTTAGTACAAAAAACTGGGGACAGCAGTGGGTACAATGATACTAAATCACGACGTATGTAATATTCCTTAAGCGAACAAGTTGATGGGTGTTTTTTTATTTTGTCGGATTATATCGTGACGTAGATGGATAAGATAATAACTAGGGAAAACAGATGGCGGCTCTGCACTAATGTTCACTAAAATTCCAACAGATGGCACTACAAGAAATCAAACAATGACGATTTTGTGAGGCTGATTGCTACTAAAATAGTAGATTTTATTATAATTTGTGACAATATTATTGATCAATTCCTAAGATTATAATAATATAAATTAGTTAATAAGACGTTTCATTGTTATTGGAAAATACTATCAAATATTCCAAAAAAAATTAATAATATCAATCATAACTTTACTCCAGTAGAATGCAGCGACGCGATGGTAATATTTCATTAGTGGTCTATTTATTGATGAATAAACTGGTAACCCCAAATGCAAATGTCTGCTGCTGATGCCTGACGTTTGCGCCGGTTTCATGTTGTAATTTTTGCAAATTTTTTTTGTGATCTTTCTGTGTTTCGTTTTGCATTTGTCGTTGAGTTGAGCTAAAGTTCCCGCCCCTAAGACGACCCACTGACCTTCCTCCGGCTTATCCATAATTGTGACCAGAAAGGAATTGTGTGATTTTATATCAAAACTGAGACAGGACTCTGGTATAGTGTTTGACGGAGGTTACACGTTCATTCTGATGTCAGTTCAGTCTGTGACCTTGATCACGTCTAGAATGATGGCAGAATGATGGAATGACGCGCGGTATTACACGGTAAGTCAGACTGACGATCAGTCTAACCGAAAACTTCTACGCGATAACACGCATGCATTTGGTATGGATTTTAACAAGAAAAATAATATGCTCCCGTTGCCTTCGTTGACAGGGCTAATATTATAATATATATATTAGTAGAAAAAGAAAGCGGTGGTATAAAAAGTGGCTAATGAAAAGACCATAAATTCACTTAAATTTACAGAATGAGATATGAGACAGATAAAGATATATTTATTGCATAACTGTGTACATAAAGTTCATATACATATTTTTTTGTTTGTTTCAACAGTCTACCCGAGTCGGATATGTAATAAGAAATTGGGTACTTACAAATTCTATTTTTTATCAAAAAACTCATGCAGATTAGGGATGTGAAAAAATAATCGATTATAGAAAAAATCGATTAATAATTGATATTTTTTCTATAAAAATCGATTTTTATAATCGATGTACATATTACAAAAAATCGATTAATAAAAAATCGATTTCTTATTCACTGCCGATTTTTTTCACCTAGAATTTAGAACGGCCGCGCAACACAGCTTTTTAGTCAGGAGCGCGAAGCCGCAAAGTACCGCGAAGTTTACCACTAACTAATAAATGAATGACGCTAAAGGGCGCTCCACACGGCTAAGATACTATAATATTTTATCTTTGTAATCCTTTTGTAATCCCCATAAATATGAAATAAATAATATTATCTTCGTCGTGTGTTATTGTATCTTAAGGGGGAAGCGCTAAGGTGGCCCGCGAAATTCAAATTTTCTTACGTTTTTTACAATTTGCTGGTCGGTATTAAGTTGTACGCTGATTAAAATATGATTCGCGGTCGTAACTAATAATTATGTATTTACAGAATTATAATCATTACAATCAGTAATACAACTTGTTAAGTTAGTATAATCCCCAAATGTCAAGATTTCATGAAATAGTCATTCTTGGGGATTACATGGTCTTAGAGAGTTGTGTTGATGACTTTAATGATTATAATAATTTTATTCTGTAAATACATATTTGTTACGGGCGCGCAAAACTTTAACTTAGAAAGATGTATTAATGATTCTTAGGATTAAAATTCTCTAAATATGTACCTGTTATTGTCGCGAATAATATTTTGATCAAGATACAACCTGACACTGACCTGCAAATTGCAAAAAACTTAAGAAAATTTGAATTTCGCGGTCTACTACTATCCATTCACCCTAAGAAATTTCTTCCTGCGAAAGGAGAAATTAAAAAAAAAACCTTTTTTGTGTAAAATTAATGTTTCGCTTGTTGATATTATTATTATTAACCCTTCGCATGTCGCGTGTACAGGGTATGTACAGATAACAATAGAATTTCATGCGACGGGTTAATAAAACAGTGCTGTGATAGTGATTATCGTTATTTCAGGCGTTTAATTTAATCTATAAAAAAAAAGGAAAAAATCGATTATTTTTTAATCGATTTTATTACTAGGCAAAATAATCGATTAATTAATAATCGATTTTTTATGTATACTGTCACATCCCTCATGCAGATTATAAAATACCTTATCAATTAACATTTTCTTCAATTTATTTTTAAACATATTTCCATTTAATTCTTTAATTGCTGGCGGTAACTGATTGTACACCCGAATAGCAGTAACATAGGTACAGACGCCAGCACATCAAGTTACTACAATCTGTCAGATTTCTTTAATAGATTTTCGACTTTATTGCTAAAACATAAGGTTCAAGGTTGATTGGGAAAATCTGACACTTTCGGGTAGGTTGACCTGCTGGCGTCCGTACTTTTATATTACATCATATTGTTAATAACTGGTAAATTAATGTCATATTTATATTGTTTCCGAATATTTAGACACAGGAGAAGAAGATGACTATGCTGATTATTATCGAATTAAAGAATTTAATTTAATTTTTTTTTATTCCAAAGAATAGGTAACATTTCTAATGTAAGAATAAATTCTTTCTCCGGGGCTAATGGTAGAGATGGGGACGTCGGGAGCGGCGAGGGAGTCGGCGCAGGCGGCGACATGTCGTGCGACTCCATCGCTGTCTAAGCAGTGACTGACATCAGACTGATAGCTAATAAACACACGTTCATTCTGGCATCAGTCTGACCAGACTGACAAAAATTATTAAAATATTTAAATAATCATCATTCTGGACCATCATTCCATCATTCTACGTGTTACACAATCAGTTTCCCGTCATTCTGACGTAAATCACAGACTGAACTGACATCAGAATGAACGTGTAACCTCCGTCTTTGAGATAGGACTCTTTTATTTCATCTGTGTTATTGCACCATGTCTTCGGACAAGCACTGCTGTGTTCCAGAATGCAAGGAGAGTGGAGGTATGTCAGACTTAATTTTAGTTATTTTACTTGCTTGTTGAAAGTACTGTTGTACAAAGGCGGCCATGTTTTTTGTTTGTGCAGAATAACAATAATTTTGCTTTCTTCTTTGTTTCCATGCATTATCTACCAGTCAACATAACATACAGTAATCTGTTGATCAATCCTTAATTTCCGTATTTATGAAAGTACTCTGTGATCCATTGCTTATAAAAGTTGTCCATGAATTTGACACTATTTATTATGAATCTTCATCATCACAGTACAAACTTATGTATTATCATAAGAAAACACTGCGACTGAACTTGGTCAATGTAAAAAACCTTGATCATCCATTGTCATCTTTGATCAAGTCATACTGATACTGTACCATTAGCACCCATCGGCCCAAAGTTCACCAACATTATAGTTAGTCTATTTGTTTATGAATGCTAGAGATCTTAGATTAGATTGATTTATTTATTTCTAAGTTTATGATACATTAATATCTTAGATCTACATATATTTATATCTTGACAGTATAACAAAATTAGTGTTTAGGAACTTGACTTAATTATTTTCCAATTTTAAGGACTACATTATTTATTTTAGGTACGCGTCAAGTGCTGCATGGGTTCCCAAATCCTGAAAGCGATAGAGAACGCTTCAACACATGGCTTTATACGATTGGTAGTGATTATCTTGGGCTTGGAAAACGAGCGCATATTTAAGTACCGCCATGTGTGTCACTCACACTTCGAAGATAAATATCTATGTCGTAACAATAAAATCGGCAAAATTGCTGTTCTAACATTAAATATGCCAGGTTAGTATAAATCATCACTGTACATAAAAGAATATACTCCACTGTGCTATATGTATTCCTGTTGGATTTATGTTGATGCTTTAGTAATTTATGGTTCTTTCTTTCAGCACCATTGGTACTGAAAAGATTTACATCTGTTATTAGAAAGCCATTAAAACAAATTTTGGATCTGCCATCAACCTCATCAGGTACCTATTTATAATTGTACTCTTAATATGCTTAAATTTGTGAAAAGCATTTACTTAAATTAATCATAATCATGATGTATTTTTCTTCCAGCTCACACTTTAAATTTTGAACATGTGCCGCATACATCACCAGTTAATAGAAAGCCAGTACAACAAAGTCTAGAGCTGCCATCAACATCATCAGGTACCTTATTATACTCTTGAATGATGGGCATTTTTATATGGAGCCTGGCCTCAGGCCTGATGACAAATAGAGTTCTAATGTATGTCAACTTATTGCTTATTACCAGCAATTACCATAGCAAAACATTTTATCTCAAAAATGGTTTGTATGTTTGTTATGTCTCAAAAATGGTGTCACAGCCTTCTGCTCAGAATTAAAATTAATGGTTATGATATAAACTTCCATTTAATGTATATGTGGTTTTTATTGGACATACCGGCCAAAACGCCCATCATTCTTTGCTTAAATTTGTAAAAAGCATTTATATAAATTAATCATTAATCATTCTTCCAGATCCCACTTTAAATTTTGAATATGTGCCGCATACATCAATGAACATTGAAAAGGACGTATTAGAAAAAGAAAATATTGGTAAGTCTTTATTATTTCTGATTTAATTAATCATAATTTAGATTTTTGCTGATTTATTCAATCATAAAGAGCATCATTCATCATGAAGTTTTCTTTTACTGCCATAAGATATTTGATCTTTTAAGAAACCCGAAAAAGTGAAAGGAAATACATAAACCTTGCCACTTTTAGCAAAGAAAACATTAGGGGGAAGCGCTAAGGTAGCCCGCGAAATTCAAATTTTTCTTACGTTTTTTGCAATTTGCTGGTCAGTATTAAGTTGTACGTTGAATAAAATATAATTCGCGACCATAACAAATATGTATTTACAGAATTATAATCATTAGAATCAGTAATACAACTTATTAAGTTAGTAAAATCCCCAAATGTCAAGATTTCATGAAGACCAAGTAATCCCACTGAATGACTAGTGGGATTACTTGGTCTTAGAGAGTTGTGACTTTAGGCCTCGCCGATGAAAATTTAAAAACATGATGGTGCGGATCCCTCGGTGCGCGAGTCCGACTCCCTTTTGCCCAGTTTTTATCTAAATTTCGCCTTACATACTCTGTCCCGACTCGTGTGTAAGGTTTCTTAACCTCGTCTATATGAGAAGAAACATAAAGAACTGAAAATAATATAATTGATATTTTTTTTTTTATAAATACTGACTGATGGATTGCCTCGCTGGTCTAGTGGTCGCTAGCCTACTGCAGAGCAAGTAGTTCGATTCCCAGGTTGGACGAGGTGTTATTGGGTTTTTCTATCTGGAATTTCTCAGTAGCAGCCCGGAATCGGGATTTCTGCCAGGTTGATGGCAATAGGCTCGCCCCCTATTACATGGGACTTGTGTACCTACTATAAGTACAGTCACGAGCACTAATATGTCAACACTTGGTAACTTTCAATTGCGATTTTTTCGTGAAATAACGAATGCAACCTTGAAATACGATACTTTATTTAAACCTATGGGTTCGAAAATACTATGTTCGCAATAACATAAAATTTCATTCAAAATTAAAGGAGAAAATCGCCTTTGTATACATACTTTTGCTCGTGACTGTACGCCTCTGCCCACCCCTCCGCGGAAAGAAAGGCGTGATATTATGTTATATTTTTTTATACTTAAATAATAAACTTGCTTTGTTAATTGTAACTATTTTGAATTGTTAAAAAACTGGCCACTTGTTGGTCTTACACTTTACTACAAGATTATATTATAATATTGTATATTAAATATTTTTTGTAGTATTTGATATTAAAACATTGTTAGCTTGCTTATGGTTAAAATGAAATAAACTCATATTTCAGATCCAGACACTTCAGTGCATGAGCATAACATGCCACTTGGAAATCATACAATACCCAAGAAAAATATTAAACAAAATCTTGGTAAGTTTCCAGTTTTTTGTGACCATGACTCATACAACCCGAATCTCTTCAAAGTAAGAGTGAACTGGCTTCTTCTGGGTAAGCTCACTCCATCGTCGACTTTGTCTCTGTCACCTCTGACCTAGACTAAAGTCGAAAGCAAATCCATTTAAAAAAATAAATAAAAAAAAGACCACAAAATACTTTTTGAAATTATTTACCATAGTTGGGTTAAAATCCACTGATAACCAGCAAAAGTTCTGAGAACTTCCAATATGTAGGCACGACGACGTATTAAGCTATACATTTCCAGTATTAGCTGTCATGTGTGTGACTACGAAAAGCCTATACAATGCGAGGTCAGTTAAAACAAGAAATGTATAGCTTGACAATTAGGTCGTCGTGTGTAGTGTGTATATCTTCATTTGTTAAAGTAATAATTATTATGAATAATAATATAATATTGGCGCAACATCCTTATTTATGCTATAAAGTCATATTATGACTAATTGCAGATCCCGGAGCTTTGGTGCATGAACAAGTTCCATTTTTAAGTACTCCAAAAATTAAGAACCAGCCAAATCTAGGTAAGTTTGATAAATGTAAACTATGATATTTATATGATACTAGCAGCGCCCCGCTGTTTCACCCGCGTAAGTTTCGATTTCGTGGGAATATCCGGATAAAAACTATCCTATGTCCTGTCCCGGGACTCCAAACTATATACCAAATTTCATTTAAATCGGTTCAACGGTTTAAGTTTGAAGAGATAACAGACAGACAGACACACGTAAGTTTAGATCCTGTGGGAATATCGGGATATAAACTATCCTATGTCCTTTCCCGGGACTCAAACTATCTCTATACCAAATTTCATCTAAATCAGTTCAGCGGTTTAAGCGTGAAGAGGTAACAGACAGACACACTTTCGCATTTATAATATTAGTATGGATTGTCCTCATTGTACATTGAAGTGCAGCCTATTATGCAAAGTCTTCTTTAATTAGTTGGCGAAGCTTTACAGATGTGTTGGGGACCAATATCTTATCTACATACTAATATTACAAATGCGAAAGTGTGTCTGTCTGTCTGTTCCTTCTTGACGCTTAAACCGCTGAACCGATTTAGATGAAAGTAATAGAGATAGTTTGAGTCCCGGGAAAGGACATAGATAGTTTTTATCCTAATATTGCCATGGGATCGAAACTTATGCGGGTGATACCAATTTATCTTCCCTTATGTATAGCTGTTGGTTTTCCTTCTACTACATAAATAATGAGTTTATTTTGTTTTGAATTAACATCTTTTAAGTTTGATTCATATAGCTAGTCACTTGGTTTTTTTTTCTGAATCCCATTTTTTTTTTTTTTTAAACATTGCCCCACACTAGGAATTTCTCCTGTATCGTGGGTGCGTTTACAAATACAAATATTTGTTTAATTTTTAAAAAAAGTTAAATTAATAACATGTTATGTTATTAATTTCACATGACTGGCCTGTTGGTCTAGTGGTCAGTGACTATGACTGCTATGCCGGAGGTCGTGGGTTCGATTCCCACCCAGGACAAATGTTTGTGTGATGAGCATGATCATTTGTTCTGTGTCTGGGTGTAATTTATCTATATATGTATGTATTTAGAAATATATAAGTATGTTTATCAGTTGTCTAGTACTCATAACACAAGCTCTGCTTAGCTTGAGACTAGACGGCGTTGTGTGATAGTTGTGGAATATTATTATTATTATTATGTTTCTATTTTACAGGAGAAAGGAGAGTAGTCAAGAAAACTACAAAATAAGTATTCCTTACAAATGTGGAAAAATAATTGCATCAAAAACTTGTTGCTGCAAGAATAAAAATAAGCAAAATAAAAAAAAAAAAAAACAGACAGCCAACATAAAAACAACAAAAAAAATTGCATCTAGTCCTGCAGTCTTAGATACCCTTGAAAATTGCACAAGTACTGCTAAATTATTAATGCGAATGCAAAGCCGGGAGGACCGAAAAAAAGAAAAAGGCCGACGTTTTACATTGCAAGAAAAAATTGCTGCTGTATCGATCTTCAAGGAAAGTCCCAAAGGGTATAGATTTTTCAGGAAGATTTTTATTGTGCCTGCTCAGCAAACACTTATTAAATTAGTTCAAATGAGTAATCTGAAGCCTGGGATTAACAAAAACATTTTCTCTCAGTTAAAAACCAAAGCTGGCCTTATGAAAATAGAAGAAAAGCTGTGTGTACTAATGTTTGACGAAGTCTCACTGAAGGCCAATGTCACATACCAGGAGAGAAAAGACAAAATAACAGGTCTTGTTGACAATGGACAAGAAAGAAAGGGTGAATTTGCAGATCACGCCCAAGTTTTTATGGTGCGTGGTCTAATTTATAATTATAAACAGGCAGTTTTGTACACATTTGCATCAAGTGCAACCAAGGGACCCGAGCTGGCGAAACAAATTAAAGACGTAATAACAGGCTTGCAAGAAGCAGGGTTGATAGTGGTTGCTTCAGTATGTGACCAGGGAACCAACAATAGACAGGCCCTCAAACTGTTGGCTAATGAGACCAGAGGAATCTATCTAAGAAAAGGAGAGGAACCGAAAGAAAACATAATTCTACTAAATGGCCAAGAAATCATACCTCTCTATGACCCCCCACACCTTCTCAAAGGAATGAGAAATAACCTCCTAAATAAAAACTTAGAATACACCACAAACGAAGGTGTTACAAAAACTGCAAAATGGTCTCATTTAAAGCTGCTCTATGATGAAAACCCAGGTTACAAGGGCATTAGATTGATCCCAAAATTAACGGAAAATCACGTCAACCCTGAAAAAGTAAATAAAATGAAAGTCAAATTCGCCTCACAAATATTCAGCTGTACTGTGGCATCTAACATGGGATATCTAGCAGGTAATGTTTGGCTTATTTTATATTAGGACTGTATTTATACATTATATAATAGAATAAATGTTAGCTGGTTGACACTTCCCGTGACCCAAAGGCTGGCTTTTACCTTGGCCACAGGCTAAGCATCGCCATACAACGTGGCAATGCCGGTTCTTCTCCATAGGAAACGACCAATTGGAACCGTGCACCTAGCTTCTGACGTTTCATAAGTGCCCATGTAGGTTTATGTGAAATAAAATATTTTGATTTGATTTGAATGCCGCCAGTCTCTTGGGTACATTACCAGTCGACAGCGATGCGGATGAATTTATCGACGCCATATTTTAGTTTGAGAATAGTTTAAGTAGAGTTAGGATCATTTTGTTATTTTTATTAACTTTAAGTGTTATTTACACGACATACATATTTTTAATTCTGAATTTTAAAAAAAAATCTCTAGGGGCTGATTTTTCAATCTTCAGTTAACCTAAGTAGATATTTTTTATCTGAAGAACAAAATGACATATTTTATATACAAAAGCTGTCAAACCGCAATTTTTATTCCTCGGATAAAAGTTAACTGAAGATTGAAAAATCAGCCCTAAAATAAATAGATTTGAATTGGTAACTTTCAATTATATTTTCCCTACTATGCTCAGTCAGTTTAGGTTATTTAACAGAGAAAAACATTCATTATTTCTGTTGTTTATTGAGTAGTTATTGTCATTTAATTGTGTTTTTTTTTCTGTTTGTTTTAGATAAGAACATACTTCCTACAGAGTGCAAGGACAATATATTTGACTCGGTGAAAGCAAGCCAAATGAAAAATAAAAACGCCAAACCCCTACTTGACCCAGCAACGTCTAACTCTGTCCACTATAAAACGTGGGTGGAGGGCATAAAAATATTTAAATCAGTGAAATGTATAACTTCGGCTGGTAAAAAAGAAACTGTTCCCTCTGTAACTAATTGGGTGTGGACATTGAATGGAATACAAACATTGTTAAAAAAATTAAAAGATGATTTTATCGTGTCGTCAGTATGGTTGCGGCACCTTAATCAGGACCCCTTGGAAAATTTCTTTGGCGCAGTGAGAAGTCAAGGGTGTCGCAACACTAACCCGACCTGTGATCAGTTTGAATCTGCTTTTGCCACACTTTTAATAAATAATTTAAGCAATGTCCACACCCGCGGTAACTGCGAAGGAGACTTTTGCGATACATTGCACTCTCATCATTAACGAAAATGCGAAAGCAACGTCGACCTGCACCACATTCGATTTTACAAAAATATTCGATTTTAATTTTACCCCACTAGAGGTAAAACAAAGGGATCCCCGCATTATTGCTCCAATTCAATATATAAGCGGATATTTCTTAAAAAAAAAACAAAATCCCAAATTTTTTAATCTTGCGCTTATTGCTTAAAAGATTTATCATCGCAAAATGAGATAGAATATATTAAGTATAGGGAATATGCAGGTCGACGATGGCTTTGCACTCCCAGCAAAGAATTAGTACAATTAATTTCGAATAAGCAAGACATAATAAATGAAATCATTAAAGAAAACATTGAAAAATGCAATCTAAAAGAAATTATTAAAACAGCGATAATTATATTTGTTGATTTTGAATTTATAAAATGTAAAATCCATAAAGACAAATTAATTGATTATTTGATTAGCATTGTCATTCGTTGCATGGTTTTTAACTACTGTAAAAATATTAATAAAATATTAGCTGGGAGAAGACAGATTGATGATGATGAGGACAATCTGCAAATAAAAGCCAAGAAGTTAAATAGGTGCTTTATGTTATTATGATTACAATTTAAATTTTATTACTATGATCTTATGGATTGAAATAAATGATTTTGAATTTGAATTTGAAAAGACACAAATAAACATGTTTTGATTAATAATATTATTAGATTAAATAATTAATTGACGAGACCCCAACAGGCTCGTACTAAGTGAGATTCCAAGGTTAACTAAATATAATAAAAGCTGCCTTGCAATGTGTGTACGTCTATATAATAAGTTACCAAATGATCTCAAAAATTTAAATACTAAGTTATTTAAAAATAAAATTTACGAATGGTAGTGTTAAGGATTTCATTGAGAAACAATGTTAGTGTCAGTTACATACTGAAAAATTTGCATGCTTATTATTATATTGGCAAAACATGTTTTGTTCTACATTGTACTTTTACCATCTTTTTATACCGTGTTTTTTGCAAATAAATATATTATTATTATTAATAAAATGTTTCATTTATAATTCCTTAAATAACCTACAGTATAACCATCCATGAATAGTATAGTATACTACCTATATGTACGTACGTATGGCCCCTGTATACACAAATATAGCTATAGTTATAGATAGGATGAGTAAAGATTCTTACTAGCGATAACAGATGGCGTTGGAGGCTAGGCGTAAGCGGTTACCCATTTTAAGGCCGAAGATTGGTCTCTATTTCAGTATACTATAATGTACTCTGTGATTATATCATTTGATCGTTATACAGTGTGAGTCTTCATAATGTGCACATAACGAAATGAGGGTAATTAAGCTTAATTTTATCGACGGAAAAAATATTTGAAAAAATAAAAAAATATTTAAAAGGATCTTTACCTGCTAAAGTATGGTATCTTTATTTCTTCAGATAAATTCATGTTTTGCAGATTCCTCAGTACAGACAATAATGAAGTGACTCGAGGCCCTGCACAAGTCCGAGGCCATGAGTTTTCATGGCCCTCGGAACGCGCCACCGTCGGGTTCTAAATATCGGTAGGAGGGGTTCACATTGGCGTCGAGTCGACGATGAAGTACCTGGGACTTGTCCTCAACAGCCGGTGGAATTTTGTGGAGCACTTTAGACGTTTGGCTCCCAGACTGGAGCGGGCCGGGACTGCGTCACTCCGCTGACGCGAGAACTCGCGGCGCAGCGGACAGAGCTCCGGCGGGATCTCATGGCGACATGAAGAGTGCGACTGTCGCAACCCAGTACTGGGCACGCCACAATTGCGGCGATAAGTCCCCTCTTTGATGAGTGGCTAGAGAGGCGCCACGGCGTCCTCACCTTCCGCCTAACGCAGGTCCTCACCGGGCACGGCTGCTTCGGGAGGTTCCTGTTCAGAACAAGGCGGGAAGAAACGCCCGGCTGTCACCATTGTGTGGATCGCCCGGAGGACACGGTGGAGCATACGGTGGAGATATGCCCAGCTTGGGCAGAGCACCGCAGTGTCCTCACGGCGGCGATCTCTCGCGTCCGGCCCTAGTCCAGGCCATGGTACGGAGCGAGAGTGCATGGAAGGCTGTATTCTTAAAATATTTAATTTTAATCTCTATTTTTTTTAAATTAATCCACAGATAGTACTTAGGTACTGAGATATTATAGGATATGCCACTTTCTGCACGCGTCTGGATTGAGGGCCCAAATTATTTAATCATAACAGTTTTAATTCACGTTTATAAAATTAATGGCCCTTTGCTTTAATTACTATTTTTAACTAATTTCCCTATAACTCTTATTTCGTTTTGCAAGGGTTCAAAAATGGGCCCTCAATCCAGATGCACATCATTCCAAATAGGTATGATATGATACAGAGTATCGACCAAATTCATGCTTAGAACTGTCAAAAATTGGTAGGCCATCCATGTTAATATTTAATTGTAATTTTTCAGTCTTTTTCACAACATGCGGTTTTTGGTTCAAAACGGCAAGTATGGTACGCAAACTTTATGAGGCTGGTTATTGGCTGGATTTGTTGCTGGTAATAATTAGGACTTTTTGATTGAATTCTTCTCAGAATATGTTTATCTGCACAAAAACTATAAAATATTACGATTAAATGCTTTTAAACCGCTGGCATTAAGACACCATTAAACAATTGTTACCCGTATGAATTGTTGTTAAAAAACATGGAATGGAGCAGTATTAAAGTCCCAGTTGGTACCTACCTCAAAAATAAAATTTAGCAGTAACAGTGATAGTGGAAAGAATACACATTTATCTGTTAATCCAATACAAACCAGTAGGTACCTTAAATTTTATTTCATAAGTCCATTTTATTTTCTGGCACATTACAAGGGTTTTTAAGTGTACTATTTGTCTTAGTTATTGACCTCTCTAATTCTTTGTGATTAGGTACTAGTGCAAACATATACACAGGATATATGCCATTAGGAAAGTTCGCTTGTTTACATTGCTTGATTCTCTTCAAATGACACTTTTTAAATATTCTAATGTATTGCTTGTATGTTCGTGTGACTGATGAATCAGTAGAATCCTTTTCTATTTTTCCAGATGAAGTAACATTTTCTTTTACAACAATGATGCCACTTGCAGATAAAGAATCCCTGAAATGAAGAATACATTACAGTCATTAACTGAATATTCCACCTAATAATAATTTAGGTATGTTGCAGGTAACAATATTTTGAAATAAGCTACCTGCATCGTATGAGATAAGCCTCTAAATCCTCATCTGTAAGATATCCTAGTACCCACTGATTCCAAATGACATCATATTTCCTTGAAGGTATAAACTCTTGCAAGCCAATCTTATGCAAGGCGCCTAATTTTGAGCAAAGCTCTCCCACATACCCTTTTATGGAATTGACAAATTTTTCATCAGGTTCCACAACATCAACTAGATCAAAATGAGGTAATAATAACTGTTTTGTTATTCTACCAATGCCAGCACCACAGTCTAATGCCGAGTTCGTAGAAGGGGGATTGTCAGAAGAAAGTAAAGACTTTAAGAACAGTTCCGATCCTTCAATGTCTGCATTCGAAATAAATCCAAATCCCCCAAGTACTCCATCGACCGTTGGTGGAATGTCTGCCCAGTATTGTAAGGATTTTTTATAATTAATACTAAATACGTCATTGTTATCGTTCATAATGATGCAATGAATCAAAGTTTATTGTGGACTAATGAGTGAAAGTTTGATGTCATCGGCTATTTCATATGTGTAATAGGACATACAAAGCTCACAATAGCAAATAATGAACTGTTAGTTTATTTAGTCTAAAATTATGTTTACAGAACTGAAGACCAATATTAATCTATGCTGACTTTATTCATCTATTTCACAAACTACTTAGAGATACATCTATTTATTTGACCCTATCAACGCCACAGAGCATGTAACACTTTAGCACAGAATACAAACAAATAACAAAACCACGCGTGACAAGTGCCAAGTGGCAACCAGTGGCGCCAGTATTGCCGCCAGTCACCACAAAGTGGTTGTAGAAAGAATTACGTATGTATGCATACACAAGATGTCGTTTTAAGTGGCTAGGTCAAGAAATAAATATTAATAATAACAATTTAACAAATAATAAAGATTCAAAAATCCCTGAAAATACCCCTAAAAATTTCAGACCTCTAAAAAAATCCCATCTCACTTATTTACCCCCTAAATCTGGGGGGGAAAACCCCTAGGTTGGGAACCGTGGTGGCAACCATTGGATTATTGGATTGGATCATGCTATGGCAGCTTGGAACATACGTCAATTTCGGTTTACACAAGCGCCGTCTTCTGGACGCGTAGCAGAACTAAAAATACTGTGATACAATATTAAAATATATAATGATGATACTGGGAGATGGTGTGTGCAACAGAGTTCTGAAAGGAGTTTTTTTTTCATTTCAATAATGGGAATTTGTTATTGTTGCATTGGTAACACTTAAATTCAAATGTCTGTCAGCGCGAGTGCCAGTTTCGGATTTTGCTTTTGCAATTTGCAATAAAATTAAATTCTGGTTGTTTCGCTAGTGAGCATAAGCACTGTTTATAGTTTGGACCCATAATTATTATTGTGAATAGTGAACTGAACATTGACTGCATTTCCATCATGTCTCAAAACTCTTGTTGTGTACCTGGATGTCTAGTGACTAGGAAAGAAAAGTGCTGATTCTCAGCCTAAATGATTTTGATTCTAATATGTTAGTAAATGTTTAATTTGAATGTATTTCTGTGTTTTTATAAGAATAAACAGTTTTTTCATCTTTAATATTCTGAGTTACGTTTCATTCCTATACATATTCCTATTGCAGGTAAAAATCTGGAATTTTTACATTGTCGTATATATTATTGTTTACTACTACTTAGTGTTTTTAATAATTATGCAATTGTTAAAAAAACACTAGTATGTAGTAAACAATAATTTATACGACAATGTAAAAATTCCAACAATAATAATATAATAAAGCTCCATCTACCGTCTATATCCGTGACTATTAATAGAGCTCCATCTACCATCTTTAGCCGTAACTATAGGTAATAGTTTTGGTTACGCGTACGCTAGGAGGCGAATTGTGCTGTCAACACAAAATGAAGAGAGCTTCCTGTCTATTATACAGCATCATATTGTAGTCTTTGGATTGGATGTCAATGGATAAGGATAGTGGCAACTGACATGACACTTCAAAAAAAGCTGTCACTTTTGATTTGTGACAGCTCAGTGTGGCAGGATCACAAAAAGAGGGACTATAGAGTATGTACATTTTGTACATACATACTAATTCTATGTAGAGTAGAGAAGAGGTATCACAAGACAGCGGGACCATGTATATTATGTTCTTACTATAAGAGCGGGACAGGACACAAACACAACACAGTTATTCACAACCGCTCGATTCGCTACAAAATGCTAACTTTTATGGTAGAAAATATGTGTGGGACAGTCTAAGCTAAAATATATGTATACATATTTAGTGATTAGACGAACTTACCTATAATGGCGGAAATATACTTACGTGTCGTGGCGTGTCGTGACGCCTTCTGACGCAGTGTTAGCTAATCAAAACTCGTTGTAATTTGACGTAGTCCAGAACAGATTCGTTTGATTGGTGTATCCCGCCCGAGTCACGACACAGTGGGTCTCCCTTGTTTTGCCGAAAAGATTTTGCCAAATTATCACTTCCCAAACAATTTTCCGCATAATTTCATTTGCCAAATTATTACTTAGCAAAAAATCTCTTCACAAATAATTGTAACCCAAACCTAATGTTTGGCAAGTGAACGTTTAAACAATAACTTGTTTACCAACTAGTACTTTTACCAATTTTTATTTAGTCAAATATTTCAGTTGGAATAACTCATTTTACGCAAAATTACGTTTGCCAAATATTTAGTATCGTCAGTTTTCGCAGTTTTAAGGCAGCCATTTCAAGCATAAGATCTAACTTTGAAAACGTTTTATTACAAGAGTGTTTTTTCCACTTGGGACAAATTCTAAACAGGTAATAATAATATTAAGTATTCTGGTAGTATTTTTTAAAATAATTAATCTCGTCTAACTAGTTCAGTTTCGGGTAGACTTTTTTTTCCATTTTTTTTCTATATAAACTAGTCGTTTCTGGCACTCGCCGGCCGCTGCCGCGGCACCGCTCGCTTCGCTCGCTCGACTCGTGCGTAGGAGGTCACAGTTTTAACCTAACCTAACCTAAGCATTTTTTTTTAATAATTAACCTCGTCTAACTTATTCGGTTCTCGATAGCCTGCTAAAAATAATCTCTTTTTATCATTTTTTTTTCTATATAATCTAGTCGTTTCTGGCACTCGCCGACCGCTGCCGCGGCACCGCTCGCTTCGCTCGCTCGGCTCGTGCGTAGGAGGTCACAGTTTTAACCTAACCTAACCTAAGCATTTTTTTTAAATAATTAACCTCGTCTAACTAATTCGGTTCTGGATAGCCTGTTAAAAATAATCTCTTTTTTCCATATTTTTTTTCTATATAATTTAGTCGTTTCTGGCACTCGCCGGCTGCTGCCGCGGCACCGCTCGCTTCGCTCGCTCGGCTCGTGCGTAGGAGGTCACAGTTTTAACCTAACCTAACCATTTTTTTTTAAATAATTAACCTCGTAACTAATTCGGTTCTCGATAATGTCCATTGCAAAAAAAATAAAATAGTAAGTTACAAATATTTTGTATTAAATAAATGATTATTTTAAAATAAAATTGCATTTTTTAATTATTTAATTCCCAAAAAAAAATTCTCAAAAAATCTTATTTATGCCTTTATATTTTTTGTCATAACAAATCGTTTGACCAAACGTTTATTGTCTAAAGATTGTTTGCCGTAATAAATCATTTGATTAAAGACCAAATGCCTAAATGACATTATCCTTAATATAATATTCTGCCAAGTAAAAATTTGACCAAATGAAAATGTGCATACTAAAATTATTCCAAACATTGCATTGGTATAATAAAAGGTTGCGAAAATTTGTTTGGGTAGTGAAATTTTGGCAAAATCTTTTCGGCAAAACGGCAGGATCCCCGACACAGTAATGTGTCTCTGGCTTAAGTGAAGTTCTATCATATGACCTCGTCCGAAGAGATTAGCATTGTATACTTGTAGTAGCAGAAAAAAATGGTAAGAAATATTTAAAAAATATTATAATATGTTAACTTTTATGGTAGACAATGACCGTGGGACACATAGATATCGGGGAATTCTATATCTATGGTGGGACAGTATCACTGACCCGTAGACAGACTGTCTACCTACATACTGACCTGTATTATACAAGATACTTGTATGCATAGGCGTAGATATTTGGTCCGTGAAGTGTGCTATTTAGAGATATCGTTTTATTTTTCCTGTAATCTTTACATAAACTTCTATCACATAGAATTATTTCAGATTTTTCTCATTGCAAACTTCGGAGTTATGGAGGTGGGACGGTATTTTTTTTTTTACATTTTCATCACAAGTTGAAAACTATGCGGCCTAAAAAACAGAAAAAATTATTGAGAATGTGAAAACTGCGCTCTTTCATATGATACCTACCCCACATGCCCTAGTAGCCCCACTTCGAATTTTTTCAGACGCCCTTTCAGACACTGTTGCAAATAAAAAATAAAAAAATGTTTTCTTATTTGCAAAATAGTTGGGCAAACGTCATCTAAAACTATTCCAAATTTCAAGTTGATAGCAAGTAGTTCTTGAGATATCCAGCCGTGACAGACAGACAGACAGACAGACTGAGTTTCACCTTATGGGTTCCGTTTTACCACTTTGGTACGGAACCCTAAAAAGATAACTGGAAATCTCTGTTTCTATGGAAAATTTCTTCTGCAGCGAGGTGTAAGACAGGGAGACGTTATCTCTCCGAAACTGTTCACCGCTGCACTGGAGGATGTCTTCAAGGTTCTGGACTGGAAAGGGGCTGGCATCAACATCAACGGCGAGTACATAACTCACCTTCGTTTTGCCGACGATATCGTAGTCATGGCTGAGACTATAGAGGACCTCAGTACAATGCTCGATGACCTCAGTAGAGCCTCCGAAAGAGTGGGTCTTAAAATGAACATGGACAAAACGAAGGTCATGTCAAATGCCCATGTAACACCCACTTCCATAAAGATCGGAGACGCTACACTCAAAGTCGTGGACGAGTATGTTTACCTAGGACAAACTGTCCAGTTAGGTAGGTCTAACTTCGAGAAAGAGGTCAATCGTCGAATCCGACTCGGCTGGGCAGCGTTCGGGAAGCTACGCAATATCTTCTCGTCCCACATACCGCAGTGTCTCAAGACGAAAGTCTTTGACCAGTGCGTGTTGCCAGTGATGACTTATGGCACTGAAACGTGGTCGCTCACAATGGGCCTTATAAGAAGGCTAAAAGTCACCCAAAGGGCAATGGAGAGGGCTATGCTTGGAGTTTCCCTGCGTGATCGAATCAGGAATGAGGAGATCCGGATCGCAGGAGAACCAAGGTAACCGACATAGCCTGAAGAATTGCCAAACTTAAGTGGCAGTGGGCAGGGCACATTGCTCGCAGAACAGATGGCCGATGGGGCCGAAAGGTTCTGGAGTGGCGACCACGTACCGGAAGACGTAGCGTTGGAAGGCCTCCCACAAGGTGGACCAACGACCTTGTGAAGGCCGCAGGAACCCGTTGGATGCGAGAAGCACAGAACCGGTCGAAGTGGAAGTGCTTGGGGGAGGCCTATGTCCAGCAGTGGACGTCTTTCGGCTGAAATGATGATGATGATGGAAAATTAAAAAAACCGGTCTAATTTGGCTGCACTATTTTTCGAAAGTGGCGCCTAATTTTTCTTCTAACTTTTTTTAAACCTTTGTACCCTGCTTGAGTATCAAGTTTAATTAAAATCGGTTCATTCATTTCGAAAAATAAGGGCTTGAAAGTTTATAAGAAATGCCGTACGCGGTACGGCGTAATCGCTCTTAAGTCTAGTTCGGACTAGGCTAGTAATTTAGTAAAGTAGCAAGTAATTTAATGGCTTCTACTACTAGCTACTGCACACAGAAATCGTTCGCACTCGGTTTAGTATACTGCACAAGTGAGTGGTGTTTTGCAAGATGAACAGCCTGCAACGCAATAGAGTTAATAAACTGGTTAAGCTAATCGCAATGGCCATTTTAGAAGAGGTGGAAGAGGAAATTTGTGTAATTAAGAGAAAGAAGTTATGTCTAAAATTCAGCGTAGAGATACCTACTCTTTTGAGAAGTGCGATTCCTGCAATTACAAAATTACAGCATTCATCCTCCAAGTAATTTAGAAACAAACTTCAAAGTTGTCTCTTCGCTCCAGCGAAACGACATTTTTGCCGGCACTAATGAACTAGACTAAATTAACAGGTTCGGACTTGTTTAGCCGGTGAGCCAGCCAGTAGGCACGGACGCGTGGTGGGGGGACCTACTCGCCCGATAAAAATAGAGTAGAATGGATTGACTCGACTAAATCATTCACTAAACTACTCGACTAATTTTTTGTGGTTCGCACACATTTAGCCACTAAATTACTCGCTACTTTGCTAAATTACTAGCCTAGTCCGAACTAGGCTTTATGGGGGGCTCCCATACTACAAAAGTGTTTTTTATCGGCGTTTTTGCCTTGTGGTACGGAACCCTTCGTGTGCGAGTCCGACTCGCACTTGGCCAGTTTTTTAATTTAGATCTCGAAAGTGGAAAGCATCTTGTGGGGTATTTGGGGGCACGGGAGTGCCCCCGAGCCAAGCGAAGCGCAAGGGCACTACATACCTTTTCTCGAAGCACTTCGTCGTATTTTTGAATCTTCTTAACTTGGGTTTGGATTATACCAGACAAACAAAATTTTCGGGATATGATGTCAGTGGTTGACTTATTAAACCTATAAAGTTTCAATTGCATAGCTCTTATACTTTAGATTTTATTAATATCTAAAATACCCCGATTTCGTCACTGACTCACTGATGATCATCAATATTCTAAGGTTCTTCCTGAAGTCCTAGAAAGCTATGTGGTATGTAAGCTAGTAATAAAACACAAACAACAATAAAACTCTGAAACTTGGAAGTTTTACCCTCCAACCCCTTAAACTAGGGATGGAAGTTTGTACGAGACTTCCGCAAATTTTGATGCTACAGTTCTGAAAATTGATATAGGGACTCCTTGTAATAAATAATAAAATACATATTTCAGGATTTTTATTAAAGACCCCCCCAAAAAAAATGTTTTTTTATTGATTAGCTACTTTCAAAAAGATGTGAAATCCCACCAAAAACATTTTCATGTAAAATGTTGCCAAGACGAGACCACATAAGGCTCGCACTGCCAAAAAGTTATCAGATCTCATGTAGAGCCAGGCTTCTCACTCTAAACGCCCTAACTTCACAAACTATACACCTTAGTCAAAATATGTGGCTTGGCCGTTTCGCTACCATCACATGGGCGTAAGGTGAAAAATTTATTCACTGTTCATTACTTTTCTGTTATACAATAGTTCTTGTAGTAACGAAACGGCCAAGCCTCATATTTAAGGGACCTTAACCGTCTTAAGTTATTACGTAATTAGCTAACCTAACAACATCGTATAGTGACCCTAACAATATTAAAAATCTTTTACCCTTTAGGGTATATACCTAAGAGTATGTTCTGTGAGCGAGCGGCGCTCGGCGCCCCCTAGGACAACACACACCCCACACCCCGCACACCCTGCACACTAGGTAAAGACGGCTCTGATTACATACAGTTCATAATCATATGAGTATGACGCACTTGTTTAAAAAACACAATTAAATAAAAAAATAATAAAATAAAACAGAATAAGCGGGAAATCCCCGTATAATTTGGGCATGAAACAGAAGTTGCCAGTTCGATAAAATAATTTGTAATCTAATTATTTATAAAACCTGGTGTAATTACTTTTAAAAAGACGAATTCATTGAAAATTAAGTCTGCCGAAATCTGCCACCTTTGTAAATCGTCAGCATGATCTGCCACAGACAAAATTTTTAGGAGTGATATTTGTCAAAATGGCAGAAATCTGCCACAAATGGTCACACTGCTAGTCGTTCTAAATCGTAGGGTCATAGCGCCGTGAATACACTATCCTAGATCGTAGACCATAGACTACTATTATATGCGTAGACAATTTAGGAAGTAGAGCGGTTGAACCTCCAATTTACACTAAATCGGATCCAATCTGTTCTAACTGCGTTTACAGCTGTCGATTTCCTAAAAATTGGATAGTGTATTTAGCGCTTTTAAAGTTACGAGAATTGACCCACTGAAAATTCTCATATTGTGTGTGGGCAACACTGATATTCATCGTTCTTATTTGTTCTTTTCTATACGTCAAAAACGCGAGTCGAGACGTTTTCAAAATGGTTTGTGAAAATATTTTTCATCTTTTTAAATAAAACCAATCTTCTTAAAATGATAGATTGTCGAAGGTTAAAACAAACTAGTGAAATTAATTACTTTGTTGAATTTATATATTTCTTGACGGAATGCTGTATGGAAGTCGTACAAGACCGGCCGTAGGCCATACCCCAATGTTACAATGTTTTGGTGCTAAATGTGTTTGGTTCAACAACGTGTTTATAACATTGTGTTCAGATATACTTTGTTTTTTAGTTCTTTCTGATTATGTGTATATTTATTTAGTGGCGTGAAATCACCAGTTTGTTGTTCAGTAAGTGATCCTTTTTTATTACAGGGTAAGGTTAAGTGCTCTGAATTACGCACTAAAGACAAGAAGGAGCTGTTCAAGCAGCTCGAAGAATTGAAAACAGAGTTGACAAATCTTCGTGTTGCTAAAGTGACTGGCGGTGTTGCATCTAAACTCTCCAAAATGTAAGTTTTTAATTGAATTTCAGTCTTAAATAAATTGTTCACACTTAGGCACTTACCATCATTTCAGAATAAATAAACTCTTACTTTTGTGCTTCCTTCATTAACTAAGTTAGACCTAAGACGACCCACTGACCGAAAGATAGGTCAGAGGGTCATCTTAGGAACGGCCAATGAAAAGTATTTATCTATACAATCCTTTGTCTTATTCTAGTCCAATCAGTTGTTACTGCTAGGATTTAAGAAATAAGAATTTGTATTGTGTTTATCCTGTTTGCAAAATACCTGCTGAAATCTGGTGTTGCGGACACCAGCCTGATATACACATTACTCATACCACCAGGAGAAATTGCTTGACTAATTTTAAAATCTCCACTTAATTTTATTTAGGGTTCAGCTGCAACAGAGAAAAATGGATTTCAAATTCTTAATTAAGGGTACTACTAGCACACACAAATAACATGTGATTAATTTTGTTTACAATGATTCCCACATTTATTTTATTTGTTCTAGACGCGTTGTGAGGAAAGCGATTGCACGAGTATACATTGTGTACCACCAGAAAATGAAGGTTAACCTCAGAAATCATTACAAAAACAAGAAGTACAAGCCCTTAGACTTGAGGACCAAGAAGACCCGTGCTATGCGTAAGGCTCTTACCAAGCACGAATCTAAAATCAAGACCAGGAAAGAGATTAGAAAGAAGTCTCTTTTCCCTCCTCGTGTTTATGCTGTTAAGGCTTAAAATAAATAACTAACTAAAATTTGCATTTAATTTATACTGCGTCTTATCATTTTGAATCACTTACACCCATGTAGCACTAGCACTCACATTTCATTGTTTTTATCCGACTCACGACTGCGCCAGAAGGGGGGTTATGTTTTTCGAATGTATGTTTGTATGTTTTTGTAATCACCTTTTATAACCCTTTATTTTGATACCCCACTCGATAGGTCTTGAGGATAAATATTTTTTTGAAGACTACGCCAATGCTGCCATTTTTTTTTCCAATTTTGATATACCCAGTGTCACTCTCCTTTGTTGCCCTAGTTACTACCAGTTGTAATAACGTTAATTTTGATTACCCTTCCTACTACTCCAGTATTGAGCTGTTGGAAGGGAAAAATTAAATATAAGTTGGAAGCAGGCGGGGGGTGTTTATCAGTTCTTAATTTTAATTTCAGATAAGCAAGCAACATTGTATATTAGTCCATTAAAAAAAATCTGTGATTATTTTTGAAGTTAATTTATACAGCGTGTTACGGAAAGGGTATATCCATACAAATGGGTTGAAGAGTGTATCTGGTCCAGAATCTATGTACAAAATTTCAGCTCAAAAGCAATAACTTTGAAAATGCTTAATATTTTTTTTATTTCGATAGTTTATTAAATTGTGTGCGTTACCCCAGCCAGATATTAGTGCAATAGATAATTAGATATACAGCTTCTGTAAATGGTAAGCACATTTTTGAATTTGGTAAAGTGATAGTTTTTTAATTATTTGATAAAAACAGTTCCGGCTGGAGTAACGTTACCCCAGCCAGATCTTTTGTTTTATAACGGATATATTGAAAAAAAAAAAAAAAAAAAATCAGCTGTTCCCTACATTTTGACGAGTTATACGAACATAAATGTAGGGAACAGCTGATTTTTTTTTCGCGATTTCAGGTTTGGTCCCATAGTAAAAGTTGTTCATAATGATGAGTACAATGACCTCTTAAGAGGTTGCTGGTGTTTTACAAATAACCCTGTATAGGTAATTACTGTCTGTAAATGGTACTGAAGTTTCATTAGTATCCTATACGTAATTAAAAAGTCATAAAGAAAATTCAATTTGTTCCGGCCACGGCGCGCAGCCGAGTTATTTGATGACCGATTAACCGAGTTTCCTGCAGTAGTGGTAACTGAATCTTATATCAATAATTAGATATACAGTTCAATTATATACCTGTGAAATTTCAGACTCTCACACTAATTAATTTCCGATTATCTCGTTAATAATCGGAAAAACATATTTATGCGCGGTAACCCGACCAAATCTAGGATGTTATAAAAAAGCGGCCGCGCAATATATCGCAATATATATATGGTGAAAATATTTGGCTTGGAATGTTTCGCATTATGTAAATATAAGCAAAATGCCAAAATATGTAAGCAACGGCTGGTTATCCGACGAAATTTTCATAAGTTGACAACACTCCACGTGTTGTCAACTTATGAAAATTTGCCATATTCAGTGTTAAATTTTGCATGGATTATAAAAATAAAAAATCAGTAACTTTTGGTTTTTATGAGTTACATTTTTATAACAATTTTTTCTAGTACGTATGTTGAACCAGGAATACGCCTTTAATGGATCGGACAGGGTTTTTGTTACATATTGTATAAGCTCTCTGGCCATGCACAATTTTTCTCTCTCCGATCATTCGTTTAGAATTTTCCTGCTAGAAAAACGTTACCCCAGCAGGAATCGTTTTTTCCGTTTTTTTCCAAAACGACAGGGGGCACACATTTTTTATGTGGGGGCACATTTACAGCAAATAAGGCACAAATTATACGTTCTACTCATATAACTCTAGGAGACACTTTCTTGCTGGGGTAACGTACACACCGTAGGCGCGGGCCTGCGGGCGGAGAGTAATGGGTAGCTCACCGTCCGATCAGGACCAGGCCCGTGCCGGACGGGGCGTACGTGTTCCACGCGCGCCTCAAAGAGATGTTAGCATCGAGGAGGGGCCCCATAGGGCCGAAGCGTAGACAGAGTTAGATTACTCTGTCTACGGGCCGAAGCCTGCCGGGTCAGCGGGATTGTCCGAAAGGGTTACCGCTGGCCCGGAACATAAAAGGCTAAGGAAGGAACACGGGTGGGTTATAGTCAGTAGGTAAGAGTCTGACACTCCCTTCCGCTCCACCCAGAGCGGGAGGGGTCATTTGATGATTTCGCATCCACAAAAAAAAAAAAGGTTAATACACTGCAATTTGCATGGGAATGGAATGGCTGATACACTTGCCGCGGTGATGCGGTGCGGACCTAGTTCCATATATAAATTTTTGTTATGACCTCATGACGTTACCACAGACTTTTCTTCGAGACACCTGGAAGGTAGCTTGGGATATCGGAAGCAAATTGAAGGGTCGTTATTTTTCTCTTATTCAACCCGACGTTCCGGAAAAACCGTGGTTTGGCAGGGCAGTTTGGCAAGATGGACACCTCCATTCTAATACGGATGAGACTGGGTCATGTCCGCTCTCCAGCCCATCTTGCCAAACTTCATATTATCATCGATGACCCTCTGTGTGGCACTGACGTAGGCGACTTAAATCACATTTTTTTCTACCGTTTATCCTTATATTAACTTCTTGCCCCTCGGTACTCCTTTTCCTACCTCAATACTTTCTTTACTTTGTACAAATAGTTTTTCTGTGTAAAAATGTAGTCTCATTCATTAATTTAAATACCTAATATTAAGTTTTATTGTTTCGTCACTATATTTAGCTCATTATTCTATCCGTTATAAATACTGATCATTATAGTTATTATCCCTATATCTCGTTATAATTAATTCGAATAATAATATTTTTGTTTCCCTACCTTTATTTCCTTGGTAATAAAAAACAAAACGTGACATTGGCTAAATGCACAAACCGTGCGAAGCCAAAAGGAGAAAAAAAAACTGGCCAAGTGCGAGCCGGACCAGCACACGACGGGTTCCGTACCACAAGGCGAAAACATCGAAAAAAAACACGGTTGTTGTATGGGACACAGAGTACTTTTTGATAGACTGAAAGTACCCTTAAATACTTGTTTTATTTTGTTTTTAATATTTGTTGTTATAGCGGCAACAGAAATACATAATTTGTGAAAATTTCAACTGTCTAACTACCGCGGTTCTTGATATAAGTACAGCCTGGTGACAGACAGACGGACGGACGGACAGACAGCGAAGTCTTAGTAATAGGGTTCCGTTTTTACCCTTTGGGTACGGAACCCTAAAAAGTGCCGTAGCAGGCAGCCTCAGCCATCTTTTGCGACGAGTTTCATGGTAGTTTTGCTGTCAAATGGTTATTTATTTTTTGCATTATTAAGATTTGCGAGAAAATTACAAGGATTTTACCTTTTAAAACTGCATGCAAATGTTGGAATACAACAATGCAACATGCCTGTGTGTTGTATTGTGAAGTGTGGTCAGCATTATATTGTAGTCTTTGAGTGGATTCTGAAACATTTCTTCGACATTCGTTTCGCCGTTGATCGGTTCACCGACAGAACGATTCATTTTTTCTCCGACAGAACTTTTCAATGACGAACGATTCGCCGACAGAACGATTCACTTTTCATTTTTTCTCCGACAGAACTTTTCAATGACGAACGATTTGCCGACAGAACGATTCACTTTTGAAAATTACATCGACAGAACCTTTCACCGGCGAGCGATTCGCCGACACAACTGTTCATCTGCCCCTGGGTATAAAACATAGGTATTCGACATGTAGACCTGTTTCCGTTTGTTGTTTACACCTGAATCAAGTTGTGAAGACGAAACTTAAAGTTTTATGCAAAACTTGAACAAAACTAACCAAAAAAGTGACAAAAACGTATTTGCTTCAACGTCAATACATGTATCATTTGCAAATATATTTCAGTTAGAGGATTACTCAGCATTTGTCAGAAAAGGATGATAATATGGACATAAAAACCTACTTAAGTGGCTGGGCTCATATTTCTCATTTATATAATACAAAATAAATATCCTATGAAGTTTATAATTGTTTTTGTTAATCATAGTTGATTTGTTATGTTTTTGTTTTGGTTTTAATCATGGCTATTTGTTAATAATAAAAATTATTTTCATTTGCAAATATATTTCAGTTAACCTTACAAAACGTATGTATAACCATAACATGTATGATACATGTATTGACGTTGAAGCAAATACGTTTTTGTCACTTTTTTGGTTAGTTTTGTTCAAGTTTTGCATAAAACTTTAAGTTTCGTCTTCACAACTTGATTCAGGTGTAAACAACAAACGCAAACAGGTCTACATGTCGAATACCTTTGTTTTATACCCAGGGGCAGATGAACAGTTGTGTCGGCGAATCGCTCGCCGGTGAAAGGTTCTGTCGATGTAATTTTCAAAAGTGAATCGTTCTGTCGGCGAATCGTTCGTCATTGAAAAGTTCTGTCGGAGAAAAAATGAAAAGTGAATCGTTTTGTCGGCGAATCGTTCGTCATTGAAAAGTTCTGTCGGAGAAAAAATAAAAAGTGAATCGTTCTGTCGGTGAACCGATCAACGGCGAAACGAATGTCGGAGAAATGTTTCAGAATCGAAACGTCTGATGTCGAATTCTAAGAACCCGGGGACTGGATAACAACGGGATGCGCGAGACGATTCGAGACGTCATTTTCAGGCAATAATGAACCAATAGGGTGGTAAACTTGGCCTTGCACTTTGAATGTTGGCATAAATGGGCCTTCTGAAATCTGTTTCGCAACAAAAGATGTCATTTGAAAGGCATTATTGTACGAACGTACATTGTCCAAGAAATGTTTTGACTGTGATGGTCACCGATTAGCAGTGATCTTAATATTTCTGGAGGATTTTGTAATATTTCAATATGTACTTTCCCATCTGAGCAACACATACCGTTTGTTTCTTTTTGCTATTTAACAGCTTCACAAAAAGTACAATTTTCAACCATACCTCCGATGGCGGAATATGTGGCGTAGTCAATCATAGGAGGATACGTAAATGCACTTCGTTCCTTATCAACCCAAGGAAGGTCGCCATGCCCTACGGCTATATCTTGAGACACATCCGATTCTTCAGATGATATCGACATTCTGTTCAGAGAATGTCGAAGTCGATCAGAATTCAAACGTTCGTTGCGCTCTTCTTAATCTGTCTCTTCATGCCGTACTCCAGCAATTCTTTCTTTCTCACTTTCTGATTATGAATATTTTGTTGTGTGCGTGTTCGGAACAATGTATGATAATCTCACCGTATCAGCGGTCAGTCGCGCATCATATTCTGCACTGGTCTAGAGACCTGGATGTAGATGCGTAAATACGCTGAAACGCAGGCATGCTTCGCGATCCGAAGAGGTTTCCACGGAGCGAGTTGCAGCCTGATGTTCTCAAACAGCATCAAGTCTCTCCTGACGCTCTTCGGTAGATTCTTGGGATCTTATGATCCTCAATCTTTTAGCTCCTTTGGAACATTGGGAAAGATTTGACCTCTTTCTAGGCATGGTTATAGTTTTATTATGAAGATACCTGATCAATTAAAATCTAAGTGACTGCTCCCCTACCAAGGGTGCCCAGGCACGGGATCGTCTGGCGCCCATGTGCTGGTTTGGTCCCTGGGGTGGTCACGGCGTGCTATGTGTTCTGGTGCGCCGGTGATGGGGAGTACTCCCCAGAGGAGGGTCCGGTGATGGACAGCCGCGGCGGGTTCACGGATGAGTGCTAACGCGTGCCCATGTTCCCGCCGTAAGCGGCAGAGGAGGACACCGTGGAGTTTTAGTGGGTTAGAGTCCCACATAACTGCACTATCTCCCCGTGGTAGTGCAGAATGCATGAGCATTAAAAAAATAAATGGGAGTTTTGGCCAGTAGAGTCAAATTTTCAATGATATACCATCGTCATCGAAAATCAGTCCTAAACTGTTACCGCCTTCACCGCGTGGAGGTGAAATTAGTGATAACTTTGATTTCCACATCAGATGTTTCTGATCTTCGATTTTTATAAGTCAACAGGAAATGCCCCTCAGACCGAATAACTTTTACTAAGACGTCATTCCTATATGTGTTATGGTGTAGCTGGGCTCTTGGAGTTCCCCATCAGGTGTTCCAGATCTTCAAATTTATTCTCTCAGCAGAAAATTCTCATCACGTGGAACAATTTTTGCTATGGTACCATTTTTTACCGACTTCAAAAAAAAAAGGAGGTTATCAATTCGATACGTATGTATGTAATATTATTGGAATGGCATTATATTCACATATGATGATCTATTAGGGCTTCCAAACAAATATACAAAATTTCATAGACGTATGTATGTATGTATGTATGTATGTATGTATGTATGTATGTTTGTCCACGCATATCTCCGGAACTATTAATCGGATCGTGACCATTTTTTTTTATTGGCTTACATTTTCTTCAACTTAGGGAACAGTGCAAGTTTCATCAAGATCGATTCAGTAATTTTCAAGATATGGACTAATACGTGTAAGTGTGACGGCCTGGCTTATTGATAAGAGCTACGGGTGTAGTGTCAAAGGGAAAACATCTCAAAACCTTGGTCAAATACTAGTGCAAAAACTAAAAATTACGAAATAAAAAGTAATTTAAAAAAATTAAACCGACTTCAAAAAGAAATTAACTCAAAATTATGAAATAACTTTAATTTCGGAAGTCGGTGGCATAAAACTAAAATACAGATCCCAAGACACCGACTTCCGAAATTAAAGTTATTTCATAATTTTGAGTTAATTTCTTTTTGAAGTCGGTTTAATTTTTTTAAATTACTTTTTTGTATCTCTTATAGTTCAGCTGGTCTGTTTCGGTTCTGCATCAGGTGTTCAAGTTTCCAAGATAAATTATAGCCTGAATGTTGTCCAGCCATATAATAACTATACAATAAAAAAAAAATCATTCAAATCCGTCCAGTAGTTCCGAACTTCCGAAGATCGGACGCGCAGGCCCGAGGCGTGTATGTACTCTGATAGAATAATACAAATGTTCGCCGTGATTCTTGAAATTGACATAACTTTTTTATTTATGAACCGATTGACATGAAATAAACACTAAACCTTCTATAAGCTTTTTTTAATGTTAAGTGAAGCCTAGTGAAGTACTACGATATATTAGTGAAAACCGCATCTAAATCGAATAAGCCGTTTCTGATATTAGCGTGCACAAACAAACAGACAAACCGACAAACAGGCAAAAAAAAATTTCAATTTCGGGTTCGACATCGATATAATAACAACCCCTGCTACTTTTTTTTTATATATTTCCATTGTACAGACACCACTTTTCTACAAATTTATTATATGTATAGATAATACACATTCGATGATACGCGATCATGAATTTATGGCTAAAGTATTGTTATTTGGGTTCATTTCGGTTTAGAAGAACTTTTAGTATATTTTGTTAAAGCACGAAATACACGGTTTAAAACCAACATCTTCTGCCACTGGTTTGCAACGCAGGCCTTTCTACCAAGAACGTTTAAAGGTCATACGAAATTGGTTTCAAACCACTGTATACACTGTTTTAAACAGGTTTGAAACCACCGTTTTAAACTGTGTATTTCGTGCTTTATTCATTCGTTTGTTTACAATAATTTTATGTCAAATGGAATAGGGTTGTATTGTACGTACCTACCGTTGCCGTAATAGTTTCCGAAAACTAGTTCCTCCGCTGAAACGTCATCGGTATATTCTGCGATGTGAACTTAAAATAATCCTGTGTCTTAATCGGTCCAAGTGACCTTGCTAGGTCTGGCCCCTGGATCACAGCACCGAAATCAAAATATTTTATTTCATTACATGGCCAATTGGCCACTTAGGAAACGTCATAAGCTAGGTGCACGGTTCCAGAGTTGGTTGTTTCGCATGGGGAAGAACTGGCAAGAAAATCCACAGTTACTCTTTTAAAAATAATTGGCTTTTACAATGTTTTCTAATTTGTTAAATTAGTACCTGGGTACTCATCATCATCTGCCTAGCCTTTTCCCAACTATGTTGGGGTCGGCTTTCAGTCTAACCGGATGCAGCTGAATACCAGTATTTTACATGGAGCGACTGCCTATCTGACCTCCACAACCCTGTTACTGAAAAAAATGAAAAATGAAAAAAAAAAAAATGAAAAATGGTTTATTATTTTAACAAGTAAACTTTAAAAAATAGTGATTGGAGCCTCCTTTTAAGCAGATAAGCCTGTGATAGGAGACTCCGCTCTTCCATAACATAATAAGTATCGTATACGTACTTGTTATATGCAAGACTAAAAGGAATAATAATACAAAAACAAAAAAAAAAAATAATAGAGAAAATTAGAGCTAAACATGCAGCACGCACGCAGGCATGCGAGTGTGTAGGTGAGAGTGAGTGTGTGTGTGTAGGTGAGAGTGAGTGTGTGTGTGTGAATGTGTAGATGAGAGTGAGTGTGTGTGTGTGAAATGCGTATATGAGGGTGTGTGAATGCAAATGCGAGAGTGTGGTGAACGTGAACACGAATGGATCAGAGAGTACGGTTACATTTTATCCTAGCAGCGCCTCCGTGTCTTCATAGGTTAGTGGTTTTATCCAATTAATTACAATTTTTTTAAATTCATTTTGTTTCTTATTATAAACGTAAATCTCTTTGTTAAGTCTGTTGTATAGCTGAGCTGAGCGTTTTTGGAATTGTATACTGGCGAACTTGGTTTTGGTATGAGGAACTTCCGCTATCATATCTTTTCTTCTTTTCAAAGTTAATCTGGGGTCAAAAGGAAGAGTTTTGTGCTTCTTTAGAACAGTTTTAATTATATATAGTTTTCGCACCGAGAGTAAATCGCTCATTTGGTAAAGACTTTGTGTAGGATATCTAAGGTTTTTAAAGTAGATTAGTTTTATTAAAGCCCGTTGTCCCCGCTCAAGGTCTATGAATTTAGTCTTAGCCGCACCCCCCCAAATGGGGATGCAGTACACTAGAACCGATTGTACTAAAGCTACGTATATTTCGTTGAGTAGGTTTCTAGGAGTATTTGTGCTGGTGGGTACTTTTTTTGGTATGATATACCTCAGCGTTTTGAATATCCAGCTCAGTTTCCTGATTCTGTTAGTGACCTGTTCAAGATGGGGGTACCACGATAATCTCTGGTCAACAATAACACCAAGATATTTAGTTTGTGACACTTTGACTAGTATTGGACATTGACAGTTATTTGCATCACCGCACGTATGTACTCTTATGTTAAAATCTGTATTTGGTTGAGTTCTGTGTGATATACTGAAACATATGTAATTAGTTTTAGTTGTGTTAAGTGTGAGCAGGTTATTTTTGAGCCATTCAGCTATTCGGGTCATACCGGCTTCAGCACTTCTGGCAACTTCGTGCCAAGAATTCCCGGAAAAAACTACAGCAGTATCGTCGGCATAAGAAAACACTCTAGCATTATTGATTTTAAGGTTGCAGAGGTCGTTGATGTAAAGCAGGAACAACGTAGGGCCCAGCACACTTCCCTGAGGGACTCCGAATGTGACATTTGCATCATAACTAACGTGTTCTCCCACCTTAACCCTTTGCTTCCTATTTGTGAGGTAGTCCTTAAACAGTTTGAGCGGAATTCCTCTCACACCTGACGCTTCCAATTTGTTTATGAGGATGGGAACAGAGACGGTGTCAAACGCCTTTTTTAAGTCCAGAAAGACGGTCAAACATTTGCTACCATTATCCAGATTATCAGCCACTAGCGAGCTGAGGGCAGTAACTGCATCCTCAGTTGATACTCCTTGCCTGAATCCAAATTGTGAGCTACTTAAGGTATTAAATTTGTGTAGGAATTTCATGAGCCTGTTATTTATTAGTTTTTCAATAATTTTCGATATAGCTGGTAAAATGGAGATGGGTCTGTAATTGTTGACATCGTCTCTGTCCCCGCCCTTGTGAACAGGAATGATGATGGATTGCTTAAGTGGCGCGGGGAAGATACCCATTTTAAAACAAAGATTAGCCAGGTGGACTGGGTAATACGATACTCCTTGGTAAGACTGGTTGTCAGACTTTCAGGCTTGTGATTACCCGTAACGACGTACGTATTTATTAAAATTAGTACCTGGTACTAATTTTAATAAATAAATAACTCGTTTTTTATTAAATTTATGGACTATCTGTTTCTCTCTTCTCGCCACTGCAGATTCATTACAGAAAAAACTCTATGAAAGCTGAAGTGACGGGAACAGAGAGTAAATAAGAAATATTTTGTTTTTACATTTGGTACTTACGCGATGCATTTATAAGTAGGTATGTATTGCCATTTGTCCAACTGGTTTGTCTATAATATTTTTCTCTGAAAATTCAAAAAAATTGTGTAGACTAGTGATGTGCCTGGTGGCAATATTGCCACTGCCGGCAATATTCCCAATGTTGCCACTACCGGTAAAATACCAATATTGCCAGCAACATAATACAAAAAACATAAATAACGTAGACAGAGAATACTATAGATGCCTGCAAAGCGTGTCGCAGAAAGAGACAAAACAAAAATACGTCACATATTTAGGGTTACCGTGTGAGGAAAAATTTACCCCACAATTTGTGAAAACTGCAACAAGCCATTAATATTTCAGATATAATTAACTAGCTGCGCCCCGCGATTTCACCCGCATGTATCTCGGTTCCGTCAGAATATTGCGATAAAAAGTATCCTAAGTCCTAACCCAGGTCATAGTTTACCGATGTGCCAAATTTCATCCAAATTTCAACCGTTTTAGCGTGAAAGCGTAACAAACAAACCAACAAATAAACTCACTTTCGTATCTATAATATTAGATAGAATTAGGATACGTGTATCCTAATTCTATCTAATATTATAGATACGAAACTTTTATGGGAAATATGTATTCTGCAGTGTGTACACTGCAGAATACATATTTCCCATAAAAGTGGGTAATAATTATGGAAAAGTTTGCAACACCAAAATTCTTAGGTTAGAATTTAATCATGTTAATTTTGTGGTTTTTATCGATGAATATACGTCTACCTAGACGTATATTATACACAATGTATGAACACAGTAAAATATTATTGATAGCCTAGTTACTGATAAAAAGTGCTATACTTACGAATGAAAGGACAAGTCTGGTATTTTCGTTCCACTATCACTTTTACATCTTAAAACGCTGCACCGCACCATGTCTTTTTTTAAATGGTTGAAATATTAAGTCTAAATTGTTCACAACATAAAATAACATAAATTAATAAACATAAAAAACTGAATTTTACAAGAAGACGATAACAATCTGCACGATATCTGTCAAACTTTGTTTAGCAAAGTACTATGCTTTTTCCTTCAAAATCGTGGCACGCGCCGCGAAACAAAAAATCTCATCGTTCTGTCTCATTTCTTTACACGACATCGCCGTAACTCTCTCTTTTTCTTGTGTGAATGCGACAAAAGACATCAATTTGTCTATAGCATTCTCTGTCTACGATAAATAACAACATAATACATAAACAATATTGCCAGCAACAACGAAATCAAAATATTTTTCGATTGTCTCGAGTCAATGGAATCGGCCGCTAGTTTTCGACTATTCGAATCAGTCATCACTCTCACTCACCGAGTCTCGCGAGTACTCGCGACGCTCGGTCACCGAATTCAGTAGATTGCATGCATCATCCCGAGGTGCATATCTAGCTACCTATCTAATTATTCGTAAGTAAAGTACATTTTATTCCCGTCGCGGTATTGATTATTTTCGATTGCTCTTGTTGAAAGAATTTGTTTGGATTCGCAATCATAACGCAAGTCAAGAACTCGCGAAACTAAACCATCGATGAACAACTCTCGAATGAACGCGCCATGCGCCAGTCGCAATACGGCTTAAACAGACCGAGTCGGACTCGAGTCCAAGTCGAAACAATTGAGAACCATCGAGATGTTCGAAAAATCGAAACAATCGAATAAAACCTCTCGCCATCGCGCATCGCTAGCAATGGCAGCTTGGTTGGCAGCCATTTTATGAGACTATACCATTGACATTATAAAAGTAGTTTTTCCTATCCCAATGGACTATACGAGTTGTGAGTTGTTCTTTAGGTATGCACCCATTGACCTATATTATATATTACTTTTGAAATCATTGTATGCACCAATGATATTCTAATAAAAATATCATTGGTATAATATGTATGCTCCCTTTTTTTGTGGGTATTTCCAGACCATACTTTGTATGAATTGTATGTCAAAATTTGACATACAATTCATACCATTGACTTATATATGTCAAATGTCAATGATTCATACAAAGTCATTTGACAGTTTAACATTTGACAATCAAACAAATCATCAAATGTACTAATGTAGTATTAAGTTTATTTTTTTAGGAAACGAATATTCCCAACTTTTTGTCAACATGCTAAAACATTTAATCTTTTTATTACTTCTTATTCTCCCTAACATTGAAAGTGTTTTCTGTAATGACAATAATGGCTTCATTCTGTACTGTCCTTGTATGGGTAAGTAAACAATTCAAGCATTTGTAAATAAATCTTTCAATTTCTACTTGATGTAGTACATACGAATCCTACTTTTATAATACAATTATTGTTAATTTTTAGGCAGATTTGGTAATCAAGCAGATCATTTTTTGGGAGCATTGGCATTTAGTAAAGGTTTGAATAGAACTTTGGTTCTCCCTCCATGGGTGGAATACAGATTTGGTGAGCCTAAATCTGTACAAGTACCTTTTAATACATATTTTAAAGTCGAAGGTTTATCTTTATATCATAATGTGATCACAATGGAGAACTTCATGAAGGATGTCGCCTCCACTATTTGGCCAGTTACGAAACGAATCTCATTTTGTTACACTCAAAGAATGGGTGAACATGAAAAAAGTTGCAATGCAAAGTCTGGAAACCCATTTGGTCCATTTTGGGAAACATTCAACATTGATTTTGTTGATTCTGAATTTTATGGGCCTTTAAATTATGATGTATACAACAAAGCAATGATAGATAAATGGAAACAAAAATATCCTCCTGATCAGTGGCCTGTTCTGGCCTTTACTGGTAAGTGCATTCTTATTATTATTCTCTCCTTGCTCTTGTTGTGGTGAAGCTTCCAGCCTTTCAGCAAAAAACCACATACTGCTAGACTGGAATATTTTAATAAACAAGTGCATTGCTCAAATAACATACAGTAAATAGAATTTTACTTATCTCCTTCAAACTTGTAGATGAGAATGCTGCACAGTAATTCTGCTATAGTTCCTCCAATGTAAGTTCAAGCAAAAGTTCAGAATTCCAGAATCCCATATAAATATGAACTCAGCTGCTTTTTTAACTTTGCTTTGATTAAGGCGCCAATAGGTACTTTCTGTCCCAAAAGTGTATGATGCAAGTGTAAACAAAATACAAACCCTCTGCAAAGGTGATGGAAAATTTTATTTTGGGGTTTATGTATTTAAATAATCAAAGCACTCATTTTGTAAGTGGCAATACTAATTGACATCCACAGGTTCGTTTTCTGTTCCTTCACATTTTCATGAGATACTTTTGGAACAGACCGTAATATAATACCACAACATTTGTAAGACACATGCTGATATCATAGTTAGTTACTAGAGTTCACTTGTTATTATAGTTTTTAGGAATTTTATTTTTACTAAATATTCACCATTGTAACAAAAACCTGTAAACAACAAGTAATAAGTTAATAAATTACTTTTATATCAAACATTTTAGGTAATGTTTTATTTATTCTATTATGTTTTAATCTTGTTTTTATCAATCACAGGAGCCCCTGCAAGTTTCCCAGTCCAAAAAGAAAATGTCCATTTACAAAAGCACCTATGGTGGAGTGATGATATAGTCAATAAGACGAGATTATTTATAAAGAAGAATATGAATGGAGGTGGTTTCCTGGGTATACATTTGAGAAATGGGCAAGATTGGGTAAAAGCTTGTCAGCATGTTAAGGACGGCACTATGTTATTTGCCGCCCCACAGTGTGTGGGATATAAAAATGAAAGAGGACCACTATCATTATCTATGTGTCTACCACAGCCTACTCATATAATCAAGTAAGCTCTTTGAATTAATATGACATTCGTTTTGGTGATTTTTTATCAGTCTTACCGCTATGAATATCATAAATTTTATCCACAATTAAAAACTAACGTCTGTGGCACGATAAATGGCCAGCCGGCGGATACAAAACAAAATTACATGCAGAAAATTTTTAAACCGGCCAGGAGCATGTCGGACCACTGACCACACACAGTGAGGGGTTCCATAGCCAGAATGCATATTTAGGCATGCACATGGAAAAAAGTTTAAATTAACAGATTGTATTTGTTATCGATATAAATAGCTTTTTAAGGAGTTTAAAAATACATTTCATGAGATGTTTGGTTTAGCGGTCAAGATAATATAAATCAAAATTTGCTTAAAATTACTGTTCCCGCCTTACATACTTAAACGTGCCTAAACATAAACAAATATTTTGGCATGAACTTTTTGGTGAGCTGGCACATGGCACACCAACCAAACTAAAAACAAAAGTGTAGGTGACCTACTAGACTATTTGTGGACTGCTGGCGTACCATGTGACGGTGAGAGTGTTAAAGTTTTGACACTCTCCCTGCTGACAATATAAAAAACTTTTTAAGTTCAGGAGGCCATGGGGGCCGCCGGCGGGTTCCAAAGTTCCTGCTTGTGAGTCAAAAGTCAAAATTATTACAAGAGGCCGTGGGATACGCCGGCGGGTAAAAAAAAATATATTTCAGGACGCCGTGGGATCCGCCCTGACCTCCCGAATCCAAATAGTTTTTATTGGCGTGCTGTTATGGAAAATGTGATAAAAGTATTAATAAATGTGCTTTGGCCTGCTGAACAAAATTTTTTGAGGTTCGCCGGCGGGCGGCGCGGCGGTTCCCATGGCAGGGAGTGTTAAAAAACAAACCATCTAATAGGTACTAATGTATGACAAAATTTCAGGCAAGTGAAGAGGGCCATCAAGAAACTGGATAACATAAAATACATATTTGTGGCATCAGACTCAAATCATATGATAAATGATTTCAACAAAGCACTACATCATACTGAAGTATCAGTTATTAGGTTACAGCCAACAAATCCACATTTAGATTTAGCAATTCTTGGTCAAGCTAACTATTTCATTGGCAACTGTGTTTCATCATATTCGGCATTTGTGAAGAGAGAAAGAGACGCGAGAGGTTTACCTTCAGAATTTTGGTCTTTTCCACACAGAAGAAAAAGTAAACATGAAGAATTGTAATTTTTTGATAATATTTTAAAATTATAGGTATAATAATAATTCTTGAATCCTCTAAGCACACTGCTGGAGGATTTAGGTCTAGGCTATCGGCTGAGGAGAGGTGGACGGTTATATCTCACCTCCTCTACATGGCTAACCTAAAATTCTTTGCCCCAACAATTTGCAACTGATGGAGCTACTGAAAATAACTGAAACTTCCAGTAGCGCCATCAGTATAGAATTTGGTGTGGACAAATGTGCGGTCATGCATGTAAAGTGAGGGGAGATTGTGGAATCCGTGGGAACCCAACTCTCAGATTCCACAACCCTTAGAACCCAATCCTCATGCGAAACCTATAAGTATTTGGGTATGTCGGAAGCGTTGGGCATCAATGTTACTGACATGAAGCAATCGTTGAAGGAGCGCTTCTTTGGCCCCTGAAAAAAGTATTTAATAGTCATATCTCAGTCATATATCATAATATATCAGGCGGAAACAAGGTGGGCTTCAAGGCTTCAACAGTTGGGTCATGCCTGTTTTGATGTACCTTTACGTTTTGCAGTCAGCAGCGTACGGAACGCTGCTGACTGCAAAACGAATGCATCACCCACGGTAATCCGTAATGAAGCTGTAGCCTCGACCTCCACACATTCGTGGGATATAATGTGTGTAGATCGAGGCTTTTTAAACACTAAGACCCTCCACAATCGCGAGATATGCAGTCTCAGGAAATATTTCCTAGAAACCGACATGGGGATGCATCGAGATGTAGTCGCGGTGGACAAGGGCCTCATACCGCCGCTGTCCTTAGCTAAAGAGAACTGGCGCAAGGCAGTACTGCTTGACACTAATGATCGCATGGACGTATGGCAGAGTAAGGAGCTTCAGGGATGCTTTGTCTGTGCAATTATGACATCTGTCGGGCATGCCACCGGCCGGGGAATCAATTATGCATATTATCTCTGGGTGTTCTCGTCTAGCTAATGGATAGCACTTGCATAGACACAACCATGTACCCAGGATAATCCATCGGCCACTTGCTCTGAAATACAGCCTTGTGGAATCGGAGGTGCCGTACTACAGGCACCATGTGCCCGACCCAGTTCTCGAAAATGGAAATATCACATTGTACTGGGATCGATCCTTCATCGCTGACAGGACTATTGTTGCCAATAAGCCTGATATAGTAGTGATGGATCGATCAGAGCGGCGCGCAATGATTGTTGACATAACCGTCCCGCATGATGAGAAGTATGAGAACCTCCTGAAAGCCAAGAAAGATAAACAAATCAAGTACCTATCTTGACTTGGCTCGCGAGGTTGTGGACATGCGGGATGTGGACTCGGTGATCATTGTGCCGATAGTCGTGACAGCCAATGGGTTAATAGCCAAGAGCCTCGGCCAACACCTGCGGAGGCTCTCGTTGGGCAGCTGGATCAAGGGCTTGATTCAGAAAGCGGTACTTCTGGACACGGCTCGCATTGTCAGGTTCCTCTCTGGAGCCCTGACCGCCGGTAACTTGGACCCTGTTCCCGATACCGGTGGGCTACTATTTTTTATATTCTAATATTTAAAATATAATTTATATGTATTTAATAAAGTAATGAGAATTCTTCATGTTTACTTTTTATTGTGCCCCCGTAAAGTTACGGTTTGCTAGAGGACTAGGAGCAGTGGACGCCACATAACGGCCAAATGACATGAAAAGACACCAAATGACATTCATAACAATGTTTCAGTTAGTGTTGCCTATCGATAGTTGATCTATTGATAGTTGACCTTGAAAACTAGTAACAATATCGATAGAGCTATCGATAAATGATAAATGATTTTATTTCTGTAAGTAGGTTTGTACAAACACTTTTACACGTCAATCATATTTTTTTAAACTAGATGAGGTCGGCGTTTCCTATCTGGCTATTCTGAGAAGAAAGGCCGAAACAAACTCAGAAGTCACAGTCTCTTTTAAAGTCCAGACAAAAATCGGGTCAGATCGTGTGAAGACCATGTAGATTGGTGTCTGAAATGGTCTTTTGAGGGAAGAACCACGCAGATTGAGCGGACCTGTCCAATCAGTGCACGCATTTGTCAAAAATCGTGCAGCTCAACTCGGAACTTGAGGACTTCAACGATTCGACGAACAATACCAAAGACAGGACATTTGGGTAGGCCGCATAAACTAGTCAAACTGCCAGATCATGATTAAAACTAAGAAGGAAAAAAAGAAATGACCCACATAGTCCTCACATTCACAATAATTAAATAAAAAATAAATTACTTACAAAGTAAATATTCATGTCATTGTCTAAATAGAATTCATCAATGTCAATGTGTATATAAAAAAAATCCGGACATAATCTTTGAGGACCATGTAGATTAGTGTCTGAAATGGTCTTTTGAGGAAAGAACCACACAGATTGAGTGGACCTGTCCAGTCAGTGCACGCATTTGTCAGTAACCGTGCAGCTCAACTCAGAACTTAAGGAGCTCAACGATACGACGAACAATACCAAAGACAGGACATTTGGGTAGGCCGCATAAACTACTCAAACTGCCAGACCATGATTAAAACGGAAAAAATGACCTACATAGTCCTCACATTCACAATAATTAAAATAATATAATACTATATACAGTAAATGAAGGCCGCAGGAACCCGTTGGATGCGAGAAGCACAGAACCGGTCGAAATGGAAGTGCTTGGGGGAGGCATATGCCCAGCAGTGGACGTCTTTTGGCTGAAATGATGATATACAGTAAATGTACATGTCATTATTTAAGTAAATAGATACTGAAAAAAAAGAAAAAGAATTAAAGTGTAAAATAGCAAAATAAAAACAACATTCATTGTCTAAACCTATAGGAGCAGCTCAATCCCAAGCCTTTTTGTCCTCAATATAGTCTTTTATAGTATAAATAATAGGCTTTCTGAAATAGTTTTCGCTTTATAAAAGATTTGAATTTATTAAGGTTTAGTTCTTGAATGTGGCTAGGAAGTTTATTATAAAAACGTATACCTACATTGGCATCTAAACGAGCCACCTATTTTTCTGAGCCTTGTTGTAGGAACAACAAATTTGTGTTTGTTCCTAGTATTTATGTTATGGATATCACTGTATTTTTTAAACAGATTAATATTTTTATGTGCATACAAAAGATTATCATAAATGTACTGAGAAGGCACAGTCATTATATATAGGGTGACTGGTAATTAGTGACCGATACTTAAACACGTGATTTTACTCATCATTATGAACAACTGTTACTATGGGACCAAACCCGAAATCGCGAAAAAAAAATCCGCTGTTCCCTACATTTATAACGCGATTTCAGGTTTGGTCCCATAGTAAAAGTTGTTCATAATGATGAGTATAATCACGTGTTTAAGTATCGGTCACTAATTACCAGTCACCCTATTAGGCACAGTCATTATAGATATTGTTACTAGTATTGTTACTATTGGAATTTTACAATATTATCGATAGTGTCAATCGTCAGACGTGAGTATTATTATTGATGAAGAGCAGTAGTATTGATAGTATAGAGTTATGATACTATCGCTATAATGATATCTAACGAAAATTTATTAGAATTGCATCCGGATATGTCATCATTACCTAGAATAGAATATCGATAGTTCTAATGCTATCGATAGTATCGCCTTTAATTGTTGTAAAACACACTTTTATAGCGATAGTATCACAACTCAATACTATCGATACTATTGCTCTTCATCAATAGTATTACTCATTTCTGTCGATTGATACTATCGATAGGATTGTAAAACTCCAATATTATCGGTAGCACTATCGATATTGTTACTAGTTTTCGAGGTCACGATAGTATTGAAATACTATCGAGAGTCAATCGATAGTTGAGCAACACTAGTTTCAGTGAAGTCGTTCGACTGGAAATTTCCGACGCTATGTGGCGTTCTCCGCAGCCGCAGTCCTAGGAAATGCCAGCTTAAACAAAAAAGCCGTGACTTATTGTATGCATGTTTGGAGAAACCACGCGATATTAGCTCAACTGTCAGTACTGTCACTAATGTACACAATTACTTTTTGTATTGTTACCGATCTTTAGGAGATTTTGTGACAGTTGTGCGGAATGTGAAAATTGATTCCCCGTTCAATTCTTTCTGTTTCATTATCATCTTACATACTTTAATACCTTTTGAGATTTGAGATCTATATTTATTATCGATTTTATTAATATACGATTTTTTTTTTATATTCCAGTGGTTTTTTTTTTTTGAGATACCTATTTATTATGTATTTATTCAACATCTTCCTGAGGAAGCTGGAAGGGGACAAGCATATTCTGATTGGTTCTGATCAGTCTCTTCAAGATCTCGAACCTAAATGACTATATAATCTGGGGCCACGGGAGTGCCCCCGCCAAGAAGTAACCGTTAAATCAAGTCTTGGCGAGATAGGTAAATAAACTAGTTTACCTGCATTATTAACTCTTAAATCTCTTTGTTAACTACTAACACGTTGTTAGCCAAATCGATATTACAGCCATAAGTAGATAGAAAATCTAAGCCTAATATACCAGTTGCCTTGAAGGGTAAATCTTGAAAAACGTAAAATTTATGAAAAAATGTGTCATTATTTTCAGTAACAATTTTCAAGGTTATATATCCCAATGAGTTGATCTGCCCTCCTATGCCGTTTATAGTAGTGCTGTTATAACTTATACGCGTCGAATCGGGTAATTCGTCTTTCATAATAATAGATATTGACGCACCCGTTATCTACCAAAAAATAATATTTTCTGTTATTATAGTAAAATGACACAAATTGACATCGTCCCTTACAAGCCAAAATATAATTATTAAAATCGAAAAAACTGCTTGTTAGTCAAATTTTAGGAATTTACATTTTCATTAGAAACGACCTCTTGCGGCGATGCTTGCGCGTTTTGTATGGGTTGCGTTGAAAACACATTATTACGGCTGTAATTATTTCCTCGCCTGTTACTACGATGGTAATACTTATCGTCCGTAGTTACGATTCGCCTGTGAGAAATTTCTACCGCGGTTAGAATTTTGAAATGATCTTCCGTAACCACGGCGGTTATAATTATTTAAAGAACCATAATTGCGGCCACGTTGACCTTGACCTCTCGGTTCTGAAGGTGTAAACTTACCTCGACCTCTTCTTTAATACTGCATGACGTCCGGCTTAGAGGACGTAGAAGGCGTTGATACATCCTCGTCCTTAGCGCCTTGTATAGCGTCCTTGAGATTAGGTACTATAGTTGCGAGCAGCCACGATGGTGCTTAGCCTTGAGTTTCTCAACCCATCTGAAAATCTCTTAATAGCCATTTTCTCATTTAATGGCTATAGAATCGCGAACTTTGACGAATCTCCGTCTGCCTGTGAGATGGTTAGGTAAATCGGTAAAAAGTTGTTCTATTTCTGAACCATAGGTACCTACTCGTCAATTGACCTAAAATTTTGGTTCTTATTTTGGAGGCGGGACTGAATAGCGGTAAATGATTTTGTAGTTAATAAATGTTTTCTTAAATCCTGTAGGTACTAAATTAGGAACGTTGTCATAGTTATTCGATAAACGGAGCTTAGCGTTTTCAGATAGGCGACCTTTAATTACGAATTTTATTAATAGTGTTTTTCCCAAATCGTCCAACATATCCGCATACATATCCACTGTATCGATCAATCGTTTCATGGTGTCCTATCCATAAGGGGAATTAAATTACACGCCGTTCGAATGTCAAATTCCATTTTTACAATTTTTGTTTCACTAGGAGGAGGAGTACCTACACAATTGACTCTCTTTAATATTATCAAAGGTGGTGGATGATTGCGTCACTAATTCGGGTTTTAAATCATGCGATAACTTAGAATACAATAATTGCGCTTTACTAAATAAATTTTTAGCCTCTTTCAATTTATTTATCGCAATAGAACCCGTAAATCTAGCTTGTCCTTTTTTACCGACTTCACAAAAAGGAGGAGGTACTATGTTTGTTCACGCGACGAACCAGTCCGCGGGGACCAGAGGGAGCTGAGGGGCGCGCGGGAGAGGCGCGCACGCCATGACACACCGCTACGAACGCCGAAGCGAGACCACGTCTCGCCATACATAGTTATAAATCTATATTACCTATACCGATTAACATTATCTATGCAGAAAAATATGAAAAACACTTTTTTAAGTTATGAAAAAAACCACTGACCAACACTTGTGAAACAAAGGGAAAAAAATGCACGTGTAATTAATAAGCAAGCATGGACGCTAGCCGGCGCACGACGAAACCCACACACTTTTCACACAATTGATACCTAGGAAGGAAATAGGTGGATAGAAAGGAATAATAAGCTAACTCCCCTGTGTACGTCCTTCTTCTAGCGTATTGTGCATGCCATGCAGCGCGGCACCAGCGAATAGCTCACCCAAGCAAGCCCAAGATTCCAGAAAAATTGGCGACCGCGGACAGAACCTCGAAGAAGAATTATTTGGATGGAATTTACAAGTGCACGGTGCCGCCATTTTTCTGGAATCTTGGGCTTGCTTGGGTGAGCTATTCGCTGGTGCCGCGCTGCATGGCATGCACAATACGCTAGAAGAAGGACGTACACAGGGGAGTTAGCTTATTATTCCTTTCTATCCACCTATTTCCTTCCTAGGTATCAATTGTGTGAAAAGTGTGTGGGTTTCGTCGTGCGCCGGCTAGCGTCCATGCTTGCTTATTAATTACACGTGCATTTTTTTCCCTTTGTTTCACAAGTGTTGGTCAGTGGTTTTTTTCATAACTTAAAAAAGTGTTTTTCATATTTTCATTTGCGTAAAATTGCGTTTCAAGCTAATTGCATTTCTTCTTAAAAAATACCGGCTTAATTAAGTAAATGGTAAAATTCATTAGACAATCGCAAATTAAAGCTTTAAAATCCGCAAACCGCAAAAAATAACTACTTGTAACTTCAAGTTTCTTACATATTCGTAATAAACGTTTCCAGTGATCGGTTGCCTCGTGGACCGTGGTGCGCTGCGCACGCGTTTGAGCCGGAGCTGTGCTGTGTGCTGGCGAGCTCAGCGTGGTTGGCGTGCCCGGTGACTATTCAGAATTGGTGTAGCGTGTGTCATCTTTAAGTCTGCGTGTTGGACGGACCATCAAGCCTCTTCATACGGGTTTGATTGCACAAGTTACTTTGCCTAACTTCTTTATTTGTCCCAACATCTTTACTTTATTTAAATATGCCTGATTCTAAGGCAGAGCAGGGCTCTGAGAAGAGAGAAGAAAAAAGCGTAGATTTAAAAGAGTTAATAAAACAGAGAGGTACATTCAAAATGCGTTTGACAAAATTTAAAGGTCATATTGCCATTTTAAATCAAATTAGTTCAAGTCAGATTACTAAACAACAACTTAAAGAATTAGGTTTACGTTTAAGTAGAATTCAAACTCTTTTATCTGATTTTGATGCAATTCAAACGCAAATTGAAATGCTGTCAACAGAGATAGATGAACAAATTGATGAAAGAGATACCGTAGAATCTCAATTTTATTCTCTCATCTCAGCAGCCCAAGAAATTATTGATTCTCATTCTAGTAATGAAGAGTTCAAAAGTGTAGGTGCAAAAACAATTTGTTCGAGTCATGACAATTGTAATAATTTAAATAACATTAAATTACCAACAATAAAACTTCCATCATTTGACGGCAACTACCTCAAATGGTTGGAGTTTAGAGACACGTTTGATGCTATTATACATTCGAATGAGTCCATACCTGATATCAATAAGTATCACTATTTACGCTCCTCTCTAGAGGGGACTGCTGTTGTCGTAATAAAGTCTATAGAGTTTACCTCTCAGAATTACAAGGTTGCTTGGGACCTACTATGTGAACGTTACGATAACAAAAAGATCTTGATTAATAACCATTTAAAAGCGTTGTTTAATATAGATAGTTTAACGAGGGAATCTCATAAAGCCCTTCGCTTTATTATTGATCACATTAATAAAAACTTAAGAGCCCTTAATTTATTAGGCTTGCCAACTAATTATTGGGATATTTTAATCATTTATTTGGTTACCATTAAATTAGATTCCACTACTTTAAGAAAGTGGGAAGAACATAGAAACAAGTTATCGGATTTACCTTCTTTATCTGAATTTATTCAATTTTTACGTGACCGCGCAGACATACTTGAAACGATGCAAGTTACTAAAAATGATAAATCTGAGTCTAATTACAAATCCAATAATCCTAAAACAACAAAGGCCTGTGCTACTTCAGCTGGCCGCAAACCGTTTAAAGAGCCTTCTTGTCCGGTATGTCATGAAGTTCATCGGATAACAGAGTGCATTAAATTCCAAGAAATGAGTCTGAATAATAGATTGAGTGAAGCCTTAAAGTTAAAACTTTGCTCAAATTGTTTACGTAGGGGTCATAATGCTGAGAAGTGTCGCCTCGGCACCTGTCAAATCTGTAAACAAAAACATAATACACTATTACATAAAAACTCAGAAACAAATAATGCGTTAGTTACACAGTCTGAGAATAACGATACCTCTAGTGTGCCGTCAATCGCTAGTGCTGTATCCTCTTGCTCTGTCTTTATGAGTAAACAAGTGCTTCTCTGTACTGCTTTAGTAAAACTAACTAATAAGAAAAATAATAAGACTTGCCTTGCCCGGGCCCTCCTGGATGCCGGTAGTCAATCCTGCTTCATATCTGAAAGCATTAAAAATAAATTAGGGTTAACTTCTAATAATTCACGACCTATATGTATTAGTGGGGTGAATAACATGCAATTTAATATAAAAGATTGTTGTGAACTTACCTTTAATTCCATAGTGAGTTCTTACAGCACGAATATTAAGTGTTTAGTTATACCTGAAATTATAGGTAACTTACCTAATAGTGACATAAATCCTTTAGAATTAAACATACCTGGGAATATTCAGTTAGCTGATCCAGAATTTCATCGTTCTTCTAAAATCGATCTGCTGCTTGGTGCTGATATTTTCTTTGATATCATTACTGCAAAGAAAATAAGATTAGGTAATAATAAACCTATACTCCAGAGTTCTAAACTAGGTTGGTTAGTAGCTGGGCCAATATGCAGCTTAGATTATAATGAACAAAAGAACTTACATTGTAATTTTACTAAAGAAATAAATAAAAACCTTACCAGGTTCTGGGAACTTGAAGAACTTCCTTCTTCAAGCGCTTTTTACTCTGAAAATGATCATTTTTGTGAAAAACATTTCATAGAAAATACTTCACGTTTAGAAAACGGGAGATTTAACGTTAAAATACCATTTTGTGAATCACCAGAAACATCACTGGGCGATTCCTATAGCATGGCCTTAAAACGCTTTCAGAGTCTTGAAAAAAAGTTTATTAAAAATCCTACATATAAAAAACAATATTGTGAGTTTATTGACGAATACGAAAAATTAGGACACTTATGTAAGGTTGATAAACCATTATTTGGGTACTTTATGCCACATCACCATAATCATCATCATCATCATAATAGCGAAACAACCAAGGTCAGAGTAGTTTTTGATTGTAGTGCAAAATCTAGGTCAGGAAAATCGCTGAACGATATCCAGTTTATAGGTCCTGTAATTCAGGATGAATTAATAAATATCCTAATTAGGTTCCGTCAACACAAATTTGTTTTGTCTGGGGACATAACAAAAATGTACCGACAAATTATAATCGATCCCTCGCAGCGCCACCTGCAATTAATAGTTTGGCGTGATGATGTAGATAAGCCAATAGAAATATTACAATTAAATACCGTTACCTATGGGACAGCGTCTGCCCCATTCTTGAGTACGCGATGCTTGCTACAGTTAGCAAAAGAATGCGAGGATGAAATCATATCTGAAATTATACAGCATGATTTTTATTACGATGATTTTTTGAGCGGTGCTGATACTGAAAATGAACTTTCTCATATCTATCATTCAGTTAAAAAGGTACTAGCATCTGCTTGTTTTCCTATTCATAAATTTCGAACAAACTGTCCACAAATATTTGATGCTGACTGTACCTTGTCACAGTCATTGGACTTGAATAAACAATCAAGTGTATTAGGATTGTGGTGGTTTCCTGAGAATGACCATTTACAGTTCTCAGTTAATTTAGACAAAACGGTTAAGGACGTCACAAAACGTTCTATTTTGTCAAATACATGTAAAATCTTTGATCCTTTAGGCATGCTAAGTGCGTGTACTATACAACTTAAAATCTTATTACAAAAACTTTGGGTTTTAAAATTAAGTTGGGATGAGGTAGTTCCACAGAATATTAAGAAAATTTGGGAAAGGTTTGTTTCCAATGCCCATATATTAGCTAACATTAAGGTACCTAGACATGTTTTATGTACTTCTCCATTGTTAATAGAACTTCATTGTTTTGTAGATGCATCCCAAGAGGCTTACGGGACTTGTGTTTATTTACGTTCTATAGACCGTCATAATAATGTACAAGTTATATTGTTATGTGCAAAGACACGCGTCGCGCCGCTGAAACCAACTACGATTCCGCGTCTTGAGTTGTGCGGAGCGTTGCTGGGCGCGCGACTAGCCGCCAAGGTGAGTCATTCTCTCCGTTGCACTATTGACCGTAAGATCTTTTGGTCCGACTCCACCGTCGTTTTGGGTTGGATTCGAACACAACCTAAGTTACTCAAGGCATTTGTATGCAACAGAATCAATGAGATTCATGAATTGACAACCAGGGAATCTTGGAGACATGTACCTACCACTTTAAATCCTGCTGACCTCGCTTCTCGAGGAGTCGAGCCAGGTCAACTTCAGGCCTCAACTGTATGGTGGAATGGTCCAGATTTCCTGTTGCAAAATGAAACAAACTGGCCTCTTAATATAAATTCCATAGATTCTTCCAATTTACCTGAAACTAAAACGCCTACTAGTGATTGCATAACTATGACTAATGTTGCACAGTCACCATTAATTAAGTTTAATAATTATTCGAAAATAAATAGACTAAAAAGAATTATTGCTTATGTTTTACGTTTTGTAAATAATTGTAGAAATCCTAAAAATAAAATAATAGGTAATTTTAAAATAGAAGAAATAGATAATTCATTTTCTTACCTGATAAAACTTGCTCAAAGTCAAACTTACCTTTCAGAAATATCCATAATAAAAGAAAATAAAAATCTTAATCCTAAATCTTACCTGTTACAGTTGTCACCTTTCCTCGACAACAATGGAGTGCTCAGGGTAGGTGGTCGTCTACAGAATGCTGATTGTAAATTTGAGAAAAAGCACCCGATCCTCCTGGACGGTAAGCACTATTTAACTCGGCTCCTGATGGAAGACGAACACCTACGTCTGCTGCACGCCGGCCCTCAACTGCTCCTTAGTTCCTTTCGTGAACAATTCTGGCCTGTAGGAGGCAGAACTTTGGCTCGCAGCATTGTGAGAAAGTGCGTTGTTTGCACACGACTGCGAGGAAAAACTATGGAGCCGCTGATGGGCAATTTACCTGTAGATAGGGTCACACCTTGTTATCCGTTTCAAGTATGTGGCGTTGATTTCGCTGGACCTTTCCTTATTTCTAGTAAGAAAGGGAAGGGTAACCGAATAACTAAATGTTATCTTAACGTTATAGTTTGTTTTGCTACAAAGGGCATTCATTTAGAAATCGTTAGTGACCTTAGCACTAACGCATTTATCCTTAGCTTGCGGCGATTTATCGCTAGGAGAGGTAGACCTCATACAATTTATTGCGACAACGGCACAAATTTCGTTGGGGCAAAAAACGAGTTGGGTAGGTTGCTATTGGCTAGTGTAAATTCTATTTATGACTACACCAATGCTGAAGGCATTAAATTCATATTTAATCCCCCATATTCCCCGACTTTTGGTGGAATTTGGGAGGCGGGCGTTAAGTCTGCCAAGTTCCACCTAAAGCGAATCATGGGCAACGCTAGTCTCACGTACGAGGAATTGGACACATTGTTCACACAAATTGAAGCCATCCTCAATTCCCGTCCTCTTTCCCCCCTATCATCCGACCCTACTGACTGTTCCCCATTGACTCCCGGCCACTTCCTTGTGGGACGGCCCCTAACATCGCTGCCGTCTCCGCCTATCACGTTAAAGGCTCCAGACCGATACAAGATGATTGAAAAGCTGAGGCAGCATTTTTGGCAGCGTTGGCACCAGGAGTACCTAGCTGAACTGCAGCAGCGGACGAAATGGCGCTTGAAAGATAGAGAGTTGAAGCAGGGAGATTTAGTGATCCTAAAGGAGGAGAACGTGCCACCCCTAAAATGGAGACTCGGGCGAGTCCAACAACTTTATCCTGGAAAGGATGGAGTCTGCAGAGTGGCCGACTTCCACACTGCGAGAGGCACCGTTCGACGGGCGATAAACCGAGCCTGTCTTCTCCCCCTTACGGAAGAACTTGAAAGCAGCAGCTTTCAAGGGGGGGAGGATGTTCACGCGACGAACCAGTCCGCGGGGACCAGAGGGAGCTGAGGGGCGCGCGGGAGAGGCGCGCACGCCATGACACACCGCTACGAACGCCGAAGCGAGACCACGTCTCGCCATACATAGTTATAAATCTATATTACCTATACCGATTAACATTATCTATGCAGAAACGTATTAAAGAACATTGTTTATAACGAAGCCTTAATTATTGAGAAGAACCCGACCAACTCAAGAGCTGCTCGTAAATAACAGCTCCGACAATGTTTGTTTTATTAAGTATTTACGAATGTCCACCAAATCTTCATAGGTATACCTATTCTGATAAAATCATCGGCCATAATCTAAAAATAAGACAAAGGAATGTAATGACATCATCCTAGCAACTAATTATCTTCAATACAATTCTTATAACTGTCTTCCAAACAAGGAAAGCAATGCGAAAACATTCCTTATATGGCACGGGCACATGAGTAGACAAACGGTGCAGAGATAAAGCTTCATACAACCGCACGAATCGGTTGCACTACTACAAGCACGCGGGGCATGTGTGCGTGACCACTGGCCGCTTGTCGCGTACGCGGCGAGACTGGATAAAACCGGTTTACGCTGGCACAGCCAGTTGACAATCTCAGGGTTGCGAGGCACGTTGTTTATTGTTTTAGTTGCAAGTTAGCCATCACTCTTCTTTTGCGTTTCAAAAGTAATTGGATGATCACTTTTGCTCGATTATTAGGTTTTCGAGGATTTTAGATTTTCAAGGTGGTTGTTTATTGTACTGTGTGTATGAATAATACTAGAAAAAATAAAATATATCATACTTTTATCCCAAGGAGTACCTATACCTACAATAAGCAAGTAAATATTTGATTATTACTTTTTCAAGTAACTAGATTTATTATATTAGTATTATGATAAAGAAACATTTTAAGTTTCTTTTAATTTGTATTTATTTATCTGACGTTTTGACAATAAGCTCAAATCTCCATAGCAACCACATGCAGATAAAATGTAAATGAATAAACTAAGTATGGTAATGATATGGATCCTACAGTATGATCCTTTAAATTTAATTAATCCTTTTAATTTTATCGCATTTGTTGAATTGCAAAAGTTTCGCGAATATTTTGATCTTGAAATAAATATTGTCAGTGTTGGCAACGAAATACTTAAACGTATTATAAATTTGATATGCCATGTGAGTGTTTCCTGTTAGATTCAGAATTTACCACACCATCACCATTAAAAGAAACAATAAATTATTAAAATACAAAAATTATAAAAAGAAAATTAATATAGTAAGTAATTTGTAAATTATTCTATCATACTAAATAATAAAACTATTTAACAAATGTTTTGTTTAATTTGTCGTAACATAATGTGACAACCCTACCAGAATAGGTAACAATTTTGCACGTTCTTAAGAAGCTTTGCCTCTGTTCCGTTTGTCTACTCATGTGGCACAGGGTTTCGGGTTCGGTGAGTCGCCGTGCACGATTTATGAACTGTAACATACTAGTACTTATAATAAAACCTTAACACTAATTACTTACTTGCAATCAGTGCCGTAAATAGTGTTACGAGCTTCGGGTTCGTGACAATAAAAACTGCCGATTTAATAACCAAAAATAACTCTTTAATTAAAAACACTAATTACAGCTCAAACACACTAATTAAAAGAACACAATTTCACTACTGATTACTCTTAATTCGCACTTGAAGATCGCTTAGATGTTTTCGCTAGTCTCGCTGTATCCAAACTGTGTCGGTCGTCGCGCATCCCGGCCTTATATAGTGCCGCAGATAGTTCGAGAACCTTCCATTGTAGAAACATCTAGAATGTTCGAGTACATACCGGCCCCGACCAACTAGGTGTCGATAGTTCGAGAAAGTTCTACAAAGTTCTAGTATCGAATTTTCTAGAACGATCGTGACTCGACTAGTTCTGCTACTCGATACTAGATGGCGCTAGTGGTAACTAATGTCACCATGTACCAGGTATTAATTGTGGCGCGCAACAATAGGGCGGTGCCAGCGGTGCCCAGGCACAGGGCGCAGACCCTGGAGGGGCGCAGAAATGACCAGACCTGGGTCACTAACAATACCTATTATTTATACGTGTGGATTCGCGTCGTCCGCGTATATTCTTCCTACAAATAAATAATAATCGTAAAAGTTTGTGAAGAATGTGATATCGAAGACGATTTTCCTGAAAAGCGTAAAAAGCGTCTTTACTCGCGTAAAGAGGTCGGCAAGCTCTTTGAGAGATTGATTGCGGGGCACCTGGTGAGGACGGGGCCGGATCTGGCGGACAGCCAGTTTGGCTTCCGCAAGGGGCGCTCGACGGTGGACGCCATCATGCGCGTGAGAGCCCTCACGACGGGGGACGCGGTGTCCCGGGGTGGGGTCGTCGTGGCGGTGTCACTCGACATCGCCATCGCGTTTAACACCCTGCCCTGGAGCTGCATTGTGGAGGCACTCCGGTATCACCGGGTGCCGCCCTGCCTCCGTCGAATAGTGGAGGCGTATTTGACGGACAGAGCCGTCATCAACCCCGGTCGCGACGGGGAGTGGAACCGGCGAGAGATGTCGTGCGGTGTACCGCAGGGATCGGTTCTGGGGTCGTTTCTGTGGGACATCGGCTACGACTGGGTGCTGTGGGCCGACCTCCCTGATGTAGTCAGCGTGGTTTGCTACGCTGACGACGCGCTGGTCCTGGCGCAGGGGAGGTCGCATCAGGCGCGGCCGACGCGATGACACGCGGGGTTGCGATAGTCGTGGAGAGGATGCGGCAATTGGGCCTCGAGGTGGCATTGCATAAGTCCGAGGCCATGTCGTTTCATGGGCCCCGGAACGCGCACCATCGGGATCCCAACTAACGGTAAGAGGGGTTCATATCGCCGTCGAGACGACGATGAAATACCTGGGTCTTGTCCTCGACAGCCGGTGGAACTTCGTCGAGCACTTCCGACGTTTGGCCCACAAACTAGAACGGGCCGGGACCGCCTGCAAGCGGCTCTTGCCCAACCTGAGGGGGCCAAACGCCTCCTGCCAGAGGCTTTACGCGGGGGTCGTGCGGTCCATGGCCCTATACGGGGCCCCGGTGTGGGCGCGTTCACTGCGGCGGCGAGCCGCCCGCTACCTGAACGCGCCCCAGAAGGCTTATCCGGGGCTACCGCACGATCTCAGGCGAGGCGGCAAGCCTCCTTGTCGGACTGCCGCCATTGGATCTGGATAGTCCTCGCGCGCGGTGCCTCCGCGCGCCACTAATACAGGCGCGCGAGGGGAAAATCCGCTTCCGCGGCAAATCGTGGCGGAGCGGAGTACGGATCTCCGGCGTGACCTCATGGCGACATGGAAAGAGCGACTGTCGCAACCCAGCGCAGGGCACGCCACGATAGAGGCGATAAGACCCCTCTTTGAGGAGTGGCTAGAGAGGCACCACACCCTCACCTACCGCCTGACGCAGATCCGCCTGACACGGAAGTTTTGGGAGGTTCCTGCACATCATCAGGCGGGAGGAAACGCCCGGGTGTCACCATTGCCAGAATCGCCCAGAGGACACGGTGGAGGTCTGCTCCGCTTGGGCGGAGCACCGCCGTTTCCTTGAAGAGGCGATCGGCAGCGGCGGCGACCTCTCGCGTCCGGCCCTGGTGTAAGCCATGGTCCGGGGCGAGAGGGAGTGGGAGGCAGTCACCTTCTTCTGCGAAGCAGTCATGCTAGCAAAGGAGGTGGCGGGCGGGACGGCTCAGGGAGAGAGCCTCCCGTCCCAGCCGCCGCGGGAGAAGCTCCGGGCTACGGGAGGAGCGTGACGACTCCCGGCCTCCGAAGGCGTGGACCTGCGGGCGGAGAGTAATGGGTAGCTCACCGTCCGATCAGGACCAGGCCCGTGCCGGACGGCGCGTACGTGTTCCACGCGCGCCTTAAAGAGATGTCAGCATCGAGGAATGGGCCCCTTAGGACCGAAGCCTGCCGGGTCAGCGGGATATTGTCCCAAAGGGTTACCGCTGGCCCGGAACATAAAGGGCTAAGGAAGGAACACGGGTGGGTTTTAGTCATTAAGAGTCTGACACTCCCTTCTGCTCCACCCAGAGCGGGTCATTTGATGATTTCCCATACGAAAAAAAAAAAAAAGGGCGCGGATATAGCAGCTTGCACCGGGCGCATAAAAGGCTAATTACGGCACTGCTTGCAATAACTCAATTATGCATTTTGCACGCAATTTATTATTTATAAGACGTAAATAATAATATTATTATTAATTAATTATAATGAAACTTTATGCTTATAAGAGCATCACTAGACGTTATGTATCACATAAAAGTTCCGTATTATTGATTTTCATGTTAGTTTATGTACTAGTAATGTTTTTATCCGTTGTTAATACTATGCAGTTTCTCATGTAGAAATAAAAAAATATATTATTTGTTCACTTATTACGTGTCACCACTCTTGAGTACCTACTTTTTCTCAATAGCACTAAACTGGTGTCAGGTGTTTTTTTCACTTACACGGGTTTCTCGGCGACATCATCACGAGGAGCGTGTTTCTTGAAATAGATTGAGGTCTGCCTGCGACGTAGGTATGGACCTGCGGTTCATCTGCCTCTCCATCCATTTACATGCATCTTCTTGTAATAATAACAGATAGCATAGCATGCCGCTGCCAGTAGGACGATTGCGATCAGGGTGAGGAGGATATTTGTCGTGCTGATGCTGTAGAAGCCATGCTCGGTTGTCGCACCATTTTTCCCATTACCAGCAGCCGTCTGCGCGATGATCGTTTCTTCTTTCGTTTGAGCAGATTGACACATGATTTACAACACAAAACCACTTCAATTACTTAGTAATATTGTCTGAATTTATAATCACATTTTTTTTTTCCAAATTTCACTCGCGACGTGACCTTGAATGGCAGGGTCGCCATGAAGTGTCGTGGTAAATGAAAGACATCCGCTCTGGATAACGACTCGATTTATTGTGTGTAGATTGAGAGTACATGATCTTAATATATTGCTTACTTGGCTAAACCTAAATAAGGTGTGGTTACACACATACATGAGAATACTAATGATACTTAGGTACTTACATACACTACAGGTTTTTTTTTTGTTAAAAAGTTTTCCTGTAATCTTTACATAAACTTCTATCACATAATTTCAGATTTTTGTCTTTGTAAACTTCGGAGGGTGGCACACGGTTTTTTTTTTTAAGTTTTCATCAAAAGTCGAAAACTGTGCGGCCTAAAAAAACAGAAAAAATGTTTGAGAATGTGCAAACTGCGCTCTTTCATATGATACGACTAGCTGACCCGGCAAACGTGGTTTTGCCATATAAATTATATCTAGCTGCCCGGCGCTATCGTTCGCGTGGTGTCCTACCCCTTATCCTACCCTACTTCTACCCTACTCCTACCCAACTCCTACCCTACTCCCACACTACTCCTACCCTACTCCTATAAGTAAATAAAAGTATTAAATACTATGTCCGTCTAAAACCGGATAAAAATCCTATATCCGTCTCCTGGTTCTAAGCTACCTCCCCACCAATTTTCAGCCAAATCGGTTTAGCCGTTCTTGAGTTATAAATAGTGTAACTAACACGACTTTCTTTTATATTTATAGATTATAATCATTATCATTACTTTTTTAAATAACACAGACTTATGTATCAGAGTTAATAATACACATAATAATGCTTTAAAGATCACAATATGTTTTATTTAGTACTATATCGTCCCAATAGATGTCGTTACATGTTTCCACTTATTGTAATAAAAAGTTGTTATAGAATGCTTTAAATTGATTATATCTTTTGATAGATTGAAGCGATTGCGATGAAACAAAGACTAATCACTACTCAGAGTTCTACACTTATATTTGTATAAAAATGAACCATATTGGTTGGGTACTTATTACGTTGAACCTGTTCAAATAAAAAATCTGTCACATCCAAACAGACAAAAATTCCAAAAATTGATGAAATGTCATCTTGTTGGTTATCCTTTAACACCCCACCTATTTTTTTTTTATAATTTCAATGTACAGAAACGCCTCGTCTACAGATTTATTATATGTATAGATAACCCACATGCCCTAGTAGCCCCCCTTCGAATTTTTCAGACCCCCTTTCAGTCCCTGTTGCAAAAAATATATGTTTTTATTAAATTTCTTTCTTATTTGCAAAATAGTTGGACAAACCTCTAAAACGGGCTCCGTTTTACCATTTTGGTACGGTACCCTAAAGAATTAAATTAAAAACTTACAAAACCCCCGACACAAAATAATAATAAAATTCCACAAAATAAAATTAAAAAAACGAGACTAAAACAGATAAATTCATATGGATGTCGGGGGACCGTTCTTTGGAACATCTTCTATTCTAAGAGGTCCCCCGACTGCCATATGAATTTATCTGTTTTAGTTTCGTTACATAAATTCTTTAAGTCGGAGGTTTTTAAATTATTTTATCCTTTTCCAATTACATTTAATTTTATTATTATTTTGTGTCGGGGGTTTTTAAATTTTTAATTTAATTTTTTATTTCATGCTTTTTGTAGGGACTCCTTAATATTTGTATTTAATTTCTTTTATTTTGTTGCGTTTTAATATTCAGGTAATTTGATGTTTAATTAGGTTTTTTATCCGTCAAAAAATAATGTAATTTTCAAGTTTTCATTTCGTTAGTTAATATTCCTCATTTCCTTTCAATATAGTGTACATTATTCTACTTGTCAAGCCCTTGCATTTGATACCTTAGGTATAATGAAGGAGTTGTGAAAAAAAAATGTAATTCGCATTTTTTTGGTGGCGGCCATCTTGGATTTGAAATTTGTAATAGTGTATAGTATTCTACTAGTCAAGCCCTTTCATTTGATACCCATAAAGTGGGAGTTCTGAAAAAAAAAATTAATTCGCCACTTTGTGGTGGCGGTCATCTTGGATTTGAAATTTATCATAGTGTGTATTCTACTTCACTTTTCCTTCTGAGATTGGTTCTTAAGGTAGAAATCTAACTACCCATTCAACTTAAATGCAGATTTTCTTGTTTCCTTGAGTAAAAATCGGTCACATCAATAATTTTTTCTTCTCTAAGACCCGCTTTAACTTTCCGCCCCGCGCCCCTGTATATTAAAATCTAAGGTAGTCTTACTTTAACCTAATAGATTTGGGACACTGTTCGACGATCACCATGAAAGTTGGCACATAATGTATTTTTTATGGAGGTTTTACAGGATTTTTTTTCAACCTCTACGCGGCAAAACCTAGTAAGACTTAATACATATAATTTTGTTCTTTTTGGAACACTCAAGTCTTTTTCTAAATGTTTTCTTCGTTGCATTTTAATCTTCGTAAGGTGATCTTTAAATAGGTATCTTGGAAATGAGTAAAAAGAAAACAAAAAATATGAACTCTTTACTGTGTTTTAAACTAATCCAGAAAAGAAATCTGATGCGTTCTTTAAACTGCTTGATGGTAAGTTATTGCTTAAGTCTCGTCTTTTATTTTGTTTGTGATTAACGTCGATAATGGAATCAATAGATTCAAAATAAGAGATATTCCAAAATTTAACGTCATTGTCATGAGAGCACGAAGCGACATATTGGCCATCGTGACTTATGTCGAGGTGTTCCACAGGAAGTCTATGTTGGCCTACCACACCTAACTGCCGTTGTGGGAACATATGTGCTGCTCTCAAAATACCATCTTCACCTGACGTGACCACAATATTCTGGGTGATGGGTATCATGCACTGAATCGCATGTTTTTGTCCAACATATTCGTCGCTGTGTAGTCCAAATTCTTTCCAATTAAATAAATATAATTTTCCTGTTGATGAGGCTACAAGTAGCTTAGTATCTGATCTAAACAATCCCAAGCAAGTTAACTCTGCATCATATTCTTCCGATGTTGTGTAAATTTTACTGAAACAATAATTAAGTACCTACTGTTAGTATTAGCATGACTTTCGTTTTTAAATATCATAATTGAACTACTGTTATTATGCAAAAATTAAAATTTGTTCCGAAAATTGCGAAAATTTCAATTCGTCCCACACTCCTTGGTGAGGCAAAGTGGATTATTCTGGAATAACTTGACTCCAATTCAAATCAAATCAAAATTAATTTATTCAAATTAGGCTGAGAATCAGCACTTTTCGAACGTCAAAATTACAAAAGACAGTCCCCCAATAACCCGCCCGCCCTTCACCACTTCCTAGTGCTTTCGCTATTATTATCATCATCATCATTTCAGCCAAAAGACGTCCACTGCTGGACATAGGCCTCCCTTGGGGGAGGCCTATGTCCAGCAGTGGACGTCGTCGTGGAAGCACCACTTCCACTTCGACCGGTTCTGTGCTTCTCGCATCCAACCGGTTCAAGTGATGACTTATGGCACTGAAACGTGGTCGCTCACAATGGGCCTTATAAGAAGGCTAAAAGTCACCCAAAGGGCAATGGAGAGGGCTATGCTTGGAGTTTCCCTGCGTGATCGAATCAGGAATGAGGAGATCCGTAGGAGAACCTTTGGAAGGCGTACAAGGGACAGCCAACTCGCAGAGGCCCCTTAGAAAATTTTAATGAAATGCGGTACCAACCGACGATTATCCCTGTATGCACTATGCAAGTGCACCCAAGGATAACCCCCGGTTGGTGTAGGACTATTGCGGGATATGGAAAAATAAAAAGTTGTAGTATTGGTTTGGGTGGCTAAAGTGCCTGGCAACCACTAGGAACTATGGAAGAACTATGACCCCTGCTGCCTGATCAATGTTTTATATTATACAATTAGGGCTTGTAATTCGAATATTCGAATATTCGAATAATGCGAATATTCGATCATTTTTGCTATTCGAATATTGACTGATGTTAAATTCGAATATTCGAATAATTTTTAGTTCAGTTTGAAAATACGAACTACGTCCGTCTTACAAGTTGTTACCTACAGACCGCGCTTTACACGTACACACACAGTGCCGCCGCCACTCCGAGGTTTCGCAGCCGTAACAAATATGTATTTACAGAATTATTATGAATAAAGTCATCAACACAACTCTCTAAGACCATGTAATCCCCAAGAATGACTATTTCATGAAATCTTGACATTTGGGGATTATACTAACTTAACAAGTTGTATTACTGTTTTTTTTTTCTTTGAAAATATTTATTTGGCTATACAAACTAAAAATAACAAAATTAAATCCTAACTTAACTAAAACTATACAGAAACTAAAAAATAGCGTTGAAAAATTCATCCGCATCGCTGTCGACTGGTAATGTACCCAAGAGACTGGCGGCAACCACGTTGTATGGCGATGCTTAGCCTCTGGCCAAGATAAAAGCCAGCCCTTGGGTAACGGGAATTGTCAACCAGCCGTTTCGAAATTTCTTTAAAAAGACCATGAGCACTCGGACCCCACGGCCCGAGAGTTTCAACCCCAAACGGCTCGAAAATATAGTTTCCGATGAGGTTATTATATTTTCGCCGCTTGAGGTTTTCCGCAGCCACAGCAGCAGCGCCAGCACAGCATGCCGAGCCAGGAAGATGGGATGGCGCAAGATTATCAACACACGTAGCGTCCCACACTAAAGGCCTACCCACCTTCCATGGAAATAAAGACATACCGTCCGGTCTCTTGCCATCGTCGCGTGCCAAGCCATTGGGTTCTAATACAGCTGGAACGCCGACGGTGACAAGAGCTCTTCGGATGATGTCATTAATGTTCGCGCTAAGCGACCCGCACTTCGGCTGCAAGACAGGCCGTGGTGTCCGAGGCTGTTGACATCTTCGCCACAGTGACAGCGATGGAGAGAACAGCAAGGAGTGCCTAGACGTAGGGAAGCAGCGAGGTGAAAAGTAGTGTCGTCGAACAAATTTATTGTAGTTATTGTAATTCTGTAAATACATTACATAGTAACAACAACATAACTTTTCATAAAGTCGGGCCAAGCATTATAAGTCAGGGCCTGCGGGCGGAGAGTAATGGGTAGCTCACCGTCCGATCAGGACCAGGCCTGTGCCGGACGGCACGTACGTGTTCCACGCGCGCCTCAAAGAGATGTCAGCAGCAGAGAAGGGGGCCCCTTAGGGCCGAAGCCTGCCGGGTCAGCGGGATTGTCCGAAAGGGTTACCGCTGGCCCGGAACATAAAGGGCTAAGGAAGGAACACGGGTGGGTTTTAGTCAGTAAGAGTCTGACACTCCCTTCCGCTCCACCCAGAGCGGGAGGGGTCATTCGATGATTTCCCATCCGCAAAAAAAAAAAAAAAGGCCGTGGTGGTGTCCGAGGCTGTTGACATCTTCGCCACAGTGACAGCGATGGGGAGAACAGCAAGGAGTGCCTAGTCGTAGGGAAGCAGCGAGGTGAAAAGTAGTGTCGTCGAACAAATTGATTGTAATTATTGTAATTCTGTAAATACATATTTGTTACGACCGCGAATCATATTTTAATCAATGTACAACTTAATACTGGCCAGCATATTGCAAAAAACGTAAGAAAATTTGAATTTCGCAGGCTACCTTAGCGCTTCCCCCTTAATATTTTTGATTTGTTTTTTTTTTTTTCTTTATAATGTCAAACTATGTTGCTTAAAGGTGATTCAATTTCATATAATAAAAATACTCAACTCAAACTTGTGTATTAATTGTATAAGCAAGTTGTCCCTTCAAGGTTTCAACTTGGTTTCAAAGGAAAAAGCTAATATTCGAATAAATATTCGAATAATTCGAATACTGCCTGTAAAAACTTCGAATATTCGAAAATCTAAAAACTTCGAATATTTACAAGCCCTATATACAATACACTGATAAAATGGTAGGGGGTGACAAGCACACTAAAAAAAAAAATACGGTCGAATTGAGATACCTCCTCCTTTTTTGAAGTCGGTTAAAAATGGGTCCCCGGAAACGGTCGCTAGCACATAGTGCCGTAGCGACAAGGGGGCAACGAGGTGCTTATTAGGAGTGGAGAGGTATTCCACGGCTATCAGGACAATCCCGGAAGTACGGTCAAGATCCCTACCAGCATCTTAATGGAATACTTCCTTTCTCCGAGCACGTCTGCTCTTGCGAATCTCCACTTAAGCCGGCCAACAAAGGCAAGAATGAGGTGGGAGCTCTGTTCCCCGTCATTGTTCACTCCAGCCGGCTAATAAAAGCAAGCCAAAGGTAAGGAACAAGACTTCTCCCGGGAGATAGGGTCCGTGGGGTCGCTACTGCCCAACAGCTCGCCACATGCTGCCCTGTGGGTTTCTGTATCTCGCTTGGTCTGGCTCCTCACTCTAGACCTGTTCCGGCAAAGTAAACTCTTCCGGCACAGGCCTAGAGTTCGGAGCGCGCAAGCCCCACCATGACGTCAATGTAGAGGTGGGGTTATTATAATTTTTAATATGATCTATGTATGAACTGTCTAGTAGATTTACCTTCCTTTAAGATCAATTGATGTTAGAACACCATCTCCACTTGCACAAACTAGATACTTCTGAGCATCATTTGTTATCATATCACTAACATGTTCTTCACCAATTTTTATACTAAAAACAGGATCTGGCTTTCTCATGTCCCATAATTTGACTGTACCCCCATCATCACCTGATTAAAAATAAATCGACATAATTATTAAATAAACATCTCACAATTAATAAAAACACAATTTCTAGTAGATATGGTATTTAAAAATATCCAACATACCAGTAACAATTTTATCTCTGTCTAGATTCAAAAGTCGGTAAACTGGTTCGTCATGTGCATTTTCGTAACACCTCTTCAACTTCCCTGATTCAACATCAGTGGCCATAACTGTCTTGTCCTAAATGTAAAAAAATAATTTTAGTATGTTTATCATCATTATACAGTATTACAGTCACATAGAGGGGCTAGTGGCTAAATAATTACAGCCACACGGGTAGAACTTTAAGCAACGCTTGCCAAGGTCGGCCCGTGGATGGGTGATTATCTATACATATAATAAATCTGTAGATGAGGCGTTTCTGTACATTGAATTTATAAAAAAAAAATACGTGGGGTGTTAAAGGATAACCAACAGATGCCATTTCATCAAAGAGATTTAAGATAGGTACAAATATTTAATGTCTTTGCATTTCATAAATTTTTGGAATTTTTGTCTGTTTGGATGTGACAGATTTTTTATTTGAATAGGTTCAGCATAAAAAGGACCAAACCAATATGGTTCATTTTTATACTCAAATATAGTGTAGAACTCGGAGTAGTGATTAGTCTTTGTTGCATCGCAATCGCTTCAGTCTAAGTATCAAAAGATATAATCAATTTAAAGCATTCTATAACAACTTTTTATTGCAATAAGTACACGTATAAAATTAACACAAACTATTTAATTTGTAATTATATAATTGTAAAGTATGGAATAAATGAGCTTTATTATTATTATTATAAGTACACGTAACGACATCTATTGGGATGATATAGTACTAAAGAAAACATTAAAACATTATTAAGTTTATTATGTTATTAACTCTGATACTTATGTCTGTGTTATTTAAAAAAGTAATGATAATTATTATAATCTATAAATATAAAATAAAGTCGTGTTAGTTACACTATTTATCACTCAAGAACAGCTAAACCGATTTGGCTGAAAATTGGTGGGGAGGTAGCTTAGAACCAGGAGACGGACAAGGACATAGGATACTTTTTATCTGGTTTTAGACGGACATAGTATTTAATACTTTTATTTACTTATAGGAGTAAGGTAGGAGTAGTGTGGGAGTAGGGTAGGAGTTGGGTAGGAGTAATGTAGGAGTAGGTTAGGAGTTGGGTAGGAGTAATGTAGGAGTAGGTTAGGAGTAGGGTAGGAGTAGTGTAGGAGAAGGGTAGGAGTAGGGTAGGAGTAGAGTAGGAGTAGGGTAGGGGGGTAAGTGGTAGGACACCACGCGAGCGATAGCGCCGGGCAGCTAGAAATAATTTATATGGCAAAACAACATTTGCCGGGTCAGCTAGTCTATAATATATCAAGACCGAGACTCTTCCATGCCTCGGAAAGCACATTAAGTAGTTGGTCCTGGCTAAAATTCCTAGGTCTTTGACTGTCATTACGTACGGGTAGTCAGAACCTCGAAAGGGGTATAGTGTATTTGTGTTACACAGGGGGTTGTGTTGTGAAGGTCAGATAAGCAGTCACTCCATGTAAAATATTCAGCTGCATCTGGCAAGACCCATAATCCAGTTTGGAATGCTAAGTTACCAGGGTCAAAGTTGCAAATTAGCATTATAGTACAATCCATCTCAAGTAAAGGTTTTAGAGTAAAGTTTATAAAGGAGATTACAAACCTTGGCAGCTGAGAATAAAGTGGTTCCATCATCATCAAATTCTATATCTCTACAGGCTTTTAAATGCAGCTCTAATGTATTCACTAGTTTTGTCTCTTCATTGTTATATTCATAAAATAGCACATCTCCTACAATGTTGGCAATTGCTATTAAATTCTTGGAAGGATGAAGCGATATATCAACAATGAAATCTTCGCATATTATGGTTGGAGGATGATCACGGAGCTTATTCTTTTCGGCTTTTATAGCTTTGACAACATCATCCTCATCTTCTTCATCTATCTCATCAATTTTGTTTTCACTAGTTTCATCTTCACTCATATCATTTTCATCTGGATCTGAAAATAAAAGATACTGATTATAATGTCATTTTCACATTAGCACCCACACATGATCTATAAACTATCATAAAATACCATGATATTAATTTATTTTTAATGAAACTAAAAACGCATCTCAAGCGAGAAAGTGTATAATGTGGGTAATTAACTAATTTTGGAGGTCAGAAAACAAACATGATGTTCGTTAGCTCAACATCTTTAGGGTGAATGGGGCAGTTATCCAAAGAGTACATGAGCTGGTCAGGCCTATCTGAGGCCACAGGGTACCACATCACAAGGTCATGGATTCGTGGTGATGTTCTTCATTTAGAAGTCAGCATTGGGTTGTCTATAAAATTCAAGACTGATTTTTTGTAAGAGCTAGCACTGCTATACTAGGTACCATGTATACATATTACTAGCTTCTGCCCGCGACTTCGTCCGCGTGAAATTTCTTGTACCCCCACCCCGTCGCGTCGCAACACTTCGTATTCGCTTACCGTTCACTCTGAGTTTTTCTTTTTGCTCGGCTCCTAAGGGTCATAGCGTGATGTTAAATAGCCTATAGCCTTCCTCAAGAATTGGGCTATCAAATGCAAAAAGAATTCAAATCTGACCGGTAGTTAAAGAGATTATCGCGTTCAAACAAACAAACTCTTCAGCTTTATTATTAGTATAGATAAAAAACTCTATGGCCCATAACTCCTTAATAGGTAGGGGGAAGTCCCGTAGCGCCGGACGGCACCTAGCGTCGGACACTCGTACTATCTCGACAAACGACAACGCGATCTATTCAAATATTGGTGAAAGGGGCGCGGGGGAACGTAGCGATACAGGATCACGCGACGCGGTTTGCCAGTGAGGCGTACAGCCGCGGTGGGAGAGGTGAATTGCTGTTTTTGGCGGGAAAGCGTCGCGTCTCGTAAATTTCAAGTGAGTATTACTGCTATGGTTTTGTGTTTAATCGTTTTGTTATTTGTTAATAAAGACAGTGTTCCATAATAATTCGTAAATTGTGAAAGTTTTTATTAATTACTTAAACAGTTTTAGTATGAAATACGTAATTTTGGACATTCCCTGTCCCCTACCTCCGGATACAAAGTTGTCCCTTACCACCGGACAGTTTATAGGTTGGCTTTTTTACTAAGCATGTATACTTATCATAATAATGATTGTTTGTTGTTTTACAGGATAGAAGGAGGGAGATATTTCAACATGGAAGAGACAAAAAAGATAGGAAAATGGGATCAGCAAAGTTTGAAAACTGTAATATCTAATATGGAAAAAACTACTTGTGGTGTGTTTAGAGGACCACGACGAGGACTGGAAACAATGCTCCAGCTGCCAAGAATGGGCCCATGATGTGCAGACGTTCCGGAATGTGGAGATACCTATATATGTGATAGATGCACAATGTTTTAAGAATTTCTGGCGCTTGGGGTTTGAAGATTAACCCGTCCGGTACTAGGTGCCAATGTTAAAGAATAACTTTTTTCTACCAACATTTAATTAACGTTTCAAGATTATGTTTACGCAGAGGTTGTATTTTTGTTAATTGATTTTGATTTTATATTTTGTTCATTTAACTAATTCATGAATAAATACATATTTCTCGAAGTAGTTTTAATTTTATTTTCGGAAAACCTTATGTGTCCGTCACTAGGGGACTTCCCCCTACCAACTCTTAACATCTTACACACGTGATAACTTTTAAACGAAATATCCGATTGAGATGAAACAAAAAGTATTTTACTTCTTCATAAATACTCTTGATAACATAATGCTTAATTTCGATAAAGATTAATATTACGATTCATATTTAACGTAGTTTTTTTTTCTTCAGACAATTTAATAATTATTTTGAACACAAAATCGGTTATTGTGATTAAACCATGATAGCTAGATATATGTTCTTGCGGACTTTTTTGTAGGTCTTAATGGGCTCTACAAACCCGTAGTACATCATTTTGTTCTATTGTCAATAGTTTTTGCAGCGCACGCAAAAATAGGTTTTCGATTTTACACCTTGTGTTACAAAATAGCAATTTTATTACGGATCCCTAATTTTGAAAAAAAAAATATAGCCTATAGCCTTCCTCGATAAATGGACTACCCAACACTAAAAGAATCATTCAAATCGGACCAGTAGTTCCAGAGATTAGCGCGTTCAAACAAACAAACAAACAAACTCTGCAGCTTTATAATATTAAGTATAGATTGAAGAGTCACTTTTTGTGTTTGTCTATGTAACTGTGTAATTAATAAAAATTGTGTAATTACTAAAAATAAAGTACCTATACTTTATTTAGAAAATACTGGATAACTTGTATATTATTACTCTTTCAGGACAGCCCCACAGTTGTATAAGGCTAAGCGCGCAATACAAATTTAATTTAATTGTTGCGATAAATAATTGTCAATCTGTAGACAATACTAATATACATACTAGAGACCGCGCACTGCGGAAAAAAATCACTTGAGAATTCAGTTGAAATTTTTATGTGTTTGCGATTTTATAACTAAATCGCAACAATTACATACCATAATTATGTCCATGCTGGCATGCATTCGATTAATTCAATATAATTAAGCAAATAGTTGGAATGATAACATAACCTCTTCCGTAAAGATTTAGCCCCTAGATAACCAAATTGTTTGCTTTTCCATAATTATTAAAAAAATGAACATTATGGCAAACCCATATTATAGACAAATCTTATAAATTATCTATCAATCATCGCACTTAGAAATAAAATTGAATATTTTGTACTATCATCTAGGCAAACGTGCTCCACCGTGTGTTTTTACTTCGTTTTCATAAACTGGATTAATGAATTAACTATCGTTGACCACCTTCTTTCGTTCGAGTCTCGGTCTCGAGGTATAGTGGTAAAATGCAAGCCTGTTATTATATTACCAAATAATAAATAAAACATTAGCTAACCATTATTATCTGCTAATGCATCATCATCATCATCACTGGAATCACTATAGATGCTATAATCCTCATCTGAGGAGTTCTCATCAAATTCCTTAAAATTCTTCGTCATGTCTGCAGGTTCTAAAGAATATTTAAAATTCAAATAATTCAATCAGAATATAATGCAGGAATTCAATGATTAGAAACACAGAGCACTTTTATTAGAAATAAATCCACATTTCACAAAATTCACTGACAAGACAATGACAAATTGACAACTGACAACCCTGGCCACAGAACATATAAACATTAAAACATTTTCATGTAAAATGTTGCCAAGACGAGACCACGGCTCGCACTGTCAAAAAGTTATCAGATCCATGGACGTCATATATAGAATATTACGTCCACGCCTGCTGCTCCCAAAACAATGTTACTAATGTAAAATAATGCCAATACCAGTATTGCCAAACTAACGGCCAGTTTCTTCATCAATAGTAACAGCCAAAGTAACGTCACAAAGCCAAAGTAACGGTCAAATATGTTTCTTCACAATTTTAGCTGATGCTTTTGACGTGACAACGTCTTAAATTAGGTTGCGACTGGGAGTCACTTATGAAAAAGTGTAACGCTCGGTAACGTTACGATGAGTCACCGAACGAGAGAGAGGCCCGCCGAATGCCTTGCGTCTCTCTCCCACTCAACTATGATCGGATGATCGGTCGTTGTCACGTAAAATCTTCGCCCGTAAAACCGACTTTACAGGCAACCATTTTTATTGTTACTTTTGCCCCTAACCTTTACTGCCCATTAAGCAGATGTGAAAGCTAAAGTAATAGTCCTTTTGTCAAAGTTGTATTGTTCTAGGTAAGACTTGTTCGACGCCTGTTCGAGTTTTTAACTAATATAAATCACTGCGCATTTAACTGTGTAATAGCTTCATAATAACCTAGATGTTATTTATAATATTAAAATGGCATCAAGATCGTCAAGTGAAAGTTCCAGTTCATCAGACGATGAACTTATCGTGCGTTATTTAACGCATAGGCGTAAGAGATTTAATATTCGCAAGGATCATTTTTTGCGTGTTATTTGAGGCGTTGAACTCTTTTGCAAGAACTTCGCAAGTTTCATCCTTTTGTTTTATGGATAACCCATTAGTTTTTTTGTTTAATAGCACCTTAGAATATCTATTAATTAGCTTCTTCAACTTTTCAATTTCAGTGTTAGTGAAGTTGGAAAATCTTTCACTGTAAACAATAAAACAACATTTAAATTGAACATACTGGTACTCATAGTAAATAGCTCTAAACCCTAAGCTACCTACTAAAATAAAAAGAAGTTTAGGAACAAATACTAACAATAACTTTTGTAACAAATATAACTATAATAAACCATACATCTAACTTGTGGTATTTAAAACACCAATCACTTAACAGAAGTTTAGGAATCTTTTGTAACAAAGCATATTTTTTACTCTATGAACAAAGCATTATGCACTTAGAAATTGTGGTGCTGCCATGTATAAAAAAATCTACCCACGATTTTTTGGGGAAATTACGACGTTTGTGTAATGGCAATTCTTTTGACTTTTACTTTAGCTGTTACTTGAATGAAGAAACACATTAGCCGCAGAGTTATGGTCAAGTAAAAGTCAATACTTTTACTGATTACTTTAGCTGTTGATGAAGAAACTGGCCACCAAAACCAGTGTTGCCAGCCCAGTCGCGAGCTCACTCAAGCGATTCGCTTGACATATCCGAATGTGGCGATTTCCGATTATAAGCTCTATTGCTTAAACGTCAAAACCGAGTGACATTTGTCACCGCGAAACTTCAAAACAAACAGCGCCAACCGTGAACCGCTTTTATACAGCATCTATATAGTTACTTTACTCTTTGATCATATTGTACTGTAGTCTTTGAACCGCCTCCCGCTCCAACAAGTATTATTATTATTAATGCACAAACTACTTAGAGATATGCGTGCCATACAGCATCATATTGTAGTCTTTGTGCGTGCCGTGCTAGACTGCTAGGAGTGTGGTGCCGTGTATTATAAGGAAGACACTTCAGTGAGACAGCTGTTTACTTATAAAGTATAAGTGGAAGTACTTTAAAAAAAATATTATTTGGAATTAAATAATCTGTGCTCCAAAGTACGCGAGACGTTTTTGTTACAGTTTGCTTAAAAGGTAAATAAAGTGGTAATAGGGTCTCGGTCAGTGGGTCGTCTTAGGGGTGGTTTTAATAGGTACAGTCAGTAATCATCATTCTCCTGCCGTTATCCCAATTTAATTGGGGTCGGCGCAAATTGTCTTTTTCTTCTGTACCTATTAATTCTCCTTTCGGTAGTCACTCCCTTACTTGCCTACAGTCCAGCCCTCATTCCAGGTAAGTACATTCAGTAGTGTTGCATAAAAATCTTGGATCTGAATTCAAAACAGTTATTTATCATTTATTTCTGCTCATTCCAGTAAACAGTTCAAAAGGTAAGTTAAATTAATTTTATCACAAAACTTATCTCTACATTAGGGAAGCCAGACTTTTTTCATTCAGTGTACATTGTGTACACAAACAAACCTATCATAGAAGTCATAATCATGTCCTCTTCCCCCGGACCGCCGTTAGGTGCTAACGTGTCCACAGTTCTGTATTCGCTTGTTTTAAAAATATTAAAACAAATTTGGCATATTTTAATTCATATAAAATAATAGGAGTGCATAAAACTAGAAGAAGTGGATTATGGAACGCTCTTAATACTGCGAATTTGCAATATACCTGAGCGCCTGGTACCGGGTGTGGCTACACTACAAAAGCTCCACCTGCGAAGATACGTAAGAATTCTCATTAGTTAATAAAAATCGGCGTGTGCGCTCCACCTTCAACAGAGACCACTAAGGCCACTCCCTAAGGCCAAACTATTGGCGATCCATCGCTACGTTGACCTCGCCCCCTCATTAGCTAATGAGCTCCCTAACGACGCTATCACCCAATTGAGTGCAAATTCGAATCCACTCCTGACAGATTGCGCGCGGGCAGCAATAATAGCCGCTACAGGTACCTCCTTGTTGATCTGCTATCCTGGTATAAATGGGCTCGCCGATGGACAAGTCGGTGTCTGACACCGGAATTAATCTGTTGGGAGCAGAGCACAAGACGCCTCCTAACTATGTGTTCCAACGCACTAAAAGAAGCCGGGAAGATACAGATTTCTGTGAGCAGCTGGAAGAAATCAAAAAGGAAATCAAGGAAATGATGGCACTTTTTCTGAATAAACAAAGCAGTGAGATACAGCAAATGACCTCCACTTTAACAGAAATTCAGCAGAGTAACATCAACATTGAAAAATCGATTACATTCCTCACCACCCAAAATGAGGAGCTTAACAAAAAAAATTCCCAGCTTGAGAATCAGAACAAGGAAGACAAAAAGTACATCACATTATTGGAAAGCAAACTGGAAGAAATTCAAATCGGAAGTAGGAAAACTAACTTTGTTATCAAAAATGTACCTAAAAGTACTACTGAATCTAAGAATGACCTCATTGACATGGTTGTCTGTCTTTCACGGAATATTGAGTGCACCATCACCAAATCGGACATTAAGGACATCTACAGAATTCGAGGGAAAAATAGTGAAAGCCTCGATCAGCCAATCATTGTGGAAACGGGCTCCACTATTCTGAAGACTGATTTTTTGAGAATGGGCAGGGCATACAAGATAAAGCACAAGGCTAGACTGAACTGTAAACTTTTAGGATTTCGTTCACAAGAAGACACACCCATATTTTTATCCGAGCATCTTACTGCCAAGGGGTCCCGCCTGCATTTCCTAGCCCGGGACTTAACAAAATCGGGTGCTTACAAATTTTGCTGGACTGCGTACGGGAAGGTCTGCGTGAAGAGGGACGAACACTCACCTACCATTATAATTAGAAGTGAAGAGCAAGTACAGTCAACAAAGGAGTTAAGTATACAGGAGCGTCGGATATTGTTGAAGTTTACTAAGAAACCGATGGATATTCTCGAATAAAATTTTAGTTTATTAATAGAAAACAAACAGCTCTATTATTAAATTAAATTTCAGTCCAGAACATCCATCGGTTTCTTAGTAAACTTCAACTATATCCGACGCTCCTGTATACTTAACTCCTTTGTTGACTGTACATAAACTTGTTCAGAGTACTTGACTATCAGTGAGTAATATCCAACTTTACCTACTTCATATACAACGCAAAGCGCCATTGTATTATATTAATATGTCTATCACAATAACTTTGCCCACTCTATGTTGCATAAAAAGTTTTCTGAAAAATGTAGGTAATTTCGTAATTTGCTTGCTATTATCGTTTTTTTTTTGTTGTGTTTACTCTAACTTAAACTCTCATGATTCGCTCACACACATAAATATACTACTTATTCCTATTCGCCCAGCGCATAAGCGAAGCATAATATGCACGTCCTCTACAATAATTATAATAATTTACTACCTGTTACCAATATTTTTATTGACTACTGGTAACAAATACACTCACGATCCTTACTCATACAAAAACACACTCTCTTTAACTAAAGATCTAATTTACTGCACGCCCTCTACAAAAATAATACCAATTTACTTCGTAATATTAGACTTTTTCATAAGTCCTGGGTCTAACAAAAGCATCACTCACGTTTCTCACACACAAACAAACATACTATTTATAACGATTAATATTCTAATTTGTTGTATGCCCCATACAAAAATAATATTAATTTACTACTGTTTATCAAACCCTTACATGCTATCTTTTATAATAATACAATATTCCTCACCGCTTATCAATCATCTAATGTACTGCATAGCTATCAACAACCGTGTAAGTAACTCTCGATACACATATGCCGCAGAAATGTCTTTTCAATATTTAAACACATCTTATGGATAACACCCTACAAACTCTCACTGAGATAGATGATAATATCATCTATTCATATTCGATATTATCGAAGTCGCGCGATCTTTCCAATGTACCTGCACTGAGTTGCATAATCACATAAAGGTTGCAAAAAATGATTTGACCATTATTTCGCAAAATATTAGAAGCATATTCTGCAACTTCGATGATTTCATACTCTTATTGTCAACTCTTACATTTGATACTGATGTAATCATCCTGACTGAATGCAGGTTACAATCCCACAAACCAATTCCCCAACTCAGCAACTACTTGTCATTTCATACCACGCGTCAACTCAATCAAAATGACGGCGTGGTGGTTTATGTAAAAAAATCACTAAAACCTAAAGTCAAAGAAATAAGTCTTGCACAGGCATCTTTAACAATATTATTCTAGGTATCTACCGTTCCCCATCCAACACTAACTCAGATTGTTTCTTGGACTCTCTCAGTACACACCTCAATACTTTAAATTCTCAGCAAAACATAATTATAGCGGGGGATATTAATATTAACCTCACTATTAAAGACAATGAACCGACTCACGAATATAAAAATAGAGTAAACTACTTGAACATGTTATCACTATACGGCATACTCTCTGGACATTCCCTACCCACTCGGGAATTGAACTGCTTATGCCGCATTTACACAATCGCGCGAACCGCGAGGCGAACCACGAGCCGAATCACGAACCCGCATGTGTAAACAGTGGGCTCGCTATTCGGCTCGTGGCTCGCCTCGCGATTCGCGTGATCGCGTTGGGAGCGGTTTTTCGGACGCGAATCAAAGGGCACGAACCGCGAACACGAACTTACTGTTTACACATTCGCCTGCATTCAGTTGACTGCTAGCGCCCGACCCAACAGGACGTGTAGACAAAATAGAGTGGAGTGAAGGGCGAATTTTAGAATTCCTAGAACTGTATCAAAAGGAAGAGCTCATTTGGAACCCAAAACATCGCAATCATAAAGACAGACAAAAGATATACGATGCATGGAACCGTATAATTATCAACTAGTATGAGATTGCCAGTCAGCAACTTAAAATTAAAGAAGAATTTTTACTTTAAATTAAATTTTTATTAAATTTTTTACTTTAAATTAAAGATTTTTTTTTTTACTTTTTTACGCAGGATACCTATCTAAATAATTGTATAAACTCATTAGATATTTAGATGTAGCGCGCATGCCGCAATTATTTCCACGTCCTCCATGTTCGTGTTGTGGTTCGTGTCGTGGTTCGTGTGCGATTCACCCCGCGAATGTGTGAACAGTAGTTCGCGACGGGGCTCGTATACGAATGGTTCGTCGAATAGTTCGTCGAGCCACGAGGCGAATAGCGAGCACGATTGTGTAAATGCGGTGTTAGACCACTTCATGATTAAAATTAATAAAAAAAAAGTTTCAGCTTCTATTGCTATTCTTCATACTACTATCACCGACCATTATACCACGTTTTTGTTATTATCAAAACTAAAGACTAGACACACTGCAAACAAAACTACCTCCTCTATTGACTTTGAACAGGCCCTGGAATACCTTAAGAAAAACAAAATAGCCGACCTCCTGTTCTGTAATGATCCAGATAAATTAACTGACCTGCTAGTATACAAGTTAACTGAAGCAATAAATAACAATACTGTTACCAAAACAATTCCCAATAGTAAGCGTACCATTAAACCGTGGATAACTGCTGGTATATTAAGATGCATTAAAAATCGAAACAAGCTGCAAAAAAAATCCCGCAGTGAGCCCTTTAATGATATTTTAAAAATCTCTTATCGACGTTACCGTAACTACTGTAATAACTTAATAAAAAAAATTAAAAGGAAATTTGAAAGGGAACTGTTAACAAAATCCGTCTCAAACAATAACTTATTATGGAAAAATATTAAATCAATAACCTACACTAATAATAACAAAAGTCCAAATTCAGAACTACTTCAACTCAGAGCAAGTCCAACTGAGTCGGTAAATTACATAAATGATTTTTTTGCAAAAATTGGCAAAGACCTTGCCCAAAAAATTCAACCCTCAGTAACCAAGGTTAACTACTCTTCTCAAGCAGACAGACTGCCGACTCAAGGAAACTCATTTGTTCTTTTAGACACAGACCCCCATGAAGTGGGTAAGATTCTGATGAGTCTAAAATCTGATAGTGCACCTGGCTGGGATAATGTACCTACTAGATTTTTGAAATATATTGCCCAAGAAATTGTTCCTATTATATCCCATTTGGCCAATCTTTGTTTTACTAAGGGTGTCTTCCCTGCGCCACTCAAGCAATCTATTATCATACCAGTTTACAAGGGCGGGGAGAGAGACGATGTCAACAATTACAGACCCGTATCCATATTACCAGCTATATCTAAAATAATAGAAAAATTATTTAATGCTAGACTTATAACATTTAAAAAAAAATGTAATACCCTTAGTAGTTCGCAATTTGGATTTAGACAGGGAATTTCAACTGAACATGCAGTTACTGCCCTAACCACTCTTATAGTTGATAATCTGGATAATGGTTGTAAGTGTCTGACCGTTTTCCTAGACTTAAAAAAGGCTTTTGACACCGTCTCTGTTCCCATCCTAATAAGCAAATTAGAAGCTGCAGGAATAAGAGGAACTCCGCTCAAATTTTTAGAGGACTACCTGGCAAACCGAAAGCAACGAGTCAAAGTAGGAGAATATGTTAGTAACGACTCAAATGTCACATTCGGTATTCCTCAGGGAAGCGTGCTTGGACCTACGCTTTTTCTCCTTTACATCAACGACTTATGCAACCTCAGGATTAGTGATGCTAAAGTGTTTTCCTATGCTGATGACACTGCTGTCGTTTTTTCCGGGAATACCTGGCATGATGTTGCCCTGAGTGCTGAGGCTGGCATGACCCAGATAGCTACATGGCTAAATGATAACTTGTTGACGTTTAACACAACCAAAACAAATTATATCTGCTTCAGTATATCCAATCGTTCCCAGCCTAGTAAAGAACTAAATATAAGAGTTCATACCTGTGATGGTTCGAATAACTGTTTATGCTCAACATTAGAAATGTGAATACTAGAATTAGGAAACTGAGCTGGATTTTTAAAACGTTAAGGCATATTGTTCCAAAGAATATACTCACTAACTCTAATAGCCCCAGACGCTTCATCAACGAAATATACATAGCATTGGTGCAATCTGTCTTGACGTACTGCATCCCCATTTGGGGAGGAGCAGCCAAAACTAAATTTATTGACATTGAGCGGGGACAACGTGCTCTTATAAAGTTGATGTACTTTAAGAACAGTCGATTTCCTACTCTAAGTCTTTACCAAATTAGCGACCTACTCTCTGTGAGGAAACTATATATTATTAAAACTATTCTTAATAAACACAAATCCCTTCCATATGACCCTAGACTAAATTTAAAAAGAAGAAAAGACCTAGTAGCAAATGTTCCACAAACTAAAACTAAATTTGCCAGTATTCAATACAAAAAGCGCTCTGCTCAGATTTACAACAGATGTAATAAAGTAACTTACATACACACAAAAAAACAACATGAATGCAAAAAAATACTAATTGAATGGATTAAACCACTTAGTTATGAAGACACAGAGGCTTTATTGTTATAAATACACACCATCACTAGGCATATTCTCAATGCCTTTCACTCATATTGTCATTCACTCAACCACAGACATTCCACACACATTCACATACACAACACACATACATCCTGATTCACACACAATTCCAGTATTTCACGCACACTTTGCTTAACCTTTAAATGTAACCCAATGTAGTTTTAAGTTTTTATTTTATTTTTATTTGTATAATTATGGTAAAATAGAAATAAACAAGTATTTATAAGTACTAATAATGTATGGAAGAGCGGAGTCTCCTAATACAGGCTTTATACGCTTAAAAGGAGGCTCCAATCACCACTGATGTTTTTTGCACACTTGTTGATTCCAATAAACCTTTTTTCATTTTTTCATTTAACATTAACATTTAAGTACGTGTTTTACTTTTTTTTGGGTTTATTCATTTTGCTGTATAGCTATAGATTACAAATATTTAAATGTTTATGGGTTTGGCACACGTTAATCATTGCTTAACTCTAAGCAACATTTAAAAAAATCAAAAAATCAAATATTTTATTCACAAAAAAGTATGAAACAATAAAAAAATATAAAAACCTCAGTTCCCTTTGAAGCATGTCCTTGAGACACAAGGCTAGGATTTCTATAGTGCTTTCCACTTATATCTTTCTTTTGCTTCTTTTGGCCTAGTAGACCCATGCTTTTCCTGAGCTCATATGACCACGTTTTCCTTAAGGATTGTAAAAAATGATTTATCTTTTTAAGTATAACACTTACAGGGACGACTGATTCGTCAAATTTTAGTACAACATTTTTCACAATTTCTGATGTATCTACCTTCTACCTATAAGTTTTGGTTTATTAAAAATAGTTCAAAATAATGATCTCTCAGCTGGGACGATCGACAAAAAACAAGATTTTCATTTTCTCTTGAACCAGTAAGATTTCAATCACGATTTTTGTTTCACAAATTTTCCCAGAAGCATAATTTGCAATAAACATGATAATTATTCATACTTTTTCAGTATTAGGTCGTGTTTTACAAGATCACTCAATTGAACATTGTCCACTGTGAGTGATCCATATAAACCGTTATAAATCTTAAACGTGGCTTTGAAACGAATCGAAATTTTGTTTAGCAGCATTCACAAATCCTTCACAATTAATTAAAATGCAAATTATAAACACATAGGCAGTATATTCTTGGATACGCATTATGGCTCTTTCTTCAGTTGTCCAGATTGAGAGATCCAGTTAATGAGTTCTAACTTTCTTTGTTTAGGTTTCACAAATTTTATACCTTACCATGAAGTTTTCACAATTATTTCCTAAATCCTCTTATAATTTGGTCGGGATTGGAAGAGTTTTTTAAAAAGATCTCTCAATCCACACGCACATATGGAATAATACGTGTAAGTGTGACGGCCTGGCTTATTGATACACGAGCTACGGGTGTAGTGTCAAAGGGAAAACATAAAGCTAAAAATAAAAATATCCCACCCCATCAACCATTACAAATAAATAATGTACCCCTGCAAAATAAAAACTGCGAAAAGTATCTTGGCTTACGAATGGATAGCGCCCTGACGTGGAAAACACAGGTTGAGCACATCCGAACAAAATTGGCATCACTTATTGGATCACTTCGACGCATCGTCCGGTGAATGCCGCGTCGGGTCCGCTACTCCATATATAACTCCCTTGTGAAACCACACCTGCTATACCTAATCGAAATCTGGGGTAATGCCTCCAAAACAAGTCTAGCCGATCTTCAAATTATGCAAAATAAAATTATAAAGATACTCTTTCATTATAAATTTTTAACACCTACTAACAAAATTTATGAACAAACAAAACTAATGAACATAAAACAATTATACCTATATCTATCACACTTGCATACTTGTCCGAAAAATCTATACATCTATACAAATAAATAAAATTGGAGTGTCTGTTTGTAATATTAAAATAACCGCTTTTTACTAAATGCATATGGATGTATACACGGTACATATACCAAAATAACATTTTTTACAATTTTTGTCTGTCTGTCTGTCTGTTTGTTCCGGCTAATCTCTGAAACGGCTGGACCGATTTTGACGGGACTTTCACTGGCAGATAGCTGATGTAGTAAGGAGTAACTTAGGCTACTTTTTTTTTAGAAAAATAAAATAGGGTTCCACGAAAAAAATTAAAACCAATGAATACGTGAAGATTTCTTAATCTCCATAGAAATTGATTGTTGAATAAATAATATAATTATGTATTATGATGTCTTAAACACATAATATTGTTAAAATAAAATTATTATAAAATAAAGTAATATTGCAATGTCCAAGTACTGTCCAGTACCGCGCGCAGCCCACGCGTCAGCCCGTCACGTCGTGGCTCGGGCGCCTCCCACCCGCTTCTCCCACCAACGACTTAATATCACAAAGGCTGCCTATCGCGCGGGCTCAGAACGCGCGAGCGGGCTATTGCTAACGTTTGTGTCTCAACGAATTCGTTTAAAAATTGATTTCCAGCACTTATATCATACTTTTTTGTTTGATTAGGTGTCTTATTTATTTTTCCACTGTTCTGTTCTTCTTAACTCAAATTGTTTCCTTACATGTGCAAAATTCTAGCAGTAAGACCTTTTTAGTTAGTTTTTTATTTAATTTGAATTTGATAAATTACTTACTAGGTAGTAGCACAGTCTATACATCATACAGTCGTTCGACGAAGCCGTCTAGACAGGGCAATCGTGCGGGGTGTGAGGGGCGAGACGCGGGAGGTGCGAGACCGAACTGCATACTGCCACCGACCGTGTTAGTAGTTCGGGACATAACTTTCAGGGTTGATCATTTAGACTTTTCGGTATTGATTTTATTATTGGGAATGGGATACTATTTTCAAAAATGTAATGGTACACATTTTATTTAATTTTTTATTTATGAAGACAAATACAGAGATACGACATGTAACATTTGAGTGCTTGCTTATTTGTTAAGTTTTTTTTTTTTCTAATTATTTTACTTATATTTTTCTTTTCAGTTTTTTTTTTTTACTTGACATTTCCGTGGCTTTTGAGGACGCTAAAGCCGATAGTGCAGTCAAAACGAAAATCCAAAATGGCGGCTGCAAAAATTTTCAAATTTTTCATCATGGGCGTAGTTTCCAAGAATTTCAAGGGTGCTGACAACGAATATGAGGTCATAATCAAAATTCAAGATGGCGGCTGCGAAAATTTTCAAATTTTTCATCACGGGAGTCGTTTCCAAGGATTTCGAGGGTGCTGACAACGAATATGAGGTCATAATCAAAATTCAAAAAGGCCGCTTCGAAAATTTTCAAATTTCATCATGGGTGTCGTTTCCAAGGATTTCAAGGGTGCTGACAACGAATATGAGGTCATAATCAAAATTCAAGATGGCGGCTGCGAAAATTTTCAAATTTTTCATCACGGGAGTCGTTTCCAAGGATTTCGAGGGTGCTGACAACGAATATGAGGTCATAATCAAAATTCAAAAAGGCCGCTTCGAAAATTTTCAAATTTCATCATGGGTGTCGTTTCCAAGGATTTCAAGGGTGCTGACAACGAATATGAGGTCATAATCAAAATTCAAGATGGCGGCTGCGAAAATTTTCAAATTTTTCTTCATGGGTGTCGTTTCCAAGGATTTCGAGGGTGCTGACAACGAATATGAGGTCATAATCAAAATTCAAGATGGCGGCTTCGAAAATTTTCAAATTTCATCATGGGTGTCGTTTCCAAGGATTTCGAGGGTGCTGACATCGAATATGAGGTCATAATCAAAATTCAAGATGGTGGCTGCGAAAATTTTCAAATTTCGTCATGGGTGTCGTTTCCAAAGATTTTGAGGGTGCTGATAGCGAATATGAGGTCAAAATCAAAATTCAAGATGGCGGCTGGGAAACAATGTAATTTTTCATCATAGATGTCGTTTGGCCTGTTGTTTGAAAATGGGACTGCGACACTATCTGATGTAGAAAAACGTATGTTAAGTAGAATAATTCCATTCGTAAAAATGGTCAAACTCAGCGGTCGTAGGTACCTACCAGTCATCACTCCAGTTTCCTCATCAATCTAGGAAAAAAATAATTTTCAAGTTTTACTTAATATTCCTCATTCCCTTTCAATATGGTGTACATTATTCTACTTGTCAAGCCCTTGCATTTGATACTTACCTATATTGAAGGAGTTGTGAAAAAAAAATGTAATTCGCCATTTTGTGGTGGCGGCCATCTTGGATTTGAAATTTATCATAGTGTACAGTATTCCACTAGTCAAGCCCTTTCATTTGATACCCATATTGAGGGAGTTGTGAAAAATTATATAATCCGCCATTTTGTGGTGGGGGCCATCTTGAACCGATTTTCATCAAACATAGCTAAGAACACTTCCGACTAATTCACCATCGGTTCATCCGTTCGGGAGCTACGATGCCACAGACAGACACAACACACAGACACGTCAAACTTGTAACACCCCGTCGTTTTTGCGTGGGGGGTTAAAAAGACGATATTTTGATAATTGTTAATTATTGATTATGATAATAGTAATGTTGATGACGATGTTGATCTCAAATAAATTAATTAATATTGTTTACTTGAGACAAGTGACAACCCTAGCTGTCGCGATAATGTCTAGACGTTGTCGGCATTTACCACGAGATCAAAGGCGTCGACCTACTGTATGGTTTTTATACTGTGGTAGTAGTTTTTAAATTTGTTTTTTCGTTTTCTAATTGAGAAAGGTTGTCTCAACGATTTTCTTAAAAAATTGTTTTTTTTTTGTATGATTAGGATTTTTTTTATAATCCCAATATTTTGTTACATTTTTACTGTTTTCCTTTTTTACCATTAGGTAATAATTATAAATTAATGTTTAACGTTTTCTTTCATAGCGGCATAACGGCAACCTTACTTCCTGGGGGAAAAACGGCACATTCGATGTTTAAAATCCCACTAGATTTAGACCGTATGGAAAATTCCATTCAGTATGCAGTATATCCAAAAATAGTCTCAAAGCCAAAGTTCTACAAGATTGTGTATTTGTAGTATGGGACGAATGCACTATGGCAAAAAAAAATCTATAGAAGCCGTGAATAGGATCCAGGACATAAGAAGTAATAATCTATTATTTGGAGGAATCTTATTTTTATTCGCTGGAGATTTTAGAAAAATATTACCAGTTGTGATTAAAGGTAAGCGAGCTGATGAAATTAACGCCTGTTTAAAACGTTCAGTACTTTGGAGACATTGTAAAAAACTTAATTTAAAAGAAAATATGAGAGCACATTCAGCCGATTCAGAATTTAGCAAAATTCTTCTTGATGTTGGAGAGGGAAAGTTTCCAGAAGTGAATACTTAGTACTCATGATATAGAACTACCTACCGGTATTTGTGAGGTTGTGGCGGACATTGAAATTTTAATACATAGTATTTATGATGATATTCACAATCTCAATATCAAAGAAGATTCGTGGTTGTGTGAAAGATCAATTTTAGCACCTATGAACGACCAGGTTACTGCGCTTAATCAGCGCATTTTAGATAAACTATCTGGTGAATCACAAACATACCTTTCCATCAATACAGTTTGCAATCCGGATGAAGTGGTTAATTACCCAACAGAATTTGTAAATAGTATATTTGTGCCTGGTCTACCCCCTCACAAACTAGAACGTGCCCATCATTCTGCTCCGTAATTTAAACCCACCGAAACTTTGCAATGGTACTAGGTTGCGAGTATTGTCGTAGCAAAGAAACGTTATAGAAAGTCGTATAATATCTGGATGCGGAAAAGGTGAGATAGTATTTATACCACGGATTCCTATAATACCGTCGAAATTTCCATTTGAATTCAAAAGATTGCAATTCCCTATCAATGTCAGTTTTGCTATGACAATCGACAAGTCACAAGGGCAAACGTTAAGCAAAGCTGGCATAGATTTAACTAAGGGTTGCTTTACCCATGGGCAACTATACGTGGCATGTTCACGTGCAAGGAATGCCAGTAGTGTTGTTTTTTTAGCCCCAGAAAATCGTACACCAAATATTGTTTAAAAAGAAATTTTTCAATAAACCTAATACGAAAAACAAAGAAAAAAAAAAAAAAAACAAAAAAACTAAATAGAGAAATATGTACAAAAACAAAATATCGATTCATAAAATAGAAGAATTTCATTAAAATTAGCATGGTATTATATGATATAAATACCTAATTTTAATTAAATTCTTCTATTTTATGAATCGATATTTTGTTTTTGTACATAAAAAACTCCCTTTAGTTACTTACTTTTTTTCCTTTTTGCATTTTTAGTTTAATTATTACTTAATTTTAGTTTTTCGTATTAGTTTTATTGATAAACTTCATATTCAATATTTGGTGTACGATTTTCTTGGGCTAAAACAACGACACTACTGGCATTCCTCGCACGTGAACATGCCACGTATAGTTGCCCATGGGTAAAGCAACCCAGTTAGATTTAACTAGATAGATTTATGCCAGCTTTGCTTAACGTTTGCCCTTGTGACTGGTTGATTGTCATAGCAAAACTGACATTGATAGGGAATTGCAGTCTTTTGAATTCAAATGGAAAATTCGACGGTATTATATGAATCCGTGGTATAAATACTATCTCACCTTTTCCGCATCTGGATATTATACGACCTTCTATAACGTTTCTTTGCAACGACACTACTCGCACTCTAGTACCATTGCAAAGTTTCGGTGGGTTTAAATTACGGAGTAATGGATGGGCATGCCAATCTTACGTTCTAGTTTGTGAGGGGAGGCACAATTATACTGTTTAAAAATTCTGTTGGGTAATTAACCACTTCATCCGGATTGCAAACTGTATTGATGGAAAGGTATGTTTGTGATTCACCAGATAGCTTATCTAAAATGCGCTGATTAAGCGCAGTAACCTGGTCGTTCATAGGTGCTAAAATTGATCTTTCACACAACCACGAATCTTCTTTAATATTGAGATTGTGAATATCATCATAAATACTATGTATTAAATTTTCAGTGTCCGCCACAACCTGACAAAGACCGGTAGGTAGTTCTATATCATGAGTACTATTCACTTTTGGACACTTTCCCTCTCCAACATCAAGAAGAATTTTGCTAAATTCTGAATCGGCTAAATGTGCTCTCACGTTTTCTTTTAAATGAATTTTTTTACAATGTCTCCAAAGTACTGAACGTTTTAAACAGGCGTTAATTTCATCGGCTCGCGTAGGTACCTTTAGTCACAACTGGTAAAATTTGTCTAAAATCTCCAGCAAATACAAATATGACTCCTCCAAATAATAGATTATTACTTCTTATGTCCTGCATCGTCCTATTCACGGCTTCTATATAAATTTTGTTTGCCATAGTGCATTCGTCCCATATTACAAATACACAATCTTGTAGTCATAGATTCCGTGCTTGTAGTACTTTGGCTTTGAGACTATTTTTGGATATACTGCAGACTGGATTTTCCATACGGTCTAAATCTAGTGGGATTTTTCAAACATCGAATGTGCCGTTTTCCCCCCAGAGATTGCCGCTATGCCGGACGATGCGACTGCTATGGCTATTTTTTTTTTGCACGTATTATGGCCAGAGTATAGCACAACTTCCCATTCCATTTCATTGGTTTTAATTTTATTTCGTGGGTCCATTTTTTTTCTAGAATAAAAGTTACTCCTTATTACATCAGCTATCTGCCAGTGAAAGTCCCGTCAAAATCGGTCCAGCCGTTTCAAAGATTAGCCGGAACAAACAGACAGACAAAAGTTGAAAAAAATATATTTTGGTTTATGTAGGTACCGTGTATACATCCATATATATATACAATGTCTAGTACTCATAACACAAGCTCTGCTTAGCTTGAGACTAGACGGCGTTGTGTGATAGTTGTGGAATATTATTATATGCATTTAGTAAAAAGCGGTTATTTTAATATTACAAACAGACACTACAATTTTATTTATTTGTATAGTTATGGTATGCCTCAGCGGGGTGGTCCCATATACATTGTATTAACTTTGCTTGGGTAGTTTTTGAGTTAGCTTAGGAATTTTTTCCTCTTAGTTTTTTATTGATGATGTTTTAATAGCTTCCTGTCACTGATATTTACATAGCAAGTTGTGTTATGAATTTGTGTGGGGTAGGTACAACTAAAAAGTAAAAACTCTTACAAAAAAAAAACAACCGACTTCCAAAAAAAAAACACTACGAAATGAAAAATAACTTTAATTTCGGAAGTCGGTGTCAAGAAAAGAAAATGCGGATCCAACGACACCGACTTCCGAAATTAAAGTTATTTTTCACTTTGTAGTGTTTATAAGTAGGTACGAGAATTGGCCTTCAGGTATTAAGTACATACTTAGGTGCACTCCTTCACATAAAGGAGACCACAGCATATACAAACAATACAAAGTTATAATATAAACTATGTTAAAGATAACAAAGTTAAAATATTAATAATAGTTAAAATGAGATTTTTAATTATTTGGAGAGGAAATGTAAAAACTTTTAGGAAATTAGAAGTCATTTTTGCCATTCATTGTTCTCCGTGGGCCGTGACGTTGTACTTAACACAACGTTGTATATAACAGGCAGCGTACCGACGCGCGACGTCACCGGAGGCACGGGGGAGTGGGAGGAGTAGGTAGGTGGCACCTCGATGAGTTGACGACGTTCTCGGCGTTCTCGCACGTGCAGTGTACACGCGACCGCGTGAGCGTGACCTACTATTGGCGCTTTGGATAACGAACGTTGTTTTGCTCACGTGCGGGTTACACAGTAGTACAAATTGATTCCCGAATTCAAGGTGCCATTAACCTGTGTAAAGAAAGTTTTTATGCTTTAATTTAAAAGAAAAGATCATAGAACCTAGTGTTTATCAGCAAAAACAGAGGCAAACTGTTCATAGATTTATAGAAATTATTTTTATTATAGAAGTTGTACATTGTTCTTGTTGTGTTTATTGTATGTTTGCACTCGGATACTTAATGGGAATTTATATCTACTATTAATTATATTTACCCATGAGCAGTAAGTATTTATAATAAATAGTGACGTAGTTATCAAGTTAAGGCACGTAAAGGTGTCGCTGCAGATGATAGACAACTATAAGTACTGTAAAACGATGTGAATAGGGATGCAGAGATGAATCAGGCCGAAACGTTAAAAGGGATTTTAACGGACTCCAATGTTTTTGCTGTATTATAATTAATGATTAAAGTGTCCTTGCTGTTAACAAACTATAGTAAGTATTTCAAAGTTAAAATCCATTTTAAAGTTTCGCCCCGATTCACCCCTGAACCCGTATTCACCTCGTACAGATTTTAGAAAAGTTGTTGAAAAATGTTTATCTAAGTACCTACCTTGTCTAAATGAATCTGCGTGGACGATTGTGTTGAACAGTGTTGTGTTTTTAATTTAGATTAGAGAATGAGGCCAAAAGCAGACCCTTGGGAAACTCCTGCTCTCATGACATAAAACTCCAAGTTCTCTCTGTTATAGGACTACAAAATTCTGTAGTGGCTGTTAACCGAGGAAAGTAAAATTATGTGCGTGTGGATTGAGAGATCTTTTCGAAAAACTCTTCCAATCCCAACCAAATTATAAGAGGATTTAGGAAATAATTGTGAAACCTTCATGGTAAGGTATAAAATTTGTGAAACCTAAACAAAGAAAGTTAGAACTCATTAACTGGATCTCTCAATCTGGACAACTGAAGAAAAAGCCATAACGCGTATCCAAGAATATACTGCCTATGTGTTTATAATTTGCATTTTAATTAATTGTGAAGGATTTTTGAAAGCTGCTAAACAAAATTTCGATTCGTTTCAAAGCCACGTTTAAGATTTATAATCGTTTATAGGGATCACTCAGTTTGGGAAAATTTTGAATTGAGTGATCTTGTAAAACACGACATAATACTGAAAAAGTATGAATAATTATCATGTTTATTGCAAATTATGCTTCTGGGAAAATTTGTGAAACAAAAATCGTGATTGAAATCTTACTGGTTCAAGAGAAAATGAAAATCTTGTTTTTTGTCGATCGTCCCAACTGAGAGATCATTATTTTGAACTATATTTAATAAACCAAAACTTATAGGTAGAAGGTAGATACATCAGAAATTGTGAAAAATGTTGTACTAAAATTTGACGAATCAGTCGTCCCTGTAAGTGTTATACTTAAAAAGATAAATAATTTTTTACAATCCTTGAGGAAAACGTTGAGTAGGGTAGACATACTTTTTAAAATTTTCCGAGAAGCATAATTTGCAATAAACATGATAATTATTCATACTTTTTAACCGACTTCAAAAAAGGAGGAGGTTTCTCAATTCGACCGTATAATATATTTTTTTTATGTGTGTTCGCGGATAACTTCGTCGTTTATGAACCGATTTTGATTATTCTTTTTTTGTTGGAAAGGAGATATACCAAGGGTGGTCCCATGATAAGGAAACCAGGATCTGATGATGGCATCCCAGTGAAATCGAGGGGAACATTCGAAAATCGTAGGAGCGACTAGTGCGTTTGTTAATTTTTTCATTAGGTATTTTAAAGCACTACAATTGAATGAAGGCCTGGAGTCGATCTGATGATGGAGCCGAAAGACAGTCGAGGGGACTCCTCAACGATTTACAGCAGTTACCTTGTGTTTGGGCTTGATTAATTTGTATTGATGTGATGTGAACTGTACAGTCACGAGCATAAGTATGTATACACTTGGCTTTATTCAAAGGCGATTTTCTGCTTTATTTTTTAATGAAATTTTATATTATTAGGAACATAGTATTTTCGAACCCCTAGGTTTATGTAAAGTGTCGTATTTCAACGTTGCATTCGTTATTTCGTGAAAAAATCGCAATTTAAAGTTGCCAAGTGTTGAAATATTATTGCTCGTGACTGTACACCTACATGGTTGTGACTGTCATTAGGGGTCTGATGATGAAGACGAAGGACAGTTAAAGGAACTCCTCAACAGTTTACAGTAGCTACCTTGTGTTTGGAATTAATTCATTTATATTGATGAGAATAATGGCAAAGGATACATTTCATGTGATAAATTTAATAATAATTTTAATAATTTATTTAATACACATAATAAGTTACAGACGAGAAAATACATAAAATGTAGTTGTTATATTACAATTTGATTACAACTAGTAGGCATAAGAGTAAAAACAGATACTACATAACTGTGCTGTAACCACAAGGTCTGTACATGAATTGGGTGAGCCCTGCCTCTTAAACTAGGGTGACCTGTATCTTAAGAGACAGTGATCAGCTATAAGGAATCTTATATAATACACAAAACTTGTGAAGTGTGTCAGTTTGCCATGTTTGTGTTTTTTTAATATCTTACTTTATATATTATTTATCTTACTTATATTAGTATGTATTTTTTCTTAAACATGTATTTTAGGTAAACAGGAGAAGAAGGGAATGCAACTCAAAAATGTAGGGGGGTGTGTGTGAATGTGTGTAACTGCACACCCATGTGTATATGGAGAGTATGGGTGAGTGTAATTATGAGTGTGCAGCGAGAAATAGTTATTGTTATTAAGCAATGTATGTAAGTAAAGACTCTGTTTGTAAATAGTCTTGTTGAAGTAGCAGTTTCAATAAGTAATAAATAAAATAAATAAAAACTTTGCACCCATATAGGTTATAAGTGCCATTACAGGTCTGATGATGGAGACCATAGACAGTCGAGGGAATTCCTCAACGATTTACAGCAGTTACCTTTTGTTGGGTAAGCCCAACAAAAGGTAACTGCTAAAAAAATAAAATAAAAAAAACAACCTAATTAAGATTGTAGTTTTACATAGGACGACCTCTACCTACTAGTCATGCTGATGCGTCAATTTGAAACCGAATTTAAGTTGAGTAATCGCGTCATTTCTAGCAATGCTCTTTCGTCGTGTGGCCTACTCAATATTTAAAGTAACTTGAGCATTTGCTCTCGGAAATAATCATTTGGTAAAGTGGAGCTGATGATGAAGACCACAGATGGCCATCGGAACTACTCAATAACAAATATTTCACGGGTTGCGATTCGATTACTTTAATATGGTTGCTCCTCAACAATAAACGTCCCAGAATCGGGAAAAGCAAAATTTTGTAATATGTGATGAGCAGTTGACATTAGGCTATTGTAACTTAGATAAAAAAAGCTTGTAATTACAAACTGACCCACTAAAAAGTGAAAAATATAAACTTTTTACAAAAAAAAAACAACCGACTTCCAAAAAATACACTACAAATTGAAAAATAACTTTAATTTCGGAAGTCGGTGTCAATAAACGAAAATGCGGAACACCGACACCGACTTCCGAAATTAAAGTTATTTTTCAATTTGTATTGTATTTTTTGGAAGTCGGTTGTTTTTTTTTTGTAAAAAGTTTTTTTCAGTATTAGGTCGTGTTTTACAAGATCACTCAATTGAAAATTGTCCACTATGAGTGATCCACATAAACCGTTATAAATCTTAAACGTGGCTTTGAGACGAATCGAAATTTTGTTTAGCAGCTTTCACAAATCCTTCACAATTAATTAAAATGCAAATTATAAACACATAGGCAGTATATTCTTGGATACGCGTTATGGCTTTTTCTTCAGTTGTTCAGATTGAGAGATCCAGTTAATGAGTTCTAACTTTATTTGTTTAGGTTTCACAAATTTTATACCTTACCATGAAGTTTTCACAATTATTTCCTAAATCCTCTTACTGCCTGTTGCACATTATAAGTATGCAGTTGCACAATATTCTACTAGCTCAATTCACTATGTACTGGTTTTATACTGTATATGTATGTAACTACCTGCTTACTTTTCTATGAAGTGGGAAGTTTTTCTCGTGAAACTATCTAAAGGCGTCGGGAGCATTCGCCTGTAATGTATCCTTTACCTACCAAGTAGTTGACAGCCTACGCAGTCTACTTGCAAAGCCCTAGGCGCTACAGTGGAATCTTGGATTGTTACATTACAGGCAAATGCTCCCGGCGAGAAAGCAACTTTATGATCAAGGGATGTATGCTGGTGCAGGACTAGCTTTTACCCGACTGCTATAGGAGGGTAATGTTTTTCGAGTGTATAGGTATGTACAGTCAGTTATAACTAGGGCTGCCATCACCTGAATTAGTGACCCCGGATAAAAACTTTAATTAAAAACACCGGACCACCCCACGAAAAAAAAATTACAATAAAATAAAAACATTGTTAAGTATCATATTTTTTGTCTTATTTATAGAATTTAAACCTCAACAATACAAATGAAACGCTTAATTTATTAATCAATTGTACACTCTTCTATGTGAGAGTTATTCTGGTAGGTAACAAAAATAATTAGGAACTCTTCTTTTTGGAATCAATGAAAATTAAAAAAAAAAGTAAATCAAAAGCAAATTATGATTTGTCACGAGCGCAGCGCACACATTTGCCGCGCGGCTAATTTTTAACTATGATTTATGCTTTAATTTATTGCAAATCATTCAAAGTCGGATTTCCCCTAACACAGAAAGTGTCCGGGTTTGACCCGGACACTTTTCAGGACCCCGACCGGACGCTCCCCGGACGCCCACCAAACTAGGACAAATCCGGGGGGAAACCCGGACGGATGGCAGCCCTAGTTATAACAATTAGCTGACCCACCTTTGCATAAAAATGGTTCAGATTTTTAGGGTTCCGTAGTTCTGACAAGGAACCCTTATAGTTTCGTCATGTCCGTCTGTCTGTCTGTCTGTCTGTCCGAGGTTTTGCTAATGGACCGTTAGTACTAGAAAGCTGTAGTTTTATAGGAGTGTCTATATCCATTACGCCGCCAAAGTGGTAAAATAAAATTTTGGAAAATATTTTTTTTTAGGGTATCTCCCCTACATGTGAAGTGGGGATGAATATTTTTTTCGTCGTCTACCCCATCGTGTAGGGTATCGTTGAATAGGTCTTCTAAAATGACTTGAGGTATGCTAAAATTATTTTTCGATTTAATGCTCCATTTACGAAATATTAAACTTTAAAGTGCAAATTTTTGTCTCAGTAGGGCGTCCCCCTTCCTCTAAAAGCTAAACTGCTGGCTTCAAAATCTGGAAAAATTCACGATGATAGTGCATTTCATGAACTTTAAAGGAAATTTATAGAGGTTAGGATAACTTTATTAGTTTAGCAGTAATAGTCGTTGAACTTGGGTGTTGGATAATTTTGTACCAAATACAAAATCCTTAGCATTAATCCTTTAAAGTGACTAAGATGAAGTAGTTGGTTGTTTAAAACGGGTAAAGTAAAGACTTACATTGAAAAACAAAATATGAAATAAAAAAAACTAAAAAACTATAATAAATTATCATGTTTCACAATACTGCCGCTAGATGGCGCTGTCCCAACGGGTTACGTTTTCATTCGAGTACTATAGAAGTCACAAACGTACTTAGTTTGATTTTCGAATTACAATTTTTGGCAGCAATCGTAGGTACTCTTATTTTTTAGCTTTAGCAGGAAGAAAGTGGTTAATCAGTGGAAAATCAATATTTTGTCATTAGTTTAGTATCGCTATTCAATAACAGATGGCGTTGTGCCGTGACGTCACTTTTATAGATCGCGGTGTTAAGATTTTCTTGCAAGGTATTCAAATTTAAAGTCGATTTTTGTTATTATAACCATTAACTCCTAATATCTTTACCATTATTTATATTATTCAGAATAAAGAACAACAGAATCGTACTATATTGTAATAACGGGCTACTATGGAACCCTACACTGTGCGTGGCCCGAAACGCACTTGGCCGGTTTTTAGAATACGAATCGATAGAATTTTATAATTATTTTATTTATTTGAGCAAAGTAAATAAAATATAAAAAAAAATATAAATTTCTGTCGATTCGTATTCTAAAAAATCTCAACCTTTTATGCAAAGGTGGGTCAGCTAATTGCTAGAGGTACTGACCTGACTGTACCTATGTATGTATATTTCTTTGGAACGCTCTGTAGCCTAAATGTCTTGAAGGATTTTTAACCGTCTTCTAAAAGAGGAGGAGATTCTTAATCCGTGTTCGTGTCGGACCACGCACAATGAAGGGTTCCATAGTTGGAATGAATTTATCCCAAGAACAAACTTGACATTGCAACTGCAAATTTAAGTTGGTTGACTATTACTCGATAACTTGTAACACCTACTTAGCTGTGATAGTTTTCCTTTTAATTGTGTTATACAAATATACTACGGCCGTGATTTTTTTCATATATCCAAAAGCAACCATTTAGCTGGCAGGGGGGGAGGTGTTGTACTTCGTAGCACGACCATGAACGCATTCATTATAGCTTTAGACGGTAATAAAATCCTTTTAATTTGTACTATTTTATACCACTAATTAGAAATTGTATACCTCTCAATTTATTATCCTAGATATACAGGTCGTGCTGGGAAGATTCCTTCCTAGCACAACCACGCTAAAATTCCAGCTGGCATAAAAGTGGATGAAACGGGAGCATGCCTAAATTTTTTTACTCTTTATTTACTCCTATTTCGTTACTGGTAAATTGTCGTAAATTGTTAGAAAAGCAAAAAAACATTTTCTGACTATAAGCCTGTATATGATTTTTGTACTTGACACTAGATGGCGTTAAATGTAGAATATACGAATATCTAGGATAATTGAGAGGTATAAAATTTCTAATTAGTGGTATAAAATAGTATAAATTATAAAGATTTTATTACCATCAAAAGTTATAATGAATGCGTTCATGGTCGTGCTACGAAGTACAACACGGGGGGAGACACATGACTCTAACAAAAATTAGCAATTTCTTAATATTTCACAAACGGATCCCTGAATCGAAAAATGGCTTGGACAAACCCTTAATATCTTTGAAAGACCTATCCAACGATACCCCACGCCATAGTGTAGACGAGAAAAAAAAAACCCACTTTACGTCAGGAGGTACCCTAAAAACATGTTTTTATTTTACCACTTTGTTGGCGTGATTAATATGTATATCCATGCCAAATTAATAGCTATCTAGTACTAAGAGTCTCTGAGCTAAGCTGCGAACGGGCGGACAAACGGACATAGCGAAACTATAAGGGTTCCTTGTTGACTACGGAACCCTAAAAACGCACATATTTTCCGCACTAGTGCGGAAATGCAACAAATAAATCTAAAATCGGTACTTTTCGAGCCATAACAGTATCTACATTGCAAGAATTTGTGTGGGATGTATAGGTATGTAGTAAAAAATGTGTTTTTACAAAAAAAAAAGACGACTTCTAAAAAAAGACTACAAAGCGCAAAATAACTTTAGGATAGTTAGTAGGTACCAATTTTGCCAACTTTATCAACAATTAGGGAGGTGGAAACGAGAAAACACTGTATCTAACGATGGCTGACGGATTATAATTATACTTAACGGAAAATTAATTTTACCATCTATTAAAATAATTATTTTTCTCATTATGTTGAAACTCAATAACTTAATGTAAGAGGTACACTATTAATTTGCGAGTACAAATCCCGCAAAGCAATGCTTTGTTTGTACTTAAAGAACTATCAAAAATTATGACACCACCCCGCTACGGTATAATTATACCGTGACCCCGCGTCCTAACCAAAGGCGTTCTTCGTGCGAATACGCGGTCGTCGTGTTCACATTTTGGCACACAGCCACTTTTGCCCAGGTAGCGGTGCTATTCTGTAAAAATCTCACCGTGAAAACTTAGGTGAAGTGAGCGTGGAGTGAGCTGTCACTAGTGTCAATTCCTAGCAAAAACAAACTCACTTCACCTAAGTTTTCACGGTAAGATTTTTACAGAATCGACCGGAAGTTTAAATAAAAGATAGAAATTGCCAACACGCAAAAGTGCCAATTTGCGATCTATTTTCGTACCTATAAGACGAAGCCTAGGTCCTGCAGTGGAGAAGGCAACAATAAAATACAATCAATCATATTGTTTCAGATACAAGATGGAATGGGTTTTACGAAGTCCACAAATTCATAGCACATTCAGCAACCTTGGATTTTTGCATCCAGATGGATATCACGTGAACGAAAACTGCAATGGTATTTATTTTTCTAACTGCTGCTTGAGTTCCGCTGTTTATTCGCTCACTAAGTGATACTGTGTTTTTATACGTTTTAGCTGCTTTGGAGACAATTCTTCACAATATCCTAACAGAAGATAAGTACTTGCGTACATACCGTAGGAGTATTAGCTTTGGACAAAATATCAAGAAAGATCTAATACCACTGTTAATTCACGCGAAAGAAGATGCAACGATAGAGCTGTTAATTAGAATACTAGTAAACTTGACAATTCCAATAGAGTGTTTGCTATCTGTAGACATCATTTCCAGAAATGATTTTGGAAGACATACAATATTCGAAGTAAATAATCTGCTTTCTTCCACAAAAGTAGCTTTTACGGACCAGCGTGCGACTAAAGTGATTTTAGACTTTTTAAAGAAAAATGTTGACTGCGAACAAAAAGCAAAGTTAACATCCGACCACTGCACAAATATAAGTAACAGCCTTTTGTTACTGCGGAACATCTTACACATACCGGAGGAGCCTAGAGGTCAAATCTACAATGGGCCTCCTCGCGCTATACAGAATCAAATTCTATGGAACATATTTAGTCAAAGTATTGATAAAATTCTCATTAAGTTAATGATTATTCCTGATGCGGTAAGTACCTAATGCAAAACTATATAATTATTCGTATCTAAGGTACACTTATTTAAATATTATTTTATGTGAAATGAATGCTGTATTTAATTTGTATTAATCTGTTTTAGACTGTATGTGTATAGACGCAACAGCGTGGCAGTGATACAAGTAACATATTTACACAAGTAGGTATGCGAAAAAGTTTTAAGAGTCGTGATGTGTGTTTTGTATTTGTTTTTTCTTCCAGAATAAATGGGCAGTAACAATGGTTCAACTAATAGCATTGTTGTACAAAGACCAACATGTTGTTACCCTGCATAAACTTCTCAATGTGTGGATTGAAGCCTCTTTATGCGAAAGTTCAGAAGATAATGAGAGTAATACTTCTCCACCAGACAAAGGTATTTTTGAAGTGAAAACTTCTTTTGGGGCCGTTGGGCATTTTTTGAGATGGGGGAAAACCACTGAACTCGCGACACTGTTACCGTTACCGACACCTCTGTTTTAAGTTTTGGCCATTATAAAGACATCAACGCGCGGTACATTTTCTTTAGGAAGGAAACATATTTATAAAATTACTAAGCTTTTTCAAGTTTTCACTTCTGTCGGCACTCCTGGAGTGCCACTGTTTTTATTTAAAAATGTTAATCAACACTTTCCTACAGGTGGGTACTCAGCTGAATCATAAGTTCACGGAAATAATTTGTTAGGGCTTGCGTGGTTGCGTCCCTACATTTTTCAAAGAATGCGCTAAGGTAGCCCGCGAAATTCAATTTTACTTACGTTTTTTCCATTTTGCAGATCAGTGTCAGGTTGTGTGTTGATTAAATTAAGATTTGCGACCTAAACAAATATGGCTTTACAGAATAAAATTCATAATCATTACAATCGGCAATACGACTCGTTAAGTTAGAATCGTACACAAATGTCATTATTTCATGAAATAGTCATTCAGTAGAGTAATATAAACTTAGATTGTTGTGCTGATGATTTTTATGATTATGATTCTATAAATAAATATTTGCGTTGATATGAATAATTTTCCGACCTCTCGACTGATTAAAAACAGTATTTCACCCTGGCACCCCCATCAGTTATTCTGTGTGCCTACTCTGTTACTGACTGAGCAACGTCCGCAATATTGCTCAGTCTCAGAATAGGTAGGTATCCATTTCGCGGTTGCTAAACATCTTCGTATTTAATTAAAAAATACGTTTGATCGCAGGTAGTGACTTTTCACCAATGTGTACATCTGAACCAACGTCGGATTCATCAGACACTGGTGGAAGCGGCAAGAGTAACGATGATCACAATTCTGTAAATAAGGATTGGGACGCGTCCTCTCAAATGAACAACACCAGTGAGAATGGTAACACACCGTTCCGGACATCTGAAGAAAATGAGTTCGATACGAATGAGAAAAATAACTCTTTGGAAAGTCCCAACAATAATATAGTGCACTCCGATAATGTACGCTGCATTTTTTTTAAATAGTTTTTCGTTGGTACCCATTCAATTTAATTATTTCATTGACAATTTATTTATTCTAAACTTTGTTAATTAAAGGGAATAGCGATGTCTTGCAGCAGTGGCGAACAGTCTAACCGAAACAATCATGGTCAGTCTTCTGGCAACACTAAAAACCAACCTGTGATTTCTGAAACCTCTGATTGCGGTTATGGCACACAAATCGAAAATCAAGAGTCCATTTCTACATCAAGCAATGAGGATGACTTACCGTCAAAGAAACCTGTCCACCAGAAGCCACATAACCCCAAGCAGAGGGTGAACACCAAGGCGCGCGCGCAACACCAAGGCGTCTCCATGCACGATCGGAAGCGAAAGAAAATTGCCAAGAGAGGCAAATCTCATATGTAAGTTCGTTCGACGATGTCGCTGTAAGTAAGTACAGCACTTATTGAACATGTACTTTTACTTATGTTTGTTATTTCAGACTTAATGTTCAAGGATTATCGCATAAGACACCGACAGATGATGACATTTCTAACGTTTTAAAAGAGTTCACTGTGGATTTTCTTTTGAAAGGATATAATTCATTAGTCCAGACACTTCATAACCAAATATTATCTAATCTTCAACTAGAAATAGACACCTCGCACTTCTTCTGGCTGATCACTTACTTTCTGAAGTTCGCGACGCAAATCGAACTTGACTTGGAGAATCTTGGTTCGGTTCTGTCTATCGATATCGTGTCGTACTTGACTGCGGAGGGGGTGAACCTATGTGAACAGTTTGAACTGGCCATAAAACTCGGTGGTAATGATTTAAAGCCTAACATAAGGCGACTTCATTTGGTAAGTGTTCGAACTTACTCAAATATTAAATAATAATGGTGTATAAACAAGTACAGTCGCCGGGCACGTAACTTGGCAAGGTTTTGGCGTAGTGGGAGTAAGTTCGCGCGTGTACCTACACTTAATGCTACAAAAAAATAAAAATAAATAATTGCTGGTCACTATTCTGTGGTTATTGCCATAATTTATTTTTAAACATGCATTGTCTGTTTACTTAAGTACAAGAAAGTTAAAGAAAGGAGAGGAACGACTAAAGACTGGCCAAGTTATGTGCCGGCAACTGTATCATTATCATTTATACACTTTTGAACTAAGCGCAAATTACTCTCGCATCGGACCGAAGCGAATCTCATTCCAAAAAAAAAAAACAACAATTTTTATAACCTTTCTATTTCTAATACATCGGATTATTCGTTATGCCTGCAAAGTATGACAATTTATTGAAGAACAGGGCTTCAATAATTTGTCACAAACAAGTAATAATTAGCAAGTTTTTATTCATGAATCTCCTCTGAAAGGGCTTTGAAGATCCGTGGCACACCTACAGTCGCGCCATTTTGAAAATGGTGCGAGATATTGATGTTCAAAGTTGATTGAGTCGCGTGATCAACTTTGAACGTTAATATCTCGGAAACATGTTACATGACACTATGGGGTTTGGTCTTATTATGTTTTCTGATTGCATTGATTTCAGCTATCGATTTATATGTAGGTCTCATGCGTGGCCGCCATTTTCACAATGGCGCGAAAGCAGATAAGCCATGCTCCTTAGAAAAATCTTCAATCCCCTTTGTGTTAACCTAATTTCGTGTAACTCTTTTAATCGCTAACCACCATTATTAGGTAATTAAATCAAAGCAGGGGTTAGGTACTTCAGAAAGCGAAAACTGTTATAAACTATAGGTGTCTGTTTTCAGGTTGTTACGGCCGTAAGGGAAATAATACAAGCTATTGATGTGTACAAAAAGCTCCCGCACGTATGCCACGAGGATAAAGATGCCCTTCTCAAGTTACAACTTAAAATGTGTGAAACCGAAGAGCTCAGATCACTTCTTGTGCTGCTATTGCGTCATTACAACCCGAAGTATCACTCGAAACAATATCTACAGGTAAAATCAACAAAATTACGGGGTAACTACCCCGTCATTTTGCGTAACACACTAACAGTAGCAAATTAGCAATGGTTTTCATTTTGACAGTTCAACAACATTAATTGCGTTATTTACGTTGTAGAGTAGACACATTTTTCGAACATATGAAGCAATGGATTCGCAAAAATGTTTCAGATTGATAGTGTGTTACGCAATTAGGGCGCTGTTTGGGCAATTGACTCTTGCAAACATACAAGAACAAGCTATCTCTTCGTTAGCACTGAGTATTATAATAGTTACACGGAGTATGATAATAGATGTGATTTGAATTTGAGTTAAGTACCTATTCTGTGTTTCAGGATGTCATAGTTTCAAACCACATATTGCTGATGTTCTTGGACGGTGCAATGAAGTTGCCGGAATACAATGGTTCCACGAATATGCTTGATCATATCAGACAGTATGTATCCTCAAAAATGTTTTTAATTTAACCGACTTCTAAAAAGGAGGAGGTTCTATGGTCGTCTTTATGTATTTTTAACCCCCGACGCAAAAACGACGGCGTGTTATAAGTTTGACGTGTCTGTGTTTGTGTGTGTGTCTGTCTGTGGCATCGTAGCTCCCGAACGGATGAACCGATTTTGTTTTTTTTTGTTTGAAAGGTGAATTAGTCGGGAGTGTTCTTAGCTATGTTTGATGAAAATCGGTCCAAGATGGCCGCCGCCACAAAATGGCGGATTACATATATTTTTTCACAACTCCCTCAATATGGGTATCAAATGAAAGGGCTTGAATAGTAGCATACTATACACTGTGTTAAATTTCAAATCCAAGATGGCCGCCACCACAAAGTGGCGAATTACATTTTTTTTTCACAACTCCTTCAATATAGGTATCAAATGCAAGGGCTTGACAAGTAGAATAATGTACTTACACTATATTGAAAGGGAATGAGGAATATTAAGTAACGAAATGAAAACTACTTGAAAATTATTTGTTTTTCTGATGAATGCCCTAGATTGATGAGGAAAGTGGAGTGATGACTGGTATCTACGACCACAGAGTTTGACCATTTTTATTGCGAACGGAATTATCCTACTTAAGAAACGTATTTCTACATCAGATAGTGTCACAGTCCCATTTTATATACAGTCCCATATTACATATAGATCTGAAATAGGTACCTAAGATATCTAATAGCTATGAAATACTTGTATGAAAATTGAATAACTAAAGGAAGAACTAGAAAAAGGATATAATAAATCGAAAACATCTGTTTAGTCTTGAAAATTATTCTTCAACTATAAATTAATTATTATTTTTTGAAGGATAAAAACCTGATTAAACACCAAATTACCTGAATCTTAAAACGCAACTAAATTAAAGAAATTAAATAGAAAAATTAAGGAGTCCCTACAAAAAGCATGAAATAAAAAATTAAATAAAAAAATTAAAAACCCCCGACACAAAATAATAAAAAATGAAATAAAAAAAATTAAGGAATCCCTACAAAAAGCATACAGCAGGGGACCTCTTAGAATAGAAGGTGTTCCACAGAACGGTCCCCCGACTTCCATATGAATTTATTTTTAATTAAAATTTTATTTCATGCTTTTTGTAGGGATTCCTTAATTTCTTTATTATTTTGTGTCGTGGGTTTTTAATTATTTTTTTATGTACACACATCAAAAGTGTCTAGGGATCAAGCATTTTTATGCGGATTTCTTGAGATTGAGATGTGGCTTTGTAATAAATTTATGATTTTATAAATTTATATGGATCCTTTTAGGTGCATTTCATAATTTGAATCAGGAACTGTGAATCAAATTCGAGTAAAAGATGAAAATCAGCTGTCAATATTTTCCCTATAAAAACATACAACGCATTGAAGACATTATTAGTGCTACTGTTTCCCTACTACTGATTAAAACCAACGTTATTATGGAGCGGCGACGTCATTTAAGCAGGGAAGAAATGCTCAGAGCCGTGGGAATGATAGAAGCTGGTTCCCGGCAACGTACTGTGGCTTTAGCTCTGAATACAAGTCAGAGTGTTATCAGTCGACTTTGGACACGTTACCGAAGCACTGGTACCGTGGCTGAGCGCCATGGAGGACGGTATCGCTGCACCACACGGAGACAAGACCGATACATTCAAATCTTAACTCGAAGAGCTCCAACAATAACCGCCATGATGTTAGCCGTGAGGCTTCATCACTCTTCAGGGAACTTAATTAGCGACCAAACAGTCAGAAACCGCTTGCATGAAGTGAACCTTCATTCCCGAAGACCGCTACGGGTACCACCTATAGCAATGCACAATCGTAGGATTCGATATCAATGGGCTCTTGAACACAGAAATTGGGCAGAAGAACAATGGCGTTTCGTGTGCTTTTCTGATGAGTCTCGTTTTGGTATGAGACCGGATACAAGACGTATACGACACTGGAGAACCCCTGGACGCCAACAGCGATTAAAATCCTGCCAGGAAGTCCATCCTTATAGTGGTGGAACCATCATGGTATGGGCGGGTATTTGGATCGGCGGAAGAACTGAGTTGATTTGGATCAGAGGCAACCTCAACGCTCAAATTTATGCTGAGACGATTGTATCAGACGTCATCGTTCCTCTACAAGTGCAAATCGGTCCCTTATTTCAGTTTATGCATGATAATGCACGACCGCACACCGCAAGAGTTGTAAGACAGACTCTCGCCGCAGCTAACATCAATGTCCTGCCCTGGCCTGCTCAGTCGCCAGACTTGAACCCGATTGAGCATGCATGGGATATGCTACAGAGAAGAGCTCTGCCGAATATGGAGGGTATCCAGTCGCAAGAAGACCTTTTTTTGTTGTTGCAACGAACATGGGCGGCCATTCCACAGCGTGATTTGGATGAACTCATTTTGAGTATGCCAAACCGATGTTCTTGTGTTGTTAGTGTTCGCGGTAGAAACACGGATTATTAATTGTTTAAGTTACCCAATAAAATTTTAAAGAAAACTGTTATTTCAGTCTTTTTTTCGAACTTTTGTGTTAGTGGTTCAAATGTCAAAAATCCCTTTATTAGGAAAATGGCAAATTTCTTTATTAATGCAAAGGTGACTTGGTTTATCGTTACTGTGACAAACGGAAACACTTTATTTGATGAATCCTTAAAGAAAATTTTAATTAATATCAATCAGGAGAAAAGTTATTGCAAAAATATATGTTGATCCCTAGACACTTTTGATGTGTGTATGTTCATCGATAATTTTGAAAATTCTTCACTAGGTAGAGGAAGCTTGTTCAGTGATCCCATACTATTAACTTTATTTGGGTAGTTTTTGATTTAGCTTCAATATAATACGTATTTTATTTGATGATGTTATAAACCTTCCAGTCACTGTTTTTTTTTTTTTTATATATTTGGGACAAAAAACAGTTATACATTACAGCATTTACAAAAAGTAGTTATATTGCAGTTTAAAAAACGTATAACCCACACTATTGTCCACGACGTGACATCTGATTAAGATAACGAACGCATGCTAAATGAGAGAACAAAAAAACAAAAAAAAAAAAAGAGTTCATAGGTATTTAGAAGAAGAACACTATGTACTAACAAATCGAAGGAAGCGGATGACAAGAGCATCCGTCTTATGGGCGACAATTTAGATTGCGACAGCGCGAAAATATCAAAATCAATGAATTGTGAATTATAGGTTTCTAAAAGTCGGCGGAGAGGGGCTCGCACCCCGGCCTTCGTTCTACATCGCGCAGTGTAGAATAGTCGAGGTGCGCGCACCTCCCGCCGAATAACAGTTCTAGGTACTACGTAACACAATCTATTCGAGAGCTCAGTACAATTAAATTTGTTATTGCATATACCGTGCAGCATCACAACCATGATCAGTGAACGTCTGGAATCCAAGCTCAATAACTTGTAATGCTTTAGCAAATCTGCGTAGGGAATCCTAGTACGGAAGCACTTGTAGTGCATGGCACGGAGAAATTTTTTCTGAACCATTTCTAATGCTTGGTTATATTTATCATAATACGGGCACCAGATGGGTACCGCGTATTCCAACTGTGAGCGGACTAGTGTTTTGTATAAGAAGAGAAAAGTGGAAGGCTTTTTGAAGTCTTTACAAGACCGCATGACAAAACCATACATCCGAAAGGCTTTGTTAATTATGTTATCTATATGGGTGTCTAAATGTAATTTGCAATCAAGCAGTACGCCAAGATCACGCAAACACTCAGATTTTTTCAATTGTATGTCGTTTAAGGTATATCGGAAGTTAATAGTATTTTTGTTTTTAGTAAAAGAAATGAAGTGACATTTTGGAAGACTAAGATGAAGTTTATTGGCCAGACAGTATTGTGAAAGTCTGCATAAGTCCTCTTGTAGCAGCAAACAATCCTGAGAGTTCGTACCAGCCTTGTAGATTTTAATGTCATCGGCGTACATTAGGAATTTAGAGTTGACTATGCAGGATTTTATGTCGTTTATGAACAAGATAAAAAGCAATGGGCCTAAGATAGATCCTTGAGGCACACCTGATTCGACAACCACATAATCAGACTCGAATCCATTGATAACCACTTTTTGAGTCCTATGAAATATATATGAAGCAAACCATCTGAGTAAATTTCCCTTTATGCCATTGAAAGCGATCTTATCGAGAAGCAATTTGTGGTCCACCTTGTCTTGTTCTTTTCATAGCAAGTAGGGGTACTTATACGAATTGGAGTGGGGTAGGTATCACAAAAAAAGTAAAAAATAAAAAACCTATTATGATTATGATCTCTTTTATTTCAATAAATACATAATATAAGTAAATTATAAATATTAGAATATAAAAAATAGTAGCCCACCGGTATCGGATACGAGTCCAAGCTACAGGGTCAGGTCAGGGCTCCAGAGAGAGGAACCTGCTGACAAATGCGAGACGTGTCCAGAAGTACCGTTTTCTGAATCAAGCCCTTGATCCAGCTGCCCAATGAGAGCCTTCTCAGGTGTTGGTCGAAGGTCTTGACTATTAACCCATTGGCTGTCACGACTATCGGCACAATGGACGCTGAGTCCACATCCCACATTTCGACAACCTCGCGAGCCAAGTCAAGGTACTTACTCGATTTGTTTATCTTTCTCGGATTTCACGAGGTTCTCATCATGAGGAACGGTTATGTCAACAATCATTGCGCGCCGCTTTGATCGGTCCATCACCACATTCACCACTATATCAGGCGTATTGGCAACAATAGTCCTGTTAGTGATGATGGATCAATCCCAGTATAATGTGATATTTCCATTTTCGAGAACTGGGTCGGGCACGTACCTGTAGTACGGCACCTCCGATTCCACAAGGCTGTATTTCAGACCACGTTGCTGATGGATTATCCTGGCTACATGGTTGTGTCTATGCAAGTACTCTCCGTTACTAGACGAGAACACCCAGAGATAATATGCCTGATTGATTCCCCCGGCCGGTGGGATACCACAGGACAGATGATTATGATTATTGATAACCATCGTTATTAAATCGCCATATTATGAAGAAAATAGACATATCGCCTATTTGTTGTAGAATGTTTCTATGACAAATAAGATAACATTAATAAAAAAAGTTAATGTAATTTTTTTTTTTTTGTGTGTTAATTAATATTATAAGATATGATTTCCAATAGGTTTGCTACATCTGAAATAATGTACCAGTACGGGTTGCTGCTGGAGGACTACGCCGCTAACGGAGAGTTCGTCAACGACTGTATATTTACACTGATGCATCATGTGGGGGGAGAGCTTGACAGCTTGATCACTTTATTCCAGCCAAAGATTTTGAAGACATTTACTTCCATTTGGAAATCAGAATTCGAGATCTGTGACGTAAGTTTTTTAACGCATATTTTTTGCTGAAGAAGATACAGAGCGATAGGTAGCTTACCTATTAATAAATTTGGAAAATTCAAAAGTGGACGACTCATACTTAATGCTCATTTGATCGTATAAAAAACCATAGATATAGATAATACTAGCAGCGCCCCGCGGTTTCACCCGCATAAGTGTCGATCCCGTGGGAATATCGGGATAAAATCTATCCTATGTCCTTCCTCTGGATGCAATCTATCTCTGCCAAATTTCATCGAAATCCGTTCAGTGGTTTAGGCGTGAAAAGGTAGGTAACATACAGACAGAGTTAGGTACTTTCGAATGTATAATTAGTACCTACTACCTAGTATGGATGGAATAAATTATTAGTTAGTTTTTTTTAGGGTTCCTTACCAAAATAGTAAAACGGAACCCTTATGGTGAGACTCAGTCTGTCTGTCTGTCTGTCTGTCTGTCACAGCTGGATATCTCAAGAACTGCTAATGCTCTCAACTTGAAACTTAGAATAGTTTTAGATGACGTTTGCCCAACTATTTTGCAAATAAGAAAGAAATAAAAATATATGTATATTTTAAAAAAATAAAAAAGGGGGTCTGAAAAATTCGAAGTGGGGGCTACTAGGGCATATGGGGTATCATATGAAAGAGCGCAGTTTGCACACTCTTAAACATTTTTTTAGGAGGCATAGTTTTCGACTTTTGATGAAAAATGTAAAAAAAGTACTGTCCCCCCCCCCCCCCTCTTATCTCTGTTTGCAAAGAGAAGTTTATGTAAAGATTACAGGAAAAATAAAACGAAGTCTCTAAATAGCACACTTTTTCAGAAATCATCAACAAAAGTTACATTAGTTCCACTATCAGTCAAGAGATGGCGCTGACATAAAACTGCAATTTTCTAAACTACTTTAAATAATAAAACTTTGAATACTATAATTAAACTACCTACTTTGAATAGAAGAGCCATTTTCTTACAATGGACGAAAGGAATCTATTAAAAAAAATGGCTCATTTAATTGATTTTTCGCAAGCTACAATGTTTTCAGGTCAGGGATTTAAAAAAAAAAATTGATGTATTTTTCGTTTCTACTGCATTAAATCAATTTTTGAAAAGTACAGAATTAATTTCCATTAAATTATCTATACGATGGTATATAAATTAATTAGGTTCTGTGTACTATCAGGAGTATAAAAATAGAAACAGTTGCAGAAAAAAGGCAAAAAAACAATTTTCGATCGTAAAGCACTTCGCATTATGACTATGAGTCGTGCAATATTATAGTGGTGAAGCATTTTCAACTCCTCTTGTAGAAGCTCAAGTTTCAAGTATGTGCAAACAGTGCAAATAATAATAATATGATACCTCCCTAACTAAATCTAAATCTTGTGAAATAGACTTGGATGTTCAAGTTGAGTGTAACGGTTGTCCGTCTCTTATGACCTTTTCAGCAAGTCTTACGTCTCTCTCACTTCTGGTTATGATGTGTTTCCTTATGTGTTTTAGGATTGGTCCGATCTTATTGAGTATGTGATAAACACTTTCATCAAAAAACCCCAATCTCTACAAAGTACGGCGAACGTTCGTATTGAAATTGAGAATTTCGATGATGTTACGATGGTACCAAAGCCGACCGTCAGTCCAGCGACACAAACCAAATCAGACACCACTGAGGCTGACACTGTGGGCAAGGAACATCCTGCTGACTGTAATGCAAGCTGCACCTCCAAAGGAAAAATGGAAACGAGGTAATATTATATCCTGTGTTTAAAAATTTTAATGAAAAAAAAAACATCAAACGTCATTTATTCAAATTAGGCTGAGAATCAGCACTTTTCAAACCTCAAAATTACATAAAGCAGTCCCCCAAAACCTACCTTTCACCTCTACATAGTGCTTTCGCTGGGAAGAAGAGGTGGCGAAACAAACTCCCCAGTATAGCGCAGCTGTCTGTTCAGTTAGAAAAACTTGATTCAATACAATAGTAGGTATGCAAAGTAATTAACGTTACGAAACACAGAACATTAAATTATAATTGTAATAAACACAATCACGACACATAATTTTTTAAACTTAATAAGTAGGTACATAATCAGTTCAAATTATTGTACAATGCTTGCAGGTGGTCGGAAGATGAACTATCATCATTAAATTGGAATTATATGCAGTGCAGTGCTCTACCTGATGTAGTCGGAGAAATCATCACTCTGTATAAGGAAAATGGTATAATTAAATCGAGAGATTCTGTAATTAAGGAGCTTTATACGCAGAATCTGATAAACAAAGAAGATTACGATAAATATGTGAAAGGGGAAACCGACAGGAATATCAAAACTGTACAGGTTATGAAAGAGATGAGAGATGATGAAATTAATAAGCTTTGTGAACAGCTAACCCAAGATGGAAAGTCAAAGTTTTTAGATTGGGTGCAAAAAGTATTGTTGGAAACCTGTTTCGCTAAAATATACTTGGATAAATTATCCAGAAAAAGTGAAAGTGAATATACCATAGATGAAAATGAAACAAAATTAAGCACATTGAAGAAATCGAATGATTTACACATACTGTCCCCGGTCTCATATCACTCCCTTCGTAAGTTTTGTTTTTGGAATATTGAACTCATTGCAACACTAGTAGGTACATAGCGACATATTAAACTCATTGATAGGTATCCGATCCGGTCTGATTTCAATGCGGTTTTTTTAACTAAGAACCAACACTCACACACAACCAGCTTTCGGTTGTGTGTGAGTGTTGGTTCTTAGTTCTTCTTCGTGAAAATTTGTTCACCCTTTTTGAAGATAAGTTCTTTTCCGATCGGTGTAGGGATCTCTACGATACCTACAATGGTAAATTATTGCGATTTCACTCGTTCTATCGACTTGAAATTTGGTACAGACAGCCAGATATGTATACCCTCGAGTATTAAAATATTATACTGCTCTAACATTAAATTTATCACTATCTTATAGAATATTTTCAAAAAGAGCGTGGCTTGACGTGGATTCCAACCAACGTATCGCCCAACGTAACCATTCAATACGGCAGTTTTCACCAACAAGCCAGCGAGCTCGTTACGATTACGATTAATTAATTAAACGATTAATTTGTATTGCACTATCGTCCGTTCTTTTTTATTAGGGTTCCGTACCCAAAGGGTAAAAACTGGACCCTATTACTAAGACTCCACGGTCCGTCTCTCCATCTGTCACCAGGCTGTATCTCATGAACCGTGGTAGGTAGCTAAACTGTTGAAATTTTCACAGATGATGAATTTCTGTTGCCGCTATAACAACAAATACTAAAAACAATAAAATAAATATTTAAGGGGGCTCCCATTCAACAAACGTGTTTTTTTTCGGCGTTTTTGCTTTGTGGTACGGAACCCTTCGTGTGCGAGTCCGACTCGCACTTAGCCAGTTTTTATCATCTAGTCTCTGTCTAATTGATGGTTGTTATAATTTGAGGGTATCATATGCACTATGCATTCATTTTTATTAACAACAAGCTAAGTGATATTTTTAAACCCTTCCTTATCATCACCTTCGGTATATAAGGAACTCTTGAGCTTTTAGACCCAGCGGTTTAGGTTGTTGTGTGTTGTCAGTGAATTAATAAATTTATTATTTTTATTAAGTAGATTTTGTTAATGTTTCTAGTTCTCAATCAATCCGTACCACTGGTGCCGTGGAACTGCAAGCAAGCATCCATTTGTAAAGATCTGAAGTTTCTGCAGCTACTGCATAAGTTGGGATTCCACATGCCTGTGGATTCCGGGAAAGTATTCATTCGGATACCCCAATTCTGGTCTGCTGAGTTTCTGTATGATGTAGCAGGAAAAATATCGCCAATAGATAAGTGTAAGTTACTGCATTCGTAGCTTAGTACCTTGTATTCAATATTTTGTGACATAGAATCCTTCAATAAATCCAGAAAAAAGTTTTCTTAGAAGTAGGTACTTAATTCAAATTTTAATCTACCTAATGACCTGACCTCACAGGTTTTTAATAATAATAGTAGTGACTGGCATCTTTTGTGTTTGAATAGTAACATGGTTATGATATTTTATTGAATGTATTTTGCAGCTAAACTTAAGTTCTCCTTAAATGATATATCGGACACGAGCATTTTGAACTCACCGCAACAAGTGAGTTTACTACTGCTGCCTGATAGCACGAAAGATATCGCTATGATAGAGAGTCCAGAAAACGTCTATCAAATACACAAACAGAAACACCTTGCCACTATGGTTAACTTCACACCTATGTGAGTATAATTTCCTATTTTCGTTTTTTTACATCTTTATGATTATCGTAATCAGCCTGCAATGCTTCCACTGCTGGGACACATGCCTCCTCTCTGTGAGAGCCTGAGAGGGAGTGGGCTGTAATCCACCACGGGTTGGTGGTTGTCACATGTTTTCGATTTTTTGGTTCTAGGACACCGGCGTTTCCCCACGATGTTTTCCTTCACCGTTTAGAGTTCGTTTTCCGTTTTTAACCGACTTCAAAAAAGGAGGAGGTTATCAATTCGGTTGAACATTTTTTTTTAAATGTTTATTACCTCATAACTCCGTTATTTATAAGCCGATTTGCAAAATTATTTTTTAATTTGAAAGGATTTACTTTTAGATTGGTCCCATAGAAATTTCATCAAAATCGGTTCAGTAGTTTGGTTGTTAAGCCAAACTTACTGGTAAAAATTCAAGTAAACGAAATTGCGTCGCTTGCTTTCCTATGACTTTTCAGTGGTGACTTTGTGGAATTGTCATGGGATGCAATTATGGCTTTAAGTGTCATAATTAACTGTCTTGAAAAAGGAGGAGGTTCTCAATTCGACTGTATTTTTTTTATATGTGGTACATACCTATGATACGCGATATCATCGAATTCTATTTATAATGGATAGGGTATGCCTCGGGGGTGGTCCCATAAATATTATTAACTTTGCTTGGGAAGTTTTTTTGCCACTTAGATTATATTGATGATGTTATAATAACTTCCTGTCACTGATATTTATATAGCAAGTAGTGTTATACGAATTTGTGTGGGGTAAGGACAACTTAAAATAAAAACTTTTTTTTACAAAAAAAAAAACATCGGCCTTCCAAAAGAGACTACAAAGTTAAAAATAACTAATTTCGGAAGTCGGTGGCAAACAACGAAAGTGCGAACCCACCGACATCGACTTCCAAAATTAGTTATTTTTCACTATGTAGTGTCTTTTTTGGAAGTCGGTTGTTTTTTTTTTAGTTTTTATTTCATCTATCTACCATTATTATGTAACGGCACACCTGCGGTAATAATTTGTCATTGACAACGCCTTTATGTCGTGGCAGTAAGGGCGTTTTCGTAGTAGAGTTACTACTAATGTGCGGTTTATGTTACCTAATTATCTGCTCAGCACGAAAAGGTCGTCGTGTTTCGAGAATCGCTACTTTGGTATTTCTACATTTTAATGTTAGTAGTTGGTGGTTTAGCGGAATTATGAATGATTCAATTTGAACTACTGTTGTTTGTAGCATTCCTTTCGCATAGATATGCAAGAAGTTAGACTTATTATTCGTCAAGACACATAAAACTAAACGTTTTTATTTCACTGCATCAGAGTCATTTATAATGTATATTTTTTTAAATATGAATTCTGTTTCAGGCCTGGCTCTTCATTTAACTCGGATAGTGGTGATATCGATAAGAACAACTGGTTGGAAGTGGTACAAAAATCACAAGAGTATAAAATAGCCCTCAACTTGGGAAGGTAAAAATAATAATTATGTTTTTTAAATAATCTAACTAAAATGTTCAATTAGTAACTTCTGGTTTAGCATGCAGCTTATGAATATTGTGGAACATTTACAACAGTAACAGTCGCTCCATGTAAAATACTGGTATTCAGCTGCATCCGGTTAGACTGGAAGCCGACCCCAACATAGTTGTGAACAGGCTAGGCAGATGATGATGATGATTTACAACAGTAACAGCAACAGGTTAAATCAATTGGTAGTCATAGGTCTCCCCCGTCCGTAACCCCCGAAGGGTAAAAGGTAAGGTAAGGAGTGTAAAGGTGTACACTCACATTTCGCACAGTTATAGTTTAAGTCCCATGTAATAGGGGGTGACCCTCGGGGAAGGGGGGGGGGGTTAGTGCAATAGCACTAACTAACTATCCTGATGAACAATCCCAATAACACTTGACCGACCTGGGAATCGAACCCAGGACCTCAAGCTCAGCAGCAGCGCTTGCGACCACTAGGCCAACGAGGTAATAATAAGAAATAACACAGATTTCACTTTACGTTCACGATCCATTTATTTGTATACTACATGTACGTGGTGGGGTATCGTATCGACATTTAAACACCCTAAAACAAAAAGACCTGATTTTCTCAATTCATACCTCAAGTAACTGCACTACCAGCGGTCGTTGACCCCATTTTTTAGGGTTCCGTACCTCAAAAGGAAAAACGGAACCTTTATAAGGTCACTTCGTTGTCCGTCTGTCAAGACCCTTTTTGTCAGGAAGGCGTGGAGTTATAAAGTTGAAATTAATATCAAATACTCCAGGTCTGCAATCACTTGAAGCAATGAAAAAATCAAAATTTTAAGTCAACGCAATCAAAAGTTACGGGCGTTTATGTTCCGATTATGCCGCATATTTTGACACTCGCAAAGGAATCAAAACCTATAGGGTTAAGGGTACTTCACGTTCACCTAAAATCAAGAAATTTGGCAAGAGGGCAATGTCATGTAGCACAAATCCGAAAACCGTAAATTTGTAGTTACATACCTAACAATTTGTGCGGAACCGTCGGTGCGCGAGTCCGACTCGCACTTGGCCAGTTTTTTTTATAATAAATTTTATCATGTTAATATATCCATACCCATTACGTCTGCGGAGTTTCTCTAACATATTTAATATGATCCTGTATATTTTTCATCTATGCGAATAACATTTACCTAAGTAGGTACGCTAATAAGTTTACCAACACAAAACTAAATCTTATACATCATCGCGCAAAAGAAGTACCTAATTAGCGGGGTCGCTAAATACATACATTATAAGGAATGCGATGCTGTCTTCGTTTATAAGTATACACATGTTGTATCACACTCCGTTTTCGTTTTTTTGTATGATATCGCTCTCCTTTCAAATCTGGTCAGCGGTGACAAGTCACTCACTTATAAAACTTGTTCTATTTTTTTTAGTACTGTTATTAAAAACGACGAATACGCTCAGTCGGCCATCGTTATGCAACTGCCTGTGAAAGACGCGGCAGTGTCGGTGCCGCCGCTACTGCTGGGCGCCGCGCCGGTCACCTCAGCCGCCGCCGCCAGCGCCACGTTCCCCGGCGCCGCCCTCATGATGCCCACAATCATGAGCATCAAACAAGAAACCACGCACTTTAATTTGCCCGTCCCCGACTCCGAACATTATAGGTATAAAAATGTTTTTTTGACTTATTACATTCGTAAAAAAAAAGTGTTTGGCGACATGTTTAGTTCCCCAGAATTCCTGCTGAACTTACATTTATGTGACAGTAACATATAAATAGAATTAATTCAAATACAAGAACGTAGTGGTTACGTTAATAACTAATTTATGAATTGTTCCCAGTGCGTGTGAGACGGCATCAGTCGCTTCCGACCTTACTCGGATGTATGTGTCGGACGAGGATGAGAAGCCCGAGGTGCCGTGCGACCCATCATTAAAGTCGATCCTATCGTTGACGAACAATGCGGTGATTTGGATGAAGAAAGTGTAGGAAAACGCGTGAATTTAATTTGTCATTTTTAAAATAAGTTGTTAAAGTTATCTTTTTGTTACTATTTGATATTATTTTTATTATGTTAAAAAAAATGGTTGCCTGTAAAGTCGGTTTTACGGGCGAAGATTTTACGTGACAACGACCGATCATCCGATCATAGTTGAGTGGGAGAGAGACGCAAGGCATTCGGCGGGCCTCTCTCTCGTTCGGTGACTCATCGTAACGTTACCGAGCGTTACACTTTTTCATAAGTGACTCCCAGTCGCAACCTAATTTAAGACGTTGTCACGTCAAAATCAAATGTAGAAACATAGTTTTGTTATCCTTTTTCATAGATTTGTGTATTCATTGCGTTTTGCTGATACATAAATACCTAGATAATATTATTCATACGTTACGTAAATCAAAGTAGGTATATTTATCTAAGATAACATTTAAGTAGTTTGTATTTTTGCAAGAGAATGGAATTGTATAATAATATGTTTGTCGGTGTAACGTTAATAAGAATTATACAACTTATTATTCATTGTAACTTGTGAACATTTTACTAACACAAGGACTACACCTTCCCGTCACACATTTAGTAAGTACTTTATGCATTCAATATATTTAAACTAGCTCCTTAATTAATGTTTGTATTTGTTATTAGAGTTCTAATGCTGTGAAAGGTATTTATTTACATTCGCTGTCTTTGCATAAATCCTTTTAGGGTAACAGTTTTAAAACGGATCCTCCGTTTTAAACTGCAAGGATCGTAGCAGGTGGCGTTCTGTAGTTTCTGCCTACCCACATGAGAAGGCGTGAGTGTATGTATGCATGAATGTATGTATTTTTAAAACATTTTTATTAGATGTGATAATCATAATGATAATGACAATGGAAAATAAATGGATTTCGATATTATTTATTTGTAATAATTTATTGAAAGATTTAACAACACGCTATACACATCTAGCAACAACAATAAAACAACAAAAATAGACTAAATTAACAATATTCTTACTGTTTGAACAAACCGTTCATACGAGTCACACTCACAATACAAAAACCATTTATGTACAGGAAATAAACGTAAAACTATTATATAAACAGTCCAGTCAGGTACGTTCCTACAAAGTTTTATAAAAGTAAAACTGATTTAATTGTAGTTAAAAGTGTTGAGCCCAGCGCTATCTCCGCTTGGGTTCAGTTTATGAAGGTAATCTTTTATAGCTTGACCATAATTTTTGGATTCAAAAGATTCTGCATCATTCCCGCCGGCATTTCCATAATAGCTGCTTGACGGTGCTCCGTAAGAATTACCAGAGGATCCCTCCGAAGAATACTCATCACTATGTGGTGCAAAGCTTTGGCTGTAGCCTGAGTTTCCTCCATTGTAGGATTGAGTTTCAGGACCATAAGAGTCTTCGTGTGAATGTCCGTCACGGGAATGTGCTTCTTGCACCTGGTAGGAACTGCCAGGAAAGTGGCTCTGGCTTCCTTGGCTACCGAGCGGTTCGTGTGCGTGCACTTGCGGAGGAGATGCAACATGGGGAACCTTAACTATCTGTGGCACGGGTACTGGGTAAGGTTTGTTAATGTGAACGGGGTAGGGTACTTTTTCGATCACTTTCACTGGATATGGCACTGGTACCTTGACAGCTACAGTTTTCGTGATTTTTATCACTCTGACGGGGGTTTCAGGAATTTCGACGTGTTCACCGAGAACTTGCAATTCAGTTTCATAGTTTTCCACAGGTATCGTGTGGACGTGGTGTGAATGTTGTGATGCAAACCCATAATACGAGCAGCACAGCAATATTATTAATTTCTGAAAGGAGAATAAAATATAAAATAAAAAATGGCCTATTTTTCAAACCCCGAGCAGCACAGCAATATTATTAATTTCTAAAAGGAGAATAAAATATAAATAAAAAATAGCATGTGCTCGATGAAAATCCTAGTAAATAATGCGCACTTCTTAATTTTCAAAATACCCTGACCCGAAAGTAGATTTAACCTACACTTAACCGGTTGAATGCCGGAATTTCAGAAACAATTAAAAACCCATTGTGTCTCGCGTGTATATACTAAGGGTTAATGAAAGTAATACCTACACCTAATGCCAATGCCATCATAAGTTATGTAACAAAATATATAATCGAACATAACGTGTCTCTGGCATAGCCACCAATAGGGATTTTAATTTTGATAACAAAAAAATTGTCGAAGAGTTTTTTCGTGAACTCTTCGATCTAGCTCTTGGACTATACCTTACTAATTGAACTCTCAGTAAATCTTCTAAACTAAAACCCGATTAAATCTGTTACTTGGCGACTGATTCAGACTAATTGGCGACAAAATATGAGAAAACAGAACTTGGCTAGGTGCCCTAGTTTTTGGAATATAAATGTGGCCCTGCTCGGGAGACTCTCCAGATCGGCCACCTATAAACCCTTATATCTTTTGAACCAGTGACCGACAAATTCTGTGTTATCAAAATTAAAATCCCTGATGGGGACTCTGCCAGAGCCAGTGACACTAACATAACTTCAAGCCTGTTTTCCTCGAAGCTTTAGGCAGGGTTGTTACCGACAGTACACCCACATTTTTCCTGTTTTGTTTAGGTCCAATGTACCTTACATTGGACGTAAACAAAACAGGCAAACCGCGAGTCTATTGCCCACCCGGCACACATCCTGGCTGCTACTGAGAAATTTCTGATGGAAAAACCCCAATAACACTTGTAATCAATGGAACACTTACATCAATGTGCAAACGTTGCAACATTCGTAACAGTTGTGTTCCATTGATAAAATCTGCAACTATATTAATGTCAACGTACTGTAATAAATTTTTTCTGACCTACGTAACACCTTGTGTAAAAACAGGAAGTATTATATAAGAAGTTACACAAGATCGACAACTTTAGAGACTTGGCAAAAAAAAAATATGGCAATTGTTCCAATGAGAGCAATTGAATTGTTTACTAACCGGTAGTTCCATGTCGTACAAGTGTGCGTCTGCGGTGCAGTTAAAAAACTACCGAATGGCGAGTCAGCTTAGTTGCTTATATATCGCACATTCTCTCTGGCCGAGAGACAGGCTTACGTTCGACGCTGCGACCGTCCAATTACTTTCTTCAGCAGGCTAGAGAAGTGGTCAGACTGGCAGTAATTGTGACCGAATTCAAAAGAGCTATTAAAATCGGGAACATTAAGATGTTTAGACCAAGGACCGATTAATTGGGTTTAAAGTATACCTACCTGGTAAGATCCAATATGTATTATATGATTACCTAACAGCTATTAGGGTTAACCCTTATAAATTTTGGATTATATAATCATTTAAACATTGCTGGTTATCCGGAATGAAAGAGACAGGAAAACAGTATTCCACAGCTGCAGTTACTAAGCGGTAGATAGGTATCTACGTATAGGTGTATGCCCCGTAGCGTCGTCGCTGGGTCAAGTCGCGATTATTCGTGTAATACGTATGTACCTAGGTACATTATTGCTTTCCGTGATAAAGTATTCGGCGGCTGTAAAGGTTTCTACGCGATTTCATAAAGAGGAGGAACCTCGGTTCGGTTTATAAATCAGTTTTTATTTTTAGGGTTCCGTACCTACCTCAAAAGGAAAAACGGAATCCATAGAAGATCACTTCGTTGTCCGTCTGTCTGTCCGTCGGTCAAGACCCTCTTTCTCAGGAACGCGTGGAGTTATGAAGTTGAAATTAGGTAATATCAAATACTCAGGATTGCAAACCCCTTGAAGCAGTGAAAAAAAAGAAACTTCTAAGTCAACGCAATCAAAAGATACGGGCGTTTATGTTCCGGAATCAAAACCTACAGGGTACTTCCCGACCCATGAAAGGATTGTTCTTGGGATAAATTCATTCCAACTAAGGAATAGTTGGAATGAATTTATCCCAAGAACAATCTTTACATTGTAAATTAGGAATAGAAATGGGGTAAACCTGCATGATAATTAAAAAACTCGATAAATATCCAGTGGCAAGAATAAGGGCAAGATCATGCAAGATACATTCCTGTATTGTCCCACTGTTGGGCAAAGGCCTCCCCCAAATCCTTCCAGGAAGTCTTTTCCCGCCCCACCCGAACCAGCCCTCGTGGTACGCTTCCAGGTCATTTAGCCATCTCTTTCTGGGCCGGCCTCGGCGACGTCGCTGTCCATCTTTTCATCTCCAACCCAATTAAGTTGCGGCGACGCGTTCATGTTTTTGAAAAAATAGGAGTAAATACCTACTTACTCATTATACGCAGTTGATTGAGGGTCGACATGATTATTACGATTTGTTGACTTTTATTACTAAGTTCTGCCCGCGACTTCGTTCGCGTGGAAGTCGTAAAACACCTTTATCGTGTTTAGATTCGATACCCATCACGTCTGCGGAGTTTCGCTAGCTAATTTAATTTGACCCAGTATAAATAAAAGAGCCAAATTTTTATAAAACTTCCTTCTATATAGGTACCTATTACCAGTTCCGGATTAGCCCCTAAGCAAATTAAGCAATTGCTTAGGGCATCACGTCTCGGGGGGCACCATAAACAGTACCTACCGAAAAAATATTTGCTAGCACATGAATGAAAGGCAAGGCTGTTTGAGAACCAGCTCGTTTTGTTGGCGGCAGATGTCGTTGCGTTGACGTTGGAAAGGCTCAATGCTTTATCAATACCTATATCTAATAATATAAAATTCTCATGTCAGTGTTTGTACCTAACAAAACTTCCGAAACGGCTTGACCGATTCTTATGAAATTTTGTGTGTATATTCAGTAGGTCTGAGAATAGGACGTAAACTATTTTTCATACCCCTAAAATAAGGGTGGTCTATTCCAATTTTTTTTTTTTAGGTTTCGGCATTATGCTTTTGAACGCCAGAGCATAAACGCACGCGCGTGCCCTCCACGCCAAGCCACAATTTAAAATATTTAAGGTATACAAATAAAAACACACAAAAGTAATGATTTGATTGTTTATTTCGTGATAAAGTGCACTGCATTTTTTGTCACACATTTGTGTCGCTGGCGTGTACGCCAGCGACACAAATACACGGCACGGGCACGCGCTGTGCGTTCAAAGGGTTAAAAATACATGCAACCCTAAATTTTCACCCTTCTACCACTAACCCCTATTTTTTAATAGTCTAGGTATAGGTACGTATATCTTTATATAAAATTCTCGTGTCACAATATTAGTTACCATACTCCTCCGAAACGGCTTGACCGATTTTGATGAAATTTTATATGCATATTCAGTAGGTCTGAAAATAGGCTACTACTTATCTATTTTTAATAGTAAGTAATAGGGTCCCGTTTTGCCCTTTGGGTACGGAACCCTAATAAAAATGATGATGAACATTCAAATTTATACCTAATGTTGTGTTTTATTTATTAGGTAAGGTTTACTATTAGGTGTGGCTTTAATTCTTTATCAATGTGTTAACATTTTTGATATAATTCACTTTATCTATTTACAGACAGACCGAAGCACATCTGCACAAATTAAATTAACAATGGCTTCAGTAGTTGTGCCTTCATTATTCTGCACTAACCCGAGGGTCACGAAATCCGACGCTCCAAGCGAATTCGCCTTACGCTGCAAGCGTGAGCGTCGAGCGTCAAAAACAAATGTATAGTCTATTATCTACAAGGCCACAAAGTAGCGCTGCAAGCAGCAGCGAAATTAGCTACGAGCGAATTTGCACGAGCGTTGGATGATCCGACGGGCGTTTTTTATGAGCGTCGAAAACAATTGTATGAGAAAATTCCACAGTGTGCACGAAACAGTCGGTCTACGCGCTCCGATAGGAGCGGTACCCGGTGGTAGCGGTCGCCGGCTGTAGGTGATGCATTCCCCCACCGACGTACACGCTACAGGCGAATATTTGAAGTTCGTGGCCTTGCTTTTGACGCTTGTAGCGTATTGACGCCTCAAGGGTGGCGTTATTTTCGTGGCCGAGGCATAAGACCTCAGACCGACAAAAAAAGACAGACAGCGCGCCGCGAACATTAAAACTGAAGCCACAGTGCATGTAATTCACAGAACACTATTACTCCTATGTAATTGTAACCTTTACTGAAGCCACCTTTTGTCTGTATCAAAGAGTTGCCATTTGTTACATTTTGCCCTATAATTTGGGGATATTTCTGTGAGTAGGAACTAGTATAATATTGGAAGAGGTATTGTTGAGTATGGTAGGTACCTATTGGTATTAATTGGAAACCTAAAATATTAAATATATAAAAAAGAAAATAGGAATATAACACGAAGTAAGATATCATTATTTATATGTATGTATGTATTAATCGAATGGGGAATTTTAAATCGTATTATGCAGCCCCCGCACTTTATGTCACTGCTTTCGTTCGTTGAGGTTTTTTGTTCCAGGTTACCTAAATTTTAATAATAAAGAAACGATGTTATTTCAAGTACTCACAAGTGAAAAGTGATTCCGTGAGACTTTTCATGTGATTTGCTGTTGTTTTTGCAACTTTTCACTACACAGGAAGGCATAATTATATTTTTTAAATCTATGTTGACGACGATTCGTGACGTACTAAGAGCGATGAAGCTTTATCGATGACAGGTAGGTATTGAAGGGTTGTATTTTATGCTCTTTTGTTTTAGCGAGGTAATTGTGTTTTGTTTGCGTTGTTGTATTTTGCATTATATATCTTTACCCAGTTGCTAGACATTTTTCAAAATGTTGCTAGATTGCCAGTTTTTTTTTTACCCCAAAAAGTTGCTAAAATTAGCTAAATGTTACAGTAGTTTGTAGATTACAATAAAATATTAATTTCTGACAATCATTTTTATTTTCATTATCCAACAAGAGAGTTAAAAATGTCTTGTGTACATACGTTATTGAATAAAAAAAACTTTTTTACAAAAAAAAAACAACCGACTTTCAAAAAACACTACAAAGTGAAAAATAACTTTAATTTCGGAAGTCGGTGTCTTTGGATCTGTATTACTTATAGTTTTTTGCCACCGACTTCCGAAATTAAAGTTATTTTTCACTTTGTAGTGTTTTTTGGAAGTCGGTTGTTTTTTTTTTGTAAAAAAGTTTTTATTTTTAACTTTTTAGTGGGTCAGTTTGTCATTTATCTAATTTACAATAGCTTTTACCAAATATAGCTTTTCCCGATGCAGGGACGTTAATAGTTGACGAGTTCTCCTAGTAAGAACCAGGAGAACTGGAGCTGAGAAGTCACCCACAGCTCCACTTCACCATAAGCATTGTGACGAGCATAAATGGTTGCTAAGCAACCACATTAAAGTACCTAATCGAATCGTAACCCGTGAAATGCTTATTATTGAGAAGTTCCGGTGGCCATCTGTGGTCTTCATCATCAGTTCCACTTCACCAAATGGTGCTTTCCGAAAGCAAATGCACGAGTTACTATAAAAAATACCCAAATCGCTATAGGCGTGCCTATAAAATTTGAGGGTTTCCCTCAATTTCCATGGGATTCCCTCATCAGATTCCGAGTTGGTGACAATGGGACCACCTCGAGACCATACCCTTTCAAACAAAAAAAGAATTTTGAAAATTGGTCCACAATTGGTGGAGTAACCGCGTAACAAACACACAAAAAAAAAAACATACCGTCGAATTGAGAACCTCCTCCTTTTTTGAAGTCGGTTAAAAAAATAAGTTTAAAATTAATCAATCAAAGAAGATGTCGATGTTGGGGTTCAGTGTCTTTCGTCGTTAATTTCGAATGTTTTCAGCGGTGCCCATTTTATGCAGTACATCTTTAGGCAAAACACAGTTATAGCAGCATTTACCACTTTTCCTGAGGGAGTATCTAATGCAGAGGATTGAGTTCAGAGTTATCAAATTCATTCGGTTTCTTTGCTTCTACCTACCATAGCATCTATGACCAATAGATACGCGTTTAATTTTAATTTTTTCTTTCAAGACTCGGTACCCTACTCTACGAATCTCGATAGAATCATGTCTCATGATGAATGAATGAAAAGTTGCTAGAAAAAGTAGCTAAAAAGTTTAGCTATAAATTTAATTAAATTGTAGCTGTCTGTCACCAAATAAAAGCTAGATCTAGGTATAAAGTTGCTAAGTTGGCATCACTATTGAGCATAGTTTTAGTGTAGGTGTATGCGTGAGTGTGTATGTTTACTTGCAGGAGCAGAGTTTTATTTCACTTTTGAAGTTCGCGGCGCGCCGTCTTTCTTTTTTGTTGGTCTATGACTAAGACTTAGAATTTATACAAAAAACATGAACACAAACAAGAATTTTGTGACTGGAAATAATATTTATGTGACATACATAAACCATTTATTAAGTTTCAATTATAAATACTGTAAGAAGAAAATTAAACTCTCATTCGATCAGACAGTACTCTGACTATGGAACCAGATCCACCAACATTAAATGCTTTTTCATGCCACAGCAACAGATGTCCACTTGATCCTTCAGTAGGGAATTCAAATCCTCTATAAATGTATTTCATCAGAATGTCTACATCATCCAAACACAGCTTTCCTACTGCCTCTTCGATTTGAGTAGACTTTATGGCAAGCAGGACTTTCAAAGTTAGTTGCAGTGCATTATCCTGAAAAGAACACATCTCTGATGAATGTATGAACATACCATACACATAAAAAATAACAATCATCACCCCTGTTTCATATTTTACTAATTAAGTAGTTAAAGTTAATTAATATTATTAATAAGTGCAATGACAACAATTCAGTCTATGTTGTATTATTCAACACATGTTAATAATATTACTTAATTAACTTTGTTGCCTTTGTAGTGCAACTACAAGGGCATGACTAACCATAGACCTCATGGGCAGATTTTTATGTTGAATTAAAACATTCTTAATATGATAAGATCTGGACTAAATAATACAAGTGTGACTTACTTTGATTTGCTGGTTGGCTGATCCTACTGGAGCATTGTTCAAGACAACTTTCAGGGCATCAATATACCGACCTGTATTGTAGAGTTAAGGATAATAAACATAATAATGGCCATAGATAGCAGTAGCATGAACCTTTTCCAGCCTTGTTAGAAAACAAGGTTAGATCTAGGTTTGAACTATCAAGCCATTTTTTTTAATTTTTAACCTTATTGTGACAAATTTCAAGTTCTTCATGCAAAAACTAATTTTATAGCTGAGTCTATTCTTGTCCGTTTTGTATATTAGTAGTTTTATTAGCTGTTAAGATGTATTCAACATAGAGATAGGCTTCATAAAAATATGCGACAATCACCTAATAATGAGACCATTAAAATTATTTACTCCAGGTATAGAAACCATTGCAATAACCTATTAAAGAAGGTCAAACGAATGTATGATAGAGACCTATTAACAAAAGCGGGAAATAACAATAAAAAAATATGGGAAGCGATCAAAACAATAACAAATACAACTAAATTGAAACATAGCGCTACGGAATTATTAAATCCATCAAATACTAAAGAGTCTGTAGAGAAGGTGAATGATTTTTTCGCATCTATTGGCAAAAAGCTGGCTGATAATACTTATTCCTGCTCAAACCCTTCCCATAGTAACTTCAATAAAGCGCCCTCACAACTGGTTCCCAAATCGTTCGTTTTGCTGGAAACCGATGAATCTGAAGTAGAACGTTTAATTGTAAACCTGAAAGATGCATGTTCCGTTGGTTGGGATTCTGTACCAAATAATTTCCTCAAACAATACAGACACATTTTAATCCGTCCATTAACCTACATTTTTAATCTCTGCTTAACTAAAGGTCAGTTTCCTACCAGCTTAAAGAAGTCAGTAGTATACCCAATTTTTAAGTCGGGTGATAGAGACCGTGTCACTAATTATAGACCCATCTCCATATTGCCTTCGATCTCCAAGCTGCTAGAACGGATTATAAATAGTAGACTGATTGATTACCTGGAATCAAATAAACTTTTATCCGACAACCAGTTTGGTTTTAGAGCAGGCAAGTCTACCAGTGATGCAGTCCACGAGCTCCAAGATTATGTGGTAAAGAATATCGATTCAGGTAAAAAGACAATAGGCATTTTCCTTGATCTAGCCAAGGCATTTGACACGGTCTCTACGCCTTTGCTAATTCAAAAGTTAGAACGCCTCGGAATACGAGGAATTCAGCTACAACTTTTAAAGGACTACCTCTCTAATCGTTTACAGTGCGTCAAGATTAATGACAGTATCAGCAGTGACTTACCAATTACTTATGGTGTTCCGCAGGGGAGCATTTTGGGACCGACACTCTTCCTTGTATACTTGAATGACCTCTGTAAACTAGACCTATCAGGAGGTAAAATCATTTCTTATGCAGACGACACTGTTCTGCTGTTCTCTGCTGATACCTGGGACAAAGTATATAAGGAGGCGCAGGACGGATTCAATGTTGTGACCCACTGGCTACAGAATAACTCTTTGACCCTAAATCCGGATAAAACCCAGTATATGCTATTTTCGATGCGCACCCAAAATAAACAGCTACCTTATACCTCCTCGATTACAGCACATACTTGTTGTAATAGCTTAGTATGCTCTTGCCCAACACTAATAAAGACAGCGTCAATTAAGTATCTTGGAATTGTTTTGGACTGTAGTCTCTCCTTCAGAGACCATATTCACTTGCTCACATCTAGAACAAGAAAACTGATCTACGTTTTCAAGAACCTTAGACATGTTGCACCACCAAAACTAGTGAAACAAATATACTTAGCACTCGTACAGTCCATTCTCCAATATTGTATCACGGTTTGGGGAGGTGCACATAAAACTATATTAAAGCCCTTAGAAATAGCCCAGAGGGCTGTTCTAAAAGTTAGTACTTTTCGTCCTTATTTGTACCCAACCCATCTTGTCTATCAGTCGTGTGAGGTCCTGACAGTTCGCCAGTTGTTTGTATTTCATGTGGTACTGAAGCAACACTCTTTACTACAATTCTCAAAAGGTGATCTTGCAGGAAGACGAAATCTTATTAGTAATATTAATCGACCTTCTTTCAGACATGTTTATGTAAACAAATACTTTTGCTTCCTGGGACCGTACTTATATAATAAGATTAATGACGCCTTAGAAATATACCCGCTAAATAAAATATTATGTAAAAGTATACTCTTTAGATATATTAGTAAACTCACATACGAAGAGACAGAAAACTTATTAAAAATATTGAAATAGTAAACTCTTATACTCACCCTCTCTCACTCTTTCACACACTTTCACACACTACTCACCGAGAGGTTAACACTCCACATAACTTTTTGCTTATTTTATTTTAAACTTGTTTTCTGTGTAATGATATACAATATGTCTAATTTAAGCTAGTATTGTAATGGTCATCATAAGGAAGAGCGCTGTTGTCTGAGATACAGATATTTTTATCTAGTTCAGACACAGATGCCTTCACTATAAAACTAAGAAAATTTTAAATTGTCCTGTATATCTGTCTAAATGTAACATCAGTTTTTTGTGGCAAATAAATAAATTATTATTATTATTATTTAATGACTTTACCACTGAACGTATTTAAAATATCTTTCTATTTCTGTTAACCGTTAGAAGATGAAAGAGACATGCAAAATGATGCTTTAAGTATGTTTAGTGCTAAACGCATTAAGCGTTAATGGGCTTTTGTGTAAGTAAAATTATACTTTAAAAAAAAACCAAAAAATATTTAAAAAATTATTTAAAAAAAAAAAAAAAAAAAAAAAAAAAAATATTAGTAGTTTACTTGTCTTAAAGTTCGAAAATACCAAAATGGGCTTAAAGGTTTAAGCTTACAACTATAGTTGTTTTGTAATGAGACGGTTCAACTATAACAGAAGTCAAAACATCACAGATTTTTTCATATAACTACCTAGCAAAGTTTAAGTGTTTGCAGGACATTTAAAATTGTAGGACAACAATAGATGGTATATTTTGTCCTACAACATTTGCGTCAAAATTTAGGCTTTTTATTATGTTTCGATTGCCACTTAAGTTTGGCAATTCTCAGGCCTCCCACAAGGTGGACCGACGACCTTGTGAAGGCCGCAGGAACCCCTTGGATGCGAGAAGCACAGAACCGGTCGAAATGGAAGTGCTTGGGGGAGGCCTATGTCCAGCAGTGGACGTCTTTCGGCTGAAATGATGATGATGATGTTTCGATTGACGTTATGGTATTTAAAGCATGTTTACAACAACGAAACATGGAGTGAATATCTATATACATAAAACGCAGACATACTGATAGAATACGATGATTCATACTATTATGAATTGTTCTAAAAGGAAAATGAATGATTTACACGAAGCAAAGTACTTCTAGTACCAAAAGTACGGTTTTTATCATAAGGTCGCTCGTGTGTTTTATTAGTTAGTAGCATTCTATTGTTTTAAAAAAGGATATTGATTCAGTAAAGTGCAAACTTCTACTTCATCCGGTCCAGTAGGTATGGATTGTTCAGCTTCATCTTCTCTAAAGTTATCTTCATTATATTGATCGATATCAATCTTACGAAAAGCAGAACTAGAAGTATTTTTCGCCATTTAAACGGTTTTTTATTTACTATATTTATTTGAAATCACAAAATGTGTCCAAAACTGACGAAACTGTGCTAGATTGACAGCTTGACACTCTTCTTAGTCTGTGATTGACATGACAGTTTCACTTCACTTCACTGACTGACACCCAGGGGTAGGACAATTCCTTATAGTGACAGATTATGGGGCATTTTTTTCAAAATGCGACATCTTTTATACTCATCCAAAACAATTAGTTACTTTATGTCCCCGCAGATGGCGTTACCATCGTTAAAATATAATTTGTGACTAAAAAATAAATATAAAATATTTAATTTAAGTATAATTTCAGTACTTATTGATTTAATTAAACACGTATTACAATTATTTGCAAATATTTATGTAGATTACAAAAGCTGAAAAATAATTACAATAATGCATGACGAAAGATTTTGAAATCCTCTTCCGTAATGTAGGTACACATTTACTAATTACGAAAACACCTTTATTTCGGTAATAAACTAAAGTTTAACGAAGTTTAATGCCATTTTTCTAATATTTTTTCAATAGGGCGCAAAAACAGCTCGCAGTGTCATGGCGTCGGGTCAAAACTCAAAAGTACTCTGTGGTTGTCAACGCGCAGCTATAAGAAAGTTAACAAACATTGCATATTTCGTGTGATAAAAATGAATTGTAAAGTTTATAAGTGGTGTGCAGTGCCTCAGTGTAAAAACACATCAATAACCACACCCAACAAGGTGTTTCTAAATGTCCCAAACAAGAAAATAATGAGATCAATGGATAAAGCTCCCACGGCGAAACCCGAACGATTTATTCACGAATTCGCCACTTTATTTCTGTGAAGACCATTTTGATGTGAGTATGTTAATAAGCATTGATAGGTTTTAAATTTAAAATGTTCGTATGACGTGAAATAGTTGAAATATTGAGGCTATGAAATAACTAATATAATTGAGGTTATGTTTGTTTTGGTCTTGAATAGCATTCTTTTTATCAATTTGAATTGTTTACTTTTCTTTTTTCAGTTGCCAAATGATATGGAAACTATATAGAGTATCACAAGTACGTACGAAACCAGGATGTATGCCCAAAAAAAGTATTTGCCAACCACACAAACATCTGACACGACAGAGAGACCCTGTATTGCTAAGAAACGAATGATAATGGTTCTTAAAGAGTGAAAAGCAATTCAAAGAAAAAAAGTATAGATAAAGAACAATCAAGTTCTGAAGAAATTGCATCTGCTAGTTCAGGTACATATTTTATTAACTCATTTATTAGAATAAAGCATTGAAAAAGTTAACTTTATTCTCAGTATTATTACATACATTGTCGGTACACTCAAAACTACATAGATCCTAGTAATCTCCTATTTGTGTTCATAATTATAACTTTGCACTTAAATAACAAAACATTTGTTTTACAGTTCAGCAGATTGTTGAAGAAGTTTCCCAATTACCACCAAGAGTGTTGGATAAATCAGTTTAAGTACTCATTATTATGTAAAACATTCAGAAGTAAAGCTAACCAAACAAAAGTCAGTTCGATAAATTGGATGACATCACCATTGAAACCGTTTCTACATTCTGTTTCTAAATCACCATTTAAAATCAAGCATGGTGTTAATAGTAACCCATCAAGACCAAGTATAAGTGTTTTGAGTAAGTAGCCAAACAAATAGAACAATCAGATAGTGATACTTTTTATACTCCCTCCGTAACTCCCACAGAATCATCAATATCCATAAAAATCTCTAGAAAAATAAATAAATAATATTGTAAAAGAAAAGTTGTTTTTCTATGTATCCACTGTGTTCCTTTTGAAATTGATTTACTTCCCTACTTTATACTGCAATAGTACTTTAGCTTCTTTAATATTTTACTTGTTTTCAAGTTGTATTATCTCTTAACAAAATCATTGTAAAACTGCAATTGCAATTACTTGTTTTTAATTTGATAAAGTTTTACAATGATTTTGTTAATAATGAGAAAATACAACTTGAAAACAAGTAAATTATTAAAGAAACTAAAGTACTATTGCATAGGTAGTGCCTATAGCTAGGCTATAACTATTGCATAGGTAGTGCCTATAGCTAGGCTATACCTAAACTGTGTGCGGATGACGATAATAGATGGCGGTTACTATCCGATCAATTGACATTAGCGGTATTCAAAAAAGTCCGCAAGGGGGCTCTCTATACCCGATATATTACTTTACTCTATGCTGACACCACATGACCACAGAACCAGGGGGTGGTAACTCCTATACATTTTAATTTCTCAGTATTCAGCGCCATCTATCTACCAGGACACCAGTTAAAAATGATCAGTGTTGTCAGCGTAAATCCATTAGGAAATTGGTAGTATATTTTAGTAGAACTGTAACCATATAATTTTTATTTTTGATGTATTGTGAGTCAGTTATTATATTTTGTATTTTTTTTTATGTTTGTAAAAGTTCCCGGATTATAATAATTTATTTATATTTTGTTCATATTGATCAAAAATAAACTTTTAGTAGAATTTATAACACAAGATAGGGCCACACGATATTGACATTTCATTGCAAAAAAAAATGTCGGCGGTTGCGCACAGGCAATTTTGTAATTATTTCGTTTGCTTTCCGATTTAAGTGTAATTTACGTCGAGTTTGTTACTCCGTATTTGCTAAAAATCTTGGAAGATACCCATTCCCATTTCCTATTGTGTCTCTTCTTTCTAAATCACGTTGAGTTGAGCCCCCTGTGTTTTACCGTGATCGAACAGAATGCGGACCATATTATTTAAGTGTTTTGTGTTTAAATACAATGTCTCAAAACAAGTGTTGCTGCCCGGATGCCTAGTCATCAAAGATGACGGTAAATATATATGTTCTTTTTATACCCTTATATGTATATAATGTATTTGCACTTAGGTAACTAAAAATATTATTAAAGGGTTCGTCTTGATATATTTTGTTGAACCATTTACATAGGGCTTTATGTGAAAAAACCATTTAGTGTGGGAGGCCCATTAACAGTTTAAGGATTTAGATGGAATTATGCCAACAATCTATGTTGTTATTAACAATGTATTTACTGTGTAAACATTTAGTAGATAAACAAGAGTCAGTGGGTCGTCTTAGGGGCGGAGTATCCATCACCTGGACCCTGCAGGGTAATTGCGTAACACAATGAAACCCATTGCTACTGATAGTAGCAATGGGTTTCATTTTGACAGTTCAACAACATTCATTGTGGATTTACGTTGTTGAGCATACACATCTTTCGGATAAACTTTCCATTAAGTACCAAAGATTTGGAAGTTCATATTTTTTTTGTAGATAGTACTCATAAATAGAAATGTTTTTACAAATTTTGAAGTTGCGGAGACTCACGGTTTACGAGATATAATTTTTCAAAGTTTCCATACAAATTGGAAAATATCCCTCTCATAGAGAGGAGGGCTGTGTCCCAGAAGTGCATAGACTACTATTACAATACTAGAGATAGACTGGCAACTTAAGAATTTCTTAGGCAGCGCCATCTAGTTACCAGGACACACACTATTACACACAAACACACATACTCACACAAACACACATACTACACCTACGTATTGTACGTATACACACAGCTATAAAGCTATATCGCACACCAGAACAACACTGCACTAGTCTAAATAGCTCATTTTTCAGAATCGACGAAAAACCGCTATCTCATATTGATTGTGACAGTTATTGCGAATGTCCTGCATTTGATTCTTTACATGCAATGTGCAGGACATTCGCAATAACTGTCATAATCAATATGAGATAACGGTTTCTCGTCGATTCTGAAAAATGAGCTATTTAGACTTAGTGCAGTGTTGTTCTGGGTGTGCGATATTGTACCGAGTAGAATAATGTAGAATGGTTAAAAATTTTGTTGTAGGAAATCTAAACCCAAAAAATTAAAATGTGGTTTTGATATATTTTTAGGTTTAGTTTAACTACAGCAAAATTTCCAACCATTCTACATTATTCTACTCGGTAAAGCTAAATATTTATTACACTAAACTTGTTGTTTCGAGGATAATAAAACAATTATACCAATTTTAGATGTTCATATTTATTGGGTAAAACAAAACATTACATACCTCAAAATATATTTATTTCTGTAAATTAAAATAATAAAGTAAGCAAATAACAACTTATACCTAATTAATTATTAAAAACTAAATAAAAGTTTGTAAAAATATCAAAATTAAATCCTAACTTAATTGTTGCGCGCATTTTTTTGTTTCACATAGTGTTTAGTTATTTCACAAAAACATTTCCTGCTGGGGTAATGTTACCGCAGCTAGACATTTTCTTTTTTAATGGGAATATTGAAATAAATATTAGCTATACAGGGCGTCCCACGGCTATGCCACATGGAGGGAAAGTACCTTGAATATTGTAGATGGAGACATTATTTTAATTTAAAAAACAATTTAAACTGCATTCATAGATTTTTAAATAATTACATGGTTGAACCAGGAATCAAACCCGCTACACGAGATAAAAAAAAATATCATACCGATCGAAAGGCCATCATAAGGATTATTTAAGCGGTATGATAAAGCTAAACCACGCGTAGCATGACGACGTTTTGTCGACGGAAGAATTGACAAAATGGCACATTGCCATGCTTAGACGCGTAGAATGCGTACAAATATTTCTACAATCTGTCATTTTGTCTATTCTTCCGTCGACAAAACCCGTTTCTACGGTGGTCATGCTGCGCGTGCTGGGTAATTTTTTTCTCGTGTAGCGGGTTCGATTCCCGGTTCAAACATGTAATTATTTAAAAATTTATGAATGCCATTTAAATATATTTTAAATTAAAATAATGTCTTCTTTCAGTAAAATGTTAGCTATCTACAATATTCAAGGTACTTTCCCTCCATGTGGCATAGCCGTGTGACGCTCTGTATAATTAGTTGTCTAAACGAGGTAAATGCAGCAACTTATTTTGTATTTGTTCTTTCTTCGGCTGCAAAGTTATTCGGGATCCTGCTGGAGTAATGTTTGGGTTTTGCTGGATCTTTGAAATGGTTAAGCGGATTCTTATCATCTTTTGTATAAGACTTCTTAAGAATTAGTTTTGCAATAAAAAACAAAAATAATGCATCGTCCAAAGGTTATTTAGTTAAATATAAAAAAACTCCAATAGGTCCTAATACTTTGAATAAGAGCTCTAAAGACTTACTGCTTCAAACGGAATGTTGTAGTTTGTAACTGCCTTCAAATGTATGTGAAGTTTCATTAGTATCCTGTTAGTAATTTTATCAAATGATGATGAAATTCAGTTCTCCACGTTCACGGCCACAATGCGCGCGGAATTATTTGGCCACCGATAAACCTGTATGTGTATATTAATACTAAAGGATATATTATCAAGAATATTTAAAAAAAAACAGCTGTTCCATACATTTTGTCGATTTATGTGAACACAAATGTATGGAACAGCTGTTTTTTTTTCGCGATTTCAAGGTTTGTCCCATAGAAAAAGTTGTTCAAACTGATGAGTACAATGACCCTTTTTCGGATTTAGTATAAACAAAAACTAATGTTGTATATACACATACAGGTTTATCGGTGGCCAAATAACTCCGCGCGCATTGTGGCCGTGAACGTGGAGAACTGAATATCATCATCATTTGATAAATTACTAACAGGATACTAGAAACTTCACATATATTTGAAGGCAGTTACAAGCTACAACATACCGTTTGCAGCAGTAAGTCTTTAGAGCTCTTATTCAAAGTATTAGGACCTTTTGGAGTGTTTTATATTTAACTAAATAACCTTTGAACGGTGCATTATTTTTGTTTTTTATTGCAAAACTAATTCTTAAGAAGTCATACAAAAGATGATAAGAATCCGCTTAACCGTTTCAGAGATCCAGCAAAACCACAAACATAACAATATGGCTTTCATACCTTTTTCGTGAAGGAATTTGACCAATTTTCTAATATTTTCTTCAATCGCACATTTCTTAGACTATCAAATTTCATTGATTTTAAGACAGGCAGACTGGCACTCCAGAGCTCATGATGTGCTGAATTAGCTTTGACAGCGGATTTATGGGGTTTTCCCCGTAACTTCCACTATCGAATAATTTGTTGAAGAATAACACTATATCTGCAGTTTGAGTGCATTCTTCATCTCTGAAAATTAAGAAATTATTCCATTTTTAATCATTACCATTATTGATTGGTTGTTCAAAATCGTTATTATTATACATTAAAAAGAAAGTGAGTGGGCGTCCATTTTTATACTAGACTATCTCTAAAATGTCATCTAATAAGAAATTTACTTTCACAATTAAATTATGGTAAGAATATTGATACAATACATACCTGCCATAAGTCCTAAGGCTGCCCCAACAGAATGGCTGAATATTTGTGCACAGTGCTTAACCCACATTTTTGGTATGAGATGTTAATTTTGGTAGTATTTTAGAACCTTTGTAGTTAGGCGGCCTCTCAAATAATTTTTGGATATGGCTCCATTTTGCTGTTTGAGCTTTGCCGTCCATCAAATAATTTAAGTTTTTGCAGGGCAAATTATTTCTAATGCACAACAGATGTGGAGGATCATGCAAGAAATAATTTTTTTCTTCAATTACTTCGAAGAATTCTTCTCTATACTCTGTATCTCTTCTTAAATAGGTGAATTTGGTGTCTGTAACTAGACTGTTAATTGCAGCAACGTTTGTTGTACCTTGGTCACAAATAGTGGCTACAACTTTTAGACCAGCTTCTTGTAGTTTTTTGATAACATTGATAATTTGTTTTTTTTAAAGCCTATGTTTTGGTTGTACCGGCTGAATAACTGTAATAAACCGGTTGCTTGTATGCCTTGAATATATCTCTTATCATGAACACCAAAACATGGTCACAAAACTTATCTTCTTTTTGGTCACCATCATCCACAAAGCCTGCAATAGATTCTCTCGTTTTGTTGTAAGAACATGATGGGGCATTTCATCAAACACCAATGAACAGTGTCTCTGTATCTGCGGCATTTTTGCGACAATCTCTTTCAAATAATTAAAAATCCTTTGATTGAAACCAGGACCCAGTTTCACTTTGTATAACATATTCTGCAAAGTTCTTCTGCTGGGTAAAATACAAAAGTTACTCATAATCCTATAGGCTTTAGGAGAAGGCTTATATAGAGCTAAAGACAAAACTTTTTCTTCCATTGTAAATCTTCTTCCTCTCACAACATGTCTTTTCCCAGCTTGCTTTACCTACTTGCATAAGCAAAATAAAATTTGCGTTCTCATCTTTTAAGGTTCTAGCAACAATCTGGAAAGCGTCTTTGAAGAAATTGTCTTTGAAATCCTTTTAGGGGTCATCCTTCTCATGTTGCAAGGCTGAATTTGTTTTGTATTTTTGCAATGTTTCTTGGGTTTTGATTCTAAACTCTGAAATTATAATAATGAACTATTTAATTTACTTATAAAATAATCAAAAACCAGCTGCTACCCAAAATTCTGGTGCTGCCTATGAAAATGTAGTATAATGGCATGTTTAAAACAAAACTGGTCAAGTGCGAGTCAGACTCGCACACGAAGGGTTCCGTACCACAAGGCAAAAACGCTGAAAAAACACGTTTGTTGTATGGGAGCCCCCCTTAAATATTTATTTTATTCTGTTTTTAGGGTTCCGTAGCCAAATGGCAAAAACGGAACACTTATGGATTCGTCATGTCTGTCTGTCCGTCCGTATGTCACAGCCACTTTTTTCCGAAACTATAAGAACTACACTGTTGAAACTTGGTAAGTAGATGTATTCTGTGAACCGCATTAAGGTTTTTACAAAAAAGTAGAAAAAAACAATAAATTATGGGGGTTCCCCATACTTAGAACTGAAACTCAAAATTTTTTTTTTCATCAAACCTATACGTGTCCTATCTATGGATAGATCTTCAAAAATTATATTGAGGTTCCAAATGTAATTTTTTTCTAAACTGAATAGTTTGCGCGAGAGACACTTCCAAATTGGTAAAATGTGTGTCCCCGTAACTTCCAAAATAAGAGAATGGTAAAACTAAAAAAAATATATGATGTACATTATCATGTTTAAACTTCCACCGAAAATTGGTTTGAACGAGATCTAGTAAGTAGCTCGCCGGTGAAAATTTAAAAACATATGACGGTACGGAACCCTCGGTGCGCGAGTCCGACTCGCTCTTGCCCGGTTTTTAGTATTTGCTCTTATAGCGGCAACAGAAATTCCTACAACATCTGAGAAAATTTCAACTGTCTATCTATTACGGTTCATGAGATACAGCCTGGTGACAGATAGACAGACAGACGGACACGGGAGTCTTAGTAATAGGGTCCCGTTTTTACCCCTTGGGTACGGAACCATAAAAATATGTAATGAAATACATTTGACCCTAAACTAACGATAACAAACAACTTCTACTACTACTTCAACTTCTACTTGTTCTTCAAACAACTTCTTCTTATATATTGCTTTTACTGAACTACATGTGTAGTAGTGGCGCGGTGGTGGGGCCAACCTAGCCACATCAGGTTCAGATTTCCGATACATTTTCGACTACCGGGCATATCTCCTTCTTTCTTATATCTATGGATTGGACACTAATTACTAGTCCCCCTATAAGTTACTATGCCAATAAGTATTAAGCAGGATCTTACCCATGCTAGTTTGATGTAACCAAGGTCTGGTTACTGGGACTGGATCAACGCTTATAGGATTGTACAGATGTTGAAGGATGATTTTCAGGTATTCCATGTTGTTCCAATAGTATGTCTACATCCATGTATAGAGGCAGATTTTCAGAGGTCACTTGATGCTCCATTTGTGTATCTACATCCAGTACTAGTTGATACTGCGATGCAGATGTTGATGGAAGGTTTTCAGGTGCTCCTTCTCGTTCTTGAGCTGTAAGTAATATGTGGAATTCATTAAGGCTTAAAAACGTGAAACTTATCTTGAAATTCATAAAAACTGGCCAAGTGCGAGTCGGACTCGCACACGAAGGGTACCACAAGGAAAAAACGCCGAAAAAAACACGTTTGTTGTATGGGAGCCCTAAATATTTATTTTATTTTAATTTTATTACTCATTTATTATTAAAGTAGAAATACAACTGAGTATTTTGTGAATATTTCAAGTGCCTACCTGTTGCCATTATTGATATCGAGCAAAAAAGTGCAAAAAAATCGCGTTTGTTGTATGGGAGCCCCCTTAAATATTTATTTTATTTTGTTTTTAGTATTTGTTGTTATAGCGGCAACAGAAATTCATCATTTGTGAAAATTTCAACTGTCTAGCTATCGCGGTTCTTGAGATACAGCCTGGTGACAGACAGACGGACGGACGGACGGACGGACAGACAGCGAAGTCTTAGTAATAGGGTTCCGTTTTTACCCTTTGGGTACGGAACCCTAAAAACATAAATGTGGTGTCTTCACAATGTATTTTCTATTCTGTGACCTGTAATCATCATTTATATATACCTAAACTATGTTATAATAAACGATGGCAGTGTGATCCAATTGTGAATCTAAACCATCCAGGGACCCACTAAAAGTTTCATCACAATCGATGCAGCCGCTTAGGAGTTCAGTGACAACATTGTAATAACTATTAGTGTCCCAAATAAATAAACTGTATTTAGATAAAAAGACGTAACAAGATTGTTCACATTTAGTCAAGTACCTAAACCATTTCGGTATATGGTTCAGAGGATATGGCCATTAAAATAATTATATCTGTTACTATACACTGCTAAAAAATTCCTCAGAGCACCTGGCAGAGGTATATCTTGTAAAAAACTGGCCAAGTGCGAGTCGGACTCGCACACGAAGGGTTCCTTACCACAAGGCGAAACCGCCGAAAAAACACGTTTGTTGTATGGGAGCCCCCCTTAAATATTTATTTTATTATTAAAGTAAAAATACAACTGAGTATTTTGTGAATATTTCAAGTGCCTACCTGTTGCCATTAGAGCAAAAAAGGGCAAAAAAATCGCGTTTGTTGTATGGGAGCCCCCCTTAAATATTTATTTTATTACCGTCTTCAAAAAAAAGGAGGATATAAATTCGACACATATGTATGTAATATTATTGGAATTGCATTATATTCACATATGGCAATCTATTAGAGCTTCCAAACAAATATACAAAATTTTATAGACGTATGTATGTATGTATGTTTGTCCACGCATATCTCCGTAACTATTAATCGGATTGTGATCATTCTTTTTTTATTGGCTTACATTTACTTCAACTTAGAGAACAGTGCAAGTTTCATCAAAATCGATTCAGTAATTTTCAAGATATGGACTAAGACGTGAAAGTGTGACGGCCTGGCTTATTAATACGAGCTACGGGTGTAGTGTCAAAGGGAAAACATCTCAAAACCTTGGTCAAATTCTAGTGCAACAACTAATAAAAATTACGAAATAAAAAGTAATTTAAAAAAATTAAACCAACTTCAAAAAGAAATTAACTCAAAATTATGAAATAAGTTTTATTTCGGAAGTCGGTACCAAAAATCTAAAGCTTAAATACAGATCCCAAGACACCGACTTCCGAAATAAAACTTATTTCATAATTTTGAGTTAATTTCTTTTTGAAGACGGTTTAATTTTTTTAAATTCCTTTTTTTTTGTTTTTAGTATTTGTTGTTATAGCGGCAACAGAAATATATAATTTGTGAAAATTTCAACTGTCTAGCTACCGCGGTTCTTGAGATACAGCCTGGTGACAGACAGACGGACGGACGGACAGACAGCGAAGTCTTAGAAATAGGGTTCCGTTTTTACCCTTTGGGTACGGAATTTAAGTCTCGGTCGATCTTCCAGCTTTAATATTCTTAGGGGCAGAGTACCTACTTAGGAGATTTTTTTTTACAGATATGGGCCATTTTTCTTGCAATCTGTTAAAAAAAAATCTCCGCAAAATTCATATAATAATTCATTATTAATTAAAATATCTGTGACGGGAATTAAATAAAAATTTACCTGATAGTTGTAGTTCTGGAATTGCTAATTTACAAAGCCGGTGGTTTGGGTAGAGGTAAACTAATTTGAAATGTTTACGACATACTCGTAGATTGTTGTAAACATACTTCTTATCCTGCAGATGTAGACCACCAATAGTTGAAACCCATGTCAAGTATCTTTCAAGATTGATTTTTTGATCTGGAAAACAACGTAAAGGAATACCTGAAATACAAACATAAACATTTATATCATTATCCCATTTATTATTTAAATCAATTGCCACATGTATGTTAGATTATCACTTGAGAACGACTGGACCTGTTTCATGTTCATAATTATCAGGATATGGTGTATATGTTACAGCCAAAGTAATAAATTCGGATATTATATATATTATCTATTATCAATTTAGATAAAGTGATAATTGGCACAGAATTAATTACATTAGCGAAGCGGGGCTACATCGACATAGGATGCTAGAGCGGGCAAAGGGCACCCCGAGGTTCGGTTTGGTTAGGTTAAGTACTTTAAATATAATGACCAGTCATTATATATAATAGCTATTTAATCACTATGACTGTAACATATATGAAAGTTATATATAATAGCTATTTAATCACAATGACTGTAACATATATGAAAGATGGAACAATCGACCGGGAATGTCGCGGGTCTGGTAGATTGCAACTGTGCGAAGCCAGCATGAGAAACAGCACCCTAATTGCGTAACACACTATTGCTCTCAATTTGAATCATTTTGAAGCATATTGCTAATCCATTGCTCCAAATGTTAGAAAGATGGGTTAAAATTTCCTTTAAGTCACAAAAAATTATGGTGCGGAGAGGGGGAGGGGCGGGAGGGGGGAGGGGGGCAATCCCCTCTGTACCATCCCCACCCCGCGGAACCCCATAGTTATGGAGATATCCATGGTTAAAGTTTTTAGGTTAGGTTAGGTTAGAATAGCACTATTTAGTCAAATTGGGGGGGAAAGATTCCCTCTCCCCCCCCCAGTTTGCCCCCTGTACCATCCCCACCCCGCGGAACCCCATGGTTATGGAGATATCCATGGTTAAAGTTTTTTTTTGTATCCTATGTCGACGTAGCCCCGCTTCGCGGGGCTCCTATTTCTGGGTAAAGGGTTTAAAGTAACCTAACCAAACCGAACCTCGGGGTGCCCTTCGCTCGCTCTTGCATCCTATGTCGACGGAGCCCCGCTTCGCGGGGCCCCTATTTCTGGGTAAAGGGTTTAAAGTAACCTAACCAAACCGAACCTCGGGGTGCCCTTCGCTCGCTCTTGCATCCTATGTCGACGGAGCCCCGCTTCGCGGGGCCCCTATTTCTGGGTAAAGGGTTTAAAGTAACCTAACCAAACCGAACCTCGGGGTGCCCTTCGCTCGCTCTTGCATCCTATGTCGACGGAGCCACTGACAGAGTGACAGCTAACAGATAAAAAGACGCTATAAAACAAATGAGGAAGAAAACTGCTTTTTTATCCCGTCAGGTGGCGTTTCGTCGACTGAGCCTAGTGAGCTGTCAAACCCAATACAAAAAACGTAAACAAAGATAGTTTTTTTTGTTAATATTGCTTAAAATGACTCAATGTTCTGCATTTGGTTGCAAAAACAAAGGTATTCATGTATTTCCTAAGGATTCTAAGCGTCGAAAATTGTGGGAACGAGCCCTTCGAAGAAAAAATTGGAAAGCGACTAATACGTCAAGGTTATGTTCTAGTCATTTTAAATCTGATGATTACTATGGAACAAGTGCATATACTGGTAAGTAATTTCACACTGAAACCCTGAAATTACATTAATTAAATACCCAGGTAAACAATTGAAAATATAACTGTGTTTTATGTTGTTTACAGGGAATGAACCTATAGCCAAGTTTCTGAAGCGTACTGCTGTACCAAGTGTATTTTCTTTTTCGAAAACTGAAACTCCACTAGCCAAAGAACGACAAGCTCGCATTGAAAATAGAAATCGGAGAAAACTCTTCACGTCCACCGAAACGCCAAGTACGTCCACCGAAACGCCATGTACGTCCAGCCATATAGAAAATGTCGAAGATACTATTGAAGTGAGCACCATTGAGGGAATTCATCAGTTTCCTCAAAATATAATTATTAATCCTACTAATGAACAAGGGACTCAAGTGAACATTGAACATGTATATGGGTGCATAAAAAGATTTGTGAATGATGATGGAGCCATCTCATTCTACACAGGGTTTGAGTCTTACAGAAAATTTTATTTAGTTTACTCAACTTTAAGTCCTATGGCTAGCAATATTCAGTATTATGGAAGTAACGTGATCAATATAAGCACAGAGGATCAGTTTTTTCTCACAATGATTAAACTTAGGCAAGATAGATGTAACTTTGAACTAAGCAGATTATTTAATATAAGTCAGACAACAGTTTCCAATGTTTTTATAACCTTTATTAATTTTATTCATCAATTGTGGAGTAGATTAAATATTTGGCCTGATAAAGATTTAGTTGAATACTATACCCCTGAAAGTTTTAGAAAGTACAGTTGTAGTACACGTGTAATATTAGATGGGACTGAGATAAAAGTGCAAAAGCCACAAAATCCTGTGTCTCAGCAAGCTTCGTGGAGTAGCTATAAGCATGCTAATACATTGAAAGTATTAGTTGGAGCAACTCCAGGTGGTTTACTTTCCTATTGTTCAGAAGCTTATGGTGGATCAGTGAGTGATCGGCAAACAGTAGAGCGAAGCAACTTATTGCAGAAGTGTGAACCTGGTGACAGTATACTAGCAGATAGAGGGTTTAATATTCAAGATTTATTTGCTGGAAAAGATATTACTGTTAACATACCTACTTTCTTAAAAGGAAAGTCACAAATTCCTGGTCTAACTGTGTTACATGATCGTAAGTTAGCCAGTAAGAGGGTCCATATAGAACGTATAATAGGTCTAATAAAAACTTATAAAATTTTGAAAAATGATTTACACCATAGCTACATACCTTTAGCTTCTAAAATATTTTTTGTGTGTTTTATGTGTTGTAATTTTAGAGAAACTATTATGAAAAAATAAAACCATTTTTATTTTTTAACCTTTGTGTTTTAATTTATTATAATTTTTATACATAACTTTTTCTAAAATACCTTTTTTGAAATGATTTTCATAAAATGTACTTAGTTTAGTTACCATGTCCAATATAAATGGTTCATCTCTATAAACATACACTACTTTCATACTGATGAAAGTGTATATTATTAAATTACAGTATTTTTTATTTGCACAAAACAGTTGGCCTTGTATTTGGTAATAATATGGGTGATTTTTTTTCAAGAAATATTGTCCATCCCTGACCTCAAGGTATGGTACTGTAATGGGACTGATATCACAATATCGGGAAACATAAGGACACTTTACTTCAATTACTGTTTCTTCGCCAAGGAGTCCATCAGGTGAAGCTCCCAAAAATGGATGAGTCTCTGATATAAATAATCCACATGCTTTTACTTCCAAGTCATAATTTTCACAATATTTATGTATGGCTATGGGCTCTTGTACTTTCCCATGAGTAGTAGCCTTGCTCACAAATGGTTTTGGATTTAACAACTTTTCCGACAAATGTTGTTGAGTCAATGGCTTACTGTGTGTAACAGTATAAAAATTGCTTGCTGTTATTCTAAATAACCTAAGCTTATGCCATTCTTCGCATTTATGCTGCCCTCTTGTTTCCATTTCAACATCATTTATTTTCTGTATTGTCACATTTTTCAATAGAAGGTCTTCTAGACATTGATCTTGAGAGCTTTTGCTCGAGTATTGATGATCCCACTCTACAGCATATGGGTTAGCAGGCCTTATAGTTTGCAGTATTGGCATTTTAGAATTACCATGTGAGATGGCTAAATTTCTAACATAATCTTCATAATTTTCCATAATGTGTTCATCTTTAAGAGGCAAATAATTTACACTCCTTTTCCGTTTATTAGGCAATTTTTGAGCTTGCATTGGTGAGTCAAAGAACACTTTCCGTGGCCGCTTGAAATTCATTAACTTCTGAGTGCACACTTGGTGTAAAATAATAGTTTTGGTGCGTACCATATCCTCAATCCCATGTAATAAGACCATAACGTGTTTGCAATGTGCTTCTACACCACTGCCAGCTGCACATTCACAATGAGTTTGTTCGATAGAACCATCAGGGTTTAGTTTTATGTTCACAACATATGTTATTTTCTTCATCTGAGCTTTACACTGACCCTGAATGAATGTGATGTGACCATCGACAGCTACACGTGCAGTCAAAAGAAATCGCGACTCGTACATCTGTCTTCCTTTGAACTGTGCTTGGAATCTGAAAAAACGTTTTTTGATTTAGTTATCATGTCTAAACAGTACCTTCCAACTGAGCTACCCATGGATACCAATGGTAGATTGAACCATAGGTAGATTATAGGTAGTACAAGTCGAATAAGTATACGAATGAAATACATGGATTTTAATGCACAATTACCTTTCAACAAATGCTTGAATATGCTGTTTTGTCAACTGAGGTAGACATGAGCTAGCATTAATATCTCTGAAAGATTCAGCTGCAGGAGCAGCGTAATCCTCGTCTTCATTAACATCTTCTACACCGAAATTAAAATTACGGTCGTATGCTTCCAATCTGTAACAACAACAAGCTTGTTAGCACTCAGGAACGTATAAAAAGCACCTGCATAAAAAATCTTAACAATATAACCTACAAATATTTATTGTATTAATTTGTACTGACCTTTCGATTAAAGCCGCTTTTTTACCACTAACAGAAGCTTTCCTTTTCCGCAACTCGTCTTTTAACTGAATTATCGTCATTGTGGAGTACATTTTCGTAAGTAAACTTAAGAAAGAAAACTCGACACAAATAAACAACACAGGGCGTAATGGCGGAGCTAGGTAAACTAGGTACAGTTGCTGGTGGCGACCTCTGCAATTAGCTTTGCGTTTTGTTCCTCATTGGCGTCGCTTCACGTTCCGTTCCGCAGTGTAAACAAAAATTCGTTATTTTTTGTGTAAAAAGGTCAATGTAATTGCATAATACAGCACGGTTATTGTGCACATTAATTACACACAAAATTTAATATGTGAATATTTAAAAATAAAATTATATTTAAGTAAAAAATATGACATAAAATTGAATAAAATACACGTCTACTGTCAACGAAACGTGAAATGTCAACTTTGACGTCTATCATGACAATTTATCCAACCTAAAAATTTGCTATATAATGGCCTATAATGTTCCCACTTCTGCAGGGGGTGGTAACTCCTATACATTTTAATTTCTCAGTATTCAGCGCCATCTATCTACCAGGACACCAGTTAAAAATGATCAGTGTTGTCAGCGTAAATCCATTAGGAAATTGGTAGTATATTTTAGTAGAACTGTAACCATATAATTTTTATTTTTGATGTATTGTGAGTCAGTTATTATATTTTGTATTTTTTTTTATGTTTGTAAAAGTTCCCGGATCATAATAATTTATTTATATTTTGTTCATATTGATCAAAAATAAACTTTTAGTAGAATTTATAACACAAGATAGGGCCACACGATATTGACATTTCATTGCAAAAAAAAATGTCGGCGGTTGCGCACAGGCAATTTTGTAATTATTTCGTTTGCTTTCCGATTTAAGTGTAATTTACGTCGAGTTTGTTACTCCGTATTTGCTAAAAATCTTGGAAGATACCCATTCCCATTTCCTATTGTGTCTCTTCTTTCTAAATCACGTTGAGTTGAGCCCCCTGTGTTTTACCGTGATCGAACAGAATGCGGACCATATTATTTAAGTGTTTTGTGTTTAAATACAATGTCTCAAAACAAGTGTTGCTGCCCGGATGCCTAGTCATCAAAGATGACGGTAAATATATATGTTCTTTTTATACCCTTATATGTATATAATGTATTTGCACTTAGGTAACTAAAAATATTATTAAAGGGTTCGTCTTGATATATTTTGTTGAACCATTTACATAGGGCTTTATGTGAAAAAACCATTTAGTGTGGGAGGCCCATTAACAGTTTAAGGATTTAGATGGAATTATGCCAACAATCTATGTTGTTATTAACAATGTATTTACTGTGTAAACATTTAGTAGATAAACAAGAGTCAGTGGGTCGTCTTAGGGGCGGAGTATCCATCACCTGGACCCTGCAGGGTAATTGCGTAACACAATGAAACCCATTGCTACTGATAGTAGCAATGGGTTTCATTTTGACAGTTCAACAACATTCATTGTGGATTTACGTTGTTGAGCATACACATCTTTCGGATAAACTTTCCATTAAGTACCAAAGATTTGGAAGTTCATATTTTTTTTGTAGATAGTACTCATAAATAGAAATGTTTTTACAAATTTTGAAGTTGCGGAGACTCACGGTTTACGAGATATCATTTTTCAAAGTTTCCATACAAATTGGAAAATATCCCTCTCATAGAGAGGAGGGCTGTGTCCCAGAAGTGGGAACATTATAGGCCATTATATAGCAAATTTTTAGGTTGGATAAATTGTCATGATAGACGTCAAAGTTGACATTTCACGTTTCGTTGACAGTAGACGTGTATTTTATTCAATTTTATGTCATATTTTTTACTTAAATATAATTTTATTTTTAAATATTCACATATTAAATTTTGTGTGTAATTAATGTGCACAATAACCGTGCTGTATTATGCAATTACATTGACCTTTTTACACAAAAAATAACGAATTTTTGTTTACACTGCGGAACGGAACGTGAAGCGACGCCAATTTGTTTTATAGCGTCTTTTTATCTGTTAGCTGTCACTCTGTCAGTGGCTCCGTCGACATAGGATGCAAGAGCGAGCGAAGGGCACCCCGAGGTTCGGTTTGGTTAGGTTACTTTAAACCCTTTACCCAGAAATAGGGGCCCCGCGAAGCGGGGCTCCGTCGACATAGGATGCAAGAGCGAGCGAAGGGCACCCCGAGGTTCGGTTTGGTTAGGTTACTTTAAACCCTTTACCCAGAAATAGGGGCCCCGCGAAGCGGGGCTCCGTCGACATAGGATGCAAGAGCGAGCGAAGGGCACCCCGAGGTTCGGTTTGGTTAGGTTACTTTAAACCCTTTACCCAGAAATAGGAGCCCCGCGAAGCGGGGCTACGTCGACATAGGATACAAAAAAAAACTTTAACCATGGATATCTCCATAACCATGGGGTTCCGCGGGGTGGGGATGGTACAGGGGGCAAACTGGGGGGGGGAGAGGGAATCTTTCCCCCCCAATTTGACTAAATAGTGCTATTCTAACCTAACCTAACCTAAAAACTTTAACCATGGATATCTCCATAACTATGGGGTTCCGCGGGGTGGGGATGGTACAGAGGGGATTGCCCCCCTCCCCCCTCCCGCCCCTCCCCCTCTCCGCACCATAATTTTTTGTGACTTAAAGGAAATTTTAACCCATCTTTCTAACATTTGGAGCAATGGATTAGCAATATGCTTCAAAATGATTCAAATTGAGAGCAATAGTGTGTTACGCAATTAGGGTGCTGTTTCTCATGCTGGCTTCGCACAGTTGCAATCTACCAGACCCGCGACATTCCCGGTCGATTGTTCCATCTTTCATATATGTTACAGTCATTGTGATTAAATAGCTATTATATATAACTTTCATATATGTTACAGTCATAGTGATTAAATAGCTATTATATATAATGACTGGTCATTATATTTAAAGTACTTAACCTAACCAAACCGAACCTCGGGGTGCCCTTTGCCCGCTCTAGCATCCTATGTCGATGTAGCCCCGCTTCGCTAATGTAATTAATTCTGTGCCAATTATCACTTTATCTAAATTGATAATAGATAATATATATAATATCCGAATTTATTACTTTGGCTGTAACATATACACCATATCCTGATAATTATGAACATGAAACAGGTCCAGTCGTTCTCAAGTGATAATCTAACATACATGTGGCAATTGATTTAAATAATAAATGGGATAATGATATAAATGTTTATGTTTGTATTTCAGGTATTCCTTTACGTTGTTTTCCAGATCAAAAAATCAATCTTGAAAGATACTTGACATGGGTTTCAACTATTGGTGGTCTACATCTGCAGGATAAGAAGTATGTTTACAACAATCTACGAGTATGTCGTAAACATTTCAAATTAGTTTACCTCTACCCAAACCACCGGCTTTGTAAATTAGCAATTCCAGAACTACAACTATCAGGTAAATTTTTATTTAATTCCCGTCACAGATATTTTAATTAATAATGAATTATTATATGAATTTTGCGGAGATTTTTTTTTAACAGATTGCAAGAAAAATGGCCCATATCTGTAAAAAAAAATCTCCTAAGTAGGTACTCTGCCCCTAAGAATATTAAAGCTGGAAGATCGACCGAGACTTAAATTCCGTACCCAAAGGGTAAAAACGGAACCCTATTTCTAAGACTTCGCTGTCTGTCCGTCCGTCCGTCTGTCTGTCACCAGGCTGTATCTCAAGAACCGCGGTAGCTAGACAGTTGAAATTTTCACAAATTATATATTTCTGTTGCCGCTATAACAACAAATACTAAAAACAAAAAAAAAGGAATTTAAAAAAATTAAACCGTCTTCAAAAAGAAATTAACTCAAAATTATGAAATAAGTTTTATTTCGGAAGTCGGTGTCTTGGGATCTGTATTTAAGCTTTAGATTTTTGGTACCGACTTCCGAAATAAAACTTATTTCATAATTTTGAGTTAATTTCTTTTTGAAGTTGGTTTAATTTTTTTAAATTACTTTTTATTTCGTAATTTTTATTAGTTGTTGCACTAGAATTTGACCAAGGTTTTGAGATGTTTTCCCTTTGACACTACACCCGTAGCTCGTATTAATAAGCCAGGCCGTCACACTTTCACGTCTTAGTCCATATCTTGAAAATTACTGAATCGATTTTGATGAAACTTGCACTGTTCTCTAAGTTGAAGTAAATGTAAGCCAATAAAAAAAGAATGATCACAATCCGATTAATAGTTACGGAGATATGCGTGGACAAACATACATACATACATACGTCTATAAAATTTTGTATATTTGTTTGGAAGCTCTAATAGATTGCCATATGTGAATATAATGCAATTCCAATAATATTACATACATATGTGTCGAATTTATATCCTCCTTTTTTTTGAAGACGGTAATAAAATAAATATTTAAGGGGGGCTCCCATACAACAAACGCGATTTTTTTGCCCTTTTTTGCTCTAATGGCAACAGGTAGGCACTTGAAATATTCACAAAATACTCAGTTGTATTTTTACTTTAATAATAAAATAAATATTTAAGGGGGGCTCCCATACAACAAACGTGTTTTTTCGGCGGTTTCGCCTTGTGGTAAGGAACCCTTCGTGTGCGAGTCCGACTCGCACTTGGCCAGTTTTTTACAAGATATACCTCTGCCAGGTGCTCTGAGGAATTTTTTAGCAGTGTATAGTAACAGATATAATTATTTTAATGGCCATATCCTCTGAACCATATACCGAAATGGTTTAGGTACTTGACTAAATGTGAACAATCTTGTTACGTCTTTTTATCTAAATACAGTTTATTTATTTGGGACACTAATAGTTATTACAATGTTGTCACTGAACTCCTAAGCGGCTGCATCGATTGTGATGAAACTTTTAGTGGGTCCCTGGATGGTTTAGATTCACAATTGGATCACACTGCCATCGTTTATTATAACATAGTTTAGGTATATATAAATGATGATTACAGGTCACAGAATAGAAAATACATTGTGAAGACACCACATTTATGTTTTTAGGGTTCCGTACCCAAAGGGTAAAAACGGAACCCTATTACTAAGACTTCGCTGTCTGTCCGTCCGTCCGTCCGTCCGTCTGTCTGTCACCAGGCTGTATCTCAAGAACCGCGATAGCTAGACAGTTGAAATTTTCACAAATGATGAATTTCTGTTGCCGCTATAACAACAAATACTAAAAACAAAATAAAATAAATATTTAAGGGGGCTCCCATACAACAAACGCGATTTTTTTGCACTTTTTTGCTCGATATCAATAATGGCAACAGGTAGGCACTTGAAATATTCACAAAATACTCAGTTGTATTTCTACTTTAATAATAAATGAGTAATAAAATTAAAATAAAATAAATATTTAGGGCTCCCATACAACAAACGTGTTTTTTTCGGCGTTTTTTCCTTGTGGTACCCTTCGTGTGCGAGTCCGACTCGCACTTGGCCAGTTTTTATGAATTTCAAGATAAGTTTCACGTTTTTAAGCCTTAATGAATTCCACATATTACTTACAGCTCAAGAACGAGAAGGAGCACCTGAAAACCTTCCATCAACATCTGCATCGCAGTATCAACTAGTACTGGATGTAGATACACAAATGGAGCATCAAGTGACCTCTGAAAATCTGCCTCTATACATGGATGTAGACATACTATTGGAACAACATGGAATACCTGAAAATCATCCTTCAACATCTGTACAATCCTATAAGCGTTGATCCAGTCCCAGTAACCAGACCTTGGTTACATCAAACTAGCATGGGTAAGATCCTGCTTAATACTTATTGGCATAGTAACTTATAGGGGGACTAGTAATTAGTGTCCAATCCATAGATATAAGAAAGAAGGAGATATGCCCGGTAGTCGAAAATGTATCGGAAATCTGAACCTGATGTGGCTAGGTTGGCCCCACCACCGCGCCACTACTACACATGTAGTTCAGTAAAAGCAATATATAAGAAGAAGTTGTTTGAAGAACAAGTAGAAGTTGAAGTAGTAGTAGAAGTTGTTTGTTATCGTTAGTTTAGGGTCAAATGTATTTCATTACATATTTTTATGGTTCCGTACCCAAGGGGTAAAAACGGGACCCTATTACTAAGACTCCCGTGTCCGTCTGTCTGTCTATCTGTCACCAGGCTGTATCTCATGAACCGTAATAGATAGACAGTTGAAATTTTCTCAGATGTTGTAGGAATTTCTGTTGCCGCTATAAGAGCAAATACTAAAAACCGGGCAAGAGCGAGTCGGACTCGCGCACCGAGGGTTCCGTACCGTCATATGTTTTTAAATTTTCACCGGCGAGCTACTTACTAGATCTCGTTCAAACCAATTTTCGGTGGAAGTTTAAACATGATAATGTACATCATATATTTTTTTTAGTTTTACCATTCTCTTATTTTGGAAGTTACGGGGACACACATTTTACCAATTTGGAAGTGTCTCTCGCGCAAACTATTCAGTTTAGAAAAAAATTACATTTGGAACCTCAATATAATTTTTGAAGATCTATCCATAGATAGGACACGTATAGGTTTGATGAAAAAAAAAATTTTGAGTTTCAGTTCTAAGTATGGGGAACCCCCATAATTTATTGTTTTTTTCTACTTTTTTGTAAAAACCTTAATGCGGTTCACAGAATACATCTACTTACCAAGTTTCAACAGTGTAGTTCTTATAGTTTCGGAAAAAAGTGGCTGTGACATACGGACGGACAGACAGACATGACGAATCCATAAGTGTTCCGTTTTTGCCATTTGGCTACGGAACCCTAAAAACAGAATAAAATAAATATTTAAGGGGGGCTCCCATACAACAAACGTGTTTTTTCAGCGTTTTTGCCTTGTGGTACGGAACCCTTCGTGTGCGAGTCTGACTCGCACTTGACCAGTTTTGTTTTAAACATGCCATTATACTACATTTTCATAGGCAGCACCAGAATTTTGGGTAGCAGCTGGTTTTTGATTATTTTATAAGTAAATTAAATAGTTCATTATTATAATTTCAGAGTTTAGAATCAAAACCCAAGAAACATTGCAAAAATACAAAACAAATTCAGCCTTGCAACATGAGAAGGATGACCCCTAAAAGGATTTCAAAGACAATTTCTTCAAAGACGCTTTCCAGATTGTTGCTAGAACCTTAAAAGATGAGAACGCAAATTTTATTTTGCTTATGCAAGTAAAGCAAGCTGGGAAAAGACATGTTGTGAGAGGAAGAAGATTTACAATGGAAGAAAAAGTTTTGTCTTTAGCTCTATATAAGCCTTCTCCTAAAGCCTATAGGATTATGAGTAACTTTTGTATTTTACCCAGCAGAAGAACTTTGCAGAATATGTTATACAAAGTGAAACTGGGTCCTGGTTTCAATCAAAGGATTTTTAATTATTTGAAAGAGATTGTCGCAAAAATGCCGCAGATACAGAGACACTGTTCATTGGTGTTTGATGAAATGCCCCATCATGTTCTTACAACAAAACGAGAGAATCTATTGCAGGCTTTGTGGATGATGGTGACCAAAAAGAAGATAAGTTTTGTGACCATGTTTTGGTGTTCATGATAAGAGATATATTCAAGGCATACAAGCAACCGGTTTATTACAGTTATTCAGCCGGTACAACCAAAACATAGGCTTTAAAAAAAACAAATTATCAATGTTATCAAAAAACTACAAGAAGCTGGTCTAAAAGTTGTAGCCACTATTTGTGACCAAGGTACAACAAACGTTGCTGCAATTAACAGTCTAGTTACAGACACCAAATTCACCTATTTAAGAAGAGATACAGAGTATAGAGAAGAATTCTTCGAAGTAATTGAAGAAAAAAATTATTTCTTGCATGATCCTCCACATCTGTTGTGCATTAGAAATAATTTGCCCTGCAAAAACTTAAATTATTTGATGGACGGCAAAGCTCAAACAGCAAAATGGAGCCATATCCAAAAATTATTTGAGAGGCCGCCTAACTACAAAGGTTCTAAAATACTACCAAAATTAACATCTCATACCAAAAATGTGGGTTAAGCACTGTGCACAAATATTCAGCCATTCTGTTGGGGCAGCCTTAGGACTTATGGCAGGTATGTATTGTATCAATATTCTTACCATAATTTAATTGTGAAAGTAAATTTCTTATTAGATGACATTTTAGAGATAGTCTAGTATAAAAATGGACGCCCACTCACTTTCTTTTTAATGTATAATAATAACGATTTTGAACAACCAATCAATAATGGTAATGATTAAAAATGGAATAATTTCTTAATTTTCAGAGATGAAGAATGCACTCAAACTGCAGATATAGTGTTATTCTTCAACAAATTATTCGATAGTGGAAGTTACGGGGAAAACCCCATAAATCCGCTGTCAAAGCTAATTCAGCACATCATGAGCTCTGGAGTGCCAGTCTGCCTGTCTTAAAATCAATGAAATTTGATAGTCTAAGAAATGTGCGATTGAAGAAAATATTAGAAAATTGGTCAAATTCCTTCACGAAAAAGGTATGAAAGCCATATTGTTATGTTTGTGGTTTTGCTGGATCTCTGAAACGGTTAAGCGGATTCTTATCATCTTTTGTATGACTTCTTAAGAATTAGTTTTGCAATAAAAAACAAAAATAATGCACCGTTCAAAGGTTATTTAGTTAAATATAAAACACTCCAAAAGGTCCTAATACTTTGAATAAGAGCTCTAAAGACTTACTGCTGCAAACGGTATGTTGTAGCTTGTAACTGCCTTCAAATATATGTGAAGTTTCTAGTATCCTGTTAGTAATTTATCAAATGATGATGATATTCAGTTCTCCACGTTCACGGCCACAATGCGCGCGGAGTTATTTGGCCACCGATAAACCTGTATGTGTAGGTATATACAACATTAGTTTTTGTTTATACTAAATCCGAAAAAGGGTCATTGTACTCATCAGTTTGAACAACTTTTTCTATGGGACAAACCTTGAAATCGCGAAAAAAAAACAGCTGTTCCATACATTTGTGTTCACATAAATCGACAAAATGTATGGAACAGCTGTTTTTTTTTAAATATTCTTGATAATATATCCTTTAGTATTAATATACACATACAGGTTTATCGGTGGCCAAATAATTCCGCGCGCATTGTGGCCGTGAACGTGGAGAACTGAATTTCATCATCATTTGATAAAATTACTAACAGGATACTAATGAAACTTCACATACATTTGAAGGCAGTTACAAACTACAACATTCCGTTTGAAGCAGTAAGTCTTTAGAGCTCTTATTCAAAGTATTAGGACCTATTGGAGTTTTTTTATATTTAACTAAATAACCTTTGGACGATGCATTATTTTTGTTTTTTATTGCAAAACTAATTCTTAAGAAGTCTTATACAAAAGATGATAAGAATCCGCTTAACCATTTCAAAGATCCAGCAAAACCCAAACATTACTCCAGCAGGATCCCGAATAACTTTGCAGCCGAAGAAAGAACAAATACAAAATAAGTTGCTGCATTTACCTCGTTTAGACAACTAATTATACAGAGCGTCACACGGCTATGCCACATGGAGGGAAAGTACCTTGAATATTGTAGATAGCTAACATTTTACTGAAAGAAGACATTATTTTAATTTAAAATATATTTAAATGGCATTCATAAATTTTTAAATAATTACATGTTTGAACCGGGAATCGAACCCGCTACACGAGAAAAAAATTACCCAGCACGCGCAGCATGACCACCGTAGAAACGGGTTTTGTCGACGGAAGAATAGACAAAATGACAGATTGTAGAAATATTTGTACGCATTCTACGCGTCTAAGCATGGCAATGTGCCATTTTGTCAATTCTTCCGTCGACAAAACGTCGTCATGCTACGCGTGGTTTAGCTTTATCATACCGCTTAAATAATCCTTATGATGGCCTTTCGATCGGTATGATATTTTTTTTACCTACTACTGTTTGTCTCTGCATCAACCAAAGGTTGACAGGTAGAAAATGCCTATGGCATTAAGTCCGCCTCTGTACATTTATGTGCTTGAAATATTAAATAAATAAATAAACAAACAAAACATATTTTACTTGCACTTTATTGTTAATTAAATAAAAATAAAAAATAATTATTGAACTACTACAATATTTTCGTCGGCAATGACAAACCCGTCTGCCTGTAAGCATACTAAGCATAGTTATAAAATATCGACAGTCAGATCGAGCTTCTTCTATCTGAAATGCAGATGTTTGATTATCAGGTTTGGTTGATACCTATACAAAGTAGATCAATACCTCATTTTAACGAAGGCGCTTAGTTAGTCAAGTTATATTATTACCTACATAATGTGTTTATTGTATTCTTGTTCTACATGTTTTTATTGGGTGAACTATGCCAAATAATCGAATATCAATTGATCGACCACTATTAATCGAACGTCTAAATCACCGAGCGCACAGTGGCGCCCTCATCGTTTGTTTGGTTATTTCTTTTATTTTAGAATGAAAATGCAGAAAATAAGCACTATAAGTTGTGCTCCACAAGATTATACGTTAATATTAGTATAAACGGTAGTTTTAAATTGTTTAGTTTTATTATAATCACTAAAACGGAAAATAGTGGCCACTATTATCCGTTTAAAAAGTATTCATTATTATTTATATAGAATGAATATGCGATGCGTTGAACGCTCGATCAAACAAACATTCGATATTTTGAACACTCGATGTATTGAGTGTGCGATGTATTGAGTGTGCGATGTATTGAATGTTCGATTTAATAACCATTCGATATTATGAACGTTCGAGTATTTAGACGTTCGATTTATAATGGTCGATCAATTGATATTCGATTATTTGGCATTCGATTTGGCATAGTACACCCGTTTTTATTCGATACATTAGCAATGCCAGTTTAATTAATGAAAACTCATCGCTTTTCATTCATCCATGTTTCTGCACTAAGATACAATCGGTTTAAAAGATCTCATATTCAAAAGCTATGAATGTCTGTTTCGAACTTTTAGGCTGATTTGCCTTATTTGACCGACTGTAGTAAACAGTGATCGGATTAGGGGTCAACAACCACAAACAATCCCGGAAATCCCGGGATCGCGGAATTTTATAATTGAAAAGAAATGTTTTTTGAAAGTGTTCTACTTAATTAAGTTTTTGAGTCCAGACATAGGGCGCCAAACTTTGACTTCCCCATGGACAGCCTCATTACGCGTTTTTGAGAAAATGCAAATTTTATTATAATAATTATCTCAGATACTATAATTGACCAATATAATCGATATTACAACTTGGAATAAGATGTAAGTAGTGCCAAAGCAATATTATAAAGGAATTACTATATAGCTATCTCCTTAAAAGCAACCAGCAAAGTTTTACAATGAACAACTTTCTCTAAGTACCTATTTATTTTATTAAGGATTACCATTACGAGTTTTTTAACATAAACATTACAAGCTTTATTTTTCCACTCTCTAGGAAAGTTTATCTACCATTTTAGATGTATGCGTAGGTATGAATACAACAGACCAATTAAAAATATATTGTAACTTTTATGTACTTTACAATAAATCAATGATTTAAAAATAATAAGGGCTGACCCCAAACCATGTTATGTACGAATACTGTTGGAAATAATAATATGATCATAATTATGATTGTTGGAATACTATGATAAAGTTATATAACGATAAGTATGCTATATTATTTACATATTGTTTTTCTATGATAAAAATATAATAAATTCCTCCCACTGACCAAAATATATTCAATAAAAATATATTACCTTAACATAATTTTATTAGTATTTAATGTGGGGGCTTTTTAACAAGAAAACAGTAACAGGCGCAATAAATTTATAAGACAGTCATTTACATATTACAATATAATTAGTTATAATTGATAAATTTGAAATACTGTCTTAGTGAATTTTACTCAGACTTACTTTTAACAGTGTATAGGATTTGATTGGTTTGATGTATCAGATATAAAGCACTCACGAAGACTGCGTTGGCCCTGTAATTGTATAAAATATGTACATTAGTATAACCCCTCGTCTATTAGGCAAGCTTATTAAGTTCAATAACAATAAAAAAGTAGTTGTGTCTCATTAGTGACAGTAAAGCTCTTTAGTGCACAGTTTTTACTAATGTTGCAAGCTTTAAAAATTCATTAATTTTCAAATTCCACATTATTCACTATGACCACTTAAAGATTCCTTACTTCGATACCACGTCAATTCCTTAGTTATTCACGACATCTGCTATTAACGTATTCTCTATGACACATGAACGAAACCGCGCGAAATGAACGCGAAATTGGCGTGATCCTTGAATTGAACCGTGAAAATACATGTTGTCCATACGGTTGACTTTTCGATTCTTTGCCATTACAGGGGTTTCTATAAGACACGATATTGACGTGGTTTGCACATGGTAAGATTACATGGGGAATAATAATGACCATACAGAATTGGGGCCCTTTTCAACACCTGACATGTGTATAAACCTTAAGCAAACGGCACACATCAGCACAAAATACTCTACTTTCTTTTACATAATAACAGTAAATAAAGTGAACTCACTGTCCCTCCTTGAAATATTCCTTCAAAGTGTTAGAGAATCTTTTGGAATATTTCACAAATTCTCGCTTCCTCTGTTCTAGAACCTGTTTGCCTGTCCCTGGTGTGTATGTGGATACTTCGTTCACAGCATCCAATAACTTCTTGATTGCTGAAGCAATTTCTCTGTGGACAGAATTGAAGTTGATTGAGGCAAAAAAAGAGGAGGAAGATGACATTCGATATTCTATTGATTTATTAACACGGTCTGTGTTAATAAATCAATAGAATATCGAATGTCAATTCGCTAGCAAAATTCCAACTCGCTAGCTAGACAGTGGTCAAGCTAACTAGCCTATCATATATCATGAATCTAGTAAGATTCATGATATTATGTCATAATGTCAAACACCTACTTTGAGATAGTATTTTTTTAAATCATATACACACTTACTTAATGGTCTCCAAAAAAGTCTTCCGGTCAGTAATTTCATCAGGAATGCGACTCAAGATTTTTTTCAAAGCTGTAGACTTTTTGTTCAATTCTTGGAATGCTTCTTCAGTCCTGTTCAGTCTTAAATCTGCACCTGTAATGAATTCAATACACATTTAATCACTGACAAAGTGACAATGTTGAAGGAAAATACTGAACTTGACTGTGGACTTGAAGACCTTACGACTGCATCAGTGAGTGGAGTTTGTGCAGCTGAATTTTGGGCCAAAAATATTTAATCTTTTAGCCATCTATATGCTAAGAAAAAGACTGAAAAGACCACTAACACTCAGCTTCTGTCAAGGTTCCTTGAAGCCGCAGCAAGCTTTCATTCATGTTGACAGGTATATCAGCTCTTCTCATGATACCTGCCACCAAATCATAGTTCAAGCCTGGGACGGCTGCTTCTGCCTTTGTTAGAGCAGCACGGAGTGTCTGAGATGCTCCCAAATCATACTTCTCTAACTGAAAAAAACATTTATTTCTTAATTACCATGTGTTTCTTCCTTTCAGAGAAAAATATAATGTATCCATCTATAATGTAATGAATCATTGATATCTAAGACATAATTGTTTTTAGCACTTACAATCAAACCATGAGTATCACAATCATATCTTGTTACTTTAGATAATGTAAGTGTTATGTACCAACTTGAACACTATTCAATATTTACACACAAATTACAACATTGGTCAGGTTGCAGGAATGGGTAATTATACTCCATTTGAAATAAGATTAGACATTTAAATAAACCTTTTTTATGGTCCGTTCAATCGATTTGGACTTCTATACCGTAGGCATATGGGTGGCATTAAAAGCAAAAAAGTGGTTACAATACCAACTGCTTACTGCAGCTGCCATTTGTCATGCCACCAACGCAATAGAATTCAAAATCTGCTGAACGGACTGTAAAAAAGGTTAATTTAAATGTCTAATCTTATTTCAAATGGAGTATAATTAGTGACAAATAGATATCTTAAATGTGTCAAATTTCACAAGATTCTCTGATAATTAAAAAACTGTCACAATCACTTCCTACTTACATTCTTCTAACATATTACCTAAACAGAACCTACATATTGCCTTCTACGCTAAAAATCTTAAGTACATATCGACGTTTGTTTTCCCCAAAAATATTCACAATACATAATTCACGAAAAGCAAAACGAACTGACTAATGAATACCACATACCTGAGTTAAAACGGGACGTATGAGAACGGGTAAAACTAAAGAAGTTACAGGTAGTTCATCACCCATTGTCATTGTGGTTACGAAAATATAATTTATCAGTATACAAAGTTGCAGCTCCTAGTTTTTCGTTATTATTGGAAAAAGACTAAGAGAGAAATTCACTATCACTAAAAACTTATTGGCAATCAATTAGCAGTTTGAGTAGTTTGACACTTATGTATGACATAGTTGAGTTTGACGTACTACTGGCAGAAAATTGACAATTGTCACAGAAACTGGTCACAAACAAAAAACGATCGGAAAGGTCTTGTCCAGTGTTGGCAGCTCCAAAAAATCAAAATTAAAAGTTATTTATTCAGGCTGACCTTTTGAACATCATCATCTACCTAAGGCTACTGGCTAACTATCAGCTAAAGCAGTAGGAAGTGGTGAAAAGCGGGCGTTTTGCAGGATTGTCTTTGTCTTATCGGGGAAGCGCCAGGGTAGCCCGCGAAATTCAAATATTCTTAAATTTTTGCAATATGCAAGTCAAATACTCCTTTTTGACCATTCTCTAGAAGAACATGTCCGTCCAAGTCTTAGAGATGCAAAGGTACGAGTATACCTGCGTGTCAAAAATGTATCACCATCATCACTGATGTATCGAGTGTTTCTTTATTTCTTGATGCCTGTTAAGTTATTTTTATATTGCTTGATATTTCAATGTGAAATATCAATATTTAAAAAAAAATACAGCCAAAGAACATCGGGTGACAACTTTTGCGCCACTTTGAAAATAAATTGATACATAATTTATGTATGTTGTGTAAGGCCCGGCGCCCACTATCGGCATCGGCACGGCTCAGGATTTTTAAGCGACGGGCGGCGGCGGCGCGGCGGTCGGTCTGGATCGTGTAGAACGCCTTTCAGTGTCAGTAGGAGTAATAGTGTTCTGTGCATAGACTACTATTACAATACTAGAGATAGACTGGCAACTTAAGAATTTCTTAGGCAGCGCCATCTAGTTACCAGGACACACACTATTACACACAAACACACATACTCACACAAACACACATACTACACCTACGTATTGTACGTATACACACAGCTATAAAGCTATATCGCACACCAGAACAACACTGCACTAGTCTAAATAGCTCATTTTTCAGAATCGACGAAAAACCGCTATCTCATATTGATTGTGACAGTTATTGCGAATGTCCTGCATTTGATTCTTTACATGCAATGTGCAGGACATTCGCAATAACTGTCATAATCAATATGAGATAACGGTTTCTCGTCGATTCTGAAAAATGAGCTATTTAGACTTAGTGCAGTGTTGTTCTGGGTGTGCGATATTGTACCGAGTAGAATAATGTAGAATGGTTAAAAATTTTGTTGTAGGAAATCTAAACCCAAAAAATTAAAATGTGGTTTTGATATATTTTTAGGTTTAGTTTAACTACAGCAAAATTTCCAACCATTCTACATTATTCTACTCGGTAAAGCTAAATATTTATTACACTAAACTTGTTGTTTCGAGGATAATAAAACAATTATACCAATTTTAGATGTTCATATTTATTGGGTAAAACAAAACATTACATACCTCAAAATATATTTATTTCTGTAAATTAAAATAATAAAGTAAGCAAATAACAACTTATACCTAATTAATTATTAAAAACTAAATAAAAGTTTGTAAAAATATCAAAATTAAATCCTAACTTAATTGTTGCGCGCATTTTTTTGTTTCACATAGTGTTTAGTTATTTCACAAAAACATTTCCTGCTGGGGTAATGTTACCGCAGCTAGACATTTTCTTTTTTAATGGGAATATTGAAATAAATATTAGCTATACAGGGCGTCCCACGGCTATGCCACATGGAGGGAAAGTACCTTGAATATTGTAGATGGAGACATTATTTTAATTTAAAAAACAATTTAAACTGCATTCATAGATTTTTAAATAATTACATGGTTGAACCAGGAATCAAACCCGCTACACCATTCTACATTATTCTACTCGGTACAATATCGCACACCCAGAACAACACTGCACTAAGTCTAAATAGCTCATTTTTCAGAATCGACGAGAAACCGTTATCTCATATTGATTATGACAGTTATTGCGAATGTCCTGCACATTGCATGTAAAGAATCAAATGCAGGACATTCGCAATAACTGTCACAATCAATATGAGATAGCGGTTTTTCGTCGATTCTGAAAAATGAGCTATTTAGACTAGTGCAGTGTTGTTCTGGTGTGCGATATAGCTTTATAGCTGTGTGTATACGTACAATACGTAGGTGTAGTATGTGTGTTTGTGTGAGTATGTGTGTTTGTGTGTAATAGTGTGTGTCCTGGTAACTAGATGGCGCTGCCTAAGAAATTCTTAAGTTGCCAGTCTATCTCTAGTATTGTAATAGTAGTCTATGCACAGAACACTATTACTCCTACTGACACTGAAAGGCGTTCTACACGATCCAGACCGACCGCCGCGCCGCCGCCGCCCGTCGCTTAAAAATCCTGAGCCGTGCCGATGCCGATAGTGGGCGCCGGGCCTTACACAACATACATAAATTATGTATCAATTTATTTTCAAAGTGGCGCAAAAGTTGTCACCCGATGTTCTTTGGCTGTATTTTTTTTTAAATATTGATATTTCACATTGAAATATCAAGCAATATAAAAATAACTTAACAGGCATCAAGAAATAAAGAAACACTCGATACATCAGTGATGATGGTGATACATTTTTGACACGCAGGTATACTCGTACCTTTGCATCTCTAAGACTTGGACGGACATGTTCTTCTAGAGAATGGTCAAAAAGGAGTATTTGACTTGCATATTGCAAAAATTTAAGAATATTTGAATTTCGCGGGCTACCCTGGCGCTTCCCCGATAAGACAAAGACAATCCTGCAAAACGCCCGCTTTTCACCACTTCCTACTGCTTTAGCTGATAGTTAGCCAGTAGCCTTAGGTAGATGATGATGTTCAAAAGGTCAGCCTGAATAAATAACTTTTAATTTTGATTTTTTGGAGCTGCCAACACTGGACAAGACCTTTCCGATCGTTTTTTGTTTGTGACCAGTTTCTGTGACAATTGTCAATTTTCTGCCAGTAGTACGTCAAACTCAACTATGTCATACATAAGTGTCAAACTACTCAAACTGCTAATTGATTGCCAATAAGTTTTTAGTGATAGTGAATTTCTCTCTTAGTCTTTTTCCAATAATAACGAAAAACTAGGAGCTGCAACTTTGTATACTGATAAATTATATTTTCGTAACCACAATGACAATGGGTGATGAACTACCTGTAACTTCTTTAGTTTTACCCGTTCTCATACGTCCCGTTTTAACTCAGGTATGTGGTATTCATTAGTCAGTTCGTTTTGCTTTTCGTGAATTATGTATTGTGAATATTTTTGGGGAAAACAAACGTCGATATGTACTTAAGATTTTTAGCGTAGAAGGCAATATGTAGGTTCTGTTTAGGTAATATGTTAGAAGAATGTAAGTAGGAAGTGATTGTGACAGTTTTTTAATTATCAGAGAATCTTGTGAAATTTGACACATTTAAGATATCTATTTGTCACTAATTATACTCCATTTGAAATAAGATTAGACATTTAAATTAACCTTTTTTACAGTCCGTTCAGCAGATTTTGAATTCTATTGCGTTGGTGGCATGACAAATGGCAGCTGCAGTAAGCAGTTGGTATTGTAACCACTTTTTTGCTTTTAATGCCACCCATATGCCTACGGTATAGAAGTCCAAATCGATTGAACGGACCATAAAAAAGGTTTATTTAAATGTCTAATCTTATTTCAAATGGAGTATAATTACCCATTCCTGCAACCTGACCAATGTTGTAATTTGTGTGTAAATATTGAATAGTGTTCAAGTTGGTACATAACACTTACATTATCTAAAGTAACAAGATATGATTGTGATACTCATGGTTTGATTGTAAGTGCTAAAAACAATTATGTCTTAGATATCAATGATTCATTACATTATAGATGGATACATTATATTTTTCTCTGAAAGGAAGAAACACATGGTAATTAAGAAATAAATGTTTTTTTCAGTTAGAGAAGTATGATTTGGGAGCATCTCAGACACTCCGTGCTGCTCTAACAAAGGCAGAAGCAGCCGTCCCAGGCTTGAACTATGATTTGGTGGCAGGTATCATGAGAAGAGCTGATATACCTGTCAACATGAATGAAAGCTTGCTGCGGCTTCAAGGAACCTTGACAGAAGCTGAGTGTTAGTGGTCTTTTCAGTCTTTTTCTTAGCATATAGATGGCTAAAAGATTAAATATTTTTGGCCCAAAATTCAGCTGCACAAACTCCACTCACTGATGCAGTCGTAAGGTCTTCAAGTCCACAGTCAAGTTCAGTATTTTCCTTCAACATTGTCACTTTGTCAGTGATTAAATGTGTATTGAATTCATTACAGGTGCAGATTTAAGACTGAACAGGACTGAAGAAGCATTCCAAGAATTGAACAAAAAGTCTACAGCTTTGAAAAAAATCTTGAGTCGCATTCCTGATGAAATTACTGACCGGAAGACTTTTTTGGAGACCATTAAGTAAGTGTGTATATGATTTAAAAAAATACTATCTCAAAGTAGGTGTTTGACATTATGACATAATATCATGAATCTTACTAGATTCATGATATATGATAGGCTAGTTAGCTTGACCACTGTCTAGCTAGCGAGTTGGAATTTTGCTAGCGAATTGACATTCGATATTCTATTGATTTATTAACACAGACCGTGTTAATAAATCAATAGAATATCGAATGTCATCTTCCTCCTCTTTTTTTGCCTCAATCAACTTCAATTCTGTCCACAGAGAAATTGCTTCAGCAATCAAGAAGTTATTGGATGCTGTGAACGAAGTATCCACATACACACCAGGGACAGGCAAACAGGTTCTAGAACAGAGGAAGCGAGAATTTGTGAAATATTCCAAAAGATTCTCTAACACTTTGAAGGAATATTTCAAGGAGGGACAGTGAGTTCACTTTATTTACTGTTATTATGTAAAAGAAAGTAGAGTATTTTGTGCTGATGTGTGCCGTTTGCTTAAGGTTTATACACATGTCAGGTGTTGAAAAGGGCCCCAATTCTGTATGGTCATTATTATTCCCCATGTAATCTTACCATGTGCAAACCACGTCAATATCGTGTCTTATAGAAACCCCTGTAATGGCAAAGAATCGAAAAGTCAACCGTATGGACAACATGTATTTTCACGGTTCAATTCAAGGATCACGCCAATTTCGCGTTCATTTCGCGCGGTTTCGTTCATGTGTCATAGAGAATACGTTAATAGCAGATGTCGTGAATAACTAAGGAATTGACGTGGTATCGAAGTAAGGAATCTTTAAGTGGTCATAGTGAATAATGTGGAATTTGAAAATTAATGAATTTTTAAAGCTTGCAACATTAGTAAAAACTGTGCACTAAAGAGCTTTACTGTCACTAATGAGACACAACTACTTTTTTATTGTTATTGAACTTAATAAGCTTGCCTAATAGACGAGGGGTTATACTAATGTACATATTTTATACAATTACAGGGCCAACGCAGTCTTCGTGAGTGCTTTATATCTGATACATCAAACCAATCAAATCCTATACACTGTTAAAAGTAAGTCTGAGTAAAATTCACTAAGACAGTATTTCAAATTTATCAATTATAACTAATTATATTGTAATATGTAAATGACTGTCTTATAAATTTATTGCGCCTGTTACTGTTTTCTTGTTAAAAAGCCCCCACATTAAATACTAATAAAATTATGTTAAGGTAATATATTTTTATTGAATATATTTTGGTCAGTGGGAGGAATTTATTATATTTTTATCATAGAAAAACAATATGTAAATAATATAGCATACTTATCGTTATATAACTTTATCATAGTATTCCAACAATCATAATTATGATCATATTATTATTTCCAACAGTATTCGTACATAACATGGTTTGGGGTCAGCCCTTATTATTTTTAAATCATTGATTTATTGTAAAGTACATAAAAGTTACAATATATTTTTAATTGGTCTGTTGTATTCATACCTACGCATACATCTAAAATGGTAGATAAACTTTCCTAGAGAGTGGAAAAATAAAGCTTGTAATGTTTATGTTAAAAAACTCGTAATGGTAATCCTTAATAAAATAAATAGGTACTTAGAGAAAGTTGTTCATTGTAAAACTTTGCTGGTTGCTTTTAAGGAGATAGCTATATAGTAATTCCTTTATAATATTGCTTTGGCACTACTTACATCTTATTCCAAGTTGTAATATCGATTATATTGGTCAATTATAGTATCTGAGATAATTATTATAATAAAATTTGCATTTTCTCAAAAACGCGTAATGAGGCTGTCCATGGGGAAGTCAAAGTTTGGCGCCCTATGTCTGGACTCAAAAACTTAATTAAGTAGAACACTTTCAAAAAACATTTCTTTTCAATTATAAAATTCCGCGATCCCGGGATTTCCGGGATTGTTTGTGGTTGTTGACCCCTAATCCGATCACTGTTTACTACAGTCGGTCAAATAAGGCAAATCAGCCTAAAAGTTCGAAACAGACATTCATAGCTTTTGAATATGAGATCTTTTAAACCGATTGTATCTTAGTGCAGAAACATGGATGAATGAAAAGCGATGAGTTTTCATTAATTAAACTGGCATTGCTAATGTATCGAATAAAAACGGGTGTACTATGCCAAATCGAATGCCAAATAATCGAATATCAATTGATCGACCATTATAAATCGAACGTCTAAATACTCGAACGTTCATAATATCGAATGGTTATTAAATCGAACATTCAATACATCGCACACTCAATACATCGCACACTCAATACATCGAGTGTTCAAAATATCGAATGTTTGTTTGATCGAGCGTTCAACGCATCGCATATTCATTCTATATAAATAATAATGAATACTTTTTAAACGGATAATAGTGGCCACTATTTTCCGTTTTAGTGATTATAATAAAACTAAACAATTTAAAACTACCGTTTATACTAATATTAACGTATAATCTTGTGGAGCACAACTTATAGTGCTTATTTTCTGCATTTTCATTCTAAAATAAAAGAAATAACCAAACAAACGATGAGGGCGCCACTGTGCGCTCGGTGATTTAGACGTTCGATTAATAGTGGTCGATCAATTGATATTCGATTATTTGGCATAGTTCACCCAATAAAAACATGTAGAACAAGAATACAATAAACACATTATGTAGGTAATAATATAACTTGACTAACTAAGCGCCTTCGTTAAAATGAGGTATTGATCTACTTTGTATAGGTATCAACCAAACCTGATAATCAAACATCTGCATTTCAGATAGAAGAAGCTCGATCTGACTGTCGATATTTTATAACTATGCTTAGTATGCTTACAGGCAGACGGGTTTGTCATTGCCGACGAAAATATTGTAGTAGTTCAATAATTATTTTTTATTTTTATTTAATTAACAATAAAGTGCAAGTAAAATATGTTTTGTTTGTTTATTTATTTATTTAATATTTCAAGCACATAAATGTACAGAGGCGGACTTAATGCCATAGGCATTTTCTACCTGTCAACCTTTGGTTGATGCAGAGACAAACAGTAGTAGGTGTATAGAGGTATGAGGAACAGGGTGTAAAGTTAACTCATCCTCCATAGGAAAGGGAGGATCCTCCGACCAGACGGGTGTTGTGTCTGGCGGGCAACTGCCCCATTATTCATGTCGGGCTGATGTATCCATGCTAGTTGCGTGGTAAACTCTACTTGCGCGGTAAACTCTACTTGCGAGGTAAACTCTACTTGCGAGATGCAGGATTTTGCGTGACGTCATTATGACGCGTTGTTCGCTCGTATTTATTGTAGATACCGCTACAACAGGTGCAATCATGAAAATTGAGGAATAAATATTTCAAATATAAAGATACCTACGCATAAGCATAAACATACTACAACTATAAATCCGAAAGTGTGTCTGTCTGTTACCTGTTCACGCTTAAACCGCTGAACCGATTTAGAGGTATAGAGATAGTTTGAGTCCCGGGAAAGGACATAGGGTAGTTTTTATCCCGATATTCCTACGGGATCGACACTTATGCTAGTGAAACCGCGGGGCATTTCATCTATATCGGTTCAGCGGTTTAAGCGAGATGAGATAGACAGACACGCATTTATAATATTGGTATGGATTTTGATTACGTAAGCCAAGCTACTGTACTCAAAGTCTATTACCAGATTATGAAACCAATCTCAGAAATACAAGGCGTTCATCTCGAAAGTGTAAAATGTTTCAAGATCAGTGTTGTGACCATAAGAATAAACTAGTCGCGAGTTCGAACTCACTGATGGTCATGGCCGAAAAGTACGCTGTCTCACCTGTGTCACTGACTCTGGCAGGGCCACCAGCAGGGATTTTAATTTTGATAACACAAAAAATTTGTCGCTAATTAGTCGAAATTTGTCACCAAACAGAATTTGTCGGTCACTGGTTCAAAAGATATATGTACCTACCTACCTAAGGGTTTAAAAGTGGCCGATGGAGAGAGTCTCCCCAGCAGGGCCACATTTATATCTCAAAAACTAGGGCACCTAGCGAAGATGTGTTTTCTCCTATAATTTGTCGCCAATTACCTACTTAGTCGCAATTTGACGCCAAGTTACAGATTCAGTCGGTGTGTAATTAAAAAGATATAAAGAGTTCAATTTCCCCATACAGTGGTACAAGCAAGTACAAAATACTTTATGTAGTTTCTAGACAGTACCTAACTATGACACAGCCACCTCCTCCTCAGCTCGCGGGCCGCCTCGCCCCTCCGCGCCTACGCGGGCTTAAATTACAGTCTAGGGGTAGGGCAGACAAGAACACGTGGAATCGGTTTTGCAGTGAATTGTTTCTGTCACTAACTTTTGTAGCACAACATATAAATAAATATCGATGTCACGGCTAATAGCCGAAGTGCGGTCAGTTTTAGCCGGGTAGGTTACTCCGAGGTTAGGTTTGGTTAGGTTACTTTAAACCCCTTACACAGAAATAGGAGCCCCGCGAAGCGCGGCTCCGTCGACGTAGGATGCAAGAGCGAGCGAAGGGCACCCCGAGGATAGGTTTGGTTAAAACTAGGTGTAGCCGCACTTCGGCTATTAGCCGCAACATCGATATTTAGGACATTCGATAGATACCTACTCTGTACTTCGATATTTAAGCCATTCGATGTCACGTTTGTCGATAATTAGATTTTAGATATATGGGACGTAGGATATCTAACCATTCGACAATATAAACTTACGTTATTTTAATTTTCGGTTTTATGGTCGTTCGATATTTAAATTTTCGATATTCAAATATGTACCCCATCCTACATAACAAGTGGACGGCCGATGGCCGTTGGTCGAGGGTTTCTTCGGTTCGCTTGTATCGTGCGTAGTGTGGCCGTGGGGCGTAGGTAATGGACGTTCCTACTTGTATTTTAATACAAAGCGAATAAGTACAGCCGTGTGCCGCTGTGGAGCGGCGATGCGATGTCGGCTTTACCGACATCGCAACACTTAGGTATCTAAGCACGTGTCCCATCGGCATCGCCGACGAGGAAGCGACTAGCTGTCGACTTTTTTCTCGCCTAAATGATAAATGATTTTATTTCTGTAAGTAGGTTTGTACCTACAAACACTTTTACACGTCAATCATATTTTTTTTAAACTAGATGTGGTCGGCGTTTCCTATCTGACTATTCTGAGAAGAAAGGCCGAAACAAACTCAGAAGTCACAGTCTCTTTTAAAGTCCAGACAAAATCTTGGTCAGATCGTGTGAAGACCATGTATCTTATAGATTGGTGTCTGAAATGGTCTTTTGAGGAAAGAACCACACAGATTGAGTGGACCTGTCCAATCAGTGCACGCATTTGTCAAAAATCGTGCAGCTCAACTCAACGCCTAAGACACGTACAATAGATGTAGGTCCCGTGTCAATAAAAGAGATGCATATTAAGTATGTCGCATCACCGGGTGTCCGAGATGCGATATATCGGGTATCGGGTCTTCTTCACGATCCGACATAGTTTAGATAGGTGTGGGCACTGCAGTGGGTAGGTACTCGAACGAAAAGATTATTTGAATTTACAGTAACTTTAATAAACTAGCTATTGACAACCGAAACGCACACTTGCGTCGGAAACAAACACGTGCGTTGGTATTGAGCGTTTGCCAAGACTGTCCGAGCTGGACTCGAGGCTCGGGGCTCGAGGAGGGGCCCCATAGGGCCGAAGCCTGCCGGGTCAGCGGGATTGTCCGAAAGGGCTACCGCTGGCCTGGAACATAAACGGCTAAGGAAGGTACATGGGTGGGTTTTAGTCAGTAAGAGTCTGACACTCCCTTCCGCTCCACCCAGAACGGGAGGGGTCATTTGATGATTTCCCATACGGAAAAAAAAGGGTGTTTAGCCGTCACATGCCCTACTGTCCTAGTCCTAAAATGCGAGCTATTTGGAAGATTTGTCCAGCCAACCTGAGTCACATGTTTTAGATGACGTTTGCCCAACTATTTTGCAAATAAGAAAGAAATAAAAAAAATTTTTTTTTGCAACAGGTACTGAAAGGGTGTCTGAAAAATTCATGAAAGTGGGGCTACTAGGGCATGTGGGGTGGATCATATGAAAGAGCGCAGTTTGCAACTTCTCAAACATTTTTTTTCGACTTTTGATGAAAAATGTATAGGTATAGATGAAAAATGTATCTCTGAAGTTTGCAAAGAGAAAAATCAGAAATTATTCTATGTGATAGAAATTTATGTAAAGATTACAGGAACAATAAAACGAAGTCTCTAAACAGCACACTTTTTCAGAAATCATCAACAAAAGTTACATTAGTTCCACTATCGGTCAAGAGATGGAGCTGACCTAAGACTGCAACATTCTACACCGCCGTGTGCAGTGTCAAAATTCTCTAACGAATATAGGCCTCGCCGATGAAAATTTAAAATCATGACGGTACGGAACCCTCGGTGCGCGAGTCCGACTCGCTCTCGCCCGGTTGTTTTAGTGTGGTGTGGTGCGTAGGTCTTACGCACGTCATTCAAGACGTCGTAACAGTATTTATTGATCGGTTAATCTAATTCTAGATTTTAGAAAAACATTAAAAACCGATTTCTGTGCCATAGGATTCTACTCCGTTCACCTGTTTTTATCCTGTTTTTGTCCAGACCGTAAAATAATTCAGCCGGTATACATAATGTACTAGTACTACAATGATTGACGCGCGAACATGAATTTCAGCAACAGGTGTACAACAAGACCAAATAACTATTGTCACATCTTGCGACCATTTCCTTTTCAGTTTTTAATTTTTCTTTAGTGTTCGCATAGGTAGCTACTAATTACCTACACCTATTATCTTTTCATAGCCTGTCGAGATTATCTATATATCTGTCTATAGGTGAGACCGAGAAGAGAAACAGTCAATTTCTCAATCCTACGACCCTACGCGGTGTACAGTCAACAGCAAAAGTAGATGATCAAAATCAGAAATTAAATAGGAGTCAAAACTGATCACGAATATATGGCAGCTGTACTAGTAGTAAATGTTTGGTATAATTTACAATCACATACTTTTGAATCACTTTGACGCCACACAGTTCTGACGCGAACCCCGTTCATTAATATTGAATTTTTGATTTTGATTATCTACTTTTGCTGTTGACTGTACGACGTCGATGCCGAAAAAGTTGGGAAAGTAAGGTGCACGAGAGTGACTCTGTGACCTAAACCCGCACTTAAGGCCTATTCAAACCTAAGCGGTATTCGCTTATGGTAGTCTTGCTTATCTGTGACTTAGTAGCCCATTTTTACACAGAAAAGCATGACTTAATTGCACGTTTAGGACACACGTGTTATAATAGTACATTATGATACATGTGTGCTATGTTGATCATTGTACTCGAGGCGATATTATTCGCGCGAGCCGCAAGCGAGAGCAATAAGAAAGCCGAGTGTATAAGGTGCTAAACGCCGCCCGCGTGCCGTGCCTAAAAAATAATAAAAAATTAGCTTCCGGGGAGCTAATTTTACGCCGTGCAATAGTGGACTACTTACCTAAGTCACACGTATCGTAATGTAGGTAACCTACTATTTTCAATTCATGATGTTAGCTTTATTTTAATTTCATTGCACGTTTTGAGTCCGTGTAGTGCCGGACTAGTCCGTGTAGTGCCGGACTTAAAGAATAGCACCACCCCATACTTCCCGTGGGTGTCGTAAAAGGCGACTAAGGGCCGTACCGGAGAATGGGCAGCAGCGTTCTCTGTGCATTCCACCACCATACCATACTGCGATCGCCAACCCGCCTGCCAAGCGTGGCGATTATGGCAAACCCCCCCCCAAAAATGACAAGCACAAAAAACACTTGGCCCCTAGTACCCGGCGGCCCGCCTACCCTTGGTTACGGTAGCGGCCAAGGCCACGGTGAGGCAAGGGGTGCTAAGAATCCCCGGAAGAGATCCGGCTACCACAATCACCGAAAACTGGACCTGGCAACATACAACACGCGTACACTCCGGACCGACGAGAAGATCACCGAACTCGAGGAAGAATTGAGCAAGATACGATGGAGTATAGTCGGGGTATCTGAAGTCCGAAGAGAGGGGGAGGACTCGATAATCCTCAAATCCGGAAACTTGCTCTATTTCCGGGAGGGCGACCAGCAGTCCCAAGGTGGTGTCGGGTTTATCGTCCATAAGTCCCTTGTGAGCAACGTGGTGAAGATCGAGAGTGTGTCGACCAGGGTGGCGTACCTTATACTCAGAATATCCGAAAGGTATTCGCTGAAGGTCGTACAGGTTTACGCCCCGACCTCTTTACACCCCGACGATGAGGTAGAGACCATGTATGAGGATATTTCCAGAGCCATGCATGGGTCTAAAACTCACTTTACCGTTGTCATGGGGGACTTTAACGCGAAACTGGGTAAACGAAACGATGATGAGCTGCGAGTGGGGCAATTTGGAGTTGGACGCCGGAACCACCGGGGCCACCTACTGGCCAGTTTTATGGAGAAGGAAGGCCTCTTTATGATGAATTCCTTCTTCAGAAAACGTGAGCACAGAAAGTGGACCTGGCAGAGCCCGGATGGTGCAACTAAAAATGAGATTGACTTCATTATGTCGACGAAGAAGCAAGTGTTCAATGATGTCTCTGTGATCAACGCGGTGAAAACCGGAAGTGATCACCGCATGGTAAGAGGCACATTGAACTTAAATATCAAGCTGGAAAGATCTCGACTTATGAAGTCTACGCTCCGTCCTGCACCGATCCAGGTCCATAACCCCGAGAGCTTTCAGCTCGAACTTCAGAATCGTTTCGAATGCCTAGGGAGCTCCGTGGACGATTATAACGATGGGTTCGTGAAAACTGTCCATACGGTCGGGTCTAAGATCTTCAAGACCCGTCGTACGAATTCAAAAAAGAAGCTCTCTGATCCTACTTTGCGGCTCATGAAGGAGAGGCGCGAGATGATCCTGCAGTCTTCGGATGATGCGCAAAATTACCGGCAACTCAATAGACAGATCTCCAAGTCCTTGATAAGCGATCTTCGCCGCTTTAATACAGACCGTATTAAGGACGCGATAGAGCGAAATAAAGGCTCCAAGGTCTTTGCTAGAGATCTGTCTATTGGGCAGAGCCAGCTTATGAAACTGAAGACCGAAGATGGCAGGATCGTATCCGCCAAACCTGAGCTGTTGAGAGAGATCGAGAGGTTCTATGGACAGTTATACACGTCAACAAGTAACCCCGTTATGAATCTGGCAAACGAACCGAGAGCTAGATTGACCCGGCACTATACCGAAGACATCCCGGACGTCAGCCTGTACGAGATTAGGATGGCTCTGAAGCAGCTCAAAAACAACAAGGCGCCGGGTGATGACGGAATTACGGCCGAGTTGCTGAAGGCCGGCGGAAAACCCGTTCTTAAGGCCCTTCAGAAGCTGTTTGGTTCCGTCATACTCGAGGGCAAAACACCACAGGCATGGAACAGAGGTGTGGTGATACTTTTCTTTAAGAAGGGCGACAATGCCCTTCTTAAGAATTATAGGCCCATCTCACTCCTGAGCCATGTCTACAAGCTGTTTTCGAGAGTCATCACGAACCGTCTCGCGCGCAGGTTTGACGACTTCCAGCCTCCCGAACAAGCCGGATTCCGTAAAGGCTTTAGCACCGTAGACCACATACATACGCTGCGACAGGTTATACAGAAGACCGAAGAATATAACCTGCCTCTCTGCTTAGCGTTCGTGGACTACGAGAAAGCCTTTGATTCGATCGAGACATGGGCTGTGCTGCAGTCTCTTCAACGGTGCCAGATCGACTATCGGTACATCGAGGTGCTGAAGTGTTTGTACGAAAACGCCACTATGTCAGTCCGACTCCAGGATCAGACCTCGAAACCTATCCTTCTGCAGCGAGGTGTAAGACAGGGAGACGTTATCTCTCCGAAACTGTTCACCGCTGCACTGGAGGATGTCTTCAAGGTTTTGGACTGGAAAGGGGCTGGCATCAACATCAACGGCGAGTACATAACTCACCTTCGGTTTGCCGACGATATCGTAGTCATGGCTGAGACTATGGAGGACCTCAGTACAATGCTCGATGACCTCAGTAGAGCCTCCGAAAGAGTGGGTCTTAAAATGAACATGGACAAAACGAAGGTCATGTCAAATGCCCATGTAACACCCACTCCCATAAAGATCGGAGACGCTACACTCGAAGTCGTGGACGAGTATGTTTACCTCGGACAAACTGTCCAGTTAGGTAGGTCTAACTTCGAGAAAGAGGTCAATCGTCGAATCCGACTCGGCTGGGCAGCGTTCGGGAAGCTACGCAATATCTTCTCGTCCCACATACCGCAGTGTCTCAAGACGAAAGTCTTTGACCAGTGCGTGTTGCCAGTGATGACTTATGGCACTGAAACGTGGTCGCTCACAATGGGCCTTATAAAAGTCACCCAAAGGGCAATGGAGAGGGCTATGCTTGGAGTTTCCCTGCGTGATCGAATCAGGAATGAGGAGATCCGCAGGAGAACCAAGGTAACCGACATAGCCCGCAGAATTGCCAAACTTAAGTGGCAGTGGGCAGGGCACATTGCTCGCAGAACAGATGGCCGATGGGGCCGAAAGGTTCTGGAGTGGCGACCACGTACCGGAAGACGTAGCGTTGGAAGGCCTCCCACAAGGTGGACCGACGACCTTGTGAAGGCCGCAGGAACCCGTTGGATGCGAGAAGCACAGAACCGGTCGAAGTGGAAGTGCTTGGGGGAGGCCTATGCCCAGCAGTGGACGTCTTTTGGCTGAAATGATGATGATGATGATGCACGTTTTGAAGTTATAAGACATAGATTCTCTTAGGCCTCTTTCATACGGTGAACGTATGACCATTAATTTTAGACTTATGTTAACTACTAGCTTCTGCCCGCGAGTTCGTCCGCGTGAAATTTCAACCATCCCCCATTAACCCTCATAAGGGTGGAATTTCGAAAAACCCTTTCTTAGTGGATACCTACTCTTCACAAAGAACACACCCTCCAAATTTCATGTCTCTAGGAGCAGCGGTTTAGGCTGTGCGTTGATATATCAGTCAGTCAGGACTTTGAAAGAAAAAGAAAGAAAGAAAAAAGTTTATTTGGTTTTTGTTTCGTTGAATTTTATATAGGTACTTATATTAGAGTCCGACCAAAATTGGTTTTCCGGCCGAAACCGAAACCGAATATTCGGCCGTGGCTTCAGTTTTGGCCGAAACCGAAACCGAAACTCACATGGTCAAGTATAAAATTCCTTAAAATACTGCAATTTGGTGCATTTTACCCATTTCTGCATTAATTAGGACATGAAATGGAAACACAGTATATTAATTTTGTTGTAATCATTACCTATTTAATATAATATAAAAAAATATTAATATTTTTATTTTTTTTTCAAATTAAGTTCTCTTAGCAAAATGTTTAACAGTTATCAATAATCAAATCACTAATTGTTACTGTTTCATATTGTATTTTGAAATCTTATTAATTAATACTTTGGTTTGTATTTGTACTTAGAAGAATCATCAATCTCTTTTAGGTACCTACCCCAAAGCGTTGCCGCGAGAAACGAAGTTAGGCGAGCGTGCACGACAACTTCCAAAACAGTTTCGGTTTCGGCAAAAGTTTCGGCCAATTTTGGCCGAAACCGAAACCGCCGCCGAAACTAGATTTTTGGCCGAAACTCGGCCGAAACCGAAACCGAAACCGAACTTTCGGTCGGACACTAATATATTATATAGATAGATAAGTCCAGGTTCACAGATGTCAGTAATGCCCAAGACAAACTCAGAAAGTACATATGAATTGAACAAGTCACATTGGTATTTACTTTGAACTCACAACCTCGTGCATGAGTGATGAGGCCTAAACGATGGGCCATCACGACATGTTGCTTATTTACATAAATTTGTTCTAAATAAATCTAATTAGATTATTTTAAAACATTTTGTTCATAATCCTATAGGTACCTAGAGGATAGGATATCGCACACCCAGAACAACACTGCACTAAGTCTAAATAGCTCATTTTTCAGAATCGACGAAAATCCGTTATCTCATATTGATTGTGAATGTCCTGCACATTGCGTGTAAAGAATGCAATGCGTATCAGCATTATAAGTTCAGTTGATTGTAAACGCATTAAGTAAGTAGTAGTACCTAGTTCAAAGTCGATTTTGAGATTTTTTGTTCTGGGTGTGCGATATGTTTATAGAGCTAAGACTATTTTCAGCTGATATATAATTATCGAGTACTTAATGTGAAAATTGTTACAAGGGTTCCTTGGTTTCCCCTACATAGATAGTTTAGAACTCATCTGCCTAACCTTTTCCCAGCTATGTTGGGGTCAGCTTCCAGTCTAACCGGATGCAGCTGAATACAAGTGTTTTACATGGAGCGACTGCCTATCTGACCTCCACAACCCAGTTACTGGGTAATACGATACCCCTTGGTAAGACTGGTTGTCAGACTTTTGGGCTTCTGACTACCCGTAACGACTGTCAAAGATCCACGAATGACAGCCGGGACCAACGGCTTAACGTGCTTTCCGAGGCACGGAGGGGTCACGGTATGTAAAGATGGTCACCCATCCACAGACCAACCGCGGCAAGCGTAGCTTAACCTGATCGATCGACCTGTGCGGCTGTTATTATTTAGCCACAGGCCCCTCCAGATAGTTTAGAACTATAGGTAGGTAACATTGAACTTAAAATTTATGAACGTACACTACGGCCGAAAAATCTTGGCAAATCCTGAACGTAGGCACTTATCCGTGGACACTAAGAACTTTCGCGCATGTTCTCTCACTCACACTCGCCTCATGTCACCATTTGGTTCCTAAAAAATCTTACTGCTCAGTCTTCTGCGGAAAGTTCAGACTTGCCAAAATAAATCGGCCGTACTGTATTTAACTTGTCAATAGTATTTCTTTAAAAGAATTTACCTACTAAGTACATAATTTAGTTTTCATCTCTCATGCTCGGAAAGTAGTGTTTGTTTGATCCGAATAGCGGGTGGAAGACGCTGCTTCCCACCATAGGGCGGGAAAGACTCATAGTAATTGCTTCCCTCCCTAAGGCGGGAATGAATTTTAAAAATGGAACTAAATTTGGTTAGGTAGTCAACTCAGTCAGACACCCTTAATTGATTATGTAAATATTTATTAGGCTACCCATCAAATCTTATAAATGTGCGTTAATTAGGAGAGTTGGATAAAAAGCTCATATGTTAACGCCATTAAATCTTTCATATTTAGCGCACAAGTTTAGTTAATAATTTACCTTGAATAAATTTAACATACTTAAAGGTACGATAATAATTTTGATGTCAGTTGTGGTCGAGGCTAAAAAACATAAAAATTGGGGATTTCGAACATCCTGACTTCACCATAGGGGGCTGTGTATATACATCATTTAATTATTCGACGAATTTATCCATAGTTTAAGGTAAATAAGTAGTGGTAATGAAGTTTTTTTATATCTAATGTCGATGTTTCGCGCCAATCGTGCGTGTTTTCATTGTTACTTTTCACAAATTTCACACAAAGATGTACCTACTTAGATAATTTAAGATTTAAAATGTGACAAATATTATTGAAAATATTAAGTATAAACAACACGAAAATGCCCAGGTTTTAACGTAATATTCAAATTACCACTACTCAATTTGTGTTCAAAATCGTCGACCATTATTGTTTTTTTTTTATTGCAATGATGTGCGAAAGCAAATTATTCCAACAATTTTTTTTTTAATTTTCACTGACGAGTAATTAATATGAGGAATATAATCGATACTTGAAAATTAAATAAAATTGTTTTAAGCAATAAATACATGCATTGTTTTAATGATTTATGCTTTTCTAATAGATATCATTTCAATCTCTTCTAATAATTATCATGTCACTAGCAGCATTTATTGAATTTCGCGCCAAAATGTTTCTATATTTGAATTTATATTCGGAAAGCGCTCGCTGTTTAAAATTATTTTAATTTATTGGACAATTATTTACTGTGGATTTTATTTTTGATACTTTCTAATAGTATGCTACAGAAATCCCAACAAACATTTTTTAGGTAGGCTTAGCAAAAGTTTATTTGAGAATGATGATAAATTAATTCTATAAATTGGGTATTCTGCAAACACTTAACATTTCAATACATTTTTTAGTTAAAAGAGTTTTATAATCAGTTTCTACAATTTTTTTTTATTGCGAGTATCGATTAGGGTGAATGCAAGTTTTGAATCGAAATAGAAAGTTGTGGACGGTCAGCACTAAAAAGTGACGCGGTGTGTTCCATATTTCAAATTTAAAAAAGATTAATATATAGGTATCTACTATTCATGTTATTATTATCAATTAATATTTTAGAAAAAACTGCAATTTTTTACTTTCCTTATATTCGAAATGAAAAGTAGAGTGTTTAACACGGGTGAAAGTCATCAATTCCCACTCGGACTATAGCCGCCCTCGCTGCGCTCGGGCGTCTAAATTCCTCGTATGGGAATTATTCCTTTCCACCCTTATATACCTAACAATCTACTATTTTTGGATAGCATATTTAGCCTATAATTTGCCCACTGCTGGGACACAGGCCTCCTCTCGGTGAGAGGGAGTGGGCCGTAATCCTCCACGCGGGACCAATGCGGGTTGGTAGATGGGTCACACATTATTTTTGGATATCAACCAAATATACAAGAAAATGAAAAGGACATGGTAAAGGCTTTTACAATAAGATGTACAGACGCCAGCACATCAAGTTACTACAATCTGTCAGATTTCTTTAATAGATTTTCGACTTTATTGCTAAAACATAAGGTTCAAGGTTGATTGGGAAAATCTGACAGTTTCGGGTAGGTTGACCTGCTGGCGTCCGTACAATAATAATAATAATATAATAATATTCCACAACTATCACACAACGCCGTCTAGAAAAAGACAAAAGACATGTAGATAAACTACATGTTCAGCTTATCTTATGACAGGCGCATCATCAAATGTTAAAGAAATAAGATCATTATACTTTTCTGTACTGATATTTAAAGAAGTCATATTCAGACGTCCCAGTTCGGATTTGAGCAATTGCTTTTTATTGCGATTAACCCTGTACTTTACGCCAAACCTACGCGACTTAGTAAGATTTATTTTTCGAAAATAAGCAATTACTTGTAGCGTTTGTGTTTGCCAATGAATGGTAGTGTTAGAGCATTGAGGTATATAACTAGAGAAGCAAACCTCATTAAAATGTGTCAAAAAAATGTAACCACTATTTAAACACGACGACGTAGCTTTGAAACCACTACACATTTAAAAGTAAACATATATCTGTCTCACTTACACAAGTCGCAAGAATAATACCGTCGCTTAAATTAGACAAAGACCGCAATATAAACATGCAATGGCGGGAGGGTGTTGCCTAGCCATGCGAAATTTTACCCAACTTTTTAAGCCATAAAAAACTAAAAAAAAAACATTAAACGTTATGAACGTTATTTTTGAATTATGTATTTAAATATTTAAAAACAATTATTTTTATGTTACAATGTTATTTTTTTGTTACACATTGTCACACATTTAGTTTTATAAAATATTTTAAATCACATACCCTATAAATTAAAAACTCCCACATAATGTGGGAAACTAAAACTAAGTTTTTAGTGGCAACATTGAACCTAATTTACAAAATTCTACATTTTATTTATTTTTATTGCGTTTTTACGTTGATATAAACACAGAAACAATAAACTTACGCGTGGAAAGTAATTCCAGTTAATTTATTGTGTTTTTGTGACCTCGAATCGCACTCATTCACTAGGCATTTTCCCATTTTGGCGGTAATTTTCACTCGGCTAACTTCGGTTGACGTCACACAGAGCACTGAACTGACATTAGCTACGATTGAGACTGTGGTCTTGATCCCAGTGGCAACGCCTTGGCGCGGTAATTGCTAATCTAGTGTATGTATATCAATGTGTTAGAGCGTCTAAAGTATTCATAGTTATGGTATATTTACTCTTTAGTGCAGTTACGCTAAAAGTGTCAGTTAGTTCATTCGTAACGTAGACAGCAATCTCGTCTACGCTTCGTAAGAACAGCCACGGCTATAATTATTGTGTTTTTCGTCTTTGAGTAAAGTGAGTGTGTGACGAAATTACAAGGGTTCCTTTTTTGCCATTTGGCTGTGGACGCCTAAAAAGTATCTACTCTGCTCTAACACCGCTACCTACCTACTGCGGCTACAGTCGAGAGAATGCGTGCCTGACACCTGTCAGTGCGACGACTCTAGTAGCCAATAAAGATCTAATTCGCAATTTAAACACGTATTCGTTTATTTGAATCTGACAGGTGTCGAGATCGCATTCTCTCGTCGGCCGCACTGTAATAGAGACCTACCTACTGTAAGTATTCCAGCTACCTTCTTTGCCTAAATAGGTAGGTACTTATGCATAATCCTACTAATATTATAAACGCGAAAGTTTGTGAGGATGGATGGATGGATGTTTGTTACTCTTTCACGCAAAAACTACAGAACGGATTTGGATGAAATTTGGCAAACCGATAGTTTATAACCAGGATTAACACATAGGATACGTTTTATCCCGATATTCCTACGGGATCGATACTTATGCAGGTAAAACCGCGGGCGCAGCTAGTTATCTATAGTTACAACATTATGTATGCCATGCGTCTTCTTTTTACCAGGAAAAATTGATTCAACTTCTAAAAATCGTTTCACAGTGAGAGTTCGTGGGAACAAAGCAAGGTTTTTGGCAGTTCAAGTTGGTGGCTGGTGTCAGTGAAAGAGTCTGGTAAAATGATTTCGTGACCGCGTTTAATGGGTCATGATGCCTGCGATGCGATTCGTCTCGTCGTGCGAGCGCGGACAATGGCTGGTCGTGCCTCCTGCCCTCGACGCCTCTCCGCTCCGCCTGCCCGTGACACTTGACACAGGAACCCGCACTCCTCGACCTCCAAATATTTCCGCGTACACCTTTTTATCTCCCAAAAACGTGGACTGCCTACCTACGCATCAATTTACTGACCCAAGGTAAAAACGACAACATCGACTTTAAAATTAGGAATGAAAAAAGTATCGAATACTCGACCGACTGTAAAAATTACTCTACAGAATGAGTATCAAATCGTTTTTTAGGGTTCAGTAGTAAAACAAGGAACCCTTATCTATAGTATCGCTAAGTTCGTCTGTCTGTTTGTCTTTCCGCGGTTTAATTCAGAGACTCGTATGTACAGTTAACAAAGGAGTTAAGTATACAGGAGCGTCGGATATAGTTGAAGTTTACTAAGAAACCGATGGATGTTCTGGACTGAAATTTAATTTAATAAATGAGCTGTATGTTTTCTAATAATAAACTAAAATTTTATTCGAGAATATCCATCGGTTTCTTAGTAAACTTCAACAATATCCAACGCTCCTGTATACTTAACTCCTTTGTTGACTGTACCTGTACCCTTACTAAAAAACTGTAATTTGGGCATGATTATACGTACATACTAATCAAGCGTACACAGATAGGTAAGTAGGCTCTACCTACAAGTTAACGAGTAAAACCTATATGGTTTTACTTACATAATTACTTTTCCCAAATTCCCAAAAAAATAAAATATATATATTAAGTATATTTGTCCATATATTTTTTTTCCTAACAAATCGTTTGACTAAATGTTTAGTGTCTAAAGATTGTTTGCTGTAATAAATCTTTTGATTTAAGACCAAATACCTAAACGACATTAGCCTTGATAATATTCTGCCAAGTAAAAATTTTACCAAATGAAAATGTGCGTACCTACTAAAATCAACAAACATCATCATTCCAAACATTGCATTCCAAAGGTTGCTAAAATTTGTTTGGATAGTGAAATTTTGGGAAAATCTTTTCGACAAAACGGCAGGATCCCACTTTTGAAGTTATGAGGAAACAGATGAACATACTATACATACCGGCCAAAATCATAACCCTCCTTTTTGCTTCGGCGTAGTCAGGTATGAACAGATGAACATACTATACATACCGGCCAAAATCATAACCCTCCTTTTTGCTTCGCCGTAGTCAGGTATGAACAGATGAACATACATACATACCGGCCAAAATCATAACCCTCCTTTTTGCTTCGCCGTAGTCAGGTATGAACAGATGAACATACATACATACCGGCCAAAATCATAACTCTCCTGTTTGCTTCGCCGTAGTCGGGTAAAAAAAAATAGTTTACAACCTAGTGGTCGCAAATTGACATATGTATAAGTAAGTAGAATAATCTATTGTTTTAATTTTTGTTGTAATATTAAAATATGATAAGATAGCGTTTTTGAGCAAGTAGATGAGTTTAGGTGTGGCATGATCAGAAACTAAATTAAAAACTGGCCAAGTGCGAGTCGGACTCGCACACGAAGGGTTCCGTACCACAAGGCAAAAACACCGAAAAAAACACGTTTGTTGTATGGGAGCCCCCCTTAAATATTTATTTTATTTTGTTTTTAGTATTTGTTGTTATAGCGGCAACAGAAATATATAATTTGTGAAAATTTCAACTGTCTAGCTATCGTGTTTCTTGAGATACAGCCTGGTGACAGACGGACGGACGGACAGACGGACGGACAGACAGCGAAGTCTTAGTAATAGGGTCCCGTTTTTACCCTTTGGGTACGGAACCCTAAAAAAATCAGTAGGTATGAGCTCCGTGGTCAGGGAGTTAAATATACTTACCTATTTATCTATAACTAGCTGACCCGGCAAACGTTGTTTTGCTCCTACACTACTCCTACCCAACTCCTACCCTACTCCCACACTACTCCTACCCTACTCCTACACTACTCCTACCCTACTCCTACCCTACTCCTACACTACTCCTACCCTACTCCTACACTACTCCTACCCTACTCCTACACTACTTCTACACTACTCCTACCCAACTTCTACCCTACCCCTACCCTACCCTACTCCTACCCTACTCCTACACTACTCCTACCCTACTCCTACACTACTCCTACCCTACTCCTACACTACTCCTACACTACTCCTACCCTACTTCTACCCTACTCCTACCCTACTCCTACTATAAAAAAAAAAGTATCCTATGTCCGTCTCCTGGCTCTAAGCTACCTCCCTACAAATTTTCAGCCAAATCGGTTCAGCCGTTCTTGAGTTATAAGTGGTGTAACTAACAGACTTTCTTTTATATATATAGACTAGCTGACCCGGCAAACGTTGTTTTGCTCCTACACTACTCCTACCCAACTCCTACCCTACTCCCACACTACTCCTACCCTACTCCTACACTACTCCTACCCTACTTCTACCCTACTCCTACCCTACTCCTACCCTACTCCTACACTACTCCTACCCTACTCCTACACTACTCCTACCCTACTCCTACACTACTCCTACACTACTCCTACCCTACTTCTACCCTACCCCTACCCTACCCTACTCCTACCCTACTCCTACACTACTCCTACCCTACTCCTACACTACTCCTACCCTACTCCTACACTACTCCTACACTACTCCTACCCTACTTCTACCCTACTCCTACCCTACTCCTACCCTACTCCTACCCTACTCCTACCCTACTCCTACACTACTCCTACCCTACTCCTACACTACTCCTACCCTACTCCTACACTACTCCTACACTACTCCTACCCTACTTCTACCTTACCCCTACCCTACTCCTACACTACTCCTACCCTACTCCTACACTACTCCTACCCTACTCCTACACTACTCCTACCCTACTCCTACACTACTCCTACACTACTCCTACCCTACTTCTACACTACTCCTACCCTACTTCTACCCTACTCCTACCCTACTCCTACTATAAAAAAAAAAAAGTATCCTATGTCCGTCTCCTGGCTCTAAGCTACCTCCCCACCAATTTTCAGCCAAATCGGTTCAGCCGTTCTCGAGTTATAAGTGGTGTAACTAACAGACTTTCTTTTATATATATAGATATTTGTGCAGTAGGGGAGACCGAGGTGAGTTGTTTCAAAGTCCGTTTCTCGGATTCTATAATCGTCAGCGAACTGACAACATTACGTTGTCTCTTGACGTGCTAGCTCAATGATATTATAAGTAAAACCTTTTTACACTTATAATATCATTGTGCTAGCCGATGCAGTGTGTTGTTGCGGCGGCCTACGGAGAGTGGATGGGACTGGGTGACGTCGATGACGAAAAAAAAATCACGAAAGTAAGTTTTTAATACAGTTGCTCAAAAAGTGGTGTATTGCAGGGACGTATAGCGTTCGGGAAGTGGGCTATTACATACTAGTGCTTTTTTTTTACCTTCCCCGAACACGTGCGTGTTTTTTTCCCAACTGTCAAAATAATGTCTATTAAAAAGAAAAACCAACCATGAAGTTTTTACTAAAGAGTTTTTGTGATTCATACAAATACGTATATTTCTAAAAAGAAGCTACTAATTTATTTCAATATCAGATTTAATGATTTAATTGAATGAGTTAGGTTAGGTTTCATTTCATTTCATCTCATTAAATTTCATTTTCATTTCATATCATAAAAAAAATATACAGAAGACTAAGCTGTATGGATAGTTCCTTTTGCCTAACAAAATGGGTGAAGAAAAAAAAAACTCTGCTTGTATTCTACGGTTGGCGCCATTTTCCAGAAATTTTCTTTGCGAGTTTAGTTGTATGTTGCACAAAATGAGTAATTTCGACCCAATTTTTTTTTAATTAACACCTCCGGAACTCAGTATAATTGCACAAAATGCTTCGGAGAACATTTTACCGGAAAAGTCAAAAAGTCGTTACATATCCGCATAAGACTAATTTTTTGCGTGGAGAGAAGAGAAAAAAGCAATATTGTGTTTTTATTATTTTATTAAATTGCTTCATTTTTTCGCAACTGTATTAAAAATAGTCGTTCAGTACACCTGCGGAACCGTCATTGCAACTTGTTCCGACTGTCAACCCTCGCCTTCGGCTGCGCCTTGGCTCGGGTAGACATTTGTCGGAACTCTTTGCAATGACAGCCTTTCCGCACTTGTAATGAAATATACTATTTTAATACAGTTGCTCAAAAAGTGGTGTATTGCAGGGACGTATAGCGTTCGGGAAGTGGGCTATTACATACTAGTGCTTTTTTTTACCTTTCCCGAACTCGTGCGTGTCTCTTTCCCAACTGTCAAAATAATGTCTATTAAAAAGAAAAACCAACCATGAATTTTTTACTAAAGAGTTTTTGTGATTCATACAAATACGTATATTTATAAAAAGAAGCTACTAATTTATTTCAATATCAGATTTAATGATCTAATTGAATGAGTCAGGTTAGGTTTCATTTCATTTCATCTCATTAAATTTCATTTTCATTTCATATCAATAAAAAAAATATACTGAAGACTAAGCTGTATGGATAGTTCCTTTTGCCTACCAAAATGGGTGAAGAAAAAAAAACTCTGCTTATATTCTACGGTTGGCGCCATTTTCCAGAAATTTTCTTTGCGAGTTTAGTTGTTTGTTGCACAAAATGAGTAATTTCGACCCTATTTTTTTTTTAATTAACACCACCGGAACTCAGTATAATTGCACAAAATGCTTCGGAGAACATTTTACCGGAAAAGTCAAAAAGTCGTTACATATCCACATAGGTACGACTAATTTTTTTCGTGGAGAGAAGAGAAAAAAGCAATATTGTGTTTTTATTATTTTATTAAATTGCTTAATTTTTTCGCAACTGTATTAAAAATAGTCGTTCAGTACACTTGCGGAACCGTCATTGCAACTTGTTCCGACTGTCAACCCTCGCCTTCGGCTGCGCCTCGGCTCGGGTAGACATTTGTCGGAACTCTTTGCAATGACAGCCTTTCCGCACTTGTAATGAAATATACTATTTTCACATGCATTTTAATAACCTACTCAACGATACGTGTTATGTTGTAGGTATTTTTTAGTAACCCACATAAGGCATTGAATATCTAAATTTCGATTTATGATATTAACTTCTTAGCTTCGCTGCACATCTCGAAGTTATGTGACATTATTCAGAACCAAGCATGATTTTCTGCGCCTATGAGGTTTATGACAAGCTGTAAGAATTCTCTAATTTTAATACTTTGTAAGATTTCTAAAAGCGTTTTGGTGTGTTTTGCCCTAGTTACTACCAATCTTACTACCAGTTGTTATAACGTTAATTTTGATTAGGTACTCTTTCTACTACTCCAGTATTGAGCTGTTAGAAGGGAAAAATGAAAAAGGCCGTGTTAGGTACTACCGTAAATACGTACTTTAAAAATTGTTATTTGTGCAACAAGAGAGCAAAGTAGTTTTTTGCTGTGAGTGTTGATTTTGAATCCTGAGCAAGCGAAGGATTCAAAGATTGAATCACGAGCGTAAACAATAACTAAAAAATTCAATAAATTACATTAAAAGACATAATTATCTTTTCATTATTCATGCTCGGAAAGTAGTGTTTGTTTGATCCGAATAGCGGGTGGAAGACGCTGCTTCCCACCTTAGGGCGGGAACGACTCATAGTAATTGCTTCCCTCTCTAGGGCGGAAATGAATTTTAAAAATAGAACTAAATTTGCTTAGGTAGTCAGTACGTTTTTTTTTAATAATTAAGAAATTTGCAGCAGTCTTCTGAGTTTATAAACAGCCAGTGTTAATTTAAAGAAAAACTTAGTAAGTGGGACGACCCGCCGCGGCGGTGAACAGAATCTACCTACTTATGTATATGTGGCTGTGACGCGGTGTGTTCCATATTTCAAATTTAAAAGAGACTTTTAAATAAGTAGTATTCATGTTCATGTCATCAATAAATATTTTAGAAAAACTAACTACCATTTTTTACTTTCCTTATATTCGAAATGAAAAGTAGAGTGTTTAACGCGGGTGAAAGACATCAACTCCCACTTGGACTATAGCCGCCCTCGCTGCGCTCGGGCGTCTAAATAACTCGTATGGGAATTGATTCCTTTCGACCCTTGCATAACAATCTACTATTACTAAACTAATTTATTTTTTCTTTATAACTTGAACTTAAAACAATGTAGGTATCATGGGTTGTTGTTTTATATTGTTTCAGAATACTTACCTAATAAATGTTCGGAAGACAGATAGAGGCATGTCTTCGAAGGAAACACACAAATCGTCTCAATTTCTTACCAGTGTGATTCAAGTTATTCAAATATTGAAATATTGTGATTTTTTGTTATTATTGAAAGTTTGTTTGTGTGTAAATAATCAGATAATAGTAAATTTTTGATTAATGTTGCTTACATGTCCATTTGAATTTAAGGGTAATTCTTCAGGGACAAAATTTTCGATGTCTGTGGGTATATTTCTGTAACCAACTAACAAAACGGCATGTAATATTTTTTTTGTACAGTTTAGCTTTATCCCTTACTGGGACAAATGATTTTTTTTTAATAATTGCTGTCTAGGTACAAAATAAAAATATTTGAAGGTCGTTCTTCTGATTCATATAGCGCGTCCGTTTGCCATTTTCCGGAACAAAATGGTCGATGTCGCATTTTCCCTTTGGTACATCAATATAAATTATAATTATATCGAAAGGAAATGAATTGTCCTCTTACAAAAAAAATGTGTATTAGTTATAACTACGTTAGTCTGTTTATAAATAAGTAAAAAAGAAGTGTCCGGCGTATAATACTGATTAATGTGGCGTAAGCTGTGCTTGACCGTACTTGGTCGGGTAATAATAATGAGAGTCTGGCTTCCAGCGCGGGGGGAAGCCAGTCGTGCAACGGACGACCTAGAAGGTGGACGTGCGGCTGGTTGGCTTAGATCCGGTGTTACGAAGGAAAATACCTGATTCATCTGTGTTTGGTTCAGGTGGCATCCTGATTACAATGCCTACTTTATAAAATTTATTTTATTGTTTTAAAACTTCAATCTGTGTTTCGTGTGATGCTTTTGGGTTATAGATTCGTGTAGAAAAATGAAAATAATGAAGTCTGTATGTATGATGAGTTATGCATGATTGTAGGCAAAATCCTGATTCATCTGTGCCTGATTCGTATGGTCAAAACCCCATATGAATAATAAAATAAATTAGTTTTTCCCCTCTCCAGCACGATAGGAGCGCTTTTGTTGCGTAATTCTCCTTTTCCAATTTTTGACCGTGTACAAGTCAGTAGTTTTAATCTTATTTATTATTATTTACTTAGTTAGAACCTTTTGAATAATAAAAAAATTACAGGAGTATAATCTTGTTCTAAATATGACACTTTTGATATGTCTTAGTCCTATTTAAGAATGAATAATTATTGTTTAGAATTTACATTCATAACTAACGGTGTATTTATTACTTTTTATTTCTGTTTCTGATTAATATGTAACACATTCTGATTCATCTGGGCACAAAATCAATATCTTGAAAACTACTTTATAAAAACGAGTCCCTCATTCAAATATATGTTATTTGGTATACCTATTTTCATATGAACATGTGTTACAGAGCTGAAAGTGAAATTAAATTTTGGCCATATGGATCAGTCAAAGAATCAAATTTCGAAGAACTACCCTTAATTTCCTTTAGGTCTGAAAAACCACCTCTGTCACAACCTACCTCGGTACTAGGAGAGTTGTAACTTAACGACTCATTTCAGTTTATGTCGTTTCTTCTCTGATCTAGATAATTAGTATCTACAATTTTTTCCATCAAATTCCTATAGAGGATAGAACTATTTCTAGGTATCTAAAACGTGAATAGAGTTAAGAATATTTTCGGCTGAGATATGTCCATTGGCGTGAAAATTGTTACAACTTTCCTCGGTCTCCCCCAACTGCACAAATATTTAGAAAATAAGAATTCTATCCTCCATTTTCCTGTATGAAATATAATATTAGCGACCATTACTAGGAGAGTAGGAGTAATGGTCGCTTACTGGTGCTGGTCGGGAAACCGGCGCACCTACCCTAGTTATATGTCTATTTATCGGTGGCGTACTTTCCCGAACTAATTCGGGAATGCAAAGTAAAAACGCGTGCTTATAGCGGTGCATTATGAGCCTTTGTTCGAGCAAGTGTGTTGAAATCTCACTACTTAATTCAAATTGCCTCATCCCTTTGGGTTAAAACCTAGATTCGCGCCTGGAACGTATGTAGTATGTACCTTACCGACGATACAATAGCGAACTTTCTTTCCGGATCAAATACGTACGCTAGGTACGTCTTATGACACCGAAACTCAACAATGAGTCAATCACACGGAACAGTTAAAATATTCATAGCTTTAAAGCGGAGGCGTAATTGATTTTAAGTTCGACGCATTCGGTCCTGCGCCGGCGTCGCACTCACCAGATGAAAGTGTATGATACGACAACATTTGATATAGGTACCTACCTACCTACAGGGTCAAATTAAATTAGGACTTCCAGCAGCCAGTGGACCCCGTAGCCAGTAATGTATGCTTAAACAGTCTCTAATCACTACTTAACTTTAAGCAAGTTTTATGAATAAAGGGGAATATGTAGTTGCTGGAATACCGTTCTCTTAAAATTTAAGACGACTATAAAGGATTATCAGAAGGTAGTAGATAGTAGGTCTGATGTGGTATGAGGTTGCACCATTTATGCATCCACTTATTACTTAGGTATAAAGTGGTTGATGAAGCGTTCTCTTCAAAAAGCATTATGAAAGATGATATACGCGTGCCGTTAGCACCTATTTTGGTGTAGTTAGGTAATAAATTGGTCTCAATAATAACCCATACCCTTGCGTTTTTCTATAAACATAGTAAGTTATTTAAGAAGCGTCATTCGTTACAATACACATTCTAAATATTAGCATATTAAAGTTAAAACAGATCATAAAAATCGCATTCGATATAAATATAGACACCCGATATAAAAACAGATGAAATGTAAAGTGGAACGATGGATTGATCCTGTGTGTTACCATATATTTCCACTTACATATTAGCATCACAGACTTTAAAAAAAGCTGTTTGTTGATGCAACACCTTTTGAATGTATGCTTCAGGAGCATCTCGTAATTGTTGCACATCAATCTCCGTTCGTAGTTGCAAAAACAAAGCATTTATTACTGAACATATTATGATTCTGGTAACCGAAACTGTTATCATGATTTATACTGACCATTCAAATTGGTACATTATTCAGAACGAAATGCATGAAAGTTCAACGACGACGACACGAGTGCTTAATTCAGGACGGATGACGCTGATGTCCTCAGAGTAGGTACCTACCGATACCGATATTGGTACACATTCGAATATTAGCACGGATATCGAATATTAGCGGCTTGTTTTCCTTTTATTACTTACCTGTTGCTTGAAACAAAACACCTAAAATAATCAAATAGGTAGCTAAGTACTTATTACTAAACAAAGCATTATAAAAAAAATGCGCGTATATATAAATATAAATAGGTACCTTACTTGTTCAATAAAATTGTGTTAGCTGAACATTGATAATCAATGTAGCTGAATAATGGAACTCGAAGACGTTTTCCAGTGAATACCTACGCATGTAGGTACGTGGTACAAGTGAGAGCGTGTTTTGGGAATCATAGATGCATCTTCGTTATCTATAAACGGTTGTTGACTGTATACCAGACCATGCATAATTTATGTGTCCATGTCTAGATTTCCCGTTTAATGAATAGAAAATCTAGGAAGATATTGATAGACACCAGTAGGTACCTACCACATAAATTTCCTTAAATGTTTTCAGGAGATGATAAATTTCCATGTTTCAGTAGACAGATGTGTCGATGAAAAGTTTGACGTTGTAGCAACCGGACTATAAATTGATGTTGAATGTTATGCCTGATACAATATTAATGGAGCATCTGCTGGCGAGGTTGGCGGGGCAGGCGTCGGGGCGCGGGCACGGCGTCGCATATGCAATGGCGTCTCATGCCACATCGGCAGCCGATCATGAATATACGACACACTCAATAATGTGCTGTTTTGACGGGTCAAGTGTCTGATTGTTGTATCACAATTTATTTTCCAGAGGCACCTTTTCATTTATTTATAAGTATTTCAATCGTAATGTTTTATACTCTTATCATTACTATATTATAAGTGTCAATAAATTCAGCTTAGCGGCAAGTTAGGATACAATAACGCAATTTTACACCTTTTTTTATCGTTTGGAAATCCTCATGGAAGTCCACCACCTTGGGGTGGGTGGTCTTTCAGACTCTTACTGACTAACACCACACGGTGTCCTGCTGCTACCTTTAGCCGGGGTGCTGGAGTGCTGCGCATTGAGGTATTGGCCCGCACGAATTCATGCGGACCCCGTCACCCTCAGCGGCCGCATACGACCACCATTCCTCTAGAGAGTGGCGCGCGCAGAACACGGCGCGCTGCCGTCTCGGGCCTTTTACTGTTCAGGCAACAAACTCCCCAAGTCTGTTGCCTGCAGGCCTCACCCTAAGGCGGTCGGAGATCATTTCCCATCCTCTAGCGCCCGGTGCGTCTGCTACAGATTAGGAGGTTGTATCCTCCCTCTCCCTTTCCGCCGCCTCACTCGCGACCATCACTTCCTCGCAGAAGGAGGCCACAGCGTCTCACGCGCTCTCACTTCCAACCATGAACTGGACCTCGTCCGGAACCGAGCGAATAGCGAATATCCGTAGCACCAACCGCCGCCCGCGACGAGGTCACGGCGCTGCACTGCCCAAGCAGGGCATTCCTCAAGGGTGTGCTGCGCCGTGTCATCGAGGCAGTGGCAATGGTGGCAACCGGGAACGCTATTTTACACCCGTCTAACTATACTTGTTATCTACAAATTGTGCTTGCATAGGTATTATATTTATTTACCTAATACTTACTTATTAATTGAAAAATCAACAGCTCAATAGATACACTATGAGTTGAAAAGTATCTACTTAGCATAATTGAGCTATGATGAGCATTGTTATTCCCACAGGCGGCTTTATTTCCCACAGCTCCCACGGGGGTCACTGGTGAGACAACAATGTGAGTGACAGTGGCTGCGCCCCGGCTGCGGCCGGGCGGGCGCCGGGCGAAGCGCGGCCGCGCGGCATCTGCTCCCTGTCGTGGGAGTGCGTGCGGAAACCGATCGCACCACCGCGCCAACAATAACACACAAATCAACGAGCCGCCGTGGCAGCTCACCCCTCTGGAAGCTGTGGGAACCACGCAATTAATAATATCATTCGCAAATCCCCATCTAAATCTAAACAAACCGTTCTCGAGTGCGATATGGGGTGGGATAATGGGTAAACTTTTGTATACAAGTACACTGACCGGAAGCAGCTTTATGTGTGACGCTTTATCGAGCAATATGCTTTTATAAGTTTAATTCACTGGATATTACTATGTACCTTTAACTACCTATGTATGTTGGTATAATAACAGACACACAACTTTTCTTATAAGAGGAAATGCGGTCGGAGAGACTTTTTGATAAAACTTTAAGTTAAAATTCATAATTCGAGGTTTGGCTCTCGCCTATTTTCTCTTCCAATGTTGGACCAATTTAAAAGACATTTCATAAACAGAATAAGAAGGATCTATACTGTGTCCCTATGTTTCTTTTTTCATTAATATTTGTCAAATTTGTACACTAGGCCTGTGTTGACAGCGGCAATTTTGAGCATTTTTTAAGGGTTCTAGTGCTTATAAAAATAATGTATCATCAAAAAGGAAAACATAGGGACACATGATAATATAATATCCTTCTTATTCTGTTTATAAAATATTTTTTAAATTGGTCCAATATTGGAGGAGAAAATAGGCGAGAGCCAAACCTCGAAATATGACTTTTTACTTAGGCTTTTTCAAAAAGACTCTCCGATCGCATTTCCTCTTAAGGCTTGTAAACGTCCAGCTTTCAGACCCTGGAGTGGTAGGTAAGTACACCGCGCGGTGCATTTTAAAACGCAGATTATATCTTAGTGATCGCTTTTTACCTGAAAGAAACATTAGTTTTCTAATAGCCAAAGGTGTATGCCTATATCTAAGCAACAAGATGTAAGTACCTACTATATACAACTACCTGAAAAAAAAATTGATGACACCATTTGGTATTTGTCTGCTATTACTGATTAAGATTAAAGTTAATATTACTTTGAAATTGTCTAACAAAAAATATTAATTAATTAACTGACGTAATATGCATTCGGGTCGGAATTGCAGGGGTGGCCAACCACCACCTGACGCCGTGATGAGCTGTGCGTGACCACAATAAACGCGTGCGCATACGATATTATCATTTGTATTTAATAGGTACTCGGTAAGTAAGTAACATGTTTTTGGGTATGTAATTTAGAAGTAATCATTTGATTCATGGTGCATTTTTGGTTAGCTCTATCCATAAACGCGTCTTTACTTGTTCCAGCTTAGAGTAACTGCTGCATTATTTATGTCACATACCTACCTACATACATAAACTCACGCGTTCTTCCCGTGGGGGTATAAGCAGGTATTTATTTTATCGTATTTAAAATGTATGTACCTATGTGTGATTCATGTCTTGCGGCCTTTTTAGGGTTATGGAGCCAAATGACAAAAACGGAACCCTTATAATTTCGTTCTGTCCGTCTCTGTGCGTCCGTCCGTCTGTAGGCCACAGTCATGGCCCAATAATGAAGGAAAAAGTAAAAGAAATCCTAAATTGAGTTTTTTTTTTTTTGGTGAGACATGCAGTCTCAAAAATTGTTTACTAATTTTTGGAAGTGTAATAAAGGGTGCAAAAATCCTAAATAAAAACGCTTTCAAAGAAATTTGTGTTGAATAAGATATGTCGTGTAGATACCTACTTGAGAAATGGGAAATTTTCGGTTACGATTGAAAGAGCCGTTTTTCAGTTTCTTTGAAAAATACTTTGCAATACAGGTAGGTACTTTTCTATAGGTAGGTACTTACCTACTTTTGCTGCCGATAAAATCAATATTGTGAATGCGTAAATATTGATTCCCGACTACAGAGACTGTCCACCAGAGATTAGCGAGGATGCGTAGCGAGGGTTGTGTGAGAAACCAACCAATAACATCGCTTCATTTTTAGGTTAGTTTTACACACATCCCTCGCTACGCATTCTCGCTCATCTCTGGCGGAAGGCAGCCTTAGGGCTGAGCAATTATTTTCCAAGCAGTTGGACTAGCTGGCAACAAAACTAGCATCAATGTAGAAATTACAGAGTGAAGAAATGAGAGTGAGTCGACTAGTGTTACGGTTCCGGACCATAAGTTTTTCGATTAGATCGCGCGCGTGCGCGCAGGGCGCAACTGTCATCGGTCGCGTGCCCGCTTAATAAGCTCTTAATGAAATTAACGACTGTGCCATATTGATGGGGATGACCAACAAAAACGTAACAATTACAAATGTAGTATGTTGTTTGATACGCTACCCTCTGCTGTCGTATAAATTACTATTAATGTGGTACCTGCATGCTTGTTGCACCACATCGGAAATGAAAACGTATTATCGAATTAAACGCTACATAGGTATATATTTACTTTTTATTGTCTTTTACATTTGTTTATTAGTATTCGGGGTACTTTGTAAGTATACTTAGACGCTTTCAATTGTCCCGTTGGTCTCGTGGTCGCAAGCGCGAATGCTGAGCGTGTGGTCCTGGGTTCGATTCCCGGGTCGGGTAGTGTTATTGGGTTTTTCCATTAGGAATTTCTTAGTAACAGTCCGGAGTTCGGAAGTTGGTGGTGTGATAGCCCCGTGCCTCGGAAAGCGCGTTAAGCCGTTGGTCCTGCGCCTGATCTCTCTTCGGTCGTGTCGGATTGCCGTCCCATCGGACTATGAGAGTGAGGAAAGAGAGAGCGCACCTGTGTCTGCTCACACTACTTGGTGCATACCTAATATCTCCCGCGCCGAAGGCAGGTCTCCGCTGAGATTTAGTTAGTAGCTCGCGGCTAAATAATAACAGTCGCACGGATCGACCGAAGGTTATTTTTATACTGTGGTTATACTATGCTTTCCGACGTTACACCGTTAGTCGCGGCTGTCATTTGTAGATCTTTGACAGTTGTTATGGGTAGTCAAAAGCCCGAAAGTCTGACAGCCAGTCATACTAAGAGATATCGCCCGTGACTGAATTGTGGAGGTCAGACAGGGAGTTGCTGTATTCAGCTGCATTCGGATAGACTGTAAGCCGACCTCAACGGAGTCGGGAAAAGGCTAGGTAGATGATGACCTATTAAGATGAAAGATTGGCAGCACGACGCTGGTCGGCTGGATGGGGACTATCGAATATAGCATAATCAGCCTACAATGTTCCCACTGGTGGGTCTCAGGCCTTCTGTCTTCTAGAGGGAGTGGGCTATAATCTACCACGCGGGCCCAGTGCATGTTGGTAGAAGTCACACATCTTCGATTTTTCGGTTCTAGGACATCCCGGTTTCCTCACCATGTTCTCCTCCACCGTTTGATGGAGGAAAACAGCAGTGGTGATGAAATTATTTACTTAAAGTAAAGCGCCTGCCTGGGTTCGAACCCACGACCCATATAACTCGTAAGCCGGGGCCGTTGCCACTGGGCCACCACTGCTATTGAATTTGGATGCGTTTTATTGTAAACGAAATGATCAAGTGACAACACAATTTTTTGAAAATTTACATAATCTCGCGAGATTTACGAGTTTTAGGTATAAACAGACGGTGTTTGAGATTAATCTAGTGAATTAAACAAACATATGTACAGACGCCAGCACATCAAGCTACTACAATCTGTCAAATTTATTTAATATATTTTCAACTTTATTGCTAAAGCATTAGGTTCAAAGTTGATTGGGAAAATTTTACAGTTTCGGGTACCTAGCTTGATGAGCTGGCGTCTGTACCTACCTAATTGCACAACCTCATGTTTTCTACCACAAATTATGTAGGTACGTACAAACGCCACCTTGTACGATCCTAATGGAATATACCTACTTAAGTTGTTTTTTTTATTTCTATACGTAGGTAGAGTTAGGTGCAGTGTAATAACCTTTCCTTGCGCCCTAAATTAGTTCAGCAAATATTGATACCTACGATAAAAATAATATTTACGAAATATGAGCATAATATTTCCCATACACCATGAAAATCACGTTTCTACTATCAGATTTCCACGCTCTACATATACAATTTGTACCTTAGTATTGGTTGGTACACCAGTGGACTACAAAGATTTTCTTTGTAAACATTATCAAGGGCCGCACATGGGTGGTGTTTATCTATGGGTTGCTTAATGCCCCATAGTCAGTATGCAAGCCCTCGCAAGACGGGGGACGGGTACCTACGTGAATGAACACGTGCGGTCTCACAAACACAAGTGGGCCAGTGTTCACACCGACACCTTTCAGAACCTGATTAGATAAGCAGGAGCTCTGAGGTAATTAAGTGACACGATTGAAAAGTTGACAGGCTCAGATGCTTACTTGTAGAACATTTGGCACCATTCTGAAGAGGCGGTTTTACTTAATTAGGTACATGCCAGTTTGACGAAAAAAATATAACGATCCAACGCTGTTAGCACTTACTATGTTCTTATTTCGAGGAAAAAGTTCTTCCGTCGCAAGTTTCGGGACCTACAAGCATATATTTTTATTTCACAAATCGGGGGTGTGCAAGTGTGCGCGGTTAAGAAATTGTCTGTCTTTTTAAGTAGGCACTAAATACCAAAAATAAAAACTTCAATTGTATCAGGTTCCATTGACAGCGTGAAAATTATAAAGGAATCAAGTAGGAAGATTAGAAACGCAAAGAACCCTGGTTTTCTATATTATACGATACGAACACGCTGTACCCTGCAACAACACTAACTCACAATTACCTACTAACAAGGCTGCTCAGAAAATGGCTAAGTAAACATTCAATTGCTAAAACCAATGAAATTGAAGATCTGGCTTCGAACTGTTAAACAGGGGTTTGAAATGGACGTTAAAGTTACACGAGACTTTGAACTTGGGTTTTGTATGATGGGTGTACTCCAATAATCGTTCAATTCTAAATTGTTAATCTATTGCTTCACAATGTTTAAAAAATTCGACTGCCCGACAACGCAAATAACGAATGTTGTTGAATTGTTAAAATTAAAATAACAATGCAGGAGGACACCGCAATGAATGTCAAAAACAGTTGCAGATAAAATTATTATGTTAAACTAATTTGAAGGTAATAATGTTTAAATATTATATTATGATATATTATTATTAATTTTATTGTACGTGTGTACCTACGCATTACACCGCAGATGGTCAAATTGCCATAAAGTTCCACTGCGATTTTTGCTCGATTGATTTGATATCTACTTTTTTATGCTCTACCTTGTTAGTTAGACAACCTTTTTTTAATCTGTAGATTGGCGCAAGAAATCACACTAAATACAATATATAATTTAGTGTTCATAGATCTCAATTATTAATTCTGTTAGGTACATAAGTGTAACAACTTAATTCATATTTGTAATACTCCGCATAGTGATCTATATCTGTACTTACCTAATGTATTTACAATACAACACCTACTTATTTTACAAAACAAAATAAAGTTTTGACTGTGACTTTGACTTTGGCGTTTGCCAGGCATTAGTTAGGGGAAGCATAGGTAGGTACTAACTATATTTAAATACATAAGGGTAACACATCTGGTTCACTGAGGTGATTCCACTAAGGGCATTCCTCAGTCAACACCGTTGTTTTACATTCATTTTTTATTTAAATTATATGTTGTATATTACCTACATCGACAACTGAAGTTAATTACTTTTTAATAATTTAATATGCTGTACTTAGCAACTGGTCCGCCTATATGCATTTCCATTTGGACACGGTTATGGGCTGCTTTAACAAAGAATTAAAACCTATTTTTCCAAAAATGTAAAGAAGTAAGATTACTACTGCAGTTGCATTTTAAAATAATCAATAAAGATTTGCTCACGTGAGAGTATTCTTACTTTACGCTACATTATGAATATTCAATAAAAAAGATTTATGGAATAGTTCAGTTAATTGTTGTGTAACGTATTTAAAGTGCTCCACATCGTGTGATCTCGGAGACGGATTGGGCTCGCCGCACACCTGCACGCAGCTTCCGATTGAGTACTTTGAAAGGGAGAGTCCGTACGACCCGACAACCAGTCATCGTTATTCTCTCAAACAATGTATACTGGTTTATAATTAATTCAACATAAATATGCACTACTTTTTATCAAGCTTCTTTTGTTATCTGCCGATCGATTTTGTCGAGGTGTACGAACTAGCTTCTTGTCTGAAGCGACGTGATATATTGTTGCCGGTTACAATTCCATTGTCACGCCAAGGGTTAAATTCGAAATATACTGTTTTTGTTACATAATTATATAACTTTTATGTAGGTACTGAATTTTACATAATGGTACTGGAATATGTCAGGGTTTTGTTCTGCTTGAAACGACCGTAAACTTATTCAGCATCAAAAGTTTTTTATATCTTCGAATATTAATAGTGTTTCAAAAATATACCATGATTCTAGTCTTCCAAGTAGGTATTCTTCTGACATTTTGGGTGTTGACCAATTTTAGTTTACTACCTACTACTGACTGTTGTGGTGCACTCACGTAAAATCAGATATAAATGTCAATTTAAACCTAAGTCTTTCGCGGAGCTTTACCGGTTAAATTCATAACGAATTTTAAGTCATATTTACACTCAATCCAGGATGTCACAAGTAGGTATATTGCTACCGAGTGGCCGGTAGATCCACACGGTTATATTGGACAGATCACGTTGCTATGTCAACAAATCATCGGAAGTAGTCGGCAGGTGTGTTTGATGTGGGTATAATATCCTATTGCTTCACTTCACCAAAAATAGTGTGTTTCATCCGTTATCGGTACAATGCCCACACTAAAGTCTTCCATATTCAATGTGCGCCAGGGCACATGTACCTATGCAAATAAAATCAAGTTGTAGGTACCGAAGTCGCCGGTACTCGCTCCTACTCCGGATGTAAGGACTTCAAACATGAATCGTATTTACGTAAGAGGCGAGGGCACATACAACACGTGCTTGGCACATAGGTGTTCAGGTGAAGGGGAAGCGTACAGCTGTTTCCACAAGAGTAACATTAAACCACGCCTGCCTTGTGCAACGCTTTAAGAATTAACAGTCACATTTATTGTTGCCGTTTGTAGGAAAAGCGGTTGAAATAAGGACCACTGTATATTTCATCAATCAATCAATCAATCATTTATTTTGTTAACATAGGTATGGTTACAGATATTTTGTTGTCTTAGTATGTGCACTATGCTTGCCAATATATATGGCGTACAAAATTAACAGAAGCAATTACAATTAAGGTGGCATGAACATACTTAGATAATGTAAGTTTACACATAACTTATAGCTTTTGTCAAAATCAACCAGCCTGAATGCTGCGCTCATGACTTTTCTTTCATCATTATAACAACACAAAAATAATATTTATTGTTAATATTTTATTTTAATGTTAATAAACGTCTCTGGAAATAGTCGGAATTCTCGCAGGATATGTCATAGATAGGCACATCGTGACGTACGTGCGTCAAAGGTTGAAGTACAGCTGCTGTGTACCTAATCAATAACGTAATTTTCGGAACATGCAACCAGGCACCTGGTGATGGAAGAAAGCTTTTGGCCGCAGGATGTGGTATTCTGCCGCTTTCGCAGACAAGTGCCACCGGAACGCACAAAGACTTAGTGCAACTAAGTGATACTAACATAGTTATTAAGTTTTATTTGGTAACAAAATTGTTACTATATGTCTATATTATTGTGTATACTTAGGTTAAGGTATGTATGGGTCTTTGTAACCTGAAAATAAATGGTTTATTATTATTATATAGTGCCAATGTAGGTACCTATATCCACTTGAAGCCACTCCTGAATTGCTGTGGTGCATACGTGATGAAGCTCTCGTAATAGCTAGACAAAGCATAAGACAAACTATTTTTGCGTAACCGCGAACCGTGACGTGTTGTGGGTTTTTCATAAGGAATATTTCATTAGCTGACCGGAGTCTGGATTTGTGCCTGGTTGGTGGAATAACGCTCACCGCCTAATTATCATAGGACTTAAACATAACTGACGAAACGTGGGTGGACGATATGCAATACTTCTGCCTGAACTTTCGGAGAATACAGGCGTGATGATATATTATTTATATGTATGTTTCCATAACCAGTAACTATACTCATGAACATATATTTTTATTTCGTGTGCTGAACACAAAAAAAAACAACGTCAGTTGATTTCAACGATCGTCGACAAAAAATCTATGTTAAACAATCACAGTCGCACATTGTGCGGCGGGGTGCACTCGGGGAAGGTGAATTTCTTCGAAAGTGAGACCATTTGTAGCGTTGCAACAACCTGCAAAGAATCCATTGTAAGGGAAGGATCAGACGCGCAGCTGCCGACGCGATGGCGCGCGCGCACACTTGCGTCAACTGCCATTGATACTGCAAGATGTGTGATGTGGTTCCTGCAGTTGATGTGGTTCATGTGGAAATTTATTGTTAAGGATAACTTATCAAGAGATTATTCAATATATTCTCTTTCACATAATCATGATCGGGAGTTTCATAAAGACTATTCAATACTGAACAATGAATTTATTTAAAACGAAAAAAAAAATGAGTGCTTAAGTAATTATAAATAGCAATAAATAGCAAGTTACTATTTAACAAATTCTATCGCTTTCTTATACCAAGGAAATAAACTGTAGTACAGTACGAACCTACTTGCCTATTTTTACCGACTTCAAAAAAATTGAGGTTATTACCGACTTAAAAAAAAGGAGGTTATCAATTCGACACGTATGTATGTAATATAATTGGAATTGCATTATATTCACATATGACAATCTATTAGGGCTTCCAAACAAATATACAAAAATTTATAGACTTATGTATTTATGTATGTTTGTATATATGTTTGCCCACGAATTTCTCCGCAACTATTAATCGGATCGTGTCAATTTTTTGGCTTACATTTACTTCAACTTAGGGACCAGTGCAAGTTTCATCAAAATCGATTCAGTAATTTTCAAGATATGGACTAATACGTAGTGTGACGGCCTGGCTTATTGATACGAGTTACGGGTGTAGTGTCAAAGGGAAAACATCTCAAAATCTTGGTCAAATTCTAGTGCATTAGTTACAACAAAACTATTACCTACTTATTACAAACAAATATTCCAGTTTTTACTTAAAACTAAAAATTACGAAATAAAAAAGTAATTTAAAAAAATTAAACCGACTTCAAAAAGAAATGAACTCAAAATTATTAAATAACTTAAATTTCGGAAGTCGGTAGCAAAAAACTAAAACTAAAATACAGATCCCCAGACACCGACTTCCGAAATTAAAGTTATTTCATAATTTTGAGTTCTTTTCTATTTGAAGTCGGTTTAATTTTTTTAAATTACTTTTTTATCATTAAGTGTTATACAAGATGAATGAACGTCGTTGTGATTTTATTTAACGACATTTTTTGTGCTTAGAATTTATATGAAAACGGCTTATTTTGTGACATATAGAAGCGATTGCATTGTGCTCACCGTCCTACCTGTGCATCAGCACATGCCAGTTTTTGTGCGAATACTCAGGTGAAGAATGCTTTGTGTGCGGCTATGTGCCGCTATGACATGGTCTACTGCACATCGAACGATTTTGAAGATAATAAAGTTTAGATGATTTTTCTAGAAATCGTGTTTTTCTCCAACATGAAGTTGCGCAAACGTCGTCAGATCCGTTGCACAGATAGGCGCGCTCGTTGCTCAGGCCCTGAACTCAGCTAACTTAATTGACAAGCGGTGCCCGCGCACGCGCACACATCATCGATCAACTTGACCACCTCACAATCGAGTTACGAAATTCACATTCGTCTAGATATTGATCCTGTACAATTACCGTAACAGCTGGAGCTGGACTAGTTCCATTACGAGGAAGTTTAAAGGCATTTTAGTTAATGTTTTGTTGCAGTAGATATCGACAACAAGGCACCTTAGATAAACCTATTACATACGTATCTATAATGTGATACCTACATAAGGATCTATTGCCCGTAAGCACTAAACCTAGTGCATCAATAAAGTACGTACCTGTTTTCATTTAAGGAACGTACTAACTACAACGAGGTTTGCGTACCTACGGTATTAGCGTGTTTGTTTCGGGATCTCCGAATAAATCGGTCAATCCAGAACACGTCAGTGCAATCACAGAACAGTTAAAAGTGCAACCGTAGACATGAATAAATATGGATGTGTCTCACGAGAGTTATGATACTTATGAAAATATTTTATTGCCTGGTTATTCAAACATGTAAGTACAACGGGACCAAAAACAGGTAATAAACAAGCAGTGAAATGTTTTATTATTAGTGTTTATGGTAAACAACCTATTGCAAACACGTAGTTATATCTAGAGCTAGGCACCGATTCTTGGTAGCGTCGACGTAAACCCAATAATAGCAGAATTTATTATTTATTGCGATAGTTATAGGACTAGTTATAGAACTGGCTTCTATTTCCGCAATTTTGCACGGATTACAAACAATGGAACAAGTGGCCAGGGTGGAGCCAGTCCGGGCGTTTGCTCGTTTAAATCTACTACAGACTCGACAGAGTGCTACGAGATGGCGCGTGCGCATACCTGCCGGTGCGCCCGCGCAACGCGATTGTCAGTTTTTTTCATAAGCTACATCAGTACCTCAATGACCTCAGCTGACAGTTTGGCGTTAGATAATTCTGTAGCTTCTGTGCTGTAAACTGATTCTCTGAATTGCCTAGACCGCATATTAGCATGAAATGATACATTATGATTCAATAATGTAGACAGATGTGGTCTAGAAAAAAATCTATCGTCAAATACATCAATTATTTAAACATTGACCGTAAACACCTTTAAGAGAAAAATAACGGGATTTTTCCTGCTTTTATGTTTGGACAAAAACGTTTTGTTTTATAATTTTTTTTTATTTGTGTAAATAAAAAAAAAATAAAAAAATTAAGTAGTAGTCATACAAATCCATCATCCGATCCAATGAATTACATTTTAGATGCACTTATTATTAGATCATGGTAAATCATTACGTTAAAGTTGGTAATTATAAAAGAATCATAAGCAGTTATTGTAATCTACAGTACGCATGAGTAGGTGCCGTTAAATGCAGTTGGACTCAAAACTGGAGAGTTATGTCAATTTATCTTATTAGCACATAGCAGTGGATGACATGTCGCTCGTCGCGCCGGACGGAGGAACAATCGGCAAGCGGCGCCCGCGCACCGATCTGATCTGCACTCCTGCGTAGTGGTGCAAGTCAGCGACGAAATATATTATTTAATAAACTATTGTTAATACCAAAGCAATTCTTTCAGTTTTGATGCTAAATAGTTGACGTGTAATAATGTTTTGACTGTTTGTCGCTGAATATTGGTACCTATTAAGCTGCATCCGGTTAGCTACTGGAAGCTGGTCCCAACATAGTTTGGAAAAGGCATGACTGCTGTTTCATGAGTCATGAGATGACTTATGTAGGTAAACTTTGGCGGAGAGGATGATTATTGTTATTGTTTTGATTACTTATTGTTGTTGCATTATAATGCGGCTGAAGGACAACACCACAGCTATAGCCCGTAGCCACCAGGCATAAAATGGTTTCCTACTATAGGATTTTAGAGGTTCCGATTGATGTTATTAGTCTGCGGGCGATGCATCTGGATATCCCTTGAAATCCAGCTAGTATCAGGCAGCTTATAACTTGTGTCAGTCTCTCAGCGCTATGGTATTGCTTACAATCGTTTCCTGCACGCAATGCGCAATATTATACGTACATCATTATTTCTTGTTACTGACAGCGCAGATAACTGAGTGAAGATGTTAACTGACGCGTCCTCCTTATTATATTGTTACAAACTGCACTTCATTTCAGTTGTACCGTGTTTGAGTGATGTAAAGTTGACAATCTGTTTGGTTTGATGAGTTTGAACGGACTTTAATCGCTGAAAAATGGTTTTAGAAGTCGAGTGAGGTATTTGAAGCTTAAAAAACCTTGAAAACTTTATTTGAACATGGGCGTATTTTACATCTAAATTTCAATGCGCAAAATAGCGACTATTACAGAACTTATGTCCTATGAATATTGAGAAATTTAAAATTTTGTTAGAAACAACTTTTGAATCGGTAATCTTAATTTTATTAGAGGCAAGAAGTATGTTCCTCAGTAGTAGAATTGTACAGTGACGAGCATAAGTATGTATACACTTGTCTTTATTCAAAGGTGATTTTCCCCTTTATTTTTAAATGATAATATTATTACGAAGTGTCGTATTTCAACGTCGCATTCGTTATTTCATGAAAAAATCGCAATTGAATGTTGCCAAGTGTTGACATACATGACTGACTGACTGTACACAGTACAAGAAGAGGAAGTATTACCGAGGTAACTTATTCAATACTTAAGTGCATTAGAATTTGTAATGGTTAGATAATTTCGAACGAGAGCCGGTTTAATGTTCAAACTAGAATCGCTTGTGACTACTATGAGTACTCACAGTAGTAAGGAACATGACTAATGAACTGATTACGCTTAAGGCGTCTTGCAGGAGAACGTTAGGCGTCAGCAAGTATTCATTGATCGCGGCTATCAGATTCATTCATAGCTTATTTGTCTGTTCTGCGTTCATTCCATGATGTTAATTGCATGACGTTAGTGGTTGGTATTGGATCAGCAATAGACAGATACTGGCTGTAAACACGTCGTCAGTATCGCAACAATCTATTTATAATCACCGGCCGGCGAGACCACTGTGTGTTAAATGTCTGATATTTACGATTACGAGCCGAGACGCCGGCTCTAGTGCCGTTTGTCCATTTCAAATTTGAACATATCGATACTTTTTATTATTGCTTTTTTGGTAAAATCTCAATGTAACTTCAACTCACGTAGTAATTATTGTAAGAGAACTCTTTTTTATCAAGTGTACGATCTTATCCTTTCCATTAAAAAATGCAAGACAGTAAGGCCTGTCGTCCACGACGCTGCTCATAAGTAACGTGTTACAAACTCAAATCACCAATGACTCCAGTGAGTAGCCAGAATGTCAAAGTAGGAAATGGTATTTCAATGGCTAACTAGTTAATAACGCGTTAGTGGACGATCGGCCTAATTCCTATAATGATCTGGTATATAATTATATATAATTATTTCAGTTAATCAAAATTATTTAAAAAAGTGATGATTGCGCGTTGATGTCTTTTTAACGGAAAGAATACGATTTACCAAAATGTAGTTAGAACATTTAATTTTCATGATAACGTGCTGCAGTGTATAAATAGCACGTGTCCATCATTAAATGTAGAGTAGAAGTTATCGACATGATTGTTAGGTAAGGCACTAACCTGGGAACGATTAGCGCAGCCGCGGCCGCGGTGCGGCGGCGAGGCGGCGCGCGCGCACGTGCGCAGCCAGCCGGTGAGTAAGCTCGCTCTCCCACTTTACACAGATAACTTTGTTTATCAAACAAAACTTTTACACCACGAAACGCTTTAATACCACCACATATGGTTCAATTTCGATTGACACATTCCTGTGACATATGCAAATATGAAATTGTTGTTGCACTGGCCCTTAGCACAACTATCTCTAGACTGTCACGCAAACAAAATCCAAGTAAACAACTGTTCAGAAAATGTGTCTCGAGTATTGTAATTGTAATAATTGTAAGCAGTGTAGGATAATTGAGCACCTGTTTTTGTTAAATTTTGCTTGCGCAAGAACACAACATTCTTGCAATAGGAGTGGATTTTAAATATAGGTCACATAGGAGTATATAGGTACAACGAGAAATCTTGCTGTATCGAAAATTAAAACAAAAAAATATAAAACCTATTTATTGGAACGTTTCTGAACTGAGTTGAGTAGTTGGGGACATATACTGATGAATTCATAACGTTACACTATTTACATTTTTTTTACAGATGACATGTTAATGCGTTTCACGTTCCTTTGAACTGACTTCTTGACCTGCTACGATAAGTAGATTGTTTTTCTTTTTGCAGTTTTCAGGCATGATATATGAGAACCTGTAAATCTTGCAGGCTGCTGAATAAGCCAATACATTGCTTTTATAATAATGTTGATTGAGTTATAATAATAATCATCTATTTCGCGTAGGTAAGTACCTACAAGACGTAGTTACATCCTTTGAGGTGACCCCAGGGCCGGCTGCTACGGTTACTATTTACAAGTAACACAATAAAGCAAAGGTAAGCAGAAAAAAATGCGATAGATATACAAAGCGCCACAGATGCGCGGCGCGCTGATACTGTCACCTGCGCGCACGCACGTGTGCCGCGCCGCAACAAACACTCTGTGACGTCAGTGCTGCAAATAATAGGCAAACATACCTTGTACAGTTACGCAGATTTTATTATATTCGCTGTATAGGAACATAAGTACCGCAACTAAACTGTTTTTTCATTTTCAAAGGATGAAGTTGATAGTTTCATATCGGACGTCAAATAATATTCACACTAGCTTAGACTGGAAAAAGAAAGCCGTCCACTCTCTTAAAAAAAAAAAATCTGGCCAGTTATGCGCGGATCACGCACCGTGAAGGGTTCCATAGTTGAGATGCATATTTACGCGGAGCAAGACGAAATTACATACTACTTAGCATTGACAAGTCTGATTAGTACAAAATACTTGCTTAATATTATATTTAAACCTAAGTACAGCATTTACATTTCGAGTTATTTAAATGAAAGTAGTCGTTGTTATATACGCTCAGTACGTAAGTAATTAACGTTTCAAGCTTTTACTGTAATTACAAGCAATGTTAAGATGCCCCTGATGGCGAATGTAGAGAAGACAGATACACTTGTATGTACTTTTTATAAAACGCCTAAATAGTAACAAAACGTGATATTATTAATGTGGAGTTCCACCTCGGTGTTACCTGCGTCCATTAGTGCCGCTCGTCACATCACTGTTGCGACCACCCCTTCACTCCAAGCGTGGTAGTCTCGATTAATTTTCATTAACCAATATCCATTTACGTTCTCTAATGAATTTAAGATGATTCTACGCTATTTTGTTAGTCCCACAAGCGAATGAATAAATATTTAATTAAAATGTTTTTATAAAACTTTCGTGTTTCTGCTTACTTTTTTTAGATGTTTTTATTTAAATAAACCATTTAATTAAGTCGTTCTAACGAATATACTAACCTTGTTATTGTTATATGTGCCTATAGTAATGCATATTGTATTGTTCCTTTTATAACTTAACCTTTATTTTTTCAACGGTTACAGTTAGAATTGTGTCCTTTGTTACCTCGGGCCGATTAAAGAGTTATATATCCAATTATCCAAATCGTTTTAATATTGCAGGTTTATATTATAAAACACATTTAATGTAAGCGCTACCCGTTATTACAATTTTGATCCCCTCATTAAGGAACAATCGGGAATTAAAATAATAATATACTACCAAATAAAAATGTTCTCATGGGTGTACCAGATTCAGAAATGCTTCATTTCAAGTTCACAGGGGAGAGCGATTAGGTATCGACAAAACATTCACTCGAGACGAACAAAAAGAAATTGCACCCATTATTATGTAGAGCTGTTATAATTTTTTGTGCCCGCAAATCAGCTAAAAGGGTTCCAAATAAATTATTTCCCATGTAATATGACTAAAAGAACAAGTAGGAATCGGTAAGGTGTATTGGGATTGCCCCGAAAGGTATGTAAAACAAGTGCAAACAAAAAAATAATAATTTGAGCAATTTCGAACAAAAGTCGTGCGTGAATAAAAAAAAAAAAACTAAACCAAGAATAGGCCCAACAATGACTAAACACTAATACGAGTAGCTGTATCAAAATCGCAAATATTCAAGTTACAAAATTACAAAGAAAAAGTTCCAAAATCATGTAAAACCTAATAAACTTTAGATAATTTATAGTAAAGATAGTTAGCCTTAATATTTAAATAGTTTTATCAAGTTTTAATGAAATCCCTGGCGCAGTACGAATGGCAATTACCCGCCTCTTTGTCAAGCGAGATAAAGGGCTTGGCAGCGCGACACTAAATAAAAGATAGAAAGTGGCTTTATTTCACTACAAGAATAGATTCAAGGAGCTAATTTACCACTCGTTTATATCGTGCAAACTAGTTAGAATACTGTTTTGGTCTTATTGTGCTGCTTGTGTCTGCCGAGATGTAGGAAACAATGTTGTCGGTAGTTTAAGTTCATTAGTAAAAAGTTTAAAGTTTTAGTTTAGTAAAAGCTTTGCAAACTCTTCTTTTCTCTGGTTCCACTTTTTCTACCAAGACCTACATCGGTTTTGTACGTTTTGAACTACTCACGATGTTTTTTAATACGATAACAAAGGTTCATAATTAGAAATTGATTTTTATTCGTGGAAAGAAAAATATGTAAGGAATTGGACACTCTTTCCTAGACCACAGTAGAATTTCCTCGTTTATTTAATCGCAATTCTTCTGCGAAGACGTACTACGTTGAATACTTTATATTAATTTAGTCGAGATTGAGTTATGTGAATGTTGGAAGCGCAGGCGGCGGCGGCGGCGGCGGCGGCGGCCTCGCAGGCTACGATAAAGCCTGCGCCACGTTAGCGCTAAGTGAGCCGGTGAGCGCCGATAGCCGCTGACGAGTCAATCGCGCCCACGCAAACTGTCGCCGCCGCTGTCTTTAATAACGTACCCCAGTCCAAACAAAACCTTATAATGATTTAATTTAAAACAGCTTCATTGTTCTTCAAGTTTTGCAGCAAAATAAGGTTCGTTAGGACTGCGATTCACTCGACTTGTTACTGATTTTAGCGATTTTAGTAGTGTTTAGAAAGTTTAAGTCATGCTAACATTTCTATCCATTTGTGTTATATCCAGAGTGGGATTTTATATTCGTACAGGCTACAGGCTAGGCGTGGCCTAGAAATATAGGTTACTTCAAAAACTTCATAAGTTTCACTTCCAGTTTTACTTTACTTAGATACTACGACTATAAACAAGGAATACCTATTCGCTAAGAAGAAAACTTTCAACTGATACGGTGCACAATAGTCAACTACGGCTTGCATAAATCTCAGTTGACCTTATCTGTGTCTAATATCTAAAAGCAAGCGCTTAAAACTTATTCCATATTTACATGTATATTGCGACTGGGCTTAAATAATTAACTGCCTTTTAAGTTATTCTTTTAGTCTTTATTTGTGCACACAAAAGAGAAATGCAAGCGCGATTACATGTTAAATGCGCTTATGGCGGCAAAGGAGCCGCCGGGCGGGCGTAGGAGCCCTAATGCAGTGTCTATGTACGCGGATAGCCGGCGGCTATCTTCGTCGCCGCCTGCGCCAGCGCCGCCGCTCCGCGCACCGCTACTCACGCAGAATTACAATCGATAACCCTTACGACGATGCTTCGAAGATCTTATTTAAAAGCCTCACTAATCACCCTCGCTACCTACGAGGTTTCTAGAAAATTACGGCTCGGCAAATAAAATTTGTTAGAAAAAGATTGTGATTATTTAGTAGGTAACTAAAAGATTTGAAATTGAAACAATTAACCTTAGGTAGGATTACCTGTTATGACCGCATAGAATGTATTAAAAAACGCAATCGCTTAACATTCATGCGAAACATAGTACTTAATGTCAGCCGATACTCTATCGTTAGAGCGCTAAAACAATTGAAATATAAAAGACTCGTTCGAACAAAACGTTGTTTCACAACGCGATGATAGGCGAGGTGTGATGGCGAGGTACCTACGTATTCATTAATTGAAAACCGTCTGCAAGATGGCGTGTGGCAATAACGCCAGCAAGCCACAATTATCTCGTCACAGTTCTGAGATCAATCAAACAATATCACGTTATGTGGGTCATTAATTACTGTAAACAGTAATTACTTTAATTATTCTTGACAGTCTTTGTGTAAAGTCGTGAAGTGGCCGCACGCCGTCGAAGGTCGGCGTAGTATCTATTACAAAGAGGACTCGAGATAGGTGATCATTCTGCTGTCCTGTCAAATGCAAGAGTTTCAGAATGGGTAAGTACTTATTTATGATTGTACAATAGAAAATATTGCAAGTGACCAGCAATGTTGTGTAGCTGAACAACACGACTTTGCACGCGTATAGGACGTGCAAAGTTCAGTACCTCATACGGAAAACTTTCGGTAAATACGAAAGTTTTACGTGAAACCGTCTATTGAAAAACATCCTACAATAAGTGCAGAAACTTTGATTAAGTACAACTTACAAAAGCTCTGCAGTCATAAATGAAGTGGTTTGGGTACTAAGCCAAGACTTCAACCTTGTGGATTTTATTGATTCTTGGATCCATCGGTGGAAGTCCTTTTTACGTTAATTGTGTTATTTTTTACACAACTTAATACTGTATCCGATTTAATCATCGGAACTGAGTTTTTGTGTGATTTCTGATAATAAAGGCTATTTTCAAACTTCGCTTCACACTCATTTTGTTGTTTTTTGTTGCTCACACTTTTTGCTTTGGCGAGTAAACGCTAAATTGCTACCTTTATGATTATAGAGGCATTACCCTGCAGGATACAGTAACAAGGTGCTGATTTCGATGTTTTGTTGTAACTTTCAACACGTAATTTGATGAAACTCGCAGTTTTTTATCGTGTTACATAAACATTAGTGATGATTCACTTGGAGCAATTATATTTTTGTTTTGAAGCGTCATTACGTTAGAGCATGCATGTAATATATGATTTATAGTATTCAGTGCTTACAGTGTACGTGTAGTAGTTCAGGCACAGTTAGGTGGTCGGTTTGTGTGCTGTGTAGCCTGTAGAGTACAGCGGAGGTGCGCGTGCGTGTTGGTTCGCGCGCTGTCAAAGCACCCCGTCAGGTGATCTTTGGGTCCGTGACTCAACAGTTACACTAACGAACCGGTGCACGGTGCGGCGCGTGCTTCATTGTGCCGTATTATCTATCATTATCTCGGTTAGCCTAGATACAGACGTATTCAATAACGCATGTAGCAATATGAAATGTAAAACAATAAACTTTTAATAAAGAGAATGCTTACCGCAACTTCTTGTGTTGAACCGGATTAATAAGTTGTGTAACTTTGATCGCTGTGTCATGAAAGGTTGCTACAAGCGTAGCTGCGGGTCAATGTTAGAATGTCCAATACTTTTAGCATTAATTGTTCGCCAGTAATTGTGCAATTCTAAATTATTAAGGTGCCCATAATGTTAGACTGTACTTTATTTTATTGTTCCATGTATTTTCCAGTTGGAACACTTACCGTATCTGTATGGTGCGTTTAAGGTTCAGTGGCTGAACAATATCGTAGCAGGTGTAAATAAATCACCGGCAGATTACAGATACTCACCTAGTCCGGCGAGCTAAACGTTTAAGGTCCGTGATTAATTCCATTATGTTCACTTTATGATACTTATCAACAGTTATTATGTTTCATTAGCGTTGTAAACTATCTGTACGGTCAAAACGATCCATCAAGGTGTTAAGTAGACTCATCGGCGGTTTGGGGGCACAACCGCACAAGGTACCATCGAGTGTGTTAGAAGCCCGATCTGTAACACCTGCCATAGATATCCAATCGTAACATATGAGGCGATCGTATTCATCGCGTCGTTAAATCATCGGTGAACATACAGGATGGTCACACTGATCGATAAACCAAAAAGAAAAGACTGTTTTGAGTGTTAGTAGCAATTTTTTCAGGATTCCATATGATTTAAGGTACTCATAAATTCTCTATTCATATTATATCTAAATAAGGCAGGCACGTTCTGAATAGTTTTGATAGAGATTACGTATCTGTTTAATACAAATCTTAAATTCTTTCATTTACTGACAGATACACTCACAGCCTAAACCACTAGGTGGAAGCATGAAATTTTGCATAAGAGTTCCTTATACAGGATTATTGGTAAAACATTAACAACCTCTCATCTCAAGAGGTCATTTTACTCATTATTATGAACAACTTTTACTATAGGACCAAACCATAAATCGCGAAAAAAAAACAGCTGTTCCTTACATTTATGTTCGTATAACTCGTCAAAATGTAGGGACCAGCCGATTTTTTTTTCACGATTTCATGTTTGACCCTATATTGTTATTAACTAACGCTTTAAAATGAACTACACCAATTTCATTGTATTAAAAAATGACGATACACCGAAATAAAATATTTTGATTCTAGGTAAAACATTTTCTGCAAACCATCCTGTACCTAAACTGTTTGCCGATGGAATTGATGACGTGGTGAAAAGTCAATCTCACACATTATTTAGATAAATATAACTGATACCGGAATCATTTCATATTTTTAATAGCTTTAGTTCTACAAATAAAACTATAATTTATGTATAATCATTAAAACAATAGTTTTATCAATAAGAGATCGGATATATATTTTATTATAATTACAAGTAACTAAGTAATACTTACCTAATTAAAACTTAGCCAATCTTTTCGATTATGAATCTAGTATCAATTCCAATATTCCAAGTCATAAAAACTGGCCAAGTGCGAGTCGGACTCGCACACGAAGGGTTCCGTACCACGAGGCAAAAACGCCGAAAAAAACACGTTTGTTGTATGGGACCCCTTAAATATTTATTTTATTCTATTTTTAGTATTGGTGGTTATAGTGGCAACAGAAATACATCATCTGTGAAAATTTCAACTGTCTAGCTATGACGGTTCATAAGATATAGCCTGGTGACAGACGGACAGACGGACAGTGGAGCCTTAGTAATCGGGTCCCGTTTTTACCCTTTGGGTACGGAACTCTAATAAAAACTCTAATTATTAATCTTAGTTTTAGATATTGTTTCCCAGTAAGTGAATTATGTATGCAATTCTTATAAGAAATAAAGTTGTTCATATATCAAACTACGCCAGCGATATTTCAGGAATCCCTCAAAAAAAGTAATATTTACATATAATAAAATAAAACTCTCCATTTTCCGTGATTGTGTTGTAAACATGACTTGTACAGTACAAACGGAGGTGTCAAGAACCCCTTCGTGACTGAACTTCAGCCGAGTGGACGAGCGCGCGCGTCGCTTATGTGCTATCAACTTGCGCACGCGCACAATTTGAAAGCTTCACCGTGCAAACGATTGCTTCAATATTTGTCATTCTTTCGTCTCAGCCTCCGCTCATGTAAACGATGATCCGAAACCGTTAGTCACGATCTGAAGATTAATAATATTTTATGCGGTGTCGCAGTTGTTATCGAGACGAGTGAGGCGACTTTTTCACAACGCGCTATGTGTACCGGTACTAAGAAGGAGGCTAAGTTCGGCATCACGATGTCGCTACTCAACTTTCGACTACGGCTGTCGATTAAGAATCACTTGCGCCAACACCGGGTTGATCGATGTAGCCCTTGGCATTTGTGCGACATAACTGTACACTTTATAACAAACAGATGACACAGATAGTACACGGCACAGTTACGAGTGTCGCTCGATTGACACGATGTTCATATTGATTAATCATAACGCATATACATACATAATGAGAGTCGCGGAACCGAGACGCAGCTCGCACAGATTAGGAGTAGGTGGGCAATCTCACAGACATAACGCGGTACGTGGAATTCGCCAAGTGCTTTTATCCAGATGCCTTTTAAATCTGCCACGTGAAGGCATTTCTTGTCGTACGTATAAACAACCGTAAAACGGGTAGCCTCTTCTTAATAAGCTTAACATGAGAACGGGTTGTAGCGACCGCACGTGGATAACCGCCGTGGCCGGCGGCACATCAAAGCAAACACTCGTTTAAGCCAATTGTGCGTGCCGGCGCGCGCGCAACTACAACGTGTAATTATACGGTTATAGGGCGCACCCCCGCGCTCTACGCTCGGCGCCCCATCATCGCGACTGATAAAAAACAACCATCTGTTGAACCGCGGCCAGGATAACGCCTGCTGGGTCAGTAATTGACCGCCGACATTGTGTTTTCTATATTAAGTTTTTTTGTATGTAAATGATTACGAATGAGTGAATAATCATTAAAATTGGGTCGATTACTAATCTATCTAAAAATACACATTATGGTACTTCAGTCCGAGTAGGTATTCGCTTGGTGATAATTAAGATAAACACAGTGTTTCGTAAGAGATGAGGTGATTCGAATAAAGAAGATTGAACATCATCACATATAACTAAAATATCATGATTCGTTCGGCTGCATCGTTAAAAAGAAATCTATGATCAAATAGAACTTGAAGGTCACTTCTCTTACTAAAAATCGTTTGATAAAAAAAAGGGTTACTTAGATGAGATTAGGTTATGATACTTTTTAATTGGAATTCAGTTGCATAGACTTCAGGGATCCTCTTACAGAGCAGGTGATAAAAACTAGTCCCTAACAAAAAAATAAAAGCTACTTAAAGTCATGTTTGATCTAAACCCAATAAAAGCAACTTTAATAACTAGTTCAAAATTAATATTTGTTTTCTTGAATTCAATAAATTTTCTTAAAATCAACGTACAATTAATTCAGGTGTCTATAATTAATTCTTTTTTGTAATGATTCAGGGCAGCTTTTTTGGAAAAAACGCTCCTACTGGAACATGATATTAATATTATTAATAGCATAATTTAAATCAATTTCCGCCGCACGGGTTAACCCTTTTAGTGAGGGCGTTACAATCATTTATGTTTCATAATAGTGTGTAATCGCCTTATGATCTGTGGCGCTCGCACCAGCTGTGATTCTAACTGAATTCTATTTTGGTCCACCTTGATGGGTGTTATGGTTTTATGAACCGTATCAATTATGAAATAGACTGCTTCGACGCAGTTCTCATTATTACATACTTAGTATCTTTAAAATAATAATAATAATAATATTACAAACAAGAACTTTAATTATTTTAAGTGTTTAATTAATTTTAAAAGCTAACAGTCTTATAATAAATAATAAGTAACCATATGTACAAGCATAAATAAAAAATATATAATATTCATTGACTTAGAACAGTAGGCATTTGATCGGTTGTTAATAGTATATTGGTATTTTTGAATGACTTTTTGGTTTAAGCTGGTTAAATTATTTTTAGTCAACTTAGGTGCCTAAAATTTTATTTCACGGACCGAATATATTATGTACAAAAATAATAATAATAATACAATATCTAATAAAATTAGCTATCGAAACTCTACGATATTATCGAAATATAAATTAAAAAAAAAAACTTTAGAAAATCAGTTTTTTTTATCGTATTAAGATAGTGCTAGGTACCCATAATTATCGTTTGTGAAGTTTACACAAAAAAAACTGATATATCAAGAAACTACACCATCCGCGTTCGTCCCACAAAAATTATCAAAAGTTTCACTAGCTTCACACAGGGTATGAAAATATAGGCCCTAGCTGACCCCTGCAGCACTCCAGCCAAGTTACGGTGCTACGATGATAGTGATGCGTCATCATATTTTGGCTATGGCGTGGCTTGGATACCATACCTAACAATGGGATGTATTTGATGTCAGTGCATGTATTTGATGTCTGCACCAGGCGCAGGCTTAGGTAGAAATAAGGCGGAGGGCTGAGGCTGACCTCACCGAGTAGGCCTGACAACTTTTGAAGAGGAAGGCCGCTAGTCAAGCTCCCAGGAGTGTAGGGCACTCCCTAAAACGTCAAAGAAGAGGTAGATGAAGGGACGGATGAGGGAGAGAGCCTCCCGTCTCAGCCGCCGCGGGAGACGCTCCGGGCGTCGGGAGCCACGGGATGACTCCCGGCCACCGTAGGCGCGGGCCTGCGGGCGGAGAGTAATAGGTAGCTCACCGTCCGATCAGGACCAGGCCCGTGCCGGACGGCGCATACGTGTTCCACGCTCGCCTCAAAGAGATGTCAGCATCGAGGAGGGGCCCCATAGGGCCGAAGCCTGCCGGGTCAGCGGGATTGTCCGAAAGGGTTACCGCGCGCCCGGAACATAAAGGGCTAAGGAAGGAACACGGGTGGGTTTTAGTCAGTAAGAGTCTGACACTCCCTTTCGCTCCACCCAGAGCGGGAGGGGTCATTTAATGACTTCCCAACCAAAAAAAAAAAACGTGCATACATACTTACGTACTAAAATGTACCGAATCTTCAATTAGCTTAGGTACATAGGTAGGTTATAGGTACTACATGGCAAATAGTAACGTAGTGTCTTGTACATACATGTCAATCCACTTTATGTCCACTCTACATACAAGAGGAATGGTCCGCTTGCTAAACTGTGTAATAATCAGCTATCACAAAGTGACTCAGCCAAACGAAGGCAAGCCACCTGGAAGAAACCCGTACCTAAACTGTAGAGACCGCGCTATTGGCTGTGAAACTAAGCTGTTTCCAGATAACAAACTACTCATGTTTCATAAAGACAAAGATAAATCTCAATGGGAAGAACATCTGGGATAGAACAAAACAATAAGTACAATTAAGTATTCGTCAAGTGAACCTGTGTGAATGGTTGAAGATCTTGAAACAGCCGTGTGAACTCAGTGACAGCGGGGCGCCGGAAGAGCGTCCCGTTGTCTTAATGTCACGTTTAAGGAAATTAAGTAGTAAAGTAATTTAAATCAGGTGGTCGCGAAACCATTGTGCCGACTACATAGGCACCACGTGCTGCAGCCGACGACAGCGTGACCTTAGGTCCATTGTTCTGGCAGCGGTAGTAAAGCACGGGCGGTGGAGCCGGCGCGCCCCGCGTCTGGCCGCGCCTGGTTCGCAGGTGGCGCAAACATCCTTGTTTTAAAATGAAAGTCGATTGTTTGTGTTTTACGATTATTACTCAAGATTTTACAGTGCATTTCTTTATAATTCATTTGTGAGAACTATTTTAGTGGGAAAAAATTGATTACTATGGCTTCCTAGTCATCCCTCTATTTAGTTCTCTAGATCGTAGTTGTCAGCATACTCGGCATCATTCTTGGTGCTGAGTGTGTTGACACATACGTCCAGTACCTACTTAAAATTTTATTTATAAGCTGTTTTAGTTAAAACATTCCGGTTCAAATCGACCTGTCAATATAGTCCTATACGAAAATACTGGTTTATTTTAGGCTAGGTCTTACTATTAAACTACGTTATTTACTCAACTCTTTTTTGCACAGTCAAACCGTGAAAGCGGTTATGTGAAGCATAGTTTTAAGTACAGACGCTAGCATATTAAGTTACTACAATCTGTCAAGTTTCTTTAATAGATTTTCAACTTTATCACTAAAACATAAAGTTTAAAGTTGATTGGGAAAATATGTGCTGGCGTCTGTACAAGACTGCGTAAACTTTTTATAAATAAAGAAACAATAAAAAAATCCGTTGCGATGGATCAGTATGAGCAAATCAAAATTATTAAGAAACAGGGAAATGGAAGAAAAGGATTTTATCATGTCGTCATTAAAAAAGAGATTCAGTGATATTCAAAATCTCAACGACTCTAGGGTTTTTATTTTTTATTATATTTTTTTGCCCGTCAGCAAGGTTGAAAAGAGGTTTGATGTCCTAGGGTGCTCCTGCCATTAAGATATAAATAGGTATCCTGACTCCATTCTGACAGCAATTTTGAAACTACGGGCGTAACATACCTACTTACCTTATTAAACGTCGAAGTTATAATAACTAACCATAACATTTGGGGCCATTTCTTAGTTATTGTTTTAAATCGAAACAAAAAATAATGAGAAGATGACACAGTAAGTTTTTAATATCGATTGCGGTCGCAACTATTACCATCTATTACGTAGATAAACTATTAATAATTCTTGGACCATCAATCACCGTAAGGTCAAAGCTGCACGCGGAAACGGAATGTTCACTGTTAGCAGGTTTTTATGGATTGTTTTTTTGTGTTAGATATCATTAAGTATGGAAGTGTACCGGTCGACGTTGGTGGGCGCCGCAGCGACACGTAGCCACGGATTATTTCGACGGACTATTTATAATGTGGGGCTCGGAGACGCGGATTGCGGACGATGGAATCTGCTCCTTTGTCATTGGAGCAACCTGTTCTCTCGGGTTGGAGCTCACGGCGAGCACAATGTAATATAACGGGCCACCTGATTAACCGCCATTCCGGCCGGCATGCAGATATCGAGTGCCGGCGAGCCGCGCCGCACCACCGCCACGCCGCCGCCGCGTCGCGTCGCCGATCACTGATCATATTAATTTCAAATGATAGATTGCTTTTATATTGTTAATGCCTTATTATGATAAAGATAAGAACATCAAGGTTACTGAACTTTCTACGGCTTAAATGGAGGCGGGCACGATATTGTACTTACAGATGATGCTCTTATGATCGATAAAGCACTGTGGGAACGGATCTCACAAGTGCACAACTCTAAATACTTTTTTGTCTGATCGTACGTACTCATCATAACCGGTACCATTTACGTTTCCTTCTTGTTGTTTTTTGCTTAGAGTTTTTCAACCACGACACTGTAGCAGGTGAAGGGAACAGAATTTCACACGAGTTACGGCTTGAAATAATGAAGTTTAGTTTCTACACAGACTTCAGAACCAATTATTGCGATTTTGAATGCGTCTCATGCTTTTTCTCTAAGAAGTCGTACAGTTAAGCGAAGGAAAACGTCGAAATTTCACCTTTATTTACCTTATAAACAAGTTAATATTTATGTTGGTACCTACCTATATCTTCTAACTTAGGTCAGGCTCTAATACTTACAAAAAAAAAAACAACATTGTGATCTAATGAAAGAAATGGCACTGTTTCCATATTGTTCAATCATAAGTTGAAGAGCAGTTCCCAGGAATGACTAAACAGGAGACGGAATCACCCTTAATCCCTTTTCATCAATATGTAACACTCATAAAAAAACGGGGGCACCTTTTGCAACATCCGCTGTCAATTCTCACGAGACAGGTAGCAGCTTCCGTTGAATCTTTTATTAAACACACGGAGGATAATCATTACAGTGTGTGCAATGTAGGATATGGGTAACTGTACCGGTCAGGTAACATTCCCGACTCGTGATTCAAGCGAAATGTATCACAGTTAATGAGACAAGTCCAATTTGATCTCGCTCGGTCCGACTCTTGATTGTTTTGATATCGATATGACATGAGCTTTACGTATTGATTTACATTTTAAAGATTATGAATTTATGACACACAGGTATGTGTATGTAGATTGTGGTCAAAGTGCATACAAAGTTAAAACTTTATTCGGCTAGTGGTAAACTATTCGTATTCGTCTTTTTACCGCCAAAAGGAGTCATTTTGACCAGACTCCTACTTTCCGGGGTACATCTGTTCCTGTAACAGATCGGCTCGAGCTCCTAGGCATGGAGTTGACGTCTAGTCTCAACTTCGGCGCTACCATCGAGTACAAAGCCCAAACTGCGGCCAAGAAGCTGGGCATCCTAAATAGGGTGAAGCGATACTTTACGCCTGGACAGCTTTTAACCCTTTACAAAGCGCAAGTCCGATCCTGCATGGAGTATTGCAGCCACCTTTGGGATGGCTCAGCGAAATATCAACTTGCCGCGCTTGACTCGGTGGAACGCAGAGCTAAGAGGCTCATTGGCGACGAAGAACTGGTGGATGCCAAGCTTCACAGCTTGGCTCATCGCCGCAAGGTTGCCTGCTTGTCGGTCTTCTACAGATTGTACTTCGGTGAGTGTGCCCAAGAACTCCACGACCTCATTCCACCGGCCCCCTTCTACCTTCGGACATCCAGACGCACTGCAAGTTACCATCCCTACCTAGTTGCTATTCCACCAATTCGCACTAAGCGTTTTCAAATGTCTTTTATAATGCGCACAGCAAAAGAGTGGAACTCTTTACCTGCGTCTGTGTTTCCGAGCTCATACAACCCGAATCTCTTCAAAGTAAGAGTGAACAGGCTTCTTCTGGGTGAGCTCACTCCATCGTCGACTTTGTCTCTGTCAACTCTGACCTAGACTAGAGTCAAGAGCAAACCCATTTCAAATAAAAAAAAAAAAAAATTCAACGATTTTGCGGGGCAATGGAATTAGTTATAAAAAATATTCAAATTTTGAAATAATAATACCTATATTGAGTTTCATTTCCCATATCTAAAATTACCATAACTACACAAATTCCGGTATACCTACTATCTGCATATGCCTAAAAATTATAATAATATGCAAAACCTTTTTGAAACTGTAACAATTAAGCATTATTTATTTAAATGATATTCCGACTGATATAAAAAAATATTATGCAGGTACGGTAAGATGCAGTGTTATGCAAAAAATTAAGTGCATAAATTGCATAAATAATTGAGGAAGTAATTTGACAGGTCACCTTAGTTCAGGAACTGGTTCACAGCAACAAGTTGTAGTCACGCAGACGGAACAGGGAGCGCGCCGCGCCGGGGAGCAACGCACATGTATACTGGGGTCGCAGAGGATTGCACATTGTGCCACCGGTGCAATACGTCCGTTCGGGTACTCGTTTCAGTCTACAATATATAATCTAGGAAGGTATTTCAAGGAAATATTCTGAAATAGTAAAATAAAGTATAGAATTATTGTAATGCAGCGAAAAATCGGGCCACGTCAGCCGCATGCCATGTACAGTGAACGTTGGACAAGAGTGTCCACGCAGTGGGTTGGTCTGAAGATGGAAGGTGACGTCGAGGCTGGTCCAAAAACATTTGACGCGATGACGAGAAGCGTGCCATAATTCAGCGGTTCGAGAAAAGAGTACAATGTAAGACTTGGGGAGCCCTTTGCCTAGATATACATAGTTTGATATAAGTAGCAACGGTTAAAAAAAACACGAAAGTGAAGAAAAGTGTTACGAAGAAATTCTTAGATCTGAAAACCTATTACAAACAAACTAGTGTCTACTAAAAGCTTATACAGTTTACAAGTAAAAAAAACAATGCACTAAGTTAGTTATTTAGGCCAATACACAACAGCGTCACTCTCCGTACGCAACTACTCACATGAATATTGGTCGGTCGGGGCGGTGTCGGCGAGGTACTTTCAACCCTCCATACATCCGCGCTCGGTGATCTATTGTTTGCCGAAAGAAATGAAACGAGAAAAAACCTCGTTCCCAAACGCATCGTGAGAATTCATCAAATGTGCTCCCCGCCTTACTGGGAGATGCACTAGCTGGAATCAATAAAATAATATCAGGTTACCTTTCACTGGTCGATACTTTTTGTAAGATGGTCGCCGTTCCTTTGAATTTTTGCCAATTAGTTAGCTGTTGTATTTTTGTATGAAGTTAGTCTCCGGGTGGCTGGACTTTTTATTACTTAAAGATGGTAGACAATTATTTATTTATCTGCATTCTTATGAAATATACGTGTTTAGTAGTAGATATATCTGAAATAAAGACGGGTTATCATCACAGACACAGTTCAGATCCTGTAAATATGGATGCAGGAAGAACAGAATCATTTCCTCGCTAAAAATAGGTACAACTAGAATCTTATCTTTCAGAAACCTATTGTCACCGACTGACTGGGTCGAGCAAGGAGACATTTGTAAGTTCAGAAAATCAAGATGATTACCGAACTTCAGTAGCCTACCTACTTATATGTAGGTAAGTACTTTTTGCAAGAACTCTTCTCCATTACGTAGCCATGCTACGGCTACGCGCTACGCTACGGGCTACGCATTTTTAAGTAGGTAGCTGTCAAATAAGACAGACAATTGCTACACATTACACAAATTTCTATGTTAAAAAATACTTAGCTAGTATTGCAAGACGTAGACTGTTCGTAAACAGCGTAGCAAGGCCATGAACTACCCTTATTCATATTACCATATCCTATTTCGTTACTTGACAGTTTTTTATCAATTTTTTGTTTTGTTGCATATTTGTTTGTTTTTGTAATACACCCGGCGGCATTTTGTCTTTACAAGTGTCGTTCCCATCCCTTTTTTACTAGACTCAGGAAAAGGAAGGTTAATGAGTTTAACCGTCTATACATGGCATGCCTACTACCTATGTAGGAATGAATGTTCGATCGTAGCTTACCTAAATACTGATCCGATTTTGAAAAATGAGGTGTCCATTTTTACACCTACACTCATAAGCTATGTATTTTTATAAAGGTTTTTTTTTGTGAAAAGTCAGAGACCTAGTAAAAGCACGTGCTTTGTTTTTGATGATTATTCAGATGGCACTTTACATTAGAATATTGCCTTATTACGGCCCCGATTTACGAGTTGCAGGTCGTGGGTTCGAATTCGAACCCAGACTAGAATAATTTAATCACCACTGTTCTCAAAACGGTGAAGGAAAACATCGTGAGGAAACCGGAGTGTCCTAAAACCAAAAATTCGAAGACATGTGACATTTACCAACCCGCACGGGGCTCGCGTGGTAGATTACAGCCCACTCCCTCTCGAAGAGAGGAGGTCTGTGTCCCAGCAGTGGGAACATTATAGGCTGATTATGCTATTGCCTTATTTATCAGCAAATGTATGTCATTTAAAGCTAGAGAGAGACCTACGACCTCTCTGGTGAAAAAAATGTGGAAGACTCTGGGACATGAATTAATGATAATCACCTCCGCGTTTATGTCGTGATGGCCCAGTGGTTCAGGCCTTGCCTAATGCACGAGGTTGTGGTTTCAAATCCATGCAAGTAACAATGTGACTTTTTCAATTCATATGTACTTTTTGACTTTATCTTCGACATTACTAACATCGGTGAAGGAAATCACTGCGAGGAAACCTGGATCTGTCTTGAGTAAGTGTCGTGACAAATGCTCATACCTTCTCTGTATGAGAAGATGCCTTTACCCTGCACTGGGAAAATAATAGGGTGGTATTATTATTAGACCCTGGAGCTTACCTTGACACTGTCGAAGCGGGTGTCGGACTGTATGTCGGTGCGGTGCGGCGGCGGCGGCACGCTGGTGTTGCGCCACCGCGCGCACGCGACGCCGCGCCACCGTGCCGCCGCCGCTCGCCTCACTGCCTGACTCATGCGCATGGATTCCTGTTTTGTACCAACTACCACTGTACTATCACCGTAACATTATGCCCAAACGATCTGCCAACGCATTGTCTTTGAACTTACTGTTTGGCGATAAATGTCAGTGTTGATTTACAGTTGTTAAAACTCGACGACCGGCTCATTGTGTAGGTACCGTTTGCTGTATATTATAATACTCATATTGACTAAATTACGTTTCAGTAAAATTATTATTTTCACTCTATTGAAATACCGTGGAAAAGGACGTAATCCTAGAAGCGAGTTAGTTTAATCATGTACTAGCTGCGCCCCGCGGTTTTACCCGCGTAAATGTCGATCTCGTGGGACTATCGGGATAAAAAGTAGCCTATATGTTAATCCAGGGTGTCAGCTACCTCCATACAAAATTTCATCAAAATTGGTCCAGCCGTTTGAGCGTGAAGAAGTAACAAACATATAAACACACACACCCCCACACTCACAAACTTTCGCCTTTATAATATTAGTGTGATTTAGTAACTATTCTATCAGCCCCATATAAACGGAATTTCTTGGTAAGTGTCTAATTACGTTGATTTAAAAACTGACCAAGTGCGAGTCGGACTCGCATACGAAGGGTTCCGTACCACAGGGCAAAAACGCCGAAAAAAACACGTTTGTTGTATGGGAGCCCTCCTTAAATATTTATTTTATTTTGTTTTTAGTATTTGTTGTCTAACAGCAACAGAAATACAAAATTTGTGAAAATTTCAACTGTCTAGCTATAGCGGTTCTTGAGATACAGCCTGGTGACAGACAAAGGGACGGACGGACAGACAGCGAAGTCTTAGTAATAAGGTTCCGTTTTTACCCTTTGGGTACGGAACCCTAAAAAAGAGGCTGAGTACTTAAATATTTATAACGATGACAGTCTACAGACGTATGCTGAATTGCTGGTTAATCAAAGAAAATATGAACGGTAGTGGTCACGGAATATCTATGGTAGTGGTTTAGCTGTGCGGCGCGGCACTGCGGGCGCTGGCCGTGCGGCCCGGGCGCTGCTGCTGGCCTGCCTCACTGACGAGCCCAGCGGAGGTCTATTGCTATAATATGTTTAATACATCGTAAGTCACCACCTCTGGTTAATACGGCAGTATCTAGGTTTCAGCTATCGTTGGTCGCAGCTGCGTCACTATACACAAGTGCCCGTCTCTCGACTGTCGTTTCTACGACTACAAGATGTAGTTACGATATTGAAAAGTTCTACTTATTCATTGTTTAATTAAAATAGAATAGAATAGAATAGAAATACTCTTTATTATGTACACCAAATAAATTACAGACATAAAAATAGAAACTGTACATAGGGTGACACAATGGGCTAATAACCTCATTATATCTAATTAAGTAGCATTGAATATCGTTGAGTTGATCAAGGAAAGTCTTCTCCTTAAATTCGAGTTAAATTTTAGGTTATTACTTACTGCTACAACTTCTACGGAGCACCACTACATAATGTTCGTTACAACTGGCCCCAGTCCCACAAGCATCACCTTTCGATCGTTAAGCAGGTACGACCCACACGCGGTGTTGCAAATGTCGACCGTTTGTGCCCGGAGCCCATACGCCACGCTCGACATATTGTTTTCTCAACCGGGTATCATTTGTCACAATTAAAAGATTGTCATTCTGGCAATATAATTATAGAGATGGATCTTGACTGTGTTTATTAAAAATAATTTATAGGTATATAAACGTCGCAAGTGTTGGTAAGTGGGGCGGCTGGCGGCCGGGCGGGCGCGGCATGCGGCGCCTGACGCGCGGAGACGCGCGTCTGCGCAGGTACCACGTAGCCGCGCCATACTGATTTTATTGCGATCTTGATTAATATTTATGATTCAATTCTTTGTACCTCTCGTGAATTACATATGACAGTACGGTCCGCACAGCTCGCGCTGACCGTAATTTGATAAATCGGTTTAGGCAAACTCTTAAGTATTAGCGATTCGCAACGCATTTCCACGGGTGATGTAGGTGTTCAAGAGTCGTAAAATCAGCATGAATCATGATTAAATGTAACAGTAAATAACATGCAAATAAACCTATATATATTTTAAAATTGCTTTCACCCTTTCGTAGGTATAGTCAGCGTTCAGATTGGTCAGACACTGCAATTAAGTTATGCATGCAAGATGCTGGTGTTTTGATTTCTTAAAATAAACTCTCGAGCTTATTGATATGAAAGTAACAATTGTCGCAGGCCGCTGCAGCAGCCCACCCACTTTGCGTCATCTGATAGAACAACTTTCTCGGTTTTTTTTTTGGTTGAAATTCAAAGGGTAATCCAATCTGACAAGCACGAATGATTTGCGACAATTGTCAATCATGTACCTACTTACAAATAAATCTGAGATGCGAATAATTACCTAAATACTTATGCTAATTCTCGCACGTGGTGCTATTAGAAAGTTGGAAGAAAATAGTGGGTTGTTCTGAGTGATGGACAGCTGATAGTGGAGTGCGGACATGTCCTCGATGACAACGGGGCGGTGTCGGCGGCGCACGCGGCACCGGCGCGCGGCGGACACACGGTAGCAGCGCGGCTCATAAACAAACGCTCCTGTTTGACAGATACAATCAGCGACCGCGCGCCGACGATTGTCAGTGACCCATTCTATTGTGACAGCCACGAACTATGCCAAAAAGAAAAGTCATTACAATTAACCGGTTACATTTTTAGTTCACTTAGGTACCTATCAGTTGAGACGAACTAAGGTGTTCATCAATGTGCATCATGGTGGTCTCATTCAGGCGTCGAGAACATTCGGTATAGAACCTACAGTACAGTATGTGTACAATATACAGACAAATCAGTTAGGTACTTAGTTGTATTATCTAATTGAGTGTACCTCAATCAATTAGATATGTACGTTGTACGTACCTACCTATTTGTACTTACCCACATGAGCAAAAATCGACTAACATTAACATTGTTATTACATATCTATTGTCTGTACCTACATTTGTGTAAATTAATTATAATTTAAAAACTATATCACGGTAATATTATCTATACAGTATTCTGTCTTCATACAAACGGTCGGAACGCGAGTCATACCTACGCGCTTCGAGTTCGGTTTACACTAGGTAAACAAACACACAGTCTCGAATGCTCCGCAGTGACGAACGGACGCCGGATGGTGTGATGGTTTCGTGCCACAGAAGCGTGCGATTTGTGACAAATATTTATTGAGATAAGTACAAGTACTTAATCATCATCATCATCATCATTTCAGCCAAAAGACGTCCACTGCTGGATATAGGCCTCCCCCAAGCACTTCTACTTCGACCGGTTCTGTGCTTCTCGCATCCAACGGGTTCCTGCGGCCTTCACAAGGTCGTCGGTCCACCTTGTGGGAGGCCTTCCAACGCTACGTCTTCCGGTACGTGGTCGCCACTCCAGAACCTTTCGGCCCCATCGGCCATCTGTTCTGCGAGCAATGTGCCCTGCCCACTGCCACTTAAGTTTGGCAATTCTGCGGGCTATGTCGGTTACCTTGGTTCTCCTGCGGATCTCCTCATTCCTGATTCGATCACGCAGGGAAACTCCAAGCATAGCCCTCTCCATTGCCCTTTGGGTGACTTTTAGCCTTCTTATAAGGCCCGTTGTGAGCGACCACGTTTCAGTGCCATAAGTCATCACTGGCAACACGCACTGGTCAAAGACTTTCGTCTTGAGACACTGCGGTATGTGGGACGAGAAGATATTGCGTAGCTTCCCGAACGCTGCCCAGCCGAGTCGGATTCGACGATTGACCTCTTTCTCGAAGTTAGACCTACCTAACTGGACAGTTTGTCCGAGGTAAACATACTCGTCCACGACTTCGAGTGTAGCGTCTCCGATCTTTATGGGAGTGGGTGTTACATGGGCATTTGACATGACCTTCGTTTTGTCCATGTTCATTTTAAGACCCACTCTTTCGGAGGCTCTACTGAGGTCATCGAGCATTGTACTGAGGTCCTCCATAGTCTCAGCCATGACTACGATATCGTCGGCAAACCGAAGGTGAGTTATGTACTCGCCGTTGATGTTGATGCCAGCCCCTTTCCAGTCCAAAACCTTGAAGACATCCTCCAGTGCAGCGGTGAACAGTTTCGGAGAGATAACGTCTCCCTGTCTTACACCTCGCTGCAGAAGGATAGGTTTCGAGGTCTGATCCTGGAGTCGGACTGACATAGTGGCGTTTTCGTACAAACACTTCAGCACCTCGATGTACCGATAGTCGATCTGGCACCGTTGAAGAGACTGCAGCACAGCCCATGTCTCGATCGAATCAAAGTACTTAATATCTATAGATATTGTGCTGTTTTTGGTTGCTTGAATTCGTAAATAAGTGTTTTTTTTTAATCTACTAAGTATTCAAAACACACAACATGTATTTCTATTGAACTCTTCCTATTTCATTCACAATGAATTTCATTTTTTTAAATAAAAAGTATAATATTTACCTGTACAGTCACGAGCACTAATATGTCAACACTTGGCAACTTTCAATTGCGATTTTTTCACAAAATAAAGAATGCAACGTTGAAATACGACACTTTGCATAAACCTATGGGTTCGAAAATACTTTCCTAATAATATAAAATTTCATTCGAAAATAAAGGAGAAAATCGCTTTTGAATAAAGCCAAGTGTATACATACTTATGCTCGTGACTGTACAATCACAAAACTAGAAAGAAACTCAAGTAGGTTGAAGAAATTAAAATACTCTAGGCGGGGAGCCCTATGGCGTGTTTACGTACCGCGCGGCTCTAGGTATTCCTAGAACAGGGCCGAGTCACAATACTGTATAGATAATATTACCGTGACTGTATCGACAATGAAACGACTTTCGTTACTGACTGTAGGTACCTGTGAACCTTTGATGAATGAGAGGGAAAATCCTTTTAACCGGATTAAATTGTCGTGTCTTCGGATTTGATTGAGGCAACTTCCTTACTTTTTTTATTTTTTTTTATTACAAAATCTTTGTTTGTCGAAGATCGAGTAAAGATGAAGATTATTACGGTATTTTCAAAATTATTCACTAATAACTTGTCACTACTTTGTGTAACTGTAAGTTGTATTCCTTAGATTGAAAAACAAACAAAAGAAGTCACAATTTCGGGAAGTCTGTAAGAAAATGGGGACGTTATTTTTATTTTAGAGGGTAAATACGAGTACATAAACTGTTTTCTCGATGGTGTATAGGATTTTAAGCGCTCATCTGCTACAAAGAATGTCTTTAAAGGGTGGTTACAGGCAGTCTAGATAGGTAGGTAAGCCTAGAAAGTCGATCACCGAGATTGATGCAGCCGGATTTAAAATAAGTAGACTTAATTCAAAGAATTTCGGAAAAGGCAGGATTAAATACAACACATCTGCATTATAATGTTGGGCTCTTAAAACAGTTTCGTTAGGGCCAGTAGATATCGCCACTCAGTGCTACGCCTGACACTCGGATCCAGGAGCAAAAAACAAAGCCTTAATTAACCATTATTATAAATACAATGCAGCATTTAATAGCGTCGTGAATTAAAAGGCTCCGTTAGCCTGTTATTTATGAATTGATCGACTTCTGTCCGGTGACGAAAGCAGACCACTTCGTGATCAACGGTGCTCCAAAATCAATGCTAAACACAGTTGTCCCAAGCTTATCTTTACGACTGGATTGTATGGGTACCCACTTACAGCGGAATTTTAATTCGTCATGAATTCTTGTGTCTTATCTGACCTATTGAGACTGTATCAAAATATTTTTGGTAATGAGTTTAAATTGCGGTGGTGGATAACTACTAACTGGGTGGGATTTAATGATTTAAAAATGTATATAAAAAAAAATATTCCATACCTACCTTTTTATTCATCTATTTATACTAATATCTAATAAAGCTGAAGAGTTCGTTTATTTGTTGGTACGCACTACTTAATCTCTGAAACTACCAGACGGATTTGTAATATTTTTGCATTTTATAGTCCAATTCTTGAGGAAGGCTATACTTAGGCTATTTCACGTTAGGACTCTTATATGCCCAGCAAACAGAAAAAGGAAGAAAGTATGCTAAGCGAAAACGAACTAATAGCGCGGGCTGGCGATGCACTGCGACGCGGTCGGTCGGGGGAATACGAAATTTCACGTGGACACAGTCACACAGTCTCGGGCAGAACCTAGTCATTACTTAATCATCACTGTACTGTCCAAAAATAAATTGCATACTCGACACTACCCATAACAGCTGGTTACCTACTTACTATGTAGCACGGAGCACACTACGAAAGTCACGTAAACATCGCGTAGAAAACAAAGTTGTTTCATAGTCAAACGCGCAAAATGCAGTTTATTGCGGAGCCGGCACTCGATAGGCTAATAACCTGTCGGCACTTACAAGTTACGCGTAGTCGTGACCTCTGACCTATCATTCATTGCTTTTACTGTCGCTACCGACCGGTAGCGTACCTACAAGGCATTGGTTCAATACATTATAATGACAATGTTTTTTTTTTATCAGAAAACTAATCTGTAAAATTTAATTACAGAATGTGTTCCAATGCAAAATTTCATCACGATGAATTAAATTAATAACGTAATCTTAAATTAAATTATTTTTAAATTTATAGTTTCTTTTGCTAATATAATTTTAAATACTTAATTACTTGCGACACTCAATGGAACTATATCCAATTAGATGGAATATAAGAATAAAAAATAAACCCTTTGTTACGACGAGGATGGGATTCGAACCCACGCGTGCAGAGCACATTGGATTAGCAGTCCAACGCCTTAACCTCTCGGCCACCTCGTCTTCTGCTTTAACACACAAATACCAACTCCAAATTCGAATCTGTACGACATCTCTTAATACGTCCGTTATGAATTAATATTTCATTCTTACCACCTATAATAAAAATTGTGATGAAAACCTGAAAAAAAAAAACAAAATAAATGTTAAATACGCCTACTATACCCATTGATATTCTACAGCACAATGCAATGCCGTATTCCCAAAGTACATATTTTATGGCCCTAGACTATATTATTGCTGATCATATGATATCCGGACAGGGTCCTTATCTTTATTGCCTTTCTATCTTTGTTCATGTTTGCCTTCTATCTATATGTCAATTTAAAATCAAAATATACGCTTAAGATGGAATCAATTGTATGGCAATTGTTTACTTTGTTCGTTATCTGCACTTCCGGAGACGTTCAAGATCATTAGTATTTAAATACTTACATGTGAGGTCTAAGTTTGGTAGCAGTAATGAGTTACATATTAGAAACATTAATTCAAATTAACTATGAGATATTTTTTCAGAGGTCTTTGTTTATTAATAATGTGGTGTCTCAACAACAAAGTATTTTTTCTTTAATAATAATAAAAAACACCTTTTATGATTAAATATAAACTTGTTAGGTAGGTATGTATCTACCTACTCACCAATCAATCCATTCCAATCTTGCTGTATTCAATTAATCAATTAAGTAGGTAGTGGTTCGATCGATTTCATTGGAATGGAACTATTAATAATGACCAGGGGTAGGCACGTGAGCACGTCCGTGTCAGTAGTCTTGAAAAACGGTGGATGCGTGGCTTTTGTAATGTGTCCACATTCTCGTTGGCTACGCACGTAGCACTGCCCTCCCGAATATTTTCTCGTAGGTGACAGAAAAAATCAAAGAAGTAATATTGTGTCGGGGGTTGTTCGCGCACGGTCAACAATTTACATTCCTCACGACTTGAGGTCGGCATGCCGGGGTCGGGTCGATTTCTACATGTAAAGGATCATAAAAAATCGTGACAAAAGAAATCATTAGGAATTTACAGAAACCTGCGTGGTTCACGGAATGATTGTTAAACTGACCATAGGAATTTTTGAGGAAATGGGTATAAATCTTCAATTCCCGGGAGGTTGTTCGGTTGTTCTAATCAGATGAGGGCACGAGTTAAACAAATAGCAGGCAGGAAAGGGGCGGCTGCGGCGCGGGCGCCGGGCGAGCGGCCGGGCAGGCAGGATCAGGGGTCACGCAGCGTGCAGCGGCTGCCCGATTAGTTAGTGGTTTAGTACGACGTCGTGCACCCTCCAGCTGACTACTGGACGTACCTGACTACTGATAGATTGCACTAGTCGTAGAAACGACACATTCGTTTAAATGGACAATGGTTGAATCACAGCGGTAACTGTTGTCGGTAATTGTTGTTGAGCATTCTTGTTTGTAAGATAATTAAGACGGCTTTCAGCATCTATTAATTTGGCTTTTTAATTAGTTGGATTTTACGCTAGTGGAGTTAGAAAAATAAAGAAATCACGCATTATTAAGTTTACCTATACCTAATAATTCGTAGGTATGTTAGGTTTTTAATTGTTTGTTTGTTTTGGTTTTTAATAACATTTAAAAATCTAACAGAACTGAAATCAAATAGCACTGCTTTAAAAAATGATAATTAAGTATGTAATAGGTAATTGTTAAGTACCTACGTAATCCAACCTAGTTTTGATATTGATAGGCGATAGCGTATTTTAAGTAGCTAGGTAGGTACAAATGTAAAATTTAGAAACTCGTCTGATTCTTTTGACAACGTGTTTTTAATATCGTACAGTACCGCGATCCCGATACCGGTCAGAAAGCGGTTACATCAGGCTATTGTCTCAGTTTATTGACTTTGCTCAGATAAGTGAGCTATTAGCCTGCGATCGGCTCTCGACAAATTTGGCAATACATTGAGACCCTGCGCTTCGTGCAGGATTAATGACAAGATGTTGCAGTAGCGGCCTCAGGCACTGTGACTTAGTAAGGCCGTTGCTACAACTGCATTCTTGATTTTTATTGATTTTGAGAAGGGTCATTGAAGTATTAATGAATAAAACATTCCTTTTATGGGTCAATATCAACAAAGTGATTTTTTGTTCAATTTTGGTGGCGAATTTTTTTCTTCAGTTTTCGTGAAAAATAATGACCTGGTATAATAATAGAAAGTCCAAGCTGGAAGGATCTTCAAGAGGTCTGAGAATATCTCGATAACTTTTTGAGATATTTTAGTTCAAAGTCTAATGTGGCCACCAAAATTGAAAATCGCCCACCAAAATCGAAAGTGCCCACCAAAATTGAAAATCAGTGGCACCAAAATTGGATTAGAAGGTGAATCTGAAACAATGTGTAAGGTAGATATCTCGGGAAATATTATTTCAGCCTGTTCGGGATTGCTCTTTATTCTTGCTTTTCTTCTTGACCCCTGTAACACAGGTTTTGCCTAGCACGGGGGTCATTGGTCATTTATTTTGGACCAGGATATTCGCATGCTTAAATTGTCACTCTGTATTTGTGTACTTACCTTTTTATGTCAAATAAAATGTATTATTTCCTTTATTCATTTACATAATCTTATTTTATTGTATTTTTAAATATTTCTTAAATATAAAATAAGTATAAAAAACATTTAAAATATAAAAAAATTGCGATCCGCCGGTGTCGGGAGCAGGGTCCAAGCTACCGGTGGTTAGGGCTCCAGAGACAGGAACCTCCTCACAATGCGAGCCGTATCGAGGAGTACTGCCTTCTGAATCAGGCCCTTGACCCAACCGCCTAACGAGAGCCTCGATAGATGTTAATCAAGGCTTTCGGCCATCAGTTCATTGGCCGATACGACAATCGGCACAATGATAGCCGAGCTCACATTCCACATGTCAACAAACTCGTGTGCTAAGTCGAGATATTTAATTTGCTTCTCTTTCTCAGCTTTCACGAGGTTCCCGTCACGTGGAATGGTAACATCGACAATCATTATCTCGTCTATCACTACTATATCAGGTTTATTGGCAACAATAGTCCTGTCAGTAATGATAGACCGATCCCAGTACATTTTCAAGAACTGGGTCGGGCACATACTTGTAGTACACCAAAGGTCACCAAAACGTAGCCAGGATACGGACGCTAAGAAGTCTACACCGGGCTCATGAAGAGCCCGATAGAAGCGCCCGTGAAGCTCCTTGCTTTGCCATACCTTCTTGCGGTCATCAGTAGAAAGTACTACAGGTTTGCGCCAGTTCTCTTTAGCCATGGAGAGCGGGATGAGCCCCTTGTCCACTGCGACCACATCACGGTGCATACCCACTTCGGCTTTTAAAAAATATTCCCTGAGACTGCACACCTCGCGGTTGTGGAGGGTCTTCGCATTTAAAAAGCCTCGACCCCCACACTTCCGCGGGATATACAGTCTCATCACCGATGATCGTGGGTGATGCATCCGGTTTGCGGTCAATAGTGTACGGACTCTTCTATCCAGGGCGTCGAGTTCGGTCTGAGTCCATTTGGGTATGCCGAAAGAGTACATCAAAACCGGCATGACCCAACCATTGTTGGGTCATGCCGGTTTTGATGTACTCTTTCGGCAGCGCCTGTCGCCTTCAATGGAAGGCGCGCACCTTATTTCCGCCCGAAAGAAGACTATTTAATACCTTCTTCAGGCGACAAAAGAAGCGCTCCTTCAACGATTGCTTCATGTCAGCATCGTTGATGCCTAACGCTTCCGACATACCCAAATACTTATAGCTTTCGGATGAGGAGAGGGATCTGAGGCTTACCTATGGAATCGGAGAGTTGAATTCCCTCGGATTCCATAATCTCCCCTCGCTTTACATGCATGACTGCATTATTATTATTGTTATTATTTATTCTTCTTTCTGCCATTCTCTTATTAAGCAGCCTCTCTTCGGTGGTCTGTTTTGGCATTCTAAAAAGCAACAAAATAAAAATATAATGATAAGAAACTTGGTCATTACTCATTAGTAGGTCAAACTAAAACTCAAAGCATAACAGGCACTTTTAAATTGTCAAGGAGTCGGTTAGTCCGAAAATATGAAGCTATTTCTAAAAATATGAAGCTAGGTCCTTATAATAATAGACCACTTAGGTACTGCCAAGTAGGTACATAATATTTATTTATTTGCTAATCAAACTGACTTGCAACTTAAAAACTGGCTTTATAGGTACAAACAATACTTACAGTATATACTTAAAACTTGGTGGCTCGTTTTCAATTTTGGTGGCGTGAAAACGCCACCAAAACCACCAAAATTGAGCCACCAAAATTGAAACCAGATATAAAAAAAAACTTTAAAAATAGGGGTTTTAAGTTACAATTTATTTAATATCACTGATTTATGCGTAACCCAAATCACTACCTATAATGTGTACCTTACTATTAAAACACTTTAAAATTAACAGCAAATCGATCCACCAAAAACTGAACAATTCTTGTCCCCCGTGCCACCCAAGATGATACTTACGTTTTTGGCGGAAAATCAGAGCACTAATCACACACCTGTTACGCGCAAGTGCCGGCGCATGACTGAGAGGTGTGAAATAATAAAACGCGATTGATCGCACACGCACGAAACTTCATTTTATAGTATGTTGAATATGTGCCACCAAAATTTAGATTTTAGCTTGGACAAGCTTTGATCGAGTATCCTGTGCTTTTAAATAAGATTTTCTAATATAGTTAATTGTTTTTAGATAATGTGTCATAAGCATACACTAATGAACTGGTTTATTTTTTATTGTATAGCAAATTGTTACTTTGGTGAATGCAATTATATCAAAAAATGGAGCTGGGACAAGCCACCTAACTTGAATTACAAGGCGATTTTTTTTTTCCTGATTATTTAAATACACATATAAAAAAAAAATGTGGCCCTAATTGAACCAAGTTACGTAGTTCACTATAAAAAAAAATAAGAAACATCCTATCATTTAACACCTCGATTCTCAACGTGGACGCGTAAAATTTGCTGTGGGGATATTCACCCTTATGAAGCTACTTTAACTTTCAACATAAACTTCAATTCATGACGCTCTGCATGATCATGTACTTTTTAGTATAGGTGCTAGGTACTTACCTAACTGCATACAATAATTAAAAAATATTTTACTAGAAAATATTAAATAACATTGCCACCATGCACTTGCGTCAGCCGTCGATTTATTTAAGAATTTGTGATCTACCTATGTATTCATGATGGATGATCAATAAATTATACAGGGTAGCAGGGACATCGACACTTTTCTCACCTCCAAACACTCAAAAGATTAAAAAAAACCGGGCAAGAGCGAGTCGGACTCGCGCACCGAGGGTTCCATACCATCGTATGTTTTTAAATTTCATCGGCGAAGCCTATATTCGTCAGAGTATTTTAACACTGCACGCTGCGATGCGGTATAGAATATTGCAGTTTTAGGTCAGCGCCATCTCTTGACCGATAGTGGAACTAATGTAACTTTTGTTGATGATTTCTAAAAAAGTGTGCTATTTAGAGACATCGTTTTATTTTTCCTGTAATCTTTACATACATTTCTATCACATACAATAATGTCAGATTTTACTCAATGCAAACTTCGGAGATAAGGGAATGGTAACTTTTTTTCATTTTTCATCAAAAGTCAAAAACTATGCGGCCTAAAAAACGAAAAAGTGTTTGAGTATGTGCAAACTGCGCTCTGTCATATACCCCACATGCACTGTACCTACATTCGTTTTTCGAGTCTTGGCCAACCACAGAACAGATAAAGAACGGCGAAAATATGCGGCGTTTTGGCATAAGTATTTGGTAAATTGAGATTAACAAAAATACTAGTTGAGAAAACAGCAGTAAACTGATGGTTCTACGGTTCAATAAACATAACAAAAAAAATAATTTTCTGTGATGCCCGACCATTCACATACTAAAACAAAATACATGCACCAACTTTTATAAAAATCGTTTTTTTTTTTAATGAACTGTCAACAAAGTAACAGTTTCAGTAGGTGCCTACTGTAAAGTGCGCGCAATAGCTCAGTTGTCATCAATTTTTCGACCCACAAGAACAATACCCGATATACGCTCACTCATTACTGGGTACCTGTTATTCTAATTAAACTTCAAAGTAAATAAGTTGTAACATGTTTTATTTTGTAAATAAAACGTCTTGATTGTAAAAGATATTACCTTACTAACCATCTGTTCAAGTAGATACATAAAATATGTAACAATACCAAAGTATTTAGGTACGGCCAACCGAATTTTTAATTATTTATTTAATACCTATTTTTTTTTTTTTTGATTTGTCCTGTCCTTCTGAGAGGTAAGAATTCTTAAGAATCGAAATGGGTTTGTTGCGGAATGTTTCTTTCATTCGGTTTTTTAATAATTTAACTCGGACTACGGACAAGGAAAAGAAGTTAAAAACTAATATTAATTAAGTATATCTACCTATGAAGGTAAACTCTGTATTTCAAAGATTATTTCCGCGGAACATTATGAGAACAATGCTACAAATGTTTGCTGCTAACCTATTAAGCATGTGTTATTCGTTATATGGCAAGATACCAAATGAATGAATAAAATCATTAAAAAAAACATCTAAAAAACTCCAGCAAAAAGACTGCTCCAGGTGAGGCTCGAACTCACAACCCCGGCATTGCTCACGAACACTGTCTTATAAGTACCGTGCGCTAACCAATTGCGCCACTGGAGCGATGGTCGGGCTGTCCAAATTACAATATGGTTGCCCCATGCCCCCTCCTCCCTGCCCCTCGACCCTTGCATCCATTCACGAAGAGAGAACTGCGTCATAATTTATGTAAATTATTATTTGATTTTATTTTCGTTAGTTTTTACGTATCATGGTGTTTCACACTTGTTTGATAAATTGCTATATCCAGCTATGTTAATAGTTGTCGATAGAATCACCACGCCCCGTAGAATAATTTCGTTATCTTATAACTATGTACTAGGTATGTACTCATATCAGTCATTTCATACACGTTATTTTATTACTGTTAATTGTTAGCATTATTATCAAATTAAACTATTGTTGTGTTATACGATACCTCATCATCATCATCTGCCTAGCCTTTTCCCAACTATGTTGATGGGGTCGGCTTCCAGTCTAACCGGATGCACCTGAGTACCAGTACCTATTTTATATGGAGCGACTGCCTATCTGACCTCTACAACCCAGTTACTGGGTAATACGAAACCCCTTGGTAAGACTGGTTCCGTTATGCGAAAAATATTGTTAGGTAATAGTTTGTTTAAATTTCATTTTCATTTTTGGTTTTTTTTTTAATTTTTTTGTTTTGTATGTTACCTTACTTAGCTCTTAGCAAATTAATATAGGAAGGATATTAAGCTATGATTTGGAGTTAAGTACACTGAACTAAACTTAATTAAGTTAAACATTTAGGTAAATATTAGGGTTCCGTAACCAAAGAATATGCACCCTACTATCAAGCTCACGCCTGTACCTATACAGTCTATCCGTATGTCTGTCACGTTTGAATTTTTTGCAAACTGCATTGTGGAAAAAATCGTTACTTTGACCTCTATCATGGTAAAAACAAGGTAGTAGGTAAGTAAATAGTTTGTGATCCGGAACCCATAGTGCACTAGTCCGACTCGCACTTGGCCGGTTTTATAAACTTCACTTTTTTATTTTATAAAAAAAACAGACATGACCTAAGGCGCGGTCACTGTCGGACTGCTTATAAAAGAAAGAGACGATGACACAACGCTGGTAATTTATTGCAAAATATGAAGCTATTAACTATTTACAAAAAATCTATTGTTTGGACTAAAAAAATAAAACACGAGTGCTTTAGTATGTTGCTTGTAGAATAATCTGACAAAAAATCATAATGATTGTATGTATAATGTATATCAGTATGGTTTTGATTGTGAAAATAAAGTTTTAAGAGGTATAAAATTAGTTGTACTTAATATGTTTTCAACACACTATCTAACTAGCTTAAATCCTAAAGAATATCATATATTTTCCTGATTTGGTTTACTGTATTCGTAGGCATTATAAAACTGGCGTTTTTTGCGTTTAGGTCCTGTGGTCCCCTTAAGAGATTTTGGTAGCCTTTATTCATGCCAATTTGAAAACCAAAATAAAATAATCAATAAATAAAGAACACTAAAATGAATAATTAAATTAACTACCTAACAAAAAAAATATGTACGAGTAGGTAAGTCTATAAGATTTCCAAATTCTCAAACATTGACGATTGATGTCGCAATCATGTTCGCCTATGATTCACGTGTTTACGTAGAGAATATCGACTCACTTGCACTGTACTGACGGGACGGTAGTGTTACCAGAAATTCACCCGTAACATTTTCTACTTCCTCTAAGTAATTCCCATTACTTATGTATCTTACGCATCATCTTTTGGACTGTATGTATGTACTAGATAAGTACGTATTTGCATTTTTTTTTTATTATCGTAATATTAATGTTAAGTTAAAGAGAACTGATAATATATAATGGCGCCGATTCTGTTGTTCACAAACTAAACTAAATTTAAGTTCATGCATCTTTTTCTTTCTATGTCATTAAGAAAAGGACAGAAGATAAATATTAGTTTAGTCCTGTCAAATTAAGATACTCCATAGACAATTTAGACGAGATTAAAAAATTGGTTATAAAAATACGTCAATTTACGTCAGGCGCTGACTAATTTGACAGGACTAAACTAATATCTATCTTCTGTCCTTTTCTTAATGAAATAGAAAGAAAAAGATGCCTGAACTTAAATTTAGTTTAGTTTGTGAACAACAGAATCGGCGCCAATACCTGCCTATTTCATTGAACTGTTTAACTTGTAACGAGTAGCTTCGGTAGTTGTTGGTGGCTGGCAGCGGTCAGGCTGCGCCGGTGTAGGTACACCCGCGCTTGCGGCCATTCGATTAGCGCACTACAATGATATGTTAATGGCCTATCGAGAAATATAGTTTATTGTTCATAGACCTCAACCGCGCATCCTGCTACGGCTGCTACCAACTATGCGTCGGCGCAACTTCAACATCGCTGCAAGCGCAATTAATGATTTGTATTACCTATAATTATTTTGTTTGGTGGTGTGCGGGTAAGCGTAGGTACACTAGAAATGTAAAATAACTTCTTTCTTAAATCTATGTTAGGTACCTATGCATAATAAGTGGTGAATAATAGACAATAAAGTGAAATTGGGCAAGGCCTGGGTAAAATACTAGAAGAGATTTGGTGGATGGATCAGTAGTTTGATAGATAGCGGAATAGTAAACAAGACGAGGGAGCAGGAATTAAAGACGTCGTTCTACTAGAAGGGTTTACGATATCAACATCTTGCCACTGAACTGACACATGACGCGAATGCGATTAGCACACTCTGGTGGACGGCAGAATTACTTGACAATAAGACTACTACAGAAAATCTTTTTGAGGCTGACTGTACGGCCTAGTCGACCAGTATGGCCCAAGCTAGCTGGTCTTTGATGTCAGTAACTTATTAATCGCATATACGAAGTGATTTAAGTTAGATCAACGGTGAATGGTAGACTCCGTCGCGCCAGACAGTGAGCCTTTACTTAAAGGGATAAAGACCTACTTAATGTTAAACGCCCTAAAAGAGAATTTGTATGTCATCATTAGTTATTGTCAACAAAAGGGTCATAAACTATCGCAAATTAAATTAAAGCTCGGATAGGCGCATGTAACGCAATTCAAGCAAGAGTTGCGTCGTACGACGCGGCGGCGGTACGACTTACGAAGCGGGCTAATGGTATTGAGTAGAAATATCGAGCGGCGGCAAACTGACTGATCAGACCGATTGAGCAGGACAATTGCCCTTAATGAAAGTAATTAACACGACGCGATCGGCCGGCATCGATAGCGAGCCGCCATGCCACGCTGCGCCAGCGCAACCGATCGCGCAGCCAGACACCACAATATGCGCCTAAATCAACCTACACACGCTCCGATTTAATTAGAAAATAAATCACTCTTCTATTACACCCAATTCACTCGGTGTAAGGATGCAGAACATCTGTACCTGGACCTCGACGATGACATGTGAAAGTTACAAATCGGCTGTCTCACTACCTTACTTATTTGATTTTTCTCCCACAGTAAGGTGCGTGTATCTCAACGCAATTTCGATTCATCAACAGGTAGTTCGGCTGTGGAATATTTTTTCTGTGTTCATTCAAGCCGTTCAAATACCCAAAATCAGCTGATTCAGGTAAACATATTCCGCAAAGAGAATCGGTTTGTAAAGACGACTTGGATCACCGTCTGACTGCGTGAGAAAGTATATTACTGGTTATACACATAAACGTGAAATATATATACATACATGTATTCTGCCAAAAATGGACCAGATTCTCACTGATCGACTTAACTTTGAAGATTATTATGAAAAAAAAAATGAAAAAAAAATGAAAAAGTGTTTATTCACAGAAACAATTTTTTACATATTATATTTACCTCCGCCAAACTGCAACACAGTTTGTTGGCAGACGTAGCTCCTTTTTTTGTAACTATTAACATATTTAATTTTTTACTGACACTTTTTCACATACATGTAAACTACTATTAGTAATTATGTAATTACTATTAGTTTCGATATGATCCCCTTTTTTTCTGCGGTCGAGGTGCAGAAACTCTGGAGCATGCTATAGACTATAGAGAACTCTCACCACACTGCGTTTCTATCTGTACCTACTAGGAAAAAACGCGTAGGTACCTATCTACTCCTGCTGCATAACCATTCTCTCTCTCACACGCACCCTTGAAGTACGCACACACCCCCACACTCACCACTCATACACTTACACATCCTTGTGGTCACTCACTCACACACTCACACTCAAACACATTTACACCGGCACACAAATGTATTACTTTACCACCCTCACGCTAAACTCCTGTCTGCCGCTATACCTACATGACTCACCACCCTGTATGGCCTAACACTGTCTCCTAAGATACAGGACTACCTAGTTTAGGAGACAGGGTTACTTGATCTGTTTAGATTTATGTAGTTATACCATATTACTTTGTACTTCTGCTCTTGTGTACCATGAATCTTGTGTGTATCGTAATAAAGATTATTATTATTATTATTACTCCACATTCAAAACCACAGTACCTATGTACTTGTACTTAATCTTGAAGGTTAATCCATATTATTGTTGACGCTTGAAGCGTTATATAATTCGTGGAATATGAACGGGCAAGCAACACTAACCCACCTTTGTTTGCTCACATTTTCCAATATCAAGATGTGTGTAGATCAAGGTTACGGCTGCATTTATCTTTTATGGGCACTGTAAATCAAGAACAAATTTATCGATAAAATGGTATAAAGCTAACAGTGCGACTTGTTGATCTGTTTGTTTATGATATTCTACAGATATCTAGATGCATAAGTAAATATTATATAAAATAAATATTAACCATGTCCCGGCCGAAATATTCAAGGTTAACTTCATGAGTGTTAAAGGAAAAACTGTCGTTATTTAAAGTAAGTAGGTATGGATAGATACCATGAAATCTATGTTAAGGAATCAGTAGGTTAGGTGCGATGTTTGTCGAATTAATAATGTAGGATGGTTCTGTAAATATTTTGTGTGGAATTAAGTGCGAATGAATTAAAGTTAAGAGCGCAGGCGAGTCGTGTGGATGTGTCGGGTTTAAATGGGCCATCGGTATGCGACAACGCCCTGCCCATTGCGGGCAGTTGTGTGTGTTGACCAGCACTTTATCAAGGTTACCGCCAGCACGTGATACACACTACTAAAATATTATGGAACTGCAAATTACATCCCAAAATGTCACGTGTGACATCTCAAGATAAAATCGTGATATAATATATAAAAGGTTCAATATAAATAATCATTTTCATAATAATGCATATTATGCTACGACGACTTAGTAAGTACCTACTGTGGGTCACGGTAAAACCGTGACTGTGGTACTCTCCAATTTCACGTAGTAGGTAGGTACATACTTAAGCACCTACTCACTATCTTTGTTTGTTTGCGCTTAAACGCACGGTCGTTTAAGTTGCTATGTTTTTTTATTATGATTATTATTTATGATTTTACAAATATAGGTATTGTATAGGTTATTAAACAGACATTTAACTTGAAAAGTGTCATATCCATGTCGCCTATGTTTTGGTCGGCCGTCTAATTTAATCGGAGAGAGTTTTGATAAGGACGGTACCTATTCATTAAAATCAAATGTCGTCCATCTACATATAAATAAGTATGATCAATAAGACAATCTCCATATGCATCGTTGAGGCACGGTCATATCGTCAATGTGAACGAACGAGACAATAAAAATAAGATCGAGTTCGACCAGCAAATATAAAAGAATTCCACGGCGAACGATGAATGAATCGGGCATCATTCTCAAACGAGCATGTAGTTCGTTTTGTTTGATTGTATGTCCGTAATGAAAAAGCGCGTCTGGGCTCAGGTGCACACCTGTTGAGGCGCCGAGGCCGTGGGATACGGGCATACGGCTCATGCAGGTAAGGAGACGTGCAAAAACCGACCTATTGTACTTACGATCTTTAATACCGAATATCTAGACAGTTTTATTAATTTCAACTGCTGTGGGTACTGGGTAGGTATAGGTACTTACTTTGTCTGTACCTACTATTTATATTTTGGAACTTTATTTTTTCTACAACTGGCTACCTATTACGAATAAAATAATATGTAATAAGTTAAAAAAAAACCAACACGTTTTTATCACGCACTAAGAATTTCTATTTTTTTTTCTATATTTTGCATAAAAGTGTATGCACACAATTTTGTAAGTCAAAAATTTTGAAATGAGCTGTTAGAAATGGAAACTTTTATTAAATATGGTGTTTGACAATGTTGGCAAAATGATATGGAAATAAAAAGACAGATAATGGGAAATTATTTAATGACAAAATAAGTATGAAAAAACACAAAATTACAAAGGTTTCGTCATAAAATTTTCAATCACTGTAGTTAAAACAAAACTTGTTCTTGTATTATAAAAAAAAAACATAATTAAGTAATACTTTAAAAAAAAAAATATACATACAACTGCTGCAGTAAAATTTATTTCTGGTAGTAGTTATTTTTACGATGATTTTGATTAATGTTTATTAGGAGCAATGATGTTTTTTTTAATGGAAGTGAATTGATGTCTTTGATTATTGTAATCTAGCAATTATGTTTTTTTTTTTTTTATAATAGGTACAAGAACAAGTTTTGTTTTAACTACAGTGATTGAAAAGTTTATGACGAAAACTTTGTAATTTTGTGTTTTTTCATACTTATTTTGTCATTAAATAATTTCCCAATAGCTGTCTTTTTATTTCCATATCATTTTGCCAGCATTGGCAAACACCACATTTAATAAAATTTCCATTTCTAAGAGCTCATTTAAAATTTTTGCATTACAAAATTGTGTGCATGGGTAGTTCTTCGAAATTTGATTCTTTGACTGATCCATATGGCCAAAATTTAATTTCACTTTCAGCTCTGTAACACATGTTCATATGAAAATAGGTATACCAAATAACATATATTTGAATGAGGGACTCGTTTTTATAAAGTAGTTTTCAAGATATTAATTTTGTGCCCAGATGAATCAGAATGTGTTACATATTAATCAGAAACAGAAATAAAAAGTAATAAATACACCGTTAGTTATGAATGTAAATTCTAAACAATAATTATTAATTCTTAAATAGGACTAAGACATATCAAAAGTATCATATTTAGAACAAGGTTATACTCCTGTCATTTTTTTATTATTCAAAAGGTTATAGCTAAGTAAATAATAATAAATAAGATTAAAACTACTGACTTGTACACGGTAAAAAATTGGACAAGGAGAATTACGCAACAAAAGCGCTCCTATCGTGCTGGAGAGGGGAAAAACTAATTTATTTTATTATTCATATGGGGTTTTGACCATACGAATCAGGCACAGATGAATCAGGATTTTGCCTACAATCATGCATAACTCATCGTACATACAGACTTCATTATTTTCATTTTTCTACACGAATCTATAACCCAAAAGCATCACACGAAACACAGATTGAAGTTTTAAAACAATAAAATAAATTTTATAAAGTAGGCATTGTAATCAGGATGCCACCTGAACCAAACACAGATGAATCAGGTATTTTCCTTCGTAACACCGGATCTAAGCCAACCAGCCGCACGTCCACCTTCTAGGTCGTCCGTTGCACGACTGGCTTCCCCCCGCGCTGGAAGCCAGACTCTCATTATTATTACCCGACCAAGTACGGTCAAGCGCAGCTTACGCCACATTAATCAGTATTATACGCCGGACACTTCTTTTTTACTTATTTATAAACAGACTAACGTAGTTATAACTAATACACATTTTTTTTGTAAGAGTACAATTCATTTCCTTTCGATATAATTATAATTTATATTGATGTATCAAAGGGAAAATGCGACATCGATCATTTTGTTCCGGAAAATGGCAAACGGACGCGCTATATGAATCAGAAGAACGACCTTCAAATATTTTTATTTTGTACATAGAGAGCAATTATTAAAAAAAAATCATTTGTCCCAGTAAGGGATAAACCTAAACTGTACAAAAAAAAATATTACATGCCGTTTTTTTAGTTGGTTACAGAAATATACCCACAGACATCGAAAATTTTGTCCCTGAAGAATTACCCGCATACACTTTTTTATGCGAAAAAAACAACAACTAAATGTGACATTAATAGAATTTGGCATTTATAGAATCTGGCATTATTAGAATCTGGCGTTTATAGAATCTGACATTTGTAGAATCTGGCATTTGTAGAATCTGGCATTCACAGGATCTGGCGTTTTAAACTCGTCTGACATTTCTAGAATCTGGCATTAGTCGACTAAACCGAAAAATCAGCCCTTAGTCTAATAAGTCTAAAGTCAACGAAGTTATGACTTGAGCGGTTTACTAGTAGCCACTGAAGAATTCCACTATCCACCTCCTGGCTTCATCGTCAGTCCCTCGTTATTAAGTCTAATCTGTTGGACTCGTCCAAAGAAATCATATGAGCCCAATCTCGTGGGGTTTAGGTACTAGAAGCCGCTGAAGGGTTCCACCATCCACCTCCTGGCCCCATTTTCAGAGCAGCTCCAAGATACCAAATTATTGTATTGTCGTCGGTTCTTGATACGTGTCCAGATTTTCAAGGTAATCGGACGTCTTGGTTGGTGAACATTACGTTGAAAGATTCCGTTATTTAAATAGACACAGTGGAATAATTCGGTCAAGCTAATAAAAAAATGTTAAAAAAGAAACAGAAGGACCCGAATTCGGACATGGATTATGCAATAATAATAAACATTAATTGGGCGACGAAGCTGGACGAACATTGTGCTCGACATCGCTCGTTTTGGTCGCTAGCCCGAATTGTATTGGCATCCGAATGCGGGGAAACGACAAAATGTAAGAAGGCCTATGGAGCGTACCCTTACCGATATTTTAATGAAAGCTTGCTTATACGTCAGACATGAGACACACATTGGCAATTAAATAAGTAAGTAACTAAGCACCTACATAATAAATTACCGTAGGTATGTTAAGTGTTTTAATTGAGGACGGCTGATAGCAGTTTTATTTAAAGTAAGAAGTACTGCCTAAAAGACTTCAAACTATTTTCACTTAAATAGAAATTTGTAAGTAGTAAAAAGCCTGTGAAACCTGCGTGATATGCAGATCGTCGACAAGATTTTATTTTCTTTACCATACAGGGGCGGGAGCGGGACATAAAGAAAGCACGAACGCAACGCTTTATGTGTAGGCAGAGGCCCACTCAGATATGTACGTTCCGTGTTTCAATTTTTGCCCATATCTGGTAGCGGCGGTGTGCCGCCGCGTGTAGACAGATTCAGATATGCTAAGAACGTGCAGATCGGCTCGGCAGGCGCGAGCGCCGCTGCAGCGCCCGCGATGTAGGCGTGAACAGCGCGCACCGGCCATGGCCGCTCGACCTGCAGATTTATGCACACAGCTCCCAACACTACCTGCACCCTGCGCAATGCCACATACCTACTGCATAACGCTTCAAACCCACTCATGAATTTGCAAGCTGTCTATCCCACGCACAAAGCTTCCCAGGCTGTACCAAATTTCTCTTTGTGGAGAGATATTTTATCTCAACATTTTTTCTTACCGTGAGGCGTAAATATTCTTTTACCCTACTATTGAATAATCGGGTATGTGTGATTTAATGCGTTGTTGATTTTATCCACATTCTTCGCCGTTGTACAATACGCCGACTGGCGCAATGCGAAATTCCATTAAACTTTTTGAATACGAATAAAAGGAGATTTTGGAAAAAATCCGACGCTGCACTCGAACAGGTTATTGTTCAAGGTTTAAAGAGGAACAATCGCACTGTTGTGTTTCCAGTTAACCATGACAAATGGTGTTGTTTAGTTTACCTGTGGACTTCTTTGTTATTTCACTTGTTGCGTAATTGTTACAAATGTGATTTGATAAAACGATTGTAGAGGTAACTTCTACTTCTTGTTTCATGACAGATCAAAAAACATGTTTATTAATTGATAAAGCAGACTATTTAAAAAAAATATCACTTTGTTAATAGGGTTAGACTAGGTCAAAGTACCCTGAATTCACGTATTCATAATAATAAAAATATGCATAGGTGAGCAATAAGTCCATGCAGCTAATGCATTTGCGTGGTCTCATCTGCTGATACACTATACTTGTATATCCTCCTCCTTAATCGTTCACTCTTGACAGAGTGTTCGTGGTTGATGACTCTGCATTTTCTTTGGCCAAAGCAACCCTCGCGATGCTCCTCCACTGATTCCGGTCTTCAGCGTCTCGGAAATTCTGAACTATGGAGGTTTGTGTTAACGCTTTGTGTCCAACGCGTAGGTGACCGACCGCGTGACCGCTTGCCCTCCACTTGTCCCGGACAACGAGTCGTTCCATGGAGTGTTCGTACTACACTAGTATATAATATGCACCAAATAATATGGTAAAACACCCAGTAGCCAGCCCTGGACCAGAGGTCAGCCCTTTCAGGCTTCATTTCACTATAAATAGTACCTACTGATATTGCGCCTTAAGTACATAATTACTACCAATCAATTTTGTAACACCATCTGCCTAGCCTTTTCCCAACTATATTGGGGTCAGCTTCCAATCTAACCGGATGCAGCTGAATACCAGTACATGAAGCCACTGCCTATCTGACCTCCACAACCCAGTTCCTGAGTAATACGATACCCCTTGGCAAGACTGGTTGTCAGACTTTCGGGCCTCTGTATACCCATAACGACTGTTAAAGATCCATGAATAACAGCCGGAACCTACGGCTTAACGTGATTTCCGAGGCACGGAGGGGTGGCTCGGTATGTGAAGATGGTCACCCATCCACAGACCAACCGCGGCAAGCGTAGCTTAACTTGATCGTTCGACCTGTGCGGCTGTTATCATTTAGCCACGGGCCACAATTCTGTAACATCTTGTTGTTTATTATGCAAGCTTTCCCGTGAAGCAGAAAAAAACACGGTAATTCCGACCACTTACTACAAAAACACATGTACACGTAATAAACGATACTCTACAGCCTTATTGCGTAGCGCACTATCAATCACAATCTGAATAATTTCTGGAAGGATATTGATAATATAATCCATTGCTTCATATGTTCTAAAAATTTGTCAGCTCAGCAATGTAAATAAATAGAATGCAATAGCAATGTGAATGTTGTTGTACTGTCAAAATGAAAGCCATTATAGTGTATTACTCAATTACCTCGCTGGTCTGCAAATCTAGAAGTCGACCTCATGTTATGTGACAGTAAATTAAACTTCTCAAAAACACACATAGTTTATACAGGAGAATGGGTAAGACCGTACTCAGACACAAAGTTAATTGTAGCATTATGAACTATGTTGATCTTTATTGCCCTCATGGAGTAGTTTAATTAATCCTAAGACAGCATGTCTGAATTCACTTGGAGAAAAAAGATAGGTGAGGAAATTAAATTGATTTAGTAAAAGGACATATTTTACTAGTTTATCCTTTCAAAACTGGTTTACATTAGCAGGTCAATGATGGAGACTTTTTCAAATTAAAAATTACTTACTTACTTTTTTCACTTTTTGCGCTTCTAATGTTGCACTTTTCTAAATAATTGAGCCTCGTTTTAACTTTATGTAATTACCTATTTGAGGTTCACAGAAGAAAACACAACCTCAATTAATCCGTTTGGTCGGAGTACCTTATCAAAAAGGTGACAAAACCTTGCTGAAGAACTAGAGAGAGACCCATTTCATTTCTGAGCCACATATACATACAAGCTGGTTACGAACCGTCTCGTTAGTAGACTTGACGAGTTTCAGCCACCAGAACAAGCCGGTTTCCGAAAAGACTTCACTACCGTAGACCAAATTCATACTGTTCGGCAAATTGTGCAGAAGACTGAAGAGTACAACCAGTGTATGGCATTTGTGGACTACGAGAAAGCCTTCGACTCCATCATAATATGGGCAGTTCTGGTCTCTTTGCAACGATGACGAATTGACTGACGATACATCGAAGTGTTGAGGTGTTTGTATGATGCTGCCACGATGACGTTCCAGATCCAGGATATGAAAACCAGCCCCATCCAACTACTCAAGAGAGTGAGAGATGGGGATGTGATGTCCTCGAAACTGGTAACGAATGCGTTAGAAGAACGCGTTTTTAAGACGCCTGGACTGGACTAGACAGGGTATCAACATGAACGTTGAGTACATCTCACACCTTCGTTTTGCCGATGACATATATATATCGTCACAACGGCAGAGACGCTGGAACAGTTAGACCAGATGCTGCATAGCCATGGATCCTCTCGGCGGGTTAGCCTCGGTATGAATTTGAATTCGAACAAGACGAAATTCGCACGCCTGGCCTCGGCCAGGCGTGCGAATTTCGTCTCGTCCAAACCACAGCGAAGGTTCGCAATGTTTGTCGAAGGACCGATGGCCGGTGGAGCAGACGAGCCCTGGAGTGGGAACCGCATATTGGCCAGCGTAGTGTGTGACGCCTCCCAGCTAGATGGACAGACGACCTCAAAAAGTTGGCTGGGACAGCCTTGATGCGGAAGGCGAAGAATATGGTGTTGTGTAGGGAGAGGCCTGTGTCCAGCAGTGGACAGCGACAGGCTGACTTTATTGATTGACCCTAGCTTAGTTACTACCACCAACTGTGACAAAACGCCAGAAAGTTAAAAAGAGATTCAATTTTTTTTAAGTGCTTTATTAGAAGCGCTAAAAGGTTTTGGAGGTTAAAAATAAGCAAAAAAAAAAAGGCGTTCAGCCTTTTTTTTTTTTTGCTTATTTTTTATTTCATATATATATATTTTTTAATTCTCGCTAAAAGGCTGACTAATTGCTGTTTTATCCTACATACACACGTTTTTGATAACGTGAACCAAAATTTTGCATTTCGTCAAAATATGTTTGTTATGACGGCACGCGCGGTTGGCGCAGCGGTTAAGCGATTGACTGCTGCGCTGCGTGTCGCGGGTTCGATTCCCGCACGGAACAAATATTTGTATGATCTACAGGTAGTTGTTCCGGGTCTGGCTGTTTGTGTATGTGAGTTTAAATGTTTGTAACCGCACCCACAATACAGTAGAAATTCCTAGTGTGGGGCAACGCTTTATAAAAAAAAAAAAAAAAAATGTTGCTTACGAGACCAAAGAAACACGCGACATTTGGCTACAGTCCGCACGATACGCACGTGCATACAAAAAAGATAAAATCACTAGATTAAAAAAAAACCAGTCAAGTGCGAGTCGGACTCGCGCACCAAGGGTTCCAAATACAGAGTACGTCCAAGTATAACGGTTTTCGGATTTATCGTTTACTTGGTTGCTACATGACATTGCTTCTTGCCAAATTTCATGACAACGGGAAGTACCCTATAGGTTTTGGTTCCCTAAGCTTGCGAATGTCAAAATATGCGGCATAAATGGAACATTAACGCCCGTATCTTTTGATTGCGTTGGCTTAGAAGTTTGATATTTACACTGCTTCAAGGGATTGCAGTCCTGAGTATATATTTATTTCAACTTGATACACAACTATATATTTATTTCAACTTGATACACAACTATATATTTATTTCAACTTGATAGCTCGACTCGTTCCTGAGAAAAAGGGTCTTGACAGACGGATAGACAGACGGACAACGAAGTGTTCTTGTGACGGAACCCTAAAAATAACAAGATAGATTTATTATAATCACGAGCACAGAAAAGAGATACGAAGAAATGATCATACAAGGCGGGATCGAATTTAGATAAATTGTTATTTAATTAAATTATACTCAAAGGTAACAGCGATTACAAAATAGAAAAAGCCTTTACCTCAGAAGTCTTGAAGCAATTAAAGGAGGAAATATCAAAGGAGGTAACTGTCGTGCTCGGGGACGACGATGGGTGAAACACTTGTCACTGCTTATTGCTTTAGTGATTGCAATCTTTATAAAACGGTACAGTGCGTCATGATGATATCATTCACAGTTTTGTATGACCCATAACATAAAAGAGAGCAACATAAGCTTTTATTTTATCTTTGATTTCATTTCATTGTCTCCGTTGCCCTTGATATGACACAAATTTCCGTGTTTCAAATGCGATGTTGATTTGAAACGAGCATTTTATCACGTGGTCACCGATACGTCGTCGATGCGATCGCGATGAAGACGGGGATGCGCGATAATAAAACTGTGTTAGTTGGATAACGCACGTCCGAACAACGTGCGGATGTCCTCGCCAACAGATAAGCCCCCACAACCTGTCCAAGCCTTATCGACGTACCTAAGTTTAGTCAACAGTGCCTATGCAAATAACACGTAGATACGATTTTTATTATTAAACTTAACGTACAATAACTTGATGCAACCCTGAAGTGTCAATCATATTCAGATACCTATGTTACCGATGTGTATTTTCACATGTAGATAATAAAATTCCCATTGCATTAGAGTAAGTGGCAGTAAATAAACCTGTATTGTATAATTGGTATCGTAATGTAGTCATTTTGATAGTATGTAAGGTACATACATACATACTATCAAAACCGTAGTTTAGTTAATTTAATACTGTTTATATGTCGCAGCCAACTGGTTTAATTAGCCGTTTAGTTAACCGCCTTTTAACTAAACGGCGCGGCCGTTCAATTAACGGCCTGAATGATATTCAATTATAGTTTAGGTTGGAACTGTAACCAATCACGCGCGAGCCGAATTTGTCACAGTAACTAAGCCAGGGCACCCCGACCAAACGGGTTAGGTTAGGTTAGAACTGTGACCCCCCCGGTGGGTTCGCCCCCCCGGTGGGTTCCCGCATTGTCGAGGCGGGGGGGCTCAGTAGCCGTGGCTTGGACACCCACGGTGAAGCGAAGAGGAACCCGAGGAGGGGCCGCTCGTCAGGGCTTTTGCCGACAAGCCGACGACGTAGCGGCCAACATGTAGGTTGCGGTGCCGCTTGGGCGACATCGCAACTGAGGCGGGCCGCGATGTCGTACCGGAGGCATCGCGGCTGAGGGTTGGAGGCCGCGGCGGGAGAGGAGTGCCGGTATTACGGTGCGCCGCTCTCCCTACCTTCCGCGGCCTTGACGGGGTCGCCACCGTTCGATGGCGGACGCGGTGGGGCCGCAGGGGAAGAGGAGTGTTGGTATGACGTTGGCCACTCTCCCTATCCTCTGCGGCCGAAAATTGGCAGGCGGCGGGGCCAATGACCTGACCCGTCGCAGGGGGACCAAGGGTGGCAGAGGCGGGGTGCTGGTGATGGGGAGTACTCCCCGGAGGAGGGTCCAGTGACGGACAGCCGCGGCGGGTTCACGGATGAGTGCTAACGCGTGCCTGTGTTCCCGCCATAAGCGGCAGAGGAGGACACCGTGGAGTTTTAGTGGGTTCGAGTCCCACATAACTGCACTATCTCCCCGTGGTAGTGCAGAATGCATGAGCATTTCTCCACGTAAAAAAAAAAAAAAAAGGTTAGAACTGTGACCCTCCCGCTGGGTTCCCGCATTGTCGAGGCATGGGAGCTCAACAGCCGTGGCTTGGTCACACGGTGAAGCGAAGAGGATCCCGAGGAGGGGCCGCTCGTCAGGGCTTTTGCCAGTAAGCTGACGACGTAGCGGCCAACAAGTAGGTTGCGGTGCCGCTTGGGCGACATCGTAACTGAGGCGGGTGAGTCGTATGGGAGGCATCGCGGCTGAGGGTTGGAGGCCGCGATTGTGGTGCGTCGCTCTCCCTACCTTCCGCGGCCTTGGCGGGGTCGCCACCGTCTGACGGCGGACGCCGTGGGGCCGCAGGGGAGGAGGAGTGTTGGTGAAAATTGGCGGGTGGCGGGGCCAATGACCTGACCCGTCGCAGGGGGTGCCCAGACACGGGGTCGTCTAGCGCTTATGTGCTGGTTTGGTCCCTGGGGTGGTCACTGCGTGCTATGTGTTCTGGTGCGCCGGTGATGGGGAGTACTCCCCAGAGGAGAGTCCGGTGACGGACAGCCACGGCGGGTTCACGGATGAGTGCTACCGCATGCTCATGTTCCCGCCGTAAGTGGCAGAAGAGGACACCGTGGAATTTTAATGGGTTAGAACTAACTATCTCCCCGTGGTAGTGCAGAATGCATTTTGAATCAGAATGGGTAGAACTGTGATCAACCGCGTGCGAACCGATAGAGCGAAGTGAGGCGAGCAGTACTTCCAAAGGCCAGGCGGTTAACTAAACGGCTAATTATATCTAACCAGTTGGCTGCGACATACATAATTGCATACCTACTCCATATATGTATTTTGGAAGTCGTTATGCAGAAGTAGAACGTCCCAGTTTACTATTACATCGTAAATAGCATCTCAATTTGTTTATAGCGGACAACAGTTGCTGATCTGGGAGGCAGGTATTGACAATGACATTGGCTGGTTACGAATGACTGTCCACAGCTCTGTTGTAAGCACACGGTGTATTTGGCGCGTGCTCTATTGGGCTGGCGAAAGTAACAAAGTTGTAGTACAAGTAGTGGGATAAATAGATAGTACAGAAATACGCGAAGGTCGCGTTAAGTGGGTCGATGCGAGTCACTTCCGGCCGCGTGGACGGCACGTGCTCGCAGGATGTGCATGTGCGCAGTGCGCCCTTCCGTGGCACTGCAATTATGTAACGAGCGATCCTCCCAGGCTGCACTCATATTCTCGCATCTATGTAACTGCACTTTACGAGCTTACATCGCGTTGCCCTTATGTAAGTTTACCTAAGCTGTTTGACGGTGCTATTTAGTATAGGTAAGTATTGAATATGTAATTCACAATTAATGTTTAATTCCATCGATATTCATTTTAATTTATATAAGAAAAATCACTCAAGTTTGGTGGAACTTCCTCGTCATGTCAGCGAGGTCGCACTCGATGTATTTATGTGTAAGTAAAAGGTATTCTATTTTGGGTACGAAAGATAGTCGTAAACCATCACAAATTACAATTGAAAAGCGGTTACGAAAGCGCAACATAAGAAGGAATATTTCTTTCCAGTTGTGATAAACGACGACATTCATAAAGGTGAAGAAAAAAAATTAATTCGTGAATTCCTTAAGTTATTGGCACAAAAAGGGAAAATTTAAGACGTGCCAACTCAGACAATGCGGAGTGGTGTTAATCTTGCCACGATCAATAAACTCTCTGATTACACATTCATGGAATACTTTGTGGCGTGTCCCTCCGAACAGTCTGAGCCGTGTTGCGTCTGTACATACGTATGTACACGACTACCTACTTACATTGTAATGTCGTGCTATGCATATAAGCGAATGTAAGTACTTCTTTAAACGGTTATAAATGCTTCTTATTGTTTATCGAGTCTGTTTTTTTGTTCTGAAGGTGTTTAATTTATTTCAATGCTTTTACGTGGATGGAAACATGCAAAATCGAGAATTAATACGGTATTGTATTATTTTTTATACAGATTAAAGTAACTTTGCAGTGTTTGATCTCCTCTAGAAGCGTTAATTGACTTCTAGATTTAAATCTCTTTAGGTAGGTAAACATGTCTTTAATTAGGTAGGTACCTGTTTTCCCAATTTATCAGGTTTTACTTTAATTCCTTCATTAATTTTAATACTCATAATGACCTGGTTTCTTTCAATTTATATAGCGTATAATTATTATATTGGTGTGTCGAAATTCGTTACGTTTACGAGACATATGGGTCAGCAGACGCATAAAATTCGACAAACTGATCCAGATTGGTAGAAAAAATATGCCAGCTGACCGTTTCCTATACAGACGTAGTTAATAGTTGTTGTAGGGAGGCGGGCGAGGTGACACGGGCTAAATTGGCACATCTGTCATTGCTCACCTAGATGAGGCGGCCGACCGGCCTGCGGGCCCTTGCGGCCGCGCTACGAGCGTCATCTGCGGACCACGGTGAACGGGCTCTATGAGATATATTACTTTTTATACTTTTAATAGCAAGGCAAGTATAAATACATTAATTAAATGAACATAATTATGAACTTAGTTTGTTAATAAGTTTCTCAATTTTAATAACAATGCTACGCTGCTACGGTTTCTATATAAATTAGAGGAAACTGCGAGTTCAAAGATTTAAGTAGGTATCACGTTTAAATAGCACTTGCCTACTCAAATTGTTATTTGTCTACTATCCTAATGAATATATGGCTACTACGGAGTGGTCATGCAGTATTCGCGACATTTGCATACATATCTCTGTGATGTAAATTATGCTGATAAGTGACGTGACAAGACAACGCTTACTAAACAAACAATAGTTTATGATTATCGTGAAAACGAATTCAACAAGCTAAACTTAAAATGAAAAAAAATCAATAGAACTAAAGCCTTACCTCATTCCCATATGAATGAAGTTAGTAAGCCTTTATATGAATGCCTGGCCACGCAACGCCGCGACGATCTCACGCGCAACAAAGTCCCTCATTTGACAACATGTCGCTCTCTATAGTAAAATCCGATGACACATCTCAGTTCTTCATAGCTCATTTGAAGCGGGTGACCATATAAATCGTAATCTCCAATGGCATTTCATCGTTTTATTATTTCACAATAGTTTACTAACTTCCCTTAATTTTAGTCACCAAATCGCTTTCTAGCTACTTTATTATTCCAACCATGATTTATACGATTGTTGTAATAACGTAGATAAGCGATTAGATAGATATTAATGGCTTTTTAGCTTTTGTACAGGTCATGCAAACAAGTTTCTACTGTTTGTGCCACAATCAAAGTCAAGATAATAAAGTAATTAACTATTCAGTTGCGTATTTTATTGTTAAATCTGATATCGGACCACGAACTTTCGATCACTTAAAGTTGAAAAGCAGAACCAAACTATGAATAATGTCCAGGTTACGATCTCACGAGACGTCAGAGATCAGCGACCGTAAACCTCCGAAGACACACCTGCTCTCTATTCAGAACGCCAAACAGCGAGCACAATAAGACCTATTCAAATGTTAAACAAAAATGGCGTTCGATAGACAGCAGCACTATATTGAATTAACCCGAAGGCGGAACAATGCTTACATCGATATCTCTACCTACTTTCTTTTCGAGAAAGACAACAAAGTTCCTTCTTGCGAGGACGCTGACAAGCAAGCCGCGACACAAAGAAGATCGACGGCGGTTGCCCGTAATGCACAAAGGTCAGCTCGGCTCGAGATCACCTTACATCGGTCGCAGCCGCCCGCGCCGCGCTCCTCCGCCGCGTCGTACCACTATGCATCGTGCGCCTGCGCCGCCGCCGCCGCGCCGCTCTATACTTTTGTGAGTCGACGACGACGAGTATTATCGCGCGATCTGGGAGCGGAGATGCTTCTCATAATGCGTCCAGATAAACCCGCTTTGTGTCGTGTGCTCTCTATAACAAGAACAATATTCCATGAAAGGAGTGCGCAACGCAACAGGTACATGCCCCCGCGATTATCTTCTAGTTTAGGTGACGTGTGGTCGCCTCTTTTCAATTCTCTAACTATAATTTTTTTACTATGGAACCATAGAAACCACCACCACCTTAACTAGAAACGTAAAAGCATTTTAATGATGTTATTCAAACTATCTATATAAAATTCAAAGTCCTGACTGACTGATATATCAACGCACGGCCTAAACCGCTGGTTCTAGAGACATGAAATTTGGAGGGTGTGTTCTTTGTGAAGATCCACTAAGAAAGGGTTTTCCAAAATTCTACCCCTAAGAGGGTGAATGAATAGGGGGAGGGTGAAATTTCACGCGGATGAAGTCGCGGGCAGAAGCTAGTAGATATCTAAAAATTTAAAAGAACCTACTTGAAGTTGTTAATATATTCAACATCATGTATATTAAGAATAAATTTTGAGGCATAGTAAAACTCAAGCAAAATTCTGCTAAATATTAATTTACTAAATACAAACTAAACTAATATCTGCGCAAGCTTATGAATCAAAGTAGTAGTAGTGACTGGGCGCATGCGCCACGAGCCACGAGCCACGACACGTTTAGAAGCACTGAATTAAACAATCACGGCTGAGTCATAATACCGGTTGGCTATAAAGACAACTCAAATAATCTGTGTCTAGTTTATTTCTCAGACAAAACGCCATGTTACTACGATAGCATAATTTAACATTGTTTTATACTTACTCCCAAAGCTTAAACAACATTATCGCTGATTCATAAATCGCTACGAACGGTGATTCAAAATCGTCCAATTTGTTATGTTGCTGCGTTGGTTTCCTTACCCTGGTCTTTAGTTCATAAGGTACTATGCTACAGTTTTGTATGGATGAACAAAGTGGATGTTGGTGCCTTACATCTTCATGCACACTATCTTGTCTATTAAATTAACCCTACGATTCTTACGAATGACTGACAAAGGGAACAGAGTCTCGTCATTATCGGCCGTAATCCCGATCTAAGAAAGCGAAACAAATTGCGCAAAACGTATTGTCTGCGTATTTATGTTCGTGGTGTGTGGTGCGATGCAGCGGTGCGGCGGTGCAGCGGTGCGGCGGTGGTACAGTGGTACCTGCGGCGAGCAATGTGGAGCATGCGATAGAGCGGCCCACCCAGCGCGGTGCACCAACAAAGGCAACGCGACCGTGAAGTGAACGCATTCACGCAATCTGCGAACCAACCCTAATAAGTTATCTACCTACCCGCTGTCCGTAGCGCACTAGCGCCCGACACACTCTGACACACTACCTTCATACTACGCACTGTTCTCTTCAGACTACCGGCCACTGTGATCCTACGTAACTATTCTATAATGTTACATTATGTCTGGATGATGCTGAGATAACAAAATGAGGTTCTTATAATCGCTACACGCGAGGCAGTATCTCCTACATGTTCGGAATTTATTTGATAGCTTGCTATATGGGAGTCATAAACATGGGGCGGATATTGTAGCTGTGTCTCAATTAGTGCGTCCTACAGCAACTGAATGTTCAGCGAATATTGATGGCCTCGCTACTGCAACACAACATTTTCATTATACGTAATTTTTACTTGTCAATTATTTTAAGAAAATACTTTAAATTTCAACATGGTAACTATACTAAATTAAACCTGAGTTATACTTAACTTAAATATAAATAGACTATTAATTACCTTAAGATATCGATCTAATTAACTCTATCTAAAGCTAATGGCGTTTTACGAGCAAGCGGCTGTAGGCAAATTGAAGTGATTGAATGTGACATGCAAATAGTATAGGTTCGCATACACTTGTAGCTGCCAAGTGGCGAGAAATTGTTCAGCGAGTCGAAACAGGCCAGTTGCGAGTCACCGTCTGTGTGGTACAATTAAATCACGAGAAACAACGCCGCTTGCGCAGCTCCCGAGGGTGCGGCTGCCGCTCGCCCCGCGCCACTGTCCCACTGTACCACTCCACCTTGACGTTAACTACCCATGTTTCTTACGAATGTATTTGTGACTCCGTTTACTATATTATTTGAACAGTAACAACATCTTATTACACATCGTAAAAACTACGTATTTTGTCTTTGTGGTTGTTCAGTCTTGACAAAATTCAATAGGCATTCATCAAACCTGTCTCTCGCTTATTCCAATGGTTATCTAAATGCAGTTTAACTTCTATGTATAAAGTTAATTTTGTTGCTAAGTAGGTTTAATAATTTTTCAATAATGATTTCTTAATGCGAACCTGAGCGGCTAATGAGATCTGATTAAGTTATGATGTCAGTGAATATAGAGCAAGCGATGCGGTAACTTGACGTCGCAGCATTGATTTCACTGTTTCATCGGCGGAGCATCGATTATTGTGATTGCGCAAGCGGCGGCTGAGCTCGCCGAAGCCTGCCCGTGCCCGATGCGGCCACTACTGTGCAAATCGGTCCAATTATGCAAGTGACTCGATTAGAAAATGAGATGGCCTGTGCGATATTTGAACTCGATTGATTTACTTACGTAATGGATGCCGGAAACAATGTCAGACCTGCATTCTAAGAATAGGATCGTTAGGCATTGTTACAAAAACGTCAAACTACAATAGGTAGGAGTATAGAGTTTATTGTGTTCGGAGCTGCTGATGCACATATGCAGCTAGGACTTGCTATTTTAGAAGCTGGGCTTAAAAATAGTGGTGAAGTGCTTATGGATTATACTTAGACTTACTTATGTATGCTGGTAGACAATAATCTTTCATGTCATTGTTACGCGCAATTATACAAAAAAATAACTTAGTTTGGTAAATACCTACATAATTACTAAGTAAACAAATAAATATACCTACTACCTAAATGTTGCTTAATGAAATGTTGTTATATTAAAGAGTAATGAATTTATATTATTTGAAGCATTGCATCTACGTAGGTATGTGCAGAGAACTGGTCGAACAATCATGTGCATACGCATGTCACGTATTCACCGCGAACGTGCCATATTAGCCGGCGAATTAGCTTGCTTCTGACTATGGTAAAAGGATAATTTCGGCCTGAAAAGACATAATCGGGTGTTTTTATTTTACTAAAATGATGGACGTTTATTTTCTTTTTAGTGAGTAAAGCCATCCAAAACAGAATCTCGAGAATTTATGCTATAGTACTCGGTAGGTATAGGTGTATGTACTTACATTACACTATACGATTTATTGGACAGCAGTGAACAAAAAGTCGATGCGTACATTATTTCTAAATTAATTAACCCTTCGTATATGATATAGGTGGACACGTGGATCCACGCGAGACACAATGGCTTTTTAATTGTTTCTGTAATTACGGCATTCAACCGGTTAAAGCTTTTCTATGATTTCACATAAAATAAAAAAAATAAATGTTATCTATGTCACTATGTGTAAGTAAACCCCTAATAAACAAACATGGGTACTCGACCAAACAAACTTTAAAACATTCGTGTGATACTTTTGTCAAATTATCTATTTATCCCATAATCAATAGGAATGGTATAAAACAGTTTAACTATGTGAGAAAATTGAGATGTACGGCGTAGCCACCATTATTTTAATCAACAAATTATGGTGTTGTATGTTTCAATTACTACATAACCACAGTGTGGCCACCATATAATTGATTGGAAGGCTTCTGCAGCTACACGATAATTACATAATGGCTGTTATTGTTATTTATGTACTTTTTATTTAACAATTATTCTCGTTTTAATATGGAATTGTTACATTAAATGACGTTTTCTCAAAAACATTAAGGATTTTCTTGATATTTCGCACTCGCATTTTCCACGAAGAAATGAAGAAAATGTAAACATGACAAGTGTTTGTATTAGAAATACATCAAGTAAACTACTTGATAGAAGTACCTATATGGTATACTGAAGTTGGTATTCATAAATTATCTCTATTGGTGTAGGAAAATAATAAATAACTCACAAGGTTATTAAAAAAATGTTGTCTAAAATAAGTAGATATAGTTTTTTTCAATTCAGTATTACCTACTAGAAACGTCTTGTGTATATTGGGGAACTTGTTTCGAGAACATGACACATCATATTTTTTTTTTAACTATGTACAAAACCCTGCCATGTGATACGGATCGGAAGAGATCGTTATTCTCACTAAGCTTGGTAAAAGTAAGAGAAAGGTCAAGAACATATGGTTCCGATATTTTTGAATTTCATGAGGGGAGCAAGCTGCGCGCCGGGGTCAATGCTCTGTTTGATGTAAAGGAGGGTTGTCACCGTGCGGTGCGACGCTTACGTGGGATAATATGAGGTCGCCTTGTGTGACTCGCACTTTGGGAAGCGCCCGCGCAGGTGACGACCTTCCTACACACTGTTGTATCTAAGAACTCCTCACGATCCCTCCACGTTCAATACAACATAATTCCCCAAAGTTACAACGACTCTAGATTACGTTAGGCTAATGAACATCTCAATTTCACGCTTTACGTTTGATTTAGATTGCTTAATTGGAAATTCTGGTTTAGTAATTTATCTTTACAAATAAATAAAACTAAAGTGTCTGTTTAGAATATCAATATAACAGCTATTTGAGTGTAATGTAGTCTGGGTGTAATTTATCTATATATGTATGTATTTAGAAATATATAAGTATGTTTATCAGTTGTCTAGTACTCATAACACAAGCTCTGCTTAGCTTGAGACTAGACGGCGTTGTGTGATAGTTGTGGAATATTATTATTATTATTATTATTATTATTTATTAGATGCTTAAGAATGAAACTTTTTTTTAAAAAGTACATAAAACAAAAAAATATTTTTTAATCTATCCATACATACATAATACTCCATTCATACATACTACCCAGATAATACATACGTGTTACCCAGTAACTGGGTTGTGGAGGTCAGATAGGCAGTCGCTCCATGTAAAATACTGGTATTCAGCTGCATCCGGTTAGACTGGAAGCCGACCCTAACATAGTTGGGAAAAGGCTAGGCAGATGATGACATATATAATCATAATTCTCCTGCCCTTATTCCAATTTGATTGGTGTCGGCGTAACATGTCTTTTTCTTCCATACTTACACTACCTATACATACAAATAATTAACATTGTCAATTTGTAATAACAACATAACAGTTTTTTTTACTAAATGCATATGAATATTTAAACGGTAATTATAACAAAAAAAAAATTGTCTGTCTGTTTGTTCCGGCTAATCTCCGAAAAGGCTAGATCGATTGTGATGGGACTTCATTAGCAGATAGCTGATGTTATAAGGAGTAACTTATTTTTGTTTTAGAAAAAGAATTAGGGTTCCGCGCAATATTAAAACCCATGAAATCCAATTTGTTTTCGGACATGCACACGAACGAATTCGCAGGCACAGCTAGTTCTAAGTAGTTATGATGAACTGAGGTAATCATTAAGAAAATGTAAGTTGCGTTTTTAACTATGACATTATTTTTCACGCCTGCGTTTGCGTATCATATTGCGTTGATGACAGTAATTTCCACGAAAAACAATTACCTAGGTGAACATTTAGAACTTTATTCAAACCAAATGAACAAAATGCTTACATCCCTATTTTACGATGACTTAACATACACTTGTTGTTATGTATTGAGTAAAAATAAAATACTCATGTTTACCAACAATGATATATTTTCTGTTACGTAGGTATAAAATAAACAAGTGTCGGTACTATCCAGTTTCAGCTTTCCTGATTATGTAATAAATAATAATGCCACAGATTTTTGTTTTAAATTTTGTAATACCTACGAAAAACATACTTTTTTTGTTACTACATATTTGCAGTTTCTAGTAAAGTGATTCACTGGTATATATTATGTAAGTAGATATAGCGAGTCGAGCGGTAATGTTACAATATCGTATTTTACGAAGCTTAGTGACTGGCTTATGATGATGATTTATAACGTTTGCCGATTTTACGATATGTATTGATGTCCTGTTAGATCAGAGAGACATTGCCAATAAAATAAACAATAAACAGATAGATGTATGTACGAGCAGGGCGATCTTGTTCGCGATATCAGCCGGTGTACGATTTCCTTACAATGATATTTAAATTTTATGGTACGTGCGCTTGTTAGTCACAATCACAACATAACGTATCCCAAAGCTTTTCTACTTCATGTTTATGAGCTATGATTTACATGTTTACCACTTCAGCGGGTACATTGAGGATTAGAGACAGATCTAACGGGATGTGTCATCTATAGAACAGTTTATGGCGCATCAAACTCGGCGCGGGTTGATTTTCCGACTCCTATTTACCGATGCAACCCATGGAAAACCAGTAAATCAGTCCATTTTAATAAAATAACTAACTAAATGGTGACACCTACGTAGGTAACCCCAGGTAAATCGAAGTTTGAACTTATACACCTTGAACAATAACAATGACTTCAAAAGCGGATAAAATTATACAGCGCATGTCATTTCTTACACTTCACTGAATAATAATTTACATACCATATTTGAAATACCAAAATAGTCTTGAAACTTTTGTTGTTTCGTTGAGTTCGTCAAGTGATGTTATTGATGAAGGTGGTGTTCGGTGCAAGTGGCTCGCTGCTGCCTGCTCCGACTGCTCCGAGCCATTAGCCGCCGCGGTCGGCCGGCGCGGCGGCGGCGGCGGCCGCGCCTGTGCTTGTCTCATGCGAACGCCATAATCTTCGCTCCACTGCTCTTTATAATCGCTCAGTATTGTTTCCAACTCCATTAAATTGTCAGATATACCTACTCCTTCGATAAATTTAGCCGTCGTTGAGCAATATTGTGTTTGATTGAGCGAAACAGGATACCTATCAAGTTAATTTCCTGAAGACATTGTTCGAAGACTATTGTTCGACGACTTTTATAAGAAAATATCTTCGACTAATGTACCTATGTAAACAGTACCTGCATAATCTGATTTTGTACCCTGAACGATCGCATGATTGAGTGAAAACCTGCGGAGTGGCACTTTGTGCTAAGCGACGCTATTCAAAATGATGGACTCCGTTGGTTTATCAGCGGAGACAGACGCAGCGAGCACACAGATAGGTGAGGGTGACAGTAATTGACAGGTCGGCGGGCGCAGGACACTTGACGCACGTGCGAGAGCGGACTCGGGCCCCCGCACTAAGCAGGATGTCTTTAAATAGACTAAATGCCTTTGTGAAGGCATGCCCTCCGAAGGGTGGCGGCATCCGGCTCCGATCGCGCACACGATTCGCTTCTAAAGAGGAAACTTATAAATAACTTCTTCAATTATTCTGAACCATTCAACTATAAACATGAAATACTCGTTGCGTCTGAATCAATGCAGTGCGGCGCGGGCGCACCGGGAGTCGTTTGCGCGCTACCGGAGTACCGGACCCTTATCGCCCATCTCGCCGACACACTGTTTCACGGAATGCCTATTGTTTGATTAATAATATCTGAGAACAACTTGATATATTATTATTTGTCGTAAGTGATGTAACGAGAAGTTCGTAGATTGGCCGGTGTGTCCTCATTCTGTCCTAAACTTGTTATACATTGTTTATAGAACTGCGTCGTAGTACCTAAATTATCTTGACATATATTTCGTTTAAGGTACGGAGAATTAAAAGATTGATGAAATATGTAGCACACCGTATAGACTGATAGACTGTCGATACAAAATAATTCAGCATTTATAGCAATTTTTTACAGAAACTCCAAAAGCTTCAGAACTGGCAATGGGTTGTAAAAATTGGCAATGGGTTGCGATCTGTTTTGATAATTTGGTAGATCTGTGAAGTCAAGTAGATGTACGAGGTAACTTCAGAGTAGGTCACATCACATAGTGTTTATTGTTCGACAGGGAGTACCTCTTATGTGAAAGACTTGTAAACATTCAAAGAAGGACGACGCAATAAAATCCGGATCTCAGTGAGGGGATTACTGTGAGTACGTACAGGCATGCACGTGTTCATGTAAAGGGTCCAGCGGACCTCCTCCCGTGTGCATGTATGTATGTGTACGTGGCGGCAATGGGAACCTACCTGCGAGTACGCACAAACAAGTGTTTCCGGTCATGGCGCGATATCCGGCGCGCTTGCGCAACTTATCCTACGATTTATCGGCGGATCTTATTTCAGTTTTGAGCGTCATCGTCACGAATACAGCGAACCGATTGTGAACATACATTGAGATATGGCGGAAGTGTGTACCTGTAAGACGGCCTGTTTGTTACTTCTTCTGTTCGGGTTTGGAATTACAAGCTCATACACACACAAACATTCACATGCCATTCATTCGTTTAATTATTAGATTCCAAACCCTTGTATTAATTACCTATGCCTATGCTGTTGAGGCTGTTTTTTTTTTCATTTTCTTTTTCTGTTTAAAAAAAATCACATGGATTCTACAAGGTGATCCCTCTTTTTGTTGGTCTTACTACTGCAGGCCAATTCTCGTACTAAAAAAAACGTTCGTCGCAATCGCAGCGACAATGGTGCCGATTCTGTTGTTCACAAACAAAACTAAATTTAAGTTCAGTGCATCTTTTTCTTTCTATTTCATTAAGAAAAGAACAGAAGATAAATTTTAGTTTAGTCCTGCTGTCAAATTAATCAGCGCCTGGGTCCACTCGGTGCGGTGCCAGACAGGTTACGAGAACAGGGCTTCTTCTTCCTTTCTACTTTCTTGAAACCCCCCTCATCAACTTGGCTTGTATTATAGGCTGATTATGATTATGTAACCCGGAGTCTGGAATTGTGCCCATTTGATGGCAAAAGGCCATAGGTACAGTCACGAGCACCAATATGTCAACACTTGGCAACTTTAAATTGCGATTTTTTCAAGAAATAACGAATGCAACGTTGAATGCAGCAATTATCAACAGCCATTAAACACAACACTTCTACAATTAAAACAGCCAAAAGGCAGTTGATCTCTAAACCATGGATTACTAAAGGTTTAATTCGTTGTATTAGGAATCGGGACAATCTTTATAAAAAGTCTAAGCGTAACCCTGAGAATGATGATATTAAAACTATTTACAGACGCTACAGAAACTTCTGCAACAGTATCTTGAAAAAAGCAAAACGAACGTACGAAAAACAGGAGATCGAAAATGCCAAGGGCAATAAAAAACAGCTATGGAATGTTATTAAGAGTATTAGTGGCTCTAACAGGAGATCAGACTACTCATCCTCTCTTCTGTCTTCTGCCGATCCTAATGGGGACATTAATCGCATTAATAGCTTTTTTGTGAATATTGGTGCTAATCTTGCTGAAAAAATTTCCCGAAATGCAATTGTTTCTGGTCGAGATCACGACTGTACCGCATCCATCCCTTCAAATTCGCTCGTATTTCTGCCAACCGACGAGAACGAGATTCACCTTCTAATTAATAATTTAAAAGAAAATTGTGCGGTAGGAGTTGATCTGATAAGCAGTAAAATGATTAAGAGATACGCAAATCTCCTCACGCCTCCTGTTACACATATATGTAACCTAGCCATCTCATCGGGGATCTTTCCTAAGTCATTTAAAACAGCACTCATTAAACCGATACATAAAGCCGGGAAAAAAGATTGTGTGAATAATGGAAATGGGGCGGCCCATTTCCATTCTACCAGCGCTTTCCAAGGTCTTGGAACGCTTGTTAACTCGGCGTCTCACAAATTTTCTTGAGACTAACCAACTGCTATCTCCCGCACAATTTGGCTTTCGAGCCGGTAGAAGTACTGATGATGCAGTCCACGAACTGCTACACTCTACTGTTACCAATCTTGATGCGGGTAAAAAGTGCATTACAGTGTTCCTTGACCTTGCAAAGGCATTTGACACAGTGTCTGTTCCGCACCTTTTAAACAAACTAAATCGTCTCGGCGTAAGGGGAATTCCGTTTAAATTGTTGGAGGATTACCTTACCGGCAGAACACAACGGGTTAAAGTAAATAATAGTCTGAGTGACACGCTACCTATTAATTATGGTGTTCCTCAGGGAAGCATAGTAGGCCCCACTACCTTTCTTGTGTACATTATATTTTTCACTGGTGATAGTTGGGATGAGGTTTTTAACGCTGCACAATCGGGTTTAAACATTGTTTGTAATTGGCTCCAGAATAACGTTTTGACTCTTAATGTTTCTAAAACTAAATATATAACATTCGCGCACAGAAGTAACCTCTTGCCACCGCCCTCTTTCAACATTACAGCTCACACATGTGGTTCTGCCAATTCAGCCTCAGATTGTCAATGCCCTTCCCTTGAAAGAGCTGACAATATCAAATATCTTGGTATAAACATTGATCAACATTTGACATTTAAAATACATATAGATCTCCTAGTGACTAGACTTAGAAAATTAATATATATATTTAAAAATCTCAAGCATGTGGCTGACCGTAGGACTATCATTATGGTTTACTATGCTTTGTGCCACTCGCAAATTGAATACTGCATCACATCTTGGGGTGGTGCAGCAAAAACCCACCTATTGGTACTAGAACGAGCACAGCGTGCTATTCTTAAGGTCAGTGCCGGCCTACCCTACGATTTCCCAACTGTAGAGCTTTATAAAAAGTGGGATGTCCTGACGGTCAGACAAACTTTCATATTGCGCACGGTTCTTAAACAACACTCCCAGCTACCGTATGACCCAAAGCTACCCGTTGGTAGTCGCCGCAAAGATAGAATATGTCCTACCTCTCGATTGCATTCAGCCCTTTCCCACAAATTCTTCTGCTTTCTCGGACAACACTTATACAACAAAATAAATAAATCACTAAATATCTATCCTGAAACAAAATCTAGTTGCAATAAAGCCTTAAAAAATTACCTTAAATCGCTTGATTACCAAAAAACTGAAGATTTATTAATAGTGCCCAAATAGGGTCAAGGCCTTAATTACCCTTCATAGCTGTTACCCACCCACATCTCGCAACACAGTCACACAAAACTGATCACTCGCCAATCACATCTACACCCTCACTCACAATCATTCACAATTCGCATAGTCATGCATACACCTCATACGCCCACACACATATCTTTCTAATATATACACTTGGATATTTCTGCTTATTTCTGCTCTTTGTACTATTTTTAATCTAGTAGATGTTTTTGTTCTTTGAACTTTTTTGATTTACCTGTTATTGTAATCTCCTGGTCATTTCTACAAAAATCTTACCGAGGTGAGGGTCCTGGTGACCTGTAACACAGGTTTTATTCCTAAAACCTACTTCAGGCACCAGTCTCTCACAAAGGTGGGAAAAGTTTTCCAGTTTTAAGTTTGCTCTATTTTTAAGACCACTTATTGTGAAGAGAGAATAAATGATATATTATTATTATTATTATTATTATAAATACGACACTCTACATATACCTATGGGTTCGAAAATACTATGTTCCTACTAATATAAAATGTAATTCAAAAATAAACGAGAAAATCGCCTTTGAATAAAGCCATGTGTATACATACTTTTGCTCGTGACTGTACACCTCTGCCTAACCCTTCGTTAAAAGCAGGTGTGATTATCTGCTGGAAGAAGACCATTCTTCCAAAAATATGTGACATAACGCTGATGAACTACTTTCCTGTAAGTACCTAATGTAATAGTAAGTACCTGAAAATAAATACATACATCAACGTTCCTCAACAAACGTATTGGTCGGGGTTTAGGTACCGCTTTTATCATAATATGAATAGGCTCTGAATATAGGGTGACCACATTTGTCTTGTGTGATTGAAAAATAAATAACAAAACAAAATATTTTATAAGATTATTATAAACTTGCATGCTTGATATTAAAAAGTATTGCAAAATCGGCTAGTTAATGGAATAAACTCAAACAATATTTATGTAATATTGCAGACAGGCCACATAAGGATTGAGTAGCGGTCTCATGCTTGCGTACTGTTTGCGTAGCGTTTTCGTAGAAGCGTAGCAATTGCCTTAGAGCTGTCGTAACGGTAGCGTAGCGTTTCTCTAAAGCTGGCGTAGCAGATATGCGTCGTGTTTCCGTAGCATAGGCGTAGCGCGTAGCAAACGCGTAGCGTCCCCGTAGCAGTTGCATTAGCCCATTCCGTCTAAGAAGCGGTTGCGCAGCGTTATTGTTGCACAGACGTAGCTAATCCACCGTGCATTCCGTTTGCCACGTGGTTGCATAGCATCTACGAAACAATAGCGTAGCGGTTCCGTAGCGTAGGCGTAGCAGATCCGTTAATTTTACGTAACACGAAAAAAAAACGTACAGGAACAAACAAATGGTTTCATTAAAACTGAACTTGATAATTCTTATTACAATAAGCATAATCATGAACTGCTGGAACTTCAAGACAGTTTATTAAGTACATAATTGTCGGCGATCCTAGCGGGGCACCCCGACGACGCCACAGCGCTAAGGCCTGGCCCACGGCATCATTCAGCCCCGACTGCCCCGAGGCACAACATAAATAAGTACAGAAGGTAGACTTCATACAACGAGCGAAAACAGACGCAAACATACACACGCGTCTACGTACAGGGAAGCCAAATGTAGTCGCGACTTTCGCGGCTTTTTTTTAAATCACCGAACGTACGCGTCTATTTGTGCTTGGATTTTCGCTCGCTGCATGGAGCCAGCCTTCTGCACGTATTTCTGATTTGTGCCGCGGAGCTCGCAGTCACAATAACAACGAGTCCTGCAGGTGACGGCCGCTCAATAGCGCTGATTACACCGCCATTCAACATGCGCCATACTTGAACAACCTGTTCCTATTAATAAATCACTTTTATACGTATATAATCAAATATGTTAAATTGTAAACCCATTCGATTTCAAATGTTACCGGTTTCTAATAATGTGCTGTTGAAAAACTTAATTTTTAGTATTTTATATTCAATTAAAATATATACTGACAGATAGCCAGACAGACTAGAATAGAATTACTGTACAACAAAAAATAACATCTACACACATAATATATAAATAAATATTTGTAAAAAAAAGTTGACGGTTTTGTCGCTCGCGGCAATCTTTTCCAGGCAACCTTTGTATGAAACCCGAATGTTACGGATTGTTATATTTTTTGGGCGTAGGTAATTAATTACATACAAAAAGCATACTTACATTCTTTTATACTACAATATAACACACATGATTATTTTTATGCCACACTATAATACAATCTTAATAGTAATAATGCAAATATTAAAGTGCAATTTAAAGTATTCAGTTACAGTGTAGATTTATTGAATGCAATTGCCATATCCGCTTCCGCTGCGTAGTGTCGCGCACGCGCCGCGCGACGCTCTCTGAGAGCTACTTCCGCTGTTCTCGACTGAACGCCTCCTCGGCCCTTTCTATACGATCAACCTAAATAAATTATATTTTTTTCTCCAATGGCGCACGTGCTCAGTGTTGACTAATAATTCTCAGCACTTCGTCGTCGTGGGTCGTCGAATTACGACGACCCTATGTGCTGAGAACTATAGACTATTTGAACCTAGATAGATATCTTGATAAATATTAGTAAAACAAAAGGACAATATATCTTCCGTCCTCCGTCAAGTCTATTCGAGCGAGTCAAGTGGCAATGCGTAAGTGCGTCTGCGCGCAGGCGAGGCGCGACGCTGCGCCCGCGCGCCCTGAGGAACCATCCCATTGTCTTCCATATCATTAAGGCCATTATATTTGCTTGTTCAAGCGTGCTTTTATCGTTTGTTATTATAACTTTGATCAGTGGCTGACATCTTCATTATGATTTTCAATAATCATTGTTTTATGATTCACAAACAATAGCTGTAATCACAATGCTAATAATAACCTCGACTCTTTTATAATTTGCTTAACCAGAAAGCGATATCGGGGTTGCTCCGGGTACGTAGGATGTGAAAAGAAAGTGGGTTAGATGAGACTTTCTATTGTTTCAGACGTTCACATTAATTGATTGTAATGTTTGTGCTGTCTATCAATACGGCTATCGAGTACTTATCACCAGAATTATAGTTAAGCTCATTACAATGGGTGTGCTATGTAAGCATACCTATGTGGAATTATACCGGTATGAAAAGATCTTGTTACTTTTTTTTACAATTAACGAAGTCATAAGACACCGATCAACGACACAAGTTTGGCATACATTTTTGTAATTGACTCCGCTCAATATTGCAACGAAATTCCTGAGTAAGGCGAAGTAAAGAGGTCAATGACAAAGTACAAAGGAGAATTATGTAATAATAAACAACGGCTCAAATTGTAACAAAAGTCCTTTACTACATTGTAATTTGTATCGATTCTTTGATTAACTATTTGGGGTGAACATACAGTCTATGTGCACTAGGATCTTTGCTAAAGGACCGAAGGAATCACAACAGTGATTCCAGTGAAAATGACATTTCAATACGTTCAAGCTTTAACTAACAAGTTAAAGCTTGAACGTATTGAAATGTCATTTTGATTATTTAGAACAGCGATTGATCCATTATGTTTATAGGAAATCTAGGCTATGGCACTTCAATAAAACGAGTTATAGGCTTTTTATAACTGTATTATATTATTAGCCAAGTAGAAAGTCACTAGTAAGGCATGCATCCACCTTTTCTAAAGCTCAAAAACAAGTGAAGAATATTAGAGATGGCGGTTAAAAAAAGAATTTTATTTTTTAAATAAGTACCTACATATCGATTATCGATGATTTTTGTAAATAAGTAAATCAAATAAATTAACAATGTTAATTGAGGAGAGATGAGAAAGACTAGGTTTATCCATTTCCTTGAAATCGCTAGTCCATTAGATTCGGCTACGACTGTACGTAGATATAAAGTAACCAATACAGTTGGCTATGATTGTAGGTACCTAGTTTAGTCGTTATTTCTCACGGTCGGGATACATACCTACCGCGCTTCAGTGAACTTAAATTCATTTAAGAATTCGTTTTCAATCTTAAAATAATCTTATACGACCATGATTATTTACTATTAAGAAAAACCTGTAATATTTTTAAGAAATTACCGACTGGTCGTCATTTATTACGAGCCCAAAACATCGAGTCCTTCTCAAATCACGGATTTAAGTTCAAGACACGTCAAAGTGATTTACCTTTCTTTAGCACTTAAAATTCGAAGGCCATTAAACCGAACGAGATTTCAACGGAGACGATGGCCCGTAAAAGTTTCGCAAGAGTCGGTCGTAACCCATTTTGGTTATAACTCGCCGTGACGCGCCGAGCTTTTACACGGCGAGCGAAGAAAATAGGGAGACGGGCATCGCCGAAAACAACAATGAGGTACTGTTACCATAATGACACTTTATGAGCACAAACATCGGGCCGCAGCAGAACACGACACGGTCGCGGTCGCGATGCACGAATGTGGTCCGCGCATTGTTTCCGCATTATACTCGTACCGCCGGCAACGAGGACGACATTGATGCCTCGCGGACAAAGGCACCCATTGCAACAGCGACCCGCCGGAGCCGCCGACCTCCATCGACATTCAGATCAATTCTGTGAAATGGATTTGATTGCTGAACTCATAATTTCCTGGCTCCTGTATATTCAATAACTAAATATATGATAAGAAACTCGTTCCAATAACTGATTCCAAATCGCGACAAGACGTATCTTTTACAGCACACACACACACAGTGACAGAGTAATTCTATGTCATTCCTAGCCAATTTTAGGTAGATACATGAGACCTAGTTAGGATGTTCTTAGTGCATGCTTTGTTTGTGAATTATTACTAGGCTATTAAGCTAGACTGATATAGATTTTGTTTAAAATTGAACATGTTTATTTTGCTCATTTGGTTACTGGCCGTTTCATCGTCACAAGTATTGCAAACCACATCATTGTATGTATCATTATGCAAGTGAATTCTTGTACCGTTCAACCCAGCTCACGTCTGCATCTTTATGTCCGGGATGATGAAGTTGTAAATAAATACTTACGTAGCCACAAAATTGGATGATTTTACTCATTCCTATATACGTGTAAAAGATAATAGCTTTAAATTGAGATATAAACTTTCTGATTTCGTGTAACTTTCTTCGGTAATGATATTGTGGTAAACGGTCATTGTGGGTTAGTGGAATATCCTGATGGTTGGGTTCGCGCATCTAGGTAAACGACAGTATCGTAGGATATGAGAGAGACCACATAGTCAGTGCTCGGTGGGCGGTCGATAACATGACACGTATCAACATTAGCGTACCTACACGAGGGCCGCAACGTCGCGGCTCACCGTTGAGCGCGCGCACGCAATGTTCCCTGCACAAAGTGACGCAGCGTGGCTTGCACTGCGCGCATAAGATCGCCGGCCGTGTGGTCCTGCAGTTGACGCCGCGCTCAGCAGAGCCCCCAGAGCTTACTAATATTACGACATAATATGTCTACTAGATTGTTGCAGTCTTGGCAACTATAAGTATAATTTCTAACTATACATAATCTATTATCAAAACAAAGAGTAAGGTGCTACAAGGATATTTTTTAATACTATAACATACATTCTAATTTCCTGGAATCCGGTTGTAATGAAAGTTTTTTGATAGCACAACATTTGCTTATTATCTACTTTAAAAAACTATTTGAAATAAATGATTTCACTTTAACTATTAACCATGTAGAATAGATATACTTACATAGATATGCCACATAGGTACCTGAGAGCTTTTGTTATTGTTTTCTTTATCAATCCAACTTTCAATCGGGTACAATACTTAGCAATTTGTCTTATCACTCATACTGATAAATATTAAATTACCGCAGCATGCTTGTCGAGTTTCCAGTTGAAGTTTTTGATAATAACTTTTTGTACTTGTAAAACATTTTTTTTGGAATCGTATCGTAGGTACAGCACTTCTGTTATATAATGTTGCTTAAATAATTTCACAAAAAAAGGGTTGAAATGTTAATAATTTAACGGCTTTGATAGATATTTATTATTCAAATCATATACATAAACATAATTGACAAGGGCATAGGATACGGTACGTACATCACATGTGCTGTGTGCAAGTAAGGCGCGCGCGGGGGCCAGGTGTGCGCAACAATCTCGGCAGTTGCCGCTGCGCACGCGCACCCTCGGTGCGCTTTTAATAAATTTCAGTACGTCTATAAAAAAGGATCTATCAAAAGATGGCGACTAAATCAACCGGTGTTCGGGTGCAACTATGCAGCGCGGATCGGTCGCCCTCCGCGAACAAAACACCGTTTGTTGGGTGTGCAAACAAGTTCTGATTAAATGAAAAGGTGTCCCGGAACGGGTGTGTCCGTCGTTTGCTCAAAGTAATTACATTTCATTTGATATCTGTGCCTAAACACAAACTATGTCGTTTGAACGGCACGGTTAATTAATTTTCGTAGCTAAAACGTTAGCTACGTAAGTAATAGACCTACGACTTTCGAGCAATATGTTTGTTATGCCGAGAAACAATGTAATGCATACGTACATAACATAATATGTATTCTGTTTATATCATTTTTAATTAATTGCACTTTACATTGTCGTTGTCAGTATGAAATGGATTTTGAACTTCTTGGCCTTTGTTATTAAAGAGGTGAAGATACTATTCCTGGTACCTACCAAGAAAATACCTTGTAGGTATTAACTTGGGATATATTTTCGTTCATTAATGAATGATAGTTCATATTACCATTTCCGAACGTCTATTCTACCTACAATGCGGAAATAGTATTATCAGGTATAGTAAACTTAGTAAACTTGCACATCAGGTAATAAATAGTGCCCCATTTGTTGCAGATAAAAAATAATAATGTAACCGTTATTCGTCATTTACGGTTCTGTTAATCCTACCGAATGATCTACTTGTTCGAGCTCGTCTCGGCGCATTGGATGCAGCTGTCCCCGCGACCCCAGGTCTTCTCTCCCCTTCATACCGTAACACTATAAATACCTTTTCGGGCTAAGAAATGGAAAAAAATCCCTATAAGTAACGGTGAGATTTTGGAAAAAAATATCGAATGTGGGAAACGGACGATTCCCGTTTCCCTAGATTGCAATGTTATTGTTCCTACACGTTGTAACGGTATGAATGGCATCACATGAGCGAGACAACGCAGATACGACACGCCTGTGACGTAAGCTCGAATCAATGTAGCGTAACATTAGTAAAGATTTATTTATACTTCTAAACACTGTTGTACACACATGTTCATACCTATACATACCTACCTAGGCATGTCTCAAGATTAGTCTATCATATTATCGAGTATTAGCTTCAATAAATTATATCTGAAAAAAGGAACCGATTCTTAAGTTTGAAAAATGACCAAATACGTAGGTACCTACACCTCTACATACAATATAATATATACATTAAATTTAGTTTTGAACTTCAAACTTATCAGATGATTAACTAACTTATTATTGTAAACAAGATAATACAAAACTATGCACGAAAAGATCGAAATAAATTCAAACTTTTCAAATACATAGTCTCAATTACAACTTGTAGGTATGCAAATGAAGAATAGCTGTAAATATGTCAGTTTTTAGAGTTCCGTACCCAAAGGGTAAAAATGGGACCCTATTACTAAGACTCCACTGTCCGTCTGTCTTTCTGTCTGTCACCAGGCTGTATCTCATAAACCGTGATAGCTAGACAGATGAAATTTTCACAGATGATGTATTTCTGTTGCCGCTATAACAAAAAACTAAAAACAGAATAAAATAATCATTTAAGGGCGGCCATCCCAGGCCAATCCCATACAACAAACGTGTTTTTTTCGGCGTTTTTGCCTTGTGATACGGAACCCTTCGTGTGCGAGTCAGACTCGCACTTGGGCCGTTTTTTTTAAGTAATTTTATTTCTCAGGTAAATAGTTGTGAAAAGTTTGTAAAACAATAGTCAAGGAACTACTCTTTTTCACAAAAAAAAACAAAGCTTTCGCTAGTTCGCTTAAAAAATTATTTGTTCAATAAATCACCTCTATACCTACCTCAAGCGATCGTTATACATAGGACGTTGCGCATATGCGTAGATATAAATAGTGCGTCTGCGCATACAAGAAGGCCGCAAGTCGTAAGGGAATGCGCGAGGGGTGAAAGTTGGCCGGTGCGCGGAGCGGTGACGCACCGGCCGAGTAGCGTGTGCCCAAATCTCAGCTGTTGCCGCGACAAACTGTACAGGATGGTGCTTTTATTTAGATATTATTTTTTATTTAATATTTGCAAAAGCAATGGCACGTATTGGGAAGGATAAAGACATAAACGCACTGTGAATTATCCTTGCTACGACGTAGCACGGTCTTGTTTTTTTTTTAATCATTTTCCTAAATACATTTTGTGATAGCGAAAAATTCATCAAAAATGATAAATACTTAGTTACATATCATTTAACAGTTTATATTTTTATCTTTTTTTCAATTGGGCTCCAGCGATGAGAACTAAATATCTATTTGTATTGTAGAATCAAATTAATACCCAACAGACTCAAGTTCTAGTATATTTGAAAGTATGGCGAATTATCACTGATCCGAATTAAAACGTTAAAATCTCAGTTTAATGAACGGCCTGTATAAGACTCAATCCATCTGTATTAAAAGTGTTTATAAAAGCGTTGAATGGCCCTGTGCGCTTTATATAGAAAACTCTACAGCTATGCCATTATTTAAAATTAAACTACTCACCTACCTGCACGCAACACTCCGGGTACCAAAACTACATAAGTCATACAACATTTTTCAATTCAATTTTGGACCTTACGACAGAAATTTTATTTTTACTCAAGCACCCTGTTGCGTCCGATTAAAAACCATAAAAGAGGTTCATACGGCTTATATTTGCTTTTTCCTCTAGTACAACGATATAACCGAAATATAAATTTCTCACTTCCAAACTGACAAAGTTGTTACGAGCAGAGCGGTGCTTATGACCTTTCGTAGTCCGCGAGCGAAACAATGAATGGGGGAGACCCTAATCGAATTGCTTATTTCCAGAAGGACGAACGTGTCGTCGAGTTGTAGGGGTTGGTATGGCGTTTAGACTGTTTGGTTGCAAGCTCCATGCAGATGTGCGATTCGGGTACAGACATGTGATTCTGCACGCGCAGCCAGCTGCTGGCATAGCTGTGCACTGATTCAATACAATGCAGGGTCGGACTCAGCTCGTGGGTGCCTACGCTTTGTATAACATTGATGTGTAGGCAAGCTCAACAAACAATGATACAAATCCATACAACAACAATGGTAGGTACAGTTCAGGTATGCCATGGGTCGGTCGTTAGTTCGACGTAATAATATTAATAGATAATTTTCTAGATAATAATACTGATAAAACTTTATGGCTTACTTATTGTCTCACTTTTGCACGTAAATTAAATTATTCTGCTTATTCAGTGCTAAGTGGTCATGAACTACTGCTATACTAATGACTGTTTTTAGAAAGATCCATTTATTTCTTTAAAACTTTAAGTAGAAATCCAGCTTAAGAACCTGTCACATGCCTAATACCTAAGCTTTCGGAAGGAATTGATTACCTAAATAGGTACCTACCTAAAAGGTTAAGATTTGTGTAGGTAGGTACACACATTCATTGTCATTCTTTGCATTTTTATTACGAGGAGGGTCGTCTGAGTGAATTTCTACTGCTGATCATGGACTGATAGACATTCCACGAGGAATTCGATCAATCATACTTAATCATTAAAACTAATACCTATATTATTTAAACGATTTAAAATAAACATCATAATAAATTCCATCGCACATTAGGTTCATTTGTATGTAATGTATGCGAGGAATTAACCGCCAATTGTGTGACATTGAGAGCGCTGTATCGCACCACCCGCCCCGGGCGCGGCGCCCCTGTCCATCGCTATTTCCGCCATACTCCATAGCGCACGGCGCGCGGCCCCTACGCCTGCGCCGCTCGTGCCGCGACCGTTACGCACGCGCCCCTGCCCCCACGACATAGCACCTGGCCGCCGCGCAGCAGCCGCCCCGACACATATCACACTTGCTAATAACGAAGATACGATGGCACCATAGAAATGTATTTCTTTCCTATATCTATGGATGGCACCAACTTATTTAACACATATTTTATAACATAAACATAACTATAATTTACAATTCCCACAAATCAAATCATTTTATTTCAGGTACCTATACACCCATATAAAATTTAACCGGATCACAATGAATGGAGAGAGAGAAAAAATGAAGAAATCTATTTTTTTCTTTCACGTTTTCACGGGCAGGAACTTTTTTTCCCGTAGACTTCTTTGCTACAGTGAGGCATCTTCGCCATGTGATGATAAAACGGCTTCAAAAGATAAAACGGATTGTTTTTACTATAGGACTATAATTTTCTATTAGATTAGAACATAAATATTACAGAAAAATATGTTAAAGAAGTATAAATAAATTTAAATCGAAGGGAAGAGAAAAGCTAACTATTTATTTAATTATCCTCCTACTGGTACGCCTTACAGCAATTACAGCAGGCGGAGCGGAAAAATTACTTCATGTGCTGCTTTAATATAATATATAAGTCAATGGCTGCTTTCCATCCATCCTGTGCGCGGTGGACATCGAACGTGCGGCGATGGAACACGCATGCTCACACAGCGTTAACTCCACAGTTCCATTACTCCATCCCAATTGGGTACATTCTTTGCGATTTTTTTGAGACTCAACGAATTTTTCCAAATAAATAAGTACATTAAAATTGTAATAACGGAAAATTTTGATGTGTCGTCTTGCCTGACAGGTGTCAGGCAAGATATTAACTATATATATATATATATAACTATATAAAATCCTCTAAACTTTATTGTTACCACGTCCACACCAACGGCCATTGGTCTAATTCACAATAAAGAATACAAAATTTTACTGAACTGATTCTACGAATTGGTTATTAGTTTTATCAATAAGGTAAATAAGGTGATAAACATTAGACAAGCAAGACAATTTTATTCTCTTAACGAGTTGAATAAGTACTTGTCCATTATCAATATGCCATTCATTTCGATAAAACAATATGTCTAATGTTGTTTACCATCAACCATCTTCCGGAGTTATGTTTACGTTTCCCAAGCGTAATCGAGATAACGTTTCATTCACAGGGACCCGAAATAATTAGTTAATGAGCGACTGTCTGTTTGTTAGTCGTGTCATTATCGCCTACTTACAGTGTCGAAAGCCTGCAATGACTCGATAATGAAGAGCTCTCGTTTTGCCATACCAAGTATTATTGTTGACGATCGATCGAAGTGATTTGATTAGTCACAGTATTATTAAATACAATCGAGATGTTGATGTCAATTACATGTCGATCCCTTGACACATACTTGTAGGTACGCTGAGTCATGAGGTGAATTTCACCTCGCGCCATGATCCTCGTCATCATGATATCATAAGTGACTTGAACGTTGAACTTGCATAGCCAGCAAAACGTACGGTGAAATCATATCGCAAAGATTAACTTCCTTGCTTATTCATAGTGATGAAATCTCACAATGAAACGGCAATGATATTATCGAAAACTAATGCATATTGGATTAGAAAACAAAGTCAATTTCTTTATGCATATCTTTTGCAGATATGAATGTTTAAGTGGGATTACTAATACTGAGAATGTGCTCATCCATCTCTGTTTATGTATACGTTAAAGTTTATACATTTCTATGTAGGCACCAGTGGTGAAGGTTCCATACAAGTCGATTCCCCCTTTGTAAAATGGCACAGTCAGTTTAACCATACTAATATTATAAATTCGAAAGTAACTCCGTGTGTCTGTCTGTAGGTACCTACTTATGTTACATTTTCACGCCTAAACCGCTGAACGGATTTCGATAAAATTGGGCAGTGAGATAGATTGCATCCTGGGGAAGGACATAGGATACTTCTTATCGACATACTTTGCGGGGGAAGCCGCGGACAAAAGCTAGTATAATATAATCATTTTAAGAGGGCGCCGACCAAACGCCGACCGCGCAGTGGCGCCCTCATCGTTTGTTTGGTTATTTCTTTTATTTTAGAATGAAAATGCAGAAAATAAGCATGTTAAGTAGTGCTCCACAAGATTATACGGTAATATTTATAAACGGTAGTTTTACATTGTTTAGTTTTATTATAATCACTAAAACGGAAAATAGTGGTCACTATTTTCACTATTATCGTATAATCTTGTGAAGCACCACTTAACGTGCTTATTTTCTGCATTTTCATTCTAAAATAAAAGAAATAACCAAACAAACGATGATGGCGCCACTAGGCGGTCGGACACCTAACAAAATAATACCTCTTGCAAAAATTGTCCCTTCGCTACTAGTAGGCACCAAACTTTTTTTACTTTAGGTGGAAATCTAATGAAAACTTAGCTAGGGATTTAAGAGCGACACCAACTAATCTCCAAAAATGGAACAAAAGTAATGGTTACGTGGGCAGTTCTCCGTCGTCGTGACAATCAGGAGCGTCATGGTCAAGGTTTATATTGTGTTGTGATTTATAAACATCAGAAATGTTCGTAATTTACCAACTCTTATAGCTTCTGAAATACACAAGCCTATATAATATACGGTCTACATTAGTGCATAATAGCTTGCCTGAATAGGATGCACATAGCACTTTGCCTTTGTAAACTGTGAACTTGTTCTGTGAGAAACCCAAATTGCCCGACGAACAGTCTGACCTGTGGGAATTAACACTGGTGACATAAAAAATATAACAAAGACACTAAGGACGTTATATTTCCGCGTTGGGAAGGGGTTGTAAAAATATCTTGTTTGGTTTGATACACACAAGGAACTGTTTTTGTTAACGATCTGCAGTCTATACGGGTTCTCAGCCTTCCGGTTCCCGTTTATTACTATTATTGAATTAGTTATCCGTTAGGATCGTGTGATTTTCGGAGTGATCATTCCAACATGATTTTGTGACTTGTAAGTACTAGGGAGTATTTTTTATCTGAACTCTATATTGTTGGGTCAAAGTTTAAATAGGCATATTGTTCATTTTCACACGATCTTATTATTGACGACATCTGACCATTGATATCCAAACATATTTAAACATAGGTAATCAGTTTCATCTTCTTATTGCTTTACTTAGTAAAGAAAACCGACAGATCGTAAATATTGAATAAACACGTTTGTACCTGCTTCACAAAAAGCATTAAAATGCTGATCCTGCATTCCTACAATAATAACACTTAGCTCTTTAATAAAATCACTTTTACTCAAGCCACTCAACCATTAATAAAATAATGTTTTAAGTTCCGATAGTACAAAAGGCAAGTGTCGGTGAGATATGCAAATAAAATTCATTCCGCGTAACTTGTAGTGATGATAAGAGTTCTCTTATGTAATTGTTGGTTTTGGCGCACAATCGTAAAAGGAAGACGAATCGCAACAGGAAGGAGGACAAGGTCAAATAAGACGATAAGTTCGTCCCATGTCGAATAATTAATAGTAACTCTCTATGTGTCATCGTGGTTTCATACTCGTATATCATACCTTTTTCGCTAACTAGGTCGATACATAATCGCACCTATATGATTTTGATTACTGTAGCTTTTCGATCAAGTTTCATTTATCTGCGATCCCGTCGTGACGTATAAGTGCGTTCTTTGTTTGATGACATATTATTATTAAGTAGTAATACTTACTTGAGTCATACGGTTTATTGCTTTGTTTGTGCTTTTCAGTTGTTTAGTTAACAGTCTTTAACAGGAAACTGATGTAAAAAAAAATCTGGGACTTCATTATGATGAATCTTAAATAAATGTAGGTTATTCTCTATGGCTGAAGAATGTATATTTTATTTAACATTCACAGAATTCCCCTAAAATTTGGTTTTCAGAAAAGTGGGTAGGTAGGTACCTGATATTTGGATATATTTTAATTATTATACATCCACTTAGGTAGGTAGGTCTGCACGACTTTCGAGCACTTTGCTGTTTATAATACCTATATATTGTGTTAGGAGTGAATTCTGCAAATGTATTTTGAAGTGCACAAACATTCATTTGCCATATTAATGAAGCTCTTATTTTATGGTGCACCAATGCCTCCTCGTGCTTCCTTGAAAAGTTTAAGTGTGTCAGCTTTGTTTGTAACAACTATTACTTGCAAGGTGTAAGTTGTAAGATAAGCAATCCATAGGAACTATTGTCGTAAGCGTGCGTCGTCGGTACAATTAAGAGTATTTCTCTTCTACGTTTTCTACATATCTAGGCGTTCTATAAACCGCGGAAAAATAATAGGTAGATACAGTCACGAGCATAAGTACGTATACACTAGGCTATATTCAAAAGCGATTTCCACCTTTAATTTTGAATGAAATTGTATTTTATTAAGAACATAGTATTTTCGAACCCATAGGTTTATGTAAAGTGTCGTATTTCAAGGCTGCATTCGTTAATTCACGAAAAATTCGCAATTGAAAGTTGCCAAGCGTTGACATATTAGTGCTCGTGACTGTACATAGTAGTTAGTACCTACCTACTTAGCTGTCATTTTTCAACAATGATTAAAACAAAATAGGATACAAAGGTTAACGCTAATTTGATTATTATTTTTTTCATAATTCGTGTAAAACCATTAGAACTTAATTGTCATTCTAACATTGTTTGATCTTTTAGCATAATCTTATATGTACGAGTATTCTGGGTACAGATTTCGTACGAGAAACGTCCAGATGTCGTCAAGTTAATTTTACAATAGATGGAACCGAACAAAGGTATCGGAGGCATTTCAAAAAACGGCATTGGTTTAGTTCAAAGGTGCTTAACCCCAAGTTTTGTGCAAAAAATCGTTTCATTTGCAGCGAGAGCGTTCGCACCGGTGCGATGAAGAAGCTGGGCATATCGCACTGAGAGGCAGCGGTTCCGCCGCGCCGGGTGCGGAGGCGCAGGTGCCGGCCGCCCCGCGCCGCGCCGCGCCGCCATTGGCCGCGGCCCCGCGCCCTCCGCCGATTGGGTACGTCGCACGTGCGAGGCCTACCCGCCGCCACCTGGCCGCGCCGCTGACGGGGAGCGCTTTATAAGCAGCGAACCTTCCCTCACCGCACCACTCGAGCTCAGGACGCCGACGAGTGCACGTACACGTTTGTCGCGTCCCGAACACGACACTGTCAACGCGATTTCGACGATATCTTGTGATGTTTGGATTGTTACGATTTTAAGTGAACTTGTGATACGTTTTACGAACATTTTTTGAAGACTTTTTTTAAGTGTTAGTGAATATTGTGCAAGATGCTCGTGGAGGACTCGCAGACCACTCGCGCTCTGATGACGAAGAAGTACGCACATTGTCCGCTGAAGAAGCGGCCGGTGCTGGTGCGGGAGGAGCGGCCGGCGACGCCGCCCACTACGCCGCCTCACCCCGCCCACCTCGCCACGCGACTTTACTACGATTATCATTGTAAGTATCGTGAATATGTGATCAATTAGTTAATAATTACCGTCAAATTTAAACATCTTAAGACTTAGTTTACTTGCCTACTTTAAAGTAATAAAAATTAACTTTGAGACCAACGATTAGCGCTATAAAGAAATATTGTAGGTAAGTAAACATTGACTATTTCAAATAAATAAAAATACCCTTTTAATCTTAAAACATCAAAAAATCATTTAAATAATTATTTACTGACTTAAAAAAAGGAAAACAAGTAGATATTAAAAATAGTACAATAATTAAAATTACCAATTTTTTTCTGTCAACAGGTGACACAGAAAACGATGAACCCCAAAATCTTAGTACAAAACCTGAAGACCTTTCTAAAACTGGCAACTACCCAAGCAAAGCTTCATCTCCGGTGTCAACGACAGCAGTTAAGGTGGAGCCTCGCGAGTGGCCTCAACAACAACTCGAGTACTTGGCTGCGTGTCGCGCTCGCCTGGAGCCTGCGCCGGCAGAGCTGGCTCGCCCCACACCGCAGTACGCGTACCTGCCGACGCTGTATGCACCTTACCCCCTGGACGAGCGGTACCCGGCAGCACCTTCACTGTCCCCACCTGCGCACCCGCAACTTTACGCGCACCATTACTCACCCGCCTCACCACCATCATCAGTGTCACCGCCACCTTGCCCCGAAGACCTGCGCTCACCCGGATCAGTCTCCTCGGACTCTGGAATTTCCGTGTCAGCACCTCGACGCCCTCGCTACCAGTGCCCGGATTGTGCCAAGTCTTACTCGACTTACTCCGGTCTATCGAAACATCAGCAATACCACTGCGCCGCGGCTGAGGGAAGCCTCGCAAGGAAATCGTTCAGCTGCAAATATTGCGCTAAGGTATACACATCTCTCGGAGCGCTGAAGATGCATATCCGAACCCACACCCTACCTTGTAAATGTCACCTCTGCGGCAAAGCATTCTCCAGGCCGTGGTTGCTACAGGGGCACATCCGCACGCACACTGGAGAGAAGCCGTTCTCTTGTCATCATTGTCGCCGCGCTTTCGCCGACAGGTCTAACTTGCGCGCTCACCTCCAAACTCATTCAGACGTTAAGAAGTATTCCTGTTCCGGCTGCGGCAAGACATTCTCTAGAATGTCCCTGCTGAGCAAGCACCTGGAAGGAGGCTGTGGAGTCCCCGGGGCTTCGCCTTACGAGTACCGTCCGGAGGCGATGTCCTCGTCGCACTCGCACCAGGCCCTGGCTCCGCCCGCTCCTGTGCATGCCTATTAAAAAGACTGAGCCCCGCAGGATCCTCGATCTCTTATTTAGCTGTAACATCCTCTAAGTGTTAGCGTTAGCTGAACGACGCTCTAGTAGTATAAGTATTTAAAATTAAATTATTTTTGTAAATGGTTTAAATCTCAACTGTGTGTAAATTTATATTTTTACGTTTCATGTATAGGGGACCAATGTAAATTTAGACTTTTTGGCATAAGTTAGAATAAGTTAATGTAAGGTTTATATTCAGTCACGTCAACCGTGGCTACGCTAGTCATATGGCATTTGCCGAGTGTCATACACTTATTAAAATTATATTCGTATCCTAAGCCATGTACAAAGTGCCTTAAGTATAAATGATTAATATATTCTGAGAAAAGTATAACATTATGCTATTATTTTAATGTACTGTATTAAAATAATACTTATCAATGAGGCTATAGCTAAGCCGGTGGTCTAATCGCGTTCCTTTCTGTTACCTCCATAAGCAGAAAATTAAAATGTCGTAAACTTGACTAGTTGTATTCTTTCATCATCATCATCATCTGCCTATCCTTTTCCCAACTATGTTGGAGTCGGCTTCCAGTCTAACCAGATGCAGCTGAATACCAGTATTTTACATGGAGCGACTGCCTATCTGACCTGACCTTCACAATCCAATTTACTGGGTAATACGATACCCTTAGTAAGACTGGTTGTCAGACTTTCGGGCTTCTGACTACCCGTAACGACTGTCAAAGATACACGAATGACAGCCGGGACCAACTACTAAAACGCAAAGATGGTCACCCATCCACAGACCAACCGTGGCAAGCGCAGCCTAACCTGATCTATTGACCTGTGCGGTTGTTATTATTTAGCCACGGGCCCTAGCAGTATTCTTTCATATAACCCTGTATTTCCTAGCATTACACAAGTCATCTGAAGTCGTAGCATTAGGCATATTGTGTTCTAAGAAACAATTGTTAGTTCACCGAATGCGGGATGCGCGCGATCATGATGCGTGATCTCCATTTTGGGAAATAAGTGCTTTTATAAGTTCGTTATGTAGAAATCGCTACTACAACACCACGAAAATTTCACTTGCCTACCTGCCTTATACAAAATAATGCTTAGAAACATTCGTAAGTTTAATTTACTTAGTTAGGTTAGACCTAATAAACCACCTAGAACAAACACTGACAAACAAATTATTTCAATCAGTCTCAAAATTACACCTATAATTCCAAAAAGATTTTGAACAATCACCACTATGTGGGTCCCAATATCCTGCAGCAGCTTCGCGGCAGATCCCAACGTTGTATATACGGACAATTCAAGACTGGGGAAAGAAAACGAGGAGGACAACAGAGGCTGAAAATAACACACGGCAAATTGTAATAGGTCAAATATTGAAACGAGACTGAAAGAGATGTAGATACGAAAAAAAAAAACAACCTGCTCTGGCGTCAAATTAATTTGGTATAAACCCAAGAGGATGATATGACTTGCCAAATGAAGTCAGTAGTACATACCTACGTATTTCTCTAAATAGGTAGGTATGTAGATGTATTGCACTTCATTCGCTCTTTAATCTTAGAGAGGATATCAAACGACAATTCTTATCTTCGGTGGTAGTAGACACGAATACACGGTATATATTTTTTTTTTCTTTAAAAAAAAACGTTGCCCCACACTAGGAATTTCTCCTGTATCGTGGGTGCGTTTACAAACATTTAAACTCACATACACAAACAGCCAGACCCGGAACAACTACTTGTAGGCCATACAAATATTTGTTCCGTGCGGGAATCGAACCCGCGACACGCAGCGTAGCAGTCAATCGCTTAACCACTGCGCCAACCGTGCCGTCAAAATATATATAAATTGTAATATAATATATATATATAATATAAGTATACACGAATTCCAAGATTACAAACGATCACCATGTACCAAAATAGAGGACAATCTAATTTTATGGTAACTCGAACCTTCTATCGTTTAAAACCGCAAAATAAACAATGTAGCATCAAAATCTCAACTATAAACCATAAGCAATGTTTTAATAGGCAACAAACCAAGTTCGCGTCGCGTCTACTTTAGACGCAATTTGTGGTTCAGTAAGTGGTTATTTAGCGGCAGCGAGTTTATCGAGACAATAGCGCAAAGCACGGGCACCGGTCTGATGTGGGTCGAGCATTAGCCGGTGGGCGCCAGCCGCCGCCGGTCACCCGGCCACGAGGTCACAGCGGTCCGCACCCGCCGCCACCTCCCCTATACCTAATTAATGGGAATACCTAAAATATCCACCAACATTATTTACTCAACACTTTGGCACTAAACTTTCTTCAAGTGTCTCATCGTTATTCATATTATCTTCTTTGAATCTTGATCATGCAACATAAAACACACAGCTCATAAAGGTTTGTCTAACGAACTCCCATCAAAATATTTAAAGCTATCCTTGAGATATCAAGGCTACCGTTATAACTACTTTTCTGCGTGTGCGCGGTAAGAAGAAAAGATAAGTATGCAGGTACTTTACGGTTCACAATAATGAGCAACGAGCTATGTACCGTCCCGTAACCCGTACCTCGTATGATTTTCTTTATACGAAGCTACAGTTTTTCAAGCAACAGGATTTTTTAAATATTTCTTATCTTGCAACTGCTAAAGGTTCGGTGAGTGACGAAACAGACAATAAGAATGCACGTTCCTGTGAAAAGTCCCTGAAAATTCCGAAAACTTGTAGAAGAGTGAAGAAAAGTTTATCATTAGGTGACCCTCAGGCCCGGTTTTTCTTGGCTGGTATCAAAATCTCCGAGGTCTACTTCTCCTTTTTTTGCAGAAAATGCTAAGGGGTATTAAAAAGCCCCAATGAGTCGTAAATGAAAGTTCTGTTAGCAGCCTCCCCGTTGTCCAGTCCTATGATAAAATTAACTACTCATTATTTTTATGACAACTCATAATCAAAAACACCATCACGTTTTATTAGTGATTGCTAAACTACCCAATTACCGCTCCGTTATTTATTTTATTGATTTTGTATCTGCTATTAGTTAAAATTTGTAAGTACCTACCTTATTAAAATCATCAAGCTCAAGACATTGTTTCCCAACATTTACACACAAACCACTGACTCATTCAATGCATTTAATAAACATTTAAAATTGAATTGACATCATAATTCCATAAGTTTATCAGAACATAAAGCAGATCATGAGGGTTACTGGTACGAAAGTTGTCCAATAAGATATTAATCTCTCCGTTAACCTCTGACCCTGTCAGACAAGTGCACGTTTCTTAAACGTCAGATAGGTACGTATTATTGGCACTTTTCTATAGATTTGTTTGAAATTAAGATATTATCGAAGCAATTTACGAAACTTATATTGTAACAATTTATTAAGCATTGAGACATTCATAAATCGCAGCGACATCTGTTAACGAGTAGTGACAGTTATAGAACGAGTACCTAAAAAAACATTGTTGATAGATACCTAATTCAACTCTCATTCTGTCGTCAAAAAGTATGTTTATTTATTTAGTTAAAGCACTTAAAGCACGAAATTGGCTCTTTATGTTGTCACAAAGAGAAAAAGTACTCTTTTCGGTAAATTATGTATTAGCATAGGCGTAGATAGGGGGGGCCGGTGGGCCGTGCCCACCCTAGAATGGTCTGGTGCCCACCCTAGGATGTTTGGGGACCTATTCGAAATTCTAAGCTGCAATTAAATAATCTACCACCAAGACCTACACAAACTTATGATTACCTACTAATTACATTCCATTTAATTACTTTTGAAATAACAAAAATAATTAAATCTACTAATACGCAACGTAATAAGCTAGAGTAGGTAGTGTACCTACATTTAAATTTCGTGCCACAGCCCACAATGCAAAGTGACAAGCAGGCGCACGGAACACCGCGCCGTTCCGCGCGCTGCCGATATGCCGCTTCGATCGATGATTTTTTTTAAATTTAGATCTCGAAACTGGAAAGCTTTTTGTGGGGTATTGGGTATTCTCCAAGTTGACGAAACTCTTTTAGGAGCAGGATGCCATGTTTAGTAATGGAAAACGTGGTAAAAGAAAAGGATGGGTCGTGGGACCGCCCGCACTTGGGGATGGGGCCCGCTAGGCATGGCGGGCTGATATCTCTCGGGGGTCTCGGGCTCCCGACTTATGGTAGTACAAGGAACAGTGTGATTTTAGTTGGTAGGAGTCCGACAAAACCCTCCGTTTATCCCAGACGGAGGGTTTCCATTAGGAGTCCACAAAGAAAAAAAAAAAAAAGTTAGATACGCCAATGTGTATTAGTCCTTTGCTAAGATACGTCCTATTCCTTTCTCAACGGAATCAACCTGGAGCTGGACCCTAGATAAATTACGGTAACGATAGTGCGAGGACACACACGGATGCAATAATAGGAGAAAATACACATTATCTTATACGAATGCCAATTAGTGGTAGTCAGTGAAGACGTGTTGTTGAGAGCGCGAATGCGTGTGCGAGTCGCAGTGATTGGTCACCGTCGACCACCGCGGCCGCCCGCACCGAGCGAGGCGCGTGCGCTGCGTCCCCGCACTCTGCGGCCAATCCAATGCATTCTCATTAATTAATTCTGTTCCTATTTGCATCGTGATTATCTAATCCGATATCGATCGCTGATATGCGGTACCAATTAGAGTTCACACCTAATAGTCTAATAGAACTTTGAACTTTTCTATTAGTTATAACTTATACCTAAGTGATCGCCTTATAGATAACGCAAACGGGTTTCGACACTAATTTGAACTCGTTCAAGAAGAGCTTTGGTATTGTTATGTTTAATTGTTTATATCTTTTAAACTAGAAACATTATTAATGTAGTACGGAGATTTTAGATAGATAATACCATGAACGTGTGTACGTACTTGTTCGTGAAATAAACCAATTTGCAGAGTTGCGCAAGGGCTCGGCGAGACGTTACCGTTCGGTACTATGTTATGTGCAGCGCTGAAGAGGCCGCGTCGTACGTAAATATCTAGATCCGTCTAGATTTAGGGCTGGCGGCGGCAATGGACCAAGTCAAGCTGCGGCGATAAGCATGATTTGTAACGTTGCGCGTCGCGTCGGCGCGTGCGCACAAATAAATGTGATTTCAATGCGCACCTCTCAATAAATTATCTAACCCACTCTTGATATGACATCGTAACGATTTATAATCTCCTCACACACTCGATACATTTTGATGTTGAAGATTTCCGACTGCAAGCCTTTGTCTGGAACATGCTGTGACGTCAACATCATGTACTTTACTGTCACATCGAGCTTTCCAGACAGTACGGAAATAGTGGAATACCCATTGGAGAAAATAGTTAATCACGATAAACATATCGTTCAGTGATTTTATCATATAGCAATTTAAGTGTTGATTACTTTTATTAATAGGTGTGTGTAATATGACTCGGCGTGTCTACGCGGCGCATTGCAATTACACAATAATATAATCGTAGCACGATTAATCAATATTAAGAACACGGCCAATAAAGTTAGTAACAGCTACATGCACTAATCACATTAATACTGCTCGTGATAAGTACAGTACTAAAGTTGCAGTTACTTATTTGATTTTACTATTAAAAAACTATTAAAAAGATTAATTTGAGCCTTTAATATAGGAATTTTAATAGAGCTACAATAACCAAGTTCATGTGTTAACAATAAATATGAGATGTTTATTCATCTAAAACCTACAAACTAATGTTTTATGTATGTTCGTGTTCCTGCTGTATTTGTGCTACATGACTTAGTACTACATTAGTGCTTAAATAACTGCGTGCTTATTAAAATAGTTATTTTTAACGGAATGGTTGCCAATGCCAATGGACTAGGGAAGCAAGGCACAAAAGGAAAGACTACTTTATGAGAACCGCTATTTTCTGTGCCTGTGAATATTTTTGATAAAATCATTAAAAAAAAACTTGAAAGCTTGCCCGTAAACAATAGGTTACGAGAGTCAAAGAAAGCATTAACGTATATTATATTATTGTGTATATGTGATTAAATGTATTTTTGAAATGGTCTTTTATTAAAGGTATTGTTATAAGGTACGTAATTAACGGTTCTCCAACAGGCATGGCCGGTTATATTCTACAGCTTAAATAAATTCAAATTACTGAAACCTAACACATTTCAAAACTTTCACTACCTATAGACAAGATTTACGATTTTTGAAGGAGTTTACAAATATAAAATCTGTTTAACTAAATTATAAGTAGTTTTGTCACTTGAGCTGGAGCACGAAATGTTACAACCTGCAGTCAATAAGACAGCCGTGTCACAAAGTCACCAGCATATTACGGTACCAATGGCAATAACTTATAGCTTTGTTAATTTAGTTTGATATCCTTTGCTCCGAGTTTCATAACTAATAACATTATATTGATCAGTTTCTGAGTGAGTAGGTACCCATAAAATCTTAATATCATTATTATATTGCGTTGTAAAACCACTGGACTGTGGCACTAGTTGCATCGTTTTGTCTAACGTAGCAAAATGAGTTTAAATTTTATAAGGTATTAATACCTAAGTGTGGTTTTACAAAAATCATGTCATGAATACATTAGTAGCGGCCGACTACAATCAGAGAACAAACACGAGTGAGTACGTCATCTCGTACGTTTTATGATTACGCGGGAGACAGATGGTGTCGTTAGCGCGCAGTGATCGAGGTGCGATCCACGTGTGTCACCGGAGTGTCGTCGAGTGTCGGCGTGTCCGCAGTGTCCAGAGAGCGAGTGTCGCGGCGGAGGTGTGACGGCGACGCGATAAATCGCGCGATCCTGTGCCAATAAGCACGACACAGCGGCCCGTGAGCTATGGGTAGCTGCAGCGCGTGGGCGGCGACGTCGCGCTTCAACGACTCTGAAAAGATTATTCACCGGTAGCGATGCTTTGTGGATCCGCGTAAATGGATTCTGATGCTTTATTTTCTTAAGCTTGGAGGCTGTGATTGCGCAATCTTAGTTCTGTATCAACTCGATAAACAGAAGTGAAATAAAAGCAAATATTTATAGCTTAGATGTCTAGTATCTCATTGTTTTTGATACAATACTTACCATATATTTTAATTTATCGTCCAGGAATTCGATGCGGAACTGATAGTGCAAGACAGATGCAAAGTGCACTAGTTGCTACCTATTAAGTGCTAAATAAGGGTCACAGCGTCAGTTTTTTATTACTTGAACCTTTTTTCATTAGTTTTGATTTAATTGATGTATTATCAATTGATATATTAATTTCAACAAAATTAATACCTATTGTCAACAAAGGAAATAACGACAAGTTTAAGTGACAACAGCTTTACCTGTCTCTAAATATTTGGCAATAAATATTGAGGCTTGAAAAATTAAAAAAATACTTCAAAAAATCTAAAATAGGTAAACTCGCAAAAGATATTGGTTCAATGTAAATGTTAACTTAGTTTTGAAACTTAATTTAATTCGATCAAGTTTAAACATTAACCTAATAAAAGTTACAAGCGGTCGAGTGAACTGCCGCTAACAAAAGACATCAACGGGCAGCGCGTTTACATCATTAACATGGCAATGTTTATAAATGTGAATGGTTTTCAACATAATAGTCTCTAATTTATCACGATGATGTAAAATCGGAAGTAGGTATAATCTGCTGTTCATAACTTTCATTGACATTTTTTTATTTGAAGCCAATAAATAAACAAAGATTATGGAAGTGTGTAGGCAGGATGAGTCACGTTTCGAGCATCTCAAGACTCGCAATAAAAACATACTGAAGCATACTCCTCGGCAGTTGAGCACCCGCCGCTAACATTAGCATCCAATGTTAATTACGAACCGTCAGCGTCGTCGTCTCTCTCTGTGGTTATGTGAACCAGATAATAAAATATGCAGCCAACTTTTTATCTGCAATTTTTGTCATTGGGTGATGTTAATATTTGGTGATATGCGGCCAAATGATTTAATATTTAAATATTGCAGTTTATTATAGATATACATATAACACGTATCATCGAAATACCGAAACATTGGGAACTCCAGGAATTTAAATTTTCCTGTCTCACACAGAACGCTTTTGTAAATTGTCATAAAGAAAACAAGATACGAATCAAACGAACACAATTCCGTTATCAACATTTTCTTGAGTGACGTGACATTTATGTAAAACTGTGATACGAATTTAATATGATTATTACAAAGCGCTCGGGGCATGAGTTATTTTTTACATTTCACATCAAGACAGTTACTCGGATCAAATCGAAGCGGTCTTTTGTTCTCGGTCGGTTTCCTTGTTCGCTAGAGGGCGCGGGCGTTAATACAATAATCTGGTGTCTGCATAAAAATTAACCGGTGTGTAACGGTACCGCGCGTAGGAGGTGCTCCTCGCCGCGCCGCGCGCCGCCCGGCCTCACCTCCGACCTGCTCGTCACTCGGATCATGGCGCCGCCGCCGATACATCAGGTTGGATTAGGGAATGCAAATCCGTTCTGTTTTAAAATCCGGATTTTTAAGAACGGATTTTTGCTCCAATCCGGATTATCCGGATATTACGGATTTTTCATGAAAATAAAAAAATCTACCCATATAGTTTGTTAATATGATGTTTCTTATATTTATGTAAATGGATTAAAATAAAAGCACACGAAAATCACATCAAACAATTTTTTTAATTTTTTATTTGGAATTTTTCAAACTACATCGATGATTCGCGTACTGAGTAACGATGATAAAATAAATCATCATCATTTCAGCCGAAAGACGTCCACTGCTGGACATAGGCCTCCCCCAAGCACCTCCACTTCGAGCGGTTCTGTGCTTTTCGCATACAAAATTAAAGGCTCCAAGGTCTTTACTAGAGATCTGTCTAATGGGCAGAGCCAGCTTAGGAAACTAAAGACCGATTATGACAGGATCGAATCCGCCAAACCTGTACTGTTGAGAGAGATCGAGAGGTTCTATGGTCAGTTAAACAAATCAACAAGTAACCCCGGTACGAATCTGGCAAACTACCCAAGAACTAGATTGACCCGACACTACACCGAAGACATCCCGGACGTCAGCCTGTACGAGGTTAGGATGGCTCTGAAGCAGCTCAAAAACAACAAGGCGCGGAGCGATGACGGAATTACGGCCGAGTTCCTGAAGGCCAGCGGAAAACCCATTCTTAAGGCCCTTCAGAAGCTGTTTAGTACCGTCATACTCGAGGGTAAGGCATGGAACAGAGGTGTGGTGATACTTTTCCATAAGAAGGGCGACAATGCCCTTCTTAATAATTATAGGCCCATCTCACTTCTGAGCCATGTGTACAAGCTGTTTTCGAGAGTCCTCACGAACCGTCTCGCGCGCAAGTTTGACGACTTTCAGCCTCCCGAACAAGCTGGATTCCGTAAAGGCTTTAGAACCGTAGACCACATAAATACGCTGCGACAGGTTATACAGAAGACCGAAGAATATAACCTGCCTCTCTGCTTAGCGTTTATGGACTACGAGAAAGCCTTTGATTCGATCGAGACATGGGCTGTACTGCAGTCTCTTCAACGGTGCCAGATCGACTATCGGTACATCGAGGTGCTGAAGTGTCTGTACGAAAACGCTACTATGTCAGTCCGATTCCAGGATCAAACTTCGAAACCTATCCTGCAACGAGGTGTGAAACAGGGAGACGTTACCTCTCCAAAACTGTTCACCGGTGCACTGGAGGATTTCTTCAAGGTTCTGTACTGGAAAGGGGCTGGCATTAACATCAATGGCAAGTACGTGACTCACCTTCGGTTTACCACCGATATCGTAGTCATGGCTGGGACCATGGAGGACTTCGGTACAATGCTCGATGACCTCAGTAGAGCCTCCTAAATCAACATAAATTTATCAACGTTTTTTTACGTACGTATGTAAATTTTTGGGACATTAAATGTGTCCTCAAAAATCATAAGGCTTCTAAAGTGCTTTCGTTTAACCTGCTGCGAATTGGGTTGCACATAATTCCTGCTGCGGAAAAGCACGCTCTGATTCGACGCTTGTAGGCGGAATGCACTGAAGACACTTGTAAGCGGACTGAACGGAACGATCAAGGACGCCTCACACACTTTCTCGACCCGCGTCCCGCGTCCCGCGCCCTGCTCGCTTCCCCCAGAGCTGATAGACAACACTCGCGCGAGACGCGAGGCGCGAACAGCGAACTCACTCGTTTCGATTTTTTTGTTACAATTTCTTAAAAATTTAATTATTCAAAAAAATCCGGATTGGATTTTCAAATCCGGATTTGGAAGTCTAGTAAAAATGTGCGGATATCCGGATATTTCGGATTACGGATAATCCGGATTGCATTCCCTAGGTTGGATTGCTTATGGTTAATTATGTCATTCCAGTATTACGCCTTTTTGTAGCTTACTACATACGTGAACTCCCCGACAGGTTAAATTAGTGCCCATTTTGTATTTTTTTCTAAATTAGTGCCTGCTAGGCCTATGAACATAAAGTATCACTAGTTACGCGCTGCTGCAGGATGTTTTGTGACAAGGTATCTAAAGTTACGCCATTAACGTTTCGAATTGCCGAATTCATTCGGACAATGGCGTAGGTATGTAGGTAGTGACAGGTGGTCATCCCATTGTTTATAGGTATGCGTTTGATTGGAAACAACAGAGCCAATGTCATCAGGTTCTCAATGAGGTTATAGTTATTTGTGAAATCGCATCCTGTTTATCAAAGACACGTTAGTACTTAGAAGTTTTTAGCCAGCATCATCACATCAATGTTTTGGATCCTGAAATTCAGTGTGTGACAGTCACAGTAATGGGTAGAATCAATTTCAGTGCGATCACTGTTGATGATTGTTTATGATTTTGTAACTGTACTTAACGTTAGTTGGACAAGTGCTCACACAAACAATTAACATGTAGAAAGTATGTCCTGACATGAGACACAGACACAGTATGTGATGACATGAATAATTAATGAAAAGGATCATCAATATTAACCAAAGGAACAAGAACATTTATTATATGAAAGTTAAACATTAATGGTAAATTCTCTTTTACTTTCTTTTTACATTGTGTATCTGGACTGGTGGAACATTAAAAACTTAATCATATCAATTAAATCGGCACCGCTCACTGTAAGATGAGATCGTTACACGTGCGCGTTTATAAGGAGAAATCAGCACGGAGATATAGTCTCATCATTAAGAGCCATTCGTTAAAACCTACTGACAGTAAAATCTGTAACAAGCAACGTAATAAATGCAATAACAATGAATAAAATGGCAATAATAGCAGGTGAAATCGCGACAGGTCCGGGTCTCGGCTCGGGTCGTCGTCCGTAATTATAAATAAAATACAACCGCGCAGCTCCGCCGCCCCCGCGCGTCTGCGTGCGCGCCGCACCGCAAGCCGCCGCGCCGCACAGAGCCGCGTCGCGCAGGACTCCTCCCGACACCTAACCTGTATTACTTTACTCACTGCTTTCAGAGCACAATAGTGCATTATTGTCCTTAAATGGACTTTTATACACACTCGTTCCAAATTTTGTTACGAATGCAAGCTCATCCACTAATGCAAGGATACGGGCGTTATTTGGACGTTTTGTTGTTTAATAAAAGTCACTTGGTCATACCGTTTTATGGTAACTAGTTGGCGTACAATTTAATACTATCGAAAAAGTAAGAAAACCAAATGCTTAATTTTATGCAGCGATCTAGATGTATCTATGCAAACCTGCGGCCGTGCGGTAGCTGTTGGTTTCTGTTGCTTTTACTGATGGTATCGCTTTTTCCCAAAACGAGGTGAAGTTTCTGTCAATCTGTAAGTTTCATATCATACTACTAGCTTTTGCCCGCGGCTTCGCCCGCGTGGAGGTCGGAGATTATTCACAGAAAATTCAACCCCCCATTTCACCCTCTTAGGTGTGGAACTTGGAAAATCCCTTTCTTATTGGATACCTACTCTTCACAAAGAACACACCCTCCAAATTTAATGTCTCTAGGACCAGCGGCTTAGCCTGTGCGTTGATATACCAAGTTTCGAGTTAATCGGACCGCGTGTTAAAACTCTTTCATACTAATTTTGACACCCCTCAATCCCCCTTTCGGGAGTAGTTTAGAAAAACAATAAATGCTAAACTTTATAATTTACTTAGATAAGTATTCCTGCCAAGTTTCAACTTTATTAACTCAAGGAATAAGATTGTTCATACAAAGTTTCATCCCCTATTTAACTCCCTTAGGGGTTGAATTTCGAAAAATCCTTTCTTATTCCTTGTCTACATTATAAAGGGAACCTCTGTGCAACATTTCAGCCCTCTAGGTCCAAGGGTTTGGGCTGGGCGTTGATGAGTCAGTCAATCAGTCAGTCAGTCAGGACTTTTCTTTTTATTTATATAATAATATAAGTATATAGAAGAAGATAGATATAGATAGATTTACGAGCAAGGGTTTTTGTTAACTATTTTGAACATTAAGAGCTCATATAAATTAAGGGTGCCTTGTAACAACGCTGTTAACGTAGGTAGATTGACGTCGCGTATTCACTCGCACCGTCACGTCAACATGACTGTTCCGAAACGCAATTCGCGGCGGAATCGTCGCGTTTGCACAGCGCATACATTCGCCTACGGTAATGTGATGGGTGCTTTAATAGACAATTATAAATAGGGTATGGTATGGAATCGTATGTTACGACCACATAAAATAACTATGCAACTGGTCTCGGACCAGTTGATATATTTACATATGCACAGACATAACTTACGCATCCCCCGTTGTTTTAATTACACGGGCGTGTTAATGCTAGCAGCGTTATCAGTTATCAGCGTCTAAGTCCAACTGTCGCGCACATGACGGTTAGATGAGTATTTGTAAAATGTAAAAAGTGGTAACGTAGAGGATAGGGGTAGAGGGTCTGATGCGGCGGAGCGTGGCGGGCGGCGCGTGCGCAGGACATGCGCGCCGACACACGACCAGCACGCGCTGAATTCATCATTTTTTCCACTCACTTGACCGTTGGTAGTTGCATCTCGTTACCGCTGTTCAAGTAACGAGCGCCAACTAAAACGTATGTTGTGTAAACTCTTTTGCATGGCATGGTGGTCGCTGATAACCTTTGGCGCCTGCCTCAATGAAGTTAGCGTAGGCGATCTAGTTGTTTGTTCACAGCGGCCACCCAGTGTGCAGATATTATCCTTCATATTTTTACATGTTTTCTTGTTTTATTGGTTTTCTTTAAGGCCTTTTTAACTTTTTGCAAATTTATCAATTATTATTAAGCCCACGCTGTTTGCCAAAATAAAATACTTTATTCTAGACTGAGAAGTATGTACCTACCTACGCGTACGAGTAAAATTATTACAAAGAAAATGATTGATTCACAGCATCTTTGCTATATTATTGTGATGATTTCTTTGATGAACGAAGATATAATCCTAGGTAGATTGACGTAGGAATGTGATGTCAAATCCATCTGTAACAAGGATTTATTTATCCGTGCGTCCTGAAGCTTTGTCCCACTTTCCAAAAAAATCTTAGTTCATCCCATAATATATGACAATTGAAGTTGTAGGTACATTTATTTTTCAAAACGATGACTTACAGAAACTTTACTCACTTTACTTGGAGGGCTTGTAGTTATGTAATAACAGCCGCACGGTTCGATCGATCAGGTTAAGCCACGCTACGCTTGCCGCGGTTGGTGTGTGGATGGGTGACCATCTTTACATACCAATACAACAAGAAAGCACGTAAAGCCGTCGATCCCGTCGATCTCTGAATGACAGCATTCAGAGATATTTGACAGTCGATACGGTAATTGAAGCCCTAAAGTCTGACAACCAGTCTTACCGGGATAACATATTACCCAGTAACTGGGTTGTGAAGGTCAGATAGGCAGTCGCTCCATGTAAAATACTGGTATTCAGCTTCATCCAGTTAGACTGGAAGCCGACCCCAACATAGTTGGGAAAGGCTAGGCAGATGATGACTTACAGAAACTTATAATAACACTGGCAGCGCCCCGCTGTTTCACCCGCATAGGTGTCGATCCCGTGGGTATATCGGGATAAAGATCCTATGTCCTTTCCCGGGACTCAAACTATCTCCATACCAAATTTCATCTAAATCGGTTCAGCGGTATAGTATTAGCATGGATTGTACATGTACAATTTATTACTTATTTACAATACTACCAATCTTCTGGGCACATCGGCGTTTCCGGATGACAGCGATGAGGACGAGTACTTCGACGCCTAAGTTTTCTTTTATTTTTATTTGTATCTAGTTAGTACCTAGTGTAAATATTATTAATATTATTTTTATTTATTAGTGTTAATACTTATTATTATTTGTATTAATAAAATACATGCAACACGTTAGGTATCAATATCCTCCTAACATCATGTCTATTTCTGGTTAGAAACAGGTGAATGTGTGGCAGTTAAGCGGGTACCCGCATGATTTCTAGAACACATGCGGCGTGGAATAGAATTGTAGAATTGTTGTCCTTACAACAATTCTACAATTCTATTCCACGCCTCAAATTATAACCAGTGCACCGGCAAATGTCCTTACACTTGCCGGAGCACTGGTTATAATTTAATGAAGGTTCTTTTTGGCTCAGGCGTCGAATACAAGCCAGCTGATGTACCATACCATTGTGGACCTCCTCCAAACATTTGAAGAATCACGGTGCACTATGTAAGGACGATTTATGATGTAATTCTATTCGCCCTATCACTCTCCAAAAAGAGTTTATACATCATATATACATATATACATATTCACCTCGACAGGCTTCAAATCATAACATATTTATATATTCGGTGGCGAACTGGCGAGGTTGTCGATGATTAAGTTACAATAAAGAAAAAATACTGTAATAGAAAGACACCACTTTGGGAATTTCTCGTCTTTTTTTAAAGGTTAAGCTAAAGCAGAGTTTAAACTAGTCCTTCGAAGGTTTGTCCCTAATTACAAATAAAAAAGTAATTTAAAATTAAATTACTTTTTTATTTCGTAATTTTAAGTAATAAGTTTTAAGTAAAAAGTGGAATATTTGTTTGTATTATGTAGGTAATAGTTTTGTTGTAAATACTGCACTAGAATTTCACCAAGGTGTAGTGTCCTAGCAGTGGTGGCCAAGTGGTAACGGCCGCGATTTACGAGTTGTAGGTCGTAGGTTCGAACCCAGACAGGCGCTTTACTTTGTGTAAATTATTTTCATCACCACTGCTCTCAAAACGGTGAAGGAAAACATCGTGAGGAAACCGGCATGTCCTAGAACCAAAAATTCGAAGACATGTGACATCTGCCAACCCGCACTGGGCCCGCGTGGTGGATTACGGCCCACTCCCTCTCACCGAGAGGAGGCCTGTGTCCCAGCAGTGGGAACATTATAGGCTGATTATGGTAGTGTCCTACACCCGTAGCTCGTATCAATTAGCCAGGCCGTCACTCTTACACGTATTAGTCCATATCTTGAAAATTACTAAATCGATTTTGATGACACTTGCACTGTTCCCTAAGTTGAAGTAAATGTAAGCCAATAAAAAAATGGTCGCGATCAGATTAATAGTTGCGGAGAAATGCGTGGACAAACATACATACATACTATAAAATTTGGAATATTTGTTTGGAAGCCCTATAATAGATTGTCATAAGTGAATATAATGCAATTCCAATAATATTACATACATTACGTGTCGAATTGATATCCTCCTTTTTTTTGAAGTCGGTAAAAATTAGCATATTTTTTATTTGGGCTTTATGCTTGCTATTCTGAACCGATCACCCCTGAAGAAGGAAGGACTGGTGACCACGGACCAAAGTTAATGGTTTAGGATAAGGATGGCGTGCTACAGAATATTAGAACGGGGTAACTTTTGAAGGCCCGTAGCTTACCTATGTGTCGACATAAGCTTTTAACTCCTTGTAGGTACCTACACAACCTTCACCTTGTATTTTAGAGTTAGGGACCAAGCATATGTAAGGTGAAAGAAGGAGCGAATTTATTGGATAACTAAACTATTATTTATTTATATATACTTTATTGCACACCACAAAAATACATAGCAAAAAAATATTGATCGAATACTTAAAATACACAATGGGCGGCCTTATCGCTTACTAGGGGAAGGTTGCTATGAATGGACCACATAACTTTACGACCTCATATCTCAAAAAGTATAAGTGTTAAAATGAAAGCAGTTTATTATTTCTATTTCGTAGGACCTTTATTTATAATAATCAAACGCACAAACAATTCGGGCTTGCACTTTTTCCTATAAACTAAGAAAACAAAATCTTGAGCTGTTGCCTTCTTTGGACCATGGGCACCTTCAATGAACCACCAGGTTGCCATCAATGGACTTCGAGAAATTTGTTCTAGTGGTCCAATCGAGGCAACTAATTATAATTATCAATATTACAAAATTGTGACATACGAGGAGAGACAAACATTACTCATAACATACGACAAGCAAACAAACTATATTTATAGGCTACATAATTAGTATTTAATAAAATTTTACATTTGGCACATTTAGTGAGACCAACAAGTCATCAAAATTAAGATACAGTCTAAAGAAAGCTAAGGTCGCTTGTAGTAATAGCAATTGTTGCTTTCGGGACTTATATATTCTGCTTGCTTCACTTAAACCAACTCTTTGTTTCCTTACTGATTCTAAAGCAAGGTTCATACTTGTTTCATTCCATGTAAAGTACTTCCTTTTTCGGCGAAATTCTGGAATTTTAAATTTATAATGATTCTTCTATGGTTTTTTTCCATAATTAGTGAAATACTCGGGACCTATTCCCATAATTAAGTATAAGCAGAAAAATACAGTAAAAAGTTGCTATGATTGGACCGGTCCAACGGTGGAACTCTCTTGGGGTCCATTGATGGCAAAAAGGTATTCGTTAAGAAAAAATAAAATAAAATATACATGGTCATGATTAGACAAAATTGAATAACACTCATGGAATCACAATTAAATTGTCTAATAGTTCATAACAGTGCACGCAGACAAATATGAATGCAATTATACTTACGTCAAATTGTCCTGAGTGTAATAATTAGATTTTGACCGCCGCAAAGACAACGTCACACGTTTCTCCTCGCCACGTGACGCAACGTCACTGAGGTAAGAGGGGGGTGCAACTGAGTCGTCACGGACTCGTTTCGACTAGTTTGGATATTGCTAGCTTGCACAGTTTTGGAAATACCTTGGTGGTCCAATGAAAGAGCTAGTCCAATGATCGCAACCTTCCCCTACTACTGCTACGCTGCTACGCTCGCTACTATTATGGATGGAGGACCCCCAGAATAAATTTAATCTTTGACGGCCAGAATAGAGACACCCTCAACTTGATTATTTGCTTACTTTCGTGTTAAAAAACAAAAATTCACTGAGTGTGCCAAATTAACTTTTGATCCAAACTCGAAACTCTAGAAATTCTCAATTGCAAATCGAAAGTGTTCGCCGTTAAGTGTGTATGTTTCTTCTGTAATGAATTGTCATAGCAACGTCGCGGGTGACGCTATGCGGCTGTGGTGGCGCGTCAGGTGTTGTCCACGGTGGGTGAGCTCGGCGGCAAGTGCAGGCGCCCGCGCCGGCCACGGTTGAGCGTCGCCGGCAGTTGGGCACGCGCCGGCACGCGACAGGTGGACGTCACGCAACGTTACATACATGTACCTACTAATGTCACAACTACTTCAATAGTAACTCATACTTTTTGGAAAGGCTAGAAGAAACAACAAAGTGGAAGTCTTTTTGTAGGTGTTTCTTGTCAACACTCGTATTATGGGTCATGCGGTGCATGAAGTTATTAAGACTGTGTTGTTTATGAAGCTTGTCATATCAGAAATATTTTTTCGTTGTTTTTCCTGAAAGTTGAACTTTTTGTACTTAGTGTACGTACCCTACCTATTGGAATACTTAAGAAACAATCATGTTCTTAACCAAATGTGTCTACCTAATAAAAATCCCGTTTTATTTCATTCTGATCAATGTCTGATTCACTTCCTAACTTGAACGTCTCATTATAGTTTTCTGTTTACTTTTCCTTATACCTCAGTGGTGCAGCTGGTGCTAAAACGTAATAAAAGCAGGTAAGCATATCACATAGCAGACATTATGTTTTACCTGATACTGGCCTTGGACTTAACGGGTGCTTTTATCTTCATGTTTAACAAACGCGACATTAAGTTTTAATGTCACTTTTAAATATCAATTTTAAATGTTACTGAATTGGATGAATCGTATGGAGTCATGACAAGTGTAAATGAGTCGCATGTTTTGGCGATTTATTTGACGGCCACCGGTCCTTCCATTTGAGAGTGGGCACGCGGCTCGAGGGTCTGAGGAGCCCGCTCAAGAGTGCTTCGAACTCACGTACAACAATTTACAGCTTTATCACCCGTTATTATTCTTAATAACATGTTGTAGGACGGCGACAACGCATTAACCTCGCGAAATTCGTGAGCCTTTTCATATAGGTACCTACGTGATCATAATTTATATGCCCTTTCCATTTCTGAAGAAAATATTGAAAAGGATATTGCCTTTAATCGTGTTCATAAATAAACCTAAGTCCAGTAGAGCAAGGCGTTATTTTCAGCTTAATAGTTTCCCAAATGCGAACATAAATCACATGATGCCGTGAAGAATGTTTCGGAGAACATGAGTCTCACTATAAACAAGTTCAGCGCATCGTGTGTACATCTTGGATCTTCAGATTAAGATCCTGCCTGCTCGCAAAGATTTTGAATTCCACGGATCGAAAAAACTCTTTAAAACTCATTACACCACCGTTATGGGCCGATAACAGCGTGAAATTCTGGTAATTGGTAATGTTGAGGTACCTGCGCATGTTCGTATATCTACCGTCTGCAGATTCTGACATTTATGCATCTTCTGCTCTCGTATCAGCAAGAACTGTATACCGTGCCTTTTTACCCCGAATCAGAATAACGAAAATTACTCAGAAACGTTGAAAAAAATCACTAACTGATCTCCTTATAAATAATATGGTATTCTTAGTTACTACCGCCATTAGACTTCTTGTACAAACACGTATCCAACAATACAAATTAAAAAGCGTTCAAAATTACACATTGAGAATGGTTACCCTAAGCATGTTTGAACTCGCAGAATGAGAAAAAACTTCAAATTATATCAACGTACTAACTGGAATATTCGCGCTCGCATTAAAATTCCATAGTGTAGTCGCAATGGTATTTAAAATACCGTATTGAGTGAGTCGCAGGCAGGCGTCGGTGTCCATTACGTTATAATCAATCATCGTGTACGTTCAGGTTTCAATCTGCTTTGCGCCGCTTTTGGCCAGGCGAGGCTTTCGACACGGGCGCAATCAATATAGCAGATAAGTGCGATAAGATCCGACGCAACCTCGCGGCCGTCGTCGTCGTTTTGCAGCGCACTTCCGCGCCCCGCGCTCCTCCTCGCTCCTTCTCGCGCCTCCTCGCGCATCCCCCACTCAACTAGCCCCAAGACATCTTCATCTGAAGCCTTTAACTATCTGCCACACAGCTACACCGTTGCTCTTATATAAAGATGTGTTTGCCTGTATAACTATTTCCTTTTAATTAAAGGGAGTTAGTTTGTTCTTTAAGTCTCTTTTTCTGTTCAGTGTCTCAACCTTTTAAAACCGATTGCTAGAAAAATAAGAGTACTTTTTATGAATTCAGTACAGCTTAGCAGTATGCAGAATTCCCCGTCAGTCAACAAACGCTTAAAACCAAGCGAGACAAGTAAGTTCACGTTACTCCAATTTACAAATTATCGTGACTCAACATTTGTAAAAAAAATATTGGAATCCACCGTAATACGTACGACGCGACGGCTACGTAAGTGCATGGCAGTAGCGCGTGCGCAGTGTTATGTGAAGTGCCCTTAACGACTTAAGTGTTGATGTGCGGGAGTGGGATCATTTATTATTTTATCGTATGATTGAATCTTGTTTTTGATTCAGTTCATGTTACAGACAGACATATCTCAGATATTCTTGAAAATACACTGATTTAATTTAAATACAGCCTCATAACCTTCCACTGTATGTTCTAGTTTCGACATGCAACGGTACATTTGCATGCTCATCAAAACACATTTATTAAATCCTTTTTCAATATCATTTTCATTTCTTTTGATCTTTTTATTTTGTAACTTTGTATTGAAAAATATAAGGTACTTATGTACCAGACCACTAAGAAAGTATAAATTCTGAAAAAAAGTTTTTATGTATGGTTATAGTTTTTATGACTGGCCAGTTATAATCTATTTTGAAAATATTATTATTTGTAAGTAAAAAAAAAATAGGTAAGTTCCAATTCGAAGATTTCCCTCCACGTTGTTTGCGAGCTAATTTAAATTATCAATGGATTTGCGCCGGGAACATTTTCGCGCTATGTTTTTTTACGATTTCAAGTGTCGTCTGAAACCGGACGAAACTTCAAATGGCATTGATGGATGAAGGCCCTTCTAAGGCAACCGTGTATCGTTGGTATAACGAATTCAAGCGCGGTCGTCTAACTTTGGGGGATGAAGAAACAAGTGGTCGCCCTATGACGGCTGTTACGGAAGGAAACGCAGTGAAAAATTTCATCCAAGACAATAGGCGAGTTGCGGATCAAGAGATTCAGCATATCCTGCAGGTTGGATCGGGAAGCCTTCACGAAATTCTACACGTGCTTCTTCGTGTGAGGAGGATAGTTTCTCGCTGGGTGCCGTTGAAGTAGGCTCGTCTCGGCGTGTTTACGACATCATTACAGGTGCTGAGTGTTGGATTTATCAATACGTTCCAAAAACTAAGCGCCAGTCGACGGTTTGGGTGTTTCAAAACGAAACAACGCCTAAGTGAAGCGATCTAGAAGGGGGGGGGGGAATATTTTGATTGCTAGCTTTTTCAATTTGACTGACTACTTGGTGTCAATTCCTTTACAGAACCAAAGAAGCATCAACGCTGAATGGTATACTACCAAATGCTTGGCAGAAGTGTTTTCTGTTGTGAGCAACAAGCGACCAAACCCAGGAATCCGCAGGCTCCTGCTCCACCACGACAACGCGCCCTCGCACACCGCGCTCAAAACGAGGGACTTCCTGGACAGCACGCCGGTCAAACTCCTGGGTCACCCTCATTACAGCCCCGGAAAATAAAAAATCAGCTCAAAGGGATACAATTTTCGTCGCCGGAAGATGCGCTGTCAGCGTTCGAGCAGGCTGTAACAGAGGTGTCTGCGGCGGACTGAAAAAGTGTTTCGAAAACTGGTTCAGACGCATGAAACTTTGCGCTAGTGGAGAGTACTTAGAAAGATTAAATAAAAAAATATTTACAGAATTTTTTATTTTATTTTCGCAAAACTTTCTGAGTGTCCCACGTACTTAGTTATTATTTTTACTTTCTACAATCTGTGCAGTTTATTGCGAGATAGCCGGTGTTCGTGACAAACGCAGAGTTGGAAGTAACAGGCTTCTCACCTGATATGGTGATGAATAGGTTCATTACGTTGCATGTGGCGTGGTGTGTGTGTACGATATCGCTCGAACCCACGTAATAATAATAAATCCAATTCTAAACGTAAGTAGGTAGGTATGTCGCGAGTGTACGAATGTATCATCCATGCTGCGTGTTTATGTGATCATCATTTATGTAGAAGTGGGTATGCGGGCACAGGTGCGCACGCGCCGACTTCGCGCAGGTAGCCGTCCTGCCACTCACACCTCGTATCTCCTGTCCACCTGTGTTCCTAAACACTGACCAACATCACTAAAACCAAAGATTAACAAAAAATAATTGCTTCCACAGATGGTGCTGATTAACACTTATAACCAAAGGGTGTCAAAAAACAACGATAGTAATCTTTAACGGTTCCGCTGTGTGCACTATTAGTTTTATTTAAAATTGTTGTGCCATAAGTAAATATAAGAGCGACTTGACCTGACTCGCTTGATTTCAAATGGTTATTTAATAATAATCGAATGAGATAATTAGGTGCCTACCAGCCTCTTAAATAACAATGTGAAATGTTGTTTGAAGTCGATTAGTAATGGAAACTATCCATTAATGAGCGACATGAGACGGCTGCTATCGTCGGCAATAAGTTAGGTACACGAGCATTAGTAAACTAGGGAGTAATTGCGGAGGCGGGCCGATTTCCTAGCTAGTGCCGAAGCAATTAATACTCACAACGTGATCAACAGCGCCGATCCCCTCTTCGTAGTGCATTACAGATCGATGACACAGTTCACAAATAACGATATTATTTGTCTATGTCCCACACTTTGTTGCCTTATTTAGTTGTGAGATGCAGAAAATATTTTTATATCAATAAACTTCATCAGGAACCGTAATACTCGTATTATTAATATTGCCTAGGTATATGTAAAATTATAAGTTCATATGCTCTGCATGACGTCGAACTGGATGGTTGGATTAAACAAAAAGAATAAACCGTTTATCAATTATACAAAAGAAGAAACAGGAACTAAGGTGATGAAATGACTTGACACGTTATTTAAATTTGAAACAGGTCCATACGTCCGATTTTTTATTCGTTGTTTGATTGTTTTGTCGATGTAGTTCCATCCTGTTTTTGCACAGGGACAAAAAAAATATTGCACCATATGGAGTCATATCGTCTCTAAAATAGGCTGTTTAATGAACAACGAAAACATATGGCCAATTAATTTCTGCTAGCTTCTAAATGAACACATTTGGAACGAATTTGAAAGGTGCAATAAAATGTTAGATCTGCACTGCCTTATGGCACGAGCCCACCATGCAGCACTATTAATAGAATTTACTCGTATTTTTTAATTAAACAAGATGCACGTAATATGGGTAGTCACTGGGTGCGATACTGCCAAGGCTATGCAAATTTAAGAATGCAGAGGAGGAGTTACGACCTTGAATAAATTTCTCCACAAACAGTGCAAGAGACATTTGGCTGTTCACAGTTCGTAACGATTAATCGTATTTGTTATTCAATTTTCCCTGTATTCAAAAGTGCGAATAAATATGCGTGGTAAGTCACAACCTGCTCAAAAGCGGGTTTCTCGACGCGTCGAGGCGACCATCTGGTGGGCGAGAACTTTTTTTATTTTCCAAACGTGTCGTCTTGGATTCTCGTTTTTTGCACTGGCTGGCGCTCGCTCCTTTTCTTTTTTTATATTGCTGAGTTGCAGTTAACAGGTGGCTGGCCGTGTGCAGGTGAGACCTGAGATTTTAACTCGCGTCAGGTTCACCTCAGTGTGAAAAATTACGCGTGCTACCAGGCCAATTAACATGTTCCAAATTTTTATTTAAAAAGTATAATCAAATTACATGTTTTTTGTAGAAATTCGATCCGATAATTAAAAGTTTACGGTGCAAAAAGTGTTATCTTTATTCCTCAATAATTTTCATATTTTGAAGGTCCAGTCCAACTCGACAAATGAAAATATAAGCTGAGAGCTTATATTTTCATTTATTATTTAAATTGTTACAATTAGCAATACATATAGGTAAGTAGGTACCTTATTTCATTACAAAGAGAAGTAAAAAAAACATTTTTTTTTCTTGAATACGTTGACGATTTTAAACGAATTGCTAAAACTTGCCTTCAGAAAACCTTCAAAGAAAACCTTCGTAATTTATCAAAACCCACCATGACAGTTCAAACGAGATGAATTTTAACGGATAATCAGGTGGGTGGGTCGCGAAGGAAAGGCTATGTCCACACGTGAATTAATAAAGCCAAGATGATATAGTGATACATAAATATGGAGTTGGTTATTACAGTAATTAACTTTTAGAAGTATGTTTTCGTTACTTTAAATGTTTTGTTATACGAAGGATCGAGACGATTCGGTTAAAAATAAAGTTTGTGAAAAATATTGATACATACACTGGCACTCAATAATTTTGTATTATCCTGCAGCAGGAAGCAGAAAGCACAAGATACTTTTAGAACTTTCTAAGACGTTTGATCATCTAAATCAAGGTATATGTAGTATACATAGGTAACCTATACCTTTTTTTTTTCGGATGGGAAATCTTCAAATGACCCCTCCCGCTCTGGGTGGAGCGGAAGGGAGTGTCAGACTCTTACTGTATAAAACCCACTCGTGTTCCTTCCTTAGCCCTTTATGTTCCGGGCCAGCCCGGCAGGCTTCGGCCCTAAGGGGGCCCTCCTCGATGCTGACATCTCTTTGAGGCGCACGTGGAATACGTACCTACGCGCCGTCCGGCACGGGCCTGGTCCTGATCGGACGGTGAGCTACCCATTACTCTCCGTCCGCAGGCCCGCGCCTATGGTGGCCGGGAGTAGTCACGCGGCTCCCGACGCCCAGAACGTCTCCCACGGCGGCTGGTACCTATACCTTGAAACTAAAACACTACGATATATTACGATTAGACGTCGATATTGGAACATACTATTTGCTAATCGAAGTGGAGAAAAAGAGAAGCCATCATAAAAACGAAAAAAGTCAGTACGTTTATCGTGTGCTCTCAATTTAAAATGTGTGTTCCCCAAGGACTATGCTGAGACCAATGTCTGTTCCTTGACGAACTACTATTTTTTTTGGAAAGTTTTGTAGGTTTAAGATATTTTTAAGATTAGAAACAGTTGGGTCAAGTATTTATTTTTCTTGTTTTTCTCTTTCAGATCGTATTAAGAAGTATCTTTAATATAATCCATAACATGACTATACACATACATATAATCATATAAATAGAAAACTGACTAAACTAGAAGCCGATCGCGATCCCAATAGACTTGTAAAGAGGCTAAGCTGGTGATCACTTTGAGACACTCACTACTTATCGAGTATGATAATTAAGATCCAATAAGACGTTCAATCCCTACTTTGACGGGTGTTGTGGTTGTGTGTGTGCTGTTATTGGGTTGTTGAGTTGGTTGTTGTTGTTGTTGTTTTGTTGTTAATAATTAAACTTTTGTCGATAGTGGAAGAAATTAGACGAGCACCTGTATATACAGGTGATAGTCTAATTTGCAGCATATGTAAGTATGTAACCTACCTACACATGAGGATTATCCAATCTTATACGTTAGTCTGTATTTTCATTTATATTATAATCTGTCAACATGACTCCAAAGCACCAATTAGTACTCTTTAAACGTACAACAATTAACAGTTATTTATAAAAAAAATCAGCAATCTTGGATAATACATCATTCATGGGTTTTGGGCTTAACCGGTATTAGTGTGGACTTATGTGAAAGCTTGAAAAATTGTGCCTATTACAGAGAGCGCACTCAATAGGCTCGCAGACCTGCACCGTTAGACTCCAGATCACGACGCGGCGGATTATTTGAGAACACAAAGAGATCGAGTGCCGAGCGACGGACGGACACAATCACTCATAGCGTTGCGTTTGTCATAGAGAGCGAGCGCGACAACGAAGCGTCGATCACCGGCCGACACGCTTTGTCAGCCTGCTCCGATTTGTTAACTGCCGCGACACTCGGGGCAGTCGGGGCCCGCCCGACCCACAAACAAGCGTGCGTAAATATCTCACCCGATATACTTACGTGTTTATTATTCGATGTCAAACAACATACAGCCTACAGGCATCAAGAACTTTGCGTATCGTGCGCTTGCCCTACATCTAATTCCTAGTCATCAAATTAATATGAAGTAGGTTTACTCAATGAAAAGTCAGTGAGACATGAACTTGAGGTTATTGCAATAAGGAAAACTTGACTTTCTGAATTGTCTGACAATTTCAGAAACTTTCTACAGAGCCGTAGTCATTTGGATGTCCGCGAGAAGGCTGTAAAAATCGTTCACCCATAAAGTGAAATATAGGTTAAGACGGTCTCTCTCTCAAAAATTCATTCAAAGTACCGTAATCTCGTCCTTTTATTTTGTAATTTCTTCTTACCACCAATTTTGAGCAGTCGTTTAACATTTTAGGGCTCGTTTTATGGTCTTGTGTCTGATGAACATCCTCTTTTATTTCTTGTTTTGACTTCACGAATACGAATGTTGACCGCTACAATGCATGGACTCTACACTTCTGCACGAACATGCTACCTACTTTTATTATTTTTAAATCAACTTTATGATTGCCTTGTCATACAACACTACGTCTATTTAGAATTTCACCTCTAAGCTGTTTGTCATTTGAGTTTAATGTTTGGTGCAGAAGGAAAACAAAAACACCTACTACGTTAATAGCAAACACAATATTGTGCGACATACGCGGGTGTTTTTCGGAAGTTGACACGAATGTTTAGGTGGAACAATAGGTTTGTTAGTTTTGGCAAGCGCGGATGAGGCGGTTCGGCGCGTGCGGTGGCGGAGTATATTGTCGGGGCGGAGTACGGGAGCCGTGCACCCACACAACTCGGCAGCGCCAGGAACAGCGCCTTGTCCGTGTTACCGGTACGATGCTCAGCCGCTTAAATATCTTACTTTCACAATTGTAATAAGCGAACGTCAAGTACTCATCATGTTGGACAACAATAAGGCACGCGTCTCTGTCGGCTCCGTGCATTGCGATTTACAATCTTGCAAAGATCGCTGTGATGCCTTGCCTTTTACATCCACTGATCTCATTTAAAAACTTTTTTTTTTTGTTATAGCAAATATACGGGACCTACTAGACATTCTAAAAAGTCCTTTGGATGTTTCCACTTTTACATCGTCACTCAATAGATTTGGATTTAGGAGAATCAACTGAGCTTGACATGAAACAAACAATTCCCCGAAGTATTAAAAAAACAATTGAATTGTCAAAGATCAAAGTGTATTTTTCATGACAGTAATACATATATGTAGGTACTAATTATATGTCATATCAACGAGGCTTTCTCAATTAGGTACTTATATTTAGTTACTAATACATTCTCCGCAAAGTGTATTTTTCATGACAGTAATTCATATATGTAGGTACTTATATGTCATATCAACGAGACTTTCTCAATTAGGTACTTATAGTTACTAATACATTCTCCGCAGAGATATTATTATATTATAATTTTGATGGCTGGCATGATAACTATAGCGTTTAAGATATGCAAATAAAGAACTTTCATTTCGTTGTCGGAACAATGGTGATGTATTCGCGGGGGTTTGTCTAGTTGACAGTGGAGATAATAATACGATGAATAATAATAGTGTGAAAGCACAGTAATTTTACACTTAACATTTTATTATTATCAGTGATAAATGGCGAATTCTTCGAATACCAATTGTTTTTTTCTCAAAAAAACACTGCCTTAGAATGATTAATACGATAAATTCTCTTTTTTAATATGGAATGAATTGTTTATTCATTCAGATACATTGTGTTTTGTTTAGTAACTATAGTATGTAAACGTCAATAAAAAAATATTGATAAACGACACAATAGTCTGCACCCGCCGTTGTTAACAAAATAATTGAATGCTAATCATTAGACGCAGTGCTTTATTATCGTACAAGACAGAGTGCGAGCACATCTCGCCACGCCTTCTTCCTTCGAACAAGTGAGTGCACTAATGAAGCTCAACTAAATATTCATGAAACCAGTCATCGTGCTCGCTCCCAAAACTGGAAGGTAACATTAACGCACGTAGAGTGCTCTCTACAAAAGGACCACGGGGATATGCGCTCGCGTCTAACAAATGCCTACACATGACATGACAGAAACAACCACTACTTAATTGCTAAGACTCTCTATGGGAATACCGTATGCGTAATTGTTATATAGTTATGTAGAGACAGAACTAACATTTAATAATAATCGCCTTAGGCACAACCATGGGCACATACGTTTTTCTTTGTTTGATCCTATGATCAGCATCCAAATAACGTAACACACTATCAATCTCAATATGAATCATTTTGAACGATATTGCCAATGTATGTTTGAAAAATTTGTCTGCTTAACAAATTAAATAAACCAATGAATGACAAAACAAAAGTTTCAAAATTAAAGTCAACGCTACTGAAAGTATGTTGCGCAATTTCCCCGCTGATTCGGTACCATTTGCAGACATTTTCCTATAATTATAATTGGCACAAAAACTACTTTACTCGTTTACCTAATATAATTCCTAATTCCACATTACTCTCCATAGATTTCTTCTAAGACACCCACATGAATTATTTTGAAGCACATTATTCTTAACTTTAGCCAGACGATGATGTGGAAATAGTCTATGGATAGATAATATGTTAATTAATTACAGTTTGATAATGGTTATTAAATCATTATCGTTTCGGTGAACAAAATGCGCTATCAAACAGTCTTGCCTTACACACAACCATTGCGGTTTACAAAAGCACTGGTGACTGCAATAGTAGGTTTTGTTAAAAAATTGAAAATTCTGTTAGTACACTTAGACAACTGCGGCATGCCGCAACTACGGAAGCCCATCTTTCTGGGTATTTATGTATGGGCCTGCGTCGCCTAAAATAAATAAATAAATTAGTACGCGGAATCATGTTCGATTCTTAGTTAATGTTTAGAGTCATGAAATGCTATGATTTATGTTGAAAGCCCTAACTTTCTCTGGCAACAAAATAAATGTTTTGGATAACATAGTAGATACAGATTGAAGAGCAGAGGTGGACCGAGAAATAAGCACTCAAGATTGCAAATCAGTACGGAGGTCGCGCGGTCTCGTGCCGGTGACTTGAATGACTCATAAACACCTTGATTTACTGAACACACCGAAGATTTGTAGTGTATTAATTCCAATGTCGCTGGCCGGAAGATATTCCCGAGTCGCAACATCACTCGCATCACACGTTTACGTTCAATTACACATTGTTATTAGTGCGGCCGGCTAGGACGCGCAACCTCTCAACACACGGTACCGACGTTATATATCCACTAACGTCAACAATCATGAAATCACGGGTGGCACGAGCTCTCCTGATCAACATAAAAAAAATCTTATCTTTATTATCTCATTGAAAAACGAACGCGAGTAGGTAATACATCTATAAAAGAGACGATATTTATGACCATGATTTATGGTTTTTTATTTTTACGTGTCGTATTTTTGTGTAATCCATCGTAAATTGTTTTACACAGATATCATAACACAGGTGATAGAATCGATACATGTAGGTGTTACAACAAACAATAAAACTGAACGAGGCTGTAAGATTATTTCCAAAATATAGGTACCTACTTATGGCATACTACAACTAGTATTTATTGATCAAATTACAAAATTCCGTCCGACTACATATAGAATATTATATCGATAATAGAATATTCTTTAAATAAATACGAAGTGAATAAATTACAATAAAAACGGAATGTAGTAGAGGTGAGCAACCCTAAAGCTCACATTCTAAATTGGAACGTAATGTTCGTATTAATTTTATTGCTATTATAGAGCAAGCCGCAAATCAACGGTTGTAAAAGCAAACTTTGTAAAGGGACGGAGGTCTGTAAACTCACAGGTTCCACGATCATACATACATGCACTTGATTCTTGAATTGGATTTTCTGAATTTAACCATTTTACTTGACGAATCATTAAATAAAATCATTCTTAGAGTCCGGCCGAATATAAATTATTTGTTTTTCGATAGATTTTTTTTTTTGGTAAAAGTAAAAGAAATGCAGTGTCAAACTTTTAATAATTATATTAAATCATTTAAACTTACGTCGCACGAAACTTTATAGGTACTATTCTCGAAGGCATAAGAATTAAATAATCAAACTTTTATATACGATAAAAAGGTTTTTTTTTTGCATTTTCAGTTATTATAACTAGGTAGTCTCAGTGTGTACCTAGTTGTAAATTCTATTTTCTCTGAATAAATTAATTGAAAGTATTGTTTTGCTGGAACTTAATTCTTTTCGGCCCGAAACGAAAATTGCCGAAAATGGATACTTTGGGCGAAAATTTATGAAAACTAACAACGAAAAAGAAATTCTGTCGGGCTCTAGCCATTTCATGTAGCTTTCATTTGCACTAAAAATACTATTTGTACGTACCTACTCTTCTTTTGTAAGTAATGTGTAACATTTTTATACTAAGTTGTAAATCAATCTATCTTCGTTGATGTACTAGGTACTAACAAACTGCAGTGTTCAACAACTAATAAACGCAACGGATGCCCTCCTAAATTTTGTAGAGGCTGATTTATAGGATTATAATTATACACGAAAGTAATCGCTGTACATAAATACAATAATTACTTTGCGTTTACGAGTAACATAATTTGTAAGTTAATGTAATAAATGTTTAAATTACTTAGCGTTCGTTAAATAACACACGGGACAAACAAGCAAAGCCATTTGGTTGTTGTAAGTAGCAGTGTTCTCCACGTCATAACATTTTACTGCAGCTCGTGAAATCTAGTCAACAATCTACGTACAGCAACATTACCATACCTAAAATAACCTCGTGAATGATGCAATGTTTTCTCTTTGTGCAGCGTTGCATCGCAGCATCCACATGTGACGTGACGCAACGGACTTACGTTAAATATCAATGGATGCGTAGTCGAATCTCTTCCACGAATAAAAATATGAGCATAAATTAATATACATATTTTCCCTTTAATAACTGTGTGATACATTGTGATCGATGGTCCTCTTATATCACAAACGCTTGTAATTATTCAGATGAAATCGGACAGTTAAGTCATTACGGTGTGACTAATATGCCTGTGGAAATCCGCGCGCCGCACCAATTATAACATGGCATAGTGAGCAGTATTGACATGTGTTATATAAATACCAATGGTGAAGGTCCCTAGACGTTAGACATTCGTTAGTTTCTGTCGATGGCTTCGTTCGATATTAGAATATTTGTTAGTTATTCAAAAATATTCGCCCTCGTTATTGACTGTAGCGGCGGCGTGAGCTATTATTGCCAGTTACTCGGGGAATTCAGTTATAGCGCTATTGATCGACATCTATTTGGGTTTCCAACTTAAGAACAGAGCAAACACCCATTATTATATTAGCGTGTAATAAAAACGAGTCGTGAACTCTGTCCGTCGCAGTTTAGTTAAAACCGTTATAAAGATCACGGTCAATCGTCCTACAAAGCCCGAGTTTAAACTATATTGAGATGGTTGCCTTTCTAAATTTTCTAAATTATTGATTTTTCATGACTGTGCATTGTGACGAGTTCGAATTGTTACCAAATAAACGCTTATGGTTACGATAGTTATTAGCTCAACTTTGAGCTCCATGTTATGTATTTGTTTCCATGCGTACCTAAAGTAAAATATTTATAAATGAAATAAAAAATAATTTTCATTGAATGCAATGAAAATTATTTTTTATTTCATACTCTTAAACCAAACGAAACATTTTCAGAGCAGTAGCAAAATATCCCACGACAGGTTCATATTATAACTTAGGATAAAAGGACCACTATCTAAATATAGTTCGAAGTGTTAGTAGGTACTATTGTCACTATTAAAATGACGAAGGGATGATTTTTACGAGTGTCAATAAGCATTAAGTGCGGGACTCGCCATGTTTATAGAGCCGTAGATTCAGATTAGGTGCCATTAGTAGGCCGCGGCTGGACGCAGCTCGTACGCCCCGTATCATTAGCGTCCATAGCAAACAACATTACTACGATAATAGCTCATGAGACCCGGTTCTTATCGTGCTATTGATAAAGCCTTTTTATATCCACTAATTTATTTTGCAAAAGATTTGGATTACACGACGAAGATTGTTGAAAACTATTTCAGAACTCATCGAGATGCAACGAAATGGTTGTTAAAGTAATTTTTTTATAGATGAACTAAAACTCTTAGCTAGCTAAGCTTATTATGAAAAAGTCTTGACTTTTTAGAGATATTTGAGGACTGTTCGCTGCTGAAGAATAACCGTTTCTATTAACTAATACTGCGACACTTAACTGTTAGACAAACGAAAAGAAAATAATTTAACAGTAAACAATTTTCTTAAAGACAAGAAAGCTCGTCATACCGCCGCAGGGTTACAAGTACTCGAATGTCAGGAGAAAGCAGCGCATAGTGTCAGCCGCGAACCCGACACGTGTCGTAGTTGCTAATTAGTGTAGGGTGTCGGGAGCGACCGCCGCGCCGGCCGCTGCGACCGCAGCCTGCAACGGTTACCTGCGGCGACCGGCGACCGGCCGCGACCACGCCGGAACGTAACGCAACACCGCAACCTTACGGAGATCACATGCCGACAACTCACACGCTTCCTGAAACTTTCCGAAAATTTTCCTCTTTCCTTCTGGTTACTTTACATAATTTTCCACTTTTGGATGGTAGAAAGCTGTGCAGCCATGCAAGTTAGGTTAGATCAAGATCAAAAGTATGGATTAAAACGTGATAAAAATAAGTGCAATGCTCGTAAATCTGCTGCTGAGAGCTTTCTTAAACTATCCCATAGTACGAGGAGCTTTTACAACTCTTGCTAGACAATAAGGCGCTCGATTTTTGTTATCCTTGTTCTACAGTTAACAAGACAAGAGTAGAATCCTTATTTACTAATTAAGTTATTATATAAGGCAACCTGCACATAACATTAAAAAATGAACTCGATTGTGTAAGCTCACTTACTCTTTGTTAATTTTCATCATAGCAATGTATTTTAAAATTGATGATAGTTATGCACAAATGAGTTATCTCTATCTTCTTTTGTATTAAAAGCGTGTATCGTGTTAAGTAACGTAGTTGGCTAAGTCACGTTCAACTTTATCGATACGGCATCGCAGAAATGACGTAACATCAAAACAATCATGGTTCGATTGTAAAGAAGACGGTACTTACGGAATCACGGATGCTGTTTACTTGTGTAGTATTGTCATCTCAGAAAGGACGTCGTCATTTACTTACTTTGCTCTACTTGTGGAATAAAATGCTGTCATACGCACCTGCCTAATTATTGGTTCTATAAAATAATATGGTTAAGTTTGTGCAATTGATTTAGTCTGGATTGATTTATATAGTTATCCACGAATCACACATCACAACGGTTTTGTGAGAAGTTAAATAAACCAGTAAAACTTTGCACTATTTGTACATAACTTACTTACAATTAGGCTGTAGATACAATATAGCTCTAACAAACAAAATCCATAAAGTAAATGATACATATAAGAATACCTACTTACTCGTGAAAATTTAAAGGTAGTCTTTATCAATCTCATTTACTTACTTGGTAAAAACAAATAGCATGACATGTTTTTACACAAAAAAAATATATTATTGTACGACTTCTAAAACCAAAATCAAAACTGCGAACAAAAGACATCAACGACATCAAAAAAATTAACAATCTAAATTCAAGTACGGAAATAATATTTCACTAGCCGTTATAACAATTTGTCTGGAATTGTTATAAAAAGTATCTAGTCCACTCTGTGTTACGATGCTAGTCCATTTCCCACATAGTTGGAGGTCCGTACTAGAAGAAATCGAAGGTGGTTCGGCATAAATCGTGGGAAGATCTACATAGTTAGCCGGCGCGGGATCGGGTCGGCGCGGCGCGTGTTGCTGCGCCCGCGCCGCTCGGGGTGAACGTCTCACTTAACTGTTGTGTGCACCTGAGCACCACACCGCACCGCCGCCGCACCGCCCTCCGCTACTTACAACCCACTACTACGTGTTAATCCATCATCATTTTAAAATGCTCTTAATTTCTTTAATCATGTCAAGTAGCTCTACTATCTTAATATCCACATCATAAATGATGGCCTGTTTGAGTTACACGAAGTAGGTTGAGGATGTTGTGTGGCATTTCCAAATGAGGCCTATAGGGATTGGGCATAGATTCTATTCTTATTCTGGGTGGGGAGCACTAGACTTCCATGGATTTAAGGTTACAGTGATTATTATGTTAGAGGTTGATAAATTACCTACGTTACATGCAACGCTATCAAAATTGTAGAATCTGTGTATACCCTCGTGACGCAGCGTCAAAAACTTTATAAATAATGGTACTTACAGATACTATAAACCGTAACACCATTTGAATCTGTAGCAACACGATATCTACCCATCGAACAAGGTGATAAATCCTACGTTAGATAGATATGTATCGAAAAATTACCTTCGCTGGGCCGGCGCAACAATCGAACATCGGCGCTTTTGAGACGTCGTTCCACAAATACTTGGAACAAATATTTTTATAATGAACATACGTTACGTGTTTTCTATAAATACTGGCAATTCTTTATATAACAGGTCGTAGGTATGTGAAGGTGTGTGGAGATCAAAACGAGACTGTGAATGTAGGCTATCGTTGAACATAAACAACACGACTCTTTGTCTCGCTTCTTAGAAACTCTAACGAAATAAAATCAGAATACCATGTTTTTTACAATGTTGCTATAGACAAAGCTTATTCGCCTGTCAACGTCCTAAAATTAATAGATGTTATTAATTTTAACATAAATGTTAATTGGTTATTTTCTGTTAAAATGCTCAAAATTATTATCGTTGCGACATTTTTACGATAGTATTTTGAAACATTGTTGTTTTGAAGGACTATACTTTATCCACATAACAAATTATTATGATTAAAATTAAAATCTGAATAAGTATCAAAATTGGTATTTATGTATTAATAACGTCTTACTACACGAGTGAGTTACTACGAATAGCTAAAAACAAACAGCTCTGAAAAGAGCACTGAAGGCTAGTTTATTCTGCCACAGCAACTATTCGTGGGTAACTATCGCTAGTTTTGGAACAAAACATCGTAATTTAACGATTGCGCAAGCACTACCATCGTAACGCGACCATCTACAGACACAACACACGTTCTTACTCAAGGCTAATTCCTAAAAACCAAACAATATAGGTAAAGCATGCAAATGAAGTGAATTGTAGATCGATTGAAAATAGATCGTGTGTCAGCGATCGGGAGGCTTCGGGGCATGATCATCGGTCCACGAGCGCACGCGCACGATCCACGTCGCGGCCCCCGGCCCCCCACCCCCGGACCCCTGCCCCCGGCCCCCGGCGACACTCACTGTACACAACCTTACATTTCAAACTATTCTGCCAAAGTTCACGCAAAAAATATTAGTCCAGTTAGAAACTGTGCCAGCCACTTGCTGTGACGTTTGGTGTCATTTTGATGTATTGATGGAATGCCTTTGCACTGCTTTGCACCATTGCGTAGTTGTATGAGTGGAGATTTATATCCACCTTCATTTGTGATAGAATAGAAGCAGACAATGCCAAGTATATCAAGTAAAAGCCATGCAATAAATTGTACATCTGAACCACTATCATCGGGCATGATATTAATATAATAAAAATTTAAGCAGAACAAACATTACTGTGTTTCTGATATGTTAATAGAAACCAAAAACACATATAAAAGCCTTAAACGGCCACCATTCTTCAAATTGGCGCTTTTGGACAACGCGGTTTATTGGTGAAAGTGCATTTTAAGAACAGAAAATAAAACGATTTCCCACTGACCTTACCTATTGTTCGTGAAACAAAGGAGATCGAAGTAACCGCTATATAAACACGCAATTAATGATTTCTAAAATAATAAATTATGGTTCAAAGTTGTGGCTCATTAAAAGAAATTTGTTGCCTTACAGACACATAGTTTTGCGATGTTATCGTATGTTTCATCGAATTAGCATTAACAAATGAATAACTTAACAGAAAATCTAGATACAAAACGGTCGAAAAGATAAATATTGCCTAGATACTCTTAGTTTTCAATTCACTTAAATACGTGCCTACTTTGGTGCAATTTTATTCGTCGAGTAATCTATGCGCACATCATATAATTATAGGCAGAGTCGTAAACAAATCAATGTAATATCTAATATTGATATTACGAATTCGCTTCAACATGAAGTAGAGGCAAATAAATCTCCGCCACCTTAGCTGCTTGACATTGAATTATGGAAACACAAGGCGCCAGTTGAATAGGCAAACCGTAAGTACAACATTATGATGAAACGTAATTGCCTATTTCATCCAAATGTCCGTCTAAGGTGTCCGAATGTAATTACCAAAAGTCAAAATGGTCCCGCCCACGAGTGTTCTCCCGCGCCGTGACGCAGTGACCTCACCTCACTGACAACCTGCTCACAAAAGCAAATTACACCACTATATTTAGTGGACTGCTTTTTGACTATTATCTTTATTATAGGTTTGTAACGTAATGGCTCATTTTTGTTTATACTGCCAATATACACGTACGGTTAGTTGGATCGATTAGTTTGCTCAGCCAAGCTGGCCATAAACAATCCATTATGTTAAAATCTTTTTATAAGTAAGCTTAGCTAGTTATTTTAACAAGCAAGCAATATAGAGCTTTTGTTGTTTGAAACTTAGAATATTACTACAAACCACAACTTTTGCACATTCATATTAGGTACTAATTTAATTACATATTGCACTGGATGGATATCTTAATTATGACAAGCAAAGCAGTTTAGTGTTGTCTCTATTTAAATATTATCATACATGCATTCCTGGAATGGGTGATCTCACATAAAGCAAATGTACCGAGTGGATGGAGCGCGTAACTCCGCCGGAGTGACAAGACAATCATTGTAGTGCGCCAGTGTACGACGCGCCGCGTATATCTAGCCGGACAAATTTACGTTCGCGCCGATGATAGACAAACAATTCAACTACAAACCTTGCTATTCATTCCACTTGGTATTCTCCAATAAAACTTCATTTGTCGAAATACTAGCACATTAATTTCTAAGCAAATTGATTATACAGATGCTAAAGATAAAACAAGCCAATGCTTCTACACCGTATTTATTGAAACAGGACGATTCAATTCAACTAAATTATTGACTATAAAAAATCAATGACGAAAACTCACTGGGTCATAGATAAAAGTATGAAGCATGAACTCACATGTAAACACTCATAAACAGTCATTGCATTTGGCAATTTAATAAGCAGCACGTTCTTTGATTCAGCAGACCGCCCGCTCCAGTCAGTTCCATCTATTATAGTGAGCATTTAATCGGATAATGATGACAGATACCTAATAATCTCGAGACCGTTAAAACATTTTTTAAGCGTTTTAAAATAATAATGGCTGACATTAGTCTCTGCTAAGAAGCGAATTATTATTTATTATAATACTTTACGTCTTTTAATCTTCTGGCTTCATGCAGCGTGAACTATTTAAATTTAACATTCGAAAGTATTAATTTTTATGACGATGTGCGAAAGACATAAATGTCTACACGAAAATAAAAATAAGAGTCATTAAAATCGTATTTGCATACATCCTGGGTTATGAAATGCACATAACTTCATAACAATTTACATTATCGCAGGTAACTACTTACTGTTTAAATTTATTTGGTAAGTGGCATTTAAAGTTTATAACTATCAAACATTAACGCTAAGCCGTTTAGATGTTCTATTTTTAATAACAACCCTAACAATAAAGATCGACTAATGGCAACCTAAAAACACCGGCCATTTACTTTTTAGATCACAGCTTAAAACATCACGACATTGTCTCGCTTGAAAAGTAGATGGTATCATTGCATCAGTGAGTGGTGCGGAGTGCGGCGTACGCGCAGGCTCCCGCGCCTGCGCAGTGCGCAGCTCCGCCACGTCCGCGCCCGCGCCCGCGCCCGCCGACAAGTGAACGCAATCACTAATTGAATCAGTCGCTAGTCATCGCCACCGGCATGCACCATGTAGGGCCCCCATCTGTGTTTCTAAATACGGGACATTTTAGGAAGTAGTGCCATGACTCATGTCACACTAACCACAATCTAGATTGTAAATGGCGAGATTAAAAGCTGCCAATATACAGGGTGATTGGAAGATGGGTGCAAAGCTTTAAGGCGAAGATAGTACAGACAATTTAGAACCATTTAAGCCATGGTTGTCTTAGACGAAGTCTTACTACTTTTTTTTAACCAATTTCTTAAGATTTTTTTCAAAAATTCCTAAAGTTTTAACTAAACTATTTATTTATGGCCAAATTGAATGATAAACGAATTCGTTTTTATTGTATTTAATTAAAGTAATGTGTAAGCAATCTAGCAAAACATGTTTTAGGCCTCTGTGTCGTTAGACATTTTTTTTTACAGATATTTAAAGTTCATAACAAATTTTAAAATTCATAAATACTTTTTGTAAACCTTATTTTAAAAATAACGGAGCGTGCTTTTTTTGTTCAAACCTTTTTGAAAACATGCTTGATAATCGCTCTTTCTTTTGAGGTAACATTTACGCGGATATCTTACAAATTATTGAAATTAGGACCTAAAAACCAATTCAAGGGAGAAATTTTAAATTTTAGGCAGTCTAAATAAAACAACATTTGAATTAAATTTATTTATGCTTCATGGTCAAAATGTTGTCCGTGATTCCAAATACAAGCACGGCTCCGTCTTCTCACTTCTGTTGTTGTTATTTTCAACATCATATCTCCAGCTTCATTGTTTCAAACTCTGAATTCATTCTCTCTGTCAGTTCTTCTCTCGTGTTTATTTCAACATTCGTATACACCAGCTCCTTGGCCCGGCCCCACACGAAAAAGTCCAGCAGGGTCAGATCTGGTGAGCGAGCGGGCCAAGGGATGGGTCCATCTCTGCCAATCCAGCTGTCAGGAAAGCAATTATTTAAGTGTTCCCCATGTGTTGTGTGGGTTATGAAAGTTTGTAATGCCCTCCCTAGAAAATTTGCTTTCATCCGTCCACAAGATTGATTTCAAATTCAAATTTTCTAGGGAGGGCATTACAAACTTTCATAACCTTCATGAATGGGCCGCCAAAGACAACAAACCACATTTTAAGAAGCAGGTGTCGTTTCAGAGGAAATTCTCTGTCAATGTTTGGGCTGGAGTAATTTGCAGGACGTTGATTGGGCCCCACTTCTTACCGGAGACTTTCAATGGTGAAAATGATTTGCACTTTCTACAAGTGGATTTAGGTACCAGACCTGATAGAGGAAACCGGTGTCCCGATATTCGCAAGAGACAGTACAGTCATCTTTCAGCAAGACGGCTGTCCAACGCATTGGATGTTAAATGTAAGGGAACACTTAAATAATTGTTTTCCTGAAAGCTGGATTGGCAGAGATGGACCCATCCCTTGGCCCGCTCGCTCACCAGATCTGACCCTGCTGGACTTTTTCGTGTGGGGCCGGGCCAAGGAGCTAGTGTATACGAATGTTGAAATAAACACGAGAGAAGAACCGATAGAGAGAATGAATTCAGAGTTTGAAACAATGAAGCTGGAGATGATGTTGAAAATAACAACAATAGAAGTGAGAAGACGGAGCCGTGCTTGTATTAGAAATCACGGACAACATTTTGAACATGAAACATAAATAAATTAAATTCAAATGTTGTTTTATTTAGTTTGCCAAAAATTTTAAATTTCTCCCTCAAATTGGTTTTTAGGTCCTAATTTCAATAATTTGTAAGATATCCGCGTAAATGTTACCTCAATAGAAAAAGCGATTATCAAGCATGTTTTCAAAAAGGTTTGAACAGAAAAAGCACGCTCCGTTTTTTTTTAAAATAAGGTTTACAAAAAATATTTATGAATTTTAAAATGTTTTATGAACTTTAAATGTCTGTAAAAAAAATGTCTAACGACACAGAGGCCTAAAACATGTCTTGCTAGATTGCTTACACATTAATTTAATTAAATACAATAAAAATGAATTCGTTTATCATTCAATTTGGCCACAAATAAGTAGTTTAGTTAAAATTTTGGGAATTTTCGAAAAAAATCTTAAGAAATTGGTAAAAAAAAAGTGGTAAGACTTCGTCTAAGACAACCATGGCTTAAATGGTTCTGAATTGCCTGTACTATCTTCGCCTTAAAGCTTTGCACCCATCTTCCAATCACCCTGTATAAAGCTGCCACACTGTACCTATAATTAATTAGGGCAATGACTAAAATCTATTATTGAGATTGTTGTGTCAAAAAGCAGCTAGTATCTATAACCATCAATGCCCCAGACTCGTTAAGGTTTCTATAAACATGAATCCATGTAAATTGTTCACGTGCCTGCCAATATAGGTACATACTACCTACAAGTAAACATATATTAAGAAAAATATTAAAAAGTTGGAACAGAAACCGAAACGGCTGATAAAAATAAAAGTTCGACGGCTGGAGAAATCCTAGCCGTCGAAATAAGTAGATACATTAATTTTTTAATTGACAAAAAAACAGCGCTACGAAGCGCTACGCTTGAACTAGCTACGAAATCATTATTTTTCCTCTGTGGATTGTATGTACTTGAGATATCCAAAAAAAAAATTGTCCAGATGGAAGAGGTTACAAATAGATACCAACATTAATCTGCAATCTACAGTATACTTAACTTAAGCTCATAACTTCTTTCGTAGCTGCTACGAAATCTGGTGGAAGCTACGAGAAATTCGTAGCCGTTATGCAGAAATTATTACTGTTTTTTTTTTTCTGAAATTATGTTTATAACCAGACTCCAGAGTCTAACGTGTCACAGCGATGTCCCAATAGTAATAACTGCATGGTTACCTCAGCTTGACATCACTTTCAGTTGACGAAATTATGATTTCTTCCGCGTTATCACACTAACAGATTTCTAAGAATCTCCGATGAAACCGCGATACTGCCGACAATGCGTGGCGTGGCTATGAGTGCTCGAGTAGTAGTCAGCAGTCGAATCTCATCGGATGGGAATATAATGCATCAGTTAAGAGACATTTTCTAAGTCGGCGATGACTAGGATGCAATTAAATTAACTTCTCATTTTACTTGTTTCTATGCTAATCAATGTTGCAGATAAGTGTTGTGTCACCCGACATACATTGTGACAGTCATCATAACTCTGACTCAACATTGTCGCTATTTACAGACACTTGTTACTCGATACTTTACTCCGTCTCATTGACGCCCTTAAGTTCGCTTCAAGTACCACCCACCGATAAAGCATCACTTTGCTTTTATAACAAAAGAGCATTTCCTGTTTTGGAGCTAACGAAATCTATGGGTAATATTCTCTATGAAAAGTTGAACGGTTTCATTCTGTAAAAGTTCAGTCATCCATATTTCTACTAATGTCATTTCTGTCACTTTTCGAAAGCAAAATTACCATACCGCACCTACACATTCATTGACTTGATAAGTCCTCGTAGATAGGTACCAACACGCGCGTGGATTTGTTACAAGCCGGTGATAATTATTATTGGCCGACAAATCTTCACTTAAGGGAACCGTTACTCGTGTTTTGTTGCAGTGAAAACATTCATTACTTCATTTGCATACAATGGCCTGGTGCCAAAAAATATTGGAGTGTAAACGCTTACCACGAACGCTTTTATGAAAGTTCTCTTTAGATTTATTATTATGAATAAGTATATGCATACAGTACATTGTTGTGACAGTATAATACTAGTTCTATGTATCATGTATGTGACTGTAGGTTGTATATACCTAGCGGCAGTATGTATCTACAATGTTGAGGTATATATAACTAAGATTAATGTAGCTACCGCGTTAGGTTGACATATAGGCAGGTTGTACTGACAAGATTTTAATAGTGGATGATATCGTTCACCGATCGGTTAAAGACATAACATACCGGGGTTGCTTTTATCTTGAGCAGCTAAGAGAGTAAAAGAAGCCGTGTAGCTACTGAAGTTTACCCTCTGCATGTTGATGTTTGTGTTGAATTATTAAATTTTTTGATAGGTATAATTTTCCTTGGAAAAATCATGAAAATTTGTAATAATTGGAAAAATGAAATGTAAACAATATAATTTGATTTACTGTGAAACTTCATATTCATATTGAAGTAAAAGTAAGAAGAATGTAACGTGGTAATCCCCGTTAAACATTAAGTATGCATATACATTCGCAATACAATATATTAAACAGGTCTACCACGATGGCCCATTCACATTTGGACCTGCTATTAATTCATATAAAAAATAAACCGTAATTAAATCGGCCATTGTGATTCCTACGTGTGTATGCAAATGTACTTTTTATTATCTGGTTCAGATGCAATAATATGGAAACAGATTCATTGTATTACCACCGGAAGTGGAATGAAACGCCTACAACATCCCTCCAAATCCTACGTAAACAGGATTCGTGCACTACAAAGATGCCTTGATTCGCAGATATGCTGTTTAAACATAAGGATATCACAAAAATGCAGAAAACGATGGTATTTAAATAAAGACGAGCCATCTCCATAGTTGGCGAGCGATCTCGTAGGACTTTCGAGCGTTCGATCTGGTGATGGTCGATAAACATATTTCGGCACCGAGCTCTCTTGACGCAGATAGAGTGAGCTAACGGAGCTTTTGTAAACGCAATTGTTTTAAACTATTAATTGTAACGATAGTGGCACGAACAATACACGCACTAAGTAACAATGAAACCGGAAAAATCTTTGCACTGATGTAAGGTTTGGCCTGTTAAACGTCTTACCATACAGTAAATTATGGCTACGCGCGTCGTGTCTCTCGCTACGTAGTTATTAAAGTATATTTCATATACATGTACAGTGCTTGAACCAATTTGTAAAGGTGAGCGAGATTTGACACTGCGATCATCTATGATCATCGCCCAAATTAACTTAAGCTTTTGTTTTATTTGTTTCAAGAAGAATTCTACTTTCATAAATTACATTCTGGGGGCCTAAAAAGGCCACTTTTGCAGAATCATAAAAGGAATTCATCAAATCATTATAACTCATAATAGACAGTTAACTGATAGGTTAATCGTATCAAATCCCATTGGTGAAGGATTTTTCAGTTATTTTTTTTGTCTGTGCTTAAATACCAATCCAAATCCAATCCCAATCTCTTACAACGAAAAAAAGCAAAATACGTTTATGATTCTGCCAAAGTGGCCTTTTTAGGCCCCCAGATCAAGTAAACACCTGTAGGCGCACAACTTTCATAATATGCAACTTCATAAAATTCACGCAAAGTAAATGACAACTTTCACTGTGACAAGTGACATTACTTGAACATCCTTTTTGAAAGAATCGCATCGGTTGAATAACTTTTTATGTCCGTCATAAAGGCATAACAGCAAGTGTTGTAGGCCGTGTGTGTATATATGTGCTATATCGTTAAAAATTAGGAGTGTGGGGCGCAATGATTCGGTTTCGCGGGCGGAAACGGGCGCGCCCACGCGCAGGTCAGAGCAGTGACCCCGGAGCTCACCTCGCGTGGCACCGGCGCACGCGGCGCTCCGCGGCGGCGGCGCAGCGCGGGCGCGACTCTGCAGCGCCTGCCGCCTCATTGTTCCACCTCCCGACCTATGACGAGTGCTGCTTGTTACGTGTCTAACTCCACATGTTACATTAACAAGTGGCGAGGAGTTCTGATTAGGCTACCTGCCACATTAATAACCGTTCCGCTATTTCAGAATTTACCACAAATGCGTGATTTTTTATTTGTAGATTTTTACATACTCCATTTAAAATACTGGTATTCAGCTGCATCCGGTTAGACTGGAAGCCGACCCCAACATAATTGGGAAAAGGCTCGGCAGGTAATGATGATGAAATGTTTTAGGTAGGTACATACTTAGGTACATAAATATAAATAATGATATTTTTATTTTTTTAAAGGATTTTTTGTATTTATTTGTATATTTAGTTTACTCGTAAAATATAGTACCTAGTGTTAATAGTTATTTAATGATATTAAATATTTGGTAATTTTAATTATCTTCCCACAGCTGGGTAGCTTAAGGACCTATGATACTTTCATTAATAATTATATTTCTATGGATAACACCTAATAGAATATTCAACTTACTCTAACGAGGATAATAAATTTCACTTGTACCAAATGAACTGAGCTAAAAGCCATAAGCACACATTTATTGTCATGAGTTATTCGGTGGTTCGCACTGTCAGCTACGTTCGTCCCAGTCATTCCATATTCATAAGTCGTTGAGTAAATCAGCTGTACAATGTCCGTCCACGTCGCGCCGGGTTAGCAGATTGGAAATTGCAACATTAGAATCCTACAGTTCACACACACGCATCGTACAAACTGAAACATTAATATGCACTCATAAGTTACGTTACGTTACATTTGTCGTAAATTTAAGAAACCGACAGATTTCCTCTGAGTATACAAAGATCGCACGTTATGAAGCGGTTACATTACCTTTAGTAATTAGAAACACCAATAGGGCAGAACGCCTATCACTGCACAAATTACACCTGCGTTACTAATACCTCGTGCATGGATATAATATGTTCTCGCAAGTAATTCTTTACTCCTAACCGTGCTCAAATTGTATTTATTACCTCCATCTGTCACTGCGGTAATGACTGCCGCGTGATACCCTGCTCGCCGCATCAAACAATCAATTAGCCGGTTTGAGAAACATCACTTTAATGATTGTAACAAAAAACGTTACCTGATAAAAAAATGCCTTTCGCTGTAATTTTATTAATACATAGTTACTTATCATTACTTTTGGGAAAAATGGAGGAGTAAGGGCCGATTTAACCGTTACCTACACCATAAATTCGTTAAGTTCGAACAAAAATCTCTTACATATAAACATCGAACTGCGTAAACCGGAGCATTACAATCAATATTTTCGTTTAAGCTACAGTTCGGATCTTGATTTATGGATGTGCGGTTTAAACCTGCGCCTGCGGTATTATTAACAAGTTGTAAATCATTGATCGGAATTAAGACCACGTTCAACTGACTGCTCAGGATTTGTTGACGAAGTCGATAATAATGGCTGAGATGAGTGACTAACTTAAACCAGTGATCTGCTAGTCACATTTATTAAAGATTTCGAATATCATTATTTTTATTACAAACAAATAAAATTAATTGCTCCACAATTTATTCAGGATTTTTTTATCATTATGTACTTACATCTGATCGAACTGGGGACCAAAAATGCGGTTTTATAAACAAATACCTAATATAATATAGGTTATATCGTTTTTGTACCCTAATTGCTTAATTTGTCATCCATGAAATAAGCAATAACTAATACGGAAATACACGTTTATATTTTAGGGCTGTTATTATGGCATTATATTATACATAATAGGATTAGATTTTTTCACAAAAATACGTTTTTGTCTAACCAGCATGTATCTAAAAATTAATTTAATGTTGTTAAACTAATGGCGCTATTGAAAACAAAGCATAAGAAATATATATACTTGAGAACATGATGTGAAAATTACGAGTTCCCCCAGTACTAAACAATTGTGTTTGATCTGTCTAACATATTTATGTTTGTGTCCATATAATTTAATGGTATTGCTCTGTTGGTGCCTACTTAACGTCCTTGCATGTCTCAATTGATTCAACTACGTTTTATTATGAAGCTCTATAGGTACCTATTTACTAAAGCAGTTATTTTAAGTAGGTATTACATACATATTTTTACAAGTTCCAAGGAACATATTTAGACACGACCCTAATCAAATTAAAAATTCAAGAAACCTGTTACTTGAAAAACAGAAACATTTAATTTGACTACTAATGCTACTGTTGTTGATTCATACTATTCACTTTATGAATTATTAATGCGACGTTCAGGAAACGAACGAATCCTATTTAAATTATGTTTTGAAGCTGTTTTTAGTGTGATAGGTGTCAAGGTAACCCTCGGTGTTCTATTAGGTAGATAGACATGACATTTTCTTCTTTGTTGCTTGTTGCATTGAAAACCCTATTTACGACTTAATATTCTTTATCTTCAAATCTTTTGGGCTGTACCTCTATATCTACAGAACCTATTACGTAGCCTGTGCAGAAAAATTTGACGTAAAAGGATGTCGCAACACACCATAATGTGTACCTATCAGTAACTTTTAACACATACCTACATTGAATGAAATAAAATATAAGACAGAGACATACGAAATCAACGATGATTGTTGGAGCTATATTGGAGAGCGAACATTATGGGACGCGGCGACGACGCGACGGTGGGCGGCAAGCGAAATGCATCACGCGCGATAATGAACCAGCTCGTGTGCACGACTGCGCCAGCGCACTCACACGTAATCCACTATCCTCACCGAGAGTCGTGCTCACCCGGCGCACTGCTGCAGCGTTACCTTATAAAACAACCCTTCACATGATATTTGACTGAAGTACCTTACAAGTGTAGCAGATACCTACTATCAGCGAATGTTTGCAATTAATACAAAATGTTTCTACCGTGTTACTGTGATAGATTGTCGAACACTTCGAATAGTCAAGGCTAGGTAAGTAGGTAGGTACTACTACTGCGAGTTTTTAATCATTTTAACGATTCACTTCTTAACAATTGGAAATCAAGATTGAAGTAACTCAGTTGGAAAAATAGATAGCATGTTATTACAACGTCACTACCTACCGTACTAATCCTAGTATTTTAATATTACTATGAAATATTATTGATACTGTAATAGCCCATTCCATATTTTATTCGAGCAACTGTCTCAAGTACATTTTATTGTATCCATATTTCCACATGGTAAACTATAGTACCTGTTTAATGCATTTCCAGGACAAAGTTGCAGTGAAAATGGACGCCATTTGTGAACAAGACAGGATCTCGGATTTCTTAAACTGGCACCTCCCACGTGGTGTCTTGTGCCCTTAACCTTTGCAACGGCCGTATCGCGGTTTATGCGCCTTATAATGCGCTCTCCTTACAGGCTTATACGGCTGCGAGTTTTGTCTAAATTTGGAGCAATAGCTGCCACTTCACAATTAAGGAAAAAAGCTCTTATAGACGTACAATATTTTGCCGTGCATAATAGCAACTTTACTGATTTGGGAAGACAAGTATTTAAATTTAGGTACCAATAACAACATTAATAGTGACTGGAATTCTTTAAAAGTACCTAAATTGTTGCTTGTCTAAAGAACAGTAGTCGGCCCAAAGTAAGTTATTTTTGTATTTACCTCAAGTTAGCGCTACCGGTATTACAAAAACAGCACAACCGATACTGGAAAAAAAGAAGGGAGTATTTATCTCAAACGGTTTTAATTTAATCTCAGTTTGTGGTTAATTGCAAATGTGTATCTTTGAATCTGAGTACGTGCAACAAAATAATTATGGACAGCATAATATCAAAATTCTGAGAAAAGTCTGTGTTATGAACGAACTTTGACATTTATAGTAAGTAATCAAATGACTATGTATAATATAAGATACTATCCGATAGCGCGTAAGTAATAGGAAACCTAAGCGTTGAACCTATGGATATTTATTGATAAATCACCAGGTAATTTTACAAGCAATAGTGTAGTGCACAAGTGTTCAGAGTTTGATCTCGTATTTAAGTTTAATGCTATGGCGTTATCTGAGGCCGATCCGCGACAATCGCGCACCTGCGCCGCGCCGCGCCGGCGCGCCGACGCCGACGCACTTTCAAAAAAGGCTTACGTACGGACATAGTCACTTAACACTAGCTGTTTGTAACTTGCTCTATTTTCGAATTTGCGTAAACAGGTGTTAAGAAAATTAATAGATACATTACACAAATCCATTGACAGTTTGTTATGATTAAGTACATCATGATAAATGTTAAAGTACCTATGCTTAATTACCCATCCAGAAACTTTTTCTGAAAGCTTTTTCTTGTCTATACTAATATTATAAAGCTGCAGAGTTTGTTTGTTTGTTTGTTTGTTTGTTTGTTTGAACGCGCTAATCTCTGGAACTACTGGTCCGATTTGAATGATTATTTTAGTGTTGGGTAGTCCATTTATCGAGGAAGGCTATAGGCTATATTTTTTTTCTTCAAAATTAGGGATCCGTAATAAAATTGCTATTTTGTAACACAAGGTGTAAAATCGAAAACCTATTTTTGCGTGCGCTGCCAAAACTATTGACAATAGAACAAAATAATGTACTACGGGTTTGTAGAGCCCATTAAGACCTACAAAAAAGTCCGCGAGAACATATATCTAGCTATCATGGTTTAATCACAATAACCGATTTTGTGTTCAAAATAATTATTAAATCGTCTGAAGAAAAAAAAACTACGTTAAATATGTATCGTAATATTAATCTTTATCGAAATTAAGCATTATGTTATCAAGAGTATTTATGAAGAAGTAAAATACTTTTTGTTTCATCTCAATCGGATATTTCGTTTAAAAGTTATCACGTGTGTAAGATGTTAAGAGTTGGTACCTATTAAGGAGTTATGGGCCATAGAGTTTTTTATCTATATCTATACTAATAATAAAGCTGAAGAGTTTGTTTGTTTGAACGCGATAATCTCTTTAACTACCGGTCAGATTTGAATTCTTTTTGCATTTGATAGCCCAATTCTTGAGGAAGGCTATAGGCTATTTAACATCACGCTATGACCCTTAGGAGCCGAGCAAAAAGTCGAAGTGTTGCGACGCGACGGGGTGGGGGTACAAGAAATTTCACGCGGACGAAGTCGCGGGCAGAAGCTAGTTTAACATACGGATATACCTACAAGACACGTGAGAGTGACAGTTCCACTTATGTAGTGTTTTACTTTAATAGGACTTTACTTGAATTGGACATTGGAGATTGTCTAAAATTTCTAACCATTAGATTTTATTTTATTTTTTGAAAATTTACAGCATTTGAGAAACTAATTTAAATATTTTGATGATTGACTCAATAGTTATTTAAAAAAAAAAGTTTTTAAGGTAGGTGATGTCATCAGTGGCATAAAAGATTAAGTGCCGTTGCCTCACTTGTACATAATTAAAAATTTAAATCTGTCAACACAACGTCATCCATCTCACATCTGTCAAAGTGTTAATACACGTCATAAATCAATCCTATCCTCCTATCATAACATATTTATTTAAAAATGGTTTTTTTATGAGTAAGTGTAACATACAAACAAATGATGATATGATACAGACCATACAAAGAAATCTAATGCTTCTGAAATACTTACTTCAAAGTGATCTTCGCAACAATACATTGTATAAACCTTGCAATATTCCACGCCTACATCACGACACCACTTTTCTCGCAAATCTTCTCTAATAGGTACGAACAAAAATTTTGTTTGGACTATTATTGCTGCAAGTTGGAACAAAGCACTTCCTATATTTCGTAACTCTTCCAATAGGTATATTAAATATTGTCGAGTGTTGAAATAATGTATTTAATGTAATGAGATCTAAACGAGAATGTTTATATTTTTGACATTTATATTATAATTTGACACTTGGCAGATTGTAGACAATACTTGCCTCTTACTTTTATTTTCTGAGGTAACGATACAAAACTGTAGATACGGCCAAAGCTAACGTAATCACGAAGGGCAAAGAAGGTCAATCGTATTTTATCAAAAATATCAATAAAATATGAATATGTTTCATAATTAATTAGTCCGTAATGATCAGTAACGCTATTCCTCGAAATGGTTTTTCAATTACAACATTTAAAAAAATATGTACAATGCCCAGAAATTAAATTAGGTACAACACACAAGAACACACACTACAAGAACAGCTCACATTTCGTTTAGCACCTGTAAATGTGATAAGTATAAGTAAAATGCCAGTGACAGGGTAATCGGTAGCGTAGGTTTTATGAAATATTTTATGTAGTTGTATCGAGTCTCCCACGCCATTGGATTCAATTATGGAGGAAAGGCAGATAGGTCGGTGCGCGAGTGGTCCGCTCGTGACCCGTAAATTGGAACGGTCCGTCGCACGCCCTTGTCGCACCTCGGCCACGGCGGCAGCGGCCATCGCTGTCCCGCAACATGGCCCGATACATATTGTAACGGCATCCAAATCTACATCACTACAACACACATCCCATACTACTCTTCACGCACAGCCAATTTAGGAGCCCTGCTGCAAGTGTAAACACTCCTTTTGTGGTGCCTTGCTTTCTACCTACAGCGACGGATTCATGTTGAGATGATGTGAGATTTCGATAACATAGAAAGAATCCTAAAATAAAACTAAAAAAGTCACAAAAGCAATCACTACGTTGTTTTTGATAAGAGTGTAATTATTAAAAATTAGCCTTTCAACCACGGATATTATCTATGCTTTCAACACATCATTACCAAGATATCTATGTGGTTGCAAAATATTATTTGGATTCCATTAACTAATCTATGCAGGTCTCTACTTTCATACTGCCATATTCGTTAAAATCAGTAATGGAATTACCATACCGCGCGGACTTTCTAACTTAACTAAGTAAACTGATAATACATTTATTAGACTACTAAGTTAATAAAGTAGGTTAAGTTAGTAAGGTATCGGGCAACACTAACAGGTGTGCACGCCGTATTTGGGCCATAATGTCTCAAACAATGGTCGGGCGGCTGGGACTCGAGCCTTAACAGAAATTCAAATCATAACCATTCTTTATTTAAAACGTGTTCAAATTCGTAGCCTCTCCTATCTTTCGTCTGTAACAGTGTGTTGTATAATGAGAGAATATATCGTACCTACACCTATTTTAGGGAACGTGTAGGTAGGTAGTAGATTTCTATTTAATTATCAACTAAATATTTCCGTTCCCAAAATGGAATCGGTAACGAATTACATCCAACAACATATGAAACTGAGATCATGATGATTCAATTGAACAATAGAATGAATCATCTGATTCAGCTGTTTGTACTAGTTACATTAAATGGACTTAAATAATGTCTAAGTATTAAGATATGAAGGAAAACATTATGAAGGAACCATAAAAGTTAATGTAGTAGATCTGTCACGAGCTGTTCTTTCATAATGGCTTCCTGAAATACCTATGATAAGTAGGTAGCCATATTTGATTGCAAACATATCATCATAGCGTACTGTAGTTTAAGAGATACTTAATTAACTACAGCCAACAGAACAGTAGTTTCTAATAAAAGGTCATTAGAACTGCACTTCCAACCACCACCATGACTCATTTTATTCAATTAACTAAGGGTTTTAGACAAAAACTCGCATTATTGTCTTCCCTTCTAAGAAAGAAGAAAACAATAAAATTAACCCTGCATTTTCGTATAGATGCACTATAAATTCTCCAAAACATGTTTTCCAGAAGCGTAAGATTGTAAAACAATGTCCGTATGTGAGGCACCAACAACAACAAGACAGAGCTATCACAGTTAATCTCATTGCCTCACTGTCAATTAGCCATACACGGCGGCGTGGAGTATTTAGTTCCAAAAGATAATATCTCACTTTTAACATGTCCGTAGCGTAATGCAACACACGCGAGTATCAAACACTCTCTGTATATATTTACGGAAATGTCGGCTGTTTATTATTGTAGCGTTTAAAGCAGGGTATTTAAGTTCAAGTAGACATTATTCTTGTTTTGTTTAAGAATTATGATTGCTTTAATTGTCGGCTCTGAGCTGCCGGCGGTTAGCGCATGCTTCTTAGCTAATTTTCCAGGTACGCTAATAGTGCTTGATTAAATGAGAATGCAACAGGTCTCGGCGCAGTTATGGAATAGAGATGCGAGTGTATTGTAGCACAAACAAAAATAAAAGGCTATCTTGTTATTGAGCGTAAAGACTTCGGATTCCACAGCAACTAAATGCAACCGGGGACTTGCCTTGCCTCCATTCTAGGAGAAAAGTAGAGCTCCGGTTTTTCATAATATTCAGGATGGGCAGCAAGATTCAAAAGAATGTTCAGAATATCTTGAGATTGACCATCCAACTTATTGAGAGGAGAGCAATGAATTGATAAAAGGTCATTCATATACCTAGTCGTAAAATTATAGGAAGAATTAGGAAAGGAGACTCGAGACTTCCCCAATACAAAATGTATAGGTAGGCAGGGGAAGACGTGATTCAATTTAAAAACACAACCGTCTGCTTGTGCTTATGGAAAACTCAATAAATAACCGTAAACATTCCTTAATAGCAATAAATATAAAGAAACTTGATACATTTGATTCATCTTTCCTACCAGCAGATCTTATAAACAGATAAAATGGATTATCTAAGTAAACGAGTCATAAAATGTCAATTACTAGTGCCGCTCTATCGGGTCCGGGCGCTGCAGAGAGCGCGCGGCGCGCGGTCGCGTGCCCGCTACCAATTAGGTACAGTACTGCTTCAAGAAAGTAGAAAAATCAAAATATCTAGTCATAAATAAAAAAAATATTTTATATAGGTACAAGGTTGTTGAAAAACAATCAGAAGCTACATACGAGCTTTACTATTGAGGCCTACCTCGATTATACTAGATTTACTTTGGTTAGTAATACCTACTGTAGTAGGTAGGTAGGGGAGACCGAGGGGAGTTGAAACAATTTTGACATTTTAATTCATATATAAAATTCTATACACACTAATCGTATGAGTGTAGTGCCAATCGATAGTTCATTTCTTACACTTCAAATTACCTGTCACAAATAACGTGTAAGTATGAATTTGGTGGTGAAAAATGAACTTTAATGTAACAAGACATTTTGTTTCAACTCCCCTCATACCGAGGTATGTTGAAACAGGGGTCGAGGTGAGTTGAAACACTTGATATATGAGTAGAATTAAGGGTTGTAAAGTAGAAACGACGATATAATTTGAAGGTATTTATTGAAATAAAACATTCTAACATATTTATTATTTCGCTGTCTTTTTTTTCTTGGATATCTTGGTCTTTTTAGTTTTAGTTTCTGGCTTGGATCTTTTATGTGATTTCTTTTCTTCGTAATCAGGTTTTTAAACTTTTTTCTTAGTAGTCCTAGCTGCTTCAATTGCAGCTAATTCATCCTTTACAGGAGTGTCAGTTAAGATAGCGGATTTGTCGGTCAGTGTGGTTCAGGTTGTAGCTCGAAGCAGCATCACGCAGACTTTTCTGACGCAATGGAACTTCTTCTACGGCGAGATCGTAAATTTCGCGACTCGCCATACCTCCATTAGTCTTCCTTTTATAATCAGTAGGCATACTGAAACAAAATTGGCAAAAAAAAAAAAAAACATAAACCACACCGTATTAGCAATCACCCATACAAATCTTAAGCGAGGTGAGTTGAAACAGTCTGTTTCAAATCCCCTCAGTGTGAAAAATCCTCCCAATCTATAAACAAACAAAAATCCAGAAGCAAAACACAAAGAAATTAGTTTTACCAACGCCATGGTTTCAATCGTTAGTTAATGAGCTTTCGAAACATATAAAACCCAAGCTAAAATATAAACGCATTATCAAAATACAGGTATCTTAAAAAAACGTTTAAAACTTACTTTTCACGATTTTTGCTACGTGGCAGCCACAACTACACAACCGCGCGTCAGAGGCACGCACACGAACTGCAGGGCCCGGCGGGTGGTGGAGAGCGGCTGATTTGTGTCGGTGCTAGCTCGCTAACAGTTTTAAATTCCGCGAAATCAGTGTTGTTTCAAATCACCTCTGTGTCAAAACCCCTCGGTCTCCCCTACTTCCAAAAGTACAAAATATTTAGAAGTGTTTTAAGAAACTTGTGAATCAGTAACGTCTTGACCTACTTATACTGTTTTCTGGACAAATCAAGCTCTTCTTGGTAACAATTTGTTTAAAGGGCGTGTGACGGCTTCGCCTCATTAATGTTAATATTATGTACAGGAAACTCTCCTGGAAACAAAATGTAAAATCGTGAAGTGAAAACTGTATTTAAAATTCACACAGTACTTTCATATATCATCTGAAAGTGCTTGTGATTGTCGTAATACCATCTTACGTGTTTAACGGAATAGCGGTCACCTTTTATCCCGAAGATAAAAAACTACGGCAAGATAAAGAGCGGCAACGTCCTTGTTAAACTATGTTATTAAGATCAATGGCAAACTAAACATGAAGATTATGGAATTTTTTTCCGACGACTTTATTCCGTCATCCCGAAGAACTTTAACAGTGAACGTTTTTGATGCTTCTGTCCACCTCCTTGATTGTTTACCGCAACAATCAACACCCACGTTGGACATGTGCAGGCGGTAATCGAGAACACACAACATAATGTTTAGTTAGAGTTATAAACTTCACAGTAGGCCCATCAACGGCCATTCGAAATAATATCAGTATAGATTATGCCTACATCGGTGGTTATGTTGTTTATTTGCTATCTAAATCCATGTTGTTCTCTATATTAAACGCACCGGTTATTCTGGATTGAAAACCGTATGTACCTATACATGGAAATAACGCCAATAGTAACGTCTGCCTCCAACCTGCCTCTTATATAGGTAGGTACTACATATAGGCGCCGGATAAAATAGCGCTTACTTATAAATAATTACAATTAACATATTAATAGTGAAGACAATCCGAAAACTTAGTTTCTAAAAGACTTATACACTGAATTCTTATATTTTGATGAACTAAAGTCTTGATTCAATAAGTTGAGTAGAAACAAATTTATTACTGGCGGCTCTTACGAGATTATTAATTCTGCATCGTCATAGTAGAAAACGTTCACTAAGCCCTCCCTGCATAATAATAAGTATTTGTGTCTTAATTATGTTATCATTCAATGACGAGGTACCGAATGGGTCGCATTCATAAATATTTAAATAAGGTACACGTTTATCAGAGCCGTCAAGTTGTTCGCGGAAAGCGGCAGGCGTGGTCGCCGGCTCCGCAGTGCGGCGCGAGACACTATTATACTGAGGCCATTGTTCGCCTCGGCCCGATCGGCACTGCATATACTGCTAACGACGATTCTCACATATCATCTTTGATACATTCAAATAAATTCATAAGCACCGCCGCGAAACATTTAGCCAGGACACAATCTTTGCCTGTCCTACATTCGTTTTCAAAGATAATCACATCAACTTGTTACACGGCGAGTAAAATGAAGCGCAAGTATCAAAGTAATTGAAAGTAAGTATTACTCAAAAGATACTGCTTACAACGTATGTTGTCAAAATAAAAGGACGTAATTTATGGAAGTCGAACTTCGAATAATAAATGAATCGACGCAATAAAAAATTATTCACGTCGTCAGCTTTCCCTTAATACCCTCATGTCATACATATTTAACAATATGATTTTTGTTAAAAACATTGCTCTCTGAAAAAATGTCGTTAATAATTTATATCAAGTTGTATTAGTACGTTCCAAATTAAGACAATATATGAAGACATGGTAACGGCGGCGGCGTGACATTCGTTCAGTAGGTAACCTATTCATTATGCTCTACATCTGTTCCGCCGGTAGGTGATCTGGAGCATCAACGTCACTAACAATCAAAGATGTTTTGATTGTCCGGGTTAAATGTAACCAGTCAAATAATTGAAAATGGTAACGGTGTGATTTATGCAAATCGATAGCTTGACGTTCAATTTAAACTGTGAGGCACGTTGCGCCCGCGGCGATGTCGGCCATTAGGCGCTTCGCAGGACACGCGCTACCTCCCGCCTTATCTTGTGCATCAGACGTGTCCACAGCAAACGCCACGCATTCGCTATCTGTGCCGCATCACATACTATGTCATGTTATTACCGTTCTCAAATTGATAATAAGCTAAAATATTGATAAATAATAATAATCATTTTATTATCAGGCAACTAAGGCCCATAGATAAAATACACAAAATAATCTTATACTATAATAAACTAATACATATTAAAAACCTTAAAACTATGACTATACACGTAATGTTGTCGGCGACGGTGTTTCGCTGCGTGGAGTCGTGTCGCGTAACCGTCCTCGGAAACGTCGATATACGACACCTTTCGGCCAAAAGTCCTCTTTCAGACAGGTCTGTAGATGTTGGGTTGGAACTCATGGTACCTACCACGAATGACTTAAAGTTGATGTTGTGGCGCGATTCCAACCTTTCGACCCTCAGAGTCCAGTTGGTCTTCTCCGTCATATACTCCGTCATAAGTCCGCCTCTGTACATTTATGTGCTTGAAGTATTAAATAAATAAAAATAAATATACTGCACGACTTCCTCAGTTGTCGTAGAGTGATGCAGACGCGAAAGGTACAGCTGCGTCGTAGGCACAGCAGGGCGCAGCAGCATGTTGGGTCCACTCTGTGCTGGCACCGCACAGAGTGGACCCAACATGCTGCTGCACAGGTTACGAGAACAGGGCTTCTTCTTCTTCCTTTCTACTTTCGTGAAACCCTCCTCATCAACTTGGCTGGCTCTTGGCAAAGAGCAACGGACCGCAGTCAGGGCAGGATGAGCATCCTTCACCAGTTTTTCCCCTTTTCTGGTTTGTCGCTTAGGCTGCGACGCATCTGATTTGCCGCTAGTGACAACAGCAGCGTAGGCACGTTTAGGGGTCGACGTACCTACGCGTGAAGTTTCCACAGCCGGTGTGTTGTGGCGCGGGCGACGACAGCGGCGGGCGGCGCTTGCTCAGCGTTATCGGCAGCAACTCAAAAAAATAACAAAAACTCACAACAAACTCACAACTCAATAAAACTCACAACGAATGTGAATCAGGCTTATAAATACGTAGGTAGGTAGGTACTACTAAAATTCAACTGTTTCTGCTAATTAAATCCAGTTGGTATGTTTGCACTTTTCTTTTCGTAATTCGTGAATTTAATGTTTGGTAAGTATTCTGTTCCTTTTAAAGAAATAAATTCGAGAATTATTTGGAAAGCTAGCTTCTTCTAATTAATATAGATCAACGAGACAAACTACAATACGAACAAGCGCTTACAGAGTGTGACTGAGTCATCTACTTGAGTGAAAGCGGCGCACAATTTTCGTTCAAGATACTAAAATCGATAGCACCTGACAATCAACAATAAATCACATGGATCGAAACCACATAAACATATCACACATCACTCCATGGCCCCGATAGATTCTTATAACAACAATGCTTTGGTATACCAAGAAAACATTTGAGAGTGGTAAAAGAACGAACAGTCAGATATCACAATGGCTTGTTGGAGAGCCGCACGTGGACAAAAGGTTAAGTGCCATTGAAACCTTTACTCAGTTCATTATATTTTGTTTATGGACAGCACCCACGCCACGCTGTGCTTAGTGCTTTCAACTAGTGCACACATTCAATACTCTATAATCAATTCAAATTGAAACCCGATTCTGTTGAGACTTCTATACCACTTGCGGATTAGATAGGCGCCTAATATTTACCGATCTGCAACTCTGATGTCTTCATTTAATATCTCACGCATCATCCTACGAATCGATTTGCAATGTAGGTACTCTGCTAATACATATAAATCCTTTATATTAATCCAATACATTTATAAGCAACGTAATGTATACATTTCATCACATCTGAAGATTACACATTCAAAAATTACAATAGTTGTTAATAGAGCACCTTGCAATATAAGTGAAACTTTCCAAGCAATTGACAGTAGGTAACCTTGCTTGTTTAATTGAGTGCTACTTCCATACAGACGTTTATTGGGTAGATATATGCCAATACCTTGACACGTGGGGTCATTCACTGAGTTTTTTTCCTTTATGCGTAGGTGCGAAACTAAATTTGATTGACGCAAAATCTGAGCAAAATTCACCTTTGAACTTTTAAGAAACCATACTTCTAGCTGTCACATACCCTTTGTACCTATCGATCTATATTTGCAAGTCAATAACATAAGTTAGACGCAACATGTATATTTGTAGTTTACACTACATTTTTAACCGACTTCAAAAAAAGGAGGAGGTTATCAATTCGTTTTTTTTATGTTTATTACCTCAGTACTCCGTTATTTATAAACCGATTGGCAAAATTCTTGTTTTATTTGATAGGATATGCGTTCAGATTATTCCCATAGAAATTTCATCAAAATCGGTTCAGTAGTTTGGTTTTTAAACCAAAATTTGAATTTTTTTTTTGTATGTGTGTTAAAAATAAAAAATATTTTTTTAATGGATGGAATTTTATTAACTTTGCTTGGGAAGTTTTTGAGTTAGCTTCAATAACATGTACGTATTTTTACTACTTAGTTTAAATTGATGATGTTATAATAACTTCCTGTCAGCCTGTCACTATTATTTACATAGCAAGTAGTGTTATACGAATTTGTGTGGGGTAAGTACCTACAACAACCTAGCGAAAATAACTTTTTTACAAAAAAAAACAACCAACTTCCAAAAAACACTGTAGTTTCGAAAACTGCATTAATTTCGGAAAAAAACGGTGTCGTTGGGTTCGCATTTTCGTTGTTTGCCACCGACGAAAATTAATTTCGGAAGTCGGTGTCGTTGGGTTCGCATTTTCGTTGTTTGCCACCGACGAAAATTAATTTCGGAAGTCGGTGTCGTTGGGTTCGCATTTTCGTTGTTTGCCACCGACTTCCGGAACAACGAAAATGCGAACCCAACGACACCGACTTTTTTCACTTTGTAGTGTCTTTTTTGGAAGTCGGTTGTTTTTTTGTTTGGAAAAAAGTTTTTATTGTTATCACTGCATCTGCCCAAATTATTATGCAATTTACACTTTCTTCTTTAATCGTGTTGATGGGACTTACCTATCAAATGCGCACTACACATCTTACCGAGGATGCAGTTACTGAAGTCACTCTGCAACGTCGACTTCAAGACGTTCGTGCCGCGTGTATCGAATTGTTATCCCTCGTCAAGGAAAAAGACTTAACGACGCAACCGCAAGATTTTGATCCGCCGCTGTCGGTTCCGCAGACAAGCACAGATTTAAGGTGTAAAGTGAAGTGTTACTAATATATTATTCTTAAACCTTACTTATTAACATAATTATATTTAAGTTTGTAGGGTAGCTCGAAACAAATGATTTATTATTTTATTTTGTTGGATCAGTATTGCGCCACAAGGACGCGGGACGACGCTTGCGTCAGCGATCATCATCAATAAAATTCCTTCTCTTTTCCGTGTTGGCCACAACTGAGATGATGCCAACCATGGTTTGTAACTCAATACCACAATAAGATTTTAAGTCGCAACTGTTCGCATTCGTGTCCTGTAACACCCTATCTGGGCAAGTTCTCCTTGCTTTGCCCGACTTGGATCTGTTCATCCCTTCAGGACGCTTTTGGAACGACGAACTTTTCTTAAGAACGTTTTCCTCTTGTTGCAGAGTTAAAATTTAAATTAAAAGCTCCCTATAATGTCCTCGTAACCACTCTATATTTTTTGTCAGTAGGTAGGTAGGCTCGCATTTGATCATCGCTCACCTGATGGAATTGATGCGAACGGCGATGGTGCAAGCTTACAAACAAACTTTAGGTTAGTAGTGTAGGTACCTACAATCTAAGTATTTCATAAATGCGGTCGAGGCTCATCGTAATAAAATCAACACCGACGACGAAAAATAATAAGAGACGATTAAGCAATACCTACAGTACAGTTGATATCGGTTGCAAGATGCGCTTTTCAAATTTTCAATACACATCGTTTGCTTTTTAAAACGGACAGGAGGCGACAAGTTCGAGGTCAAACGTCAATCCCATTCCCATCTAATCTTGTGAAATTCAAATAATTGTGATATCTACTTATGATATTACTGGCAACTTCGTCAAATCTGTGCAACTTATTTTTAGTATCGAAGATAACATTGACCTTTTGAAATAGTTTGGAAATCTTCTACAGCCTTATTGATCTCGTCGTAAGCGCGCCGAGCGCGCCAAGGGTCACAAATTCACCATTTATGTCATCAATTCATCATCATTAAACTATAAATGTCATTAAAAACCCATAAAAAGTACCAAAAGTTCAGATTATGATCTGTAAATTAATATGGATCTGACTTCGCTTTAGTCAAGCTGCAAGACCAAATAGCGTGTAGGTACTTGTGGGTGTTACCTACAAATCTGCCTACACTTTCCTAATGAGGATCAAAATGCTTGATAGCTCCCTATCTATCGTCTTTTCGCAGTTGTTATCATAGTCCTAGTTAGGAACCGTGCAGGGCATGGAATGGCAATTTCATAGTATCGGAGGAACCTTTAAGACGTAAAGCTTGAAAATGGAAATAAGTGGGTAGGTATGATGTAGTTACTTTATTTCACAAGTCCCTCTGAATCCGCATGACCACGAGCATAGATTTGTTTTAAAAGACGCTTGTGTTTTATTTGAAAGTTTCAACAGGTAAATAATTCGAACTGGTAGCTACACACTAACTGATTCATGCGTGCCTTTCCTGGCGGTAAGGAAAGATAGTTTAAAATAGTTTTTTATCACATCTATTCAAAAAGAGCTAGTGTATTCTTCGTAAACAGGGACTAAAATTGCTCTTTAATCCCTAGGGACTAAAAGTGATTTGAATTTGGAATGTGGATATTGTTAGTAAATGTTCCAACAGGGTGTATGATAAAGTAAAACTCGCGAGCCAATTAAAAAAAAGTTTGTGAAAAAATAAAAAACGCGCGTAAAGCATTCTGCCTTCGTTCGTAATTACTCAAATTAGGATTTAACTTAGTTTTATAAAAGTCTTCCTCAAGTACTTGTATGTAAATACATAATCGTACTATGCTTATTCGTAAGTTGCAATTACTTACTTTTTCATAGAGCGTGATAAAAAGTAGAGTGTCCACAAGTGTCCACCTCGGGAGCAACACTATTTTAAGCTCGAGTTCATGACGTACCTACTTTGAATCCCTCGCCTTCAAAATAGTTGTTTGCTCCCTTGGCAAACAATCTACTATTCTTTACTGCACTTACACACTTTAAAGATTGCATTTTTACGCAGCACAGATTTGAAGGCCGTGAACATTTCTTACGATCTTTCGTCGCCGTCGTTGCGGAAAGTTTTTACGATCTTTCGTCCGAAGCTGTTTTTGTTGTCCCTTAAAAAATGATTTTTCCACAGAGAATCTGTTACCAGACACCACCAGCTTGGGAAGAATAATTCCCCTTGTCTAGTTACAAATTATAGGTACTTGGAAAATATTGTCAAACCTCGTTACCTGCTATGAACGTTCAAAGCAAACTGTCAAATTAATTAATTGGGCCAAACACAGATCGTGCACGGTACATGTTCAGAAACAGGAGTCTAGCATCAGGTATGAGTTATTGAAACTGGCTGTGTGCTGGTGGGTGAGGCGTCACGTCAAGGCACGTCACGCGTCCCTCGCGCATGCGCCGCGGAGCACTTGCGCCCGCGCCACGGGACAGCGCCGCCACCCGCTCCACTGCATCGTGTCGCCGCTATCGCTTTCACGTCGTGGTTATCGCCCCAGTGATAATCTGCATAGTGCGAACCGTTATTGAAAGCCACGGTACTAGTTTGTGCGTGAAGGCTACAATAGCGGCACTTTAATCTGATATTTATTGACCGAGAGATCGAATGAAGCTGGCTGTACTGAGAGGTGACCTAAATATGCAGACTAATAATATGTGTAGCTTAAGACACCTAACATTATAACCTGCACAAGCTATGCTTATACTCTTCTGCAGTTGTCATTGGGTGGTTGAAAGTCGATTGTCTACGACCTACTTAAACATTTCCTTGTATATGTGTTATTAAAATTAATTGCCAATTTTCAGATACAAACTTCTTGAAATTAAAAAGAGTTAACATTGTCGTGGGCGTGGGCTGGTGGCAGGCGGCAGGACGCGCGCGCGCCTCCTATCAATGATCAATTTTGGTTCCGGCGAGATTATCTTTTGATCGGAGCAATTTCTCTTCGGTCTTGTGTCTGATAACATCTGGAGAACAACGGTTTGCATCGTTCTGCATAATTATAAACCTGGAATTTACTCCGTGATTTTACCGTGTGAGTAGGTACATACCTACTCACGACATTCGTTATTATTTTTGATGTTGTTGTTTAGGTAGGTAGGTAGGTACATCGGATTCCGAGGGGTCAAAAACTTGAGTACATAACATTGGAAATAGGTAAATAACAAAAAAGCTGATCTGGATCATGCTGTTAGGTACCTAGTATCTATTACTCATAATTAGCAAACGGTGAATGGGATTTTTGTGAATGAATTGCAAAAGGTAGCCTACCTACATTTAATAAAAGAGTAATGCAATATTGATGCGGTAAGAAGACACACGAAAGATCAGTACCATGAGAAGGTACCTAATAAAAATAGGAACGTGGACGAGTAGGCTATCAAAGTAGGTAGAGAGCGAGGCAATCAGAAACAATTTTCTATTACTATTTCTCGTTGGACATATTCCGACAACAAACACGATCGTCCCGAGAGCCGTGGGAATGCCCCAGTCGAGTAACGGACAGACGGACAAATGATGTTGGGCGATCTATTGCCTGTAATTGATGACGACTATTGTGTGCCTTTGAAAGAGCCACGAATGTTTGTCTTCGTTCTGTTACCTTCCGTTTGTTTGTTGCTATTGTTAATCTGAGACTTGTTGCCTTAATTCGCGCTGCTATTATATAAATAACTCTTGTAGACTCAAGATTAATTCTTTTTCTCGTTGGCACACTTGGCATTTTCAGGTGCCGTTAATCCACTTGACATAGTTGATGGAAAACATGGTTCAATTCGTTGTGTAACTGTTGAGGATATTGGATGGAGCTTAGATTTATTCTTTCTTCAGTAGGTACGAATGTCGAAATTGTTTTGATTGGAAAATTAGCCTTTGCATTATGTGATCTAAATTATCTAATGCAACAGTTATGGCCAATAACTCAACGAGCTAAGGTATGCTCGAAGTTTCAGTCACGGATGAGATCACAAATAGATAATTTTGAAAATTACTGTAGTCGTCAGCTGTGGTTGCAGAAGAGCATGCTTATCTGTGAGCGTGCTTTAGTGGCAGTAGGTACGCAAGCGAAGTTTTGAGTACCTACCTCTTATCTATTCTGTGCTTTGAAGACCTTGAATCCGCAAACGTCGAGTCTCTAACAGGCAGATGAAGCAGACGCCTATTTTCTTTTTTAAGCCCAGCTTTACAAAGACGTGCACCGGTTGTTGTCCTAAATGATCCCGGAGGTCGTCTAAATTATTTAGAACTAGCACTTTGCCCGCGACTTCGTCCGCGTGTATTTCGTACTTTCCTCTAAAAATTTCGAATATGTATGTTTATGATCATTATCATTTATTTAGATTAATAAGTATTCGGGCCAATTTTTAAGTTTGTAGATCAAAGGAATCAGATTTTTCAAATAAACAGGATCCTCGCTTTTCACCCCCACAAGGGTGGATTTTTGAAAAATCGTTTGGGATGACGTGTCCATAACTTGACTCAAAGACCGATACCTACTCATTTTCGAGTTAATGGAAGCAAGCAGTAAAATCCACCCCTTCTTCTTCTTAGCGTGTCGATAGCAATCTAAATGGGTCATGTGTCGGAGACCATTTTGGCTCTTTCGCTGGAGCCAGTGCTCTGCGAACCACTGGTGGCGCTATTCTTGCTAGTGGATACAGCATTTCCTACTATATTTCCCAGCAATCCACCCCTTAAACTTTATTACCCTTTTCCACCTTGGTAGCAGTCGAGTTTTGAAAAACCCTAAAGCACATACGTACTTTTTTACTGAGTTTAGAGTTAATCCGACAGCGGGTTACATATTTTTCTAACCTAAACTTTGTCACCCCCTAAATCCTCTGTGAGTGTATTTTTTTAAACTATAAGTGACATTATTTATTATAATTATACTGAGCCAAATATTGCCAAGTTTTAAGTTTATTAACCAAATGAATAAGATTTTTCGTATAAATTGTATCCCCTCTTTTTATCCTTAGAGGGTTTTGAAAAATCGTCTGGGATGTTACTATAGTTTGACATAAAGATTATTTATACCAATTTTCCAATTAAACCACGTAATAAAATACTCCCCTATGAAATTGACTATCCCTCTTCACCCCGTTATGGGTAGATTTTCTAAAAACTTTGAAATATTTTATTATATATTTTGGACTCTGGACGCGCTCGTTAAAATTCTTCCATACAAAATTTTACACCCCCAATCTCCCTTTAGTTTTAAATTCATTAACCAAATGAATAAGATTTTCATATAAACTGTATCCTCGCTTTTCACCCCCACAGGGGTGGAATTTCGAAAAATAGTTTGTGATGTGTTCATTAGTTGACTCAAAGATTATTTATACCGATTTTCGAGTAAATCAAGCCACGCAGTAAAATCCTCCCCTGTAAAATTAACTACCCCTTTTCACCCCGTTAGGGGTACATTTTCGAAAAACCCTGATACACGTTGTTCTCTATTTTTGGTCTTCAGTATAAATACTGAGTTTCGAGTTAATCGGACAGCCCGTTAAAATTCTTCCATACAAACTTTGACACCCCCCAATCTCCCTTTAGGGGGTAGTTAAGAAAAACAAAAAATGCCAAACTTAATAATTTACTTAGATAAGTATTCGTGCCAAATTTCAAGTTTATTAACTCAAGGAATAAGATTTTTCATACAAACGAAATCCCCCCTTTTCACCCCCTTAAAGGTTGAATTTCCAAAAACCCCTTCTTAGTGCTCCCCTGCATTATAAAAGGAAGCCGTGTGCAAAATTTCACATTCCTAGACCCAGTAGTTTCGGCTGTGCGTTGATATGTCAGTCAGTCAGTCATTCATTCAGTCAGTCAGTTTCTCCTTATAGATATATATATATAGATTATTTTTATGGGTTATTCAGTTTATCCACCTCAAAAAATCCACCTAAGGTGGATACGCGGAAACGCGTCTGAGAATCGACCCTATTCCCTAAAAACCAAGTTGGATATACGAAGGCGAAGGGGTTGGCTTAGGGTGGATTCTCGGGCGTGCTTGTCCGCGTATCCATCTTACGGTAGATTTTTTGTAGTGGATAAACGGAATAACCGATTTCTAATACTAAACTTTCTATAATTGAATTAAAAATGATGCAATTACTATCTACCTATTGAATAGATATGAACGAAGTTGTAGGAGATAAAATCATAAATTCAGAAACAATCGACCCACCGGATTGAGAAGTTAAACCTCCATATTGACTTCAACGCACATTTTACATCCCGTCTGATTAACTTGTTTTCAAAATAATTCTGGAGTATTTTATTCAATGATATTATGGATTCATAAATCAGATCCAGAACCAGATCGAACTAAGATCTTTTCTTCGGCTAGAATTATAGATGCCTTTATTCAAAACTACAGTACGCGTGGTAGGCGAATACGAATGGTGATAAATTTAGAAAATAGCACTGGGCGCCGGCGCCTGCGATAGCTATCAGCGACATGAATCAGCGTCGTCGCATCGGCGACCACCCGGGTCTGCGCCACCGCAAGCCCGCGGCCCGGCCTGCGCCTGCGCCTACACTATGCTTGCCCCGTGCCCTAATGCTTCTAATATCTATACACGCCCTCAACATTATTCTCTGCATAGATTTTATTCGCACAAGTGCATATAATTTTGTAAACAACAGTCTATTTTCGTCATGAGCATAGCAACTTTATTTTGGTACTTGCATCTTTGCCTAAGACTATACTTTACTAGATAAATCTATACTAATATTATAAAGCTGCAGAGTTTGTTTGTTTGTTTGTTTGTTTGAACGCGCTAATCTCTGGAACTACTGGTCCGATTTGAATGATTCTTTTAGTGTTGGGTAGTCCATTTATTGAGGAAGGCTATAGGCTATATTTTTTTTCTTCGAAATTAGGGATCCGTAATAAAATTGCTATTTTGTAACACAAGGTGTAAAATCGAAAACCTATTTTTGCGTGCGCTGCAAAAACTATTGACAATAGAACAAAATAATGTACTACGGGTTTGTAGAGCTCATTAAGACCTACAAAAAAGTCCGCGAGAACATATGTCTAGCTATCATGGTTTAATCACAATAACCGATTTTGTGTTCAAAATAATTATTAAATCGTCTGAAGAAAAAAAAACTACGTTAAATATGTATCGTAATATTAATCTTTATCGAAATTAAGCATTATGTTATCAAGAGTATTTATGAAGAAGTAAAATACTTTTTGTTTCATCTCAATCGGATATTTCGTTTAAAAGTTATCACGTGTGTAAGATGTTAAGAGTTGGTACCTATTAAGGGGGCCATAGAGTTTTTTATCTACGAGTATACTAATAATAAGGCTGAAGAGTTTGTTTGTTTGAACGCGATAATCTCTTTAACTACCGGTCAGATTTGAATTCTTTTTGCATTTGATAGCCCAATTCTTGAGGAAGGCTATAGGCTATTTAACATCACGCTATGACCCTTAGGAGCCGAGCAAAAAGAAAAAAACTCAGAGTGAACGGTAAGCGAATACGAAGTGTTGCGACGCGACGGGGTGGGGGTACAAGAAATTTCACGCGGACGAAGTCGCGGGCAGAAGCTAGTGTTACAATATTTTCGTAAATTTGTAAGTTATTACTGTTCTATTATTTTGAACAGGTTTATATTTGGAGGGTTTTGTCCGTATAAGAAATATAGTATATAAAAAAATACGTTTATTCAAAAACTTTTATTACAGTAACATATATAATATGTACAAAACATTAGATCTTAGTTACTTTGTAATTAATTTTACTGATAAAACACATTTTTTTCAAAATGCGACGTTAAAAAAAAGTACATAGGCATCAACAACAAAGTAGGTAGTAACGATAAAAGTAAATGCATTCATTACATATCATCACTTAGGTGCAAATTGTAATGAAAAAAAAAATTTTGATTAAAATATCTCAAATACTCATGATGAATACATGTTTATTTTATTATTTGCCCACATAGCTCCTACTACAGATCAGACTTATTCTTCTATCTATATAAATAAAAAAAATGTATTTAAATAAAACAAAGTCGGGTAAGCTACACTATTAAAGGTTACTACACCGTAGGATACGCCGACGACATAACTATAATAATAAATGGCACCCACGAAAACACCCTGTGCAATCTAATGCGCCAGGCCCTGAAAATAGTGGAAAACTGGTGTGGTAAACACCAACTATCAGTGAACCCCACAAAAACTGAACTGGTTCTCTTCACAAAAAAGAGAAAACTGGCGACACTACAACTACCACGTTTCTTTGGTACAACCCTAAGCCTATCAACTGAAACCAAATACCTGGGCATCTTTTTGGACAAACAGCTGAACTGGGCAAAACACACTAGCTACATTACCACGAAAGCCAGCATATCACTGTGGCAATGCAAGCGAATGCTTGGCAAGAATTGGGGGATCAGCCCCAGGGTCACTCACTGGCTATACACCACAGTCATCCGACCAATAATTACATACGGCTCACTAGTCTGGTGGCCCAGAACAGACCTGAGCACAGCCCAAAAAGACCTTGAAAAGCTGCAGCGGTTCGCGTGTGTGGCAATCACTGGCTGCATGAGAACCACACCCACTGCTGCCCTACAGGCTATGCTTGGACTGCCGCCTCTACACCTCATAGTGAGGGAAGAGGCGGCCCTGGCTGCCTTCAGGCTCTTTACATCAGGGACCCTGAGCAAAGACTCTAGGGTCAAACACACACGTTTAAAAGAAGATGCGATCAAACGGCAGCCAATGATGGCATCACCCTGCGACAAAGCCCCGAAACAATACTGCTTTCAAAAGCATTACAACATCGTGCTTGAAGAGGAGCGATGCGACCACTCAGGCCCGAAAGAACTGAGAATTTACACCGATGGCTCAAAGACCGACTGCGGAACTGGAGTCGGAGTCTTCTCACACGATCTTAACATAAAAATATCCAAACCGCTGGGAATGCTCAACACGGTTTACCAAGCAGAGTGTGTGGGCATAACACAAGCGGCGTATGCTATCGCGGCCAGGAGAGTCACGAACACCCATGTTCGCATACTCTCTGATAGTGCCTCTGTCCTGCAATCCTTGGACAAAAAATGCATTACATCGAATCTAATACTAGAATGTCACAATGCGCTCGAGCGGATAACGGTATCGAACTGCAATACAGTGACACTACAATGGATAAAAGGACACAGTGGATCGCTAGGCAACGACGCAGCTGACGAGCTGGCCAGACGGGCTTCCAGTATGTCAGTCTGTGGACCGGAACCTATCGTGCCCATCCCCTTCAACCAACTACGCAGGTGGCTACAGGAGCACACCCATACACAAGCAGAAAGCTGGTGGACGTCGTCACCAGGCTGCAGGCAGTCCAAAGAAGCCATGCCGTCATTGAATGGCAGGCTAACCAGGCGCCTACTACGACTGGACAGGAAAGGCCTGCGCCTGGTGACGGGAACCATCACGGGACACTGCTCACTAAATAAACACTTTCACACTTTAGGCATAACAGACAGTCCTCTGTGCAGGGCTTGCATGGAGGCTGATGAAACAATTGCGCATGTGCTCTTTGAGTGCACAGGCGTCACCCAGATAAGGTCAGAAACCCTCGGGACACCCAGATCGTACACAGATGTTCTCAACAGACCAGGAGATTTGATCAGCTTCTGGAGGGAGGTGGGCTGGTTGGAATAACCACCGACGGCCGCCATGGCCCACGCACAATGGTCCACTGAAGGACTAAGTGCGGAAACCAAACCCTTAACATAGAACAAGCTACACTATTTATAACTCAAGAACGGCTGGACAGATTTTTATGATGTTTGATTTGTTAGATTTGTCTCCGCCCCGAATAGCAGAATAACTATTAAAACATGGGAAAATTTCACAAAAAAATTAAATAAATAAAGATAACTAATTCATTTTCTCATACATTTAGGCGGTACGAAGTTCGCCGGGTCAGCTAGTTTTAAATATAACTAATGTAACATAATATGTTAAATTAGATTAAGTATATTGTTTTATTAGGTTATCTAATTTAAAAGTATATATATTATTTCAATTAACTTCTTGATTTTTATTTCGCGATACGATCTGGTTATGCCAAAAAGTTATGAGCGCGGAGGCCCGAGGGCCCGCGCGGGCATCTCTCATTAATTTCCCTTTGTAAATATTGCCTCCACATTATGCGATTGTTTTACGATTTAATGCTCTCTCCTCCGACCTCTTTTCGATTTAGGGGTCCGTACTATATCGTGAGAAAATGATTAAACTTTGTACTTACTCTACTTATATTATAAGTAGAGTGTAACAAATTCCCCCTTTTACAGATTTTTGAAAGATATGAACACTACTTGTACCTATTTATTCTTTTCACGGAAAAATATACAATTTTAATTAAAACATTATAAATAAAAGGGAAATGTTTTATATGATTAATTTTATTAATACGACCATTTTTATCATCACTATTTCTAATACTGACAATCTGACAATATGTTGCTATCACTGGCTTTATCAAATTAATAATGATATTTGTTTAATTAAGTACCTACATAATTAGGATAAAATATACACACGCTTAAACACCCTCATACTCACCATCACATGATCACACACACACACACTCATTCACAACACAATCATGATCACACTCATTCACATAACAGCGTTTTACTTTTTCTAGTTTTATTATTATTTTCTTTTAATTCTCGATTTGGTTGTTGTTTTCTTTCATTTTGATTCTTAGATTTTATTTAGTTTTTTGTTACGAGTATTTAAAGCAAACATATTTTACTTTTATTACCGAAAATGTTTTTAAAATAAATGGTAAACCCTCCATATTGGTGCCCAAGATTCAGGCTTGCCTAGTTTGGCGCCAATGTAAAATATCTGTAAACTCAATTAAAGTTTTTATTATTATTTAATTCATTTAAGAAAAGATAAAAATCCGTCCGTAATAAAACCTAATTGTACTAACTTTATTTTAGGTAGTGATAATAAACGCAAAAAAGATGATATTCTACTATCTACCTTAAAACAACAACTCATTTAGTTGACCGTAAATTTAAAAAACCGGCCAAGTGCGAGTCGGACTCGCACACGAAGAGTTCCGTACCAACATACAATATTTAACTTAGTAAAAAAACGCCGAAAAAAACACGTTTGTTGTATGGAAGCCCCCCTTAGATATTTATTTTATTTTAATTTTATTATTTATTATTAAAGTAAAAATACAACTGAGTATTTTGTGAATATATAATATGTTGCCACTATTGATATCGAGCTAAAAAGGGCAAAATAATCACGGTTGTTGTATGAGAGCCCCCCTTAAATATTTATTTTATTTTGTTTTTAGTATTTGTTGTTACAGCGGCAACAGAAATACATAATTTGTGAAAAATTCAACTGTCTAGCTATCGCGGTTCTTGAGATACAGCCTGGTGACAGACAGACGGACGGACAGACGGACAGACAGCGAAGTCTTAGTAATAGGGTCCCGTTTTTACCCTTTGGGTACGGAACCCTAAAAAAGTCTAATGGTACACATGAGTACCAAGGATAGCTTAGAGGTACAGTCACGAGCAAAAGTATGTATACACTTGGCTTTATTCAAAGGCGATTTTTTCCTTTATTTTTGAATGAAATTTTATATTATTAGGAACATAGTATTTTCGAACCGGTTTTCGGTTTATGTAAAGTGTCGTATTTCAACGTTGCATTCGTTATTTCGTGAAAAAATCGCAATTGAAAGTTGCCAAGTGTTGACATATTAGTGCTCGTGACTGTACTATTTGAGTGTTTGTAGAATTGCGATAAAAATCCAATTAAAACTTTTTGAACATCCAGTAAAAAAAAAATGAACGAGTACCTACAGCAAAATATAAAATCAATATAAGAATTACAAGATCTCAATATTAAGTGTAACCGTACATGTAAATAACTCAAGTGGACTGGGGCTCTCAGCCGATGTTGTGAACATTTATCTGAATATCGCGAACTGTAATTATGGAACTTAACGTTCGATGCTCGCTGTTACAATTAAACTAGCGGTGCCTTCACCAAATAATAAATTAACCAGATTACATCAACAACACTCGTTGTAATTTTTCAAAGATACTGCTGCTGTAAGTTACTGTCGACCTTCACTTTAAGACTACATGATTATGTAGGTTAGGTAGATTGCATTAATTTGATTTATGTGCAAACAATCTTCGGCATTTATAAGGAGAAAATTTTGGTCCTTTGTACTTACATGGAAGTTTTTGAGAAAATTCATCTTTATAGGACTCGTTTTAACCGACTTCAAAAAAGGAGGAGGTTCTCAATTCGACGGTATGTTTTTTTTTTTTTGTGTGTTTGTTACGCGATTACTCCGCCAATTGAGGACCGATTTTCAAAATTCTTTTTTTGTTCGAAAGGTTATACTCTCGGGGTGGTCCCATTATCGTCAAGTTGGAATCTGATGAGAGGATCCCATGGAAATTGAGGGAAACCCTCGAATTTTATAGGCAAAGCTATAGCGATTTGGGTATTTTTTAAAGTAACTTGAGCATTTGCTCTCGGAAATCATCATTTGGTAAAGTGGAGCTGATGATGAAGACCACAGATGAGACATAGAAACTACTCAATGACAAATATTTCACGGGTTGCGTTTCGATTACTTTAATATGGTTGCTATACGATTTATCCTCGTCACAATGCGTATGGTGAGTGGTTGTTTAGGAGTTGGTAAGAACCAGGAGAACTCCTCAACAATTAACGTCCCTGCATCGGGAAAAGCAATATTTTGTAAAAGGTGATGAGCAGTTGACATTAGGCTATTGTAACTATGATAAATTACAAACGGACCCACTAAAAGGTGAAAAATAAAAACTTTTTTACAAAAAAAACAACCGACTTCCAAAAAACACTATAAAGTGAAAAATAACTGTAATTTCGGAAGTCGGTGGCAAAAAACTAAAATACAAATCCAAAGACACCGACTTCCGAAATTAAAGTTATTTTTCACTTTAAGTATATTGTTTTTTGGAAGTCGGTTGTTTTTTTTGTAAAAAAGTTTTTATAATAAAAACATAGTGAACAACAATGGCCGTAACTGCAAGACAACTCAGATCATAGAAGTTTAACATCGATTGATCGATCCGAGGCTTCCAACCCTTGACTTAAACCACCGCTACAGAAAGGAAACGTTCAAGAACTTCTGAAAAAAATAGTGTTCAACAATGTATTAAGCCCTTGTCATGTATAAGAACTTGAAAAAAATATTCTTTGGTTAAATAGGTATATGTCTATAAGAAAATAAAGTAATACTAGCAGCGCCCCGCGGTTTCACTCGCATAAGTGTCGATCCCGTGGGAATATCGGGATATCGCATTTATAATATGACTAGCTTCCGCCCGCGACTTCGTCCGTGTGAAATTTCACCCTCTTAGGGGTGGAATTTCGAAAAATCCTTTCTTAGCGGATGCCTACGTCATAACATCTACCTGCATGCCAAATTTTAGCCCGATCCCACCAGTGGTTTAGGCTGTGCATTGATAGATCACTATGTCAGTCAGTCACCTTTGAGTTTTATATACACACATCAAAAGTGTCTAGGGATCAAGCATTTTTATGCGGATTTCTTGAGATTGAGATGTGGCTTTGTAATAAATTTATGATTTTATAAATTTATATGGATCCTTTTTGGTGCATTTCATAATTTGAATCAGGAACTGTGAATCAAATTCGAGTAAAAGATGAAAATCAGCTGTCAATATTTTCCCTATAAAAACATACAACGCATTGAAGACATTATTAGTGCTACTGTTTCCCTACTACTGATTAAAACCAACGTTATTATGAAGCGGCGACGTCATTTAAGCAGGGAAGAAATGCTCAGAGCCGTGGGAATGATAGAAGCTGGTTCCCGGCAACGTACTGTGGCTTTAGCTCTGAATACAAGTCAGAGTGTTATCAGTCGACTTTGGACACGTTACCGAAGCACTGGTACCGTGGCTGAGCGCCATGGAGGACGGTATCGCTGCACCACACGGAGACAAGACCGATACATTCAAATCTTAACTCGAAGAGCTCCAACAATAACCGCCATGATGTTGGCCGTGAGGCTTCATCACTCTTCAGGGAACTTAATTAGCGACCAAACAGTCAGAAACCGCTTGCATGAAATGAACCTTCATTCCCGAAGACCGCTACGGGTACCACCTATAGCAATGCACAATCGTAGGATTCGATATCAATGGGCTCTTGAACACAGAAATTGGGCAGAAGAACAATGGCGTTTCGTGTGCTTTTCTGATGAGTCTCGTTTTGGTATGAGACCGGATACAAGACGTATACGACACTGGAGAACCCCTGGACGCCAACAGCGATTAAAATCCTGCCAGGAAGTCCATCCTTATAGTGGTGGAACCATCATGGTATGGGCGGGTATTTGGATCGGCGGAAGAACTGAGTTGATTTGGATCAGAGGCAACCTCAACGCTCAAATTTATGCTGAGACGATTGTATCAGACGTCATCGTTCCTCTACAAGTGCAAATCGGTCCCTTATTTCAGTTAATGCATGATAATGCACGACCGCACACCGAAAGAGTTGTAAGACAGACTCTCGCCGCAGCTAACATCAATGTCCTGCCCTGGCCTGCTCAGTCGCCAGACTTGAACCCGATTGAGCATGCATGGGATATGCTACAGAGAAGAGCTCTGCCGAATATGGAGGGTATCCAGTCGCAAGAAGACCTTTTTTTGTTGTTGCAACGAACATGGGCGGCCATTCCACAGCGTGATTTGGATGAACTCATTTTGAGTATGCCAAACCGATGTTCTTGTGTTGTTAGTGTTCGCGGTAGAAACACGGATTATTAATTGTTTAAGTTACCCAATAAATTTTTAAAGAAAACTGTTATTTCAGTCTTTTTTTCGAACTTTTGTGTTAGTGGTTCAAATGTCAAAAATCCCTTTATTAGGAAAATGGCAAATTTCTTTATTAATGCAAAGGTGACTTGGTTTATCGTTACTGTGACAAACGAAAACACTTTATTTGATGAATCCTTAAAGAAAATTTTAATTAATATCAATCAGGAGAAAAGTTATTGCAAAAATATATGTTGATCCCTAGACACTTTTGATGTGTGTATTTAGAAGTATGGATTTGAGAACAGTGGTGGCCCAGTGGTATCGGCCCCGAGTTATGAGTTATAGATCGTGAGTTCAAACACAAGTAGGTGCTTTATTTGTATAATTTATTTCACTACTGCTCTCAAAACGGTGCACGAAAACATCGTGAGGAAAGCGGCACGTCCTAGAACCAAAAATTCGAAGACATGTAACAACATCCATCAATTGGGCCCGCGTGGTCGATTAGGGCCCAATCCCTGTCACAGTATTATAAGGACCATGCTGGATCGAAACGATGAAAGATACGAGTTGATCATGAAGAAGAATGTGTGAAGCCTCAGAGCAAGTGTTTCAAAGATACGCTAACTTAAGTAAAAATTCAATGCGAAAATGAAAATGAGACAGCACTAAGGGGGGGGGTCAGGGGTGTTCTACCCCGGACCCTCAGTCCTGGGGTCCAAATCTCGATTACTAGCAAGTACTTTTGAATAAAATCCAAAACAAAGCTAAAATATAAAGTACTGCAGTTTGTAGTTGGAAGCCCCCTACTACGTATGCAAAATTTAAATGTAGGATGCAGTCATTTTCGAGTTCACTTTGCTAGTTCTAACATCCTGCATTCTCTTCTATTGTTTTAGAAACTGTAAAAAAACCCGACCATCTGTAGTGTAAAACAATTCTTGCAAATAGAGGAGATTGGGCAAATCTGTCCTGAAGCCTAATAGCGTTAAGACACTACCAACAGAAAGATCTCGAAGGAGAGAGATCACCATACGTGGGAAACCTTTGCTAGTAACACGAGTTTTGTCGCCACGCCAAGTAGGGCGCCAAGAACATTCGAAACCAGGATGCCCAAGTAGTCACCTATTTAGGTAATTAACTCCGAACTGACTAACAATTGATAATAGTCGTGTAAGTAACAAAGGTTCTCCTTGAACAGCTCTTTCCATTGATGTACATATATCTTATGGCTATTGGACGCCTAGTATTCCTTAACTTCGATGCCCAAGTTGTCACCAATTTAGGCCATGAATTCCGAACTGACTAACAATTGGCAAAAGTCATGTCAGAAGCAAAGGTTTTACTTGAAAAGCTCTTTCTATATAAATATATTGGCTTCAGGGCAGAAACCCATAGTATGGTGTCCATTCTCCTTTCATTTCATTCTCAAACTTTTCTGCCTACCAGGTCGACAGTGTAACTTCTTTTTCTGTACAAATGTTCAAAAGACCAACTATCCGATACGTTAAATTTCGAGCTCGCTTAGCTTGATCTTACATCTCGCTTTTCTACATAAGTCGACAAGGTACCACTTATTTCCGCATCAGTGGTCAAAAGAAAACCCAACGTCTCCTAGGAGGGGTGCTAAAATTTTCGAGCTCACTTTGCTCACACTTGCATCCTACATTCTCTTACTTTTTAAACTTTTCTGGGCAGGGTAGGCGGTCATTTAACTTTGCCGCCCCGAGCGTAAGACAGGCTTAGTCCGCCACTGTAAGACAGCGACAAATAAGAAAAATGCGTTGCACGAATCTTTAAACAGGAAGTTCTCTTATGTTAAAGGATATCCTTCACTTTCGTCTTCCGACGAAGTGGACATTGCTAAGTCCAAAACATGCCACTAGGTTGTCTCAAACCGACCCCACTCAACAGTCTCATCGTACTCTATCATACAACTGATATAGCGCCTGCACAAGTTCGTAGAGAAATCTCATGCGCAGTGGAAAAATACAAACAGGCGTCTGCCACAAGACACTATTCAACGAAAAGGTTAAAAAGCCTAAAACGATCCCCGATCGACGCCCGCCGCAAACTATGGCAGGAGATACTTCCCTTAACCTCCACTATCTACCACCAAGTGAGCATCTTCTTGCTGATTGCGGCCCCAAGTGAAAAGATGCAATGCCACTTTAGTTAGTCTTGACAAATCGGCAACACGGTGCGGTTGTAGGGGTAATCACAAGCTATGTCTCACCCCTATGATAGATCAATGGTCTCACCCCCTATTCTGCCACTTGTGCCCCAACACCTGCAACCTAAGCGACCTTTGCGCTGCCACTGATAACACGGAATAGGAGCTGAATGACGTTACGGTTTTGGCTGAAAATCGTTTAGAAGCTAGAAGCTACATAGGTAGGCGAGGTACTGCTCGATTTTTGAGACTAAATTTGTACTAAATAAATTTAATTTCTATTAGTTGTTTACCATTCAATAATCATGAATCGCCGCACCTAGTTCCGCGCAGATTCGAATTTAGCCCTGATGTGATATGCTGATGACGCGATATTAATTACCGCGCAAAATGCAATGGATTTTAATTTAATTAACTTTTCACGATGTTTTAAAACAAAATCTACTACTACAAATGTCTGCGGTTGTAAATGGAGGTGAATTTTCTACTGGAAACTTCGAATGTCCGACTCTTATAAAGCATTGGGCCATGTTGTACTATTATAAACAAATAGTGAATATCGACTCACAATTGAATGTTACTATTTTGTACGCACGGCTACACATCAAGCTATACATACTTAAACAGTATAAGCTGACTTCTGATTGTACGAAGAACATCAATGCGAGGTCAGTTAAAACTGGAAATATATAGCTTGATGTATTACCGTGTGTACGTAGGTACTTAAGCGACATCTTATAATAATACCGCTGCGGACTAACGTTAAGGCTATCGCACTAAAGCTCCCTATAAGAGCGCTGATTGACTCATGCGGCCGTAATGTCCAAATACAGAGCGTTTTTTGACACCTCAATGGCAATAAATGACAGATTTTCACGACGTCCGTTATAAACATGACGGAAACGCTCCTCTAGGAAATCGTAGCTTTAGAGTAGTAAGCGTTTCATACAGTTTTCAATGAGCATTTATAATACTGGTTTAATTCATTTTGCATTATAACGAGATTCAAAAATACGTAACAAAAGTACTTAATACCTAATTCCACTAAAATTTGGAATGATTTAAAGAAAGTATAACAATTAGGAAGAAATATCACAAGTTAGGAAACAGAAACTTAGCGGCTGTCTTACAACTCTACGTGTGCTCGCCGTACTCCGGAGGCTTCGAGGAAATCATTGAAGGCTTTTTGTTGACGCACGTGTTCCGCACATTTCTCCACTAGCCTCAGAAACTCAGGCACATCGAATGAATAGTTTGTGAATTTTGCATGTGATCCGCCACCGGGCCCATGGCCCTGAAAATAATGTTACATATTAGAAATGGCTTTGTTTAGAAGTCGATATGGACTAGCTTAGCCGCTAAATCTAATTCTACACTAGCCTTCTTCTAATTTTGTGTCGGCTCATACCGTGGTGAAAATATATGCCAGTCCGGAAAGTGGTAGCGAGGCTGACTGCCATGTGTATGTGAACTGAGGGAGCACACTGAGATTCGCAAAATAAAAATCCTAGAATTTAGTAGTAGACCTAAAACAATTGTAGACCGAATCCTGTAAATCTGCAATTTGTAAATAAATATATTTAAACTATAGCCCTTAAAGGGGAAGCGCCAGGGCAGCCCGCGTGAAATTCAAATTTCTTACGTTTATTGCAATTTGCAGGTCAGTGTTATGTTGAATGTTGATTATAATATAATTCGCGAGTGTAATAAATATGACTTTACAGAATTATAATTATTGAAATCATCAATACAACCCTCTTATCAATACTTTTTCTTTCTTTCTCTTAGTTCATATAAGTAATCCAATTGAATGACTATTTCATGAAGAATCAATCAATAGGATTATATGAACTTACGGGCTACCTACCTAGCGCATCCCCCTTAAAGTGATCCCCCTCAGATATCACAGACCATCAGCCAGATCTCGGAAATTATCTTAAAAATTAAGGTTTTGTGAATACAGACATTTTGTAAAGACAAGTAGTAACTTTTAGTAAAAGGTTTCTACTAAATAATAGAGAACTAAAGAATCATGGCAAGATTTGTACAAAAAAATAAAGATGTTTAGAGAAGTTGAAATTCTAATACATACTCTTGGGTGCCTAAAGAGTATATTAGTTTCCTATTATTTAGTAGAAACTTTTTACTAAAAGTTAATTACACTAAACTATCTGATGTTCCTTTCGTCAAGCAGCTAGCACACGCATATTTATGTCAGTGGAGGTGAGGAATTGAGGATTGAGGGACTAGTTTTAATAATCGCTACGAAACCTAAATCACACTAATATTATAAAGGCGAAAGTTTATGTGTGTGTGTTTATATGTTTGTTACTTCTTCACGCTCAAATGGCTGGACCAATTTTGGTAAAATTTTGTATGGAGGTAGCTGACACCCTGGATTAACATATAGACTTTACCCTACTTACTACTTTACTTGCTACTTTTTAACCCGATATTCTCACGGGATCGACATTGTATAAAACGCACACTATGCAGCCAGGCATATTATAAATTGGGGGATTACATCGCTGATAAAAATGCTTGGCTAAACGCTGGTCCTGCTCCATATGGACGCACAAATAAATTCATTAGCATTGGAAAATACTGTGCTGAAGATTTTAAAATACTATTTTGCATTATATAATAGTATTGTATAATTGCATAGCACAATGTGTGAGTACTATGTACACACTATAAAGCTACCATTTACTAGGTAGTTGGGTAAGTCTTTCATTGACTTGAATGTGCCCTGGCGACTGAGAGTATGTCATGCTCACTCAAATGTCTCGCTGATGGTGGCGCATGTGTTGGATCATTTAACTCCCTTAAAAATGATTGAGCTGAATGGTGCTAATACATGCGTCATGTTTGTGAATGGGCGCCGTCAATAGTGACTGGTCATCTTTTTGCTGCCATGGCTTATTTTAATTTAATTGAATATTTGAATTGTTTTTTTTTCGTCTTTTCATTACGGACGCTTTTAACGTTCATGAATGAATTGAATGATACATTTGATTTAAAGAGTGTCCATGGAGTGTCTTGTCCGTTCTACTCCATAGGTAACTACGCTATGGAATGGGCAACTAGCTTCATTTTTCTGACTGACCGCCCCTTGACAATTCAAAAGTGCATGTAATTGGTTTAATTGAAATAAATGCTTTGAGTTTGAGCTATCTTCAAATCGCGTGGATTTTTTTGCTCCATTTCTTTTTTACAAAACGTTTTAAGACTTTTTCTAAAACTTTATAAATGAGAATTGTTTTATTTTTTTAATTCGGTAATATTCATTAAAATATTTATCTTGGTTGTGTGGACTTTACACAATTTACTTCTTCTTCACAATTTAGTCGTTATTTTTTTTTTATCTTTATTGCTTTGTGGTCTGTTAATGGGTGACCATCTTTACATACCGAGACCCCTCCGTGCCTCGGAAAGCACGTTAAGCCGTTGGTCCCGGCTGTCATTCGTGGATCTTTGACAGTCGTTACGAGTAGTCAGAAGCCCGAAAGTCTGATAACCAGTCTTACCAAGGGGTATCGTATTACCCAGTAATTGGGTTGTGGAGGTCAGATAGGCAGTCGCTCCATGTAAAATACTGGTATTCAGCTGCATCCGGTTAGACTGGAAGCCGACCCCAACATGGTTGGGAAAAGGCTAGGCAGATGATGGTCTGTTAATTAGTACCTAAATATCTTTACAAATTCTTTACAACTTAAATGTCAACCAATGTAATCACAAAACTCCAAAGATGTTTTCCGAGATCTGGCCGATGGCCTGTGAGAATTGAGGGACTACACTTTAAAGAGCTGTAGTTTTTAATATATTTGTTCACAAAATAACAGATTCCTTTTAGGTGTACTACTAAATCCTAGGATTTTTATTTTGACGATTCCCAGTGCGATCCCTCGGTTCACAAGCACATTGACTGCCCAGGATGCACTTAATTCTATACTGGTGCTTTCGTTTGAAGCAATATAAAATCAAAAATTTACCTGATCTTGTTGCACAAGTTTTGTTTTATCTTCCCAAGTTACATATTTAAGTCCGCGAAGTCTTGTTAGATCTAAGTAGCAGTTAGGATCCTCGCAGTTATAACTAAAAAAAACAGTCAAATTATTTGACAAAGTGTTCACTCATCACTCTTATTTATTATTATACGAGTATAAAGTATGTTTTTATTCTATAGTTTATATCTGCTTGATATATCTCGTGTATTTCTATACAAAAAATCGTACTCACACTTCAAACACGGCCGCCCAATCAGGCAAAAAGAGGAGATGCGTTAATCCGGCCCCGTGCATGCCAATGAACACGTCTGTATTATGGGTTAGTTCCAGCTGCTTCAGAAAAGGCACAGTTCTATCGTACATCACCCGATTCACTTCATACCCCTCAACTTTACTCAAAGCCTCAATGATGGCCTTCTCGTTCAATATCGAGCGATATGTCGTACCTCTTGATAGCAAGGTTACCCTCACTTTGTCGCTGGTACGTGGGTGTAGTTTTATATTCAAAGAATGTATTATGTGTTTTGAGAACGCATGGAACAAGCCACTCCTTTCGCAACCATAAATCTGCAAAAGACGAACAGTTATCAAAATACATATTTTGCATTATGAAAAAATTTTAAAATTTTTAATCAATTGTCGTTATCTGTTTGGAACTCATAATATGGCTATAATGGCTAATATGGATTGTTTTACTTATTTGGCCTGCTTTTTGACTTATCATCTTTGACTTATCATCTACCTAGCTTTTTCCCAACAATGTTGGGGTCGGCTTTAAGTCTAACCCGATGCAAATGGATACCCAGTATTTTACTTGGAGCGACTGCCTATCTGACCTCCACAACCCAGTTACTGGGTAATATGACACCTCTTAGTAAGACTGGTTGTCAGACTTACGGGCTTCTGATGACCAGTAACGACTTTCAAAGGTCCCCAAATGAAATGATGCCTTTTATCTAATATTAAAAAAAAAAACTGAAATAAACTTACCAGTGGAGTGTTGTAATAAAGGCCGAAGATCATTCTAGGTAAAAGAGGCAACGCAACATTTTTGAAACAAACTACTTTTCCTCTGAATGTTTTTAAGTCCCAAATAGGATTATCAGTAAATGCTTGAAATGTTTCTTGAAAGGCAGACTCATAGGTGAATGTTTCCCACACCAATATGTGATTGTCTTTAGAAAAAGTAGAAGGATGTGTTGAATTCACATGTAGAGATGCATACAAGTTGAAAAAGTCACAAAAATGGTGGTACATGTTAACAGCTGAAACAGAGAAACATTATTGATAAGTAAACACGGCTGATAATGGAGCAGATAATAATAATATGTGCATCTGAAAACTAACATACTTGCATCTAATTTCATTATGTATGTTGGTTTAGTTATAATTATATCACACATTGCACCAGCTATGGGTCTTCGAGGGGTTTTGACAAAATGCACAAGTTCAGGACCCCATGATTGAAGAGCACTCATGTGTTCTGCTTCTTTCATTAGCCGCTCAGAATAAAAATTACAGAATCCACCTGAAACATTACAAATATGCATGCATTAACTTTGGTTTTCATTTTTCACTGTATATTTTGAGGGAAATTCTGTTAGAAACTAATAATCTGTAGTTAATAATTTAAATATATATTAATACTAGCTTCTGCCCGCGACGTCGTCCGCGTGAAATTTCTTGTACCCCCACCCCGTCGCAACACTTCGTATTCGCTTAGCGTGCTTCTTTTTTTTTTCATTCTAACTTTTTTTCTTTTTGCTCGGCTCCTAAAGGTCATAGCGTGATATTAAATAGCCTATAGCCTTCCTCAAGAATTGGGCTATCTATGTTCTATGTTAGGGGTTTGGTTTCCGCACTTAGTCCTTCAGTGGACCATTGTGCGTGGGCCATGGCGGCAGTCGGTGGTTATTCCAACCAGCCCACCTCCCTCCAGAAGCTGATCAAATCTCCTGGTCTGTTAAGAACATCTGTGTACGATCTGGGTGTCCCGAGGGTTTCTGACCTTATCTGGGTGACGCCTGTGCACTCAAAGAGCACATGTGCAATGGTTTCATCAGCCTCCATGCAAGCCCTGCACAGAGGACTGTCTGTTATGCCTAATGTGTAAAAATGTTTATTTAGTGAGCAGTGTCCCATGATGGTCCCCGTCACCAGGCGCAGGCCTTTCCTGTCCAGTCGTAGTAAGCGCCTGGTTAGCCTGCCATCCAATAACGGCATGGCTTCTTTGGACTGCCTGCATCCTGGTGACGACGTCCACCAGCTTTCTGCTTGTGTGTGAGTGTGTGAGTGTGCTCCTGTAGCCACCTGCGTAGTTGGTTGAAAGGGATGGGCACGATAGGTTCCGGTCCACAGACTGACATACTGGAAGCCCTTCTGGCCAGCACATCAGCTGCGTCGTTGCCTAGCGAAAAGAATTGGGCTATCAAATGCAAAAAGATTTTTTCAAATCTGACCGGTAGTTCCAGACATTATCGCGTTCAAACAAACAAACTCTTCAGCTTCATTATTGAAAAATATTTTACAATTTTGACAGGATAGTATTGCCGCCGCCTTATTTGATTCTTCATTGAAAACTAAAGAACTAAAACTATTATAACTAAATAATTCTAGTGAATCACAAGTATGGATTAGTGATAGCCTTTAAAAATTAATTTCATAGCTATAAGAAATATTGTTACTACTAAAAATCCCAATCCAAAAGTGAAAATAATAAAAAGATGCATAGGTACCTATCTGACCAGGCCCAAGAATATCCATTTTATAACGCAAGTTGTCTCCACGGCCCACAAGACCTGTAAAATTTAACATCATGTTCCGACCGCGACAAAACCTGCAATTCAAAAATACTCATGATTAACTAAAAGTTTAAGGCTACATATTAAAATACATATAAATCAAATAGCTTTTGCCAGTGGCTTCGCCTGCGTGGGTTTCGGAAATTATCCCAAGGGAATAGACAAAAAGTATCCTAATCCTGTGTAAATCCAGGTTATAAACTATCTGTGTGCCAAATTTCATCCACATCTGTTCAGCAGCCGTTTTGTGCGTGATTGAGTAACAAACATACAAACACACATTTATAATAATAGAAGATATATATATTATGCCTTGATTTTAACATGTAGGTACATTTCTAATGGTGGTGTTTGGCACCTTGTAATAAGGTTTGTTTAATAACAGAGAAACTCTAGTCATACATCCAAATAAACTGTTAAGAAATTGAAGTAAATACCTTAAATACTTTGAGCATTCCAGAGAAGTGTCATCAGGATAGGTAGCTTCACACATGACCATCAAATCGTCTATTTGTTCTTTTACATAGCCTGTAATTAGAAAGAGACACAATTTACTTGAAACAAAATTATATTATTATTTATTTAGCTGATAATCTTAAAGAGTGGAAAGTAAGATTAGTTATTGCTGGGCTAATCGGAATAACCACAAACAGCCATCATGTCCCACACACAAAGGTCCACCTGAAGGACTAAGTGCGGAAACCATACCCTCTAACATTGAATGTAGAGTATGATTAGTAGACCAAGGCATAAACTACCCAGGTCACATTTGATAGAGGGAAAAGAAAGAAAAATGCGTTTATTAGCATTACAGCAAAATAAATACCGCCTAAAGACAACTCATTCCATGTAAATGTTCTTTTATAAATAAAAACATTTCAGGGAAAATGATATTATATCCTTTGGTATAAAATATTTATCTCTAGAGGATCACCATGGCAATAGCTAGTGATAGTGTTCTGACATTCAATTAAGCAGGTAATTTAACCTAAGTTCTCATGGTCACATGAAATCCTATTACCTACATGAAACCACTTTTGTTCTTTTTTGAAAAAAATATATATACGGTCGAATTGAAAAACGTCCTCCTTTTTTGAAGTCGGTTAAAAAGTAATAAAACGAAGTTAAGTACACACTGACCTTTATTTAGTATATTTAGATCAGTACTTACCAAAATCTGCTTGAGTATAGAATGTATCATACTGAGCCTCTTTCGTCTTTACCCAGCCCCGGTGATCGCCAGGGCAGACTGCTTGCACAGGGTATGAAACATTTTTGTAACAGTCATGTTCATAGCCCCAACATCTTTTAATCCCTGCTAAATCTTTGTATATACATTGAGAATCTGATAGACAAGCATTAGCAACACTAGGGAAAGCATTGAAAACATATGTTACATGTTCTGGAGCTACATTGAGATCATCAATACCTATTGAGCTAATGCTATTAAATAATATAAAAAAGTAGAAAAAATAAAGCGGCAGCCACATTTTTACAACGTTCGTTTAAAGTTTTTAAGCGCCTACAACACACTTTACTAATAATTAATTAATTATTTTTAAAGTTTAAAAAAACAAACTGAATGCTTTTTGACAAATGACATAAATCCGTATTATTATTATACTCTTTGACATAAATGAGGCACAACCGCACAAATCGAATTTCCCATGTCATTGACATTTCTGAATTTTCTGTTTTTTTTTTTTTTATGGCCTGGATGTTGGGACCTTTTAGCCAGAATTTTCTGACTACTCTTCTCTTCTCTTCTTGAAATCCAGACTTTAATAAAATAGAGGCCAAAATATCTTAATAAGAAGCTCTCGTTAGAGAGTAGTATATTCCTTGATAGGAAGCAATAATTATGTTTAAAATAAAACATGCCAGGGTACTTAAATTTTCGAGCTCCGCCCACTCTTATATTCTCTTATTTATTAAACTTTTTTGCATAAACAAGTTGAATAAGTAAAACCTATGTTTAAATTTTCGAGCACAATTCACTCGTTCTTGCCAACATTGTCTTAATTTTCAAGCTTTTCTGCTGACCTAAGTCGACAAAGTTACTCTTATTTCTGAATGAATATTCAAAACAAAACCTAACCTACACAAGCCGGTGTGCTAAAATTTTCGAATTCGCTCTTACATCCTAGATTCTTCTAATTCTTTAACTAACTTTTCTGCCTAAGTTGGCAATTCACCCACAACACAAATGAAGCGTAAGTTTACCTTCTCTGTATCTTACTCGTAGCTCCTGTGTCTCGACTTCATTACGAGCACATTAATTAAAATAAAACGTGTCAGGAATAAAGATGGGCGTCGGGTAAAAACTTCGATCAATATTATTGATCGAAGGGTAAAAATCCAAAGCGCAAATATCCAGGTAAATTTCCATTTGGGTAAATATCCGGGTAATTTTCCCGGTAAACACCCAAACCTTGAGTAAACATATCTAATAATAGTAATGTTAATTTAAGATGTGTGCAAGTGTGTGCGTAGGTACTCCTATTTCTCAAACTTTGACTAAGTCTATTAAATTGTGGGAAATAAAAAAGTTATAAATCTACTTATTACCTACAAATCTTAAATTCACTGATAAACAACGCACAGAATCATGAAAGTTTGCACAAGAAATCCTTTTTTATTTTAGCCCTAGGAAAGGATTTTTGAAAATTCATCCTTTATAGGTGTTTAATAGGGCATGAAACTTTGTATGGAAGATCGTCATTTAAGCCGATGGCAGATCCCATCACGCTGTAACTTTGCGACTTTCAATAAAATAACAAATTGCCAACGTCTTTATTCAACGCACAGTGTTTGATTTCACTCAAGAAAATCCCCTGTTCTGTTTATAGCATAAATCGATCAAGAAATGGATTTTAAACGCAAGAGTAGAACACCTTACGTGTGTATTTCAAATACTTTTTTTTATAAAAAATAATTTATATTTCGTGACTTTCACAAAACTGTAAGCGTATCCTGATCAAGATATTTTTTATTGATTAATACAAAAAATTATAAAAGATCTTTAGATGCATATTTTCCATTTATTTTGGGGTAAGTATCATCTCTGGTTAATTTATTCAGTTTTATGTTTTTATTTTTTTTCTCCCAAAAAACACAAAAGTGCGACTTGTGACTAGTTGTGACCAGCACGGTGCTGGTCACCTAATTAAGAGCAATCTTTAGGTGCTGGCAGCACCTAAAGATTGCTCTTAATTAGGTCTATCATTGTTTATTCACGTTGCACTATTGCGGCGTTTACGAATTATCGCATTTCAAAATATATTGTACTTAACTTGACCTTTCATATTTTTAGACCTTGCTTTGCCATGTTGCTACTGACAGTCTGACACAGTAGTAATAGTGTTCTGTGGTCTGACACCGTCACATGCTGGCCACGGAGGCTCACTCACGCTTGTGTCGGTCATTCTTAAGCTGCGATTACATTATCCAATTTTAAGCAATGCTAACTAGGAACACTCTAACTAGGAAGTCGGAGCTAGTGATTACACTACACTAAATTGGATTCTAAATCAGACAGAGACCGACGATGAGACGACGCATTCAGACGCTTTGTCAGCGTCGTCGCATTCGTGAAGAAGGATCGTACTAGGTTGCACGTTTCGAATATTCTATCGATGGCGCCGTATTTATCAAAACTACAGAAGAAAATAATAATTTAATGTCGTTTAAAAATAAATAATTTTGGTCGTTTATAATAATATAATAAAGACTAGCTGCGCCCCGCGGTTTCACCCGCATAAGTCTCGATCCCGTGGGAATTTCGGGATAAAAGGTAGCCTATATGTTAATCCAGGGTGTCAGCTACCTTTAGAGAAAATTTTATCAAAAAAAATATACCTATATATTTAATTTTTGTCGTTTTTATTAAAAAGATAAGGCATTTCCCCATACATTTCTATTAATTTATTTAAGACTAGCAGCGCCCCGTCGTATATATATAATATCGGGATAAAAACTATCCTATGTCCTTTCCCGGGATGCAATCTATCTCTCTGCCATCGAAATCCGTTCAGTGGTTTAGGCGTAAAAAGGTAACATATAGACAGACAGACAGAGTTAGGTACTTTCGAATTTATGATATTATAGTATGGATGGTATAATTATATATACTCGTAGCATATGGATAGTTTTTTTTCTGTGGGCAATGCTGTCGTTTCCGATAAAGTCGCCATGTTGTATGAAGCATTTATATAAAAAAAAACTGGCCAAGTGCAAGTCGGACTCGCACACGGAGGGTTCCGTACCACAAGGCAAAAACACCGAAAAAAAACACGTTTCTTGTATGGGAGCCCCCCTTAAATATTTATTTTATTTTTAGTATTTGTTGTCATAGCGGCAACAGAAATACATAATTTGTGAAAATTTCAACTGTCTAGCTATTGCGGTTCTTGAGATACAGCCTGGTGACAGACAGACGGACGGACCTCTTACCCTTTGGGTACGGAACCCTAAAAATACTCTTTGGTAGCATTCGTGCGCGCGGTCTACTCGTCCAATTTGCTCAAAGCGCCGACGCCGACTAGTCGTTCTAAATCGTAGCGCCGTGATTACACTATCCTAGATTGGATCCAATTTAGGAAGTAGAGCGATTGGACCTCCAATTTCCACTAAATTGGATCCAATCTGTTCTAATTGCGATTACATCTGCCGATTTCTTAGTTAGCATTCCTTAAAATTGGATAATGTAATCGCGGCTTTAGCGTGCGTCGAGATATAAAAAGTACTCTGTGGTCCAGGGTGGACCAAAGAGTAAAGTAATGGGTGGACGCGGGCGTGGCGCGAGCGCAGTTGCTGGAACGCGCGCGGGCTGTCCGCACTGGAGCGCGGCTGCGTTTTGCGTGTTGGTTGTCGTATTCAGTGCAGTGTGACCAGATTAAATTTTACGAAAAAACCAAAGCACCTCAAACAATACTGAATATATTATCTGAATGAAATATAAATAAAATATAGACTAAGGGCTGATTTTTCAATCATCTGATAACTTTATTCGAGGAATAATTTTAAAATTTTGACAGTTATTTCATACATAAACTGTCAAACGTCAATTTTATTCCTCGAATAAAAGTTGTCTGGCGATGGAAAAATCAGCCCTAAATCCGGGTGATTCCCTGAACATCAATGTTCGCGGGGACGATTGCTACGGTGTTACCATAGCTTTTTATCCAAAATATCTTCATCATTTCAGCCGAAACACGTCCACTGCTGGACATAGGCCTCTCCCAAGCACCTCCACTTCGACCGGTTATACTATACTTATTACTTCCGCCAATATACCTACAAAAATATTATTAAATTACTGATGCTCGGAAAATTCGATAACATATACCCAAAAAGTATTAAAATACTGAATCTGGTCACACTGGTCCAGTGTTCGCCCGCGTGATCCCCGCGCCGAGCAGCCTGGGCCGCTCACCGCGCCCGCGTGCCCACTATGGAAACTTCAATGGAAGTTCATAATTATGTTTGAGATCGCCCGCCCCGCCCCGCGCACGCCACGCACACGCGCCGCGCGGCGCGCCCGCGCGCCCCAGTGCCCAGTGTGTCCAAGGTCCAAGCGCTTTAGCGGCACGACATGTATGACGCGCTGTACATGCACAAAATTAAGCTATTAGATATATTACGTCCATAGCTATTAGCTGCTTCAACATTTTTATTAAATAGAATCTGTTGACCAATGCGTTAAAATTTCTGTCAATGTTATCATTGAGTCAAGTTGCAGTAAAAAGGTCCTTTTCTAACCAAACAATAACGCAGCCCAAAAACCCCACCTAAGGCGCATCAGGCGCCTAAAGACGCTGCGTGTGAACCAAGCATTATACCCAAGTCGATTGTTCAGAATGGCTCAAAGCTCAAAGGGCCTTTCCCAAGTCTTTATTTTAAAAAGTTGTTATTATTGCCATCGGAAAAAAGAAGTGAATTTATCTGTGAATTAGAGAACTCTGTGAAGAAAATTTTACTCAATAGATGGCGGTATTTTCCAATTTATTTGGCGCCTTTTCCAGAATACAAAATTCCCGGCGGATGCCACCGCGATTACCACGTGAACACAACAGCAGTTGTCCAATCAGCTGGTAAATCATAAAACCGCCCGCCCGCCTCTGTCTATTTACTCTTCCGTTGTTTTAAATTGTGCTTTTACGTGTGTTGTTTAGACCTTTGGGGTTACGTTTTGTATACCTGATTAAGACGGACTTAGTGATATTTAAAACATAGTGATATATAGAATAAAAAGTAGAATTTCGTTTGATTTTTCTGACCTTCGAAGTTAACCCAAAACTAATGTCGCCATTTTGACCATACAAATCGAGTTTAGTAGGTATTATTATTTTGTTTGGTCATCAACAAATGTTTGAATTCTACATTAGGGAATTGCGTAAATGGCCGTACATTTGCGAAGAATACGGAGAAAATGTCTCAGACGAATAGTACTGTAAATTTTCTTATACATGACGCTAATGGTTAGTAGCCAAGATAACTTCGTAAAGCTTTTACTTTACTTCATTAACATTATCACATAATGTTTACAGTTCTGCTCGTAACTTACTAGTCATGCAATTTAAAAAAAATTACAGAGTCCGTAAAGTGGATACATGACGCGCCCGTTTGGGCAGTGTTTCCCGTTGTCAGTGTATTTGTGCATTTGTTACTCACCAAACTTGTCACTTTAAGAATTATTTCTTGCCAATGATTGTGATAATCTTTATATTGTAAAGTTGATTAGTAGTAAATACTTGCCCATTAGTAATCCCCCTACGAAAGAATGGGAAGGAAGCATGTCATGTCTAATTATCAGTTTTCTTTTAGGGCATCCACAAATGGTAAAGGTTGTCCAAAATAATACAAACAATCAGACACTTGGTCAGATCAAAATTAAACCTAATCCTGTGAAAATTATAAAACTGCCTACTGCCGTAGAAGGAAATATTAAGGTATGTGGTATGCCTTAGTCATTATATTTTTACATTCATATTTTTAGCTTTGAATATTATTTTGCTTCTTACCAATTTTTACCTAACCCTTAGATTTTGAATGGATTTAATTAAATACTACATCAATACTTAGAACTTATGTAATAAGCCATGAGACTACTGAAAACCTGTTTTTATATCTATAAAAACAGGTTTTCAGTAGTCTCATGGCATAACAAAATCAATTTTAATTGCAAAAACTCAATAAGCTATCTAGCTTATTGAGTTTTTGCAATTAAAATTGATTTTGTTTATTGGATATAAAATATCAATTGTAATAAAAATATGCAACACCACTTACTGCCTTTGTCTTGATAAGCATAAATTGTAATCACTGGATGGATTACAACAAAGTGTTACCTATCGATAGCATTTCTTTTAGACCTTGCCAGAGGTTTAATATCCTTATTATTGTCTTGTGAAAATTTCTAAGATCAATCTATTCATAATTTGCTGTTGTTTAAAACCATTTGAAGTCAAAACTTAATATTTTTTAAGTTCTTAAGTTATTGCAAACCAAAGCTATTTAAGCCTACAATACACCACTTTCTTTCCTGAGAAGAACTTGCTAATTTAGGTAATTGTACTTTGGAATGTTTTTTTGTGATAAAAATAATATTTTCTTTGCTACCCTTCATCCAAGACAAACATTGAGTCTATTAATAGCTAAGGATCACACGGGGAGATGGTTCCTTAGTTTGATTGGTTTAAAATTATGTACAGTATGATATAATTAATTATGTAAGTTCTCACAGGTTTGTACAACAATAATATATAATATATTAGTCATAAATCAATGTATCTAAGTCAGCATTGAAATCATTAATGGGTAATTCTAATGAATTGATTCTGTTTGATACAGACTTGCAAAATGAACATCAAAATTACTGTTAATTATTGCTAGTCAATTAACCTGGGAATAATGTAGATGGGGTTTATTTAGTAGGTACATTGCGGTCATTTGCGGTGCTATTTAGCATTTAGCACATTATTTGTTTAGGATAACAGCAAATAAAATGTACAATCATGCTTTTTGTCAATATGGAACTGAATTAGTAGTTAGTTGATCTTTTTTCCTCATTGAAAACTTTCAAGTTGATCTTTTTTCCTCATTGAAAACTTTAAGCTGAAAAAGCAGCATGCCAAATTAAAAAAATCATCATCTGCCTAGCCTTTTCCCCACTATGTTAGCATAGCATATGAGCAACTGCCTATCAGACCGCCACAACCCAGTTACTGGGTAATACAATACTGGTTGTAGATTTTTAGGCTTCTGACTACCCGTAACGACTGTCAAAGATCCACGATTGACAGCCGGAAACAACAGCTTAACATGCTCTCTGAGACATGGAGGGGTCTGGTTATGTAAAGATGGTTAACCATCCACAGACCAACCGCGGCAAGCGTAGCTTAACCTGATCGTTCAACCTGTGCGGCTGTTATTATTTAGCCACGGGCCCCTCGTCAAATTAAAAAAGTATACATCAGTAAAATTATACATTTCTCTTTACGTTGCAGACATCATTGTATCGAGCAGTGAAGTTGACTGGACTCAAATGTGCATCAAGTAAGAAACTGATATCTATTACTCCATCTCTTGCCATTATTTTTATCCTGTTGTAATAATCATCATTATCATTTGGTATGGTTTATCACTTATCAGTGCAGCTAGTGAGAATTGTCATACATACTTCATAAATTGTATTTCAGCATGTACTTTTTTGAATCCCTATTGAATCTTGAAACAGCTTACACCGCATTTACACAATCGTGCTCGCTATTCGCCTCGTGGCTCGACGAACGATTCGACGAACCATGGGCCTTCGCGAACTACTGTTCACACATTCGCGGTGTGAAGTATTTTCACAACGCGAGCCACAGCGCGAGCCACGAGGCACGAGCCACGAGGCGAATAGCGAGCCCACTGTTTACACATGCGGGTTCGTGATTCGGCTCGTGGTTCGCCTCGCGGTTCGCGCGATTGTGTAAATGCGGCATTAGATTGTATACAGCCTGGCAGGGACATTGACGCGCAAACTGAAACCATGAATACAGAAATCTTTCTAGACATAACATAATTTTTTTTCAACTGTTTTATATAAAACTGGCCACGTGCAAGTCGGACTCGCACACGAAGGGTTCCGTTCCACAGCAAAAAAACACCGAAAAAAGTCTTTGTTATATGTATTATCTTAAGTATTTGTTGTTATAGCGGCAACAGAAATACATCATCTGTGAAAATTGCAACTGTCTAGCTATCACGGTTCATGAGATACAGCCTGGTAACAGACGGACAGTGGAGTCTTAGTAATAGGGTCCCGTTTTTACCCTTTGGGTACGGAACCCTAAAAAATTGAGGCCAAAATATATGGAACAGCCATTTTATTTTTTATAACCGACGAACTATTTCAACGCAGAGGGGTTGTGAGTCATGTACTGAATGCATGGTATGATGTCCCTGCCTGCAAATATCTACTAATTACAGCAGGGACCATGATGTCCCTGCCTGCAAAGATCTACTAATTACAGCAGGGAGCGACGACTAAACGTGCTTTCCAAAGCACAGAGGGGTCTCGATATGTAATAGACCCATCAACAAACCATACGCGGTAAGCGTAGCTTATCCCTTGATCGACCCGTGCGGCTGTTATCATTTAGACCTTACTTTGGTAATTTTATGTATTTATTCAATGTTACATGGTTACGCCTTGGTTGTTACAAATCCCGCCCGGATTTGTACTTGCATAAACAGGCTAAGCTGGTGTCTATTTTTATGTCTGTAATTTATATGGTGTACAGTCACGAGCACTAATATGTCAACACTTACGAAAAATCTACTAAAATAAATATATTCCATTACAATAAGAATTACTTAAACCCTCATGACCGGCCGCCTTGCGGAGTTATTTTAAAACTATGATATCTCCTGAGATATTCATTGAAATCGAATGATGTCAAGGGCAATTTTGTTCAAAATTAAATACTTGTGATGAATAACGTAATCCTTATCCAAATATGTTATAAAAATGTTATGTCATGTTTATAAAAACACCTTCGCAAATAATGCATTATTTTAGAACTGATTGCCATAAAAAACTGGCCAAGTGCGGGTCGGACTCGCACACGAAGGGTTCCGTTCCACAAGGCAAAAATATTTATTTTATTTTTAGTATTTGTTGTCATAGCGGCAACAGAAACCTACATAATTTGTGAAAATTTCAACGGTCTAGCTATCGCGGTTCTTGAGATACAGCCTGGTGACAGACAGACGGACGGATGGACAGACAGACAGCGAAGTCTTAGTAATAGGGTCCCGTTTTTACCCTTTTGGTACGGAACCCTAAAAAGAAAAAAAGGTTATAGTGAGTCAACCTTAAAAGATAGTCATAATTATTCTGCCGCGGGCTTTTTTTTTTTGAACTTTTATGTGTCCAAACACACTATGCCTAAGGTACGCGACCGAAGTTCCGCGGCTGATTTTATGTTCCGACGTATTCGGCTAATATAACACACCATAAGTGCCGAACTTACGTGGCAGAAATTCAGTTCACAAACGCGGGGCGCGGGCATGACTGCCTCACGCTGCTTCCCGCCCCGGATCTTCTTCGGCAATCGAACAGAACTTCGGTCGCGTATAATGTGTGCTCCTACAGAATACATTGCCGCTGAACTTACGCCCGACCGAAGATCGGTTGTATGCTTTTACCTGAAAATAAATGATTTATTGGCTTGGTTACCTGAAAATAAATGATTTATTATTTTACGCAAGGTCATTTGGGCATAATGTGTCGTCAGGTAATTCAAATAGCACTTAGATTGCTATCGACACGCTAAGAAGATTGCAGGCGTAATCCTGCCGAACTTCGGTTGTTTACCTTCGGCATAGTGTGTTTAGACACTAAAGGGGAACAATTCCGTCATACATGATTTTTGCATAACTTTTTTCATTGATGCTCCGCTCCTTTTGGTCGTAGCGTTATGTTTTATAGCCTTCCTCGATAAATGTCAAACTCTTCAGCTTTATAATATTATAAGTACTTATAGATAAAATATTTTGAATTTGACATGCCTTCCGCGCTAAAGAAAGTGGCAGTTCTATTACCGAATACAATAAACTTCTTTTTTTACCCCCGACGCAAAAACGACGGGGTGTTATTTCAATGTTTGCACATGTTGTGCAATATTTGGAGGTTGAGGCTGTTTTTCAAGCATTAAGCATGGTGTTTCGAATCAAGTTATCGAAGGCAAGTGAAAGGAACTAAAGAGAGTGAGGTTAACATTCCACAAATTTAAATGATAACGAGATACTCTCTTGGAGTGTATATTGTTATCATTTGAATTATGATTGCTTTGAACATCCTAATATATGGTATCAATTCTTGAGTGCAGGCTCCAATTCCCCCAGATAGGCGGCCTTCGATGTACCCAAGAAAGTTAAGTCTGACTGGGTGCAGATAACTGTTCTTATAAAGCTTAGGAGAGGCTTTGATGATCAGCTATTGGAACTACGCTTGGCTAACCTACTTAAACTGGATATTATTCTATTTCAGAGTTTGTGCATATTGATAATCTAGCAAGTTTGCAAAAAATTAAAGTTGAGCCAAAAGAAGTGGAAGAACTTGAGGTAATTGTTTTTTTTTAACTTAAATAAAAAAAATACATATACAATCAATCAAATTGTTAACAAACTAAACAATCTAATGTTAAACTTTCTTTTCTAGGTAAAACAAGAGCCACTAACTGAACTGACATTTGCACATAGTGTGCCAGATCTAATTTCATTACCATCCAAGTCTGAAAATCAAGTAACAAGCACTAGCACTGCAAATAGCATATCTCCAACTATGTCGCATGCCTCTAGAAGGAGACATGATTCTGACAATGATCCCCCGGCAGAATAGTGAGTACAATTTTATATAACTAGTCTCTTTGGACGAATTTCACTTGTCACTATGTTCGCGTTTAGGTAGGTATACAAAAATACTTATAGACAAAGGCATGTAGTCAACATTTGTGATCATGATCACCCTCGTCCATTATCAGCATACTAACGAAATGAAGCAAGCAGCAAACATAATGCCTAAGATTAAGTTATTGAAATACAGAGTCGGATCTACACCGCTGCTATCTTGTGATCTGATCTGACGCATACCGAATAAAAAGATGAATCTTTTTTCAGTGTCATCACCTTGTAATACATTTTTGTTATGTATATTTTCAGTACCACTAAGAGACGTAAACATGCGGACAAAGTTGGCAAAGGTTTGAGGCATTTTTCAATGAAAGTATGTGAAAAGGTCAGAAATAAAGGCTTCACTTCTTATAATGAAGTAGCAGATGAATTAGTGCTAGAATTTGCTGCAGGAATGCATGGTTCAGCAGATAGCCAAGTATGTATATGAATTAAAGTGTTATAGTTTTATTTTTATATAATGGGCGTAACTTTAGTAACTATAAACTGAAACAATAATTACCATAATGCAACTTTTATTTGTTTTGCTGTATTTATTTCCAAAAAAGTGTATATTAATTAAAATGTTTTAGTTTTATTTTTATGTAACTGGCGTAACTCTGGTACCTATAAACTCAAACAATTATTGCCATCAAACAATAATTTTTCTATTCCAAATGATGTTTCCAAAAAAACATGTGTGTCAAAGAACATCATTCAAGTGTCGAACATGTTGTACCCAAAAACTAAAGGAAAAAAGATACCGTTTTTCTAAAGTAGAATCCTGAACGCAGCTAGGGATTCAAAGTACGTCACTCCAGCTTAAAATAAAGTTGCTCCCGAGGTGAACACTACTCTTTATCACCCTCTATGAAAAAATAAGTAAGTGTAACGTATGAGTAAGAATAGTACGTTTATTTATTAGCTTATAACTACTTGAGAAAGACATACTCATTTTTTATAAAACAAAGTAAAATTCTAATTTGAGTAAACAATCACAAACGAAGGCAGAATGCTTTTCGCGCGTTTTTTATTTCTTTTTTTTTGGCTCGCGCCTGTTACTTGTTCATACAATGTTCGTGATTGGAACTTTTACTACTTAACAATATCCACATACCAAATTCAAATCACTTTTAGTCCCTAGGGATTAAAGAGCTATTTTAGTCCCTGTTTACGAAGAATACACTAGCTCTTTTTGAATAGATGTGATAAAAAAAATGTTTTTATAATTTATAAAAACATTTCCCTCAATCTTTTTGTCGTTATTTTTTAATAACTAACCTAACCTAACGCTCATCTCCATTTTACCATGGGGTTACAGGCTTGGGACTTAGGACTGAAAACCAGTGAATCAATAACAATGTTTGCGTCTTTAAACGAATGTCCAAAATATTGTTGGCACAAATATGATTTTTGGTACTTTCAAACCCAAATAGCAGCCAGGGGGTTAGTTGTAGATCTATGTTGAAATAGTTTAATCATGTTCGGGATGTTATATTCAATTAAAAGTTGGTAATTTTTTAAATGTTATGCTTAAAACACTTGTAACGAATTTTTTTTTTATAGCAGCCCCGGTTAAGTGTTTGTAGACTTTCGTTGTAATAGTAAAAAATGCTCAAGGTGTTATTTCCCATAAAAAAACAGTACTTTTTTTCTGGCCGACACTTTAATTGTTGGGTACGAAATGAATGATGTCCTTAGTTCAAATAGCAAATAAAATTAGTAAAAATGTAATTCAGATTAATTTAACATTACAGCAATATGACCAAAAGAATATCCGCAGAAGAGTATATGATGCATTAAATGTCTTAATGGCAATGAATATAATATCTAAAGAAAAGAAAGAAATAAGATGGCTTGGACTACCGACAAATAGTGTGCAAGAATGTACTGCATTAGAAAAAGAAAAACAGTCGAAGCTAGAGCAGATTCAAAAGAAGACCCAACAATTACAAGAACTTATATTACAGGTACTTATTGTCCACCCAATTTTTAGATCCCATATCGTCGTTGATAGTCCAATTCCGCGTAACTAACATTACAGGAGGGTAAAAAAACTGATTTTCTAAAAGACTAATAGGCCGAATTTTGAACGAACTTGAATATAGGACCGTTTCGTTCTCCTTAATCCAATATACAATTTTTAAAGTGAATATTCCCAATAGTTTACTTACAAAATCACTTACGCTGTTTAGTTTCGAACGATTCTGGTTCATAGACAGTACTTACGCGAAATTTTAAATGAAATAAAATAATGCCAAAACCTCGAATCAATCATGTATTTAATAATATTAAGTGTTTAAATGACTTTTAGTCATTAATAATGGGTATGAAGGTATGAAAGAATACAAGATATCTCGTTTTGTCCATGTTCATTTTAAGACCCACTCTTTCGGAGGCTCTACTGAGGTCATCGAGCATTGTACTGAGGTCTTCCATAGTCTCAGCCATGACTACGATATCGTCGGCAAACCGAAGGTGAGTTATGTACTCGCCATTGATGTTAATGCCAGCCCGTTTCCAGTCCAGAACCTTGAAGACGTCCTCAGTGCAGCGGTGAACAGTTTCGGAGAGATACTCGTAACGTCTCCCTGTCTCACACCTCGTTGCAGAAGGATAGGTTTCGAGGTCTGATCCTGGAGTCGGACTGACATAGTGGCGTTTTCGTACAGACACTTCAGCACCTTGATGTACCGATAGTCGATCTGGCACCGTTGAAGAGATTGCAGTACAGCCCATGTCTCGATCGAGGCTTTTTCGTAGTCCACAAACGCTAAGCAGAGAGGCAGGTTATACTCTTCGGTCTTCTGTTTAACCTGTCGCAGCGTATGTATGTGGTCTACGGGAGCATCGTAGACCACATACATACGCTGCAGCCTAAGCCTTTACGGAATCCGGCTTGTTCGGGAGGCTGGAAGTCGTCTTACCTGCGCGCGAGACGGTTCGTGATGACTCTCGAAAACAGCTTGTAGACATGGCTCAGAAGTGAGATGGGCCTATAATTCTTAAGAAGGCCATTGTCGCCCTTCTTAAAGAAAAGTATCACCGCTCTTCTGTTTCATGTCTGTGGTGTTTTACCCTCGAGTATGACGGAACCAAACGGCTTCTGAAGGGCCTTAAGAACGGGTTTTCCGCCGGCCTTCAGGAGCTCGGCCGTAATTCCGTCATCACCCGGCGCCTTGTTGTTTTTGCGTTGCTTCAGAGCCATCCTAATCTCGTACAGGCTGACGTCCGGGATGTCTTCGGTATAGTGTCGGGTCAATCTAGCTCTCGGGTCGTTTGCCAGATCCATAACGGGGTTACTTGTTGATGTTTATAACTGTCCATAGAACCTCGATCTCTCTCAACAGCTCAGGTTTGGCGGATACGATCCTACCATCATCGGTCTTCAGTTTCTTAAGTTGGCTCTGCCCAATAGACAGATCTCTAGCAACGACCTTTGACCCTTTATTTCCCTCTATCGCGTCCTTAATACGGTCTGTATTAAAGCGGCGAAGATCGCTTTTCAAGGACTTAGAAATCCGTCTATTGAGCTGCGCATCATCTGAAGACTGCAGGATCATCTCGCGCCTCTCCTTCATGAGCCGTAAAGTAGGATCAGAGAGCTTCTTTTTTGAATTCATAAGACGGATCTTGAAGATCTTAGAACCGATCGTGTGGACAGTTTCCACGAACCCATCGTTATAATCGTCCACGGAGCTCCCTAGGCATTCGAAACGATTCTGAAGTTCGAGCTGAAAGCTCACGGGGTTTTGGACCTGGGGGTCTACTCCCTAAGCACGAAGTCCGTCGTTTCGGCCTTCGTTACGGGCGTTTCCTACCCCCTATCACCTACTGACGGATGAATCGTTCGGGGTCCGAACGAAGAATGAATGAGAATGACAACGCGATTTGACAATTGTCCCTACTCCCGATGTGTTTTTGCCCGTCCGAACTGTTGAACTTGACTCCGATTTTAACGGATATTTATGTCAGTTGATACGACATCAAAATAGTTCTCGTGCTGTCGACGGAAGTTAAGTATTAAAACTATGGCTGCTTTTTTAATTATTGAAAAAGCTTTACAGGAAGAGCGGAGGCAACGTAGATATAATTTACGCCAAAATTTTAGGTTGGCGAGTATTCCCGACGACGACGTTGAGTTCATAGGGAGAAACCGACTAAACTATCGACCGATAGGAAGTCTGTAGTAAGCGGGGGCTCTTAGTCTGAGTCATATCAATAAATGCATAAGTACATAAATATAGGCTGCTAAACACATTACCCCCCTTTGCGTAGCGCAGTCGGGTAAAAAGAGACTATGTTTCGGTATTTTATACCATTAGAGTTTAGTACATGCTAAGTTTTGCCAATGACGGTTTGTATACCTACTTACCTATATTAGATTTTTTTGGAATAAAACAAATAATTAATTTTAACCATTTATTTCATATATTTTGCAATATGCACCATCAAGAGTTAGTACATCTTAGGTTTTCCTCAGTTGATGTAGAGGCTTGCTCCTGGGAGAGTGGGTTGGCAGGTGGAGCAGCATGGGTGGGTGAGGTGGCTCTGGCTCTGGATCTCTTACAGGTGGAAGCTGTACAACAAAAACTGAATATCATTGGATACATCACAAAATATATAATTGTGTAGCTGTAATTTATTAGATACTAGCCGTTCCCCGCGGTGTCACCCGCTGCGCGGCTCCTAAGGGTCGTAGCGTGATGTTATATAGCCTATAGTACTCCTACAGATAAGTATTTGGAGGATGGCTGATTATCATTGTATTCACTTTACTGACCTTAAAATCATATTATATTGATGAGTAATGTATTAAACTCACACTTTGCCACTGCTCGACGGACTTAGTGCAACTTCCCATTGAAATAAGGGAGTTGCACAGGTTTTCCAATAGCCATTTTGAGCCAACTCTCCCGTCCGTCGGCACCCCTCAATAACCCGCGAGCCAATTCATGGTTCTCACCCATAAAACCGAGAAGGGCCTCAATTTGCCCGTGTGTTGCTGCAGCGGTTGGGACCATTTTAAACAATTAACTAGTAAGCTAAATAAAATATTGGAAAACTTAAAACTTCTCGGCTAGCAATTTGACATTTCATTTGAAAATGTCAAAAAGTACTCTGTGGAAAATGTCCTTCAAAAAATTAAAAAGGCAAAGGTATCAACATGATGATGCCGGTTTCCGAACAAAAATGGCTAAAATAATTCAAATCTATATTTAAAGACATAATAAAAAGGATATTTTAAAAAATGTGGTAATTTTCTAACGACAAAAGTATTCATTTTTGTTTAATAAGATAGAAAACTACATAATAAGTAAACCGGTAATCGACCGGTAAAAAAGGGGAACTCTATCGCCATGCGTCATTCGTTCACGAATATTGTCTATGATTCCGTTTGAAATGATGAATCCGAAATCGTTAGGGAGTAGGGTTTGTTCCGACGTATCGGGCTACTGTCGGACGGACTCGTTACTTCGTTGACGGACTTAGGGAGTAGACCCCCTGTATCGGTGCTGGGCGGAGCGTAGACTTCATCAGTCATCTTTCCAGCTTGATATTTAAGTTCAATGTGCCTCTTACCATGCGGTGAACACTTCCGGTTTTTACCGCATTGATCACAGAGACATCATTGAATACTTGATTCTTCGTCGACATAAGTCAAACTCATTTTTAGTTGCACCAGTTTCGAGATTGTGGTAATCGTTTCCTACAGTAGTCTGCATCCCAATTTTATCTATATAAAGTATAAAATACGTGTGACATACTAACTTTAAAAATAATCCAGTACTTAATTACTAAAAAAAAACAATTTTTACCCGGAGCGTCACTTAGACACTGCACAAACAAATAGAAATTGGCCCGGATACGCGGTTTTCGTGTCGTAACTTGTTCGTCGAAAGATCCGCGGTATTGTTATTTTTGAAATACTCTTCTTCCTTTTGGACGATTCAAAAAATTGTCATACGGATACGGGTCGATGCCAATCACAATCAGTTACCTATAGCCGCGAAATCTAATTTTTGATTTTTTTGTAGATTCGCGGTTTTGAATAATGTTAGTTACGCGGCGGTATTGGACTATCAACGACGATATGCCATGCCGTCATAGATATTACTAGTGGAACCTCCGGCATTTACGTTTGCGCTAAAGTGAACCGTCGTAGAGGGTTTTTTGTTTATTTTGACGCCTTTTTTGTTTTTTAAATTTTCATATCTCCTAAACGGGGTTAGTCCGGGGTCATAATATTGGTACATATGTGTTGGTGATAGGCCCAGTAATAATACCTATCAGACTCGACAGTTCTGAATAGCTTTGAGAAAAACGGCCCAAAAGGTTCATTTCCATGCATTGAAAATGGTTTTATTTTTCCCAGTTTCTATCCGGACTACAGAGTTGAAACAGCTATATTAATGAATAATAATGAAGGTAGAAAAATATCTGATACATATATGAACTAAACTGAAGATGGTTTTTTAAAAATCGTATGTCCAGGTCTAGCCTCGATTTTGGCCTCATTATGCGGCGCAGGCGTAATGCTATCGTCGGCATTACCAGACGTGATTGTGTGAAGAAAGCGGGACCCATTCCATTTTTATATTTTCAAACTCAAATGGGTCTTGCCTAGAGATGTGCCGTTGCCCGAAGTGGAAATATTGGTGGGAATATTGCCGGCAATATTGCCGGGAGTTGGGAATATTGCTTAATTATAAGTTAACTACGGAAACTTTTTACAATACTTAAAATTAGCATTTAAAGGCCATAATCTACATTGTGTACAATAAAATATTGTTTTGGGTAAAATTGCCAATAATGCCAGCATTTTTGGCAATATTCCCGGTATTTTACCGGCAATATTGCCTATATTGCCATACACGGTAGTGACTATAAGAAATAACACATAAATATTGAGATTAGAATTGAAAATCGTTACACGATGAAAACACCGAAAAAAAACACGTTTGTTGTATGGGAGCCCCCCTTAAATATTTGTTTTATTTTGTTTTTAATATTTGTTGTTATAGCGGTAACAGAAATACATAATTTGTGAAAATTACAGCTGTCTAGCTATCGCGGTTCTTGAGATACAGCCTGGTGACAGACAGACGGACGGACGGACAAACGGACAGACAGCGCATTCTTAGTAATAGGGTCCCGTTTTTAGGGTTCCGTAGCCAAATGGCAAAAAACGGAACCCTTATGGATTCGTCATGTCTGTCTGTCTGTCCGTCCGTATGTCACAGCCACTTTTTTCCGAAATTAAAAGAACTATACTGTTGAAACTTGGTCAGTAGATGTATTCTTTGAACCGCATTAAGATTTTCACATAAAAATAGAAAAAAAAACAATAAGTTTTGGGGGTTCCCCATACTTAGAACTGAAACTCGAAATTTTTTTTTCATCATACCCTTACGTGTGGAGCATCTATGGATAGGTCTTTAAAAATGATATTGAGGTTTCTAATATCATTTTTTTCTAAACTGAATAGTTTGCGCGAGAGACACTTCCAAAGTTGTAAAATGTGTCGTCGTCCCCCTGTAACTTCTAAATTTGAAATATACCGTGTTTATACAATACCTGCTTGATTACTGAAAATTCAGGTCTCTAGTTTTATCCACAACGAAGTTATAGGGGGTCGAAAATGGCCTGAACTGCTTCGAGAAAAGGATGGTACGGCCGTGCCGCTTTTTGCTCGACTTGGCGGGGGCACTGCCGTGCCCCCAGATAAGAGAATGATAAAACTAAAAAATATATATGATGCACATTACCATGTAAACTTCCACCGAAAATTGGTTTGAACGAGATCTAATAAGTAGCTCGCCTGTGAAAATGTAAAAACATAGTAATATGATGGTACGGAACCTTCGGTGGGCGAGTCCGACTCGCCCTTGCCCGGTTTTTTACCCTTTGGGTACGGAACCCTAAAAAGGCATAAATTAGAAACATTTCTTTTAATGTTGTACTTGTTTTTCATATACATATAAAATACAGGTATAAGTATATGTATAATATTGGAAATAACAAAGTGTAAATCTTTACAAATATTTTATGATCGATATACTACACTAAATATAACTAAACGATGATTACAATTGCAGTAATAATAAAATATATTGGTATTATTTGACAGGCAACATTGGCAATATTGCCAATGTTGCCGGCAATATTGGTATTTTACCGGTAGCGGCAACATTGGGAATATTGCCACCAGGCACATCACTAGTCCTGCTTGCTTCTAACTTTTTTTTAATTTTAAAAGGGCTTGTTTTTAGCTTTTCAGTTTTTTTTTACTTAAGTTTTTTTAAAAGTAATTAAAAAATCTAAAAAGGCCCGACCTTTTTAGTTTTTTTAATGACTTTTTTACTAAATTCTTTGTCTTTTAGTCTGTGCTAAATAAATGTATTTTCTTTCTTTCTTAAATTTATGTAACCGTGAAAATGGTATTCCACCCTTGAAATTATAACCCCCAAATTCTATTGAAAATAAAAATGCATAAATAAAACCAACACGTATAAGTACTAATTAATAAATCTTGTTAAAGTATACAGCTGATTTTATTTTCACTTTGGATGATGCTGTATTTGCTTGAAAACCCTAGATTTAAAATAAGCCTAGCCTAGCCTGCCTAGCCTTTCACGAGGGCTCCCAGCATCCCAAATGCGACTAGAAGAAGGAGGGCTCCCGGCACAGAACTTGTTAAATCACCATAATAAAATATTTAATCTTGAGTCTAAAACTGATACCTAATATTATTTTCTTTTCAGCACATTTCATTTAAGAGTTTGATTGAAAGAAACAAAGAAGCAGAGAGCAAAGGAGTTAAGCCATCTCCATCATCAGCAATCCATTTGCCATTCATTGTTGTGAATACTAGTGATAAAGCTTTAATTGACTGCAGTATTTCTAATGATAAGTGAGTAAAAAATACTTACCTACACAAATTATGACAATAAATTCCTTGATTGATTGACGATTCGCATGAATCGGCCAATTTCTCTATGTGATTTTAATTTTTCAAAATATCTTTTACAGGACAGAATATATGTTCAATTTCAACAAAAAGTTCCAAATACATGATGACATTGACATTTTGAAACGAATGGGTCTCCTATTTGGTAAGTGTTTCTTACATCTTTATAATTTATCATTGATAGTGGTTTGACTATATAGCCAAGTATTGAAATAATATAAAATGAACACAACATTGATCAAATTAGAATTTCAGTTGTGTTGAAAGTTTGAAACAAAAACTTTCAAATGCGAGATACGATTCACGAATCGTGACCGCGATCTTGGCTCTCTGGGGCTTTGGTCAATAAAATTACACGTAAATGTGGATTTGTGGAATGTTACTGACAAATATACTATCGATAATCTGGCTTACAGCATCTGACGCGATTATATAAATCGCAACTAGGTTGCTTTCGATAGTTTGTTTCTGTTGTTAGGACATCACGGGATTACAGTATTATCTCCTTTATTAAGCGTTAGACCCGTATTCAATGTCAGTATCGTTTCGTATTCGATGTCAGCATCGAGGAAGGAACCCCTTGGCCACAGCCAAGCGCGGCGCGAATTGCGGCGCGGCGTGAGGCGCGGTAAGCGGTGAGCGGCGAAAACAAATGTTAGACAACCTATGAAGTATGCCACAGCTACCGGCGACGCGACCTGCGGCGCGGCGAGATTCGCGCGGCACGCGGCGGCGACGGGCTGCGCGGTGTGCCACAGCTCAGAGCGGCGCGCGCGGCGGCATCGGTGGACGCATTCAGGCATCGCGCGACCGAAACAAATAATTTTGTTTTTGACGCGCGTTGAGCTTATAAAAATAATGGATACGGAACAATTTATTAGTGAAATACTGAGTAGACCAGCAATATGGATGTCAAAACATCCACATCATAAAAATAGGCATGTTATAAAAAAAATGTGGGAAGAAATAAAACAATAATTTCTAGAAATTTCTATGCTTGCCCCTCGTATATTCAAAAAAATATCGGAATAGTTCCTTTATTCATAATAAAGAGTGTGAAATTCACCAAGTTCTCTCTTTTACTGGTTAACTGGGTGCGCTCCTATTCTTGACTGAATGATATCTTGAGCTAAGAACGCACTTGTTTCAAGGCAATACCGTGCCACTTTTGATAGCATAGAACTCTGAGCTGTGGCCACCTCGATACTCGCTAGTACATTTGTTTCACTCGCACGTCTCCGCCGCGTGCCGCGCGACGCTATCCGCGCCGCAGTTCGCGTCGCCGGTAGCCGTGGCATACTTCATAGATTGTATACCATTTGTTTTCGCCGCTCACCGCTTGCCGCGCCTCACGCCGTGCCGCAATCCGCGCTGCGCTTTGCTGTGGCCAAGGGGTGAGAGTCTGACACTCCCTTCCGCTCCAGAGCGGGAAAGGTCATTTGATAATTTCCCATCCGCAAAAAAAAAATCCCGTATTCATTATAAACAAAATTGCGTGACTTTGGAATACGCGGCTTTGGATTGAGAATCTTTCAATCACATAAAACAACTTTTTTCGTTATAGTAAAATTGGATTGTCGATTGGATAAGTTTTAGTAGTCCGGTCAAGTTAGCTTCAAAAATTGGGGTAAGGTTACATTAATTCGCATAAAGCTGAAAATTGGTATAATAATAATAAATTCTTTATTTCGGACTACATAAGATCCACTGTGTTAGTAAATTCCTTAAAATAAACCGTAACCGTTTATTCCTTCCGTATAATTGTTGGGAACACCATTAAAAATAAATTGTCAAAAGTCCCCATCGATCCAATGAAGAACAACTTTTTCGACTTTTTGCATCGCTATACATCTCCGAAATGGCTTAGGGAAAAAAATTGTAAGAACAATTTTTGTAGATAGACAATTGCATGATAAACAATTTTGTCTCACCTATTTTTATGATAAATCTTACCGTTTAGCTGAAAAATGCAAAAAACCGATTTTTGTAACATTTGACCTTGAATATTTTTTTTTGCACACGGATCGATAGGGACAATTGACAATTTATTTGGGGTATCATTTAAGCTACCACCAATTTAATTAGTTTTGTGTTTCTTAAATAATAGGGTTTGTCCTCCAAATAGTAGATCTGTCACCAAAATGTAGTCACCAAACAATGCAAAATCAGTTCCACAATAAATCACCTAAAATCCTGAGATATAAGGACTATAATAATTTTTTTTTTAAATAATCTCTTTTTCCATATTTTTTTTCTTTAAAATTTAGTCGTTTCTGGCACTCGCCGGCCGCTGCCGCGGCACCGCTCGCTTTGCTCGCTCGGCTCGTGCGTAGGAGGTCACAGTTTTAACCTAACCTAACCTAAGCATTTTTTTTTAAATAATTAACCTCGTAACTAATTCGGTTCTCGATAATGTCCATTTCAAGTAACAAAACTGTTATTATAAGAACGAAGTTTATATTCATGTAATGCAATATAATTTTATTGGTTATCGATCTCTTATTTTACACATATATTAACATTAATTTGATAATTCATACCTGGGAACAATTTTTGTTTATCTGAGAACGAAAATATTTCGTGGCGATAGATCTATTTATTAGGTGATACAACTTGATGACAAATATAAATTTTGGTGATAGAAAATATAGTTCCCATTTATTTGTAATGGTGTTCCCAACATTCATACTGAATTTCAGCTTTATGCGAATTAATGTAAACTTGAATGTTTATTTTGACCGGGCTATAGTAGCAATGCACGAATTGTATATTTATCCAATCCAATCTATTAAAATCGTAAAGCTACATTCTTAGTTCTTTGATTTCCATTTAAAATAGTCTCCTTATTTCAAGATTTTTTTTCCACAGGATTAGATAAAGGTGAATGTTCAGAAGAGGACATAGAGAGAGCAAAAAATATGGTTCCAAAATCTTTAAAGACTTATGTAGAACGTAAGTATCAATGTATTAATATCTATCATTGTATTAATAAACCTTTTCGCTTGGGGATCCAACCAATCAAGTGCGCAGAAATTCCACTCGCTCCTAGTTCACAAATATTGGATCAGTTTGTCAATCAGTTCTAATAATGAGTTTTAATGTACATGGGTAACGTAAAGTTTTGAGCTCTCGTGCCTTACTTGAATTAGAAAATGCGTGGAACATAAAATTAATTGGCTACTTGCTCTGATTTCAGAAATGGGTAGGGGAGTCATAACAAAACTTTCAACAATGCTTGAAGAAGAGGAACTCGGTGATGACGCAGGTGAGGAGGAAGAAGTTATAGAAGCAGAGGCTGAGGTAGAAGAGGAGCATGAGGAACCCGAGGGCAATGAGTACAGCGACGACAGCAGCGATGTCGACGTGTAGCGAGCACGCGCGCGCAGAACTGCGCATTTATAACTATTTTGTTTATATTAACTAGGTGTTACTGTTGCATGTGGGCTAAGTTTATGTAATATGCCACACAAGTTCAAACATTATATTAGCTTAAACATATTTTGACACAATGTAATAATTTAATACTATATTTAAAACAATTCCAATGACACAAATATTATTTAATATTTGTAACAAAAAATATTCCATTCTGGTCATCATAAATCATAAAGTTTCAATACATGCTTAAGATTTTGGATGCATGTATGTATATAAATCAATTAAAAATAATCAGGAAACAATTACCTTTTAGCTGTCTCAGTTACTTTTGTTAACTGTATATTTGCTAAATGATCTCAAGACGTATTTCGCTTTAGTTTGATAAGTATTGTTATGATTTTTCTTTGTTTTAGTTTTGTATAATTTGGGAATGTATGATTATTATTACTTCTCAATGTATGATTATGCACTTCCTAATAGAAATATTGTCTGTAACGATTTCAATAAAGCCACAGCGAAACCAGTGTAGTCTGTCAGAATCACTCAATAAATGGACTATTATAGAGATTTATTTAGACATGGAATTGTTTTAATGATAAGTGAAATAAATGTCAATAAAAAATATTAAGTACTTATTTTTATTTAATCCATTTAACTTAGTTAAAAAAAAAAAGATATCACATGAAGAACAATCACTTTAAATCATCATCATCAAACAAGTCTTCAAAATCTGAAATAAAAATAAATATTTTAGGTTTAGAAAGCTGTATGGATTTTATTTTAAGATATTCAAGAGACAATATTCATAGGTAGAACAAGAGACTACCTAAAGGTAACAACACTACTAGACTAAACATTTTACTCTAACAACACAATGTTAATATGCACACCAAATTTTCCATATATTCCCATTAGTATTTTTATTAACCTTTTCACCGCCATGGACTTCAACAGAAGTTCCGGATTTCGTGCCACCAGCGCCACGACTTCATTAGAAGCTTTTCATTTAAAAAAAAGTGACACTGACTGGCAGAGCCACCATCAGGGATTTTAATTTTGATAGCACAAAAAAATTTGTCGCCAAATATCAGAATTTGTCGGTTACTGGTTCAAAAGTTATAAGGGTTTATAGGTGGCCGATCTGGAGAGTTTCCCCAGCAGGGCCACATTTATATCTCAAAAACTAGGGCACCTAGCGAAGATCTGTTTTCTCCCATATTTATGTCCGTGACTACCGTGACCACCAACGCCAATCGCTTCCATATTTTGTAAATAATTAGTACTCAATTGGTACTAATTAGTACTCGAACCACAAAATTGGTACCTTAGTAGTTTTCGAGAAAATCGACTTTGAAGGTGGTCTGGCGGTAGTCACGCTCCCTTCAGCAGGACCACCATGAGCGCCGAAAAAGTGTTGTGATTCCTGACCCGACCGCTACATGGAACGGAAATTTGACTATGGCACAAAATGGTTATTTTAATTGTGTTTTATTGTACCTTGTACTTTTTGAGTAATAAGCGTACGGTTGTGGTCGGGCTGGGGATCACGGTTCCTGACCCGACCACAACCAGATCTAATAAAATATCAATAGTGGGAAGTTACTGATTATGCCAAAAATATGTGTCAAATTGTGTCGACACTGATAACCTTTTTCAGCGCTTCATTTTTACTAAATAACTGATATAAATACTCAAATAAGGCACTTACGAAAAATTTATACCAACTACACACATTTCAGCTTTAAAACTAAAAGCAAAAAGAGTCTTAACTCGTTACGTAAATAACAATAGTTTTACATAGGGTACCTAAGTGCATTTCCGTTAAATAGTGAATCATGGATCTAGAAAATATTATAATCGACAATTATCTACGCGATTGCGGCAAAACAAAAAAAAATCGAATTTCTAAGTCAACGCAATTAAAAAAAGATATGACCATTTAAATCGCTTATTCATTGATTTATAAAACCCTATATCAATGCGCTTATTTGGTCAAATTCTATGGAAATCGTTTTAGATACTACCCGTTGACCATCACAAGTACCTAAAGGAAAAAGTCTGAAAAATATGTTTTTATGATTTTAAAAGGTTAATTCTTAACTATTAACTTCTTGACCGCTGTATTAATATAATAGTAAAAGTATGCAGCAAGGGTTCAGCTTGTACTGGTACTGTTTAAACGAGTTAATTTATGTTTAAATTTCAGCTTATCGTTATGATGTGGGTTACGGGACCCTCAGGATACGAACCCGACTCGCATTTGACTGGTTTTTTAAAGCTGAAATGTGGGTAGTTGGTATAAATTTTTCGTAAGTGCCTTATTTGAGTGTTTATATCAGTTATTTAGTAAAAATGAAGCGCCGAAAAAGGTTGTCAGTGTCGACACAATTTGACACATATTTTTGGCATAATCAGTAACTTCCCACTATTGATATTTTATTAGATCTGGTTGTGGTCGGGTCAGGAACCGTGATCCCCAGCCCGACCACAATCGTACGCTTATTACTCAAAAAGTACAAGGCACAATAAAACACAATTAAAATAACCATTTTGTGCCATAGTCAAATTTCCGTTCCATGTCGTGGTCGGGTCAGAATCACAACACCCGAAAAAGGGGGCACGCTACAGCTATTCTAAGTATACAAATAATTAGTACCCATAAATATGATTTATTTCGTAAAAAAAATAGAACTCTAACATTTGTATTTACCGAGAAATCAACGATGATAACTTTCTCGCAATTGTTCAGCAGGACCACGATTTTGAATGATGATTCCAAGTTAGGGAAGCTTGTCGCTTTCCTCAAACCTACATAAAAAAATAGTACCCTGCAAGATAAAATTAGTACCCAAAATTCAAAACTAGTACTCCAGTAGTTTACGAGATATACCATGCCATTGGTGGGGTGGCGGTAGTCACGGTGCCAAATTTTCATTTCAAGAGTTCGTCAAAAACTCTGTGATTTCTACCCAAATTTATACAAAAATTAGTACTCCTAAAGAAGTTATAGCGACCAAAATTTCAGAGAGAAATTAGCTTTCATTACTTTTCCATAATTTTGGTCGCTAAGCTATTTCCCTTATTTCGTTATGTGTACATTATGAAGACTCACACTGTATAAACACACACACACACTCACAAATTTTCGCCTTTATAATATTGTGATTCTGTAGCGTCACAAATTCTGAAATAATTTTAGAAGGTTAGTATAATGCAAAGGTATAATGTATTGCACGGCCGCTTTTTTATAACATTCCAGATTTGGTCGGGTTACCACGCATATATATATATTTTTTTCGATTATCTCGTTAATTAACTACTGTACAAGTCTGAAATGTCACAGGTATATAATTGAACTGTATATCTAATTATTGATATAAGATTCAGTTACCACTACTACAGGAAACTCGGTTAATCGGTCGTCAAATAACTCAGCTGCGCGCCGTGGCCGGAACAAATATTGAAGTTTCATCATTACTTTTTAAGTACGTATAGGATACTAATGAAACTTCAGTACCATTTATAGGCAGTAATTACCTATATAATAATGTTTCAAGTTAGTCTTTGGAGCGCTTATTGGAAGTGCTAGGAAGCATATTTCTATTTACTAAAATAACTTCAAAACGGTGCATTATTGTGGATTCTTTTATATTGCGTAACAAATTATAACTAATTAGCCAGATGTCCTGTACAAAAATTATAATCATCTGTTTAGTCAATTCCGAGATGCAGCAATCGTGCAAACGTTACCGCAGCAGGATTTTAAATATCTTCGCAACCATAGCAAATACAAATTAAGTTGTACCATTTATTTCAAATCTATCTTCTATCTATCTATTTATATAAAAGAAGAAACTGACTGACTGAATGAATGACTGACTGACTGACTGACTGACTGACATATCAACGTACAGCCGAAACTACTGGGTCTAGGGATGTGAAATTTTGCACACGGCTTCCTTTTATAATGTAGGGGAGCACTAAGAAGGGGTTTTTGGAAATTCAACTTTTAAGGGGGTGAAAAGGGTGGATTTCGTTTGTATGAAAAATCTTATTCCTTGAGTTACTAAACTTGAAACTTGGCACGAATACTTATCTAAGTAAATTATTAAGTTTGGCATTTTTTGTTTTTCTTAACTACCCCCTCAAGGGGGATTGGGGGGTGTCAAAGTTTGTATGGAAGAATTTTAACGGGCTGTCCGATTAACTCAAAACTCAGTATTTATACCTACTCGAGACCAAAAATAGAGAATAACGTGTATCAGGGTTTTTCGAAAATGTACCCCTAACGGGGTGAAAAGGGTTAGTTAATTTTACAGGGGAGGATTTTATTGCGTGGCTTGATTTACTCAAAAATTGGTATAAATAATCTTTGAGTCAAGTAATGAACACATCACAAACTATTTTTCGAAATTCCACCCCTGTGGGGGTGAAAAGCGGGGATACAGTTTATATGAAAAATCTTATTCATTTGGTTAATAAACTTGAAACTTGGCACGAAAGTAAATTATGAAGATTGGCACTTTTTGTTTTTCTAAACTACCCCCTAAAAGGGGATTGGGGGGTGTCAAAATTTGTATGGATGATGAATTTTAACGCGCGGTCCGATTAACTGGAAACTCGGTATTTATACTTAAGACAAAAAATAAAGAATAACACGTATCAGGGTTTTTCGAAAATCTACCCCTAACGGGGTGAAAAGGTGTAGTTAATTTTACAGGGAAGGATTTTACTGCGTGGCTTGATTAAGTCGAAAATTGGTATCAAAAATCTTTGAGTCAAGTAATGAACACATCCTAAACGATTTTTCGAAATTCCACCCCTGTGTGGGGGGGGGGGGGAAGCGAGGATACAGTTTATATGAAAATCTTATTCATTTGGTTAATGAATTTAAAACTAAAGGGAGATCGGGGGTGTAAAATTTTGTATGGAAGAATTTTAACGAGCGCGTCCAGAGTCCAAAATAAATAATAAAATATTTCAAAGTTTTTAGAAAATCTACCCCTAACGGGGTGAAGAGGTATAGTCAATTTCATAGGGGAGTATTTTATTACGTGGTTTAATTGGAAAATTGGTATAAATAATCTTTATGTCAAACAATAGTAACATCCCAGACGATTTTTCAAAACCCTTTAGGGATAAAAAGAGGGGATACAGTTTATACGAAAAATCTTATTCATTTGGTTAATAAACTTGAAACTTGGCAATATTTGGCTCACTATATTTATAATAAATAATGTCACTTTTAGTTTAAAAAAATACACTCACAGAGGATTTAGGGGGTGACAAAGTTAATAGGTTAGAAAAATATGTAACCCGCTGTCGGATTAACTCTAAACTCGGTAAAAAAGTAGGTAAGTATGTGTTTGTGGTGCTGTTCCACAAACGATGGGACACTTAATATCGTGTCCTGCATGTCCTGTCAGCTGCACGTTACAGGAACTGGTGGACGCTGGTAATGGCGCCAAACAAGTAGCCGAATTCTGGGCCGAGTCCATTTAGATTGCTATCGATACGCTAAGAAGAAGAAGGGGTGGATTTTACTGCTTGCTTTCATTAACTCGAAAATGAGTAGGTATCGGTCTTTGAGTCAAGTTATGGACACGTCATCCCAAACGATTTTTCTAAAATCCACCCTTGTGGGGGTGAAAAGCGAGGATCCTGTTCATTTGAAAAATCTGATTCCTTTGATCTACAAACTTAAAAATTGGCCCGAATACTTATTAATCTAAATAAATGATAATGATCATAAACATACATATTCGAAATTTTTAGAGGAAAGTACGAAATACACGCGGACGAAGTCGCGGGCAAAGTGCTAGTTGATATCTAATTATTTAGATAACATTTATTTCAACATACCCATTACAAAATAAAAGATCTGGCTGCGGTAACGTCACTCCAGCCGGAACAGTTTTTATCAAATAATAATTGAAAAACTATCAGCTTATCAAATTTAAAAATCTGCTTACCAATTACAGAAGCTGTATATCTAATTATCTATTACACTTAGATGACGATTTTCGTCATTTTCTGGCTGGGGTAACGCACACAATATATAAAACAAACAAAATATAAAACTGATTAAATATTTCCATACTTGTTTTATGTCTGTGACATAATTAAATATTTCCAGATTAAATATTTCCATACTTGTTTTATGTCACAGACATAAAACAAGTATGGAAATATTTAATCAGTTTTTATATTTTTGTTTGAATGGGTATACTTTCCAGGTGGTTCCATCTGGAAAGTATACCCTTTCAATATATTCGTAAAATTATAAATTAACTTATCGCGTATAAATCTCATTCATCAATATGACGATACCCTCATCACTACTGTTTACTGTATATTTCGTTATACATATTTATAGCTTGGCGCCTGGCGAGGCATCGCGTTCTGTGTACGTTAGCAGTGAAAAGGTTAATAATACTGGCTGGGCTGGCATTCAAAGCATATCCATAGTAAATAAAAGTTGTGTATTTCCATTGCATGAAACATTAACACATACATCAGGCTAAAGACCCTAACAAGTGGCCAATAGCAAATGCTTAATTTGTAACTGGCAAAGTGACAGGGCTCCAGTCCAATCACATTTTCCCAGCATATTGAAAGCTAGGTCATCTTACCATTAAAAAAATCGGAATGGACAGCCTTCTCATTAGCAGCCAAGTCCATTAGTAAATTTGAGGGACCTCCAGCCTGTTGACAATGAAAACAAAAATGAGATTCTCAAATTATCATTTTTATTATTGTTGTGATTTAAAGTTAAGGTTACTTCCAGCAGAGAACTGGAATTCAGCCATAGGTACTGAGTTTGAAACCATGAATTTGTCTCTTCTAAACTCATAACTCACTTCTTCTAAATCCATGTAAGGTCCAACACCTTCAGGAAACATTTCATCAGCAGCTACTGTTGGTTTCATGTCTAATCACTTCAAGCAGCAAGGGTTAGTAGTTCTATACGCGACTACAAAATAACCATAGACTACTATTACAATACTAGAGATAGACTGGCAACTTAAGAATTTCTTAGGCAGCGCCATCTAGTTACCAGGACACACACTATTACACACACAAACACACATACTCACACAAACACACATACTACACCTACGTATTGTACGTATACACGCAGCTATAAAGCTATATCGCACACCCAGAACAACACTGCACTAGTCTAATAGCTCATTTTTCAGAATCGACGAAAAACCGTTATCTCATATTGATTATGACAGTTATTGCGAATGTCCTGCACATTGCATGTAAAGAATCAAATGCAGGACATTCGCAATAACTGTCACAATCAATATGAGATAACGGTTTTTCGTCGATTCTGAAAAATGAGCTATTTAGACTAGTGCAGTGTTGTTCTGGGTGTGCGATATTGTACCGAGTAGAATAATGTTGTTGTAGGAAATCTAAACCCAAAAAATTAAAATTTGGTTTTGATATATTTTTAGGTTTAGTTTAACTACAGCAAAATTTCCAACCATTCTACATTATTCTACTCGGTAAAGCTAAATATTTATTACACTAAACTTGTTGTTTCGAGGATAATAAAACAATTACTTATACCAATTTTAGATGTTCATATTTATTGGGTAAAACAAAACATTACATACCTCAAAATATATTTATTTCTGTAAATTAAAATAATAAAGTAAGCAAATAACAACTTATACCTAATTAATTATTAAAAACTAAATAAAAGTTTGTAAAAATATCAAAATTAAATCCTAACTTAATGGTTGCGCGCATTTTTTTGTTTCACATATTGTTTAGTTATTTCACAAAAACATGTAATGTTACCGCAGCCAGACATTTTCTTTTTTAATGGGAATATTGAAATAAATATTAGCTATACAGGGCGTCCCACGGCTATGCCACATGGAGGGAAAGTACCTTGAATATTGTAGATGGAGACATTATTTTAATTTAAAAAACAATTTAAACTGCATTCATAGATTTTTAAATAATTACATGGTTGAACCAGGAATCAAACCCGCTACACGAGATAAAAAAAAAATATCATACCGATCGAAAGGCCATCATAAGGATTATTTGTTGCTAAATAACTTAGTGTCAGAAATAAAAGGAAGACCATGAATTTTAACATTTTTAATACAAAAATAATCAATTTATCAAAAAATGCTCAAAATGAGTCCCATACTGTTGAATACAAAGTCGCACTCTTTTGATTATTTCGCTCCCTGTCGATTTTTTGATGTTGTTGTGGTGGATATTTAGAATAATACGTCTAAGTTCTGTTTGTAGCTCGTGGACAGTTTCATACTGGTTCTTGTAAACAAGTGGGTACATTTATTAGTAATAGGTACTTATGATATTGTCAGTTATATGTCCTTACGGCAATGACAGCTTTTCATTTTTCTGAACAAAATTTCACATCAAATGTTAAAATTCATGGTCTTCCTTTTATTTCTGACACTAAGTTATTTAGCAAAAAATAATCCTTATGATGAAGCCTTTCGATCGGTTTGATAAAGCTAAACCACGCGTAGCATGACGACGTTTTGTCGACGGAAGAATAGACAAAATGGCACATTGCCATGCTTAGACGCGTAGAATGCGTACAAATATTTCTACAATCTGTCATTTTGTCTATTCTTCCGTCGACAAAACCCGTTTCTACGGTGGTCATGCTGCGCGTGCAGGGTAATTTTTTTCTCGTGTAGCGGGTTCGATTCCCGGTTCAACCATGTAATTATTTAAAAATTTATGAATGCCATTTAAATATATTTTAAATTAAAATAATGTCTTCTTTCAGTAAAATGTTCTATCTACAATATTCAAGGTACTTTCCCTCCATGTGGCATAGCCGTGGGACGCCCTGTATAATTAGTTGTCTAAACGAGGTAAATGCAGCAACTTATTTTGTATTTGTTCTTTCTTCGGCTGCAAAGTTATTCGAGATCCTGCTGGAGTAATGTTTGGGTTTTGCTGGATCTTTGAAATGGTTAAGCGGATTCCTATCATCTTTTGTATAAGACTTATTAAGAATTAGTATTGCAATAAAAAACAAAAATAATGCACCGTCCAAAGGTTATTTAGTTAAATATAAAAACACTCCAATAGGTCCTAATACTTTGAATAAGAGCTCTAAAGACTTACTGCTTCAAACGGTATGTTGTAGCTTGTAACTGCCTTCAAATGTATGTGAAGTTTCATTAGTATCCTGTTAGTAATTATCAAATGATGATGAAATTCAGTTCTCCACGTTCACGGCCACAATGCGCGCGGAATTATTTGGCCACCGATAAACCTGTATGTGTATATTAAAACTAAAGGATATATTATCAAGAATATATTAAAAAAACAGCTGTTCCATACATTTTGTCGATTTAAGTGAACACAAATGTATGGAACAGCTGTTTTTTTTTTTCGCGATTTCAAGGTTTGTCCCATAGAAAAAGTTGTTCAAACTGATGAGTACAATGACCCCTTTTCGGATTTAGTATAAACAAAAACTAATGTTGTATATACACATACAGGTTTATCGGTGGCCAAATAACTCCGCGCGCATTGTGGCCGTGAACGTGGAGAACTGAATATCATCATCATTTGATAATTACTAACAGGATACTAATGAAACTTCACATATATTTGAAGGCCTTTACAAGCTACAACATACCGTTTGAACCAGTAAGTCTTTAGAACTCTTATTCAAAGTATTAGGACCTTTTGGAGTGTTTTTATATTTAACTAAATAACCTTTGAACGGTGCATTATTTTTGTTTTTTATTGCAAAACTAATTCTTAAGAAGTCATACAAGAGATGATAAGAATGAGATCCAGCAAAACCACAAACATAACAATATGGCTTTCATACCTTTTTCGTGAAGGAATTTGACCAATTTTCTAATATTTTCTTCAATCGTTTTTACCCAGCCTGTCAATGATAGCACATTTCTTAGACTATCAAATTTCATTGATTTTAAGACAGGCAGACTGGCACTCCAGAGCTCATAATGTGCTGAATTAGCTTTGACAGCGGATTTATGGGGTTTTCCCGGCACAACTTCGTAACTTCCACTATCGAATAATTTGTTGAAGAATAACACTATATCTGCAGTTTGAGTGCATTCTTCATCTCTGAAAATTAAGAAATTATTCCATTTTTAATCATTACCATTATTGGTTGGTTGTTCAAAATCGTTATTATAATACATTAAAAAGAAAGTGAGTGGGCGTCCATTTTTATACTAGACTATCTCTAAAATGTCATCTAATAAGAAATTTACTTTCACAATTAAATTATGGTAAGAATATTGATACAATACATACCTGCCATAAGTCCTAAGGCTGCCCCAACAGAATGGCTGAATATTTGTGCACAGTGCTTAACCCACATTTTTGGTATGAGATGTTAATTTTGGTAGTATTTTAGAGCCTTTGTAGTTAGGCGGCCTCTCAAATAATTTTTGGATATGGCTCCATTTTGCTGTTTGAGCTTTGCCGTCCATCAAATAATTTAAGTTTTTGCAAAGCAAATGATTTCTAATGCACTTCAACAGATGTGGAGGATCATGCAAGAAATAATTTTTTTCTTCATTCACTTCGAAGAATCCTTCTCTATACTCTGTATCTCTTCTTAAATAGGTGAATTTGGTGTCTGTAACTAGACTGTTAATTGCAGCAACGTTTGTTGTACCTTGGTCACAAATAGTGGCTACAACTTTTAGACCAGCTTCTTGTAGTTTTTTGATAACATTGATAATTTGTTTTTTTTTTAAAGCCAATGTTTTGGTTGTACCGGCTGAATAACTGTAATAAACCGGTTGCTTGTATGCCTTGAATATATCTCTTATCATGAACACCAAAACATGGTCACAAAACTTATCTTCTTTTTGGTCACCATCATCCACAAAGCCTGCAATAGATTCTCTCGTTTTGTTGTAAGAACATGATGGGGCATTTCATCAAACACCAATGAACAGTGTCTCTGTATCTGCGGCATTTTTGCGACAATCTCTTTCAAATAATTAAAAATCCTTTGATTGAAACCAGGACCCAGTTTCACTTTGTATAACATATTCTGCAAAGTTCTTCTGCTGGGTAAAATACAAAAGTTACTCATAATCCTATAGGCTTTAGGAGAAGGCTTATATAGAGCTAAAGACAAAACTTTTTCTTCCATTGTAAATCTTCTTCCTCTCACAACATGTCTTTTCCCAGCTTGCTTTACTTGCATAAGCAAAAACAAATTTGCGTTCTCATCTTTTAAGGTTCTAGCAACAATCTGGAAAGCGTCTTTGAAGAAATTGTCTTTGAAATCCTTTTAGGGGTCATCCTTCTCATGTTGCAAGGCTGAATTTGTTTTGTATTTTTGCAATGTTTCTTGGGTTTTGATTCTAGGCAGTCTGGTAAACTCTGAAATTATAATAATGAACTATTTAATTTACTTATAAAATAATCAAAAACCAGCTGCTACCCAAAATTCTGGTGCTGCCTATGAAAATGTAGTATAATGGCATGTTTAAAACAAAACTGGTCAAGTGCGAGTCAGACTCGCACACGAAGGCAACCAGCAACCAAGGTACCACAAGGCAAAAACGCTGAAAAAAACACGTTCGTTTGTTGTATGGGAGCCCCCCTTAAATATTTATTTTATTCAGTTTTTAGGGTTCCGTAGCCAAATGGCAAAAACGGAACACTTATGGATTCGTCATGTCTGTCTGTCCGTCCGTATGTCACAGCCACTTTTTTCCAATACTATAAGAACTACACTGTTGAAACTTGGTAAGTAGATGTATTCTGTGAACCGCATTAAGATTTTTACAAAAATGTAGAAAAAAACAATAAATTATGGGGGTTCCCCATACTTAGAACTGAAACTCAAAATTTTTTTTTTCATCAAACCTATACGTTTGGGGTATCTATGGATAGGTCTTCAAAAATGATATTGAGGTTCCAAATGTCATTTTTTTCTAAACTGAATAGTTTGCGCGAGAGACACTTCCAAAGTGGTAAAATGTGTGTCCCCCGTAACTTCCAAAATAAGAGAATGATAAAACTATAAAAAATATATGATGTACATTATCATGTAAACTTCCACCGAAAATTGGTTTGAACAAGATCTAGTAAGTAGCTCGCCGGTGAAAATTTAAAAACATATGATGGTACGGAAACCCTCAGTGCGCGAGTCCGACTCGCTCTTGCCCGGTTTTTAGTATTTGCTCTTATAGCGGCAACAGAAATTCCTACATCATCTGTGAAAATTTCAACTGTCTATCTATCACGGTTCATGAGATACAGCCTGGTGACAGATAGACAGACAGACGGACACGGGAGTCTTAGTAATAGGGTCCCGTTTTTACCCTTTGGGTACGGAACCATAAAAATATGTAATGAAATACATTTGACCCTAAACTAACGATAACAAACAACTTCTACTACTACTTCAACTTGTTCTTCAAACAACTTCTTCTTATATATTGCTTTTACTGAACTACATGTGTAGTAGTGGCGCGGTGGTGGGACCAATCTTGCCACATACATTTTCGACTACCGGGCATATCTCCTTCTTTCTTATATCTATGGATTGGACACTAATTACTAGTCCCCCTATACGTTACTATGCCAATAAGTATTAAGCAAGATCTTACCCATGCTAGTTTGATGTAACCAAGGTCTGGTAACTGGGACTGGATCAACGCTTATAGGATTGGATTGTACAGATGTTGAAGGATGATTTTCAGGTATTCCATGTTGTTCCAACAGTATGTCTACATCCATGTATAGAGGCAGATTTTCAGAGGTCACTTGATGCTCCATTTGTGTATCTACATCCAGGACTAGTTGATACTGCGATGCAGATGTTGATGGAAGGTCTTCAGGTGCTCCTTCTCGTTCTTGAGCTGTAAGTAATATGTGGAATTCATTAAGGCTTAAAAATGTGAAACTTATCTTGAAATTCATAAAAACTGGCCAAGTGCGAGTCGGACTCGCACACGAAGGGTTCCGTACCACAAGGAAAAAACGCCGAAAAAAACACGTTTGTTGTATGGGAGCCCCCCTTAAATATTTATTTTATTTTAATTTTATTACTCATTTATTATTAAAGTAGAAATACAACTGAGTATTTTGTGAATATTTCAAGTGCCTACCTGTTGCCATTATTGATATCGAGCAAAAAAGTGCAAAAAAATCGCGTTTGTTGTATGGGAGTTCCCTTAAATATTTATTTTATTTTGTTTTCAGTATTTGTTGTTATAGCGGCAACAGAAATACATCATTTGTGAAAATTTCAACTGTCTAGCTATCGCGGTTCTTGAGATACAGCCTGGTGACAGACAGACGGACGGACGGACGGACGGACAGACAGCTAAGTCTTAGTAATAGGGTTCCGTTTTTACCCTTTGGGTACGGAACCCTAAAAACATAAATGTGGTGTCTTCACAATGTATTTTCTATTCTGTGACCTGTAATCATCATTTATATATACCTAAACTATGTTATAATAAACGATGGCAGTGTGATCCAATTGTGAATCTAAACCATCCAGGGACCCACTAAAAGTTTCATCACAATCGATGCAGCCGTTTAGGAGTTCAGTGACAACATTGTAATAACTATTAGTGTCCCAAATAAATAAACTGTATTTAGATAAAAAGACGTAACAAGATTGTTCACATTTAGTCAAGTACCTAAACCATTTCGGTATAGGCTTTATGGTTCAGAGGATATGGCCATTAAAATAATTATATCTGTTACTATACACTGCTAAAAAATTCCTCAGAGCACCTGGCAGAGGTATATCTTGTACAAAACTGGCCAAGTGCGAGTCGGACTCGCACACGAAGGGTTCCTTAGTCATAATCAGCCTATAATGTTCCCACTGCTGGGACACAGGCCTCCTCACTGTGAGAGGGAGGTTTTGCCTTGTGGTAAGGGTTCCTTACCACAAGGCAAAACCGCCGAAAAAACACGTTTGTTGTATGGGAGCCCCCCTTAAATATTTATTTTATTACCGACTTCAAAAAAAGGAGGTTATCAATTCGACAAGTATGTATGTAATATTATTGGAATTGCATTATATTCACATACTAGCTTCTGCCCGCGACTTCGTCCGCGTGAAATTTCTTGTACCCCCACCCCGTCGCGTCGCAACACTTCGTATTCGCTTACCGTTCACTCTGAGTTTTTTTTCTTTTTGCTCGGCTCCTAAGGGTCATAGCGTGATGTTAAATAGCCTATAGCCTTCCTCAAGAATTGGGCTATCAAATGCAAAAAGATTTTTTTCAAATCTGACCGTTAGTTCCAGAGATTATCGCGTTCAAACAAACAAACTCTTCAGCTTTATTATTAGTATATAGATAGATAAAAAACTCTATGGGCTCTATGGCCCATAACTCCTTAATAGGTACCAACTCTTAACATCTTACACACGTGATAACTTTTAAACGAAATATCCGATTGAGATGAAACAAAAAGTATTTTACTTCTTCATAAATACTCTTGATAACATAATGCTTAATTTCGATAAAGATTAATATTACGATACATATTTAACGTAGTTTTTTTTCTTCAGACGATTTAATAATTATTTTGAAAACAAAATCGGTTATTGTGATTAAACCATGATAGCTAGATATATGTTCTTGCGGACTTTTTTGTAGGTCTTAATGGGCTCTACAAACCCGTAGTACATTATTTTGTTCTATTGTCAATAGTTTTTGCAGCGCACGCAAAAATAGGTTTTCGATTTTACACCTTGTGTTACAAAATAGCAATTTTATTACGGATCCCTAATTTTGAAGAAAAAAAATATAGCCTATAGCCTTCCTCGATAAATGGACTACCCAACACTAAAATAATCATTCAAATCGGACCAGTAGTTCCAGAGATTAGCGCGTTCAAACAAACAAACAAACAAACAAACAAACAAACTCTGCAGCTTTATAATATTAGTATAGATGACAATCTATTAGAGCTTCCAAACAAATATACAAATATACAAAATTTTATAGACGTATGTATCTCCGCAAAATTCATATAATAATTCATTATTAATTAAAATATCTGTGACGGGAATTAAATAAAAATTTACCTGATAGTTGTAGTTCTGGAATTGCTAATTTACAAAGCTGGTGGTTTGGGTAGAGGTAAACTAATTTGAAATGTTTACGACATACTCGTAGATTGTTGTAAACATACTTCTTATCCTGCAGATGTAGACCACCAATAGTTGAAACCCATGTGAAGTATCTTTCAAGATTGATTTTTGGATCTGGAAAACAATGTAAAGGAATACCTGAAATACAAACATAAATATTTATATTATTATCCCATTTAATATTTAAATCAATTGCCACATGTATGTAAGATTATCACTTGAGAACGACTGGACCTGTTTCATGTTCATAATAATTATCAGGATATGGTGTATATGTTACGGCCAAAGTAATAAATTCGGATATTATATATATTATCTAGCCATTATTTATAAATACCTAATTAATTTAGATAAAGTGATAATTGACACAGAATGAATTACATTAGCGAAGCGGGGCTACGTCGACATAGGATGCTAGAGCGGGCAAAGGGCACCCCGAGGTTCGGTTTGGTTAGGTTACTTTAAACCCTTTACACAGAAATAGGAGCCCCGCGAAGCGGGGCTACGTCGACATGGGATGCAAGAGCGAGCGAAGGGCACCTCGAGGTTCGGTTTGGTTAGGTTAAGTACTTTAAATATAATGACCAGTCATTATTATATAATAGCTATTTAATCACTATGACTGTAACTGTAACATATATGAAAGATGGGACAATCGACCGGGAACGTCGCGGGTCTGGTAGATTGCAACTGTGCGAAGCCAACATGAGAAACAGCACCCTAATTGCGTAACACTATTGCTCTCAATTTGAATCATTTTGAAGCATATTGCTAATCCATTGCTCCAAATGTTCGAAAGATGTGTATGCTCAACAACGTAAATCCACAATGAATGTTGTTGAACTGTCAAAATGAAACCCATTGCTACTATCAGTAGCAATGGGTTTCATTGTGTTACGCAATTACCCTGCAGGGTCCAGGTGATAGATACTCCGCCCATAAGACGACCCACTGACTCTTGTTTATCTACTAAATGTTTACTCAGTAAATACATTGTTAATAACAACATAGATTGTTGGCATAATTCCATCTAAATCCTTAAACTGTTAATGGGCCTCCCACACTAAATGGTTTTTTCACATAAAGCCCTATGTAAATGGTTCAACAAAATATATCAAGACGAACCCTTCAATAATATTTTTAGTTACCCAAGTGCAAATACATTATATACATATAAGGGTATAAAAAGAACATATTTACCGTCATCTTTGATGACTAGGCAGCCGGGCAGCAACACTTGTTTTGAGACATTGTATTTAAACACAAAACACTTAAATAATATGGTCCGCATTCTGTTCGATCACGGTAAAACACAGGGGGGCTCAACTCAACGTGATTTAGAAAGAAGAGACACAATAGGAAATGGGAATGGGTATCTTCCAAGATTTTTAGCAAATACGGAGTAACAAACTCGACGTAAATTACACTTAAATCGGACAGCAAACGAAATAATTACAAAATTGCCTGTGCGCAACCGCCGACATTTTTTTTTGCAATGAAATGTCAATATCGTGTGTCCCTATCTTGTGTTATAAATTCTACTAAAAGTTTATTTTTGATCAATTTGAACAAAATATGAATAAATTATTATGATCCGGGAACTTTTACAAACATAAAAAAAAATACAAAAAATAATAACTAACTCACAATACATCAAAAATAAAAATTATATGGTTACAGTTCTACTAAAATATACTACCAATTTCCTAATGGATTTACGCTGACAACACTGATCATTTTTAACTGGTGTCCTGGTAGATAGATGGCGCTGAATACTGAGAAATTAAAATGTATAGGAGTTACCACCCCCTGAAAATAACTATAAAACGTTTACGTTAGGCGTAACTCTGGAAGGCAGAAAAAATATTTTACGCTGTACGCACGCACGCATCAAGCAAAACGTAAAATGACGTAAAACCACAGAGTACTTTTAGTGTTTATGTTTGTTTATCAATGTAAATAAACGGTGTCAGTGTCACTGTCATTTGCGTAATGCGTTATACTCGTGCCTCTTTAATAAAGGATTTGTCACACTGGATGCGGTCTACGGTCGTCAAAGTGGCAGGGAGTAACAGACAACAGGGACTTCGCACCATGGACGTAATATATTCTATATATTACGTCCATGCTTCGCACACTTTATTTTAAAAAAAAAAAATGGTTGCCTGTAAAGTCGGTTTTACGGGCGAAGATTTTACGTGACAACGACCGATCATCCGATCATAGTTGAGTGGGAGAGAGACGCAAGGCATTCGGCGGGCCTCTCTCTCGTTCGGTGACTCATCGTAACGTTACCGAGCGTTACACTTTTTCATAAGTGACTCCCAGTCGCAACCTAATTTAAGACGTTGTCACGTCAAAAAATGATTTTCTGGAAAGAGCAAAGTTAATTTTATGGGATCACCTGCTTTACTCTTTGGGACCACCCCGCGAGCTTCCTATACTAAATGCAGATATAAAAGTACTCTGTGACTAATTGAAGAATCATTTAAATCTGCCTATTAATCACAGAGACCTCGGTGTAAAGCGCCAGGGTAGCCCGCGAAATTCAATTTTTTTTAGGTTTTTTGCAATTTGCTGGTCAGTATTAAGTTGTACGTTGATTAAAATATGATTCGCGGTCGTAACAAATACGTATTTATAGAATTATAATCATTAAAGTCATCAACACAACTCTCTAAGATTATGTAATCCCCAAATGTCAAGATTTCATGAAATAGTCATTCTTGGGGATTACATGGTCTTAGAGAGTTGTGTTGATGACTTTAATGATTATAATTCTGTAAATACATATTTGTTACGACCGCGAATCATATTTTAATCAACGTACAACTTAATACTGACCAGCAAATTGCAAAAAACGTAAGAAAATTTGAATTTCGCGGGCCACCTTATAGCTTCCCCCTTAAGAGCTTATTAGAGATCTTCCTAAATACCGGATCCGATATTTAGTCGTTCCTAAATTCAGGATAGTTTAATCGCATTTAGGAAGGAAGGATGCGATTTAGGACAAGAATGGTTTCCGACGTCCTAAATCTAAATATCGGAAGGGTATAATCACCACAGACTACTTAGAGATACTACGTAAATAATCACATTTGACGCTCAGTCGCCGCCAAAGAGTAAAGTAACTATGTCGTCGCTCGCCTGCCGTCGCGACCGCATGTTTTTCGTTGATTGTATGCATAGGTAAAAAGTATCTTTTTTTTTGTATAAAAGATTCCAGATTTAATAATACAGGGTTATTGGTAAAACATTATCAACCTCTTAAGAGGTCATTGTACTCATCATTATGAGCACCTTTTACTAAATGGGACCAAACCTGAAATCGCGAAAAAGCTGTCCCTTATGCCATTTACACAATCGCGCGAACCGCGAGGCGAATAACGAACACGCATGTGTAAACAGTGCGCTCACTATTCGCCTCGTGGCTCACCTCGCGATTCGAGTGCTCGCGTTGTCAAAATACTTATCATCCCGCGAATGTGTGAACAGTAGTTCGCGACGGCCATCGTATACGAATGGTTCGTCGAGTCACGAGGCGTATAGCGAGCACGATTGTGTAAATGCGGTATTACATTTTGACGAATTAAACGAACATAAATGTAGGGAACAGCTGATTTTTTTTCGCGATTTTAGGTTTGGTCGAATTCATTCGAACATAATTTCTGAAGTCATCTGGTTCTAAAGCCCTCATAATGTTCATGCTTGCTAGCTTTTGACGCAATAATAAATAATTTTTCACCCATCTCGTTCTTTTTTTTTTTTTAATTTCTTTGGAGCCAACTTTCAGTCTACGATCAAAAAGTACTCTGTGGAGCCAACCGCTAGATTACAATCTCGCAGCCCTGGACATATATGTTCTGTGGCCCTGGATGTCAAACTGATAGTGCTAATAATGACAGTTACTTACTGTCACTGATAATAATATTGACATCACAGAGAAGAGAACATGCTCACACGTTTTTGTAAAATTATGGAATATCAAAATGATATCATATGAAAATAAAATAATACTTGCGCCTATGGTGCGTATTGGGACCTTACCCACGCGTCTGTTGGCACTACGATATGGTGCAGATTTAGTTTATACTGAAGAACTAATTGATTGGAAATTTTTAAGATCAAAGCGCAAATACAACGGTGAGTGTTAACCAATTCATGAAATCGTAAAAAAGACAATATCTGTCATCTTTAAGTGTGTGTCTGTGTCTTTAATTAGGTACATAATTAAACAATTTATTTTGTTGTTGTTAAATATAAATTGTGTGAGTAAACATAACCTTAATTCTAGCTTTAGATTTAAGTACAATGAGAAAGATTATTGATTATTATTATGCCTACGATTCCTTGATAAAATCGCATCCACAATCTACAAGTATTAGAAAGGAAGCTTACAGTAAAAAAAATTAAGAATGCTGCTGGTGTAATGTTTTTAACGAAAAACCCATGTTCAACAGAATGACTATTTAGACACATGTATGATGAAGATAAATACTAAATAAAAAAATGTTTACCAATTTTGTTTTCAGAAATATTAAACACAGTTGACTATGTAGACCAAACGGATGGAACGATAGTCTTTCGGACTTGTGATGAAGAAAAGGATAAAGTTATTCTACAGTTAGGAACATGTAATGCTGAAAGAGCTTTAAAAGTAGCTAAACTCGTGTAAGAAAACTCAAAAGCTAATATTTCCAAGCTTTGATTTGTAGTTTTCTTATTTAACAATCATCCTAAATATGTTTTCTGTTTTTAGAGAAAAGGATGTAGCTGCTATAGACATAAATATGGGATGTCCAAAAGAATTTTCTATAAAAGGAGGCATGGGAGTGGCATTGCTTGCTCAACCGGAGAAAGCCCATAACATCTTAACTACTTTAGTTGATAATTTATCTATACCTGTTACTTGTAAAATTAGGATTCATCAAACACCAGAGGAGACACTAAGGCTTGTACAGAAACTGGTGAGTTCAGGAATTAAAGCAATTGGAATTCATGGCAGGACAAAAGATGAACGGCCACAACATGCAGTACACACAGATATCATGAAGTATATTGCTGAAAGGATTTCAATACCAGTCATAGCGAAGTATGTCTTCTTTTAAGGAAAGCTTAATCAATATAGCTTTTCAATAAATGTGTTTTGTGTAGGTATAATTATACTTATTAATTTCTTATACAATTGCAGTGGAGGGTCTAAAGAAATCGAGAAGCATAATGATATTTACAAATTCAAGGAAATGACTGGATGTTCCAGTGTGATGCTTGCACGAGCAGCTGAATGGAACTGTTCCATTTTTAGGAAAGAAGGGATGCTGCCTATGGATACTGTCATAAAAGAGTATCTTAAGCTGGCAGTTGATTTTGATAATTCACCTGCAAACACAAAGTACTGCATCCAAAACATTTTAAGAGAATTGCAAGATACTCCAAGAGGCAGACAATTTTTAGATTGTCAAACACTTGAACAAATATGGTAGTTACTAACCTAATCATAGTAATATTATTTCCTTTATTTGAAAGAACTGAATTGTTCAAGTAAAAAAATCTGGTTTAATTTCTTTTTGTAGTGCCATTTGGGATTTAGGAAAATACTGTCAAGAAAAACAGTCAAGTTATCAAAAAAGGGGCATACAGGGACGCTGGCAAGTGACTCCTGAAGACCTGGAGCCACCACATAAGAAGATGAAATCCATTCATACTGATCTTACAGATGTTGTACAAATGAAGGTAAGGAGTATTGTTTAAAAGATTTTTGGTGTCCTGGCTTTAGTACCTAGACATATATTTAATTCAATTTCTTAAATTAAATTTTCAGGTATGTTTTGTTAGAGCTAATTTCAATGACCTTAATTTACCCAAGTCCAAATTACATGCATGGGCAGGAAAGAATGGTCAAAAATTGCCATTGTATGAAACACAGCAAGTGGAAAAGTTGTTCCGTACTATAATTACTTTCAATGGCAAAAAATACACATCGTCATTTTGGGAGAAGAACAAGAAATTTGCTGAACAAGGTGCAGCTTTAGTCTGTTTATTCCACCTAGGATTGATGACAGAAGAAGATTTGGTTAAGGTTGGAAGTATAATAAAATGAGATTTTATATTCAATCCCGTTATTACGTTACACCCACTAAAACTATTGTCTTACCATTATGATTATGTGGAGGAAGCAGGATTTAATGTCTGAGTCAGTCTGTCTATTTTATTTTTTATTTAAAAGGTACACCAACAACCTATTCACTAGACATATTGACATAATATTAAAAAACATGCATTATGGTGAATTAGTCACTTACAGGCGTACACAGCACTTACATAAAAAATAGCTTCTTAAATATATGTTTTAACAAGATTTTTTACCGTTCATTCCCAGTCGCCCCCGCGGGGATTGCCACCGGAGGCAAATGGGAATAAAGATTCCCAGTCGCCACCGGCGGTGACTGGGAAGTCATTGCCCCCACTTCAGTTTCGCTGTACATTGCTTTCTCCATCGTAGAGAATAAAAGGATGAGGCAACTTATCCAAAACCTGCCTCTAATCTTTAAAAAAAAGAATAAGTGCATTGAAATATTTTTTTATTTTGATTTCAATATGAATAAACTTGTTAAAATTTAACATTTAAACTGGTATTTTGTATCACAGACTCTTAAAGACAGTAATTAATATAAAAAATCAAAATAAAAAAACATTTCAATGCAAAGATTAGAGGCAGGTTTAGGATAAGTTGCCTCATCCTGTTATTCTCTACGATGGAGAAAGCAATGTACAGCGAAACTGAAGTGGGGGCAATGACTTCCCAGTCACCGCCGGTGGCGACTGGGAATTTTTATTCCCATGTGCCTCCGGTGGCAATCCCCGCGGGGGTGATTGGGAATGAACGTTTTTTACTTGCTAGTGAGAATAGGAAAAAATAATTAGAAACAAAACATTAAGTAAAAACAAAATCATAATTGATATTAGAATCAATAATTAAAATCAAAATTATCATTAGAATCAGAATTAAAAATAAAGCATTAAGATAATGTAAAAAAATAAACAGTAAAATTGATATTCAAAATTCAAAACAGTAGAATGCGATAACGAGTGCAACAAGAGAACAATCCAAAATTGGCAGGCCGCACATGTGGCAAAAACAAAAAAAAAAAATTATATACAAGTATTTTTGTAATTTAGAATACACTTCATCATCATCATCTTCCTGCCCTTATCCCATGTTACTTGGGGTCAGCGCAACATGTTTAGAATACACTTCAATGGGTATTTAATTAAGCTATACAATGAAAGAGAAATGATTTTATTTAACTAATTTATTAATTATATATAAATAAAGTGCCAAGCCTATTTATTATCCATACCTACATGACATTCTTATGTAAAATCTTAGCTTGCCTAATAAAATTTAAATCTTATGTTTGTTTTTTCATATTAGCTATATTTTCTACTAGCTTTTGATTTAGTTCGTCTAATTTAGAATTCAGTCCATCTTGTTTCATCACATCCTCTTGCAACTGCTTGAAATTTTTGAAACAACAATGGGCATTTAGTAGACTTTCATTACCTTCAGCTAATTTAATAGGATGATCTTTCACTTGCAAAATCTCATCATCAAATAAATCTTCTAATACACCTTGAGTAGTCGGAATGTTCGGCAGGGTATATTTATCCATAATTTTAGCAAGATTTTTCTTTGTGTTTTTCTTATTTTAATTCAACTCGACAACCCGTAGTATTCTGAAAAAACAAAAGGCTTTACACGATTCTGAAAGTATGCATTCGATGCCATGCTCAATGTATTACAATTTACACTATATTAAAACTTACCTATACAAAAATTAAATTAATAAACAATTCTTTTGATGGAAAACAATGTCGAAAGAAGTACTCTGTGAAAGTGTTGTTGCAATTTTTTTTGACAATTGACAGCTGACAGTTTTAGTGTTGTTGCATGCACCAAGCAGTTACGGTTATTTTTAGTCGATTACTAATATTTTCCTATTGTGCGTTAATGGCATCAGCACATTGTCTATGGGGGACTCTATAGTAGATGATCAACCTGGTATCCATCGATACCAGGCCTAGCCTACCTATTATAGCTTGATGTGAGACTAGTCGCAAAATGCTCGATTGACGCAAAATATCCATACATTTTGATCCATACATGATGAATCACTCATCATCTATCTGCCTAGCCTTTTCCCAATTATGTTGGGGTCGGCTTCCAGTCTAACCGGATGCAGCTGAATATTATACATGGAGCGACTGCCTATTTGACCTCTGCAACCCAGATACTGGGTAATACGGTACCCCTTGGTTATACTGATTGTCGGACTTTCGGACTTCTGACGACCCGTAACGACTGTCAAAAATCCACGAATGACAGCCGGGACAACGGCATAACATGCTTTCCGAGACACGGAGGGGTCTTGTTATGTGAAGATGGTCACCCATCCATGGACCAACCGCGGCAAGTATAGCTTAACCTGATCGATCGACCCGTGCGGCTGTCATTACTTAGCCACAAGCCCTCAATAGGCTCCCTTTCCTTTGACTATTAATTAATATAAATAAAAAGGTATTTAAGAGGTGAAGTGTCAATCAACTCTGCCTATCGTAATCCAATGCTGGATCTCTCAAACTGCGCCTCAGCATCTTGTTCTTCGTCTGTCGCATCCAGTTTGTCCCAGCCGCCTCGGTCCAACTAGCTGCGGAGCGCGGAGCGCCCCACACTACGCGAAGTGTGGTGTTCACTAGGTGAAGTGTTAATGCGGCATAATACTAAACATTATATTTTTTATTTTGTATCAGGACAAAATCATAGATGGCGTAAGTGATCTACTAACATGCAAAATTCAGGCATCGAACATTTTGAACCTAATAAACCACTTTTTATTAGATAACACTGGGTGGGTGCTTAAATAATTTTATTAACAAATAATTAAAGTAACAAACTGATTTTCCCATTTTTTACTCTGAATGTTATATGGCCAATTTTTTTTGTAAGTTTCAGCAACGATAAGTTCTTAGCGCTCATAACATAATAATTATGTCTAATAATAATGTTGTAAGTTGTCTGCGGAGGGTTTCAAATAGTTCAACTTTTTATTTCAAGCCGAGCTAGCTGTTCAGTGTTCAACAAAGTAAAAAATAACACAACTCTGGTTGCACTGTAGTTATTTAGATGGATAGTTTGCGGTTTCCTGTGGTAACCGCGACTGGATCGACCTCGATTTCATGAGCTTATGTTACGCTCATTTACTACAAAAATAAAACACGTTGCGTTGGCCGTAGCAAATACCTACCCAGCAAGAGATATTTAGACGAGTACAAATGATAGTTGCGTTGGCCGTAGCAAATACCTACCCAGCAAGAGATATTTAGACGAGTACAAATGATACTTGTCTTTGTAGGTACTTACCTAAGTACTTATAAGTAGTTTTTCTAGCATAGTAGGTAGGTACGCTGGGTTGGCTAAAATTAAATAAGTACAGTCAACAGCAAAAGTAGATGATCAAAATCAGAAATTCAATAGGAGTCAAAACTGATCACGAATATATGGCAGCTGTACTAGTAGTAAATGTTTGGTATAATTTACAATCACATACTTTTGAATTACTTCGACGCCACACAGTTCTGACGCGAACTCCGTTCATTTAGTATTGAATTTCTGATTTTGATCATCTACTTTTGCTGTTGACTGTACCTAAATTCAATGCTCAAGGTGCATTGAATTTGAAAGATCAACATTGTACATGCACATTAAGTGTGGCGACGCGACATGTTGTCATAATTTCGAGATTTCTGTGGTAATATCTAAGTATTGGGCTAGCTAAGTAATAACATTGCAGCCACACGGGTCGATCGATCAGGTTAAGCTACGCTTGCCGCAGTTGGCCCGCGGATGTGTGATAATCTTTACATACCAAGAGCCCTGCGTGCCTCGGTGGTCCCGGTCATTCGTGGATCTTTGTCAGTCTTTAGGTATGGGTCGTCAGAAGCCCGAAAGTCTGACAACGTATCGTATTACCCAGTAACTGGGTTGTGGAGGTCAGATATATAGGCAGTCTGTCCACGTAAAATACTGGTATTCAGCTGCATTCGGTTAGACTGGAAGCCGACAATAATTATGAAAATCCATTGTGTTTATATGAACTAAAGACATAAATAAAAACGACTTTATTTTATCATATTTTGTATATTAAGTACCTTCTTCCACCTTACTTGCTACTTATTCCTTCTTGTTCGTGATCATAATATCGAAAAAAAAACAGACACACACACACGGACAGATGTGTATTTTAGATAGATACCTGGGTAACAGTGACACTCTTAGCTATTAATGAAATACTGAAAAGCAGTGTAGTGCAGTATTACTAATTACTGCATATTATGTTTTCAACATTCCATCCTTCTTTAAGATTTTATGCAACCTTTTTTGGTCGTTTTTCTGATTTAAAAAATCAAACTTTTGAATTTTGAACTGATGCTGTCAAAATGAAATTTTTCTCTTGAAGTTTGGCAGAGGTTTTTTGGTGTTCATTGCTGAAGGTTGCAATTTTTTTTTTTCTTTGCTGATAATCGTAAAGATATTATGAAAAATACGTCCTTAATCATCTAAATTGGATTTATGTGAAGTCTTCGACATATAGTTATATGTTGATCTTTTGATCTTATCAGGATACGCCTGAAAATATAAGACGTAACAAGCCGAGTTTTCGGCCTTACCCTACCCCTATGCACTAATCTGTTCCTGGATTTTTTGAATGAGTTGAGGAGTGGAGATCTATTCGAGGGAGCAGTTTCAAAACCATACCGACCAGATGTGAAATGGAATTCAAGATATAAGTAATTCAGAGAGAAATAATCCAGGATCCATCAGATTTTTTTTATTATTGATTTTTTACTAATATTACTGTCGTTTATAAATAATAGTTTCGTGTAACTTTAATTGCAGAATACAACAGGTTTTTATATCGTTCGTTCACTATTGGTGCTACGCGATCGTAGCAAAAATTACAGTTGCAACTGCAGATTAACTCGACGCGTAGGTAATCTAACTAAATTTTGAAATTTTATTCAATGAACAAAAAAAAACCTCAAGTATTAAATTTTTTTCTTTAAGTTTTTGTAATTTTTTGTAAATTCGGTTATTAATATTAAATCAAATTATACGTTTTTAAGTGGCGATGAAGTCGTTTCCTTTTTATATCGCTACAAAATGGCGCCCGAAGTAAAAGTAAGTAATTTTATTGATTCTGATTACTGAAATATCATTTTTTTTTCTGTTTCTGTGAGGATGGTTGCTCATCCGAGCAAATTTTAATGTTTTATTTCTATATGTTTCAGGAGTTCAGGAATTTTTTTCTCATTCTGTCAAACAAGATCGTTGCTATGGTTACCAGAGTTATGCTGTGATCTATCAAAAGGTACTCTGTGGCTGTGATTGACAACTTCTGTTAACCCTTCTATTGCTGATGGTGTTCGTTATTATAATGTGCTATGTTATGAATATGTAAACAAAGGAGAACTGCTCCAGTATCATAGAACATTATGCAACCTTAGTTTAAGAAAAGTTGTATTGTTTACATTCCCTTATAGTAACAGTTTGCCACAGGAAGAAAATAGCCTAAGATTTGAATTGAATATGACATTGCATAACTTGACATTTAATAATAACATGTTCCATTTAGTTGATATTAACAATTATGTTAGTAATAATTTCTATTTGACAAAAGATAGATATAACATTGTTATGTACTATCTTTCTGACTATTATAAAAGACAGATAGCTGTGTCGCTATCTTATTTTTTTTCTATTACAGCCAAAAATTTGGCTAAACAACTTGCTTCTTTTGAGCAATGCAATGACATTATAAATAATTCTGCCAATAATTTGGTCACTATTAATGACATTGCTAATAATTTAAATTAGAAATTAAGACAATAGAGGCAACCTCTAGCTATAATGTACGCAAAAAAAGCTTAAAATCAGTCAATAGTATCAACCTAGTGCATCAAAATATTCAAGGATTTATGAACAAAGAATTAGAAGTAGAATTATTTATGAATTTTAATAGTATTGACATACTTTGTATAACAGAACATTGGCTGAAAAGCCACCAGTTCTTGTTCAATTTTAATAATCACCAGGTTGGTAGTTCGTTTAGCAGAACAAATGCTATACATGGTGGCTCATTAATTTTAGTAAGTAACCAGCTCAAATTTAAAGATCGTATAGATATTGTGAGCCTATCAGTTGAGCGTACGGTTGAAATTGCCTGTGTAGAATTGGAGCACTCTATTGTATTAAGTGTGTATAGACCCCCTTCAGGATTGTATGACTGCTTTGAAAAGGTAATGGATGAAGTGTTACACAGGATTTGTAACTCAAACAAGTCCGTTATCATTTGCGGTGATTTTAATGTCAATTTATTAGAAAACTCAGGTTCTTGTAGTAAAATTTTAAGTCTGTTTCAGTCCTACAATCTTCTAAACCTATTTTTGGAGCCCACAAGAATAACCCCTACTAGTGCCACATGCCTAGATAATATATATACAGATATTATACCTAGCCACAAAGAAATTATAACTTTACTAGATTCTGATCATTGCGGGCAAAGGATTACTATTCAAAATCAAAACAAAAAAGTGGCTAAAAAGGATATCACTGTTAACCCCAAAACTGCAAGTCGCTTGGAGGCTTTTAAAGTTAAACTCATTGATAAATTACCAGTTTTGTCTATTCATGCTGATCCTAATCATCTTTATGATAATTTTTTTAATGTATACTGTAAACAATTTGATTCCACCTTTATTCCCAAGACTATTTCGGTTAATAGTAATGCATCGTTCAGTGATTGGGCTACCATTGGTATTCATAAAAGTAGAACACGGCTTTATGAACTGTACAATGAAAGGACTTATATTAACACTGATGAATTTAATTTGTATGTTAGAAATTATTCAAAATTATTTAAAAAAGTTTGTTATATGGCCAAGTCACGTTATTTGGGTTCAAAGATTAAAAACAGCAGTAATGTAATTAAAACGACTTGGAATATTATTAATAGTGAAACGGGAAGATCTAGTAACCGAAATACTGACTACAGCCTGTCTATTAATGACAACATAATAAAATCAGACACACAAGTCGCCGAGGCATTTGAAAATTTCTTTTCAGATATTCCCGTTTCAACTACTAAATCACTAAACTCATCACCTTCTGTTGCTGAGTCTTTGCTTAAAGAAAATGTTAATGGTTGCGATTCAGAATTTCATTTTGAATATATTACCTGTAGAGATATAATTAAAACCTTTCACACTTTAAATGTAAAAAAGACTGCAGATCTGTGGGGTAATTCTGTAGAAGTAGCCAAGTCTATTATTGACATTGTAGCGCCTACTCTAGCTATTATCTTTAATAGTTGTATTGACAATGGGGAGTTTCCTGACCTTATGAAAAATAGTAAAATAATACCTTTGTTTAAATCAGGTAGTACATCAGACCCCACAAATTATAGACCTATTTCTGTACTACCTACCTTTAGTAAAATTTTTGAGAAATTAATTTTAGACCAAATGCAAAGATTTTTTAATAAACATAAATTATTACATAGCAAACAGTTTGGTTTTACAAGGGGTCGTTCAACTACTGATGCCGGCGTTGAACTATTAGGACATATTTATAATGCATGGGAAGATAAATGCGATGCCTTGGGCATCTTTTGTGATTTGTCCAAGGCATTCGATTGCGTTCTTCACGAAACGTTAATCAGGAAACTCCGCCACTACGGGATCCGAAACACTGCTCTGGATCTTCTTATTTCATACTTGAGTAAAAGGATTCAGAGCGTTGACGTTAATGGAAAAAGATCACCCGGATCTATAGTAACAATGGGAGTCCCACAGGGCTCAATTCTTGGTCCTTTCTTGTTTCTCATTTATATTAATGACTTGCCGTACCTCATAAAGGATCATCATGATATAGTGTTGTTTGCAGATGACACTTCTCTTTTGTTTAAACTTAAACGTCAGCAGTTGGTTACTGACGATGTAAATAGCGCGATCTCGAAAGTAGTCCACTGGTTCAATGTTAATAATTTGCTTCTAAACGAGAAGAAAACCAAATGCATTAAGTTTACGCTACCCCACGTAAGGCAGGTGAAAACTAATGTGTTGATAAAGGGCGAGGAATTGAATCCTGAAGACAACACAGTATTCTTGGGCATAACTTTGGATGCTAAGCTTCAGTGGGGTCCACATATAGATAAATTGTCAAAAAAGCTAAGTTCTGCAGCATACGCTGTTAGAAAAATTCGAAATTTAACTGATATAGAGACTGCCCGTTTAGTGTACTTTAGCTATTTTCATAGTGTAATGTCGTACGGTATTCTATTGTGGGGAAATGCCGCCGATATTCAGACTATCTTTGTTTTGCAGAAGCGAGCTGTTCGATCAATTTATAAATTAAGTCCGAGACACTCTCTCAGAGACAAATTTAAAGAGATTAATGTAATGACTGTGCCTTCTCAGTACATTTATGAAAATCTTTTATATGCCCATAAAAATATAAAATTGTTTAAAAAATACAGTGATATCCATAATATAAATACTAGAAACAAACACAAATATGTTGTACCTACAACCAGGCTCAAGAAAATAGGTGGCTCGTTCAGATGCCAATGTATACGCTTTTACAATAAACTACCAAGCCACGTTCAAGATCTAAGCCTTAATAAATTCAAATCTTTCATTAAACGTAAGTTGTGCCAGAAAGCCTTTTATACCGTTAAAGATTATATTGAGGACAAAAAGGCTTGGGATTGAGCTGCTTCCAATTTCTGCATTTTGAATGATTTTTTTCTTTTTTATATACACATTGACATTGATGAATATTTTTTTTTTTTTTAAACAATGACATTTGCTTACTTTGTAAAGTATTATATTATTTTTTCATTGTGAATGTGAAGACGATGTGGGTCATTTTACATACTTATATATATATTTTTATATTTTTTTTTTTTTTTTTTTTTTTATTATTCTCTCTGTTCTGTTTTTTTTTTTCTCATGGTCTGGCAGTTTGAGTAATTTATGTGGCCTACCCAAATGTCCTTTCTTTGGTATTGTTCGTCGAATCGTTGAGCTCCTTAAGTCTTGAGTTGAGCTGCACGATTTTTGACAAATGCGTGCACTGACTGGACAGGTCCTCTCAATCTGTGTGGTTCTTTCCTCAAAAGACCACCTCAGACATCGATCTACATGGTCTTCATATAACCTGACCAAGATTATGTCTGGACTTTAAAAGAGACTGTGACCTCTGAGTTTGTTTCGGCCTTTCTTCTCAGAGTAGTCAGATAGGAAACGCCGACTTCATCTAGTTATAAAAAACATGACTGACGTGTAAAAGTGTTTGTACAAACCTACTTACAAAAAATAAAATCATTTCATTTCATTTCATCATTTCATTTCATTTCATCATTTCATCATGATGCAATATAAATGATAACTTTGTAGAACCTTAAAACATATAAAACGCTTTTATTTCTTCCCTTTAAATACATCTTTATCCTGGGTTTTATTCCACTCCTTAGTTAGAAGTAGTTAGCATCCTGTAGTGTATGATTGGTGTGCGAATGATTTAGACTTCGTGGCTAAGGTAAGCGTTGATTTTGCACGGTTGTCTGCTAGATTCTATTTGATTTTTTTTGTGATTCTAGCCCACCTGTACGTTGTTTGTTTTTTGGTGCAGATGGTTTACTAGTTTCTATTTGTTTATCTTTGAATTCTTAGCCCAACCGTTCCTGTGATGTCACGTCGTCGTACCATTCCTCTACCAGTCACATATTGCTGGTTACCTAACACTTTCGTGCTACGTGGAACCCCGTATATTTGTTGGTTTTGTCTTTACTATGGCAGTTGAGGGTTATTTTTTTGTTGTTTCCTGTCTGCCTTGGTTAGCTTTGATTTTTTTTCAGCGTTGTGATTCGTTTAGTGTTAGTTTGTTAGGGACTGATGCTTTTATTTTGCCATTCAGTTTCCCATCAGACTGATCACTGTATTTCTAGCTTTTTCTAAGTACATTCATATTATCACATTTGCCTATTTAACTTTGTTTTGTCCTTTTTGCATCCTAACATAGCAGACGAAGGTTATTCCTATCTCTATATTAAAAACTTTTTAGACAAAATATTGATTTTAGAGAATTCGTCTTCGGACATTTTTTCAATTTACTAATTTCTTTCTAACTCTAAAAACCTTGGACTTATTGACTTAATTCAAACGGGATTATTGGTTTTAAACGTAATCCTCTCATATGGCACTATAATTACGTGAATATTCCTTTAAACAAAAAACCTCTTTTTCAAGTTACGTAATTATTTCATCATTTTTCTTAATACATTAAAATTTTCAAATTTTCTACTTTAATTATTCCTAACTGATTCTAATACGAAAGACTTATAACATCGTTCGTACTTTGAGTCTGTTCCCTTTTTTAACCGACTTCAAAGAAGGAGGTTCTATTTTTTTTAATTTACGATTTCCTTAAACTAGCTAGTCCACCTGTCAATGTGAGCTTCATCATCGTCATCAGAGTATGGTGTAATTCCTTCTTTCTTTTTGAAATCCAGGTCTATTGAAAACTCAGCAGTTTTTCCCTGCAGTAGTTCTATTCTCTATGTATGATATCATGATAGGGAAGGCCTTATGCGTTCTACCCGTGCATATGGTCAGACTCTAAGCCTCAATTTAGCTGAAAGTCGGGCTCAAACACGCGTAGAATAATTCTTCCTTTATCAAGATTTTTTTTTTGCCTGCTCTTTTTCTATTCTTTATGTATGATAGGGAAGGTCTTATGCGTTCTACCCGTGCATATGGTCAGACTCTAAGCGTCAATTTAGCTGAAAGTCGGGCTCAAACACGCGTAGAATAATTCTTCCCTTATCAAGTTTTTTTTTGCCTGCACTAGTTCTATTCTTTATGTATGATAGGGAAGGTCTTATGCGTTCTACCCGTGCATATGGTCAGACTCTAAGCGTCAATTTAGCTGAAAGTCGGGCTCAAACACGCGTAGAATCATTCCTCCCCTTTCAAGTTTTATGAGAATATTGCATAAAGTTCTCATGGTTCCTACTCGTACTAATAGTCAGACTCAAGGCGTAAATTTAGCTGAAAGTCGGACTCAGTACGCATCGAACTTATCATCCTTAGCAGAAGTTTATGCGAAAGTCGCTGATAATCTTTCTATGGCTTTCCTCCGTAATTCGCGAGCTTATAATTCGCATCGTTCAGCCGTCACGTTGAATGTTGGTGACATTGTATGGAGAAAGAATTTTTCCAGATCTTCTGATGATGATTATTTTTCCGGGAAGTTAGCTCCTATAGTAAAAATATTAATTGCGACATCTAGGTGTGCCTAATTGAAACAATTTGTTTAAAACTTTTTCTTAACTATCAATGCTTATAGTTCTGGCTTTCGCCCACAGATGTCGTTACGACTGTCATTTCCTCAATGACAATGTCAGCTCTTAGTGTTGGGAAACGGACGATTAACTCGTATCGATAATTTAGTTTAGGGTCGAGACATAGTCGACATACTCTTATCTATATCTTTTATTCTGTTTCTGCTGCACTTCGATTTTGTTTATTTAGGTTTAATTTCGATTTTCTTATTTACTTGTTGCATGTTAAGTTAGATTAATTCTTACAGGGTTTCTCCTTTTTTTTCTTGGAAAGGGGGTACTGCAGTATTACTAATTACTGCATATTATGTTTTCAACATTCCATCCTTCTTTAAGATTTTATGCAACCTTTTTTGGTCGTTTTTCTGATTTAAAAAATCAAACTTTTGAATTTTGAACTGATGCTGTCAAAATGAAATTTTTCTCTTGAAGTTTGGCAGAGGTTTTTTGGTGTTCATTGCTGAAGGTTGCAATTTTTTTTTTTCTTTGCTGATAATCGTAAAGATATTATGAAAAATACGTCCTTAATCATCTAAATTGGATTTATGTGAAGTCTTCGACATATAGTTCTAAGTTGATCTTTTGATCTTATCAGGATACGCCTGAAAATATAAGACGTAACAAGCCGAGTTTTCGGCCTTACCCTACCCCTATGCACTAATCTGTTCCTGGATTTTTTGAATGAGTTGAGGAGTGGAGATCTATTCGAGGGAGCAGTTTCAAAACCATACCGACCAGATGTGAAATGGAATTCAAGATATAAGTAATTCAGAGAGAAATAATCCAGGATCCATCAGATTTTTTTTATTATTGATTTTTTACTAATAATACTGTCGTTTATAAATAATAGTTTCGTGTAACTTTAATTGCAGAATACAACAGGTTTTTATATCGTTCGTTCACTATTGGTGCTACGCGATCGTAGCAAAAATTACAGTTGCAACTGCAGATTAACTCGACGCGTAGGTAATCTAACTAAATTTTGAAATTTTATTCAATGAACAAAAAAAAACCTCAAGTATTAAATTTTTTTCTTTAAGTTTTGTAATTTTTTGTAAATTCGGTTATTAATATTAAATCAAATTATACGTTTTTAAGTGGCGATGAAGTCGTTTCCTTTTTATATCGCTACAGTAGGTAGAACCAATTAGTTTGTGTCTATTTGGAGGATATGTAAAAGTAGGTAACAGTGTTAATCGACTGTCGTTGCTGACCGTACCTACAGACCCCCTAAACAATCCGTTTTTACCCGACTGCGCAACGCAAAGGAGTGGTAATGTGTTCATCAGCCTATGTATGTATGTATGTTCCTTTGAAGCACTATACAGACCAAACGCCTGGGCCGATTTTTATGATTCACACGTCAATCGATTCCTCTTAGTCCGGCGAGTGTCACTAAAGACATGACGTTAGTGAAAATTCAATATGGCGACTACTATGTATGTATGTATGTCTTCAAAAAAAATAAAGGGCTTTAAAAGACGATTACAAAAATATAAACAACTTATATGGTTAAAAGTAATTCGAAGTGACAAATCGTAAAAAACACGTACCAAGAACTAAATCGTCAGCGAAAAATTTCACATTTAATTTTGTAAACTAAAAAGCTGGAAATAAAAAAAGTTATTAAAAAAAATAAAAAACCCGACTGCGGTAAAAAACTTAAGTTAAAAGAACTGAAAAGCTAAAAACAAGCCCATTTTAAATTAAATAAAAGTTGGAAGCAGGCGGGACCCATACCATTTTTATTATATTTTCAAATTCAAATGGGTCCCGCCTGCTTCCAACTTTTATTTAATTTAAAATGGGCTTGTTTTTAGCTTTTCAGTTCTTTTAACTTAAGTTTTTTACCGCAGTCGGGTTTTTTATTTTTTTTAATAACTTTTTTTATCCTGACTGTACTTACCGTTGGTAGCTTTAGGTACCTACTACCTACCCCTAGCGACTAATAAATTGATGAATTACTCATAGTTCTAACGTAAAATAAGTTCCCGTTCCAGTCGAGTGTAGGTACCGCATGTCTTGCGTGTGATAGCCGGGAGACTTGATGTCAGCCGACCATAACACGTGTGGTCCTCCGATCTATCAAATGTTACCTTTCGATACTAACCGACAGGCGTCGGGTTACACTCTGACCGTATCGTCGTGAAACGCTTCTGTGATTATTACAATTATCTACACAGTGTATCAAAACAGTAAAGCTTTTAGGTAGGTACTAATTATGGTAAAAAAAAACAATATTGGTCGAAGGCGCACCGCGCACGGCTGTTAAATAGATCACAACATTTGAAATAAACTAAAACAGAATATGCTAATACAGTGTGAGTCTTCATAATGTGCACATATCGAAATGAGGGAAACTAAGCTTAATTTTATCAACGGAAAAAATATTTAAATAATCTAAAAAAATAATTTTTTGTAGCATTTTTAAAATTCTTTTTCGCTGCTGTGACCCCTGTGTAAACAATCGCCCCTCAATTATTGAGAATTATGGTTTCTTTTTAACAAAAATCTGATATTTTTTCATCAAATTTTACAATAATTGTAAAATTACTCAATAAAAGCCCCGATTACCTACCCTTTTGATTACTTTAAATTATTCTCCATCGTATCAGATTTTTATACGTAATAAAAACTTTTACAAAAAAAACAACCGACTTCCAAAAAACACTATAAAGTTAAAAATAACTTTAATTTCGGAAGTCGGTGTCTTTGGAATTTGTATTTTAGTTTTTTGCCACCGACTTCCGAAATTAAAGTTATTTTTAACTTTATAGTGTTTTTTGGAAGTCGGTTGTTTTTTTTGTAAAAGTTTTTATTTTTCACTTTTTAGTGGGCCAGTTTGTAATTTATTTAAGTTACAATAGCCTAATATCAACGGATCATCACCTTTTACAAAATATTGCTTTTCCCGATGCAGGGACGTTAATTGTTGAGGAGTTCTCCTAGTAAGAACCAGGAGAACTGGAGCTGATTGAGAAGTCACCATCAGCTCCACTTCACCATACGCATTGTAACGAGCATAAATTGCTTAGCAACCATATTAAAGTAATCGAATCGCAACCCGTGAAATATTTGTCATTGAGTAGTTCCGATGGCCATCTGTGGTCTTCATCATCAGCTCCACTTTACCAAATGATGATTTCCGAGAGCAAATGCTCAAGTTACTTTAATTATTGAGTAGGCCACACGACGAAAAATGACGCGATTACGCAACTTAAATTCGGTTTCAAATTGACGCATCAGCATGACTAGTAGGTAGTGGTCGTCCTATGTAAAACTACAATCTTAATTAGGTAGGTATTATTTTTGTACGACCTGAACATTTTGGCGTATTGAACCGTATGAAGTAAGCCCAACAAAAGGTAACTGCTGTAAATCGTTGAGGAATTCCCTCGACTGTCTATGGTCTCCATCATCAGACCTGTAATGGCACTTATAACCCATATGGGTGCAAAGTTTTTCCTTTGCCATTACAGTTCTCATAAATATAAATTAATTAATTCCAAACACAAGGTAGCTACTGTAAACTGTTGAGGAGTTCCCTTAACTGTCCTTCGTCTTCATCATCAGACCCCTAATGACAGTCACAACCCATCTAGGTGTAAAGTTCACATCAATACAAATTAATCAAGCCCAAACACAAGGTAACTGCTGTAAATCGTTGAGGAGTCCCCTCGACTGTCTTTCGGCTCCATCATCAGATCGACTCCAGGCCTTCATTAAATTGTAGTGCTTTAAAATACTTAACGAAAAAATAATTAACAAACGCACTAGTCGCTCCTACGATTTTCGAATGTTCCCCTCGGTTTCACTGGGATGCCATCATCAGATCTTGGTTTCCTTATCATGGTACCACCCTTGGCATATCTCCTTTCCAACAAAAAAAGAATAATCAAAATTGGTTCATAAACGACGAAGTTATCCGCGAACACACATAAAAAAAAAAAAAAAATATACGGTCGAATTGAGAAACCTCCTCCTTTTTTTGAAGTCGGTTAAAAATACCATGTTTATAACTCAATCACAACATTTCCTATCAATTACTGTTAAAGAAAGGCCTTGCAATCACCATACTTTGCAGGTAAAGAACCTTTTAAATATTTTTTTATTTTTTCAAATATTTTTTCCGTCGATAAAATTAAGCTATGTTTCCCTCATTTCCTTATGTGCACACATTATGAAGACTCACACTGTATAATGTATCCAACACCCTAGAGGTAACTTATGTTAATAGGTACCTACTTAGTACTAGTTGGATAGTGGTAGATCGCGAAATTAAAGTTTTCTTACGTTTTTTGCAATTTGTAGGTCAGTGTCAGATGTATCTTGATCAAAATATGATTCGCGACAATAACAGGTACATATTTAGAGAATTATAATCATTAGAATCATTAATATATCTTTGTAAGTTAGATTTCTACCACCAACCACCAATATCTTATGGAAAAAACGTAAGAAAATTTGAATTTCGCGGTCTCAACTACCCATTCACCTTAAGTATAAGCGAACTGTTATTTTTAAGTTCTTATGAGAATTACAGTTCTTTTATCCCAAGTACTTGTCCTCTTTAAGAGTTTTGTTGTAAAACAGAGTCCAGATTTACTTTTCGGAGTACATCTCGAGCGGCGTTCTTGAGAGGCTCGAGTTCCTAGGCATGGAATTGACATCTAGTCTCAACTTCGGCGCCACCATCTAGTACAAAGCCCAAACTGCGGCCAAGAAGCTGGGCATCCTAAATAGGGTGAAGCGATACTTTACGCCTGTGACAGCTTAAAACCCTTTACAAAGCGCAAGTCCTGCATGGAGTATTGCAGCCACCTTTGGGATGGCTCAGCGAATGATAAATGATTTATTTTCTGTAAGTAGGTTTGTACAAACACTTTTACACGTCAATTATATTTTTTAAACTAGATGAGGTCGGCGTTTCCTATCTGACTATTCTGAGAAGAAAGGTCGAAACAAACTCAGAGGTCACAGTCTCTTGTAAAGTCCAGACAAAATCTTGGTCAGATCGTGTGAAGACCATGTAGATTGGTGTCTGATGATCTTTTGAGGAAAGAACCATACAGATTGAGTGGACCTGTCCAGTCAGTGCACGCATTTGTCAGTAACTGTAGTAAAATACCAACTTGCCGCGCTTGACTCGGTGGAACGCAGAGCTAAGAGGCTCATTGGAGACGTAGAACTGGTGGATGCCAGTTTCTCAGCTTGGTTCATCGCCGCAAGGTTGCCTGCTTGTCGGTCTTCTACAGATTGTACTTCGGTGAGTGTCCCGAGAACTCCACGACCTCATTCCACCGGCCCCCTTCTACCTTCGGACATCCAGACACACTGTCAGTTACCATCCCTGCTTAGTTGCTATTCCACCAATTCGCACTAAGCGTTTTCAAATGTACTTTTGTAATGTGTACAGCAAAAGAGTGGAACTCTCTACCTGCGTCTGTGTTTCCGAGGGCATACAACCCGAATGTCTTCAAAGTAAGAGAGAACCGGCTTCTTCTGGGTAGCTCACTCCATCTTCGACTTTGTCTCTGTCACCTCTGATCTAACCCATTTCAAATAAAAAAAAAAGAGTTGAGTTGAGTGAGTGAGCTATCCATTTATAATCCGGTAGAAGTTACCTACGGTTTCGAAATGTTGGTCAGGCGTCTGTCATACTATGAGTCCCTTAGTGAGATTGGCAAGAGGCCTCTTTAAGCTTCCTTCGACCCAGCATAATTCCTACAGAGTCTAAAATGCCTTATAGCAGAAGGTTAAAAAAAATTGGAAACTTTTCAAATGTTGGCAAGCGATTGAACCTCGTTTATGCTAGAATGTCTTAAAAGCTGTTGCAATTCTAATGAGATTTTTGATTTACAACCGCTTTCGCGTCCAGAAAATAATGTCCGCATATTTGAAAGAAACCGCGAAATTACACGTGAACGCAGCCATCATATCGACGACCGCGGCCCGACGACTTGCGCAGTGCATGCCGGCTAAACCGCAAACTCTTCGTCCCGACACCCGCATACATCGCCATCGTTCCTAAGAATCTGAATTATCTTTAGAAACTTCGCTGTTGCGGTATTTTATGACTGTAGACCACAGAAATTTCTTAAACGTCGGAACGAATAATAACAATGTTTAAAAATATCGCCAACGCTCAACTGATACTGGGAGAGCTGAAAGCATTGTTTTGACTCTACAATGACTGATCCTTCGGGCACCCGTGAATCATGATGTGTCACCCTACACTGCATTGCATATTTAAATGACAAGCAATGCGACACTGGTGCGCAGTTCGACGTGAAAGGCATAATATTTTCGACAATTCAATGAATGCCTCTTCAAATCGCAACTCGAAGCATCTCATTACTGTAGATGAAAATGAGGGGTCACAATGTTCAAATGAAATATTTGATAACTTGATTAATAAAAAAAAGATTTCATTATCCTTCTTTAGGGGATCGTCGATCGGTATTAAACATTTATTTTTATTTTTTAACCTTTACTGTTCCACTGCTGGGCAAAGGCCTCCCCCAGAGGGGGAGAGGACTTTTAATCTACGTGTTGTCGTTTTATTTTGTGGTAATTAGAAACTAAAATATTATTCTTAATATTAATTGTTTTGGAAAATATAATACTAATATGATACCTACTACTGTTATTAGGTAGGTAAACAAACATGTTTGCAGTTTTATTGAAGCCTTCCAAAGATTTTTTTTTGTAATTTTTTGCCTTGTCCAAGAAAGTACCTATTAAAATATCATCAAATGAAGCGTTTAGATTTCCTACATGGCTTCTTAGTATAATAACAATTTTGTTTTTTGTCGGAGTAGCAGAATCAAGTAAAGTGAAGATAAGATGTAATAGTTCGTTGAAATTGCATTGTAACTCTTCTTCCATATAAAATCAGTCACATAGCAGCATTGGATCACATTATGATTCGTCACAAATTAATTTTCACCTAATAATTCAGAACTCGTAGCAAAACAGCTACGGGCTACGGCGTAGAGGGGTGATTAGTAAAATAATAATCGTCGCGGTTCAACTATTTTCTATTCTTTTATTCGGATGTTTTATCAGTATCTAATATACAGTATCTAAGTATACTCGTATGATCTTGACTTGACATTCAACGCTTTGAAAATAGCTTCGCACATATCGGTATATATATTTAGGCTCAACTCACACCAAAAGAGCGTCGAAGCGCAGCGCAGTTTCAGTGTCATACTTATGAATTTTAACTTTATTTTCATTACTATAATACTATTATTATCGCAACCCGCTCGGTAGAGAAGGCTATTCGCTGGAATTCCAGCGGCGCCGCTGGCATCCGCGCGACTCGTTCGAGTTTCTCATGCGATAATAAGTATTAAAGTAATGAAAATAAAGTTAAAATTCATATGACACTGAAACTGCGCTCCGCTTCGCTGCGCTTCGACGCTCTTTTGGTGTGAGTTGAGCCTTAAGTACCAACTGATAGTTCGGCGGGTGGTTATTCTGGAATAGCTGAGACAGACGATATTCGAACCAAAGTATTTTATTATTTTATGCTAAACTATTTAAGTGTTCAGCTATGCTGAAAAACAAGTATTGGTTTTTCATTGAAATTCTAAGCTCACCAACACTACAAATGAATTGATCAATTCTAGTTTTGCCCAATTATTGTTTAACAAAAGCTTTAGATATTTAAGAGATTTCATTTTGTTGAGAGCGATTAGGCCGAGACGCGTGTCAGAGCATAATCGGTAGATCTCATAAATAAACTGAGCGCTTTGTATAGAAAAACAAAAGGGGGTTAAGTTATTAGTCTCGTAGTATACGAGTAGCTGTCTCGAAGGGCGCGTGGATGGCGGCGCGAGCGCCTGTCTACTAATATATTGCTTTCGGAGACAGATGATGCAGGAATGTTGTTTTAATACCTTCTGTAGCTATTTACTATATGTTACTTGTCTGAGACGACATTCCTAAACATCTGCTCGGTTCCCTATTTCATTCATTTTAAAATGCGCTCTCTGCAAATTGCACACAGACTGATCGTATTTTCAAGTGTTCGATTCCTTTTTTATTTAAATCAGCAAAAGAGATTTTTATGCAACTTGTACCGGAAGGAACCTTTCGTTTTATATTCTACCTCTACCACATTGGCATCTAGTATCCATTATAATAAGTAGGTCATGTCTTTGGCGATTTTCTCTGAAACTGTTTAGGTATGTAGGCTACTACCCAATTAGTATAATGGTTACCTACCCAATGATAAACTTGGTGAGTTAAAAGATTATTTTTCCGTTTACTTTTTACTAACCGCTTTTGTTGTTCACTTCGAAGTCTGCGTTACAATTCAACGAAATAACAATCAGAGAAGAAAAGTATCTCGTAGTAGTCACGTATTCGAGCTCTGTACATACGTTTATTTAAATAAAAAGGATTCATCACAACTCTTCATTAGTTCAAACAAAAAGAAAACTATCATGTTTAGACAATTTAGAGCCGAATGATATATGTTTAACGGCGACACGAGCCAACTGCTCAGTTATCTGTGTTGTTGTGTGTGGAATTTACGAGCGCGCTTCAACACGGCAAATACATTTGTTAATAGACACATTAGCCGTTAAATGCTCCTGCGCCGGTTCTTAATTGCCGACACATTGGCTTGTGTCGCCTGTCGTTCCTGCTCACAATAATATGCCCATTGTAGAATAAATAGGTACAAATTAAGTGTCATTTCTAATCGATTTAACAGATTTAACAGTTACAAACAAAAGGTCTTTTATAACTTGAATTGCAGTCAAGACATTTGCGCAGCCTTAAATGTGATTATTTCCTGTAAATAATAATTTACGTCTGATGCCTTCACTCAAGCTTTTCCGTATTGCTTAGGTAATGGTCAAAGTAGGGTAGGGAGGTAGAGTATGTGGGTACATTGTTCTTCCTTAGAGTCAATTAGAGATGATGATGATGATGAAAGATGTAAGTCGGTGTTTGCCTAAACGTCTAGAGATATATCATGGGCCTACTAACTAATTAAACAACAGAATCGTCAATGTTTTTGATCATTCAAAAGTGTATGGAAAACAAAACATGTTGTGTGCGCAATTAGCGTAATGGTAACGTATTGTTTTAGTCGATTGTGGAGCGAGTCGCTAACGAGACTCAAGTGGCGCGTGCGCTGGTGCGCACATACACGACGAGATTGCTCTCGCGGCGCTACCCTTTGTTCCAGCCATTATATTATATCCCCCCCATTCTTGAAACTAACACAAATTAATCGCCAATGCTCAGAACAAAAAAACATTTAGATCCTTTCCAGCCAGATCGTGGATTGGATCAAACAAAACAAAATTAGATAGGTATTTTTTAATAATCTAATCTGATAGATACCGCATTCTACCCAACACGACCATAGTACCTATGTGACTGAAAGATGAGATGGAAATGGAAGCGAATTCTGCTTTGGTAGGTAAGTGCCTTCCAACCTAATTGGATGACAGATTTGCCAGAAAAAGAAACTCGTCTAAATGAGAAAGGGTACCTTTCCTCAGCAGTGACGGACTGACACTGACAGGAGGCACGGGAAAGAACCTCTTAGGATTACGATGGTCCTTAAAAATTGCCATAGGTGTATCTAGGTTTTATTTTTTCAGAAGGCAAAATTGCTTCGCCTCAAATAAATTGTAAGCCCTACTAAAAGGATTTCTTTAAAATTAAGCCGTTTCTTAGCTACTATTATAAACGTATCTAAATCTAAATGGACATGGCAATGCTAATAATATCCAACAAAGGAGTGACGTCGCTGTGTCTACCAAACTCAATAAGTGAAGCAGTCCGGTAGAATGCACTCGATTGAGACTCGGATAACGAGTATACAATGAATACTTTTCATTGATTCTTAAGTTCTGGAGAGTAGAGCTTTACATGGATAAGAATAGCGGAGGACATTGATGGGCAGTGAACGGAGACCACCGGCGTCGGCGGCGCTTCGCAAGCCGCGCGATGGAGCGTGCTCTTCCGCTTAACTAATCAGTGCATACTGTAGTAGTAGCCATGTTAAACTATTGTCAGTATTGTCACTTTTGTAATATCTTTACTTAAATAAACCTCTTATCCGAAACTTCTCTTCGTAAGAATGTGATTTGAAATAAAATTCAAGTCCATCCTCAACTGAAGTCATCATTCCCGATAACATAGTTTAGGCACAAAACACGGAGTTAGGCCTAAATCTCGTTCCAAATTGACATTAGGAATTCTTTCATATTCATATTTATAATAGACGGAAGTTTCAATGTGTAGGAAAAGACATATTGATGAAATCAAAATGATCTAAAACTTCAGAAATTAACGTTGTTCGTCGAACATTTCTTACCTATTTCTTTGTAAGTATTTCACAATAAAATAAATCTACGCATAAGATCGCATTGTCAAGCAGCCATTCATCGCACTGCCATTGAATACCAATCAATACTTGTCTGAAGATCTCTTATTCACGCATACTTTAACAAACAACAAACAATATTGCAACTTGCTCATCGCACCTCTCTCGCAAGGCTGATATTAATTTATTTGAGTATCGTCCTTATGCCAACAACCATAAGGATCTGTTTTGGTTCAATCTTTTAAAAATCGGAGGCGGCATATCATGACACAAGGTAATGTTCCTTTTCTTCAATAATCCATTGTACAACTTTAAGTCCTTATAAAAACTTTTATTGAAATGTTTGGCTCTACTTTAGTAATTCGATAAAAGAAAATCCGTTTCTGCTGAATACATTTACAATATACAATAGTTTATTTTCAAACATAATTGAGAATCGAAACATATCTACAATTTTTTTCCCCCTTGATCTGTTCATCAGCAGTATATTTATAACAGTGAGAATGTCTGTGTCTACGCATTGTACCAATGATATCAGCATTCAGAAACGTTATTGTTTTAAAATTACAAGTTTGATTGAATTTCGTATCGGCAGAGACAATTATACGTGCGTCTGCATAAAGGTAGTGATTACGGAAATCGTAATCGGCTGCCAGTTTACGCTCCATCTTAGCAAGCAATATAAAACGTGATGGAGCAAGTAGCACGTCCAAACTCCGCCCCCGCACGTCCGCGCTGCCACAGACAAAGCTTCTGTTATTTGCCAGCAGCAGTACCCCCGCATTATCCACAATTGTAATATCAACGGAAATTAGTTCAAGCTACACAGAGCACATACTTTTGTTTGAGTATTTTTTTTTTTTAACTGGCCAATACAACCCGATTTACTTTTACTGATACCTTGAACCGAAGGTTCTAATATAAATTACTAGCTTCTGCCCGCGACTTCGTCTGCGTGAAATTTCTTGCTCCTCCGACCCACCCCGTCGCAACGCACCGCCTGCCAGCGCTATAGCTTTGTTTTCTCTTAGCATCCTTGCTGACTTTTTTTTTCTTTTTGCTCGGCTCCTAAGGGTCCCAGCGAGATTTTAATAGCCTGTAGCCTTCCTCAAGAGTTTGGCTATCAACAGCAAAATATTTTTTTATAATCCGACTTTTTTAGTTCCAGAAATTAGCACGTTCAACAAACAAACTCTTCAGCTTTGTTATTGGTATATGTAAATAGATAATACGAGATTGTCGCAAATGAGATGGTAGACGAAGGAGAAGCTATAAGATTTCAGCTTATTATCATCCCTAGCTCTGTTGTAATGTTGTTTTGAACAGATGGTTTTGCTTCACGGGAAAGTCAGAGAACGGAAATAAGCATTTATCGTGGAGACTTAGTTGTAGTCGTCATAATATGTTAACATAACAATAAACGACGTAACAGAGTCATTAAAGATCGCTCAGATCGAGCCGGCGCGGCGGCGGCGGCGCCCCGCCTTCGCCGACTCCGGGCACTCAAAGGCAGGACCTCGGTATATCATCGCATCGGTCACGCGCGCCTCGCTCCAATTTCATCCCTCTATAAAAAGCACAGAACAGGAAGGGTTGGATTTTAATTACGATATTTTTCTATTATTTTGTGCGCTGTCTTAGTTTCGGGGCAAGGGTCGTGAGATGTAATAAATTCTGCTTTTTATGAGGTCACGGTTAACCCCCTTGATAACGTTTATCGCACATCTGGTGGAAATGAAAACCCTTTTGTTATGTAGACATTAATGTTCTATTAATGCTGTTTTCTTTACTTATTTTAAAAAGCTAACGTTCAGTACATAGCTAGGTACATACAAAAGACTATTTTCTCTTTTTTCTGTCTAGTTAAATTCTTTTTCACATTTAACTTAATAATTTAAGTCACCAGCCGGATTTGACTACACATTTAATAATTTCCTATAATTAAAGATTGAATATTTAAAAAAAATCCCTATTTGCAGTGTTCATTTTGCACAATAATACATGTCAGGTCGAACGTATCGACGCGTTCATGTTCATAATTATTGACATGTCACATGAGAACATGTCACGGCAAGCGACTCTGCCATGCATGAAATGAAGAGCCCGTTTTAACATTTTCACCCGATTGCGTTCGGGAAGCGTGAGTTCGGATAATTTTATTGATTACCTAATGCACACGTTCGACTGAATTCAATAAAAAACTCGTAAGTATAAAAGGGTTTAATGGATACTAACCCCGGCATTGTTACAGCAATTTATGTTATGATCCGTGACAGGAAGTATCTGATATCGTAGCTCTATACTTTGCTAAGGAAGCAACCCATTTGAAAAACAAGGTAAGTCGTGATACTGCAGATGGACTGGCTAGCTTTACCATATTTTTAACCGACTTCCAAAAAGGAGGAGGTTATTGTTCGACTTTATGTATGTTTTTTTTTTATGTAAATTATGTTCACCGATTTCTCCGTCATTTGTGGACCTATTTTAAAAATTATTTTTTTGTTTGAAATGAAATGAAATGATGAAATGATTTTATTTTTTGTAAGTAGGTTTGTACTTGGTAACACTTTTACACGTCAATCATGTTTTTTTTTAAACTAGATGAAGTCGGCGGTTTGATAGGGTATACTCTTGAGGTGGTTCCATTGTCACCAAGTCGGAATCTGATGAGGGAAAATCCCATGGAAATCGAGGGAAACCCTTAAATTTTATAGGCACACCTATAGCGATTTCGGTATTTTCTATAGTAACTTGTGCATTTGCTCTCGGAAAGCACCATTTGGTGAAGTAGAACTGATGATGAAGACCACAGATGGCCATCGGAACTACTCAATAATAAGTATTTCACGGGTTGCGATTCGATTAGGTAAGTAGGTACTTTAATATGGTTGCTACGTCATTTGTGCTCGTCACAATGCGTATGGTGATGTGGAGCTGATGGTGACTTCTCAATCAGCTCCAGTTCTCCTGGTTCTTACTAGGAGAACTCCTCAACAATAAATGTCCCTACTTCGGGAAAAGCAATATTTTGTAAAAGGTGATGAGCAGTTGATAATTAGACTATTGTACCTTGTAACTTAGATAACATACAAACTGACCAACTAAAAAGTGAAAATAAAAAAACAACGGACTTCCAAAGAAACACTACAAAAAGTGAAAAATAACTTTCCAAAGACACCGACTTCCGAAATTAAAGTTATTTTTCACTTTGTAGTGTTTTTGGAAGTCGGTTGTTTTTTTTGTAGGTAATTAAGTTTTATACTTTGCAAAGTTCGGGCGAGCATTACGCAAACATTGTATGTAGATGGAAAGGATTGATGTCGACGTCGCCTATGAATAATTATAATTCGTTAGTAGCGAGAATGGATTTGTGTACTTAAGCGATTAAAGTTATTTGAATACGGCTTTATAGCAATGCGCGTAAGAGTGGGAGCGCCATACGCAAATACAGATGTTCACACTTAGGGATCGCGTGGATTGTGCATAGGTACAGAGCGATGTAAGCCCTTTAAGCTTAAAATTGAAACTAATGGAATAAAAAAATACATTATGCAAAAGGAAGACTGATTCTGTCCGCGGCATGAAAGTATTTAATATCCTGTTGGGTGTATAGAATATGATTTTGCCACAGATTTCATAGCGAAGCGTACGACGGTCCTCTGTGATCGATCACCCGACACGTGCTTTACACATCGAACGTTTTTTCGATAAAAAAGCTATTTTGCCCAAAAAACATTCGAAATTCAACAATAGCTTATATCGCGATTAAAGATAAACAAATATTTGAGCGAGGGCGTAGCGGAGCATGAAACTGACGAACAAAAGCATTATCCAAGGATTAGGATGGGTATTAACGTTATTTGATTACTTAGACACATACACGTCTATGAGAACATTGGGCGAGTCTTTTCGTAACGTTACATAAAAAGTGGCGATCCTGTTCACTTATGAGGATTTAAGCGGTAAAGTAGCCTAAACAAGCAAACTTCAGACCTTATATTCTTATTTAACATTCATTTTAAGATGCTATTGAATAAAAGGTTCTCTTTAGATAGGTATGTTAGTTTTGTGATCGTAAAAAATGGCAAATAAATAAACGAGTCAAAATATTCGAAATTATTGTGAGTCTTTGTACACTATTAATCACTATAGGAAATCATAGATATTAAAAATGTGTAGGAAATTATAATACATGCTGTTGTTGTTGAGCTGTGTGCAGAGACTGTGTGGCTGTGTGGCAGAGTTCTGACGGTCATTATTTGCATTCTGTATACACTGACAGAACCATTAATATTCTCATGGTCAGAGATTGCGTTTACCTATTTATTTACCTATTTGCTCTTAAAATGTCACATCGAAATCACTACATTTTCGTAGCGCGTGTGTTTCGCCTACGCCTGCGCGCTGCATGCTACGCTGCGCTACGCCTGCGTGCTTACGGAGCACGCGCGATCGATACACGTAGACTTCACGTACCTACACGTGTTTTCTTTTCACTAGAACTTCCTCTCATTGATTATTGGTATTGTCAGTACAGCATATTAAGAGCCTTTACGAAAATAGCCAACTCACCCAAGGTATTTTGCGTTTAGTTATTTGGCGCAGACCCCTTGTAGATGTAACGTATCTTAAGTAGTTTAACTTTCGTTTATATTAGGTACTACTTATGCTTGTCTTTTGGTTCTATGCGATTTATTTTGTAAGAGCACATACAGACAACGTAGAACCTAAACCGCACCGGGGTCTAGAAGCATGGAATTTTGCACAATAGTGCCTTATATAATGAAACTGAGCACTAAGGAAGGATTATTGAAAAACCAGCGCCTAAAGGGTTTAAATAGGGTAAGAAAGTTTTTTTGAATGTTCGTCATTTTTGCCGATGGGAAATCCCATCAGATAGGTGCACACAGGCTTGTTTATAGTAAGTATTTCTCTTACATCTATGTTTAAAGTCTAAATTATTGGAACCGATTACCATAATGCGATCCATGTTAATTGAAATGTACTACGTTCTATCAAATTAAAACACTAAATAAGACCATTAAAAACTAAATGAGGGTGATCTAAGTGTAGATACAGCTTTGTCTCCTTAAATAGCAGCGCCTGCGACGCGTGCCGGCTTTCAATTAACATTCATTAATATTATAATAATATGGAATCATATCCCATTCATTCAAACAAGATTGTTTCACAGATTTGCAAGCTGCTTAAAAATTGTTTTGAGCTAGTTACGTATTGCGGATATCGAGTAGTTTTCATTATTCGGATAGAAATTTTTCACACGTTATAAATAGAAAAAAATAAAAAGTGATATTGGTCTAAATCGGTAAAATATGGAGCGATAAGGCACCGACATTAATCACTGGACTAGCGTGAAATCAAATTACCGTTTACCAGTCACACACTAAATGAAAGGGTTGCAGTCACTGCACACTTTGTGTTACCAAACCCTACTCTGACCATTCTGTCTCGTTTTGTCCCGTTCATAAATGTGTTTGATGAAAAAGGACCGAGAATTTCTATTTTACACGAAGACCTCAGTAGACCGCAAATCAAGAATTGCGCAAATCTAAAATGCAAACAAATTTGGACATGAAATCAGTTGTGTGTAGGCGATAAAATAAGTTATTATTGGCGATAATAACGTTACGACACGGGGTTAGACACGCGGAAAGCAATAAAGATTTGATTTTTAGTGAAGCTTGGACTGTGGGAACACTTTATTCGATATCCGTGACTTTATTAGACAAACACTCTGTATACAAAGTACACATTGTAAGAATTAAAATGCCAGTTGGAATAGGAATTAGCGGCATTAAAAATTTTACAACTACTTACTAGGTACTAATCAATATCGTACACGTACAGACTACGTACACTAATCTGTTTCCGAAAACTAATATTACAAAGTGCAAATTGATCTCTTTATGATTGACATCCTAATCAATAATAGCAGAAACTACAAAAGACCGTAAAAATAGTTGGAAAAGGTCTGTTCACGTCAAACTTTAATCCCGCGATTGACTTTTGTAAATGGGGCTCGAAGTTTAATTAGAGCGAATGGCCGTCCGAGACGCAGGCGGACGTGACGGCACAATGCACCAGTGATTGACACAAATTACCTCTAATCGAGAACATCCAACCAAATGGCCGTTCCAATCCATAAATTTAAACCCATTGTCGATACTTTTGCACAATTTTACAATAAATATTTTTTGTTAGAACCTTTGAGCACGCCTGCTGTTATTAAGAACGACGGATACTTTACTTACGTAGTTTCGTGCTATTTACTAGCACGTTCGGGTCTTGTAAAGGGTTGCACAGAATTTTGTGCTCAATTTAAAATTAAATTTAATTGTATTTTAATCCCGGCGATAAACGTCAATCAAGTCTCTCCTGCGACTGTGATACATGTATCAAGAGAGCTCAACATCACGTTGCGCCCCCATCTATCGCCATTCAAAACGGATTTTGAGCAAGGGTGAAATTAAAATGTCAAAATAGTAGCGACCCGGCGCGTTGTATTTGTCTCCGGCTTTATCAGGCGCCATTGTGTATTTTCTATTCTCTAAAGCTTGCATGAAAAACGATACCGTTTAAGCTCTTTATTATCTGTAAAACTAACGTTAAAGAACTGGGCACCTCACCTACCTGCTACTGTATTATAGTTAGGTGCAATATAAAGTAATAAAACACTACGTATACAATACACAGTGATTGGTGTATCCTTAAGCTCTGTCGGTAATAAAATGCAGAGCGCCGTATATATCACAAACAAACGATGTTGCCTGATACATCAGTGTTCACAACATCAACTTAAGAGATTCATTACATTCCAGTACATTCCCGGCCTCGTGTAAGTTTAATGTGAGCGGCATGTTATAAAAATCTTAATTAACTTCGAGTCATACATATTTTTATTTATATTGAATGTTCTACTTTCTGTATTTTTTAAATGATAACTATAAATACCAATGAAGATTGTATCAACACAATTTGTACACCTTTATTATTTTCAAAGCATTTAACTTTAAAAATATTCTTCGTATTTTTCGCATTCATCACTTGATAGTATTCTCTGCCTCTGTAAATAGAAAAAAAAATTACATCACACTAATACCTAATGTCTTTGAACTTATTGGATTTGATCATAAAAAACATACGATTCTAATTGATACTCGTGACACCGGGAAATACCAAGAGATGCGTACTTTACAATTTTATAAAAGTAGATGAGTAATTATGCATGAATATTTTTTATCCACCGCAAAAAATACCGGCTTAGCCCATAATAATGTTGAGTAATCATACAATATTGTGATACTTGATAATTTTATAATGAGGTAGATACAGACATAAATAAAAAGGCTCGTCCATACTAAATCACAATTCGTAATTTTATATTTCGTCTCTTGTGCAGAAACAATATTAAAATATTATAGTTTTGTCTATTGGATATCAATTTTAAGCTATTTTCAAATATGTTTCTCTTCATAACGCTAGTAGGTATTGCAAAAAGCCCAGTTTGCACATTCCTTGAATTTCTCTGTTGTATTGCGTTCGCATTGTATTTATTTGTATGGCTGTTGAAAGGCTGAGTGGAAGCAGGGGCAGTGAGGGCTCAGAGGGCAAATAAATAATTACACGCATTCTGCAGATATTTGCCTCGGGCAGCCGTGGGGCGAGGAAAGCAACTGACTATTGTACACCAGGGGGTTCTTGCATAAAAAATCTCGTTATATTAGAGCATTTAAAGAATTCCATTTAATAATGCTAAGAGCATTATTAAATACAATGCTTTTGAGATTTTTAGATTTACGTAAAAAATATTTCAGATTAAAATTCTTTTCTCTTTGATCTAAGATAATTAAAAACCCAAGACGTTAATGATTTTGCCAGATATTGCTTTTCGCTTGACTTTTAGGGCAGATTTATGATCAGATTATTACAGATTTGTTTCAATATAAACATAATTTAAAGTTCTGGGATATAGTGAGAGCAGACCTAAGGGACTCTACTAGGTCCTTCACTTATTGCAGGGTGAAGGACCTAGTAAACTTCCTTGAGGTACACCAACCTACATTTTCATTGTATTGGTTACTCTTCTACAATATGCCAAGTTCAAGCAAAGGAACTGGCGACGCAGCAGCCGTGTGTTATATTACGGTTAGTACGGTAGATTTGGGTTTTGACCCCTTAATAATTCAAAATCTATTTAACTTAAGCACAAGACATTTGGTTTATTTATTAAAATCCCTTAGATTTACTAGAACTTCAAATTTCATAAATACAGCTCAAACGCTTATTGAGATATTAACGTCTAAAAATTGGCATTTTTATCACTGACTGACTGACTAATCAAAACCTTAACCCACTTCCAGATGACCTAGAAAGTTGTAATTTGGCGCCCAGCTGGGTAATCTATACTAATACTAATACTAATATTATAATATTATAAAGCTGCAGAGTTTGTTTGTTTGTTTGTTTGAACGCGCTAATCTCTGGAACTACTGGTCCGATTTGAATGATTATTTTAGTGTTGGGTAGTCCATTTATCGAGGAAGGCTATAGGCTATATTTTTTTTCTTCAAAATTAGGGATCCGTAATAAAATTGCTATTTTGTAACACAAGGTGTAAAATCGAAAACCTATTTTTGCGTGCGCTGCAAAAACTATTGACAATAGAACAAAATAATGTACTACGGGTTTGTAGAGCCCATTAAGACCTACAAAAAAGTCCGCGAGAACATATATCTAGCTATCATGGTTTAATCACAATAACCGATTTTGTGTTCAAAATAATTATTAAATCGTCTGAAGAAAAAAAAACTACGTTAAATATGTATCGTAATATTAATCTTTATCGAAATTAAGCATTATGTTATCAAGAGTATTTATGAAGAAGTAAAATACTTTTTGTTTCATCACAATCGGATATTTCGTTTAAAAGTTATCACGTGTGTAAGATGTTAAGAGTTGGTACCTATTAAGGAGTTATGGGCCATAGAGTTTTTTATCTATACTAATAATAAAGCTGAAGAGTTTGTTTGTTTGAACGCGATAATCTCTTTAACTACCGGTCAGATTTGAATTCTTTTTGCATTTGATAGCCCAATTCTTGAGGAAGGCTATAGGCTATTTAACATCACGCTATGACCCTTAGGAGCCGAGCAAAAAGAAAAAAAACTCAGAGTGAAGGGTAAGCGAATACGAAGTGTTGCGACGCGACGGGGTGGGGGTACAAGAAATTTCACGCGGACGAAGTCGCGGGCAGAAGCTAGTTGTGTGTATACAAAGGAGAAAATCAGAAAATAGTGAATTTTTCTGATTTGACATATTTTCTAAGCAGTCGATTTTTATGAACACCTAAGGCCTTTCGAAATTATAATAGCAACAAAAACTTTTTCTTTCGCAGGACAGTCAAGTCAAATCCTAAGCTTCAATTTATCCTAAGTTATCTGCTTTGTGTTAATAATTCGACTGTTCTTTAAAAAAGTTATAATTTTAAATAACATTGGAGGTTAAGATACACCTAATTATTCGACAGCTAAATTCCAAATTTAACGTTTGGTATCTAGATGATGTAACTGTATTAGACGAACTTCAATTTTTTTTAAATGAACTTCATTCCATTGACCTTGATCTCAATCTTTCGAAAAGTGAACTATACTTAGCGGACAGTACAAACAGACACCTAGCTGACACTTCCCAAAGATGCCCCTTTGGGAAGTGTCAGCTAGGTGTCTGTTTGCCAATATTAGGCCCAGAGACGCACAAGGGATTTGTTTGACTAAAAAAATATGTTATTATATATTTTTCCCATGTCTTCCACATATTCTTTATTCTGTGCAAGTCGGCACAATTTATTCAAAAATATTAAAACGACTAAACTAATGGAACTAGAATAAAAAATCATTTGAAGGCTCTGTCGCAAAATGACCACTTCTCAAAATGTTGCCCTAACAAAAAAAAATTGACAGGTAATTAATCGGAATAATCGGTCATCATATTTATTATTTGCTTCCAAGCAATCTATACGTAATATTATAAATCACAAAAAACCCCTCTAATAATTATTATTATTATCTTTGATGATTCTAGTGATAAACAAAAAAAAACAATCTAATATCGATCTATCGATTTTTTGCACGTTTTATGGCAGCACCAAGTCTAACTTGTCAGTTGCCGGAAAACGTAAATGTCAAAAGTGTCAAAACCATTGCTTGTCTTGCAACTCCATTGCGGCGACTTGTGTATATATAATGCGGTTTAAATTGACTACTTTTACCCATGAATACCTACTGACTTTGACGATTCTCCTATACCTGACGACCAGGGCCTGATTATGGATTCTGCTCCCTCTACTCATGATGACACTGGCGACAACATGGATTTGACATTAGACGCTTCGACAATCGCACAATTTTTGGATGAGGTTTTAGCGGTGTATGATGATGAACTAAATGAATATAAATATGTAAAACTACAATGTATTTCTAGTTCTTTGACTCCCAGTTAATTATGCTCCTAAATAAATTAAAATAATGTATTAAGTGATATTTCACTTATATAACATAACCTGTATTGATGTAAATAAGAATCTTAAATAACTTCAAAATGCTAAGTTTTCGGTAAATCATTTCTTTTACTAATTAATTATTGGAATTGCCCTCCTATTATTATAATTATTTTCTAAATGTGTGCACAGTGGGCCTAAATTACTATGGCCACTTGGCATCCCCCTCTATCGCAATAGCTCCAGAAATCGAAATTATTGAAAAAAGCTGATGATAGCACAATCACAATTCAATGTATGTGGTAATACTAAAGATAGTTATAATATTGACATTAATAATTCTCTGACATCAATAAAAAATTGGCTTAATAATAATAATCTAAAAATTAATCTCAATAAAACTAACGTATGGCATTTTAGTCAACGTTTATCAACTACGACTGATCTTAACATCCATTACAATAATAGAATTATTACAGAAGTTGACAGTACTAAATTCCTAGGAGTGACGATTGACAAAAAGCTTAACTGGAAAGCACACATAGATCTAAGTAAAAAAAATTGTAGTTCTTGTTACGCGCTGTTCAAGCTAATCCCAGTGCTTAACACTGAATCATTACTCACGGCTTACCATGGTTTGGTTTCATCACACTTAAGATATGGGATAATTTTCTGGGGCAATTCAACAGATAAGGACATACCCTTTAAAGCCCAAAAAAGGTGCATCAGGAGGACTATGTTTAAATTACAGTCAACTGAAAGTTGTAAGCCATTCTTTAAAAGATATAAAATATTGACTCTGCCTTGCCTTTACGTTATAGAAATTGTCATGTTTGTAAAATCTACTCGACATTTATTTCCACGTCAATCGGAAGTAGTCGATCGCAGTCATAGCAGACGCGATGACAGTGTTCTCTGTCTACATAGATCGAAAACAACACTAATGCACAAAAGTGTTTTCTGTATCTGTATGGCCCCAAAAATTTTCAATAAACTCCCAAGTAGTTGGAAGAAGCTTAATGTCCGTCTATTAAAAAATAAATTAAAGATACTCCTTCAAGGGAAAGCATACTGCAGTATTCTAGAATTTCTTAACGACAACACCATTAATATCATGTAACAAAATATATTATCAATGCATCTGACATAATCATAATAATAAACCATATTAATGATATAACTAATAATTTAATTGACATTTTATAATTGTAATTGTATTTATGACTATTTCTTTTCAAAATTGACATTTAACTATTTTGTTTTAATTTATTAATTTATCCAATTATTATGTTATTTACTGACATTTAAATATTTGTACGCCACTAAGGCCAAACATGACTGATCTAATAATGTATTGTGATAACTTGCATGCTCTGTATGTATACTCATGTTTCCACAAATAAAGACTCTTGAATCTTGAAAAAGCTCTCTTGGCCTCCTTGGGTCTCCAATCTTTGACAATTCCTTTCCCGTTTTTAATGAGGAAAAAATCCAAAATTTCAATGACGTTTCGGAAAGATTATTCCAAATTAATAAGTAATATACATTCGGTCATAACTTTAATCCGCTACTGCTGTTTCGGCCCTAAATTAACTTATTTCCTTCGCGCTTCCCCTTTAATGAAAGCACCACACTCACCTTTTAGACAAAATGTACCAAATTATCAGGCATACAGACATTAATATTACATTTTAAATTTGGCCATGGACTAAAAGCTTCCCATTCGTATGGGGGGCCTCGGCGCCCGCAAAATGTCTAATATTAGTTTACTGGCTTTCATATCCTCGGTTCACGGCACTGATAAATTAATCAGGAAAATCCTAGCCTCCACACTGATTAGTTCTGATGTGCCGTGTTTCACCGAGGCTATGGATGCCTGGAGACTCGCTTGCCCGAATACAGATCCACCCGACAATCCATCTTCCCAGAGACGGTGGGATGAGCCGCTCTGCAGAGTAGTACAGAACAATTTCCTTGACTCGTCTGCTACTACTGCGGAACCTACGCTTCTACTGGCTGTGGGTAGGTGGGAGTTCGGTCTTCGGCTTCATGCACTACCTTCGTCACACATAGGCACTTCGTTCGACGACACTACTTTTCGCCTCTTTGCTTCTCTGCGACTAGGCACTCCTTGCTGTTCTCCTCATCGCTGTCACTGTGGCGAAGATATCAACAGCCTCGGACTAATTAGCTATTAGTTATATTACAAATATAAAACTAGTATGTATTAGAAACAAGAAATTGTGTTTTACAGGAGATTGGGCAAATCTGCCCTGAAAACAATAGCGTTAGACACTACGTAAGGAGCTACAGAGCTCCTTACAGTGAGTAAATGTATCATTCAAAATCTGGTATTTCCTCAAAAACATTGGCCTCTTAGATGCCGTTTTAGGAACAATGTTTATAAGAGTCGGTCGGCCGAACAGCATCCCCAATAGCGTTAAGATATATGCCAATGGAAAGAACTTTCAAGAAGAACCTTTGCTACCAATACGACTTTTGCCAATTGTTAGTCAGCGCGGAGTGAATGACCTAAAAAGGTGACAACTTGGGCACCGAAATTAAGGAATTATTGGCGCCCAATAGCTAAAAGATATACCTACACCAATGAAAGGAGCTATTCAAGGGGAACCTCGGTACTAACATGAGTTTTGTCGCCAAGGGCGCCAAGAACATTCCTAAACTACGGTGCCCAAGTAGTCACCTTTTTAGGTAGCTATCTCCGAACTGACTAGCATCTGGCAAAACTCGCGTTAGTAACAAAGGTTCTCCTTGAAAAGCATTTTCATGTTATGGCTATTGGGCGCCTATAATTCCTTAAATTCGCTGTCCAAGTTGTCACCAATTTAGGTATTGAATTTCGAACTGAGTAACAATTGGCAAAAGTCTTATTTGTAGCAAAGGTTCTCCATAAAAAGCTCTTTCCATTTACGTATATTTTATTGCTATTGAGCACCAAGAATTCCTTAATTTTGGTGCTCAAGTTGTCACCTATTTATGTCATTAACTCCGAACTGACTAACAATTGGCAAAAGTCGTGTTAGAAGCAATTGAAGCAAAGGTTCTACTTGAAAAGTTCTTGCTATTGGTATACTCGTATATCTTATGGCTATTGGGCTTCTGGGCAGAAACCCATAGTACGGTGAACATTCTCCCTTATTTTAGAAAGTTCTTTTAAATAAATATCAGGATTATCTACAGAACTTGGCACCCATTTAGATCTCAAATCTATTGACGAAGAACGACCAACACAACAACAACCACGCATATTCTTAATATTGAACTTGGCTCCCATTTTCACATTAATATTTTTAATGGGTCTAATTATCAGGAAAATCGAGTAATCTGCACAACATAATCTCAGTTTTTGAAATAGGCCTATACCTAGATAACTTACCAAGGGATATCGTGTTATCCAGTAACTAGGTTGTGGAAGTCAGATAGGCAGTCGCTCCATGTAAGTGCAACCGGTTAGACTAGAAGCTGACCCCAACATAATTCAGAAAAGGCTCTTCAGATGATTTTTTGATGATTGATCATTTTAACAATAATTTTGGCTATAGTTATCGTTAGTTTTTTTCAAATACTAATTAGGTAAAAGTGATTCGAAATAAAATAAATAGTGTTACTGTCATACTCATTATAGAAAGCAAGAGGGCTCGTGAATTAGACACATCTGCAGTATGTCGAATGAGCTATGGGCAAAAACAACACTCAGCAGGTTCCAAATAGATATTTAAACGACATCACGGCGAGCTCAGAAAGAGATGGTGGGATAGTGGATGTCTAGAGTATCTAAGTACTGGCATCCGATAGCAATAGACAGGGACTAGTGGAAGAAGGGAAGGCAGGCATTCACCTGTAGTGAGACACTATATCATGAAGCCAAATCGGAGAAATTGAACCGAATAGTATTCACTAAGAAGACAAGTTTTAGTAATGATGGGCTAGTAATTTAATACTTAAACTAGCTAGTATATTAATCTTTCCAGTCTGTCGGTTTAGTTCCAAACTTTTGGATTTTGTTAGCAGTTTGCAAAATGAAACTAAAATAGACCTATAGAAAATGAATTAACCTTTCGCTTGTCATAAAATATTGTTAGAAAAATGGAAGGGCTCGCCGAAATCAATGCTTTCATGCGCCATGACGTATTTTAGTGTGTCAATTAGAGTTCTGTGTACCGACGGCGCAGCGTGAAGTGACGGCGCGCGCCGGGACGCAGTAGGGCTCCGCCACCCCCTGCACTCTGCTCATTGCGTATTCAGACAAATTGATCGTGTTGTTTTGGAACAAAAATGATTTTGCAGATGTTTATTCGTGTCGTTTTTGTTTTCACGTGCATATGTTTTCTCTACAATTCCACTCAGAATGTCCAACATGTTTTGCTCCTGCTGAGATATTTTTGTCTGTTTCCGTAAATTATGTTTTTGACAGACTGCTTTTTGGTAGTCGGTTATTATGGTGGCAACAAATAAACAATGCTTGTTATCATTAGCAAATAATGAAGTTTACTGAAATTGTATCTACTATTTGATGATGTGTAGCTGTACGTTTATTCACTCGACTAATACACTTAGGTACTACTACTACGTATAGTAATATAGTTCAATGGACTAAAACCCAGCTCTCTTTGCTATCTCAAATCGTAGACATAGACGTTGTGATACATTTCATACATTAAACATTATTTTCAAAACCTGCCTTAATTTATTTTTTTCTTTTGACTAATGTAACTTTTTAAATACTTACCTGCAAAAATTCTGAACACCGCGTCGTCGAGTAATTATTTCTTCCTCGAATTTTATTACTAAAATAACAAAAGGTGCGCACAAAAAATGTTTTTATAGCTTTACACGTATAGACGAAAAAGCAATTATGATTTTGTTCATAGTCGCTACTATTAGTATGGAAGCTACCTGCTGCGCAGCTCTATAATTACGCCGTGAGTGACATTTCCAAAGCTTTTGTAAACGATAACGCGGAAGCTGCTACGAAAACTTAAAAAACCAAGTAAGTATTGTTGCATTAATGCATTTGGGAGTAAATATTGAGGAGGCACAAAGCGGGCTCCGACAACCCTTAACTATGGTCCGCGGGGTGCCATTAGAGCGGCTCAAAGAGTTGGGTGTGCCCACGGAACTGCGAGCACCGACTTTGTAAATCTAATTAAAATATCAATATGTTCACTGGAGTCCGCGTTGACAATTTGATTTCACGCCTTGTGCCCTCGGCCTCGCTACCCTGCAATGCCACCATATCAAATGTTAATACAATGTTACTACACGGCTTTGTTTTTTATTTGATCTGAAATAAATCAATGATTTATGAAAATTTGGTCACAAAAAGAAGGCTAGGTAAATGCATTATTACGTGCAAGTCGCTACTTTATAAAATTAAAAAAATACAAATGAATTCTAGGAATGTGCATCAATTATCCCGTGGACATGATACTTTTGACTACAATAAAGACAACGACTCCTCCATGAAACTGATATATTTTTCGTTGAGCGGCGTGAAATGCTACAAACTGTCAACGCGCAATCAATAAGAACCCTTGTTTTTTCTACCGACAAGTTCAGGTAGCAATACAAACAACAATAAAAACGTGACATATCAATCGCCTTTTTTTTCTGTCGATGTCGCAAATTCGCACAAATCAAACATTGAAGTGTTAAAAATTTCTGATTACAAAGGGCTTTTAAAGTCGCCTGACAGGGAGCGAGCAGCAGCTTTGTCACACGGAATCATTAGTTAGCAAATGTCAAGCCCGAATCCGCTTCTTTTATTACACAAACAGCCTTACAAGACGTTAAGTCAAACAAGTAGGTAAACAACTCGCAACTTATATCGTGATTTATAGTTTCTTTTAATATTGATCTTAAATGCTTTATTTGTATTTCACTTCTTACTGTCTCTACTACACATTCCGATGTTTTTTCTACGTAAAATTATGATTATATGTGTGAAGTAACGGACGAGATTTTTATAAAAATATGCATATTAAATTAGTTGTACAGATACCTTGTAATTGTACCACGTTGGCAACCTCTACTATGTGACATAATGGGGGGCCTGGATTTCTAAAATACAGGCCTAGGCTTAATTTAGACTCCAGATCTCCCATAAATTACAAAGTTTTGTTGAAATACCTGTCAACTTAATTATGTATAAGAATTTAATAATTTGTGGAGATAAATAAACATTATTTTATTTTTTATTTTATTTATTTTATTCTACAGACAGCGATATTAATATTATAAACACCATTAATTTCATAATAGTTTGTCTAAATAGGTAGTAAGGAACAACTGTTACAATGCACGGCTGGCGCAATATTTCATCGCGTCGTTCCGCAAAAACGTAACCCTTTTTTTGTTTTCTATTACAATTGTCACCCTTTCACTTCCATTTCAATTAAATAATGTCTGGTCATTTGTGTCGGGCGGGAGATCAGCAGGACTGGCAGTGTTGCGCAGTCGCGCAGTGTCGTGTTCGCGCCTCCCTTAACCCTCGGCGCAAAGTGCGCGTCATCCTGTGAGCACATTAATCACTCCTATTATTAAACTTGTTATTGTGTTCATTTGAAGATAACGTTTTATAAACGGTGCCGTCCGTTCACAACAAAATAAGCTTTATGTAATAACGTGTAAGCGAATGCTTTCGTAAAAACCGTTGATTAATGATTATGCTCTATCGATAACAACTAATCCGATTAGGATTAAGAAATACTTTTTTTTTATTTATGGCAAGTGAAAAGTCGTTCTAGTTGTGTTCTAATTCCGCAGTGTGTTTTTTAAGCGAGCGGTAAAACCGTAGCCGTACCTAGGTGTTGAGAAGTCCCGAGGCCACTGGCCGAGCGACTGATTCTGTATACAATCTGTGCCACGAGCCAGTCGGCATGACACAGGCAGGTGTGCCTGCGTCGCAACTCGCGCCGAAATAGACAGTCACGATGAGGTATTTCCGATCGTAGCTTGACGTAACCATGCGCCGCGCCGCCCGCGCCGCCGAGGTCTGGCGGAGGCTCGGCGCGCCGTCTATTTCTAAGAAGCACGTAAAGTCCATGACGGTTTTCCTTATTTACCTTAGATATTTAAAGAATATAAGTACACGTACAAACTTGTCAGAGTTGTATTAAACAGTAGGTTATTTATTCCACCTACTTCCCATAAGTACTTTAGTTTAGTTAAAACTACTGTAAAGGTAGGTTTTAGTATTATATTTCTAAATCAGCTTAGTAAAAGTAGAGAAAATTTGCAGAGCAGGGTTTAGCATTTTAGATACCTACCTACTTCCTATAGGCGGGCACGGGGCAATGATTATGCGTTGGTCACGCGTAGCATAGGACCTGCGTAGATGCTGCTCACAGAAGCTGAGAAATAAAAAATACCAAGAGATCCTCTCTTGGTATTTTTTATTTCTCCATTGTGGAGTTTTCGGTAGGAACGATTTATTTAATTGTGGATGTCCCTTCATCTGGATGAACATAAAATGCTTGCAAGAATATGACCTGCGTGTGCAATAATTTTGATTTTGATACTTATGCAAAATAGTGGGCAAAAGCTTCCTTTTGGTAGGTACATATACAGGGTGATTGGAAGATGGGTGCAAAGCTTTAAGGCGAAGATAGTACAGGCAATTCAGAACCATTTAAGCCATGGTTGTCTTAGACGAAGTCTTACCACTTTTTTTTTACCAATTTCTTAAGATTTTTTTCGAAAATTCCCAAAGTTTTAACTAAACTACTTATTTATGGCCAAATTGAATGATAAACGAATTCATTTTTATTGTATTTAATTAAAGTAATGTGTAAGCAATCTAGCAAAACATGTTTTAGGCCTCTGTGTCGTTAGACATTTTTTTTACAGATATTTAAAGTTCATAACAAATTTTAAAATTCATAAATACTTTTTGTAAACCTTATTTTAAAAATAACGGAGCGTGCTTTTTTTGTTCAAACCTTTTTGAAAACATGCTTGATAATCGCTTTTTCTATTGAGGTAACATTTACGCGGATATCTTACAAATTATTAAAATTAGGACCTAAAAACCAATTTGAGGGAGAAATTTTAAATTTTTAGCAGACTAAATAAAACAACATTTGAATTTAATTTATTTATGTTTCATGTTCAAAATGTTGTCCGTGATTTCTAATACAAGCACGGCTCCGTCTTCTCACTTCTGTTGTTGTTATTTTCAACATCATCTTCAGCTTCATTGTTTCAAACTCTGAACTCATTCTCTCTATCAGTTCTTCTCTCGGGTTTATTTCCACATTCGTATACACTAGCTCCTTGGCCCGGCCCCACACGATAAAGTCCAGCAGGGTCAGATCTGGTGAGCGAGCGGGCCAAGGGATGGGTCCATCTCTGCCAATCCAGCTGTCAGGAAAACAATTATTTATGTGTTCCCTTACATTTAACATCCAATGCGTTGGACAGCCGTCTTGCTGAAAGATGACTGTACTGTCTCTTGCGAATATCGGGACACCGGTTTCCTCTATCAGCTCTGGTAAATCCACTTGTAGAAAGTGCAAATCATTTTCACCATTGAAAGTCTCCGGTAAGAAGTGGGGCCCAATCAACGTCCTGCAAATTACTCCAGCCCAAACATTGACAGAGAATTTCCTCTGAAACGACACCTGCTTCTTAAAATGCGGATTGTTGTCTTTGGCGGCCCATTCATGAAGGTTATGAAAGTTTGTAATGCCCTCCCTAGAAAATTTGAATTTGAAATCAATCTTGTGGACGAATGAAAGCAAATTTTCTAGGGAGGGCATTACAAACTTTCATAACCCACACAACATATGGGGAACACTTAAATAATTGCTTTCCTGACAGCTGGATTGGCAGAGATGGACCCATCCCTTGGCCCGCTCGCTCACCAGATCTGACCCTGCTGGACTTTTTCGTGTGGGGCCGGGCCAAGGAGCTAGTGTATACGAATGTGGAAATAAACACGAGAGAAGAACTGACAGAGAGAATGAATTCAGAGTTTGAAACAATGAAGTTGGTGATATGATGTTGAAAATAACAACAACAGAAGTGAGAAGACGGAGCCGTGCTTGTATTAGGAATCACGGACAACATTTTGACCATGAAACATAAATAAATTTAATTCAAATGTTGTTTTATTTAGACTGCCTAAAATTTAAAATTTCTCCCTTAAATTGGTTTTTAGGTTCTAATTTCAATAATTTGTAAGATATCTGCGTAAATGTTACCTCAAAAGAAAGAGCGATTATCAAGCATGTTTTCAAAAAGGTTTGAACAAAAAAAGCACGCTCCGTTATTTTTAAAATAAGGTTTACAATAAGTATTTATGAATTTTAAAATTTGTTATGAACTTTAAATATCTGTAAAAAAAAATGTCTAACGACACAGAGGCCTAAAACATGTTTTGCTAGATTGCTTACACATTACTTTAATTAAATACAATAAAAATGAATTCGTTTATCATTCAATTTGGCCATAAATAAATAGTTTAGTTAAAACTTTAGGAATTTTTGAAAAAAATCTTAATAAATTGGTAAAAAAAAAGTAGTAAGACTTCGTCTAAGACAACCATGGCTTAAATGGTTCTAAATTGTCTGTACTATCTTCGCCTTAAAGCTTTGCACCCATCTTCCAATCACCCTGTATAAACCTAGCTTGACTGTCAGACCACAGACTATGTACCTATGTATCTGTCATCAATCTATTGTTCTTACCCCATGAATGATTATGTACCTATGTATACTTAGGAGATAAAATTTCAACTAGCGTCAGTTTATAATATACGTAGTGCATTGCACACATGAACCTGTACATTTTCATTTCATGTTAGTTTTAATTTGTTTTTACAAAATGTTCCTTGCTTATGGTTCTGTGCCAAATAAACGCTTTTCTTTCTTTATTTCATGTTTTTTTTTTTTTTTTAAAGTGCTATTTATATAAAATAATTAATACAATTGCAAGATCCGACGCGCGACGTTTACGTTCACACACCTTATGAGTCAGACAGTAAGTAAGTTGTTCAAGTGGACTCAACCGGAACAGAACCAGTATTTCGCTAAAGCCTTGTTTATGTCCAATTATGTAAATAGCGCAATCTCACTGGGATTTTACAGTATCATGCAATACGAAAGTTTTTTTGAACACGGAATAGGGGAAATCCAATAAGTATAGATATGTGTTAATTAATATATTCTATAAATGCATCAAGGTGTTGGTTTTAAAATAACAAACTGTGGACAGTCCTACTTAACTAGACAGCAGACAAACGTATATTAATTTGCTTTTCTAAAAGCATTGTCCTGTAATTTAATAAACTATCAAATATAAAAGTATTCCTGGGTGGTCATGAATTGAACATATTACAGGGGGCCTAAAAAGGCCACTTTGAAGAATCATAAAAGGATAACATTATGAATTATAATATCGCGAAGACAGTCCGTGTTTTTCTTTTTTCGCTGCACTACGTAGGTACAATCAAAGAGATTGGGATTTTATTTGGATTGGATTGATTGGTATTTTATTTATTTTTTTGTATTTTAGCACATACAAAAAAATTACTGAAAAATGCTTCACCAATGGGATTTGATACGATTAACTTAACAGTTAACTGTCCATTATGTTATCCTTATATGATTCTGCCAAAGTGGCCTTTTTAGGCCCCCAGAACAGCACACATTCCGGCTAAGTTACAGCAATTTCGGAAATTAAAGAATGATTCTTACCGACTTCAAAAAAAAGTAGGTTATCAATTCGACACGTATATGTAATATTATTGGAACTGGGTAGTTCTTCGAAATTTGATTCTTTGACTGATCCATATGGCCAAAATTTAACTTCACTTTCAGCTCTGTAACACATGTTCATATGAAAATAGGTATACCCATTGACATAATTATATATTACTTACTGTTGAAATCATTGGGTATACCAATTATCATATATTTGAATGAGGGACTCGTTTTTATAAAGTAGTTTTCAAGATATTGATTTTGCGCCCAGATGAATCAGAATGTGTTACAGATTAATCAGAAACAGAAATAAAAAGTAATAAATACACCGTTGGTTATGAATGTAAATTCTAAACAATAATTATTAATTCTTAAATAGGACTAAGACATATCAAAAGTGTCATATTTAGAACAAGATTATACTCCTGTCATTTTTTTATTATTCAAAAGGTTATAGCTAAGTAAATAATATTAAATAAGATTAAAACTACTGACTTGTACACAGTAAAAAATTGGACAAGGAGAATTACGCAACAAAAGCGCTCCTTTCGTGCTGGAGAGGGGAAAAACTAATTTATTTTATTATTCTTATGGGGTTTTGACCATACGAATCAGGCACAGATGAATCAGGATTTTGCCTACAATCATGCATAACTCATCATAAATACAGACTTCATTATTTTCATTTTTCTACACGAATCTATAATCCAAAAGCATCACACGAAACACAGATTGAAGTTTTAAAACAATAAAATAAATTTTATAAAGTAGGCATTGTAATTAGGATGCCACCTGAACCAAACATAGATGAATCAGGTATTTTCCTTCGTAACACCGGGATCTAAGCCAACCAGGCTCACGTCCACCTTCTAGGTCGTCCGTTGCACGACTGGCTTCCCCCCGCGGCGCGCGGGGCCCGCACTGGAAGCCAGACTCTCAAATTTATTACCCGACCAAGTACGGTCAAGCGCAGCTTACGCCACATTAATCAGTATTTTACGCCGGACACTTCTTTTTTACTTATTTATAAACAGACTAACGTAGTTATAACTAATACACATTTTTTTTGTAAGAGGACAATTCATTTCCTTTCAATATAATTATCATTTATATTGATGTATCAAAGGGAAAATGCGACATCGACCATTTTGTTCCGGAAAATGGCAAACGGACGCGCTATATGAATCAGAAGAACGAACTTAAAATATTTTTATTGTACAAAATAAAAATATTTGATAAATACTTATAAAACCTTGGTCAAATTCTAGTGCAATATTTACAACAAAACTGGTTTTTTATTTGTTGTGGTACTTGTGGTTCGCGCCAAATATTTTCAAAACAATTTGAAATTGTGGAATTGTTACAAAGAAGAAAAGCTTTGGCATCAAAGAAATTGTAAGTATTAGATCAAAATCCCGTCACAGATGCATATTAGTTTATTAGCACCTCTATATTCAATGTTGTATAGATTGACTTACAAAACAAACCGTGTGAAGAATGGATTTTTCTACGAGTTATAAGATTATGTATTCATAATATCATGTTACATTAATAATCTCGATGAAATGTACTAACAATGTACAACATAAACACACTATACCATACATAAATCAACATTGAATGTTGACTATTCATCAAGTACAACATTCTGTCATTGCTGTGAAACATTATTCGTAATACCAACGAAAGTTAACTTGTCACACACATGTGTACAATAATATTATTAAATATTATTAAATAAATTCATGTAGTTTACAAGTTGTTACAAATAAATAGGTTTCTTAAATAGGCTTTGTAATTCGCCAGAGGGACTGGAACTCGTTATGCCGTAAGTCGAATGGGTTGCAGACATCGCGAATGACCTTCCTCTGTATTTTTCTAGCTTCCCTCTCCGCATACACAGTTAATAGATAATTATAGTACGGCACCGCCATTATACTTAAATTGTTTAAGTTCACAGACAGAATTCTGTTACCCCTTTTCAGTTTTTTCTGTTTGTCGCGGTTTCTCGTCTACGAAAACCATCGACGAGAAACTTGTCATAGGAAAATGTCAAAATTCGAGAAAATTTAGCGCGCATGTTAGAGCCTGACGACAAAAACAGGTTTGACAGAACGACATGACTTCTATGTCAGAACAACACGACCTAAAAGTGTCGCCACGTTAGCTCCCATCGACAAACAGACATATGTCGTCTCAGCACGAGATAATGCGTCTACAAAATTTTGTCGACTTGCGCATGTTAGCCCTGCAGGTCATCTCGCCATCTCTTTCTGGGCCGGCCTCGGCGGCGCCGAAATTATTACAAACAAATATTACAGTTTTTACTTAAAACAAAAAAATACGATATAAAAACAATTCAAAAAAATTAAACCGACTTCAAAAAGAAAATAATTAAGTAGGTAACTCAAAATTATGAAATAACTTTAATTTCGGAAGCCGCCAAAAAACTAAAACTAAAATACAGAGCCCAAGACACCGACTTCCGAAATTTAAGTTATTTCATAATTTTGAGTTAATTATTTTCTTTTTGAAGCCGGTTTAATTTTTTTTAATTGTTTTTTTTTTTATTTGAGCTTAGCTCCTAAATTCTTAAATTCTATAATGTTTACTAATATTTATCAAATACTTTCCAGAATTCATTCGTATCTAAAGTTGATAGTAGACCACTAAAGAAGGACCAAGCAGGTAGGTACTTTACATCCATTTTTCTTCCCTTCCGTTACTTAATACTATTTCCCATTTTTGGTAGACGTCAAGCAAAGTTTTGATGGTGAACCAACCCACCACACACCACCACAGTTTTGGTGGTGGTCCATCAGGTGAACCAACGGCCGGTTTCGTCAGAATGGGGCCATTTTTATTTGAGGTCCAGACCAGTTGCCACTATTGCCAGTAGGGACTTGGGAAAAAAACTACTGCCTGATTGATGGCGCAGCATGATTTCTTGGTTATCGTGGACTCCAACTTTAAAAGAGATCCGGCTTACAGACAGTATTGTATCCGGCAGCTATAAGTAAAATAATAACTAGAGAATAGAATGCAGCGACATTCCTATCTTCATGAACAGTTAAGTAGATAAATATTGCCGGTATTCCCCCAACGCAGGTTATTCCGGAGCTCGAGCGATTGAATACACTAACACTTGAGAGGCAGATCTTACGTAATCAAATCACACTATGTAGATTGTCGCTATTTCATATTTTATAAGATAGAAGTACATTAGAGATTACGGACACTGGACTTTCCTACACAAACTCCATCTAGGTACAATAATAAACTTTTCACACCACCTGCTCGAAAATGTCAAATTATATGTCAAGCAACCTTAACCTAAAGTGAGTCATTAGTGGCCGGGGGCACAGCCGGTCAATAATGTTGTACTGGATTTCATTATGACCCGCTGGTCAATAATGTGATTTGAATTTGGAATCTCACATGCTCAGCTAAATTGGCAGTATAGTACTAACAAACACCCTTTGGTGCCAGAAAGAGGAAAGCTATTCTCGATACCCTTACTACGCGTGGATGATATTCTCGATTTCCTACAAAATCATAACGACTGCTTCTTCATATCGTTGCCATGTTTTCGAAGACATAATATTGTAAGAATAATTAGATAACTACGAACCATTTTTTAAAAGGGATGGAATAACATTAAAACTGGCATTAATAATAACAAATACCGTACCGCGCCGTAATACCGTAATAGTAATTGGCTGTAACATTAGTTAATTTATTTTAAGTAAACTGCGCAAAGATTGCTGTGGATTTTGTGAATAAATAATAAAACCTATCTATACTACAGTCGATTTATCACATTTTATCAAAAATACTCTATTTTCAAGAGCGTCTCCAATGACGTTCTAAATTCAAAATGCATACAGCCAATCATCCAAAACCATTCTACCAGCCCTGTATAAAGCTTAGTTTACATAAACGCCACTTCCATGAGAGTGATATCAATAGACACACACGACAAAACCGTAGAAGAGACTTTTTTTTTTGAAAATCGAATTGATCGTGTCTTGGCTACTTATTGGTAGACGCAATAAAGGCGCGAACTTTTCGCATTTAAACTTTAAATTTATCAACAAAGTATTATAAAATGTCGAGTGATGAAAGTGATTGTACTCCTGAATTCATTACAACCGAAGCTAATAATATTTCCAATGATTTACTGCCGGAAAAGTCAAAGGAAACTTATATAAAAGCCTACGACAATTTCCAAAAATGGAAAAGTACGAAAGGCGTCACGTCCATTTCGAAACCAGTTCTATTTTGTTTTTCGTACTATGGCTATTATTTTCTCACAGTAGGTGTAAAAAGTAGAGTATCCTCCTCTGGGCTAAAGGTGTCTTTGCCTTGGGCTAGCTTGAATCCCTCGCTGCATTCAGGATTCTTGTATTAACTCCCTCGCTTCGCTCGTGAGTTAAATCCCGAATCCTTCATTGCACTCGAGATTCAATATGACGCCCGTGACATAAGACACAACTTTAGCCCCTCGGTGCATAATCTACTATTATAGTTAAGTGGTATACAATGAAGATATAAACTACACATAGCCAATATTAGGTTCCCCTTAGTGACTATCACTTGAGACAGTAGGATTTTACGAAATCCACTGGTAAAAAATAGGCCTTTACCTACCCTACAGTGGGACAATAATAGGCTGGTATCATTGTTATTATTATAGGTAATCTGGTTATGTGACACATTCAACCTTGAGCTACAATTGTAATTATTTAATTGAATTGCAGAAATACATACCTATATTTTTTATGTTTGATTGTTCTATAGACAGTGCATTTTAGGCGTCATGGCTTTTCGTGCGAGATCATTGACATACAATGCCTCAAGTCAATGGCACAATGAATAACTTACCTACTTATCGACAAGGACACGCCACCATGCGCCATGCAGGGAATTCCAAAACATAAATATGGTAGGCCCGTGCCGCGTGGTCGACGACACCACGGCGAACAAATGTTTTGGAGAACGTATTCACTTTCACGATAATATTTAATTGACAAATACCAAACATCTTTTTCCTTATAGCAATATAAGCTAATCTGAAAGCCTGCTTGCGAGAAAGTTTTTAATTTTTGTGATCATAACAGTTTGCAGCTCTTTAGACCGTAGGTGTAAGTAGAATATAGGTAGGTATAGGTTAGGTAATTAATTTATACCTACCTATATTCTACTGGCGGGCTATCAAGGTAGTAGTCTCTCAAATAGTTCATGTTAATTACCCTACACCACGGATATGCCCTACACATTACAATTGAAATTGACGCACTAAATTGCATGAAGTGAAAAACGTAAATGCTAAGCGTTTAGTAACAATACCGGAACCAAATATCAGAAAAGCATAATATCATATAGGTACTAGCAGCGCCCTGCGGTTTCACCCGCATAAGTTTTGATCCCGTTGGAATATTGCGATTAAAACTATCCTATGTCCTTTCCCAGGACTCAAACTATCTCTAAGATACCAAATTTCATCTAAATCTATTTAACGGTTTACGCGTGATTGAGTAACAAACATCCAAACATCTTCACAAACTTTCACATTTATAATATTAGTAGGATATGCTTTTCTAGTATATTTAAATGCTGTATATTTGGATGCTGGTGGATTTTGAGTCACAGTTCTACATTATTGATGTATTAAATTAGAATTTATAGGGAAAAAAATGGAAGGAACTCCCCGAGCTCGTCCCGCGTCACATCGGACAATCGATGACGGCGAGTGAGACGCAAACGGAACTCAGCAAACCGGTTTGAATTTACTCGTACTACACATTAGCATTCAATGCGAAAGGCCCATGACTCAGATACACACACCACACGAACTCATAGCGAAGTTGTATCACTTGAACATTTTATAAATAAGAACTTATCAATACCTAACTCCTAAAGTAGGTAGTTTGTTTGGCAACAAGTTATGGTGCAGATTTAACACCTCATTTTATTCAGAAAAAGGGTTTCCTTAGCATACACAGCAAGGTACATAAACTAAAAGAGAAAGTTACTTTTCATGGATCTTGTGATTGTGAATACAACATTGTAATGTGTTGGCAGGTATCCAGAAAGAAAACAATTACTAAAAGGTTCCGCTACGCGCCGCACCCTCATTACAATATAATAATAGTCGAAAGTTACACGCCCATAAAACAATAGTCCGTATCGACGAGCCGGTCGGACCCGTCCGTGACTATGTCTGCAGTTTACACGTTTACAGTTCTAAATTTAACAAAGGCTAATTTTGTTGCATTTTATTACTTTGAAATAGGATCAGCACCCATTAGGGCACTTTTTGCCACGCCTTTTATTAGGGTGTCGTCCGAAGGCCGCGCGGTGAAAGACAAAGCGGTGACCGGAATTGCTCGCATAAACAACGTCTGACGGCTTCTTTGCCGGTTTACGACCGTCCACGGCCGCTGGTTTGCAGCAGGCGGCCCGCTCTAATGAAACGGCCATAATCTTTGAATTTGCACATGCATGCCTCGTAAAATTAATGCTTGAAATACTAAATTAGATGGATGTATGGACAAGTTCCAATTAGATCATTTTATTAGGGTAATTTCGTCACCCCGGCCGGATGATGAGTTTCATGGACGACAAGGTATTCAGTAGCATCTTTGGGTGGGGTTTGGATTATTTACAGTTTCAGAACACCTACCTCAGGCCCATCTTAAATACATTTAGACTAAGCTGGCTATATGAGGTGTCTTAAATTCCTTACAATTTAAGTATTACTTATTTAAGTCGAAATTATTAGGTACTCAGTAGGTACCTACCTAAAAACCTCATAACGATTGGTTGAAGATTGAAGATCATCGTTTACTGTGAGCCTACATATATGGAAACAGCACATGCAACACTGAAATACCTGGCATTATTGAGAGATGAAAAAAAAAAACTAGGTTTGAGAAATACGAATCGTACGAGTTGAAAGTATAGGTATCGTATTATATCTAAATACGATACCTTCTCTCAGCTCTCACTAATGATAGATTCGATGATTACCTACGTGTTTTTAGGGTTCCGTACTTCAAAAAGAAAAAACGGAACCCTTATAGGATCACTTTGTTGTCCGTCTGTCTTTCTATTCCGTGAGACCCTCGGGAACGCGAGAAGGTATCGAGTTGAAATTAAAACCAAAATCATCAGTCCCTTGAAGCTGTGAAAAATCTAACTTCTAAAATAACGTAAAAAAAGATACGGCCGTTCATGTCGCAATAAACGTATATTTCGACACTCAAGGGAATCATAGGGTACTTGCCGTTGACCTAGAATCATGTGATTTGGCAAGAAGCAATGTCATATAGCACAGATAAAGGAAAAAATCCGAAAACCGTAAATTTGTAGTAACATTACGAAAACATAATTATTCCCGTGGAACCTAAACTGTTTACATACCTAAAATTATTTTTTTTGTAAAGCTCTGAGTTTTGGTTCGTTTTGGGTATTTTTCATTCTCAGTAAGAAGGTCTCTTCGTAGAATATCGTACACAACTGTCGGCGTCAAGCTGACAGAAGAACAACAGCATTCAGCAACATGTTTCAAAACGAAATTAGTAAAGAAATTAAGGAACAAAAAACATTATTTGGAAGGGTGGCAATAAAATAAAAGATCGTAACAAATGACTCAACTGCCCGAACGCGCCTCACATTAAAATACATGTTAATGGGAACACGTTGTTGTAACCCTTTTCTATATTGTGTACTTTTTGTTTTATTCAGGGGTCAATGCGTACTTTTTGCTCTACATCTATGAAAAGGTTTATGAATCAATTAATTAAATGTCTCCACGGTCATTGTCACTGTGTAAATATGTAAATGAGTGACTAAGTAACAAAGCTGTGATTTATTGGTCATGGTCATAAAAAGCTTGTACTGGTAGCAGCCGAGGTGAGAAATACGGAACATTTTGTTCAGTGCACTATACGTTAAACAATATGAACTCGACATGTTAACAATGACAAAACAGGATTATACCTACCGGACTGGGCGCAACGAGGAATAATCTGTAACGGTATACTGATAATAATATTAGCCCATGCAAAATGGGAATAGGTACTTAATATGTAGGTAACCTAAGCGTAACCTGAAGACTCCCGAACTCTAGTTTTTGGTTCTACTACGGTTGATAAGATGCTATCTATGCTGGCTTTATTACTTACCTAAATTCTTAATTTTTTTTAAATAAATTAGCATGTAATTCTTATTAAAAAAATACATCATCTGAAATGGAATAAAAACAACACAGTATACGAGTATTTCTATACTACAGGCAAATTTACGAGTAGGAACTTATCTAAAAGGATGTGGTTTACGTCGCGATATCACATTAGCTACACTATAAAAGTGTAAATTGTATCTAATAGTATTAGTTACTGTAACTTGTTAGTGATAACAAACTTTGTGAACTTTTACAGTTTAGCATGATCAAGTCCATTCCTAATAACCATGATTCTTACGATTTACATTGGTGTCATGGCTATACCTAATACACCGACGCAAAGACAGCTATTAATTATGAAATTGGAAAGCTAAGATAAGATGAATACAGTTAGAATCCAGTTTTATAAAGTTTTATTTCAAATGTCTTTTAAAACGGTCCAGTGCACCGGGAATGTGTAACAAACAATGTATAACATTTATTCTACTGCAGAAAGGACAAACAAAAAGTGTTGCCTGAATGAACAACTGACTGGTACAAAGTGAGCTAAAAAGACAATATTTTCATTGTCACTCAACGCTGAGGCAAAACCTTAGACACAAAACAAAAAGTAGAAGTATAAAAATGTAGAAAGCCAAAGGCCATGGAAAGGGCTGCCTAGTGGCTACGTCTGGCATTATCAAAATCACCACGCAATAACAGTATATCTTTAAAAAAAGTTAATAGCCTAGTCGTAGTGAATCTGTCTAAACAGAAAAAATAATGGTTGTTGGTTGAAACTATATGTGGAAATCGATTGTCATGGTATCTAATGCTGAGGAATTAGGAAATTGTTGTGAAGAAAGTTTTGAGTATGAATGTGCATGGCTATCTATGAGTAGGGGAAGTGGGGAAGGCCAAGAAACGACGGATGGAGTGTGTGAATGATGATATTTATGACAATAGAAAGATGGACTACCGAGATGAGGACTTATAGAGAAATAAGGAAGAAGAAGACATGATATGCCGACCCCAAATAAATTAGGATAAGGGCAAGAGAATGATGATGGTTAAAATTATAACAAAACCATGGTTTGGTTATCAATTAAACTTTTTCCAGTAGTTAGTTAGATGTAAATCCAACTTCATAGTTTTAGTTTAGTTCATAAATCGTTATCAGGTTCTACCTATATGGACAGTGATGAAATTAAAACTCGTGGGCGTGAGAATATTTTTGTGGGAACTACGTTATCAATTACATATTTTTATTAAACAGTTTATAATAATTTGGTGCAATCAGATTTATGGAGTCACATGTCATCTTCAAAAAACATTTAAACGTGGAAAATTTATGTTACCGAGTATATTTTATACATCAATGCCGAGTATAGGTACTTAGGTACAACAATTTTGATGAAAAGGCACACCTAAAAAAGGAGTCATAACATAATGTTTAAAAAAAATACTATGCTGACTAATTATTCCCGAACAAAAACAAAATATCTCCTACTTCTTCCCAGGTTTCCTGAACAGCCTTTATTTTTACCGTTACAGGCAAAAGGATTCTTTAGTCCAGACTCCAGCTGTGGACGGCATGATGTTGAAAATATGACGATAGTAATTTATTATAATTTTTATTATTGTCATATCTATGTCGCAGCCAACTGGTTTAATTAGCCGTTTAGTAAACCGCCTAGCCTTTTAACTAAACGGCGGCCATTCAACTAACGGCCTGAATGATATTCAATTATAGTTTAGGATGGAACTGTAACCAATCACGCATGAGCCGAATTGGTCGCAGTAACTAAGCCAAGGCACCTCGACCAAATGGTTTAGGTTAGAACTGTGATCAACCGCGTGCGAGTCGAGAGAGCGAAGCGAGGCGAGCACTATCTACCAAAGGCCAGGCAGGCGGTTAACTAAACGGCTAATTTAACGAGTTGGCTGCGAGTTGTGAGTGCGACGTCTATATCATATACTGGCTATGATTTTGCTAATAGTCATTTTTACCAAAACTTAAATCAGGGTAGTAGCTAATGTATCATACCATGAATATGTAAACGTTGGGTAAATATATTATACAATTTTGGCATCCTGAAACAAAGATCACTGGTATTAATACAAAAAAAATAAAAGGGCCTAACATAGAACCTTGAGGCACTAAGCCGTTTTTTTCTACCAAAAATGAACCTTGTTATAATAATGAAATACAAAAATCTGTATTGCACAAATGCACACCCTGATAAAATTCTTATTATGAATTTTATTGACACGTGGGAGGGTGTTTCTAGTTTCGTCAAAGCTCCGCTACAGCTTGCATAAAGATCAAACGTTGCGCGCTGGCCACGTGGCCATCCCTTCAACAATAAAGAGATACGTGACGAATTCTAATATTTCTAGTATGATTATTAGAACAAATAGGCAAGTGTTGTTCTTTGATGTTGAGCACCAAGTACTTACCTACATTTATTTTCGTAACGCTTTTAAGTAAGTAGGTACCTAAGTATGTAGATAGATTTTAACATTTTAAAAACTACCTACTTACTTCGCAAATAATTATACTGAAGTTTGCTAAATTAGTGAATCAGTTATGCAATTTTCAGTCCAAAGCTGAACTTTAAGAGCATGCAGATATGTTTGTTATACCATGTACCTATATAATTATGTAGGCTGTCCCAGCTTGGTAACTGCGCCATTTTATAATATCTAAGTACTTGGTCCTTATGCTTCTGACTTCAGTGGACCTACCTCTTGTACCGTCTTCTACTTACTCACGTCGTGTTCTTTGAGGAGTATATTTTAAGTAGCTACGAAATGCGACAACAAAAACAGTCCTTCAATAGAAAAAGTTGCAACAATTCCAACACTTAACGTATATTATCGAGCGCCGATCGTACTCGGCGGACGCTTTCAACAGCACTCGATACATTTCACAAGGCCCACCGCCCTTTGTTACCAAACAGACACATTAAACGGTTCGCCTGACTGCGATCATTGAGACGTTTCACTTCTGTCCAAATTTTTAGATCTATATCTGCTAATTGACACTATATTTGTCTAATCCACCACTACACCTTGGACAGTAGGAAACTATTGCAAAACAATATAATCGTATAAGTGCGGTGTCTTACGTTATTGAGTTAAATTTTTTTATTTGCTGCAGCTTATTCTTTTAAAATACATCTTCAAACTAAAAGCCTTTTATGGTAACAAGATACCCTACGTTACGATAAAACAAGAGTGAAGATCACGCTAAAATTCACAACCGTAACAATTATTGTATTAAAGAATTATATAAATTAAAATCATCTGTCAAGATAATGATAAATGATTTTTAATTTCGTACAAACAGTTTCAATCATAATAATATTTTAAAAGCTAGATGAGGTCGGCGTTTCCTATCCGACTTACTTTGTGAAGAAAGGCCGAAACAAAATCAAAGAGTTGCAGTCTCTTTTAAAGGCCAGACATAATCTTGGTCAGATCATGTGAGGACCATGTAGATAGGTATCTGAAATGGTCTTTTGAGTTATAATTCTGTAATTTCATAAGTAACAGACACTGAAAAGCAGCTTTCTATAAAAACTAAAGTGATAGGTACTCTCATACTATTGGGCCTAAAAAGGTCACTTTGGCAGAATCATAAAAGGATAACATTATGAATCATAATGGACAGTTAACTGTTAAGTTAATCGTATCAAATCCCATTGGTGAAGGATTTTTCAGTATTTTTTTTTGTCTCAATCAATCCAATCCAAATCCAATCCTAATCTCTTTTATTATATCTACGTAGTGCAGCGAAAAAAAAGAAAAAAACGGACTGTCTTCGCCATATTTACGATTCATAATGTTATCCTTTTATGATTCTGCCAAAGTGGCCTTTTTAGGCCCTCTGATTTCCTCCGACTAAAAGCTGCAGAGTTATATTCACAGACTTGGACGTCGAGTTCAGACGCCATAACAATAACAAGAACGTGTTAATAATAATCAGTAGGTACATACGAGACCCTTTTATTGAAATTTATGCCATGATGGAATACAATTAGGCTACTGGGCGTCCAATAAGTGCAGCTTTCATGCCTTACAAAAATATCACGTTTCACGCGCTCTATCGCATCCTGGGATCCTACTCCCCTTTTATAAAACTGTATATATAACGTACATTTATCTCGTTACAAAGGAACAAAGGATCTGATACAACTACATAAAACACTTCAAACGCCGAAAGAGGATAATGCCCATCATTATAAATTCATGTGTTTTGTCGTTTACAGTATTTATTTTGAACAGTTTCGAGGGGGAAAACCCTCTTTTCGCTTGAAAGCTCCCGAAAGCGCGTAGAGAAGGCGTCGGGCGGTGCCGTAGGGCCCCGTCATTGGCCCAGTGTTCCCCACCCGGCGGAGACTCCGCCCTGGTGGAAATGCTCCCTGAACCTTTGAGCGAGCGTTCATTCAGTAAGCGTTTGTCGCAGTGGCAGGTAGTCGTGCCGCACGGTTACGAGTATTGCGAACTAACACCCATTTGAATCATCGGCGTCGCTGAGTCAGTGTGGTGCGCGTGTTAACACTCGGGTGTGATGGTGAATAGTATTCTAGTGTATTCTTAATCTTCGTGTAATGCACGCCATGAGTGATCCAGCTGCTTTGGCAGGCATGTTGCCTTTCGATTCCATCGGACTGTACGAACAGCCGAAACCACGTTTTATCTTTAAAATGCCGCGGGTAGTTCCAGATCAGAAAGCCAAATTTGAATCAGACGATCTCTTCAAAAGACTGAGCAGAGAAAGTGAGGTATGTAATGTTTCTAAATTATTATATTCAATTTTAAACGTCAAAGTATAGCTAATTAAACGCGTTATTGAAACCATTTTAATCGTAAGTTAACAGGAAAATTAATTAAATTATTAAGTCATCCGTTTGGAAATATTGTAATTGTTTTATTTGTATTGTTTTCCTTTTACAATATTTTATTCACATTTTATTACTTTATTGTATTCAAAGCTACAAAAGTACTTGATGGACCAGAGCAATCCGTAGACCGTAATTCACAATAGGAACATGTACGTGAGTAGCTAATTGGTGTTTTGGTGACGTCAGGTGAGGTACACGGGCTACCGCGACCGGCCACCGGAGGAGCGCCAGATGCGGTTCCAGAGCGGGTGTCGCGAGGGCCACACGGAGATTGCGTTCACCGCCACCGGCACCAACCTGCAGCTGGTTTTCGACCACTCGCCCTACAATAACCGAGGCTGCGACTTCCAGAAAGAGAGCGGCAAGGTAATAAGTAATGTAGATATTATTGTTCTTTCAAAACAACTGTTATCGCTTCGGGACTACATCATACGAGTATGTTCGAGTATAACTCATTATAAGTTCCTAATATGGTAATATAGCATGGAGTTGCTCGGCTGATTATGTTGTGAGTAGGTATCCTAAATGAGTAGCTAGTGCATTTTCATAAAAATATTTGTCGCATAAAGCCAGGCAGGGTTTTTCCACGGTTTTTCCAAACTAAGCGAGATAGTAGATATTATGCTCGTCGGGCTTAAACGGGCTACACATAAAAAATGGAAACACAGGATCAGTATAATAAGTAATGCAACGCGATAGTTATTGTTTATAAAATAAGTTAAAATGATATTAATAAATTCATTGGTGCCGAGATGGAACTAAACCGCTCGTCGAAGCACGTAGCAAACAAGCCACATTTTGTAGTGAAAGGTAACCTAGACCTATGCCTATAAATAATAAAAAAATTGACCTTAATCGTTATACGTCATTATGAACAGGTAATTTAATAAGTTCGTAATAAATACCAACATTAGTTTAATTAAGATCTCAACATCAACCAATATTGAATTTAACAACCTACATTTTATCTAGGGAACGTAAAAATGAATTCGGCCATAAAAGCTATTTCTGTATTTTTTTTTTTTAAATTAAGAGTTTACATAGGTTCATAGGTACCGTGCGCGGGTTCCTACAATTTCACGCATCGCTGATCGTAAGGCCAGAACAACCTCGAATATCGAACGAAAGGTAAAATCAAGAATATTAAGTAGGTGTTCTGTGATTGTGGTGTAGTTACCGAGAGAGCTGTAGGTATAGGTAGACGATTATAATTACAAGAAGGCGAAAAGGATAATACCTATTTCTGATTCTAACAACACACATCGCCTATAAGTTGGAAAATGGTGATTGGAGATTTCTTGAAGAGAATCTCTGCACTAACATAGTTGTAGAAAACACTAGTGAAATATAATTCAAAAGGAAAAATAATGTTATTTGAGTTAAAAAAATACAATTGTCAATAGATGTTCATGACATATTATAATTTACGTATATAAATTAACCTGAACCTGAGCTGTTGAGAGAGATCGAGAGGTTCTATGGACAGTTATACACGTCAACAAGTAACCCCGTTATGAATCTGGCAAACGAACCGAGAGCTAGATTGACCCGGCACTATACCGAAGACATCCCGGACGTCAGCCTGTACGAGATTAGGATGGCTCTGAAGCAGCTCAAAAACAACAAGGCGCCGGGTGATGACGGAATTACGGCCGAGTTGCTGAAGGCCGGCGGAAAACCCGTTCTTAAGGCCCTTCAGAAGCTGTTTGGTTCCGTCATACTCGAGGGCAAAACACCACAGGCATGGAACAGAGGTGTGGTGATACTTTTCTTTAAGAAGGGCGACAATGCCCTTCTTAAGAATTATAGGCCCATCTCACTCCTGAGCCATGTCTACAAGCTGTTTTCGAGAGTCATCACGAACCGTCTCGCGCGCAGGTTTGACGACTTCCAGCCTCCCGAACAAGCCGGATTCCGTAAAGGCTTTAGCACCGTAGACCACATACATACGCTGCGACAGGTTATACAGAAGACCGAAGAATATAACCTGCCTCTCTGCTTAGCGTTCGTGGACTACGAGAAAGCCTTTGATTCGATCGAGACATGGGCTGTGCTGCAGTCTCTTCAACGGTGCCAGATCGACTATCGGTACATCGAGGTGCTGAAGTGTTTGTACGAAAACGCCACTATGTCAGTCCGACTCCAGGATCAGACCTCGAAACCTATCCTTCTGCAGCGAGGTGTAAGACAGGGAGACGTTATCTCTCCGAAACTGTTCACCGCTGCACTGGAGGATGTCTTCAAGGTTTTGGACTGGAAAGGGGCTGGCATCAACATCAACGGCGAATACATAACTCACCTTCGGTTTGCCGACGATATCGTAGTCATGGCTGAGACTATGGAGGACCTCAGTACAATGCTCGATGACCTCAGTAGAGCCTCCGAAAGAGTGGGTCTTAAAATGAACATGGACAAAACGAAGGTCATGTCAAATGCCCATGTAACACCCACTCCCATAAAGATCGGAGACGCTACACTCGAAGTCGTGGACGAGTATGTTTACCTCGGACAAACTGTCCAGTTAGGTAGGTCTAACTTCGAGAAAGAGGTCAATCGTCGAATCCGACTCGGCTGGGCAGCGTTCGGGAAGCTACGCAATATCTTCTCGTCCCACATACCGCAGTGTCTCAAGACGAAAGTCTTTGACCAGTGCGTGTTGCCAGTGATGACTTATGGCACTGAAACGTGGTCGCTCACAATGGGCCTTATAAGAAGGCTAAAAGTCACCCAAAGGGCAATGGAGAGGGCTATGCTTGAAGTTTCCCTGCGTGATCGAATCAGGAATGAGGAGATCCGCAGGAGAACCAAGGTAACCGACATAGCCCGCAGAATTGCCAAACTTAAGTGGCAGTGGGCAGGGCACATTGCTCGCAGAACAGATGGCCGATGGGGCCGAAAGGTTCTGGAGTGGCGACCACGTACCGGAAGACGTAGCGTTGGAAGGCCTCCCACAAGGTGGACCGACGACCTTGTGAAGGCCGCAGGAACCCGTTGGATGCGAGAAGCACAGAACCGGTCGAAGTGGAAGTGCTTGGGGGAGGCCTATGTCCAGCAGTGGACGTCTTTTGGCTGAAATGATGATATAAATTAACGTCCCCACCTACTAAAATGGTAACCCGAAATGTCTTACTTTACAGGACAAATAAAAACGTGTTTTTTTTCGCGCATTAAAAAGAATTTGGTAATTTATCATTATACCAAATGAAAGTTATTATTCGTTGTTCGCTATCCATCCTTCTCACACCAATCGTCTATAAAACAGTAAACAGTTTAATTTAGAAAACTAATTCATTAAAATTTATACTGTGGAAAATGTAGTGAACATTCAGCTAACATAACATATATGATATTGTAACAATAGTTTGCACTCGTGTTCGCTGACGCAACTGTATTGCGCTATTATAGATAATAGATATATGTAGAGCTATTACTTATAGGGTTGTTCATGTACAGAAGAAATGTGTAGTGCTTCCATCGAATAAAAAATATTTTTTGATATGATAGTGACAAAAGGATTAATAAATCTAGTAGACGCAAGCGCAACCAACTCTGAAGATTACGAATATCATCGTGTAATTTTACAGTAAAGAGACTTTTACAATTTTATTCGGTGGAGGCATCGAAATACCTAGATATTATGGCATTTGGTGACAGGCAATAGGTATGGATCTAAATAAGGAAACCCTCGGAAATCAACAAATATAAAGACATGTAAATATGTCTATTGCTATCTGTCGTCGAGACTACCACTAAGCAAATCCATTCTTGATGACTTTTGGCGTAGCTTGATAGGGAAATCAAAACCTTTATACCACGTAGGCGAGGCACGCACAGCGATTCTCAAATACAACACAATAAAACTGTATGAATCATAGTTATTACGCTGACTGTTTAGTAGTACCAATGTAGCAGTGGGTAATACTTGATAGCCTCATTTGTCAACACGCGGACGCGCGTCATCAACGAAAATTAAGACATAAAAATAACTTTGAAGCCGCTAATGATAAAGCATAAAGGCATAACACCGCATATAACGCGTCGGTCACGCTTTGCCGTAGCTTAATGCACTCTATGCGTGAATGACATCTTTCTTGAGAGAATCATTCTGGCTCAACTAATGTAATGTGCATGATGATGGGACATGTGAACGAATTCATTTAGGAGCTAAAATTACCATTACCAATTCCATTCATAGAAGATAATATGGAAACTAGATATTTAGTATAATGGATCGTTGGGTTGGGTCATTCGGTGGACCAACTATTTCTGACAACCCGAGATCTTTTCTGACCAGAGACGTAACAAAAAGTTAGACCACTGATGCTGAGTTCAAAATCCTATAGATTTTGAACTGGAATCTTCCCACAATCTCACATCCATCCATCCATATTTGTAATACATAATTATTTATTTGAGGTAATATTAATATACATATTACCTCAATGCGATCAGAGAGCAGAAAATTGTATTTTGCCCTCTTTGATAGGTACTACTCATCCCTGCGGCTACTTCTCAAAACGTCACGTCTGTAAACTGCACTCATTCTGTGGAGTAATTAAATACGTAACATGTTCACAAATATATCTCCAAATACCTATAGGAAGATGTGTAAAATGATGATGAAGTGTGTGAATGATTTATCAAATCTAAATTGATCACACATTGTATGTTAGGATATGGCTAGGGCTCTAATAGGGACTTCTGGAATTCTTGACTTAAAACTTGGAAGTTTGATTTGTTAGGAATAAATAATGCTCACAAATCAGGTCAAAAACTTTTGTGATTCAGAATAACATAATGTGACATGTTAGATTAATTGTAGATAAAGTGTTTTCATTGGCTAAAGGTGTTGTTAATTGATATTTTGGATAAAAATACTACATTATATAATTAGGTATATAATAAAATACTACATTATATAATAAAATACAATTTTTTAGTTTCTGTATATAGTTTTAGTTAAGTTAGGATTTAATTTTGTTATTTTTAGTTTGTATAGCCAAATAAAAAATACTACATTGTCTAGAAAGTCAATGTAGTATTTTTATCCAAAATATCAATTTGTAGTAATTGCTTTGCCATAAATAAGTAGGTTTTATGAAACGACTAGATTATCACTATAGGTACTATCCCACTCTAGTCTATGCAAATACAAAGGACAGTCTCTTTCGAGAAGTAATGGCGATCGATTTAAAACCGTTAAAAATCACACCTACATACATATCAGGTTTTAGGCCAAGCGCGCACCACGATTTTACTTTTTGCGACACGAATCGCGCTGTAAAATATCGCAGAAAGTACAGTGCACGCACTGCTATAAAAAAATCGGTGTTCATTGCTCAGTCTCACCATGGATTCGGTACAAGTTGCTTGTCTCCAACTTGTCTCTATTTACTACTTCGGAGGGGAATAAGAAATATGAAAAAAAAATCGTCAATACTGGACTCATCCTTTTACAGCGGATAGATTTATTAAGGCTTTTGTTTTATCAGAAATACCATGATCTTCGGCTATATCCCAAAAAATCTATGGCTATTATAGAATTCAAATTTAAGCATTTGCTAGATTACTGAGAATGTTCCACGTCTAGCCTCGTTTCGTATTGAGACCGCCCGGCCCGCTCGACAGGCCCGAGCGCGCGTCTGTCGCTGTGCGCGCGGGACCATACAATTCCATATGCTACAGTTTACTTTCGCGAAAATCGCGTAACGAGCAAACGCAGCAAATTGTGACAAATCACAATTTTAAAATCGCTGTGATTTATTACTCGAATGCGCGCGCATTGCCGTACATTCCTGCACCAAAATTATCGCACGACAAAAAATCGTGGTGCGCGCTTAAAAAGAAAAAATCAAACGTTTTTTTTTTAAGAAAATTAATCGAAGTATTGGCCATTGGTGAAGATGTACTTTTGCCGTTTTAGTGGAAGTTCTTTGATGGTTCTGCTATAAAAATACTGCGGACGGGAATCGATGAACTCTTTAGAAGCGTTTTTCACCACCTCGTAGGATTTGAAATTTTTCGCCTGAAAAAAATTATCCAAATTTCGAATGAAAATGGAAATTAGTTGTTACAAGGCCTGGTGAGTATGGTGGGTGACGGAGAGTTTTCAGTCGTAACTACTTTAAATTTTGAGACGGTCAGCGGTGCTTCGACGCGATTTTGTTGTTGTTGTTTAGTGAGTTCATTAGGGATACCGGATAGAAAATTTACAATACCGGTATTCTGGTATTAGACTACTTTTTTTCTACATTGTTTTTTTTATTATTTTGTAGTGAAACTAATAAGTTTAAAACAATAAAATACAAAACAATAAAACACAACCAAATGCTGTTTTTTAAATATAAAAAGCACTTTTTTAATATGATGACACAAAAATCGCATTAGGTCGCCAAAAATTGCATTGGGCTGATTTTTTGGGATGTTGTTAGGATAGTACACACATCAACACCGTCTAGGGATATTTTGTATAAAGTTCTTAAACTCAAAAAATACTGTCCAGTTTTAAATTCTTTTGATGAAAGCTTATTTTGTAAACCTTTTTGAACGATTCTAAATTTGAATTTGAAAAAATAAATTAAAAACAAAAGATTTACGCGGCATAATGGTAGCAAAGTCCGAAGGTTTCATTTACGTACAGTAGTTTTTGGCTATTTTTTTGTGTCAAATTTAAGTTTTACAACAGGCTATCGGTTAATTTCGAATTAATGTTATTGTGTGCATCATGCAGCGGCGCCATTTAACCAGAGAGGAAATGTTAAGGGCAGTAGGCATGCTCCAAGCTGGGGCTACTCAACGGAGTATTGCTGAGGAGATTGGAACAAGACAAAACGAGATATCAAGGTTATGGTCACGTTATCGTGCTCCTGGTGAAGTGGCTGAAAGACACCCAGGCGTGACGCGCATAACCACTCAACGACAAGACCGATTTTTGCAAGTTGCCGCGAGAACACAACCAAATGTTACGGCCATGCAGTTGGTTTAGCTCCAGTCAGAGCATCAGTTGCTTGTGAGTGACCAAACTGTGAGGAGAAGGCTGCATGAAGCTAACCTTCATGCTCGCAGACCGCTTCGTACTCCAGCACTACGCCGAGGAAATCGTGGACGACGACTAGAGTGGGCTCGTGAAAATTTGCTCTGGGAAGATAACCAATGGTCTGTAGTGCTGTTTACCGATGAGTCCCGGTTCGGTTTCCATCCCGATACACGTAGAGTACGTGTTTGGCGAGTTCCTGGTCGTGAGAGTCGTCTGCAACATCCTCAGGAAGTCCATTCATACCACGGTGGGACAATTATGGTTTGGGCGGGAATTCGTGTTGGTGGAAGAACAGACCTCGTTTGGATCAGAAACACCATGGCGGCTGAAAAATACCGTAACGAGGTGCTTGTACCAATAATCTACCCCCATCGACTACAAATGGGCCAAGAATTCACGCTCATGCACGATAACACCCGTCCGCACACAGCGAGAGTGGTGACGAGCTGGTTGCAGGAGCACGACGTATCGGTCTTAGGCTGGCCCGCTCAATCGCCTGACCTAAACCCCATAGAACACGCGTGGGACATGCTCCAAAGAAGGGCTTTGAGGAATTTCCCTGCAAACATTGCGACGGAAGAGCAACTTTTTTTGCATCTTAGTCGGACATGGGACAATATACCGCAGCAAGACTTGGATAACTTGATCCAAAGCATGAAAAACCGTTGCAGGACCGTTATTAACGTCATGTGTAGTTTTACTGACTACTGATTTTTCACATAACTGTTAAAAACAGATTAATTTTTCCTTATTTTTCACTTTTTCTTGAGAAACACATTCATTGTTAGTTTTACCATTATTTCAAGTTTTTTCATTATTTGAATAAAAATTTGTTTACGCAAAAAAATAGTATATTTTGAGTAAATTGAGTAAATCCAAAATATCCCTAGACAGTGTTGATGTGTGTATGTATACAAAACTGTATCTGGAGTTGTATTGGACCTACAGAGTTATGGCGGTGCTCAGATTACGTATACTTTAAAAATGTGTTGGATATAAGTCAAAAACTGCAGAAAATCCGAAATTTCGAGGTTCTTCGAGCACCATGCAATTAGCACAGCAGGTCTTTCGCAGCTGCAAACTTCGTTTTTCACTATTGGTATCTATCCTAACAACATCCCAAAAAATCAGTAAAGTGCAATTTTTGCGACCTGCGATGTCTTAATAACATAACTTTAAGTTTTAAACAAAATTTCGTTACAAAAATAAGTCTCCTTTTTATTAACCTTACACATCAGTATAAGAAAAGCAGGTAAATCAGTATCTATCTTTATGTTTCTATAAAATAAATATCTTTACAATTACAATCAACATACAATATTTTTGACTAAAATCACATAAAAATCAGTAAAAGTTGTTTATGCTACTTTTTAGGCTCCTTCCTGATTTACATCAGTTTTTTCACTTTCAAATAACACAACCTTGCCTTTCTCTTAGTATAAACGCGTGGTTCTAATGTTTCTTCTCCGATCACTGTTTCACTCTTAACTCGCTTACATAAAGCGTGTGGGGGCATCACCTCGCCTTTTCCCCCCTTTCTTCTCACTTCAGGAATTTAAGGATAGTACTTCTATTCTTCTCTGTACCTCTTGCCTTGACCGAGAGGCAAAAACAAAGACTACCGATTTAATCCCATTCTTTACCTGCGCAATTAGTAATAAAATGTAACTAACTCTGAATAATTGAACCACCGGATAATTAAAATACGCAGTTTTTAAAACACAAGCAGTTTAAAAAAAAATACAATATAATGTACAATAGAACGAAATTGTGACAGTAGTTTCTACTGAAAATAAAATAAAATCACCGATACCGTAATCCCGGCGGTAGGTATTGGATATTTCAATACCGGTATTGAAAAATGACAAAAAACGTCCGGGATCCCGGCATTGAAAGCCCCATACGGTACCCACTTTCCGAGCTTTATTATCTTTCCAATTTGAAGTAAATGAATCAGTATCGATTATCACTTACTTTGAGGGCTGCTGCAAGTTCCAACGTGGTTTGAGACGAATCTCCTTCCACTATGGCTTTCAATTCATCGTTATCGACTTACGTTTTCGGTCGGCCACGGGGCTCATTGTGGAGATAAAAAATTTCAGAACGGGAGTGATCAAACCAAAAACGGACCGTGCGTTCCAATGACTATCTATACAACCTCGTTCACATGAGGTACCATGTCCACACACGTCGTTAATATTGCGTGTTGTCTGTGCTGCGTTGGTGCCTCGACGGAACTCGCCTTCGAAAATAGCGCGCATTTTCGATTTTTCCATGGTTACAGAAACAGCTATATGAAAAAAAGAATCGAACAGCAGGAAAACAAATGAACAACTGATTTTGAAAAACAAAACGTCATGCTATATTAGTAAACATTAATTTGCATTGAATTCTAGTAGACTGAAAGATCTTCACAAGAGACAATATCAAAAATCGGCAATTTCTTAGGTAAGGACCTAATACATATAGGTACATATTTACAGCAGAGCTCGTCGGTCTGCCAGTGCAAATCTTTCTGCACGTTCTTACTGTCTAAATCTGTTACTTTATAGAGGAGCACATTTGGTGCCTGGTTATTGAATGTAGCCCCTTACAGTGGAGCCCGCCTGCTGCGCCGCTGTATGAATACTTATATTTATTTACACTTGGTTCATTTAACAAAGCGCTCGAGTGTGCACGAGCCCTCGTCTGGTAACGATGTTTTATTATAGCGCACTTCAAACTACTCGTAGATTTCCTATTTAATGTAATAGATATAAAATGATTGATAAATCTCAATTTGAATTATAGATACCTTAACATTAGATTAAATTAAAATGCATCTAGTCAGTGACACTACAATTTGCAATTCAATCAGACCTCAACAATAAATACGTTAATAATTAAAATGATAACACAACACACTAACAAGGCTGCTGTTCTATTTTACGAATCTCTTTGGATTAGTCTCCCAGGAGATAATCTACTCTATCACACCACCCCCTTCTAATAAACCCCATGCACTTGACTGTAGGGGGACGCCTTTAGGAAAAAAAATGGCATCAATGCTTTTCTCCCTCGGGAAAGGGGGAAAAGCATTTTCCCAGAAATCGATAGTGGAAAAGCGTCACGATTGGTGGGAGTCCCGACGCCGCGCCCGCCTCGCCAACATGGCCGTCGCGCGACGTCCCTGCGCCCCTTCTCACTATCCCGACATCCCGACTAGTGAAAAGATAATTACAAGGTTTTTTTTAAACTTTCATTCAAAAATACCATTGAACGTATTATTTTATACCAAAATTATATATCTGCATGTAACAACGGATAATTTTAATTATAAACATACGGCAAGCGTCTCGTCGGTTTTCAGTATTACAAGTTTAAAGGAACCTAAAGAGAACTTGTTATTAGTTAAATTGCACCCTGGTCGAATGTGTGGCACAATTAAAGGTTTGTTGGAAGCGGATGCGGCAGCCGGAACAAAGGCAGCACGCGATCTGGATCCACACGTCTGCCTTCTGTCGTGTTGTCCTTCTGCTTTGTTACCAAAACTTGCAATTACTTACCTGCCTTATTGTATAAAATGAATTTAAAATATAAGGAACACAAATTCATTCTTACTTGATGTGGTTCTACAGATATCTAGCTTAAATAATGAGATGTCAACAAAATGTAAATCTATCAACCCGATTCCTTAGATTTGTTAAAGCGTGGTCCAAGAATGGACACATCTACCTGTCCATTTTTTTAAGGATCACTTCCGAGCCATATGTGACTGATAAATGCATTTCAACTTTTGCCACCAACAGTGTGGCAGTTTTTGTTTATATTTTTTGTGCAACATTTTGAAAGTAGCTTTTTGTCAACAGGCCCACATCGTATCCCGATTTATAATGAACGGCGTGTGCGTGAGGTGGCGGGGCTGGATTGACTTGGAGCGGCTCGACGGCGTCGGCTGTTTGGAACTGGACGAGGAGCGAGCAGCTATCGAGGACGCGGCGCTGCGCGACCAGATCGAGCGGTACAACCAGCGCCTGCGCGACTTCGAGGACAAGCAGCGTGCGTACCGCGAGCACGGCGAGGAGCTGCGCGCACACGCGCACGTGCACCAGCGCTGCCACCAGCCGCGCCAGCCGCCACACGCCGCGCACCCCGCACACCCTCACCCGCCGCACCCAGGCCACATCAAGCCGCACTCGCAGGGCGCGCTCATTTCATAGATACAAACAACTACTACAGCATCACCATTCATGAGTGAGAGGAACTATAAAGACCTCGAGACGTATGCGAGATGTTTCGTATTCCGGAATTAATAATCAATACGGTTTTAGAACGAAGAGTTTGCGTTACAAACACGATAAGTACGTTTCATTTTTCATACGTCCAGAGAGGTGCTACGTTGTTGGAAATGGTTGACGAGCTAAATACTGAACGTTATGTGGTTTTCGATAAGTCGTCAGAATCAAATGGCTACAAGCAGCCATAGTGGGTAGTATTTTATAGAAAGCCCTAAAACTTTTTGATTTACCTAACTGCCAGATTCACTTCTAAACTTATGAAATTATCAACTTGTTTAAAAGTTTTTGTAGGTGCATTTTAAGAAGTGTTACGTCTTTATCAACTACCTCTAAACACGCAAAGACAATGTTATCTAAAATCAAATTGAAAGTACTTTGTGGGTCGTGTGAAGTCACTTGGGTAGGTACCCAAGTGCCTTCACACGAACTGAAATTGAAATTGTAATGTAAAAAACATGTACGTACTTACATGTTTTTTACATTACAATTTCAGTTACATTTTCTTTGAATAAAACATCATACAGTCTACTGTAAATAAACAAACAAAGCAGAACAAAGGAATCATGTATAATATCATCTTCTTATTTCAAAGAATGGCTTTTACCAAGCATTTATTACTTTAGTCGTTTTATATTGTCGTCGTTACTCGTCGTGATTAAAAACATCGGCGATATATGCAATGTTAGTTAAGCAAAGTTAGTTGTAAGTAAATGTATATATTTCTATTATCATGTAAAACTAATTTTGTTTTGCAAAAAACAACAACCTTTCAAAAATCGTCTGTTGTGAAATGAATGTTGTAGGAGTACCAGTAACAGTACGGAGGCATTTCATACTTCGTAACAGGGTAATTTCGAACTGGCGTATATCGCACTCGTATGCTTTCTAACTAACGATACGTCGGCCTTGCATACTTCGCTCCAGTGAACTTTCGAACTGGCGTACATCGAGATCCTGTACTTTAGAACTAACATACGTCGACATTTCAAACTTCGACATTCAGTAGCGGAGTCCGTCGCGCCAGTCTGCGGGAGACTCAAAGCATACCTAAGAACAAGTTGTACCTACCTACGCATAGAATAGCAATCTTAAACATATTAAAATTCTGTAATAATTCATTTATACTGATGGATCCAGTCGTTAGGAATTGATATTTTTCTCATTACTTGTAATTATTATTAATTAACGTTCTTGTTCAGTTTTTGGTACCGACATGTTATTTATTTTTAATATGATTTTATATGTAACGAAATATAAAGTATTGTGATAATAAATGTAAATAAATCTTTACTGAATTTTAAACATGGGTTCGATATTTTTTACTATTCCCTTTTTCGCTACATATTTAGGTGACTCGTGTGTGTCAGCGACGGACCTGTCAAAGGCATATGATCAAATTCATCAAATACTCAGCTCAATCGGATACCAACAAATGGTCGAAAAATGGTTTGCAAATTTTGACGGACAACTTACATACATACAGTGCAAGCTAAATAAAAGCTTGTAAAAATAACCTCCGCGGGACTGTTTGAACGCCGCCGCCGTGACTGTCAACAAGCTTTCATACAACTCTGATGACGGTGTCTACACACGGCCAATGAACAGTAGATATATCTACGACGATAAAAACAAGAGGCATAGAAGGGTTCCTTTTTACCATTTTGGTACGGGACCCCAAAAATATTTATCATAGATTGCAGGCAGCAGAAGACAAATTCCCGTAAGTATCTAAAAACATTCAAAATCTAGTCGCAATTCAATCCCCAAAAATAAATAATTAAAAAAATTAAAACACACGCCTGCCTTTGAAAAAGTGAATTAAAAAATTGAACTAAAAATTAATTAAAAACAAGCTAAATGATTTTAGTGTTGAATGGGTACAAGTTAAAGTACTAAATAGGTATTTACTGTGCAATTTAACCGCCATTGTGTCCAAAAGTGGAAAACTGAAAACCAATCTTTTCAGCGAAGTCTCTAAAGAATAGTTCCAAGGAACCGTCAAGGAAAAACTTTAATGATAACTTTTATTTTTTAGGTTTTTAGGAAATCGATATCGCGCAAATAATAACGCGAAACTATTTTTATTTCGGTTTTTTAATTGTGATTAAGATCTCTGAGGCGAGTTAACTAAAAACTAATCTTTTCAGCGAAGAACAAAGAACAGACGCCAACCACCATATCGAAAATTATTCCAAGGGAACATACTACATACATACAAGCTAGCGGTTTTTTTAATAAGTTTTTCTATGCGATATTGAATAGTACCTACCTACTGTTATATTTATTTAATTTCTTTTGTTCTTTTGTATGTTATTAGTGAACGAATGCATATTGAATACTACTGTTATATAGTTTTGTTATGTACTAAGCAAGCTCTAGTCGATGATAGTAAACGTAGTAAATTTTTTATGAAAAAATTATATATTCCGTTATTTTTCATGAACCATGGCTACCCATTTATTTTTATTTTCACCAGCCTATGTTACCCAGCATTACGCAACGCTTCTAACGATACCGCCGTTTAGAAGTTATGGTGGAAGAAATAAACTCGCAAACATACATGAACCCTGAAAACATAACACTCCTTTTTTTGGGCAGTCTTGTAAAAATGTAGGGAATGGGCTGTGTGGGCTCATATAGACGTTCAAAAAGTGCTGATTCTCATTTCTCAGCCTAATCTAAAAAGAGGACTTTTGATTTTGTCTTTTGAACCTCTACGTAAAACTTTGCTGCTACATCTTCGCTACGGAAACGCTACGCTGTTGCTACGCCTAGGCTAGTTGTATAACGTTGGCGTAGCAGATGCGTAGCGTTTCCGTAGCGACCGACGTAGCAGCTTCGTAGCTTTCCGTAGCAGTGGCGTAGCGTTTCATTAGCGTTGGCGTAACAGCTACGTAGCGTGTCCGTATCGGGAGCGGTGTGTCTCTAGGACACACCGCCTACACTTCACGGAGGACATCGTGGAGTAAGTGCGCCAGAAGACGAGGTACACGCCGAGGGTGCAGTTACTGGAGTCGCACCGCAACTTCAAGGCGTTCGTGGTGCGCGTGCCGAATTGCTATCTGCCCGTCGTCATGGAAGAAAACTTAGCCGCAGGACTTGGTGTTCCGTCGCTTCCACGGAGAAGTACCACAGAACTGTACAAGAGTTAGCTAGTGAAGTACTGTTTTATAGTAAAAATATGTATGTAAAGGTATTTATGTATGGGCCTGCGTCGCCTGAAATAAATAAATAAGTAGTGCCATTTCGTAATGTCACACTACGTTACTCAATATTTCCGTCTAAGCGTTGAAATTAAATATCATTTTATTATAATGATCAAGTAACTACCTGTTGCGAACACTACGAAGGTTTCGATATCATTTTATTATAACGTGAGGGCCGGTGAGGGTGGCGATCCCTCGAAAGTTACACGCTAGTGAAATAATGGACATTATTAGTCGTCGGTGGCATGTTTCGAACAAATGCCAGTCGGTCGGCAATCGAGCGCACACGCGCGGCGCACCTGCGCCCGCGCCGCCGCCCTCTTCCCGCCCTCGCTCATTATACGCAATTTACCCGACTAACGAAATGTTCATAATATTCATGCTCGCACACATTGAACGGTGTTTTAAACGTTTTTGTTACATTTAATGATAGTATTTGATACTCATTCTTCTTCTTCTTCAAGTAGAAGAGGTACTCATTTGAAATCCATAAATCTTGCGCACAACTTGGTGGCCAAGTGAGCAGTGATGGCCAAGTGGTAACGGCCGCGACTTACGAGTTGTAGGTCGTAGGTTCGAACCCAGACAGGCGCTTTAGTTTGTGTAAATTATTTCATCACCACTGCTCTCAAAACGGTGAAGGAAAACATCGTGAGGAAACCGGCATGTCCTAGAACCAAAAAATCGAAGACATGTGACATCTGCCAATCCGCACTGGGCCCGCGTGGTGGATTATGTCCCACTCCCTCTCACCGAGAGGAGGCCTGTGTCCCAGCAGTGCAGCAGTGGGAACATTATATAGGCTGATTATGATAAAGCTTGGCCGAACATAATAAGTAGGTAGGTAAATACCTCTAACCAGTTCCGGATTAGCCTATAAGCAAATTAAGCATAAGAAATTGCTTAGGGCATCGCGACTCGGGGGCACCATAAACAGCACCAAAAAAATATTTGCTAGCACATGAAAGGCAAGGCTGTTTGAAAACTAGCGCGTTTTGTCGGCAGGAGATGTCGTTACGTTCACGTTGGAAAAGCTCGATACTTTATCAATCTGTATCTATCTATACTAATAATAAAACTGATGAGTTTGTTTGTTTGTTTGAACGCGCTAATCTCTGGAACTACCAGTCGGATTAAAAAAAACGATTACTAGTGGATTGCTTAGGACATCAAGCGAAGAAATGTGTACAAGATTTACCTAATTGATATAGGTAGGCTATTTATTTTCGAAGATTAAACATCGCCACATAAGTAAGTATCAGCAGGTACTTAAGCTGTAAGAATGTATTTTATTTCTTTGGTAGAAATAAAATACATTCTTACAACTTATTTTATATAATTCATTAATTTCAGTCAGAATTCATCTCGATGAAGCATGTCTCGAAGACGTAGGTACTATGCGAGTTAAATCTAAGTAGGTAAATATAGCTGTGTGTTCACCAAGGCTTATTCAGAAAGCATAAATGAAAGATATAGACCGGATAGCGACATAAAAAGGCTCTAAAGAATGAAGAACATGATACAGACTGCGAGCATGAGGGTAGATTTTCGAAAATATTATAAGAACTAAACTGCCACTGCATGTCTCTATAGAAATCATGATGACATTGTAAGATATTGCAGAATTATACGCGGAACTGAGCATTATCCGGACGACATCGACACCATTGATGTTATCGCAGGGTTTTATTGTGACGTACGGCACCTTGACCGTCAAAATTGAGCAGGTACCTCCTTTATTGGACATGATCTCTGATCGATGCCACAAAAAACTTGGTATGTTACAAAGCATAAATCGGAGAACGCTATCCAGAGGCGGCTCAGAATGAACTCGTGATTTATCGGAGCATTCTTTTTGCGCAAAAAGCTCAGGTCAGTGTCGGAGCGAAGCACCAAAAGGGCATTTCGTGTAATCCGCGCGCAGACCGTGGGAACGACCACGCATCGGCTTATGAGGCTGTTTGATTATGATACTATCTACTTATTTCATACCGAATATTCATCGCATGGTAATGATAATACTCCTTGCGGTCAAATGGTCAACTTTTGGTACACTAGGTATATTATTTTTAGGTTTCATTTTACTTGCATAACGTCACACTACTCAATCATATCTAGGTAGGTAGGCACTAACGTAACACATTTTCAGTGTTTGCATACATTTACTTTATAAATTCACGGTTTATCCTACTGTTTTTAGGGTTCCGTAATTTTATATAGGAAGGTAAAGGCTTCATCTGAAATTCGATAATGGCTTTACCTAGATCATATACATTATGTATTTTATATCCTTGCTTACTTTTTGGTAAAATATGTAGACGTACCTATTTATTATAAAAGTAGAAACAGTAAATTTATTCAGAATTGAAATTAAATTTGCATAAATAACAACTGATAAAGATAATTAATTAGATAAGTAATACAATAAAATAAAAAAATATCCTAATCTAAGTAAAACTATTAACAAACTAAAACTATGGCGTCGAAAAATTCATCCGCATTACTGTCGACTGGTAGTATACCCAATTAGACTGGCGGTGGCGGTATTGCCACGTTGTATGGCAAATAGCAATGCGTCTGGCCAAGGTAAAAGCTAGTCCTTGGGTCACTGGTATTGGCAATTAGCCGTTTGGACATTCTACTAAGTACCTAGGTATGTTTATTGGATGATTGGATGGAAAACAAGCCGAGCGGCGGCTTACCTGATGGTAAATAGTCGCCGTTTTATAATACAACATAATTGTGACTCGCTAAGAGAAGTTGAGATAACTTTCTCCGGCGCGATCTCATGGCGACATGGAAGGAGCGACTGTCGCAACCCAGCGCAGGGCACGCCGCAATAGCGGCGATAAGACCCCTCTTTGAGGAGTGGCTAGAGAGGCGCCACAGCGCCCTCACCTACCGCCTGACGCAGGTCCTCACCGGACACGGATGTTTCGGGAGGTTCCTGCACATCAGGCGGGAGGAAACGCCCGGGTGTCACCATTGCCAGGATCGCCCAGAGGACACGGTGGAGCACACGGTGGAGGTCTGCCCCGCTTGGGCGGAGCACCGCCGTGTCCTCGTAGAGGCGATCGGCAGCGGCGGCGACCTCTCGCGCCCGGCCCTGGTGCAAGCCATGGTCCGGGGCGAGAGGGAGTGGGAGGCAGTCACCTCCTTCTGCGAAGCAGTCATGCTAGCGAAGGAGGTGACGGGACGGCTCAGGGAGAGAGCCTCCCGTCCCAGCCGCCGCGGGAGACGCTCCGGGCGTCGGGAGCCGCGCGACGACTCCCGGCCACCGTAGGCGCGGGCCTGCGGGCGGAGAGTAATGGGTAGCTCACCGTCCGATCAGGACCAGGTCCGTGCCGGACGGCGCGTACGTGTTCCACGCGCGCCTCAAAGAGATGTCAGCATCGAGGAGGGGCCCCATAGGGCCGAAGCCTGCCGGGTCAGCGGGATTGTCCGAAAGGGTTACCGCTGGCCCGGAACATAAAGGGCTAAGGAAGGAACACGGGTGGGTTTTAGTCAGTAAGAGTCTGACACTCCCTTCCGCTCCACCCAGAGCGGGAGGGGTCATTTGATGATTTCCCATCCGCAAAAAAAAAAAAAGTTGAGATAACTTGAAAGTTGTTTGAATGTGATACCCATCTTAACTGAACTTATAAGGCTTCCCTAAGACACGTGAGTCGACCAGTCTCGTCTCACACTTGAGTGGCGCGAGTGCACACGTATGTGTCAGGCTTCCCGAGGCTGACCCAACGACTACACTCCTGGCAGGAGCAAATCACTGTTATCGTGGATAGAGGAGGTACAAACTTAGAACGGCGCAATTTAAAGGTTTGAAAAATACACAACGGATGAAATAAAAATACCTTAGTTAAGTAAGTATACCTAATCAAAAGATCGATGAAAGTATGACACATATTTTTTCAGGATGCTACGAAACTTATTTTAACGGGTGTTGTCAGATAAAGACATTATTTACGTAACTCAACATTTTAATTATGTGAAGTTGTAAAACAGATAAAGCTGTTTATTTATACGACGTCTCTATATGACGGAGCTGCTGAGCAGATACATCAAATGTTAGCGTTTTATAGCCGACATCGCGCCAGCGCAACGAGCGCCGGCCAGCGCGCAGCGGCACTTTGAAACCGAGTACCGCCATCTCATCCATATGTTTCCTCGAATTAACGTCTGTTTTCTACGAAGAAAACGGCTGTCATAAAGCTCGTTATAGATTTTACGCACCCTACGTTAAACATTATTAACTGCTCGTTTGTAATAAAAAAAAAGTTAAACTCGTCTTGCATCGAATTGTAAGATCTTACAATTATAGAATTTAGTAATACCTAAGTAATTCAAGGTATGGTTGCTCTCGTAAGCTTATTTGGTGCTGGACCTTTTTCATTAGAAATGTACATAATTGAATTTTAGCCGTAATATTAAATAGGGCTGGACTTTGATTTCATACCGGAATGGTTTAAAAACAAATAGGAGGTGGCAAATTATATCTACAACCTAGGTACTTACTTAACAATTTCATTGATAATCAAAAATCTATAAAATGTAATTAATGCAGGTATATTTCAATAGAGCGTAGGTTAGCAACAGTAATCCTGCGCCACGTGCAGGATAATCCCGGCTAATTGAGGGCGCGCGGCGCTGATCCCTGGATCATCAGGTGCTCATCCTCGCGCACGGCGGTGAACGCTCTCGAGCACTCAACCGTTATTGATTAGATATGTCAAACGGCAAACTAAAGGAAAGGGCTTATTTTTATCGACAATAATATATTTTGATGCAAGTGTGGAACTTGAACACTCAAGACGGGTTTGCAGTGGAGCCGAAGGAAGGTGCAATCCGCGCGTGCAATGACAAAATTAAATGCACAACAATAGTATCAAGCGACGTTTTTCAATATACTTAAATACGAAGAAATAAATAATATATTTATTTATTTAAACATTTAGGTTTTTTTTTATTTATTTAAAGGAACAGCAAACTGTTAAGTCCAATAAAAAACCGGGCAAGAGCGAGTCGGACTCGCGCACCGAGGGTTCTGAACCATCATATGTTTTTACATTTTCATCGGCGAGGCCTATAATCATCAGAGAATTTTAACACTGCACTGCGGTGTAGAATATTGCAGTTTAATGTCAACGCCATCTCTTGACCGATAGTGGAACTAATGTAACTTTTGTTGATGATTTCTGAAAAAGTGTGCTATTTAGAGACTTTGTTTTATTTTTCCTGTAATCTTTACATAAACTTCTATCACATAGAATAATTTCAGATTTTTCTCTTTGCAAACTTCGGAGATAAGGGAACGGTATTTTTTATCAAAAGTCGAAAACTATGCGGCCTAAAAAAAAAGAAAAATGTTTGAGAATGTGCAAACTGCGCTCTTTCATATGATACCCCACATGCCCTAGTAGCCCCACTTCGAATTTATTAGACCCTGTTGTCCCTTTTTTATTTATCAGTCCCTGTTGCAAAAAATATACATATATTTTTATTTCTTTCTTATTTGCAAAATAGTTGGGCAAACGTCATCTAAAACTATTCCAAATTTCAAGTTGATAGCATTGTTCTTGAGATATCCAGCTGTGACAGATAGACAGACTTAGTTTCACCATAAGGCTTCCGTTTTTACCATTTCATTAGTAATTCTTGAGATATCCAGCTGTGACAGACAGACTTAGTCTCACCATAAGGGTTCCGTTTTTACCATATTGGTACGGAACCCTAAAAAAGAACTTACAACTAATTTAACAAAAAAATAATAATAATGTCATCGCCATTTTTAGTCCTAACCGTGCTTTGTAACGCTAAATTACAGATAGGATAAGTACTCCACAGCGTGCTTGGCTTGTATTTCTTTGCCAGTTCATTGAAGTCAGCCAAAACATTAATTATCTAAAAATTACTCCGCAAAATTCTTCCAGTGGATGAAATATTCAAAGGTTGTCTACCAAGTAGGTAAGTATTTTTCCTTCGATTTTGATAGTAACATGCTATCGCTTGCATTTTATACCTCTGTAGTGAGTATAACCGACGGATCCGGCGGCGGCGGCGGCGTCGAATCTACAAAAAATTGCTCTTCTTTCTAACTTGGTGACGTATGATATTGATAGCGTAACACTGAAACAAGCGAATGAAATTTGAGATCGGGTGTGATCGTAGACAGAAAGCTAAAATTTACCTAGCGCATTTATAAAGCAGTGACAATAGCCCACCCAGATACTTGAATTTTTGAAGCGCAACTCCGGAGGGCTTAGTCACCAAAGGACCTTGATCATCTGGTGTTTAAAAACCCGGTGGAGTGTTCTCTCTGCAAACAGGTGTATGGAGTCCTTTTTATGCAGTCCACTCGCAATGTGTGGAAAGCATAGGTAAACCGAGCTTTCACGAGACATCTTACTTTCCGCAAAGGAATGACAACATCTGATAGGTACAATTGTTTCAGCGTAAATCTGTACATTGAGATTGCCTCTGATCCAAATCACCCCGGGCCTAAAAATACCACTTTGGCAGAATCATACAAGGATAACATTATGAATCATAATATGGCGAAGACACTCCGTAATTTTCTCTTTTTCGCTGCACTACGTAAGTAGGAATAATCAAAGAGATTGAGATTGGGATTTAGCACAGACAAAAAAAAAATAACTAAAAAATCCTTCACCAATGGGATTTGATAAGATTAACTTAACAGTTAATTGTCCATTATGATTCATAATGTTATCCTTTTTATGATTCTGCCAAAGTGGCCTTTTTAGGCTCTCAGTTCTTGTACCTACGATTTCGACAAGCAGTAGGTAATTTGTATAATATCTTGTCTGCGTGTGGTAATACAAGCTCGTCCTCCATGTCGCTTTCCCACACTGCCAGTGATGAGGTAACATGTCCAAACTCGACTTATAACCCTCTGTGGAATGCCCAGAGCCATTGCCACAGGCCAGCATATTGCCGAGAACCAGCTTCCAACGTACCCACGGCTCTAACAATTCTTCTCAGCTCAAATGACGTCTTCGCTCCATAATAACGTTCTTTTGTATTGATTCAATTCAGAAGTACCATAGAAGTACCTATGGCATACATTTTACATAAGTAAGTACTTACAACATTTTAGACATAAATAAATCGTAGGTACCACTTAAATATGAATCAGATGGTAATAAGAATCAACACTAACCATTCGTTTGTTGTAGGTTATGTCGCTAATAAAGATCAAATTCTGGGAAGTACCTAATTAATGTAAGTAGGTATCTTACTTCCCAGAATTTGATCCTCGACACTATCGGATAGTGCAATGCAATCCTTACTCCCGTTTTTATAACAAGTTGCCAAAGTCGGTTACAGAACTTAGCGATGGAAAATTCAAAACCTTCATCAAACGTGTCCTTATCAAAAAAGCATATTATAAGATTAAAGACTATGTTGAAGACAAGGTAGTTTGGCAATAATTCCTTCTGCACATGTGGCTTCCCTGGCTACTCATTAACGGCTTAACTATTTAAATGTCTATTAACTGCTCTCAAATTACGATGTTCATTTTTTATTTACTTTACTTTATTTACTTTTTTGACATAATCTGTTTATTACTTGACATTATATACAGAAAATTCAAATTTTTTCCTTCTCTTTATTAGTGGTTGTAATGGTAATCATATCACTATAAAGGTTTTATTAGGTTTTTATTTTTTATTTATCCTTTTGATAGATTCTTATTTTGTAAATGTGAGGACTTTGTAGGCCTTGTAGACTTTAGATCTGTAGACCATTTTTTATTTTATCAAGTACCTGATACTTGTTGACAGGCCTACGCTATCCTCCCATACCTACTGTAATTTGAAAATATTGTAAAAGCCAATTATTTTTAAAAAGAGTAACCGTGGAGTTTCTTGCCGGTTCTTCTCCATAGGAAACGACCAATTGGAACCGTGCACCTAGCTTCTGACGTTTCATAAGTGCCCATGTAGGCTTATGTGAAATAAAATATTTTGATTTTGATTTTACAGTGTTTTTTTCTTCAAAATCAACGGGTTTGATTCCTGGCAAGGAAATATACAGACGCCAGCACATCAAGCTACTACAATCTGTCAAATTTCTGTAATAGATTTTCACCTTTATCGCTGAAGTATAAGGTTCAAAGTTGATTGGGAAAATTTGAGTTTCGGGTAGGTAGCTTGATGTGCTGGCGTCTGTACCTACCTATAACAGTTTTCATCAAAATCGGCCCGACGACGCTCTTTTGAGTATTTTTCGTAGGTGGGTGAATATCCCCACAGCAAATTTTACGCGTCCACGTTGAGAATCGAGGTGTTAAATGATAGGATGTTTCTTATTTTTTTTTATAGTGAACTACGTAACTTGGTTCAATTAGGGCCACATTTTTTTTTTATAAATGTGTATTTAAATAATCAGGAAAAAAAAAATCGCCTTGTAATTCAAGTTAGGTGGCTTGTCCCAGCTCCATTTTTTGATATAATTGCATTCACCAAAGTAACAATTTGCTATACAATAAAAAATAAACAAGTTCGTTAGTGTATGCTTATGACACATTATCTAAAAACAATTAACTGTATTAGAAAATCTAATTTAAAAGTACAGGATACTCGATCAAAGTTTGTCCAAGCAAAAATCAAAATTTTGGTGGCACATATTCAACATACTGTAAAATGAAGTTTCGTGCGTGTGCGATCAATCGCGTTTTATTATTTCACACCTCTCAGTCATGCACCGGCACTTGCGTGTAACAGGTGTGTGATTAGTGCTCTGATTTTCCGCCAAAAACGTAAGTATCATCTTGGGTGGCACGGGGGACAAGAATTGTTCAATTTTTGGTGGATCGATTTGCTGTTAATTTTAAAGTGTTTTAATAGTAAGGTACACATTATAGGTAGTGATTTGGGTTACGCATAAATCAGTGATATTAAATAAATTGTAACTTAAAACCCCTATTTTTAAAGATTTTTTTTATACCTGGTTTCAATGTTGGTGGCTCAATTTTGGTGGTTTTGGTGGCGTTTTCACGACACCAAAATTGAAAACTAGCCACCAAGTTTTAAGTATATACTGTAAGTATGATTTGTACCTAGCCAGTTTTTAAGTTGCAAGTCAGTTTGATTAGCAAATAAATAAATATTATGTACCTACTTGGCAGTACCTAAGTGGTCTATTATTATAAGGACCTAGCTTCATATTTTTAGAAATAGCTTCATATTTTCGGACTGACCGACTCCTTGACAATTTAAAAGTGTCTGTTAATGGTTTAATTGAAATAAATGCTTTGAGTTTTAGTTTGACCTACTAATGACCAAGTTTCTTATCATTATATTTTTATTTTATTGCTTTTTAGAATGCCAAAACAGACCACCAAAGAGAGGCTGCTTAAAAAGAGAATGGCAGAAAGAAGAATAATAATAAATAATAATAATGCAGTCATGCATGTAAAGCGAGGGGAGATTATGGAATCCGAGGGAATTCAACTCTCCGATTCCATAAGCCTCAGATCCCTCTCCTCATCCGAAAGCTATAAGTATTTGGGTATGTCGGAAGCGTTAGGCATCAACGATGCTGACATGAAGCAATCGTTGAAGGAGCGCTTCTTTTGTCGCCTGAAGAAGGTATTAAATAGTCTTCTTTCGGGCGGAAATAAGGTGCGCGCCTTCAATGGTTGGGTCATGCCGGTTTTGATGTACTCTTTCGGCATACTCAAATGGACTCAGACCAAACTCGACGCCCTGGATAGAAGAGTCCGTACACTACTGACCGCAAACCGGATGCATCACCCACGATCATCGGTGATGAGACTGTATATCCCGCGGAAGTGTGGGGGTCGAGGCTTTTTAAATGCGTAGACCCTCCACAACCGCGAGGTGTGCAGTCTCAGGGAATATTTTTTAAAAGCCGAAGTGGGTATGCACCGTGATGTGGTCGCAGTGGACAAGGGGCTCACCCCGCTCTCCATGGCTAAAGAGAACTGGCGCAAACCTGTAGTACTTTCTACTGATGACCGCAAGAAGGTATGGCAAAGCAAGGAGCTTCACGGGCGCTTCTATCGGGCTCTTCATGAGCCCGGTGTAGACTTCTTAGCGTCCGTATCCTGGCTACGTTTTGGTGACCTTTTCGGGTCTTTGTCTGTGCAATTATGGACGAAGTTATCTTAACGAATAACTACCGGAGACATATTATGAAGGACGGGACGGTTGACGAGTGTCGGGCATGCCATTGTCCGGGTGAGTCTATCAGACATATTATATTTGGTTGTTCTCGTCTGGCTAACGGCGAGTACTTGCACAGACATAACCAAGTAGCTACGATTATTCACCAGCAACTTGCTTTGAAATATAAACTTGTGGATTCTGAGATACCGTACCTACTACAAGTATGTGCCCGATCCAGTTCTTGAAAATGTACTGGGATCGGTCTATCATTACTGACAAGACTATTGTTGCCAATAAACCTGATATAGTAGTGATAGACGAGATAATGATTGTCGATGTTACCATTCCATGTGACGGAAACCTCGTGAAAGCTGAGAAAGAGAAGCAAATTAAATATCTCGACTTAGCACACGAGGTTGTTGACATGTGGAATGTGAGCTCGGCTATCATTGTGCCGATTGTCGTATCGGCCAATGGACTGATGGCCGAAAGCCTCGATTAACATCTATCGAGGCTCTCGTTAGGCGGTTGGGTCAAGGGCCTGATTCAGAAGGCAGTACTCCTCGATACGGCTCGCATTGTGAGGAGGTTCCTGTCTCTGGAGCCCTAACCACCGGTAGCTTGGACCCTGCTCCCGACACCGGCAGATCGCTATTTTTTTATATTTTTAAATGATTTTATACTTACTTTATATTTTAGAAATATTTAAAAATACAATAAAATAAGATTATGTAAATGAATAAAGGAAATAATACATTTTATTTGACATAAAAAGGTAAGTACACAAATCTGTATTTGTGAGTGACAATTTAAGCATGCGAATATCCTGGTCCAAAATAAATGACCAATGACCCCCGTGCTAGGCAAAACCTGTGTTACAGGGGTCAAGAAGAAAAGCAAGAATAAAGAGCAATCCCGAACAGGCTGAAATAATATTTCCCGAGATATCCACCTTACACATTGTTTCAGATTCACCTTCTAATCCAATTTTGGTGCCACTGATTTTCAATTTTGGTGGGCACTTTCGATTTTGGTGGGCGATTTTCAATTTTGGTGGCCACATTAGACTTTGAACTAAAATATCTCAAAAAGTTATCGAGATATTCTCAGACCTCTTGAAGATCCTTTCAGCTTGGACTTTCTATTATTATACCAGGTCATTATTTTTCACGAAAACTGAAGAAAAAAATTCGCCACCAAAATTGAACAAAAAATCACTTTGTTGATATTGACCCAGGTACTTTCGGATTTGGTCATCCATGCACAATTTTTCAAATTGTTTTACTTACTATTCATATTTTGCTTACATTGCTTACCTACTTTCATGAAATATAGTCATTCAATAGAGTAGTAGGTATGACTTGTGACTATAAGTAATAGCAGCCGCACGGTTCGATCGCTCAGGTTAAGCTAATACGCTTGTCGCGGTTGGTCCGTGGATAGGTGACCATCTTTACATACCAAGACCTCTCCGTGCCTCGGAAAACACGCTACACAGAGTACTTTTTGATAGACCTCTCCGTGCCTCGGAAAACACGCTACACTGCGCTACACAGAGTACCTACTTTTTGATAGACACGCTAAGCCGTTGGTCCCGACTGTCATTCGTGGATCTTTGACAGTCGTTACGGGTCGTCAGAAGTCCGAAATTCTGACAACCAGTCTTACCAAGGGGTTTCGTATTACCCAGTAACCGGGTTGTGGAGGTCAGATAGGCAGTCGCTCCATGGAAAATACTGCAGTTGGGAAAAAGACGGATGATGAAGAGTATGTACTTTATTTTAATGATTTTATTTGTAGAAATACATATTTGTTACGGTCGCGAATCATATCAACGTACAACCTGACCTGCAAATTGCAAAAAACGTAAGAAAATTTGAATTTCGCATGCTACTCTGGCGCTTTCGCCAACTGTGACTAGAGACCTTAAATTAATGGACTCTGTTCCGGGGCACTGACCTGTATTATACCTTGTACACTGACCTCTCTCTCTTGTAGGTATGATAGAGGTCAGTGGTCCGGGGTGAATATGCCCTGGCAGATTATAAACGACATTCTATTCAAATTTCGAATTTACCAGGTAAAATGTCTTTCTGGACATTGCAAAACCAGCCTAAGTGTTTGGCCAGACTGGGGAACGGGCGCGGGGCGGGCGCGGCGCGGCGAACTCAAACATATGAACTTCCTTTGGAGAGTGTCCATAGTCGGCACGCGGGCGCGGTGAGCGGCGCGGGCTGCTCGGCGCGGGGAGCGCGCGGGCATCTCACGCCATAGCTCACTCAGTGGCCGCAGTAGCACAGAAAATTAATACTCGCAGTAGGCGCGCGGGGCGGACACGGGCTGCCCGTGCAGGGCGGAGTTCTCAAACTAGTTCACGCTTTTTTCTAGTAAAAATAAGTTTTCTTCATCCATATTATATTTTGATAAACACTGGACACGACAACACGCAGAACGCAGCCACAGCCGCGCTCCAGTGCAGACAGGCAGCCCGCGCGCGTTCCCGTTCCCGCACCCGCCCCGCGCTCCAGTCTGAACGGACACTAATATTTAAAGAAATGCCAGACCAGCAGAGACATCTAGCGGCATTTTACCGCCAATGTCATGAGAGTAACATGCACGCATGGAATTAGTAAGTACCTACCATAGCGTGGCTTCAGACAATGATTTAAGGTGAATGGGTAGTTGAGACCGCGAAATCCAAATCTTACGTTTTTTGCAATTTGCAGGTCACTGTCAGGTTGTATCTTGATTAAAATATGATTTGCGACAATAACAGGTACATATTTACATACATCTTTTGATGGTAGATTTCTACCACCAACCACCAATCTCAGGTGAATGGATAGTGGTAGGCCGCGAAATTCAAATGTTCTTAAGATTTTTACAATTCATTTGTAGGTCATTCATTTGTATATCGATGTCACTGCGGTGAAGCTGTCGACGGCCTCGGACACCATGGCCTGTCCTGCTGCAGGAGCGCAGGTCACATAGCACGGCACGTGACAAGGGCTCGACGAATAATATCGTTGATGCTAACGATATTATTCGTCGAGCCCTTGTCACCGCAGGCGTACCAGCGGTGTTAGAACCAAACGGCTTGGTACATACGTGACGATGGGAAGAGACCAGACGGCATGACGTTGTTGCCTTGGAAGGTGGGTAGGCCTCTGGTGTGGGACGCAACGTGTGTCGATACCCTTGCGCCATCTCATGTTCCTAGCACGGCGGGCTGTGCTGGCGCCGCTGCTGCGGCTGCTGAGACCCTCAAGCGGCGCAAATACTGTAACCTTATGGGCAACTACAGCTTTGAACCGTTTGGGGTCGGAGTGGCCAGGGCGCCCCGCGGCCCGTCGAAAAAAATGTACTGGGACAATTAACATACTGATGACGTAACCTTGGGACGCGGGACACGTGAGTGGTTAAGGAAATTTCTCGCCGGCTGGTCGACACTTCACGTGACCAGAGGGCTGGGTCGTTCTTTGGCCAAAGACAGCATTGCCATTCAACGTGGCAATGCTGCCAGTCTTCTGGCCCGTATTATTATCTACGTATATTTTATCTCTTTGCTTTTGGGCACGTTTCCGGATGACAGCGATGCGGACAAGTACTTCGACGCTTAAGTGTCCTTTGTTTTTGTATTTATTTGTATATTAAGTTATTTAGTCTTTTAATTTACTATCTAGCACTATCTAGTGTAAATAGTTTGTATTTGTAGGTCAGTTTCAGGTGTAGGTATCTTGATCAAAATATAATTCGCGACCGTAACTATTATACGTACCTACTTCCAGAATCAGAATAATAATCTAATAGAATAATCAATAGAATTAACACAATTCAACTCTTTAAACTAAAATTGACCTCAAATTACAATACGACCGACGTAACTTGGCGGGCCTGAACTTTGCGCAGAAGGCTGCGCAGTAAGATTTTTTAGGAACCAAATGGTGACATGAGGCGAGTGCGAGTGAGAGAACATGCGCGAAAGTTCTTAGTGCCTATGTTCAGGCCCGCCAAGTTACGTCAGTCGTATTATACATGATTTCATGAAATAGTAATTCAGTAGGGTAATGTGAGCTTAGAGAGTTAGGTTGATGACCGAAATATATCTGAAAATAGACAACAAGAAACAATCGGTTCCTCAAAACCGCCAACTAGCCTATTTTTTAATAAAAATTTAAAAGAAGCAATTATTTTAGTAAATTATACGGTTTATTACTGTAGATCCATACGAAGTCCGGTACCAAGTTGCCGTTTGCCCACTTTGCCCCTCACTTAATCGTTTGTCAAAAACAATTTGACATTGACGTTGACCGGTTGCGGTTGACGTTAGGTTTCGACAAATTTGACATCACGCTAAATAAAATTTAAGAAAAATATTAGTTTTTGTTGCATTTAGATAGATTAACTTATTAAGATATTGTTATATTATGAATGACGAGATGAAGAATAATGTTAAAGAAACTAGGGAATTATATTCCATGATTCATCAAGAGTACGTTATTATGGCAGAATAGTAAGAGCATATTTTATTAATTTCATTTCATTTGTTGCTTTGATTATTGTTTAATTATAGCCTCCACTATCTAAGACCACTGTCCGTCGCTTATCTTTGTAGATTTAACCATGTATTAAAAATAACAATAACTGACATAAAAATCTTAATTATTTCTGTATTTATCATTTTAGCCGTATGTTACAAACAGAGAACCTTCAGGGAATTTATGTAATTCCATCGTATGAGAACTCATTTTGTAAGTAGAATAGTTTTAACAAATTGATATAAGATAAAATATCAGATACATTGTGTATGTATTAACTTTTTCAGTGTGGTTTGGAGTTATTTTTGTGAGAGCTGGGTTCTATGAAGGGGGTGTTTTTAGATTTACATTAACATTGCCAGAAAAGTTTCCAGATGAAGAAGTTCCTGTAAGTATTAATAATACTTGTTTAGATTTAGGGAATTTTTATAATTTGCTGTTTTCAATTACCGTCTGATAATTATCACTTTAACCCTTAGAACGTAGATCCACGCGAGACACAATGGCTTTTTAATTGTTTCTGTAATTACGGCATTCAACTGGTTAATATGAATAACCATAACTCCTAATTATAATAATGATAATCAGCTCTTTAGAAATATTGTATTAGTGTGGTTAAATTTAAAAAAAATCTGTTGGATGTAATTTCTTAGGTCATCAATTATGCGGCACCAATTATACCTTAACGTTATAGTCAGAGAGGGGTTTAATCTGTGCTGTGTTCACCCATAAATACATTAGAAGTCTATAAAAATACTTAATTTTCAGGTCTTGACATTCACATCAAATTTATACCACCCAGCAATTGATGCTCACACTGGTGTTCTGAATTTAAGTGAAGTTTTTCCACAATGGGACAGAAAACAGAATCATATATGGCAAATATTAAAATATGTGTATTCAATATTTCATAACTTAAATGTTAAAGCACCTGCAAATGTTGAGGCCTCAGTTGCGTAAGTATTACCTACACATTGTATAATCATCATAATGTTCAACTTTTAGACCAATATGAGGCCACTAATCAAAACTTCCTCAACAATGTTTACCTTTTCAGATACAAAAGCAATAAAAAAAAATTTATGGAGAAAGTAAGGGAGTGTGTCGTGCTAAGTATAGACCATGTATATGATGATCCACCTACAGAAGACAAGCATTTCATAACATTTAAGCCATACGACCCAGATGTTCATGATACTGTAAAAAATATAATGCTTAAAACCCCCTCCCCAAATGAAGGTGCTAATCAAGGTATATCTTGGGTACAACCAGGGTCTTTTCAAGCTTTTTCTAAAGAAGAAACAACATAGTTAAAGTATATTTATTCATACAATCTATTTATAAACAAATTATGTATACAATCACAAAAGTTCATTTTAATTCGCCATAATTATATCCTGTGATAATATTATCCATATTGTTCTCTAATTTATTGTTTGAACCACCTAATAAAATATATTATTATTGTATTAAAAGTAATTTCACTTACTGCCCATCAAAGTGAATTTTGCCTACTGACATTATACATTGTCTGGTTCAGACCGTATGGTCAGTTTATGTTTTGTAACTTGTTCCATAAACCAAGTCTGATCTAGTTCATAAGTTTTATTTTGCCATTTAAAGTGTGTAGGCGCATTTAATTCACTGATATTAAATTCAAAATATTTGCTAAATTCTATGGCTAACTTGGATTTTACTAATCCTACACCACCATACTTTTCATCAGCAGGGTGATAAACTCTGCCAGTACTTGGTAACATATAAATTTTATCAGGAATAAATTTTGTTGTCATTAAGTCACCTGCATAACCATAACTTAGAAAATCGCTGTCATTAATATTAACGATATTTGTATAAACTATAGGGACGTCATCACATCGTATAAAATTCCTTTCTCTTCCACATAACGAAATAAAAGGAAAATCTTCTTCATATCTACCAGTTTTATTGAGACGAATCCTCTTGAAAAAAAACTGTAGAAACTTCTTCTCTTTAAAGCACGACGTGAAGTTTTTCATCTTAGAATCATCTAAAAATAACTAAACAAAAAAAGTTACAAATTCAGGTCAATGTGGCTTTTAAAAAGTGTTTGGCTAATTAACATCATAAAAGCCCGAATAGGTACCAATTTTCTCTACAAACTCTATAGAAATAAAATTCATATTTCGTTAAACGAAGTAGGTACAAAGGTTACTTACCATTCCTTGATGATCAATAAAATAAAAGTATTCCCTTATTTTTGGTTCTGGCTCCTGACCTTGGATATAATGAACATACCGCGTTTGGGAATATTGTGATGATAATACTATTTTAAAAATTGAGCGCAAATTACATTTTAAGGCCATTTTATGATGAATATTTTATAAACACTACACTAGGTACTAGGAGATATACAGAAGTGTTTATTTTGATAGATTTGTAACCTATTTCTTCTACTGCCGTAAATTATTCAATCTGACAACTATATTGTATAATAAGTAGTAGGTAAGTGCATAAGTATTTAAATTAATAATTTCTGGTTAGTCATCTGCGTTTTAATTTTACTTAGCTACTATCCATTTTGAAAGAAAAACTGTGTACATTATAATATGTTATCTGTCTGTATTGTAATACCATTTTCCGTAAAGTATCAAAATTTATAGAGTTGGAAATAAGGAGATCGTTTTTTGGTTGGGTACCGATATATTATTCCCTAGGTTTCAACCCAAGGAATCAAAAATAATGTAATCCTCTCTAAGTAGTCTGTGGTAATCCTGCTCTAAATGATTTATTTCAAAATGTAGTTAACGACATGCAACGACTTTAGTCGCGAGCGACCGGCTGACGATTTCAAAATCTCACTCTCGTCCTAATCTGCTGTCAAAGTGTGTGTGTGTAGTCAGGTATGGTCGTGAGATTTTAAAATCTCCGGCGACTAAATTTCGCGGCGTGTGTATCTAGCATTATGCGATTTCTTGGTAAGTATAACCGTAATCGCGTGTGCTTCACTTCACTACTAAATGCATGACATAAATTGATTTGAGATGACATTGACATTTGACATCTTAGTATGTGACAGATGGATGTGAAGAAAAGAACTGGTACTGGTAGAGGACTAAACCAAACCATACACAAATAAATAACTACGTAAAACAAATATGTAAATTATAATAGTGAAATGTTTATCGATACAAGACAAAATTAATTTTTAAGTTATAATAAATAATTTGAAGGATTAATTGATTTGGAGTGAATATTTTGATCCACAAGGTTACATTTTCCGTACATGGAATTCACATGAATCGGAATCACGATGGAGAGTGTCCGACGATCATGGAAACTGCGTATGTATACTTTATATCGTAATTGATAAAGAAAAACATTAATAAAACTAATAATTATTGTTGAATTACTTTTACCATTTACAGAAGAATTTGTCGCCCACAAATCAAATGTCAACTGCCTGGCTATGGGCCACAAGTCCAACCAGGTGCTGGCAACTGGTGGCGACGACAAAAAAGTTAATTTGTGGGCTATTGGTAGACAAAGTTGTCTTATGGTTAGTACCTTTACAAAGCAATTGTATAAATTTGCCATTTGTAGTTCCATTATAAAATGGTTCTATTAAATTTTTAATAATTTACAGAGTTTAAGTGGGCATACAACTCCTGTAGAATGCGTATGCTTTGGCCATTCTGAAGATTTAGTTTGTGCAGGATCACAAACTGGTGCCTTAAAAATATGGGACTTGGAAGCAGCTAAATTGTTAAGGACATTTACAGGCCACAAAGGGGCTATAAAATGTATGGACTTCCATCCCTATGGAGATTATCTTACAACAGGCTCATGCGACAGTAATGTTAAGTTATGGGACACAAGAAAGAGAGGATGTATTGTTACTTACTCCAGCCACCGCCTTGCTGTAAACAGCCTTCAGTTTAGCCCTGATGGACAATGGATTGCGTCTGCTTGTGAAGATGGTATGTTAAATGGACAATAATCCATAATTATACTGTAAATATAATCGCTTGACACTAAAAAAAGGTAATCCATTTACAGGTTTAGTTAAAGTGTGGGATGTGCGTGTTGGTAAAGTGCTCCAAGAGTTTATGGAGCACACATCAGCAGTGACATGTGTCAAGTTCCACCCTCATGAGTTTCTGCTGGCTAGCTGTGGAGCTGACCGAACTGTTAACTTTTGGGATATGGAGAAGTTCCAGTTGGTTTCCAAATTTGATAAGGATAATACATCTATTAGGTATGTTCAACATAGTGACCTTTGAATCTTACATTTTAATTTGCTTTCTGTTACAAAAGGTTTAAAAGTTTTACATTAACAGCATGCATTCATTGATTTATTCATAAATATTTATTGTTACATTCTTCTTACTATGATGCAACTTGAAATATTTATTGTTAAATTCTTCTTACTATGATGCAACTTGAAATATTTATTGTTACATTCTTCTTACTATGATGCAACTTGAAATATTTATTGTTACATTCTTCTTACTGTGATGCAACTTGAAATCTAATCTGCACCATTAAGTTTTTTTGTTTACTTTAATTTACAATATTAATTTTCCTAATTTAAACTTAGAAGGTCAACTGTGGATGCTTCTAAAAAACTACAGAAGCAACCACAGTTGAACTTCTAAGTGACATGATCATGCCACTCACAGTTATCCTTATGATTGAAATAATCAGTCTTAAACTAAGAGAGAGACTTATTAATTTTAATTTAAAATAGTTAATTAGCACACAATGATAATTACATTGATTTCCTAAATTAAATCTATAATTGTAAATTTCCATTGTTTAGACACATGGTGTTTAGTGATGATGGTGCAACGTTGCTTGGTTGTGCTAATGATGGCTTGCATGTTGTTGGGTGGGAACCAGCCAGAGTGTTGGACACGGTTCATGGACATTGGGGTCAAATTCATGATATCACTGTTGCACAAACACAATTAGTAAGTGTACTACGAATGTTTCTAACTTATTTTCTGATGCAACAGTATATTTTATTTATAAATTTCCATATACTATTACAGATAGCTGGATCATTCCATTCAACTTATGTGGTTCTATCAGTTGTTGATCTCACTAAAGTTCATCCGTTTGGTGGACCAGCTCCAGTGTCATTACCAATTGTGAGAGACCTTTCACCTTTCCAAAAGGGACACTCAGTGCGCAAAAGCTTCTCAAAGGAAAAACCTCCAAAACAAGGTTTGAGATTGCATTATGACATCTAGTAACCCATATTTAAGTTATAAAACTAATCCATGTTAATATTTCACCATAGTCATGCATAGACCAACTCTCCTTGATGAAAAGACTGCTGAAGAATCTACATCAGGAACGGAAGCAGATGAGGATTCAGGTGCTGTTATACCCAATTTTAATGACTACACTGAGATATTCCGACCTTCTAGAGCATGTGAGTAGATTACACAAACCCAGCCCGTCCACAGAAATATGCTCAATCAACATCACTATTACCAAAAATCGCAACATTCATTTATTTTATTTTTTTAGTAACACGCACACCTCCGCCTGCTACCAGTTTGTCTTCAGAAGATTATTCAATAACAGGTGAAATTCATATTTGCTAATAATATCATTAAGGGTGTAACACTCACAAGAATACCAAACTACTCAATTAGGCTGCAGCTCAGAGATATCAATGATTGATTTGTAAAATTCCTCAACCAGCCAAAGTAAAATTTCGACGAGGTTGTTCAATACCATCCATAGATGTCGATCGTGTGAGTGTTATAACAACATTACTCTCACAATAATACTTAGACAATTTTACTAGTGGATTATATACTTACAAAGGATGGGAGCGTGATATATTATGCTTTATAGTGCAAGAGCCAACAGAGAAGTCGGAACCAGTGGTGAACACGTGCCTGCGCGACCTGATGCTCGACGAGCCAGTGCCGCTGACGCGACCGCTACCGCAGCCGTCGCCACCGCAGCGACAGCGGTCAGAACACTACTCACGCATCCCGACTTCCACTAAAGAACATTTTGCTGTTGTGGAAAAGAAAACTGAAGGTTTTGCAAGTAAGATTTCCTAATTATTTACTACTGATCTTGCTTCTAGCTTTTATAACTGTAGGTATTTATGGTTGCGTTAGATTAGGACTTAGGAGGAAATAGTTTTTAACCCCAAGTTTTACTTTCGTTCCTAAATAATTGTAGAAGTTATCCCATGATATGCCAAAATGTTGGACAAGCTCTTAGTTCCAATACCAAATGGCGCTAGTGTCGCAATGATGGTTGAGGATTTCTTACGAGTGACGCTATTTGCCGTATTCTGCCGTTTCATAACAGATATAACTGTTACAAAAAAGTGTAAACAGTTATTGGTTATTTTATTATAGTATTTTCGTGAAAAAAGGTAGCCCTGTTTGTCAAAAGATATGCAATTACATGGTATTGAGGGTTTAATTATATGCTATTTGCTTAATCAGGGGTGACGGACAACACAAAAGAAAATAATACATTCACTTCAGCGCAAGCACTAAGAGATTACGCCGCCAGCCCACTCACAGCAAACTCGCTTAATCGACATAACTCATACAAAGAGACAAAATCTACCACAGATTTAAGTAAGTTTCATGAAATATTTCTTTGTTATCATATTATGATATTAAATAATGTTCATTAGTGATTTAAAAAATAATAAAATGCCCTGTTTTAGCTACCTCCAACCTCCGGCCAAGTATTAGTGATATATCCTTGGGTCCTCCAACATTAGGACCTAGATCATTGTCCTTCACCAGAGCTGCTACTGATGCTTCGAGGTATGAACTTAATCTGATATTATATATTCGAAGCTGTTAGTGGTATTGTAAAACAAATGTTTAATGAATGTGATTCCAGAAGAAGAGTGGAGCCTGTTGTCAGAGAAAACGTGACAGTGTCCTGCAGTGTGGAGACACCAGAAGTGGACCCAGAGCCTGAGTTCGTGCCACACACCACCGACAGGCCCGTCGGTCTTGATCTCGACGAGTTTTTACCCGTGAGTGGCACAAATCCAGACTCGTCAACCCAAAGGTCAATTCTGACTGCAATATAAAATTATACACTATTACACTATTATTTAAACGAAAATAGGCGTGGTGTTCGATTGTACGCAGCTGTTCGACAAGTGCAGTGGATAAACTGAAATGTACTCGACAGATTTTATCTTCTACAGCACCCTCGACGAGCATTTACTGAGTGCATAGTTTAGTATTGATGTAACGTTGTGTGGTTGCAGCGCGGGCTGGCGGGCGGAGGCGCGCGGCGGGGCGCGCGCGGTGCCGTGCAGCCCAGCGAGCAGGAGGTGCTGGGCGTCATGATGCGCGGACACGACTCCATGATGGCTGTGCTCACCGCTCGGCAGCGCGCCCTACAGGTACGTACACATCATAACCCCTTTGCATGATGAAATGTACATCTACGTGAGACACCAGCGGAATTTTACTGTATACGTATTCTTACTTCCGAATGGAGCCTTTGCACACCATGTCAACTCACTCTCAAACATCGTTTCAACTCCCAACTCGGAGGCCGCTAGGCGAATCGTCAACAAGTGTACAACTCGCGGATGAACGTACGGTATAATCGTTTTGATTGAATTCCACCTCGCTGCTGCCTGCAAGTTATTTTATTTTACCTTATTGGGACATTTATCAATAACACATTACAGAGTAAGTGAGACAGAATAATTTAAAACTATCCCGAAATGTTTTGGTTTAGAAATAGTTAAATTTTACAGAAAAGTAAGAAGTAGGTACTGATGGGCATTTTAGAGATAATAGGTATTATATAGATATTTTAAAGATTCAACAGCCATCCTTTTGGTTTTTTTTTATCTATTTACCGTTACAGGGTAACTGATATGTTTGGGAGGCAATCAAACGACTAGGTGGCGTCCAAGCTGGTTTATTACTGGCGGGGCGCGTCGCGCTATACATATGTACATGTGTGTGTACATACACCACATTCCTCCACCATTACTTGTTAAATACTCTAAAACAATAAATAATACATACATTAGGGTAAACTTAAAAGAACTTTTTATAACATACCTACTTCCTTTCTTTCCCTAACTGAACGTCCCAGTCCGGACGTCCCTGCCCGGTTCTGTTTGTTTGTCACAACAAGATACCGCATCAGCAGATCGTTCGAGCTCGTGGGTGATGGTGGGCATGGTGGTGCGGGTGATGACCCATTAGTAGGCAAACTTAACACTGTCTGCTGCTGCCGGGACTCCGTGCATTCAGAAGTCTCAGCTGGCAAATATTCATCACAATAATTAATCAGATAGATTTAGTTATAACGTTTCCTTTTTGTTTACAAAGATCAAGATGTCTTTTACATACAGTATTATATTTTTCGATGTACACATCAGACTCTTATACCTAATTTTCTTATTATTTTTCCTGATTCCCATTGCGCTTTCCTACCTGAAAACACCATATAACTTCCCCCACCTGGAAATTTCTGCTTGATTTTAGTAACAGTTTAACTTTATCGTCACTCATTTTTACATGGTCATGACGGACACGGACATGACAGGGCAAATCACATCTAACGTAGACCGTAAATTTCTGCCAAACATTAACATAGCTGGTGTAATTCCCGTAGAACAATGTACAGTGTTACTATATTTAAACAAAAAAAAACTCGGTAATCACTCAATTTCTCGTGTATTTCACGCTGTGAGATACTTTTGTTATCTATAATACATTTTAACATCTTTTTACAAGTTTTTACCCAATTTTCCGCTTGACCTTTACTAGCAGGATGATCAACAGGGGAAGTTAAATGCTTAATACCGTTATTATTACAAAACTGGTGAAATTCAGTGGACCGAATTTTTGCGTCAATATCAGATACTTATAACGTTTGGTATTCCAAATGTTGAAAATATGCCTTTCAATTTCATAATCAATGCATTTGTGGAGGTACCGCTGTTCATATGAATACATTCCAGCCATTTACTAAACGCGTCTATCACAACCAAATAAACACTGGCCTACACTCATGTAATCTATGTGGATACGATACCACGGCTGAGAAGGGCGAGGCCAAGGCGCGGGAACGGCGCGTCCACATTCTACTGCGGGCTGCACTTTTGGTTTTTACAATGCCAAAATGAGCCGAATTCTGTCCCTGTAAATCTTTGGAATTATTATTCTATGCCCTCTAAACCGACACCCCTCATTCATTTCCAAATCAGTTTTACAGTAAAAATAAGGCAATACGGATTGACGTGTAATTTTACGTGGCCAACCATGATTCATATACTTTACCACGGTGGCTAACACTGTATCGAGTTTAGTGGCTTGCTTGATATCATCGAATGAAACCGGTTTTGTAGTGGCATCAAGAAATAGAAAAGGAATATCTTTATTCTCCTCTTCCCCCTTACAACCTTGTTGTGACTGAGGTAACGGCGCGGCGGCGCTCTAGAAAAATAATCTGCTACTAAATTATTTTTAGCAGTAATGTATTGTACTACATAGTTATATGCAGACAATATAATTGCGTATCGTTGTGATCTTAACGCTGCCGTTACGGACACGCCATTTTTCTTTCCAAATATGGATAGAAGGGGTCTGTGGTCGGTTTTGAGAATGAAAGGCTCCTGTCTACCTTAAAGATACTGCACTGGTGGAAATGTTTAACACCAAATATGATTGCGTTGCTTCTTTTGAAACTGGCTATATACCTTCTCACTAACTGATAACGACCTAGAAGCAAAAGCAATTTGACGCTCGCAGCCTTTATTATCAACGTGAGATAGAACCGCACCTAAACCCGACGGCCACGCGTCCACAGTAAGTACCAATGGCACTGATGGGTCAAAATGTGCTAACAGCCGGGCAGAGGCCAACTAATCCTTTACTTTGTCAAACGTTTTTTGCTGTCTTTCACCCCAATGCCATGTTACGCCTGCACGCAGTAATGTGTGTAACGGATTTCATAAAGAAGAAGCGTATGGTACGAAATTACGATAATAATTAACGACGCCCAAGAACCTTTTGGTTTCAAGGAAATTTGTTGGACGCGGCGCTTTTAAAATCGCGTCTACCTTCTTGGGACACGTCCCGAGCCCATTTTTATATATTACGTACCGCAAAAAATGCAATCGTAATCCCGCATCCTGCATCCTTTTAAGAATTTCCGCAGTACAACAGACGTCATCTAACCAACAAGTAACGCCCTCGTGATAACAACGTTTCCATAGCCCGTTGAAAAATGGCTGTCGCATTAGCAAGACCGTAAACTAGGCGGGTATATTTAAATAGTACTTTAGGGGTATCTATTGTAGTGAGATCCTGTTACGAACTACACAATTTGAATTGATTATAAGCATTACTTAAATCCAATTTAGAATACTGCAACCCTCCCCCAATTTTGGCAAATACCTCCTATATGCGCAGCAATGGATATCGCTCACCTAGCAGTATAATGACACATCTACTTTTTTCTTATTTTACAGAAATGAGGTTTAAAGATTTTGCAAATGTTTGAAACGAAGTTGTGACTTCATTTTACATTTTATCTTGGATTTTATGGTTTTAGCAACTAGTATAGACCTTAATAGATACTAAAGGATAAAAAATTCCACTTCAGGCTTCCAGGAGTTGCTTCATAACAGTCAAAGAAGAAGAAGAGCCATGCAATTGTGCCGTTATACTTTTAACAACTTCCAAAAATGTCATATATGCCCCCAAAGCCATAATTATACAGGATGTGAAAACCAAGAAATAAAGACAATTGGTTAATAGAAAACAAAAGTTTTTATTTGAAATCAACATAAATAAAAAGTTTAACTAAAATATTATAATAACCTATATTTGGCTCGTGAGTCGTTAATTTTCTTAACGAAATAAAAAAAATATAGGTTATTAGATGTGTCATTAAACTGCTAGGTGAGCGATATTTTATTTATGTTGATTTCAAATAAAAACTTTTGTTTTCTATTAACCAATTGTCTTTATTTCTTGGTTTTCACATCCTGTATAATTATGGCTTTGGGGGCATATATGACATTTTTGGAAGTTGTTAAAAGTATAACGGCACAATTGCATGGCTCTTCTTCTTCTTTGACTGTTATGAAGCAACTCCTGGAAGCCTGAAGTGGAATTTTTTATCCTTTAGTATCTATTAAGGTCTATACTAGTTGCTAAAACCATAAAATCCAAGATAAAATGTAAAATGAAGTCACAACTTCGTTTCAAACATTTGCAAAATCTTTAAACCTCATTTCTGTAAAATAAGAAAAAAGTAGATGTGTCATTATACTGCTAGGTGAGCGATATTTATCAATTTTTAGAATTTTATTCAGTGTACCTAACCGAAAAATTTCCAGCTATTTTTACTTGTCCATTCACCTTTAATACAGGAACAATCGGTGTCGCGTACTCAGAACAGTTTACAGGAACTAAAATACCTAAGTCTACGAGGCTGGCTAACTCATCTTCAACTTTATTTTTAAGGGCAAAAGGAATAGAACGCGGCTTAAAAAAAATAGGCTTTTTTTTTGCGTCCAAGCTGGTTTGTTACAGGCGGGGCGCGCGCGGCGGCCCGTGCGCCGCGCGCTATACATACGTACATGTGTGTGTGCATACACCACAGTAACCCAATTCCATAAATGCGCCTATTCTAAAATCTATAGGTACTATACTAACCTATAGGTATATCTAATTATAAACAACGCATTTAAAGAAAAAAATATTATCCATTTCGATGAAGTTGTGTGTATTAAATTAATGCACGATGCGTCGGAAGGGCCTCTCTTGTGCCAGCGTGAGTTCTGCACCTTGCAGTGTGGAACAGCCAGGACACTTGCGCCTCTCGACGCATCAAAGTTCTAGGTACAATGGAACATAGGTTATTAGTAATATGTGGACAATCGAACCCGTTATAACATAGAACAAGAAGCATCATGGCCATCAGAAGGATACATCTTGGCTACAAGCATTTAATTTTCTAACGTTTTAAACGTAGTGGCAGGTTGGCCACGCGCAGTACACTGCATTCACATTTTTTTTTTTTTTCAGATCTTTCATTCCGTCCGAGTTAATAAAAGTCTGAGATCTGCGTTAGAATCTGTTATCGCTCTCGAGGACACGTCTGTGATACTCGACATTCTTAATGTTATGGCACATAGACCGTAAGTTTAAAGTTTTTACTGATGCAAACATGCATACATTACGGAAACTTATTTTCAAATAATAATGAAGTCTAATGTTATTATTTATTTTGTTTCAGATCATTGTGGAACTTAGATATCTGCCTATTAATGTTACCCAAGATATATGAATTATTGCAGAGCAAATATGAATCGTATGTATAGTTTAGTAGTTATATAAAAATTATATTTACTTGATTCCTACATTATAACTAATGCTTTTTATATTACAGATATATGCAGTGTGGTTGCAATGCGTTGAGGCTCATAGTGCGTAACTTCTCATCAGTGGTGAGAGCTAATGTAAGTGCCCCAGTGCGTACATTGGGAGTAGACATTCCTCGTGAGGAGCGGTTTTCTAAATGCATGCAGATACATCGACTGCTGCTCGACGTTCGCGCTTTTTTGCTCAAACGACAAACGCTCCAGGGACGCCTCGGAGCTGCCTTCAGAGATCTCCATAACCTCATGCAACAGGGACTTGACTGACACATTATTATTTTTAGGACCACAATATGATGAAAATAAGTCAGAAGTAATGAAATAACTGACAAACTAACTTCCCAATCTTATATATATTGTAGATTTAATTTTCATGAAATTTTCTCACTGTTGACATAAGTTTATTTAGAACTTACCGTTAGAAATGCATACATACAGCTACTTACATATTTATTAACAATAAAGGATAATAATAAGCAGCGTTTATTTTTTAGACATACACTATTTTGTAACAATCATATAACTTAGACTTACTTGGAAAATTTCAATATTAAGAAGGACGTCTTTGGAATGGGATTTTTTTAAGGGCTGGAGTGGCACTTGTTCCATTTGAAAACAAAATAAATATATCAAATTGTTAGTATCTCATTATTATATTGTATGGAACAATAATAATGTTTTTTAGGGACAGCACAGCAGAGGACATTTTATGTATCATCTACCTAATTAATTCAGTGACAGACAACATAGCATATACATTGCTGGGTCTAAAAGCATGAAATTTTGCACAAGAGTTCCGTTTAATATGAGATGGGCACTAAGGAAGGATTTTACAAAGTTCATCCCCTAAAGAGGTTAAATTGATGTGTTCCTTCCTTACAAACTTTCATGCCCTATTTAACCTCTTCATCATTTTTAACATGGAAGTCGGAGACTGTTATAACTTAAACTCATTCACTGGCAATTTCTTTATACATATTATGAAGGTGAGCAGTGTGAACACTAACAATTTTTGAAAATTCATCCCAGAGGGGTTATATTGGGGATGAGTCTTTATGGAAGTTCATAATTTTTAGGGTTCCGTACCCAAAGGGTAAAAACGGAACCCTATATTACTAAGACTCCACTGTCTGTCTGTCACCAGGCTGTATCTCATGAACCGTGATAGCTAGACAGTTGAAATTTTCCAGATGATGTATTTCTGTTGCCGCTTGCCGAAGAACGGTTTCCACTGTTGAAAACCGGACTAAGGTATAACCAACTGGTTCTTACTGAAACCATATTAAAATGAAAAAATATTCTAAGGGATAAAAAAAAGAAACCGTCCCGCGTGCTATCGCTAGACGGACTCCGCCAGCCGCACAGTCGTCTCCGCAAGAGGCTTCGAGCGGACTCCTCTAGGAACGGGTCTCGCGGAGACCACTGTGCGGCTGGCGGAATCCGTCTAGCGATAGCGCAGGCGGGACGGTTTTTTTTTTACCCTTAGAATATTTTTTTACCGTTTATTGCGGTGCGGTAGACCCATATCGGCTACCGAGAGTGGTTTTGTTGAGCAGATTTATTTTTATAAATATACAGTGTTTGAGATAATTTGATGTTTCCTATATTTCGATACCAAACCACCTGGCATCTGGGCTTATGTTAGTTTGCCGGAACAAATCAAAAATGTAACAGCTATAACAACTACTAAAAACAATAAAATAAATATTTAAGGAGGGCTCCCATACATGTTTTTTTTCGGCGTTTTGTCTTGTGGTACGGAACCCATCGTGTGCGAATCTGACTCGCACCTGGCCAGTTTTTTTAAGATACAAATATGGAAGTTTACTATTATAACTTAAATTCATTCACTGACAGACAATGCACAGCTCTGCAATGCACTGCTAGAAGCATGAAATTTTGCACAAGAGTTTCTTATATTATTGTAAATGTATATTACAATAGTATCTAAGGATAGGCGCTAGAGATTAAATAAGGGATAAATGTTTTTAAAGATGTTTCTCATTTTTGAAGATAGAAACATGGAGGTTGGCAAGTTCATTCCCGTTTATTGTAAACTCACCCACTCTACACTACTTGTTGTAAATAAATCTTATCTCATTGAAATAAGGGATCCAAGCATGTTATATTTAAATTTTTGGAGCTCTTTAGAGTATTGTCACACATTTATTCATGAAGAAGTAGGGACTAATACAAACAAATTAATACTTAGAAATAAGTACAATGTATTATTACAACAGTTTGTAACATTATAACAATATTTTATATCACTTGTCATACTTATATTATTACACATCAATGCCACTAATGATACATAATTATTTCTTCCTTTTAGTATTTGACAGTTCACTGACTGAATTCGGGTTTGGTCTTTTCATTTTATTAAACTTTTCCATTTTCTTTGCTAAAATATCATCTGAAACATCTTTAACCATTTCACCACTGCATGGTTCATTCTTGACTGCATTCTCCATCTCCATAAGCCTTTCGATCTCTGGGTTCATACCTTTGAATGATAGTCTGCCTTCAAGCATTGTTTCACAAAATATAAAGCTCGACTCTGATATAAAGTTACCCGATGCACTCCGCATTTCATTTGTAATTATATTAGAGTATAAACTGCCATGATCTTGAGTGTTTTCTAATTCTTTTTCTATTCTCTCTCTTGTTTTCTTCATGAATTTCATGTCCAGTACAGATTTAGGTAATTGTAATTTTTTGGTTAAGCCAGCCATAATTAAAACGTTAAAGCTATTAATGAGTACTCAAAAATAGATCAGACTTGTTGGTCTAGGTCAGCAAATACAACCTACTCAACTCCAAATTTGATATCTTCGGGACTGCACGTTACATACACTTTAAAGACTACGCTTTGTCATAATTGTGTTAAGCAATAAATTGTTCACACATGTTGATAAAGTCTCGTGGTTAATTTAAAAACACGTTAGTTCACAACACCGAAAAAATCATTAAAATTTAATTAACCTAGACTATCTACTGTCAGAGTCGTATCAAACAACTGTCAACAGTCAAAATCAAAATCAGTAATTAATCACCTTTCAATTCAAAGTGTGGTGTGGTCAAAGCATGGAATTAATATTTAGTATGTACTACTAGCGCTGCGTTCCGAGCTGGAAAATAATCGATTTGAGCGACCCGTACCGAATATCGAATTAGCGTGAGCGCGATAACGATGTCCCGTGAATCGTCATGAGATGCGCCATCTTGCGATAACGGCGACCATGCCTTAGAATAATATCACCAATGAGCGCTGTCAAAAATGAGAGTGTGTGTGTGTAAGGATGTGTCACCGTGTTTTGTTTTGAGTTGCACCATCTAACGGCTTTTTCGAAATTGTGCTCTGGCTGACAGTCGCCACATAACCAACGAAGAAGAAATGTGGTGTTTATACAAAGAAATACTTTAATAACATTTCGTTTTTACGTTTAGTAAGTTTTTACTGTGAGCGCGTACACGAGAGTTCCGAATTGTTGACAGCTCTCAGCTGTCATAATCGGAATGCGGCCTTTGTCAAAGCAAGAACGATTTCAATATCGAAGGATATTTGGCGTCGGCTACCGCACGTTCGTTGGCCTTCGAAGGTATGTCCATACATACAAAGTGGTCGAATGTTGGCGTTTGCTGAACCGTCCAGAGAGGACCAACGAAGTGCCAGCGAAACCCATTCGTTGAGTCGGTGTGTACTCAGCATAAGGGGAACGACGCTAGAAAATGGTAGCTTATGATAGAGAATGTTCAAGTGATCAATAAATTGTTTGTGTTGTTTCTTTATTAGGAATGTTGCTGAATATCACGTTATTTTTTGTCCTTTTTGAAAATCTGAAAGTATCAGATACGATGGTGCTGATACTTTTAAAATTTCTCACTTCTCCACACCTATTCAGCTATCTATAAACTTTTCATCCTGCATTTTAAGCTTGCTCAAAAACCCGCTGGGCTTACTGCTCGGCACGGCTAGGCTACCAGCCAAAAAACATAATAAATAAAATAATGTCATTCAAATTAAAAGGCAAATTTTGCAAAAAAAAAAAAATAATAATTCAATGATTCTTTTTTTTTATTATTACTATTCAAATCAAACTATTTAATATACGGTGTTTCTTTGGACCACTATTTACGCCACACTTTTATAGAACAATCATTTATAATTATTTCAGGGTGTGACCCTTGGATTATAAACCGTCAATTATATACGGTTTGTTCTTTTGTTCATGCTCACATCACTACGGTCACATGTCATTGTCAAAGTCAACTCTCGTCAAGTCATCGACTGTTGTTTGTGGATATCACTGTCAAAAAAAGCATGTCTTGTGTTTTGAAATGTGAAGTTATTTAATTTGTGTTAATTTACAGCTTATCATTCGTTCTGCTTCTCGTAACAATCATGCAGCTTTCCGAAATAGATAACGTTAAGATCTACAACCTCAGCGTTGGAAAGTCTCTTCCTGATGTAAGTGTTATTATCCTAAATAACCTAACAGTGTAGGAAATTAAATTTTACAGTACACATATTTTAATCGGAAATCTTTTTGCATTACATGTTCTGTTTCAAATTTACAGTGGCTGACGGAAAGGAAAAAACGCGCTCTTTTGAAAAAGAACGTAGACCTGAGGCGAAGAATTGAATTGATTCAAGAGTTTGACATGCCAGGAGTGAGCACCAGTATGCGGGTTTCTAAAGACGGGCAGTATATAATGGCTACTGGCATCTATAAACCACGAATAAAATGTTACGATGTTAATAATTTGTCCTTGAAGTTTGAACGATGTCTTGACTCTGAAGTAATAACATTTGAAATATTGAGTGAAGATTATTCAAAAGTAAGTAACATAAAAATATTTAAAGACTAATGCTAGCTTACAAGACTTCTTTTATACTCTGGACTGTTCAGGAAAGGAATAGTTTCTAAAACATTTTCTTTTCTCTTTTCAGATTGTATTTTTACAATGTGATCGATATGTTGAATTCCATGTGGGACACGGTCGACATTATCGCCTTCGAGTACCCCGGTTTGGAAGAGACATAGCTTACCATCGACCATCATGTGATCTATTTGTTGTTGGTGCTTCATCAGTATGTTGATAATTTGTTTACAGGTACTGGTTGTAACTATGATTGATATTTTGTATTAAGTCATAAAAATGTTGTTTACAGGAAGTGTATAGGTTGAATTTGGAAATAGGTCAGTTTTTAGCACCATATGTTACAAAAGCAAATGAAATTAATTGTTGTGCTGTGAATGGAGAACATGGATTATTAATGCTTGGCACAGAATCTGGCCATGTGGAAGCCTGGGATCCACGCACCAAATCAAGACAAGGAATACTAGATTGTGCAATGCATTGCACAGATTCAGAGTACAAGTATGTAAAAACATTTTAGAATTGTTATTATTTTTAATTATTATTTTAATTTTGTGTATTTATTTGTTTACAGAAATGGCAGATTGCCTGCTATAACTGCTGCTAAATTTGATGGTCCTCTTAGAATGGGTGTAGGCACATCTACAGGTCATGTGCTATTGTATGACATAAGATCAAGTAAACCTCTTCTTGTTAAAGATCACATGAACGAACTACCTATAAAATCATTAGAATTCCATAAAACAATGAATTATGTTTATTCTATGGATGCTACTGTTGTGAAGATATGGGATAAAAATACAGTATGTTGACCTAAACTATTACCAAGATGTATTTCTGATTTAATTTTGAAATTATTAAACTTATTCAAATTACAATGTTGTTATTTTAGGGCAAGCAATATACAAGCATAGAATCATCAGAGGATTTCAATGATTTGTGTGTTTTTCCAAACACAGGATTAAGTATGATGGCAGTTGAAGATCAAAAAATGCAAATATATTACATTCCATCATTAGGTATGTGCACAACAACTTGAACACAACACTATAACAAATACTAGTGCCTGGACACTAGAAATAAAAACTTACTTAGTATACACTGAACTAAAAGTATTTTCACAATTTACCAGGTCCTGCACCCAGATGGTGTGCTTTCTTGGATAATTTGACTGAGGAATTAGAGAGCTCAGCATCACAAACAGTTTATGATGATTATAAATTCGTCACTAAACAAGAACTGGAATCATTAGGATTAGATCACTTGCTGGGAACAAATCTATTAAGAGCATATATGCATGGGTAAGACTTGTTTTCTCAATTAGGAAAATGTCATTTTTTAGTCCAAGATTCATTCATTTATAAATTATGCAAATTAAAATTACAGATACTTTGTTGATGTGCGTTTGTACAAGAGAGCAAAGTCAATCGCAGATCCATTTGCGTTTGAACAATACAAGAAACGTAAGATCAGAGAAAAGATTGAACAGGAGCGGCCATCTAGAATTAAAGTTGAGGACAACTTACCAAAAGTTAACAGAGATTTGGCATCCAAACTCATGGATGATGGAGGAAGAAAGAAGAAACAATCAGCTAATCTACTCAAAGATGACCGTTTTAAGGTGTGCTTTACTTTTGCACTGTATATTGTGAATGACAAATTAATCTAGTCACTATCATTGATGTTTAAAATAACTTTCTTATTACAGGCCTTGTTCGAAAACCCTGACTTTGAGGTGGATAGAGGAGCTGAAGAATATCGTTTACTCAACCCAGTTTTGTCTAGGCTAGATAAAAACAAGGAGAAGAAAGTGGAAGCCGAACCAATGCAGGTAACAAAGAATATCCCCTAATCTCCTCTGTAATTGTAGAAGTATTTCGTATAGGCAGTTTGTTATGCACTTTATACATATGATACATCCTTTTAGCCCAGAAATCGAAGTAAAAGATTGTATAAATATTTCTTACTGTTTTTTACTCTGCTATGAGAGTGCATAAATATAATAATATGAAATACGGCATTTTTTCTTTTTATTTCGCAGGTGGAAGAAACTGAAGATAAAGATTCTGATATGGAACTGTATGAGACTAGTGATGCCGGTGATAGTTCTGATGAAGACCGAACGTGGGTAAAAGAAGTTAAAAAACAACACAAAATGATTAGAAATAAATCCCAAAGAGAAAATGACTTGCAACCCAATGAAGAGCAAGATTATAACACAAATAACGCCCCAAGAACTTCAAATATTATTAAAAGTATATCACGGGTGAGCAAAGCTAGTTTAGGAGATCGATTAGCTAAAGAAAGCTTTTCAACAATGATAACGAATAGCGGTGGAAACCGCGAAATGAAGTTTAGTATGAGAGGGAAGAAGTCGGAATCGGAAAATAATCGTCAAATGAAGAAACACCATCAAGAGAGAAAACAATTTGTGCGACGAACAGGGTTTTTAACAAAAAAGAAGCTTCCTAAATCATTTTGATAAAATTAATTGAAATAGGAATAAAATGCAGTGTGCATATGAATTCTTATTAAATCCGCCCCTAAGACCACTGACCAATATCTTTTAATTTTTTTTACCTGTTTACGTGTCAGCCTAGTCAGTCATAGTCTGGTAGGCACGTTGCACCTTCAGTGGAATTATAATACTGATTTTATTATAATTGCTAACAGAAAACCCGAAAAAATAATTATTATGTTGCACATAATATTACACTGCACTTGCTGCTTCACATGCACCTTGGTAGACAGATTTAAAGTTTTAGTCATCTGCTAGCTCGCAGAAACCAACTGATTTAAAATATTAGTCTTTTTCACCATTTATCTCTCTGGCTTATCAAAGTTCATTGTCCGTAGTGAGCGCATATGGCTAAGTTCACGTCCACTTTATGCCCTCTAAAGCAAGTTTTATGTAGGTATTTTAAAACAGACCATACCTACTTACATAAACCATCCATTATAATAATTTTGACAATCTTAGCAAATTATCTCCGGGATGTGCTTTACAATATAAATAAAAACTGGTAGGGTCGCGATCTCCGCTAGGAGTATAATTATGATGTGTTCTGTGGTCGCGATGTAAACACAGTGACATTAACATTTAAATCGCATTGGCTATTATCAGAGTGAATGCACTGACTCAGTGCAATACCAAGTACACATTCAATGATGTTATTACATATGTATTATAAAAAAAACATTGCAGTGAATCGTTATCTGTTGTTGTTAATGTATCCTTTTTACCTCCCCGAAAGTGAAATTAAACTTTGGGAATAGCTGAAATATATTGGTGAACTAGCAGCGTAGAAAAAATGCAAAATGACAATGCATCGTACGGTAGCGGTAAGCACAATAAGCTTTTAATGACCTACCGTCATTATTGAAATATTAGTTGTTTGCTACATAAATGTTCAATTATTAAATTATCATTTCGTATAATGTGCGTATTGGTAATTAATGTGTAGATATGGGTAATAAACTGAATAATGTGAATTTTTTTAATGATTATGTAGCTAGTGATTTACTGGACAGCCATGTACTGGGGAACGACAAGCTTGCGGAACCAGCGATGGAGAGATCTACCAGGTCCAGTCTCGACGCCAATAGTGTGGACGTGAGTAATCTTTTATGATTTGTATTTCTCACTACAATGGGGACACTGTGCATTTGAACCCGAATCTTTTGCGAGTTGCACAAGTGAGAAGTTCAGTAATTGTAATGTGTTTATGTAGCAGCAATTCGCATGCGTATTTTTAATATTATACCTGCAAGGACACATTGATGCTCCTTTCCAGATCGGAGAAATAACGGAGTCCCCTGATACCGAATACATGAGTACTTCTGCTATATTACATTATTGTAAATCAAAGGTAACTAATATTTTTTCCGAAGTTCTTAATTTTGTTTCCCTATCGACTTTATTCTATTATTGATACAACTGTGTGTTATTATTACAGATATTACTCCCATATTTAAAACTGTTGACTATTATGGGACTGCGGCCGGTACTGGATGTATCAAACTCTTCTAGATGCGTTATTTGTTGCTCACATTTTCACTCAATACAAGTTGCGATACTCATGTTTTTAGGATATGTACTTCAATATATGGCTTGTTTCAGGTAATACATAACTGTAATGTTGCTAGAATGCAAACTGAGCTGCATGTTGTTCCTTAGTTAAGTGTCGATTATGTTTCAGACGGGACAGAGGGTTTTGTTACAAGTTAGTGCCTTTGGCGTTAACATCCACTTTAGAATATGACAATTATAAAGAAGTGTGTTATGGAAACATTATATTCACATACATTGGACCCAGCATATTGCATTTTGTGGGATTTTTGTACGCATTATATTTATTTAGGATCTCAGATAATGAACAATTGCAAAATCTAATGGAAAGAGTGAGTATCCATTGTGTTATAACATTATAATACTAACGTAGTTCTAAACTTATATACATAAATGGCGCGTAAAAAAAGACGTTAACTAGCTCTTGTTGTATAGGTATTTCTATTGTCGTCCTACTCGCCTCAAGGGACACCTACAACGAAGCCGAAGCGCCTCTTACGCATGTTGTGGTTTTTCATAGTACTCAGCGTCCTGTGGATGTGCCTATCGTTGTGTTCAGTCAATTTAATGCTGGCTCGAGGCAACATCATCTTCAGATGGATGGAAACAAGGTAAAGAAATACTTTACATTTTAGATACCTACGGTCGAGGAACGAAAATGTTCAGCAACTTTCAAAGATTCCATTTTCATTCACATTCACATAGTGGGTGCATGTCACCTTTTCGAACTGTCCTTGACTGTACATAGGTACATACCTGTGGTCAAACAGGTGTCGGTGGTTACACTTGAACAGGAACTACTAAAACCACCTTTACTGCTGCGATGTAAAGGTGCTGTCAATGTCAGGTTGTTACCACGGAATAAGTAAAAATAGTAGTAGTTGAGTATAAAGTACTGATCTTCTTATAATAATTTTATTCCAGTTCATATGAAGTAAGAATGTTGTTGAAGACCTTACTTATAATATGCACATTGATTCACGACATGGTGCAGGCGACTATCATCACAAGCTACTGCCTACAAGCGCAGCTGTTGCAGGCTCATCTCATGTTCCTCAAAGAGCGCCTTCTTAACCGAACTATTACTCCGCTTAACTGGATGAAAGTGAGTTTTCCTTTGACCAAACTTTGAAATTCTTAGAACATGGTCAAAAAAGAAAAATAAGAATATGAAAAATATTAATTTTCATTTTGCAGGAAATAGCAGAATTCCGTAAGCTGCTAAAATATTTGAATGATGACCTAGCACCCGCTGTTTGTTTGTTCACCATCGTGAACATTTCATGGGCTAGCTCTGGTCTGATGTGGCTTCTCAACTTGGACAAGGTGGACACTGAAACGGAACCCTTGATTGGCATCAGCATCCTCAATGAGCTCTTGTGGATATCAGCGGTCGTTGTACCATTTGTCCAGGTAATGGACAAATATACAGCATGTATCAGAAGGCGAAAATTGTCCCATACAAAACTTTAATACCTACTCAACCCAAATTTATGGGACATTGATTATTTTTTTTCGATTACGATGTTGGTCCCATGGAGAAAGTTGTTCAGTTTAATGGTCTACAGGGCTATCACGAGCTCTTAGCGGAATACATTCTAGGACCTAAACTGAACTGCTCTTCTAATTCGTACCATGACGTCAGATTAACGATTGCTAATTTTGAGCAAATGCTCAATAGTTCTCGTTAGTTCTCAGTGAATTTTTCGGCGTCGGCAAATGCCGAAAAATTCAAGTTGCAAGGTATGCATTAGTTTTACGTTTAATTTAACTTTTATAATTGCAGGCCGCTCGTCTATCGAAGGAGTGCCGGCGCACGCAGTCGGTGGGTCACGAGCTGTGCGTGCGCCCGTTCCTGCACCAGGACACGCCGCAGGAGGACATCACCGCTGTACTGCTGTACGCATCCACACTGCGCCTACACGCCAAGCTGTTCCACTACCCCATCGCCGGACGATATCTGTGTCTCGTACTCACCCTTACCGTAATAGTACTCTTCTCACTTGGAATGTGTCACTTATTACAATAATTTATCGCTACATAAAATATTAATTTAATTTTGTTATCTATACATATAATAAATTTTTAATATAAATTTAATCAACAACTAGCAAGTTTACGAGTCGTAAATCCTCGTTGTGTAAATAAGTGTAATAGCATCCGACTTTAAAGTTATTCAAATATCAAAAGCTGTATCGTCAGAATATTGGGATACTGAATAAAATATTAAAGAGATTTTGATGGTTTTTTATTTTCGTTGCCAACTATTTTGGCACTAACACAGGTATACTTAATTATTAATATGTTAAAATAAATCTATTCAATTTATCAACTTTAATTCGAGTCAAACCATTAGAGGGTTTTGCTACAAATATTATGTAATACATAATCGTTATTCATTTAATTCGGCGACACGGAGTAGTACACAAATGGAGTGCTTATAATAATGTAAGTAAGCATGTAGGTGTTGGCTTGACGGGCCGCAGACGCTACTCTGCGTCGAGCATGGCGAGTCGTGCGACCTGCGCGCCCCACCACGAGTGCACGTCGTGCAGTACGGGTTGGTCGCGCGCGCCGCCGCCGCTGTTGTGACTCACGCGCACTCCACTCTTCACCGACGCTGTCGACACATACATTATCTTCAATACGTGTACGAGATACCATTCCAACTAAATTATCATCTATTGGTATGTTATCAAAGGATTGTTATGCCGTCAGCAGAGTTAAGCAGGACACGCGTTCATCTTCCTAGAGCAACGGACGGCCTTAGGGACAGTGGATTAAGTGGATATAACAATTATATACATACAGGGTGGAAAGTTGAAGTGGGCTCTGGAGGGAAAGTACCCTAAATGTTAACGTAATAAATCTATATCTATAATTCTATACATATAATAAATCTGTAGACGAGGCGTTTCTGTACATTAAAATATTTCCAGAAATATAGCGAGGGTGCTAATAGGATAACCAACAGATGCCATTTCATCAATTTTTGGAATTTTAGTCTGGATATGAGAGATTATCTATTTAAGTAAACAGGGTCAACGTAAAAAGCACCAAACCTGCAATATGGTTAATTTTTATACTCAAATATAGTGTAGAACTCTGGAGTAGTGATTAGTTTTTGTTTCATCGCAATCGCTTCACTCTATCAAAACATATTCATGTATCAATTTAAAGTATTCCCTTTTTATTACGATAAGTGGAAACACGTAACGACATCTATTGGCGCGATTAAGTACCTAATGTACAAACTTTCGTTATTTTGAAGTTTTTGCAGCCGCCATCTTGAATTGTTATAAAACTGAAATTAAATCGAAAAATAATTTTAGCAACCCCCAAGTCATTTTAGAAGACCTATTCAACGATACCCCACACGATGGGGTAGACGACGAAAAAAATATTCATCCCCACTGCACGTCGGGGAGCTACCCTTAAAAAAATATTTTCCAAAATTTTATTTTACCACTTTGTCGGCGTAATTAATATACACACTCCTACAAAATTACAGCTTTCTAGTACTTCAATTCGTCTGTTTTAGGGTTCCGTAGTACATATAATGGCCCTAGAAAAGGCACTTTTATCATTTCTCATTTTCAACATAATTGTAAGCTAATATTGTTGCTAATAATAATATACAGGCTGTTAGTGTGAACAGTGGCAATATTGAGTAGATTCTAAAACCGTTGAAAAAATATGACCTTTTTTTTTCTAAGTTTTTCTTCTAATATCCCGAAAAATAAAAAATCATAGTCACATTACTGTTAGGCCTCTGCCCCGCATGTACAGGGGCCGCGCCGGCGGCGCGCGCGCAACGTCAGTCTGCGCTCAGTCGCGCTAGAGTGTACGTGTGCCGTTTGCGTACAGACAACTCTCGCGCATCACGTAGATAGTGTATCGACGCGATATTAGTTACCGACAATGGCCGCGTTCTCGAACGAACAACTTATCGAAATGGTTAGACTCTATGCGATAGCCGGTGATAGTTTATTTGCTGTACCTGTACCAGGAATTGTACTTGGGTCAACGGGCGATGGATTGGTCGCGGAGAACCTGTCTTCTGGCCTCCTCCCTCGTCTGACCTCACTCCTCTTGACTATTTTTTATGGGGCGATTTAAAACGCCGTGTGTATGCCACGGAGTTTAATACCAGACGCGAATTGAAAAGACGCATTAAAAGTGCTTTCAATGACGTAAAGAGTGAGAGTGTTGTACTTAATCGAGTGCAAAGTAACTTAAGAAGACGTGCGGAGACATGTTTAGCCGTAAACGGTTCACATTTTGAACAGATTTTAAGACTAATGTAAGTTATTATTGATTTTCTTAGTAAGTAGGTATTTAATCATTATTTAAAATTTAAATCAAAATCAGTGCAGTGTTGAAAGGGACAACCTAACTAAATTACTTGTAAATAACGTGATTCTCTTTTTAAATACGCCAAAAATACCTAACTTAGAAATTAAGATGTAGTAAAGTTCGCTAATTCGCACTGTGCGTCCATTGTGCATCTCATTGTTTCGACAACATCGTAAAAAAAAAGTGTCTGTACCGCCAGCCCAGCCCCTACGTAATAAGGGCGATTTTTTGTGTATCGGCGAATGGAAGTTATCGAATGGCGTGTGCGTGCGCCGCGTACGCGATCGTGGCGGCGGGCGCGCGGCGGCCGGGGGACACCCCGGCCGCTTCGTGCGTTATCGTAGGGTGCGGTCACTTCGCGTAAAATTTCGGAATTAGAAAACTGTAAAATTCGCAAAAAAATTGCGGCTTATACATTTAAAACTTTTGTAATATTTTTTTATTTAAGGTTATCTATCCGCCCTTTGAAAATTGCCACTGTTTACCCTTACATCCTGTATACTAACAAGATATGGATTTTAATTATCTGAAATAAATTATTATAAACAAGGCGTGCGGGTGTTGATGCCAACGGAAGAAAACGACGATTAGCCACGGTAAACAGTTTATTGTACACGAGAACAGTATCACAGGTAAGGCGGGAGAAATCGAGAGCCGTGGTCGGTACGAACTCGTTACGTGTGCTCTGCGGATCGGAGCGGGCGCGCGACTAACTGACTCGAAGCGCGGCGCGGGAGGGACGCGGCAGGGGCGGCGCGTGGGCAGCGCGGCGCGCATGCGCGGCGCTCGGCCGATGTTAAGCTAGCTCTGCGGCCGCGCGCCATACTACGTTTCAATCCCAAAAATGCGCGTGATAGACTCCCCCTCTAACCCTAACGAACGTCCTCGCGTTTGGGTTAGCTTCTACGAGGCCTCCCCCTCTTTCGTTTCTCCTGTACTGGGGATTGGATGCGACCAACGAAGGGAGTCAGAGTAGAGGCATGATACTTGCCCAATACCACACCGTCGCTGAGGCGCTCTAGGGTGTATGTGGTGGGACTGACCACAGCCCGGATCTTGTATGGCCCGTCACGGCGAGGGATAAACTTTGATGTCTGCCCTCTGCCGGTATCGTTAGCCCCTTGAGTTTTCAACAGTACCAGATCACCAACCTTATAATCTGGAGCTGGTCGGCGATGTTCATCGGTGTACTTCTTATGTGCCGCCTGGGCACTCTCATAGACGTCACGAGCGTCTAAGAGTACCGACGAAATCTTCTTGAGAAAATTAGTGATGTCACCTACATAATTATCGTTCTCGATTATGGTGCGCATCTCTGACATGACATCTGCTGGCGCGCGCATGTCTCGCGCGAAGTTCAAATAAGCGGGTGAGTAACCGGTTCCTGACGTGACTGCCGAGTTCATGGCGAAGCGGACTGCAGGTAAGTGGATATCCCACGTATCATGGTCTTTACCCACCAGAATCGCCAGCTGTGGCTTGAGGTCCCGGTTCTTACGTTCCACCGGGTTTGCCTCGGGGTGGTAAAATGAGGTAAGTGATTGTGTAATCCCCATCGCGTGACAGGTCTGCTGCATTACCTCACTTATAAATTGGACACCGTTGTCACTAACCAGGCGCCTGGGGACTCCGAACCGTAAGTATACTTCTGATACAAGTACCTTTGCGCATTCCTCACTGGTAGCTGAAGTAAGGGCGAACAGCTCCACCCAGCGCGTGCAGGTGTCCTCGACTATCAGGATCCATTTGTGTCCTTTCGCTGTTTCAGGTAGGGGGCCGAACAGGTCCACGGCTAAAACCTCAAACCGGCGTGTAGAAGCGGGCGTCTGCAACAACCCAGCCGGTTTCCTAGTGTCTGCCTTATAACGCTGACAAGGTACACAATTTTTAACGTACTGCGTAACGTAGGAACGCATTCCCGGCCAATAGTACTTACCGACTAAGCGTTGCAGCGTACGTTCCGCGCCCATGTGACCAGCAGTGGGTGCATCATGGTATTCGGCCAATACTTTGGCGCGTTCCTGTTCTGGGACCACCAGACTGGCGTCATCGTGCTCATCGTTCTCAGGGCAATATCTATACAACACACCTTCGGCGAGCACATACCCTTTGTTGGACCATACCCTCCCCCTAGAGGGATCGTCGGATTCCAGGGCCTCGACGATTTTACTTACCTCTGGGTCTTTTATTCGGTTCTCGCGCAGGTCCCTCAGACTGCGAGACGGCACGTCGACCACAGCGCAGCACAGGTCACAATCGGCGTCTTCGGCGCATGCCGGACGCGATAGAGTGTCGGCTATAACATTGGCCTTACCTGGTGTGTATTCTATTTTCAGGTTATACTCCTGAAGACTCAGGGCCCACCTTGCTAGGCGACCGCTCGGAGACTTCATACTCATCAGCCACCTAAGTGGTTGATGGTCCGATTTGATCACGACTTCAGCGCCATCTATGTACCCCCTGAACTTGGAGACTGCCCAGACGACGGCTAGAGCCTCCCTCTCTGTCGTGCTGTAGTTCCTTTCAGCGGCCGTCAAGAGTCGACTGGCGTATTCTATTGGGCGCTCGTCGGTCCCCTCCCCCTGGAGGAGAACCGCCCCGAGAGCATATCCACTGCTATCAGTTCTGAGGACGAAGGGTAACGTCGCATCAGCCTGACGCAGGATCGGCGCCGATACTAGCAGTTGCTTGATCTTCTCGAATGCTGCCTGCTGTTCCGGGCCCCATTTCCATATACTTTCCTTTTTTAGCAGCGTTGTCAATGGTTTGGCGACCTCTGCATAATCAGGGACAAAGCGCCTGAACCAGCTCGAGGTCTGCAGGAAACATTTCAGATGTTTTACGTTCCGAGGCGTCGGCATGTCCGCGATTGCTGCGGTCTTCCCTGGATCGACATGGATACCACCTGGTAAGATAATGTGCCCTAAGAACTTTACCGATTCCCTCGCGAAGTGACTCTTCTCGCGGTTTACCCGCAAGTTGAACATGGCGAGTCGATCAAATACGGAGGTGAGATCGGCGAGATGCTTCTCGAAGGTCTCATCGGACATTATCAACAAGTCGTCTAAATATGCTAGAAGAGTAGTACCTGGCAAGTTCGACTTGAATCTGTCAATCAGCCTCTGGAACGTGGCGCCTGAGTTGCGCAAACCCATTGGCATGCGTTTAAATCTATAAGTGCCGAGCGGTGTCGTGAATGCTGTCTTGTCCCTATCGTTAGGGTCGACGTTCACTTGAAAGTAGCCAGCTCGGAGGTCAAGGGTAGTCATGTACTTAGCTGTTTTTGCGTCGTGAAGAATGTCCTCGATCCTTGGGAGAGGGTACCGGTCAGGTTCAGTGACAGTATTGAGCTTGCGGTAGTCAACACACAGTCTGAAGCTGCCATCCTTCTTCTTGACAAGCACGACATTCGATGCCCACGGCGACTCGCATTCCTCAATGACGTCAGAGTTGACCAGTTTGTGCAGTTCCTTCTCGAGTGCCTCTCTCTTAGGCGGCGACAATCTAAAGGGAGGAGAAGCCAAAGGTTCCTGTGTCTCGCTTACCTTTATCTTATGGACGGCGAAGTCCGTAGGAGGTCCCGCCGAAGCAAACTGAGCGACTCTGTCTTGTAAGAACCCGTTGAGCGTGGCCCTGTGCTCCGGTGGTAAGCTCATACCTTCATCTCGGCGCAGTGACACATCGCAGACCTCTGCTTGTGTCACGGCCGCGCTGTTCAATACATAAGATTGCAAAAACGGATTCCGGTCTCCTGGACTATCTGCAAAATGCCATGACTCCTGAGCTATGTCTAGAACAATAGCCGCGTTAGCAATAAAATCACGACCTAAAAGTGTTCTGGTGTCATCACCAGGAAAAACCATAAACTCGGTGTCGACTCTTCGACTATCTAAGGTGACAGGTACAGTAGCGATCTTTACCATTTTCTTATGACACGAGCCATCGGCGAGCCCGATATAACGCTCCGTTTCTTGGAATTGAACGCCACTATTCACTAACAACGAATACAATAATTGGCTAGCAACACTGTGCGTAGCTCCGGTATCGACTATTGCTACCCCTTCCTTACCTACAACGCTTATTGTTAACAAAGGGTGTGACGTCGTTGACGCGAAGAAGTCACCTTTCACGACGTTAAAGTCGGACGGTTTGGTGGGCGCGGGTTTACTCGAACAAGTTTCACACTTTGACTTCACCACCCCTGGCTGACCGCATCCATAACAACGTATCGGATTAACATCTTTATCACTAGTACCTACTTTATTAGCTTTATTGTCACTATCGACTTTATTAGCCTTACGACATTCATTAGACGTGTGACCGAACGCTTTGCAAAACGAACATCTGATACGATTACGTTTCGAGTTATCATTCGAGTTAGAGGTGAGTTTGGAACCGGTGGTTGCGCTAGGACTCGTAGTACCGCGGTCGGGAACGGTAAGTACATTCGGGTTATTCGCGGAAACGATCGAGTTTTTTAATTCCGTTATCGAATCTTCCACGAGTCTCGCTCTCTCTAACAAATTATCAATATCGCTAATGGTGTCTCGCGACAAACGTTTCCGTATTCGACGATGTAGTAAGCCGTACACAATATCCACTATCATCACGCTTGGCACAACATAGGGTAATTTAACTAATAAAGATCGTACCTTTGATATGAAAACTTCAGCGCGTTCACACTCACTTTGTTCCCGCGTAAATACCTCGCGTAGTGTCCTGTACGCGGGCTTTTGCACGCCGTAGGCAGCGCGCAGGCGTGCGAGCGCGTCCGGCCACGAGCCGACGCAGGCCCGGGCGCCGCGCCACCATACCGCCGCGTCGCCGCTTAGCAGGATCGAGAGGCCGCGTAGCGCGTGCTCGTCGGACACGCCGGCGCACTCCTTGTAGACCTCCACTGCATCGATAAATGCCTCAAGTACCTCGGTGTCGCTTGACTGCCCGTCGAACCTCGCGGTGCACTTTGAAAAGTTACCGCCGGAGGTCGCGGGCGCGTTCGCCGTGGGCGATGCCGCCGGTGTCGACGCGACTGATGGGTTCCGCTGGTTGCCTTGATGTAGAGACCGTAGGGTGTCAACTAGCGTGCGGTTGGTCTCCGCCTGCATCCTGGCGAACGACTCCATCATGGTGGACAGTAGCCGTTCGGTGTTCAGCGCTGCGGCGGGTGCGCCGGTGCGGGCCCCGCTGAGCGTGTGGTCGAGGGCGGTGCCCCCCTGGGCGCGCATCTCCTCGGCCGCGTCGGTTGAGTCGCGTGCATGGGTGGTAGCACTAGTAGCGGCGCCGGCATAGGCGCGTGGCTCCACCACTGAGTCACAGTCCGCATCGGAGTAACCGTCGCTTCCTTGTTCCTCCGCCTCGCGGTCGTTTGCTGCTCGGGTTGCCCGCGTCGTTCGTGGCATGATAATAACTTTATTGTCGTTGACTAGGTTAACACACTTAACTGGGTTCGTTTTTCCGTTATGTTGAAACTTAACATGGCCGCGAGTTGGGCGTCACTATAAACAAGGCGTGCGGGTGTTGATGCCAACGGAAGAAAACGACGATTAGCCACGGTAAACAGTTTATTGTACACGAGAACAGTATCACAGGTAAGGCGGGAGAAATCGAGAGCCGTGGTCGGTACGAACTCGTTACGTGTGCTCTGCGGATCGGAGCGGGCGCGCGACTAACTGACTCGAAGCGCGGCGCGGGAGGGACGCGGCAGGGGCGGCGCGTGGGCAGCGCGGCGCGCATGCGCGGCGCTCGGCCGATGTTAAGCTAGCTCTGCGGCCGCGCGCCATACTACGTTTCAATCCCAAAAATGCGCGTGATATTATTCTATTTCGTCCAGTCCCTCCGTATGTGACACAATTTTTGGTTTGAAAGAGTTTTCGAGCTAGATGGTCCCATTTAATAGAGTGAAGATCTGACAATAGAACTCCTCAATAAAGAACAGTTTACATATTGTACAGAGATCAAAGAAAGTTGCTGAGTAGCAATATAAAGTAGTACCTACGCGAATTTGTGTGAAATAAAATACTTAAAACAAAACAGAAGTCCGTATTTTCTTGCCAATGACTTCCCAAACTTACAAGGTTATTTTGCACTTTGTAGGGTGTTTTATGTGGAATGGAATGGAAGACAGTTATATTATTTTTGGATTCCGATTTTTTTTAACGATGGACACATAAATACTGTGTTAAGTAAATCTAAAGCGGGGTGTACGGGCTTCAAATTTATTTTTCTGGTTTTCGGCAGTAAAAGATCAAAATCATGTCTAAAGTTTTCATCATGGGTGTCATCTTCGTAGTTTTCGAGTCCGGCCCGTGTCGAATATAACCAAAGTAAATGGGTTGCTTTTAACACGGGCAATTTTATGTAGGAGCTCTTTCGAGGGGCAAGCAACCTTTCTAACATCGTTTACAGAGAAGCATTTTCTTAGTTACATAAGGTTTAAGATCATGATACTTTCAAGCTTCTAGCCTTTTTTTTCGAAATTTTTTAACCTTCTTTACCATGATAAGTATAACGCTTAAATTAAATTGCACACTCTGCCAGACGGGCAGTTGATTTATTCAGTAGGTACAACAGGTGCCCAAGTAGCACTGCCATGTCATAAAAAAACCGGGCAAGGGCGAGTCGGACTCGCGCACCGAGGGTTCCGTACCATCATGTTTTTAAATTTTCATCGTCGAGGCCTATATTCATCTGAGAATTTTAACACTGTGCACTGCGGTGTAGAAAATGACAATTTTATGTCAGCGCCATCTCTTGACCGATAGTGGAACTAATGTAACTTTTGTTGATGATTTCTGAAAAAGTGTGCAATTTAGAGACTTCGTTTTATTTTTCCTGTAATCTTTACATAAACTTCTATCACATAGAATTATTTCAGATTTTTCTCTTTACAAACTTCGGAGATAAGGGGGGGGGGGGGGGGGAGGGGTATTTTTTTTATGTGTGAGTTTAAAAAAATATACATATATTTTTATTTCTTTCTTATTTACAAAATAGTTGGGCAAACGTCATCTAAAACTATTCCAAATTTCAAGTTAATAGCATTAGTAGTTCTTGAGATTTCTAGCTGTGTGAGTTAGTCTCACCATAAGGGTTCTGTTTTTACTATTTTGATACGGAACCCTAAAAAGGTATCGTGGATTATGTCTTCGAGACATTAAGTAAATTCTTGGCCATTGACTTGGTTAAAACCATATCGACCCAGCGACCCTCAAGATATCTTAAAGCTATCCACCGAGTTGCGAGTTTAGCAAATATGGGCACAGGTTTACAGAATAAGTTAAGAAAGAGTTCAAAGAGTAACACCATTGATGTATTCTTCCTTTTATCTTCTAGATATCTCGACGCTATAATAAATGCATAATATTGTATGATAATTATGTAAGATATCTACAATACAAAGTTAAGAATTTCTAAATATACCGCAGAGAAACCAAGACTTATAAAAACTAACTTCAAACTTCACCTACTAATCTCAGATATACTTTAGATAAAATGGTGGTATGATTTTACAAGTTAGTATTCTAAAACAGATGCAAAATAAAATGGACATAATATGACTGTTTGGTCAGATAATCAGCTTTATTTATGCTCAAAAATTACACTTCGTCGCATTGTCTTTATGAACGTTATGAACCATGAAGACGCAGTGACTGCAGTCGAAAGGGCTGTGGTAGAGAACCCCAGGTAACGGAAGCGTTACATTACCAGGCAAGATCGGAAGATTCTTCCTTTTCAATGAAGGAGTTATAATTACACCTTTCCTAAGCGACACATTATTGTTTTCCGACATCCACGCGAACGAAGTCGCGGGCACAGCTAATAAAAAAAATTAAAACTGCATTCGAACATTTTCTTAAAGTCGCTTGTCTGAACCGGGAATCGATCCAACTAGTGTTCTGAGAAACTCGAGTTTCTTCTAAGTTTGAAGCTCTCTTTGAAGACTCAGTTGTTTTTGAAGACTAGTCGGATAAAAAATATTCAGAGCTCGTCCTTTTGAATTTAATCTTTTATAGGAAGACTCGAATCTTGTCTAAAAGAACTCGAAACAGTATTTTCAAAAGAACAAGGGGCTGAGTCATCTGAGTCCTTATCTGTAGTTATAAGCTAATGAAGTAGAATATAAAAAAAATGTATTAAATCTTTTACAACAGTGGATCCAACTGAAGTTTTGTAACGCACTTTCGGAGTCACGAATTTGATTAGTACTGTCGTCTCTAGACGAAGAACGTGGCTCGATTTAGGAGTCTAGGGGTGTACCATCCTCTGATTAGTAGTAATGCTTATTACTAACTTAATGATAATATTAGTAAGTAAATAGAACACTCACACTTACAAGAAGTCTTCTTTACGAGGGCAGGATGTGGATCACTGAGTGTTGGCTGAAGATACTTCTTGATCGGGCTCTCCGGTCTGCAGGTTATTTTATTCATTACAGATGGGTATGAGGTTATCAGTTCTTAAATTATTATTGAGATAAGTTAGTGCTATTCTTACCTCGGAATTGTGACAGATGGTAAGCCAGGCCTCTTGAATTGGCTTTTTGTCGACGATCTTTTCGGTTGTGAATCAAACGATGATGATATATCTGTAAAATTTAAATAAATTTTATTAACGCAAATACAGAACCTGTATTTTTTAAGGAAACAATATTATTTAAATATCTTTCTTACTAGATATAACAGGCTGTGAAGTGGACTCTGTTATTTCGGTGCGTCCTGTGCTCGCGATCACCTGCTGAAAATTAATTTAAAGTTTTGTACTTTCTTCATAAACATGCACAATGCTATCAAATAATATGGTTACCTACCTGAGCTTCAGTTTCCAGTTTTTCTTTGTCAACTTTCTCGCTGCTCATGTCAACAGCTTGTTCATTTGTTTTCCTCAAACCAGCGATTAAACTAGTTTGCTGTTTCTGTAACACAAAACAACGTTATAAACATGCGAGGTTTAAAATTGATTAAAATTTTATCAAAAATCGTCCAGCCGTTTGAGCGTGAAGAAGTAATAAACATATAAACACACACACAATCACAAACTTTTGCCTTTATAATATTAGTATGATAATATAACTTACGCTACTGTTGGCGCGTATCTTCTTGAGGCAGCCCTCCAGCCATGTGCGTATGGTTTGCTTGGCGACTTCCTCCTCGATCAGAAACTCGAACTCTTCTCGCGCCAACAACTCCTCCATTTGCAGTGACTTGCGAATGTCCACCGTGCGGTACGACAGCATACTGTTATCATTATAGTATATTTCATTACAAGTGCGGAAAGGCTGTCATTGCAAAGAGTTCCGACAAATGTCTACCCGAGCCGAGGCGCAGCCGAAGGCGAGGGTTGACAGTCGGAACAAGTTGCAATGACGGTTCCGCAGGTGTACTGAACGACTATTTTTAATACAGTTGCGAAAAAATGAAGCAAAATAATAAAAACACAATATTGCTTTTTTCTCTTCTCTCCACGCAAAAAATTCGTCGTACCTATGTGGATATGTAACGACTTTTTGACTTTTCCGGTAAAATGTTCTCCGAAGCATTTTGTGCAATTATACTGAGTTCCGGTGGTGTTAATTAAAAAAAAATAGGGTCGAAATTACTCATTTTGTGCAACAAACAACTAAACTCGCAAAGAAAATTTCTGGAAAATGGCGCCAACCGTAGAATATAAGCAGAGTTTTTTTTTCTTCACCCATTTTGGTAGGCAAAAGGAACTATCCATACAGCTTAGTCTTCAGTATATTTTTTTTATAGATATGAAATGAAAATGAAATTTAATGAGATGAAATGAAATGAAACCTAACCTGACTCATTCAATTAGATCATTAAATCTGATATTGAAATAAATTAGTAAGTAGCTTCTTTTTAGAAATATACGTATTTGTATGAATCACAAAAACTCTTTAGTAAAAACTTCATGGTTGGTTTTTCTTTTTAATAGACATTATTTTGACAGTTGGGAAAGAGACACGCACGAGTTCGGGAAAGGTAAAAAAAAAGCACTAGTATGTAATAGCCCACTTCTCGAACGCTATACGTCCCTGCAATACACCACTTTTTGAGCAACTGTATTAAAATAGTATATTTCATTACAAGTGCGGAAAGGCTGTCATTGCAAAGAGTTCCGACAAATGTCTACCCGAGCCGAGGCGCAGCCGAAGGCGAGGGTTGACAGTCGGAACAAGTTGCAATGACGGTTCCGCAGGTGTACTGAACGACTATTTTTAATACAGTTGCGAAAAAATGAAGCAATTTAATAAAATAATAAAAACCCAATAAACTCAACTAACTAATCATTTTTTCTGGAAAATGGCGCCAACCGTAGAATATAAGCAGAGTTTTTTCTTCTTCACCCATTTTGGTAGGCAAAGGGAACTATCCATACAGCTTAGTCTTCAGTATATTTTTTTTATTGATATGAAATGAAAAAGAAATTTAATGAGATGAAATGAAATGAAACCTAACCTAACTCATTCAATTAAATCATTAAATCTGATATTGAAATAAATTAGTAGCTTCTTTTTAGAAATATACGTAGTTGTATGAATCACAAAAACTCTTTAGTAAAAACTTCATGGTTGGTTTTTCTTTTTAATAGACATTATTTTGACAGTTGGGAAAGAGAACACACGAGTTCGGGAAAGGTAAAAAAAAAGCACTATTATGTAATAGCCCACATCCCGAACGCTATACGTCCCTGCAATACACCACTTTTTGAGCAACTGTATTAAAAAATATATATATTTCTAAGCAATTCTATATAGTCAAAAATGAAAGAATACGGTTCTATTTATTTATTTATTTCAGGCTACGCAGGCCCATAAATACCTTAACCTAAACATACACATTTTTATAATAAGATAGTGCTTCCTATTATCCGCGTCCCATAAAAACCTACCATAAAGTATGGCTACTTACTTGATGACGTCATGGAAGGTAACATCTTCGCCATTATGCAGTCGCTCGAGCTCATAGCACATGTACTTGAACAGCAGCCTCTCCTTGTGGGTGTCGCATTCTAGACGACCTTTCAGAAGCCGCAATATGAATTTCACCTGAAATGCGATTAAAACCAGGCATTTTTATGTAACTTGGTGCAACCGCATGGCCTTGGTAACAATTTTAGATAGACGCATTTATTTAATAAATTTAGAACTTAGGTACCTTTCTAACCGGTATGACACCTTTTTGATGCACATCCACAACGTTCCATGTATTTTGGAAGTTTCTTATGTCAGCGTAAGACAGAAGAGCGTCTTCTTCGTTTGAGTAGAATAATGAAAAGTTCTCCATGATAATAGCTGCAAGATGTAATACAAAAATGATGTTACTGTAGCGATATTATCTCCTCTTACGTTTAGGTTCGCAGTGGGAACATTATAGACTGATTATTATGTTTATGCTTAGGTTCGTTTTCAGTTTATCCATGCCCTCAAATATGATATGATATTTGAGGGCAGCTGAAAATATGTACAGTCAGCAAAAGAGTTAGGTATGCAGGATTGTAGGATAGTTAGTTATTTATAGACGACTCGGACGAAGTTGAAATGTACAGTCAGCAAACGAGTTAGGTATGCAGGATCGTCGGATATAGTTGAAGTTTAGTAATAAACCGATGGATGTTGTCGGATAAAATTTAATTTTATTAATAGAAAACAAACAGTTCATTTATCAAATTAAATTTCAATCGACAACATCTATCGGTTTATTACTAAACTTCAACCATATCCGACGATCCTGCATACCTAACTCGTTTGCTGACTGTACATTTCAACTTCGTCCGAGTCGTCTCTTTGGTTTATTGGTTGGCCCCAACACCATTCTTAAAACGTTGGCTGATAGGTTTACTGGTTGGCCCCAACACCATTCTTAGAACGTTGGCTCTCCGATCTTGGGGCGGTGGATACGACTGCACGCAGTCAAGAAGACACTCCCCAGGATCGACGAGCTTAGGATAAATGTTACTAACATTACTTTATAAGTTTACTTTGTTGCTAACAAATATGGAAGTCATTCTGAAATAAATGTTTATTATTATTATTATTATCAATCGGCAATCACTTCACATTCGGCTTTTGCAAGGCTATATCCAATTAGATTGCGTCGTTGGTCTAGCGATCGCCAGAGCTACTGCTGAGCATGAGGTCCTGGGTTCGATTCCCAAGTCGGGCAAAGAGTTATTGGGTATTTCCATCAGGAATTTCTCATTAGCAGCTCGGAGTCTAGATTAATTGTGCCCGGTTGATGGCAATATGCTCGTCCCCTATTACATGGGACTTAAAACACAACTGGCAAAATGTGGGTGTAGCCCACAATACATGCATGGGTGCATAATATGGGTATATCTGCCTAACGCTTCGGTGATTACAGCATAATGTTATGTTATTTACATAAAATCTTTGCACTAACCCACAAGTAAGTTGAGCACTATGTACGTGATAATGACGTAGAAGGTGCAGAAGTATGCGAGCGAGGCGGTGAAGTTGCCGCAGTCGGTCTCCCAGTAGTTGTCGGCGGGCGTGCAGTAGGGCGGCGCGACCATGCAGTCGTGCATGATCTTGTTCCAATCCTCCCCCGTTACTATGCGGAACAACATCGCCACGCTGTGGATCGGCGAGTTGAAGTTAGCGCGCCTGCAAATAAGATAAAAGTTGTCGACATAGCTCCCAGATTAATCAAGATGAAACCTGAAGTGGCAATAAGCCGGCCATAATAGTCGTAGAGCCGATGACCGTTGGGGTAGATGTGCTCTTGAGTGGAGAATGCGAATCGGCAAACGTAAGGCAAGACGCCCTCAGGATAGGTGGAGATACTTTGCAGGGCGGCTGATAGCATGGATGAGAGTTGCCGAGAATCTAGTTGAGTGGCGTGCAATTGGCTAGGCTGATGATGATGATACAATGAGATAGTAGTCGTTGATTAAGACTTAATTTTAGAGATTTACTGTAATTATGAAAGCTGATTTAATACAGTCATTGAACATTATGTTTAGCAGGGTAATCGTTGAATGAAGTTTTGTCCATTGCATTGTCACAAATGTGAACGCACCTTAGTGTCGTTAATAATATTATTATAGTTGTTATGATCAGATATATTTTATTAGTACACAAATCCTAAAATGATTGTTTACCTGCCAATCCCTTCGCCGTATTTGACGTTTCCAAACACGATGGTACCAGCAAGTGCGTAGAAGAAGACGAGTAGGAACATGCCGAAGATGATGAAGAAGCTCTTGCACACGCTGACGCCGACCGTCAGCATCAGCATCTTGAGCGTGGTGTGCTTGCCGGTGATCGTGAAGAACCGCAGGATCACCACCATGAAGCCCACGAAGTACGACAGGTCGTTCTACAAACACAACATGACACAATTATTCAAGATACAATTATATTCAGATACTAATTGTCTTGTTTTCCCATTATTGAGAGCGAATGTACGAAACCTCTCTAACATGATGTGTTTTGTTTTATCATTATTAGATATAAACATCACATAATATCGAGCCTGTATTCCCTCAAACTCAAACTCATAGCATATATATTTCAATTAAACCATTTACAGGCACTTTTGAATTGTCAAGAAGTAGGTCAGTCAGAAAATATGAAGCTAGTTGCCCATTCCAAAGCGTAGGTACCTATGGAGAAGAACGGCAAAGAAACTCCATGGACACTCTTTTAAATTATACTTTTACAAAAATATTAGTTACATCATTAATGTTGAATTTACAATTATACAGGGTGATTGGAAGATGGGTGCAAAGCTTTAAGGCGATGATAGTACAGGCAATTCAGAACCATTTAAGCCATGGTTGTCTTAGACGAAGTCTTACTACTTTTTTTTTACCAATTTCTTAAGATTTTTTTCGAAAATTCCCAAAGTTTTAACTAAACTATTTATTTATGGCCAAATTGAATGATAAACGAATTCATTTTTATTGTATTTAATTAAAGTAATGTGTAAGCAATCTAGCAAAACATATTTTAGGCCTCTGTGTCGTTAGATATTTTTTTTACAGATATTTAAAGTTCATAACAAATTTTAAAATTTATAAATACTTTTTGTAAACCTTATTTTAAAAATCACGGAGCGTGCTTTTTTTGTTCAAACCTTTTTGAAAACATACTTGATAATCGCTCTTTCTTTTGAGATAACATTAACGCAGATATCTTACATATTATTGAAATTAGGACCTGAAAACCAATTTAAGGGAGAAATTTTAAATTTTAGGCAGTCTAAATAAAACAACATTTGAATTAAATTTATTTATGTTTCATGGTCAAAATGTTGTCCGTGATTCCCAATACAAGCACGGCTCCGTCTTCTCACTTCTGTTGTTGTTATTTTCAACATCATCTCCAGCTTCATTGTTTCAAACTCTGAATTAATTCTCTCTATCAGTTCTTCTCTCGTGTTTATTTCAACATTCGTATACACTAGCTCCTTGGCCCGGCCCCACACGAAAAAGTCCAGCAGGGTCAGATCTGGTGAGCGAGCGCGCCAAGTGATGGGTCCATCTCTGCCAATCCAGCTGTCAGGAAAACAATTACTTAAGTGTTCCCTTACATTTAACATCCAATGCGTTGGACAGCCGTCTTGCTGAAAGATGACTGTACTGTCTCTTGCGAATATCGGGACACCGGTTTCCTCTATCAGCTCTGGTAAATCCACTTGTAGAAAGTGCAAATCATTTTCACCATTGAAAGTCTCCGGTAAGAAGTGGGGCCCAATCAACGTCCTGCAAATTACTCCAGCCTCCAGAATTTCCTCTGAAACGACACCTGCTTCTTAAAATGTGGATGGTTGTCTTTGGCGGCCCATTCATGAAGGTTATGAAAGTTTTTAATGCCCTCCCTAGAAAACTTTAATTTGAAATCAATCTTGTGGACGGATGAAAGCAAATTTTCTAGGGAGGGCATTACAAACTTTCATAACCCACACAACACATGGGGAACACTTAAATAATTGCTTTCCTGACAGCTGGATTGGCAGAGATGGACCCATCCCTTGGCCCGCTCGCTCACCAGATCTGACCCTGCTGGACTTTTTCGTGTGGGGCCGGGCCAAGGAGCTGGTGTATACGAATGTTGAAATAAACACGAGAGAAGAACTGACAGAGAGAATGAATTCAGAGTTTGAAACAATGAAGCTGGAGATATGATGTTGAAAATAACAACAATAGAAGTGAGAAGACGGAGCCGTGCTTGTATTAGGAATCACGGACAACATTTTGACCATGAAACATAAATAAATTTAATTCAAATGTTGTTTTATTGAGACTGCCTAAAATTTAAAATTTCTCCCTTAAATTGGTTTTTAGGTCCTAATTTCAATAATTTGTAAGATATCTGCGTAAATGTTACCTCAAAAGAAAGAGCGATTATCAAGCATGTTTTCAAAAAGGTTTGAACAAAAAAAGCACGCTCCGTGATTTTTGAAATAAGGTTTACAAAAAGTATTTATAAATTTTAAAATTTGTTATGAACTTTAAATATCTGTAAAAAAAATGTCTAACGACACAGAGGCCTAAAACATGTTTTGCTAGATTGCTTACACATTAATGTAATTAAATAAAATAAAAATGAATTCGTTTATCATTCAATTTGGCCATAAATAAATAGTTTAGTTAAAACTTTAGGAATTTTTGAAAAAAATCTTAAGAAATTGGTAAAAAAAAAGTGGTAAGACTTCGTCTAAGACAACCATGGCTTAAATGGTTCTAAATTGTCTGTACTATCTTGGCCTTAAAGCTTTGCACCCATCTTCCAATCACCCTGTATATGAGAACGATGTAAAAAAGACGAACCCTGAAGGTCTGGGCAGAGGTGGGCCTGAGTAACGCCCAAGTTTCTCCAGTTATGTTTTAGTCCCATGTAATCATTGGATAAGTAATTTAATTTGACTAATTGACTTTGTATACCGCAACCAGCGGTTAGGTAAAAATACATGATTCAAACATGATAAATAGGCCAACATTCCCCCACGGCTGCTCATGAGTTGAAGGCCCAAGATAAGTATCGTTATGGGCTCCTCACTTCCAACTGATGTACAAGAAAACTACGAGTTACCTTCAAAGTGAAATGCATAAAGATCCAGATGCAGCCAGCGACGGTGACGAGCAGATCGTATCGGTTGCGGCGACTCTGCCAGTAGCCGCGCGGAGTGAACGCAATGGTCTTCAGAAGCACTTCCACCACAAACACTAGAGTTAGCAGAGCCGAGGTGAGGGCCAGTTGCTCCGTGTACGGGGAGTAGCGAGACCACTGGAATGTCGAAGGCGAAACTTAAGCTTCATCACTCAGTTTAAGGGTTCCCAATCTTTTAACATGCGCGCCCCCCTAACTTTCTTTTAAAATAACTACGCCCACCAAGTTACTTTGTCGACTAAGGCTGCGTTTCCACCAGAGACGAGCGAGGATGCGTAGCGAGGGATGTGTGTGAAACCAGCCAATAACATCGCTTCATTTTTATAGCTTGCACTAAGTTAGCGTTGGTATTGGTTAGTTTTACACACATTCCTCGCTGCGCATCCTCACTCATCTCTGGTGGAAAACCAGCCTTATGCAGAAAAGCTTTACCTCAGTTTACAGCACCCATGTAAGTATTATGAAACGCTTAGGTTTTTATTTATTTATTTATTTATAGGAGAACCAACAGCTATAACAGAAGCATAACAATCGTTTATGAGACATAAAGCCAATTACAGGTTCTCACGAGTAAAAACAGAAAATGTAGTAGAAATCTTAGGATCACTAACAAGCACTATAAAAGGAATACAAATATAAGGTATATAAGCACTATGCATTTTTAAAAAAGTCAGCGTTCAGCCGAGTGCGAGCAGAATAGTTCTTGGTGTTAAATGGGTCAAATGAGAACTCTTTGCAAAGAATATTAAAGTCTTTACTCGCTCGCACCAAGTATGAATTTTGCCTGTAGTTAGAAGAGGAAAAAGGAATGGAAATCGGCGGATTAAATCTAACTGATCTCTGGGGGACATTAAACCGCAGTCTATGCAGGAGATCAGGACAGTCAATCTCGTTAGATATAATTTTTAAAAGAAAAGTGCAATCTGCAATTCAATGTATAGTTGAATGAATGTGACTAACCGTGACAGCTAACAATCCACTGTTTATGAGAACTACGATCGCGATCACTCGTTTGAAGCTCAAGTTTTGTGTGACGTCATAGGCGAAGGCGCGGACTTTGCGCTTGTTTGGGCGAGGAGGCAAGTGCAGTGGCTGAGCGATTTTCAGTCGCTTCTTTAGGTCACACCTGGAAACAAACATAGTGTTATAGTAAACTAGCGACCCACTCCTGCTCCACACGCGTGACAAACAGAAAAATATTTCTGTATTGCACAGAAATCTCTATGTTTTGACATGTAAGTCTAAGCAAATCGTTATGTGTTTTACAAATATATAAACTTACCTTTCGGAAAAATAGTCTAAATAATAATAACAATAATTTTATTTCGGAAATATCTAAGTAGGTAATCTATTTTTTTTTATTGTAAATAGAAATTCATCAACTTTAATTTCTATTCAATATTTTACATTACGTAAGTACAGTTAAACCAGAAAAGGTATGTGCTTCGGTAACCTTCGTGTTTCCGAATTAGTACGAACGTCGTGCCACAGAGAGAAAGTTTATTAGAATTGCATAGAGTTGATTATCTTTCATTTTGTAATCATGGTACACACGGCGACATACCAAGCTACATGCTTTTCCAATGCAAGCTAATTCATTACTGCACAGCAAGCTGAACCAATGCGAGGTCAGGTTATACTAGAAATGTATACTGTATATGTAGCCGTGTGTACTACCATAGGAAAGTACTTCTATTGTTGGTTGTAACAGCTCTATATTAGATATATATCATCATCGCACGTTTGTATTTCCGAAGATACACGATGATTCTCGAAGCGCATACTTTTCTTGGGATCTGCAGTATAAAATAGTATCTTACCAACGTCGCTGGTCGACAGTCAACAGAGCAGTGCCTTTGTTCTCCGAGTAGTTAGCAATCACCACACCGACGAACAGGGTTAGTCCAATCATACAGCCAAGAAATATGTAAACGTGTATATAGATTGCGTGTACCTGGCAACACAGACTATGGCATTTATAACTGGAGATACAAAAACAAACATAAACATGAGACCTGTTTCGAAAGTAACTTATGCATACTAACCGGTCCTAAGGCTTTGATCAATACATCTCGGACATCTAACCAGCCTTTGAAGGACAGTACTTCGAATAATGTTAAGAGTGCATCACCAATGTTATCGAAGTTGAATCGTTTGGGATTCGCCCTGAAACAATAAATATAGTAAGGAATGCTCACAAGATAGTTTCCCCCTAGATCTGCAAACCACTGAATAGAAAGATTTCATCTGGATTATACAGTATCCTTTTTTGGGTTGAACAGAAAAAGCAGGTTATTTCGTTTATCCACCCTAAGGTGGATACGCGGAAACGCATGTCCGAGAATCCACCCTAGGCCTAGTTGGATAAACGAAATTTATAGGCTTAGGGTGGATTCTCGGACATGCGTTTCCGCGTATCCACCTTAGGGTGGATAAACGAAATAACCTGCTTTTTCTGTTATTCGCATATTCTATGATATCATCATCATCATTATTCAGGCGAAAGACATCCTCTACTACTACTGGACATACGACCTCCCCCAATTATCGCCACGACAACCGGTCTTGTGCTTCCCGCGATCTTCAACAGACCATCGGTCGACCTTGCGGGATGCCTACCGACGCTGTGTCCGGTACCCGGTCGCCATTCCATAACTTGTTGGCTGCATCTGCTATCCATTTTACAAGCAATGTGCTGCCCGCCACTTTAAGTTTGGCAATTCTTCGGCTATGTCCGCTGAGTTTTCGGTTATATTCGATTATTCTCCATTCAGACAGCCAGTTTTTAAGGGCAATTTATAATATGAACATGTGCATGTATTACACACCAGACTCTAGGCACGAGCATGGAAGGGAAAGTCTCGTTAGGGCCGGGCCGGATCTTCATCTTAGTGACGAACACGCGGCGCATGAACACGCCCACACAGTCCTCGCGCTTCGTTATCGTGGGGTCGTTGCACCGCGCCAGTCTGAAACGTGATCGATTTCAATATTTTCAATAAACAACATTCTACTCACTGGACATCGCTCTGGAGGCCGGCCTCAGCGAAGGTGGTGTGACGATCTAGAAAGGTATGCAGACCAGACTTGGCTTGATATCGACGCCAAAGAAGGGTGGAAGGTGAGGGTGGGGTTTGGAAGGAATAATGGGAGGCCTTATCCCAGCTGTGGTACAAAAACTGGGTTACCAAAAAAAAACCCTACTCTAGAAGTTTGGTATATTACCTTGCAACTATTAACCCCGATACTATACGCGATTATCGCGGTTAGATCTTGTCAAACAAAGCCAATTCGATCTCATATAATGCAAGTATGTTGCCACTCACCTGCCACCGTATAACTGTACCCCATAGCTGGCAAACACGAACATCAGGAGGATCAATAGAGTCGATACCTGTTGGAAAGTAAATTGCACTGTTTAAATCTCAAGCAAACACAGATATATAATTATTATAGTGTTCTTGATTGACTTAACAGTGACGAAATATTTTTTGAAAGTACAGTACGTACCGTACTTTTTGAATAATTTCGTCACAGTGGCCGTTCACATGGAGAGAAAAAAATCGGCTTTGAAGAGCGTCCTCTGTGTAACTCTTACGCCTCTATGGCCGAATTGATTTACATCAAAATTAACCGCAAGTCAAGTGATGCGATTGGCTGTTGACAATTCATTCAACCAATCATAGCAGTTTACGGACGCTAGATTTTTTTTTTAGATAATTTTTGTGTTGATTATTCTTTCTAGAAACCGGGCGTATGTACCATTTAACTAAGAATACTGTTAATATGACTTGCTTGGTTAGCAGGCCTATTCTTTGTTTACTCACGAGCAATATCTCTTTGAACCCGCGGCACAGTTCGTAGACCACCTTGCGCATGTGCGGCACGAGCGTGAAGATCCGCAGCGGCCGCACGCAGCGCAGGATCATGAGCATCTGCGCCGCCGAGCCGGGCGGCACGCGCAGCGGCATCCAGCACAGGAATGTCAGCGACACCTGCACGAACACTCTTAGAATATTTGCTCGGTAGCCCGACGATAGCAGTTTTTTTATCGATACTAGATGACTTTTTATGTTGAATGTGATAAGAGTAGCGGAATACCAAAGAAACGATGGATGGACTGTGTAGAAAGGGGGTGACTACCAAGACGACGACTCATAGAGAAGTATGGAAGAAAAATACATGTTGCGCCGCCCTCAAATAAATTGGGATAAGGGTAAGAGAATGACCTGGGTGATTTTTTTATCGACAAAGGTCGTTTTATTGGGTTTCACGAACTTCAAAGCTTTTTGGTATTCTTGCACAAATAAGAACTTTTTCAAAAAACAGTCTTAGTTTTCTCCAAAATAGAGCTCATAGTTTTTCAAAATCGGTGTGTATTGTGTGGACCCGCCTAATTTTTTTTTTTATTAATTGTACATTTCTGGTAAAAAATCGTTTTATTTTAATTCTTGATACATTGAAAATACTTACAATATAGATAAAAACGTCCAGCACTGCGGCGGCATCTTTCAGGTAAGCTTTAGGCGTGAAAAACAATCCGTCGGCTAAAATTTTCAGCGCCAGTTCCAAGCTCATAAATACCACAAACCCGTATTCAGCAATCTAAATATAAAACATTCAATTATTTGTTAGGATTTTGTACAATAAGTTAGCCATACAATAAGTTAATATAGTTGATGATTGATGATATTACAATAAGTTATTCATAGTTGATGATTGATGATATTACAATACAACCCGGTCACAATATCTGTGCACCTCGCTGGAATGCGGGAGAGTCTCCCGCTTCCCCTGTCACCTCTCCGCGCACTCCCCGGTGCGACAGTACGGTTAGCATCTTCGTTGCCGATACACACACATTTCTCGAAAAAACTTTTTTTCACACCGTACCCCAGACCGCCGATATACGTCACGAGGCCTGACCTCGCACAGATATTGTGACCGGGTTGTAAGTTAGTCATAGTTGATGATTGATGATATTAGTGAATCTGGTAAATGATTACTTATTGGGTTACATTCACCTGCAAAACGAAGTTTTCCATAACTCTGTAGGTAGGTGTTTCGAACATCATCGATAAGCACGAGAGAGTAGTGACCATGATCATGACCCAGTCCATGTAAGTCACTAGTCCGAGGAAATTACTGAAAATACAGACATAGAAGTAATGTTTGTAAGCCCACTTGCGCGTTCATGGGTTATCCAATATGACTCTGAGTTAACAGCTAACTCTGTTATGTTATAAATTCAAAGACAAGAAAGTATTAGGTATCGTAATGCTGAGATGGGTATACAATTTCCGTTCATTGTTTGTTCATTCATTTTTGGTCAGATTACATATCAGAGCACAGATATTGCAATTCTATTTTATGTTACGTCGATTGAACTGCAATGTTCCCAATTAAACAAACAGTGAGCCTAACCCGACTAGTCGTTTAAGTGGGTCTAATAAAACTTAAAAATATTAGACATAGTAATTAAAATTTAAAAAAGTAAATAATAATAATCCTCCCGACCGATTTCTCAATCTCAACGGAGATTAACCAAGTACGCAGGAGATATAATAATGCACAAGTGTGTGCGCAAACAGGTGCACCCTCTGGTTCCTTTACTCTCATAGTCCGTTGGGACGGCAATCCGATATTCGCGGGGAGAGATAAGGCGCATGGATCAGCGGCGACACGTGCTTTTCCGAGGCACAGGGTGTCACAACACCAACTTCCAAACTCCAGGCTGCTACTGAGAAATTCCTAATGGAAAAACCCAATAACACTTTGCCCGACCTGGGAATTGAACCCAGGACCCCACGTTCAGCAGTCACGCTTGCGACCACGAGACCAACGGGACATAAAAAGTAAATAACTGAACTATTAAGGCGCGTGCAGCCCAGACACAAACGTTTAGTCAGAAAGCTACATTGGATTAGGAATGCTCATCCTGCTAATATTTGCGGAAGTGAGATTGATGGTTGGTTTGTCCTTATTTTAAGCAGCGAAGGAGCATCTGATCGTTGTGGTTTTATGGGCCGGAGAGTGACATGGGTTTTTAATTTTATTCCGAAACAAGGCAAGGTTCCTGTGGGATTACCATACAGGTGAAACCACGAGGCGGGGAGTTATAGATAAATACTTACTGAAAACTTTTATAATGTACTTTTCTCTCGTTGCCAGTGACGGGGTCTCGCAGCCGGGCGTCGTAGCGCGCGTCCACAATGGCGCGGCATATCTTTCTGAAGCGGGACTCTCTCGGGACTATCAGTAGGGGAGTGTCGAACAGTGGATGATTCTCGCGTAAGTCCTCCTCTCGTTGATTCCTAAAATACAATTTGATTAAATGTACAGTCAACAAAAGAGTGTAATACTGGCAAATATAGTCATCTACCCACTACTATCCTTATTCTCTTTTATGTCACAGTAAAAAACATCGTCAACTTTTGTGCTTTATGCCCGTTTTCATTAACACTAGGTGACACCTAAATGAATGCATAAATAAAAGTGTGCTGTTAGATATTCAGCTCTTGGCTCAGCACCGAAAGTTGACGCCTCACATGAAAGTGCAACGTGAAAGGTTCGAATACTTAGGTAACGCAAACATTGTTAAAAGAGTGGTAAGTTAGCTCGTCTCTTTTTTAGGGTTCCGTACCTCAAAAGCAAAAACAAAACCCTTAGAGGATCACTTTGTTGACCGTCTGTCAACCCTTTATCTCAAGAACGCGTGGAGGTATCGAGTTGAAAAACCCGCCGTTTGTGCCACAAAAACGTATATTTCTACTCTCAAGGGAATCAAAATTTATAGGGTACTTCCCGTTGACCTAGAATCATGAAATTTGGCAAAAAGCAAGGTAGCACAAGTAAAGGAAAAAATCCGAAAACCGTAACTTTGTAGTTATATTTTTTTTAAAAACCCGTGATAAACTATGTATTTACATACCCACAAATTTGTACGGAACCCTCGATGCGCGAGTCCGACTCGCACTTGACCAGCTTTTTTTCACTATACGTCCACGTAGACACCCTTGTAGACACATGATACAAGGAGCCGAAAAGCCATTTTCAAAGTTTTTTTTTTCAAGTTATTTCTTTGATTACTAAATGTATGCAGCTACGGAATGATCAGCATTCTTTTGCTGATAATCTATCTATACATATTATAAATTGAAGTCACTTTTCGTGTCTGCTTGTGAGAGCGCGTTGTTCATCTACGTTACGTACATGAATGGATGGATCGATGGATTTGGACGCAGTTTTCAACATCATGTAGAGTATTTATTCCGAAAGGTTTATGTGTATAATATATTTTTATTTAACTTGGATATAATAAAGGAATCTTCAAGTTTTGTCAAGTCGTAACAAGCGTGCAAAGCAGGGGCGAGTCGCTAGGTATAATGAAAAGGTCACCTCCTCATCTCAGCTTGCTGGCGCTTGGCCTGCAGCAGGCGGATGTCGAGGTAGGGCGGGCGCGCGCGCGACGACGGCACGACGCGCGACGCGGCGCCGATGTCGCCGTTCTCCAGCAGATGCTCGTACGTCTGCTTCAGCTTGATGGATCCGCTACGCACCGATCGCCTGATAGAGCGCGAGCCGAACCTGAGAGCCATATTATTGCTCACTCGTTAATCAGGCCATATCTTTTAAACACCACCGTATTATTACTTGAATTCAGAATCCATATCTAGCTATATAAACAAAAATGAAATGATGTTCGTTGGTAAGAAAATCACTTAAGAATGGTTGGACTGATTTGGTTATTTTTATTTTTTTAACGGGGTTTGAAGATCGTGGCATACCGACAGTCCGCATTTTTTTTTTCAAATTGCCGTCCACGCATGTTACCTATATAAATCGATAGCTGACATCAAACAGAACACATAATAAGACCAAACCCAGTAAAGTGTCACGTTTCCGAGATATTAACGTTCAAAGTTGATCAGGTGACATCCATTATTTCTGTAACTTGCTTACATCTTGTTGCATAGATGTTCAAAGTTGATCAGGTGACATCTATTATTTCTGTAACTTGCTTACATCTTGTTGCATAGATGTTTGAAATAATCACTCTGAATGTTTAAAGTATAATCAAACATCTATGCAACAATATCTAAAAAGTTAAAAAAATATTTATGTCACGAGATCAACTTTGAACGTCAATATCTCGGAATTGTGACGCTTTACGGGGTTAGGTTCTGTAGTATGTATGTTCCGTTTGCATTGATATCAATTACTTATCGATTTACATAAGTTTCATGCGTGTCCGCAATTTTGAAAAAATCATAATCGCGCGAGATTAGTTAAGCCAGGCTCCATATAAAAATCTTCAATCTCCTTTAATTTTAATTTTTTCCCATAATTAAAAAAAATTAAAGCTATTGTGTTTAGGGAAGGAAAAACTAGATAAATTGCCTGGAAAATTGGAATATTCGGGGAAAACTGAAAGTGCTTTTATCAATGGTATTTTTCTATAAGACAGGCCAACGTCTGTCGAGTGTCGGATCAGTTAGTATTAGATCCTCCTTGGCGGTCCTTTGCCACTTACTCAATTATCAACTTTAGCGTTATGTAATCTTAGTTGCATTTTGAGAAGTTTTGGTTACAATGGAATTTAAAACTTTGTCTTGTATGACATTGAGTTTATGGTTCCAAAATAGTATCGAAGATTCTGAATTCAAGTTTAATACTGCAACCAAATTAAATACATACTTCTTCTGATCGACCCGCAATTGCTTAGCGCTCGATATGGTCCCTTGCGGCTTCAGACCAGACTTGCCTCCAGTCGCTAACATCGCTGAGTCTCCCAGCAGGGGGCGGTGATTATTAGAATCCCTGAAATAGTATCAAAGGATTATGAATCATAGTTTATTACACACTTAATTATCATTCGTAATTAAAAAGCAAAACAAAAAAAAAAAAAAACCTTAATCACGCGACTGTTAACTGCAACAAAATCGATACCTGTAAACGTAAAAAAAAATCAAAGCAACAAGAACCAATACGATAATTCGGATAATTTCCGTTCTGACAGACGAAACACACATTTTAGTAATAAGAAATAGAAAAACATTTGTTCCATCTAGGACATAACCCAACAACAATAAAAAAGAATAACATGAAGAATTTACATTGCGCTGTACCGAAAGGGTGACCCACTAAGCCTAAGCTGGGTACTAAAGGCTCAGCGCTTAACGCTATTACCGCGATGAAATGTCATGCAGGCCCACCGATAGTTCGGCAGGGTGTGTTGCACTAACTCAATGATGGAGCTGACGACGTGGCGGCGCAGCGCGGAGCTGGGCCGCTGCGACGGCGGCGCCACCAGCAGCGTCTTGACGAGGCAGCGCTTGCGGTACGGGAAGGCGATCTTGGCTACGCCGATGTATTCGAAGGCGCGCCGCGACACGTCGCCGCCGCTCGCTGCGCCCGCCTCCTCCTCGCCCTCCACCTCGCACACGAACTGACGCATGAACGACTCGCGGACCTGCGTAACACCACAATCATTATGTACACAATACTACGAAATTGTACGCTGTTTTACTTTATGTAGTTACAAGCCGTGTGGTGTGCCCGATGGGATTTCCCATCGAAAAAAATGACAAACATCCGTACAAAATGTCATCCCTATTTAACCCTTGCTTCAGGAACTCTCGTGCAATATTTCATGTTTCTAGACCAAGTGGTTGGCTATGTGTTGTCTGGCAGTGAATTCCATTTTTGAAGTGAAAATTTCTTTAGGCGCGTTGGGCATTTTTTGATAGGGGAAAAAACCATTGAACTCGCGCCACTGTTACCGTAAACGACACCGCGCGTGTAATAATCGATAAGACGATTCAAAAAATACCCGCTTCGGATGTGTTCGGCTGTCCTCGGGATGTACTCGGTTTTAATGTATATCCGATATGTCAGTGAGTGACGGCAAAGTAATCTGTTTGTGTTTTGTTTTCACTTCTGTCGGCACTCCCGGAGTGCCACTGTTTTTTAACCGACTTCAAAAAAAGGAGGTTCTCGATTCGGTTGTCATTTTTTTTGTTTGTTGAAATGAAATGAAATGATGAAATGAAATGTTTTTTTTTTTTTTTTTGTAATTAGGTTTGTACAAACACTTTTACACGTCAATCATGTTTTTTTTTAAAACTAGATGAAGTCGGCGTTTCCTATCTGACTACTCTGAGAAGAAAGGCCGAAACAAACTCAGAGGTCACAGTCTCTTTTAAAGTCCAGACATAATCTTGGTCAGGTTATATGAAGACCATGTAGATCGATGTCTGAGGTGGTCTTTTGAGGAAAGAACCACACAGATTGAGAGGACCTGTCCAGTCAGTGCACGCATTTGTCAAAAATCGTGCAGCTCAACTCAAGACTTAAGGATCTCAACGATTCGACGAACAATACCAAAGAAAGGACATTTGGGTAGGCCACATAAATTACTCAAACTGCCAGACCATGAAAAAAAACTAACAGAACAGAGAGAATAATAAAAAAATATATATAAGTATGTAAAATGACCCACATCGTCTTCACATTCACAATGAAAAAATAATATAATACTTTACAAAGTAAGCAAATGTCAATGTTTAAAAAAAAAAAAAAAAATCATCAATGTCAATGTGTATATAAAAAAGAAAAAAATCATTCAAAATGCAGAAATTGGAAGCAGCTCAATCCCAAGCCTTTTTGTCCTCAATATAATCTTTAACGGTATAAAAGGCTTTCTGGCACAACTTACGTTTAATGAAAGATTTGAATTTATTAAGGCTTAGATCTTGAACGTGGCTTGGTAGTTTATTGTAAAAGCGTATACATTGGCATCTGAACGAGCCACCTATTTTCTTGAGCCTGGTTGTAGGTACAACATATTTGTGTTTGTTTCTAGTATTTATATTATGGATATCACTGTATTTTTTAAACAATTTTATATTTTTATGGGCATATAAAAGATTTTCATAAATGTACTGAGAAGGCACAGTCATTACATTAATCTCTTTAAATTTGTCTCTGAGAGAGTGTCTCGGACTTAATTTATAAATTGATCGAACAGCTCGCTTCTGCAAAACAAAGATAGTCTGAATATCGGCGGCATTTCCCCACAATAGAATACCGTACGACATTACACTATGAAAATAGCTAAAGTACACTAAACGAGCAGTCTCTATATCAGTTAAATTTCGAATTTTTCTAACAGCGTATGCTGCAGAACTTAGCTTTTTTGACAATTTATCTATATGTGGACCCCACTGAAGCTTAGCATCCAAAGTTATGCCCAAGAATACTGTGTTGTCTTCAGGATTCAATTCCTCGCCCTTTATCAACACATTAGTTTTCACCTGCCTTACGTGGGGTAGCGTAAACTTAATGCATTTGGTTTTCTTCTCGTTTAGAAGCAAATTATTAACATTGAACCAGTGGACTACTTTCGAGATCGCGCTATTTACATCGTCAGTAACCAACTGCTGACGTTTAAGTTTAAACAAAAGAGAAGTGTCATCTGCAAACAACACTATATCATAATGATCCTTTATGAGGTACGGCAAGTCATTAATATAAATGAGAAACAAGAAAGGACCAAGAATTGAGCCCTGTGGGACTCCCATTGTTACTATAGATCCGGGTGATCTTTTTCCATTAACGTCAACGCTCTGAATCCTTTTACTCAAGTATGAAATAAGAAGATCCAGAGCAGTGTTACCTCAGTACGCCGTCATTTATAAACCGATTTGGAAAATTCTTTTTTTATTTATTAGGATATACTTCCAGATTGGTCCCATTTTTATCAAAATCCAGTTCTGATGATGGGATTCATGAGTAATTGAGGGAACTCCTCAAATATTATAGGCACACCTATAGCGATTTGGGTATTTTTTATAGTAACTCGTGCATTTGCTTTCGAAAACCAACGTTTGGTGAAGTGGAACTGATGAAGAAGACCACAGATGGCCACCGGAACTACTCAATAATAAGTATTTCACGGGTTACGATTTGATTACTTTAATATGGTCTCTAAGCAATTTATGCTCGTCACAACACTACAAAGTGAAAATTAACTTTAATTTCGGAAGTCGGTAGCAAAAACTAAAATACAGATCCAAAGACACAGACTTCCGAAATTAAAGTTATTTTTCACTTTGTAGTGTTTTTTTTTTGAAGTCAAAAACCGACTTCCTTTTTTTATGCTTTTATGCAATCGTGCGTAAATATGTATTAGAAATACACGAACCTTGGGTAGATTGAAATCGCCAGGGACTTTGTGCAATTTAGTCATTTGCGGGCTATCAGGAAACTTTTCGAATATTCTTAATCTGAATGGCAGGCTCTCTTTGATTTCCGCGCTTTGTTGGCGGTACCTGAGTTGTTTCAGTTTTTTAATATCCTCATCTAGTTCCAAATTGTCTAAGATCACTGCTACAAAAAGTGACAACACAATCTGGAATTTAATACAAAATTATGAGATCTTTTTAATCAGTGCATTATAAGCATAGAGCAGTGGTGGCCAAGTGGTAACGGCCGCGACTTACGAGTTGTAGGTCGTAGGTTCGAACCCAGACAGGCGCTTTACTTTGTGTAAACTATTTCATCACCACTGCTCTCAAAACGGTGAAGGAAAACATCGTGAGGAAACCGGCATGTCCTAGAACCAAAAATTCGAAGACATGTGACATCTGCCAATCCGCACTGGGCCCGCGTGGTGGATTACGGCCCACTCCCTCTCACCGAGAGGAGGCCTGTGTCCCAGCAGTGGGAACATTATAGGCTGATTATGGTTATGGTATTATAAGCATAATAATTATTGTAAATAGATCTTCCTTACCAGAGTAACGAACAGATGGTACAGTATGAAGTAAATGGCAACAAGCGGCGTCAATGTTTGACTTGTTCTCACCATGGTCTCGTCCATTACCTCTACCCAGGCTTCTTGAGTTAGAATTTGGAACATAGACATGAATGCCTTAAACAAAATATTATTGTCAAATATTATTATTAATACTCGTAATTATCTGAATTAATATTATATAAAAGCATTGTGTAAATAATAATTTATTGGAATTGATTAAAATTGTAAAAACATTTATAAAAATGTCAGAATCGTATAAATAAAAATAAAACGACAAATATTGCCAAATTGTTAAATGTTATAAAAATGTCCGAATATTAAAAATAAAAATTATATACATTGCAAACAAAATAATAATATTACAAAAAAAAAACTATGGTACCCAGTAAGTGTAAGTGTGTAGCTACTAGCTACTAAAGGTCTGAAGGGATTTATTGTACGACAAACCGTGTGCCCGATAAGATTTCCCATCGGCAAACTGGCGTACTTCCATACAAATTTTCAACCACTATTTAACCTCCACTGAACTCCAGTGAGCACTAAGGAAGGAAATTCTTCTTAGGGGCAGAATTTCCAAAAGTCCTTCCTTAGTGCTCACAAAAATTTCAGGCTTTTATAATCAGCGGTTTAGAAAGAGTGTTGTCTGTATGATTTTTATTAAGTACATTTCTGGACCGAAATAGGCAAATTAATGTAGCTCATAATTTCTATATATTACTTACTTCATCAAATGTTTCAAATTTAGTAAACTCGCACAGGAAACAAAACAGTTGCATTGATATAGAAGAGCTGATGATGAGTAAACACATTGTGAATATAATCAGGCTGCCAAGTTTCTTTCCTGGTCCAAAGATTTTGTAGACAAATCCCTCCAATAATGGTGATGCTTTTATCAATCTTACTATTCGAAGAACCTAAAACCAAACCAAATGAATAAAAAATGCCATTCTATTTGCCTTAGAAACGCCTTGTTTTCACTGCATTATTGGAACAAAATGTATTTTCTTACAACAAATTGTATTTACCTGAAAATATGTAAACCCTGACATGTACAGTTGGGGTATTATATGAATGGTAGTGCCAATAGCTAAAAGTAGTTCAAACTTGTGAACAGAGTGCTTGAAATAGCCCTTTAGTCCCAAACACCATATTTTGATTAATGCCTCCAAATCCAAGAAAATGGTAAATGCAATCTGAAAGTATGAAAATAATTGTTTATTAAATAAATATTATACATAACTTTAGGTTAAAAACATGGCTTACGAAAACACAATCTCAGTTACCTCAATGTAATAGTATTTCTCGTAAAAGAATTCTCTAGGATTGTCATCATGTTTAAAGTTCATTGTTGCTGTTATAATTCCATTAGCCAAAACCACCCCCATGACTAGTAGTCGGAAATATGCGGACCTTAATAATCTATGGAATATTTCTGGTGCACTACCTGGAAGGAAAAAAGTAATGTGAAGATTATGTTGTCTTTTTACCTATCACTAGCTTCTCCCCGTGACTTCGTCCGCGTGATTTTTTTTTAACTGCAAGTGGCAGCTCATAGAATATGAACAAACATTGAATTTAATATTATTTCTTATACAAATAATTTTGATAATTACCTGAATGTTTATTTTCATCAATAGTAACCAATTTCCATCCATTATCGTCACCAGTGAAAAACTGGGTAGTGCTACCTTTAGTAATAGGGTTCCTCACACCCCACATTTGTTGGAATTGTACCCTTATTTCATTGAATGTTTCAGTGATCACAGCTATGAAAACGTTCTTGACTAACCAGGCCAAAAAGAATATCATTGTGCTGTAAAGATTTACAATAATTTATAATATAAATTGATAATTGATAGAATGAAGTCAGGTATTCGTTTGATTTTACCTGAAGTATAGAGCTGATCTCCAAGTTGGTAGAGAGTCGATAGCGCGATACATTATGAAGACCCAACCTTCCTGAGATGATGCTTGGTAGACAGTGAACAAGCTTGTTGCTAAACAGAAATAAAACGTTTTTATTAAATTAAATAATTTGGTTTAATTTAAAGCCCAGTAATATTGTTGATTTTCTACTTACTAAACTCTTCAAACCCATTGAATCCCATGATGTATTTGGATAAATTAAGTTTCATACACTTCATTCCAGGAGGACATTGATATCCTGAACCAGGATCAGGAGAGCAAAAAGTGTCAGGAATAGCTAAGGAATTTATAGTGATTTCACTGAAAAACAAAAAAGTAGTTCAATTAAATATTTTATTAAATTATAGCAAATTATTTTTTATATTATAGTATATTTTATAAATTTATATCTTAGGTTTTTGAACAGACAGCTACACCCACCGTAAGGGTCAGTTCACACCGAGACGCGACGCGACGCGCAGTTTTCAAGATAGAAATACAATTACAGACCTTATCTACTACACAAAAAGGTACACAATTCAGTGAGCTACGCCGCGCTGCGTAGCTCGACGTAGTTGGTAGACACTGAATTGTGTACCTTTTAGTGTAGTAGATAAGGTCTGTAATTGTATTTCTATCTTGAAAACTGCGCGTCGCGTCGCGTCTCGGTGTGAACTGACCCTTAGAGATAAACAGATTTGATGTTAAAAATTCATCCAAAGTTTTTGAGCATATCAACAATGCTCTTAGCTACCCTAGGGATCCCTTTTCAAAAACCAAAAACTTCTATAAATATTGGTAGAATTTAATACTAACTATGGATTTGTATCATTTCTGACACAGTGATGTGTTAATTCTCCAAAAAACTGTACACCTAGCAAGCTGTACAGTGACATAAAGAACAAGAAGAATAGGGTCACATTATAGATCTGTTGACTTGATCTCCTGTAAAACACAAAATACATAGTGTGAGCATTATGTGGTGAATTCATACATAGAAGAAATTACAAGGGTTTTCATTAACCTATACAACATTATTTTTAGTATATACGAAACCCGAAACACGTGTCTAGTATTTTTATGTAAAGAATCTATGTACAAAATTTCAAAACTGTATCATAAAAAATCACAAAGTTATAAGCTTGTTAAGTTACCTGTTTGTCCATACAAAACATGCTCACCCGGGCCGCGTCGTCTTGCGCTCATTGATAATAATACTAGGTACCTAACCGTTCGGCGCGGAGATTGGATTACTTACTTAGTGTCGCTCGGTGTCCAACTTTTAACCTTTATTAAATATTTTTGGGACAAAATATAACATAGGATAAAAATTATTGGGATCGATTCAGTTACTCATTCTGAACAAACTATATTCAGGTTTCGCATATACTAAAAATAACGTTGTATAGTCCCACTGCTAGGCAAAGGCCAATTAAAATTATTATCAAGCATATTATATCTTTTAAAATGCAAGTGACTTAAGCAAGGCAGTAATCTTTTTTTATTAAATCCACTTACTTGAATATCTGATTGATTCTAGATTTTGGCATGGAGAACTTTAAAAATACTCTCAAAAATCGAATCATTATCAACGGTCTGGGTGCTCTTAAAATGCTTAGGTAACTGTATCTGGGTACTATACCAGTCAACTCAAACATTTGTAAGAGAACAGATACCCAAAGGAAAAATACCATTGAGGCATCAAACTGGCACCAGTGGTCTTTTAAGTAGGCTACATCCCCCTGAAAACATTAATTATAATAAGTATTTCATCCAGTGTTCAGTATTGAAATTAATCAATATAGGATATTTATGATTACTGAAAACAGGTAACATCTTATGATGATCACAAATCTCCAGAGCATAGACTACTATTATTGAGAGACTGATATTATTATAATATAATTATATGTTAGTCTGTAATGTATTTATCTATGGACCAAAGTAGCCTAAAAATAAAGGTTTTATTATTATTTAATTTTTTTTTAAGTTTTAAATAATAATAAAAATAAATTTTTATTTTACATATCTCAGGACCCAGGGTCCCAGTCCTTTGGAAGGCGTACGAGGGGCCAAAGCCAACTCGCAGAGGCCCCTTAGGAAATTTTAATGAAATGCAGCACCAACCAACGATTATCCCTGTATGCACTATGCAAGTGCACCCAAGGATAACTCCCAGTTGGTGTAGGCATACCCTTTGACTGCCACATGTCAAAAAATCAAAAACGTGCACTCAGCTTCAAAGTCTGTCATGTAATCGAACCGTGGTGTGCTGGGCACATTTTGGTTTGTCATCTATACATGACTGTGGCAGTCAAAAGGTTACAGATGCTACAATACCCTATGTACTAATAGGTGACCACAACTAACATTTGTTTGAGCATACCTTTAGTATTCCTCTAATATGCATTTTAGCGATCATTTCTGCAGTAAATAAGAGTGTAACACTGCAGTCCACAGCAAATGTTATAGTTTGAAGAGATGGGTACTTTTCAAATGATTTTGGAGTATTCAGTGACACTGACATTAAACTTAATAAAGCACATAATCTTAAAATTCTTCTAACCCATAACTGGAATAAAAAATATTATTTATGTTACCTTTTTCTTACATCTTTTTAAGCCTCTCAAGAGGATTGTTCAATAAAAAGCATGTACCCTGCATAGGGCAATGATATTTTTAAAATAATAATTTGTCGCACTCATGCTGTAAGTACTAAAGACGACTGCAGAGATCTGGCAAAAATTTAGCCCAAAATATGAATTTATTCCAGTGTTAAAAAATAAATTGCATTGCATAAATTACCTTGTTGACCCATTCAATATCGGCACTTTCATTTAGAGATTCTTCTGGACCGTAGTCTGCTAGTACCGGCTCCCCTTTAAGGCTTTGTTTTCGACCCAACATTTTCATGAACTTAATAATTATTTTATTTGAAATCTTGCGTTGAAAATATCGGCTGTATAAGCCGAACTTTAAAATATAAAAAAAGCTATAAAATACAAAGGACTCGGTGCTGAATTAACTGTTTAAATCGAAATTACCAGTAACAATACAAATGATTGTAAATTGAATTGTTTCATGAAGATTTCGCGAAAACCTTTTTGACATGGAAACAGTCTGAGCTTAACAAAAATGGACATAGTTAATGGTATTGACACCCTACTTAAATTAAAACTAGGTAAATTAATATTATGTGCATTGCCATATTCTGATAATTTGTATGATGCAGAAAACGATTACATTTATAGTTTAAACAACTTAATGCATATTTTGACATGTCGTCATAGTGACCGTTTATTGTATTTTGATACAAACTATTTTGTTAGGGATTTTGTATTAGTTCAGGAACATATGTTTCTACCCAAGAAAAGTCAACATGTATTGGCTACTTTGTTAGCTTACAATATACACGCAGTTATTGATGATTTAACTGAGACTAGGTTAAGTGACGAAACAGTATTATCTAGTACTTCTAATAATACTGTTATTCATTCTTTAAACTTTTAGAGTCGACAAAAGAGAAGCATAATAAGAATATTTTACTATATCACCAAAATATAAATCGCTTTGCTGGCAAAATCCTAGACGTAGAAATGTTAATAGATAAATATCATATGGATATATTATGTTTTTGTGAAACATGGTTAAAACCGGATAGAATGTTGTTTAATGTAAATAATTTTTCAGTTGCCAGTGCGCACAACAGGTCCTCATTAGGGGGTGGTACTTTGATATTATGTAATAGTTCTTTTAGGTATAAAGAAAGAAAGGATATCACTGCTTGCTCTGTTGATCGCTTATGTGAGGTAGCATGTGCAGAAGTTGAAGGCCATACTTTCTTATGTGTTTATAGACCACCAGCCTCAAATTTGTCATCATTTTTAATCATAATGGAAGAAATACTTAGTAAACTTTTTAAAGATAGTAAATTTGTTTTTGTTTGTGGTGACCTAAATATTGATCTATTAGTTAATTCACCAGAAAAATGTAAGCTCATTTCATTGTTTAAATCATTTAATTTAAAATGTATATTTAATGAAGCAACTAGAATAACAGCAACTTCAGCTTCATGCATCGACAATGTATTCACTAATTGTAAAATAAAAGACTCGTCTTTAATTAGTGGCGTCAGGTCTGACCATACTGGTCAACTTGTGTCATTTGACTTAGGTAAAAGATTACACATAGATAAATCAATTCAATTAAGACCTCTAACTAAAAATAAATTGAAAATGTTTAATAATAATGTTCTTAGCAATCTTTCAACAGCAAGTTTTGATTCACAAGACCCCAACATAAACTATGGTACATTATTTTCTACAGTATGCCAAGAATTCAATAAAGCATGTCCTGTAAAAAAAGCTACTATCAATACTAAACCAAAATTTAGTGAATGGGCTACTGCTGGCATTAGAAAAAGCAGAGATATTTTATATAATCTGTATCACGAGAAATCATTAACCTCTGATCAAGCCCTTCATAATTATGTAAGAAATTATTCTAAAATATTCAAAAGAGTCTGCGCTGAGGCTAAATCTAAATTAATAAGTAACAAAATTAGTATGTCTAATAATAAAATAAAAGCTGTGTGGCAGGTAATTAACAAAGAAACTGGAAACACAAAACAGCGAGATCAGAATGAGTTGTCCCTAAAAATTGATAATGAAACTATTTCAGATAAGTTAAAAGTTGCTGAGACACTAGAAAATTTCTTTACCAACATCCCAATAGAGGTTACAAAGTCTCTCCCCTCATCACCTATATTAGCTGAAGCTCTTCTTAAAGAAAACTTTAATAAGGATATTCCAAGCTTTGAATTCCAGCCCATTTCTGTTGCCACAATTAAAAAAGCTTTTAAAAGTCTTAACATAAAAAACACTGAAGACTTATGGGGGATTTCTGTTAAGGTTCTTGGAGATATTATTGACACAATTGCCCCTGCCCTAACAGGCATATTTAATCAATGTTTAGACAGCGGTACGTTTCCTGACTTAATGAAACATAGTAAAGTAGTACCAATTTTCAAATCGGGTAGTAAGTCTGATCCCTCTAATTATAGACCTATATCTGTGCTACCAGCTATGAGCAAAATCTATGAAAAAATCATGCTGGACCAGATGTTGTCACATTTTAATTCAAATGGGATTTTACATAGTCGCCAGTTTGGTTTCACGAAAGGTAGGTCGACGACGGACGCGGGAGTAAAACTCATCAGTCACATTTTGGAATCCTGGGAGAAGTCCCAGGATGCAATTGGCGTTTTCTGTGACCTCTCAAAAGCGTTTGACTGCGTTGACCATAATACACTGATCTGTAAATTATACCATTACGGAATTCGTGGACAAGCTGCTGATCTTGTTCTTTCCTATCTGTCAAAGCGGCAGCAAAAAGTAAACGTTAATGGGGCGACGTCATCGGGGTCTTTAGTTAAGATGGGCGTGCCTCAAGGCTCAATTCTTGGCCCTTTCCTATTTCTAGTTTATATTAATGACCTTCCTTACATGATGGCTAATTTGTCGGATATCATTTTATTCGCGGATGACACTTCCCTTATTTTTCAAATAGATAGAAAAGATACGGATGTCTTACATGTTAACGAGAGTCTGGCTGTTCTTTCGAAATGGTTTGCAGCTAATAATCTTTTACTTAATGCGAACAAAACTAAATGTCTTAAGTTCTCATTACCAAATGTACCTCAAGTGGGTCTGAATTTAGAACTTGATGGCAAAAAACTAGACGCTGTTACGGAAACTGTATTTCTAGGTATTACTTTAGATTCAAAATTACAATGGGGCGCACACATTAGAGCTCTCTCAGGTAGATTAAGTTCAGCTGCATATGCAGTAAGAAAAATAAGGCAGTTGACAGATATAGCTACAGCTAGGTTAGTATACTTTGCTTATTTCCACAGCATTATGTCTTATGGTGTTCTGCTGTGGGGATCGGCAGCTGACGTAGATTCAATTTTCATTTTACAAAAGAGGGCAATCCGCGCAATCTATCAAATGGGTCCTCGCGAGTCTCTTAGAAACAAATTCAAAGAAATTGATATACTAACTCTGCCTTCTCTTTATATTTTAGAAAGTATTTTGTATGTTCGCAAAAACTTAGGACTCTTCAAAATAAGAAGCGATTTCCACAATATAAATACACGTAGTAAAAATGAAATTGTGTTACCTAAATTTAGATTAACTAAAACTAGCAAGTCATTTCTTGTAAACGGCGTCCGTTTTTATAACAAGTTGCCAAAGTCGGTTACAGAACTTAGCGATGGAAAATTCAAAACCTTCATCAAACGTGTCCTTATCAAAAAAGCATATTATAAGATTAAAGACTATGTTGAAGACAAGGTAGTTTGGCAATAATTCCTTCTGCACATGTGGCTTCCCTGGCTACTCATTAACGGCTTAACTATTTAAATGTCTATTAACTGCTCTCAAATTACGATGTTCATTTTTTATTTACTTTATTTACTTTTTTGACATAATCTCTTTATTACTTGACATTATATACAGAAAATTCAAATTTTTTCCATCTCTTTATTAGTGGTTGTCAAGTAATGGTAATCATATCACTAGGTTTTATTAGGTTTTTATTTTTTATTTATCCTTTTGATAGATTCTTGTTTTGTAAATGTGAGGACTTTGTAGGCCTTGTAGACTTTAGATCTGTAGACCAGTTTTTATTTTATTTTATCAAGTACCTGATACTTGTTGACAGGCCTACGCTATCCTCCCATACCTACTGTAATTTGAAAATATTGTAAAAGCCAATTATTTTTAAAAAGAGTAACCGTGGAGTTTCTTGCCGGTTCTTCTCCATAGGAAACGACCAATTGGAACCGTGCACCTAGCTTCTGACGTTTCATAAGTGCCCATGTAGGCTTATGTGAAATAAAATATTTTGATTTTGATTTTGATTTTTTCGGTTCTGTAAATATTATTGATTTTCCCAATGTTGCCAGTTGAGATAAACTGTCATCGATCGATATATCACTTTTTTAAATTCGGATCATGGGTTTTTGGACTGGAGAATGTGAAAAGTTTTTGAGAGGGTCGTGAATAGCAGCCGCACGGTTGGATCGAAGCTGACTCCAACATAGTTGGGAAAAGGCTTTTTGAAGGGACGCGCTCAAGTGATTTGAACTGGGTTTGAAAAGGTTAAGCCCACTGACCTATAGTAAACAAGTGTAAGTATATGATTATAATTCTGTAAATACATGTTTGTTACGGTCGCGAATCATATTTTAATCAATGTACAACTTAGTACTGACCAGCAAATTGCAAAAAACGTAAAAAAAAAAAATGGTTGCCTGTAAAGTCGGTTTTACGGGCGAAGATTTTACGTGACAACGACCGATCATCCGATCATAGTTGAGTGGGAGAGAGACGCAAGGCATTCGGCGGGCCTCTCTCTCGTTCGGTGACTCATCGTAACGTTACCGAGCGTTACACTTTTTCATAAGTGACTCCCAGTCGCAACCTAATTTAAGACGTTGTCACGTCAAAATGAATTTCGCGGGCTACCCTGGCGCTTTCGCCTTAAGTCGGTGGCAAAAAACTAAAACTAAAATACAGATCGCAAGATACCGACCAACCGAGTTATTTCATAATTTTTTGTCGATATTTTTTATTTTGACGTGACAACGTCTTAAATTAGGTTGCGACTGGGAGTCACTTATGAAAAAGTGTAACGCTCGGTAACGTTACGATGAGTCACCGAACGAGAGAGAGGCCCGCCGAATGCCTTGCGTCTCTCTCCCACTCAACTATGATCGGATGATCGGTCGTTGTCACGTAAAATCTTCGCCCGTAAAACCGACTTTACAGGCAACCATTTTTTTTTATTATTGACAGCAGTTGGCATCGCATCGGCAGTTTTTATTAGTTGTTGTTTCTATTTCCTCTATGTTCAGTATATTATCTGCAGTGCATTCTATGTAGTCCGTAGACAGAGAATACTATAGACGCCTGCAAAGCGTGTCGCAGAAAGAGACAAAACAAAAATACGTCACATATTTAGGGTTACCGTGTGAGGAAAAATTTACCCCACAATTTGTAAAAACTGAAACAAGCCATTAATCTTTCAGATATAATTAACTAGCTGCGCCCCGCGATTTCACCCGCATGTATCTCGGTTCCGTCAGAATATTGCGATAAAAAGTCCTAACCCAGGTCATAGTTTACCGATGTGCCAAATTTCATCCAAATTTCAACCGTTTTAGCGTGAAAGCATAACAAACAAACCAACAAATAAACTCACTTTCGTATCTATAATATTAGATAGAACTAGGATACACACTGCAGAATACATATTTCCCATAAAAGTGGGTAATAATTATGGAAAAGTTGGCAACACCAAAATTCTTAGGTTAGAATTTAATAATTGTTAATTTTGTGGTTTTTATCGATGAATATACGTCTAGGGTACATTATACACAATGTATGAACACAGTAAGATATTATTGATAGCCTAGTTACTGATAAAAAGTGCTATACTTATGAATGAAAGGACAAGTCTGGTATTTTCGTTCCACTATCACTTTTACACCTTAAAACGCGACACCGCACCATGTTTTTTTTTTTAAATGGTTGAAATATTAAGTCTAAATTGTTCACAACATAAAATAACATAAATTAATAAACATGAAACACATAAAAAACTGAATTTTACAAGAAGACGATAACAATCTGCACGATATCTGTCAAACTTTGTTTTGCAAAGTAATAAGCTTTTCCTTCAAAATCGTGGCACGCGCCGTGAATCAAAAAATCTCATCGTTCTGTCTCATTTCTTTACACGACATCGCCGTAACTCTCTCTTTTTCTTTTGTGAATGCGACAAAAGACATCAATTTGTCTATAGCATTCTCTGTCTACGATGTAGTCTGTGGATTATAATAAACTCTGTGGTGTTCTGTGGTGGGTGCATGGACGTCGTAAAGTTGGGTTTATTTTAGATGCATTGTCGTAACCGAGGCAAAACGTGCCGAAAGAGAGAGCGTTACTTTACTCTTTGGAGAGAGCCCAACTGAGCCGTCTGTCCCTTTTTCTCAATTGCCAGGAGATAAAAATGTTAAATATGGTAAAAAATATTTAATTCGAACGAACAGAACGAACAGTCAAATATTTAACTTCTAAGTCATGAAGATAGCAACTAAGAAAATAATTACTTTTGTAAATATTTATGCTTGGTTACAAGACCAGCAAACTCTCTTAATTTTATTTATTTAATAACTAGCCAACTTCAGAATGACGGCTCTAAATAATTTTCGTAAAAACTACTATGGTAACCCTGAAATGTGTCATTGTCATGTGTGTCATTGTCATGTCATGGCGATTTTTTCTTGTTGTTGTTTTGAACCATGGGCGTGAACAGATAAATCGACGGTATTTTTTTGTGAAAATGATCAAAAAGTGTTGCGTAAAATCGTGTAAAAGCGAATCCTATGGTGGGTGCGGCATATCCTTTCACAGGTAAGCAATAATAAAGATTTTGTTTACTAACATGGCTAGAGGGACCATGCCGCAGGCGTTTTGTAAACAGAAGACATTATTATGTGCTTTCTAAAACACACAGTGTTGTTAGGTGAAGAAGCTGATGTAAATTTGCCTTTATATTGATATCTATGGTAAAAACTTACCGAATTATCCATGGTTTTATACCTGTCTCTCTCTCTCACCAGCATGCGTCCTTTTCTAATCAAGAAGGACGCTTGGCGCGAAGCTGTCAATGTCATAGCGTTTGTAAATTTTGCCGCTAAAACATCGAAAAATTTTCAAAGTTTATAAAAAGTGTTAAAATACAATAATTTATCGTATCAAATTAACACACAGTGTCAATTTAATATACGTGTCGGGTTTTTTATTGTGTTCCGTGATTAGTGAGTGTATCAAGATGAATCCGGACGAAATTATACGGGTAAGCGTTGGAGGTGAACAAAGTTCGAATGTTGAAGCTTCGGATGGAGTTCAGCATTCAAATAATACGAGACCTAATGACTCATCGTCATCATCTTCTTCATCCTCGGAGGATGAGGAGGGCATAGCATCACCTCCACCCAACAAAAGACGAAAGCTTTCACGTAAGTACAGACAAGTACAGACATGTCCGGACCCACGAGTAGATACTCATATACAACAAGTGGGGTTTATATCTAGTTACTTATCTAACTTGCCACTACTACCAACTAATCCTAGTAAATCCATACGGGAACAACAAGAGAGTGATCCAACCCCGTCCACATCTCATTTTTTGAGAAATCCAACAACATCCGACACTTACTGTAAACTCTCTTTAGGTGTACTTGGTACAGAGTTTGATGAAAAGACGATTATTCCACAAGCTGACCAAGAACGATTAAAAGAATTAGCTACCCTTAAAAAGTTTGATTCCCCTTCCTGGAAGGGCATTCGTTACAAAAAAGCTTTACAATCTTGCTTTGCCAGTCCTGGTTTTGTAGGTCTTAAACTTAATGAAGAATTGTGCCATTTTAACAAGGGCAAAGATTATTTAGCTTCCACGGAACAGTTATTGGCAGGCTTATCTAACAATATTTTAGAACAAAGACAACTATTAAAGTCAGGGTTACAAGAATTGCTTGACTGGGCATCAACAAGCTCTAATAGTTTAAATATTAGCACGTTGTTTGAAAAGATTTCTAGTACTTTTGGTCCAGGGTCCCCGTCTTATAAAAATTCAGAGACTGCAATGCAGATTGTGTGTGGTAAAAGGGCGGAGTGCATTGAAATTAGACGGGACCGTGTTTTAAAAGAAATTGTAAATCCGAATTTAAAAGCTACTCTGCAAGATGTTCCCCCTAGCCAAGCATATCTTTTTAGCCGAGATGCTTTACAACCTATCATGGCTTCTTTAGGTGGATCTCAGGTGTGGCATAACACTCCGGCTTATATAAGGGATAGAAAGGCTTTGAATACATCTTATGTTCAAAACAAGAAACATCATGGCCCTTATAAAACAAAGAACAAAGATTACAAAAGAAGCAAAACCCAAAATTAAAAAAAAATCAGAATCAGCCCTTTCGTAAAAATTATGCAACAAATAATAACACACCCTCCAACACCAATAATAAACAATGACCTTCAAACCAAAACTTTCAAAGGGGGCTGTCTACAGCAAACAATTATATAATGAAATTAATAACAGGTGGCCGCATCCCATTCTTAAAGAAACCTCCCCTTCAGTATCCAGACAACCATGTGTTAAAAAAAATTGCAACCAAGATAACAAAGGACATGACGGACATGATCCTCCACTTAAAACAAGAGCAAATACTAGAGACACCACCAATCCTCAATCCAGGTTTCCTATGTCGAATGTTCCTAGTAAAAAAATCAGACGGAGGTCTACGTCCCATCTTCGACCTCAGAGGTCTCAACTCGTATGTGTCAGTGAAACATTTCCATTTAATTTCACAAACAGATGTAGCCAACTTCCTACAGACAAACGATTGGTTAGTGAAAATAGACATTCACCAGGCCTATTTTCATTTGCCAATTGCAGAAACACACAGGCGGTTCCTCCGAGTGATTTACAACAACGAAGTACTACAATTGACAGCCTTGCCATTTGGCCTGTCATCGGCCCCAAAAATGTTTGCCTCATTAACAAATTGGATTGCGGAGATCCTACGAGCCCGAGGTTTCCGCATACTTGTGTATTTGGACGATTTTTTCCTGGTCAATCAGGATCGGACCATACTAATTTCTCAGGTTTCGGAAACACTGAGAACGTTGGAAACTTTGGGATGGCACATAAATTATCACAAGAGAAGCTCAGAGTTTATTAGGTTTGCTGAACTTTGCAAATTACGCAGTATCAGTGGGTCGACTGCGCTGTCGCAGAGCCTAACTCTTTCTAAAATTATTCGACCAAAACAGATTAAGAGAAAGAAAAGATCTTCCTCCACCCATTCAGCAAGACCTAAAATGGTGGTTAAAAGCTGTAGATTACAGCTCGACACCAATAGTCAAGAAAAGTGTGACTCACTTCTTGACCACGGATGCTGCAGACTCAGGGTGGGGAGCTCAATTAAACAGCACTTACCTATCAGGAAAGTGGTCCCCATATCAAGAACACTGGCACTCAAACAGAAAAGAGATGTATGCCGTATTTGCAGCCATCAACAGTCAGCGGATGACTCTGGAAGGTGCGCACATTCATATTCAGTCGGACAACAGGACCCTGGTCGCATACCTCAAAAACGAGGGGGGGACACACTCCCTAGCGCTGCTAGGATTGACGACCAGAGTCCTAAAACTTGCAGAACAGTTACATTTAACTCTCTCAGCCACTTACCTCCCGGGGAGTCTAAACGGAATTGCGGATCGCCTATCAAGGGGTCGCAAAGTACCAGAGTGGCATCTTCTGCCCCAAGCCACAGAGGCTATATTCAAAGTGTGGGGTGTCCCAGACGTCGATCTGTTCGCGTCAAGAGACACGGCTATCGTACCAAAGTACGTAACATTGGATACCAGAGATTGCTCAGCAGTCTTCTGCGACGCATTCAGCCGAAAATGGGACTACCATCTAGGGTGGGCATTCCCCCCACCCAGTTTAATACCAAGAGTACTGGCTCATTTAAACAGTGCAAAAGGAATTTACATCCTAATAGCACCGGAGTGGACCAAATGTTATTGGCTACCCGACCTGCGAGCGAGAGCCATAGTAGAGCCACTTCCGATAAAGAACCTGCGGAAGGTCCTAATAGATCGGACGACAGGCAATTGCCCTGCACAAGTGGACAAGTTGGCTCTTCGTGCCTGGAAAATTGGGGGTGGGCCGATCAAGTTGCTCACTGGTCCGTAGAGGAACAGAACTTGTTAAAAAGTAGCTGGCGGACATCTACTTTAACAACATATAATGCCCCTATGTTCTATGTTCTATGTTAAGGGTTTGGTTTCCGCACTTAGTCCTTCAGTGGACCATTGTGCGTGGGCCATGGCGGCCGTCGGTGGTTATTCCAACCAGCCCACCTCCCTCCAGAAGCTGATCAAATCTCCTGGTCTGTTGAGAACATCTGTGTACGATCTGGGTGTCCCGAGGGTTTCTGACCTTATCTGGGTGACGCCTGTGCACTCAAAGAGCACATGCGCAATTGTTTCATCAGCCTCCATGCAAGCCCTGCACAGAGGACTGTCTGTTATGCCTAAAGTGTGAAAGTGTTTATTTAGTGAGCAGTGTCCCGTGATGGTTCCCGTCACCAGGCGCAGGCCTTTCCTGTCCAGTCGTAGTAGGCGCCTGGTTAGCCTGCCATTCAATGACGGCATGGCTTCTTTGGACTGCCTGCAGCCTGGTGACGACGTCCACCAGATTTCTGCTTGTGTATGGGTGTGCTCCTGTAGCCACCTGCGTAGTTGGTTGAAGGGGATGGGCACGATAGGTTCCGGTCCACAGACTGACATACTGGAAGCCCGTCTGGCCAGCTCGTCAGCTGCGTCGTTGCCTAGCGATCCACTGTGTCCTTTTATCCATTGTAGTGTCACTGTATTGCAGTTCGATACCGTTACCCGCTCGAGCGCATTATAATGCCCCTATTAGAAGGTGGTTATTGTGGTGTGATACCAATAAAATTAACCCAAAAACACCTGAGGCCCAGCAGGTTGCTAGATTTTTGGCAAAATTATTTTTAGAAGATAAGTTAGCTTATAAAACTATTCTTCTCCATAAATCAGCTATTTCTACTTACTGTGCAACTTCAAAAGTAGATATCTCAAAACATTTTTTCGTTCACCAAGTTCTAAAAGCCATTTCATTTGCTAAACCTGCAGTACAAAAGCTACCAATTTGGGACACTGCAATTTTGTTTAACTGGCTAAGGACTTCAACAAATTCGGATTCCTTATTTGAAATCGCTAGACGCACAGCTTTAATACTCTTGCTGGCCTCAGGTCGTAGGATTCATGATCTCACATTATTAGAAAATAACCCTGAGAACCTAATTACTACGGAAGATGAGATTACTCTGTGGCCAAGGTTTGGCTCAAAAAAACAGATTCTGATACACACAGACAGTCAGGTTGGTTGTTGCGGAAACACCCAGACCATCGTGTCTGCCCTGTCCAACACATTAATAAATTTATAGAAAGGTCTAAAATTAGAAGAAGCGCAGACGGGACTGTCTCAAGTCTATTTATTTCTCTATCAGGGAAATTAAAACCTGCTTCAAGAACAATGATTGCAGGTTGGATTCGTAGTATTTTTAAAGATGCTAATATTGATGCCCCACCAGGCAGTATCAGGTCAGCGGTAGCCTCCAGAAGTTGGTTGGAGAACAGACCTGTTCAAGAAATACTTAACAGAGGAAACTGGAAAAGTATTAAAACATTTCAAAAAATTTACTGTCGTCCAGTAAACAGAGTTGATAATACCAATTCTAATGTTGATTCATTGCGTTTAAATTTTTCTAGTATTGTTTAAATTTAAATAAGTAGCGTTTATTAAGAGATTTAAGTTATTGATTCCTTGCTAAAGGGTTATTTCAGAATTACTTATTTGTTTTCTTTGTTTGATTTTAAAGAAATTTATATTTTTTGTTACATTTGGACATAGACAGATGTTATTGTAATTGCAATAAAACTGATTTATTTTTTAGAACAGTTGTATAATTCAATCATCATAGCGTTTGTTTTTACCACCAGCAGATACCAAACAGGTCTTCACTTAACAACACTGTGTGTTTTAGAAAGCACATAATATGACTGTTTTGCATTCGAACAAAACAGGTATTATGTGTGAATAAAACACACAGTGTTGCAGCTATTCTCTAGCTGGTGAGCTGAAGACAAAGAGTAAAGTAACTATGGCTGAAGACCCTATGACATTGACAGCTTCGCGCCAAGCGTCCTTCTTGATTAGAAAAGGACGCATGCTGGTGAGAGAGAGAGAGACAGGTATAAAACCATGGATAATTCGGTAAGTTTTTACCATAGATATCAATATAAAGGCAAATTTACATCAGCTTCTTCACCTAACAACACTGTGTGTTTTATTCACACATAATACCTGTTTTGTTGGAATGCAAAACAGTCATATTATTGGCTTCGTTTATTTGTGATTAAAAGTATCTACTAATATTATGTATGTAATAATTATATTTTGTATCTCGTATCGTATGATTAAAAGAGCAATATTTTTCTGTTATATCAGCTTTCCGAAGATTGAAGAAACTACCCAAAAATGGTTGGATGAAATTCTCGTGTCACAAAAAAATACAAAAAACTCAACGGTCTGCAGCCTTCACTTTAGTCCGGCACTTATACATATATTGGAAACGCACGAAAGTAAAAGTAATAGAGGTGTACGATATTCGGAGGACGTAAATATATACGTAATATGTTTGTTACGACATCACATTACAAATCTTTGAATTTCTCGGTTATTCTCTACTATAATATGCATGTATTATACATATAAACCTTCCTCTTGAATCACTTCATCTACCGCATCAAAATCCGTTGCGTAGTTTTAAAGATCTAAGGTTACAGACAGCGGGAGCGACTTTGTTTTATACTATGTAAAGATAAATATATTATACAGAGTACTTTTTGATAGACTGAAAAACACCCGTTTTTCAGTCTATCAAAAAGTACTCTGTGGTTCATAGTAGCTTAGTAATCTGTGGTTCATAGTCTATGGTGGTGTTGTTTTTTTAGTATTTTATCTTCCTATAGGAGTAATAGTGTTGTTGTAAATTAAAAATAAACAGTTGAAAACACGCGTTAGATAGCTTAATATTCTGCAAATAAAACAGATTGGAAACACAAATTCAATATGTTCATTTATATGAGCAAGAAGGTAGTTATTTTATTTTGTTGTTATTCGGTGTTTCCATAGAGATTTGGTGCAAAGATTCAAATATTTGATCTCGCGCATATTTTATCATCATCTCTAAATTCGCTAGAGTAAATAATTATGTTCCTTGCTCTAAATCCGCCCCTTTATGACGACCCACTGACCAAAAGTACATGACCAAACTTTAAAAAGTAGTTTGTCCAGTTTCTTTTTATAATAAGTAACTCATACAATTTTATTAATTTTTGAGCTACATAAAAATGACTGATAGCATAAAAATTATGTTATTTCTCTGTTACTTACCTATAAAAAAATAATAAACTGAAATGCTAAGAACTAAAACTGCAATACATACCTACTATAAGCATCTTAGTTTGTGTACCTTTATTTCAACAACCATTATAAATTATAATCTTGTCTAAGTCTAGTTAGTGTGATAGTATTTTTTTGGTACTAAATGCACAATATCTATGTCTAGACTTCAATGCCTTAAAGTTATTTGTTGACCTTTATATTGTTACTCATTTAAACATACTTAAGCCAGCTAGTGGTGCGCTCTGAAAAGTAACCCAGCCTCAAAACATACCTAAACCTACTGTTTCCTAAAAGATCGGTGGTCCTCAATTTACAGGTGAATGACATCACTGAAACAAATTTATGAAAGTAAGATGGTGTTTTTTCCTAGGCATTGCGTTTTGACGCCATAAAGTCTAGTCTAACTCCGCTACCATCATTGTCAATGATACCCATCCTGCAACCATTATGTGGTGGCCACTGCTGTTCTAGGAAACTGTAGCTTAAGATTTGTGGTTCAGGTGGTTCTAAAGTTTTTAATAAATTGAGGGACAAAGCGACTGTAATCAGCAGTGCCGGATTATGACTACTTGATGCCCTAAGCAATCCATATCTGTAGGGGCCTCCTATCCACTAGTCTCCTCGTATTTTTCCAAAACATCGATGAGCAATTTGTAAAGGTTGGCGCACATCTCTAGAGTGACTTTTGGGTCTTGTAATATCTTGCTGATAAACAGCCTTGCCTTTCATGTGCTAGCAAATACTGTTTCGGTGCTGTTTCTGCCATATGGTGCCCCTCGAGACGTGATGCCCTAAGCAATTGCTTAATTTGCTTAGGGGCTAATCCTGGTAATTAGTAATATGTTTTTATTGTTTTTTTCAGATTGCAATACCCAAGCAATCAAATGTAACTTGCATATCATGGAACCATTCATCTGGGTACATTGCTGTTGGTGGGGAAGATGGCATGTTAAAAGTTTTAAAATTGGAATCTGGTAATATTATAAACATTTAATTTAATTTTAGGGATAAACTTTCCATTAAGTCGCAAAGATTTGGAAGTACATATTTTTTTTGTAGATAGTACTCATAAATAGAAATGTTTTTACAAATTTTCAAGTTGCGGAGACTCACGGTTTACGAGATATAATTTTTCAAAGTTTCCATACAAATTGGAAAATATCACGCCATTTGCAAATTTTTAGGTTGGATAAATTGTCATGATAGACGTCAAAGTTGACATTTCACGTTTCGTTGACAGTAGACGTGTATTTTATTCAATTTTATGTCATATTTTTTACTTAAATATAATTTTATTTTTAAATATTCACATATTAAATTTGGTGTGTAATTAATGTGCACAATAACCGTGCTGTATTATGCAATTACATTGACCTTTTTACACAAAAAATAACGAATTTTTGTTTACAATGTGGAACGGAACGTGAAGCGACGCCATTTTGTTTTATAGCGTAGGATGCAAGACCGAGTGAAGGGCACCCCGACTTGGGTTAGGTTACTTTAAACCCTTTACGCAGAAATAGTAGCCCCGCGAAGCGGTGCTCCGTCGACATAGGATGCAAGAGCGAGCGAAGGGCACCCCGAGGTTCGGTTTGGTTAGGTTACTTTAAACCCTTTACCCAGAAATAGGGGCCCCGCGAAGCGGGGCTCCGTCGACATAGGATGCAAGAGCGAGCGAAGGGCACCCCGAGGTTCGGTTTGGTTAGGTTACTTTAAACCCTTTACCCAGAAATAGGGGCCCCGCGAAGCGGGGCTCCGTCGACATAGGATGCAAGAGCGAGCGAAGGGCACCCCGAGGTTCGGTTTGGTTAGGTTACTTTAAACCCTTTACCCAGAAATAGGGGCCCCGCGAAGCGGGGCTCCGTCGACATAGGATGCAAGAGCGAGCGAAGGGCACCCCGAGGTTCGGTTTGGTTAGGTTACTTTAAACCCTTTACCCAGAAATAGGGGCCCCGCGAAGCGGGGCTCCGTCGACATAGGATGCAAGAGCGAGCGAAGGGCACCCCGAGGTTCGGTTTGGTTAGGTTACTTTAAACCCTTTACCCAGAAATAGGGGCCCCGCGAAGCGGGGCTCCGTCGACATAGGATGCAAGAGCGAGCGAAGGGCACCCCGAGGTTCGGTTTGGTTAGGTTACTTTAAACCCTTTACCCAGAAATAGGGGCCCCGCGAAGCGGGGCTCCGTCGACATAGGATGCAAGAGCGAGCGAAGGGCATCCCGAGGTTCGGTTTGGTTAGGTTACTTTAAACCCTTTACCCAGAAATAGGAGCCCCGCGAAGCGGGGCTACGTCGACATAGGATACAAAAAAAAACTTTAACCATGGATATCTCTATAACCATGGGGTTCCGCGGGGTGGGGATGGTACAGGGGGCAAACTGGGGGGGGAGAGGGAATCTTTCCTTCCAATTTGACTAAATAGTGCTATTCTAACCTAACCTAAAAACTTTAACCATGGATATCTCCATAACTATGGGGTTCCGCGGGGTGGGGATGGTACAGAGGGGGTTGCCCCCCTCCCCCCTCCCTCCCCCCCTCTCCGCACCATAATTTTTTGTGACTTAAAGGAAATTTTAACCAATTTTAGAGGCTAGGCTAAAAGTGTAAATAGAATTCCATACATTTTCTTCTTGAAATAAAAAGTGACTTCTCGCACAGCCAAATTACTACACTCAAAATCATTCATTTGATTAGTACCTGCATATGCATGCTTTAATGAGTAGCTGTTTCCTTTTACAATCATCCTTATTTGCGTGTAAGCAATAATGACCAGTAATTCAGTCACAATGACAGCCCAAGACTTTTTTGGGTCTATCTAAGTTGGGGGAGGGGGTTGGGCAACTTAGATCAAAACATTTTAGATGAATTCATATTTTTTTCTTAATGCATTACAGGAGGTGGCGGTAATCTCTCAATGAATCTAAGCTTGGAAGGCCACACTGGTCAGTTGTGTGTGGCTATTTGGAATGAAGTCTTTCAGAAGCTGACCACTAGTGATGAGCATGGGGTCATTGTTGTTTGGATGCTTTATAAGGTAATTTCTACTTTGTAAAGTGGCATCTTCATCAATTTAATTTTTTATTTTGATTCATGTGTGAATAAAGGCCATTAAGGTGGCACTAGTCGATATTTTTCCATACTTTTGGGAGGGTATTACTCGACTGTTTGACATTGTACATCCAAAGTTAAACATGATACCATTTTGTCTTATCTTATTATTAATTTTGTCTGGACAGAAACAGATTTAATAGTAAAATAAAAAGCCATTAAAAAGTTATGAGCCAACAAAGATTCGTCATTCTTGCTAATTTTAACGTAACTTTGGGTGTAAATGTAAAATCAAATCAAAGAAGTGTAAAATCTTCAAAACAAAGTTGGCACCCACAAAGCTTAATTATTATCGAAGTGTGCAATAAACTTTGTAATTGATTTATGCAGTGCAACTCGATTTTCCAAAGGACTTTTCGTATTTTTTACGCGCGTTTCTGTTTGGAACGGTGTTTGTGTGCGTGCGTACTAGACTTTGGGCGTGTAGACTAGCGTCTAACTGCTCATCACTGATACTATCTTTGTCAGACACGAGGCTTATCTTTGTGAGACAGCGTGCTTTTTGGCCATGCCCACCAGTGAGTTTGAGCTCGCGACTAGTTCCACCTTAAGTCAATGTGTCCTCCTGGAATCACTTTATTTATGTTTTCTGTTTGTTGATGGATTTGGAAACTATTATAATATGGTTAATTTTACTTTCCAGGGGTCCTGGTACGAAGAAATGATAAATAACAGAAATAAATCAACTGTGAAAAGCATGGCTTGGGGTTCTGATGGCCAAAAAATCTGCATAGCTTATGAGGATGGTGAGACAATTTATTAAACCTGTAACTTGTTAGTACCAGTAAAGAAGATTTATGTTGATAATGTGGCTGTGAACGAGCATACAAAGCATAATTTAAAGACTGAAGGCAAGAAAGTCTGTCTTTTGTTTACGCGAAATAGGGATCATACATATTATGACAAGGGTCAGCATTTCTGTTTGCCTATCTTTTCTGTCACTTAGAGGCGGCATCTTCCGCGTTCATACACATCGAAAGCGCTTTTCGTGCAGATGGTCTTCTCGCTCCAGTGACCTGCACATCCAATTGACAGAAAGGAATAGAGATACAGGAAAATGCTGATAAATGTGCAGTTAAATAAGATTTAACCCTTTTGCCTTATGCAGTTGATTGGTGCCAATTGGTGCTGAGAGTGATGGTTGTTAATTGCTGTTTACGAGCGCGAGTCAATCATTAGAATTTAAACCTTCTGGCATTGAAATAAAAGTCACATAAGGCGCGCTCGTGATTTGCGACGACTATAACATAATAATTATGATATTATTACAGGAGCTGTTATTGTGGGCTCTGTGGATGGTTCTCGAGTGTGGGGCAAAGACATTAAAGGGCCAGGGCTCGCTGCAGTTCAATGGTCGCCCGATAATTCACAGCTTCTTTTTGCGCTGACCAATGGCGAGCTGCACATATATGATGATCAAGGAAATTTTACAGTATGTTCACTGTGCATTGTATACTCACGGGCAATAAATGTAGCCCAAGCCCTAAACGCAATTTGTAAACAAACTAAACCAATATTTTGTTATTTTTTGACACTCTTTATAGCTGGATTTTGTCTTAAATAAAGTAATATTTTGGCAATAAGCAATGAAATGAAATGATTTTATTTATAAATCAATACATAGTAGATATATTGTAGTACTAATACGAGTACCAGATTACTTGCACCAACATGCTATTTTTCCCGTTGTAGATGCCAGTTACAATTCACAGTGTGTCGGGATCAATGGATATTGTTACAATGGGCTGGTATTCGGGAAGTGCTCCAGCTAACAGACCTGTTCTAGCAATATCTTACAGAAGTGGCGTGATATTGTTAATGAAAAATTGCAATGAGGAAGGTAAATCAATATTTTTTATAACTACTGATCTTAGAAAAAAAGTCAAAATATGATAAATAAGATAATTAATTCAAGAAAAACTGTAAGATATTGTAATCAATTTCAGATAGTATCGTTGTAGAATCAAACATGTTGATTATTGATTGTCGCTGGAATCATAACGGCACCATCCTGGCTGCTGCCGGCTGCACGGCAGACAAGACCAACGTGGTTCAATTTTTCGGTGCATATGGGGAGGTATGTGCGTATAATATGAAAATGAAATTGACACCCTGAAGTAAGCGACTACTTCAAAGGCTTTGATATTTTTTGTTCTAGCATATACGTACGTTGCGTGTGCCGGGTGGTAACATGAGGGCATTATCGTGGGAGAAAAAGTCACTGCGACTTGCTATCGCTATCGACTCCTTCATATACTTTGCTAACGTCAAAATGGACCACAAGTACGCTTTTTATGGGAATACATTGGCGTATGTATCGGGCACAGAAACCGTTACCTTTTGGGATACAGTAACACATCAGGTTAATGAACTTACTTTTTTACGGCATGCTTTAAATACTCCGTATACCTACAGAAAGAATAATATTTGTTTTTTATTTATGAATTTAGTCTTGGATTAATCATATACCTGATGTCATTGATATGTGCGCAGTTGACGAATACTGTGTGATAGCCACTTTGGGGCAAGTAATAATATCAAATCAGCAAGGAATTCAGTGTGATGGTGAGAACAATCATGATTTTACTAAATAATATTAAGTCTCTCATCAGTTTATTTGTTGTCATATCTAAATAAACATTATAACCCCGAAACTAAGTTACGTACTTGTTATGACATCTTCAAGGTTTAAAAGGGTAATAACTCAGAGCATGATCTAGTGATAGTCAGGCTTCAATGTTTGGAGACTCCTGACAACATCCTTGTGCCACAAAGGCTGAAAAGCCGAAACAGTTTTCTAAAGTGTGTCGTTCCACTCAATGGTGAACCATCACAAGAGAGACTGAGGCTGTGGCGAGACAGTGCTTCCTTACCCGGACCTTTCGTCCCACCCGCTGAAGACCTCCCACCTGGACATGAGCTACCTTGGGTAACATGGAAGTCTTTAAACAGACTCCGGACCCAGGTTGGCCGAAGCAAGGAAAACCTGTTCAGGTGGAGAATCATAGACGACTCCGCCTTGGAGTGTAAATGTGGTGCTGTTCCACAAACGATGGGACACTTAATGTCGTGTCCTGCGTGTCCTGTCAGCTGCACGTTGCAGGAGCTGATGGACGCTGGTGGAGGCGCCAAACAAGTGGCCGAATTCTGGGCCGAGTATATTTAGATTGCTATCGACACGCTAAGAAGAAGATTTTTATGTATACAATTTTAGCCAAAGCAGTAAGCATCCCGGTGGTATATGTGACTATCAACAGCAAAGCGATTGTAGTAGCAGCGTCTAAGGAATCGTTTATAATATGGAAGTTCTCTACGCCAACCAGACCTCGTAAGTATTTGTAGTAATCTATTTTCAGATCTATGTGTGAAAAAAAAAACGTGTATTAAAAAATTTAAAACAAGCTAAATGATTTTAGTGCTGAATGGGCACAAGGTATGATTGTAATAAATAGATTATAATATTTACTGTGCAATTAAACTGTCATTGTGCCCAAAACTGGAAAACTGAAAACCAATCTTTTCAGCGATGCCGGGGGACCTGTGAAGAACTGTTCCAATTTTTTCTTTAAAAAGAAAGTGTGGAAACAAAAAATCCATTTTTTTTAATAAGTTTTTCTATGGTATATTGAATGTCACCTACTGTTATATTAATTTAATTTCATTTCCTATGTTATTAGTGAACGAATGCATATTGAATACTACTTTTATACATTTTTATTAATGTACTAAGCAAGCTCTAAACGATGATAGTATAGGTAGTCAAACTTTACAAAAAAAAAAAAAATACGTTTTTTTTTCATGAACCATGGCTCCCACATTTTCACCAGCCTTTATCCGGGATAACGCAACGCTTCTAACGATACCACATACATTGATATCGGTTACACTGTTTAGAAGCTATGGTGGAATAAAGAAACTTAAACATACATGAACCCTGGAAACATAACACTCCTTTTTTGGGCAGTCGTGTAAAAAAAGTAAAAGCCCTATTAAAAAAAAATAAAAGTAATCAGTGCTGAACAAGATTAAATCAATACTTTGCACAGTCGTCTTTGAAAGGAATAAAATAATAGTGTCATGTTTCAAACATTAGATTATTTTATTCCTTTCAAAGACAATTTATTTTTACCTACTGTAAGTTAACTGCAGTTAACCAAAAACAAGGTATATAAGTACTGTTATTATTGTTGTGTTACTTACATGTCATTTGATATTTCAGGCGCTACAGAACTGTTGCATCAAGCCGATGGGTCGCCAGTCACGGCCAAAGACGCAGGGTTTCAGGACGATACGATATGCTGCGTCGCAAGTTCTGACACCCATTTATTAGTTGGAAGAGATTCTGGCTGCATTTTGCTATTTTCTCTTGTGAATTTTAAGAAAATCACTTCAATAAATATGAATTCGCGGCCTTATAGGTTGGGGCTCAACTCTAATTCCAGGTATATTATTTGATTAAGAAATACACAGAAATAACCCATGTTGTGTAACTTTCTATAGTGACACATTAAGCTTACTCGCGGCTCACGCGAGTCTATAAATACATTATATTCTACAGAAATCTGTAGAAAAAATTAAAAGACAACACGGAATTTATGAAACAATATTATTTACTAGCTGCGCCCCGCGGTTTCACCCGCATAAGTTTCGATTTCGTGGGAATATCGGAATAAAAAGTAGCCTATTTTAATCCAGGGTGTCAGCTACCTCCATACAAAATTTTATCAAAATTGGTCCAGCCGTTTGAACGTTAAGAAGTAACAAACATATAAACACACACACTCACAAACTTTCGCCTTTATAATATTAGTGTGATTTGTAGCAAGTTCTATGTGATCGACCAACCAGGCTCTCTGTATTTGTTGGAGACCGACATGGCCAACAATATAAGTATCGGACAAGCGTTACGTAAAGATGTGTGGAGCGCTCTCTGGGCCTCCGACAACCCGCAAATGTTGGCAGTGGCGGAAAAAGCTAGACTCTATGTGATGAGAGATACTGAACCTGAAGAACCTTTGACTATGCAGGGCTATTTGTGTAAGTTTAAGGTACGTGCAATAGTCACCATTTCATTTGTCGTCAACTGCTAAATGATAATGATAAATGATTTTATTTCTGTAAGTAGGTTTGTACAAACACTTACGCGTCGAATCATATTTTAAATACTAGATGAGGTAGGTGTTTCCTATCTATCTACTCTGAGAAGAAAGGCCGAAACAATATCAGAGATCACAGTCTCTTTTTAAGTCCAGATAATTATCTTGGTCAGATCATGTGAAAACCATGTGGATTGGTGTTTGAAATGTCTTTTGAGGAAAGAACCACACAAATTCACTGAACCTGTCCAGCCAGTGCACGCATTTGTCAGTAATCGTGCAGCTCAACTCAGAACTTAAGGAGCTGTACGACTTGACGTACAATAACAAAGAAAGTACATTTGGGTAGCCCACATAAGTTACTGAAACTGCCAGACCATGATTAAACATAACTGAGAAAAAAAATACCCACATAGTCTTAATATTTACAATTTATAATTAAAATAACATAATACTTTACAAAGTAAGTATTCATGTCATTGTATATAAATAAAATTCAACAATTTCAATGTGTATATAAAAAGGAAATAATCTGGGTCAGATCATTTGAGGACCATGTAGATTTGAGTGGACGTGTCCAGTCAGTGCACGCATTTGCCAGTAATCATGTAGCTCAACTCAGAACTTAAGGAGCACAACAACTCGACGACAGGACAATACCAAAGAAAGGACATGCTAGTTGGAGACTTCCTTCCATGCGTAGATCTGCATCGAAAGGTTTCGAGCTAAACAACTCTCTGAAAAATGGGTGTATACAAACGAATACTCATTTTTTACGTTGCTCCACATTGTAGAAAGCAGTATCTGCATTATAAAATATAAATGTTTCTAGGAATTGGAAATCACCTCGGCACTTCTCGACAATGTGGACGACAAATGTACACCTCAACACATTGTAAGAGTAGAGGTTAAGTCTCTGAGAGACACGCGACAGCTCATTGAAAAAGTAGGATTGAAGGAAGCGGAAAACTTTATTAAGGATAACCCACATCCGCAACTATGGTATGATTTTTCTATACTATATATAAAGTAAGGGAATGTCGTCGATGAAAAATGATACATACAACTTATTATCATCAGAATCATGTTTTTTGGTAATCAAGTCTCAACATTTGTCTGTAGGTAAGATAATTCTTCCAGGTTGTTGCTAGCAGAAGCTGCTTTAAAAAATTTCGAGTCTGAATCCGCACTTGATACTGCTGAGGCTGCGTTTGTAAGACGTAATGATTACGCCGGTATCAAATTTGTTTCCCGTTTAAACGCATTGCATTCAAATGCTCTTAAAAAAGCTGAGATATTAGCTTACTTCAAAGACTTTGATGGAGCTGAAAAGATATATCACAATGAAGACAGACGGTTTGTTATCAACTACGCAATAATTAATTAAACTAATACTTAAGACTACATACTCAAGTTTTTTCATTACATTACAGAGACTTGGCTATAGCTCTTCGGAAACGTTTGGGGCACTGGTTCCGCGTAGTTGAGCTATTGAAAATGTCTGCAAGTACAACCGATGCGCAGGTCAAACAGGCATATAGTAACATTGGCGACTATTTCATTGATAGACAAAATTGGTAATACGCTTGACTAATTAAATAATTAGATATCTTGTTTTGTTAAAATTCCGTCAGTGCAAAAAGATGTCAGAAAAAGGCGTGTATTTAATCCAAGCTCAAATAATTCCCATTTTCATTTCATAAAAATACTAATGGAAACTCTAATTATAATAAATATGCCCCTTTTTGTGAGCCTCAATTCCCATTTTGTTGCCCTAAAAATACCAATTAAATAGCCTAGTAACTGCGACCAACTTGGATGTAGCGCTCGCCGGCCGCTGCCGCGGTACAGCTCGCTTTGCTCGATCGGCTTGAGAGCGGTTGGTCACAGTTCCAACCTAACCTAACGTATTTGGTTGGGGTGCCCTTGCTTTAGTTACTGGGAGCATCTTGGCTCGCATGTGGTTACTCAACTCACAGTTCTAACCTATCCAATGGTGGTCGGGGTGCGCCCTAGTTTAGTTACTGTCAGCAACTTTGAGAAAAGGCTAGAAAGTTAAAAAAGAGGCTTATTTATTTTAAAAAAAAGCGTACTTCATTAGAAAGGCAATAAGTTTTTAGAGAATCAATTAAATATTTGACCTAATTAAATAGATGTGCTGGCATAGACATGCGAAAGAATGCAAGAATAAATAAGGAAGAATTAATCTGATTGTTGTGTATCGTACAGGACCAATGCACTCGAGTATTACACTATGTCAAATAACACAGAAGGCTTGAAAAAATGTTATATGGCGCTCGAAGATAACGAGTCCTTATCAAAATTGTATACAGGCTCTCCAAGACTCAAGGTACTTATTTAAAAAAAGTTGATAATACGTAAGTAATGATGACCGATCTCAATAAAACCCCCATGAAATTAAATTACAAAGTAGAATAGGTCTATTTTTATGGTTCCGTACCAAAGTGGTAAAAAGGAACCTGTCTGACTATCCGTCTGTCACAGCAGGATATCTCAAGAACTGCTAATTCTATCAACTTGAAATTTGGAATAGGTTTAGATGACGTTTGCCCAACAATTTTGCAAATAAGAAAGAAATAAAAATATTTATATATTTTTTTGCAACAGGGACTGAAAGGGGGTCTTAAAAATTCGAAGTGGGATTACTAGGGCATGTGGGGTATCATATCGCACCTTTAAAGTAAAACCGTTACTAAACGAAATCATAAAATTTTACAGGAGAGCCAATATTAGAAAAAAGTCACTGTTTTTAACACGCTTTTACTTTTTTGTCTATTAAACACGCTTTTACTTTTTTGTCTGAGTGCGGGGTTCTTTAAGACATTAATTTAATGTCTTAAGATTCAGATTAAAATTTTATTGACAAAAACAGTGACTTATTTCTATTTTTTTTTTTTTTTGTAATTTTAAAATGTTTGAGAATGTGCAAACATCGCTCTTTCATAATAATATTATGAAAGAGCGATGTTTGCACATTCTCAAACATTTTTTCTTTTTTTTAAGCTGCATAGTTCTCGACTTTTGATGAATAAGGTATTTTAAAAAAATACCCCCCCCCCCCTAGCTCCGAAGTTTGCATAGAGAAATTCTGAAATTATTCTACGCGATAGAAGTTGATGTACACGGACGCCAGCAGGTCAACCTACCCGAAACTGTCAGATTTTCCCAATCAACCTTGAACCTTATGTGTTAGCAATAAAGTCGAAAATCTATTAAAGAAATCTGGCAGATTATAGTAACTTGATGTGCTGGCGTCTGTACCTAAAGATTACAGGAAAAATAAAACGATGTCTCTAAATAGCACACTTTTTCAGAAATCATCAACAAAAATTACATTAGTTCCATTATCGGTCAAGAGATGGCCCTGACCTAAAACTGCAATATTCTACACCGCAATGTTAAGATTCTCTGACGAATAATAGGCCTCGCCAAAGAAAATTTAAAAATATTAAACGTTTCACAATACGGAACCCTCGCTGTGCGAGTCCGACTCGTTCTTGACCGGTTTTTTTTACTGTCATCAGGAGGTTGGTGTAACAAAGCAAAATGCATTAGATGACCTAAATGATTGCATTGGACAAGAGCCATCTATACAAGGTATTATGCAATTAAAAGAGAGCGGCAGGATGACCCAAGCAGCTGAAATGGCGTTTCAGGCAAGTTACTTACAGAACGCAGTTACGCGGCCGTTAAGAAGGCATCTGACGTTTTACACAAACTTAGATTTTTATAGCGTCGTCTCTGTCTGTCAATCATTAATAGCCCAAGCCAAGCCCAAGGGCGCATCAATGCGGTCACGCACCTCTCAGGTAAGAGAGCAGATTATCTATTTCCGATTTTATTTTAACACATTCCATGCCAAGGACCCACGTCGAGGGCTCCCTTTTGCTACATTCATGAAGCCGGGAACCCACGTAGTGGGCTCTAGTATAAACTAAATTGTTCTTCTCAAATAAATTGTAATAAATTTTGAAAAAAATACAGCAGTTTATATTTGAAAGTCACTTTTTAGGGTATGCGTTGGTTTTAAGATTGAAGGATATTTTTCTACAAATTATTTTGAACCTCATCCTAGGTGCTGAGGACCCACGTCGTGGGTCGTAATATAGGGATCGAAAACATTTTTTTCCATGCATGCAATTTTTTCATATATATGCGTCCTTAAACATGGTTTGACATGCTTTAGCTCTTCAAATACCAATCGTGTAAAATGTTCATTACTCTTATCATTTTCTTCAATAGATTTTCTTATTAGGTTTATTATTATTCTTCGGCCTTAACAAAGACTGTGAGTCATTCGAGTCTTAAGTGTCAAGCACACTAGGAGATATTGAACGTTTGGTAGCTGTAAAAATAAATAAATATTTTTTATGAATAATGCCTCGGGACAAGACCAACATAATAAAAATTTGTTTACTTGCCCATTTTTTACTGATTGGAAGTCTTTACTGCCACTGAGTACAAGATAACCTCCAGGGATGGTGTTTTTAGCAAAACTACGGCTTCGCTTCTACGTGCGGGAGTGTTTTACATACCATATACCACAAACCCACGTCGATGGTTCAGTCTGGCGCTTCCATAATTCCGAGGCACATTCCACTAGTGAAATGTACGGCGGCATAGCGTATGAGGTACACGAGAAGTGTAGAGGAGGCGAATGTGTTAAGAAACTCAATGTTGATAATAACAACCGCGCTGCGCTGCTGCGCCTTGCCGTATGTACGCCGGCCCTAAAACGTCAGATGTCTTCTTAAAAGGCCGCGAACTGTATAATATACAGGGTTATTGGTAAAACATTAACAACCTCTTAAGGGGTCATTGTACTCATCATTATGAACAACTTTTACTATGGGAACAAACCTGGGGGTCTACTCCGAAGCGGTTAACCACCGTATCGGCCGAATGTTCGGTCATTTTCTACTACCTTTCTTTTCCTATATTGACTATAGGTCCCGACCAAACTGTGCCAATCCGAACCTTTTTAGAACCCTTACCCTTTTTTTTACCTTTTTAGGGTTCCGTAGGTACCCAAAGGGTAAAAACGGAACCCTATTACTAAGACTTCGCTGTCTGTCCGTCCGTCCGTCTGTCTGTTATCAGGCTGTATCTCAAGAACCGCGGTAGCTAGACAGTTGAAATTTTCACAAATTATGTATTTCTGTTGCCGCTATAACAACAAATACTAAAAACAAAACAAAATAAATATTTAAATAAATATTTTTCGGGAACTATATTTTCTATCACCAAAATTTATATTTGTCATCAAGTTGTATCACCTAATAAATAGATCTATCGCCACGAAATATTTTCGTTCTCAGATAAACAAAAATTTCTCAGATAAACAAAAATTGTTCCCAGGTATGAATTATCAAATTAATGTTAATATATGTGTAAAATAAGAGATCGATAACCAATAAAATTATATTGCATTACATGAATATAAACTTCGTTCTTATAATAACAGTTTTGTTACTTGAAACGGACATTATCGAGAACCGAATTAGTTACGAGGTTAATTATTTAAAAAAAAATGCTTAGGTTAGGTTAGGTCAAAACTGTGACCTCCTACGCACGAGCCGAGCGAGCGAAGCGAGCGGTGCCGCGGCAGCGGCCGGCGAGTGCCAGAAACGACTAAATTTTAAAGAAAAAAAATATGGAAAAAGAGATTATTTAAAAAAAAAAATATTATAGACCTTATATCTCAGGATTTTAGGTGATTTATTGTGGAACTGATTTTGCATTGTTTGGTGACTACATTTTGGTGACAGATCTACTATTTGGAGGACAAACCCTATTATTTAAGAAACACAAAACTAATTAAATTGGTGATAGCTTAAATGATACCCATATTTTTCCCATACAACAAACGCGATTTTTTTGCCCTTTTTTGCTCGATTTCAATTATGGCAACAGGTAGGCACTTGAAATATTCACAAAATACTCAGTTGTATTTTTACTTTAATAATAACATTAAAATAAAATAAATATTTAAGGGGGGCTCCCATACAACAAACGTGTTTTTTCGGCGTTTTTTGCCTTGTGGTACGGAAACCTTCGTGTGCGAGTCCGACTCGCACTTGGTCAGTTTTTTTTATTCGTAGTAGGACAACAATATTCGAATCAGAAAATGACCGAACATTCGGCCGACACGACAATCAACCACTTCGGAGTAGACCCCCTGAAATCGCGAAAAAAATCTGCTGTTCCCTACATTTTGACGAGATAAACAAAGGTAGGGAACAGCTGTTTTTTATTTTCGCGATTTCAGGTTAGGTCCCATAGTAAAAGTTGTTCACAATGATGAGTACAATGACCTCTTAAGAGGTTAATGTTTTACCAATAACCCTGTATATCGTGTGCATAGGGGTGAAATTGGCAGTCTAGGTATACCAAGTGTGTAACTAATTTTTTTTTTTGCTTCTAGTTAGCTAATGTAGAAGCTTCAAAGAAGGCATCGCCCTTGAAGATCAAGAAGCTCTATATTCTAGCCGGTCTTTTGTACAGCCAAAGCAGCGTCGGTTAGTGAGCATTATACTCACGTCTATACATCTATACCCCGTATCTATATCACGTATAATTATAGTACTAGCAGCGCCCCGCGGTTTCACCCGCGTAAGTTTCAAAACCCGTGGTAATATCGGGATAAAAACTATCCTATGTCCTGTCCCGGGACTCAAACTATCTCTATACCAAATTTCATCTAAATCGGTTCACCGGTTTAAGCGTGAAGAGGTAACATACAGACAGACACTTTCGCATATATAATATTAGTATGGAATAGAATACTCTTTATTATGTACACCATATAAATTACAGACAAATATAGAAACTGTACAAAGGGTGACACAATGGATGGACGTATGGATTAGCTTTTCCCCGTTGGTCTCGTGGTCGAAAGCGTAACTGCTGAGCGTGGGGTTTTGGGTTCGATTCCCAGGTCGGGCAAAGTGTTATTGGGTTTTTTCCTATGGGAAATTTCCTCCCCGGTCGTGTTAAATATTCTCTTATTTGAGATTAGCCGCCGTGATCGAAAGTCGATCGGTAGAATATTATTATTAGTTTGAAGTGGCATATATATGCAGTTGAATGTGGTCGTGCAGAGGGCGCGCACGGGCGCTCGGCGGCGCGCTGCTGGCGCGCGGCGGGCGCGGCGCACTGGGCGGCAACGGGCGCGGCGCGGGCGCGCGCGCGGCCGCCGCGCCCTGACGCCGCGCTGCGCGCCGCCGCGCGCCTCTCTCAGCACCACCTCGCGCTACACGATGCGCAGCAAACTCAGGTCACTGACATTTTCCACATAAAAATATGTATAACATAATTTTTTTAATACAGTTGCTCAAAAAGTGGTGTATTGCAGGGACGTATAGCGTTCGGGAAGTGGGCTATTACATACTAGTGCTTTTTTTTTACCTTCCCCGAACTCGTGCGTGTCTCTTTCCCAACTGTCAAAATAATGTCTATTAAAAAGAAAAACCAACCATGAAGTTTTTACTAAAGAGTTTTTGTGATTCATACAAATACGTATATTTCTAAAAAGAAGCTACTAATTTATTTCAATATCAGATTTAATGATTTAATTGAATGAGTTAGGTTAGGTTTCATTTCATTTCATCTCATTAAATGTCATTTTCATTTCATATCAATAAAAAAATATACTGAAGACTAAGCTGTATGGATAGTTCCTTTTGCCTACCAAAATGGGCGAAGAAAAAAAACGCTGCTTATATTCTACGGTTGGCGCCATTTTCCAGAAATTTTCTTTGCGGGTTTAGTTGTTTGTTTAATTTATTTCAATATCAGATTTAATGATTTAATTGAATGAGTTAGGTTAGGTTTCATTTCATTTCATCTCATTAAATTTCATTTTCATTTCATATCAATAAAAAAAATATACTGAAGACTAAGCTGTATGGATAGTTCCTTTTGCCTACCAAAATGGGTGAAGAAAAAAAAACTCTGCTTATATTCTACGGTTGGCGCCATTTTCCAGAAATTTTCTTTGCGGGTTTAGTTGTTTGTTGCACAAAATGAGTAATTTCGACCCTATTTTTTTTAATTAACACCACCGGAACTCAGTATAATTGCACAAAATGCTTCGGAGAACATTTTACCGGAAAAGTCAAAAAGTCGTTACATATCCACATACGACTAATTTTGTTGCGTGGAGAGAAGAGAAAAAAGCAATATTGTGTTTTTATTATTTTATTAAAATGCTTCATTTTTTCGCAACTGTATTAAAAATAGTCGTTCAGTACACCTGCGGAACCGTCATTGCAACTTGTTCCGACTGTCAACCCTCGCCTTCGGCTGCGCCTCGGCTCGGGTAGACATTTGTCGGAACTCTTTGCAATGACAGCCTTTCCGCACTTGTAATGATATATACTATTAATTTATATTAACGCCTTGTCACGACGCATAAAACATCCTATGGTCTTATTCGCTGACGATAGTACTGCCTTGATTAAATGTACAGACCTAAAAACTATGACATAAATAGTACTTTATCGGACATTATACACTGGTTTGATCAAAATAATTTAATGCTAATATATCTAAGACTAATGTTAGGTATGCATTTTTACCAACCTATACCACCGCAAACTTTAAATTTAAATTACAGTGGACAAAAAATAGACCAAGTGTAAGTTGCAAAATTTTTAGGTTTAATGATAGATAGACAACTAACCTGGAAGCCACATGCAGAAGAAGTATGTAAAAGACTAAGTACAGCAGCGTATGTACTTTTTAACTTTGATGTGTCCGCAAGACTATAAGCGGATGAGTTGAGTGATTATGGCGTTTAGGCGAAGAGACCAGTATCTCGACTGCCTTATTAGAGCACATCCTTCCTTTTCAGCCTTCTCGCCGTTACAGAAGGGTTTAAGAGGTCATAGGCCAGAGTATTTGGATGAACCGAGAGCCGATCGGCATATTTCCTTTTGTGTTTCTCAATTTCAGTTTGAATAGTGGGAACGCCAAGATATTCGTGGATCTCGTCATTTCTGGAGAACCACGGGGCGCTTGTAATGGTACGCAGAATGTTGTTTTGGACACGTTGGATGTACAGTCACGTGCATAAGTATGTATACACTTGGCTTTATTCATAGGCGATTTTATCCTTTATTTTGGAATTAAATTTTATATTATTACGAACATAGTATTTTCGAACCCATAGGTTTATGTAAAGTGTCGTATTTCAACGTTGCATTCGTTATTTCGTGAAAAAATCTCAATTGAAAGTTGCCAAGTGTTGATATATTATTGCTCGTGACTGTACATGACGTTGCTCTTACTAGCAGAGCCCCACAGTGGGATTCCGTAGGTCCAGATGGCCTTCAACACGGAGTTATAGATCAGAAGCTTGTTATCAGTAGAGAGGACGGAGTTTCTACCCATAAGCCAGAGCAGGTTTCGGAACTTGTGATTAATTTCATCCCGTTTCTTCTTGATGTGATACATCCAGGTGAGCCTTCTGTCTAGGTTGAAGCCTAGATATTTTACATTCTCGGTATGTGGGAGAACATCATTGCCAAGTTTGACAGGAGGGCAATTTTCCTTTCTTAAAGTGAATGTGATGTGGTTCGATTTTTGAGCACTTGCCCGGATGCGCCACTTTCTCATCCATGTATGGGTCTCGTCTAGTATGTGTTGGAGCTTATTACTAGCCTGTGCTGGGACTTCATCACTGGCGAGGTAGGCTACGTCATCTGCGTATGTTGCTACGGTCACGTCTTCAGATACCGGTAAGTCTGAGGTAAATATATTATATATTACAGGGCCGAGTACAGAACCCTGTGGAACGCCGGCTTTAATTTTACGTAGCGTAGATCTGACATCCCTCTGTTTCACCTGAAAAAGCCTGTCTTCGAGGTAGGACTTGATGATGAGGTAAAGAGAATGTGGAAGTTTATCTTTCACTTTGCACAGTAGCCCTTTGTGCCAGACTCTGTCGAACTGTTACATCCCTAGCCCACACTATTAAGCGCTGACACTAGTGCTTGGTCAGCACCGGACCTCCTAGAACAGGATCGCGCACAGGCTTCCAGTCAGTTCGGGTTTGACATTCTGAGAGTTGGGACGTTTACTGAATTTTCCCCAAAATATTATATTGTATTTTTTTTTATTAAATAAACTTTAATTAAAAAGGATCCGAGACGTTTTCATTCTAACATTTGGTGGCAGCGGTGGGATGAGACATCCCCAGTGTCCTTAAAACGGTAAATACGTCGTCGGAAATAAAAGTTTGTGTGTGGCCGTGTTCCTAAAAAGTGTCCAGTGATTGTGTCGCCTAATAAGCACCCCAACCCGAACTCATCACATCGAAGGTCGATACTATTCGACCTGGTCCAAAGCTGCATATCGCCGCCCCGGGTCCACTGCAAGTGGTACTGCGTTGTTGGGTAGCACTTGTTGCACCCGACCACACTGCATCCAGCGCCGACCTGACGGTAGCCGTCAGCTTCTCATCCATACGCCTAAGGTAGATGTAATCCAGTAGATCCAGAATGAAGAATTCCTACGAGCTGTTCCTGTAAGTCCAGATTACTCTATCCTGTGAAAAAGTGTGTGTGTTGTGCGTTAAGTGTGCGTACCTATATCGCGTTATAATCCCGTGTACTAATATAAGTTAATAATTATAAGATTAATTTTAAAATATTCGTAATAAGATTCAAGGTAACTTGTTAAGTAGCTTACGCTTCGATCCCAGTCGTCCTTATCAGTTGCGCATAACATAAACATCCGTAGCCCACGTAATTCTCAGAACTACATAACTTTTGTCCATACCAGTAACTTATCATCACGCCGGTAATTCCGCAAGGCATAAACAGAGGCGTGTAGTTTTAGTATTCCTTATTAATTTACAAAACAAAAATGTCTAAATCCGAATCTAAAAAAACCATTAAAGAATTAAAAGGTGATGAGGAAATCCCATTAAATGTTGTGCTAAAATTTATTAAACCATTTAACGGCGATAGAGATAAACTAACAGCTTTCCTAAGAAACTGCGATAGCGCAATATCCTTGGCGTCTTCTCAACAGGAAGACGTCGTTTTTAAATATGTATTAAGTCAACTAGAAGGCAAGGCCGAGACCGCGTGCTCTATTAAAGATTTTGAAACATGGCCATCACTTAAAGAATTTTTGAAAAACCAGTTTGGTGAACGTAAACACTATGCTCACCTGCTCACTGACTTGCAAGACTGTAGGCAAGGAAATCTGGAACCCGTAAGTCAATTTTCCTTGAGAGTAGAAACCTGTTTGCAAAAACTTCTTACAGAAGTTACTGTTTCCAATACAAGCAAGACCGAACTTCCGGGTAGATTAGCCGCGATGGAAGACCTCGCTCTCCATACATTTATATTAGGATTAATCCCGAGAATCGCTAATATTGTAAGATGTAGAGACTACAAGACCTTAAATGATGCCATTAATGCTGCAATATCCGAAGAGAAAATACAACAGTTCTCTTATCGCAATTTCAACAGGCAAAAAACGACTGAATCCGTTAAACGAAGTGAAACAAATAATACACCTCAAGCAAAAGTTTTTATTAGCAGTAATAATGGTCAACCCAGTAATTCCTTTAATGATTCTCTTCTCTGTAGATACTGTAAAAAGACAGGACACATTCTTGAAAATTGCAAACTGCGTGATTTCAACAATAAAAGATTTTCAAATGGCCCTCACCCATTTACTCCATTTAGACCTTCGTCCTTTAATTACAAACAAGCAGACGTTAAGCCAGGATCTCGTGTAAACTTCACTGATAGTTGTGAAGAGAAGGGTAGAGATGAAGTAAACGAATCCGTTAATGACACAAATTTAAACTAAATAATGTCCCGTTTAAGTATCGCACGGGGCAAACCCCTTTGAATCAAGCCGATACTAACCTTATTAATATTAAGACCAATGGACAGGGTAACCAGCCCCAAACTCACGGTCTTTCCAAAGGCAGGACCACGCCGCAGGGTAACCAGCCCCATAAGGAAGGTCTGAGTCCTTTTAAAATCAAGACCAATGGACAGGGTAACCAGCCCCAAACTCACGGTCTTTCCAAAGGCAGGACCACGCCGCAGGGTAACCAGCCCCAAAAGGAAGGTCTGAACCACCAATCCAATTGTAAACCTGAAAAAGAACTTAAAATATATGAAATCCTTACCCGAAAAAGATACTTACCTTTTATTAAATTACAAACGTTTGTAAATAAAAATCCACTTACCTTCTTGATAGATTCGGGAGCGTCACTCTGTGTTCTGAAAAAGAAAAGTATAATAAGTAATCTACAATTAGAAGATAATGTCGTTACAATTAAAGGAATAGATTCCAAAAATGAAACCATGAAAAGTGTAGGAAGTCTTAAACTACAACTACAATTCAATGAAAAACTAAGTATAACACATCCATTCCAAATATTTGAAGATATAAACTTACCTTACGATGGTTTAATAGGTACCGACCTGTTCACAGAATACAAGTGCCGCATTAACTATAAGACGGACTGCTTAGAAATAAATAATTATAACATTAAATTATCCTTCGATGAACCATCATATGTCATTGAGCCCCGTACCGAAACAGTTATAGAGTGTTCCGTGAAAAACCCTGAATTGAAAGAGGGAATCTTATTAGATCAACATATTTCTGATTCTCTTCTTATATCAAATTCCCTTGTTAGAGTAAAAGACAATAATAGAATTAATTTGACAATTGTCAATGTATCCGAAAAACCAGTTCACTTAAACGCTAACCTTATGCTTACCTTAAGCCCACTTGACCTTACTCAATGTAATATAATACAACATAATAGATTGATTAATAGCCTCGAAAGGTCCCGGCAATTATCTGAACTACTGCGAACATCCCATTTAAATCAGGAAGAACTACATTATCTTAATGAAATCTGTCATCAGTACTCTGATATTTTTCATTTACCAGGAGACCAATTAACCTGTACAGATGTAATTCAACACGAAATAAAAACCAATTCCTCACAGCCAATTAATGTAAAATCATACCGATTTCCGGAAATACACAAAGAAGAGGTTAATTCCCAAATAACCAAGATGTTAAATCAACAAATCATTAAACCATCAAAATCCCCATGGTCATCCCCTATTTGGATAGTGCCCAAAAAGGATGACTCCACCGGGCAAAAGAGGTGGAGAATAGTAATAGACTATAGAAAACTAAATGATATCACTATTGGTGAAAATTATCCAATTCCCCAAATTAATGAAATCTTAGACCAATTGGGTCAAAGTAAATACTTTACTACCCTAGACCTAGCTTCCGGTTTTCACCAAATTAAAATATCTCCAGAAGACGCCCCAAAAACTGCATTCAGTGTACCCCAAGGTCATTTCGAATTCAACCGGATGCCGTTTGGTTTAAAAAATGCACCCGCAACTTTTCAGAGGACAATGAATACTGTCTTGTCTGGATTACAGGGTATTCATTGCTTCGTGTATTTAGATGACATCGTCATATATTCGCATGATTTATCTTCACATATTAAAAAACTTATTCTTATCTTTGAAAATTTAAGAAAATTCCGCCTGAAGCTTCAGCCGGACAAATGTGAGTTCCTGCGAAAAGAAGTCGCCTACTTAGGCCATATAATAAGCAGTGAAGGCGTTAGACCTAACCCTGACAAAATAAAAGCTGTCGTGAATTTTCCTGTACCAAAATGCGTTAAAGACATAAAGTCATTCTTAGGTTTAGCGTCATATTATCGAAGATTTATACCAGAATTCTCAAAATACGCAAAGTCCCTCACTGCCCTTCTAAAAAAGGATATTGATTTTAAATGGACCAACACTCAACAACTATCATTTGAGCAATTGAAAGAGAAATTGGTAACTGCACCAGTCCTTATTTATCCTGATTTTACTAAACCTTTTATTTTAACTTGCGATGCTTCAAATTACGCCATTTCTGCTATATTATCTCAAGGTGTAATTGGAAAAGATCAACCAATCGCTTTCGCGTCAAGGACACTTAATAAAGCGGAATGTAATTATAGTGTCACCGAGAAAGAATGTCTGGCAATTGTATATGGAACTAAAACATTTCGTCCTTACCTTTTCGGCCGTCAGTTTAAAATATTAACAGACCATAAACCCCTAAATTGGCTTTTTAATTGCAAGGATCCCGGCTCTAGATTAATCCGTTGGCGCCTTAAACTAGAAGAATACAATTATGAAATTCAATATAGAAAAGGTAAGACAAATACAAATGCTGACGCTCTTTCGCGATATCCAATAAATCCTCTACAAAACATAGAAGAAACTCTGACAAGTAATCCAATACCTAATCCTGAAAATGTCTCAAATAATTCTGATCAAATACTTACCGATGACGCCCTTCCTTCGCAGTCCTCGCCGCAATCAAATCCTGGAAACATAGAATTACCCGATGATTTTGTCTTCCCTGAAAATCTGGAACTCCCTGATGACTTTAATATACCTACACCACAATCCAATGAAGTCAATAGTGATGATGATACTTATTCCAAATGCCTTAAGACTATAAATAATAAATTAGTGACATTTGATACCAAAATCCTTGAACATAACGAAAACCTTTTAAAGACAAAATCAAGACATATTGTGATACCTACCTCGATTGACTTTGATGAGTCAAACCGTTATGTATCTGAAATTATAGGTAATATGACTGAAAGTCAAGAATTCCTTGCATTGGAAAGGACCCTATATTCATTCTTGATATCTGAAAAAGAGAATACCGCTTATTATTTATTATTCATTAAAGTGCATCATTATGACACAACTACTTACGATGACATTTTTAAAAGCCTGAAAAACTTAAAAAACTACTTTTCATCTGTAAATATAAATGAGTTTAGTATCACAGATTTCAGAAATCCTTTTGATAGACATAATCTCATAAAAATATATAATATAATCACGTACCTATTCCATAATACAAGTATAACCATTCATATTTACAAAAATATTATAATGTATCCGACTATGAGCGAAATCGCTAAAATTATGCGTGAGAATCACGATATCCCTATTTCAGGTCACTTAGGCTCTAACAGAATGTTGAAAAGAATCCAAGAAAAATACTACTGGCGAAATATGCGCAGTGATATTGAAAATTATGTCCGTAAATGTGTACTATGCCAAGCTAATAAAGCGCTACGCCAAACTAACCGTGCACCGATGCAGATCACTACAACATCGACACAACCGTTTGAACGCGTTGCGTTAGACATCGTAGGTCCTCTTCCTGAAGTTGGTAATTCTAAATTAAAATTTATCCTAACATTGCAAGATGACTTGACGAAATACTCAGCTGCTTATCCTATTTCTAATGCTACCGCAGAAGAAACGTCTGAATGCCTGATTCATTTTATCGCTCAATTTGGTATTCCAAAAACAATCCTAACTGATCAAGGCCCGAATTTTAAGGCCGAACTATTCAAGCAAACTTGTAGCTTTTTAAAAATTAAACAGCTCTGGTCTACCCCTTATCACCCACAAACACAGGGAGCCCTAGAAAGGAGCCACTCAACCTTAAAAGAATACCTCAAATCTTTCGTAGACGAAAATCAACTTAATTGGCCTCGATATGTTTATACAGCCATGCTCACTTATAATACGACAGTTCATAGTACTACAAACTTCACCCCTTATGAGCTAGTATTCGGTCATAAAGCACTTATACCTTCATCCATTTACGACTCCGCCTTAGAATCTACATACAATAGTTACGTTAGGATCTTACAACAGCGTCTACGAATTTCCAGGGAGAAAGCTGTAGAAAACATACTAAAATCAAAAATTACTTCCAAAGCTTATTATGATAAGCACACTAAACCGACGAAGTATAAAGCAGGTGATATGGTATACGCGAAAAATCACTTACGACTTCGTAAAGCTTTATCACCTATTTGGAAAGGTCCCTATAAAGTAATTCGAATAAATGGAAATAACACGCTTACCTTATTGATAAACCGTCGGCATGTAAAACATCACTATGATGAAGTTAAACTTGCTGAAACAAATGATTAGTCTTATTATGTTTTATTTACTTACATAATATTAGTTTTATTAAGTTTCATTTATTTACGTAGATTAGTTTTATAACCTAGAATATTATTTCAGGATCACCAGTGTGTATCTTCGTTATCTCAGAAAGATTATAGTGCTATATCTCACCTTATTCCCGATAGAGATAAGAGATCTGCGTAGTTTACTGGTATCGGTTCCCTTTTCAAACAAGTAATTGGCACAATGGATGAGGACGACTCAATCAAGTATAATTCCGCAATTGAACACCTAGAAAATAATGATAAGAAACTTTCATTCCTCCTAAAAGATTACATTTTGATGACTAATACAGGATTAAGTAATTGTAATGAAACACTTAAAATAATCAAAACCAATGAAGCTCGATTAGGCAACGCTATTGAAAATTTATCAGCCGTACTTATTATACAATGTATCGAATATACTTAAAGACTTATATATAGAATCTATAATGAATTGTTTTCCAGTTTTACTAACTTTATCATTTAGACTTGATGATATTATTAATGCCATAATGTTTACTAAAAGTCATTGTATACATCCCTCTGTCTTAACCCTTAAACAACTGTATGAAGAGTTGATGCATAGTGTTAAAGATTTGAATATGAATAGTGAATTACCTGTTAGCTTATGTTTAGATAGTATCCTTATGCTAACTGATTTAGCCCAACTATTGTGTTATTTTATAAATAGTAAGGTAGTGTTTGTCATTAAAATTCCCTTGTAGTATATAAACGTGTTAAATAAATCTATCTCCGTACCCATTCCACATGATGTGGACCAACCTTATTCTTAAGCATTGATTATACCTACCTCATTGTAATTATAAATAAGTTAGTTGTAGTTAGTTGTGGTGTAGTTGTTAGTTGTTATTCTTTATTTTGTAAGTGATAAATTGACATATTAAGCCTTCAATAAACTTTGTAAAAAATCCGGTAAATGTCCAACTCTCAAAACTAAAATAGTAGTAGATGAAGTTCAGGAATTTGAAGGAATTACAGTCCCAAGAATGCGCATATCTCCCTGAAACTTATGTACCTACCTATAAAATATAAGTTTCATCTTGTTGGGGGGGTTGTTACATCCCTAGCCCACACTATTAAGCGCTGACACTAGTGCTTGGTCAGCACCGGACCTCCTAGAACAGGATCGCGCACAGGCTTCCAGTCAGTTCGGGTTTGACATTCTGAGAGTTGGGACGTTTACTGAATTTTCCCCAAAATATTATATTGTATTTTTTTTTATTAAATAAACTTTAATTAAAAAGGATCCGAGACGTTTTCATTCTAACAGAACGCTTGCTGAACGTCTAGGAATGCCGCCGAGCAGTACAGTTTCATTTCAAAGCAGCGTCTAATCTCGTGATGGACCCGGTGCATTTGTTCAATTGTCGAGTGCTGTTTCCGAAACCCGAACTGGTGCTTTGGAATAATGTCGCAGAGGTCCATGATTTCTTTCAAGCGGACTAAAAATATTTTTTCCCACAACTTAGAGAGAACTGGTGTTAGACTTATTGGACGGTATGATGAAGCTTCATGAGGAGGCTTTCCAGGTTTGTGAATCATAATGATTTCCGATACTTTCCAGATTAGAGGAAAATATGACGTTCTTAGGGTTGCATTAAAGAGTGAGGCAAGAAATGTTATACATTTTCTAGGGAGATTTTTTAGTATTGTGGGAGTGATTAAGTCAAATCCGGGGGCCTTGTTGGAATTTAGTCGTCTAATCTCGCTCGCGATTTCCTTTGGGGATGTGGGTTTGAGAGGCAGGCACAGCTGGAGATCCTGACTGAGTATTTATTTTTTTATTTTATTTATTTATTAAACTTTATGCACAAGTAAAAACTGTACAAAGGCGGACTTAATGCCTTGGGCATTTTCTACCAGTCTACCTTAGGGTGATGCAGAGACAATACACAGTAGGTGCAATAACAGAAAACAGCTTAGAAAATAACTAGAATATAAAAATAAATACTTAGATACATACATACAACCAAAATATCATAAAAATAAAGTTATGAGAGATAAATAAGAAAACCTGCAACAACTTAATTTTGAGACGAATCTGCCAACTTCTTGTGAATGTGTTCTCGAGCTTTCATTTTAAATGTGAACTGATTGGTTACCGTCCTGATATTCTGAGGGAGCGCATTCCAAAGGAAAACCGCCTGGACAAAGAAAGAAGACTTTATAAAACCAGAGCGATGAGAAGGACAACGAAGAAGACGATTATTCTCTGACCGAAGATTCTTGCTGTGTGCAGAGCATAAATATTGACACAGAGAAGTCAGATAAGAAGGAGAAGTGGGTTTGTGAAGGATAGAAAATAGGGTTGTCAAAGCCCTCAACGCTCTGCGCTGCCGGATAGGTAACCACTTTAAAAGCGATCGATGTGCGGATACATGATCATACTTGCGGAGATTGAAAACGAATCGAATGCAGCTATTAAGAAGTCGGTCAAGTTTATTGAGGAGATCTGCATTCAGGTCATAGTAGCACACATCGCCATAGTCAATTATGGGGAAGATAAGGGACTGTACAAGCAATGCCTTAATGTGTGATGGGAGAACATTTTTCAACCGATAGAGCGACCGCAACGTTCCAGTGACCTTCTTGCTCACAATCGCAACCTGCTTACGCCAGTCAAGGCAAGAGTCAACATGCAAACCCAGATCCTTGACGTCAGAGCTAAACGGAATCACTGTGCCATCAAAGGTAACCGGTGGCACCGTTAACCCATTCAGCCTCCTCAAGCTATGGGGGCTCCCTACAATGATAGCCTGACACTTGGTTGGGTTAACCGCCACCCCAAAACGACCAGACCAGTTTTTAACAACTCGTAAATCCCGATTTAGCTCCTCGACCGCATCGGATAAGCTGTCAACTCCTGCCTGACAGTAGAGCTGTAAGTCGTCAGCGTAAAGATGATACGCACACTGAAGCAAAGAAGTTATGAGATCTATAAAGATAGAGAACAAAAGTGGAGATAAAATGCCGCCTTGAGGGACGCCAGTTTCAAGATCACACCAGCTGGACTTAGAGTCACCAGCAAGAACTGATTGCTGACGCCCCCGAAGATAGGAAGAAAACCATTCCAGAACCTCGTCAGAGACCATGCGATAGGAGAGGATGGATAAAAAGACTTCGTGACTGACGGTATTGAAAGCATTTGAAAAATCGATCAACACTAAAACCGTAACTTTAGTGTCTTCCATTCCTCGCCTTATATCGTCAGTCACTTTAAGGAGAGCAGAAACGGTACTGTGCCCGGGCCTGAACCCGGATTGGAACGGACTGATGAGGGAATTTTTGTGAATGAAGTTGGAGAATTGTTTATGTACACAGGCCTCGAGTACTTTAGATAAAAAGGGAAGGATGGAAATTGGACGAAAGTGACTGAGAAGAGTGGGATTAGGGATTTTAGGTAGTGGTCGAACATGGGCTTTCCGCCACAGGGAAGGGAAAACACCGGAGAAAAGGGAGAAGTTAACTATATGGGAAATTGCAGGAAGGAGCTGATCAACCGCTGTCACGATCATGTGTCGACTGATGTTATCACAACCAACGGCTTTGGATTTAATGGAAAGGATTATCTTTTTGATCTCTCCCGGGTCGACTGGGGTGAAGACAAAGGGGGTAATATTGGGTCGCGTCAGACCAGCAAGGTAATCAAGGGTTTGACATTTGGTTGGATTATCAAGGGTGGGAACAGTGGAGAAATGACGATTTAGATCATCCAAGCCAAATGTGTTAGGAAGGTCTGAATGCCGCGATTTGCCGATACCTAGAGTTCCAAGGAATTTCCAGATATCAGCAGGAGAAGCAGAAGTGATGTTATCAAGAATGTGGCGACGTTTAGCGTTGCGTATCATCTGATTACAACGATTGCGAGCAGTTTTGAAGAGGGTCCAATTATCATCCGACCGATCCTTTTTAAACCTTCGAAACGCGCGGTCCCTTCGTCGCATCGCCATCCGAACTCCCACATTCATCCACGGCGCAGGTGGGCGCTTTATCTTGACTCTCCTGATAGGAGCGTGGGTGTCGTACAGCTTAACTACAGCATTGTTGAAAAAAGTTACTTTATCGTCAACTGTAATGGCTTCCTCCAGGGGTGTCCAGTCAATATTAGCAGCATCTTGTGCAAGCTTTTCACTATCCATCCGCGCAAAGGCACGCCTGTACTGGAACGTAGGTTTGGGTTTAGGAGATTTAAGGGCATAAGACAGGAAAATAAGGTCGTGATGGGAAAAACCAGGAGCGTCAATTTGACCATGTGAGACTAGGGAAGGATTTGAGGTGAGGATCAAGTCGAGCCAAGTATCATCACCGGCAGTGTTATGATGAGTTGGTTGGAGAGGCAGCACATGCAGACTAGCTGACTCGACCAGGTGTAGAAGTTTACGGGATCGATGGGAGTTGTGGGCAAGGAGATTGGTGTTGAAATCCCCCATGACTATGTGATGTGCATAGTCCGAACCTAAAGATTCTAGGACCGATTCGAATTCGGTGAAGTATTCAAGTGAGGGGGGACAATACACAACGCCAAGAACGGTTTTAGCTCCTTTGACACAAACCTCTAGAAAAAGAAACTCGGCGGAAGTATTACAGGAAGAAGTAGAGAGAACTTTAAAAGGAAGATCAGCACGAAGGTATATAGCTACACCACCCCCTCTCCTGCCGACTCGGTCATTCCGCAAAAGAACGAATCCTGGGAGAGAGTAAGAGGTGGATAAAAGTTCAGGTTTTAGCCAAGTTTCAGAAATCAGGACGGCATGGACGTTGGTGTTCGAGAAAGTTTCATACAACTCATTATAATGGCTTGGAATGCTTTGAGCATTTATATGACAGACGTTAAACAGTCGGCCAAGATTTTGGCTGAATCTTTGACGTAAAAGTTCACCGAGGTTTTCCGTAACAGAACAAAAGCTATCATCACCAGAAGAGGCAGTAGATTCGTTGGCAGAGAAAAAAGAATCGTTATCAGATGTTGTCATGGTTACAAATATATATAAATACAATAAAACAGATATAAACACTAAATAAATATAAATATACTAGTGTACTAAAAAGAGACCTACACGAAATACTGGTAGGACGTTTGCATCTCTGCACCACCCGCCAGCTAACATCATCATTAAATACAGTGAATAAATTATGAAATAAAATCAAGAAACGTTACATTACAAAGCGGTAAAGGAATAAAATTGTTACGCTAATTTTAATTATTCCGAACGCACCCTTCAAGCATACAAAAGACAACATTTTCCGTGAACGTATCCAAACTCACAAAACGTCACTGCGTATGACGTTTACTTTGATTGACAACCAATAATAACATGCATGACATTTGTTGACATTAGAAACAAAGAGGAATGAGAACAAAAGTGAAAAATATAAATCCAGTTGAGGGTAAAAACTAAAAATGCTGAAGTACGCGTTACTTGCGTCAACTCAGAGACTTGCGAAGAGGAAGAGAACAGAAACAAATACTTTACTAATAATTATGCAGAAATACGAGACAAAAGTAAAAAAAGTTATCAATAGTAAACAATGGAAGACAGCAAACTTTAAGGTAAGGAAATCCTAATTACTAAATGGGTGTCTAATGCGTAAATATTATACTGTACTACAATTGAGGATTGATACTAACGCGTCTTGTTTTTCAGGCTATCTCCAGACGTTTGAACCTGGGGATACTTCACCAGCAGTGGACTCAGATCTTCAAATGATGTCACCTTATGCTTGCTTCCATCGGGGGCTTTAATAATGATGACACCGTCCTGAGTCCAACACGACCGCATAGTAAAGTGAAGCCGCGCCTTCCCAAAGATGGATTGTCGGGTCTTAGTCAGAAACTCCTTGACAGAGATGGATGAACCCTTCAGTCCCGTCTTCGCTCTCCAGACCGCAGACCTGTCGTCATAGCTCGAGAACTTGACTAGGATGGGCCTATGGTGATCCTTTTTGGCTAGGCCAAGTCTGTGGCAGACCTTTATGGAAGATGCAGTGATAGTACTAATGGCCAACTTCTTGCTTATCACCTCCAGGATCACTGTGCTGCTGACTTCCCCTTCAACCTCTGCTATGCCCTGGAAAATGAGTGCCTTCCGCCGATGTCTGGTCTCCAACCCGTCAACCTGTCTAGCACACTCACTGATTTGTCTTCTGAGCAGACTCAGCATGCTAAAGATCAGCTCCCTAAAGGAGCGAAACTCCTCGGCTACCCTCGCCACGGTGTCCTTGGCAGGTCCTGCACACTGTATCTGCGCTTCCAACTCACTCATCTTCCGGATAAAGCTGTCTTCCAGGGTCTTCTGTGCAGATACTATCTCGTCAAATTGAGACATTGCAGAAGTAATTGTCCACTTGTGTACGGTGAAGTGAAAATAGTTTTGTGAAGTGATGTGCTGGCAGGTGGTGTAATTATTTCTTGAGTCACATAAAAGTGCTGCAAACGTGAGTACACGTAGTGTATAGGCTATACACTGATAATATATAAAAAACAATTGAAAAAACTGTGAATTACTATTTTAAATATAAAATCAATATTCGAGTTACGTCTGTCTTCTTTTACACCTACCCGCGAAAAAAAAAAAAATTATTTATTTATAAGAGTATTTCGTCAACATCAGATTCGTCGTCACCATCATTCGCCTTGAATACATTTTCCAGATGAGTTGCAAATGCTTCTGCTTTCTCAGCATCCGTTCGTGCCCATGAATTTAAGTATTTGATGGGATGGAGATGTTCTTGCGGCTTCCCGATATCTTTAGCAGCTTTCCAAAGCGACTTTTCGCCCTTTCCCTGAGGTGACAAGCTTTGTATAGCATTTCGGAACGAAGAGTTTGCTGAATCTTGTAGTAGCGTCTTAAGTTGTTTCGCAGCCTGGTTGAAGGCTGTTTTATCTGCAGGATGGCGAGATTGATGCCAGATTCTTCGGAGCCGCCGTTTGTTTACAAGGTTTGCTTTAATATCTGCTGGTTGCGGTGACATCGTTGGGAGGTGAGTTAAGCAGGGTGAGTTTTTCCATGCTGATACTTGGATCAGGTTTGTGAGGTACTCACAGGCATTGTCAATATCTTCTGGGGTCTTCATGGGTATGTTTAACTGAATGTTTTCGGAAACTACGAAACCCCTGCCAGTCAGTTTTCCGGTTGGATAAGGAGTCAGATGGTTCAGCATATATGACTGAAGAGCTCAACGTGAGGATTACCGGCGTATGATCAGATGATCCATCAAGGCTCGATTTTACAGAGCAGTAAAGATGACTGATCCCTTTGGTTACGAAGAAGTCCAGTAAGTCCGGAGTCTTATTATGGTCAGTTGGCCAGCTCGTCGGTTCTCCAGAGGATATTGGTGTGAGGTGGTTCGTATCAAGACAGCTTTTAAGTGATCGGCCTCTTGGCAGAGTCATGCGGGAACCCCAGTACGTATGCTTTGCGTTCCAGTCCCCTCCTGATATGAATTTGTTTCCAAGATGAGAAAAGTAGTCTTCAAACATTTGATGAGCGATTTTGTGTTTAGGTGGGCAGTAAACGGCGGACAGTGTGATCGGACCTGCTCGATCGTCTAATCTGATAGTAGTAGCCTGGATATGTTGGGTGGCGTACTCCTCCAGTACGGTGTGCTTAAGGTTTGATCTTACTGCTATTGCAGTGCCCGCATGAGCTTTGCCATCGCCAGGATGGGGCGTGAAGTAAATGTTGAAACCCTTCATTCGGTAACGACTATTCTTTGTGGCGTGAGACTCTGAGATTAGAACTATGTCAAGTTTATTACTATTGACCACTTCTTCAAGTTCAAGTATGTTCGACGATAACCCATTGATGTTCCACGTTGCAATACGTAAGGGTACTATGAATGTAATTTAGAGACGACAGTCGTCAATAGGTTCAGGAGAGTACCTATCTGTTGAATGAGTTGGTCTATCTTTTCAGATTGTTTTGCTAGAATTTTTACAAGGCGACTTTGTTGAGGGTTGTTTTCAGTTTCAGAGTTTGACTCTGAAACTCAATGTCAATGCTGCGTCTATTTGCTGCAATATCGGAGTAGCTCCTCTTGTCACGGAGTTGGGTGGTATTAGGTGGTGGTATGGTTTCGCTGGGGTGATCTTGTGCAGTTGGATTAGTTGCGATTAACTCGTTCTTAGGAGGTCGAAGAGGATGTTTTTTGTTTTGGTTTGCCTTTCTGGACGAGATCTCCAGGTAGACCTGGCAGCCTTTATAGTTAGCAGGATGGTCACAGCAGCACAAAGCGCACTTGGCAGGTGTGCTGCGATCTTTCTTTTGGCAGTCTGCGGTTTTGTGTCCTTCCCCGCATTTGACGCATCTATAGGGCCGCATGCAATTATTCTTGGAATGCCCATATTGTTGGCAGCGCTGGCATTGAACTATTGTTTTGGCTTTTCGAGGGTCTTCTATTGTAACCCGCTGATGGTGGATATACTCTATATTTTTAACTGCTTTGTTATTCTCATTTGGTTCCAAGTTGACAAAAAATGTAAAAGATGGAGTTTTGTCTGGGCCATATCGGGCATTGATGATTTCTCCGCGAACTTTATTGCCAGTAGCTTCTATCGCGTCGATTATTTCATTATGAGGTGTAGTATAGTGTAGTTTTTTTATAACTATGCGATATGCCTTCTTTTCTTTCTGCGTGAACGTATGACCTATCAAGCCTTTGGCCCTTATTGCCGATATAACATCCTTGTAAGTTTCTGGGCAATCCACGTGGACTCTGAGCAAGTTTTTGTTAATTATTCTTATTTTAAACAGCTTGGCATCGCATACAGCTTCTATAAGTTTTGAGAGTTCATTGACGTCTTCTATTCCATATAGAACAATAGGGGGAGGACGTTATTTTCGTTTTCAGACTGGGCTAAAAGTAGGGGAGTAAATCTGTTTGATACTGCCACGGGAGTGCTGTTTGGTGGAGAATCGCTAGTTCTTTTCCGCTTGTTAGTACCTGGCACCCGCTGCCAGGGTGGTGGTGCTTGCTGGGTGCATGGGTTTTCTGTTAGGTCCACTATGTCTCTTGATTTTAATTCTGGTTGGTTAGCTTCAGGTTTAGACATGTCACTTAGGGAAGCTGAGCGTGGTCTATTAAATAATCCAGGATGAAATACTTGTTGGGTGAGGGTTTTTTGATTTGTTTATTTATTTCGTAAATGGAGCATTAAATCGAATCATCCCCGCTTCACATGTAGGGGAGCTACCCTAAAAAAAATATTTTTATACAAAATTTTATTTTACCACTTTTTCGGCGTATTTGATATACACACTCCTACAAAATTACAGCTTTCTAGTACTAACGGTCTCTTAGCAAAACCTCGGACAGACAGACGGACATAACGAAACTAAGGGTTCTTTGTCAGAACTACGGAGCCCTAATGATGATCTTTTGTTTTTAATACAGGTTTGGTGTACTATAGCATCGATAGCGATTCAAGCCCGAGCATTTGAATTGTGTTCCAAGGCATTGATCAAACTAGAAGCACTGGATGTAAGCTACTTCTATTTATTATCGATATACTTAATTAATTAAGTACGGTCGGCCAAAGTTATTGAATGAGTTTTGCAAACTATTTTCTATAAGAAAATAATTATTGCTAAGATTTAAAAGTTAAAAGACGTTTTTTTTTATCGCGCACTGGATTTTTAACGGACTGCTTAGCGCCGAGAGTTGAAAATACAATCGTATGTTTTATTGATGCGCTGGGATTGCAATCTGTTGGATTCTCAATGCTCGGCTCTACACCGAGAGTTGAAAATCAAGTGCGCAATAAAAAAATCGCCCGTGTAAAAACCTTGGCTGGCAGTGGATTATATTTTTTAATACAGTTGCTCAAAAAGTGGTGTATTGCAGTGCAGGGACGTATAGCGTTCGGGATGAGGGCTATTACATACTAGTGCTTTTTTTTACCTTTCCCGAACTCGTGCGTCTCTTTCCCAACTGTCAAAATAATGTCTATTAAAAAGAAAAACCAACCATGAAGTTTCTACTAAAGAGTTTTTGTGATTCATACAAATACGTATATTTCTAAAAAGAAGCTACTAATTTATTTCAATATCAGATTTAATGATTTAATTGAATGAGTTAGGATTTTCATTTCATATCAATTAAAATAATATACTGAAAACTAAGCTGTATGGATATGCCTTTGCCTACCAAAATGGGTGAAGAAAAAAAAACTGCTTATATTCTACGGTTGGCGCTATTTTCCAGAAAACTTTATTAAATTGCTTCATTTTTTCGCAACTGTATTAAAAATAGTCGTTCAGTACACCTGCGGAACCGTCATTGCAACTTGTTCCGACTGTCAACCCTCGCCTTCGGCTGCGCCTCGGCTCGGGTAGACATTTGTCGGAACTCTTTGCAATGACAGCCTTTCCGCCACTTTCCGCACTTGTAATGAAATATAACTATTTTTCAGCATTTGTTTGATTTGGAAACGAATTACAGTGTTATGATGTGTAAGTACTTAATAATTATTTATAATTATTTTCCAGCATGAAATTTTTGAAAATTTGGCGATAGAAATATTTACAAGATATAAACCTAAAGACGCAAAAGGAAACAAGATTGAATGCCCGAACTGCGACGTCAGCATGCCGGAATGGTAAGTACTGGTACGACTCTAATCAGGGTCTACGCCTATGGGTTTACCTTGTTTTCCATACAATGATCACTCCACCCACTCTCAATAAAGACAACAATTAAGTAATAAAAAGTACCTTTTAAGTTGCCAAAACCGCGCAGCTGTGTACGTTCTTTTGTCGCTTTATTATCCTAGCCCGTAATAAATTCGACTGTCGGCATCATGCAAACCAAACTTTCTAAGAAATTCGTTCTTTTGTTTACAAATTGGGATTGCACGTGTAGACTAGGGATGTGACAGTATACATAAAAAATCGATTATTAATTAATCGATTATTTTGCCTAGTAATAAAATCGATTATAAAATAATCGATTTTTTTAATAAAAATAATCGATTTTATTAAAATAATCGATTTTTTCCTTTTTTTTTGATAGTTTAAATTAAACGCCTGAAATATCGATAATAACTATCTATCACAGCACTCAGTTTTATTAATAATAATAATAAACATTAATTACACAACAAGTTAATAATTTCAAACAAAAAAGGATTTTTTTAAATTTCTCCTTTCGTGCGAAATTCAAATTACAATTAGATTAGACATTACGTTTACGTTAGATTTCTACCACCAACCACCAATCTCATATGAAAAAGTGTTAATGGTAGAAATCTAACTTAGAAAGATGTATTAATGATTCTAATGATTATAATTATCTAAATATGTACCTACCAGTTATTGTCGTGAATCATATTTTAATCAAGATACATCCTGACACTGACCTGCAAATTGCAAAAACCCTAAGAAAATTTGAATTTCGCGGTCTCATCTACCCATTCACCTGAAGGGGGAAGCGCTAAGGTGGCCCGCGAAATTCAAATTTTCTTACGTTTTTTGCAATTTGATGGTCAGTATTAAGGTTTACGTTGATTAAAATATGATTCGCGGTCGTAACAAATATGTATTTAATGATTATAATTCTGTAAATATATATTTGTTACGGCCGCGAATCATATTTTAATCAATGTGTAACTTAACACTGACCAGCAAATTGCAAAAAACGTAAAAAAATATGAATTTCGCGGGCTAACCTGGCGCTTTCGCCTTAAGATACAATATGGCTCGCCATTCAATTCAATGGACCACATGACGAAGATAATATTTATTTCATATTTAAGGGAATTACAAAAGGATTACAAAGATAAAATATTAAAGTATCTTAGCCGTGTGCCCTTTAGCGTCATTCATTTATTAGTTAGTTTTCTAGTGGTACACTTCGCGGTACTTTGCGGCTTCACGCTCCTGACTAAAAAGCTGTGTTGCGGCCGTTCTAACTTCTAGATGAAAAAAATCGGCAGTGAATAAGAAATCGATTTTTTATTAATCGATTTTTTGTAATATTAAAATCGATTATAAAAATCGATTTTTTTTGAAAAAAAAATCGATTATTAATCGATTTTTTCTATAATCGATTTTTTTTTCACATCCCTAGTGTAGACTGTTGTTGACCATGACTAAAGGTGCGCTTACACGGGCAACTAAAATTGCTCAATTCCAGTCAATAGATACTCGTCAACTATGACGTCACGACTACATAAAGCAATTTACGGCAACGGCAACAAGCATCAATATCGCGCAATACAATATTGAGCGATATGGCGCAACTTCATCAACTAGGCAATACTGTCCCTACACGAGCATTTCAGTATTCGCTCGCTATGGACGACATTGTTCTTGCTGCGGTGGCTTGTAGCGCTTTTTTTATTATTAATCAAAAACAAAAAAGAAAGAAAAGGAATAGGCGTATCTGGGTGCGATCGTTTTTAGCAAAGAGGCCGCAATTTTCATTGTGTAAAGAATTAGATGATATATTATTCAAAAACTTTACTAGAATGTCACGCCTTGCCGCGCGCTATCCTACTTCCACCCGATCTCTCGCTCTCCCCGCGGAAGCAAGACGGCAAGCCGCAAAACAAACAAGTGCGAACGAGATACATACAAAAATTGCCTGGAATTTCCAAGCCCATTGGATATTCGTCAATTCGTATCTGCGACATTGAGCGATATGAAATATCTGGAGCAATTAGAAGCAATATCGCCGAAATAATTGCCGCAATTTATTGAAATTGCTCCATATTGCTCCACTAATTGCTCCAGATCGGTCCATTTGTGTCGCCGAGCAATTATTGCCTTCGTGTAAGCGCACCTTAATAAGAAGGAGTCATGGACTTAATACGTTGTCATATTCTTAGTTGCTCACAAACGTTCAAACTGTAAACATGGATATTAAAAGAAAATCACTGTGTATTGAATTGACGAAAAAGTTTTACTGATACGCGCAATAGAAACGGGAGATTTTTCTTCTGCCCATTTAACGACAACTCTCTATAACGCCATACAATGTACAGTCTCTAGTGTCGTTATACCTATAGAGTTTACACTGTATTTCGATGATGAACTGACCATAGAGTGGTTGTGTTCTGAATTTTCGAAGGGAAGCCGATGGGAATCGAGTAGAATGGTACAGACGCCAGCACATCAAGTTACTACAATCTGTCAGATTTCTTTAATAGATTTTCGACTTTATTGCTAACACATAAGGTTCAAGGTTGATTGGGAAAATCTGACAGTTTCGGGTAGGTTGACCTGCTGGCGTCCGTACCTACCGTAAATTCGTAGTGCTTTCGTAGCATTCCACGGGCCATACCATAGCAGTACACCACACAACACAACAACAACACACTCGCGCGCAGAATAATCATGAAACGGCTGTACTTACAAAAAAATATTATATTAAGGTCAATTGAGCAACGTGTTTGATGTCTGTTATTAGGATGTCGACTTGTCCTGGATGCAACAGCGAGTTTCCCGAGTGTGCGGTGTCGGGCCGCGCGCTAGTGGCGCCGCACACGGTGTGGACATGCAACACCTGCGGAGCGTGCGCGCAACAACATGAACTTGTATTGCGGCACTCGTGTCCTATGTGTCATGCACAACTTTCCTAAGATAATCAAGAAAATAGACGAATTCTAAGAGGACATAAATTGAATATTAAGAGATAAAACGGGCCATGAGAAAAATAAGTTACGTATGTGGATGCAAAGTTACAAACAAACAGTTATTATTACATATTATCTTTTACCGATAAGATAACATTCGTCATCTACCTAAATATTTACGACGATTGGACTTGGGGCAGCCTATTTTTATGTATTCAAAATATCTAAAAGTAAATTTATTTGCATAGTGGTACCCTATCCAATTTTATAAGTAAGATAAGGTTCCATTTTATGAGTAAGTTTAATTTATTTATGTATGATGATTATGAAAGAAAAGGCTATAAATAATTATCTAAACTTTTATTTAATTAAACAGGGTTGCACAAAGTAAGAACAATAATCGCCTGACTAGATAAATAAAAAAGCAACATATTGCCAAGTGATTGTTGTAAGTTGAGCAAATTACATTATTTGTACTGTGGGAAATATAACAAAATAAGTGAAGTACATACACATTATGAAAAGTCTCATTTCTTCCCTTCTTTCGATCTGGTGTAAATGAGTCATTAAAATTGCATATATGTTTAATGCAATCCTGATAGAAAATCTTAAGTTGCTAAATTTCAAACTTTGAAATTAAAGTAGTAAGTAGTATCTACCTGTGATTATGCAGATACATAGGTAGGTACCTACTACTACTTTGGATTCAGAGCTCTGACATTTTGTTCATTGTTAAAGAATTCCATTTAGCCAACTCATGTCAAACTGAAAGATATCATCAAAAGAAAAAATGTAGTGTACAATCACACAGTAATAAAAACGTGATAACATTTGGGACTGAATAATAGGAAGAACTGAATAACCAATATGTAACAACAATAGGTACAGGTTTAGAAAGTGAAAGGTGCCACGGGAACTTTCGTAAAACGAATTCAAATAAGATATGTAGTTCATATTTTCATACATTATCATTTAAATATTTACAAAAACATTACAAATAAACAATACATGAATTAGTATGCCAATGTATTGTTTCAATGACAATGTTTGAAGATTTGAAATGTTTGTACCTAGATTTTAAAATATATTATGAATAGGTCAAGAAACAATAGTGATTTTTTGATTCTTTTGATTCGGTAGTACTTTGTTTACATTAATTAAGTCTTATATTATACTCATTAATTATGTATCTTCATTATCTGAAAAACTCTTTGGTTAGAAGTAACTGCATGCCTCCCATATGGTGCAAAGGAAACCAATCTATTTTCAATTGGCTGGGGCATAATCATTTTGGTTTACGAAAATTCCTCATGACATTTGTGCACAATTACATTACAATTGTACAAATACATTGTTTTTCCATACTAGTGGGTTTCATTGTTTTCTACATATAACATAAAATTTCAGTTTTTACACATATTTCACCCTATTAATCTTAATAACCTCAGTCCCTTTTATAAACAATATGCAAAAAAATGCGACAAAAATATTACTGCACAAAGTTACTATTGGGCAGGTCCATTTTTGAAAACTGCAATGTATTGTCAATTATCTGAAACAGCTCAGGAGGCTGTGGAATGCGTCCTGTCTCTAGTTTTGACCACAATGGAATGTTGTTGAGAGATATTTCAAATGCTCCGGATGATACTAGCTGGCCTTCAATCATATTTGCTAAGAAGAACATCATCATGCATGCATATAGCTTGTTCTCAATACACCAGCTCCACCAAGCAGGCTGCGGTTTGTTCAGCCAGGCAAATATGTTGACTCCACTTAGTATGCACATGATCAGTATCATCTTGCCAAAACCCTGCAACATAAAATCATACTGAAAACTCTTTAAGTAGGTACTTATATATTTTAGCAACAACACCATAATGCCTTAGTTAGCCATTAAGTCCGCCTTTGTACAGTATTTTTTTACTAGTGCATAAAGTTTTAATAAATAATTTTATGGTTTAATGTGATTCTTAAAATAAAAATACATAATTATTTATTCAAATTAGGCTGAGAATCAGCACTGTTGGAATGTCAAAATTACATAAGACAGTCTCCCAAAATGCCCACTCTCCACCACTTTCTAATGCTTTCACTGGGAAGAAGTGCCCAAAAATCCCAAACTCCCCAGCTGTACGGCTGTCTGTTCATATCACGGATATCGAGGGATATGCCTTGGGGGCGTGCCACGGGTCGCCTCGATTTCACAAAATTGGTCTTATGTTCGAACGGCGGCGGCGGCTCTACGCTTCAGTACGTACAGTGTACTATTGATGCGAAAAAACCAAAATGCAGTTATGCAGTAATTATATGTAAAAATAGGTCAAATATCATCAACCTGAAGACATGGCGTGTCCAACCACCGGTAAGTAAACAATTAAGTAACTGTTTTATATTTTAAATCAATTTTTAAATTATTTATTAACTTACGTCCGGAGCGACACGACCTAGCCCGAATCTTCCCGAACGCAACGAGCGTTTTGGATTTAGAGAGGTGCAATCGAGTGCGTGCGGCTGATTTTATCGATATGCGTATTATTGCAGTTGAATATTTTTTTACAGAACTCAATGGATATTCTCGTTTTACATGTATAGTAAAAGAGTTATTAATTTATTGTTTTGGTATTGTTACGGAACCCTTCGTGTGCGAGTCCGACTCGCACTTGGCCAGTTTTTTATGAGAGTTTTTTTTCTTCAAATACAATATTTGTAGGCATATTTTTAGGTTTCCGTTGCCAAATGGCAAAAAACGGAACCCTTATGGATTCCTCATGTCTGTCTGTCTGTCCGTCCGTTTGTCACAGCCACATTTTTCCGAAACTATAAGAGCTACACTATTGAAACTTGGTAAGTAGATGTATTCTGTGAACCGCATTAAGATTTTCACAAAAAAATAGAAAAAAACCAATAAATTATGGGGGTATCCATATTTAGAACTGAAACTCAAAAAAATTTCAACCCGCACTGGGCCCGCGTGGTAGATTACGGCCCACTCCCTCTCATCGAGAGGAGGCCTGTGTCCCAGCAGTGGGAACATTATAGGCTGATTATCTATCTATCTGAAACCCATACATGTGGGGTATCTATAGATAGGTCTTCAAAAATGATATTGAGGTTTCTAATATCATTTTTTTCAACTGAATAGTTTGCGCGAGGGCCACTTCCAAAATGGTAAAATGTGTGTGTAACAAACTTCTAAAATAATAGAATGATAAAACTAAAAAAAATATATGATGTACAGACGCCAGCAGGTCAACCTACCCGAAACTGTCAGATTTTCCCAATCAACCTTGAACCTTATGCTTTAGCAATAAAGTCGAATATCTATTAAAGAAATCTGACAGATTGTAGTAACTTGATGTGCTGGCGTCTGTACATTATCATGTAAACTTCCACTGAAAATTGGTTTGAACGAGATTAGTAAGTAATAGGTAATACGGGCTGGTTTTTTCTTTTTATGTTTCTGGTTTCTCGCCGGTGAAAATTTAAAAACATATGATGGTACGGAACCCTCGGTGCGCGAGTCCGACTCGCTCTTGCCCGGTTTTTTTAACCTCAACCAATACCTTATTTTTTTACGTGTAATAAACATAATACGACTCGAACGGCGCAAGTGACTAAACACCAATAAATTTCAGAATTTGTGCATACTCAGCGAATACAAGCCGCATCGTCTAGGTCTATTTGACCTTTGATTTCGCCACACGCTGGAGCGCCGCGTGTAACGAAATTATTCTTGCAAGCGCAACTTCAAAGTCCCATAACTTTTTCATTTCTAGAGATATTTTTTTAATAGACTAAGACCACTGATAGACCAAAACTTTTTGCTACCTGACCACCAATTCAGGTTTAGACAAAGTCATGTAACCATAGAACAAATACACTAGACATATCACAAGCTTTCGATCGAGTTTGGCACGAGGGCCTCCTAAATAAAAAAATAAAAAATCAGTTCCAAAAAATTACTACTTACATTCTTATTCAATCTTACTTAGAAAAGAGATACTTTTTATAAAACCAGATAATGAATAACTGGACTGCACGAAATTCGGGCAGGAGTTCCTCAAGGCAGTGTGATGGGTCCTACTCTTTACCTTCTTTATACAGCTGATCTCCCCGTGTCAGAAGGAGTAGTCTTAGGCATGTTTGCCGATGACACTGCTACACTAGCTATGCATGAAGATGCCGCCCAGGCATCTAAGATACTACAAACAAGCTTAGATGAAATTTCGAACTGGCTAAGAGAATGGAGAATAAAGGCCAATGAAACCAAATCGGTACATGTGACGTTCACAACAAGAAAAGATACATGGCTGTACGACTAAATAATGTTGTGATTCCCCAAGCGGAAGAAGCTAAATACCTTGAAATGTACTTAGACCGGCCACTAACCTGGCGAAAACATATATTCACGAAGCGTAAAGCATTGAGCCTACAACTAAGGAAACAGTATTGGCTATTATCAAAAAAAACCAAACTCTCTCTGGAAAATAAGCTCAGGATTTATAAGTGTATCATAATGCCTATCTGGACATACGGAATACAGCTGTGGGGCACGGCAGCCAATTCAAATATTGACATACTCCAAAGGTTTCAATCAAAAATGCTTAGGATTATAACTAATGCACTATGGTACAGAAAGCGTCACTATGTCCTAACCCCTCAAGTTTTAAAATGTTACACTGCTACAACATTGAATTCCTTACGAATAATCTAAAGAATACTTAAAAAAGAGTCCATTGTGTTGACTCGGATTCGAACCATCGCATCACCGAACGTCGTCATACTCATACCGGCAGTTTGACGAACTAGCCAGCGAGCCCATATGAATTGCGATGAAATTGTTATCTACTATCGGCTGAGTCATTATATCTTTAGGTCCCTGTCTAATCGAAAGATGTTATAATTTGAGGGTATCCATTAATTTTACTTACTTACGTTGTCTTTATAAAATTAATCCATACCTTCAAGTTACAACTTTGTATACGTTCACTTAAAACGGCGAAGAGTAAACGACTACTATTTATCCATTATTTTTTAAAATGATTTCTGATTTTATGAGAACTAAAATAGTTGTTCTGTTTGTTGTAAAATAAGATCATAGTTTTGTTAAATAATAGCAATAATAAATATTATTAAATGATTAATAAAGTATTTTATTTTTCTTGATTTTTTAATTCTTTATAAATAATTACTACTTAAAACAAAATAGAAAAATATATGAAAATAATATAATGAACAAAAAGCACATTTCGTGCCTATATAGGATTTGAACTTCCAATCTTATGCACGGTAAGCGATCTTGAAACCTCCAGTCTATTTAGACGATGAATAAGTTGTCGTAAATGTTAACCCTATTATTGTTGCTTGTCGTCGCAAAAGTATTGTTTTATTGAAAAAAAACAATAATAAAAACAGAATTAAAAAAAAAACTTACTTAAACTTATTTATTCACACACATACATACACACACATACATTATTTAAAATAAAATGTTTTTGCAAAATACAAAAACCAACTTGGGCCTATCACGGATTTGAACGCACATGTCTTTTGGGGGGGTAACTACTTAATGGAGCTGTGTGTACATGACTAATGATAACTTAGATCGGGGCCTATGACAACTGACACACCATAAAACGGATTGATGTGGATGCACCACTGGGTGCATACCAAGCATGACTAAACAAATGCATATCACAAAAGATGCTGAATGTCATTAAATGGACCGATTGCAAAAAAAAAAAGATATTTTAATGATTCTTCCAGTTTTGTTTCATTTTACTTAAATTTTGATAATAAATCTATTAAAAAAATGGAAACTTCTTAATAAACAAAACGACGCGAATTTGTCATTCCTTTTACATAGATACCCGGTAAATTAATCGTTCCTAGGACTTTAGAATACCTACTAGATGTGCTTACCCTGATAATTTTATTTTTTAAATTGTACCTATAATTTATAAACACAAAGATAATGTAATGTAAATCTAGAATGTACAAACCAAATCTAATTAGAATTACTTACAATCAATCTGGATAGATACATGTTTAAGCCAGGAGGATCATAGTTTGCTCCAATGACAGATATTTCTGGATATTTTTGTTGTATTATACCTGCATAGTCTTCAAACACTTTTCTGTATCCGCAAGAATAACTGCAAACATGTAAATTGTACATATAAATTATAGGCTTACCTAGAAACATACAGATACGGATATGTAATAAAATAGTTCATGATAACCTCACCAGTAATAAATGTTCATAATGTGACCTACACCTTGTCCAATTTTAGTAATGCTTTCGGCTTCATTTTCACTAGCTTGCGCATAGTTATCGCTAGATAAAATAATACAGGTAATGACTATTGTAAGGAAACTTAATGAAATACAGAAATTAGTTGACAAAGACATTATCACCAAAGCTACCACTTCACGGTAAATGCAACTACTTTTTTATATTACTATTGCACAGCAATTAAAACACATTTAACACGGCGTAAATCATGTGTAGTAAGAAAGATAATAGGATAATATTTTACAAATCAAATAACACTGACTCGGAGATTGTACATTTAGTATTTTATCTATGGAGACAGAACAAGGGTACTTCTCTTCTTATAGTCTGTGCACTTTCAGTCTATCAAAAAGTACTCTGTGGTGTACCACAGAGTACTTTTTGATAGACTGAAACTGTGCACAGGAACACTATCTCAGAGACATTGACAATATATAATGTACTCTGTGGACATTGAGATAGGAAAACATGGAGAAGCCGCGTTATTCTATACATGCATTTGCTTATACAAATATGCAAATATGAATGAGTTAAATATGATTCAGAATGTGAAATATAGTTTTGCCTCATTCTTTCTAATGAGATAGTCGTGATTGATAAAAGAGACAACAATATTTTAAGTTGTTGCTTATCATGGCAACATTTTGTCTTGACGTAGTGAGAGTTGTAGGCATAAAGTAATGTTGTAGGTAAGTACCGTAGCAGCCATCTTAAGCGGCGAGTTTCGTGGTAGTTGTGCCATAGATAGACTACTATTACAGTTGTGCTGTCTTAAGGTTGTTTACTTTTCGTATTATTGAGATTTGCGAGAAAATTACGAGGATTTTATCTTTAAAAACTGCATGTAAATGTTGGAAAACAGCAATTCAACATGCCTGGGTGTTGTATTGTGAAGTGTGGTGCAAGAAATAATGTAAATCAACGTCAATTGTCTTTCCACAGGTTAGTAGCCGGTTTTCATGCAATAATACACATTCGATGATATAATTGTAACGCGTTCATGAATTTATGGCTAAAGTATTGATATTTGGGTTAATTTCCGTATAACAGACCTTTTTAGTGTATTTTGTTAATTCACTCGTTTGTTTACAATAATATGTCAAATAGAATAGGGTTGTACCGTTGCCGTAATAGTTTCCGAAACTAGTTCCTCCGCCTGAAACGATATCGGTATATTCTGCGATGTTTACATACTTAAATAATCCTGCGTCTTATTCGGTCCGAACTCCGAATGACCTTGCTAGGTCCGGCCCGTGGTTCACACACAGTTTTAAATTCATGTGTGAATTGTATGATTTAAATACTTTTTTTAAAGACTCGAATTTAGTATCGATATTCGTTATAGGAACAGCTATGTTCCTTGATTGATACAACCCCAGCAATGGCAGCCATTTTATGCGGCAATATGAGTTGTAGGTGTGCACCCTTTTTTTGTAGATATTTCCAGTCCGTACTTTTATAAGTCAATGCTATAGATTACTCTGTCTATGCCATGGACGTAATATAGTAACTTCTATATATTACGTCCATGGTCTACGCTTTTATAAGTCAATGCTCAGAGACCACAGAGTACTTTGTCAGAGACTGACTCTGCCTGCCTTATCAAAAAGTACTCTGTGGCCTGCCTGTCTGATTGATAAAAAAAAAAAAACTGTTTTTTTTTTGTTATTTTAATGGCCTGGTTGCTGGGACCTTTTAGCCAACACAAATCAGAAATCACACACAACCACAGAACATGTACTATACCCACTATGGAATTAGTATGTATGTACAGTCACGAGCACTAATATGTCAACACTTGGCAACTTTCAATTGCGATTTTTTGACAAAATAATGAATGCACCATTGAAACACGACACTTTACATAAACCTATGGGTTCGAAAATACTAAGTTCGTAATAATATAAAATTTCATTCAAAAATAAAGGAAAAAATCGCCTTTGAATAAAGCCAAGTGTATACATACTTATGCTCGTGACTGTACAGACGCCAGCACATCAAGCTACTACAATCTGTTATGTTCCGGGCCAGCGGTAACCCTTTCGGACAATCCCGCTGACCCGGCGGGCTTCGGCCCTAAGGGGCCCCTTCTCTGCTGCTGACATCTCTTTGAGGCGCGCGTGGAACACGTACGCGCCGTCCGGCACGGGCCTGGTCCTGATCGGACGCTGAGCTACCCATTACTCTCCGCCCGCAGGCCCGCGCCTACTGTGGCCGGGAGTCGTCCCTTGGCTCCCGACGCCCCGAGCGTCTCCCGCGGCGGCTGAGACGGCGGGAGGCTCTCTCCCTCATCCGTCCCGCCACCTCCTTCGCTAGCATGACTGCTTCGCAGGAGGAGGTTACTGCCGCCCACTCCCTCTCGCCCCGCACCATGACTTGCACCAGGGCCGGACCCCGAGAGGTCGCCGCCGCTGCCGATCGCCTCCACGAGGACACGGCGGTCCTCCGCCCAAGCGGGGCAGACCTCTACCGTTGCACCAGGGCCGGACCCGAGAGGTCGCCGCTGCTGCCGATCGCCTCCACGAGGACACGGCGGTGCTCCGCCCAAGCGGGGCAGACCTCCACCGTGTGCTCCACCGTGTCCTCTGGGCGATCCTGGCAATGGTGACACCCGGGCGTTTCCTACCGCCTGCATGATGTGCAGGAACCTCCCGAAACTTCCGTGTCCGGTGAGGACCTGCGTCAGGCGGTAGGTGAGGGCGCCGTGGCGCCTCTCTAGCCATTCCTCAAAGAGGGGTCTTATCGGGAACGTAGCAAACCACGCTGACGCCATCAGGGAGGTCGGCCTGCAGCACCCAGTCGTAGCCGATGTCCCGCAGGAACGGCCCCACAACCGATCCCTGCGGAACACCGCACAACATCTCTCGCCGGTTCCACTCCCCATCGCGACCGGGGTAGATGACGGCTCTGTCGGTCAGATACGCCTCGACTATTCGACGGAGGTAGGGCCGGCACCCGGTGATAACGGAGTACCTCCACAATGCAGCTCCAGGGCAGGGTGTTGAACGCGTTGGCGATGTCGAGCGACACCGCCACGACGACCCCACCCCGGGACACCGCGTCCCCCGTCGTGAGGGCTCTCACGCGCATGATGGCGTCCACCGTCGAGCGCCCCGCCAAACTGGCTGTCCGCAAGATCCGGCCCCGTCCTCACAAGGTGCCCGACGAGGCGGCCCACAATCACTCTCTCAAAGAGTTTGCCGATCTCGTCGAGCAGCACGATGGGCCGGTATGCGGACGGAGAGTCCGCAGGGCGCTGTGGTTTCCGAATGAGGACCAGCTTCCCCGTCTTCCAACGAAGTGGAAACTGGCCTCTCTCCAAACATGCGCTTAAGAGCGCCTCCAACCGAGGCCCGAGAGCCCTCGAGGCCAGGACCCAGGCTTTCCCTGACAAGCCGTCGGGTCCTGGGGTTTCAGATTATCTAGGTAAAGATCTTTTAAGGGGTACTGTGTTAAATGCTACAACAAAATACCTTGTGACATATTGCAATTAAATGAAAGAAAATTTTGTGAGCACCATGTATCTATCACATAATTGATTTTCCTGTCATTGCTTCATTTTTAATTCTTTTTACTTTTTGTGGTAGACAAATTTTATTCTAGGTGCATCGTCTTCACATATAATTATATGTAAACAAGACCTTGTAAAACATTTTAAAAGAGTAACGGTGGAGTTTCTTGCCCATTCTTCTCCATACGAAAACTACCTTTTGGAATGGGTGACTAGCGTTAATTCTATTTACTTGTGATTTTTGACGTTCAAAAGTGCCATAATGTGCCTATTTGAAATAAATGATTTGACTTTGACTTTATCTCAACAGTTCATGTTGGAGATAAAACGAGACGGAAAATACTAAAATAATACTACTACTACTAATAAGTATGCCCAAGGCATTAAGTACGCCTTTTTTTACTTGTGCATAAAGTTTTAATAAATAAATAAAATACAAATATATTGAAAGACAGCTTGCTCAATATTTGCACTTGTACAGTTCGCTTCACAAATAAGGTACCCCCCTTGGTATTGACATCAAACCTATTTAAGTTTTTCGTAATGTAACGTAAGTGGCGTGTTGGTCTAATGGTTAACACTGCGGCTTGGCAATGCGGTGGTCACGAGTTCAAATCCGCGGATGAGAAGATTTCTTTTTCCTTTATTTTATTTATTTATTTATTTACCCTTGTTTTTAGTTTCTTTATTAGGTGATTTTCGTTAATTATTATTTAAAAAATCAAATGGAGGTTTGTAATAAAAGCTAGGCATTTTGATAAACAATATTCATTTATTTTTCTAATTACATTTCTAGGACTTCATGGAATCCACTTCCAGGTTGAGTATACAGTTTTCTATGTGTTAAATTGGGGTTATTTACTTAGAATATTAACTAAACACAAAAGAGATACCCTGGATGAGGTTTAGAACGTTTAACACTAGATAAAGGTTCGTTTATATATATATATTTATAGAAACATTTTATTATTAAAAAACAGATTTTTTTTATACTTACTTATCGGAAAAGACCTTTAAAAAAAAAGAAATTTTGTCTTTTGTGTCTGTGAATTACAGAGGAAGAATCAACATGCTAAACTATAATAGTATAGCAATATACATCTTTCTCTTTTATCACATTTTCTAATAACCCTTATTTAACACAACATTAGAAAAATGTGTGAGGTCAGATGGTGCATCGTTAATACATTACAAGACTACTTGTAAACCAGATTATCTGGATTGATAATAATTATAAAGGTTGTTTGTTTTTGATTAACTACGAGATAAGGATCCCACAAATATTGGGAATTATTAACACTTGCTCATATATGTTCCAACGCAATTTTATCAGATACATTACACAATCAATCTGCCGAGTAAATTGCCTTATAATAACGGAGAGGATGTCACAGTCTATCACTTCTTGAAGTTTTGAAGGGTGCCACTAAATGAACTTTCACAATATTACGTTGTCGCTCCATTTGTATTTTCTCTGGCCTTGGCGATCACATTTCACATCACCCGTCGCTTGATACCTTTGTATCCATCTACGAACTGTTTTTCTCTGCAATGAAAATAATAATATTAGAAATACATAAAAACATCCAACTAGTAAGTAATAATGCAACATTATTGCAACAATAAATAGGTAATATGTGGAAGTATAACATAAATCTTACCGTTATGCCCATAACTCGTGCTATTTTCTTTATGCTTTGTTCCTGTTCCCAGATAACAACAATTTTAGCCTTCAAAAAAGTTGTTAATCAAACCATACCATCGGTTAATAGAATCAACTGGTCAAAAACTTAATAAATTTGATAATATTACGACGAAGATAATTACACACAAGCGAATCGGCACGAAAACGAAACCATTTAAAAAATAATTATACCCTCAATCACAGTTTACTAAATAAAGCGAAGAAGTATTCTAAATTCAACCTTAACTCGCAGTTCATACAGCAGTTAAGTTTCTGAAGTAAAATGACGGTAGTGCAACAATCGGAATCAACACATTATATTCAACCAAACAAGCTAATTTCAACCTTATCTTTTAGTTAATTGAGGAGTTAATGCGTATTGCATTTTGTAAAACTAAGGTATTAAATATAAAACGAAAGTTGAAATTTAAACCTTATTATCTAGAAGATTAGACGGTTAATAACCTTGTTCGTTTTATGGAGTAATACTATTCCAATTTTCGTTGAGGTTGACAACTGAGCCAATAGCCTAGTAGTATAAGACACGGTCTCGATGATCGGCTGGCGCCTGGTGATGCGGGTTCGTATCTTAATCGCACGCAAAGTGTCTTTTTGTAAGTTATTCTTGGTATACGGTTCGGCCAGAAGGAAGCCGAAAGAATTATTAAAAACTTGAATGAAACTTGCAAATAATATCTGAGGCAGACCGTTGGATGCGCTCGGGCAGAGATGGGTGCGGCGGCGGCGGGGGAGGGAGCTGCTCAAGGCTCACGTGACGCGCCAGCGCCGCCGCCCCGCCCGCCACCCGCCGCGTCGCTCGAGCGACGAGCGATGGCGGGCCCGAGCGTGCTCGGGCGATAGTCTTTAAGTCTTGGGGGGGTTCCATTTCTCTGACGCTGACTGTACATTTAGTATTTTATCTATGATTTGCACGGTCTTAGACAAAGAAGCTTTCTTTACTCTCATGTAGGTATAGAATACCTTTATGGGTACCCATAGATTTAATGTTCTTATATCTATGTGGGTACCTATATAAAAAAGTACTCTGTGATGATGGGTACTCTATACGTATAGGGTTACCAGATGAAAAATTTAAAAGTCCGGAGAAAAAGCCTGATTTCCTTAAAAAATCCTGAGAATTTGTCGCTATTTCAGATTTTTTTTCTCAAACGTAATGTAGGTACATTTAAAAAGTCATATTATTAATAATTTTGTTCACTGAGGATTTCGATTCTCAGAGGTCTTGCCCACACATTGGGCGCGAATGCACTCCACCCCTCCCGTAAGGTACCTATCATCGATTGAAAAACTGATATGTAGTTGAAAGTTGGTTGGTTGGTTGAAAGTTGTAGTTGAAGGCTGGCCTGTTGGTCTAGTGGTCAGTGACTATGACTGCTATGCCGGATGTCGTGGGTTCGATTCCCACCCAGGACAAATGTTTGTGTGATGAGCATGATCATTTGTTCTGTGTCTGGGTGTAATTTATCTATATATGTATGTATTTAGAAATATATAAGTATGTTTATCAGTTGTCTAGTACTCATAACACAAGCTCTGCTTAGCTTGAGACTAGACGGCGTTGTGTGATAGTTGTGGAATATTATTATTATTAAAGTTTCGTAGATAAATAAGTGTTGATTTTATTTGTGCAAATAATAACATGACCAAAGTTGTTTTTTTAATTAGTCACTTTAGTGTAAAGATTTTTTTTTTCTGTTCTGTACCTTTTTAATAAAAAGATCTAAAAATTCTACTCTATAATCTGAAAATCCTGAGATTTCCTGAGATTTACAAAAACCGACTTTACTCGCCCCAAATTCGGGGACTTTGACCAATGATTTTGGGGAATCTGGAAAATAGGCATTGGCAACGCTGCAGACAGCATTCAAGCAGTGTTGCCAACCCTACTGTTTTAACAGTAGATTTACTGTTTTCACCATGACATCCCTGTTTTCTGTTTGTAAGGCTGGGCGCATACGCTCGGTTTCCTGTTTCGGTTTCCGGATCAGGAATTCAGATTCGGAATTCCGTGTGCCTAGCGCAAACATCCGTTTTTTTGTATTAGAATGAATTCCGAAACGAACGAAGGTTTTTTCCGTTCGGAAATAGGACGTGTGCGCCTTGTTGAACATTTTGTATGTAAATGAAGCATTCAGGTTTCCGAATCTGAATTCCTGATCCGGAAACCGAATCAGGAAACCGAGCGTATGCGGCCAGCCTAAGAATCAATTTCTACTGTTTTTACGATTATACCAGTATTTACTGGAGATTTTGTCTAAAACGATAAAACCACTTAAAATACTTAGCTTCATGATATGCATGGTGTATCCGAATTAATTTTTACCTATGTCTAAAACAAACAGCAGTAAACATTTTGAAAACTAAACTAAGAAATAAAATGTCCACGACGACAATCAAAGGTACATTACATAGTAAAACAGAAAGAAAGGAATGCTATACATTTAACGCAACTGAAAAGCATACTTATTCATGAAGAAATTCAATAAAAGTATATATGATTTTAATAAAAAAAACGAGGCAGAAAATCGAAGACAAAGAAATTGAAAATGTTAAATAATTATTTGTAAGAATATTTCTAAGAATTTGTCAATTATTCGTATTTTTAACATAATAAATAATATTGATTATGTACTAGCGTTTTTAATTCTCTAACAAAGTAGTAGACTTGTTACGTAAGGTAAGTTACCATTTTACTGTTTTTTTAAAGTCTGATCTGCTGCTTTATGCCACAGAGTACATTATAGTATGCTTTATGCTCTCCGCTAGGAATATTAGTGTTCTGTGTTTATGCTTCGGTTAGGTTAGGTTAGGTTATATTATGGTTAGGTTTAGGTTGGCAACACTGCACTGAAGTGATGACAAACAGAATTGTTGTTAAACTTCTAGAGCGCATAAATTATACAGCATCATATTGTAGTCTTTGCGCATAAAGTTATTTATTGCATCAGAATCTGCTTGTTGCGGTCTGCCTGCTAGGAGTATATGTGTTCTGTGCACTAGAGCCAGTAACGTAAAGTATCACATAGTGTACTTGTTATTATGACTTATTGCCGGGTGGACTAGTACAAATCTGAATGTTACATTGATAATTCCACCGTGCATTACATACAGAACTAAGCAATAATGTCCCATCATCACTGCCATGGCCATGATCATGATCACAGCGACACTGACGAACTTGGCATACAGTATAACCTTTATGAAAAAATTGATAAAGAAAATTTAGAATGTCTAAACGAAAGTATTGAAGGCTCTGGTAAAACTGTCTTCAAATCTTGGGACAAACGACTTGATAGAACTCATGTAAGTATAAATTATTTTGTTTATTTAGGTGTATTTCCAGTCCATTATAGGACAGTTAGAGGGTCGTCTTATGGGCGGAAGGGAAGGCTCCTTGTCATATGAAGAAAGCAAGGCTATTCCTGATCTGCTTTAAATTTGGACGAGGACATCTAAAGATCGAACCCTATGGGACTCATGAGGACCTATGTCTAGCAAAGTTGAACATAGGTAGATTTGATTTGATTGTTAATAGAAGTTGCATTGAAGGTATGTACGGACGCCAGCAGGTCAACCTACCCGAGACTGTCAGATTTTCCCAATCAACCTTGAACCTTATGTTTTAGCAATAAAGTCGAAAATCTATTAAAGAAATCTGACAGATCGTAGTAACTTGATGTGCTGGCGTCTGTACAATAATTGAATCAATTTTTCACGAATACCTGCCATTTATATTTCAGTTTGTTGAAAGTGATGCCGATGAAGAGTTACTATTCAATATACCATTCACAGGGAATGTGAAACTGAAGGGAATAAAAATTTCTGCTGAAGATTCTGATTCTCATCCTGCAAAATTAAGATTGTGAGTATAAAATTAACCCGCACCCGCAATACAGGATAAATTCCTAGTGTGGGGCAAAGGTTTTTCTAAAAAAGAAAGAAAATCATTGGATATACCTATAGTAAGTTATTTATTGTAAATGTAGTTCTAGGAAGCATAACATACCTACTATAATTATTTTTAGGTTTAAAAATAAACCAAACATGACATTTGATGATGTATCAATGGAACCAGACCAAATATTTGAACTTCAAAAGGATAGTGAAGGTGTTTTGGAATATTCTCCGAAGTAAGTCATCTATTTATTATTTATGTAAATTATGTAAATAATGAATATCACTAAAAATGATACACAATTGGCATGACAAAATGATTTTGTAATTTTTGCATGATATATTTAGCTAGATTTAACAGTTGTTAATGTTTATTTTTCAGGATTGTAACATTTTCATCAGTTTATCATTTAACAATGCATTTCCCTGCCAATTTTGGTGCAGAAAAAACAATCATTTATTACATTGGATTAAAAGGAGAGTTTAGTCCTGGTCACAGACATGGAGTAACTATCTGCACATATGAAGTGAGGCCAAATCTTGACGACCACAAACTTAAAAATTTAGATTCTGTATCAAGACAAATTGAATGACAGTCAAAGTAACCACACATGAGCAAATATAAGAGAATATGTAAGGCTACAGAATAATATAAAAAAAACCTGCAAAATTGTATGACTACCTACTTTACATTGAAGCGTAAATAATGTTGTTCTCATATAAAATCCTTATTACATTATGTTTCTCTAATTTCTCTTATTATTTTTATTTAATATTGAGGCTTTTGTCTTACAAAGACAGCAATATCAGCTTCATCATACCCTAAACTAGCCTTGACCAATGTAGGGAGGTGGAATGCGGAATTCTATGTGACTCAGGCATTTACCTAGGTCAATAGGGCACTTTATGTGATAGCTAAACACCCTTACTCCAGAATTTGTGACGCTACAGAATCTTAGATAATCGATCGAAAACGTGTCCAGCCAGCTTGAAAAACCACTTTTCGCTGGTCTCTCAATCTCGGTGACGGAAGTGATTTGGACGACTTTTTGCATATCAACGGGCGTCACATAAATTTGTGACAGGCATCGAGTTAAAAGTTTTGTGATACGTACAGTGGTTTAGTAGAAAAATTCAAAAATCTGTGTCCACCCAGCTAGAATTTACGTATAAAACTTTTGGCTGGCACTTCCGAATCTCAATAACGGGAGCGTTTTCGAATATGGTTCCTTTACTAACATTTAGTGACGCAATGTGTGACAGTAATAACGTTTGATTTATGCCGTCACATGTAAGGGGTTTACGAGAAATCAATAAAAACTTAATGTCCAGCCAGCCTGAGTTCAAGCTGGCTGGACACATGTATCTCCGCTGCCTTCGAAATGTCTTCAAAATTTTGTGACGGTGACGATAATGATAACCTGAATTTGTGACGGAGAAACTTTGAGTAGGTAGTTTCAAAGATATTGATCACTAGCTTCTGCCCGCGACTTCGTCCGCGTGAAATTTCTTGTACCCCCACCCCGTCGCGTCGCAACACTTCGTATTCGCTTACCGTTCACTCTGAGTTTTTTTCTTTTTGCTCGGCTCCTAAGGGTCATAGCGTGATGTTAAATAGCCTATAGCCTTCCTCAAGAATTGGGCTATCAAATGCAAAAAGAATTCAAATCTGACCGGTAGTTAAAGTGATTATCGCGTTCAAACAAACAAACTCTTCAGCTTTATTATTAGTATAGATAAAAAACTCTATGGCCCATAACTCCTTAATAGGTACATACCAACTCTTAACATCTTACACACGTGATAACTTTTAAACGAAATATCCGATTGAGATGAAACAAAAAGTATTTTACTTCTTCATAAATACTCTTGATAACATAATGCTTAATTTCGATAAAGATTAATATTACGATACATATTTAACGTAGTTTTTTTTTCTTCAGACGATTTAATAATTATTTTGAACACAAAATCGGTTATTGTGATTAAACCATGATAGCTAGATATATGTTCTCGCGGACTTTTTTGTAGGTCTTAATGGGCTCTACAAACCCGTAGTACATTATTTTGTTCTATTGTCAATAGTTTTTGCAGCGCTCGCAAAAATAGGTTTTCGATTTTACACCTTGTGTTACAAAATAGCAATTTTATTACGGATCCCTAATTTTGAAGAAAAAAAATATAGCCTATAGCCTTCCTCAATAAATGGACTACCCAACACTAAAATAATCATTCAAATCGGACCAGTAGTTCCAGAGATTAGCGCGTTCAAACAAACAAACAAACTCTGCAGCTTTATAATATTAGTATAGATTTAAATTTTCCCATACAAACACTGCAGTAGGGTTACCAATATTGTAGGTTTTATCCCACCAAAAACATAAATGTAAAAAAGGAGAGCCAAGTTCAATACAAAAATTGGACCGTGTTATGCAGAAAGCAGCCATGTGGCACTTTTTCCAAAAATGAGTTAGTTATAAACACAGCCATACTAATTTCGACATGCCCGATTTTTTGCAAAAACAGCCATGTCGATATCTCTATTTTATCACGGAGATATGAGCCGTCAAATGCAGCCATGTCTACAAATGTTTATTGTAAAAAACAGTCATCTTCATGTAAAATGCAGCCAATTTTGACAAAAATTTAAATATCTATTTTGCAGAAGTCAGCCTAACTACCTATATGGCCGTTTTTTACAAATTTCAAAATGTTAGGAGGTATCAGTGTTCGAGTTACGTAAAAGGCAGCCACTCTATGATGGCTGTTTACTGCAAATTATTTATTTGTTGATAATCGCAGTTGGCTTTTTTTCAACACCATCCAGGCTGTTTTTGCCAATAATAAAAATATAGATAACTGAGCCGTCTTGATATTTTACGAGTAATATCCAAACAATCTTCTTGGTCAAAGTCAGACTTCATATAAATATGATATTGGTCTGGCTTTGTTATTTTTAGGGTCCCCGCACACGGGCCACCGGCCACAACCACAAAACGACGCCACCGGCATATTTCCTGTAGTTTACATACATTTTATATGGACTCGCCGCACACGGTTGACGTACGCCGGTGGCCGCCACACGCTACGAAGTCCATATAAAATGTATGAAAACTACAGTTTTGTGGTTGTGGCCGGTGGCCCGTGTGCCCACCCTAAATTCTCTTGTTTTTAGCCAATTTACTTTGTCATTATTTGTTGTTTTCTTGCGATTTACTATGAACTTTTCTAGAGTCTTAGTCGAGTAGAAATCATCAACGACTCCGCTACTGAATGTCGAAGTTTGAAATGTCGACGTATGTTAGTTCTAAAGTACAGGATTTCGATGTACGCCAGTTCGAAAGTTCACTGGAGCGAAGTATGAAATGCTTCCGTACTGTTTTCTACTCCTACAACATTATACTCCATCCGAGTTTTGTGTTGCCCTTTTTTTTTGTGGATGGCAAATCATCAAATGACTCCTCCCGCTCTGGGTGGAGCGGAAGGGAGTGTCAGACTTACTGACTAAAACCCACCCGTGTTCCTTCCTTAGCCCTTTATGTTCCGGGCCAGCGGTGATCCTTTCGGACAATCCCACTGACCCACGTACACGCCGTCCGGCACGGGCCTGGTCCTGATCGGACGGTGAGCTACCCATTACTCTCCGCCTGCAGGCCCGCACCTACGGTGGCCGGGAGTCGTCCCGTGGCTCCCGACACCCGGAGCGTCTCCCGCGGCGGCTGGGACGGGAGGCTCTCTCCCTCATCCGTCCCGCCACCTCCTTCGCTAGCATGACTGCTTCGCAGAAGGAGGTAACTGCCTCCCACTCCGTCTCGCCCCGGACCATGCAGGGCCGGACGCGAGAGGTCGCCGCCGCTGTCGATCGCCTCTACGAGGACACGGCGGTGCTCCGCCCAAGCGGGGCAGAACTCCACCGTGTGCTTCACCGTGTCCTCTGGGCGATCTTGGCAATGGTGACACCCGGGCGTTTACTCCCGCCTGATGATGTGCAGGAACCTCCCGAAACTTCCGTGTCCGGTGAAGACCTGCGTCAGGCGGTAGGTGAGGGCGCCGTGGTGCCTCTCTAGCCACTCCTCTAAGAGGGGTCTTATCGCCGCTGTCGCGGCGAGCCCTGCGCTGGGTTGCAACAGTCGCTCTTTCCATGCCGCCATGAGATCGCGCCGGAGATCCGTCCGCTCCGCAGTGATTTGCCGCGGAAGCGGATCTTCCCCCCGGCGTAGTGCCTCCGCACGCCACTCATACAGGCGCGCAAGGACTATCGCCTCCAGATCCCATGGCGGCAGTCCGGCAATGAGGCTTGCCGCCTCGCCCGAGATCGTGCGGTAGCCCCGGATGATCCTTACGGGACGGATGATCCATAACACTGGGGTGGTAAACGCCACTACTTAGTGCCAGTCACCACCCCGGTGGCAAGCTCGAAGGGGGCAGATGGGAATAAACGATTATAATGTTGTAGGAGTACCAGTAACAGTACGGAGGCATTTCATACTTCGTAACAGGGTAATTTCGAACTGGCTTACATCGCACTTGTATGCTTTCTAACTAACGATACGTCGGCCTTGCATACTTCGCTCCAGTGAACTTTCGAACTGGCGTACATCGAATTCGAGATCTAATTCTTTGGTCAGATTCTTGTGGCGGTAAAACCGGAACATAAAATTACTCTCATGATAAAAGCAGTGCTGGAGATTAAACCAAACCTAGAATCTATTACATTTAAGTATTTGATGCCAGGCCATAGTTACTTACCCAATGATAAAGACTTCGGTGATATTGAGAGAGCTTTGAAGTACAATCAAAGGATTAATACGCCTGACGACTACATTCAAATTATGGCTATATGCAAAAAGAAAAACCTCTGATAACTTGCCAAATGGAAGTTGATGATTTCTACTCGACTAAGACTCTAGAAAAGTTCATAGTAAATCGGCAGAAAACAACAAATAATGACAAAGTAAATTGGCTAAAAACAAGAGAATTAAAAATAACAAAGCCAGACCAATATCATATTTATATGAAGTCTGACTTTGACCAAGAAGATTACGACTGTTTGGATATTACTCGTAAAATATCAAGACGTCACGGCTCAGTTATACCTATTTTTATTATTGGCAAAAACAGCCTAGATGGTGTTGAAAAAAAGGCAACTGCGATTATCAACAAATAAATAATGTGCAGTAAACAGCCATTATAGAGTGGCTGCCTTTTACGTAACTCGAACACTGATACCTCTTAACATTTTGAAATTTGTAAAAAACGGCCATATAGTTACTAGTTAGGCTGACTTCTGCAAAATAGGTATTTTAATTTTTGTCTAAATTGGCTGCATTTTACATGAAGATGACTGTTTTTAGGGTCCCGTAGTACCTACAAGGAACCCTTATAGTTTCGTCATGTCCGTCCGTCTGTCGGAGGTTTTTGTGGTTTTGCTAAGAGACCGTTAGTACTAGAAAGCTGTAATTTTGTAGGAGTGTGTATATTAATTACGCCGACAAAGTGGTAAAATAAAATTTTGGAAAATATTTTTTTTAAGGGTAGCAACCCTTAAAAAAATTTTTGTTCCAGAAGGGCGTCCCCCCCCCCCCCTCTAAAACCTAAACTGCGGGCTTGAAAAATCAGGAAAAATTCACGATGACAGTGCAGTTCATGAACTTTATATGAAAATTATAGCGGTTAAGATAACTTTATTAGTTTAGCAGTAATAGTCGTTGAACTTGGATGGATAATTTTGTATGTACCAAACACAAAATCCTTAGCATTAATCCTGTAAAGTGACTAAGATGAAGTAGTTGCTTGTTTATAACGGGTAAAGACTTGCATTGAAAAACAAAATATGTTTTTTTTATATCAGAATAAAGAACAACAGAATCGTACTAACATTGTGATAGCGGGCTACTACGGAACCCTACCTAAGCCTACACTGTGCGTGGCCCGACACGCACTTGCCCAGTTTTTTTACAATAAACATTTGTAGACATGGCTGCATTTGACGGCTCATATCTCCGTGATAAAATAGAGATATCGACATGGCTGTTTTTGCAAAAAATCGGGCATGTCGAAATTAGTATGGCTGTGTTTATAACTCATTTTAGGAAAAAGTGCCACATGACTGCTTTCTGCATAACACGGTCCAATTATGAAATAACTTTACCAATTTAAGTCGGTGTCTTGGGATCTGTACCTATTTCAGTTTTAGTTTTTTGCCACCGACTTCCGAAATTAAAGTTATTTCATAATTTTGAGTTAATTTCTTTTTCATCATAATTATGAAGCAATGGATTAGCAATATCCTTCAAAATGATTCAGATTGAGACTGATAGTGTGTTACGCAATTAGGGTGCAGATTTGGGAGTCCCCCAATACCAGCCAGCCCCACCCTTAGTCCGCCAGTAGGATAGCGGGCATTCTCTCTAAATTGACATCCTATGTACGGACTGCCAGTACATCAAGCTACCCGAAACTGTAAAATTTTCCCAATCAACTTTGAACCTTATACTTTAGCGATAAAGTTGAAAATCTATTAAAGAAATTTGACAGATTGTAGTAGCTTGATGTGCTGGCGTCTGTACACCTAGGTACAGTTCGCGTCAAAAAACTTTGCCGCTCTGAAGTAGGCCCGCGAAATTCAAATTTTCTTACGTTCAATCCAGGGGGGTGACACTACGTACAGACGCCAGCACATCAAGTTACTACAATCTGTCAGACAGCGAAGTAAAGAAAGAGTCGCCATCTATAACTTGGCCCAAGTACTATTTAGGTACTTCAAATGATCAACAGATGGCGCTATATCATGATCGATTTTTTTTATTTAAAATAAGATTATTGATGTAATATTAATTGGAGATAAGTATGAGAAAAATATTAAACTCTTCTTACAAATTGAAATAGACACATAAATGAAATACTATTTGCTATAGCACAAATATCAGCTTTATTTAAAAAGACCTGGTGCCAGATTCTACCTATGATGTATAAAGTGACAGTTCTTGAACTGAAAGAAAATAAACAATCACATCACAATAACAATATGGCGGTTTGCTGCATTCTGCGTAAGCGCATTTTGTAGTTCCCGATCCGTATTGTTGTATTTCGTTGTAATTACCATAAGTAAGTGCGTCGCGTTGAGCCTTGTGCGCCTCCCCTTACTATTGGGACCTTGCTCCGAAATTTTGTACGTTACTGTGCGATAAAGACGCTTTGTTCTGTGCGCTCTATACATTGGGATAATTGGGAACAATTTTCATTCCATTGGGACTGTTTTGTTTCGTCCTATTTCTGTAACATGATCTACTAGAATGTGTTACAGAGATAGGATGAAACGTTCTAATTTAGAACATGTTGTCATGATGCATATAAAGCCATTATAAAGCTATATAATATATAGGTAGCTATGTCTATGTAGGTATGTGATTTGTTTGGGGCCAAGTTACAGATGGCGTATTGTCAAATAGGTTTGCAATTTTATCTCGTAAGAGGGCTCTCTTTTCCCTCTATATTATTATACTCTTTGGTTCAATCAAAGAGTTTTTTCGTGAACTCTTCGATCTAGCTCTTGGACTATACCTACACCTATAAACCCTTATATCTTTTGAACCAATGACCGACAAATTCTGATATTTGGCGACTGATTCCGACTAATTGGCGACAAAATATGGGAGAAACAGATCTTCGCTAGGTGCCCTAGTTTTTGAGATATAAATGTGGCCCTGCTGGGGAGACTATCTCCAGATCGGGCACCTATAAACCCTTATATCTTTTGAACCAGTGACCGACAAATTCTGATATTTGGCGAAAATTTTTGACTAATTAGCGAGAAATTTTTTGTGTTATCAAAATTAAAATCCCTGGTGGTGGCTCTGCCAGAGTCAGTGACACCGCGAACTGTACGTACCTTGTTTACTTTGAATTTAGAAGGTAATTTATTGGTCGGGGAATTGGGGAAATAAAATCCCAGGTATTTTAAATTGTTTTATTATTACTCTATTCGCAACTAGGTCGATAATAATTATTATATTTACAACACTATTAATAAAGTGCTTTATGTATCGGACTTAGTCCTGGCCCAGTTTTACAATCCTGTGGTCCTGGTAAACATTTAATGTTATAGACTTGAATATCCAGGATACAAATACCATGGAGTTATTTGAATAAATATTACATAATAGTAACTAGGTAGGTAGTACTTACCACATCCCGGTGAACATTACTAGTTCGACTTCAATTTACATATAAAAATATCGTTTTATTAAAACATACAAAAAGCTTGTATTAGTCTTCTAATTTCTTTATAGGTACCTATGTCCTATGTAGTTATTTAATTATCATAAGTAATCATAACATATACAAGGTGTAACAGAATAAACGCAAGTTCTGAAAGTAAGTAGTTTGTTCATAATTGACTACTGAAACGATTTCAGTAACTTTTACTTAGGTAGGTAGGTATATAAAAAAAAATATGTATTTTGCATACTGACCGCCGATTGAGCCAAAAATAATTAAATCTTATTCCAAGGCAATGACTCAATTTTAAATGCATAAAGTAATGCTAGGGTCAACACCATTTTTCTTATTATAATACTTAGTTAAAAAAAAGTTTTGGCCATTTATTATGCTTTCAAAGCAATACTCTATTTGGAGTGTTTGAGGTCTTGCGTTAATTATGTTACATATATTATGTCTAAGTAACTATTTATTTGTGAATCGGTTGCTTGACAATTTAATTGTGTAGATTACGATAGTAGGTATTGCATCATTTGTAAAATTATGAACAAAATTAATTAAATTAAATACTAGATAAGTAGTAACATAGTTATACATAGATACTTATTTAATTTTGGCAGTGATATAATATTCTATCCGTATTCTCTTCCTTCTATTAATTATTTTACCTATAGAATCATCACAATATTTTAGTCCTAGAAATAACGTTTCAAGTGAATTTCAGGAAGATTGGTAAGTCTGTTCATTGTCGGCGTCTTCCTCGCACCCCGCGGCGGTAGTATGGCCGGCGGGGGTTGAACGGACGATACGGCCGACGAATGGCAGCGTTTGGTACTGAGTTCAAGTCGCCTACCGGGACAGTAGGCACCCGTACCGAGCTCTTGTGCGGCACCGGCCATTCTCTTATGCATACAGCACACCTGCGTAACAAAAAGCTCGTAAGTATCAACAAAACACACCTGCCTACCAAGTAACTGGTGATCTAGTTTACCAACCACCAATCACCAACTGTTTGAGAAACATTATTATGTGGCTATAAGTAATAGTCGCCACGTTGCCTGATCGCAGCTTTGAATCTGACTGCAGTCGCGGTTACGAGTTAACAGGAGTTGGGGCCTTCCTTGTGGACTTGTGATGAAGCATTGCATTTCTCAGTGGAGATAGAGAAATATTATGCCAGAATTTATGCAAAAATTGCAACAGTTGGTGAGTCCACGAGTTTTGTGGGCACAGGAAAATTGATTGCCAATACTGCCTCATAGAAATCCAAATTTCTAGTGTCTATAGGTAAAGGCAGAATAGAATCTTTACGCAATAGGTACGGTACATAAATGAAATTATAATTTGTTTGCTTACCTGCTAACTTTAGATACTTGGTCGGCCTTTAAAGTTTGCTGTTCTGGTTTCTCGAACATTCTATAATCATCTATTACTGAGAGCCAGTAGGAAATAGCTGTTGCAAAGAAGTTGCAGCGACCGAGTCCGTTGCATTCGATGAAAGGACGCGAGCGGAACTGTCTCATGCACGATCCGGGAGATACGAGGCTTTGTCCTGTTGCATGGCGCGCTCCAGCTGTGTGCTGTAAACGATAAGACAAGGTATTTTTTACTTGAAACATCTTTAATAGCTAAATTCAACAATAATTCAGTGCAATAGCTAATTGAATAGCTAATCATTCTTACCATTAGGAAACTGTAACCTTGCCACAACTCCCTCCAGCCATTGGGACATTCAGGTACTAAGTTGCTTTGGCTATGAATGGCGATAGTTCGCGTGGGTGCTTCGCATACCTGGCATCTGAAAAATGTTATGCACAATGTCTAACTATTATACATAGTTTAAAATAAAGTCGCTTTTCGTATCTGTTTATGTGACCGCTTAGATAAACTACACTGAGACAACATTTATTCCAGAAGATTGATATGTAGGTACATTGTTATCACATTAGTGGTTGTAATGGCAATCATGTCACATGGTTTTAGAAGGTTTTTATATTTTATTTATTCTTTTGATAGATTCTTATTTCGTAAATGTGAGGACTTTGTAGGCCTTGTAGACTTTAGATCTGTAGACCATTTTTCATTGTATCAAGTACCTGGTACTTGTTGACAGGCCTACGCTGTCCTCCCATACCTACCTACTGTAATTTGAAAACATTTTAAAAGCCAATTATTTTTTAAAAGAGTAACCGTGGAGTTTCTTGCCGTTTCTTCTCCATAGGAAACGACCAATTGGAACTGTGCACCTAGCTTCTGACGTTTCGTAAGTGTAAAGTGCCCATGTAGGTTTATGTGAAATAAAATATTTTGATTTTGAACACTCGTGCGAAGTAGGGGCGGGTCGCTAGTTTAATAATTAAACTTGCGACCCGCCCCTGCTGGCCTGGCCTATGTTAAATTACCCAAGTAGCACAAAACTGCATTATAAGATGTCACAAGAGGTAACATCGGTAATTTTAGCACTTATGAAGAGTTATTACAGTACACTCGACCTGCAATAGGTGAAAAGTGAGCTTTCACCTGAATAAGAACGTTATTATGAGTCACGGAGACCACAATGTAACGCTTGCAGCGTTAATATAGGTAACAAGTTCAGTATTATACAGCTTTAAGCAATTTAAAGGATTTTTGTGGACTTTAACTAAGCTATATTCTGAATTGAAGACCACAAGTGTACCCTTAGACACTTGCGTTTTAAGAAAGAACACGTGAGCTACTATAATGTAATCAGTTATTCTGTGGCTTCAAATAACAAAGATATAATGCCTTTTGCTGCACACGGTGGAATTTGTGTAATGTTAATCAGCTTGTCACACGCAATCGTATAATAGCTCTTATAAAGCCCACATGATCACTATGGGTGAACATATATGATGCTAAGTTAAAGCAAACTGCTCTATATTAGCTCACATGTTACCCATAATCTACACACATTACCCATAATCTAATCACATGTTACCTATACCTACAGTTATTTGCGTACATGTTACCCACTATCAAGCTTTACATGAATTTGTAGCTGACTTGTGTAAAACAAGAACCACTCGTAACAGCTCGTTACTGATTCATGTACCACGAGTGGACACTTAAACAGCTCATGCTGTTTAATTGTGGTTAATACGGTACACATAGCTTGTCTGCCATTTTTTAGATTCTAACCTATGTATACAATATAATAACAATTTGTTTTTGTTTAGTCAACGAAAATAACAACAGAATTTGAATAGAAAATGTAATGATTTTATACGTAAACAGCTTATTGTCAAATTACAAAGGAAAAATAAAAATACTTAATTTTTTATAATAATATCATCAACCTATTTTATACTATAATTTTCAAGTAAACAGTGATATTTTGAGAGCGCGTGAAAATTTTCGTCTATAATTATATAGTATTTGACAATAAACTCTCTTTCCCATTCGAATTTCATGCACATGGAGGAAAAAAACAAAGTTTTACTTATCGTTAACATATATTTGCCTATACTTCCCACAAACACTTTACAAAATGGTTCACACAAAACATATCAAAATAATAAGTAGTAGGGTGAAAATTATTCACAATTTTGCCACTTGTGAATTGTCAGATCCATAAAAGAGTTACTGTTAGTTTAAAAGGTATCCTGGAGTGTATTTTGTGCTGAAAAATAGGTAATAAGTACTCTATTATTCAGCCCTTGTGGTGTATAAAAGGTAACACATACCCTGATAATCAGTCATTATTCAGCTCTTGGGGCGACTGTTACCTTTAATAATGCTCAAATAACGCTGATATAGTGCAACCAGCTACATTATTCAGCTAACAGCTGATTAATTTGTGCCCAAATCAGAGTTATATCAGCTGAGTAGGCGCCTCTAACGCTCTTACTCAGCAGGTTTATTCAGCTGAAATTTCCATTGTGAACAGTGATTCAGCTACTATTCAGCGCTTCTGTGCTACTTGGGTAGGTACCATCATAAGTCATTTTTTCGCTTACGACATAGTTATTGCCTAACGCCTAAATCTAGATTAATTAAGGTACCTACTAAAAAAGTTAGATAACGTGAATAAACGTTAGATTTGACCCGCACTAACGGGCTGATGTTTATTAATTTAATCAGCTCATGCAGCTGGAGCTACAATTATACTGAAGCCTTACCTGGATATATAATTTCCAACATCTTTAGCTTGTATGGGCGTCATAGACATAGGCATAGGTTCTGGAGTTGATAGCCAGAAACTGTAATCTTCACGCTGAGCGAAATTGCAGATATCGTTGAAGTTACAGAACATGTAAGGCATAGTCGAAAATTTGCGTAAGCAGCTTCCGGAGGCACCTTAAAGAAATAAAAAATGCTTGTACAAGTCGTATCAATTTTTATATTGTTTTTACACTATCAATTGGGCATATCAGATAGAGTTTGGCTAACGAAAGCTGACCACGAATTATTTTCAAAAATTTTGTTCTTAACTTTTAGCATGGAAACATTTTAGGACTGTCAAAATTATCAGTTTCCAATTTGGATAATTTTGATATTTCGGCTTTATGAAATAAAATAAACGAATTTTATGGTGTGAAAAAAAAACCCCAACACCGAGACAAAAAAGGCATTGAAACGTATGGTGGGCATTAGCTAGTTATTATACAGGGTCAAATGAATAAGCTAGCGAAACTCTGCTCTGCAATCGAGATGGATATCTATATCTAAACACGATAAAACAAAAGAAAATTGATTTTCTCAACTCATACTTCGAGTAACAACGCTCCTAGCGGTAGTTGACCCCAAAAGAGAACACCAAACATTTTTTTTTATTTTTTTTATTATAGGTACCTACCCATAAGCTGCAGAGTATCGCTAGCTAATTTCATGTAATTTATTCCCTTTATGTCGAGTCCCGTTATGTCGAGTCTGGAAGTGACCCTGTATAAATAAATAGTATCAACTCCGTTTACGTAGTGTATAGCCAGGGTTAACAGCTCCTGATTTTTTAAGGGGGAAGCGCTAAGGTGGCCCGCGAAATTCAAATTTTCTTACGTTTTTTGCAATTTGCTGGTCAGTATTAAGTTGTAAGTTGATTAAAATATGATTCGCGGCCGTAAAAAATATGTATTTACAGAATTATAATCATTACAATCAGTAATAAAACTTGTTATGTTAGGTAGTGCAATCCCCAAATGTCAAGATTTCATGAAATAGTCATTCTTGAGGATTACTTGGTCTTAGAGAATTGTGTTGATGACTTTAATGATTATAATTATGTAAATACATATTTGTTACGGCCGCGAATCATATTTTAATCAACGTAGATCTTAATACTGATCAGCAAATTGCAAAAAACCTAAAAAAAAATAACTTCGCGGGCTACCCTGGCGCTTTCGCCTTAATAGCCGCCTTTTTTACCCGACTGCGACAGCTAGTTCATTGGTCAGAGTCTAGCTTTCACATTTGCAAGAAGTTGGCAGAATCATCTTATGAGTTGATTTATTGGATTAGTTTAGTAATATATCGTCGACCGTAGGTTCAATTAAGGTAAGGGACAAAATACCCAAAATGAGTTGAGTAAGTATACAGTTTTGTTCAGAATTGTGCGCTCTTTCGAATGGTGTATATGAAAAAATTCTAGCTTAAAAAAAATGTCCCTTACCCTACTGATTTTTGGATTCGAATTTCGAATCAGCCCCATAATAACAATGTATCTGAAAAACTATGCAATATAGCAACTTGAAATGGTGTAATTACCGCCGCCAATCCACTTCAAATAAGGTAAGGGTCTTCCCAATCAACGAATTATTCTTCACACATTTTTTCAACAAGACCTTTACACTATTTTTTCATTATAGATTGGATCCAACGTAGAGATCAATTTAATGTAAGGGACATTACTAACAAAATACGTTGGTGTAAGGGACGTCTATTTTCTTAAATAGCTAACTTATTTAAATAAATGTTAGGTAGATAGAGCACTAAAATACAAGATTATGTGTGAAATCAGATCCGAAAAAGGTTAATAACAAAAAAAGTTATAGGCGATTTAGTCCGAAAAAAAACTTTGTCGGCCTCTCCTGAAAAATCGTATTATGTCCCTTACCTCAATTGAACCTACGGTCGACGATATATGTCAATGGTTTTTCTCCATTTATTTACGTATTTTTAACCCCCGACGTAAAAACGACGGGGTGTTATAAGTTTGACGTGTCTGTGTGTGTGTGTGTGTGTCTGTCTGTGGCATCGTATCTCCCGAACGGATGAATCGATTTTGATTTTGTTTTTTTTTGAAAGGTGAATTAGTCGGGAGTCTTCTCAGCTATGTTTGATGAAATTCATATGGATGTCGGGGGACCGTTCTTTGGAACACCTTAACTATTCTAAGATTTATCTGTTTTAGTCTCGTTACATAAATTCTTTAAGTCGGGGGTTTTTAAATTATTTTATCCTTTTCCAATTACATTTAATTTTATTATTATTTAGTGTCGGGGGTTTTTTAAATTTTTCATTTAATTTTTTTATCTCTCTTGACTTTGTATATTTTGTTAAGTAGGTATGATCAATGTATCTTATTTATTCTTGTATTTTATTTATAAATATTTTAAGTTAATTTTCTATCATTTTGCAAATAGTCATAACCTATGTTTTGTGTCTACATCACTCTAGCTAAGGTAGACTGATAGAAAATGTATTTATTTGTGCATAAATTTTTAATGAATAAGTTTATGTAACTTACCTAGATCTTGTCCATGTGCTTTTCCGTCTGCAATAATATGAATAAGAGAATATCCGCTCCAAAGGGGTGAGGTTCCCGATGGACACTGTGGAATCATTCTTTCTTGTGAGTGAACTGCAAAATAAAAGCCTCTAGATTTGGGTACTGGCTGCACAGCAGGAGGGCCAGCATCTCCCACAGCTCCACGATATCCTTCATGGCCCTGTAATCCTTTTATGCCCTTTAATCCTTCTCGTCCCATTAGTCCTAGAGCTCCAATCTCGCCGGGGAAACCATCATCTCCTTTCATTCCTTTCTGTCCTGGTACACCATTCCTTCCGATTTCACTTGGTTTACCATCACGTCCCGGCCGCCCATCATATCCACGCGGGCCCATGTCGCCAGTGGTTCCAGGTATAATTGTAGAAGAAGCTAATACATCTCCTGTATCACCTTTTATACCTTTAAGGCCAGGTGGTCCATATAGCCCTTCTTCGCCTTCATCACCCCTCAATCCTTTGAATCCTTGCGCACCCTCTTGTCCTAACCAGCCAGGTGCACCAGAATCACCCTCATCTCCTTTCTGTCCCCTAGCACCGGTGAACCCTTGATACCCTTGGTCTCCCTGCGCACCTTTGGGGCTGTACGAGTCACCCGTGTCTCCGGTATCCCCCTGAAAACCTTTTATGCCAGTGTTTCCAACCAGTCCTGGATTTCCTGGTCGTCCAGAAAAACCCCGTGGCCCTGGTGCTCCATCCATTCCGATCATACCTTTTGGTCCTTCGAATATAAGACCCGGGGGACCACGTAACCCATCAGGACCATTGATGCCATATTCGCCAGGTTTACCCTTCTGACCCCTAGCACCGGGCCACCCTGGGAGGCCATCAATGCCATGTTTTCCTATTTCTCCCTTTGGGGCATTTTCTCCATTTATACCAGCCAGACCGGGTGGGCCTCGATCGCCAATTGAACCGCGGTATCCATTTAAACCCATATCACCTCTTTCTCCTTGGAGGCCTTCATCTCCATGTTCACCCTTGATACCTTGGCGTCCATAAAATCCTGCTTCACCGATATCTCCTGGAAGGCCAGGAAGACCTTCCATGCCCATATCACCAATATCACCTTTGGTAGGGGGGACGTATGTAGTAATTCCAATATCACCCCGCTCTCCTTTAATTCCAGGGTTGCCTATCCGTCCAACTGGACCTTTAAAGCCAACTTCACCAGGAAGTCCAGGAGAGCCTATGCGTCCAGGTCTACCTTCGAAGCCCTGGTCGCCTTTCTGACCAGGTAACCCAACAGCTCCTTGTATCCCATATTGACCTTTGCTTCCAACTTCTCCCGCCTTTCCTGGACGACCCCGTACTCCAAGCAAACCTCTGTCACCTCCTTCACCACGTTCTCCAACAACGCCGAAATCACCCCTTTCTCCTTTTCTTCCCACACTTCCAAATGCCCCTGGATACCCAGTATTTCCTTTATCGCCTTTTAATCCTGTTGGACCTGCAATACTTAGACCTGGTGATCCTGAGTCACCTATCGCACCTTTAAAACCTTTTAAACCAGGTCTTCCATTAGTTCCTTGATAACCAGGTACACCTGCGTCACCTTTGAGGCCTCTTGCGGCATCATCACCTCTAAAACCTTTTAAACCAGGAAAACCCCAATCTCCTCTCGATCCCTTAAAACCGGTACTGCCGTCATTGCCAGGGAAGCCTGAAAGACCTACATCACCAATAACACCTTTATGACCAGAAGGTCCTACTCGTCCAGTTTGACCAGGCTCTCCGTTAAATCCTAAGGAGCCTTTGTCTCCCCGATCTCCCGGAGCACCTGGGTTTCCGAGAATTCCCGCTCTGCCCGGGAATCCATTTAGACCCATTACCCCATCTTCCCCCTGCATGCCTCGAATGCCATTGTTTCCTATATTTCCTTTCATTCCTTTAGGACCGTTATCGCCAATTATTCCATTAGAGCCTTGTAAACCTGGTTCTCCAATCAACCCTATGCGTCCAGGCCATCCAGGCTGACCGGCTAAGCCTGGGGCACCTTGTATTTGTATTCCTGGTATTCCTTTTCTTCCCTGTTGGCAAAAAAAAAACATTTTTTTTTGTGGATATAATATAATATAGTTATTTAATAAGCAAAAGAAAGAGCACCAATCACCAAACCTAACACGTTTTAAAGTCAGGGAATGTAAATTAGGAACTGAAAGTTACTATAACAGGGGTTCGTCAAGTCCGATGTCAGCTGTGGAAGTTTTGATATGAAATTGCAATAAAAGGAGTCGGTGTTGCTAAGTATTTCAAATCACAACTAGTAAAATGTATGGTTGCCAGTTATGGAAGTTAGTATAAATATTCATATTTAGTACCTGAGGCCCTTGTGGTCCATCTGGTCCCATATCTCCTACTGGACCCTGCTCTCCTTTATTTCCCATAGATCCAGTTCTTCCTGACATGCCCGGATAACCTGTATCACCATCTTCTCCTCGTACACCGGCCAGTCCATCGAAACCTTTTTCGCCCGGTAGGATGGACAAACCAGCATCGCCACGATTTCCTTTCTTTCCCTTATTCCCCGCTGCACCCACTGGCCCCAGTTCCCCTTGACTGCCAGGAATACCGTAAGGCCCAATACTACCTTTTCTTCCGAAAAAACCTTTAAAGCCTTTCAAACCCTGTATAGACCTGCCAGATGGGCCTTGATCGCCGTATGAACCCGGGGTACCGTCGAATCCCATTTCACCTCTTTCTCCTTTCATTCCAAGCATACCTGCAAGTTTTGTTTTAATTAAATACGTAGGTAATTAATATACTTAGGTACTACTAACTAGCATGGTTAAACTCATCAATATATGTATCTTTATTATAAATTAACAGGGTATGGTAATAAAACTCTCGCACACACAGCCCAAACATAGAGCCCAAACCGCTAAATATAGAAACTTGATTTTTTGACAGTAGACGGATAGAATAGATACAACATACATAATAGTGTACAACTAAATTAGTACTTAGTCGTAGCTTAAACCAAAACTGTGTAGGTAAGAAAGGATTTTGAGAAAATTTAAATGAGAGGAATTGAAAAACAACTTTCTTATTTTGCCAACTTTTTTTAGAAGAATTAAAGTATTTCTGATTTGAGAGAGGGTGATTATAGAGTACAGACTTATAAAAAAAGAGTACTTATTGTTATTTTAAACAGCATTTTTGCACAATTTTTTAGGGTTCCGTACCCAAAGGGTAAAAACGAGACCCCATTACTAAGACTTCGCTGCTGTCTGTCCGTCTGTCTGTCACCAGGCTGTATGTCAAGAACCGCGATAGCTAGACTGTTGAAATTTTCACAAATTACCTATGTATTTCTGTTGCCGCTTTAACAACAAATACTAAAAACAAAATAAAATAAATATTTAAGGGCTCCCTTAAAACAAACGCGATTTTTTTACTGGATATCAATAATGGCAACAGGTAGGCACTTGAAATATTCACAAAATACTCAGTTGTATTTTTACTTTAATAACAATCTCTTTAGGAAAATAAATAAAATAATATATCACCCCCGCCTCCGATAGGTTTAGGTTTCTTTTGACTGTTCATACAAAAATAGAAATAACTTTATTGACATAGGCATATCAGAAAAAAATGAAACTAAAAAGAATGTGGAATGAATGCATATGAGCGAGCGAAGCGAACCGAAGAAGCACCTCTCCTAGGTTAGATTTGCCTAAGTAGGTTCTTTGTCGACTTATGCAGAAAAGTTTGAGAACTAAACAAATGAGGACCTATGAGCGAATGAAGTGAGTTCGAAAATGTTAGCACCCTGTCTGGAATAGGTAGGTAAGTTTTCTTTCTAACAGCTTCTATCTACGACGCTGGCAGGAACTAGGGGATCCAATGGGTCGCGGGGAGGACACTCAGGAGAGAGTCCTCCAGAGTGGCCAGTGGAAAAGACGGTCCTCCGAAAATACACTCTTATTGAATGCTAAAGTGGCAGGAATTCATACAATTTAATTCAGTATTCCTTAATTCAGTTTTTTTAGATTATAAACGAATAATAATCTTGATAAAAATAAAGAATTAGGTACGAGTTTATGACTTTTTCGACTCATAAATTGATGGACTCTTAAATCGATGGCAAAAATTCAAAAGTCAGATATTTGGACCAAAATTCAGCAACGCGAATAATAGTTTCATTCAATTTGAGAGTTTAAAGAAAAGTGATAATTAGGTACTAAATCTGAGAAATTTTCAAAAATACATGAAAATTGGGGTTTCAAGTATCCCTTGAGTTTTCGCTTAAGTATAATTATGTTTTATGGGGTGCTTTATTGTTGCAAATAAGTCACACTATCACGTCCTGAAAGGAATACGTCATAAATGGAAACGTATCAAACAATGTTTCAAAATGCAATCCCTGTAGGGTTACAAAAGGGGAATACGTATGAAAAATCACATTCTGTTAGAAATTTGAAACTTGGCAAAAATAGATACCTACTTATAATCTAGTTAATTAACAAAGATCGTAATGATTAATATTTCAAAACTACGCTAAAGAAGGTGGGCGTGTTGAAGTTCGTAGGGAAATGAACGAAACCCACGCGGGCGAAGTGCTAAACTATATAATATCATCGTCATCACTATGGATCCACAGCTCGACTTCATCCATCACTGCCCACTGCTGAGCATAGGTCTCTTTTTTAGGGTTCTGTACCCAAAGGGTAAAAACGGGACCCTATTACCAAGACTCCACTGTTCGTCTGTCTGTCTGTCACCAGGCTGTATCTCATGAACCGTGATAGCTAGACAGTTGAAATTTTCACAGATGATGTATTTCTGTTGCCGCTATAACAACAAATACTCTAAACAGAATAAAATAAATATTTTAGGGGGCTCACATACATGCAACAAACGTGTTTTTTTCGGCGTTTTTGCCTTGTGGTACGGAACCCTTCGTGTGCGAGTCCGACTCACACTTGGCCAGTTTTTTATGTTCCAATCCCTACGCTCCTGTGCCAGGCTCATTCAGGTTCTAGTTCTATCCGCGTAACAATGTTGTCCGTCTTGCCGCCGGACGACCGACACTTTGTCTCTCTATTTATATATCTACCTACATATAACACAAAAGTTGTGTATAATATAATGTGGAGGTCAGATCGGCATTTGCTCCATGTAAAATACTGGTACCTATTCAGCTGCATCCGGTTAGGCTGGAAGCCGACTCCAATACAGTTGGGAAAAGCCGAGACAGGTGATGTTAAGATGATGATAAAATGCAAAAGTGTAAATCAATTTTATTAGTAAAATAATAATGCATAGATACCTTTCGCTCCGGATACTCCGGGGAAACCTTTGGGTCCTTTGGCATTTATTCCGTGAGCAAGCGATTCTCCGGCTTCACCAGGGAGACCGGGCTCTCCGGGCTCACCAAGTTCACCTCTGTAATGTATTCACTGTGTTATTAACAGAACACAAGCACGTTGAAGGAAGTCAAGCAACCAATAATAATTTAATCGGTAGGTAGGTAGGTACACAGACGCAGAACGCTTTGATCTTACTAGTAGGTAGTAGGATACAATCCTGACTTCATTATTGAATACTTAGGTATTGGCAAATATTTGCCAATAGGTACCTATTAAAGAAGTTAATAAAATATGAAAAACAACAAAAAAAAAACTTGGAATAGGCCCATAAAGTAAAACACAGGAGAGGGTGACACTTTTCAGGGCTAAGTTCGGCCCACTTCGCACTGCGCAGGCATGATGCCGCTTCAAAACGTTTTCATACAAAATGTACGAAGCCGCCGCCCACCGCCGTACATTTTCTATGAAAACTTGCCATCTCTGTGTAATTCGCGACTTACAAGATACAGCTATATTATATTAGCTATGTCTCTAGTGTCACTGGTTATCGGTCATGTGAAGTCATGTCTAATGAGATTTATTCCAGAAATCCCCACCAGTGTGCAGTGGGACAACATTGACACTGCCCTTCAGTTATTTGCAACTTCTTCTTCTTCTTCAGTTGTTCTTACTTCTTCCAAAGTTGCACACATACTTTAGAGGGAAATTGTTCTTGCCAAAATTTCACTCTAAAGTATGTGCAGCTTTTCCTTCAACTTGAAAAATATCTTAAGCTATTCATACTACGAATGGTCAAAATAAAATCAAATTTATTTTCGATTTCGCTTCATTCGCTCTTACAGCCTAAGATCTCTTAATTCATTAACATTTGTTTATGTCGACGAAGTTACTCCCAATTTCTGTATGTATAATATCTTATGTATAATATCTTAAAAAATCCAACCTATCCGAGTTCGGGTGTAAAATTTTCGAGCTCGCTTTTTTCGCTCTTACAGCCTAAGTTCTCTTAATTCATTAACTTTACATAACATAAGTCGACGAAGTAACTCCTATTTCTGTATGAATGTTCAAAAGAAAACGTAACCTAACGAGGTGCTAAAATTTTCGAGCTCCCTTCGCTCGCCTTTGCGCCCTGGGTTCTAGAATCTAGATTCACTAGCGAATGTAAGTCGATCCGAGAGTGTTACCTTTGGCGTTGACTATTCTATCATTTTACCTCATATCGGTTACCGAATGAAACCCTATTGTTGGCTTTGGAGTTGATTCATATTAACGCTGTCTACAACCATGTCAGCCGAGCCTGGTGTTATATTTGTCAGTAACATTCCACATTTACGTATAAATACTGACCAGAGCCCCAGAGAGCCAAGATCGCGGTCACGATTCGTGAATCGTATCTCGCATTCGAAAGTTTTTGTTTCAAACTTTCAACACAACTGAAATTCTAATTTGTTTCAATGTTGTGTTAATTTTATAATCAAATAATATTTTCCGCTCAAATAATATTTTCCGTTTAGGTACCTAGGTACTACGTATCTGATTTTTTTTAAGTGTAAACTTTTTTATGCGCATTGGGCATTTTTTGAGATGGGAAAAATCTATTGAACTCGCGCCACTGTTACCGTAACCGACACCGCTACGGATGTAGTCGCCTGTTCTCGGGATGTATTCGGTTTTAATGTATAATTATATCCGATATTATGTTAGTGAGTGATGGCAAAGTATTTTGTTTGTGTTTTGTTTTCACTTCTATCGGCGTTCCAGCCGGTCGATTCTGTAAAAACTCACCGTGAAAACTTAGGTGAAGTGAGTTTGTTTTTACTAGGAAATGACACTATTGACAGCTCACTCCACGCTCACTTCACCTAAGTTTTCACGGTGAGATTTTTACAGAATAGTACCGCTGGAGTGCCACTTTTTATTTTTTGTTTTTCTGAGTGCTCACATTGCTCGCAAAGTTTATTTGATACCGCCAGCTGCATCAAACTGCTTGAAAAGTGAGATTATTTTGAACTTTTTAGTTGTAGTCAGCTTTTCTGATGTTGTAAATTTTTTTAGATGTAGATTTTATTAATTACACACCTTACGGTTATAACGACAGACCAGAGACCTTGCCACAGATCGCTCAGTAGTAAAAATAATAATATTTATGTGAGTCCGACTCACTTTTGGCCCGTTTCTAAGGTTCCGTAGTAAATAAGTAACCCATTTTCGCCAAGTAACCAAGTTTCGCCAAGAACGTCTGCCTGTCTGTCCGCGCTTTAAATCAGAGACCCTTGGTATACCTACTATTTAAAACACGGAATAGATAAATAAGGTCTTCCGTGATTTAAAAGCTGTTTGGCATTTTATTAATACTAGTAACAACGATGTTGTAAAACAAAATCTTGGAAACAGGTTTTTAGGAATACCTAATCAACCTAAGTAAAAAAACCAAACCTAGTTTTTTTTTACTTGTATTAGGATAGACTCTTTAAGGAAGGCAGTATTTTCCAGTACTCGTATAACACGATCCGCAATCATGTAGCGGCCACGCGGACTTTAAATCAATACCTAGAGTAAAAATAATAATTACTTAAGTCCAGATTCTCCTTTTTGTCCAACAAGGAACTGAATTGGCATAGAGGCTGGAATGCCAGGCTGTCCCGGCTGTCCGTCTCGTCCTCTCGTGCCGTTTCGACCCGGGCGACCAGGGTATCCATCGTCACCCATTTGTCCCTTTACTCCCTTGAATCCAGAGTCACCAGTAAACCCTGGCCAGCCTGCATCACCCGGAAGGCCTGGTAAACCCATGAAGCCTGAAATAAAACAAATGAAACAAAATAAATCTTCACTAATCTTACCATTCTTTTTATGCTTTATTTATCTACATAGAACACAACTTGAGTGAAATACTACTTGAGTGACCAATCTACTGTTGGACATAACCTGACAGAAACCTATAGTTTACCGAACCGAAGCCATGGATTTTGGTAAAGTTAGTGATGCGGGGATCGGTCTAAGTCAAATACGAGAAATCTTCAACTTTAACGTATTTGGATACTACTACTTATCTAGGTAGGAGCTATATTATATTTATAACTCCTAAAGGCTATATAGGCACATCCTAAGATAACATCGATAATAAACTTTTGGGTTTGGAATATATTTTGATGTATTTAACATACCTCTATCGCCTGGGGCTCCCTTATCGGCTATGATCATAGCTAGTGGTGGAAATATAACTCTTCCCTTTAGCCCCTTCGGCCCTTGTGGTCCTGTTCCGCCCGCTGCGCCTTTGATGCCTTTTGGCCCTCTTCCTCCATCTATTCCATCTCTACCAGGCAAACCTTCATCTCCTTTACTTCCCTGTTCACCTACAGGTCCTGGGTTGCCCTTACTACCAGGATAGCCATTATTTCCTCTCTGTCCTTTTGGTCCATCTAAGCCTAAGAGAAAAGATATAAAATGTAAGATTGCTAACATCTTAACGGTTACTACTATCTATACTAAGTATATAATATATCTTTGATTATATAAAATGTCTAGATGGAGCGTCGTCGCCCTACAATCAAAACAAAGTACTTCAAAGAAAACGAGAGGCGGTGTTTTACACTGTGCGTCTATGTCTGTGTGCGTGATTAATGATACAAGCTAACTACAATAATTCTCCCATAAATCACATATTAAAAAAATAGATTAGGTAATTAAATAAGTTTTTTTGAATGCGATCTATCCATCGATTCCTGATAATCGGATTATTGGGTATTCTAGAAAAATAAGATGTTATGTTAATAACCATTATTTTACTCATCAAATAATTATGTTTGAAAAGGGCTGATTATTCAATAGTCAGATAACTTTTATCTGAGGAATAATAAAAATGGAGGTTAAATCTATGATTTAATACTAATAATCAGTGCCAGTTAATAACTAATTACTAAAATGTGAACATGAAGTCGGTACCAAGTAAATTATTTACCTAGCTAATATAATAACAATTTTTACTTGGGATCGACTTCAAAATCTTAAAAAGAAAGACTTAATGAATCTTATTAAATTACTCTTGGCACCTTTGAAATCGGTTTATTGAACCCAATGCAAAAATAATCATTAAAAAAATATATATTTATACGATCGAATTGAGAAACCTCCTCCTTTTTTGAAGTCGGTTAAAAATGGGCTCTTATACAAAAAAGTTATACGCGAACATTATGTTATTATAAAAAAGTAAAGACGAAATTGAAAAACTCCACCTTTTTTAAAATAAATTAATAAAAGTACACCAACTAAATAATATAAACGTAACCATAAACCAATTAATATACCCACAAAAAAATTACGTTAAGTTGGGAGAATGAAAAAAAGAAACTGGCAACACTGATAAAATATGGCGTAATTTGGTGTTCATAAAAACAAAAAATAAATATATAGTTGTTTTGGTTACTTATCGATGATAGGTGATGTCAAGTGATGTGTTTAGTATTTTTTACCCTTCCTTTATAATTCCGGCACAGTTTAATAGCACATACCGTCATTTTGTCACGTCATTATTTTATTTGTGTACTCATTACTTAGCGCGCGTAATACGTAGTGACACCAAAGCGGCACGATCGGCACTAATCGGCGGGTAAGAACTTACAGGCCAACAGCTGGCCGATATTTTTGACACGTTTGCGCGCATTTGATGCTCTATCTAGACATTAAATAATCAAAGAAAATATTTATATTAATATTATGAAGAGAGAGAGCGAATTTTGTGAGTTTGTGTATATGTGGAGGGTAATCTCAGGAACCAAAGCTCCTTCTATCTTTCTTTTTATCTTTTGACCGCCACACGCTTCGATCAATAATAGTACTAGATGCCCGATAAGCGCTTCAAAAACGGCCCGAAAAATACGAGCACGAATACTTTTGTGCTCTTATTTCAAATTGGTATGGTCCAACCATAGCCAATGTTAAGACGTCAAAATGCCTCAGTGCGCGTTCAAAAGTTGTGTAAATAACCACCGTAACACCCAGATTTTGGAAGGAATGTCGTTTTTTCGATAACTTTTTATAATTAAATGTTTTTCATAAAATAGTAACACAATTAAATAGTAAAAAATCAATTAGCAAATATTATGATTGTTTGGCCAATGTTTGCGACAACGCGGCCGCCAACTATTCTAACAAACATTGAAGCATTGAAATGTAATTCCAGGAACTACGTCTAGTTCCAAATTCGAGTAAGTACGAAATTGTCAACAAAATGTTTTTAACCTTATTGCTTAGGTGTTAAGTTTCATTTTAGAATAAATATTTTTGTACTTATTATAAAAATGACTTTTTATTTTCAAGCTTCGATCAATAATAGTACTAGATGAATGATTAGGAACAAAAATAAGTCGCTAAAGTGGCCACGTTTGCACACACATAAACATTTATATTTCTTACTACGAACTATAGAAAAAAGTTTAATAATATTAACAACTTCAGATTATTATAAGCCTTAACACACTAACATAAAGTTTAATTACGTTTGCAAATGATTGATATTTAAGTCCTTTTGTCATCGAAGCAATAAATTTAAAATGCCACTTGAAAATAAAAAGTCATTTTATAATAAGTACAAAAATATTTATTCTAAAATGAAACTTAACTTCTAAGCAATAAGGTTGAAAACATTTTGTTGACAATTTCGTACTTACTCGAATTTGGAACTAGACGTAGTTCTTGGAATTACATTTCAATGCTTCAATGTTTGTTAGAATAGTTGGCGCGTTGTCGCAAACATTGGCCAAACAATCATAATATTTGCTAATTGATTTATATTTACTATTTAATTGTGTTACTATTTTATGAAAAACATTTAATGATAAAAACTTACCGAAAAAAGATATTCCTTCCAAAATCTTAGTGTTACGGTGGTTATTTACACAACTTTTGAACGCGCACTGAGGCATTTTGACGTCTTAACATTGGCTATGATTGGACCATACTAATTTGAAATAAGAGCACAAAAGTATTCGTGCTCGTATTTTTCGGGCCGTTTTTGAAGCGCTCATCGGGCATCTAGTACTATTATTGATCGAAGTTTTCAAGTGACATTTTAAATTTATTGCTTCGATGACAGAAGGACTTAAATATTAATCATTTGCAATCGTAATTAAACTTTATGATAGTGTGTTAAGGTTTATAATAATCTGAAGTTGTTAATATTATTTAACTTTTTTATATAGTTCGTAGAAAGAAATATAAATGTTTATGTGTGTGCAAACGTGGCCACTTTAGCGACTTATTTTTGTTCCTAATCATTCATCTAGTACCAAAAAATCAAAAACGTGCCCTCGGCGTCAAAGTCTGTCATGTAGTCGAACCGTGGCGTGCTATGGGCACATTTTGGTTTGTCATCTATAGGTACATGACTGTGGCGGTCAAAAGGTTAAAAAAAAAACATTTGAATAGTTAATTATTCTAGATGGACATAGGCATAAGTAAATGTATAAAAAGTAATAGTAATAGTAGTACTAACTACTTATAATAATACTATCTTGAATTCATGAAAGCCTAGTAGGCAGTGCCGTAATTAGCCTTTTATGCGCCCGGTGCGAGCAGCTATAACCGCGCCCTTTTTTTTTTTTTGAGAATGGTAAATCATCAAATGACCCTCCCGCTCTGGGTAGAGCGGAAGGGAGTATCAGACTCTTACTGACTAAAATCCACCCGTGTTCCTTCCTTAGCCCTTTATGTTCCGGGCCAGCGGTAACCCTTTGGGACAATCCCGCTGACCCGGCAGGCTTCGGTCCTAAGGGGCCCCTTCCTCGATGCTGACATCTCTTTGAGGCGCGCGTGGAACACATACGGCGCGGGCCTGGTCCTGATCGGACGGTGAGCTACCCATTACTCTCCGCCCGCAGGCTCGCGCCTATGGAGGCCGGGAGTCGTCGGCTCCCGACGCCCGGAGCGTCTCCCGCGGCGGCTGGGTCGGGAAGCTCTCTCCCAGAGCCGTCCCGCCACCTCCTTTGCTAGCATGACTGCTTCGTAGAAGGAGGTGACTGCCTCCCACTCCCTCTCGCCCCGGACCATGGCTTACACCAGGGCCGGACGCGAGGGGTCGCCGCCGCTGCCGATCGCCTCTACGAGGACACGGCGGTGCTCCGCCCAAGCGGGGCAGACCTCCACCCTGTGCGCCACCGTGTCCTCTGGGCGATCCTGGCTATGGTGACACCCAGGCGTTTCCTCCCGCCTGATGATGTGCAGGAACCTCCCGAAAATTCCGTGTCCGGTGAGGACCTGCGTCAGGCGGTAGGTGAGGGCGCCGTGGCGCCTCTCTAGCCACTCCTCAAAGAGGGGTCTTATTGCCGCTATCGTGGCGTGCCCTGCGCTGGGTTGCGACAGACGCTCTTTCCATGTCGCCATGAGATCACGCCGGAGATCCGTCCGCTCCGCAGCGATTTGCCGCGGAAGCGGATTTTCCCCCCAGCGTAGTGCCTCCGCGCGCCACTCATATGGGCGCGCGAGGACTATCGCCTCCAGATCCCATGGGGGCAGTCCGGCTTGCCGCCTCGCCCGAGATCGTGCGGTAGCCCCGGGTAAGCCTTACGGCTACCACCTTCTGGGGCGCGTACAGGTAGTGGGCGGCTCGCCGCTGCGCCGCAGTGAACGCGCCAACACCGGGGCCCCGTATAGGGCCATGGACCGCACGACCCTCGCGTAAAGCCTCCGGCAGGAGGCGTTTGGCCCCCTCAGGTTGGGCAAGAGCCGCTTGAAGGCGGCCCCGGCCAGTTCAAGTTTGGGGGCCAAACGTCGGAAGTGCTCGACGAAGTTCCACCGGCTGTCGAGGACGACACCCAGGTATTTCATCGTCGTCTCGACGCCTATGTGAACCCCTCCTACCGTTAGTTGGGATCCCGATGGTGGCGCGTTCTGGGGCTCATGAAACGACATGGCCTCGGACTTGTGCAATGCCACCTCGAGACCCAACTGCCGGATCCTCTCCACGACTATCGCAACCCCGCGTGTCATCGCGTCGGCCGCCACCTGATGCGACCTCCCCTGCGCCAGGACCAGCGTGTCGTCAGCGTAGCAAACCACGCTGACGCCATCAGGGAGGTAGGCCCGCAGCACCCAGTCATAGCCGATGTCCCACAGGAACGACCTCAGAACCGATCCCTGCGGGACACCGCACGACATCTCTCGCCGGTTCCACTCCCCGTCCCGACCGGGGTAGATGACGGCTCTGTCCGTCAAATACGCCTTGACTATTCGACGGAGGTAGGTCGGCACCCGGTGATACCGGAGTGCCTCCACATTGCAGCTCCAGGGCAGGGTGTTAAACGCGTTGGCGATGTCGAGTGACACCGCCACGACGACCCCACCCCGGGACACCGCGTCCCCCGTCGTGAGGGCTCTCACGCGCATGATGGCGTCCACCGTCGAGCGCCCCTTGCGGAAGCCAAACTGGCTGTCCGCAAGAACCGGCCCCGTCCTCACCAGGTGCCCGTCGAGGCGGCCCGCAATCACTCTCTCAAAGAGCTTGCCGACCTCTTCGAGCAGCACGATGGGCCGGTATGCGAACGGAAAGTCCGCAGGGCGCCCTGGCTTCCAAATGAGGACCAGCTTTCCCGTCTTCCAACGGAGTGGAAACTGGCCTCTCTCCAAACGTGCGCTTAAGAACGCCTCCAGTCAAGGCCCGAGAGCCCTCGAGGCCAGGACCCAGGCTTTACCTGGCAAGCCGTCGGATCCTGGGGTAACATTTGCATTTATAAATTAGGTGAAAAAACGTTTATTCGAAAATTCGATTTCAGAAATTATTTTATCAATTTGCTTCATTTATATGAATTTTAAAGTTAAAGGATAGCTGGCGTCTGAACTTTCTCTCAAGTCGTGTCTCTTTACTCGCTTTTTACGCTTTTCAGGAAAATCGTCTTATATATCACATTCTTCACAAACTTTTACGATTATTATTACGGTCTCGGTCTTTAATATTGAATATTATTTATTTGTAAGAAGAATATACGCGGACGACGCGAATCCACACGTATAAATAAATAAATAATAGGTAGTGTTAGTGGCCCAGGTCTGGTCATTTCTGCGCCCCTACAGGGTCTGCGCCCTGTGCCTGGGCACCGCTGGCACCGCCCTAGTTACGGCACTGTTCGTAGGTACCTACTGTTTGTTAGGTTAATGCACTGGACTATGCACAATGTGTCGTGAACAGAATACCGTCTTCACATGTAAGTAAATTGCACTCGTGTGAAGCCGGCACCCTAATTGCGTAACACACTATCAATCGGAATCTAAATCATTTTGAAGCAAATTGATAATCCATTGCTTCATAAGTTTGAAATTTTTTTCTGCTCAATACGTAAATAACGCAATGAATGTTGATGAACTGTCAACATGAAACCGATTAAGATTGATAATGTGTTACGCAATTACCCCGCTGGGCGAGTCGTAGATTAGAATAGAATACTCTCTATTATGTACACCATAATTATAGATATGTAATAAAACCACAACATTAAAACATTTCATTTTTTTTATTTGTATTTGGTGATTTTCGAACTGTTGCCAATTAAATTATATTCTATCTTTCTGATAGGAGTTTGGCAAGGACTATTCTTGCAGATTATAAAAGAGTGTAACGTTGTTTAGGTACCTACATATACACTCTATAGATCGATATAATTAATTCGATTTTAGACCATATTTCGTTCGTGGGACTGTATAAGTTTTTTATTTAACATATGCAATTATATAGGTATGTTAGAGCGATATTCAACGATTTCAGAATAAGCTTCTAAGAATAATCACAAACGCCTAATGGTTTGCACCGAACGAAGCTGTACACCACGATCTGAAAAACTTCAGTCAAAGAAGAAACAAAAAGCTATATCAACTCTTAGACATATATAAAAAGAATAACTCGCCCCCAAATTTCCTGAAAAAACGCGTCATTGATTGAAAAGGAATCGCAGGCTAAAACATAAAATTCCACAAGTTAACATCGGGCAAACTTAGCATTATGCTTTATTATCTGCGCCCCGCGGTTTCACCCGCGTAAATGTCGATCCCGTGGGAATATCGGGATAAAAAGTAGCCTACTATATGTTAATCCAGGGTGTCAGCTACCTCCATACAAATTTTTATCAAAATTGGTTTAGCCGTTTGAGCTTGAAGAAGTAACAAACATATTAACACACACTCACAAACTTTCGCCTTTATAATATTAGTGTGATAAATTTTAAGTGATTGGATGTATTGTATTATTGGTCTTGGTATGCACCAAGCAAGACATCTACGTATACGTAACACAGATTTGTAAGAAAGAAGAGAAAAAAAAAAGGTTGTTTATTACCTGATCTGCAAAATGGGCAATCATCTCCCCGTTCTCCTTTGGGTCCGAGGTATCCTGGACGGCCGTCGTCGCCAGGTTCACCGACGAATCCTGGGGATCCCGGTGGCCCTTCTTCCCCTGGAGGGCCAACTCCAACCACCCCAGTTCCTGGATAGCCTTGTGGTCCTGTATCGCCAGAATTACCTCGATCGCCTCGTTGGCCAGGTATCCCATCCACACCAGGTATGCCTTCTTCACCGTCTGGACCAATAACCTTTGTACCTTTGAATCCTTTAGGACCGGTAACTCCTGGCAATCCTGGAAATCCTGTAGGTCCTCTATATCCGGGGAATCCTTTAAATCCGTCATTTCCCCGTTCTCCTTTTATAGATGTGCCTGGAATTCCTTGCCTGCCTTGAATTCCTTTGATTCCAGGGAATCCAGGTGGTCCCACAATCCCAGGTAAACCTCGTTGTCCATTATAGCCAGGTTCTCCCATTGGGCCCAAGGGACCCTCAGGGCCTTGAGGTCCTTGAGGCCCTATTGATGGTGGTATATCTAGTCTTTCATCATAAATTCCCGGTTCTCCAATAAAACCTTGCAGTCCAGGATTGCCCTGCATTCCATCTTCACCTCTTTCACCTTTCCATCCATCTGCTCCATCTGGACCGGCGTATCCAGGAGCACCCTTGTCTCCTTTTGGACCTGGACTTCCGTCTTTACCACGGTGACCCATCTTTCCTCTTGGACCATCGAGACCTTGATCTCCTTTGTATCCTTGTGTACCGTCAGGACCGTAAGGTCCCTAGTGAAAAAAGACATTCTTGTTTATGATTGAAAGTAAAAGATTTTAACAAATACTTACATAGAATCTGGCATATGATTTTTGAGCCTGAGTTTTAAACGAAACTTTTATTACATAATAAAAGCGAAAACTACATATTCACGTTAACGTTACTTGGCATTCTAAAAATTTCAGATGAATGTTACCCGAACTATGAGGTATGTTGTAATTCTTTACACTGATTTTATCAATAAAAATATTTAAACAATAAACTGTGGAAAAGTTAGCAGACAAGCTTACGATAAAAAGTGATTATATTACAAAATACCTAATAATAATAATTTATTTATCACTTGAGATTTTCTGCCAAAGCCCAGGTTCAGACGAGCGTGTTGGAGTAAACCGGTAAAAAATTTGCTGCTTTGGAAGAGGAAAAGCTAATTAAACCCCAGTGACAGTATTTGGAAGACATTTAACCAACTATATTGTATGTCAATAATTATTTCTGAGTACATAAGCTGTCCATAAGTACCTAGATAATATTTTTTAGGAAATGTGTATCTACAATAAAGAATAAGAATTCATGTAGGTAAGTATAGTGTTTGCAGCTTTTATATAGAAAATATGTTAAACCATAATTTATAATACATAAAATTAATCTGACACTAAAATAATAAAATATGCATAAAGAATCACTGAATATGTAATTTTTTTAATTTGTCGCTCTTTTTCAATATCAACTTTTATAGTCAGCCAGAGAACGATAAGTACACAGTTATCTACCTATGTTAAAACTACGAAACAAAAGTTAAAAATAAAAAGTAGGTACTTAGGTACATTTAATATTTTATGTTTACTTACTGTTTGACCTCTTGAGCCGAGCATTCCTTTGAGGCCTTTTACGCCCCGTTGTCCTTTCAATCCTTTTTCACCCATGTTTCCTTTAGATATGATTGTAATATTATCGCGAAAGTCGTCATACGCCACAAAGGTCGCTGGTCTCCCTGGTTCACCAATTGGTCCTTGGTCTCCTTTAATTCCGGGTGGTCCTACAGTGTCCTCACCGTCTTCCCCTCTGTCTCCTTGTTCTCCGGGAATACCAAAGGGACCCTAAACCGATTTAGTGTTAAATATACAAAAAAAAAAACAAAATGTAAAGCATGTGTTTTTTGAAGTATGTGTACATAGTGTAGTTGTATTCAGCAGTGCGATTCTGTAACCATCTCACCGTGAAAACCTAGGTGAAGTGAGCGTGGAGTGACCTGTCAATACTAGTGTCAATTGCTAGCAAAAACAAACTCACTTTACCTAAGTTTTCACGGTGAGATTTTTACAGAATCGACCGGCAGGAAACGATCTTATACTTCAGGTATTTAGGAGATGATGACATTATTAAGTATAATTTAATTTTCAGCCGGTCGATTCTGTTAAAATCTCACCGTGAAAACTTAGGTGAAGTGAGTTTGTTTTTGCTAGGAATCGACACTATTGACAGCTCCACGCTCCACGCTCACTTCACCTAAGTTTTCACGGTGAGAATTTTACAGAATCGCACCGCTGCCGCTGGTTTGTCATTGCGATCTTAATTATTTATTTAGTTAAGTAGTTGGGCCAAGTTTCAAGATCAAAGAAATAAGATTTTTCATATCAATTTTAACCCTCTTCATAGGAGTGGAAAAAAAAAAAACATCCATTGAACATTTGAAGGTGGTTAAAAAATCGTTTGTTACGTTTCTATTATTTGATGTAAAGATTATTTTCTAAATCCTTTTTGAGGTGAAATGAGGTGTAGTTTTGACAAATTTGGCACGAATACTTGCCTAAGAGAGTAAAAGAGGAGTTTGAACCCAAGGAATGAGATATTTCATACAAAAAATGTCCCTTAATCCCTTTTACCCAAAAGCTTACATAATTATAAAATCTTCCAGATTTACTAAACAAATGTTTATGTTTTAGTAAAAATAAATGTGAAGCTTTTTCTTACCGTATCACCATCTAGCCCTGGAATTCCCACATCACCTTTAGGACCCCTATATCCAATAGGCCCAGGTGCTCCTGGTCGACCTTTTTCACCGATGTCACCTTTCACACCTCTCGAATTTGCTCCCCCCTCACCAGCTATACCTCGAGAACCCTTTTCTCCTACGGGTCCTGGTGAACCTCTTCCGCCAGGATAGCCTTTCAATCCAGGTGGTCCCATAATACCGTCAACGCCGCTACAGCCGTCTAAACCTGGTAACCCAATGACACCTTCCAATCCATAAGGGCCCTAGGCAAGGAAAAGGGTTAAGATTTAGTCGAATATTGAGAAAATGTTAAAAATGTGCAAAGCTGCTGTACTTATTCTAATAAATTAGGGTCTGGCTGTTTGTGTATGTGAGTTTAAATCTTTGTAAACGCACCACAATACAGGAGAAATTCCTAGTGTGGCGCAATGTTTAAAAAAAAAATCTTACTTGCGGCCCTGTGTCTCCTCTTGGTCCGTAAGGTCCATCGATACCCTAAAAAATAAAAACGGTAATGAATATTACTTAAAATATATTGTGGAATAGAAACCAGACAACATGTTATTTGGCATACTTACGTGTGTTCCCTTATCACCGAAGTCGCCTCTGTCACCAAAATCTCCTGACTCGCCCGGCCGGCCAGGGCGGCCGAGGGGTCCGTCGTCACCATAGTCGCCTTGAACGCCTGGAACACCGGGAGGTCCTATGCTCCCTTGATCGCCTTTGATGCCAGAACATTCGCATACTGTTTGATTGCACACCACCTGAACATCGAAAGAAAGAAAATAGAAATAGAAAAATATTTATTGTCCAGGTCATACAGTAAGCAGGTTCACTGGTTAACAGCAAGCTATGACGACATGAGTAGCTTAAAATATTACCTACAGCTAAGTTACATTAGAGTATTAGCTAGTGAGCCCCAGATTAGACAATCTGTATCTTGGGGCGTCGGAGTACGAATTCCAGAGTGGAGACTAGAGAGATGATTTCAATCAGGGTATGGTATGGTACGTGTGTATGTGTGATGTTTGAGTGGTGTGTGTGATGTGTGAGTGGTGCGTGTGCGTCTGGTGTGAGTGTGCGTGTTTATTCCATTGTGCTTCGTTTGATTTGGTGTCAGGTCAGTCTTTATTATATTAATTGTTCCGAGTCATCATAACCAGTGTTATGCAATATTTCCTTTACAATTTTTTTGCAGCTGAATGAAGTAGTATTTTTAATTTCGCAGAGTTTGCAGACTTTATTGTACGTATTAGTGAAAGAGTAGGCCGGGGAGCGTCTTGCTAGCAATGAGGTGCTGTCAGGTGTTGGGATTCTGTCATTTCTTTTGCTTATGATAGATACGTAGTCGGGTCTCCTTTTAATATTTCTGTGCGTTTTTATGCAGGCAAAAAGAATGAAAAGCTGACGGATTCTGAGGACTCTCGTTTCTTGGTAGAGTAGATCAGTAGAGAACCGGCAGCCGGCGCCCTCTGTGCTCTTTCAGCTTCGATCAAGTAGGTTTTTCCAGCACTACCCCACACGCTGATGCAATACTGATTTATCGATTGGCATAGCGCTAGGTAAACTTGTTGTAGTGTGTCTGTGGGCAGACAGTCTCGTATTCGTGGTGTGAATAAGTTTTCTTATCTGCCAGAAAGGTTGGATAATATCCAACCTTTCTGGCAGATAAGAAAACTTATAAGTTGCTTAAATGTTAGGTAGTCGTCTATAAGAATACCAAGGTATTTAATTTAAGAAGTACGTTCAAGAGGAGGACAGTCGCAAGAGGGAGTAGAAATGTTAGAAGAGCAGTTTGAGTTAAGGTGTTCCGATGGGTTTGAAGCGGTGGTTTTGGAGAAAATAATATATTATTTCGTTTTACTCCCATTTAGCGTGAGCAGGTTTCTGTCCAGGTTGTTTGCAATTAGTAATAATTCCTTTTCTACTAGAGAGTGTACATGTTCCCGTTTCGTGTTCCAGTTTTAATTTCAGCATTATTTACGGAAAGGTAAACCTTTATAGACAATGAAAAAGTACAACTCCGAAATCAATCGGGAGTTGATCACTAGTGAAAGAACTTACTTTCGTGTACTGCTTCCGGGTTGTCGGGTAGCTTTTAAACCATTCAAGGCAAATTCCTCGTATTCCTATGCATTCTACGTTGAAATCGTGTTGAATGCCTTTGGAAGATCAAGGAAGATGGCTAGGCATTTTTCATTTTTCTCAATATGAGAGGGGACACAATCGGCAAGAAGAGTAGCAGCATCCTCGGTTAACCTATTCCTTCTGAAACCAAATTGGTTATCAGAGATGAGATGATTTTTATCAATGAAGGAAATAAGACGGGTGTTAACTATCCTCTCTAATATTTCAGAGACAGAACTTAGCAGTGCTTTAGGTCTGTATTATCTGGTGCATGTTTGGGACCGCTTTTGTAGATGGAAACCGCAGCTATTTTCCAACATTTTGGGAAGGTCTCAAGGCTCAGGTTGAAGATGTGCATCATTGGTCCTAGTAAGGATTTTAAAGCTCTTTTGATAAGAATAACCGAAAAATTTTCAGGTCCTGAAGCACAGACTTTGAGGTCAGATATAATTTTAATAATTTCGTAAGCATATGTCGGTTCAAGGAGGTCGGCTTGGCCGTTTCGTTACTACAAGAACTATTGTATAACAGAAAAGTAATGAACAGTGAATAAATTTTTCACCTTACGCCCATGTGATGGTAGCGAAACAGCCAAGCCACATATTTTGACTAAGGTGTAGAGTTTGTGAAGTTAGGGCGTGTAGAGTTAGAAGCTTGGCTCTACTTGAGATCTGATAACTTTTTGGCATTGCGAGCCATATGTGGTCTCGTCTTGGCAACATTTTACATGAAAATGTTTTTGGTGGGAATTCATATCTTTTTGAAAGTTGCTTGAAATACATTTTTTTTGGGGGTTCTTTACTAAAAATCCTGAAATATGTATTTTATAATTTATTAAAAGGAGTCTCTATATCAATTTTCAGAACTCTAGCATCAAAATTTGCGGAAGTTTCGTATAAACTTCCATCCCCTAGTTTAAGGGGTTGGAGGGTAAAAGTTCCAAGTTTTAGAGTTTTTTTGTTGTTTGTGTACTATTACTAGCTTACATACCAAATTTCAGCTTTCTAGGACTTCAGGAAGACCCTTAGAATATTGATGATCATCAGTGAGTCAGTGAGTCAGTTACGAAATCGGGGTATTTTAGATATCAATAATAAAATCTAAAGTATAAGAGCTATGCAATTGAAACTTTATAGGTTTATTAAGTCAACCACTGACATCATATCCCGAAAATTTTGTTTATCTGGTATAATCCAAACCCAAGTTAAGAAGGTTCAAAAATACGACGAAGTGCTTCGAGAAAAGGTAGGTAGTGACCTTGCGCTTCGCTTGGCTCGTCTTGGCGCAGATAACAAAGTAACTGCGACCAACTTGGAAGTACGTGGTTGCTCTTAGTTCTAACCTAACCTAACCCATTTTGTCGCGGTGGCCTAGCGTAGTTACTGCGCTGCGACCAATTCGGCTACCACCAATACCGACAAATCAGGCACGGTTCACAATTTTACGGGTGTTAAAATCGGACCGATTGTGAACCCTGTCGGTAGGTGCAGATACGGTAGGTATATAATTTATAAACTATCTAAAATTAATACGTTATTATTGTAAGCAGTTCACAATTTATCGACAGCTTACAATCTCGCGAGATATATTTATAAACTAACGGGAACACCGTTAGTTACAATCATATGGTGACATATAACTATTTTCACACCTACTATCACATTATTCCATACATATGTAGGTACCTATTTATATTTAGTAGAAATGATTGCTCTTGGAAGAATATCGAGCATCGACGAACGTGTCACGGGACACTATCAGCTAGACGGATCGACGACCTAAAGAACCCAGCTGGGTTTGACTCAAGCCTATAGGTACGTCGATTCGTTAGGTAGGTACACAGTTAGTGTAACCATTGTTCCAATTGGTAAATAGAAACACTTCTGCCCCAGATATGCTATAAAAATAAGCTACGACGAACTCTACGAGCCAAGGATCAATGATTTTCTGAACTTTGCTTTGCCAATATGACTGTGCTTAAAGACAAGCACTCTACCTACTTAGTGTGCATGTGCTATGCACACTAACCACAGTTCTTGTCTTTAAGTATCATTTTATTGATATTATATACAAAACATCTACACATTTTCTCGGGCAATGACTACGGTGAAGATAACAACATCATCCACAACATGGACGCACCGGATTTAAAGTCTATTATTGAAGTTGACTCAAAAAGTACACAATCAAAGCTCAAAACCGAAACCACACGGACGTCTTAAACTAAATGATAAATCATTTTGTTTCTATAAGTAGGTTTGTACAAACATTTTTACACGTCAATCATATTTTTTTAAACTAGATGAGGTCGGCGTTTCCTATCTGACTACTCTAAGAAAGGCCGAAACAAACTCAGAGGTCATAGTCTCTTTTAAAGTCCAGACATAATCTTGGTCAGATCATGTGAAGACCATGTAGATGATATAGATTGGTGTTTGAAATGGTCTTTTGAGGAAAGAACCACACAGATTGAGTAGACCTGTCCAGTCAGTGCACGCATTGGTAAAAAATCGTGCAGCTCAACTCAAAACTTGAGCTCAACGAAAAATAATTACGTAATTCGCGCCGTAATCACTGAGAAATCGGTGATATGCCTACATGAAAAAAAAAGCTGTATTTTACTAAACCGCCTTAAGGCTGCCCGCCCACGTCCGATATAATCGGTGACCGACTTTTGTAGGAAAAAATAGAACGCACTTATGGCAATGGTGCAACGCACACGCCCTAATAAAATTCGATCCAATTAGGTATCGGTGAAAAATGGAACGTTCGGTCACCGACAGCCTGCAGCTGTCCGCATACACTTGCTAGGGCAGGACGTTGTGTCAGTATCATTGCTCAGCGATGGAGATCGATTAGAAGAAGTAGAAAAGCGGCCTGCTTTATACGACACAGGATTGACCGAGTATCACGATAGGAACAAAAAGAAAACATTATGGGAAGAAATATGCTTTTAATTAAATTCTAGTTGGGCAACGTATAGCAAAATAGAAAAAACAAGATTCGGTAAATAGATCCCATCATATTTATTCAAGACCAATGACAGTAGCTCATCAAACGTATTAATTGACATTCTATAATATTTAAAAACTTGTCTGGTTGATGTCTCAATCAGCATGGCGAACATCTCTGAGAGCGTATTGGATCAAACCAGAACTTTCTTTTCTCTCTTCTGTTCCACAAAAACCAAACACAAACCATCAGGTACCTAAATCCACCTTCCTCCTTTTATGCATGGCATGGTATACGTTCTCTCTGTCCATGACGTGCTGCTTCCTCGATAGCCACAGACAAAGTGATGGACGTGTACATTGAGTCGGTCACAAGAATCGGAGGAAAAATCGGCCCGATTATCGGTGCTACAAAAAATCTGACGTGGACGTGCCTTAAGTTTACAATGCAGTGTATTTACTTTTTACTTTACATTCCCAGCCCTAGAGCTAGAAAGTACGCCACAGATGACTACTAGTTAGAGACGTGTTTTTTTTTAATTTCAGCAAATAAACTATGCGTAATTGTTAATATGTAAATAAACTGTAATAAGACATAAAATATTATAAATAAACATTGTATTTCATTAAATATGGATGGCGTATACGGCAGCTTCACACCTTTACCTCCCCTTAAAACTTGCGAAAGCACGACGCGCGAAAATAGCAGCAAATTAAATAGATTCACAAATATTTTATTAATCGATTAATTATTTACGAAAAAAAATTCGACTTCAAGTATAATAAAAATTATAGTAATTTTTTAGGGTTCCGTAGCCAGATGGTAGGAACCCTTAGGTATAATTTTGTCATGTCCGTCTGTCGGTCCGTCCGGATGTAACAACATCCAAAGTACTCGGATACTATTTGTACATACTATTTCGATGAAAATTGGAAATAAGGTAGGTATTATGGGAGGGAGGGATGAAAACCAATTACTTAAATGCACACGAGCGCGTATGTGTGTGGTAAATACTGGTATTCAGCTGAATCCAGTTTGACTGAAAGCCGACCCTAACATAATGATGAACCTTATGGGATATCGCTGATCTCATACTTAAAAAGTATTACGATGTTTCTACAGGACTTTAAAAAAAAATGCTGTTGGTATTCTTTAATATTTTTTTTTTCACATGCAACGAAAATATATTTATTGATATATAACTATTTAGACTAGGTACTTACTAAATTAAATGACTAACTATACAAATAAATAAAAATTACTTTTATAATTAAATTAAATAGTTTTTGATGTGTGTGCATGTGCGTGCATGTAGGTACTCTAATTACGGAACCCTTCACTTTGCGTGGTCCGACACGCACTTGGCCGGTTTTTTAGTTTTGACGCTACCTACTTACTGAGGTACAAAATGCAAGCGATAGCCTGTTGCCAACAAAATAATATAAGGAAAAATACAAAGCATCCTTAGAAAATCCAGTGGAAGAATAGGGAAAACTCCCAGACATGAAGAAGTACCTACCGATTTGTTTCAGTATTAAAATTATTAACAAAATAAGTTTGTTAATAAAATAATTGTCACATTATATAAAAAATATAAAAAGTATTACGCATTAATTAAAAATACTGTGCTAAAGAGTCAGTAACAAAGAACGTGCCTTATCGTCGGGACCTCTGACATACATTCGACGCAGAGCAAGTGTAAGAACATTGCACTTCCTACTTTATAATAGAGCATGAAAACGAGTTTCTTATTAGAATCTTACTCATTAACTATTTCAGTACCTATTATCTCATCACAATTCAGTATATATCTAAGTAGTATCTACTAGTACTTAGCATGAGCATAATCAGCATATAGGTAGTGTTCCCACTGCTGGGACACAGGTCCCCCCTCTCTGTGAGAGGGAATGGGCTGTAATCCATCATGCGGGCCCAGTGCGGTAGATGTCATACTCATGTCTTCGAATTTTAGATTCTAGAATTTGCTGGTTTCCTCACGATGGTTCCTTCACCGTTTTGAGAGCAGTGGTGATGAAATATGTAGTTTATTTATTTACACAAAGTAAAACGCCTGCCTGGGTTCGAACCACAACTCATAAGTCGCGGCCGTTACCACTGGGCCACCACTGCTTATCTAGTACTTAGTTATATACTAAACTGTGAACTTAGCAAGGTACAAGAAACACCTTATGTATTTAAATCTATATTTTGCCAAAATGTATAATAGCGTAGGTATTGTTCATGAGGCGAAATGGATTTAGCAGTGTGGTTTATGGTTGAAGATGATGTCAGCGTTTTGCATTACATCATCTTTTGAACAAACCAGACGTTAAGCACAGCTTCTTCATTCTAGGTTTATTACATTCAAATGGAATTGTATCCTTTAACAACATGTGTAGGTATCTGTTAAAATCATTCAGTCAGTGTAAAAGTAATAATTCTGTCAACAGTTATAGAATCGGGAATTAGTGTATGGTTTCTATGTATAAGTAAATGCCAATGTAAGTGCCAATATTTTTAATAACTATCTTCCTATATATCTCTTACGCAAGCAATATTCGTTAAACGGGCCATATTATAGGTTGTAAGTGTTGTTACTGTAAGTACGGTACTGCACGTTTTCGGAAAGTAAGTAAATCCTATGGCTAGCTAGACACAGTTACCTAATATATTATGACCCTAGATTAGCACAATACTCGCAGACTTCTGGGGATATGATACTTTTTCTTACTTCCTCAAGGTGTCTACTCGTGTGCTCAAGAGGAGTATCTAGTTATTAAACAGTTATATTATTATATAAAATAAAAAATTGATAAGTAGACAATAATAGACTCAGTGTGTTACTTGTGTGACATAGACATAGAAAGTATACAACACGGTCTCAGTTTATTAAAGTCACAATTTCAAAGTATCAAATAACAACATTGCTAAATTTGCATGACGACGCAGTGCAATAGAGCTGTGTCGTACTACTTTTAAATTAGCAGTTTATTGCGACGACTGTTAGGGCTAAGTTTTGAGCCAGAGAATTGAATGATCTGTTGTCACAATTTAGATTGTTTCAATTAGTTATTGTTTATCACAGTCATCTAAGTAAAGTTCATGCAATGACCTAAATGTGTCGATTAGCCTGAGACGTCTCTATAATTAGCATGCAACCGCCTTTACACTAGTATCGGCACTGCATTGATTTTTTATTGCAACTACGGTACGGTCAGATAAATACTACTTAGTTGATAGGTACATAAAGATAAGATTTAATAGTTATTTGTTATACAAGAGTGCAAAGTTGCTTTTTAACCGCGTGCTCAATTTTGATGACCGAGCAAGCGAAGGATTCTAAAATTGAATCACGAGCGGAGCGAGTGATTCAAAAGTTAGAATCCTGAGCGTTAGCGAGGGAATCAAAAGAGCACGAGGTGAAAAATCTTTGCACTCGAGTGCAACACGTAACTTTTCATCCCACCTCAGCGAGGAAATGACTAAATGCAAAAAAAAAACATTTACAATCACAAGATACTTTTATTTCACTTTAGGTATTAACTACTACATTATGATAGGTAAGTATTACAGAATAATCTTTAAATTATAACAAATAATACTTAGGTATAATTAAGAAAAATTTAAAGTAACGTTGCTACAGTTACTTAAGTTGAGTGTAATATTTTTCTTAGGTACTGTAATGTTAGTGTTGGTGACTTGTGTACTGTTTTTCGGTAAACTATCTGTCATGCTTAATAGTTGTACCGATTCATCGGATTCCCTTGGCGTAAATGTTGGCGAGAGAGAGCGATGGTTAGGTGTTTCGTAACGGCTCATTTTTGATGTAGAAGGGCCAGTCCAAGGATCTGACTGAGGCTCTTTCAGTGTAATGGCTCCTACGATGCCTTTACAAATTTTAGACTTATTTTGGATGGAATCCTCTATGTATCCCTCTACAACCGCATTGGACTTCCAGCCTCCATGGCGCTTAAGGGACAGGAGATCAGCTCCTGAATCGGCCAAAAGTGTGGCTGAAGTTCGTCGGAAACAATGACCCGTGTACAAAAGGGGTTCTGGAAGTTCAAGAAATTTTGCTATTTCTCGTGGGATACTGCCAATTTTATTAGCACCCATAGGCTGTCTAACACACTTTTCGTTGCGATATTGTAAAAAAAATCGATTGATTGGAGTGTTAGGCGGGCGTAAGGCTTGATATTTCTCAACAATTGTTAGGTATTCCTTGCGAATGACGAAGTTGCGGTCTCTTTTTGTCTTTGTATTGGGTAAATTAATTAATAGTAAGTCATCTGAATGTTTCTCAATGTTTTTGACATTAAGTTGTGTTAGTTCATTAGTTCGACATGCTCCGTTTATTCCAATAATAAGAACAACCTCTAACGTAAAGAGTAGTAGATAAATTAATAAAATTGATATGCATGCATAATTATGCTTATCAAAATCTATTAAGTACGTATTAGATTATGTTAAGTAGTTGATTAATATAGGTACTTAAGTAGATACTGAATGTCCAACTGACTTACTTTTGTCGCCAAATAAGTATACGGAATCAGGTGCTTCGTTAAGAAGCTTTTCAATTTCAGATGCTGGTAAAACCTTCGATTTTTTTGGTTGATGACATGATGAGGCTCTTTTTAAAAATGCCACTAATTTAGGATAGGTTTCGATATGTATGTCTTTTTTCATCTTTATTGTTGCTTTTAGCATTGAATACGTACTCCATAGAGTGCTTGATTTCTTGGTTTCGGATAATTCAATAAAATATGCCAGCAAAACGTTTTCTGAGAAAGTTTTGGCTCCTTTAGCTTGTCGCCACGTGTTAAACATATCGTACTGTTTCAAATACTTCTCGCGTGATTGTTGAGGGAGAAAGCTCATTTGCGCATTAATAACAGTTTCAGTCAATTCTGTTGGCGTTTACAAATAAACTTCCTCGTCACTAGAGCCACTCATATTACTTATTTTAGGTATTTCACTTGTTTTCAAGTTTCTTGTTTTTAACCGGTTATAACAATATGACGTGAAAAGAAAATGAAGCGCGCAAAGCAAATTAGAAAAAAAGTACACCAAGAAGTCTGAGTTTTTAACAAATTAAAAAAGGTTGTATGATAAATTCGGCACCATGGAGGGAGAAGTAAATAGGTTTAATGATGTTTTGAATTCACAAACTTAGTGCACACGATGTTCTAAATTCAATTTACTTTATCCTCTAGCGGATAAAAACGGCTTTTGCACTCAGATATCGAAGAGCAAAAATACTCTTTCCGAGATGGGGGGATGAAAAGCTACTTTTCTTCTTTCTAATAAGAAAACCGCATCACCCTAAGGTAGACTGGTAGAAAATGCCCAAGGAATTAAGTCCGACTTTGTACCTACAGTTTTTACATGAGCATAATTTTTTAATAAATAAACACCCCCTACTATCTACTGTGGGAACTACATTGATATCAACATATAAAATACATACCTAGTATAAAATGGAATATTATTATGCAAGCGTGGAAAGTTTATCATTATACACGAGTATCAAACGACATTTTTTTCGTAACACTTAATTTATGTGTACTTAAATGTATTTGGTCAGAACCGAGTATTTTAAGATAGAATAGATATACGTATCTACGTACTCCACAGCTGGGCTCGTATTTATTTGCCATTTCATTGAAATACCTAAGCCAAAAATAAGTACATCCTCAGAAAATAAATGGGCATTTTTGTTGTTCAAAATGATTTTCTTTTAAAGGTTGCAAATGATGCTACATATTTTTCCATTACTTATGATGGAAACAGGCTGTTGTTTTCATTTTGTGCCTCAGAAAGTATAGCAAGTTTGTTGAATAGTCGCTATAACATGTCTGTCTGTGTTACCGCTCAGTTCTTCTAAACTGCACAATGGATTTTTTTGATGCGGTTTTCACAATTATTTAGAGAATTTATTCCGGACGAGGTTAATGTAAATGTATACTTAAATAAATCTCGATGCTTTGACACGACGACACATCGGGCCGGTACCTATATTGCACCCGTGCGAAGCAATGATTGAAATGAAATGATTTTATTTTTTGTAAGTAGGTTTGTACAAACACTTTTACACGTCAATCATGTTTTTTTTTTAAACTAGATGAAGTCGGCGTTTCCTATCTGACTACTCTGAGAAGAAAGGCCGAAACAAACTCAGAGGTCACAGTCTCTTTTAAAGTCCAGACATAATCTTGGTCAGGTTATATGAAGACCATGTAGATCGATGTCTGAGGTGGTCTTTTGAGGAAAGTCAATGTGCGTGTTGCTAGTATTAATTATTACCTACTAGCTGTCCTGTTGCCCGCGACTTCGTCTGCGATTCAGGATAAAGAGTAGCCTATGTCCTTCTCCAGGTCATGGTCTACCCATGTGTCAAATTTCATTCAAATCCGTTCAGCCGATTTAGCGTGAAGGCGTAACAAACAAACTTACTTTCGCATTTATAATATTACTAGCTGCGCCCCGCGGTTTCACCCGCATAAGTGTCGGCTATAATTATGTTAATCTAGGGTGTCAGCTACCTCCATACAAAATTTTATCAAAATTGGTCTAGCCGTTTGAGCGTGAAGAAGTAACAAACATATAAACACACCCTCACACACTCACAAACTTTCGCAATTATAATATTAGTGTGATAGTGTGATTACTAGCAGCGCCCCTCGGTTTCACCCGCGTAACTCTCGATCCTGTGGGAATATCGGGATAAAAAGTATCCTAGATGTGTTAATCCAGGAAATGTATATCTAAGTATGTGCCATAATCTCAAATCTGTTCAACGGTTTACGCGTGATCGAGTAACAAACATTCCAACATCATCGCAATCTTTCACATTTATAATATTAGTAGGATGGTATTAGGAGGTAAGGAGATTTTTCAGCTTATTGAGTTTGAAAGGATTTGTGTTAACCTGGCAGGCTACGTGCACACCGAAAGCAAAGCTTGCACTTGCGTTTAGTTTTTGGTGGGAAACGTCAGTATAAAAGTGGGTCTGGACAAAATATTAATTACGAAAAGACCAGAATGAAAAAAAAAAAAAACAGTACAGTAGGTATGTAAATATTAGGTTGCGTTGTTATAGTCTGCAGCTGTGCAGATTAGGCTGAGGGCCTGAATAATATGCTTCAATGTTCGGTGTTGCTATAGGTGGTGTGGCTTCCGGACAGAGCGCGTGGGCGGCGAGCGTTCCGTCCTCGTCCGCCGCACCGTTTGCGCACGCAACTGCTCCAACGTGAAACAGTGTTGGAGTAGGTATTAGTTTACGAGTAACGAAGAAGCTACGTTGGAAGCACTTGCAGCTGTTTCGTTACCTAGATGCTGAGAGGGTTTGACCGACTTCTAAAAGATTAATATACCTAATAATAACATAAAAATCCATACTAATATCACAGTATAAAAACCATAAGACTGTGCTAATATTATGTAGTTAGATATTAACATTACAATGTACAAAGGCGTTTGAATTTTATTTTATTTTTCATACTCCAACTAAGCATTTCAGCTGGGAATTGGGGTTCTGAGTTGTAAACATGAATATAAACAAGGCATTTGTTTCCATTATCAAAACGAAAGAGTAGGTGTAAAATACTTCCAACTCGACTAACTATCCTCGTTTTCATTAGCCATTAATGACATGACAACATACATAATATTATGGCAGCACGCGATTATAGAACGGGTGAGTCATTGGTTGCAATTCAAGGAACAGGCTGGTTAAACAATCATTGCAGTGTCCAACGCGATAACGACCGTTCGCACATCCCGCAGCCCGCGAACGCCCCCGCCCCCCTTCGCCCCCGCCCGCCCGCTGCCTCTCGCGCCCTGCCTCCACGTGTATGAGCCGGCACATGCTACACTGTTTAATTACTTAATACCAGTGTTATGATTAACTGCAAAGTATTTTTACAAACTAACTGTGATTGTATGATTAATAGTTGATTATGTAGAGCAGATCCACGGAATAGATAAAGCAGATCTAAGCAGCAGCTGGGCTACGAAGCTAAGGAAAGACAAGAACTTATTTGCATACCGCCCTACTGGATTTTCGCAGAATGTTGTTGAATTATACAAGATTTAAACTAGGTATATTGTTAGATATAAATCAAATAGCTAATTCCGCGTGGTCACTACTGCAAATAGATTACCTACCCTAGCTCATTAGGTACTTCCAGTTCCCCAGACTTTGCGAAATCGCGACTGTCACTAGCACAACTGGCGAAATCGTTATTCATCCTACGTAGAGCTACTTTATGATTTTGTAGAAAATGCCATGCTGATGTGATCCAGGATACATTTTTAACTAGTGCGCAAACTAACGAATAAAAAAATCAGCTGGTCCCTACATTTTGACGAGTTAGGTATACGAACATAAATGTAGGGAACAGCTGATTTTTTTTTTCGCGATTTCAGGTTTGGTCCCATAGTAAAAGTTGTTCATAATGATGAGTACAATGATCTCCTATGAGTTAAGTGATAAACTAATCGCCACATTGTATATTACCTGATGCTGAATTCATGGTTACAGTTTGCGCACTCGGCACTGGTTAAAATTTTACCCTGTATTGGGTACCTAACTAGCAGACAATTTTGGGAGATCGAACAAGTGTTCATGAGCATGACGTGTTTGTATCTAATAACAATGTGTAGGTGTAGGTTAGTACCTACTAGTATTATTTATATACAAGCTATTAATTATTATTATTGAAACTATGTCAAAAGTAAAAAAAAACGGAGCATACAGTGGAGATTTACGAGCATTTACCGGAATCTGGTGACCCCGTCGGCTCATAAACGTGTTCCCGATATACGCCGCCCCGACTCCGGGCATGCGGCGCGCGACACGCTTGCGTGCCAGTCCAGTTGCCACTGCAGCTTCGAATACTTAGTTATCTTTAGTTTGCTATAAACCAATACATGTTTTAGGTAGTAAACGATTTTATTTAAAGAATTCCAATGACAACTATTGACAAACCGACGCGGAAAGATGATACGGAATTACGGATATAGGTTTGCATTGACTTATTTATTACTTACTAGAGTTTATGGCTTTTGATTGACATTGATGGGGGGGGGGGGCGCAGTTGGTAAACATATTGTGTAAAATTGTTTTGTGAAAATTGTATTGAAAACTTAATACATGGCGCCGCCGTTAGTAGATTCTTGTACAACTTTAAGTTGCTATTTACTATGGGTTAAATGGCTTAAAGGGAAAAGGGCAAAAAGGTGAGATAACAACGATTAATTATAAAAAGCCCACACAATTACCTATAAAAATACATCCTGTTTAGGCTGTAGGTACCTAAGTACCTAACCGGAACCTGAAAACGTAATCGTTTGTAACAAGTCAAGCGCGCTAACCGGAGCTTTTGCAGTGTGATGCTAAGCTTTACGACAATACGCATGACGCGATGCTTTGAAGTACTTTGACGCAGCCGGCCTGAATTATATTTACGTTTTCATTATGGTTTCCTTAAATAAATGCAGTAAATAATGATTATGTTAAAGAATTAAAATGTTTTTTCTTGAATTTGAATTAAAAGTGCATTATTGCACGGTTTTTAGGTTCACAATGCACTGACGCCACAGCAAGGAATATTAAAATCATCAATAAGTATTTAACTACAACTCTCTAAGTAAGTTTTATTTCAGTAATTAAGTATTTACCTATGCCTTCGATAAGTAGGTACAATTGACTATGATAATAACTGCAATGAGTAATCAGATAGCAGTATTATTATGACAGATCATCTAATTATCTAATGTTGGTTAGGTAAGTATTATCTTGTCAAAGTTTTAATCATTACCTATAAACATTGTTAGGCCCAGCACTTTCCAACTGGCATCATACTGTCAGCGACCTGCACTAAATATAAACTTGGAACATAGCTGCACATTCAACTAGCTTTTGTTACAGTACTGAAACTATTGACCTATTTCACTTTACTGGAAGTAAGCAATAACTTTCAGTGCAACGCTCGCACCATAAAACCCACTCGTGAGTAATCGAAGCGCGGACGTAATACAGACTGAGAAATTAGTAACTCTGTGTCTATGCTCAGCTGCTTGCTATGTATCCGGGATAAGGAAATAATTAGATTCAGATGTAACACACAAGTGACACAAGGTACCTACCAGTTACTTGAAAAAAAAAAACAACGGCACTCCGGGAGTGCCGACAGAAGTGAAAACAAAACACAAACAGAATAATTTGCCATCACTCGCTGATATACCTATCGGATATACGTTAAAACCGAGTAAGTACATCCCGAGGACAGCCGAACACATCCGAAGCGGGTATTTTTTGAATCGTCTTTTATACAAAACACGCGCGGTGTCGCTTAGGGTAACAGTGGCGCGAGTTCAATTGTTTTTTCCCATCTCAAAAAAAGCCCAACGCGTCTCAAGAAGTTTTCACTTCAAAAATTTGGTGGAAATCCTGTTCCTCCATAGGCTTCTTGGTTATGTACATAGCTAGTACATTAACCGGGAAGCTTAATAATGATCCTCGAATTCTTATTAATCACCGGTGCGATACCTTTCGAAGATCGACCGATCTATACACAGTTACCGATAATGAGGGCAATATGTGGCAGAGGTCGAGCAACCTTAGCAAGTCGTACCAGTCTTGCTATGCAAGGAGCTAGCAATGTCTAGAGCAGAGGCCACAATTTGATATCATGTAAAACGAACCTGATTGCTCGTTATTATAACGTTTCCATTCTGCAAGCAAGCAGTAGCGCTTGCGAACACTATACCTACAAGGCAGTCCATTTATATACTTAAGTAAATATTTGTTATTATTAGATATTTTATTCATTTTTTTATTTTTCTTCCGAGTCAATCGATTAAAACATGTCTATCACAATCATGGTATTGTTACATTTGTGGTCTTTCCGAGCTAGTCACAATTTAAAACGCGGGGTGGGTGTTACACTTACAAACATAACGTTCCGGAACTGGCGGACGATTTAAAAAAGACTAAAGTACCTATGCGTTGTGGAACTTTTTTTCGCTCAATGGGTGTTTTTGTTCTTTGAGCTCACAAGTCGTTAAAACTACTCACTACAGTTTGAACACTGTATTATAGACGGAATAAATATTGATTACTACCTACAGTAGGTACATTTTCGTTGTGACATATAGGAATTGTAACAAATGGATTAGACGCCTATTTGACCCTAAAGTTCTACAGTCTGCGACAACACAACAAACGCGAAACAAATGAAAAACGGAACATAGGTTTTATAGGTTTTATAGGTTTTAGGGTGTTTGTATGTTTATTGGAATGACTGAATAGGTTCCCAGATAATCATCTTTATTTCTAGAAGGACCTAATTGTCACAACAAAGTTAGCTTTTAATAGGGAGTGTGCACTTAACTTTTCTAATGTGTTTCTTTCTAAGACATGTGCCTGATTTAATTATGTACCTATATGTGAATGTAGCCGTGCACATAAATGCATAGCAGCGATATCGACAGAATATAAAAATGAGGAATATGGAATACTTCCCTTTGGGTTCAACGTTCTGTACCAGTCTACGTCACGATGATAAAAGAGTAACTCATGAATGAGCTCGTGCATTGACAGGGCGACTCACCCCGGAATAGTGAATAGTACCTATAACTAAACGTGCACCGACGCTTCTGACTTTATCTAACAAAATGTTACATTTATAGATAAGTATTATTATGTAAGCAAGTGCCTACCTTTCATAGGGACTAGGGTTGACAAGAGACATACCTACCTAGTAGGCCATTGTTAAAACTCCGAGTGGCATTCATTTTGTTTTTCTTCTTCTTAGGATTTTCTTTTAACAATAACTATTTTAAGGAGTATTCCTAAATCGGATATAAAATAGGAATATTTAGGTAAGTAGGTATTATTACTACTAGGAGGTACCTACTTAAAAAACTTGATCGAAAACTACCCAATATACCTAATTGGTACCAATTATATTGGGTAGCCGTACGCGAGTAGGTATTTAAACTACCCAATATAATTGGTACCAATTATATTGGGTAGCCGTACGCGAGTAGGTATTTATATTGGGTAGCCGTACGCGAGTAGGTATTTAAAGGTCTTGCTTTATCTGTTGTCGTGAATTTATCAACGCGACACACAAAACCTTATATACCTACTTATAATCATTTACAGATACCAATTCGTGGGAGTTATGTTATTATTTCGGCAATAATTGCAAAAATTGTATTTTATACATAACGACAAGTTGATAGCAGCAACTTCCTGTCACTTTGATAACAGATGCCGCTGTTTGTGTCGCGGCCTCGTTTTTAAAGCTTTGTCAATGGATGCTGATTTTGACCCAATTTATAACCGTTTGATTGATAGACCGCGGCACAGATCTCAATTTTGCGCATGTTGCCGAGTTGCTGCCGTGATTCCCGGAATTAATACTTCCTAACAGGATATGAGCCATAGATAATGTAAACGGACATTATCAGCTTTGAACATGGTCAAGTTAGATACCTACAAGTTCACAGTAGATCTCTATATATCAATTACATATTTGAATCAGTAACGTAACGACTGGACAACAAAGTCTATAATTAATAATGTACCTACTTATTTAGAATGATCAACCATTTAGTTCAGGGGACTCAAAATAACTGTTTTTACCTAAGTACATGAAACTGAATGTTGAATGTTGTTGTTGGACAAGGAGTTCAGGATGCATGTCACGTGTGCCAATTTAAGACAGACTTAAAAAAAAGGAGGAGGTTATTACATACAATGAGTCTGTTCAAGAAACTGATATCGTGACTTTAGGTTCAAGAATGACTTCTGAGCAATTAACTAGGTTTGTGGATGTTGTTGGTGCGTGGTATGACGTAATATACAAAGTCCTCCTCTGAATCCATTGTTAAGTAATTAGGTACTAAGGGTACTATTAGGTAGCATCTCACCCTCCCCTCATTCACCCTCTTAGGGGTGGAATTTCGAAACACTTTCTTACTGGATACCTACTCTTCACAAATAACACACCCTCCAAATTTCATGTCTCTAGGACCCGCGGTTTAGGCTGTGCGTTGATATATCAGTCAGTCAGGACTTTGAATTATATAATTATGATCTATAGATACTTTTCCGGGTTATAAAGTACCCAGTGTGGTGCAGAATATTAAAGAATAATTATACCAAGTTTCATCGTAATCGAACCGGTAGTTTTTGCGTGATGCCTGAACAAAGACGGACAAAAAAAAATTTAATCACATTTTTGGGTTCGGTGTCGGTCTAGTAACACCCTGCCATTTATTTTTTTAATATTTTCAATGTACAGAATTTTCACTTCTACAGATTTATTATAAGTATAGATTTGAATTCAATTGTTTTGGGCTTAGGAATCATTGAAGGTAGGTAGAGGTACCTACCCACTTCATCGATTTGGGTTGATTTGGGAAAATTGAAGATATACCTACCAATTTTTTTAAGAACCGTCTCTTTTTGGGGTTTACGCGTGTAGATATCACACTAATATTATAAAGGCGAAAGTTTGTGAGTGTGTGAGTGTGTGTGTGGGGGTGTGGGGGTGTGTTTATATGTTTGTTACTTCTTCACGCTCAAACGGCTGGACCAATTTTGATAAAATTTTGTATGGAGGTAGCTGACACCCTGGATTAACATATAGGCTATTTTATCCCGATATTCCCACGGGATCGACACTAATGCGGGTGAAACCGATGGGCGCAGCTAGTAATTACATAAAACATATAGGTACATTTACAGAAAATACTCCTTCAGACCTTTCACTAGATTTTGTTTTTGCAGTATTACTTACCATCTTAAATAAAGCCGCCATGTTGGATTTTATATGACATCATATACCCGCGGAAGAAGACAAAGCTTCCAACAATACCTCTTTTATTAAAATACGACTAGTGGTTCAGGACTTAAGGGGGAACAGATGAACATAGGTATATACGAACGTACATACATACATAGTCTGTTAAAATTACAAGCGTTCCTTGCGGCTTTGTCGTAGTCGGGTAAAAAGCGCAAGAGCCCTCAACAGATACCTATGTGATTGTTATTTGCTTTTTGCTTTGATTCCATAGTCTACGACTATAATTTGGATGGACACAGTAACTAGGTCGAATCTTTATAATTATTAGGATTTCATATAATAATCATGCGTCATTCATCCGTCAGTTTATCGGGGGTTATAACCTTAAAAATCAAAATTAGTTTAATTATTGGTGATAAGATAATACAGTGCTTCTGGAAACATGAATCTATTCAAATAATGGAACGTTATAAATAGCGAACATGTTCAATGATACCTATATGTTTTACTAAGAGTATTAGACCTCCGCATAGTTCAAAAAGCTCAAAATAAGCTACGATAACAGTGGTACAGAAGAGTTGATGAAGATACTTTGACACTAGAAGCACGGAACAAGAGATTTTAAGTAATTACATAGCATTTTTAGGTCACGAGGCTATGAAATGATAAACGATGTTGTTGCCAGTTGATATAACGTAAATAAAAACTTATAATATTATGACAATAGTGCAAAGGTTACCGTAACATCTGATTATTGGAGTAAAGTTGTTTTAAATTATATATTTGTATTAAGCAATATTCAATTCATAAAATGTTATTAAGCTTTGGTGTAGATATCTAGGTAATTCATAAAAAGCAAGATGTTGGCAGTATTATCAGTAGGTAGGTGGTAGGTACTCTAACTAATTGCCCCGTTGGTGTCGTGGTCGCAAGTGCGACTGCTGAGCCTGGGATCCTGGGTTCGATTCCCGGGTCGGGCAAAGTGTTATTCAGTTTTTCCATTAGGAATTTCTTAGTAACAGACCGGAGTTTGGAAGTTGGCGGTGTGATACCTCCGTGCCTCGGAAAGCAAGATAGGCCGTTGGTCGTGCGCCTGATCTGTCTCCGGTCGTGTCGGATTGCCGTCCCATTTGTGCATCGGACTATGAGAATGAGGGAAGAGGGAAAGCACCTGTGTCTACGTGCACACTTGTGCACTACAATGTCTCCCGCGCCGAAGGCCAGTCTCCGTTGAGATTGGCCGCCGTGGCCGAAATACTGTCTGGAGGACTTTATTTATTTATTTAGGTAGGTACTGCCTACCTACAGTAACTACACTCCTAGAGGAGCGTTTCCGTCATATTTATTATATTTGTATTTAAATACTTAAATAATGGATTAAGATACAATATAATTATAGAAGATCCGATCAAGTTAATATGGACGAAGAAGAGTCAATCCTAGATTTGACTTGGATTGGATCCTAAGTACATAGTTGTTTTTGCTACGTAGGGTCTACGCAGTGCTACGCAGGGTCTACGCCCTAGTCTACGGAGCCTCTACGCTACGCTACGTCAGCGCAGCGACAGTAATGTTTCATGACCCACAATGATTTTAGAATATTTAGGTATAGGTAGGTTCAGGTCGGTCTAACTAGTTTATTTGCCGACACGTGTTAAAAAAATCCACTAGCCACACCACACTAAGTGAACTACATGCCACATATCTAAACCATGTATATTGTTAAGCGTATGTAATATGTGCCCCTGACGACAAAGGTCACTTGAGTCGCTTCACAATATCAACCTTAAATCTTTTGCTGGCTCAGTTATTGACAACCTAAATCAAGAAGGTATAAAAGGGTCGTTTTCGCGATCGTGACGTAACCCCACGCTGCAGTGTATCACGTGTCCGACAACATGCTTATAAAATTTGATTAGACACTAGCTTTTGCTCGCGGCTTAGCCAACGTGGAGGTCGGAAATTATCCTACGGTTACGTACCTACTATCGCACCAAGATAAAAAGTCTCTAACCTAACCTAACCCACGTCACGGTCTACCTGTGTTACCAAATCCGTTAAGCCGTTAAGGCGCGAAAAGGTAACATACAGACAGACAGAGAGACAGAGTTTGTATGTTACCTTTTGTTTTATTCATATTTATTATTAATAATAATCTATGAATGTAATATTTTGAAACCTATGTTCATATTATGTTACATCGACCTATGAATGTAATATTTTGAAACATGCATTCATATTATGTTACATCTACCTATGTATGTATTTCATTTACATTATATTCTATGCATGTTACAAATTAAAGTCGCTTTTCGTGTCTATCTGTGTGACCGCGTAAAGGCTTTTGATACGGTTTTCGCCATCAGTTGCAGAATTTATTCCGGAAGGCTTATGTATACAGCGTGAAATTGTAATGGTTGTTTTCCCGCGGCAGAACGATTTGTACTCAGTAGTGCTACCGATTCATGGAGTTAAATTATTATTATTTTCAAATAATTATTAAAATATGATCTCAACTCGAAAGCAAGAGAATCAATAGTAACTCACGTGCGCCCCTAACATCTTTGCAGGTAGCAGGACGACCACGCGCAGTCGTCTTTTTGCGCTGTAGCTATACTATTGGTTCGAGATCGCGTTCGAGTGTGGTTTTTCACAATTGTAGATCTGTCATTTTTTAATACTTCATTTTTATAAATCGATTGTACTATCAAGACAAAATCATTTCGCTTCGGGAAAACAACCATTGAAATTTCACGCTGTATAAAACACTAAAATTAAACTTCTATAATAATGAAATCTTGATAGTTTGTCAAGTCGTATAAACCATGCGAGGCATGATCGTGTCGCTAGTTAACCAACTGCAGCCGCTCATTCTAGATCAACATTTTCAATTTCCTCCACTTGCATTGTTTTGTTGGTGGGTTCCCTAATAGGTCTATGTAAACCTGTATTATGATAATAATTAAGAACACAGATAGTTTACACACAGATACTTTTTATCCCGGTAGTACGTTTCCGTGGGATAAATTTCGGCCTCCACGCGGGCGGCGGGGCCAAGCCCCGGGCAATTGTTAGTTAGGGCATAAGTATTAGGAAATCTGTAGTCATCGATGACCACAGATAGCTACTTACTGACTCTAATATTGCTTTGATTTGCGTTCATTTACACCGTATTGTGAAATTGATACCTCAATGAAAAGCGAGAAGTTACATAGTTACCCTAGTTGGAATCTAATTCTTTAGCTGATTCAGATGCTGAGATTTAATAATGAGAGTTGCACCAATACATATAGGTAGGTGTGTTATACCTACTTAATTTATTGACAGAAAAGAATTTGTTTGTTTGAGTTTTGTTGTGTTGAAATTCCTCCTATGACCTAGATCCTAGAGATACGGCTTCCGGGATGAAGCCGTATTTCTAATCCTACGCCGCCTGTTTGTGTGTATGTCACAGGGCTGTTTCTATTTTATTTGTAACCGTTGGGTTTTTAACCTTTTGACCGCCACAGACGTGTATAGACGTCAAACCAAAATGTGCCCAGCACGCCACGGTTCGACTACATGACAGATTTGGACGCCGAGGGCACGTTTTTGATTTTTTGACGTGTGGCGGTCAATAGGTTAAATAATACGTGTTAAAGGGCTTAAAGGCGTTTTTTGGCAATTAATAGGCTTAAAGCGACCTGTACGTCTCATTTCGAGCCGTAACTACTAAGTTAGAGTAGGCAGAGCGGTTGTATACTGGAGGCATATTATATATGTTATATATAAGACATTAAAGTTATTCGCAGGACTTGCGACGTTGAAGGTGTTGTGTGCACTTTTAACATTCTCGCAGTTTTACCTGTAGTTAAGAGACCTATCCAGTGACCTTAGTGATGCCGAGATATTTTGAATGGGTATTGTGGATGATTGTCCTCCCCTGACATGTGATATTGAGAGTCTGACCCGCTTGTCTGTTACGAAGGTGGAAGGCGTATGATTGCATTTTCGAAGGATTTGTTTAGAGCATGATCAGCATAATAATGGCTGAGATCTGAGAGGGTGGACGAAAGGTTAGCCTCAATTTCCTCAAAGTCAGTGGCTTGGCACGTTATTGCCAGGTCATCTACGTACAGAGAGCAGTACAAATAAAGTACCTAAAGGTACTTATGTTATACCTAATTCGTATCATTAACGAAACAAGGACTTAGAAAATATCATCTAAATAAGTACAATATGAAATACTTATTTAAATAAATAAGGCATCAGGGCAGGAGCCACTGAACTTGGAAAAGTATCATTGTCTTATCACGTGTATAGTTAGGTTTATAAATTGCATTGATAGGTAAAACTTTGATAAACTTTATTATAAACTGATGATAAAATAAGTTCCCAATATAAAATAATAACTATGGATTTATCGAATGACCAATTAAAAATTTATCAATTGTTGAATATATTCAATTGACCTCTCATGAATGAAGTACACACGACGACATATCAAGCTATACATTAGTTTTAGCTGACCTCGCATCGTATAATATGCTTTTCGTACAATGGGAATTCAGCATAAGTACCTATGCCTACTGGAAATGTATAGCTTGATATGAAGCAGTCTACCTAAAAATAATAGAATTACACAATTTCTGGAGCTTTAATTTGAAGTTACTTTTGTCATATTTTGTTATTAATAAGTAAACTTGCATGCAAAGATGATTTAACCGGTTTCCTGTTTTTTTTTTGCCTGATTTACCGGTAACTACGTATGTGCTTCGTAATACAAATTGCAGTCGGTAAACTCGGTAATCTAAAGGAAAACAAAACGATTAAAGGACTGGTGCTGCAGGAGGCTGTTAATGCAGGCATGGTTTGTCTTTCATTGTTATATATTTCTAATATTATTGGACAATTATCTTCCCTCGTATAGTAACTTTCCGTAGGTGAACACTTAGGTACTTAAAAGTTTCGGGTTGAGAATATTCAATGAAGGCACATACATGGGTCAAGTAAGCACGGACGGTGTGTTATCCTACTACAGTGACAGTAATTATTATTTAAAGTTATAATATTAGGCATCAAGTGATGACATCAATGTTTGGAATTACGATAGCCTCTGTTTAAGAGAAGACATTTTATCACTAAAGTTTAATTTAACAAACCGTTATTTTTTGTTGTTTGTCGGAAGCGGATAATCGAGTTTGAGGTCAGACGGTAACTCTGTTTAACTGTGTCATTCTCTATCGCACGAGTTCCTTCACAACGAGCTATTTCTGTTATAAGAGCTGTGCTACCTACCTACTTTCAATCACAATCTGCATAATTTTGAAGGATTTTGCTATTCCATTGCTTCATATAGGTACATATTCGAAAATGTGTCTGCTCAACAACGTAAATAACGCAATGAATGTTGTTAAACTGTCAAAATGAAAGCTATTGCTACTGTTAGTGTGTTACGCAATGAATGTTGTTGAACTGTCAAAATGAAAGCTATTGCTACTGTTAGTGTGTTACGCAATGAATGTTGTTGAACTGTCAAAATGAAAGCTATTGCTACTGTTAGTGTGTTACGCAATGAATGTTGTTGAACTGTCAAAATGAAAGCTATTGCTACTGTTAGTGTGTTACGCAATGAATGTTGTTGAACTGTCAAAATAAAAGCTATTGCTACTGTTAGTGTGTTACGCAATGAATGTTGTTGAACTGTCAAAATGAAAGCTATTGCTACTGTTAGTGTGTTACGCAATGAATGTTGTTGAACTGTCAAAATGAAAGCTATTGCTACTGTTAGTGTGTTACGCAATGAATGTTGTTGAACTGTCAAAATGAAAGCTATTGCTACTGTTAGTGTGTTACGCAATGAATGTTGTTGAACTGTCAAAATAAAAGCTATTGCTACTGTTAGTGTGTTACGCAATTAAACAGCAGCACCCTAATTGCGTAACACACTTTCAATCTCAATCTGAATCATTTTAAAGGATATAGGTAATCCATTGCTTCCTAAGTTCGAATAATTTGTCTGCTTAGCAACGTATATAACGTAATTAATTTTGTTAGACTTCTAAATGAAAGCTAATATTACTGTTAGTTTGTTATACAATAACACCCCATTACCCAAGTAGGGTGTTCCCCAAGGATCGATCATTGACCTTACCTACTCTTAACCAGGGTAACGGACTGACACGTTTAGGTACGGTTTGTTCTCTTTGCTATCGATAAAACCCTAAGTAACTTATTCGGAACCTAGCACCAATATTGCCTTTGCCTTTGTACCTACAGTTTTTTACTTGTGCATAAAGTTTTAATAAATAAATAAATATTGTTTTAAAACTACAACGAAATAATTAAATATTCAGGTATGTAGGAAGGGTCGATCATGTGGAAAGGTGCCTAAAGCGATAGATAATGCTACCCTTCAATGGCTCAATAAATCAATGGTACGCATTCTAACAAAACCTTTATTTTCATATGGCATCTCCTGTTTCTTTGGAATCGATGTTACCTACTGTTTAGATATCTTGAGCCCAGAGATGGCCACGTTAATCGCAGGTTCAGTGATGGAAGACAACTATAAACTTATCACACTAACAAATAAGTATAAATCTTGCGGACTACTTCCTACCTACTGGAAATCTGGCGGGTAGAGTCTTCATTATAATAAGACGTTGAGACGATGAGAAAAGATTTTCAGCACACTTGCTCGTAAATTGGCTTAATGCACCGATTTTAAGTTTCACAGTGCAGTGTATTTACCACGCGTGCTTTTTACTAAGCATTCTCGCACTAGTGCGCGAAAGTGCGCCACAGATAACTACTACAGAGAGTATACTAGTGAGAGATGTGCGCTTTTTAGGGTTCCGTAGCCAAAACAGCAAAAACGGTCACGTGTCAGTCTGTCCGTCTGTCCAGATGGGACACAAACATTTTATTAGGAGGCTGTTAGAACTATGTCGATGAAAGTTGTAATGAAGGTGTATTCTGTGCACCGCCTAACTATGATGTAATGAAATAACGAAAAACATAGGGGTACCACTCCGCATAGATGTAACCGAGGGATGAAAAAAGTTCAATGCACATAAGTTCGGTTAAAATCACAGAAATAACTTTGTGTTTCATAGTTTATTGAGAAATATTATGTTATACAAACCTATTTTGTGGCGGGTAAGATCTATACCAGCGCAAGCGCAAGTATTTTTTATTTACTCAAATATGGAACCCTTCACTGTAGGTACGTGGGTTCGTGGGCTGACACTAACTTGGCCGGTTTTTTTTATTTCAGCGGTTTCGACTCTGCGTTTTCTATCAGTGAATTTAAGATTTTATTAAGTAGAGTCTTGGTGCAGTTGAATGGCGACCAAATTGGAGAGTCATCCGTAGCCAACAGGCTCAATCATCATCATCATCTATCTACCCTTTTGCCACCTTAGTTGGGGTCGGCTTCCAGTTTAACCGGATGCCTATGGATACTAACCTACCTATGTATTTAGTGGTAACGGGCTCTAACATAGTTCAATTTATAACTACCTATAGACTACTGTCCTATGCTGGAATGAGGTCAGTTCTACCGTCGACTCTGCTTTGACCATTGTTTCCCGACCTTGACCTTGTTCAGGGGTTGTTGACGACCCCTGAACAAGGTCATTTACCTTGTTCAGGGGTCGTCAACAAAATAAAATCAAACACGTGGACTTCTCGATTGAAAATTCGAACTAATATTCTTAACTGGAGAGTTACCTACCATTCCTCAGTAATTCAGTCAACACCAGAGCAAATCCCGTGCCCAAACTAACTTGCGTTTATTATTGCTGCGCCAAGGAGCGCAAGGACATGTTTAGAACTAATGTATGCGACGCATTCATTGTAGTTTGGCTAATGAGTAGTACCGGGTTCCATAGAGCTTTTAGTATAACTAGGTACTAACAAAGAAAAACAAAGAATTTCCTGAAAATCCACGCTCCGTAGATTTTCAAACTTTAAACAACTGTTGACAAGTTTTCCTAATTTTTCATAGTTTGGCATTGAATTACCCGACTCAAAAACATCATATTAAATTATTGTTACTTGTTTTATAGGCGACAAATAATGACAGGAGACCATTTCAGCATCTTCAATGGCTAAGTGTACCTACCAATTATGTCTGAGACTAGGTACAACCTGCGTGTGTGTAATATCGATGGGGGGCAATAACCAGCGGAGTAACTGCATATCAGTACCATACCATAATACCCACAATGCTATCCATTTTTTGACAATTCAATAATATGCATTGCACTATGTACGCGTCGATCAAACGATTTAAAAAAAAAATTTTGACTAATAAGGTGCTGGCACACTGCTGATATAAAATGTTTACAAACATTTTGTAACATTATGATCTAATACATTTAATCAAAATGCTTTTCAGAAATCAGAAAGGTTTTCATGTCAGGTAATGTTAGTAAACATTTTTAAACAGCAGTGTGGCAGCACCTTTACAGCTTCAAGTTCTTCAATGCGTGGGATAAGAACACAAAGTATAGCTACTTTGCTTTATTCGGCATAATATAAAGAAGTACATAATTTGCCTACGACATATAAAGAGCTGAAAAACACTGAAATTATTCAAAAGTTCTACGTAAGATCCTGAGTGAGCCGATGAAAGTGGAACGCGTGGTACTTAGTACAAATGCACTATTAAAGGCACTGATTTACGCTTTTACGTTGTCTTCGTAGTTTTCGTCTTATGACGTTTAAAAATAAAAGTATTTAGGTGTCGGAAGAGTTCTTATCTAGATTAAGAAAGTTGAACAATAATACAACTCACAAGCATAACGCAAGTAGCGTTACCAATAAAGAAAAATGTTAAACATTAACAGTAATTAGACTAATAATAATAGTATCACAGTGGTAAATCTTTGCACAAACTTCGCCTATCCAATGCTTCAAATGTTCAAAAGCTTCAGGAGCTTGAACTTTCCTTAGCTTTTAGTCCGCCACATTTTACAATAATTCTGTCTACATCAATATAAAATTGCATTGGGAACAATATCAGGATCTGCTTGTTATGTAAACTTTGAGGAATGGTTTTTATGGTGGTAATATATTGCATTTATACTTAGTTACAAACTTTAATTATTATATGGTATTTCACTGCTTTTGCATTATTACTAATTATTTTATGTATACCTACGTAGTGTAGGAATCTTTGAATTGACCTAACGCGTTGATGTCTTTTTCGGCGGTCAAGATAGAGCCGATACGTAAATCGTAACCATTGTACCTGTTAGTTATTTTCAGTTCTTACAGCTATTGTACTTACCGCTGAAGAAGGAGTAGGAGTCCATGACAAGACCAGAAGTGTGGCGGGCACGAGATGGAGCGCAATGAATCGCGCACGCGCCGGGCCCGACATGGCTGCGCCGCCACTACTGGATGCGCGCCCTCGCGGCCTGCCGGGGACGCAGGCGCCGGCACCCGCGCCTCTGCGGGGCGGGGGTGATCAGACTGCTGCCCAAGCACTCCTCTATCCTTTAGTATCCCGGCACAAACGGCGCGCGCGCACGGGAATTAGGCGCAGCGCGCTCCGGGCTATGGCGGTGTCCGTGCTATGGTAAGTTTCAAATAAGTAACAAATAGTCTGAATGCCTTCATAATCTTTTTTTTTTGTTATTAATATTATATACTGGAAGGTAGATTTACTATTCTTAAAATAATTGCGTCGTATATCTGCAACATAATAAATCTTTGATTTTTTTTTTTAATGATCATAATTTTCTTGAACTTAATTTTATCTTACTAAATAGGTTGATAGCTGCGTTAGCACCGCTTCTAGGTGTGAAATCACAAGTAAGTATACACAATTCAAATTTATATTTTAATTGCCCGTTGTATTATGTATTAGTGAATTAATGTGTATAGAAAAACATGAGTGGAATTCGGGAATGTTGCGAGACGGTGAAGTAGCAAGGGCGCGCGGCGGCGCGGCGGGCAGGTTGACCCGCCTGTCCGCTGCAACTCGTCCTTTTGCAATTTCTCCAAAATGCAGCTAACGCTATCGAACATTTGCGAAAACTAAAATTACTTTACAACAAAGGTGGATAAGCACTTATTTAATTAATAAAATATAATAACATAGTAATTAATCTTGGTGACTGTTCGACTTCTTCGCATAAGTTATTAACTTATTGCATAAATATTTATAACATAGTAAATGGAAGACCGACAAAGTTTATCATCGTTCGGATGCAGTGCGTCGGTGTTGCGCAAACCTACTATTTCCTACAGTTATAATGACACACTTTGCTTTTGTCAAATGTAGAGCGTACCTAATCCAGAACTTAAATTAGTATTGTAGTTTTAGGAAATTTAATTTCCTCGAAAATATTGACCTAGTCAATACTCTAAATTTTATCGTCATTAAATCGTTCCCGTGCCGTAAAAAAATTTAAAGATCTAGTTAAAAAAATTTAAAACGTTAACTATCAAACTTAAAATATAATCTATAAATATCTTCTTCATCTTCTACATTATGAAATAAAAACAAATACACGCGTTGACTTGAGATCCTCCTCTTTTTTTCGTCGGTTCGGCAATGAAATACCACTCTCACTCACTCACTGAATGACTGACTGACTAATTACGAAATCTCAAAAACTATGAAACCTGCAAACTGTAAGTTCTTAATCCGGTGTAAGTTCTAGCTAGGAAAGGATTTTAGGAAATAACACCTCTGAGGGCATCAAAGTTTGTATGGAAATCCGTTAGAGTCATAAAATTTATTTATTTATTTCGCAAATCCGTTTATTAGGTACTTACGGAATTGCGAACCCAATGACTGGTAAAAATTTAGTAAATCTCAAAAATAGACCGTGTGTTCTTTAAAGGAATATTGTAAATAAACATTTTGCGTGTGGTTTAATTCTCATGATGCGACAAAATATTTAACTCTACACGGTCAAGCGTAAAATTATTTTCAGTGCATCGACATTTCAAAAACGTGAAATCGGTACCTACTTACTTAGTTCATTACAATCATTAAGTACATAATTATGTACGTACTCATTGTTTAAGATAAGTTATAAAATAATTTAAAAAATGTGTGTTCAATTTTAAGTTATCAAATTCGAATTATATATTTAAAGACATTGATAATATGTATATAGGTAAGTAGGTAGATACATTATGAAGTTCATTCAATTTCTGATAAAAAAAAATCACAGCACTATTCTACTACTACTACTAAGTATTCTATATTGCCAGAAACTGTTCTCTCCAACTGTCAAGTTACTGAATACCTACGATTAAAAGTCTAAGTATAGTTTTAAATAACAACTTGATAATTAAATAGTACCTACGGTAAAGTCAGGGAAATTACTTGTTAATCAAATTGACACCAATTTGATATATCGTCAGTTAATAAAATATAAAATAGGTAAATTAATTTGCCGTGTTATTGCCATTTCATACAACTATCAAAGACTAACAGTTGTGATTTGAAAATTCGGGCAATTTAAGTTGTTAGTCAATTTGCGTAACAATAACTTTCCTTAGTATATATACTAGTACATAATGTAGATAGGTACCCACTAGAAATACTTTTGAGACTTAACTTAAAACTAAATAAAAAAAATATCTTCCTTTTTCATCACAATCACACCAATCGCAAAAAAATACGCAAATAATGACCAACTTATGATCCCTTTGCGGTACGTGACTCTACTAATAGCGTGTTTTTAAAGTTCTACCAACTTACATTTTTAACAGACTTAAAAAAATCAGGAGGTCATCAATTTGACAAAAATTTTTTTGTTGGTTAAGTACATACTAACATCATACTACATGTAAACCGGGGGGAAAAATATGCACGTAAGCGTGTGTGTTTCTAAAGGTGCATCCACACCGAAGTTACTTTTTGTGGAGCAACGTTTGCAAATGGTCAACAATGCATAACAAAAAGTAATTTAGTACCTAGTCAAATATGAACGCGCAAGACTTGTAAAAAAATATATTTATTTAATTGAATACACGTGTGCTCAGCATGAGCGTTATAATAAGAAGACCCTTAAATCTAAGTTACATGGTCTTATATACTAGTGAAAAGGTTTGTATGTGTGTGTCGGTGGCTGGACCTCACAGTGGGCCAGTAACAGGAAGCTGCTCGTATGTAAGATCATACTCTTAATTGTTTTGGTCACCATTACTTGGTAATTTATTGCAAATAAATATTGCTACCTGGAACTGATGGGTGGCATGGCGTGATCTTAGTTTATCAAAACAGTACGGGGAAGTGGTTGGCTATGCATAACTCCTCCCTCCATAAGTGCAAAATCACCATCCGAAGGTGCATCACGAGGTTGGTGATTTTGTGTAAGCTTTTTCAACAATGTACTTCTAAATCGGTATAGTATAACTAAAATTAGTACAAAAAGTAAAATGACGTAAATTACAATAGTTCCTATGCTAACACTGTGCACATTCACAAAATGACTTTCAATGTTTTTCACTTCACTGTTATCCTTTAATGCGTGCGATAGGAACTGTAGATTTTCCAAGTCAATCTCGTCTAGACTTATAGTTTTACGTAGTGCGATGTCCTTTGGTGTTATAATACTGGGCAGATGTATTGATGGTGAACTATGGAAGACGACTGCTCCTGTTTGTAAGCGGCGTTTTCTTAATGTGGATGTCCCAAGTTTTACCTCACAGGCATTGTTAAGGGTTAGGATGTAGGTGCCCATGATGTCGTGTTGATTCATGTCGCCGTCACAGTTTTCCTTCAGAAATGTAGGGAAGCCTGTGAAAATAATCCAAGAGTCTTGGCGTATGGATTTTATTTTGATGTCAGATGCGTTGACTGGAAGGGGCAGGCACGATGTTATTTTCGTAGAGAACGTCATCAAATCTTTGATGCATTGACTTTCTTCCACTGAAGACACGTTGTCCTCGTAACAAAGGAACTTTCCTTCGTCTAGTTCTCTGCAAGGCTGGGAGAGTGATACCACTTTCGACCCTTTCGCAAGGATGTGGGAATGTTTAGGAGTAATTAGGAATGATAGGCCAAGGTGGGGGTTATACATAGGAAAAGGGTGTAGGGTGTAATAATTGTAGACATCTGATTGGACTGTTGGTACTGACATAATAAAAGTTATTTGTTTTCCTTTTACATAAGCTTTGATGTCGATACAATGTTCGATATTAACTAAGTTTTCATCAGTAACAGTAAAAGCTAACTTATCCTTTTTCTCTATGTCTTGAAGTATTTTAATTAATTCAGTGGTGTCTAATATGGATTGATGTAATACATTAACTCTACTAAATGCCAACGCTGTCTCTACTTCATTTAAGCGGGTCAATAATATTTGAAAGTTATGAGTTAACATGTTATAAGTATCTAAGATAAGGTTCTTACTCCTTTGGAATTGAGTTTTGTTTAAAGTGTCTTCTATTTCCTCTATAGTTTTCTCAAGTATTTTAAAGTTGTTTCTAGTTGAATTAGTGATATTAACGAATGTGTCAACTATTTCGGAAACAAGAGTAACTTTATTCATGATTGCATCTTGTCGCAATTGCAGACTGTTTATCCATTTATCGTATCTAAGTGCATCTTCGTTATCCAAATTTCCAGTAATAGCTTTAATTATGGATCCGACAGGATTGATAAGTCCCCTTTTTATCCTAATGCTTGGAATTAACTGATTATAGTGTTCTATAGTTATGTTCATTATGTATTGAGTTTGTAACTCGGCATTAACAAGACTACCATCTAAAACGTACATACTTAATTTATCTTTCATATAGTTAAATATTTCATTATATTTTTCAATGTTATATTCTAGATTCCTATGAACTAAATTTAAGTCTAGTCTCTTAACTATATGCCAGTTATACAGGCTAAGTGAAGCTTGTCCTTCTTTAACGGGGAGGATTCCCGGATTGTCTTCAATCCTTTGAAGTTGAAGGCCCAGGCTGAGGGCTGCTTGCATCGCTACCACCAAGACGAATCTGTGGAGGACGTTTTATGTCTTTAACTGGTATTTTCTTTGTTCTATTGTTTTTGCTCTGGACAGCTACTGTATTCCTTTTAACTTCATCTATAACTGTTGCTTTTTGGTATCGAGGCTTATCTTTACTACGTCTAGTATTAACTCCTTTCATATAAATTTGATCTCCTTTTTTAATGTCAAATTGTTTTTCACCGCCGCGTTTTTCTTTGGTTTTTTCTTTGGATTGTATCATTTTATCGGTTAAGTAATTATAGAGATATTTAGTGCGCTTAACATGGTCCTTTACTAATTGTTGGGTGTAGCTTTTATTAAAATCTACTGCAAAGGTACTTGAGGCATCAGTGTGCCCAAAGACTACTTCAAACGGTGTTAAACCAGTGGTTGAATGAATAGACTGGTTGTATGACATAATAGCATATGTCATGACAGATGCGGCGTCAGTTATTTTTCTCTCGTACTTTGCAAGTCGATAGATCTCTATGATAGTAGAATGAAATCGTTCAACTAATCCCATAGAGTTTGGATTATGGGGCGTGCCTATGTGTAGATTAATCTTGTAAAATGTTAACATTTCCTTTAATAAGTTATTATTAAATTCTGATCCTGGGTCTGCACTAATTTTTGATGGCACACCGTATGTGGCGAAATATTTTATAAGTGCTCTTATGACTTCCGGTGTAGATCTATTAGGTACTTCTATAGCTTGGCCTAGTTTACTAAAAGCGTCAATGATTGTAAGGAAATAGCTTCCTTCTATTGAGAAAATATCTATAAAAAGTTCTTGAAACGGTTTTGTTTGGGTTTGAGTTAATTGTAGTTCGGGTTTTAAGGGTTTCCTATCATATTTCATGTGTTTGCAAAGTTCGCATGAGTTGATAATGCAAGCTACGGTATTCTCTAAGTTATTCCAGTAGTATGTTCTTTTTAAATGGGCTGTGGTTTCTTTAATACCACGATGGCATGTTTTTCCCACGTGATATTTTAGGACTATTTCTCGTTGTTCGTTTTCGTCTTCAACGTGAATGACTCTTTCGGTGCACTCGTATATGTTTATTGCATGTTTTTTAAATAAAGTTGTAATAATGTTTGAAAATTCTTTGCGATGACGTTCGTCCTCAAAATAGATATAATATTTAATTTTAGGACGGATATATTCCTTTAAGAATTCTTTTATTAATTCTGGTTTATCTGTTGGCATGTGTACTTCGAATACTTTTTGCTTATTCCTAGATAAGTCTTTAACGTTGCACTCATTTCTATGCCATGTGTATACGAGAATCTGATTGGGTTTCGTATCGATGGCTTCTTTTAATATTGGGATATCAGAGGAGTCTGTATTGTCCTCTGAATGTATTGTTACTAAAGAAGGGGAGTCTGCTCTTTCAGAGGCTGTGACTGTTTCACTTCCTATTGATGGTATTGAATATGGTGATCTAGGTCTATTTTTAGAGTTCCTGGATGAAATGGTAACATTGTCATCTTCATCTGATGAAATAACAATGGTTTTTGAATCATCAGTATTCACTATCATTGAAATGTTGTCTAAAGCATTTACTTTAATTCTGGATAATGCATCTGCATTGCTGTTTTGTTTACCGGGTTTGTACTTAATTTCGTAATCGTATTCGGAGAGTCTGAGTCTCCATCTCGTGAGTCTACTTCCTGGCTCTTTAACAGAATTTAACCATACCAATGGTCTATGATCGCTTAGTATTGTGAATTTTTTACCATATAAATAAGGTCTGAAATGTTTACATGCCCAGACAACTGCTAATAGTTCCTTTTCTATTGCGCTGTAACGCGTTTCAGCGTCGTTAAGTGTTCTACTCGCAAAGGCTATTGGTTTGTCGCTGCCAATAGGACCTTGCGATAGGACTGCTCCTAGTGCAAAGTTAGATGCATCCGTTGTTAAAAGAAAGGGTTTTTCGAAATCTGGGAATTGTAATAATGGTGCATTGGTAAGTAACCCTTTGCATTTTTCAAATGCGTTTACAAATTCTTGAGTTATGGTGACTTTATTTTTCTTTTTAAGGCAGTTTGTCATAGGTTGTGTTATTTTAGAAAAATCTTTGATGAATTTTCGATAGTATCCTACTAAGCCTAGGAAACTTTTTATTTCCGTTGGTGTTCTAGGCAAGGGGAATTGTAATACGGCTTTAATTTTATCATTATTTGGTTTAAGACCGTGTTTGGTTATTGTGTGTCCTAAATATAATACTTCCTTTTTTTAAAATTCGCATTTATCAAGGGTTACTTTAAGGTTTGTTTGTCTAAGCCTATCGAATATTTTTCTGAGCTTATCTATGTGCTCTTGAAGGCTGGTAGAATAAACAATAATGTCATCTAAATAGACAAGACAATGTATGCCCTGTAGTCCACGGAGTACATTGTCCATTGCTCGTTGAAATGTAGCTGGGGCTGTCTTTAATCCAAAAGGCATACGAGTGAATTCGTAATGTCCTGATTGTGTTGTAAATGCTGTTTTCGGTTGGTCCTCTTTTTCTACTTCTAGCTGATGGTAACCACTAGCTAAGTCTATTGTAGTAAAATAAGATGCCTTTCCTAATCTATCGAATAGGTCTGTGATGTTTGGAAGTGGGTATTTATCGTCTATTGTTATCTCGTTGAGTCGTCTATAGTCGATAACCATCCGAAACTTCTGTTCACCTGAGGCGTCCATTTTCTTAGGAACTAGGTGTACAGGGGCACTCCAAGGTGAGTGTGATTCTGTAATTACTCTATTTTCCAAAAGTTTATCGACTTGTTTCTGTATTTCCTCAATTTGACTAACGGGGTGTCTGTATGGGCGTATGTAAATCGGATCTTCGTTCTTTGTGCGAATTTTATGTTTCACTTGATTAGTGAAGGATAGAGGTACGTGTTCACAATGAAAGATGTCTTTATACTCGGTACATAAGCTACTTATTAATGATTTTTCTTCTGCGTTTAGGTGGTCAAGTCGTAATTTACTTAAATTTTCATGTAATAGTTTTTCTAAATCACAGTTGTGGTTTAAATTATGAACAAGGCAATTATCTAAGTCCTGTTCTACACTATCGACTTTAAAGGGTGTTTTAAAAGTTATAGTCATCTCAGTGTCTGTAGTATTTTGGATGACGGTGTGCGCTAGAGAGTCTACACAATTAACTAAAGCGTCAGGCATACGAACTCCAGGGCAGAATTCTATGTGATTTAAAATTGCATTTCCATTGTCTAGCATTGTTGGCACTTTAACGCGTGTTTCTGATCTAGGGGGTATTACTATCTGATGAGATGGGTTATATAAAATGGGAATTTCTGTCGTATTTGTTCTTAAGACCTGATTTTTCATGTCTATAGTGGCCTCTAACTCTTTTAATAAATCTGATCCAATAAGACCGTTGTATGCTTTGTCTACGTTATATATATAAAACTTGTGATGAATGTTTGTGTTAAAGGTATCCGTTAAGGGAATGTATGCGACTTCGCAATGCTTGCTACGTCCATGGGTGCTGATTACTTCAAATGGTTCCTCGCTCTTACAATACTTAAAATACTGATCTGCTAGTTCGGTGTTTATAAAAGAACGTGTACTACCTGTGTCTATAAGAAAAATTGCTTCCATTTCCGGTAAATATATGTGTGGTAGCCTAAGACCACTGTAATTTAGATTTATTACTTCTGTTTTTGGTCCGTTTGGTCCGTTGTGGAGGCTTCTATCTGAAAATTTACTGGTTCGTTTGCATCTTGCACGCAATTAATTTGATTACTATCGTCTATTAACACTACAAGGTTCTCGTCATCTATTAAGCATATCTGTTCGCAGTTAGATTCAGAGTCAAGTTCGAGTGGTCCTTCAATCATATTATTGTGAACCGTTCGCATTGACACATCATTGTTTTGCCTTGGCTGTTGATTAATTATACCAAATCGGAATTGTTGGTTTGGATTTGCTTTAAAGAAGCCTGATTGTTTATAATTATTAAACGTACGCGGAATCTGTTGGGGTTGTGGAGTTATAGCTTTTTGATTTGGTTGGTTACTGGTACTTGGTTTAGCTCCTTGTGGTTGATTTGCGACTCTTTGGTTGTTATTATTTGAAATAAAGTTGGGTTTAAAACCATATATTTGTCTAAAACCTTGATTATTATTTGCCGGAGTACCAAATTTGAACTGAGTTGGAGCCGTAAAGTTTGGTTTAGGGATATTAGCTTGGTTTGTGTTATTAGAAGGCGTTGATTTGTTCTTATTTCGGGCATTGTAGCGTGTTTGGAAGTTAACTTCCTCCGTTACAACACTTAACGCGGACTCTAGAGTCAGGCATTTATTCAGTCTAACAAACTTGATCATATCTTCTGGTAAGTTATAAAGGAAAACGTTTAGAGCTGTATTGTTATATATTATATACTTGGCTGCTTTAATGCCCTCATCGGTTAAAAGGTTTACCTTTGAAATTAATGAGCTCCTAACATTCTGTATTCTGTGGCAAAAGTCTATAAATGATTCTCCCTGTTTTATCTTAAGGTTTTCTAATTCAATGTTAAGACAAGCTTCGGATCTCGGATCTCCGAAGTGCTGGACAAAAAGTTCCTTAAGGTCATCCCAGGTTGTGACGTTTTCACGTTCACTAACTAAAACTGCTGCTTTACCAACTAATCGGCTTGTAATGCAATGATATAGATAAGTCTGTTGTGCTGGGTTATTCTCTCCTCTAAAGCTTCTAATCACATATTCACACTTAGAAATAAAAAGGTTAAGCAACTTATCATCTCCATCGAATCTTGGGATGATGCTTTGGATTTCTTTAGGTATCAGTTGGATATTCATATTTAATTAAATTATAAGATAAAAATTAAAATAACGAAGTTGGCGATTTGAGTCCACACAACGCTTTGCTACGCTAGAATGTCTAAATTTACTGAAGTTCGAGTAATTTAAACAGAGGTAGTGTAATGGCAATGTAAGTCCAATTACGTATTTCAAATGAAACGCTAAACTAGTAAACTGGCAATGTGAGTCCAATTTACTTAATAAACTAAAATAAAATCTAGATTCGACGATTTTTGTCCGAAAGTAGATGAACTACGCTAGTTGGCGATGTCTAGTCCAATTAGACGTGAGGGGTTACGACAAGGAATGGAACAGTGCGAATAAAGGTCTACTCACAGTATGCTCGATCCCATGCCGGTTCTCGTACTACTGCTCTGCTGCTGCTGCTGTTGTTGCTGCACACGTAACGTTCTTTTGACGAATTTGTTGAGAGGTTCTTTACGAATTAGAAGTCTATAGCGTCGAGAATACGTTACGACCGATGTATGTGTCTACTAACGATACTGTTCGCGACTTTTACTAATCCGACCCGGCTGCGCCAGTCAAATATGAACGCGCAAGACTTGTAAAAAAATATATTTATTTAATTGAATACACGTGTGCTCAGCATGAGCGTTATAATAAGAAGACCCTTAAATCTAAGTTACATGGTCTTATATACTAGTGAAAAGGTTTGTATGTGTGTCGGTGGCTGGACCTCACAGTGGGCCAGTAACAGGAAGCTGCTCGTATGTAAGATCATACTCTTAATTGTTTTGGTCACCATTACTTGGTAATTTATTGCAAATAAATATTGCTACCTGGAACTGATGGGTGGCATGGCGTGATCTTAGTTTATCAAAACAGTACGGGGAAGTGGTTGGCTATGCATAACTACCTATACTTAATTACTAAGTGTTATAGAAAGTTACTTAACGTTATCATTGGTTATCATGTTGCAAAATGTTGCTCTGCATTACCTAAGTAACTTGATTTGTGGCCTTAAAGTGTTTAAGACAATAAATAGTTTTTGAAATATCTATGGGATATTTTCGTCCACAACCGCATAAATAACTTTGTTTTTTTCTTTGAGATATACCTACTATGAGATAGGTAGAAACATTTGACCGGGGTAGGTACCTAGGTACCCTAACTTAGTTACTGCGACCAACTGAGAGAAAAGGCTACAAAGTTAAAAAGAGGCTCAAAAGAAAAAAAAAAGAGGCAATAAAGAGTGGTCTATTCTATTCTATTCTCAATTATTTAAAAAAAGTGTGCATCATTGGAAACGCAAAGAGGTACATTATTTTAAAAAGCGTTCAGCATTGGAAGGTCAATAAGTTTTTAAGGGATCAGTTAAATATTTTCCAAAAAGATTATCAAGTTACGAGTACAATAAATTAGTAGGTAGGTGAAATGAAATTGTTTATTCTGTAAATAGGATGCCGGAATCACTTTTACACGTCATGTTATAAAATTAAAAAAATAAGCTAGATGAAGTCGGAGTTTCCTATTTGACTACTCTAAGAAGAAAGGCCTAAACAAACTCAGAGGTCAGAGTCTTTTAAAGTCCAGACATATTCTGGTCAGATCATGTGAAGACCATGTAAGCTAATGTCTGTAATGGTCTTGTGAGGAAAATACAGTCAACAGCAAAAGTAGATGATCAAAATCAGAAATTCAATAGGAGTCAAAACTGATCACGAATTTAAGGCAGCTGTACTAGTAGTAAATGTTTGGTATAATTTACAATCACGTACTTTTGAATCACTTTCAACGCCACACAGTTCTGACGCGAACTCCGTTCATTAGTATTGAATTTCTAATTTTGATCATCTACTTTTGCTGTTGACTGTACCACACAGATTTGAGTGGACGTGTCCAGTCATTGTAAGCATTTGTCAAGCATATATAGATACAGTACCTACCTACTAATTTATTGTTACAGTCGTAAATGAAAAAATAGGAAAACTCTAAAATGTTGATAGGTATTAAGTGGTATAGGTATACTACTTATCAACATTTTAATGTTTTCCATGTAAGACAGTATTCCTACTTCAAAAACCAACCACAGCCCTATAATTATTAGTACCCACTGACCCTGCCTATCTGACCTCCACAACCCTACTGGTAAGACTGGTTGTCAGACTTAACTAAATTTAAGTTCAGTGCATCTATTTCTTTCTATTTCAGAAGATAAATATAAGATAAATTTTAGTTTAGTCCTGTCAAATTAATCAGCGCCTGACGTTAATTGACGTAATTTTAGTAGGCAAGTTTTTAATCACGTCTAAACTTGTTTAATAGAGGTCAGTGGTAGGGTTGTACCTACCCATTTTTTTACTATTTGCCCAGGAAGCCATTTTTCGTTAGGTACCCCTAGTCCCATAATATACCTACCTACTTTAAAAATTATAGAAAGTTTGACAGTTTTATATGAATGATTCCACTGTGGTGCAATTCATTGCATTGCATTCGTGAAAATACGTAATACCTATCAACTTACTGCTGAAAAGCTGACACGACGATAGATAGTGTATCAAGTTTAGGCCAAAGTCCAAGATATATATATGTAGGTATGTATGTCTACAAAAACAAGTTGCTATGACAGTTGTGCTTTTTAAATGGTGAAACGGAATAACTGGACCTTTTTTAATTACTTCACAGAAATGTTAAATTCCATCAGTAAAAATTAGATAAGTAAAACAAACAAGGTTCTGAGGAATATGCTCAAAGTTTTAAACTAAATTACTGATCGTTAATTTGTTTTAATTTGCAAGGGTTCGATTCCCAGGTCGGGAAGTGTTATTGGGTTTTTCCATTAGAAATTCTCAGTAGCAGAACGGAGTCCCTATTATAAGGGACTAAAACACAACTGGCGAAATGTGGGTATAGGTACTATAGTACACCTCTGCATAACCTCTCGGAGAAAATAGGCGTTATGTTAAAGATTATTTATTCAGTGGTAGGCATACGGCGACACATCAAGCTATATATTTCCAGTTTTAGCTGACATCGCATTGTATAGGTTTTTTTTTCGTACAGTCAGAAGTCAGCTTATAGGTAGGTCTAAAAGGTTACATTCATATAGTCATACTCGAAATCTCTTAAAAAGTTGTTTGTAATGATGAATACAATGACTTCCATTGTATCACCTGTTCCCTATATTTATCTTCGCATAACTGGTCAAAATGTATGGAAAATGTTTTTTTTTTTTGCGAATTCACCTTTTGTCGTCCTATAGTAAAAGTTGTTCATAATGATGAGTACAATGACCCCTTCAGATATTTCGTGTATGAATAGATAGACCTTATATATCTACTGGTTATGTATAGCTTGATGTGTGGCCGAGTGTAAGTACCTATTTTGTGCAAAAAATACGTAACCGTATGACTTTACGTTTCAGGTTCGGGCAACAATTGCCCGAACCTGAAACGTAAAGTCATAAAACTAAAGATTCTGTTTCGTTTTTTCTAGACATCGTCATAACTTAGTATTTTTCTCTATTATTTATTGTTTTGACTTCTTTACCTTAATTTAGATAAATAATAGCGCTATTTAATACTATTTATGAATTAGAATGAAGATTGGTTTAAACTTTTTTAAACTTTTGCTGCAGTATAATACAGGATACGATGAATGGAATAATGCTGGGGAATGGCCCACAGACAACAGGCAACAAGAAACTCCATACCAACCCCAACGTCCCCCCCTACACGGATTGTATAACCGGCAAGACATCCCGCCGCTTCCGCCCCCAACCAGCAGAGGTCTCAACTTCGCCGTGTACGACCCTGTGACCAGGCAGCGGGTTGCACCTATTGACCGCAACTGTACGGCGCCAGGATGTTGTGTACCAAAATGCTTTGCGGAAAAAGGAAATAGGGTAAATACCGATCATTAACACTTTATTTATAACTGTGTAGAATACTTGCTAATTCTTTACTTATTTATTCGAAATAATATTTTTCCAGGGTTTCCCGGGCACATCTGGACCTCCAGGAAGTCCAGGTTTTCCTGGTCACGAAGGGCCTGAAGGCCCACAAGGCACGAAAGGACAAAAGGGACAGATGGGTAATCCGGGACCTCGAGGACCAAAAGGTGATAGAGGGAAACCCGGTGAACGAGGTTTTGTTGGAAGAAATGGTCCAGCTGGTCCTCAAGGTGAAGCAGGTTTACCTGGTATTCCCGGCAGAGACGGTTGTAATGGAACAGACGTAAGTACTACTTCATAAGTTTAGGTAAAGTACATAATTTGTCGTTTTCCCGGGGACAATCTATTTTCTTAGTGCTTTTATTATTTTCATTCATATTAATCTGTTTACAGTTTTCGCTAATTAAACTGTAAACAGTTTAGTAGTTACAGGTAAAGCTAATATATATATTTTTTTTTAAAACGTTGCCCCACACTAGGATTTTTTCCTGTATTGTGGGTGCGTTTACAAACATTTAATCTCACATACACAAACAGCCAGACCCGGAACAACTACCTGTAGGTCATACAAATATTTGTTCCGTGCGGGAATCGAACCCGCGACACGCAGCGCAGCAGTCAATCGCTTAACCACTGCGCCAACCGTGCCGTCAAGATTGATATCAAGATATATGTCATCATCATCATTTCAGCCAAAAGACGTCCGCTGCTGGACATAGGCCTCCCCCAAGCACTTCCACTTCGACCGGTTCTGTGCTTCTCGAAGATATATGTATTGCTAGAATATTGTACAAATTGATAACCTTACGTCACATATTTTAAAGGGAGAACCTGGATTAACTGGACCTCAAGGAACGCAGGGACCTCGCGGTTTTCCTGGTCCCAAAGGAGATAGAGGAGACAAAGGAGAGGCAGCTTACACAGGAAGAAATCAGAAAGGCCAAAAAGGTGAAACGGGTGAAGAAGGTTCAAGTAGCCAAGGTCTTACTGGACCAAAAGGTATTCAAGGTCTACCAGGAAACAAAGGCAACACCGGACCTATGGTAAGCCCTCGTTTTAACACTCAAATAATCGTTCAAAAATACAAGAGGTAACAAATGATTTCCAAAGACATTTATTCTTATCAGACCGACCTATTATGTAAGATATACCTCCCTACTACATTATGACTAAGTAGATATTCATACCAAGTGAATATTTATGCTTATTCTATTGTGAGTATTGATTTGTTCTGAACTGTGTCTGTGTGTATTTATTTTGGATAAATAAACAAATTTATTATATAATATTATTATTATATAAAGCGGAGAAATCCGATTCTTCCTGGAACTTGTTTTCAAATCATTTGAGATGTTGATTATAGAAAACTTTTTTACAACATCTTATATTAAAAACTTAACTTAGTTAATAACCTTTTTGCTGTTTTCTGTAACTGTAACTCATTAACAAACGGCATATTTTTTAGATACAAAAACCGTCTTCATTGATTTTCCTTTGTTTTATTATAGGGTCCACCTGGTTCAAAAGGCTACAAGGGTGACAAAGGTTCTAAAGGATCAGCAGTTCAAGGAGATAAAGGTGACCGAGGTGATCGTGGTGACAAAGGTCCGAGTGGTCCTCCTATTCCCTTCCCATTCAAAGGACCTAAGGGTGCTATAAAAGGAATACAAGGTGATATGGGTCATAAAGGTGATAAAGGAGAACCTGGACCAATGGGAGATAAAGGCGACACTGGACTAACAGGTGAAGCAGGACGTCCCGGACAAACGGGTACCAAGGGCGAAAAGGGACTAATAGGCAATCCCGGTGAAAGAGTACGTTAATTTTCTTAGCAACTTTTTTATTAGGCAACATTCTATACATATACACCTTGCAAGTAAATATTTTATGGGAACCGTTTCCGCAATATATTTGACTAATTTAATTTTGACATATTATACAAACTATTTAACTGTGCACACCACGTTTTAGAAACGTGTGTCGACGGCGCGATTATATCCTACAGAGCAGTGCCTGCCAGTATCTGACTCGCGTGCGTATCGCGTCTGTATCGCTACAAACGCGCGTCAACGGCGCGTTTAAAAAACGTGGTGTGCACAGGCCCTAAGACATACAAAATCAAAAAATATAACATGGTATATTTTTAGGGACGTGACGGACCGTATGGTAATTCTGGGCCAAGGGGACAAAAAGGAGATAGAGGAAATGATGGATTACCTGGATTGAATGGAAGACCTGGATTTAAAGGAGAACCCGGAAATGATGGTCTACCCGGACCCAGAGGACTTAAGGGAATTCCTGGCCCTGCCGGTGGCCGCACTGGGTCACGTGGACCACCAGGTCCACCAGGCCAAAGAGGTTATCAGGGTCGACCTGGACCTAAGGGAACCGACGGCATGCCAGGAGACAAGGGTGATATGGGACCAACGGGGCCTCCAGGGGGTCAAGGTGAACACGGTGCTCCTGGTATTGAAGGAATAGCCGGCCCTAAAGGCGAAAAGGGAGAATCAGGACGAGATGGAGCGCAAGGTGAACTTGGACCCCGCGGTTTTGATGGACCTCAAGGCCCAACAGGGATAAGAGGTCCTAAGGGTGAAGACGGTCTTTCAATACCTGTAAGTTATTTTATGTTTAAAAAAATTTGTAACAGAGGTTCAGAAACTTTCACTTTCGACATTACAAACCTCATACATATCTAGTATATGTCGTTATTAAATAATAAAATAGGTAGGTAGGTACCTACTCATCATTTTTACGAATATTGCAGGCAACAAACGAATGACAGATTAAAGATTTTTTTTTCTGTGGTAATATCCTCCTGGATAACCTCGGTCTGGGGAGAATGTTATGTCAAACTCCTACCGACTAAAACCCCACGATTCCTTCCACTACCTTGAGTCGGGGGCACGAGATATATTCGTACGTTCGCTGCGCCCCGACTGATAGCAGCCAGTCATGCCTAGCGGGACCCTCCACCAAGTGCGGCCAATCCCACGACCGTACGTCCTGTTATAAAGGTACCTCCTTATGGAACTGGCTGCTCTTCTGGTGCGGGTGGAATGAGAGGCATGCTCTCTCTCCCTTTCCGCCGCCTCCTTTGCATGCATCGCCTCGTCGCAAAAACAGGAGACAGTATCTCACGCGTTTTCACTTTCGACCATGGACTGGATCACGGCCGAAAGCAACCTTTGGGATACACCTACGTCAGGCGGAAACGGTGGGCGCCATTCTACCTCTCCAGTCATTCTTCCATAACTGGACTAACCGCCACTAATGTAGCGTGCCACCCACCTCAGATTTGTAATTGTACATGTATTGTTTTAACCCCCCTAAGTCTTGGAAATGATTCCAGCTTCCCTTTGCCCGCGGCTTTGCCCACGAGGAGGCCCGAAAACGACACTGAGTTTGTTTCGCCATTTCTTCTCAGCGGCAGTCAGATAGAAAATGTCGACTCCATTTAAGTATTTTTTTAATGATGACGTGTAAAAGTGATTCCGATATCATAATTACTGAATAAATTTCAAGATAAAAAATTTCGTTAAAATTACCCCAGGGGAACGTACCTACTACCAGGATAAAAATTATCCTGTATTATGTCCTAATCTAGGTCAACGGTCTTTATTGTAGGTATATAATAACATTCTATTGCCTTTCACATTTTTAGGGCCGGAAAGGTGATAGCGGATTTAATGGTCTGCATGGTTCAAAAGGTCAAAAAGGTGAAAAGGGTTACCTTGGATTGCGAGGACTCCCTGGTAATTCCAGTTTAGGAACTAGCGGTAGTCCAGGTGAGGTTGGACCGCCAGGAGAGAAAGGTGACAAAGGCAGCCCAGGTTATGATGGCATACCAGGTAGTCCAGGTGCGAAAGGTGACATAGGTGGACGATGCAATGACTGTAGACCTGGAAGTGCAGGACCGAAAGGAGACCGCGGTGCAGACGGCTATCGTGGTCCTGTTGGAGAAAAGGGCCAATCTGGGTCTAAAGGTCAACAAGGCGAGACCGGAGCCGACGGCAAAGACGGGCAACACGGTGATCGGGGAGTCACGGTGAGTACTTTTTTTAAATTATGATAATACTAGCTTCCGCCCGCGGCTTCGCCCGCAATGTATGTCGATAAAAACTATCATATGTCCTTCCCCGGGATGCAATCTATCTCTGCCAAAATTTTATCGAAACCCGTTCAGTGGTTTAGGCGTGAAAAGGTAACATACAGACAGACAGACAAGTTACTTTCGAATTTATAATATTAGTATTAGTATGGATTATGTTACCTTAGCTTTCTATGAATACATTCTACTATCATTAATTTCCTATTTTCATAAGACAGTGTAATTTGAAAACATTGTAAAATTATTTTTAAAAGAATAACCGTGGAGTTTCTTGCCGGCTCTTCCCCTTAGAAATCGACCAATTGGAATCGTGCACCTAGCTTTTGACGTTTCTTATGGGTCTAAGTTTATGTGAAATAAAATATTTTGAATTTATCTGTTTTATAAATAGGGTGAACGTGGTGATGATGGACCGATTGGACCACCTGGTGAAAGGGGAGAAAATGCAATAGTAAAACCTGAGAACCTTAAAAAGGGCGAAGCCGGACCACGGGGTGATCGAGGGCCCCCAGGCCTTAATGGCCCGAAGGGTGAAAAGGGAAGCTTGGGATTAAAAGGGAACCAAGGACAAGTTGGCATGCCAGGACAAAAAGGAGACCATGGTTTAACCGGCCCTCCTGGATTCGATGGTACTTCCGGTTCAGATGGAAGTCCAGGTACTCGTGGTAGAGACGGAGTCTCAATCAAAGGAGAAAAAGGTTCACCAGGAAGTTCAGGACTAAAAGGAGACAAGGGATTCCCTGGTAGATTTGGTATAAAAGGTGAACCTGGCCAGTGCCCATCAAATCTGGCCGAACTAACTAGAGGTGACCGAGGAGCACCGGGATCACCCGGTCCTCAAGGAGCTCCAGGTATACTTTCATCATTATCATTTATTTTTTATTCTTGCTTGTTTGTTCCTTTATATAGGTAGTAGTTTTGTATTTATGAATCCATACATATTAAGTCACTAGCTGCGCCCCGCGGTTTCACACACTCACAAACTTTCGCCTTTATAATACTAGTGTGATTGCAGTATTCCTTGGTTCTATTCTACGTATGATTGCAAGTTAGTTGTCTGTTGTTATTTCACCTTTATTATTAGATGGAACTAACTAAACTTATTTCTAAATTGAATAAGAAATGAAATAAAAGACTTATTAACTTGACATTGTGATTAATGACGTTGGATTCTTATAAAATTTATGCGACGACGTTTAGTAAAAACAATATCTTTTTTACTCCTGTTTAAAATAAAAATGAGCTAATTTAGTTATTGCTCTTCCATAGTTCTCTGATAGTTGATAGATTGATTGATTGATTGAGTAGGTAAAGAAAGATTTAAACTATTCTGTCCACTTTTTCACAGGCGAACGAGGGGAGAAAGGGGATAGAGGCTATTCAGGGCGTCCAGGAGCTAAGGGTGACATGGGTTTACCTGGAAAACAAGGGCCAGTCGGTCCTCGTGGTATCCCAGGAGAAAGAGGTGACACTGGTGAAATGGGTGCAATTGGGTTCCCAGGAACTCCTGGAGAGATGGGACGTAGGGGATATCCAGGCACACCTGGTACAAAAGGTGATAAAGGTGAACTCGGTCTATCTATGCCTGGACCACCTGGTCCTCCTGGTTTTTCTGGAAGTAAGGGTGACAAAGGAAACAGAGGATCTCCTGGAACTCCAGGTCCTGACGGACTTTCTGGGGCTGTTGGATTACCTGGAGAAAAAGGGGATCAGGGCGTCTCAGGTCGACCAGGTTTCCCGGGTGCCCCAGGTCTAAAGGGTGATTCTGGCCCCATTGGACCACCTGGAGTGGCAGGAAGACCGGGTGCACCCGGAAGAGAAGGACCTAAAGGGCAACAGGGATATCCTGGACCAGTTGGAAAGCAAGGAGTTATAGGGTTACCTGGAAGTAAAGGAGAACCAGGTATTCAAGGTACGCCTGGCCAGAAAGGATTCCCTGGCACTCGAGGACGCCCAGGTCGAAATGGCCCGCAAGGCATTGCAGGTGCACCGGGAGATAAAGGAGACAAAGGAGACCGGGGCTTCGCTGGACAACCGGGACCACCTGGTTTGGATGGTATTCCTGGCTCTGCTGGTAGGGATGGCTTAAAAGGCGATCAAGGTTATCCTGGAGAGCCGGGAATACCTGGAAAAATGGGATTAACTGGTGAAAAGGGAGACAGAGGTTTTACTGGGTTAGCTGGACCTAAAGGTGAACCTGGTTCAGCATCAGATAAAGGTGACAAGGGCGACGCTGGTGTTCCAGGCCAACGAGGGTTAGATGGTATGCCGGGTACACCAGGAGATAAAGGAGACAGAGGCTTATCAGGTAACCCTGGCTATGGAATTCCTGGAGTTCGAGGAGAGAAAGGTGATCTTGGTATGCCTGGATTGAATGGACTGCCGGGCCAAGACGGAGAAAAAGGAGACCAAGGTTTCCGAGGAATGAAGGGAGACAAAGGATTTATGGGTGTGTCAGGTGAACCGGGACAACCCGGGATGCCTGGACTGAACGGTGCCCCTGGTATGCCGGGAGATGTAGGTTTGCCCGGGCCAGAGGGTGTAAAAGGCGATAGAGGTGATACAGGTTTATCAGGAAGAGACGGATATGATGGAATGCCGGGTACACGAGGTCTAACCGGTCCTGAGGGACCCCAAGGCATGCCAGGGTTCAGAGGTGACAAAGGAGATCGAGGTCTTCCTGGAGTATCAATTAATGAAAAAGGAGAAAAGGGAGAAATCGGTTTACCAGGTTTAGCTGGAGTGAAAGGAGTAAAAGGTGATAGAGGCCCCGAAGGATTACAAGGTCAACAAGGTCAAAAAGGAGATCGTGGTTTCAATGGCCGAAAGGGAGAAATGGGGCTGATTGGCCTTATTGGAGAAAAAGGTATTTATTTGTTTTGTATTTTTTCCTGAGCTAACAGATTGAGATTCTATCTCTGGGATGTGACACGTCCAGATACGTACGATGCAGGTTGATGGATTGATGATGAAATCGACAATTAGATTATAAAAGCGCTACCCGTTGTCTTCAACTCGCAAAATGTGTGTTGAAAATTCCCAATTGAAAACCCCAAAGACCACTTTTTTCGATCTGAGAATTGAACCCAGGAACTCATACTCGGCATTAGCGCTTGCGACCACCAAATAGACCAAATAAAATAAAGAAAAACAAATATGTATTTAAGGTTATAGATAATAATTGATAACTTTATACCATACTAGCTTTCGCCCGCGACTTCGTCCGCGTGAAATTTCACCCTCTCCCCAGTCACCCTCTTAGGGGTGGAATTTCGAAAAACCCTTTCTTAGTGGATACCTACTCTTCACAAAGAACACACCCTCCAAATTGCGTGTCTCTAGGACCAGCGGTTTAGGCTGTGCGTTGATCTAACAGTCAGTCAGTCAGAACTTTGAATTTTATATTTATATATAGATTCTAGAATTAGATTTCTGTTAATAGAGTTAGAAGTACCAAAATTTTATTTAAATATTATTTTATTGTCATTTTAGAATAAGAGTACTTATGAGATATTCCTTAAATTATCCACTTTTTTTTTTTTTTTTTCTTGACAAACTGTCGAATCAAGGGATTTGGCAAACACTGGAAACTGTAGAGTTGACGCAACTGTCTAATCTGCAAAACTGTATATCATCAAGTGATCACTGACTCATCGGAACTAGCGAATTAAGTTACGCTACGAGTGATGTTTTTTTGCAACATTATTAAACTAGCGCTTCTCCTTCACGTTTATTATGCGCACAGAAAACTTAGTATGGAAGTCTCTGCGCCGCGGCGTCTGTGTTCCTTTCCACATTTAACCCGTCTGCCTTCAAAGCAAGAGTGAACAGGCATGTTCTGGGCATGCTCGTACCATCATAGTCCTCATATATCGCATTCCATCAGGCGTGATCGAGTTCAAGGGCAGACCCATTTAGCAACAATAAATAAAAAAAATAAAAATTAAAACAATTTTGTGTTTAACGTGAATTATGAATTTATGATACAAATGATATACCAATATTTATTATTATAGGTGATCGTGGTCCTGCCGGGCCTACAGGAGCACCAGGACTAACAAAGGTTGGCGAAAAAGGATTGCCGGGATTACATGGTAAACACGGCCGCCCAGGACAGCCTGGTTCAATGGGGGAAAAGGGAGAGCAAGGTCTTCCTGGGCTCCCTGGTCAGCTTGGACCAGCAGGAACACCAGGTACTGTGGGACCACAGGGAATAAAGGGTGATCAAGGCCCAGAAGGTGTAGCTGGTCCTCCAGGGTATGATGGAAGACCTGGTATTCCAGGACCTCCAGGCCAGGCAGGAGAAAAGGGCGACAGGGGTGAGAAAGGTGCGACTGGAATTGGCTATGAAGGACTGAAGGGAGATCAAGGAGTCCCGGGGGTACCAGGTATGGTTGGAGAAAAAGGTGACAAAGGAGATCGTGGATATGCTGGACTTAATGGACAACCTGGCCCTGTGGGTCGAATGGGCGAAAAAGGTGAGCGGGGATTCCCTGGAAGAATTGGTCTAGCCGGAAATGAAGGTGCAAAGGGTGACAAGGGAGAAGCCGCTGGTTTTATATTAGGACCAAAAGGAGACCGTGGACCTCCTGGATTACCTGGAAATGATGGTATACCAGGAAGAGATGGGTTACCCTGTCCACCAGGAATAAACGGTGCGCCAGGAATGAAGGGTGATCGAGGTTATCCAGGTAGAGCAGGTCCACCAGGGCCAATGGGACCGCCAGGTCTGCAAGGACAAATAGGTGATCGGGGTGAGATCGGTATTGCTGGACTAAGAGGACTAACCGGACCGCCTGGAGCTCCATGTGTCGAAACGGACTATTTAACGGGAATCCTCGTTGTGCGTCACAGTCAAGACAGTTATGTACAGGAATGTCCCGAAGGTTTAATAAAACTCTGGGACGGATATTCTTTACTGTATATAGACGGAAACGAAAAAGCACATAATCAAGACTTAGGACATGCTGGCTCATGTGTAAGAAAATTCAGTACAATGCCATTCCTTTTCTGTGACCTGAATGAAGTTTGCAATTATGCGAGTCGAAATGACCGAAGTTACTGGCTATCAACGAATGAAGAAACCCCCATGAATCCAGTACAAGGAAATGATATTATGAAGTATATCTCAAGGTGTGTCGTCTGCGAGGCACCAGCCAATGTCATAGCTGTTCACAGTCAATCTAACAGTATACCGGAGTGTCCTGGAGGGTGGGCTGAACTTTGGATCGGATACAGTTTTGTTATGGTAAGTGTTTATTTCAATGACTCTTCATCTGACACTCCACCATACTCACATCTTCATCATTCTCAGGAGAGTACCTAAATAAATTGGGATTAGGGCAGGCCCTAATCCCAATTTATTTAGGGTTAGCGCAGCATGCCTTCTTTTTCCAAACATCTTTATTAATCGCCGTTTCAGTAGTTACCTACTTTCTAGCCATATCATTTTTCACACAGTCCATCCAACGTTTGTTCGGTCTTTCCCTACTGTTTAGTCATCCACATTCATACCAAAACTGTCCTCATTACATTTTTTTCATACCTCCGCATCATTACATAGATCGGAGTAGGTAGATTGAATTGGGGTCATTGATCCGAAACGTATATATTAATATGGTCATTCTTCCGGAATTTCTGGATTGAAACGTTAGGTACGTAGAAACTGATAAATAATAAATTAATTTAATTTTGATACCTCCTGTAAATTTTGAATTGAGTAGTAATAATAATCACTACCAAAATTAACAATACTTAATTGGATCCGGAAATACTGGAATTACTTTCCGGGAAAATGGCTTATCCATGTTCTTCTTTCTGTGGGCATTTTTGATACCTACAAGTACCAAAAATCAATCTACCTACTCCGATCTATGTCATGCCCATACCTACCATGATAACTCCACTTCACACACATGATCGTACAAAACCTTTTCGGGGTAGTATGCCAAATGGCAAAACCAAAATTACATCACGTCCGTCTGTCGGACTGTCAGTCTGTCCGTACGTCCGGATGTGATACAGACGTTTTACTCGGAGAATATACAACATTATTTTTAGTATATGCGAAACCCGACACACGTGTCTAGTATTTTTATGTAAAAATCTATGTAGAAAATTTCAAAACTGTATCATGAAAAATCACAAACTTTTAGGCTTGTTAAGTTACTTGTGTGTCCGTACAAAAACATGCTCACCCGCGCCGCGCCGTCTTGCGCTCATTGATAAATAGTACAGTCACGAGCAAAAGTATGTATACACTTGGCTTTATTCAAAGGCGACTTTCTCCTTTATTTTTGAATGAAATTTTATATTAGTAGGAACATAGTATTTTCGAACCCATAGGTATATGTAAAGTGTCGTATTTCAACGTTGCATTTGTTATTTCGTGAAAAAATCGCAATTTAAAGTTGCCAAGTGTTGACATATTGGTGCTCGTGACTGTACCTAGACACCTAAGGGCCTGTGCACACCACGTTTTTTAAACGCGCAGTTGACGCGCGTTTGTAGTGATACAGACGCGATACGTTGATATATTGAGGTTTCGCATACCTATACTAAAAAAAAACCGGACAAGAGCGAGTCGGACTTGCGCACCGAGGGTTCCGTACCGTCATAATTATATGTTTTTTTTAATTTTCATCGGTGAGGCCTGTTTTCATCAGAGAATTTTAACACTGTGTACTGCGGCGTAGAATTTTGAAGTTTTATGTCAGCGCCATCTCTTGACCGATAGTGGAAGTTATGTAACTTTTGTTGATGATTTCTGAAAAAGGGTGCTATTTAGAGACTTCGTTTTATTTTTCCTGTAATCTTTACATAAACTTCTATCACATACAGTAATTTCAGATTTTTCTTTTTGCTAACTTCGGAGATGGGGGGGAACGGTATTTTTTTTTACATTTTTCATCAAAAGTCGAAAACTGTGCGCCCTAAAAAAAAAGAAAAAATGTTTGAGAATGTGCAAACTGCGCTCTTTCATATGATACCCCACATGCCCTGTAGCCCTACTTCGAATTTTTCAGACACCCTTTCAGTCCCTGTTGCAAAAAATATACATATATTTTTATTTCTTTCTTATTTGCAAAATAGTACGGAACCCTCGGTGCGCGAGTCCGACTCGCTCTTGCCCGGTTTTTTGTCTTTTAATTACCTACTTCACTTTTCTCTAAACTCTCAATTTGAATAGCCTTCGTTGCAATTCCATTGCAATGGGTACCTACCCAATACTTTACCGAACCATTCGATATAACCTAATTTTCCAAAACATCAAACAGTTAAAAGTTAAAGGAAGAATCATCGAAATGTAAAAAATAATTAGCGGAGATGTGTCAGACTGTCAGTATAGGTAACGAATCTGGGTATAACTTTAGCTAAGTACATAACTTGAGTTTAACGGACAACGCCAGAACATCAAGCTACCCGCAACTGTGAAATTTTACCAATCAACTTGGAACCTTATGCTTTAGCGATAAAGTTGAAAATTGACAGATTGTAGTAACTTGATTTGCTGGCCTCTGTATATAAAAGTTGCTATAAAAAGCTGAAAATCAACATTAGGTATACTGGGTTAAATTAAATTATCTTGCGAAACTGCGCAGACGTGATGGGCATCGATACTAAACATGGTGAAACAAAAAAATTATTCATTTGATGGTTTTTTTTTGTGGGATCATCGGCCGAAATAATTACAATACGTTACCTACTTAAACTTAAATAAAATATCAGGTTAAAAATAGTTTTTTTGTGTAAACTTCACAGACGTGATGAGTTTCGATATCTAAATACGATATAACAAAAGAAAACAGATTTAATCAACTCAAACATCAAATAAAAAAACTAGCAAAGGTCGATGACACTACAAAAAATAAAAATCAAATCATGATTTATTTTATCGTGTTTCATTTAATTTGACCTTGTATTAATTAGTACACATGGACTACTTAACTGTAACTTATTAATAACATACATACACAAACAACGTCATTGGCTACGATCCTTACACACAGCTTTTGCTTCATTAACGTTCATACATTCTGGTCATACCTACACACACGCCAGTTTTATGAAACATCTAGTTACAGTCCATAAAGTAACTACCTACTAATAATGTTAATGATGTTACTTTATAGCATACGGGAGCTGGAGGCCAAGGTGGAGGACAAGCTTTGGAGAGTCCAGGATCGTGTTTGGAGAGCTTCCGCACTGTACCATTCATAGAATGTAACGGCGAGGGCGGTACATGCCACAAATTTGCCAATAAGCTCAGCTTTTGGCTAACAACCATCAGTGACGAGGAACAGTTTGCTATGCCAATCCGACAAACATTGAAGTCAGGAAATCAACTGCAGCGAGTGGCTCGATGTGCAGTATGCATGAAGAACACCAAATAGTGTTAGGTAATGAAATTATTATAAGCCGACACCGCTGATCTGGATTCGTTTAGTAATTATTAATAATTACATAACTAATCAATATAATTCTAAATTATATTTTCTATTTGAAAATACATCTATCGGCAAGGTATGAAGAGGCTGAAAGGATTAGGACTTATACGCCATTTTGTAAACGAAGGCACTCATTAATTGAGTTCCTGTTTATCAATAACACACCAAAGCAATTTAATGTAAGGTATTTTATTTAATTATTATAAAAATAACGTCTTACAAAGTATGTTATTGCGTTGTTAAGTACTTAAATTCCTTAATTCTGTTATTTACCTGTCTACAAAAAAATGCATTAAGTCATCAATACCTACCTACATTGGTATAGGTGTATCTGTCTGGGCTAACATTTACACAACTACCTACTTATTTTAAACTAAATAAGCACTAATGTTAGTGCGAAAGTTTTAAAATCATGTTTGTTACTCAATAGTGCCGGCGCCGACGCTGTAGTGTATGATTTAGTTGAAACGTACTGAGGTAACGCTATCTGGGTAATGCTAGGGTTTCCTAAGGCGGCGGTGGGCGCCACATAGCGTCCGCAATTTACCGTCGAATGACGTCACTGAAACTTTATTTATGGATATATGTTAGTGTGTTTCCCGAGAGAGCTTTTTTGGCATCAGAAAGTTAAACCCCGGTGCCATCATTTTCATGACGGCCGTCACTGCGGCCGTTATGTGGCGGCCACCGCTATCGTAGGAATCCCAAGCTAGCTCCGCGGGCACAGCTAGTAGTATACTATTTTATTATTATAATCTATATTTATATAACTTTACTTACTTTCTTTTGTTGCTGAAAATTGTGTGTTATAAGTATTTCAGTAGTCAAAGAGAACGATCCGACTTTGAAAGTTGAAACCCTCATGCACAGATACACTCGATTTGTGATAATTTAGTTTTGCCTAATTGTATATAATAATAAATAAAAATTAATTAGAAGTTATAGATTTACCGTTTACCTATTTAGCAAAGAAATGTAATTACTTACCTGCTTAGTTTCCTGTCTAGATTATTGAATTTATATTACCTACATAGTATACCGACACATAAATGATTTCAAATAATAGATACCAGGTAAAAATTTAAATGCAACAAGATATTCAAGAATATTTCGTCTATTTTACGTATAAATTTAATACTAGGTAAATATAATTACTAATCTGCCAAAAAATAAGAGTACCTAGTAAAAATGTTTTTATACAACACTGCCATATTGTAGATAGATTAATGTTAATGAATTTAAGAATTCGTACACAATAAAAATAACTTAAAAAGTTGTTGGTATTTGTTTTTCATTTTAACCCAATACCTACCTCCCGGATAATACGTTTGGCTTAAGTACCTGTCCTTTCTAAAATCGGTGGTTATGGACAGCCATAAATTATGCACCGGTTAGGTATGTATTATGAATACTAACATCATTTTGGCATTACACTGGGCCGCAAAGAAAGCGGGTCTGTGTGTGTGTACGTGTTCCACGCGCGCCTCAAAGAGATGTCAGCATCGAGGAGGGCCCCCCTTAGGGCCGAAGCCTGCCGGGTCAGCGGGATTGTCCGAAAGGGTTACCGCTGGCCCGGAACATAAAGGGCTAAGGAAGGAACACGGGAGGGTTTTAGTCAGTAAGAGTCTGACACTCCTTCCGCTCCACCCAGAGCGGGAGGGGTCATTTGATGATTTCCTGCGCACTGTGGTGTAGAATATTGCAGTTTTAGGTCAGCGCCATCTCTTGACCGATAGTGGAACTAGTGTAACTTTTGTTGGTGATTTCTGAAAAAGTGTGCTATTTAAAGATACCTATCGTTTTATTTTTTCTGCAATCTTTACATAAACTTCTATCACTTAGAATTAATACAGATTTTTCTCTTTGCAAACTTCGGAGATAAGGGGCGTCCCCCCTGTCAGCGGGATTGTCCGAAAGAGTTACCGCTGGCCCGGAACATAAAGGGCTAAGGAAGGAACACGGGTGGGTTTTAGTCAGTAAGAGTCTGACAATTCCGCTCCACCCAGAGCGGGTCATTTGATGATTTACCATCCGCAAAAAAAAAAAAAACGGCGGCCCCGGAGTCGGGAGGCTCTCTCCCTCATCCGTCCCGCCCCCTCCTTCGCTAGCATGACTGCTTCGCAGAAGGAGGCGACAGCCTCTCACTCCCTCTCGCCCCGGATTCAAAAAGCTAGGTCCAATATAACGCATAGCACGTCGAGAAACCGGCGTGGGCTAGCCCGCACTTGGGGATGGGGCCCGCTAGGCATGGCGGGCTGATATCAGTCGAGGGTGCGGCGAAAGTACAAAGTCTCTCTCGGGGCTCTCGGGCCCCCGACTTATGGTAGTAGAAGGAACAGTGGGGTTTTAGTCGGTAGGAGTCCGACATAACCCTCTGTTCATCCCAGACGGAGGGTTTTCCGAACGAAAAAAAAAAAGTTAGGGGCCAGGCCCCCCCTGGATAAAAGCCAATGGGCACCAATACTGCCGACATGAAACAATCGCTGAGAGCGCGAAGTATTAAATAATCTTTTGCCAAGCGAAAACAAGGTGCGTGCCTTCAACCACAAAATTCAGAGATTTTGTGCTTCAACGGTTGGGTCACGCCGGTTTTGATGTTATTCTTTCGGTATACTCAAATGTAACCAGATCCAGATCTTTATGTCATTTATAATTATGTATAAAATAAATAATTTTGGGCCTAGTATAGGTAGGTACGCTTCCTTGTGGAACGCCATATTTACCTATTATGTTTCTATAATTCCGATGAGTATGGTGTCCTACCTTTATTTTTGTTAATTAGGGTTCTGTACCAAAATGGTAAAAACGGAACCCGTATGGTGAGACTAAGTCTGTCTGTCTGTCTGTCTGTCACAGCTGGATATCTCAAGAACTACTAATGCTATCAACTTGAAATTTGAAATAGTTTTAGGTGACGTTTGCCCAACTATTTTGCAAATAAGAAAGAAATAAAAATATATGTTTATTTTTTGCAACAGGGACTGAAAGGGGGGGTCTGAAAAACTCGAAGTAAGGCTACTAGGGCATGTGGGGTATCATATGAAAGAGCGCAGTTTGCACATTCTCAACCATTTTTTCTTTTTTTTTTTAGGCCACATAGTTTACGACTTTTGATGAAAAATGTAAAAAAAAATACAGTTCCCCCCCCTTTATCTCCGAAGTTTGTAAAGAGAAAAATCTTAAATTATTCTATGTGATAGAAGTTTATATAAAGATTACAGGAAAAATAAAACAAAGTCTCTAAATAGCACACTTTTTCAGAAATCATCAACAAAAGTTACATTAGTTCCACTATCGGTCAATAGATGGCGCTGACACAAATCTGCAATATTCTACACCGCAGTGCACAGTGTTAAAATTCTCTGATGAATATAGGCCTCGCCGATGAAAATTTGAAAACATATGATGGTACAGAACCCTCGGTGCGCGAGTCCGACTCGCTCTTGCCCGGTTTTTTTATTAATAATCACACATATTGCCATTGACATTCTATTACCTACTTAAATGGGATGATACCCACTGGAGTGCAGGTCCCAAAGGGTATAATAACTAAGTAGGTATCAATATAAGAAGCAGGTCCCCTAATCCCGACAGCTTCTAACATAGGTAGGTATCTAGCAAAATCGTGAGTTAAATGCTAGATAAGTCTTTACCTACCCCTGATCTTCCTTATCTACCAAAATTTAAACTGTAAAGTACCTACTTCAGTATGCTAACGATATTGTATTACCTACATATTATTGGTAGGTAATGCAATATCGTTAGCATACTGAAGTAGGTACTTTACAGTTTAAATTCCATCACATGACATGACAATTCCATTTTGTCCTCATTATACCAATGGCTCTAAGATCACGGGTTATCTTTAAGTGCTCCAAAGAGTACTTCCGTTGTCTTTACTCGTAGACACCTTATCTCCCAAGTCACAAGTTAACATTAATATTGACGGTCAAGCTATCCCAATTAAGGAAAAGGCCTACTGGGGGTTACCCTGGATTACAAATGGTCGGGAGTGGATCACAAAAAAAATCTATCCCCGCTTTTCATCCCCACACATACCTACTTTTTATTTTTTGTTTTAGTAGTAGGTACCGAGTTTCGAGGTAATCCGACAGCGGGTTACATATTTTTCTAACCTAAATAAAGTCCGCACTTGGGGTCTGTCAGCGAGGAATAGAGCGCAGTATCCTTGGAGTTAAACTTTCTGATCGTAGAAGGAACTCGATACTGCGTTCTAAAACTCAAATTGCTGATGTACATCACACGGCTCACGGCATCACACGGCTGCCAAGCTAAAATGGAACTGGGTTGGTCACATCTGCCGCATGCCGGAGGAACTATGGGCTAAAGTAATCACACAATGGGTCCAAACATCAGTAAACGTCAACGCGGCAGGCCCAGAATGAGGTGGCGGGACGAGCTCGACTCTTTCCAGAAGGATTGGCGTTTAACAGCACTGGATAGGGATAAGTGGAAGGAGGGAAGGGAGGCCTTTGCCCTGCAGTGGGACAGAAATGGCTGATAATAATAATAATAATAACCCCACCGCCGTATCTCTACGTTGACGTCGTGGTGGGGCTTGCGCGCTCCGAACTCTAGGCCTGTGCCGGAAGAGTTTACTTTTCCGGAACAGGTCTAACGTGAGGAGCCAACCAAGAGGGATACAGAAACCCGCAGGTCAGCATGTGGCGAGCTGTTGGGCAGTAGCGACCCCACGGACCCTATCTCCCGGGAGAAGTCTTGTTCCTCACCTCCGGCTTGCCTTTATTGGCCGGCTGAAGTGAACAATGACGAGGAACAGAGCTCCCACCTCATTCTTGCCTTTATTGGCCGGCTTGAGTGGAGATTCGCAAGAGCAAACGTGCTCGGAGGAAGGAAGTATTCCAGTAAGATGCTGGTAGGGATCTTGACCGTACTTCCGGGATTGTCCTGATAGCCGTGGGATACCTCTCCACTCCTCATAAGCACCTCAGGACATGTTGCCCCTTTGTCGCTACGTCACTATGTGCTAGCGACCGACCCCGGCGGGCATCGGCCCTAGCGGACCCCGTCAGTTGGTGCTCACATCTCCTTGAGGCGCGCTGATCGCCGCCGTGAGGGCACGGCGGTGCTCTGCCCAAGCTGGGCATGTCTCCACCGTATGCTCCACCGTTGCAAGTCACCCCCTGCCATTTAATCTGTGTAATTTATAAAGAACATCGGTCAGGCAGGGGCTATAGTTTTTCCATAGTCTTAGATAACCAGTTCACTTTAGCCACCAAAACCCATAATCCAATAGTTTTGTTTCCATATTTTGCAATAGTCCTACACCAACCGGGGGTTATCCTTGGGTGCACTTGCATAGTGCGAACAGGGATAGATCGTCGGTTGGTGCCTCATTTCATTGAAAATCTCTAACGGGTACGCCGGTACGCCTTCCAAAGGACCGGGACCCCATGGTCCCGAGATATGTTAAAATATAAAAATAAATAATAATAATAAATAACTTTGTTTGTCACCCCCTAAATCCACTGTGCACAAAGCTAAAAGTGACATTCTTTATTATTTACTGAGGCAAATATTGCCAAGTTTCAAGTTAACCAAATGAATAAGATTTTTCCTATAAACTGTACCCCTCTTTATCCCCTTAAGGGTGGAGTTTTGAAAAATCGTCTGGGATGTTTCTATAACTTAGGTACTTAAAGATTATTTCTACCAACTTTCCAATCAAACCACGTAGTAAAAATAATACTCTCCTGTGAAATTGACTTTCCCTCTTCACCCCGTTTGGAGTAGATTTTCTAAAAACCCTAATAGGTACACTTTATTATTAAATTTTTTCTTACTTACTTAGTTTCGAATTAATGGACCGCGCGCGTATAGGGAGTGGAGTAGAAAAACAAAAATGTTAAACTTCATAATTTACGTACCTAAGTATCCGTGCCAAGTTTCAAGTTTACTTACCAAATGAATAAGATTTTTCATATAAACTGTATTCCCGCTTCCCCCCCCCCCCCCCCCCACAGCACACGTAGCATGAGCACCCGCACCCTAATTGTGTAACACACTATTACCACAGTATAAAGATCATACAGTATTTCGACTTCATACAAACGGACGAAACGCGAGCTATACCTACGCGCCTCGACCTCGGAGTGCGCTCGGTATGCAGACAGTCGTGACTGTGCCGCAGTGACGAACGGACTGTGTGTTGTTTTTTTTAACAATCTGCGCGATTTTTTCACTAAAAATAAATTGAAGTACATATTTAATATGACGAGTAGGCTATATTGTGCTGTTTTTGGTTGCATGAATTCGTCATTAACGCATCCAGAGATATTTTTTTTTAAATTACCTGGAAACTCTGAAAGGTAAGACTATAAAATAATTTTACTTACTAGTAGGTAGGTACATAATGTGTGTCTTTTTAATAGATTTAAGTATTTCCTTATAACTCCCGAAAAAAAAGATGTCTGGATTAATAAATAAAGTGAATAGAGTAAAGGAAAGTGATAGACACGAGTGAAATATGTAGGTAGTTATAGGCGGTTCATGAATCATTATACGGTAGGTACGCTTGTGTTAAAACCTCGGGGCATGTGTGTTTTGTTTTTTTGTGTGTTTGTAAAGACGTGGTTTTTATTATTAATATTTATGTACACACAGTAAAATACAATAACAAAACTAAATGGAAACACGAAGTAGGCAAATGTAATTAAAATGCTGGAGGCGGGCAGCCCTATCGCATGTTTACGTACCGCGCGGCTGTAGACATTTATTTCAAGGTTACGGCCGAGTTACAATACTGTATGATCTATAAACTGTGCTATTACCATACTCTCAATTTGAATCATTTTGAAGCTCATTGCTAATCCATTGCTCCTTATGTTCGAAAAATGTTTCTGCTCAACAACCTAAATAGGTAACGCAATAGATGTTGTTGAACTGTCAAAATGAAGGTTTGTCGACGGAAGAGTAGACAAAGATGACGTTCGGTGCACTGTAGACAGTACGACGACGGCAGCAAAGTAGAAAGAGTCAACTGCACTATTTCCGAAATTACACTTTTACATCATTCGACTCAGAATTCTTTGTTGTCATAGGATTTTTAATTATTTTTGATTCTTAATTTTTATTGATATTAAGTCACATTATAAGGAGGGGTCCGTGGCTAAATAATAACAGCCGCTCAGGTTGATCAATCAGTTTATGCTACGCTTGCCGCGGTTGGTCCATGGATGGGTGACCATCTTTACATACCGAGACCCCTCCGTGCCTCGGAAAGTACGTTAAGCCATTGGCCCCGGCTGTGATTCGTGGACGTTTCACAGTCGTTACTGGATTTTGTAGATAACCGTTTATACTTTGTGGCCGTCGAGTAGAAAGTTTTCTACTGTCTTTAGCGATTATTAATATAGCTAAATATAATATAAATAAATAAATAAAAATAATTAGCGTTGGGATAGAAAACTTTCTTCTGAAATAGTCTACATAGAAAAGGACCTAGACAAAGATCGTTTGAAACGAAACACAAAATGACAAATTGTAGAAGGATTTCTAGGCGGTATGTCCAAAATGAAGAAATGTCACTTTGTAGGTATAGAAAGCAATGTGTCTACTCTTCGTAGAGATAGAAGTGTTCATGCTACGCGTGCAGAGATGGAATTTCGAAAAATCTTTTGGGATACCTATGTTCATTAGGTACAGTCACCGATAGATGTTGTCGACTGAAATTTCATTTGATAAATGAGCTGTTTGTTTTCTAATATCGAAATTAAATTTTATTCGAGAACATCCATCGGTTTCAACTATATCCGACGATCCTGCATACCGTACTTATCTATTTTGTTGACTGTACGCGACTCAAATATTATTTAAAATACCAATTTTCGAGTTAATAATGCTTCGCAGTAAAATCCTCCACCCGAAAAACCCTGATACACGTTATTCTTTTTTTTTTGGTCATAAGTATAAATACTGAGTTTCGAGTTAATCGGACCGCGCGTTAAAATTCTTCCATACAAATTTTGACACCCCCAATCCCCCTTTAGGGGGTAGTTTATAAAAACACAAAAGATTGTTACGGATTCTCGTGACGATTGTGTTAATCTAATTATTGGAGATTTTAATGTTCCGGGTTTGTTGTGGACACCCACGCCATCAAGCAACAGATTGACGAATGCTATTTCAGTTACTGATTTTAAGTCGACACTCTTGCTGGATTTGTTGGCCCTTTGTAACTTGTCTCAGTTTAATCATATACCTAACAAAAACAATAGATTTTTAGACCTTGTCCTTTGTACTTCCGATAGTGTCCAAGTAATGTTAGATGATGAACCACTCAGTCGGGTTGATGATCATCACCCACCTTTGAGTATACGTATAAAGGGCAGCATTCCAACTAAACAAATGAAACCTAACAACATCTATTTCCACAAGTGTGACTACGCGAAAGTAAGGGTGGCTATCGCAGAGGTTGATTGGGCTACGCTATTATTGTCAAGTGATATCGACTGGGCGGTGGAAGAGTTTTACATGGCTCTCAACTCCATAATCAGCAAGCATACTCCCACAACCAAACTGGGTGAGTCTGCACAGCCTTTCTGGTACTCACCAGCTCTTAAAAAATGTCTCAATGAGAAAAATAAATATCACAGACGTTTCAAGAAATATAAAAACCCCCGTGACTATGACACCTTCTCAATGTTGCGCAGTAGGTGCAAGTTTCTTACAAAAAAATGCTACGGTTCCTTTATAACATCCACAGAGGACTGTTTGTCTGATAATATCAAATCATTTTGGAAGTTCGTTAATAGCAGAAAAAAAAACCAATGGCTTACCACAAACGATGAAGTTCGGTGGAGTGATGTCATCTGATAGTCAAGTTATTAACGAATTATTCTCGAACTTCTTTAGTTCAGTTTTTGAGGATACTTCTGGAAGTCCCCCTAGTGGTGAGGCTTGCTCAAATATTGAATGTAACTCTTCTTTATCGGAGATTTATATTGAGCACGACTATGTTTTGCGTGCATTGAAACAACTGGATCATAATAAATGCGCTGGTCCAGACGGAATTCCTTCACGTTTCCTGGTCAAGTGTGCCGAAAATCATCAAAACAAAAACAAACATCTCAATATTCGGCGGCAGTATAGCTATTCACAACCATCCGACAGGCTATCGTATTCAAAATTACACATTACGATAACCTCATTTGCCTTGCCCCCGACAGCAAACAGCTGTCGAAAGAATAGCGGTCATCTGTTTGATTTAAACTTACAAAATTTTGAACTTGTGAACAGCGTTTAGAGGACTCCTACGATAACATTGGTTGATGTTCGGTACGGTACGGCGGCATGCGGCACGCTGATAGACTGATTGAAGATTGATCGTCAAAGGTCCCTTTAGACTTTTAGAGATTGTATCGTCCAACTCCAAAGAATAGGCTACTGAAAAGACTGGGTTTTAGGTTTGCATTTGTGTAAAAAACACAAATACAAAGGGCGCTTTCCGAATTAGCTATAATCGCTCACAGCGCTCACATCATCTCACATCCGTTCCGATTTAGATATCACGATTATGACAGCTGAGAGCTATCAACAATTCGGAACGCCCGTAAGCGCGCTCACAGTGCTTACTCAATGTAAAAACGATATTATTACAGTATTTCTTTGTATAAACACCACATTTCTTCGTCTTTGGTTAGGTGGCGACTATCAGCCAGAAGCACAATTTCGAAAATGCCACGTTAGTTTAATTTTATGATAAGATGTAAATCAAAATAAAACACACACTGACACATCCTCACACACACACTGTCATTTTTGATAGCGCTCACGGTGATATTATTCTAGGGCATGGTCGGCGTTATCGCAAGATGGCGCATGGCATGACGTCATCTATGACGATTCACGGAACGTCGTTATCGCGCTCACGCTAATTCGGTACGGGTTTAAGCACGCTCACATCGATTATTTCCCAACTCGGAACGCAGGGTTACATTCTCGTTCGCGCAGCAGAGCTAGCTGTCAACGTAGCGGGAATTGAAACATTTAACAAAAAAATAATAAAATAATCGATGAAAAATTAATTACAGTAAAATCAATTTACGCGACATAAAATGTTTGAGTGGGCTTATAGTGGTGCCAATAAAGCTGTCCCCAGAAATGTGGGCCCAGAATGTGCCTACTTTTTGTCGACTAAAAGGCAAATAGTAGAAACCATAATCGTGGTTGCGATTTGTGTATATATTTCAGTAAGTATGCGCTCTTTATATATTTAATGGAGTTAAATTAGGTCTAATTTATTGCAAGATGTTAAATAAATGACCTACAGAAATTTTGTTGCATTATGTTATTTCGTAACAAGCATAATTAAATTAGTACACGGCCCTATTTCTCTCAATCAATATTTACCTAATGTGTTGATTTTAGTTGAGTATACAATGTCTTTGAAAATTGTTACAGATTAAGACATTTCCAAGATTAAGTATACCTCAAGATACAAATTATGTGAAAAGTGATAGAGGGGGTAAAAGATTATTAGTAATACTATTAGCTCTGCTATGGGGTATGGAAATTGGTTTTAAATTTGCTTCACGCACCGTTATATATTTGTTGAATCCTTGCCATGTGACAACTTTGATACAAGTAAGTATCTCTAAACAGTTATTTCCTGAGCCAAATGACTTCTACATTATAAGTTAGAGAACTCATTAATTAAATAAGTATCTTCCTTTATATCAAAAAAATATTCCTAACGTTTTAAACTGTAAAAAACAATTTTTCTGTATTCATATTTTGTGCAGTATTGTAAATATTTCAAGTACATCTACAATAAAATGTATTACTGTTTTAGATCTATCTCCTGGCAGCTCCACCCAGCAAAACCGTTACAGCGTTATTTCGTATTCATTTGAACTTATTAAACGGGCCTTTGTTAGCATTTCTGTTTCCTGAAACTGCTTCGAGGAAGGTAAATACCCTTCTGTTTTAGTGTTGAGTGCGGAATATGAAGGCCGCCCACCTGTTATGGATTTTGGCAATACCAGGAGAACCTACCCTAGAGATACAATTGTAATGTCCTATTTGCCTGTAATAACACTAGCACCCTTTAACCTGTAGTATGTCGGAACGTAGATCCACGCGAGACACAATGGCTTTTTAATTGTTTCTGTAATTACGACATTCAACCGGTTAAACCAGAACACAGCATCTGCTATACATACACTTTCTCATTGTATTTTTTGTTTTGTTGTCATTTATACTTAATTTTGTATTTAGATATTTGCTGAGGCTGCACTTTACTGGATTCAACATGGAATGATGTTTGTCATACCATATTATCTTCTGAGGATTGGTGGTGGGTTGAATTTTATTAATATTTTACATTGTCTATTTCATATTAACTTATCAACTTCTTCTTCTAGGTGCCTACAACGTAGAACCTTTTTGGGATTTTAATTGGGCAATATTCAGCTATTGTCTAAACTTGATATATCACTTTATTGTATTACAACTTATTGCAATCGTAAGTAAACCCATTAAATTTATTTTTGGCTTCTAATATATGTAATATGCAAGTTAATATTCATAACAATATAGATCCAAATTTGTGTACTTTGACTCAACCATGTCCTGTAGATCTTTAGAAGGAAAAACTACAGCCATTGCTTTACTTGAAAGGCCCTTATTTGAAGAAGGTTAGGTTGGTAACAGGATAGCAGGCACAATTAGGATAAAAGTAAAATGCTTCCTGGTGCTGTAACCAATTAAAGGCAAATAATAGAAACTATAATCGTGGTTACAATTTGTGTAGCGCCTTGTTGTATGTAAAATATGTCTGTGTGGACTTTTCACGGCTCGATACCTACGTTTAGCTGCACAATAAAAAAATCTACCGAAAGTAGAAAACCGCCTGCCCTAAAGGAGTTCTAGAGAGTAGTTTTCGCAGTGCAGCAGCGAGCTGCATGCGACCGGCAGTTACAACCGACCGCATGACAGAGTTAGAACTTGAGATTCTGCAACTACCCGGTATCAGGCCTAGCTGGCCTTATTTTGCAATCCGGCTGGACACCGGATCAAAATCGATCAATATGTAATTTGCCCACCTTACTCATGAACGTCGATTCCCGAAACCATACGAATCTGCCCGATTGTTCGTAGGTACCTCATCTCCACGGGTTCACACTAATCAGGCTATGTCCGGCCGTCGGATATCAGAGGGGCAACTCTCGTAATTATAAGAACGTTCGCAGTCTGATCTCAGTCTCAGTCTGTCAAAAATACCTCTAAAATCCCTACATTTTTGACATTGATTGCCGCTGAGATGAGATTGCGACTAGATGTTGAACGTTTTTAATTAAGTACGGGAAATTGGCATTCTGGTATCCGGCGAAAAGATTATCCGTTTCATCACTAAGTTTAAAGCTCCGGAGTCCTTTTTCGAGCTGGTCTGACAGTAAATGTGGTCAAAGAAAAAAAACATGTAACCTAAATTCTTTTTTTTGTTCGCCTGCATTGTGCCCCACTGCTGGGCAAAGGCCTCCCCTTTTTCCTTCTAAATCTCTGTCTTGTGCGATCTCTGGTCATGTTGGCCCTGCAAACGTTACCAGATCGTCACACCACCTTCGCCGTTGTCTACCTCGACGACGATGTCTTCCCTCAGGCGTCCAGTGAGTGACAATCTTTGCCCATCTCTCCGGGTGCATTTGTGAGACTTGTCCGGCCCACTCCCACTTCAGCCCGGCTGTTTTTTCTCCAATATCCGCTACTTGAGATATGGAGCGCAGGGTGGTGTTTCTAACTCGATCTGTAAGCTAGACCCTATTATGCTGCTTTTCATTGCCCGTTGGAAAATCTTCAATTGTTCAGTAAGTGACCAACTTTGTACACCATATGTTAGGACGGGCAGGATGCACAAGTCGATGAGTTTTCTTTTTAGTGATATAGAAAGACTTATATCTAATTGTTCAATATTTTTTTTTTTACTCCTAATGCCTACAACATACAAACAAGGGCGTTAAGTTATTTGAATCGTTTTTTAGACCTCTGTTTCTTGTAAGACTTGCAGTGTTTTAACCAAATTCTAAATTATTTAAGGCAAGAATCTAATACAACTGATGTAAGGTTATAGACTCCAACTGCCGAGGGTTAGAACATAATAGCTCTTTATTATGAGCTATATCTAAGTACCTATAGCCTCTGAACCTAGGCGCCTAAAAACCAGTCAATCCTTAAAAAAACTCTTCTTTTGGATTTTATTTTATAAGGTCCAAAAGAAGAGTTAAGTCTTTTGTATCATTAGCCGTGTGACAAAAATCGAGCCGTAATATGGAACTACGGATGGCGGGAATGGCAGTCGCCAGCAGTGGAAGTGATAATCAAGGCCGTAGTGTCGTTGCCCGGGGTCCTGACTTGTGGCCAGAAGGGAAATTAAATCGATTTACCGGTCAACAGATCTATTAGGGAAAATTGGATCAAATAAAAGTTAAACAGAACACTATTAACGTAACTACCTTATGATTTCTGAAAGAAATCTAACTATCAATAACTTAAAAACCGAATACCAGGGACTCTTTTTCCCTCTTTCACGATTTCGAGTTCTTGCTTAGCTTTAATATTCAATTTTTATGAGAAAGCAATCTTTCTCTCTAAAAATTGTAGGTATATATATATATCAGGTATAATTTGATTACCTAATTGATGGGCGCTTTAAAAACACGGGGTGTTTTCATCGTTTTCTTTTCAAAAACCTTAAGTAGCATCAAATTAACATACTCTCTTGTTATTTAGCTTTCCGCGATTAACTAAAGATAGATTAGGCAATGTCCGCAATATATAGTGAAATTTTCTGTCGTAATTAATATATTTTTGTTTCCCTTTCAGCCAGCCCAAGTAAACTTGAATCACATGCTCTGCCCGGCTATATTGGATCCATTTGATGGGCCCTGGTTCAGAGTAGCAGCAGTTGTTCACCAAGCACTGCTGTGTCCTTTGCTATGCAAAACTTTCTGTCTGATCGCTGACTTCTGCCTTACCAAATTTCCGCCTACTAAAGTAAAGCCACATATGAAGGATTCTCTTATGGACAACCTTGCTGTTAACAGACAAATTGACTACCACCATGAGGACTAGTAGCTGTTGCAGCTGGAACAATTTATGGCTGTAATCCCTCTCAGGGTAGGTAAAACTATAATACAAAATGCCTTTTGAGTTGGAGAACAATATTTCATCGCGTCCATTTGGTTTTGGTGGTTAATATATTTATATTAATAAGGTAAGAATTATAAAAGATCATTAATGAACTTTTGCAAAGATTTTTGTGATGATATTTGTCTATTCTAATTACTGTAATGATTGGTACCAATAATATCAACTTAACATGTAAACACGCCTTCGTTACCTTTAGGTAAGCATTGTATCGTGGTATATTATAATAACTAAAACGGCAAAACTGTTCTAAGACATGTGGGTCAATTCGCGATACAGCTAGGTACGTCAGTAGGTAATTTATATAGCTGTTGTTATTGTTACACTTAAAATAATTGCTTGCAAATTACTTTTAGTGTATTTGGTGAGCTAGACACCCGGAACGAAAACTATCATTGTGTAAAAAAAACATCCACAACGCGTTGTGGAAATCATCAGAACCATACACAGCGGGTAATTCGTGTTGTGGCGGATCATTGTCATTTGTAATGTAAAAACAACCACAACACATTTTGACTAGTAAAATTCATAAATGCCACTAAGTTGGGTATTACTTACTACTTACCATTCCTGTCAAATAATTGGGCATTCGCAACAAAGTCTGTCGAAGTCAATTTAGATTTTAATTTGTATTCACAAGATTCTCTGTAAGTATGTTAAAAGTCCGGACGGGAGACCAAGTCGGATATTTCCGGTTAATTCTGGATGGTTGGTATTGGAAAACCACTACTGCTAAGGAAAATGTTCACATCGTGGCTAAATAACTGTTGCGAATTTGGGACAAACATTAGATAAACGAGCAAAGTAGAACAGTGGTGGGCTGGTGGCCCGATGGTAACGGCCGCGACTTACGAGCTGTACGTCGTAGGTTCGAACCCAAACAGGCGCTTCACTTTGTGTAAATTATTTCTTCATCACTGCCCTCAAAACTTTAAAGAAAACATCGTGAGGAAACTAAAAATTCGAAGACATGTGACATCTACCAATACGCACTGGGCCTTCATGGTAGATTACGGCCCACTCCCTCTTCCCGAGAGGCCTTCGTCCCAGCATTGGGATCATTATAGGCTGATTATGATTATGTAAACAGAAAAGAACGTTCAGACGCTTTGTGCTATGGTTGTACTTGATTAACACAACGCGTTGTGGTCAAATAAAGGTAGGTAATACTAGCTACCTACGACTCGAATTTCGCTCGGAATAGTCTGAATACACGTTGTGGCTGTTTTTTTCACATATAGATATATTATTATGATGATAGCCCCATGTAATTAAAATTGTTTTTATTTCCTACATTGAAGCAAGCTATTTAATTGGTAAACTTGACTGCAATGTAGGTACGACCTAGTCCTACCAAAGATCTTATTTCCGTGTTTGTGTGTGTTAGATTATAAGCCTTACTTTTGTATAAGAATACCTACATTCGATTTGTCTTTAATTTTAGTTGCAGAGCGAGGTAGGTATACCTACAAGCTCTATTAATATTGTCCATAAATATTAGAATAAGATACTTTTAAACTGTAACGTGCATAACGCAGGTTCGGCCTAGTAATTTCTGGACCCCATACTTAGTGCGGCCTTTCAAACTATTTTTGAAACACGAAGTTGTCTAAATATTTTGCGTTGCCATTGCAAAGAAAATAATATTTAGCTACCCCTATTTATTGACTTACATTCCTTACCTTAGCAAATAAAATTGAAATGCACTTGTGGCCCGCAAGTGTCGCACGCGTCTCTGAAATTCGCCGACCTAGGAAGATAGCCCTTTGTGCACTACAAGGAATTTTATTGTCAAGTGCACCAACTAGTATACTTATACATTTATGGCGTGCCATATCGGACCATAAAAAAAAGTGTCACTCCGGGAGTGCCGAAGTGAAAACAAAACACAATCAGCAGTGCGATTCTGTAACTATCTCACCGTGAAAACTTAGGTGAAGTGAGCGTGGAGTGAGCTGTCAATAGTGTCAATTCCTAGCAAAAACAAACTCATTTCACCTAAGTTTTCACGGTGAGATTTTTACAGAATCGACCGGCAGAATACTTTGCCATCACTCACTGACATCGGATATACTTACATTAAATCCGAGTAAGTACACCTCGAGGACAGCCGAAGACATCCAAAGCGGGTATTTTTTGAATCGTCTTATAAACGGTACGGTAACAGTGGCGCGAGTTCAATGGTTTTTTCCAATCTCAAAAAATGCCCAACGCGCGTAAAGAAGTTTTCACTTCAAAAATCGGACTGCCGGACAATAAAATTCCTTGTAGTGCACAAACGCCCATACTGTGTATGTGACCTACAACATTTTACTGAAATGCGGCGCGGGCAATGCAGATCGGTGACCAACGTTGTATTTTGGGGTACTTGTATAATGAAGCGGGTTTCTGGTTTCGAATCTTGGTAGGTACCTACAGAAACTACAGACCGGTAGGCACTGACATAGGTGCAGGTGAATTTACCTACAACCTACGAACAAACGATTACCTATCAGAGTCTTAGAGCCCTCGCAGACTACAGACTTTCTATCGGCCGACAGATTGGTCGGTTTCTTAATCAGTATGAAGATGTATGCAAAGATGTATGGTAATGAGACACAATTGAATTTCTATTGTTATCAATCAAATTTTGATTTTTCAACAGTTGAGTGGAAACGATTCGGTATATTCGGCCCTTAAAAAAGTTTGACGGACTGACACGTTTTCCCTTCAAACTGAACTTTCGGCGAACTGCTAAATCAGAAAAGTACCTACGTGTGCATTTAAAAATATTTCTATTTCTGCGGTACCTAGTTACCTACTCCATTCCGAGACCATGAAGGCTGAAGCATGGACCTGCGTATAATACAAGCAAGCTTTCTTTTTCAAGATTTTCTTGAATATATATGTTTAAGGGGCTTACATGACCTAAAGCGCGGTCACTGTCGGTCTGCATAGAAAAGAAAGAGAAGCGCGATGACACAACGCTGGTAATTTATTGCAAAATATGAAGCAATTATTTAATTACAGAAAATCTATTGTTTGGACTAAAAAACTAAAACACTAGTATTTTAGTATGTTGCTTGTAGAATAATCTGACAAAAATACAGAATGATTGTATGTATATTAGTATGGTTTTTATTGTAAAAAGAAAGTTTAGAGGTATCTTCATGATTTTTTTTCTATCGTACCAAATTAGTTGTATTATGTTTTCAACCCTATCTATCTAGCATATATCCTGAAGAATATCATATATTTTTCTGATTTTGTTTACTGTAGTCGATCATATACTTTTATTGTTTCTAAAACTTGCGTTTTCTATGTTTAGGTCCTGTAAGCCCCTTAATATTATTTGCGGGTCCTGCTGTGCGGTCAAGTGCGTGTCGCTTGTACAGTCAGCGACAAAGGTTATAAAAGTTTCAGAATTTTCATATTATCATAGAACTATAATATATTAATTTATTGTATTAAACCTTATCATAAACGTATTAACATAACATCACGCCTGTAGTATAGGGAGAGGTGTAAAGTACAAGTTATTTTGTATGTTATGTATTCAAGAGTAGGCCTCCATCTTTAAACTATTCTCTTTGCTTCAATAACTTGTTAAAAATAAATAAAAGTATTTATAAATCTTTGTTTAAAATATCTTCTGAAACTTTAGATACTTAAGTACCTGCTTAGTGAACTAATCTACTTATGTCGTTGAATTTTGAGTTGATTAACAAACGGTTGATCAGTGATTTCCCTTTATCGTGCCGTGCCGAGCATATATTTAACATACCTACCCTTAAAGCTAAAGTAACCATCAATATTACTTTTAGAGCCATCTCAGTCGTGTTTTTATGACAATAAAGTGCAAAAACGTTAATTACCCATCAGTATTATGGTTGTATATTAGGTATACGCGCAAGTCGTAGTAAGTAACGTTAATATAATTAAAAGTACCCTTATTATATACTTATATACTAGCTACAATAAATAAATACCACAATTATCCTACTAATACACCTAGTCATTAATTATTACACTTTTAAAAGAGCAACTGTGCCCGCAATAGCAAACCTATTTTAATATCTAATCATTGCTTCAAGTTCAATGTAGAATTGGTAGAAAATAGACATCCATGCTGCACTTAGCGTCCAACATGGTAGGTCCTGCACTTATCTGATAGATTAGGTACTAATTTTAGTATTTACTCTCGTTGTACGCGAATCCTACTAATAAGTATTATAAAAGTGAAAGTTTGTGAAGATGTTTGGATGTTTATTACTCAATCACGCAAAAACCGTTGAACAGATTTGGATGAAAATTGGCACATATATACTTAGAGCATTTCCTGGATTAGGTAACACATAGGATACTTTTTATCCCCCCGATATACCCACGGGATCGAAAGTTACGCGGGTTAAACCGCGGGGCGCTGCTAGTTAAAATATAATTCTAGGTTTGTTTATGCAACCATTTTATGAAATTTGTAGTCGAACACTTCATGAAATGATCAATTCTAAGATCTGGCCACGACACATAGGTACAACCAGCGTTGTCCGGTTAACTAATATTATTTTAGATGTAATTTTTTTTTGAGTTCTGATGATTTGTAATACCTACCTACCTACTCAGATAATTTTATTTTCGTTTTGTACTTCTGTTAATGAGCTATGTTAAAAACAGATGTACCTATGTAATTAATATATCTATAGTTATTGTATATCAGTGAACGATAGCTCCAGTTGATTACCTATATGTACTGGGTAAATATTTAGGGTATGTGCACACTCGGTAATTTAAGACGACTACATGACCTAAAGCGCGGTCTTTGTCGGACTGAATAGAAAAGAAAGAGAAGCGCGATGACACAACGCTGGTAATTTATTGCAAAATATGAAGCAATTATCTATTTACAATAAATCTTGTTCGGTTAGGACTAAAAAATTAAAACAGTAGTGCTTTAGTATGTTGCTTGTAGAATAATCTGACAAAAAATCATGATTGTATGTATATTAGTATAGTTTTTATTGTAAAAAGAAAGTTGTTAGAGGTATCTGCATGATTTTTTTCTATCGTATCAAATTAGTTGTATTATGTTTTCAATACACTATCTACCTAGCATATATATCCTGAAGAATATCATATATTTTTCTGATTTTGTTTATTGTAGTCGATCATATACTTTTATTGTTTCTGAAACTTGCATTTTTTGTGTTTAGGTGCTGTAAGCCCCTTAAGGGTGCACGTGTAGGATTATGTAATCTTGCGCATGCATCGTGATTGGGTGCGTGATGGTGGTTCTCTTAAGTACCTAAATGACAGTGTTATAAGATTCATAAAACTGTCAAGAATGTGTCACTAAAAACTTTTCCGTCAAGAAGTAAAAGTCGTTGTACCATACCTAATCACAATAGGTTTTAGTACTAACCCCCATTCATTTAACGTCATGTATGTGATCCTAAACGAACGAGCGACCATTTTACCCAAATTGATTGCGCCGCGCCGTTAAGGCTGTGAGTAGGTAGGTGATGAGTTATTAATTGTTATAGGTGCGTAGGTATATGAAGAATTGCCGCAGACGTTTAAAATTAACTAAAGACATTAATGCCCGCTTTCACTGACGTCAAGGAAACAACACTTACCTACCCGTGCCAAATAAAAGCGTACTTATTATAAAAAATGCGCCAAAAAACAAATCCTAAGGACCTGGGAAATGGTAGATAAACATTATATCGTAAAAAAATATTTGCACTAGTATCATTAACCAGGGAGAAAATAGAAATCTGGATGTCAGTGTGGAATGTACGCCAACGACCACGTGAGCGCGTTTCCTCTTAACATGTTCTAATAACGAAAAAATAAAATCTAACAAATACCTAAGTAGGTAGGTACAGTTTATTTTTTGAGCCGACGTTTTCCCCCATCGGTCACTCTACGACCCCAAAAGGGGGGCGCACCCCACCGGTTGGGACCCATGGCTTAATATGGACATAATGGCGTAATGTGAGTGTACTATACCTATGCCTCTGTCTGCCTAATCCTTCGGGGAATACAGGCTTGATGTTATGTTATGTAAGCTTTTCATACCCATCATAGTATCTACTTCACCCCGTTTAAGTAGATAGTATTCCGTCTACCTGCCCTCACAACTTCAGCCATCACTTTCCAGTTTCCATATTTTAGTTTTGACCAGAAATATAAACCTCTTTGTTCATTATAACAATAGATACCTACCCACCGGGTGCCGAGGAAGCATGAGGGTGACCCCGGTGGCCTTCTTTCTTTAACGAGAACCACCCGGCCAAGGACTATGCTGGAAAGTACATTAGTTACAATACAAATAATTAAAATATAACGTTATAAGTTAATAACACATACTTGCCTAATTGTGAGTAAATATTAACGAAATAGTGGACTTAAGTATTAATCAAGTGAGCAGGTACAAACAGAACATTAGTTTTATGTTCTGTAAGTACAATGACCTCGACGAATGAGGAAGTTAAATAAATTATAATTTGTTAAGTAGACCTAATTTAAATGGTAGGTATAAAACAGTAGGTCGGTACTTATAGGTCATTAATGAGTAGGTAAGTACCTACCTATGAATATTGTATTGTATACTGCGGCTTGAAGCTGTGAAGTGATACGCAATAATCCTATTAGACTTGAAGTCATAACACTTGCCTAATAACTAGAGATAATCCCCAGTTATTATGAAAAATAGATACCCATCGAGCCATCTCAATAAAGTCTACCAATTTCATTCAACTTGCTAGCATTTATTATTTAAAAACAAAGCGTGACGTGTCCGGTCTGAAAACAGCGTTCGTACTTAATAACTAATACATTATTGGTGAGTAGACAAGTATACCTACTCATCGATTTTTTCATTCACATCGATTGCCGTTTGGCCTTCAATGTTGACGTCGGCACTTATGTAGGTAGGTACCTACCTGCCTACTGCTGCACGCTCATGCTCGTTGGGGATGCGCTAAGGTAGCCCGCTAAATTCAAATTTTCTTTCGTTTTTTGCACTTGAACTATATAGTGTACTTTATAGTTAATTGCAGATTGTATGTTAATTAAAATATGATTAGCGACCGTAACAAATATGACGTTACTGAATTAGAACCAGCAACACAACTCCTTGAGGTAGAATTGGCCTCGAATGTCATGATATCATGAAATAGTCATTCAATAGGGTAATATCATATTCAGAATTGTATAGATGATTTTTATGATTATAATTCTGTAAATAAATATATTTGTTACAGCCGCGAATCAGATTTAGATCAACATACAACCTGATACTGACCTGCAAATTGCAAAAACCGTCAGAAAATTTGAATTTCGCGGACTACCATCACGCTTTCGCCTTAAGGGGCTTACATGACCTAAAGCGCGGTTACTGTCGGACTGCATAGAAAAGAAAGAGAAGCATGATGACACAACGCTGGTAATTCATAACAAAATAAGAAGCAATTATTTAATTACAAAAAAATCTATTGTTTGGACAAAAAAATTAAAACACTACTTATTACTTAAGTATAGTGTTTTAGTATGTTGCTTGTAGAATAATTTGACAAAAAATCAGAATTATTGTATGGTTTTTAATGTAAAAAGAAAGTTTTTAGAGGTATCTTCATGATTATTTTTATCGTATCAAATTAGTTGTATTATGTTTTCAACACACTATCAACCTAGCATAATATATCCTGAAGAATATCATATATATTTTTCTGATTTTGTTTACTGTAGTCGATCATACACTTTTATTGTTTCTAAAGCTTGCATTTTTTGCGTTTAGGTCCTGTAAGCCCCTTAACAAGAGAGGTAAACAACCAAAGAGTAAGAACGCGTCAACCACTTTTACACCAAGGTACAGACGCCAGCAAATCAAGCTACCCGAAACTAAAATTTTCCCAATCAACCTTGGACCTAATGCTTTAGCGATAAAGTTGATTCAAATCTGTTAAAGAAATTTGACAGATTGTAATAATACCTAGTAGCTTGATGAGCTGGCTGCCAGTCTGTACATACTTACCTGACTGCCAAATGTGATTTTCGAATCTGTCGCGTTGGTAACACCTACACAATAATTATATTATTAATTAATAAATTTATAGATATTAGGTACCTATATCTAGTCTAGGTTAAATAAAATTAATCAACAGTGAACTGTTAGAACGACACAATTTTGACTACCTACCTACCTAACAGTGCGGACAGGCCTCATCAACGCCTCTTTATACATATGTAAATTGAAGTGTGTCCGAGGGTTAGAATACTGCTAGTCTAAGCGAAGCGTGATTCACATTCACACATTCCGAAATATTAAATGGTATTTTGTAGCCATAATAAATGTTTATTTTTTCATGGTTAATTCCAGCCTCACCGCTCCCTTTACTTGGCGTAGATAAAGGGTAAACCTTTTATGATAGAATTATCAAAATTACAAAGATTTTTTTAAATACCGGCAGGGCAATTGCGTAACACACTAATAGTAGCAATAGCTTTCATTTTGACAGTTCAACAACAGTCATTGCGTAATTTTGATGTTGAGCAAGCAATGCATTAGCAATACCAATCCTTCGCAATGACTCAAATTGTGATTGAAAGCGTGTTACGCAATTAAGGAGCTGGTTATGCTGTTTTTTGGCACTCACGCGGAGTCGCTGGGATTAGTCCAGTAGCCTTTTACCTCGGAACCTGGCAAAACTGATTCGATTTTGATATTTTTTAGAGTTCCGTTACTAAATGAAAAAAAGGGAACCCTTATAATTTCGGCTTGTCCGCCTGTCCGTCCGATGACATAAACCTGCACCCTAATTGTGTAACACACTATTAACTACTCTCAATTTGAATCATTTTGAAGCTTATTGCTAATCCATTGCTCCATATGTTCGAAAAATGTGTCTGCTGAACAACGTAAATAACGCAATGAATGTTGTTGAACTGTCAAAATGAAACCCATTGCTACTGATAGTGTGTTACGCAATTACCCTGCCGGACTTATCCTACTAATATTATAAATGTGAAAGTTTGTAAAGATGTTTTAATGTTTATTACTCAATCACGCGTAAACCGTTGAACAGATTTGGATGAAAATTGGTACATAGATAGACCATTTCCTGGATTAACACATAGGATCCTTTTTATCCCGATATTCTCACGGGATCGAAACTTACGTGGGTGAAACCGCGGGGCGCTGCTACTAGTTAATATAAGTCTGAAGAGTGGTGATCATTGCTCATGCCTTCTCTGTATGAGAAGAGGCCTTTGCCCTGCATCGGGGGATTATTTATAGTTTAAAAATAATTCTGATGAGTGCGTCAATTTAAGAATTGCAGGAGTTTAAAAAGAAACTCACCCGTTAAAAAAAACCATCAAAATCGGATTCGTTTTACCGGGTTCCAAATTTCTGAAAGAACAAATAAAAGTTAGTGAACTTTTGAAATTAAAGTTAGAATTATAAATCGTTATCTATGATTTGCACTGTTTTAAGCTGAGAGCGTTCTTCATTAGGCATTACCCTTTTTCCGACATTGCTGTAGTAGATATAGGTAGGTAATTACTATTCGCCAAAGACATTTAAATGTAGGACCTCGAATCTCTTTGCTATTCCAATCTCCTCTGACGTTCCTTCAGGATCTTTATTGAACTTGTAATTTAAAAATATATTAGTACGAAATAGTTATATTATTTTTTATAAATACCTACAAGAGGCACATTAAGGTTATTGTAGGTATTTCAACAGACTTCAAAAAAGGAGGAGTTTCTCAATTTGTCTGTATTTTTTTTAAATGTAGGTAAGTGCTTTAACGGGCTGTGATAAGTCTTATTGGCTACTTACTTTTATTTTTATGTGGTCAATCACAAAAGTACCTCCTACCTAAACACTTTATTTGTTACGTACGATGTATCATTGTGATCTAACAGTCCGAATGATGAGTAATACAAACACATTCTAAAGGGTGGAAAAACGCGGTCAGTGGAGGGTAAGACAAGCTTATATGGCTACTTATTGAAAATCTTATAGTCTTTCTTTCATTTGACACGTTTATTGGAGAGACTGTGTCACTGACTCTGGCAGAGCCACCATCAGGGATTTTAATTTTGATAGCACAAAAAATTAGTCGCTAATTAGTCGAAATTTGTCGCCAAATATCAGAATTTGTCGGTCACTGGTTCAAAAGTTATAAGGGTTTATAGGTGGCCGATCTGGAGAGAGTTTCCCCAGCAGGGCCACATTTATATCTCAAAAACTAGGGCACCTAGCGAAGATCTTTTTTCTCCCATATTTAGTCGCCAATTAGTCGGAATCAGTCGCCAAATATCAGAATTTGTCGGTCACTGGTTCAAAAGATATTAGGGTTTATATGTGTAGGTATAGTCCAAGAGCTAGATCGAATAGTTCACGAAAAAACTTCGACTAGCTCTTGGACTATACCTTACTAATTGAACTCATTATATCTCCTAAACTAAGACCCGATTAAATCTGTGACTTGGCGACTGATCCAGACTAATTGGCGACTAAATATGGGAGAAAACAGATCTTCGCTAGGTGCCCTAGTTTTTGAGATATAAATGTGGCCCTGCTGGGGAAACTCCAGATCGGCCACCTATAATGGAATGTTTACCTACCTTGAATAAAAAATGCTAAATATTATCATTGTTTGAGGTAGGTAGGTAAGTGCTTTCCCTCCACGGACCTACTTTAATTGCCACCCTGAAGAGGTCATTCCGTTTATCCACCCTAAGGTGGATTCTCCGGTGGATAAGAAAACGGAATAACCGCCCTGAAGGTATATAATAATAGCCGTTTATAATATTTGATTGGGTCTCACATTGTTGCGATTGCGACTAAATATAGTAGCAGGTAGTAGTTTTATTTTTATTGGTTTCTACGCAAACTTATGCTGGGGCTACACTAACCAAACGCAGCTATTACACTAGCGCTTAGGTACCTAACTTATAGCGACACTGAGCTTCAATTTTAGCAACGCGTTCATTGTTGACATTCGGTGTTTTTCACATTTCAAAGGAAATGGAAGTTGATGCATTTAAATAATACCTTAAGTGTGGTAACTCTTTTCCATCTCATTATTGTTCAATCGCCATGATTTGCCGTCACTACACACTAGTCGTCAAACAGTGTTGAAGTTAGTTTAGCCACAGCATAGGTACGTAAGTTACAATAAAATATTAACATTCCGGTTATTTTGCTACCTTGTTCTAAACAGTTTTATTAACACTAAACGTCAATAGAAAGTTGTGCAATATTGTAATAGCCTTTAACAACTAATCTAAAGAATGTATATTGCTGAAATAAAACAATAAAATATAAATAATTAACAAAGGTGTCTTTTATTACTATAAATAACAGAAATATACAAATACATTGTTATTGATTAAGTTATTCTAAACGTAAGTATATTTTATAGTGCATTATTGAAATTATATTTATGTAGTTATGTGTTAACCGCATATAAGTCGGTAACACGTTGACATTAACAGCGTCTTTATATCGTAGCCGAAGTACGACTACACCTGCACTACAAAAATTGTACTTATGCTACGGCTACATTGTCGCGATAAAGTTCGCCTTAGCGCGACAATGTGGCCGCAGCATCACTGCTTATCAGAGGAAACTGATGTGCGGTTGACTGGTAGAATATCTAGGTAGGTATTATACAGATGCATGAAAAACATAACAGTGTAAATAGTAAAAAAATAACAACAGATAATAACACAAATTAAGGTAAAGGAATGATTTTTAAAATACTTCATAAAGTTGCATCATTTAAGGCTCTTCAGAAACACAATTTAAACAATCCTTATAAACGACCTACGACGTTCATAACTAGGCAGTTGAGCAACATGACAAGCAACGAAGCAAAGCAGCGGCAAGCGTATCAGCTGCAGTATTTATATGCAATGAATGTGCAAATAAAGCCCTTTCATATCGGTACCCTACTTAGCCTAGAAAACACACTTTAATTTTTCTGCCCCCATTTCGTCTCTTGTTGCATAAAAAAACATTATTGTTTTTTAAATTCATTCACTTGCTATTTATGTGGACAAGCATTATTATAACTTTCCAAATTTCAAGTCGATAGCTTTAGTAGTTGCTGAAGTAAGCAGCCGTGCCAGAGAGCCATTCAGACGAAGTGGCACCGGGTTCCTATTTTATCAATTTGGTACGGAACCCAAAAAAATTACAGTTGCCTAGTTTTATTGGTGGAGTAGGTACCTATGTATCTAGTGGGTGTCTAATGCCCGGTTTCTAGAAGAAAAACCAGCACAAAAATTTGCTATTGTTAAGCACGTCAACTAGGTACTGTGATTGATTAACTGAATTATCGACAGCCAATCGGATCAGATGACATGCGTTTAATTGAATCCCAATTAGTATTGTCTATAAAACACGGGCATAAGGGAAGTCCCATAAGCCGTTTATCGGCCCGCGTGACACGCAGCGCATCAACTTCTTAAAGCAGAAGTATGTAGGTAAGTAGGATTACGACATTCTACACATATTGTGGTAGAAGTGTGTACCCGATTTACATCCAATACATTTACCTTCGTTTCGCTAGCTACCTATAGTAGGCGCCTTTGCCTGGCACAGTTCTAAAGTTCGGACTGCAACTGAGAATTTTCAGTCAGAAAACCCAAAAATTAACTTTGCACTTAGTACAGTCACGAGCATAAATCAGGACAGCTCGGCAATAATATGATTTCTAGACTGCAAAATTATGTGATCACTTGTGGAAGGCTCACAGGTAGGTAGGTAGGTACAGGTGGCAGAGCACAAATATGTGACATGGAAGGAACACCAGAACTATCTGATGAGACAAGCGACGCCAAAATATAGGATACTGCATGTGCCTCCAAGATGCACCCAGGCGCGGTCCGAAGGGGGGGGGTCACAGGGGACATGACCCCCCCCCCCCCCCCCAAATCTAAGGTCAAATTGAAAAATCTCAAAAATTTGCCAAATAATAAAGGAAATTTCTAGCTATAAATTTATAATAACGATAAATTTATAATAATAAAATTGTGTCTTGCGCAATAATGTTTATTTTATTCCAGATACCTATTTTTTATTAGTGTAGTGAGTGACCCCCTCAAAAATTTTAGGCTGCGACCGCGCCTGGATGCACCTCCAAGAATACAATAATAAAGGACTTTGTCTTGCATTATACCTATAGGTATAACGCAAGACAAAGTATACCGTAGTTGGTTAAATTCAGAAGAGTGTGTCCAAAAATATCTGACCTCTTTGTTTAAAAAAATATCTGACATCACTTTGGCAGCATAAAAACTTAACAGTGTGTCGAGTGGTCTTCTAAATCGCAATCAGTGCCGGCCCTAATTGCAAAAATATGTCACTGCCCACTGGAAGCATAAACATCTGATATTAATGCTTGAATGTAGAAATGTCAATAATAAGCTTTTTTTTTGCAACTAAGCCGATATCGACTAGCCTCTTAAAGTAGGTGTCGTTTTGGGGTTCCTTCGGTGTCACATATTTGTGCTCTGCGACTTTTATATGGCTTCCACAAATGATCACTATTTGCAGTCATCTTGACACGACAGATCGGTATTAATGGATGAGTCATGAAAATCAGATATTATTGACGTGCTGTAAGTAATATATGTATGTATGACTATATGAAAATCATAACCGAGTTAATAAGCTGCATTATTTTAATGGACATCAGTAACAAAATAAGCAGTTACCTACCAAAAAAATTAATGAAATATCTCTTTTAACCAGCCTAATGCGCAAGCCACACCGCGAGGTCAGTTAACTTAGCTTTATTTCTTAGCAATATTGAATCGTAACATTCGTAACACATACGTTCAAAAAGCTGAAGGCCAACTCGTACCTACCTACTTAAAAACCGTTCAAATTGAAGTCGCAATCTCATCTCAGCGACAATCAATGTCAAAAACTTGCCTAAAATGTAGGGAAATTAGAGGTATTTTTGGCAGATTGATACAGATCGATCGATATGGGAATGGCCCTCCGATTCCAGCGGCCAACTAAACCGGCCATAAGCTATGAACTAGCTGTGCCTTCCTCGCTCATAGCTTACGTTGCCAGTAGAACGGCTACGTTTTAACCCTTCATATCGGATCGTGAATCCATGCGAGACACGATGGTTTTTTTTATTGTTTCTGTAATTACGGCATTCAAGCGGTTAAAAGCACACGTTACGTTACTATCCAATATTGTAAATGAACAAAACTAAAGTAAATTATTTTACCTGCACGCGGTGTGGCCTGCGCTTCGGTAACAAGTAGGTAGGTACCTAACTATTCTCACTTTAATCACTAAACTTACAAGAATTCATTTTAAACACACACCTACCTTCCTACTTGTTTGGTTAAAGTAGAGATATACAAAGTAGTTCAATCCCTACTTAGTTAACAGTAAATCCTGTGTAGGCCACACAGGATTTACCTACTTCTGGCGTAAAATGACAATATCAAGCAAAAACTTTAAAATCACAAGTAATTATTATTGAATTGCAAACCATTCTAATCTTTTAAACATTTAAAAATATTCTGCCTTGTTTTCAACACCGAACTTATCTACAGCTGTGGACAAGTTTAATAAAATTATTATTAGTTATTCTTATTATAAAACTTAAGTTAATTAGAGTGACATTTTCATAGCCCAGCGGTGTTAGTAGAATGTGTAAGTAGGTACGGACGCCAGCAGGTCAACCTACCCGAAACTGTCAGATTTTCCCAATCAACCTTGAACCTTATGTTTTAGCAATAAAGTCGAAAATCTATTAAAGAAATCTGACAGATTGTAGTAACTTGATGTGCTGGCGTCTGTACCAACTTAGTTTCCTAGTTATATATTGCACGATTTATATTAAAACTTAATAATTATGAATGTTCTTTAAACAACATGTGAATAAAATCCTCAAAAAGACATTAACCATTAGGTACCTACCTAAGGCTGACACTTCATTGAGGCGCAGCGTAGGAAATTAAACTAATAGGTCCCTTGATTTTAAACGCTACAACTCCGCTCAACATGCGAAGGGAAAGAATTTATTTTTTCTCTGCTCCTCCGCCTCGATGGACTGTCAGCTTAAAGGTAACAAAATGGGTTAAGTAGTAATAAGGTAGACCTACCCATACACCATACACCTACCCATAGAAAAACATATATTGAACAGGCGTATCCAGTTAGAATATAATTAAGTATCTAGTAACATAACTACAGCATTCTTGGTTTGGGATGTCCCAAATTCTAATTGTTACATCAATGTTCAATGAAATAGTATATTTCATTACAAGTGCGGAAAGGCTGTCATTGCAAAGAGTTCCGACACATGTCTACCCGAGCCGAGGCGCAGCCGAAGGCGAGGGTTGACAGTCGGAACAAGTTGCAATGACGGTTCCGCAGGTGTACTGAACGACTATTTTTAATACAGTTGCGAAAAAATTAAGCAATTTAATAAAATAATAAAAACACAATATTGCTTTTTTCTCTTCTCTCCACGCAATAAATTAGTCGTATGTAGATATGATACTTTTTGATGATACTTTTTGACTTTTCCGGTAAAATGTTCTCCGAAGCATTTTGTGCAATTATACTGAGTTCCGGTGGTGTTAATTAAAAAAAAATAAGGTCGAAATTACTCATTTTGTGCAACAAACAACTAAACTCGTAAAGAAAATTTCTGGAAAATGGCGCCAACCGTAGAATATAAGCAGAGTTTTTTTTTCTTCACTCATTTTGGTAGGCAAAGGGAACTATCCATACAGCTTTGTCTTTAGTATATTTTTTTAATTGATATGAAATGAAATTTAATGAAATGAAATGAAACCTAACCTAACTCATTCAATTAGGTAAATCTGATATTGAAATAAATTAGTAGCTTCTTTTTAGAAATATACGTATTTGTATGAATCACAAAAACTCGTTAGTAAAAACTTCATGGTTGGTTTTTTCTTTTTAATAGACATTATTTTGACAGTTGGGAAAGAGAACGCACGAGTTCGGGAAAGGTAAAAAAAAAACACTAGTATGTAATAGCCCACATCCCGAACGCTATACGTCCCTGCAATACACCACTTTTTGAGCAACTGTATTAAAAAAGTGTTTGTAAACTCATAATAACATATTAAAACAAAGCTTTGTTATTAACTAGACACTGCAGTTGATGATGGTAACATTATTCTAGAACCCTTCCTATCCCCGAGAATAGAAAAATAAACAAGTGAAAGCACTAAAATTGTATATTTTTGTTATACTAGAGGCCAGTTTCATTAACGCAAAGTTAATGTGACTAGTAGTCAAGCGCGCGTAAACTGCTGTGATTGGTTGAATGATTTATCAACACCATAACCATAGAGTAAAGTAATATTGACCATAACGCAGTAGGCGCGCTTGACAAATTGCGATCATTTTCGTTCGAAAAGCAGGCCCTTACTGCCGCACTCAGACAAGTCACTTAAAAATAAACCTTCATTCAATTTAAATAATAAGGAGCTGGTTACATTAGTTGAAATTGGCACTTAAAAATAGGGCAGATTCAGAACATTTCAATTTTGTAGGCTTGTGCTAAGATATGCTTGCTGGTTGAAGTTAACTATTGATTAATTATTTTTAAGTGTGGTCTCTGAGTACCTACGACAAAAAGTATTTACATTAATATTACCGTGTTAAGAGGATAGGTAATAAGGACGGTTTAAGGCAGACGTTACGAATACTCGCAGCATCGCTGACTGAGGCTAAGATTACTGTCAACCCTACAATGATACAACATCGTTATAGTCTATTGAAATGAAAACAATTACTTCTTAACAACAGACCGTCTGCAAGCTCTAAATCGGCTTTTAGAAAAATATAAAAGTAATAAAGCACTTTATCTGGCTGGCCTTCATTGTCTTCATAGATTACTACCTTTAAAGGCTTCATATAGTAATTAAACACCTTGAAATATTCAGATCTATTAAATCAGGAACTTGAAAAAAAAATATCAGGCCGAGTTGCCTCGACATTCATTCCCCACACACACAGGTGCATCTTGAACTCTCCGATAAATTCAATGTGATGTAGCAAAATATCACCAATTTCCAAAAAAATCTACGATTAATTTTATCTCAGTGAAGTTTAAATATCGCACAAGTGGTAGTTACCCAACTCAGGTTTTTAACTCTACGCGCAGAGGGATGACGTAGCTCAAAATGCTTTGATCTTGTGGTTGTCAGGCTCAGTGAGTCCTTCAGACCGATTGGCAAGTTTTTATTCTTACTCTCAGGATTGAAATAAATATTCATTCAGGTACAGTCGGCATCGGAATTTTCAGATCAAAAAATTATTGGACCTACCTAATCATAAAAATTATGTTTAAGTACTAATAATTAATTTATAATACTATCTAATAATACTAATTAATCACACACGATATTCTATAAACACCGTGTAGTTGAAATAACTCAAAACTTCGGACACCAACCAATTTTACTATAGGTTATAAATTGATATGGCCAGTCTTTTTTTCATAAATCATTGCCCTTAATTTGATTGGAACCCTGGAAAGTCAAGATGCATCCTGTAGTAACAAAACCTCGATAATGCCCCGTTAGACAGTTTTGTATGAGAATACGGCGCCAATTTAGAAATTCAAAATTATTCCTTATAAATCAGGCAATTGAAAAATCAACCCTAAGTCAATTAAGTAATAATGTTTTTGATAATTATATACTTACATAAAATATAATGGCAGTTATCATGAAAGTACGCTATAAAACTATGGTTAACAAACCATCATAGAATTCATTACTATATTTTATGTAGTCATAATTGACAGCGTGCTGCTATTGCGTTAAAGCATAGTTATATTCACCTCTTCATAATTCGAAGCTTATGTACATATATCAATTCCCTAGGTATACATATACAGAGTCAAATTAAATTAGTTAGAGAAACTCAACAGACGGTTTCAATTACCTAATAATAATAAAACAAAAAAAAAACAAATTATATTTTACTAGCTGTGCCCCGCGGTTCCACCCGCGTAAGATTCGATCCCGTAGGAATATCGGGATAAAAAGTATCCTATGTGTTAATCCAGGAAACAGTCTATCTATGTGCCAATTTTCATCCAAATCTGTTCAACGGTTTATGCGTGATTGAGATCCAAACATCGTCACAAACTTTCACATTTATAATATTAGTAGGATTCATACCATAAGTTTACTTGATGTAGTTTTTTTGTTATATCGTGTTATAGAAAAAAAAAACGATTTTATAAACTGTTATTTCAAGTAACTTCTGAAATACTACGGTCGCTGACCCCAAAAATATAGTTATCATAAAATATTTTTTTAATAATTTGTTTAATCGTGTTTAGAAGATACCCATTACGTCTACGGGGTTTCGCTAACTACTTTAATTTGACCCTGTTTACATAATATGCAAGACAATTTTTCTAACGTGGTTTTGATTCGAGAACGCATTTAATAATTATTGAACATTTCGAAAATAATATTTGGGCTGAGAGCCATCAAGTTCACACCTTTAAAGTCATAATTAATTGAACAAAATCCAAATTTACCACAATCTGTAAAAACCAAAGTTAAAAAAATAATCCTGTATTTTACTGTAAATACTCAAATAATGGTAAAGTTGTCATGGTAAATTATTCGAGACCAACCAGAAAGATACACTGACAGGAGACCAACCAGGGAGAAAACAGATGAATACGTTAGCATGGAATGAACACCAATATCCACGTAACCCCGTTTCCTCTTAACACCAGGTTAGGTAATAAGTAGGCAATACGGGCTGGTGTCCGCAACTCCACGTCAAAGCGTGTATTTGCGTACGGTAACACCTGATAGGCAATTCTCGTAATTTTAAGAACGTTCACAGTCTGATCTCAGTCTCAATCTGTCAAAAATACCTCTAATTTCTGACACAGTGTCGCTGAGATGAGATAGCGACTAGATTTTGAACGTTTTTAATTACGGGAATTGGCCTTCAGGTTTCTGAAATCCTGATGAAGTATGATCACTATGCTGCAAGCTGTAATGTAAATTTTCGGGATTGTGATTTGACTGAAAATATTTAAATTTTTAAACATTGAAATTGAACATTTGGTTATATTTGAATCTTAACTTTCTCCAACTTGTAAATGTCAAAATAATCTTATCCACCACTATTTAAGCTTTTACGGTAAAATAATTATATTAAATAGTAATAGCCTCAAAATAGTAAATTATATCACATTATTGCATTTTGACTAGAAGCTGTTAATTTTCTAGACATACTCATTTACTATCAGCCATCTGCTGGGGGACCCAAGTATATCATAGACACTTCGGTGTTACCATAGACAGCTGAAACTGTTGGGTACAGTTTCTTATTTGGAAGGCCTGTAATCAAACAAATAATTTTATTATTATATTTTCTGAGGCATTATAATATTAGGGGCCAGCAAATATATTTTTTTTCTAATTTCTATGGTTTCTTATCATTTTAACCACAATTTATTTTTTCCATGTTATTATCTTTCTTACTTCTTACAACCATTTGTTTACAAAGGATTGACCACTACGACTAAGAAGTATCACAAAAATAATATTTTTACATGTAAAAATAAATCTGTTTCTTGGCAATACAGTGCATAAATATATTCATGATTATCTGTCCTCAAGAAGATAGCAAATATCTGTGGCATATACAAGTAGCTGCACAAATACATAATTTATTTTATGTCACATCGAAGAAACATCAAAATTATCTAACGAGACACGCAACGCATAAATATAGGATACCACATCGGCTTCAAAAAGACGTGACACTACTCCGAATGCATAAATAAATATTGGACATGCCTCGCGTTAATAAATATCTACTCAAGTTCAGTCCAGAAGAATGTGATACATTTTTGTGAGCAGATATATATCTGACATCACTTTGGCAGCACAAAAATCTGACAGTATAATGTTTGAACCCGTTTTCTTCTATATTGCAATAAGTGCCGAAAAATATTGCACAAAAAAAATATGCCACTGCCAGCATTAATATCTGAAATCACTTTTCAGTATACCTGACAGTAATATACAGGGTGATTGGAAGATGGGTGCAAAGCTTTAAGGCGATGATAGTACAGGCAATTCAGAACCATTTAAGCCATGGTTGTCTTAGACGAAGTCTTACCACTTTTTTTTTACCAATTTCTTAAGATTTTTTTCGAAAATTCCCAAAGTTTTAACTAAACTATTTATTTATGGCCAAATTGAATGATAAACGAATTCATTTTTATTGTATTTAATTAAAGTAATGTGTAAGCAATCTAGCAAAACATGTTTTAGGCCTCTGTGTCGTTAGACATTTTTTTTACAGATATTTAAAGTTCATAACAAATTTTAAAATTTATAAATACTTTTTGTAAACCTTATTTTAAAAATCACGGAGCGTGCTTTTTTTGTTCAAACCTTTTTGAAAACATGCTTGATAATCGCTCTTTCTTTTGAGGTAACATTTACACAGATATCTTACAAATTATTGAAATTAGGACCTAAAAACCAATTTAAGGGAGAAATTTTAAATTTTAGGCAGTCTAAATAAAACAACATTTGAATTAAATTTATTTATGCTTCATGGTCAAAATGTTGTCCGTGATTCCTAATATAAGCACGGCTCCGTCTTCTCACTTCTGTTGTTGTTATTTTCAACATCATCTCCAGCTTCATTGTTTCAAACTCTGAATTCATTCTCTCTATCAGTTCTTCTCTCGTGTTTATTTCAACATTCGTATACACTAGCTTCTTGGCCCGGCCCCACACGAAAAAGTCCAGCAGGGTCAGATCTGGTGAGCGAGCGGGTCAAGGGATGGGTCCATCTCTGCCAATCCAGCTGTCAGGAAAACAATTATTTAAGTGTTCCCTTACATTTAACATCCAATGCGTTGGACAGCCGTCTTGCTGAAAGATGACTGTACTGTTTCTTGCGAATATCGGGACACCGGTTTCCTCTATCAGCTCTGGTAAATCCACTTGTAGAAAGTGCAAATCATTTTCATCATTGAAAGTCTCCGGTAAGAAGTGGTGCCCAATCAACGTCCTGCAAATTACTCCAGCCTCCAGAATTTCCTCTGAAACGACACCTGCTTCTTAAAATGTGGATTGTTGTCTTTGGCGGCCCATTCATGAAGGTTATGAAAGTTTTTAATGCCCTCCCTAGAAAACTTTAATTTGAAATCAGTCTTGTGGACGGATGAAAGCAAATTTTCTAGGGAGGGCATTACAAACTTTCATAACCCACACAACACATGGGGAACACTTAAATAATTGCTTTCCTGACAGCTGGATTGGCAGAGATGGACCCATCCCTTGGCCCGCTCGCTCACCAGATCTGACCCTGCTGGACTTTTTCGTGTGGGGCCGGGCCAAGGAGCTGGTGTATACGAATGTTGAAATAAACACGAGAGAAGAACTGACAGAGAGAATGAATTCAGAGTTTGAAACAGTGAAGCTGGAGATATGATGTTGAAAATAACAACAATAGAAGTGAGAAGACGGAGCCGTGCTTATATTAGGAATCACGGACAACATTTTGACCATAAAACATAAATAAATTTAATTCAAATGTTGTTTTATTTAGACTGCCTAAAATTTAAAATTTCTCCCTTAAATTGGTTTTTAGGTCCTAATTTCAATAATTTGTAAGATATCTGTGTAAATGTTACCTCAAAAGAAAGAGCGATTATCAAGCATGTTTTCAAAAAGGTTTGAACAAAAAAAGCACGCTCCGTGATTTTTAAAATAAGGTTTACAAAAAGTATTTATAAATTTTAAAATTTGTTATGAACTTTAAATATCTGTAAAAAAAATGTCTAACGACACAGAGGCCTAAAACATGTTTTGCTAGATTGCTTACACATTACTTTAATTAAATACAATAAAAATGAATTCGTTTATCATTCAATTTGGCCATAAATAAATAGTTTAGTTAAAACTTTAGGAATTTTTGAAAAAAATCTTAAGAAATTGGTAAAAAAAAAGTAGTAAGACTTCGTCTAAGACATCCATGGCTTAAATGGTTCTAAATTGTCTGTACTATCTTCGCCTTAAAGCTTTGCACCCATCTTCCAATCACCCTGTATATCAAGATATTTTAAATATCTTGTAACAATAAATAGGAAATTTCTCATTCTTGGGATATAAACAGCATTATTATTTATTACGTTTTCTCACACAATCTTGAGGTCCTGTGAAAGGCGTATGGGGGCTTTAAATTTAATTGATATTTATTTTTATTTCGCTTAAACTTGACGAGTGAATTTCTCGTTGTTTTCGTATAATTCAATTCGTATTTATATTTAGACAACTACGCAAATACAGTTTGACATTTAATTACTTTTTGCCTACCTACTTGCACTGACTATAAAATAAATACTCACCTAATTTTAGTTTGGTAATTGATACTGGCAGAATAACAGACATTGGGTCAGTTGCCAGAACATCAATGATGACCATTGTTTTTTCAAAGTGGTCATACTTGATTTTTATGTTTTCAAACATTACTGTTATATATTTATGCTTCCAGTGGGATGTCACATATATTTTCATTAGGAACGGCACTGATCGCGATATAGAAAAAAAACAGCTCAAAACATTATCAGCTGTCAAATGTGCTGCCAAAGTGATGTCAGATATTTTTAATCACAACAAGGTACCTATCACATTCCTCGGAACTGTACTGGACTGAGTCAGCAGATATTTATAATGCAAGACATGTCCAATGCATTCTAAGAGGCGACACATCTTTTTGAACACAATGCACTATCCTTAATTTTGATGTACCTAGTGTCTGATCAGATAGTTATGGTGTTTCTTCGGTGTCACATATACAACATCATTTTTAGTAAGTAATTAAGTATATGCGAAACCCGAAACACGTGTCTAGTATTTTTATGTAAAGAATCTATGTACAAAATTTCAAAACTGTATCATGAAAAATCATAAAGTTATAAGCTTGTTAAGTTACCTGTTTGTCCGTACAAAAACATGCTCACCCGCGCCGCTCGCGCTGCGCCGTCTTGCGATCATTGATAATAGTACCTAGGTACCTAACCGTTCGGCGCGGAGATTGGATAACCTACTTAGTGTCGCTCGGTGTCCAAGTTTTAACCTTTTTTAAATATTTTTGGGACAAAATATAATATGGGGTAAAAATTATTGGAATTGATTCAGTTACTTATTCTGAACAAACTATATTCAGGTTTCGCATATACTAAAAATAACGTTGTATATGCCTTCCAAAGATGATTACACATACACTTATATTTGCTGTCTCATAAGCCTTCACAACTTGTACTAATAGCAAAAACTATGTAAGCAGGCCTATTATGGAAATAAATATTAGAAAAGCTATTATCACTTGTTTTATAACTCCAAAACCTAACAAAGAGATATGAAAGAAACAAAATCATGAAATCAGATATTATTGACGAACTGTCCATAGTAATATATTTATTTTATCTTTTGGTGTTTACCTCTGAATGCAACCCCTAAAAATTCATAATTTCTTTCAAATGATAAAGTGTTATCTTCACAGTCTAGGATCACTCGAATGCGCTCACCAACCTGAAACAGGAGACAAAAGTAATTAAAATATGGCTACAACCCCAAAAGAGAGAGTATTATTATGAATTGTACTGTCAATCCCATCCATATTATTATTACAAATTCGAAAGTAACTGTGTGTCTGTATGTTACCTATACACGCCTAAATCACTGAACGGATTTTGTTTGTATGGGTAACCCAGTATTTCTTAAATTAGGCACATCCATACTACCCATAATAAATTATAAATGAATTCAAAGTAACTCTGTCTGTCTGTATGTTGCCTTTTCACGCTTAAATCACTGAACAGATTTTGAAAAAACTGGTAAGGAGTTACACGGCATCCTGGGGGAAGGACATAGGCTACTTTTTGTCTTAAAAATAATTCTATATGTGGTGATATAGGGAATGAAAGTTTGTATGGGCAACCCAGCATCTCTTAAGTTAGGCATATTATTTGGATGAATACATTCAAAAGTAACTCTTATCTGTCTGTCTGAATACAATATTTTCACGCCTAAACCACTGAATGGATTTCAACAAAATTTGGCAAGGATATAGCTGACATCCTGGGGAAGAACATAGGCTACTTTTTGTCTCAAAAATAATCCTGGGGTGATATAGGGGATGAAAGTTTGTACGAAACCCAGCTTTTCTTAAGTTAGGCATATTTGGATGAAAGACATACTGATAGGCCATGATTTGGGTTAGAACATAATGCTACCATCACATTGCCACAGGCAAAACAGCATTAAATCATCATCTTATACAAATTTTTAATACAATATAGTTAATTTGAGTTTTGTGCAAGAAAATATTATGACCTATAAAAGCTTAAACAGTTTTATTCAAGAAGTTATGATTAATAGCATGCCTATAAAGTAAAGAATTGTTGTTATAGCTATAGTCATAACATTTAGTGGATAAACATAACTTTAATAAATATTTTTAGTATGCCATTGTATGGAGACAATATCTTACCTGGTACTTTGGACAATTATTTAGGAGAGGATAATGTCCTTGAGTGTCGCCATTGTGCAACAAATGATTATCAACTAAATTCCATCCCCAGCTCTGTTCATCCGACCCCAGTAGCCCCACATATCCATGGCATTCCAAGGGCGCGTCTTTGGTTGATATACCCACTACAGCTACAGTACCCAAGGGTCCCTCCCATATGACTTCCCAAGCATGTCTTCCATTGTAAAATCCAACTTTTCCTCTGCATGCATCAGTACTTTGTGCTACAGGATTCCTGTTGAATATTGATACTTATAGGTGGAAACTTATAATAATTGAACAAAAAGAAAGCATTCTTATTAACGTCATAGCCCACCTGTGTAATGTAAATCCATTAGCTTTAATATATATGTTTCTTGAACAGTCATGAGGATTCCACGCATGGTAAAATGCCCTCAGTTTTGATTTGTAAGTATTAACAGTGGATAGTAAATCGGATTTCATAACTTCTTCTGCTAACCTTTTCACACAATGTAGTCGCCAAACGTCATTATTTTCATCACTTAGAATTCTATACCAACTCTTACATACCAAAGCACAATTGCGGAGATCTTTTAAACGGAGAAATGAAAATATATTTTCTAAAATATGATCAGGAACGACCTCTGCAATTGCATAGTCATCGTATAGGTCGAATTCATGCATTATTAACATTTAGAAATACAAATGCAAAACTAAATTTTGCTTGAAGTCACAAGATATTATCTGATTGAACAATTAACCTAATTACTTTATTTACACTGCACTGCACGATATAGTTAATTGCCAAAAAAATCATACGCTGATAGCAAAAGCGATTCAAACGTAAACATTATGTCAGTTGCACGTCATCGGTCATGTCAATCTGTCAATGTCATGTCAATTCGTAGACAGAGTTATATTTATTAGACAGGTAAAAATAACAAAATTAAATTCTAACATAACTAAAACTATACAGAAACTAGAAAATAGCGTTGAAAAACTCATCCGCATCGCTGTCGACTGGTAATGTACCCAAGAGACTGGCGGCATTACCACGTTGTATGGCGATGCTTAGCCTTTGGCCAATTTAAAAGCCAGCCCTTGGGTCACGGGAAGTGTCAACCAGCCGTTTCGAAATATCTTTAAAAAGACCATGAGCACTCGGACCCCACGGCCCGAGGGTTTCAACCCCAAACGGCTCGAAAATATAATTTCCGATGACGTTATTATATTTTCGCCGCTTGAGGTTCTCCGCAGCCGCAGCAGCAGCGCCAGCACAGCATGCCGAGCCAGGAAGATGGGATGGCGCAAGAGTATCGACACACGTAGCGTCCCACACTAAAGGCCTACCCACCTTCCATGGAAATAAAGACATACCGTCCGGTCTCTTGCCATCGTCGCGTGCCAAACCATTGGGTTCTAATACAGCTGGAACGCCGACGGTGACAAGAGCTCGTCGGATGATGTCATTAATGTTCGCGCGCCGCGCTAAGCGACCCGCACTTCGGCTGCAAGACAGGCCGTAGTGTCCGAGGCTGTTGACATCTTCGCCACAGTGACAGCGATGGGGAGAACAGCAAGGAGTGCCTAGTCGTAGGGAAGCAGCGAGGCGAAAAGTAGTGTCGTCGAACAAAGTTCGACGAAGGTAGTGCATGAAGCCAAAGACCCGACTCCCACCTACCCACAGCCAGCAGGCGCGCACGTTCCGCAGTAGTAGCAGACGAGTCAAGTAAATTATTGTTCTGTACTACTCTGCAGAGCGACTCATCCCTCCGTCTCTGGGAAGATGGATTGTCGGGTGGATCTGTATTTGGGCAAGCGAGTCTCCAGGCATCCATAGCCTCGGTGAAACACGGCACATCAGAATTAATCAGTGTGGAAGCTAGGATTTTCCTGATTAATTTATCAGTGCCGTGGACCGAAGATATAAAAGCCGGTAAACTAATACTAGAAATTTTGCGGACGCCATACGAATGGGAAGAGTAGCTTGTGCCCAAGCTCGGTCGTCCATGGCCACATTTAAAATGGAAGTTAATGTATGCCTGATAATTTGGTCCATTTTGTCTAAAAGGTGAGTGTGCTTCCATAAATGGGAAGCGCGAAGGAAATATGTTAATTTAGGGCCGAAACAGCAGTAGCGGATTAAGGTTATGGCCGAATGCATATTAATTTGGAACAATCTTTCCGAAACGTCATTGAAATTTTGGATTTTTTCGTCAATAAAAACGGGAAAGGAATCGTCAAAGATCAAACCCAAGGAGGCGAAGAGAGCTTTTTCAATAATTTTGATTTCTGGAGCTATTGCGTTAAATTTGGGAAGTGTCAGATGTCTGTCAGTACTGTCCGCTAAATATAGTTCACTTTTCGAAAAATTGAGATGAAGTTCATTTTTTAAAAATTGAAGGTCTTGTAACACAGTTTCTGCATCGCCTCCCAAGGTTCCATCATCGAGATACCAAACATTAAATTTGGAATTTAGCTGTTGAATAATTGGGTGAATGGCTAGACTAAAAATCGCTGGCCACCTTGTTGACAGCCAACAGCAGATTCCAAAAGGTTGTCCCGATACAATAATTTAGAAGGGTGTCTATAACATTGCCAAATGAAACTATAAATTTGTGGTATTTCTTTTCTAGTTTCTGCCAGCAAGGTGTCAGAATTGAAGGCATTCTTTATGTCAAGACAGAGTAATCTATAGACTCATGGTATCCGTGTCACGAAAGGGACAACAAATTCCGGCAATCTTTATCATACTAACATTTTTACAGCTTATTACACTACACCTCAGTTGCGCAAATGTACTATTATTGAATTATGCACGAAAAAGATCTTATTTTCCGTTTAATCGCGGTGTAGTTTTTATTAGTTCATTCATAATTTTTATTATTTCATTCATAAACGTCAAACTTGTTGTGCACATTGATGTGCTTAGCCGACACGCAGTAAGGGACAGACATATTCTTACTCTGTCTCTTTTCTTTGCTAGTGACGATAATATATTTCTCTTTTTCTTGTGCGAATGAAAAAGAAGATATGCAGCAGTCTATAGTTTACTCCGTCTACGTGTCAATTTATCATTACAGGAGCAGTGGTGATGAGAGATAGATAAAACGAAATGTCTTTACATTACACTAGGTACGAAGTATTTAATCAGACTAAAAAACACGCTTGTACTACTTATCTTAATTTTTCGTGTTTGTTTATAGCTTAACCTACAAATAACTACATAGGAGACCAGAGAAAACAACCGCGACCTACGAGGTGTAGGCCGTAGGTTCGATTCTTGACAGACGCTTTACTTTGTGTAAATTATTTTTTTACCACTGTTGCAGCTCTCAAAACGGTGAAGGTAAACATCGTGATTGGCATATCTTAGAACCAAAACTTCGAAGACATGTGACATCTACCAACTCGCACAGGGCCCGGGTAGTGGATTACGGCCTTCGATCAACAATGTTGATCGAAGATTACGACCCACTCCCTCTCACAGAGAGGAGGCCTGTGTCCCAACTGTGGGAACTATGCTGACTATGCATGCATGGTATGTACTTGATGCATGACATATAGCATTCCATATTTCCATGGAAGCTACAATATTGTTTTGCTGTAAGCACCAAACACGATGATTGGGTTTTGTTGAGTTGAGGAGTTCCTGTGGTAAACTTCTGGCTGTATCATCAGACCGCTTTTATTATGACAGTTCAACAACATTCCTTGCGTTATTTACGTTGCTAAACAGACAAAATTTTCGAACTTAAGAAGCTATGGATTAGCAATATCCTTAAAAATGATTCAGATTGTGATTGATAGCACCAATAGGCTATTTGACAATGCAAAAAATAAGGTCATAATTATTGACACTCGTATAGATTATCGCTTTTAAAATCGATTTGCATTAATTTTACTACAAAACAATGTATTATTTATAAAAAAAATCCCGAAAAAACTTCATCTTTTTAAATCTGGCGCCACGTAATCGAAAACGGTCTGGATTGGCTGAACTTAAGATGACGTCATGATTTAGTAAATTTCTGTCTATCGTTGACAGAACAGATGACTTTTGTCTAATATCTCTACCATATTGTTAAAGATAGCGTTTTGGCGGCTTATTTAAACAGTACATTTTTATTTACTATTTTTTAAAAGAAATACATTATGCAATTTGAAGTAAAAGGGTTTTGTGGGCTCGTTAGACACCATTAAATAATCTGAGATGTTTATCAGAAACCAGTCAAATAGCCTCCGCCGCGTGGCGGAGTCGCCGCGCTGCGTAGCTCGACGTAGTAGGTAGACACTGCATTGTGTACCTTTTATTGTAGTAGATAAGGTCTGTAATTGTATTTCTATCTTGAAAACTGCGCGTCGCGTCGCGTCTCGGTGTGAACTGACCCTAATACGAAAAAATGAAATATTGTGATCTCTCTCGTACAAGACTGTTTTCTAATTTTATTGTAAACTAAGTAGATAGGTAGATGTGCGAGTGCGATACGATTCTCAGTATGTAGATATCTAAGTAGAGTAGACTACTGTTTCTTTCAAGTTGAATGTTAGATGGTCATAAATTCATAAGTAGAGGATTTGAAGTTAACAATAAATATTTAAAGAGAAAATGTCAAAAAAACAGACTTTCATCTTCTTCAATTGACGGCCTTTTACATACCAAGCGTCCTAAAGATGGTGCTAGTTGTTTTGATTTTTTAATTGACAAAAACATGTTTAGTACGATGTCAAAAGGAGCGTTGGTATGACAAAACTGATTGATTTTTTATCTCAATATTATTAAATTTGTACAAAAATATGATTTCTACCGATATTTTTCCCCCCCATTTCTACCGAATTATTTTTCTGTGGTTTGGTAACACTGTATACTATAATGTACTCTGTGGTGTGGATGCCACTCAAAGACTACCACAACAAGTACCACAGACAGACTACTTCATTATAGTATAGAGATACATGCCACTGTGACTGATGCCAGTTGCCAGATAAAGTCAGCAACTGAGCCATAACATCAATATTATTTGATCAACTAAACTTATCAGGATCACGGTGTTCCTATGATAGCGCTATTTTTCTGTATACTTTTAACTTTCTTCTGTCTCTGTCAAGGTAATTGGTATTGCCCCGGTCAGTTATATATTGATTTAAAGTCGCAACGTAGATACTATAGTGGTTACTTTATTTTATTTTACAGTTCATATGCAATACGTCCAGTCCAGTCAAAAAAATGCCAGGAGTCGATACAGCATTGAGTGATGAGGACTACATCATAGCGAAAGCTAAAGACGCCCAGAAGTACAATATCCACTCTGCTAAAGCATGGATGCTCACAGCGAAAACTTTATTTCCTGCAAATTTTAAAATTCAGTTTGAAGCCTATTTAATGGAAAAGCAGTCAGGAAATGTCCAAGAGGCTGCCGAATGTTTTAGTTCCCTAATGAAATCTAGACAGAATCTGCCATCTTTATTGCCTGAAATATCAGCTATTGCAAATGCTCTGAGATCATCTGAAGGAAGCTTCCTAAGCCAAATGTTTGATAACATTTGTCCAGATATACAATTGACAATCCTAAAGACTAGTGTTGAGAATAGTGATGATACAATGGAACATTGTCGTTTATTAGTTTTGTTGTTGAAGAAATTTCCTCAACTAGGAGTAGACAGTCTAGTGAAAACATTAATAAATGCTGAAAAGTTCTTTTATGACAATCGTTATGCTAGGCTGTTAGTAGTGGAAACTCTGCCTCTACTCAGTTCACTAGAATCACCAAGATTGCTACAGCGTCTAGTAATCAAAGCTATTGACTTTTATAATTCCTATGTATATGATGAAAATGAACATGATATAACAGATCCTTGGCAAAGGCTTTTTGGTGTTTTAGATTTAATGGGCAGGCAATTGGGATGGGATTCTTTTTTTGTCAATTATAGTAACAGTTTGAACAAGGAGACATACTTCCAAAAATTATTGACATTGAGGAACAGTGAAGACTGTCGCCAGCTTTTATATTGTGGAACAACATTCTTTCTTAGGTGTCTATATGAGCAGAAGTCATTAAAAGGCAATCATATTCTTGTGGAGGCATTGTCAGATCCAGAAGTGACACCATCAAAAAGAAGGAAAGGCGACCTGGAGGTTACTGGTATATCATCCCATCAATTCCAGGCAGCTGCTAACTGTTGGGAGTTACTCCACAGTAATGAACTTATTTCAAGAGAATTCACAAAACTAGCTAATCAATTGCAAATTAAACCATGGTCTGAGGGGTTTGCTGATGAGTTTGCTTTATACCGAGGAAAATATGATGAGGCTACGCCTCAAGCTACAGTAACTAGTGTGACCGCTAGCATAGTACGAGTGTCTATCAACTATTTCCTAAAGAACTATACTGCCTGTATAGAGAGTATATTGGCTGCTCTCCCCCAATTACCTAATGTGGAAGGTGTTCTAGAACCAGAATTAATTGTAGGAGGAAAACATAGGCACTTACATTTCCTGCCACTTACTAAAGTTGCCATAATGCATTATTTCTGTACTCTGCTTATTAGAATTTTATTAAATACTGGTAATACCGCTGATCTGACATATGGTCACATGCTTGTTTTGATGCAACTTGGTTGGCCACAAGAAGAATCCATATTCATTCACATACTGGATGTAATTAGACAAAAAGGTGTGTTTCATTACCGCCTCTTCTCTACATACATAATTCATATAGATTTACTAGAAGAGCTGTATTTCATTTGGAATGAACAAGGCAACAATGTGGTGCTTGACATTATACCAAATTCTCAGCAGCATCTGGGACAAAGAAGAATAGGTACTCGTGGAGCTGATAAAGGTGTAAAAGAAGATTTCAAACAAGCAATGAAAGCACAAGTGGCCAGAAGTAACGAATCTGTGTTAAATTTAATGATACAATTTATTACCTCGGAACGGGCCTACTTTCTGCAGGTATTATAAACATTGTGAATGGATATGATTATGTTTTTGAAGGTCAAAATTTTTAAGGCTCAGTCTAAAATCAACTGACTACTGTACTAATAATTGATTGTTGATAATAATAAAAACAGTCCAATAATTATGATTTTATTGATTAACGGAATTTAAAGTTGGATAGATAATAGTCACTTATTGATAACTAGTTGATTAAGAACTACCTTCATAGGAACCTACTGAAAGCAAAAGATTCCGTCGTGTAAAATGTAAACCCTTTATGGGTGAATTCTTTGTTGCAAATGACCGCAGTAAAAATTTATCCTCTTTCTGTACTGTGGTTGTAGCACCTGTCTCCTCACCATTGGCTTCTTCTGTGATAGCATTGAAATCCCATAACTTTATGCTGCAATCCAAAGATCCTGCAAACAACATAAACCAAACACCAACATAAATGCAGTTCTCAAGATCTTCAAAAATGCAAATAAATGATTGTGTTTACAAAACTATAGACAAAATAGAAAAACCGATAGAATTACCTGATGATAAAATGGTGCCATCGCGACTGAAAGCTAATGCATGAATAGGAGCAGTATGCATCGGCGGCAGTACCGCAGCGGGAGATCCTGTCGAAATGTCCCACACAATGAGCTCTCCATTACCTCCTGATGCTAGCCATCTCCCACAAACAGAAAATGCTAGGGTGAATATGGTAGACTGAAAATAAAATGAAAAGGTATTAACAAAAATTCAGAAAAGCCACTAGGGGCGTTGTGATACCAGCAGTTGGTTTGATTAATAAATACCTTATGCCCAGTCATAATTCGAACTTGTGTTCCTGTCAAACAATCCCATAAGCGTACTGTTCTGTCACTAGATCCAGTGCCCACATAGTTAGAATTCGGGTGAAATTGGACACACTGAAAAGAAGAGATAAGTATTACATTTAGTGCTACACTGCATGAGACATGCTTTTCACACTAGCAAACATGGCTTATTTCAAAATATAAATGCATGCTTGAAGATAAACAACTCTTTGTTAAAATTGTGGTATATTATTAGTGTTAAAATAATAGGCCTGAAAAGCATTACGTCCACATCCGATAAATGTCCAGAAAACATTCGTAGTGGTTCGTGATGATCAGTAGCCCACATTCGGGCGGTACGGTCGTGTCCAGCGGTTACGAAGTAGTGGCCGTGCGGGGACCAGCGGACGTCCCACACTGGCCACACGTGGCCGCGGTATACTACCATACATGTCCAGCATTGCAGAGACCATAACCTCACTGCAACAAATAAGTTGAAGAAAATAATAGTTAATCGAACCTAAAATAAATCCCATTTAGATTTTCTAAAGATCTAAATGTGCCTCTATAGGCCCTATAAAATTGGTTTTCCTACTTTGATACATATATTATTGGTAAATTATATACCAGATCATATTAAAATGAAACCGTATACCTAGATAATAAAAAAAAATGATTTTACAAGACGAAAACATGTAAATATCTTAGATTTATCACTCGGCTCCGGCTCCTATTGGTCCTAGTGTAATGTTAAGGCGAAAGCTCTAAGGTAGCCCGCGAAATTAATTTTTTTGCTCGCGTCCGTAGAATTTACCACCTTCTCCTAGGACCACCCTCCACCCTACACGTGTTCCCCGGGTGGTGCAAAACGAGCAACTCAATGCCGAGCAGCAGGTGGCGGTTAATTAACCTGAATATGGCTACCCCAAGCCTAGAGAAATTAAATCTTCTGTGAAAACGTGGCCATGGCATCTTGGGAAAGTGCCATGTGTACTTCCCACTTTCTAGTTCCAGAGATTAGCGCGTTCAAACAAAAAAACAAACAAGCAATTTAGCTTTATTATTAGATAAAGATAATTTTCGGATCTCCATGATAAATTCGTACCTAGTTGCTATTTGTTTGTTGTGTTATTTACATGATGATAATTATAGATATAACTTAAAAAAAAACTGGCTGACAGAAGCCAAAGACCGAGATCTCTGGTGTTCTCTGGAGGAGGCCTTCACCTTTCGGGGAAATATAGGTAGTTCTTCTTCTTCTTCGTGTCGCTGGCACGACTGTATTTTAAATCTTGTTTTCCTAAAACTTTGCCACTTCCACGGCGTTGTCGGTGGCAGCGCAGAGGACTACTTGAGGGGTTCATGCATGCTATTTACTTAATTTTTTTATTAACATTTTGATTTTAAATTAATATTAAACGTAATTTAAACAATTATAAACATTACAATCACTCATATTGAATTTATACATTTTTAACTATTATAATTCTAACAACAACTTATACAACTTAGCTAGCAACAACTTACTCATCTATCAATTATTTTTAAATCATTACATTGTACTAAAATACACAATACATGTAAAAATACTTTTGAATACATGAAATAAAAGGCTTTTTTATTTTTATTTTATTTATAGATATAACTTACCGGTGGAGTCTTCAGAAGCCGATAGTAGCATCGTTTTAAAAGGATCAAATGCTACTTTATAAACTGATCCAGAGTGTCCATACAGAGTACGACAAGTGTCTCTATCTCTTTCTTCCATCATTCTTACAAGTACGTCACCTACAAAATTCAAATTACATAATAATACATTATAGACTGTTGGTAGCATCATTTATATTTTGTGTAAGAAATAATACCATTCAAAGAAGAAGAGTTAGAATCTTCTTCTTCAGTAAGAATAAGTTGAGGGGCGACACTTTTAGGTAATCCGTGTGCTTATGAGATCAAGCCTGCTCCCAAAATGAGTTACAAAATGAGTCGTACTCAGCGCTTCTCCTCCACTTTTATTATGCGCGCAGCCAAAGTGTGGAACTCTCTGCGTGTGTTTCCCTCCCACATTTAACCCGTCTGCCTTCAAAGCAAGAGTGAACAGGCATCTTCTGGGCACGCTCGTTCCATCATAGACGTTCCCATTTAGTTATAAAAAAAAACAAATATAATATGTTAATGTCACACACCTGCCTCCCTGTCAATGTCTATTAATTTTTCTGCAGATTTCATCCCACGTAATTTTACTGGAGTCAATGTCCACACCTAAATTATAAGACTCTTTCATTATAAAGAAATGAGCATCGAAACCAATATTATTTACAATAAGGTACGACATGATTGTTTCTTTTTATACCTTAATGTTTGAGTTACTGAAGCCAACAGCTAGTAGTGTAGAATCATCACAAATATCAGTGCAAATGGCGGTATGACCACTGTTGAGCAGTGTGTAAAAACAAATAGATGGTAGACTCTCTGGCCCCAGTTGAATGCGCTTTGATGCTTCTCGTAAGGCTTTGCCTTTTTCTATTTTATCAGTCTCCTTTCTGCAAATAAATAGTACAATGTTAGTTAGACTTCTACCACAGTTCCAAAAGGTATAAACAATATCAACAAACTCACAGTTCTGGCAAAGGAATTCTGTCATTTGGAGGTGCGTTAGGATCAGACTTAGGTTTTTTCATAAAAATGTGTTCTTTCTTCGCCTTTTTCTTTTTTGGTTTATCTGGTGTTTCCTCCACTTCTTCCTCATCTTCCACAGGAGCCGGAAGGACTTGTATATCAGGTTCTTTTAACAGCCCATAGTAAACCTTTGTCCGATTTTCTATAAACAAAAACCACTTTGCTTGTATACTTTATTTTTCCTATAGTTCAGTTTAGAAGAGTGTAACTGTATAAGTGTATATTATACTTAAATATGATCTTATATTGTGCATGTTTGTGGAAAATAAGAACAGTGTAATAACACATCATACCATTTCTAGTGGCTTCACCAAGCAGTCCCCCAGTGGTGGAGCGGACCTGAGCTTGTGACCTCCCAGGGCCATCGTGCACATCAACTTGGATGTGGTTGTTTATAATGTTAATGATTACGGTTGAACTTTTTTGTTCTTGCAAAAAACGTTTCAGCTGAGATGACGCATCTCTTGATAATTGTACAACAAACTTGTTGGTGCTGGAAAACAAACATTTTACTAATTATTTACAGGTCATTAATAAACTACTGAAATAGTAATTTCTACTTCTTTTTTTATATTGTGTTTATAAAAACCTCATTTCGTAATTCGTCATATTTCAGTCCATTTACACAAAACCATAATGAATTATATGGCTTATCTATATTCTGATAACATCATGAAATCCCAGTAATTAATCCCTTAATGCCGATCACAGGTTATCAGACTGTCACATGTAGATTTAAGAAAATTATAATTATGTAAGTAAAAATACCTGTATATTTCAGCCAACTCATTCCCCTTGATTTGTTCCTTATGTTTAACTATAGACAATCGTTTTAAATCTTCCTGATAATAATCTTCCTGCTCAGGACCAAATTTTTCCAAGAAATTGACAGCATGTTCATTATGGTCATATAATATTAGTACCAGATACATATGGACAAATACTGGATACAAAAGTGTTGATAGTTCATGCTAGAAAGATAAAAATATTTCAAATATAATAAAGCAAAACACAATTATAATTTAACTAGATTTTTCATTTAAATACTAGCTGACCCGGCGAATTTTGTACTGCCTGAGAATCAATAAGGAATGTATCTCATACATTATGAAATCAATAATTTATGAGAAATCGAATTAACTTAATTTTTTTTCGTGATATTTTCCCTTTTCAAATAGTTGTTTTAATGGTTATTTCGCTATTCGGGGCAGAGAAAAATCCAACAAATCAAAGATTATAAAAATCGGCTCAGCCTTTCTTGAGTTATAAATGGTGTAACTAACCCGACTTTGTTTTATTTCTATAGATTAATCTGTAGAAATAATAAACTCAAGGGAATGCAAAATGCTAGCTAGTAAACTATCAGTCTGTTTACAGTTATTGACTGCAGAGATTTACCAACTAACCAATATTTAAGTTGCTAATTTCCTTCAGTTACAAGTGTGACCAGGCTCATATGCATAAGCCATTTTTACCTTATAAATATCGAGCGAGTTCTCAACAAACTTCTTCAGGTTATCGTAAGCAAATTCGTAGCTGTATGGATCACTTTCTGTGTGGTGCGAAGTAAGAATGCTAGCTAATTCGACCTCAGGAAGATTTAAGTTTTCAAATTCAACATCTCCTAAGCTAGCTTCTTTTCTCAGGATATCTTCTGTACCCTGAAATATGATAAAATATACAGTGAAATAGAGCTTTCAGAGGATGGAAATAATGTATTTGGCCATGTTATTAAAATGTTATGGTTACCTTCAAATTATACTTTCTCAAAAGCTGTAGTACAGCCAAGAGTGGGGTATTCTTCTCCCCCATTATAAGGCACCTTTACAAGCAAATCTATGAAAATGAAATGAATTTGGATTGATAACTTTGTATTATAATTATTTATTGTTTTCAATTTTCCCCGAATTCGACGCGCAAGAAATGTACACCATTATTGAGTGTTCTGAGTTCTGTGATTATTGCTGTCATGTCACTGTCATGGTGTCACGTCACTTGTCACAGACTCACGGGTATTGTCACACATTGAGTATGTCAATGCACTGACAGGACTGAACTGAGCCCACAGACTACAATATAATATAGACAGGCAGTGTGACTGAGCCACGGACCAAGTAATACTACCACTGACTAATATACGTGTGTGTGTAAAGAAGAAAGAAGAAGAAAGAAAGAAGAAGAAAGAAATGTCCATCCGAAAAAAGTTATATCGACATGCAGAAACCAGAATCAGTCACAATTATGTTGCCGTTTAATGTTCTAAAAATGGTAATGTAAATGTTAATGTAAAAAAAAAATGGTTGCCTGTAAAGTCGGTTTTACGGGCGAAGATTTTACGTGACAACGTCTTTTTCTCGGTAGAATATTTATTGATATGAATATAACCGCTTAGGTGAGAGCGTCCCCGATTCTGCCTCGTGTGCACATCCGCTTTTTGACCCAGTCCTGATCTAGACCCGGAAAAAATTGTGACAGCAAGCACGTTCCACGCCTCAGTATTTTATTTTTCGTAATTTTGTCTATGGGAGTATTGCTTGCGTTCCATGTTCTTTAGTCGAGTTACTAAATAGAGTACATTTGTGCCAAAAACCGTGTGTGCGTAGCATTATTACGAAATTAGTTATCTGTAGTTGAAAATCAAACAAATGACGGCGATGACGTGTGCGTAATATGATACTCGCATGATATAAATGTTATTGTTTATATAAACTTTGAAACTACAATGGTATGTATTATATGTCATTCGATTCGGTATGAATGGGGCTATTTTTTAGGTAAATAAAAAAATAGGGTCATCGCTTTCGATTTTGAATGAAAATTATTTTAATTTTTAATTTTCGTAATGTAAACAAACATTAAAAATAAATGATTATTTTAATAAATCTAAGTCTCTTAAAGTTACGAAACAAGTTTTATAATCTACCCTGGTCTATCCACTTAAAGAAACAGCCATTAGTTTAACAGCGGTCCATAGAATTTTTTTCTGTACGAGTCGTGTATGAGTGGCGAGGGCGCCCCGCGGCGCGTCGAAAAAAATGTAGGTACACTTGTGATGACGTAACCTTGGGACGCGGGACACCCAACCGGATAATTAAATTGCACAATAGGAACAAGGAATTAAATGAAAATAAGAACGTAACGTTACCGAGCGTTACACTTTTTCATAAGTGACTCCCAGCCGCAACCTAATTTAAAATAAGAACGTAACGTTACCGAGCGTTACACTTTTTCATAAGTGACTCCCAGCCGCAACCTAATTTAAGACGTTGTCACGTCAAAAAAAAACAAACGCCTCGTGAGGCTGGGCCTCGAGGACTCAAAAGGCCGCGCGGCCCTAGTGACGACGAGCCTTTGGGTACAATGATTCTAGTACTTACTAATTCCATGAATTTAAGATTCACAGTCACTCTGTCAATGGGTAGTTCTATTTTTTCTATAATTCTAGTAAAATTAAGTCTTTTTCATCCATATTATATTTTGACAAACACTGGACACGACAACACGCGGAACGCAGCAGCGCTCCCACAGTGACAGAACACTATTCAACTATAATGTACTCTGTGACACTATTACTCCTAGCGGAGAGCGCTCCAGTGCGGATAGGCAGCCCGCGCGCGTTCTCCCCGCACTCCACTTTGGACGGACACTATGGAAGAAATGAATGCGTTGATGCTTTTATTATAGACGTTGTTACAATAGATTATTATAGTCTGCGATCTTAAGCATTGCAAATGGCTGGGCAAGCTATGATTAGCTAAATATTCCAAATTTACTATCCTCATGGCAGATAGAGCCACAAAATACAAGTAAAATAAAAAAAATGCTTCAGCTAAATAACATTACATATTATTGTACCAGTGCCTCCTGAAGAGGTAGGCAGAGGTAGATAGTCCCCCACATTTCACCAGTTACATTTAAGCTCTTTATTCTATAATCTGAGCATTTAGGTCTCATAATATGAGCCTTTTGCAATAACCGGGTACAATATTCCAGACTGTAGACTGCTTTGGAGGTATTCCTAGGGATGGACCTTGGGATTAAACCCAGTACCCCCAGCTCATTATTCGCGCTTGCGAACTCTTAACACACGAGGCTGTCGTACCTACTAGGTATCATACATTAGAATTTTAAATAAAAATCAATTGGAGGAATCCACATGACAATACCAACCCGTAGCAACACTAAATTTAGTGGCTGAACGCTTCGACGGCTTTGACCGCCTCGTTAATCTAGTGTTCGCAAGCATTACTGCTGAGCATGAGGTCCTGGGTTTGGTTCTCAGCACCCTAATTGCGTAAGACACTATCAATTACAATCTGAATCATTTTGAAGAATATGGCTAATCCATTGCTTCATATGTTCGAAAAATTTGTCTGCTCAACAACGTAAATAACGCAATGAATGTTGTTGAACTGTCAAAATGAAAGCCATTCCTACTGCGCAATTACCCCGCAGGTCGGGCAAAGGGTTATTGGGTTCTTCTTCTTCCATTAGGAATTTCACAATAGCAGCCCGGAGTCTGAATTTGTGACCGGTTGATGGCAATATACTTGCCCCTTATAAGATGGGTTATACATACATATGGCTTAAACATAACTGGCGAAATGTGGGTGTGCTATAGGTACACATCAGCTTAACCCTTCGGGGAATAAAGGCGCGATGCTACATGTTTACAACAAAAAATAGAATCTGGAGCAAAGATTGAAAGATTATGTTTATTTAACGAACACTAGATTTGGGAGAGGATTGTTTTTTCTGAACCATGCCCAAGTTTATTGGCAACACGTACCTACCTAGCTAAAGTTTAGTGGCAAAAGGCTTACGATAATAAAATAAATTGTTTGAAATCCTACTCTTACGTGCACAGATAGGAAGGTACCAGGCAAAGATCGTCTTATTTAAAACTCCCTCAACTAAAATTTATACATACACTAACACATGTGTATGCAACAAGCAGTGCACCCCTGCACTGCATTTTTAAATTAGACGATCCACTATACATAAAGAACCAATGAAATTAGTTACTCCACAGACGCGGTGGCAATCGATATCTAAAGATGATTAAAACAAAAATAAACTGAAATGACGTTTTTTTTTTGTAGGGTCAACGACCGTGTAGGTATTTGGTTGAAATAGCAGTTATGAAAACAGTTTTTATTTCTGTAAATTTTAGACGTCATGGGTATCGTTATTTAAACACGATATAGTAGATTGTTATTTAAGGGTGGAAAGGAATCAATTCCTATACGAGGCATTTAGACGCCCGAGCGCAGCGAGGGCGGCTATAGTCCGAGTGGGAATTGATGACTTTCACACGTGTTAAACACTCTACTTTTCATTTCGAATATAAGGAAAGTAAAAAATAGCAGTTTTTCTAAAATATTAATTGATAATAATAACATGAATAGTAGATACCTATATATTAGTCTTTTTTAAATTTGAAATATGGAACACACCGCGTCACTTTTTTAGTGCTGACCGTCCCCACAACTTTCTATTTAGATTCAAAACTTGCATTCAGCCTAATCGATACTCGCAATAAAAAAAAATTGTAGAAACTGAATAAAAAACTCTTTTAACTAACAAAATGTATTGAAATGTAAAGTGTTTGCTGAATACCCAATTTATAGAATTAATTTATCATCATTCTCAAATAAACTTTTGCTAAGCCTACCTAAAAAATGTTTGTTGGGAATTGTGTAGCATACTATTAGAAAGTATCAAAAATAAAATCCACAATAAATAATTGTCCAATAAATTAAAATAATTTTAAACAGTGAGCGCTTTCCGAATATAAATTCAAATATAGAAACATTTCGGCGCGAAATTCAATAAATGCTGCTAGTGACATGATAATTATTAGAAGAGATTGAAATGATATCTATTAGAAAAGCATAAATCATTAAAACAATGCATGTATTTATTGCTCAAAATAATTTTATTTAATTTTCAAGTATCGATTACATTCCTCATATTACCAATTAATCGTCAGTGGAAATTAAAAAAAAATTGTTGGAATAATCGCTTTCGCACATCATTGCAATAAAAAAAAACAATAATGGTCGACGATTTTGAACACAAATTGAGTAGGTAGTGGTAATTTGAATATTACGTTAAAACCTGGGCATTTTCGTGTTGTTTATAATATTTTCAATAATATTTATCACATTTTAAATCTTATCTAAGTACATCTGTGTGTGAAATTTGTGAAAAGAAAACACGCACGATTGGCGCGAAACTTCGACATTAAAACTTCATTACCACTACTTATTTACCTTAAACTATGGATAAATTCGTCGAATAATTAAATGATGTATATACACAGCCCCCTATGGTGAAGTCAGGATGTTCGAAATCCCCAATTTTTATGTTTTTTAGCCTCGACCACAACTGACATCAAAATTATTATCGTACCTTTAAGTATGTTAAATTTATTCAAGGTAAATTATTAACTAAACTTGTGCGCTAAATATGAAAGATTTAATGGCGTTAACATATGAGCTTTTTATCCAACTCTCCTAATTAACGCACATTTATAAGATTTGATGGGTAGCCTAATAAATATTTACATAATCAATTAAGGGTGTCTGACTGAGTTGACTACCTAACCAAATTTAGTTCCATTTTTAAAATTCATTCCCGCCTTATGGAGGGAAGCAATTACTATGAGTCTTTCCCGCCCTATGGTGGGAAGCAGCGTCTTCCACCCGCTATTCGGATCAAACAAACACTACTTTCCGAGCATGAGAGATGAAAAAACATTTTTTTTTCAACACATACTTCTACATCCAGCGGTCATTAACCCCAAACATAAATATCATCAAATATTTTTTTTTTTATGATGTTTAGATATCGATCCATCACGTCTGCGGAGTTTCGCTAAATAATTTAATTTGACCCTGACCATTTATTTCTATTAACTATAGAATAAGATGAATATTATCGCGATTCTGGTATTAAGCTTCGGACATCTTCGGACTTCACATAATCGGCCTATAATGTTCCCACTGCTGGGACACCGGCCTCCTCTCTGTGAGAGGGAGTGGGCCGTAATCCACCACGCGGGCCCAGTGCGGGTTCGTAGATGTCACATGTCTTCGAATTTTTGGTTCTAGGACATGCCGGTTTCCTCACGATGTTTTCCTTCACCGTTTTGAGAGCAGTGGTGATGATATAATTTACACAAAGTAAAGCGCTGGTCTGGGTTCGAACCTACGACCTACAACTCGTAAGTCGCGGCCGTCACCACTTGGCCACCACTGCTCTGACTCTTTTGACTAGCGATCTGAGTGCATGTCATCGAGTCTTAAGGCTGCACCGAGCGCACAGTGGCGCCCTCATCGTTTGTTTGGTTATTTCTTTTATTTTAGAATGAAAATGCAGAAAATAAGCACTATAAGTTGTGCTCCACAAGATTATACGTTAATATTAGTATAAACGGTAGTTTTAAATTGTTTAGTTTCTAAAACTAAACAATTTAAAACTACCGCTTGTGGAGCACAACTTATAGTGCTTATTTTCTGCATTTTCATTCTAAAATAAAAGAAATAACCAAACAAACGATGAGGGCGCCACTGTGCGCTCGGTGCAGTCTTAACCAAATGTCAATTTTTAGGGTTCCGTACCCAAAGGGTTAAAACGGAACCCTATTACTAAGACTTCGCTGTCCGTCCGTCCGTCCGTCCGTCTGTCTGTCACCAGGCTGTATCTCAAGAACCGCGATAGCTAGACAGTTGAAATATTCACAAATTATGTATTTCGGTTGCCGCTATAACAACAAATACTAAAAACAAAATAAAATTAATATTTAAGTGGGGCTCCCATACAAAAAAACGTGTTTTTTTCGGCGTTTTTGCCGTCTGTCTGTCGCCAGGCTGTATCTCAAGAACCGCGGTAGCTAGACAGTTGAAATTTTCACAGATGATGTATTTCTGTTGCCGCTATAACAAAAAATACTAAAAACAAAATAAAATTAATATTTAAGGGGGGCTCCCATACAACAAACGCGATTTTTTTGCCCTTTTTTGCTCGATATCAATAATGGCAACAGGTAGGCACTTGAAATATTCACAAAATACTCAGTTGTATTTTTACTTTAATAATAAATAATAAAATTAAAATAAAATAAATATTTAAGGGGGGCTCCCATACAACAAACGTGTTTTTTTCGGCGTTTTTGCCTTGTGGTAAGGAACCCTTCATGTGCGAGTCCGACTCGCACTTGGCCAGTTTTTAAATTCCACGTTGCCTAAACTTATCTTGAGAAAAACCTCTGTGACAGTACGGACAAAAAAGTGACCATAAAAAGGTTCCGTTTTCCTTTTAAGATCGGAACCTTAATAAAACAAGCATGTTAAAAATAGGTGTTTATTGGATTAGCTAATAAAACAAATAATGACGTTCTAATTGGTTATTTCAGAATAGACATGATATTATCAAATATGAAACAACTATAGTGAAATAAATAATAAGATACAATAATGTCAAATAAGTTGCTCTATGAATGTTGTTCGGAGAGGTTTAAGAAATATTTAGGTAGGTACACTACAATACAGCCGATGTATATGGCAGGTCTGAACATAGGCTCTCCGAACTTTCGCGCTTGTCCTCTCACTCACACTCGCTTCATGTCACCATTTGGCTCCTAAAGAATGTTATTGCGCAGCCTTCTGCACAAAGTTCGGACCGGCCCGGCCGGCCATGATTCTTCGGCCGTATTGTAGTAGGTATTACGCACGACGACATATTAAGCTATACAATTCCAGTAGGTATAAGCTGACGTCTCTTAAAAGCCTACATTCTCGAAAACTGGAAATGTACCTATAGCTTGATATGTCGTCGTATGTACTCAATATGATGGTTCACTCTAGAAATCTTTATAAAACTATGAGAAAAAATCCTAAAAGCGATTACGACGTATTGTTTGCCTACCGCGATGATTTCATGAAAACTTGTATCTAAATATTTTATACTGTTTTATAAAAACGATCAAATATTAATTTGAAGACAAGGATTCTGCCTAGCAATTTATTGTAACGCCTATGATCAGGTATTTTAATGAGATATGTCTCACGGATAATTTAATAAGTCTTTCTCATGAATTGAGAAAAAAATATACTAGCAAGGACAGTAGCGTTAGTCTTCCCTTTAGGAATAATAAACACATCTTAAGATATTATAATGTAGTGCGTAACATTAATTGTTTATACTTAATTTAACATCGTAGCAAACGTATCTACACTAATTTATTTCTGATACACGTCAGTCTTAAGATCCGTCTATTATTACCAGTGTACTGACAAATATAACTATTTACATTATTAACTAATATTGCGTTAGGAGGTACAAATTGTGACAAGTATCGCAAGTCAAGAAGTCTCAAATGGCTTTATCCAGCACCCAATCTGAATCATTTTGAAGGATATAGCTAATCCATTGCTTCATATATTATACGCTTGAAAAAACATATTTGAATTTTGAATGACCTTAGTATATAACATTGTTTGTTTTGGTTGTGACGATTGAGAAAGAAAAAAAAAGTTAAGTATTTGGTTGGACCGTTGTATTTATAATGAGCAACCAGCTGTGTAAATCAAAGAAAACATAAACTTAAATTATTTTACTAGATGAGTCTAGTAGATATTACTAGATCGTGCTCGCATGCTCGTATCATAGTTATAAATTATTCCTAGTGAGACAGTGTGAACCGCTTTCATATAATTATAAATTACTTACATAGCTCTATATCCCTATGGATAGAACTATATCACGGCTTTAACCACGGATATCTATGGCTTTAACCATCTTATTGCGACATTATATACATCGACAAAAATTCATTTGATTGCTTACAATTTCTGTTCCATAATACTGTATCAATGTGTAGCTACAATAAATGTGCCCAATGTGTAAGATGTGTTGTGACAACAGATTGATACAATACAAAGGAACACAGAGTGTAGGAGACAATCAAATGAATTCTTATCGATGTACTTATTCATCTTTTTGAGGCTACTATAGGCAGGTGCATATAGGTAGGTGCACCTCTGCCTAACCCGTCGGGAAAAAAAGGCGTGATATATTTTTATATAACTACATAACTATGTCATCACAATCACCATCTGCCTAGCCTCCTCCCAACTATGTTGGGGTCGGCTTCCAGTCTAACCGGATGCAGCTGAATAACAGTATTTTACATGGAGTGACTGCCTATCTGACCTCCACAACCCAGTTACTGGGTAATACTATACCCCTTGGTAAGACTGGCTGTCAGACTTTCGGGCTTCTGACGACCCGTAACGACTGTCAAAGATCTACGAATGACAGCCGGGACCAACAGGGCACGGAGGGGTCTCGATATGTAAAGATGGTATCCTATCCACGGACCAACCGCGGCAAGCGTAGCTTAACCTGATCGATCGACCCGTGCGGCTGTTGTTACTTAGCCACACTATGTAGTTGTGTATAATTAAATTACTGATAATAATTCGAGTTTACTTCGCTGTTTTCTCGACGCGATACTTGCACGGTTTTAAATAGGGTCAGTACTAATGTCTCTAATACTACGACTATCTATTATTGGTCGTTGATAAGGTAAAGCTATTTATCTATGCAGTGCGTTTTTATCTCAGAATATTATCTGTATTTAGGAAATATTGGTTTCAGTCGCGTTTACTCTATTTGCCGTTTCCATTATGAAAGCCCAAAATTGTTTTCTGAAAATGCAGTTTGGATTTGCGTTGTGTGTTTTTCGGAAGGCCGCTCTATCCGTGATACGAAAGCCTATACCTACAACTCCACCAATATCAGGTACAAAGACATTTTCTCGCCTGAGAAAGAGCCCATTAAGTATAACATTTTGTTGGGAATTTAGGCAATAAACATTTGAATAAAAACACACTGTATAACTATAACATTATTAAATTTTATAATTATTATAGTTACTTTATCTTAATGACTTAAGTCGTCCTCAAAGGTAATTATACCACTAGGTACCTAAATATTTAATTAAGGAGTTAAATACAACTTACTGCCTTAGGTATTTCTAGTCGCATTTTTATTGATTGGCAATATTTAAAAAGCTTTGAGGATAGGTACAATAAATACATATATACCTATGTGTAAATGCATAAAACATGTAAGTACATAATTTCAGATCTAAAGAAATAAGTCTATCCATTTATTTAGATAATAATATCAAATCACATCTAATCGGACGACAATAATATTACAGGGTAAAATTTTAATAGGTATCTAAGTAATAATTAGACTAATTTATTAAAGCTTTATATAAATACTATGTAGATTGATGACCACGTTACGTTAGATGTTGGGGACATTCCAATATAATTTAAGAACTCAGTTCATCGAACTCGGTGCCGAACAATAGTACCTATCTAATGGATGCTCGCGATATTTTATAACTTTTATGTGATACCTAAGTTAAAATCCTTTTATATTAAAATTTTGCAGACTATAATAAATCTATACATAAACTAATAATAAAGCTGAAGAGTTTGTTGAATGCGCAAATCTGTGGATCGACCAGTCGGATTTGAAAAATTCTTTTTGAATTTGATAACCCAATTTTTGAAGAAGGTTAAGGGGAAGGGGGTGGCTAAGGGGAGGGGGGAAGGGGAAGGTTACTTAACATCACGCTAGAACCCTGAAAGGCCGGAGCAAAAAGAAAAAAAACGTCAGAAAGAACGCTCGAAAACGAAATAATATCGCGGGCAGGAGATGCGATACAACGCATCTCCTGCCCGACGGGGTGGGTCGGGGGAACTTTCAAGCGAACTTTCAAGAAATTTCACGAAGTCGCGGGCAGAATTTAAGCTACTTACAAGATAATAAGAAAGATGATACGTAGATATCTACCTATGTGTTATGTTATCAACATCATCATCATCATCTGCTTGCCTTTCCCAACTATGTTGGAGTCGGCTTCCAGTCTAACCGGATGCAGCTCAATACCAGTAAGTATTTCACATGGAGGTGACTGTCATGCTATATTTCTATTTCGAGAGCACATAATATTTTCTCAAATTCAAATCGAACTTGCTTAGTCTTAACTAACCGGTCTACTTACCCAGCTTTAAAACTGTTCGAGCGAATAAAAACAGGGGTGAGAAGTGGGAATGTCAGAGTAGGTAGGTAGAGGTAGGTAGATACCCAGTCAACCTGATTGTGAAGCAACGCGATTTAAAATCACAATTAAGATTAACACAACTTGATTTTTTTGTCTCTTGATTTATTTGTCGAGCTATAAAGTACGAATTTCACCTGCCACATCTTTTCACCCGATTGCGCCAGAAGGAAGGTTATTTAAAACTTTTGAATGTAACTGAGTACCTATCTAATTATTTTACTTCCTGTAGGTACCAGGTTGCAATTATTGTTCGTAAGATCTGTGATATCTAAGCAAATACCAACTTTTTACTTGGGGATGGAAGTTTCAGTTTCAGCCCTGCATTTCTTTTTCAAATATTGTAGGTAGAGGTGTCTGATTCTTTATAAGTACATATAATATATCTTTTATACAAATAAATCAAATTGAAGTGTCTGTTTGTAATGTCAAAATAACAGCTTTTTAATATATGCTTATGAAAGAACCTATATAGGTACGGATTACACGGTCCTTACGACAAAAATATATTTTTTAATTGTTGTCTGTCTGTATATCTGTCTGTTTGTTCCAGCTAATCTCCGAACCGGCTGGTCGAATTTTGATGAGAATAATTAGTAAAGAGACACATTATTGTTTTCCGAAATCCACTCGAACTAAGTCGTGGGAACAGCTAGTGGGTAATAATAACCAAGTATGACGTATCTATATATTTAACGCAAAAAGTTAATCAAGGAATGGTTAGTGCGTGGTATCGTAGTGCAAACAATGTGTTTACAAATTGATTAAATACGGTAGGTAAATGTGTGGGTATTGTTGTTTCCCGGCCGAGATTAGGCTGAGAATTAGATAGATGACTATTATATTTATTACTATTACTGACATCCTTGGCCGTGGCGACCCTCAAACCAACTATTAACGCTGCTGTTAAGGTGAAGAGTCAGAAGAAAGTAATATTTTGTAAATAAGAAAATGAGTAGGTATCGTGTTACATTACTATCGGAACATAACATGAAACATTACTTATTAAGCCTATAATGTGCCTATACTCCAAAAACCACGTGACATGGCTAACCGACTAAACGTACCTAATACCAGTCTATTTGTCATGCTACGTCACAGTTGCTCTTCAATTAAGCAACGTTATAAACAAATGGAGAATAGATACTGCTCGGACCTAAAAACGAGAAAATCTTATAGGTAAGTACAGACATATTTCTGAGCTGGAGCAGATAAAGTAAGTAGGTAGGTACTCGCACGTCTCAAGTGAAGCATCTCGAGCCAATCACGTAGCACCGAGTTCGATGTTAGGAATTACATTTCAACAATCAACAAAACCGTTTCAATGCAAGCTAACGAAGTCTTTTCAAAAATTATCTTCATCTGATAAAATTACTATCAACTAAATTATTGTTCCATAAGAAATCTACTGTTACCTATGTTAAAAATGTCTAGACGCAGAATATAAAATATCTCAGGGAAAGTTAATTTTTGAATAAACGATAGCTGTGTTTAGATTTAAAGGTCTTGACTTGAACAGTTGTGTGTGTCGAACAGTTTAGGCGCGACGTCTTCGTAGGGCGCGACGCGAGCAGACGCGAGGTCGCGCGCCACGCGCTCTGCGGCCCCCATCACACGGAGCAGGTTGAGGCCCGCTAACTTCCGAAGTTCCTCTATGCTCCAACCCTCTTCCATCAACTCCGCGAAAAGCAGCGGATACGACGACACGTCCTCCAGTCCTTGAGGTGTACTGTACAGTAAGCATTGTTTAGAAGATTAATGTCAAACGCGCGCATTAAGTACTTAGGTATCTACGTAGAGTCACGTAGACTTACCTAATACAGTTACTAGTAGGTAGGTCAATTTGGTAGGTACTAGCCTTCCATACTAAACAAACCCATTTGATGACAATCTCAAGAGTCTGTGTGTAAAAAATGTAGGTAAACATTAATAGTTTGATTTAAAAAGTTATATGGAAGAAATCTTCCGTAGACATAATAGCCTTCAGCTATAAAACTTTTGTTCGAAGTTTTATCCTTTATAAAGCTACACGCTTTTGGGATTTAGAATTTTATTGCTTTTGGTGCGTTTTAACTTTAAAATCATTGATGTAAAGTATAGTTAAAGTAGTGTACTGTAGAATAAGAGTGCCTATTTCAAATACCTACTTGTGCCTATAGTAATTCTTTTTCCCTTGCTACTTCTGCGGAGTTATATCGGAGATAGCTACACATCGCAATATGTACTCACTAATTAATGCCGTCGTAGCCAGCGCCAAGGCCCACACTGTCCACACCGGCTACATCCCTTATATGATTAATGTGTGCTGTAAGACAAAGTATCGGTTAATGAATGGCCTTAGATAAAGTAAGTAGGCACGTTGTTACTGTTACAGATTTGGATAAAATAACATTTTTTTTCTTAATTTATAACAAGATGGTTTTTTTTACCGGTTCCAAATTTTTACAGGGTGTTCTACCCATGAATATGAACAACTTTCTCTATGGGACCAACTCTGAAATCACGAAAAAAAAAAACCGGCTGTTTCATACAAAAGTTCAATATCTACTTGACCAAAATGTATGAAACAGCTGTTTTTTTTTCGTGATTTCAGAGTAGTAGGTAGGTGTAGGTACCTAGTTACTTAGGCAACTAAAACTTACTGGAAGAAAAGTTGAGGTGTTGCCAAGGTAAACGTAAGCATCATAGAAGAAGGAGGACGTTGAAGTACCGAAATGTGTGGTAAATGTTTTCTTACCAATGGCATCTTGAACGGTCGCGGTATCCTTACAAGTGAGGAATGACGTGTAGAAGTTGACCATGATGAGGCCCTTGTTAGCGGCGAGCAGGCGCAGCACGGTGTCAGGCACGTTGCGCGTCACGTTGCACAGCGCGCGCGCCGACGAGTGCGAGAACAGCACGGGCGCGCGCGACACCGCCAGCGCGTCGCGCATCGTGCGCTCCGACACGTGCGACAGGTCCACCAACATGCCCAGACGATTCATTTCCTTCACCACTATCTGTCCGCCCGATCAATAACAATTTGTTAACATAAGATTGATGACAGGAAAAGAGGTCGCCTAAAAAAGAAAAATGCGCGTCTTCTCCAACCACTTTATATTGAGTTTTTTCTGTTATTGGACAAGAAAAGCTTAAGTACTATAAAGCGCCTTCTTTTTTGTTGGTCTTTGCATACAGCATGAAAAAAATTGTTTTAAAACACAACGTCAGTTTAAGCTATTGAAATGAACCGCAAAAACAGTTCCGGCTGCTCCTGGCCGTTTGCATATTTATCATAAAGTAAGTCTCTATTGTTCTAGCCGCTTTTGAAGTTCGTATGAGTTTGCATTGCTTTAAATTAATTGCTAACTTCTTAGAACCTTTGTGGTTGTGGATTCAGAAAGCCGACGAATTTTGAAAGCGACAAATTGTCGTACTTAGTTAGTTTATAGTTTCCGACGTCAGTGTCAGCCGTTTGGTTAAATAGGTAAGTAATATTCCATTGTACGCCCAACACCGCTAGTCGTTCGCATTCCGCATTCAGTCTAGCTACATTTTTAAAGTCGTGGGGGCACACTACGGTTGCCTATATGCGGTCTCCACTCCAGGAGTCATTAGCTCCACCGGCCATCGGTCCTTCGACCAACATGGCCTGCTCACTGCCACTTCGGCTTGCCTTCTCTGCAAGCTCTGTCGGTCCAGTCAGCTCCAGTTCTTTTCTGGATAATTTCATTCCTGATTTTATCTTTCAAAGAAACTCCGAGCCATAGCGCAATGAGCGACCTTAAATTTGTGAACCAGCCCGACTGTCACTATCCCCGGCTTAACACCGTATGTCATAACGGGCTGAACACACTGGTTGAAGACCTTTGTCTTCAAACATTGCGCAACAGGCGACGAAACGATTCGACGAAGTTTTCAAAATTAATAAAATGATCTGATAACTTTATTTTCAAGTTTGGTGTCATAAACCGTTAAGAAATGAAAGAGAAGTATCAAGAATAAAAGTTATCCTACCTAAGATTGAACTAACAAGATCGGTTCTCGCAGTGATCGTAAATGATAGCCTAACAACCAGTCACTACTTATAGTTTATAGCCATCTTAAATTCAGTAGGTACTGTAGCGCTGCCGTCTCTCCTATTAAGATAAGTACCGCTTGAGGTTGCTTCTTACGTTAAGAAAGTAGAAGCAACTTGTATTGCCACTTGTAACTTGCGAGCGCATGCAGATGATATACTGTGCAATTAATAAATATAATAAAGAGGACTGCTATAGTCAGAACTGTTAACTGTAAAGTAGGATGTGGCTACAGTCAGCAAAAGAGTTACGTTTACAGGTAAAAATATTTCTCTTTCCATTACCGTGACTTTTAAATCAAAGATACACTTAAAAGTGTATATTCGAAGACGTGTCTACTCGGAATACTCACAAAATTAAAAGTCGTAAGCCTGTATACTTATCTCGTTTTTTGACTGTACCTACTTGTGGTAGGTTTTAAGTTTGAACGTACGACGGTGACGCAGGCTACGTTGGTTGCACGCAGTGTGCAGTTTAAACAAAAGAAAATATTTCGAAAAGTATCGTTGCAGGTAAACAAAGAACTGCTTTCGTGAGCAGCGAGAAGCCCGAGTTCGTACAAAGAGAAATATTGCGGTGCGCAGGATGTTTATGATTATGGCACACTCACTCCACTCGACGTCTCAATCTTTACGGTTGCCTTCTGACTACTTAGCTACGTGTATTTTAATATTCTTTCGCATGCTACAAGATTGCTCTTTATGAACACATATGTTACTCATATACTATGGAAATTGCTTTGTAAATACTTCATACAGATTTCTTTAAGCCCCGTCCGCTTGCTACAAATTCTTAATAACAGCCAGCATTTACCTAAGACAATAAATTCTCCCCTAACGAGCTACCATTGTATAGTCTGCAAAGAGGATTATAACTTCATCTAATCTTAAGAGATTTAAGAAAGAATTAAGGGCAGATAACTCACAATTTAAACCCGTAAGAATAATCAAATTTTAATGTTTCAGCTTTTCAAATCTGCATTTTTGGTGTTTTGTCTAAATGGTTGAATTTAATTAAAATTAGAAGATAGGAACATAAATCTATTATTAATTTAAGATCGATCCTTTAATATGACACTGCATTTAATTTGACGTGTACCTACGTCAAAGAGTTAAGTTATAATCGTAATCTTATTTTACGATTTTTTTTTGTAACTACCTAACCTACACACACTTTGATTGTATAAAATAATGATCAAATACATTTTCTCTTAGACAGGTACTTAATACGATTTGTAGTTCCGGTTGTGACAGTACCTAATCGAAAACCTAATTACTTCTACAGAGTAATTTAAAAGATAAAGTTGCCTACATTTTGTGTCGACATAGATTGGTACAGGCTGTTTTTCGTAGTACGGCATTAATTAAAATTGTATTAATTTATAGCATTGTATTTGGAATTTTTCAATTAGTTTTGATATAGAGTCCATTAGCACCCGTTTATGTTTGGTGTAGCATCGTAGCCGCCCGCCGTAGCCGCGCGTAGCTCGTCGTAGCCGACCGTAGCACTCGCCGTAGCAGAACTTAGCTTTCCGGTTAGAGCCCTTTCACACGCAATGAACCTGTCTGTGATCTTCTAATATTTTTTTTTATGTTTGACATATCGTCGTAGCCGAACGTAGTCCCTTGTAGCTGATCGTAGCACTTGCCGTAGCAAGACTCAGCGATTAGAGACTTACCCCGCGTCCTAATCACTTTTAACCAAAGAGATCGGTTGCGTGAATACGCGATCGTCGTGTTCATATGTCACTTATTTGTTTGGAATACAGAAAGGCGCCAAGAACCTGTCTATATCTTTTTAAACGCTCTTCCATGTTTGGCGTAGAATTGTAGCCGGTCGTAACCGTACGCTACTGATCGTAGCACTTGCCGTAGGACTTACCTTTCCGAATGGTGTGAGTCCGCCCCGCGGTGACGGTTCAGGTTTATCAGCGGATGCACACTCAGCCCAAGGGGTGTCGCACGTGGATGTGAGCGTCAGGTAACGGACGCCCACTTGGTATAGGGTCCTCAGCACGCCAAGTGAACCCCCGATCGCATGCCCCCCCTCCACCCCCACCAGTGAACATAGCCTGTGGTTGGCGTGCGCCGAAACTATATCTGTGACAATACACAATCGACGTGAGAACAGTATAACATGCTCAATAATAAAGGAAATGATCAATGAATCAGAGAATTTACTGAAAAACATAATTATTTCGGCATGCTATATGCACATTTATTGAAATAGGTACATAAAAAATAATACATTGTTTTACACGTGATAAAATATAACTTGTTTTCTATAGTTCGATTTTTTTTGTGGATGGGTAATCATCAAATGACCCTCCCGCTCTGGGTGGAGCGGAAGGGAGTCTCAGACTCTTACTGACTAAAACCCACCCGTGCTCCTTCCTTAGCCCTTTATGTTCCGGCCAGCGGTAACCCTTTCGGACAATCCCGCTGATCTATAGTTCGATTGCACTGTGTTATATTGTAAATGGAAACGTAGAAGTTTTTTAAGTATCTGATGGACATTATTAACACTTGTGAAATAAATTGTCGAAGCAAATTCATTCTTTTTTATTTTCTTTGAGATCGAATAAAGAGAAACAGGAAGAAAGATCGTCGAATTTTTAATAAAGCTAGCGGACGTCAGGATTTATTTTTGTACAAGTGTTTTTCTTTATCTTTTGGTCCAAGGAAAACAAAACATCAAATACACACATCAAAAGTGTCTAGGGATCAAGCATTTTTATGCGGATTTCTTGAGATTGAGATGTGGCTTTGTAATAAATTTATGATTTTATAAATTTATATGGATCCTTTTTGGTGCATTTCATAATTTGAATCAGGAACTGTGAATCAAATTCGAGTAAAAGATGAAAATCAGCTGTCAATATTTTCCCTATAAAAACATACAACGCATTGAAGACATTATTAGTGCTACTGTTTCCCTACTACTGATTAAAACCAACGTTATTATGGAGCGGCGACGTCATTTAAGCAGGGAAGAAATGCTCAGAGCCGTGGGAATGATAGAAGCTGGTTCCCGGCAACGTACTGTGGCTTTAGCTCTGAATACAAGTCAGAGTGTTATCAGTCGACTTTGGACACGTTACCGAAGCACTGGTACCGTGGCTGAGCGCCATGGAGGACGGTATCGCTGCACCACACGGAGACAAGACCGATACATTCAAATCTTAACTCGAAGAGCTCCAACAATAACCGCCATGATGTTAGCCGTGAGGCTTCATCACTCTTCAGGGAACTTAATTAGCGACCAAACAGTCAGAAACCGCTTGCATGAAGTGAACCTTCATTCCCGAAGACCGCTACGGGTACCACCTATAGCAATGCACAATCGTAGGATTCGATATAAATTAATGTACAAATTAATTCATCAACTAAAATACGTATTCAAAAGCTTTAACGAGACTTCATGTTACTGAATTTATTATGAAGTAATTTAGAGTTGACTCTAAAATGTATATAATTGTTCATTGACTACTGTCTGCATTGCAGTAATCTACTAATTGAGATGGACTGCTGCTGTTCATTTAATTTTTAATTCATGATTTTTTATATATTTTTTTAAATATTCACTACTTACTCAGTTATTCGTTGATTAAAAATCCAGTTTTGCCAAAATTCACTGAACTTGAAATCACGTTTTTGTTTGCGAACAATAAACGAAATAAGTCTAAAGCCGTTTATTTTAATTGGGTTCATTTGAATTACAAAAAAACAATGAAGCTAAAGGAAATGCACGAATTAATTTAAACAGTTTAATTTTTTAAAGGCTACGAAGTGAAAACAATGGGTTTCTCATGCTAATATACTTTACGCTTTTACATTTGTCCTTTTCAGATCGCTATACCCACCCTACCTGAAATGTATTTGGTTTCGTACAAATCACGGTGCCTTCTTGGTGGCCAGGTGGTTGCGCTTACCTTCAGCGGAGGTGCAGAGCGTCAGCTGCGGGTGGTACTTGTCCGTGAGCCTCTGTATCAAGTCAATCTGCTCGAAGGTGAGTTGCACGGCATCCCGGTGCTGCGCGTCGCACGGCACGTACGCGGCCCAGAACTGGCGACAGAGGATCACTCTGACATACAACTGATTAAATATCACGCACGACTTGAGCAACGCTTGAGCAGAATATGAAATCCGACTGATACAGCGATACAGTGAACCGACAAAGATTCCATAATGGAATCAGTGATGCTGATGGCAAACGTGAGGCCACGGGCGGTTAACTCACTCCCACCACATATTGTATTATGTACGTTACACAAACACATCAATCTCGTGGTATTGTGCGATGGAGTTGAAACAATTAGCTCACTATCATTTCTGCCTCGGTTCATTGTACCGTGTTCATGATATAATTATAGTTGCTTTCATTATGACTCAATCTAGGCACTCCTTTGATTTTAAAATAATAAGCTCTGTTATCTGCTGAGAATAATATGTAAAGTAACTGACAATCGGCACTCGGATGATCACGTTGGAATGTCCGCAAGTGTTATGGAAAGTTCTGAAAATTACTTTCATAAATAAATAAAAGTAGCCGATGTTGTTACACTTACGCAAAATGCAAGTAGGTAGGTAGACGGATAAAGCTAAACATTTTAATTAAATAATATTGGTCAACCTATGCCAATATCTTTTGATGCCACAATAATATGGGCTTTATGATCCGCGCGGCACATATTAATCTTGTCGTGGGATTACGTTGAAATGACCCACTTTATTAAATGCACAATTAATTAAATCGTGCGGTTTGAGGAATTTCGCTCACCTGTGCGGCCACTCTGCCCTGCTTCAGGCGCGGCAGGTCCGTGTGGCTCCACGAACTTGTTGCCCACGGGGAGATCGTCCGCAAATCCTCGTCGAAACTATTTGCGGATTATAATATTATATGTATAGATTATTGGCACGTTGAAAACTGTGTGGGTGGCAGGAAAGTATGTGGAATGTGTTAATTTTACAATAGATTGATAAATTGGCTGGAATAGCAGCTCATAAAGGAATACACATGTGAATAATACGTACCTATTTTCACTCAAAGTCAGTAAATCTTTTTATTCCTAATCTTTTATTGAGGTTAGTATTTTTAGGATAGCTAGTTTATTAGAGTTCTTAAAAAAATAAGGCACCCACACATTTCGGTATGTTGACGCTGCGTGATTGTCATGAGCGAGCTGCGTGAACTTTTTAATTCGTCCGCAATTTTTTGAATTCGTTTTCACGTTTTACGTACCTAGAACGATTTGAAATGTTAACAATAAACAAGAATTTATCTAAATAGCCTGAATTTTAGAAATATTAAACAAATGAGTCCAAGTTTACTGCTTAAGTTGACTACTGCATAATAAAACCGGCCAAGTGCGAGTCAGACTCGCACACCAAGGGTTCCGTACCACAAGGCATAAAACGCCGAAAAAAACATTTATTTTATACCCCTTTAAATTTTAACTATATTTTATTTTTATTATTTGTTGATAAAGCGGCAACAGAAATACATCACCTGTGAAAATTTCAACTGTCTAGCAATCACGGTTCATGAGATACAGCCTGGTGACAGACAGACAGACGGACAGTGGAGTCTTAGTAATAGGGTCCCGTTTTTACCCTTTGGGTACGGAACCCCAAAAAAACTATATAACAAACTACGGGAATAATAATTAATTTAAAGACAAAAGTTCGTAAACAATACACATTTAGAATAGAATAATACCACAACAAAACTTTTATTTACCTACATACTTTCGAAGAAAATGTAAACGAATTTAAACATAAGTAAAACTAGAAAAATCTAGCTAACACTGGTAGCAGAATCGAATCTCGAACCACACGCGTCGCCAACGTCCTGGCGTCCTGGCACTGAGCCAGATGTCTGTCAAGAAACATTTCAATTCTTTAGACTACGTGTGAACTATGATTTCGTTGTAAGTGCTATTGAACTGAAGCCTTGAATACGTAATGTGCAGATTACCTTAGTCACTTTGTGGTCTCTTTCTCAAAGATGTTAGAAAAAATGCTCGAAATCTTTTTTAAATTAAACTGCTCCAAGTTACCTTATTTTCTCCATTTTGTAAGATCGCACGTTTCGTATTTTATATTACAGGCTATTTATTAAAAACGTTTTCCAAATAAATCAACATAAGTTTCTATGGTATCTATGTCCACAGAGTCGGTGGACGGTAGCTACGCCGCGGCCGTGACTAACCAACGTGACCAATGTGTCGGTATGTCCGGGAGTAACACACTCATTCAGCTAATCCTTTACACGTATTTTTGGGATTTACCAGGCGGACCCGTTATTTAATCTGGACGTCAGTTTTTGTCTACTCATGTGGTCAGTTATAGATGCTTACATCCACAGTCCACGCACAGTGACTAATTTCTGTAAATATTACCTCCATAAGTGCGGAAAATATTAAGCTTTCAAGAAGATCCCGCTTCGATCTAAGTGCTCTTACGCAGCACCGATAAAGTGGTGATTAGATAGGATACTCTGCACATTACAGACTACGCACAGTAATGGCCGTAGAACTATGGCGGACGGGATATACGAGTACACAAACTAAAGTTCACCTTTATTCCTTGCTGCTAGTGATGTGCGATTGGGTCAAAGTAACTATCGACATCGACCTAACTAAACATCAGAATGTATGGTTGGCTAACTTTCTACTTTCGAAAAAATAATTTTAACATAGGGCTGCAGTTCACTAAACTAAAACGAATTCCTTCATTTCTTTCTCATCCAACACTGAACTTTATTTTATCATTTTTATAACTATTTCAAACCGTTTTGGTATTACAGATTATTCTAATAGGTACCTACATGACTAATAATCGAATGGTTCGAATCGTGTTCTTAAAAAAAAACAAAACTTGATATTGCACATCCCTACTAGCTAGCAACGAGAGCGGCATTACGCCTCACAGATTTCGTTAGCTAGTTTAAAACAGTTGGATTCAAAGGCTTTTACATTGCACTAAGTGGATTGATTCCCCGCTCATCTTTTATGAGCTACTACGTTACTTATTTGTTTTAGTCCGGCTTGTTCAGCTCTTTGTTAATACAATCCTGTACCTTTGCGTCCGATCCTTTGTAGCGTGCACCTAACAATATAAAAACTTTTTTACAAAAAAAAAAAAACGATTGCGTAAACAATGCATACATAATATGCTATAGTAGCAATCGCGGTTGATTACTGGCATTTATTTTAAGAGTTCCGTTGTCTGTCTCCGAAACTCATCAGATCTTTACGAAATTTAAATGGGACAATTTCGGAATAAACGTCTTTCGAACAAAAAAAATTTTTGCAAATTCGTCTATAAATGATGGAGTTAACATACATAAAAAATAGAAACATCCGAATTGAGAACCTCCTCCTTTTTAGAAGTCGGTTAAAAACGAGGACAACTTCAAATAAACCCTTTGATTTTATTATTTCCTAAATTTTCGATACCCGTATGTGTACTTTCGTAGTCGTCATAATTACATTTGGGGCATCCACTACGACGTCTAGCTATCTACTTTTTTATGTATGTTTTGAATATGTAGGTATGTATACACGAAAACTAAGAATAAAAAAGGAAGCATTTACGTACTTAAAATCCTTAATTCTATTGTGTAGAAACTTCCTTATGTTCCATGGTAGATCGTTGTGGCCGTCTATGAGTGGGGTGTCGTGCAGAAGTCGCTCGGCAAGGCGCAGTCTTTCATGCAGGGGTGCTCCGGGTGGGGCCCGCAATGCCAGGGGCCCAGCCACACACGCCGTCCCTGCCACTAGCACCAGGATCGCCACGCAGCACCAACGCCGGTGCCACACCGACAAACCTACACATTATACGTATTTTATTTGTTTCAGAACTTGCGCGACAAATACTAAACACTCAAAATTCTATTTTGCGACTCATTCAGTTATTCAAATGTTTATTCAAATATTCCGGCATTTGTTTTGAAAAGGGAATCCTTTTGGAGCAAAACTTTCACTTATGGACGAGAACGAAATTATTTTGATGAATGGTCACGGAAATTACGTGGCACTGCGGTTCAAAACCACTTTAGGTATTATAAAGAGGGGTTGGGTACGAAGAACTTGGTTTGGGCTTTAGTCTGATGATCCTAAGGTAGACCAAGTTTTTTATAACAAACAGCTGCGCCCCGCGGTTTCACCCGCGTATGTTTCGATTCCATTTTTTTTTTTAAGAAGTCCTCCCTTATCACCTTGGGGTATAATAAGTAGCCTACAACCTGTTCTCAGACTTACCAAATATACAAAAATATAACCCTCCTTCTGACGCAGTCGGGTAAAAATTCATAAAAATCGGTCAAGCCGTTCGGAGGAGTTCGAAAACAAACACTGTGGACACGAGATTTTTATATATAAGATGAATAAGCTTATAACGATAAGATACCCTCAGTGAGCTTAACGCTCTACATTTTGACGTCCACAATAAAATCCAAAAACAAAAGCATTTTGTGAAATACCTATAAAAATCAATTTAGGTCATAGCAATCGCTCGTTACTGTGCTTCCTATAATAATCTTCCTGTCAGAAGCAAACTTACTCGATCACGACGTCGCGCGCCCCGGATGCAGCAGCTTAGCTTCATGTTTAGAAACAGTATTGGGAAGGCTTTGTACGATAAAATAATGTGTCACTGCAGTATTATTAGCGACAGATACCTTTTATTGGCAAGTCATGTGGGAGTTAACCTATTTCGGTCGTTTTTACTTTGAAATTCCAGTCGATTGTTTGTTAATTTCATTTGAAATGTTTATTTTTAGGTTTTTTGCAAAAAAGTATATGGGCTCTATAATGATGATAAAGTATACACTAACGTGAAGAGTTTCCCGTAGTGGTGGAACTGTGGCTGGTGGTGGAGGTGGTCCCCGTGGACAGCCACTGCGGTGACTTGCAGGCGGAGCAGGACGCCACACGGCCTCCCTGACCGCGCTCCGTCACGTCGGGTGCTGGCGTGGCCCGCTTCTTTCCCTAAGCCATGTTTTAGTTCAATTAACACGCTCGAACACGTTCACTACTACATTTGCTCAATTTAATGTTGTTCAGTGATCGCCCGCGGGGTACAAACGGCAGGCAAACACCAGCTGCCGTCCGCTCTCGGGGCATACCCCACGGTCGCCGCGCCCTGCATACATAGCTAGCTATTTGTCCCGTTGGCAAGGACTATTGTTTAATCTGTCTATAATGCGGTTTAAAACTGGAAATGAAAGCATACACAACTCATTAAAGATTCTGATTAAAGCGAAAATCTTTGCGTCACATTGCTCATAATTTTTTCTGGCTCCAACTACACAGTAACTACATGATCTTATTTCATTTTAATGCGGTAACGGTATTTAAATATTTCTTGAAGATGCTCAGGACGCAACTCAAAATGTAATATTTCCGCTACTTGAGGTAGACCTCAAGTAGCGGAATCATGCCAATAAATATTTCAAATTCAAATGATTAATTTACTTATATAGCTATTTTACCAAGATGTGCCGTAGGTATGAAGACCGGTGAAAAAAGATTGCATGCAAAAAAATTAAGATTTTTGACATGGATGTGACGAAAATGGACAAAGTAAGAAATGAGCAGTGTAGCGCGGCAACCCCATGACCATAAGGGTAAGGATGATGTTGGCCGCACTGTTAGTAACATCCAATCTGATGATCGCGGGACCATTAGAAAGGTTGGCGCCACTGTAGGTGATGACCAATCACGCGCCACTATTTTACCCGCGCGCCCCGCTTCTAGCGCCAGGGTTGAGCACGCGCCTCTCGCGGGGAAGTCCACTCTCGATCCCTGTGTAACGCGACGTGTCTCAAGCCGCACTCGTAAAGTGCCGGCCATTTTAGATCTCTAAGAAGTTTTTAGTTATAATTCTTTTTCTATGTTCCCAAACGTGTTTCCATTTTGGTGTAATTAAAGTAAATTGAAAAGTACCAAGTGCTATCATTCAGAGGCCCGAACCCTATGCCCGTCGGCTACATGTGGCGTCCCAACAGTAGGGGCCTTTGAAGACACGTGCTTGCGAATTTTTTTTTACGAAACAGCTCCGCGGTTAGTGTATCGGTTACACGTACCTACCTGCACGCGGGAGCTTCGGAACTTGAAGCGTGTGGCGTTTCCGGCGAATGAAAATTCACGCCACGTGGTTCCGTACCCTTTGCCAGTAGGGCAACGATGGAAACGCGAAATAAGAAATCCAAGAACCAGGGAGTAGAAGCAGAAGAAGAATCAGAGGAGATTTCCACGTCCATCACCATGGACCAGGGTCAGTTTGCAACCCTGATGCACTCGCTGCAGCAGAGTCAGGCAGAGATTTTCGCGAGGCTCATCCATGATGTCAGAACTTCGACACCGGCGCATGAAATGTCCATGACAACGCCCGCCGCGAACTTCTCAAAGTGCACAGCTCGATTTAACGGATCGTCCGTTGATGTCGACGGATTTATCGACGCGATAGAAGTGTACAAGAACTGCCTACAGATATCAGATGATAACGCTGTTAAAGGACTCTCTATGTTGCTAGTAGACTCAGCAGCATTATGGTGGCAGGGCATAAAAACCAGCACTACGTCATGGCCGGATGCCATGCAAAAACTAAAATGTGCTTTCGGAGAGCATCGTCCGCCATTTCGAATATATTTGGAATTGTTTTCATTGCGACAAAGTACGGACACAACAGATTTGTTTATTGCGAAGACGAGAGCGCTTTTATCGAGATTGCCACAGGAAGATCTACGTGAAAAAGTTCAACTGGATATGGTATACGGGCTTCTCGATCGTAGAATAAGAAAGCGGCTCGATCGTAACTCCATAACTTCTTTTGACCAGTTACTGCACCGTGCCAGAGCGATCGAGGAATCGCTAGTAGACAGCGCATGTGACAAGACACCGGCACTGACGCATCCGAGCGCCAGTCACCAATCTACCGTCGCAGGCGCTCCTTCAACTTCGGCATCAAGTGATAACAAGGACACTCGCAGCAAAAGACTGTCGTGCAATTACTGCAAGAAATGGGGACACGATAAATCGCAGTGTAAAAAGTTAATAAACAACAATGGTAAAAGTGAATCTAACATAAAAAGTGATAACGGGAAAAGTGATGACAGCGTAAACAAAAACAAAGCTATTCAATGTTATGGGTGCGGTACCCCTAACGTTATAAAATCGAAGTGCGAAAAGTGTAAATCTAGTTCGCAAAACGCATTCTGCTCGGTTACGACAACTAGTGATAGCGTAAATTCAAAAGTGCGCGGTTCCCGTCGTCGCCTTATCACGCGCGATGTAGGCGCATCGTGCGAGCCGAGATCGACAGCCGCACGCGCCCCGCCACCCGCGCCCTCCCCGCACAGTACGTGCGGCGCGGGCGACATCGCCGCTCGTTGCCTAGCGACCGTCCGCGAGCGTTTTGACAACGTTCCGCGCGGCCGAAGGTCGCCGGGCCCGCTTCGCATCGTTCCTGCTGATACCACAGGTAACCCAGCGTCTTACAACGCTGGGCGTCACTTAAAACTTTACTGTGATCGTGATAATGAACCGCGAAATAATAATGAGTATTCTAGTGTCGGTAAAAATGTGTGTTGTGATAATAATAATAGAGACACTAAGTTTTGTTTATGTTCAACTAAAACCTGTTCGCAACATGGATATTTAATTCAACCAGATGATAATGATAAAGTTGCCATATCATGTTGCATAAATAAGAATAGAAATGTTCAGGGTGATTGTTTATGTTCATGTTTTTCTGTTGATAGTGTTCATAAATGTTTACGATTAAGCTCAGTAAATGTTATTAAAAATAACAAATGTAATCAACACCTCGCGTCTGCACAGGGTCGAACTAAGGGAGGTCCAATCAAGGGGGAGCCTAATAATAATAGACCTTTGATGCAAATAGGTATTTTAGGGGAAAATGGGACGGCGTTACTGGACACTGGTGCTAGGGGCTGTATTGCCGGCCACACACTTTTTCGCGTGTTCAAGGAAAAAGGCCATCCTTTACAACAGTGCACTAGAAACATCCGCCTGGCGGATGGTTGCACGCGCCTGATGGAGGTGCTTGTTGCAGAGGTACAGGTGAAACTTTTTCATAAAATTGTGCCTACCGAGTTCATAATTTTCCCCGAAGCTCAAGATAACGAAACACTTTTAGGTATCGATTTTATTACTAGTGCCGGTCTCGTTATCAATTTCAAGCAGCGCCTTTGGCATTTTTCAGATAGTAGTGATCAAAAGTATAAATTGATTTCTGAAACGTTTTCGTCTCGTCGAAAGGCATACGCCGCGATGAATGTTTTACGCGAGGACGAGGGTGCCGGTTTAGAGGATCAGGAGCGTGAGGAACTTGCCAAATTGCTCACGGATTTTCAACAGGCGTTTAATACAATTGGGGAGCCGACTCCATATGGGGAGCACCATATAGACACGGGAAATAATTCGCCGATAGCGACGCCCCCATATCGCCTGACACCTGCAAAGAAGGAGATTATGCAGCAAGAGCTTACCAAAATGTTGAAGGAAGATATTATTGAAGATTGCGAATCTGCATGGGCTGCTCCAGCCCTGCTAGTACCTAAACGTGATGGCAGTTTTCGTTTCTGCGTCGACTATCGAAAGTTAAATTCGATTACGAAGACTGACGCCTATCCAATGCCTCGCATTGATGAACTGCTCCAATCTACTAAACGTGGACGTTGTCACATGAGTACAATAGATTTGCGATCTGGATACTGGCAAGTGTCAGTTAAGGAAGAGGATAGGGATAAGACGGCTTTCGTGACCCCTTTCGGAACCTTCCGTTTTAAAAGGATGCCGTTTGGTCTGAAGAACGGGCCAGCTACTTTTCAGCGTTTGATAGACAGAATGCGATCCGGTTCAGCACTAAAGGACGTTACAATACTAGGGTATTTAGACGATTTGTTAATTATAACGCAGGGTGATTTTTCGAGTCACCTGGAAGACCTGCGAATCGTTTTTGAACAGCTGATGAAGTTCAAATTGCGTGCTAACCGAGAAAAGTGTGTATTCGCAAGAGAATCGGTTAAATATTTAGGTCATGTGATCTCACAGGAAGGAGTCTCAGCTGATAAAAGGAAAATTCAAGCTATCTTAGACATGAAGGAGCCGTCTTCACTGGGACACCTCAGAACATTCATACAAACATGTTCCTGGTTTAGGAAATTTATTCCCAAGTTTTCGGAGGTAGCAGAGCCACTGACAAGATTGACGAGGAAGAATCAACCTTGGATATGGGGACCACAACAGGCTGAAGCTTTCAGTAACTTGAAAAGGCTTTTGACGTCAGCACCGATCCTCATACAGGCAGACTACTCTAAGCCATTCATCCTGCGCACGGATGCGAGCAACTATGCGATAGGTGCAGTGTTGCTTCAAGGTGAGAAGAATGAAGAACGACCCATCGAATTTGCCAGCCGTTTGTTGTCAGCAGCGGAACGAAATTATTCGACCACGGAGCGGGAGGCTCTGGCGGTCGTCTGGGCCGTCGACCGTATGCGGGGTTACATTGATGGTCATCCAGTAATTATAGCCAGTGATCATCAGCCCTTGAAATGGCTGCTCTCATTAAAGTCGCCTACTGGTCGTCTAGTGCGTTGGGCACTAAAACTTCAGGCGTATGACATCCGGTTTGAGTACACTCCCGGAAAGGTAAATGTGGTGGCTGACGCACTCAGCCGCCCTGTCTGTACAGAAGAGTCTCGTGAATCCTGTGGAATATGTACTGTTATTATTGATTTGCCTACGCGAGATCTTACGGAGCTACGTGCAGCACAAGAATCTGACCCCGATTTGAATAAAATTATAAAGGAATTAGAAGATACAGAAGAAGTTGCCTCTCGTCGTTGGGCTGAACGTGGTTATCTCATGGAAGGTGGTATCCTTTACCGCTATAACCCAGATACAGACAACGAGTCACCGCAATTGGTGATACCTGTAAGCATACGTGAGAAGATTCTAAGGGAATGTCATGATGCTCCAATTGCAGGTCATCCTGGAATAGAGAGAACTTACCAGAAAATAGCTCAAAATTATTTTTTCCCTGGCATGAGAAGAATAATAACAGATTACGTAAAATCATGTTCGTCATGTCAACGCTATAAAGCGACAAATGAAAAGCCACCTGGTCTGATTCAAACACCGATTTTAAACCAGCGCAATGAAGTCTTGGCTATCGACCTATTTGGACCACTGCCAGAGGGCGAAAACGGGGAGAAGTGGATCCTGTTAGTGGAAGATACCGCGACAAGATGGGTTGAATTGTATGCCCTCAAAGAAGCAACGTCTGTCGCCTGCGCGAAAGTACTCATAGAAGAGTATTTCCTTCGGTTCGGCTTACCACGTCGCATTATTTCAGACAATGGTGTCCAATTTGTCTCAGCGGTCATGCAGAAGTGCATGTTCATTCTTGGTATTACGCAAGATTTAATACCCTACTACCACCCAGAAGCCAATCCAGCTGAAAGAAAAAACCGGGATATGAAGACCCAATTGGCTCTGTTGGTCGGTACGGATCACCCCTCATGGCCTAAGCAGCTACCGATAGTACGGTTCAGTATGAACAGCGCGGTCTGTGAAACGACAGGTGTTACTCCTGCATATTTGACGTTTGCACGTGAGCTGAGGTCACCGTTAGAGGTGTACAATGATCCAAGGGCAGTCTTGCGGAAGGACAATTTTGTACCACAGATAACTCCTTACCTGACAAAATTTTTAAACTCTTTAAGTGAAGTTCGTGACAGAGTAGAAAAACTGCAGGATAGAAGGAAGACATATGCTGATCGTTCGAGAAGAGTAGGAGAAGATTTTAAAGTAAATGACAAGGTTTTATTGACTACCCATCAGCTGAGCGACGCCAGCAAGTCAAAGACCGCTAAGTTTTTCCCTAAGAGGGATGGGCCATATGTTGTGAAGAAGAAATTGAGCCCCACAACATACTTGATCGCATCTGATGTAAATCCTGGTGAGGTATTGGGCAAATTCCACGTTAATCAGCTCACTCCTTTTCGAGGACGAGTAGATGAATGCACTAAGCCACTGGAGCCTAAGAAAAAGCGTGGCCGACCTCGTTTGCAACCCATTCCTGATGATGTTAATGTAGGGCTAGACCACGACCGAGTACGTAATCGTGATCTAGAGGGGGAGGATGTAGCGCGGCAACCCCATGACCATAAGGGTAAGGATGATGTTGGCCGCACTGTTAGTAACATCCAATCTGATGATCGCGGGACCATTAGAAAGGTTGGCGCCACTGTAGGTGATGACCAATCACGCGCCACTATTTTACCCGCGCGCCCCGCTTCTAGCGCCAGGGTTGAGCACGCGCCTCTCGCGGGGAAGTCCACTCTCGATCCCTGTGTAACGCGACGTGTCTCAAGCCGCACTCGTAAAGTGCCGGCCATTTTAGATCTCTAAGAAGTTTTTAGTTATAATTCTTTTTCTATGTTCCCAAACGTGTTTCCATTTTGGTGTAATTAAAGTAAATTGAAAAGTACCAAGTGCTATCATTCAGAGGCCCGAACCCTATGCCCGTCGGCTACAGCAGGTATAAAAGGGGAAGTTTGAAAGTGGCGCCAGTGACAGAAAAGTTGAAAGGAAATCATTTGGCTTGGCATGTGATGAGGAGGGGCGAAACACATGTGAATAAAAGAGTGATGAATATAAATGTTAATGGATGGAGAGGGAGAGGAAAGCCAAAGAAAAGATGGATGGATTGTGTGAGGAATAATATAAAAGAGAAAGGAGTAAATGATAGCGGTTAACAGGGGAGAACGAAAAAAGGAAATGTATTGCACCGGTCCAAAGTAACATGGGACAAGGGCAGGAAGATGATGATGATCAAGATATACTGTGTTCCTATTATTGCCCAGTTTCCAAGTACATGGACAGGCGGCGTGATAAACTTTTACCCACATTTGCGTTAAGAATGCAACTGCAAATAATACCCTCCGAGGTCCTAATCGTTAGATAATGGTTCATTATCCTTTTTGAGTGCGCGGCTATTAGCGACTGCTCCAATTTCTGTAGTGCGAAGCGCTCGCCTTCCTAACCGCATACTCTAAATTGGTGCCTATAATATATATATAGCAATGTAAAGAGCGTTTTATAGCACCTGAACTTTATTAATGTTGAAAACCTTATGAGATGAACGCTTTACTCTAAGCTATACAAAAGTAAATTTTTGCTTCTAGTTCATTTGCGTAGGATCTAAGTTTATAGGTATGCCGGCGTAAGTACAATCTTGAATCTCGAGTCAAAAACTGACAGTTTTACCACATGATTCGTGTTATGGGCATATTATCGTTCTCAAAAAACTTACCTATTTCAATAAATCTTTATGTTAACTTGCGGTTTCAAAATTCAATTTTAATCAATCATCTGCCTAGCCTTCTCCCAACTATGTTGTCGGCTTCAGTCTAACCGGATGCAGCTGGATACCAGTATATTACATGGAGTGACTGCTTAACTGACCTCCACAACCCAGTTAATGGGTAACACGATACCCCTTGATAAGACTGGTTGTCAGACTTTTAAGCTTCTGACTACCCTAACGACGCCTACGGTCAAAGATCTACGGACGCATAACGTGCTTTCTGACGCACGGAATTTAATTTCAATCATCACGTGCAAACTTTGCGCGATTCAAATCTATAATAGTATGCTTATGATTGATTATTTCTTTGAGAAAAGGCAATTAGATAAATGGTCTAGTATAAGCCTATACAAGAAATGAATTAAATATTTAATGTTAGGTTCTAAGTGTACGAACATAGGTACTTAGATGAAAAGAAACATTATCAGACAAAATCCGTCCTACTTATTTTTAAAACATGGCTTAGATAGGTCAGCAGGTGAAATATTACACTTGACTTACCTATTTTCAATAGGTATAGACGCGAGACACTGTATGATGTAGGTATGGTAGGTACCTATCTATGTAAGAAAGCTTTTTCGGCCGTAGTGGGTGAAAAGATTTCAATAAAATAAGTGAGCAATTGAATTGGAGGCTTTTGCCCAGTACCCTAATTGCGTAACACACTATTGATCTCAATCTGAATCATTTTGAAGGATACTGCTAATCCATTGATTTATATGTTCGAAAAATTTGTCTGCTCAACATCGTAAATACGCGCAATGAATGTTGTTGAACTGTCAAAATGAAAGCCATTGCTACTAATAGTGTGTTATGCAATTTCCCCGCAGGAGTGGGACAGCGCAGGCTTAATAGTAAATAAACAATGTCACAATCAATCGCATAAATATTACAACCAAACATTGATTGACAAGCTCTCGGATCAACAGAGAAAATATTGGTTCTAAGCTATCTGCTAATAGCTACTTACATGTGTATCGTAGAAAATTGACGGTAGTCTGGTATCCTGAGGAGCGTCGCAGGTGCAGAGTGCGTGCGCACCGCGCGGCCCGCTCATGGCCATCACGTCGCCTCCCAGGAACGTCTGTGCATCGTCATCCGCTAAGTCACTGCGAGTACTTCTCGACTCCATTGTGTTCTCGACCCGCGTCCAAGTCTCCGATCTATCTCTGTATCGGTCACTTGGAAAATCGTTGTATGACATTTGCCTTTTAATACTTTTACATCGACTACGATTGTCTAGAGTAGAAAATTTTGTTCTTTCTAGGCCCGGTGAGTTTCTAGTAACGGGTATATCGTTATTATCAAAACTCCTCATTTTTACCATTTTTTGTGAGGTTCGTCTATTTATATCTGAACTTACATTATAATCTCTCAATTTCTCAAAACATTGGTCCACATTACCAGAAAAATTTGCGTATGTAGAAGCGTTGCTTTTCATGTCATCCTTTCCTTGATAACCTGAAGAGGTAAAAATACAACTTTGGCTGTTAACTCTCCTTTGTGACTTGTCTGCCAGTGACAACATCGATGCCTTCTTGAGCGAGCTCGTCGACCCTGATGTTATCTCGGCCAGTTGGACAGCGTTTTGATGTTTTTTTGATATTGCCTCGCCACCCATCTTTTTTAAGTTAGATAACTTCCTTTTTATCTTTTGCACGAGTGTATTTCTAGGATCGTAAGATATTAACTGTTTTGAAATGTAGTTTGACACCCCGATAGTCCTACTTTTGTTATATTTCCTGTCGAGACTACGATGTGATCCGATTGTGAGTTGATTCCGGCCGGTGTCCCGTTTGATTCTTTCCAAGTCATAGATGTTTAGTGTGTGGCCTCGCTGGTCGACGTTTCGATGGCAGTTGACAAAATTATTTTGTTGCACATTGCAATTGCAAACTAGATCAAAATCATGTTTTGATATGTGTTCATCTAGACATTGTCTTTGTGCGGCAAGCGCGAGGCAAGCTTCGCAGTCGACCCCGAGCAAGAGTTCGAGGCTGGTGTTCCTGATAAAGCCGTCGCTGAACGTGCGCGAGCGGAAGTGAGCAGCGTTTTGCGTAAGGCGTGTCTCCCAGTCGGCGGGCGGCGCGGCGGCGGCGGCGCCGGGCCCGCTGGCCTCGCCGTCCACCATGGTGGCTGCGTCGCGGTTCACCGTGATCACGCGCGGCTGCCGGAACACTCTGCTGTCGCTTCGCACGGAACTCCGAGACGGCGACGGCGATGGACGCTTAAAGCTCTCGACTTGAATCATCTCTTACAATTTATTGTATGCGATGTGAAATATGCAACTGTAACAAACAATTAGGTTAATACCAAATCTTTAAAAAAAAATACCTACATTTTAGTATCAAGTAAGAACCTAAGTACTCTTACTCGGTCAGTAGGTTTTCTATTTTGGTACAGAATATATAATAGTATTAGTTGATTCTGGAAAAAGGGAACCGAGATAAAATTGTATTATTTTGTACACGCGAGCATGTAAACAATCCTATCAAAGATGTTTAGTTAGCTCACTTACATATCTATCGAAAGCGCGGTCAATTCTGGAGGTACAGGCAAACACTGCGTACGAAACGTGATGCGAATTCATATTGAAATGAGATCCATGAAATATAAAACATCTTATCAGTATAGGCCTGTTGGTTTAATAATTCAATACCTATACAAGAAATACATGGTTTACATGTACATAAACAAACCCCACATTACTCTTCTAATTTTACTTGTGTTGCTCTCGGTTTGGGAGAGAATATTAAACGCGTCACGGCTTAATGAATGATGACACAAAGAGTGTTGTGTTACCCAGACCTATAGGTACCTAACCCAACTTTAGGCACGATAACAATGAAGATAAGGCAAACCCATTATCATATTTGCAAGAAGAAAATATATAAGATTAATTACATTGTTATATTAGCTTAATACACTTTTTATGTAAAATACGAGTTTGAACGTAGAGAAGGGCCATTAACGGCATTGGGTTATCATAACGATCTGTGAATTCCAAAGCCCGGTTTAATTGTTTATTCTGTAACACACCAAACATTCGAGGGTACGGATAATCTCCAATCCAATTTAGATGATTGGCTTAGTATGATACGCAATAAATACCCGAGTATTCATTTTGTGAAATGTAGGATGACAGCTATGAGGGATAACTCGCAATTTAATACTAATATCAAGTCTAAAGAGAACGTAACAGGGGTTATATTGTTGATCAGTGCTGGAATGTGTCTCGCAGTTCTGAACTTTTGGCCGAAAAACACTTCTAATGATAATGTGCGCCCTAAACTTGGGAATTTGATTACAAGTTGAATGACACGCGATCAATAAACAGTCAGTCTATCAATTTGCCGTCGCAATTTTGCACATGAGGCATTTAAACTTAGCCGCTGCGATACGCGTTGCATCTGTATACCTAAGCACCACAGCGCGGTGACCACTTATGTACTGGTGGACCACGAGCTTGTAAGCCATCCAATAACATAAAAGAAAATCCTAGAAAGTTTTTAATCATATACTGTGCAAAACTGAAACGTCATGCATAAAACAATCGAAAACAACTTTCAACGAAGTACCAAAGTGACTAATGGTCTCTCCAGTGATTTTAAAAGTTTACATATTTTTCGCTTCGCGCCATGGTCTGCATAAATATAGCCACATTGCTTGCACAACAAATGTAGGCAGCTGTCTCCAACTGAACTCCGTGTAAATTTATTTCTGTTTTAAATGACCCGAACTCTGACTACCGACCCCTTGATTTCGTGTTTTTTAACGTTAACTCTACCCTGTCAGTTTTGCCAGTTACCTTAATTACAGTTACGTAAACGTAGTAACGTACTTAGTGTATTTTTTATCATTTTGCACGACTCATAATGCAAAGCAGTGGAGTGCTTTACGATCGAAAAGAATTTTTTGCCTAGGTACTTTCTGGAACTATTCTATATATTCTATTGTTATATGCTCTATATATTATACAGGGTGATTGGAAGATGGGTGCAAAGCTTTAAGGCGAAGATAGTACAGGCAATTCAGAACCATTTAAGCCATGGTTGTCTTAGACGAAGTCTTACCACTTTTTTTTTACCAATTTCTTAAGATTTTTTTCGAAAATTCCCAAAGTTTTAACTAAACTACTTATTTATGGCCAAATTGAATGATAAACGAATTCATTTTTATTGTATTTAATTAAAGTAATGTGTAAGCAATCTAGCAAAACATGTTTTAGGCCTCTGTGTCGTTAGACATTTTTTTTACAGATATTTAAAGTTCATAACAAATTTTAAAATTTATAAATACTTTTTGTAAACCTTATTTTAAAAATCACGAAGCGTGCTTTTTTTGTTCAAACCTTTTTGAAAACATGCTTGATAATCGCTCTTTCTTTTGAGGTAACATTTACGCAGATATCTTACAAATTATTGAAATTAGGACCTAAAAACCAATTTAAGGGAGAAATTTTAAATTTTAGGCAGTCTAAATAAAACAACATTTGAATTAAATTTATTTATGTTTCATGGTCAAAATGTTGTCCGTGATTCCTAATACAAGCACGGCTCCGTCTTCTCACTTCTGTTGTTGTTATTTTCAACATCATCTCCAGCTTCATTGTTTCAAACTCTGAATTCATTCTCTCTATCAGTTCTTCTCTCGTGTTTATTTCAACATTCGTATACACTAGCTCCTTGGCCCAGCCCCACACGAAAAAGTCCAGCAGGGTCAGATCTGGTGAGCGAGCGGGCCAAGGGATGGGTCCATCTCTGCCAATCCAGCTGTCAGGAAAACAATTATTTATGTGTTCCCTTACATTTAACATCCAATGCGTTGGACAGCCGTCTTGCTGAAAGATGACTGTACTGTCTCTTGCGAATATCGGGACACCGGTTTCCTCTATCAGCTCTGGTAAATCCACTTGTAGAAAGTGCAAATCATTTTCACCATTGAAAGTCTCCGGTAAGAAGTGGGGCCCAATCAACGTCCCGCAAATTACTCCAGCCTCCAGAATTTCCTCTGAAACGACACTGCTTCTTAAAATGTGGATTGTTGTCTTTGGCGGCCCATTCATGAAGGTTATGAAAGTTTTTAATGCCCTCCCTAGAAAACTTTAATTTGAAATCAATCTTGTGGACGGATGAAAGCAAATTTTCTAGGGAGGGCATTACAAACTTTCATAACCCACACAACACATGGGGAACACTTAAATAATTGCTTTCCTGACAGCTGGATTGGCAGAGATGGACCCATCCCTTCGCCCGCTCGCTCACCAGATCTGACCCTGCTGGACTTTTTCGTGTGGGGCCGGGCCAAGGAGCTGGTGTATACGAATGTTGAAATAAACACGAGAGAAGAACTGACAGAGAGAATGAATTCAGAGTTTGAAACAATGAAGCTGGAGATATGATGTTGAAAATAACAACAATAGAAGTGAGAAGACGGAGCCGTGCTTGTATTAGGAATCACGGACAACATTTTGACCATGAAACATAAATAAATTTAATTCAAATGTTGTTTTATTTAGACTGCCTAAAATTTAAAATTTCTCCCTTAAATTGGTTTTTAGGTCATAATTTCAATAATTTGTAAGATATCTGCGTAAATGTTACCTCAAAAGAAAGAGCGATTATCAAGCATGTTTTCAAAAAGGTTTGAACAAAAAAAGCACGCTCCGTGATTTTTAAAATAAGGTTTACAAAAAGTATTTATAAATTTTAAAATTTGTTATGAACTTTAAATATCTGTAAAAAAAATGTCTAACGACACAGAGGCCTAAAACATGTTTCGCTAGATTGCTTACACATTACTTTAATTAAATACAATAAAAATGAATTCGTTTATCATTCAATTTGGCCATAAATAAATAGTTTAGTTAAAACTTTAGGAATTATTGAAAAAAATCTTAAGAAATTGGTAAAAAAAAAGTAGTAAGACTTCGTCTAAGACAACCATGGCTTAAATGGTTCTAAATTGTCTGTACTATCTTCGCCTTAAAGCTTTGCACCCATCTTCCAATCACCCTGTATTGTTATTGAATATATTCTATTGTTACGTATAGGTACTCCTGCTAGTACACAGAACCTACTTAATTTATATACCATTTTAAACTACTTTTCAAAACTGGATTTAATGCAGTAGAAACGAAAAAAGCATCAAAATATTCCTAAAAAAATTCCCGTCAATCAAGTGTGAAACCTGAAAACATTGTAGCTTGCGAAAAAAACAATCATTTGAGTCAATTTTTTTTTATAGATTCGTTTCACCCATAGTAGTAACCACGGAACACAAAAAACAGATCCTATTGAAAATGGCTCTTTTATTCAAAGTACTCGTAGTTTAATTAAAATTAATAAAAAACGAACTTATATAAATATGGTTTTTTATACGATCAAATGAGCATTGTGAGTCGTGCACTTTTGGATTTTAAAATGTTCTTTCCTTTAATAATGTACGGTGTTTGTTTGTAAGGAGATTGAATAAAAATAAATATAATCAATAGCTGGCCGAATGAGCCAAAACAAACTACCTAGGCAAAGCCAACCTTACCTAACAAAGAAGAAAAAAATTTAAACATAACGGCATTTCAAATGGCCAGTATAGTGAAATGATAATTCGATTTCATATTTAGTACTTACTAGTTCCATGATCGATTCATAAAGGTTAGCTTAGATAGGTTTACATTCTATTTAAAAAATACTGACATTTTAAAAGAAAAGTGCTGTTGACCGCTTTTCCCCATATGTTTTGTGTATAAATGTTTAAATTAATTAATAATGATTTTGCATTCGAATATTTTATGTAGGTAAGTACCTAGGTTACATTAAAATAATAGGTAGCTAAAGCAGGCCAAATTAAGGCCAAAAAATCTTGCAAAAAGCCATTCAAATAAGAAAAAGTAAGAAAAAAGTAATACTTAATATTGGCATTAAATATTTTTTTTACCTGTACTAGCCAGTGTGAATAAACGTAAATGGGTTTGATTTTGACTAAATAGGTTTACCTACATACGTAAAATTAGGTTCAATAGTACAATACCAAGAAAAAACCAGTCTTGATATAAAACAAGTCATTTGAACTTTGGTGGCCTCGGCGTCCGCAAAATTACCAGTATTAGCTTACCGGCGTTCCTGTCCTCTGTTCACAGCACCGAAAAGTTGACCGGGAAGATTTTTGCCGCCTCCCTGGTTGACTCGGAAGTGCCGTGTTTGGCCGACGCGGTGAACGCCTGGAAAATGGCTTGCCCGGATACAGATCGGCCCGCGAACCCATCTACCCAGAGGCAGTGGGATGAGCCGCTCTGCAGGTTGGTACGGAATAATCTTATTAATACGTCCACCAATACTGCTGAGCGTGCCCGCCTACTGGCTGTGGGTGAGTGGGAGTCGGGTCTCTGGCTTCAGGCGCTACCGTCACCCAACATAGGCACTTTGCTGGGTGATTCCACTTTCCGGCTCGCTACTTGTCTGCGTCTAGGCGCCCCTTGCGTGGCTCCGCATCGCTGCCAATGTGGTGAAAGTGTCGACTGCCTCGGACACCATGGCTTATCCTGCAGTAAAAGCGCAGGCCGGATAGCACGGCATGCTAGCATCAATGACATCATCCGTCGTGCTCTTGTCACCGCCGGGGTGCCAGCTGTTTTAGAACCCAATGGCTTGGCACGCGACGATGGGAAGAGACCAGACGGAATGACCATAATGCCTTGGAAGGTTGGTAGGCCTTTGGTGTGGGATGCAACGTGTGTCGACACCCTTGCGCCATCCCATCTTCCAAGCACGGTGAGCTGTGCTGGGGCAGCTGCTGCAGGTGCGGAAAACCTCAAACGGCGCAAATACTCCAATCTCTTTGGAACGTATATGTTTGAGCCGTTTGGGGTTGAAACTCTAGGGCCATGGGGCCCGAGTGCCCACGTGGTATTTCGAGACATCGCCAAGCGGTTGGTCGACTCTTCACGTGACCAGAGGGCTGGCCTATTTTTTGGCCAAAGAATCAGCATTGCCATACAACGTGGCAATGCTGCCAGTCTTTTGGGCACGTTTCCTGTTGACAGCGATGCGGATGAATTTTTTGATGCCCTTTGATTCTTTCCTTTCCTTTTTATATACTTGTACATATTCTTATTATTATTTTAATACTGTACATAAAGTAATGATCTAATAAATAAAAATAACTTATGCTCGTGACTGTACATACATTTGCAAAAATAACATAATAATACCTGGATATCGGATACTGCGAATGTGTAGAAAATTATAAGTCATTTGAATTGATTTGAAACTTAAACTTCACTATTTATGAACTATTGTGTTCCACTGTAGGTCAAACATCACTCTGTAATTTGTTTCCATGGAAATAATAAAACTGTTGTTACAGTACTTACAGTGTTACGAAAGAATTTTGTTTTTATTCTACTGTTACAATAAGCATTAAAAGTTGGCATATTATTGCAGATTTTTCTCATTATCTTTTTATTATTCCTTATCAAATGTAAATAAATGTGAAACTGTAGGTATCTATACGTTTTGAATCTCAAAATAATCATTTCCAAGTTGAAATTGTTGCAATTATATTTGTAAAAAGAAACATCTAATGTTTATAAACTGCTTCATAACGGAATTGATCCGTACCTACCGCAGTGTATTCGTACATTGGTACAAGATAAAAAAAAACTTGTGATTGGATACGTGTAGCGTAACAGTACGTAAACAGACATTTTCCATTTTGTGGTGTGTTCCAAACCACGCAACGAACGAGTACGATACAGTAACTTGTGTAACTTTTTCTTTTGAGTATGTTGGTTGACCACTCGTGTGGCTCCGATCGCGCTCTACAAACATCCCTTGTCGGATCCTTGTTACAAACAAGATTCACTACACCAATAACTTAACTGCCATTTTACCTACCTTCTACCTATCTTACAAAGATATGCTTCGAGCTCTAATTAGTTTTCTTTACAATTTTAGACACAAAAGAGTGCCTGAAGGATAGGTATGTACCTCGACGTCTTTTTCGATCGGCATGAAGTTTGGTGTAATTATAGAATGAAAGAGCTTTTCTTGCGATTATTTTCCGTAAGTTGGTACAATTGCGTAATTTAATTCCTTTTTCGTGCAAGGTTAGTTGGTTACGTTGAAAGGACTAGAAAATGCGATTGCAGGGAAAATTCGCCATTGTTCGGGGAAACGCGCCGCATTCGCAAATAATGTGCCGCTTGATGACACCGCATTATAGTTGTCTTTACTCCGAATAAAATCAGCTTAGAATCTAAAGCGGCTGTTCAAGCTTTTCCGAATTGGATTTAGCTGTGAACTGTGAATACAGTTTTAATTTAGCGGAGAATACACTTAAGGTGCCACTAGTCGATATTTTTTTCCATACAAAATTCGGGAGAGTATTACTCCACTGTTTGACATTTTGCATCCAAAGTTAAACATGATATCGTTTTGACTTATTATTAATTTTGTCTGTACGGAAACAGAATAGTAAAATAAAAAGCCATTAAAATGTTATGAGCCAACAAAGATTCGTTTTTCTTGCTACCTTTAACGTAACTTTGGGTGTAAATAAGTATTAAAAGAACTGTAAAATCTTCAAAACCAAGTCCATACCGACAAAGCTCAGTTATCGAAGATTTCAATAAACTTTATTTGTAATTGATTTGTGCACTGGTTTTTTCATAAAACTCGATTTTGCAAAGCACTTTTCCAATTTTTTTACGCGCCTATCAGTTCGGAACGTTGTTTCTGTGCGTGAGAACTAGACGTTGTGCGTGTAGACTAGCGTCTTACTGCTCATCACTGCTCATACTAGCTCCGTCGGATACGAGGCCAGGTAAGGCAGCATGCTTTTTGGCCATGACCACCAGTGAGTTTGAGCTCGCGACTAGTTTACTCTTAATGACGGTCAACATCTGTCTTCTACCACATATTTAGGAGCTTGACCAAGTGCCGCAAATATTTAAAAGTCCGCAGCGGCGACGTAGCGCGGCGTGCGATCATAAAGTGGATGTGTCGGGTCAGTTATTGTTTCCGCCTCCCTATAGAACATGCCAGTACGCTTCGAAAACAAAAGTGGAACTATTCTGGCAAGCGAATACAACGCGTAAACACGACGACAGCCCAGAACATGTTGGAGGCAAAACAGGAAACAATTGACGAGCGTAAACATATCGTACCGCCATTAGAGAAGAACCACATTACATCTAGGTACTAATTATCACCCAGTGGCTGCATCTGATTGGATAGGGTTTATAAACCATAATTCTAAACTAGACAGTTCAACAAGTAAGTCGATGTTTTACCTAGGTACAATATAAAAAGATATGCTTATTTAATAAAACATTGACAAATAAAATATCGTATCAGAAAATATCTGAGCAATTCCATGTGAAAATCGTGTCCTAAATTTCAATAGTTGTGTTCCACTTTGCGGATACGATAGCGGTGACATTCGCGAAGCTTGCGATCCGCGACAAGCGACTGACGACGTCGAGCTCGAGGTGAATGGGAGATCCGTACGAGGCGTACGAGACGAGACGCAGCCTCCACGACGACGGGAATAAGCCATTCCTGTTTTATGTTTGTTTGGCTCAACCACGACAATACAGCTTTTGTGTCGAGTGTACATTTCAACATTCATTATCAACAGATTACTTATGTGCATACTTGCATTCTGAACAAGAAAATGCTCCAAATATTTAAAAGCTTGCATATATGTATTTCAATGCAACGTTGTGGAGGGTAAATAAGCTTTTATAAGCAGTGGGTCCCGACATCAAAGAAAAGGTTGTTGAGAATATTGTTCCGTGGTCGTGTATTCCAGTATTATTCCCACGAATAACCCATTCATTTACCATCAGACATTGCCAGAAAATATTGGAAACTGAGTCAAAATCTTGCAAATACCAACGGCATAAAACCGGCACGTGAAGATATTTCAAAGCTGTTTCATCGCAATTGTGAAGTTGACGTTAACATAAGTATAACGACCATTAAATTGTGTTTATATATCATCCATCTTAATTACAAACGCATATCTCGCAAGACAAATACTACAAGATTTATCCACATGTGCTACTTATACCGCGTCTTTAGATAGGCCGTCATTGTTTGACCATCTCTGAACACCATTCCATTAACAGAATAATGGAAATATCTACGGGAGGGAAAATAAAACGTGGAGAAAGATTTCTCTGCAGGTAACTAAGCGGTCATTTGTAAGCGGCCGAGAAAAATGCTCACTCTACCAGAAAAAATAATCGAGTGAACGACGACAGGAGATATAACTACGTTTTGCGGCTCTGACTACTGGCGGAGGCGAGCGTTCTCTTACACAATCAAACTCAAACAATCGAAACAGAATTTTAAATGCCGCCACTTTGATGAATTAAATAATTATTGGTACAATGTGCTGATTGGCATCTTACGCCAAAGCCTACTGATTGGATTGGTAATCATTCTCGGCTGTTGTATCCAATCTACTGTTTGTTCCGATAATAGAAAACGGAGATGAGAGCTACTCGATCATGAAACTCGAAAGTCACTCTATAGATTTTTTTTAAATTTGATTACACTAAGCGAATTTCTTCTTTTAATTATGTAAAATACTTTAATTACATTACATCCAGTAGATCGATACATTCAGTATAAACTCGGCACAGTTTTACTTTGTTATGTTGTACATAAGGGATACTTGCGGTAGGTTAACAAATCTGTAATCTCGTTCGCGGGGAATTGGGGACGAACCATTAAATAAATTTCACTGCTTAATTATAACGTTTCAGCTTCAATTTCATAAAAGTACCCATATGAATGAAAATTCGATAATTTTCTACATAAGGTGGTACTTAGTTAAATGTAATATATTATGTGCAATTATTGACTCTTAAAGTTACTTTAAAACTGTTTGCCAAGTGCAATATGCAAAAAAATAAGGTAAATAATTGAATTGAATTATGTACACTTTTACAAACATATTTTACATAACTAATATTAAATTTAAAAAATTAAGTGTTTATACTGTTTGTTATAGTGTTTGTTCTTACGAGTTGTAGGTCGTAGGTTTGAACCCAGACAGGCGCTTTACTTTGTGTAAATTATATCATCACCACTGATCTCAAAACGGTGAAGGAAAACATCGTGAGGAAACCGGCATGTCCTAGAACCAAAAACTCGAAGACATGTGACATCTACCAACCAGCACTAGGCCCGCGTGGTGGATTACGGCCCACTCCCTCTCACAGAGAGGAGGCCCGTGTCCCAATAGTGGTAACGTTATAGGCTGATTATGTATGTTATGTAAGTGTTTATAATTTAAATATACTTAAACGAGATGGACTGAAACGCTCTGCAAGTAGGCAGGTACATAGAGTGGGCTCCTAAACTTTGGAGAAAAAGTTTTAATTTATCACGTGCCCATATAATTTAACAAAAAGAAAAATAAGAGCAACAATATTAAAGATTTATATAATTAGTGCTTTTTAAGTTGTCTTAGTTTATTATGAAGTTTTAAGACCTCATTATTCTATTGTGATTTTAACTTTAAAATAAACTAATTCGAACATGAGTCAAATATTGTTAGGTATCTATTTTATTTACAAACTTAATTAGCCTAATGAAAATATTGGTAAGTAACCAAAAACTTTTAACAAAAGGGTGACTTTAAAATAATTTTATCAGAGCTACTTTACAAATGAATTCAACTGTATTTATATATATTTAAATGACAGAATTTTAATTCACCCAAATATGTAACGTCAAATCCAAAAATATAGCAATCTTTTCATTGCATTTAAACTTATTTCTTAACTTTCTGTTCGAAGTTATTGTTTGAATACACCAAAAACCGGTGGAAAATATATTCAAAGTAAACTTTTGTTATTAATTATATACTTACACGTACATGAAACATTAACGAACAAATCACGTGAAAGTTTCACAAATATTAATTGTTCCACAGGTGCTCCCCATGATAATTTAATGTGACATTAGTAACGTCATTTGAACACAAAGGTGCCCGTATTATCAACGGCATGCTTTTAATAGCGTCGCGTAGCCGAGCCCGGTGCTACGGGTAGAAGGTTACATTAGGCGCGCGCTACGACCGCTACGAGCCAGCGAGCGACGGACGTGCTACGCGTGGTTATAAGGCTACGACGGGATCGCGAGTGTGGGAAGCGGGATCCGGGCACGAGCGGCCGCGGGAGGCGCGAGGCTCGGACTGGCTCCGCTCGCTGCTCGCTGCGAATAATCCATACCCGAGAGGCGAGGAGGCTGTATTTACCGGACCGAAGGGCGGTCGGGCGAGCGAGCTCGACTGCTCCCGCCGCCGCCGCCGCGCCGCAGCCACCCGCCACGGCTGCGTTGCACGCCACGCTCCTTCATGTTGACACAATTTCAAATAATGTCACATAATTTAGGGTCCGTACACTGATTGCGCTTCGAACGGTTACGTAAATACTCTATCGACGGATCTGTCAAACGTTTAACGTCCTAATTTTTGACGCTTCTTATCTTAATTGAGTTTGAAAACTAATGTAACTTTGAGCTAGCTCAAATAGTCACTCCAATAAGTCACGATTTCAATGGAAATTCACATCAACGTTCATCAATCGAATCTACTTTGTTTTATTATCATTCACGAACAACTGCTAGAATATAACTTCGACTTTAAAAATATGAATTATTGGGTAAAAGTTACGGGCAATGAGCAAATAGATAAGTTTCAAACTATAAAAATAATGGTAAAGAGGTAGAGAGAAAGGGGAGAGGACGGAGATACCTGAATACGTGCTTATCTAACTTACAAAGAGTTGAGAAAAGTTGAATTTGCAAGTTCAGAAGGCATGTTTTACCACCTGAGATAAGCGACAACTGAAGATAAATTCAAAAGTAGTACCTGTAATCTGAATAACATTACTTTAAACTGAAGAAGAAAACCGGAAACAAACAAACCAAAAGAAAGAAACTAGAAATCATGTCGTTTAAGTAATTCACATTACCAAAACAACATTTAAGTACAAGTAGCTACAAATTAATATTAAAATGTATCACAGTTCTACTTAAATAATATAATTTGTGAAGCTTTTTAATCTTTGTGTACATGTGTCTTTGTTTACTCGATACGATATAGGTGAAGCGTATCCAGCACCAAAATCACCGCTGCTATATACACTTCTGGACACATCTATTGGCCCACCTTAGAGTTTAGGTTTCGATGGCCCCTACCGAAATATGATTGCTAGATTGAACAAAAACTGTTGATGCAGTTTTAAACCTGATACATTTTACCATCTTTTTCGATCGTATTGTTTTAAATTTGAATTCAGAATACCATACGACATGGAGCTACGCCTAACAAGTCGGATATGCGCCTTGTTAAAGGCAATTGATTTTTGAATAAAAAACATGTTTTATCAAATAAAGGTTTAATTTAATAACGCGTGTTGCCTCCATGGGCATCTACCACAGCTCTCATACGATTAGGCATAGAGTTTATCAACCGCTCTATGAAATTTTGAGGGATCATCTCCCATTCCTCTTCTATGGCAGTTTTCAACTCCTGCATCGTCTGGGCAACTGGCTGACGAGCCCTAACACGTCTTTTTAGCTCGTCCCACATGTGCTCAATGGGGTTCATGTCTGGGCTTCTGGCTGGCCAGTCCATAACTGTGATGTTCACATCCCGAAGATATTCCCTGACGATGCCGGCCGCATGGGCTCTTGCATTATCATGCATAAAAAGGAAATTTGGGCCCACATAGTCCGCGTATGGTATCACGTGAGGTTCTAAGCACTCACGAATGTACCTTTCAGCATTGAATGTTGGCAGCTGTGGTCCTGTAACAACCTCAAGTTGAGTTTTGCCGCTCGCGAATATACCACCCCAGACAGTCCATGAGCCACCGCCATAAGCAACCCTCTCTTCAAAGCAGCATTGTGCGAAACGCTCTCCCTTACGTCGGTAGACCTTCTTCCTTCCATCATTGCCATGTAACACAATTTTAGACTCATCAGAAAAGAGTACACGGCTCCAATCTTGCTGTGTCCAATTTAAATGACTGCGTGCGAAATGAAGGCGCGCTGTTCGGTGGGCTCGCGTTAGTTTGGGCCCATTAGCTGGCTTGTGTGGTACCATATCGCGTTCTTTTAACCTTCTCCGAACAGTTCGAGCGCTCACAGATACTCCGTGGAAGTCGCGAAGTTGGTTTTGTATCTCAATGGAGGTAAGGTGACGATTTCTCAAGCTGGTCGTCACGATGAATCGATCCTGCCTTTCAGTTGTGACCCGAGATCGTGGCCTTCCTTGGCGACGAACAAAGCCGCCAGTCTCTAGGTACCTCCGATAAACATTTCGGACCGCAGATCGACTTAAATTAAGTTGAGCACTCACGTTTCTTTGGCTGTGTGTGTTCGAAATTCAAAAAAAGACTATTGAATGATTGTGAATGTGCCAGGTTCAAAACTGCATAAAAACTTTTTGCTCGACCTAATATAACATTTTTGCTAGGACCAAACGAAACTGAAAATACAAGGTGGGCCAATAGATGTGTCCAGAAGTGTATTTCATTAAATGAATATCTGAGGGCGGAGGCAACATAAATCACATAAAGATGCGATCGGTAATATCGTTTTTATTGTCTCCTCTTGTATTAAGCAAATTCGTCATTAGCACCTGTAATATTCGAATTATGAGGGTAGTCGGATATTTTGTGATAGGGATTTTGAAGTTTGTGCAATAAAGTAGCCTGTTGTCATTTTTTGCTCTAGCTCGGGGTCGCATTAGCGCTCGGAATAGAGATAAGCTGTGGGAGCTTTTACTGTATGAAAACTAACATATTATAACGGTGAGTCTGTCTAATGCCCCAAATCTTAAGGGAGAGTTATTACAGTCATATTTTTGAAAAATCCTAATTCATGGTTTGGTATACCAATAACAGGAAAAGTGTTTTTTTTAATAAAATCAATGTGTAATTTCAAATGATTCTGCAAACCCAATTTTACACAAAGTCGAAAATGGGTGGAGCAGCCAACAAACTCCAGCGACGCGAGTTTCTATTTCTTTGTTGCTCCTATAACAATAAATAACGTTGACGTGACCGGTTTATTAGTAGCTGCATTAGGTGAGGTAGGGAAGCTCTACGAACAAATGAGATTTCGGGTATCGGACGCGCTTCGATACCCGTGGACGCGCTTCTGCAGATAGAATTTCTTAAATAGGACATATGGAAAAATATGCCAACAAAATAGCGTAAAATATAAATTTGTCGGCCAGTTACTCCGCTCCGATCGCGGCTATCAGTGCCGAGTCCTGTTTGTTTATTGACCATATCCTTTGTGTCCAAATGGCTTTTGAGAATGATTTAATGCCCGCGCACTCCCGGCCTGCTCCGTTTCGTACCATTTTTATTCATAACCGCAAACAATAACCTTTAGCAAAATCTAAAATGTTAATTTTTATGATAAGGTTTGAAATGTTTTCATACAACGAGTCGAACGCAAGTATTTTATATTCTGATTTCTGATCAATCCAAAACTTTGGGATAAAGAGTAACGCTGGCTCGTAAAATGTTAAGTTTTATCGCAGAAAAGGAAATTTTCTGAGAAATATATAAGATTTCTAGCAATTTTTGTAGGAAACGACGGAAAGGTAAGGTTGAGAGTAAAGTGTATGACACGAAGGGCATCAGTGCCTCTCCAGAGTACGGTGAGATGTTTGGGTCGCGTCACTGACGGGCTCGCTTATGAATGCTTCACACCCTTTTCAATACAGCCACCAAAAGATTTTACACGTTGATGCTTCTTCAGTAACCTCGCGCTATTGTTATTCTAATAGAATTTTTGGAGATATTTCTGTGGCCATTGTTAATATTTATTTACCCACACGTGCGTAGACTTGAACATAAAATCGATCTTACATGACATGGTGTTACATTACATACTGTATTTTTTTCTTTGTTATAAGTAAAGAAGACTCAATAATACTTTAGTTTACCATTTGTAAATATCAATTATCATAACAATAGATAAGGAAGTACCTAATATGATGTAGATAAATAATCAGAACAAGTACTTATCTACATAATGAATTAGACAAATGCACAATCCAGCCTATAGCGTATCTGAGGTAATGAATCCGAAGACATTCTAAGACAACTTCGTTCGCTGTTCCTAATTAATAAACATAATATACATATTGAATACCGTGTGAGCAAACATCGTAGCTTGTTATTCGCCGTTACTAAACACAGTAACTCTATTAGGAACGAGCGTTTATGGAGTATAGTTAACCTTAATCCACCGTAAGCCTACCTAACAGTAAATTAACTAGAGGAATATAGTAGGCACTATGAACATGAATACGTCTCAACTCTCAACCGTCAGACGCTTCAGAACTATATTATTTTAAAGAATTTTGGTGGTAAGTATATGAAACTTAATATCGCGGGTTAATTTTGTGAGCTCCTGCAGGGTTTCAGATTAAAAATTTACACCGTAGACTTAAAACAAAGATGTGCAACTTCTGGAATCGTAGCTTTACAAACATTGTGGAATTTCATAATAGCGTGAATTATGAGTTTTATGAATGATTTAGATTTTTTTTGGGTAGATATTAATATTCAATGGATAAGATAGGACAGCGCCCCGCCACCACCGCATGCCACCCTAAGCGCGCCGCTTATTGTCATAACCAATTAGGTATATATATTAGATTGATTTAGCCCAACTCCCAAATGTAAAGGATAACATCGAATCGCTTTAGTAAATATACATATCTCTTCGTATCTTATGCTTACATTAACCCGAACTATATCTAACCATAGGTACCAAATACTACAAACGACTCGGAATAAAAAGGCCGTCACAGAAAACTGACAGACAGACACCGCTGTGATTCCATTAGTGATTCATTTTACAAATGGTATGGAACGTTAAAATACGTACCTTTACCTTTACCATACATAAATTTATAAAAAAAATAGATGATATTAATGTAGTTACTTTAGGTTCTCGTACGGCCGTGTTTGAGGACAATAATGAGAAGGACGGTGAATGGGATTGCTCAGCACACATGGGTCTCACCTATTGCGCTTAAATACGCCGGCGTCGTGTAGATACTCGAGTAAAACTAATTGTTTGTATTGCAGACCAAATCGATGTCCCAATCCGAACTTTGTCATCGTGTGTACCTACTTACAATAACATTACAAAGTTAAGAGTCCCGGAAGTTCTGTGACAAACTGTGGGAAATACAGTTATCTTGATAGTTGTTGAAACCAAACGAGTCGGTGTGAGAGGTGGCTTTTGTGTTATGACCTACTAGATAGATCTAAGACCCGATACACATCATACACAACAATACAATGCGACAGGAAAACACAAAAACTTTGGTAATTTCATAAACAAAGGCTCGAGTTACGTCGCTAATTCCTGCGGTGTGACGGCACAATTCTTGGATGTGTGTCGGCCGAAAGTATTGGGTCTACCGTCATCATCATCATCATTTAATTATCCTGAATCTAACCACAACTAGTTTCCAACATCCTCCTTGCGTGTGCCGCGTTCTTGGGTCGAAATTAATGGCGAACCCTTTTTTGCACATTAATTTGTCTCAGTATATTGAAATTAGACCAGACTACGTTTAACGTTCTTAGTGGTTTAATAGTTAAACTAACTAACTTTTATTGTTTAACTATTAAACAATTAAACCACTAAACGCGTCACAAAAAAAGTATGTTGGCATAAGGCCTTCATGTGAATTTAAAACTGAAATACATCACCTTGACTGACAGATTCGTCTAGTATGTGAAGCAGTCTTTTTATTTTATATGTACCTATTAGTAGGAAACTAAATTGTAATTCTGTAGGTGAAACTGTGTTGGAAACAATTCTCCGAAATCGTGATATATAGAGGTACCTAATTATGCACCCATCGGCTACACCGTCCGTGCTGAAATTCCATGAACCTGACTCGGAATCTACTGCTGCCAAACCTAACTATAGAGCAGAGTATATCTACAAGTTTATTTACCAAAGTTTTTTTGTTTGTGAACTAGTCCTTCGATCTTTATTGCACGTTAGCCTCTCTGCCTTTATTATAGTTTTCTTCATGTCTTATAATAATCAACGGTATGGACTAATCTGAAATATTTTCTGCCTCTGCAGTATGTTTTATCCAACTCCCTCCAGAGCCGTAACTAAGTTTCAAACTTCAGACTTCCACTTGCATACTTATTAAACGTGCCGAGATGTAAAATTTTACTTGATACTCAACATAAAACATCAAATCATATACATAGTCAGTACCTAAGTTAAATATATTAAGTATTATATAATGTTGATGTTGAGAGAACCCCGGTTTGTTCCTTCTATTCGTAGACGCCAACGCAACGCAAACATTAATTACGGTACTTCCAGAGTAATATACCAACACAAGATGTATTCTTTGACTCTCTAAGTAAACGCACGCCACCCGCTCCTGTACCCAAAGACGTCGACTATGTGATCAGCTGAATTAAAATTTTAAAAGCATCGTCGGATACCCACACTGACGTCTACAACGTTCTTAAAGCCAACTTTATTTACTTACACTACCTTACATTTCACTGTAAAAGGTTTAATTGTTTTCTTGCAACAACAATATAAAGCTCTACGATTGTTTTTATGATAGTCTAGAAACATTGTACCTACGTAAAACATTTTGTTTCGAGGGTCGACAGAACATTTAACAGAGAACTTTTTATGGTTCCGTCAGAAAGAAAACAACCTTCACTAATAGGAATTCCTTCGGATACTGTAAATAGGAAGACGTGCAAGCGGAACACTGTTATCTGGATTCATAATATTTTCTCCGACTCGGACTTTACTTTCGGCTTTAGCGGAAAACCTGTTTTTATGTTGGTATTATTGGGTATAAAAGGACTGTATGGAATGTGGATTCACATACAATATAATATGTAGTTGAAGATTTTCGGGCTCACAACTGGTAACATATTTTTGTACAGCACAATATGTTGTGTCTTTTATATACTATACATACATCGGCATATTATTAGATATTATTTACAATAAATATTTAACATTATTTTGGAAACAATCATAAAATCTTTTTACTAATTGTGTTCTCCTACATCATTATATCAAACTAGGAAAGCATACGGGGTGGCAGGGCCATCGACGTGCAACCTATTATTATAGATTCAGCACATGATACTGGTAAAAAATTGCTTTTCTATACATTTTGATTGCGTAGATATTGCACTTTTCTATGAAACAGTACATTATTTGTTTTTTTTTTCACAAAAACCTTCTACGCTATTTTATGGGGTCTAGAATCATGTGCTGAATTGATGATTCAGTTTGCGCGTCGATTTCTCCTGCCACCCTGTACCTACATCTAAGCATATGCCTACAATATATTACCAACTACCATAAATATTTTTTCTACCATACAATAGAGTAGCCAAAATTATATACAATTATTAACCTTTGTATCGAATAATATGCAATGTTATCTTATAGAGCGTGACAGAATATATTATGTACACGAGATAATACCACTATTCATTCATGTAATTTCTCGTTTGCCAAAGTTGATATGAGCGTCAGTGCCAAGATATTCCCCTACACATAAGTATGCGGTGGCTCGGGTTATAATAACTGTAGTCTGCTAATATCCTCTCAGAATCCCCTCTTTACGTCTCAGAGCTGTCAGCCCGAACTGACCTCCAATATCCTATCTGGCTATTCAACTAGCGTTGCTAAGACACCGACGTACGGCGACGACGTAGGGATAGGTGAAATCGATGTTTCATTCGAATATTCGAATTTATTATTCGATTATTCTATCGGATTGATTATTCGAGTTTTGTTACAAGCATTCAATTATATTTACCTAGGTAATAAGAGTCTATGCAAAATATTCATCGTAAGTATTCAAATGATTTTTATTTAATTTATTTACCTACAGATAATTGTCACTTACAATTTTAATTTATAAACCATAATTCTGAAAACTTCTGTGCTCATTATGGTATAGATTTTACCTAATGATATTATAAAATGGATACAAGCAACTAATTAAATTGCAAGAAGTTTATTCAATATAATACAGTGTTCATTGAAAATAAAATGTATTTCGAATAAAGCATTTCAATGATCGTTTATTCGAATGAGAATAGCTTGCCAATTGATTATTCGATTAGCTCGATTGTTATTTCTAAACAATTGCTCATCCCTAATCGACACACACCAACACATGGTATGTGAGATCTATGATTTAATGGATTTGAACATACATACATATATAATACATAGGTATATCACATATGAAAGACCAGCAGCGGCATATAAATATTAATAAAAAAATAATATGAATAAAAATAATATTTATAAACATATATTGCGATTGTAGTTCTCCAAGTTAAAGCCCTGTTGAACTGACCTCACTTAGGTATACTTGCTATAAAAAGAACGAATAAAACCTCTCTATTGAAAAATAACCTAATTTGTTGACGTCTAGAATGCTTGGGAGAAAAATAAATTTGCTCTGTTGGATATGGGGAGCCCGGGGCACTCGCCAACGACATCTTATTGAATGCAGATCGTCGACTTGATACCCACCTATTTATTTGCACTGTTGTTAGTACTGTCGTTATACAGCCAGCCAAGTATGCGATTCCTGATAGGTACGATCTTTAGGTCATAATCTTCTAAATACTAATATTAATATTGAAGAGTTTGTTTATTTGAACACGCAAATATCTGGAGCTATCAGCCAGATTTGATAGCCCAATCTTGAGGAAGGTTATATGCTATTTAACATCACGCTACGAATGTGAGGAGCCGAGCAAAAATAAAAAAAGTCAAAAAGAACGCTAAGCGAAGTAATTGAGAGGGCGGGCGATGCGATGGCACGCGGTAGGTCGAGGAACAACATATTATAGGCGGACGAAGTCGTACGCAGAAGCTAGTTACTTAATTAAAAATTGACATTGGATATGTTTCTTTTGTTTTAATAACTACCAGTATTTTTTTGTGAACTCTAAACCTTTAAAAAATCTGGAACGTTATTTACATAATAATATCAAGGCAATGCTACCCTCCAAAAATTCTTGCGTATGGGCGCGGAATAACGACAAAAAATGTTTCTGACATCTTTTTACATCACATGTTTCATCTGTAAACATATCTACGGGTGATCAATTAGTCGGCTATAGCCATGGAATTAGTATGTACTATGTAGTTATAGAACAACCATTTTTTTGCCCGTGACCGTTACACATAATTTTCGAAGAATTTTTAGAAATCTCATCCTTTATTCAGCTTGCAGCTGCAGCTTTATCGGTTCAGCGGTTTAAGCGTGAAGAGGTAACAGACCTCCCAGACTGGAGCGGGCCGGAGCTGCCTTGAAGCGGCTCCTGCCCAATCTAAGAGGTCCAAACGCCACCTGCCGGAGGCTCTACGCGGGGGTCGTGCGGTCCATGGCCCTTTACTGGGCGCCGGTGTGGGCGCGTTCATTGAGGTGGCGACCAGCCGGTTGAACGCGTCCCAGAGGGTCATGGCCGTCCGGCTAGTCCAGGGATACCGTACGGTCTCCGGGGAAGCGGCGAACCTCCTTGCCGGATTGCCGGATCTGGACGTAAAAGTACTCGCTTACATATGGGAGCGGCGCGAGGAGGCAAAACGCCCGCCGGGGTGTAACTACGCTACCGCGAGAAATCACGGCACAGCGGACAGGCTCCGGCGGGATCTCATGGCGACATGGAGAGTGCGACTGTCGCAACCCAGTGCTGGGCACGCCACAATTGCGGCGAAAAGTCCCCTCTTTGATGAGTGACTGGAGAGGCGCCACGGCGTCCTCACCTTCCGCCTAACGCAGGTCCTCACCGGACACGGCTGCTTCGGGAGGTTCCTGTTCCGGATAAGGGGGGAGGAAACACCTGAGTGTCACCATTGTGTGGATCGCCCGGAGGACACGGTGGAGCATACGGTAGAGGTATGCCCAGGTTGTGCAGAGCACCGCCGCATCCTCACGGCGGCGATCGGCGGTGGCGATCTCTCGCGTCCGGCCCTAGTCCAGGCCATGGTACAGAGCGAGAGTGCATGGGAGGCCGTCGCCTCCTTCTGCGAAGCAATAATGCTCGTGAAGGAGGAGGTGGAGCGCGTGGGGGAGAGGCAATCTTTGCGCCCTCACGCCCATAGTCGCCGCAGGAGACGCCCTGGGCGTCGAGAATCGATAGCCGATTCCCGGCCACCGTAGGCGCGGGGTTGCGGACGGCGAGCAATGGGCAACTCGCCGTCCGGTAAGGACCAGGCCCGGGTCGACGGCGCGTTGTATTCCACGCGCGCCTCAAAGAGATATCAGCACTAACTCACGGGGTCCGCTAGGGCCGATGCCTGCCAGGGTCGCGTTTGTTCGAAAGAGATACCGTGGCCCCTGGCACAGGCGACTGAAGGAACACGGGTGGGTTTTAGTCAGTAAAAATCTGACTCCACCCAGAGCAGGAGAAGTTATTTGAAAATTTCCCACCCAAAAAAAAAAGAGGTAGGTAAAGTTAAGCTCACCGAGACTCTTTCCCGGTATCAGAATTTGAGGTTGGTTCTCTATAGTTGTGTATAAATAACAACATATTTTATTTATGGTAACCGTAAGGTATTGCGTGTTGGCAATTGATTTATCGGTAGATCGGGACTAGGAGATGTCCCGCTCCCCACATTACTCACTAAACACATCATACAAATATTATGGGCGCACCATTCGGAAATAGGGATATATTACAACACTCGCCAATATTTTTTTAGGTTACATAAATTGTACGTTAGCGCCACGGAAAGCCGGGTAGGCTTACCTCTGTTTTTATTCAGATTTGTTTTTTTTTATCCCTCAATCGCCTGTGATCTGCTGCTTCTGGTGTGAAATAGTAGACGTTTTCAGTTAACAGGTTGTTTGACGTAAACGATACATCGCGTGCTGTGCAGATAAAGCTAGGGACGCTCTCGAAATATTACTGGCGCTCCCTCACCCGGAGCATTCTCCTGTAATGTATCTATAAACAGTTCAGATTTGAGCATTACATCAGTGAGTGAGGAGAACAGAGTTAATGGAGCAAAATCGTATAAATAATAATGTGTAATGTAACAATTCAAAATCGAATTTTGAATTGTTACATTACAGGCCAATGTTCCCGGTGAGAGAGCGCGTTTAGAACTAGAGGCTCGCTACGACTACGGCTAGTAGATAAGGGTTACCTACCTAGACGAAGGAAATACAATGTTGAATACGTTTTTTTTCTTCGACTGCGAGATTGTTTTAGGGACATTATGAAACGGTAGCTACCATTATCCTATGGCCATAACTGACCTAGAGAAGGTTAGATATTGTTTTTATTTATTACCAACTTTTTTTTCATTGTTGTGGTTAGTTTGACTCAGATTTTGAGATGAAGGTATTTCACCTAATAAGTTAGATTATCCCGCTGATATACTCCAAATCCTACACCATAATGATACCGCTGATTACTCTTCGATCCTATACCAAAGAGAGTCCATTAGAAGCCGCTATAATAATACTAAAAACAAGTTTGAAGAAATAATTTTAAAACAAAAACAATTTAATAAGCAAATCTGTGCAATCACTTTTATAAACCACTGATTTACAACGCAAAATAAAAAAAAGAAATCATTCATTCAAATATCCATCATCAGTTTATTATTTTCATTACAAGTAAACTAAAGTTTAAAGTTCGTCATTGTCAGGAGCCATGAGTTGTAAGTACGAGCGTCCCTCGTACCCTCGATATCCAATGGCGTCAGCCGCTTTCTTGCATGCTTCCTCAGTTTTAGGCACCTCCATCATTCTCGCCAAGGCATATGCCGTCAGATCCTCGCAGCACATCATGCCGAGATAACGATCAACAAGTTTCATCCTCACGTCTGCAAACTTTATCAACGGCTCAGGGTTTGGGCGAGCTGTAACATAAACCATTACTTACTTCTCCATCCAACTTTAAGTTTGTGCTACTTAACCAGTTTACCTCGCTTTCAGTGGCTAATCTCATTTGTAATGCCCTAATTGCAAACTACGTACCTACCTACATAAATACTATTTCTAAATTCTGAGACAATGGAGTGGCTATTTAGTAAGTGTAATAAAAAAATCTGAAAAGGAATTTTTGTCTGTAAAACATTGGGGTCCATCTATTTAAAAAAATGAAAAATACTGGACCACAATTTTAACGACTAAAACTGTAAAGGTCATTAGGAGAAGACCAGAAAAACTTAAAAAAAAATGTTTGAAATGCGACCTGTTTATTATCATTATGAGCCAAGTCGAGCGGGAAAAGTTAGGAGCGGAAATGGCTGCGGGGGGAGAGCGGGGGCGGGGCAATATAGCGCACCTTTATTGCGCTGTTCTGTTTTGACGACGGCGCGGAAGGCGCCTGGCGTGGCGGCGTATAAGAACAGCACCTCTGTCCCAGGCTTCGCGTTCATGAATAAGGTTGCTTTCTCCCATTCCACTTCCGTGTCACCACTTACTGCCTCGTAAACAGCCCTAAATTTTTTGACCCTCTACATGCAAAAAAACTACATATTAATTAAGTATATTAAAGAACAGATTACAGCTTTTCCTAAAAATATAATAATTCGCCAAACAAACGGTACCTAAAACGAAACATCGTTCAACTGTTCGTAACAAACTGCACAAAAGCAAAAATATCACAAACTTGCAGCTCTTTCAGTCACTGTCAGTTTCCATAAAATACAAAATAACACTGGACATATAAACAGTATATGCGAGGACAATACGTAGGTAGGCACAAAGTAAATTGGGTTATATCCCAATACACCGGAAGAAATATACATGTAGCTGCGATTGCTGAGAATATTTTTGTCGTAGACAGGAATCACATACTTAGAGTGAGGAGATACATACTTGACGGGATATCATTGAGAGCAGTTGTGGCCAAATGGTAACGGCCGCGACTTACGAGTTGTAGGTCGTAGGTTCGAACGCAGACAGGCGCTTTACATTGTGTAAATTATTTCATCACCACTGCTCTCAAAACGGTGAAGGAAAACATCGTGAGGAAACCGGCATGTCCTAGAACCAAAAATTCGAAGACATGTGACATCTGCCAATCCGCACTGGGCCCGCGTGGTGGATTACGGCCCACTCCCTCTCACCAAGAGGAGGCCTGTGTCCCAGCAGTGGGAACATTATAGGCCGACTATGGTGGTATGGTATCATTATAACTAAGATTAACAAATATTAACAACTAGCTGCGCCCCGCGGTTTTACCCGCGTAAATGTCGATCCCGTGGGAATATCGGGATAAAAAGTAGCCTATATGTTAATCCAGGTTGTCAGCTACCTCCATACAAAATTTCATCAAAATTGGCCGTTTGAGCGTGAAGAAGTAACAAACATATAAACACACCCCCACACACACACACACTCACAAATTTCGCCTTTATAATATTAGTGTGATAATTAAAAAAAAATATTCCTTACGGATTTAGCCGCTAACGAGAAAACAATAGGGGTCAGTTCCGTATTGTTTGACCAAAAGTAAAATATTTTCCACATTGAATCAATGAGTGCGTACGGATTGAACCGTGCTGATACTTCGAATTTCTCGCAGGTTGTGATGTTGGGCGGGAACTGGGTTGGCTGGGCCAGCACCCGGCCACGCAGCGCCACTGCACCGAACACAACTATTCCGAATATCCACGAGTACGTAAACATTGCTGTTAGCGTTCGGCTGGTAATTACGCTTTGCTGTTTACAACCACGGCTTTATATACACCAAGAATGGGCATAGATTTGGTAAGTTTGCAGAGGATGCAAATCGTATTGTGCAATAATTCAATCTTGTATATTACCTATACCTATTAGTTTATAGTAAGTGTTAAACTACTTGGTAAAGTAATAATTTACGTACCTGATCAGACTGCAATGGACATAGAACTTAGCTCTTGTAAGGCATGCAAAAATGGCCCTGTTCTTAAATACAGGGTGGCATCGACGCGCAACATACTTAGATATTGAACCGACCTTATTAAAGAAAAATAAGCTGCTCCATATATTTTGACGCTCTAGTCTAGAGGGTCTAGCTAGAATCATGTGCTCAATTCATTACAGTTTGTGCGTCAATCGGGATGCCACCGCACTGTATTTACCTAGTCATGCAATATTTTGTTTAACTAGGGCTCTCCATGTTGCAGTTCACTCGGAATGTTCGATGGCAAATATCAGAATAACACACAAATAGTACACACAGTGCAAAACTGTAGACCCTTGAACAAATTGTAGTATTTATAATGTTAGTACCACCCTTGCCTATTTATTTATCGTAACATTTTTTTATATATCATGAAACATAAGTAACTTAGTGAATAAACTTATTAAAACTAAGAGAAACACTTGCTTTTGTGCACATCCTAATAAAATAGTATATGAAATTAATATTAAAACTTTCTAAGTGATTTGTCGTAGTACCCCCGTAGCACCGTAGCGTTAGAAGCGTAGCACCGTAGGCATCTACGAATAATTGCTGTAATTTTACAGCACCGTATTTTTTTATTCGTTTCATATTTAAATAGATAAAAACTGTTCTTTACACTCACTTAAATCTTTTAATCTTTGTTCTAACAGACGGATTGAAATTTGTTATCGAAACTACAGGTTTTCAAAATATTCTTCAATATCCGAAATGATTAATAGTGCATAGCAGAGTGCTTATTCACTTTACATGAATCAAAAATACCTTAAAAGAAAACAACAAACATAGAAAAATTATTATGCTGTTTTGTTCCCCAATTGGCAAAACAATAGGTAGGTAAGCATATCAATTTTGTTCGTAACTTTACGAGCATGTAATTTAGTGAAGCGTGTTTTACATTTATATTATAGTCCAACATACTTACATTTGCACGAACGTGTTTATTGGACGTGAAATCTATTTATTCGTTTCAAAGAGCTCGTTACTCTGTCGGTATCATTTGACATTATATTTATCACCGGCACAACTGAATGTCTTCTGTGCAATTTGCACTAAACATTCCTTCTCGAGTGCAGATCGTAAACCACGTCACCTGCTCTCTAGGAACTAGCGAATGAAAGTGGTTCTCAGAAATTCTAGACTTCATTCCCCATTTCATGTGAAAATATATCCAGAATATATTTTGTTTAATCCAAAAGACCCTGACTTGTTCATGTGCCTAATTACTTAATTAATGAAACCACTTTCATCTCGGAGATTCTGTTTGGATTCTGGATTAGTGTTCGAATATATAATTTCAGCTTAATGATAATGAGTGCTCATTTAATTTAAGTATAAATTCAATTTCATAGCGAAAATGTTTTTTTTTTTTAATTACATACTCGGTTCATCACCCCTAAACTATTGATCTGTGATATAAACTCGTGTTTTGTTTAGATGGGAGGCCATTATTTACACACGTAATTAATTTCCAGATTTCAGAAGGCAGTGTTTAATAGGCCTTATCCATATTTACTGCATCTAAGCCAGTCGCACTTAATGGGGTGAACAGAACAGTGGCTTTGGCTGGTGACGATCTAACCAGCCAGACAATATGAGACATTGTTCTACCTTTCATCATTGTTTCATTGACTTCAATAAATACACGTTTTACATAAAGATATAAATCGCTCGGAGTCTAAAAGAGAGATTGAGGTATGCTTCGTTTTGAACCGATGCCAGGAAGTTAAGAAATAGAGAAAAATTGCCAGCCGTTAAACGAGTAGGTACACAAAGCGTAGACAAGGAAGGCTTACGTTTATTGTTATACAGTCTACTTAATACATTATTACGGTAAAGTGTATTTTGCTCGAAGAGGGTAGACAGAGGTTTAAGTCCTGCTTAATGGTTAGGGATAGGTAGATTAGCGACCCTGTCGCCATTTACCGCACATAGTATCCCATGCAGGTATGTCAAGACAAGCTAATTCTGACAAAAAGAGAAACAATAATTCTGCCGGGTTTGCGAATGGAAAACAGAATAATTCTTTTGCATCGTTATTTAGTTGTTGTTCAAGTTTTAAAATAATAATTAGGTATTGACGTGTGTTAAAAAACAAAAAAAAACATAGGAAGCAAAAAAGAACAAAGCATTTATAACCAAAAGCAATCAAATATGCCAACAAGTGCAAAATTATTCAAAGCAAAAAATTCTAAATCTTCTCTAGCTCCCGCCATTCTGCAATAGCGTATCTTGACAAGAAGGTTCCGTAGTCATAACGAACCCTTATAATTTCGCCTTCCCTCCATCCGTCTGTCTTATCCGACCTCATATCACAAACTCATGATTCCTTCAATTTGTCACCTTTTAAGAAATTTCACAGGCGGATGAAAAGTGCCCCGCAAAAGATTTTCTACATTAGCTTTAAGAGGACAACATTTATTTTTACCATGGAATTCCGAAATTTGGGCTGAGATAGGGTCGCTTTTGATAGCAGTTATAAAATCAATCATGCTTTATAGGTATTTTATGAATAGGTTAAGAGTTGAGTTTTCAACTTCAACTCTTGATTTGTGGCTTTTGTTGAGGTCACCATTATGTAGGACCATCAAACGCAGGAGTTTGTTCGGTGGAAATAAATTATGAATGAACCTTCACAGGTCTCATTCACATGTTTAGTTATAAGGAAACTTAAAAATAAATGAGAATTACAAGATATGTTTTGCTCTGTCACCTGTGCACTTGATTATCTTAAGACGTTTATTACGCACAGCTGAATGTTGGGCCAAAGATGTTTGAACTTTTTTGCCATCGAAAAGAAGAATAGATGTTTTTCCAATCATTTCTAGAGTTAATTCAATATCGACAGCTAAATCCGAAATATCGTTCGAGTCATGATTTAATCACATTTCCATTTTATCAATCGATGAATCGGCACTGAATTGTTTTTCGGGCGAATGTTTTTATTATTTAAATGGTTTCTCGCTACCTCCCTGGCGGCACAGTTTGATTAGAATGAAGAGCTATATCAAAGTGATATAGGTATCTGAAATTCTCAAAAACATTGATTTATAATTTTCTAATTCGAATGCTAATTAACTGGACACCAATAATAATGAGCTCATTATACATACAAAAATGCGGTCCTGCCCAAGGTAGAGCAATAAATTGTAAAGCTCTTAATTGTCATAATGAAAGATAAAATAGTTAGATAAATGTTATTTCTTCAGAATCATTATTCAATTAACTTAATTGTTCTCATCGTAAGCGCAGCTGCCGAAAACGACAGCGTGGTGAATTTTGCGGTTAGACAAAGTATCGTGGAAGTGACATTTTCCGCAACTAAAATTCGACGTAGTGGCTCTCTCCTCTATTACGTAGACCGAACACGTCACTAGCATGATGCGGTTGGCACCTATTAGGCTCCAGTAGTTCAGAGACTTGAGGAGACGTCGGAAAATATAGCCATGTTTTGTCTCTGCATCACCCTAAGGTTGACTGGTACAAAATGCCTCAGGCATTAAGTCGGCCTTTGTTCAGTATTTCTCTTACTTGTGCATAAAGTTTTAATAAATAAATAAAATATATTTCATCGAAGTAAATATATAAAACCGTACATTGTACAGATCAAGTAGGGTAAGGACACGATAGCCTGCAGTGTGCGCAGCGCACTGGGATTTCATCGGAACGTAGCCCCCAATCACCACCGTAAATAATAATATATTATTCACCACGACTATACTATACAAACCTAAAACTTATACTTCGATACGGAATTTGCAGCGCTTTCTCAATATTCAATTTCGTTGTTTAAACAAAGAAATTGGATTGTAGGAAACGATTATACTCGTGCAGCAAAATCTTGCAATTTGAATTATTGATGAGGTTATGACGTAACTTATTAACTGTGCCAATTTATAGTGGGAAATGTTTCCGTGCTCCTTATGTAACTGGAAGATGTGTGCATTATAGATAAGAAAGAGACCTCAATAACTTGGACATTATGCCCAAATACCACTAGGTACCTACCATTGTAGAAGCCAGAAAAAAAAACATAACAGTTTGGTTTTAAAAATGTAATATTATCTAGTACGAACCAAAATCCTTACTCACTAATTTAGTTCATCATCATCATCATTTCAGCCCGGAATCACCCACTGCTGGATAAAGGCCTCCCCTTTCTTCTGCCAAATTTCCCGGTTCCGTGCGTCCTCACCCAGGTGTTTTCCGCGACTTTGACGATATCGTCAAACCAGCGCCCTTTTGGACGGTCCTGGTTAACCTCAATAACACATACCTGCAATTATTTAGTATCAACATTACGTGCTGGTTCAATTCGCAACTTCAATGGATTCTAAAAAACCACGATCATCATTACATTACATAGAAATTCGTCTCATCTAAGATATAGAGAGGTCTTGCGCAAACTATATTTGTTATCATAATATTGTGATGGCATTCTCGCAACGTTTAATTGAATAGATAAAACAAGTGTGCATGTAGCGAGCAGCGTCTGCCGTATCTTGTGTATCTGTCCGCCTAGACTTTCAACCGCACCTACCAGATAACAGAATTGAATTTTAATTCAATTTCCCAACGAAATAATCGTGTTTAATAGTTTTGAGCAACTGTAACTCGCTCGTACTGAATTCATATTGTATCAGTGTGTTCGGATAACTAACCAGGCGGCAGACAGACGTAATTGACTTGCATGAGACAGCTATTGTGATTTGACTAGATATCTATGTAGGTAATACAATTACCTACTTCTGCTATCAGATATCCGACGTGTCTGGCAGAGACGTAGTACTGTATCGTTATAAACACTGTAACAACGACAACATAGTGGGACCTAACTTGCAGTAGAGCATTGCATAGTATACTTTTGCGTAAAGGTATTGAGTGTTGAAAACTTGCCAGCAAATATTGTTATTACGAACGTAGTAGGTATACACGTAGAGAATTTTATATATAGAGCCCACGCGTGGTGAATGACCGATAAAGGTTCAACAGCTGCTACTTGGACAGGCAATATTACCTTCAGCACGAGGTAGATTCATGGTATCGTCGTTAACGATGTGGGGGTGAAACCCTTTCATTGACTCGGGTCGCTACCCGCCGCCAGACTTTTTACAACACGAGCTCAGTTGTTTGCACTTAATTTTATATGTGCTTTCTACATACGGCATTTTGTTTTCAGTACCATAATACTCGCAAGTTGGGGTTATTCGGTATTCCAGTAAAAGTTATTTAAGGTAGAGGGAGAACAAAAAGTTTTATAAGTCATTCTTTTGTTCTTCCAAATTGATATTCGGTTACCATTATACCATTGTTATCTGCTTGTTGCTATGCTATTATTTTTTTTCAATTTAATAATATTGCCATGTTTAAAATATCTGATTGCAATAACAAGTTTGTTATTTATAATCTGGCTACAATATAACGTCGTAATTTGTAATTGATGAAATTTGCATCAACAATATTATATTAGGGAGTTGCGTTTCGACGGTCGGTTGCTGGAGCGAGCGTACATTGCTCTATGTTGATAACTCTATTAATATCTACTGGTGTCTCGATATGTACTCCGCGAGCCAATCAGCAGCCATCGCGCCGCACAATGCGCCCAGTGTATCGGCCGCTGGAAAAATACTCGGTAACAAGAATATTGAATATATAAGTGATTATCGTCACTTATATTATTTATTTTTTATAAGGATTTATATTTATTCTTCCATATGAAGAAAAATAGTGTCTTTGTAATGTACAATATAAGTACCTAAGTGTAGTTACTTAAAGTGTAATTTATCGTAAGTATATGATTTCAGAAGTACAAGTTTCATGAAAAAACTTACCAAGTTCGGGTGATTTTAAAGTAAAATATGCATGTACTGAAGTACCTAGATATCTACTTAGCATTAGTATCCAATGTAATGGAAAGACAAATTAATGCCATAATTACATGTACAGACAAAAGCTATAATTATATTTCCTGGTAGATAACGACTACAATTTCTCTTGTCTTATCCCTGCCCTAATTAGAAGTTTGTGGACTCCGATGTGATTTTTGAGCTCGATTAGCTCTTCCGAGCAAACTAAATAATTACTGCCGGACGATTAACAAATAATAACACAAAGATAACGGATAACACAGCTTTGTTATTTAGTATTCATTTATGTTAATGTATTCTCCTAGTAGCGAGTCTCGGGGAACGTTCAACATTCAGTCTTCATCTCGTCGTCAAATCGTGTGTTTAATTTATCTTCAATACAAACTGTAAGACACGATTTTTGTCTAGAATTTTGTTTGTTTTGCCCCAGTGCGTGGGCATCACGCTGTAGATACGAGCGTCGTGCGTGTGTTCATGATAGTGCTTGTTTGCGCGTCGCCTAATAATCATGTTTTTCTAAATAAAAAGAGTATAGTATCTTGTTCCCCGTTTAGTGAACTTCAATCGAGTTGATCACTCGAATATTAACGCGCAAGTAACGTGAGTATTTAACTATATGAAGTAGATACCTGTTAAATTAGAATATTTTTTAAAGCCGATTTGTTATATTAACATAATAATATTATTTACCATTAACTACAGACCGTATTGAAGCTTGACGAATTTTATTGTCTATAATTAATAAAAAGCCATAAACGGTACCGCGAGCCGGTAGGTATAGGAAACGCCATAATAAATATTACATTATATTTACTTTATTCAAGTTTGTTTTTCTTAGTTCAAATATCATCAATGAATACTCTTTTCTTACGGTCGATTTTCCGAGTTTCCTACGGACTTATCAATCAATAGATTTTTAGATCTATCAGCTAGACCAATCTTGCCTTTCATTTTGGAAAAGTTTTATTAACATCATTCCACATTTATCTATTCAAGGTCAATTCACCAAAAATAGACACAGAGGTACCCAGTAACCTTCGGCTCACACACAAATAACAAAACGTTATTCAAAGTAGGTATTATGGTTCATCTGGTATCATGTAGGTACAATAAATACTGTCGCTAAATTATTATGACATGTTATCGCAAAGTATCACTGCGTGCTCTCAAAATGATAAATTACATCATGGAAACTGAAATTTTCCGTTCAAATAATAATGTATAATCTTAAATTAAATCACAATGCATTATTATAATGTGCAAGGCAGTGTCTCTATGGTACCTATATCCATGGTATCGGGTTTACGTGTTTGGTTGCTCTTAGTTTTGTAGTCTCAACTTTCAAAACACTAGTTTTGTAACGTAGCTTATATACAGTGCGCAAGTTCCCAACTTGAACCTAACGCCTTATTGTTTTACATAAATAGTTTTTATTAAAGCGCGTTTGCCGACAAAATTGAATTAGCTTTAAAACTAATTTCCTCGTTCCGTTCAAGAAGAGTTCATAATAAGCGAAGGTTTTGTATGCAAGTTATCAGGGTGTAAATAACTCATTTCGGCGCCCTCCGTGCTCAGGTGTAAGTCAAGACGCTTAAAATATTGTTGTCACAGAAAACGATATTTCTTTAGCTGCAAAAATGTCTCAACAGCTTTTATAGGAGGCTCCCCAAGTTTTTCTTGTAGTGATTTATGTTTAATTAGAGTGTCCTTCACATTTTTATGCCAAAATAATTTAAGAACTTCGCGACGAGGGCTTCGGGAAAGCTCGGCGAAAACTTTTAAAACAATTATGAGTTTGTCAAGGGGAGGTTTCGATACGTAAATTCCTTTCGTTCTAACGGCATTTGATACAATGTTGCTCAGATGCATGCATTACTCAGTGGTGGGTACTTATAGGTAGTTTTAATTGTAGCAGATAAGCAAGTAGCTGGGATCAGAACGCGGTGACCTCCGCTTTCGTCTCCAAGTCACGTAAATACTGATAGGCAGTTCGAAGAGATTTATCATTCGCTCAAACTTGTCCTAATCTTTTCATTATGTAATACAACTGTCAAGTTACCTCAGACGATAGTTGTTAGTATAGGTAGGAGCTCTGTTTTACTGGATCAATTTGTATAACTGGGTAGGTCCAATCGTAAAATGTTGGTTCTAGTCTTTCGTAGCTCTTCGCGTTAAACCGCAGACACGTTCTTACAATTTCCAGTTTTGCAAAAGTTTTGTTGACGAAAACAGGCGTCGCGTCGCGTCGCTGTAATTTTTTACGCTTTTAGGAAAACGGAGCTCGGTAGCAACATGCCTACATTTTGTTTCAGCACAACAAAAAAACTTAATAATAGGTACTTTGTGTAATTCGTCGGCGTGTGAACCAGTATCAAAAGATATGGATATCAGTATTAGGAACTTTAGTCTGTAGCTAAATACCTAACTTTGCCCTACCTATTATGTTTATTCATCGATTAATTGTTTGAGTACATCTCTTGCCGGCTGATTTACTTTACTTACTCGTCTATCAGATTCGGAACAAACCTGAGTTTGAGCTTTCTCTAAGATATTTCGTTTTCCTCTATATTTTTGTAAAGACGAAATATACAAACGTGCTATTTAAATATTGTAGTTTGATTCATTACATAATATCACGCCAGCGCCTATATTCCCCGCAGGGTTAGGCAGAAGTGCACCCACATTTCGCTAGTTATGTTTAAAACCAATTTAATAGGGGGCGGGCCTATTGCCATCAATTTGGGTCAAATCCAGACTCCGAGCAAAAACTGACCAATTCCAGACTGAAAAACTCACTTTGCCCGACCCGGGAATCGAACCCAGGACCTCATGCTCAACAGCAACGCTTGCGACCAGCGGTGCTATTCTGTAAAAATCTCACCGTTAAAACTTGGGTGAAGTGAGCTGTCAATAGTGTCAATCCGTATATAGCGTCATTCCACCTGAAGCTAGGGATTGACACTAATGACAGCTCACTTTAAGCTCACTACGGGGCATTTCGACTCATTATATTTATATTTAGGTATATTATGCTTAGGTATTAACTACAGTCTTGTGAGTTGCGAATTCAGAATAGATAGGGATATGTAGGTCTCTACGTTCAAATATTATTTATAGTTATTTTTATCTATTGTTAGTGAATATTGAAATTGTTTATTCTGTAAATAGGATTACCCATTGGAATCTCTTTTAAACGTCATGTAAAAAAATAAGCTAGATGCAGTCGGCATTTCCTATCTGTCTACCGCTGAGAAGGAAGAAATGGGGAAACAAACTCAGGGGTCAGTCTCTTTTAAAGTACAGACATAATCTATGGTCAGATCATGTGAGGAACATGTAGATTAGTGTTGGAAATAGTCTTTTCAGGAAAAAACTATTCAGATTTGAGTGGACCTATCCAGTCAGTGCAAGAATTTGTCAAGAGGTTATCATGTAACTCACAACTTAAGGAGCTCAACTTAAAGCTGTTGCTGCCCCATAAAGATCGCCAATTAACAACCAAAACTAGAATATTTTAACTCGATCATACGACTAACGACGGATTCTTTATTATTTCTGCAGATCTATATTTATATATGTGGATGATATGCTTAAACAAAAATTAATTAATAAGTTTCCCTGTCTTTTCATGGATTCGTCTGTCGACTGTAAAAGTTCCGACGAGCTTTACATTTTACTATGTACTTACATATTTAATTTTGACCAAATATAATATTTTGGATATTATTCCTATCGGTATAATGGGGTGAGTTAGTAAGGAAAAAACCGTAATATTTTTAGGGTTCCGTACCAAAGTGGTAAAACGGAACCCTAATGGTAATTTTTTTTTTTTTTTGCTTCATTGACTGATAAATTCGAAGTGGGGCTACTAGGGCATGTGAGGTATCATATGAAATAGCGTAGCACTATAGCGTTGCACATTCTCAATATTCTTTTCTTTTTTTTAGGCCGCATAGTTTTCGACTTTTGATGAAAAATGTAAAAAAAAATACCCCTTAACTCCGATTTTGCAATGAGAAAAATCTGAAATAATTCTATGTGATAGAAGTTTATGTAACGATTACAGGAAAAATAAAACGATGTCTCTAAATAGCACATTTTTTCAGAAATCGTCAACAAAAGTTACACTAGTTTCACTATCAGTCAAGAGATGGCGCTGACCTAAAACTGCAATATTCTACTCCGCAGTGCGCAGTGTTAAAATTCTCTAACGAATATAGGCCTCGCCGATGAAAATTTTAAAAACATATGATGGTACGGAACCCTCGGTGCGCGAGTCCGACTCGCTATTGCCCGGTTTTTTTTATAAGTATTATTCGGAATCGGGCCAGATGTATGAATGTAAACGAAGCAAAAGAAGTATGTATCTTTAAAGGATCGTAGCAGGTGGCGTTCTATAGTTCCTGCCTACAAGTCCCCATGGGAAGGTGTAAGTTTAATGTATGTAGGTAGATATGTATGTGTCGGGGACACATTGTTTTTGATTTTCGTTATGCAATACTTTGCTGCTCGGTAAAATAAGAAAGAATAGTTTTTTCATATTTACTTCATCGTGTATCAATACGATGTTTATTATTTTTCTTCAGAGATAAGTGTAGTCGCGACTTCAGACTACGTAAACACTCGTTATTGATTGTACTGAGGTCTGTGACCATTTGATTTATTACTATTTGAACTTAATTATCGTTATGTTTATTACGTGTCCAGACCATTACTAGATAACATCTACGTTATTCTGTCTTCAATATTTTTTCCATCATAGTAAATAAAGTTTACATCATTTACATTGTGAACATAAAAAGTAATTTAAAAAAATTAAACCGACTTCAAAAAGAAATGAACTCAAAATTATGAAATAACTTTAATTTCGGAAGTCGGTGTCTTGGGATCTGTATTTTAGTTTTCGTTTTTTGCCACCGACTTCCGAAATTAAAGTTATTTCATAATTTTGAGTTCATTTCTTTTTGAAGTCGGTTTAATTTTTTTAAATTACTTTTTATTTGGTAATTTTTACCGACTTCAAAAAAAAAGGAGGTTATCAATTCGATACGTATGTATGTAATATTATTGGAATTGCATTATATTCACATATGATGATCTATTAGGGCTTCCAAACAAATATACAAAATTTCATAGACGTATGTATGTATGTATGTATGTATGTATGTATGTTTGTCCACGCATATCTCCGGAACTATTAATCGGATCGTGACCATTTTTTTTATTGGCTTACATTTTCTTCAACTTAGGGAACAGTGCAAGTTTCATCAAGATCGATTCAGTAATTTTCAAGATATGGACTAATACGTGTAAGTGTGACGGCCTGGCTTATTGATAAGAGCTACGGGTGTAGTGTCAAAGGGAAAACATCTCAAAACCTTGGTCAAATACTAGTGCAAAAACTAAAAATTACGAAATAAAAAGTAATTTAAAAAAATTAAACCGACTTCAAAAAGAAATTAACTCAAAATTATGAAATAACTTTAATTTCGGAAATCGGTGGCATAAAACTAAAATACAGATCCCAAGACACCGACTTCCGAAATTAAAGTTATTTCATAATTTTGAGTTAATTTCTTTTTGAAGTCGGTTTAATTTTTTTTAAATTACTTTTTTTAGTTGTTGCACTAAAATTTGACCAAGGTTTTGAGATGTTTTCGCTTTGACACTACACCCGTAGCCCGTATCAATAAGCCAGGCCGTCACACTTTCACGTCTTAGTCCATATCTTGAAAATTACTGAATCGATTTTGATGAAACTTGCACTGTTCCCTTAGTTGAAGTAAATGTAAGCCAATAAAAAAAGAATGGTCACGATCCGATTAACAGTTACGGAGATATGCGTGGACAAACATACATACATACATTACATACATACATTTTGTATATTTGTTTGGAAGCCCTAATAGATTGTCATATGTGAATATAATGCAATTCCAATAATATTACATACATACGTATCGAATTGATAACCTCCTTTTTTTTGAAGTCGGTAAAAATGCAACCAACGTGAATTAATTCTTCACCACACCACACCAGCACCACTTCACATCACTTTTCATTTTTTATGTGTAAATAAACATTTTCTGTTCTATTATTTTTATTTATTATTTTTTTTCTTTTATACCTCCTCCTTTCATACCTATTTCTTGATGGTATGCAGTAGCTAAGTAGAATCTATATAAGTAGCATTACATACATAATCAGCCTATAAGTTCCCACTGCTGGGACACAGAGCAGCATACGTTTACGTAATATGTGGGTAGATAATTAAGCCTCTCGATAATGGTTCCCTTTGTCAATGCAACACTCCACCTCCTTCCGTCTCGCAACCCTAATGATATCGATCGCATTATGTACGAACATGAACACCTCCCAATATTTCTCTCTGATCTTACCCTATGATTATAAACAATAAGGGCTCTGATAGCGACCAATTAATATTTACGAGCACTATCTATTTTAGACTCGTAATACTATTGTCTGGTTTGTGTTAACATTTATCTATTTAATTACTTATGGATATGTGGGTAACAATACAAATAAGACACGATAGGTATTGTGTAATTTAAACTGTTCAAATTACTATGAAAATGAGTTCCTTCGATATTCGAAAAAATCAGAGAGTATCATTGGATTTTGGAGCGATAGAGGCCAGCATGGATTTTAATTGACATTTTTACATTGATTTTCCGCGAGAAATAAAAAAATTACATTATGAAACTGGTTTCTCTATCAACTACATTGTAAAAGTGTGACCCTGAGGTCTAACTTACAGTAACAGAAGCAATGCAATGACTGATCATTGCCAAATAGAGTCGAAATCTTCGTGATTATCGCAGTAAGTCCAGGTTTTCAGACATAAAATGCTCTGTGGTAACACCATATTGCAGGAATCACAGTTAGATAGAAGGCGGTGTGGTATGTGCTGTCAGATGTTACTTATTGTACCCAAGCCATTGCTGATATAAGCCATTAATAATGCCGCAGACACACTCGGGAAAAATACGAGTTACCCGGAGTAGTCCGGAGCTGGAGATTTCGTACTTTTTAAATCAAACCAAAATGTCGCGTTATTTTAGTAGGAAGGAACACACAAAAGCTTTTATTATGCGTAGTTTACTAAATGCACAGATAAATTGTAATTAAAGTTCACTCTTGTTTCAGTTTAATTTTGAACCAATTTTTGGAGAGTATTTATCAACTCTCCTAGTAATTCTTAAACCACTACATTAATTCGTTCCTTCTGAAAGAAATTGCTTTTACCGATAACACGTTTGTACCGTTCATTCGTTGTAATGTATACCTACCTATGTATGTTGTCCCCTGTTTTTCGACCTTCTAGTCTACGGTAAAGAATATCTATCTACATTTAACTTCAGTTATTGTAGACATAAAATTAACTTTTACAAACTATATTACCTAAACCTATACATCAGCTGTTAAGTCCGACTGTCTGTAACCACTGTGCTGCAAGGTCTATTGGGACCCCATACATAAATTTATAACACATTTCGTTTATTAGGGGTATTTGACGGTTTCATATTTATGGATCTTGGTTTTACTTGTGTTGACATAAATTACCTATCTATTTGTACATGTAATGCGAGAGTAAGCACGCCATTCGTCATTGGCATTCATCGTAAGTGATCTACGTTGTAATAACATCTGTACTTCAGTACCTATTATAAATTTATTATTTATTTATTTATTTGGAAACTCAACAAGCACAGCTTATAATTAACATACATGCGTTATGAATGTTCACCCCACTATCAATGAACAGTTCAATGCAGTTGCGTCAGTTACAGCATCTTACAGTCTACATACACCGCTCAGTGATAGCGAAATGATGACAAACAGAGTTTCACGGCATTGATAAAGCTAGGTTAACTAGAAAGTAGCGAGAGAAAACCAAAGAAAAAACTAAAACAATTATAGCTACCAATAATAAGTAAAATGCGATTGTTGACATATTACTCACATTAAATTATAGTTAAAAGTATGAACCTAAGTACTATGACAAGTAAACTAAGTATTAAACTTGCTTTCCGTGTTTGTCTATCTGCCCGCGCTGTTCTTCTAAACTGCGCAACGGATTATGATGTGGTTTTCACCATCATTTAGAGAATTTATTCCGGAAGGTTTATGTGTATAACTAGCTTCCGCCCGCGACTTCGTCCGCGTGAAATTTCACCCTCCCCCCATTCACCCTCTTAGGGGTGGAATTTCGAAAAATCCTTTCTTAGCGGGTGCCTACTTCATAACATCTACCTGCATGCCAAATTTCAGCCCGATCCCTCCAGTGGTTTGGGCTGTGCGTTGATAGATCACTATGTCAGTCAGTCAGTCACCTTTGAGTTTTATATATTTAGATATATTTCTACTAGCTGACCCGGCGAACTTCGTACGGCCTCAGAATCAATAAATAAAAAAAGCCGTTCCATACAAAATGTATGAGAAAATGAATTACCTACCTTCATTATTTTTTATTGTGAATTGTTCCCATGTTTTAATAATTATTCTGCTATTCGAGGCGGAGACAAATCCAACTAATCAAAGATCATAAAAATCGGTCTAGCCGTTCTTGAGTTATAAATGGTGTAACTAACCCGACTTTGTTTATATTATAATACTAGCTGACCCGGCAAACGTTGTTTTGCCATATAAATTATTCCTAGCTGCCCGGCGCTACTTCGTTCGCGTGGTGTCCTACCCCTTACCCTACCCTAGCCCTACCCTACTCCTACCCTACTCCTACACTACTCCTACCCTACTCCTACCCTACTCCTACACTACTCCTACACTACTCCTACCCTACTCCTACCCTACTCCTACCCCTACTTCTACCCTACTTCTACCCTACTTCTAATCTACTCCTACCCTACTCCTCACCTACTCCTACCCTACTCCTATAAGTAAACAAAAATATTTAAAAAAAAATAAAAAGTATCATAAGTCCGTCTCCTGGTTCTAAGCTACCTCCCCACCAATTTTCAGCCAAATCGATTCAGCCGTTCTTGAGTTATAAATAAGTAGTGTAACTAACACGTCTTTCTTTTGTATAATATTATATTATATAGATTTAACTTCAATACAGGATGGCATCCGACACTGACGCGCAACGGGTTACCATGGATTCAGTACGTACATGATTCTGAACCTTCAAATTTTTCGTCGGTTATTATAAAAAAAAATTGATGTTCCATACATTTCGACCGCGTAGGTAGGTATTGAACTATTTTATGAAACAGCAGATATATTTTTTTTTTGTTATAACCAACGAAAAATTTCTATACTAGGGGATCTAAAATCATGTGCTGAATTCATGGTTACAGTTTGCTCGTCTACCGCCCTGCATAGTAGGGGAAGGTTGCGATCATTGGACTAGCTCTTTCATTGGACCACAAAGGTATTTCCAAAACTGTGCAAGCTAGCAATACCCAAACTAGTCGAAACGAGTCCTTGACGACTCAGTTGCACCCCCCTCTTACCTCAGTGACGTTGCGTCACGTGGCGAGGAGAGACATGTGACGTTGTCTTTGCGGCGGTCGAAATCTAAATATTACACTCAGGACAATTTGACGTAAGTATCATTGCATTCATATTTGTCTGCGTGCACTGTTATGAACTATTAGACAATTTAATTGTGATTCCATGAGTGTTATTCAATTTTGTCTAATCATGACCATGTATATTTTATTTTATTTTTTTCTTAACAAATACCTTGTTGCCATCAATGGACCCCAAGAGAGTTCCACCGTTGAACCGGTCCAATCATAGCAACTTTTTACTGTATTTTTCTGCTTATAATTATGGGAATAGGTCCCGAGTATTTCACTAATTATGGAAAAAAAACCACAGAAAAATTGTTATAAATTTAAAATTCCAGAATGTCGCCGAAAAAAGGAAGTACTTTACATGGAATGAAACAAGAATGAACCTTGCTTTAGAATCAGTAAGGAAACAAAGAGTTGGTTTAAGTGAAGCAAGCAGAATATAATATGGAGTCCCGAAAGCAACTATTGCTATTACTACAAGCGACCTTAGCTTCCTTTAGACTGTATCTTAATTTTGATGACTTGTTGGTCTCACTAAATGTGCCAAATGTAAAATTTTATTAGATACTAATTATGTAGCCTATAAATATAGTTTGTTTGCTTGTCGTACCTATGTTATGAGTAATGTTTGTCTCTCCTCGTATGTCACAATTTTGATAATTATAATTAGTTGCCTCGATTGGACCACTAGAACAAATTTCTCGAAGTCCATTGATGGCAACCTGGTGGTTCATTGAAGGTGCCCATGGTCCAAAGAAGGCAACAGCTCAAGATTTTGTTTTCTTCGTTTATAGCAAAAAGTGTAAGCCCGAATTGTTTGTGCGTTTGATTATTATAAATAAAGGTCCTACGAAATAGAAATAATAAACTGCTTACATTTTAACACTTACACTTTTTGAGGTATGAGGTCGTAAAGTTATGTGGTCCATTCATAGCAACCTTCCCCTACAGAAATCTTGACTTTTTGACAATTGGCAACATTAGTAGACTGCACCCGTAAGCAAGGCAAGAGCGGGTCACTAGTGTAAGTTAAGTATAGTTAAAGTAATTTCAACGGTGTTGTAAGAGTCGACTAAGTGACGTTATTGAGTGGCCCCAACCACAAAGTTCAACAAGCCAACCTTCTATGCAAGGTAAACTTTAGCTCGAGGCCTGGAAAAAGTTAGACAGATTGTAAACAGAAAAGTTGTATTTATTTACCGGGAACTGTCGTAAATCAACTTACCTGATTCTACTTCAGTATCCGTGGTTGTATAATGTCGATCAGTGTTCCGAGGGTCACTAATGTTAAGTTTTAACGAACAAATACTTAATAATCATGACTCCAATAATTATAACGAGCAGCGTATTGTTTTACATAATGTATGCTGATTAGAAGGTTAGGTTTCTGAGAAATTAATAAAATGAAGTCGTGATAGTGGTAACGTATTACTTGCTTATTACTTAGCAACTTATTTTGTTTCGTAGTGATTTCAGGTAACTGGAAATGTTCTTTACATGAAGGACGGCGTTTCGCTGGCTACATATAGGTACATTAGGTACCTAAATAAATGTTGTGCTCAAGAGAGCCACTGTATATAGCCGTTCTGTGGAGACACGCTTACAATGTATGAATTTCTCTTTAGCGTTCGAAACGATGAAAATGCGTCCCTACCGATCGCCTTACTAATTGAATTCCATAAATCAATACTTTACTCGCATCAATACCTACATATAGTATAGACTAGCGTTCGTAATTTTTTATTGAATTGGGGAATTGTGCTGTTTTCATGTGCCATGCATCTAACCAAGTGCATTAGCACTGCTCTTACATTTTCCTGCCGGCGGCAGCCGCACAGCCACAATGTCTCTACATTGCACGTTCCAATTCCCCTCAGCATCTACATTGATGAACGCTTTTGTATACGAACGGAGCGATGGACGTAATTCATCACCGATAGTCGAGCGTACTCAGACTAGAATGCACACGACACGTTACTCCTCGACCGAAGTGACAAGCACCATATTCAGTCGGAATACTGATATATAGCTATTTTACGAATACATATCCTATCTGGATGCACGGTTCAATGGATTCCAGCAAGTTTCAAAAGAGCGCTGGACAGTCCCGTTTTACCCGAAGCGCTTTGCGAAAATTTTTGCAACTCAGCTTTAGCAAGTAATCGGAGCCTGACTTTAACTGTGATTCACTTCAGAAGTTTCCTTACAATTCTTTGGCAGATTTTTATTAACAGAAATTATCTTATCTATAGACAAAACCAGTCAAAAAAATAAAATTTCTTTGGTATTTAACTCTAATTCCTAAAATTTCAGCATACAGCATCCTTTGAAGAATGACACCGACGAACGGTGAGGGTCCAGAGCCGCCAAAGATCGTGGTGCTGGACGGCGGGTTCTCCACGCAGCTGTCGTGTCATGTGGGTCACGTCATCGACGGGGACCCGCTCTGGAGCGCGCGCTTCCTCTATACACACCCCGACGAGGTCGTTAACACCCACCTCGACTTCTTAAGAGGTAAAATTTTATTCATTACCTTATCTATCAAAAATAATTTAAGAGCCTTATTTTTAAACAGATTTTCCTCTACGAGAATCGAGAGATAAATTACCTAATGAGGCGTGCATTGTGTACGCGGAATAAAAATTTCTATCGGTGTACCTACCTACATACCTACCTAACAATGTGCAATATAAAGGTAGAGCTGCTTGTGTTTTCTTAAAAGGTTACAGTTTTCCGAGAATATTCTTCGTCGTAAGTAATAATAGAACCACTATCATTATAATAATAAATTTGTGCTTTATTATGCTACGTGGCACAGTGCGCATCATCGAACGTCTTGCTAGAGAGGTGGGCTGACACGTCACGTGTCAGAACTAATTATGTAAATAAATAGTATAAACACCCACTTTCACAACCGCTTATGCTAAATTCGAAAACTGTTCTAAAATCCAATACTTACTGGTAAGTAAGTAAACAAAACATTAGCATCTGAACTTTAACACCCACTATCTAAATACGCTAAGTTCTAGTATTTTACTGACAGGAACTGCAGTTATTCTCCAACACGTTTGAATGAATCGAAACACAGTTCAACAAAAACCGCAAACGACTACGAAGTTACACAAATACTTACATAGACCCGCAAAACGTTGCGGCTAAGTACAAGTGTACATGCGTGTTTTGACGAATTACACGTTAGGTCGCTTTTAGCTCGTCATGTTCATGCATCTGACAGCGAGAGTGCGACCTCGTCTCGTGTCATCGTCCTCTGAAAGCGCTTTTCTTCGCCACAAAACGGACCGTTTCTTTTCATAAGGAAAAGCTGAAAAGTGTCTGCAAGCAAATAACTCCCTGGAGGGAAAAGCCTACTGCCTTGCTTTGGTGCCTCTTATAGGAGAAATAACGCGAAAAAATATAAAATATGACCGCGTGCTTTGTGGAAACATGAACGCTTTGCACTTTCGTCTCGTTGAGAACGCCGGACATAGGATAGGAGACACTATCACTACCGAACATGATGTTCAGATGTGCGTACATGGCTATTATTGGCTATATTAAGCTATACTATCACAGTAATAACATTCATTATCAGAGTCTAACATGTATTATACAGTGTTACGTAAACTGCAGACAGATTATGTACAATGTAATCCATAACGTCGCAAGCACACATATTTTGCCGGTAAGTCGCAGCTGTTCCGCTGTGATTATTATGATTGACGCTGTAGCAAGTTGGCAAGTGATGCCGCTATTTCTCCCTCATCTACTAACTACTTCACATTTGCATAGTACAGGCTCGGCAGGCGGCAGGAGGCGCGGCTCCGCTCGCACAGCCGAAGGCGCCTCGTATACAAACTACAACTCCGGAGTCTCCGGATACACAGCGTTGTTGTCATTAATCACCTTGTCTGTCTAATACCTTTCCATTCGCAAGCCGTGCGCCGTCTTCTATTTATTACATAATTATTTTCTTCGACAGAGAACGGTTCCTTTGCCGACCTCGCCTCCGTAATATTGAACAAGCCGGGCTCGTGTTGCATTACTAAGTTTTAATAATATTAATTGTTTACGCCTCTTAGCCGCACCCCGCTCACAGTCCGTTATACTAACAAAGTTCAACTTTAGCCATATTTATTGAACTAGTTTCGTAATACCGGCTTCGGAGTATGTGGAATATGAATTAACGTTGACAGGAAAAGCGTGAAGATATCGGTAGCATGGTTAAAAACATTAATCTGGGGATTCATTTGTTTTCATTAAAGAGCAGCCTGCGTTAATGTGATTAATGCGCGCAACGTTATGACTGTTTGCGGCTATAAAACGTGTTTTATGATTATTTTGCAGCGGGAGCAGATTTAGTAATAACGAACACTTACCAGGCGTCGGTGGAGGGGTTCGTGGAGCACCTGGCCGTGACGGAGGAGCAGGCTTCCGAGCTGATCGTGCGCGCCGTGGAGCTGGCCAAGCGCGCGCGCACGCAGTACCTCGAGGAATACCAGGACTATGTGCAGAACGGCAAGTATCTACGGCCATACATTACAATATACGGGCCTGAATGGCGTGACATATTTCATAAATGAATACCAGGGGTGGCAGGCCTCCGCAGTAAATGGGAGACTTTAAAAGATCAAATGAAAATGACTAATGGTTCCATGGCCAGTGAAATTACATTTGTAGAAGTACAATATGTAGATGTTTTTAATTAAAAATATCTACCATGCGAAAATGTTGAATGTTGACATTTTAAGTTGTTTGAATACCTACATATGTTTTACCTACTACAATGAATAAGTAAAATATGCATAATTTATCTACCTACGTACGCATTAAAATATATGCTTGACATATTATTTTATAAAACCAAAATGTGTAGAAAGACAAGTCTTCTGATTTATGCTAACAGCCACAAAAGAGCAAGGTAGATTTTTTTAAATATACCCAAGATGACACTCTGTCAAACGAAAAGCGATGTAACGAAAGTGCCCTCGGAGCAAATATCTAATTTTAACAATCATTTCTCAAGTCCTCGTTCATTTTCTAGTAAACAGGCAAATAGCCTATAAAACCACTCGAGAATACGCTTTTAAATCTTTATCACGGGTTTATCATGTACTTTATGACCGGTATAACTTTTTAGAATGACAAGTGGCTATTTAGAATGTAATAGAGGTACCTATACCTCCACCTGTTTTTAAAATGAGTTTCGGTAGGTACTAAACACAGAGATTCTTGAAACAAGGTAAAGTCAAAGGTATAGCAGATGTAATTCATTATTTAAATTTATAAAATTTCAAGAATGTTTGTGTTTTGCTGTAAACAAAGATTGTAGGGTCCACGTTGGCGAGGGTCGGGTGCAAGCACGCATTAATTACACTTTGCAAGGGTTGGAAGTTATGTGTATTCGCGTAGACTCGTAGAGCATAGCTCTAGACATATTATACACAGTCAAGAACTTGGTATATTTATGGTAAGTACTTACTTGTTCCATTAGATCGTGCCCCGCTGATCGTGGGCTCGGTGGGGCCGTATGGGGCTCACCTGCACGACGGCTCGGAGTATGATGGCAGCTACGCAGATACTACCACTGTTGAGGTAAGCTATTTAACATATATTTGAAATACTAATGACCAGGGCTTGGAAGTTGGAACCGGCACCAAAAGAACAGGTTCTGTACCGGTACATAACGGTTCTTGTTATTTCGTTACCTGGGTACCGGTTCCAGACGTATACTGGTACTCCACCTAACAAGTAACGGTACCAAATTCAGGTACTCGGCATGTACCACAAATCTCATATTTGTACGAGGAACTTCGTACGGTTGGCCACCTAAAAGTTATTTTTCTAATGCCTATCAATCATCCTTTTCACTTAATACTTATATAAATATTTGTTTGGTAACGGTTTTGGTACCGATCCAGTACTGATACTGATTAGAAATATCAATAGGTAGTACATGTACCTACTACGTTTCGTACCGGGTACCAAAAGTACAGGTATGTACTACTCTGGTGCCGCTATCACACCAAGGCCAATGGTACCGGTTCCCAAAAATACTGGTAATTCAAGCACTGTTAATAACATGCAATACTAACAAACCGTCTTATTCAATATAAAATGAAAACAATATGAGATACCCAATTTATACAAAAACGAAAAAAAAACAAGCACAAATTGTTATTTTATTATAGGTAGTAAAATCACCTGCTCGGCAAGCACAGATTATGTTCTCTTGGAACGTCTTCTCCGAATAACTTATTAAATTTTTACGTAACTTCGTTATAGATCGCATAGAACATGAAGATAGATAGGTTACCTGCAAACCTATTAGGGCCAATATTCTAGACATTGTATATAGAAAAATAAATAGTTATCTTGGTAAATAAAATAAAACTAGTCGCTTAGATGTTATTAATAATTAATGAATTTGGCCGGCGCGAAATTGGTCCTTTGTCTATTTCTATACCTATATTGTCACTGAGTGCTTTTAGGGCGGTAATCGCTTGAATCGATCTTCAAATGTTAAAGGTAAAGCTTTCTAACTAAAAGCTCTGAATTCACTGAGCGAGTATTTTTATTATTCTACATTAACTATGCTGTTCGATTTTAGGGTTCCTTTTCGTTAATACTATCTGTAAAGCTATATCAGGTAGGTACCTACCTATAGTCACTGTAAAGGCTAATATATGCCGTTATTCTTTTTTGTGTATCCTTAGGCTACATTGTGTTCTTGATTGGAGACCGCGAATCGGCAAATGGTAGCACGCCCTCAGGCTAGGTGTGCGGCCGACTTGGCAGGGTGGCTGGTAACAACTTTATCTATGTCCAGCAAAGTACTGCTGTAGGCTGATGATGCTCATTAAAATATGAGTCATTGACCAGAAGGCCAATTCCCGTAATTAAAAACGTTCAAAACTAGTCGCAATCTCATCTCAGCGACTATCAATGTCAAAAAACTTGTCAAAAATGTAGGGAAATTAGAGCTATTATTGACAGATTGAGACTGAGAACGTTTTTAATTACGATAATTGCTCCTCTGGCCAGTTTGATTTGTTGCTAAACATCGCAAAACAGAAGGAACACACAACATTACTCGCTAATATATTACCTATACATAGGCAAAAGTTACCTTTTATCTGTTTATTTACAAAGGTAGGTACTAACATAATATAAAATTACCTATATTTACACCTCCTATCCATCAAAAACCACGGTTAGTTATGAAGTTATTGTTCGTCATTGTCGTGGCTAAAGCTTGAAAGAATCTAAAAGGGAAACACTATAGGTAGGTACTTTACTTCACCCCACCACTCCCCAACTCAGGTACCTATTAGATAACCTGTTCTTTCTCGGCAAAATTGAGACGATTTTCATGAATCTGCAGGCAAGCTACATATTTTCATCAAATAAATTTTCGTAGCTAGGAAATCGTTTTTGTAAATAGATAACTTAGTGTATAATACATCTATTTTAAAGTAGATAAGCTAATAAATCTAGAATCGAAATAATAAAATGTTAGATAAAAATAAAAACTACTAAATCAGGCGCTCGATCATTTCTGCGGAACCCAAAGAGCCATGAATGCATAGCCTAATAAAGGCCATTGAAAGCGGCGGCTAAATCGTAAAGAGGGCCGTAAAGTTGCCTGCAAATTAAAATTTACATCGGCAATATGAAAAACTCCACTCCATTTCTCTTGTTTTTTTTCCTGTACCGACAGCATTTGACTGGGGTGGACAGTTAATTAACGAAACCTAGAACAAATGGCTATCTGAAACAAACATGAAGTAACTAAATGTGCGCCTTAATTAATTTGGAGTTGTCTTATTGTTTTTTATTAATGCCTTGTTTAGTTTTGAATTATCATCATTACTTGACGAATTTAATAATGCAGAATTATTTTCTAACATGATCATAACCTTTGTTACTTAGACTATGAAAAATTGGCACCGACCTCGGATCCAGGCGCTGGTTGAGGCGGGAGTCGACCTCTTGGCGTTGGAGACGATCCCTTGTCAAGAAGAAGCTGAAATGTTATGCGACCTTCTTCGAGACTACCCTCACATAAAGGCTTGGATCGCATTCAGTTGTAAGGTAAGCGAGTAAGCTGAAACATCTATCTAAGTATAATTTCAAATTCCTGAAATTTTCAGTAATATGGGACTTATAAGAGCATAAAGAAACCTTTCCAACCATAACCAGGCTCGTCTATTCAAAGCTTGGGATCGATGAGTTACGTAATAGCTCCGATAAATTCTCCATCCTGCACCAAACCAATTTTGAAATTCTAAAATAACGAAAATCATGATTTGTGGATGCGTGGTATTGACATGTTGCGTTACTGGCGTTGTATGGGCTTTCGAAGGGTTATTTATTTTTGTACATAGATATCTGAATAAAGCGGGTTGGCGCACCGTGAATATCTAGGTACGAAATATTCAAATCGAGTTTGTTATTCTGTTCGTACGAGTCGCACGAATCGGGAACAAAAAGCCGATCACCTTGATAAAAGATTTGATAGAAAATTTTGCTGCGTGAAAAACATTTTGTTTTCAATAGAAGCACCTGATTTTTTTTTTTACATATTGTATTACCATAGCAACGGTTTAATCCAAATCTTTTAATAAAATATAAAGTAGGTAATACAGGATTGCTGGCTTTTAAATCACTAGGTAGGTAGTATAAACTTTACAACTTAACTGGAAAGCCTATAGCTGCCTGGGCTATTTGCTAGTCAACGGCACACTTACAAGTATCGCTGTAAGATTCCTCATCTAGCGAACTTTTACAACTTTCACGAAACGATAAGCACTTTCGAAACATTGTAGCTACCGCTATTGTTGTTTCGTATTCTTTCCTAGATTGACGAATCTTTGCATTTTACTATCACAATACAGTGAGAAATTCCGCTTATTTACCAATACTGACTATAATTACTGTTAACTTTCTTTTTTACAGGACAATAAAAGTATAGCTCACGGCGAAAGCTTTCAAAAAGTCGCAAAGAAATGTTGGGAAGCGAACCCTGACCAGCTCGTCGCCGTGGGAGTGAACTGCTGCACGCCGTCCTTTGTGTCGAGCCTCGTGAAAGGCTTCAACGACGACCGGCCACACGACCCCATTCCGCTTATCGTTTACCCCAATTCGGGCGAAAAATACAACCCTCAAATAGGGTAAGATTTCCGGCTAGGATAAGTTACTTATCTACGGTTTAGTTTGTATATTCCCAAGTAAATGTAATTGTCAAGATTTCTGATTCTAATTTAGGTGAAACCGCTAATGAAATTAGATCATACCTACTTAAATTCTGGCTGCCGAGCTAGCGTAACACAACAGTGACTTCACATTTTATCCGCAAAATGGCTAGTTCGCAGCGGTGACTACGTAGAGTCGTAGACCGTAGCACAACTATGTGCTACGACGCTACGACGTAGCTTCAGCTACGAATTACCCATACTGCCTTCCCTAAAAAGTATACACTGGAGTTGGACTTATTTTTGTTCTAACAGAATTATTTGAAAAGATATTAAGAAATTAAATTAGTAGAACTGGCTAACTTTGCCGGATTCTGCGTCTCAGTTTTGAATTAACAAAAACTAAGCTTCTTCCAAAGTAAGACCGCTTTCTAATAGTATTGTAACTGTAACTTTTTCAATGTCGCAGGTGGATAGACCGCGACAAGTGCGAGGCAGTCGAATTCTTCGTCCAGGAGTGGCTGGATCTGGGCGTGCGGTACGTCGGCGGCTGTTGTCGCACGTACGCCGCCGACGTGTCGCGCATACGCAACCAGGTTCACTGCTGGCGGGACCGGTGGCGCTTCCAGGCGAAATACCCGGACGCGCAGAACAACAACGCTACTGAGTAGACTGTACTACGGTTCATAGTTCCTTGGCGGTTCATTAAGAAACATCATTTATGTATCTACGTTGCAGTGTACTAAAAAAGAGGCCAACTAATATGTTTTTTTCTCGAATATGCTCACTGTTGCATCCCATGGCTCGGAATATCAGGCGCAGACTACCGCTGAACGTATTCATTTGACGAGTAGGTACATAATATAAAATGTGTTTGTAAAAGAGCACCTAATCAAGAACTGCCACTACTTAGTTATAAAATATTATTTAAAAAATTTATGTGCCATCACCTTAATTTGTAAGAAGTAAGTAATACTGTTACAAGTGTATACCTATTTTTGAATATTATGTAAAAAGCAAATAATATTTTTATGCAAGAGTTGGTATTTATTTTTATTTTAACATAGCTTAACGACGGCCAACAGTTATTTTAATGAATAATTAATTATTTAGCCCTGGTCAGGTTTATTAACAAAACAAGTTTTTTTATGAATAAGGTTTTTTATTTTGAGAGTTTCTTTTAGTGCCTACTCCTACTACTTTTACCTACCTATTGGGTGCTGGCAATTTTCTTGAAAAAAGGAATTTAAGTGTTTTTGTTTTTTTTTGTTTTCCGGACAAATGTCTACTATATGCGGATGTTTGTCAAGTTCGGCCAGTTTACTTTTCATAGGTGGAGAGGTTTTACAAAACTAAAGAATACTTCTTTTATTTCTTCGTTAGTTTTGTTACCTAAATGAAACTATGAGCACACAAGAATTCACTTACTTAGCTAAAAGGTTTGTAAAGACACATTTAGACAATTAACATACCTACATTTATAAAGGAAAGTAGGTATAATAAAAATAAACGTGTCTATACAAAGTTCTCCACCCCGAAAGAACCCATAGGTAGGTACGCAATACGCGAATACGTAAATTATCTTTTGAATCATTTCTTAGAGTGCCAACCCGTTGTTTATCTCAACTAAGAAGTTATATCAATCAGGAGAACCAACAAAACATAACTCTTGGCCGTAGCTAGTTGAGAAACTACATTGGTCAGTCAGGTGCCATTTATATCGCGTTGTGTTCCGATTTATAACTAACGTCCTCTGTTGAAATTAGGTACTTACTGCGGTCTGTGAAATTGAAAGGTCACTACAAAGTGAACACAAATCCTCAAAGTTATGCTCTCATAATGGCTCGAGTTAATAGATTCGCATGTCGCGTGTACAGGGTATGTACCGATAACAATAGAATTTCTATTGTGTCTGCTAATTAGACATGCGACGGGATAGGTAGGTACCTATTCCAGAATAAATGATTCAATTTAATTTATGAATGTGATGGATGGGATAAATTATTATTGGAACTGGGTAGTGTGTGCCTACTGGGTAGCTTTACCTAGGGGGAACCTAAAACCTGGGTTTATTAATTGAAAATCAACCCCAACATGCGGGGTCAAATCGTATCAGACATCACACGCTCCGGTCGGTCGCCCCAACACAAAAACTCATCTTCTTTTTTGCATCAACTTGTTTTTTTTTTAATCCTAGAGTTTTGTTACAAAATTGAACCTTCGTTTTACGAGGTAACGCTACACTACCCGTGTTAGATTCCATAATTAAATACCTTTTGTAACAACTCTATAGATTGGCCGGCAGGACCAAAAGTAGGCCTACGTATAAATAGCCGAAGTTATTGTTGTGATGACATTTATGCCAAGTTATAAATCAGTAATTATGTATTAAAAACATCATCGATGAAAGTTATTAATACATTTTCAATGACTTGCTGAAATGCATTAGCGTTGTTAGGTACCTACCCATTCATTAGCGATTAAGCTCCCGTCCGAAATAAACAGACGTTAAGTGAGGTAGCGTGAACGGAGAACTTTTAATTCTTGACTTCAAACCCGTCGTTATTTATGTACAAAAAGGTAGGTAGGTATGCAGAAGTGCGAAGGAGGCTCCAACAGTAAATTGAAAATTAAATTAAAAACGGTAGCGTTTGTTGTTGGTCATGCCGAGTTGCCGGAGCGACCGCGATGCTCGTTTTTATTTGCTGCTACACAAGAAATAAAAACATTCTGGCATTTTATCAGCTAAAGTAGGAGAAATGGTCGGCTAATTGGATCGACTTCTTTTATCTAAAAGTAACTTAGTAACTGCCAGAAGGTACCTACAGAGATACCGAAACGGTGCCACTCGGTAACAAGGTCACTCATTTCTCTCGTGAGATAGGTATGAATTTTCATTCGTACCTAAGCCTTTTCGTGCACATTACCGCAGCCATGAATGTAATTTATTTCAGTTTAGTGAGTTCTCGAGTTCGATTCCCAAGACAGGCAAGTGCTGACTTAAGAAATAGGGGAGTTGGAATTGTGCCCGATAGGCGATGGCTGGAAGGTAAGTGTTTAATTATTCACTCAACCTTCATTAAAACAACTTACTAGAAATACTAGGTACCATTACCTAAGTAGACAAAATAAGTATGTAGGTACTGAAGAATAGGTAGCTTTACGAGCTCTGCACCCCTAATTGCGTAACACAATATCAATCGAAATCTGAATTATTTTGAAGCAAATTGCTAATATGGATTAGCAATTTGCTTCAAAATGATTCTGCTGCTTCATAAGTTCGAAAAATGTTTGTCTGCCCAACACTTAAATAACGCAATGAATGACGTTGAACTGTCAAAATGAAACCGATTCCGATTGATAATGTATGTCTACAGTAGGGTACATAAAGGAATGTGTCATCAGTGAAATTTTGATTTCAGGTTGGAGTGTGCGGCATGTCTCTTTATGACACGGATTTAAAAAAAACGAGTACCTACATATAGTGTTCCCAATATATCATTAGGTACCGAATTGTACTAGGCAGTCTTCCAAACATTCCCTACTACTCTAATAGCACAGTACCTATAAGACTGTGCTATTGAAGTTTTCATTCATAAAATTCTTTTGAAAGTTTAAACCGACTTATGTCGCTGACTGTACCTACTTTCACCCTTCCTAACCTTTTGCCGGGATCAGAAGCCGGACAGTTTGTTTAATAAAAATATATTTAATCACGTATTGGAGCCTACAGCGACCTTTGCTTACCTGACCCATAAGTAATTGCGGGAACGCTTGACATTCGATTCGCCGGGCGTGTGGGGTCTGCATCATGTATTTCAACAAGCTCGTATCGCTGTTTTCTAGGCACTCCACATACATTATTAGAACGTGTGAGGCTTCTCGCAGTTGTTTCTCTCTATTTCCAATACTAGTAATAACTGATGCGTGAACAGTAGCAGGCCAAACATTTGTGTGAGCACCTTTTTGTATCCAGGTATCATTAATAAGTACCGGTTAATTTGGCTACCTATTTTAGTGTACCTCCATCAGGTATAAGTCAACAGCGAAGGGCAACTAGCAATCTGTTCGGATTTAAAAGAGTATTCTAACATTATGAATATTTTAACTGAACTGGTAACTGACTTTCTTTGCTGGCTGTACCTACGTGCAAAAAACGTACTTATCTTACGTTTTTTACCTACCTACTAGGTAGGTAAGTACCTCCTAGGTACTTAGATATACACTATACAGGAGGAATATCTACGCTAGGAACTGAAACTGCACTGAAATGTATGGTACAGCTAATATTTTTTTTAATAACCGACGATAAAATTCAACGCAGGGGAGTCCAGATTCATTTACTGAATCCAAGGATGTCCCCTGCCACGGTATTTTGAATTTCGCGGGCTACATTGAAGAAATCGCTCGATCACTCAATTCAGAAGCCGGTGTGAGTGTGTCTAGCTCTACAAGATTGCAGATAGGCATCCTCTCGAATGAAGGGTTTCATAAAACATACAGAGTCATGAGCGACTCACTACCCCGTATTATTTCGAATAATAAGTACCTAGGTAGTTGCCTATTAAGGCAAGCCAAGCATCACTTATCTATTTAGTTATACTGAGAACGCAGTGAACTGCACCGGAAACGTTCAAAAGTAGGTGCTTTACACCGCAGCATTCCTCCGTGGTTGTGTGGTACGCCTACGTTGGCGATGCACCTCGATGAGCGCCCGTTGAACCGAGGCACCCATCACCACTCGAACATATGTTAGTAGGCTAAAATAGCCAAATAGGCACTAGGCACCCGTTAGTTGCAGGTAGGATATCGTTAAATCTATAATGAGTCATATATATTTGCGTTGGTCCTGCGCCATTCCAACTGTAATGTGTAGGCACAGTCAGCAACAAAAGTCGATTAACACTTCAGTGTTTTTAATCTCGGTTATTGAGCAAAATATACTGTACTGTACATATTATTTTCACTACAGTTAGGTAAATTAATGCAGGCCTTGTGTAACTCGTGTCCTATGTAGGTAGGTAGATGAATATTATGTCCAATTTCCATTTCGGGTGTTTTTAATATCGTGCGGATTTCATCACGCACGCGGGATTGGCCCGCATGCGGAAAATTTCACGCAGCGTGAGACACGCAAGCCCACGATTTAGTTTTCTGCGGGCTGCCATCATGCATTGTGGTTGTGTACAGAAAGCGTCACTATGTCCTAACCCCTCAAGTTTTAAAATGTTACACTGCTACAACATTGAATTCCTTACGAATAATCTAAAGAATACTTCAAAAAGAGTCCATTGTGTTGACTCGGATTCGAACCATCGCATCACCGAACGTCGTCATACTCATACCGGCAGTTTGACGAACTAGCCAGCGAGCCCATACGAATTGCGATGAAATTGTTATCTACTATCGGCTGAGTCATTATATCTTTAGGTCCCTGTCTAATCGAAAGATGTTATAATTTGAGGGTATCCATTAATTTTACTTACTTACGTTGTCTTTATAAAATTAATCCATACCTTCAAGTTAGAACTTTGTATACGTTCACTTAAAACGGCGAAGAGTAAACGACTACTATTTATCAATTATTTTTTTAAATGATTTCTGATTTTATGAGAACTAAAATAGTTGTTCTGTTTGTTGTAAAATAAGATCATAGTTTTGTTAAATAATAGCAATAATAAATATTAATAAATGATTAATAAAGTATTTTATTTTTCTTGATTTTTTAATTCTTTATAAATAATTACTACTTAAAACAAAATAGAAAAATATATCAAAATAATATAATGAACAAAAAGCACATTTCGTGCCTATATAGGATTTGAACCTCCAATCTTATGCACGGTAAGCGGTCTTGAAACCTCCAGTCTATTTAGACGATGAATAAGTTGTCGTAAATGTTAACCCTATTATTGTTGCTTGTCGTCGCAAAAGTATTGTTTTATTGAAAAAAACAATAATAAAAACAGAATTAAAAAAAAAAAACTTACTTAAACTTATTTATTCACTAAAACAATACATTATTTAAAATAAAATGTTTTTGCAAAATACAAAAACCAACTTGGGCCTATCACGGATTTGAACGCACATGTCTTTTGGTGGGGTAACTACTTAATGCAGCTGTGTGTACAATGAACTACAAACTCAGAAAATTATTGATCATATACCTACTTAATTTATAAAAGACGGAATAAGAAGACGAGATCACAGTATGGCCTGTTATTTGAAAAAAGGATTCTTGCTGGAACGTTGTCACACACTATGGCGAAACTTGGTGCTAGTTCCTTTAATATTTCTTTCCAGGCAGCGTCTCTAGCATCTCTGTTTTTATATAATTCATGGGATTAATCCCATAAGCACGGCCGCAGATGCACTTCAATTATAACACGTTCTGTGTCAATTTTCATTTTAAATGTGACTGTACTACGCGCGCGTGCTCCCCGCATGACAGTAAAACGCACACTAATTTTCATAGAAGTGCTCACGCGCGCGGAGTCCCCGCGCGGGGCTGTTGCCACGGATCACACCCCGCGTCCCGCGTGCGTATTCCACGCTTTACAATAAATACTTGTATAAAAAGGACACTTGCGGGTGTTACGCATGCGGGGCAATCCCGCGTGCGTGATGAAATCCGCACGATATTAAAAACACCCTTCATTGAGACTGGCGTGCGCAGCTGGCTACCTACTACTGAATTCTTGTATATTCCGACAGCTCTTTAAGAGAGAGGGACTGATATGTGAGTGGTTATGTAATTGATAGATATAGGGCTAGTTCTACAAACAAGGGAATAAAATTGAATTATTTTCGGCCCATCGTTTTTTTTAATGTAAATCATTTTAAAGTTAACTATTTTATTAAAACATGATGGAGTAATCTAGAATTGAAAGGGTCAGTCAAAATATTGATTAATTTAGAAGTTATAGGCATTTTTCAATTTGCAGAAGACAGGGAAATGAGAGTAGATACAGGGAAGTGACTCTAGAAGATTGTTTGATCTTAAAATCGACTTGACAGTAAACGTTGTAGTAAATACTAGTAAATATGATATTTATTAAATAAATAGAACAGTTTATATGCAAAAATAAATCTAAACGTGTACTATAATACCATCCAGGGAAGTGATAATTCAGACAAGATAATGCTGTCGTTATAAAGAAATATGAATTATGAAGAATATTAAGTTTTCTTTATTAAACGAAATGAGGCTTGATGGTGTATTCATCATTTATCATCATCATTTCAGCCGAAAGAGGTCCACTGCTGGACATAGGCCTCCCCCAAGCACCTCCACTTCGACCGGTTTTGTGCTTCTCGCATCCAACGACTTCTTGCGGCCTTCACAAGGTCGTCGGGTCCACCTTGTGAGACGCCTTCCAACACTACATCTCCGCCACTCCAGAACCTTTCGGCCCCATCGGTTATTTGTTCTACGAGCAATGTGCCCTGCCCACTGCCACTTAAGTTTGACAATTCTTCGGGCTATGTCGGTTACCTTGGTTCTCCTGGGGATCTCTTCATTTTTGATTCGATCACGCAGGGAATCTCCAAGCATAGCCATTGCCCTTTGGGTGACCTTTAGCCTTCTAATAAGGCCCATTGTGAGCGACCACATTTCAGTGACTTATGTCATGACTGGCAACAACCCACACTGGTCAAAGACTTTCGTCTTGAGACTGCGGTATGTGGGACGAGAAGATGATGTATTAGCTCTCATAAAATCTACAGAAGCTTTTTTACAGCACATTTCTTTTTTATAGTGTTTACTGGATCTCTCCAGCCATGCTTTTTCTACAATAGTCGTTTTTCTCGATCCGTCATTTCAGAGATAGTCTTTCTTATACTTGTGTTTTCTCTCATTTTCTCCTTTTTTTCTCAATATTTCTTCTGTAGTCTGCGATTTCCCTTTTGGTTTACTCATATCGGTTCTATAAAGAACTTCGAAATTATTTTCGGCTCTTAAATTATTGGCAAATATAAGTAAAAATAGAATCACATACATTAAAATAACGAAAAAACAGTAAAATTTAGGAGTTCTTATGGCCAACATTCGTCTCCTTCATTAGACCAGCTCAATGGTAACGTAATATTGCATTGTCACCTGACCTAAACAGGTGTACAAAATTTCAATTCGATTGGACCCTGGGAAGTTGGTCAAATTTTACTTGCAAGATTTGACCCATACATATTAACAAACTAACGCACACGGCAAGTTAAATAAAAGCTTGTAATAACGCAGTGCACATTTTATTTAGTGCCAACAGCCACAGAACAAGCCTTTTATCACTTCTCTGGAGTGTTCTCATTTCCCTGTCTATGTATTTACAGGGAAGTGATACACACGGAAGTGATATTTTGAATGTTTTTTCCCTAAATCTAGAAGATTGCTTTATTTTATTACAATTAAAATCTCCATAAATCTTTAGTGCAACTAAAATACATACTTACAATGTATTAAAATTAAATAATATTTTATAATTTAACTGTAAATACGTACCATGTGAGTGAGAATTTGACTGACCCCGAACGCAAATGTCACCACTAAACGCACGGACACGACCCGATCGCTGCTCGAATGAAACAAAACACAGCCGTTACATGCTGTCGTCACCCCTTTCTTTCTATTGCCCGAGCGGCAACGTTACTTACTATTCAATTTCAAGGTGATTTTAACAAACTTTTAGGTGACAGGGAAGTGATACTCAATACGCGTCGCCTTTGTAAAGTCGACAATATTCGGAGAAAATAAGAGACCATAAAACTGTTTTAGCGTTTTATGGAAACCTTATGTATATGATTATTATCTTATAATAAAATTATTCTACTAAACTGCTTTTTAAACCTTATTACATGGTCTTATATTTTGCATTTTGGAATGTCGCCCCACAGGGAAGTGACAATTTTGCCCCTTTTTATGTAAATTTATCGTATAAATATTTGCTTGAGAGAAATGATTTTTAGTGCCCAATTAGAAACCAATATAAACTTTTATTTCATAGTGTCAATTAACACAAATATATAATATATATTATTCTACGACCTGAGCCAACCATAATTCCCCAATTTGTAGAACTAGCCATAGGCCTAAGGATGAGCATTCGGTATATTTCCGCACCAATCGTACCTATATCGATAGTGTCAAATAATTAATGTAGGTACTTACGAATACCTAAGTATTTATTTCATCAAAATAAGGACTATCAAAAGTACCTACCTACTCAACCATCATCATTATCTGCCTAGCCTTTTCCCAACTATGTTGCGAGTCGGCTTCCAGTCTAACCGGATGCAGCTGAATACCTACCTATAGCCGAGCGACTGCCTATCTGAGGGACCATTCTCGTAATTTTAAGAACGTTTACGATCCCATCTGTCAACAATACCTTCCCTACATTGTTGACGTGTGCAAGCAGAAAATGCAACTCGAAACCCTGAAGACCGTCCGATCAGAACCAGGCCCGTGCCGGACGGCGCGCGCGTACGTGTTCCACGCGCGCCTCAGAGATGTCAGCATCGAGCCCATAGGGCCGAAGCCTGCCGGGTCAGCGGGATTGTCCGAAAGGGTTACCGCTGGCCTAATAAGTACTTACTTAAATAAAAAAAAAGAATTTTCCTGCTGGAAAAACGGAATTATACCTTCCACTTAAATCACTCTAGAAGCTACATTCCTGCTGGGGTAACGTACACATTTTTGACATTGATTGTCACTGAGATGAGATTGCGACTAGATTTTGAAAGTTTTTAATTACGAGAATTGCCTTCTGAACTCCACCACCCAGTAACTGTGTCCCAGTGACTGTGGTGACACAATACCCGTTAATAAGACGTTGACAGAATTTCGGGCTTTTGACTGCCTACCCGTACTACCCGTAGCGCCTGTAGGTAGTAGCTACCTACTCAATCAATCTTAACCTCAAGTACGTATAGCAAAATATAGCAAAACCAAAAAGGGGTTTTAAAATAAAACATAAAATCATTATTATTTTAAAGTTTAATTAATACTTCTTAAAAAATCGTTAGCATTTACTTTCTTTCGAATCTAACAATATGTTTCTCGACTGCAAAGTAGCAATGGCAAGAGTTCGGTCGTGTTTTTCTTCGCTCAACTGTAGTTGTAAATTCTTAACTTCCATTTTCAATGTTTTCACTTCGTTCTGCAACCGCATGACTATCGTCCACAAACTCGGCGAAGCTTGGCTCGACGCACAATGTATCGGCAGCGACGGTGATCTCACCAAAGCCTCTATCGCGGGATTCTCGTCGTCGCATTCTGAAAATAGAATTATATGAAAGTATAAAATGTATATTATCTTACAATTAGCTTTCGATGGATATTTTACCTGATACCCACCTTGTATCAACGCTTGTTCAAGTAATTAACATGCTATTGACTATCTACTGTGTATCATACATTTTACTAGATGTAGACTTTTTTTCCGAGGCGAAAGTCTCATTATCAGATATCATGTCAGTGCAGCTACTGGTATTGGAAATCAATAGAACATTAACGACTAGTTCAAATTGTAGTATTTCTGGCATGCCAACGTTATCTTGTGCTCATTAATTGTAGAATTGATTTCAAGATGTTAATAATAACTACAGTTCCATAGAAAAATATATATAATATTGTACCACACAATTTCGTTAACATATAGGTAAAGATGTAAAGGATATTAGAATCGTAATACATATAGGATAAATGAATATGTTCGAGTAACTTATACCTCATCCGTGTTCAAATTAACTAGTGTGCATTCGTATTTAAAAAGTGGAATCAATATATTCATTTCAAGGACAAATCACGAGAAACATTAAAACTAGACGAGGAACAAGTTGTACAATATGATCCTTATAACGATTATACAAACATTCAGAATGTAATGCAAACTTTTAATAATATCAAATTGCTATGTTATAAGCTAGACAGTAGACACCTCTTAAAATGGGCACAAAAGCAACGAAAACACGTACAATAACATTAAGGTTATTTCATTAACATACCTACATTTATATCTCATTTAGCTAGAAAGTAAATATGTAATACAATAGAGTTTATTTTTAATCATTTAATACAATATTTGACAACACAACACGTATTTTAAAAGAAATTAATGGATTAAATCCAACTCTTAAAAGGCATCAATTTGTTAGTTATAATTATAATAGTTGAATACATAGGTATACACAAATACAAAATTACACACTATATTATTGTTAATAAACTACAAAAATCGAAAAAGTTAATAAACATACATTTCATAATAGAAATGTATTTAAAAATAAATATTGAAATCAGGTAATACCTGTTTAAACTTAACAAGATTTACAACCTGCAGAATTCATCGATCACTCATCGCATTACATTCCTCCAAAAATTAAAAAAGAAAAAATTGCAGACACAGAGTTCACCTAAAAGTGTGTGTCTTACTTCTTGTATCCATAATTATGTGCCAATTACATACTAAATAAAGCCAAAAGGCTCTTCAAATACCCTCCAAATAAGAGTAGGTATCCTTACGATGTCAGATCAGAACAAAATTACCTAGACACAGGTCAGGCATTGTACATTTTGCGCGACCAACAATAAATCGATAGCTTCGTGTCAATGATCTCGCCTAGTGAAAGCTGTGCAATGTCAAGCTTTACAGCCACACGTTACTACTGTTACGAGAAAATATTACGAAGCTAATATACTGCAAGGCATGCATTCTAAAAAAACAATAATTTATTAAATATATAGAAATTGTACCGTAATCTTCGCATTTGAATTTACTGCTTCGAAAATGAAGGATGTACGCAAAATTATTACCACGTAAAAATAATAAATATATGATTGCAAACTGAAAATAAAAACTTTAATTTCAATATTTAATTAAAATTCAGCAGTAATCAGTAAAAGAGGCGAGAGGTGTGCGAACAGCACAAGGCGGATTTCCAGTTTCCACTTCAATTAATCAGTGCCAGCATATGCTTGACAAGCTTCACTATTTTTAGCTCTTTTCCCTAATGGGCTGTGGGAATAGCGCTTCGTTGAATCAGTTCTTATAATATGCTTGTTGGTGACGCAAATGTGACGTGTGATTCAATAAGAGTATTATGATATCTATAGATAGTCAAATACACCAATGTGACTTTATAATAAATTATAAACATATAACATTGGATAACAAAATTTTGAGATTAATCTTTCGAGACAAATAAATGTTGAAGGACAAAGACATGTATGAGATAAGTGATACAATGAAGCAAGTCAAAGCGTAGGCAGTATTGCAGTTGGCACGGTACAGTAACGTTCGTATGTAAATGTAGCATGAAGTACATTGCGCTATCCTGTTCAATATTAAATGAATGGCACGCGGCGGTCGCTGCTGCCCGCTGTGATTACCCGCCGCACAATCTAATAACTTGCCTCACTTGTCTCTATTAGCCCTAGCCCCTACGAATATATTATGCTCTTTGGTTCCGACTACTTAATTTACTGTTCTGATATAAAATCATCGTCATTCTTGTAGTTGTTTTATCACAATTTCGAGGTGTTTTTAACGAAAGATACAACATTATTTCATGCTAGTTATTTTTGTTTGCGATTTTTTTAAACGTTATTTTATGTCAAAACAGAGGTATTCTATGGAACAAAATTTTCAACAGTAAAGTTTATAAATAAGGCGCAAGTCATATTTATCTACTCGAAATATTTTATACATTTACAAAGTTGTATATTCAACAAAGTAACGACAATTTTAATGGCTCCTAATAGACGTCTGCGTATAAAAAGCACCATTTGGCATTTAATGGATTCAATAATAAATACAACTTCTATGAAAAAATTGCGTCCTTGGCAGCATTCCATTACTGAATTCACCAATTCGTGATTATTTTAAATACGTTTAACCATTTAAGATATTATTTCCTTACAATCTACTACTTGCTATAAGCATAATCATGCAAATTATGCTATAATTTAATAATGCACCACAAAAAATATATTTATAAAATATACAAGCAATATTTAAAAATTACTCTCTCTAATTACTAAATAATACTGCACACATGCATTTGTATATGAAAAATCTATATCAACACAGATAACACGCTTGATCGACCGTTTCATTAAGCCTAAATCGATGGCACTAGCACTAAATTGAAATCAAAGCGAATAGTTTCACACAGCATTCGCCTTGCTTACAACTTGCATTAGATATACTATTACACTTAGTTTATATAATGATCAGCTACATGAAATGAGGATGCGTTTATTCAAATAAAAACAAACAATTATAATATTAGTCAATGGGATCAGCTTTGGTTAAATGTAAAATTGGAAAATGAAACAATGTCAGCAGTCACACCGGTCACAAGATAACATGACGTGGTTAAATACTAGGTAATCCGAGCGAACAGCGAAAAGGGTGATTGATATGTAGGAACAACAATTGAGCATAAAACTACGTTTTCTACTTATGTCAATCAAAATGGTGCGATTTGGTAAGCTGTTTGACAAAAGTGCCACAGCACCAGGTGGAGGAGCGCGCGGAGCGGGGAGCTCGAGGGGCGGGCGCGGCCAGCACGACCCGCAGCGGCGCCAGGCTGGGCTGCGAGCCGCTGCGCCGCTCCCTACCGCACATTAACTTCTGTCTACGCTCTTCGGAACACTCCCACAGATTAGGATTAGAGCGGTTCATGTCGAATTTTCGGTCCGATAGCAGCCTCCTTGTCTCCGGCCCTCGATACAAGTACGCGTCCGCCGCAGAGGAGCTTTTGTTACGCTTTACTTTTGTCGTTTTACTACAGCCGGAATATTCGGGCGTGTTACTTCGCTGGACGGTCGGAAGTTTAGTGTAGTTATAGTGAGGTATGTTAGTAGCGGGTGCGTGATATTGTACTTTACCGAGAGATAAGTGGCCGCAGTCCACTGCAGGTGCGATATAAAGGCAGCCGCATGTAACAAAATAGAAAGATTCAGACTACCAGATCAAGAGACGATTGAGTTTGATAATGTCCTTATCAGATTAGATACTCCGGCATTTGTTTAATGTTTACCTATACACAACAAGCGCAGACTGAAGAGATTCTTGCGATATGTTAGTGACAAGATATATTTTGGTGATGGCAGTAAGAAAATGCTAAAAATATTCAACTACTGAACATCGTATAATCGAGTCTATATACGATACGGATACAAAATATGTAAATAAGTAACCTCTACAACGACTAGCTACTTTGTACTCATACGAACTAAAGATACAATAAATGAAATTGCTATTATTGTTACCGTATCTTCTAATTTGAGAATAAACTAAAACTAACGATATCAGATCTACGAGAGATAATACAGTGAACAAGAGATTATCAAAGCATGCTGCACATGCACTTAGAGATGTGTGCCTGTATAAATACCTATATAAATATGAGAGATACTGAGTATTGTAATAAATTAATATACCTACTGATACACGAAGTGCTTAATTAATAAATATTATCGTCATTACACGAACAACAGCAAACTTGAACAAATATTATTCTCAAGCGCTACTTTTATGACTAGCGAAAAATTTGGTTTCATTTATAAATACAGTTACAGATCTTTCATTCTAAGAACCAACTGATAATACGGTTTCTTGACTTCGCATGTCTCCTCCTTGTCGACTCGAATATCTCCAGCGGAATATTGGGTACTGCATAATAAATACGCTGTGTTAGTGGATGCCTTCTACCTGCTTATAATAATCATTCAATTACTACAACCAGTATGCTATTATTGATACTTTGCAAATAAGTTCTATTATGCATTAATCTCATACTTAGCGATATCGGTCTACTTTTATTGTTGGGTGTATTGCAGAGGCACAAGGGAGTCAATATTATACTTCACAATATTTTTTTTATCCGCCGAAGCAAATAGTTGCTAGTTTAAAATATTATCAATGGTAGGTTCTTTCTACCGTATTTTAACAAGGCTTGCCGTTCATGTGTTACGGTGGAAAAATCAAAGACTCACCTGAACTGACAGCATTCCTGCAGCGCGCCGAGGTGCAGTACGCTTCGATAACTTTTAATATTAGGGCGTCCTCTTCATAAGAATTGGACTTTCGTTGATGCGGCGCATAAGGGTGCGTCGGGCCAATGTTTTCGTCCGAACCCACCGTGAATGATTGCGGCCTGAGAGGCGGCGCCGGCCGTAAACATGTTATGCTCCAACCTACGTGTGCATGGAAGGAAATATTGCAGTAAGTAGACAAATCTTATTTGTTACCAACACATACAAAAATACTGAATACATTCGTCATATAAGATCCAAGTGATCGCATATAGGTAAGGAGTGAATAGTTTCAGATTCGTCGTTTAGAAACATTAGCGGCCCAGATAAGACCTCCGTCGAAAATGTACTGAAATATTATTTGTGTATGGGAAAATCATAAATCAAGATAATCATCGACAAATTAATTGCATGATAATTTTATTTTTACGGATTTTTATGCGAAACACGTGTGGTAAATAAATGAGCATAATTATTTACCTTTATTGCTGTAGTTCGAGCCAGCCGTGTCGATGAAATCAACAGAAGAGAACTTTTTGCCGATAGGAGTTTTATTTGGCTTGGCAGGTGATTGGTCAAGAGAGTCGCATGAATTTAAGAGCCATCGAGCCGACTGATTCTTTTGTTTATTTTTTTGCGTTTGTTGCGTATGTTGTGTGTAGCTTTGATGATTGTTGAATGAGTGTGATCTTTTGTGGTTTGTTAGGCCAGACGATAAATCAGAGTTATTGCTGTCGCTCATGGCCATCTGTTGAAAACAAAATATGTTAATACTTAAACTTCAACTTGTAATGCGAAAGGAAACTCGTTAAAGGTATTAACATTATATAAGTCAGCAAATAGATACATTTGTGCAAGTAGTTTATACAAAAAATTACAAATTTTCTGGAGCAGCACTTGTTCAAACATATATCTTAAATAAGCAAGGGTGTCTAGCGGACACTCGCCAGCTGTCACACTGCAGCATTTCAAATATCAGATCAAAGGATTATAAGTATGGCATTAATATCATTGAGTTTCTTGTATACCAGATTATCTGCTTTTGACGATAACACTACGATAACAGTCCCAGTTCAAATGGGTTTCAATAAAATAAGGAAACCAAACACTTTGCTGTTCAATGTATATGTCTAAATATTGGTGAGAGGAACAGGTCATTAAGCCTTACCATGCATTATTTTCATCTTAATTGGTTAGTATAATTACATGATTTCTACTTGCAGTGATTGTTTTGAAGTTAGTAAGATGAATAAACACAGGCAAGGATGATCAAGTAAAGCACCTGCAACACTGGGGTAACTCTAATGACAGTATTAATCTAATGGTTACAAATCCTCAAGGCATTATTATCTTCAAACCAGTGACACAAATCAGTAGCTCTTTACAAAAGAATAATCCTTGCCTGAGTCGGTGACCACGGTAATGGGTAATTTTGCTTTCATCCACCAGTGTGCGTACAAATCTGAACGATACACCACAAAGCCGCTTTGGGCTTCAGCTAAACCCTTCTGCACTTTCGATAAATCCTCACTGCGAGATCTCGATTTACGCATTTTCGAATTATTCTCATCCATGCTTTGTCTGTTTTCCTTGTTAAAGAGATCCCGATTGCGTGGTGCGTTAGCCCGGGACTGCCTCTGCATATTATTGACTTCGGGCGTTTCACGATATATACGCATATGATAGTGCAAGCTAGGCTTCGATCGTTCTGTTATGTTTAAAGTGCTCCACTGGCAGGGTACAGGTTGACGCACGTTCTTAGGAATCTCAATGTGAGTGCTCGGCTTTCTGTACACTCTTGGCGGAGGATCGGGTTTCAACTTGATCTCTGGCACGTAACGTTCAATGTTGTATCTAATAGAGGTGCGCTTGACTTGCGTTGTTGGTACAGTGGGTACTGCTGCAAACGTAGACGTCACATTCATGTTTGATGAATCCATCACATCTAGACTATTCTCCGAAGTTACACTGGTCACGCAAGATGTTCTAGCAGTGGATCCGAAAGGTGACGTACACCTACATTGATCTTCATAGGTAGCCGCTTCTATTTCAGACAACGTAACTTTTTTTCGATGGTCAGCATCAAAACTGCGTTGCGATAAATTCGTTAAAGAACCTTTTGAATTATCGGAACTTTTGTCGTGAGTGTCCGAATCATTGCCTGTGGTGCCAGAACTAGAGTATTCGTGCATGTTTAACTCCGGCGAGGCTAGATTACAACTTCCCACAACACCTGAATCAGAAGATCGCGGGCTGGGACATATCGATCTATTACAACATTCGCATTTCCTATGCATTTTGTGGTTTTCGGACTGAGAGCTCATTCTATGCATTCTGGCCTCTTCATTTCTGTGGTAATTCTCAGTTTCCACCATTGACCTTGACATAGATCGCCTTATTCTTTTGTCGGAATTGAGCGAATGCTTCCGGAAAGGCACATTGGTGTTCAGATTAACGTTGATTATCTTCATGTTATCTTCCTCGTTTCTAAACATTGGCGGCGGGTCGAGTATTATAGATTCAAAAGGACTGTATCTCTGTTTTGGTGATGGAGGAGCTAAAAGCTGTAATAGATCAGATGTTAATTGGTCATCCGCGATTTCTTCTTCTTCAAGTGTATAACTTTCCTCTGTTGATTTCCAAAGTTTGGTAACTGCTTCGTTTTTTACACTAACATTTGGGAAACTCCGTCTTGTTGGTATAAAATCTTTTTCTTCATTGCCAAGCATATCAATTTGTGTACTGTCATCCATGTTAACTAAATCTTCACAGGCCATGTAAGATCTTACTTCGAAACCGGAATTCTCAGTACTTTCGGAATGTGGCGCAAACGGAGAAAACGTATGCATACCTCCTAGGGCAGATTTCTGGTATTGTTGGCCACTATCAATAGTGTTTATAGTGTGATGAGGTGTCTTACTACCAGTTACACCTTCAAATATATCTCGTGTACAATCTGCGCTGACCATTGATTGACTTCCATCCAAATGCATATCAGCGGCGTTGTCAAAATAGCGTACGTAACCAAAATTACTACCCCAACTACTACATGATGATATCGTTCGCGGACTTTCCATAGCATTCTGTCTCCGCATTTTTGAGCTACTAGCTGCTTCTGCATCAGTACAGCTAGTGCTCGTGTAAGATTCAGTTTCGTCGGTTTCTCTGTCACTATCATCAGAATCGGAATATTCTGCGTCTGCGGCTATAGTGCCATCATCTTCTACTTTTAAACGAATATGATTTTTATGTCTTCTTCTCACCGGCAAGCCTGTTAACTCGAAAGCCTTGGCCCACGTCCTTTCATGTAAAAGTTTGCGTAACATTTGTCTCGTGATAACTTTTTTCTTAACGAGTCTCGCGAAATATTTGGTTAACGAATAGTAAGGTGATGCAGAAGGGTAGCTAGGCGGTGGCAACGTGACGTGATAAAGGCTGCGGCGACTAGTGTTGAGGCTAGACAACGCCCCTTCAGAAGGAGAGCGGGTCAGCTATACAACCAAAAATAAACCTTAGTCTTGTGTATAAACAAAATATATTCTAGTTGGAGTGGCTATTAGACACGTTTAACAGTTCTTTATTGTTTAAGCAAAGTGGGGACATATTTATAAACGGATACTTACATGTGGTAATGATTGAGGTTGACCAGGCTCATGGGCTGGACTGCTGGTGTTAGAGTGCTTCTGTAGCAGGCTCACCCAGTTATCAGCTTCAGCTCTTGTCTGACACACTGCCACAATCGTGTCTATCATTGGGCCACCTATTTCAAATGCATTCTTTCTGGTATCTGTATCATCTAACTTGGAGACTGTGATGCCAGTCAATGGAAGACAACCCTACAAAAAATAAATAAAGTGAATACTTATTTAATAAGTACTAGTGACTCCCCAGCTTCGTTCGGTTTTTACGACTTGACAAAAGATCGAGATTTCTTTAAGGGACGAATTGACTGATTTTTATCAATTTTATTCACTGTTTGTGAGAAAGGGAAAGCAAAATTGTTTGTGATTCGAAATGTCGAGTTTTTAGATAGCTGGAAGGTATTTTTCAAATCCATACTAATATTATAAATTCAAAATTAACTCTCGTCTGTCTGTCTGTCTGTATGTAACCATTTCACGCCTAAACCACTGAACGGATTTCGATAAAATTTGGCAGAGAGATAGACTGCATCCCGGGGAAGGACATAGGATAGTTTATATCGACATACCTCGCGGGCGAAGCCCCGGGCGGAAGCTAGTAATTTATGTAATACTGTCGAATCGCTAAAAACGCCAGTTTTCCGAAAAATTATGCGAAAATGGCGTTTGATCATCAATTTACAAGAAACCACTACTGATTTTGAATGTTAAAATATCATTAACATTATTATATGGTCTACTCGAAGGTGGCTTGGCCACTTGTTTTAATTTCGATACACCTACAAAATATAGCAGATTAATAATTTTAAAAACCTACATATTTTATTTTTAAACCCAGACGAAAATTCTTTTTCGCAAATTAATCTTTAGCAATCCTTTCATTTAAATCTATTTATGAAAATACAACATTGTCAATGAAATGAAATGATTTTATTTTTGTAAGTAGGTTTGTACAAACACTTTTACACGTCAATCATGTTGTTTTTTTAAACTAGATGAAGTCGGCGTTTCCTATCTGACTACTCTGAGAAGAAAGGCCGAAACAAACTCAGAGGTCACAGTCTCTTTTAAAGTCCAGACATAATCTTGGTCAGGTTATATGAAGACCATGTAGATCGATGTCTGAGGTGGTCTTTTGAGGAAAGAACCACACAGATTGAGAGGACCTGTCCAGTCAGTGCACGCATTTGTCAAAAATCGTGCAGCTCAACTCAAGACTTATAGACAATTAGACAATGAGTAATATAAAGCGAAATTAAACATATAATCGAGAGTGCAAGGGATGAAACTATTAACATGTGCAGTGACTGACACGAATGGTTTGGCCCCAAGAAAACTGTACTTAATTTTATGGTCACACAGATAAATCAATAATTTTCAGCATTCTCAAAATTCGATTATAAATTGACAAAAGGGTTTTTTTTCGTGCAAGGACCGTTTTTTTTTTTTGTTAATATAATTACTTATTATACACAGAAACCTTCCAGAATAAATTGTCTAAATGAAGATAAAAACCGCATCAAAATACGTTGCGGAGTTTAGAAGAACAACGCGGACACACAGCCACAGGCACATAACCATGAAACCATCAAAAATATGTATATACATATATCCATACTAATATTATAAATGCCAAAGGGTGTCTATCTGTCTGTCTGTTACCTCTTCACGCTTAAACCGCCGAACCGATTTAGATGAAATTTGGTATATAGTTTGAGTTTTTTCCCGGGGAAGGACATAGGATAGTTTTTATCCCGATATTCCCACGGGATCGACACTTATGCGGCTGAATCCGCAGGGCGCTGCTAGTTGATTATAAATTTTCACAGCATATTTAAAAAGGAACTTACTTCATAAACAAACGCCGACACCCTCTTGCTGACGGACAGTAGGAGTAAAGCAGAAGGGAAGAGGACGAGATAGCGGTCTTGATGCGACGGGCCCACGGCGACGCTGCCCATGTGCAGCACGTCACCAAGAGACGCTAGTTCACCGCCGGGCCAGCCGCGAACCTCACCGGTTACCACCTGAAGCTCCAACTCTTTTTGTCGCCGTAATGCCGCACAACCACTCTGAAAGAAGCAGCTAGTGAGACATATATGTCTTTGTAATTTTTTTCTTTTATGATTTAAATACTGTACCTTTTCAAAGAAATCTAATATGACTTGATTCACTGTACAGTAAGTTAAAGGCATAAAATACTTATTACACACACAAGATATATAAATGCTTTTTATAAAAAAAAAACTTGCATCAAAACATGATTAATGATATATTATGCTTTCAAATGGAACTTACGGCTATATCCTTGTACACAACAGAGGCACGGTGAGTGTCACCCCTATCAGGGTGCGCTTCATGCACATGACGGGCCAGTTCCTGTAGCATTGCAGGATACTTGCCCAATCTACGGAATGGCTTGGATAAGCCAGCTGTCAATACTAGCACTCCTGGACAAACAGCACCAGCCTCCTCCATCCATGTGTTTAGTGCTTCCCTAAAATAATTATAAAATAAAAATTATGAAAATAATTCACATCATACAGATTTCCCAGGATCAGGGGCCGATCAAAGATGCGGGTTTAGGAGAATAAAGTTTACCCTTTGAAAGAGAAATACAAGTGTAGACTTTAAAAAAATAAAAGCATGTTAAATGGAAGTTTACAAAATAAAATATCAGAGCGACCGAAGAATGTAATGCTAACAATTGCAACAACAGATGTTTTCAAACTATCTATTTGCATAGAATTATTTACTTACTTGTACTTATCAAGAATGCAGACAGCTTTAGGATGGCCAGCACAATATGTTTGATGAACAGTTTTAATTTTAGGGGCCCATTGTAAAAAGAGACCACCCACTCTCTGATCAGGCCCCGTTTTTATTGCACATTCATCCAACAGAGCTAGGAACTGCTCATGTACTTGTAGCACCTCGTTAATATTGCCCGTCAGTTGCCTGAATTCATCCCTTGTTAGCCTGAAAGTATTGATAATTTGTTATAATTGCAACAGACTAAGTAATTATTTAATCAAACTTGCAAAAATATGCAATAACAAAAAAACATAATTGATTATACAACAGTTCTATAGCACAACCATTATTTTATGATCTTTCTGCACTGTCAACTTGTTTTGGTCAACTGTAAAATAAATATTTCAATGTATATAAATGATAAAATATTTTTTAAATAAGTTTATGTATATTATAAAATATTTCTTAAATAAATATTTAAAATACAAATAGTAGGTAGTCCTTTAGGACTGGTGTTGTCTAAAGTCTAATACAAACAAAAACTTACATGTCACTTTTCTCCAAAGGCTGTAAGAAATTGCTGACCAGCCCCTGCATTTCAGCCACATGGGCCTTTTCAGAGTCTATTATATCTTTGAGAACTACATTTCTGAATGCCTGTATTTCTGATGCTGCCCGTATAGGCGATGTTGTCACACTACCTGATGGATCTGTGGTAAAATTTATTTATTCTATAGAATAAATTGAGTGCAATATTTTATGTAATATCAACAAATTAATGTAAGATTTTGTAGGACAGTAATAAATAGTAATGCATACCTTTATGTTCAGTCACATAGTTGCTAGGGAACCAGCCTGTGGTCTCGCCTAGAGTTCCCTCCCACCATCCACCTTCTTCTTTTTGGGTAACAGTAATAATATCGCCCTTTTTGAAGCATAGCTCGTCATTGTTTTTACCCTTAAAGGAATAAATTGCTTTCACCAAGCAATTTTCGGTTGACATTTTACTTATTTCCTGGCACCATGTTATAAATTCTAGAAAAATAACTCCAAATCAGAATAGGCAAATGTTGATGCTTAGAGTTATTGTGCGCACAAATAATAGCGAATGGAGATTACATCAGAGGCTCCCCAAATACAGCTACAATTAGAATATATGAGTAAACATGATAATAAGGTATAAGATTTGTTTCAGATTGAAATATTTTTTGGACAGCTCATAGAAATAACAGGAAGTGTTGGTGTCAAATCAAAAAGTTGCATTACACAGTAAAAGTATTGGATACATCAGGTTAATTGACAGTAAAACACTTCAACACAATATATAATTATGTAGAAACGGGTGTGAGCATTCATTACTGAATATCAACGTACAAAAACGTAAAATTCACGATTTTCACGGACTTCCAGTTCCAAAAATAAATAGACCACAGACTAAACTAGACTACTGCTGCCAAACATAAATGTCAGAAAAAATAGACTAGCTAGTGTCTATGGATAGTATGAAAAGATATATAAGCGCTTATTACACTATCCAAAGGAAATCTAGTTAGGAACACTCAAATTAGGAAGTCGAAAGCTAATGATCACACTACACTAAATTGGATTCTAAGGCTCAACTCACACCAAAAGAGCGTCGAAGCGCAGCGAAGCGGAGCGCAGTTTCAGTGTCATATGAATTTTAACTTTTATTTTCATTACTATAATACTTATTAACGCAACCGCTCGGTAGAGAAGGCTATTCGCCGGAATTCCAGAGGCGCCGCGGGCATCCGCGCGACTCGTTCGAGTTTCTCATGCGATAATAAGTATTATACTAATGAAAATAAAGTTAAAATTCATATGACACTGAAACTGCGCTCCGCTTCGCTGCGCTTCGACGCTCTTTTGGTGTGAGTTGAGCCTAATAAATGCATGGCTCTGGAAATATCCTCATACATGGTCTCTACCTCATCGTCGGGGTGTAACGAGGTCGGGGCGTAAACCTGTACGACCTTCAGCGAATACCTTTCGGATATTCTGAGTATAAGATACGCCACCCCTGGTCGACACACTCGATCTTCACCACGTTGCTCACAAGGGACTTATGGACGATAAACCCAACACCACCTTGGGACTGCTAGCTGCCTTCCCGGAAATAGAGCAAGTTTCCGGATTTGAGGATTATCGAGTCCTCCCCCTCTCTTCGGACTTCAGATAACCCCACTATATTCCATCGTACCTTGCTCAACTTTTCCTCGAGTTTGGTGATCTTCTCGTCGGTCCGGAGTGTACGCGTCTTGTATGTTGCCAGGTCCAGTTTTCGGTGATTTTGGTAGCCGGATCTCTTCCGGGGATTCTTAGCCCCCCTTGCCATTCCGTGCCCTTGGCCACTACCGTAACCAAGGGTAGGCGGGCCGCCGGGTACTAGGGGCCAAGTATTATTTGTGCTTGTTATTCTTTGGGGGGTTGCCATAATCGCCACGCTTGGCAGGCGGGTTGGCGATCGCAGTATGGTATGGTGGTGGAAATGTGGAATGCACAGAGAACGCTGCTGTTCGCCACACAGACAAGGAGGGAGATAGGAGATAATTATAATGAGTTCAATTAGTAAGGTATAGTCCAAGAGCTAGTCGAAGTTTTTTCCTATAAACCCTTTATATCTTTTGAACCAGTGACCGACAAATTCTAATATTTGGCGACAAACAGCCGCGGGCCTCGGGCGGCTGATAACACTAGACCATAGTTCCATAATATTATTGGAAAGCAGGATTTTGTGTAAAACTGCAATCACCCAATTGATAAACAAAAACATGTCCGTGACTAACGCCGGACCACCAACGCCGATCGCTTCCATATTTTGTAAATAATTAGTACTCAATTGGTACTAATTAGTACTCGAACCACAAAATTGGTACCTTAGTAGTTTTCGAGAAAATCGACTTTGAAGGTGGTCCGGCGGTAGTCACGCTCCCTTCAGCAGGACCACCATGAGCGCCGAAAAAGGGGGCACGCTACAGCTATTCTAAGTATACAAATAAGTAGTACCCATAAATATGATTTATTTCGTAAAAAAAACAGAACTCTAACATTTGTATTAACCGAGAAATCAACGATGATAACTTTCTCGCAATTGTTCAGCAGGACCACGATTTTGAATGTTGATTCCAAGTTAGAGAAGCTTGTCGCTTTCCTCAAACCTACATAAAAAATTAGTACCATCTATACTTGTTTGTTTGTATGTTTGAACGCGCTAATCTCTGGAACTACTGGTCCGATTTGAATGATTATTTTAGTGTTGGGTAGTTCATTTATCGAGGAAGGCTATAGGCTATATTTTTTTTCTTCAAAATTAGGGATCCGTAATAAAATTGCTATTTTGTAACACAAGGTGTAAAATCGAAAACCTATTTTTGCGTGCGCTGCAAAAACTATTGACAATAGAACAAAATAATGTACTACGGGTTTGTAGAGCCCATTAAGACCTACAAAAAAGTCCGCGAGAACATATATCTAGCTATCAAATCACAATAACCGATTTTGTGTTCAAAATAATTATTAAATCGTCTGAAGAAAAAAAAACTACGTTAAATATGTATCGTAATATTAATCTTTATCGAAATTAAGCATTATGTTATCAAGAGTATTTATGAAGAAGTAAAATACTTTTTGTTTCATCTCAATCGGATATTTCGTTTAAAAGTTATCACGTGTGTAAGATGTTAAGAGTTGGTACCTATTAAGGAGTTATGGGCCATAGAGTTTTTTATCTATACTAATAATAAAGCTGAAGAGTTTGTTTGTTTGAACGCGATAATCTCTTTAACTACCGGTCAGATTTGAATTCTTTTTGCATTTGATAGCCCAATTCTTGAGGAAGGCTATAGGCTATTTAACATCACGCTATGACCCTTAGGAGCCGAGCAAAAAGAAAAAAACTCAGAGTGAACGGTAAGCGAATACGAAGTGTTGCGACGCGACGGGGTGGGGGTACAAGAAATTTCACGCGGACGAAGTCGCGGGCAGAAGCTAGTGCAAGATAAAATTAGTACCCAAAATTCAAAACTAGTACTCCAGTAGTTTACGAGATATACCATGCCATTGGCACAGATTACTGAATAGTTACTACGTGGGGTGGCGGTAGTCACGGTGCCAATTTTCCATTTCAAGATTTCCCTATTAAAAACTCGGTGATTTCTTCCCAAATTTATACAAAAATTAGTACCCATAAAGAAGTTATAGCGACCAAAAATTCAGATTCCTAAGTGTTGTATTTTAAGAGAAATTAGCTTTCATTACTTTTCCATACTAAATCTCCGCGTATAACCCGACCAAATTAAGTTGTCAATGGTAATGGCGCCGATTCCCTTGTTCACAAGCACAACTTAATTTGGTCGGGTTATACGCGGAGATTTAGTATGGAAAAGTAATGAAAGCTAATTTCTCTTAAAATACAACACTTAGGAATCTGAATTTTTGGTCGCTATAACTTCTTTATTAATTAATTTTTTGTATAAATTTGGGGAGAAATCAACGAGTTTTTATTTAATAGGGAAATCTTGAAATGAAAATTTGGCACCGTGACGTCCGCCACCCCACCAATGGCATTGTATATCTCGTAAACTACTGGAGTACTAGTTTTGAATTTTGGGTACTAATTTTTTATGTAGGTTTGAGGAAAGCGACAAGCTTCTCTAACTTGGAATCAACATTCAAAATCGTGGTCCTGCTGAACAATTGCGAGAAAGTTATCATCGTTGATTTCTCGGTAAATACAAATGTTAGTTCTATTTTTTTTACGAAATAAATCATATTTATGGGTACTAATTATTTGTATACTTAGAATAGCTGTAGCGTGCCCCCTTTTTCGGCGCTCATGGTGGTCCTGCTGAAGGGAGCGTGACCACCTTCAAAGTCGATTTTCTCGAAAACTCCTAAGGTACCAATTTTGTGGTTCAAGTACTAATTAGTACCAATTGAGTAGGTACTAATTATTTACCAAATATGGAAGAGATTGGCGTTGGTGGGGCGGCGCGGCGGTAGTCACGGACATACAAAAACCCTGAGTAGTTACTCATTTAATTTTTACGTTTTGTTGATATGGGCAGTAGGTAGTAAATTCTATGACTCTTAATACAATTTGTTTTATTTTATTCAAAAAGGAAACTCGGTTTACAAAGAGCAGCACATAGGAAAAAAAAGAAATGCATTCATTAATACTAGGATAACCTATCATAGGTCTATTATTATAACAATAAATGCGCTTCTCTAATGCTCAATAAATTATTGAAAACAATCCAGTGCTGTAAACATTACAATACTTAAATGGGAAAATTATTTTTACAACAATTAGCGCAATAAAAATAAAATTCTTGTACAAATTTTAATAAATGAAAAATTACATAAAAAATATAGGTAATACCTATTGCTTATGTGTAATTACAAATTATTAGATATATTATTTACATTATCTTATGTATGTAAGAATGTTATTTATAAAATTATTATGGAGATTACTGTTCATTACAAAAATTCATCACACCAATCTTTCAAACACTGGTAACAGTCTGCTGATTGTTTTGAATTAGCATTGCATGTGTCCTTTAACCATTCCTGGAATAGTTCTCTGTCTTTCTTCAACACCAGAAACTGTCCCAAGACCGTGTAGGCCTGAAAATGATAAATTAAATGATCAAACTATATTATTAGCATCAGTGAAGGAAAACATTGTGAGGAAACCTGGACTAATAGTTAATATAAGAGTGAAATCGCCAACCTATCTTGAGCAAGTGCAATGCACGTGCCTTTCTCTGTCTGATAGAAGCTTTTGCCCTGCAGTGGGACAGTAATAGGCTGGTGTTGGCCTTGGTTGCCCAATACTTTAATCGCTTCTCACAATCACAACCTCATAATATATAATTTGTGCCAATGCTATTAAAAGGTTACCCGACACTTGGGAAAATTGGGTTAACAACATCTAGACTCTTTAACCGACTTAAAAAAAAGGAGGAGGTTCTCAGTTTGTCATATCTTTTTTTTATGTATGTTCCCCGATTACTCGAAGACGGCGGGACCGATTTAAAAAAAATCTTTTTTTGTTTGAAAAGGGTATATTTTTCAGGTGGTCCCATTGTCATCAGGTCAGGATCTGAAGATGGAATCCTGGAGAAATCGAAGGAACTCTTCAAATATTATAGGCACACCAATAGCGATTTGGGTATTTTTTATAGTAACTCGTGCGTTTGCTCTCGTAAAGCACCATTTGGTGAAGTGTAACTGATAATGAAGACCACAGATGGCCACCAGAACTAGTTAATTAATAATACTTGTATTTCATGAGTTGCGATTCTATTAGGTACTTTAATATAAATAAGCTAAACAATTTATGCTCGCCACAATGCGAATGGTGAAATGGAGCTGATGGTGGAATACCAGGAGAACTCTACAACAATTAACATCCCTGCATCGGGAAAGCAATATTTTGTAAAAGGCTATGAGCAAGTTGACATTAGGCTATTGTAACTTAGATACTACATTAGGTACGGATTGGGTACTACATTAGGTACGGAAAATGTTTTAAAATTAACCCAGCTTCTGATTTGCATCTCAGATTAGTGTTAGAAAAGTAGTAATATAATATACTATTACCATCACTCTATCCGGTGGCTAGGTGAGGTAATACAAGCTGGTGCCCGCAACTCCACGTAAAAGCGCGTATATTGCGTATGGTTGAGAAAATCGATTATTTGACCCATCTCAGACTCAGCTCCACAAGGAAAGCCAGTATCGAGTGGCTAACATGCAAAACAGAGGATACATACCATTACATTTATTTTAATAATAAATGTGTATTATAATAACAACAAAATTTATTGTAAATAGTAATCATTAAATTTATCAGTTTTACAAAAAATAATGGTTGAATGCCTATGAGCTTCTGTGACAAAATAGAACATGTAAGCCACCAGATACAGAGTAGTGATGGTTTAGATAATTACTATTAGTTTTAGTCTAACATTTGGGATACAAAACTTTTGCTTGGGTTTGGCTTTTTTCTAAAGAATGTGAATTGTCTGTTTTAAGTATGAATAAACTTCTAGAAACAGTAAATATTCTAAAAATACCTATGACATTACTTACCTAGTAACAATGAATAGGTCATTACCTATTCATTGTAGATATGGATAGGTATGTTTAGGTAACTACTAGACTCAAGCAAGGTAAGACAATAATTTATAAATATGAATAATTTTAAGTGTTCCCTTACACATAAAATTCAATTAAATACTCTATTTTATTGCAGGAAGGAGGATGATCAGCATTATGCTGTTAAGGACTTATTGCATGTCTAATAAAATAATGCCGGTTTAAACTTTGGTGAAGGTTAAGAGATGAGAAGCGCCAAACAATCATTTTCTCTTTTCTTCTAATGAGGACAGTCTCTGCATCACGTATTATCGACCAAACAAATAGCTAATTGGACATGTTTAGCTTTCAATGCACTGTTGTACACACCTTGTCGAATCCGGCGACTTCCAGTCTCTTTCCTAATACTTCGCCGACCCCTGCTAATTCGGTTACAGGTTTTTCCCCCATGGGCTCCGCAACGAAATTTCTATGTTTCTGTGATGTACTCGACATTGTAACTGGATAATTTGTTTTTCCTTTTAGAAATATTACTCAATAGTCTTGATAAATATAAATTTCCACTTGCACACTCTTTGGAATCAAGGATATCAATAACGATGATTAATTTAACGGCAAGCAAGATAGCGTGCAAACATCAAACAAGTCAATTACCGTACTACCACAGAGTAGAATAATTTATTCACGTAGGTCTACGTTTATTCATCACTTTCAGGGTTGCCATGTTAGAAATCATCTGTCAATGCATACAAGAAGCATGGAACTAGGAAATCGCTCCGCGCTCTATAGGCCTAGCGGAGTAAACGTAAGATTAACAAATAAGTGAAATAATTATTGGTCAGTGGGTCGTCTTAGGGATTTTATTTTTTGTTTATCAAGTAAATAGGAAATATCGCTCATTTGGAGAAACATCGACGTAACTACTACTTTTCTTTTTTTCGTTTTTGCTTTCCTAACATAAATACGCTTTCAAACATTTTTGTAAAAAAATAAATTTAAGTCGATGTTTCTCCAAATGAGCGATAAAGTAACAACGCGGCAACCAGGGACCGAATTACCGTTATTTTTTTGGTATCGTTACCAATTACCGTTATGGTAACGATAAAAAAGTAACTATATTTATAACGATACCCATCAGTCAGTTAACGTTATCTAATAGGATTAGTACCGGTAAACATTACAATTTGTTATACCGGTAATTTATACGCCTATCTCTTTCTATCAATGACGGTGTATAGCATATTTTGGTGTTAAGGGGGAAGCTCTAAGGTGGCCCGCGAAATTCAAATTTTCTAACGTTTTTTGCAATTTGCTGGTCAGTATTAAGTTGTACGTTGATTAAAATATGATTCGCGGTCGTAACAAATATGTATTGACAGAATTATAATCATTAAAGTCATCAACACAACTCTCTAAGACCATGTAATCCCCAAATGTCAAGATTTCATGAAATAGTCATTCTTGGGGATTACATGGTCTTAGAGAGTTGTGTTGATGACTAATTCTGTAAATACATATTTGTTACGGCCGCGAGTCATATATTAATCAACGTACAACTTAATACTAACCAGCAAATTGCAAAAAACCTAAAAAAAAATGAATTTCGCGGGCTACCCTGGCGCTTTCGCCTTAAGTACGACTAGCTTCAGCGTGTATAAAATAAAAAATGGTTTCTGTGCTTCATCCTGCGATTTTATCATATAACATTGGCTACTTATGTAGCTGCCTTGAAAAAACGGGCACGCACTGAGAGACGGAAATAGTCTAACTTTATCCTTTTCTGTTACATATAATAACTCAATACTTTATCCTTTTCTTGTGGAAATGAAATGGCGCTACCCGCCGTCTATACTTTTCTTTGTCTAAGCTGTGTGGAGTGTGGACCCATGGACGTAATAATATATAGAAGTGGACCCAAAGACTGTTACCAACCCATAACTAAATTTGCCCCCAAGATTTTTTTTAAATCCCCCTAAAAAAACCCTAAGTATAGGTTCACATAGGGTAAATTTCTTTGATGCAGTTCCCAACTCCCTAAGTCGTTCGTAACTCACAAAATAAAACGCTTAGGTACATAGTTTGTAAAAAAAAAAGACTAGGTACCTATTATAAATCATCATCATAAACAGCCTATAATGTTCCCACTGCTGGGACACAGGCCTCCTCTCTGTGAGAGGCAGTAAATACCTATTGCTAAACTACTAACTAAATTGTAATATTGTTAATCAGTTCAAGAACGGCATCATCATCATCGCCAGCGGTGCTACTGTTCAAGGTCCATGTATTTTTTAAATCATACATTCGTACGCTAAAGGCTTTTAACATACATATTTGCCGTAGGTTCAAACTTAACGCAAGACCCATATTCATACCCATAGATACGAGCACCGTCAATAACACCACAACAAACTTTTAGCAAGCCCCTAAAAATAAACACAAAAAAAATCTGTCCCTAAAAATACCCCTTTTAAGACTTCTTCCCCCTAAATTTAGGGGGAAAACCCCAAAGTTGGCAACACTGCCCAAAGAGTAAAGTAACTATAGTATAGAGGAAGTTTTCAGTATACTATAATGTACTCTGTGGAGGAAGTGGAGTGGACCCTACAGCAAAGAGTATAATAATATAAAGAGGGAAAAGAGAGCCCTCTTACGAGATAAAATTGCAAACCTATTTGACAATACGCCATCTGTAACTTGGCCCCAAACAAATCACATACCTACATAGACATAGCTACCTATATATATATTATATAGCTTTATATGCATCATGACAACATGTTCTAAATTAGAACGTTTCATCCTATCTCTGTAACACATTCTAGTAGAACATGTTACAGAAATAGGACGAAACAAAACAGTCCCAATGGAATGAAAATTGTTGCCAATTATCCCAATGTATAGAGCGCACAGAACAAAGCGTCTTTATCGCACAGTAACGTACAAAAATTTCGGAGTAAGGTCCCAATAGTAAGGGGAGGCGCACAAGGCTCAACGCGACGCACTTACTTATGGTAATTACAACGAAATACAACAATACGGATCGGGAACTACAAAATGCGCTTACGCAGAATGCAGCAAACCGCCATATTGTTATTGTGATTGTTTCAGTATACTATAATGTACTCTGTGGTGATTGTTTATTTTCTTTCAGTTCAAGAACTGTCACTTTATACCATCATAGGTAGAATCTGGCACCAGGTCTTTTTAAATAAAGCTGATATTTGTACTATAGCGAATAGTATTTCATTTATGTGTCTATTTCAATTTGTAAGAAGAGTTTAATATTTTTCTCTTACTTATCTCCAATTAATATTACATCAATAATATTATTTTAAATAAAAAAAATCATTTTTTTTCAATTTCATGATATAGCGCCATCTGTTGATAATTTGAAGTACCTAAATAGTACTTGGGCCAAGTTATAGATGGCAACTCTTTCTTTACTTCGCTGTCAAAATGTACGTAGTGTCACCCCCCTGCCCTACAGTGACAGCTGTTGAGTGTTGAGTGTTGACAACATACAAGAAATCGTCAAAAATTATAAATGTCAAAATGTCTGGACTGGAAGTGGAAGTATAAACAAAAATAACAAACTGCTTTTCTGCCTACACTGAAACCTGAAAAGGGAATTTTATTTCAGCTCTACTAATATCGAGCAATGGAGACTATGCCATTAATGATGGTCCTTCATCATGAGGCTATTAATGATTAGTTACGATTTAAAAAAATAAAAACCTATGAATGTTAAACGCTGCAACTATGTATTCTGCTTGGTAGGATATGGGAGTAAGATTCTTTAGCTATGTGATCGCATAAAAATCGTAAGCCGTAAGTTTATTTGCCATGGAAGCCTCAATTGAGGAGACTTTACATCGTGCTGTATTAGCTGAAGATCTAGACGCAGTGTCGCGGGCGCTTTCTAAAGGTACATTAAGCATGTTTATTTATCTATATAAAGATTATTGTACATTAGAAAAATACATAACATAAAATAAGTTAAAACATACACTGCCAACATATAACGGAATTATTCATTATTTTATTACAGGTGCTAATCCAAATAAGACTGTTAGTCAAGGTAAAACTAGTTTAGGCGAAGCTGCAAATAATGGAAACATTGAAATTGTCAAACTATTAATTAATGCCAGTGAAGCAAAACCGCACATGCCTGTATCATATACAGGTTCTCCTAAAAAAAGGCTAGTCAAGTGCCACAAACGCAAGTTAAGACACCATGGACAACATGATGAGACTGTTGTTAAATGCAAAAATTTGAATGACAGGACTTTTAAGGATTTTCATTTCGGACAATATGAGACAGTTGGAGTAAAAGATAACAGTTCAAAAGCAGACACCAACCAGGGATACTTTGTATTTATACACAGTGAAGGGTCTAGCAGTGATGAGAGTAAACTTGGTAGTCTGAAATCACCAATAACTTCATCATCGTTGACACCTTCACCACAGGCTGACTTAGAATGGGATGAGGACATAGGAAATGTTGCTCCAACTACAAGTGAAGATGAAACCTGGGCTTCTATGTATAAGTAAGTTGCTTCTATTTGTATTATAAATATAAATTACCGGAATACCAGATAAGATCAGATGAGACATCTACCAACTCACACTGGGTCTGCATGGTGGATAACGGCCCACTCCCCTTCACCGAGAGGAGGCCTGTGACCCAGCTGTGGGATCATTATAGACTGATTATGTACAGAATTAGTAACCATAGGAGATTGATTATTGTTACATTGCCATTGCCAATTCACACATATTTATTTATTTATTTATTTATTTTATTTTAAAGAAGGCTTACAGACTAACAAACCAATGAAATAAAGAATATAATATAAGAAAAATCGCTAATAACAAGCCTCCACATATAGATAAAGAAATAGTCGATAAAAAGAAAATACATACAAATTAATATAATTATTAAGATTATAGTAATTAAAAAATTTGTAGATTAGTAAACTATCTATGAAAAAAAAGACTGTGCCAAAAGCCGTCTTAAGGTCGCCACACTGGTGCAGAACAAGTCGACATTAAGGTCCCTAGGAAGCCTATTGAAACTAACTGCGCTTCTTATAGAGAAAACATTCCGCCTATAATTGGTCATCGCAAAAGGTACATTTAATATTGGCCGTTGACGTAATCCCATCAGATTCGTGCGTAATGACAGATTAGCAAATATTTACATAATGTCCATTTTATTTTATTCAGATGGTATGCAGCTATATTGGAGTCTACAGGGGCAGCCATTGCATCAGCCTCTGTGGTAACCAATGGAATTGATCAACATGATGCATTTATGCAGACTGCCTTACATTATGCTGCTGAACAGGGTCATGCTGGAGTTGTCAAATTGTTGATAGAAGCTGGTAATTAAATATTTTTGTGCTACTCTAACAATTTCTTATCTCCCTCTTACCACTACTACAAATAATTTAATATTCTTTCAGGCTGTAAAGTAGATGCTGAAACAGGAGATGGTGTGACAGCTTTACATGTAGCAGTAATAAAAAATTATATAGATATTGTAAAGATTCTTATAAAGACTGGGAGCAATGTCAACCACAAAACGTATGATAGTATGACACCTCTGCATTTTGCAACATCAAGAGGTTTCCTGGATTTGGTGAGTAGCCCAAAACCACTGGGGTTTTGTGCTGTGAACATGTTTTTTGGGATGCATGAAGAAGCCTCCTCGTGTAGCGCAGTTTGTTCCGCCAGTTACCCAACTTAACCGAGCGCTCGGCCCATCCTGGACAGTCACACCCAACACCTTATTTGACTGGTCATACTTCCCTTGCGGTGGTAGGGCGCCTGGTTTGCCACCCTCCCACCGGAATCCGGCGTCAAGTACCGGTCCGTCGTTATGTCATTATTCAGCTAAACGAGCGCATAATCACATATTCGCGCAACAATCGCTTTTGGTTCTCTTTGTGTGAATGTTTTGGCCAATGCTTCCCAGAAATCAGCTAAGACTAGCCATTCCTAAGTGAGCTTCCATTAAATCTGCTTAAAATAACTTTCAGGTAAAGATTCTAGTCAGCAATGGAGCTAGTTTAGAAGCTAGGGATGCAAATGAGAGGACAGCATTGTACATAGCAGCTGGCCGATGTCATATGGATGTGATCAAATACCTTATTGATGCTGGTGCTAATGTTAACAGTGAGGAGATCCATGGTAAATAATACTCATCTGTTTTATAGGATGTAGCAACTTCAAAATATATAGGTTTCTGTTTAAGTAATGACTCACACTCGTCACATCAAGCCAACTGCCTCTTTCAAGAAACGCTCATGGCTGATATAATAATGCCTATGTCACGTGGCATCTAGCAGTGTAGACTGAACTAACTTTCTTGATTCAAGATTTCGGTATAATTTGTTCAAAATAATAATAACATACTTTTTTTTTAAGGATACACACCCCTTTGTGAAGCTGTATGGCAAAAGTATGATGTGGGTGTAGAACTGCTACTGTTGTCTGGTGCTAGGATCACTCACTCGCATAGACTTTTGCACAATGCAATAATTCAAAGACAGGTATGTCTACGTCTCGCATCAAGCTAATTTAGGTGTATGTAAATTGACGCAGAGTAACATGCGAAATAACCGACAATTTTAACTCGTACTGTGGGCAGTCAAGCTTAATTGAGTACCTAGTTACATCATGACTAAAATAGTATGTGCCCGAAAATTGGGAGCAGACAACATTTTATGGGACCAAATAATATCATAAATATTGCTATCAGGTGTTCCTCTTTTTACACTGGCGACGACGTTTTGAATAAAATTAATTTACCTGTGTTTCGCCTAGAAATAATGACACTCATTCAAACTGACTAATGTTCATCATTTGCCTAGCCTTTTCCCAACTATGTTGGGGTCGGCTTCAAGTCTAACCGGATGCAGCTGAATACCAGTATTTTACATGGAGCGACTGCCTATCTGACCTCCACAAACCAGTTACTGGGTAATACGATACCCCTTGGTAAGACTGGTTGTCGGAGTTTCGGGCTTCTGACTACCCGTAACGACTGTCAAAGACCCACGAAAAACTGACTTAAATTTAATTTTTAGGTGGAAATCGTGGAAATGCTCACTGCTTACGGTGCGGGCATAAACCTATACAACGACAACGGTGACACACCACTACTTTTAGCGGCCAGACTAACGCAGCCTGCGATCGCTAAAATATTGTTATGTAAAGGTAGGTACCTGGTATATTTAAATTGTGGTGATTACAATACAACCCACTGGTCTATTTCTCCCATCTGATTCTGCAATCATCTATTCTGTATTTTCCGGCGAAAAATTGACTTATTTCGAAGATTTTCGTAGAGGAGTCGTAGAAGGCAGGAGAATATCATTCGAGCTTTTCTTTTCCCAATACGAAATAGAATATTTAAATATTAAAGTTTTGAGTAGGTAATGAGAAATGAATGGACGATAGGTGACAGAAGAATAGTCCGTTGTGCTCACGAAGTAAATATACAAATCGCGCTGGATTTTTGCAGCTGCCTACGAGATTGCTGCTCCAAGCTCCATTTCAAAATATTATAATCTTTCTTTTCTCGCTATAATCTTATCTTTTTGTTACAGGTGCGAATTCTAATTTGTGCAACAGTATAACAGGTGCTAATGCGTTGCACATCGCCGTTGAAAGTGTAGCTGCCCCCGAAGATTTTGAGGAATTGTTGAGATGTTTAATAGACTATAATATTGATTTGAATGCCACAGCTCTCACGGGCGACACTGCCTTAAACAGGGCTCTATTGTTGCACAAGTAAGTTTATGTGTTCAACCAACGTTGTTAAATATGCTATGGCGTTGATCCAAGGGCTGCTGACGTGAATAATATCATCCGTTACATTTTACGAGGATGGTCTTATTGTTTTCTGTTTGCATGGTTGAAAGAGTGGCCGCTTTTTTGAAAAAAAAAAAAAAAAAAACTAAATGGCGGACAGGTAGGTATGCTATGGACCTTCAAGCACATTTTGGTTCTTGTAAATTCATTGATGCTATTCTTGTTTCAGAGACCATGCTGCAGTTCTATTAATTCGCTATGGAGCAGACGTGAACACTTGCGATTTACACTCGTGTGGCTTGGACAATCTATCCATAGCAAGCAGACGACGATCGTGCTGTTTAGCGTCGATGTTGCTAAAGGCAGGTCATTACGTCGCGGTTCCCGACCAAGGCGCCACTGTTCCTAAACCAGAATGCACAGCATATTGGTTATATCATGCTTGCAAACAACCACTTAGTCTTTCAGATCTCTGCAGAATTAAAATTAGATGCATAGGCGCAAGGACGGGTAAGACATTGTATCGCTTTATATCGTCACTCCCTCTACCAAAGAGCTTAAAAGGATACCTTATGATGGAGGACGAAGGTCTGTACTAATTTGTAAAGTATTTCTCTAAAAAGCCTGGGCTATCAAGAAATAAAAATAAATAGGTATCTATATGCATTTTTATTTAGTAAAATTACACAGTAGTACAAAGGTGTACTTAGGGTAAAATATAAAATATTTGTTGATTAGAATATCTATACTTATGTGACACAATAATATGTTTGTCCATAAAAATCTTCAAAATGACTTGAATTGTTATAACACCTAACAGTAAAGAATAATCCCTATTTCATGTTTGTAATTACATTAATCGGAGAATGAGCAGACATGAGATGTTTATTTATATTTTCTTGAAAGATAAAAAGGATTTTCCGGCTTTGAATAATGTTGCGATGAAAATGTACAAGTTTACTAGTTTTATATTTAGTTGTAGACAATGTAATGTTGATTATTTATATTTGTTATCAAATGTATGATATATGGTGATTTAATTTATTAACAAAAAAGGACCACCCATTCTCCTTGAATATTCTTATGTAAAAAATGTCCAAGTGATGTGAATTGGTTGAAATAAGAATCTAGTCTTAAACTAATTAATACATGTATTAATAATATAATTAAAATAAATGATATGAATTCAGATATAATATTAAATAGAATAAAGCAACATCAAGTTGCTTTTAAGCCTACTTACACAGGGTGAGTAAATTATAATGTACTACCTATTCTGTTGATAATACATACACTGTACATACATATGAAAAAGAGTTTTAATCATAATATTACCCACAATGTGTATTTATCTTTAACAAGTTTTCATTTGTTTAAAAGGTAAAATGTAGTTATGAATAACAAAGCTGTCTGGCCACAAGCAATGTTTTATTATGATTATAAAAAAGTAGGTAGATGCGCCATACCCGCCCCAATATTAAAGAACGAAAACTTTTATATTTTTCATTGAAAGCTATTTCAATTTTATGTGACGGTAACATATCCACCTACTATAAATAATCACATTGGCCATACAAGACCAATACTATAAATAACAATCCATAGAATTTTTATATCTAACACATAATATTATAATGAGACGGAAAATAGCGATTAGTGACTAAATAATTATAGAATATTAGGTGTTAAACATCTATGTTAATAATATATAATTTATTTTAAAGTGAATACCTCTAATGGCAATAATTAAATAACTATTTAAATCACAATAATATAATCTGTTCAATGACTTAATTTGAAAAAATAAAAGCAACTAATGGGAATGTTAACATAAAATAAATGTTTCTACAAATAATAACAACAGCATTAAAATATATAGCATACATTAACAAACCCAATATACACAAGGTTACACCATTTTGCAGATTAAATCATGCAAATAAAACACAGCATAAATAAATACTTATCAATAGCAAGGAAAACTAAATGCAAAATAATAGAGTCCAACTAAAAATATCATAGGCTAGCATGAAAGTGCATGACAATATTAAAACAGCAACTTGTCAATCAATATCAATGAGTAACTTCTAACTGCCACTTTATTGCATACAGTTCGCGCCAAATAACTTTGCCGCTCTGAAGTAGGCAACAAGTCACTGCGCAGTAGTTAATCCTATGAATACAACAGCAGCGCGCATGGCGCGGATAGGAAAGAGCCTAGCTTCAGAGCGACAAAGTTATTTGACGCGAACTGTAACCCTGACTGAACTCTAAATCAGTCCTTTGGATGCTACATGTTATCAGAAGGGCAACGGCCTCTAATGTCCTTCATAGTGTTCAGTTTAGGGTATGTCTCCATCAAAAAATTTACTAAATCAGAGTGTTTGTTTTCAACAGCTTTATGCAGAGCTGTTTGCCCATCAGCATCTTGTGCATCAACATTAGCTCCGGATTGAATAAGGAATTTTATTGCTTCCACTTTACCTAAAAACAGCATTGAAACATAAATGACAACTTCCTAATTAGTCTATTAGAGACATGAAACCATTATTCAATGCTTTTTTATCTGAAAATGTGATTGTGTATTTACTAGCAGTCCTTAGGTGATTGATAGGTGTGAGATGAAACAATTAGCAGTAAAAAAGTAGTTCTTTATGTATTGTGCTTAATTGCCTTATTTGCTTAAGGGCTGATTTTTCAATCATCTGATAACTTTATTTAATGAATAATTTTGATAGTTATTTCATACAAAAACTGTCAAATGTCAATTTTATTCCTTGAATAAAAATTATCTAGTGATGGAGAAATCAGCCCTTAGATGAATTATGGAAACACATTGAATATTTTTGTGTTCTCTATATAATTACAACTTGGTGATTACCTGCAGCAGCAGCTTTGAGTAATGGTGTAGCTTGTCCACTATTGGTCTTTGCATCAATCAGTGCCCCATGTTGTAATAAAATCTTACAAATATCTACATATCCTTTACGTGCAGCATAATGCATTGGGGTGTATCCAGAATTATCTGGTGTGTTCACTATTTCTTTGGCATTGCGTGCCTTAGCAATGAGATGTCTGACTGCTTCCTCATCACCGTAGAAGGCTGTAATAATAAAATATTTATTTAATGTGCTTAATTTTAACTAGCACACCTAAGCATAAGCAAGTTAAGCTATCTTATCAGGAAACACTTCAAAATATGAGATACTGACACAGTTGCACATTATAAAATAGCAATTTATAAAAAATAAATAGGTATAACATTTAACTAATTACCTGCATACCACAGGCCCCTCTCCCAGTGCATTTCAGATAATGTTTGACTAACAGATGCATTAGCATGGGTGCAGTTGGTGTGGTCACAATTCTTTCCATGGTCCATATTTGTTATAATAATAGAATATTACAAAGAACAGTACAGTGAATAAGTTTGTGTTGATTTAAATAATGCGCTGGAGGGTCCAAGTGATCTCTGTCTCACCAGTACTTGAAGCTATCTTGTAACCAATCTGGCTCAATGAATTAAGAGCATCAAGAACATTTGATTTGATTGAAACCCCATTCACAACTACTCCCGATCCTGGAAACTTTTTAGAAAGAGCTCTTATCTCCTCCTCCCCTAGTCCAAAGACAGAGCAATCATTTGCATGCAAAGACCCTTTGATAGCAATATAAACAACACTGTCTTCTTCAGCAATAGGTACTGTTTCCAAGTTGCATGGAGACAGGTTCTGGCTGCCCTTTGTGTCCATAGTATAAAACAAATTAAACTGATCAAGATATATGTTTCAATATGATGATTCTGGCTTACACTTCGTCGTCTTTTGTCTGATGTTGGTAATTGCCCAAGTGCATAGCCTCTTTGCTAAAATTGTTGATGTTATCTTGCTCCACAATTATTGAGGGTTCTGGTTCGGAAAACTCTTTTCTCATAGTCCACATATACTCATTATAATCTTGTTTGACAGCTGTGGAGCTAGACGCGACAACCTTGTAACCCAACACCTGGAATTTTATTGATCAAATTATATTAGCACTGTGACATTATGACTCATAACTGCAGAACTACCTACAATGAAATGATTCAATTAGCTGGTATGTAAGGAATGTATAAAATCACAAACCTCAAGTGCGCTAAGTATAACACATGGATGTTGTAAGTAAACAATAGTGGAGTCGTCGCAGTAACCACCACATGCGAACCTCTTGAGCTGTTCTATGTCGCCAGCTATGCAAATAAAATTTAGACTTGCAATAAAATAACATAAACAGACACATTTTATGAAGTAAATAAAATGAGAAGAGGACTGTGTTTAAATCTAGTTGATAAGCCCAATTAGATATCATTACTTCTCTCCTGTTTCTCATTTTACTTTCATATTTTTGTCAACATCTACCTTTCAAGCCGGATACCAAAACACGCCAAGGGTTTTTATGTCCATAGGATGCTAGATTACCTCTAATCAGAATGTAGGGCATTGATAACGGATAATATTTCACTTGTATAGTGTTACAGTACAAAATTAAAATTAGTCAATTACTTACGGCTGAACTGAACACAAACACAAATTGCGCTGTAGTGCGATATTTGCGATGCAATCGCATCAACACCAACACGGAATGGTGTTAACTAAATTCAAAAGTAGATATGTTTATCATTACTACAGGACAGCACTAGGGATTTTCGGAAAGAGTAAAAAGGAGCGAAAATATTTTTGATGCTATTCATCTGAGAAATAAAGAGGTGTATTTGATTATAGTGTGACCAATGTAATTTTGTAATTTTCTATAATAAATCCCGAAATCAATTTTCAACTTATTCAACAAATTATTTCATTACAAATGCAGAAACGGGAGATTTTTAGCTAAACAAGCATAATTATAATAAAAAAAAGGAAGAAAGAAAAAGGCACGAGCTCATTGGGAATCAAAAAATTCGATCGCATCGCTGTCAATGGGATAAGTGCCGCAGCATTAGCATTACCACGTTGAATGACAATGCTTATGGCTAAAAATAGGCCAGCCCTTTGGTCACGCGTAGAGTCAACCAACCGCTTGGCGATGTCCTGAAATATTCGATGAGTACTCGGATCCCAAGGCCCTAGTGTTTCAACCTCAAACGGCTCAAAGGTTGTTATTGTTTGCGCCGTTTGAGGTTTTCTACTTTGGAGATTTTTTGTTTTTCGACTGACAACATTGTAGACAGTTTTATTAGACAACTTTTTTTTCAACTCTGGCAACAAACAGATGTATTATTTTCAAACTCTATAGGACGTAGACAGAGTAAACTATAGACTGCTGCATATCTTCTGTTTCATTCGCACAAGAAAAAGAAAAATATATAAACGTCACTAGCAAAGAAAAGAGACAGAGTACGAATATTTCTGTCCCTCACTGCGTGTCGGCTAAGCACATCAATGTGCACAACAAGTTTGACGTTTATGAAGGTTGCAGAATGACAACAAACTAAACAATAAATAATACACCGCGATTAAACTGAAAATAAGAACTTTTTCGTGCATAATTCATTAATTTAGTACATTTGCGCAACTGTGAAAATGGTAAGGTGCAGTGTATTAGGCTGTAAAAATGATAGTTTGATGAAGATTGCCGGATTGTCCTTTCACTCGTAAGTATTCGATTATTGCAATGTTTAAGTGTTTCTAAGCAATTTGTGATCTACTATTCGTAACCAAATAGTCGCAGCTATGTACGAACTAATAAGTTACATGCGCTAAATCTAATTTAATCGTGATTTCGCAATATTTTTATTTCTTAACCTCAAAATCCAGTGTTGCCACTTTTTAACGGGGAATTTACCCTTTAATATGGGAAATCCTTATTATTTCTTCATGCAATGCATGTATGTAACTTACACTACATCTTGAAATAAACCAAAGTAGGCCATTGATAAAAATTAAGGACTACTCAAAATTATTAATAAACTTGTTTTGCAGATTTCCAAATAAGGCCGAAATACGAAACATGTGGATTACTGCAACTAGTAGGCCTAATTGGGCTCCAAAAACTAGTTAACCTATATTGCGGGCTTTATTGCAAGAAAATTACGTAAAGCGATTAAATGTGAGGACTGAGGATTGTCTTTTAGCTTTAATCACAGGTAAGTTTTACGGGATCATTGCCAGGAGAGACAAAGGAGGCCTCATTTATCCTTCTACTGACCTAATTAAAGTATGTGAATTGGCGGAAAAGATATTTCGAGCGTGTTCACACAAAGGTGCTTCATTTTATAATGACAAAAATTTGATGCCGAAACTTATATCATCGTGTTTCAGAGAATGCACACGTACCAAATACCAATCTTAATATTTTTGTCAACGACCATTTCGATAGTCAACCTTTTATAGGGAATTACAGAATTCTTCTCATTAAAGCAATTGCCATGTATTATTTTGAAACACGAATTCATCATGCTACCAAACAACATTTTGAACCAAAACTGAGGGTAAGAAATGTTCATAATAAATTAGTTCTTTTTCAGGGACAATAATTTATTTATTTTATGAATAAAACATTGAAGTTGCATCATTGCTCATGTTTTTTATTTAATGTTCTTCAAATAAACCTGAACATGAGGAGCTGGTGGCTAAGTATTAACAGCCGCAAGGTTCGATCCATCAGGTTAAGCTACGCTTGTCGGGGTTTGTCTGTGGATGGGTGACCATCTTTACTTACCGAGACTCCTCCGTGCCTCGGAAAGCACGTTAAGCCGTTGGTCCCGGCTGTCGTTCGTGGATCTTTGACAGTCGTTACCGGCCGGCAGAAGCCTGAATATCTGTCAGCCAGTCTCACCAAGGGGTATCGTACCTATTACCCAGTTACTGCGTTGTGGAGTCGCTCTATGCAAAATACTGATATTCAGTTACATCCGGTTATACCGGAAGCCGACCCGAACATAGTTGGAAAAAATTGATAAACCTGAACTGAAAGATGACCCATCCTTAGCTAAGTGGGTTCCTTGGCACTTGAGGATTTTAACCTCAGACCAATTAAAAAGACCTTTAACGGGGTTCATCAACCGGAATGAACAACAACGGTATTATTATACTTTTATATAACATATGTAATAGGTAAGTAATGTGACGTGAACATAGGTACATACATAAAAAATCTAAACTGGCATAAAAGGTGCCTTTCCGATGTTTTCATTTGCAGGATCATTAACTGTTGGTTATTTTTTTGATCGATTGGCCTGCTATCGCAGAAGGTTGAGGGCTCTATGAGTCACGGGGCCCTGGGCTCAAGCCCACCGAGCCAATGCGTAAAGATGGGCCTGCTGTGACAAACCTCATTTAAAATAAACATTTTTCAATAATATTTTTCTTATTTACAAAATATGGGGTAAAATTTACCTTACTTGGTAACCCTAATTAATAGATGTACTTTTTTTTGTCCCTTTCGGTGACACGCATACCATGAGTCTATAGATTACTCTGTCTACGCTATAGGAGTATATTTTTATTCTGTGGTCGGATATAAAAGGTTTACATGCTCTGTGATCGGATGGTATGCCCGTTAGGGTATATGTGTTCTGTGATGGTATGGTAGGTACTGTAAAGGTTGCCCGCACGTTGTCCGCTAAAGTCAGTGCAGGCTGCCTATAATTTAGCGCATGTCCGTGACTACCGCCGCCCCACCAACGCCATTCGCTTCCATATTTCGTGAATAATTAGTACTCAATTCGTAATAATTAGTAGGTACTCGAACAACAAAATTGGTAGGTAGTTACCTACTGTATTCGTTTTCGAGCAAATCGACTTTGAAGGTGGTCCGGCGGTAGTCACGCTCCCTTCAGCAGGACCACCATGAGCGTCGAAAAAGGGGGCTACAGCTATTCTTATTTTATATCTTTCGTACTAACTTACCGTTGCTGCAAGCCTACTTAGGTACAGCCCCGGATCTACGATTTTTTCGAACCGGGGCAAAACCTTGATAGTGGCGCCCCCTCCCTTCATTGTTTGAGAAAAACTGTTAAAACTGCCAATGAGTAGCATTTTTGTGACCATAAAATATAAATTTACTTGATCTGTTATGATGCGTTCATATGTGTTCAAAAACTAACTGGGCGTATGGGAATAAAAAAAGTTTGTTTTTCAAACAATATAGTAAATTATGATTCGATTACTTTATAAAAACCTATGAGATTGTAGGAAAAGAGGCTTCATTTGTTTGATATTAAAAAAAAACTTACCACCTTACCACCTTAGCGCTTCCCCCATAAGGGGAAAATGTATAATGTAAAATGTCTGACAATATGCTTTAAAAAGCGTCACTTTCACTTCACACGTGCAACAAGCAAACCTACGGACCAGCATGTTAAATCGAACCGCCAATGCTCTTCGTTCCCTTTCTACATCCAGATCATCTTTGATGCCCGCTATTACAATATGGCCGAGATATTTAAATTGTTGAACACGATTTAAGATATTACCGGCTAGTTTAATGGGAGGAAAACTTAACTTAGGACTAAGGGACGTACCGTAGAATGGCCAGCCACGTTCTCCATGCATTTTACCACTATACTGCGACCGCCAACCCGCCTACTAAGCTCGGCGATTATGGAAAACACGCCCAAGAAATGACAAGCACAAAAAACGCTTGCCGCCACGCCATACGAGTCAAAATTACCCCCAATTAAGGCGTAGGTTAGGTACATACCTTGTAGATGTTTCAAATCAGAAAATACTTATCCATACCGTAGCATCAATGCGTAGCATGTAGGGGCAACGAAGCAGTGCCAATCAATCAAGTAATGGTTAATTGCCTGAAGTAATTACGTCCAGGCGCACTGGCAGACTATGTTACGCTATTACATCCTTGAACTGCACCCTAATTGCGTAACACACTATCAGTAGTTGGCTTTCATTTTGACAATTCAAAAACATTCATTGCGTTATTAACGTTGTTGAGCAGAACTTTTTTCAAACATATGAAGCAATGGAACGAATGAATGGATGGGAGAAGCCTCCTCGTGTAGCGCAGTTTGTTCCACCAGTTATTCAACTGAACTGAACGCTCGGCGCATCCTGGACAAGTACACCCAATACCGTATTTGACTGGCCAATTCTTCCTTTGCGGTGGTAGGGCTAACGCCCACCTGGTTTGCGACTCCCAACGGAGTCTGGCGTCAAGCATCCTGCTGTGTTTCGTCGATGCGTGGGAGTTCCAGTGCCTTAGGCATCTTCTGGGCACGCTCGTCTCATCGTAGACCTCATCCGTCACTTTCCATCAGGCGTGATCGAAGTCAAGAGCGGGCCCATTCAGCAAAAAAAAAAAAAATGTATCAGTAATATCCTTCAAAATGATTCACATTGTGTTTGATAGTCTGTTACCCGATTAGGGTGCAGCATTCTGGATCGCATCATCATTAAAAAAACCGGGAAAGAGCGAGTCGGACTCACGCACCGAGGGTTCCGTACCATCATTATGTTTTTAAACATCGGCGAGGTCTATATTCATCAGAGAATTTTAACACTGTGCACTGCGGTGTAGAATATTGCAGTTTTATGTCAGCGCCATCTCTAGACCGATAGTAGAACTAACGTAACTTTTGTTGATGATTTCTGAAAAGTGTGCTATTTAGAGACTTCGTTTTATTTTTCCTGTAATCTTTACATAAACTTCTATCACAAAGAATAATTTCAGATTTTTCTCTTTGCAAACTTCGGAGATAAGGGGGGAACGGTATTTTTTTTTTTCATCTAAAGTCGAAAACTGTGCGGCCTAAAAAAAAAAGAAAAAATGTTTAAGAATGTGCAAACTGCGCTCTTTCATATGATATCCCACATGCCCTAGTAGCCCCTACTTCGAATTTTTCAGACCCCCTTTCAGTCCCTGTTGCAAAAAAGTATATTTTTTGCAACGTATATATTTTTTCTTTCTTATTTGCAAAATAGTTGGGCAAACGTCATCTAAAACTATTCAAAATTTCAAGTTGATAGCATTAGTAGTTCTTGAGATATCCAGCTGTGACAGACAGATAGACAGACAGACTTAGTCTCACCTTAAGGGTTCCGTTTTCCTTGTAGGGCGCTCGACGGTGGACGCCATCATGCGCGTGAGAGCCCTCACGACGGGGGACGCGGTGTCCCAGGGTGGGGTCGTCGTGGCGGTGTCACTCGACATCGCCAACGCGTTCAACACCCTGCCCTGGAGCTGCATTGTGGAGGCACTCCGGTATCACCGGGTGCCGACCTACCTCCGTCGAATAGTCGAGGCGTATCTGACGGACAGAGCCGTCAGCTACCCCGGTCGCGATGGGGAGTGGAACCGGCGAGAGATGTCGTGCGGTGTCCCGCAGGGATCGGTCGTGGGGCCGTTCCTGTGGGACATCGGCTACGACTGGGTGCTGCGGGCCGACCTCCCTGATGGCGTTAGCGTGGTTTGCTACGCTGACGACACGCTGGTCCTGGCGCAGGGGAGGTCGCATCAGGCGGCGGCCGACGCGATGACACGCGGGGTTGCGATAGTCGTGGAGAGGATCCGGCAGTTGGGTCTCGAGGTGGCATTGCACAAGTCCGAGGCCATGTCGTTTCATGGGCCCCGGAACGCGCCACCATCGGGATCCCAACTAACGGTAGGAGGGGTTCACATCGGCGTCGAGACAACGATGAGGTACCTGGGTCTCGTCCTCGACAGCCGGTGGAACTTCGTCGAGCATTTCCGACGTTTGGCCCCCAAACTGGAACGGGTAGGGGCCGCCTTCAAGCGGCTCTTGCCCAACCTGAGGGGGCCAAACGCCTCCTGCCGGAGGCTTTACGCGGGGGTCGTGCGGTCCATGGCCCTATACGGGGCCCCGGTGTGGGCGCGTTCACTGCGGCGGCGAGCCGCCCACTACCTGAACGCGCCCCAGAAGGTGGTAGCCATAAGGCTTATCCGGGGCTACCGCACGATCTCTGGCGAGGCGGCAAGCCTCATTGCCGGACTGCCGCCATGGGATCTGGAGGCGATAGTCCTCGCGCGCGTATACGAGTGGCGCGCGGAGGCACTACGCCGGGGAGAAGTTCCGCTTCCACGGCAAATCGCTGCGGAGCGGACTGAGCTCCAGCGCGATCTCATGGCGACATGGAAGGAACGACTGTCGCAACCCAGCGCAGGGCACGCCGCGATAGCGGCGATAAGACCCCTCTTTGAGGAGTGGCTAGGGAGGCGCCACGGCGCCCTCACCTACCGCCTGACGCAGGTCCTCACCGGACACGGAAGCTTCGGGAGGTTCCTGCACATCATCAGGCGGGAGGAAACGCCCGGGTGTCACCATTGCCAGGATCGCCCAGAGGACACGGTGGAGCACACGGTGGAGGTCTGCCCCGCTTGGGCGGAGCACCGCCGTGTCCTCGTAGAGGCGATCGGCAGCGGCGGCGACCTCTCGCGTCCGGCCCTGGTGCAAGCCATGGTCCGGGGCGAGAGGGAGTGGGAGGCTGTCACCTCCTTCTGCGAAGCCGTCATGCTAGCGAAGGAGGTGGCGGGACGGATGAGGGAGAGAGCCTCCCGTCCCAGCCGCCGCGGGAGACGCTCCGGGCGTCGGGAGCCACGGGACGACTCCCGGCCACCGTAGGCGCGGGCCTGCGGGCGGAGAGTAATGGGTAGCTCACCGTCCGATCAGGACCAGGCCCGTGCCGGACGGCGCGTACGTGTTCCACGCGCGCCTCAAAGAGATGTCAGCATCGAGGAGGGGCCCCATAGGGCCGAAGCCTGCCGGGTCAGCGGGATTGTCCGAAAGGGTTACCGCTGGCCCGGAACATAAAGGGCTAAGGAAGGAACACGGGTGGGTTTTAGTCAGTAAGAGTCTGACACTCCCTTCCGCTCCACCCAGAGCGGGAGGGGTCATTTGATGATTTCCCATCCGCAAAAAAAAAAAAAGGGTTCCGTTTTTACCATTTTGGTACGGAACCTTAAAAACGATACAGACTGTGAATTTTACGGCCTCAAGTCCTACGTTGCCTACGCGTATGCAGCGGCTGGAGCGACCAAATCTTGAAACGAATACTAGATAATAATTAATCAAGAAAGACTAGTGTTTGTGAAATTGTGAATACAGCTAATATTTGGTTGGCTTCTGGATAGATTTCAGTCAAAGAATAAATAATTTGCCTGGAAACCGGTTTATGGGTTAGTTCATTTACAACAGAAGATGATCAATCAAGAAAAGGACCAAAATTTACGTTTTGTAGGCATTGTGGAGCCGCGATCGTAGCAGGTGCTACGCCGTAGCTGTGAGCTACGCCAATATAGATATTAAAAAAAGTGCATTTTCTATTATATTTTAATTAGTATGATTTAATATAATGATGGTTAATATATTGTTTTATTTTTATGTATGTAGTTTAGAATATAATTTTAAGGGATCAATTTCATGCTGCTGTGCCGCCTGCGACTAAAGACCATGCGAGTCGGAATTGAATTCAAAGACCCAGTACCCTAATTGCGAAACCCACTGTTAATCTCAATCTGAATCATTTTGAAGGGTTAAAGGGGGTTAATCCATTGCTTCATAATTATGTTCGTAAAATTTGTTTGCTCAACAACGTAAATAACGCAATGAATGATGTTGTTGAACTGTCAAAAGGAAAGCCATTATTGTTACTGATAGTGTAATACGCAATTACCCCGCCTATTTGCTAAATCTCGTTTGTAGGCAGCCTAAACTCATTTTATCAGAGTTCATCACATAAATAAAGGGTTCATTTCGTCTCAACGTAGAAGCAAAATTTTATACGGTCAAATGTAAATATTGTCACGATTTTCGAGAAAATGTTAAACAAAAGTTGAACCTTGTAGGCGGCGAGGCATCGAGTGTTATTTTATAGCCCGTTGTAGAAGAGTCCCGAGGTACAGTCAGCATAGGAAATTGGTATTCAGGCAGGAAATAAACAGATTTTACGTATTTTGCAGGCAGTTTCACTATGTCGATGCATGGTCCATAGAGTTGGTCTAGTGGTCGCAAGCGCTACTGCTATGCATGATGTCCTGGATTCGATTTCCGAGTCGGGCAAAGTGTTATTGAGTTTTGCCGTCTGGAATCTGATTAGAAGCCCGGTGTCTGGATTTGTGGCCGATTAATGGCAATACGCTCGCCCTCTATTGCGATAACTGGCGAGATGTGGGTGTACCATTGACCTGTATTATACAAGTACGCTGGACTTCATACTATCGATGACAATATGATGACATTTGATTTTCGGCGGGCGCTGATAGCAACGTGAGAAATAATAATATTAGAGATGGGACATATCCTTCGATAAGAAAATACTTTTATGAACTTTATCGATAGTTATAACCACGTATCCACTGACAGTGAGAGTAATTTATTACTTAAGAGAATAAAATTGAATCACACCCAGTTATTTTTATGCTTAATTTTTTTTATTATAAATAATAAAATAATTGCTGCAAAGGTTATCTGAAAATTCATTAGAGCGCGGTCAGATCGCAAGCTATAAACTAGTGGATAGTTTTCTAGTAAAGTTAGGTATAGCGCATGAGGTCAGATCTGTGAGCTTTAAATATGAAGATAGGCTTAAAATTTAGCCTAAAAGCTACTATGGTTAAGCCATAACTGCTTAGTTGAGTCGGTGGAAAATCTGAACTTAAGGCTGCGCCGACCGCCAAGTGGCGCCCTCATCGTTTGTTTGGTTATTTCTTTTATTTTACAATTAAAATGCAGAAAATAAGCACGTTAAGTTGTGCTCCACAAGATTATACGTTAATATTATTATAAACGGTAGTTTTAGATTGTTTAGTTTTATTATAATCACTAAAACGGAAAATAGTGGCCACTATTATCCGTTTTAGTGATTATAATAAAACTAAACAATAAAAGAATAATAAAATAAAAGAAATAACCAAACAAACGATGAGGGCGCCACTTGGCGGTCGGCGCAGCCTTAAGTATTTAATAAAAATGCTAAAGTATACAGTGCATGTAGATGGCAACTTTTGCTTCGCTTAAGTTTTACTTCGGAAACAAGTAAACATTAGTTACAATATTTGAAATTAGAAACTAGTATTTGTTAGTAGTAGTTTTAATTTCAACTCGATACCTCCACGCGTTCCCGAGATCAAGGGTCTTGACAGACAGACAGACGGGCAACAAAGTGCAAAATTTTGGGGTATAAGGGTTCCGTTTTTCCTTTTGAGGTACGGAACCCTAAAAACCAAATTATATAAAAAAAAGAAAAAAAAAGTACCTAGGTAACAAAAACAAAATTTAAACAGAAAGTCCTATACAAGGCCAAAAGGCTCTTATCTCAGCATGAACATGGCATCAATCTGTTGCCATGGATTCAGTACATGATTCTGAACTGAACCCCACTGCGTTGAAATTTTTCGTCTCGGTTATAAAAAAATAAATTTTCTGTTCCATACATTTTGGCCGCGTCGGGAAAAATTTCTACGCTAGAAGGTTTAGAATCATGTACCGAATTCATGGTTACAGTCCCTACCACCCTGTATGTTTTGCTGACTGTACGTAGGGACGTCAGCAAATAAGTTTTGGGGTATAATTTCTACTTCATGAACGTTGAATTTACGCTTGAGCGACAATAATAAACATTACCGAACAACGAGCGACGGTAGGTATCCACTATCTTTTCTTAGCAGTTCGCTGCCTACGGCTTATGGTGTGTTACTACATGAAATATATATCCTGTATGTACTGAACTCGAAATCAATAAATGAAGTAGATATAGCAACTTATTATAATTAATAATTATAATATTATCATTGCGCAGCTGGGTCAAGGGCTTGACTCAGAAAACAGTAGGTACCTACTCCTGAACACGGCACGCATAGTGAGCAGGTTCCCCTCTCTAGAGCTCTGACCACCACCGGTAGCTTGATGACTAGTTTATTTTTTTATTGAATCTGTTATATGTAAACAAAAAAAAAACAAATGAATGCCGAAAGCGTAGACAGAGTAATCTATAGACTCATGGTATCCGTGTCACCGAAAGGGACTCCGGCAATCTTCATCATACTATCATTTTTACAGCTTATTACACTACACCTTACCATTTTCACAGTTGCGCAAATGTACTATTATTGAATTATGCACGAAAAAGATCTTATTTTCCGTTTAATCGCGGTGTAGTTTTTGTTAGTTCATTCATAATTTTTCTCATTTCATTCATAAACGTCAAACTTGTTGTGCACATTGATGTGCTTAGCCGACACGCATGCAGCAGTCTATAGTTTACTCTGTCTACGGCCGAAAGTTATTTTGTGACTATATGACTAAAATAACCCTTAATATAAGGTGATGCAATTATTATAACTTAAAACATAATAATAATAATAATCTTTATTACGATACACACAAGATTCATGGTACACAAGAGCAGAAGTACAAAGTAATATGGTATAACTACATAAATCTAAACAGATCAAGTAACCCTGTCTCCTAAACTAGGTAGTCCTGTATCTTAGGAGACAGTGTTAGGCCATACAGGGTGGTGAGTCATGTAGGTATAGCGGCAGACAGGAGTTTAGCGTGAGGGTGGTAAAGTAATACATTTGTGTGCCGGTGTAAATGTGTTTGAGTGTGAGTGTGTGTTTGAGTGTGTGAGTGAGTGACCACAAGGATGTGTAAGTGTATGAGTGGTGAGTGTGGGGGTGTGTGCGTACTTCAAGGGTGCGTGTGAGAGAGAGAGTGGTTATGCAGTGATTAAAGGTAGGTAGGTAGATGAGTGAGAGATCGTGTATTGAGTGTAAGTCGGGTAGTGTAATGATTTTGGGATTATTCAATGAATGTAAGTAAAGACTCCGTGAATGAGTAGTCTTTTAACAGTAGCCATTTAGTCAGTTTGTTTTTCAGGTTGTGAGAGTTTAGATCCATAATTTTTAATTTATTATTGATTTTCCTGTATAAATAGGGACCAAGAATGTAAAATTGATGCCGGGCGAAAGAGGTTCTGTGCTGGGTGCTGGGTATGATTTGAGTGCGTTTGTTCCGGTCCGGAGGTGGCAGGTACTTATGTATCCTTAGTATTGCCTTGAACACAAAGAGCTGGCGCACTGTTAGGACTTTACAGTCGGCATAGAGTTCATGAGTTGGATATCTAAAAGGTTTTTTAGACATTACTTTTAGTATAGCTCTTTGTGCTCTCTCTATTCTAAGAAAAAAAGTTGTACCTGCTCCACCCCATGCGGTTATACAGTACCCGAGTATAGATTGGCAGAGGGAGTAGTAAATCATCCTCAGCGTGGTATTATCGGCAGAATCTCTAAGGGACTTAAAAATGTGGATTAGACGCATAGTTCTCGAGGTAAGGGTATCAATTTGCTTGTCCCACCTTAGTCCGCAATCGATCTGTACACCCAAATACTTAACAGTGTCCGAACGGCTCATCGAGGGACAGGCACAAGGTACCGTCGGGTCAGGACAGGAGTGAGCTACAAGGGTGAAATCTGATCCAGGAGTACTACCACGTCTTAACCCGAAAGGAAGACGTGGTAGTACTCCTGGATCAGATTAGAAAGAGAACAGAAAGCTTGGACCCTGTTCCTGATGCCGTTTGGCCACTATTTTTTATATTGAATGTATTTCATAAAATTATTTACTTAAAAAATATGTTTAAAGGAATAATAATTAAATTAATAATATAATTATTCTGTTACTAGCTGATGCTCGCCGTTTGAGTTTCAACCTTTGCAAATTTATTAGGTGGGTAGGTAGGTACTCTATGTATTCGGACAAAAGTCCAGTGTATCTATGTGATAAACCCAGGGCATGGTTTAGTTACTTACCTTCGTGTAGAACTAGCACACATATTTACCAATCATCATGTACAAATATTGTAAACGCCTGCCTGTGATTATCTATCATACATAACATACATTATCAACCTATAACGTTCCCACTGCTGGGACACAGGCCTCCTCTCTGTAAGAGAGCATGGGCCGTAATCCACCACGTGGGCCCAGTGCGGGTTGGTAGATGTCACATGTCTTTGAATTTTTGGTTCTAGGACCTGCCGGTTTCCTCACGATGTTTTCCTTCACCGTTTTGAGAGCAGTGGTGATGAAATAATTTAGACAAAGTAAAGCGCCTGTCAGGGTTCGAACCTAAGACCGGTCTCGTAAGTCGCGGTCGTTACCACTGGGCCACCACTACTCCACAATCTATCGCGATTATCTATCATATTATTATCTATAACTGACATGAGAATTGGATAATGTTATGGTATCGATGTTTTTTCGGATCTCTAGCAATTTGTAGGTAGTTAATTAATTGCTTCGTGTGAACGGCCCTCAACTATTTGTATTGATCAAAAACTGACCAGAGACGTGTCGGACCACAGACGGTGAAGTGTTGCGTAATAGAGGCGACAGCTTCATAAATCATACACATGTCCAGCGGATATGACTGGGAAATTGGGTTATCACTAACCCAGGTTCTGAAAATTCCTTGACCCAACTAATGATCTGGTTGGGCAATAATAGCTTAACTTTGAACATCAGCAAAACCAACTTTATAAAAAGTTTGTGTAAGGGTTTACACTATAAATCAAAGGCCATGGACACTCCCTTCCGCTCCACCCAGAGCGGGAGGGAAATCATTTGATGATTACCCATCCGCAAAAAAAAAAAAAGGCCATGTTCGTCATGAGCGTGAGCGCAACAATCCCAGACTACAGTGAAAAAATGGTATACATTGCTCTATGTCAATCAACACTAAGTTACTGTATCGTTGTGTGGGGTGCTGCAGCCAACAATCCCCATCCCAGCTAAAAGAGTTCAACGTGCAGTAATCAAAGCCCTGTTAAGCAAACCGTTTAGGTATCCAACTTCGCAAGATTATTCGGTCTTTATGGAACTGACAGTCCGCCAAATGTACATGCTTCGTGCGATCACACGTACACATAAAATTATCCCTCCCAATAGATGTAAAAGCCCTACACTCAGTAGATGACCCAAACCCGTTTGTCCCAAAGTTTGTACAAATACCACCTTTGCACGGCAGCATAACTGTTACTATAAAATAATCTGCACAACACATTAAACATTCATTGTTTGAACAAATTCCAATGCAAACAATAAATAAAAGTACCTATATCTGCTCACCCTAAATTATGACGACACGGAAGAATTACTCAAACCATAACATAATTAAGTCAGGCACCCACTCACAGATACACACATACACTCACTCACTCATACATATCTACACTCACCTACACAGCTACCTACACTCACACAAACACACACACACCCAGCATAAGTAGATACTTCATTACACATACTTGTTATTAATTCATTTAAACTCTTTATATTTTCTCCCCCTCGTTCCTTATCTTCAAAATTAATCTACTATATTTTTTAAAAAGTGCACATTACTAATTTGTAAGTGACTATTATAACATCCATAATGGACTGATGGATGACCCCTGTAATACAGGTTTTTCCTAGCATGGGGTCATTGATCATTTATTTTGCAAGGGTAAATGGAGCGTCACCTGTATCTGTGTGCTTTTTTACGTATATCAAAGTCAAAGTCAAATCATTTATTTCAAATTGGCACATTAAAGGCACTTTTGAACGTCAAAAAAAAAAAACTAAATAGAAATGATTCTAGTCGCCCATTCCAAAAAGTAGTTTTCGTATGGAGAAGAATGGGCAAGAAACTCCACCGTTACTCTTTTAAAATGTTGTACAAGGTCTTGTATACATAACAACAAAAAAACAAAAAACAAAAGGTAAAAAGAATTAAAAATTAAGCAATGACAGGTAAATCAAATAAGTGATAGATACATGGTGCTCACATATTTACAAGTTATTTAAAAAAAAAATGGTTGCCTGTAAAGTCGGTTTTACGGGCGAAGATTTTACGTGACAACGACCGATCATCCGATCATAGTTGAGTGGGAGAGAGACGCAAGGCATTCGGCGGGCCTCTCTCTCGTTCGGTGACTCATCGTAACGTTACCGAGCGTTACACTTTTTCATAAGTGACTCCCAGTCGCAACCTAATTTAAGACGTTGTCACGTCAAAAAATGCAAAAGTAGTTGAATTTTAACAAGTGTGTGAGCCACTGTAGTCGCAGATTGTAAAAATGAATTAAAATAAGATGTCATAATAAAAAATAAAAAAAAAATATATATAAATTAAATTAGGAACAAGTTTGATTTTGTCTAGACTTCTAGATTGTCCTATGGAGCAGGACCAGCATGTTTCCAAACATTATTATCTTGGATATAATCCTCTAATTTGTAATATCCTTGTTTACAAAGTGTACTTTTAATATGAGTTTTAAATTTTCTTTCATTTAATTGCAATATGTCACAAGGTATTTTGTTGTAGCATTTAACACAGTACCCCATAAAAGATGTATGTACTTTAGATAATCTGAAAAAAAGGTTGATCTAATTTATCTTTATTTCTAGTATTAAAATTATGCCTATCACTTATTTTATTAAAAAGATGTTGATTTTTTCTTACATACATAATATTTTCATAAATGAATTGGCAAGGTACCGTCATGATATTAACCTTTTTAAATAGTTCCCTAAGAGATTCGCGATGACGTAGATTGTAAATGGCTCTGACAGCTCTCTTTTGTAAAATAAAAATGGATTCAATGTCAGCAGCCCGACCCCATAGTAAAATGCCATATGACATAATACTGTGGAAGTAACTAAAATAGACCAAACGCGCGGTTTCAAATAAATATTATTATTATAGGTACAACTCCATTCCTATCCGCATCCGAACACTCTAGATAAGTCTTCTATTACCAAATAATATAGTACACACACATCACATTACACACCACAGGTGTTCATCACATTACAGGTATTTAACTATACCGACTTCATAAAATAGAAATTAACAAAAACACGTAGATATAGTCTATCCTAAATCGCGAACGAAGGGGTTTCTAAAACTTTGATATATGTATTACCTACCGCCGGTTTAAATCTTTGCCTTTTAGTTATTTATTACATTATTAGGTACCTAACCTTTCGTGTAGGTTTTCTGAATGATTTATTTATCATATTACCCGCGAATGTTGCATGTCACCTACACAATGTGTGTATAAAGAGAAATTGTATTATTTATTATGATTATGTTTGTTATTACTTTCAGTATACTGAAATTCTGAAAGGTTACGTGGAAGGTTTGTAGATAGGTTCTAGTGTAAAAACCACGAGAAGTATAATAGCCTATAGTCCGGCCGTCGTCGAGAGAATGCGTTCCTGACACCTGTCAGTGCGACCATTCCAGTAGTTAATAAAGATCAAATTCGCAAAACACGTCCGTTTCCGATCCGTTTGTATGAAAGATCGCATTTTCTCGTCGGCCGTACTTACCTAAATATTTAAACCAATGTACGCACGACGACATATTATCAATCCAGTTGACCTAGCATTTTATAGGCTTTTCGTACAATGAGAAGTCAGCTCATACTGGAAATGTTAAGTCGTTCATGTTAAGACTTGTTAAGTCGTCGTGCGTACCTAAATCAAATAAGTAGTATTTTTAGGCTTTTATTTACTGGGTTCATCGCCCAGGCCACTAATTAAAATATACTCGAATAAATCGAATCGTACTGTTTGCCTTTAAACACTAATTGACTTCGTGTAATTATTCAGCCAGTGTGTTATAGTTCGGCAATACCAGAGAATTGAAAAGGTTGCACAGAATTGCACTCTTAATGTACGTACCCCTAAAGTAGATGTAAGTGATTCGAAGTCGAAGTGGAATGTAACAAAGCGGCATTTTAGCCGTCTCAGCCCTCAAACAGCTTACGTGAGTGCAGTGACGCTTTAAGTCGCGTGTGAGCTTTCATTGTAATTGCGCGCTAAAAGTACGTATTTCAGCGCTCAAATAGAGCTGAAAACATGTGGTACACGATGTATGTTGACATTTATTAAGAAGAATGGGATAATTTACTTGTCGTTTGAGTGACATCTGTTGTGCACTTGTTCCTTGTGCAAAATTAGACAAGAGGAGAACAGGGTAATGAGAGCGGTCGGTTAATGGGAGCCATGGTGATTGAACGGAAAGTCGGCATTTGCGCGATCGTAAACACTCGGCCGCTTTCGTCAACCATCGAAAAACTTCGCCTGACGAACACGAGCCGTTAGTGCCATGCGTTAAGTCACGAGGGACGATTATGTGTTTTTCGCTCCACGCTTATAAAAAAAATTCTGATTGCCAGCGCCGGGGTAAGCATGAAGTTATATTCTTTTTTTATTATGTTTATGCTTATCCCTAGATTCATGCACTAACAAGCCCAATTGGTTAAATTGAGATTGAAAGTAGAATTACATTTCTAAGTTATTACTTTTCAAAATGGTAGTCAGCGGGTAGTGGTAGCCTTGCATCTTTCTAATATGTTAATTTTCTTGTTTTGTTTACTAAGTTAATTTTTAATTACTAAGATCACATATTTTAAAGTATGTTTAGTAAATTTTTCGGGAAAGAGTAAATTATAGCTCCCATTTCCCTTATGAGCGTTAAATGGGCTCTCATTACCCGCATGTGTCGAGTAATAGGAACGATTTTTTTTTGTAAAATCGTTATTGTACCCTAATACAATACTGTAATTAATTATAACTGTGTTAAAATAAACTTTAATAATGAATGAAAGAAATCCTAATGAAAAATTATAGGAATGTTAGCAAATGTGGTTTTTATGAAATTTTTCCGTTAGTAGGTTCCCACTACCCTATTCTCCTCTACTCGTATGCAGGTAATTTAAGGTCAGTCAAAATAATAATTATACTAAGTAAGCCAGAACTTTCTAACATTCTACGTATTCGGACATAAAATATTATTTTAATAGATTTTGCAGACGGTTTCCGCACAAAGCTGTTATTTTTGTTATTTAAGTGTTTTATATAGGTACTCTAGCCACATTATTATTATGAATACGATCTCCTTTATTATATTTTCATACTTATAATTTAATGTTTTAAATATTTTTATAAAAAACACAAAAATCGGCAGTCAATCGGCATCAGAAACAGGGTCCAGGCTGCCGGTGGTCTGTGCTCTAGAGAAAGGAACCTCCTTATTATGAGTGCCGTGTCCAGGAATAATGCTTTCTGAATCAAGCCCTTGACACATTCGCGCAATGAGAGCCTCCTGAGGTTTTGGTCGAGGCTCTCCGCTATTAGGTCATTAACTGTAATGAGGTACAATGATTGCAGAGTCCACGTCCCACATGCCAACTTCGTGTTAATGATGATTATTATGATAATATGTAATTATGAGATTGACAATATGTACCATATTATACCACCACCACCATATAATTGTATATATTATGTACTCTTACAAAATATCTACCTTTTTACGACGGGCAAATCTCTAGTAATTAATAGATAAATGAGGCACCAGAATACTGTAGTCGTCTTAATGAAAATGAAAATTCTCAGAAGATTGTTCCCTTTCATGTATGTACGAGTATGTAGGTAGGTACCTAATAAATACATAATATATTCGTCTTTGGAGATATTCAGTGTATTGCTTCATTAGATCCCACATTATTAAGGGACGGATTAATATGATAAATGGATATATAATACCTATGTAAGTATCAGGTTTACACGTAAATCCTAGTAGACAGTTATCAAAGGGAATAAAGAAATACTAATTTTAGAGATAATTATCGATATGAATGGTATTATGTTTCCGTAGTTTACTGCATTACTGGATAATGAGTAAATTGAGCGATTACTCAGAATGGTAATTGCGTAAACCACTAACCGTAGCAATGCCTTTCATTTTGACATAGTGCGTTATTTACGTTGTTGAGCAGATTTTTTTTTCTAACACGTGAAGCTATTGATTAGCTTTATCCTTCAAAATGATTCAGGCTGAGATTGAAAGTCTGTTAAGCAATTAGAGTGCTGGTCTGCTAGTAATACAAATCACTAAACATGTTTAGCGCTAAACGCACAATGATTTGTGTACAAACGGCTTTAGTTTTTAGTGCAGCTGCGAGTCCATGTCCATTAATTCAGTCAGTAATTTTATGTAATACTAAAGCAATCTGTAACTGTCCCATTGCTGGGCATACTCTCTCTTCTCGTGCAGAGACGGTGTGATGAGCGTTGCATGACCAGTGGGTTCTGGGGTGATTGCATAACATACTACTTAATAATGGCAATGCTTTTCATTTTGACAATTCAAAAACATTAATTGCGTTATTTACGTTGTCAAGCAGACGAGTTTTTTAAACATATAAAGCATTCAATCAATCAATTGTCTCAGGCTGCCGCACAACACCCTGTCCTCCGGCTTCCGCATCCAGTCTACCCCAGCCACTTTCTTTAGGTCGTATGCATATAAAGCAGTGAGCAGCGGGCCGTAATCCACCACGCGGGCCCAGTGCGGGTTGGCAGATGCCACATGTCTTCGAATTTTTGGTTCTAGGACATGCCGGTTTCCTCACGATGTTTTCCTTCACCGTTTTGAGAGCTGCGGTGATGAAATAATTTACACAAAGTAAAGCGCCTGTCTGGGTTCGAACCTACGACCTACAACCCTAAGAAATTGCTTAATTTGCTTGGGTTAATCCGGCACTGCCTCTTCATCATACACAATGTCGCAGTCGCCATAGAAGTGAGTACCTACGGGATGTCACACATTCCGTACCCGCTTACTTGGCGACTCTGGCTCACTCTTATCAGTTTTGATTTACTCTTCTCTGTTTTTACCTTTTTCGTGGGATCAAGTACGGTGAGGGCAAGGCTAACGATTAAATTTTTGCTTAGTTCTAAAAAAATAAGCCTTTTCTTTTTATTTCACTGAAATTACTGAGGTCTTCGCTTCTTCATGAATTACTATTTTAACGAGAGAAGTTAACGTCGAAATTTACTGGATTCGGTACCTATTTTGTTCCAATCAATCATAGGAAGGTCTTATAATCTTATACATAATATTATATCGGTAATCAATAACAATACCTACCGATATTCTGATAATTATAGTTTTCTAGGTCAGCTACTGAGCTGGAAGTACGAGTAGGTAGTGTGTGATTATTGTTGAATTTGGACATCTATCTATGCATAGGTATTATATTATTATACCTAAATTAAAGTCGCTTCTCGTGTCCGTCTGTGTGACCGCATTAAAATCCGTTGCGTAGTTTAGAAGAACAATTTTGAAACTATAATACCCACAATAATAATAAAGTTAGGTACATAAGTAATTTTTTTAGCCTTTATTGTCCCACTGCTGGGCAAAGGCCTCCCTACTCTCTTTCCTCCTCTCTCTGTCCAGAGCAGAGGCAGCTCTGGTCATCTATACTAATATTATAAATTCGAAAGTAACTCTGTCTGTCTGTACGTTACCTTCTCACGCCTAAACCACTGAACGGGCTTCGATAAAATGTCTCAGAGAGATAGATTGCATCCCGGGGAAGGACATAGGATAGTTTTTATCCCGATATTCCCACGGGTTCGATACTTATGCGGGTGAAACCGCGGGGCGCTGCTAGTTATTTATATTAATACCTATATAAATGCGAAAGTAAGTTTGTTTGTTACACTTTCACGCTAAAACGGCTGAACGGATTTCGAGGAAATTTGGCACACAGATATATCATGACCTGGATAAGGACATAGGCTTTTTGTCCTGGATCGCAGACAAAGTCGCGGGCAACAGCTAGTAATATTATATAGGAACCAACTTCTGCCCGCGACTTCGTCCGCGTGAAATTTCACCGTCTGCCCCATTCACCCTCTTAGGGGTGGAATTTCGAAAAACCTTTTCTTAGTGGATACCTACTCGTTACAAAGAACACACCCTCCAAATTTCGTGTATCTAGGACCATTGGTTTAGGCTGTGCGTTGATTATCAGTCAGTCAGGACTTTGAATTTTGTATAGATGTGATGGTCTGACGATATAGGTGTAGCATAACATAATCAGCCTATAATGTTCCCGCTGCTGCAGGGACACAGCCCTCCTCTCTGTGAAAGGGAGTGGGCCATAATCCACCATGCGGGCCCAGTGTGGGTTGGCGGAAGTCACAAATGCTTTCGAATGTTTGGTTCTAGGAAATGCCGGTTTTCTCACGATATTTTCCTTCACCGTTTTAAGAGCAGTGGTGATGAAATAATTTACACAAAGTAAAGTGCCTGCTTGAGTTCGAACCCACGCCACGACCACTCGTAAGTCGCGGCCGCTCACATAGACATAATTATGTGTGTGAGTCATATTATCTTTAAGTTATTACCTTAGTCGCTAATGATGCAACGATAAAATAATCTTTATGCTGTTCGTCGGTAAGCGCATCCCTTGATAACGGTTGGACCGATTTGGCTATATTTTTTTTTTAAATTTTCGTAATAGTTAGTCCGAATTAGATTTTTATGGAAATATGTAACCGATAAACTTTCCAGAAAGAAGACAAGATCTACATATCCCAGCGGAACTTGGCGATCGGCATTTGCATAGCGGGACGCATCCTGATGATTTGTGTCCTCGCAGCCCTTTCCTACATTTAGGAAAAGTTTCCCGGAAAATTCGGAAAAAAACTGAACGTCCTTTTTTCTATGATGTTTTGTATGAATTATTAATACGATAGGACAACATCCAACGGTCAGCTAGTAGGTAATAAAAAAAGCGGCCAAGTGCGATTCGGACTCGCACAGGTAGAGTTCCGTACCAAAAGGCAAAAAACCCCTTAGTTTTATTATTTGTTGTTGTAGCGGCACTAGAAATACACACTTTGTGAAAATTTCAACTGCCTATTAGATGTATGAGGAACAGGGTGTAAAGTTCATTCATACTCTATAGAAAAGGGAGAATCTTCCGACACGACGGGTGTTGTGTCTGGCGGGCAACTGCCCGATAATTCATGTCGGGCCGTTGTATCTAGATGCTAGTTGCGCGGTAATCTGTGCTTGCGCGATGCAGGATTTTTGCGTGACGTCATTATGACGCGTTGTTCGCATGTGGCGAACTAGATATCGCTACATGTCTACCGATTACAGTTCATGAAATAGAGCCCGCTGACAGACAGACAGACGGACGGCAGTGAAGGCTTAGTAATAGGTTTCCGTTGGCACCCTTGGGTACGGAACCCTAAAAGGCCCGCAGGCTAGTAGGTAATAGATAAGGGTAATTGCGGGTAGGACGTGGTTGATAAAGGTATTTCGAGAACAATTTAGCAGTGGACTAATGCAAATGCAAGTAAAGGTCTTCCAAAATAGTGAGTCCGTATGGTTGGTAGTGTTGGTACCTACATGTAGAAACAGTATAGTTTAATTAGAAACTTGCTGATAGCACACGTATGCTAGTAAGATCTATAAACTGTGGTTGGAAATAGCCGCGTAAATGTTTGTATTATATTAATGTGCATTAGAAGAAATGCGTGAGTTTATGTTTGTGTGTAGGTATGTATGCCATTAAACTGTTCTTTTTTTAAAAACGTTTTCTTTTTTTGTGATTTTATGGATCATATTGTGGTCTAAAAAAAGATTCTTATTATTTTTATTATAAAATCAAGTAGACCAAAATGCTAAAACAGAGGTGTTGTGTGAAAATATAAAATATCTATAAGAAAGCTGCACTGGGGCCGTCCATGCTTCGCATTTTCCTCTGGGATTCAATGCGGCCTATACTGAAGTTTTCAAAAGGGTTGCTCAACTGAAAATCTGGTATCAAAGTGAATAACTACAACCCGAATTAACCTTTCCTATGTAGATGTGCCTTTTCGAAGTTATCTATTGCTCAGACTATCGAGAAATCATATGAGCAATAAGGAAAAAAATGGCTTATGGCATCGTCAGGTCTGCGCTTTCACCAGTTTTAATATAATATATGGTGCTTAAAAATATTTTATCTAGAAAGTTACATCTTTTTAACTTTCACCGCTAGTTTATTTTATTACTTATTCCTTCGGGCTAAAACGCGATAACTTCACACGAGGATTAAGAATCCATCCTAATATTATATATGAGAAAGGAACTCTGTCTGTCTATCAATAGATAGACAGCGACGATCGGTTCAGTAGATTAGGCATGAAAATGTAACAACCTTTTCACGCCTAATCCACGCGTCTCCTTTCATAACGATCGGCTACTGAACTGATCGTTATGAAAGAAGACTGGACGAAACTAGTCTATGGACATATAGCGATAAAGTTGTGATATTTGTGTAAGTTTACGTCATCTTTACCTTTGTGCAAAGTGGCGTCAAAATCTGACCCGGAAATTTTGAGAAAATAGTATATTTCATTACAAGTGCGGAAAGGCTGTCATTGCAAAGAGTTCCGACAAATGTCTACCCGAGCCGAGGCGCAGCCGAAGGCGAGGGTTGACAGTCGGAACAAGTTGCAATGACGGTTCCGCAGGTGTACTGAACGACTATTTTTAATACAGTTGCGAAAAAATTAAGAGAGAAACTCAACTAACTAATCATTTTTTCTGGAAAATGGCGCCAACTATTAGGATATTAATCTATGGCGCCAACCCAACGCCAACCGTAGAATATAAGCAGAGTTTTTTTTTTCTTCACCCATTTTGGTAGGCAAAGGGAACTCCATACAGCTTAGTCTTCAGTATATTTTTTTTATTGATTCATATCATGAAAATGGAATTTAATGAGATGAAATGAAACTTAACCTAACTCATTCAATTAAATAATTAAATCTGAAATAAATTAGTAGCTTCTTTTTAGAAATATACGTATTTGTATGAATCACAAAAACTCTTTAGTAAAAACTTCATGGTTGGTTATTCTTTTTAATAGACATTATTTTGACAGTTGGGAAAGAGAACGCACGAGTTCGGGAAAGGTAAAAAAAAAGCACTAGTATGTAATAGCCCACATCCCGAACGCTATACGTCCCTGCAATACACCACTTTTTGAGCAACTGTATTAAAAATGCATTTAACTGCCTAAGTATGCACTAAATTCAAGCGTGACACTGACAGCAGTAAAGTGCATAGCCTGCGTAGCGATGCATGCATGGCATAGCATTTGCAGCATAGCATGCAAAGTATAGCATGCGTAGTATATAGCATGCATACCCTGTTTTACACAGTCAAATTTGAATTTACTCGGGAATTTTGCGGGTAGAATCCCATCTCTTACCTCACAGGTTGTGTAGGCACAAGATCTGTGTTTTTTTAATCTACTTTATTTTATAAAAATATGTACCTCTCATCTAAGAATTTACCCGGGTAAATACCTATATTTTATTTAATTTCTTGAATAAATAAATAATAGTATTAAAAAATATACGCAGATGAAGTCCCGGGCAACAGGTAAATATATTAGGTATTGTAAAAGCTATACTTATACGTGGAATCGCAAATTATTCTTGCTCAATTCGTGTTCAGTACCTACCTACATATTGTACTAGTAGGTATTTCAAAACTTAACTAAAACTATGCCGAAACTAAAATATAGCGTCGAAAAATTCATCCGCATCGCTCAGAGACTGGCGGTATTACCACGTTGTATGACAATGCCTCTGGCCAAGGTGAAAGCCAGGCCTTGGGTCACGGGAAGTATCAACCAGCCGTTTCAAAATTTCCTTAAAAATACCAGGAGCACTCGGACCCCACGGCCCGAGGGTTTCTACCCCAAACGGATCGAAAATATAATTTCTGATAAGGTTATTATATTAGCGGCTCGAAGTTTTCCACAGCCGCAGCAGCAGCACCAGCACAGCATGTCGAGCCAGGAAGATGGGATTTAGTTAGGATTTAATTTTGTTATTTTTATTAATTAACTAGCTGTCCCGGCAAACGTTGTTTTGCCATATAAATTATTTCTAGCTGCCCGGCGCTACTTCGTTCGCGTGGTGTCCTACCCCTTACCCTACCCTACCCCTACCCTACTCTACTCCTACACTACTCCTACCCTACTCCTACCCTACTCCTACACGACTCCTACCCTGCTCCTATCCTACTCCTACCCTACTTCTACCCTACTCCTACCCTACTCCTACACTACTCCTACCCAACTCCTACCTTACTCCTACCCTACTCCTAACCTACTCCCACACTACTCCTACACTACTCCGAGAGTAAATAATAAAAATATTAAATACTATGTCCGTCTAAAACCGGATAAAAAAAACGGATAAAAAGTATCCTATGTCCGTCTCCTGGTTCTAAGCTACCTCCCCACCAATTTTCAGCCAAATCGGTTTAGCCGTTCTTGATTTTATAAATAGTATAACTAACACGACTTTCTTTTATATTTATAGATTATAATCATTACTTTTTTAAATAACACAGACTACTATTAACTCTGATACCTATCAGAGTTAATAATTAAAGATCACAATATGTTTTCGTTAATACTATATCGCGCCAATAGATGTCGTTACGTGTTTCCACTTATTGCAATAAAAAGTTGTTATAGAATTTATCGAAATCTATTTAGCCGCTAAGGCGTGAAAAAGTAACGCCTACAGACAGAGTTTTTTGTTTAAAGTATAAAGAAAGAAAATATTTTACTTGGGACAGGCACAGGTAAAACAACAGGGAGAGGCTTGTGGCTAAGTAATAACAGCCGCACGGGTCGATTGATCAGGTTAAGCTACGCTTGCCGCGGTTGGTCCGTGGATGGGTGACCATCTTTACATATCAAGACCTCTCCGTGCCTCGGAAAGCCCGTTAAGCCGTTGGTCCCGGTTATCATTCATGGATCATTGACAGTCGTTACGGGTCGTCAGAAGCCCGAAGGTCTGACAACCAGTCTTAATTACCTAGTAATTGGTGTTGGAGTTAAATCCGTGGAAAGACATAGTTTAAAGTAATATTTTATTCAATACGTGTTTATGACACAATACAATATATATGACAGCAACTTATAGTTGGAACATAAAAACATGACAGCAGAGTATTTAAGAAAGTGCTGTGGCCAGTACTAACACTCCTCTTCACGGCACTATCGCGGTCATCAGGAGAGCCCTAGGCTGCTGCGCAACCTCATTACTCGCGGACCAGCTAGAGCCTTAGTCAGCAAGTCTGCTTCCATATCTTCGGTTCGCAGATATTTCAGTTCTAATGCTCCTTCTTGGATACAGTTCCTTATGAAGTGCATTTTTAAATCAATGTGTTTCGATTTCGAAGTCACCATTTGATTTTTACTGAGTTTGATAGCTGCTTGATTATCATTCAAGATAACTATGCGTTCGTAGTTAGCTCCCAAGTCGTTGAAGAAGTTCTTCAAGTGGATAGCTTCTTTTGCAGCTTCGGTTATAGCTACGTACTCTGACTCGGCTGTCGATAAAGCGATGCTCTTTTGTTTTTTCGACATCCAACTTATAGTAGTTCCAGCATATTTGAAACAGTAGCCCGAAAAAGACTTTCTGTCTAGCTTGCAGGCGCCCCAATCTGCATCTGCCATTCCATACAGGTCTTTCCCTGTTTTCGTGAATGTTAAGCCCATGGTTTTTGTGGCTTTTAGGTACCGGAGCACTCTTTTGGCACACTTGAAGTGCTCTTCCGTATAGCAGTCATTAAACTGTGATAAGTAACTAATAGCAAACATGATGTCTGGTCGAGTTGCTACGGCCAAATACATGAGTGTTCCTATTAGGTTCTTATATGGGATATGCTGGTTGGTATTTTTGTCTCCCTTTTCTAATTTTAGTCCTGACTCCATGGGCGTTGAAACTGTTTTACAGTCTTCCATTTTGAACTTCTTTAGCGTATCTTCAATGAATTTATGTTGATTTAATTTTATATCATCTCCATTGTACGATACATCTATGCCAATCAGCCGTTTCGGTTTTCCCAAGTTTTTTAATTCGAATTTTGAATTTAGCAGGTCTATAACTATTTTTAATGTTTTCGGACACGAGTAGGCAATTAACAAATCATCGACATAAATCGCTGTTATAATTTTGGCTCCTCTTTTCTCCAGAATGTATATACATGGGTCAGCTTCTGACGCTCGAAACCCTATGTGTTTCAATTCTTTGTCGAGTTTGATGTACCATTGCCTCCCTGCCTGCTTAAGTCCGTAGAGAGCTTTGATAAGACCGCAAACCTTTTCTTTTGGGTTACACTTAATGTCTTTTAGCATCTCTTTAGTTTTGTTGTAGATGGTTAAGTCCTCTTTTGTACTTTCATCGACCATGATTTCAGTCAAATATTCTTCTAAGTAGTCGGGGTATTTCATGACTATCTTTTCTTCCAATTCGCCGTTTAGGTACGCAGTTGTTACGTCCATTTGGTTCAATTGTAATCCTTCTTCTACGGCTATGCCGACGACTGATCTGATCGAGCTTAGTTTAGCAACGGGAGCGTAAGTCTCATTAAAGTCAATCCCTGGTCGCTGGGTGAAGCCCCGTGCTACGAGTCTGGCTTTTCTTGTGACGCTATCATCAGGTCCAATTTTATTACGTAAAACCATCTTATAGTCTACAACCTTCATGTTATTGCTTTTCTTTTCTATTTTCCACGTCCCGTTTTTAACGTGTGCTCTTATTTCAGATTTAATGGCCTCGTGCCAATACTCATCGTTTTCATTTTCATCAGACAGGTAAGATATATCCGTGAGTAAATGGTTCTCTTCAGAATCTCCTAATACAAAATCTTTTGTCCATACTGGTGGGTGCCGTTCTCTTTGTGGCCTCCCATTTTCAGGTACTTCTGCAGTCTCAGATGCGTCGTCAAATGTTTCGATTTCATCTGCGTCGTCAATTTGACTGTCCGGAATTTGTAAAGGTATATCATTTTTCTGTTTTCTGAATTCAATTTCTATTTCCTGTCTGTGTTTATCTTTCTTTAATTTATTTTTGTTTTCTTTTTCAGGTATGTTCGTGCGAGGTTCCTCTTCTTTTATAAGGTTTTCATAGTTCGTGTCTTTTTCCTCGAAATACATCTTGTCTATAACCTTGATATCTCTGCTCGTCACCACGTCATCTTTTTCAGGTATGTATACTCTATAGCCCTTTGAAGTTATCGAATAACCCATGAATACAGGGTTCCTTCGTTTTATTTGAGATTTTTCCTTGTCTTTTCTTTTTCAGAACGAAGGTTTTCCTGCCAAAAACGTGGAGGTGATTTCCAGATGGGGTTCGGCCTAACCACTTCGTGAATGGAATGTCGCCGTTTAATGCTTTTGAAGGGCTATGGTTTATTAGATAGTTTGCCGTAGCTACTGCTTCCGCCCAGAGCTTTTTGGGGACGTTAGCTTCAATCAATAGGCATCTGGCTTTGTCTAATAAAGATCTGTTCTTTCTTTCACTGATTCCATTTTGTTGTGGTGTGTAAGTTGTGGTCAATCTTCTTTGGATGCCATGCAGTTTAAGGAAATTGTCAAAATCCTTGTTACGATACTCAGTTCCGTTGTCTGACTGCAGGTGTTTTATTCTTTTGTTGTGGAACGTCTCGACTTCATTTTTATATTGTTTGAAAGTGTTAAGTACATCACTTTTCCTTTTTATGAAATAGACGTGACAATATCGTGTGAAATCATCTATAAATGTGACGTAGTATCTTGAGCCTGCTAGTGTTTCACACTCAAAAGGTCCACAGACGTCGCTGTGAATTATCTCCAGCTCTTGCGTCGTGTAGAGATCATCATGTTTTATAAAAGGTAATCTTGAGAGCTTGCCTTTGATGCAGGTTTCGCATGTTTCCAACTCTTCGTTGTTCAGGTCTAATCCGTACATTAGGTCATTCTTCGCCATCTTAATCAAGTCCTTTTCATTTATATGGCCAAGTTTACGATGCCATTCCATGATGTCACCTTTTTCTTCTTTTGGTATGTAGTTTGAAGTCTCTTTCTTGTCAAACTCAAGGTAGTACAGTCCATTTTTCCGTTGTGCTGTCAGTGTCACTTCGCTGTTTTTGTTTACGATGTGCGCTTGATCTTTTTCGAAAATGACTTTGTTTCCTCTATCTGTTATTTTGCTTACAGACAGGAGGTTCACTGACATATCCGGAATGTATAAGGTATCATTAAAGTTGCAACCTTCTTTTCCTGCGGTCACTGTAACTCGTCCCTTGCCTTCAATTTGGGTTGTATACTTGTTTGACGCCAATTTCAAGGTACCACTTTCCGAGCTTAGTGTCGAGAATCTGGCTTTGTTTCCGCACATGTGAGAAGAGCATCCGCTATCAAGACACCATACATTTTCTTTGATGTTTAGATTTCCGGTATTCAAACAGACGTTGAAGTTTTGATGTCCGCTTGTTTTTTCATTTGTGCTTTTCTTCTTGTTGCTCCAACATGCTCCTGTAGTGTGGCCCTTCTTCTTGCATGTTTTGCAGAATGGCTTCATTTTATTTCTCTTGAGGAGATAGGCTTCGGAGCTTTCTGGCTGTTCACTAACATTCCTGGCCTGGTATTCTTCAAGAATTTTTACTTTTAGGTCGTCAGGATTTGGTAATGTATCTCGTGACTCAATAGCGATCCGAAAATTTTCAAATGTTGCTGGCAAACTATACAACAGCATTATACTTAGCAGTTCTGGAGGAATTTTTATCTCCATATCGGCGAGCTTATCCACAATATCCATAAAGTTATTTATATGGTCACGGATATCTTCGTCATTTGACATTCGCTTTAAAACTAATTGTTTCAATAAAGTTGCCTTTCTTGCAGGCCCAGTGCTTTGATAAATTGTTTTTAGTTTGTCCCATACGGCTTTAGCTGACGTGCAGATCTTTATTTGTTTCAGTTCTGACGGTGACAGGAGAAGTACTATTTCAGCTCTTGCCTTTAAGTCTTCCTTGATAAATGCCGATTTTACCGCCGCATCCGCATCTGGTGACAACCCTTTATCTCCGCATACAATGTCCCAATAATCATTCTTAATTAGGACTGCCTGCGCTTGTAGGCACCATGTGTCATAATTCGACTTTGTTAATAGTTCAATGTTTCTATAACTCGTCGATGCCATCTTTTCGTACCTATTTATATGAACCACGCTCTGCTACCATTTGTTGGAGTTAAATCCGTGGAAAGACATAGTTTAAAGTAATATTTTATTCAATACGTGTTTATGACACAATACAATATATATGACAGCAACTTATAGTTGGAACATAAAAACATGACAGCAGAGTATTTAAGAAAGTGCTGTGGCCAGTACTAACAATTGGGTTGTGGAGGTCAGATATTCAGTCGCTCCATGTAAAATACTGGTATTCAGCTGCATCCGGTTAGACTGGAAGCCGACCCCAACATAGTCGTAAAAGGCTATGCAGATAATAAAAACACGCACAGGTAAAAACAACAATTAATAAAGTACATTCAAAGTAACAAAAACAAGCATAAGTTAATATGAATGAATTAAGCTTGTACCTAGCCTACAGTTTATTCAGATATACGTAACTAGATAATTACATACCTTTGCATTTATACTTAGGTTGATGTCTACCGCTATTGACTTCGAAACCTTTTACAAAAGAGACACCCCTTTATCATAAAGGGGTAACAACAATCCTTTCGGCCCCTATAAAACCGGCCCTCCTTTGCATTTAGATTACCTATAATCAATAACCTTCTCGCATGGATAAATAATTAGTTAGCTCCATTAGTTAAGTATTTGTTTTACTATAAAATAATAACATTCAAACAATTGCGAGTTGTTATCAAATCATTTATTGAAGACACATTTAATTGCCCACTGAGAGTTTTAGCAATTTATTATTGCTTAGCGAGTTTGAATTTCTACACCAATAAGTTTCTAAATAAGTATTTATTAACATTAGATATTCCATCTCCATGATATAGGTACGAGAATTTTATATGGAGCAGAGGGAGCTGAGTATGTAAGTGTGAATCTGGGGGCATGGGAGTGCCCCCGCCAATACGAGCAAAAACAAAAAGCTGGGCACTACCTACCACGTATCTATGCTACCTACCTTTTCTCAAAGCGTTCCGTCGTATTAGAGGTTTATGCCTATCTTTATATTTAAAATATTTATTCCTCAATGTTCATGATTGCACCTACCACTGTTTGTCTGATCTGCATCACCCAAAGGTTGACTGGTAGAAAATGCCTATGGCATTAAGTCCGCCTCTGTACATTTATGTGCTTGAGAACCCTCATAACTTCGGCCTGGATAATGCTAGAGAGCTCCAATTCTCAGGCTAAGATCTAGTTAGCAGACTTAAGAACACACCAAGTTTCATTTGTCTACTTTGGATTTTATTAATACCTAAAATACGTCGATTTCGTCACTGATTGACTGACTCATCAAAACTTCTAGGGCATTTCCCGAAGTCCTAGAAAGCTGAAATTTGGTTTGCAGGCTAAGACTTGCACACAAGAAATCTGTAACTTTCACCTTCCAACTCCCATAAAGGGATATACAGACTCTATAAACCTTACATCTCGGTTAAAATGTGTGGCTTGGCCGTTCCATTGAACTATTGCATAACAAAACATAAGCTAAAAGGACTGCCAAGGTGTATATTTCGACTGAGATGTAAGGTTTGTGGAGTTAGGGGCTTGGCTCTACGTTACGGCCCGTTCACGACTTCGGTCTAAGAGCGGCGGCTAGGCGCGGGGCGGCGAGCGGTAGGAACAAAAGTGTAAAAACGCCGGAGCGGCGCCGGGGCGTCTCGTGGCGTGCTTCAAACATTTCTATACTTTTGTTCTTGCCGCTCGCCGCGCCGCGCTTAGCCGCCGCTCACAGCGGCAAGGTCGTGAACGGGCCGTTAGATCTAATGCTATGTTCATATGCACGCCGTGCAGCCCGGCGGGCTGCCTGGCGGCCTGCGCGGCATGCAGCCCGCCCCAGGTCGAAAAAAAAAAAAAAATCAAGCTGTTTACACGCACGCCGTCGTGTCAGTCAGTGCCAGCATGGCGGGCAGCGAGGATCTCGGTGTTGTTGCTGCCATATCCTTTGGCTTAACTTATTTTTATTGGAAAAAGAAACAAAATGATGAACGACGGAGAAAAAGACTGCAAAGAAGATCCACTCGTCACGAAAGCGCGAGAGAGACTGACTGCCCGAGCGCGTGAAAACAGTCACCGGGCGCCCGCACATTCATCCTTTGAACTTTGCCAAAAAACCGACACTCGCCCGGTTCGCGGCATTCACGTTCACAGGCGCGTTTACGGGCTCGGGCGTACCGTTTACACGCTCGGGAATGTGAATGTGCACGTTGAATGGCGAGTTGAACGCGCGCGTGTGAACGTAGCATAATAGCATTGGCACAACTTACTTTACACGAAATATTTTGGTGGGATTGAGATTTCACCGACTCCCAAGTTGTTAGAAAGTACGAATTATTTAGCACTAGCAGCGCCCCGCGGTTTCACCCACATAAGTTTCGACCCCGTGGGAATATCGGGATAAAAAATATTCTATGTGTTAATCTTGGTTGTAAACTATCTGTGTGCCATTTCATCCAAATCCTTTCAGTAGTTTTTGCGTGTAAGAGTAACAAACATCCATTCATCCATCCATCCAACCATCCATCATCACAAACTTCCGCGTTTATAATATTAAAACCATCCCCTTTTTGTTGCGATCATGCATTATGTATTTGAAAGCAAAAATTCATGAAAAAAGGCACGAAAAAAGTGTGAGTTCGCCCTGTTCACCACTTTCTATTCTACCTGAATGTTGCAGAGTTTCAAGTTCAATCTTTTCAAGTACAAAGCTTCTCCATTTTCGACAAGGCTGTTGTAGTGTCAAATACTTACTAGCGTGAAGTGGTGTAGGATCTCAAAGCGGGATACTTGAGGAATGTTGGTGGCAAAATTGTGCCTCATTTGTCGTAGTAAATAAAGGCCTTCCTCACCATAAAGTCGACCGTCCACTGCTACGCAGAATGTCCAATTGTCCACGGAGAGGTTTGCCACGTTAGCTGCGCGGTTTATTTTTTTGGTAGCCACGCATCCGTTCCAACTACATTTTCATACAAACAGAAGCTATGTACACGTGCGTAGCTTAGCCGTGGGCTATTGTGGAGCGACACCTTATCACAGATTGTATAGAATGTTCTGAGTACTTTGCCAACAAGCCTTATTTATTGTTCTCAATATTGCTGTATGTGACTTCTGTTTCAATAAGCTTAGCGAGGTTAAGTTTAAAAAGAACTTGAATTAACTTAAAAAATGTTGGCACTTATGAACCCATAAAGAATCGAAGACCAAAGCATTAGTAAAAAATTGATTCAAAGATTGTAATGCAATGTTGAGGTAGTAAATTGTTTTTATCAAAGGACTAGCTGCGCCCCGCAGTTTTACTCGCATAAGTTTCGATCCCGTAGGAATATCGGGATAAGAAGTAGCCTATATGTTAATCCAGGATGTCAGTTACCTCCATACCAAATTTTATCAAAATTGGTCCAGCCGTTTGAGCGTGAAGAAGTAACAAATATATAAACACACACACTCACAAACTTTAGCCTTTATAATATTAGTGTGATTCTTCAAAAGTTTATAATTCTAAGTACAAGGTTTGAATTCCACAAAATGTCTGTTGTGCTTCGTGAAAATGTGAGTTCAGATTTTTGGATTAACTAAATCTACTGGATAACCCACAATAATAATTAAGGTTGGATTTGCTTTTTAATTTACGAGGAAAGTTAGATTAGATCTAACATTTAATATCATTCCTAAGCCTTAAAATGTCCTGGTTACTGTTTTGAGTATAACACTAAAGTTTTGTATTGTTTGTACAGTCACGAGCATAAGTATGTATACACTTGGCTTTATTGAAATGCGATTTTCTCCTTTGTTTTTTAATGAAATTGTATGTTGTTACGAACATAGTATTTTCGAACCCATAGGTTTATGTAAAGTGTCGTATTTCAACTTTGCATTCGTTATTTCGTGAAAATGCAATTAAAAGTTGCCAAGTGTTGACACATTAGTGCTCATGACTGTACTCGACTCGCGACTCAGTAGGATTATTTTTTTGATGCTTGAAATTGTTTGAAATACGTCTGACGCCATGCCACCGTTGCGTCGACGTCGGGCGGTTAGGAGTTTCAAACAAATCCGCTAATCACCACTGATTCTGAACGGAATATTTTCATCTAGCTAGTGTTAAAATTTGAAGAGAAAAGAAATGGCTTTGAAAGTTCAATATTTGGACGAATTATTATTAGTTTTATGTAGGTACAGTCAAAAAAGAGGGAAGTATGCAGGATCGTCGGATATCGTTGAAGTTTAGTAAGAGACCGATGGATGTTGTCGACTGAAATTTAGTTTGATAAATGTGCTGCTTGGTGTCTATTTATAAAATAAAATTTTATTCGAAAACATCTTTCGCTTTCTTACTAAACTTCAACTATATCCGACGATCCTGCATACTTATCTCTTTTGTTGACTGTACATAAATAGGTTTAATAGCAATGTGTTACATTGTCTTAGGTACTCAAGATGGTGAGATATACGAACTTACGTCACCCACATAGTCACGAGAGCCATAAGCTGGAGTGGACCACATTACCTGCATCCGTGTGTTGCCAAGCGGTTAGTTTCACGAGCATCTACTGAAGATAATAACAGTAGCTTAGGTACTGAATAGGTTTAAGGAAACGTCAAACATTATCTACATAGGTACAGTTCGCTTCACAAATAAGGTACCCCCCTTGGTATTGACATCAAACCTATTTAAGTTTTTCGTAATGTAACGTAAGTGGCGTGTTGGTCTAATGGTTAACACTGCGGCTTGGCGATGCGGTGGTCACGAGTTCAAATCCGCGGATGAGAAGATTTCTTTTTCCTTTATTTTATTTATTTATTTATTTACCCTTTTTTTAGTTTCTTTATTAGGTGATTTTCGTTAATTATTATTTAAGAAATCAAATGGAGGTTTGTAATAAAAGCTAGGCATTTTGATAAACAATATTCATTTATTTTTCTAATTACATTTCTAGGACTTCATGGAATCCACTTCCAGGTTGAGTATACAGTTTTCTATCTGTGTTAAATTGGGGTTATTTATTTACTTAGAATATTAACTAAACACAAAAGAGAAATTGGAAAAGACCTTTAAAAAAAAAGAAATTTTGTCTTTTGTGTCTGTGAATTACAGAGGAAGAATCAACATGCTAAACTATAATAGTATAGCAATATACATCTTTCTCTTTTATCACATTTTCTAATAACCCTTATTTAACACAACATTAGAAAAATATGTGAGGTCAGATGGTGCATCGTTAATACATTACAAGACTACTTGTAAACCAGATTATCTGGATTGATAATAATTATAAAGGTTGTTTGTTTTTGATTAACTACGAGATCAGGATCCCACAAATATTGGGAATTAATAACACTTGCTCTTAAATGTTCCAACGCAATTTTATCAGATACGTTACACAATCAATCTGCCGAGTAAATTGCCTTATAATAACGGAGAGGATGTCACAGTCTATCACTTCTTGAAGTTTTGAAGGGTGCCACTAAATGAACTTTCACAATATTACGTTGTCGCTCCATTTGTATTTTCTCTGGCCTTGGCGATCACATTTCACATCACCCGTCGCTTGATACCTTTGTATCCATCTACGAACTGTTTTTCTCTGCAATGAAAATAATAATATTAGAAATACATAAAAACATCCAACTAGTAAGTAATAATGCAACATTATTGCAACAATAAAATATAGGTAATATGTGGAAGTATAACATAAATCTTACCGTTATGCCCATAACTCGTGCTATTTTCTTTATGCTTTGTTCCTGTTCCCAGATAACAACAATTTTAGCCTTCAAAAAAGTTGTTAATCAAACCATACCATCGGTTAATAGAATCAACTGGTCAAAAACTTAATAAATTTGATAATATTACGACGAAGATAATTACACACAAGCGAATCGGCACGAAAACGAAACCATTTAAAAAATAATTATACCCTCAATCACAGTTTACTAAATAAAGCGAAGAAGTATTCTAAATTCAACCTTAACTCGCAGTTCATACAGCAGTTAAGTTTCTGAAGTAAAATGACGGTAGTGCAACAATCGGAATCAACACATTATATTCAACCAAACAAGCTAATTTCAACCTTATCTTTTAGTTAATTGAGGAGTTAATGCGTATTGCATTTTGTAAAACTAAGGTATTAAATATAAAACGAAAGTTGAAATTTAAACCTTATTATCTAGAAGATTAGACCGTTAATAACCTTGTTCGTTTTATGGAGTAATACTATTCCAATTTTCGTTGAGGTTGACAACTGAGCCAATAGCCTAGTAGTATAAGACACGGTCTCGATGATCGGCTGGCGCCTGGTGATGCGGGTTCGTATCTTAATCACACGCAAAGTGTCTTTTTGTAAGTTATTCTTGGTATACGGTTCGGCCAGAAGGAAGCCGAAAAAATACCTTAAAGAATTATTAAAAACTTGAATGAAACTTGCAAATAATATCTGAGGTGGACCGTTGGATGCGCTCGGGCAGAGATGGGTGCGGCGGCGGGGGAGGGAGCTGCTCAAGGCTCACGTGACGCGCCAGCGCCGCCGCGCCGCCGCCCGCCGCGTCGCTCGAGCGACGAGCGATGGCGGGCCCGAGCGTGCTCGGGCGATAGTCTTTAAGTCTTGGGGGGGTTCCATTTCTCTGACGCTGACTGTACATAAAACTCTTCTTAGTAGGCACGAAATATTCAATAAAGGAATCCGTTTTGGAATAGAAGTTCAAATCAGATTAAATACCCTACTTATTCACAATTTAAAAGTTATATTTCAGGAAAATGGGACAACTTTGGCTTTCAAGAAAGGCCCCATTTTATCAAAAAAGTCCCTTAGTTACCGTGCAAGAAAACTAAGATATTTTGCCTATACGTTTGAATGTACCTATGTAATTGTTGAAAAATATGGGAATTGCACCACTTGTTTATTGCTGACCTCATCAAGAATGCGAAGTCGTGACCGGGCGGATGGTAGACTATTTACATTTGTAAGAGCTGACCAACAGTAACAGATATTGTGGCCATTGTTGGGCCATTATGTGGTGTTAAATATTCTGCCAGTACGTGTCTCTACAATATCTTAGTAGTTAGTACTACACGCGGTCTCTAGCGATATGAACGCAGTTTGTGTTGACAAAAACAATGCCCTCCTTTTGGGTGTCGCAGCAGTCGGGTAATAAATGTTTTTGTATTCACCCCCGTCAAAGTGATGTTTTTTTTTATAAACACATTGACATTAATGATTTTTTTATAAACAATGACATTTGCTTATTTCATTTGCTTATTTTGTAAAGTACCTATTGTATTATTTTATTTATTGTGAATGTGAAGACGATGTGGGTCATTTTATTATTTTTTTTATTTTCTCTGTTCTGTTAGTTTTTTTTTCATGGTTTGGCAGTTTGAGTAATTTATGTGGCCTATCCAAATGTCCTTTCTTTGGTATTATTCGTCGAATCGTTGAGCTGCACGATTTCTGACAAATGCGTGCACTGACTGGACAGGTCCTCTCAATCTGTGTGGTTCTTTCCTCAAAAGACCATCTCAGACATCGATCTACATGATCTTCATATAACCTGACCAAGATTATGTGTGGACTTTAAAAGAGACTGTGACCTCTGAGTTTGTTTCGACCTTTTTTCTCAGAGTAGTCAAATAGACAACCGACCTCATCTAGTTTAAAAAAAACATGATTGACGTGTAAAAGTGTTTGCAAACCTACTTACAAAAATAAAATCATTTATCATTACGACGGTTTCATTATCTCAAGTTCGTTAGCATATCTGTCAACGTCGGGTGGAGGGATATTAGTTAACCAAATTAAAAATATGTCGGTTACTTAATTTTATCTGTCTATCTTCAGTTATCTACTAAATCAGAAACTCATTTACTTCCAAATACGGTGAGATATTTTTAACTGCAGCTTTTGGCTCCACAACGATTGGGTACAAAAGATAGTCCCGAAAAGGTCACTTTTCTGGTTTAGGGGATCAGGCCTGAATAAATCCTATTTTCGGGAGCTCCCAGTCGGATTAAAAAAAATCTTTTGTATTTGATAGCCCAATTTTTGAGGAAGGCTACTAAATATCACGCTAGGATTCTTAGGAGCCGAGCAAAAATAAAAATGTCAGAAAAAACGCTGAGCGAAAACGAAGCAATTTTAATAGAAATAGAATAGAAGAATAGAAATACTCTGTAATGATAATACTCAGTAATGAGTAGTTACGAACTGCCTTCGGTTTCCTCGCGATAAATTGTGAAGCCGGCCTGTTAGGCACTTAATTTTTCCACATGGAAGACTTTACTCTTTCTCCAGTTTTCTACCTGAAAGCTGAAATAAATCCAAACTTACAAACAGTAACACTCTTATCTTCTCAATTTATTACTCAGTTTGAGTTTTACCTTTCTCTTGCTGAAAATTCATGAAACTCTCATTTCTTATAATAAGCGATTAAACAATTGGTAATGAAAGATGAGTCTACTTTAGCCAGTCTGAAAGTGTAATTGGGTCATTGTCATTAGGAATTTAACAGAGTCTGGATTTGTGTCCGTTTTATGGCAATAAGTTCGCCCTCTAAATGGGACTTTAACTGGCGAACTGTGGGTGTATTATACACCTTTGCCCAACCCTTCGGGGAATGTAGACGTGATGTTAATAATAGTAGATTATGCACCGAGGGGCTAAAGTTGTGTCTTATGTCACGAGCTACATATTGAATCTCAAGCGCAATGAAGGATTCGGGATTTAACTCACGAGCGAAGCGAGGGAGTTAATACAAGAATCCTGAATGCAGCGAGGGATTCAAGCTAGCCCAAGGCAAAGACACCTTTAGCCCAGAGGAGGATACTCTACTTTTTACACCTACTGTGAGAAAATAATAGCCGTAGTACGAAAAACAAAATAGAACTGGTTCCGAAATGGACTTGACGCTTTTCGTACTTTTCCATTTTTGGAAATTGTCGTAGGCTTTTATATAAGTTTCCTTTGACTTTTCCGGCAGTAAATCATTGGAAATATTATTAACTTCGGTTGTAATGAATTCAGGAGTACAATCACTTTCATCACTCGACATTTTATAATACTTTGTTGATAAATTTAAAGTTTAAATGCCAAAAGTTCGCGCCTTTATTGCGTCTACCAATAAGTAGCCAAGACACGATCAATTCGATTTTCAAAAAAAAAGTCTCTTCTACGGTTTTGTCGTGTGTGTCTATTGATATCACTCTCATGGAAGTGGTGTTTGTGTAAACTAAGCTTTATACAGGGCTGGTAGAATGGTTTTGGATGATTGGCTGTATGCATTTTGAATTTAGAACGTCATTGGAGAAATGGAGACGCTCGTGAAAATAGAGTATTTTTGATAAAATGTGATAAATCGACTGTAGTTTAGATAGGTTTTATTATTTATTTATTCGCAAAATCCACAGCAATCTTTGCGCAGTTTACTTAAAATAAATTAACTAATGTTACAGCCAATTACTATTACGGTATTACGGCGCGGTACGGTATTTGTTATTATTAATGCCAGTTTTAATGTTATTCCATTCCTTTTAAAAAATGGTTCGTAGTTATCTAATTATTCTTACAATATTATGTCTTCGAAAACATGGCAACGATATGAAGAAGCAGTCGTTATGATTTTGTAGGAAATCGAGAATATCATCCACGCGTAGTAAGGGTATCGAGAATAGCTTTCCTCTTTCTGGCACCAAAGGGTATTTGTTAGTACCACAGATATAGATAGACCTAGATAACGCAAGTATCACGAACTGTATGAAAACCAAGCGTGCCATTTTTTGACTACCTACTATGACGTCAAAAGCTCGCGCTCTCGCTCACGCTTACCCAGCCAGCAGTACACAGGACTGAGCGCGAAAGTGGCGGCTTATGATTTTCTATCGTAAGCTGGTGCGATTTTTGGCACGCGAAGTAGTTGCTCTTGCGTTATCTAGGTGTATCTATATCTATGGTTAGTACTATACTGCCAATTTAACTGAGCATGTGAGATTCCAAATTCAAATGACATTATTGACCAGCGGGTCATAATGAAATCCAGTACAACATTATTGACCGGCTGTGCCCCCGGCCACTAATGACTCACTTTAGGTTAAGGTTGCTTGACATATAATTTGACATTTTCGAGCAGGTGGTGTGAAATAGTAGATTGTTATGCAAGGGTCGAAAGGAATTGATGTCTTTCACCCGCGTTAAACACTCTACTTTTCATTTCGAATATAAGGAAAGTAAAAAATAGTAGTTTTTCTAAAATATTTATTGATGACATGAACATGAATAGGTACTACTTATTTAATAGTCAATTCCCACTCGGACTATAGCCGCCCTCGCTGCGCTCGGGCGTCTAAATACCTCGTATGGGAATTGATGTCTTTCACCCGCGTTAAACACTCTACTTTTCATTTCGAATATAAGGAAAGTAAAAAATAGTAGTTTTTCTAAAATATTTATTGATGACATGAACATGAATAGGTACTACTTATTTAATAGTCTCTTTTAAATTTGAAATATGGAACACAACGCGTCACAGCCACATAAGTAGGTAGATTCTGTTCACCGCCGCGGCGGGCCGTCCCACTTACTAAGTTTTTTTTTAAAATTAACACTGGCTGTTTATAAACTCAGAAGACTGCTGCAATTTTCTTAATTATTAAAAAAAAAGTAGCTGACTACCTAAGCAAATTTAGTTCTATTTTTAAAATTCATTCCCGCCCTAGAGAGGGAAGCAATTACTATGAGTCATTCCCGCCCTAAGGTGGGAAGCAGCGTCTTCCACCCGCTATTCGGATCAAACAAACACTACTTTCCGAGCATGAGAAATGAAAACGTATTTTCTTTCTTTCTTTCATGTTATGATACTAAGCTTACTCTGGGAACCGAACCCTCGATCTCACACTATGTAGACGCACAATGCGATGGTCTTAAGCTCCAAAGCCGATTGGTTTGAATTTTGTAAAAGTTATTCGATGCTGCTGTATTAGAGTGGTTAATATAAGTATTATTGATAAATTAGCTTTTATTACCAAATTCCACTGAAAGGAATTTACGTTAACGTTGTTAATAAATATTTACAAGTTGTACCCAGGACATTTTAAGTACGGTACAAACCCTGTGAAAATTCATAAAATGTCCACTAGTTCACACGGGCGTGGGGCAGGGTTCAGGGTACTCAGCTCCTTCAATTTACTCCCAACCATTTCTGGTCAAATGTTGATTTCATAGGTGAATGGTTTCATCTGAGGGGAGATATTATAACACGAAATACTGTCAAAGCATCAGTCAACCTGAAAATTTAAAGGTTTTTTTTTCTGACATAATAATGTGTCAATTCCCATCGAAATAAGAGCGCGTCAGGTGTTATAGTAGATTATGCACCGAGGGGCTAAAGTGGTGTCTAATGTCACGGGCGTCATGTTTAATCTCGAGCGCAATGAAGGATTCGGGATTTAACTCACGAGCGAAGCGAGGGAGTTAATACAAGAATCCTGAATGCAGCGAGGGATTCAAGCTAGCCCAAGGCAAAGACACCTTTAGCCCAGAGGAGGATACTCTACTTTTTACACCTACTGTGAGAAAATAATAGCCATAGTACGAAAAACAAAATAGAACTGGTTCCGAAATGGGCTTGACGCCTTTCGTACTTTTCCATTTTTGGAAATTGTCGTAGGCTTTTATATAAGTTTCCTTTGACTTTTCCGGCAGTAAATCATTGGAAATATTATTAGCTTCGGTTGTAATGAATTCAGGAGTACAATCACTTTCATCACTCGACATTTTATAATACTTTGTTGATAAATTTAAAGTTTAAATGCCAAAAATTCGCGCCTTCATTGCGTCTACCAATAAGTAGCCAAGACACGAACAATTCGATTTTCAAAAAAAAAGTCTCTTCTACGGTTTTGTCGTGTGTGTCTATTGATATCACTCTCATGGAAGTGGCGTTTGTGTAAACTAAGATTTATACAGGGCTGGTAGAATGGTTTTGGATGATTGGCTGTATGCATTTTGAATTTAGAACGTCATTGGAGACGCTCGTGAAAATAGAGTATTTTTGATAAAATGTGATAAATCGACTGTAGTATAGATAGGTTTTATTATTTATTTATTTATTCACAAAATCACAGCAATCTTTGCGCAGTTTACTTAAAATAAATTAACTAATGTTACAGCCAATTACTATTACGGTATTACGGCGCGGTACGGTATTTGTTATTAATAATGCCAGTTTTAATGTTATTCCATTCCTTTTAAAAAATGGTTCGTAGTTATCTAATTATTCTTACAATATTATGTCTTCGAAAACATGGCAACGATATGAAGAAGCAGTCGTTATGATTTTGTAGGAAATCGAGAATATCATCCACGCGTAGTAAGGGTATCGAGAATAGCTTTCCTCTTTCTGGCACCAAAGGGTGTTTGTTAGTACTATACTGCCAATTTAGCTGAGCATGTGAGATTCCAAATTCAAATCACATTATTGACCAGCGGGTCATAATGAAATCCAGTACAACATTATTAACCGGCTGTGCCCCCGGCCACGAATGACTCACTTTAGGTTAAGGTTGCTTGATATATAATTTGACATTTTCGAGCAGGTGGTGTGAAAACGATTTAATATTATGTCTTGGATTTTTTGTGTTGATTGACTTGCATGCAAGTACATTTGTAGTCTTTATTGAACATTCTCCACGTACCTATAGAAATATATTTAGTTTTCAAATTATTATTTACTTTCCAAATGTACGTGCGCCATTAGATTTTTTTGATAAAAATAACCGATTTTACACCAGCCCGAATCGCAACCATGAATTGAATTAAAAAGCTAGAAAAATTTCGTATTACAAAAAAAAAAACCTATAAGCGTTTTATTACACACCAGTCTGTTCTTTTATGTAACAAACGTTTAAGATTTGACGCTTGACGTGATTCCGGACACTCGACGCTCTGTAATGCGTTTAATTGTACCAGGGATTATTTAAACACCAAGGTAATGTCTGACCATGAATGAATTTCAGTAATAGAACACTTAAAATTGTTGTTATTCGCGTGTTTTCAGCGCATTTGTGGAAGGGCTGCGCTTTGATTCTCATTTCTCATTCAGTGTTCGTGTAGCGAGGCCCCGGTTCAGTGCTTTCGAACGACGCCGCGCGCTACGTCGCGTTCACAGAGTTATTCGAAAAACTTCCGCTAATATCGCGCTGACGTCTTAATAAAAGTTATTATGTGAAGAAGTTTATGGAATTAATAATTAAATATTTTTATTTTGTTGAAGAATAAAAGTTTATGAAGTTAAGTTTGTAAAGAAATATTTACAATTTTTATTAAAAAGGTAAGAATCTTTGTAAGTTTTGTATTAGAGTTTATATAGTTTACGTTGCGGATTTTACTATTTACAGTTAATAATAATTAAAGAAAAAATATTAAGGCCCTTATTTTATACTAATAATCGCCTGAACTCTAAAAAGTACTCATTTAATATTTGGCGCATTTTAAATTAATAAGTAGGTACTTACTTACGATTTTTTTCAAATCATAAAAGTTTTTTTTCATAAATAACGCCTTCATATAATCCGTAGGTATTAAAATCCACCTGAATAGTATCATTTCACCACTGGCTGGTTCTATTATAAACAGCGCGGAGGTTGCTGAAACTCCGCGGTATCTATTCACGCCTCATTTGAAAAGCTCTAAGTAATCTCCGCGAAACAGTTTATATCTATCAATATTTATACAGCTCAAGGAACTTATCTTGCTACACGTTACAAGAAATGAATTGCTGTTCTATTAAATAAAATCGGAACTTATTTTAGTTACCTCCTTACCTTTATAACACCTAAAACTGGATGATCATTAAAGTGCGCACTACAAAAGTCTCGAGAAAATGTACGTCTATGATATTGATATGGAAAACTAACAAGTATCCGATTATTTTTAATTCGTAATTTTTAATAATTTCAATTTTTATTTGACCGCACTAGTTTTCGTGTTGGAATGTTCCTGAGAATGTTATCCTTGAATATTATAAAGGCAATTTTTCATTCAATAATTCCACTGGACATGGATCTCTCCTACACAGACCCCTTTTCTACCCGTTGCATGTTCAAAATGTTTTCATGCTGTCGGAAAAATGCAAAGCCTTTCACCGGAATTTAATTTCATTTTGGTAGAGGTATACGAATATTTTCGTCATCGAGTTTTTTGTTGGATCGCTTGTCTTTATGCAGAATACAGGTTACTGGTACGAAATGTATGGAAATTAAAAACCACATACAATAGCGAAGTTCGTCCTGCAACAATATTAATTCATAGTTCGTATGTCTCAAGAGGGGTAACCCTCTGGGAATCAAGTTTTTACGGGTCGACTTTTGAATTGTCTGCCAACTTTTAACGTCAAAGTTTTGGCAGCAGAAAAGTAATGTATTGATACCTTTGTTGAAAGTTATTTGACGATTGATAAATCGGTTTATATTTTATGTAGGTACCTAAAGCCCAATTTCCACGGTGTAAATTTCTTCTGGAACGTTCAAGAACAATAATCGCATGCTATAAAGCATGTTCAATTAACTAGTGATTAAAATACGTCTTTTAAGTAGTTATTACTAATGCTGGGGAGTCTGTTGCGCCACTTTATCTCGCACTATTAGGAGTAGTGAAGGGCAGGCGTTTTGGGGGACTGTCTTATGTAATTTTGACGTTCGAAAAGAATTGATTCACAGGCAATAATTGAATAAATCACTTTTGATTTTGAATAGTAATTTATTTCCAAAGCTTTAGTACACGTTACATCAGTGAGGTCTCGACCTCTATTGTAATATTATTTCTCCAAGAATTTTGACTGTGGCAATGTGTACCGATGACCTTGTTAAGGCCGCATGAATCCGCTGGATGCGGGGACCACAGAACCGGTCGAAGTGGAGGCGCTTGGGGGAGGTCTATGTCCAGCAGTGGACTTCTTTCGGCTGAAATCATGATGAATGTGGTGGTACTTCTTCGTAGCTGTGACGCTAATTAAGTAATCGTCGGCGGCTGTCGTCGACAACATACCGCTCGTGTATTTGATGCTGGTTTGTGCTCAAATACACGGCCGGCATGTTGTCGACGGCGGCATTTGCTTCTGCCGTTGTCGCGTGCCGCTCTTATGTACGAACACTAAATTACCTACATACTAAGAATGCTGTGATAAGAAGTAGGAAATAGCTTTATATAAACAAGACTACATGCATACCGCGACCTTACCATTTTCTATCTCCAAACTATTACTATGTAGAGGTTAGACCGTTATGTATCCTTTGGGTATTAAAGGTATGGGTATTGGTGAAATTACAGGCACATTAAATATTTCAGCTATGTCTATGAGGTTGGCATCGCATTGGAAAACAGGCCTCGGCGATACACTATGGAATGCGGTAATATTCATAGTTTACCGCCGAGGTCTGTCTGAAAACATACATAATATATCTCAAAAATAAATAAAGTTTCTATTTTTAAACATAAGCTTTTATGGTTTGATTCTTCAGTTTTAATGTGACTTTTATCGTATGTTTTGGGCGGAAAACATGAAGGGCGGGCTGCTTGTTTTCCGCCTAGAAATACTGTCTGCTACTACGGTAGTGGTTATTATTGTTAGCTACTTCTTTCGGTACCTACTGTTTTATAATTTCGTACAGCACGTTGGTATTTGATAAAATTTCTTGCCAACACTATAATTTCGTTTTACCGTTCTTTTTGATTTTATCTTTTTGCTCAGCTACTAGGGGTTAAATAGCCTTTCTCAAGAATTTGGCTATCAAACGCAAAAATGTTTTTTTTAATACAGTTGCTCAAAAAGTGGTGTATTGCAGGGACGTATAGCGTTCGGGATGTGGGCTATTACATACTAGAGCTTTTTTTTTACCTTTCCCGAACTCGTGCGTGTCTCTTTCCCAACCGTCAAAATAATGTCTATTAAAAAGAAAAACCAACCATGAAGTTTTTACTAAAGAGTTTTTGTGATTCATACAAATACGTATATTTCTAAAAAGAAGCTACTAATTTATTTCAATATCAGATTTAATGATTTAATTGAATGAGTTAGGTTAGGTTTCATTTCATTTCATCTCATTAAATTTCATTTTCATTTCATATCAATAAAAAAATATACTGAAGACTAAGCTGTATGGATAGTTCCCTTTGCCTACCAAAATGGGTGAAGAAAAAAAAACGCTGCTTATATTCTACGGTTGGCGCCATTATCCAGAAATTTTCTTTGCGAGTTTAGTTGTTTGTTGCACAAAATGAGTAATTTCGACCCTATTTTTTTTTTAATTAACACCACCGGAACTCAGTATAATTGCACAAAATGCTTCGGAGAACATTTTACCGGAAAAGTCAAAAAGTCGTTACATATCCACATACGACTAATTTTTTGCGTGGAGAGAAGAGAAAAAGCAATATTGTGTTTTTATTATTTTATTAATTTGCTTAATTTTTTCGCAACTGTATTAAAAATAGTCGTTCAGTACACCTGCGGAACCGTCATTGCAACTTGTTCCGACTGTCAACCCTCACCTTCGGCTGCGCCTCGGCTCGGATAGACATTTGTCGGAACTCTTTGCAATGACAGCCTTTCCGCACTTGTAATGAAATATACTATTCAAATCCGACTTTGTAGTTCCAGATATTAGCGCGTCCAACAAAAAAACAAAAGACTCTTCACCTTTGTTATTAGTTTATAGAATATTATACCTAGATATAGATAAAACGAAAACTTATATTAAAAAAAAGTTTTCTTTTCAAGCGTTTATTCAGAGTTATTTCACAACAGTTAGATTGCTTTTTGTTGACTTTTATGTTTAACCTCAAAGTACATACTTAGGCGTCCCTAATTCGCCAATACAAATGAATAATAAAATGAATGGCTAGGAAAAATATCAAGGGAATGTCTCGTAAAAATACTTATTTTACCTACTTATTACATGCACATCATATTTTTCAAAGATAACTCAATCGTAGGGTTATCAGAATTTCAATCTCATTGCTTTTCTTTTATTCGTATTATTATACTAATAATATAATCCAATACTATTTCGGAGAACCTCTTGAGGTTCTCCGAAATATATTTTTTGCAAATATTGTTTTGGATGGCTCTCTATTATTACGTGGTTGTTCAAATAGTTCACCAATTGTGGCACATATTGTAGCTGGCTATAAATTATAAATATTGAATCTTTATTAAAAAAATAAGGCTTTGAAAAATTAAGGCTTAAATCATTGTTTTGAGGCGTGGGTAGTGGAAGACCGTTTAGAAAGTACCTACTATCTATATATAATTAAGTATATGTTTTATCGCCATATCTTTGCATTTTTGCCGCCAAACAGCTTTTACGGTTTGATGGGTATGAGTGTACAGTCACGAGCATAAGTATGTATACACTTGGCTTTCATTCAATTATTAGTTTTGTGTCTGGGATGCTTTTGTGAAATCTCAAATGTTGAAGATGTCCATAGACTGCGATGATTGTGACCTGACATTTAAATAAAAACTTTTATATTTTGTTAAGTTATTGTTGTTGTTTTGAAACCTCGGGTAATTGCGTCACAATAACAGTAGCAATAGCTTTCATTTTGAAAGTTCAGCAGCATTCAATGCGTTATTTACGTTGCCGAAAAGACATTTTTTTCGAACATTATGATGCAATGGATTAGCAATATCCTTCAAAATGATTCTGTTTTTCTTATTGATCGTGTGTTACGCAATTAGGGTGCTGGATTTATCACACTAATATTATAAAGGCGAAAGTTTGTGTGTGTGTGTATATATGTTTGTTACTTCTTCACGCTCAAACGGCTGGACCAATTTTGATAAAATTTGGTATGGAGGTAGGAGCAGTGGTGGCCAAATGGGAACGGCCGCGACTTACGAGTTGTAGGTCGTAGGTTCGAACCCAGACAGGCGCTTTACTTTGTGTAATTTATTTCATCACCACTGCTCTCAAAACGGTGAAGGAAAACATCGCGAGGAAACCGGCATGTCCTAGAACCAAAAATTCGAAGACATGTGACATCTGCTAACCCGCACTGGGCCCGCGTGATGGATTACGGCCCACTCCCTCTCACCGAGAGGAGGCCTGTGTCCCAGCAGTGGAAACAGTACAGGCTGATTATGTGCCCGCGACTTCGTCCGCGTGAAAGGAGAAGGGAATGACTCCATAGATTCCTGGGCCCAGGTGTTAACTGAATCAAACTAGCCTTATTTGTAAGAGGATATAATAACAAGACTTCACTGAAAATTTGGTGAAATTTGGCTATCCAGGAACCAAGTTATATGAATTATAGTAAAAGTGAGGTTATATTATAACATTGTAGTTTTTTTGTTATTTACGAAATACTTTGACTATGCAATGGTAATTTAGAGTAGCAAGATCCGTCAAATAGTCCGTTATAATGTGCAAAGCCGAGGTCGTGGGGTTAAACAATAAAACAAGGAAAATACGTGCGCACTCAGAACGAAAGAAAACAAACGAGTGCATCTCGTCAGTCAGTGACTGACGGATGACGGATGTCAGGCAAAAGTGTTGCCAGAAGAAAAAAAATCACTATGAATCTATTCAATCGATTCCACGAAAGCGTGATATGCACTTGTCACTCGATTTTCATACATATTCTCATATTCTACCGATTTATTCATAATCGATTAGTAGTAATTCAGGAATTATTTAATCGATTATTTAGTTTCATTAACTTAATTTGAGTTTTCTCGCTTTCTAGGTAGAAACATGGTACCATACTTTGTGATTTCCTTTAGAAAAATATAACGGTTTTTTTAATACACATTTCAACTAGTTAACTGCTGGGCCCAGAAGTCCCCTTCTCCTTTCACCCTCCCCGCGTTCACCCTCTTAGGGGTGGATTTTCGAAAACAGTTTCTTAGTGGATACCTACTCTTCACAAAGAACACACCCTCCAAATGTCATGTCTCTAGGACCAGCGGTTTAGGCTGTGCGTTGATATATAGGTATTATCAGTCAGTCAAGACTTTGAATTTTATAATTAGAATAATATAATTATATAGATCGATATATATAGATTATAGATAGATATTGAAGACTGGTGATTAAATATAAAGTTTGCCCATACAGTGCTCCGGTAGTGTTTAATTTTGATAGCTGAAAATTGCTTATCAACCTCTTAGCGCTAAATAACGTTTATGAATAAGTTGCTTAGCAATTGATTAAAATTTCAGAGGCGTTTATAAATAAGTCTGCCACTGTCTAAGTTTGAGTGAGGGTCTATTAAATATTAGTTTCTAGCTAAAGTGGCTTTTATTTGTAGTGTAGATGACGATTCTGAAAAGTTTTAATACAATTCAAAGAACCTCTGTGACAGAATATCATAATTATATTTCAACTAGTACTTACTAGACTGTAAGAGTAAATCCTTACAACTAAATGAATGGCTTAACATTTGTTAACAAGAACTAACACAGTTTTGTTAACAACTTTTCTTTTAATTACATGTCAAAATATTGTTGCTGTTAATTATTTACCTATAATGTAAGGATCGTTTCTAGGGGTAACTTCTTCACCTAAGTATTATATTAGCCTATGTTTTTGGTCATCTCAATCTCTAGTTACTCTTTCTGCTAGTTATTTACTCTAGGTACTTAGTATTGACGCTTTTAACGTTCTGCATCGTTCTCACATGCATAATTTTTAACATGAATGATGTAAGAACAAGACTTTGTAACCATATTATTTTGATTTAGAAGAGTGTCCATGAAGTTTCTTGCCGGTTCTTCTCCATAAGTACCTACGCTTTGGAATGGGCAACTAACTTCATCTTTCTGACTGACCGACCCCTTGACAATTCAAAAGTGCCTGTAATTGGTTTAATTGAAATAAATGCTTTGAGTTTGAGTCTATCAGGCGCGTACCGACTTGTTGATATTTTAAGAACGTTTACGACGTACTACGGCATTTCATACAAACTTTCAAGCCCTTGTCTTTCGAAATGACTGAACCGATTGTAATGAAACTTCATAGTATACGCATAAGCAGGGTACAATGGTCTAAAAAGTTACTTAAGAACATTTTCGAAATATCTTATTTGGCTAGTTCTACAAACAAGGGAATAAAAATGAATTATTTTCGGCCCATCGTTTTTTTTAATGTAAATCATTTTAAAGTTAACTATTTTATTAAAACATGATGGAGTAATCTAGAATTGAAAGGGTCAGTCAAAATATTGATAAATTTAGAAGTTATAGGCATTTTTCAATTTGCAGAAGACAGGGAAATGAGAGTAGATACAGGGAAGTGACTCTAGAAGATTGTTTGATCTTAAAATCGACTTGACAGTAAACGTTGTAGCAAATACTAGTAAATATGATATTTATTAAATAAATAGAACAGTTTATATGCAAAAATAAATCTAAACGTGTACTATAATACCAACCAGGGAAGTGATAATTCAGACAAGATAATGCTGTCGTTATAGAGAAATATGAATTATGAAGAATATTAAGTTTTCTTTATTAAACGAAATGAGGCTTGATGGTGTATTCATCATTTATCATCATCATTTCAGCCGAAAGAGGTCCACTGCTGGACATAGGCCTCCCCCAAGCACCTCCACTTCGACCGGTTTTGTGCTTCTCGCATCCAACGACTTCTTGCGACTTCTTCTTATTTGTTCTACGAGCAATGTGCCCTGCCCACTGCCACTTAAGTTTGACAATTCTTCGGGCTATGTCGGTTACCTTGGTTCTCCTGCGGATCTCTTCATTTTTGATTCGATCACGCAGGGAATCTCCAAGCATAGCCTTTTCCATTGCCCTTTGGGTGACTTTTAGCCTTCTAATAAGGCCCATTGTGAGCGACCACATTTCAGTGCCTTATGTCATGACTGGCAACCCGCACTGGTCAAAGACTTTCGTCTTGAGACTGCGGTATGTGGGACGAGAAGATCTCTCATAAAATCTACAGAAGCTTTTTTTACAGCACATTTCTTTTTTATAGTGTTTACTGGATCTCTCCAGCCATGCTTTTTCTACAATAGTCGTTTTTCTCGATCCGACATTTCAGAGATAGTCTTTCATAAACTTGTGTTTTCTCTCATTTTCTCCTTTTTTCTCAATATTTCTTCTGTAGTCTGCGATTTCCCTTTTGGTTTACTCATATCGGTTCTATAAAGAACTTCGAAATTATTTTCGGCTCTTAAATTATTGGCAAATATAAGTAAAAATAGAATCACATACATTAAAATAACGAAAAAATAGTAAAATTTAGGAGTTCTTATGGCCAACATTCGTCTCCTTCATTAGACCAGCTCAATGGTAACGTAATATTGCATTGTCACCTGACCTAAACAGGTGTACAAAATTTCAATTCGATTGGACCGTGGGAAGTTGGTCAAATTTTACTTGCAAGATTTGACCCAAACATAATAACTAACAAACTAACGCACACGGCAAGTTAAATAAAAGCTTGTAATAACGCAGTGCACATTTTATTTAGTGCCAACAGCCACAGAACAAGCCTTTTATCACTTCTCTGGAGTGTTCTCATTTCCCTGTCTATGTATTTCCAGGGAAGTGATACACACGGAAGTGATATTTTGAATGTTTTTTCCCTAAATCTTGAAGATTGCTTTATTTTATTACAATTAAAATCTCCATAAATCTTTAGTGCAACTAAAATACATACTTACAATGTATTAAAATTAAATAATATTTTATAATTTAACTGTAAATACGTACCATGTGAGTGAGAATTTGACTGACCCCGAACGCAAATGTCACCACTAAACGCACGGACACGACCCGATCGCTGCTCGAATGAAACAAAACACAGCCGTTACATGCTGTCGTCACCCCTTTCTTTCTATTGCCCGAGCGGCAACGTTACTTACTATTCAATTTCAAGGTGATTTTAACAAATTTTTAGGTGACAGGGAAGTGATACTCAATACGCGTCGCCTTTGTAAAGTCGACAATATTCGGAGAAAATAAGAGACCATAAAACTGTTTTAGCGTTTTATGGAAACCTTATGTATATGATTATTATCTTATAATAAAATTATTCTACTAAACTGCTTTTTAAACCTTATTACATGGTCTTATATTTTGCATTTTGGAATGTCGCCCCACAGGGAAGTGACAATTTTGCCCTTTTTTATGTAAATTTATCGTATAAATATTTGCTTGAGAGAAATGATTTTTAGTGCCCAATTAGAAACCAATATAAACTTTTATTTCATAGTGTCAATTAACACAAATATATTATATATATTATTCTACGACCTGAGCCAACCATAATTCCTCAATTTGTAGAACTAGCCATTTAAAAAAAATAACTGGAAATCTCTGTTTCTATGGAAAATTTAAAATCGGTCTAATTTGGCTGTAACACTATTTTTCCGCTTAACTGTGCTCATCATCATCTGCCTAGCCTTTTCCCAACCATGTTGGGGTCGGCTTCCAGTCTAACCGGATGCAGCTGAATACCAGTATTTTACATGGAGCGACTGCCTATCTGACCTCCACAACCCAATTACTGGGTAATACGATACCCCTTGGTAAGACTGGTTATCAGACTTTCGGGCTTCTGACTACTCGTAACGACTGTCAAAGACCCACGAATGACAGCCGGGACCACCGGCTTAACGTGCTTTCCGAGGCACGGAGGGGTCTCGGTATGTAAAGATGGTCACCCATCCACAGACCAACCGCGGCAAGCGTAGCTTAACCTGATCGATCGACCTGTGCGGCTGTTATTATTTAGCCACGGACCCCTCCGCTTAACTGTGCTGAAAAAAAAAAAAATTTAGGTACCTAATGCTTATAAAACCAAAATAAAAGATACCTTTTTGGTATGAATAGGATTTTTATAATAGGTATCGACCGATAGTAGCACTATGGATGAATTTAATATGACCCTATTGATTGGCCGACTTATTTCTAGCGCAGACAGACATCGATCGTCTTCACTAGGAAAGACTAGTTCTATATCCCTTTGTACATGGCACGGTTTCTTTACGGAAAAAACACCACCCTATAAGCCGTGCGTAGAAAAAAAAAACAGTGGCACTCTGGAGTTCCGACAGAAGTGAAAACTTGAACAATTACTCGTACGTGTGTATTTTTTTAATCGTCTTTTAAACAAAACACAAACATAACAATTTGCCATCATCCACTGACATATCGGATATACATTAAAACCGAGTACATCCCGAAGTGGCTTATGTCCAGCAGTGGACGTCTTTCGTCTGAAATGAAGATGATGACATCCCGAGGACAGCCGAACACATCCGAATGTAGCGCGGTGTCGGTTACGATAACAGTGTCGCGAGTTCAATGGTTTTTTCTCATGTCAATAAATGCCCAACGCACCTAAAGAAGTTTTCACTTCAAAAACGTGTCTGCCAACAAGCTTCTAAAGTGATCCATACAACACTGACGACCGTACCTACACACGGCGTATAATTGTATAAACCGTAGTTTTTGACGGCAAGAAAAACGTATGTGCACAAAGGGCCAGTGTCAGACTCTTACTGACTAAAACCCACCCGTGTTCCTTCCTTAGCCCTTTATGTTCCGGGCCAGCGGTAACACTTTCGGACAATCCCGCTGACCCGGCAGGCTTCGGCCCTATGGGGCCCCTCCTCGATGCTGACATCTCTTTGAGGCGCGCGTGGAACACGTACGCGCCGTTCGGCACGGGCCTGGTCCTGATCGGACGGTGAGCTACCCATTACTCTCCGCCCGCAGGCCCGCGCCTACGGTGGCCGGGAGTCGTCGCGCGGCTCCCGACGCCCGGAGCGTCTCCCGCGGCGGCTGGGACGGGAGGCTCTCTCCCTGAGTCGTCCCGCCACCTCCTTCGCTAGCATGACTGCTTCGCAGAAGGAGGTGACTGCCTCCCACTCCCTCTCGCCCCGGAGCACAAAGTAGGGCCTTAGCATGACTGTTGGGGTGTAACGCCCAATAGTCAGATAAAAAGTAGCGTAGGTATAATTATGTTAATCCAGGGTGTCATACAAAATTTTATCAAAATGGTTCAGCCGTTAGAGCGTAGAAATACATATATTGTATATTGAATTTATTTGATGTCACAAAAATGTGAAACGCAACACATCGTTGCGTTTTACGAAAAGCTCTTACTTCAAAAATCCGCCAAAACTGCTACTTTGATGTGGTTTTACCAATATTACGCAAGTTTTGCATGACATTTCTAATGATAAAGATCAAAAGGCAGAGTATGAGTGTATACGGATATCTGTCCAAACAATGCGATCCACATTATCAGATATTGAAGCAAAAGCCAAAGATCTGACAGGCTGTCATCAGCAACAGACTTCAAGACAACGACGGAAACACAAAGTACGACCATTATGAGTCGAGAACGTCTGAATTATTTCTCTTTGATGTAGGTATATAGAATATGATTTGCTCAGAAAAATTAAAACGAATAGTATCATTTCTAAATTTGTCCACATAAAATCTAGAAGAGTTACTTTGTAATAGTTTAAAAAAATTATATAAAAAAAACCGGTCAAGTGCGAGTCGGACTCGCGCACCGAGGATTCCGTACTTTGTATGTAAATAGTTTATCACGGGATTTTTTTTAATGTACAGACGCCAGCACATCAAGCTACTACAATCTGTCAAATTTCTTTAATAGATTATCAACTTTATCTTTAAAGCATAAGGTTCAATGTTGATAGGGAAAATTTTACAGTTTCGGGTAGCTTGATGTGCTGCCAGTCTGTACCTACAAATTTACGGTTTGCGGATTTTTCCTTTACTTCTGCTACATGATCTTGCTTCTTGCCTTTCATGATTCTAGGTCAACGGAAAGTACCCTATAAATTTTGATTCCCTTGAGAGTGTCGAAATATACGTTTTTTGCGGCATAAACGCCCTTATCTTTTTTTTACGTTAACTTAGGTGTTTGATTTTTTTACAGTTTCAAGGGACTGTATACTTGAGTATATGATTTTAATTTCAACTCGATACCTCCACGCGTTCCCGAGATAAAGGGTCTTGACAGACAGACGGACGGACGGACGGACAACAAAGTGATCCTATACGGGTTCTGTTTTTTCCTTTGAAGTACGGAACCCTAAAAAGCAAATAAATATAAAATATGCATAATTTAAAGTACACCATTGATAAAATATAACATAAGCTATTCCTAAAAATATACTCGTAATATATACTTTGTAATAATCATTTATAGGTCAAATTGATTCTAATTTGCCATGGCAATCTCATCTTTGGCTTTTTGTACTTGTCAGTGCCCAACAGGGCCTAGTAATCTACTGATCAAGGACCCCTCTATAGAATTTGCTACGGGCCCCACGCTTGCTTAATCTGGCATTGATATGACGTACAATCTACCACAATATACAACATTATTTTTAGTATTATGCGAAACCCGAAATACGTGTCTAGTATAATTTATATGTAAAGAATCTATGTACAAAATTCAAAAAAAATTATCATGAAAAATCACAAAGTTATAAGCTTGTTAAGTTACCTGTTTGTCCGTACAAAAACCTACCTAACCGTTCGGCGCGGAGATTGGATAACCTACTTAGAATCGCTCGATGTCCAACTTTTAACATATTTTTGGGACAAAATATAACATGGAGTATAAATTATTAGAATCGATTCAGTTAGGTACCTACCTACTTATTCTGAACAAATTATATTCAGGTTTCGCATCTAAAAATAACGTTGTATAGTCGACCTCATAAACGGATTTACCACTTTTGATAACAATTTCCAGGTTATAGAAATTTCAATAAGCTTGAATATTTCTAACTGTTACATAGACAAAGAGACCTTGTTGTTTTATGACGTGAAAGTGACATTCAACCTTAGGGTGATAACGCAATTACGAGTTCGTCTGAACCTACTCGTGAACCATTCACAAGTAGGTTCAGTCGACCTAGTAATTTGTCTGCCTCAACCGGGCACAAATCTTGACACCTAGCTGCTAGGTTTCTAGAAGGAAAACTCAATAAAATTTGCCCATCTGGCGATCAAATCCAGGACTCTACGCACTTGCGGCCAACGAGTCAATGATAAAGTAGTAATGGCCAATTTTAGGTATATACTATATGGTTATAAATTGAACTATGAGTTCTTATGCGTATAGTAAAAGTGGCAAAATGTGGGTGTACTATAGAATAGAATAGAATACTCTTTATTATGTACAGGTACACCATATAAATTACACACATAAATATAGAAACTGAACAAAGGGTGACACAATGGGCGGTCTTATCGCTAAAAGCGATCTTTTAAAGGCAACCTTTGGATGGATTAAAAAGGGGAAGGACAGACAAATACTGTAGGTAGTCTGTGGTGTACTAAAAGTACAGTCACGAGCACTAATATGTTAACACTTGGCAACTTCAATTGCGATTTTTTCGTGAAATAACGAATGCAACGTTGAAATACGACACTTTACGCAAACCTCCCATAGGTTTGCGTAAAGTGTCGTATTTCATAAATACTTTGTTCGTAATAACATAAAATTTCATTCAAAACTGAAGGCGAAAATCGTCTTTGAATAAAGCCAAGTGTATACATACTTATGCTCGTGACTGTACACCTCTGCCCGACCCTTCCAGGGAACAAGGCGTTATGTTATGTCACTAAGTATGTGTTCAGACTTCATGACGAGAAAATCTTCACACAGTTATGTGAAGATTTTCTCGTCATGTGGACTTAGCTTCTCCAAGAACAATCTAACCCTGGAGCTAAAATTCTGACTTTGAATAATTTGAGTTTCATGCTCACCTTCCTTGTTGAAAGCTTTATCATTACCTACTTATTCATTTTTCTAAAGCTTGGTACCTAGCTATTATTATATTTTAGCACGACTCCTTCGTATTAACGTTTTAAGCTGACTATTTGAAATGCCAGTAAACTCACTGGAGTCAAAGAATTAACATTATTCACATTATTATTATAATTATCACAAAAATATTCATATTATTTCCTTTATTACATTAGATAACACATCAATTATATTTTTAAATATTAGAATATAAAAAATATAAAAACATTTAAAAATATAAAAAAAAATAGCCCACCGGTAACGGGAGCAGGGTCCAAGCTACCGGTGGTTAGGGCTCCAGAGACAGGAACCTCCTCACAATGCGAGCCGTATCGAGGAGTACTGCCTTCTGAATCAGGCCCTTGATCCAACCGCCTAACGAGAGCCTCGATAGATGTTATGTTCATATTATTATTATTAGAGAGCAGTGGTGGCCAAGTGCGGACTGCCGCGACTTACGAGTTGTAGGTCGTAGGTTCGAACCCAGACCGGAACTTTACTTTGTGTAAATTATATCATCACCACTGCTCTCAAAACGGTGAAGGAAAACAACGTGAGGAAACCGGCATGTCCTAGAACCAAAAATTCGAAGACATGTGACATCTACCAACCCGCACTGGGCCCGCGTGGTGGATTACGGCCCACTCGCTCTCACCGAGAGGAGTCGTTTGTCCCAGCAGTGGGAACATTATAGGCTGATTATGTTATGTTATTATTATTTTTAGCCTGTGATGTTCCGCAGGGCAAAGGCCTCCCTCTCTCTTTCCACTTCTCTCTGTTCAAAGCTGCTAAGGACGAATAGACAATGTGATTAAACCTTCTGTGAATAATTTTTAAACGGTAGATCAAAATTACACATATTTTCATGATAAAAAGAAGGCACTTAGGTGCCTACTTTTTATTTGCCCACCTAAATGGGCGATGTGTTAGGTACTTTGAAACGACGAACGACGTATATTTTATAATATAACTAGCTGACCCCGCAAACGTAGTTTTGCAAAAAAAAAAAAATCCTACGACCTATCCTACTCAGACCTAACAAATATACACAAAAAAATTCATAAAAATCGGTGAAGCCGTTTCGGAGGAGTTCGATAACAAACACTGTGACACGAGATTTTTATAAGTATATCAGAAGAAGATAGCTTTTATTGTTCTATTGCCGAGCATAGCTCTTCTTACGTTGTCATGGAGAATAGTATTTTTTTTAATGTTTAAAAGACTACCTCTCCCACTATTTCAGTCTGCCACCCATGCATCGCTGAGTTTCATAGGCCTCAGTGCCTATTACACCGTTTTAATAAAAACCGGGCAAGAGCGAGTCGGACTCGCGCACCGAGGGTTCCGTACCATCATATCATATGTTTTTAAATTTTCATCGGCGAAGCCTATGCCTCACCGATAAAAATTTATAAACATGATGGTGGAAAATTCTCTGACGAATCTATATTCGTCAGAGAATTTTAACACTGTGCACTGAGGTGTAGAATATTGCAGTTTTATGTCAGCGCCATCTCTTGACCGATAGTGGAACTAATGTAACTTTTGTTGATGATTTCTGAAAAAGTGTGCTATTTAGAGACTTCGTTTTATTTTTTCTGTAATCAAAAGGGGGGGGGACGGTATTTTTTTTACAATTTTCATCAAAAGTCGAAAACTATTTTATTATTAAATTTCATTTTCATTTCATATCAATAAAAAAAATATACTGAAGACTAAGCTGTATGGATAGTTCCTTTTGCCTACCAAAATGGGTGAAGAAAAAAAAACTGCTTATAATATGCTACCAGAACTCAGTATAATTGCACAAAATGCTTCGGAGAACATTTTACCGGAAAAGTCAAAAAGTCGTTACATATCCACATACGACTAATTTTTTGCGTGGAGAGAAGAGAAAAAAGCAATATTGTGTTTTTATTATTTTATTAAATTGCTTCATTTTTTCGCAACTGTATTAAAAATAGTCGTTCAGTACACCTGCGGAACCGTCATTGCAACTTGTTCCGACTGTCAATGTCAATGTGTAGACATTTGTCGGAACTCTTTGCAATGACAGCCTTTCCGCACTTGTAATGAAATATACTATTTCATAGAATTTTCCCCTTTTTACGTAGAAAAGAGTAGTATTATTTCAGAATGATTCAAGTTAAACAGCTTTTTGTTTGAAGGATTTTCAGTGTGATACTGACAGGTCGGTAATTTCCGTTGTAATAAAACCTTAGTGATAAGCTTTGAAGTACCGGCCTCCGAGGCAGATGACCGCCAGTTCTTCGCTCGCAATTAGGCTTTTCATCAGCACCCTTCGTTAAATTTAATGGTTTTTCCATTACAAATAATTAGACCTTGTTACGTTTTATTCCAGTTGGCGCTATGACATGAAATAGCTAGATTTTGACTGTTGTGACTTAGACTAGTCCATTTATTTTGTTTTATACCCACGACGCGCGACGGACGGACGGTACGGAGAGGCTATATGCGCTTGGGGTAAGAGGATGTGTGATTGTGCAAACCAATGTTGCCATTTATCTCCAAAACTGCTAGTCCGATTATGATGCGGTTTTCAGTGATGGGTTTGGATTTGATTGGTGCATGTTCTTAGATAGGTGTTACGATGACAACTCACCAGGGGCCCAAGTCTGCTATTTTTATAAATTCATCATTCCAACACGATCCCATTGTCATTTTGCTAAAAGTCCGTAATCTGCTAAATTCATAATGGTCGATCAGTGGTCGGTCAATGGCACAGAACATATACGATACTCGTAAGGAATTAAAAGCAATGACTGCACAATGACGTTCTAATGGCATTTTGGGCACTTTTCCTATTGACAGCGACGGGGACGGATTTTTTGATGCCCTTTGATTATTTCCCCTCCTTTTTATATACTTGTACATATTATTATTTTGAGACTGTTAGCTTTTTAAAATATGAGATGTTATTTATTATTATTATAAGCCTCTTTCTTCCGAATTGCTTTCTCTATTGTATGTCTGTCAATTCAGCGTGCCGCTTGGCAAAGACCTTCTCTAGCTTTTTTCATTGAATCAAACTCAAAGCATTTATTTCAATTAAACCTTGTATAGGCACTTTTGAATTGTCAAAATTAAATAGTCTGTCAGTTAGTCAGAAAGTTGAAGCTTGTCCTATCTATATATATATATAGTTGCTAATCCTATCACAAGCCACTCTCGCTGTAAGTTTTTTCTAGTCCTTTCTTTATCTCCTTTGTAGTTTTCCTCTTACTATCCCCTCGTAAACCATTTCTAGGATACCAATCAGTTATTAATTTGCGCCATTCCCGTTTTGCTCTCTTCATGTATCCAGTCCACGTGAGATATTATAAGGGTAGTTCTTCGAAATTTGATTCTTTGACTGATCCATATGGCCAAAATTTAATTTCACTTTCAGCTCTGTAACACATGTTCATATGAAAATAGGTATACCAAATAACATATATTTGAATGAGGGACTCGTTTTTATAAAGTGGTTTTCAAGATATTAATTTTGTGCCCAGATGAATCAGAATGTGTTACATATTAATCAGAAACAGAAATAAAAAGTAATAAATACACCGTTAGTTATGAATGTAAATTCTAAACAATAATTATTAATTATTAAATAGGACTAAGACATATCAAAAGTATCATATTTAGAACAAGATTATACTCCTGTCATTTTTTTATTATTCAAAAGGTTATAGCTAAGTAAATAATAATAATTAAGATTAAAACTACTGACTTGTACACGGTCAAAAATTGGACAAGGAGAATTACGCAACAAAAGCGCTCCTATCGTGCTGGAGAGGGGAAAAACTAATTTATTTTATTATTCATATGGGGTTTTGACCATACGAATCAGGCACAGATGAATCAGGATTTTGCCTACAATCATGCATAACTCATCGTACATACAGACTTCATTATTTTCATTTTTCTACACGAATCTATAACCCAAAAGCATCACACGAAACACAGATTGAAGTTTTAAAACAATAAAATAAATTTTATAAAGTAGGCATTGTAATCAGGATGCCACCTGAACCAAACACAGATGAATCAGGTATTTTCCTTCGTAACACCGGATCTAAGCCAACCAGCCGCACGTCCACCTTCTAGGTCGTCCGTTGCACGACTGGCTTCCCCCCGCGCTGGAAGCCAGACTCTCATTATTATTACCCGACCAAGTACGGTCAAGCGCAGCTTACGCCACATTAATCAGTATTATACGCCGGACACTTCTTTTTTACTTATTTATAAACAGACTAACGTAGTTATAACTAATACACATTTTTTTTGTAAGAGGACAATTCATTTCCTTTCGATATAATTATAATTTATATTGATGTATCAAAAGGAAAATGCGACATCGACCATTTTGTTCCGGAAAATGGCAAACGGACGCGCTATATGAATCAGAAGAACGACCTTCAAATATTTTTATTTTGTACCTAGACAGCAATTATTAAAAAAAAATCATTTGTCCCAGTAAGGGATAAAGCTAAACTGTACAAAAAAAAATATTACATGCCTTTTTTTTAGTTGGTTACAGAAATATACCCACAGACATCGAAAATTTTGTCCCTGAAGAATTACCCATAACTAATAATAAATCGTGCCAATCAGGAGTAAGTTCTGTATAAAATATAGAACACTAGCAGCGCCCCGCGGTTTCAGCCGCACAAGTTTCGATCCCGTGGGAATATCGGGATAAAAACTATCCTATGTCCTTTTCCGGGACTCAAACTATCTCTATACCAAATTTCATCTAAATCGGTTCAGCGATTTATGCGTGAAGAGGTAACATACAGACAGACAGACACACTTTCGCATTTATAATATTATTAAAGTATGGATTTATAACTGATTAGACACGTTGATATACTTTGGACAATGTACACACAACTACACATCAAGCTACCTATATACTTTCAGTTTTATCTGTCTTCTCATTGTCTAAGCTTGTCGTACAATGAGAAGTCAGCTGATACTGGAAAATTATAGCTGCACGATTGCGAAAGTCACGATAGAGGTTTCGAGATACATTGTCAATTTGCTACATTCCATTAAAAATATGATATATAAATATATTCTTGAAAATATCTACTTGTTGAGACATTTATATTTATTTTTATTTATTATTTTTACAATTTTAAGAAAGCTTACAGACTAATACACGTAAATGGTAACGAAATAGTAAACAACTGACAGTTGCTAATTACAAGCTTCCACATATAAATTACAATGTTAATAGAAGAAGATTAAAGACAATAAAAGAGGAAAAAAACGTACGGAAAACAGGCAGGAATGCCGTGACAAACCACAAACATTCACCCATTGAAATATTCCTTACTCAAGATTTTCCTGATTCTTAACGCACTCGTACAAAATAAATCTATTTCTAAATGTGATGGCAGGTGTGTGTGCCTAAATCAGGTGCTGCTACAGTGCGGTTAGGTGAGAGAAAGCTCCGTGTTTTTACAATAGAGCCTTTAGGCGTGCCACAAGTTTGTGCGTAGATACATGAAACTTTTTATAAACCAAATGTCAGGTAAATACTATAAAGAATAACTACAAACTTGGGGTCATATGCTTGGAGTTTATTGCCTAAAAATAAACTATGTAATCTTAACTTTGACTGTAGAATTGGAGTACGACTGTAAAGTATACATTATCACGCTGACACCGCATCTCCGTGCGGTCTACAGCCAAAGTTAGAAACCGCAGCACCGTACACCAGAGCGGTTTCTGGGGCAGTGTGATAAGTAACCGCCGCCGACAGTTTCGGATGTTTTTTTTTATTGTTGTAGTTATTTTATTTTGTGGGTGGTTTTAAAATACAAATATTTTTGTGACCAGTGAAAATCAAATTGCAAACTATGTGTGTCGAATTATGAGCAGTTCGAAAATGTATAATAATGTCTTCATTTGCAAAGTGATCTCTTTGTTAGTTTGTGTCTTGTTTCTGAAGTTACTTTTCCGTATAAAAGTAAAGTGATAAGCCATAATTGCAATTGATTTTCGATAAACGAACCAATAAAATACGACATTGACTTTCCTATATGGAAGGTGCCTTACGAATGATTTGGTTCAGCCCATGAAATATAATATAAGAACAAAGCAAGTAGTACTTACGTCCTAAAATGTCAGAAGACCAAAGGAATTCTTATTAAGGGGCTTACATGACCTAAGCGCGATTACTGTCGGACTGCATAGAAAAGAAAGAGAAGCGCGATGACACAACGCGGGTACGTATTGCAATATCTAAAATTAAAAGAACTGACGTAAAATAACCTACGTTCAAAATCCCTAAAATCTAAAGTTTTAAAATACCTAAGCAACTAACACCTTCGAGTTCCGCGAACGTAAAAGAGGTTAGTTAATCCGTAGATTGATATTTGACATTTGTTTGTCGCCGAGATGAGACTGCGACTAGATGTTGAACGTTTTAAAGGCCTTCAGATCCACTCTATTGTTGGTGAATCATTTGGTCTAACCTAACCTGGTTAGAAGTGTGAGCAGCGAAATAAAAAATTTCTATTCGAACGACGTAGGATGCAAGAGCGAGCGAAGGGCATCCCAAGGTTAGGTTTGGTTAGGTTACTTTAAACCCTTTACACGATAGTGGGCTGAGTCTTGTATCTTGCGATGCTTGCTAGGCCAGCAGAGGTTCCAGTGAGTCGGAACCGGTTGCTGCATAGTTCACGGTGAGTCGGAACTGTCTGCGAAAATGTCCCCAGTGAGTCGAGGTGGCGCTGCGTTTGCTCCAGTGCGTCGGAAGTGGTACAGCGCCGGGTTGAGGGTGACTGCTGGCGTCGACCAGGAGAGGGTTTTCAAGGGCTCTGCTTGTGGACCGGTCGAAAGTGCAGTGTGCTGTGCCGAGGTTGCTGATGAGGCTGAGGATGATGACCAGGTATGCGCGGTCGCTGCATGCCGGATATCCGTTGAAGCCGTGGATGCTGGCTGGCTGGGTGACTCGCCGCTCTAAAGCTTGCGGGAGTGATGATGATGACGTCACGCTGGAGTAGGTGCACGAAGGCTGCGCTGACGTTCATGTTCGGGGTCACCAGTATAGAGGTGTGAGGAACAGAGTGTGCTATCAACCTAGCATATATCCTGAAGAATATCATATTATATTTTTCTGATTTTGTTTAGTGTAGTCGATCTTAGACTTTATTGTTTCTAAAAGGGGAATTATAAAACGAGCGATTAAAAAAAAGCTTTGCGACTGATGATGACATACTGTATTAATAACTTGAGCGGTATGAATTTGAGTAAGCGAAAAATTAACTAAACTAACGACGAATATTGATTAATAATAAAATCCAGAACAAGCTTACAAAAAGTGGATTGTAATAAATCCATTTCATATATTAAAATTTTATCCGAGCGACTACATTACTAAGTGAGCGACTGGAAATACAGAGAGGGCAACTTCAATATTAAGATAGAGACGATTTTTCCAACACACACGACATAGGATGCAAGAGCGAGCGAAGGGCACCCCGAGGTTCGGTTGTGTTAGGTTACTTTAAACCCTTTACACAGAAATAGGGGCCCCGCGAAGCGGGGCTCCGTCGACATAGGATGCAAGAGCGAGCCAAGGGCACCCCGAGGTTCGGTTGTGTTAGGTTACTTTAAACCCTTTACACAGAAATAATGCCAAATATTGAAATAAATGCAGGACATAACGTTGACACTCAAACAAATATTAAGTCGCTCAAATATTATGAAGCTGCTCATTTTGTATTTTAAGTAACTCAAATTAATGTTTGTAAGATACTATTCTGTTGATTTTTCGTCACTTACAGTCAGTCGCTCACTTAGTAATTATATAGGGTGACTGGTAATTAGTGACCGATACTTAAACACGTGATTTTACTCATCATTATGAACAACTTTTACTATGGGACCAAACCTGAAATCGCGAAAAAAAAATCTGCTTTTCCCTACATTTATGTTAGTCTAACTCGTCAAAATGTAGAGAACAGCTGATTTTTTTTCACGATTTCAGGTTTGGTCCCATAGTAAAAGTTGTTCATAATGATGAGTAAAATCACGTGTTTAAGTATCGGTCACTAATTACCAGTCACCCTATATAACCCAAATTAATTAATTTTGACACTTAAAATTGTAATTTACAGTCACTCGTTTAAATACTACCCTTTCTAAAACTTGCGTATTTTGCGTTTAGGTCCTGGAAGCCCTCTAACAATAACAATTTGCACCTTAATAGGGACGATCTTTCGATAGATGGAATTCGTATACCTATTTAAAAAACAGTTATTGAATTAATACATAATATATAGGTATGCATGTTTTTTTTTTTTGGGAATTTCACGTCCTGATTTCGGTTTTAATTTCAGGCATGCTTAATGAATATTTCATGAAGAATAGATTGAGTTTTATTCTAATATGTATTGCGTGTATTATACAAAGATTTCAAGACGTCAGGGCTTTGGTACTGCTCCTATTGTCATTCATGTAATGTAACATTGCCGATAACTTGATTAATTAATTATTCACGAACGTGCCGAAATTCTAAAGAAATCGTTTTTATGTGAGCTGAGCAATCAATACTCGGATCCCAGTACGATGTTAGTCGTAAAGAGTCAAAAATTGTTTTTTTTTATATTCGAGCAATTTCTTCATTTAAATAGTGTAACAAATAGTATGAGAGTCTTGAAATTAAGATGTTGTCCTTACGCAGATGTTGTTTGTGACCCTTCTTATTGTTATCGAACAAAATAAACAAGATTTCGATAAATTTGAAATGGCTGACTGTTCTGGACTGGACTCTTTATAATAGTACATTATGATACATGTGTGCTATGTTGATCACTATACTCTAGGCGGTATTATTCGCGCGAGCCGCAGGCAGCCGAGTATGTAATGATCAATGCACACGTGTCTCATACGACGTTTTTCAACACACTTGCGAGGAAAAAAGCAGACTTTTATTGTAAAATTTTAACTTGTATGGAAAATGGCGCGCTGGTTTTGTTTTTCCGCGCGCCGCGCTAGTGGAAATAGAGGCACTGAATTTTGTCATTTCCATGGAACAAATCTAACTTAGAAAGTGTATTAATGATTCTAATGATTTTAATTCTGTAAATACGTACCTGTTATTTAGTCGAGAATCATATTTTGATCAAGATACCTACAACCTGACACCGACTTGAAAATAACAAAAAAAACGTAAGAAAAATTTAATTTCGCGGGCTACAACTGCGCATTCAGCTTAAGGTAAATAAATTTTAGTTCATTTTGGGACCAAGGACAAATCAGACTATTTAAAAAAAAAATATGGCCCGCGGAATCCTTTTGGCATAGGTAATTGTTATTTGTAGTACGGTAACGTTCTATTAAAAGAAACCTGAACACATTCTCCGTCAAAAATATTATACCTGCTAAGGTTTTGTCTGGAGCTGAAATTCTGAAAAACAATTTATGATATCTATTATAACTTAATTTATAGCTGCCATTCCCCAACGCTGCTCTTGAGTTCGTAAACTTGTTGACTGTACTTATGCTAAAAGTCCCGGAACATTTTGCTACCGTAACTTACGACTTCTTAGGGTCAGTTTTAAGGTAACATACAAACATAACTAAGTCGTCGTCGTTCACCAAATACGATTTATTAGTACTCGTACCTACCTTATGTACGACTTAAATGTAAATGGCAAACTTGTAAGCATCGCGACCGATTTAAATGAGAATTTGATCATTGGATGAAATTCCGACGTTTGAAGCGGTATCGAGTCGAATTACCTACCTTCGTGCTTATACCTCACTTTCACTAAAACTCCACGAGGAGAGAAATTCGTTTATATGATCCAATTTTCCTTATACGTAAGTGTTGTCCTTAATAGTAATAAGGGGCAAATTAATGTTTAAAGGTTTTTTCGGGAAATTGTACATTATGTGGTCTATGCGTTTAAGCGTGATATTATTTATTCAATAACTAGCTGACCCGGCAAACTTCGTTCCGCCTCAGAATTAAATAATGTGACCGCGCATTTGATTGACATCTACGACCTAAGTCAGGTCGTCTTCTCCTTGGCATTGTAAATACACTAAACTAAGTACAAACAAATATAAATGGCAGTACTTTCACAAAATCACAAAGGAAATAAATGACATAAATTTGTTTGTTGTCAAATATTTATAGTGCGTTCAGAAATTTATTTTGTGACTAAACTTAGAAAGATAAATCAAATCATGCTACATAAAAAATGTCTGTCTTGAAGATATATCAAGCTACATAAAAAATGTTTGTCTTGATAATACACTAAAATAGAAATAAAATAAAAGAGTAAAGGACAGACCAAACAATTGAATTGATCAAATTATACAATCTTATTACCGGGTCTCCCTTATTTCATCGAAAAGAAACTGCCAAATTATCACTTCCCAAACAATTTTCCGCATAATTTCATTTGCCAAATCATTACTTAGCAAATAAACTTTTCACATAAAATTGTAACGCAAACCTAATGTTTGGCAAGTGAACGTTTAAACAATAACTTGCTTTCCAAATACTTAGTACTTTTACCAATTTTAATTTAGTCAAATATTTCAGTTGGCATAACATATTTTACAAAATAAAATAAGCCAATTATTTAGTACCGTCGGGGTAGTATTTCTGTCTGCCTATGATTTCAATTGGCCCTGTTTAATATGATATGAGGTAAAGGTATTTGTATTCTCATTCGCTCGCTCTTGCATCCAATGTCGATGGAGACCCGCTTCGCGGGACTCCTATTTCTGTGAAAAGGGTTTAAAGTAACCTAACAAAACTGAACCTCGGGGTGCCCTTCGCTCGCTACCATGCAATGTAATTATGTAAGTAAAACCATGTAAGACCTCTTTTGGACTATGTGAATGTCATCTGGGACCCATATTAAAAAAAAAACGACAACACTCTATTTGATAATGTACCAAGAAGGACAACCAAGATGGTTCACACCATGCGAAATCTACCTTACGAACAGCACCTCAAAGACAAGACAACGGAGTAGGCTCATTGACACGTACAAAATACTTACAGAATACTTTGAAGTGACCTTACACTCTGAATGCCCACAAATATTCCAGCATTCCCTAAAGTTATGGGAAAATTCCTTAGAAAAAACCTTTCCCAAAGAAAAAGCATTTGAAGCATTCTTGTCTAACCGAGTTGCCACAGCATGGAATAGGCGCCCGGAAAATGTTGTGACGGCTCCCACACTGAACTGCTTCAAGAATCGACTGGACAGATAAGATGGACAGGTGTATGTTCTGTGCGTTCACCACCGCCCAACCCTTCGGGGAAACAAGGCGTGATTTTATGTTATAAAAAGGAATGTGTTTAAAGTGCTTCACAATCGACTGTACAGGATGTCCAGTGGCAGAATTCAAAGTTTAAAAAATTAGAAAAAAAATATACCTTTATTACAAAGAATGTTTCTTGTTATTTTTTAAACACAATAAATGCGGATTTTATTTTTTGAAAACCACGTTCTCCAAATGTTGACCATCGAGCCTAGCACACTCTTGAAGTCTAGTTGTTTTCAAAAACGCGTTTACAGAGCGACGTGTAAGTCTTCAACGATTTGAATTTTATACGGATGGAACTTGAGTTTTTTCGCATTATAACCTGTAAGGTTGATTTCCTAATTCCTAATATCGATGAACGTGCACGAAGTGATAGACGGGGATTTTCAGTCACAGAAACCATAACACGTTCAACATTTCCGTCCGTGGTTACCGCGGGTATAGGTCCTGGTCTGGGGTTGTTTAATATTGATCCTGTAGGTCTAAACTTTGCTACCCAAGACTAAATAAGGTTGATCGATGGTCCATCACGTAATCGACGAATATCGTAACGATTACTATGTCGAGGACGTGTTTCAGTAAGCGAAAATCCACTTGAAATGTACGCCTCGATGGCAAAAGCGCGGTGCACTCGACACCACCGTTCCATATCAGCTATTAAAATCCGCAGACCCTTTGACGACGCCCCCCGCGCTACTCTAACGTTTTGCGTTCAGAAATTACGTTCGTTCAAACTTTGAAATCTGCCACTGGACTGTATTTCGTGTGACTATCGCTTACGACTCGATACTAGCTAATGTGCTGTCAGCCTGTGATTTATTCGAATCCAACCAACTATGATTAATTATATACTAAAGGAGTTTAGTCCGCGGCTAACTTTTTCCGAGGGTGAATCAAAAAATTCTTGGAATCAATATTAAAAAATGCCAAGATTTAAACAAAAATATTTTATTTTTCTACATAATCTCCCTCCAATGCAATGCATTTAGAATAACGCGTTTCTAACTTCCTTATTCCTTGTGAAAAAAAATGTTTTTCTTGACTCTCGAAAAACTCCTCTACGGCAGCCATGACCGCGTCATTATCGTGAAATTTTGTTCCACGAATTTCCTCTTTTCATTTTGGGAATAAGTGGAAATCACTTGGGGCTAAGTCCGGTGAATATGGTGGGTGGTTAAGGAGGTTGAAGCTAGCACAGCGGATTGCATTGAGCGCAACTTCTGATCGGTGAGCAGGAGCGTTATCTTGAAGAAACAGCACGCCCAATGACAGTTTTCCACGACGTTTTTCTTTAATCGCTTCACGCACTTTCGGGATTAAATTTGCATAATAGGGTCCAGTAATCGTCTGGCCTTTTGGCATGTAATCAATAAAAAGGATTCCTTCACTATCCCAGAATACTGAGGCCATAACTTTGCCAGCGGTAGGAGCAACTCGAAATTTCTTAATGGATGGAGAGGATGGTCGTTTCCAAGACATGCTTTGTCTCTTTGTTTCAGGATCGAAATGGTGGACCCACGTTTCATCCATAGTAACAAGGCGACGGCAAAAATTATCCGAATCACGCTGGAACATTTCGAGATTACGCTTACAAATTTCCAAACGTCGCTTTTTGTTTTCGTCGGTTAACATTCGTGGCACCCATCTTGCCGACACTTTTTTAAACCCCAGTGAATCAATTAAAATGGATTGAGCGCTACCAAATGATATCTTTAGGATCTCAGCTATATGTTTTATAGTTATTCTTCTGTCTTCCAAAACCAGACTCTCAGCCTTTTTGACATTTTCTTCCGTAACGGAGGTTGAAGGTCGCCCAGAACGCGGGTCATCTTTACAGCTTGATCTACCTCTTTTAAATTCAGCCACCCAGTACGCAACCGTAGAATAGGGTACAGCATCATCCCCTAATGTCTGCTGAATGTCCGAAAAAATTTCCTTCGTAGACATTTTTTTCAAACTGAGATATTTTATCACCGCACGTAACTCACTTTTATCCATAATTTCGGGTTTTTATCAACTCGTTGCACAAAACAATTTATTACATGCGAACGAACTGACATAAAAACAAGTGACAGTTTGCATAAATATTGTGTAATAGACACTCTTAAATTTGAATATCGAACTTCTCCCAAAAAGGTTTTATATATATATGCATTTCTAAAAACTTTTTGATTCACCCTAGTACGTACTAACCAGTGAAGCTATACAAAAATCCAGCTCAATAGAGGGAAAAAGTTGATAAATCTACTTTACTAATCTTCCTCCATGGTAACATGAAAGTGGGGGATAACTGTGGGGTAGTCAGAAGCCCGAAAGTTTGACATCCAGGTATCTTGTTACCCAGTAACTTTGTTGTGGAAATCAGCTAGGATAGTCAGATCAGTCACTCTATGTTAAATTAAAGAACTGCATCCGGTTAGACAGGAAGCCGACCCCAGCATAGTTAGGAAAAGGTAGGCATGATGTATCACGCGATACGGTCCGACCTATTTAGTAAACCATTGATTTGCTTCATTTCATCTGCAAAGCTATATCTCCATGCAGTGTTTATCGTAATAAACAGCAGATTGTGGCGACCGACATTAAACGTTTATGGGCCTTCCGTATTGCCTTGCATGACCGAATGAAATGCTTTAAACCCTAATAACAGCTTCAGTTTCAGTCGATAGCACTGTCCCGTTCCATTTACGTATTACCTATTATATTATCTAGAAGCCATTTTGTAACAAATCGATAGCTTTTACAATTTTGACGTAAGGTAAATAGTTCGGGAACTATTGCCAAGATAATTTGTATATTGGATGCCAATACATTATTTCATGTGTTGTATAAATTACACGATGGAGTATTATTAGACCTGACAAATGGATTTGTTTTTTTTTTATTTCACGCACTTTTTTGTTGTTTTGGTCCCAGATTGACTAATGAACGCTGTAAAATGTAAACGGATTATCTTCGCAGATATCATTATTTTAATAGACAGACGGTAGTTCCCATGTGTGATGAGGATAGAAACATTAACATCACTTATTTATTTTCCGAAATGGACAGAGGTTTATAGTATGGCAATTAGTTGTATAGGTAGTACACTCACATGTAGGTATTATGTAAGTCCTATGTAATAGGGTCTCTATTGAGAAGGCGAGTTTATTGTCATAAACCGGGCAGAGGTCCTGATTTCTGGCTGCCACGCAGAAATTCTTAATGAAAAACACAATATTGTTCCAACCGACTAAATGTTACGAGCGTTATCTCTTGTAAGATTCGGCTCGAACCAACGACTATACGCTACATATGTATGCGAGGTCATTTACAATCACATTAGCAGAAGCGGCTTGTATTCAATAAATGTGTGGCTTTATTTAATATAATATTCAATAAATGTGTCCGCAACAGTTACCCAACCGAAAGCAATGAACCTGTTTGTCCTTTTGGATGACATGTGTGCTATTTTGGGTGCAAAATTCACAATTGATTTCCACGAGGCGACCACCTTTAGAACAATTTCCTGATTTTTTTACGAACAGGAAACGTTAAAGTCAAATCCATCTGTTGGCGGCAGATCTGGCAACCCCGTTGCTAGGGGCTTGTTATTGTTTGTTGGTTAGCGACCGGGCGGCATGCGTGTTTTTAACCTTTTTTAGTTATATTCTTGTGATCTATATTTATTATACCCAATTGCACCTTATCTGGCTTTAATTTGGTGCCTAACACCATCCTTATAGGACGGATTCCAAAAAAAAAGGCTTTGCAATGCGTGCCGGGCGGACATTAAGCTAGTAGGTAGTACAGTCAAAAAAGGAGTTAAGTATAGAGGAGCGTCGGATATAGTTAAAGTTTACTAAGAAACCGATGGATGTTCTGGACTGAAATTTAATTTAATAAATGAGCTGTTTGTTTTAATAATCAAACGAACTTACCTGAAGTGAAGTTCGATTTTAATTATCCTGTCTTCGTCGGAGAGGTTTAAATGTTCACCTGTAGTAGCCCCGCTACGCCTTGACTCACTCGCACATAGTTTAGCGCCATAGGAAAGAAAGAGATAGCACTATCTCCATAGGCGCTCGATCACCCTACTACAACATTCCTCATTCAGTTCAGAGTACCGGTCTACTGGACGAACTATAACATTGTTTAGGGAAATGAAAGGTCCACCTGAATGTCAGGGTTGGGAGGGACCTTAAATCTCTCCGACGAAGACAGGATAATTAAAATCGAACTTCACTTCAGGTAAGTTCGTTTGATTATTAAATTATCCTGTCTTCGTCTTTCGAGATTTAAATGTTCACCTGTAGATGTTTAGAGATAGACATTTGCAATGTTATAGGTAGGACTAAATTGAAAAATGAATTCCTTATGTAAATAATACATGTATTCTTATTTCAATTAATACACACAAACAAAAAAAAAATAATAAAAATTGATAAATGATTATAACAAAAGAAATAGCAAAACTTCCTTATTGATTACTGAGAACCGCGTTTGCAAATTCACAATTTGTTTGAGCGATTGGCCGATTATAAAAATTAGCAAAGGTGGCAGATTGATCTGACCACCCAGCGGTTCTCCTAATGACATCGACACTGATTCCTGCTTGATGTGTAGCAGAAGATGATGCATGCCGCGTGCTATGGGCACTGAATATTTCAGTGTCGATGCCACTAGCAGCTAAACCCTGCTTTATCCATCGCCCTATAGTTTGCGAAGAGGCGGCGTGATGAGGTTTTTAAAAGTTAGAATCAATCTATTATCTACAGTACTTCTTTTGGTGGATGTAACATTCATGTAAGCTATTAAGGTTTCTGCAGGACAGATTGCAGGACGCTGTCGAAAAAAGGGAAGGTCAAGAATTGGTTGAGATTTACCTATACCAGATGTCTTAATCAAATCAGTAATTGTGATTAAAACTTTATCTTGATTGATCATAATATTGGGCAACCTAATCAATGAGAGCGTCTGACATCTTTGGCCTGTTGACAAAGCCAATAATACAACCAGTTTTTTGCTTAACTGCTCCAAACTTAAATTATCGCTGGGGTATAAATCACCAAAATAATTAAGGACGATATTGGGGTTCCATGTACAATTATACTTAGGGAAGGAAGGCTTCAACTTAAATACTCCCCTAAAGAATCTTTTGAAACGTTCGTCTTGTCCCACATTATTTCCGGAAATAAGTGATAAAGCCGAACGGTGATTGTTTAATGTTCCATACGTGGAACCATTTATGAAACATTGAGACAAGAAGTCTAGTAAATCATGTACTCCGATCTGGAACGGGTCTAATCCCTTATCGTGTCAGTATAACCACCACTGTTTAAAGCTAGAAGTATATTGTGTTTTAGTGCTTCCAGAAATAGATGACGTCATTACAGTCAGTGCTGATTGAGGGATCTGCAATCGCGCGAAGGCTTCCCGGATAATATGGTCGCCGCCAGGGAAAGGTGGCGATGCAGAGGATGAGTTTCCCTGAAATTAGAAGATAACAGAAATTTATCTGGAGGAAATATCAATATTCTACTTACAGCAAGAGATCTGAATACTGGGAACCATGCTTGAGATGGCCAATGAGGCACTACAATTATACCGGTTGCCTCATCAGCAACAATCTTTTGCAGAACCTTTAAAATCAGTGAAAATGGTGGAAACGCATAGAAGAACATATCCCATTTAATAGTAAAAGCGTCCACGTTGTATGCATAGGGATCGCGCTTCCATGATATATATTTTTTACATTTAGCATTCGTTCTCGATGCAAAAAGGTTCACCAAATTTTGAAACAATAGTATCAAATGCTGTAAAGTGCAATTCCCACTCAATATCAATGTTTCTGGATTCCTTATCTGCTTCAATATTCTGGGATGACGCTATGTAGGAAGCAAAAAGGAATATGTGCCGTTCTTCGCACCACGTCCATATTCTACGGGCTATTTCATTGAGATGTGGGTATTGCACTCCACCCATTCTATTTATGTAAGCGATCGCCGTAGTATTGTCAATGCGTAGGAGTATGTGACAATTAGTGACCTTGTTCGCGAAAGATTTAAGACCAAAAAAGGCTGCAAGGAGTTCCAAATAGTTAATATGACGAGAACGCTCGTCTTCCGTCCACGAACCGCCTATACTTTCTCCCCCAGAGGCTGCACCCCAGCCGATACTAGAAGCGTCACTAAATATCTCTAATGCAAACGACATTGGTCTGATAGGCTTATTCGTGTTTAAAATTGAAGACTTCCACCAAGTCAAATCAACGCGTAAACTATTTGGAACAGTCATCATCTTGTCATAATCGTCATTATCCAATAAGGCTAGATATTTGGCTCGCTCTAAAGATTTTGTATATAACCACCCGTACGCAACGGCCGGGCAAGCAGCTGTCAGGGTACCTAGGTAGCGAGCAAAAGCACGAATAGTGATTCTCGTCGTAACTAGCATATTTTCGGTACGTGACAAGATGTCGCGTCTTTTCTTTAGAGGGAGCTCTAGGGTCATGTTTTTAGAGTTTAAAATAAAACCTAAAAACTGACAACATTGGCTTGGTACCAGTGAACTCTTTTCATAGTTTATTACAAATCCTAAGTTCACTAGGCACTTAATGCTTTCATTGATGTTATTTAAGCATTCTGCATAACTGTCTCCGAAATAACAACTGTCATCTAAGTAGAATACTGATTTAAAACCTCGAGATCGCAAAAAAGTAGAAACTGGTTTCATAAGTTTTGTAAAAGCATGAGGAGCTGAGCTCAATCCAAAAGGTAAAACCAAAAATTCGTACAGAATATTATCAAAATAAAATCTCAAAAACTTTACATGATCATTGTGGATAGGTATCAAAAAGTAGGCTTCCTTCAAGTCCAAGTTAACCATATAGCAGTTAAGTGTCATTAATTTGACAGCTGTCCTAGCATCTTCCATCTTAAAATGACTAACATCGACAAATTGATTTAATTTCTTTAAATTTAGAATTAAACGTTTTTCACCATTACTTTTAGGAATGATAAAAATACTAGATATAAAATGATCGCGGGTAGGATTACATTTACGTATGACATTTGCTTGCAACAAACGATTTAATTCTTGTTTAATATAAAACCTGTCGTCTTTCGAGAAAGATGACTTTGGAACCATACCCGGATGTTGTACAGGATGCTTAAGAAAGGGAATTCTATAACCAGAAATGGTCTCAAGGATCATTTTGTCATCAGTAACCCTTTTCCAGGCTTCAATATAATACTTTAAGCGACCAGCATGAGAAGTTACTGCCTCGCGTTCGTTGTGGAAGCCGCTCCCGCTACCTTGTGGCGTGATGCAGGGTGTTGGTGAGGGGACGACGCTCGTGGAGCACGGGTCATCGCCGGCGCCTGCATTGTCCCGCGGCGGCGGTAGTTCGATCCTGTTTTGGTCCCGCCGCCGCGCCTTGGTTGCCCACGAACGTAGCGGTGATAAGGCTGGCGTGACGGCGGGCCTTTGTAGTTTAAAGTGCTGGTTTGAGGCGTAGGTTGGATCAGCTTGCCTGTCTTCTGTATTCCACGCGAAGATTTAATAAATTCTCCTAGTTTCTCACCAAAAAGATGACTGTCTCTATTTCTATCCCTAAAGGGCTCTAAAAAGGTCTTGTCAACCATTGGAGTGATAAGAGATCTTCTAGTCTCAGTCTCCATGTAATGAGAATCCGACAACAGCTTTGTCGCGTCTGTAAGAAGACGAAGAATGTCGGCAATGTCACTGGATTTGGTCAATATACCTGACATCGTCCTTCCTAATATAGTCAGGACGCATCCCATTTGCGATTGCTTCTTCTGAATCCTTACGTCACGATTTTTTGTGGACTCATTTAACATTGCAGTTATTTCAGGATTAAGCACTGGAGCTTTAATTAAGGGACAGTTTTTAGGAAGTAAGTATCTTTTTATTAGTGCCTCTCGTGTTTCCCTTTTAAGGCCCTCTTTAAGAATAGGGTCCCATCGCTTCGACAAATCAGCTACGATATCTGGACCCCAATCGGCGGTCTCAGTTTCGAACTCCCCTAGAGCCCTTAAGAGCTCGGGATCTGCGATCGGAGGAACGTTATCGTCCCCATTAGCGTCATCAGCCGGGGCTGTCACACCCTGGGGGTCAGCTGGTTGTGATGCACATCCCCCCGTTGTTGAAAGTTCGGGTGGCACGGGTGACGCAGAGCGCGCAGAGGTGCCTAGCTCATTCACTAAACTCGCTGAGTCAGCGGGTATTTCTTCCGCCGCCGCAGTCGTCGGCGAAGACGAGCGGTCAGGAGACGAAGGCCTAGACGCACCGCTGTCCTGTTCCAGATATTCTGGAATGATATTTTTTGGTTAATATCTCGTATTAACTCTAATAAAATTCATTAGGTCAATATCTCGTATTGACTCTTAAGAAAAAAGTAAACAGGTCAATATCTCGTATTGACTCGAAAGCTTGATGTACCGTCTAACATCTCGTGTTAGATCTAATGTACCATTGTACAAGGAATTATGAATTTAAGCCTTGTATTTTGCACTATAATAATGACCACTAAAATAAAAATTATGTAGGTAGCAGTAATAATAAATACCTTCTATTGACACACGTCTATGACGACTTCTTTTCTTGGACAATCTTTTTTCATATTTCATTAATTTCCTTCGCCATTTATCCTCTTTAGTTTCTTCATGCTTCCTTTTTGGCATTTCTTAAGTTTTTTTTGAACTGTATCACCAATAAAATCCGAAAACTATAAAACTTCTTTGACTATGTGCGGTAGCCGCGCGCGCACGGAAACGAATGAGGAATGTTGTAGTAGGGTGATCGAGCGCCTATGGAGATAGTGCTATCTCTTTCTTTCCTATGGCGCTAAACTATGTGCGAGTGAGTCAAGGCGTAGCGGGGCTACTACAGGTGAACATTTAAATCTCGAAAGACGAAGACAGGATAATTTCTATTAATAAACTAAAATTTTATTCGAGAATATCCATCGGTTTCTTAGTAAACTTCAACAATATCCGACGCTCCTGTATACTTAACTCCTTTGTTGACTGTACATATAAATAAAAAAAAAGTTATGTTGACTTAAATGGTCATGATAGTGTTTGTCACATACGGGGGGTCATAATATATTTGATGGGTTAATTAACGCAGTAAATAAGGCCGCCGTTACTATATGTGACCGAATAAACCCTCACATTCAACACATCTCCAAGTCTGGTGCTTTACTCAGCTAATAAACCGTAATTCAGGCGCCACTGGTCACTCAATGGGAATGAGAACGTTGTATAGTTCAGTATGACTCAACTTCATGACAATTGGCTCGCGTCAAAGGCTAACATATTCCTGTACCCAAGGTCTGTTTTACTTTCACAAAGATAAACAGTCAACCAAAGTAGGCTAAGTTTAATTATATATGAATCAATCAATTAACTTAGTCTCTCGAATCCACAGCCGGACGAAGCTTGGATGCGGCCTATGTCCGGCCCGGACATAGGCCGCATACAAGCTGTGCTTCAATACTTGGGTCTGTGCCAAGAAGCAGATATTATTAAAGCACAAAAGTCAAAACGGCACTTCGTATCTTAAAAGGCCACACGTGTTTACACTCTTTTTTCCATTCATTTGGGATCGAAAATATTTGTCTGCAAGCAATAAATCGAATGCTCGGCCACTAGTATAAGGCCTAAAAGCCAAAATAGCCAGCCGTCTGTGGGCGTTAGATGATTAAGTGGTAAATGGTGATTTATATAATTAATTTTGCGCCCTGGTCCATTACCCGTTGGACCAGATGAGTCTTTGAGTGAAGACCGTCAATCGGAAAATGCGGCGTGTGTCGCTCAGCCCGGTGAACCGATACTCTGGAGGAACCATAATCAGCCTATAATGTTCCCACTGCTGGGACACAGGCCTCCTCTCAATGAGAGGGAGAGGGCCGTAATCCACCACGCGGGCCCAGTGCGGGTTGGTGGATGTCACATGTCTTCGAATTTTTGGTTCTAGGACATGCCGGTTTCCTCACGATGTTTTCCTTCACCGTTTTGAGAGCATTGGTGATGAAATAATTTACACAAAGTAAAGCGCCTGTCTGGGTTCGAACCTACGACCTACAACTCGTAAGTCGTGTCCGTGACCACTGGGCCACCACTGCTCTCTGGAGGAACAGAACCTCTAAAGGCTGAGTTAAATGAATTGTATTGACTGTATTGGTTATTGGATATTTTATAGTACTGTAAGACGTGCGTTCACACGAGCGCGATGTTTTTTCGCGCGCGCGTCGCGTACGCATCGCTCCTTCAAAGAAAAGCATTTAATTCCAATGTTTTTCTAAAGAGGGAGCGATGCGTACCGACGCAACGCGCGCGCGACAAAACTGCAAAAACTCTCTTTTGGAATGTACTTCCTGCGATCCCTGCGGTGTAATTACGTAACACACTAACAGTAGTGACATTCATTTTGACAGTTCAACAACGTTCATGGCGTTATTACGTTGTTGAGCAGATACATTTTTCGAACATAGTAGTATCCTTCAAACTAAATTAGATTGTGATTAAAAGTGTGTTTACCTACTTCAAAACATATTTACTTATGTTTGTCAAAAAGCGGAATCCGATTGCCATTTGATGCGGCAACCCTCATCTGTCAGCTTCGGGCTATGCGAGTGGTTCCCAATGCATAGATAGGAGTGATAACTTCGCTTACAGTGACCAAAGCGAAGAGGAGAGAAGACGAGAGCAGATTTTCTGCGAAGCTGGCAGGTTGTTTCCACCTAAGCGGAGAGATGTGTAGCGGAGAGAAGATGTGAGTCGTGCGTAGCGGAGATGTGTGATGGTAATGACTCTTTCGGGTGTGTGAGGCGCGGGGAACGTGCCGCAGTGCACCGTGAAGAAGTGAGGACACAACTTGGTTTCCCTTATTTTTTAGGGTTCCATACCAAAATGGTAAAAACGGGTTTTCGACTTTTGATGAAAAATGTAAAAAAAATACCGATAAGGATAAGGAGATATTGCCTTATCTCCGAAGTTTGCAAAGAGAAAAATCTGAAATAATTCTATGTGATAGAAGTTTATGTAAAGATTACACTAAATAGAACAATTCTTCGGGCTATGTCGGTTACCTTGGTTCTCCTACGGATCTCCTCATTCCTGATTCGCTAGTTGATTATATAGGGTGACTGGTAATTAGTGACCGATACTTAAACACGTGATTTTACTCATCATTATGAACAACTTTTACTATGGGACAAAACCTGAAATCGCGAAAACAAAATCAGCTGCTCCGTACATTTATGTTTTATTGACGGCACGGTTGGCGCAGTGGTTAAGCGATTGACTGCTGCGCTGCGTGTCGCGGGTTCGATTCCCGCACGGAACAAATATTTGTATGACCTACAGGTAGTTGTTCCGGGTCTGGCTGTTTGTGTATGTGAGATTAAATGTTTGTAAACGCACCCACAATACAGGAAAAATTCCAAGTGTGGGGCAACGTTTAAAAAAAAAAAAAAAAAAAAAAATAAAAAAAAAAAAAAAAAAAAAAAAATTTCGTCTAGCTCGTCAAAATGTAGAGAACAGCCGTTTTTTTTTTCACGATTTCATGTTTGGTCCCATAGTAAAAGTTGTTCATAATCTATACATATAATAAAACAGTAACGAAAGAAAAACTGTACATTGAGAATTTTCGAGAAAAAATAAGTGGCTTTTGTTAGGAAAACGTAACTGATGACAAAAAGTGACTTTTTAGAATGTTTGTCTGTTTGTCTGTTTGTCTGTGTGTATGGTACAGCTTCACGCCAAAACTACTGGATAGATTGAATTGAAATTCAGCAAAAATGTTCTTTGTAAACCAAGGAAGGCTTTAGGCTACATATTATCACGCCGTATGTTATGGGAGGTAAGCAATATTGATTTTAAAAGGTTTTGGTTCGTAATTGAATGCACAAAATAATTGAATGCCCAAAATGACATGTTATTTATTTAGTTAAAAAAAATTTAACCCTGGAAACATAACAATCACGCTATTTTTATAAAGGAGCGGGGCAGTAATATTATATATTGCAAGGGAACAGGTATTTCAACAATATGTCAACAGTCGTAAAATTCTTTTTTTTTTAGTTTTTGCATTTTTTATGTGCATTAGGAACGATACTGTTATGAAATCTGAGAACTATACATGTCCTATCTAATTGTATGGGGAGTTTCACACCAATGTTACTAAACAGATTGATTGATGGTACAACAAGCTACACTATCATAAAGTCAAGTCAAACTTTTGGTTCTAAGTTATATCTTACCAAGCACATTTGTTGTTTGTGGAGTTGACATCCAAACGCTACAGCAACAGCGACAAAGGGCGCGTGCTTAAAGATTGCTCTTTAATCGTGTGGGATGAATGCACTATGGCGAACAGAAAAGCAGTAGAGGCGGTAAACAGGACTTTGCAGGACATCCGCAGGGACCAGCAAATGATGGGTGGCGTTACAGTTCTGTTAAGCGGCGATTTCCGACAAACGCTGCCTGTGGTGACGCGAGGAACTAGGGCTGATGAGGTGAATGCTTTCTTGAAATGCTCTTTCTTATGGCCACATATTCATAGGTTGCGCTTAACGATGAATATGAGAGCACAGCTTGGCGGGAATGTACACGCACAAGAATTTTCTGATGTTCTCTTAAAATTGGGTGCGGGAACGCTACCAGTAGACAGTGGCCAGGTGGTTCTACCTGAGATACTTGGGAGAGTGGTGTCCACCTTAGAAGATTTGATACGGCTGGTGTACGGGGACATCAATAGGATACCGCACCAAGATAATTCTTGGGTGTGTGAACGAGCCATTTTAACACCCAGAAACGACCAACCTTCAGCGATCAATGAATGCATTCTCGCGGAAATTGAGGGAAATGAAGTGTTCTACACTTCAATAAACACTGTTGTCGACCAAGATGACGCTACACATTACCCCGTAGAATTTCTCAATTTCCTCAGTGCAAGTGAACTACCAGCGCACACCATTAAGCTAAAGGTCAGTGTCCCAATTATGCTTCTTCGGAATCTCACTCCGCCGAAACTGTGCAATGGGACCCGGCTCAAAGTCGTCTCGCTGCAGAGAAATATCATTGAGGCGGAAATTCTAACGGGTTGTGGTGTCGGCGAGACAGTGTTTATACCACGTATACCACCGATTCCCCCACAATTACCCCTTTTTTTTTTCGGATGGGAAGTCATCAAATGACTCTTACTGACTAAAACCCACCCGTGTTCCTTCCTTAGCCCTTTATATTCCGGGCCAGCGGTAACCCTTTCGGACAATCCCGCTGGCCCGGCAGGCTTCGGCCCTATGGGGCCCCTCCTCGATGCTGACATCTCTTTGAGGCGCGCGTGGATCACGTACGCGCCGTCCGGCACGGGCCTGGTCCTGATCGGACGGTGAGCTACCCATTACTCTCCGCCCGCATGCCCGCGCCTACGGTGGCCGGGAGTCATCCCGTGGCTCCAGATGCCCGGAGCGTCTCCCGCAGCGGCTGGGACGGGAGGCTCTCTCCCTCATCCGTCCCGCCACCTCCTTCGCTAGCATGACTGCTTTGCAGAAGGAGGTGACTGCCTCCCACTCCCTCTCGCCCCGGACCATGGCTTGCACCAGGGCCGGACGCGAGAGGTCGCCGCCGCTGCCGATCGCCTCTACGAGGACACGGCGGTGCTCCGCCCAAGCGGGGCAGACCTCCACCGTGTGCTCCATCGTGTCTTCTGGGCGATCCTGGCAATGGTGGCACCCGGCCACAATTACCCCTTTCAATTCAAGCGCGTGCAGTTTCCTGTGAGCGTGTGCTTCGCAATCACAATAAATAAGTCACAGGGGCAGACACTGAAGGCTACGGGTGTCGACCTCAGGACGAGCTGCATTTCACACGGACAACTGTACGTCGCTTGCTCCCGCGTCACCAGTCCTGACTCGCTGTATTTAATTATTGAATGAGATCGAGGGAAAAACAACGAACGTTGTTTACACAGAAGTGTTATAGTAAATTACAACACTTCTGTTATTCGACGTCTCCTAAATTTCCTTATTAACCTGACGTCTCTTACCAGTAAATTAACTACATAACTTTCAAATTTTGAGTTTACTAAGCCAAATAGTTTTTGAGGGATCTAATCTATAGTACAGTATGAGACGCATCTTTTGAGTGTTTCTGTAAATCAACAAACTATCACAAATTTATTTTGGAAAATGGAACACCTGATGCAAAACCGCAACAGACCAGCTAAAGTATAAGAGATATAATAAAAATGGTGCCATAGCAAAAAATATTCCACGTGAAGAGCATTTTCTGCTGTGAGAATAAATTTGAAGATCTGGAACACCTGTTGTGGAACTCCAAAGCCCAGCGACTCTATAACATATAGGAATGACGTCTTAGCAAAAGTTGTTTAGTCTGATGGGCATTTCCTGTTGACTTACAAAAATGAAAGATCTGAAACGTCTCGAATCGTCTCGCGCATCACGCTGTTTTCCCGTCCCCGGGCTCTTAGAATTCGACATCAGACGTTTCAGATCTTCGATTTTGACGACCCCGTTGTCGCTGGCATAAGCAAAAGGATCCGCGTACGAAGTCGCGGGCAGAAGCTAGTGATGAGTAAAATCACGTGTTTAAGTCTCGGTCACTAATTACCAGTCACGTTAAATTGCTAACTTTGCAAAATTATTATTTTAGAAATCAACCCCTATAAAAGTTATTGAAGCAGAAATCACGCCAATACAATTTTATTTGTTCTGTAGAAATATATTTTTTACTAAGATGCTTCTACAGATGTGGTCTTTGGATTTCCCTTTGTTGTCTTGGCGTTATTAAATATGTACCTATTTGATATGTAAGAAGAAAAAGTAGAAATTTTTACTTCCTCTTTTTGGTGGATGTATCATTAATATTTATTAATTTCACAAAATAAATATCCGAAAACACAAGTAACAACAACATGTCCAAATTGCTGGCGGCTCCAAAATAATACTGGTTTTCGTCAATTTCGCAGCGTTTGTTGTGTTCAAATATTATGGTTAATTAATTTACTCATCTACGTGGAATTGGGTTTATTATTTCAAGGTAGAAACTCACAACACCCTTCAATATTTCTTAACGCACTCTTACGCCTGGCTGTGGGTTTCCATTAGGAATTAATTGTTTTTTTTTATCTTAAGGATTGGACCTGCTCTTGACCTGGCATACGGTAAGCAGCTACTCAAGAAAAAGGGCATTTTAGCTAACCATGATTGTAGAGAATAGAAACGAAATACGCGATTTTTTTTAGTAATTTTAATTTCCGATTTAAAACGGCTTTTATAAATTAATATCACAAATTTTAAATCTGAATCCATTAAATTGTCTCGTGATTTTTATTTTAATTAAAGGCAAAACTCGTTATTGGCTCGTTTGATGGCAATTAACGTTCACTTATAAAATTATCTAGTTGGTAGAACACTCGATCCTGAAGGTGAGATTCAGAAGGCTTTTAATCATTGAGAAGCTGAAATCGCGAAAAAAAAATCAGCTGTTCCCTACATTTATGTTCGTTTAACTCGTCAAAATGTAGGGAACAGCTGATTTTTTTTCGCGATTTCAGGTTTGGTCCTATAGTAAAAGTTGTTAATAATGATGAGTACAATGACCACTTAAGAGGTTGTTGGTGTTTTTCCAATAACCCTGTATATAAGTTATTTATGTATATATTTATAGATTTGTGATCAGAAAGCCAATTCTCGTACTTAAAAAATATTCAAATTTAAGTCGCGATCTCATCTCAGCGACAATCCATGTCAAAAACTAGAGGTATTTTTGACAGATTGAGACTGAGATCAGACTGTGAACGTTATTAAAATTACGGGAATTGTCCTTGTGATAGATTTTAATCCAACATGTAGCAGCAAGTTCGTCAGCTGAGGGTTCTTCGTGAAAGCGTCCTTGATGTTACCAAGGAACGCGCTCCTGATGATGCATCCACCGCGCCACATCAAAGCGATGTTGCCGTAGTTCAGGTTCCATTGGTTCACCATATATTAATAAGTTGTTGCTCAAAACTTCTTATTCTTGTCGTCAAAATATATGGAAGGAAGGAAGGACCATGACGACGCAGTGAGCCAAAAGCTACTATAGGCCTCCTCAGCGCTCATCATCATGAGGAGCATAGCATAGTGTTTTGTATACCTACGATAACAGGCCAAAGTTCGCCTGTTATCTTTCAGTCCCATGAAGCAGGCGAGCTCATGCTATTAATCAGGGCCTCGTTGGTCTAGTGGTTGCAAGCGCTACTGCTGACCAAAGTCGTCTTCGATTCTCAAGTCGCGCAAAGTATTATTGGCATTTTCCATCTGGAATTTCTCAGTAGCAACCCCACGGCTGGGCTTGTGCCCGGTCGTAAACTATTCCATTAGGTTTTCATGATATCATCTGCCTAGCCTTTTCTCAACTATGTTGGGATCGGCTTCCAGTCTAACTGGATGCAGCTGAGTACCAGTATTTTACATGAAGCGACTGCCTATCTGTACCTCTTGGTAAAACTGGTTGGGCTGGGTGGTGGGTGATTAGGTTTTCATGATAATATACGTTAATTTAGGTTAGAAATGTCAATAAATATTTTAAAATGCTAAATAAGGGTAATAAAATACTTAATAGTAAAGAAGAATCTTCAGCCATTGAACAGTCACAGGCGGCGCAGTGGTGGCCATCGGTATCGGCCGCGACTTATGAGTTGTAGGTCATGAGTTAAAACCCAGGCAGGTACTTTACTTTGTGTACCGTATTTAATTTCATCACCACTGCTTTTAAAAGGGTGAAGGAAATCATCGTAAGGAAACTCACATGTCCTAGAACCAAAAAAGTCGCAGTTGTGACATCCACCAACCCGCACTGGGCCCGCGTGGTGGATTACGGTCCTTCCCCCTCACAGAGAGGAGACCTGTGTCCCAGCAGTGGGAACATCCTAGGCTGATTATGTAATAAAGGTAATAGCTTTTAACATCTTGTTTCGTACCAAACAAATCCACTTGGGAGATGGGCAATTCTTTTCGATGTTAGAACAGGAAAACATTTATTTTTAGTATCGTTGCCAAGTTTTTGATAGACTACAGAGTTTTTGTTGGTGAACTTACACTATAGTTTTTAGGTTTATTTTCTGACCCATTATCAGATATTGAAATGGCAGAATTATGAAAGCTACGACACTGAAAATGTTGCTAATTTCTTTACAAAAATGTATTTATTCATTCCTTTATTTATTTTACACACTCGGCCCGTCCCATCGTGTCGCATCGTATCGCCTACCTGCTCGGCCGCTGAGGGTCGTAGCGCAATGTTAAGCTTATAACTTTCCTTAAAAATTGGGCTATCAAAAGCAAAATAGTATATTTCATTACAAGTGCGGAAAGGCTGTCATTGCAAAGAGTTCCGACAAATGTCTACCCGAGCCGAGGCGCAGCCGAAGGCGAGGGTTGACAGTCGGAACAAGTTGCAATGACGGTTCCGCAGGTGTACTGAACGACTATTTTTAATACAGTTGCGAAAAAATGAAGCAATTTAATAAAATAATAAAAACACAATATTGCTTTTTTCTCTTCTCTCCACACAATAATTAGTCGTATGTGGATATGTAACGACTTTTTAACTTTTCCGGTAAAATGTTCTCCGAAGCATTTTGTGCAATTATACTGAGTTCCGGTGGTGTTAATTAAAAAAAATAGGGTCGAAATTACTCATTTTGTGCAACAAACAACTAAACTCGCAAAGAAAATTTCTGGAAAATGGCGCCAACCGTAGAATATAAGCAGAGTTTTTTTTTCTTCACCCATTTTGGTAGGCAAAGGGAACTATCCATACAGCTTAGTCTTCAGTATTTTTTTTTTATTGATATGAAATGAAAATGTGAAATGAAATGAAACCTAACCTAACTCATTCAATTAAATCTGATATTGAAATAAATTAGTAGCTTCTTTTTAGAAATATACGTATTTGTATGAATCACAAAAACTCTTTAGTAAAAACTTCATGGTTGGTTTTTCTTTTTAATAGACATTATTTTGACAGTTGGGAAAGAGAACGCACGAGTTCGGGAAAGGTAAAAAAAAAGCACTAGTATGTAATAGCCCACATCCCGAACGCTGTACGTCCCTGCAATACACCACTTTTTGAGCAACTGTATTAAAAATATCTTTTTAATACAGTTGCTCAAAAAGTGGTGTGTTCGTGCGTTCTCTTTCCCAACTGTCAAAATAATGTCTATTAAAAAGAAAAACCAACCATGAAGTTTTTACTAAAGAGTTTTTGTGATTCATACAAATACGTATATTTCTAAAAAGAAGCTACTAATTTATTTCAATATCAGATTTAATGATTTAATTGAATGAGTTAGGTTAGGTTTCATTTCATTTCATCTCATTAAATTTCATTTTCATTTCATATCAATAAAAAAAATATACTGAAGACTAAGCTGTATGGATTGTTCCCTTTGCCTACCAAAATGAGTGAAGAAAAAAAAACTCTGCTTATATTCTACGGTTGGCGCCATTTTCCAGAAAAAATGATTAGTTAGTTGAGTTTATTGTGTTTTTATTATTTTATTAAATTGCTTAATTTTTTCGCAACTGTATTAAAAATAGTCGTTCAGTACACCTGCGGAACCGTCATTGCAACTTGTTCCGACTGTCAACCCTCGCCTTCGGCTGCGCCTCGGCTCGGGTAGACATTTGTCGGAACTCTTTGCAATGACAGCCTTTCCGCACTTGTAATGAAATATACTATTTCAAATCCAACAGGTAGTGCTACAGATTAGCGCGTTCAAACAAACAAACTCTTCAGCTTTATTTTTAGCATAGATACAAAGATAGATGATGTTGAATTAGTTTCATTTATATTTCACTAGCTGCACCCCGCGGTTTCACTCGCATAAGTGTCGATCCCGTTGGAATGTCGGGATAAAAAGTGCCTATATGTTAATCATTCCTCAGCTTGGTGTCAGCTACCTCCATACAAAATTTTATCAAAATTGGTCCAGCCGTTTGAGCGTGAAGAAGTAACAAACTTAAAAACACACACACACTCACAAACTTTCGCCTTTATAATATTAGTGTGATGTAGGGACAGTGAACACTGGTGGGTGAGCAAGTTTTCTAACAGCAATGTGACCCAAGCCAAAGAGATATTTGACATTCATAAGCTAACTTTCTGCGTTTATCTCCAACTACTCTACTCGGCCAAATTAATCTAAAGTTTGTGAGAAAGTTGGCGTGAGAGATAACGCTTAAAATAAGTACTAGTTTTTGCCCACGGCTTCGCCTGCGTGTATGTCGGAAAATATCCCACGGGACGTACCTACTACCGGGATTAAAAGTACCCTATGTGTTAATCCAGGTTATAGACTATTATATAATGTGTCATATTTCAGCCAAATCCGTTGAGCCGTTTTTGCGCCAATGCGGTACATACATCAGACTCGTTTAATTAAAAAAAAAATATTCAATGTTCTATTTTATTAGTTAAATGAATACTTTTCTCGTTTATATTTCAACAGCAATTATTAATCTACATATATTTATTTAAATGTTGATAATATTTACATAATCTATGCTAATATTTAAAATAATAATAATATGTACATTTATAATTATGAAAAAATAAGTAAAATAATCATAGGGCATCAAAAAATTCGTCCGCATCGCTGTCAAAAAAGAAAATTACGTTTATATAGATAACATGGAAACAGCCAGCTTCATGTCCTATATTACAAGTAGGTACCGTTAGCGTCCCATAATTAATTTTACATCAAATGATTAATCTTCGACAAGCGACAGTGGCGTACCTCCTCATTTCACAAACAAGTTGGTTGCGCTGTACATGTACCTATTTGTATAACAACAAGCTGTAAGTGAATAGCGATGCTTTACATGCTCCTACTTCAAAGTGTACCAACCTACTTACATGATTTCTAAGTAGCCTAACTTGTGAAAGCAAATAATGTCACAACGGAACACCGAGCCTCGTCGGTAAACAGTTTATTAGACAAACGTTGTAAGTAAATATAATATTCTTTATAATGTACACCATAAAAATTACAGACATAAATGTAGACACTTTACAAGGGGTGAGCGATATTTTCAAGACAATCTTTGGATGGTTTAAGGCAGAAGGAGAGACAATACTGAAGGTATTCTGTGGTGTCCTTAGGTATAAATAAAATAAGAGTCGGGTGAGTTAAACCATTTATAACTCAAGAACGGCTGGACTGATTTTTATGATCTTTGACTTGTTGAATTTGTCTCCGCACCGAATAGCAGAATAAGTATTAAAACATGGTCATAAAATCTCGAAAAAAAGTAATAAAGACAATTCATTTTCGATTCTGAGGAGGTACAAAGTTCGCTGGGTCTGCTAGTATACTATAAATACATGATACCTAAAGCATATTATACTGATCTATAAAAATATACAATAATTATCATGAAACAAGTGCAAATAACAAGAAAAATGGTGTTTAAGGAGAGATATAGTGTTAGTTTAATGCATGTATGTTGCTAGAATGTGAATTTGTCATCTCACATTAAAAATAGATACGGGTTTGTTAGTGTGAGATGACAAATTTCCTTTACCAGTGTCATTTGTGTTTCACTTTGATAAATGACTATCTCAAGATGGCAAACCTAAGTCCAATAAAGATTAATGATGTCAGGATCGCGTCTATTAACAACTCATGTTCGAAATTAGTCTGAAGTTGTGGCCTATTCAGGGTAGTAGCATTCTGGACTTGAAAAATAATGAGCCGTTCCATACATTCTGACCGCGTAGGTACTTATTGCACTTTTGTAGGAAACAGCAGATTTTTTTTCATAACTACCGAAAAATTTCACCGCAGGGGCGTCCAGAATGATATACTGAATCCATGTGTCACCTGCCACCCTGTATGGTGGGTGGCTGTACTGTGGTTCAAACCAAAATTGTTCTTCTAGAACTTTTAGAACAAAATTGGTCTATTTGTGTGTTTCTAAAGTAACAAGCCGAGCCGTGCGACCGATGGGATTTTCCACCGAAAAAGAAGAATGGGCGAATCTGCCCTGAAGGCTGAAACCCAATAGCAAATAGAATAAACAATAGTAACAAAGGTTCTCCTTGAAAAGATCTTTCCATTGATGTACCCACTCTACTCGTATTTCTTATGGCTTTGGGCGACAAGAATTCTTTAACTTCGGTGTGCCGATGTTGTCGTAACCTATTTGGGTCATCAACAACGAACTGACTAATAATAGGCAAATATCGTGTTTATAGGAAAGGTTCTCCTTGAAAAGCTCTTTTCATTGGTGTATATAAATTATGGTTATTGGGCGCTAAAAATTCCTTAATTTCGGTGACCAAGTTGTCACCGCTATTTGGGTCTAACTCCGAACTGACTGACAATTGGCAAAAGTCGTCTAAGAAGCAAAGGTTCTACTTGAAAAGCTCTTTCTATTCGTATATATCTTATAGCTATTGGGCTTTTTTTTTTTTGCGGATGGGAAATCATCAAATGATTCACACTCCCTCCCGCTCTGGGTGGAGCGGAAGGGAGTGTCAGACTCTTACTGACTAAAACCCACCCGTGTTCCTTCCTTAGCCCTTTATGTTCCGGGTCAGCGGTAACCCTTTCGGACAATCCCGCTGACCCGGCAGGCTTCGGCCCTATGGGGCCCCTCCTCGATGCTGACATCTCTTTGAGGCGCGCGTGGAACACGTACGCGCCGTCCGGCACGGGCCTGGTCCTGATCGGACGGTGAGCTACCCATTACTCTCCGCCCGCAGGCCCGCGCCTACGGTGGCCGGGAGTCGTCACGCGGCTCCCGAGTAATTATAGCCTTTTGAAGCGCTTATCGAACACTCTTTAGCGTCTCAAACAGAGTGCAGTTAGTTTCACGGCTTCAGGGCAGAATCCCATAGTTCGGTGCATATTCTCCTTGAAAAAACTGCTACCTAAACTTTTATCCGATTAAGGAACGAATTTTCAAAAATCTTTTTTAGTACTCACATAATGATAGGTACGACTCTTGTGCACAATTTCACGCTTCTAGACCCTTCTAGGCTTCGGCTGTGCGTTGGATTTTTATTACGTAGATCATTATGGTGGCACGCTTGTCTATTTATTTATTTAAGATCTTTGGAAGATTTACAGCTAAACAAAACAGAATAAAAATAGTAGGTGTAACTGTCGGTCAATTACAAGTCTTCACTTATAAAAAACAGAACAGTGAGTAACACGTACAGCATCGCCCACAAAAAAGAAAATAGAACATCAAAGCTTAAACTAAAAATACATATAATATATCGTAATATTACCAATATAGAAACTTACACTAAAAAAACTAGGCATTCAACGAATTGAACTTTACCATTTGATACTAAAGGTTTAGAAATACCTACCTAACCAATTCACTAATTGCCTAACCCCAAGCAAAAAACTATTTTATACTACTTAATCCCTTTACTAATAAACGTTGTATAGCGTCTGTATAGTTACACATCACTTTGTCTTCTTCTTTCGAAAGTCAAATTACTGACGACTGAAAGGGAGAAATCGGTGTGTAACTATATATTTTTTTTATTGATTTACTTGACATAACTTATGATATTTTTTATGACATTTAAATAGAAAACCGACTGTGAATGTGAGGTACCATGCGTGATTGAATACATAACTTTATGACTGTCTGGCGATTTTGAGTATTTTGTATATGGCCTACGCAAATATCCTGCAGATCTGCTAGGGTCGTATGACGGATCGTTGAGCTCTCTAAAATAAGGTTGATGTACACGATGACTGATGCATGCATGCCGTCTGTTGCGACAGATCAACCCAAAGCTTCAATGGCTGTTTCTTCAATAGGCCCTTCCAGACATGGAACTGCATTGTTAGACTCACATAAAATCCTAAAAATTTAATGTTTGGACTTTAAAGAGACCATGATCTCTGAGTTTGTTTCGGCATTTCTTCTCATCAGTTCGGATCAGTCTGCTGTTCGGACCATCTACTTTTAAAATATTGACGAGTAAAAGAAAAAACATTTCATTTCACTTGAAGAGTTCCAGGAATGCAAAATACTTATACATTATGATATTGTCCGATTATAACTTAGGTAATATATTACACGTCTTTATAAAGCACCTGAGTTTAATGAATACGGCTAAAGCTTTTAAGTATTAACGAACTGCTGGCCCATTGCCAGACAATATTGTAAAGTGCTTGTCAGTTGACATACTTTACAGCAAATATTAATATGCATTTTTATCACTTCGGCTTTAAAAAATATGTTTAACTAGGAATGTAGAGAAGCTTCGTACAAACCTATACAGGTAGTAAATATTGCGTCAAGATTTATATAAAGGGACGAATATGTTTTATATAAATAAGTATATTATGCCTACAAGAGAGCACCCGGTCGATTCTGAAAAAACTCCCGGGAAAACTTAGGTGAAGTGAGTTTGTTTTTGTAAGGAATTGATACTATTGACAGCTCACTCCACACTCACCACTCACAACCTAAGTTACCTATCTTGTTTACCTAAGTTTTCACGGTGAGATTTTTACAGAACACCGCAGTAGTGGCCCTGTGGTAACGGCCGTGACTTACGAGTTGTAGGTCATAAATTTTAACCCAGACAGGCGCTTTACTTTGTGTAAATTATTTCATCACCACTGCTCTAAAGACGGTCAAGAAGGAAAACATCGTCAGAAAACCGAAATGTCCTAGAACTAAAAATTCGTAGACATGTGGCATCTATCAACCCGCACTGGGCCCGCGTGGTGGATTACAGCCCGCTTCCACTCACAGAGAGAAGGCATGTGTCCCAGAACATTAAAGGCTGATTATGCTGCTATTACACTTACAAATTTTGCATAACTGCCAATAAACGCCCTCCGTGAAAATGCCTCTCTCCTACTGATAAATCAAACGATTTTTGGGGATCGGCAAGCAACATACCCACACCACAACTGGGACGAATAAAGTAGGTCTATCCATTGGTACATCCATGAGGATTATAGGTATTGTACCTACGACCTGTTGCTACGATAATTAATGTTTACTTTCGTCCTACCTTAGTTTGATGCGAAATGCTTAGTTACATTTATGAGGGTGCGCTCAACCCAACTAACCCAAAACTTATTGACGATTAGGCGCGGTAGACCAACTAAATATTGCAGATGGCCCGGCTCTACCAACCCGCATCTTGTGCTTCAGTAAATATAGCTCAGCTAGTAAGTACGAACTGTGCGGAATAACAATAAGTGATACGATACAGTCATTACTTTCGTATAAAATAAAATTGTACTAAAAAACAGCCTCATTTGCGTAACTGCGATGTAGATGTTTTTTCCCTAAGGGGTACGTGTTCACTTTACCTTGTTTATTGAAAAAAGACGAGGTTTTCTGGGGTTTCTTTAGTGGATTAAAGTAAAAGTTTAAGGTATTAGCATGATTTCTAGAACTTACGGACGGTTGTGAAAGGTAACTTTGTCGAGTAAAAATGTGATAAATTACCAATAACGGTTACCACCGTTATTGGTAATTAACCTTCAAGTTGGCGCGCGGCGTGGAATCGACCGCACTTGATACATTTTCGTTCATATTATCGTTATTTCTTTCCCATCCCTAGAAGCCTAGAAGCTAATTGTTTCACTGTGCACGAAATTATATCCACGCACCCTCCGGAGTACATAGATTGCATTTGTTTTAGATGTATGATGCCAAATTGTTTACTAATTCAAAGAAAATAAGAATACTCGTATTATTTTGATTTTATAATTTTGTTTTATGTCCTAACGTAATGATAATGTTTAGATAATTATGTGTTTTAAGTCCCTGAAATATCCCATAGGTATTTTCGGTTACGTGCAACCGCTGGCGTTACAAATGATCGCGCGCCCGCTTCAAGGTTAATCTTAATTTACAAAAAAAATCTTAAAGTTTCCATTGAATTTGACATCTAAAAAAGTTTAGTGGCGTAATCGCTATAGGTTCTTACCAAAGTACTAGTTACATAAGAAAGTCTATCAAGGTTTAACAAGCGCTTTTGGAAAATCCAAATTAGGTAAACAATACAGCCCGTTCATGCTCGCCTGCCTACGAGTATACACTTTATAAATATAATACACTTCAGGACCCTGAAAAGATGTTTTTCCCCGAGTCTCTACTCCTAAATGGGGCAGACAGCGGCATACGCATAATATGCCTCCTAGGATTTCTTTATATTATCAGATGAAAATCGCGAAACAGCTTGGTGTTACTTGACTTCATCAAATTGTTTGCAAAAGAAAGCCGTTTTATTTCAATTTTCATTGACACTAAAGCAAAATCCAACAAAGGCCCGCAATAAATTGTGTCAGGAACTTAAATTAGTTCTGTTAATGGGTGTCTAAGGACGAGTTTTGGAATAACGTCACACGGAACTTGTGGTTGTTGCAAGCTACGAGGCTTGATGCTGTAATAGATTATTCCTGGCTACCCAAACCCTGACCGTGTGCCCAAGTAAATGTGTGCTCGTTCAACTACATAGCGGCTATAAAATACCTGATTTATGGTGTTATCATAGTTGTTCCGTTTCTCTATTCAAATTAGGGTGCAACCGAAAACCGAGACTGCTGTTTTTATATTTCCACACGCCATGTGTTGTAATAAAGGCCACGAACGCTTTTCGTATTCAATGGATTGTGTTACACTTACAACACAACGCATTGTATTAATGGCAGTTTATTTTAAGAAAATGCTATTGGGGTTAGGGGCAGTGATGGCCCAGTGGTAACGGCTCCGACTTACGAGTTGTAAGTCGTTCGAGCCCAGACAGGCACTTTGCTTTGTTTAAATAATTTCAGCACCACTGCCCTCAAAACGGTGAAGTAAAACATCGTGAGGAAAACGGCATGTCCTTGTGACTTCTACGAATCCTCGCTGGGCCCGCGTGGTAGATTACAGCCCACTCCCTGTCCAAGAGAGGAGGCCTGTGTCCCTGCAGATGGGAACATTATAGGCTGATTACGCTATTGAGGTTTATCGATTGGGAAATACGGAAAACTGGCTCATTGCGTATTGACGAGTGGTGTGAACTCTCAACTCTGCCTGAGTACTGTAGAATGTTTGGTCGATAAAATAGATATTGATGGAATATCAACACCTTAATCAAATGTAGTAATCTGACACCAATATTACGTGGGTGTTGGAAAGCCTCCTAGTCCTTCCGGGATTTTGTTCGTAACATAGGTTTGGCATTCTATTTGTAGTAACTTTTTTCTTCGTATTTTGGAGTCTCTCCTGTGATTTCATAACACTTAAGTTCAATGAGTAAACTAAATGGCATGCATTTCTTTCATTTATTTTTTTACCAAATATTTTATTATTATTATCATTTTTAAGCTACCTTCTGAATCAGGCCCTTGATCCAACCGCCTAACGAGAGCCTCGATAGATGTTGATCGAGGCTTTCGGTCATCGGTCCATTGGCCGATACGACAATCGGCACAATCATAGCCGAACTCCACATTCCACATGTCAACAACCTTGTGTGCTAAGTCGAGATATTTAATTTGTTTCTCTTTCTCAGCTTTCATGAGGTTCCCGTCATGTGGAATGGTAACATCGACAATCATTATGCGGCGCGCTAATCGATCTATCACCACTATATCAGGCTTATTGGCAACAATAGTCCTGTCAGTAATGATAGACCGATCCCAGTACAACGTGACATGGTCATTTTCAAGAACTGGGTCGGGCACATACTTGTAATACGATACCTCAGAATCCACAAGTTTATATTTCAAAACAAGTTGCTGGTGAATAATCCTGGCTACTTGGTTATGCCTGTGCAAGTACCTACTCGCCGTTAGCCGGACGAGAACAACCAGAGATAATATGTCTGATAGACTCATCCGGACGGTGGCATACCCGACACACGTCAACCGTCCCGTCCTTCATAATATGTCTCCGGTAGTTATACGTCAAGATAACTTCGTCCATAATCGCACAGACGAAACCTTCAGTTTCCCCGAAAAGGTCACCAAAACGTAGCCAGGATACGGACGCTAAGAAATCTACACCGGGCATCTTAATCATCATCCATCTCATTTAATTTATTATTATTATAAGCGTGTATTGTCTTGCTGCAGGGCAAAGGCTTCCCTACCCTCCTTCCACTTTTCCCGGTTTACTGCGATTATTTACATTATTTTCGTGCCAATAAAGAATATGAGCCAAAGACAATAAGTTTTGCATTTGAAATGGGCATAAGTATTCCTGTCAGCTCTGCGAGTTCTTTGATCGTAATTCAATATAACACAATGAAATAATATTAAAAAGAGAAAAATGAAAATTTATTCAGTCCCTTGTGTTTGGAGACGCGGATTGGATGCGTAGGTAGGTATTGTAGAAAGGTTATTTTATTTTTTCGGGAAAACAAACAATTAAACATTAAGAATTACAAAAATATATGATACGTTAACGTGAAATTAATCACGTTCTCCACAGGTACACTATGAGACAATTTGGTAAATTTTAAGATTAGCGTTGTAAAAAATAAAAAAGAGAGGTATTGCGGTTATTAGTAAAGTATCAAAAAAATAAAAAAATAAAGCTGTTAATAATGCCCCATAAGTGGAACAACAGTGTCACATTAATTTTTCAATATGTTCAGTAACATGAATCTAAACTTTCTATGCGGCAAACAGATCCAAATTGCAGAAATTCTTAATAAGTAGGCATATTTTGCGCGCACCTCGCGCCTGGCATGTTCTGGGAACTATAAAGCACAACTAGTTACCAATGTCTAAACAATCATACAAGTTATTGCATAAGTCATACAAAAATGTAGTTTCAAGAAATGTACGTCTTGAACTCAAAGAAAGCAGATTATATTTTTTAAGTACCTAACTCACTATAAAATAAATAACAACTTTTTAAGCAGCGATAATGCATAGACTTCAAAAATTTACGTTGTATGCTTTTTTTGTAGAAGAGGTTCCATACAGGTACTGCATATTCCAATTGAGATCTACGAGTAACTAGTGATCGATAGAGATGTAAATATCTACTAGGTACTAGGGTGATTAAATTCTGTGGATGATCTCAGCACAACGCCGTACATTCAATAGGTAAGCATTTTAACAATTTTATTAACATGTGCGTCTAAGTGCAGTTTATCGTCAAGTAATATTCCCAGGTCGCGGATCAAACTCTCCCTTGCCAGAGTTTCACTGTTTATTGCATATGGATATTTAAATATAAAAGTATATTTAATTTTTTTTTTTTTTTAGTGAAGCTGAACATTTAGAAATACTGAATTGGAGTTTGTTTTTAGTGCAATAATCTGCAAGACGATTGAGGTCTTGTTGAAGCAGTTGACAGTCGAGCATAGTTTTGATGGGTCTAAAGACTTTAAGGTCATCTGCGTAAAGTAAGAATTTAGGATTAGGAAAGCACAGTCATGTCAATTTCACTGATAAATATAATAAATAAATAACATAGGGCCCAGTATCGAGGCTTGAGGCACCCCTGATAAAACAGTTATGGATTTGAAATGGCTTTTTGCGTTCTATTTGTAACATAGGAAGTAAACTAACGGAACAAATCCCCACGCGGCTTAAATGCTATTTTGCCTAAAAGTAATTTATGATCGACCGGCTTTATAACTTTATAGAGTGGCAAGGACATCGACGCGCAAACCAATCTGTAACCATGAATTCATAACATTACTCTAGACCCACTAGCGTAGAAATTTCTAGTCAGTTATCAAAAAAAAAAATCTGCTGTTTAATAGAAAAATCAAAACCTACGCGGTCAAAATGTATAGAATAGCATTCTTTTTTTGCCGATTTTGTGCTATGAATGACGAAAACGTCCAAAAAAGTGCAAGTAAAAAACATGAATACAATTGAAAGTAAAGTTATTAACCTAAAAAGAAATGTTTTGATTTTGAAGTATTTAGATATATCTAATTAAAATGTTGTTTTTTTATGTCCAGGAAAATCATTGTCCATTCCAAGGTTGCCTGAAAGAGATCGCAGAAAGCGATAAGGCCGCCCATTGTATATTTTGTAGTGTTTGATATTTTTCTCATGTATTTTTGTGGTGTAGGTACCATAAAGTATATATAAATAATATAAATAATTAATAAAATAGGTATAAGTGAATTCGATCACATTTATTACCGAGCCAATAAACCACAATTTTGAAATAGGTAGGTACATATTCATAGAAAAAAATAGTAGATTGTTCACTAAGGGGATAAAGTAGTGTCTTAATGTCGCGGGCGCTATTTTGAATCTAGCTCGCCCAAGACGAAGACACCTTTATCCCCGAATACTTTACTTTTCGCACCTACTGTGAGGTATTAAAAACCAATTCGATTATCGAATTAGTAGTCTATGAAACTGGTAAATAACCGTGGAAAACTTAGTTATATGCAGTGTCATACAGTATTTACCCGACTACGTGACAGGACAGGGTTATGTTTTTATGCGTAGGTACTTAACTATGTATATTTGTATGTGAAATTCCTTATACCCTCAAAGCATCCTAACAGCCGGATGGATAAGAGGTGTTTATGTACTCGTTTGGGTCGCGCGAAGGTTATAGGCTACGTTTTGTTTTTATAAAATCAAAATAGCGGATTTAAGACGACAACAAAGCAAGGTCTTGAAAAAATTAGTACCATTACTATGCGGGGCATCAAAATAAAGGGCTCGAGAAGACGATTCCAAACATATGACACAATAAAAGGATTCAAATAAAATTAAATGGCAAAATCAATTCCCGACTGCAACTAAGATTCAAAACTAGCTCACTTTCAAGCAGTCTGATGCAGTTGGTGGCATCAAATCTGAGATTGAACTAATAATAAATAACATAGCTACTGCCTGTCGGGTTTATTTATTTTTTCAATATAATTTTCATCAAAAACACAATAAATAATATCTTCAATGGAGCATCAGCCCAAATCCAACATTCTAACGCGGGGGTAGGTATACGCGCCACAGCAACCGATCTTTTTGTTCGTCGACGGCGACTAAAACCTATGAAGAACTATGAACCCTATCCCCCCTATCCCTGTCCTATGAACTCTTTGGTCGAAATTTTTTTGCTTAATGTTTCCAAACGATTTTCTCAGTTGATGTTCCAAATTCAAATCACATTAATGACTTCAAACGAAATTCAGTACAATACTAATGCCCAGGTAAAGCCTAATCTTTAGGTTAGGTTTGCATGACTTAACATTTGACGTTAGCGAGCAAGTGGTGTGAAAAGACATGAAGAGCCGACCCCAAATAAATTGGGGTACGGACAGGAGAGAAGAAAATTGTAGGAAACGGGACATAATTACCTCATTAATTACCTCCTCGTCGTTGTAAGTTGTGGCCATCGATGACGTAAGCCTCGTTTATCTTCAGTGAAGCCGCTTTCATGCCTGTTCAATTCGTTCACCGCGCAGCCGAAAGTTTTGCATGATTCAGGTGAATCGTCTAATCAAGGTTTCTTGTTCATGCTACATAGATAATATGAGCGGCACGTTCACATTATTTCACAAACTAACGAGGCATAGGTTAAAATACTAGACTCCATACCTATTGTCTGTGACGGTTTTAGTTTTGGCAGTATTGGGGGCCTATTTCGATGTCGGCGGCTAAATGTGAGTTAATTTCAAAGACATACAGACAAAGACAATAATGCCTGTCGTTCTTATTTTATTGCAATGTAGAGGGAGGAATTGAGTTATTTTATAATGATTTAGAGAAAAGTTCACATTCAAACGAAATAGAAACGCGACCATCTTTTGACGCGGTAGCGCGAATCTAACGATTTAAATCTTTGGTTTAAATATGTTTATGACAATGGTTTCAGCGCGTACACTACCAACCGTCAAACTCAAAACAGTTCTGTCTTGCGTCAAAACATCTTCTACCTTAGCTTACCACCTTCAGTAGTTTTATGATAACTTCGATATATATTATTGATACAGAGTATTTTGTTGCAAGTAAACACGCCATCCTGGTTTTCACAGAGCAATTGCTGTATTGGCTTTATACCCAGGGCCTTAGACATAAGCCGCAGCGTACTTACGCTTGGCTGTCTTGATTCAATACTCATGATTTTTATTACCGACTTCACAAAAAGGAGGAGGTACTATGTTCGGGTGTTTGTATGTTTTTTTTTGTATGTTTGTTCATTGAATACTCCGCCAATTGTCGACGGATTTTCAAAATTCTTTTTTTGTTCGAAAGCAGATAGTTCTGAGGTGGTCCCATTGTCACCAAGTTAGGATCTGATGATGGGATCTTAGAGAAATCGAGGGCAACCCTCAAATTTTATAGGCTCACTTATTGTTTTTCGCATATTTTATGAAGTATCTTGTGTATTTGTGTATGGTTGTCACCATCTCAGGTAGCTGGGCTGATGATGGAAGGTACAACTCCTTAACAGTAAGAAGTTACTCGAACAGGCAAGGACTGTTTTAGTAAATTGTTTTGATGTTTGATAGGGCATTTGCCACATTTGGTCTCATGATCATCAAGTCATGACCTGATGCTGCAGTCAGGATAGTCTACAGAGTAGGTACCTAACTCCTCGACAACTAACAGCAGATATATCGTGTTTAGGCTCATTGAAAAGGGCTCGATGTGTGGATAAACGTACTGTTACTGAGGAACACCGATGACCTGATGCTGAAGCCAGGAGCATCAGAAAAAGTAAAAACCTTGAAATTACAGCACCGTAGTCGTGTTTGGGCTCATTTTAAACAGGACTAATTTTAAGTTCAATGCAATGTTGACATAAGTCTGGCCTGATGCTGCAGCCAGGATTATCACTTATCAGCATCTAATCTAAAAACTAATAAAAGGAGAACTCCTCAACAATTAACGTCCCTGCATCGAGAAAAGGAATATTTTATAAAAAGGCGATGGGCAAGTTGACATTAGGCTATTGTAACTTAGATAAATTATAAATAGACCCACTAAAAAGCGAGAAATAAAAACTTTTTAACAAAAAAAAAACCGACTTCCAAAAAAAACACTACAAACTGAAAAATAACTTTAATTTCGGAAGTCGGTGGCAAAAACTAAAATACTGATCCTAAGACACCGACTTCCGAAATTAAAGTTATTTTTCAGTTTGTAGTGTTTTTTTTGGAAGTCGGTTTTTTTTTGTTAAAAAGTTTTTTTAATACTAGTTTTCGCCCGCGGCTTCGCCCGCAAGGTATGTCGATAAAAATTATCCTATGTCCTTCCCTGGGATGCAATCTATCTCTCTGCCAAATTTTATCGAAATTTGTTCAGTGGTTTAGGCGTGAAAAGGTAACATACAGACAGACAGAGTTACTTTCGAATTTATAATATTAATAGTATGGATTATGCCGTTAGGAATACATTAAAGATTAAAAGGAACATAAAAAAACCGGGCAAGAGCGAGTTGGACTCGCGCACCGAGGGTTCCGTACCATCATATGTTTTTAAATTTTCACCGGCGAGCTACTTACTAGATCTCGTTCAAACCAATTTTCGATGGAAGTTTACATGGTAATGTACATCATGTATTTTTTTTTAGTTTTATCATTCTCTTATTTTAGAAGTTACAGGGGACACACACACATTTTACCACTTTGGAAGCGTCTCTCGCGCAAACTATTCAGTTTAGAAAAAAATGATATTAGAAACCTCAATATCACTTTTGAAGACCTATTCATAGATACCCCACACGTATGGGTTTGATGAAATTTGAGTTTCAGTTCTAAGTATGGGGAACCCCAAAAATTTTTTGTTTTTTTTCTATTTTTTTGTGAAAATCTTAATGCAGTTTACAGAATACATCTACTTACTTACCAAGTTTCAATAGTATAGTTCTTATAGTTTCGGAAAAAAGTGACTGTGACATACGGACGGACAGACAGACTGACAGACATGACGAATCCATAAGGGTTCCGTTTTTGCCATTTGGCTACGGAGCCCTAAAAATGGGACACAAAACGGTAAATATAAGGCGTGTATGGATTTAGGAATTTTCATAATAGACATTGAATTGGTTTTGGGATAAAACACTAAATCCTTATAGTAGGTACCCTTAATTTAAATCCATTTTAATGTTACGAGCGGGAATAAACTTTAATATAGGCAGGCAGTTAATCTAGTTTGGCCGGGTTTACCTTAAAATGTAGAACACTTTCACTTTTATAATATTAACTTAATATGGAATATATTATTCGTAGCGATCGTAATTTTATGGTAACTACGAATATTTGAATATGACGCAAAAGTTAGTCTGCTGCTGGCTTTTGGTGAATACATTAGGCATAACCGTAAAACTAAGGTTTTATCGTAGACTTGCGTGGAAGATCACGTCACTAATTTTACGGTATATAACCGTCGATCGTCTAAAGAGGTAATATGAAACCAACTGGTCACTCAACACTGGCCAGTTGGTAGCTGCGGTGCTATTCTGTAAAAATCTCACCGTGAAAACTTAGGTGAAGTGAGGAAGTGAGCGTGGAGTGAGCTGTCAATAGTACACTGGATACCTACTTATTTTATCATATAGTCACTTGTTCTATAATAAATTTTTAAATATTTAAAGTTTGGCCGCCTGACAAAATAAAAGAGAAAATCAAAGAGATTCCAACCGGGGATTTTGAGGCCCCTTGGGTTCAGAGTCTACCTAATGTCAGTCTCGGCGTCGGCTCTGCTGGAACCGATGCCGGGTACTTAATTGGAACTGGTCCTTAGCAGCTTTGAACAGAGAGAAGTGGAAAGAGAGTAGGGAGACCTTTACCCAGCTGTGGGGGACATCACAGGCTAATAATAAATATAAAATTTTCAAGTTTATGTTCCTCTCTCTGGAGGCCTGACCGTCGGGTAGCTTGGACCGTGTGCCCGATACCGGTGGGCTATCTTACATGATAAAACAAAAGAAAACAGATTTTCTCAACTCATACTATAAGCGGCGGTGCTATTCTGTAAAAATCTCACCGTGAAAACTTAGGTGAAGTGAGCGTTGAGTGAGCTGTCAATAGTGTCAATTCCTAGGAAAAACAAACTCACTTCACCTAAGTTTTCACGGTGAGATTTTTATAGAATCGACCGGCTGGTAGTTGGTTGATATGTCAAGTGACAACTCACTTGACATATTATGACTCATCAATTCAATTTACGAATGAGGCCTAAGTAATAATAGTTCTATGTCTGAGGCTCCTTTTGTTCGTCGATTATCAAAGTTTTCCTCTTTGTAATCAAAATATTATTATGAACTTTTTCCATTATAGAACAGCACACATTTTCTTTAATAACGAGATCACCCGCAGTCTAAAACATTATAGATCCATTTTAGTTAATTCTGTTTGTGGGCGTAACTGCCTATTTAAATAATGAATTAAAATATATTCATATAAAAACATATTACTAGGTTAGCCTGTCGAATAAATTGTATTGAGAATAATATTAGTAAACACAAACAACTAATAGGTACCTCCAGAAACAAAAAATAATGTACAGACTGGAGCACATCAACCTACTACAATCTGTCAAATTTCTTTAATAGATTTTCAACTTTGTCGCTAAAGCATAAGGTTCTAAGTTGATTGGGAAAATTTGACAGTTTCAGGTAGCTTGATGTGCTGGCGTCTGTACTTACGGTCGTGGTCGTGAAATGTACGCGCTAGTCGCTACAGCGCGGGGTAATTTGCGTTACACACTATCAGTAGCAATGGCTTTCATTTTGACAGTTCAACAACATTCATTACGTTATTTACTTTGTTGAGCAGACAAATTTTTTGAACATATGAAGTATCTAATGATTTAGCAATATCCTTCAAAGTGATTCAGATTGTGATTGATAGTGTGTTACGCAATTAGGATGCTGTTCATCATTCTCCTGCCCTTATCCCAATTTATTTGGGGTCGGCGCAACATGTCTTTTTATTCCATACTTCTCTATTAGCCGTCATCTTGGTAGTCACTACAGCTATTGTGTAAAAAAGCTTAAATTCGTCCACATCGCAATAAACAGGAACCGTGCCAGAAAAACTAGTGGATGAATTCGCAAAAAGCTTTGTTTTCATACACGTGCGTCGTCATGTCAATCTACAACAACAATTCAATACCATTCGTTCTACTCGTATTTTACTAAAATACCTATTTCGTAGAGGTAGGTACATTAGAATTTTTCCATAGTTAGTCTCAAACTTTGTATGTGAACGAATAAGTTGCAGGCAGCAGCAAGTTGCAATCTGCTGACGACGATTAAAAAGGGCTTTGAAGGTCCGTGGTATGACCTATGGCTGCCATTTTGTTTTTTTTCAAAATGACGGCTACTCATGAAACCTATGTTCATCGATAGCTGACACCAATGCAAACAGAAAACATAAGTATTAAGACCAATTCCCGTAAAGTGTCACGTTTTCGAGATATTGAAAAAAAAAACAAAATGGTTTGTCAGTAGTTATGCCAGGCTCTATATAAAAATCCTCAATCTCTTTCTATTTTTTAACATCTAAACTGAATTTATCATTAGAATGTTGACAATATCGGACTATAGAATTAAAAAAAAACTATTTACAAGACAACAAAGAAGGCTATTAAGTGATAGGTAAATAAAAGCCATCAAAGGCCAGAGAGCATTGACTGACAAACTCATGGTCATAAAATTATTTTACCTACTATGACCAAATAGACCTATAAATATTTCCTGCAATAAAGATCCATTAGGACAATAGTAGATTGTTTGCCAAGGGAGCAAACAACTATTTTGAAGGCGAGAGTGTTTCTTTGAATCCAGAGCGAAGGAGTACCTACGTCATTCGAGCTTAAAATAGTGTTGCTCCCGAGGTGGACACTAGTTTTTATCAGCCTCTATGAAAAAATAAGTAAGTGCAACTAATGAATTAACTAAAATAGTACGTTTATTTATTTACATTTGTAGAAAGATTTTTAATATTCTTAGGCCCATTCCTGTACAATAAATTAAATAGAAAACTAAGTATCTATAAAGTAAACTACTATTGCTGTAAAAAAATTATACTTAAATATTTTCTAACCATCGACTATGCACAGACAGAATACCTACTTATTGTCTGCAAATGGAACTGCTAACATGATATTTTACTTTTATTTACATAAGTTTTAATTTAGTTTTTACATTATACTCATTGTTAATTTATTACATTAAGTATTTATGCACTTTTTAGCCTGAAGCACAGCTTCAACCAAATTAAAATAGAACAAATAAAATAGTTCAGGCAAATTAGCAACTGTGCGCTATTTTAATTTTTAAGCTATTTATTGTAAATCATATATTTACATATAGAAAGGGGTACCCCCTTTTTATAAATAAAATATTATTATTATTATCCAATTTTGATTAAACAATTGCGAATGAAGGCAGAATGATTTTCGTGCGTTGTTTATTTTTTCACCTTTTTTTTTATTTGTCTCGCGCGCTTTTTACTTTATCATACAGCCTGTTACTTGTTCCTACAATTTTCGTGATTGATCTCTTTGGTGATTGGAACTTTTGCTAATAATATCCACATTCAAAATTCAAATCACTTTTAGTCCCTACGGATTAAAGAGCTATTTTAGTCCCTGTTTACGAAGAATCTACTACACTAGCTCTTTTTGAATAGACGTGATAAAAAATATATTAAAGCTATTTACGCCGACACATAAGACCTTTGAAGAAGGAAGAGCGTGTGTCATATCTTAAGTCTGTCGACATAATTTAGTTTCGGGCTTGCCGTCACTTTGTGATGCCATCGGGGCCCTTAAATTGTGTCAGTGTAACTCCTAGAACGCCGAAAATAAGGCACCTTAGAGACAAAAGAGCAGTCTGCTGAAGCCTTGAAATAAGATGCTGCTTTACTTACGCGCTATCTTAGTAATCGATCTAAGAAGAACTCAGAGATTAAAATTTCCAAGAACGTGGTTTGCTATCACTGGTAAAACAGTTGAGATTTCAATCTTATCCGTTATTCAATCGAAAATACCAAAAAACACTCTAAAATACAGTTTATTGTACCCTTTTTTGTCTGTATTAGGGTTCCGTACCAATATGGTAAAACGGAACCCTTATGGTGAGACTCAGTCTGTCTGTCACAGCTGGATATCTCAAGAACTACTAATGCTATCGACTTGAAATTTGGAATAGTTTTAGATGACGTTTGCCCAACTATTTCGCAAATAAGAAAGAAATAAAAATATATGTATATTTTTAGCAACAGGGTCTGAAAAATTCCAATTACTACTAGAGAAAAATTAAAACATGGTGGTACGGAACCCTCGGTGCGAGAGTCTGACTCGCTATTGACCGGTTTTTTTAATATTAAGTTTAATGTGTACATCTAGAGCCATTATAACGTCGTTAGTTTTATCAATGAGATTCCAATCAAAGCCGTTATTTAAACGAAATTGTATTGTAGACTTTTATGTTGGTATCCATTATCCGTCCAAGTTACTTTTATCAAACATAAGAAATAATTACCTACAACAATACTAATACTTCTGTTCTACAGAAGTAGGTATGTATACAGGTGAGTATAGACTAGAGCATTTACTTGTAACAGAACATCGAACATTCGTCGTTTTATAATTTTATCGAACCGCACTTCGAACACGACTCTCGATATTTTGTTACAACCTGATTTTAAAAACCAATGAGCGTATCGGTGTAACATTATATCGACGAGCAAAGGCACGAGTGGTCAAGAACAATCATCAACTATGAACGCAAGGTAGAAATAAATGTTACTTGTTCTGTAAACTTTTTGTATTGTAATACTATGTTTATTGTTTGGTTTTAATATTGTAGAATAAGCTCAACAATAAATCAAACAACTAGATACGAGTGCCACTACCACGATAGTTTTTTGTGCATAAGCCAAAATTGACAACCCTAGCGCGACCGCCGAGCGTTAGGTATGAAAAGTGAAGTACATTCATCTGATTGCCTTCTATATTATCTGTATTTTGTGGTACGTTACGTACCGTCGTACGCAGAGTCGATCATTTGCAGGAACGTTACATTACATGAAAATGCTTTTGGAAACAGAGATTTTGCCTGTATTATACCATTCGTAAGGACGTTATATTACATGGAAATGCTCGAGGAAATGCTCTAGCCTACATATACTCACCTTAACACAAGCTTAGTAACTAATGGCGTGAATGTAATAAATAACCTTTTCAACTTTATAGTGACTTGTGTACACGGCGGTTGCTACGTGCCGTGTCCGCTTCAGGTGTGAGCCGGAAAACAGCAGACGCTTCCGACGACAGACGTTCCATGTTTAAAAAACACTCATAAAATTATCTTCCACATGACTGCACCATTGTATACAATTCAAATTAATGGTTCGTACATTATGATTTGAACGGCCAGTTATTTTTGTTTCGCATTAAAACGGTTTGTTTTTTTACTGTAGTATTTTTTGTTGCCGAGATATGAAAGCTAATGGCTTTAGGGATCGGTGTGGAAATAATTAAGTGAAGTAGCAGTGTTCATATCTACTACACAGGCCGTTTGTAACCCTTCTATATATATATATATATTTTTTAATAACGTCTGATTTAAATTACTTTTTAATAAGGACTGACTGACTGACTGGCAGGCAAAGCACGGCCTAAACCACTAAAGTTTGAGACACAAAAATCAATATGTCACTTTCGGATGAGAGGGTTTTTGGAATACCAATCTTTGAGGGGGTGAAATGAAGGATAAACATTTCAAAGTCTGAGAAATTCATGCGAAAGAAAAGCCAGTAAAATGTAATCATTTGAAAAATAATCATGTCTGCAATAATTGAAAAATATTGGACTGTCTAAAACCCTGTTATTTTGTGACCAAGATGAATTGGGTTCCACTTCATTTGTCAAAGCGAATAAAATGTTCAGAAACATTTTAAATTTCCGTTTATCGTTCAGCTTGCAGATAAGTAAATCAAATGGAATTTTCTTGTTAAGTTTATAAAGAGTTCGCTGAGGGGATTTTAGTAGTAACTAGAATCCCCTCAGCGAACTCTTTCAGTCAGTCTTTCAGTCGTTTCGGGTATCTTGATGTGCCTGTAGGTACTCCTACAGGCACATCAAGATACCCGAAACTGTAAAATTTTACGAATCAACTTTGAACCTTATATTTTATTAGAGATTAGAGATAAAGTTGAAAATCTATTAAATAAATTTGACAGATTGTAGTAGCTTGATGTGCTGGCGTCTGTACCTACAGAGGACCAAATAAGTAATAATTGCGTTAAAAGTCTTTGAGATTTTGATGCGCAAACTGTAACCACAAATTCAGCAACAAAACAATTCAATTATCAATTATTATTGAATTTTAACAGCTGTGCCAAAGCCTCGATCCCCGTGGAGAACAACAAACACGTGGATGTCGGAAAATAACATCGCAATTCACAAGATAGGTTTTAAAGAAACTTAGATTGGGTTGAGGGTCGATGACTGACAAGGGCATAAAAGAAATATTGTGAAGTAGGTAAGATTTTGTCACTTGAATCGATGCCTTTTATGCCACAGAATCTACAGAATTTTGGGATAATATTGTAGCGGGTGTTAAGAAAGGGTCACCTAAACTGTGTGTAAGTGAAGATTTCGCCATTATATACACAGGCGTTGCAGAGATAGGTGTCGTTTTTTGCATATCCCTCGGGAACCCTCTTTCCCGGGACAAAAGTATTCTATGTGTTCATTCATTATTTTGTTGCGTTCCATACTAAACGTATAAGAGGTAGTTGTAGAACCATTTCGATTACGATTTTCTATTGTTAATTTAGGCACCCACTTTAGTATCAACACACAAAGCCAGAATAAAATATTTAGTCAAAACTTTGGAAAAATACAATTTGTAGGTACAGAAATAGTTTTCTTTGAGTTTTATTATACACACGCATTACAAGTGTATATGAGCACTTACTTAAATACCAAAACCATAGTTATTTTAAACATTATAAGTATATCATCATATGCCTAGCCTTTTCCCAACTATGCTGGGGTCAGCTTCCAGTCTCACCGGATGCAGCTGAATACAAGTATTAATATAAACAAATAAAAAAACAAAAACAACAAAACACATATAAAAACTGAATTTCTACATTACAAAAAAGTACTTTCGTTAATATTTTAGATATCTCCTCATCATTGTCAAGTCGAAAGTGTTCTGCGTCACAAACGTGTAACAAAAAGCGTTTACTTAGGTACTGTAGGTTCTCGTGTAACGGAATTTCCACAAAGGGTACCCAAAGTTTTGCTTTTGTGGACGACTCAGTAGAGTTGATTAAAGTATTATTATGTAGGTCCCCAACTGACTTAGCCATGCTGTGATTTTTATTAAAATAATAGAGCCTGTAAGTTTTTTAAGCTTGTAGGATTTCTCTCTACTCTTAACAAATGAGAAATACCTGATCTGTGAAATGGTTATAAAAAAAATTACATTCCAGAAGATTTTTTTAACAACATTAGTTTTTGTTTATACTAAACTCGAAAAGGGGTCATTGTACTCATCATTTTGAACAACTTTTTCTATGGGATCAACCTTGAAATCGCGAAAAAGAAATCAGCTGTTCCCTACATTTATGTTCGTATAACTCGTCAAAATGTAGGGAACAGCTGTTTTTTTTTCGCGATTTCAGATTTGGTCCCAGAGTAAAAGTTGTTCATACTGATGAGTAAAATGACCTCTTAAGGGGTTCTTAGTGTTTTACAAATAACTCTGTATAATATGTTACGTTTTCTGGTTTACTACAAAAGTCTGGCTGATAGATAGTTTGTAGTTAGGTACAGCGACCCAATTGCGGAAGAAACTTTCTTTCACAATCAGAAAGATTTGAAGGAAATTTCTAATCCATTGCTTCCACTGCTCGACGACGTACCTACCTAAATAACGCAATGAATGTTGTCGAGCTGTCAAAATGAAAGACATTGCGCTGGTCCCACTGCAGGGAAAATATTTCCTAACAGAAAAACATCCGCCGCGTTTGCTTGCTGCGCGAATAATAAATTAGCAATACGGTATAATAATTATGATGTTAATATTTCACCTAGCAAATAGTTTAAGCAAAAGTTGAAATTAAAAATTATAACATACTTATACCTAAGTAGGTCGGTTTATGTATAAACATCCCGTACCTATACTTACCGTTTCTTACAATTTTGTTCTACCTACATACCTACAACATGAAATTCTTCCTTCTATTTATACCTATGTTTATAGCACGGAACCATTTTCGCCATCTTCGATAGCACATGAATATCGGCTTGTGTGTTCTTTATCATGAATATTTTGTTTATGTAGATTGTAGACGCGATTAACGATCTGCGGAATGCTGAACAATCATTTGGTTCATTGTGTAGGTATTTTGAAATAACGTCCCATTCTTGCCAATTTCCAGTTTTGAAAAGCAAATATACAATGTATTTGTATGTATAAAGTTATATTAAGTACATTTTAGAGACATGAAGGACTGGACCGTAATTGGCTTGCTTATATAATAGGTCAGGAGAAATCAATCTGTAGGTACCTTCCATTCGGTGGAAGGCCCTCACAATTTTATCAGTTTAAACAAATTCGCTTCCGTGTTTGTAGATCTTGGGCTTGTGGGCCGTATCAAATAACTGCTAGTGCAGGATTTGAAATTAATTTTGATCAGATCAGATGGTTTTGAGGGCGATCTGACCATGCCATAAGTTCTTAGTCACTTCATGCGAATAGGGACCTTATTTTAACTTTATTCCCCAGTGCCTGTGACTTTAGATTGGACCGCGTCCTTGTCGTCGCAACGTCAAGTTCATCGCTGAAACAATCTGTCCTTTTCTCGGAATAAATGAAATCTGAATCAATCTTCAAAGAAATTTCTAGGGTTTGTTTTCAATTCGAAAGAGATATTGAACTAGATAGTTTTCACCTCGAATTTCTACTGTTGTTAGATTTAATCTTTGAAAAGGTTAAAGAGATTTTTGATAATGTAAGACTACTACTTGTTTCTGATTTCGTGAAAGTATAATGATACTGAACTCAAGATTGTATTAAATTAAACCTAACATCTATACTTACTAATAATAAAGCTGAAGAGTTTGTTTATTTGATTGAACGCGCTAATCTCGGGAAAAATCAGTCGGGTTTAAAATAGTAGATTGTTTGCCAAGGGAGGAAACAACTATTTTGAAGTCAAGAGTGTTTCTTTGAATCCAGAACGGAGCGAAGGATTCTAGAGTAGAATCCCGAGCGCAGCGAGGGGTTCAAAGTACGTCACCCGAGCTTGAAATAGTGTTGCTTCCGAGGACTCTACTTTTTATCACCCTCTATGAAAAAATAAGTACCTAAGTGCAACTTATGAATAAGAATAATACGTTTATTTATTTACATTCAATTACTTGAGGAAGACACTAATTTTTTATAAAACTAAGTAAAATCCTAATTTGACTAAACAAATACGAACGAAGGCAGAATGCTTTTCGCGCGATTTATTATTTTTTTTACAAACTTTTGTTTAAATTTGGCTCGCGCGTTTTACTTTATCATACAGCCTGTTACTTGTTCATACAATGTTCGTGATTGATCTCTTTGGTGGTTGGAACTAACAATATCCACATTCCAAATTCAAATCACTTTTAGTCCCTAGGGATTAAAGAACAGTGTGTTAGTTAACCCTGTTTACGAAGAATACATTAAACACAAGCTCTTTTTGAATAGATGTGATAAAAAATATATTAAAGCTATTTACGTCGAGACATAAGACCTTTGAGCGTGTGTCATATCTTAAGTCTGTCGACATAATTTAGTTTCGACATAAATATTTTTGTTATTGAAAGCCCTATTCTTGAGGAAGGCTGTAGGCTATTTACCATCACGCTAGGATATTTAGGAGCCGAGCTAGAAAAAAAAAAGTTACAAAGAACGCTAAGCGAATACGAAGTAATAACGCGGGCAGGCGATGCGATGCAATGGACTGGGTCGCGGGAACAAGAAATTTCACGGGGACGAAGTCGCGGACAGAAGCTAGGTTACTTATAGATAAACGCAAACAATGTTTTAAGTATTTTACAATATTGATTGCAAATACGAGTAATTGCAATAAAACTCATAAATCTTAATACACGTTTCAGAAAAGAAATAAAAAACAACATTGCAAGATTGCAACTCACATTCCGTCTTGCATTGTGCCTAAACGTAGACGGGCTGAACAAACTAGTCCACACGACGCGGCGTCCTATTTTTGCCGACAGATGACGGAACATTTTGGAGACAGATTACCGAGTAATATATGAGGAAGTCGTAAAGCATGTAATTACGTAATAATATCTATGCGTGTTTACGAATTTATGAGGGATCACTTTATCCGGAAACCCGATAAGATAAAATGTTTGAATGTTATGCCCTTATGCATGAAGTACTAGCTTCTGCCCACGACTTCGTCCGCGTGAAATTTTTTGTACCCCCACCCCGTCGCAACACTTCGTATTCGCTTAGCGTACATTTTGACTTTTTTTCTTTTTGCTCGGCTCCTAAGGGTCATAGCGTGATATTAAATAGCCTATAAACTTCCTTAAGAATTGGGCTATCAAATGCAAAAAGATTTTTCAAATCTGACCGGTTGTTCCAGAGATTATCGCGTTCAAACAAACTCTTCAGCTTTATTATTAGTATAGATAAGCAACAGTACCTATGCATGGAAATTTCAACGGTGTCAAATTAGTTTAGTAGTTATTTCCTTTCCTACCGTATTGTAACCGTGCATGTAAACTTAGAGTAGGAGCAGTGGTGGCCCAGTAGTAAGTTGGTAACGGCCGCGACTTACGAGTTAGGTTGTAGGTTCGAACCCAGTCAGGCGCTTTACTTTGTGTAAATTATTTCATCACCACTGCTCTCAAAAAGGTGAAGGAAAACATCGTGAGGAAACCGCCATGTCCTAGAACCAAAAATTCGAATACATGTGACATCTACCAACCCGCACTGGGCCCGCGTGGTGGATTACGGCCCACTCCCTCTCACCGAGAGGAAGCCTGTGTACATACCAGTAGAAGGAACTTTACAGGCTGATTATGTATGTAAACTGTGGTTACAGTGTAAACATAATTTCATTCAAAGAAGCTCACGATTTAAAATTGAAGTTTGTTTGAATAATTTAGTCGATTCATTTCAACGTGCGGCGTTTCTCAACTTGTAATATTCTCGACGGCCGGAACATTTTCCCAGAGGCTCACTCACGTTTTGAAATATTAATTAATTCTCAAGATTGATTCCTTTATACACTACGTAAGCAAAGATTAGCTGCTTCTTTAGCCCTCTTAGATTCTTTATTTATTTGAACACATCGGTGAATTGTGCGGAATATACATAAGTACATCTTATTTATATATAAAATTCAAAGTCCTGGCTGACTGATATATTAACGCACAGCCTAAATCGCTGGTCCTAGAGACATAAAATTTGGAGGGTGTGTTCTTTGTGAAGAGTAGGTATCCAATAAGAATGGGTTTTTCGAAATTCCACCCTTAAGAGGGTGAATGGGGGAGGGTGAATTTCACGCGGACAAAGTCGCGGGCAGAGGCTAGTGATGGTACCTATAAAATCAAAAATTATATTGTGTCACTATGCAAGTCGTATAAATATTGCTTACACAGTAGGTAAAGTGAAAAGTGACGGATTACTCTTTCATTAAAAAGAAGGTAATCCGTGTAGAAATACATATAGGCAAGCAGTCTTTTCATCTTATGATGGCTGTTTCTTTTTTACATAAGGTGTGATAATCTGGTGTGACTAGGAGTCGGCAAGGAAATAAAGCAGCCTCGATTATTTACGTGGATATTAAATATTACAAAGATCTCTTGAGAAAATGTATGAAAATAATAACCTGGGTAAAAAATTAACATACCTAAAATAATTTTATCTTTTTAATAAAAAATGAGGGCCGAGAGACTTCTCAGAGTTCTTAACAATTCTTGAGATTGTGAGTGTGAGTTTTATTATTGGTAATTGCGTACCTATATTTGAATTTGAGGCACAAATGTTGGGAACTTGTAAATGTGATGTAGCAAAAATATATAAGCAATATATTTCAGATTTTTAATGTGTTCTATAAATTTATTATGCCCTAATTATAGCGGGTTTGTATGTGTATGTAGCATGAGCAAAGCGTGAATTATCACATGTTCTGCTTTTAATTACTGCAAACATTGGAAAATAAACGATTTTTAAATATTGGTATATAATAGGATAGAACTAAAAATTCGAAGACATGTGACATCTGCCAACCCGCACTGGGCCCGCGTGGTGGATTACGGCCCACTCCCTCTCACTGAGAGGAGGCCAGTGTCCCAGCAGTGGGAACATTATAGGCTGATTATGGTTATGGTTAATAGGATAGATAATACGGTTTTCCCTATAAAATAATGTTTGTTGAATAACGTCTGTTAAACATTACAAATGGTATACCGACATCATACTGCATTTTCACTCTTTAGCGAAGTTTTAATGTACCGTAGTGGAAATTGTTGATAAAAGTCTTAAAGTAATAACGAGGTCAGCCATACAAAATTCCATTTAAAACAATATACCTATTAATATATTTAAAACTAATACATATTTTTTTTAAACGGACCCGCTATGAGTCTAATTTTATGTGGAGTTGAATATTGTAATATCTTGCAATAATATTGGCAACGAATCATCCGAATTCAGTAAATGTAGTGTTATTCAAACAGCCATTTATCTAAATCGCGCAAACATAGTGGATCACAATGTACCTTAATGTCTCAATAAATAAACCTACCAAATATTGCACGAACAAATTGCCTGATTGTTCGGCAAATACGTTTAATTAACTGTTTCAGCACAATGTTTGACTTCTGTAACTACCTCATAGGCTAGCGGAATATCAATAGGACACACACACCTGGAGCAAGCAAACTTTACCTGACGATATGATTTAATCGGACGTGGGCTTTGGTTAGTCATAAGAAGAGATCGATGATTGTTACTATTTTGAAATAAACATATTTTTCATAAATAATTTGACACGTTTCACTCTGCACTTTTCTGTATGTTTATACAATAAGTAGATCTGCTTAGTCTCGTTTAGCTGACGCTAAAAGCGAATATGATTAATGGCCAGCCGTCGATCGATAACATGTAAAGCATATTTTGTGAATGAAATTCGGCATTTCGTGTAAATATTCCTAACTTCCCGTTAGGAATATTTGACGCATCCGAAACATACATTTTCTGGAAGTTGAAAAAGACAAGATAATTAATTGTGCTGAAATACACAAAAAATTTGGCTACGGCTCATCTTTGCAAACTAAGGGGTTTATTTATAAATGATGATTAAAGTTAAGTGATATTTAAACGTCAAAAATGTACTTATAGTTAAACAGTCGCTAATCACTATTTAACTTTAAGCAACGTTTATGAATAAGTGGGTTAGTGTTATGGAATAAACATATTTTGGAGTTTGGACGAAATTAGTTCAACATGAAATTGTTTCTTACAGTACGATTGTTCTTAGTTAGTACCAGGAGCAGACGAGTCCTGGAGTGGACACCGCGTATCGGCAAGCGTAGTGTGGGACGCCCCCCAGCTAGATGGACGGACGACCTAAAGAAGGTGGCTGGGGTAGACTGGATGCGGAAGGCGGAGGACAGGGTGCTGTGGCGCAGTCTGGGAGAGGCCTATGTCCAGCAGTGGACTGCGATAGGCTGAGTTGATAGTTAGTACCTAAGACTGGGCCAATGTTTTTGATGCAAGTAAGCGCTCTTACGCACTAGCGGTTAACCGCGGGGGCGGCTAACCGCGCGGCTCTTTTCCAGTTTAATATGCAACCGCTTATGATCGTACGCGCTAAACCGCCGTACAATCATAAGCGGTTGCATATTAAACTGGAAAAGCGGCTAGCCGCCCCGCGGTTAACCGCTAGTGTGTTTGCCCACTAAGGAATAATAGTATGTGAATAATAGGGGTAAGTGATTGTATCACAGCTTTGGCCCAAAGTCCATCGTTCGTGTGGCCCGTCCAATTGTCCATAAGGACAATTCTCTGAAATATAAATAACATAACAAGGTCTGTACCTCTTGCTGATGACAGGTGCCAAATATGGAACTGAACCACAATGTATGTCACAACATACCATACTCATTGATTCAAATATTTCAGGGAATTTTCCCCTAAGTTATAGACTGATAATTTCTCTTTGCAGAAGTAGGTCTTCATTTACATACAGACCGCACCGTTTATCTACTTCATATACCACTAATTATTGCATTAATTAATTAACGATTAAGAGTGCGGTAGGGTAAATTGGAGCTGTTAATGATACGTCACTGTCAAGTTGTTTCTGAACGGGTGATTATCACAGAAGTTAACTAGCATGCTGTCAAATCTAATAAATTCATTTATGTCAGGCAAAGAACACCCATTATAAGGCTATCTTTCATTTGCACAATTTTTTAGGGTTCCGTGCCTCAAAAAGAAAAACAGAACCCTTATAAGGTCACTTCGTTGTAAGTCTGTGTGTTCGTCTGTCAAGACCCTCTTTCTCAAGAAAGGTTGAGTTCTCTCTTCTTAGCACCCCTTGCCTCACCGTGGCCTTGGCCGCTACCGTAACCAAGGGTAGGCGGGCCGCCGGGTACTAGGGGCCAAGTGTTTTTTGTGCTTGTCATTTTTTGGGGGGGGGGGGTTTGCCATAATCGCCACGCTTGGCAGGCGGGTTGGCGATCGCAGTATGGTATGGTGGTGGAATGCACAGAGAACGCTGCTGCCCATTCTCCGGTACGGCCCTTAGTCGCCTTTTACGACACCCACGGGAAGTATGGGGTGGTGCTATTCTTTAAGTCCGGCACTACAAGAGTTGAGTTATCAAGTTGAAATTTATATCAATTACTCAAGGCTGCAATCCCTTGAAGCAGTGAAAAACTCATACTTCTAAGTCAACGCAATCAAACGATACGGTGTTCTGTTTATGCCGCATATTTTGACACTCGCAAGGGAATCATAACCTATATAGGGTACTTCCCGTTGACCTAGAGTCATGAAATTTGGCAAGAAGCAATGTCATGTAGCACAAGTAAAGGAAAAAATCCGAAGACCGTAAAGTAGTGACATAGGTACCTTCAAATTTGTACGATACCCTCGGTGGCTTAGACAAAGAAAAGTACCTACCTATAGACGGCGGTTAGCGCCATTTCATTTCCACAAGAAAGGGATAAAGTATTGAGTTATTATAAGTAACAGAAAAGGATAAAACTATACTATTTCCTCTCTCAGTGCGTGCCCGTTTATTCAAGGCAGCTACATAAGTAGCCAATGTTATTTAAGTTAGTTTTTTGTCTCATTGTGTGGCCACGCTACCCGATGCTCTATAGCTTTCTTACTCTAAGCTCGGTGGTGTACGAGTCCGACTCGCATTTGACCGGTTTTTTTTTCTTTGAAAGTTTTGACTTCAGTTAAGGAATATAGGTACCTAGGTATTTATAAAGGGTACATGAAGTACAGTCACCAAAAGAGATAGGTATAGTTCGTCGGATATAGTTGATGTTTAGTAAGAAACCGATGGAGGTTTTCGATAAAAGAACAGTTGTTTTCTATTAAATAAATTAGGTTAATTATTTTTCAATAAACAAAATAAAACTTATATTTGTATTTTATTTTATTTTTCATTTAATTATATTATTTACGCTTAAATGAAATAAATATCAACAGGATTTTTCTTAGTAAAAATATTTCCTACACGTGTACAGAGAATAATAGGAAGAGAGAAATTTATTTCGGGTCGTGTAATTTTGAATTTTTTTTTATTAAAAATTGAAATAATGTTTTCATTTGGGATGGAAAGAGTAGATATTTAATTAAAAAGTAAATAAATAATTCCAATATCAATAAGTAGGTATCTGTTTCTACGCGCCCACAAATAAATTGACTTCGTGCGAGTCGCCTATACAAAAAAAAATGTTTTTTTTTTTAAGTAACGCACGTTTCTGGCGAGTAAAGGAAATGATTTTTTGTCCCATACAAGCTTGGCTCAGAAATGGACACAAATAAAACATTGTTCGTCGTAAAAGTTGGTGAAGGGCTACAAAACCATTCCCAAATCTGATGACTTCAAACCTGTCAAAAAAATTCAATTCAAACCTATCGATCACGGAGTAATCCACGACTTCCAATAGATTGAATTTCACTCAAATCTAACGACTGTATCATAAATTATTCTTTCGCTATGCCCCAGTATATAGAACGTTGGGTCTCCATTGGAAACCAGGCAAAATCAGAGTTGTTCGAAATGCGAGTTATAGGGATTGTTATTGTAGCCGACTTAAACTGCAATCCAGAAATGTAAAAAGATAACCAGAAACACAGCCAATTACATTTATGAACAACAAAACATTCATGATGCTGTCACACGCGGCACCACAGTTTTTTTTTCTTTATTTATTTATAGGGGCTTTTACGCATAGCGTATGCCAGTCCCATCGTATCCTAAACAATTGTACTTTCACAGGACGTGGGCCATGAATTTGAACAAACCCTTCGCATCGTCGCCATTTGTTTGGGATAGAATTGTATGGAACATGCCTACTTCAGTTCTGTTCAAATTCAGGGACCTTACTAAATTATTTCTACTGGACTCATATTGGACACATTCCATCAATAAATGTTGTAGGTCCTCGACAACTCCACATTCGTCACAATTGGGTGAAGCGATTTTCTTCATCATGAAAGCAAATTTTTTGCATGGAATGTGTCCAGATCTGAGTCTAAGAGCAGTAACAATCAGTTTTCTACTAATATTACTATTCATGAACCAGGCCACACGAAGAGGTTCACACTATGGTTTTATACCATAAACCCTTCTCTAATGACCGTTTATTAAAGTATTATTTCCAATAATAATCTTTTAAATTGAAATATTTTCGGCAAACCGTTGCCAAGTAGGTAACGAAAGCTGTGGTGGGATTTCAAATATTATCAGTTATTTTTTCAATACAATTATTAACTTTTTGTCCGTACTAGGCCGGCCACAAAAAATCCATGTCCTTTGTACGAATCGACTAATACCTACGCCTAAAAATATATCCATATTTGTTGAAAGGGCGACTCGAGTTCCGTATTGTTAGCTCAGCCTATAGTGTAGATGTCGTCGTCGTTATATTATAAGACAATGAATTATGTTGAAAACTAGCTGTTGCCCGTGGCTTCGCCTTCGTGGAGTTCATAAATCATCCCACGGGAAAGTATTACCGGGATAAAAGTATCCTATAATTCAAATCCGTTCAGCCCTGAAGACATGAAAAGGTACAGTCAACAAAAGAGATAAGTAGGTATGCAGGATCGTCGGATATAGTTGACGTTTATAAGAACCCGATGGATGTTCTCGAATAAAATTTAATTTTATTAATAGAAAACAAACAAACATTTATAAAAAAATTCATTCGACAACATCCATCGGTTTCTTACTAAACTTCAACTATATCCGACGGTCCTGCATACTTATCTCTTTTGTTGACTGTACCTAAAATACATACCAAGAGACAGACTGAGTTACTTTAGCAGTTTTTATTGTATTAGGATAGACACGTATGGCAACGTATGTAAGCGACTTTTGCAGCAACAACAAAAAAGAAAAAACCCACTTTTTTGTACAAGAATCTTTTTCCACATTGCACAAGATTATAGGATATAGCCATTACTGATATACCTAGTCGCTACGGGCTAATCTTTATAACTTATGTATTTACAAATGACATTACTGATATTGTCATTATTGATATAGTCTCTACGGGCTAATCTTTATAACGTAGTATATCCTTACAAATGACTATATCCTAGAATCTTGTGGAAAAAGAATCTTGTGGAAAAAAATTCTTGTATACAAAAAAGAGGACTTTTTGTGATTGTTTGCAATAGCGAGATAATATTATATTGGGACGTACCGACAGTATTTGTAGGTAATAAATACACTAGTCCCTGACCCTGTTTGGGAATACCTAAGTAGTCTGTAAAGTAAAATCGAATCTGTGCTAGGTAGTTAGTAGGTATTGTAGCGAGTTACCCAAAATCTTTTATGACTATGTCAGGCGTTTGAATGTCATGAATTGGTAGAACGAACGCCAGAAGCGTAAAAAGAAAATATTATTGGGAAGTAGGTAGGTAGGTGCTAAGCTATAGATTTTTCATGTTATTGCTGTTTTATTCTAGAAAGGAGCCTCAAATACGGGAAGATTGATCGTTCCGATCAGACGTTTTACACTACACTAATCGAACCCAAAGCTCTAAGCAATCTACATATTTATTTAATCTCTTCGGAAGATTACAGCTAAACAAAACAGAATAAAAATAGAACGTGTAGGTAACTGTCAGCCAATTATAAGTCTTCACTAAGGCGGCGCCTAAACGATCAATTATGTTGCACAATATCACGAATTGTGCAATGTATTTTAACGTTTAATCGAGATTGCGCAATGATTGAACAAACGTTTGAGCGAGTTAGTTGCACCGTCTAGGTTAAGTCATTGCGCAGGTCTTGCTCACGCGAAAACATTGAAGCTTTTGGAACGTCCATGTTATTGCCTGAAAATATGGATCGTTTGAGTGCGCGTATTGCGCGAACTTATTGTAGGTGTGGGGAACGGCTTATAAATACAAATACAGAACAGTGAACACCAGAGCACTGCTCACAAAAAAAAGAACATCAAAGTAATCTCTCAACTCAACTAGTACTAAATACCTATGTTAACAATGTCTAATTGACCGAATTTAGTTTGTTAAACGAGTCAGGTAGTTTGCCTATGATTTTCACGTTGGAGCTATACTTAATTGGCAAAGGTCGAACCGAGAAATATAGCAAGTGTATTTTAACCTTATACTCATTGTAGTTTAATTGACAGAAATGTGGTTTGGGACTGGGACAGGATACCTACTTTAAAATAAATAGGTAGGTTGTCTAAGTAGCAATAAAATACCGGCCAAATGCGTGTCGGACCACGCACAACGAAGAGTTCCGGGGTTGGAATGAATTTATCCTAAGAACAAACTTAACTTTGATGTTGAAAACCTGTTTCATATACATCGATATACTTTACGTTCAATTCTTCAACTGCAAATGTAAGTTTGCAATCACAATTTTTTAATACATATTATGAAAGTAAATATTAATGATTTTCGGACTTTTGACGTGACAACGTCTTAAATTAGGTTGCGACTGGGAGTCACTTATGAAAAAGTGTAACGCTCGGTAACGTTACGATGAGTCACCGAACGAGAGAGAGGCCCGCCGAATGCCTTGCGTCTCTCTCCCACTCAACTATGATCGGATGATCGGTCGTTGTCACGTAAAATCTTCGCCCGTAAAACCGACTTTACAGGCAACCATTTTTTTTCTTTTAGGTACTTGTGCTTGTGTCATCTTGATTCTTGCACAAAATGCAAGGAAAACGAAATGGCATAGAATGGTAATCTCGTACATAATAACAAATGAATGATTGACTAAGGCGTTAATCTGCTAAAATTTTGACAGTACCTTTGATCAGTGACCTACCATTAGAACGTCATTGTGCAGTCATTGCTTCTAATTCGTTACGACTATCGTATATGTTCTGTGCCATTGACCGATCAATGATCGACCATTATGAATTTAGCAGATTACGAACTTTTAGCAAAATGACAATGGGATCGTGTTGGAATGACGAATTTACAAAAATAGCAGACTTGGGCCCCTGGTAGGGCGTCCAAATGAATTACATCATTGCCACGTTCGATTCACAAAAACACTTCATGCCACAAAAATAATGCGGTGATATGATAAAATTAAAAAAAATACCATAATAGTTAAACAATTCATAAAAGAAAAAGTTTCCGTCCATATGTCAATGAAAATTTATTAAAAAACCACTATTATCTGTACACCTACATTATATAATTCAAAATAAAGCTCTTTTTAACAAAAATATGACATGGATTTTAATGAAATCTATTTAAACCTCTGTCAGTTGGATGGACTTGAAAGTGTAACTCACACATAATCGAATGGGAATGAAGTTCTTTCTAATTATTTATAGTAATGCGTTTGTCCTTTTGTTTCATGTGTACTTTTCTTTTTATTAATTAAAGCATGACGTGAAATGGCATTATGAACTTTGTGCTTTATTATCATCTTCCGAGGTTCGAAATTGAAATCTAAACACACCTTCACCTCTAAATTATCGTTCAATTACCTAACAAATGAACATCGTCGCCAATTAATTTTAATTAATTTTCTCTTCTTGGACTGTCCCAAATACCACTGGGTGGCATCGACATGAGAAGCTCTCAACTCGTCGCCCATCGACGAAAAACTTATACGGTCGTACGTGCCTTCCTTCGCCCTCAACCAATTCGCGTAATACAAGCGCCTAATCGCTTTACGCCTGTTGACAAAACATGAATAATTTCCCTCAAAATGAAAATTCCAGTTAACTATAGTATAGTAGCCTTAACTACTTCTTATTAATTTGAAAACATGACGTACCTGTCTATAAAAAACGTTAGAATAGAATAGAATAGAATACGTACGTCATGTTTACATACATAATACATAATTTCCATAAAAATCTGATTAAAAAAATTCAGATCCTATATACAGGGTTATTGGCAAAACACCAACAACCTCTTAAGAGGTCATTCTACTCAACATTATGAACATTTTTTACTATGGGACCAAACCTGAAATTGGAAAAAAAAAATGAGCTGTTCCCTACATTTATGTTCGTATAACTCGTCAAAATGTAGGGAACAGCTGATTTTTTTCTGTTTCGGAGGTTGTTGGTGTTTTTCCAATAACCCTGTTTATTTAAAATACTGTGGATGTGGTAGGTATTCAATCCTATGTTTGAAAAGCAGTTAAAGCTGTTAGCAGTGAAACAGAGTGGTGTTATCAGTGCGGCCGCCGGAATCCTTTGAGAGCGCTAATACTTCGATACTTAATTGCCAGTTCCGTCCACACGCTTTGCAATTTGCATATGGGCCAGTCACATTCACTAATTTACCTCTTCGCTAAAATAGTGTGAGTTTTTCTGGGCTTCAGGCTAAATGTATTAATGGTGATAGTTATCGTTTAAAGTACATCTCAGCGACAATCAATGTCAAAAGTTGTACAAAATTTTGGTAAATTAGAGGTATTTTTGACAGATTGATATTGTGATTACAGTCCTTTCACATTTATTTTACCTTTGAGTTTGCGTCACTGTCAAAATCATAGTAATCTTCATTTTCGTTATAATAAGGTAGCTGAGGGGCAATCCTCGTAATTTTAAGAACGTTCACAGTCTGATCTCAGTCTCAATCTGTCAAAAATACCTCTAATTTCCCTACATTTTTGACAAGTTTTTGCATCTTTTGTCGCTGAGATGAGATTGCGACTAGACTTTGAACGTTTTTAATTACGGGAATTGGCCTTCTGTTGTCTTGCTGCCATTGACAAGCTTGTCAAAATCACAGTGTTCTTTAATATCGTTACAATAAGTTTGCTGTTGGGTTGCTGCTGTCGGAGTCAAAATAACTATGAACGGACTGTAGAACGAGACTATTCTTAAAAAAATAAGGAAAGGCCCCTGTTGACAAATCTTATCCCCCTTACTAATAAACCTTATAAATAGCATCTGTAGAGTTACATAACACTTTGTCTTCTTCTTTCGAAATTCAAATTACCGAAAGACGATTCTGTAAAAATCTCACCGTGAAAACTTAGGTGAAGTGAGTTTGTTTTTGCTAGGAATTGACAATATTGACAGCTCACTCCACGCTCACTTCACCTAAGTTTTCACGGTGAGACTTTTACAGAATAGCACCGCTGACGACTGAAAGGGAGAAATAAGTGTGTAAATATTCATCTGTTAAAATACGATTATGAGTAGGGTGTATGTGTGTATGTGCCCTAATGCTACTTCTAGCTTGTTGTTGTTTATCTTGAGACCGAAAAAAAATTAACGATTTAATTTAGTTACTTACTATGTAATAAATAGGTCAGGGCAGTGGTGGCCCAGAGGTAACGCCCACGACTTATGTGGTCGTGGATTCGAATCCAAGCAGGCGCTTTACTTTGTGTAAACAATTTCATCACCGCTGCTCTCAAAATGAGTGAAGGAAAACATTGTGAGGAAACCGGCAGTTCCTAGAACCAAAAAATCAAAGACATGTAACATTTACCACCCGCACTGGGCCCGGGTGGTAGATTACGGTCCACTCCCTTGAAGATAGGAGGCCTGAATCATAGGTATAAATCTAACGAGTAACTAGACCATATCTGGCAAAGATTACACAGGGGTAAATGACTATTATTTAAACCCCCACGAGAAGTAATGTTTTAGGTCAGCTGAACGCCTAAGGTATAGTGTACCTTACGATACGTAAAAACATCTTCTTTTTCCGTTAAATTCCATTGTTTTCGTAGTAACACAAAGTAAATCTAAGGTTTTATTCAAGAAAAATTTGAAGTTTTCTGGTTTTCTGCTCAATATAACCGCACTGGCGTGTGGATTAGCCCACTCCCTCAACGAGAGGAGGCCTGTGTCCCAGCAGTGGGAGGGAACATTAGTCTGATTATGCCTAAGCTATTAATTGTAAATAATGTACCTAATCTCTTAATCGCAATGGCGTCGGCCTGAAATTAAACTTTCACTGCCTTATTCAAGGGGACTTAATAAACCGTAATACCTAACTTCATATAAATCAAATAAATCTTGATTTCTTACACCTCTATTAAACGGATCACGTCTACAAATTCTCTTAAAACCACAAACAATTTGTCAGTCAAACAAAATGGTGGTGGCTTCAAGTTTAATGCATCTCCTTTAACAATTAGGTAATTGTGTCAGTGAAAGGTAGGTAGGTAGGTGCGTTAGGTATGTGCTCATTCTCAAAGGGCTCGTCATAAAACAGACCCCCTTATCACCGAGGGGATTCAGTATTGTTGTCTGTTTTCATAAATATGGAGGAAATTGAACAAATGTGAGATTCGTGTCTGTTGTTATTCACTCAAAAAAACCGGCAAAGTGCGTGTCGGGCCACGCACAGTGTAGGGTTCCGTAGTAGCCCGTTATCACAATATAGTACGGTACGATTATGTTGTTCTTTATTCTGACTATAAGTAATGGTAAAGATATTAGGAGTGTTATAATAACAACAAGGGTGTCGAGAGTAAAACTAAACTTTAACACATAACGTAACCACGGAGGTCATACCTTGCAAGAAAATCTTAATACCGCGATCTACAAAAGTGACGAAACGGCACAACGCCATCTGTTATCGAATAGCGATACTAATGACAAGATATTGATTTTCGATGATAATTATTTAAACAGATTAGACATTAACTAATAATAACCACTTTCTTCCTACTAAAGCTAAAAAATAAGAGTACGATATACCACATAGGTGCTTTGCAGACGCAGTCAAAGTAGATAAGTTTACTGAAACTTTAGCCGTATCCTCAATGAAGTAGATTGGATTAAAAATGTTTGCATACTCGTTTTTTTTTACATCGATGAGACCAACTTGGGAAGAAGCACTACACTTTTAGCGAATAGGCAACCTACTGCTTGCTTACCTATTTATATTAAGGTCATTTTCAGGGTTCCGTACACAAAGAGTGCTAACGGGACCATATTGCTAAGGTTCAATCGTTGAATAGGTCTTCTAAAATGACTAAGGGATTGCTAAAATTATTTTTCGACTTAATGCTCCGTTTACGAAATATTAAACTTTGAAGTGCAAATTTTTGTTCCAGTAGGGCGTGTGCCCCCCCCCCCCCTCTAAAACTGCTAAACTGCTGGTTTGAAAAATCTGGAAAAAATCACGATGATAGTGCATTTCATGAACTTACTTATCAGTTTAGCAGTAATAGTCGTTAAACTTGGGTGTTGGATAATTTTGAACCAAATACAAAATCCTTAGCATTAATCCTTTAAAGTGACTAAGATGAAGTAGTTGCTTGTTTAAAACGTACTATATTGTGATAACGGGCTACTGCGGAACCACTTGCGACACGCACTTGGCCGGTTTTTTCCCCTATCGGGTCAGTGTAAAGACAAAAACGAAAACCGGTAGGAATTGCCCCGATCGGTTGTGTGTGCAGGAAACAATCAACGTTTTCGATTAAAACTCGATTTATCCATTGTGCTTTTATTTTGGGTTTTACCGCACCTTTAGCTGGGTCAACATATACCTACTTAGGGTTCCACAGTCATTTACATTTACCCTTATTTATATTCCGAAACAGAATGCGTAAACGAAGCAAATTAAAATGGAAGCGTAAAAGAACACAAAAATCATTTCCCCTATACCTGTTTATGACATGTGTAAGAAATTTATGGCAGGATATGACACCGATTCTGCGAGAGCAGCCGAAGGGAAAAGCCGAGTGGAAATCACTGGCACATGAATATTAAAGGACAATGGCAAACGCCCTTTGTTGGCTTTTATTTTTTGCGTGTGCCGATGAAAAATATAATATGTTAAAATATAGAGTTTGAGTTTCTAAACAGTTTTGTCTTCAGTTATACGTTTATAGGAAGTCAGCAATTAAAGATTTTCTAGTTAGAAGTTCTAGAGGTTATGTCTTATCAACAACAGCCCCTAATCGAACAAGAAATATAGAAATAATCTAAAATTATAGGTTAATCTAGATCTCGGGTCAAACCTTTGACTACCTATTAATTATATAATCTATTGTTTACGGCGTTTCATTTTGCTGAAATAGCCGTTTATTTTAACCTAAATAAGATTTAACTCAGGCTCTTATAAATTTTGTGCTATATTCTGACTTCATAAACAATATCGATAAAAGAAATTGACAATTGAACAGGGAACGACTTCCAAGATCTAGGTTATTTAAGGCGAAAGCGTCTGGGTAGCCCGCGAAAATTATCTTACGTTTTTTACAATTTGTAGGTCAGTATCAGAAGAACAATTCTCGTAATTTAAAACGTTCAAAATCTCTCCTATATCCTTTGACATAGGATAGTTTTTATCCCGATATTCCCACGGAGTCGACTCTTATGAGGGTGAAACCGCGGGGCGCTGCTAGTGTGTTATTATATCCTGTTAAAAAGTAAACCACTTGCATAAAAACCTTTAAGATGTATGTACATGTAGCGTTACACGAGTTTTTCCAACTAGTACCTACGGTCAGCATCAAAAGTCGATTAACACTTCAGTTTTTTTAATCTCGCTTATTGAGCAAATTATTTGTTCAAAATTGCAGCAGAAGTACAATGTAATTTTGAACAAATATTTTGCTCAATAACTGAGATTAAACTGACCGCCACAACCTAATGACTGGGTAATACGATACCCCTTGGTAAGACTGGTAGTCAGACTTTCGGGCTTCTGTCGACCCGTAACGACTGTCAAAGCAGCTGGAATCAACGGCTTAACGACAGCCGGAATCAACGGCTTAACGTGCTTTCTGAGGCACGAAGGGGTCTTGGTCACCCGTCTACGGACCAACCGCGAACCAAGATGTAGGTATGTAAGTATTCTACATATTGTTCACATAGAAAATAACCTCATTTCAGTTTATAAACAGCCCTATTGGTTGGTCCGTCTTCTTCTCTTTATTCCAAGAACAAAGTCTATACAAATAATAATATATAGATACGTATAATTGTATAAGTATGTATAGATTGTTAGCGGTCTAATCACACTAATATTATAAAGGCGTAAGTTTGTGAGTGTGTGTGTGGAGGGGTGTGGGGGTGTGTTTATATGTTTGTTACTTCTTCACGCTCAAACGCCTGGACCAATTTTGATAAAATTTTGTGTGGAGGTTGCTGACACCCCGGATTAACATATAGGCTACTTTTTATCCCGATATTCCCACGGGATCGACATTTACGCAGGTGAAACCGCGGGGCGCAGCTAGTGTTAATATATAATGCTTGTCCTTAGTAATATTTAGGGCTTCAGCTAATTAGTTCTTGGAGAAGGATTTCCAGTATTCTGCCCTCGTTAACTTGAGACGCTTATAACCTCGGTAAATGGTTTATTTAATTACTTGCGTTAATATGGAGTTCAAATCTGAGAGGCTTAGGGAACAATAATTGAATAATCAACTTAATACCTACAGGTATATTCTAAGATCTAAAGTAGTATTGAAGAATATTTCGTAGAAATCTGCCAAACTCACTAATCATTAAAGGATGGGTGGGGTGGTTTTAATACCATTGCTTATTAATTATTCAGCGAACTTACAACGTCAAACTGAAACTTTTTATTATAGCACAGAAAAACTAATACTTAACTACTAACGTAAGTATAGGCGCTCTCTGATGAACGTAACATCAATATGCGACGCTCGAAATATTACAGAAGTCTTTACTTCCACACGAGTATCTTCTGGAGGTATCAATATTCATTCACTTTGAACGTTTCTTTGACTTGTGAACTGCGAAATTATAACTTTGTTAGGCATGTTGTTCTCTCCGGAAAGTTTTTTATTGCAGAAGTTGACTTTTTGACTGTTTTTCTTTTTTTTTAAACTTGATTTGCTCTGAATGTTTCTGTCAGTTGTTTGACATGAAAAGCCTGCTTGTGAGCATCATGTCTTTAAAATTGGGAAATATATTATCGTTTTGTGTAAGAGATCCGGCACAGGACCAACAGTTACTACAATCTACAACCTGCAATCTAATAAGGTCGTTTTTAGGGTTCTGTACCCAAAGGCTGCCAACGCAACCCTATTTTAAGCCTCCGCTGCCCGTCCGTCCGTCTGTCTGTCAGCGGGCTGTATCTCCCCCCGCCCATGGCTCCGCCAATTGCGGTGCCCGAAGCGGACCACGCGGACGACGACGACGACGACCTCCCTGAAGTGACCGGGGTAGAACTGAGAGCGGCGGTAGGAAGGTTGAAGGCCAAAAATACCGCCCCAGGACCCGACGGCTTGCCGGGTAAAGCCTGGGTCCTGGCCTCGAGGGCTCTCGGTCCTCGACTGGAGGCGCTCTTAAGCGCATGTATGGAGAGAGGCCAGTTTCCACGCCGTTGGAAGACGGGAAAGCTGGTCCTCATTCGGAAGCCAGGGCGCCCTGCGGACTCTCCGTCCGCATACCGGCCCATCGTGCTGCTCGACGAGGTCGGCAAGCTCTTTGAGAGAGTGATTGTGGGCCGCCTCGTCGGGCACCTGGTGAGGACGGGGCCGGATCTTGCGGACAGCCAGTTTGGTTTCCGCAAGGGGCGCTCGACGGTGGACGCCAGCATGCGCGTGAGAGCCCTCACGACGGGGGACGCGGTGTCCCAGGGTGGGGTCGTCGTGGTGGTGTCACTCGACATCGCCAACGCCTTCAACACCCTGCCCTGGAGCTGCATTGTGGAGGCACTCCGGTATCACCGGGTGCCGCCCTACCTCCGTCGAATAGTCGAGGCGTATCTGACGGACAGAGCCGTCAGCTACCCCGGTCGCGATGGGGAGTGGAACCGGCGAGAGATGTCGTGCGGTGTCCCGCAGGGATCGGTCGTGGGGCCGTTCCTGTGGGACATCGGCTACGACTGGGTGCTGCGGGCCGACCTCCCTGATGGCGTCAGCGTGGTTTGCTACGCTGACGACACGCTGGTCCTGGCGCAGGGGAGGTCGCATCAGGCGGCGGCCGACGCGATGACACGCGGGGTTGCGATAGTCGTGGAGAGGATCCGGCAGTTGGGTCTCGAGGTGGCATTGCACAAGTCCGAGGTCATGTCGTTTCATGGGCCCCGGAACGCGCCACCATCCGGATCCCAACTAACGGTAGGAGGGGTTCACATCGGCGTCGAGACAACGATGAGGTACCTGGGTCTCGTCCTCGACAGCCGGTGGAACTTCGTCGAGCACTTCCGACGTTTGGCCCCCAAACTGGAACGGGCCGGGGCCGCCTTCAAGCGGCTCTTGCCCAACCTGAGGGGGCCAAACGGCTCCTGCCGGAGGCTTTACGCGGGGGTCGTGCGGTCCATGGCCCTATACGGGGCCCCGGTGTGGGCGCGTTCACTGCGGCGGCGAGCCGCCCACTACCTGAACGCGCCCCAGAAGGTGGTAGCCATAAGGCTTATCCGGGGCTACCGCACGATCTCTGGCGAGGCGGCAAGCCTGATTGCCGGACTGCCGCCATGGGATCTGGAGGCGATAGTCCGCGCGCGCGTATACGAGTGGCGCGCGGAGGCACTACGCCGGGGAGAAGTTCCGCTTCCGCAGCAAATCGCTGCGTAGCGGACTGAGCTCCGGCGCGATCTCATGGCGACATGGAAGGAACGACTGTCGCAACCCAGCGCAGGGCACGCCGCGATAGCGGCGATAAGACCCCTCTTTGAGGAGTGGCTAGAGAGGCGCCACGGCGCCCTTACCTACCGCCTGACGCAGGTCCTTACCGGACACGGAAGCTTCGGGAGGTTCCTGCACATCATCAGGCGGGAGGAAAAGCCCGGGTGTCACCATTGCCAGGATCGCCCAGAGGACACGGTGGAGCACACGGTGGAGGTCTGCCCCGCTTGGGCGGAGCACCGCCGTGTCCTCGTAGAGGCGATCGGCAGCGGCGGCGACCTCTCGCGCCCGGCCCTGGTGCAAGCCATGGTCCGGGGCGAGAGGGAGTGGGAGGCAGTCACCTCCTTCTGCGAAGCAGTCATGCTAGCGAAGGAGGTGGCGGGACGGCTCAGGGAGAGAGCCTCCCGTCCCAGCCGCCGCGGGAGACGCTCCGGGCGTCGGGAGCCGCGCGACGACTCCCGGCCACCGTAGGCGCGGGCCTGCGGGCGGAGAGTAATGGGTAGCTCACCGTCCGATCAGGACCAGGCCCGTGCCGGACGGCGCGTACGTGTTCCACGCGCGCCTCAAAGAGATGTCAGCATCGAGGAGGGGCCCCATAGGGCCGAAGCTTGCCGGGTCAGCGGGATTGTCCGAAAGGGTTACCGCTGGCCCGGAACATAAAGGGCTAAGGAAGGAACACGGGTGGGTTTTAGTCAGTAAGAGTCTGACACTCCCTTCCGCTCCACCCAGAGCGGGAGGGGTCATTTGATGATTTCCCATCCGCAAAAAAAAAAAAAAAAGCGGGCTGTATCTCATGAACCGTAATAGGTAGACAGTTGAAATTTTCACAGAATGTGTATGCTATAAAAACAACTAATAAAAATAAAATAAAGTAAAAAATTAAAGGGGTTCCCTTAGTACTTGGAATTTGACCCCCTTCCTGTTGGCAGATTGATCTGATATTTGGAATACACCTATAATTTTGATGACAATACAATTTAATTTAATCAGTATCACTGTAAATCCAAGATGGCCGCCGCTACAAAATGGCGGATTACATATTTTTTCACAACCCCCTCAATAAGGGTATCAAATGAAAGGGCTTGACTATTAAAATACTGTAAGTACACTGAAAAATTTCAAGTGTAAGATGGCCGCCGCCGCGCCGGTACAAAATGTCAGACTTAATATTTGTTTCAATATTTTTAATTTCATATTTGTTTCAATAGAGTATGGGTAATGGTAACAAGTAGAACACAGTGCATGGCGGATCATAGAGGTTAAATAAAAACTAAAAACTTGAAAATAAAATACTTAATTGAAAATATTTTAATGAATATAATAAATAATGTACTAATACATTATTCTATTATACTTTTTTTTTAATATGTTAGATATTGTACGATTCTACGGAACCCGTGTTTATATTATTTATTGTGTGTGTGTGTGGCCGGTTTTTTTAACTAAATAACGATGAAAAGTCTTGATCAAAAACCGTATTTGATAGAACAAGCAGCGAGCGTTTCGGTGTCAATGAATAGATACCACTCAAGCCGAGTGTTTTGTGTAGTGGAGTGGAGACGAACCTGGAGGCCACACCTACCTACACGTGTATGTGTTGAGCGTCAAGTACGCCACTTGACTTTGATAAAAATCGGTCGAGTCTATACGCGTTGAGCCGCGGAGGTACCAACTAACAACACATATTTAAAACCTGATAGGTACAGGCTTCGAAGGGGCTCGTGGGTAAATACTAACAGCCGCACGGGTCGATCTTCAAGGTTAAACAACACATGCCGAGGTCGCTCCGTGGATGGGTGACCATCCATTACATACCGAGACCCTCAGTGCTTTGGAAAGCGCGTTAAGCCGCTGGTCCCGGCTGTCATTCGTAGATCTTTGGCAGTCGTTACAGGTCGTCAGACGCCCGAAAGTCTGACAACTATGGTCTTGCCAAGGGTTATCGTGTTACCCAGTAACAGCAGCAGCTATGGCATTAAGGCCGCCTCTGTACATTTGTGTGCTTAAAGTATTAAATAAATAAATAACAGGGTTGTGGAGGTCGGATAGCCAGTCGCTGCATGTAGAATACTGGTGTTCAGCTGCATCTGATGAGACTGGAAGCCGACCCCAATATACATAGTTGGGAAAAGGCTAGGCAGATGATGAGGTACACGTTTCGATACTAAAAAGATTTTCATCTGAAACGTAAAAAATATTATTAGGTACCTACCTTAGCGTATGAACAAATCAAGTTATTTACATTCCGTAAATAATTCGTATCCTAACCAGACAGGGATCGTCTGGCTGTTTTGAGTCTAAAAGACATCTGTTTTCATTCATAACAAAGGCTCCCGCAGACTGTGCGCGACCCGACGTTGCGACGCGATTCTGGTAGAACGATTTTGGAAGAAATTGTTCTACTAAGGTCGGTTCAAATTCATGTTTCCAGTTCAAACATCAACTTTATTCTAGTGGAAATTAAGTTGATTTTAAGTGACTATCTAGTTATTTTTACAAAAACTCATGTTTTGGAAACAAAATTGCGAACGCAGATTAGAGTCGCGTCGCGCCTGTCTGCGGAAGCCTTAAAGCGGACAACACTCAAGAAGCGTGTGTATTTCAAGCATGTTTCGGACCGCAATAAAAATAGCAATCATTCGTATGAGGTCTCTTGAGTACTCATTGAACAGTTAACTTTTCAATTACGTTGCAAGCGAACTTAATTATTCCGCAATATGGACTGATGATTGCAATTTGTGTTAACACCAAAATATATTGATGATTTTGCTTCCTGATGGCTATTTTTAGGTCTATTCGGTGCGTGTTTATTACACGTGCTTTTAGGTTATTAATTTCGTTTAATGAAGTAATTAGAGACGTGTCGATAATAAATAGCCAAACAAACTTTGACGGCACGGTTGGCGCAGTGGTTAAGCGATTGACTGCTGCGCTGCGTGTCGCGGGTTCGATTCCCGCACGGAACAAATATTTGTATGACCTACAAGTAGTTGTTCCGGGTCTGGCTGTTTGTGTATGTGAGTTTAAATGTTTGTAAACGTACCCACTATACAGGAGAAATTCCTAGTGTGGGGCAACGTTTAAAAAAAAACTGTTGTGGGTTCAAGGTGTTCATTAGAAGGAAAATATCATAGACTTTTACTGCATAAAAGTATCGATACCCGACGGAATTACTCCGTCGTTCACGTGATAGAACACTGTGTTAGTTCCTTTTTTCCGTAGGTAGGGTAGCTTAATGATGTCGGTCGCCTTGTTGCCGCTATTTTCAGCACTTCTCTTTTTATCTGCGGAGTTGCATGAAAAGCATCGCTATAGAATGAAACTTTTCAAACTTCTAGAATGCACTTAATTACATGTCTTTCTTAACTGCATGGAGTACGTTTTTGTTTCTAATAAAGGGCCTTAAGAAAATTATATAATTGTTTTCTATGTGGCGATTATATAAACTGTGCGATTAGATTATCATATTAATTGAAACCACGTATACATTATCTATTTTAAACAATAATTAATAACAATTAATATTCTACTCGTGTGACCTTTTTGTTTGTTTTAGTATTTAACAATATTAAACTTCATTTGTGACTAGTTATTTGGTATCAGTACCATAAAGTTTGCGAGGAATCTGTTGATAATACCAGCCCTCGCGTGTTTAGTGCGTAATAAAATAAATAAATAGTTTTACCTAATATTATCAAGGGTTATTATGTCGTGCCCATTTTTACGATATTTATTTTGTTTGAAAAATTCAGTTTTCTTTTTTGAGTGAAAAGGCTTATTTTATCAGATTGATAACAACTTATAACAATGGCTGTACTATTATACATAATATATAAGTAAGAAGTATATACAGTATGGAAACCACATAAATATATGCAATAAATTATACCACATACTTGTTATCGCCTTTTCTGACGATATACAAAAAATGAACGACATCGGTAGCGAAAAAAAATCTGCTGTTCCTTACATTTATGTTCGCATTAACTCGTCAAAATGTAGGGAACAGCTAATACTTTTTCGCGACCGATTTCGTTAAGGATGAATATTAAAAAACCGGCCAAGTACGAGTTGGACTCGCGCACCGAGAGGGTTCCGTAATTTGTATATAGGTATGTAAATACTTTATCACGGGTTTTTTTTTATGTCTTTACAAATTTACGGTTTAGGAATGTTTTCCTTTACTTGTGCTACATGATCTTGCTTCTTGCCAAATTAAGTCAACGGGACCCTAGAAATTTTGATTCCATTGATAATGGAATCAAAATTTCTAGGGTCTATAGTCTATTCTATTCTAGGGTCTATTGTCGAAATATACGTTTTTTGCGGCATAAACGATCGTATTTTTTTTTTGGTTAACTTAGGTGTTTGATTTTTTCACAGCTTCAAGGGATTAAAGAGCTGTGTATATGGATTTAATTTCAACTCGATACGTCCACGCGTTCCCGAGATAAAGGGTCTTCACAGACATACGGACGGACGGACAACAAAGTGATCCTATAATCGATATCCGTGAGGGTTCCGTGTTTTCCTTTTGAAGTACGGAACCCTAAAAACGAAGAAAATGGCAGATCAGACGTGTTTTATATCTACGCATGGATATTTCCGCGGGTACCGGGCATTTTCTAGCATGAAAAGTAAATAATGTAGCTTTCTATTAGTGCAAGAATTTTTGTAATCGGATCTGTATTTCCAGAGATTAACTTTTATAAACGATTGATCTCTTTGTAGTATTTTTTAATAATAAGAAATATGGTATAAGTACATTACCAGTCGACAGCGATACGGATGAATTTTTCGACGCTATTGTTTAGTTTCTGTGTAGTTTTAGTTAAGTTAGAATTTAATTTTGTTATTTTTAGTTAGTATATTAGTATGGTATAAGTTAATATATATTTATTACCAATATCTGTAATAGGCTACAGTTATAGTTTTTCCGTACGCAAAATACGCGCATTGTCGTGGAGTTGCGGAAACCAGCCCGTATTACCTATTACCTAGGCTACAGTTATAGGGATATTGGTAATAAATATTGGTAAGGTGGGAACATTATACGGTGGCTGACTATGGTCAGCCTATAATGTTGGGATACAGGTCTCCACCCTTCGAGAGGGAGTGGGCTATAATCTACCACATGTCTTTGAATTTTTGGTTCTAGGACATGCCGGTTTCCTCACAATCTCCGGTTTTGAAAGGGTAATCCGAACATGGTTCGCTTTGACTTGAAAATAATGAGCCTCATATTAATTATACCGGTAAGCGAGATAGTTTGTGTTCTAAGTTCCTAAACCAACACGGAACTAAGATTTCCTTGTCATACGTATGTAGTTGATATAAGTAGGTACTGTTTACTTAGGAACATACTTTGAATACCAATGAGGTCGAATATTAACAAAAACTTGCAAATTTTGAAGAGGATACCTACTTACATACAAACATTGCAAGTTAAATAAAGGCATGTAAAAAATTAAGTAATCTGCAGTCCAATATGTATTTTGTACAACAGTCCTTTCAACGTTATTTATTTTTGCATCACTGTCAAAATCACAGTGGTTTTTATTCTCATTCTAATAAGGTTGCAGTTGGATTGCTGCCACTTACTGCTACTTTCGAGTTTGAGTTAGGTTGCTGTAATGCTATTCTGTAAAAATCTCACCGTGATAACTTAGGTTAAGTGAGCGTGGAGTTAGCTGTCAATAGTGTCAATTCCTAGCAAAAACAAACTCACTTCACCTAAGTTTTCACGGTGAGATTTTTACAGAATCGACCGGCTGCTGTCAGAAGTAAAATAACTGTGAACGAACTTTACTTTCAGGTGGGTAGCAAAATGTCCACGCCATCAGTTTTGGTAGGTCACGTAGGTATAGCCTGAGGGAATATAAACGTTCTAAACTAGCGAATATTTGATAAAGTTTGAAATAGTGCCTGCCTTGATATAGTTACCGAAATAGTTTTATAAGAGTAATTTAACACAGGGAGGGAAACTAATTAAAATTACGACATAGCTTGAGTTTAGATTTATAGTGTTACTATAGCTTTTGCCCGTGGCTTCGCCTGCGTGGAAGTCGGAAATTATACCACGGGAACGTATTACTTACCAGGATAAAAAGTATCCTAGGAGTTACATAATACACACATAACCTCACGCGTTGTTTCCCCGAAGAGTTGGGCAGAGGTGTACTCACTTATGTGGGTGTATACTAAGGGTAAGGGTTATACACCCACATTTCGCCAGTTATGTATTATTTATGTCCCATTTAATAAGGGGCGAGCCTATGGCCCTCATCGGGCACAAATTCCAGACTCCGGGCTGCAATTCAAAAATTCCAGAAAAGCTTAATTAACACTGCTCGACCTGGGAATCGAACCTAGGACCTCATGCTTAGCAGTAGCTCTCGCGAACACTATGACGAGCCAGTCCTATGAGTTAATCCAGGTTATAAACTGTGTGCAGAATTTCATCCAAATCCGTTCTGCCGTTTTTGCGTGATTGAGTAACAAACATACAATCTTTCACATTTATTATATTAGTATGATAGTAAGATTTTAGAGCCGACTTTAATAGGCCAGTGCTAAAATAGATTTTTTTAAAGGGTTATAATATAGGTGTAACCTTTTATAAACTTTGTTTATGGGTTATAAAAGATTTAAAAGGAATTTATTATTTTAGTAGGTACTGAAACTTTTCCACTTACACAGTCTGGACAAAATTATACACAGCTACGCTTTCGTAGAAAAAAATGCCTTTCTTGTTTTAACAACTAAGTGTGAAAACTGAAAATGTTTCTGGCAATAAAAGATGAAATACGACTTTAGTTGAAAGTGTGTTACGTTATTTTTATCTGCTAGGTATTACGTAAATGTGTTATGTTAAATAAATATTCATATTTGAAAAACAGGTAGGAATTTTTATGTTCCTTCTGTATATACCTAATAAGAAAAAAAAGAAAATACGGAAAGAACATAATATTTGAGGCATTTCCGAGGAATGTGTGTGAAATCGAAGAATTATAAGGGTCGTTTTTCACAAAAACGGAAAGGAAAATACAAGTCCCAAACAGCCAATAGATTTTCATTATTTTCGCAATCCTCCATAAACACGAAACAATATTGATACCTATTGGTTCTTATCTTCCCTCTTGTCTCCCCCTTGGTGGAAAACTGCTCTAAAGCTGGTATTCAAATAAAGTTCTCAAGTAGGTAATGCTTTCAAGTGGCCGTGAAATCCTCAAACGAAATCATGAACTTGGTAAAATGTAGTACTTTATTCTGATTCCTGTTAGCTAGCCAGTTTTTTATGACATTGTAAAGTTATTTCCCCTACATTTATTTAGGGTTCCGTACATAGATTTAAGAAACAAGTTTTTTACATTTCTATGTTTTCGTACTAAAATGTAATAAGTACCGGAATGGTTGATACGGGTCCTGCTGTTTTGCCGAAAAGATTTTGCCAAAATTTCACTACCCAAACAAATTTTAGCAACCTTTTTTTATACCTATCAATGCAATGTTTGGAATGATTTTAGTTCTCCCATGTTCATTTTGTCAAATTTTTACTTGGCAGAATATTATCAATTATCAAGGATAATGTGATTTAGGCATTTGGTCTTTAATCAAATGATTTATTACAGCAAACAATATTTAGACAATAAACATTTAGTGAAATGATTATGTACATAACTCCAGCTTCCTCATATGTGATAGAACAATTCTACCTATGCCAATATTTAAGGCATAATAGCTGCAATCAAAGTTCGCAGTCTTACTTTAGCTGCCACAATAACTTCGCTAATATGAGTCGTTTAGTGTGTGTTAGCTGGAGTGACGTCACCCCAGCTGCTCATGTCATATCTTCCAAACGAAAGAAGATATGATTATATGTTATAGCTCAAAAATTAAGGCATAATAGCTGCCACTGGCAGCAAAATTTTCAAACCTCTGGTCAAAATACTCTATGAGTTATTAAACCGATAACCATGTGTAAGCTGGAGTGACGTCTCCCCAGCTGCTCATTCATATCTTCCAAACGAAAGAAGATATGATTATGTATTATAGCTCAAAAATTAAGGCATAATAGCTGCCACTGGCAGCAAAATTTTCAAATCCCTGGTCAAAATACTCTATGAGTTATTAAACCGATAAACATGTGTAAGCTGGAGTGACGGCACCGAAACTGCTCATGTCATATCTGCCGAACGAAAGAAGATATGATTATGTACGATAGCTCAAAAATTAAGGCATAATAGCTGCCATAGGCAGCAAAATTTTCAACACAATAACCTCAATACTTACATAGTACGATTAAAGTGTGTAGTCGGCTCCCAGTCTATAATCCAGTTCAAACTGATAATGTAGCGCACGGAACGGCAACGCCGCAGCTTGCCTTCTCCGAAGCCATAATTGATGTTTTTGGCGCGGAAACTGTTTTTTTGCTTATTACGTGGAAACTACAACACCTAGAGATTTGAAAATTTTGCTGCCTATGGCAGCTATTATGCCTTAATTTTGGAGCTATAATACATAATCATATCTTCTTTCGTTCGGCAGATATGACATGAGCAGTTTCGGTGCCGTCACTCCAGCTTACACATGTTTATCGGTTTAATAACTCATAGAGTATTTTGACCAGGGATTTGAAAATTTTGCTGCCAGTGGCAGCTATTATGCCTTAATTTTTGAGCTATAATACATAATCATATCTTCTTTCGTTTGGAAGATATGAATGAGCAGCTGGGGAGACGTCACTCCAGCTTACACATGGTTATCGGTTTAATAACTCATAGAGTATTTTGACCAGAGGTTTGAAAATTTTGCTGCCAGTGGCAGCTATTATGCCTTAATTTTTGAGCTATAACATATAATCATATCTTCTTTCGTTTGGAAGATATGACATGAGCAGCTGGGGTGACGTCACTCCAGCTTACACACACTAAACGACTCATATTAACGAAGTTATTGTGGCAGCTAAAATAAGACTGCGAGCTTTGATTGCAGCTATTATGCCTTAAATATTGGCATAGGTAGAATTGTTCTATCACATATGAGGAAGCTGGAGTTATGTACATGAAATGATTTGTTATAAAAAAAATATATAGATAAATAATTTTTTTTAGGAATCACATGGTTTTAATTACACAATTACTTTTTTAATTACATTGCATGGTTGCGGTTGGTGGATAGGCGACGTAGGATGCAAGAGCGACCGAACGGCATCCCGTGGTTCGGTTTCGTTAGGAGGAGCCCCGCAAAGCGGGTCTCCGTCGACATTGGATGCAAGAGCACGCGAATGAGAATAAAAATATCTTTACGTCATATCATATTATACAGGGCCAGAAATAGGGGCCCCGACGGTACTAAATATTTGGCTTATTTTATTTTGTGTAAAATATGATAAACCAACTGAAATGTTACTACATTAAAATTGGTAAAAGTACTAGTTGGTAAGCAAGTTATTGTTTAAACGTTCACTTGCCAAACATTAGGTATGCGTTACAATTTTTTGTGAAAAGTTTATTTGCTAAGTAATGATTTGGCAAATGAAATTATGCGAAAATTGTTTGGGAAGTGATACTTAATTTGTCAATATCTTTTTGAAGAAACAAGGGAGACCCGGTTGATATGAGTAGGGTCCGTCCGTTTATTCATAGATGGATTAGCTCAATTTTCCTTGAATAAAACTGCTGATTTCTTCTTAATTGTTGAATGAATTATTTTACCGTCTTTTCATCTACCTAACGTCTTTACACTCATTTCTTCTCTACCTTCGTTCCCTTTTCAGCTTCATCTACATTTTTAAACATTCATTCACTATCTCTTTCACTCCTTGACTATTTCGTATGTAGGTACAGTCATCTCTGTCACTCGTTTATGCTTCACATCTGTCATTCATAGTCTCAATTCACTATCCTGTCATAACGTTCCGTTACTACATAGATAGGTACTTAAGTAGGTAGTACCTACCTATCTCCCAGCAGTTTATGACCTGACAACCGCGGAATATTCATACTAATATTATAAATGCAAAAGTGTGTCTATCAGTCTGTCTGTTCCCTCTTCACGCTTTAACCGCTGAAGTTTGGTATAGGTAGAGATAGTTTGACTCCCGTGAAAGAACATAGGATAGTTTTTATCCCGATATTCCCACGGGATCGACACTTATGCGGGTGAAACCGCGGCGCGCTGCTAGTAGAATATAATATTACGGTTGCAAGAATGGTTGCAAGTATTTCTATAAGTACCTTCTTAGAAGTATTTTTTGATTAATCAAGTGCCACAAGCAAACCAAAGAAAAGATTAATGGACTATGTGAAGGATGATATGGCTAGAATGAGGGTGACTACCGAGATGACGACTAATATAGAGACGTATCTATCATATGGAAGAAAAAAAACCTTGCTCCAACCCCAAATAAATTAGCATAATGGCAAGATCATGTAATAAGACACGGTAGAAGTGAAAACTTTTATGATTTTAAATTAGAATCGTTTACGTTTTATTCCTATGTATCACTCGCATATATACAGGGTGGAATTCTGTAATGCCACCTGAAGGGAAAGTACTCTTAATACTGTAGATAGAAAATTTTACTCAAAGAAAACATTCCTTTATTTTTGAAAAGAAAAAAAACTGCATTCAAAGATTTTCGAAAATTGGCTTGCCACACCCGGGAATCGAACCGACTAAAAACTGTAAAAATTACAACCTGTACTTTTATTGCAACGATCGTTAGGATCACTTATAAGGATGAAATCTCTCTAAGAAACTTGATAAATTAAATGAAAGGAAAACCATGAAATCAGGACTTATAAATTCAATGAGTCAAGTTAAAGCTCTTTAAATACTGGATCTCTTATGAAATGAGTTAAATGGTTTCCCCGAGCAAGAGCGAAACCAAATAATTCTACAGCAAGATGGTGCTCCAGCCCTTAACAGCAGAATCACTACTGCCTAAATTAATAACCATTTTAATACCTGGATTGGTACAAACGGTACAATCAGATGGCCTGCGAGATCACCAGATCTCACCCCTATAGGTTTTTTTTATGGGGATATGTGAAAAATCAAATTTACATTAAATCTTAAGCGAATGTAAACGAGTTGAAAGTTGAAGTTCAAAATAAGATTTATAATATTCACCACAACACGTTATTATAGGTTACTAGAAATATACTCGTTAGAAGAATACATTTGTGTATCCAAGAAAATGGAGCTCATTTCGAGCAACTAATTAGTTTACCATTTTTTGTAAATTATTAAAATAATTTAAGATTTCATGGTTTTCCTATCATTTAATTTATCAAGTTTGTTAGAGAGATTTCATCCTTATAATTGATCCTAACGATCAATACAATAAAATTACGGGATGTAATTTTTACAGATTTTAGTCGGTTCGATTCCCGGGTGTGGCAAGTGAATTTTCTAAAATCTTTGAATGCAGTTTTCTTCTATTCAAAAATAAAGGAATGTTTTCTTTGAGTAAAATTTTCTATCTACAGTATTAAGAGTACTTTCCCTTCAGGTGGCATTACAAAATTCCACCCTGTATATACAATAAATACGCGAGTGATACATAAATGAATAAAATGTGTGCGTCAGAATGGCTGGTTGCCTGTGGCTTTGGTCTATGAGAGTTGATTAGAAAATTGCTACATAATTGCTTATATTTGCTACATTTAATAAATAATTGCTACATACTATTTATATTTAGAAATAACATTTTTTTTTTTGTACAGCCATCCTGACGTTTGGTTGGCTGGTCGCCTCCTAGTTTAAAGCCAAGCATGCAGAGTTTCCCGAAATGTATTGCGTCAATAATTGCTACATATTTGCTTCATTTATCTAATTTAGTTGTATCTTCAAACATATGTTAAATAAAGGATGTAGCAATTATTTTAATTATCCCAAGGAAAAGTGCCTGATAAAACAATAAAGGCAAATACTTAGTTATGTTGAATCGGTTTAATCGTTTAGGCTTCATCACACATCACAGTCTAGGCTTATTTAATTTTATTCGACAATTTAAATAGATCTATGTTATTATAAGGAACAAGTACCTACCTATAGAACCAATTTTTAATTCGTGTTTTGGGTAACTATTATAATTAAATCTGTGGTTTTGGTGTTTGTGACGATGAAGAGGGGAAGAAAGTTCGTTGTGTCACTCGAAGAGCAAAAAAAGGTTTTCTTGCAATACAAAAAGTATTTTTCAAGTAAGTCAGATTTACCAGCATCTTCTGATCCACTGTTTAGTGAAATTAGTACTGCCTTAGACAGTAAGATTACGAAACAAGCACTAAATTAAATAAGCCTAGACTGTGATTCCAATACGATATCTGCACTAGCAATGACTAAGAATAATTGTTATAATGATAATTATTGGATTATTGAGGGTAGGTACATATTTTTTTTTAACGCAAGAATCGCATTACTTACGCTGTTGCCAGAGCCTAAACGATTAAACCGATTCAACATAACTAAGTATTTGCCTTTATTGTTTTATCAGGCACTTTTCCTTGGGATAATTAAAATAATTGCTACATCCTTTATTTAACATATGTTTGAAGATACAACTAAATTAGATAAATGAAGCAAATATGTAGCAATTATTGACGCAATACATTTCGGGAAACTCTGCATGCTTGGCTTTAAACTAGGAGGCGACCAGCCAACCAAACGTCAGGATGGCTGTACAAAAAAATATGTTATTTCTAAATATATATAGTATGTAGCAATTATTTATTAAATGTAGCAAATATAAGCAATTATGTAGCAATTTTCTAATCAACTCTCATAGACCAAAGCCACAGGCAACCAGCCATTCTGACGCACACAATAAAATGTAAACGGTATTCTGCTGGGGTCTTTGTTGCACCACTTTTTCTTTCCAACTAAAATACTAGGAAGTGGTGAAGGGTGAGCGTTTTGGGTGGCTGTCTTATGTAATTTTGACGTTTAAAAAGTGCTGATTCTCAGTGTCTCCCACAGGAGATGCACTAGGCACCCGAGATGGGCGCAAAACGATCTGCGACCTCCATGAGAGGTGGCCTGCGGGCGGCGGACTAGGGGCGTCCGTCGTCCGAACAGACAGGCCCGAGTTGGCGCCACAGTGTTCCACGCACGCCACTCGAGAGTGGGTGCGGCCATTACGGGTATGGCCGCACGAGGAGGTGGGACCCGTTGAGAAACAGCGGTTCGAGGCCTGTCGAGGGTGCGGTGATGCTTATGCGAATCCCGCATGCCCGGCCATAGGCAGAGGTGGAACTCCGCGGTGGTTTTAACCGGCAAAAGTCCGACTTGCCCCTCTATCACCCCCACGATGAAGGAAGCCCATGAGGATTTCCACCGAGCACCAAAAAAAAGGTACTCGCTTATTTGGCTGTGGTTTTATACGTTTCAATAAATCTCAAAATAACTTAATGAAGAACGCTTTATATTTTCAATGGCGCCTTAAATCTTTCTTCCTTTGTTAGTTAATATCATTCTTTACGAGCTTTTAAAGGAGTAACATCTGTACAGCTTCTAAAAAGGCAGGAACAATTTGTAAAACATGTTTTAATACTTCGTCTGCTTGTACCTAACCTTGTTTCAGGAATCTCTATTTTTAACTAATCTGTTTATAATAAACGTTTTATACAATAACAGAAAAAGCCATTAAACGCAGGCATTTATGTAACACGTAACTATGTTGGTTTCGCGGAAAAGTACATTTTGGAATGTCAGTTCGGTTTGCACGTTCCGTACATTGTTTTTGGTTGGCAACTCGCAGCGTGAAATATTCAAAACATTTATTGAACAAGTAGACAAATTCGAGGATTGTTTCGGAATTTTAGTTTTACGGCGATATTTTTTAATCTAAAACAATAATGTTACCTGTAAGCATTTGGTTACACAATGCACACGAATCAGCCTTTTGTTCTGTTCCCACTGCTGGGGCACAGGCTTCCTCTCTGTGAGAGGGAGTGGGCCACAGTTCATCACGCAGGCCCAGTGCGGGTTGGTGGATGACACATGTCTTAGAATTTTTTGGTTCTAGGACATGTCGGTTTTCCTAACGAGGTTTTCCTAACAAGGTTTTCCTAACTATGTTTTCCTTCACCGTTTTGAGAGCAGTGGTGATGAAACTCAATACACAAAGTAAAATGCCTGTCTGAGTTTGAACTCACGACCCAACCCGACGAATCGTAAGTCTGGGTTGGCCCCGAGCCCCCGACCCTAATGCTAGAGTATCTTAGAGCAGTGGTAGCCCAGTGGTACTGATACCACTGGGCCACCCACCAATGCTCTAGCATGCTGTAGCATTTGGGTACCTAAATGTATTAAGGTGACTACATGACCTAAAGCGAGGTCACTGTCGGACTGCATAGAAAAGAAAGAGAAGCGCGATGACACAACGCTGGTAATTTATTGAAAAATATGAAGCAATTATTTAATTACAAAAAACTCTTGTTTGGACTAAAAAATTAAAACACTAGTGTTTTAGTATGTTGCTAGTAGAATAATCTGACAATGAATAAGTAACTATTTACAAAAAATCTATTGTTTGGACAAAAAATTAAAACGGTTAACTAATGTTTCACCAAAACTCCATTTACCAATTTTTTAGTTTACAACCAATGTTTCGTATACTATTTATTTCACAAACAGCTCATTCCGCAAAAACACTCGCTTTACAAACATTTATTTGGCAAATGCTTCTCTTTACAAATGTTTCCGATGACATTTAATCATTTAAACATTTTTTACTTAATATATAGATTCTTTTGGAAAAATCACGTTTATACAAAGTATCATTTTATGATACATTTTCTAAACCAGTCACAAAGTCATCATGACGGTATTTTTGCTCTTGCTTCCTATGTCGACGGAGCCCCGCTTCGCGGGGCCCCTATATCTAACCAGACCTAACTTCGGGTGCCCTTCGCTTGCTCTTGCATCCTACGTCGCCTATTGCGTTCTTTGCGTTCGAGTGCGGTAACGGTAACGTAAGTATATAGCGAAAGAAGAAAAAATTATTCGGAAATAATTGGGAGGTACTGAAAATCGGAATGTCGTTTTTCGTTTTTAGGAAATTGTGTAATAATAAGTCATTATGTAAAACGTGTTTATTCCAAACGTTGTTCTATGAGATAAAATGAATAAAAAATGAATTGTTTGTCAAATAACAAAAGTTTACCTGGTAATTATTTTGTAAAGTGAATTATTTGGCAAACTTGTTGTTGTATAATGATGAAATGACAAATCATGTTTTTGCCAATCGTTGCTTGTCAAGTAAAAATTTGTTTTTGTATGTTGCTTTGCTTGTAGAATAATCTGACCAAAAATCAGAATGATTGTATGTATATTAGTATGGTTTTTATTGTGAAAAGAAAGTTTTAGAGGTATCTTCATGATTTTTTTCTATCGTATCAAATTGGTTGTATTATGTTTTCATCACACTATCTAAATAGCATATTATATCCTGAAGAATATCATATATTTTTCTGATTTTGTTTACTGTAGTCGATCATATACTTTAAGGCATTATAAAACTTGCATTTTTTGCGTTTGCGTCCTGTAGTCCCCTTAAGTGAACACTGAACAGTTTCATAAATAAATCCTTCATCATTCAGTCCAATACCCACTTAGATTCCGTTGATAGATTACAAATAGAACTCTAATAAAGTTACAAATAAAACAGCTTTTCCTAAGTTTGCCAAGTTTTTCGTTTTATTTTCGACCTCGTATTTTCTTCAACTTAATACAATCAAGTTCAATTCCCTGGGCCTGCCAATCTCCAGGGGGATTTAGCAGTGAAGCGGATTATGATGACGGCCTGCTTGTTGCCTTTAGCACGGAACTAAATAACTGTGCCTTTAAAAAGTCTTGGCTACATTTGTGCAGCTCTAAGCTTTGCAAATATCTAAATAAAAACAAGTAAATCTTGTCTTAAATATATGGTTATATAATTTTTGTGTCTTAAAAGCTGTTCAAGCTCAAGGTGGTCCGACGACCTTGTGAAGGCCGCAGGAACCCGTGGGATGCTAGAAGCTCAGAACCGGTCGAAGTAGAGGTGCTTGGGGGAGGCCTATGTCCAGCGGTGGACGTCTTTCGGCTGAAATGATGATGATGATGAAAAGCTCTTAGATTAGAAATTATTTCACTAATTTGAGAACTTCAGACAAAGGAAGATTTTACAGTCTATTCATTTCACTGTCTCATCTCTTAAAATATATTCGCACAGTTGTTCCTATAAAAAGATTTATTTGAGGGATGTAAGACAGAACGGTCATCCAATTGATATAAAACTCTTCTCGATCGTAAAACCTACATTAGTGTCGAGATTTTCATAGATATAAACTTTAATAGGATGAGGAAAGCCCTGACGAATCCCTAAAGAGTAATAAAAAGACACGCTGTATAAAAACTGGCTATTTTCGTCGAGCACTTTATTGATAACGCCATCGCCATTTTCGTGCCGTAGTACGACAATAGAATGGTAATTTTTCATGTCGAACCTTAACCTCGTTGTGTGGCCTTTGCCTATCTTTTGTAGGGTGAACGAAAAGTCTGTTAAATTCTGACTTTTGACTACCTATCTATCCTATAGATACGGATTCAGCTACGGAAAATATATACTTAGGTACAGAGTAGGTACCTTTCTGTCAAACTTCTCCGTTACATCCAGGTTCTTAAAAATTAATTTGCATAGGGTCGTTGCGCCCAACGAACTGTTTCAGTAACACGTTGAAGATATTTGATTACCTTACGAACACCGGAAAGTTGTGTTTTATTTGCGAAAGGAAATATTAAAACGAGGTGGAAGTGTTCAAACCAGGATCTGATGAAACCCAGATGTTTGTAATGAAGTGTTTCTTTTTGTAAGCTTGCTATTTATTAGTTCGCATAAATAGCAACCAGATCTGTTTTAGTTTTGGGTAAAATTCTTAAGAACCCTAAATTGTATTTAGCTGTCTTTGCTACCAGTGGTTGCTATCGTGACAAATACAATGAAAATTCATTAGTTACCTACCTAGATTACATACAAAAGAAAAATGGGGTAAAAGAATAGATTTCGAACACATAGAAGAAAATATAACAATAGCAGGAATAGAGTAGTACAAATAACGATTTAAATTCTCGAAAGGTTCAATATCCACACAATAGATCATAAAGATTGTCGCGATGTCGTAACATAATCGTCATGAGTTGGGTCTGGAACATGATTCAAACATTTATGACATTTGTTGTGACACATAGGACACTTATTTAGGTATAATTTGGTACCTTTCTGTGTTGGGTAGGTACGAAAGTTTTGACATCGTAGGCCCAAAGTTTCAGAAGTAGGTACCCTTGTTAGTGGAACTAACTCTAGTGTCATAAGTTCACCCAATGGAGAAACTCAGAGGAATCGTAATACTGGCAGATGGGTTGTTCCGCGAACAAATGCCAGAACGAAACTGACGCAACAAGATTTCAGCGCAGCCCCAATTTATTGTACCTATTTGATGATGAAACTACAAAACCGTTCTTTTATAAAATGTATGTTTCTTTGTTCTCGCATTCTTGCTGTATTCTTTTAAGGCCTAACACGCTTTATATGGTTTCTTTCGAATGTACTTATATTGATTTCATGTATTCTTTCTTAGTAAATATAAAGCCATAAGTATTTATTGTATGTAAAGATAACTAATGTAAATCACTAGGTACTACATTAAATGACGAACTAACTAACTATACAAATGAATACAAAAACAAAAGGACACTTAGGCGTCGAAGTAGGTACCTACTCGTCCGCATCACTGTCATCCGGAAACATGCCCAGAAGACTGGCAGCATTGCTCAGAAAAACGAGGGCTGGGCCCTCTGGTCAGGTAAAGTGTCGACCAGCCGGCGAGATATTTCCTTAAAAAGGAGACGCGTAGGTACTCGGGCTTCTATGACCCGAACGTTTCGACCCCAAACAGCTCAAGGCTGTATTTACTTACTAGTAAGGTTACAGTATTTGCGCCGGTTTATATTAGCATTAAATTTAAGCCATAAGTATACTCGTTTTAAAGATGCACGTCTAATAAAAATGTGTTGGAAAATAACCTCCATGAAATGAAATGATGAAATGATTTGAAATGAAATGATTTTATTTTTTGTAAGTAGGTTTGTACAAACACTTTTACACGACAATCATGTTTTTTTTTAAACTAGATGAAGTCGGCATTTCCTATCTGACTACTCTGAGAAGAAAGGCCGAAACAAACTCAGAGGTCACAGTCTCTTTTAAAGTCCAGACATAATCTTGGTCAGGTTATATGAAGACCATGTAGATCGATGTCTGAGGTGGTCTTTTGAGGAAAGAACCACACAGATTGAGAGGACCTGTCCAGTCAGTGCACGCATTTGTCAAAAATCGTGCAGCTCAACTCAAGACTTAAGGAGCTCAACGATTCGACGAACAATACCAAAGAAAGGACATTTGGGTAGGCCACATAAATAACTCATGTGGTATAATTACTGTAAATAGGATCTTCATCATCTGCCGAGCCTTTTCCCAACTATGTTGGGATCGGCTTCCAGTCTAACCGGATGCAGCTGAATACCAGTATTTTACATGGAGCTACTGCCTATCTGACCTCCACAACCCATTTACTGGGTAATTCGATACCCCTTGGTAGGACTGGTTGTCAGATTTTCGGGCTTCTGACTACCCGTAACGACTGTCAAAGATCCACGAAAGACTGCCGGGACCAACGACTTAACGTGCTTTCCGAGGCACGGAGGGCTCTCGGTATGTAAAGATTCACACATACACAGACCAACAGCGGCAAGCGTAGCTTAACCTGATCGATCGACCTGTACGGCTGTTATTAGTTAGCCACGGCCCCTACTGTAAATACTAGGATATCCTTGTTTATTTACGAGAACGGTTCTAGTTGGATTTCTCATGTTAGTTACAAGTGCCGTATTTTTAAAATTGTGTATTTTCTTTTCCTTTATCGTCTTAGAGCATCAGCATTTTTAAAGTTGTTAAAATTTCGTTCTTGTTTCAGAAGATGGCTGACGAAGCGCGTGATACAGTGAAGAATGAGCCATAATCGACACGTTAACAGAAAATATGTACAAGTTATTTGTAAGCAAAGATTTTAAACAGAACAATGTATGGGGGTCTGTTAACAAGACGGAGGCGGTTGACGGGGGCGCTGTCAATCTGTCGAGAGTGAACCAGTCAATATACTCGCTCAGTGATGACGAGTACATATTCGATAGAACGGATGTTAGAGCCATATTCATTACGCTGTATACGATCGTGTTCTGCTGCTGTTTCTTTGGTAAGTAAACACATTTTATTTTTGATGTTTAACTAATGTAGGTATACTTTAATATTGAAAGTACAGTTTTGACTTTGTTACTATTTTATTATTATATGTATACTTATAGATCTTTCCTATTTATCGTATTCATACCTACGTCTTAACGAAAACGTTTGTGAATTCTTCAATTGGGTACATCTTGGGACTAGATTGAGTCGTGTATCGTAAGTGTAGGTTTACCTATTAAGTAATAAGGTTAGTTAAGAAGTACCTAAAAAGGTTATATCGTGCCCTGACGGGCGACACAATATAGGTAGGTACATCTACAACAAACACCATTTTCTCGAAACAAGTCCATGTACTTTTCAGTATCTCGTAAAATTGAAAATTGTGTTTAATTTACAACCATCTTCAATTTCTTCGTGAACTATATGTATAATCTAATTAAAAGTTTCTTGTCTCAATACATGGTTCATAATGAAACATTGTCTCACATTTTCGGCTTTACATGTCTCTAGGTTCGTTAGCACGAAATCTTGAATTAGTAATTAGTCGCTCCGAAAAATCTATTTTTTGTGCATATATGTTATGTGAACGGAACGTTTTTTCAAATAAAAAATCGCCCGACCTTATATTTCCGGCGTAATCATGCCTCCGCAGAATTTCGTCAAGTCAAAGATCAAGTTTACTCATTTTGCGGCTGTTGGTAATTGATTACTTTTTAAACGCTTTGAACCTACTAAAATAAAATAAAAGTGATTTTTGGCAAAACTATTTATTACTGCCTACTTCGTCCATATTGTTCAATTCAATTCAATTAAATTAAATCTTTATTGAATCCATACCAATATTATTCTTTATTGTATTAATTCTTTGTCTTATTATCTTTTTAATTGTTAATCTATATCTTTATAAATTAAAGAAGCGCTAGGTAGGCACTGGTAGGCAGTGCTTTGACTTTGGTAAAATTAGCCCTAAGTGTTGTATCTATGTACAGAAGCTATTTTAAATGAACCTGCTGTATTTGCAAACTGTCGGTGAAAACCAAAAAGCGTTCTAAAATTCGACTACGAAGCGTAGATTGACTGAATTAGTATTTCAATTCGGAGGTCGAGTAATGTGTGTTCTGCACAATGCACACACATTAGCAGTGCAGTAACTCATGGCTACCCATATCAGTACAAATTAAGTAAACACTCATCAATTATGTCCTTATGTACTGACATCATTAACATGTCGAATGTATAGGGATTATCTCGAACATTCTAAAATATCAGGACATGCTTCTGCCCCCGACTTCGTCCGCGTGAAATTTCTTGTTCCCCAGCTACCCCGTCGCATCGCATCGCCTGCCCGCACTATTACTTCTTTTTCGCTTAGCGTTCTTTCTTACATATTCTTTTTGCTCGGCTCCTAAGAGTCCTAGCGTGAGCGTGAAAAATCAACATCTTTTTAATAAAATAAGTGATAGGCATAATTTTAATACTAGAAATAAAGATAAATTAGATCAACCTTTTTTCAGATTATCGAAAGTACATACATCTTTTATGGGGTACTGTGTTAAATGCTACAACAAAATACCTTGTGACATATTGCAATTCAATGAAAGAAAATTTAAAACTCATATTAAAAGTACACTTTGTAAACAAGGATATTACAAATTAGAGGATTATATCCAAGATAAGAATGTTTGGAAACATGCTGGTCCTGCTCCATAGGACAATCTAAGGGTCTAGACAAAATCAAACTTGTTCCTAATTTAATTTATATTTTTAATTATGACATCTTATTCTAATTCAATTTTACAATCTGCGACTACAGTGGCTCACACACTTGTTAAAGTTCAACTACTTTTGCATTTTTTCATTTTTCTTTTTTTTTTTTAAATAACTTGTAAATATGTGAGCACCATGTATCTATCACTTATTTGATTTACCTGTCATTGCTTAATTTTTAATTCTTTTTACCTTTTGTGGTAGACTAATTTTATTATGGGTGCATCGTGTTCACATATAAATTTTATTATGTATACAAGACCTTGTAAAACATTTTTAAAAGAGTAACGGTGGAGTTTCTTGCCCATTCTTCTCCATACGAAAACTACCTTTTCGAATGGGCGACTAGAATCATTTCTATTTAGTTTTTTTTTGACGTTCAAAAGTGCCTTTAATGTGCCTATTTGAAATAAATGATTTGACTTTGACTTTGACTTTGATGTTAAATAGCGTTCCTCAAGAATTGGGCTATGAAATGCAAAAAAAAAATTCAAATCGGACTGGTACTTCCACGGTGTAGCGCGTTCAAACAAAAAAACACACTTTTCAGCTTTATTATTAGTATTACTTACTCCGGATTACGATTAGGTACTTATGACGAATACTTGCTTTGTAACGATCAAAATAAGATATCTGTGGCTACAAATCTGTTTGAGGTACCTACCTAAGTACATTACACCCGAGGCAGATATATTATTACGAGGAATATAAATGTATTAGAATGATTTGTACTTATACACATATAATCCAATATAAATGATCTAATCTTTATTGAATATACGGAGGATATTACATAATAATAGGCATTCTATATATCTGAAATGCCTATTATTATAGCTCTATTGTATCTCAAGATCAACTAGAATTCGTATTGTAATATCAAATGTAGTGTTATAAAATAAACGACTGTTCGCCAAAATGTTTGCGGGGCTCTTAATTCATGAAACAAACGCTACTTGCCGAGAACTGTTTGCTTTAATTTCTATCTAAAGTGGGTCTGACGCTTAGAGGATTAAGCCTTTTCTTATAACTTACTCCAGAATGTAACATTTTACCTGGAAAAATGAACCTTAAGAGAACAAAAATTGAGCGCAGTGTCTTGTCTACGTCAGGCCCGTATCTCATGAGATGATGAATAATTTTCCTCAACAGTTTATTGTACGTCTAAAATGTTTTTTACTCGTTCTGTACTAAATTTAATTCTGGCGTTTAATTTAAAATTGGAGAGGGAGTTAATGTTTTTAATATAAATAAAAATAATAATAAAAAATAAAAATTGTTTAGGTATTAACAGACAACTACAGTCCATAGAAAAGTTAGTAACATAAATCTTATACACTATGTTAGTACAATTAAAAAACACTGGGAATAACATTGGAAACAATATATAAATCTTCACCCACTGCACCTCTCACATGCAGGTCAGTGAAGCGACGCAAGACCGCCGAGTCCATCCTGTCCGCTATCATTTTCAGGATGCTGTTACGGCTCCCCCTCATACTGTGCACCACCGACATGGTTTTCCTAAGCACTACAGTACCGCGGAAGCCGCACCAGAACCCTGAAAATGTTATTATATTGGACGCGAAGTGCATTATAAGCCCGCTTTGTGAAGCTGGCCCATAGACCCCCGTGTAGAAACTTTGACAGTAGGCTTTAAATAACGTTAATTTAACGTCAACTGTACAACGAGCGAATCTCTGAGCCAGCATATTTCCACGTACCGATAACGCCCTCCGTTCTCTTTCTATATCCTGATCATCCGTTAATGTTTCTGTCACAATATGACCAAGGTACCTAAACTGAGCCACCTGTCTCAAGTGAAGAAGTGAAGAAAGTGAAGTAATAACGGGCGCGTAATTATTATAAGTTCGGTATTTCTAAATTTTGTATTCAGTAGCACGTTATTCGTCGCTCTTTATGAATGAAAGTTATTATTACTTAAGTTTGTAGCAAATTATATTCTTGTCTGTTGGATTCTAATTAATATATACCAAAGTTGTCAAGTTGAAGAAGATGAGGTGGAGGCGAATATCGAAAATTTTGTTGTTTACCCAATTTATTGGCTATTTCAGAAGTTATTTATGATATTTACTAAGAAATTTATATATATTGAGAAACATAAGCTATCTAAAACAGGGAGTCACATGTAGATTCGAATGACGTTGTTTACTATGGAATTTATAAGAGCTTTAGCATTAAATACTCGTCTATATGGAGTTTTTTTAATGTTCCTGACTTTAACTCATAATATCACTCCCCATAACCAATGGCTCCCGCAGACAGACCCGACGCGATGGCGTGATGGTCTCTTGGAACAATTTCTATAAAAACTCCATGGAAATTGTTCTACTGGAGTTGCGTCGCGCCTGTCTGCGGGAGTCGTATCCCTTACAAAAATAAACAATAATAAAATGCAAAAAAAATGGTAGGTCTATCTGCTTGAAAACTAAAACTAACTAAAAAAAACCGGCTAAGTGCGAGTCGGACTTACACACGAAGGGTTCCGTACCACAAGGCATAAAACGCCGAAAAAAACGTTTCTTTTATACCCCTTTAAATTTTACCTTAGAAGAAGAAGGAGAAGAAGACGGTTCATGAGATACACGGACAGTGGAGTCTTGATATTAGGGTCCCGTTTTTACCCTTTGGGTACGGAACCCTAGAAACGACCTATATTCTTTACCTTACCGTATTATTGAGCATGAACATTGCAAAAAAAGCGTATTTAAATAATTACAGAAAATTTATAGGTAGATACCTAAACAAAGAAGGTTAAACTGTACTTAACGTAGCTGGTCGATTTCAATAACGGTTTTTAATAAAAATATTTCATTTTAATCACTGTTTGTTCTACAAACCTCGGCTCTGATAATAAATATCGGAAATTAACCGTTTATAACGTACATAATGTAAAGGTTTCTTGTAATTGTAATGAAGCGATGAAAGAAAGTAGGTAAGGACCTATTTGTTTATTTATTCATGAACACACAAAGCACCTACTCTCTCTCCGTTCTTCTCTTTTTCAATTTCTGTTTGTGATCGGGGTGGGTTAGGTTATTGAAAAGGCTTCCATTGAGGGTTCAAAGGAGATGTTCAATAAATGTATGGGGCTTGGTAGTACTAAAATAATTGAAAATTTAAACAGCCTTCTGAGCTATACAACATTATTTGTAGTACCGAAAACCGTGTCTATTTTTTTATGTAAAGAATCTATGTACAAAATTTCAAAACTGTATCATGAAAAATCACAAAGTTATGATCTGTTTTTCCGTACATGCTCACCCGCGCCGCTCGTGCCGCGCCGTCTTGCACTCATTGATAATAGTACCTAGGTACCTAATCGTTCGGCGCGGAGATTGGATAACCTACTTAGTGTCGCTTGGTGTCCAACTTTTAACCTTTTTTAAATATTTTTGGGACAAAATATGATATTCTGAACAAACTAATATATTCAGGTTTCGCATATAATAAAAATAACGTTGTATAGGCTGAAAGAGGATAATTATTTTGATGACAATTGATTCCGCCTCGCGGACTAGTACCTACCAGTGGACGGTGTTTTTTTTTATTTCAACGTCATTCTATCAAAAAGAAACGCAAACAAAACGTGTTCTACACTGAGCCCATCGTGACCCGGGGACTTGCCGGGTTTCAAACACACGGCGGGGCGGGCCGGGCCGGTCAGTTTGACCGCGAACGATAGTGCAAAGTATCTCTTCCGTGGTGCAAAGGGAATCCTATACTACCAATACCAACGCACTTAAAGGGCAAAAAGACCGCGCCGCTGATGTTTGTCGGATGATGTCTCTCGCGGTCATCCGCGGACAAAATGACCGCCGTCTGCGGAGTGCCTTTCCACACCACACTCAAATACATCCTCAGCTGTGTCACTCAGTTCAGCGGACGACGTCACCTCCGCAGCCCTCGACGTCTGCGGCGACGCGCGCGGTGGGTGCGTCGGCGGGGTCCCCGCATCACTATGGGCCGAGTGCGGCACATTCGAACTGCTGACAGTAGTGGTCGGAGGTAGCAATGGGGCGGATTAAATTTATTTACAACCATATTTGCAATATTAACAGGATTCTGATCACAATTTAATGGATAAGGGGAGACTAGATTTATAGTTTAATTTATCGGTTTCTTTCCAGAAGTTTCCGAAGTCTTTATAGTATCGGTGTGTAGCTATGATATCCATTTTTATTTTATTTTCATTTAACTGGCACCACTTTAACTTATTTTTAAAAACTTTTTTACTGTGTATCATGTCATCATAAATCCTTCCCTGCGTAGGTCGTTCATAAAATATCCATAATTGATAATACTGTCTAGCTATCATGTGACAATCTTCAACATGGTAGTTCCAACCAACAACTGTTTTTTTAACCGACTTCAAAAAAAGGAGGAGGTTCTCAATTCGGTTGTATTTTTTTTTATGTTTGTTACCTCAGTACGCCGTCATTTATAAACCGATTTGGAAAATTCTTTTTTATTTAAAAGGTTATACTTCCAGATTGGTCCCATTTTTATCAAAATCCAGTTCTGATGATGGGATCCACGAGGAATTGAGAGAACTCCTCAAATATTATAGGGACACCTATAGTGATTTGGGTATTTTTTACAGTAACTCATGCATTTGCTTTCGGAAACCACCATTTGGTGAAGTGGAACTGATGAAGAAGACCACAGATGGCCCACGGAACTACTTAATAATAAGTTTTGCACGGGTTGCGATTCGATTACTTTAGTATGGTTGCTAAGCAATTTATGCTCGTCACAATGCGAATGGTGAAATGAAGCTGATGGTGGAATACTAGGAGAAGTCCTCAACAATTAACGTCCCTGCATCGGAAAAAGAATATTTTGTAAAAGGCGTTGGGCAAGTTGACATTAGGCTATTGTAACTTAGACACATTATAAACAGACCCACTTAAAAGCGAAAAATAAAAACTTTTTAACAAAAAAAAACCGCTTTCCAAAAAACACTACAAAGTGAAAAATAACTTTAATTTCGGAAGTCGGTGGCAAAAACTAAAAAAGGTACAAATCAAAAGACACCGACTTCCGAAATTAAAGTTATTTTTCACTTTGTAGTGTTTTTTGGAAGTCGGTTTTTTTTTGTTAAAAAGTTTTTTGGTGTTATATGTTCTGCCCTGATACGAGTATTGAGCAGCTCTATATATACACTTTGAGAATAAAACTGATCAATCAAGTGAATCTGATCATTATTGGCATGAGCTACCTAGGAAAGGAAAACTAGGCCAGTCACAAGAGTTCAAAACTTAACACATAACTTAACATAGTTACATTTCTGTTCAAAAGTTCTAGTGCCCCAAATTACCCTTGGCTCCGCAGTGGTTAGCTTTTACTAGCAGAGATTATTAAGTCAATCTTTAACTTTGTGTTTTAATTAAATGATTCTGTGTGTACTTAATTTCGTAAAACAAACCCTATTGAAGTTTAAACAATACCTACAAGTTAAATAAAACACTATTTTGTATTTAGAATTGGATTGTATACCTGCCTACAGATAATATAGGTATCTTTTAGAACTGCTTGCACAGATATTCAATATCTATGACGATAGCTGATCCAGGTAGGGTTGCCATTTCAAAAGAAAAGAAAGTCCTGACAATAATCTGGGCTTTTTAAAAAAGATTGGAAATTCTAGATTTTACCTTTCACTAAACTTTAGGTACTTATACATTTTCGGAACATTTTCCCACTTCAAAAAGTCCTGATAAAGTCTAGACAGCGGATGCGGAACATAAAGTAAGACTTATCTAGACAAATCCGGACGGATGGTGCCCCTAGTTCCACGCAGCTTACCTGATTTATATGCAGACGCTGCGGGTTGAGCTGCCGGGGCTAACTGTGATTATGAACTATCGCAGTGTTAAGCTGTAATAGTGCACGGGCAGCCACTTAGACGGAACATTGCCACAAACAACTATTAAGTGGTCTACACTTTACCGTCCATAAAACTTTAGCAAACGGATAACTTTTTATACTTTTGCAACTTTGCCCAGATTAGCGCGGAGGATTAATATACATATATGATGTAAGAGGCCGACAATTTGTAAAACGATCATCATCATCTACCTAGCCTTTTCCCAACTATATTGGGGTCGGCTTCCAGTCTAACCGGATTAACAATTTATAAAACGATATACATATAAACGATTTGCCAAGTAATAACGACAGTCAACTTTTTCTTAGCTAACTTCTATTTGTAGCGTTATTTCGGACTAATGTATTTTCAATATCGCACGTTTTATGTACAGAAAGCGTCACTATGTCCTAACCCTTCAAGTTTTAAAATGTTACACTGCTACAACATTGAATTCCTTACGAATAATCTAAAGAATACTTCAAAAAGAGTCCCTTGTGTTGACTCGGATTCGAACCATCGCATCACCGAACGTCGTCATACTCATACAGTTTGACGAACTAGCCAGCGAGCCCATATGAATTGCGATGAAATTGTTATCTACTATCGGCTGAGTCATTATATCTTTAGGTCCCTGTCTAATCGAAAGATGTTATAATTTGAGGGTATCCATTAATTTTACTTACTTACGTTGTCTTTATAAAATTAATCCATACCTTCAAGTTAGAACTTTGTATACGTTCACTTAAAACGGCGAAGAGTAAACGACTACTAATTTTATCAATTATTTTTTTAAATGATTTCTGATTTTATGAGAACTAAAATAGTTGTTCTGTTTGTTGTAAAATAAGATCATAGTTTTGTTAAATAATAGCAATAATAAATATTATTAAATGATTAATAAGGTATTTTATTTTTCTTGATTTTTTAATTCTTTATAAATAATTACTACTTAAAACAAAATAGAAATATATATCAAAATAATATAATGAACAAAAAGCACATTTCGTGCCTATATAGGATTTGAACTTCCAATCTTATGCACGGTAAGCGGTCTTGAAACCTCCAGTCTATTTAGACGATGAATGTTGTCGTAAATGTTAACCCTATTATTGTTGCTTGTCGTCGCAAAAGTATTGTTTTATTGAAAAAAACAATAATAAAAACAGAATTAAAAAAAAAATACTTACTTAAACTTCTTTATTCACTAAAACAATACATTATTTAAAATAAAATGTTTTTGCAAAATACAAAAACCATCTTGGGCCTATCACGGATTTGAACGCACATGTCTTTTGGTGGGGTAACTACTTAAAGGAGCTGTGTGTCCTACCTACCTACATAAAAGCCGCAATAATTTTCTTGGGTGCGTAAGTCCAGCCAAAGGCAACCCCTCCACGGAAAGATGTGATCTTTGGAAAGAACAACTTAATCCTCCTGATCTCTTTGTTAAACCATCAGAGAGTCTCTCATCCGGGCATAAGTTACCGTGGCCTACTTGGAAAACCTTAAATAGACTTCGTACCCAAGTACTCTACAAGTGGGGGTTCATGGAAAGCTCTGACCTCCGGTGTGTATGCGGTGTCTCTCCACATCGATATCCGTGCTCCACAGACAATGGCTCACCTCCCATTTTGCACCGCATGCCCTGTCACCTGCATACGTGAGGACCTAATGGCTGCGTCGGCGATGCTATCCGCGTTACTGAACTTTGGGCCAAACAAATTACTGGATTTTTGCTATCGACACGCTAAGAAGAGTAACTACTCTTGCACACTTGGCAAATGAGAGCTAAACCGTACAAAATGTATCAATTTACCTCTCGTTTTTTCGTTTAAATTCTCCTACAAACACCGTGTCGCGCCTGTTTGTAGGTGCCTTTATTCGTATGGCTTCTTCTTACTGGGCACTGGATACCTACTTATTTTATCATATAGTCACTTGTTCTATAATAAATTTTTAAATATTTAAAGTTTGGCCGCCTGACAAAATAAAAGAGAAAATCAAAGAGATTCCAACCGGGGATTTTGAGGCCCCTTGGGTTCAGAGTCTACCTAATGTCAGTCTCGGCGTCGGCTCTGCTGGAACCGATGCCGGGTACTTAATTGGAACTGGTCCTTAGCAGCTTTGAACAGAGAGAAGTGGAAAGAGAGGACCTGGACATCACAGGCTAATAATAAATATAAAATTTTCAAGTTTATGTTCCTCTCTCTGGAGCCCTGACCGCCGGGTAGCTTGGACCCTGTGCCCGATACCGGTGGGCTACTATTTTTTATATTTTTAAATGTTTTTATATTTTTTTTTATACTAATATTTAAAAACATAATTTATAAGTATTTAGTTCAATAAAGGAAATAAAAATTTAAAGTCAAAAGTAAAGTAAAGTACAAAAGCAAACAGACTACATTAGACAAACAGACTAGAAACATGAAAGTGTTAGGTATTATTAAAGAAAACGTGTGCAGCCAGGGGAATGTCAGGAACGATGTTCCATACGCGATAATCCCACTCACACACTCGTATAAAATAGAAGTGTGCATTTAATACGCGTTTTTAATACAGAGCCCTTATAAAGTTTTCGGCATTTTGGATTTTCATTTTGACCTCGCTATCGGCTTAAGCGGGTCAAACACCGCAAAACGACACCCATGATGAAATATTTGACAATTTTCACAGCCGCCATCTTGCATTTTCATTTTGATTTTGCTATATTCCCCTCGATAATCATGAAAACTCGCATGGAATATATAATGCTTTTTCACTACGTGACGATTTCTAACAGTTTTCTCTTACCGCAAGCAAGCCGCGGCCGTTTAGTGTCTGCTGTTATATATTTTTGAAATGACAAGTAAGAATTTGTGAAATAGCAGTAAGCGTCTTTAACTAAAAATAGAGCATTTGCCATCATTTACCTATTATTTTTTTGTCTATTACCTAGTAGTTTTCATAAATGAGTAGAGGGGCTTGTGGCTAAGTAATAACAACTGCACGGGTCGATCGATCAGGTTAAGCTACGCTTGCCGCGGTTGGTCCCGGGATGGGTGACCATCTTCACATAGGTACCAAGACCCCTCCGTGCCTCGGAAAGCACGTTAAACCGTTGGTCCCGGCTGTTATTCGTAGATCTTTGACAGTCGTTACCTACGGGTCGTCAGTAGCCCGAAAGTCTGACAACCAGTCTTACTAAGGGGTACCGTATTACCCAGTTACTGGGTTGTAGAGGTCAGATAGGCAGTTGCTCTATGTAAAATACTGGTATTCAGCTGCATCCGGTTAGACTCGAAGCAGACCCCAACATAGTTGGGAAAAGGCTAGGCAGATGATGAGTTTTCATTAATGAGAAGGTGTATATTAGGTTTTAATATGATGTAGTAGAGCTAGATAATTAACTAAAAACTTTTTAACAAAAAAAAAACCGACTTCCAAAAAAACACTACAAATTGAAAAATAACTTTTATTTCGGAAGTCGGTGTCTTTGGATCTGTATTTTAGTTTTTTGCCACCGACTTCCGAAATAAAAGTTATTTTTCAATTTGTAGTGTTTTTTTGGAAGTCGGTTTTTTTTTTGTTAAAAAGTTTTTATTTCTCGCTTTTTAGTGTATCTGTTTATAATGTATCTAAGTTACAATAGCCTAATGCCAACTTGCTCATCGCCTTTTACAAAATATTGCTTTTCCCGATGCAGGGACGTTAATTGTTGAAGAGTTCTCCTGGTATTCCACCATCAGCTCCATTTCACCATTCGCATTGTGACGAGCATAACTTGCTTAGCAACCATATTAAAGTAAGTAATCGAATCGCAAACCGGGAAATATTTATTATTGAGTAGTTCCGGTGGCCATCTGTGGTCTTCATCATCGGTTCCACTTCACCAAATGATGCTTTCCGAGAACAAATGCACGAGTTACTATAAAAAATACCCAAATCGCTATAGGTGTGCCTATAATACTTGAAGAGTTCCTTCGATTTCTCCAAGATCCCATCATCAGATCCTGACCAGATGACAATGGGACCACCTGGAAAGTATACCCTTTCAAACAAAAAAATAATTTTTGAAATCGGTCTAGCCGTCTCCGAGTAATCGGGGAACATACATAAAAAAAAAAAAAAAAAAAAAAAAAAAAAAAAAAGGTTCCGACGAATTGAGAACCTCCTCCTTTTTGAAGTCGGTTAAAAATTGTCTGTCATGTAATAATTAGACAACACCTCATAATTAAGCTTCGTGGCATTGAGAATAGTATTAATATCTATTCATTTTCTAATAGCTACCTAAGTAGTTATTCTGTCCATCGCAACGTAAGTACCTACGTGGCTTAAAATTTAGATTGTAATTTGAATGTCAGTAGTAAAAATAATAGCTGGTTTTGCGTGAAGGTAATAATCATAGATTGACCTCTACAGGGTCAAATTAAATTAGCTAGACGTGACGGATATCGATCCGAATATGATAAAGTCAAATATAAACTATTTTTTTTCTTCTTGGGTCATCCACCGCAGTTAGTGTATAAAGTCACTTGAGTTAGCCTAAATAGTTTATTTTTGCGTAAACTTCGCATACGAGATTGGTATCGATATCTTACATGATAAAACAAAAGAAAACAGATATTCTCAAGTCATACGACAAAAGTAAGTAAGTAACAAAACTACCAGCAGTCAACACAAAAAAAAAACATCAAATCTTTTATTTTTTATTTTATCTTGTGTAGATATTTATCGACACCCATCACGTGTGCAGAGTTTTGCCTGCTAATTTAATTTGTAAAATGAAATGAAACATTTAAAAAACATTTGCCAGCTACATAAATAGTTGAATTGAAATTGTTCCGTGAACATTGCATCCAATTAATTTAATTAGCTATTTTTAATGAACCTGTTATTTATACTAAATCAACAACAAAATGTAAATCAACCTCATTGGAAAAGCAATATTGTAAACACTGCAATATGAGCATTCGTTATGTAAATTGTTTCAAAAACTTTTTACAAAAAAAAAAACAACCGACTTCCAAAAAATACACTACAAATTGAAAAATAACTTTAATTTCGGAAGTCGGTGTCTTTGGTTCCGCATTTTCGTTTAATGACACCGACTTCCGAAATTGAAGTTCAATTTGTAGTGTATTTTTTGAAAGTCGGTTGTTTTTTTTGTAAAAAGTTTTTAAGTTTCACTTTTTAGTGGGTCAGTTTGTGATTACAAGCTTTTTTTATCTAAGTTACAATAGCCTAATGTCAACTGCTCATCACATGTTACAAAATATTGCTTTTCCCGATGCTGGGACGTTTATTGTTGAGGCTCTTACCAGGAGAACTCCTCAACAACCACTCACCAAACGCATTGTAACGAGCATAAATTGCTTAGCAACCATATTAAAGTAATCGAATCGCAACCCGTGAAATATTTGTCATTGAGTAGTTCCGATGGCCATCTGTGGTCTTCATCATCAGCTCCACTTTACCAAATGATGATTTCCGAGGGCAAATGCTCAAGTTACTTTAATTATTGAGTAGGCCACACGACGAAAGGGCATTGCTAGAAATGACGCGATTACTCAACTTAAATTCGGTTTCAAATTGACGCATCAGCATGACTAGTAGGTAGAGGTCGTCCGATGTAAAACTACAATCTTAATTAGGTATTATTTTTGTACGAACTGAACATTTTGGCATATTGAACTGTATGAAGTAAGCCAAACAAAAGGTAACTGCTGTAAGGTATATTGTTTAAGAGCATTGTTTAATTTAGCTGTAAGTTTCCCGAACAGAATAAAATAAAATAAAATAAATCGTTGAGGAATTCCCTCGACTGTCTATGGTCTCCATCATCAGACCTGTAATGGCACTTATAACTTATATGGGTGCAAAGTTTTTATTTATTTATCACATGAAATGTTTCCTTTGCCATACAGTTCTCATCAATATAAATGAATTAATTCCAAACACAAGGTAGCTACTGTAAACTGTTGAGGAGTTCCCTTTACAGTCCTTCGTCTTCATCATCAGACCCCTAATGACAGTCACAACCATGTAGGTGTAAAGTTCTCATCAATACAAATTAATCAAGCCCAAACACAAGGTAACTGCTGTAAATCGTTGAGGAGTCCCCTCGACTGTCTTTCGGGTTCATCATCAGATCGACTCCAGGCCTTCGTTAAATTGTAGTGCTTTTAAATACCTAATGAAAAAATTAACAAACGCACCCTACGATTTTTGAATGTTTCCCTCGATTTCACTGGGATGCCATCATCAGATCCTGGTTTTCTTATCATGGGACCACCCTTGGCATATCTCCTTTCCAACAAAAAAAGAATAATCAAAATCGGTTCATAAACGACGAAGTTATCCGCGAACAAACATAAAAAAAAAACATATACGGTCGAATTGAGAAACCTCCTCCTTTTTTGAAGTCGGTTAAAAACCTCCTCCTTTTTTGAAGTCGGTTAAAAAGTAATAGTTACAGCTTTTTGTTTCCAGAAACGGGCAAAACAATTTGAAATTCCCATTATTCAATGGACGCTCCGTCAGATGCAAGTAAAATACTATTATGTTCTCAGTTGGTTGTGCACTAGCGACTAATGCATTGTTAGCCTGCACACATTCGTTCAACGTGCTCCTAAATTGTTTCATTAGAACGGTTGCGCACATTGTTGCGGCCCGACCAGAATATGGAAGACCTACTCTCATTCTGAGGGTATCGTAACTAAACGTTTTTATAGGATTTGCTCACAAGTAACAATACACCACGAGCACTAATCCAATCTACGAAGATGGTGATAACGATACTAATATCCCACGATCTTTAGTATTGGAGCAGTCTATGAGAAAGGTTTGATGGAAATGGAAGAGCTCCATGACCAGAAAAGGCTGCTCAATCACTTAAATCAATACCTGTTACTTTTTCACGCCTTAAAGGCTGAACGAATTTGACCGTGACCGTCACAAGGTTAGAGCGCTTTTATCCCTCTAGTACCTACGTTTCTGTGGGATAATGTCCAATCTACACGCGGGCAAGGCGCGTGCAAAAGCGAAATACCATAAATTCACAAAATCATAAAATCACAATTAGTTATTATTCCCACCGTTTTCATTAATATGAGAGCTTTCGGAATTAAAAGCTTGGTTATGCCTGAATAATTAACATACTGATTGTGAAAGATAGACAACGTATTGCCTCATGTATTTTAATCGAACCTTAAATATTTATCATTTTGCTTTCCTACAAATTTTATTCAACCTTCTTATATAAAGACTGAGCCTCTTTTTGTGTTCAAATAATTCCTGTTTTGGGGTCCTAAATACTAATTATCCAAGTAATTACATGTAGCGCTCGACGGCCGCTGCTGCGGCACCGCTCGCTTCGCTCGCTCAGCACGCGAGCGGTTGTTCACAGTTCTAACCTAACCCGTTTAGTCGGGCTTGGGGTACCCAAATTACTGCGACCAACTGTGAGAAAAGTCCAGCATATTAAAAAGAGGCTCAATTATTGAACAAAGTGCGCATGATTAGAAGCGCAAAAAGATTTTAGAAGTTGATTTATTTTAAAGTATTAATCATTAGAAGGTCAAAAAGTTTTTAAAGGATCAGTATATTTAGAAGGAATTTTGACAAAGGATATTTCCCAAATTTTATTTAACTAAGTACTATAGAGGTCCAGAGGGGACCTCTATAGTACCTCTGCGAGGTATTCAAATAAAAGGGCGGTAGACTTGGAATTATTATATTGTTAAAAAGAACTTTACAGCTTCACGGATATCAATCAATCTATAGAACAAAAACACCATATTAAATTATTTGTCGTTCTTTTGAACTTTCGAATGGAATACATCAACAAATATTACCAGCCTGTATTAATTTAAGGTCGGACTAGCCTCTACAGTACCTACTTTAATAATGTCCCGAATTATGTCTTTCATCTTACTCTTATCAGAGAAAGCTTGTACCTACAGACGCCAGCACATCAAGCTACCCAAAACTGTCAAATTTTCCCCATCAACCGTGAACCTTATGCCGTAGCGATAAAGTTGAAAATCTATTAAAGAAATTTGACAGATTGTAGTAGCTTGATTTGCTGGTGCTGGCGTCTGTACATCAAAGTCAAACGACCTTTTAAGATTAATGTAACTAAGTAACAGATAACTTTGATGTAGTCTTTGATTCCTAGAACTAGGGATTATCTTTATTTTCCATTATTGTAGCATATAAGTTTTCTTTAAATATACTCGTATGTTCGTCATTTACGAAAGAATATGAGTATAGTATTGGCCTTGCTACATTGCGTAGCGACCAATACAAAAGTTTCCTATAATAATTTATCTATAGCCTAATATGTTTGTTCCAGGTAACTTGCTTGTTATCCTCGTGGTAACGTTATCGCGGCGCCTACGCTCCATAACAAACTTCTTTTTGGCGAATCTGGCCGTAGCAGATTTATGTGTTGGCGTGTTTTGTGTCTTCCAAAACCTGACTATATATCTTATACCGAGGTGAGTGAATCGAAGCATCAGGTAAACAGCGCATGTAAACATACCGTGTATTTAAAACAGCATGTTGAATGAATTAGTGTATGTTGGAGGTCCCGACGCGGTCAAATGTTAAAATAATGGGAGCACGGAAAGGTTTTTTGGTAAATTTTATCTACTTTACAGCTCTTAAGTGCTGTCTACATAAGATAGACGGGTTCTTAGTCGTAGGTAAATAGCAAGACATAATATATCACAGATTGTATCCCAATTATGTGAGAGATTTGACAAAATCGCAACGTCATGTTTATATGATTAATGCTAGACATTCTAGTCTATTCCAGAAGTACCTGCTGAAAGTGTAAACAAAACCTGTTCAGGTTAAATTCTTACGCAATCACTTATTATAGAGAATTAGTACACATTCATCCGTATTTAGAAAGTTTCTACTTTGTATCTCAGTGCTTTTCCAACAAAAATTGTAATTGAAAGCATGTGCATTGACGACAAATAAAAGCTTATAAATTAATTTTAATTGTCAATTGAAAAATATGTTTAACACTGCGGGACGCTTAACGCCCCTCGACGTAATAACAATAAAACTTCTATTGTGTCTCGTTTAGTGTCCTTCAATGTGTTAAGGTGATTTAAATTTAGAATTTCAGGTTTAAATGTATTAAAATAATCAAATCATAGCACTCTATTTTTAGTGGCGCTTCTGTTTGGCTTTCACCGGTAATCAGATCCATTAGTTTACATTTTCATCGGATATTTTTGAAACAGACTATACAACATTATTTTTAGTATAATGCGAAACACGTGTCTAGTATCTTTATGTAAAGAATCTATGTACAAAATTTCAAAGCTGTATCAAGAAAAATCACAAAGTTATAAGCTTGTTAAGTTACCTGTTTGTCCGTACAAAAACATGTTCACCCCCGCCGCGCCGTCTTGCGCTCATTGATATAGTAGGTACCTAGGTACCTAACCGTTCGGTGTCCAACTTTTAACCTTTTTTATTTAAATATATTAAATATAACATGGGGTAAAAATGATTGGAATCGATTCAGTTACTTATTCTGAACAAACTATATTCAGGTTTCGCATATACTAAAAATAACATTGTATACATACAGCGTGTTACGTAAAGGGTATGGACATATCAAACACACTGATTCTTTTGGTGATAATGAACTACATAGCAACATTTTTTATTACCTATACTTACCTACATAATTATAAAGTTAAGAAACATTTAACTAAAAATCAATTATGCTTCCAATTGAATTCTACACATCACTAGACCAAGTCAGCTGATCGGTGTCAATAAACTACACACAAAAGAACAACTCGGTAAAAGATTTGTTTCCCGCCGCCGTTGCAGCGCCGTGATGTGCGTGTGTGCTAGGCGCACAGACACGTAATGGATAATGTTAATGACCCTCGTAGTGCTGTGACACGTTTGTTATGATTTTAATTTAATAAACTATCGAAATAAAAAAAATATTAAGCATTTTCAAAGTTATTGCTTTTGAGCTGAAACTTTGTACAGAGATTCTGGACCAGATACACTCTTCAACCCGTTTTTATGGATATACCCTTTCCGTAACACGCTGTATATACCGTATTTAATGCGTATATTTTCTTGCATATGCAATTATGCATGCATTTGCTTGACCTGCACAGTCACATAGGTATTACATTTGCGTATCATGTTCTACGTTCACGAGTAAACAAGGTCTAATGTCGAACATGTTTAATCCCAAATTAACGTTTTGTTTACATTACGTTGATAGCGTTGATTTTACATTTTTTTCATAATTCGGACGCTGTAACCCTCTTTGACCATGTGTAACCACAAAAAAACTCGATCTTTCATTGATCCTAAATTTATTTATTTAGGTATTTATTTAATCATTTAGGTACACACATATAAACGAACGAGATGAAAGGAACAGACAAATACGTAATTGTTTTGATAAAGTGGAGAAAATAGGAGATTTTGACGTGTGGGGTGTCACAATCATTATCGTCGTACCTAAGTATATTTGCCGAAGGAGCAGACTTAGTAATATTGGGTATGATATCGGCCTGGGCACCTGGCTTGTGACTGGCTTCAAGTAGCATCCATCAGCTCGTCCCGTAACGTGCAAGCAATGGGACACGCTGGACACGATATTAAGTATCCCATTGTTTGTGGAACAGCAACCTACTGCAACGCAGACCCCTCTTTTCAGAGAAGGAACGCATATCATCAAATCAATCTTTATTTCAGACAATGTTACACATTACAATGTAGGTACAGTCCATATTATCACAGAGAATACAGGGTGTGGCGATTAGGTTATCACATTAATTGGAGCCACGTATTCTACAATAGTATTTTAAGTAGACACAAATAAAATAATTAATAACTTATTAAGATTCTAGTCGTGGGACCTTTTTTTTCGTTTGAGTATCTAACAACATTCAACTTGATTTGTGATTATTTGGTAACAATACGTAAGTATGGCAGAAGAAAGGAGAGGTCTATACGTAGCAGTGGATTGATTCCGGGCTGAAATGATGATGGTAACAATAGCTTAAAACGTGTGTCGAATTGTTGATACCATCGCCCGACGCGTTTATAGTGCCTTATTATCAAGGTTGGTTTAATTTGTGCCAATTTTTAAGCTATTTAGGTATTTGGCTAGAAATTTTCTGTTTTCTATTTTTAGTAAAATTGTTTATTTTATTATTTTAACAGACTGATAACAACTTGTAATAACCACCTTACTGTTTTATGTGATAACCTAATCGCGAATCTGTATAAAGATAATAATTTTCAAAAAATGTATAAGTACGCTTGCTAGATGTTATTATGTTACTGAACTAGGATTTTAGACTAATGATCAAGAATTAAGACTCTTTGTCGAATAGCAAAGAGTCTTAATTATAAAAAAATACTAAGCATAAATGAAATACCTACATTTTCTACAAAATATAGGTAACCCAATGAAAATGAAGGATCAACCCTGTCACTTGGCACTCAAACGTGCTCCTAAACGTTGCCGGAACTATAGTCCCCTGAGTGGATCTCCGTGTGATTTTGCGCTACGAATAACATGGACACAAATCTAGTCTCTTAGTCATGTTGAGAGATTGAACAGGCCTTCGTCCGGATTCCGAAATATTATAGGATTTTGTATCGTGAGAATACGTGCCTGGTACCTAATCCTAACGAATGACCCCGCATGTTATGACTGATGACTGCTGCCTGTGATCTAAAATAGCATGCTCGAATGATTGAAACCAAAATAATGAATCATTTTTATTGTTATGAAAACTAACAGAGGCGAGGTGTATGAGGCTGTTAACATAGTACCTACATCAGGTTTTAGAAAAAAAAATACTTTATAGAGCAATCTTGGACTATACCCACAGTCCGTTCACAGTTATTTTACCTCTGACAGCAGCAATCGAAAAGCAACATTATTGTAACGAGGATAAAGATCACAATGATTTTGACAGACTTGTCAGTGGTAGCAACCCAATAGCAACCTTATTGTTACGAGATCAAAGATCACTGTGATATTGACTGAACATGACATGACATGACATGTAGTCTAAGGTCACTTATATACTCATAGGTACTGAGTGACAGTCTCTCTGAAGCTCGATGTGCCATATGAACACTCCGGTACAGTTAGTGCTATTCTGTAAAACAGCTCACCGTGAAAAATTAGGTGAAGTGAGCGAGCTGCCAATAGTGTCAATCCCTTTCATCGGATGGGATGACAGTTCACTAGAAACTCACGTCACCTAAGTTTTCACGGTGAGAATTTTACAGAATATATCGGCAGTACCGGACCTACCTAATGTATATTAGAGCCAGGCGGTCTACTCCGAAGTGGTTGATTGTCGTGTCGGCCGAATGTTCGGTCATTTTCTGATTCGAATATTGTTGTCCTACTGCGAATTAAAAAAACAAAAGGTAAAAAAAGGGTAAGGGTTCTAAAATGGTTCTGATTGGCACAGTTTGGTCGGGACCTATAGTCAATATAGGAAATGAAAGGTAGTAGAAAATGACCGAACATTCGGCCGATACGGTGGTTAACCGCTTCGGAGTAGACCCCCAAGAATTTGAGATAATTTTCAAGTTATGGAACAACAAACTAAATGTCATACCTACTTAACAAAGTTCAAATTCCATTGCAACCAAAAACTTGTTAGGACCTTATTGTTACAAAATGGTCACTCAAAAATCAACTTGGAATAGATTTCACTGAAGGACATAACTGATTAAGTGACGATGGAATATAAATGATCTGAGATTATGAACACTGAGGCTTCAAAGTTAAAATCGCTCTGTTCATTTTCTCCGCTTTAAGCACTACAGAAAGTACCTAATAAAAGGCGGGCTATTCAGGCCTAAGAAAAAAAATGAGGATTAGGTATATTTTGATGAATAGTGACTTAAAATTAAATGATCATGATTGACATACAAGTGAAACTAACGAAGTGGATTGGATTTCCTCGAAGCGTAGTTTCTGATTCTGAAGGATAAATAGAACAATAAACTCCACGTGTTTAGAAATTATCTATAGAAATGGGATTAAAACGCCTATTGTATAAGCCAATCGGTTGAATGAATATAGCTATTTATTACAAATTGTTCTCTTTTCGTTCAAAATGTATAACTAATCATGTCGTTGTGTAAGTGGTATATTATTTACGGCCCATTTTAATACATTGATTAGATAGATAGGTATATCCTGGCAATTTAGCGTAGGTGAGTTTGTTTAAGAGCCAGAAATATTTAATAACATAACCTTTTGGCTCATAAAGGTACGTAGAGAAGGATCTCCAAAATAACTGTCACTCAAACTTCCTGTCAGGTAGTATATATGCCGTGTTCATCGACGCGCAATGTTACAATGGATTCAAGTACCTACATGATTCTGAACCTCCCTTCGTTGAAATATTCCGTGAATATATATATATTTTTTGTTATCCTTCATTGTGTCCCACTGCTGGGCAAAGGCCTTCCCTTGTTTCTTCCAAACCTCCGTCAATTATTAAAAAAAAAATCTGTATAAAGTACCATACATTTTGACCGCGTAGATATTGCACATTACTATGAAACAGCTGTTTGTTTTTTTTAATAACCGACTTTAAGTTTCTACGCTAGTGGTCTAGAATCATGTGCTGAATTCATGGTTACAGTTTGCGTTTCGGTGTTCCTGCCACACTGTATTTATCTCTGAGCTTGATAAACACATTGGCGATCTCAGTCAGTAATTATAATACTAAGCCTGTTTATTCCCATCATCCACGTTTACGAAATTGAAGAACACCTAAGTCCCCGTGGTACCTTCCACGGACTACGGGAGGGACCAAGGCTCACACACGGAAAATATAAGACAGCTCACAAATTGATATTGGCATTTGCCCCTGGCATCTCATTAAGCTTTACTTGAATTTCGCAAAGCAATAAGAGCTTGCGATAAACGATTTAGATCGTTTATCGCAAGCTCATTTGCTGAATATTCGGCAATTCAGCAATTCTTCAACATTTATTTCTATTTTCAGCTGGGTGTTTGGCGACTTCCTGTGCAAAATGTACCAGTTCGTGCATTCTCTGAGCTACACGGCGTCAATATTCATCCTCGTGGTGATATGCACGGAGAGATACTTCGCTATTATACACCCCATCACTTGCAAACAGATCCTCACTTCGACGCGACTTCGGGTAAGGTTCAGTGTGTCACAGAGTCGCGAGCGGCGGACGGCGAACACGTCGCGGGGGAACGATTACATTTGAATTGACTTCCTCAATTCCCCGGGATAAGCCGGTGTTTTCTCAGAATAAATTGCTAGAGTATTATTCAGGTCGACAAATGCCGCACGTTTCACGCCACCTGCTCGCCGTAACGTCCTAGTATTGAAATATAAATAGGACAGGAGCTATAGTTATTTAACTTATCTCTATTTCAAAGATTATACTCATATTTCAGTTAAAGTTGAACTCAGAACTCTTCAAAATAAAAAGTGTTCTAAACTTCTATCCGTATCTTGTTAGATACGGATAGAAGTTTATACAACTGAGATATCGTAGTTAACTCTTACTGTTGTAAGAGTTAACTATGCTAGCTCAGTTGGTAGCAATTATTCTAGTTTCAAGTATTGCAGCCTTTACAATTTTGTGAGCAGAGCAGCGTGGTCCGCCGCGCCGTCTGGCTATACGAGTATAATCCAAATAGCGCTGTGGCGTTACTGTCGCGTAAATATTATAATTAGCAAGTTCGCCAGATTGACTATACTCAGTTTGAAAGCAAACTGGAAATCTGCAGATTCTGGAGCCAGCTTTTGAATAAATAATAAACTGATTAATATGTTAAAAGGCCTTAGTCAGTTAGTGGTGACGAAATGTTAAATTGGATTTAGTTTCAGTTAAAAAGTTTTGCTAAATTATGCGGCGGCCCAACTGTAAAACACTGTAATTTTCGGTTGACTGGTTAGTTTTAAACAGGGCAAAAATAGGAATAATTTAAAAAATACAGGATAGCACTTTATCGACCCCAAAAACTGAAACCATGAATTCATCACTTGATTCTAGACCCCCTGCTTAGAAATTTTTCGTTAGTTATCAAAAAAAATCTGTTGTTTTACAGAAAAGTGCGATATCTACGCCAAAATGTATGTATAAGTAACAGCAATTTTTTTTTGATTTCCTTCGAAAAATTTCAACTTAAGTAGGGTGTTTCAGAATCATGTAGTGAATCCATGGCAACAGGTTGGGCGTTGTATCCCTGCCACCCTGTTTGTTTAATTTGTGTACAAGTACAGAGAAACATACTCAGAATGATAATCCCTTTCATTTTAACAGCACAATTAAATCCATTGCTTCATAGCCTAGGAAATTTCGTCTCCTCGACAGCATATTTAAACACAGTGTATACAAATAAATAAACAAATAAACTGACAGAATGAAAATGGAATGACCATCCCGATCATTTCAAACTTTTCACGCGATTAATTCTGTTGATGAACAGTTGGTGATACTCGGCGTGTGGATTACGAGCGCAGCCTACAGCGCTCCCAAGTTCATCTGGGTGGAGACCATCACCAACGACCTCGGCGACGGCCACATGGAAACAATATGCATCTCCCATCGAAGGAAGTACAACTCGGAGCTGTTCGATATGGTGAACTTCGGGCTTCTCTACGTCACACCTTTATGTGTCATGACGGTGAGTGAATCCTGTTTAATATTCCTGTCATGCTGGGCAGCTGGGAGCATGCAGGGTTGTATATATATTGTAATTTAAACAGGGTTATTTTAAATTAGCTAGTTAAACTCCGCAGACGCGATAAAATAAAAAGATTGTTTGCTTTTTTTGAGAGGACAAAGGCCGCTGTTAGTGTTACTTGAAATTGTGAGTTGACGAAAACTGATTTCTTAAGTTTTATCGTGTTTAGACATCACGTCTGTGAAGTTTACACATAAAAACCAGATTTAGGAAATTTATATTTCAGATGACTACAATAACTGCGGTTGACGACCCCATAAAAAAAATCATCAAATTAATTTATTTTTTGGTTCTTTCACATTTGGGTATCGTACGTACCCATTGTTTAATTCCCATAGAAATAAGGATCAAACGTACGAATGAAAGTGTTTTAATTTTATCAACTGAAGTAACGACATTGTTTTTTACACGAAAATAACTTTTACATTGACGTCGACGTTACGACATCATTAACTATCCCTTTGTTGGCTTTTTATGGATCAGCAGGCTATGGCTGGGTTACAGCTAAGTCTATTATTAATAATAAATAATAATCCATCACTGAATACAGTTTGGCATTAGAAATTTAATGGCATATTTTTAATTATAATTAAAATTGTTAATGAAGGGATAAACTGCTTTTAAAGATAATTAATCAAGAGGTGTATTTGAAGATATTTTTGATGCATTAATGTATGTTTAATTATGATTTGAGTTCCATCACTGTATTAAAATAAGACTTGAAAATATCATTTTTTTTTTTACATTCTATACATAAATTATACATTGAATTCGCTTATCGTTGTGTGATCGCATAGTAAAATAAACCGCATCAAAATCTGTTGCGTAATTTAGAGGATAAACGCAACGGATTTTGATGCGGTTTTCACCATTATTTATAGAATTTATTCCGGAAGGGTTAGGTATATGTTTCATACATTTGTATTATACAGACATATATATGATAAAAAAACACGATTTCTCAAGCCGTGAAAACCGTGCGAAGCAGGGGTGCATATAATTATATCAGCCTATCATGTTCCCACTGCTGGGACACAGGCCTCCACTCTTCTAGGGAGTGGGCTATAATCTACCACGCGACCCCAGTGCGGGTTGGTAGATGTCACATGTCTTCGATTTTATGGTTCTAGGTCATGCCGGTTCTATAGAGTTTCAACTCTCGTGATGTTCATTTCATGTGCATAATTCCTTTTTCGTACTGACGTCACTGGTTGCGACCGACAGACGCAGATTGCGACAGATATTGGATACTAGACAGCTGTTACTGGACAAAGAGCTTAACAAGTGAAAATCGCCCAGATACAGCAACTTTCAATCAGCGTTCCATCTTTTATGAAAAGTAGCCAGATTCCCAGATATTAGTTTCTACATTTAACTTCGAAGGAACTGGATTTTAAGTCGAAAGTCAAAACTACTAATAAAATAAGGCGAGCAAGATAGCCTTTTTCCAACGCAGCTTCAGAAATGTGTAGGTTAAATTCAAGCCGCGGGGCAAATTTCTCTTTTTAGAGCTACATTTGCAATTTTTTGAAAATTTAAAATGTCACTTTGCTCGTGAAGGTTTCATTTATCAAATAAGTTTGCGAGTTTTCATAAATCACAACGATTTGAATTACGTAGGTATCTTTAGGATCTCTACATGTACGTACGTATACGTGTACGTGCATATGATATTCAAATAAATAAAATTGAAGTGTCTCTTTGTAATGTCAAAATAACAGTTTTTTACTAAACGGAAGTATACAAGGCACAAAAAAGACATTTGAATTTTTTTGTCTGTCTCTTTGTTTGTTCGGCTAATCTCTGAAACGGCTGGACCGATTCTGACTGGACTTTCACTGGGATATAGCTGATGTTATAAGGCGTAACAGGCTACTTTTTGTCCCGGTAGCACGTTCCCGTGGGATAAATTCCTACATCCACGCGGGCGAAGCCGTCGTAGAAGCTAGTTTATACTTCTTATCAAATAATATTTAAAGCTTTCATAAATCACGACGTTTGGAAATACGTATTTGAGCAACTTTTTAAAGGGAAAAATAATTTCAGTTCTAGTAGTTCTAGAAACAGTAAAATTATAAAATACGAGATCAACTTTGTAACTGAAGGTAGTTGATAAATTCGTTGCGATATTAATAGTGCGCTACCGTTTAATCTGGAGTTCGTTTGTACGTCAGCCGGTGAATATTTTAATACAGAAAACGGGATGTCCGTAAAGCAGAATTTTAATGATCGTGTGGGTGTTTGTTTGTTGGTATTCTGCGAGGATTTCCTCTCCGACTAACAAACTGCATTGGTGCTCGAATGATGCAGTCTTACATCAGCGCCAAGATCAGCGTTTATCATAACATGTTGATGTGTTAGAAAATAAATATTTTCTATTTGTTGTCTGATAAAATTTCATCGTCTGTATACTTCATTTCTGTATATTTTGAAAGGAGTTTTAATTAGTCTGATGATTGATTTACAATTTAACTTTAGGTATTAAAAAAAATGGAACTGGCCTCCCATTTTAGATTTTTGGGTAGGTATAGGACTTATGCTCATAGTTTCTTTGAAGGATAAAATCAGGAATGCAATTATCCGGAAATGAACCGGAGTTATCGGCACAGCTTACAGAATAAGCAAGCTGAAGTCGCAGTGGCCTGGCCATGTTTGTCGAAGGACATGTTTGTCGAAGGACAAACATGGCCAGCCCACTGCGTCTTCTGGAGAACAGACGACTTCTGGAGTGGAGATCGCGTATCGGCAAGCGTAGTGACTGGGACAGACTGGATGCAGAGGCCGGAGGAAGGAGTATTGTGGCGCAGCCTGGGAGAAGCCTATGTCCAGCAGTGGACTGCAATAGGCTGAGTTGATTGATTGATTAGAAGGACTTATGAAGCTATTTGCAGTAAGTAGTAAACTGTCTACACCAGAATTCAACCATCAGAAATAGAAATAAAGACACCACTTTGTGTTACCTAAATGAATGTGGGTGTTGTTGTATTTGAACACTCATTGCTGACAGGACTAGCCTAAAAATAACAATATTATTAACTATCTCAAGTAATACAGTATCTTAACAGACACTTATTTCAAGAAGTTTGCGAGTTGTCGCACAAAAAAATATTAGCCTCCCAACTTCGTCGTAATCAGGTAAATAGCGTCGTCGAAAGCCGTCTTTCCCCCTTCATATTATTCGTAAGCCTACATAAAATCCGTGTATCGTACAAACGACTAAAATAACCTTTAACGGTGTAATGTAATGGTAACTTCGCCTTTCGTACTAATGTAATAAAAACGTCGTCTTTGGCGCGAAAGGTGGACTTAAGAGGGGGAACAGGGCGTGCGGTTCTCCATACAAATGTATTCCCCCTTTTCTTCCTGAATAATGCTTTTACAGCAATTTTTTTTTTTTCATATAATCAAGATCTGCGGTAAACACGTCCCTGTCACTAACTTTTTTTCAGCAACTAATTAGTAAAGAAAATATGACCCTCTTAAAATTACAAAAAAATATTTTTACTGCCGTGAGTGATTAGAGGACTACCAGACAAATTCGAAAACTTTTTAACATAAAAAAAAAAATGTTAGGAGCCTAACCGTACTCTTTCTTAAAATGTTAATGTAAAAAATAATTGAATCGGCTCAGTTTTCGACGAGAAAAAAGGGAAATACGAAATGTCGATCTCGTCAAAATTTTTGTAATAGTTTAATTCGATCTGAGCTGTTTGGAGCTGCAGCTGTCCCTATCAAACACTACGGGGGCAGACTTGAGGTAAGGCGACGCCAATAGTTTCTTCAAATACCAATTTTTCAAATACAGCGACGCGCGACGTAATTTGGAAAACCCCAAAGGTTCCTGTAGTGGAACAATTCTTTGTTGAAATTGTTCTTCCTGAAACACGTCGTACCTACCATCACGTCGCGCCTGTCTGCGCAGGCCTAAGTGAAAATAAGTAGGTACTACGTTGAAAATGAAACTGTCTATCTTTATAGTAATAAAAATATAAACCTGGCTACTAAGTTTTCTACCTGCCTAGTTCGCTAATCGGTAAAAAAGAAAGATGGAGAGCGTCGATGATTAGGGTTATAACGAAATGTCGAGCTAGTCGATGTCGATATTTTATCGGGAATAAGTAGTTTTAGCCCAGACTTGTTTTAAAACAAAACATGTTGAGACTTATTAGGACGTTATATTGATCGAAGGGTATCGCAAGCATATTCCACCAGCGCCCATCCATCCACAAAGCTGAACTATGTATTATCGACTAGAGACCACAAGCTACGTATTGGAAAATTAAAAATAAATGTATTCCTCTATTCATCCGTGCATCCGCAATAAGCAATATAAACTGCCGATAGCATGGCATTTGTTCTCGCTCGGATATCTCTGCCTGCGTTCTATTCAGCTATTGTTCAAAATAATGACTTTAGCAAGCGGGAACGTTCTACTTTGACTTCGAATTTGAATAATCCCATTGATAAGTTTATCTCTGCGGTGTAGAAATATGTTCTTTTCTCTTGAAATTATTTTACTATCGTAAAATCGGGAAAATGTTCTATGCTGTGTACGCTAGTAATATATATGTCAATGGCTGTGAACCAACTATTTTAATTGGTATTGTTAATGTTTTGAGCTTGCCGCGGTTGTTCTGTGGATGGGTGACCATCTTTTCATACCGAGACCCTTCTGTGCCTCGGAAAGCACGTTAAGCCGTTGGTTCCGATCTTTGACAGTCGTTACGCGTAGGCAGAAGCCCGAAAGTCTGACCACCAGTCTTACTAAGGGGTATCGTATTACCCAGAACTGGGTTGTGGAGGTCAGATAGGCAGTAGCTCCAAAATACTGGTATTCAGCTGCATCCGGTTAGACTGGCTGGAAGTCGACCCCAACATAGTTAGGAAAAGGCTAGGCAGATGATGAATGTTTTAAACTTCAATTAAAGTGTCAAGGCTAGAATTGAGGCAGTTTGTTTATGATCTCTAACTTATTTTTTTTTCTTTAACTATAACAGTTTAAAACCAATTACAAAAATTAAACACACTGGATATACACTTGAGCAACCAAAAGAGAAAATATAAAATCATAAAGTTCAGTTACTAATTCTAAAACTTTCATAAATCCCTCTCACCGTATTTCTGACATGACGATAAAATCTTCGTCCATTCGTCCGCAAACAGATCGTTTCCCGATCACAACGGTTTACTTATTTGCTTGTGAAATCTTGAACATTTGGCGAAAAATATGAAATGTAAAGTTATTTCTCGGTTTGAATGGAGTGGACGAACCTTCGTGCCAATGTCAGCGGTGGACACTCGCCGCCAATCAATTAAAACTGAGAGAGGTTCCATTTGCACAAAAAATTTCCTATGATACAAGTAGCTCGGACGTTTCACCGAGTAGCTCCCAGAATTAGTAAAACTTCGTACGACGTGTTCCATATCGATCAAATCAGTCTATAATAGCTAGTTTCGTACCTTCTTTCGGACCTAGGTAGACCGAGAGTTTGGTAACGAACTAACTAGAAATAGCTAATCTTGGGAACGAAGTAGGTCACTTAGGTATTAGGTACCTGGTACACAGACCTGCACATAATATTTTAAAACTAATAAGCAGGGCAATTGCCTAACACATTATCAATCGGAATCGGTTTCATTTTGACAGTTCCACAACATTCATTGCGTTATTTACGTGTTGAGCAGACAAATTTTTCGAACTTATGAAGCTATGGATTAGCAATTTGCTTCAAAATGATTCAGATTCCGATTGATAGTGTGTTACGCAATTAGGGTGCAGGTTGTAAAATATGATTTTCTATTTCGTTAAGTACCTATGTACTCGTCGACAAGCCTACACTGTCCTCCCATACCTAGTACAATACGACCGACGTAACTTGGCGGGCCTGACCATAGACCACTTTCTCTCACTCGCACTCGCCTCATGTCACCATTTGGTTCCTAAAAATCTTACTGCGCAGCCTTCTGCGCAAAGTTCAGGCCCGCCAAGTTACGTCGGTCGTATTGTACCTCACAGTGTAGGTAATTAAAAAACATTGTACTTAAATGCCAATTATTTTTGAAACAGTAAGGCTGCGTTTTAACCAGAAATGGGCGAGGATGCGTAGCGAGGGATGTGCGTAAAACTAACCAATAACATCAATAGTTAGCTCAAGCTATGAAAATGAAGCGATGTTATTCGTTAGTTTCACTCACATCCCTCGCTACGCATCCTCGCTCATATCTGGTGGAAACGCAGCCTTAACGTGGAGTTTCTTGCTACTTCTTTATAGGAAACAACCTATAGGAACGATGCATCTAGCTTCTGTCGTTTCATAAGTCCTCATGTAGGTTTATGTGAAACTAGCTTCTACCCGCGACTTCGTCCGCGTGAAATTTCACCCTCCCCCTATTCACCCTCTTAGGGGTTGAATTTCGTAAAACCCTTTCTTAGTGGATACCTAGGTACTCTTCACAAAGAACGCACCTTCTAAATTTCATGTCTCTAGGACCAGCGGTATAGACTGTGCGTTGATATATCAGTATGTCAGAACTTTGAATTTTATATAATATATAGATTTTCGGTCTAAGTATAAATACCGAGTTTCGAGTTAATCGAACCGCGTTTTAAAATTCTTCCATACATATTTTGACACCCCCCAATCCCCCTTTAGGGGGTAGATTATAAAAACAAAAAATGCCAAACTTCATAATTTATCTAGATCAGTATTCGTGCCAAGTTTCAAGTTTATTAACCAAATGAATAAGATTTTTCGTATACACTGTATTTCACTGTACCACAGGGGTGCAATTTCGAAAAATCGTTTGGGGTATGTTCATTACCCGACTCAAAAATTATTTATACGAATTTTCGAGTTAATCAAGCCACGCAGTAAAACCCTCCCCTGTATAATTAACTACCCCCTTTTACCCCGTTAGGGGCGGATTTTTGAAAAACCCTGATACACGTTATTCTTTATTTTTGGTCTTAAGTATAAATACCGAGTTTCGAGGTAATCGGACCGCGTGTTAAAATTCTTCCATACAAATTTTGACACCCCTTAATCCACTTTTAGAGGGTAGTTTAGAAAAACCAAAAATGCCAAATTTCATAATTAACTTAGATATGTATTCGTGCTAAGTTTACAATGTTTATTAACTCAAGGAATAAGATTGTTCTTACAAACTTTCATCCCCTATTTAACTCCCCTAGGGGTTGAATTTCGAAAAATCTTCCTTATTCCTTGTCTAAATTATAAAGGGAACCTCTGTGCAAAATTTCAGCTCTCTAGGTCCAAGGGTTTGGGCTGGGCGTTGATGAGTCAGGCAATCAGTCAGTCAGGACTTTTCTTTTTATTTATAGATATATATATATATAGATTATAATATATATAGATAGATAGATAAAATCATTTGAATTTAGAATTCTGCCCAACACCGAGACGAACTATGCGCATTCTATTCTTTTTACCAATTAAGTAATATTCAGCAAATATACAACATAAATGTAAGGAACAGCTGAATTTATTTCGCGATTGTACGTTTGGTTCCATAGTAAAAGTTGTTTTCAACACACTTGCTCGTAAAGTGGCTCTTATTGAACCGCTTTTAGGTCCACAATGGAGTGTATTACGAACGCGTGCTTTTTCTTTACTTTAATCCACATGTTCTGTAATACCACAGATAACTATTTACTAGTCGGAGACGCGCGCTTTTTTAATCTCATCAAACCCTGCGTTCCGAATTGGGAAATAATCGATGTGTTCCGAATTGGGAAATAACCGAATTAGCGTGAGCGCGATAACGATAACGATGTCCCGTGAATCGTCATAGATGACGTCATGACATTCGCCATCTTGCCAAAAATGACAGTGTGTGTATGAGGTTGTGTCAGTGTGTGTTTTGTTTTGAGTTGCATCATCTTTAAATTAAACTAACGTGGCATTTTTGAAATTGTGCTTCTGGCTGACAGTCGCCACCTAACCAAAGAAGAAGAACTGAAGAAGAAATGTGGTGTTTATACAAAGAAATACTGTAATAATATCTTTTTTACATTGTGTAAGCACTGTCATGTGAGCGCGTTCACGAGTGTTCCGAATTGTTGCCAGCTCTCAGCAGTCATAATAGTAATATCTAAATCGGAACGCATGTGAGATGATGCATGGACGTAATATTACGTCCATGGAGATGATGTGAGCGCTGTGATGTGAGCGATTATAGCTAATTCGGAAAGCGCCCAAAGAGACTTCATGCCGAAAGAAAAAATCCGCGGGCTATATTTCAATTTTTTTTAAAATAGTCTGTATTGTCCTTGGTCGCAAAATGAACTCGCAGGGGACCACAGACAATTTAAGGTGAATGCGCAGTGGTAGACCGCGAAATTCTTAGGTTTTTTGCAATTTTCAGGTTTGTGTTTATTATATTTTTTCTATAGGCTGTATCGGTTTTGTCTGTGCCATACATTAATATATTTAAAATGAGTCAATGTTGCGCGCGCATCGCTAGTGCTGGCTAACACGGCGCGCGGGAAAACAAAACCAGCGCGCCATTTTCCATACAAGTTAATATTTAACAATACAAGTCTGTTTTTTTTCCTCGCAAGTGTGTTGAAAAACGTCGTATGAAACGCGTGTGCATTAATCAATATACACTCGGCTTTCTTATCGCTCTCGCCTGCGGCTCGCGCGATAATATCGCCTCGTGCATAATGATCAACATAGCACACATGTATCATAATGTACTATTATAATGATGAGTATAATGACATCTTATGAGGTTGTTGGTGTTTTTCTAATAACCCTGTATACCTAGACGATAAATTATATGACGTAAATTACGTTGTTTGATGTCTGATGCGGTTAGAGCTTCTAATTTATTCGTCTTACCATGTATGTACCTAATATTCAGGAAATATATTACCTACGTTGTTTGATATTGGATGCGGTTGGAGCTTTAAACCACAAACCATGTTCTACCGCCAAACCATGACAGCTTAAACAAAATAACAAAGTGGGTAGGTAACATTCAAACCGACACGTGTACCTAAGTACGCAAAACTTTTAGGGCCGAATTCCAGAATGATGCTCAGCCATGAATGTCGTTGTAAAACTGGCAGATTTGATACTTATCTCGAAATATGTAAATCTAGTTTTAGATCGAGATTCATGAATGGGTTTTGTTCTAAAATACACACCTCGGTCTGTAAAGGGAGGCAGATTTGATGTGCCTGCCACCCCGTGCAGACTCATGTATTGGGGATTTAATACATGATTCTGAATTCTCCTACGATGAATATTTCATCGGTTATAAAAAAAAATAGCTGTTCCATACATTTTGACCTCGTTGGTATTAAACCTTTCTATGAACCAGTTGTTTTTTTTTATAACCGACGAACTAGTGGGAATCATGGCCTGTATTCATGGTTTCAGTTTGCGTGTCGATGTCCCTACCACCCTGTATACCTACATTGTTATTTTTAGTAATATAGAGAAAAATCAACCCGATAATAATTAAAAAAAAACGACTGAGTTCGATTCAAATTCTAATTAAATTATTTTCAGGATTGCACTATGCTGAAAACCACAACCTATCCATTATACATATTTTACGGTTTCGTATAACTTTATTATCTACTGCCTATTCTCGAATAAAACAAAGATTAAAGATAAGATATTTCGATTAAGATTAAGATACCTTGCAATCGCTTTTATTTCTTTTCTAAGAATCAAAAGTTTAAGTAACAGAACAGTGGATAAGTAGGTACTCGTGGATTATTTTTACAATCCGAGAGTAGTCTTTACGTAACTGTTAAAGCTGGATTATTTCTTGCTAACAAGTAATTATGCGAGTAAGTGGTCTAACAAAAATGAGCTAAGGATGTATCGATTGAAGAATAACAAAACAGCTTACCACGTGAACGTTCAAACTTTTAAGTGGCTCTATATCAAGCTTTAAATTCGTTTGTATTTTCAATTACTGTCAGTAACAGATAAGTGCTTGTCCAAATCAAGGTGTTCGCTTGTCCGCACTTTGTACAGTACATAACTGAGGTGCTTAAGTGGTGCGGTCCCTCCCACAAACAATGGGGCACTTAATATCGTGTACGCTACAGGAATTGATGGAAGCTACTGAAGGTGTCAAGCTCGTAGCCAAATTCTGGGCTGACTGTAGGTATATAGATTGCCATATAGGCATAGACACGCTAAGAAGAAGAGACGCTCAGAGTAGGTATGTGGAAACGCGCGTAATAAACACGTGCAAGTGGACTCGCCGTGCTGGTTCCAAATATCTCCATTGGGTGCGTGTCGTACATGTACGCGCGTATTCGTACGTGTGTAAAGCGTTAAATCGGGCGGCAAAAGTGAATTCCACTATCCGAACACTATGTATACTTAATGAAATTAAATGTAGCAAACAAAGTCACATAAATACACGTTGGGTTCGGAGCCCCTAAACATAAATTGATTTGTCAGTTTATCGAACATAATGTGAAACCATTTCCTTTCATCAACAAGTTATGCAATGAGGTCACGTACAACCATTATAATAATAGGTATACCTACCCAAATACCCACATAATATGCTATGGTCGCCTTGTTTTGCATGTACAGTCAACCAAGGAGATAAGTATGCAGGATCTTCGGATATAGTTACAAACCCATGGATGTTCTCGAATAAAATTTTATTTTATTAATAGAAAACAAACAGCTCATATTTTATCAAATTAAATTTCAGTCGACAACATCCATCGATTTCTCATCGGTTTACCTACAATACAAAAATACCTTTCGATATTATGTTCTTTAAACTTAAATAAAACAAAGTTGGGTTAGTTACATCTTATAGAACTCAAGAACGGCTGGACCCATTTTTGTGAACTTTGATTTGTTGGATTTGTCTCCACCCCGAATAGCAGAATGACTATTAAAACGAGAAAATTCACGAAAAAAAAAATAAGATGTTTAATTATTTTTGTCATAGGTACATTCGTTCTTATTGATTCTGATGAGGCGGCGAGAAGTTTGCCGGGTCAGCTAGTTTAAGATAAGATTTAAAGCTTTGAAATAAAACAAGCTTAGGTAAAGGTTATGGATAAACTCGGCCTATTGGCTTGGCTTTATTTTAAAGGAAACTTTGATAACCTCTGTAAGGTTACAGACCTTACAGACCTACCCTTTAGTTCAAGCTCAAAGCTTATATACAATGTTTTCTAGTTGTCCCAGTAGCCTTACCTTACTTGTTGAGGACAATAGATAGGTAGGTATTATAAAAGTGTGGGGGCAGAGTTGGCCCAGTGTTAACGGCCGCGACTTACGAGTTGTAGGTCGTAGGCTCGAACCAGAGGGTCTACTCCGAAGCGGTTAACCACTGTATCGGCCGAATGTTCGGTCATTTTCTGATTTGAATATTGTTGTCCTACTACGAATTTAAAAAAAAAAGGTAAAAAAAGGATTAAGGGTTCTAACAAGGTTCGGATTGGCACAGTTTGGTCGGGACCAATAGTCAATATAGGAAATTAATGGTAGTAGAAAATGACCGAACATTCGGCCGATACAGTGGTTAACCGCTTCGGAGTAGACCCCCTGGTCAGGTGCTTTACTTTGTGTAAATAATTTCATCACCGCTGCTCTCAAAACGGTGAAGTAAAACACCGCGAGTAAACTAGCACGTCCTAAAATAAAAACAATTGGAAGACATTGGCATCTGTCAACCCGCACTGGACCCGCGTGGTGGATTACGGCCCAGTCCCTCACACTGAGAGGAGGCTTATGTCCCAGCAGTGGGAACAATTTAGGCTGATTATGAATATTATGATAAAAGGTTGTGGACTGACCTTTAAGCATTATTCGAAAACTTACCTACAGTCTATTAGTCAGATCAGGTTTTCAAAGTTTTCTAGTTATCCCAGTAGCGTTACCCACTAATAAAATTGCTTTTCAGCTTAGATAAATTTTACGTATGGGGTTGGGAGCAATAGGACCGTGACATTCCGCCCTACCAATGATTAAATTTACTCTCGAGGCCAACATTAAAACGTAACTCTCGGGATACGAAAGTATTTGAATAAAATGCTGCTCGTTTTAGGTTTTAAATACGAGTGCTCGAAACTTCAGGAAAATTATTAAATAGACCTAATGTACCGTTCTGATATAGGAGGAACATTTGTTTTATTTCAAGTCGTTTTCATGGAGGACTGGTATACTCGTTATACAACATTATTTTTAGTAAGTATATGCGAATCCCGAAACACGTGTCTAGTATTTCTATCTAAAGAATCTACGAGTATGTACAAATTTTCAAAACTGTATCATGAAAAATCACAAATTTATAAGCTTGTTAAGTTACCTGTTTGTCAATTGTCCGTACAAAAACATGTTCACCCGCACCGCTCGCACCGCGCCGTCATTGATAATAGTACCTAGGTACCTAACCGTTCAGCGCGGAGATTGGATAACCTACTTAGTGTCGCTCGGTGTCAAACTTTTAACCTTTTTTAAATATTTTTGGGACAAAATATAACATGGGGTAAAAATTATTGGAATCGATTCAGCTAAGTACTTATTCTGAACAAACTATATTCGGGTTTCGCATATACTAAAAATAACTTTGTATACTAGCCAACGCAACACCACGTACAATGTTTTATTCAGGATATGGACCACAGCGCAAAAAGAACCCCAATCCACTTACTTATTTTCTGCGCGTTGCAACTGTGTTCTCACTTTTCTGCAGGTTCTAGATTCACATATATACTCGTATACCTACTCGTAAATGTATTTTATTAGGGGTGCTACACATATGTTTCGGTCACATTCGATTCAGCAGTATATGTTTAACAACGAAGCCAACCCAAATAGTTGCTACACATATTCGGCTTTCATTCGGCTCGTTCGTGCCGATCGGCAAATGTCGTTCGGCATCTCAGCATCATGGCATAATCAGCCTGTAATGTTCCCGGACTTCTATCGGTAAGAGGGAGTGGGCCGTATTCCACCACGCGTAGATATCAATTTTTGGTTCTAAGACGTCCCGGTTTCCGTACGTTCGGCACCTACCGTCGCTTAATCATGTTCGGGTCGGCATGGCATAATTCCAGCTAAGCCGAGCGGCTCTTTCCCGCAGATATAATCTACAACTATACTAATCTATTCTTAATATTATAAAGAAGTGAAAGTGAGTCTGTATTTAAGGGGTAATCTTCCGAACTCAGTAGTTCAAATTCCTTATTTTATCGGAATCGGATCCAATTCCGATGAAATAAGAAATTTGACGCGGACGAAGTCGCGGGCAGAAGCTAGTACATTATATACCAATTCGAATTTTTCCGCCTGCTATGTCGAATCATATTTACCGAGTCGAATATGGTGAGTAGCACCCCCTACACATTTGAATCATACCGAGCCGAATATGTGAGTATCACCCCCTACACATTTTGCTGGCAATTGCCCTGATAATAACGTTATCCTTTTATCAGTATCATAATCACATCACGTCAAACGCGTCCACGTCTATGTTCCGCCAAATAGCCGTAATAAAGGGTAATAAATATTGCGATAATCACGATGCGAGATATACGAATTAGTGATCGTAATTTTATTTAGGTTAGCTTCAATATATTGACAGATAGGAAGGAGGACCGGATGCTCATACTCATGAACAAAAGATAACATCTCACGTGAATTCACACAGTCCGCCATTTTCTTTTTGTTCAACTCTCGTGTAATAGGAGCATGTCTTTTGCCATTACTTAAGTGTGCATACACACGAGAGGCACGCGTCAAACGCAGAAGCAATATTTGCCACCGTACCGTGCCGCTCGTATATTTGAGCACCGTACACGAGCGGCACGTTGTTGACGACAACCGCCGACGCATGTCGACGTCTGAAGTTGCCTCTAGCGTTGACGCGTGGCGCTATACGGTGCTCAAATATATCAAATATTCAATTGCTTCTGCGCTTGATGCGTGCCTCTCGTGTATATGCACACTAAGGCGCTGACGGCCGTCGGGCGTGCTTCGGCAGCCCGAAGGACGCTTTGGAATGAGGAGACATGCCGCGGCATGCATGCTGAACTATGGTGAGCATGCCGCGTCACGTCGTGGCATCCCGGAGAAAGCCCAACCACTCAATATTCAACCAGTTTTGCTCTGCGGGATCCAAAGTTTGTTGTGTCCTTATGATTGACTGGACTTTAAACCTTATTTCAATTATTTTAGCTGTTATAATCCTGTAACCTATGTGACTCGCGGAACGCGGTGGCACGCCGCGGCAATCCGTGGAATGAAACGACATGACACTACATGCCGTGGCCTCCCGCGGCATGCCACGACGTGCCGCGGTATGGTTGTATCGAAATAAAGTAATATGAATGCTAAACTCATTGAAATAAAGATAAAAAGAGCTTGATCAGAAATAAAATCCTTTACCGTACCCTGCCGTGCCGCGATGCCTCAGTCAGCACCGGTCCTAACTGTGCCCAATAGGCAAAACATATAGAAACCAAGCCGCTACTGAAAAATTCCTAGAAGGATAACCCTATACGTGCCCGACCTCGGCTTCGTACCCGTATCGTATCTTGTTGAGCGCAAACCGTCAAAGTCAAGCGTCCAGTCATTTACTGGTACTATCATATTCATTTTTTTAAATGTTAAAATGGATTTAGCGTTGAAATAATACAGTTTGTTGCCGAAAAGGACACTTAATCGTTAATTATAATACAATAAACACACTAGACTCCTTTTTGGCAACAAACTATATTATTTCAATGTTAAAATTGCTTTTAAAGTTTCGTCCTGATTCACACCTGCATCCCTATTTAGCCCGTTTGACGGTAGGTTTGCACAAATACTTTTACACGTCAATCATATTTTTTTTTAACTAGATGAGGTCGGCGTTTCCTATCTGACTACCCCTAGAAGAAAGGCCGAAACAAACTCAGAGATCACAGTCTCTTTTAAAGTCCAGACATAATCTTGGTCAGGTTATAATATGAAGACCATGTAGATCGATGTCTGAGGTCGTCTTTTGAGGAAAGAACCACACAGATTGAAAGGACCTGTCCAGTCAATGCACGCATTTGTCAGAAATCGTAATTGTATGTAGTTTTGATATTCAAAAGGTGCTGATTCTCCACCTAATTTGAATTACTTTTGATTTTGAGTTAATCAACAGATTTTTCATAATATCATGTCTAATCTTCTCTCAGGTAGGTAGGTAATTATGCGTGATGTAGGTCTGGAGATTTATTTTATTACATATTTTAAATTAATAATAAATAAATAAACACAGTATCAGTCTGCACTCGATGCCTCAAACACAAACAAGAATGCAAACCAATATTTTTAGGCCGACGAGCAAACATGTTGTGTGGAAATTGGTTGTCATAGTATATGGTATGGTATGGGTCATGCGTTACGGAGAAATGAGGAAAATGTCGTGAGGAGAGTTTTGATTATGGATGTCGATGGCTATAAGAGTAGGAGAAGACCAGAGAAACGATGGATGGAATGTGTGAATGATGATAATTATTATGGTTAGAAAGGGGGTGACTACCGAGATGACGACTAATAGAGAAGTAGGTACATGGTAGAAAAAGACATGTTGCGCTGATCTCAAATAAATTGGTTTAAGGGCAGGAGAACAATGAGCAAACATATTAACATCGGTACAATGAAAGTCAATTCCATCCCGGTTTTTCCACTTACGTTTTAAATTTATATGTGAAAAATAATATGTAAATCACGAACAGACAAACATTTCTGCGGTAATTCGTTATTCGAAAGATAAATGAAAGCAATTGTTTTTTAAAGTCTGGTAGGTACGTTTTTTGAACAATGTTCTTCTGTTCGGAAAAATAAAGCTCCTAGCGGTTTGCATGTTGTGTCACTTTCCGGGTGTTTTGTTAACGGTGTGCAGTGGTTGTATCGGATTTGTAAAAGAAATTGAATTATTTATGTTTAGCATCTTTGCAGTTATTTTTAAATATCAGCGACTCTATTAGGTATGTAAATATTTCACCGTGAAAACTTAGGTGAAGAAATTCCACAGTTTTGACAGCTTATATTCCGCTCGCTTCACTTAAGTTGTCACGGTTTTTTCAATTATCTCAATATTTACAGAATAAATCAACAGGCAACGCTATCTATTTCAGTCGAATTTTTACAGTGACATGTGCATGTGTCAGTGGCGTGTGTATTATGCAGTTATTCAATTCATGATGTTCACTCATGAATTGAAAATGTACATTATGTTTATCTCGGCAATAGGATTCTAGTGCCGAGACATTCTACTTGTACCTATATAGGTACAGACGCCAGCATATCAAGCAACCCGAACTGTCAAATTTTCCCAATCAACTTAGAACCTTATACTTTAGCGATAAAGTTGAAAATCTATTATAGAAATTTAACAAATTGATGTGCTGGCGTCTGTACATATGCCGGGTTCGTTAATGGATTGGCAATCTTAGATTGTATTGTTATGTCTTATACGTTTAGGAAGTTTGTCGCCAGGACGAACGACGAGGACGAAATAGGAACCAGTTTCACAAAATACAGATAGTACAGAAAGCAATCTACATACAAAGTGCGCTCGAGCAACGCACACATAGACACCGCTCACGGACACGTTATCTCGGAGTATCTTGGAGTAGTGCGAGCGCGGGTGCCATCCGCTTGAGACACGCGTCTGTGAAGTGCAAAAATGGAGCAACAAAAAATGCCTAAGTATCTAAGCTCGATTAAATAAACCCCAAAATTAATTTAATTAATAGAAAATAAACAGCTCATTTATCAAATTAAATTTCAGTCGACAACATCCATCGGTTTCTTACTAAACCTCAACTATATCCGACGATCCTGCATACTTATCTCTTTTGTTGACTGTACATACATGTGATTGCCTTCTGTACTCTCTGTATTTTGTGCCAATTTCTCGCCGGAAATTATAGTCTAGAAATAATTGACGTGACTAACACTCGTTTGTTTTCATAAAACGATAAATCTTCGTAGGCATTTCTTAGGTACTTACCAGTTTATTTTGATATAATTTAATTCTAAATTAAGTTAGTACTTACCAAATTATATTTTGGCTGTTTTATTTTACTTGAGCTGTAAAATATGGTATCAATTTAAAAGATTCAATAAAGTGAGAGATTCTATTGAATCTCTCACTTTATAAAATAAAGTAAATGAGATCGGACCAGATTTTTTATTGCTTTCAGACAGGAGCTTACTTAATTTGTTCCTGGAATATTTTACTTGTATTTGTTACTTTGCGTACCTATACCTATAAATTTTAACTATATAATAATTTAACTTTTTAGTAAATAATAATATAATAAAATATACTAATAATAAACAACTCCTCTTAACATTAATACTTCGTAAAAAAAAAAAAAAACACCACACACGCTACATTGACTTGGCTTGGGCCCGTTAATGTAGCTTTAACTAGCCAAAGAGCTAAGAAACAAAATTCGTTTACCAAAAATAGTAATAATAAATTAATACACGATACTAATAATATAATATACTATAATATTTCAATTACAATCATATAATTGTAATTTATGAATCTGCTAAGCTAAAATATAAAAGATTTTTTCGTAGTTACATCTACACACATTACTTAATGACTGTCATACTGAATTTTGACAGTTAATTATTTCGACACGGTCCCGATTTCGAAAAACAATAGTTCGACTACTCATTGCTTATAGAATATAATTTATCAATCTGATAAGCTAAAATATAAAAGTTTTTTTCGTAGTTACTTACATCTACACACATTACTTATGAATGTTATACTGAATTTCGACAGTTAATTATTTCGACACGGTCCCAATTTCGAAAAACAATAGTTCGATTATTCATTGCTTCGGCAGAACATATATTCGAAGTAGGTCATCAACATCCCATTTATTTGTGGTTGGCGCGGTACTTATGTATTTTTCTATCATAGCTCATAGGTCACATCTCTAATAGCCTACATCTCAGGATCCCTCTTTTTCTGACAATATAATTAACCACACAATACGTTCATCGTTTCTTTGGACTACCCGGTACTATATATATATTCAGATAATAAGTACCTATTTACATATATTTATTATTCCTCAAGCACCGCGCGTATCCTATGTAACACGCTACAATAGAAAATCAATTGTGTCTCATTATTAGCGAAGCTTGAGAGGTCACAATCTCTCTAGTTAGTAAATAAGCCGCCATGATTTAATTTAGCAAGCAATTTTAAATTATTCTAACGAGGTTTTCGTTTGAATAATTTATAATTGCTTGCTTATATTACGATGATTCTTTCAAACACACGCTTGTTAACCACAGAACTCCGCTTCATTAACTAATAACTATTTTAAATGTTTACCGCAAATCGACACTAATTAGTTAAGTTTTTGGTCGGTGATTGGCCACAAATTATTAAGGCTTTAAATGGCTGAGTGCTCACTGACAACTGAAACTCGACTGAGTAACTATAATACTTATATTAATATTAATTTGCAGCTGACTTTTCGGTGTTACAATAATAACTAGATTATGAAACACTCATTAGCATTACCGATAGGTATTCAAGGAACCCATATAGCTTTCGGCAAAGAAAAAATATGCCTTTCCTGTGTCAAAGGACGTCTTAAAGGTGATCAAAGGTTAATCCATTTGACCACCACGGGGAAGGGGATTAGGATAGCTAATAATTATTAATGAGCCATGATGCACTAATTTTGGATGGTAGGATGAATATCTATGAACCGTACCAGTAGAGCTTTTTGTGAACGACCTCGTCAGGTGAAAAGAAGTAAATAGTAGGTAGGACTATCACCATGCTTATTAATGTTGCAAGGAACCTTGCTGTTTTCAGAACTGGGGGTATGGGACTCGGGGCTTGAGATACTGAAGAGCAGTGGTGGCTCAGTGGTAACGGCCCAGACTTACGATTTGTAGGTCGCGGCTTCGAACCCAGACAGGCGCTTTACTTTGGGTAAATTATTTCATCACCACTGCTCTGAAAACGGACACGTGAGGACACCGGCATGTCCTAGAACCACAAATTTGAAGGCAGGTAACATCCGCCAACCAGCACTGGGCCTGCGTGGTGACTTACGGCGTACTTCCCTCTCATTGAGAGGAGGCCTGAGTTCCAGCTGTGCGATTATACATGAGATATTTCAGCTTTGTCTCTAGGATAGTAATGTTCTGGTATTTCTCCATTGGTGGCAATGTCGCTATCGGGTGGGCCCTGTTTGCCACTCAAAATCATTAAACAACCGTTTCAATAATATTATAAACCTATAAACTTTTATTAAGTACTTTATAAAATATCAACAATACCATGCTTTTAGTGTTGTTTAACTTCAGACTAATTAACATATTAGGTCCCTAATGCTCTATTTTCGTCCCATGGCATTTATTAATAAATGGTATGACTGCGAGGCTTGAGTGACGAAACTTGGGAAATCATGTCGTAAGAACTTTTATCATTAGACGACTCATGATTCCCTTCGTTATTTAGTTCGTTGTTGTGCCTACTCACGTTTCACTCATTAATTCGGAGATTCCGTGATAATGAACAAAATAGGCGTAGGTTGAAACAATCCCTAATTTCCTCTGTAAGTTTTACTGTGAAAAATCCTGAAAAATTAAATACATATTAATGGGAAACGTATCGATAAAAAAAATGGCCAAGCGTGAGTCGGACTCGCACACAAGGGTTCCGTACCACAAGGCAAAAATACCGAAAAAACACGTCTGTTGTATGGGAGCCCCCCTTAAACATTTATTTTATTTTGTTTTTAGTGTTTGTTGTTATAGCGGCAACAGAAATACATAATATGTGTATATTTCAACTGTCTAGCTATCGCGGTTCTTGAGATACAGCCTGGTGACAGACAGACGGACGGACGGACAGACAGCAAAGTCTTAGTAATAGGGTCCCGTTTTTACCCTTTGGGTACGGAACCCTACAAAGAACAGCAAAGTGATCTCTTTTATTATTTTCATTAACATGTTTTTTCTATCACCAGATAAATCGATCGTGTTACTCGGAGAACCTTAGAGTTACGATTGCTAGTATTGCCTTAGCCTGATGTACAGACGGCACATCAAGCTACTACAATCTGTCAAATTTCTTTAATAGATTTTCAACTTTATCGCTAAAACATAAGGTTCAAAGTTGATTGGGAAAATTTTACAGTTTCGGGTAGCTTGATGTCTGTACTTTGAACGCCCGGGGATCACGTAACAATAGATAATATAATTTAATTAACTATGTTTCATTAGGGCTGTAATGCGGAAGCAGTGATTGTTTTGTTGTGTGTGTTTGTGTAATTGTTGCTGTAATTGTATCACTCACCAGACCGACGTGGCAGGGATGCCACGTCGGTCTGGTGATTTCTAGCGCTACTACTGAGCACGAGTTCCTGGGTTCGGTTCCCAGGTCAGCCGAAGTGTTATTGGGTTTTCCCATCAGGTATTTCGCAGGCTACTGCCGTTCACAAATCCAGACTCCGGGCTGCTAAGCCCGGAGTCTGGATTTGTGAACGGTTGATGACAATAGGCTCGTCCCTTATTACTGGGGAAATGTGTGTGTACTATGTACAGTCACGACCATAAATATCTTACAGTAACGCAAGATTAAAAACCGGTTTTCTCCTAAATTACTGATAGAAATCTTGTGGTATTATAAACATACTCGTACCTAGTATTCTCGAAACCATACATTTATGGAAATTCTACCCTTTGTGTTTGCATGAGCAAGGTCGACGTTACAGGGGGTTAAAGTTCTACGGTAGATATACAGCTAGTTGTTATGACAACCCCAGATACACCTTACACATAATTCACTTGATGTAAGTCAGTTGGAAAATTGGATCTGGAAATTAATTAGCAAATATAATGTTGTCACTGCTGGGACACAGGCCTCCTTTTTTCGAGAGGGAGTTGTCTTCGAACTTTTGGCTCTAGTACACTTCCTCACGATGTTTTCCTTCACAGTTTTGAAAGCAGTTGTGATGAAATTGAGTAAAGCGCCTGCCTGGGTTCGAACCCACGACCTACCTACTCGTAAGTTGGCGCCGTTATTACTGGGCCACCACTGCTCTAAAACTGACCGAAACTAACTTGCGTAACTTACTAATTACCTTTGGCCGCCGTCTTCATTAGTGTTTGGGTCAACTAAGATTACCTTAACTTTACTACCAGGGGAGTAAAGTTTAATTATCAAAGATAATTAATGAGTATCTATAACACATCCCTATTAGAAACAATTAATAAGTTCCTGTCTACACACGTTCTGTAAAACATCATCAATCCTCGCTTTACTGACTCAGCTATGACATCGACATACGTTGGCATTAATTTGTAACTCTTTGCTAAGATGTCTCCTGCCTGCATGAAGGGTACTGTCGGTTGCACGTCAATGCTAACAAAACCTGAATAACCTGGCCTCTTTGCTCTCGCACGTACGGGTGATTTTTTGTGGCGTACTGGATATTCAACCCACTGCTTAGTGCCGACAGTTGAAAATCCAACAGTGAATTTTTTTGACGCGATAGGATGCACTCTGTTGTATTCGCAATGCTCGGCTGAACACCGTAAGTTAAAAATCCAGTGCACGATATAAGAGTAGGTATGCATACCTGGGCTTAGCCAACGTTCACTCGGACGAAAAATATCGCGGTGGGATTTTTACACACATTTTAGCGAATAAAGTGCATCCCAGCGCGTCATTAAAACAAACTGTTGGATTTTCAACTCTCCGCGCTAGGCAGTGCGACAAAAATTGTGTGCGTGAAAAAAAATCGCCACGGGCAAAACGAACTTTAAAACGTACTACGCTAGGTAGCACTAGGTCGACTGTACTCAACTGTACACCTCTGCCTAACCCTTTGGAGTATACAGGCGTGATATTATATTATGTTATCTGTGGAGTAAAATGATTCGATTGGATACTAGCTCGACCTGCTACACGAGGTTAGTACCTACACACAAGCTGGGATAGCATGGTGAGGTCTCTACTAGCTCAAAATAAAACCCCATCCTATTAAACTATCACACTAGCATAAAAAAATTCTCACTAGCTAACAAGCCTAAAATGAGGGTAGTTCTGTATACGGAGTTACTAACTTGCTAACTTACCAGCACCATTTTTCATCAGTATCGTCTAACTGATTACGCAATTATAGCCTTTTGAAGCGCTTAAGCGTCTCAAACAGAGTGCAGTTAGTTTCACACGATAGAGGAGTCACGCAATACGAAAGTCGTAAAGTAAAGCAAACTGCGATCGAAACGAAGCAAACTAGTCTCAATCGTTTGCCGAAAATGTGTTACGGAATTAGGCTGCCGGCTGCCGGAAATAAGGCTGAAACTCAGGCGCCTTTCAGGTTTTCTTACACTCTTGTTTCAGCACCAAAGCTCATGTTTTTATGTTCGGGTTGTACATATACGTTTAGCACCTCGTCCGCTCGTTCTAATAAAGTTATAGTTGTAGTCACTTTAATAAAGATTTGAAACCGTTCGAATGTTAAACAGTTGTTCCATTTATATAATATCCAAATCCTATTAAGCTTCAACTACCAATTGCAGTTACCTCGCATTTGTTTACAGAACTAAACTCGAATGTAAAATTCTCCAAGCTTTTTTTAAAAACAATTTGCTGATACACGTGTTTGTGTAAAGCGAGGTCAGACCGTTCTAATCTGTGTTAAGGGGCAAATATGATAATTACATTTAGCGAAAACGTTTTAATGTAATGGTTTAATCACGATAATGCAATGTGATCCCATTGTATCAAGATCATACATACATAAACTCACTACGCACATGACCTTTCTTAAGAACATCACCAATAAGAACATCACCAATAAGAACATCACCACTAAGAACATCACCAATAAGAACATCACCAATAAGAACATCACCACTAAGAACATCACCAATAAGGCTATATGACTATATGTCGTCCTAGGGCGTCCTTTCCACTCGTATGTAAAGATGCCAGCACATCAAGCTACTACAATCTGTCAATTTTATTTAATAGATTTTCAACTTTATCACTAAAACATAAGGTTCAAAGTTGATTGGGAAAATTTGACAGTTTCGGGTAGCTTGATGTGCTGGCGTCTGTACCTTGTACCTAAGTTTTTTTTGTTAGTCACCCTTCATTCATCCTCTTAACATGATCTAAGCATACTTTTTTGAATCTTTGTCACTACCTACATATCTTCTTTTAAACAAGATCATGTTGTGACAATTTTTTCTTCATAATCATCTATTTCCATAGCTGTGTAGGCCTTCACGACAATCAAGGGTTTTTTTAGGAAGGAATTTTCAAGTCCAAATGCCAAGTCGGTATAGCAATCCTTTAAGGTGCCACTAGTTGATATTTTTTCCATACAAATTTCGGGAGAGTATTACTCCACTGTTTGACATTGTGCATCCAAAGTTAAACATGATATCCTTTTGTATTATTATTAATGTTGTCTGTACGGAAACAGAATAGTAAAATAAAAACCCATTAAAAAGTTATGAGCCAACAAAGATTCGTTTTTCTCGCTATTTTTAACGTAACTTTGGGTGCTAATAAGTAACAAAAGAACTGTAAAATCTTCAAAACCAAGTCCGTACCGACAAATCACATTTATCGAAGAGTTCAATAAACTTTATTTGTAATTGTTTTATGCAGTGATTTTATCATAAAACTCGATTTTCCGAAGCACTTTTCGATTATTTGAACGCGCCTGTCAGTTCGAAACGGTGTTTCTGTACGTGAGAACTAGACTTTGTTCATGTAGACTAGCGTCTAACTGCTCATCATTGACACTAGCTCTGTTGGACACGAAGCCAGGTGAGACAGCGTGCTTTTTGGCCATGAACACCAGTGAGTTCGAGCTCGCGACTAGTGTACTCTTAACTTGCAAATCACGCAGATATACTCACGAAGCTTTTAACCCTATACCTATACTTACAGCAAAGGATTTTTCTATAACACTGAACGTTTTTAGTTAAAAACCAGCGTCAGGCACTAGTTGTCTGGCATTTTTGCTGAACTGGGCCTTTTTGACGCAGCCGTGAGGTACACATTCCTGCTAATTTCTTACATCGGACTTTGCACTTTTTATTTTTATACTTTTTATTTTTGTTTTATCTGATGTACGACTATTATCTGACCATCTGGTGTTTTGGGTGTCTTTTAGTCTGTGCTAAATAAATGTATTTTCTTTCTTTTATTTTAGTAGGTATGTACTAGTGTTCTTTGTGAGAAACAATGTGAATGAGAAGGGAGTGAATGATAACGTGACGGTTGTCAGGGGGAAAAAGAGAACGTGTTACACCGACCCCGTAACAAGATGACGACTAGTGTTCTTTGTAGAGGATCTCGTCCAAGGATGAACTACTTACCGCTACCTATACTTATTTCTGGATCTAAGCAGCGTTGCTATTTTCCGGTAATTATTTGTAGTTAATTAAAACGGTACAATACCATTAGGTACGGACGCCAGCAGGTCAACCTACCCGAAACTGTCAGATTTTCCCAATCAACCTTGAACCTTATACTTTAGCAATAAAGTCGAAAATCTATTAAAGAAATCTGACAGATTGTAGTAACTTGATGTGCTGGCGTCTGTACTTAATTAACATAGAAACAATTATTCCGTGGAAAATAACTATGTTATGTCGTATATAATAGAATTTAAAACTAACATGGTACAGTGAACTCCTTGCATAGGTACTTAATCCCGTCCCGTAATTACAGGCACATGAGATATTTACCAAATATTAAGTATTTGGTAAATATCTTCGTTCAAAAATGGCAATGCACCTACGTCGCCTCTGGTATTGCATGATGTCCATATTCGGTGGAGACTAATTACAACTCTCATCCAGCAGCTGCTACTGCTACCAGCCACCCTGCGCGCTGTCGACTTCTTAGGTTATTTGCCACTGAAGTCCTTAATTCCCATTTCCATACCTCAATATGCGAAATGGCACCATCACCCAAAGGTTGACTGATAGAAAATGTCTCTCTCTGTACATTTATGTGCTTGACGTAATAAATTAATATCCTAAAAGAAACATATTTCAAAACATTTCCAACAGCTCTAAAATATTTAAACCAAATATTAACTTCCTGAAATCGACAGCTGTGTAAATTAGACCGAATTTTCCCTCATATAACTGGCGACAACTGACAGGATGCGGCAGGCAGCCTTGCAGCAAGTGTTCAGTGCCCGAGTGCTTTCACACTCATGAAAATGTATGTACAGTCAACAAAGGAGTTAAGTATACAGGAGCGTCGGATATAGTTGAAGTTTACTAAGAAACCGATGGATGTTCTGGACTGAAATTTAATTTAGTAAATGAGCTGTTTGTTTTCTATCAATAAACTAAAATTTTATTCGAGAATATCCATCGGTTTCTTAGTAAACTTCAACAATATCCGACGCTCCTGTATACTTAACTCCTTTGTTGACTGTACCTACTCGTAGATAGTTAAATGTTAAATGCAAATTATGGTTTATTCAGTATTAAAACTTTTTAACAAAAAAAAAAACCGACTTCCAAAAAAACACTACAAAGTGAAAAATAACTTTTATTTCGGAAGTCGGTGTCTTTGGATCTGTATTTTAGTTTTTTGCCACCGACTTCCGAAATAAAAGTAATTTTTCACTTTGTAGTGTTTTTTTGGAAGTCGGTTTTTTTTTTTGTTAAAAAGTTTTTATTTCTCGCTTTTTAGTGTGTCTGTTTATAATGTATCTAAGTTAAAATAGCCTAATGCCAACTTGCTCATCGCCTTTTACAAAATATTGCTTTTCCCGATGCAGGGACGTTAATTGTTGAAGAGTTCTCCTGGTATTCCACCATCAGCTCCATTTCACCATTCGCATTGTGACGAGCATAACTTGCTTAGCAACCATATTAAAGTAAGTAATCGAATCGCAAACCGGGAAATATTTATTATTGAGTAGTTCCGGTGGCCATCTGTGGTCTTCATCATCGGTTCCACTTCACCAAATGTTGCTTTCCGAGAGCAAATGCACGAGTTACTATAAAAAATACCCAAATCGCTATAGGTGTGCCTATAATACTTGAAGAGTTCCTTCGATTTCTCCAAGATCCCATCATCAGATCCTGACCTGATGACAATGGGACCACCTGGAAAGTATACTCTTTCAAACAAAAAAATAATTTTTGAAATCGGTCTAGCCGTCTCCGAGTAATCGGGGAACATACATAAAAAAAAAAAAAAAAAAAAAAAAAAAAAAAAAAAAAGGTTCCGACGAATTGAGAACCTCCTCCTTTTTGAAGTCGGTTAAAAATGACAGCATAAGGTTCAAACATGATTGGAAAAAATTTACCGTTTCGGGTAGCTTGATGTGCTGGCGTATGTACATAGGTACGCCAGCACATCAAGCTACCCAAAACGGTAATTTTTTTCCAATCAAGTTTGAACCTTATGCTGTAGCGATAAAGTTGAAAATCCATTAAAGAAATTTGACAGATAGTAGAAGCTTGATGTGCTGGTGTCTGTACATAAATAACAACTTATACGTAGTTCATTAATAAAAATAACAATATAATGGAAATTCGAAGGAAAACATCGTGAGGAAACAGACATGTCCTAGAACCAAAAATTCGAAGACATGTGACATCTACCAACCCGCACTGGGCCCGCGTGGTGGATTACGGCCCACTCCCTCTCAAAAGAGAGGAGGCCCGTACTTATAGGCTGATTATGTTATGTAATGGAAACGCAAGTTTTTTAACAAAATGTGTTTTGTGTGGCTTTGTGGTCCATTCTGAGTTAGTAACAAAGCGTTTTAGGTTTCTGGCTGTTACAGAAACAAGTTCGATAACATAAACTTCGAACGTTTTTAGGGTTCCATACCAAAATGTTTTGCTCATTGAAAGTTTTCAAAGAAATAATTAGTTTGATACGTTATTAGAATACGTTATCAGAGAATTGTATGTAATTTAATATATTTTATGTTCTTTTTTAAGGTTCCGTGCCTCAAAAGGAAAACAACGGAACCCTTATACGATCACTTTGTTGTCCGTCTGTCTGTCTGTCAAGACCCTTTATCTTAGGAACGCGTAGAGGTACCGAGTTGAAATTAAAACCATACCTATAGGTACTCAAGTCTGCGGTCCCTTGAAGCTGTGAAAAAATCAAACTTCTAAGTTAACATAAAAAAATACACGGCCGTTTATGCCGCAAAAAACGTACATTTTGACAGTACTCTAAATCAAAAGTAGCATAATCAGCCTATAATGTTCCCACTGTTGGGACACAGGCCTTAGGCCTCTTGTCTTCGAGAGGGAGTGGGCTATAATCTACCATGCGGTCCTATAATTTTTGGTGCTAGGTAATGTCGGTTTCCTCAAGATGTCTTTTATCACCGTTTTGAGAACAGTAGTAGTAAATTTTATTACACAAATTAAAGGCCTGCCTGGGTCGAACCCACGAACTACAACTCGTAAGAGGCTGTTAAATACATTCGTGTTACGGTCGCGAATCATATTTTGTTCAACATACAACCATAATAAGACATAGTGTCCCAACCCTAAAAGATAGATTCGTCAGAATGGAATGAGACACCCACTCGAGAAGTGTCTCACCACGCTAAAAAACCCTAAACACTCGTATCAGACAAAGCAGTGGCTTATTGTTGTGTCCAACAGATTGCCGCGGAGCAGGAAAGAGAAAAAAAAAAACAACATACAACCTGACCCTGACCTCATCATCATCATCATTTCAGCCAAAAGACGTCCACTGCTGGACATAGACCTCCCCCAAGCACTTCCACTTCGACCGGTTCTGTGCTTCTCGCATCCAACGGGTTCCTGCGGCCTTCACAAGGTCGTCGGTACACCTTGTGGGAGGCCTTCCAACGCTACGTCTTCCAGCACGTGGTCGCCACTCCAGAACCTTTCGGCCATCCGACCCTGACCTACAAATTGCAAAAGAACCTTACGTTTTTTGCAATTTGTCTTAATTAAACACTTTTTTTTTTGCAATTTGTCCTACGTAAAAACCTTACGTTTTTCGCAATTTGTTCTACGTAAAAACATTAAGTTTTTTGCGATTTGTCCTATTTAAAAACCTAACGTTTTTTGCAAATTGTCCTACGTAAAAACCTTACGTTTTTTGCAATTTGTTCTACGTAAAAACATTACGTTTTTTGCAATTTGTCCTATTTAAAAACCTAACGTTTTTTGCAATTTGTCCTACGTAAAAACCTTACGTTTTTTCAAAATTTGAATGTCGCGGGCTTATATCTGGCCCTCCCCTCTTAAAGACGCTTAAGCCATAGAATTTATTGAAAAAAAGCTAGACTCCCCCTATACGCCGGTGGCAAAATCCAACCATTGACAATCATCATAATATTAAATGGTAAGGGTAACTTGGTTGAAACTTGAAGCCTCAATATACTATGATAAATGATAAATGATTTTTATTTCTGTAAGTAGGTTTGTACAAACACTTTTACACGTCAATCATATTTTTTTTTTAAACTAGATGAGGTCGGCGTTTCCTAACTGACTATTCTGAGAAGAAAGGCCGAAACAAACTCAGAAGTCACAGTCTCTTTTAAAGTCCAGACAAAATCTTGGTCAGATCGTGTGAAGACCATGTAGATTGGTGTCTGAAATGGTCTTTTGAGGAAAGAACCACACAGATTGAGCGGACCTGTTCAATCAGTGCACGCATTTGTCAAAAATCGTGCAGCTCAACTCAGAACTTGAGGAGCTCAACGATTCGACGAACAATACCAAAGACAGGACATTTGGGTAGGCCGCATAAACTACTCAAACTGCCAGATCATGATTAAAACTAAGAAGGAAAAAAGAAATGACCCACAAAGTCCTCACATTCACAATAATTAAATAATAAAAATTACTTACAAAGTAAATATTCATGTCATGGGAAAGCCTTTGCCTAAAGGAAAACGTTGATCATACTTACGGTTTCATCAACGTGCTCATGATAGACGTCACAGTCCTCAGGCTATAAGTGTACCTTACCGCGTACATACTCATACTTAATTGTCATAAATTAGATTCCTACTCCCGTCGTAAGGTTCACTTGAATGTATAAAACATACTTAGGGGGAGAGGAAAAAAGCTGTCTCGTTTAAAGCAATTAATACTAATTGAAAGTTAATTCATAATATGTATGAGGAAGGGCAGCCATGCGTGACCAAGTAGAACTTTCCAGGAATAAGGCTTGTTGATTCATTACTTTCCTTAAAAGTTTTTTTTTTTTCCTGAAAGCCTTTTGTGTTGAAAAAAAGAACATACTCTGTGTGAATATAATATAGTAGTACCTTATTAGACAGAAGGCTCCTAAAACAGCACCGCAAGTCGCGCAACGAGCGGTGCCTTTGTATCGCGCGCGATTCGCGTCGCGGGCGCCTTAATACGTTTTCCAAATAAATTATTTGATTGAAAACCCTCAATGGTCCGGAAATTTTGGTCCGGACCGGAACTCTAAAAACATTCGTAAAGCGTTGTGGTCTTTTCAAATCCACAACGCGAAGTTTGTGTTATAGAAATTGTAGGTACCTGAAATAGACAGAAACCTAAAACGCGTTGATACTAAATCAGAATGGACCACAAAGTCTCGCAAACAGGCATCACAAAGTTTCATAAACACCCTCATTTTAGGTAGGTACCTACTTTCTAACAAAAACACAATTTGTTAATCAACTCGCATTTCCATTATATTGTTTTATTAGTCGTTATCTAAGTACCAGTATCATTTTAATTCTGAACTAGCTTTCGCCCGCGAGTTCGACCGCGTGAAATTTCACCCTCCCCCCAGTCACCCTCTTAGGGGTGGAATTTCGAAAAACCCTTTCTTACTGGATACCTACTCTTCACAAAGAACACACCATCCAAATTTCATGTCTCTAGGACCAGCGGTTTAGGCTCCCGCTTTGATATATCAGTCAGTCAGTCAGGACTTTGAATTTTATTGTATATAGATAACACATACAACAACAACATCATTACATCAAGCAACAACAACAGCAATATCATCATCAACAGTAACATCATTTGCATTTAACATTTAACTATACAGGATGAATTTTTCAAGTGGGCGTGGATGGCCAAATCCGAAACTATGAGGAATATATAGCGAAAAGTACTCAAAGGAGTCGCGGGCTCGATTTTGATGAAAATTAAAACTGCATCATTGGATTTTTGAAAAATTAATATTTCTAGCCAGGAATCGAAACCGGTGATTTTGATAAAACACACACACTGTATTATTACAGCACTCAATAGTGTCCCTAATAAGGATCAAATTCTGGGAAGTAATGACATATGGCAAATCTAAGGAAAATGTTGGATTTCAATAGACTTTCTCTTATTTGAAAGTATTCATACTAACACTGTACCTTGTGTAGGTGCAGTTTCAAATAGTGAAAATTTGAAATTGAGGAAGTAGGCAGCCCGCAGGGTGGCTGGCATCAGCTGGTGCCGGCAGCCCGCAGGGTGACTGGCATCAGCTGGTGCCGAGAATCAAGTTGAATAACTTGCAATTGGAGAGGCCTATGTCCAGCAGTAGACTACTGTAGGCTAAGGATAATGATGAGGCAGCCCGCCATTAGTCTCCGTCGAGTATGCAATACCAGACGCATCCTAGGTGTATTTCCATTTTCGAACAGTATTTGCTAAACATCTCATGTGCTTTCAATTATCGGAAAACGACAACGCGGCTGAGTAATAGGTATAGTGGGTTTATCCTTGGACGAGGTCCTCTAAAAAGAACAGTGTGACATCATCTTCCTGACCTTGTCCCTTTTTACTTATAGTCGGCGCCAAACGTTTTCTTTTTTCATTTACCCTTGCCAAGCGTCACGCTATCATTCACTCCCTTTTTCTTTAATATAATTTCTCAAAGAGCTAGATAGAACACTAGTACATACTAAAACACAGAAAAAGCCTTTGCTCAATAGGTACAGGGTTCAAAGCTTCAATTGATTGTAAAAGCTTCTGCGGGTCTTACTTGATTGTGTTAACTTGTAGGCCTGAATAATATGACAGACGCTTAAAGCAGTCTAAAACTTTGGTATTCTCATTGGAACTTGAGCCTGTTTTCTTGATAAATTATTCACTAAACATTATAACGGTAGTGTGTGTTTGGTGAATAATTTATGAAGAACACATTATGTTGGACGTTACGTTTGGTTTGAATAATCTTTTCTCGGTGACGTCCCGGTGACGCCAGCGGTGGACAAACGCCCTTACTTTTTATTTAATTTATTACGATTTATTACGTAACAAAGATTGGTTTGCTGGCGTTTCCTGGGGATAAAAATTATTTATGGCTCATTGTAATTGTTGGCAAAGTGCTTATAAATTGCAACGAAAGCGAACTCAAACTCACAATTTCGGCTACTGGAACATTTCACAGTTATCAAATTATATTGGTTACTTTTATTTTCCAAGAACAAACTTAACATTGTAGTTGGTAAACATGTTCTCCCATACATTCCAACTGAAAATGTAAGTTTGTACGCACACTATTTAGAGATTTACCATGTTGTTTTAAGACCACAGACTTTTCATAGGTTTTCCTGTAATTTATAGGTATAGAACTAAGTATTTTCTGTATTTTCTTAAAAATTTTAGGTTCAGTAGTTTCGGAGATAAGGGGGGGGGGGTAATTTTTTGTCTATTTTCTTAAATAACTTTAATACCATTTACTTTAAAATTACAAAAAAAAAAATGAGAGCCTCACAGTAAGCCCTTTCATTTGATATGTCACACGGTACAGATTGCGGAACTTGTTTTATTATTTTCTATTTGCCCCCAAAAATTACCCCCATATTCAAAATTTATTTATTTGTTAAACGTCTGTATTTGGGTCATAGAGATTCATGTGTAGCAAATTTCAACTTAATCGGTCCATTAGAATCGGAGCAAATTGGCTGTGACAGACGGAGGGACAGACACACGAGTAAGTAATAAGGGTTCCGTTTTTTCCTTTTGAGGTACCGAACTCTAGAAATGCAAGTACCTACAAATCCAGAGAAAATTTTAATTTTAGGTAGGTAGATACGTTTAGACACTGAAAAAATATACCAATTTAAAGCTTTAAATAAATGTATTACCGTTTAGGCAGGTAATTTCCGAGTAAATTATTTGTAAGGATAAAAAACTGCTGACCATTTGCAATCTCAACAAAATTGGCAGATAAATTGCCTCTCTATTACACGATAAAAGTTGTGTTTTTTCCCAAACCTTCAGATTAAAGTAATGAAAAACGTATTCATTCTGAATAAACGGAGTTAATACCCGCTATAGCTATAAATTCCGCTTTGATATTTCAATGTGCATCTGGCTGAGGTAATAAGTATCTTCAGTTTTTTAATGTTTATTAAAACATCTTCATAGGAGCAGCCCACGACTCAATTCTAAATAAAAAAGGCGGTAAAGATCAATAGACAGGCGCGGCGTGACGCGACGGTGCGACGCGATTCTAGTAGAATAATTTCCATGAAGTTGTCATAGAAATTGTTCTACTAGAGTCGCTTCGCGCCTCCTGTTGTTAAAGGATTGCTGTACCAACTTGGCATTTTGACTTAAGTTGAAGGATTGCTGTACCAACTTGGCATTTTGACTTGAATTAGAAAATTCCTCCCCCTTCCTAAAAAACTCTTGATTGATGTGAAGGCCTACCCAGCTATGGAGATAGATGCTTATGAAGACAAAGGGAATATTTATGAAATGTTCGCTTAGCTTTTATTAAATTGTTACAGCATGATCTTGTTTAAAAGAAGATGTAGTGACAAAGATTATATTTTCTTTGCTCCTGTTTCAGGTTTATTATTATATTTTTTTATTTAGATTAGTTTATTATACTTTGTGTATGTATTTATTGTATTATGTATATATATAGTATTTGTTTCTCCTTTCCCTTTTTAATCCATCCAAACTGCAGTTTGCCCGAGGTAAGCGTATTCTTGAACAACCTTGTGTTAGGACCTGAGATGTTTTTAGGTTATGTAAGGTAGAGTATGAAATGAAAGGCTGAATAATGTAACAAGCATTTAATAGAAATACTATTCCACAGAATATTTAACACCAGAAATGACAATAGGTACACCTTAAGCTTAAAGAACGTTATATAGCTGATTTATTATAAGTAATTTAGAAATATTAACTAACAAAAGCACAGAGATATTTAATTATTAAAAACAAAATTAACTGACCTGACCTTGCTTTAGCGGATGGCAATATCTTTTCACGGAGTGACACACTATTACTGTTTACTCTTCGGCGTCGCAGGAACTACTGCCTTGCGCACGGCCGTTTCGTCGTTTAAATAACCAAAAGTGACGTACACTGTCAGACGTTGCCCGCCAACCGTTACGAGAATTGAACAAGGCGGTAGTCGATAAAATAAATGCGTTTAACTTAAATGTAAAACGCATTTACTACATCGACTAGGTATAATTGTGTAATGAATTTACTAAAATCCTAACACTTGAGAGCACCGCCATTGACAGCAATCGGTCCCGAGTAACGTGTTCGTTGAACATAACCTGGGTTTTGCCCAAGTTCATCCGGAGACCGATGCGAATAGAAGAATCAACTAGTCCAGCATCAGCTGCAAGTCCTGCAGAGATTAAGCCAATAAGACGATGTCGATGATGATGACGTAACCACGGGTGGACGCAAACAAATGCAAGGCTCATATTGTACCTACCGCTATAGATACTTGTTATGTCTCACGTGTGCTGTTGTTCTATCGATTTGGTTATCGATCTACTAACAAAAGTGCACACGTTACAGAGAAAATTAGAGATTGTTACAACTTAAGCCAATTTTGACCATTATCACGGAATCTCCGCCGAGGAAAAGAGTAGGCACAACAACGAGATAAATGAACACGGAAAACATGATTCGTCTAACGCCAAAAGTTCTCACAACATGCTTTTCCAAGTTTATTCAGTTAAGACTCCAAAGTCAAACCAATAAGAATAATAAATGCCATGAGACGTAAATAGAGCTATTAACGTAACATTAGGTACCTAATAGGTTACTTAGTCTGGAGTTCGTAAACAACACTAAAAGCATGGGTCTAGTTGACATTTTAAAAAGTAATAAAAGCGTATAGAATAAAGGATGGTGTATGTATATAATATGAATGAATTGGTTTTTGGAACGGAGTTCTTTAACGCGGCATGCGGTAGAAGTAAACTGGTAGAAATCTCATCACTTAACGAAAAAGCGACCCCCCAATATCGGCCCCCTCCATGCGACTGTCTTTCTCTCTCCGCTTGTTTTTATTATAATTATAAATAATAGTTTTGGGTGCCGATAGTGAGGTGGAAATGAAAATGCACGATATGAGCTCGAAAACTTTTAAATTTTTCGTCATGTGTGTCGATTTCATGGCTTTTGAGCGTGCATAAGCCGACAGCGTGGTCAAAATGACAATCCAAGATGGCGACAACTTTTTGAGAGCTTCTAAAACTTATACTAGATGGCTCTGTATTAAAAACGCGTATTACTTTCTCTCTCTCTCTCTCTTTCGTTATACGAGTGTGTGTGCGTGCGAGTATCGCGAAAGGAACGTCGTCCTTAACGGGGGTCCCCCGACCGCACGTTTTTTTATTATTTTGAATGGCCAACAGGGCTCATCCGATTGACACTGCCACCAATGGACATTTTAAATACCAGGGCATTGCGGGTACAGACGCCAGCACATCAAGCTACTACAATCTATCAAATTTCAAAGCATAAGGAAAGTTCAAAGTTGATTTTGAAAATTTGACAGATTCGGGTAACTTGATGTGCTGGCGTCTGTACATTACTATGTCAGAGACAAAGCTGAAATATCTCATGTGCCCGTACCTACCTAATTACACCGACACCAGACCAACTACTACTACCACCAGATACCACTCACTAGTTCTTCTCACCGGACGAGGTCATTCACAGAGAGCTCTACTGGTATGGTTTGTACAGACGCCAGCACATCAAGTTACTACAATCTGTCAGATTTCTTTAACAGATTTTCGACTTTATTGTTAAAGCATAAGGTTCAAGGTTGATTGGGAAAATCTGACAGTTTCGGGTAGGTTGACCTGCTGGCGTCTGTACCATTAGTGTGAGTTGTTTCGACTCACATTCGATTACGAGCGCGTTCGAATTTTGTATGGGAAATTAGGTTTCTGCTATTGACCACCAGGTGGCGCTATAACTTTTTTCTATATAAAATACTAACGCGCTAGTGAAAAAACTCACACTAAGGCTACAGTGTTGGCTAATTATTTATTCGTTAGATATCCTAATCCTCTGCTCCTTGGCTGATCCCCTTGATTATCTTTAAGACGTTCTTTGATGTAGGAAAGGGATTTTTTTCTTTGCCGAACGCCCTATGGGTTCCTTCAATACCTATTGTAATACTAATGGGTGGTTCATAATCTACTAATTATTTTACTACCGAACAGACAACCGCATATTAACATTAATTTAGGTACCAATGAGCACTCAGCAATTTAAAGTCTTAATAATTTATAGCCAATCGATCAAAAACTTTACCGATCGAAACTAATTAGTGTCAATTTGCGTGAAACTTTTAAAATAATTAATTGTTAATGAAGCGGAGTTCTGTGGCTAACAAGCATGTGTCTGAAAGTATAAATCGAAATGAAAGCAAGCAACTATACATTATTTCAGCGAAGTAATTAAACAGGCACATGGAAGACGAAGATTGTCAATTAAATCATGGCGTTTTATTTACTAACTAGAGAGATTTGAAGTAAAGTAGCCTTAGTATCTATCGGGTAGTCCAAAGAAATGAAGAACGTTTTGTGTGGATATATTAGTAGTTAATAGAGATATATGGAAGAAAAAGGCGTAAGCCCTGCATCGACAACAAATAAAATGGAATAAGGGGTCACGATGACCTATATAATGTGTGCAGATTTAGGTAACTATGAAAAAACTTTTAGTTATTTATTTTATTTATTAATTGGATCGCCAACAGAAGCTACACAGTTACATGCATGTTACATGAACAAGGACAAATACAAGTGTGGTCTTCCAATTATAGGCGACCACATCATTCTTAATAGGATCATATATTATTGTTGAATCTACTAAGTTAAAATGAATACACGAAAAGTGTTAAAATCTAGCTGTGCTGCTGGGGAGTTTGTTGCGCCGCTTCTTCCTAGCGAAAGCACTAGGAGTTGATGAAGGGCGGGCGTTTTAGCGTCATTGACTTTCAAAATGTGGTTATTTTTCAGCCTAATTTGGATAAATGACTTTTGATTTTGAACCGCTCCATATTCCGGATAAAAGGAAGCTCCTAACTGAAAAGATACAATAGTTTTGTTTACAATCCGATTTCTATTATCTAGCTCTTCTAGCGTTGAGTGTACTTTTAGGTAGATAGGCTGTACGCGACTGATCCGAGACAAAATCACCTTCAAGAATACAATAGGGCCATAAACGGACGTTACGCGTAGCGGACGTAATGCGACTCCCTCTAACGAGACGTGAATAAATTTCAGTCTTTGCGAATTCTATCTATGAAGTAATTCGATTGCTGTTGGACCTCTAAGTTACGTTAGGAAATGTAATAATAATAATAATCCCCACCGCCGTATCTCTACGTTGACGTCGTGGGATAATCGTCGGTTGGTGCCGCATTTCATTAAAATTTCGTAAGGGGCATCTGCGAGTTGGCTTCGGCCCCTCGTACGCCTTCCAAAGGACCGGCCGCATGGTCCCGAGTTATGTAAAATAAAATAAATAAAAATAATAATTCCATTTATTTCGGACAGAGTCCATATAAGTTGTTCTTAAGATCTATGTTAGTAGGTATCTAATACAAAGTGAACTAAAAAACATAAACATTACAATTTTCCCGTTACTATTCCCACCCAGTGTGCCTGTATGGGTGTGTTGAGGGTTCTGACTTTTTAGGTCCAGTAGTAGCTTTATTAGGTAAAATCGTATCTACCTATCATATTCAACATTATTTTTTGTTGTATTGATATGGACTGTTATGTGATGTTGTACTGATTTGTATAAAAAAAAGTATTTTTCTGTATGAAGCATGAAACAGTATGTAGGTTGTTATATTAATTAGACTTAGGTCACAACTTAGGTATTCTAAAACCACTGTAAAAATATTAACGTCAGTAGATTTTTAAACATGAATTTCATTATATTTTCTTTAATTAAAAACAGCCTAAGACATAAAAGCTGAGGCTCATGATTGAGCTTTCAAATGAGAGTGGTTTATTAATGCGGATCTAAGTGTGTATGAGCACTTGACGCTAATTACCTTAATAAGCTTTGGCATTAAATAGAAGTGGGGGAAGACCTGGGGTGTGAATTTTTTAAGGTGTTTTCGTGTCGGAACGAACTAAGCCTTAGCACATGACTCTGTAAATAGTTGTCTGCAAATGATAGCGATGTCTGCTAATTTATTCCGTGAAAACTTATGTGGTGTGAGCTGTCAATAGGGGCAATCCCTAGCATGAGGTGGAATAATTCACTGTGAGATTTTTACAGAATTAACCGTCTCGTATTTCAAGAACTGCAGTGCGATTCTGTAAACATCTCACCGTGAAAACTTAGGTGAAGTGAGCGTGGAGTGAGCTGTCAATAGTGTCAATTCCTAGCAAAAACAAACTCACTTCACCTAAGTTTTCACGGTGAGATTTTTACAGAATCGACCGGCTGCATGCAAAAATGCAAAACATAAATAGTTTCATTTCTTTTACAATTCTTAGACAGCCACTGCATATCTCTACATTTAAAAAATCAAAAACACCCGGTAAGTGTCACAACATGTAGGTAAACCGCTTGAAGTTTTATTTCAGAACAGAAATACACTGTTAAAAATATACCACACTAAATTAAAAAACAATTGTTTTCATTTATCTTTCGAATAACAGAATTTCCGATGAAATGTTTGTCTGTTCGTGATTTATATATTTTTCACATAAAAACCTAAAACGTACCTGAGTGGAAAAACCGGAATGGAATTGACTTTCAGTGTACCGATGTGAACATGTTTGCTCGTCGGCCTAAAAAGATTGGTTTGCATTCTTGTTTGTGTTTGAGGCATCGAGTGCAGAGTGCTCCTGTGTTTAATATCAATTGAAAATTTGTAATTAAAATTATTTCCAGACTTACATCACGCGTTAAATACCTACCTGAGAGAACATGAGATTATGAAAAATCTGTGGGTTATGTAACTCAAAATCAAATGTTATTTATTCAAATGAGGTGGAGCATTTTTGAACGTCAAAATTACATGAGACAGCCTCGAAATTTTCCACCTATTACCACTTAAAGTGTTTCAGCTGGAAAGAAGTGGCACAACAAACGCCCCAGCAACACTCACTAACAGACAGTAGACATATTGTTCTATCTACGGCATACGAAATTATTTTGACTCTGGGTGTGCTCACTGTCTTCTATTATATTAATTGATATTAATTAATTTTAACTTTATAAGTACCTCCACGCCTTCCTGAGCAAAGGGGTCTCGACAGACAGACGCACGTACAACGAAGTGATTCTATAGGGGTTCCGTTTTTTCCTTTTGAGATACGGATCCCTAAAAACAACTACATGTTCTGTGGTTTCAAACAAACAATGATGTTACTATGTACAGTCACGAGCATAAGTATGTATACACATAGCTTTATTCAAAGGCAATTTTCTCCCTTATTTTGGAATGAAATTTTATGTTATTACGAACATAGTATTTTCGAACCCATAGGTATAAGTAAAGTGTCGTACCTACAAAGCTGTCTGTGGAATCACAAAGACGGAGATAAAGTATTTATTTTTAAGAGGCTCTAAGTATGTCATCATTTCGCGGACGTAAAATACACACGATGAAGCGCTTTTTTATTTTTGTTACACAACATTGGGTCATCTGTCTAGGGACCAAATATTTCGCAACGTGAGTTATCTCATCAATATTTATTAGTAGGTACGTAACATTGTTATATTCCTTGCCAAAATTGCGAATATTGTTACAGTGTATTCCTTACATGTTTTCTTTAATTCTCAAAAGAAAATCACGAGTTTTCGCGAGTTTAGTGTGCCGTGTGTGTAACACATACAGTATAAATAACTCCAAAAACATATAAACACGGTAAAATTCTCGGAATCGAACTCTCAGTACACACTTTTGCCACATTATTTTGATGTCACTATTTGTAATTATCTCTTTATAACTGAAAAACTAAGTGCCAACTATACCGAACTTTTGACAACTTTTCGTAACCGACGTCTAGGTGCTTTTATAGGAGAAAACCTATCAGTTATAAGTCTAAACGCGAAAGAGGCCCGTAAAGCAGTCTAGCTTAATTATTTTATACCTTTTTTTTACTTAATTACTTAATAATAATTTAAAAAGGGTACCTATCTTACCTATACGAGGACTACACAAGATGAGTCCTCGTGTACTAGCTTCGTGTAAGCAAGGCTAGTACTCGTACCTAACATTTTTCATTTATTTTATTCAAATAAATAAAGTAGTCTTCCAGGACTCCTAAATTGAGTCAACAGGGTTGAGTTTTAGCTTTTAATTAAGTACTATTTGTTAAGTTGCTTGTTTTTACTACGAATAAATTAGTAAGTACAGCCACGAGCAAAAGTATGTATACACTTGGCTTTATTCAAAGTCGATTTTCTCGTTCATTTTTGAATGAAATTTTATGTTAGTAGGAACATAGTATTTTCGAACCCATAGGTATATGTAAAGTGTCGTATTTCAACGTTGCATTCGTTATTTCCTGAAAAAATCGCAATGTAAAGTTGCCGAGTGTTGACATATTGGTGCTCGTGACTGTACATAGTTACAAAGTAAACATTCAGTTCAGACGCGTTCATAAGTGCAGCAGTCTAGTTCTACGAAATAGATATATAATATAATCACCACGACGCGATGAAGCAAGCTCGGCTTACAGAGATGTTGCTAAGCAAATGTACATGTAGTATGCAAGCTACGACGAGCGACTGTGCAGTTGCACTAATGGCCGCGTGTGCACTAAGGGCCTGTGCACACCACGTTTTTTAAACGCGCCGTTGACGCGCGTTTTAGAAACGTGCGTCGACGGCGCGCTTTTATCCTACAGAGTAGTGCCTGCCAGGGCTGCCAGTATCTGACTCGCGTGCGTGTGGCGTCTGTATCGCTACAAACGCGCGACAACGGCGCGTATAAAAAACGTGGTGTGTACACGTACAGGCCCTAACGTGTGCATGCGTATTATGTGCTGACGGTACACATCCAAAGCGCGTTTATACACTTGGTTACCACAAGAAAAGCGCACGTCGCTTCGTTAGATAAAAATACTGTAGAATAATCTACTGCAACTGCAATGTAGATTAAAGCTCAAGACGACACAGCTACTGACAGGTTTTTTTGTTAGGAAAAGCTACTCAGTGCCCAACTTAATTTAAAAGTCTCAACTGGTCTCAACCAAGAAATTTCACGTCACCCACGAGACATGAAATTATAAAATAACTATGAATTTAGATGAATGGCTTTCTTATCTACTCATAAATTATTTCAGTTTTAATTGCGGATTTATTATAAAAAGGGTTCTGCAACATTTTGTTTTTCTTGTGGCCGTAATTCTTTGGAGGATTTGGTGTTTTACATAAATCTTATTAAAACATCAGTTTACACTGAACGACATTTCTAGACCATTTTTTTTTTGTACCTACGTTCCGCAGGGGTCGATCGGACAGGCAGGACAAGCTACGCTTGCCGCGGTTGGTCCATAGATAGGTGATCTTTACATATCATGACCCCTCCGTGCCTCGGAAAGTACGTTAAGCCGTTGGTCCCGGCTGTCATTCGTAGGTATTTGTCTGTTATATATAGGTCAGTTGATTGTAGCACTGTCACATGAAAATACAATCATACATTTGTGGTTAGAGAGTTGACCGTGACGTAAGTATCGCTCGTTCGATGTTTTTTTTTGTGGTATTTGTAATGATCGTGTATTATGGCTTTCATTTTGACAGTTTAACAACATTCATTGCGTTATTTACGTTGTTGAGCAGACAATGTTTTCGAACATATGAAGCAATGGATTAGCAGTATCCTTCAAAATCATTCAGATTGTGATTGACCTCGTGTTACGCAATTAGGATGCTGATTGATAACCTTATTGGCACTTCTAAAAGCCGGTGCCCTGCGCTGCGCCCCGCGGTTTCACCCGCGTAAGTGTCGATCCCGTATGAATATTGGGATAAAAAGTAGCCTATATGTTAATCCAGGGATTCATATATGTTAATCCAGGGATTCAGCTACCTCCACACAAAATTTTGTCAAAATTGGTCCAGCCGTTTGAGCGTGAAGAAGTAACAAACATATAAACACACCCCCACACACACTCACAAACTTTCGCCTTTATAATATTAGTGTGATTGTGATAAGCATAATACACACACTGAATTTTTGACAGCGAAAGTGGTCACACTTTCGCTGTCAAAAATAAAGTAAAAAAGTAAAGTAGTTTGTTTAGACCCGTTCACTAAATCGATTTCTGTGATTTTTTATATACGTAATTTTTTATCCCAAAAATAAATAAAACTGCGTAAATTACAGTTCATAATGTGCATTATGAGCGGGCCCAATGTAAAATCTTCAATCTTAGATTCGATTTAAACAGTAGTAGGTAAATCATGTTCAAATTGGAAAAAAGTTTATGGCAGGAAACTTCGTTAATAAATGTGAGGGTCGACATAGTTATACTTTGTAAAAGTATGGAAGAAAAAGACTTTGCGCCGACCCCGTATAAATTGGGGTAAGAATATTTATTTTAGAATAATTTATTTAAGGGCAGGAGAATGATAAATATATATAAATAAATTGCACTACAAATCGCAGACGCAATGAAGGCGTATTTACTGGCTCCGATTACAGGCTGATTTTAAATTAAATGGTAATCTTTCAGGGGGTAAAAATACTCAAGAATATAAACAACTTTTATTATGTGATCAACTCTGAAATACCAACAATAATCATGTTCAGTCAGTGGTTCATATAATTACATTATTTTATGAAGCTTAAGCCTTTGTTCCCACTGTTGGGACACAGGTCTCCTCTCTGTGAGAGAGAGTAGGTAGGCCATAATCCACCACGAGGGCCCAGTGCGTGTTGGTGAACGTCACATGTCTTCGAATTATTGGTTCCAGGACATGCCAGTATCCTCATGATGTTTTCCTTCACCGTTTTGAGAGCACTGGTGAAGAAATGAAGAACACAAAGTAAAGTGCCTGCCTGAGTTCGAACTCACTACCAACAACTCGTAAGTCAGACTAGGTCTACCATTTAACATTTTATGAAGCAGCAGTTAATAATTACTATGAGCAGGAGTTATGAGTACCTACGTTCACCCCAAAAATAGGGTTATGACTTTATTCCCAAAAATAAAATCGACTGCAAACTATGAACACTTTTGAGTTGAAGCGGAATTCGGAAAGTTTTATAACTTTAACTTACAATAGGGGTAACTAAAGCTCGATAACAAATTAAATTTTCCGTTGAACCTTTTTGCTTAGGACTTATTGATTTAGGATCAGGAAACAATCACCACGTGAGAGACTGCTTTGGCTCAAGTTCAACATCTACTTGAATACAAATTGTTTTTCAACATAAGTACTTGCTCGTTAAGTGGCTCTTAATGAACCGCTTTTAGGTCTATAATGCAGTGTATTAAACACGCGTGCTTTTTACTTCACTAGTGCGGTAACATAACTATTTACTAGTCGGACATGTGCGATAAGCATAGCACACATTGTTCAGTTTTTTTTAAATTAAGTTTTTTACCGCCGTCGGGTTTCTTAGTTTTTTTAAATACTTTTTTAAATTTACATTCAACGTTGAAATACGACACTTTACCTATGGCTTCGAAAATACTATGTACCTACTAATATAAAATTTCATAAAAAAAATAAATGAGAAAATCGTCTTTGAATAAAGCCAAGTGTATACATACTTTTTTATTTAAGAACAAAACATGAGTAAGGCCTCTTCTGTCATCTATAGCTATATTAATAAAAATAAATATCTATGGTTTGGTGGCTGATGAGAAATCCCGTGTCCTTACGTAATCTACCTTGATAACTCTTCGTCAGGAATAATTTGTACGAAAGCATCAGTCATTGTATCAGTGTTGTCCAGGTAGTATATTCAGTAACGCAGGCGTTTATTAATTCACAAAAAACTAAATCTTCGCAAGCAATGGGAAATTACTACTGAAGGCTGCGGGTATCGGACGAGCTGCTTCTCACACGGACAATTGTACGTCGCTCTCACGCCACCAGTCCTGGCTCTCTTTATATTTTGGCTGCTGAGACAAAAATTTGAAACGTAGTACCTACAAAGTTTTCTAAAAATATGGCTGTTATTTTAGTAGGTATATTGTGGTGTCTTACGACTTCCACGAGAACGAAGTCGCGGGCAGAAGCTAGTTGTAAAATGAAAACTGATAATAAAATCAATCAATTATTATTAATTAACTATCAACAAAAAGGTATAACTGCTCCTAGTAAACACTCCAGTGACTTGACCGAACAATTATTTGAATTCGTACCTAATTGAGATTTTACTTCAAGTACTATCAACTAAATTAATTTGCTAAAATAAACTAGTTTAATAGTTTGAACATTAATAACGTTTAGTTAAATACTTCAATGAATTAGGTGCCCAGACTTACTCTTGTTTACCGAGTCAAAGGTTTGCCAATAAGCCAGCAATTATAAAAAAAAAATAACCGTAAAAGTGACAGATTGCCTTTTCGGGTGAGGTCAACATCGAAAGGGTGGGGCTTACAGGACGCAAGTTTTAGAAACCATAAAAGTATATGATCGACTACAGTAAACAAAATCAGAAAAATATATGATATTCTTCAGGATGTATGCCAGGTAGATAGTGTGTTGAAAACATAATACAACTAATTTGATACGATAGAAAAAAATCATGAAGATACCTCTAAAAACTTTCTTTTTACAATAAAAACCATACTAATATACATACAATAATTCTGTTTTATTGTCAGATTATTCTACAAGCTACTTATTAAAGGACTAGTGTTTTAATTTTTTAGTCCAAACAATAGATTTTTTGTAAATAGATAATAGTCCTTATATTTTGCAATAAATTACCAGGGTTGTGTCATCGCGCTTCCCTTTCTTTTCTATGCAGTCCGACAGTGACCGCGCTTTAGGTCATGATTGTAAGCCCCTTAATTCATAACACGATTTTCGAATGTTACATATTATCCGATTTTTTTGTTTTAAAAGGGTTTCGCTGTAAAAAATTACCTACCTTTTAAATTGGGCAATCATCTGAATTCTTTCTATCTTTATTTCTAGACTAGGAAGGGGTTCATAGCTAAATAATAATCGAAGGTCAAGCTACGCTTGCCGCGTTTGGTTCGTGGATGGGTGACCATCCATTACATATCGAGACCCTTTAGGGATTCGAAAACACGTTAAGCTGTTGGTCCCGGCTGTTATTCGTGGATCTTTGACAGTCGTTACGGATAGTCAGAAGCCCAAAAGTCCGACAACCAGTCTTACCAAGGGGTATCGTGTTACCCAGTGACTGGGTTGTGGAGGTCAGATAGGCAGTCGCTCTATGTAAAATACTGGGATTCAGCTGTATCCGATTAGACTGGAAGTCGACCCCAAAAATAGTTGGTACAAGGCTATGCTGGTGATGTTCCTCCGTTCTTGACTTGCAAAAGTAGGTATCACTAATTGAAATTAATTGTGACGCTTCACAGTATTATAGCGATTAAATTAGAGTGTCAACTTGAATAATTTTAAGAAATTAATTAAGTAATTAAGGACAATTGGATTAGCTGTCGAGTTCTTTTATTTTGTATTCATACCATAACCTACCGACTGAAAAACAAAACAAAGAAGTTGCTAGACGCACCGAAAATGCCTGGAAGAGCGATTAGAAAGATCACTCTTCGTTAGATCTTTCATAACTCATGAAAGATCTAATGAAGAGATCTCTCTCTGTCCCTTAAGACTCACATATTATGGTTCTCAAACATGGTCTTTGATAGATCAGCAAAGACCCACGCTCGAGGTTTGCCATGCCAGAGGGCTATGGAACGGAGTATTCTGGGAATATAATTAACCAACCGGGTTACGGATACGTCTATCCATCACGATCATAACTGATGTTTCGCTAGCTGACACTATAAAATGGATGGGTTGGATTGGGTTGGACACATCTGCCGCTTATTTTTATTTTATTTATTAAGGGATAATAAACAACTACAACATATACTATAATACATAAGGTTAACAAAAGTATAGGAAGCAATGTTGCAGTGCATTACATTATCCGCAGATAGGACATATTAAAAGATCACAGGTTCCCACAAAATCACAGGTTGCTTATGAGACGACCAATGAGCTAAACTCACGACGGGATGATCTGGACTCCTTCAACAAGAACTTGTCCTTAGCAGCTGTAAATTGAGAGAAGTGGAAAGAGAGTAGGGAGGCCGTAGGCAAAAAATATTGTCCTAGCGGCAGCGGTAAACTATTTTACATCTACAAGGTTTTAGTGTATTGTTACGGCTAATAGGCCGAAGTGCGACTACATCTAGTTTTAACCTTTTTTTTTACGCGGAGAAATAGGTACTCATGCATTCTGCACTACCACGGAAAGATAGTGTAGTTATGTGGGACTCTAACCCACTAAAACTCCACGGTGTCCTCCTCTGCCGCTTATGACGGGAACACGGGCACGCGTTAGCACTCATCCGTGAACCCGCCGCGGCTGTCCGTCACCGGACCCTCCTCTGGGGAGTACTCCTCATCACCGGCGCACCAGAACACATAGCACGCCGTGACCACCCCAGGTACCAAACCAGCCCATGCGCGCTAGACGACCCCGTGTCTCCAACCCTCAGCCGCAATGCCTCCCATACGACATCTCGGCGTGCCTCAGTTACCATGTCGCCCAAGCGGCACCGCAACTTACTTGTTGGCCGCTACGTCGTCGGCTTACTGACAAAAGCCCTGACGAGCGTCCCCTCCTCGGGTTCCTCTTCGCTTCACCGTGGGTGACCAAGCCACGGCCTCCCCCAGCCTAGACAATGCGGGAACGCACCGGGGGTGAAAGTAACCTAACCTAACATTGGGGTGCCCTTCGCTCGCTCTTGCATCCTACGTCGCCTATCGACCGACCGCAACTATGCAACCGATGTCACCAGAAGTACACATGAACCGCATGTGGCCGGCTACACCGAGTTGTACCCGGCTAAAACAAGGTGTAGCCGCACTTCGGCTATTAGCCGTGACATAATTATGTAACTACTTTACCTGTAAGTTTAAAAACAAACCTGTGCTGCCTGTGTGCCTTTAGAGGAAATGCGGGTGGTAATTTCTACATAGAAACGCTCTCGCCTGTTTTCTTTCTGGATAATGACCACCCGTAATGCATGATGAGCAATGATTTTTTACAGAATAATAAATATTAACTACTTGTATGTCCCTTTGTTTTCTTTTTTGATGATACAATCATTTTTATAAGCACTAGAATTATTATAAAACAGATTTTTTGAGGGTTCTAGTCTAGAACCCTCAAAAGTGCTCAAAATTGCCGGTGTCAACAAAACCTAGTGCCTATTGTGCAAAATTGATTAACCAAAAAAGAAAAACATAGGGACACAGTATATATCCTTCTTATTCAGTTTATGAAATATCTTTTAAATTGGTCCAATATAGGTAAGAAGAGGAATTGGAAGCGAGAGCCAAACCTCGAATTAAGACGATTTACTTAGGCTTTTTCAGAAGTCTCTCCGACCTCATTTCCTCTTAACTTGGGTCAAATAAATTTATTTTCTTTCATTCTTTCTTTTCTTTTCTGCTCAAACAGTTGGTAATTTTTGTTTGAATATGAAACGAAGATGAGAATTCTGCGTTTCATTTCTTACAATTGATGTGGTTAACGTCTTTCTTTTAAAGGTTCCGAACCTCAAAGAGTGCCAATGGGACCCTATTGCTGTCCATCCATCCTACTGCCACAGGGGCGTATATTTTGAACCTTAATAGGTAGACTTGATATTATCACAGCGTGTGTACCTACTACTACGGCCGCTATAACAACAAATAAAATAAAAGCTCGATTTTAATAAGGTTCACCTGTGTTGTTTGTATACTGAAGTATTTACAAAAAATATGTGTTTTATATTGTACGGTGGTATGGAACCCTTCATGTGCGAGTCTGACTCGCACTTGGTCGCTTTTTTACTCAGCCTTTTACAACTGTTTATAAAGTAAGATAGGTACTTTTTATCGGCGGTGATCAGGTCCGTATACCTATGCTATAACATGTTATAAAAATACTATTAATCATGCTCTTACATTAAAGCCCTCTCGAGGTAAGTGCCATAATACGAGCATTAACGGATAGGTAGAGGATTTCATCAAACGTACCTATATTATATTGTAGAAAGGGAATTTATTATGCGGGTATTTTATGATTTTCGATATAATTCTACTTATATCTATTGCAAGGGAGCATTGATGTGTTTTGGTTTGAACGTTTGGTGGCAGTTCCCTTGGGCACAAGCGAAATTAGCATGGTTGGCTTTGCATCACTTTTTCAAGGCTTCCATAAGGTGAAAAGTTCAAGTAGAAAAATTGCCTAATTACATAATGGTGCCAATACTGTTGTTCACAAACTAAATTTAAGTTCACTGCATCTTTTTTTTCTATTTCATTAAGAAAAGGACAGAAGATAAATTTTAGTTTAGTCTTGTCAAATTAATCACTGCCTGACGTAAATTCACGTAATTTTACGCAAGTTTTTAATCACGTCTAAACTTGTAAGGAGTAGTGTCAAACGCTGATTAATTTGACAGGACTAAATTAAAATTTATCTTCTGTCCTTTCATGATCATTGCCATGATGCGAAAAGGGTGTAATATAATTGATTTATATAATTGATTAGATTTTTGTTGATTTATATTTTGTTAGTTTCGATATTATTATTTATTATTTTGTTAATAGGTATTATTATTTAATTGATTTCACACTGTTGATTTTATTTTGCTTAGTTTGATCTCACGCTGATGATATTTTTATTGATTTTAGTTTAGTTAAATTTTAGTTTTTGTTTTTCTGTCTTGCAATAATCACTTTGAATATGTCGCAACTCTAATTCCTAGATACAGGCAATTGTCTATATTGGGGGTCACCGTCTATTCTATCCATGTATAAATTGTGATTAATAAATAAAGAAATTTGAATCTATATCTCGCTCTGGAACAAACATGACTTTAACACTTCTCTTTACGCTCCCTGATTTAGCCTGGTTTACTAGAAGTAACAAAATCACTCTAAAGTGCTTTAAGGTTGAATTTTCACAGAAACAGTGGAAGCACAAAGCCTTACATTAATTTGCATAAACATGAATAATTTTGTATTCATAACACTAACTTTCTTTTAAGAGACAACACATTTTTTATATCCCGAAATGTTTGCAGAGCGCTGAAATTAACTGTAGACATTATAACGTCTTGAATAATGATTTTTTTCTACAATTTGCCTAAGTAGTCGCGTTTGGTTGCGGCGCGGGAACGAATGACACCATTAGACATACATAGGTACACTTTTGAATTTAGGAAAACTGGAAACGGCGGTAATGGTAAGTTGTGTGGAATGTTTTTTCGAAAAGAATAAACAAAGTGAGTGCTGAAATTTAGGCTTCTACCGTAGATTTAATCACTGTTGCTGATCTTTACGGATCTCTGTGCAAGTTTTTCGTAGCTGAACGAGAAAATTTTAAGCGTGTCGAAGCAGTATACAATACTTAGACACAAAAAAGCGGTTGTCTTTTACCCATGCCTTTTGTACAGTAGAAAGAAAAATATGATGAAACAAGCGATAAAGAAAATTAAATGAAAACGACTGCTAGTGATATTTTCAGGGTGATTAACACATTTCTCGTCCTGATTAATAGAGTCGTATCCGAATTAGAAAAACGGCAGAAGGCCTACCATAGCCATAGGTTCAATGAAAAGTTTTCATTTCTGACCAATTGTAGAGGTGGGTAGGGGCGGCAAAATTTGAATAACCTAGTGGCGGCAAATGTGTAAATCCGCCACTGCTGGTTGGTCTAGTGGTTGCAAACGCTACTGCTGAACTTGAGCTCCTGGGTTCGATTACCGGGTCGGGCAAAGTCTTATTGGTCTATCTGGAATTTCTCAATAGTCTGGATTTGTGACCGGTTGATGGCAATAGGCTCACCCTCTGTTGCATACATGTGACGTAAACATCAATGGCAAAATGTGGGTGTCCATTAGGTACACCTCTGCCTAACCCATTAGAGAATACAGCGGTGCTATTCTGTAAAAAGATCACCGTGATGACTGTGAAGTGAGCTCAAAGTGAGCTGACATTTCACCTGATGCTAGGGATGGAAGTGTCCATCCCTAGCATCAGGTGAAATGTTGTAGTAGTAGTGTTGTGTTGTTGTTGTAGTGATTGACAGCTCACTTTAAGCTCACTTCACCTAAGTTCTCACGGTGAGGTTTTTACAGAATAGCATTATTAGTTCGATGTTATGATAAGTATGTTACAAGTCCAGCCGGTCGATTCTGTAAAAATCTCACCGTGGAAACTTAGGTGAAGTGAGTTTGTTTTTGCTAGGAATTGACACTATTGACAGCTCACTCCACGCTCACTTCACCTAAGTTTTCACGGTGAGATTTTTACAGAATAGCACCGCTGTGCCACTAACGAGCCTATAGCTAATATCCAGTGTCTGAAATAGTTCGAATTATCTTTCTACATACTTAATTTTAGTTATAGATATGATAATTTCAACTTGTACCTAAATAGAAAGGACCTTTCTTGAAATAGGACTCGTCGTCGTCGGTTGTTATTGTTCACCAAACAATCAAAATACAAATAACTGTGCCATATTGTCTATTCCATATTCTATTGTTGTGAATGTAAGGACTATGTGGGACATTATTTTTTTTCCTTTCTCTGTTTGTATTAATGTTGGCCTTGTAGTTTGAGTACTTTATGCGGCTAACACAAAATCTTCTTTCTTTGGTATTGTGCGTCGAGTCGTTGAGCTTCTCAAGTTCTGAGTTGAGCTACACGATTTCTGATAAATGCTAGCAATGACTGAGCTGGTCCACTCAAATCTGTGTGGTACTTTCCTCAAAAGACCTTTTCAGACATCAATCTACATGGTCTTCACATGATGTGATCAAGATTATGTCTGGACTTTAAAAGAGACTGTGACCTCTGAGTTTGTTTTGGCCTTTCTTCTCAGATTAGTCAGATAATAAACGCCGATGTCATTTAGGTACAGAATAAACAATTTCATTTATATAATAAGGATATTTTTTTTAGAGGCTCAATGAATAGTAAAAACTTAAAGCGTAAGCTTAAAGAACATTACATCAACTCGATTATAACTTAACTGTTAATAGCGCGTTGATCAAATCTCAGGCCATGGCATGCTAAGACAGACCCCAGAGGTCTAATTGTGTGCTTTGTTTAAGTATAAGAAACATGTAATCTATAAAATAAATAATAAATAAATAAATTTCCTCATTTAGAAGAAGTAATTTTAAATTCCTTCTGCTGACTGAATCTATCAGATCAACAGACATCATTAGGTAGATTCTTAAAAAAGTTAGCCACCCTAATCTAGGTTCACTTTTCTTTTTGCTAATAGGTTCGCGCACCGCAGATCGCGCCAGCACTTTAGCTACTACCTATGCGCTTTTATAACAGCCGGTCGATTCTGTAAAAATCTCACCGTGAAAACTTAGGTGAAGTGAGTTTGTTTTTGCTAGGAATTGAAACTATTGACAGCTCACTCCACGCTCACTTCACCTAAATTTTCACGGTGAGATTTTTACAGAATAACACCGCTGGTTATATTATTTAATTTTCTACATACTTATCTACAGGGTGTAAGTTGGCATCATTCACGGTGACAGTTGTATGTACAGACGCCAGCACATCAAGCTACCCGAAACTGTAAAATTTTCCCAACCAACTTTGAACCTTATGCTTTAGCGATGAAGTTGAAAATCTATTAAAGAATTTTGACAGATTGTAGTAGCTTGATGTGCTGGCGGCTGTACTTAATTGAAACTCAAATCTGACAGAGGAAATTGAAAAACAACATCTGGTTTTGATTAGCATTCTGTTTTTGTTTTTTTTTGTATGAACATCCAATATTTTCCTAGTTTACATAAGTAGTAAGAAATTATTGGATATCGACGGTTAACCGTCAAGACCTCCTGACTCAATATGTCAAAATTTTACAGGAGGCGCAAAAAATATTTTATCTTTGAAACGAATGTAAATATGAGTAAACCAAAAATATAGTTGGTTTTAAATATTATTATTTACATTATTAAGATAAATTTATTTCGTTACTTCGTTCCATTATGTAACTAGGTAAGATAGGAGAAATTTACACTTTTTTTAAAAGACTAAATTTGTAGATAGGAGGTCTTGTCATTTCATTTAGGAGGAATTGGTCGCAAAATAAATGTGTATTTTACAAGAAGTCAAGAAATAAAAGATATTGGCATTATAAGAAAGTAACTTTTTTGTTAAAATATGTCAGATGTCGGTCTTGACGGTTAACCGTCGATACAAGTTGCGAGGCACACACTGAAGTTAGGAGCAATTGCAGCCAAATTTTGCACGCGCGTATTTCGTAGGTATTGGCACGACAGAAAAATACCCGAAGTATTGCGAATTCTATAAAGGAGATTTTAGTATTGTGTGGGATAGATTTTGTTGGAATTTTTTAATAAGAAAAAGCATTTTGTTAAAATATGTCAGTAAGGAGGTCTTGACGGTTAACCGTCGATATGAGAGCTTTTGGTCCATTGAAGAAAACCAATTATTTCAATCTCACTATGTATTGAAGAAGCCCAAAATAATTTTGTTGCTTAAAAATGTTTCTTTTTTGTCCCAGGTCCTGTATACTCGCATAGCTGTGGGTTTGTGGCAGAGTTCTCATGCACTGCAACATCTGGAGCGAGTTCAATGCTGTGCGACGCAGTTCCCACGGCCTGAGAAGTCGGCAACTGCACCATTCGACCCGAACCGACCCCTAGTCGGCAACAATGAAGAAAAGGTTACTATATCAACACATTCTTGTTCTTTCCTGCTATAACTACAATCAAAAAGCCTTAATAACAATATACAAGCTAACACAAATATATATATTTTGTACAAATCATCATCATCTGCCTAGCCTTTTCCCAACTATGTTGGGGTCTGCTTCCAGTCTAACCGGATGCAGCTGAGTATTAGTATTTTACATGGAGCGACTGCCTATCTTATCTTCACAACCCAGTGACTGAGTAATACGATACCCCTTGGTAAGACTGGTTGTCAGTCTTTTGGACTTCTGACGACCCGTTACGGCTGTCAAAGATCCATGAATGACAGCCGGGACCAACAGCTTAACATGCTTTCCGAGATACGGAGGGGTCTTGTTATGTGAAGATGGTCACTCATCCACGGACCAACCGCGGCAAGCGTAGCTTACCCTGATCGATCGGCCCGTGCAGCTGTTATTACTTAGCCACAAGCCCCTTTTGAATATTGCGTAACTGTTACGTATTTTTTCTCCAAAGTCCCAAGGCAAAAGATCGCTATTTTAGCGATAAGACCGCCAATGGGCGGTAAAAGCGATATGGTGGCACAATGGTGTCACCCATAGATATAATATTTCGATTGTGTCACCTTATGTAATATTGCTACATTCATATCTGTAATTTTTATGGTGTAGGTACATACCTACATAATAAAGAGTATTCTGTCTATCCCTCTATGTCCTGTCTGCACGTTGGGGTTGGATGTACTTAGTAGGAAGTTGACAAAAAGAGACAACTATAGCTATCATCTATCTTCGTCTTGCTCTTTTCTTCTTAGACTGTTTTGATTAGGTCATCTGCCCATCAATCATGTCTGACAATAATATTACCATACTTTAATGAACTAGTAGATATAGATATTTATTTTTCGTCTCCATTAGCCGCTCAGCTGCGACATTATTTAGATGTAGGCTTTATATTCAAGCCATTATTCAGTAAGACTAACAGAAACACTTGTAAACAGGTAGACGGAATAATTTGCTTTTTAAGTCTATCCTTTCATTATTCCTCCAACGATGAAATTATTCATGCCTAGGTAGGTACGCATTGGGCACTAGTTCTGAAATTCTAAGCAAAAGCTTGTTACCTTTATCACAAAGGTACCTAAGTAAGAAACAATTTAGGCCGCCTATTGTACTTTAATTTAAGGATCTCACAAAAGTCCATACTAAAAGCCAAATAATTCTGCGGCTTGATGGTGAACAGTGTACCGTTTGACACAGTTGTGCCCTCTGCCTCTTTTGCATAAGTTATTGCAATCATTTCCAATTCGTGTTTTCATTGTAAGTATCCAAATGATATAATTAAAAGTATTCATGAGTGCGGTTACAGGAATAATTAGCTCGAAGAGCACGCGGGCAATCGAATAAAAAACAAATCAATCTAAAGGAAAGCTTCTCGAAGCCTGCCGGGTCAGCGGGATTTTCCGAAAGGGTTACCGCTGGCCCGGAACATAAAGGGCTAAGGAAGGAACATGGGTGGGTTTTAGTCAGTAAGAGTCTGGCACTCCCTTCCGCTCCACCCAGAGCGGGAGGGGTCATTTGACGATTTATCGTCCGAAAAAAAAAAGGAAAGCTTCTTAACTTTCTATTTCTGTTTGAGACAGCGCTTTTGATCCGAAACTCCTTTGTCAGTTCTGAGCTTACGGATCAAGTTCCGGGATTATCTGCCAGGTAGTAGGTATAAAGTTTGTGTGCGGTTACAAGCAACTGAAACGTTTGTGGAATGGTTCCGGATATGAGCATATTTTGCGACGCGACGGCTTGCGGCGGTGGTGTCACGTTTAGCAAGTGAATGCGGCTCACGCAAACTCGCGTTAGACGTTCCGCTCTTGTGAGATCATTATTTTTTTAAACGAAAACTTTACAGAAAACAGCAGTACCTAGATGTTCATTTTGTCAGAGGAACTTGAATATTTAAGCAGTTAGGTACTTAGTTTCATTTTTGCGCACCCACATTATTTCAAGGCGAATTCATCTCAGCGACAACCAATGTCAAAAAGTATTGAAGAGATCAGACTGTGAACGTTCTTAAAATTACGAGAATTGCCCTTCTGATCATTGTTGGTATGTAATTCGGTACCTGCCTCGGTAAGTACCTACACGTCATTCATCTTACTTATCAGTACCAACATGTATGTCATGTTATTATCCTAGAACACACGTTATTTTCCCACCATTTCAAGAATAGTGATCACAAGAGCGAAATTCCCCTGCCAGGTCGTAAACTTTTTACTCGGCAAACATTTTCGTCTCAGTCAATGAAAAGACGCTACTTGAAGCCTCCCCCCGTCTCAAACAAACAGACACACAGATATATGTGGAGGCGGTTAGAGGTGAGGTTAGAGGTTCCATAAATATTAAATTAAATACAAGAGAAGTACAACAACGTTCATTTGTTTTGGTGTAGGTAAATGAATAATGGATTGGTTAACACTTTTCGTGAAACACGTGTCCATTATACTTAGCATTATTTTATCTAGGTAGATATAGTAATGCCTAGATGTGAAAAAACAATACTGAACATCTGTCATGACTATCACTACATTTTTATTAAAAAACAAAATCAGAGGAACTGTCTGTCTGTCTGTCGTCGCGACTGTCTGTCTGTCTGAACGCGATAAACTCAAAAACTACCGAACGGATTATCATAAATTTTTCACTAATGGACGAAGTGATTCATGAGGAAGGTTTAGGTGTATATAATTTATTTAATTCGTAGTTTTGAGTAAATTGGCTGAAATATGACGATGATTGTTGAAGATGTCGGCCAAAATCATGCTGACTGGGAGCTTTACTGGCGTGCGCCTCGTAAACATTGGATGAAATTTGGCTCACACATGGTTTATAACCTGGATTAACACATAAGGTACTTTAAATTCAGGTAATACGTATTACCGGGTCAATCCCACGGGAACGGGGTATGTCGATAAAAACTATTCTATATGTCCTTCCCCGGGATGCAATCTACCTCTCTGCCAAATTTTATCGAAATCCGTTCAGTGGTTTAGGCGTGAAAAGGTAACATACAGACAGAGTTACTTTCGAATTTATAATATTAGTATGGATAGTCGTTCAGTATCCTGGACCGTATTCAATTACTTAGTTTACCTAAAGTTTTCACTAGGTATAGGTACCTAAGAATCTCCATGTGCTGATGGTGTCCCAAAGTCCGGGTGCCTTTTGAAGGTTTCCCACTAAAAAGCAAAAAAAATGGTAAAGGCTAATTAGGTAATACGAGCTGGTTTCCGCAACTCCACGTCAAAGCGCGTATTTTGCGTACGGCTAATTAACATTGTTTTTTTATGAGCTTTGTAAGCATTGTCTTACAGCAAATGTAGGTGATAGAGAAAAGTTCCAGGCATTAAATGAACTAGGGCTGTTCGTGTATCTACACCAACAGCCCTAGTTCATTTAAAGATCACACAAGGTCGTCTAGGTCCCAAGAAGATCTAACGACTGCGGTTAGGTACATAAGTTTTAGTTGGCAACGGGTTCATCCGATGCCAACTAAACCTTATTCGATTATTTGGAGATATAGGTATATGACTATATGTATTTCTTTTTTTCATAATCAGAACAAAATATTGCTATTTAATCAATTGGAATATTAAACCAATATTACTTTTTGATTTTCTCCAGTACCTCATCTTTGATATTAAATAATCTTGTATTACAGGGCGAATATGATAAGTAGGCTTAGCGTCGTCCGTACTCCATCATTTCTTGAGTTTCATTACGAAATATATCGAAGTACTTATAAAAACAGCTGCTGCCATGGGATAAGCTTATGATCTTATTAAGTTTTTTTTTTCAGACAAGATGTATATTTGTGGAAAGTAAACACTCGCTAAAATACTCGTATAACAAATCTAATGCATCAACCTATACCTAATAAATGAATTCTTGTAAAACTACTGCATTAGGTACATAATTATGGGGTCGTAGGGAAAAGTAGTAAGATTTGTTGAATATGTATCGTCGAATATAAAAAGTCCATCTTGTGATTTGAGTCTCCTTACTACCAATACCTATACCTACATAGCTAAATTAATATTTCTTCAATACAGAAAGTGGTGACGATGAGTAGCAGCAGTCAGACGGGCAAGACGAGCACTTCGAAGGCGACGCGCGGCCACGAGACGCGCAGCTGCCATCACCTTAGCCACCTGTCGCGCAATGTACTGCGCGCGCGCCGTGGCGTGGTGCGCATGCTCATCGTCGTCGTGCTCACCTTTGCCATCTGCAACCTGCCCTTCCACGCGCGCAAGATGTGGCAGTACTGGTCCAGCGGCTACGAGGGCCCAAGCGACTTCAGCACTCTACTCACTCCCCTTACTTTCCTCATCACATACTTCAACTCCGGTATAAATCCACTACTGTACGCTTTCTTATCTAAGAATTTTAGGAAAGGTATGAAGGAATTAATATTCTGCAACTGTCATGGGAAAAGGAAAAGCGAAAACTTGATTCTTTTAAACCCCGTGGGTGGCGTCGGTCTGCGCAGGAGTTCGACGCGCTCCACCCGCGCCAACTGCAGCACGGTGACGATCGCGCCCAACGGGGAGTCATGAGACATGCGGCGGCGGCGCTTCCTGTACAAGGTGGAAAATATTGATATTTCCTGATTGACGGAGAGCACCGACGAAGTGACGGACAGCAGTGGCTTCTACACTGTCTCTACCGTATCTAGACGGGATTTATACGACTGAGAGACGCGTGCAAGCAGCAGTTTCGACTACTTAATTAAAAAACTAAGACTTCTTAGTAAACTTCGCTAATTAGCACTTTGATGCTGTGCGAGTGTGAGTGATTGTGAACTAAGTGATCTCGCGAGCTTAAAGAGTTAGAATATGTTTGTTATTAGATGGATTAACTAGGGCTAGTAAGTTAAGACCAAACGTAACATATCTTTCTGTTTACGTTTAGTTAATCCTACTTAATGAAAATGTATGACTTTATTTGTTCTTAGATCTCTAACAACAAATAAAGTCATTCATCTAAATGACTGTAAAAAGTGTAAATATGCTATTCAAATTCGTGAAATTTACATAAAAGGGGAATATTTGTGAGTACGTCGGTAAATAGTTGTAAGTAAATATAGATTGTATATGTGATATTTATTCCACGAAACAGTACCTACTTTGTTACATTACGAATTGATGATATTCGGATCACAAAGATTCAAGATGAAGCCACGTAGAGCCTCTTTGGCTTGGCTAGAATTTGGAATGTAATATTTATGTTCAATACCGTAATACCGCTTACCCTGTTATCGCTTTTAGCAGAGGCAGGCTACGATTTAACAACTAGGTCAAGAGTCTAAGAGAGTGATAGCTGACAATATTTTAATAACAATTTCAAATATACGAATTAAGTAATAAAATGTAAAAATGGCAACTGAAAACTTAATGTCACGACGTGTTAAATTCATTATAATTATACGTAAGCATAAAGTTTTATTGTTAAACTTGAACCTTGTAAATAGTGAACATATCTAAACATTTTGATACGTAAATAAGATTCTAATACAGTCGAGCTCAATATAATTCATAATAGTTCCGCCTAATAGCCGAAATATAAGTAGCAAACAATGGCCAAATAAATTACTTTTAAACATAAGAAAATAATGGCTAGAAATTCATTTATTTATTTAAGCCAACAATAGATCTATGTTTAATTCGATATATGTACCTATATTTTCCCACAGTTTACTATACCAAATACTAGTTGTTTACAACAATTAAATTTAATTAATAATATTAATTCATTTAGATAGGTAAAAATAACAAAATTAAATTCTAACTTAACTAAAACTATAAGTAGGTACAGAAACTAGAAAATACTGTCACTGTGGCGAAGATGTCAACAGCCTCGGACACCACGGCCTGTCCTGCAGCTGAAGTGCGGGTCGCTTAGCGCGGCACGCGAACATTAATGACATCATCCGACGAGCTCTTGTCACCGTCGGTGTTCCAGCTGTATTAGAACCCAATGGCTTGGCACGCGACGATGGCAAGTGGCCTTTAGTGTGGGACGCTACGTGCGTCGATATCTACTCTTGCGCCATCCCTTCTTCCTGGCTCGGCATGCTGTGCTGGCGCTGCTGCTGCGGCTGCGGAAAACCTCAAGCGGCGAAAATATAATAAACTCATCGGAAATTATATTTTCGAGCCGTTTGGGGTTGAAACCGTCGGGCCGTGGGGTCCGAGTGCTCATTGTCTTTTTAAAGAAATTTCGAATCGGCTGGTTGACACTTCCCGTGACCCAAGGGCTGGCTTTTACCTTGGCCTTGGCTTGGCTTGGCTTGGCTAAGCATCGCCATACAACGTGGTAATGCCGCCAGTCTCTTGGGTACATTACCAGTCGACAGCGATGCGGATGAGTTTTTCGACGCGATTTCATAGTTTTAGTTAAGTTATAATATTAATTAAGTAATACCTATTATATTAATTTAATAATATTTATTTAATTTAGTTTAAGTTGTATCTACATTATTGTATAGAAATTACAAAATAATATCGTCAAATAAAGTTCATCAATATTCGATATGAATCCATCGCGTTTCCTTTTATTGGCAAGGAAAATGTTTCCGAGTACCTAAAAAGAAAAACCAATAGAATTAATAAAAAGTAAAAATGACAATCCGAAGGCGTGTTGCGTTATTCCAGAATATATAGTTCTAATTATCCCCTCGGCTATTAGGCAAGGTTATTAAGTTAAAAAAAGAAAGCAACGAAAGAAATAATAAAGATTATTTGAACACAGTTCGTGAAACACAAATTATAAAATAAAAATAATGTTTGAAACAAGAATACTGTGTGCCTCACGGCTGAGCCAAAAGGTTCATTTCAGCATTAATGTAAGACAGCTGATGCTGTCTGAAGTTCGGTACCTAACAATAAAAAAAGTAATTGTGTCTCATTAGTTAGACAAAACAGTTGAGCTTTTATAGTTCATTATAAAACTAAATTTAGCTGATTGTAGCTAAAGTGCGGCCGACGAAAGAATGCATTTTTGACACCTGTCAGTTTAATACCCACGATTATGTGTTTTGCGAATTTGATGCTTCTAAAATTGTCGCACTGACAGGTGCCAGGAACGCATTCTCTCGACGACCGGACAGTATCTACAGTCCCACAAACTTATCTGGCCCGGTGAGGGAGTCGCTGATATCGCATTTGGTGTCGCCAGGAAAAATACATTTTGCAATAAAGTGGGAAAGCAAGTCGATGTAACAAAAACATTTTGGTCCAAATCTTGAAAACTACCGATTTTTTTATGCGATACCAAATGCGATATCAGCGACTCCCCCACCGGGCCAGATAAGTTTGTGGCACTATAGTTACAGTGTTTGTAAGCATACCTTACTTGTTACATTTTGTCGACGTTAATTCCGACAGATAACCTTTTTTTTTGTAATATGCAAAAATCGTTGAACAGACGATGTTAAAACTTTCAAGCTTTTCTGGTCACTAAAAGGCACTGTGTAGTCATTACCACGTTGTTCTCGTTGTCTTGATGTAATAATAACATTCTTATAAATGTACGTATTACTAGTAGTTCAGGAGGAAACAGGGGACAGTTGGAACATTTGGATGTGGAGTGTGGACGCTCGCTCGCAGCGAGGTCATTACGAAACCGAGCTCTTAGCGATAAAATGAGTTTATTTGTCCTCAAATGGCTACAACTTGAGCTTTTACTGGTATAGTCAGAGAAGCGTTAGGCAGAAACGGAGAGGCTCCTATGTGAACGTGCTCTACTTTGAATTTGGCGTCATTTGCGGGAGCAAATTGCGGGAGTCTGGGAAGGCAAGACTGTAATCAAAGACGAACTAACTTAAAAAGTAATTGGACCAGAGCTATCTGTGTGAAAACCTTCCCCATACCACAATAAAATAAACTGGAACAGGAGAACAATATTTTACCGTTTTTAGTCCATTACAAAGACTACGGCAAACGTACCCACTTTTTGTCTTGGACTTACAATGAACTCCACTCAACCATACTATGGGGCTATGGGGCAAGTATATGTATTCACAAGCGTAACACTGATAAATGCGTTGAGATTCCCGATATCCGAGCCTTTCCCTACAGACCAATAGACCAAACGTAACCCTCCCACTACGTGTGTTATTTATTACTGAAAAAAAGCTATTCTTTCCACTTCTATTGTAAAGCCAGGGAAGCGAATTGATGGTACCAACTTAAATTGTTAAAACCACAACTGTCATTCTTTGACAGTTGAGTGGCTAATAAAGGATGAGATCGGAACGGATTTTACAATCTTTAAACGATATTAAATCGTGTACACAATATTTAAAGTCTATATTACCAAGCCGCGCACAGCAGCTTGACCACGGGCGTCTTCCGCGACACGCGATCGTAGCCGAAAGTATTCTGCGACGCGCGATCGGCCCCGTTCGCCTGTCGTCGTATCCGATCGAATCCTTTCGGCTGTGTTTTATGATTATTTTCTTCTTCTTCTTCTAATACTACGTCCACTTCAACTATTTTCAAAAATTAGAACACGTCAAAACTAAAGGAATGAAACTATTTGACTAGGCGCAGAAACGGATACGTTCGCAAGCGACGGTACGGAGCCGATCGTATGCGTCGACATGCTGCCGGACGCGATCGGCTGTCGCCGCATCCGTTCGTATCCTTTCCGATCCGATACGATGCGAGCCGTTTGGTGGTCATCATCCTTTACACGGTAAATTGACGAAAGGTGCCAATTTCCTTAACAATTAAGTTCCCTGATTGGCCCATAACATTTTATAGAATAATTTCACCTACCTATATTAATTATGTATTTCTGATTGTTAAACTATTAAATAAAATATATTTTTCAATGTAAACTATGAGATATAATGTATTATTGATGTATAATTTTGTCATAAAATATAATTATAAATTATTCTTCAAGTTCGTTTATTTTTTGGGAGAAAACTACCACCTAAATTACTGTAAGTACTTTCCTGGAATAGGTAATATGACATATTTTAAAGGGTCTTGGAAGAAGAAATATTGCGCCGACTACAAGTAACTTAAGTCAAGGCCATAAAGATGATGTTGAGCATTTTGAAGGAAAGTGTCGTCGTCGTGTACGCCGTATTGCTCTGTGAATTGGGCCTTTACAAAGGCTGCTCAACTCCAGGCCCGCAGGCCACCTAGTGGCTCGCCAAGCATTTGAATTGGCCCTACAAAAGCTGTCAGCTAGCGATAGTCTTTTCAGATTTATTGTTGGTTAATTGAGAATAGGGCCATAAGAAGCAAAATATTTTTTCGACTAGATTTGAAGTCCTGGGGGCCTAAAAAGGCCACTTTGGAGAATAATAAAAGGATAACATTATGAATCATAAATGGGGAAGACAGTCCGTGTTTTTCTTTTTTTCGCTGCTTTACGTAGGTATAATCAAAGAGATTGGGATTGGATTTGGATTGAATTGATTGGTATTTTAGCTCAGACAAAAAAAAAATGCTTTACCAACGGGATTTGATACGATTAACTTAACAGTCCATTATGTTATCCTTTTATGATTCTGCCAAAGTGGCCTTTTAGGCCCCCAGGACTTCAAATCTGGTCTAAAAAATATTTTGCTGCTTACGGCCCTATTCTCAATTAACCAACAATCAATCATATTTTGAGACAGTGAGGAGCGGTCGCGACAGGCCACATGGGAGATGGCGGGACGAGCTGGATAGGTTCCGTCAAAACTAGGAGGAAGACGGGCGGGATCGCGAAAGATGGAAGGAGTGGAGTGGAGTCGTGGCCTTCACCCACGAGTGGGACAGCGTGGGCCAGTAACAAAAAAATATTTTCAGACTTGATTTTATTTTCGACCTCAGATTTCAGTAAGTAATTAGATTATGCATCAAAAATTAGTACAAATCATACATATTCCTACGGTCCTATATAAGTACCTACAAATGGACATTTTTGACCAATTATTTATTTTATAATTTATACACACAGAGTAAATTTATAGAGATACGACTTAACTTTATAAATAAATAGAGAAATATGGATTTTTCACTAATCTCAAAAAGGTACGTTAGTTAAGATATATGTATAGTACAGTTAGGTTAGGTTAGGTTAGACACCTTTGAGTACTTTTAGCGAAAAGTACTCAAAGGAGTCGCGGGCTCGATTTTGATGAAAGCTAAAACTGCATCATTGGATTTTTGAAAAATCAATATTTCTAGCCAGGAATCGAAACCGTTGATTTTGAAAAAAAAAACACACTGTATTAGTACCTACACCACTCTATAGTGTCCCTTATAAGAATCGGATTCTGGGAAGTATTCCTATTCCTCATAGTTTCGGATTTGGCTATCCACGCCCACTTGGAAAATTCACCCTGCTTTCATAAGCGTTTCGTAAAAAGCTGTTATTTTGACATTATAAACAGACACTTCTATTTTATTTTTTTGTATGTATATATATCTCGTATTTATTTATTTATTCTCCTACTGGTACGCCCAGCAATTACACCAACGGAGCAAAAAAATACTTCATGTGCTGCTTTCCATCCATCCTGTGCGCGGTGGACATCGAACGGGCGGCTATGGAACACGCATGCTCACACAGCATCAACTCCACAGTTCCATTACTCCATCCCAATTGCGCACATTCTTTGCAATTTTTTTGAGACTCAATTAATTTTTCAAAATAAATACATTAAAATTGTAAAAACGGAAAATTTTGATGTGTCGCCCTGCCTGACAGGTGTCAGATGGCGTTCGATTGCTGTATCAACATATATAGATATTGACAACGCCGATTCTAGCACCGGCCACCGAGGCGTCTCCGTGCTCTATGGTAGGCACAATGGTACATATAACGGTTTACTGTACTATACAGCGTGTATCAGAATTGTGTAGTCATATTTAAGGGTGTGGTACATAACAGGCCATGAAACTGATCAACTCTCCATGGGACCAAGGTCGTAATCGCGAAAAAAAAAATCAGCATGACCCCACAAAATTGTTCGTTATTAAACGTTGACCTATAATAATTATATTCTGTGTAATTCACCAATTTATATTCTCCAAAATACAAAGCTTGAAAAACGTAGGTGTTTTTGACGGTTCAATAATATTAGAATAACAATAGCCCACATAATTACGGTTACATCGCCCCTAGTTTACCCAACACAATTAAAGGATGTTGATCCAAGTACCTATACCTACCTAATAACGAAATATAGAACATAAATAAATAAGATCATGATTTTGATTAAACTAATTAGTTTTCTTTATGGATGATGTCGTTTATGGTAATATCTCAATTAATTTTTGGTACATAAGGTTTAATTTCGTTTAATTAACTCAGTTCTTATGAGGTATCTACCAAATATTTACCTGAACGACGTACCTAATAAAGACGACGACGACGAAGGCGTATTATACGTGACGTATTTGTGAATTGTTTATGATTGTATGTGTTTTTTTTTGTCTCCTTTACTCTTTCACACGCTGTCTACATCTTTTTAACTATTGTCCTATCGCAGGTATGCTGGAAGAAATTTCTTATGAAATAAGCATCACCTTTGTACCTATTTTTCTGTTCAGTTTTTTTTCTTGTCTGTTTTATGTGTGTACATAAATGATAAAATAAATAAATAAAGGTTAGGTAGACGAAAAGTCCTTCGCAAATATTGATTTGGTATTGGATTCCCATAACTTTAAGGCACATAGGCACTACGCAGCAGAGTGACGCGATTCTGCAATACACCTACTTACATATAACCACATAGAACCATTTCTATGAAGAAAAAAAAACATTACCCTACTTCTGGGGCAGTCGGGTAAAAAGGACGCAGTTACGCGACTTGTTGCACGACACATCGTGCGACAAGTCGCGTTCGCAAGTTTGGGAGCCTTTACAATCGCTAATTTTTGTTGATACGCCGGGAAGCCATAATTAAGTTGGCTATGTTATTCAATACCTTCCTACGAATTCATTTAATACGAATGTTTTTGGTAGTAATTTCATCAGAAGTGGACCTTTAGGTATAATATAACATAATAGATACCTACGTAACTTTGTACTTCAAAAGTTAAGTCGTATCTCTATAAATTTACTCTGTGTGTATAAATTATAAAATGAATTATTGGTCAAAAATGTCCATTTGTACTTATATAGGACCGTAGGAATATGTATGATTTGTACTCATTTTTGATGCATAATCTAATTACTGAAAGTTTGTGCTGAAAGAAATGTTACGTTGATTTACGAATCAAATTCTGCGAATAATTGAAAAAATTATACCTGATAATTTGTTGTATCTATGAAGGGGTAGCTCTGCTCAGAGATCTTAAAAAACATAGTCAACATTTTCTCGGTGCCACATTTTTTTTTTTAAACGTTGCCCCGCACTATGAATTTTTCCTGTATTGTGGGTGCGTTTACAAACATTTAAACTCACATACACAAACAGCCAGACCCGGAACAACTACTTGTAGGTCATACAAATATTTTTTCCGTGCGGGAATCGAACCCGCGACACGCAGCGCAGCAGTCAATCGTTAACCACTGCGCCAGCCGTGCCGTCGAAAAAAATTATTATTACGCAATTTATGACTTGCTCTTGCAATCATTAGGTATAAAATTGACATAAATTGATATAATTTTATTTAAATACATCAACAATATTGTTTGAAACGCTTTTGCATACCTAATGAGATAATCATTATGCAAAAGCGTTTGATCTTTGATACTGGAATTATAATGTCCATGTTATTAAATGGTTCAGGGAGGTGAGATCATCATCATGTTTATGGTTTGAACACCATGCCATTAGCTATTATAATGATTCTCAGTAATTGTCCTTTATCTTAGAATAGAATTGAATATTTATACACCATTGCTTGTATTGTTGTCGAATCAGGCAGGAACGAGGAGATCCGCAGGAGAACCAAGGTAACCGACACAGCCCGAAGAATTGCCAAACTTAAGTGGCAGTGGGCAGGGCACATTGCTCGCAGAACAGATGGCCGATGGGGCCGAAAGGTTCTGGAGTGGCGACCGCGTACCGGAAGACGTAGCGTTGGAAGGCCTCCCACAAGGTGGACCGACGACCTTGTGAAGGCCGCAGGAACCCGTTGGATGCGAGAAGCACAGAACCGGTCGAAGTGGAAGTGCTTGGGGGAGGCCTATGTCCAGCAGTGGACGTCTTTCGGCTGAAATGATGATGATGATGATGATTGCTTGTATTAATAATACGTCTTTCAGTATAAAAAATTTGCCACTTTTAGATTACATCAACATCACGCCTGGATTCCCCGAAGGGTTAGGCAGAGGTGTAAGTATTACCTATAGGTAGTACACCCACATGTCGCCGTTTTGTTGAAGGCTCATGTTAGTAAAAGGGGGCGAGCCAATTGACATCAACCGGGCAAAAATCCAGACTCCGGGGTGCTATTGAGAAATTAATGACGAAGCCTCGTCGTGTAGCGCAGTTTGTTCCAACAGTTACTCAACTGATCCGAGCGCTCGGCGCATCCTGGACAATGACACTCAACATTATTTAACTGGCCAATTTTTCCCTTGCGGTGGTAGGGGTTACGCCCGCCTGGTTTTCGACCACCCTCCCACCGGAGTCCGGCGTCAAGCAGCCTGCTGATTTTCGTCGATGCGTGGGAGTTACAGTGCCTTAGGCATCTTCTGGGCACGCTCCATCGTATCCATCAGGCGTGATCGAGGTCAAAAGTGCCCATTCAGCAATAAATAAAAAAAAATCCTAATCCAAAAATCCAATAACACAGCCCGACCTGGGAATCGAACTCAGGACTTCAAGCTGAGCTGCTTAGCGTTTGCGACCGCTAGTCCAACGAGGTAACTTTTAGATTACGTACGTGCATACATTATTGGAGAAAGAATCCTAATAAATTAGCAGTCGGGTTTCAGACGTAAGAAATATACCGTAATAAAATAAAACACCATTTCCTTCTGGGAAATAAATTAGTCGAAGGAAGAGCAATATTCACGTTAGGCGAAGACATAGCCACTTTATTTCAGTCATGGTTTTTAGGATCTACGTATGACGTAGGTAGATCTTTCGGGCTTGAAATGTTACATAGTACCTTTCAAGTTTAACCAAGAGATATTAATGTAGGTACTCCTGCAAAATAATTCATAATAACTTTTGTAATACCCACTTGAAAACCCAATTCGAAATTAAAATACCGTGAACAGGCTTAAAGTTCTCAGGCTCAGTAGATATCTATAGCTTCCCAAAAATTCACTGAAAAAAAAAACGAAAGTGTAAATATAGTAAGTATTTTTTTTTTTATTAAAAACGTGCACATTTTTCTGCCACCTTTTTCATTGTACGCTCGACCTTTGACTTGGAGTGACGTCCAGCGGTGGATTGCAATTGAAAGACTTGATTAATTGATTGAAGGGAAACAGTGGAAGTGGACACAGATCAACGACAGATGGGACACAATGATACACAATAAGTACAGTATTACTCAAGTGTAACGGCCGGAAAAACTTTCGTGCTTAGCTTGACAAAACCATCCTGAAAGAAAAACCGTTCATTCAAAGGTTCCATTAAAAGATCCTGTTTGTTTATTGCCCGAGGAAAATACAGTATTAGGTTGCCTTGCCTACTAGATAAAGGTGGTGTCAAAGATGTAATTTATTGCTAGATCGAACAACCTAATACAGTTATAGAAATATTGGCAAAGTTGCGATTAATCGTGACCTAATTCCTATTAGTTCCGAATTACTGTTAGTAGTGTGTAGTTAGTTAGGAATTACTGTGGCGAAAAGTAGGCACTTCGCCACAGTACCTAATTCCTATAAATAACTGGATATCGAGTACTTCGCAGTTAGAACGAGCGCACAAACTTACCTAACGAAAATCTCACAAACTTAGAGGCGAATTTGAAGAAATCTTGCTTACCTACTTAGCCTGCCTACTTGTGTGTTGACGAGTCGACGACACGTATAAACTTTCACAAAGTATCTTTTATTAAACCTGACTCATATGTTTAGGATGTTTCTCAAGAGGTTTTCATTATTCTGAAATAAAAGTTTTTCTAGGTAAATTACCTATTTTCAGGAAAGTTGTCGGACTTTCTTTTTGGTAAAAAAACACTAGTTTTTAACGTCCTATAAACCAGAAAATGATGGATCATCGACATTTTGTTAAATTACAATAACGAGTATTTTTCTCAATTTAAAGAAAATTCTTAAGAGTTAATTTATGCCAAAGAATATTTTTGCTACTGCTCGCCGAAAGCGCCCGAGATAGTTGTACCTCCTCAGTGCCGTTCACGCGCCCCTGGAGTTAGGCTAGATTTAGATACGTACCATATAAATTGCAATATAAACGGGAGTCGGGAGATACATAAGTGTCACAATATTTTTGAACTGCTTACTGTAGGCGTAAAAAGATCAACCATACACTTTCCTAAATGAAAAAAAGGGGTTTGGGATATTATATACTTAACGTTAAATATCTTATTAAAGCTCAAAAATAACTATTAAGACCTATGTTCGGAATCTAAGCCGTTACATTACAGTGCTAGTAGCACATATTTTTATAAATGGCTCTTGACTCAGTAAGTTTCAGCTGTCTCTATAGCTTATACCCATATTCTAGCGTCTCCACAATTATTTACAACCAGCGGCTCAAGTGGTTACTTAATCCATGTCAAGTGAAAATTTTCGTTGTACATATTGGAGTTACCCGGATATCTATGGGGTTACCCATAGGTATATCTAAAGAGCTTTTTCAGTTACAGCCGGCAACAAACAAAATCATGCCGTCGTAATATAAAAAGATTTACGATACGTGAGAGATTACGATAGACGTAGTTACGTTACCATTTATATTTTTTTTAATATTCATTATACAAACAATTGTCAGGTTAACAACGAAAGCTTCATTTCGAACGAACTGAACGAAATTCCAACATCAAACATGATTCCACAAAGTGCTAATTGCAATTAGAGGTAGAACAATTACAGGTAAAACTCATTACTAGCTTCAAACGCGACGATTTATCGTTCTTGCTACGTGTTGTAATTAAAGGTAAAGATACTTCAATAACGACACCACGTTCTCACGACAAAACCCCCACGACGATGACGATAAAATATTTCGACGACACAGTGACGATAAACAGTCGATATAATGGGAACAGCTAGAGATGACAGTCGTCCAACGATAAATTAATCGTCACGACATAGTGGGAACGCGCCTTTACTTGTGATAAAAAATGGATCCTCTGCGACAATCGAAAACGCTCATCACAATGGTTAAACCCTGGAGAACCGGTCAAATCCTGCCCCAAGCGAAATTACCACTGGGCCACCACTACTCTAAAATGTATTGTTTGTTGTTTATAGAGATTACGCAGGAATGGACTAACGAAACATAGGCACCTACCATAAGTTTTGGGTGTGAAAGGGCTATTTATTTAGGTTTACACATTGGTTGGATAAATATTTTAAAAACAACAAAAAGGTATTAAACAAGAGTCTCTATCTAATACAAACAGCTCCGGAACTCCGTCAGCATTCCATTTTAAACAAGCACAGATTATTAGGTAGGTTATAATGGAAAGCCTTGTTAGGGACTTGCTATTTTTTTTTTTTCGTAAAAGCCGTGCTATTCACAATAGAGTTAATCTCTACTTTAATTAAGTGTAACTATGAAAAAGCCTTTGTGCCAAACATCGTTATAATCGGTTTATCGGACAAGCTTTTCAAAGTGATTATACAGTATTTTTGCTGCAGTCTCGTTAACAAGCCTCGTTAACTTTTCACGTAACTAGTTGTTACGTTTATTACGTAGACGTACAGGACGTCTATAAGAACGTTATAGGAACTGTTGTTGTGTATGGGGTCCACTGATAGTGAAGATTTATGAGAGATTTGGGTTTTCTCTGCCTGCTTAAAGCGAATATTGTGCAATTTCAACAATTAAGGTAAGAGGAAACAATGGCTCGTATACATTAACATAACTATTTACAGACGTGGCGAGAACGGAACAATTTCAGCGCATGCGGCATGCATGACCGCTTAATTTAATCATTTTATTGAATGAAACATTCTACAGTGATAAAAATAATAAATTAATTTATTGCAATTCATAGGCGTCGGCATTGTAGTTTTGTGGATTCTTTTATGCTTTGGAATTTGCATAAAAAGCCTAGTGCTGAAATCAGCAATAAAACGTGCTGAAATAAATAAATAAATAATGCTCTTCTTCAGATTTCAAATCTGAAGAGAGCATTATTATTTTAGTTATAGATAGGTAGATATTATAATAGGTAGGTATGCCATGCTTGGGTAGTATCTGCTTTATATATTTACGCAAAAACAAAGATACCATCAACAATTACTTTTCCAATAGATAGCACACGACGGCTAGAAATACGAAGCAAATTTCAATTTCAAATGTAGGTAAATAACAATGAGAATGTTACATACTCGAAATGTAATCGTTGTAAATCTGGCTGTATCGTACGACGTTACGTACAAGTTCATCCGATCCATATAGACCAACCGTTCTCCCGCCAAACCGTAATAAATCTTATTATGTAAAAAGCAAAATTATAAATGTTGAAAAAACCCACGACGGTTAAATGTAATTGGAAAAGGATAAAATAATTTAAAAACCCCCGACTTACATTATTACTTACAGATAAATTCATATGGCAGTCGGGGGACCTCTTAGAATAGAAGGTGTTCCACAGAACGGTCACACAACCTCTAACTCCAAACGCATATACCGTCTCCGTACCGTCGCGGGTAAAAATGCATGAAAGTAATAAGTACCCTTATTATATTTATTGCGATGAACAAGTGAACTTCATTTAAAAGTACTGAATTTGCGGCATAATTATGCATTATTTCAAAAACTAAACTAAATTCAAGTTCAGTGCTTCTTTTTCTTTTTATTTCATTAAGAAAAGGACAGAAGAAAAATTTTAGTTGAGTTTTTTTTTAGTTTCAAATTAATCAGCGCTTGACACTACTCCATAGCCATACAAGTTTAGACGTGATTAAAATCTTGCCCACTAAAATTACGTTACTTTACGTCAGGAGCTGTTTATTTTGTCAGGACTAAACTAAAATTTATCTTCTGTCCTTTTCTTAAAAAAATAGAAAGAAAAAGATGCACTGAACTTAAAGGACCATGGGCACTTTTGAATGAACACTGGGCCCACTTTTCAAAGTTGTGCAACAGTAATGAAACCTATGTCATATGACAGCTCTTGGCGTGTACTTTATTTTATTCTATGGCAGCTAAGTTCAAATCCAGCGCGAAAATGGTTTTTTATGCGTTTTTTAAAAATGTTCAACATTGTGCAACAGTGATCAAACCTATGTCATATGACAGCTCTTTGCGTATACTTTATTTCATTCTATGGCAGCTAAGTTCAAATCCAGCGCAAAAATGGTTTTTTTTTGCGTTATTTAAAAATGTTCAACATTGTTCAACAGTGATGAATTATATGTCATATGAAAGCTCTTGAAGTGTACTTCATTTCATTCTATGGCAGCTAAGTTCAAATCCAGCGCGAAAACGGTTTTTTATGCGTTTTTTTTAATGTTCAACATTGTGCAACAGTGATGAAACCTATGTCATATGACAGCTTTTAAAGTGTACTTTATTTTATTCTATGGCAGATAAGTTCAAATCCAGCGCGAAAATGGTTTTTTTATGCGTTTTTTAAAATCTGTTTTGTTTTGATATTAAATTATTATTAGCTGTCAGTGAGTAGCTAGGATTATAAATAGCTCTTGTTTGACTAAAAATACACTAAAAAGATCATCATAGGCCGTATATTGCCGTATTTATTAGGGCTGATTTGAACTTAGCTGCCATAGAATGTAATAAAGTACTCTTCTAGAGCTTTCATATGACGTATAATTCATCACGGTTGAACAACGTTGAACATTTTTAAAAAACGCATAAAAAACCGTTTTCGCGCTGGATTTGAACTTAGCTGCCATAGAATGAAATAAAGTACACGCCAAGAGCTTTCATATGACATATAACTCATTACTGTTGAACAATGTTTAAAAAATGAACCCAAAATAACGCATTTAAAAAACGCATATAAAACCGTTTTCGCGCTGGATTTGAACTTAGCTGCCAGAGAATGAAATAAAGTACACTTTAAGAGCTTTTATATGACATAGGTTTCATCACTGTTGCACAATGTTGAACATTAAAAAAAAACGCATAAAAAACCGTTTTCGCGCTGGATTTGAACTTAGCTGCCATAGAACGAAAAAAAGTACACGCCAAGTGCTTTCATATATCATATAACTCATCACTGTTGAACAATGTTGAAAAAATGAACCCAAAATGACGCATTTAAAAACGCATATAAAACCGTTTTCGCGCTGGATTTGAACTTAGCTGCCATAGAATGAAATAAAGTACACTTTAAGAGCTTTCATATGACATAGGTTTCATGACTGTTGCACAATGTTGAACATTAAAAAAAACGCATAAAAAAACGTTTTCGCGCTGGATTTGAACTTAGCTGCCATAGAATGAAAAAAAGTACACGCCAAGTGCTTTCATATGACATATAACTCATCACTGTTGAACAATGTTGAAAAAATGAACCCAAAATGACGCATTTAAAAAACGCTTAAAAACCGTTTTCGCGCTGGATTTGAACTTAGCTGCCATAGAATGAAATAAAGTATACTTTAACAGCTTTCATATGACATAGGTTTCATTACTGTTGCACAATGTTGAACATTAAAAAAAACGCATAAAAAAACGTTTTCGCGCTGGATTTGAACTTAGCTGCCATACAATGAAAAAAAGTACACGCCAAGTGCTTTCATATGACATATAACTCATCACTGTTGAACAATGTTGAAAAAATGAACCCAAAATGACGCATTTAAAAAACGCTTAAAAACCGTTTTCGCGCTGGATTTGAACTTAGCTGCCATAGAATGAAATAAAGTATACTTTAACAGCTTTCATATGACATAGGTTTCATTACTGTTGCATGTTGAACATTTTTAAAAACGCATAAAAAACCGTTTTCGCGCTGTATTTGAACTTAGTTGCCATAGAATGAAATAACGTACACTTTATGAGCTTTCATATGACATATAATTTATCACTGTTGAACAATGTTGAAAAAGTGGGCCCAAAATGACGCATGGTCCTTTAGTCTAGTTTGTGAACAACAGAATCGGCACCATATTGAAGTGGTTGAAGACATACATAACTTAAACCTGCAAGCTCCGCCTATTCACTCTGTCATTCTCGTCTTTACTGCATTTATATCAATTACAAAGTGAATGCTGCAGTACTGTTGAAATAACAGCCTTTCATGCTAATGTAATGAGAAGTAGTACAAGCCCTTATATATAGCGGATCCCTGCGGCCCGATACGATCGTGTTTTAACAAGAACAATACAACAGCTCAGTGTTATCTAATTCACTTAAGTAACTCAAATGGTACAAGCTCGCCTTTGTTAACGCTGTTTTAAACTTCAACAAAAGTTTCGGTTTATCTTTTAGCAAAATTGGATTTATCGGCGAAGGATGTGCAATGTTCCTTGCTTTCTAAACCGAGTTTCAGTTAAAAAAATTGAATCAATGGTTGGATTTGAATTGAAAAGCTCGATTGGTAATCAATTTGGCTCACCGCAGTCTATTCACTGGACCATTATACTTTACGATGTCTGCAGAGCATTTGAGTATAATTCATTTGAATCGTTTCAGACCCAGTGTCCAAAGTATGACCCAAATAGGCTCTTGAGTGCCAACTTCCTACGATTGTATTTTTTTTATAAAACACCTGTCGAATTAATATAACTAGTATAATGGATTACAACCCACTCCCTCTATCATAGAGGAGGCCTGTATCCCAGCAGTGGGAACATTATAGGCTGATTATGTAATTTGTGAAGATAAAATAAACATTATTTATTTACTTTAGCGCCTTTGGTGGGCAAACTTACCACGACCTGAAGTCGTTTCTCCTATATTTTTAAATATCGACAGTTTAATTAATTTTAACTTTATGAGTGTATGTGAAAGAATTGTAAGTACTCTATAATTATAGAGTACAATCATAGGTAATTCCCATGTTAGGTACGTGGCCTTTTTATTAACATAAACAGCTTGCCGTTGGCTTGCGTGTAAATAGGTAATTTCCTCTCTCTTATTTCTTGCAAACGTTCAGTAAGAATATATAATATACTTACCTAGTTTCTTACGAAAGGATTATAAGATATTTTTATCGCGAAAGTATAACTTTATTTCAAAACATTTTGCCTAGAATATATTAGACACGATTCTTCCCATCAGGTGTGCGAAAAATATTATGATTTGTATCCTTATAAACACGTTTGTGTGGCAATATCTATAAAAAACCCTGAGAAAGTTTGATACCACGGTAAAAAAAAAGTATTTTTGCTATAATTTACTTTCCAAGCAAATTTCAATCTTTTGAAGTAGGCACTTAAAGATCATTTTCCTGTAACTTACAAGTCCACCACTTATTTACATGACTCCGCCTCTTACTTCGTCATTTAATCGCCTGACCTTTCCGGAAACCAAGTACTAAAACTACAAAATAAGTAGATACGAGTATTGTATCATAAGTAAGTATGGTCTCCACTAAAGGTTTGCATATCTACCATTTATGCATTTAGTTCTCGGGTACAAGAACGGCGACTTGTGTCTTAGGCAAACATGTTTGTTTACCAATAAATAAAACTTGTTAAACGAGAACACTTTCGAAGCTTTTCACTACCAGACCATTTTTCTCCCCAAAGACTTGGCCATTGTCCAATTTAGAAGACCTGTATTACACCTTTAAGAGACGGGCGATTATTCTCCGTCGGAGATAATCAACGTCATCAATAACAGGGCCCAGGCCTGGCCGGCAGGGACTGCATATCGGAACATATTAGCATATAGCTTACACTTACTTACTGGCGCTTTACTTTGTGTAAATTATTCCATCACCACTGCTCTCTAAACGGTGAAGGAAAACATCGTGAGGAAACCGGCATGTCCTAGAACCAAAAATTCGAAGTCATGTGACATCTACCAACCCGCACTGGGCCCGCGTGGTGGATTACAGCCCACTCCCTCTTATTGAGAAGAAGCCTGTGTCCCAACAGTGGGAATGTTATCTATAGGCTGATTATGTATAGCTTACACACAGTTTTCATATCAAAATAAGGCTAAGTGAAAGAAAATCCTTATTCCAGTTCATTTATACTCGGCCTGTATTCACCATGCATTGGTTTTGTAGTGGACTGTATTTTTGCTTTTATTTCTGTTGTTAGGATCTTGGAATAAAACAGTTTCTTCTTCTTCTTGTTGTTTATTTCCCGATAGCTGAGATCGACTGATGCCTATCGCCGAAAGTCGCCCGTATTTATACATTTCCCTGGCCAATCAGATTGTGCCACGTCATCAGTGCGAACCTTGTACTAGAACATTCTGGAATTTTCTAAGGCGATTTTCTGTGATAAGGCATTTCTCACAATGTTCCATATTTTTCTAACATTAAGGACAATCATACTTAACTAATTACAAAAGAATTGGGGCTAAAAACCTTAATTTACACCCTAAAAACTACAAATTTCCGTAACGGCTTCTCTTTACGGTAAAGTTTCGTCGTACCTAAGGTTCGTACAACCATGGTACAGGTGGCGCCACCAAGCGTGAAATATGCGAGGTAAACTATCTTATCATTATTTACAATCGTTATTATATACTAAATTACTGAACATATTATTTCTATCGGATTCCTAACTTAGCTATTTTTACTCTCTTGCCATAAGCACGCTCGGCGTTCGTCACAGTTCTCCCCCCGGCGCAGCCTGCGTAGCCTCTTCTTTCTTCATCACGACGACGAGCTTGCTCACAGGACGCCGGAAGGTGCCGGTCTTGGTACGCACTTCGGCGACCCTGATGCCACCGTCTGGTCCGCAATGCGTGCACTCGACGACCCCCATCGGCCAGGTGTTCCGGGGCAGCGTACTGTCGACCACGAGGACCACGTCGCCAACCTTCATTGGTCGCACGTTGTTCTGCGGCTCGCCGCGGGGTACCAAGATAGGGAGGTACTCGCGTAGCCACCGTCGCCAGAAGTGGTCGGCAAGCGCTTGACTAGCTCGCCAGGTTCTTCTGTCGGCCTCGTCGCAGGGCCCCGTTGTTGATAATCCGTCTGATGACCCCAACAAGAAATGGTTTGGGGTCAGGGCCTCGGGGTCGTTGGGGTTTACGCTGACGTGGGTCAGCGGTCTCGCGTTGATAGAGAACTCGGCTTCAGTAAGTAGAGTTCTCAGGACTTCTTCTGTCGGTGCCTTTTCTCGTAGGGTGACGCTAAGAGCCGTTTTCACGGAGCGCACCATTCGTTCCCACGCGCCGCCTTGATTGGGCGCGCCAGGAGGTATGAAGCGCCACTCCATCCGGTGTAGTAGCCCTTCGTCCCGTAGTGCAGGCATCCACTCGGTGTAAGCGTTGCGGAGTTCCTGGTCAGCCCCGCGGAAATTGGTCGCGTTGTCGGAATACATAAGTCTTGGCCAGCCCCTGCGCGCAGCCATTCGTCTCAGTGCCATGATTGCTGAGTCGGTAGAGAGTGACGTGACGAGCTCGATGTGCACGGCGCGGGAAGTGAGGCACGTAAAGAGTGCGCCCCACCTCTTCTCTCGGCGACGCCCCACCTTTACCATCATTGGCCCGAAGTAATCCACCCCGCAGTTAGTAAACGGGCGATGGAAGGGGTCCAGACGGGCGCGTGGCAGGTCTCCCGTAGCTGGCGGCTGTGGTGTTGCTCGTCGCCTTTTGCAGAAGGCGCAGCTCTTTTCTACAGCGCGTACTGTGGGTCGTAAGTGGATAACCCAGTACCGCTGTCGTATATCGTTCGTTACTCGTTCTCTATTAGCGTGACCTGCAGCGCAGTGTTCCCGCAGTACGAGAAGCTTGGTCAGTTGGTGGCGGCCATCCAGGATGATCGGCCGCTTTGTTTCGGCCGGTGCGGAAGAAGCCTCGATTCGACTTCGTACCTTCAGGATATCGTCTTCCAGCACTGGGTCCAGCCGATATAGCCGGCTCGTCTTTGTCAGTGGACGAGCGGACCGGATTCTTTTTAAGTCTTCTCCGAAGCTATCCTTTTGAGCTTGCCGTATTAGCTCGGCCTCGGCACGTCGGATGTGGCGATGCTCCATTGCGGTTGCTCTCCGTCTACAGATGTCGGTGAAGGCGATTACTCGAGCGGTCGCCCTTACTAAGACTTCGTACTTCGAGAAGCGGGCTGGGTTCGGTAACCAGCTGTCTTGTTCCGTCTTCTCGCTAAGGTGAAGGACCTCTTCGTCCTCTGGCTCGTTTGTTGCTGCCGTGGGCCACTGTTCTTCTGGCAGGAACAGGAAGTCCGGTCCCTGGAACCACCGATCTGTTGCGCTGATGGGTGTGTCGACGAGTCGCGTGGCGTCATCGGCTACGTTGCAGGCGGTAGGTAGCCAACGCCAATCTTCCTTTTTAGACAGCTCCGCGACTTCTCCCAGCCGGTGCGCGACAAACGGTGTGTATCGACGCATGTCGTGGTGGATCCAGTGCACCACGGTGGATGAATCGGTCCAGTAAGTTGTCTGGCCGATGTCGACTTGATGCTCTCTCCTTATTGTGTCAGCTAATCTTGCTCCGATGACCGCAGCTTGCAGTTCCAAACGAGGTATCGTTTGGACTCGACGAGGCGCTACCTTGGCCTTGGCGGCTACCAGCACGACGTTCAGGCTCCCGTCGACGTACTTCACTCTCCAGTATGCCACGGTTGCATAGGCCTGTTCACTGGCGTCACACAGGATGTGTAGGTCGATGCGCTCGTACTCCTTCGTCAGATAGCATCTCGGCAGTCGGAGTTGAGTGAGCTCGTTAAGTCGCGCGAGCCAGGATGCGAAGAGCTTGTTCTCTTCTTCGGGAATTTGTTCGTCCCATGATATAGGGAGGCGCCACAGGCTCTGTAGCACGATCTTTGCCCGGATGGTATAGTGACTCAGTAGTCCCAGCGGGTCGTAGATCGACATCACGGCGCTGAGTGCTTCGCGCTTGGTCGGTGCGCGTATTCTTGCTCGCACTTCGGCCGGGACTCGATTCATCGACGTGTTGAACCCTAGCTCGTCTTGTTCTGCGTTCCAGTACAGCCCTAAGATCTTGTTCTCGGGCTGCTCTCCCCCCAGTTGTGTGGAGGAGGTGGCGTGTAGCTCCGGGGGCACGTCGCGTAGTACCGTCCTGTCGCTGGAGCTCCATCCCCGCAGCGTGAATCCCGCGTGCGCGTGTACCGTCCTGATCTCTTCGACCGCCTTCCGGGCTTTTTCCGTATCTTCGTAGCTAGCTACTAGATCGTCCATGTAGTGGCTCTCCTTGATGGCTTCTAGTGCGCGTGGATATTCCGACCCGTGTACGTCCGCGTTGTGATTGCGGACGTAGTGGGCTATGTACGGGGAACTCGCTGCGCCGAATATCATGCTAGCCATCTTGTACTTTTTTGGAGGTTCTTTTCGTTCATTGCCTCTCCACAGGAACTGCTGTGCCGGTTGATCTTCCGGTCTTATCCTGATCCTCAGGAACATCTCCTGCACGTCTGCTGTGATCGCCACCGCCTTCTCTCGGAATCGGAAGAGGATTCCTGGCAGCGACAGCAGTAGGTCGGGTCCTTCCAGCAGTTCATCATTCAAGCATACGCCGTTACTTTTCGCTGCTGCGTCGAATACCAACCTGCACTTGCCGGGTTTGTTCGGGTTCTGCACGGCGAAGTGTGGCAAATACCAGCAGATGGCGCTTCTTTCTTCTGATCCGTCGCACAGTGTCGCGTACCCTTTGTCCAATAGATTGTCGATCTGCTTGGCGTACTCGATCGCGAACTCTGGTTCGGCGTCCATCTTTTGCTCGATTTTCTTCAGCCGGCGGAGTGCTTGACTGTAGCTTGAGGGCATAGTTACGTCGTCTCGTCGCCACGGCAGTCCAACCTCGTACCCGGTGTCGATCTTTTTCGTGGTTCTTCTGACTATGTCGATGGCCCGTTGATCCGCTTCCTTGACTCTCGGCTTTCCCTGTATGCCGAGCGCGTCGATCTTGAAGTGGTGGTCGACTAAGTCATGAAGTTCCTGGCTGGTTGTTCCTGTCGTTCGGTCAGGCTCGTAAACGTGAAGTACGTTTCCCTTTTGGTAGATGGTGTTGCGTGGCGCGGTTCCGTGCACCACCCATCCCAGTTGTGTCCTTGACGCGGCTGGTTGATCAGGGTTGCCGATCCGGAGTTCTCGGGACACTATACATTCCCAATGGTCTGTCCCTATTAGTAGTCCGGGGCGCGCCTTCTCGTAACATACCTCTTCTGGTGCCAGGTCCCTTAGGTGCTCGTGGTTTAACAGCGTCTCCGGAATGGACTGCTGGTGAAGTTGAAGGTTCTTCATGGTCCTTGCTTTGACCTTGTAGCTTTCGTCGCTCTTCAGCCCTTTGATCTGAATGTTCACCAGCTGACTCCCCGTTTCTTGTTGCGACATATTGACCCCGTTCAGGTGAAGTGGTTGCGACGGTCCTTCTGCCCCGATGCTTTCTGCTAGCTCCTTGTCGACGAGGGTTATGGTTGCTCCTTCATCCAGGAGAGCGTATGTGTTCGCCTCCCCCCGTGGTCCGGAGATGATGATCGGGCACATCTTCAGCAGGACTGTTCGTGGTTCGGTAGCGGGTTGTGTTGCTACCGACAGGACCGCTTCTTCCTTTGGTGGTTCGGCGGGTTTTGATTCTTCCTTTTCCGCTTCTCGCACTCGATGGAGGGTCGCATGATGTGGGCGGCTACACTGGTCCACGCCGCATGGCTTTGCTTTACAGCTTAAACGCCTATGTGGCTTCTGGGCGCATTTGAAGCACAATTTCTTTTCCTTCACGAATTTCCACCTTTCTTCCACTGTGAGCGCCTTGTACTTGGGGCACTGTGTCAATACGTGATCTTGTTCACATTTGGGGCACTTGTCTTTTTCTTCTTCTGCTCCCCCCGTAGTGTTGAACACGCTTGCTTTCTTCTTGAGTGTCACGGCAGGACGAGTCTCCTTTTTCTGGTTTGCGGTTGCGGTACTCGTTGGTGGGGCGTATGTGTATCGTAACGCCCTGTCTGCTTCACGCATTAAAAAGCGGGACAACACTATGATTTCCGGTTCTGCTGACCCTTCGTTGTCGCAGGCGAAGTCGCACCATCTGGACCGTAGATGGGGGCTCAATTTTTCTAGCACTTCCCTGGTCAACAAGGGGTTATAGAGATAACCTCTTCGATCTATTGTCTTTAACACGCACACTGTGTTCTGGATTTTAATCGCGAAACTATTTAGATCACTGGCTGAGGCACTAGGTTTCGGCATCTTTTTTAATTCCTCCAGTGCTTTGTCGATTATGATTTCCGGTCGGCCGAAGCACTGCTCTAGTGTTCTCATAATAGCGTCTGGTTCCGTGGCCGCGTGCAGAAGAGCCGCTACTGCTTCTCGTGCCTCGCCTTTGAGGCAACTTCTAAGTCGCTGTATGTTTTCTGCCGCTGATACATTGTACATATTCGTTGTGTCGTAGTAGGATGCCTTAAATGGCAACCACTCGCTGATAGTACCAGAGAAGGTTGGTAAGTCTGTGTGCCGAAGTCGCGGCCTAGCCATCTTTTCCAGGGTCGCAGCTAATTGATCAATGCTGTTTCTGGCTTTTGTTGGCGTCGGCGATCTTCCCCGTGGCACATCAAAACGTTGTTGCTTTGGTTCTTCTCTGGTTTCTGCATTTCCACCCCCTTCCTCCCGTGTACTGAGGGGGTTGGTGCGCAGCCACTGGTCCACTTTCTGGTGCTGTTGTTCCTCTTGGAGCAGATCTTCATGGATGCTCTCCTGGTCATCCTGGATCACGGAGACCTCGGCAGCCAACCTTTTCTTCACTAGGTCTGCTTCAAGTTCCAGCTCCTTTCGTCGAATAGCTGCCAGTTTCTCGGCTGCCTCAAGTTCAACCATCCGTAGCCGCGTAGTCACACTCGTGGTTGACCTTACTGACCGCTGCGGCGATCTTACTCGTCGCTGTTCCGACGATGGTCCTGCGGTAGCGACGTTCACAACGGTAGTAGGCCCGACCATGCTTTCCACTTGAGGTGACGCTGGCGGGTCGAGCGACAGTCGTCTCTTTCGTTCTCGGTCAATTCTTTCCGCTTCCCGGCGACGCACTGACACTAACAATTCTTCGTCCCTTCGTTCTAGGGCCCGCTTCTGTTCTTCCAGTTCTGCAGAGTCACTTTGACTTCGGGTGACGACCATCGCGTTCGGTTGACGGCGCACAGTAACTTTGCAGAATATTCACAGGAGAATTGTAGGTAGATTGTAATCGGTTCGGACTTACCCTGTATTTTTCCAAGTCGTAGGTTCTTCCAGACTGTAGAATATCCGGTGTAGAAGGACCAAACTGTAGTGGACTGTATTTTTGCTTTTATTTCTGTTGTTAGGATCTTGGAATAAAACAGTTTCTTCTTCTTCTTGTTGTTTATTTCCCGATAGCTGAGATCGACTGATGCCTATCGCCGAAAGTCGCCCGTATTTATACATTTCCCTGGCCAATCAGATTGTGCCACGTCATCAGTGCGAACCTTGTACTAGAACATTCTGGAATTTTCTAAGGCGATTTTCTGTGATAAGGCATTTCTCACAATGTTCCATATTTTTCTAACATTAAGGACAATCATACTTAACTAATTACAAAAGAATTGGGGCTAAAAACCTTAATTTACACCCTAAAAACTACAAATTTCCGTAACGGCTTCTCTTTACGGTAAAGTTTCGTCGTACCTAAGGTTCGTACAACCATGGTACAGGTGGCGCCACCAAGCGTGAAATATGCGAGGTAAACTATCTTATCATTATTTACAATCGTTATTATATACTAAATTACTGAACATATTATTTCTATCGGATTCCTAACTTAGCTATTTTTACTCTCTTGCCATAAGCACGCTCGGCGTTCGTCACAGGTTTGCATAATACAATTTTACAAAGCAGGTCTAGGAACCTTATTTGCATTTTTTCCGACCACCGCAAATTTTTCCGTTTTGTCCTCAAATAGTTGCCATAGGTAAAATTTTAATTTGGAGGAACCTGGAAACTGGTATTTTTCCACGGAAACTGATGTTCTTAGTAACTCTAAATACCGAACTATGTTCAATATAGTTCAACGGGAAGCGTCGCGTGTCATGCGGGTCGAACGGTTAGAACACGTCGGAAAATTTCCGCCAATGTATCTTCATGCCGAACAGCAGTTTTGGTTTAATATTGGTATCATTACTGTAACTGACGTCTTACGCCTAGAACTTTTCCACGTTCTATAGAACAAATATTATCTGCACTCGCATAAATGAAAACTTCTTTTATGTTTTGTTTACTCATGCAAAAAGTACTCCAGACTAAAAGCGAAAGAGATGCTAAGATTTATTCAATTCTCGCCAAATCTGCGGAAAAAAGGATCTAGTTATGCATACAGTGGATAAATATTCGCATGTGATTGTAAATAATAGGGGGCGAGCCTATTGACATCAACCGCAAAAATCCAGACTACCAGCTGCTACTGAAAAATTCCTGACAGAAAAACCCAACTACACTTTTCCCGCCCTGGGAAACGAACCCAAGACCTCATGCTCAGCTACCGTAACACCAACGAGGCAACTTTTAGATTAGGAACGCACCAAAGATTAACATTAATTATTGGATTAGGCGTCGCGGTCGGATCTAACAGTCGAAAGAAATACACCGTAATAAAATAAAATACAATTTACTTTTGGAAAATAGATCTGTCGAAAGCAATATTCACGTTAGGCGGAGACAAAAGCACTTTATTTCAGTCATGGTTTGAAGGACTTAGTTCTTTTGGGCTTGACATGTTACCTATTACATTTCAAGTTAAACAAGAGACGATCCTATCCAACATAATACTTTGTAAAAACGGTTGTGTTACCTACGTGAAAAATCCAACAAAAACAGGCACTGTGAATAAAAGTTCTCAGACCCAGTGAAGCTTCTAAAACAATCATTGAAAAAAAAACTGCTGACTCTAACTTTGAAAATTAGAATTGAGAAAGTAACTATTTAAAAATAATCAAAAAAACTACACTTTCTCCAACAACCCCTTTTTCAGAACAGTTCTTTCCTCGATCTTTGACTTAAAGTGACGCCCAGCGGTTCAAAAATTTATTGAAAAAAATGAAACGAAAGAAGAAGAAAATATATTAAGAAAATAACTAATTAAAAACGCACACACGACCTTTCACTTGGAGTGGCGCCCAGCAGTGGATTGCAAATGGACGAGTTGATGACTTATTGAAAGGACATAGTGGAGATGGACAAAGATCTAAGACAGATGGAACAAAATGAGCTACAATAAGTTCAGTATTACTCAACTGTAAAAACCGGAAAAGCTTTCTTGTTTAACTTGACAAAAACTACCCTGCAAGAAAAAACGTTTCATTTAAAGGTTCCATTAAAAGATCCTGTTTATTTATTGCTTAGCGAGAAAAATGCTGTATTATATTGCCTTGTTTAAACTCAAAATACAACTAGTACTAGATAAAGGGGTGTCAGAAATGTAGTTTATCGCCAGATAGAACAACTTAATACATTTATAGACAAATCGGGAAGTTGCGATTCATCTTGAACTAGGTAATAGGAACACTACGCCACAGTAATTCTTGTAGATAAGTAGCTGGATATAGAGTTACTTCTCAGTTATAACGAGCACACAAACTTACCTAGCGTTACCGCACAAACTTTGCGGGGATTTTGAAGTAATCTTGCTACTCAGCCTGCTACGTGTGATGACAACACGTAAAAAATTCCACAAAGTACCTTATATTAAATCTGACTTTGAGCGTTGTTTTGGGATGTTTTAAGAGGTTTTTATCACGAAAGGTATCCGACTTTCTTTTTGTTTAAAAATCACCAGTTACTTTGAGTATCCTATTATATATAACTCAAGAAATGCTGGATCATTTTCATTTAGCAAATTACAATAACGACTATTTTTCTCAGGTCAAAGCTAATTCTTAAGAGTTAATGTATGTCAAAGAATATATTCACCATAAAATGTCTATTACCTACTCGATTAAAGTGACCTAGATAGTTGTACCTCAGTGCCGTTTACGCGCCCCCGGAGTTAGGCTAGATTTAGGCATCTTATACATTGCCAAATACGTGAGACACTTAGGTGTCGCCAATTATTTTTGAACTGCGTACTATATTATGAGCAAAGCAATCAACCTTAAACTTTCCGGAATTGAAAAGACGGGTTTGGTACACTGTATCCTTCGCGTAAAATATCTTTGTTGTGCAATTATCACTTCATAACTGATAAGTAGGTATGTACAGTCAACAGCTGAGATAAGTATGCAGGATCGTCGGTTCTTAGTTGAAGTTTAGTAAGAAACCGATGGATGTGATCGGCTGAAATTTAATTTTATTAATAGAAAAAAAACAGCTCATTTATTATTAATTTTTTACCTTTATGCAGTGCTTTTTCAGTTACATTCGGCAACAAACAAAAACATGGCGTCGTAATATAAAAAGATTTATTTCAACGTCTCAATTCCCCCGAATAAGGAAGTAGAACTAGGTACTTCCCTGCATATGACAAATAATTGTCAGGTTAACAACGGAGGCTTAATTTCGAACCAACTGAACGAAATACCAATAGCAAACGTGATTGGGGACAAAGTGATAATTGCTATTAGATGTAGAACATAACTCATTACTAGCTTCAAACGCTACAATTTCACCCTTGTTGTTCGTACTCACTGTGTTGTAAATAAAGGTAAGGATGCATACTTTAATAATGCTTCATTAAATGTTAAATGATGATATTGATTTCTGTAGGTAAATTAGTTCATGAAAACACTTTTACACGTCAAAATAAAATGTGGTTGAACTAGATGAGTTCGGCGTTTCCTATCGAACTAGGTACTCTGAAAAGAAAGACCGAAATAAACTCAGAGGTCACAGTCTCATTTCAAGTCCAGACATAATCTTGCCCAGGCCATATGAGGTCCATGCAGATTAACTGTCTGTGGTGGTCTTTTGAGGAAAGAACCATAAAGATTTGAATGAACCTGTCCAGTCAGTGCACGCATTTGTCAGTAATCTTGTAGCGCAACTCAGAACTTAAGGAACTGAATGATCCGACGAACAATACCAAAGAAAGGAAATTTGTTAAGGCCGCATAAAGTACTCAAACTGTCAGATTATCATTAAATCGAATGAGAAAAAAATACCCACGTAGTCCAATAATTTACAATAATATAAATATAATAATTTACAAAGTAAATAATTATATTTATATCAATGTGCAGTGTGCAGTTCGGGCTTTTACAGTAACATTATAGTAATCATCAAATGTCAAAGTGGAATACTTACATAAAATTAAATAAAAATAGTACATTATGATACATGTGTGCTATGTTGATCATTATACTCGAGGCGATATTATTCGCGCGAGCCGCAGGCGAGAGCGATAAGAAAGCCGAGTGTATATTGATTAATGCACACATGTGTGATTAGTGAACACACTTGCGAGGAAAAAAAACAGACTTGTTTTGTTAAATATTAACTTTTATGGAAAATGGCGCGCTGGTTTTGTTATCCCGCGCGCCGTACTAGCCAGCACTAGCGATGCGCGCGCAGCATTGACTCTCATTTTAAATATATTAGTCTTTGGCACTGACAAAACCGTTAAACAGCCTATAGAAAAAAAAAAAAAAACACAAACTAGCTAATGTTTAGACTGATCGTAGTGTTGTCGTAAGTGAAATTGTAGTGTATTTAGTATGGAATTAGAAAGTACTATTGGCATAGAGAAATATACATTCGTTCAGTGAGAATCCGCAATCAGGGTCTTTTCCGTTTGGTTTCGGAAGGGACCACGGACTAATTTAAGGTATTCACCTTATTATATATCAGGTTGTATCTTGATCAAATATGATTCGCGACTACCTATAAGTAATATATATGTATTTACAGAAAGAAAGATGTGTTAATGATTCTAATGATTATAATTCTGTAAAGAGGTACCTGTTATAGCCGCAAATCATATTTTGATCAAGATACAACCTGACACCGACCTGAAAATTGCAAAAAAACTAAGAAAATTTGAATTTCGCGGTCTACCACTGCGATGGCATTCACCTTAAATTGTCCGTAGTCCCTGCGCATTCACCTTAAGGTAAATAAATATTAGTTCATTTTGCGACCAAGGACAATCCAGACTATTTAAAAAAAAAGTGAAATATAGCCCGCGGATTTCTTTTGGCATGAAGTGTCTTTGGTGAGATTAAAAAAGCGCGCATCACCTACTAGTAAATAGTTATCTGTGGTATTACAGCACAAGTGGATTAAAGTAAAGAAAAAGCACGCGTTCGTAATACAAGCCATTATGGACCTAAAAGCGGTTCAATAAGAGCTACTTTACGAGCAAGTGTGTTGAAAAAAATATTATCAAACATTCAGTTTGTTAAAATTAGAGTAGCTCGGCTTTTAAATAATAACTGCTTTATTATCTTGGACTTACTAGCGATATAATCGGGGTAATTGCGTAACACACTAACAGTAGGAATGGCTTTCATTTGACAGTTCAACAATATTCATTGCGTTATTTACGTTGTCCAATCCATATCCAATCTAAAACATAATTTTCTCTCTTAGATTGGACTCATAATAAGTCTAACCTTTGATTCGTGTTCAAGAATTATTTTCTTCGCAATAAATAAAGGCAACATCAACGGCGAGTACATAACTCACCTTCGGTTTGCCGACGATATCGTAGTCATGGCTGAGACTATGGAGGACCTCAGTACAATGCTCGATGACCTCAGTAGAGCCTCCGAAAGAGTGGGTCTTAAAATGAACATGGACAAAACGAAGGTCATGTCAAATGCCCATGTAACACCCACTCCCATAAAGATCGGAGACGCTACACTCGAAGTCGTGGACGAGTATGTTTACCTCGGACAAACTGTCCAGTTAGGTAGGTCTAACTTCGAGAAAGAGGTCAATCGTCGAATCCGACTCGGCTGGGCAGCGTTCGGGAAGCTACGCAATATCTTCTCGTCCCACATACCGCAGTGTCTCAAGACGAAAGTCTTTGACCAGTGCGTGTTGCCAGTGATGACTTATGGCACTGAAACGTGGTCGCTCACAATGGGCCTTATAAGAAGGCTAAAAGTCACCCAAAGGGCAATGGAGAGGGCTATGCTTGGAGTTTCCCTGCGTGATCGAATCAGGAATGAGGAGATCCGCAGGAGAACCAAGGTAACCGACATAGCCCGCAGAATTGCCAAACTTAAGTGGCAGTGGGCAGGGCATATTGCTCGCAGAACAGATGGCCGATGGGGCCGAAAGGTTCTGGAGTGGCGACCACGTACCGGAAGACGTAGCGTTGGAAGGCCTCCCACAAGGTGGACCGACGACCTTGTGAAGGCCGCAGGAACCCGTTGGATGCGAGAAGCACAGAACCGGTCGAAGTGGAAGTGCTTGGGGGAGGCCTATGTCCAGCAGTGGACGTCTTTTGGCTGAAATGATGATGATGATGATGATGAAATAGGAATAAGTTTATACATTTGTATTCATGTTCTTATACTTTTAGCGTCGACCCCAGGTTGTATTAACATTTTAGACATGATTTATTGGACCGGATACATAGATTGCAATTCCGGTCCACGATTTTCATTATTCACGTAATATGAACACTGAAAACAGTAAATCTGTTAAATACAGATCAACCTCACCCGTACATTAATTACATGTCAAAGTTAAATTAGCCTGAAGCATAAATAACAAAGTTTCTTATCGTGTGAAATGTAATAACATGACATTTAAGTGGGCACTAACTTACTCCAGCCATATCTTTATGACATGTGTCTTCAAATAACTGTAATATTATAGGAAATATTCAAATAACTGTAATATTATAGGAAATATTCAAATAACTGTAATATTATAAGAATAATGTTATATAGTATTAAATTGTAAATTCTGTAAACTTTAACGGTGTGAACTTCTGGTTGTTGTTACACTTAAGGTACATATTATTAACCAACTTCAAAAAGGAGGAGGTTCTCAATTCGTCGGAACCTTTTTTTTACTTGTAAGTATAATAATCTGTGGGATTTTTTTTCTGGATTTTGTTTAATCTATTTGTATAGTTATGTTTGCTATTGCATCTGTTTGTTTCCCAAATAAAATAAAATATTTAATAAGGTACGGTTTACAACTATCCGATTTTTTTAGACCGAACAATAATGCACAACAATTTTGGGATCTAAAAATTATTTAATTATTAGTGGAATTTCTCCAAAATATAACGCCGAACGTTAATATTGCTGACAATTCCGTGGTAATAAATTGAAAAACAACCTATTTCAATATGAAATGTTGCTGTAATAAATTGAGACTTTGATACCACTTCAAAACAATACATAAATAACCAATATTGAATAAAAAAAAATTCAAATCCAATATAATCATTGATTGTATTGAATCATTTCGGAGAAATATGGTATCTTTAATTGAAACCACCAAATATCATAATCTCGAGAGGCACGTGGCTAAATAATAACAGCCGCACGGGTCGATCGAAGGTTAAGCTAACCCTTGGCGAGGTCAGTCCGTAGATGGGTGATGACCATCCATTACAAATCGAGACCCTTCCTTGCCACGTTGAACCGTTGGGCTGGCCGCATACGTCCGGTTTCCTGGTCCGGAATTCAGATTCGGAGACCATGAATGCACGCATTTCATACAAAATCGTCTCTACGTTCTTACCTACCTATGCGCTTAGAGACGATTTTTTTTTATTCATCCTGGCTGTTGTTTGTAGTCCTTAGACAGTCTTAACGGGTAGTCAGAAGCCCGAAAGTCCGGCAACCATACAGTCTTACTAAGGGGTATTCTGTTACCCAGTACCTGGATTGTAGAGGTCAGATGGGCATTCGCTCCATGGTAAAATACTGGTATTCAGCTGCATCCAGTTAGATTAGAAGCCGACCCCAACATAGTTGAAAAAAGCCTAGGCAGACGATGATGATATCCACATCTCATCATCAGTACCTGCCTACTAGGGGTTTCGAATACCATTTATTTTTATAAAAACTAATTAGTTTAAAACAATAAAATACAAAACAATAAAACAAACAATAGTAGATTGTTGCATCGAGCGCAAAATGCACGAGAGTTATTTATTTATTTATTTATTTATAATTAATTACAACGGCTTGCGCCAATGACAGTAATTAACAGGTAATACTAAACATTAAACTAAACATATTACATAACTAACATAATTCAACAACAAATAACAAGTTAGAGATCGAAAGTGATAACAATATACAACCCAATCACACAAACCTATCCTTCACAGAACATGAGATAATTTGACATAATCACCCTGAGTGTGTCATTAAAGATGTCACATTCCGGGAATGTCTCCATTAAGGAGTTTATAACACCATGCATGCGACACAAAGGGGATTGCGCGCGCGACACTGTGCGGCAATGGGATGTGGCGAACAGTCGGTGTCGTCGAGTAGGCCTATGACGCAGGTAGTTGCCAGGCACATAAAGTGTACACAAAGTATTGTGCAGCTCTGTGGAATCCACCATACCCCTCAAGATCTTTATGGCCATTAGAATCTGATCTCTGGCTCTACGCACTGAGATGGAATTATATCCTAACATTCCCAGCAGGAAATGAGTAGGATACATAAATGGATAATATCCGTAAATCTTCTTATATAAAAAACGCAGGAAGGCTTTCTGAACCTTTTCGATCAATAATTCATATGTGGATTCATGGGGATTCCAGACGGCAGCAGCAAATTCCAACCCACTTCTAACCAGACAGTTAAATAATAATTTTATGACAATAGGATTATTGAAGTCACGGGCATTGCGTAGGACAAAACCTAGGCGTCTGTAAGATTCTGAAGCTAGGGCAGCCATGTGCGCATGGAAAGTCAATCCGCAGTCAAATGTCACGCCAAGGTCTCTAATTTCTGACACACGCTTTATTTCAACACCTGCCAAGGTATAGGTGGCATGTGTAGGTTGTAACTTGCGGCTATAGGTCATGACGTAACATTTATCGGCATTAAACACCATTTTATTGTCAATACTCCACTTATGGATTCGGTCGATGTCACTTTGAAGATGTTCGGGAGTCACATCTTTATCAATTACCTGAACTAATTTTAAATCGTCAGCATATAGGAGGCATTTGGCATACTTTACTATTTTAATGAGATCGTTAACCATAATGAGAAAGAGAGGGGGTCCTAAAACTGAACCCTGGCTTACACCAGAACGCGTATGATATGACTTCGAAATAAAGGATCCATGGCTAACATACTGTTTCCTATTTGAGAGGTAATCCGCGAAAAATTTCAGAAGTTTGGGGGTGAAACCCATGCTGTATAATTTATTCAACAGAATATCGTTATCCACTGTATCGAACGCCTTTTTAAAATCTAAATATAGCACATCTACTTGTTGACCTTTATCCATGTTAAGAGATATATAGTCGACGAGGGATAACAAGTTAGTCTCTACTGATCGACCTGGTCGGAAGCCATGCTGCTCCTCACAAAGCCGCGTATTTACCTGCGCGTATATTTCTTTGTGAATGATATTCTCAAAAAGTTTTGCAGCGCATGATAGTACTGCGATAGGACGATACTCTTCAACCAAGGTCCTATTGCTTGTTTTAGGTATCGGAGTGACTTTCGATATCTTCCACTGTTCAGGGTATATGCCGGGTATTTAAAGCCAAGTTAAAAATATAAGAAAGTACAGGAGCAACAATCTCCTTGCAACCTTTTAAGATGTAAGATGGGACTTTATCAGGACCCACGGAACTAAGTGGTTTTAACTTATTTATTCCTGCTTCTACTTGTGATAGGGTAAAAAAGCTTATGTTGATATGTCCATCGCATGACAAGGGAGTACTAGAGACATTATTATATATTATATATATATATTATTACAAGGGAGTACTAGAGACGTTATGTTGGTGCCCGAGCGCAAGCGAGGGCACTAAATTAACACGAGTGCATTAATTACTCACTTTAACAAGGTGCGTAATCTACTTTTCTTTTAACTAAGTACCAATCTATCTACCGTGATAAAATATACCTACTCAAAATAAAAACTCAAGTTAATGAAAACCAACTTTTGCTAAGCTTTTAAATATTTATCCCGCGACTTTTGCGACAAAAGGTTATTAACAATTTCATATTTGCAGCTGTTTTTTAGCGTTCCGTAGTTCCTACAAGGAACCCTTACAGTTTCGTCATGTCCGTCCGTCTGTCTGTCGGCGGTTTTGCTAAGAGACCGTTAGTACTAGAAAGCTGCAATTTTGTAGGAGTGTGTATATCAATTACGCCGACCAAGTGGTAAAATAAAATTTTCAAAAATATTTTTGTTTATGGTAGCTCCCCTACATCTGAAGTGGGGATGAATATTTTTTTCGTCTTCTACCCCATCGTGTGGGGCATCGTTGAATAGGTCTTCCAAAATGACTTAGGGGTTGGTAAAATTATTTTTCGATTTAATGCGCCATTTACGAAATATTGAACTTTAAAGTGCAAATTTTTGTTCCAGTAGGGCGTCCCCCCCTCTAAAACCTAAATTGCTGGCTTGAAAAATCTGGAAAAATTCACAATGATAGTGCATTTCATGAACACTAAAGAAAAATTATAGCTGTTAAGATAACTTTATTAGTTTAGCAGTAACAGTCGTTGAACTTGGGTGTTGAATAATTTTGTACCAAATGCAAAATCCTTAGCATTAATCCTTTAAAGTGACTAAGATTAAGTAGTTGCTTGTTTATAACGGGTAAAGACTTGCATTGAAAAACAAAATATGAAAATTTTATTTTTTTATATTTATAATAAAGAACAACAGAATCGTAATACATTGTGATAAGGGGCTACTACGGAACCCTACACAGTGCGTGGCCCGACACGCACTTGACCGGTTTTATACTTTCTGGAGTTGCATTCATATCATTCTACCTTGCATTCTACTTTCTGATACCTAGTTGCTTGAGCTTGCCTGTATAAGTCGACAATATAACTCCTATTTCTGCTTGAAAACATAAAACAAAACTCAACCAAAACGAGGCGGGTTGTTAAAATTTTCGAGCTCTCCGGGACCTCTCCGGGACCTTGCATAATCTACCGTTCTAATACATACGACCAATTTGGTAGTAGGTATTATTAAGTAACACGCAGCTTTTAAATGGCCCATGTAAAAGCTGCGTCCCTGAATAGCATAAGTAATGTGGAGCTGGAGAATTACATGAACCTTAACATATCATCACGCCTTTAATCCCAAAGGGTTAGGCAGGGGTGTACCTTCGTATAGTACTTACACCCACATTTCGCCCGTTATTAAGGGTCATGTCGAGGGCGAGCCTACTGCCGCTAACCGAGCACAAATCCAGACTCCGGGCTGCTTTTGAGAAATTTCTGATGGAAAAAAACCCAAAAAACTTTACCCGACCTAGGAGTCGAACCCAGGTAGGACCTCATGCTCAGCAGTAACGCTTGCGACCACAAGATCGACGAGGAGATGTACCTCCCTTATAATATTCCTCGGCACCCATGGTGATACCCCCAAAATCTTGGGCTGCGACCGCGCCTGTGTCACTTGTGGTACAGTTAGCAACAAAAGTCGATTTAACATTTCAATTTTTTTAATGTCAGATACTGAGCAAAATATTTATTTATTTATTAAAACTTTATGCACAAGAAAAAAAAACTGTACTAAGGCGGACTTAATGCCTTGGGCATTTTCTACCAGTCTACCTTAGGGTGATGCAGAAATAATACACAGTAGGTGCACTATCAGAAAACAAATAAAAATATTTATAAGTAAAATATAATAATAAATACATACAAAAAAATATATATATAAAAATAAGGAAAAAGTTATGAGAGGTAAACAAGAAAAAATACAACAACTTAGTTCTGAGAAGAATCTGCCAACTTCTTGTGTAAGTGTTCTCGAGCTTTCACTTTAAATGTGAACTGATTGAAATATTAACACTTCAGTTTTTTTATTTTCAGTTATTGAGCAAAATATTAACACTTCAGGTTTTAAATATCAGATATTGAGCAAAATATTTGTTAAATCAAAAAATTGTATTGTACTTCTGCTGCAATTTTGAACAAATATTTTGCTCAATAACTGAGATTAAAAAAACTGAAGTGTTAATCGACTTTTGTTGCTGACTGTACATGCTACAGATGGGCCCACTATTTCTGTGCCTGTGAAGAGGATAATGATGATGATAAAAAAATTGTTTCGCGGCGGTGCTTGCGTGCTTGCAAAGCAAAATTATGTCTTTAATATGTCAAATTGTCACTTTGGCGGGAGAGCGCGACTAGATTTACAGCGATTACGTCTGAATATGCTGATCGCTTTCAGTTTTATTGGTGAAATCCGTCCTAAATAAATCGCAAATCCCTGCGCCCGATACGATCGTGGAATACAACAGGCTCAGTGTTATCTAATCTACTCAAGTTACTGAAGCGATGTACAGCTTACCTTTGTTACAGCTGTTTTTAGTTAAACTCTAACAAAAGTTTCAGTTTATTTTTTAACAAAATTGGGTTTATCAGCAAAGGATGCGCAATGTTTCGTGCTTTCTAAATCCGGGTTTCAGTTAAAATATTTCAGTCTAAGGTTGGATAATTTTTTTTTTTCTGGTTTAACATCAATCAATCAATTTGGCTCACCGCAGTCTATTCACTGGACCATTAATAAAATTTGCTTTATCAGCGAAGGATGCGCAATGTTTCGTGCTTTCTAAATCCGAGTTTCAGTAAAAATATTTGAATCAAAGGTTGGATTTAAATACATTTTCTTCTGGTTTAACATCAATCAATAAATTTGGCTCACCGCAGTCTATTCACTGGACCATTAAACTTTACGATCTCTGGCATTTGCCTGTAATTCATTTTAATCATTTCAGACCCAGTGACCAAAGTGTGACCCAAATGGGCTCTTGAGTGCCGACGTGCCTTTCTTACGGTTGTAACATTTCACTTTACTTTGGAGCTGTTGTTTGTAAGGGCAAAAGATTTGTCTTCATTTAAAGGATTAGAGAAGGGATTTTGAACATTTATTGACATAAATATCCTACCGTTGGCCGTTGGTTATCGTTGGATTATATAGGTAATTTCCTCCTATTACTTGCAAACATTCAGTATAGGATCTAGTACCTATTTCCTTACGAAAGGGTTATACGATATTTTTATCGTGAAAGACCTACATACGACTGAAAACATTTTTCCTGATATACATTACGATGCCGCCCATCAGTTGTGCGTAAAATAACATGATTTGTGTCCCTATAAACACGTTTGTGTCACTATTTCTATAAAAACCCTGAGAAAGTGCGATTTCACGGCATAAACCGCATTTTTGCATAGCATTTCTTCAGTGGGTGTAAAAATCTTGTTAAATAAGTATATAAATATAATATAAAGTTTTTTTTATTTTTTATTTTTTTATTTATAAAACTTACACATGTTCACAATCATACAAGTATTAGCATGCAGTTCTTTCTACTAACCAAGAGAAAACTTAGACTAATTTAACAGCGGGTCCCAAACTAGGCACTGCCTGGTGACCCAAACACTATACAATAGTTACTAATTCAATCAGTTCTGCTAGCGCAAGATTAGTATTGATATAATTATAGTAATTAACAATTTAAAAAAAAAATAATAATAATATTTCACAATGATTAACTATTAAAAAAATTATAATTTACAAATTAAAATTAAATTTTATAATAAGATAATAAAATTTAAAAAATTGAGTAAAAAAGAAGCTAGAATGGACATACAAAAACAGTTGAGGTGAGTAAATGTGGGGTGTAATGTGTGTGTAGTTGTGTATGTTATCAGAGAGTGTGGTGGGTATTAACTTGAGCAGCAGAGTAAACTTTCTGTTTCGTCATAAGTCCGGTCCTGTAACCATTCTTTAAGTTTAGTTTTGGCCTCAGAGTAGATTTTCGGCACAGTAAAAGTTTTGCTTATAGCATTGAATACTCGTATAGGTAAAAACGACGAAAACCGGGTCGCGAAGAGGTTTTTTTTTTTGGGAAGTGGGATTCGTTCGGGTATTTTCCTTCCCCTCTTGCTGCAGCTAGAGCGATTTCTGTTGCATTTCAATAGGTTTAGTAGTGACCTTAGGATGAACAGTTGCCGCACGCGTAAAACCCCAGATTCCTTGTAGAGTTCGTCTGTGGAAAAACGCCGCGGCTTTCCCAGAAGCACCTTGAGGACGGCACGCTGAGCCCGCTCCAACTCCAGCATGCACGTCTTGGCGGCGCTGCCCCAGACACTTACACAGTATTGCAGGACAGATTGGCAAAGGGAGATGTAAACCTGTACGCAAATATTTTTGGGAGCATGAAAACAATTTACGTTGTTTTAAAGTTTTCTGCACCAAGAACAGTCAGCGACGAAAGTAGATTTACACTGCAAAACATTATCTAAATTGACACACAATTATTCGATACATTGTATTTCAGCATCATAGCACGGACTTTTTTTAAAATTAATTCAGCTTTTGTTTCAATTTTAATTAAATATTTAATGCTCAATAATAAAAGTTTAAAAAACTGAAGAGTCAATCGACTTTAGCCGCTGACTGTACGTAAGTGAATGTTTTATATTCTGCTTTGTCGAGGTTGGCATTGCAGCTTCTTCAAAAAGAACTATTTAAAAATGCAGTTATAATATTAAAATATTAAGGTCTGCTGTCACGTCGATTCACTTAGGATCCTATCAGATGCGCCACAAGGGAAAAAATGTTGCAGCAGGGCACAACATTGTATGAATAGGCAACCGAATATCGTGCGAATGTAAATAAACGTTTTCATAAAATTTTGTTTCAACAATTTTGTTGTGTGGTTTTGACAAGTCTGGAAGGAATTTTATCGGCGTATGGAAAATAATTAAAACGTCCCTCCGCCTATGTTAACTCTAAACGAGTACATTTGACAAAAATGTAATGTTTTACTACATTTTAATTTATCAAGTCAAAAATAGTAATTCGTAGAGGTCGGAATACATTAGGCAGGTACGTGGTTATTTTTGTTCTTGATAAACCCACTCTCGATATTAGTAGACAGAAATAGCACGTCACGCCACGTCTTATCTTCACTGTCTACGCAATAGACAGAAAAACAATTAGAAAAGTTCGGCGTCACCAAATAAATAATGTACGAGTTTTGTTTAAATATTTTTAGCGTTACGAAAAAGTTTTATCAAATGATTTAGTTAAATTCACAAGTAAGTTTACTCGTGTGAACTCAGAACGAAGCCATCTTCAAAAAGTTTTTAAATAACATACCTACTTGTATTCTTGTAACTTAGGTACAAGTCCACCACCACACAGGAGTCATGTTAATAGATTCCTTTTTTTACATCGCGATTTAATGGCCTGTCCTTTCCGGGACCTAGTGCTGAAACTACCAAACAAGCATGTAGATATGTCATTTCATGAATCGTAAGTATGGTCGGTTAAATGCTTTTTCGTACGTCCCGGTTGCCGGGTAGCCGGTGCCGGGTACCGGCTACCGGCGTGCATGTACTTACGTTAGCTTTCACACGTATCGGCTTAGTTTACCTGGCAAAGTGGCAACCGATCGTAGGCGCAGGCGTACGCGCCGGATCCATCACTGTGCGTTCGGTCGCCGCCTACCGGTTAGTCGGCTGCTGGACGCACAGTGGTGTATGGAAGACTTCCATTGGAAGACTAACATGCTTTCATATTCATACGCACCGGCGACGACGGCGCGGCGCGGCGACTCGCTCAGGTACAAACACGGAGGGAGGACGCGCACGCAGGGCGCACGTCGCATCGTTTTATCTCACACCCACGTGTCGATAATTCCTACCTACCTACTTAATTCGTTGCAAAATGAAGATAGTTATTGAATTGTTAATAACTTTAGTTGAAGCTAGACCAGTTTTATGGGATAAAACCTGTCCAGAATAAAAATGAAACAAAAAAGGGCGGCAAATAACCCTCCTTCTGGCGCAGTCGGGTAAAAAGGTTTCAAGCGGTGACATTTTCGGTACAAAATCAATTCACGTTCCATTTTTAGAGAAGAGAGAAAATTAAATTATGTATTTTACTAAATACATAATACTACGTTCATATACTCTACGTTCGTACGTACGTACTCGCGTTGACGGTCTAGACGCTTACTGGATACAAAATCGGGTCATGTGAAAGCTGAATGTGATACCGGATAGTCGGCACCCGGGACGTGTGAAAAGGCAGTAAAGGTTTGTATCTCTAAAATTTCTGCATTTAGGCCCGGACACAAACCATTAATAAAATTTGCTTTATCAGCGAAGGATGCGCAATGTTTCGTGCTTTCTAAATCCGAGTTTCAGTAAAAATATTTGAATCAAAGGTTGGATTTAAATACATTTTCTTCTGGTTTAACATCAATCAATAAATTTGGCTCACCGCAGTCTATTCACTGGACCATTAAACTTTACGATCTCTGGCATTTGCCTGTAATTCATTTTAATCATTTCAGACCCAGTGACCAAAGTGTGACCCAAATGGGCTCTTGAGTGCCGACGTGCCTTTCTTACGGTTGTAACATTTCACTTTACTTTGGAGCTGTTGTTTGTAAGGGCAAAAGATTTGTCTTCATTTAAAGGATTAGAGAAGGGATTTTGAACATTTATTGACATAAATATCCTACCGTTGGCCGTTGGTTATCGTTGGATTATATAGGTAATTTCCTCCTATTACTTGCAAACATTCAGTATAGGATCTAGTACCTATTTCCTTACGAAAGGGTTATACGATATTTTTATCGTGAAAGACCTACATACGACTGAAAACATTTTTCCTGATATACATTACGATGCCGCCCATCAGTTGTGCGTAAAATAACATGATTTGTGTCCCTATAAACACGTTTGTGTCACTATTTCTATAAAAACCCTGAGAAAGTGCGATTTCACGGCATAAACCGCATTTTTGCATAGCATTTCTTCAGTGGGTGTAAAAATCTTGTTAAATAAGTATATAAATATAATATAAAGTTTTTTTTATTTTTTATTTTTTTATTTATAAAACTTACACATGTTCACAATCATACAAGTATTAGCATGCAGTTCTTTCTACTAACCAAGAGAAAACTTAGACTAATTTAACAGCGGGTCCCAAACTAGGCACTGCCTGGTGACCCAAACACTATACAATAGTTACTAATTCAATCAGTTCTGCTAGCGCAAGATTAGTATTGATATAATTATAGTAATTAACAATTTAAAAAAAAAATAATAATAATATTTCACAATGATTAACTATTAAAAAAATTATAATTTACAAATTAAAATTAAATTTTATAATAAGATAATAAAATTTAAAAAATTGAGTAAAAAAGAAGCTAGAATGGACATACAAAAACAGTTGAGGTGAGTAAATGTGGGGTGTAATGTGTGTGTAGTTGTGTATGTTATCAGAGAGTGTGGTGGGTATTAACTTGAGCAGCAGAGTAAACTTTCTGTTTCGTCATAAGTCCGGTCCTGTAACCATTCTTTAAGTTTAGTTTTGGCCTCAGAGTAGATTTTCGGCACAGTAAAAGTTTTGCTTATAGCATTGAATACTCGTATAGGTAAAAACGACGAAAACCGGGTCGCGAAGAGGTTTTTTTTTTTGGGAAGTGGGATTCGTTCGGGTATTTTCCTTCCCCTCTTGCTGCAGCTAGAGCGATTTCTGTTGCATTTCAATAGGTTTAGTAGTGACCTTAGGATGAACAGTTGCCGCACGCGTAAAACCCCAGATTCCTTGTAGAGTTCGTCTGTGGAAAAACGCCGCGGCTTTCCCAGAAGCACCTTGAGGACGGCACGCTGAGCCCGCTCCAACTCCAGCATGCACGTCTTGGCGGCGCTGCCCCAGACACTTACACAGTATTGCAGGACAGATTGGCAAAGGGAGATGTAAACCTGTACGCAAATATTTTTGGGAGCATGAAAACAATTTACGTTGTTTTAAAGTTTTCTGCACCAAGAACAGTCAGCGACGAAAGTAGATTTACACTGCAAAACATTATCTAAATTGACACACAATTATTCGATACATTGTATTTCAGCATCATAGCACGGACTTTTTTTAAAATTAATTCAGCTTTTGTTTCAATTTTAATTAAATATTTAATGCTCAATAATAAAAGTTTAAAAAACTGAAGAGTCAATCGACTTTAGCCGCTGACTGTACGTAAGTGAATGTTTTATATTCTGCTTTGTCGAGGTTGGCATTGCAGCTTCTTCAAAAAGAACTATTTAAAAATGCAGTTATAATATTAAAATATTAAGGTCTGCTGTCACGTCGATTCACTTAGGATCCTATCAGATGCGCCACAAGGGAAAAAATGTTGCAGCAGGGCACAACATTGTATGAATAGGCAACCGAATATCGTGCGAATGTAAATAAACGTTTTCATAAAATTTTGTTTCAACAATTTTGTTGTGTGGTTTTGACAAGTCTGGAAGGAATTTTATCGGCGTATGGAAAATAATTAAAACGTCCCTCCGCCTATGTTAACTCTAAACGAGTACATTTGACAAAAATGTAATGTTTTACTACATTTTAATTTATCAAGTCAAAAATAGTAATTCGTAGAGGTCGGAATACATTAGGCAGGTACGTGGTTATTTTTGTTCTTGATAAACCCACTCTCGATATTAGTAGACAGAAATAGCACGTCACGCCACGTCTTATCTTCACTGTCTACGCAATAGACAGAAAAACAATTAGAAAAGTTCGGCGTCACCAAATAAATAATGTACGAGTTTTGTTTAAATATTTTTAGCGTTACGAAAAAGTTTTATCAAATGATTTAGTTAAATTCACAAGTAAGTTTACTCGTGTGAACTCAGAACGAAGCCATCTTCAAAAAGTTTTTAAATAACATACCTACTTGTATTCTTGTAACTTAGGTACAAGTCCACCACCACACAGGAGTCATGTTAATAGATTCCTTTTTTTACATCGCGATTTAATGGCCTGTCCTTTCCGGGACCTAGTGCTGAAACTACCAAACAAGCATGTAGATATGTCATTTCATGAATCGTAAGTATGGTCGGTTAAATGCTTTTTCGTACGTCCCGGTTGCCGGGTAGCCGGTGCCGGGTACCGGCTACCGGCGTGCATGTACTTACGTTAGCTTTCACACGTATCGGCTTAGTTTACCTGGCAAAGTGGCAACCGATCGTAGGCGCAGGCGTACGCGCCGGATCCATCACTGTGCGTTCGGTCGCCGCCTACCGGTTAGTCGGCTGCTGGACGCACAGTGGTGTATGGAAGACTTCCATTGGAAGACTAACATGCTTTCATATTCATACGCACCGGCGACGACGGCGCGGCGCGGCGACTCGCTCAGGTACAAACACGGAGGGAGGACGCGCACGCAGGGCGCACGTCGCATCGTTTTATCTCACACCCACGTGTCGATAATTCCTACCTACCTACTTAATTCGTTGCAAAATGAAGATAGTTATTGAATTGTTAATAACTTTAGTTGAAGCTAGACCAGTTTTATGGGATAAAACCTGTCCAGAATAAAAATGAAACAAAAAAGGGCGGCAAATAACCCTCCTTCTGGCGCAGTCGGGTAAAAAGGTTTCAAGCGGTGACATTTTCGGTACAAAATCAATTCACGTTCCATTTTTAGAGAAGAGAGAAAATTAAATTATGTATTTTACTAAATACATAATACTACGTTCATATACTCTACGTTCGTACGTACGTACTCGCGTTGACGGTCTAGACGCTTACTGGATACAAAATCGGGTCATGTGAAAGCTGAATGTGATACCGGATAGTCGGCACCCGGGACGTGTGAAAAGGCAGTAAAGGTTTGTATCTCTAAAATTTCTGCATTTAGGCCCGGACACAAACCATTAATAAAATTTGCTTTATCAGCGAAGGATGCGCAATGTTTCGTGCTTTCTAAATCCGAGTTTCAGTAAAAATATTTGAATCAAAGGTTGGATTTAAATACATTTTCTTCTGGTTTAACATCAATCAATAAATTTGGCTCACCGCAGTCTATTCACTGGACCATTAAACTTTACGATCTCTGGCATTTGCCTGTAATTCATTTTAATCATTTCAGACCCAGTGACCAAAGTGTGACCCAAATGGGCTCTTGAGTGCCGACGTGCCTTTCTTACGGTTGTAACATTTCACTTTACTTTGGAGCTGTTGTTTGTAAGGGCAAAAGATTTGTCTTCATTTAAAGGATTAGAGAAGGGATTTTGAACATTTATTGACATAAATATCCTACCGTTGGCCGTTGGTTATCGTTGGATTATATAGGTAATTTCCTCCTATTACTTGCAAACATTCAGTATAGGATCTAGTACCTATTTCCTTACGAAAGGGTTATACGATATTTTTATCGTGAAAGACCTACATACGACTGAAAACATTTTTCCTGATATACATTACGATGCCGCCCATCAGTTGTGCGTAAAATAACATGATTTGTGTCCCTATAAACACGTTTGTGTCACTATTTCTATAAAAACCCTGAGAAAGTGCGATTTCACGGCATAAACCGCATTTTTGCATAGCATTTCTTCAGTGGGTGTAAAAATCTTGTTAAATAAGTATATAAATATAATATAAAGTTTTTTTTATTTTTTATTTTTTTATTTATAAAACTTACACATGTTCACAATCATACAAGTATTAGCATGCAGTTCTTTCTACTAACCAAGAGAAAACTTAGACTAATTTAACAGCGGGTCCCAAACTAGGCACTGCCTGGTGACCCAAACACTATACAATAGTTACTAATTCAATCAGTTCTGCTAGCGCAAGATTAGTATTGATATAATTATAGTAATTAACAATTTAAAAAAAAAATAATAATAATATTTCACAATGATTAACTATTAAAAAAATTATAATTTACAAATTAAAATTAAATTTTATAATAAGATAATAAAATTTAAAAAATTGAGTAAAAAAGAAGCTAGAATGGACATACAAAAACAGTTGAGGTGAGTAAATGTGGGGTGTAATGTGTGTGTAGTTGTGTATGTTATCAGAGAGTGTGGTGGGTATTAACTTGAGCAGCAGAGTAAACTTTCTGTTTCGTCATAAGTCCGGTCCTGTAACCATTCTTTAAGTTTAGTTTTGGCCTCAGAGTAGATTTTCGGCACAGTAAAAGTTTTGCTTATAGCATTGAATACTCGTATAGGTAAAAACGACGAAAACCGGGTCGCGAAGAGGTTTTTTTTTTTGGGAAGTGGGATTCGTTCGGGTATTTTCCTTCCCCTCTTGCTGCAGCTAGAGCGATTTCTGTTGCATTTCAATAGGTTTAGTAGTGACCTTAGGATGAACAGTTGCCGCACGCGTAAAACCCCAGATTCCTTGTAGAGTTCGTCTGTGGAAAAACGCCGCGGCTTTCCCAGAAGCACCTTGAGGACGGCACGCTGAGCCCGCTCCAACTCCAGCATGCACGTCTTGGCGGCGCTGCCCCAGACACTTACACAGTATTGCAGGACAGATTGGCAAAGGGAGATGTAAACCTGTACGCAAATATTTTTGGGAGCATGAAAACAATTTACGTTGTTTTAAAGTTTTCTGCACCAAGAACAGTCAGCGACGAAAGTAGATTTACACTGCAAAACATTATCTAAATTGACACACAATTATTCGATACATTGTATTTCAGCATCATAGCACGGACTTTTTTTAAAATTAATTCAGCTTTTGTTTCAATTTTAATTAAATATTTAATGCTCAATAATAAAAGTTTAAAAAACTGAAGAGTCAATCGACTTTAGCCGCTGACTGTACGTAAGTGAATGTTTTATATTCTGCTTTGTCGAGGTTGGCATTGCAGCTTCTTCAAAAAGAACTATTTAAAAATGCAGTTATAATATTAAAATATTAAGGTCTGCTGTCACGTCGATTCACTTAGGATCCTATCAGATGCGCCACAAGGGAAAAAATGTTGCAGCAGGGCACAACATTGTATGAATAGGCAACCGAATATCGTGCGAATGTAAATAAACGTTTTCATAAAATTTTGTTTCAACAATTTTGTTGTGTGGTTTTGACAAGTCTGGAAGGAATTTTATCGGCGTATGGAAAATAATTAAAACGTCCCTCCGCCTATGTTAACTCTAAACGAGTACATTTGACAAAAATGTAATGTTTTACTACATTTTAATTTATCAAGTCAAAAATAGTAATTCGTAGAGGTCGGAATACATTAGGCAGGTACGTGGTTATTTTTGTTCTTGATAAACCCACTCTCGATATTAGTAGACAGAAATAGCACGTCACGCCACGTCTTATCTTCACTGTCTACGCAATAGACAGAAAAACAATTAGAAAAGTTCGGCGTCACCAAATAAATAATGTACGAGTTTTGTTTAAATATTTTTAGCGTTACGAAAAAGTTTTATCAAATGATTTAGTTAAATTCACAAGTAAGTTTACTCGTGTGAACTCAGAACGAAGCCATCTTCAAAAAGTTTTTAAATAACATACCTACTTGTATTCTTGTAACTTAGGTACAAGTCCACCACCACACAGGAGTCATGTTAATAGATTCCTTTTTTTACATCGCGATTTAATGGCCTGTCCTTTCCGGGACCTAGTGCTGAAACTACCAAACAAGCATGTAGATATGTCATTTCATGAATCGTAAGTATGGTCGGTTAAATGCTTTTTCGTACGTCCCGGTTGCCGGGTAGCCGGTGCCGGGTACCGGCTACCGGCGTGCATGTACTTACGTTAGCTTTCACACGTATCGGCTTAGTTTACCTGGCAAAGTGGCAACCGATCGTAGGCGCAGGCGTACGCGCCGGATCCATCACTGTGCGTTCGGTCGCCGCCTACCGGTTAGTCGGCTGCTGGACGCACAGTGGTGTATGGAAGACTTCCATTGGAAGACTAACATGCTTTCATATTCATACGCACCGGCGACGACGGCGCGGCGCGGCGACTCGCTCAGGTACAAACACGGAGGGAGGACGCGCACGCAGGGCGCACGTCGCATCGTTTTATCTCACACCCACGTGTCGATAATTCCTACCTACCTACTTAATTCGTTGCAAAATGAAGATAGTTATTGAATTGTTAATAACTTTAGTTGAAGCTAGACCAGTTTTATGGGATAAAACCTGTCCAGAATAAAAATGAAACAAAAAAGGGCGGCAAATAACCCTCCTTCTGGCGCAGTCGGGTAAAAAGGTTTCAAGCGGTGACATTTTCGGTACAAAATCAATTCACGTTCCATTTTTAGAGAAGAGAGAAAATTAAATTATGTATTTTACTAAATACATAATACTACGTTCATATACTCTACGTTCGTACGTACGTACTCGCGTTGACGGTCTAGACGCTTACTGGATACAAAATCGGGTCATGTGAAAGCTGAATGTGATACCGGATAGTCGGCACCCGGGACGTGTGAAAAGGCAGTAAAGGTTTGTATCTCTAAAATTTCTGCATTTAGGCCCGGACACAAAAACCGCGACTTATGCCGTAGGCAAACATGGTTTTTTGGCAATAAATAAGACTTGATAAATGAACTTTTGAAGCTTTTCACTACTTAGGTACATATAATTTTTCGACTCCCCGAAGACTTGGCCATTGGCCAATTCAAAGGACCTGTGTTACACCTTTAAGACAATGGCTATTAGTCTCCGTTGGAGATAATCAACGTCATGAATAACAGCCCAACCGGGAGTGACTTTATGTTGGAACAAATTAGACTACAATACAGCTTACACCTCAGGACACCAGTTTTTATCTCAGAAAAAGACTAGGTCAATGAGAATCCTATTTCCAGTTCATTTATATTCGGCCTTTATTTTATTATTAATAATAATAATAGATTCTCTAGTGGCATAAATATTTTTTAACAAATTTCTGAGGCCCTGACTCCTGCGCTAGGTATACCTGTGTTACAGAAGCCAGATTTAACGAATTCTCCACGCATTATGAACGCAATATTTAAAAAGCTAGTCTAAGTATATCGTCGTGCATGTTCCATGGGTTCTAAAACGTGGGAAATTTTCCGCCAATGTATCTTCATGATGATACCGAACGGCAGTTTTGGTTTTATATTGGTATAGCATTACTCATTAGGTACTCAACCTCACGTCTTACGTCTAGATTTTTTCCACTTTCTATAGAACAGATACTTCGGGCAAGCAAGTGAAAGAAGAAGCAACCATTTTTTTACCAATGCTTCGACTTTTCTTAACTTTCGTCGGCAAATCTTCAAAAGGAAAGACCCACTCTGCCGACTGGCTTTTTCTTTCGGGTTCAAAGCAGTACTAGGTTTCGTCACCTGTCACGATATTAAAGACAGTCAATGACTGTCCTCCGTTAAACTTTTTTATCATTTTACGGCTCCACTGGATACGCAGTCGTTTCTGGTCCTTCGTTAAGTCATGCGGTATCCATCGAGTGCAAAGCTTCCGAACCTTCCGATGCACATGTAATCATTGATATACATACACTAGATAAGCAATTACCGCGCCAAGGCGTTGCCACTGGGATCAAGGCCACAGCCTCAATCGTAGCTAATGTCAGTTCAGTGCTCTGTGTGACGCCAACCGAAGTTAGCCGAGTGAAAATTACCGCCAAAATGGGAAAATGCGTAGTGAAAGAGTGCGATTCGAGGGCACAAAAACACAATAAATTAACCGGAATTACTTTCCACGCGTAAGTTTATTGTTTCTGTGTTTATATCAACGTAAAAACGCAATAAAAATAAATAAAATGTAGAATTTTGTAAATTAGGTTCAATGTTGCCACTAAAAACTTAGTTTTAGTTTCCCACATTATGTGGGAGTTTTTAATTTATAGAGTATGTGATTTAAAATATTTTATAAAACTAAATGTGTGACAATGTGTAACAAAAAAATAACATTGTAACATAAAAATAATTGTTTTTAAATATTTAAATACATAATTCAAAAATAACGTTCATAACGTTTAATTTTTTTTTTGCGTTTTTTATGGCTTAAAAAGTTTGGTAAAATTTCGCATAACTAGGCAACACCCTCCCGCCATTGCATGTTTATATTGCGGTCTTTGTCTAATCTAAGCGACGGTATTATTCTTGCGACTTGTGTAAGTGAGACAGATATATGTTTACTTTTAAATGTGTAGTGGTTTCAAAGCTACGTCGTCGCGTTTAAATAGTGGTTACATTTTTTTGACACATTTTAATGAGGTTTGCTTCTCTAGTTATATGGCTAGTTCTACAAACAAGGGAATAAAATTGAATTATTTTCGGCCCATCGTTTTTTTTAATGTAAATCATTTTAAAGTTAACTATTTTATTAAAACATGATGGAGTAATCTAGAATTGAAAGGGTCAGTCAAAATATTGATTAATTTAGAAATTATAGGCATTTTTCAATTTGCAGAAGACAGGGAAATGAGAGTAGATACAGGGAAGTGACTCTCGAAGATTGTTTGATCTTAAAATCGACTTGACAGTAAACGTTGTAGTAAATACTAGTAAATATGATATTTATTAAATAAATAGAACAGTTTATATGCAAAAATAAATCTAAACGTGTACTATAATACCAACCAGGGAAGTGATAATTCAGACAAGATAATGCTGTCGTTATAGAGAAATATGAATTATGAAGAATATTAAGTTTTCTTTATTAAACGAAATGAGGCTTGATGGTGTATTCATCATTTATCATCATCATTTCAGCCGAAAGAGGTCCACTGCTGGACATAGGCCTCCCCCAAGCACCTCCACTTCGACCGGTTTTGTGCTTCTCGCATCCAACGACTTCTTGCGGCCTTCACAAGGTCGTCGGGTCCACCTTGTGAGACGCCTTCCAACACTACATCTCCGCCACTCCAGAACCTTTCGGCCCCATCGGTTATTTGTTCTACGAGCAATGTGCCCTGCCCACTGCCACTTAAGTTTGACAATTCTTCGGGCTATGTCGGTTACCTTGGTTCTCCTACGGATCTCTTCATTTTTGATTCGATCACGCAGGGAATCTTCAAGCATAGCCGTTTCCATTGCCCTTTGGGTGACTTTTAGCCTTCTAATATGGCCCATTGTGAGCGACCACATTTCAGTGCCTTATGTCATGACTGGCAACAATCCACACTGGTCAAAGACTTTCGTCTTGAGACTGCGGTATGTGGGACGAGAAGATGATGTATTAGCTCTCATAAAATCTACAGAAGCTTTTTTTACAGCACATTTCTTTTTTATAGTGTTTACTGGATCTCTCCAGCCATGCTTTTTCTACAATAGTCGTTTTTCTCGATCCGACATTTCAGAGATAGTCTTTCTTATACTTGTGTTTTCTCTCATTTTCTCCTTTTTTTCTCAATATTTCTTCTGTAGTCTGCGATTTCCCTTTTGGTTTACTCATATCGGTTCTATAAAGAACTTCGAAATTATTTTCGGCTCTTAAATTATTGGCAAATATAAGTAAAAATAGAATCACATACATTAAAATAACGAAAAAACAGTAAAATTTAGGAGTTCTTATGGCCAACATTCGTCTCCTTCATTAGACCAGCTCAATGGTAACGTAATATTGCATTGTCACCTGACCTAAATAGGTGTACAAAATTTCAATTCGATTGGACCCTGGGAAGTTGGTCAAATTTTACTTGCAAGATTTGACCCATACATAATAACTAACAAACTAACGCACACGGCAAGTTAAGGGTAATTCTTCAGGGACAAAATTTTCGATGTCTGTGGGTATATTTCTGTAACCAACTAAAAAAACGGCATGTAATATTTTTTTTGTACAGTTTAGATTTATCCCTTACTGGGACAAATGATTTTTTTTTAATAATTGCTGTCTATGTACAAAATAAAAATATTTGAAGGTCGTTCTTCTGATTCATATAGCGCGTCCGTTTGCCATTTTCCGGAACAAAATGATCGATGTCGCATTTTCCCTTTGATACATCAATATAAATTATAATTATATCGAAAGGAAATGAATTGTACTCTTACAAAAAAAATGTGTATTAGTTATAACTACGTTAGTCTGTTTATAAATAAGTAAAAAAGAAGTGTCCGGCGTATAATACTGATTAATGTGGCGTAAGCTGCGCTTGACCGTACTTGGTCGGGTAATAATAATGAGAGTCTGGCTTCCAGCGCGGGGGGAAGCCAGTCGTGCAACGGACGACCTAGAAGGTGGACGTGCGGCTGGTTGGCTTAGATCCGGTGTTACGAAGGAAAATACCTGATTCATCTGTGTTTGGTTCAGGTGGCATCCTGATTACAATGCCTACTTTATAAAATTTATTTTATTGTTTTAAAACTTCAATCTGTGTTTCGTGTGATGCTTTTGGGTTATAGATTCGTGTAAAAAAATGAAAATAATGAAGTCTGTATGTACGATGAGTTATGCATGATTGTAGGCAAAATCCTGATTCATCTGTGCCTGATTCGTATGGTCAAAACCCCATATGAATAATAAAATAAATTAGTTTTTCCCCTCTCCAGCACGATAGGAGCGCTTTTGTTGCGTAATTCTCCTTGTCCAATTTTTGACCGTGTACAAGTCAGTAGTTTTAATCTTATTTATTATTATTTACTTAGCTATAACATTTTGAATAATAAAAAAATGACAGGAGTATAACCTTGTTCTAAATATGATACTTTTGATATGTCTTAGTCCTATTTAAGAATTAATAATTATTGTTTAGAATTTACATTCATAACTAACGGTGTATTTATTACTTTTTATTTCTGTTTCTGATTAATATGTAACACATTCTGATTCATCTGGGCACAAAATTAATATCTTGAAAACTACTTTATAAAAACGAGTCCCTCATTCAAATATATGTTATTTGGTATACCTATTTTCATATGAACATGTGTTACAGAGCTGAAAGTGAAATTAAATTTTGGCCATATGGATCAGTCAAAGAATCAAATTTCGAAGAACTACCCTTAAATAAAAGCTTGTAATAACGCAGTACACATTTTATTTAGTGCCAACAGCCACAGAACAAGCCTTTTATCACTTCTCTGGAGTGTTCTCATTTCCCTGTCTATGTATTTCCAGGGAAGTGATACACACGGAAGTGATATTTTGAATGTTTTTTCCCTAAATCTAGAAGATTGCTTTATTTTATTACAATTAAAATCTCCATAAATCTTTAGTGCAACTAAAATACATACTTACAATGTATTAAAATTAAATAATATTTTATAATTTAACTGTAAATACGTACCATGTGAGTGAGAATTTGACTGACCCCGAACGCAAATGTCACCACTAAACGCACGGACACGACCCGATCGCTGCTCGAATGAAACAAAACACAGCCGTTACATGCTGTCGTCACCCCTTTCTTTCTATTGCCCGAGCGGCAACGTTACTTAGGCTACCTACTATTCAATTTCAAGGTGATTTTAACAAACTTTTAGGTGACAGGGAAGTGATAGGTACTCAATACGCGTCGCCTTTGTAAAGTCGACAATATTCGGAGAAAATAAGAGACCATAAAACTGTTTCAGAGTTTTATGGAAACCTTATGTATATGATTATTATCTTATAATAAAATTATTCTACTAAACTGCTTTTTAAACCTTATTACATGGTCTTATATTTTGTATTTTGGAATGTCGCCCCACAGGGAAGTGACAATTTTGCCCCTTTTTATGTAAATTTATCGTATAAATATTTGCTTGAGAGAAATGATTTTTAGTGCCCAATTAGAAACCAATATAAACTTTTATTTCATAGTGTCAATTAACACAAATATATAATATATATTATTCAACGACCTGAGCCAACCATAATTCCTCAATTTGTAGAACTAGCCATATAGCTCAATGCATGTAATAGTATATTTCATTACAAGTGCGGAAAGGCTGTCATTGGAAAGAGTTCCGACAAATGTCTACCCGAGCCGAGGCGCAGCCGAAGGCGAGGGTTGACAGTCGGAACAAGTTGCAATGACGGTTCCGCAGGTGTACTGAACGACTATTTTTAATACAGTTGCGAAAAAATTAAGCAATTTAATAAAATAATAAAAACACAATAAATTCAACTAATTAATCATTTTTTCTGGAAAATGGCGCCAACCGTAGGATATAAGCAGAGTTTTTTTTTCTTCACCCATTTTGATGGGCAAAGGGAACTATCCATACAGCTTAAGTCTTCAGTATATTTTTTTAATTGATATGAAATGAAAATGAAATTTAATGAGATGAAATGAAATGAAACCTAACCTAACTCATTCAATTAAATCATTAAATCTGATATTGAAATAAATTAGTAGCTTCTTTTTAGAAATATACGTATTTGTATGAATCACAAAAACTCTTTAGTAAAAACTTCATGGTTGGTTTTTCTTTTTAATAGACATTATTTTGACAGTTGGGAAAGAGACGCACGAGTTCGGGAAAGGAAAAAAAAAGCAATATTATGTAATAGCCCACATCCCGAACGCTATACGTCCCTGCAATACACCACTTCTTGAGCAACTGTATTAAAAAATGTTTTGCACTTGGCTTATTCCAAAGCGCGAATTTGCTGGCAAGATTTTTTTTTGTCAGTTTCAATAAGTTGTCGTACGGCGTCAATATTAGAGTCTGTAACCGCAGTCGCCGGCCGACCTTCACGTATCTCGTCATGAATATGATCACGTCCACGTCTAAATTCTCCAAACCACGAATACACAGAGCTGCGACATGGTGCTTCATGTGCTTCATCACCAAATGCCAATTGAAGTCTCTGGCAACTCTCTTGTTGACGTGACCTCTCAAGCTCCGCTAATGAGACACAATTGATTTTCTATTGTATCGTGTAACATAGGATACGTGCGGTGCTTGACGGGAGTAACAACGAAAATCATAATAGTAGATTGTTTGCCAAGGGAGCAAACAACTATTTTGAATGCGAGAGTGTTTTTTTGGGATTGAAAAGCTATTTTAGTCCCTGTTTACGAAGAATACACTAGCTCTTTTTGAATAGATGTGATAAAAAAAATCATTGAAGGAAAATGTTCACGAGTTCATTTTGATAGCGACACAATTTTCTAAAGGACGTCACAATAAAAAACAGTTGACAGTCTCGCAAATTAAAAAGTAACATGTTCAGAGTTTCATTTTCGAATTCCATAATTGTTTTTTCATTATTTTATTGTAAGTGGCCAGATCCAGAAATTTTTAGTAGGTAATGATAAGGTCTACACTCGCATAAATTAAAACTTCTTTTTGTTAACTCATGCAAAAGTTGTTCAGCCTAAAAGCAAAAGTGCGTGATGTTATGTTATTATAAGCCCTTGTTCCTATACTTACCAAACAAATAACAAGGTAAGATTCTATATAAATTATCACTAATCTACATGTACTTAATATACCTACATAAAACAAAGTCGGGTTAGTTACACCATTTATAACTAAAGAACGACTGGACCGATTTTTATGATCTTTGATTTGTTGGATTTATCTCCGCCCCGAATAGCAGAATAACTATTAAAACATGGAAAAAATCACAAAAAAAAATGAAGATAATTCATATTTTTAGGCGGTACGAAGTTCGCTGGGTCAGCTAGTATCATCTATACTAATATTATAAAGCTGCAGAGTTTGTTTGTTTGTTTGTTTGTTTGTTTGTTTGAACGCGCTAATCTCTGGAACTACTGGTCCGATTTGAATGATTATTTTAGTGTTGGGTAGTCCATTTATCGAGGAAGGCTATAGGCTATATTTTTTTCTTCAAAGTTAGGGATCCGTAATAAAATTGCTATTTTGTAACACAAGGTGTAAAATCGAAAACCTATTTTTGCGTGCGCTGCAAAAACTATTGACAATAGAACAAAATAATATACTACGGGTTTGTAGAGCCCATTAAGACCTACAAAAAAGTCCGCGAGAACATATATTTAGCTATCATGGTTTAATCACAATAACCGATTTTGTGTTCAAAATAAATATTAAATCGTCTGAAGAAAAAAAAACTACGTTAAATATGTATCGTAATATTAATCTTTATCGAAATTAAGCATTATGTTATCAAGAGTATTTATGAAGAAGTAAAATACTTTTTGTTTCATCTCAATCGGATATTTCGTTTAAAAGTTATCACGTGTGTAAGATGTTAAGAGTTGGTACCTATTAAGGAGTTATGGGCCATAGAGTTTTTTATCTATACTAATAATAAAGCTGAAGAGTTTGTTTGTTTGAACGCGATAATCTCTTTAACTACCGGTCAGATTTGAATTCTTTTTGCATTTGATAGCCCAATTCTTGAGGAAGGCTATAGGCTATTTAACATCACGCTATGACCCTTAGGAGCCGAGCAAAAAGAAAAAAACTCAGAGTGAACGGTAAGCGAATACGAAGTGTTGCGACGCGACGGGGTGGGGGTACAAGAAATTTCACGCGGACGAAGTCGCGGGCAGAAGCTAGTATTTAATAAAGGCAATGCCTAGGTCCGGACTAGACCGGAGCCCTTAATCATAAACTAATTTGAGAAAAGACGTTAACATTCTTACACATGAATACTTACTTCATTTGCTTGGAATAGCAGTGTTTACATATACAGTATGACTGGATATACAAGGGACATATTGAATACGGGCTTTTAGTACTGATTCTCGTGTAAATATACGTATAATTAGATCAAGTATAGGTACATACCTACAATGTGATACCTTCATGAAACCCCAATTTGAAATTGGAATACCGTGAAACAGTTTTAAAGTTCTCCGTCTCAGAGCTTCTGGAAAATTATAAATATTAAGAAAATAAATAATTATATAAATTACAATTAAAAACTTACACATTTTTCAGCCACCTTTTTCAGTTGTATGCTCGACCTTTGAATTGGTGTGACTCCCAGCGGTGGGTAGCAATTGGACGAGTTGATTGATTGATTGAAGGGACACAGCTAAAGTGGACACAGATCAACGACAGATGGAACAAAATGAGCTACAACCAGTTCAGTATCACTTAAGTGTAACGCCCGGAAAAGCTTTCTTGCTAAGCTTGACAAAAACTGTCCTGAAGAAAAAAACGTTCCATTTAAAGGATCTTTAAAAGATGCTGTTTATTTATTACTTAGCGAGGAAAAGGTTAGGAAGGTAGGAGTATTAGGTTGCGTTGTTTAAATTTAAACAAAGTACTAGTTATTGGGGCTGTCCAAGATGTAATAAACGCAACAACTAGATTTGCAACAATTACATGACAAAGTTCACGAGCCTCGTTATCGAGACTGCAGCAAAAATACCTACAGTTTACCCACTTTGAAAAGATTGTCCGATAAACCGATTATAACGATGTTTGGCACAAAGGATTATTCATAGTTACACCTAATTAAAGTACAAATTAACTCTATTGCGAGTAGCACGGAGCTAGTTTTAACGAAAAAAAATAGCATGTTCTTACAAGGCTTTTCATTAAAACCTACCTAATAATCTGTGCCGGTATAAAATGGAATGCTGTCGAAGTTTCGCGACTCTTTGTATTAGATAGGGATTATTTTATAGCCCCGAGCCCCTCGAGATTTAGGTTTTAATTGAAGGTCTTAAGTATCGCCCCGGAATAATTAAATGTAATCAATGATTAAATTGGACTTGAATTTTATATATTTGTTCAGCTAAAATTATTTATTACACTAACATTTCATATTAAAATTAGGTTCGGTACATCAGATATGAACGATTTAATTAATTAATAATTAAAATGCCACGTCGCTTGTTTGTAACAGTTATGTTATTCAGCATAATTTGGGTGTTGTTTTAAGGGACTGTAATTTTAACGGATACACAATTACACACGTATCTATTATAGAGAAAATTAAAAGTATCACTGCATTGAAGATAAATCATATAATTTTTTGGTAATCAAATTTCAATTTATGAAATGTATAAAAGAAATCTACCTAACTAAAAAAGACGGTGGTTAGTTACATAAAAATTATTGTGACTGTAAAAATATTAGGAAAAAAAAGGAGGAATTAGAAGATTTTATCAAATTCAGGATTTTTTTTAGAATAAGATTTTATAACGAATTTCACGAAATTTTACCTGATTGCAATCGGGTTTTAAGCTCGTCGAACTAATTTGCACAGATTTTGACTGGCCCCATAACCTACGACAAATAAAATAAGGCCAGAGAAAAAGGAGAAAGGTTCGCTGAGAGATAAGAAGACCGGAAATTATAAAAAAATACATACCAGGCTGAGATACCAGGTTTGGAGAATTCGCTGCTTACGCTTATAATTCCGTTTGAAAAAAACGTTGCAGTTCATTATTTGGAAAAAAAGGTTTTAACCTAAGGGGTGAGGTTTTAACCGCAGAGGTAAAGCTGCACTATGTATAGTTTAATGTTTAATACCTGCATAATAATACATAATGTTGTCTATCTCTCTCTGTGGTATGTAGGTATCTTACTGGTTACTTAGACAGAAAGCACGGGCGCGGGAGCGGAAACGAAAGCGCAAGCGGACATAGATTTACAAAGAAATAAATAAACGAAACAGCTGCCTCCGTAATCCAAATTACCTACTTCATGGTATAGAATCTAAAACTTGCTTTTGATAAGTGTTGAACATAGTAACATAAAGTCTCTTGGTCATAGCAAGTTATTGTTAAAACCATGTAACTTTACACTTCGGCGAACTTATTTTATGTGACAATAAGGGCTGATTTTTCCGCCGGGTAACTTTTCTTCGAGGATTCAAATTGACGTCTGACAATTTTTGTATGGATGAATTGTCAAAAATTCAAAATTATTCCTCCGATAAAATTATTTGGCGTTAGAAAAATCAGCCCTAAGTCAAACTAAATGCAACTTGTATAGGCTGTAAACAAAAAGTATGGAGAGAGTAGAAAAGCAGCAGTGTGAACGCGGCTTCAATATTTTGTGATCGACTGTAAATGAAGATAATTCTCCAGGGTTCTATCTCACATTAATTACGTTGTATTGATACTGTAATTTAAGCGGGCGAGGAGCAAGGCGGTTGCAGAGCGAGCGAGCGAGCCGCGCTGCCTCGCTGCAACTCTGTGTCCGCTCAAAGCGAAGCGTTCATTTGTTTAAGTTAGTTCTGCATGTATAGTCTTGTGGCCTGATTTGTGATGTTGCCGGAAAGAAACAAAAAAAAAAACCGGTAAAAAAAATCATCTCCCTCTATCTAACAGATTGTTATACTAGGACATCGACGCGCAAACTGAAACCATGAATTGCACATGATTCTCTAGACCTCCTAGTGTAAAATTTTTTCGCCAGTCGTAAAAAAAAAAAAAAAATGCTGTTTCATAGAAAATTGCAATAACTACGCGGTCAAAATGTATGTGCCAGAATTTTTTTTCAGAACTTCAGTATCGTGTACTGAATTCATGAAAAGAGGTTGCGTGTCGATGTCCTTGGCCCTGGTGTTATTTTTTATTAAACAAAAAGAAAGTCAGACCCCGTCCTGACCTTTCGTGAAATATAAAAAGTATTTGCGTTAGACAATTTTTATATTATGTTAATAAAAACCTCATAAAACATCCCAAACATAGGACTCAGGTTTAATAAAAGGTATTTTGTGGATTTTTTTACGTGTCGTCAACACACGTAGCGGCTAAGTAGCAAGATTACTTCAAAATCCCCGCAAAGTTTTTGAGGTAACGCTAGGTAAGTTTGTGTGCTCGATATAACTGAGAAGTAACTCTATATCCATATCTATCTACAACAATTACTGTCGCGTAGTGTTCCTGTTAGTTCACGATTAATCGCAATTTTCCCGATTTGTTGTCCGATCTGACGATAAATAACGTCTCGGACAGCCCCTTTATCTAGTACTAGTTCCTATTTTATGTTTAAACAAGACAATTTCCTCGCTAAGCATATAAATAAACAGGATCTTTTAATCGAACCTTTAAACGGAACGTTTTTTCTTTCAAGAAGTTTATATCAAGCTAAGCAAGAAAGGTTTTCCGGGAATTACGCTTGAGTAATACTGTAATTATTGTGTCCCATATGTCGTTGATCTGTGTCCACCTCCGCTGTGTCTCTTCTTTGCCATCAATCAATCAACTCGTCCAATTGCAATCCACCGCTGAGCATCACTCCAAGTCAAAGGCCGAGCAAACAACTGAAAAAGGTGGCTGTAAAATGTGTATAGGTTCTTTTTTAATTGTATTTTTTTTTTACTTTGTGTCTTTTTTTTTTTCAACTTATTCCAGAAGCTTATAGCTACTGACGAAATACCGTCGTACGTACAGTCAACAAAGGAGTTAAGTATACAGGAGCGTCGGATATTGTTGAAGTTTACTAAGAAACCGATGGATATTCTCGAATAAAATTTTAGTTTATTTATAGAAAACAAACAGCTCATTTATTAAATTAAATTTCAGTCCTGAACATCCATCGGTTTCTTAGTAAACTTCAACTATATCCGACGCTCCTGTATACTTAACTCCTTTGTTGACTGTACCTACAGTTTTAATAATAATAATAATGATTTTTATTTCGGACCAAAGAATCCATAGAGTGTTAGTAACATAATATTAAAACAAGTTATTATCTAGTGTTAGTACCTATCACCCTCCGCACTCAAACTGCTTTAGAATTGGAGAGCTGAAACTCTCCGCTACAGTTCTCAGGATGCTGTTGCGACTGTCTCTCACTCTCCTCAGTAGTGACGCTGTTTTTTTGCGTATAATCGCGTGAAACCCAAAAAAGTAAATTAACTAACTAACTTTTAACTAATTAACTTTTAGAGTAGGTACTCAGGTAATTTAAACTGTTTCAAGTTACTTATCATCATCATCATCATCATTTCAGCCAAAAGACGTCCACTGCTGGACATAGGCCTCCCCCAAGCACTTCCACTTCGTTACTTATATTAATTTCAAATTGGGTTTTTCATGCAGGTTTAACTAGAATCTATTTTAATGCATATTTAAGCGAGAATCAATAGTAAAACCCTTATTCAATATATCCATAGTTTAGCCAGTCATACTGTATGTGTATAAACACTACTATTTAAAGCAAATGAATGTTTATGTATGTTAACGACTTTTCTCAAATAAGTTTATGATTAGGGCTCCGGTCTGAAACTAGGCGGACATTCCCTTTATATGATCCGTGGGAACATCGGGATTAAAAGTATCCTATGTCCTTTCCCGGAACTCAAACTATCTCTATATCAAATTTCATCTAAATCGGTTGAGCGGTTTAAGCGTGAAGAGGTAACAGACAGACAGACAGACAGACACACTTTCGCATATTTTATAATATTAGTAGGATATGGATTAGTGATAAATTTTATAGAAATTGACCTTGTTATTTGCTTGGTATATGAACAAGGGCTTGCTTTAACATAACATCACGCCTGTAAACCCTGAAGGGGTAGGCAGAGTTGTAGGTACCTGAGAACACCCACATTTCGCCTGTTATGTTTAAGTCCCATGTGATAGGGGGCGAGCCTATTGCCATCAATCGGGCACAAATTCAAACACCGAGCTACTCCTGAGAAATTCCTGATGGAAAAAGCCCAATAACACTTTGCTTGACCTGGGAATTGAACCCTCAACCTTATGATCAGCAGTAGCCATTAGACCAACGAGCTACAAAAATAGTAGAAAACATTTGAAAGGGGTGGTAAATATTAAATATGATTAAATATTTAATCAGTTCTATATTTAAAATTTCCTCAGAAAATTTTACATAAACCAACTGTTTAAATGCGTAACGGGTGCGCGGTGGTTTGAATATTCGTGAACTCAGGCCTAATACCTTTCGAGTTAAACAAAAGATAATAAAAAATATCAAAGAAAATAAACGACTTCCGCTAGGTAATGTTATCCTTAATACGAGTTCCATTATCCTAACTATATTTTTGGGCTTAATGGCAATTACTGGTTGTTTGAGGCACGAGGAGCTTATACAATCAATCTCACAAAATTTGTCAATCTGGGCATTGGACCTTGATCAACAGCCCTTTTTACCGATGCTGCACTACTACGTACTGTCTTTAGGCTACCGTTCCTCAAATTTTGTAAAAATAATATTTAGTTTCGAAAACTCGTAGAACAGCGAAAATTGTTTGTTTTAACGAGTGTAGTCATCCCTGAAAGCTTCTCAGTAATGTGTAATGCTGAGTTAATATTCCTCTTTAGCTTTTAGGCTGAAAAACTTTTGCACGAGTAAACAAAAACTAAACGAAGTTTTCTTATATGCGAGTGCAGATCTTCTTTAGAAAAATGGAAAAATTCTAGACATAAGACGTGAGTTTGAGTAATGAAACCAATATTAAATCAAAACTGCTGTTCGGTATAATGATAAGGTAAGATAAGATTGAAGTCATAATGAAGCTACTTTGGCGACGTTTTCAAACCCTTCGACCCGACTCAAATAACATGCGCGACACGTAACGCTTGGAATTGAACCTTATTGAACCTAGTTCGATACTTTTTTTTTTTGTGGATGGGAAATCATCAAATGACCCCTCCCGCTCTGGGTGGAGCGGGAGTGTCAGACTCTTACTGACTAAAACCCACCCGTGTTCCTTCCTTAGCCCTTTATGTTCCGGGACAGCGGTAACCCTTTCGGACAATCCCGCTGAAACCTAGTTAGACTTGAGGTTCGATGAGGCTACGGAAAATTGAACTTATAATACTTAACAACATCAGTTACTGTGGAAAAAGATTTTCAAAATAAAACTTTTGATCAAGCCAACTATTTGAGGCCAGTACGGAAAATCTTGCAAAGGCCGGAAAAAATGTAAATGAGGTAGCTTGTAAATATTGTATTTATGCAAACCAATGCGTGGAGAATAAAGGCCGAATATTAATGAACTGAAAAAAGGATTCTCATTGACCTAATCTTGTTTGAGATGAAAACTTGCATCTTGAGGTGGAAGCTATATTGTAGCCTAATCTGTTCCGACATGCAGTGCGTCCTAGGCTTTTATTGATGACGATACAAACCAATAGTTGAGACCATACTAACGATTCATAAAATCACATACTCTACCTACTTATTTTGTAGATTCAGATTTTCTCAAGATGTGGCAGCTCCACCATATTTGCAGTAACTTGTCCTTCCGAGCTTGGAACACGCGCTCACTTATCAAAAGCTGGGAAGTAGGAACATTTGTTTCTACTACGGTCCGATTGCTGTTTATTGAAAAAGTTATAGATGGGAAACATAATATACATTTTTATAGGGGTTGCCCAAAGGTTGGGTGTGTCTATCCGGCACTAGTAGCTGTGCGAGTATGTTATATTATCCTCCTTTTTAGGGTTCCGTAGTACCTACAAGGAACCCTTATAGTTTCGTCATGTCCGTCCGTCTGTCGGAGGTTTTGCTAAGAGACCGTTAGTACTAGAAAGCTGTAATTTTGTAGGAGTATGTATATTAATTACGCCGACAAAGTGGTAAAATAAAATTTTGTAAAATATTTTTTTAAGGGTATCTCTCCTACATGTGCAGTGGGGATGAATATTTTTTTCGTCGTCTACCCCATCGTGTGGGGTATCGTTGAATAGGTCTTCTAAAATGATTTGGGGGTTGCTAAAATTCTTTATCGATTTAATGCTCCATTTACGAAATATTAAAGTTTAAAGTGCAAATTTTTGTTCCAGTAGGGCGTCCCCCCCCCCCCTCTAAAACCTAAACTGCGGGCTTGAAAAATCAGGAAAAATTCACGATGGCAGTGCATTTCATGAACTTTAAAGGAAAATTATAGCGGTTAAGATAACTTTATTAGTTTAGCAGTAATAGTCGTTGAACTTGGGTATTGGATAATTTTGTACCAAATACAAAATCCTTAGCATTAATCCTGTAAAGTGACTAAGATGAAGTAGTTGCTTATTTATAACGGGTAAAGACTTGCATTGAAAAACAAGATATGTTTTTTTTTAAATATGAATAAAGAACAACAGAATCGTACTACCTACGTTCTGATAGCGGGCTATTACGGAACCCTACACTGTGCGTGGCCCGACACGCACTTGCCCAGTTTTTTTTACTATTTTTAAAGCTTTCTGGTGGCTTCGTTCTGAGTTCACATGAGTAAACTTACATAAGAATTTTACTTACTTACTATTTCGCACACATTCTTTTTTTGGTTATACCGAACGTTTCTTTTTGTTTTTGTGTGAATTGTGTAGACAACGAAGATATTTTTGGTCTACTCAAGTAAATATAAGTATCAAGCAACCAACTTATCCAATAATCCAGCTTATTACCTACTCAAGATACGCATCTCTCAGGTTAAGCCAATCGAGATAAAAATGCTGAAAAAATACAAGAAAACAATGTAATGTTGCTCATTACTCTTCTTGATATAATGTTTTCTATAGTAGGTACTCATCATTTTGACATTCCCCTCGCGACATTGAGCAAAATCGCAGGTTTACAGGAGAGGAATTACACAAAAAACCTGCGAGGATACTTTCCTTGTCTTTCTCACGATAAAATCAAGAGTGTTAGTAAAGTTTTAGAAGTTAATTCTCTTGAAATCAGTTAACACTTTGCGGGACACTTAACGCCCCAGACGTAATAACAATAAAACTTCTACTGTGTCTCGTTCACAACCTTTCGACCGATTAAGCACAAGCAAAGAGATGGAGTCATGTAAATAAGTGGTTGACTTGTAAGTTACAGTAAAAGGATCGTTAGGTGCCTACTTCAAGTGATTGAAGTTTGCATATCAATTTCAAATAATTTTCTCAAATAGTGGCGGCTTCACTATGTTTGCACTAACTTTTCCTTCCAAGTTTTTTGGAACCAGCGCTCATTCATCAAAAACTGGGAAGTGGGAACATTTGTTTCAATTACGTTCCGTGTGCTGTTGAAAAAGTTATAGAAAAGTTTTCTACTATTTTTAAAACTTTCTGAAGATAGCTTCATTTTGAGTTAATCATCTGCCTAGCCTTTTCCTAACTACGAGTATGTTGGGGTCGGCTTGATTCCAGTCTAACCGGATGCAGCTGAATACTAGTATTTTATGTGGAGAGACTGCCCATCTGCCCTCCACAACCCAGTCAATGGGTAATACGACACCCCTTATTAAGAGTTATTCCGGTCTGATCCCCTGAACCCCCCCTCCACCGCGTGCTTGATCGTCTTCTGTTTTAATCTTTGTATATAGACTGGTTGTCAGACGTTTGGGCTTCCGACGACCCGTAACGACTGTCAAAGATCCACGAATGACGGCCGGGACCAATGGCTTAACGTGCTTTCCAAGGCCCGTAGGGGTCTCGATATGTAAAGATGGTCACCCATCCACGGCACAACCGCGACAAGCGCAGCTTAACCTGATCGATCGATCCGTGCCGCTGTTATTACTTAGCCACGAGTTCACTTGAGTAAACTAACTTATGAATTTTATAAAACTTTATCGTTAAGGCTACTACAAACAGACAGACACAAAGGTACCGCAAGTCGCGCAACGAGCGGTGCCTTTGTCTCGCACGCGATTCGCGTCGCGTGTCGCGCCTGCTTGTAGGAGCCCTTACTCTAAAAATAAAAACAAAACCGGATTAGTAACACGTTCTATTGTCTGTTATGCCGAACTTTTCTATTTGTTTTCTTGTGTATTGCGGAGACAGTGAAGATATGTTTAGTCCACTCAAGTACCTAAATACAAGTCTTGTATCAACCAATCAACTAATCCAATAATCCAGCTGTAATCCAGCCAGCAATAATCCAGCGTCAGGTTATGCTAATCTAGATAAAAATGCTGATGATAAAAACATAAGAAAACAGTGTAGCTCGTCGTTCTTCTTGATATAATGTACATGTACAGGAGAGTACTTCCAAAAAAAACCTGTGAGAATATTTTTGACGTTTTTTTACGGTAAAATTAACCTCTCGCTTGCTTCGTGCAACGATTGTTTCCAATACTAAAACTGGAACTTTGCTCTTGACAACGATCGTAGCGAAAATTTAATTTGAAGAAGCTGCAATACCAACCTCGGCAAACCAGAATATGAAACCTTTACTTACGTACAGTCAGCGACAATCGACGAGTCGATTTTGAGTTAAATATTTAATATTTATAAATCGAAATAGAAGCTAAATTAACAAAAAAAAAAAATCTTAGCAGCAAAAAAATTATCCGATATATTATTGTATTTCAACATCATATGTTGAAATACAATAATATATAGGATAATTTAGTGTCAATTTAGATGATATGTAGCAGTGTCGACTTTCATCGCTGATCGTACTTGCTGCAGAAAACTTTAACACAACGTAAATTGAATATTATTAAACAAGATTTGTACATAATTCCACTGAAGAAATGCTAAGTATGCAAAAATGCTATTTATGGCGTGGAATCGGGTTATTTATAGAAATAGCCACACAAACGTATTTAGAGGGATACAAATCTTTTTTTTTATAATATTAGCGTAACTGTCATGCATGAACAGTTCACCTCCTAGTGACTAGGGTTTTATTTATTAATGGTAGTCTGTGACCAGCACTGTGGGACGTGGGTTAGGTACATTATTGTGTTTTTCTGTATATTCAAATATTGCTGTTTGTTGTTCATATTTAATAAAAAACAAAAAAACCAAATCCAATCCCAATCTCAAAAAGGTATAATCAAACTAATCAAAGAGATTCGGATTGGATTTGGATTGGATTGATTGGTATTTTAGCACAGACAAAAAAAAATAACCGAAAAATCCTTCACCAATGGGATTTGATACGATTAACATAACAGTTAACTGCATTATGATAATTTTATCCTTTTATGATTCTGCCAAAGTGGCCTTTTTAGGCCCCTGATGGGCGGAATTGTAATGTATTCTAGGAAAAATGTTTTGAGACGTAGGTATGCGTTCACGATAAAAATATCATAAAATCCTTACGTAAGAAAGTAGATAGGTACTAGAATCTTATACTGAATTCAATCTTATGAGGAATTTACACCTATTTACACGCAAGGCAGTAAGTACATAAGTAATTTCAGACATTTTTCTTATAACAAACACTGTAAAGTTCCAACGAATTCGTCTGATGCACGAATTCGGTTACAAACATCAATAAGTTTAGCCAGCAAAGTAGACGCTAAAATGTCGTCAACATTCAAAGTCTAGTTTCTAATAAAGACAAAACTTCTATCCTTACAAACAAGTAATCCAAAGTTAAATAAAAAATTACAATCGTAAGTAAGGCACGTTAGCACTCAAGAGCCTATTCTAGGTCACACTTTGGACACTGGGTCTGACACGATTAAAATTAATTACACCCAAATGCCAGAGATCGTAAAGTATATTGGTCCAGTGAATAGACTGCGGTGAGCTAAATTGATTGATGACCAGAAAAACGTTAAGCTTTTCAATTTTAATCCGACCTTTGATTTAAATATTTTAACTCAAACTCAACTCGATTTAGAAAGCACGAAACATTGCGCATCCTTCGGTGATAAATCCATTAAAAGACAAACCGAAACTTTGTTAGGGTTTAACTTAAAACATCTTTAACAAAGGTAAGCTGTCAATGGTTGAGTAACTTGAATTAGATAACACTGAGCCTGTTGTATTCTTTTTGTTAAGCCATGAGCACACAGGTCCAAAGAGATTCGCTATTTAAAATTTAGTCTATAACCAGCACGAAATCTGTCAGAGACTTTGGCGCCGATGCTTGCAAAGCTAAATTATGACTTCACTACGTCAAATTAAGTTTTTGAATGAAGTTCGCTATTACACCGCAGGCTTGCCAAGACGTTATGAGTTTGTTTCTACGTAGTAATCCTATGCATTTTAGATTATGACTCATTGCATATTGTCGGGAGAACAGTCGGGCATTGTGGCTGGGAAGTCAGATCTACGTACGTGTGCGATGCAGCCATATTTACAACGATTACATTTCGAGTTTGTAACATTCTCATTGTTTCTTGTAAATAGCATACAATTGAAATTGAAATTCGCCTCGTATTTCTGGCCGCCGCGCGCCGAGCTTTATAGATTCGATAAGTAGTATTTGTTGGCTTCTTGATTTGCGTGTAAATGTATTAAGCAGATACTAAACAAGCATACATGTTAGATATAACATCGATCAGATACCTATCTGTGAATAAATAAATAATACTCTATTTCAGGTTTCAGCTCGGTAGCCTTTTATGCAGATTCCAAAACATCAAACAATTAAAAAAAAACTACAATACAGACTCCTACTAATTGCAATAAATCAATTCATTATATTTATTATATTGGCATGACTTTCATACAATACTATAATAAAATTTAGCGGTCATGCATGCGATGCTCTCACTCTCTACTTTGTGTACCTTAATAATTTCATCACCACTGATCTCAAAACGGTGAAGGAAAACATCGTGAGGAAACCGGTCCTAGAACCAAAAACTCGAAGACGTGACATCTACCAACCCGCACTGGGCCAGCGTGGTAGATTACAGCCCACTCCCTCTCAAAGAGAGGAGAGGAGGCCTGTATCCCAGAAGTGGGAACATTATAGGCTGATTATGCATGCGCTGAAATAGTTCCATTCTCGCCACGTCTGCATAATATTTATGTAAATTGTTTCCTGAATATAATATTATCACTAAGTTGGCAGAGAATACCCAAATCTCTCAATGATCACTATCTGTGGACCCCTTTCACAACAGTTCCTATAATGTTTCTATAGACGTTATGTACGTCCACGTAATAAACGTAACAACTAGTTACGTGAAAAGTTAACGAGGCTTGTTAACGAGACTGCAGCAAAAATACTGTTTATTCACTTTGAAAAGCTTGTCCGATAAACCGATTGTAACGATGTTTGGCACAAAGGCTTTCATAGTTCCACTTAATTAAAGTAGAGATTAACTCTGTTTCGAGTAGCATGGAACTGGCTTTTACGAACAAAATAAAATAGCAAGTCCCTAACAAGGCGTTTCATTAAAACCTACCTAATAATCTGAGCCAGTTTACAATGGAATGCTGACTGAGTTCCGGAGTTGTTTGTTGTGGTAGGGACTCTTGTTGAATACCTTATATTATTTAAAATATTCGTCCAACCGATCAATGTTATCGGTATAGAGTGTAAACCTAAATAAATAGCCTTTCATACGCCAAACTCATGGTAGGTATGTTTAGTTACTCCATTCCAGCGTATAGTAATAGTAGAAACCAAAATAGGGAACTTTGTTTTCTAGAAAACCAACAATAAACAGAAACGGATTTGCTTGTTTTGTTGTACCTTCGTGGTATCTCGTTTCGATTATATAACAACGGATATTAGTTACTCCTAAAAGCGTAAACATGTTTGTTTTTCTTAAAGGTGCTATCAGTTACGCAGAAGTGCTCATGATCATGAATCACCAATTTCAAGTGGTCAATTAATCAGCCAACCGAACAATTATCCAGATCTTGATTTCTAGTTCACGTAGGAAGAATAAGTACGAGTCTTTGGTCTCGGAATTGACATCTTCTAAGTAATAGGTAAGTGGGTGCTGCATGATAGGCTATGCAAACTGTACTATTCATGCATGTTATGAAGCGCGCGGTCTTAGGCGCGCGACTAGTGACAGCCGAGCTGTCTACTATTTTGTATTGTCATCGTAAAATGTACTACTAACCCTTGTTCCTCTATCAAGCAAATAACAAGGTAAGTTTCTATATAAATTATCACTAATCTTTATTATCTATAAGTCGGGTTAGTTACACCATTTTTATTTCAAGAACGGCTGGACCGATTTTTATGGTCTTCGATTTGTTGGATTTGTCTCCACCCCGAATAACAAAATAGCTATTAAAATATGGGAAAACTTAAGAAAAAAAAATTTTTGATAAATAATTCATTTTCTCATACATTCGTTCTTATTGATTTTGAGGCGGCACGGAGGTCGCCGAGTCAGCTAGTATCATATAAAGGGAATGCCCCGCCTAGTTTTAGACTAGACCGGAGCCAATAAGCCCGAACACCTACGCATAATACAATACTCCCATACTTTGCAAATCTTATCACAATATCATTTAGGTTTTAAAGGTTGGCTTTGCAATTCATTGGCCCCTTTATACAAAAACGTTGCTTAAACTTAAGAGACATTTAAACGTCAAATAGTATGGTTAAACAGTCGCCAATCATTATTTAACTGCAACTTTTAAAAATAAACCCCTTATTCTTTTTAGAGTTCCCTTATGGTGAGACTAAGTCTGTCTGTCTGTCACAGCTGAATATCCCAAGAACTACTAATGCTATCAACTTGAAATTTGGAATAGTTTTAGATGACGTTTGCCCAACTATTTTGCAAATAAGAAAGAAATAAAAATATATGGGCATTTTTTGCAACAGGGACTGAAAGGGGGTCGGAAAAATTCGAAGTGGGGCTACTAGGGCATGTGGGGTATCATATGAAAGAGCGCAGTTTGCACATTCTTAATTTTTCTTTTTTTAGGCCGCATTGTTTTCGACTTTTGATGAAAAATGTAAAAAAAATACCTTCCCCCCCCCCCTTATCTCCGAAGTTTGCAAAGAGAAAAATGTGAAATTATTCTATGTGATAGATGTTTATGTAAAGATTACAGGAAAAATAAAACGAAGTCTCTAAATAGCACACTTTTTCAGAAATCATCAACAAAAGTTACGTTAGTTCCACTATCGGTCAAGAGATGGCGCTGACATAAAATTGCAATATTCTACACCGCAGTGCACAATGTTAAAATTCTCTGATGAATATAGGCCTGCCGATGAAAATTTAAAAACATAAATGATGGTACGGAACCCTCGGTGCGCGAGTCCGACTCGCTCTTGCCCGGTTTTTTTTATTGTTCGATTGTTACGGTCGGTGAAATAAATTATCAAGTTGCTTTGACAACCTACGTCAATTTGCCATTTCATAGACTTGCGACCTCAAAAAGGTGGTGTGATAGACTGTATGCGGAAGGCGGAGGACAGGGTGTTGTGGCGCAGCCTGGGAGAGGCCTATGTCCAACTGTGGACTGCGATTGGCTTAGTTGATTGAATTATGTTGATTGTTAATTTACATTACAATTCATTTATCTGACTTTACATTAAGTAGGTATAAATCATATTCAAGATATTACGGCCCTTGTTTAACCAGTCAGCCTTTTGTTATTGTATGTACTTATGTAAGCTCAACGCTGCTTACACACACATTGGTAATTACCGCCATGGTTCGATCTATTTACACTGCACAGTAGACTGTTAATTAATCCTACACAGATGTTTCCATTATACCTACACTTGCGAGTTTGGACTATTTGGATTGAGAAATAGATTCAAAAGTATTTTCATACTGTATTCTACATGGTGAATAGGGGCGTTCATTTTGACATCCATTGCAACATGGAGTTTAAAAAAAATTGTCTGATCAAACGTAAATAACGCAAAGAATGTGAGTGAACTATGAAAATGAAAGGGATAGCGATCGATTGCCATTTTATGTTTGTAACGCAATTAAACCATCGTCGGTAATAAGCCTAGAGCACTATTTAATTATTTTCTTATAAGTATTTTCCAATAGTCTGATTAGCCTTAGCCGTGATACGTGTTTAGAGTAGCCTGGCCCAAATAAATAATGTATTATCAAGGTTCAAAAACGTCATAACTAGACGGTTTTAATAATATTTGGAATTAGTTTTACTAAGAAACATTTATTAGAAGATTAAAAAGATGGCTCTCAGCCTTTTTAAACAACAATTGTTCATGCATAAATCAAACGAGTGAAGTAGTAAACCATCTGACATGAAATATTTGAGTTTCTAACAATGTATAGTTCTAAGTATAGTTTGTCATATTATCATGTACCTAAGATATGACATGGATTAAATTTAACTAATACGTACTTTAATAAATTATTTCAAGGTAAAATTGATTACTTAGCTCGTTCAGCGTAGCGACAACGCCGGCCGGGGTACTACGCCGTAGCAGCTACGCGGAAGCACTGCTACGCTTGGTCACGCAAGAATTCCTTTCATAACTTAAGTGAGCACTAAGATTTTTTTAAATTCATTCCCTAAATGTGTTAACATAGCATAACTTCACGCCTGTATTCCACGGGGGGAAGGGGAGTAAAATTTTTACACATATAACAAATTAAATTAAAATAATTGCATATAATAAAAGTTTGTATGTATTTTCGCCATAATCTGCCACATAAATACGCATTATAGTTTGGTGATAGGACTATTTTTTAGAAACTTAACACCCGTTTTCATAACACAGTAAATAAGGCGGATCACACGCTACAACGCGCCATGCGACGAGGTTCGGGAAACGGACCCCAATTCCCCGAGCGGAAGCGTATATTTATTAAATTTGTATGTAAAAAAGGTCTCGCGCGGAAGCGCATATTTATTGAATTTATATATATAAGTATTATGTAAAAAATAAAACGTGGGCGCGCTGTTTTTGCCTGCACCCCGTTGCGTGGCGCATTGCAGTTTGTGTTCCGCCTAAAGTTGACTTTTCCTTGTTATTAACGATATTATGCTTACTAGTAATACAATCAATGATTATAGATTTTTTAGCCCAAAGAATAAGCATTGCCATCCAACGTGGTAATGCTGCCAGCCTTTTGGGCACTTATCCCATTGACAGCGATGCGGACGAATTTTTTGATGCCCAATGAGCTTCTTTGTTTTTTTTTTTTAAGGATGGGAAATCGTCAAATGACCCCTCCCGCTCTGGGTGGAGCGGAAGGGAATGTCAGACTCTTATTGACTAAAACCCACCCGTGTCCTTCCTTAGCCTTTATGTTCCGGGCCAGCGGTTTATCGGATAATCCCGCTGACCCGGCTGCAGGCTTCGGCCCTGACGGGCCCCTTCTCTGATGCTGGCATCTCTTTGAGGCGCGCGTGGAAGTTGGAACACGTACGCGCCGTCCGGCACGGGCCTGGTCCTGATCGGACGGTGAGCTACCCATTACTCTCCGTCCGCAGGCCCGCACCTACGGTGTCCGGGAGTTGTCACGCGGCTCCCGACGCCCGGAGCGTCTCCCGCGGCGGCTGGGACGGGAGGCTCTCTCCCTCAGCCATCCCGCCATCTCCTTCGCTAGCATGACTACTTCGCAGATGGACGTGACTGCCTCCCACTCCCTCTCGCTCTGGACCATGGCTTGCACCAGGACCAATGCAATGAGCTCCTGCCTTTTTCTTTTCCTTTTTTTTATTTTATACTTGTATATAATATGTATATTTTAGTATAAAATTGTAAAATAGGTTAAGTGTGTTAGCAATAAATTTATTTATGAGATAAAATACTAAATAAAAAAAATATATATATGTTTAAAGTAATCTGATGTATCCGATAAGAATCGCTCCGTATCTCTTGGCCCATTTAAGAGCAGTGGACGTTTAGTACACTACTCAAGAACTTCTAATGAGTAGATAAGCCCTGCGGGGTAATTGCGTAACACACTATCAGTAGGAATGGCTTTCATTTTGACAATTCAACAACATTCATCGCCTTATTTACCTTAATTAGCGGACAAATTTTCCGAACATAATTATGAAGCAATGGACATGCTTCTAAATGTGATTGATAGTGTGTTAAGAAGCAATAAGGGTGGTGGGGACATTACCATGCAATTCTGCTAGTAGGTAACAATAATATATATAATAACCATTGATATCTCCTTATTTCATTAAGACACGATAAAGTGTTTCGACCATAATCCTAAGTATTTTTAATTGGAAAGAATAAATAAATAAATTTCATGCCACTTGAATTTAATTTGTGTTTCCAACGCTTAATAAATATGGTAACAAGACCAGTCCGCCAGAAAATCGCGGTGTATTTTTTACCCGACTGCGCCTGAAGGAGGGTTATGTTTTTCGAGTGTATGTATTTAGTTAAAATGTTTTATACATAAACACGGGTGTTTTTGAAGTGACATATTGTAAATAAACGATAGTTACTTAAAGTTCAGAGAAAATATTACAAGGCAGAGTTCGTTGATGAGATTCCTAATATTTATTTAGGAAATCTGATCAATAGGGGTAAGTATTTTAATCAATATTGGTTCTCGTCTCGTACCTACTGTAGAAGGACTTTAAATAAAATTAGGCCTTTAACATTTTGTAGATTGATTAAATACATAGGAAATAAAACTATAATCTGCATTAAATTTTAAAGTTATGCGAGGAAAAGGGGAACTAATTAGTTTTTACCCGAGTGCGCGACGCAAAGGAGTGGTAATGTGTTCATCAGCCTATGTATGTTCCTTTGAAGCACTATACAGACCAAACGCCTGGGCCGATTTTTATGATTCACACGTCAATCGATTCCTCTTAGTCCGGCGAGTGTCACTAAAGACATGACGTTAGTGAAAATTCAATATGGCGACTACTATGTATGTAGGTATGTCTTCAAAAAAATATTTTTTTCTCAAAACCTATCGAGTGGGGTATCAAAATAAAGGGCTTTAAAAGATGATTACAAAAATATAAACAACTTATAAGGTTAAAAGTAATTCGAAGTGACAAATCATAAAAAACACGTACCAAGAACTAAATCGTCAGCGAAATCTTTCACATTTGTAAACTAAAAAGCTGGAAATAAAAAAGTTATTAAAAAAAAAAAAAAAACCCGACTGCGGTAAAAAACTTAAGTTTAAAGTAATCGAATCGCAACCCGTGAAATATTTGTCATTGAGTAGTTCCGATTCCGGTGGCCATCTGTGGTCTTCATCATCAGCTCCACTTTACCAAATGATGATTTCGAAGCAAATGCTCAAGTTACTTTAAAAAACACCCACATCGCTATAGGTTTTTCAAATTTGAGTATGTCCCTCGATTTCCATGGGATCGTCTCATCAGATTCCAACTTGATGATAATGGGACCACTTCGAGGGTATAACCTTTCAAACAAAAAAAGATTTTTTGGAATTTCTAGTAATCGGTGAACATAGGTACATAAAAAAAAAAACATGTAAGTATAAAGTCGAACATATATAACCTCCTCCTTTTTGGAAGTCAGTTAAAAAGTACGGCCGGATTAACATCGTGGCATAATTATGATTGTGTATAAAAAAAAAAGTTATTAAAAAAAATAAAAGTTGGAAGCAGGCGGGACCCATACCATTTTTATTATATTTTCAAATTCAAATGGGTCCCGCCTGCTTCCAAATTTTATTTTATTTAAAATGGGCTTCTTTTTAGCTTTTTAGTTTTTTTTTACTTAAGTTTTTTACCGCAGTCGGGTTTTTTAGTTATTTTAATTACTTTTTTATTTTCAGCTTTTAGTTCACAAATGTGAAAGATTTTGCAGACAATTTAGTTCTTGGTACTTACGTCTTTTTTACGATTAGTCACTTTGAATTACTTTTAACCATAAAGTTGTGTTTATTTTTGTAATCACTTTTTAAAACCCTTTATTTTGATACCCCCCTAGATAGGTATGAGGAAAAAAAATTAAGACATAATATGGCGCCAAAAATCGGCCATTTTTTTATTTTATTTTTTATTTTGATAACCCAGTCTCACTCTCACAATTAAGACGAATCTAACTCAAGCTGAAATCGATCAAGCTGTTTAGACTACAGTGTGTCAAAGAAATATACATACATACATACTCGAAAAACATAACCCGCCTTCTGGCGCAGTCGGGTAAAAAGACGTCGAATCTCAAAGAGAGAAGTGGTACTCGGTGGCCAACATTATCTAACCCACTTCTAGTGGGTCAGATAATGTTGATCACCGACTGTACTAAGCAGAAACAAGTGAGTTGGTACTGCCATGTTTGTCAAGAGTATAAGATGGCAGATATGAGGCAATTGCTAAATGCGGCAAGTGGTATCACCGAGGAGTACGTCGGTTTGTCAGCAGACGCTACGGACACTTTTGAGGGTCCTAATGGCTGTTAATCAAAAGAATTTGTTGTTTTTTAAGGCTTCATGCATGATTAATGCATATCTATGATTATTGATCTCAATTACCAGATATAAGAAAGAAGTCATATTTTGATTAGTTAGTATTAGGCCTTATTACCCGACCATAGTATAAAAAGGCCTATAAACAGGGTTTTAAAAAATGTTAAATTTTGTTTTCGGTTACGGCGCTATTTTTTGTTTTTGTTTAAGTATATTTTATAGTACCTACCTAATGGTTCAGGTTTACTTAACATTGAATTGGTTGATTTCGATATTTCGTTTTTATTTTATTTCAAATCTCCCTTAGCTAGGCCTTATTACCCAAACCTACCTTAATCTCTGGACTATTTTTTCAGTCGACAGATATTTTTTATTCGTGGAATAAAATTGACGTCTGACAGACCTTTAATCGAAGAACTGTCAAAAATTCAAAATTATTCCTCGGATAAAAATAATGGCGTTGGAAAAATCAGACAATTTTTATTCGTGGAATAAAATTGACGTCTGACAGATTTTGTATCGAAGAAGCGAGAGACGTAAGCGCGGGGACGACGAGCCGAAACGCAACGCACCGCGGTACGTGAGCTTGTCCCGAGGCGAGGCGATTACGTTACGATTCCGATTAATGTGCGTTGCACCATATCCACTGGTGCAAGTCCGCGAGGCGGATTTGTTTTATATGTAGAGAAATACGTCAACAAATCACGTCACTGATCATTATGAACAACTTTTACTATGGGACAAAACCTGAAATCGCGAAAAAAAATCAGCTGTTCCCTACATTTATGTTCGCTTAACTCGTCAAAATGTAGGGAGCAGCAGATATTTTTTTTCGCGATTTCAGATTTGGTCCCATAGTAAAAGTTGTTCATAATGATGAGTACAATGACCTCTTAGGAGGTCCAGAACGACTTAAATTTAAACGTGTACCTATAGCTTAGAAGGCTGTTTAAATTTTCAAATATATAGTACCAGGCCCCATACATTTATTGAACGTCTCCTTTCGCCAACACATGCTGTGCAGTGTGAACCCTCTATTTTACTATACGCCTCACAGTTAGGAGAGTCCCATTTTGGCATGGGAAAATAACGATACTCAGCAATGACTGCGACACAGTTTCGACCCGGAGAACCAAGGTATTTAAGGAGGCTAACTTTCAACAAGGAACATTTTAACGAGAGATCAAAAGGGACCCCTTCGCTTTTGATCTCACTAAAATGTTCCTTACAAGAAGAATTAAGTATTTATTTTTCGGCCCATTGATTAATACATTGTTTTAAGAAGGGAGAATTCTTAGGCCCGGCGCGGCGCCCACTATCGGCATCGGCACGGCTCAGGATTTTTATGCGACGAATAAAAATGTAACTTAATTGTATGACGATAAAATTGAAATTTCAATGATAGTAATCATCGTAGGTGCAAAAATAAAGATAGGGTATCCGACATACCGTGTCATTGAAATTTAAATTTTATTGTCATACAATTAAGTTACATTTATAATCATCGCATAAAAATCCTGAGCCGTGCCGATGCCGATAGTGGGCGCCGGGCCTAAGGAAAGTCAGACACAGGTACAGCCAACAAAAGAGATAAGTATGCAGGATCGTCGGATATAGTTAAAGTTTAGTAAGAAAGCGGTGGATGTTCTCAAATAAAATTATATTTTATTAATAGAAAACAAACAGCTCATGTATCAAATTAAATTTCAGTCGACAACATCCACCGGTTTCTTACTAAACTTCAACTATATCCGACGATCCTGCATAGGTACTTATCTATTTTGTTGACTGTACATTGAGCTTTTTCTGGTACAAAACGAAACGTCAGAGGAGGTTTTTTTTGTAAAAAACCATTCACGATGTTCGTTCTCGTAAAATCAATAACCAAATAATGTTCTTACATTTCCTTATAACTAGGTACAAATAAACTACTCCTAAAATTATTGTTACAAGGGAAACATAATTTTATATTTTAACTTGTGGGCTCCACAATATGCTTACGGCTACCTGCATCTAACCACGTTTCGCTTCGGATAGCTACATGAATATTCCGTCAATTCAGTAATAATTATAAATTAATTAGTTCTGGCTTCAGACTCTGAACGTTCCACTGGTAATACTGGTCTACTGGTATAAGTTGATAGAAGATAGAAATGTGAACACATTCCATCTATAAATAAAAGCGTTTTCATTTTACATTATTGTAATATTATTACAATAAATATTTTATTTAGATGTTTATCATCATTATTTCAGCCGAGAGACGTCCACTGCTGTACATAGACCGCCCCTAAGCACCGCCGCTTCGACCGGTTCTGTACCTACTTCCTGTGTGTAGATGTTTATATCTAAATATTTTTTGTACCTACACATGCGGTTGTATATACGAGCCCTGAAAAAACCAAATGAAACAAACGACAAGCGTATGCTTTCAGACTTAAAACAACCTTACAATATAAATCATAGAAATAACGAAACTTCAGAATAAAGCGCCTCTAACTTGTATAATATTTTAGCAAGAAAACTAACTTCTGAAGAAGAATAACTGTTCAAATTTTTCGTAAAATTATGCTTAGAATATAATACAGTATTCAGAGCAAATAAACATAAGAAATAAACAGAAACTTAGCAAAATTAACAACATAGGTACCTACAACGGGTTGTAATAAAATAAAAACATAATTTTGTTTGTTGGTAATTTGAACGCACACAACTTCCACCTACCCGGTGCGATTTAATCACGTTTGTTCATACAGGTCAATATTTTCCGTTGGCATGAAACGACCCAAACTATAACTTACTCGGTAGTTTTAAATTACTTTCTTTTTGTACCTACTCCTTTTTAATTTATTTTCATTTTTATTATTGGTGCTCCAATCGGGCAATACTTAGGTACATACTTAAAGAAACACATTACCAAAAATAGTGAACACAGCATGCACAATGGTACCGATTCCCTTGTTCATAAACTAAAGTAAATTTAAGTTCAGTATCATCATCAGCATCAGCATCTCTTTCTTTCTATTTCATTAAGAAAACGAGACAGAAGATAAATTTTAGTTTAGTCCTGTCAAATTAATCAGCGCCTGACACTACTCAATACAAGTTTAGACGTGATTAAAAACTTGCCTACTAAAATTACATCAATTTACGTCAGGCGCTGATTTATTTGACAGGACTAAACTAAAACTTATCTTCTGTCTTTTTCTTAATGAAATAAAAAGAAAAAGATGCACTGAACTTAAATTTAGTTTAGATTGTGAACAACAGAATCGCCACCAACGTATGAGATACTATAAATTACAAATAAGCTACTTCTATGCTTATAACGTGCTTAGCCTAACTTGAAGAAATCACAAAACACGTACCCTCACCTTTTTTTTTGTTTCCGGGTTGGAAAATCCTCATGGATGTCCGGCGACCTGGGGCGGGCGGCGGGGTCTGTCAGACTCATACTGATTAAAAACCATCCCGGTGTTCCATCTCACTCACATCTACGCCGGGGATCGCGGGAACGTACGATCCTTCCGCAACCTCCGACTGGTGCCGGCCCGCCACCTCGGATCCTGACTCCTGATGTGTGGGGGGCGACAGACGTCCCCGAGTCCGTCGCCCCTGGACCCATTTAGGGGGGCTGGAAGAGGGCGTTGTCCGCCCTCCGCCGACGTCCGGTGCGCCTGCTGCGGGCCGGGTGAGTGGACGAGATCTCCCTCTACCTTTCCGCAGCCTCCTTCCACGTGACGACTGTTTCGCAGAAGGAAACCACCGCGTCCCAGTACTCTTAGCTGCCGACGTACTCTAACCTAGCTGAGCCGATCTTTTCTGTAAAAACCTCAACGTGCAAACTTAGGTGTAGTGAGCTTGAAGTGATTCCAGCTGATGCTAGGGACTGACACTGTTGAAAGCTTTTTTTTGTAGCCTATAGGCTAACAAAAAACAAAAAAAAAGCCCAGCCTTCGCCCAAATCCTTCCAGGAACTCTTTTCCCGCGCCACCTCGAACCAGCCCTCGCGGTACGCGTCCAGGTCATCTCGCCATCTCTTTCTGGAAAGGCCTTGGCGGCGCCGTCCATCTTCAGGCACCCATTGTTGACAGTTTACTTCACCTAAATTATCACAGTGAGATTTTAACTGAGGGAACAGTGCAAGTTTCATCAAAATCGATTTAGTAATTTTCAAGATATGGACTAATAAGTGTAAGTGTGACGGCCTGGCTTATTGATATGAGCTACGGGCGGGTGTAGTGTCAAAGGGAAAACATCTCAAAACCTTGGTCAAATTCTAGTGCAATATTTACAACAAAACTATTTCCTACTTAATACAAACAAATATTCCAGTTTTTACTTATAACAAAAAATTACGAAATAAAAAAATAATTTAAAAATATAAACCGACTTCAAAAAAAATGAACTCAAAAATATGAAATAACTTTAATTTCGGAAGTCGGTGTCTTGGAATCTGTATTTTATTTTTAGTTTTTTTGACACCGACTTCCGAAATTAAATTTTATTTCATAATTTTGAGTTCATTTCTTTTTGAAGTCGGTTTAGATTTTTAAATTATTTTTTTATTTCGTAATTTTTTGTTATAAGTAAAAACTGGAATATTTGTTTGTATTAAGTAGGAAATAGTTTTGTTAATGTTTTTAAATTATTTTTTTATTTACCTTCTCTTATTGTTAGAAAATAATAATACGTAAAGTTTCCTTTGTACTTTGATCAAGAGACAATTTGATGTTCATTTTAGATCGATATTTAATTTTATAGCCGTAGACTTCCGGCTAACTGAACTGGTAGATATACAAATATCAGTCGGTCTATCCATACGGAAACAGTGAAATAGGTCCTTATAATCGTAAATGCATGTTGTATCTACATCCTACTCTGGGTATACCTACTATGATTCGTTAGCCCTCCAATATTCAGTAGCACACTTATATTTCACTACTCCATTAGGCGTAAATTCCATTGGAAGCGAGAACCCATCGATTTTTTGTGCGTAAAGTATGTGCACGTAACGTGGCCGGCCTCCGACATCATCAGTAATTCCGGCACGGAATTCAAGATGAGTTCCGGTTTTTGGAAGCACAAAATATATTTGATTTATAAAAGCGCATCGCGTCCGTGGCGATTATTTTTTTTTCGGGCCTGCCCCAGTTCCATCTGGCGGTCGCTGGCTGAGATTATTCACGTCAGGGAGAAAATTCTATACGGTGTGGTACTACATTGATAAGCATTATGCACTTAGGTAACTATACAAACAACCGGCACGATCAAACTTGTGGACGTGAACGGACTACTCGACCGGAATCACGGATCATAAATTACGGAGCTTACCTATTAGGTACTGTATGCTGTTCAGCAGTTAAGCGCTCGAAACACGAATAAAATCACTCAACGTATGAATGTTACAGACTATGCTTCTGGTGAAGTCACCTATTTACTCTACTCTACCACTCATTATAATGAGTTTCCACGAAAATACCGTATAATTAAATAATGATTTAATGATATTCTTCCGAAGTAACCACAATTTTTTCCTTATTGGAATTAATATCTTTACCAACCATTTTTAAACATGATGTAATTGGATTTTTAATTAATTTTTATTTTTATATCGGGTTTTTCGTAACCGTTTAATGTTTGTCAAAATTATTTTGGCATATTTATTCGGTGCGGCCCTTCACGTAAATATTAATAGGCAGCTCAACTACCTAAAAGTTGAGGCCGTAAATGGCCACTATTTACAGGGTAAAAAATGGCCACTTCGATGAAAATTTCACCTTACTGACGATTTTGTTCAATAAACTAGTTTATGTAAAAGACATGAAGTGCTTTATTGAACTAAATCTTATTGTATCGTATATTTCTTTTCAGCCATTCTTCCCGCTACGTTTGCCGACTCTAACATAGAACTTGCAAAAAGGCTAAACAGATGGTGATTCTTGAGTTTACCGCTTATAATGTCCCTTCCTTTTTTTAAACTTGAAAGTGACCACTGTTGGCTGAAACCAAGCTCTATCGGCCGCCACGTCTATAGGCGGATTTATTGCATAAATCCACCTGTCCCCGACTTAATACACTTTCGTGTGGTACACAAATTTCTTCAGTTTTCCGTACCATTGAGGTACGGAAAACTGAAGAAATTTGTGCAATGCCATTATGTCATCGCAAGAATAGTACAACAAACTTATTAAGAATTCCATCGATCGAACATAACTTCACGTCTTTCCACGTATAACCTACTTAAGGACATTAATTTCTCTTGAAGCCGTGTCAAACGGCGTAATATATGGACCGATATAAACCCCGTTTACGGCTTACAGCTTAGTTTGTACGATGTCAGGAGACAACCTGTTCGACACGACGACGCTGCTGAGTCTCTGTTCGCGAACGATTAAATTATAACTTGTGAATTAGGGTGGGTGATAACTAGATCATTTTGAATATTTAGTGACAGGCCATTGCTTTTTGGCGTCACAGATATTTATGAGATATACCTATACTTTCTACTCATCGTCTTCATATCAGGCTTTAAGAGTTTACTGTATTATAGTTTAGATGAACTTGGGATGGCCATTGAACGATACAGTTAACGATTAATGTACCTTGAACATAGCTTCGCAGATGTACTGGTGAGCGCTGTTGTTAGTAGCATAATTATGGTACTTACCTACAGGAAGATGTTGCTACCCCATTATCTTGATTTAATTACCTTAGTCGGACGTTTATCAAAAATCAAACTACCAATTTTACAATTTATAATTTCTAACGTGACGTGACGATATTATTGTGGACGTCCACGTCCATCTTACGCTATCACGATAACACAGAGAAGTAAAGCAGAAACTGAGCAGTGGTTAAACGAACACAACTTAGAAATAAACTTCTCCAAAACTAAAATATGCCAGTTCAGAACTCACCAAAGAACCCCATTAAATCTAAATACATTAACGCAAAAAATAAAATTAGAAGAGGTAAACGAATTTACACTTTTAGGCCTAACATTAGACTCAAACCTAAATTGGAAGAAACATATTGAAAGTACAAGAGCAAAACTGTCGCGATTTATTTATGCGCTAAGCATATTGAAATGCAACACGGACTATAAAACCGCCTTATCAGCCTATTATGCGTACGCCTACTCCTGGCTAAATTATGGTATCATTCTGTGGGGAGAAAGTACTGACTTTTTGGACCTCTTCATTCAGCAAAAAAAATGCATTAGAATATTAATGAACATAGATCAACGAGAGAGTTGTAGGCCACACTTCATAAAACAGCAAATTCTTACATTACCAGCAATATATATACTACAAAGTTGTATATTCGTTAGAAAACATAGGCATCTCTTCAAATCAAATATCGAGCTAAATGAAAACTATAACCGACGGAACAAGAATAGATTAATACTACCCATCACAAACTTAAAAGTTATCGGGAAAAGCCCATACTATAGACTAGCTAGATTATTTAACAAGCTACCGGAAAGTTTAAAATCCCTACCAAATGATTCAATTTTTTCGAAACAGTTGAAATCTCTGTTAATAAAGAAAGCTTACTATACCGTTGAAGAATTTAAAACTGACAAATTGTGAATCGATCGACCTTGTATTAACATGCTTGACGCAAATGTAAAATATACTAATTTACCCGTATGACTAAAATGATAGTACTTACCTATGATTAATTTTAAAATATTTTTTTTGTAATTATGTTTAATTTTTAATGTTTAGTATAATGTAAATTTTAATAATTAGAATCAATGATATAAATAATATTATGTAATTTGTTATATAAGATTTGCAGTGCCCTTACAGGGTACATGTATTAATACTGTGACATGAAATTTGAATGCATGCCTACTAACCAGTGTTTTACATGTTAGCAAATAAAATAAATAAATAAATAAAATGTATGGAAATATACGAAGACGCATTTAAATGTCTATCCACGATAACGTTATAACGTGCACGTATGTACATATTTCCATACATTTTATGGACGCGGACGTCCACGTCCATGATAATATCGTCGCGTTAGAAATTATAAAAGCGCACATTGGGTAATACAAAATGGATCAACCTTTTGCACGGGCAGACGTCATATCTGACACTTGACAGGTAGGATTACCTCACTTACCCAGAGATCAGACACTACCTACCGTTTGAGCCGCATGCTTAGTCAGACTGTAAGCCGACCCAGACTTAATCGGTTAAACAATTAGTTAACCTTTACTTAGTAATTTTATTTGCTCAAAAACATAGTTTTCAACCAGGGCCCTAAATTCACTATGACCATTTAACGATTCCTCACTCGAAACCACGTCAATTCGGCTCCGAAGCTTAATACCAGACTCGCTAAATACCAGATTCGCAAATTACCAGACTCGCAAAACACCGGATTCGTCCTTAGCTAATCCCGCCAACCTCGCGTTCATTTCGCGCGGTTTCGTTCATAGTGTCATAGAGAATAAGGCCCCTGAAGGTTTAGCATATCTGTAATTTAATAGGGTTCCTCTTATCATACGTGGTTGTGATTTCCACGTGAATGACATAAATTGACGATTACTTTAAAACACCCTCCTCACCTTAAGCCGTTTAAGATTAAAAGAGTTAACATAACTTAGGTATGCAAACAGCCAAGTACGTGACTGTTTGCATACCTAAGTTTTGTAATAAGAATAAATCTTCACAGTACGAATAAGAAAGAACAAAGCACAAAAAATCTGCTCTCCTGGAACAGAACCTAATTAATAGTTAGGATTGGTTTCGAAGTATATCGAACTCGTTTATTATGCTCAAGGGTCATTAAACAGCTTAAGTTAAGTTTCAAGTAGATACGAAGGTAAGTTGAATATTTTAAAAAGTAATTTGGAAAGCTGAAGGAGTTGCTTTTTTATGGTTTTTTGAAACAAGTATTTAAATAAGATCTATTCCTCTTAATTGGATTTAGAGAACCGGTTAGGTAGGAACTTTACCAAAACTCTGTCTATATAGATAAACAATCAAGCCCGGAAAAAGAAAGGGAGTAACTTATGTAAAGTCACTACGACGCACACGCTGGGGGCACGGGGTAGTAGAGAGGGACCTCCCTGCCAAAACAAACGAAAAACATAAAGTAGTGAAGTACCTGTTCTCGAAGCGTTTCATCATATTTTCAAACCCTCATAGCTTCGGCCTGGATAATGCTGAAATTCTCAGAATAAGGTATGGTTAGCATATTTATAAATAAGTTTTTCTTGTCTAGCTTTTATACTTTAGATTTTATGAATATCTAAAATACGTCACTGACTCACTCACTTATCAATACCTCTTAGGGACACATCCCGAAGTCTTAAGACTTCGGAATGTGTCCCTAAGAGGTCCTAGGAGGGGAAATCCTCACCTGCATACCAAATTTCAGGTTCTTAAGAACTTGAAATTTGGTATGCGCAAGGATTTGCACACAAACAACAACAAGAAAATAAGAAATTTATACCCTCCAACGTCTCCTTGCCCTGGAAGGAGTTCAAGGGCAAAGCGACTTACGTAACGCTCTCACTGCTAAAATGTCATCACATATGCAAAGGCAATTCTCGTAATTTTAAGAACGTTCACAGTCTGATCTCAGCTTGAATCTGTCAAAAATACCTCTAATTTCCCAACATTTTTTACATTGATTGTCGCTGAGATGAGATTACAACTGGATTTTCGACTTTTTAAATAACCGGAATTGGCCTCTTGATTTAATGTAGAGCTAACGCATAAAACTTAGATACACTTTGATCAAAATGGACTGCTTGGCCGGCTACAACATGGATGAAGTACCCCCAAACCCACCAGCTCTGTCGTTTCAGCGAATTTTATTAAAGCGACTGAAGATTTAGTATATCAGCACATTTCATTCCGCTCCACATATCCCAACGTGTTGATAGATTGAATAATGGTCCTTCCCCATTTTCAACCTTATACAGGATGGGCAAAAAGTCCTGAATGAAACGAAATATGGAGATAAAGGAGGTCATTTCCAACAAAAAACCTTTCTACAGCATGGTCATAATTCAATTGCCCTAAAAGTTATCAATATTTTTGCATACCGAGTTCTTTTACAATAGGACTATTTAAAAAAAAATATATAAAACAATAAAACAAACGGTGTTGTATTATTACTAGATAATGTATCAGCGCACTACAAAAGTTCTATTGCGGCTCTGGGTATCAAACAAGAGTAATAAATTGGTTTCCAAAAATATTGAAGCGTTACCAAAAAATTTTTCTCACTTTAAAACCGTCGAAAATGACTTCCTTTATCGCCCTATTTCGTTTGATCCACGACTTTTTGACCACCCTGTATACAGGCACGTAGAACATCAATAAGTCACTCAGGGTTGTTTTATTTTATTCTATTTACGAGTATTTAGCATTCGATTGCCTCGTTGCTCTACTGGTCGCAAGTGCTATTGCTGAACATGAAGTCTTGGGTTCGATTCTCAGGTCGAGACAGTGATATTAGGTTTTTCCGGCTGCCTAACCCTTCGGGGAGTATAGGCGTTATGTTGTGTTACGAATCATATCAATGTTATTACTTAGAGATCATTCATCACTAGATATTAATCCTGTCACAACTGTTGTCGGAGGGGCCACAAAATGTTTTTTTGTTGCGAAACATCTGTTACATTATCGGTTGTCCTACTGATTGTTCTTATTACGCACGGCTGTTTAACGTTAATCATGGGACTCATTTAACATCATCTGAAGACCAATTAATTTATTTATTTATTAATTCCCGTAATTAAAAACGTTCAAAATCTCATTTCAGTGTGAAAAACTTGTCTAAAATGTATGGAAATTAGAGGTATTTTTGACAGATTGAGACTTAGAGAACGTTCTTAAAATTTTCATCAAAAGTCGAAAACTACGCGGCCTAAAAAAATGTGCAAACTGCGCTCTTTCATATGATACCCCACATGCCCTAGTAGCCCCACTTCGAATTTTTCAGACCCCTCCTTCAGTCCCTGTTGCATAAAAAAATATATATATACATTTCTTTCTTATTTGCAAAATAGTTGGGCAAACGTCATCTAAAACTGTTCCAAATTTCAAGTTGTTAGCATTAGTAGTTTTTGAGATATCCAGCTGTGACAGACAGACAGACAGACTGATTCTCACCATAAGGGTTCCGTTTTACCATTTTGGTACGGAACCCTAAAAACAAAAGGTGTAAAACACAGAATTCAGTAACCCCAGTAGCAAACTCGTTTGAAGCAATCAATTTTCGAGGTGTAGTTAACTAAGTTTGCGGTAACACTATTCCAAGTTTACCTATTGAGTAGTACATGGCGTTATTGTAAGATTTGGGTTTGACGTAAGATTAGGAGTTCGTAACAACAGTAATTTACCTTTGTTGAGCTGTAGCCTAATTGGGTAACATACTCACAATCTCAATCCCTTTGATGTTATTAAGCAGACGACTTCTTTAAACATTATGAAGCAATGGATTACCTATATCATCATTATCATCTGCCTGACCTTTTGTCAACTATGTTGAGATCGGCTTCCAGTCTAACCGAATGCAACTGAATACCAATATTTAACATGGAGCGACTGCCTATATACCCAGTAACTGGGTTGTGGAGGTCAGATAGACAGTCGACTGGGAGCCCCTTGGAAAGACTGGTTGCTCGGGCTTCTGACTATCCGTAACGACTGTCTACAAAAGACACACTACAACATAAAGGGGATTGTGACTTTGAATGAGTTAAGCAATTGGGGTGATGTTCACGTTTTAAATAGACTCAGCGACACAGAATGAGACCCAAACATAAACAATATCTAGTCTAGAGATAACAGCCGAATTTCACTAACGCGTATGGCAACTTGAAGTGGCAGTTTGCTAATTGTTCGTTTCTTTAATGTTTTTGACACTTCAATTCGTTGCTGGAATGCTTAGGAGATCGGGTAAGTTAGTAGTAAATTTAATATTAAATTGGGCGTGCATTTATAGGCAGTTATTGTTTTATTTTTTTAAATAATATGCACACACTTCTGCTTCCATAATTAAAAAAAGTCGCTCTTGATTCCGAAGCCATATAGCTATGTATTGCTTCGGAATCAAGGGCGAATGCGATCAGACTGGTCTGTACACGTGGACACCCGCACCCTTGCGTAACACACTATTACAAACAATTTGAATCATTTTGACGCATATTTCAAATCCATTGCTCCTTATGTTCGAAAAAAACAACGCAAATAACGCAATGAATGTTGTTGAACTGTCATAGTGAAACCCATTGCTACTGATAGTGTGTTACGCAATTACCCTGCAGGAAGTGGCAGTAAGTCCACCACTTCCTGGTACGCAGGATGACCGATTTATTGCTCTCGCGTTTTTACGAAATCGGTTCCTTACTGCAGTCGAGATACGCACCTTCAAGCTGCCAGAGGGGCAACGTAAGTGAGCAGACAATTAGAAGCAGAATAGAGGAACGGGGCCTGCATGTTCAAAGACCAGCTCGTGGTCCAGAACACCTCGGGCACCACTGTGTAGCTCAACTTCGGTTTGCTCGCGCACACGCAAATTTGACTCACGACCTGTGGAATAAAGTTCTATGGACAGATGAATGCAGAGTGGCCTTATGATCTCCAGACGGCCACGAATGGGTGTGTAGAAGGCGCGGAGAGTGATTTCTGCCGATCACCACCCGGCAAACCGTCAGTTTACATGGTGGGTCTGTTATGATTTGAGGATGAGGAGGAATAAGTTCGGACGCTCGCACAGGGTTGGCCGTAGTTGAAGGTCGTCTTACAGCAGTGCGGTAGGTACATTGAACGGATCATCCAAAAACATATTTTCTCATTCAGATTTTGGAGGATTCATTGGTACTGAGAATTTATTTTAATGCTATATAGGTAATGCCCGAGGCTAGAATTTCCAAATTAGAGTGGACAGCAAGAAGCTCAGACTTGAATCCCATAAAACATATACGGGACATGATTAAAAATTGAGTCCGCGGTCTGGACCGGATTTACTGTTTAAACAAATCATGGAGGGTTCAAAAAGGGTTGAAACTTATCTCAACCCTCCTCAGACCCTCTATGATTTGAAAACCAGTCCGGTTGGTTGCTGCGAGGGCCCAGGGGTGAAATTCCCCAAGTAAACAATAGGAACATCATCCAGAGCACGCCTGATCGCATGCAGGCGGTGATAAGAGCAAACATCTAAGTTTACGGTAAAAAAGATACGGCCGTTTATGCCACAAAAAAAATATATTTCGACACTTTCAAGATAATCAAAATTTATTTATTTAATCCCGTTGACCTAGAATTATGAAATTAGGCAAGAAGCAAGATAGCACAAATAAAGGGAAAAATCCGAAAACCGTAAATGTATAGACTGTGTGTGTGAAACCCGTAAAAGATTGAACCTCTTTTTATAAAGCTAAACATCAAAAGCCGCACAAGCTCTCAAACCCTTCAGTCGTCATTTCAAGTTGGTTAAATCAAAGACAAAGCTCCTAGAACCACATCAAAAGAACCGGAGATCCATGTTTTCTCCTGAAAAGGTCACTATAATAGAAATCAAAATAAGTCAAGCAAAATAAATATCATCATTTTCCTGACCTCATTCCAATTTATTTAGGGTCGGTTGTCTCTTTCTTCCATGCCACCAAGGAAAAACCATTAAACTGGATTTATTAGGTGTCGCACTGGAATAATTTATTTAGCATAGTGTCGATCCCGTGGGAATATCGGGATAAAAACTATCCCATGTCCTACCCCGGGATGCAATCTATCTCTATGGCAAATTTTATCGAAATCCGTTCAGTTGTTTAGGCGTGAAAAGGTAACACACATACAGATAGACAGAGTTACTTTCGAATTTATAATATTAGTATGGATGGATAGGTAATGTGAAGACCATGAACCTAATATTTGAGTTGTTATTTATTTTAAAATTAAACCATAAAGAACTAAACTTAATAAAAGTTTAGTTTATTTTGGTTTAATTTAGGTCCAACTCGAAAATCGCAACCGACAATCGCGGATTAAAATATGTATAAGTGTCGGAAAAACGGTAATTAATCCCTTTGCAAAGATTACTGAAAATTAAATTATAAATCTATTCGATTAGCTTTAATCGAATTGGTCGTCATAGTATATTTATAATAAAAAAAAACCGGTGAAGTGCGAGTCGGACTCGCGCACCGAGGGTCCGTATCCGTAATAACTTCCTACACTATTGAAATTTTCTAGATGGTTATACCTGTACATTTCTAAGTAATAATGAGGAAACTAATGTAACCTACCTACTCTAGAAGTAGGTACCCAGATACCCACTATAACATTTCATCCCTAGTTTCTATTTCAGTCACGACAAAAGAGGTTTTAAGTTACGAAGTGTAGCGGATTCAACTACATATAAAATGAAATGAAAAAAGTTAGCGGAAGCTGCTCAGTGCGCGCGAGTGTTTGCATACAACCAAGCTGGGCTGAGTCGAGAGTGTGCACTTTGACTTCGTCGAGCAACTTGGGCCTCTTGAGACTGCAGTCTCACTCAATACCGGATGTTCTATATTCTATTATACCCGCGTCGAGCACATAAGTCCGATCTCTTTTTCTTTCTTTTCTTTTTTTTTTTTTATCTGCTCTTTTATGTCAGAGATAACGGTACCTACTTATATTTTAGGTCTACGTATGTTGGTGCAGGTTCTTTGAGTTTTAATGAAGGTAAGTATTTTTTTTTATATTAGGTACTCCATTTCGTTCGTTTGTATAACCTTTACCTACATTCTGTTTGTGAATGCGAATAATAAAATTATAATCCGAAGCTTCGTACTTAATGATTGAAACTAAGGATTCATAATTTGTTTTGAAAACCTAGACCTCGTGAATTCGCATTTTATTTTAATTTCTTCGTTAGATACAAAATAAAACAATTAAAAAGAAAAATTAAAAGAAAAAAATGTATATTCTGCACAAACAAAAGGCACATTACAAAAAAAATTACAAAATACACTTAGTACAATTTCAGAAGCCCGAAAGTGTGACAACCAGTCTTACCAAGGGGTATCGCATTACCCAGTAAGTGGAGGTCAGATAGGCAGTCGCTCCGTGTAAAATACTAGTATTCAGCTACATCTGGTTAGACTGGAAGCCGACACCAACATAGTTGGGAAAAGGCTAGGCAGATGATGATGATGATGACACACCTACAAGGTAGCCAAAATAGTTTGACAATTATGAAGCAATAGGCTATTTGACTGGTTTCTGATAAACATCTCAGATTATTTAATGGTATCTAACAAGCCCACAAAAACCTATTACTTCAAATTGCATAATGTATTTCTTTTAAAAATTAGTAATTAAAAATGTACTGTTTAAATAAGCCGCCAAAACGCTATCTTTAACAATATGGCGTCGTGACGTCACGATTGACGTAAACAAACGTTGAAACGGTCGAGATACTAGGCAAAAGTCATCTGTTCTGTCAACGATAGACAGAAATTTACTAGAACATGACGTCATCTTAAGTTCAGCCAATCCAGACCGTTTTCGATTACGTGGCGCCAGATTTAAAAAGATGAAGTTTTTTCGGGATTATTTTATTAATAATACATTGTTTTGTAGTAAAATTAATGCAAATCGATTTTAAAAGCGATAATCTATACGAGTGTCAATAATTATGACCTTATTTTTTACATTGTCAAATAGCCTAATAAGTCTATTATTTTATGCCACAAATTAATGGCCACCATGATGGCCAATACCAAGACATAGACATTACACATTACATAGACAATACAAATTGCGTAATTACTCTGTGTTGCGACATTTAAATTATTATATTCTGTGGTTGCGACACTGGCAAATGGCAAAAATCGAACAATCAAAACAAAACAATAGTACATTATGATACATGAGTGTATATTGATTAATGCACACGCGTTTCATACGACGTTTTTCAACACACTTGCGAGGAAAAAAAACAGACTTGTATTGTTAAATATTCTTGTATGGAAAATGGCGCGCTGGTTTTGTTTTCCCGCGCGCCGTGCTAGCCAGCACTAGCGATGCGCGCGCAACATTGACTCATTTTAAATATATTAATCTATGGCACAGACAAAACCGATACAGCCTATAGAAAAAATATAATAAACACAAACCTGAAAATTGCAAAAAACCTAAGAATTTCGCGGTCTACCACTGCGCATTCACCTTAAATTGCCTGTGGTCCCCTGCGAGTTCATTTTGCGACCAAGGACAATACAGACTATTTAAAAAATAATTGAAATATAGCCCGCGGATTTTTTCTTTCAGCATGAAGTCTCTTTGGGCGCTTTCCGAATTAGCTATAATCGCTCACATCACAGCGCTCACATCATCTCCATGGACGTAATATTACGTCCATGCATCATCTCACATGCGTTCCGATTTAGATATTACTATTATGACTGCTGAGAGCTGGCAACAATTCGGAACACTCGTGAACGCGCTCACATGACAGTGCTTACACAATGTAAAAAAGATATTATTACAGTATTTCTTTGTATAAACACCACATTTCTTCTTCAGTTCTTCTTCTTTGGTTAGGTGGCGACTGTCAGCCAGAAGCACAATTTCAAAAATGCCACGTTAGTTTAATTTAAAGATGATGCAACTCAAAACAAAACACACACTGACACAACCTCATACACACACTGTCATTTTTGACAGCGCTCACGGTGATATTATTCTAGGGCATGGTCGGCATTATCGCAAGATGGCGAATGTCATGACGTCATCTATGACGATTCACGGGACATCGTTATCGTTATCGCGCTCACGCTAATTCGGTTATTTCCCAATTCGGAACACATCGATTATTTCCCAATTCGGAACGCAGGGTTTGATGAGATTAAAAAAGCGCGCGTCTCCGACTAGTAAATAGTTATCTGTGGTACCTATTACAGAACATGTGGATTAAAGTAAAGAAAAAGCACGCGTTCGTAATACACTCCATTATGGACCTAAAAGCGGTTCAATAAGAGCCACTTTACGAGCAAGTGTGTTGAAAAATTTATTATGTTACGTGTACTTACCAATGTATTTAATTTACCTTATTTATTACCGAATTAGGTACGTTCCCTTACATAAGGATTTCTCTTTTGTACTTAATATATTTATATTAACAAGCATGATCCAATAAATTCTTAGAGAGACTTGTCCATCATCATTTTTAAACGGTTTAACTGCGAATTATTAAAAGTATTTAAAAGTACATAGGTACTTACCTATCTCATTTGTTTCTGGTTCAAATTCTTTCACATCAAGAGTCCAAACTGAATGCGTTATGTATAACGACCATGGGTACATTGTACCCATAAGCTACTTCTGTTTGCTGCAGAAGCCGACCCAGAAAAAGGTGGCGAGGCGAGACGACTTGGACGCGTACCGTTAGAGCTGTTTCGAGGTAGCGCGGATAGAGTTCCTGGAAGGATTTAGGGGAGATTTGGGGGAGGCCTTTCCCCAACAGTAGGACAGTACGGGCTACCAAAAAAAAATGTACTTTTACATATTTCTCTATGGTAGTTGTATACCGCAGGCAATGTCTACTTTTAATGTTTTTACATTCTCATGTATTTTAAAATGTATAAGTGACGCTTAGCAATTGCTATTAATGTAAGACAGTCTGACCTCAATGTGATATCGTTATGCTATTTTTATGCAATAACATTGATTTTAAAAACATTTACTCTTTGAAGCCCGCCGCTGTTTGCCCGGAGTCTGGATTTGTCTAGGGTCATTCGGGGCAAAAAGACGCACTTTTTCTTATTTGTCTCCACTAAGCTGAAATTATTAAAATATTAGGATTGTTTATTTGTGCTATCTGTAGCATAATTATTCGGCTCCTAAAACGCAAGAAATATTCGACGATAGATCAAATGGTCTTTTATATATTAAGCTAAAATGGGGATTGGTCCGGCTGCGTAGGTACCTTTGCCCGAAGTTGTGGATAAAAAAAAAACGTAATTTGGCTAAAAGTACGCAAGTAGGAAAAAGTACACATTAAAAGATAAACAAAATCCGCTGCTTATCGTTTACCTACTTCTCTCTTCACATATCGGCGGGCAGAACGTCTCGCCACAAACTACACATAATAGTATTCTATGAACAACACCTGGTACAAATATGTCCTTGGTGTGCGTGCTTGCACGCAGATAAACATATGTGACGTTTAAAATGTGACGCCACAATTAGTGTCGTAATATCTACAAATGTATGTGTGGTGTGCGGCCTGCCTTATACGTTCATCAATTACTTTCAAAAATATTTATCCGCACAGCTGAGCAATGCAAAGTGTTTTCATGCGGAAATGTAGTGTGAAGACTGAATGGTCAATAGAACGAAATATTTTACAGCCCTTTTTTGAAACGTCACCACGCGTAGACAACATGCCCACTGGATTTATTATCACATTGATGGAAATCTCAGGGGGCCTAAAAATGCCACTTTGGCAGAATCATAAAAGGACATTATGAATCTTAATATGGCGAAGACTGTCCCTGTTTTTCTTTTTTTGGCTGCACTACGTACTTAGGTATAATCAAAGAGATTGGGATTGGATTGATTGGTATTTTAGCACAGACAAAAAAAAAACTAAATAATCCTTCACCAATGGGATTTGATACCAGTTAACTGTCCATTATGATTGCCCCCTGATCGCTAGAAAAGTTTCATAAAAATGTGTCTGTTATTTTAGTATATTGTGGTGTCTAAAGTTTTCCACTCGAACGAAGTCGCGGGCAGAAGCTAGTTACAAATATATACATATAGTATGAGTTACAATTTACAATCTGCGGTTCTTTCGCATTTTTAAAAGCGTAACACAAAGCACGAGGTGTATGTATAAATTGTGGACTTGTCACTATAATTTTCATATTTGTAAGGTTTTTCCGTTACAATTAGGTATAGAGTTTTCTGGTACGGATGACGACATATCAAACTATACCTGTCAAGTAAAAGCTGACTTCTTATTGTACGAAAAGCCTATACAATGCGAGGTGAGCTAAAACTGGAAATGCTAAAACTTGATATGTCGCCGTGCGCACACACACGGACTTGGTCGGAACGCACTTTCCGCTACCGCATCGAGGGTGCTCTCTCCCCCCCCCCACCACCCGATCCGTGCCGGAGTCCCCCAGGGCTCGGTAGTATCCCCCCTCATTTTCACCCTGTTCACCAGCGACATCCCCAAAAGTAATTCGGCACAGTTGGCTCTCTTCGCCGACGACACTGCCGTTTACTGCTCAGGTCCCAATCAGGGCTCTATCGCTCGCAAGCTCCAAACCTCCGCAAACGCCTTAGGCGATTGGTTCCAATCAATCAATCTCGACAAGGTATTGCAATCCCGACAAGAGTCAGGCGGTACTTTTATCAAAACCGCGAAAATTCACCCCCCCCCCCTCCCCAGCCCGATCTCTATGTATGGCAAGCCGATCCCTTGGGGTAAGCAAGCCAAATACCTAGGTGTCATTCTCGATCACCGTCTCAACTTCAAAGAGCACATAAAGACGGCGCGTTCGCGCGCCGCTTTCGCTCTCGGTAGGCTCCACTCCTTACTGACCGCCCGCAGCAAATTGTCACTCAAGTGCAAATTGCGCCTCTATACCGCGGTCATCCGTCCCATCATGACATACGCTTGCGTAATCTTCGCGCACGCCAACCCTCGTTTCCTGCATAAAATGCAGACCCTCCAGAACCGTTTCCTCAGAAAGGTCACGGGTGCCCCCTTCTATGTCCGAAACGTGAATCTCCACGTCGATCTTAAACTCCCCACCGTCCAGCAGTTCATGAAGCGCCTCTCCAAGTGCTACTTCGATTCTGCTATAAAGCATCCCAATCCCCTGATTGCGGCGGCCTCCCGTTACACTCCCTCCTGTATAAGTAGGATTCGCCGACCAAGGCATACCATCACCACCCCCGACGACGCCACTACTCTCTTCCAGGAGAGTAGTAAGTCCACCAGTACTCTCAAGAAGTACAAGTCCCGATATCCGTCCTTCCGTCCTCGCCGTCGAGGCCCGTCGCGACACCCCGTACCATGTCCACCCCGACCCTTGCCCGAGCCAACCCGCGCCGCTGAGCCTGTAGCTTTAAATTCGTCCCCATTAAATAATTCCGATCCAGCCTGTCCCTTGCTGTCCTCTCCCAGCGTCGCCCTAAGCCGAGGTCCGAACCCCACGCGGGGTGCCCTTAGCGTGTAGTCGCTTAGTTTTTAAGTTTTATGCCCTGGCTGGAGGCCCAATTTATTGTGGCATCCACAGGAAAGTCCGGTTGAGCAGTCGACAACCCCTATGGATGAACTGCGAGATGCCATTTTTAAAAAAAAAAAAAACACACGGACTTGTAAAATTTACAAATGAGTAAACGTTAATTGTAAAGTTTTGTGGTATAGGGTCCTGGTAATAGGTACCTACCTATTGTAAGCAGGGTTACAGGTTTACGCAAGTTGAGACGACATGGGTACGTTTTGTGATGAAAATAGAAACAAACAAAAATCGATCCTACATGTTTTAAATTAGGAGTAGATAATTAACGTTTCTATTAAAAAAATTGCGCTGTTCCGTTCCCTGAATAATATCACAAAGCTAGCAATTACTGAATAATACCCTAATAATGAGTTGCTACGTTATGTCACGCTCAATTTGTTTTAGGTAGGTACCCAAAGATAGAATCGATCTAAAACGAGAGTTAGGTATGTAATAATTTTTATTAAGAGGTATTTTAGTGAGTGACGGCGGTGTAGTGACGTGACGTGACGTGACGTGGTCGCCTAGTGGTATTGTATGATGAATTTAAAAAAATTGACAGAACGCGAGGGAGAGAACGTGACCATTGGACGTTTGAGTACCTACTGACTTTTTACGCTAAAAAAATAAGACCGTTGCTCGATTTTCGAACTTTAATCTTTGAACGTGTGTATGTGGAAAATATGGACTTTTGTGTTTTTCGCATGAGTGTCAGGAGATGGAGGTATTCAAGAAAAAGCATTCGCAGTAAATAAAAAAGCGTGTGATTTATCAATAGTAAATACATACCTACCTACATCAATGAAGTGTCCAATGTATACTTAATTTATACGGTTATTGTTATGATAATGCTGAGCTTTACTAATAAATAATGATGCTGATATATGAAACATATTATGCCGTCTCAAGATAACGGAAAAAGAAAACGGACCAAACAAAGCGAAAAGACAAAAAAAAACAACCGACTTCCAAAAAAGACAACTACAAAGTGAAAAATAACTTTAATTTCGGAAGTCGGTGTCGTTGGGTTCGCATTTTCGTTGTTTGCCACCGACTTCCGAAATTAATGTTATTTTTCACTTTGTAATGTCTTTTTTGGAAGTCGGTTGTTTTTTTTTTTTTGTAAAATGTTTTCTTTTTCACTTTTAAGTTGTACTTACTCCACAAAAGTTCGTATTAACACTACTTGCTATGTAAATATCAGTGACAGGACGTCATTCATTAATATAAACTAAGTGGCAAACTAACTCAAAACCTGCTCAAGAAAAGTTAATAAAATTTATATGCGACTACCCCTGAGGCATACCCTATCCATTAAAAAATAATGTTTGAAATCGATGTATGTACAATTATTTCCGGAGATATCGCGTAACAAACATAAAAAAAGAGAAAAAACACAGTCGAATTGAGAACCTCCTCCTTTTTGAAGTCGGTTAAAAATAACTCAACACAAAAATGTTCCATCCGGGGTTAAATACGCTACAGCGCATTATTACACCACACCTAAGTATAAAACACCTTTTACATGATTTTCCAATAAAGTTAATTTGATGACGGTCCATTGAGACCACCGCAGCACCGATGATTAAAAAAATTGTAGAGCGTGCCTCCAATATTTGTTGGATTAACTTTTGCACTCGGGAGCGGTGGCACAACACATCAATTTAATCATTTCGGCCGTAAAAGGTGATAATTTGCCCAGAAATACAGAATTCAGAGTTATTACAGAGACGATAATTGGTAAAACGAGATCTGTGTTGCTACCGGCAGATTAATCTGAAGAATCATTAAATTGTAAATATGATCGCTCAGTAGTACCTACCTATTGTTTTCATTGCTCGTTAAACTTTCAAGTATGCGAATTTGAGTATGAATCAAAGTCATTCCTACTGTTAGTGTGTTACGAAAAGAGAGGACACCGCCCGAGTCCCTGCAGATGAAACATAAACACACAACCACGGAAAACATGTCTGGTCTATCTTCGTCAGAACCTAAGCTGTTACTGAATTTTTAATTTATATTAGAACCTTCTAACTGAGAGCCGTTGGAGTAATTAAACTACAAGGGTCCAATACTTCCAATAAACAAACACCTAAGCTTTAGACTTCTAACAGTTTCCCACGATTAACCAACACGCATCGACGGACTCAGAATATCTAATGTTGGTTTAGTATCTACTTTCTAAGGTATTAGTAGTTTGAATACTTTATGCGGCCTACCCAAATGTCCTTTCTTTGGTATTGTTCGTTGAGCCGTTAAGCTCCTCATGTTCTGAGTTGAGCTACACGATTACCGACGAATGCTTGCACTGACTGGACTAAATAATATTCTGCCATCTTAAAAGTATGCCATTGTAAATTCGGACTTAAAAACATTCGGCCATACAAAAATTATGTTAAATAATTTTTATGCCTTAAAAACATTGTTAAAAAAAATTATGCCAAGTGTGTTATGCCAAATAAATTTCGGAGCATCAAGATTCTGCCAACCCGTACAGATCATCAAACTGAACAACTTTCTCCATAGGACCAACATCGTAATCGCGAATAAAAAATCAGCTGTCCCATACGTTTAGGTCGAGTAGGTATTGAAGGTTTCTATGGGACTGTTGGTAAATTTCTTGCGATTACTATATTGATCCCATGGAGAAAGATGTTCAGTTCGATGGTCCACAATCTTCAGTTCTTTGAAAAAAAAACCCTGTATACATTATGATAACAATAGATAATGCAAAATAACTCGCAGTTGAGTATGAATGTGTGTTGAATATATTATTTCAGTAAAGCACCCCGAAAAATCTATCGTAGTTAAACTTTTTGCACCCGTTAAGGATTAAGATGTAATGAACCGTTCGCAACCTACTTCCAAATTCAGGCCACGACGAAGAATATTTTCTCATATCGTAAGTGTATTTCGAAGAGGAAAACTTACCAAAATATGTGCCTACTTAAGATCCGTGTCGGTAACTTGGGAGCCAAAATTTCCAAATTTTCGGGTTGCGAGAGCTGCACGCCTTTTGGGACGCAGGTTATCATATCAATTTCATTACTAAAAGGGTGTAACATTTTATTTAATTGCAATAAATTATCAACTGGTGACATTTGTCGGAACAGTGGAAAACAGTCTCCCACTAGATATATTTCTCCATATTAAAATTATCAGGAACCGCCCGGAGTATGAGATCATGCGCAGTATGACAAAAGGTTAGTAGAAATCCCTTAGAAATCAAAGCCTTTGCAAAAGCTTACATCACTCTATTTCTTCGAAACTTGTCGTAACGTTAAGATCCCTACATTATTACTATTCTAAAGCATTGAAATAACGTCAAAGAAGAAAATAAGTACGATTGTTGAGATGAAAATATTTTCTAAGAATGATTCACTGATCTTGCGGGAAATAGTTTGCATAATATAAGATGGCTTCCTCTGACGAACGCTTCAATGGAGTCTCCTGGGAGATTGTCAACAAACATCGCGTTTGATTAGAGGAATTTATTGGTTAGAAATATACTGAGGTATTCAGTTTTGTACCTATTCAATTCAATTCAATTTATTTATTTCAAGTATCATGAGTTCATGACTCATTTGTTAGTAAAAAACTTAGGTACCTATCCTATGTTAGTAGATAATTATTAACTTTTATAAACATTATAAACAAACACAAATTCCTATATAATACACAAGGCGGCAGTACTGTCCGACGCTTCACCGCGGCTGCACCATTCCATGGGAAATAGCACAGCCTATGCCCATCATCAGTAGGTATGAGGCTTAAGTTACAATACCACTTCTAGTGGTCTGGATCAGTGTGGTAATTGCGTAACACACTATCAGTAGCAATGGTTTCATTTTGACAGTTCAACAAGTTTAATTGCGTTGTATACGTTTTTGATTCAGATTAACATTGATAGTGTATGAACCTACCTTTAGAGCATAGGAATACATAATTTAGAGCAGTTCTCTACCAAAGCCTGAAGCTGAAAGGATAAAACATTGTGTGATTATATCTGTATATCTTCGCTAGTCGTCGTAACATTGAGTAAGAGCACCGAACCGACAAATAAAATTTTGCTCAGATATTTCAAATAGGCACCCACAAATTATTTGAGCAGTGGATCCAATGAAATGTTTTGAAACAAAGTTGTTTCATAAGACAGGAACCAAACGGTACTCCCTTTCTTCTCCTAAAATTGATTGTCCGAAAATCATTATCCATATCACGTTTGCTATAAACTTCAGTACCTACCTAACCATAATGTTCAAAAATTCGAAAATTTGTTTTAATTATCTTTACTTCTAAAACTATTCTGTCCTATTGTCGAGTACTATAATAATTGAATCTCCTAATTTTGCATGAAATAAATTCATATATCCTAAGTATTGTATTATATAATATGTGTTGTTCCGAATGTTCACTTTAAATAATAAATTTGCTAAAAATGGGAAATAATATTGCTTCCGGAAAACAAATTAACTTCCGGCGATCTGTGGTTGAATGTTATACTAACTAAGCTGTGTTAAAATGAATAAGTCCCGTAGCGCCGGACGGCACCTAGCGTCGGACACTAGTACTATCTCGACGACGGACCACGCGATCTATTCAAATATCGGTGAAAAGGGCGCGGGGGAACGTAGCGACACAGGGTCACGCGACGCGGTTTGCCAGTGAGGCGCACAGCCGCGGTGGGAGGGGTGGATTGCTGTTTTTGGTGGGAAAGCGTTGCGTCACGTAAATTTCAAGTAAGTATTACTGCTATGGTTTTGTGTTTAATCGTTTTTGTTATTTGTAATAAAGACAGTGTTCCATTATAATTCGTAAATTGTGAAAGTTTTTATTAATTACTTAAACAGTTTTAGTATGAAATACGTAATTTTGGACATTCCCTGTCCCCTACCTCCGGACACAAATGTGTCCCTTACTACCGGACAGTTTATAGGTTGGATTTTTTACTAAGCATTTATACTTATCATAATGATTATTGTTTGTTGTTTTACAGGATAGAAGGAGGGAGATATTTCAACATGGAAGAGACAAAAAAGAAAGGAAAATGGGATCAGCAAAGTAATATTTATTATGGACTACTATTTGTGTAGTAGGTATGTTTAGAGGACCACGACGAGGACTGGATACAATGCTCCAGCTGCCAAGAATGGGCCCATGAAGCATGTGCAGACGTTCCGGAATGTGGAGATACCTATATATGTGATAGATGCACAATTTTTTAAGAATGTCCGGCGCTTGTTGTTTGAAGACCTGCGGTTAACCCGTCCGGTACTAGGTGCCAATGTTAAAGACAATTTTTTTTTTACCAAAATTTAATTAACGTTCCAAGATTATGTTTACGCAGAAGTTGGGTTTTTGTTAATTGATTTGATTTTATATTTTGTTAATTTATCTAATTCATAAATAAATACATATTTCTCGAAGTAGTTTTAATTTTATTTTCGAAAAACCTTAAATGTCCGCCACTAGGGGACTTCCCCATACCGAAAAATTAACACAAAATTAACCAAAAAAAGAATGTTGAATTTAACTAAAAAATGAGCTTATTTAAATTAAAATTCTACGAAAAATAATCTGTACTTTCAAATAATAAATTAATTTCCAAACAAAAATACTAAACTTCCGAAAAAAGTACTAAGTTTCCGAAAACATATTTATGAACGAGCGAAGGTCACCCCGAGGTTCGGCTTCGGAGACCCGCAGCGCCGGAGCCGTGACAGAAACCATGCCTGCTGCATGTTGCACGCTCGCTTGGCGTGCATGCTTGCTTCCATGCTTGCTGCATGCTTGCTTGCATGTTGCATGCATGTGTTTTAAAAACATTATTAGGTTATCTAAACATTAAATAATTTGAATTTAGGACTTATAACTTTTATTGAAAACGGCTATAAGTCGTTTGTAATACACACTTCAAAAGTGTATAAGTAGGGATCAAGCATTTTTATGCGGATTTCTTGAGATTGAGATGTGGCTTTGTAATAAATTTATGATTTTATAAATTTATATGGATCCTTTTTGGTGCATTTCATAATTTGAATCAGGAACTGTGAATCAAATTCGAGTAAAAGATGAAAATCAGCTGTCAATATTTTCCCTATAAAAACATACAACGCATTGAAGACATTATTAGTGCTACTGTTTCCCTACTACTGATTAAAACCAACGTTATTATGGAGCGGCGACGTCATTTAAGCAGGGAAGAAATGCTCAGAGCCGTGGGAATGATAGAAGCTGGTTCCCGGCAACGTACTGTGGCTTTAGCTCTGAATACAAGTCAGAGTGTTATCAGTCGACTTTGGGCACGTTACCGAAGCACTGGTACCGTGGCTGAGCGCCATGGAGGACGGTATCGCTGCACCACACGGAGACAAGACCGATACATTCAAATCTTAACTCGAAGAGCTCCAACAATAACCGCCATGATGTTAGCCGTGAGGCTTCATCACTCTTCAGGGAACTTAATTAGCGACCAAACAGTCAGAAACCGCTTGCATGAAGTGAACCTTCATTCCCGAAGACCGCTACGGGTACCACCTATAGCAATGCACAATCGTAGGATTCGATATCAATGGGCTCTTGAACACAGAAATTGGGCAGAAGAACAATGGCGTTTCGTGTGCTTTTCTGATGAGTCTCGTTTTGGTATGAGACCGGATACAAGACGTATACGACACTGGAGAACCCCTGGACGCCAACAGCGATTAAAATCCTGCCAGGAAGTTCATCCTTATAGTGGTGGAACCATCATGGTATGGGCGGGTATTTGGATCGGCGGAAGAACTGAGTTGATTTGGATCAGAGGCAACCTCAACGCTCAAATTTATGCTGAGACGATTGTATCAGACGTCATCGTTCCTCTACAAGTGCAAATCGGTCCCTTATTTCAGTTAATGCATGATAATGCACGACCGCACACCGCAAGAGTTGTAAGACAGACTCTCGCCGCAGCTAACATCAATGTCCTGCCCTGGCCTGCTCAGTCGCCAGACTTGAACCCGATTGAGCATGCATGGGATATGCTACAGAGAAGAGCTCTGCCGAATATGGAGGGTATCCAGTCGCAAGAAGACCTTTTTTTGTTGTTGCAACGAACATGGGCGGCCATTCCACAGCGTGATTTGGATGAACTCATTTTGAGTATGCCAAACCGATGTTCTTGTGTTGTTAGTGTTCGCGGTAGAAACACGGATTATTAATTGTTTAAGTTACCCAATAAAATTTTAAAGAAAACTGTTATTTCAGTCTTTTTTTCGAACTTTTGTGTTAGTGGTTCAAATGTCAAAAATCCCTTTATTAGGAAAATGGCAAATTTCTTTATTAATGCAAAGGTGACTTGGTTTATCGTTACTGTGACAAACGAAAACACTTTATTTGATGAATCCTTAAAGAAAATTTTAATTAATATCAATCAGGAGAAAAGTTATTGCAAAAATATATGTTGATCCCTAGACAGTTTTGATGTGTGTATTTATGACAAACAAATTTAGGGCATATTGTATTTAGGGATTTCAATTTTATCGCATGTGATATATTATGTGACATTACGTTCGGGCAAGTTATCATTCGGACAAATGATGATTAGGACAAAAAAAAAATATGGCACTTTAGTTTAGATTATGGGTAAAATTTTGGTAATACTCGTAGAATAGAGAACCGAACCAAACACCACAGGCTTTATAAACGTAATGCTCATACCCGTAGGTATCAATAAAGTTGTAACAAGTTAGGTATCCGTGGTTGATCTTTAGGTACTCGTATATACGTGCCTGATTCCGTTTTTAATTAATAAGGGATATATATTTAGATAACCAGTCTAACCAGGGGTATCGTATTACCCAGTAACTGGGTTGTGGAGGTCAAATAGGCAGTCCCTCCATGTAAAATACTGGTATTCAGCTGCATCCGGTTAGACTGGAAGCCGACCCCAACATAGTTGGTAAGAGGCTAGGCAGATTGATGTATCTAAGTAGTCCTTTAAATCTAATCGTAGGTATCCCAAATAATCCCGCAAGAAACTTCCAAAATGCCCAGGAGCCTTCAAAATTTTCTCAATCAGGACAAAACAACGACCATAATTTAGTACATATAAAGTACCTACTACGTACGTAAAATTAAATATTAATTTACGCCTGAAGCAATTAGATCCATTAATTAAAGACAATTAAGTTTCCGTCACAATTTCAGCGGAGTTCACAATAAACCTTGGGGGGCTACTAGCCGAGCAATTCTTCTCCGAAGAAAAATTAATCCCGCAGTCTCTTGTGAAATAACTGAGATTCATCTTATCCGAATCATCTTGAAACTTAATTAAACAAAGCCTTCGTTTGGTTTAGGTATTGTTTTATTTGTGTAATCCCAAAAAATAATATATTTAAAATCATCACAATGAAATGCAGAGTACAGAGAAACTGCTTATTTTTTAATTAAATAAATCTCTTTCAGCAGTCATTCAATATTTCGGGTCGAAATTATAATACTTACCTTAGCTTTATAACGTGAAGGTTAGACACAATAAAGAAGGAGCCGAAAACCTCAAACGGCGCAAATATAACAACCTTATTGGGAGCTATATGTTTGAGCCGTTTGGGGTTGTAACACTAGGGCCTTGGGGTCCGAGTGCTTATCGAATATTTCGGGACATCGCCAAGCGGTTGGTTGACTCTTCACGTGACCAGAGAGCTGGCCTATTTTTAGCCCAGAGAATAAGCATTGCCATCCAACGTGGTAATGCTGCCAGCCTTTTGGGCACTTATGCCATTGACAGCAATGCGGACGAATTTTTTGATGCCCAATGAGCTCTTGTCTTTTTCTTTTCATTTTTTTTTTATGCTTGTATACACGGATATTATAATATGTATATTTTAGTGTCAAATTGTAAAATAGATTAAGTGTGTTAGAAATAAATTATATTGGCCTTTGTTGTTTTAAAGAAGGATTAATTTTGTTATCGTTTGCGTTAGGTTAGGTAGGTAAGGTATTTTCCACATCATTCTCCTGCCTTTATTCCAATTTAGTTCGGGTCAGGCGCAAAGTCTTTTTCTTCCATACTTCTCTATTAGGTAGTGGTCATCTTAGTAGTCACCGCTTTCTAGCCAAATCATCTTTCACACAGATCATCAATCGTTTCTTTGGTCTTCCCCTACTGTTTTGGCCATCCACATTCATACTCAAACATTTCCTTACGATGCCGAAAGACGAAAATGGTCATTCCACCGCATCACATGCCCATAACATAATCATGACAAACGATTTCCGCACACTTTCAGACTTCCTCTTATGTAATAATTTCTTGTTATATCCATTCGCGTAACATCACACATCCCTCTTAGCATTCTCATCTCAGCTGCATGCAATTGCCTTTCATTCATCCATAACGATCATCATCATCATCATTTCAGCCGAAAGACGTCCACTGCTGGACATAGGCCTCCCCCAAGCACCTCCACTTTGACCGGTTCTGTGCTTCTCGCATCCAACGGGTTCCTGCGGCCTTCACAAGGTCGTCGGACCACCTTGTGTTAGGCCTTCCAACGCTATCCATATTGATAATGTGCATAAATCGATGGACAACCAGCTGGGTTTCACTTTTATTCATTGAAAAATTATTGATTACATAGGTAAAGCTAAAGTTAAATGAACTAACAAACTAGGTATTCAAATTAAAATATAATATTCTAATGGTACACAACTTAGACAAAAAGTTTATTTTTCAGAGTACCTAATTTAATATATTTTCGTATTCTAAGAGGCTTTACAATTCATGGAAGTGTAAGGAAGTTAAAAATAACTACCTACATAATAGAAAATCACAAGTTAGTAAGAAGGTAGCTGTAAGTTTTTAAGAAAACTTACGGCTAAAGAAGTGCCTTTGTTGAGTTAAAGTTGTAAAAAGTAATCTCTAGAAAGATTGATAGAGATACAAATTCCAAAAAAAAATCTAGTAGAAAGCTACTTCACAGCACAGCGCAGCTGGGTGAAACCACAAGGCACATTTATAGGAAAAAAAATACCAGTGCGCAAACTGTAACCATGCATTCAGCGTAGGTATAATGATTCTGGAACCCCTTTTTTTTAGAATGGGAAATCATCAAATGAATAGAGATACTCATCAACGTATTCAACCTCCCGCACCCGCCATAGTGATCCGGCGATGCGTGCTGTTCGTCATCAACTTGGTCTTTGACACTCCCGTTCTGGGTGGAGAGGAAGGGAGTGTCAGACTCTTACTGACTAAAACCCACCCGTGTTCCTTCATTAGCCCTTTACGTTCCGGGGCAGTGGTAACCCTTTCGGACAATCCCGCTGCGCCGCATTCTGGACCCCTACCGTAGAAAAGTTTCATCGGTTATAAAAAAAAAACTACTGTTTCTTAGAAAAGTGCAATACCTTCGCGGTCAAACTGTATGGAACAACTAATATTTTTTGGGTATATGAACAACTAATATATGGGGGTCGAGTCTGATGCCGAAAATATAGCTTAAGTTTTTTCCCGTTTTTCTGGATTGGCGCTAAAACGGCTGAACAGGTTTGGGTAAAATTTTGCACACAATAGTTTATAACCTGGATTAACACCTGGGGTACTTTTGATCCCGGTAGTAAGTTCCCGTGGGATATTTTCCGATATCAACGCGAACAAAACCGCGGGCAAAAACTAGCAGGTAATAAATAGAGTAGGTACCTACCTATCTGAGCTTCATTGACGAACTTCAATCCGTCGTACTATTTTAGTTCAACGAGCTTGCCTGCGAGTACATGTTTGCTAAATGACTCCCATCGATCCTATTCAAGGCTTCAACTGACTGACTGATGATAGGGCGTGTACACCGATAGGTTTATAGGTAGGTACCTACTATAAATCAACTGTCACAGGTATACTCTTATCAATGGAATCGGTGCACACCATTCAGAAATGTGCGTTTAATTAATTACTACGTATTTTTGTTACCGTCAAGATAAAGGGACCAAGTCTTGGATTTTAAATCAGCCTACACAAAGCTCAATGCTTGTTACCTTATCAAAATCCTCGGTCCCTCGGTCGGTATTTTGACGACAAAATGGAGGGCCCAAGGTTTTTGCTAAATAACTACGTTGTTCTAAATACACTGACGTAGCTAAAATTATTGCATACTATCTGGCCCGACAGACGTTGTCCGTCCAAATTTCAATAATTCATAAAGAATTCCCATATAAAATACACTTTCAGTTTTTCTGAATTTTCCAGTTTTGCCGGCAACTTTTCAAACATTTTCTTTTATACAAACCTTGTCCTGACTCTTACAAACACAAAAAAAAAACAGAATTAGCCAAATAGGTGCAACCGTTCTGAAATGATACCTACGCGTAGGTACTACATTCAACAATTGATTTTTATTTATATAGACTAGCGGCCCGCCACAGCTTCGCACGGGTGCAATTTTTTTTTCGAATTTCCGATATTTTCTTTCATACAAACCTTGTCCTGACTCTTACAAACACAAAAAAAAACAGAATTAGCCAAATAGGTGCAACCGTTCTGAAATGATACCTACGCGTAGGTACTACATTCAGCAATTGATTTTTATTTATATAGACTAGCGGCCCGCCACAGCTTCGCACGGGTGCAATTTTTTTTTTCGAATTTCCGATATTTTCTTTCATACAAACCTTGTCCTGACAATTACAAACACAACAAAAAAAGAATTAGCCAAATTGGTGCAACCGTTCTGAAATGATACGCGTACATATATTCAGCAATTGATTTTTATTTATAGAGAAGATGTAACAAATAGTAATTTGTTAAAGTTAGCCATCAAAAATATAACTTTTAAAAAAAGCCAAGTCTCGCAACTCAGTTCTTCTACCGTAAAAAGTTGTGAGATCCATGTAATACCAAGTCGGTTAATTTATTCAGTCCCTACTTAAGGGACCTCCTGTCGATGAAATGTTTCGAGAAAAGGATGGTACGGCCGTGCCGCTTTCTGCTCGACCTGGCGGAGGCACTGCCGTGCCCCCAGATACTTATCTTTTATCACATAACTTTATGTAGGCTGATTTTAAATCCAAGCCTTGGTCCCTCCATCTTGACGGTAATGTCTTCTTGCCTCGTTAGTCTACTGGTCGTAAGCGCTAAATACTGCTGAAGTCCTGGGTTCGATTGCTATGTCGAGCGAAATGTTATTTGGTTGTTCATCAGTAGTTTCTCAGTAGCATCCCGGAATGTGATGTGTGCCCGGTTGATGGCAATAGACTAGCGCGAGCGAGGGCGAGTCTACTAACCAGCAGTTATTAACTGGCAAATATGGGTGTACTACAAGCACACCTCTGCCTAGCCAGTCCCCTACAGGCGATAAGTTATGTTATGTCTTCTTCTTAAAACAACATTTGAAATTGCATTTGAAAATAAGTAAATACTTAATTATTGGACAGTATAGGCTTGTAGTAATTTACATCTATCCAATTTTGGTACAACCCATACTCCATACTAATATTATAAATGCGAAAGTGTGTCTGTCTGTCTGTTACCTCTAACCGATTTAGATGAAATTTGGTAGGTATAGAGATAGTTTGAGTCCCGGGAAGAGACTATTCCCACGGGATCGACACTTATGCGGGTGAAACCGCGGGGCGCTGCTAGTAAAGTATATATTCTATTCTCTTCTATTCTATTCACTTATACAGGGTCAAATTAAATTTACTAGAGAAACTCTGCATACGTAATGGTATCGATATCAGAACACGATAGGTAAAATCAAATTTAAAAAACATTTTTAGGTGTCAACGACCGCTGGTACTGTTGTTACTTGAACTATGAGTTGAGTGTTTCGATATCGATACCATTGATACTAATCACGACTGTGAAGTTTACACGTAAAAAAAAGAAACATTTTTAGATTGATATTTCAAGTGAATACTCTAACTGCGGTCGATGACCGCGCAAAAAACATCATCAAATTTTTTTTTAGTTTTTTTCATGTTAAGATACTGATACCCATCCAGTCTACGGAGTTTCACTAGCTTATCTAATTTGATCCTGTATAATAATTTGCAGCGGATTCTCAGGTCCCACCACAACAATGCCAAGAGAAGAAATACCTTGCACGTCAGATGACAGATAAATAAGAGATTTAGATCACTTCCTCCAATTGCGACAATTCCCTGAGGCCTCACAGACGATTCATTAACAGGCTCAATTTTACATCAATTGCGAAAAAAATTCGAAAATACTTCGTTTCCCACATCTTTGACAAGTAATGTCAATAAGCGACAATCAGGAAATCTAATTAATTCCATTCTTGTCGCTAGTAATATAAAAGTCAATGATTCTTGTTTGATTTTTTTGCGCTTATGTATTCCCTATGTAGCTAAGCTAAAAAGATAAAGTTAAAAGCTTTTGGGTGTACCTCCATATAAGTACAGAGGGTCGCCTGATTGCTGCCCTTAAAGAAGCCATACGTTACGTGGAGAGATATAGAACACCTTTTAGGGCGCTTTATCTCCCGGGCGATAGATTGGTCGGATAGGCGTATAAAAACGACCCGTTCGGTAGACAATGCAGTGCCGCTTACGGAATTAAATAGTAATGAGGATATAGTTTCTTTATTCGTTGTTTCATTACGTACTTATAAGGTATGTAAGAAAGAAATAAAGAAAAATAGGTTACATATATATATATGTGTCACAGAAACACGTGCACGCAAAAGATAATCTAACTGTAATAATAAAGAAAAATTAAAACAAATACGTCTATAATCACGAGCTTAGAACTGAAATAGTCGGCAGCTGCAAGTCGTGCCTGTGACAAGCAGGCTTCCACTCAGTATGATGCTGTGCTACGTGTGATCCACAACACGGGGGTCCTCAAAACTGTTAGTTTTTTTATTTATTTTTTTATTGCTGAATGGAACCGCCCTTGACCTCGATCACACCTGATGGAAAGCGATGGATGAGGTCTATGGTGGAACGAGCGTGCCCAGAAGATGCCTAAGTCACGGAACTTCCACGCATCGACGAACACAGCAGGCTGCTTGGCTTGACATCGGACTCCGGTGGGAGGGTGGTCGCAAACCAGGCGAGCGTTAGCCCTACCACCGCACGGGAATAAGAATTGGCCAGTCAAATAAGGTGTTGGGTGTGACTGCCCAGGCTGCGCCGAGGCGCTCGGTTCAGTTGAGTAACTGGCGGAACAAACTGCGCTACACGAGGAGGCTTCTTCATGCATCCCCAAACGATCACTGGTTCTTCAAGATTTCAGACAACCGACAAGTACCTATAGTTTCCTTAGCAAGTTATTGCTGTCTTTAGATAAACAAGATTTCCAATTTATCCAACTTATAGGTTTCACTAATAATAATATTTTATTCGTTGTAGGGACAATGCCTACGACGCACTTATTTTAAAAGGATATAATTTTAATATCAGTTATCCCTTTTCACCCGCAGGCTCTATTAGATTAAAAAACTTGTTTCTCGCTGTCTGTGTTTAATTTAGTTCATGTGGGAATATAAACACGTGTAACACTTTCATTTATCCTGGGATTATTTTTAAAGAACGTTCCTAACGACAATGGAATATAAAATATGCAAAAAGAATAAAACCCGAAACAGTTCGTCAGTTATTATTTCACGTTTGTCGATATCAAAGTTTAAATCCGGCCAAGTGCGTGTCGGACCACGCACAATTAAGAGTTCCATAGTTGGGATGAATTTACCCCAAAAAACAAACTCTACCTGCACTGTAGTTGATAAACATGTTCTCCCATACATTCTAAATGTATGTTAGTCGACTATTACTCGTTAACTTGTAACTGTGATAGTTTTCCTTCTCACTATTGCCCTGAACTTTTTCATATATCCAAAAATAAAGAGAATATAACCGTCCAAAAACAACCATTTAGCTGGGAGAGGGGGACTCTTGACTCTATTATACCAAATACTTACTACCAAAGCACTTTAAGGCTTCCTAAATCGCAAACGGAACCCTAAATCGAAAAATGATTTTTACACACCCGCAATATTTTTGAACGACCTATTCAACGACATCCCTCACTCACTGTGGGATAGATTAATAAAATCATCCCACTTTGTGTGCAGGCCACCATATTTTTTTTTCATGATTTTGTTTTACTACTTTGTCCTCGTGTGTTAATAATATGTATACCCATGCCAAATTACAGCTTTCTAGTACCAAGAGTGTCAGACGCAGACAGACAGACGGACGGACATGACGAACGAAACTATAAGGGTTCCTTGTTGACTACGGAAAAACGATAAAACTACGGCACAACGATCGTGAGGTTAGTTATAAATCGAAGCCGTCCTAAATAAGTAAGGATACGGAGACCGGTGACCTTATTGGTGATGTTCTGGTGGTCCGAAAGTCTGACATCCAGTCTTACCAAGGGGTATTGTGTTACCCAGTAACTGGGTTGTGGGTACTGTATTCAGCTGCATCCGGTAAGACTGGAAGCCAACCCCAATATAGTTGGGAAAAGGCTAGGGAGATGATGATGATTGGTGATGTCCTTCAGAAAGGTCAGGTGCGGTATATGACCAGAGGGAATTCTCGTAAGTCTCTCAGTCTCACTCTCAATCTGTCAAAAATAGGTACCTCTAATTTCCCAATATTGACAAGTTTTTGACATTGATTCTCGCTGAGATGAGACTGCGACTAGATTTTGAAAGTTTATAATTACGGGAATTGACCTTCTGATTTATGAACGTAGAAGAAGCAAAAGGAGTTTGTAAGGGTCGTAGCATGTGGCGTTCTGAATAGTTTCTGCCTACCCTCATGTGAAGAAGGCGTGAGTTATGAACGTACTAGCAGCGCTCCGCGGTTTCACCCACATAAGTTTCGATCCCGTGGGAATATCGGGACAAAAACTATCCTATGTCTGCCTTGTGTACCTATTCATACGCACATCCTACACCCCTACACACACACACCCTCACACACACACAAACTTTCGCCCTTTATAATATTAGTGTGATAGTGTGATTTGTATGGTATGCCCCACTCCACCCATGTTGAGGAAAAGGATCGCAATATCCTCAATTCCAATGGATGACCAATTTGTAATGTTTACGTTGGTGTGTTAGGAAATATATGTAATTATGTATGTATACATAGAAGATACGAGGGGACCTCGAAAACTACAAACACACGTCACTTTGTGAATGAAAGAAAGAAGGTAAAGTCAATAGGTTCAACAGGAAAATGGATCATTTTTATTATCGGCCAGTTTCTTCATCAATATTAACAGCCAAAGTAACGTCACAAAAGTCAAAGTAATGGTTTTTCTTTCTTCACTATTTTAGCTGTTACTTGAATGAAGAAACACATTTGCCGTAGTATCCGTAAAGGTGAAAAACAAGAATAATCTCTTGTTGTGAAAAAAAGTAATTTAAAAAAATTAAACCGACTTCAAAAAGAAATGAACTCAAAATTATGAAATAACTTTAATTTCGGAAGTCGGTGTCTTGGGATCTGTATTTTAGTTTTAGTTTTTTGCCACCGACTTCCGAAATTACCTACAACCAGGCTCCAGAAAATAGGTGGCTCGTTCAGATGCCAATGTATACGCTTTTACAATAAACTACCAAGCCACGTTCAAGATCTAAGCCTTAATAAATTCAAATCTTTCATTAAACGTAAGTTGTGCCAGAAAGCCTTATATACCGTTAAAGATTATATTGAGGACAAAAAGGCTTGGGATTGAGCTGCTTCCAATTTCTGCATTTTGAATGATTTTTTTCTTTTTTAAATACACATTGACATTGATGATTTTTTTTTAAACAATGACATTTGCTTACTTTGTAAAGTATTATATTATTTTTTTATTGTGAATTTGAAGACGATGTGGGTCATTTTACATATAATTTTTATTATTCTCTCTGTTCTGTTAGTTTTTTTTTTTTTTCATGGTCTGGCAGTTTGAGTTATTTATGTGGCCTACCCAAATGTCCTTTCTTTGGTATTGTTCGTCGAATCGTTGAGCTCCTTAAGTCTTGAGTTGAGCTGCACGATTTTTGACAAATGCGTGCACTGACTGGACAGGTCCTCTCAATCTGTGTGGTTCTTTCCTCAAAAGACCACCTCAGACATCGATCTACATGGTCTTCATATAACCTGACCAAGATTATGTCTGGACTTTAAAAGAGACTGTGACCTCTGAGTTTGTTTCGGCCTTTCTTCTCAGAGTAGTCAGATAGGAAACGCCGACTTCATCTAGTTTAAAAAAAAAACATGATTGACGTGTAAAAGTGTTTGTACAAACCTACTTATAAAAATAAAATCATTTCATTTCATTACAATGTGCAACAAAATATCCTGTTATTACGCCAACAATTAATTGTTTACTCATTTGTGTGTGAATCACAATAAAACAACTCATTACTTTATAGTGACCCAGGTTGCTAATCTCCGTTGCCGTACAAATAATTAGGATAAAATTCGTTTGGGGATTCTCACGGGATTAGTTAAATTAAACAGATGAACAAAAAGGACATTATCAAGGATGTCATCCTGAAAACATAAACATTCTAGGGACTTATAAACATGGCCAATATGAAAAACTTTTATGTAGGTAGTTAGTTCGTTAGTTGGTTGAGTGTTGGATGTAGGCTTTTTTGTGGCTTTTTTGTAGCAACTAACTACCTACCTATAAGTTTTAAAAGCCTGCTTTTAAAACTTATATAGGTAGTTAGTTTTCGGACGAATTAGTCAGGGTTCTCCTTGGTCTAGCAAGACTGCAAGACCAACGAGAGTCACGCTTGACACCTGCTAGACAGCAAGTTGTCTCTAACGTGACTTCAGAGCATGGGGTACAAGGTTTGATCGAGGGATCACTCTACTCGACTCTATCCTGAAGACGGGTAGTGCTATTAATAGAGTACCTTCACCTCTACCATCCCTGCTTACCCTTTCGGCAAATTCAAACGTATATTAAGTAAGGTTATATAATCTCAAAATATTCGCCAATTATAAGAAGCTTAGCCTGACGTGTCAATAAATAATCATAAACATTGCCCTCAGCTTCCATTCCCTAAATTCTACCAACTTTTCCGGTTTGACGCGGCTGTAATTGTTCCATATGTATTTCGGTCGGTTACGCGTTCAGCCGTATCACTGGTAAAGGTCCCTTTAGCCAAACAGCCATCGGAAAACTCAATTTATGTCCGAAACTATAAGAGGATTTGTGACATGTACCTACTCTACTGAATCATCAATTAAATTCGAATATACAGGTAGGCACTCGTATCTGACCTGCGTTATTGTCATACATATTCCTTTGAGCTCATAAATATAGACGGAAAACATACAGAACGAGTCGTAGTTACCACAACACATTATGGTGAATTATCATGCTGTTATTACTGTTATTGGTTATATCATTGTCTTTGGACCATGGAGTTTCGGCGTTTTGCGTAGTCGAGAATTTGTAAAAATATCACGTTGACTTTATCATTATTATTCGCACAACAAGCGTTTTTAGTATTTATACCATACAGATGTAGATGTACCATGATGATGTACCATGTAGTTAAAAGTGAAGAACTGCCAAATGTAAGTGGCAGTGGACAGGGCACTGCTCGTAGAACAGATGGCCGATGGGGCCGAAAGGTTCTGGAATGGCGATCGCGTACAGAAAGACGTAGCGTTGAGATGCCTTGCACAAGGTGGACCAATGACTTTGTGAAGGCCACAAGAATCCGCTGGATGCCAGCACAGAACCGGTCGAAGTGGCGGTACTTGAGGGAGTCCTATGTCCAGCAGTGGACGTCTTTATGAGCTAAAAGTGGAATCAAAACATGCTAATTAATATGAAACAAATTTTAGGGTCCCAGTCTAGTCACTCTTTAGACACTGCGAAAATTATTTGAACTGAAAGCCCGCTCAAATGCGATCGATATAAAACTTCGAAATAAGCCTTTACTGCTGGATAGTCTCGTTTCATTCATTTGTAGCTACCTACTTTTATAAGAGCCATATCCACAATCAGACGGCCTCCCGTCTATGGTACCTCTTTGACCTACACAGCTGGCCTAGCTGAACACGGAACTCGAGAACTCGAGCTTAAAATAGTGTTGCTCCCGAGGTGAACACTCTACTTTTTATCACCCTCTACGAAAAAATAAGTAAGTGCAACATTATGAATAAGAATAGTAAGTTTATTTATTTACATACAATTTTGAGTAAAAAAATACGAACGAAGGCAGAATTCTTTTCGCGCGTTTTTTATTTTTTCACAAACTTTTTTTTTAATTTGGCACGCGCTCGTTTTACTTTATCATACATCCTGTTACTTGTTCATACAATGTTCGTGATGGATCTCTTTGATGATTGGAACTTTTATTAACAATATTCACATTCCAAATTCAAATCACTTTTAGTCCCTAGGGTATAAAGAGCTATTTCAGTCCCTGTTTAAGAAGAATACCCTAGATCTTTTTGACTTTCTCAACAATATTAAAAAAAACCTTTTAATATTGTTGAGAAAACAAATGCTAATAAGGACCTGCATGTTCAGTCATCATATTCATGACAAAACTTTACTCTTGTTTGTGGTTGACTTTTAAAAAGAATAATTTGAAAAGACTCAATACTTAACTACAAATAATAACTGTCAAGATTCTCAGTCACGGTAATAAAAGTGTTCTTACATACGAATGTTCTTCAAATTCTTCGTGCAAAGAAAAAATGTTTGCAAGCACTTGTCCTAATCTGTTTCTTCCTTAATTAATCCTTACGTTTACATATTTTGGTGACTAATTACGATCCTTAACATAAACGGCAATCATATTTAAATACATCTGCGCCGCATCCTCTCATTAATAATAATAAAATCTACCCACATCATAAAATATGTTTCCGTGGAAAGTGACTGCGGGATTATATCAGGAAAATGGGCACCCGAATACATTACGCTTTTATGGGTTAGTCAAAAATGTATGGTTAAACAGTCGTTAATCACTACTTAGAGAAGACTAGGCAGATGATTGACACCAAAAATATTAACGTGACAACAACCATACTGTTAAAAAATATAATGAAAACAATATAACAACATAAGAATAGGTTTCTCTTCAATACAAATAGTAGATTGTTTGCCAAGGGAGCAAACCACTATTTCGAAATTTTGAAGGCGAGATGACATCATTGAGGAGGCAATATGACAGAAGGGTTGGACATTATGGTAATATCTATGGGGTCATCCATTTACTAACACATATATTATGTATCTATGTACAGACGCCAGCACATCAAGCTACCCGAAACTGTCAAATTTTCCTTATCAAAGAACCTTATGTTTTAGCGATAAAATTTAAAATCTATTAAAGTTTGACAGATTGTAGTAGCTTGATGTCTGGCGTCTGTACTTTAACTTTTCTATAAGGGTGCCGTTCACTAACGATTTTGACGAGATCATGTTGACTAAAGCTGTGTTGATTGAGCAGTGGCTTTACGTTCCAATTACTAGAGACAATTAGCCGATGCCTAACGAACGTCTGGCTCTACATGCTATGATTTTTGGGAAATCTACCTTTGGAGAACAGACTGTGACTATCAACACATTACCTAGGTACCTTTGATGTTTAAATTACAAAACAGGATCAAAAAACCTTATGAGATAATGTTTAGAAAGAATATGACATTTTCGAATTATAATAGATTTGAGGTCAAAAGGAAACTTGGACTCAATGGTCAGAATCTCCGCCACCCTAATTGCGTGAACCAGTTTCAATCACAACCTGAATAATTTTGAAAAATGGAGTTCTAAAAATTTGTCTGCTCATAACGCAATGAATGTTGTAGAACAGACTGTAAAAATGAAAGCCATTGCTACTCGTAGTGTGTTACGCAATTATCCCGCAGGCAAGAAGACCCTGGGATCATTGCGTCGGGTAATAAAGTGGACTTTGCCAATTAAATGATGACATTATATTCATCAATCCGCAGATTGAAACAATGATGATACCCGTGGGAATTCTAAAAACGACTTGGGAATCCATAACCAGGATGCATCATGTGTAGCAATTCTTCTGGTACATACTTGTAAAACCTTGCAGACTTTGGCTTCTTCGCCCATATGAAGATTGAGTACAAGCTAGGTTATCCTTATATTACAGCGGCATATTAATTAGTGAGCCCTAGGTTTTGTCTGATTGGCATTCCTAAAGAGTAAGTACCTAAATGTCGTTCGTCCTCTTAAAATATCCTTCAAAATCTGTATCGGGAACATAATAGGGATGTAGCGGTATCTACAAGGCCACATGCGAACAATGCGTCATACTGACGTCACGCAAAATCCTGCATCTCGCAAGCAGAGTTTACCGCGCAACTAGCATAGATACAACGCCCCGACATGAATCATCGGGCAGATGCCCGCCGGACACAACACCCATCTGTTCGGAAGATACTCCCTTTACTAAAGAGTATGAGTGAACTTAGAAGGCTAAGTAAAAGTTAATATCAGAAGGAATAGATATTCAAAATAGATAACAAGCGGAATGGACAGCTAGCAAAGTGAAACGTTTCCTTAACACTTTAGATAAGACACAATGCGACAATTCAGTTCTGGAGTATCGGAATAACTATATTCTACCGTTTAGAAAAGTGGTGAGCTGTGCAAAAAGGAATGATGTCAGAAAACCAATACACATGGCATCAAATTCTAGTAAAATGATATGGCAAATAGTAAATCGACAGCGCAACGCTACCAAAGACATGAATAATGAACTAATTATACTCAAGATAGATAACGAAAGTATAATGCTTTAGAAGTGGCTAATATTATTTTCCAATAGGTTTGACAACACAGTCCACTTAGAGGCTTGTGACAAGGAATTGGCAATGACAATCATTACTGAAGGTATAAGTCGGGTAGAATTTAATATGAGTTTTGATGCAGTCACACCTATAGAAAAATTTAATATGGTAATTATAATGATCAACAAGCCCTCTTCGGGTTATGACGAAATTCCCTTATCCATAATCAAAGATAACATAGACTTATCAGCGACTCCACTCGCATCTCTTTTTATTGAATGCATCGAGGAAAGTGTGTTCCCCGATCAGTTTAAAACCGCACGATTGCTTCTAGTTTTTAAAAAAGGTTCAAAGACAGACCCTGGCCACTACAGACCAATTTATCTCTTGCCTATTTTATCAAAAACATTTGAAAATATATTGAAGGATACGCTCATTAAACATTTATTGATGTACGGTATCATAAATGACCAACAGCAACATTTTGGTTGCCAAACATAAACAAACACAACCACCGATGCCATTGAGGCGCTAGTAGACGAAGTTATTTGTAACTTGAATAATAAAAATAGAGTAGCGGGTATATTCCTAGACCTCAGTTCTGCGTTCGACGCAGTAGACCATGGTATTCTCCTAGCTAAGTTAGAACATTATGGCGTACGGGAAAATGTGTTGAAGTTATTTGGCTCTTATCTGACAGACGGCAGTATGTAGAGATAAAATTGGTGGTAGATGGAGAAGAAAAAAATGTATAGATCTAATCTAGTTACGGTATGCCGTGGTGTTCCTCAGGGATCCGTTCTTGGTCCAATCTTCTTTATTATATTTTTAAATGATTTAATAGAGTATATAAAAAACGTGTAAAGGACACAAAACTAATAATCTTTGCTGGCGACACAAATGCGATAGTTACTTCAGACGATTTACTAGAATTAGAATCCAAGATCAATGCTCTGTTGAAAGCTTTTGAAAACTGGTTCAGTATACTAATAATCTGAAACGTAATGTAAAAAAAAAGTGTCTTATTTAAGCCCACGGTACGAAATAACGTTAAGTTGGAGATTGTATATTGTGGCAACAATGTTGAAATACATATAAAGTAGTAATACATACATAATATAAAGTAGTTGTTAGTGGCAAGTTCTTAGGTGTCCACATTGATGCATTGTTGAATTGGAAGATTGAGACATTGTCTATAACGAAGACTATTAGCTCGGCATGCTATGCGATTAGAACACTAAGGGAAGAATTAAGTTTAACTCAACTTAGAAGTGTGTACTTTGCCTTGGTGGAGTCCACGCTAAGATACAGCATCGAGTTTTGGGGCAATAGCTACAAGTACAACATACAAATGGTATTCGTGATTCAGAAAAGAGCTTTAAGGACTATTCTCCGCATGAAACAGACAGAATCATGTAAATACCATTTTATTAGACTATTCCCGCACGGAACAAATATTTGTATGACCTACAAGTAGTTGTTCCGGGTTCGGCTGTTCAGTTTGTAAACGCACCCATAATACAGGAGAAATTCCTAGTGTGGGGCAAATGTTTAAAAAAAAAAAAGCGTAGCCCAAGGTATCAGTCTGTATTTTTATACAACAAGTTGCCTATAGAACTCAAAACCATATTATACAGAGTTAACTTATTAAAAAAAAAAATTGAGGACCTATTTATTGAGGAAAGGCTACTACAGTATCAATGAATTCCTAGATAACATTTATGACATTGTAACATATGATTGATTTTATTACTTTGACATTTATGATTTAGGTACTTGAATTATTAATTAACCGTTACTGTTTTATTGACGTTTCTAAATGTATTTAATGAATTTTATTTTAATTGCAATTGTATAATGATATTTTTAAATTTTCAACACAATGTACGAGTACCTATATTGATAAGAAATAAATTACTTATGACTTATAATGCAGCGCCACTCACTGGAGACATCTTCGCAGACAGTTCCGACTCACTAGAACCTCAGCTGGCCTGGAAAGCATCGCAAGATACAAGATTCAGCCCCTCAGAAAATAATCTGTTCTATTCCCAGTCCTTGTATTTTTCCTCTCCCTTATCTGTTTTATACATCAAACTAACTTTTGCCCGTTTTTTACTGTTCAATATGTCGGTCTAGTGGTTACATCCCTATGTCCAGCTCCCTAATTCCGAAACACAGTATCAATCACAATCTGAATCATTTTGAAGGATATTGCTAATCCATTACTTCATAAAGATCGAAAAAATTGTCTGCTTAACAACGTAAATAACGCAATGAATGTTGTTGAACTGTCAAAATGGAAGCCATTCCTACTGTTAGGGTGTTACGCCATTACCCGTAGGATAGTGTTGTTGGATTTTTCCAGTAGCAGTCCGGAATCTCGATTTATGCCCAGAGCGGGGTAATTGACCCGTACACACACTAATAGTAGGAATGGCTTTCATTTCCACAGTTCAACAACGTTCATTGCGTTATTTACGTTGTTGAGTAGACGAATTTTTTTAACATACGAAACACTGGATTAGCAATATCTTTCAAAATGATCCAGACTGTGATTGATTGTGTTACGCAATAATCTATGCTCGCCCCCTATAACATGGGACTTGAAACGTAACTTGGGAAATGTTGGTGTTCTATGCACTTCTGACTGCAGCTGTAATATTATGTTAGTTTTTGGACCCATGGTACTTAAACTTTACCTAATTATTAAATTGAAAAACTCACATTATGGTAGTGAGTGATCTAACAAGGCAGCCCTATCTATTGATGACTATTAACTGTAATAATGATAATGAAAATATGTATTAAGATTATTAAACCCACTTCAGAGTAGTTCAGACTAGACTCTCAGAGGGCTCAATTAGCAGCGAATGCAGCGACATACCAAGGGCATAATATAGATATTACCTATTATTTTACACATGACCGTCTGGTTGCGCAGACGCAAAATTAGTTACCTACAACGAAATCGAAAATAAACGCGAAATAACAAAACAGGTATACAAAACCTACCTGCTACCTGCGCGTACGTTAGCGACCGTAGCAAACATAAAACGATTCGTCACAGTGAATGTACGTGGTAGGTGATATCACTGTGCTACAATCAAACATCGATCGAAAACGACCTAACCTTGAGATAATGTTAAACACGCCTGCAAATCGATTATAGTTAAATAGAATCGAATAGGAAACATTGTCGAGATGGCCGGAGCCTGTCGAATCTACAATGCAGCAGCAAGATACACAATGAGAAAAGTGTTCGCGGGTTGTGTACCAGCCGGCATTTTTAATGTGTTTAGTTGATAACTGCGGGCCGCGCGCGACGCTCGTGCCTACGCGCATCCCGCACGACCACCTCCACGCGCAGCACCTCTTATCACATACCAGTTTTGTACGTGTTTTCACTGTGTCTCCTCAAAAAGTGGGTCCACTGGCCAACAGTTACTAAGTGCAGCAAGAACACGCTCGTAACTTAACGAGGCGACAATCAACTGGCAACGTAAGACCCGAAGGAAGACGGTCCATATATCACAAGAGACTGTGATTACAATTGACTCAAGGTATATCAAATAACCATCTATTCTCTATTATGTGCATAAATGCATTATGTATTGGTGACAAGAGACGAGTGCATCTCTGGAATATGAATGCGACTAACTTTTTGAGTATGTATATATGCGACTGTAGAATGCGTTGATGGTAACAATAACAACAGACCCAATTTATTTCAAAGTCTCTACAAATATTCATACAACGACAAGCAGGCGCTTACTAAGTGAGTTAGTCAAGCATGTTTGAGTACGACGTTTATATTTCTTTAGACATAATTTGTGTTGAGTTTAGAAATGTCGTCATTAATACAAAAAAAAATATGGCAAGCAGGTAAGTCCGGTCGGTCTAGGTACTGCACGTGCACGAAACACATTAAGACCTTTTATAAACAACAACTGCAGTACCTGTACGTTGTTGTACTTAATTTTATCTAGATTATGACAAATAAAGGTACGGTTGAGTTAATGTAGTCGTATGAATCATGATCTCACTCTTATGGTGGACTGCATAGAAAAGAAAGAGAAGCGCAATGACACGATCACACGACCCTGGTAATTTATTGCAAAATATGAAGCAATTATTTAATTACAAAAAATCTCTTGTTTGGACTAAAAAATTAAAACACTAGTGTTTTAATGTTGCTTGTAGAATAATCTGACAAAAAATCAGAATGATTGTAGGTACGTATAAAGTATTGTTTTTATTGTAAAAAGAAAGTGGATAAACTTTCCATTAAGTACCAAAGATTTGGAAGTTCATATTTTTTTTGTAGATAGTACTCATAAATAGAAATGTTTTTACAAATTTTCAAGTTGCGGAGACTCACGGTTTACGAGATATAATTTTTCAAAGTTTCCATACAAATTGGAAAATATCACGCCATTAGCAAATTTTTAGGTTGGATAAATTGTCATGATAGACGTCAAAGTTGACATTTCACGTTTCGTTGACAGTAGACGTGTATTTTATTCAATTTTATGTCACATTTTTTACTTAAATATAATTTTACTTTTAAATATTCACATATTAAATTTTGTGTGTAATTAATGTGCACAATAACCGTGCTGTATTATGCAATTACATTGACCTTTTTACACAAAAAATAACGAATTTTTGTTTACACTGCGGAACGGAACGTGAAGCGACGCCATTTTGTTTTATAGCGTCTTTTAGGGGCCGACATAGGATGCAAGAGCGAGCGAAGGGCACCCCGAGGTTCGGTTTGGTTAGGTTACTTTAAACCCTTTACCCAGAAATAGGGGCCCCGCGAAGCGGGGCTCCGTCGACATAGGATGCAAGAGCGAGCCAAGGGCACCCCGAGGTTCGGTTGTGTTAGGTTACTTTAAACCCTTTACCCAGAAATAGGGGCCCCGCGAAGCGGGGCTCCGTCGACATAGGATGCAAGAGCGAGCGAAGGGCACCCCGAGGTTCGGTTTGGTTAGGTTACTTTAAACCCTTTACCCAGAAATAGGGGCCCCGCGAAGCGGGGCTCCGTCGACATAGGATGCAAGAGCGAGCGAAGGGCACCCCGAGGTTCGGTTTGGTTAGGTTACTTTAAACCCTATACCCAGAAATAGGAGCCCCGCGAAGCGGGGCTACGTCGACATAGGATACAAAAAAAAACTTTAACCATGGATATCTCCATAACCATGGGGTTCCGCGGGGTGGGGATGGTACAGGGGGCAAACTGGGGGGGAGAGGGAATCTTTCCCCCCAATTTGACTAAATAGTGCTATTCTAACCTAACCTAACCTAAAAACTTTAACCATGGATATCTCCATAACTATGGGGTTCCGCGGGGTGGGGATGGTACAGAGGGGGTTGCCCCCCCTCCCCCCCCCCCTCCCCTCCTCCTCTCCGCACCATAATTTTTGGTGACTTAAAGGAAATTTTAACCAAGAAAGTTTTAGAGGTATCTTCATGATTTTTTTCTATTGTATCAAATTAGTTGTATTATGTTTTCAACAAACTATCTACCTAGCATATATCCTGAAGAATATCATATATTTTTCTGATTTTGTTTACTGTAGCCGATCATATGCTTTTATTGTTTTTAAAACTTGCGTTTTTTGCGTTTAGGTCCTGTAATCCCCTGAACGATGCAATTTTATCTACCGGCTCGCAATGTTATCAGATGAACAATGAACATAATAGGTTGATTTATTTAGAAGGCATATTTCTTATCACGAGATAAACGTTAAACGAAACCAGTTAAAGTTAAACGTTCAAAACTTTAGCGAAACAAAATATATACTATAGCCATAAGCGATAGCGATAATGCAAACGCATATTTAGGAGCCTCAATCTATAGAAGGTTACTTTAAATTGACTAGCTAAACTCTGCATACGCGATGGGTATCGATATCTAGGCACGATAAAACATATGAAAACGGTTTTTTCTCAATTCATACTTCAAGTAACAACACTGGCAGCGGTCGTTGACCTCCTAAAAAAACATTATCATGTTTAAGTACCTATACGATACCCATCGCATCTGCGGAGTTTAGCTAGCCAATTTAAAATAACCCTGTATGGAAACGCCAACACAGAAGTTGTGTCCAAGTCTCGTGTGAAAACATACAAGCGTGCAAGTTAATTAAGTGCCATTAATATCCTTAGTTAATAACAGCTTATAGTACAAACAATACTTCGATTCTATAAGGAAGTTTCTCTAAAGTTTTTTCCTTAGAGCGCCCCATTATTATGTAAATCTGCACTATGAATAATGCTATCCAGAGTGGTAAATTCCAGAAAATTCCGTTACCGTGGTTCGGTTTTTTAAAATGTCCACACAAAAGGGTCTAGCAAAAACGATCCCAAAAAGCCGGCTTAAACCTCATTAGTTCAAAGATTACTTTGCACACTGGTAAAAAATTCTACCATTTTCTTATTCCATGGTCCTTTTGAAAACAGTTTTTGTCACTCAGCAATTTTCCTCTTTTTTAGTCCTTGAGCATACCCACATCATAGTGTATCATTTGTTGCCTCGTGTTTACTTGTAAATAGCCTAACTTCGGTCAGTTTAAAAATCAAAGGGTAAAAACGGGACCCTATTACTAAGACCACTGTCCGTCTGTCTGTCTGTCACCAAGCTTTATGTCATGAAAAGTGATAGCTAGACAGTTGAAATTTTCACAGATGATGTATTTCTGTTGCCGCTATAACAACAAATAATGAAAATAAAATAAAGTTAAAATTGAAATAAGAAGTGCCAACGCGTTGCCTAGCAACACGAGGCGCCCCGCACTGAATTCGTGGGCGAGTGCGGGGATTATATAGACACGGACTTTAAACGATCGCATTTTTAATTTATTATATTAAAAAATATACATGTTTTTAAAAAGTAACAAAACCAAATCATTTTCGTTTGTATTGCAAAGCACTAGATATTTTTTTTATATTCTTTTGATAAAAAATGAAGGAGTAAAATGGTTTCATCTCAACGATTTGGAGGTGATTTGGTGGTTTTTTTTCTTAATAGGTGATATCTATAGAAAAATTATGGCTAAACTAAATTACGATTCATATCATGTAGATTACCAACTATTTTTTCAGATGTAATTTCTCTGTAAGTTCCGGAGAAAAGCTGCTTCATCTGCACACTGTTTTTAAGCTTTTTTCGAAAGAGTAGCCTTAAGTAGCATACATAGTGTAATTAGGAGTAGGTAAGCCTGATAATACACTAGGCTATCTACGCAGATAGTTTTATTAAGACAGACTTTATACCGAGTGGTGTAAAAGGCCCTTTAACCATTCCTATGAACGTGGATCCACGCGAGACGCAGTGACATGGATCCACGTGAGTCACAATGGCTTTTTAATTGTTTCTGTAATTACGGCATTCAACCGGTTAACACGTACGTCAAGGATTTATTCAACAGCTGAATACCAGACTATTAAGTTTTTCACTAAAATTAAAAATAACTAAGTACAAAAAATATGACAAATCGTGACAAACACATTAAAATCTGACACCAAAATTAGTATAGACTTCCGACTGACTTATTCAATTTTTAAGTGTTTATTATTTGAGGGTTTGGGCGCTGATAGCCGAAATACAGGCTTTCGCCTAGTTCGACTACAGATGTCTAATTCATTTGTTACAAGAAATTATAGCCTCTAAGATAATAATATGTGTATCATTGTAAACAATTATTGAATAAACTTATAATTATTATATTATTATTCAAGACCACTTAGTATTTATATGGTAAATATGTCTCTACCTTTTTTTTTTTCATTATTTACATTAATCCCGGTGTCTCGAACTTCTTTTAACAATAATATTATTCCTGATTGGTTTCGACCTTGTCGTCTTACACACGTATGGTTAGAGCCGTTTTTAGGGTTCCGTAGCGTAACATAAATAAACGGATTTTCTTTCTTTTTAGGGTTCCGTACCCAAAGGGTAAAAACGGAACCCTATTACTAAGACTTCGCTGTCCGTCCGTCCGTCCGTCCGTCCGTCTGTCTGTCACCAGGCTGTATCTCAAGAACCGCGCAGGGCCGTCTTTACCTATAGTGCAGGGTGTGCGTTGCACACGGGCGCAGCGGTCCTAGGGGGCGCCGAGCGCCGCTCGCTTCGGAGCTAAACTCGGCGCGCGCGATTTCTGGCCGCGGCACTTTCAAAGACCAATGTAAAAAGAGCTCCGCTTTCCATACATTTTGTATAGCATCTGGAGTTCTTCTTATACTTGTTGAATTACACCAAAGCAAGCCGCGCCAAGAGCGCGCGAGCGGCTTTTACAACATTAACTTTTTTTTCAACATGAAATAAACCATATTACACATTATTAAAGATTATATTTAGTAGTGAGTGTCGCATCGCTCGGCGGCACCTGTTTCAAAGATTCGTTTGAAAACACGCCGATAATCATATTGCGAATTCAACTGTTTGGGATAGACAATAAAGTTCAAATTGCCATGCCATGGACGAACGTCAAGCGCGCGGCATTTCTGAAAAGCGTGAGTACGCGTGGCGCGTGCCGCACTGTTCTACCGCTCGCCGCGCTCGCTACACGTAATTTTGCGAAATAAGTCTTGGCGCAATGGATTAAGTTTTATATTTGAGTAAACATGTAAATTTGAAATTTACTTCATATTTGCGGCTTTTCTTTTGATTGAAATTTACCTAATAAGTAAGATTTAATTTTGATATTAGCTGAATTAGTCTGCCACAAGCACAACTGTTGAGAATTTCGACGGGGTCGGAGCACTCGTCAAAAATTATTTAGCTACGCTACCAAATTTCAGTCTGAAAACTGAAAAAAGAAAACATTTTTTGAAAAAAAAAAAACATAAATTTGTGCTTTGTTTTTCTTGTCACTCTTTCCTTCCTAAAAATACTTTTTACCCGTGTACAGTGGCCCTCGCTCGCAGTGAGCTTCCCAAAGTCAAATGTTCCCAATTGATATTGAACTTTGTTTGATATGAGGTCGTAATTAGAATGAAGAAATTTCAAAATTTGGACAGTGATATGATGTAACATAACATCATGTTAACATGGGTACATTTTTGCTTGTTAGGGTAAACACCAGAACACCCTGTATAATTCTAAATACAGTCAACAGCACACCATGGTATCCTAAACTGAAGAATTTCTTCTTCATCTCCAAACAATAGTTTATTATCCATTGGGGAAATTTGACAATTTGTGGTAACTTGATGTGCTGTTACTTGAACTTTGTACCCATTCCATTTTGACCGCGCGCTTACTAGGGGGCGCTTTTTTTTTTTTTTTTACTAGGAGGCGCTTGGGTAATGTTTGCACACGGGCGCTACTTGGGCTAGAGACGCCTCTGACCGCGGTAGCTAGACAGTTGAACTTTTCACAGATGATGTATTTCTGTTGCCGCTATAAAAACAAATACTTAAAAACAAAATAAAATAAATATTTAAGGGGGGCTCCCATACAACAAACGTGTTTTTTTTCGGCGTTTTTGCCTTGTGGTACGGAAACCTTCGTGTGCGAGTCCGACTCGCACTTGGCCAGTTTTTTTTTTCTTTCCATACCTAAAGGGTACCAACGGGGCCCTATTCTCAGCCTCCGCTGTCGGTCCGTCCATCCGTCCGACCGTCCGTCCGTCTGTCTATCAGCGGGCTGTACCTCGTGAACCGTAATAGGTAGACAGTTGAAATTTTCACAAAGTGTGTATTTATATTGCCGCTATAACAACAAATATGTAATAACAATAAAATAAACTTAAAATTAAAATGGTGGGGATACAAGCAATTTGTTTTTTTCGGCGTTTTTTGCCCTTAGTGTCACTTGGCCGCTTTTTTCTAAGTTGTGATCTATCTGAACATGGAACAGTTTTATCTTTTTAGATGGATTTTACGCAAAAGAAATCAAGGTTTTTGGTGTCGCAGTATAACTCACATGAGTTTTATTTCCAACCATCTAGACCCTTTATGCTAATACTTTTTTTTGTAGAGATGTTTTGGCTTTGTTTGTATCTAAGTATTAGCCATATATTTCCGAAATAGGGGCTCAACCGAACAGATTTATTGACTGGGAAGCTACAAAGGTAATAAAATGTTAAGGTTAATTAAACCACGTTGTACAATATTAATTACGGGCTCGCGAAAAATCATTATTTTCTCAGAGTGGCAGTAAGTAATTAATGCTTTTAGTCTGATAATCCATAAATGTACAGGGTGTTTGGTAAAAGGACCGACACCATTTTCTTAGGGATAGGAACTGTCATATTATCCTAGTTTTCACCCATAACACGTACCCGTCTCAAGTGTCACGGTAGGTAATTGAGATAATAATATGATGACGAAGGATAATATGTTTCTTTCTTATTCACCCGAAATATCGTCGCAACTTGTTGTAATAGAGCGCAATATTTTTTAGTGTTATTTGCAATGTACTCTTATGTACAACTAGCAGCGCCCCGCGGTATCACCCGCATAAGTATCGATCCCGTGGGAATATCGGGATAAAAACTATTCTATGTTCTTCCCCGTGATGCAATCTATCTTTCTGCCAAATTTTATCGAAATCCGTTCAGTGGTTTAGGCGTGAAAAGGTAACATACAGACAGACAGATAGAGTTACTTTCGAATTTATAATATTACTTGCTGCGCCCCGCGGTTTCACCCGCGTAAATGTCGATTCCGTGGGAAGATCGGGATAAAAAGTAGCCTATATGTTAATCCAGGGTGTCAGCTACCTCCATAATTTTTTTTATCAAAATTGGACCAGCCGTTTGAGCGTGAAGAAGTAACAAACATATAAACACACCCCCACACACACACACACACTCACAAACTTTCGCCTTTATAATATTAGTGTGATTAGTATGGATTGGTTTTAAAAAATGATTTGGATGTCTCCAAATTCGTAAAATAAAATTCATAATAAAAATGATAAATAAATCAATTTTGTGCTAGTATAGAGGTATGAGGAACAGTGTGTAAAGTTCACTCATACTGTATAGAAAAGGGAGGATCCTCCGACCAGACGGGTGTTGTGTCTGGCGGGCAACTGCCCGATGATTCATATCGGGCCATTGTATCTATGTTAGTTGCGCGGTAAACTCTGCTTGCGAGATGCAGGATTTGCGTGACGTCAGTATGACGCGTTGTTCGCAAGTGGCGTTGTAGATACCGCTACACTAGCAAATGACATCCCCGATATCTCAAAAAATTGTGTCGGTCCTTCTAACAAACAGCCTGTATATATAGGCTTTAAGACTAAAAGCTTAATGGGCAAATTTCATCGCGTTTTGATAATCTCGAAGAAAATAAATAAATGGATGGTTGTTAGTTTTTTGGGTTAATTCGTTTTGTGGTGGTGGCCAATATACCTGCACCCTAATGGCGTAACACACTCTCAATCACAATCTGAAGCATTTTGAAGGATATTGCTAATCCATTGCTTCATAATGTTCGAAAAGTTGTCTGCTCAACAACGTAAATAACGCAACGAATGTTATTGAGCTGTCAAAATGAAAGCCATGCTACTGTTAGTGTGATACTCAATTACCCCGCTGTTCTGGTCATAAAGAACCAGATGAGGGATCAACACAAAAACAAAATGTGAAATATAAGTTATCTTTTTCCTCAACTACCCAGGACTTCCGCCGACGGCTTCGCCGGCGCGTTGTGTCGAAAAAACGCGCGCGCGCGCGCGCGCGTTGTGGTTTTTATCGCTAAAAAGCAGCCTATGTCGTTTCCCAAGTGTATCCGTATGTCTTTCATCCCATGAACCAACACAAATGACTTTAATACTTATTTGAAAATTTTCTCTTCATAAGAATTTCGTAGCCAGCGGGTTGAAGCTTAAACGAAGAAATAAAATGCATTTTAAACTGGATGAAATAAGTTCCGACAGATGCCAAAGTTAAAATGGTTCATACATTTACCGGAAAAAGATCTCCATTTCTATTTCGTTCATTGCTAAGACATATTACCTACTATTAAAATCTACACCTAACATATTAATAAAATTAACAATATAAAAAATCCAAATAGAAGAACTTAATGATAAAGGTATGAGTATTAATAGGCTAGACATAACTTTTATTATGAATAAAATATTTTCAGAACATTAATGATTTAATGAAGGACGGTCCAGGTTCGCACGGGCGAGTTTATCCCGCAGCGACTTTTTTTTAATTCACTGGGTTTTCAACGCATTGCTTAGCGCCGAGACTTGAAAATCGAACAATGTGTTTTTTTGACGTGCTGGGATGCGCTCTGTTGGATTCTCAACGCTCGGCTTAATACCGAGTAGAAAATCCAGGGCGCGACAAAATCCCACCGCGATATTATGTCGTCCGTGCAAACGAGGACTTAGGTGGTAAATTAGAAGGCCACGTAATAAGACAGCTGCCACCGTAGTCATTACAGTTTCCTACAAAGTCGACCCGGACCATTACTTATAGAAAGTCGTGTCATTAATTAAATCGTATTTACATCTACTAACAACTTGGTTAGTGTTGTCACTGAAAATGGGTACTAGTCAGTTGTTGTAAGCAAACCATACTAAAAGAGATAGTAACGACTCTAAGTCCTTCATTAATTCGTCGGTCGCATGGCTAAAAGTCCTATCTCATTTTTAGCTGATTTGAGTTGGGACAACTGCATTTTGTTGCCTTTCAAAATGGTTATATTTTGAGATCCAGTTATCATAGAGGTACAGTCAACAGCAAAAGTAGATGATCAAAATCAGAAATTCAATACTAATGAACGGTGTTCGCGTCAGAACTGTGTGGTGTCGAAGTACTACTACTTAGAATATTTACTACTTACTACGTAGAATACTTTTGAATCAATTCGACGCCACACAGTTCTGACGCAAACTCCGTTCATTAGTATTGAATTTCTGATTTTGATCATCTACTTTTGCTGTTGCCTGTACAGTCAACAGAACTGTGTGGCGTCGAAGTGATTCAAAAGTATGTGATTGTAAATTATACCAAACATTTACTACTAGTACAGCTGCCTTAAATTCGTAATCAGTTTTGACTCCTATTGAATTTCTGATTTTGATCATCTACTTTTGCTGTTGACTGTACGACGGTTAGTGAAAAATGTAAAGAATCACGAATGGAATATAGAATAAATGTGCTTGTCCTGACTCGGGTCGGCTAATAAATGAGAAAAATGAGATGGGACTTTTAGTCAAGCGAGCGACGAATTGTCGCATAATACTCCATTTTTGTAGTAAATTGTTTCCAACAATCTGACAAGGACGGAAACTCGAACCTAATGCTCATTTACTACCCTGATGAGGAAAAATGCTCCCCCCCTACTGTATTTGTTATACCCAAGTCTTACTGTTATATCCTCAGCTTTCCACGATATCAAGAAGGATTCTTTGGGGGAAAAAAGCAAATATTTATGGCCATATAATAAATCTGCTCTTAACTTTAGCATAACGTTACGGCAATGCAAAGGTCTTGTACATATACATACACATATATACATATACATATATGGGGTCTTTACTTATATTGATATAAAGATTAATTCATTTTGTATAGAAAAATATTATCCAAACAGTATTTTTTTAAGACTCCCGAGGTAATTCTTGACCACCTCCTTGTTGCAATTTCGAATTCGACATAATACTAAGCTCGACAACTCGAGTTGCTAACTGGAAAGAACTAAAGTGAGAACGTTGCTCAACAACTATTTGGGATGTCAAACAGTAAGTTGTACCTTGGGGATTGTTTTGTCAGTTTGTACCCTACATTGTTAGTTGTGCACAGAATAACTAATGTAACTAATGTAACCTACCATTAGTTATTTTGTGCCTTCTCATGTAGATTTTCTTGTCAAAGAGTTATTTAACTGGAACCACAATTGGAACTACAAGAATATGTATATTTATACTTTTAAGAATATACATATATACTAGGTACCTACCTATGTTATAACTAGCGACCCGACCCGCCCCTCAACGGTTTTTGCGACCTGACAAATCGCGACATTTCTGTACCTATTTCTGAGTTATTCCGGTCTGATCCCCTGAAGCCCCCCTCCTCCCCTAAGATCCCCCCTCCTCGTTCCCCTGCTAGTTCTTCTTCTATTTTAATCTCTGTCTTATCCACTATAAACTTTCTCATTCCGGTTTGATCCGCTTTTCTTTTGTTTTTATTCATGAAGGATCGTCAGCGACAATCAGACCGGAATAAATCCTATTTGAGTTTTTGTACCTAAGTTTAATATTAATGGTTTCTACAACATAATCCTTCCTGACAAATTCTCTAAACGATGGTAGAAACCGCATCATAATCCGTTGCGTAGTTTAGAAGAACAACACGGTCACACAGACAGACACGAAAAGTGAACGAATAATAAACTTGAAAGAGTTTGTTTGTTTGAACGCACTATCTATGGAACTGCCGATACCGGTCGGATTTGAAAAATCGGAGTTCGAAAAGAAAAAAGTCAGAAAGAACGATAAGTGAAACGAAGTGATATTGCGGGCAGGTTATGCGATGCGATGAGGTCGGTCAGGTCGGGGGAACAAGAAATTTCACGCGGATAAAGTCACGGGCAGAGTCTAGTGTATAGATATAGAAGGTGGAAGTTTGGACTTGTTTCATATTTATCTTTGTTCCTCGAATATCACTCGCTCAAACTTTTTTTTTTGTTAGCCTATTTTGTGTCCCACTGCTGGGCAAAGGCCTCCCCTTTTTCCTTCCAAACCATGTCTTGAGCGATCTCTGGCCATGTTGGCCCTGCAAATGATATTAGATCGTCACACCACCTTCGCCTTGGTCTACCTCGACGACGATGTCCTGCCTCAGGCGTCCAGTGAGTGACGATCTTTGCCCATCTCTCCGGGTGCATTCGTGAGACGTGTCCGGCCCACTCCCACTTCAGCCTGGCTGTTTTTTCTCCAACATCCGCTACTTGAGTTATAGAGCGCTCAAACTTAATGTATGCAAATATTATTCAATCTTGTAAACGCAGAAAGTAATCAAACTACTACTACTTGATACTTATAAAAAAGTGGTACAAAGTTTCCTTCTTTTGTTTTAATTAAATTCTTAACCTAATCAGGTTATCTTAATGGCCGAATCTGGATAAACAATGTAATCATTGTTGACGAAAGGATTTAAAAAATGTTTGCGGATGTTTCGATGTGGCCATACATACAGACCTACAGTGTAGATAGATAGATAGATAGAATTTTCTTTATCACCATAAAAATTACAAATATAAATGTAGACATTTTACAAGGGGTAACACAATTGGCGCTAAAAGCGATCTTTTCAAGGAAGGAGAGACAATACTGAAAGTAGTCCGTGGTGCTCGAATATATATTATATAATCTGAAATTGAAAACTTGCGACAAATCGAAATAGGAGGTGCCATATCTGTTACATAATCATTATAAATTATGATTTCCCAAATCTAAATCTTGAATGAAATCGTGTATCGCCTTAGATAGTGCAAACTAAGTTATTGCCTTCAAGTAGAACAGAATTGTCGTCGTTTCATTTTTTTTCAAAATTATGATGTCTGTCGACTCTTTCCACAAGGATTGGCGTTGAACAGCACTGGATAGGGATAAGTGGAAGGAGGGAAGGGAGGCCTTTGCCCTGCAGTGGGACAGAAATGGCTGATAATAATAATAATAAAAACTGGCCAAGTGCGAGTCGGACTCGCACACGAAGGGTTCCGTACCACAAGGCAAAAACGCCGAAAAAAACACGTTTGTTGTATGGGAGCCCCCCTTAAATATTTATTTTATTTTGTTTTTAGTATTTTTTGTTATAGCGGCAACAGAAATACATCATCTGTGAAAATTTCAACTGTCTAGCTACCGCGGTTCTTGAGATACAGCCTGGTGACAGACAGACGGCAAAAACGCCGAAAAAAACACGTTTGTTGTATGGGAGCCCCCCTTAAATATTTATTTTATTTTGTTTTTAGTATTTGTTGTTATAGCGTCAACAGAAATACATCATCTGTGAAAATTTCAACTGTCTAGCTACCGCGGTTCTTGAGATACAGCCTGGCGACAGACAGACGGCAAAAACGCCGAAAAATCACGTTTTTTTGTATGGGAGCCCCCTTAAATATTTATTTTATTTTGTTTTTAGTATTTGTTGTTATAGCGGCAACAGAAATACATCATCTGTGAACATTTCAACTGTCTAGCTACCGCGGTTCTTGAGATACAGCCTGGCGACAGACAGACGGCAAAAACGCCGAAAAAAACACGTTTTTTTGTATGGGAGCCCCCTTAAATATTTATTTTATTTTGTTTTTAGTATTTGTTGTTATAGCGGCAACAGAAATACATCATCTGTGAAAATTTCAACTGTCTAGCTACCGCGGTTCTTGAGATACAGCCTGGTGACAGACAGACGGACGGACGGACAGCGAAGTCTTAGTAATAGGGTTCCGTTTTTACCCTTTGGGTACGGAACCCTAAAAAATAATATCTAATAAAAAAATATATATAATTATGTCATATCCCTATATATTTTACTGTGTGTACATAAATTTTATAAAATAAATAAATAAAAAATATAGTAATTAGCAATCCATTCATCGCTGAGTTCACAACATGAAGCAAGTTGGCAACGTGACTACGACAGTACCTATTTACATAATTTTGACCGTTACGAAAAAAGGGCGCGCGACGATTGCCAAATCGCTCGTCAACGTCGTTGTGCATCCCTTTCCTTATTGACATGCTCTAAATTTATTTTATAACACGTTGAATTAATTTTAATTTGTCGCACAAATTCAATTTCATACTATATATAAAATAAATACATACATGATACATTGATACCTAAAACATATTATATACTTACTTATCTATAAAAATATAGATACTTACAATAATAATCATGAAATATAAGCAAAGAACAAGAAAAATGGTGTTTAAGGAGAAAGATAGTATAGTATAGTGCCCACTATTCGTTACTCCTAGTTCAGGAATCATTCTTATGTGCACCCACAAAGCTTTCTTTGTATACCAAGCAATTCTCCTATTTATAATACCTCGATACTTTCCACAATTCAAATCTATTCTCTTTGAAATATCTCTTCGTAAAATATTGAATGTCTCGGACAATATTCATCTTTGGAATCGAGTTTATGGTATGGGATTAGCTAAAGTACCCTTTTCCGCTCTGCCAGTGCCTTTGTGCAGCAAGAAGATTAGCAACGTTTATATGAAGCCAAACAATGTTTGCGTAGCGTTTAGTCCAAGATACCTATATGATGTAACATAATACCTACAAGTCCCTGTAAAAGCTAATCCGTTATTAGGCACTTGTCCCACCGTTGACGAGGAAGCGTTTAGCTATCCACGATTTCCTCGCTCAAGAAACGTACCTACGATTGTAGGTTCCGTGAAAGTAAAACGTTGTATAGCGTCTGTATAGTTACACAACGCTTAGTCTTCTTCTTTTGAAAGTCAAATTACTGACGACTGGAAGAGAGAAATCGGTGTGTAACTATTCATCTGATATAATAGATACGTTTATTAGTAAGGGGGTTATATTATAAATTCGAAACTATGTAACTCTGTCTCTATGTTACCTTTTCACGCCTAAACCACTGAACGGACTTCGATAAAATTTGGCAAGGAGGAGATAGATCCTGAGGAAAGGATAAAGGCTACTTTTTGTCCCGGTAGCCCCTTACCGTAGGCTACATCCACGTGGGCGAAGTCGCGGCAGAAGCTATTATATTAGTTAACACCGAGAACTCGTTTGCCGTAGCGACAAGAGATATCAAGGAGAATATTCGCTCAGTTACGCTCGGACGGCAAAATACCCGCTGAGAGAGTCACGCTTGATAAACGCACACTGATTTTCCGACTGAAAAACTGTCTAAGGAAAACAGTTAAAGTAAGCGGTCTTAGGCAGGAGATTTTAACTAAAGATAAGCCACTTAAGGACCTTTATCTGCATCAAGGCATAAAGATATTTAGTTTACCACCAAAGATGGAGATGAAAATCATCAAAAAGGATATGGAATGAATGAAATGACCCCCATTTTGCAAAAGAAAAAACAATTGAAGCAGTAAGTAATAATATTGCTGAATTGGGAAAGAAAGAGAAAGAAAGAAAGTGCTATGTTTGTTAGCGTCAAGGTAGGCAGAAATGCAAGAAGTATTTTTGAGGTACTTATTCCACTCAGAGCACTGATTTCAACCGCACTGGGACGAACGGCCCCTGAGCACTTCCACTAACCGCACTGAAACAAAATTTCGTAACGTGCGGTGCGGTGGAACATTTTATCGTTATTGTTATGACTTAAAAAAAAGGAGGAGGTTCCCAGTTCTATTGTTTTTAACACGCTTTTTTTATGTTTGATACCTCAGAACTCCGTTATTTATAAGCTGAATTGCAAAATTATTTTTTTAATGGGTTGCTTCAGGGGTTGTCCCATATAATTTTTATTAACTACTTGGATAGTTTTTGAGTTAGGTTTAATAATACGATTTTTTGCCACTTAGTATAAATTGATGATGTTTTAATAACTCCCTGTCACTGATATTTACATAGTAAGTAGTATTAAGTATACGAATTTGTGTGGGGTAGGTACAACTAAAAAGTGAAAAATAAAAACTATTTTATAAAAAAAACAACCGACTTCCAAAAAAATACACTACAAAGAGAAAATAACTTTAATTTCGTAAGTCGGTGTCAAATAAAGAAAATTCGAAACCAACACCACCGACTTCCAAAATTAAAGTAATTTTTCACTGTTTAGTTTTTTTTTTTTTGAAGTCGGTTGTTTTTTTTTTGTCAAAATGTTTTGTTTACAGCAAGAGAAAAGTGAAACACCACATTTCATACCTACACTCCACATTGACCACAATATTTGGGCGCTGACGATATCAGTTTTCCGCACAGGAAAACAGGTAGTATTGCAAGCACCACATTCAATTTAACGTCATTAGAACACGCGACAAAGGAAGATACTTTAAATTAAGTACTTCTACAAATACTCGTCCCCCAGCTCATCCAACTTCACGAACAACTTTTGTACGCTAACTTTTAAAAGCGTATTTTAAAACGTTAACGGGATATCATGAAACTTTATGCTGTTGTTCTTGACAGCCTTTTTTGAAAGTGATGTAATTATGAGTTTTACGCTATAAGTACAGTAAGAAAAGATATCTTATAGGTACATCAATTCTTCAAACTTTAACAAATGTGCTGCCAGGCATGTCCAGGGGGCCTAAAAAGGCCACTTTGGCAGAATCATAAAAGGATAACATAATGGACAGTTAACCATTAAGTTAATCGTATCAAATCTCATTGGTGAAGCCTTTTTCAGTTATTTTAAACCACCAATCAATCCGATCCAAATCCAATCCCAATCTTTTTGATTATAAATAAGTAGTGCAGCGAAAAAAAGAAAAACGGATTGTCTTCGTCATATTACGACTCATAATGATTCTCCAAAGTGACCTTTTTAGGCCCCCTGATGACTTTCTTTACCGTCTGGAAAACAATACGGTGTATTGTGTTGTGTTAGTAGAATAGAAGTCATACACGAGAATATTTGTTTAGTAGGTACCAATGAGATAGCAAAAACACCGAATATAAATTCCGGGCATTTAGTAGGGTGCGTTAGATTTAAAAATAATAGGCACCGTAGGTACTGTAGGTTTCTGCCATGAACCCCAATAGTCATAAGATATAATTATACCAACAGAAAGAGCTTTCAAGTAGAACTTTGCTTCTAACACGACTTTTGCCAATTGTTAGTCAGTTAGGAGTTATTAATGACCTAAATAAATGGCAACTTGGGCACCGAAGTTAAGGAATTCTTGGCGCCCAATGCCCAACTGTAATACTTATACCAATGGAAAGAACGTTTCAAGGCGAACCTTTGCTACATACACGATTTTTGCTAATTATTAGTCAAATTAGTTTGGAGAGTAAGCCCCCTCGGCTTACTCTCCAAACTAATTTTAATTCCAATGTTAATTTTACAGTCACGTGATTCGGTACTCTTGAAAACAATATTGTCAACATTGAAATGAAATTGACATTGCTCCGCGATTATTTTGTTACACGTGAAGTTATGTTACGGGCTGCAATAGTATGGTTCAACTCATTACGATAAACCGCTAAAATACTTTAGGCTTACTTAAGGCTTTAAAATACTTTATCCTATAAATAACAAGGCAAATAAATAAATATGATTTATATAGTTGTTTGTTGTTGTTATAGTTGTTTTGAGAGCAGTGGTGGCCAAGTGGTAATGGCTGCGACTTACGAGTTGTAGGTCGCAGGTTCGAACCCAGACAGGCGCTTTACTTTGTGTAAATTATTTCATCACCACTGCTCTCAAAACGGTGAAGGAAAACATCGTGAGAAAACCGGCATGTCCTAGAACCAAAAATTCGAAGACATGTGACATCTGCCAACCCGCACTGGGCCCGCGTGGTGGATTACGGCCCACTCCCTCTCACAGAGAGGAGGCCTGTGTCCCAGCAGTGGGAACATTATAGGCTGTTTATAATGATGATGATATAGTTGTTTAATTGATTAATTGTAAAGTATTAAATTCATTTGGGCGTAAGAAAATTATTCAAATCATAAAATTAACCATGACTTTGGCTGCATGCAGTAGGATCGTTGCCTACACTACAAAAAAAAAGGTAAGTCAAGTGGTTTTTAGAAGTGAATTCGAAGTTCAAGTTTGTTTATGACACTACTTATATTGTTCGCGTTTGGTTACACACTCGAATATGAACATAAGATGTATAAGAATACCGTCCCGTCTACCTTCAAAGCAAGAGTGAACAGGCATCGTCTGGGCACGCTCGTTCCATCATAGACCTCAACTATCGATTTCCATCAGGCGAGGTCGATGTCGAGAGCAAGCCCATTCAGTAATAAAAAAAACAGTGGCACTCCGGGAGTGCCGACAGAATTGAAAGAAGTACAAACAGAATAAGTATTCTGTTTGTGTTTTGTGCGCAACTCACAATTATTTCCAGTTACGTGACAGTCCCAGCGGCTTTAACCCCGTTATCAACTTCTTTGACAACAGGGTTTTGAAGGTAGGACATAAAAGTAATATTTATTTCATCAAACAACGTTTGATATTGTCACAGGAACAAAGAAACAAAATGATATGATAACATTAGGAGTCTACTAACAGGCACAATATTTGGCAATGAAGAAAAATGCCTCTTGATATTAAAATTCATATAGAAGGTATACATTTTATGTGGCTTTTCGTGTCTGTCTGAGTGATCGAGTGTTTTTTCTAAACTGTTTTCAGTTTTCACCATCCTTTAGAGAATTTATTCCGGAAGGTTTATTTATTTAACAATTTATGTACACACATATATAAACAGACAAACAGAAAAGAACAGAAAAATAGGAACAACGGTGATGCTTATTTCTGTAGAAATCTCTTCCAGCATACCTGCGATAGGAAAGTAGCAGCGTGTCTAAGAGTAACGGAGAAAATAAAATATAAAACCAATCATGTGTATATTACATTAATATTAAACCTACATATTATAATAAAAATAAAAGGGAAATTATAAAACGATCGAATAAAAAAAAAACTTAGCGACTGATGATGAGATTAACTTGAGCGGTATGAATGTGAGTAAGCGAAAAATTAACTAAACTAACGACGAATATTGGATTAATTATAAAATCCAGAACGAGCTTTAAAAAAGTGGGTTGTGATTAATCCATTTCAGTAATTAAAATTCTAGCCGTGCGACTAAATTACTAAGTGAGCGACTATAGAAATACAGAGAGCAACTTCAATATTAAGATAGAGACGATTTTTCCAATTGAGGTTTTACATAACGAACTACTAAAAAGTTCACTTTAAGCAAAGGGCACCCCGAGGTTAGGTTTGGGTAGGCTACTTTAAACCCTTTACACAGAAATAGGGGCCCCGCGAAACGAGGCTCCGTCGACATAAGATGCAAGAGCGAAAATACCGTCATGATCACTTTGTGACTGGTTTAGAAAATGTATCATAAAATGATATTTAAGACAAAATGCCGCTCAGCATAAATAAATCATTTGCCAAATATTGAAAAAAATGGAGGACGTAACGTCGACACTCAAACAAATATTAGGTCGCTCAAATATTATGAAGCTTCTCACTTTGTATTTTAAGTAACTCAAATTAGTGTTCGTAAGTTGCTGTTCTGTTGATTTCTCGTCACTCGCAGTCAGTCGCTCACTTAGTAATACTCCGTAAATTAATTACCTTTAGTTTACAGTCACTCGTTTAAATACTACCCAAAATAAAACCAATAATGTGTACTTATATTACATTAATATGAAATCCACATTATAATACATAAATCTCAATGTTTTGTCAAGTCGTAATAACCGAGCCAAGCGGGGGCACTCGCTAGGCTAGTACCTAACTTTAGAAGTAAACGAACTCAGAGATTATTACCATCTTGATAATGCTACAATATCTATTTTTAAACCATTGGTTACTAAGGTAGGCTAAAATTACATTAGCAACTGGAAAACTGTTTTCTTACATAACCGGTTTTTGTGACTAATGCATATTTTAGCCTTGAACGTACAGAGAAAACGTATCAATCAGTACATAAGAATATACTTAACACGAATATACTTAATACCTACTTTTAAACGGAAATATATAACCGATACTCTAAAAAATTATTGACCAGCACCCTAATTTCGTAACATACTATCAATCACAATCCGAATAATTTTGAAAGATATTGCTAATGCATTGCTTCATATGTTCGGAACATTTGTCTGCACAACGCCGTAAAAAACGCTTTGAATGTTGTTGAACTGTCAAAATTAAAGCAATTGATACTGATAGTGTGTTACGCAATTACCCCGCTAGAAGGTCAATATGTTTTGGTCAGTCAAATATTAATATTAATAAATATTAATATATTTACTGGTGGTGGTGATGGACATCAAGATAGGAATTATTTTAGGTTCACAAAAAGAGGAAAATTGGAATTATTAGTGGTTCGATTAAGTACATGTCACTTATAAACAATCTCTCATGAAATATTACTTATTCTGAAACCTGAATTGAAATTGGGTTCGATTTCGTCGAATATTTATCAAGTTAATTCAATTAAAGTTACCCATAACCTACCATCTGACGTTTAACAAAGTTACTGAAGCATTGAAAATCTGTGTGGAAAATAAACAGTTTGTATTAATTCAGTAGGTAGGTACCTGAATAAGGTGGGTAAATAGGTATAAGCTGACATAAAAAATGTTTGAAACATAGATATTGTATTTACATTTCTATGGTTTGGTTTGAAATATCAGATTTTCGTTACATAAACAAACCAATTTGGTTAAATCCCAAATACCGTCGCTGACAGAACTTCTCGGTTTGGGCTTCCACGAACCCACCCAACAATGAGATGCCTTAGGCCTCGGTCTCGAAGTTAGCGATTGCGGGGCGGCGAGGGCGCGGCGGCAGCGAGGGGAGCGGCACGGCGCGGCAACAAGCCAGCGGGCGTAGTGTTGTGTTATAAGAAATTAGTGTCTTTGTTCGCGAACGAAATGTCTAAACAGCGACGACAACATCTTTTTCATACATTTTGAAAAGTCGGTCGTTAAAAAGCAAAAAATAAAATGCACGACACTACGTCAATGCAGACGCACGGGCACAGCTGTGCGCATCGCTCGTAAGCCGCTCCCCGCGCTGCTGTTTTCTTTATAAATCTATGACTGACCTCTATAATGTACTTGTATTATAGAGGTCAGTGAAATCTATGTATTGAAACGCGCATCTCCATGCGCCGCCGCCACCACCGCGCCGCCCCGCGCCCGCTGACTTCGTTTCCGTAGCCTTACAGTAAATCCTCTTTCGCGAAATGTTCATAAATCAAAGGTCTGCTTAATATTTAGTAGGTACTTACTGCGTTTCTAAAAAAACATTTAGAATGGAAAGAGAAAATGCAAGATTTGCTAACGTTAATTTTTTGTTTAAAACAATATTCACTTCGTTAATGCATAATCAGCCTATAATGTTCCCACTGCTGGGGCACTGGCCTCCTCTCGATGAAAGGGAGTGGCCCGTAAACCACCACGCGGGCCCAGTGCGGGGTGGTAGATGTCACATGTCTTCGAATTTATGGTTCTAGGTCCGGTTTCCTCACGATGTTTTCCTTCGCCGTTTTGAGAGCAGTGGTGATGAAATAATTTACAAAAAATAAAGCGCCTGTCTGGGTTCGAATCTACGTAGTACAATAGTGTGTTGAAAACATAATACAACTAATTTGATACGATAGAAAAAAATCATGAAGATACCTCTAAAAACTTTCTTTTTACAATAAAAACCATACTAATATACATACAATCATTCTGATTTGTTTGTCAGATTATTCTACAAGCAACATACTAAAATACTAGTGTTTTAATTTTTTCGTCCAAACAATAGAGTTTTTGTAATTAAATAATTGCTTCATATTTTACAATAAATTACCAGCGTTGTGTCATCGCGCTTCTCTTTCTTTTCTATGCAGACCGCGCTTTAGGTCATGTAAGCCCCTTAACTTGCTTTTAAATTATACACAATCGTTCGTAAATGCAAACTTTATAAATGATGTGCTATTTCTTTGTTTGTAGTTTTCAATCTCTAATGAAATTTAATTTGATAAATCAGCTGTTTGTAAATAAATAAATAAATGTATTTATTAGATCATTACTTTATGTACATTATTAAAATAATAATAAGAATATGTACAAGTATATAAAAAGGAAAGGAAAGAATCAAAGGGCATCAAAAAATTCATCCGCATCGCTGTCAACAGGAAACGTGCCCAAAAGACTGGCAGCATTGCCACGTTGTATGGCAATGCGCTTGCAGCCACGCTCGGTCGTCCAAAACCACATTAAGAATGGATGTCAGTGTGCTGCGAATAATTTGGTCAATTTTGTCCAAGAGGTGTGGCTGCTTCCATAAAGGGGAAGAGCGTAGAAAATACATAAAATTTGGGCCAAAACAACAGTATCTAATCAGGGTGAATGCCGAATGTAAATTAATTTTGGAAAGTCTGTCCGAAATGTCGTTGAAATTTTTTATTTTTTCTTCGATGAAAGGCGAAAAACTATCTTCCAAAATTGGGGAACCTAGGAGGTGCAGTGAGCTTTTTTCTAAAAATTTTATTTGTGGGGCTATTGCATTAAATTTCTCTAATTATATTTAAATAGTAATAAAATTATGTATTTAGAAAATAATAGGTGCTTAATGCAAATCACTTGCCATTACATGCTTGTAATTTGTATCTAAGTGTACCAAGTAAGAACACTAAGGCTAAGTAATGGGCGATCCAACAGTGACGTCATATGAAAATACTAGCTTTTGCCCGCGACTTCGTCGCGTGAAATTTCACCCTCCATACCATTAACCTCTTAGGGGTGGAATTTCGATAAACCCTTTCTTAGTGGATACCTACTCTTCACAAAGAACACACCCTCCAAATTTCATGTATCTAGGACCAGCGGTTTAGGCTGTGCGTTATATAATATAAGCAGTAACATACAGTCAGTCAGGACCACAGATATAGATAGACCTAGATAACGCAAGTATAACGAACTGTATGAAAACCAAGCGTGCCATTTTTTGATTACCTACTATGACGTCAAAAGCTCGCGCTCTCGCTCACGCTTACCCAGCCAGCAGTACACAGGACTGAGCGCGAAAGTGGCGGCTTATGATTTTTTATCGTAAGCTGGTGCGATTTTTGGCACGCGAAGTAGTTGCTCTTGCGTTATCTAGGTGTATCTATATCTATGGTCAGGACTTTGAATTTTATGTATTTAGATTTGCGCAATGTCCAAAATGTAATTAAAAAGCTTTTGAATTCTTTTCTTTCAGGCCGGACACTGAGTCATTGATATTTATGATAGTCCCGGGAAATAGGGAATAAATAGGTACTTCGTTTTCATCTTATTTCTTTGCCATTCAAGCCATTCAAGGGTTAAATTAAAACTGGCCTGAAATATCCGAGCTGCTAGGTTACACATAATGTTTAAATAAATAAACTCAAGAGCACATTAGGCCTGGAGAGCAAATTAATCGGTTCATTTAAGGTAGCGCTCATTTAATTTGTCTTTTAAATTAAGGCTGGGAGTCCCCGTTTTTGCCTGTTGTAGAATCTTGTTTTTATAGGCAAATTATTACATTTAAAATCTGTCTTTTAAATTAAGTTAGGGTGAGGGAAGATTTTCTCTGCCCGGGAAAATAAGAATCGGTCAATAAGAAAACACAAACTATGAAATGAAAGTTCCTCATTTCACTAAAGTTTGTCTCTGTAGACAAATTAATAACAAGTTCCAACCTCTTGAAGTTAGTCAACAGACAGACGATTCATCTTCCTTTTAATTATAACTACAGATGTAGGTATTTGGTTATACTACTAATAATAAAGCTGAAGAGTTTGTTTTTAGGGTTCCGTACCCAAAGGGTAAAAACGGGACCCTATTACTAAGACTCCACTATCCGTCTGTCTGTCACCAGGCAGTATCTCATGAACCGTGATAGCTAGACAGTTGAAATTTTCGCAGATGATGTATTTCTGTTGCCGCTATTTAAACAACAAATACTAAAAACAGAATAAAATAAATATTTAAGGGGGGCTCCGATACAACAAACGTGTTTTTTTCGGCGTTTTTGTCTTGTCGTACGGAACCCTTCGTGTGCGAGACCGACTCGCACTTGGTCAGTTCTTTTTTTTTGTTTTAAGGGGGAAGCTCTAAGGTGGCCCGCGAAATTCAAATTTTCTTACGGGTTTTTGCAATTTGCTGGTCAGTATTAAGTTGTACGTTGATTAAAATATGATTCGCGGTGGTAACAAATATGTATTTACAGAATTATAATCATTAAAGTCATCAACACAACTCTCTAAGACCATGTAATCCCCAAGAATGACTATTTCATGAAATCTTGACATTTGGGGATTACATGGTCTTAGAGAGTTGTGTTGATGACTTTAATGATTATAATTCTGTAAATACATATTTGTTACGACCGCGAATCATATTTTAATCAACGTACAACTTAATACTGACCAGCAAATTGCAAAAAACCTAAAAAAAATTGAATTTCGCGGGCTACCCTGGCGCTTTCGCCTTAACGCGCTCATATCTGGAACTACCAATCGGATTTGAAAATGATTTTTGCATTCGACTGCCCAATTCTTGAGGAAGGTATCTTGAGGAGAGTTCTATTCATCATCACGCTACGACCCTTAGTAATAGCGCGGGCAGACGATGCGATACGATGGGGTGGGTCGGGGAAAAAAGAAATTTCACGCGGACGAAGTCGCTTGCAGAAGCAAGTTAAGAAATAAAGGTTTACTTAAACACGCAAAATTACGTTTATTACACCGAATTCCTTTAGCCTTATTTCAATGTAGGTATGTTATGACTTATGAGTCTTGCAAATATTTGATTTCGTTCATAATAGACTATTAAATCTGTTTCAGGTATATCAAGTTTTAACTTAATATAACATAATAATTTTCCTAAGGAATGTCTAATAGTCTTCATCTCGAATTTCCTTATGTACTCTCACAATTTAGGTAGATATAAAGAAGGTTCATTACAAATGGGACGTCATTAATAAATTTTCATCTAATATGATGCCTTTTCGTAAAAGAACAAGAAAAAATATGCACTTTTCGTGGATATTTATGTAATTAGGTACAGTCACCAAATGAGATAAGTAACCAGCGTGGTCGAATAAAGTTGAAGTTTAGTAAGAAACCGATGGATGTTTTCGAATAAAATTTAATTAATAGAAAACAAACGGTTAATTTATCAAATTCAATTTCATTCGAAAACATCCATCGGTTTCTTATTAAACCTTAACTATATCCGACCCTAGTTTCTTATCTCTTTTGGTGACTGTACTTACGGAAATTTTGAAATTATTTGAAAATACCTTAATCTTCTTCTATATTAAAATCTCGTGTCACAGCATCTAGCAAGAATATATTTTAGTGTCGCATCGTTAAGCCGGGTCGCTAAAATCAATTAAGGACTGTTAAAGGAACGTACCTAATAAATTGTCCGGCAAATGATATGCCTATTAAAAATATTTAGGTATTATGTTGGATTCTATATAGGTACGTATTATGTTTAAAACTTAAGTACTTGTTCTTCCCGTAAATCTTCACATGATCTGACTAATTTGAAGATTATGTCTGGACTTTAAAAGAGACTGTGACCTCTGAGTTTGTTTCGGACTTTCTTCTCAGAGTAGTCTAAAAGAAAATGCCGACTTCATCGGATCTAGTTTTTAAAATATGATTGACATGTTAGAGTGTTTCTACAAACCTACAAGACTTACAGAAAAAAAAAATTGTCATCATCTTTTCCCAACTATGTTGGGGTCGGCTTCCAGTCTCACCGGATGCAGTGAATACCAGTGTTTTACATGGAGCGACTGCCTATCTGACCTCCACAACCCAGTTACTGGGTATTACGATAACCCTTGGTAAGACTGGTTGTCAGACTTTCGGGCTTCTGACTACCCGTAACAACTGTCAAATATCCAAGAATGACCGCCGGGACCAACGGCTTAACGTGCTTTCCGAGGCACGGAGGGGTCACGGTATGTAAAGATGGTCACCATCCACAGACCAGCCGCGGCAAGCGTAGCTTAACCTGATCGATCGACCTGGTTAAAAAAATATATTTGTCATTATCATTTATCAATCTGTATGTTGATAAAAGACTAATTAATTTTAAATACATAATTTTTAACTTTATATGACCCAGTTCGATAGTTTAAAATCCACGTCTAAAAGAATACTAGCTGACCCGACAGACGTCCTGTTTTTGATTCGAAAGACAGACTTTTTTTTGGGATGAAAGTACACCTGACCTTTTAGGCGTGAAAAGGTAACAAACAAACTACTTTCGCATTTATAATATTAGTTAGGATTCTTCAATACTTGCCGTGCTTCCAAATTGTAGTACAATGTGTGGTGACAGACAAGACAACCCTTGTAAATAATCACCATCATCTTTGTTTTTTTTTTGCGGATGGGAAATCATCAAATGACCCCTCCCGCTCTGGGTGGAGCGGAAGGGAGTGTCAGACTCTTACTGACTAAAACCCACCCGTGTTCCTTCCTTAGCCCTTTATGTTCCGGGCCAGCGGTAACCCTTTCGGATAATCCCGCTGACCCGGCAGGCTTCCCCTCCCGATGCTGACATCTCTTTGAGGCGCGCGTGGAACACGTACGCGCCGTCCGGCACGGGCCTGGTCCTGATCGGACGGTGAGCTACCCATTACTCTCCGTCCGCAGGCCCGAGCCTACGGTGGCCGGGAGTCGTCACGCGCACGGAATATATTTATCTATTCCGTGGTCAGTGTGGTCACGCGGCTCCCGACGCCCGGCGCGTCTCCCGCGGCGGCTGGAACGGGAGGCTCTCTCCCTGATCACAATCATCTTCAAAACACGTTTGAACTTGTTACGCACGCACGGGCTATTTCAAAGTTGTTGTTATGTCACGCGCCGTGCCGCTTTTGAAATCGTGCTCCAAAGTTGTGAACATTTTAAACAACATTTAACGGAGGAGTAGATAATGTATTCTAACTAGAAATCGATTTATTGGCTAACTACCTGCACAATCTACATTACTAATAATAAAGCGCGTTTGTTTGAACGCTCTAATCTCTGGAACTGCTAGTCGGATTTGAGAAAATATTGGTACATTCAATAGCCCAATTCTTGAAGAACGCTATTTAACATCACGCTAGAACTCCGGAGCCGGGCAAAAAGAAAAAGCAAGAAAGAACGCGAAAAAGAACTAATATCGCGGGCAGGAAATGCGATGCGAGGGGATGGGTCTGGGGAAAAATAGATTGTATGCGGACAAAGTCGCGGGCAGAAACAAGTATAATCGATTTACTCCTAAACATGTTGTTTGTGATAAGTGTGGAGAGCGCTGAAAAGTTTTTGAAAACTCAAGGAACTCTCAAGTTAAACGCAGTACATTTAAATCTGATTTCGACTAATCCACAAAGGAATGATAAAAGATTTATAACTCTCGGAATAATTGCAAAAACGTAGCCACGAGTCACGCGGATGGACTCTTGAGCAAATTCGTCACGCCTTAAGAAATTCTATGTAAGTAATTAAATTATTACTTGAGTTCCAAGTTCAATCGTCTACAAAACTTTTAATTAATATTGTACCCGGCGTTTATTAAAAACAATATACTCTCATAAATAAAAATGGTTCGACATCGAAATCAGTACTGAAAGAATTCCTGAAAAAAATATTAGGTTTTCGGGATAAACACACAGAGTAAAGTAAAATGTTATATTGGTGTCAAGACAAGAGATAGCAGTTCCGTTTACACAGAGCTATCGCTGTGTGCGCACAGATACAACGCATCAGCTTCCGTTAACGATCACCAACTCCTGCGCACACGTAAACAATTATCACATTATGCGAAGAACAAAGAACACGGTGTATTTTGAATGTCGATAATTTTATAGATGCGTCTACTGCTATTAGGGAAACAAACTAAACACCATTTAGCACATTAAAGCTAGTAGCGAAGTTACATAAAATATACACAAACAGATATTGTTTCTTCATCAAAAAGTAGGTTTAGATAATAGACTAATTCGTAGTCAATTAGTACCGACTTCGTGGTGTTGGTACTAATTGTGCGGTGACGGAAGAGTCCTTACGATTTGAATAAGTAGCTAAACTTAAAATGCGAAAGCATGACAGCTTTCAATTTTTAGGGTACCGTAGTGATCAAGGAACCCTTACAGTTCCGCCATGTCCCTTTGTCTGTCCGTCTGTCGGCTCGCAGCTTAGCTCAGAAACTTTTAGTACTAATAAGCTGTTATTTGGCATGTATATACCTACATATTAATTACGCCGACAAAGTGGTAAAATACCCTACTCGTAAAGTGGGGATATTTTTTATCTAGACTATCCCATAGTGGTGTTGGATAGGTCGTTCAAATTTAGGGATCTTTTTGCGAAATATTAAGCATTAAAGTGCTAATTTTAGTTAGAACTAGCTTTTGGCCGCGGCTTCGCCCGCGTGGAGGTCGGAAATTATTCACAGAAAATTCAACCCCCCATTTCATCCTCTTAGGTGTGGAACTTCGAAAAACCCTTAGTGGATACCTACTCTTCACAAAGAACACACCTTCCAAATTTCATGTCTCTAGGACCAGCGGCTTAGGCTGTGCGTTGATATATCAGTCAGTCAGGACTTTGAATTTTATATAGGTCTAAGTATAAATACCAAGTTTCGAGATAATCGGACCGCGTGTTAAAACACTTTCATACTAATTTTGACACCCACCAATACCCCTTTCGGGGGTAGTTTAGAAAAACCAAAAATGTTAAACTTCATAATTTACCTAGATCAGTATTCTTGCCAAGTTTCAAGTTTATTAACCAAACAAATGAATAAGAGTTTTCATATACACTGTATTCCCGCTTTTCACTCCCACAGGGGTGGAATTTCGTAAAATCGTTTGGGGTATGTTCATTACTTGACTCAAAGATTATTTGTACGAATTTTTGAGTTAATCAAGCCACGCAGTAAAATCTTCCGATGTATAATTAACCCCCCTTTCACCCCGTCAGGTGTAGATTTTAGAAAAACCCTGATACACGTTATTCTTTATTTTTGGTCTTAAGTATAAATACAGCGTTTCGAGGTAATCGGACCGACACCGTTAAAATTCTTCCATACAAATTTTGACATCCCCCAATCCCCCTTTAAGGGGTAGTTTAGAAAAACTAAAAATGCTAAACTTCATAATTTACTTAGATAAGTATTCCTGCCAAGTTTCAACTTTATTAACTCAAGGAATAAGATTGTTCATACAAACTTTCATCCCCTATTTAACTGCCTTAGGGGTTGAATTTCAAAAAATCCTTCCTTATTCCTTGTATACATTGTTAAGGAAACCTCTGTGCAAAATTTCAGCTCTCTAGGTCCAAGGGTTTGGGCTGGGCGTTGATGAGTCAGTCAATCAGTCAGTCAGTCAGGACTTTTCTTTTTATTTATTTATATAGATAGATGAAGTGTCCACCAACCCTTCCAGCTAATTGGATGTTTTTGGATATGTGAAAAGATTCACAGCAGTAGTATGCATTATAACGAACTTATAAAGAAAACTATCAGCAACTTACATTTGCAGTTAGAATTTATGGGACATGTTTTTCAACTACTTAATTGTAGTTGATTTCTATAATTTTTAGGGTTCCGTACCTCAAAAGGAAAAAACAGAATAGGATCACTTCGTTGCCCGTCCGTCCGTCAATATGTCAAGAACTTTTTTTTCAGGAATGCGTGGAGGTATCAAGTTGAAATTAATATCAAATATAATTACCGGTTTTTTTTACTATTTAAATTACTATTCAAATCGTAGAGATCGTAGGGTACCTATTTCCTGGCAACGCAATAATAACTTCGGTGAACGGGATACAACTCCAACGACAGAGGAATAACTTTTCTTGAACAATTGTAAGACCGTCGGCGTCGTCGTTCAAAATTTAAAATACCTACGTTGGTATTGACTTTTATAAAGTTTAAAATAAGTGAAAACTCTTTAGCGACAATCTTTGCAGAATGGTTGGTAGCAGCTGGATTAGAGTACCAGGAATGAAGAAGGCTATAAGTAGTAGTTAACTACTGGAGTTGACTAATATGACCATGAAGTGCATGTAGTATAACAGTCTAGAAGTCAAATGACAGGCATAAGACACCTTATTTTAATTATCTTAGATACCCTAACAAAAACAGCTGTATTCTTTAGTCTAAATCAAGATTAATTACACAAAAACTGCTTCAAAGATGCTTATATTTCTCTGAATGATTGAAAAATTTTACAGAATCAAAAACATAATTTATGGACCGCTATATCAAATTCCTATAGTATTACTACTACTAAATTCTATTTATTTACTAATTAGATTTGAATAAACTGTACCACTGTACCTATCTAGATATCTTTATCTTAACTATAATGTAATAAAATAAAATTGTAAATAAACGTTTTTGTCTGCTGTTTGAAAGGTCAAGGAATTTAGCAAAAAGTTACAAACTCCCATTATAATTGTTTACCCATCTCGCGTTGAGCAGCAAACTAAACAATAGATGTTTGTAAGCATTTTGTAAGTATCAACTTTGCATAAATAATCGTTTTAACGAGTTAGATTACGCTGTTAACTTTGAGAAAAGTAATATATCAAAGACTAACTTTTCCCAAACGCCTGGAGTAATTAGCATTTTTCTTAGAAACGTTAGAAACTTCTTAGAAGTCTAAAGAATGGTTTCCACCAAACGGCTCACATCGCATCAGATCTGAAAGGATACCAACGGATGCGGCGAGAGCCGATCGGGCCCGGCAAAATGACGTACCTATACGATCGACTCCGTTACTCCGTACCGTCGCGTCGCGTTGCGAACCGTATCCGTTTCCGCCTAGTCAAACAGTTTCATTCCTACCGTGTTGACGTGTTCTAATTTTTGAAAATGGTTGAAGTTGACGTAGTATTGTTGGCATTAGAAGAAGAAAATAATCATAAAACACAGAAGAGGAAAAGAAAAATTTGGATTGATGATTTATGGCAAAAATCGGATACGACGACAGGCAGACGAGCCGATCGCGCGTCGCAGCATACTTTCGGTTACGATCGTGTGTCGCGAAAGACGCCCGTGGTCAAGCTGCTGTGCGCAGCTTGGTAATATAGGCTTTAAATACTGTGTACACAATTTGTTTTTCCGATGCGATGCGAGCCGTTTGGTGGAAATCATCCTATATATGGATGACGCATGTATACAATCCCCAGACACAGTAGGATATCTGCCGACCTAGACTTGTTGGAGCTGTCATTCCATCTGCACCCTACTTGCGTTACACACTATAAATCTCAATTTTAAGGATGTTGCTAATCCATTGTTTCATATGTTCGAAAAAATTGTCTGCTCAAGAACGTAAATAACGCAATGAATGTTGTCAAAATGAAATCCATTAACTACTGACAATGTGTTACGCAATTACCCCGCGGATGCTAGGGATCGACATTATTGATAGCTCACTTCGCCTAAGTTTACACAGTGAGATTTTTTCAGAATAACACTAGTGATGTAACTAAGTATATACTTACTGCAATGTAAATACTGCTTACTCCGTGCGCTATTGAACAAGTAGATCATGCTTCCATAGAGCCAAAAATGATCCTTCTGAATGTCTTGTAAACTCTTGTAACCGAAATAAATCATTTTGAACGTGAATGTACTCGACACGTGTACCTTTGTTTACCCGACTTTCTGAATCAGAATTCTGTAATAACCTATTATAATATTATAACATGGGACAAGCCAAGGGCGAACATACTCTAGACAAAATCATTGCGTGTAAGTTTACCACTTTCAAAGAAAAAATGTAAATAATTTTTATTAGTATGTTCATACTGATTGAAATTACGATTGCGTTTGTTTAGCTTTTATTAAATTCGCAGCTGGGTTTTGTTATAAGTGGGCACTCACTATTTTCAGAGCCTGGCTAATCGTTTTATTACGTAGGTACTTACTTTTGTAGGCTCTGTCCTGTGAATATTAATGAAAAAATGTTTTGCACTCAGCTACTTCATTAATTTTATGTTAACAATGATAGTTGTTTGGTTGTGTAAAAGTACCAAACAGCAACACTCAAACATAGAGTGCTCAAAACAAAAGAGGGGTGTCATGCTGAAATTCATGTGAAACCTTCATGTGTTATCAGAATAATACATTAATAAGTATTTTGTATTCACATTATACATATAATTCACTTTTGTTAGTGACTTTACACAATATATTTGGTCCATAAGAAAATACCAACTGAAAATACTATTCAAGTCGAAGGATTCTATTCTATTGTTTTAATGATTTTTGGAATTTAATTAATAAACTTAAGTTTTGAATAGGATATTATTGTAACAGAGCGTTAAACTTTGTAACAGGCCGTGTTATAATAATACACCTAATATGAAAAGTTGTTAGGTAGGTACTTAATTACAAAGTTATAATTTATAAAATTATAACCCTCATCAAGGCTATCAGTCTAAAATCTAAATAATCGTAATCGTTTACGGTCCCTTTTTAACATCTGCCTACTTAGTGTAATTTGTTTTATAGAATGTTTTAGAAAGTACTAAGCTGCTTAGCCTCATCTCCTCGTCTTCATCACCCTGCCCTGATACACCTTCATGTTAAGGTGCTGCCACACTGCTGTTTAAAAATGTTTAGGTACTAACATTACCTAACATGAAAACCTTTCTGATTTCTGAAAAGCTTTTTGATGAAATGTATTAGATCACAATGTTAGAAAATGTTTGTAAACATTTTATAACAGCTGTGTGGCAGCACCTTTATGTTTTCAACAGGAAACATATCAATAACATAACGTCCCATCAGGAGTTTCTCAGAAGCAATCCGGAGTTTGAATTCGTGCCCGGTTGATGACAATAAGCTTTCCCCTATTAAATAAGACTTAGGCATAACTGGCAAAATATGGGTGAGTATATTATATATACTATAGGTAGGTACGCCTCTGCTGAACACTTTAGGGATTATAGGCGTGATGTTAGATGAAATTGATGTTCAGATGACAAAGTTTAAATAGTGGATAAGACAGAGATTAAAACAGAAGAAGAACTATCAGGGGATCGAGGAGGTGGTGGGTGGAGGAGGGGTTCTCTCTTTTCATAGTAGGTACTTACTTATAAAACAAAGTCGCGGAAATTTCTGTACGCCCATAACTTCCGAATGACTGCCAAAATGGAATAATTATTTTTTTGTTGTGTTCGGTATTGCCAGGACAAGGTTTCTGTGAAAGAAAATTTCGGAAATTCGTTACAAAAAAAAATTGCACAAATATTATTTTTTAATCTGAATTGTCATTGGTCCAAGAATTAAAATGTATTTACCTTTAATTGTCCGTGGTCCCTCCCGGAACCAAACGGAAAAGACCCTGACTGGCGTTCGATTATTGCGGATTTATCAATGAACTAATGTATATTTCTCTATGCCAATAGTACTTTCTACTTACATACTAACTAAACTACAATTTGACATACGATAACACTACGATCAGTCTAAACATTATTTTGTGTTTATTTATTTTTTTATAGGCTGTTTAGCGGTTTTGCCAGTGCCTTTATTTACACCTGCGCGCGCATCGTTAACGCGGTGCGCGGAAAGACAATAAAAGTTTGTTTTGACGTCAATACGTTTTTAAAATTGCTTCCATAGTGGGAGGCAAGTAAAAAGAACCAAAGATAACAAAATCGGGGGATAAAGTTTGGTGTTGCAGCTTCATATTTATCATCTCCATCTTAAATTCAATTACACCACTGGATAGCTAAAGGATCAAAGAATTCACGCGTTTCATACATAGCACACAATATGTATCTTGTACTATTATAAAATATGAACGATGTCCAGTCACGAGCACTAATATGTCAACACTTGGCAACTTACAATTGCGATTATTTCGTGAAATAACGAATGCAACGTTAAAATACGACACTTTACACATACGTATGGGTTCGAAAATACTTTGTTCGTAATAACATAAAATTTCATTCAAAACTAAAGGAGAAAATCGTCTTTGAATAAAGTCAAGTGAATACATACTTTTGCTCGTGACTGTCCATCAGACAACTCTAGAACAGCAATATTATTGTTAACTTAGAAAAATACATGTAATCATACTTGACAATCCATTACATGGGCACAGGTCATCAATTACGAGGGTACACAGCAAACCCACAATACTAACACAATCATTTTCCAAGATGTTACGTAAGTAGGTACAGTCAGCAAAAGAGATAAGTATGCAGGATCGTCGGATATATTTAAAGTTTAGTAAGAAACCGATGGATGTTCTCGAATAAAATTTAACTTTACTAATAGAAAACAAACAGCTCATTTATCAAATTAAATTTCAGTCGACAACATCCATCGGTTTCTTACTAAACTTCAACTATCCGACGATCCTGCATACTTATCTCTTTTGTTGACTGTAGTTATAGTCAAGATGAGGTAGGTACGTACCTGAATATCAAGAAATAATAATATGCCATTATGCAAATACAGTAGATGTACTCGGGCAGAGATTATAATGTCAAAACTCACGTCATAGGTAAATACATAGTCAGTGAGATTCGTAATTATCATTCTACTACTACAGCAGAGTTGCTGTGTAATCGGTAAAAGGAGCGCATCTACAATTTTTCAAGATAAATGCAGGCAAAGTGTTGTATTATTAGCTTCTGCCCGTGACTTGATTCGCTTGGAATAGAATAGAGTACCCTTTTTTATGTACACCATATAAATTAGAATCAGATTTCATATAGAAATTTTACAAAGGGTGACACAATGGGCGGTCTTATCTCTCAGAGCTTTGTTAGCTTGGATGTCGTGAGTTACACAATATAGTAAAATACCAGCCACATTATTTTTAAATTATTCCACCTTCGACCCACATCGCATCGCATCGTGACGCATCGCATCGCCGGCCCGTGTTATACCTTCGTTTCGCTTAGCGTTCTTTCTAACTTTTTTTTGTTTTGCTCGGCTAAGGAAGGCTCGGTACGGTAGGAAGCGTGATGTTAAATAGCCTATTAACTTCCTCGAAAATTGGTCTATCAAATGCAAAAATATTTTTTTTTATCTGACTGGTAATTCCAGAGGTTAGCGCGTTAATAAACAAACAAACTATCCATATTATATTATTTATATATAGATTGATTGTGAAATAATACGAGCGAAATTTCAACAAAAGATGACACAACAAATTCAAGATGAAATTTGCCACTGCTTGGCTATCTATCTTGAGTCTAGACAAAGTATATGGGAAAACCGGTCCCCGGAGTCGCGAAACACAATATTGTACCTACATTAACATAATTATGCAATCCTTCTTTCATTGTCAGCTACGAGATGATGAGAAATAAATTGGAATTATTTTGAAAACTCGAACTTTGATAAAATATAGGTAGGGTAAAGGCACAGTAATTGACAAAAACTAGCTCATATGCCACGTGCCGTCAATATGATCACAAAATTGCCATCAACCTACGCTAGCATATTATTTTTATTCTTAATTATTATTTTATTTATTTAACCAATTATTTACACACATATATAAACTGACAGGAAAAAAAGAACAAAGAAATAGGTACAAAGATAATGCTTATTTCTAAAGACATCTCTTCCAGCATAGTATCTTCGTAGTCTCTTGGAATACCTAATATAGCACAATCTAGAGATCTCGTTATGCCACGCACAACTTTAGACTGGAGCGAATACAAAAGAGATTTATTTGGCATCTAGCTTACGCCTGCGGAATTGCCAAAAGGAAACGGTCCTACGCAGACAATCTCATTTTAAAATGGTGTCATTGGAGAAACGTAATAGAATCACTGATTCCATTTTCCTATATAAAATCCGCTCCGCTGCAAAATGTATTGTCCCCATTTACTAAACCAGTTCCAGTTAAGCTACGCTAGCTACCCTACCCTGCTGGACTCCCTCATGCTCCTATTGCTTCTTTGCACCCTCCACTTTGTAGAACAGTACTCTACGCAAGCTCGTTGTACAGACGCCAGCACATCAAGCTATTACTATCTGTCAAATTTCTTTAATACTTAGATTTTCAACTTTATTGCTAAAGCATAAGGGTCAATGTTGATTGGGATAATTTGACAGTTTCGGTTAGTTTGATGTGCTGGCGTCTGTACCTCTGCTCTGTAAGCTGTTGAACAGCTAATACAGCGATCTTGTTGACGTGCATTCATCAGCCAAGTTCAGAATACAAGTACAAGTACAGAATAGCTGTTAACATTGTCTAAATTTTATTTCCTTTTATTTTAAATCAAATCACATGTCATTTATTGAAACTAGGCTGAGAATCAGCACTTTTCGAACGTCAAAATTACAAAAGACAGTCCCCCAAAACGCAACAAGCTGCAAGTTACGCAAGACACTTGCGTTATTGGAATATTGACTTGCATCTTGCACGCAACCGTTATTGCAGCCTTTACTTACGTCACGAGCGTAAATATATTACTTATGAAACGCTCGGAAATAATAATTATCTGATTTCATGATTCTAAACTATCAAACGAGACGTGACGCCAAAATACAGGCTTGTCTCGTCAAATAGTTTTGGTGTTCCTTCGATGTCACATAATATTTGTGCTGTTTGTATAATTATGCCTTCCACAAATGATCACAATATGCCATTTTGCCGTCATCTTGATGACAGATATTAATCTTGGAATCAGACATTATTGCCGACCTGTCTTACTCGTGACTATAGAACAACGTCATAATTATGTGCGTGCAAGCAGCATGTAAAATGTAAATTTAGCGTTAAAACATTAATGAAGCATTAAAAATATATTACTAGCCATTTGATTAACGATCATTAATATCTAATTAGTTAACAATGTATTTAACAAAACCTGCAGTGGCGATATATCGGTTCATTTGGGACCGCAGTGTGTCAATAATTGTCGAGCGTTGACCATCAATAAAATTTGTGTCGGATATTCGGAATCAAAGTTGTCATCGTACTTATTTATCTGTCATCATCATGTACCAAAACAAGTACCACGAGTATGACGAATCTAGTGACAGTGATGACGAACTTCGGATCATTCGAGAGTACAGAAAAAAAAAACAGGTATTTATTTAACAATAGCTGTTTTCCGCGATTTCGCCCGCATGAATATGGGAAATTATCCAACGAGTATGTATTACTGGGATAAAAAGTCCAGCCTATGTTTTAATCCAGGTTATAAACTATGTGTGCCAAATTTCATCCAAATCCGTTTAACCGTTTTTGCGTGAGTGAGTAACAAACGTTCACATTTATAATAGGTATTAAGTAGTAGGATGTTCAAGAACAAACAGGCGATTTTATCCTGAGTACGGTAGTAGGGGTTAATAATTAATATTATCTTCATGAAAACTAAACGGAAAAGAGGGAATAAGTTTTCATAAACAAGCTTTTGTCCGCAACGTCCGTAATGAAGAAACAAAAGCTTTAATCAAAATTAGTGTAAAGTTACGTCAAAGCTACGTTTACTGAACACCCCTAGTGTTCCTGTTACGCTGACGTCGCCCGTCGGTCGCGTGCGGTCAGTAATACATAAATACAGTCAGTACCAACATACGCGCCGCTGACATCAGTGACGCAGTATAGTACTATATAGAACACAATGTATACCAGGGGTGGCCAACCGGTCGATCGCGACAATTAATCCAGTCGATCGTGGTAAGGCAAAAAATATTTCCAACTACAAACCTGATTTTGCTAATCTAGCGAAAGATGCTCAAACGCAGTTATAAATAAGTAGGTTACTAAGAATAATTTACAGTTTTATATTTTCCCTCTTAATAACATAAAAAATAAGTACTGCGTAATTGTGTACTGAACTATGCTATTTCATATAAGATTTTAAGAAGTATGTAATTGGTAGATCGCACAGGGTATCGTCAGTGAACAGTAGATCTTGGGTCTAACCACGTTGGCCACCCCTGATGTATATTCACTGACTGGACAGGTCCGCTCAATCTGTGTGGTTCTTTCCTCAAAAGACCATTTCAGACACTAATCTACATGGTCCTCAAAGATTATGTCCGGATTTTTTATATACACATTGACATTGATGAATTTTATTTAGACAATGACATGAATATTTACTTTGTAAGTAATTTTTTTTTTTTTTTAATTATTCTGAATGTGAGGACTATGTGGGTCATTTCTTTTTTTCCTTCTTAGTTTTAATCATGATCTGGCAGTTTGAGTATTTTATGCGGCCTACCCAAATGTCCTGTCTTTGGTATTGTTCGTCGAATCGTTGAGCTCCTCAAGTTCTGAGTTGAGCTGCACGATTTTTAACAAATGCGTGCACGGATTGGACAGGTCCGCTCAATCTGTGAACGTGAACGTTCAATCTTATACATTATAATTATTCTTGCAAAGTCTTAAAGTCGTCTTATTTCCACTACGCCTCTATAGTACCGTAGGGTTGCTCTACTTCATTAAGGGAAAATAGTCGATATCGATAAAATGGATTTTAACTTTATGAAAAATTACTCAAAATCATAGAAATAATATTTAATCAAAATCAATCAATTACAAAAAAAACATGTTTCCAGTTATTATTGATTTTTAAAATGAATTAATTTGGTATACCTAATTATGTTTTACGAATTAAAGTTTTAGGGTCTTGATTCATCATCATCATCATTTCAGCCGAAAGACGTCCACTGCTGGACAAAGCACCTCCGCGCCGACTTTTTGCAAAAGTCCGACTCTTTGTCAGGACTTTCCGAATTTCGAAATAACCTGTGACTAACTGTCACTCGTACACTAAAAACGGAACAAAACATTTTGACAAGTTACGGAAATGTGAGGAAAATTATAAAAAATCTAAAATACTTTTTTATTAACGTCAAATCTTTTCTATGGGATAAAGTAATAAGTGATTTATAACGTCCATTAGCCTGTTGGCAACACCGAAACAAGTTTGAAACTGAATAAATAAGACTTAACTTATCCATCGGGAACTGACAAGAACCGAACTTTACTCTCAGATCTTTTCTTATATATACAATACTAGCTGTGCCTTGTGACTTCGTTCGCGTGGGTGATGGAAGACAATAATGTGTACCTATCTCTAGGTAAGTATACCTACTTACCTAGAGATAGGTACACATCATTGTCTTCGTCTAATATGTTTTCTAAAATTAAAGTAGCGTACGTTACTCCTTATAAAATCAGCTACCTGCCAATGAATGTCCCGTTGAAATCGGTCCAACCGTTTCGGAGATTAACCGGAATAAACAGACAGACAGATTGACAGACAATTTTTTCTTTTTTTATATAAATTCTGTACTTATATACTTTCATAATAGGCATTCAGTAACTTTACAAACAGACACTTCAATTTTATTTATTTGTACATGTATAGAAAAGCTGTTCCATTGTTATTAATTAATGAATCAACAAAACAAAATAGACTCCTTCAATAATTAATTTTACTTTGCCGCTTTCTGTTCAACTTTTGTTAGGAAACATGTGAACCGTGCTAACTTACGCAACAAAACACGACGGCCACCACGTGAATCACGCAAATAATACGAGACTTGTGGTGAATAAAAATAAAGCCGACACAAAGTAGGTACTTGAACTAGCCAAAACTTACTGAATTTTGAATAACGAAAGCAGCATCTGATTCAACTGCATTACCTAGGCGTTATTTACCAGATAAAGTACTCCAGACCGAATTTCAGCCATGGAAGCCAATCTCTACACGGGACATATTATAGTGCACAAGTGTGTGCGCAGACACAGGTGCACTCAACTCAAGCTGCCCTCACTCTCATAGCCCGATGGGACGGCAATCCGACACGATCGGAGAGAGATCAGGCGTAGGACCAACGGCTAAAAACGTGCTTTCTGAGGCGCGAGGATACCACACCGCCAACTGCCAAAACTTCGGGCTGTTACTAAGAAATTCTTATTGGGAAAACTCAATAAAACCTTGCCCGACCTGGGAATTGAACCCAGGCCCCCACGCTCGGCCACAAAACCAACAGGTACAGTCAACAAAAGACATAAGTATGCAGGATCGTCAGATATAGATGAAGTTTTCAACTATATCCGACGATCCTGCATACTTGTGTCTTTTATTGACTGTACGTAGCAACAGGTACAGGTACTGTAGCACTTTGTGAGGAGTTAGTCTGGAAAAGTAATTAGGTCCAACCAAACTCGTTTTCGCCCTAGAGCAAACGTAGCTGTGTTTCGGTTTGAAGGATTCGGTAGCCAGAAAAAATTTATGAGTGCCTGTAATTGCACCGAATTACAGGCCTTCATTAGATGTTTCTGCCTTTGTCTCGGAGATGGTAAAATTGCTACACGCCTATGGTATTGTAAATGTCCATAGGTGGCTTGTTATATCATGATGGCCAAGTGCATAAGAGGAAATGCGGTCGGAGAGACTTTAAAAAAATCCTAAGTAAAAGTCATAATTCGAGGTTTGGCTCTAGCCTATTTCCTCCAATATAAAAGAAATTTCACTAACTGAATAAGAAGGATATATACTGTGTCTTTTGTTTTTCTTTTTTCAGTAATAGTTGTCAAATTTGTACACTAGGCCTCTCTTGACAGCGGTTTAATTCGGCATTTTTTGAGGGTTCCACTGCTTATGAAAATAATGTATCACCAAAAAGGAAGTAGTTAATATTTATTATTCTGAAAAAATCATTGCTTTATGGTCAATAACTAGAAAGAAAACAGGCGAGAGCGTTTCTATGGAGAAAAGGCCACCCGCATTTCCTCTTAAGGCCTCTCGTCTCATGCACGAGTTTGTGAGTTCAGATCCGGGCTAGTACCTACCCATGACTGACTTTACTCACTGACTTTTTCAATGCATAAGTACCTACTTTCTGAGTTTGTCTTGCATGGACATTACTGACATCGTTGAAGGAAAAACATCGTGAAGAAACCTTGATAAAAGCTTGAAATCGACAACCCGTCTTGAGCAAGCGTGGTGATAAATGCTCGTCTCTTCTCTGTATGAGAAGAAGCCTTTCTCTGTATGAAAAAAACAGTGGCACTCTGGGAGTACCGACAGAAGTGAAAACAAAACACAAACGGAATACTTTACCATCACTCACTGACATATAGGATATACATTAAAACCGAGTACATCCCGAGGACTGCCGAACACATCCGAAGCGGGTATTTATTTAATCGTCTTATAAACAAAACACGCGCGGTGTCGCTTACAGTAACAGTGCAGCAGTGGCGCGAGTTCAATAGTTTTTTCCCATTTCAAAAAATGCCCAACGCGCATAGAAGTTTTCAATTCAAAAAGGTTTTTATAACACAAACTCCTGTATCAAATTCCAGAAAATACATTATATGACCTCTAAAGTAACCCGACATGATTTGTGGCTCACGTGAGGTGACTTTGTAAGCAAGGTAAAATGGCCACAAAAAATATGACAGCACAACCCAAAGAAAATGGCGGTCCGTGCTCTTTTATTTACGACAAATGTGGTTTGTCGAGTGCCCATCAATATCTTTCAGACATGAAAATACGTATAATAATAGATAGCTGGTACTTAAATGAAATATTATTTGGAATAACATTGATTCCTTAATGGAATTTCTTACTCAGAACCTTTCCATTCATTCCACGTTAAAATAAACAGCTCAATGCAATGTATTGTACCTTCCTACTCTTGCGAAATCTCTTTAGAGTAGAGTTGACTGGGCTCAATTGAAACGTTTTCTGAGAAAATTGTTCGCTTGCCTTTCATTTTATACCCTATCTGTTTGGTAATGGGTTTTAATCGGAGGTAGATTATCTGGCTAAATAATATAACTAATATTTTTCAATAGACTCTGGGTCGGGATCATTTGAAACGAAATATAGGTATACAGGGCGTCCCACGGCTATGCCACATGGAGGGAAAATACCTTGAATATTGTAGATGGATCATTTTACTGAAAGAAGACATTATTTTAATTTAAAAAACAATTTAAACTGCATTCATAGATTTTTAAATAATTACATGGTTGAACCGGGAATCGAACCCGCTACACGAGAAAAAAAATTAGCCTGTAGCTTTATCATACCGATCGAAAGGCTTCATCATAAGGATTATTTTTTGCTAAATAACATAGTGTCAGAAATAAAAGGAAGACCATGAATTTTAACATTTTTAATACAAAATCGGGTCCTCTTAGTACATTTTTACGAAGAGCATTTGAATACGGAAAGGTATTTAGAAATACTTGAGATCTTAAGAAATGAGATAAATAGTCTTCCGGTTGCAGAACGAAACCTTACTTTTCAGCAAGATGGGGCGGGGCTCCGGCTCGTAACAGTCACAGAACAAGGGACTATCTCAATGAACACTTTCGTCCCTGGATCGGGACAAATAAGATGGCCGCCGAGATCCCCAGATCTAACCCCGTTAGATTTTTTTTTATAGGGTTAGGTATGTAAAAAAAATATTTTACAAGAACCAGTATGAAAATGTCCACGAGCTACAAACAGAACTTAGACGTAATATTCTAAATATCCACCACAACAAGATGAATAAATCGACAGAGAGTGAAATAATCAAAAGAGTGCGACTTTGTATTCAACAGTAAGTATGGGAGTTATGGGACTCACTTTGAGCATTTGATAAATTGATTAATTTTGTATTAAAAATGTTAAAATTCACGGTCTTCTATTTATTTCTGACACTATGTTATTTAGCAAAAAATTATCCTTATGATGAAGCCTTTCGATCGGTATGATAAAGCTACAGGATTATTTTTTTTTCTCGTGTAGCGGGTTCGATTCCCGTTTCAACCATGTAATTATTTAAAAATCTATGAATGCAGTTTAAATTGTTTTTTAAATTAAAATAATGTCTCCTTTCAGTAAAATGTTCCATCTGCAATATTCATGGTACTTTCCCTCCATGTGGCATAGCCGTGGGACGCCCTGTTTACGCTTAAAAAGGCATAAAATATTTTCTTTTTGTTTAAGTAAGTGTTTTAAGTCAGTGTTTTACGTAAGTGTTTAAGTATCATCATCATCTTGATCATCTTCATCATTCATCTTTATAAATTATTTAGAACTAGCTTCTGCCCGCGACTTCGTCCGCGTGAAATTTCACCCTCTCCCCATTTACCCCCTTAGAGGTTGAATTTCGAAAAATCCTTCCTTATTCCTTGTCTACATTATATAGGGAACCTTTGTGCAAAATTTCAGCTCTCTAGGTCCAAGGGTTTGGGCTGGGCGTTGATGAGTCAGTCAATCAGTCAGTCAGGACTTTTCTTTTTATTTATTTAAATATAGATAGATAGATAACGTATTCAGATCGCGAATATTGACGACTTATTTCGCATGTGAAAGGAAAAACTTGTAGATACCTACCTACCTAACTTTTTGGAAAGTTATTTTATGTTATTTGGGTATTTTTGTATGGTCTATTTAAATCATAGGTTCTCAACGTTGGCGATAACGCCCCCTCGGTTGAAACTTTCAGGGGGCAGTAGAAGACCCAGAGAAAATTATATTTCCTATCTTACGACTATATAAAATTACACGTTCAAATGAAATGAAAATGGCAGTTCAGTTTCAGATTCGCGTCATACGGTAAGTAAAAAAATTGGGGGCTCTAGAAAAAAATATATTCAAAAAACAAAGTTAAAGTATGAGAACCTTTGATAGGTATAAATAATTGAAACGGACGTTTAGCAGTAAAAAGGTACATTAATTTGTTAAACAGAGTTTATGGGGCACAAACTGCTAAACTAAATATAAAAAGACAGTTAAAACTTTTATGAGCGGGTCGGGACCGTGGCGTACGCACGGACTCGCAATCCTTCGTCCACCCCCGCCTGCTTAGGTACTAAGTCATTCCCGATTCATATCATGCGATTTGATACAATAGGTATTCTTACCCTGTAATTTATATCTGTAACCCTTTGTAAATCAGTCCATCCAAAAAGGTAAACATCCCCAAAAGGTATCCTCTAACTGTTAGAGGATACCTTTTGGGTATGTTTACCTTTGTAAATTGTGTTAGAGTCTAACACAATTTACCTAATATCAACATTAGCAAACAATTCAAAAGTTTAATACGAAATACCTGCCGCGGTCCAATCAGTTTGTTTGTTACAATTTGATATGGGAGGCGAATTGAAAAGAATGTTTTGGTATTTTAAAACAATTCAATCAACTCAGCCTATCGCGGTCCACCGCTGGACATTAGGCTTCTCCCAGGCTGCGCCACAATACTTTATCGTCCGCCTTCTGCATCCAGTCTATCCCAGTCACCCTTTTGACTTTTGAGGTCATCGGTCCATCTAGTTGGGGGACGTCCCACACTACGCTTGCCGATGCGCGGTCTCCACTCCAGCGGTGCTATTCTGTAAAAAGATCACCGTGATAACTTAGGTGAAGTGAGCTACAAGTAAGCTGTCATTCCACCTGATGATAGCGATTGACACGATTGACAGTTCACTTAAAGCTCACTTCACTTATGTTTTCACGGTGAGAATTTAACAGAAAAGCATTACTGGATTCGTCTGCTTCATCTTCCATCGGTCCTTCGACAGACATGGCCAGCCCACTGCCACTTCAGCTTGATTACTCTGCAAGCTATGTCGGTAACTTCGGGTTTTTTCCGGATAATTTAACTCCCGGTTTTATCCTTCAAAGAAACTCCGAGCGTATAATAGCCCGTTCCACAGCACGCTGAGCGACCTTAATTTTGTGGTCAAGCCTGACTGTCAGTGTCTACGTTTCGGTACCGTATGTCATAGGCTCATAACGGGCAGGACGCACTGATTGCAGACCTAGTCTTCAAATATTGCGGGATAGGCGACAAAAAACCTTTACCTAATTTTGAAACATTTGGCGATTACAATTGAAATAAAACATCAGCAGGGTTTTAGACCAATAACCTAATTGTGTTTAGAGTTGCTTTCTTAAAAACATTTACCCGACCGCCCGACATCGATTCAAACTCTTCCTTTAGAATTTAGAAACATAATAAGGAAATAGCATATAAAGTAGTTTTAAGACCTATTGTTATGAAAATTGTATGTTTAGATAACAAATCTATGGTATACATAGATGGGCATGCGTTCGCAACATTTCCATTTGTGTAACATAGTTTACAACCCCTGTTTTGTCATGTAGATGGTGACATTATTAGCGTTCATTGTTCCGCACTAAGCTTGTGATTTATGCAAGAACCACAAAGAATACGTGACTGCTCTAAGTATTACATGTGCATGCACACTCTTTCTTGTTCCCATAGACAATGGCTCACTTTATTATTTTCTGTTTACTCTTTGAAGTTTTGCTTCTCACGTACAGGAAATGAATTCATGGTGCCTTTGAAAGTCTGCCGTCATCCTAAAGAATAATGAAACATGTTTTTGTAGTTTGCTTTTTGCTTTAAATCAATAAGAAACTCATTTGAATAATTTGAAGCTACTTTAAATAAAAACGCAAGCAGCAATAATGGAACTGTTCAAATAAACACCTATTGTACATAAGTACATACATTACCTTTAATGAAGCGGGTCGACAAACAATAAAAATATGCAGATTTCATCTCAAGTTTACAACAGCTGCAGCTGGTCCATACCGCAGTGCACCATTCTCGGTCAGTCATACAAAACTCACAACTATGTACCTAAGTATACCACCTCTTATGACGTTTTAATATCATCATGATCCCAGTGCGAGAGAGAGACGGAGCAATACATGACTGATAGCGCCATCCCTTTTTCAGACTGGAATCATGATGACATTACCTACTTCATAATACGGCCCCTGAGCACTATACAACGCGATTCAATGCCACTTTTCAATAGACTAAACCAAATAATAAATGAACTGGATGCGTCATGCGGTCATGCCTCATTTGTTCGATTTATTCCGGTCTGATCCCCTGAGCCCCCCCCTCCACCCTCCCCCCTCCTCGATCCCCTGCTAGTTCGTCTTCTATTCATATTATTTTCCTGATAGAAGTTCCGATGTTATTTTAGTCATGAACAGATAAAACTCATGTCTCCTTCATTAGCTAGTCGAGTGGTTCTCTTATCAGAAACGCATAAATACCTGACTGGCATTATAACGGGGCAAAGCCCTTGGCCCATTAACTGTTCTTTACCGCCGCATTCCAAAACTTATTTGACACTAGCTTTTGGCCGCGACTTCGTCCGCGTGGAGATCGGAAATTATCCCTCGGAAACGTGCAATGGGAGAAAATCTATCGAATGTCCTAACCCAGGTCATGATCTATCCTTGTTCCAAATCCGTTCAGCATTTAAGGCGAGAAATGCTTTTACAGATAGACAGTCAGGTCAGATAGGTACACACTCGTAGGTATTTATAATATTAGTATGGAAAGAAGCCTAATAAAATATAATGCCATCAAGGAAATCCGAATTCCGTATCGGAAAATGATTTGTTGCTCAATAAATAAATAATAATAATAATTATTGTTTTATTTTGGCACAACATAGGAACCACTTTTGTTAGTACACACCTTCAATACTACAACTTATACACTAGAAACACTACAATAAACTCAATCAAAACTATTTATAAACTAGATAATCGCGTGTTAGCTGATTACGACTGTCAGTTAACAGGTGTTTTTAATTCCGTTGGTGTTTACGTTGGTGTGTTACAAACGGCAAACAGACAACAAAACCACGACCTTCTATTATTCGTCATTTGTGTAGTAATTTCTTGCTATAAATTCACATTTTATTAGCGGAAGTCAATCATTCCGTCTTCCGATTCAAGATACGACAAATAGGCTCAGGGCCCTATTTACTTACTATAAGCCCAGAGCGGGGTAAATGCCTAAAACACTAACAGTAGCCATAGCTTTCATATTGACAGTTCAACAACATTCATTGCGTTATTTACGTTGCTGAGTAGACTAATTTTTCGATCATGTGAAGCAATGGATTAGCAATATCCTTTGAAATAAGTCAGATTGCAGGTAGTATTTAGGTACTTTAAGCCAAGGCTCCAGCGGTCGGCTTAGCGCCAGTTGAAAATCCAACAGTGTGTTTTCTTGACGCGCTGGGATGCGCTCTGTTACTTAAGACCGAGAGTTGAAAATCAAACGCGCGAAAAAAAATCGTCGCGTCAAAAAATCTCCCGGGCGAACATGCTAACCGGGCTAACTGACAATGCGACATACTTATTAATGTCAAAAAATCACACAATTTTCACGACAAGTGTTGTTTCCTAAAACAGAGAATGTATGAAAGATACTCGTAAAACTGTCAAATTGTCGCCTGTCACCTGTCGCCTGACAGGCCCCAGCACTCTTAATTGCGTAACAGACTATCGATCCATTGCTTCATATATTTGAAAAAATTGTCTGCTCTACAACGTAAATAACGCAATGAATGTTATTGAACTGTCAAAATGAAAGCCATTCCTACTGTTAGTACCTATGTTACGCAACTATCCCGCTGGGTGTAATAAAGTGACAACTCAAAGCATCAAACATTGATACCTGATTTATTATAATGTTGGGTCCGAGCACTGCAGCTGGACACAAATAGGTCGCTAGAACGACCACAATAATAACCCATTTCCTCCAATTCAATACAAATTGCTTGACCCATTATCTAGCAAATACATTTCCTTTCTGCCAGATGCGGTAGAGATAAAACAAAGAAATTATACCGCCAAACGCAATCAAACTTGTTTCGATTTCAAAGTTTGGTCTGAAAAATTAACTCAGATGGCGTGCCGTGTGCTCTAAACTCTGCGGGCTGTTACAGCATAAGAAAATACAGAAAGCTCACAGGAATTAGATTGATGGACAAGAATGAGATTGACGCGATGTGTTAGTTTCAGCGGGTTAGCAACAGTTTCTGCGGGGTAACACACATAATTTGTCAATTTATCGAATTTTCTTTAAATTTAACAGTTCAGCCACATTCATTGCGTTATTAACGTTGTTAAGCAGATGGAATTTACCAAACCTATGAAGTATAAAGCAATGGATTAGAAATATCCTTCAGAACCCTCGGAATGTGATTGAAACTGTGTAATTAAGGGTCCAGGATAGTCTACGCCCGCTGCGATTGAGATTAGACGGTTCGTTATAATTGGGTTACTTATATGTAGAATAATTAGCAAGCACACTCGGTATCTAATTAGAAAACTAAATTACAAGATATTTTTGTTATGCAAATAAAAATTTCATCCTTCCCCTAAAAACCTATTTGCTCGTCGCCCCACGTCTTATTTCCCAACAAAATTTTACCAACGGTACAACCATGTAGTGGATTTTCTGTACCAATTTCTTCTACGGCCGTAGGTAGGTACCTATATCGTGCTCTCTCGATTACCTGCTCGTGCTCGTAGGAACCTCGGTACCTACTTACAGCGCCATGTCAGCTCCTCGCTGTATTGAATTTCTTACCGGAGCAGTTGCCAACTTTAACTACATGTACCTACTCCTAAAGGTGGACTTTATATGAAATTAGGTCGTGTAGTTCCTAAGTGTGTAATGACTAGCTGAACTGTTCGCTACTGAGATTTAATTAACTATTACGTAGAAGATGCTTGTTGCAGGTACAGTATTGGCATGTATTTAATCGAACATATAATAATTTCCGTTTTGCGCTACTAAAAATATTGAACCTCAAATAATTTCTATTTTCGGGACCTAAAAATATGAAATAGTCAACTTACTGTGACCAGCTTAGATATACTTACAGCTCGCCAGCCACTGCCGTGGCTCGGCTCGCTATGCTCGCTCAGCTCGCGCGCAGTTGGTCACAGTTCTAACCTAACCCAACCCGTTTTTAGGGGTGCCTTAGTTACTGTCACCAACTGTGAGAAAAAGGTCAGACAGATAGAAAGGGCTCAATTATTTACAAAAATACGTGAGTCATTAGAAGCGCAAAAATTTCTTAGACGTTCATAAATTTAAAAAAGTTTCCAAGATCAGTTAAATATTTTCCTAAAGTATTTCTGGAAATAAATATTCCGCTATATAACATTGTGTGAAAGGGTTTCGTTGTAACGAATTCAAATAAAGTAGTGTCATGACTGACTGGCTAACGGACAGACATCGCATTGTCAAAAAGATAAATGATTGGATATGTTCCTTCGAGGATGTAAAAGTTTTTGTTGTAGGTACTGGGTTAGATTCCCGGGTCGAGCAAAGTGATATTGGGTTTTTTTTGCCTCCTTTCTGCAACTGTTTCTATTGTTATACTCCTGCACACAGAACCTACTTAATTTATATACCATTGTATAGATAATTTAATGGAGAATAATTCTGTTCAAAAATTGATTTGATGTAGTAGAAACGAAAAAAAACATCAAAATATTTAAAAGAAAAATCTTGTCAATCAAGTATGAAACCTGAAAACATTGTAGCTAGCGAAAAAATCTAAGAATTGAGGAATCCTATTGACAATAGCTCTTTTATTCAAAGTAGTGTAATTATTCTTAATAAAAAACTAACTACTATAATATCTATGGTCTTATAAACGACCAAATGAGATTTTCCATTTTTTTTTTTCTATATTATCTATGTGTTTTGTGTAAATACACATAAATAAGTAAATAGGCAGGGTAAATATAACTGGCGAAATGTGGAAATAGGTACTCTACTCTAAGTACACCTCTGCCTAACCCTTTGGAGAAACTATTATATTTGTGTTATGTAAGCTGCGTTCGCGATTTATTTGCCGAAAATATAAACAAATATGAATTAATGGAAAAATAACTTTAATTCCTACACAATAAAGTTCAGTTTACGCTACAACTACAGCACGGTTGGCGCAGTGGTTAAGCGATTGACTGCTGCGCTGCGTGTCGCGGGTTCGATTCCCGCACGGAACAAATACATATTTGTATGACCTACAAGTAGTTGTTCCGGGTCTGGCTGTTTGTGTATGTGAGTTTAAATGTTTGTAAACGCACCCACAATACAGAAGAAAATTCGAAGTGTGGGGCAGCGTTTTTTAAAAAATAAAAAAAAACTTCAAACATTTTTATAACTTTTTCTATAGTGCTAGTCACTCTGAAATAAACTTAATTATCATCGAAATAAAGTTAATATTTGTTTAACTTGAAATAAGGTGGAGGTGTGCAGCACACTGCGCACTTTTACTATATGTACATAGGTAGGTATGGTAACGATTTCGAAAATTATTCACCAATTCTACCGGCGCGCATTAAAGCAGCCGATAAGATAGGCCGGCAATATCCGATAAAATATATGAGAGTAAATCAGCCGTGACATACGAGCAATATCGTGCCATCGTGTAAGCAGCCCAATAACTATGAATAAGTAAATATTATTAAAATATTTAAGGCCATTTTCCTTCCTCTTTTCACTGTAGAGGATTTTGTTCTCTTGAGTTGTCGTTTAAGTAAGCCTAAAGACAGCATCATAAAAAAATAAGCTTATAAAAACACAAACAAAAAAGTACTCGTTCCATCATAGACCTCATCCATCGATCTCTATGAGGCGTGACGTCAGGAGCAAGCCATTTAGTGTAGTCACGCAGCTTAAAATCAGCTTTTATTGTGTGAACTTCACAGACGTGACACGACAAAACAAAAGAAAACCGATTTTCTCAGGTCATACTTCAAGAAACAACACAATCAGCGGTCGTTGAACCCCAAAAAAAACATCAAATCTTTTTTCGATCTTCTTTGTTTTTATTTTATCGCGTTTAGATAATCGAAAGCGATCACGTCTGCAGAGTTTTGCTAGCTTTAATTCATCCCGGTATTTAAACTACATTTACCTAACATAATTTCACTCATAACTCGGTCTAGAAGGGAAGGGAAACGTAAATTGGAGCGCAATTTCATGGGCTATTAGCTTTAACATCATATTTATAACATACCAAAGCCTGCTATCAGCGGCTATCGTTGATAAACGCTTACCAACGCAAATGATAAGTAGCCTTAAGTACAAACAGGACGCTGGAAAGTTTCGACACTCGCCCAAATCCTGCTGTATGGAGAGATTAAATTGTATCTACTGAATTACCTTTATACTGTTATTTGGTACCTACCACTAGTTTAAAAGGCCTTATTACTGAACAAGGTTTATGTTTAGGCCAAGGATTAAACCATCGAGCGATTTTTCCATTTAGAACTTCATTCTGACAAAGCTTAAGTTCGAATTACAAAAATTGATGTTAAAACCGAGTCGAAGTTGTCAGTTTCGTATTAAGAATTTCACCTTGCTCGGAACAAAGTTCAAATTACAATAACATTCTCAAATGATAAGTGGCCGTTAGTTCATACTTCATACAGCTAAGACGCTGGAAAGTTTCAAAACTAGCCCAAATCCTGCTGTATGGAGAGATTAACGTGTATCTGCTGGATTAACTTTATAGCGTTATTAGTACGTTTAAAGGGTTTAAAAATTACATAACAGTATAAAGTTTCGCTGAATCGAAATAATATGGAATAGTGTAAGAATAACTTGCATGCTTCTTCCACCAATTAAAACAAGTGGTGTCGGACACCCGCGGGGTACTCGCGTAACACACTATTAATCACAATCTGAATCATTTTGTAGAATATTGCTAATCCATTGCTTCATTTCGAAAAATTAGTCTGCTCAGCAACCTAAACGACGCAATTAATGTTGTTGAACTGTCAAAATGAAACCCGTTGCTACTGGTATGTGTTACACGGGAACCTGCCGTTTTGCCGAAAAGATTTTGCCAAATTTTCACTACCCAAACAAATGTTAGCAAACTTTTTTTATGCCAATGCAATGTTTGGAATGATTTTAGTACGCACATTTTCATTCGGTCAAATTTTTACTTCACAAAATATTATCAAGGATAATGTCATTTAGGCATTTGGTCTTTAATCAAATGATTTATTACAGCAAACAATCTTTAGACAATAAACATTTAGTGAAATGATTGGTTATGAAAAAAGATATTCGTCGACCGTAGGTTCAATTGAGGCCGACAAAGTTTTTTTTTCGGACTAAATCGCCTATAACTTTTTTTGTTATTAACCTTTTTCGGATCTGATTTCACACATAATCTTGTATTTTAGTGTTCTATCTACCTGTGTAACATTTATTTAAATAAGTTAGCTATTTAAGTAAAATAGACGTCCCTTACACCAACGTATTTTGTTAGTAATGTCCCTTACTGACCAAGTATCTTGTAGTCCTGTCCCTTACATAAAATTGATCTCTACGTTGGATCCAATCTATAATGAAAAATTTGTGTAAAGGTCTTGTTGAAAAAATGTATGAAGAATAATTCGTTGATTGGGAAGACCCTTACCTTATGTGAAGTGGATTGGCGGCGGTAATTACACCATTTCAAGTTGCTATATTGCATAGTTTTTCAGATACATTGTTGTTATGGGGCTGATTCGAAATTTGGATCCAAAAATCAGTAGGGTAAGGGACATTTTTTTTAAGCTAGAATTTTTTCATATACACCATTCGAAAGAGCGCAAAATTCTGAACAAAACTGTATACTCAACTCATTTTGCGTATTTTGTCCCTTACCTCAATTGAACCTACGGTCGACGATATATTAGTTAGACAAAAATTTTTTTTTTTTTGGGAATTACATGGTTTTACTTACATAATTAATTTTTTAATTACATTGCATGGTTGCGGTCGGTCGATAGGCGACGTAGGATGCAAGAGAGAGCGAAGGACACCCCGAGGTTCGGTTTTGTTAGGATGCTTTTCACAGGAATAGGAGCTCCGTTGACATTGGATGCAAGAGCGAGCGAATGAGAATACAATAGTACATTATGATACATGTGTGCTATGTTGATCATTATGCACGAGGCGATATTATCGCGCGAGCCGCAGGCGAGAGCGATAAGAAAGCCGAGTGTATATTGATTAATGCACACGCGTTTCATACGACGTTTTTCAACACACTTGCGAGGAAAAAAAACAGACTTGTATTGTTAAATATTAACTTGTATGGAAAATGGCGCGCTGGTTTTGTTTTCCCGCGCTCCTTGCTAGCCAGCACAAGCGATGCGCGCGCAACATTGACTCATTTTAAATATATTAATCTATGGTACAGACAAAACCGATACAGCCTATAGAAAAAATATAATAAACACAAACCTGAAAATTGCAAAAAACCTAAGAATTTCGCGGTCTACCACTGCGCATTCACCTTAAATTGTCTGTGGTCCCCTGCGAGTTCATTTTGCGACCAAGGACAATATCTACAGACTATTTAAAAAAAATTGAAATATAGCCCGCGGATTTTTTCTTTCGGCATGAAGTCTCTTTGGGCGCTTTCCGAATTAGCTATAATCGCTCACATCACAGCGCTCACATCATCTCCATGGACGTAATATTACGTCCATGCATCATCTCACATGCGTTCCGATTTAGATATTACTATTATGACTGCTGAGAGCTGGCAACAATTCGGAACACTCGTGAACGCGCTCACATGACAGTGCTTACACAATGTAAAAAAGATATTATTACAGTATTTCTTTGTATAAACACCACATTTCTTCTTCAGTTCTTCTTCTTTGGTTAGGTGGCGACTGTCAGCCAGAAGCACAATTTCAAAAATGCCACGTTAGTTTAATTTAAAGATGATGCAACTCAAAACAAAACACACACTGACACAACCTCATACACACACTGTCATTTTTGACAGCGCTCACGGTGATAATATTCTAGGGCATGGTCGGCATTATCGCAAGATGGCGAATGTCATGACGTCATCTATGACGATTCACGGGACATCGTTATCGTTATCGCGCTCACGCTAATTCGGTTATTTCCCAATTCGGAACACATCGATTATTTCCCAATTCGGAACGCAGGGTTTGATGAGATTAAAAAAGCGCGCGTCTCCGACTAGTAAATAGTTATCTGTGGTATTACAGAACATGTGGATTAAAGTAAAGAAAAAGCACGCGTTCGTAATACACTCCATTATGGACCTTAAAGCGGTTCAATAAGAGCCACTTTACGAGCAAGTGTGTTGAAATAGTACATTATGATACATGTGTGCTATGTTGATCATTATGCACGAGGCGATATTATCGCGCGAGCCGCAGGCGAGAGCGATAAGAAAGCCGAGTGTATATTGATTAATGCACACGCGTTTCATACGACGTTTTTCAACACACTTGCGAGGAAAAAAAACAGACTTGTATTGTTAAATATTAACTTGTATGGAAAATGGCGCGCTGGTTTTGTTTTCCCGCGCGCCGTGCTAGCCAGCACTAGCTATGCGCGCGCAACATTGACTCATTTTAAATATATTAATCTATGGCACAGACAAAACCGATACAGCCTATAGAAAAAATATAATAAACACAAACCTGAAAATTGCAAAAAACCTAAGAATTTCGCGGTCTACCACTGCGCATTCACCTTAAATTGTCTGTGGTCCCCTGCGAGTTCATTTTGCGACCAAGGACAATACAGACTATTTAAAAAAAAAATGAAATATAGCCCGCGGATTTTTTCTTTCGGCATGAAGTCTCTTTGGGCGCTTTCCGAATTAGCTATAATCGCTCACATCACAGCGCTCACATCATCTCCATGGACGTAATATTACGTCCATGCATCATCTCACATGCGTTCCGATTTAGATATTACTATTATGACTGCTGAGAGCTGGCAACAATTCGGAACACTCGTGAACGCGCTCACATGACAGTGCTTACACAATGTAAAAAAGATATTATTACAGTATTTCTTTGTATAAACACCACATTTCTTCTTCAGTTCTTCTTCTTTGGTTAGGTGGCGACTGTCAGCCAGAAGCACAATTTCAAAAATGCCACGTTAGTTTAATTTAAAGATGATGCAACTCAAAACAAAACACACACTGACACAACCTCATACACACACTGTCATTTTTGACACCGCTCACGGTGATATTATTCTAGGGCATGGTCGGCATTATCGCAAGATGGCGAATGTCATGACGTCATCTATGACGATTCACGGGACATCGTTATCGTTATCGCGCTCACGCTAATTCGGTTATTTCCCAATTCGGAACACATCGACTATTTCCCAATTCGGAACGCAGGGTTTGATGAGATTAAAAAAGCGCGCGTCTCCGACTAGTAAATAGTTATCTGTGGTATTACAGAACATGTGGATTAAAGTAAAGAAAAAGCACGCGTTCGTAATACACTCCATTATGGACCTTAAAGCGGTTCAATAAGAGCCACTTTACGAGCAAGTGTGTTGAAAATACCTTTACCTCATATCATATTAAACAGGGTCAATTGAAATCATAGGCAGACAGAAATAGGAGCCCCGACGACGCGACGGTACTAAATATTTGGCTAATTTTATTTTGCGTAAAATTTGTTATACCAACATATATATAACATATATTTGATTTATTTACATTAAAATTGGTAAAAGTACTAGTTGATAAGCAAGTTATTGTTTAAACGTTCACTTGCCAAACATTAGGTTTGCGTTAAATTTTTTTGTGAAAAGTTTATTTGCTAAGTATCTAATGATTTGGCAAATGAAATTGTGCGGAAAATTGTTTGGGAAGTGATAATTTTTCAATATCTTTTTGATGAAACAAGGGAGACCCTGTGTTCCACAATTACCCCGCAGGCTTTTTCAATAAATAGAAAAAGTATAAAACGCATTTTAACTAAGTACCTAAGTAGACAGTAGAACCGTATATGAATGATATTACACAGTTTCCCAAACATTTCCACTTACAGGGCTTTAAACTTCGAAACGTAACCATTTACAGTAAAACGTTGAAGGGCTGTTTTCATCCCTCATACTCGTACGATACACACACACATACAACATACCATACGCATGGCGCGCATGGCTGCATTCTCATACGATTAATATAATTGTAAACTTAAAGCCAATATTTGTATTAAGTTTATTACCTACTGTATCATAAAAGCAGTGGCGGCCCAGTACAGTGGTAACGGCCGCGACTTACGAGTTGTAGGTTGTAGATTCGAACCCAGACTAGCGCTTTACTTAGTTACTTATTTCACCGTTTTGAGAGTAGTGGTGATGAGATAATTTACGCTTTTATGCTTTCAAAACGGTAAAGGAAAACATCGTAAGGAAACCGACACGTTCGAGAACCAAAAATTAGAATACATGTGACATCTACCAAGCCGTACTAGGCCTGCGTGATGGATTACGGCCCACTCCCTCTCACCGAGAGGAGGCCTGTGTCCCAGCAGTGGGAACATTATAGGCTGATTATGCTTACCTGTATGAATATTTAAGTTACTAATTTCTACGCGAAAATATAGGGTTATTGGTAAAACATTAACAACCTCTCTCTCAACTATGTAGGTATATTACTAACATCATAAACAACAACTTTTGTTCTACTTATGACTTTTATTAACTCAATGACTTTATTAGATTTTCCGTTACGATTTCTATGCGAAGCAAAAGAAGTAAACAAACTGCCGTATCTAGTACATTTTTATTAATTTAGCGGAGGGGAACGAGGGTTGGATGAATTAAAAATCTTAAAGGTTTGTTTTTGGTAAATGTATTATGTTTTGTAAAAAGTCAAAGAACAAATGTTGTTGTTTATGATGTTAGTAATCCAGTCCTGCAAAAGGTTGTTAGTGTTTTACCAATAACCCTGTATATAAAATTCTGGTCACGTTTGCCGCGAACCCTCAAAAACCAATAACATAAAGTAAACGAATGGCTGAAACGGGCATAGTAAAGTAACGAAAACAGCATTAGGTCCGCGAGAGGTTTGTGGAAGCACTTCCCTGTGTGTAGGTACACGAGGTTAAATACCGCAACTGTCGTACGCTAAGTATCGTGATATTGCCGGTCATTTGAATAATATCTACCCGAAATAGGGTTAATTAAGTTTGAACGTGCGAAATAAACGAATTGGTGAACTGTTTTATTGTTATTGATACAGTTTGAAGATACTTAGCGTCCCCGTAGGTGACCTTATTGGTGATGTTCTTTAGAAAAGTCAGGTGCGTAGTACTCACAACTGGTGTGCGTGTATGACTATGGGGGCTAAAAAAGCCACTTTGAAAGAATCATAAAAACATAACATTATGAATCATAATGGACTGTTAACTGTTGTTATTCCTTTCAAATCCTTGAAGGAGAAGGATTTTGGTGAAGGGTTTTTCAGTTATTTTTTTGTCTGTGCTAAAATACCAATCAATCCAAATCCAATCCCAATCTCTTTGATTATACCCGTAGTGCAGCGAAAAAAAGAAAAACACAGACTGTCTTCGCCATAATATAATTCATAATGTTATCCTTTTATGATTCTGCCAAAGTGGCCTGTTTAGGCCCCTAGATCTATGAAAGTAAACGAAGCCAAATAATTATGTAAGGATCGTAGCAGGTGCCGTTCTGTAGTTTCTGCCAACCCCACGGGAAGAAGCCGTGAGTTGTATGTATGTAAAGTCTATTCAAATTTATGTTTCAAATTGATGTTATTTCAAGTTAAACAAATATCAACTTTATTTGAATGAACATTACGTTGATTTCAGAGTGACCAGCACCATTGAAAAAGTTATAAAAATTATTGAAGTTGTAGCGTATACTGAACTTTATTGTGTAAGAATTAAAGTAATGTTTGCATAAACTCATATTTGTTTACATTTTTGGCAACTAAATCGCGAACGGAGATTAGGTACATATTTGTGTGTTCCTGAAAGTAACTAATCTAATATTTAAAGCAATAGCGATAAACCAACATATATTTAAAAAAAACTAGGTTGCCATTAAAAAGAAAAAGAACTGTTTATAGAAAATTCCTAAACAACGGCACGTGTTCAAAGAACCTAATGATGGATGCGTATCCCGCCCATTGAAGTGATAAAACCCCTTTACCCTAAAATTACTGACACAGAAACATAAAAGCGGCCTATAAATTATGCATTGGATGGCTTCACGAAACCAATTTTTTATAGAATAGAATAGAATAGAATAGAATGCATTTTTTTGCCTGTGGTTGCTTGCTTCAATAAATTAAGGCCTCCAGAAAGGGCTTAAAACACTTAAAAACTAAGCAACTACACGCTAAGGGCAGGGAAAGACGGCTGTCGGGACTTGTGCTTTCTAAGAGTACTGGTGGCTTTACTACTCTCCTGTAGGAGGGTCATGGTAAGGGTATGCCTCGGTCGGCGAATCCTACTTATGCGGGAGGGAGTGTATCGGGCGGTCGCCTAAATCAGGGGACGCAACCATTAGTGTCATGTCGGAAAAATATATATACAAACAAAAAACATTAAGGGGGAAGCTCTAAGGTGGCCCGCGAAATTCAAATTTTCTTAATAAGGGTTAGTTTTAGCACGTCACTCACGTAGTTAATTTCACTGGTAATGAGATATTCTCTTCAGGGTTTCTTTAAATGTCAAGTATCGTTTTACCCTCTTACTAATAAACGTACCTATATGAATAGTTACACACCGATTTCTCTCTTCCAGTCGTCAGTAATTTGACTTTCGAAAGAAGAAGACAAAGCGTTGTGTAACTATACAGACGCTATACAACGTTTACCTTACCTATTAGTAAGGGGTTTAGGTTGGGTTTAGGTAATAGGTAATACGAGCTGATGTCCGCCACTCCACGTCAATGCGCGTATTTTGCGTACGAAGGAAATTCGAGATGAAAACTTTGTTATTAGATTGTTACCTGAAACAGATAAACTAGTTTAGCATGTACGAAATAACATATTTGCTAGACTCGTAAGTCATCTTAACATACATTTAAATAAGGCTAACGAAATTGGGTGTAATAAACGTAATTTTACGTGTACATTAAATGTAAAGCTTTAATAACTACATTACTAGCTTCTGGCCGCCACTTCGTCCGCGTGAAATTTCTTGTTCTGTCGACACACCCCGTCACATCGCATCACTAGCCCGCACTATCCCTTAGTTTTAGCTCTCTGACTTTTCTTCTTTTTGCTCGGCTCCTAATGGTCATAGCGTGATGTTAAAGCCCAAAAAGCCTTCCTCAAAAATAGGGCTAACGAACGCAAAAAGAATTATCCAAATTCGACCGGTAGTTTCAGCTATAAGCGCGTTAAAACAAACACACTCTTCAGCTTTATTATTAGTGTAGAGTGTAGCTAAACTCGTAGATAGGGCCATAAAAGGCACTTTTGAACGTCAAAATTTACAAAAAAAAATAGATTTGATCCTAATCGCCCCATCCAAAAGGTACTTTCGTTTCGTAGGGATCTGCATTCGTTATCATTTTGAGTTTCGGGCTGTTTTCAGCACTCTGTCATTAATGGACAGTTCTTTTTCCACGATGATGTTTGTGGAAAGCCTATTTGGCATCTTTATAGGCATGGTCATATCAATTTCGTCGACGTATTAATAAAGGCTGTTAGGAAACGGCGCAGCGGGGGTTCCATCGGACCACATAATCGACCATCAACCGTAACTAATCCAATAAAATAACAAGTGAAGGTCACAGTACTTTATCTTTATTATATTGTTTTAGGTTTGCTGTCTTTCACCTATAAGTAGAGGAATAGCCGTTGAGTGTTGAAAGTTGAGTGTAAAAAGGCCCGGTATCCACCAAAGCGGAAAGGAGAGGATATGTCTCATTTTTCTATAGAATTTCGTGCCGCTTGCCCGCTTGCTCGCACGAAATTCTATAGAAAAATGAGACATATCCTCTCCTCTCCGCTTTGGTGGATACCGGGCCTTATTCCTAAAGAATAATTGTCTCCTAAACTCTAACTGCTGTTTTTACACTCAACTTTCTTCCACAATTCAACTCAAAGTTCCAGAATAAAAACTAGCGTTCCTAAGTTCTAGAAATTCGTTTAAGCCTGCCATTTCTTTTTACAGTTGATTTGAATGAATATCTGTTAGTGTTTCCTCAAGTGATCTAATTTGGTATTCCGGTGCCATCAGATGTACCAGCGTAGCATTGAGCGGTTGTATTAGCATGGCCGATGGCGCTTCCGTCACGGTCGTCCGCCGCTGTACTTACACCATCAGGTCCTGGCTGGCATTGTAATCGATACTTTTTATCTAAGTTTTAAAAGGTTAGACTGGGTTTTTATTAGCCCTAAGTTTTGGTTTTAGACTACCTAGGGGAACTAATTCACGTTATCAGATGAACTGCATTGCAACCTCAATTCAAAAAATGATCTATCTAAGTATGTGCAAAATTTCATCCAAAACCATGCGTGATTGAGTAAAATAACAACACTATTATTATACTTTCGAATTACTGAGAATAACGCCCTGTTATCAGCACACGTGAGGACTGGCTGCGTCAGCTAAAGGTATGCGCGATGCTGAAATTTGGGCCAAACAAAAAAAAAAAAATATAATATTTTTCGTGTTATTTTTGCCATCGACAATAGAAAAAATTAAAATAAGAAAAAGTTTTTAAAAACAAGCTTTTATTTGATCTATTCCCATCCAATACCAAGAGCTAATACCATTTGGTATTAGTTTATTTCCGAATTTATTTTCTATTCCCAACGAGTACCACATTTTAAAACCAATACCAAAACAAGTTTGAAGAAATAAGGTACAGTCAGTATGCACTACCCGCCGCAGGCAGGACAAGGAGTAGGTAATAGTGTTCTGTGTGAGGCAGGGAAATGTACTGAACTGAGTTGAGAACTGAGAACAAGACTTATTTTGCACTCAACTCTGATTGGTTGCTACGAATTACAAAACAATAGACAAAAATCGACCCTTTTTCGCAGGTAAAGAGAAATGATTCATTTGAACTAAGTACTTATTTGTTAGTGTGGAAAGTTTTAGACTTTTAGCATTCAATTACGATAGTATAGTATGTAAATGTTAGAAAATAAAATAAAACTTTGTGTAGCTGAGTGTACAAAGGCACTTTTTGGTATTCCTTAGTAATAGATTTTTTATATAAAAAATGTGGTACTCGTTGGGAATAGAAAATAAATTCGGAAATAAACTAATACCAAACGGTATTATCTCTTGGTATTGGATGGGAATAGATCTTTTATTTAAATAAAAACGTAACCTAAAAAAGAAAGAATAACGCAAACTAAAAATACACTGATAATGTGTAGTAGGTACCTACACCTGTTTAACGGGATACCGTACATCAGTGCCTCAAGCTTTTAAAATGTTTAAAAGTATGTATATTTAGTAAAAACCTTGTAATAATAATAATAAAAAGCTTGTAAAAAGAAGAACTGCGAATAATTTTGATTATTTTTATAATCTGCATTTTCGGTACAATGTTTTACATTAGAGGAAATATAGGTAGGTACATATAGCGGTGTCTCTTAAGTAGTTAATGAACGGCTCTACATGCTAATGTTATATTATCAGCGTCAGATAAGCCAAACAAGTAACCGATCGCACACATAATTGACATTGAAATCGATATGAACCCCGCTTTATTGGCATTTCACACTTCGTTGCATTGCATGTAGGTAGGTATCTATGTACCCATCTAGATAATAGGACTTAATTCCGTCATGGTTTTATTTATACACTTTTTTGTTTTTGTATGCTTAGAACATAGGTTGAACCGGTTAAATGCCGCAGGAAATTACAGAAACAATTAAAAAGCCATTGTGTCTCGCGTGTATCCACGTTATACGAAGGGTTATTTCGAGGTATTCCACTCAAAGCACTGCGTCTACGGGAGTTTCAACATCAACCTTTTTTTTTTTTTATCTCGCACGTAAGTACACACGGCTACGCATCAAGCTGTAGCAGTATCTACAACGCCCACGAATATCAACAACGCCACATGTCAGACTGACATCACACAAAATTCTCGCCGTCCGGTAAGGACCAGGCCCGGGTCGACGGCGCGTTGTGTTCCACGCGCGCCTCAAGGAGATGTCAGCACCAACTGACGGGGTCCGCTAGGGCCGATGCCCGCCGGGGTCGCGGGTTGTTCGAAAGAGATACCGTGGCCCCTGGCACAGGCAACTGAAGGAACACGGGTGGGTTTTAGTCAGTAAGAGTCTGAAACTCCCTTCCGCTCCGCCCAGAGCGGGAGGGGTCATTTGATGATATCCCACCCAAAAAATAAAAGGGGGTGGTCCCATAGTAAAAGTTGTACAATGACCTCTTAAGAGGTTAATGTTTTACCAATATCCCCGTATAATAAAATACCCCACTTTCAGTGAAACTGATACCATACAATAAAGCAGTAAAAAAATGTGAAGAGGTACTTGAACAAAAGAACGTTCCTTTGACAGGCGTCCATAATACAGGTAAGTACCTAAGTTGAAGTCAAGCTCAAGGTAACCTCTCAAAAATCATTCGTTGTTTTGAACTCTCCTACCAACCGAAGTTCAATTAATTAAAGTCCACTGTACGATGTAAATGTTAATACCTTGAATAAATTTAATAATCGTTGTAACTTCTAAATAATATTCAAAGATACTAAAACGCAAGTTATGGCTCAAAAGACAAAATTTTAAAAAATATATTGTTCGTTGTAACTTTCGGCCCTTCGGACATTCTTGTAACTGTTCACTTTCGTCCGCGCGAACATACTGTTCGTTCGATAAGTGTGTACGCGACACACGAGCGCAATTTTTTACGCGCCCGCTTCGCGTACGCATCGCTCCCTCTTTAGAAAAACATTGGAATTAAATGCTTCTCTTTTGAGGTAGCGAGGAGTACGCGACGCGCGCGCGAATAAAATCGCGCTCGATGTGAACGCGCCCTAACACTCTCGTCCGCCGGGTCATTTGGGTGGTTAAGTAAAATGTTTAGGCTTTACAAAAAAAAAAAAACAGAGAGACAGAGAGAGAGGCAGAGGCTCGCACAGATGGATTCCATGCCATCATGCGAAAGAAAGCGGCCTCCTTACTACAGCGCCTGCATGGTAGTAACAACAGCATTCTAATAAAAAAATAAATTAAAAATTTAAAAACCCCCGACACAAAATAATAAAAAAATTAAGGTATCCCTACAAAAAGCATGAAATAAAATTTTATTTAAATAGAAATTCATATGGAAGTCGGGGGACCGTTCTGTGGAACACCTTCTATTCTAAGAGGTCTCCCAACTTCCATATGAATTTATATTTAAATAAAATTTTATTTCATGCTTTTTGTAGGGATACCTTAATTTTTTTATTATTTTGTGTCGGGGGTTTTTAAATTTTTAATTTATTTTTTTATTAGAATGCTTTTTGTAGTGATTCCTTATTTTTTTCATTATTACCCGACTGCGGCGAAGCCCAAAAGGAGGGTTATGTGTTTGACCTGTATGTATGTAGGTAATTAGGTATGTCCGTTTCTTTGTTCCCTCGTAACTTCTAAACGAATGAACGGATTTGGATAAATTATACGTCTTTAGATTTGTCTTGGTAGCGCAAGTGTCACTGGCTACATTAAAATCAAAAACAAAGTAAAATGGCGGATTTAGGGTGCCATATTGTGGAGTTCGAATTTTTTTTTTCTTCTAATACCATCGAGTGAAATATCAAAATTAAGGGTTTTAAACGGTGATTACAAAAATATATACAACTTATATGGTTAAAAGTAATTCGAAGTGACAAATCGTAAAAAACACGTTAAATAAAATAATTATTTCTTGTTCCCTGTTGAGTGACTTTACGGGTCAGCTAATAATTAATACATAAGTAAATCGTCTGCAAAATCTTTCAAATTTGTAAACTAAAAAGCTGGACATAAAAAACAATTAAAAAAACTAAAAAACCCGACTGCGGTAAAAAAAAATAGTTTAAAAAAACTGAAAAGCTAAAAACAAGGCCATTTTAAATTAAATAAAAGTTGGAAGCCGGCGGGACCCATTTGAGTTTGAAAATATAATAAAAAAATGGTACCTATGGGTCCCGCCTGCTTCCAACTTTTATTTAAAATGGCCTTGTTTTTAGCTTTTCCGTTTTTTTTATTTTTTTTACCGCAGTCGGGTTTTTTAGTTTTTTTTATTTTGCTTTTTTTATCTTTCTAATGTGACAAATAAATCAGTGCCTGTCGATTTATCACATATTATTATCTTGAAGGCTGAAAAATAATTTTCAAGTTTTTAGTTTTTATTTCGTTAGTTAATATCCCTTTCAATAAAGTGTACATTATTCTACTGGTCAAGCCCTTTTATTTGATACCTACATATATTGAAGGAGTTGTGAAAAAAAATGTAATTCGCCATTTTGTGGTGGCGGCCATCTTGTATTTGAAATTTATCATAGTGTAGGTATAATATTCTACTAGTCAAGCGGGTACGTATTTGAATATCGAAGATTAAAATACCGACTGTTAAAATATCGATGTTCGAAACATCGAAAATGGAAATATCGAACGATCATATAACCGAAAATTAAAATATCGAAAGTTTATATTATCGAATGGTTAAATATCCTACGTACAATATATCTAAAATCTAAATATCTACAAAAGTTACATCGAAAGATCTAAATATCGAAATACAGATTATCGAACGTCCTAAATATCGATGGGTAATTATTTGAACATCGAAAATTAATATACCTACGTGTAAAAATGAGTTAATTTTCAACATTTAATACATTCATTCATTCACCCTAAAAATACGTACAAGTTAAAATATCGAACAAATTTTGATAAAGTAGTATGAGTGGAAAAAGGTTGCTTCTGCAACGTCTCCGGCGCTACGGGAAGTGCAACCCCTTCGCCCTTGCGTAACAAAGGATAGGCACCCATGTTCACCTCCGCAGCTTCGGCTTGCTGGTCGCCTCCGGCGACCAGCCTCAGCCGCTACGGTTCCCACGGGTGCCTATGCTTTGTTACAGCGGGCGGGGGTTGCCCTCCCTTCGCGCCTCCGGATTTTTATATACACTCTAGGGGTAACAGCCAAAAGACTATGTAAATTCGGGGTGCCCCAATTCGGTTTTGGAACAATTTCGACCTATTTTATCCATGAAAATCAGTGTCCAGTGTACAAGCCTAGGTCAATCGTGAAGGTATTATTTAAATTAAAATATTTTCTTGAAAGTCAATATGTTGTGCAGGTTGTGCTACTAAAGTTAGTGACAGAAACGTATCGCTGCAAAACCGACTCCACGTAGTCTTGTCTGCCCTACCCCTAGAGTGTAATTTAGAATCGCGTAGTCGCGGAGGGGCGAGGCAGCCCGCGAGCTGAGGAGCAGGTGGTTTTAACACCCGCCGCCGCAGCTGAGGCTGGCCGGCGAAGCCGGCCAACAAGCCGAAGCTGCGGTGGTGGGCGTTTAGACCATCTGCGATGTTAAGCTCGCGTGGGACTGCCGGAGCCCTGCAGCGCCGGAGCCGTGACAGAAGCCATGCTTGCTTGCATGTTGCATGATTGCTGCATGCTTGTTTGCTAGATGGAAATCAGTTACTAGGTGGGTTACAAAAAAAAAACAAGGAAAACCTCATGTAATGTAGGTACTTTAATTATTTTTACATAATAAAAACCCAAACGTAACGTAACGTAGATATTATGAACTTCGATGTATTAAATGTTGATATTTTGAACTTAGGCATAATGTCATTCGATATTTTGAATCATTCGAAATTTTAATCACTCGGCATTTCAATCTTCGACGTTTTAAGCGTAGGTATAACAATTTTCGACATTTTGATACAGTCGATATTTAAATTTTCGATGTTTTGAACATCGATATTTTAACAGTCGATATTTTAATTTTCGATATTCAAATACGTACCCAGTCAAGCCCTTTCATTTGATATCCATATTGAGGGAGTAATGAAAAAAAAAATGTAATTTGCCATTTTGTGGTGGCGGCCATCTTGGATTTGAAATTTATCATAGTGTATAGCATTCTACTAGTCAAGCCCTTTCATTTGATACCCATATTGAGGGTGTTGTGAAAAAATTTGTAATCCGCCATTTTGTGGCGGCGGCCATCTTGGACCGATTTTCATCAAACATAGCTAAGAACACTCCCGACTAAATCTCCTTTCAAACAAAAAAAAGAAAATCAAAATCGGTTCATCCGTTCGGGAGCTACGATGCCACAGACAGACACACACACACACACACAGACACGTCAAACTTATAACACCCCGTCGTTTTTGCGTCGGGGGTTAAAAATGATCGCTGCCAGAGCGGACTGTCCCTTTCAGAAACACTGGGTGGGGACAGTCCTAGGTCTGAATTAAAATTGTATTACTGTCTTGAAAACTAACAATACCAACCTATTTACTTATAAGCATTATTGTTACTAACACCTATATACTAACAATTTTATGGACCTAGTCTGAATTAAAGTTTTTTTTTTTTTTTTTACTTTAGATTTCAACAAAAGTTTCAGCTCTCAAAAAAATATGAAATTAACTTTCTAGCTGCGAGAATTTAGGCAAGTACTAAAAATAACATTTTCAATATTCCCAAAGTCTGCTTGAGTCATCCTTCGTTAATTTATAGAGATATTACGGCTACTATTAAATTATACAAGAAACTCGGGTACAATAAATGTTCCCTGACAGTGCTAAATTCACTTGTATTCTTACTGTTAGCGATGATGGACGGCTCAGTGCTGTTTTTTAAAAAAGATATCAATGTAAGGAGGTACTTGTTGTTTATTTTAGATTAAGAATCCTTATTCAATTTACTGTTTGTTTCTGTGTATGAATGTTATTGTGTTTCTCTACATATTATTCTAATAAAAAGGCGGGGTGGTTGCGAACGTCGCGAGACAGATAGCCAATAGTATTAAGTGTGCGAGGGAGCAGGATCGTGGCGATCCCGCTCGCCCCCGCCGCCGAGGCGCCGACCAGTCGCCCGCGAGACACGACGTCGATGTGACGCCGTGGGGACCGAATCGCCAGCGCGCCGGAGACGTCTGCGCAGCTGCCCCGTGTAGCATTATATTTCGTAGTTTCCTTTTAACAACCCAACAGTGCAACGATCCGCTACAAAAGTGGTCATTCGAGCCGGATCAGTACGTAGTGTTCAGTGTAAGGAAGCACAAAACCTGTGTAGCAGGATGCCGTTATTTCAAACGCCGCGTACTGGGAGAACGCGTGCACAATCGAGAGAAATGACGGCTAACGAAACGAAAATGAAGCTAGAATCGGGTTCAGACGTCCAGTACAACAGGAAAAGCGCTGGAAAGATTCTGTCCGACATCGTTGCGGCTCAAGATGGCGGCGTGCACAGCCGCGAACAAGTCGCCACGTGTACGAGCCACGCGTCTTCTTCATCGGCCACGCGGCAGAAGCAGCTCGAATATAAAGCAGCTCAAGCTAGAGCCATCATCGAATTGGAAGAAGCCCAAGCCGAAATGACGATGACTAAAGCTCAAGCCGAAATGACGATCACTAAAGCTCGCATAGAAAAGGAGTTATTAGAGAAAAAATTAGCCGCTGATTTGGCACACCTAGAAGATTCCAGATGTTCAAAGCAATCTTCGTCGATATCATGCAAAAGCAAAGTAGAAAAGTGGCTGGAACAATCCGTTACCGCACCCGGGTCGTCGCTTGAACGGAACGTGGTCGGCGATGTTTGTGAAAACAGCGCCAGCCGCACACGGCAACCCACAGATCAGTCGGCCGGTACCCAACCTGCAATTGAGGCGCTCACTAACGCTATAAAGGACGCCATCAGTGCTTCTACCTCAAAATCAACAAACCATGAACTGTTGTCAAGGTTAGCTATCTGCAAAGACCTGCCCATATACTCCGGAGATCCGATGGAGTGGCTACATTTCAAAGGAGCCTTTTACGAGTCCACACGCCTCTGCAACTACAGGGATTCCGAGAATTTATGGCGCCTACGGAAATGTCTCCGCGGCGAAGCTAAGGAGTCAGCGTCATCTTTACTGATGAGCGCCACATCACCTCAAGAGATACTTGAGACATTGGAACTTCGTTTTGGTCGACCTGAAATCATAATGAGGACAGTTACGGAACAGTTAAGAAAATTACATCCTCTACCACAAGCATATCATACGGAGGTCGTAAACTTCGCCATCAAAGTAAAGAATTATGTTACAGCTACTCGCACTGTGCAACAAACTGATTATCTACGAAGTCCCGAACTAGTAACCATTGTTGTCTCCAAGTTGCCCACCGAACTGATTAATAAATGGGCCGATTACCTATATCAGTATGATAATCAAGACGACACACCAAAATTAGAATTATTATCCAAGTTTCTTCTTCAAGAAGCCAAGAAAGTTGCAATAACAGGAGTGAGCTACGTGCACAGTCAAATCGATTCAAAACCGAGATCTAATACCGAGAAATATAGAAATCACAAGCAATCAGTGTTAGTGTGTGCGGAGGTCAACAACCCCTCTACATCTGATAAATGTAAATACTGTAAAAAACCTATTCACAAACTAACAGAGTGCAACAGATTCAAACACGCTATGCGCAAAGACCGATGGCGCTATGTTCGCATAAACAAACTGTGCTTCAAGTGTCTCGGAGATCGACATGAAAATCAGTCGGAGTGCACCGCCGAGAACTGCGACGTCGACGCATGTGGTGGGCCGCATCATCGTTTGCTTCACTGGGTGAAACCGCAGGCAGCGCGCCAGGCCGCAACCGAGCCGCTCAGCAAGTCTCAGCAGCCCGACGCGGACGCGGCGCCGCGCGCCTGCACTAGCAGCGACGAACTCGTAGCCCACACGACCGAAACGCGATGTTCCGAAGTGTCCGTCCTAAATAATAACCCTGAAAAGTGTAAAGTGCTTAACGTGTCAAAAATAGTGCTTAAAATAGTGCCGGTTACCATACATGGACCCAAACAAAGTGTTCACACGCACGCGCTGTTAGACGACGGCGCGACGGTGAGCCTTATCGCAGCTGATATCGCGGATAAGGCTGGGTTACACGGTGAGTGCGTCACGATGCGTGCTACGAGTGCATGGGACTCCAGCGAGTTGGTATGTAAAACTGAAATGTTAAATTTGAACATTAGTAACAGTGACGGTAATAAGTTTAAATTACGTGCTCGCAAATTAAAAGAATTGAACTTACCTGTACAATCGACTTCTTGTATGGACTTTAGTGAATACGAAAACTTGTATAACTTTAAGTTCAATCCCTGCAATTGTGATATCATAAAACCTACATTGTTAATAGGTCAAGATAACTATGATTTGATTGCGCCAATTGTTTGTAAAAAGTTTGAACCTCATGGGCCGTTTATTACACATACGTTGCTCGGGTGGTGTGTGCACGGAGCCTTATTTTATCAAAATGGTAAACAACGTGCGCGCGCACGCTCCTCAAGCGGCGCGAGCGACTCGCATTTACTTACCATCCCCGCGTGCACAACTTACCCACAGCGTCAGCCGCCCACATTCAAACCGCTAGATACCTACAACAGAGATCTTACTACCTTCAAACAAAATAACGATAATATAGATTTACACGAACTAATACGTCGTTCTTTCTCGCTTGACTCTATCGGGATTTGTAATAATCCGCGTCAAAATATCGAAGAAACAAGAGCTTTAAACATACTTAACGAATCAGCTGAGTTAATCGGGGGTCAATGGACAGTGGGTCTTCCCTGGAAATCAGATGTTTGCGTTATGCCCGATTCGTATTCCGTCGCCTTGAAAAGACTAAAATCAGTCGAACGGAAGATGTTATCCGACTCGGAATATGAATCGCGATATCGAGAACGGATCGCACATTTGTTTGAAAATAATTACGCTAGAAGACTTAGCGAGTCTGAGTGTAGAGCCACGCTCACTAATCGTACGTGGTACTTGCCTCACTTTGGGGTCAGTAATCCAAATAAAAAGAAGTTGAGGTTAGTATTTGACGCCGCTGCTAAATCTAATGATTTTTCACTTAACGATTTTTTACTGCAGGGACCTGATTTATTGAATTCCTTGTACGGCATAATGTTTAGATTTCGAGAAAATTATATAGGTGTAATTGGCGATATAAAAGATATGTTTTTAAGAATTAAAATTAAAAATGATGATCAAAACGCATTAAGATTTTTATGGAGAGAGAAAGGGAGCGATGAGGTCAATAAATACGTCATGACGTCACTTATATTCGGTGCTAATTGTTCTCCCTTTATAGCACAATTCATAAACCAAGACAAGAATGCTTCTCTTTTTCAAGAGCAAATGCCTGACGCTGTTAACGCGATTAAACTTATGGATGATTATATAGATAGTTTTACCGATTTTAACATAGCTAGAAAAACAATAAAAGACGTTTCCTATATTCACAAACAAGGTGGATTCGAAATGCGTAATTGGTTAAGTAACGTACCGACCGTATTAAGTGAAGTCCCCAAAGAAACCCTTAATGACAAGGCAATAAGGTTCAATATAGATAACCAACCGGAACGAGCACTTGGGCTGTTATGGTTTCCAAGTACCGATATGTTGGCCTTTGATTTGTCCTTTAAACGGATACCGCAAGAGGTATTACTTCTGAAACGGATACCGACAAAACGCGAACTATTATGTATAGTTATGTCCATTTATGACATTCACGGTTACCTAAGTCCATTCACAATTAAAGGGAAAATTTTAATGCGTAAAGTTTGGGAACAGAATCTTAACTGGGATGATAAATTAAGCGATAATTTATATGATTTATTTAGAGAGTGGATTAGTCAAGCTCAGGAAATTAATAATATTCGAATTCCGCGATGGTATTTTTCGACTGACCTAACAAACGATAGTTTAGCGAGTTTGGAAATTCATATGTTTTGCGATGCATCACCGAGTGCGTACGCCGCGGTCGCTTACTGGCGGCGCGAAAGCATCAATGGACGCGTTACCGTATCGTTCATCGCGAGCAAATGCAAAGTTACTCCCCTGAAACCAGTATCCGTGCCGCGATTGGAGTTACAGGGAGCCGTGTTAGCGTGTAAATTAGCTAATAGCATAAAAAAAGAACATCGTTTGCAACCGAATTCAGTACACTATTGGACGGATTCGACTACAGTTTTATATTGGATTAAGAATCAATGTCGAACCTATAAAGTTTTCATTGCAAATAGACTCGGGGAAATTGATGAGTTAAGCAAGGTTGACGAGTGGCACTATGTGCCTACGGACTTAAACGTAGCCGACTTAGGAACGAAGAATACCGATTACGTGCTTAGTGGTGATTCCACGTGGTTTTCCGGACCGTCGTTTTTGTACCAACCGCCTTCTTGCTGGCCTCAGCAACCGGAAATAAAAATAATTACTAGTGATGATAAAATATTAGAAAGAATAAACATTATGTGTGATAATAATAATAAAATAATTTGTGACTTACCTGTACCGGATCCAAGTAGATTTTCCCGTTGGCTGCGATTATTACGTGCTACGGCTACAGTTTTATTATTTATTGAAAAATGTAAGAAAAGGTCAATTACCTGTATTACCGTAGATTTAATGCATAAAGCAGAGATGTTGTTACTTTCTCATTCACAGTTGCAGTCATTTCGTAGCGAAATTAATTTGTTAAAATCAAATAAAGAAATACCGCGTGAAAGTCGTTTACGAACACTTACCCCGATCATCGACAAAAATAATCTTTTACGTGTTGGCGGACGAATCGGAAACGTGAAAGATGTAGATCAGATGACTAAATTTCCTATTATTTTAGATGGTAAAAACCATATAGCGCGGCTCATAGTGTTGCATTATCACGTGAATGCTGCACACTCGTGTAACGAGATGATAATTAACGAATTACGACAAAGGTACTGGATCGTAAATTTAAGGCCTACTGTTAAAACTGTTGCCAAAAATTGTTTGATTTGTCGCTTTAGAAAAGCTTCACCTAACCCTCCACGCCTTGGTGACTTACCTGAGTGCAGGCTTACCCATCATCAGAGGCCATTCACAATGTGTGGTGTAGACTTGTTTGGCCCCCTGGAAGTAGTAGTTGGTCGACAAAGGGTACGCAGGTACGGTGTACTGTTTACTTGCCTTACAGTACGTGCTGTGCACTTAGAATTAGTTTCGTCCCTCACAACCGACTCTATGATAATGGCTTTGCGCCGGATGGCCGCGCGCAGAGGTTGGCCACACACAGTGTTCTCTGATAATGGCACCAACTTACGAGGCGCTGATGTCGAATTAAAGAAGGCATATCAGGAGGTGATTGACCATCAGCCACAACTGGTGACAGAAGCCTTAAATAAAGGAGTCCACTGGGAATTTATTCCCCCTGCTAGCCCCCATATGGGAGGTGCATGGGAACGCCTCATTCGCAGTGTAAAAACTGCCTTAAAAGTTGTTTTGAAAGAACGCGCTCCTAGGGAAGAAGCGCTCTCCACCTTCTTATGCGAAGTGGAGAACATGGTAAACAGTCGACCATTATCTCACGTGTCCGTTGACCCTCATGACTCGGAGTCATTGACGCCCAACCACTTCCTTATAGGTTCGTCGTCAAATCTACCGCAACCTGGCAGGTTTGACGACAAAGATCTTCTTTTGCGTAAACAGTGGCGTATAGCTCAGCGGTTGGCCGATTTATTCTGGTCTAGATGGATGAAAGAGGTCCTACCTACCTTAGCTCCGCGTAAAAAGTGGAATCGCGAAGGCGCGCAATTGAAGGTAGGAGATCTTGTTGTAGTGGTAGACCCCGCTTCGCCGCGGAACGTATGGCCGAAGGGCATCGTTCAGAAAATATACCCTGGGCCTGACGGACGGGTTCGAGTCTTAGACATAAGGACAAAAACTGGTATCATGAAGCGTCCAGCATCGCGTATAGCTTTACTTCAGAGTGGTGATGAGTGTCGTAATGACGACACTGAGGGGCAGGATGTTAGCGATGATGGACGGCTCAGTGCTGTTTTTTAAAAAAGATATCAATGTAAGGAGGTACTTGTTGTTTATTTTAGATTAAGAATCCTTATTCAATTTACTGTTTGTTTCTGTGTATGAATGTTATTGTGTTTCTCTACATATTATTCTAATAAAAAGGCGGGGTGGTTGCGAACGTCGCGAGACAGATAGCCAATAGTATTAAGTGTGCGAGGGAGCAGGATCGTGGCGATCCCGCTCGCCCCCGCCGCCGAGGCGCCGACCAGTCGCCCGCGAGACACGACGTCGATCTGACGCCGTGGGTACGGAATCGCCAGCGCGCCGGGACGTCTGCGCAGCTGCCCCGTGTAGCATCATAATTTCGTAGTTTCCTTTTAACAACCCAACAGTGCAACGATCCGCTACACTTACCAATTACATGGTGCTACTAATCTTGCTCAAAGAATGATCAAATATAACAGACCGAAAATGTGTAATCTTTGACAATTCGACGCGTCAGTCTCCGAGCAAAGGCTTTAGTTTCGTTGTAATTAGTCAGACGTTTCGCAGATTACTAGTCTTAATTGTACACAACAACAGTTATTAAGTCACGACAAACGATTTTAGAGATCAATGGCACTTATAATACATTTTCGAGTGACTCTAAATGAACTTGATAAGGTCGATGCCATTTTTGATAAATTTGTATCAATGTTGGAGACTTTTGAAGGCTTTGTGAATGTTGAAAGCAAGGGACAAAAAATTTAAAATGGTTTATTATTTTAACAAGTGGCTATACTAGTGATTCGAGCCTCCTTTTAACGCATTCAGTGCGGCCAACGCGCATGCGCGTTTTTCGTACTTTGACCATGTGCTGGCCGGCGCGTATGCGCGTCCATACAATTTACTTAACTTTCTTCGAGTGCGGCGCGACGCACCTGTGCGTCCATTGTGTCTCTATTGTTTCGAAAACATCGTAAAATAAGGGTCGGTAAGGGTGTCTTCACACGTGTTCTCTATTTCGATCGTTACACAAACAATAGTAATATGTTATGAGTGTCAGGGTGGAATAATATTCGTTCGTGGTATACCTACCCAGTACCCACCACAACTCTCTTTCCGAGTCGGGTCTATAATTTGCTATTATTGACATTTATTTGTGAGCGTGCAATAAAAAAAAATAAGTAAAAAAAAATTTTTTTTTGTTTTTTTACCTTTTTACATTGCATAAAAATTGGCATGCCATAAAATGTGTCTCGCAAATCTATAACCCATCTGTTGAGTCCATCTGCGCAATGGTTACGTAACGGGACCCCTATGCCCCAGCACCTGAAGCCGAGTTCACTAAGCCACGCCCACAACCAGCCAGCCGCGTAGTAGGGTTGTCGAACGTGTAATTTTTTTATTGAACAAAATAAACTACACTTTATCTATTTTTATTTGTTTTCTAGGTACTTATTTAAAAATCATAATACTTACGCCAAGAGAACCTTACATGATTTGCCTAAGGTGAATCCGCAGTTGTAGCCCGCGAAATTCAATTTTTCTTGCACAAAACGTAAGAAAATTTGAATTTCGCGGGCTACAACTGCGGATTCGCGTTAAAAGTATGTAGGCATATCATGTAAAGTTAAAAGTACCTAATTTATTTAAATAGTTTCCTAAACTAAATAAAACAATACACGTAAGACTAGGCAGTACGGTCCGATGACTTAGCCTGCCCATAGAGGGCAAATTAATAAATTAAAAAACGAGTGCCCTGTGAAAGTTTGTGTGACCGCTAGACTCAAGTCTCTGTTTACATCAGAAGAATAGTATACCTACCTACTCATGTAAGTATTGTTCTTTTACCCTACTGTTCCAGGACGGCTGGGCTACCTTATACCTATAAATAACCGTACATAAAAACCTACATTTTGTTAGCCTTTACATACAGGCTGACTGTCGAGTTTTTATTGTTATAGGTTATTATTGTCGTAAACAATTAAAGATTATTATAACTTTTATTGTCAGGGAAGACGAAGATACAATGCCGAGTGGCTGGGCCCCGACGGAGGCATTACCTCCGGCTGACGCGGACATCGGGGGCGGCGAGACGAGCATGTCGACCTTATTACGCGCTGCCAAATGCACCGCCATAATAACTGACAATAGGCCTGCCAAGAGGCAGTGCCTTCGACAGGAGTCGCCTCCAAGAAACACCTCGGCAGCCCAGTACCCCACGCCAAAAGGGAAGGGCGTCGGGAAAAAAACGAAAATAAGAGATAAAGAAAAATAATTGGCAACTTTGTTACATCTTTCATTCATTAATTCACTCACTCCACCTCTTCATTCTCGTCGCCAGCTGTCATTCACTTACCTACTTTTCAACGTTCTCAAATCAAAAGTTTGTAGGTAGGTACTTAACTTACTTCAGAATTATTATGAAAGTATATTTTTAGGTTACTATCACAATAACATACGCTAATATGTTCACTGTTGGGAAAAATTGATGAAAGTAGACAGGATTAGGAACTCATACAGTTTTTTGGAGTAAAACAACATTTTGTTAGCAGTTCATTTATTTCATTTTGGCGGGGTTGTGACTAAAAATATAGTACCTTTTTTAGTCACTACCCCGCCAACCCTTTGCGCGATGATGCCGCCACCAAGACGGCACCGGGATGTCCCTGGGCGGCGAAGGACGCAGTGGCCGGCCCCGCGGGAGTTGCAGTGGAGGAATCGGCAGTGCTGAACATCGCCACTGCACCTCCCACAGGCGACGCTCGACCCTCGCCTGCCGCCACACCACCACCCGGTGCTCGCCTCCACGAATTCTTATTCGTCTAAAAATGGAAATTGAAACTTAATTAACGATTGAGCTAAGGTAGTTCGTAACTTCGGACTTATATTTTTTCGATGACACTATTTGTAATAATAACTTCTAGAAATAGACAACTCATAGTACCAAACTATAAAATTGGTTTTCTTTTTAAGTTCACATATAACGTAAATATAATTATTAAAGAAAACCGGTCGGCGGCGGCGGCCGTATGAAATTTATTTCCTATTGAATACGATAAGTACCACACTTTTTATGCAAGAATGTTTATCGAAGATGTAACCAATACAGAACAAAGATACTTACTGTGAAATTAAATGTAGAACACTCCACAAAACAATGAAAAACATTTTCTCAACTTCTCAAAATCTCAACTCAACCACAGAGCACAGAGTACTTTTTGTTTGATAGACTGAAACTTGTTTGTCAAAAACTTTTAAACGTCAAAAACTTTTAAATGTCAAAAAAAAATCAAACCTTCATACAGCCAATGATGCAGATTTTTAACTCTCTGATACCTGATAAAATAAGCCGCATAACAACAGAATTATCTAGTCTCAACGAATTAAAGTAAGGTAGCTAAAGTTGTATAAACAGTCGTCTAAATCGTCAGCAAGGGATTAGAAACCTTTAAGCTCAATAAAACCGAACCGATGCCCTTGTTTTCATTTTTTAAACCTGAAAGCCAGGGTACTATTTAGTATGTTTCTTGAAAATTTGGCAGTATAAGTATAATATCAATTAGTACAACTGCGGTACTTACATTTGAAGTAAATAAGTTATTGATAAAAGATTTACTCAAAAGTACATACTATTCTCACCTAGCTAACCACTCACGCGACAATACCAAAAATAAACGCGCCCTGAAAACCCTAAAACGACCATTTGGATAAAATAGTCGTTGAAAAAAACTGTGACAGCCTATTTATATGTACGACGCGGGAGCCGCATTGTGGGCACGGGAACGAATTATCGTTCTACCTGGGAGCGGGGTGCTGGGCACAGATAGTGTACCTATAGCGATGTAAAACGTCGAACCAACAATTTTGTGGTATGGATCGAATCTAATCTGTATAAGTACGAAAAAAATACCACAAGGCCTCTGTAGCCATGCCAAAAATATATAAAAAAACGGTCCAAAATGCTAGGAACACACCACCAACCCACTCTCTTACCAACTACTTCTCACTCAACTCCACCAACATAACTAAGATCCTTCTTTCTCGAAGACTAGTACCTATCTAGTTCATACTCACCTATTGTTACCTGTTGAGTCTTCACTTCATGTTTGTGTGTGAAGGAAATAAGAAAGGGTAATGATAATAAAATAAAAAACTTGAGGAAAAGTTCATAGTTTATTGGGGGAGCCCTGATGGGTCGTTGGACAAGAACGATCACCAGGGCTCCCCATAATCAACTCGCTCCTGGAGCCAGGCCAGCCACACGCTGCGAGCCGGTGGGTCAGGGGGTGGTGCTGCTGGTGCAGGCCGGAGTGCAGGCCGGAGTCCATTCCTGCAAAAAATAAATAAATTGTAGATGCCTAATAAGAAAACTTCCGAATATGAACCTACATTGTAGGTAATCATGGTGTGCTGTTTTAAAACACACAAACAAAACTCCTAAGTCACAGGGTCCCCCGTAGTTTAGGAGGCAGGGTTTTCAGTATTTATGCAACCTTTGTTTCCCAAAGTTTAATGTTCCTATGTGTATATTGTATGAGCTTTGTGTATTAAGGTTTGTGTTAATAAACTTATTTTAATTAAAAAAAAAAAAAAAAAAAACATTGTGCATAATGAAAAGCTGGCGCACATTCAACACTTTGCAGTATTTATATAGGTACTTAACAGATATGTGGGAAATAAAAAGGGAATGTGCAGTTGAGCTAGTAAGTACTCACGTCATATCCACGTACTCCCCATCTTCCGGCCTGTAGACCAGCAGCGGGTGAAGACTTAGCTCCAACCGCCGCATGCGCTCGGGCACGTCGGCGATTGGAGCCATTAGTCCCCTTAGCTGTCGAATAAAACAAATAGTGAAATCATATTTCTTCTATAGAGGTACAGGGCGTAGCGTTTAGTGACCATAAAAACATGGCGAGTATTATTATTCCGAAGTTAATAACTAACCTATGAAACTATTAACAAAAGTGGCAATAAACAATTTCTTCTTTAGAAGTAGGTACCTACGCGTAGCGTTTCGCTTTCGAGTGACCATAAAATATGGCGTCTATTATTATTCCAAAGTTAATAACTAACCTATGAAACTAATAACAAAAGTGGCACTAACTAAACAATCTATGAAAATACATACCTCCTCCACCCACTCCCCCATCACCTGCAGCGTGGCCGCGTCGTGGGCCTGGTGCCCCAAACTCTCATAGACTGGTCTGAAATGAAAAAACATTTAAAATATTTATAAATACCTAACAAATACAATATTAATCATTCAGATGTTGATACTTACTCATCATTTGCACCAGGCCCACAGCATAGGACGCGGCGAATGGCCCGGCCCCAGGAGCTGATCACGTCGTTCATTTTTTATTTTATTTAATATTTATTATTTAAATAAAATATAATATTTATGTAGCTGTATCCCCGGCGTGAAGTGAAGTGAATGAAGTGATTAGTGTCAAATTTAAATCGTAGCGTAGCAAAAATTTTTGAACGAATGAATGAATGACAAATCAAAATAATGTTACCATATAATTAATTTTTGATAATATGTTACTGACCACTAATATTTGTGGCGAAATTGATTCCAATAGCTGATGATAAAAGGATTCCATGGAAACGATGCATATTAATTATTTTCTGTTGATTTATTATTCAAACTACTTAAGATAACAAAAATATTCCGACACTCTTTTGTCCTAAGGCTTAAACTTAACATTTTGAACACAATAGATTTATGCATTAGTGTACTAGGAATTTCACTATTCTATTATACTGATGCCAGGTGTGCGGCGGTGCCGGAGCCGGAACCCTTTTGTTTATTGGACTACTAATCTATGCCGATTGGTTTAAATATTCTTTTGTAATCAAAATTAAGTGTTTTAAGTCACTTCTGTTTTGTTTTCGTGGTGAACAGACGTACTCTCCGTGCTCTCCCTTTTGATAGTTCTCTTGCCTTCGTATTTTGACCCCTGCTTTCCTTCTGGACCTCTGTACAACGCACGCGCACATTGGTCAAATTGAGAACTCCCACAGATTGCAGGAAAAAGAGAGGAACGATGTTAGACTATAATTATAAAAAAAAAACAATCATTGAGTATGGGTCTGATATTGTTGCTCTAGTAATGAATAAATTCGTATACCACTAAATGGCAACACTAAGTGTTCAATTTCATTCTTCCCTCTATGCGTTTGTAGCACTGACCTCTATCATTGATAGAGGTCGTGTTCAATTTCATTCATTCGTTCTATGCGTTTGTAACATTGAACAGTGTTGCCATTTAGTGGTAAGTATACGAATTTATTAATTATTTACTAGAGCAACAATATCAGACTCATACTTTATGATTGTTTACGAACAACAAATGATGAACAAAAGCAAATTAAAAAGAGAAATATATAACAGGTAACCATTGACATATATATTACTAGCATAAGGACCGGGCTAACCGCGCGACTAAATGGCACCAACGCGCTGGCCCTAAAATGACGGTTTTAGGGCCAAAGTTCGTATGATTTATGACAGATGGCGTTACTTTTGCTTGTATGAAGAACGTCTATGTAAAATGTTGAGATGGGCGTATCCTTACTTTTCAAAATCATTGCAGGTAACGCTTGATCCGTGAGGTTACGGTCTAGTAACTTGACAAAAAAATGTTACAAAAACAACTGTCGTGTGAAACACCTTTACTTGTAGCGTAATTGTTTTATGACTGTCATAAAACTCAAAAAATTTCAAACTCACATAAGCGTCGTGCCGCACTCGGACAAAGTAGTAAACCGACGCACTAATGCGGCCAGCCGCACTGGGTAGACTTTCTTCAACCGCGCATGCGCGTTCATAGCACCACACGAAAAATTATTTGAACGCGCATGAGCGTTTGCCGCACAGGGTTAGTGAACTCTCTAATTAGCATTTGCAAAAAGTTCGCTAATAATTTAGCAGCTAATCAGATAAGCCTGTGTTAGGAGACTCCGCTCATAGGTATAATTTAGGTACGTATTTTATGCAAAACTTAAGAAAATAATAATACAAAAAAAACAACCACCTTAAAAAAACACTACAAAACTTTAATTTCGGTAGTCGGTGTCGTTGGTTCCGCATTTTCGTTTTTTGACACCGACTTCCGAAATTAAAGTTATTTTCTTATTTTTCACTTTGCATTGTTTTTTTTTTTTTGAAGTCGGTTTTTCTTTTTTGTAAAAACGTTTTTATTTTTCACTTAGTATCTGCCCCACACAAATTCAATTAACACTACTTGCTATGTAAATATCAGTTAAAACATCAATATCAACTAAGTGGAAAAAAATCGTATTATTGAAGCTAACTCAAAAACTACCCAAGCAAAGTTTTAAGTTAATCAAATTTATATAGGTAAGGCTTTATCTATATAAATTTTTTAGCTTCATATTTTCTGACTGACCGACTTCTTGACAATTCAAAAGTGCCTGTTAATGGTTTTGTAGCGGTATCCACAACGCCACATGAGAACAACGCGTCATACTACGTCACGTAAATCCTACATCGCGCAAGCAGAGTTTACCGCGCAATTAGCATAGATACAACGGCCCGACATGAATCATTGGGCAGCTGCCCGCTAGACATAACACCCCGTCTGGTCGGAGGATCCTCCCTTTTCTATGGAGGATGAGTGAACTTTACACCCTGTTCCTCATACCTCTATAGTTTAATTGAAATAAATGCTTTGAGCACACACAACACATACACATACACACACACTACATAATTTCTAAAATCTTGTAAGACGAAAGAGACTGTCTCCATGACACAAGGAATCATAGTGTGGAGGCTAGTGCTATTTGAATTTGTAACTGCTGAACAATAAAGTTTTTAGTTATCATTATTTTTAGACAAAAGTAAAAATATACAGAACCCAAACATCTTGGATTGCCTCAGCCGGGTTTTATGGTACAATAATTTGCATTTCATCGCTGCTATTAACAGTATGTTCGCACTGAACAACTTTGGACGAAACGAAATTATTCTTTTGACGTCATTCTAAAGTTGCACTCATTACATAAAAGATAAATCTTCTTTTGTCGAAATTAACCGAGTTTGACGCAGGCAGGTCGACTGTGAATAAGAGTATTTCTGTATTTCAGATGCGAATACGGCACATAGCCATAAATCTCGAGACCCTTGTTACCTAAGTATTAACAATTCAAGCCTACCGTTTTGTCGCGTGTTATTAGCATACATTGTTAGGAGTTCTACAATAGACAAGGAAAAACCGGTCAAGAGGGAGTCGGACTCGCGCACCGAGGGTTCCGTGTTGTGAAACGTGAAATGTTTTTAAATTTTCATCAAAAGTCGAAAACTATGCAGCCTAAAAAAAAGAAAAAATCTTGAGAATGTGCAAACAGCGCTCTTTCATATGATACCCCACATGCCCTAATAGCCCCACTTCGAGTTTTTAAGACCATGTTTCAGTCCCTGTGGAAAAAAACAAAAAAAATATATTTATTTTCAAAATAGTTGGGCAAACGTCATCGAAGACCATTCTAAATTTCAAATTGATAGCATTAGTAGTTCCTGAGATATCCAGCTGTGACAGACTGACAGACAGACTGAGTCTCACCATAAGGGTTCCTTTTTACCATTTTGGTACGGAACCCTAAGAAATGAACACCGTATATTGATTGCGAACTTGTGGAAACCCAGCCTTGGTATAATCTAAAAATAACAATATAAAAACACGCGTTAAACTCTTTGAACCTAGATCTGTTTTTTATTACATGTTTGGACTAGTCCCAACATCAAACGATTATAAGCTTCGATCAATAATAGTACTATTATTGATCGAAGATTATAAGGTATCCTTTTCAAAAAGGTTCACATACATGGAAATATAAATACTGGTACTCCGCTGCATCCGGTTAGACTGGAAGCCGACCCCAACATAGGTGGGAAAAGGCAGATGATGACATGGAAATATAAATAGGATTCTATGAAAAATAACAATGGAAATATCTGGTCCCGAAATACATATATAAAAAAGTGATTTGATGCCTTTCATTCATATTTTCGGTGAGATTCATATATGAACATCCAAGTAGACAGGTAAATGGCAGGTAGGTACATGCTGGAAACATATGAAAAACAAACAAATTAATCTTGGGCGTCTGCCAGTAGCAACTACGTGCTTCTATAGTCCAGTTGTTTATTTAATCTAGCATCAGAAACAACAGTCACAAATTAAAATATTATATTTAACTACCAACGAGACGAAATGTTTTCTTTTCAACTTGATTTTATAGGGCTATTGAACTTAAATATAGAATAGTAGGTATTTGTTTCAGCGCGAGGGGCTTGTGGCTAAGTAATAACACTACCAGTGACCAGGTTGAGCTACGGTTGCCGCGGTTGGCCCGTGGATGGGTGACCGCCTTTACATACCAAGACCTAGTTCTGTCATTCGTTCATCTTGAGTCGTTACGGGTCGTCAGAAGGTCGAAAGTCTGACAACCAGTCGTACCAAGGGGTATCGTATTACCCGGTAACTGGGTTGTGGAGGTCATCAGGCAGTCGCTCCAATTAAAAAACTGGTATTCAGCTGTATTCGCGGGGTAATTGCGTAACACACTAACGGTAGCAGTGACTTTTATTTTGACAGTTCATCTGGGTTCATTGCGTTATTTACCTTGTTGAGCAGACAAATTTTTCGAACATAAATGAGGCATATCTTTCAAAATAACTTATATTGTGATTGTAAGAGCGGTTCCAAGAAGAAAAAAAAAGAATCAAAAAAATGCCGAATCCAAGAAATGCGGGTCCGAAGTGACCGTAGGCCTATTTGTATGAAGGGTTGCGCACTAGATCCGAACTCTATTTATCCGAATTAAGAACATTCCCAATTCGGATTGAAGTCGGATCTTTCATTCGGATTTGGGTCGGATGTAGTGCAATACCGCTCGAATTGTGTTACGAAACTAGAGTGCCGGTTAGACCGGAAGTCGACCCCAACATATTTGGGAAAAGCTAGATGATTTGTTTCAGCGTCCACGCGCAATTAATATTTTGTTTCCATCTGCGCCATTCCATCTGCGCCATTCCATATTGGCATGAATGATTTCAATCAGTTCTTTGATTGTTTTTAATCAATGGAGACAATGTTGATGCGTTATCGATTAAAATATAGTTCAATAGAAATGATGATGAGTGTCAACAGTTAAGTGCTAAAATGATGTCTAGATCTATCAATGTAAATATTCGCATCGGGAAAAAGGAGAAGTAATTTATTAAAAAGCAATATTAATTTATTTTCTCTTTATTAGTGTTTGTAATGGGAATCATATCACTTGGTTTTATTAGGTTTTTATTTTATAAATGTGAGGACTTTGTAGGCCTTGTGGACTTTTTCCATTTTTTATTTTATCAAGTACCTGGTACTTGTTGACAGGCCTACGCTGTCCTCCCATACCTACTGTAATTTGAAAATATTGTAAAAGCCAATTAATTATTTTTAAAAAGAGTAACCGTGGAGTTTCTTGCCGGTTCTTCTCCATAGGAAACGACCAATTGGAACCGTGCACCTAGCTTCTGACGTTTCATAAGTGCCCATTTAGGCTTATGTGAAATAAAATATTTTGATTTTGATTGATTTAATAAATTATTTCTTCTTTTTAGGGTTCCGAAGACAACAAGGAACCCTTATAATTTCGCCATGTTCGTCTGTCCGTCTGCTCGCCGACAAAGTTGTAAAATAGACTCTTGAAAAAAGATTTTTTAGGGTACCAACCTCCTCTGCACGTATTGTAAAGTGGGGGGATGTTGTTTTTTCTCGTCTACCCTATGGTGTCGTGTGGGGTATCGTTGGATAGGTCTTTCAATATTGCGGGTTTGTGAAAACAATTTTTCGTCTCAGGGATACGTTTGTGAAATATTAAGCTTTAAAGTGCTAATTTTCGTTAGAAACAAGTGTGTCCCTCCCCTCCCCCTCCCCCCTGTCAGCTAAATGGTTGTTTAGGTTATGTGAAAAAATCACGGTAAGTAGTCTATTGTCAATTCAATGACCTGACTGAGATATCAACGCACAGCCTAAACCGCTGGTCCTAGGGACATGCATTTTGGAGGGTGTGTTATTTGTAAAGAGTAGGTATCCACTAAGATGGGGTTTTTATAGATTCAACCTTTAAGGGGGTGAAAAGAGACGTACGTGTTCCACGCGCGCCTCAAAGAGATGTCAGCATCGAGGAGGGGCCCCGTTAGGGCCGAAGCCTGCGGTCAGCGGGTTTTTTTTTTTCTGATTTTCCGAAAGTGTTACCGCTGGCCGAGAACATAAAGAGCTAAGGAAGGAACACGCACGGGTAGGTTTTAGTCAGTAAGAGTCTGACACTCCAGAGCGGGAGGGGTCATTTGATGATTTCCCATCCGCACAAAAAAAAAGGGGTGAAAAGGGGGGATTTTGTTTGCAAGAAAAATCTTATTCCTTGACTTGATATCCTTGAAACTTGGCACGAATGTAAGTAAATTATAAAGTATGGCATTTTTTGTTTTCCTAAACTACCCCCTAAAGAGGGATTGGGGTGTGTCAGAATCTGTATGGAAGAATTTTAACGCGCTGTCCGATTAACTCGAAACTCAGTATTTAGGTATACCTAATTAAAACTAAAAATAAAGACTAACATGAATCAGGGTTTTTCGAAAATCAACCCCTAACTGCGTGAAAACGGGTAGTTAATTTTATAGGAGAGGATTTTACTGCGTGCTCGAAACATGGTATAAATGATCTTTGAGGCAAGTAATGCACACATCCCAAACGATTTTACGAAATTCCACCTCTGTGGGGTGAATAGCGGGGATACAGTTTATAATCCTTCGCTTGCTCAGGATTCAAAATCAGCACTCGCAGCAAAAAATGACTTTGCTCTCTTGTTGCACAAATAACTATTGTCTAATCATGACCATGTATATTTTATTTTATTTTTTCTTAACGAATACCTTGTTGCCATCAATGGACCCCAAGAGAGTTCCACCGTTGGACCGGTCCAATCATAGCAACTTTTTACTGTATTTTTCTGCTTATAATTATGGGAATAGGTCCAGGTATTTCACTAATTATGGAAAAAAAACCATAGAAAAATCATTATAAATTTAAAATTCCAGAATGTCGCCGAAAAAAGGAAGTACTTTACAGGGAATGAAACAAGTATGAACCTTGCTTTAGAAAAGCAAGCAGAATATTATATGGAGTCCCGAATGCAACAATTGCTATTACTACAAGCGACCTTAGCTTCCTTAGACTGTATCTTAATTTTGATGACTTGTTGGTCTCACTAAATGTGCCAAATGTAAAATTTTATTAGATACCTACTAATTATGTAGCCTATAAATACAGTTTGTTTGCTTGTCGTATGTTATGTTTGTCTCTCGTATGTCACAATTTTGTAATATTGATAATTATAATTAGTTGCCTCGATTGGACCACTAGAACAAATTTCTCGAAGTCCATTGATGGCAACCTGGTGGTTCATTGAAGGTGCCCATGGTCCAAAGAAGGCAACAGCTCAAGATTTTGTTTTCTTCGTTTATAGCAAAAAGTGTAAGCCCGAATTGTTTGTGCGTTTGATTATTATAAATAAAGGTCCTACGAAATATAAATAATAAACAGCTTTCATTTTAGCACTTATACTTTTTGAGGTATGAGGTCGTAAAGTTATGTGGTCCATTCATAGCAACCTTCCCCTAATTATCATTATTAGTTTATCAAAACTACCATTAAAAGGGGGTTTTGTGGTGTTAAAAGTGTGTGGAAGAATTTTAACGTGCGGTCCGATTAACTCTAACTTTTGACAGAAAATAATCAATAATAAGTGTATGGGGTTTTCGAAAATTTACCCCTGACGGGATTTTAGTAAGTGGCTTGTTTAGCTCAAAAAAAATGTTATAAATAAATTTTAACTTGAAACTTGGCACAAATACTTATCTAAGTAAATTATAAAGTTAAACAAACGGTTAAATTAAAGTAACACAGTAGCACAGTAAACGTCGGTTAACAATAAGCTCCGTTTATTAAACCAGGATTAACAACGTCGCGCCAGTGCTCGGCACACACTCGGTTGGGTGAGCAAAAAGCTATTACCCGATCCAACAAGCTCAAAGGATGAAAGGATCTCAAAGAAAATGAATACGTTGTCTTTGAATTCAATGGTAAATGGAAATAGGAAGCAAACCAATGTTAAGTAAAATTCAGTAGGTACGGGTCTAATTGCGTTACACACTATCAATCTCAATCTGAACGATATTACTAAACCATTGCTTCTTACGTTTGAAAAATTTGTAATTACGTAATAACACAATGAATGTTGTTGGACTGTCAAAATGAAAGCCATTGCCATCGCTTGTATGTCACCGAAAATACGCGTACTTTAAAACTGCCGCGCAAAATCGTCGGCGATACAACCGGTTTGATATCTTGCTTGTTGGCTCGTAGGTGTGGGTGGCAGCACTGTGCGAGCCGCGAGCCGCCATTTTTAACCGACTTCAAAAAAAGGAGGAGGTTCTCAATTTGGTTGTATTTTTTTTTGTTATTATTTTTTTTTTATGTTTGGGGTGGGACAAAGATAAAAAACGTAACAAACATGCTTGAAATCGAATGACGTGAGATCGAATAACACGACAGTTCACTACCTGGATGCATCAAAATCTCGAAAACTATAAGCTCGAATCATCGGCAGCGCGAAGGCCCAATGATCTTGAAACATCATTTCTCGAACAACCATCTAATCGATTTACAGAATAGTTTTAAGGATTTTTATTTGAGTACAAAATATTGAAACACTATATGCGTAGAAATATAAATCAACTATAATCATGTACACACAGCTCCTTTAAGTAGTTACCCCACCAAAAGACATGTGCGTTCAAATCCGTGATAGGCCCAAGTTGGTTTTTGTATTTTGCAAAAACATTTTATTTTAAATAATGTATTGTTTTAGTGAATAAATAAGTTTAAGTAAGTATTTTTTTTTAATTCTGTTTTTATTATTGTTTTTTTCAATAAAACAATACTTTTGCGAAGACAAGCAACAATAATAGGGTTAACATTTACGACAACTTATTCATCGTCTAAATAGACTGGAGGTTTCAAGACCGCTTACCGTGCATAAGATTGGAAGTTCAAATCCTATATAGGCACGAAATTTTCTTTTTGTTTTTTATATTATTTTGATATATTTTTCTATTTTGTTTTAAGTAGTAATTATTTATAAAGAATTAAAAAATCAAGAAAAATAAAATACTTTATTAATCATTTAATAATATTTATTATTGCTATTATTTAACAAAACTATGATCTTATTTTACAACAAACAGAACAACTATTTTAGTTCTCATAAAATCAGAAATCATTTAAAAAAATAATGGATAAATAGTAGTCGTTTACTCTTCGCCATTTTAAGTGAACGTATACAAAGTTCTAACTTGAATGAAGGTATGGAATAATTTTATAAAGACAACGTAAGTAAGTAAAATTAATGGATACCCTCAAATTATAACATCTTTCGATTAGACAGGGACCTAAAGATATAATGACTCAGCCGATAGTAGATAACAATTTCATCGCAATTCATATGGGCTCGCTGGCTAGTTCGTCAAACAGCCGGTATGAGTATGACGACGTTCGGTGATGCGATGGTTCGAATCCGAGTCAACACAATGGACTCTTTTTGAAGTATTCTTTAGATTATTCGTAAGGAATTCAATGTTGTAGCAGTGTAACATTTTAAAACTTACTTACTTACTTTACTTTTTTTTTTTTTTTAGGACATAGTGACGCTTTCTGTACAATATACTATACCTACTGTCGCTCTCATAATTCATCGATTTTAAAAGTTTTTATGTTTCGCCAGTCCGTGGATGCCACGCCACAACTCTTGTGATGATAGAAAATTCTCAAAATGAGTCATTTCCAAACTTATCCGCATGAACTGCTAACAGAATATAAAGACGGTTTCCGAAATAAACTTTGTCTTTGGAAAGTAAGAAGCAATGATCATTACAAAGACAAAAATATGAAGTTTCAAGCATACAATAATTTATTAGAAATTATACGTCAGGTGAAAAGCGATGCTACTAATTGATAACGTCAAGAAAAAAAAAATACCAAAGGGCTGGGTACAATTCATAAACAACACAAAGTTTTTTCTGTCGACGACATCGCGATACAGTGTGAGCAAGCGTTCACGTTTGTCACCAGTGTAAGTACGAGTACTTTAAAACCGCCTACTTAAAGTTCGTACGTCTATCACCCATTTCAGTGTGTTACGCAATTACCCTAAATAAAACAGTACAGGAAGCCTAAAAAGGCCACTTTGGCAGAATCATAAAAAGATAATAGGTATATGAATCATAATGGACAGTTAACTGTTAAGTTAATCGTATCAAATCCCATTGGTGAAGGCTTTTCAGTTATTTTTTTTGTCTTAAATACCAATCAATCCAATCCTAATCGAATCCCAATCTCTTTGATTATACCTACGTAGTGAAGCGAGAAAAAGAAAAACACGGACTGTCTTCGCCTTATTATGGTATTTCTATTTTGAGGTTCGAAAAGTGTTAATTCTCAGCCTAGTTTGAATCAATGACTTTTGATTTTTATCCTTTTATGATTCTGCCAAAGTGGCCTTTTTAGGCCCCCAGGTGTAATATTAAAAGCATAATCCGCCTATAATGTTCCCACTGCTGGGAGTGGGCCGTTATCCACCAAGCGGACCCAGTGCGGGTTTGTGAATGTCACATGTCTTTAAATTTTTGGTTCTAGGACATGCCGGTTTCCTCACGATTTTGAGAGCAGTGGTAATGAAAAAGTAAAGTGCCTATCTGGGTTCGAACTCACGACCTACATACAACTCGTAAGTCGGGGCCGATACCACTGGGCCACTACTGCTCAGATGTAATATTAAAACCGGAATAAAACTTAATATGAATGAAGATTTATGAGTAATTTCGAAGGCACATAAAAGTCCATTTGGCACCGTACTCATTTGGGTTTTTATGAAGATGGACATAGCCATAATAAAAAAAAAACCATGGATTTATTTTATTGTCTGTATGACGCAAATCCTATTAGCAACCGCTAACAAATATAATAATGAACTAATTTAAAAAGTCACGTATCCAATTTATATAGGTATCTAATGTTTAGGTCCCACTCGTAACTCCGTTAATTGTTTTGGCCACCCATTAATAACTTATTTATATTTATTTTTCTTCAGACTAAAGCTATTATAACAAGAGAGGCTAGAGAGGCTTGTGGCTAAGTAATAACAGACGCACGGGTGGATTGATCAGGTTAAGCTACGCTTGCCGCGGTTGGTCCCTGGATGGGTGACCATCTTTACATATCAAGATCTCTCCGTGCCTCGGAAAGCACGTTAAGCCGTTGGTCCCGGCTGTCATTCGTGGATCATTGACAGTCGTTACGGGTCGTCAGAAGCCCGAAAGTCTGACAACCAGTCCTACCAAGGGGTATCGTAATACCCAGTAACTGGGTTGTGGAGGTCAGATAGGCAGTCGCTCCATGTAAAATACTGGTACTCAGCTGCATCCGGTTAGACTGGAAGCCGACCCCAACATAGTTGGGAAAAGGCTAGGCAGATAATTACTAAAGCTAATATAACATTTTTTTCACACCACCTGCTCGAAAATGTTAAATTATATGTCAAGCAACCTTAACCTAAAGTGAGTCATTAGTGGCCGGGGGCTCAGCCGGTCAATAATGTTGTACTGGATTTCATTATGACCCGCTGGTCAATAATGTGATTTGAATTTGGAATCTCACATGCTCAGCTAAATTGGCAGTATAGTACTTACAAACACCCTTTGGTGCCAGAAAGAGGAAAGCTATTCTCGATACCCTTACTACGCGTGGATGATATTCTCGATTTCCTACAAAATCATAACGACTGCTTCTTCATATCGTTGCCAAGTTTTCGAAGACATAATATTGTAAGAATAATTAGATAACTACGAACCATTTTTTAAAAGGAATGGAATAACATTAAAACTGGCATTAATAATAACAAATACCGTACCGCGCCGTAATACCGTAATAGTAATTGGTTGTAACATTAGTTAATTTATTTTATGTAAACTGTGGAAAGATTGCTGTGGATTTTGTGAATAACTAATAAAACCTATCTATACTACAGTCGATTTATCACATTTTATCAAAAATACTCTATTTTCACGAGAGTCTCCAATGACGTTCTAAATTCAAAATGCATACAGCCAATCATCCAAAACCATTCTACCAGCCCTGTATAAAGCTTAGTTTACACAAACGCCACTTCCATGAGAGTGATATCAATAGACACACACGACAAAACCGTAGAAGAGACTTTTTTTTTTTTTAATCGAATTGATCGTGTCTTGGCTACTTATTGGTAGACGCAATAAAGGCGCGAACTTTTGGCATTTAAACTTTAAATTTATCAACAAAGTATTATAAAATGTCGAGTGATGAAAGTGATTGTACTCCTGAATTCATTACAACCGAAGCTAATAATATTTCCAATGTTGTTTCCACTGTTTGTTTTTGTAATAAATACTTTGTTTTTCGTACTATGGCTATTATTTTCTCACAGTAGGTGTAAAAAGTAGAGTATCCTCCTCTGGGCTAAAGGTGTCTTTGCCTTGGGCTAGCTTGAATCCCTCGCTGCATTCAGGATTCTTGTATTCCGATTCCCGAAATCCCGAATCCTTCATTGCGCTCGAGATTCAATATGACGCCCGTGACATAAGACACAACTTTAGCCCCTCGGTGCATAATCTACTATTTTTTTGTTTGTAAAGGCCTGAACAAAAACTTGGTAGAATTTCCATTTATATTTAAGTAATTATACAAAAATAAATAAATTGATTGAAAATATCTTCGTAATCGTAGTACCTATATAAAAACGTAGGCTCCCGTGGGAAAATGACTGATAGCTGCAGATGGCAGGATCTCGTTATAATCAATCAAATATTGTTGCAGATAATAAAATATAAGGTACATGTTCTATGTTAAGGGTTTGGTTTCCGCACTTAGTCCTTCAGTGGACCATTGTGCGTGGGCCATGGCGGCCGTCGGTGGTTATTCCAACCATGGGCTGGTTGGAATAACCACCGACGGCCGCCCTCCAGAAGGTACATTCTGCGATGTCGAACACAGCACAGTGGAACACCACTATACCGTAGCCCCGTAGGGGCTTTCTTTGATTTTGCCAGCGCTTTCCTAGACCTAGCTTTCCTAGACCTAGCTTTCCTTTCCTAACGTCTTAGCTACAAAGTGTTCTACTGTGAAGATTATAAAGCTAGATTTAAACTTGTGCAATGATTTATTGTATACTATAATGTTCGTGTCTTATTTTGTATCTGTTTTTCATCAGTTTATATTTGTATCTCATGAATCTTTCCCACGAATATCGATCTTTCCAATAGTTTACTGGCCGAACACTACGTATGTAAACAAATCAGGAACAATAAACTGGTTAGGATTAGAAAAATAGATGTAAATTTATTTTCCGCTTGCCCTTAGGGTCTAGACCAGTCAAGTGGCAATCGCTTCATATTTCTACAACGACTTGTCAACAGGATTGACACAAGCTATGTCCGTCCCTTAAATTTATGACTTTTCCATCATCGTTATTGGGGCTGGCGCCTGATCTCTCTCTGGTCGTGTTGGAATGCGTACTGTCCCTTAGGACTATGAGAGCGAGGGAAGAGAGAGTGCACCTGTGTCTGCGCACACATTTCTGCACTTTAATATCTCCCGCGCCGAAGGTTAGTCTCTATTGAGATCAGAGAGAAATACGGTCTGAAAGACTATTATCGCTTTGAATAGGCCCTCTTGTGTCAAGTTGGTTCAAGATTTTTTTTCTCTTTTTCCGTTCTGCTCTGTCAGGTGGTATCCCTCTCTTCTTCTTTCAACTTTTACATTTATTACTCTAAAATAGACTAAACATTGACTTTTTTTTTTCAGATAGGGCCACTAACCGAGTCGAGATGGCAACTGGGTGGGGCAAGAGGTCAAGAGGCAAGCAACATCGCTATACAAGTCACTCCACCCGATGGCGAAGAAGATGACGAGTTCGTGCCGGCGCTGCGCATGCGGCGGAAGCTGAGCACGCCGCTCAGCGCGATGCCCGGAGTTACTGATGGACTGATTAGCTTACCAAGTATGATTTTTGAGAATTAATGAAGGCATTATGGTGATAAATGAGGCAAACGTTCATAGAGTTGTCCAGATTGCTACGTACTTAGGTACTGGCCGACAAATTTTAAGTCGTCGACTCGAGAAAAAGAAGAATGGAAGTATAACAAAGTCGCTTCCGCCCGCTGCTTCGCCCGCTACGTATATCTATAAAAACTATCCTATGTCCTTCCCGGGATGCAATCTATCTCTCTGCGAAATTTTATCGAAATCCGTTCAGTGGTTTAGGCGTGAAAAGGTAACATACAGACAGACAGGCAGAGTTACTTTCGAATTTATAATATTAGTACGGATTATTCAAGCGTCTTGGGAGATACGGCAGAGTCATCGAACGCCGGGCGTTTGTCGTTTGTTTAATTTTTTGTTGGATGCGATAAATTAATGATTTGATGTAAATATTTAAAACAAGTTGAGAACAATGAGAAATAGCCTATATTCTGATAGACGTCGGGTGACGGGGTCATAGGAGGCTCGAAAGGAACTTCTGTAAAGGCTTCAGCTTCAGCTTCAGTAACTGGTTCACACGATTATTATATCGACGGTTGTTCACCGAGAGTAATGTAATTATAGGCCTACTTACTTATAAGTCTATAGCTATTATGCCATTTGTAGCCCATAACCGAATCTCTTTGTTTAGTTAGGTACCTTTGCCCACTGAGACTTATTAGGTATGGTAGCTTTTTAATCTACATCCATGCCCATAAGGAAAATGTTTGTCTGATTGATTTTTATATACCTAAATGTATTGTCGGAAAAGACTTACCTAGGTCTCTTTCCAACTTTATGAAAGTAAAAAATCTACGAAATTAGTTTTACCTCGAAAAATAAAAACTAAGTACCTAAGTAAGTAAAAGTTTAAATTTCAGAGATTTGAATCAGTACTTAGTAAGTAACCAAAATTTCATTAGTTCACCGAAAGGCAATTTCAACCTTTCTGTGTGTAATCTCTTTGAAATTATTTTTAAAAGAGATTTTTTTTCTATTGCTAAATTGGCTTGCTCTTGACCTCGATCACGCCTGAGGTCCATGATGGAACGAGCGTGCCCGGAAGATGCCTGTTCACTCTAGCTTTGAAGGCAGACGGGTTAAATGTGAATACAGACAGTTCCATACTTTGACTGTGCGCATAATAAACGTGAAGGAGAAGCGCTGAGTACGACTCGTCGGGATATCAACCAAGTGTAGATGCGGTACGCTGCAGTAGGTACGTCTGGTTGTCCGGTCCGGGTGGTAAAAGGGCGATGCTGACATCAGGTCGTGGAGCTCCTGCGCACACGCTCCGAAGTACAGCCTGTAGAAGACTGACAGGCAAGCAACATTACGTCGATGAGCTAGGCTGTGAAGCTTAGCTACCAACGTCTCGTCGCCTATAAGCCATTTAGCTCTGCGTTCCACCGAGTCAACTACAGCAAGCTAGTATTTTGCTGAGCCATCCCATAAGTGTCGTGGATTTAACTCACAATTGTTTAATGAGTAGCAGCCTAATAAGTAGGGTTTTATGTATGTACTCGTACTTTAGTTTCAACACTTTCAACTATCTTAGGTTTTGGTATCATTTTCGTTGGGTGTAAACGCGACTCATCCTTCTGTAAAATTTAATTAAAATCTGTGGTACCTAAACCGAAGAGACTCGGAGCATGTGACGTGCGGAGGATATGGCTAATTGGGCTATACCATCTCTGGAAACATAAAACTGTCTTATAGTGTTTCTCTATTATAGTGTGCTTGACTTTAACGAAGGAACAATTTAATCTTTAACTATAATCTCTCTAATTTATGATTTCTGCAGATCTACGCGCTTCTCCAACGCGGTCACTGTCGACGTTGGACAGGACGAAGCGACGCTTCAGCACAATGGTGTCAAGCGCGGCCGCCGCGGCAGTGTCCCGGCGGCTCTCGGCAACTATCGGGTGGTGCCTCGCCAGCCCCACACAAGTCAAGCCACAAATAGTCCGACAAGGTCGGGCCCTGTGCCTACAATACATAAAGACTCAGATCAGAAGATCCACGTTATGTGCGAAAAAGGTAATATAACAATCAAATTACAGTCTTTCAAATTAATTGGAGGTTGTTTTTCATACCTGCTCATCTTTTAACAGTTGTTGTTGTTTGCAGCAAATAGTAATGAAACGTTTACAACGAATGGTGGAGACTGAATGTGGAGAGGAGGCTGTGAGCAACTCGGAGTCAGGAGTGCTGGCGGGGCTGCGTGCGCTGTGCGCGGCGCTGGAGAGGAAGCGGCCCGACGCCTTCCGCCAGGTTGCCCGGCAGGCCACGCGCGCGCCCTCCGCCATGCTGCGCTCAGACACAGCACTAGCGGAGCTGGCACTGGCACTAGCGAGGCGCATCACTAGAGAAAATATTACGTGGTCTAAGGTAATAGAAACATACTAAGCCTAAAATGACTTTGTGAAGTTTTTCACCCCGTCGTAGCTTTCGGACTGTACTTTGAAAGTGTAATTAACGATAACGCCTCCGTATAACCACAGCGTCAAATTATATAGTTCCTTCGTAGTTTTCCTTGATGTTAGTTGCTATAGATGCCGGCTATTATGAGATATTGTTAGTAAAGTTTTAGGATAGATAACTAACAATTGAAACCATCAATGATTCTTGAACTTCACGTAAGTAGATAACGTCGAAACTTTCAACAGTTTAACGTACGCAGAATCTCATAGAATCGGTTTAGTTAAATCAAGGCAAGGTTCAAACAGTATCTAAAAGCTTTGTTCATCTTCAAATAACTCTGTAGGACTCTATCCAGTCATCTTAATTTTAAAGTGATTTAAACACTAAACTAACTAAAGTCCCCCTCAACCCTTCAACTAAAATTGAGTGTGAGACTTTGAGTGTCATAACTATAATTTAATGGGTACAATGGGTGGGTTTAATGGGTAATTTAATGGGTAATATACTGAAGTATGCGTACGAAGTCTGCGTATGGTGTCCTTTGTCAGGTGTCTTCCTTCTTTCGAAGTAGACGTGCCGAAACTACCTACTTGATTTTACCGCAATATCAACGAGATCAAGTTCTATGTAGGTACCAAATGTGTTGACTTGAAGCATTATAAACTATAAATAACTAACTAAACTATTTATAAACGATGATTAAAGTTAAGTAATGATTATAGCGATTGTTTTACCATACATTTTTGACGTTTAAACGTCTCTTAACGTTTACAAATTAACACCTTAGTGTCCAAATAATTGTGTATTTCCTTATAATTTTATTTACGTGCCATACATATTTAGGTATTAACTACCCATAAGCCTATATTACTACTAGCATCAATTAAAGATTAGATGCTGAGCTAAACTGTTACTAAGTGCTCTGGGTTAGCATTGTTCATGCAAAATAAGTTTATAGAAGAACATTGTGTTTAAAAGTTTTCAAAAGCGCTCAGAATCACACTAATATTATAAAGGCGAAAGTTTGTGAGTGTGAATGTGTGTGAGGTGTGTTTATATGTTTGTTACTTCTTCACGCTCAAACAGCTGGACCAATTTTGATAAAATTTGATATGGAGGTAGCTGACACCCTGGATTAACATATAGGCTACTTTTTATCCCGATATTCCCACGGGATCGACATTTACGCGGGAGAAACGGCGGAGCGCAGCTAGTAATAGATAATGAAAAAAATACACAACATCGATACTTAGAGCTTATTGAAAATGTCGACAGAAAATGAAAAAACATTCAATGGTACGCTGGTACCAAGTTTAAAGCTAGTATTTTCTGTAGCTCAGCTGTTTTTAATTCGCTGAAGCCCGAGATGCAAAATAAAACGGGGCATTCCAGTGAAGCAATAATTACCCCAGGAGTTCGCTATTATTGCAATCTAGCGAAATAAACAAGAGAAAATATAAAATGAAATTTATTCCAGAAAACTGGCCAAGTGCGAGTCGGACTCGCACACGATGGGTTCCGTACTACAAGGCAAAAACGCCGAAAAAAACACGTTTACTTGTTGTATGGGAGCCTCCCTTAAATATTTATTTTATTCTGTTTTTAGTATTTGTTGTTATAGCGGCCACAGAAATACATCATCTGTGAAAAATTTCAACTGTCTACCTATCACGGTTCATGAGATACAGCTTGGTGACAGACAGACAGACAGACGGACAGTGGAATCTTAGTAATAGGGTCATGTTTTTACCCTTTTTTTTTTTTTTTTTTTTGCGGATGGGAAATCATCAAATGACCCCTCCCGCTCTGGGTGGAGCGGAAGGGAGTGTCAGACTCTTACTGACTAAAACCCACCCGTGTTCCTTCCTTAGCCCTTTATGTTCCGGGCCAGCGGTAACCCTTTCGGACAATCCCGCTGACCCGGCAGGCTTCGGCCCTATGGGGCCCCTCCTCGATGCTGACATCTCTTTGAGGCGCGCGTGGAACACGTACGCGCCGTCCGGCACGGGCCTGGTCCTGATCGGACGGTGAGCTACCCATTACTCTCCGCCCGCAGGCCCGCGCCTACGGTGGCCGGGAGTCGTCGCGCGGCTCCCGACGCCCGGAGCGTCTCCCGCGGCGGCTGGGACGGGAGGCTCTCTCCCTGAGCCGTCCCGCCACCTCCTTCGCTAGCATGACTGCTTCGCAGAAGGAGGTGACTGCCTCCCACTCCCTCTCGCCCCGGACCATGGCTTGCACCAGGGCCGGGCGCGAGAGGTCGCCGCCGCTGCCGATCGCCTCTACGAGGACACGGCGGTGCTCCGCCCAAGCGGGGCAGACCTCCACCGTGTGCTCCACCGTGTCCTCTGGGCGATCCTGGCAATGGTGACACCCGGGCGTTTCCTCCCGCCTGATGATGTGCAGGAACCTCCCGAAACTTCCGTGTCCGGTGAGGACCTGCGTCAGGCGGTAGGTGAGGGCGCCGTGGCGCCTCCCTAGCCACTCCTCAAAGAGGGGTCTTATCGCCGCTATCGCGGCGTGCCCTGCGCTGGGTTGCGACAGTCGTTCCTTCCATGTCGCCATGAGATCGCGCCGGAGCTCAGTCCGCTCCGCAGCGATTTGCCGCGGAAGCGGAACTTCCCCCCGGCTTAGTGCCTCCGCGCGCCACTCATAGACGCGCGCGAGGACCATCGCCTCCAGATCCCATGGCGGCAGTCCGGCAATGAGGCTTGCCGCCTCGCCAGAGATCGTGCGGTAGCCCCGGATAAGCCTTATGGCTACCACCTTCTGGGGCGCGTTCAGGTAGTGGGCGGCTCGCCGCCGCAGTGAACGCGCCCACACCGGGGCCCCGTATAGGGCCATGGACCGCACGACCCCCGCGTAAAGCCTCCGGCAGGAGGCGTTTGGCCCCCTCAGGTTGGGCAAGAGCCGCTTGAAGGCGGCCCCGGCCCGTTCCAGTTTGGGGGCCAAACGTCGGAAATGCTCGACGAAGTTCCACCGGCTGTCGAGGACGAGACCCAGGTACCTCATCGTTGTCTCGACGCCGATGTGAACCCCTCCTACCGTTAGTTGGGATCCCGATGGTGGCGCGTTCCGGGGCCCATGAAACGACATGGCCTCGGACTTGTGCAATGCCACCTCGAGACCCAACTGCCGGATCCTCTCCACGACTATCGCAACCCCGCGTGTCATCGCGTCGGCCGCCGCCTGATGCGACCTCCCCTGCGCCAGGACCAGCGTGTCGTCAGCGTAGCAAACCACGCTGACGCCCTCAGGGAGGTCGGCCCGCAGCACCCAGTCGTAGCCGATGTCCCACAGGAACGGCCCCACGACCGATCCCTGTGGGACACCGCACGACATCTCTCGCCGGTTCCACTCCCCATCGCGACCGGGGTAGCTGACGGCTCTGTCCGTCAGATACGCCTCGACTATTCGACGGAGGTAGGGCGGCACCCGGTGATACCGGAGTGCCTCCACAATGCAGCTCCAGGGTAGGGTGTTGAACGCGTTGGCGATGTCGAGTGACACCGCCACGACGACCCCACCCTGGGACACCGCGTCCCCCGTCGTGAGGGCTCTCACGCGCATGATGGCGTCCACCGTCGAGCGCCCCTTGCGGAAACCAAACTGGCTGTCCGCAAGATCCGGCCCCGTCCTCACCAGGTGCCCGACGAGGCGGCCCACAATCACTCTCTCAAAGAGCTTGCCGACCTCGTCGAGCAGCACGATGGGCCGGTATGCGGACGGAGAGTCCGCAGGGCGCCCTGGCTTCCGAATGAGGACCAGCTTCCCCGTCTTCCAACGGAGTGGAAACTGGCCTCTCTCCAAACATGCGCTTAAGAGCGCCTCCAGTCGAGGCCCGAGAGCCCTCGAGGCCAGAACCCAGGCTTTACCCGGCAAGCCGTCGAGTCCTGGGGCGGTATTTTTGGCCTTTAGCCTTCCTACCGCCGCTCTCAGTTCTACCCCGGTCACTTCAGGGATGTCGTCGTCGTCGTCCGCGTGGTCCGCTTCGGGCACCGCAATTGGCGGAGCCATGGGCGGGGGGGTGTGCTCCCCCCGTGAAGGGAACAGAGCGCTCACCACCTCCTCCACCAGCTGGGGGCGGAGACTCTGCGTCAGCGGGGGGGCCCAGGTGCGGAGTTTATTCCGCACCATTTTATAAGGGCGCCCCCACGGATCTCTGTTCAGAGTCTCCAGCATCTCCTCGCGGGCCATGTCCTTGGCCCGCATGTTTTTACCCTTTGGGTACAAAACTCTAATGACCATGATAGTTTGCCGTGTGGCCTCACCTAGGAATAGACGCCATTTCTTCTTACGCTGACTAATGCCAGGGTTATTTAGTCAAATGAGGGATCCCTTACCTGCATGGGTATATAAGGTGGCAGGACTGACAGAGACATCGATGACCAAACTGTAACCATGAATTCTGTACCTACTTGAATATAATACGGTACATATAAAAAAAGCAATTTTTGACATTTTTGTGTGTCTATCTGTTTGTTCCGGCTAATCTCCGAAACGGCTGGATTTGTCGTATTTGACGGGACTTTCACTGGCAGATAGCTAAGGTCATTAGGATTTACTTTTACTTTAGAAAAAGACCCTAACTCTTTTTCTAAAGCTCCGCGCAAAAAAAAATTAAACTCATGAAATCGAATTTGTTTTCCGACATGCACGTAGCTAGTATAAAAATAAAATTATTTATTGGTTTTAGATAGCAGCTATTTTTTGTGTGTGTGGGGCGCTGGCGAGAGAAGCAGCAGAGGCGGCGGATGGCGAGCCAGCACTCGAACTGGTGTCCGCACCTGCCGCTGCCATCGCCGACTTGCTACACGAAGACCCTGGCTCCTGGATCGCGTCACACGGTGGTTGGGTACTGTTAAATCTTTACTTACAGTACTCCAAGGATCCTTTGGCGCTCAAATGACGTTGACAGGGAGGCACTGTTGTTTAACATTTGTGAAATTGTAAAATAAAAATGGTTTAGTAAAATGTACTGAAAAAGAATATGGCGGCGTTAGTTCCACGCGCCAAAAGATCCTTATATATTTCTAATTTTCATATTTTTTTTTTTCTTCTAGTTTGATCTGCAATCAGTCGCAAGACTATAAGCGGATGAGTTGAGTGATTACGGAAATTTCCATATAGACAAAAAATCTTTTGTTCTCAAAAAATGGCTGATCGATAATTCCGGAGCGTTCTACTAAGATAATTGGAATTTAAGTGCCGACGCAGATAAAGCCACTGTAGGCCGCCGGCCGCCCCGACTCGACTGCCGTCTTAGATAGGCTTGAGCGATAGCGTATCGATACGACAGGCGTTAGTGCGTACAACTTAGTTCACTGTTTAAAAAATATATAAGTACTTTTTTTGGAAGTACCTACTTATGCTGCAAGAACGCAAAACTTAGGCCTGTAACGGGCACATGTAGCCGAACTGTGACTGACATCTGTCGCCTGGTGAGCAGCGGCCCTAACCTTTGATAGCATTGCGTACTTGGCACTTTTATATTGATACCTTTATTTTCTCTGCCCCTTTATGTAGGTAGGCTTACGTTAGAATTTTAAGTATTTTTTTTTCTTTTAAACTTAGCCATTTTCAACGTTACTTGAGGAGTCGCTTTCTATAAGCAGATGTGGCTAAATGAACGTTTGCGAGTTTTGCGACTGAAATAAAATAGCCTCACGGATTATTTGCTTTAGGTATCGGGGCCTCGAGGGTCCTAAGCCCTTTATGGCACTGATTTTAACTTATCTGTTTTACGGGCTACTTGCGACGATAATGAGCTAAAATTTGTAAGCGTATTTTGATGCCATAAATTAGTACAAAAATATTCCCTAAAGGGGTGATATTTATAGGGATGAGGTGTATGGGAAACCCAACATGATATTAAAATTCAAAATGTATGCTGTTGATAAGAAATAAAGAATTACCTACGTGTTTCAGTGTTTTGTGAAATCATCCCCCAAGGGGGTAAAATACACAACATACAACACACATACTACATATGCAATAGGTACAGACCATGTCCGGCATGTCCTAGAACCAAAAATTCGAAGACATGTGACATCTACCAATCCGCACTGGGCCCGCGTGGTGGATTACGGCCCACTCCCTCTCACAGAGAGGAGGCCTGTGTCCCAGCAGTGGGAACATTATAGGCTGTTTATGATGACAGACCATGTACAGACGTCAGCACGTATCAAGCTACCTACTCGAAACTGTCAAATTTTCCCAATCATCTTTGAACCTTATGATTTAGCGATAAAGTTGCAAATCTATTAAAGAAATTTAACTTACAAATTAAATTTAAATTTGACTTTTAAAGTTGTTCCCCTGAGATTTGATAATACACACATCAACACCGTCTAGGGATATTTTGTATAAAGTTCTTAAACTCAAAAAATACTGTCTAGTTTTAAATTCTTTTGAAGAAAGTTTATTTTGTAAACCTTTTTGAACGATTCTAAATTTGAATTTGAAAAAATAAATTAAAAACAAAAGATTTACGCGGCATAATGGTAGCGAAGTCCGAAGGTTTCATTTACGTACAGTAGTTTTTGGCTATTTTTTTGTGTCAAATTTAAGTTTTTTCAAGTTATCGGTTTATTTCGAATTAATATTATTGTGTGCATCATGCAGCGGCGCCATTTAACGAGAGAGGAAATGTTAAGGGCAGTAGGCATGCTCCAAGCTGGGGCTACTCAACGGAGTATTGCTGAGGAGATTGGAACAAGACAAAACGTGATATCAAGTTTATGGTCACGTTATCGTGCTACTGGTGAAGTGGCTGAAAGACACCCAGGCGGGAAGCGCATAACCACTTATCGACAAGACCGATTTTTGCAAGTTGCCGCGAGAAGACAACCAAATGTTACGGCCATACAGTTGGTTCAGAGGCTCCAGTCAGAGCACCAGTTGCTTGTGAGTGACCAAACTGTGAGGAGAAGGCTGCATGAAGCTAATCTTCATGCTCGCAGACCGCTTCGTACTCCAGCACTACGCCGAGGAAATCGTGGACGACGACTAAAGTGGGCTCGTGAACATTTGCTCTGGGAAGATAACCAGTGGTCTGTAGTGCTGTTTACCGATAAGTCCCAGTTCGGTTTCCATCCCGATACACGTAGAGTACGTGTTTGGCGAGTTCCTGGTCGTGAGAGCCGTCTGCAACATCCTCAGGAAGTCCATTCATATCACAGCGGGACAATTATGGTTAAAGCGGGAATTCGTGTTGGTGGAAGAACAGACCTCGTTTGGATCAGAAACACCATGACGGCTGAAAAATACCGTAACGAGGTGCTAGTACCAATAATCCACCCCCATCGACTACAAATGGGCCAAGAATTCACGCTCATGCACGATAACGCCCGTCCGCACACAGCGAGAGTGGTGACGAGCTGGTTGCAGGAGCACGACGTATCGGTCTTAGGCTGGCCCGCTCAATCGCCTGACCTAAACCACATAGAACACGCGTGGGACATGCTCCAAAGAAGGGTTTTGAGGAATTTCCCTGCAAACGCTGCGACGGAAGAGCAACTTTTTTTGCATCTACCTGGACCTGGGACAATATACCGCAGCAAGACTTGGATAACTTAATCCAAAGCATGAAAAACCGTTACTAACGTCATGGGTGGTTTTACTGACTACTGGTTTTTCACATAACTGTTAAAAACAGATTAATTTTTCCTTATTTTTCACTTTTTCTTGAGAAACACATTCATTGTTAGTTTGACCATTATTTCACATTTTTTTCTTTGTTTGAATAAACATTTGTTTACGCAAAAAAAATAGTTTTCTTTTATTCTGGAGTGTAGTCTGATAAATGGGCTTTATAAAAATATATACATGTTGTATGTTATTTTTAATAAATTTTGAGTAAATTAAGTAAATCCAAAATATCCCTAGACATACTCCGTTTGATAGGCGTGAACATCAATGTCCGTCAGAAGCTTTCAATATGAGGAATGTTCTTCTGTGGAATACAAACGAAGACCTTCACAAATATCACCCATAGACACTAATCTTAATTTTTTTTTTTCTCAGAACGGTTTAGTGGAGCGTCTACGAGCCAGCGAAAGAGACCAGAGATCAGAAAAGAATCTTCGAGTAATGGTGTCCTTCTTTGTAATAGCGTGTTTGACTTTGTTGCTGTTCCGATGGGTCCTCCACGCACATCCCGCCTACAACGAGTAGACCTCCCAAACTAGCTACTTATATCAATAGTTTTAGTAGCAAGTTGTGACGTAATATTGTAATATTGGCAGGTGATTAGTTTTATTTTAGGTGAAAATATGTTTGCTTTTTAGATAGATGCTAAAGGTGCAAAAAAAAACTGCCAGTAGTATTCAGAAACTGGTGGTTACTGAAGTCCCATTTACACGAGTGCAAGTTTCTCGCCTGTGCAGATGGTACCTATAGAAAATTTAAACAACGAATGACAACTTTTATTGTTGCATTAACTTATGGTATGCCACAGACAATTAAAGTGCACCGTGTAAATTAGGCTTTATGGTTATTGAATTTTTTTCGTCTTTCTATTCATTGACCGATTTAAAATAAAAAAAATAGGTAAGCGTTCCTGAACCTCCGGCTGATTTTAATAGTGATATCTGCTATTACGCCCAGACTATATGTAGGTAGGTCATATTGCACTATATTTTAATTAAAACAATGAAAATAATTTAAATAGGTAGGTAGTAGGTATGTACAATACTTTGATGTGTTTTAAGGCGAAAGCGCCAGGGTAGCCCGCGAAATTCAATTTTTTTTAGGTTTTTTGCAATTTGCTGGTCAGTATTAAGTTATACGTTAATTAAAATATGATTCGCGGTCGTAACAAATACGTATTTACAGAATTATAATCATTAAAGTCATCAACACAACTCTCTAAGACCATGTAATCCCCAAATGTCAAGATTTCATGAAATAGTCATTCTTACTACTACTTACTGACCAGCAAATTTCAAAAAACGTAAGAAAATTTGAATTTCGCGGGCCACCTTAGAGCTTCCCCCTTAAGCAGGCGCGGTCCGAAGGGGGGTCACAGGGGACATGACCCCCCCCAAAATCTAAGGTCAAATTGAAAAATCTCAAAAATTTGCCGAATAATAAAAGGAAATTTCTAGCTATAAATTTATAATAACAGCGATAAATTTATAATAATAAAATTGTCTTGTGCAATAATGTTTATTTTATTCCAGATACCTATTTTTTATTAGTGTAGTGAGTGACCCCCTCCAAAATTTCAGGCTGCGACCGCGCCTGGTTTTAAGAATAGATTGTGTTTGTCATTATTATTGATAATGTATCTTCGATCAAATATTACGTTGTTGTAGTAGATAGATAAGTTACCTGTTGATGATTTTTCCAAATGTCTTTTATTTATTGTTACTTGGTACATGGTTACATGGTTAGCGAAGGTTTATGATGACCGATTAATGTAAAATGTAATTTTAACAGTCCAAAGATGTAAACTTAGAAATGATTAGACATTTTGACAGCCGTATTGTCTAAATTATGTATTGCCTACCTTTAACCACAGCAAATGAATAAATAATTTATTTATTAATGTTAGTAGGCTGGAAGAAATAAAATTATTATTTTGACGTTTCAACTACCTATGTATTATTATTTATCTGAAAAGCACAATTTTCCATTGTTTTCCACCACGACTGCTGAGCGCGAGGTTCAGCAGTGGTCGAGTCACGAATTTGAGTTCGATTCTCAGGTCAGGCAGTGTTATTTAATTTTTTCATCAGAAAATATCACTTTAGCAGCCAGAGTCGGCAAAAGACGCCACCTTCCTATTACCTGATGCAAGTACCTAAGTGTTACGTCATGACGTACAGTCGAAAACTTCAACCGCTCCACTATAACTACAGATGGGCGGTGAAATAATAAGTTGTGTCACCAAAATAAGGGACCAGCCGGTCGATTCTGTAAAATTCTCACTGTGAAAACTTAGGTGAAGTGAGTTTGTTTTTGCTAGGAATTGACACTATTGACAGCTCACTCCACGCTCACTTCATCTAAGTTTTTACGGTGAGATTTTTACAGAATAGCACCGCTGGGCGTTATGTTATTGGTCTGTCATTTAGAGATCACGTCTCCTCTCTTGCCAATGAATCTTTTAGGCGCTTGGGGTTTGTTTTGCGAAATGCCCGTGATTTTCCCAACCCAAATGTTATTAAACTTCTGTAGGTGCACCACTATGGTTCGTAGTAAACATGAGGCTGGTGTTTGTAGGCACCCCTATACAGCGACTCAAACATTAACGCTAGAAAAGGTACAAAAAACTTTCCTGAGATTTCTATATGAAAAGACGTTTCACTTCTTTCCTTTCATGTACCCTACTAATTACTATGAGTTTTGGGCTTCAACTCGTTGGATGTTAGACGTGACTTTCAACAGCTCACAGTAGGTCCTACTGTAGCCTGCATGACTCTTAGAGAACACATCGACAGTTCCGAACTCCACGATCTCTTCTGTCGGCTATTTGTTCCCAACAAATACATCGGACATTATTCGGACATCGCCAAAGCCTCGAAACAATCTGTTTGCGCCGCCGCGCCGCCGCCGTCATCTAAAATTGTCGCCAGAACTATATGTTCTGTGGAGCTGAGACCCCAGTGTGTACGCCCTCCTGACCACCAATCCTGAATGTGATCTGTTTACCGATTGAGTAGGTAGAATTACGCGTGTATGTCTGATGTTTTGTGAGAAGAAGTAGCATACTTCGGTGTCCTCTATTATAAATGTTAGTACTTATTCAAAATATTTTTGGATACCATACCTATATAAATCTCTATGTTGATTAATGTAATTGGTGTTACCGTTTTAATTAACAATGAACCTACATGAGACTTCAAATATCTGGCGAAAGAAGGTACTTACCAATTCCGTTGTACTTACCTACCTACAGTACCTACTCAAGAACTCTGCCTTATCCACGGATATATGGCCTTATCACACAACAGTGCAAAATGTAAAACCATTCACCGTCAACAAGACTACGACAACATAAAATGATAGGCCTAAGAAACTTAAATACAGTAGGCTGCACGTCAGTGGTAACTGTGGTAAGACACAGTAGATTTATACTGGCCTCGTATCTATTGAAACTCCGGCGCTAGGCCAGCTCAAGGTGAAAGAGTTACCACCGCCGCGCCATACTTGTTGACCAATAGGTATACCTAGATCGCTACATTCAAAACTAGTTGATTAATAAAATTTGAGTTTCACATAATTGGTATTCATAGAAACCCCTCTAAAAAAGAAAAGGATCAAAATCCTTGTACTACAAGTTTCATTATAATAATACTAGCTTCCGCCCGCGACTTCGCCCGCGAGGTATGTCGATAAAAACTATCCTATGTCCAGTATGTCCTTCCCCGGGATGCAATCTATCTCTCTGCCAAATTTTATCGAAATCCGTTCAGTGGTTTAGGCGTGAAAAGGTAACATACAGACAGACATAGTTACTTTCGAATTTATATAGTATGGATGGGACTAACTCAGACCAAATAAAAAACTAAGACAGAGGGCTGTCAACAGTAAAGTGAAGCCGGTTTCGTAAACATGTGTGCACATAGTGAGGTGTAGTTTGATTGTAAATGGTTGTAAATGTGTGCGTGTGAGCGTGTAGTATGCACAGACCGGAGGTGTAGTTTTTGCATGCTTCACTGTATTGTTCGCAGCGCTATGTCTTGACTTTTTATTTGTTCTGAGGGGACTAAAGATCGTTTTATTTATTTTTTCATATAATTTTTTTTTTCTAATATACGCTCAGCAATGAAAGTCGATTAAAACTTAAATTTAAACATTAAACATTAATTAATGTAGGGATCGTAGGTAAGTAACGGGTATCCTTCTGTAGTTTCTGCCGGGGTAGGCAGAAACTACAGAACGATGGGCAGAAGGCGTGAGTTTATGTATTTAGGTAGGTATATAAAAAAATACCTACACGAACAGATGTTCAATTAGATGATACAAACCTGGTTATTACATGGAATTGGAATTCTAAAAAACAGTGTTTCGAATAACTTTAGGCCTAGGTATTTAAATTAAAAATTACTAGGTAATCGACTCGTTGCTTGCCTACTTCTAAAGGGCCATGCCAGAGGTAATTCTCGTAATTTTAAGATTGTTCACAGTCTGTGTCAAAAATACCTCTAATTTCCGTACATTTTTGACATTGATTGTCGCTGAGATAAGATTGCGACTAGATTTTAAATGTTTTTATTTACGGGAATTGGCCTTCTGATCATGTTTGATGTCATGACAAACCTTGAACGATGCAGGAAAACTTGTACTGTTCATAAAATTCTAGTACCTAAATGTAGGTAGTACCCGTGGTAGTACCTACTACGTACAGTTTTATTGTTTTCATTAAAGTACAAAACAGTGACAGGCAATGCCATCTATCTTAATTGAAGCTAACTTTTATAGAAGCATGCAAAGGTAAACCATAGTAAAACATAAGTCTATGAAAGTATTTTTAATTATAATAAAATTAATTGTAAGTTGTAATAAAACTTAGAATCGAATTTCAAATTGGTTAGTTATTATTGAATAATATTAAAGTGGTGATAGGGGCTATAGGCTATAAGTACATACCACGTGGGCCGTGCTTCTAAATGGGCCGGAGTTGCACCATTCAACCATTGTTTATCAGTTTGTTTAAAGTTGAGCAATTTATTCATACGAGCCAAAACCCAATGTTTAACCATCAACATATAAAAAAGGTTTTAAAATAAACTTTGCTCTAGGTACGACTTGGAAAAAGCGAACTATTTTCAGACAGTCATGCTTTTTACCTACATATTTCTTACCAATCTACGCTTTTCACTGTGTACACGCACTGTGTAAAAGCATAGACAAATCTTAACTCATCAAGAGCAAAAAGATAAGTGTTCAAACCATCAAATCAAAAAGTATTTAAAAATAAAAACAGATTTGTTTATGGTCTCGCCAGAAAGCTGAAACAATTGAAGAAATAATAGGCATGATAAAGCGGATAAATACATGTACTATAAATATTGCGATAGTGAAATACTTGTGACCAAACTAGCAGTGGATAATCTCATTACTTGTAAGTTATTACATCCTTGCGTATTGTGTTTGTACAATTCTGAATAATAGCCATTGCAGAGAAAAGGAAATCAAAAAAGAACGTCACACACAAAACGTGAGGTGGCGCTATTGTATATGAGGATTTATACGAGAGCGAAAGAGACGAAACTTATTTTACCTGTCAATGTCATTATACTGTTCACAAATTATGACTGAGTCTCAGAATTTATTATTTTTAATTGACACATATTAGAACAAAATCCTAAATTGTATTGTTTAATATAAATATTAGTTACTGCATTGATACCAAATCTTTGTAATAATAATAACTCAACAAAAACATGGTGGCGAAACAGTGAACAGCGGAATTGTTTGAGGCCAAATTACTTTTTTTATTCGTTGTGTTTACTAAAACTCTCTTTGCAGGTGTAAATGAGAGTAACGATGTGTTATCGCGATAACAAATGAACAGAGATCAAACCTTCTTTAATTGTGTAGTGTTTCGTTGGTACAAAATATCGTAGCCGCAATGATGAAGAGTACGTTACCTAAGGATAAACCTGGCAAGATGAGGATCCGTGCTTTCCCAGTAAGTATCACTCCGTCAATCATTTTGATTAACGGGCTTCAATATTAACCCTTTGCTCGAAGTGTAATATTTATTGCTTAGTGACTCAAAACCACTGACAAAGCATTTTTCCTGGTCTCCAAAATAACTGCAATTTGTTTTCGTAAAATGTATTTTTGTCAATGATCTTTAATTACATCAAGAACTTTTGTCTTTGAGCTATGCAGCAATCTTTATGCAGTATTGGTAATTAGAAATAATTGTCATTCAACCCAGTTGTTATTATCAGTGTGCCTATTATTAGTTTTGTTGTTTTAACATGATGATATTCATATGGTTTGAGTCCTATAAAAACTCACTAAAAGTAATGAACATAGCTATGACTCATAGTAAATGTTACATATTGTTATATTATTAATGTAGGTACTGTAATTTAATATTTACCATCAAAATAGTATTTTAGTAAGGTTGATCACAATTTTGCTAATAAATTAAGTTCCATGGTACAATAACATGGACGACTAACATTGCAAGTGAAATACTTGTTAAATATTAACATACATCTCCATTTCAATTATGGAAGGAATTGCAACATTATGTGATTGCAACATGCACATTATGTGATTTGTGTCCACAATTTGTTGAGAAGTTTCTCTTATCAACAACTGTATGACATACTTTTTGTTGTAATAGAAAAGAGGTTCATTTATAAAAATGGTAGAATGGTAACACTAGAGGATATAAACATAACTGTCACTATGATTTAAAAATAGAAACCAATTTATATTCCTTTAGAACAAAATTTTTGTATTCAATATGTCATAATTTATATTTTTATGACAGGAGTGAAAATCAATCAAAAGATAAACATTCGTATATTTTCCTATTTTACATAGTCAATGTTTTTGAACTTCTATTTTAATTTTGAACAATGTTGGTTTAACACCCGAAGTTAATAATTTTCAAGATGACGAGAAAATTTCAAGTGTGGAACTATTCTGAACCATATTACCAAATGTATCCAGACACTTGGGTCTGTATTGTTTGAAAAGAATACCAATATGATCTGAGAAACTTTTCAGTGTATTTGTCATGTTTTGAATGGATAATAGGCAATATACTGTGTAACATTACAGATGACTATGGATGAGAAGTATGTGGAGAGTATATGGAGTTTACTAAAGAATGCGATACAAGAGATTCAAAAGAAGAACAATTCAGGACTTTCCTTCGAAGAACTTTATCGCAATGCTTACACCATGGTGCTCCACAAACATGGTGAAAGACTTTACACTGGATTGAAGGAAGTGGTCACTCAGCATCTTGAAACAAAGGTAGAAACATTTACAAGTAATTATGAATGCAGATGTGGTAATCAGTGCATATATTATTAGTCCTTTGGCAATTTTTCTAGGTGAGGGAAGATGTTCTCCACTCATTACACAATGGATTCCTCCAGACCCTCAACAATGCTTGGACAGACCATCAAACTAGTATGGTTATGATTCGAGATATACTTATGTACATGGACAGGGTATATGTACAACAAAATGAAGTGGACAATGTCTATAATCTGGGACTTATTATTTTTAGAGATCAGGTTAGTAAATAAACATGTTATCTTATCTTACAAAAGCAGTATGATTTAGCACGAATAGAACACAAGTCGTCAATACTTTGCCAGTGAATACTAACAATGTTTTGGACGAAGATTAAAAAAAAAATATTTAGTGATCTCTGAATTCTCGTGGTGCATCCTGTGCTGACAGTGAATTAGTTATCTAGATATATTCTGAAGCTGATGAATCTTTTAGAAACAAATTACATTGGAAAAGCAAATTACAAAGTTATAATGCACAAACATTGTGTATGCCTGTATGTTTTTTTTGTGCCTGGTTCAGCTATTGATTCTCAATATAAGCAAAAGAAATAAGCATACAAAAATAAGTGGTTTAAAAAAAACAAGAAACATGTTTATTCAATCTATTGGACCTCTCAAAACAAATCATAAGGGCCTAAACTCGAGGGAATTACTAATAGCCACTAAATAGTTCCACTATCCACATCCTAGCTCTATAATAATAATCAGATCAGCTCCAAGATACCAAATTATAGTTTTGTCATCTGAACTACCTAAACATAACAAAGTTTCATTTAGATACAACAAATTGGAAGTAGGTTAAAATTGATTTCTCAGATGTTATTACATTGTTTGTTAGTTAGTAACAAGTGAAGCTAATAACCAACCCGCACTGGGCCCGCGTGGTAAATTATGGCCCACTCCCTCTCATTGAGAGGAGACCTGTGTCCCAGCAGTGAGAACATTTTAGGCTGATTATGGAAGCTAATAAAAGCGTGTTCATAATAAAATGATGATAATACAATAGCAACATAATTGTATCCTAAGGTTGTTCGCTATGGCTGCATCCGTGACCACCTTCGTCAAACGCTGCTGGAACTAGTGGCTCGCGAGCGTCGCGGTGAGGTGGTGGACCGCCTGGCGATACGCAACGCTTGCCAGATGCTCATGGTGCTCGGCATCAACTCACGCGCCGTCTACGAGGAAGACTTCGAGAAGCCATTCCTGCACCAGTCTTCAGAGTTTTATAGGGTATGTTAGAAACAGTCACTGGCCAAACAAAATTGGCAATCAGTGTAATAATGTTTGTGGGCATACTGCCATAATCATTGACGATTATGTGTTTAGTTGACAGGTGGTTCCCCAGCTGTTTGACTTTATAGTGTTATCTATTTATCTATAACCTATACAATGAAAATGCGTTTAATCAAATACAAACAGCACCTTTTTACAGCAACAAAGACAATGTATGGCTGTATTAAATTCATGGTATGTTTGTGTAGATGGAATCTCAGAAGTTCCTGGCGGAGAACAGCGCGGCGGTGTACATAAATCGTGTGGAGGCGCGCATCGCCGAGGAGGCGGAGCGAGCGCGGCACTACCTCGACGAGAGCACCGAGCCGCGCGTCGTCAGCGTGCTCGAGCACGAGCTCATCGAGCGACATATGAAGACCATTGTTGAGGTAACGAATCTACCACATAACAAACACAATCTCACGAATTTTCCTGGGGTTTTTCCATGGGGGTAGGCAGAAACTACAGATCGCCACCTGTTACGATTCTTACATACTCCTTTTACTTTGTTTACGTTCATACATCTGCTCATACACGCACGCCAGTTGCGAGTACCTTCAACGCACCTGACCTGTATGAAGAACATCACCACTAAGGTCGCTATATTTCCTTCTAGTTCTAGGGTGTGGAAACAATACAAGTATTCTACCAAATTATTTTGAATACTAACGCAATAATAAAAAATAACTAACTAAATCCAACATTTTCCTTAACTTTGCCGTATGTGATTACTTCCCAGAATTCCATCCTTATCAGCGACACTATCGAATGGTGTAATAATACAGTTTTTTTTTTTTTTCAAAATCAACTGGTTCGATTCCTGGCTAGAAATATTGATTTTTCAAAAATCCAATGATGCAGTTTTAGTTTTCATCAAAATCGAGCCCGCGACTCCTTTGAGTACTTTTCGCTATTCCTCATAGTTTCGGATCGGATTTGGCCATCCACGCCCACTTGGAAAATTCACTCTGTATACCCTATAAATAATCCAATAACTTCAAAATTAGAATCAATCTGATCCACTAATGATTTTATTCTTAAACTAGCTGCGCCCCGCGGTTTCACCCGCATAAGTTTTGATCCCGTGGGAATATCGGGATAAAAACCATCCTATCCGTCAAAAATACGGAAGTTGAAGCGACTGTTTTATTCACGTTGGCATTATGGTAGCAAGCGCTTGAACATGAGGTCCTGGGTTTGATTACCGATTGTTATTGGGTTTTCCATCTGGAATTTCTCAGTAGCAGCCCGGAGTTTAGAATTATGCTTGGTTGATGGGGCACCTGTTACCATCAACCAGACAACTCGGCTCCCTGTTACGTGCGACTTAAACATGACTGGCGGAATGTGGTTGTACTATAGGTGCAACTCTGCCTAACCCTTCACATATAAATAAAGGATTTTTTGTATACGAAGTTACAGTAGAATACTGACTCCTAAGTCACAGAGTCCCCCCTAGTTTAGGAGGCAGGGTTTTCACTATTTATGCAATCTTTGTTTCCCAAAGTTTAATGTTCCTATGTGTATTGTATGAGCTTTGTATATTAAGATTTTTGTGTTATTAAATTTATATTATTATTATTATATCTATGTCCAGATGGAGAACTCGGGCGTGGTGCACATGCTGATGCACACGCGCACGCTGGAGCTGGCGTGCGTGTACAAGCTGCTGTCGCGCGTGGGCGAGGGGCTGCGCACCGTGGCCGACGCCGTGTCCGCGCATCTGCGCGAGCAGGGCCGCGCGCTCGTCACCGACACGCATCACAACACCAATGCTATCACCTTTGTGCAGGTATGTTACATCTCTTCTATGTTAATAAATGTACAGTGAAATATGACCATAATTTATTACATTAGTCCCAGCATCCAGATAATTGTTTACTTGCTCCTTATAATTTTTTCCGACTGCGTATTGTCAACCTGTTTTTGTTTGAAACTTGCTAAACATTTTTGCTGCTATGATCGCAAATCGAACTCAAAACACAAGAGGTCCGTCTGGTTAACACAGACCCCCACCATCAATCTATGTTTTTTTTTAAACATATCTCTAAATAAAAAATATGTAACTCTCCTGTCGCAGGACTGCTGGAAGGAATTTCGAATGAAATAAGCAGTACTCTCCCTTTGTGCTCTTACCTTTAGGTTTTTGTTTTGTGTGTACATAACCTGCGTGTGTGTGTACGACCCTGCATACTTATCTCCTTTGTTGACTGTACATAAATATATAAAATAAATTATACCATAGAAAAAGAAGAATACTTATTGTAGAAGTTAAACTAGGCGTATTATAGTCCCCGAAGCGAATTTTGAAGATGCATTATTTCTTGCACTATCCACTCGTAAGTAGAGATTGAATTGATCAGGTTTTAAATCCTTGTTACAGAATCTGCTTGACCTGAAAGACAGATTTGACCATTTCCTTCAAAACTCGTTCAACAACGACAAAATATTCAAACACATGATTGCATCAGACTTCGAATATTTCCTCAATTTGAACAGCAAATCCCCAGAGTTTTTATCGCTGTTCATTGACGGAAAACTGAAGAAGGGTGAAAAAGGCGTAAGTATTCCTTCATCAGCCTTATTTAGTTAATAGCTGTTTTAGTCCTAAAGACGTGATTTTTCTCAGATGAGTGAACAAGAAATCGAAGCTGTATTGGACAAAACTATGGTACTATTCAGATTCTTACAAGAGAAGGATGTGTTCGAGCGTTACTACAAGCAGCACTTAGCTAAACGATTGTTGCTCAACAAATCCGTCTCTGACGACAGTGAGAAGAATATGATCTCTAAACTGAAGGTTAGTTTTACCATCGTACATAAAGTACATCCTAAAATTATTTATTTTTTATTAACTGTCGAAAATTTAACGCTTTGTTTAAACATTTTGGTTTCTAACCTTTCCCAGAAAGAAGGTTTACTTAAGGATGTTGAACCGCGAGACTTTCATTGTATAATCGGAGATGTCTCGCAAATAGAGAATTCATTAAGTGACTAAATGAACAATTCATCCGACCCCCCATCCTGTCCACATATTCCTGCAAAATTCTTTACCAATTATAGATGGACATTTTTCGTAAGTGTCCCATGTCTCATATACCCTTGGTAGTTCTTTTTCTATTGTGAAAAGTCTGCTTAAAGTCTTGGGATTTCAGTTAAAAATCTATTGTTTCAAAATTGAGTTAAGATTTCTAAAACCGGTTTAGGTAAAGAATTTTGCAGAGAATTGAAGACTTTAAGCAGGATTACGCTCAGTAGTCTTATTTTTAGTTACACTACAGTAGTTTTGTGTAAGCATTAGTTATGAACTTGTACATAAAAGATACACAGACAACGAACAGCATCTGCGTGTTATCGGACATTTTGGTGTGGAAGTTAAGCAGATTTGACATGGAATGGCAAAAGTGATAATGATACCATATCCTTGATAAGAAAGGCGAAAGCGCCAGGTTAGGCGAGTTCTTTTTGTACGTTACATTTTGCAGGTTACTATCAGGTTTTATGTTAATCAAAACGTAGTTTGCCATTATAACAAAAGATGTATTTACAGATTCATAATCGTTAAAATCATCAACACAGTTGTGTTGAATGACTTTTTCATGAAATCACGACATTTGAGGCCAATTTTGACTTGAGAGTTGTTTTGAGGGTTCTAATGATTATAATTCGGGAATACATAATTGTTACGACTGCGAATCATATTTTAATCAACGTTTAACCTGACACTGACCTTTAAACTGCAAAAAAAAAAATGAATGTCGCGGGCTACTTTACCATAACCCCCAAAAAATTATGTGGCCAACGACAAAACGAGCCCCAGGTCTTTCACCTCGCGCACTTGAGAGTATCTTGCACCATAACATTCTCCAATACAATAAACACTTTTAGTTGCCTGTTTACTTACTTTTTTTCTGGATATTTAATTGTATGTAAGTACTATAAAAGTTCCTATTCAATCATAACAAAGAATTAATAATTTCAGACTGAATGCGGTTGTCAGTTCACATCAAAGCTGGAAGGAATGTTCAAAGACATGACCGTCTCAAACACCATAATGGAAGAATTCAAGGAACATGTGCTGTCATCCGGGGTGAATCTTTGTTATTTGTTACCTTTATGTGGCTATTACTGCCGTCGTTCTATAGTGTAAATCGAGCTGACGAAGTAATCGTAAGTTGCAGAGTCACTCGAAAGTTCTTTATAAGAGATATTGCTTTCTTTCAGTTCTTTTCTAAAAAGAAGTGTTGTAATTTCAGATCAACCTTCACGGCGTAGATCTATCAGTGCGTGTGCTAACCACCGGCTTCTGGCCCACACAAAGCGCGACGCCCAAATGCAACATACCTACAGCGCCGCGAAGTGCATTCGAAGTCTTCAGAAGGTAAGCCAAATATTTAACAGATAGACTTAGCGTACATGGTCTACAGAAATTATTTGAGTAGGAATAATAATAAACGACAGGCATACGAAACGCCAACGTTCGTGTCGTGTGTCGTCGTGGTGTTAAAACGTGCGAAAGAGCACTATAGTCTCGGTTAAATCCCATAAACCCGTACTAAACATTCTACTGGCACATTTTGCGACCGTGACTGCAATATTGGTGTTTAGTAGAGTAAATGTGAACATTCGGCTCGTTTGTGTTGTCAGCTTCTACCTGGCGAAGCACTCTGGGCGGCAGCTGTCGCTGCAGCCGCAGCTGGGCAGCGCGGACCTGAACGCCACGTTCCGCGCCGCCGCCACGTCGCCGCCGCGCAGCCCGCCCGCGCCCGCCGCGCCGCGCCGCCACATCATACAGGTGTCCACCTTCCAGATGTGCGTGCTGCTGCTCTTCAACAAACGCGAGCGACTCACCTACGAGGTATGATGCTTCTTTTTTTTTTTCAGGTAACTTCTCTTTTTGTATGCACAGGTCTCCTAGACAATTAAACCAATTTTTCTGAAGGGTTTGTATTCGACACGATTTATTGAGGCTTTCGACATCGTTTCCTTTAAGAAATCTTCAACTTCCAAAGAAACTTCACAGACAAAAAATTCGTTGCGCATACGCGTCCACGTTTATGTCTCTTTCATCATTATCATATCAGCCGAAAGACGTCCTCTGCTGGACATAGGCCTCCCCCAAGCACCTCCACTTCGACCGGTTCTGTGCTTCTCGCGTCCAACGGGATCTCTTTCGTAGTGAACTTTATTCACCACACTCTTATTCCTGCAGGAAATACTCAACGAGACTGATATTCCGGAGAAGGATCTTGTCCGGGCCCTACAGTCGTTAGCGATGGGAAAGCCCACTCAGAGGGTGCTTATCAAACAGCCGAAGACAAAAGAGATAGAGCCGTCTCATCAATTTTACGTCAACGACGCCTTTACATCTAAGTTACATAGGTATGTACCGATACCCTCGGTCAGAAAGAAGCGATAAGGCCGCCCATTGTATATTTTGTAGTGTTTGATGTATTTTTTTTTATGTTATTTATTTTTGTGGTGTACAATAAAGCATAATATAAATAAATAAGGTAAGAGTAGCACCATTTTATGATGCAGGTTTTTTTACTTTGTTATCCTGTATTTCAGAGTTAAGATCCAGACCGTTGCAGCTAAAGGCGAGTCTGAACCTGAGCGACGCGAAACACGCAACAAAGTTGATGAAGACCGTAAACATGAAATCGAAGCGGCCATCGTGCGTATTATGAAAGCCAGGAAGAAGATGGCGGTATGTCAAAATTTTGCCGTTTCATTCTGAATTACTTAAGCATGACATGGTTTCGCAAACATTGATATCTATCTTTATCTACCTCTAACAGAATATGCAAGGTCTATTATTAATGTAACGTATTTCCTCCGCAGCATACGCTTTTGGTCGCCGAAGTGACGGAGCAACTGCGCGCACGGTTCCTACCGTCGCCAGTGGTTATCAAGAAACGCATCGAAGGGCTTATTGAACGAGAGTATCTCGCTCGCACGCCTGACGACCGCAAAGTCTACACTTACGTCGCATAGGTTTGTAGCGACATCTCAGCCTTGCTCCGGTCGATTTGTGTAAAAGCAGCTTCAGTTTATATTTACTGTCTTCTTTGCTTTTCAATATATTTTATTAGACTAAAAAGATTCTTTGAAGATTAATTATGTAAAAATATTGTAAATACCAATATAGCTCTAGTACCTTAACGTCATGTACTATGATAGTTTACCTCGTTTCCTTGATGCGGCTATATTAAAAACTTCCTTTATAACACAAATGTTTTATTAAATTCTCTTTCGCCTCTTGAATTTCGCTAAATCTTAGGCCTCAATTACGGAGACGCGAGGCGTCGCGCGTCGCGTGCGGCGTAGCGTCTCGCGGCGCGTCGTACGATTTTTCTGTTTACGAAGCGGTGGCGCGTCAAGCGGCACTTATCATCGCACGCGTAAACACAAACGTATGGCAATATAAGACGTTGTTCATAGAGATGCGGAGCGGGAAGCGTGACGAATCCTCAAGCGTGTATCAAAGCACGCGGCGGGCAACGCTGCGGCGCACGCGGAATACTCGGTCAAACAGACCAGTTTTAGGTTGGCGGAAGATGGGAGCGCACGTGTCGCAACTTGCAACATGTGTTGACGACCAGCAATAACAACCGTTCTGCAATTTCCAAATATGACTGGCAGAAGATTCCGCCGCGGGCATCGCTTCATCGAGAATTACCGCTGCGTGCGCCACCGCGATAAACGCCGCGTGGAACGCGGCGATGCCAGCCGCAGGCTCGGCTGCAAAAACGCTCCATTTCAAACAAACGCGTCTAAAATCGCTTCTCCGTAAACGCACTCGTACAACGCCATGTTTGAATTAAGTGCGGACCGCGCCGCACAAAGCGACGCGCGACGCCCCGCGTCTCCGTAAATGAGGCCTAAAGAGTTCATTGGGTTGACGTGGTCTAATTGAACCTAAAATGGGTTTTATTTTCAGGCCACCACAAACAAGATCGTTAAGTCCTTGAAGGGGATGCCAAGTTAGAAGTGATAGAAGTAACAAAAGTATTTAAATTATTTCAAAATAAAAATTATTAGTTATTATTCAAGAGTTATTTTATTTGCAAAGAAATAATATGACAAAGCAATATATTGTTACAATACACATGTTAGACATGCTGAGACAGCCATTCTGGGGGAAGGGGAAGAAGAAATCTTTGGGTAAATGAATATTTATATGTGGACTTCCAGCATATTCAATTGTACTTTGCTTTGACAAATCCACGAAATTAACATCGATAGTGATGACGACTGAAATATCGTCAATGGTAAAACTAAAATTTTTAGTAGTTACTTCATATTTAGCCGACAGAATTTTATTCTGCCCTGTATATGACTTTTCGTCGACATTCGCGAACATGAAAGTAACAGAAAGTCTGTTTATTAAATTGTAACAGTAAAGTTTCAAAGTGTTTTCATTATCTCCATAAACCGGTTCTTGTTTATTTATGTCTATAAACAAGTTTATCCAATGATCATCAGCAATGTCATGTGGATTCCCGAATGGAGAAATGGATAAATTATTGTTTAGCCTTAAAAGTTCATTAATATCATTTTGTATATTGTTGCACATGTTTTTCTTCGATAATGTGTGTGGGTAAACATACCGGCATTTAGTTCTTTTGTTAATTCCAAATTTTACAATATTATTTGACGTATTCGATGAAACACACAGTCCATTTCTGTTTTCGGGAAATAACATGCGCCTCTTTATTTCTGAAGTGTTATTGAAAAAGTTGACTGTGTGATTGCTGTTATCATACGATACTATAACCGGCAGGCCGTTAATATATCCTGGGTTGCCACTTAATTCAATAACATTGTCTATAGATTTATTAGCCAGATAAAACTTTACAGCGACTTCTTGCATCATAAAGGGCAAAATATGTGATATATTTTGTAGGTGTAATTTTATCGTCGCGTTTATAATTTTCATATCGTAAAAATAGAAGCCGTAATCAATTTTCAATGCTATGTTAGTACAAACATCATCAGTGCATGACGCTTCATTATAAGTCTTGTTGTAATTGAAACAAAACCCATTTTCACATGCTAGAATAGTCCAATTGATACAGTGGAGATTTGAGCAATTCTGTAAATAAGAATATTCAATTTAGAAATCATGAAGTGTTACTTTATATCATCAATGCAAATAAAATATATAGGTACTAACCATAGCAGTACTGTTAAATGTATTATTTGTAGCGCTTATAACCATAGCTTCTTCGGAAGTTTTTAAAATATTAAACATTTCCAATTCCTTGAACTTCACATTACATGTGATTTTCTCTTCTTTAAGAAATGCTATTGGTACACGATCGGTACAGTAATTGTTTATCATGGGAGCTGGAAAATCTAAAATAAAATAAAATTATTTAATCAACGGTGAGTTTTCACAATCTTTGTTGAAAGGCGGCCATAATAAGTACAGTCAGTTGAACTGCATAACACGACCCTCTTTACCTCTTCTTAGTAAGAGAGGTCGGGTAATTCAGGATCCTGACCATACATAACTTAGAAGATAGAACTTCAAACCATTAATGAACAACATTTTCATCGGTAAGACAATTTTCTTCGTCACACCAAGAAGCATAAAATATATTGTCCCAAAAAATATACTAACCTAAATAATAAATTATTCCATTTTTTAAGAGCCAGATAGGATCAGCTTGTTTATATAAGGTCTTTTTAAATTCATATGAGTTTTGCTTCTGATAAACACTTCGCCACTTGTAATATGTTCCTACAGGAGTCGGATCATACTGAAAAAAATTGTGCTGATTTAGCTGAAGTTAATAATATTATATCTCCATGTTTTTGGAATATTCATGATGTCATACTTGTACCTGTTTAATACTGCGCTTACTGGGTAAATTAGTTTTAACAACACAAAACAGATTATCAAGCATGCTGCCCCCATATCTCTGCTCATCCAGTAAGTGGCTAATACACCCATCAATTGCTTTGTTCTCAGCCTTACTAGTTTCTTGACATTGGAATATTTTGTGTTCATAATCAGAACAATCTTGATCACAACAGCAATTTATATCACATACTTTGTACTGAAAAATAAATAATAATTATACTTGTAAAGAAATATGGCCTTAGTAAAGGTATCTATCAATACAAATTGTAATTTTAAAATAACAGCTATTTACTAAATTCATAAGAAAGTATATGGTACTTATATAAAGTGAAAACTCATTTTTATTTTTTTGTGTTTCCGTTTGTTCCGGCTAATCTCCGAAACGGCTGGACCAATTTTTATGGTACTTTCTTTGGCGAATAACAGAAGCTAATTTTATTTTAGAAAAAGAAAGGAATGAGTTCCGCGCAAAAAAATTAAAACAATACATGCAACGAAGGCGCGGGCACAGCCAGTTCTAAATAATATTCTAGGTGCTTACATACCAATAAGTTGCAATCACAAGGCATATTAAAATTAATTTTCGGTGTAGTGCTAGGAATACTTGACGATTTGTTTTTCATTTCAAAGAATGTTATTTCTGTGAGATTATCAAATTCAGTGCTTGTATAATACATTTCGGTGGTTGTGGGAGTTGCTTCTGTGTCAGAAGTATTTTCATCATACAGAACATCAAATACAGTGGTGGTTCCATCTGATGTTCCTAAAGTGACTTCTGACATGGAAGAGTTACTATAAATCTTTGATGGAGATGTATCTTTCAGCGATCTACTCATGACATGTGTCCTGTAGTAAAGAGCATGAGGTTTACTGCTTATATTCTTCAGCAAATCACTTAGGATTTCTTTCTTTGTAGTGACATCGAGATTCAGAGTTTCTTCAGTCTGAATTTTCTCTTGAATGTAATCCATGACACAAAATTGAATGAGTATTGACAGGACAGTAAAAGCTAAATAAGTAATGACTTTCATGTTTTCACTTATACTCTACACCAAATTGATTAAAATTCCTCAGCAATAAATTCACTTGCAGCTGAATTGTCCCTTTTGATTGGGTCCTTAACTTAAATCTGTAAATAAATTTTTTGAATGGTAACAATGTTTGATTTTTGATGCAGATTACAGAAAAATCTTACCGGTTTAATCCTAAATTAACTATATCACTTTGAATAAGTTGATGAGATCCACCAAGGAAATATTGTCGGATTCGATCAGTTATTGAAGTTGTGGATGGTACCCAGCAGTTCACATGGATGATGTGAGGCCCTGGTACTGCAGGCAAGGTACAGCAACCATATCCAACTATCCAAGAGCGCCCTATAGAATCGAGGCAGCTCACTTGTACTAATAATTTCGGCCAACCTGAATTGTTTAAACATAAATTAAAATATCCATAGGTGGTTACAAAATATAAAAAAGTTTGTAATAAAAATACATACCTTGGACACCTTTGGTTACGTAGTGAATATCGAGAGGGTGTGCCCAGACAACAGTCCTTTCGTAATCTAATTTACCTGAGACTGTCTGCCCCTCAGGGCAACCTGAGACAACTGTCCAGTTTGGCCCTGAAAATAAAAGGACAAGTACCTAGTTAAATTATTTCAGTTGCTGTATAAAACTAAAAATGTCATCATTAGTCGATAGTAGTCCACTGCTATACATTCCAAATCAAAATACAAACGAAAAGTAATTCATTATAACTACGTAATACAACAACATACCGGCCTGAAATGAATATCGACAAAATAGGGATGATTTATCTTGAAAGTTTGAAGCACACTGCAGTTGCCCTAATATGTGCAATTCTGCCATGAGATAACGTTAATTATGGCGGCAGACGTATCTCAGTCTATCAAAAAGTACTCTGTGGACGTATCATTTAAAAGCATAATCAACAAAAATTAAACGAAGGCAATTACAATTTATTTGTTGATAAACGTCGTTACCATGGAAACTGGATTTGACAATTTTGACAAAATGAGAAGCACTGCAGAAACCGGTGCTGCCATTGTAGAAAATTAATCAAGTTTAAGGCGCTATTACACTATTCAATTTTAAGGAATGCTAACCAGGAAATCGGCAGATGTAATCGCAGTTAGAACAGATTGGATCCAATTTAGTGGAAATTGGAAGTCTAATCGCTCTACTTCCTAAATTGTGTACAATCTAGGATAGTGTAATCACGGCGCTACGATTTAGGACGACTAGTCGGGTCCGCGCATTTTTTGGCCAAGCTCCATACGACGCCGTATATCTACTTCGTGATATGTTCAATACCATAGCTCAATACAAACCATGGTAGTTTCAAATGCGTCATTCATTTAGATGTCGCCTAGTGTTAGTGATAACGGGCAAAAGGCAGTTGTCCATAGAGCAGTTGTCCCACGGCCACCGCCGGTGATGAACGAGTAGCGAGTAGAACTAGCAACTGAAAACGTGTTGGCGAAGAGCGAGTGTGTAGTTCCGATAGTTTTGTCGCTGGGTTTGTCTGGTTGGTCTCGCGGCGTGAGCTCTGAGCGGGCATCACTGAACGAGTATTATCTTTGATAGCTCTTGTCGCTCAGCGACAAACCAGTGGAGCGAGACCTCGCCGGCAGTACGAACAGTCAGCGATCAACTATTAATATTTGCATCTCTTTTGTTTACACGGAATGTACAGTCAACAGCAAAAGTAGATGATCAAAATCAGAAATTCAATACTAATGAACGGAGTTCGCGTCAGAACTGTGTAGCATCGAAGTACTACTACGTAGAATACTTTTGAATCACTTCGACGCCACACAGTTCTGACGCGAACTCCGTTCATTAGTATTGAATTTCTGACTTTGATCAGCTACTTTTGCTGTTGACTGTACAGACGCCAGCACATCAAGTTACTACAATCTGTCAGATTTCTTTAATAGATTTTCGACTTTATTGCTAAAGCATAAGGTTCAAGGTTGATTGGGAAAATCTGACAGTTTCGGGTAGGTTGACCTGCTGGCGTCTGTACGTTTCTTGAGCGAGAAAATAGCAGATAGTCGCTTCCTCGCCGCCGGTGGGACAACTGCCTAATAGTTTGCATACACTGGAAGCTCGCCCTAGCACACATCAGAGAACCAAAATGAAACTTGCAAAACAAAAATTCAAAAATATCATTTATTTGGTATTCACTTGTTCAAATTATTGTGAGTAACATGCAAATTATAAAATTGTTTACATTAAAATTGAATCACAGTTAATCTTAAACATAAATTACAAATAGGGTTGCCAGCCGTTGAAGAGGCGGCACAAATATAAGGGGTCGGTGGCGATATGCAACAGTCGCGCGACTTGGCCGGCCACTGCCACGCCACCGGCCACGCCGTCTTCTGTGCCGCTTAGCTTGCTCGTCACTACTAGCAGCGCACGCTTGGCCAGACCACTGGGAGTACCGGTATCACCTGGACAAACAATTAACATCTATCATATCGTACAAAAAATTTAAGTAAAAGTAATATACTGTATTCTGGCGAAAAATAAAGCCCTGAACGAACCAAAAAAAAAAACTCTTAAGTAAATGGTACCTATTTGAATTACAAAATGAGAAGAGATACGCAGAAATCCAGATACAAGAGATTATTGAGAAATTCCCTATGAAAAACCCAATAACACTACGCCCGACCTATAGATCGAACCCAGGAGCCCTTGCGCAGCAATCGTGCTTGCGAGCACTTCACCAACGAGGCTGCCATGATGATGAAATCTTTACTACTAATAATAAATCTGAAAAGTTTGTTTGAACGCGCTAATCTCTGGAACGACCAGTCAGATCACATAGACCGCTAAGCGAAAACGAAGTAATAGCGTGCGTGAGTAGGCGATGCGATGCGACGGGGTGTGTCGGGGAACAAGAAATTACACGCGGGCAGAAGCTAGTGTTACATAATATTTTGGTCACACGATTACTTACAGACAGCACTTGTGTTCCTGCCTGTAGTAGTAGCATTCTGTTGCGCAGTTTTCACTGACCATGAGTATAGAGGATCACACAGTAAAACTTCTAATATCGTCAACAATGTCTCTTGATTGTCACGGAGAAGCTGCATTGTCTTTTCGCAGCACCTGCAATTTATAACAGTTACACTTTTAGGTAAGCTGGGTAACTAATAATATAAATTAAATAAATAAACAGCAATTTTTTTTGGTAACTATTAGGAATAGGACAAATTAGGTGGATTGCCACCCACCCAACTACATAGCGTCGTCGATCAAATTCGCCATATTTGCGGATGACATCACGCCTGACATTTGCCAAAATAAATTAACTTGGTCAGCTTTTAGGAGTGTTAAATATTACCCTCGAAATATTCCTTCGGTGCCACTGGACCCAAAACCAGCAATAATGTCGCGCGTCAAACGGAACGGTACAGTTTCTGGAGTGGGCAATGTCTTGCCTTGATCAAAAGCAATACCTGCAGGATAATTATAATATTTAGTGAACAAGTTACAAGACGATTACGTAATTTATTTTAAAATATTTGATTTTTTTTACCTAAATCTATGTGAACTACTTCAGCCGTCCTCTTGTCGATTAAAATGTTGTATACGTGTCTATCGCCCAGTCCCAGTATGTAGCCAACCATGGACGAGGTAGCAACACTGTAGGAAATACAGAAAGCTAAAAACAAACTTTACATCTTGGTCAAAATGTATGGCTCGGCCGTTCAATGGAACTATTGCATGATACAATATTAAAGACCAGTGTCTTAATTTTTTCACCATAGCAAAATAATAACAGCCGCACAGGTCGATCGATCAGGTTAAGCTCCTCTTGCTGAGGTCGGTCTGTGGATGGGTGACCATCTTTACATACCGTGACCCCTCCGTGTCTCGGAAAGCACGTTAAGGCGTTGGTCCCGGCTGTCATTCGTGGATCTTTGACATTACAAAAATCCATCCTGTACATTTTTTATTTTTCAGAATGTATATAGCTATATATCTTATTTAGGTACTACAAAGAAACAAATTTAAACGGTAAGTTGGTAAGTTTTATTACATTCAAAGAATATTCTAAGTCTTTACTTGTTATATAATATGGGCAAGTACATAGGTCAGATCAATAAATTAATATTATCAAGGGTGTATTATTTCGTGACAGTTACGCTATTTATTTTGTTAAAAAAATGTTTTTTTTTTTTGTGTATTCTATTATTTTAACAGACAAGTGTATCAACTATTATTAACCGCTGAACTATTTATTGTAATAATCTCATCGCCAGTCTTTATATTTAAATACTTACCTCTTCGTGTACGCCAGTCTCCTCTCATACCACGTAACCGGATCAAGGTAATGTTCAGTAAAGAAATAGTGGAACACGGGTTTGAATTCTTTCAGTATTTTGTTGAAGACATTCAACTTTGCTTCATGGCCATCATTGCTGCATTCAATCATTTTCTTACGAGCCGCGATACATGAAATATCCTATAAACAAAGTAATATTCTTGAGTTGCATCGACAATTTGTTTTATAAACAATTGTTTCATGAAAAGCTCTTGATCGCTCCATGACTATTTTTAAACAATCTTGCAATCCATTCTTAGGAATATATAAAAGTTATAAGGGGTTTAAAACGACACTTAATGAAGCCGAGAGTCCATTGTCCATACCTGGGAACCTTCTGGTTACGAAGATATTGAAGGTCTAAGTTCCAACTTTTTTTGACGTTATTTTACGAAAAGTTTTAAATGTTGTATAACTTTAAATACCCCTTCGACCGCTGTATCGTTGCATAAGTACTATGTTTTGCGCGCTTCATTTTCAGGTCAGGCTCAGGGCTTCTTCATTCCATTTTTGGAATGAAGAAGCCCTGTTAAACCCTGTATGTCGTATCACAGCAATTATGTATGTACAATGTAAGTGAGTTTAATGTACAGAATGCGTCGTAGATAGCTTTCTAAAGGTCTTTTTACACCCTGTATTTTACCTGAGGACGATAGCGGCCATGGGCACCGGTGTTGTCTTGTCCTACGAGATACAAGCCCATGGGGATAGTGCCCTCGCACCATTCCAACACTCCTGACAGCCGAGACATTGGGACGACCTATAACGATAGATAAATATAGTGAACAGGTTTCTATACATAGTGCACTAAAGCTAAGCGAGAGGCCCTCAAACAGTATTGCGCGTCTATCTAATAAAAGCATTACAAGCGTAAAAGAATACAATTTATACGAAACATACCTTATAAGTTCTAATGAGTAGTTTATTTTTATTGGTCACAGGATTATTCTCCAGCAAAGTATTCACAATATTGAATACTTGTTGCATAACAGCATCTTGTTTCAAATCATCTCCACCCTAGAAGAACAAGAAGATAATTCATAAGCATTCTTATTAAAATATGCTAAAAAACAGTTTAAAGAATATTTACCTTTATTAACAATACGTTGACTTTTCCGGAAGAATCCCTGCAGTTTATCTTTTTTGGACAGTTTACTCCTCCAACTAATTCGAAGTGAGAGTCAAAAGACTGTAAAGCTAAAAATAAAATAATCATTAAATTTTTACTGATTATCAAGAGGTTTAGTCCTTGCAATACGAGCGAGCGTCATGTGACTCTTATTTCATTGTTATAAGGTATAAATTGCAATGATTGACACACGTCCATGACATTAATATTTTAGTTCAGATAAGTATTAAAATTATTCCTTACTGTGTATGTACGCATATTTGCAATCTTTTTTGATTGGCAAGGTAACTGTGGGCACAGGGACCGCCCTGAGATTTCTGATCTTGTGGATATTCTCTGCATCAGGTATCTTCTGCTTTTTAATATTTCTAGTCGCGACCGGCGGCTCGTAGTTAGCGAAACTAATGATGGCTGAAAAATATTTTCTCATTTGATATTTCGTTTATGAGTTATTTTTATTTAAGAAAATAACGCATTTTTACAGGCAGGCAGTACAAGTAGCAATGAGTCCAAATTGCGAATTAGACTTTCAATTAAATCGTTTTCTCCATATTAAAACTAGAATAAACTTGCTTTGAGAGCAGTAGCAGTGCCAAATACCAATTTCTTTTTTTTTTTAATTCAAATTAACTCGAATAATTACAAAAATCGATTCAGCAGTCAATTGTGTGCAAACTTAAGGTTTAGTACGATTTGTAGACACCGCGTTTATCTAGCATAAACTGAACCTACCATCGCACATCTTCTCCATTTGCGTAATAATAGCGGTGATTTCGTCGTTGTATCCGCGCAGTTCGTTCACGAGCGCTTGTGCAGCCACGACGCGTGGCTGTTGGTCACGCCCGCGAGCTCTCGCTCCGTTACTACCACTCGCGTTCAGGATTACGTTGTCTTTGTCCGAGTTCATCAGCCCAAACAGGATCGGCAGCGTGTGGTGGGGATGGTCGATCGCACACCGTTCTTTATGGAAAATTGATAAATATTACAACTAATCATCTGCATCATCTGCCTAGCCTTTTCCCCAACTATGTTGGAATCGGCTTCCGGTCTAACCGGATGCAGCTGAATACCAGTATTTTACATGGAGCGACTGCCTATCTAACCTCCATAACCTAGTTACTGGGTAATACGATACCCCTTGTTAAGACTGGTTGTCAGACTTTCGGGCTTCTGACTATCCGTAACGACAGTCAAAGGTCCACCAATGACAGCCGGCACCAACGGCTTAACGTGTATGTTAAGATGGTCACCCATCCACAGACCAACCGCTGCAAGCGTAGCTTACCCTGGTCGATCAAGCTGTGCGCCTGTTATTATTTAGCCACGGGCCCCTGATAAATATTACAACTATGTTCTTTATATCTCTTTCTAGCGAACACTACTTTTGCTCCTGATATCGGTGTAACTACAACTATAGAGCAAGTTTTCAAGTAAGGCTGCAAAATTAAACGTAAATAAAAACAAATATATCAAATAATTACTTATTATTTTCTTCAAGATTTTGATGAACGTGGTATCATCATTGGTTAGTCGCGGTGCAAGCTGCGGCAACACTGTCACGAACTTCCAAGAAGGTATCATATTGAGCAGTTCTTCAAAAGATTCGTCGCCATCTTGGAACTCAAAGTCTTGGTTAGCTAGCCACAACGATATCACTCGGAACACTGACAAGTTGTTCTCGTCGCACTGTTTTAATGACAGTAAATAATATCTGCAAATTAAAACAATAATTACTAAGGTATTTAATGAATTCTAAGTAAAACAACATCAACTAATAAGTCATTCCGGTGGTCGTCAGTTTCAGTTGAACTGTAGTACGGAGATACCCGCTTTTTCAATCCTGATATTTATAATAAATGTCTCCTACCTCATAGCTAAGTGTAAAAAGTTGTCTTTCTCCACTTGTGAGTAAGCTATTTCAGCTTCATCAAGCTCTTTGAATTTTCTATTTGTAGACAAGGCCCTCCTCTCCTCTCTGAAATGGATAAGTGAAATGGATGAGTAATAATATATATTTTTTTTAATTATTACATCTTATTCTAATTCATTTTTACAATCTGCGACTACAGTGGCTCACACACTTGTTAAAGTTCAACTACTTTTGCATTTTTTTTTTTAAATAACTTGTAAATATGTGAGCACCATGTATCTATCACTTATTTGATTTACCTGTCATTGCTTAATTTTTAATTCTTTTTACCTTTTGTGGTAGACTAATTTTATTATGGGTGCATCGTGTTCACATATAATTTTTATTATGTATACAAGACTTTGTAAAACATTTTAAAAGAGTAACGGTGGAGTTTCTTGCCCATTCTTCTCCATACGAAAACTACCTTTTGGAATGGGCGACTAGAATCATTTCTATTTAGTTTTATTTTGACGTTCAAAAGTGCCTTTAATGTGCCTATTTGAAATAAATGCTTTGACTTTGACTTATAATAACACGGTTGAAATAATAGTAGATTGTACAAGTAGTGCTACTAACTGTAAATTAACGATAGAAAACAAGCAAAAAAATAAATAAAAGCAAAAAAAAAAATTAAAGCAAATGAAATAAAATAACGACTTTAATCTGCGACGTTTTATTGCGAGCATGGCTGTTGGGCCTGATTATCTTAGTCTTAGAAAAAAAAATACTATATGCACTAGAGCATAAAAAGCGACTTTATGTCGCCTACGCACAACATAAGGACAAACTTTTAGAGCATGAGAAGTGTAAAATTTTATTATAGTACCTACTAACTTTTAATCATAACTCATGATGTTATGTTATAACTAGCAGCGCCCCGCGGTTTCAACCGCATAAGTTACGATCCCGGGGGAATATCAGGATAAAAAGTATCCTATGTGTTAATCCTGGTTATAAACTTACTGTGTGCCAAATTTCATCAAAATCCGTTCAGTAGTTTTTGCGTGAAAGAGTAACAAACATCCATCCATCCATCCTCACAAACTTTCGCGTTTATAATATTAGTAGGAAGTAGGATTATACAGAGTCATATGGACATTAACAGCAACCTGTTACCGTGGTAGATTCAGTGCATGATTCTCAACTCCCTGCTGAAATTTTTCTTCGGTTATTAAAAAATAAAATAGCTGTTCCATACATTTTAATCGCGTAGGTATTGCAATTTTCTATAAATCAGCGAATTTTTTTTAACCGACGAACAATTTCTACTCTAGGGAGTCTAGAATCATGTGCTGAATGCCATTGCATGGTAACAGGTGGCGCGTCGATCCACCCTGTATTTTAATACTTTAATTATTAATATTTCATAATAATGCACTTACTTTGTCAATAACTTGGTAGATTTGTTGCCTAGTGATGAGGCTGTGCCTTTCATATTTTCTAAGCATTTTACTCGGTTTTCGTATACTGATGAATTCATGTAAGTCACCACCTATAATACAACACTGTGTTAGAATAAGTCCTACTAAATCCCTAATTATCCTTGTAACTGTTGTCGATTTACCTGTTTATATTCTGCATCGGCAAACTTCGCGATATCGTGGTAGACTTTTAGTCTAACATCCATATTCTCAGGTCCCAGTACGTCAAGACTTTTTTGTAAATATTTGTGTATTATTTCACGGGGATTGTCACGTTTCGAGTCTGCCATCCAAAGCGCATATCGCCTAAAAACAATGATTCAAACGTTAAAACATTCATGCGTTTTCAGACAATAACAAACATATAAACTTACTTCCGTTTCTTAGACCTCATCGATAAATAATTAAATATATTTACCGTAAAGAAATCGCAGCTAGTTTCGCGTCTAGCGTGTGATTGGTAACTATGTTACGTAAAAGGGACAGCGCTATTTCCTTATGTCCTTTAGCCCATGCTATCTCGCTCTCCACCAGGGTTATATCTTCCGACGGCTGAGATTTCTTCGCTACAGCTAACAAGCGCTGTGCCATCTGGACCCGGCGGTTATTTAAGGCCATTTCTGAAAAAAAAAAAAAACATTAAACGTCTTAAATTTAATGAACATTGAACTGGAAATAATTTATTTGTGGCCATTTCTGTCAAAAGACCAATGTCTGTTGGAGCAGAGGTGCTTGAGTGAAGATGGACCGATAGCTGGGGGTACACTGAAAACGGTAGAACTGGATGTTATGATGCAACTTCGGACTCTGGGAAAAGCTCATACATTCAGCATTTAATTGTTTAAATTACTGGCAGACTAATAAAAATTCATAAGACACTCACTAGCATATTGTATCTGCAAAGCCACAATTTCATTCAACATATTGTTATGAGATTTCGCGGCATGTTCAAGTATCAACACCCGCTGAGACGACAATGCCTCAATGTGCTTGAAGTCAATGAACTGTGGTAAGTTTTCTATGTTCCATCGCTGAAGCAGCTCCGACACTTGAGAACGATTTGTTCTTACTGAGAAATAATCTTCTATGTCATTAAATATATGAAGTTTCTCTAAAACTTTGTATATATTTTGACAGTTTTCCATATTTAGATTCTGGCATAATCTCGATACTGCCAGCTTTGCCTTATTCAGAGGTACCAACAGTTTATCTTCATACTCTGGCGTAGTTTGGATGTTTAAACAATTTTTTAGACATGAATATTGGAATGCTTTGACTACTGAGTTTTGGTTGCAGTTCGTTAGTTTTTGCTTTTCTTCAAGTTGGCGTGTGTCCACGAAATCGCCCCAGTCACCTGAAAGAAATATAAAATAGCTTGATCAAGGTAAAATATAATTACTGGTAAAGTAATTGTAAAACCATTGTAGTTTTTGGTGATCATATAGTGACAAAGTAGTGTTTTTCCTAACAGTGTATCAAAAACTCACCCAAGAACGCCAAACACTCATATTTGTAATCATTTAGTTGGTCATCCTCTGGCAGTGACTTAATATACCGGAGTGCGAGGTGATGCATGCCAGACTTGTGCAGAGACCTGACCACGCCATAGTGGAGATCCTGGTCAGTCTGTCCACCGCAGGAGAGTGCTATGTCGTGCAGGAGTAGCGCGTCCGTGAACTGGCCAGTATTTATCAAGTGTTTACGCTTTTCATTTTCCATCGTTAAGTGCTCCGTGCCACAGCCTTCGATAGCGTCTATTTCTCCAATCGATACGTAGGACTAATGAAGAAAATGATAATTATTATTAGTTTTCTCTAGTATTGGAACGGTACAAACTGTTAAAGCTCATTCAATTATTTATATACGAGATGCCTGTACTAAAATACATAATTAATGTGATTATTGTGCACATAAACCTTCCCTTGAGTGTCGAAATATACGTTTTTTATAAACGGCCGTATCTTTTTTTTACGTTAAATTAGATGTTCGATTTTTTTTCACAGCTTCAAGGGACCGCAGACCTGAGTATATGGTTTTAATTTCAACTCGATACCTCCACGCGTTCTCGAGATAAAGCGTCTTGACAGACAGACAGACGGACAACAAAGTGATCGTATAAGGGTTCCGATTTTTCCTTTTGAGGTACGGAACCCAAAAAACAGAAATCTCACACGCTCAAACAGACCAGCATAGCTATTCACAACCACTCGATACTCTTCCGTATCGTATCGACCATCAATCAATGTTATCGTAGGAGTCCTCTAAACGCTGTTCACAAGTGCACAAGCCGAAAATTTTGTCAGTTTAAATAAACGACCACGAAAAAGGCAAATCAGGTTATCGAAATGTGTCATTTTCGATACGATAGCGTGTCGGATGGTTGTGAATAACTATGCAAGAACAATTAATTTTTTTTCTGAGATACGAGTATTAAAAAATCCTGTTTGTGTGAAAACTTCATCATCATCATCACCATCATCAGCCTATAGCAGTCCACTGCTGGACATAGGCCTCCCCTAATCAGCGCCATAGCGCCATGACTTTAGCTTAAAAAAAAAAAAAACTTACCGTTCTAAAAATTCGTTGTAGGTTCTTTCCACCAGGTAAGCTCGAGGTGGCTTCTGGTGAATTTGGCGAGACGCCACCGTTCTGGAATATTGCCCATAGCTCCCCGTAGTACACGGCTGCCCAGTTCTGGTCGACCGCAGTCGCCGCCCACGCCACCTTGTCGTACTCAAGCTCTAGATAATTCAATGTCTTCATCGCATTGCCAGGCCTAAAAAATAGAGAGATTGATATTTATAAAGACGAATTTTATTTCAGAGTGGTTTACAAAAAAAAAATGCGACAATATGTTAATACTTGCCTCATCTTATAATAGTTTCTTTGTATACGAACAAAATCTACAATATTAAGCATATATTGAATGATCTTCTTGTAGCCATGTGTAACAGATCCACCTGTTCTAGAATTAAAGTTACTGTCTCCACTGTTCTCCAATTTATCGTCGAAACTTTGTTCCCAAATGTTATTAAAGAATTTGTTTATATGTTGACTGACGGCTCTGATGTGCCTTTCTGTGAGACTGTGTAGTAAGAGTCCAACAAGGGCTGGTAATATTTTACGGCAAACTCGAGACTGAAAAAGTCAATAGCTTATTTAAACATCATCCAATAAGCCACTGCATACCGCATTTAAAACAGCGGCTTTTTGGTAGAGTAGTGATTTTACACAAAAGCATTAATCTTCTAATTTGAACCTTATGACAGTATCCTTAAAACTGATTTAAGGTTACAGGGCACTTAGGCAGCTAATTGAAACAAAAAAAAAGCTGATAAATGTTATGATGACGAAAACTACAATGCCAACTTACCTTCAACGCGCATACTTTTCTCAAGTTAGTCACATAATTAGTTGATGAATGCACAAAGGTCAAAAGAGTACATGTGACTTCTTTCAACCAATCAGCATTATCTTTTGTAAGTAAAGCATTTAGGAATATTCCTTCAGGACACTTTGTGCAATATTCTTCAAACGTCATACTATCAGTAAGGGTATCAGTATTCATCAACGTTGAACATGAAAAAGGTTTTAATATTTCTTTGTCAACTACCTCCAAATCTGAAAAAAAAAAGTAACCAGGTAACGTAACGTAATCAGCCTATAACGTTCCCACTGCTGGGACACAGGCCTCCTCTCAGTGAGAGGGAGTGGGCTGTAATCCACCACGCGGGCCCAGTGCGGGTTGGTAGATGTCGCATGTCTTCGTAAAGGGCAAGTATAATTTTTTTTTAAATACCAATTGTTATTTTAAATCGTCGTAATAATAGTGCTACATACCTGGAATATCATCAACGTCTAGGAACTTTAGCAGATCGTTCATAGTTTCAGCGATTTCGTCCGTGACATTGGGATTTTCATCAAAGAACACATCCAGTAGAGATTTCCCAACAACTTGCATGAAGTAGCGTCTCGGGTTCACGGTCCCTACATTTTTTGTGTCTGCAGGTGGCACTGTGACCAATGTCTTTAAATCGTAAGAGCTGATCTCTGACAAACAGTTGCATGCTTCAACTATGGTCTAAAAATAAAAATAATTCAATGTGATGATTGCTTATTCACTTAATACATAATAATAATAGTCCTCCAGACAGTATTTCGAGCGTATCGGCCAATCTCAACGGAAACTATGGTCTTCGGCGCGAAAGATATTATTGTGCACAAGCGTGTGCGCAGACACAGGTCCACTCTCTCATCCCTCACTGTCATAGTCCAATGAGACGACAATCCGACACGACCGGAGAGCCAGCAACTTAACGTCACCAAAAGCTTAACGTGCTTTCCGAGGCACGGGAGTATCACACCGCCTACGTCTAAACTCCGAGCTGTTACTTAGAAACTCCTAAATGGAAAAACCCAATAACACTTTGCCCGACCTGGTAATCGAACCCAGAACCCCATGCTCAGCAGTCGCGCTTGCAACCAAGAGATAACGGGGCAGTTAAGCCTGTATGGAGCACCAAAATATTTCAAAGTACAAGTCACCTACCTTATCATCATACGTTGATTTTAGAATATTACAAAGTGCCTGCACGGTCTGATGTATGATACTTGTCTCACAGTCCTCAGAAAATGTTTTAGAATCCAAATCGCTGTACAAATTGCGAATGTGATCTTTATTACTATTTAAAAATTGACGAATGTTTAACAATGTCTCGTGGCTAGAAAAAGTAATTTTATAAGTATAAATAATTAACAAGCATACATTATTTTAAGAATGTTAGTTTTTTTATGTTATGTAAATATAATTAAATGGACTAAGCATTCATTATCAAACACTTTTAACGACAAACGTGAAATAGAATACAATACGAGATGGCTGTACATACCTAGGACGATTCAAACTTATTTTATGAGTTTTTAGTTTTTCTTTAAACACAGTTAAGTTGCAGCAGCGCATGTTATCACCACCATGCGTCATAGAACTAAGAAAGTCGACAACATCTTCGCTTTCCCTCAAGTAATCCTTCATATTCTTAACTAAATCATTTAAAAACCCAGTACACACTTGTTCGAACCTCGATTCTTTCTTGATAATTAGGACAGGTAATAATTCTAGCAGTGACTTTCGCATAAGCTTCGCCGTTTCTGGTAATAAATGATCCAGAACTAGTTTCAAACCCGCAATGTATGCTCTCAATTCCATTTTGTCGCAACAGTTTTTGATAACTTGAGTAAAACTGTTGCAAACAAAATTGCACATGAATGCGTCAGAAGGATGGCCTAAAGGTATATTCCTTATAAAGGTAACATACGCATGAAGAGCCAGTAATTTCAATTCAAATATATTTTCTTGAGTAACAGCCTTCCACAGTTCAAACAAAATTTTGAATACCGTCAGTGTTTGGTTTATACATAGATATTGAAGGATGCTCCCATCCGTGAGGTCCTGAGAAAAAAAGTATAAGGACGTTTAGGTGACAATACTTACAAAACATAGCTACAGCATACATAGTTATACAAAATTAACGCAATTTTTAGATCACTACAATAATATGTAAGTATTAGGACTCCGCTTCTTCAAATACGTGACCTCAATCATGACAATTGGCAAAAAAAAACGTATATAAAAATAAGGTAAAGTATAACAAACTCACTTTAAAATAATCTAGAATGGCGCATAAAATCTCCTTTGGATAATAAAACTCTTGATTTCGTTGCGGCAATGTAACTCCAAACAGTTGCTCCGCGTCTTTCCGGTCGCTCATGTGGGTAGCCGCCAGTAACAGCAACTCCCCAACATTCTCCACAAACAGAATACTCCAACTTTCTTTTGCTAACATCTCAGTAGTCAGTTCAAACAACTTAGTTGCATTTCTCATTGACTTCTTAAATGCATCTCGTTTAAAAAGTTCATAATAGACAATATTGTATTTGGTGCTGACAATATAAGGCAAACATAAGGCCATGATATTAGAAAAACAAGTCTGAAATGTAAAAATAGTCATTAAAATGTGCCGAACAAACAAGTAAAGCTACTACAGCTAAGAATACTTAGGTCGATTAATACTTAGGTTGTATTAGCTAGATCACACCGGACGATCCAGCGCGATCGATTGGACGCGGCAGGAGCGCGATCCAAATGCGCAACTGGTGTGGACGTGCTGCGGGCGATTCAAGAACACGCGGTGCGCGCCGCTCTGTGGAACGGCCGATCCAAGCGCTGCGCTGTCGGTTTTTTGACTATGCTCAAAGGCGTGTGTTGATCGGGGGCTCGGGCAATATGGATAATGTGCAAAGTTGACTAAACTTAATCTATCTATCCGTGGATCGGCACTGAAACTAGCGGCAGGATCGCGGGTTTCCTAAAACGGATCGTGCCGAAGAATCCCTGATCCATGATTATCGCACATGATCGTGGAAAGCCGATCCAAATTTGGATCGTCCGGTATGGGCCCAGCTATTGAATAACTCAAATTATATTTACCTCGTCAACTTTGACAACCTACCTCAAGCATATTTTCAATTGATTTCTTCTGTTTCTTTGCGACTTGCTTCAAGAGGTCGCTCTTACGCACATTTCCCTCCTGTCGCCACAATATTTCTCCCGCAATTAACCACTTCATATGATTTTCTATAAAACTGTCTATAGTGTCAAATCCAAGTAGGTTGAGCGGTAAATCAACCACTTCGTTATTTTTAGTAAACCAAAAATGTAATATTGATAAAATATTGGTATTCAAATATGTCTCGAGATCTTTTATGCCAACAGAATTGATAATCAGGTTCAAAACTTTCACAACTATACGGTTATCTAATGATTTCAGTTTCTGCAAATGAATTACTTGTAGTATGACGGTAAGTATAGAAGATTTTTTCGTTTGCGCCAGCGCAACGAAGGCATGTAGGATTGTGAACGTTCTGTTGGCAGATTCGTCCTTTAGTATCAATTCTTGACTGTTTGACACCTAAAACAACAATACAGTATAAGTCGCATATGACGTGATACCCTCAACTGATCGAGCCTTTGTTGATAGAAAGGGCTGTATTAGCTGAATGTCACAAATTACCATCATAACTAAACAACTGGCCTCTGTGAATAAAGATCAAATCAGGACATATTGGTATTATAAGCCCAATCACCGCATCATTCATGTTTCAGAGAGCTGCCTAAATAATGTTTGCCGTTCAAGTTTAAATACCAAAAAATAGGATTTACATCAATCAAAAAGACGTCCAGCAACTTCATCGAGAATGTATCAATGTCGTCTTCAGAGAAATCGTTAATCAACTTCATTAAATAACAGCAATGAAGACGAATGCTATGGACATTGCCCTTCACTTTCTTCATAAATGCATCTTCAAAGGCTTCTTCAATATTCATGTTTTGGTTTCGATTCATTAAGATAATCTTAGTGACGCATTCATAAATCAGAGCTGCTACTTTCGGTGGGTAATACATGTCTTCACAGAGTTGCAAATAACTCTTGATCATTATAAAACAATTTTGTTTCATATCACCATCATCCATACAAAGAGGGTCCATTATTTTTAAAAGTATTTTTAGTATTTCAAAAGACACTTTGGAATTTCTATACAGTTTCTGGCAGATGGACTGCAATAGTGTGAAAATTAAACCTGGAAATAATTGTTTCATTTAGATAGATAGCTTGGTTAACACATCAGTTTAATTAAAATAAGTGATAGAATAACAATATAAATAATATAATAGTAATATTACTTTTAGTTTGTGTATAGTTTTAGTTAAGTTAGGATTAATATATATTTTTTTATTAATTAACTAGCTGACCCGGTGAACTTCTCTTAATTTTTTTTTCCATGTTTTAATAGTTATTTTGCTGTTCGGGGCGGAGAGAAATCTAACTAACCAAAGATCATAAAAATTGGTCCAGTGGTTCTTCAGTTATAAATTGTGTAACTAACCCGACTTTCTTTTTCATTTTTCTTTTGTTATTTGCTTACTTATTATTTTAATTTATAGAAATAAATATTTAAAAGTACCTATTAGCATTAAGTATGAGCTCAGGCATCTAAGATTTTTGTTACTACAAATAAGTGATTATTATTACCTAGAGGAGGGTCCTGGACATTTCGTTCTATCAGCAGCTCTATGCACTGAAAAACGCATTGGGTATCAGATGGAAAGCTGTAGATACCATAATCTAATATTAATTTCAGTATTTCTTCTCGGTACTCTGCTGGTTTCCTGCAGTATGCAGCAAGTACCAAGAAACAATTGTGCTTTAAAGTATCAATACTCGTGTCGTCCTCGTCTCCTTCGATGATTACTTCGAAATCTTCAGATTGAACTTCAGTGTTCAATATATTGTTAACAGCATGAAAAAAATCAGCGTCCATACTCGCCCGTGACATGTGCGAGAATAAAGGATGAAATTCAGTAACCAAAAGTGCTCTAACTAGTTGAAGAGCGTGAATTTTAACTGGTATTTCAGTGTTGCTCGCTAACAAACGAGTCAATGCTGTGAACATGCGTGCCAACATCGTCGTCAGCAAAATACATATCTCCATGTTCTCAATTTCTTCTTGAGATTTCATATGATATTTTAGGAGTTTCTCAAGGTATGACAAAACAACGTTAATCAACTTAATATACTCTAATATATCTGCATCATTTTGGAATCCTTTTAAATTACTAGTAGCTAAATTAGTTTTGAAGTATTCTTGCACTCGACCTTCAACGTCAGAAACAGTTCCAACATGTTCGTAAACAGTTTCTTGTTGTAGTGACATAACTGAATTGTGTATTTCAAATTCACTGAATAAAATACACTTTTCTGTCGAGTTGTATAATATATCACGTAACTTTTCGAATTCAGATTCAGGAGCACTCATAGGATTGAAAGAAATATTCTCATTAGCGATTATTCTAAATAATAATTCGGATACTTCAGTCACATTTAAACGTCCAATGTCATTTGATGTAAGCCATGATAAGCATTTAAATCTGAAGTCATCCAAGGTACATTTGCTGTAGAATTTATGAAAGATATCACTTAAAGTTTGAACACTATTTTTGGTGACTGGCATAACATTTTCGAGGTACAGTTTTATGAGCTGTAGTGCATGTGGGTAGTCCAATATATCGGATTTTAATAACTTTTGCAAGATTGTATGTACTGCTTTGTGTGACGCATTTAAAGATGTGCAATTTCTGAAACCAATAGTTAATAGTATATTTCATTACAAGTGCGGAAAGGCTGTCATTGCAAAGAGTTCCGACAAATGTCTACCCGAGCCGAGGCGCAGCCGAAGGCGAGGGTTGACAGTCGGAACAAGTTGCAATGACAGTTCCGCAGGTGTACTGAACGACTATTTTTAATACAGTTGCGAAAAAATTAAGCAATTTAATAAAAACACAATATTGCTTTTTTCTCTTCTCTCCACGCAAAAAATTAGTCGTATGTGGATATGTAACGACTTTTTGACTTTTCCGGTAAAATGTTCTCCGAAGCATTTTGTGCAATTATACTGAGTTCCGGAGGTGTTAATTAAAAAAAAATAGGGTCGAAATTACTCATTTTGTGCAACAAACAACTAAACTCGCAAAGAAAATTTCTGGAAAATGGCGCCAACCGTAGAATATAAGCAGATTTTTTTTTTCTTCACCCATTTTGGTAGGCAAAAGGAACTATCCATACAGCTTAGTCTTCAGTATATTTTTTTTATTGATATGAAATGAAAATGAAATTTAATGAGATGCAACCTAACTTAACTCATTCAATTAAATCATTAAATCTGATATTGAAATAAATTAGTAGCTTCTTTTTAGAAATATACGTATTTGTACGAATCACAAAAACTCTTTAGTAAAAACTTCATGGTTGGTTTTTCTTTTTAATAGACATTATTTTGACAGTTGGGAAAGAGACACGCACGAGTTCGGGGAAGGTAAAAAAAAAGCACTAGTATGTAATAGCCCACTTCCCGAACGCTATACGTCCCTGCAATACACCACTTTTTGAGCAACTGTATTAAATAGTATATTTCATTACAAGTGCGGAAAGGCTGTCATTGCAAAGAGTTCCGACAAATGTCTACCCGAGCCGAGGCGCAGCCGAAGGCGAGGGTTGACAGTCGGAACAAGTTGCAATGACGGTTCCGCAGGTGTACTGAACGACTATTTTTAATACAGTTGCGAAAAAATGAAGCAATTTAATAAAATAATAAAAACACCATATTGCCTTTTTTTCTTCTCTCCACGCAAAAAATTAGTCGTATGTAACGACTTTTTGACTTTTCCGGTAAAATGTTCTCCGAAGCATTTTGTGCAATTATACTGAGTTCCGGTGGTGTTAATTCAAAAAAAATTGGGTCGAAATTACTCATTTTGTGCAACAAACAACTAAATTTCTGGAAAATGGCGCCAACCGTTTCTACGATTTTTAAGCAGAGTTTTTTTTTCTTCACCCATTTTGGTAGGCAAAGGGAACTATCCATACAGCTTAGTCTTCAGTATATTTTTTTTATTGATATGAAATGAAAATGAAATTTAATGAGATGAAATGAAATGAAACCTAACCTAACTCGTTCAATTAAATCATTAAATCTGATATTGAAATAAATTAGTAGCTTCTTTTTAGAAATATACGTATTTGCATGAATCACAAAAACTCTTTAGTAAAAACTTCATGTTTGGTTTTTCTTTTTAATAGACATTATTTTGACAGTTGGGAAAGAGACACGCACGAGTTCGGGAAAGGTAAAAAAAAGCACAAGTATGTAATAGCCCACATCCCGAACGCTATACGTCCCTGCAATACACCACTTTTTGAGCAACTGTATTAAAAAATAATTTTTTCATTTCCTCCATAGACCTTTCTTAAATTTGAAATTATAGTAATTTCACCGTAATCTTACCTAACACATGAATTCCATAATGACACTGATGTGTTTTTAAATTCGTCCTTCTTGCTCATTAAAATCCGAGAGCTTTCCAACACCAAACAAACCAGCTGCTCAAAAACGTTCCATTCTATATTGGTGCTGTTATTTGTAAGTAGAATTTGAAGACTATTCAGCAATGATAGATAATCGTCGGGGGATATGCTGGCGGCATACTTTTCTACATAAACGTGTACAATCCCCAACCTAAAATGGCATTTTGTTGGATTAATATCAAGAATATCAAGCTGAGTATGATTTAAATATTTTATGTAGATGTTTTAGAGCAGTATGACAAACTTAGAAAGTTAACAACGAAGTGGAAGACTGAAATCATATTTAAAACCAAAAATTAGAGACAACATTATTCCGTTTAGTAAAAAAAAACATGATGGTCAGATTACCTACCAAGGTATATGATTTTGTTGCAAGTCGTTGATAAGGTCACCAAATGTGATGTTCTTGTTGATGCTCAATCTTAATCTTTTTGATACATTCTCTGCACCAGTGTCGCTTCTTTCGGACAATTTAAATATCTGTAATTAGATAAAATGTTGGTCAAATAATATAACATCACGCATGTATTCTTATAGTTACATTATTAGAGCCGGCGCAAACCTGGCGAAGCGCAGTAAAGTTCGGTATTCCTTGCCAAACAAATATCAACATGCACTACTTAAGATAAAGTCTAAAATAAATAATGTTAACCGCGTATTTATTTCTGCGTTGATGCTCTTTAACGAAAAATTACCAGTCAATCGTTGCTTCAATTTTATGGTATGCCTCGGGCAATAAACTCGCACCGTGTAAAAGGGGCTTAAGTCCCATGTTACTCATGAAAGGGTTAGTACCTAATGAGAGTTTTAAGGGGACGATTGAAACAAATGTTATTGTTTAATAATAATGACCCAACTTAAAACCAATGTACCTATAATACAGTACTTAGGGTGGAGGTGAGCCACACGCTAGACCTCCCTCTTTCTATATTGAGTAATAATCTATGAGTAATATAAATTTAACATGTTTAAAAAAATAAAACTTAATTGTGATTTTAGTCTTAACAAACATATTTGTTTATTTAATGTTAATATTGGGTTAGTAAACAAAATATTTGTGGACTAATGTGTAAGTACTACTATTTACTAACAAAAAACAAGTGGTAGAAATGTTTATACCAAGTAGGTAGTGTCACAATTGCATATTTCAAAACCAGCTTCCATACGCAACCTTGTCCTATGTGATAATGATAATTAAATTAAAATGTATTTTATTCATTAGTCTTTGACAAGTAATAACATAATCTATTTGATCTACGGAAAGTGTGTTTGCAGGCTGTTAAACTATGTAGGTACTTATACATTCTTTATTTCGTTTATGCATGCGCAGCAAGTTTAGGTGTTGAAATCTGAATCTAACTGTTCTTTGTAATAGATAAGAGCCAGTTAAGGTAATGTTTTGAAATAACTTTAACAATGTGGCTGAAGGTTTTAGTATGATGTCATTACAATGTGGGAAATGTGATACCATACCAAGATTTACAACCCGCAAGAGTTAAGTTGAGACCCGAGCGGCCCTTCCCGACCCCGCGCTGTACCCTCTCCTGCCATCGACGCCTCAGCATCGCGCGCTTACGTCATACGAGCTCGCGGGTTGTAGGTATGATGAAATGGGGACTGTGTGTACTGTGAATGGGGTCTTTTGACACCTTTTAAAGTGTCATTATTTAAGAAAGAATGTATAAGAATGTATATTTTGACGGCACGGTTGGCGCAGTGGTTAAGCGATTGACTGCTGCGCTGCGTGTCGCGGGTTCGATTCCCGCACGGAACAAATATTTGTATGACCTACAAGTAGTTGTTCCGGGTCTGGCTGTTTGTGTATGTGTCTTTAAATGTTTGTAAACGCACCCACAATACAGGAGAAATTCCTAGTGTGGGGCAACGTTTTAATTTAAAAAAAAAAAAAAAATCCTTACCTGGTAATGCACTGATGCTGCTAAGTTATGAAAATGTGAGCATTGTTGAAAAAGTTTATCATTATGCTTTCGTTTCTTTTGTAAATAGCTCACTTCTGTACATATTATTTCCGTAATGCTGTTCAGGTATTTGGTCCAAAGCTCCCAGTTGTTTGCGAGACTACCTTCTTCATTTCTGAGTCTACCAAGTGGGTGATGAAGTGCCACCGTCAGATTTAAAAAGCAAAACAATAAATTCTGTAAATGAAAAGGGTTTTTTTAAAGGTGTGTGTCTAAAGAAAATGATACCTTAACAAGTTAATAGGTAACAAATTATGCGGGGTGGTTTTCTGAAAGATTCCGCAAGTGTTCACAAATTAGATAAATTACCAGCTATGAAATTTTAATTTTCTAACTAGGATTAATGTTGGGCTACTTATAAAAAGGGTTTTTTTTAATATCCCATATCTCTAGGGTATGAATGAGACCATATCAAAGAATCAACTGGCATATGAATTATTTTTCAATTATTTTATGATTTTTATTTGTTTTCATTTTTCATACAAAATAATTCGACAAAGTCTCGATTATTAATGTAAAACACCCTTATGTGAAATAACAACGTCGCATTTTGTTAGCTTTAAATAATTATGAATGATTGGTTTGAATGAAAATTAATTTAGTAAGTACTCGTATTTATCAATGAAACTCAGATAGAGTTTCATTGATAAATACGATATCTTCAAAACTATGCATTTTTGGACCACATTTTCTAGGACTTTTGTATTATTTTCACCCCTACAGTTAAGGGATATCAAAAAAAAACACGTAAGTATTTATAAAAAGTATGAGACAAGTCGTGCTTATTTCTCCTAAACTACACAATGGATTTTTATACGGTTTCACCATCATTTAAAGAGTTTTATTTTTTTTTTGAAGCAGGGGCGGGTCGCTCGTTTACTATAATTGCATTCATAAAAACTATAAGAAAGTACAGACGCCAGCACATCAAGCTACTACAAGCTGTCAAATATCTTTAATACATTTTTAACTTTATCGCTAAAGTATATGGTTCAAAGTTGATTGGGAAAATTTGACAGTTTCGGGTAGCTTGATGTGCTGGCGTCTGTACATTAATAAGTTTTTAAATATAGGACACTCAGACCAACAATGCCACGGATTTCATTACTAAGCACATGCACAAAAATAAAATGCAAATGCCTTTGAAGGCGACGGATGAAGCCTAAACTGATAGGTGACTTCAATGCAAACAGAAAACATAATAAAAGTCAACCCCGTAACGTGGTGAGTTTCCGAGGTTCTCGAGGGTCCGAGGAACGTTCAAAGTTGATCACGTGGCATCCATATTTTTTTGAACTTGCATAAATATCTTGCATAGATGTTTAAAATAATCACTGAATGTTTAAAATAATCAAACATCTATCAACGGTAATATCTCGAAAACGTGACACTACGGGGTTTCGTCTTGATGTTTTCTGTTTGCATTGTTATCAGCAATCGCTTTATAAACGTTTAAAGCCCGCCATTTTGAAAAAAAAAACAAAATTGCGGACAGGTAGGTACCTACGCCAGGCTCCATATACAAATCTTCAATCCCTTTAAAGAATGAATGAATGGTTGGAAAGTTTATCAATGTACAAAAAAAAGAGACTCCCAAAAAAAACACTACAAAGTGAAAAACTCACTTTGTACTATTTTTTTTTTGGAAGCCGGATTTTTTTTCACTTTTTTGTTGTACCTACCCCCACGTTCATATAACACTACTCGCTATGTAAATATCAGTGACAGGAAGTTATTTACGTCATCAATTCAAACTAATCCATACTAATTATATTATAAATGCGAAAGTGTGTCTATCTGTCTGTTACCTCTTCACGCTTAAACCGCTAAACCGATTTAAATCAAATTTGGTATACTTAGAGATAGTTTGAGTCCCGGGAAAGGACATAGGATAGTTTTTATCCCGGTATTCCCACGGAATCGACACTTATGCGGGTGAAACCGCGGGGCGCTGCTAGTAAAAACATATTTATTAAAAACTGTTAAGTTTAAAGCTACTTGTGTAACTATTCTTTATATAATATTTTAAACACCAACCTTCTTCTTTTGATCCTTATTTTGGTCATAAAATTTTAATAATGTGGGCATAAAATTTTCGGTAAAATGACACATTGTTAACCGATACTCGCAAGATAGCTAAAAATAATTCTGTGATTAGTTACTGAACAAATTACATCAAAATATATAAATCAACATAAATCATTCACATACCGTTTCAAGCAGCAAAATAATTATTTCTATAACAACATCATGTACTTTCTTATCACTTGAAATGGTAGAAAAATATTGTTCTAATGAGGAAAGTGATTCCATAAGTGGGCCCACAAACTGACAATTGTCCTTTCCACTTTTCATAATAAGCAGCACAAGCCTAAGTTTCGTGTAGTTGTCTATTTTGTAATCACTAGAAAAACATGCAGCAATACAGACATCCAGCAACTCTGGAACATTACCAACGAAAAATCAATTCAAATGAATGTATTAAACTTACACAAAGTTCACAAACATACAAGTATTGGTATGCAATTCTAACCAACAGAAAACATACTGATTTAACAGTGGGTCTCAAACTAGACACAGCCTGTATCTTGGTGATCATAATTAAAAAAAAACCATTAACGCTACATCAAATAGAACTATCCGCTCACCTTTCCATGTGCATGGTTTAATGAGACCCAAGTAGTGTTCATAGGGTAGAAAATGTTTCAACAGTAAATTCAGATAACTGTCACCAATAGCTTTCACCATGCGATTATCTTTTAGTATATATAAACACATCTCTGTTATTTTGTCAGATTTAATATATGCTTTGCCTGAAAACATAAGCATATTAATATAATTGAGTGGAATAGAAACTATTTACAGTTCTCTCACAATCATTTTACCTGTGATTTTGTCACTGTCCAAATCACAGTGATCTTTATTATCATTCTAATAAGGTTGCGGTTAGGTTGCTGCTGTCAGAGGTAGAATAACTGTGAATGGACTGTAAAGTTTAGTATTTTATTTTATTTATTATGGGACAATAAATAGCTACAATATAAAATGTTTAAAGTTACAACTGTATTAAGACAAATCCTAAAGGAATGTGGCTATACAAGCCTGGAGGCTAAATGACACTTGGAGGAAAGCAGAAATAATAATAATATGTGTATGACTACTCATTATACAATTTATAAGGTACCCAATTAAGTGTCCTGGAAAGTAAATTGAATCAGTACTGTTACTGCAAAAAGGTGAAAATGAATCAGTACTGTTACTGCAACAAGGTGAAATTGAATCAGTACTGTTACTGCAACAAGGTGAAATTGAATCAGTACTGTTACTGCAACAAGGTGATGAAAATGACTGAAAGTGGGAAAAAAAACCAAAGCACTCTGCTTTGGTTTTTTTTCCCGCTTGATTGAATCATAAATGATGAGATTGACAGGAGAATCAAGCTAACCCCAAAGTCCTAAAAACAGAGTGGTATACCATAATAGGGTGAGTGAGACACTTAGCTTCTAGAAAGGATGACCATATTGACCATAAGTAAGCTTGGCTGGCAACCGTGTAGCTTGTGGTACAAGGCACTTAACTGGTATTTGCTCTCGATTCTGTAGTCGAGGTTTATGTCCGGAATTTTTTGGGATATGAAATAATGATAAAGTATAATAAATTGCAAATTAAATTACCTTTATTGGAGCCAGCCATACATAAGTGTAATAAACTATTACAAAGTGGCCTGGTATTGTTTTCATAAGTTTTGGAAGTGTCAAACTTTTCTACTTCCTGTGAAATGCACAAACAATTTGTATTATAATTATAGTTTACATTGGACCTTTTACTATTAATTAATGAATCCCCATCTGTGGTGTGGTGTGTTTGCTAAGGCCGACTTGGGTGTAAGCTTAGTGTAAGCTTTAATATTATGATGCCAAATCCGAGTAACAATAACTTCCTGAGAAAACCAATCAAATGCAACGAAGAGTCTAGATGTTCATCGGTAGTTGCCTATGGGTAGATTATGATGACCTTATACTGTTAAGTTTAGTGTGAATGAGTAATAAAGTATTCCTGCTGTTTTAATTACCTTCAGGACATATTCATTTATGTCGTCGAATAGATCATTCCACGTATATCCCCTCTTTTTTAACGTATTTTCAGATAAAAGTGATGGCACTGCATTTCTTGTAAGGAATTCTTTTAAATTTTCTGCATTTTTCTTCCGTTCTGTGACTCGTCTGTCTTTCATACCATTACTGGCTTCTTTAATTGTAATTTCTAATTCCATGACACAAAAACTTTATAGGTACTGTTTATTTATTTAGACGACTGCTGAATCTGAAGATTCACAAACTTTGCTCTTAGACACATTATTTGTTTTCAACTTAATTATTGTTCTATAAAGTGGTATTGTTTGTCTAATTGATAATATCAGTTAAACTTTATCCGCCGGTTATTTTACCGGCTTTCAAGTTCAAGCTAAATCCTTCACTATTTATTTGAGCTTTTCTTGTAGAAAACTATCCTTTTACTCTAGCCTGAAGTCACTCTGATAAGATAGTCATAAAAAGTACTCTGTGAAGATAGTGTTCTGGCCGATCTCGGTGCCATTAAAAGGCAGAGAAATTCAGAGAATACCACCGTACTATAAAAACAATATAAATAGCGAGGTAGGAATCACAGAGTACTTTGATAAGACTAGGTAGGAATACCAACACGCCAACACAGACCATAGATAAAATACCACAGAGCACTTTTAATACTTAAAATACTAAATGTACAATAGATGGGCCACTGACTGAGGTATTCGTTTTATAAAAAGCCAGTACCTCATCCGACAGATAGCGCTGCATGTCCCAGTGTCCGCTTCGCTTACGCTAGATGGCGCTTTTAGGAGTTTTTGTTTCTAGTATTAAATCCTTAGAATGAAGAATGATTACCTACGATATTTATTTGTGTGGAATAAATTTAATTGTTAAGTGTATATATAAAACAAGACTACTATGACAAAATCATATTCTAGTTCTTGTCTTAAAGGAAATGTAGAATTTGAAACATACTTACACAAGAATTTACTTATTTCACAAAATAAATAACTTAATCATTCTTCAATATTATAAAGAAAATCATTCTTCAAACTAGAAATTACATAATCAAGAGACAGATGAAATGAAAAAAAAATGAACCTGAATAAAATGGTAGATTCAAAAATTAAATAATATTTAGTTTTTTTTAAGAATTTATTTTCGATAAATCGAGGTCCAGTAATACACATTGTTGGGTCAATCGTTTACGTATATTATCACAAGGTCCAAGGGAGAAGCAGGGTCAAACGTTTATAATAGGAGATAGATATCAAGAAAACAAGCGCAGTCCTAAGTCGAAAATAACACAAAACAGATCACCGGAGCACAACGAAACGGGATTCGGGCGTAGTCCACCTGCTTAGTTCACTTGGGTGGACCACGGGCACTTTTTCTTGCGGTGGATCACTTAAATGATGAGCAATATGCAAATAAAATCCTCTTGTAATGTTTTCAAAACTCAACTGACTGTTTGAATTCGAACTGTCATTTACGTTTCGTTTAAATTTTGAAGATGTTATTTATTGTGCTACTATATTTTATAAATTTATTTCTAATGCAATAGTAAAATAATAAATATTACTTGTTTATTATTGTTTAATTTGTATAATATCTATTTGATATACTTTTGTTGTAGGCACTGTTGTAAAGTAGCTCTACCTATCGGCTTAAAATGTAAAACTATGGCCAAGTTTCGGTTCCCGCATACTCAGAGGCAGCACTATCTATGAAAATTTTTGTTTGAAGCCAATGTATGGAAGTTTCACCCCCCTGACACAGACTTCACAGAGTACGGACGCCAGCAGGTCAACCTACCCGAAACTGTCAGATTTTCCCAACCAACCTTGAACCTTATGTTTTAGCAATAAAGTCGAAAATCTATTAAAGAAATCTGACAGATTGTAGTAACTTGATGTGCTGGCGTCTGTACATTAGACTTACTAGTCCTAGGGTGCTATTCTGTAAAAATCTCACCGTGAAAACTTAGGTGAAGTGAGCGTGGAGTGAGCTGTCAATAGTGTCAATTCCTAGCAAAAACAAACTCACTTCACCTAAGTTTTCACGGTGAGATTTTTACAGAATCGACCGGCTGGTCTTATCAAAGTAAAGTACTCTGTGTACTAGTCTTATCAAAGTACTCTGTGACACAGACTACTTGAACTTGAATTGAATTGAATGAATACAATAGAATAAGAGTCTGTAACACTTGTGACAGTGTGACCATCTTATAAATGGCAAATCCGCCACAGACTGGGCAAAAAATCTGCCACACTTGGCGCCAAAATCAAAAATATGCCTTCATGGAAACTGTAAAAAATACGCAACGAATTCAATGAAATTTCTTTAATCAACAAAAATATTTAACAATTTTCAGCATTATTATACCTATACGCTACTTACTCTACGTATCCGCATTTGCCTCCAAATTTTCGTCATTTTCGGTGTTACATAGATTTTGACATGTTTTTGATCAGGTTTATAGGAGACACAGTCTCCGTGTTCCTTAATCCCCTCTTTTGTTGTATGCTCTTCATACTTAATGATTCTGTAGCAGCTGGCATCAACGTATGCGCTGCGCGCGCGGCCATACGACCTTTTTACAATGTAGGTACTCTGTGCATACAAGTCATGAATTCATGATACAACACTGGATGCGTGCCGCGCAACGTGCTGTATAAACTGTATCTGTTGTATGCACAGAGTCAGTAGCAGCCAAAGAGTACTATAAGATACCGGGTAAATGTCAAGATTTCATGAAATAGTCATTCTTGGGGATTACATGGTCTTAGAGAGTTGTGTTGATAACATTAATGATTATAATTCTGTAAATACATATTTGTTACAACCGCGAATCATATTTTAATTAACGTACTACTTAATACTGACCAGCAAATTGCAAAAAACCTAAAAAAATTGAATTTCACGCGCTACCCTGGCGCTTTCGCCTTAAAGAAATTCTAGAGCCGTCACTGCACAGAGTACATTGTAAAAAGGTTGTATGCCCGCGCGCACAGCGCGAGCGCGTACGTTGATGCCAGCTGCTACAATTCGTTACACAGAACCGCACACGATACGCATCAAAAAAGAATGAGGTAAAATCAAACGTTGATTGGAAACCAAATCAATAAAGAAAAGAATATGAACACTATTCCAGTTTTATTACAGTTCATGATCATAAGACGCAATTGTTTAAAACAGAATGAGCGGGAAATCCCCGTATAATTTGGCCATACAGAAGTTGTCAGTTCGATAAAATCATTTGTAATCTAATTGTACTATAAAACCGAAGTATAAAACCTAATGTTTAATTACTTTTAAAAAAGAAATTTCAAATTAAGTAATGTGAATTTATCTTGAAATCTTTTAAATCTGCCACTTTTGTAAATCGTCAGCATGATGTGCCACAGACAAAATTTAGGAGCCAAATCTGCCACAATGGCAGAAATCTGCCACAAATGGTCACACTCTGTGAGGAATAGGAAGGGCGCTTTCCATCATCTGCCTAGCCTTTTCCCAACTATGTTGGGGTCGGCTTCCAGTCTAACCGGATGCAGCTGAATACCAGTATTTTACATGGAGCGACTGCCTATCTGACCTCCACAACCCAGTTACTGGCTAATACGATACCCCTTGGTAAGACTGGTTGTCAGACTTTCGGGCTTCTGACTACCCATAACGACTGTCAAAGATCCACGAATGACAGCCGGGACCAACGGCTTAACGTGCTTTCCGAGGCACGGAGGGGTCTCGGTATGTAAAGATAGTCACCCATCCACAGACCAACCGCGGCAAGCGTAGCTTAACCTAATCGATCGACCTGTGCGGCTGTTATTATTTAGCCACGGGCCCCTCTAGGAAGGGCGCTTTCCGAATTAGCTATAATCGCTCACAGCGCTCACATGCGTTCCGATTTAGATATCACGATTATGACAGCTGAGAGCTGTCAACAATTCGGAACGCCCGTGAGCGCGCTCACAGTGCTTACTCAATGTAAAAACGATATTATTACAGTATTTCTTTGTATAAACACCACATTTCTTCTTCTTTGGTTAGGTGGCGACTATCAGCCAGAAGCACAATTTCGAAAATGCCACGTTAGTTTAATTTTATGATAAGATGCAAATCAAAACAAAACACACACTGACACATCCTCACACACACACTGTCATTTTTGACAGCGCTCACGGTGATATTATTCTAGGGCATGGTCAGCGTTATCGCAAGATGGCGCATGTCAACGTTTGATATACAAACAAAAGTTCTAACGATCATAAGACCTAATTTCGTTTGTTATAATTTTTATTTAATATAACGGTCAACGGTCATAATTAATTACTGATATAACTTCATTTTACCTAATTTCATATGGTATAATGAACATTTTACATAATTTCAAATGGTATAATGAACAGTTTATATAATGCACATTTGAAATAATATTCACATAATATAATATTCAGTTGCTATAATATACAAAATCTATAAGTAACGTTTAATATAATTTAGAAATATCTACTTTCCAAAAATTTATTCGATTTTAAATGCCTGCACAACACACACACATAGGATACAAGACATACACACACACACACACGACATAGGATGCAAGAGCGAGCGAAGGGCACCCCGAGGTTCGGTTGTGTTAGGTTACTTTTAACCCTTTACACAGAAATAGGGGCCCCGCGAAGCGGGGCTCCGTCGACATAGGATGCAAGAGCGAGAGAAGGGCACCCCGAGGTTCGGTTGTGTTAGGTTACTTTACACAGAAATAGGGGCCCCGCGAAGCGGGGCTCCGTCGACATAGGATGCAAGAGCGAGCGAAGGGCACCCCGAGGTTCGGTTTTGTTAGGTTACTTTAAACCCTTTACACAGAAATAGGGGCCCCGCGAAGCGGGGCTCCGTCGACATAGGATGCAAGAGCGAGAGAAGGGCACCCCGAGGTTCGGTTGTGTTAGGTTACTTTAAACCCTTTACACAGAAATAGGGGCCCCGCGAAGCGGGGCTCCGTCGACATAGGATGCAAGAGCGAGAGAAGGGCACCCCAAGGTTCGGTTGTGTTAGGTTACTTTAAACCCTTTACACAGAAATAGGGGCCCCGTGAAGCGGGGCTCCGTCGACATAGGATGCAAGAGCGAGCGAAGGGCACCCCGAGGTTCGGTTATTTTAAACCCTTCACTCAGAAATAGAACACACACACATAGAACACAAGAGCGATTCTTTACATAGAATGCTGGATCGAGCGAAGGGCAGAAAATTAGTTAATATGAATGTTAGGTCATATGAACGTTATATAAAAGGAGCATTATACAATATGAAAATTATATGAAATGAACGTTATACTAAATGAAATTAGAGAAAAAGAAAATTAGTTATTATGAATGTTAGGTCAAATGAACGTTATATAAAAGGAGCATTATACAAAATGAAAATTATATGAAATGAACGTTATACTAAATGAAATTAGAGAAAAAGAAAATTATATCAAATATAACATTCGATCATATGACATTAGGTTAAATGTTTTTATAGCATATGAAAATTATATCATATGAGAGTTATGTCAAACGAAATTAGACTATCTGTTGTTATACCAAACATTACACACCCCGTCGTTATCGCGCTCACGCTAATTCGGTACGGGTTTAAGCACGCTCACATCGATTATTTCCCAACTCGGAACGCAGGGGAAGTATCCAGCAGTTACATGCTCTGTGGGAAGTATCAAACAAATCTCTAGAGTTTTCGTAGTCTATGGTGTCACAGCTACAGCTGTAAACAACTCGCACACAAACACAACCATGGCCACAGCCGTAGACAGAGAATACTATAGACGCCTGCAAAGCGTGTCGCAGAAAGAGACAAAACAAAAATACGTCACATATTTAGGGTTACCGTGTGAGGAAAAATTTACCCCACTATTTGTGAAAACTGCAACAAGCCATTAATCTTTCAGATATAATTAACTAGCTGCGCCCCGCGATTTCACCCGCATGTATCTCGGTTCCGTCAGAATATTGCGATAAAAAGTATCCTAAGTCATAACCCAGGTCATAGTTTACCGATGTGCCAAATTTCATCCAAATTTCAACCGTTTTAGCGTGAAAGCGTAACAAACAAACCAACAAATACACACAAACAATTTCGTATCTATAATATTAGCTCGTGGCTACTGGCTAAATAACAGTCGCACGGATCGATCGAAGGATAAACCAAGGATAAACTCCGCTTGCCGCGGTCGGTTCGTGGATGGCTGACCATCCATCCATTTCTTATAATACTTACCTACTCGACCAAAATGTATGAAACAGCTGATTTTTTTTTCGTGATTTCAGAGTTGAACCCATAGTGAAAGTTGTTCATATTCATGAGTAGAACATCCTGTGAAAATTTGCGCAATGCATAAAAAAAAATTATCCTGTATAATACACGAGTGAGTCCGAGTGACTCGTTCTCGGCGGCAACCGCCGCGCCGCTTTGTTTATATATATTAGTCTATGACCGCCGCCCGACGGGGTGTGTAATGTTTGGTATAACAACAGATGGTCTAATTTCGTTTGACATAACTCTCATATGATAAAATTTTCATATGTTAAAAAAACATTTAACCTAATGTCATATGATCGAATGTTATATTTGATATAATTTTCTTTTTCTCTAATTTCATTTAGTATAACGTTCATTTCATATAATTTTCATATTGTAATGCTCCTTTTATATAACGTTCATTTGACCTAACATTAATATTAACTAATTTTCTTTTTCTCTAATTTCATTTAGTATAACGTTCATTTCATATAATTTTCATATTATATAATGCTCCTTTTATATAACGTTCATTTGACTTATCATTCATATTAACTAATTTTCTGCCCTTCGCTCGCTCCAGCATTATATGTAAAGAATCGCTCTTGTGTTCTATGTGTGTGTGTGTTCTATTTCTGAGTGAAGGGTTTAAAATAACCGAACCTCGGGGTGCCCTTCGCTCGCTCTTGCATCCTATCCTATGTCGACGGAGCCCCGCTTCGTGGGGCCTTTATTTCTGTGTAAAGGGTTTAAAGTAACCTAACACAACCGAACCTCTGGGTGCCCTTCGCTCGCTCTTGCATCCTATGTCGACGGAGCCCCGCTTCGCGGGGCCCCTATTTCTGTGTAAAGGGTTTAAAGTAACCTAACACAACCGATGTAAATACTGTGGTTCTAGGTTCTAGTATGGTAAACTGTCAAAAATTCAAAATTTATTCTCAGGTTATGACAGGTATAAAAGTTTGGTGGAATGCCTAAGCTTATTCATTTATGAATGTATTCGGGCTATGTTTTAAGTTTATTTTCACCCCTTTTATGGTCGAATTCCCAAAATCCCTTCTGATAACTATAATTATTATGTCAGTCATTCAGCACTTTGCCCCTTCCACCCCCTTTAAATGGTAGTAATAATAATTAGGATCTTTATTATTTATTTATAGGTACATATGTTTAAGACTTATTCGGGCCAAGTTTCAAGTTTAGAGAACTAAAATAAATGTTTCATACAAACTGACAACTGTATCCCCCCTTTTCGATCCCAAAGGGTAATTAAAATAAAAAAAAATGGTTGCCTGTAAAGTCGGTTTTACGGGCGAAGATTTTACGTGACAACGTCTTTTTCTCGGTAGAATATTTATTGATATGAATATAATTAAATTGCACAATAGGAACAAGGAATTAAATGAAAATAAGAACGTAACGTTACCGAGCGTTACACTTTTTCATAAGTGACTCCCAGCCGCAACCTAATTTAAAATAAGAACGTAACGTTACCGAGCGTTACACTTTTTCATAAGTGACTCCCAGCCGCAACCTAATTTAAGACGTTGTCACGTCAAAAACAATTGTGTCCTTTGTGGCTTTGTTTGACTTATAGGTTACTCATTCCAATTTTCGAGCCACGTAATAAAATCCTCCCCTGTAAAATTGAGCACCCCTTTTAACCCCGTTAGGAATAAATTTTCCAAAAACCATGATACACGGTACATACTCTTTATTTTTGAGGTCTTGTTTGTCAGGCTCAAATAAACTCTATAATTTACTAGAAAACTATACAACCTACAACAGTGACTACAACCACAGAGTACTTTTTGATAGACTGAAACCTACAGCGGTACAAATTATCATTGTTTTATTGCTTCCGGTCACTCGGTCTTGTGACTTTTGTCAAATACAAAATATTTTGCAATTTTATATGTCATAGAATATTGTTTTTATTTTTATAGCTATATTAATCTTTGCAGGATTTTATACACGATTTAAATCTTTCTAGTAAATATACATAATATTTTAATTTTACAAAGTTGGAAAATGGCATTGCCATGGCATATTCCTTTGGAAACAACAATCAGCCGAAACGGTAAAAAAAAAATGGGTGCACCACAACCATCTCTATTGAAACATTATTGCAATATGGACGTTCATCAATCTCCATGCGAAGAATTGCAAATGGGACTCATGTGCGAAATTGGTATAAAAAATCGAGAGCCAGCCACCATTCAAAGATTAATCGCGTCGGGAATGACGGTGGCCCGGCTTGATTTGCGAGATCTGGAACCTGATGCTTGCGCACAATTGATTCAAAGTATAAGACAAGCCGTTTATAATTATAGCGCCGAATTAGAGTATGTATACCCACTGGCCATAATAGTAGATGTAAGAAGACCTGATATTGTAACGGGGGACCTGAAAGGCGGCCCCAAGTCAATCGTGGATATTATCCAATTCAACTCAATCCGTTTAACAACTGATCCAAGTTGGCGTGAGTGTGGAACCCCTGATTGTTTATTTGTTGGCTATGATCATTTGACAGATCTGCATCCTAAGGATATAATATATATCGATAGCCTCAGCCCTGGTAAGATTAAACTTGTAATAACTGAAGTCGGTGAGGACTGTGTAGATTGCTCAATCGCTATTGGCGGAACTATTGGTGCTAAAATGACCGCCCGTATCACTCAGATACCTGCAGATCTCAGTCAAATCGACCGCACAGCAAAACACGGAAGTTCTGAATCGATTCCTTGTAGTGAAACATCGCACGAACTGTTCGAAAATATGGAAGATCAAATAGCTTGGGCTATCGGATCTGACGTAGATGCTGTACTAGTTCCAAATGCTCAATATGTACAAGATATTAATAGCGTAAGAGACCTTTTAGCGGAAAAAGGGAAACAAATTTTGATCATTGCTTGTATTGACACAGTATTAGGTCTCGATAATGTTGATGAAATATTAGCTGCAGCAGATGGTGTCTATGTTGATAGGTGCGTTTTAAGTACTGATTTGCCTGTAGAAAAAATATTCATTGCCCAGAAAATGTTATTAGCGAAGTGCAATGAAGCTGGAAAGCCATGCATATTTAAAGCAGTAATAAATGAGCAGATTCCCACACTTTGCGTAACAGATATTGCAAATATAGTAATTGATGGCGCGGATGTTATATCGTTAGAACTACATTATGATTCTCCGTTAAAGAAATTTTCACCTTCTTTTGATTCTGTGAAAATGGCTGAACATTGTCTCGCTGCAGCAGCTGTTATTTGTAGGCAAGCTGAACGAATTATTTGGCAGCCATACATTTATGGAAATACTGATTTAATGCAAAGTCCTCTCGAAGAACCAACTATAGCCATTAGTATAAATGCAGTTGAACTTGCCATGCGAGCTTTTGCTGTCGTAATTATATGCTTAACTAACTCTGGCCGAACTGCTAAACTCATTGCTCACGCAAGACCACATTGTCCCATAGTGGCGGTAACTAGAGCATGCCATACAGCACGTCAGTTACGCTTTTGGCGAGGAGTTCGATCTATACATTATTTTGAAGTTGCAAAAGGTAATTGGACTGCAGAAGTAGAATCACGAGTTCGTGCTGCACTCGATTATTGCAAAACAAAGCGTCTTTTGCGAGCTGGCGATGCTTACGTTTTAGTAACGGGATCACGACGAGGTGTTGGATATTGCGATAGTGTAAGACTTTTGTATGCAAGTGGCCGTAACACTGTTGACGTTAACTAACCATTTAATTTCCAATTCATATTATTAGTAACGATTTGTTTGGCCTTTAACACAGGAACAGAGACTTATAATTTCTTGTTTAATAAAAAAAATAAACGTTTTGATTTTAACTTAATACTTTTCGAAGTCGTTTCGTCGTAAGTATGTACCTATGGCGTTGTAAGTCTTCTGAGAGTTTATTATGTTATGAATACTACATAGGTATTCTACAATTCTCATCGCGTAACAATCATTAGCTGGGTCGGTCCACACCAGACGACTTCCTCTATAGTTACTTACTTTACTCTTTACGGACGACCCAGTGCGCCAAAGAGTAAAGTAATCTATAGGAACTTAGGAAGCTCTGTCGGGCGTGGGCAGAAGCGCGATCCAAATGCGCGGGCGGTGTGGAGTTGTGGACCACAGAACACATATTTTTATCTAGCACTAGCTGCGCCCCGCGGTTTCACCCGCATAAGTTTCGAACCAGTGGGAAAATCGCGATAAAAAAAATTCTATGTCCTTTCACGGGACTCAAACAGTCAAATTATCTCTATACCAAATTTCATCTAAATCGTTTCAGCGGTTTAAGCGTGAAGACTGAAGAGGTAACAGACAGACACACTTTCGCATTTATAATGGCGGCCGTATAATGGCGGCCGGTAATGAGGGTATACATACATTAGTATGGATGGCCTTGCGGAGTTATTTTAAAAGATGATATCTCCTAAGATATTCATTGAAATCAAATGATGTCAAGTTTTTTCATAATTAAATAATTGTGATGAATAACGTACCTATCCACTGTGTTCTCGAACCTCTTGCGCTCCGCGCTCCAGCAAATGCTCCACAAAGCACGCTCCAGGAGCGCGAACGTATCCACTATGTAGAGCAATTGCAGGAGCGCGGAGCGCATGAAATTCGCGAACATAGTGGATACCCAAACCCAACAGCGTTCGGCGTTTGGCTGAACCAAACGCCGAACGCTGTTGGTTTTTTAGCAATGCTCAAAGGCGCCTCAATCGTTTGGCGCACTCGATGTGGACGGTTATGTGTGAATCGGGCGATTGGGCATTATGTATAATGCGCAGTCGTTAATATCCATTTTTATAGAACATAAATGCATAATTATGGGATTCAAATAAAGATTATATAAATAGGATGCCAGCAGCCACTGCAGTCTGCCGATGTTGTGAATTATATTTTAATCAACGTACAACTTAATACTACCCAGCAAATTGCAAAAAAAATAAGAAAAATTGAATTTCGCGGGCTACAACCAATTGCGTATCCACCGGGGGAATCGTGGCCACGTGGTCACGAGGATTAGATTTTTACTGATTATTTCGTAAATTGCTTACGATAATGTTTATGATAAAAAAAAAACGATTCCAAAACAATTTTTATAAATGTCTTATGCTAGGTACACACGTAGCTACTTTAATTGGCGTCGCCAGCGACTCAGATTTTAACAGCACGGTTTGTCGCTAGCGATTTCTAAATATGTGTGTGGATTGAAATACCCAGGGGGTCTACTCCGAAGTGGTTGATTCGGCCGAATGTTCGGTAATTTTCTGATTCGAATATTGTTGTCCCTACTACGAATTAAAAAAAAAGGTAAAAAAAGGGTAAGGGTTCTAAAAAGGGTCGGATTGGCACAGTTTGGTCGGGACCTATAGTCAATATAGGAAATGAAAGGTAGTAGAAAATGACATTCGGCCGATACGGTGGTTAACCGCTTCGGAGTAGACCCCCAGGCAGTAAGTCGCTGGCGACTAAAGTCACTGCGTGTGTCCTAGCATTAGATGATTAGATTGTCAAACCCAAGACCAAGAGTATAATCTTGAATTATTTATGGGTAGTATAATCAATCATACGAGGAAGGATAGATATAAAAGTACTCTGTGGAGGAAGGGCTTGTGGCTAAGTAATTACAGCTGCAAGTCGATTGATTAGCCACGCTTGCCGCGGTGTTGTTACGTGGATGTGTGACCATCTTCATATACCAAGATCCCTCCGTGCCTCGGAAAGCACGTCCCGGCTGTCATTCGTGGATCGACAGTCGTTACGGGTCGCCAGAAGCCCGAAAGTCTGACAACCAGTCTTAGGCTAGGAACTCACGGAGCGATTTCCGCCCGCAACCGCCGCGGTTGCGGGCCCGCAGCTTCTGTAGAATGCAAATATTTATATAAAAAATTAAAGCACATTTCACGACGCGTTTTACGCCCGCGGTGTTCGCGGTTGTATGCGGCTCCCGCTGTACCGGCGGGCAACTAGTAGAATCGCGCGGGCCGCGGTTACCCGCAGCCTCGGCGGGTGGCGCCCGCGCGCTTTGCGATCGGTTGGCGGGCGACCGCGGGGGCCGGCGGGTGGCGCGGCGGGAGGTACGGCCGGCCGGCCGGTACGGAGGTAGGGAGGCGGCGGCCGCGTAACCGCGCGAATAACCGGTCTCGTGAGTTTTGAAATAAAACCGCAGATCCACGACCGCGGCGGTTGCGGGCGAAAATCGCTCCGTGAGTTCCTAGCCTTACCAAGGGGTATAGTATTATCCAGTGACTGGGTTGTGGAGGTCAGATGGGCAGTCGCTCCATGTAAAATACTGGTATTCAGCTGCATCAGGTTTGACTGGAAGCCGACCCCAACATAGATGGGAAAAGACACAGTCATCAGACAGTCGCCAGTCGTCGTCAGTCATCTACAGACCTGTCTGAAAGAGGACTTTTGGCCGAAAGGTGTCGTATTATCGTATATCGACGTTTCCGTGGACGGTTACGCGACACCACGCAGCGAAACACGACGCCGACAATTACGTGTATAGTTCATAGTTTTAAGGTTTAGTTTATTATTTTATAAGATTATTTTGTGTATTTTATCTATGGGCCTTAGTTGCCTGACAATAAAATGATTATTATTATTTATTATTAAAAGGCTAGGCAGATGATGATAATCAAAGACATTAAATTATTAACTTAACTTTGATGATAATCAATCATACGAGGTGCGTCCATAGACTTAGGGGGTTAATTTGATAAACAATTAATTTCCCTGACAGTACTTTTTTGTATGTATTTACATATAATCGGGGTATTTACCAAGATTTCAGACAAATGCTACTCTGTGACTGTGATAAAAATTACTGTCAAACTGTCTGCCATTGCCACCGCCTCCGACTCTGTATGAACCTGAATGCAATGCATTATTCTGGGCCTTAAATATAGTATTGCGAAGCTTAAGAGCCATCAAAAATTTGGGTTAAAAAAATAAACAAATAAAAACTATAATAATATGGTTTTTTATCTTCCTGGTAGATTCTTAAAATTTGTTAGTGGGTATCACTGACATAAAAAAATAAAGAGCTAACAGCGAGCTTGCTTGACTGCGTGTCACGTTTGTTCATAGGCATAATAATCTATCGCGTTTGATTTTTATTTTCCAAACACACAGGATCTCTGCATTGGAATGAGTCGTTTGTAAATAGTGACTTTTAGATGAGCAGTGTTAAAAGAACCATGCCAATTATTAATGTTTAGAATAACATAATTTCTTTTACTACCATCTATACCTACTGTGCGACCGTGAAGGTTGAGAATGTTACGTCATTTTGCTTTTAGTGTGTGATATAAACTTACATATTTTGTTTCTGTACTGAGACGTGTTTTTAACTCAAAAAGTGTTTGATGCTGTGAGTATTATTAACAAGTGTAATACGTCTGAAATGAGTGAAAACGTACATACACCGGCTGCGACGAGATGCCGCCATGTTATTTAGGATTCGCAGTTTTGCTGTCAACTACGTATCGCGGCTATCCCTGATATAGTTGGAGGATTTATTTTTATTCTCAAAGATCTGTAAGTAAACATAAACAGTGTAACGCTTTCATTAATTTTCACACCATCCTTAAAAGATTAGTTATGATGCTATTTACTGTAAGTTTATGTTGTTTACTGTGGTGTATTGACTGTCAATGCAATGACGTCATTGTATGTAAGTACTTACTGATTGTTTAATTGCAAAAAGTTGATCTTTTAGACGATTTCGATGTCCAAAACAATTTTTATAACATTGTTTCTTCAAGTCGGGTCTTTCAAGGTCTCCTTTTAGCCTCGATCACAAGTTTTGCTAGGTTATTTTTTGTTCCCATAGCAATCACCAGTTTATTCAATGACAGAAGCAACGTTTTGCCCAGTTCTTGTAGAGTAGGTATGCTAAAGAAATTACGACTTCTAAAGATAATGTTGATGTTTAAGATATTTATCCCATTAATTTCTTAATTTAAATTGATAAAGTAACCATATTTTCAGTTTGGGGCTATAGATGTTATACAATTCTTTTGTCTCTATCTTATTTATTAGCTAGCTCACATGTCATTGCCACCATCATTTAATGATAAAAAATAAAATAAATGTACTAGAAAATAGATGTTTGCTGTGATAGCCAGCCTAGCAGTGAGATATCTGGAAGGCTTGTTGTACTTGTTTTTCTTCGTCTATTATTTCTCATTTCCAGTGCCGGATTAGCCCATAAGCAAATTAAGCAATTGCTTAGGGCATCACGTCTCGGGGGGGCACCATAATGCAAAAACAGCACCGAAACAGTATTTGCTAGCACATGAATGGCAAGGTTGTTTATCAGCAAGATATTACAAGACCCAAAAGTCACTAGAGATGTGCGCCAAATCTTTACAAATCGCTTGTCGATGTTTTGGAAAAATACGAGGCGACTAGTGGATAGGAGGGCATACAGGCGTTGATTGCTTAGGGCATCAAGTAGTCTTGATCCGGCACTGCTCATTTCCTTGCATTCATTTAATTAAGAAGAAAGCCTAATTTTTTTCATGGTTATATTGCTGCATTTGTAAATGATCTGCAAGCATTAAGACTTCATTGGTGATTTCAAACCTATTACTTAATAAAGGTCTAGGCTGCCTCACATTGTTTTTGTTCACTGTAGAGTATACACCGATATAATATAACCTATCCCTAAGATGACCCTCTGACCAAAATAGTGCTGCAGTTGAACATTGAATATTGAAAGTGGAACCCTGAGACTCCTAGGTCATAGATAATACAAGCTGGTGTCCGCAACTTCATGTCAAAGTATTTTACATAGAGTACCTATAAGTAATATCAGGTAAGATTTAGTGAAGGTTCAATTTGCTTTCTTTTCTTATTCAGATAGAAAACAATAGAAATGATCATCCGTTCATACTCATATGACATAATTATTTGCATTCCACAATACAACAATAAATATGGTTTAACCTAAGACCTAGGCCATTCTTAAGGCCCTCCAGAACCTGTTTGATTCCATCATACAGGTACGAGGTACAGTGATACTTTTCTGTGAACGGTGACAATGCCCTTAAGAATTATAGGCCTATCTCACATCGGAGCCATGTTTACAAGCTGTTTTCAAGAGTCATCAGGAACCATCTCGTTTCTCATTCGAACCACATACATACACTGCAGCAGGTTATACAGAAGACAGAAGAGTATAACTGCCCTTTCTGCTTAGCGTTTGTGGACTATGAGAAAGCATGCAAAGCAAATCAAGACATGGGCTGTATGAAAAAGCCAGTATGTTAGCCCTATTCCAGGATCAGACCTCATAACCTATCCCTTTGCAGCGAGGTGTATGGTAGGGCGACGCTACCTCTCCAAAACTTTTCACTGCTGCGCTGGGGGATGTCAAGGTTCTGGACTGGAAAGGGCTAGGCATCAACATCAATGGCAACTACATTGCTCACCTACAGTTTGCCAATGATATAGTGGTCAAGGCTGAGAGTATGGAGGACCTCAGTTCAATGCTTGCTGACCTCAGGAGTGCTATCAAAAGGTAGCACTCCTGAGGTCCTAAAATGAACATGGACAAGACATAGGTGATCTCAAATGCCCATGTAACACCCATCCTCATGAAAATCAGAGATGCTTCGCTCGAATTTGTTGATGATTGTGTTTACTCAGGACAAACTGTCCAGTTAGGATGGTGCAACTTCGAGAGAAGTCAATCCGACTGTTGGGCTTGTTGCCAGTGATGATATATAATAATAATAAGACCTTTATTTTCAGACTACTTTTGCCCATAGATAAATACCTTACAGACACTAACATATATATTATAATAATACAATGTTTGTTAGTGTATAAACTTAAAACCATGTTAGTAAAACTCACACACACACTCTCTCTCTCACTTATATAGCACTGAAACGTGGTTGCTTACAATAGGCCTCATTAGAAGGCTGAAAGTCATCCAAAGGGCAATGGAGAGGGCTATGCTTGGAGTTTCGATGTGATTGAATCAGAATTGAAGAGATCCATATAGGAGAATGAGGATAACCAACATAGCCTGATGAATTGCCAAGTGCCAGTGGGCAGGGCACATTGCTTGCAGAACAAATGATCGATCGGACTGAAAGGTTCTGGAGTGGCGACCGCGTACCGGAAGTCGTTGTGTTGGAAGGCCTCTCATAAGGCGGACCAATGACCTGGTGAAGGCCGCGGGATTTCGCTGGATGTGAGAAGCACAGAACCGGTCGAAGTTACGGTGCTTGGCCAGCAGCGGACGTCTTTCGGCTGAAATGATGAATGATGAACCTAGGAGAACTGGCTCCCTTAAAAGTTAAAGAGTATTTTGCCTTCAATTAATACACTGTCTGTTAACGTATTTAAAGTGCCCTAAGGACTGGTAGTGTACAATATTGAATGGCAATGTTGCCAAACTTTTGGGCAATTTTATATGAATTATTGAAATTTGGACAGGACAACGTCAGTAGGGTCAGCTAGTAACAAAATAAGAACACAAGCCTGGTTAAAGGCAACCTTTTATTTTGTAGTTTTAGATTCTATGCTGATAAAAATTGGGCCAAGAGCTAATTTTGAGTTTGCACAGCGTGGAATGTGGAATAATTAGAGTTGGTGGAGTTTTACATAAAAATACCTTCTAACATCAAAGTAATTTTTTACTGTTTGGGACCGCACAGGTCCCAAACAGTAAAAAATTACTTTGAAAATGGTAAATTATTTTTCCTTCTAAGGTACGAAACCCTCGGTGCACGGGTCTCGGGATTTTTTAAACAGCAAGCCACAAAAATCACTTGCGGTAAAACAAGCTTCGACGATTCATGCACTCGCCATGATGCTGCGACCTGAGGGCATAGTGTTAAGTACGTCAATTTGTATGGAATAATTATTTTCCCCACTATTGTCACCAGACGGCGCTGCTTCAGTGTCAGTACAAATTGAAGTTTACGTTTAAGCGATCTAGTACGTATAAAAAAAAATGGTTGCCTGTAAAGTCGGTTTTACGGGCGAAGATTTTACGTGACAACGACCGATCATCCGATCATAGTTGAGTGGGAGAGAGACGCAAGGCATTCGGCGGGCCTCTCTCTCGTTCGGTGACTCATCGTAACGTTACCGAGCGTTACACTTTTTCATAAGTGACTCCCAGTCGCAACCTAATTTAAGACGTTGTCACGTCAAAACTCACACCAGGCCCACTGTAAGCCTAGCGCGAACGTGCGAAGTAAACGTAACGTTTATGATTTTTAAGGACAAGGGATTTTGACGTGACAACGTCTTAAATTAGGTTGCGACTGGGAGTCACTTATGAAAAAGTGTAACGCTCGGTAACGTTACGATGAGTCACCGAACGAGAGAGAGGCCCGCCGAATGCCTTGCGTCTCTCTCCCACTCAACTATGATCGGATGATCGGTCGTTGTCACGTAAAATCTTCGCCCGTAAAACCGACTTTACAGGCAACCATTTTTTTTTTTCGAGTGAGAGCTCACTATTAGGGAACCATGTTGAGACATGGTTTAAAACCAATTGGGGATTCCAGGCGGTGGAGTACTTGGGTTTTATGGGTCTTAATTTATAAACAACGTCGGAAACTATAAGGCTTTGCAATAGTGGGAACCATGGCTGTGATGGCCAGTTGGGATAAACTAGTAAGCCATGTGCATTTGTCATCAATAATTTTTCTAAGGCATTTTAATACCAGGGAAAATGGTGGAAAAGCGTAGAAGAAATGGCTCTGCCAGTCCATCGTAAATGCGTCTACGGATGCTGCGTCAGGGTCTTGTTTCCATGAGATGAATGTGGTACACTTCGCATTATCGCGGGACGCGAATAAGTCTATTTCAGGTTGACCAAAATATTTTATAATGTCTTGGAATGCTTCATCGGAAAGTGACCATTCAGTATCCGGATTGACTACTCTAGACGCGGCGTCTGCCCGGTTTTCTTTGGAATTTACGTATGATAGGTATATGACCTATAGGTTGCGCTGTTCACAACATTTCCAAAGGGACCTAGCCAAGTCGTTTAAGTGGGGGTATTGAATACCCCCATACGATTTACATAACTGATCGCAGTGGTGTTGTCCATGCGCAGTAATATTGTTTATTTTATTTATTTATTGGTTGCATCATTGGCGAAGGATTTCAAACCTAGAAAGGCTGCCATCAGCTCTAAGTAATTGATATGACAATAATTTTCTGAAGACTTCCATCTGCCATGTACTTGAGCGTTGTTGCAAACAGAACCCCAGCCTGACATCGACGCGTCGGTATAAATTTCGATGTCAAAATTTGGCTGTCGCATAAAGTTGCGTGCTGTATTAACATTTGATAGCCACCAGTTCAGATCCTCTAATATAATATTAGGTAGGTTAATTTTAGCTTCGTAATTATTATTATGCTTAAGTAACGCTAGAAACTTCTGGCGTTCTAAAATCTTAGTGTATACCCAAGCGTATTTAAGGGCTGGGCTAGTGGCGACTAGAATACCGATAAACCGAGCTAATTCGCGGATGGAACATGGCTGTAATTTTGTGAATTTTGTTACTAATTCGATGATGTTACGTCGCTTATCGGCTGGCAATTGTATACTGAGATACCTGGTATCGTAACAAAATCCTAAGTACTTGCAGAATTGTCGCGGTTTTAACATACTTTTATCGTAATTGACTTTGTTGTCAATTATCCTAGAAACTCGAGTAGTTTCAAAGTTTCATTTACGTTATTATGACCATTCTCGTAAGTATTTCCAATGCATAAAATGTCATCTAAATAACAAACTGACTGAAAACCGTGATGTCTGAGGTAAGTTATGACTTCCTTCATAACCTTAGTGAATACCCGTGGGGCAACGGATAAGCCAAACGCCAACGGCATGCAATTAAAGCCATATGTTCTTAGCGAATTATTGGGCTGAAATTGATAAATATTTACGGTCGGAATGCCTAATGCCTAAGAGGAAATACGCATCTTTTAAGTCGATGGTAGCAAGGTATCCATCGCGTGGTATCAATTTGCATGCTGTTCGGTAATCCTCCATTTTTTTAATGTTCGCTATTGATTAGCTTGTTTAAGGTTTTTAGGTTTAATATAAAGCGTTTATCGCCGTTAGGTTTTAGTGTGAGGAATATTTTAGAAATAAATTGATCTTTAGTCACATTGCACTCTGAGATAGCCCCTAAAGAATTGAGTTTCATAATGGCTTTCATCATATCTGATTTCTCAGTATTTGATAGGTTGTTTTTAGGTATTATTGATTGTCGTACATGTGTATGAATGGGTATTGGATAACCATTTTTTAACCAATCAAGAACAACATTGTTATTTTTAGCCATCGGTCATAAAATTGGGTAAGTCTAACCGCATGTACCTGCGTTAACGGTGACGCTGAGCGGGAGCCCGAGGTTTGTCCTGCGAGGCCGGGCGTTGTGGCGGCTGTGCTGACATCGTGTACGGACAGCGATTCCCCGCCGTCGTCATCGGCCTTCTGTATGCACCCCCCCCCCCCCCCCCCCCGTTCGCTGGGTATCGAGGAGGCAGGTTCCAGTTTCCCGGGTAGGACTGGCGGGTATTAGGAAGTTGAGGCGATTTTGAAACTTTTGCGGTCTTTTTTATGGAAAGGCCTTGCTTTTCAATGGCCTTGGCGGCTTTAATTTTTTCTGATAAGAACGAGCCAAACAGTGATTTATCCCGTTCGGACTCGTTGATGATATTTATGAATGCCTTGTCCAAGCTAGGTGTGATTAATTTCACTCGAGCCTTGATGGCGGTGATTCCCGCACTAGCTGTTGTTGAGACGCAGTAAGTGTCTTGTCGCGGTTGCGAACCATGTCCGGTACCGCCGCCGAGATTTCAGCATTCAACTTGGGCGCTTGAAGGAGCCTACAATTGTCTGGCACAAGGTACTCTTTCAGTACCTTGTCCTTGTTTTCTTTAGGCATTCCTTTCCTTAGCAAAGGAAGCCACAACTGCGATAGATTATCGTGAATGTTATCGCCGTAGTCAGGCGAATCTGATGTGGATTCACCGAGTGGCGACAGTAGATCAGGATCTAACAGTCTAACTCAGGTTCCATGCTACCAGTAGTTCCCTCAGGGGGACAGGGTTCCGCCTGGGCATAGTGTTGGTTAGGAATGTCGCCAGATTCCGATTCCACGTCTTGTGGTACGTCGGGTGGCACGGGTACTGGCTCCATAATAGCTTCATTATCATTGCCTGGGACCACATCAGGATCTTCGCTACCCAAAATTACAATTTGTAATTAAGGTTGTGAAGATAACAATTCTGAGGGTAGTGTAAGAAATAAAATTTCTTAATTGATTTTGCACGTTAACGTTACATCTGTTTTAGATTGTACGTATTTTCTGTGCTTGTTTGTCATCGTTAAAGACTCGCAGTCAATCCCGATGCAATATTAAAGTTTAACTTTTATAATTTAGTTTTGAACAATGTCAAAGTTATTGACTCGCAGTCAATCCCAGAGCATTTACAAAACTGATATTTTCACTATTCACTTCTAGATCACCAACGAATAAAGTATACCTATGCTTACCTTCACCATCCGATGACGATTGTAACGGTCTTATTATTCGTCTTTCTTTTTCTTAAATTTTTCAAATCAGGATCTTCGCTACCTATAATTACAATTTGTAATTAAGGTTGTGAAGATAACAATTCTGTGTAGAAATAAAATTTCTTATTTGATTTTGCACGTTAACGTTACATCTGTTTTAGATTGTACGTATTTTCTGTGCTTGTTTGTCATCGTTAAAGACTCGCAGTCAATCCCGATGCAATATTAAAGTTTAACTTTTATAATTTAGTTTTGAACAATGTCAAAGTTATTGACTCGCAGTCAATCCCAGAGCATTTACAAAACTGATATTTTCACTATTCACTTCTAGATCACCAAAGAATAAAGTATACTTTGCTTACCTTCACCATCCGATGACGATTGTAACGGTCTTTGTTTTTGACGTGACAACGTCTTAAATTAGGTTGCGGCTGGGAGTCACTTATGAAAAAGTGTAACGCTCGGTAACGTTACGTTCTTATTTTAAATTAGGTTGCGGCTGGGAGTCACTTATGAAAAAGTGTAACGCTCGGTAACGTTACGTTCTTATTTTCATTTAATTCCTTGTTCCTATTGTGCAATTTAATTATATTCATATCAATAAATATTCTACCGAGAAAAAGACGTTGTCACGTAAAATCTTCGCCCGTAAAACCGACTTTACAGGCAACCATTTTTTTTCACCTGTTTACGGTATAAGGTTTCGTGAGGATTTGAATGGGTTTACCAAACACTAATTGCACAGGGGAACCCTTATTCCTTTTACGGGTTTTATGGCATAAGGGTTACCCGTTCATGTACTAAGAGCTATCCGTTCATGGAATAAGGGTTACCCTATCCAATTACTGTTTAGTTAGAAGGATTACTATCCCGATCACAATGTATGATTGGTTGAATGGATAACCGGTTCATATAATTAGATAAGCCGTTTCCACTGTAACATATATCGTAAGGGTTCTTTAGAAACCCTTTGCAGAAACCATATCGTAAACGTTTTATATATTACGCCAAACTGATTTCAGTAAGCCGTATAAAGGGTCTCTGGTAACGTAACACTTGAACAAAGAAATCGTCAAAAATCTGTTAACAGGGTGGAGTAGATACGCGGAGCTCGTGGCGAAACGCTTAGCTAGCGTACTGATTATATGAATGCTCGCATTGTAACAATAGCATGTTACATTACATGATATGAACTGGTCAGCCGCCAGCTTAAAGCCGATCGTCCACCGCCAGCTAAACTAAGTTAATTTATTTTATTTAGCTCGCCTAGTGGAGCCAGTTTTTCATACATGTGCGTCCACCTCAAAATATGCTAGTTAAGCTAACTATAATAGCCCAACTAAGTCAAACTAACTTAGTTGTGTAGGCCGATCCGAAGCTACCCGAACTAAGTTAAGCTTCTGTCACCCCCTTACGTTACGCCCTCTGGCGCTTTCCGCTAGTGTTGTTTTGTAGTGTATGATCGTGCGCAGGCAGTGAAACACGAATTTGCAGCATGGAGGTATTTATTGAATACGTCAAACAATATCCTATATCGTATAATCCGGAGGCAATAGACTCTTCTTTTCCTATGACGATTGTAATCCTCCTCTGAACTCTCGTCATAGCTCTTCTCTTGTTCTTCCATCACGTCCGATTTACTCGACATTCCAGCACAAACTGATCATCACTGTTTTAGCTTATTTTTCGGTGGACGGACAGTTTTATTCCCAGTTTAGCTTAGCTTAGTTCACTGAGCTTAGTTCTTAATTAGTTTAGCTGGCGGTGGAGGATCGGCTTTAAACTCTTCAATAAAACACTCGCACCTATTTTTATGACAGGCCAATCAAAATTTTATCAAGATTAGGTTACGACAAGGCATTTTCAGCTGGTCTCTTGTCCTTATCGTTTATTTAATAGCAGTAGCAATGTTTTGAAGTTGTGAAGGTGAGATTTCACTTTTGTGAATCGATCGTCTGTCGCCTAGAAATAAATCAGTAAAGGCCAAACCTCACTTTGCGGGAACAGCTCTTGGGTGGGCCAACCATACATTATGTTAGTATCACGACCTGGGCTCGCCGTCCGCGCCATGGCGACCCAGTAAGGTATGGCCCTTATTCAAATCAACCGAAAATATCTAGCGAATAGGCCCATCCGGTTCGATTCCCGCAAAGCTAATTTAAATTTAAAGAAAATTTGGAGACAGTGTTTTTTTTTGAAATCAGTTACTCATCACAAGTTTTTAGAAACTAGCCTATTTTAACGCATTGCATGCGTTCATTCTGATGCAAAAATATTCAATAATATTTTATCTGCCGCCTAGCATGTTCCCATCTAGGTTAGGGTCGGCTTTCAGTCTAACCAGATGCAGCTGAATATGAGTATTTTACATAGACTTCCATCTGACCTCCACAGCCCAATTACTAAACAACGCGCATTTCTAAGGTTGTCAGACTTTCGAACTTCTGGCTACTCTTAACAAATGACATGAACATTTGTATAACCACTTGCTTAAGTATAGGAAAACTCAGGATTTTCCCAGTGGAGGAGCCTTGGGTTTCCCTAGAAAATATGTGGAGAATTTCCACATTTTTTGATAACATGGAGCAAATCACATTAAGAAGTGATAAGCTTGTTGTGCAAGCTTATATCACTTCTTTCATTATAGCTAGTGAAATTTTTATAAAATATTTTTTCTTTTATAACATTGAGGTTTTTTTTTGTTACAGATGATTCATTTTCTTGAGTAAGCTTCAACGTAACATCGCCACGGAGCGTCAGAACTCGGCGCTGACAGGCGCCAAACACTTCAATGAACCATATATGCCAGTACTGGCTATTGAAGATGCAAGGTAATATCATTTCTCTCTAGCCTTTGTTTATCATAATACCTTTACATATGTTTTTATTGAAATTCACTGAGTGCGCTAGTTTCATTCTGTTTGCAAGGAAATTATAAATGAATGCTCATCTTCATTCACAGTCACATCACATAAATGAGTATTGATCAACTATCTCGACTGAAACTTAGGGTTTAAACAGACGGACTGCATTTCAGCTGCAACATCGCAGTTTGGATGCAGTTGACTTAACTGCTTCGAAACCTAGACCTAAACCTTTAAATGCATCCAAACTAACATAAAAACGATGTTGCAGCTGGCATGCAGTTCAAATGCAGTCTGTCTGTATAGACCCCTATAAAAAATGATTAGGTATTTCGTCGAACAGTGGTGGTTTCTTATAAAAAATAAAGTACCTTAAACAGATTAATATACTACCCACTATCTGAACCTTTTAACACTAAGTTTAATTTTTATTATTTTCTTGGATTGGAGTGTGTCTCCATCTCCACCATTTTACGCGTTGGTACGACACGACACCGCGTTTTCATGAAAATGTAATAATGTAACGTAGGGACTTGCGCATTTTTTAAACAGTTTCGAAAACTTTTTATTGCACGATAACCTTTCTTTCCCAATCGATTCGACCCAACACAGAATTTCAATCCAACCTTTTCTGCTTCATTGCTAAAACTATGTGTCAGAAAGATGTACACGAATGATTTCGTAAGTTTTTCTTCTGGCCGGGAATTTAGGCCTGAAAACATAAAAATATTTTAGTCTTTTAATGAGTACAAACCATGTACAAACAAACCGATATTATAAAAATTTCATGGGGTGTAAAAAAATATTAAAATATTAATCACTTGCCAATTCCTTTAATTAAGGTACTTACTAAATTTTATTATATTAATTACTTATAACAAAATTAAATTCTAACATAACATTAAGGTACTTGCCGATAAAAATTCCTTTGAATATACATAGATTCTTATTGATTAATATTTAGGTAGTGTCTTTTTGTGTTGCTACTTTTGCCAACTTAAGCAGCTACTCATTCGTAATTGAAAAACACGCATTTACTATTTACTAAAACTATGAGCATGACTTATTAGTTTAATAACATGAATATTTTCTCTACTTTTCATAATCGGGCTAGTTTTGAAGTTAGTAGCTGTGCAATACCATCACAATATTTCACCCATCTTCGATAGCATCTCGGCCACCACACTTCCATTGCTGAATATAGGCTTCCCACAAGAGTCACCACAACGACAGGGTCTTCACTGCTCGCATCTAGCTTTATACTTTAAATCTTTTGATCAGTAAAAATAATTGAATTGGTTAGCTTCAATATTCTTCCATCTAGTCGCTTCTAGTTTTCTATTACAAGAAATTAATTCTTGCAAACATTAAGAATTCTTTTGATTCTCTTATCATTTTCCCATTATAATTTTATTGTAATTTCTCTACATTGAGACAAAGTAAAAGTGGCGTCGTTCAGTGTTCTAAATAAACACTAGATATGTATTTGCTGAATATGAAGAATATTATGCAGCTATGCTATACCAAATTGCTGATGATGTGTAGCTAGGTATAGGTATGTAGTAAACGATAGCAAAAAAAACAATTTTAGTGACACTTAATAGCTAACAAATCATTGTGTTGGATTTGCAATTGTGGATCATCGTGCGATTATGATCGCCCGGCTTTGGAAAGAGAAGGCAGTGTTGTTTACTTTTTATTTAAGCTCTATCGACGCAGTTCCGGGTCAGGGTTTTCCGGGCACCGGTTCTCCGGATTGTGTTATTTTACGCCAGAGATCCTCCCCACCAACCACTGCGAGCCCGGACGACCCGGGACCCCCGGACAAGAGTGAACCAGTTTCTCAGTTGATGGAACCAACTGCATAACTATGGAGAACTGAAATGGCATAAATTAATAGCACTGACGAGATGATACTGTATTTTATATTTTCAGTAATTTCAAGTCGATTCTAGCATAGAAAATCAACGTTTGCTTTAAATTCAGCTAAGATGAAAACATATAGCATGGATAACGTGCATTCTATCAAACAGGCGTAGTTTATAGCAAATTTGCATGTAAAAAGTTGAGCTATTGAATCGGCACGGTTCTCATGGCGACGCTACGACGGCGATAGAGGCAGACGGTATCCATGACGACACCGGAGACTTCACACGCGGAGTAGGTACGGGTACGATCAATCCCGGGCGAAGGAAGCCTGCGCCCACCCCGCCGCCACCGCCGCCGTCGCCACTGCGCGTCGCCTTCGTTGCTGCGGTCAACGCGCACTCTTCTCAAACATTCTTCCATTAATTTTCTTGTAGTATAGGAAGAGTATACCATAGCAAATGATGTATTTTTTTACATAAGATGGTTATATTGGAGAGTCCAGTCGAACAATTCCCAGCCCTACAACATTTTTTTGTTATCGAGGCCATTTTATCTTAATTCCATCTGATTAATTAAAATAAGTGACTAAGAAAATGAATACACGGGATCGTTCATCAGCCTTTAAAAACCGGATCGCTGTCTTGGCTTCGTTGGACAATGCCGTAGCACTAGATTGTATTCTTAGACCTTGCGAATTTTTATCGTTGCTACTTAAGATTTTATCGTCACGTCAGATTTTGTAAGTTTTTAAATATTGTAAGTATTTTTTGTTTCATTGCTATGAACTAAATGAGTCAGTTCAAGCAGTGGACAAACAAAAAAACATTTTTTTTTCGTCTTGAGCTGCTTTACGGTAACTTCGTAACTTGGCGACGTAACTTGCGCAATAAACGTAACGCAACATGTAGGTACTGGCAACGCTTCGTCGGTTTTTCCTGATCTTGGCATTGGTCCTGCTTTGTTTGTAACGTGTTTAAAATACAAATTGAAGATGAAAAATAATCGAAAACTTTCTATTTACTAAAATTATTATTTATGTTACTGTAAAAGCTCGGCGCTGATTCGAACACCTTCAGAATTTTCAGTAAAACCAATTTATCATGTCATGCGCAGTAAAAATTCTGGTCCGATTTATTAGTATTCGGTAGTATTATCGTATAATTATTTTTAAACTTCTTATTTGACGATCTCTGGTTATGCACCGGTTAATCAGGGACCGTACAACCCCGCTTAAGGGTTGAGTTGTTCAAAAGGTTATGCGTTCAATCGGCTAACCTTATGAAGCATGTATCCAGTTGTATGGCCTAACCCTTTCAAACCCCATGAAACCGAAACCCAATTATAACTATAACACTTTGAATAATCATAATCAGCCTATTACGTTCTCATATGCCTCCTCTCTGTTAGAGGGAGTGGGCGATAATTGAACACTGAAAAGTTTAAAACACGAGGGTAAGGGTACTAAGTCGTTCATCGTGGGGATTTTTAGGGGTTTACTTGTTCATGGGACAACTACTGTCTGGTTTGAATGGGTTTACTAACCAGTTCAGCATCTTCAAAATCTGATCTTCCTCAGCACGCTGACACCCGAGTAAGCTGATTACAAATGTCTTGACGTTAAGTTGAACTTTAAAAAATCATACTACGTCACCACCACCACCTGCCTAGCCTTTTCCCAACTATGTTGAGGTCGGCTTCCAGTCTAACCGGATGCTGCTGAATACCAATTTTTTTGCATGGAGCGACTCCCTATCTAACCTCCAGAACCCAGTTACTGGGTAATACGATACCACTTGGTAAGACTGGTTGTTATTGGTTGTGTTGGAAAATCATACTACATGTCCGCTTAAATATGGAGAATGCATTTCAGTTCCCGACACTGGTATGGACCATCTAACTGATAGGTTCTCAACCTTATTTTGAACACCCACCGCCCACTTTGAAAATATTTTTTTTCTGTACTTAGCCCTGCAATTTTTTTTTTACTTACTATCTGTCGCCCATCTGAAACAGCTGTTGCCACGTTTATATTTAAACGTGTAATATTCTATAGTCGTAAAATAGGATATATAATTTTCTCTGGGTCTCCTAATGCCCCCCAGAAGTCGCAAATGCCCATGAAGGTGCGTTATCGCCCACTCTGAGAACCTATGATCTAACATTCTAACTAAAGGACTGTGGTCCACTGCAGAACATGCCTCTCCTCGTAAGGATATGAAACAGGCATTGATCAACCCGCTTTCTTACTGCAATTATGTAGCGTGATTTGTGCGCATTTAATATTCATACGAATTCAATTAAAGTAATTGTACCTAGTTTTGAATACTATAGGTAATATTTCAGTGGTGAAGCACGTGACCTTGACCCCAGAGCATAGGCCTAACCTGCCCCAAAAGCGTTCAGTTAAAAGTTGGCGATCGATAAATAAGATGGGGTTCGCGCAAGCGCCAACATTCCCGCTCACCCAATCGATCTGCCCGCCCACGTGACGCAACGCATTTGCGGGGATTCTTTGAGGACACCTCAGTCTTTATACTACATGTATACAAGAGCCTGAACATACCGAGTGACCAGAGAAGCAATGAACGAAAACGAAACTGCAGAAACTATTATGTTTCTTCCTAAATAATTAATTCATTTCTTTAAATCATTTTATTCTGTACATTTTTAAGAATTTGGAATAAAAAACCATTCGAAAAAAATGCTGTATTAAAAATACGACCAATTCAACATAAATCTTAATCTATTTTTAAATACTAGTCAAGTCATACCTTGATCTCACGAAATACTTGGGATACAACTAAGGTATAAACGTCACGCGTCTTCGCATTTTTTTCATTACACAACATTATGAAAATTTGTTCTGACTAAGGTGGAATAAAAGGTTACGCACAGTACAGCAGAGTATTACTTGGTCGGTTTCCTAACGCTGCCCACCAAGCTGCCGCCCTCGGATTGGCTCCCTGTGTTAGTCCCCAGGTTATTAAAGCTACAGAAATTGTTTCCAATGTAAATGATAATTTCTATGATTTTGAAATAATAAATAATCCTTTGATCTTAATAATAGTAAATGACTAAATAGTGGGTAAATAATAAATAGTAAGGTTCGATTTATATGATGAAGTATGTGGGACGCAAGACTACAGTCCACATGGTCCCCAACCAATATATTACGCCATTTATATTCTCATTAGTTGTTTCATTTGATGAGATTATCTTCGCTCCCCCGAGGTTGAAGCTCATCATTTCTTGTAAACATATATTGCTTGAGTTTCATTTAAAGTTAACAGACTGTAAAGATATCTGAGTCTGATGAAGAAAGTTATGTGTCTCTAGATCAAAGAGAATACTACCAACACTAAAAACCCCATAATAATTATAAGGTTTATGATAAGACTCCTAAATTAAAAGACTTGTTTTATTTTATTTACTCTATCTATTAAGTTACAAAAATATATTAAGAAAATTACAGATAATATTTAATTATGAGTGGTATTATTTGTTTATTGAGTGTTTATAGAGTTTATTAGTTTTAGGAAAGATCTGACATGTATGCATGACAGGATGGTGTGATTCTTGTCACCCTAAATAGATTGCCCAAGGTCTCTCCCATACCCATTACACTTCCCTTTGTGTGTTGAGTTGTCTTTCTGACTAATCTGTTTAAACGCTTCTAAGTCATCACGCCAGCATTGTAGCTCCTAACCATGACAAATCATTGTGTATCTCTGTATTACCCAAACTATGACTGGTAGAAAATGCCTATACATTTAGGTAATATAAGGCATTAAGTCTGCGTCCCTGTACATTAGTGCTTGATTTGGATTATGGAAATCCATCTAGATTTTCATAATGCACTAAATACTGAAAAGTTTTGTTTGGATAGAAATTAAAAGTTAAAATGATGGCACCAAAATAACAATGAAATAGTTAATGGATGATCTGCTGTTGTAATTTTTATTAATCTTCAAATTCAATTTTAATTCTAAAAATAAATCAATAAATCTACATTATCCAATCTGCCTAATTCGTTAGTCGCAGCTGCCATAAATATCCTAGTTAAAAAACGTTGTGACTGAACAGATTATCTAAAGCAGAAAAAAATAGCAAATATCTATGAATTACCTAGTCTAGTCATAAAATCTGTCCCTCGTAAAATGGTCTCTAAATAATTTTTACGAAAATACATTATATGTATACATTATTTATTGCCTATTTTATAAAATAAAAGTTAAAATCATTCAAAGTGCCCTTTGCTTTGACACACTTCTTCAATCTATCCGGCCACTCGTCTATCGCCGCACGTACTGTTTCTAGAGGTATCGATGCTGCTGCTGCCACCAGATTTAGTGCGCGTGAAACCGTGATTACGCTTCAGTGACTCAATATTACGGTGAGGCTTCGAGCAGGCTTTCTCCTCCAAAACTTCCCATAGTCGGTAGTCCAATCGGTTGAGGTCGACACTTCCAGAGGGCAAATCATCGAAGGCAATAAAATAGGGTAAATTGTCCTTTAGCCAACGCTGCGTGGTTCGCACTTTGTGTGCCGGTGCCGACAGCTAACTACGCTGCTTTGATTTTACTCCTTGTTGACAAAAATGATGCTTAGTGACTCCCTCGTACGACACGCCCCACCAAACCATGACTGAGGCCGGGTTATGGCCACTTTCCACCTTGTCAACAAACCTTGTCAGAAGCTTCTTGAGAGATGTGTGCACTGTGCATAGACCCTGTCATTTTGGCGGTTAAATTTTCCTCTACGGTGAAGATTTTCTCATCCGTAAAAAGGATTTGTCGATATCCGTTTTTTGCGTGCTGCTTCTTTGCTTTGGTGACTCTGATGCTGCGTAAAGCAGCCGTCAAGCGGTGTCCAGTACTTCGTCGATAAGTGCCAAGCTTTAGGTCTTGTTTAATGATGCGAGACATGGTCCTAGCTGGAATTTTCATTTCTCTGGCCATGATTTTCTGTTTACGGAGAGGATTTCGGCGAATTCGCTCACTGCTGGCATCCTTGGCTTTGATCGCTGCTGGCATCCTTGTATCACGTGGGCGGCCGCTCCTATTGTCCGACTTTTAATTAGCGGCAGTAAAATTACACTTCTTTCTGTCATTTCGTTAAAAATGTTGCCACACTACCTATACTAACTAGTGCTGTGATTTAACCACAATTAAACGTCATTTTAATTTAGATACTACTCGAAATTGACCAATTTTGATTTAAACGTAAACAATCAAAAATATTCTTTGTATTGATCGGATAAAAATATATGTTGTAGCTTCAAATCAGCGTGAATACAATAGTCTACTAAAAATAATTTTGTTTCAATTTTTACTCTAAAACCTCTACTACTTAAATCTATATAAGAAATATTTTTTTAAATAAATACAAAATTTCATTAGGAATAACGTTTACTACACAGGATTATTTAAATTTCGTTAAAAAGTGGTAACATATAAGCTGTCATTTTACTGCAGCTATTTAAAAGCCCGACTATAGGTCTGTCATCGACAGAAGACATCTCGGTGAATCTTTTGATACTTAGACGAACTTGCTTGTTATACCGAGCGATTTTAAAGAGGTTGAAAATTTCGACTGGGCGTTTTGTTACACTTGTGTAGCGTAATTGGATTGATGAGACCAAGTAAGGTTATTATAGAAGACCAAAGCCTATTTATATCATAACTAGCTTCCGCCCGCGGCTTCGCCCGCGAGGTATGTCGATAAAAACTATCCTATGTCCTTCCCCGGGATGCAATTTATCTCTCTGCCAAATTTTATCGAAATCCGTTGAATGGTTTAGGCGTGAAAAGGTAACATACAGACACGAGTTACTTTCGAATTTATAATATTAGTATGGATAACACAAATGAGTATTATAAGTTACCCAATTTATGAAATATTCTATTTTTAAAGGTAGTCACAGAATTTATGGCCAGACTAGGTAAATTAAGAAGGTAAAAATGTAAAGATCACTGTTTAAAAATCATTCAATATGCATCAATATCAGAAAAAAACTTTATTTCTGAATATCTTGATGAAACAAGAAAGTACAGACATCCGGTATGCATGTCCAGAGTCTTTAAAACAGAAAAATGATTATGATCTTCAAATCATCACCAATTTGATTAAGAAGTATGTTATGAATATTAAACAAAATTTTTATTTCACTAAATATATCACTAAAATAACAACATTAAATATGTACAGATATGCAGGGTAATTTGTAAACAGTAAATTCAAGCAATTATTGGAAACAGTAGCTGCAATACCAGTCTCTGGATAATTACCATTTCCTAATGACTATGTAGGGTTAACCACTGTAAAATAATGTGGGCAGAAAATGCAAGGGATAATCCTTGCATTTTCTGCCTACATTATTTTGTACAGTACTGTGGTTAACCGTACATAGTCAAAATGGGGAATTTGGGGAAAATTCAACCCAATAGAGATTAGTCAAAATGGGGAATTTGGGGAAAATTCAACTCAATAGAGATTAGTCAAAATGGGGAATTTGGGGAAAATTCAACCCAATAGAGATTGTACAAGACCTTAGTAGGTAAAATTGATAAATTAATCAATTACTACTACTAAAGACCTTAGTAGGTAAAATTGATAAATTAATCAATTAATATTACTAAAGCCTTTATATTCGTTTAAATTGTTACAGGCTTTACATTTTAATGATTTATTGATTTTGTGTCTTATAGCAATTTGCAAATAGGAAATCCCACCTCTAACCCGAATTGCGAATTAATCAACTCGTATTTCGCATTCTCACGTGAATCATTTCAGTCGGTCAATGTCAACAGTAAGTAGACCTCCTGGTATTTGGTACACATTTTTTTATTGGAATTGCAGGATTCCGACTGTATCTCGAATATAGATCTTAATATGAATTGAATGAATGCGTCAGATTAACGCACTAACACTTATGTAAATAAATAAATAGCCCTCTAGTCAACACGAAGATACCGGTGAAGCGGAATTAGAATGAAGTGCGCGGCGCGAGTCGCGGCGGCCGTGTGCCACGTCATTGCCGTGACCCACTGACATAGATCCGCGGGGCCGCCTGCACCGATATCTGCACGCGCCGCGCTCTTCCTCTACTGCCCCTTTACTCTTTTACCTATAAAATTTGTATTTCAATGAATTTGCATCATATAATATATTCATTGTTACGGCGAAAATTTGTGATTTAATTGATTTTTTAAGTGGCAAACTTGCTCTTTAATTAATATCCTCAATCATTATTAACTAGTTAGATATCTTGGTTTAATACTTTACTTGTTTTAGGATTGCGAAAGGGACTTATTTTTGAGACTATTAATAAAAGTGTAATAATTACTTATCTTTTTATCATTTGAAGTTAATATTATGGATCACCTATATAACTTCTAAAAAAATTGTTAACAAGTTTCCAGTCTTAGTTGGCCTATCGTAGAGTGAAATAAAAATCTTGCGATTGAGTTATGCAATGGATGACCTTGTTATCTAAATTGTGCACTTGACACAAATACTGTTCCATTTCACTTTCATGTAGGTACGAGTGCCTACGTCACGGCTTACAACGTATCGCTGTATGTCGCGCGATTTAGTCATTTATTTCATGTTCAGCTTTATAAAAGAGTCTAAATTAAATTGCACAGCATCACAAAGAATTTGTTAAAACCAATTTAAAAAAACCAGATATATGTGATGGATGATTAATTAATTTGAATACTTACTTCAGAATCATTTCCCTTTAATTACTTTCGAAACAACAACCCAATAATAATGTATCTACTTAATACTATCCATTTTATGAAAAAAATAATTTCTTATTTTCGTTTAAAAAAATCATCGTAGAAATTTGTGTTGATTAGTTAATCGTAGTACTAGATTATAGTCATTATTACAACTTATTTTTATATTATGTACCACTTTGCCCCATATGCCACATAATCAAGTTACTTATAAGAACATTTGCTTATACCTTGACGTTGATTGTTTATTATATTTCGGTCGTGTTTCGCAACAAATAGATGGCTAATGAAATAGCAAACAATTTTTTGTTATGTATTTATACGTCGTACTAAATCGTACATACTCGGCTTTATTCGGCAAGTTCAAACTATTCGTGTCGGTGAGCGAGATCGCAGGAGACTTCGTTTAGTTAGGAGTGACGTTGGTGTGACTAGCGACTAGCGATACGTTTAGTCCCTCAGTCCACCTTCTCACGCTCTTGCTCTTAGCCATCGTCGTCACCGTCGTCGCTGTCGACGTTCTGCGTCGTGTCGCGCCGCGCCGCCCGTCGTGTTGATAATTTGTAAAGCGGCGAACGAAAAGGATGTGTGTATATCTACGTCTCGCCTTTCAGTTGACTTTCATCGTCGTTTTGTAGCGAACGTTTCGCACGGATATCGATAGGAAATTGCACTATCACTACGTTATAAAGTTATTGCATGTTAGAGACGGCCAATATTAAAATTTTAATGTAAAAGACGTAATACGAACTTCAGCAGCTTTCGGTTAATTGTTTTTGCAGTGGAATTAAGAGTGTGGATTTAGAATCCTTCACAGTATTAAAAAATTGCGTCGCGGCGGTCGTGGCGCAATGCAGTGTATGTTTGGATGCGGATACGTATTGTGCTGTTTAAAATTGATCCTGGGATACATACCTTTCTCAAACAGTGGCAGTGAAAGATTTAGTGTGTCTTAGCCATGCTGCCTATGGTACAAACAGAACCCGTGCTTTTCAACTGCGGGGTCCACTCAGTCAATGTGGCCGCATCTCCTCCGGCCACATTGCCACCCTCGCTTACACCGGATTCGGATGTGGATGAGCTAGTCGACATCTTCTTCGACGTTGATGTTGCTGTTAACACCTTGCCGAGGTAATTTGTAAAACAATACCTTTTACAGACATTTCATAAACACAATGATTATAATAACATGGAACTAGACATTATCAACATTGAATCAATTTATGATACACTGTTGTGTAAACATATGTTTTTAGCCTAATAATTTGTTTATCGTACGTTTTGCACTTACCACAACGGTGCCTATGTATGTATTTAAATACGGCGTGACAATATTGGAGACGTACACAACTCACAAGAACTTTAGTTTCAGTTTTGTTGATTTCATGCTGAAATGTTTGTTTCACGAAGTTTACCCTATGATTCAAAACGATAGGTATTGTAATCAGTCAAGTCACAACATCGGACCAATGACATACAATACCGAGACCCAGAATGATTGCGGGTCACATATTGAAGATAAAATTAATAATTACGAATGATAAGAAAATATTAAACCAACAATATAATGCTAATCCATTTAAGCTTGATCTTATGTTGAGAATTAATTAAAGGGCCAGCCCCTTTAAAAAAAAGTAAATTTAATATTAGGTACGTAATAAGAAACTAAAAACATTTCTGTTAAACCAAGTGAAATTTCGTTATCGTGCGGTTATATAACATAAATGAAATTATAATTTTTACACTGGCTGCTAGAAGTGTGTGACTAACACTTAATTTTAGGTTTCGTAATAATTTTTAACGAAACCTAAAATGAAGTGTTAAGGTTTATAAGAAAATTAATGAATGGATATATTGTAAAATCGTGATCAAGAATTAACATTTTTGTGCAGTGCAGAGTTTACAAGCTTAATAATTGCATAATTATCTATCAATACAAGACGGGAATCCATGACTCATATGTATCATGTACAGCGATTCTATCATGTTTGGAAAACTAAACTTGACAATGTACATTTTTCCGCTTGTATACCTACTTGTTTCATCATTGGAAAGAGAAAAAAAATCCGTCGATGATAAAAAATATAAAGAGACTCCTGCATTATACCAATCCACCATATGATGAACTTTCCAAAGAAAGAGTTTAAAAATATAGGTGAAAAAAAAAATGTGTGGTTCCCCATAGAAAGCTTATCTCCACATGGTAGTCCCTTAGCAACAACACACTTGCGCACAGTCACTTACTATAACAACATTTTTTCTTCTTAAAAATATTAGTGTTAAGAAACTAGCCCCACAAGATGGATTGTTGAAATGTTCTGCTTCCCCAGCTCGCGTAGATAGTTTTTTCAAATAATATGCAATACGGGTAACCCTAACAGCTAAGCTATGCTCTCGTGCTAAGAGTGGGTTCAAATTAAAATTTTAATAAAAAACAGCCTGAAGTTATTGTCATTGTCGTATTCACCTGTTACCAACTCTTATGCCTTACAATGTATACTCTGGAGCAATATCATCAATTTAATAATTTCCCACAACTGCATCTCTTTTCGGTATTCACTCTCGCGATATAGCCGCTTTGCCTTCAGTTTTTTTGGCTCCCGCTTTGCTGTGAACAGAGTTGTCCAAATTCATTCTAACTTAACAGTATCAATGATTCGGACCATGATGGAAATGTATAATCCAGTCAGCAAGATGGTTTGTAGCGGTAATTCAGCTAACGATTAAGTATTGGTTATGTGTCACAATCGGCTATTATCTGTGAAACTGCTAACACGTGTGTAGTGCTTGTATAACTTGTTTTGTATTCAAGGTTTTGAAAATGCAGACCTTCTTGAAAGACCAAAGTAATTTCCTTTCAGCAAGATTCAATCATTTCAATTGAGTCCATAAAACTTACATTATCCCAAAATAAAACTATCAGCACATTACTAAGGCACTGATATTCAGCTGCATCCTCTGCATCTATTTAGACTTGAAACTGAAAGACCCGATTTCAGAAGTAGTTGCAGCATTTCTGTTTAAGATCTGAAATCAATAATGTACAGAACATAGTAATAATTGCATACTGGTTACTACAAAATACTAACTTTATATAGATAGATCAGTATTGGATATTCAAATCCTCGTCACATTACACTTGCAAAATTACGTGTGTATTTTACAGAAGAAACCCCGGTTGACGTAACCATGTATTCATCGTTGGTACGTACTGCACCCTCAACTTTCAAAAAGTGAAAGTCTTCAAAATCGGCCTAGTAATTTTTGCGTGACGCTCTAAGTGATAGGCAAATAGGTGAAACATCCTAAATAGCAGTGTTTCAATACTTGATTGTACTTTTACCATCTGCACAATTTTGACCCCCGATCCGGGGATTATTAAATAGTTGTCCTCAGCCTAATAATGCTTTGTGTAGCGCTTTGCCTATGCCTATACATAGTATTTCGAATTATCGGTAAGTTATAGTAACACCTATTTACGGAATTACTGAAATAATACACAAACGCGTCGTGATGTATGATTATTTTCATTATGCGTCAAGTACGGACGCCAGCAGGTCAACCTACCCGAAACTGTCAGATTTTCTCAATCAACCTTGAACCTTATGTTTTAGCAATAAAGTCGAAAATCTATTAAAGAAATCTGACAGATTGTAGTAACTTGATGTGCTGGCGTCTGTACATTACATAACATTTGTATGAAGTGGGTACCTATGAATGCCGTCAAATGAAAGAGAAAGAGGTACTGATTAAATAATTAAATTCCGTTTATCCTAGCTGCTTTCCTAAATAACTATTTATATTATTTTGAGAATTTATACTTACTGCTTTATTTCTGTAGAAGATGTAGCTGTTACACTTAATACTTTTGTTAACCATTACAACATTGCTGAAATATCCTGGTGGTAGTTTCCTGATAGTACTTAGTAGCCGAAGCAAAATCAAGTGCTAAAACTATTACTAGTGTAATAGTTTTAGCACTTGATTTTGCTTCGGCTTCGTCGCTTTCGTCACTTCATACCTCACTAACACGAAGACTGAAGTTATTCGTGCTTTACAGAAAGGTAAAAATGGACTCGCAAGGCACCCAGGTTTATTTATTTCAGTGTCTGGTTTTAGCGTACTTACATTTTTTTATCTCTTAGTTAAGAATGCTTGCTTGAATTTATTAATTTCGTGGTCAAAATAATGAATATTTTGTTTCTTAATTAAAGGAGATTACCTTTGTGTTATGGCAGTCCCCCTGAAAATGAATTTTGCTGATATTTATGAACACTTTCAGTTAAATATGAAAACTGCGATATACTACAATTAGCGCAGATTTCATATTTGTATCATACGTGTAGCAAATTAAAATTCTTAATCAAGCTGGTGCAGAATAACGCTTGACTGGTCGATTATATCACTACCAAGCATTCTTGCGATCTTATAACTCAATGTTTTTCTACTCATGGCTTCACTCGGGGTAAAACACCTTTTGATAGCACTACATGTAACTCTTGCTTTTGTAGTTTCATTTTCATATTCAGAAAATGGGCTAGATGAACCACAATTACGAAAAATACATTTGCCTACTCAATTGCGGACCTTGAGAAAACGAAAAGGTGAAAAACAGTGTTATACCGGCTAATAAAGCTGTCTGTTTGTTAATTATATCCATAGAGATCAGTAGGTTTTCAGACTTGTAATTACATAATTTTATATCCAAAATTAATCTGGAGGACATTTCTCAACTCACTACTTTTAATGAACATTTAAAAGAGCGTTAAAAAAAAACACGCTGGAAAAGATAAAGATTTATATTCGCTTTTGCTCCTTAAACTGCAATTTTTTTCCATAGCACCTACCTACTTATGTACTCGCATTATGTCAGAACTCTGAACTAGTGTAGCCTAAGCAACACGACCTTACTCGATGTAATAAAACCAGACAAGAGCTTATAATAAAGTTGCTTATGTTGGTAGTCAAGTAGTTGTCTCGATGACGAATACCTGTTGAGTAACGAACGATTGAAAAAGCGAAACCTTCGACTGCGGAGCGTTGACAATACTTACCAACTTTCACCTATTCGAATTTAAGTGTCAACTTAACTAAAACATAAAATAAATATTGAGTTATGGCTAGTGCCATAGGGAAAATACAATACAATTATATCCATCAATATTTTAAAATTTTAGTGCAAATAGTACAGGTATGATATACACCTGGGTCTGTATCATCGCTGAATATCGAATATCCAATCTCAAATACAGACAGGATATGAGTATGTACTAGGAACTAGACAGAGGCTTCAAACATTTTCGAGAATTATTATACTATTTCTGGTCACGCTTGTGGCGCGTTGTTGTTATTCCGAACATTATTATTTCAAGGTTGCGCGGCCGTCGCAGTGAGGTTGCGTAGTGGGGCTCCTCGGTAGGCGTCGTTCAACTGGTATCTCTGTCCCTCTTTTGCATTAAGGTTCAGCTTACTCTGTACTTGGCATTTGATATGAGCCGCGTCAATGTGAACATAACTATTCCTTGATAGTCAGACTATTACGATAGTGTACATCCTCACCTGGTTAAAGTTTTGATAATATATAAATACCTATTTAAAAAACCTGAATAAATACAATACACTAGGTACTCACTTAGTTGCAAATATGAGTCATACTCTTGCACTATTATAATTATAAATTGATTGGGGAATCGTTTACGTGTAGTAAAGAATGCTTCCTTTGTTATTATTTGTTTTAGAAGTAGAATTTATGTAGATTTCCACCACCACTGTTACACTATTTTAGATTACATGCGTTGTATGTAAAATAAAACATTATTTTTCACGAAAACGAATGTCTTTACAAAATCATCATTCATCAATCATTATCGTAACACATTTTTTTTTTGTAATTGTTACAAATCATCATACTTTAATAATAGTTTATTTTGTTTGCTGCTTCTGTAGAATTGAATCCTGTGACCTCCAACTGGGAGACACATGGAGGGGGATGCAAGGCAAGATGAGCGTGACAGCGCCGGTTAAGAAGATAAGAAAAAAGTCAGACAATAAGCCACAATCTCAAATGTACGTATAATACGCTTGAAATGTGTATACATTGGTGGAAATGTCTGGGTTTTTGAAATGTGCAGTGACTTTAAATGAAAACCTTTTATTTTCCTTAACGTAATGTGCTTGCATTTTTTCGTGTTCAAAGAAAACCTTCAGGAACGGAAGTAGTATCTGCAAAAAAATCTTTTTTATTTGTTTGTTAACTCAAAATGCATGGTTTCGTTGCAAATGCAATTGGCTAAAAGAGAATACTCCATGTGCCACAATGAGCATGATCTAAGCTCTAAGTAGAGCTAAAATTATAATAAAAATAAATGGTAGTAGTTTTCTTACATAAAAACAGTCAGCTAAGGAACATACAACGAAAATTAAAACATAGTAAAACTTGAAATAGTGAACCCTACCTACTACGTAGTATTACTATCTGCTGTGAGTATTCGATGCACTAAGTTTCCTAGGAATCCAAAGAGTCTTAAGAACTTGTCTATGACGTCATCGAATGTTACACTTACATCTATCGTTATCTGCAATATTTATCTATAGTTAAAATTATTGTCGATAGGCAATCAGTAGGTCAGCATGTCAAAGGAAACAAGTACCTAATAGAAATTGAAAATATAAGTGTAAATATGAATTATGTTCACCTTTTGTCAACTAAACTACAATCAGGGACTATTTTGGTTAGCAGTTAAAAGTTTTTGAAAACAGAGCGAGGCATGCGCTGCAAATAATATGTTTTATATGTACGGTTGCCTAGCTTGCTGAGGCACCCGTACATATAAAAAAAATCATAGCAATACCTTATTCCATGAATGGGTTAGTAAAGCCCCTCGAAAAGGGTTAGCAGTTTAATCGATTACCGTATTAATAAAGCTTACCTATTCAAAGTTTATCGTTTAAAGTGGGTTTGCGCTTCATATGGTTAGAGTGAGTTAAACCATACAAAATGTTACTTGCTCCATAAGGGTCATAACCAAATTAATTGATTACCCTTTGAACGATTTAACTCTTAAGGCGGGGTTTATGGTCCCTGACAAGAATTACTTTATATTTTGTACAATGTAAATCCCAATATTTTATGTTATCCTCGATAAAACAATAAATAATAAGGACCTTCCATTATTTATCTGAGTATTAAATTATAATTTAATAAAAATAATTGCATTTAAAATGTGCAATGTTTTATTATCTGTATCGTCCACTTAAGTTAACAAAGGAAGACGAACGTTCGAAATGAGGTATAGGTACATACGACTCCGTGTAATCATAATAAAAATTGTTATGATTAATTACGCAACAATATTTTTAGTTTTTTCTTTATTATTGTAATCCATTAGAAGTAATTACTCCTATAAATAAATATATTAGACTTATTCGGGTCGGGTCAATTACAAAAAAAAAACTTGAATGATTACAATTTTTTTTAAAGCAATAAATTGTATAAAAACAAAGCTTGTTCGTCGATTAAATCAATTAAATGCATGCCTGTATATTATATATTGCGAATATGCAAAGTACCTGGTTAAAACTTCAAAAAGCTATTAGCAATTGCTTATAAAAAAATACATTCAAATGCCTTCTGGCAGCGCTTTTTATTACCTTTATTTTAAATATGCTAAAGATTATTTTTGTTAAGTATTCGAGATAAAATTGAATAAATAAGTAAACAAAAACATAAACTATGAGCTTACAAACTATATTATTATTTGTTATTGTTGTAATTATGTTTACCTGCTATTACTAATCTATATACTTATATAGTAAATCTGTAGACGAGGCGTTTCTGTACATTGAAAATATTAAAAATATTTGGGGTGTTATAGGATAACCAGAAGAAGATGCCATTTCATCAATTTTTGGAATTTTTGTCTGTTTGGATGTGAGAGATTAACTGTTTGAACAGGTTCCACGTTAAAATTACCAAACCAATATGGTTAATTTTTATACTTAAATATAGTGTAGAACTCGGAATACTTAATTATTAGTTTTTGTTTCATCGCAATCGTTTCACACCAACTTTTCATTACGTAATTTGGAAACACGTAACGACATGTATTGGCGCTTTATAGTACTAACGAAAATATAATTGTGTTAAAAATAACATTATTAAGTGAATAAACGAATGGTCTGTGTTATTTAAAAAGTAATGATAATGATTATAATGTTATAAAAATCGCTTTCCATTGATGGTTGATTAGTGGCGTTAAAAGAATGTCAAATGTAAAATGAGGGTGAGAATAATGTAAGATAATAGATAATAATTGATGTGGTGTTCTGTTCTGAGTGATAAAGAATGCAATGTTAGATAATTCTTGATTTAAGAAAGTTGATTAATGCAGAGCGAATTTCGAGTTAACCACTTTGTTCGATAGATGGCGTTGAGCAAATGTCGTCATATTCTGAATCGCGGTGTTATTGGAACGAAGTTCTTTTACGGAGCTTGCGGTAGGAGTGAAATGGGAGAAATGTCACTTAAAGAAAAAGCGTTATGCGACTCCATGCGACTTTTCATTTATGTAATAGAAGAAAGAGACAGAGAGAGAGAGATGGTTTTCGAAGGTACTGAAGCCAATAGTGAGGTCAAAATCAAAATCCAAGATGGCGGCTGCAAAAATTACGAATTTTTCGTCACGGGTGTCGTTTTCATGGTTTCCGAGGATGCCGCAGCCAATAGTCAGGTCAAAAAGTAAATCCAAGATGGTGGCTGCAAAAATGTACAAATTTTCATCATTTTGAAATTGTCGCAGCCGTCATCTTAGATTTTTATTTTGAATTTCGTCCCTGCCGTCCTCCGACCCCCACACGTTTTTTTTTCGTGGTGAGTTTTTCGCAGAAGAGTGACCTTCATTCGTATAGTTATAGACAATCTTTAATTATAAAACTGAAATTGTTTTCATAAAATTGTTGGAAAGGAAGTAGTTTCGTAGAGACGTAAATGCTGTTATGATTCTGGACTGTGGGGAATATTTGGTTCTTGATTTCTCTCTAGAGGTCCATCTCCCTCAAGTTTTTCCTCAGATCTCTTTAACCGAAAATAGGTTGCTTTTCACACGGGGAACTTTATGTAGGAGCTCTTTCGAGGGGCAAGCAACCTCTCTAACATCGTTTACAGAAAAGCATTTTCTTAGTTGCAAAAGGTTTTAAGATCATGATACTTTCATAGTGTTTTGCCTTTCTTGCCAGACGGGCAGCTGATTTATTGAGTAGATACGGCAGGCGCACACCCAGCACAAAAAGAAAACAAAATTCTAGGCCATTATCTTGGTTAAAACCATATTGACCCTCAAGATTTTCTTAAGGCTATCCACCAAGCGAGAGTTAAGCAAATGTGGGCACAGGTTTACAGAATAAGTTAAAAAAGGCTTCAAACTACTTTTCAGATAAATTTCAGTACAATTTAAGAGTAACACTATTGATGTATTTTTCTTTTTTTTCAAGATATCTCGACGCTATAATAACTGCATAATATTGGTATGTAAGATATCTACAATACCAAGTTAAGAATTTTTAAATTTACCGCAGAGAAGAAGACAAGACTTATAAAAACTAACTTCAAACTTCACCTACTAATCTCAGATATACTTTAGATAAAATGGTGGTATGATTTCACAACTTCTATCTAAAACAGATGCAAAATAAAATGGTTCTCTAATAATTAATACCTATTTTATAGTGTTGTTTTGTCTAAACTTACAGATTAAATTCAAATGCACAATAGTTTATAGTGTCAAATGAACAGACATTTGTATAAAACCGGGCTTCAAAATACAAATTAATGTTCAGCACAAAAAAGTTAAAATATATAAGTACAGGGTGTTTGGTAGAAGGACCGATACAATTTTTTGGGGGATTGAGGATGTCATTTACTATCACAAAATAGTTTTATTATTAATTTTTAAATTGAAATTTTTCTTTCCCTAACACGATTTTACGACTTTGGAAGCAACCAAGTAATTTTTTAGAACCAATTTGTACATAAATGTACATTGCAGATAACACCAAAAAATATTGCGCTCTATTACAACCACAAACAAAAAAGTTTTTTTTTTATCGTGGAGAAATGCTCATGCATTCTGCACTACAAAAGTGATTTGGCTTCATATAGATTGTCTTTCTTCATAATTCAATTCAAAATCAAAATCAAAATATTTTATTTCACATAAGCCTACATGGGCACTTATGAAACGTCAGAAGCTAGGTGCACGGTTCCAATTGGTCGTTTCCTATGGAGAAGAACCGGCAAGAGACTCCACGGTTACTCTTTTTAAAAATAATTGGCTTTTACAATATTTTCAAATTACAGTAGGTATGGGAGGATAGCGTAGGCCTGTCAACAAGTATCAGGTACTTGATAAAATAAAAAATGGTCTACAGATCTAAAGTCTACAAGGCCAACAAAGTCCTCACATTTACAAAATAAGAATCTATCAAAAGGATAAATAAAAAATAAAAACCTAATAAAACCTAGTGATATGATTACCATTACAACCACTAATAAAGAGAAGGAAAAAATTTGAATTTTCTGTATATAATGTCAAGTAATAAACAGATTATGTCAAAAAAGTAAATAAAGTAAAGTAAATAAAAAATGAACATCGTAATTTGAGAGCAGTTAATAGACATTTAAATAGTTAAGCCGTTAATGAGTAGCCAGGGAAGCCACATGTGCAGAAGGAATTATTGCCAAACTACCTTGTCTCCAACATAGTCTTTAATCTTATAATATGCTTTTTTGATAAGGTGACGTTTGATGAAGGTTTTGAATTTTCCATCGCTAAGTTCTGTAATCTCTATATGTAATCTTTTACCTAAGTCAAATGACACAAGTTGACCAGTATGGTCAGACCTGACGCCACTAATTAAAGACGAGTCTTTTATTTTACAATTAGTGAATACATTGTCGATGCATGAAGCTGCAGTTGCTGTTATTCTAGTTGCTTCATTAAATATACATTTTAAATTAAATGATTTAAACAATGAAATGAGCTTACATTTTTCTGGTGAATTAACTAATAGATCAATATTTAGGTCACCACAAACAAAAACAAATTTACTATCTTTAAAAAGTTTACTAAGTATTTCTTCCATTACGATTAAAAATGATGAATTAAGTATTAACAATTTCTTTATAAATTCTTTGTTGACAAAGTATAATAAGCTTTAGTAGCATTTATCATGGACATACTTAAGATTTAGTTTATCCTATATGGATTTTGAAATTTGAAAAAGTATACTTAGCAGCCCTGAAGACCGTATTTCAAAAAATATTTTGAATTCTAGGAATATTTATAAATACACTCTTTAGCAAAGTTTATCTTGGCCAAATCGATATTTGATAGACTTATGGCTGTTTGGTCAGATAATTACACCTTTCCTAAGCAACAGATTTTTGTTTTCCGACATCCACGCGAACGAAGTCGCGGGCACAGCTAGTCTATATATATAAAATGGTAAACTGACTGACTGGTTGTTGATATATCAACGCACAGTCTAAACCGCTGCTCCTAGAGACATGAAATTTGGAGGGTGTGTTCTTTGTGAAGAGTAGGTATCCACTAAGAAAGGGTATTTCGAAATTCCACCCCTAAGAGGGTGAAATTTCACTACCTAGTTGAATATAAATTTTATGCTAGTAATACTTGCGATCTTGTGACTCCATCATGCATGAATTAGTTCTAAGTATATTTGTTTGTTTTACAAAGAGCCTATAGGTTAAGTTATAGTGATTAAAGTTTCTGCTAAGAACTAACCCAATTTACCGTGATATGTTGTGTAGGTGCATCTGAAAAGATGACAAAATAAAGGCAAATGGCTATATATAATTAACTAGCAGCGCCCCGCGGTTACACCCGCATAAGTGTTAGTCCCATGGGAATATCGGGATAAAATCTATCCTATGCCCTTCCCCGGGCTGCAATCTATCTCTCTGCCAAATTTTATCGAATTCCGTTCAGTGGTTTAGGCGTGAAAAGGTAACATACAGACAGACAGAGTTACTTTCGAATTTATAATATTATAGTATGGATAGCACAAATGACTATCATAAGTCACCCAATTTATGAAATATTCTATTTTTAAAGGTAGTCACAGAATTTATGGCCAGACTAGGTAAATTATATTTCGAATTTATAATACATATTAGTATGGATTTATTGGTAAGTAATTTGTATCCTATAATCATTAAATAATCTGTTTTATGTCATGTCACATTAGAAATGTAGTACAAGATTATTCATAAGTTAGTAAGGGTACAATCGTGTCATCCCTGAAGTACTATTAAATAATAAAAAAAACAATAGTAGGTTTAGACATCAATCTAAGAGTAAAAATCATTAAAATACAAATAGAAAGATTGCTATTGCTAGATTGCTATACTTATTGCAATTATACTGCAGCAGTCATTAGGATTGCTAATTCGATATTATTAATATACTAGCTGTGCCCGCGACTTCGTTCGCGTGGATGTCGGAACACAATAATGTGTCGCTTAGGAAAGGTGTAAAAGGAAAAATCTTCCGATCTTGTCTGGTAACGCTTTCCTTGCCTGGGGTTCTCAACCATAGCCCTTTCGACTGCACAGCAGTCACTGCGTCTTCAGGGTTCATAATGACAATGCGACGAAGTGTCACTTTGATTTTTGAGGATAAATAAAAATGAAAGCGCCTGCTCGAGGCTGATTGTCTGACCAAATAGCCATATTATGTCCATTTACCATAAGATACCTTGAGGGTCGATATGGTGCATTTCCGACGTTTGGCCCCCAAACTGGAACGTGTCGGGGCCGCCATGGGATCTGGAGGCGATAGTCCTCGCGCGCCTGTATGAGTGGCGCGCGGAGGCACTACGCCGGGGGGAAGATCCGCTTCCGCGGCAAATCGGTGCGGAGCGGACAGATCTCCGGCGCGATCTCATGGCGGCATGGAAAGAGCGACTGTCGCTACCCAGCGCAGGGCACGCCGCGATAGCGGCGATAAGACCCCTCTTTAAGGAGTGGCTAGAGAGGCGCCACGGCGCCCTCACCTACCGCCTGACGCAGGTCCTCACCGGACACGGAAGTTTCGGGAGGTTCCTGCACATCATCAGGCGGGAGGAAACGCCCGGGTGTCACCATTGCTAGGATCGCTCAGAGGACACGGTGGAGCACACGGTGGAGGTCTGCCCTGCTTGTGCGGAGCACCGCCGTGTCCTCGTAGAGGCGATTGGCAGCGGCGGCGACCTGTCGCGTCCGGCCCTGGTGCAAGCCATGGTCCGGGGCGAGAGGGAGTGGGAGGCAGTCACCTCCTTCTGCGAAGCAGTCATGCTAGCAAAGGAGGTGGCGGGATGGCTCATGGAGAGAGCCTCCCGTCCCAGCCACCGTGGGAGACGCTCGGGCGTCGGGAGCCGCGTGACGACTCCCGGCCACCGTAGGCGCGGGCCTGCGGGCGGAGAGTAATGGGTAGCTGGGTTTTAGTCAGTAAGAGTCTGACACTCCCTTCCGCTCCACCCAGAGCGGGAGGGGTCATTTGATGATTTCCCATCCGAAAAAAAAAGGGTCGATATGGTTTTAACCAAGACAATGGCTAAAAATTTAGTTATTGTCTCGAAAACATAATTTACAATACCTTTTTACGACATGGCAGTGCTACTTGTATTGGGTGTGCACCTTGACGTATCGCTGCCGGCCGTAGTCGAGTCGACGGCAGCGAAGAGTCCTGGGACGCGGTGGTTTCCTTCTGCGAAACGGTCGTCTCGCAGAAGGAGGCTGTGGAAAGGGAGAGGGAGATCTCATCCACTCACCCGGCCCGCAGTAGGCGCATCGGGCGTCGGCGGAGGGCGTACAACGCCCTCTTCCAGCCCCCCTAAACGGGTCCAGGGGCGACGAATTCGGGGACGTCTGTCACCGCCAACACATCAGGACTTGAGCTGGCGGCGCGTAGCGCGCCCCTCTTTGACGTCACCAGTCGGGGGTTGCGGAAGGATCGTACGGTCCCGCAACCCCCGACGTAGGTGTGAGACGGAACACTGGGTTGATTTTTAGTCAGTAAGAGCCTGACAGACCTCGCCGCCCGTTCCAGGGCGGCGGACATCCATGAAGATTTTCCACCCCGGAAACAAAAAAAAAGGGTGTGCACCTGCCGAACCTATACTCAATAAATCAACAGCCCGTCTTGAGGTGTGCGTTGAAGCGTTATCATGGTAAAGAAATTTTAAAAAAATCGAGAAAAAAGGCAAAAAAACTATGAAAGTATGATAGTTTAAAAAATAGAAACATGATTGACGTGTAAAAGTGTTTGTACAAACCTACTTACAAAAATAAATTCATTTATCATTGCAATCTTTATCACTCAGAACACCACATCACATAATATTATCTTACATTATCCTCACTTTTTATTTGAAATTCTTTTAGCGCCACTAATCAACCAACAATCGAAAGCGATTAACATTATATTATGTAATCATTACTTTTTCAAATAACACAGGCAGAAGTGACTGCGATAGTCATCTTATAGGTAAGCCTGCATGACGTGATTATTCACATAATAATGTTATAAACACAATAATTATGTTTTCGTTAGTACTATAAAGCGCCAATAGATGTCATTACGTGTATCCAACTTACGTAATGAAAGTTGTTGTAGAATACATTAAATTGATTATATCTTTTGATACAGTGAAGCGATTGCGATGAAACCAAAACTAACTACTACTCCGAGTTCTACACTATATTTGAGTATAAAAATTTACCATATTGGTTTGGTACTTTTTACGTTGAACGTGTTCAAATCAAATTTTGTCACATCCAAACAGACAAACAGACAAACCGACAAACAGACAAACAGACAAAAATTCTAAAAATTGATGAAATGGCATCTGTTGGTTATCCTATAACACCCCAACTATTTTTTTTTTTTATATTTTCAATGTACAGAAACGCCTCGTCTACAGATTTATTATATGTATAGATATAGATATAGATTTTAGTCGTCGTCGTTTTTTATGATGCCACAAAAGCAGAAGTGACATTTTAAAAATTGGAATCAAGCTGTCGGTTCTGTAAGATAGGTGTATTGGTAGTCCTACCTTAAAGTTGCCACAGGCAGGCTTAATTGTTTTATTAGAATTCTGTTACTTAGCGCTTTTGTTTAACTAAATGATTGAATTTATTTAAGTACGGTACAAAAAAAATCTGTTATAATCATCAGAATTGGCTTCAAAAAGCAGTCTTTTAAAAACGTTTTATCCGCAACCAGATTATCCGGAAAGGACTGGGGTCACGTAGCTCAGAAACAGCAGGCTGAAGTGCTAGTGGGCTGGCCATGTCTGTTGGTGGACCGATGGCCGTTGGAGCAGATAAGTCCTTGCGTGCACACCTCAAATAGAAAGAAAGGAAATACGTTTATTTGCGGTAAACATGACGCAATAAGGAACATAAAACACAAAACAACACAAACAACAACATAAACAAAAAAAATAAGAAACCAACAAAGTCAGTGCGGAACGTCCCTTCTGCCAGATGCACAAGCAACCTAAAAGGTAGAGGGAACGCATTGGACGAGGTGCAGGTTTCTTAGCCCAGCTTAAGAGAGATCCTACTGCAGTAGTGGGATATAATAGTCTAATTAGATACCTACAAGTGTATAAACAAACGTAAAGGACATTGAGTTGGTACTTTCTTGAATACCGCATTGTAGAAATACTGCACTACAAAAGACTGGCAGCTGACATCATAACCTAACATTCCTAGCGTTTATATTTACCCTCCATAATAATACAGGGCCATTGTTTATGATTTCAGCGAATAATTGATGCCCAAGAAACACATGCATTCAGGTTGATGTTTGGTAACTATGTTACTATTGGAGTCAATCTTATTTACCAACTTTCAATAGAAAACATCATTATTGGAGATCTGTATTTTGGCCACGCTTAAATTTTAGGCCCGATTCGGCATATCAAATGATATGACTTAATACAGTACTTACATTGATTCTTTTAAAACAAACATTGTCATTGCACGAAGGATAGCAGCTGATAAGCTGACAGCCGAGAAAGCGCCTCTAAGCACGAGACATTTTTATATTACAATTAATTATATTTTCTCCAAGAGATATACTTAAACCCGCCATCTAAAGACGAGGAAAAATTTCTCCCTTTGTTATGTCAAAATATCTGTAATTTTTCTCTTCCACTAGTCGCCATGTTATAGGCGGGGGGTGAGTATCCACGTCTAATGTCAAAAAGTGATATAATTCTCTTTCCCCCTGTTGCCGTGCTTTGGCAGGTGGATAAAATAATTGTATCCCTTGTCAGTGGAAATAACCGGTGGACAAAAGTTTTATCCTCAGCCCATGCTAGCCCTGCTGGTAGAAGATCTAGCTACCATCACAGCAATGAACTAAGCGTAGAATAAGAATGCCAAAATATAGTTTTCTCATAAATACACTAAAAAAAGCAGTTAATGAATTAATAGTTTAAAAAACACTAGAAAAACACGCTTTTATAAATGCACGTAAAAACAAAAACATCATGAAGTTCCAGTTCATATCTTCCGGCTCCATCATCAGATCAGTTCGACAGTACCATATTATTGTATTGTCATCAGAACTACATACAGCTGCCATTTTTCATTACGCTACGACCCTTGGAAGATGGTTAAATTAGTTACCTTAGATTCCATTACATAGAATAGAATAGAATAGAAATACTAACTAAACTAAAATAGGTAAATATCAAAGTACTACCCAGCCTATTACATGCGGTATACCACAAGGCTCAATTATCGGGCCCCTGCTATTTCTAATCTATGTTAATGACATATGTCAGGTGTCTTTAAATGGCGAAATTAGTCTATATGCAGATGACACATGTATATTTTATTATGGTTCCTCAATAAACGAAATGATGGACTATGCACAAAGAGATTTAGACAAATTACACGACTGGTTTCAATATAATTTACTCACAATCAATATATTAAAGACGAGCTATATTATATTTAAGGCAAAAAACAAACAATTACAAAGCTGCCCTAAGCTTTATATTAATAGTATTCAATTGAAGGAATCGATCGAAGAAAAATATCTAGGGCTAATTTTGGACAGTGGATTAACATGGAAGTCTCATATAAACAAAATAAGAACTACGTTATCGTCATTATCAGGAAGTCTTTACGGTGTTGTTCGATGCTTGCCACGACAGGTTAGACTGAATATCTATCACTCCCTCGTCAGATCGCATCTCGATTATTTAATAGAAATATGGGGTAGCGCAGCCAAAACTAACCTAAACTGCATCCAAAGAATACAAAATAAACTAATAAAAATCTTATTTCACTATGACTTTCTCACACCAACAGATACAATTTACTCGGAAACTAAATTAATGAATATAAAACAAATTTATTACTATAATACATGCATCTTAATTAAGAAAATTAAAGATAAAAAGCTACACTCTGAACTAATTTTTAAAACTAACACCGAAGAAGGGTTAAGACCGCTCCGTAGCGCAAACGATATTTTTCTTGCGAGAACACGTACAAATTACGGGAAGAAAAGTATTACATACGAAGGGGCACAGATGTTCAACAAACTACCACGAGAAATAAAAACCACTACTAGTTTACAAAAATTTAAAACTCAGTTAAAATCTTTTATTATTGACAAAATTTAAATCCGGCCCTGGTTCATGTTTTTAATTTACCCACAAAATTTTGATTTTTGTTTCGCATGAATCTTTTACTGCGACCTTCAATGTTATGTTAAGTGCGTTATTTAATATTGTCTTCTTTTAATATTTGTGCATGTCTATACTAGCTCTGCTCATGAATGTCATCATTAATTATAGTTAAAATGTTTCTCATTAAGTGAAATTTATTGTAAATTTCTTTTGAGTAAAAATAAAGATTCTTTAACCACAACTCAACTCGAACTCAATATCGAACATTTTTATAACTTTATAGCTGCGCCTGCGGCTCCATCTGCGTAAAAGTCTGAAAACAAAAAACAACCTTAAATAATTATTCTCCAAAACCCTTAACTACCTATTCAGCAATCGCCTTGCAAAATGATCTGAAGCAATTTTTCTTCAAATAAAGTAGTAACACACTACGTCTATCTATCCTCTACTATTTTATTTACCAATTAATAATCAACTTAGTCACCCACACGGCATACCACAACCATTAAAAATAAAACAATTTCATTTTGCGGTAAGCAATCAATCATTATGACTACACATGATAGAGATATGGAGGACAAGCTATAATATCTCAGGATCGACATGACTAATCAAGATAAAATCTACCTACCTACCTTAGTTTTTAAACTAGGCTAGTAGCAATTTATTAAAAGACAGACGTACAGTCATACAAACATAATAAATAAAATTCTAATAAGGATCAAGGACTCGCTGTGCCCACGCCTCAGCATTCAATTCGGTAAACAACACCATTCGGCTCGGCACGCGCTTCCCTCTGATATCATCTATCACCAATCACCACTTGCACTTAAGACCTATTGTCAAATAACTATCTACTAATAATTTTATCAACCCTGCTACCAGAGTTCAGTAAAATACACAGTTTTGCATCTTCAAATCAATAGAAACCCCTGCTTTGCCTAGGACAGCATATAATAAAGCTAAAGGACGATCAAGTTGATCAATCAAAATATAATGCACCTAGATGTTTTAACAACAACAAAAGTTTCATATCGCACACCTAGAGCTAAACAGCGATTAACTCAAAAAAAAAAAACACTTTTTTCAGGAAAGTTGAAAAACTGATTACTATGTCCATAAGCACTGCAGGAGTTTGCTGTATTGATCAATACTTTTTAAGTTGAGTAATGGAACTATTTTTGAATCTGTTTTGTTGGTCGCTAGGTAGTGAGTTAGGGAATTCGATGGTATGCATACCTCAAAAATTGAGATTTTAGAGTTAGCTCTCTTTAGATCTAGGTGTGCGATATATAAATCCGTTAATTCTTTATCACGTGATGAACTGACAAACAGACATACATAACTATTTAACACTTCGTGTGCTTTAGTTTGTTAATTTTTTGTTGTGTAATTATAATGTTGTATGTATTTATGTATTTTTAAGTTATATTCATATTGTATTGTATGTGTTTTATATGGGCCTTGATGCCTGAAATAAATGTATAATAATAATACTAGCTGACCCGGCGAACTTCGTACCGACTCGCCAGCCACTCTGCCCACCGCTTTTTAAATCTCTGATATCTTCTAAGATATTCATTTGTAAAGGGCAATTTTGATCTCCATGAAATGCACAACGTATTTAATGTATTTAATTGGATAAGTAATAATACTGTATTGTTTAAAATAGCTTGGAAATGACCCATATTTTTTTTGTAATATGTAAAATATAAAAAATGGTTACTGTGGGTTATCCTTAAACAACATTATTTTTTGAAACCCGAAACGCGTGTCTAGGTCAAGCACATAAATGTACAGAGGCGGACTTAATGCCATAGGCATTTTCTACCAGTCAACCTTTATGTAAAGAATGTATGTACAAAATTTCAAAACTATCATGAAAAATCACAAAGTTATAAGCCTTAGCCTAACCTAATCTTTTTTAAATATTTTTGGGTCAAAATATAACATGGGGTAAAATTTTTTTGGAATCGATTCAGTTACTTATTCTGAACAAACTATACTTATTCAGGTTTCGCATATACTAAAAATAACGTTGTATACCATCGTGGACATTTTTACCGATATTTTTAAGATATACAATTCCGTCGTACATTAATTTATATCTACTTGTAAGGTCTAGTCAGCGTTTGCAATGTAAGCGCATAAAAAAATGTTTGTTACGACATCACATTACAAATCTTTGAATTTCTCGGCTTTTCTCTATAATATGCATGTATTATACATATAAACCTTCCTCTTGAATCACTCTATCTATTGCTGAAAACTGCATTAAAATCCGTTGCGTAGTTTAAAAGATCTAAGTTAACAGGGAGCGGGAGAGCGGACTTTGTTTTATACTATGTAAAGACAATTATATTTGACCAGACAAAAGCGATGGTTTTCAAAATAATGCTTTATTTCTTGAGTGTGGTTGGAAAATTGAAATTTTTAGGTCGTTTGGTACATGTTATTTTTATCTTAATATGATTTCGGACACTGAGACAATGGATTGAAATGCAAGTTAACGCAGACGCATGGACTTGAGTCAGGGTATTTTATTTGAACATAGGTAAAGGTACATCAAGCTCAAATTAAAACTTGCTAGTATTTTCTTTTATTAGAACCGTTCTGATTAACATTGTAACATGGCTGGGCTTATCTAGCAACAAAAGTGAATTGACATTTTATAGGAGTTTTTACTGGGTCTTTAATAAATTGCCAATTGTGTATGTATCTATGTATGTTTGTCAATGTTTATTTAGTTCTATGTACTTTTCTTATATAATTATAAATATTGTTGGTAATAAAATGTTTAATACTTGATCTTATTAACTTCTTTGTTATATTCTACGTTTTCTTTTCAGTATTCTGACAAAGAAAAGCGCAGTATAAACTAATTGGTTGAACTTAAACGAATTTCGCATTTACACAATCATCAAATCATTCCTGAAGAATCGCACAAGCACTTCGCGTAGGAGGTAGTATGGTACTCAAAAGCTCACAGATTTTCAAAATAATGTAATTGTCAAACACGTGCTTCATAGTAATTATGTGTTTGCCCTTGTATTTTAGAATCTTTCGATGTGTATTTTAAAAAATTGTCAATTGTTTTTTAAACTTCAGTCAATAATTATGTTCTTTTTTTGGAATTTCAGAAATAAGTGTCACAACGAGAAGAAGCGACGGGAACTCGAAAACGAAACCATAAATCAACTTGAAGAACTTTTGGGTACCTGTCTTGCCGAGTTAAAACAGCCCGACAAAAACGGCATCGTCAAGATAGCCACCGATCAGATCCAGGACGTGCTGCGGCGCAGGCGGGAGTGCCCCGACGAGTGTCCTCTTCGCGCCGCTCAGTGCCTGTCGCCCGTGCAAGGTGGCGAGGTCAGCTCCACCCAGCCATCCTGCGCTGGATTACATTACTCGGAGCTCACCTCACTTATCGAGGTATTTCATTTTATTCATTTTAATAAGTTTTATCCTGTTTTTGACACGGCATTTATTTGTTAGCAAATATACACGTTATTATAAAAAAGTTAAATTTACAAAGTAATCGATAAATTAAAATTGGATGTTGTTTTTATATGTGCTTGTGCAGATAAGCACATGTCCCTGAATAATATGTTGCATTTTTCATAAAAGGTACCGTTGTCTCTAAGACAACACTAATCTTTTAAATAACCTGCAATTTTTAATTAATCATAATTATTCAATTATGTTCTAGGCTCTGAAGCATTACACCGGCACCCTTGGATGGGTTTTATTGGAAATAAACTCAAAGGCTGAAATAGAGTGTATAACCGAAAATATTAAAGAGCTCACTCTGCAGGACAGAACTGATCTGTACAAGAAATCGATATTCTCGCTTTTGCATGTCAAAGATCATGCAAAAATACGGCCATTGTTAAGAAATATACAAACCTTTAACTGGGGTTCAGGAGAAATCGACAAATTTCAAGCTATACAAGCTCGCCTTCTTGTCAAAAACACCAATGGGACTGATAGTGCTGGGTAAGTTTAACATAACGTCTTCTTTTATGGACTGCACTGTTCAAAATATAATATTATAAAAAACCCAAGGTGCTAAAGACATCGACTCATCGAGTTACACTATTGATATCAGAGCATGTTTTGCTATTTCATTGTGATAGTAGATGGTGACGGTCGAACGATAAGAGGCCGATTACTTGTAACTAATACGTATTAAAGTCGAGTAATGCAAAGTTACTGCAGAAATCTATTTCACAAATAAGGGCAATACTGTGCGTAACTATCTAGAATATTACGCAGTTTAGTAGGTACCGTTTTAAATATTTTCTTTATAAGCGCTTATAATATTAAACATCGCTGTTTATCGTCGCTTGAGAGTAACTACACAGTTGATATTGAGAAGTAAGTTACGTAACAGTAGTACGTACATTGTATGTGTATATTGTTAACACCGCGTGCAGTTTTGAGTTCGGGTTACGAATAGACCACCAACTTACATACGTATAAAATAATTATATTAAAACAAGCAGTGTACCACCTTGTATCAGTTTTTTATTAATCCTGTAATCTGCAGGGCCTCTTTCATACTGATGACAGTGTAATAAGATAATAAATTGATACAAAAGGGTTTTCCAAGTTTCGTTTATGATTGAGTTTATGAGTCAACAGTTACGTAATAATTATCCAAAATAGGTATCGTTCATGAATTCAAACTAATGGAAGTCTAACTACTGGAGTTCAGTTATTGCGCTTTACGGAATGTTCGTTTGCGAATTCACATCGATATTTTTCTTCATATAATCGTGATTTTTCATATGTACTTTCTGAGTTTATCTTGGACATTACTGACATCTGTGAGAAATCTGGAGTAGTTGATATGACTCTGAAATCGTCAACCCGTCTTAAGCAAGTGTGGTGATTAATGCTGGTGCCTTCTCTGTAGAAGTGGCCTTTGTTCTACAGTGGCACAATAATAGGCTGGTATTATTATTATAATCTTGCTGCTTCGTCTGGATCGTCAAGTGCCTTTTCTAAAGGCACAATTTAATGTAATGAGTATTTAGAGCTAGGTAATACGAACGTGAATGTATTTGGCTGGCAGGTTCGCGGAGTGCGTGATCCACGCGGCGCCCGTGCGCGGCTCGTCGTCGGAGGAGGCCGGCTCCGTCATGTGCGTCATCCGGCGCTGCGAGGACGCGTCGGCCGCACTACTCCCCGGCGACGGCGGCCCGCCCGCCATCACCGCCAAACACTCCGATCACATCGTCTTCAGATTGGATTGCAACTTCATTATTTTATGTAAGTCACACATTACAACACATTTTTATCTCATAAGGTTTATCTATATCATTACTTTGGAATGAAAACACAATTTGTATACGGCAGTTTTACTTATAGTGTAACTTCTCCTTATTACAGTTTGTGATTTAAGTGGAGTGGAAAACTTAATAAACACTTCTGTACCCCTAGTGGGTACTCGTTATTTGGAACTTGTTGAGAATAGTGATCGTATTCGCATAGCCGCGCACCTACAAGAGGCGGTGTGTCTTCCCGCGCCGCCGGCGATCAGTGAACCTTTTCGACTGCGCATCGCTCCTGATAGACCTTACTTCCGAGTGGTCGCTCGGTCACGTCTTTTTAGAGCGAAACCGTCGTCGGGCGAGCCGGATTTTATAATGTCCACACACACCGTACTTGACGACGAAGAAATGGATCTCCTCGAAAACGATGGCCCTCGACCTCCTGTCGGCGGACCACTCATGACATCCGTCGCAAACGGGGAGTCGTCCAATTGTGAACCTCGATATCGGTCCCCCATAAGTCCCAATGAAGGTCCTTTCCTTAACGATTTTGACCTCGAACCTTGGGCATCTTCCTTGCTCGGCGAAATGCCCAGTGAAGATACAAAAGAGCGCAAAGAGATTACCGCCGAGGGACCCTCGCAGCCCTTAACGCCGCGAGCACCTTCAACACCGGGCGAAGGACCACCCTCAAATCAGCCCGCAGAGGAGTCCAACAGACTTCGTTTGCTCCTCAGTAAGAAGCCAATGCCGGGGAACGACGGTGCGGTAAACTCGAACAATCGAATCTTAAAAGATTTGCTGAAGCAAGAGGATGAGGAGGCTACGGGCAGTGAAACGTCAGCACCGCATACACCTCACACTCCAATGACGCCGCACACGCCGAGCGCGGCGCTGTCGCCGCTGCACACGGCGCAGGCGCACGCGCGCCCTCCGCCGCACCCACAGCACACGCAGCACGCGCCTCACGTGTCGCACGCCTCGCACGTCTCGCACGGCTCCAACGCGACGCACACTATGCAGCAGGCCCATCACAACAACTCCGACGTCTTGTTGAGGGTAAGTTTTGTGACGAACTGGCTCCTTTCTGGCCGCTCTTAATGTTTCCTCTGACTATAGTTATTAACCCTATTAAATGTCTCAGATATTAAACGACAAGTCCGACGAGGATGCGGAGGAAAACAGAAGAAATTCTGCAGACGGAAATAGAGGTGTGTCGCAACCTAGTGCGCTGCTTTCCCAATTACTTTCAAGTAGTAACGGACCGTCCGGCAACGGGCGCCAGCAGGACAACAGCGAAAATTACCTTGAAAGAATCGCCGGAGTGAAACGCAAGTTCGAAGAAGGGAACAAGGGAGTGGCCAGTAACTCTAAAAGAGCTACGCCTGAAAACCAGCAGGTATGTAACACAGTTATTTCTTTATTTCACTGTTCAATAATCATCAAACTAGACTATTTGTACACTCAAAGCCCTGAATTCGATTCGGAAGTTGAATTACTTACTCAGGTATCAAAATTGAACTAATAAGGCCGCCCATTGTATGTCTGTGCTGTTTCATTTATTTTTTGTAATGTATTTTCTAGTCTGTTTACATTTGTATCTTCAGAATTGTTTTACATATCATGTCATTACCTCAGGTCACGTCAAGCGCTCTCCCCACGTCGTCGACGGCGTCGTCTACGGCAACGAGTCCGGCGACTAGCAGCAGTTCTGGCATGAGCCCACTGTGTCAGAAGAACCAGATCCTGGTGTCGCTATTGGCGCGGCAGCAGACGACGCCCACCACGCCGCTGCCGCTACCTAACCCGAACTTGCGCGCCTACGGGCCCACCGCGCGGCCCCGCCCCCCGCCGCCGCCTCAGATGCCGCCGCAGCGACATCTGCACTCAACGCTGTCCAACATTCTCACCGGCGCCAATCAGTGAGTATACCTTATTCATACGGCGCGAAGATACCGTCTGAGATTAAATAGTGACTGTTATCGATAATTTTTGACTGAGTCGAAACCATCTGTCTGTTCAAAGACGGATTGTTTTAAATTCTTGAACTATGATCGTGGAAATTGCACCTGTATATAATAGGCTGTAAGGGTTCACACACATAAGAGCGATGCAACGTCGCAACGCAATCAGTCAGCAAGACATGTGCCCATCAACATTCCGGCTATTTATTTATTTAGGATGTCCAAGAAATGATATACCCAAAACATGACACATAAAATAAAATAGGTAAAATCAGCTATTAAGCAGGTACCCCTTCACATATAAGAGATCACACACACACACACACACACACACACACAAAGTGTTGATTACAACGCGTGTTCGTGTCCACAGCCGCGCCAACAGCATGAACGGCGGGTCGGGCGAGGCGGCTGGCGCGGGCGGCCTGGCTGGCGCGGGCGGCCTGGCGGGCGCGGGCGGCCTGGCGGGCGCGGGCGGCCTGGCGGGCGCGGGCGGCCTGGCCAGCCACCTGCAGCTGGTGCTGCAGGGCGGCGCGCGCTACCCGGCGCCGGCGCCGCACGCGCACGCGCTGCACTACCCGGCCTACACCACGCAGCCGCCGTCAGTACCACATGCTTACTTGCTTTAATAATAATAAATAAAAAACTGTTTACTTCAGACTATTTAAAATCAATAGAATGTTCTGAATGAAACTTTTGAATCTAGCGAACTTTACTAGCCGTAAAAAGTTTAGGGAGACCGCAAAATACCAAAACAGATCAGTCAGTTAAAAAGTCTGTAGATCATAATAATTAGAAATTCAATACTTCAACGCATTCGCCTCTAATAAATCGGCCTGTAGGAGTCGCGACCTAAGTGGTATAGACCTGTGCTGCTAAATTAAACACTTCATGTCACTTTAAAGGTTTATTGCTAAAACAGTTGCTATACTATGCTACGCTAAATGCTTATGAATGAATTGCTAATAAGTACGAATGCACCCGGTTTGCTGTCCGACTATGCACTGATGCCGCGCCGCACTTAGCGCGGCGTGGTCGATTAGCTAGATCAGCAAAACGTGTTCGATCGTAATTATTACATCGAACACGGCCATACAAGTAACGTACATCAAAAGTTAAATGATAATTTATATTTATTTCAAAGGCCTGTTAAAAACACATATAAAAAATAAATTATGTTTCAAAGTTTTAAAACTTAGATGAATTCGGTGTTTCCTTTTCGACTGCTCTGAGAAGAAAGACCTAAATAAACTCACGAGTCGCTTGCATTCTTCTAGAAAACGGTTGCTTGTGTTTTCATTTAAAATCATTTCACTTCTGTCTGGAGCACCTATTAACGATACCAAAAAAAAAGCTATGCATTATTTTCTTTAAAGTTTTTACTGATCTCATTATAGAACTGGCAGCAATCGAGTACAAGGTGGGGGCGCCGGCGACAGTGAGGTGCCGAGTGACCAGACGCTATCGGACATTCTGGACGAAGTCATCGACAACATGCCCGACGGCGACCGGCCGCAGCCCGACGTCAATGTGCGACAGCGACAGGTACACATCAAATTATTGAATGTTACTTTTTTGAAGGATTGGGTTCCTACATTTTGATGATTATGTAAATTGTTTCTTTGTTGATATTGAGGTAGTTCTATCTCATGTTACACCAACTAAATTCTTAGCTAACACACACTGGCAAAATCTTGACCGAGTCTTCTTCGAATCCAGCTCGACACTGACCTAATCAAAATTGACTGAATTTGTGTGGCCTTTGTTACAGGGAAAGAACGAGAAGAACGCGATGATAAACGCGATCAGGCAAAGTTTGATGCAATACGAAGTGGTAGGCAAGAGTCCGGGGGGCTCGAGCCCCAGCCCCGGCGGCAGCGCCGGGCCGGGCAGCGCGGGCGCCTACTCCGTGCAGTCGCCCGTGTCGCCCGGCTCGCCCGAGCCGCGCGAGCGCTGGCGCGCGCTGCAGGCGTGCGGGCTGGGCGCGGCCGGCGCGCTGTACGCCGACCCGGCGCGCGCGCGGGCGCTCGTGGAGCAGCAGCGCGCGCGCCTGCTGCAGATGCAGCGCTCGCAACAGATGCTGGTGTCGCCCGAGGTACCGACGCGCAATCATTATTTTTCTTTAATTCGGGAAACATGAAGCTAACGCATTTAGATGTTCTTAAAAATTCACGTAACATAGAAACGAAAAAGCGGACACAAAATACATGTCTTAACATAAATTAATGAAATTAATTCCACAACCAGATAATACAATACAATAATCGTTGCACGCAAAAAGTTACCTTTTCGTGAAGAACACTCACACACACACTTTTCACAAATAAATGCTCAAGCCGAAGATCACTGGTAAATTAATGGATAATAGACAAAGCATTGAGCACTCAAAAGCGCTTGTCTATGGTAACAGTTTAACTTCGCTTTTATTTCGTAGCAGTAAGAGCGATTATCGTAGTTCAAGATTTACTTCTGACGACTAGTTGGCAGCATCGACAGCTTGTAGTGGTAGTTTGAAATATATTTAGAATGTTGATGTTGACACCTAAGTAAAAGTTAAGAGCCAGTAAATGGCTTCCAACTTGTATTAATTAATTAATGTAAACCACATGTTTGTCCACAGGCTGCTGAGCAACCTCAAGCTGATCTAGGCTCCACCATTAATGCCCTAGTTTCAGCCACACCCCCTAATGTAGCTTTAACAAGAACGGACTATCACCATCCCATGTATCACCAAAACAGTAAGTGCTAATCTGTGCTAATAGTACATTACTGCAGCGGCCTGCAAAAGTCAATGCCTGGTTGCGGGCAAGGCTTGTATAGTACTTTAAAAAAAAAAGAAATTAAAACTAAGTAAATTAATTATAAATTCTAGAATCAATGACGAACAACAATAATTATTCACGCCCCAGTGTTCATTTGTTTCTTTTTAACCGACTTCCAAAAAGGAGGAGGTTATATGTTCGACTTTATGTATGTTTTTTTTTTGCAAGCTAGTTCGAAATTTAATTAAAATCTCTCGATAAGTTACCTTCTTGGTTGCCATGTTTCGAAGTAAAAAGTCGTTTCATTTATAAATTACACGATAGCGAGTTTTCATAGTAATTTATTTGGTCGCTAAACACGACAGATACGGGTTTTCATACTAACATTGCTGGTCGCGGCTCGCATGAATTTGACCAGTCCAGCATTTTCAATTGCTCTCAAAGAAGGTTGTCAAAATAATGCTCGAATTTCCAAGCGTTTTTGAGAAAATACATTTATATAACGCACGTAACGTCAAGACTGTGATTTATGTTGTATTTATTTGTTTACAGATCAAATGGGTCCAAATTACGGTACAAATAAAATAACTACGTCACAGCAGAATCCGATGCTAAGTCGACAATTAAGTGTGAGTGTATAGCTTTCTTATTATTTCCATCGTGATTGAGCTGATAGGTTTTTACAGTAAATATCAAATCAAAATAGTAATTATAAATTAAAGAAATTATCCCGAATGCGTGCTAGACTGGGCACAGACTAAGCTAATCATCATAGACTCTATACTCTTCATCCTGTCGTGTAGGGGCAGCCTGCACTCCTGCAGTAACTGGATATGTTGTTAATTTCAGTAGTCGTTACATTTCTCGAGCGCGCTTCAATAATTATAGTTAAGAGCCTATACTAAAATTCACTCTTTATCTCGCTCGCACGATACTGCTCGCGGACTGTGTGAAAGCGATACAGAGTACGGTGCTGGGCGGGAGGCAGCGCCAATAGTTTAGGTATTTGCTTTTTACGGTGAAAATAAAGGTAATTCAAAAAAACTAACTAACATAAGACCTGCTTTATAGTTAGTTCAGTTAGTATGCAAAGTTTCATGATCTAATTTGAAGTATTTTTTGAATACCAGCGGTTTATTGTTCGGTTTGGAGGTAACTTTGGATTTTTTTTCTATCGAGAAAATTTTATGGAATCGTTTTTTCGTCTAACATGAGACCTTACATTAATCCTCAACTTTAGCATAAATTTATTTCAAAATTAATGCTGCAGTATTTTCGACATAACGGAGGATCCTCCGTTATGTCGAAAATACTGCAGCTCAAATGGCTTAGCATGATCATGCTAAGCCATTTAGGCCAGGTAGTATAGGCTCTTAAAACTTTTTGTTGTGTTATGCACATGATGTGCGCTTTTGATTAGCAACGACTTACTTGAAGTGTTCTTTGTGAGACGACTGATTGGTTAAACAATGTGTTAAAACAACCATCACATAACCTTTACATTACATCATTCTAAGTAAGATTGAGCAAAAATTATTGATAGGAAAATACTTTTTGGTGTAAAAAATCGCTGTTTACGACAGTGCGCAGTATAACGCACACAAAACAATACAGGAGTTGTGGGGGTATTTAAAGTTTACTTATAACATTTAAAACTGGTTTTCGTGAAAAGAGTTACTTAAACCTTCAATATTCGAGTATAGTGAATAAAAAAAACAATATCAAAATGACGGGGTGTATAAGTTACTCGCAGCTTCGTTAAGCGAATTTTTACACAGTATGTTGGTGTTGCAGGTGGCAGGATCTAACGCGTACACGCACAGCGGCGGCGTGTCGCCGGCCGCGCTGCACACGCCCATGACGCCGCCGCCGCAGAGCTACCACCGCGCGCCGCGCCCGCACCTAGGTAACTACTCCCGCACCGCTCCGCAGCTACACCGACCTACACAGCCTGAATCAACTATCGGCCGACCGGCGAACGTCAAACTACGCCATACTTAATAAAAAATCTTAAATTCATTAATTCACTGACTGACGACGCACAACCTAAACCGCTGGGTCTAGTAGCATTACATAGGTTGTCATTTTTTGCCGATGGAAAATCCGGCTTGTTTATTGATAAAAACAAAACTATATTTGGTCCGTAACATTACGCTTACACGTGAAAATATCAGTAATACTAATAAGTCATTGCCGTGACTTAGCGCTCCGATGTCCGATGCGATAGTCGACCTGGGTCGCGTCCGGTAGTTACTTTCAGGCTCTCTGTTCTACAATCGTTTGCTATAACTCCCTAAGAGGCACGTGGTCTTTGGTCGAAGCGTGGCCTAAATCAGATCCGTATTTTTTATTGTGCTTACGAATGTAGAAATTGAGATACAAAACACATTTGAAATGATAATTTACATGATAACTGTGTATTTCTATTACTATTTGTATATTTTTACCTTTCTATTTATGATTACGATAAACTACAATTTTGCCTCTAATGTCAATTACATCCCCATGTTATAGTATTGAAATTTGAAATGCACAGTCTTGATTTACTTATTTTTATTGTTATTAACGAATTGAAGATGAACTTAAATTTTCTTCAAAATACTTTTTAACAATAAATTGCGATACTAACTAACGTGCGTATTAAAATTTTGAAACGGTAACATTTCCAAAATGTTAAATTATGTTTAAGAGGGTGGTCTTGTGGTTATATTTTACTTATGTTTTGAAAGTAGTTTGCTTATCTTACTTAATGAGGTGATCAGATATTTATATAATTAAATAAATCTTTATGAATAGATACCATTACCCAAGGGTTTCTGTACAGCTTTTCAGTAAAACTAATGATGATAATTTACATTTTGTAAGGTAGATATTATAGATTAGAAAATTTCCAATCGATTTTATTTGACTTAAGAGCATGATATTTTCAAAAAAGAAACGCATGTCCCGTAGAACTTTAGAAATAGCGTGTCCTGCCAGAACTGAACAATTGTTCCAGAAATCTTAGGCAAAAACCTAATTGCATGTCTTTAAGGCTTCACTATCCGGTATCTTTTAAAATCTTATGAATGCAAGTCATTAGCTAGAGCTACAATAAGACAATATTTTGCGGTCTCAAACTCATACCGAGTTAGTTACCCGTGGAATGCGCGTGGGTGACCTACGCCCGTCAGGTACCGTCAGGTCATCATGCCGTCGGCGACGCTCATGCGCAGCGTTCGATCGACACGATACTCGCGCTTTCGACTTGACATCGTCGAGTCCCTTGACTCCCCGATACCGCCGTAGTGGCGGGCAGGCGCATCAAATTAGGTAGGTCGGGCGTTGTTCACGGCACCGTGCTCGTCGCCGGAAAGTACTTAACGCGGCGTGTGTGGCAGTGGGGGGCTACTACGAGGAGAGCGGCGCGGGCGCGGCCGGCTACTGCGGCGAGTACGCGCGCTGCACGCCGCACCCGCACGCGCCGCACCCGGCCCTCGACCACCAGCACGCATGTGAGTATCTCACACCCGACGCCGCTGAACGTGGCTTACGAGTCAAAGCGCAACAGAACAAGTTAATCGGCCGCCCGGTACAAAAGAGATCCTTATAGATTACCTCAGGGAGCGCCGAAATTCGTGCGGGGATTTGCGTTTCGTGAAATTTATAAGTTCAACGATTGTACTGGCGTCGAAAGAGGTAAGGCTTCGAGTAGTAGTCTATTTTGCTCGGATGTAATGGCAGTTCTTTCTTCCGATACCTATCGCTCTGCATGGTTCATAATAATCTTTTGCATTCTGCGCTTCAAAAACCTTCGCTTACCTGATATAACCATGGAACAAGTTAGTAACGGCCCCGCTGCGGGAAATCCTTCAACCCGAGCCTTCGAATATCTCTGAATGCATCGCGGTAGGGCCACACAAAGGTAGGAATAACTGTAAAATGTTCCACCTTCTGTCGCCTGTAATAGATGTATCAAGGTGATGAGAGGTCACAGTCGAATAAAAGTGATTCTGTAGGTGCGGGCAATGGTGGCGGTGTGAGCGGCCCGGGCGGCCCTGGCGGCCCTGGCGGCCCTGGAGGCCCTGGCGGCCCTGGCGGTCCCGGCGGCCCTGGCGGCCCCGGGGGCCCCGTGGGGCCGGGCGGGCAGGGCGCAGGCGGCACGTCGGAGTACGTGCGCAACGAGCTGCGCGCCGTAGTGGGTGCGCGCTCGGCGCGGCCCGACCTGCACCCGCTGCAGCCGCCCGACATGGACTCGCTCATGAGCTTCGATATGGCCCCTCCCGGTTCGTACACACTTATTATCTAGACGACTATAGATGTAGCCTCGGTAGGTATGATTACTGTTTAGATAAAAAGTTCTTATCCTTTATCGGCGGTTGTAAAATTATACAGTTTATTATTTTCCCTCATGGAAAATCCTCCCCCCCAGTCCTTTGTGTGAGTGGTTGCAACTTAATTAATGGTATTTTTTTTTTTATTGTTTGCAACATGTTCAGGTACCTTAAAAGGTTATTCTAACTGTGAATATGTATTATACTTTTAATTTGTTTTCAATGTTGTAAACTGGAATATGTGTTACTAAATACAACCTTTACTCTTACGCCGGGCGTTTGAAATCAAAAATATTTATTATGTTGAAGATCAAAAATATCGTGTTGAATAATTAATGACACTACTAATACCCGAGGTGAATACATAATTATCTGTAGGGATATCATTCAAGTTTTGTTTAAACTAAAAAAAAAACATGGTTTAATAAGAATAGACACTGCACACGCTGAAATCAACCAATTTACACCTTGACCTAACCGGGGATACTTGGTGTTATAATTTGTGGTGTTTATATTTTCAATAATTAATTTCCTTTTCAATCCACCTAATTTGATGAACCTAACATGCTTGGGATAACCATTGCCTGCACTAAGCCCTTTGTTTTATCTTTAGTTATGATTTATGTCTAATCGGTAATGTACATTTTTTATGTGGAAATATTTAGATTTAATGTTGGTTTAAAATTTTAATTACTTACATAATCAATTCGGGAAAACATTGGACTTGATTGTGGCTGAAGACAATGTTGTCCACAAGTAGTCACCCCTTCATATCCAGAATATTGGGGGCAATAAAGAACCGTTGCTCTCGATAGCGCGTATTCTTGAAACATTGTCAGTGTAGGGGATATCCACTGCCAATGTATACGTGTGTACGTACGTAGGTGGCGGCAGTGTGGTGGGGGGCCGAGCGGCCTCGGCGTCGACTAATTCGTGGGAATCGCAGAGCACCCCGGTAAGCTTGGGACGCGTTCAGCGAGTACAAAATATCATCTAGTCACTTCACTACTTTATAGGTTTTCATTTTCCGTAGATCTACCTATAATTATTACGTCTGCTCTGCTGCGTGTGTTGTCGATACGATCATCTTGATACTAGAAGCTTAGAGAAATGTACCAACGTTCGCTTTCCACACTGGCAACGTATTTATTTATGTATTTTTATAACTTATAAATGCAAAAAACGGATCAACTTTTAAATTAATTTAATGTCGATTTTATGACGTTTGGAGTAGCTGTAAATTGGTACATTGCTGAATTTTGAATAAGCTTTTGTGATGTGATGTAAAATAATGTTTCTTCTTAACTAGTAAAAACTACTTTAATTCTAAAAATAATCATCTCAAATATTTTTTTCTTAGAAATCTTGTTTTAAACGTATACCTTAATATAATTCACCGGCTTATAGGATTTAACTAATTAAAGGTTAAGCTTATGATAACATCGGGGAGGAAATCGCATGCGCAGACTATAAAGTGTGGTGAAGGTTTTGTGACGTTGCGCGTTGTAGTAATAAAACAACAGCATTATATTTTTGCAATAGTTTGCTTATTGTCTGCTTATGAAAATGTTTTAGAACATTTTTCGTTGATTATGTTTCGTAGATATTCAGGAGACGATTGCATGGCGGTATTGGAGACTTGAATCGGTTTATACTATTAGAAATTGAATATGTACGAGTAGCGATCAAGATCATGCGAAACATAGTTGCTTTGTGGATTTTGATAAATCTTTCAAGTTATTTAAGTTACTGGAATTGAATGGAGATTTACACTAGATCTGGTATGCAATTTTACATTAGCAAAGAATCACCTAAATAATCGTGTAAATTGTTTTAAATGAACTACAGTGTTTCCAGTTTGATGCACAAGATGCTATCAAGATTACGTTTAAATGTAGTTTTATAATATGGCTCACTTGGACTTTTTAAGAAACACAAATAAAAAAACGAATTTATTAAAAAAAACATATTTTGATCGTTCCTCGTGTATAGTAAATAAGTAAAATTCACTATTTGCTTTCGAAAAAAAAAAAACGCTATCAAATTACTTATTACTTATTTTTCTTCTATTGTATCGATTCGCTATACATTAAATGGGCAGTTATTCGAATAGGCATTTTTGCTAAAGATAAACAGTTTAATCATCAATAATATAATCAATGAATAATGTTTTGTATATTGATTTGAATATTTATATTCTACCTTTTGTTAATAACGCTATGATAAGAGACACGATTTTTTTAATCGTGTCTCTTATCATAGCGTTATGAAATGCATATAATACTTAAATGAATAACTTTGTGTTAAATAAAAGATTATTAAAATAGCCGTCAACTAAGTAAGTGTGCTTCAGATACTGATTATAAACCTTATTAAATGATGAAGGTGTGGTAGTAAAAACCCACCCGATTCCCAACTAATACACCAAAGATAGAAATTCAGTAAAAAGATAAAATAATATATCAAGTAATGGGTCAATAGTCTCCTCGCAGTATAGTAAAGCATAAGGAAGTCGCACACTACGTTTAGGACTTAGGAGCACTTAGGTGAATGTAAGGGAGAACAGTTTATTCATTGGCCTCGTTTGGTTTCGCACAGAGTACTACGGAGGCGGGCTCGGTGGGCCCGGCGCCGGGCGGTGATGAGGCGGCGGGGGCGGCGGGCGGGGGGGCGAGTAAGGCGTCGCTGCTGCAGAAGCTGCTGTCGCAGTGATGCCCGCGCCCCGCGCCTCCCGAGCGCGGACTGCGCGCTACGGGTCTCGCTGAAGTTTGCATTTATTAATTTCTCGCTTCATCGGATGGACGTTAACCGACGATCCTTAGATTCCAGCGTAACGAACGTCGTCGTTCCCAGTTACGGTCTACGTGGTACCTCTGCGGCTGTAAATCTCACTCTCGTGAGAATAATATAGTACATACGCGTATTTATAGACATCTTTAATGTAGTCTAGTAGTGCTAGTGATGTTTTCGAGTTGTATAAAATCGTTTCGTTGATGATAATATATTTACTTTCTAAGTTCTTTGAGAAACTTTAGGTATGGTCTTTTATAAGTATGTATTTATGTATCTTTAATTGTGCTCTAATTTTTAACGAAAAACGAATCGATGCGAAATTCGTAGCTTCCTGTGATGGAAAAAAAATAGTGATTAAAAATATCTTATTGACTTGTACGCCCAGTACACATACACAATGTACAATAGAAATATACCGCGTGCAATATTGTATAGAAATATAAAATACATATTTTGGCGTTGTGAACGTTATGTATTATAGTATGAAAGTCAGATGTTACCTGTTATGACAAAGTAATTTGTATTATAGTATATGATGACGAGACGTCGAGTGAAATGGTTTCTCTTATGGAGAATATTATTTTTACGTGTAAATAATATGTTGTTAAATTATAGCTGTTGCTTTATTGTAAATATTTTGTTAAAATATTTCTTTGTGTTTCGTGTATGGTACAATATTCTTTTAATTTCAATTCATTTATGAAATTGATTAAATAATTACAAATTATTTTTTTATGTTTTTCCAATACCTGTTTTCTATTATTTTAACAAATGATTAAGTTTAATGTTATAATCACAGTAATTTTTTTCTTGGTTATGTGATTGAACAAAATGTGTTTATGTACAGACGCCAGTACATCCAGCTACTACAATCTGTCAAATTTCTTTAATAGATTTTCAATTTTATCGCTAAAATATAAGGTTCAAAGTTGATTAGGAAAATTTGACGGTTTCGGGTAGCTTGATGTGCTGACGTCTGTATATAAACTCTATTGACAACAGTTTTACAGCTTTATACTCACATTAGTAAGGCGACTACGGTAAAGTGTATGTTATACAAGGTTATGAAATAGAAACACATGATTGAAGTAATAATATAAATTTTATTCTTGTTACAAATTATTTGCTTTGAAGATCTGTGATTATAACATTTCTCGTCTCCTTCCTGATAGTAGAGTAAAACCCCCTTGTTTGGTCGATTAAATTACCCTAATACAAAGGCGCGGAGTTGTTATAAATAGAAAATATGAAAGAGTTCTAATAAATTGATAAAATATATTGTTATTTTTTATCAATTTAATGTATCTATTATTCTTTGCACATGTGCTTAGTTATATTGGATTTGATGAATAACAAAATGTTTGGTGATGACCAAAATTTTTATACATATATGGTATGCATGTACTTTGTACATGTCATATACACGATATTGACTAAAAACATGTCTAACAATCATTAATGTTAGATACTATTTGCGACGGTCCGACAGACTACATTCGTAGGTATACGGGTAGACCCACCCGGCCTTTTTGCATGGCATTTTTTATGTTAAATTGCAACTATTTTCAAACTAAATAGGTTTACTACTGTCGTCATCGATTTAAATTAAATTTACTTTTGGAATATAACTGTTACGAATACCAGGATTTTTTAATGTTTTTTTTTTATCAATTAAACTGTAAATATACAAAATAAGCGTTACTTTAACCGTTGCAAATAGTGCTAACGATGGTTTGTTATGGGCAATCGATATGACATAACCAGAAATGTCTGTGCGCTTAGAATATTTACAATCTTAACTTTCATCCATGCATAAACGTTTAATAAGCACGACGTTCTTCGCTGCTGATAAAGAAATCAACATAATTATGGTAAGGACATTTTGATCGTACATCACACAGTCTTAATTATAAACGTTGTTTACATTAGAAATCAATTTCCTTTTAGTAGTTTATGTCATTATGATACGATATTAAAGTTGGTAGTTTCGTAAAGATGATGTTTATAATTAAGTGCAGAAAATGATAAAAACTGTGTGTGTATAATTCTAAGTTCTATGGTGAAAGGTCAACGTTGAATAACACCAATGTTGGGTGTCATTATTAGTAACTGTAAATTAAATATTAGGCACGAAAATTAGCAGTATTTACTTACTTCGCCATTTCAGGCAGTACAAAATTAAAATGCGACATTACCTGGCTTGGAAATTGAAAAAATTACATAATGGCGTAAAATGTTACATGTCGTCACCAGCATACTTCTGTGCTAGTATTTTCTTTTGGATCTGAGATTTCGAAACATATTTAGACTTAAAAAGTGAATACTGCTTGAAGTGGCATGTACTTTTGACGTTAACAATTAAGCGTACTAGAATTGCACAATATTATCTAATAATTATTAATATACGTTAACTTTAAAGTGTAATAATAATAAAATATGACTAAGACCTTTTGGTGTGGTGTGTATCCTAATAGCGGTCTAATATGTGTAACTTAAATTTTAAAATAATCCACTGGTAGCGTTTAGCAAAGTTGTTGACAGTATTGTTGCTCCCTTATTTTATATACGGGACCACAACTTAGCCTGAACGTTATAAACAGTGCAAACCCGGATAATAAGATACGTAAACGGTGTTCACATCGATCTTTGATGCTAGGGTACATGCTAACGCCGACCTTGTTTGCTGATCAGGAATTGTTATACCTTACCGATTTATACCTGTTTGCACTTACACGTAGTCGCTATTTATTATTGGCGAGTCACAACAAGTTAATCGATGTGAAGTACTTAAACGAGTTCAGGGGGTTCACTCGATTTAGATCATAATTTATGTAAGTTTCCTTATAATAATATGTATTGATTCCTTTCTAACAATTGAATTTTTCAAAACACCAACCATAACATTTAGGACGTATGTAGATACATTAAAGAAGTAAATTGTGATGTGCTATAACTAAATAATGAACGTACAAAATATGTATAGATAATCCACAAATCAAGTTAAAAAAGTAATCTGACTATGAAATATTATATAAAAACATATTTTTATACCATAAAAATAAATAGAGTGAAGGGTAGGCCACTGACCAATTTAATTTGTCATTGTTGTTGATAAAATTGGAGAAGTTTGGCTCAGTCAGTCTTTATATAGTGTGATAAGCTTAACGCAATCTGATGACCATAGCAACATAATTCATTCCACTCGATGGTTTCAGAGAGGCGAGCCCTGTCAGTCTTAATAAGTAAAATTCAAACCAACAAAGTACAAGTGATGGCCTTGTTACATGGAAATATAAGAAAATAGACAAAGGAGTAGTCGTGTGTAATACATTCATAATACATAAATATATGGTAACAAAATTTATTTACTCGGTAACTGGTCGCAAGATGAAACAGCATATAATGCCGTCACTTAGTTTACAACATCTTGACGAGGATAAATGTAAACAAATGTTATATTTTTTGCAGATTTACGGTAACATAACTATATTATAACGTTTGAAACACGTCCATTGCATGATTAAACCATTTACTTTTCTGTTAAATGTATATTAAAATAATGTCATGCCGTTTAAAGCATCGGTGCCTGAAAATTATAGATAAATAATATTTTTTCAAAACCACCTTTTAAAAAAAGTAATACGATTATAAATAATATTGAAATTGAAATAGAATTTAGTAATAATACGCATAAAATATATGGAATAAATTCATAAGTCTGCAACCACATAGATTCCAATAAAAATATGACTATAGCTTACCTATATCAAAAATCATTGTAAATAAACTACATCGAATTAGAGCTGATGCATTCGTGTGAGATGTGTATAGTTGTATACCACATAACAAGTAGTGATACCTTATCATGAAATGATGACTTAGCCTACACAATATGCCTTTGACATAAAATTACCTTCATACGGGACTCACATCTACATAATAATATTATGTAGTTACAGTGGAATTATTATTGGTGAATTTTAGTCTTCCAAAATTAAAAGTAGTCTGGTCTGCCTCGTATCTTGAACTTAACCTGGGGCGTTCGCATTAAGGTTCACATTAAGAAACTGCAGCTCTTGTGATAATGCGGTTTATTAATATGGACATTTTATGCGTTGTGGGGCAGTCTCTAAAAGAAATACCTAACTTTTCGACCCTTATGGACAATCTGCCTTCATCTATGTACTTGCTACATTAAACTATATCTGTGTAAAATGTGTGCCATTACATTTTGTAGTCGCTTATTAATGACATAACTGACCTGTTTCTAATTGTCTTTAAGTTCCTTATTAAACTGGTTTATTCGAATTGGTCATGTTTTTAGTGTGTAGTACAAAATCAAGCACTATTACATATTATAAGCCGTTTCTAAATATATAATTATGTACATCTTAATACTATATTTTAGTCGCGACTCCAGCTCCTAATATTATTTTATTCGTCATGTTTTCATTGCGCAGTGTTAGTCAGTAACATAATGAGTATGTCTTATCCCGGTTATTGCTACTAATAGAAGGTAGAAATCGATATTACGATTTGTACAACGACTATAAAATGAAACTCACGTTCCAATTCACTATTATAAACGCTCAATAAATAAGATACTAAACTACTTTTCCTTTACTAAATTTAGAATACGTAATTAAATTCTCTAACTAAAAAAAGGAACGTCATTTAATTGATAATTAATCTATAAAAATGTGCTGTATGTTTCGACAACATTACAACACGTCTAATCACCATCGAAAATTAGTATTCCTATAATATAAACAAATATTTTGATATCCGAACATTTAAATTTTAAAATGGGCTTTATAAGTGGATATTACATGTATGGAATCGTCTAGATATAATCAAGTGTTAGGAAGATATTTGTCTTGTTGTAATGAATGAATACCTCAATGTAAGAATCAATTCGAACTTCTAGTTCATAACAAAATTGTACAAACTGCTACAATACTGTTTAAAACTTATGTTGTTAACGAAAGATCATTTAAAAAAACGCTAGTGTGTGCTGATATACTGTAAGTTTCGTTTTTCTAATTACTTTTAGAATATATTTGATTTCCGAATTGGGATATCCGATTCAGATATTGTTTTAAAATCTATGAATTTTTCGGAATAAATGATTATATCGAACATAAATTGTAAGAGCATGATAGATTTTACATTCTATAATTACAATTCTGGAGAAATTGGTATATATATTGAAATGTTACATATAATTTGGAATTCTATTTATGAAGATTGAAATAACGATTTCATTTTATATTTAAGAAAATACGACCCATTGTCTCAGAGTAAATTTAATAAATTAAAATATAATTAATTGGGTCCAAAATTCCATCCAATCTTGCAGAAAAAATACAATTGGACTGCATTAACAAATGTGATATATCGATGTGTAATAGAAATATTTTTTTATCATTCATAAAATTACTCTGCGGCAGGGGCCTAATAATCACTATCACTATGCATTATTGTAAAACGAGAAACATGGACGGGTACGGGAGTCTTTGATTCTGCAGGAAAACATAATTAGTTTAAAATAATTTGTTTTCAATCTTATGTTACACGATGAATCAATTTATTTTATAGTTATTGTTGTTTTTTCCTGATATAATTAATAAACCAAGGGTTTTCAAAAAATTCCTCTACTTCGAGGTAAGATTGTGTGATAACATATTTATTATAGTAGGATGACAGTCGCTAACACAGCAAGGCATTCCCGTACGCTGCTGATTTTATTTTTTTTGTATAAAATCATGCCTTTTGTCTTGGCCTGTCGTCTGCGTACAAGGGTATTTTTATATTGTGAATATTGCTTAGGTTTAATATTCTGTTATAGAGTTCTAACTAAACTAATTATGTTTTTCTAAAACATTGCAAAGTGATTTTAGATCTGGTCGCTCACAGAATAGATGTTTGTGGATGTGTGCTTTATTAGTTGTATGGTAGAGCTGTGTGTTTCTATTAATATTGTAGGGATAAGCTCAACGGCAGGTTTCCCTCAGTCATGAATTCCAATTATCATATTTGAATAATTTAATACTTATGTCAAACAGATTAGAAATAAACACGAGTAAGAAACCTAGTCCTTGTTCTACAATGATCCTTTTTGTGAGTGGCCGTTAAGTCTGTGTTATTTAGTTCTTCAGATGTTAGTTAAGGCCTTTTGTGTTGCTGTGCATTTCTACGCATTGTATGTATGTATGTTTATATATTGTAAATAGCTAAAATACATATATTTTTACGATTAGCATACACAACCAAAGTTGTTATGAAGTGATGGTTGATTAAATAAGAAATTTAACTATAGGTCGTTATGTTTATTTTAGAAGAAATACAAAGAAATCTGTACAGTTGCAATGTCAGTACATCCAATGTCTTGTCTTAGCATTTTAAACAACCGCCCTGGTATTAGGAATAATAATTAAATTGTTATTTTGGCACAAAAATATTGACGAAAATTTAAAATTATAACTGAAGAAATCAACAATGAAAAGGAGTCTAGAATGTTACAGGCTCCTTTTGTTCCTAGTAGGTTGCTCCGGGTCACTTACCATTTAGTAACTGTCAATTAATAAAACATACACGTCACGTACTAATACCTTCAAAATGTTTGAATTGTAATATTTTATTCATTGATGAAATCAGGCGTTATGAGTACATAACATTTAAGTTGTATTTTTTTGTACATTTTAGATTCGAAAATATATTAATATCTAAATAAGTGGTGTTTTTATTTATCAAACTCCCATACTCCCCACGCTTATTCTTTGATGATGACACAACACATACAGTTGTGGACTTACAATTAGGAACGACTAATACCGAAGTCACTTTTCGATAAACAAGTTGCTGTTGTTATTTTTTGTATCACTGATAATAACTTTTAACAAACAGGTTAAACATCAATTTTAAGACTATGTTATTCAACACCTATCACATTATGCATCCATTTGTTCTGTATAGGGCAATCCGCACGAGGTACAACCATCTGCAGGATACTGTTGCTGCTGCCGTGTCATAACACAAAAAAATTGTCGCTAATTAGTCGCCAAATATCAAGAATTTGTCGGTCACTGATTCAAAAGATATAAGGATTTATAGGTGGCCAATCTGGAGTCTCCCCAGTAGGGCCACATTTATATCTCAAAAACTAGGGCACCTATCGAAGATCTGTTTTCTCCCATATTGTGTCGTCAATTAGTCGGAATCAGTCGCCAAGTCACAGATTTAACCTTTTGAACGCCATTGTCACATATACGTGACAAGCAAGCGCTTGCCGTGTACGCCCGCGACACAAATATGTGACAAAAAATGCGGTGCACTTTACCACGAAATAAATAATTAAATCATTACTTGTGTGTTTTTATTAGTATACCTTAAATATTTTAAAAATTGTGGCTTGGCGTGGAGGGCACGCGCGTGCGTTTATGTTCTGGCGTTCAAAAGGTTAATCGGGTCTTAGTTTAGGAGATAGTTCAATTAGTAAGGAATAGTCCAAGAGCTAGTCGAAGATTTTTTTCGTGAACTCTTCGATCTAGCTCTTGGCTATACCTACACCTATAAACCATAATGCTATGTTCACATGCACGCCGTGCAGCCCGGCGGGCTGCCTGGCGGGCTGCGCGGCATGCAGCCCGCCCCAGGTCGGCGAAAATTCAAGCTGTTCACACGCACGCCGTCGTGTCAGTCGGCACGCCCGGTTCGCGGCATTCACGTTCACAGGCGCGTTTACGGGCTCGGGCGTACCGTTTACACGCTCGTGAATGTGAATGTGCACGTTGAATGTCGAGTTGAACGCGCGCGTGTGAACATAGCATTATATCTTTTGAACCAGAGACCGACAAATTCTGATATTTGACGACAAATTTCGACTAATTAGCGACTATTTTTTTGTGTTGTCAAAATTAAAATCCCTGATGGTGGCTGTACAGTTCGCTTCACAAATAAGGTACCCCCCTTGGTATTGACATCAAACCTATTTAAGTTTTTCGTAATGTAACGTAAGTGGCGTGTTGGTCTAATGGTTAACACTGCGGCTTGGCAATGCGGTGGTCACGAGTTCAAATCCGCGGATGAGAAGATTTCTTTTTCCTTTATTTTATTTATTTATTTATTTACCCTTTTTTTTAGTTTCTTTATTAGGTGATTTTCGTTAATTATTATTTAAGAAATCAAATGGAGGTTTGTAATAAAAGCTAGGCATTTTGATAAACAATATTCATTTATTTTTCTAATTACATTTCTAGGACTTCATGGAATCCACTTCCAGGTTGAGTATACAGTTTTCTATCTGTGTTAAATTGGGGTTATTTACTTAGAATATTAGCTAAACACAAAAGAGATACCCTGGATGAGGTTTAGAACGTTTAACACTAGATAAAGGTTCGTTTATATATATATATTTATAGAAACATTTTATTATTAAAAAACAGATTTTTTTTATACTTACTTACTTATCGGAAAAGACCTTTAAAAAAAAAGAAATTTTGTCTTTTGTGTCTGTGAATTACAGAGGAAGAATCAACATGCTAAACTATAATAGTATAGCAATATACATCTTTCTCTTTTATCACATTTTCTAATAACCCTTATTTAACACAACATTAGAAAAATATGTGAGGTCAGATGGTGCATCGTTAATACATTACAAGACTACTTGTAAACCAGATTATCTGGATTGATAATAATTATAAAGGTTGTTTGTTTTTGATTAACTACGAGATCAGGATCCCACAAATATTGGGAATTAATAACACTTGCTCATATATGTTCCAACGCAATTTTATCAGATACGTTACACAATCAATCTGCCGAGTAAATTGCCTTATAATAACGGAGAGGATGTCACAGTCTATCACTTCTTGAAGTTTTGAAGGGTGCCACTAAATGAACTTTCACAATATTACGTTGTCGCTCCATTTGTATTTTCTCTGGCCTTGGCGATCACATTTCACATCACCCGTCGCTTGATACCTTTGTATCCATCTACGAACTGTTTTTCTCTGCAATGAAAATAATAATATTAGAAATACATAAAAACATCCAACTAGTAAGTAATAATGCAACATTATTGCAACAATAGATAGGTAATATGTGGAAGTATAACATAAATCTTACCGTTATGCCCATAACTCGTGCTATTTTCTTTATGCTTTGTTCCTGTTCCCAGATAACAACAATTTTAGCCTTCAAAAAAGTTGTTAATCAAACCATACCATCGGTTAATAGAATCAACTGGTCAAAAACTTAATAAATTTGATAATATTACGACGAAGATAATTACACACAAGCGAATCGGCACGAAAACGAAACCATTTAAAAAATAATTATACCCTCAATCACAGTTTACTAAATAAAGCGAAGAAGTATTCTAAATTCAACCTTAACTCGCAGTTCATACAGCAGTTAAGTTTCTGAAGTAAAATGACGGTAGTGCAACAATCGGAATCAACACATTATATTCAACCAAACAAGCTAATTTCAACCTTATCTTTTAGTTAATTGAGGAGTTAATGCGTATTGCATTTTGTAAAACTAAGGTATTAAATATAAAACGAAAGTTGAAATTTAAACCTTATTATCTAGAAGATTAGACCGTTAATAACCTTGCTCGTTTTATGGAGTAATACTATTCCAATTTTCGTTGAGGTTGACAACTGAGCCAATAGCCTAGTAGTATAAGACACGGTCTCGATGATCGGCTGGCGCCTGGTGATGCGGGTTCGTATCTTAATCGCACGCAAAGTGTCTTTTTGTAAGTTATTCTTGGTATACGGTTCGGCCAGAAGGAAGCCGAAAGAATTATTAAAAACTTGAATGAAACTTGCAAATAATATCTGAGGCAGACCGTTGGATGCGCTCGGGCAGAGATGGGTGCGGCGGCGGGGGAGGGAGCTGCTCAAGGCTCACGTGACGCGCCAGCGCCGCCGCGCCGCCACCCGCCGCGTCGCTCGAGCGACGAGCGATGGCGGGCCCGAGCGTGCTCGGGCGATAGTCTTTAAGTCTTGGGGGGGTTCCATTTCTCTGACGCTGACTGTACAGTCGCCATACTTTCTAACGAAATCTAATCTTGCTCTTCGGTGCACCTTCTTGAGAAGTGGTACTCTCCGAGCAATTCTTCCAAATAATTATGCATCCGTTAGGCGTCTTAGTAATTAGGTACGCGCGGATACTCCTCCATTGCTAAAAACTTCTCTTCTTATAATTTCAGAACATGGATCAGTCTTCGCTGAACGAACAATCAAAGCAACTAACTTCACGCGGTGTCGCTTATCTAGATTTAGGCTTTCGAAGAACATTATTGACAGTGTTGAATTTCTTGGCGTTAAAAACCTTAGTTTTCGAACACTCCATATGATCAGCAATCTTTAGGTATAGGTATACGACCAATCTCGTTCATACTTTGGACCAAATGTGGCAATAGAAAGGTCTTAAATAGCAAAAACATGCTCCCATACATTTGGGTAGAAATTAACGTGGATAAATGGGCCGATGTGATCTGAGTAATTACTCAAGTTAAGGACAATCTCCTAAGAATGTTTTCCTGTAGCTACAACGGTTATGGTGCATGGCTGCCCTTACATTCCCCGTGTATAATATTCTAACCAGATAAGACTCATCTATAATAAAGCTAAAGAGCTTGTTTTTTTTTCGCGCCAGTTAGCAACGTCCAGTTGGATTTGAAAAGCGATCTTTACATTTGATAGTCCAATTGTTGAGGAAGGTTATGGGATATATAACATCAGGCTACGACCGTAAGGAGCCGAGCATAAAGAAAAAAAGTCTGCAAGAACGCTAAGCGAAAACGAAGTAAGCCCACTTATGTAGAAACGCTTTTTTATGGCGAAGTTTTTTTACCGTAAGTACTCTGGATTTTCACCTCTCGGCTTTGAGCGTACTACTGTAAAAGACGTCCCGTTAAAAAAGCGCCCGTGCGTATGGTTTGGGGTCTTGAGGAAGTTTTTATATAAGTGGGACTCTATATTTTTTGATAACACTGTTTTTATAATGCTGTTATCCCTTCGTTGGTCTAGTAGTCGCAAGCACGGGGTCCTAGGTTCGATTCCCAGGTTGGTCAGTATTATTTGGTGTTCCTCATGTGTTTCCATTAGGAATTTCTCAGTCGTAGTTCGGTGTCTGTATTTGTGCCGGGTGGTTGTCTATACACAGACTCGCCTGCTACTATGGGACTTGTACAGTCAACCGCACAACCGCACATCAGTGGTACCATTTTGACATTGACAGCGTCCATATGTCGTATTAGTAAGGGTGATTTTTGAAGTGCAAGTGTTACCACTGATGAGGGGGTTCTGTCCATACTGGGGAAATGTAGGTGTAGTTGTGTGTATGCGCCTGTAACAACTACAGTCGTGATGATAACGTTTTTATTGAATTGCCTTGTCCCTGGTAAAATCCTGACCAATTCCATGGCCACCATCATCTGCCTAGCCTTTTCCCAACTATGTTGGGATCGGCTTCCAGTCTAACCGGATGCAGCTGAATATCAGTATTTTACGTGGAGCGACTGCCTATCTGACCTCCACAACCCAGTTACTGGGTAATACGATATCCCTTGGTAAGACTGGTTGTCAGATTTTCGGGCTTCTGACTACCCATGAGAGCAGTGCATGGTGGCCAAGTGGTAACGGCCGCGACTTAAGAGTTGTAGGTCGTACGTTCGAACCCAGACAGGCGCTTTTTGTAAATTATGAAGGAAAACATCGTGAGGAAACCGGCATGTCCTAGAACCAAAAATTCGAAGACAATGTGACATCTACCAACCCGCACTGGGCCCGCGTGGTGGATTACGGCCCACTCCCTCTCATAGAGAGGAGGCCTGTGTCCCAGCAGTGGGAACATTATAGGCTGATTATTTGACTACCCGTAACGACTGTCAAAGATCCACGAAAGGCACGGACGGGTCTCGGTATAAGATGGTCACAGGCAAGCGTAACTACGCTTGCCTCGGTTGGTATGTGGATGGGTAACCTGAACGACGTCGATCGTCGGCGTCGTGCGGCTGTTTTTATTTAGCCACGGGCCCCATGGTCACCGCCTACCAATTTAATTTAATTCAATGCAGGAAGAAAATTCACACGTACGTAATTGTAGCAGGCAATTATCAACTAGTGAACGCGTTGTTCCGCGCAGAGTGTGCGCGCTGGCAAGTACTCATTATTCCTGAGAGATTTAGAACGAACACAATTTTGTAACGAGTTTTCCACCCGCACCACGGTTTTCCCTATTATCGAATTCAAATGGAATTAAAACTCTAATATGATAGAGCTGTTTTTAGATACTTCTACGAGTACGTGGTTAATTGTTGGTTTATTAACAGTTGGTTTAGTATTTCTATGTACTAATTTCAGTGTTACAGCAATTATGAAATGGGTGCAATGGTTTCGAAATAGAGATAAGTCTCTAGTAACTTTTACAGGGGTAAGTTTTTTTGTATTTTTATTATGATAATGTACCTACTTTTCTGCTTGTTATTTATAGTAGGTACCTAAGTATTTACTTAAGTAGTAGTAGATAGGCAGGCTTCTGATGACTGGCACAGCCTACTATAACTCATGGGGCACAACAGGACATACCTACAAACGGGGTGAAAAGGTATGCAGGGGTGAAATAATATAATTTGTTGCAACAAGGACACTATAACGTTAAATATAATACAGTAAACTCGTAAGTAAGAGTTCTTTTTGGCTACAAAATATATTATTTCAATGTTAAAATCCCTTTTAAAGTTTCGTCCCGATTCACCCCTGCATCTCTATTCGCCCCGTTTGTCTACGGAATGTTTTAGGTCTTACATATTCCTGAAAATGTATTTAGGTGTCTTTACCATTTCAGAAATGTAGGTACGAGACACAGAGGTTCAAAAAGGTAACAAGCCTCTAGCTCTAGATCTTTCTAAAGGCTCGTTACCAAGTAGGCAGTCAACAAAAGATACAAGTATACAGAATCGTCGGATATAGTTGAAGTTTAGTAATATACCGATGGATGTTCTTGAATAAAATTTAATTTTATTAATAGAAAACAAACACAACATCCATCGGTTTCTAACTAAACTTCTGTTGTTTCTTCTTTTGTTGACTGTACTTAAACCTCTGTATAAATGGTAAAATTAAAAGTTACACGAAGGGAATAGCGTACCTACCGTGTGTATCGTGCTTGTGTGTAGCCGCGTCGGGGTGTCCTGAATTTGTGTTTTCAGGCTGATGTTTCACAGACGGCGCGCGGCGTTTAATAGGGATAGAAGGTGATTTTTGAGTTAGCTTTTTTTGGGCTGAAGTTATAGGATTGTGTTCTTTACTGGTACTACAGTCATTTGCGATTTCGTTTTCGGGTAAAGAGTGTACCTAAGTGTCTGTTTACACTCTTTACATTTCTGTGGTCATCCCCAAGTAGCAAACAAGAGTAGTTACCTGTACTTTATCTAAAGTTGTATTTTGCTAAATCAAAAAGGATTTCGTTAAGTCTTTTTTTTCTTTAATACTAAATCGTTTTATACTACTGCTACTTAAGCAAGTTAGGAATACCAAAAACCAGGTTAAGTATTCTCAAAACTAGTTTGTATTAAGTACTTATGCCTAAAGATAAAACTAAAAATATTTGTTTACTATACGTAGGTAGGTACCTACTCAGATTATTTGAAAGAATTGAGTTATCTTTTTAGACTCACAAAGAAAAAATTGATTTTGTAATGTATATACATTTAAGATAATAGTAATACCAAGTTCTAAGAACTGTTTTTCTGGAGTATATTTTTATTCCTTTTTTACTAAAATTAGTAAGTACCAAAGTTTAGAGTAATGACAATAAGATATCTTTCTAACACGTAATGGTCTTAACTAAATCAAACTATATAATTACCTACTACTTCAAATGTAACTTGTCTTTACTTTGTCTGAACTAGCCTTACAAAATCAGTATTGTTTAAAATCTTACTTCGTTAGAAAAAATAAGATCCCACCAAAATATTTTCATGTAAAATGTTGCCAAGACGAGACCACATATGGCTCGCACTGCCAAAAAGTTATCAGATCTCATGTAGAGCCAAGCTTCTAACTCTACACGCGCTAACTTCACAAACTCTACACCTTAGTCAAAATATGAGGCTTGGCCGTTTCGTTACTACAAGAACTATTGTATAACAGAAAAGTAATGAACAGTGAATAAATTTACCTTACGCCCATGTGATGGTAGCGAAACGGCCAAGCCACATATTTTGAAAATTATGGTAGAACCCGTCAGTCTTCAAAGCAAGAGTGAACGCCATCTTCTGGGCACGCTCGTTCCATCGTAGACCTCATCCATCGATTTCCATCAGGCGAGATCGAGGTCAAGAGCAGGACCATTATGTAATAAAAAAAAAGTAATTTAAAAAAATTAAACCGACTTCAAAAAGAAATCAACTCAAAATTATGAAATAACTTTAATTTCGGAAGTCGGTGTCTTGGGATCTGTATTTTAGTTTTTTGCCACCGACTTCCGAAATTAAAGTTATTTCATAATTTTGAGTTGATTTCTTTTTGAAGTCGGTTTAATTTTTTAAAATTACTTTTTATTTCGTAATTTTTAGTTTTTGCACTAGAATTTGACCAAGGTTTTGAGATGTTTTCCCTTTGACACTACACCCGTAGCTCGTATCAATACGCCAGGCCGTCACACTTACACGTATTAGTCCATATCTTGAAAATTACTGAACCGATTTTGATGAAACTTGCACTGTTCCCTAAGATGAAGTAAATGTAAGCTAATACAAAAAAAAATGGTCACGATCCGATTAATAGTTGCTGAGAAATGCGTAGACAAACATACATACATACATACATACGTCTATGAAATTTTGTATATTTGTTTGGAAGCCTTAGTAGATTGTCATATGTGAATATAATGCAATTCCAATAATATTACATACATACGTATCGAATTGATAACCTCCTTTTTTTTGAAGTCGGTAAAATAGAACCGCACCCTAATTGCGTAACATGCTATCAATCACAATCTGAATCATTTTGAAGGATATTGCTAATCCATTGCTTTGTATGTTCGAAAGTTTGTCTGCTCAACAACATAAATGACGCAATGAATGTTGTTAACTGTTACTGTCAAAATAAAAGCCATTGCTACTGATAGTAGGTATGTTACGCAATTAGGTAAGTACCCCGCTGGATCCGAAGTTTCAGATTATGTTGATTACTAAAAAGCCTAAGAGTGGACAACTTCTTACCCTGGGCATAAATAAATGTGCTTCGATTAGATAGCATAATAAAATTGATAAACTAGGAATAGGTCATAACAACAAAATAATAATGACTGTGTTTTTAACTTGCTTTGCTCCTTATCAATGTATTTACGAGTAGTTACGATTAAAGATTCGTCTACCTATATGATGGCCTCAAAGGCTTACGTAAATGCTAATTTAGTATAATTAACGTATTCACCGTCGATGAAGTAAATTAATTGATGAGGTCACTCGAAATGGCACAAAACTTAAATTGCTCTGAATTTGTCGGATGAGCGAGATCGTGTGATAGGTACCTGCTATTATGGTGCTGTTGCGACTGTAGCGTTCTCCACAATTTTGTTCGTAATTTTATTTAAAACTTGGATTTAGCGACCTATAAGTGCGATGCAAAGGCTGTTTTGAGAACAAAAGCTTAGCAACTGTACCTATTTATATTCAAGTATGCCCAATGTGTTTATTTATACTTGCCTATATATTTGTAACCACTTCAATCGAAGTCCAAAATATCTGTGGAACGCATGAAATTCTTCGCGGTATTTAGGTACCGCACCGCAGCGGCTCGCCCTTTCGTATTTCATTCCCGCAGTCCCGGCGGGGGGCGTGTGCCCGAATGTCGGGAGTGTTTGGGATAGTATCCTGGAGAGGCGAACTGACTGAGCCCTGCCTGAGCCGTAGTCAGGAGGCGCGCGCCCGCTCGTCCGCACGCATGCGTACGCTCCCGTATCCTGTAATCCTGTTGCACGCATTACGTAGTCCTAGCACCTTCACTACCGCGAATATGTTTAATTGTTTACGCTATGTTAGATAATGAAAGCTTATTCATCGACGTCAATAACTTCAAATAGCTAAAGTAAACATGAATGAACCAACTGTGTATGTCCTTTATAAACCAATTGTGGCGGTGAATTAATATCTATGTATTTAAAATGATGTGGTAAGGTCAGCAGTGCAAAAACGATTTGCAAGATCAGAAGCATGCCCTGGAGCTGTCCGTGGTCGCGAGATCGCCAGCAACCACTCGCGGTCAGTCCACCACTGCATTTGTTGTTGCAGGTTTGTTTGTCTTACATTAAAGTATTCAACTACTTGTAACTTACTTACAAAACTCACTCTTGAATAACGGAGGGATAGCCGATGAGCCTAACTTTGTAGGGGTCAAATTATCGAACACTCAAAAGCCGCTTTCCCATAGAATATCGAGTTACTTAGCAATGGCATAAAGTGTCGCACGCTCTATATTTTTTATTAGAAGAATTTAAAGATAGTGTAGTCAATGAACTCATTACGAAATTCATAAGTGACAGCTGCCTGTTTAACCGATTGGAAAGTTATAGTAGGACAATCCTAGCATGATAATGGTAGGAGCCAGGGAGACGTTATCCCGAGAATGTTTTAATGGATTAAAGTGCTGTATGCGTGTTAATATCATGCCCATAAAACGAAGAGATGGAATCCAAGTCCCTACTTAACTTTTCTGTGATGATAAACGCATATTTTAATTTTCGTTTTATGTTGTTCTTGTCTCTTCCTAATTATGAGAGTAATCGCTATTAAAGATTCTGTTTAAGAAATATTTAAAAGCAACGTTGGTCAATATAAATTCAATACAAAGATTGTTTTTTATACAAATATCTACCTACGTGAATACAATAATAGAAGCGTTACTAAACGAAGTCAGAATGACGGAAGTGCCAAAATGGTTAACTTTACCCAATAACAATAATGTATTCAGAATTGCTTACCTGTGTATTTCGACGTGATTAAAATAGTAATATTGGACTTGTCAACTGTTTTGAAGTCATTTTAGCGGACTTTGGTTGTATGAACATGCTTGGGTACAAATTATAGATAGGTATTTAAGATCAGGCATCTTAGGTATTTAAGATGCCTGAAATATACATAACTTTCACAAAGTGTGTAGAGATCTCAGATGTGAGAAGTATCCGTGATTGCCACTGAACTAGTGATGAGGTTCAGGAGTGCAATCAGCTGGGTCCGCGCCTCCGGCCTCAGTCACAAGTTGCTTGTGCCCGCGGCTGCTCGTATGTGCAGCCACCGGATTATCTCACATCGACGTGGATTTATTTACCATTCTTTTTTTTGACCTTAGTGGCTTATAAGATAAAAAACTATAAAATAGAAAGTATTTTAAACTTTCCTGAAAATTAGTGCAATGTGAAATGTGATGATAGTATAATTTAGAAATTATGACACTGAACATTTTTTGTTTTTAACCGACTTCAAAAAAGGAGGAGGTTTTTAAAATGACTATGTAAAATGCCTTGGAACTGTCTGTGGGGATACCAGGCACCTGCACCAGCTTGCAGAGTTAGTGGGCCGCTGCATTTACTGTTGCAGGTAGGTACTAGACTGATACCTACCTACTTATTGTTATTCCGGATTTTTTATATTAAGTAGTTGAAGGAAACAGGTTTTCTGTTTTCTTTACAAACTACTTTATCTACGTATTATTATGGTTTACCTATGTACCTACATAAATTATAATCTATATCTACGTTATTGCATTTAATTGAGTAGGTATGATTAGGTAGGCTCAGTAGATAATGTATAATAGAATACGTAATAAATAGGTAGCTAATACAATGCTTGCAATATTTACTATGGGAGTTACGTATTTACCGGCTAATTAAATAAGCGTCATTCAGCAGAAACGACCAGAAAAACAATGTACAGCTGAAAAATAAATTGAGCTGGTAAAACGTTTGAATAATCCTAATTTTTCCAAAGCTTCTGGGGAAAAGTGCTATTGTTTGTATTTACGCCTTCCCATTTCTATAATAGCCGTCGATTATAGTCGAGAACTTAGTGCAGCTTCATTTGTTTAAGTGACTTTTTTATTTACTAACATTAGCGTGAGACTTTCTTTTAAATGGAGTCAGAAAAATGGTTCATGTTTAATTCAGTGAAGTTGTTAACTGTGTAAAGAAGCTTTTAAGGATTTTATGGATCTAAATAAACCCTGAAACTTCATTTATTTTAATCATTTTCTTCTGCTTTTGGTTGTCGTTAATTAGTTTTCAGTTTTGACTATCATCTCAATATGAACGTTGGTAACTTAAAATTTTGTTAAAAAATGCCATTGATGAGGATTGAATTACTTATGATATTATGTACTAAATCAATACTCAGAAGTAATACTATATAATACTATATAAACTATAATAATAATATTACTGGCATCTTATGCAACACATGTAGAAGATACCTGGGTATCAACGTAATTGTCTAAGCGATGCTATCGATACCTAGAAATTTTGATAAATACTTTTGAGGAAGACGTAGAAAGTGCTACATAACACAAGATACGTAAAATTAACTAGACAAATGAAAAGTCCCTACAGTTATTTTGTGACGTTACTGAACGTTTAAATACGTTCGAAAACCTTTGTTAAGTATAATGCAAAGACAGTGTTAAATAGGTTTTTATTTTCTTCTACTTTCCGAATACAATAGGAATCGTTTGTTTGTCTGACCCACTACGTTACTTTCAACGGTATGTATACCTAATTGGAGCCCTACAACCTACAATAGTGTCATTACGTTTTGCAAGAATTTTATTTTCGATACTACAGTTGTATAAAAGAACTATTGATTTATAGATAGATTCCATTTAAGTTTTTAAAGTGTTTATCGATTAGAATGTAAACCCAGAAACGATTAACGGTAAACTATAGTTAGTCATCGATCAAACATAAACTCATTTCGAATAAAACTAAATTAATATGATTGTTGTCAGTCCACGCGACGTGGCTACACTAGCACGATTTATTATCCTTCGTGATTAGCATACGGCGCAGCTAGGTTACAAAGAATCGATATAGATGCTATAATAATTTTATTGTTGTGACATCGTTTCATTAGGTTACCTTGGCAGGTAGTAGAGCTAACGGTAGAATGCTAATGCGTTGAGGCGAGTTCGTAGCATTGTCGCATGAACTCGTGCGCTGGGCCTAGCTTCCCAAAGGTTGCGCAACCGTGGGTACACCGCCCACGGCCCGGCGCCGGCGACAGCACCGTCACCCGGTCCCCGGTCTCTAAGCAAATATCTCCAGACAAGTTCATTGTCGACCAATTCGAATAAATTACGCTTAAAATATCTTACTACACTGAGCAAAGACACTCGAGAAAGTTAAACGAGGTATGATAATAATGTTACTTATAATAAATATCTGTGTAACCAATTTATAAGAAAATATTTATACAATAACAAGGTGCGAGTGCGATGTAGATAGCATTTTAACGGTTGTACGGATTGATATAAAGAAGCTTAGTAAATTGTATTACACATTGCGTGCTTATTTCGTTTAAGTAATTATAATTTTGTAGGCGGCAGCCAGCAGCTGTGCAGTGTGCAGCGGATAGATGGATGCATGGGTCTAAAACGAACCGCTTGTGTCGAATATATTCAATCGTCTATCTAACGTTTATAAGTTAATTAGGAGCATAGTGGGGCTGCGCTTGCGCATCCCGATGGACAATAAAGCCTTTCAGCGGGCGGTGCCTTTGAACTCTATACGTTATTAGTCCGATTATGTACTTATCAGTTCCTATTGTATGGTGTGTGTATGGACCTACCACGGAAGATGAGAGAGAAAAGTTCCCTCGCGTTCTGTGAGCCGGTGCAACTAACTCTTGTGTCCTAACAAAGTAAATTAAATGTTCACGAAGAGTATTTTGTGTGAAGGTAGTTCTAAGATGAACTAAACCAATCCTTTCTTTCCTCCTGTAGGTACCTATTATAAGGTATTTTTCGTGTTAAGTTAGTGCATGGTATTTTTCTTACTGTTATCTAGCATATTCCCTAAATACAATACTAGAAACAGAAAAAAATAAGAGTCTAGGATAATGTCGTAGCCTCGTAGGCGCGTCTACGAAAACTCTACGCAATATTTTTTCGCAAAACTGTTGTAATTACATACTTCTACAAGTTCTACTACGCTACGTGGCGTAGCGCTCGTAGCGCACGTCTACAACCCCTGGGAGAGATTTTTAAAATATCATATAGCTATATATTTTATTATTCTTCTATTTTTTGCAACATCGTATTTTATATTATTCTTCTTTATGATTTATTTTTTTACCGTTTTATTTATGCCAAACATTTAATTAATATCTAAAAGTTTAAGGGCTAAATACTCTTTCACATTGGCTTTTAAACTTCGGCTAAATTGGTAACAAATATTCCACCCACATTAAAAGTACTTATTGTTCTCTTTGGTAAACGAACCAAGTACGCAAAAATAGCCGCCCTCTGTCTGTCTGGAGAATGAAAAACTTATTATAACGCATTTAGTTAAAAAAGCGTGGCGAGCATTTCTGTCGGTATCGTACTGTTGCGCTGTTGCTCGTTTTCGGTCATTGCTCGTTCACGCTTCCGTAATCTGTTTGACTTCGATGCTGTCACGGTATATTTTGCGATCGTTTTTTATCTGAGTGATGCAGTTTTTCTGCTGTATAGCTTAATTTTAACGCATTCCGGGGGATAGTTGACCGATTAGCAGAAACAGTCTTGCGCCATTACAACATGAAACTCACAATCAAAACAACTTATCTTCCCTCTCACCGAGAGGAGGCCTGTGTCCCAGCAGCGGGAACATTATAGGCTGATTATGATGATGTAATGTAGTTATCATTTGTAGCTAGAAGCAATAATTGTTTATTTAAATGGTAGCCCGTACACGGTATATATCAGCTTATAAATTAACGCCACTGACAGCGGCAAGCGGTGTCAGAAGGCGAGTCCACCGCTAAGGGTATAAGTGCCTATAGGCTATGATTTACGAGTGACACATTCCTGAGCAGAGCGCGTCGAGGAACTGTCAGTGCGCCTGCACAGACCGATGGGAACAAGATTACTTCTCACAGATTCGTCTGGTGACAGACAGAGCTCTTTGTGTCATCATTGTTCGGAGCACTCAGGAGTCGTCTGGCTTAAACCGCGGATAGTCATCGCCCGTATCGTATGAAACAAATTCATTTATCTTTAAGCAAACAGCCAATGAATGAATAAGTTTAAGTAAAGACTTCGATATTTATTACGATCTTTCCTTTCATTGTTACCAAGGTACCGTATCGTTTCACATCTGTGCAAACCTAAGCGAGGTCTCCTAAGTATGACAGTCTTGTAAGTAGGGATTGTGTGGTTACGATACTTACGAGTAGCTTACGTTATTTTACGTGCATGCACTTATATAGAACTTCCCGGACCTCGCCGGTAGAAATTAAACACACAATAGAAGCTTACTTATTAGGATGTAAGTAGGTGCTACGTTTTGGAGCGTCTGAAATATTTCATGAAAGTTATTCCTGGTTATGAATTGTTGAAATGAGAGCGATTCATACGTGGTATGGAGCGAGCTTAATATTGTTTATATTCGTAATTCCGAACGGATGTTACGCAAGTGAGTTGGGACTGCCCAACTAAAGCGGTTGACCGGAAGTGCGGTCGACGGACCGCGGGACGAGGGCTCTCGTTCACAGGTACTAAATGATGTTTCTAATGAACGGCACAGGAGCGGCACACGGCACACGGCTCCAAACCTTATTATTGGTAATGCGCAATACATTAGCCACAATTAGTGCGGCAGTCGGCAGTAGGTAATGCCGCGTGCTTCGGGCGTGTTTCGTTAAACACGTAGTGGGTACCTACCTCTAGTATCTACTCTTACTTAGGAAACCGTACCTATGCAGCTATGATGTAGGTATTTCTATTAAATTTATGGAATTTAAAGTGCGGGCCTCGATTTATTACGCACCTATTAATAATAAATTCTCTAATTAAATGTCTAAGGTCTCCGCATTACGCGATACTCGAGAACGCTAGGAATTTCCTTCGTATATCGTAAAACACTTTGGACACCTTAGAAAATTATTTTACTCGTTACGAATGTTAACATAGGAAATATAATAGGTAATAGATATACATTGTGAATGGACTACAATAGCATGCGTAATTTTGAGTGGGTGTAGAGTTTCGTAGTTGTATCAAATGTCGTTGCTGAAATCCAAATACTCGTTCAGAGCAAGGTCTCTGCAAAAAACATCACGGTTCGCGAAGCATGCTCGCCAGCTGTCAGGCAGACGTGTTCAGTCAGTGCTCACGTGTCGCGCTTCGCTCGGGGGAAACCATTCAGTGCTTACATTACTACAGAAGTCCCACACATCGGCACATGTACTCATCGACACATGCTCCTAACGAACCCGATACTAAAAGCAATTGTAAATTCTTACCCATGAATCAAAAACCATATGAAAGGAACTCATAAAATAAATTTTATTCCCTTATTGGTGCATAAACAGAGTTTAAAAATAGTTGGGACCACCTGGTGTACTCTGCTCCCAACTTCGAGTGCAGGGAACGTGATTTATGGGTCTTTAAGTCACACAATGCAACCGCAAATATAACCCTTGACTATTTTTTTAGAGAACAAATTGTCCCTGGGTAGATATTTCAAGTGGGTTGACTGTTACTCTAATCGGCACAAATACTTATTATTATACGCTTATCGATATTACCCCCATGACAATATCGAGGGGTAATAAATTAATTCGTATAGACAACTAACTCAACAAATAATTTGCTATTGTATTGCCTGGCCGCTTGATGCTTTTGATAGATTCGAGTATTGTATTGTAATTTAGTTTTAAACACAAATTCCGATTTACATTCTGATACTAAGTTTAATTATTGTTCATTTGGAAATTATTCACGGCTGAACGGTGGTCAGTTATCCCAAATGACCGCTTCGGTGCATTTGGTACTGAGGAGATTTTGTGGACGGTGAGGTCGTTCCGTGTACGACGTGGGAGGTCCGATTATTTCCCTGGAATTCAAATTGATCCATAAAGATTTCACAAAAATATGAACAAAGTTGTTTGTAAATACGAGTATCCTCGACAGATATTTACCAAAACAACTAACATGGGAAATAATTCTTGCACATCTTAATAAAATGCTTTTGGTGCTCTTACACAAAAGTTCCCACAACAATAATCGCTGCACCTTAAATACTTTCACGTCTCTCTATCTTTTATTCTCGAGCCCAAAAATGTTAAGCTCAATAAATGATTAAAGGCAAATGTAAAAAGAAAACGAATCTTACATCCGGCCACACGGACACCATTGTGATGATCAATGTCGTAACCAATGAATTAGTTTCCAAAATCTAATTAAATAGAGATGAATACTAGTTTTTACTTGTAACCATCACAGTTTATTGTATGTGATTTTTAATAAAATGAAAGTACTTAATTGATTATTCAACCACAATTATTGTTTCACCGCACAATTACATGAACAGTTTATAACAGTATTCTAATGGTTGCGTTGTTTAGTTCTAGTCGTGTCAGACGTCATCCCCTCGTCACGTCACTCCTTTCACTGTTGTCGTGCTGACACCTCCAGCAATTAACGTGTCACTGCGCAGCATTATCGTTAAGACTTTGAAGCGTTGAAGTAAATATTTTATTAGATGTCTCAAGCCGACCGTGGTCTGCGCTACAGTAGATACAGTTTACACTTACAAGGCATTTTTAATGGTGATGGGTGTAATTTTCGTTTCGGTTGAGCGCGTTGTGTCGACAAAGTACAAATAAGGTGACCCCTGTTATTTTCCTTTCTTAAAATGGTCAGATTGTTAAGACAATAAGTTCGTACCGAAAACTAATTGGGTTACGTTGCGTCATCCTGGCAAGGTTTTCGCCTAATGAAGTTAGCACCATGTTAGCTTAATAGCATGCATGTTATCATCGTTCCTTCTGTGTTTGCGGGTACAAGAGTACTTCGACGCAGACATGTGAGGCTGTAAAGTCGCGTGAAATGCAAGTTTCCTGTAATCATGGCGTTGCGCAAGTTCGCCTGAGTGTGAACTGTATTACTGTACCTATATGACGTCATATCGGAGTTTCAACACAGTACAAACAAAGCCGCAAGCCTCTGGCACACATTGTGTGCTCATTTCCAGGACAAACGGTGAATTATTTAGGAAATAAAACATACAACTATCTGAGCGGGAGGTGCTCAATACAGATTTTGTTTATGACAGCTTTCAATCTTGTGATGCGTTCTCTCAATCGTTACAGACTTGATCGAATGATGATCTCCAGTTAACTTTGCTTAACCCGTATAAGTGAAGATTTAATTTAATTGAAGCCCCTTGTGGTAAGTACTTTTCAACGAAGATAAATAGAATTTTGATTAACATTTTTGGGACTCGACTCGAAAATATGTGGTTGAACAATTTATTGAATTAGTGTTCCAACTGGCTAAATTAAAAAATAAAATCTTCAATTTAAGTAAAAATTGTTTCAAAACTCTTTCCAAACAAATTGCCAGCTTATCTAACAAACGTATATGGTAGTCAAGGGTTGCTAAAACCATTTTAATGTAGGTTCAGAAATCAGAGGCATGTGGTCTACGTACTGTGCGGCAATTTCCGCGTCATACAGAGCTATATCTCACAGACACAAATATCACTCACTGTAGGTAGTAGTTCCTACACCGACCGCCATTACCCACGACTCGGGTGGTCTACCGGAATACGACCAGTACAGAGAAATTATAAATTTCCTTTTGAGTAACGAACTGTTGGTCAGTAATATGACGAAATTCGGACCTTTTAGCTATTTTTTCGATGTAAATATTCGATTTTATTGTAATTTTCTGCTTGCATGTTACGATTCCAATTTTGTAGCAAATGAAACCGTAGCGTTTTTTATATCTGTATCTGTTATACATTAGTGAACAGCAGAGTTATCTGTGGCTATAAATAAATAAATTATGAGCCTTACGAAACGTTACTTGTCTGATATACGGGTGTAGTCCAGCGCACATTCCGTCTGAAATCGTGCGGTGTAACCGCAGACCCGTATTGGTTCCTACTGCATAATCAAATTACATTAATGGCCCGTTTGTGGACCCCTCTTAGGTCCAACTCGAACCAAGTCCCACGCAACTCACATCGAGTCAATAAGACAAGACGATTTATTGGTAGAATTGTGGCAACGTTTAACTTCATATGAACCACTTTCATGAGCATTAGCGTGATCTAGACTTTCCCTATCGCACTTTATATGGAAGTGGTCGAGTGTGTTTGACAATCAATCATGAGAAAAAGCAATATCACAAACTGAGTCGCCTAAGATTTTTATCTAAGTAGAAACCGTTCATGATGATCTTCTTTATTTTTTAAACCATTTAGGTTTGTATCGTAATACACGCTTTACCACTTTAACAACAATTATCGGTAAATTGAAATTACACTAAGGTTGAAACTATCTAACTGTAATATGACAAATAAATCTCGTTCATTTATGACTATAGGTACTATCTATTCTATAGGTACCTACTGTAGAGTCGATTAATATTTGGAAACATTAAAAAGTAATTTAACCGGTAAAATCATAAAGCGGAAAGAATTAATAAAGCTATAAAAAGGTCCATATAACGTTATGCCCCAACTCTACTGCATTAAAAATATGAATGAAATATAAAATACCGAATATATCTAATTTATTGTCGAGATGAATGAACTGGTGGTATAGTATAGATGCCTAATGATGACCTGGTTTCCATCTGCAACTGTTTAAATAAATAAGATTATTCGGAATTGGCCGTTTAATATTTATGACAAAATAAACATTCACAAAGATACTGTTTTAGCCACCCAGAATCATTGCACGCATGATATTGCAGCTATCGACAACTGTATTATTGGCTGCGGAACGCGTGCAACGATAAAACGGGTTCAATAGTTTATCAATAATATGATTACAGCTATTGTCATTCGAGAATGTTGAAAAGTTACGTAACAAACTTTACCTCCGTCGTCGTGAGCCATTACTTAGCCACCCCTGATAGGTGAGGGTCCGTCCCTTATATTAACCGTAACATAAGGGAGTGGCCGGTCATCATCATCACTCACTGGGGTGAAGAAGACAATATTAGTTTATAACCGGTATGCTGCCTCATGCGATAATTTAAAATAGCGCGGCGCTATCTATACCAGTCACGCGAGCTTTTGCTTTAGTTAATTATTAGCTTTAAAAGGACAATAAAGTCGGGAGAATTCAATATAAATGGTTATTGCTGATGGTATTTTGTCATAAAAAAACACAAAAAATACAAAAAGTGTTTTATAGCAGAGCGTGGTTTCGATCCACGGACCTCTGGGTTATGGGCCCAGCACGCTTCCACTGCGCCACTCTGCTCTTGAGTACAGCCGCGAAATTACTGACTACATGTTATGAGGCGTTACGTAGTAGAACGTAGTTAACATTCTAGTGCAGTGGTGGTTAAATACGACATTAAACAGAGTCTGATTTGTGCATGGATTATACCTACTAATTAGGAGTATTACGGACAATGATTTATAAAACAATGCTAATTATTGGCGATTGTTTGCCTTGAATTTATTAACATTGCGATTTTATATTAACTTAGAATGCTAATACCTACGTAGGTATGTACTTATCTAGAAACCCAATCTCTGGTTAGCCGTGATTTATTCATAGACCCAAATCTGACAAACGAGCATTTTTTATTTGTACAATTGTATCACTACTACATTGTAACAACAGAAAGGAATTTTATCCGTAACGGCGGCGGCGCCGCCGTACAAATGTTTCAAAAGGGTCCGTCCTACTTTAATTGGTGTACTCGTAATTAATTAAAGTCAGTGACCGAGCTGCGGCCGACTATTGTTTAAACGTTTAAAGTATAGTTTAAACCGATTGTACTACGAACTGTCTCCTTGAAACACACTAAATAGGTACTGGCTATGAAATTACCTCGGCTGTATGGAAACATGTAGTGTTGGTATTTATTACTTTTTTATCAGCATCGCAGAACACGCGCACCAATAACTATAAACTAAAGATAAGGCATACACTAGGTTATAAAAATAAAGGTTGCACATGAATTACATTAAAAGTAGCTACAGTTATGTAAGTAGGTACCTACCTATTTATCTACTTTTTTATCAGAAGCGAAGAGATTATTTTTGGTTTTGGAGATGAATAGGTAGGTATGCCAGATTTTGTGATTCAGTAAGTACCTAGTTAGTTTCAGTTTTCTTATCCTCGGGATAAGAAAACTGAAACTAACTAGGAAATAAATACTAAGAAATAAATAAGTATAAATATTTTATTTCAAACATTTCCTCTTCAATCAGATAAAAAAAAAAATAAGTTAAAAACTAAAATCCGACCACTGAAAAGGATGAAACAAGAAAGTCCCTTTTCGTGGGTCGTGGTCGCATGCTACCATAGCATTATTATGTTAGTTAGTACAGCGGCATGCGACCACGGGAAGGGACTTTCTTGTTTCATCCTTTTTAGTAGTCGGGTTTTAGTTTTTAAGCTTATTTTTTATTTAATTATTTTGGGGCTTATTTCAGTAATATTAATATTTTTTAAAAGTGCTAATTAAGCCCTTTCATTTGATACCCATAAGGCACAGTCCAAAAATACTTATTTTTAACCGACTTCAAAAAAAGGAGGACAAACATAAAAAAAAAAATACAACCGAATTGAGAAATTCGGTTGTATTTTTTTTTTTATGTTTGTTACCTCAGTACGCCGTCATTTATAAACCGATTTGGCAAATTCTTTTTTTATTTAAAAGGATATACTTCCAGATTGGTCACATTTTTATCAAAATCCAGTTCTGATGCTGGGATCCACGAGGAATTGAGGGAACTCCTCAAATATTATAGGGACACATATAGCGATTTGGGTATTTTTTACAGTTACTCATGCATTTGCTCTCGGAAACCACCATTTAGTGAAGTGGAACTGATGAAGAAGACCACGTTGGCCAACGGAACTACTTAATAATAAGTATTTCACGGGTTGCGATTCGATTACTTTAATATGGTTGCTAAGCAATTTATGCTCGTCATAATGCAAATGGTGAAATGGAGCTGATGGTGGAATACTAGGAGAAGTCAACAATTAACGTCCCTGCATCGGGAAAAGCAATATTTTGTAAAAGGCGTTGGGCAAGTTGACATTAGGCTATTGTAACTTAGACACATTATGAAATAAAAACTTTTTAACAAAAAAAAAAACCGACTTCCAAAAAAACACTACAAAGCGAAAAATTACTTTAATTTTGGAAGTCGGTGGCAAAAAGTAAATAAGGTACAGATCCAAAGACACCGACTTCCGAAATTAAAGTTATTTTTCGCTTTGTAGTGTTTTTTTGGAAGTCGGTTTTTTTAATTCATTACTTTATGTCAATGATTTCAAAAGTAAGGATACGCCCGTCTGAACATTTTACATAGAAGTTCTTCGTTCGAAGTTCGAAGTTCGCGCGCACCACTGTCAACTGAGTCGCGTTGGCCCTAAAACCGTCATTTTAGGGCCAGCGCGTTGGTGCCATTTAGTCGCGCCGTTAGCCCGGTCCTTACGCTAGTAATATATATGTCAATGCTTTATGTCCTTTACAGGGCGCCATATTGAATTTAGTGTGACGTCACATAGCCTATAACCAGCAGCGGACGGTCAAGACGCTTCTAACGATACCTCATTTGTTTGAATGAGATCCTTTTAGAGATAGATACCTCCACCTCCATGTCAAAAATCTTTAGGATGTTCCTTCTATGTTAGAATAGTTCCTACGAAAGATTGAGGACTTCAGTCGTTTATTTTGAATATTGCGCTTTAGATGCTAAATTAACAAATCAAATTCACAATATCTATGGATGGTTTTTATTTCTTCCCAAAGCCATTCTAATTGCTTTCGGTTTTGACATTCGATGACGTCATTTTCCGTTTCTAATCGATTAAGCGCATACAGTATTTTGTGCACGAACTTGGAATTAATGTACTACTACATAAGTAAGTAACCAGAAACAGTATGTTAATGTGAGTGACAGTGGAGCCGATGCCAAGTGCCGTCTGTCGGGCACTGACGGGCAATGCCGGGTCGACGCGAGTTGTTCAACGCGTGAGACAATTTTGTATGGCTTATAACATAACGCCTTGATATTAAACGGATGTCACGTATAAAGACCTTGAGAAAGCACCGCTCGTTGTTACAAATGGCAGATGGCTGCCTGCCCAAATATTATTGATATTCGACGAATATTTCAGGAAAGTTGTAATGCTTCCGCTTTATTCATTCGCCTACAAAATACCTACGTCCACATAAACAGTCCAGTTTACTGGTTTAATTTGACAAGAGTGTTAGCACGTGCGCAGCTTACGAAAGTTTCGCCAGAGCAAACAGATAACCATGAAATTGGAACATCGTTGTACTTATGCGGCAATAACTTTGTTATCAGCACTACCTTAACTTTTATCTATAAAAGAACAGTCTCCTTTAATCCATGCTTTTAGTTCCCCTACTTACCTAAAAATCTAAAATACATGTTTATCGTACAATGAATAAATAGGTAGGTATACTTACTTATTGTAAATTAAACAAATAGTTATGGCTCCTCTCGTAGTACCGAATCTAAGCATTCCATCGATGCAATCATTCTTGTTTATAATCTTCAATGAACAGTTAATGCTTAATGAGGTATGCCGCATTTGTATCAAAGATAACAGTAACAAAACAAGCTCTTTTAACCTGTCTTTCATCAACTAACATTCATATCCTATTATCTGTGTGAATTCGAATATCAATAAAAGAATGTAGGTAGTCATTTAGTTAGCTTTGGCGTTATCGGCGTACACGCAGTAGTAATTCATTACAAAACAATGGAGTTTAATATCAAAGGGCAGGGCGTTCAGTTGATTTATCATTCCGACACCGAGCCCTTTGTTTTCTTCCACGGAGCTCGGCGGCTTCAATCACGTGTAGCGGTCAAAAGTTCGCCGGCATCCAAAAAGAATATTAATTTTTGTTTCATACACATAAACCTACATCATTCATAATCATGACCGAGTGTCACTGTTCAGTGAGAAGGACCTACTTACTTACTGATACTTTCTACTCGTTGTTATTTAGAAAGTATTTTTTTTTTTACAAAATGTGTCCTTAGTGTAAATTTGTCACTGAAGTGGCACACTTCAAATCTAAATACGGTATCTCAAGAGAAGCGTACTTACATTTTACTCCGAAAAGTAAAAACTGCGTCGGATGTCTACATCGGCATCGTTGCGAGGATTATAAAGGATCTACCCCAACCGCATTTTTTATTTATCTTTTTAATACAAAAGGCGTAGGCTTGGATTGCTACAAGTTCGTCGGAAGGAATAACTCAAACCCCAGAGAGAGATCAAAAAAACGTTTGTTGTTACAAGTTTGGAGCAGGAAACAAAAAGTGTCATGATGACGTTACAGCGCGTTACTTCAATGTATCAGCATTGCGGCATTTTATAATAGATTCTCTGGTTGTAAAAACAAATGGCAGTGTAATATTAATGTTTTGTTTTGTTTGGCGTGGAGGGTGCTTGCTACCGCGTGAGGGGGCCGAGCGTGGCACCGGCACGCCAGCGGGCCCCAGCAATTACCTCGGGGATATAGCGAATTACTCTCTGATGGAGACATTTCCGAGACTCGGGGTCCTCTTTAACACACCGCCGTATACGTCGTAACTTCTCGTAACTCAACATTTACTAGCATAATCTAGTTGAAATGTAAGACCGCGCCGTATCGACTGAACTGCCGATACTTGCTTGTTATTTACTGCAGACCATGCAGAGCTTACCTCTATCTTATTTATTACTAGAGCAAGTTTCCATTCCAGATACGTTTCTGTTCGAAAGCAATCGTAAAATAGAAATATCATTTGAAACAAACACAAATATGTTGTACCTACAACCAGGCTCAAGAAAATAGGTGGCTCGTTCAGGTGCCAATGTATACGCTTTTACAATAAACTACCAAGCCTAGTTCAAGATCTAAGCCTTAATAAATTCAAATCTTTCACTAAACGTAAGTTGTGCCAGAAAGCCTTTTATACCGTTAAAGATTATATTGAGGACAAAAAGGCTTGGGATTGAGCTGCTTCCAATTTCTGCATTTTGAATGATTTTTTTTCTTTTTTATATACACATTGACATTGATGTTTTTTTTTTTTTTTAATCAATGACATTTGCTTACTTTGTAAAGTATTATATTATTTTTTCATTGTGAATGTGAAGACGATGTGGGTCATTTTACGTATATATATTTTTTTATTATTCTCTCTGTTCTGTTAGTTTTTTTTTCATGGTCTGGCAGTTTGAGTAATTTATGTGGCCTACCCAAATGTCCTTTCTTTGGTATTGTTCGTCGAATCGTTGAGCTCCTTAAGTCTTGAGTTGAGCTGCACGATTTTTGACAAATGCGTGCACTGACTGGACAGGTCCTCTCAATCTGTGTGGTTCTTTCCTCAAAAGACCACCTCAGACATCGATCTACATGGTCTTCATATAACCTGACCAAGATTATGTCTGGACTTTAAAAGAGACTGTGACCTCTGAGTTTGTTTCGGCCTTTCTTCTCAGAGTAGTCAGATAGGAAACGCCGACTTCATCTAGTTTAAAAAAAACATGATTGACGTGTAAAAGTGTTTGTACCAAAGTACATAAAAAAAAAAAAATATCATTTCATTTGTCTCGATAGTTGGGTCGCTCTTTGAATTTACTAATGTTATGTCCAGCTGTTCAATGAAATTTGATTCAGTTAGTTAATGGGGCGCGTGTAATAGGTGCATTGTGAGGTTCGTGTCAATCTGTTCAGTTACTGCCTGCACCTTTTGTGAGAAATGGTTTTTTTGATGGGTTTCGCTGGGCACGGGTGGCGCGGGCGCCGAACAACGTGCGCCCGCGACGGCTGGGACGCAGTTGCTGCGATTTTAAGCAGGTGCCTGCAGTCGCACGTGTCTGCCGATACAGTTTTGAATGCGTGGAAGTATCTTTATTTGCTAGTGTGTGCGTAACTGTAGGATGTAACAGGAGATTTGAAAAAGCTCAATCAAGGCGAGCTTTTGTGGAATATGAATGTGAACTTTTGTGTGCCATACATACAGAGTTTAGATTTTACACAGTTATTATATTATAGGACTGCATAAAATGATTACAATGAACGCACTTAATCAAACTAGCCTACAAACACTACCGGTAGTAGCTAGTAGCGCGCATTAAAAGCTCTCGAGAGTGGCCTGCTCGCGGCTCAGTCCGATAACACAAAGGAGTGAATTATTTCAAACACCGATTTCAAGTACATCATCCATGTATCATGTGCGCTGCAAATGTGGCGCCTGGAGCGTCGGCGGCGGTGGCGTCGGTCGGCGTCTGCGCAGGGACATGACGTCACCGACTCCAGAACACTCGTGACCCCATACAAAGAACGTTGTTGAAGTGAATGCGTGCGAACATAATCTGGTACATGGATTGAAAAGAATTTTGCTTGTTCTTAACAATAAATCCTGGGATATATCCCGTATAGCGTTTGTCAGAGGTTAAGACTGCTCATTAACTGCTCGCCACAAAGTAGGTAATTACTTGTGTTAGTATAAACTTAAAAATCAAGATTTTTTACTATCCCACTTATGGATAACAACGAGCATGACTCAACCAAAATTAACCGATTTCCTTTCCTCGTAACAAGTATACCTAGACAGATCTGATTTACAGCTGTCAGTTACAATTTGCTAACGAGTGTAAAACATGTCAGGGCTTTAGATAAAGATCACGGCCCAGTCGTATTATTGAATGCAAATTGCAAACACAAACGACAAGTATCGTATTGGAGATAGATTGAATAGAAACTAATTATTTACTCACGTATTGTCCTGTCAGCGACATCGGTCCGTGTTGGTTTGGTAAATAGAGAAAATCCCTTTAGTTTAGTTTGAATTGACTTGCCTAGAATCATAAATAAAACGGTAGGAAAGCTATGAAAGCGGAGTCTACAATCGAGCACAATCTACGTGTATATTATTATTAGGAGTTGAGGTTAGTTAACTGTAAGAGAATATAATAATAGGGCTTCATGATAACAGGAACAAAAATATAAGTCGCGTAGGTAGGTATCTGTATCGTTGAATGGGCTGGCGTTCCTCTCATCCATTGTCCGTGGGCTAACGAAGGGCGAGCCCCACTGGGCACCGGGCAGGTAAGGGCTGGCCGGCACAACCCGGTCCCGTCGTAAATATCCGCCGGCATGCGTCCTGGGAGCTCGCACTATCAACAATGGCCTGTCATTTCACGCGCTAGTGTTAAACGTTTTCTAGTTTCGTTGTTCGCCTGAAGCTATTTGTTCTTGTTAGTCTATGGGAAAATATCGCCTTGTCTAAACAACGACATGGTAGGACAAAGACATCTTAGTAACGACACCTTGAGAATCGGTGTATAATATTACTAGTAACGATATTAATATTAAAATGTAAGTATGTTGTTCACAGAAGGAAGGAGTGGGTCAGGCTCACGCGTTTCGTAGCAAGTCGTTCAGGAAGCCACGACCATGTCACTGGTGCCATCAGCCGGTGCACAACACAGGATCCTGTTGCAGAGGTATTCATCTCTAATAACTACCTATTTTATACTACTAGAAGTCCTACATGACATGACTCATGAGTTGCACTTGAAATATTCGAAAGTTTTATCTTGACCACGGATATCTATGATCTTGACCGATTTGTCTATTCGCAGAAACTTGACTTGCGATTCTAAAAATCGACAGGCTTGACATTCAAAGGTCATTGACGACCCGTGTGTTGACGACAGAATCAGTGGTTCAAGCAGTATTGTATTGGAGGCTAAAATGTCACGCTCAAAATTCAATTGCTTGTCGAAGTTTGTACTAAGTAGAGGATTTGTGAAATGTTAGGTGGGTGTTTGTTATATCTGCAAATATCACGGGAAAGGCTCCCAGCGTAGCATTTTTGCGAAACGATTTCTGTATACGAAATGTTTGTTCTGTTCACGCTTGGAGCACAATCGACAATTACTGTACCTAAATATACTAAGGCTAACTGTTCATGCATGCAGGAGAGGCCATTTTAGCTTTCAATAAGTTTGATTTTTTCAATCTATCTGTAATGAATAAGAGGTGACACAAACAATCTAAACCACCTTATGTGCATTGAGGTATTACATATTGCAGCTTCATTGTAAAAGATAAAGCATTTAAGTAGGTAGGTAGTACCTACTGTAACCGTAGGTACCTATACCGTATCATGAAATTCAGACGGCGGAAAGTACAGTTTAGCCTGCAATTTCCATCCAATTTAGGTACAAAACGTATCCAACTGAAAAGTAAGCCGCTACAGCCTACAGCTGTTGCAGGAAAAATTACCATTGTTTTTAGGAACGTAGATGAAGAATAAATTATGTAAGATCTAATAAATGATCTAATAAAGAGATCTTTTAAAAATAAATTATTCCGTTACGTCATAAGTCTGCGAGAAGACAACATTGAGACAAGACAATGTAAATGGATTCTTAATTTTAACCTTGAATTTAATATAAATTTTTATGTAAATGAATAATATAGGTACCTATCTAAGTAAGTACCTACAAAAAGTATTACAAAACATTATGTTAATTGAGCCCTGTTTGTTTCAGTGTGCAAATATGTCTGCCACAAGGCGTGCGAGACCAAGGTATGTACCTAATATTATGTACCTATAGCAACATATGCGGTTGCTTACCTGAAAATGGCGGACGTAACGTGCATGCAATTAGAATTATCTCTAGAACAACTGTGATCGGTGCCAAGGCTCTTAGGAATATAATAATCCACGTATAAATGCAGGCGTAGGGACTTTACATACTAAGTAGAGTCCCGCCATATCCTTTATCCTTACCGATCTACCTCCTTACGTGTAGAAGAAAATGAGGTTTTAAATTTTCAGAACGTAATCAAAGATTTATTTATTTCAATTTGGTACATTTCTATAAGAACCAAGTTACGCAGTCATTTTATTTGACACGCTATCATTTCAAAGTTTTTATTGTTTAAAATGTATAGTGGCGCCCTCTAGTAACGTTGGGATGTTCCATTATTATGAGCACTGCGCATAGTCGCATGCGCAGAGCGATAATGTTCATTCGAAGATGAAATTTTATATTGCTGCCGAAAGGTGGCGCTCGGGTAGAATATTGCGCGTATTTTGTGATATTTATCTAAATATTTTCAAATGACATTTGGAAAACAAAACAACAAAACAAACTTGTAAAAAATATTGATATTTAAATCTCATGCAATGAGGCTATCGTATTATTTAATTTAGGTATATGATTGCTTATGGAATTCGAGCAATCTCTATAAGCGCAAGCGCAGCTATTATAATCTTGGTGATATCATTGATGTTCGTGACCCGTCGGTCTGGGCATTCCGTGGGCTTATCCAAACTTACTTACTTATTCATATGCTAGATAATAGTCCGGTTTGTTTCTTTGCCTGTCCATGTTTAGCGAGCAATGAGCATTTGATGGCAATCAGCTGGTCGACGCCGGTCACGCTTCCATTGTTCCATGTCTCTCCGAAATTGGCCGCTCAGCAAACAATGTACCAACACCGTTATAATAACGTGATGTTGGAAACTGTCAATATGTAACGAGGAGCCAGGTACCTAATTGGTTAAGTAGGTAAATATTTTACCAAGCTTCCTACTATAATCGCTTATTGGATCGCATCCATTTATCTTCTTTGACATACCTATATATTATAATACATATTTAGAACTAGTTCTTGCCCGCGGCTTCGCCCGCGTTGAGATCGGAAATTATCCCATGGAAACGTATTACCGGGATAAAAGTATCCTATGTGTTAATCCAGGTTATAATAAACTATCTATGTGCCAAATTTCATCCAAATCATATTAAAAGCATAATACATTGAAATACTATCGTGAATTCATGCAAGCCTAGTAGGTACCTACTTACTTTTTGTTAGAATACCTACTGCTCAGAAAGTCGGGTCATATTTCACATGATTCGAAAGACACGTAGCGCAATCTAGCGTCCTAAAGAAATTGTGACCGTCGAAAGTGATTGTTCTTTTCCTCGGGAACAGTATTTTTTTTCTGGATGAAAGGTACCCTAAGTCCTTTTCTATACCTACCCCTGACAGCGTATATGCAAAAGTTCACGATAATCCACAGAAATCTAAATAAGTTGATTATCCGTGAAAAGGTAAAAAACAAACAAACTCACTTTCGCATTTAGGTAGGTACCTATATTATTAGTTGGAATGAAACTCGTAATTATTTAAATACTCAAATCATCAATATACAGGCTGTCCCAAAAGGTTACGTAGCTGGGAAGGGGGGTGATAGGGGTGGTCACAAGGGTCACCAGAAAAAAAAAGAAAAAACAATAGTTTTTTAAAAATGCCATTTATTTTTTTAATCTACCCAGAGGGGATTTATTTTTTATTTTTCTGGTGACCCTTGTGACCACCCCTATCACCCCCCTTCCCAGCTACGTAACCTTTTGGGACACCTGTATTGCTGTCTCATAAGTAATTATATTCTAATCTTCTAAATACGAAATATATCGTAGGTACCTACAACAATCAATATTTTTAGGTATTCTTGGTAATCGATCCATAATTCAATGAATCAATATTGTGTGTCCTTGCAGTCATAAGAAATTGGTTCTTGCAGTTTACAATGTGGCTTAAACACTATACACGGTTTAAAACCAGTCTACAAATCAAGATGACCTTGAAGTTGTTGTTGTTGCGAGATGCCTGCTACACGGTTTAAAACCAACATCTTCTTCTGCCACTGGTTTGCAACGCAGGCCTTTCTACCAAGGACGTTTAAAGGTCATACAAATTTGGTTTCAAACCACTGTCTACACTGTCTTAAACTTACGTTTGAAACCACAGTTTCAAACCGTGTATGTCGTGCTTTATGGTCAACTGTACCTAAACTTCCATAACTTTCGTGAATGCAGAAATTGCTTTTGTCAGAAGTGCACAGCAAACCAACATTTAAAATCTTGTTGTTTTTGTTTCAAAACTCCCTTGTTGTTGGTTCTTGTCAGAAACTGATACGCCATTGAACAAGACTGCATTGAGACGCCTAAAGAATAACAAACGGATACTAATCTTCTTATTTTTCTTACATTTAATTTGCTTTTATTTCAATGTGCAGATACAATTTTTCGTTTAATCTGACTTTGTAAACGTTGAAACGTCGTTTGGTCCCAAAACTTGTACCTACCTACCACGGCGGATATCTATGCTACCTACCTAATTACATACCAACCCTCGGTGTTTCTGCAAAAATTAAACATTAATTACAATGTAATGTGCACATTTATTCGTTTCTTTAATTACTTACGTTACATTTAGCAAGTCGTTTTCGGTTCATTCCGACTCTTTCTGAAACATGCTGAATACTGAAAATAAAACGATTTAATGAATATAAGTAGGTACTTAATTATCTGGGATGTTTAATTGTCTGTATTTAAATAGTTGTTTGCTCTTTGTCACGTTATTTCCTCTACGTCTACGGTAGACTATTATTAACAAAGTCCACTATCTACATATAAGACCGGCGTTGTTTTATCAATAGAAAATCATGCCTGCCATGTTCTCCCATAAATGTGAGGCAGGGCTATATGTAAAGAGGTACTTTACGCGCACATTTCGACAGTTATGTTTGTCCTATGTAATAGGGGGCAAGCCTATTGCCATCAACCGATCAAAATCCAGACTTCAAACTATTACTGAGAAATTACTGATGGAAAACCCAACCACACTTAGCCCGACCTGGGAATTGAACCCAGGACCTCATGTTCAGCAGTCGCGCTGCAACCACTCACTAGACCCACGAGGCAGTCATGTTTTATCAATATTAAACAAAATCATCCTAATTTTAAGTAAAATAGGTAACCACATACAATTTAACTTGTTTTGTGTTTTACTACGAGTAAAGTTAAACAGAATAGAAATGAGCTAATTTACAATTGTTTGGTGTAACGACACAAACTACGAACACGAACATGCTGAAAACTAAACTGGAAACATTTACAGCTAAACGGTTTCGACTTCTGAAAACTGAAATAGCATTATTTAGATCAGCAAAACGGATTGTGACTTTGCTGATTTTGTAGTAAAAAATAGTGCTATGCAAACTGCCGGTGTAGGCTGTAAAAATCGCAACGTGAAAATTTTGGGGAAGTGAGTTGTTATCACCTAATGCTAGGGAATGACACTATAGACAGCTTATTTCACCTAAGTTTTCAGGATGAGTTCAAGTAAATCCTTTCCTATCCTAAGGGGCATGTCTTCCCTACAATTACAGTGCCCCCCGGTCTACTCCTTGATATGCAATGGCCTCTGTAGCACCATGAAACATGATGGGACTAGTGCGAATCTTGGTGTTCATTCGATTAATCGAGTCTGGTCAAACTACGCTGGGATTGGTGCATTTCATTCATTCATTATTTGGTTGACGATATCGTTAAAGTCGTGGGAAACACCTGGACAAGTATGACAAACGAAAGCGGAGGCCTACAGCAGTGGGTGATTCCGGGCTGAAATGATGATGATGATTCTATTCGGAAAACTTACAGCTAATTTATACGGTGCTTTAAAACAATATGAAATTGAAGGCCATTTACAAGTTTCCACCGATAAACACTAAAAGTAAAAACGAAAAAAAAAAAAGATAAATTAGCAACATATTTTCAGGTCATAACTTTATAATAAGTAAGGTCTCTGTCTAATAAAGCACCATAGTGTATAAACAAGGTACAGGTACCTGGGAAGGTATGCCACGACACTGGGTGAAGCTGAGGCCCCGCGGCATCTATGCTCCGTGAATAGGAGACCTGTGATTATATCTTTACTTTGCCTCTCACGGGACAGACAACCTTACCTAAAGGCTACAACGGCAGGCTGGGAAAGTCGACTCTTTACGATTTAAATATACTGCCTCGTTGCTTTAGTGAACTCTAGTGGTTCCGCATACAACGTGGGGTTCGAACCCCGGGTCGGACAATATGTTTTTCGGTTTTTAATTAGGAAATTCTCAGTAGCAATCAACAGTCTGGCTGTTATTATTAGGCTCGCCCCATATTAAAAGATTCGGGCGTAACGTTACAGCCCTGCAAACCCCTTCGGGAAATACAGGGGCTTTTATTAGTTAAATAAATATTATTGAAAAATATAATATTATCAAGTACATATTCAACAAATCATTTATACAGTTTCCGTTCCAACGTGAATGATACGAACGTGAATGAACGTGAAAATACAAAATGTAATAGTAATTTTAACCTAAAATTTTCTTTTTTTTAATATAGGTACCTTGTTTATTCAAAATTGAAATATTTACTTATGTAACCTATTTAATTAAAAAACAAAAAAAAAAACAAAAAGAAAACATGTAAAATACAGTATTCAGCTGCATCCGGTTAGACTGGAAGCCGACCCCAACATAGTTGGGAAAAGGTTAGGCAGATGATGACCTATTTAATTATTAAAATAAAATACACTATCCCAACTTAACCAATACTATATTTTACCTACATTTTCTTGCTTACGTTACTGAAAAAAGAAAAGTCTTCGTAACTATAATATTAAATGCTAGTCGCACTGTACATTCAAGTACAAGCTGTAGGAAGCAACTGTGAAAACTTTAATTGTAACTTGGTAAGATATCGTAGAGCGCTGGCACGCGCGCCATGCGATACTACTGTAATTTGTTTCAGTTTTAATTAGGTACTATGTGACTTAGATTAAATAAAGGTTTGTTGGGGCCTGTACCTACTAAGAAAATACTTGGTATCTACTTATGTGGTATCTACTGCCGGCCGGGAGTATTTACATATTATAGTAAGGGTGTCATTGTACTTATCTTCATGAACCCCTTTTACTATTGGACAAGACATGAAATCGCGAAAAAAAATCTGCTATTTCCTACATTTTGACGAGTTACGCGAACATAAAAGTAGGGAACAGCTGATTTTTTTCGCGATTTCATGTTTGTTGTTTGTTCATAATGATAAGTACAAGTGGGGTGACTTGTACTTATCATTAAGAGTTTATCCATTAATTACGGGACACCCTGTATAAACCGGTATACTATTCATTGATAGTCTTATTCCACACATTGCTGGGTATAAGCCTCCTACTGTTTGTGCCATGCTGCCCTGGACTGTACCTCATCCAGGTCTTACCGGAGCTCCTTTGTGAGTGATTCACCCCAGTCTAGCTGTTGATCTGTTAACGCTTCTCCTATATCGTAAACCATTTAGTTAAGGCTCTGTTCCAACTACCATCATCACCATACCTACCATTCATCTTGCTCAATGTCAGTCATCATCAGGCATATAAAAAGTCATGTATTGACATGACAGACGCTTTTCAGTGGGAGGGCCGTAGGTAGTGTAGGTATGGCCGGCGGGGACACCTTCGAGGAGACCATCCAGCTTGCCGAGCTTGGGGTGGCAAAAGTCGTGGCGGCAATCCACGGGCTGGGTCTGGAGATAGCGCCTCAGAAAACTGAGGCGTTATGGTTCCATAAACTGCCGAGGAGCAGAGAGCCACCCAGCTCGTTGGTCCATGTCGGAGATGCGCAAGTCCGGGTGGGGCGATACATAAAGTATCTTGGCCTCACCCTGGACGGTCGGTGGGGCTTCGAAGAGCACTTCGAGCGCCTAGTTCCCCGGATCGAGAAGGCAGTGGGTGCTTTGCATAGACTGCTGCCCAATCTCGGGGGACCTCGGGAAGAAGTTCGCCGCCTCTATGCGGGTGTCGTGCGATCGATGGTCCTTTACGGGGCGCCTGTTTGGTCAGGTAGACTGTCAGGCGTCCGACGCTGCAGGAGTAAAGTCAATAGACTGCAGCGGAAAATGGCCATTCGTATCGCACGAGGATACCGAACGATATCCTATGAGGCGGCAACTCTCCTGGCGCGCTTTCCGCCGCTGGACATCCTGGCGGATATGGACGCGAAGGTCTACGACCAGATTCGCAATATCCGCCAAAGCGGGAATAGTGTGCCAGGAAGCGTATTTGTAAGGCTGAGGCGGCGGGAACGGTGACACGCGCTCGAGCGGTGGCGCGAGCGGCTACAGCAGCCGCAATATTCGCGCAAGCGCGTTGTCGAAGCCGTTCTGCCGCACTTCGAAGCCTGGCTGAAAAGAGGGGAGCGCATCTCCTTCAGGCTCACCCAGGTGCTCACCGGACATGGTTGCTTCGGTGAGTACCTGAACAGAATTGGGCGAGAAGCCACGGCAAATTGCCACCATTGCGGAGGCAGCCTAGATTCCGCACAACACACGCTCGAGGAATGCCCTGCGTGGGCCTCCGAGCGGCGGGTCATGGTTGCCAGGATCGGGCGAGACCTGTCTCTGCCGGCAGTAGTGACGGCTATGCTGGCAGAGACAGAGAATTGGAAGGTAGTAGCCTCCTTCTGTGAGACCGTGATGGCCAAGAAGGAGGCCGCCGAGCGGGATCGGGAGAGGGCTGATCCTGCTCGGAGAAGGAGGCGTCGGGGTGGCAACCGCCTTGGAGCCTAATACGCCGAAACCCGCTTACCAAGCAAGGTAGGTGGACCTTTGGGGTCGCGGGCGCAAAGCTCTGTCCGCCCACCAAGTGACCCCAGGGAAGACGGTGGCACAGTGATCGCGTGCTGCCGTGCATAGCGAGGCTCAGGGGAGGCCCCTTTACAGTCTCCTCAGGGATGTGCCTTTCAGGCGTTGCACGGGGGGGTTCCGGAATTGGTCTTTTAAGAGGAACCGGAACCACCCCTATGTGCTGATGGTGATCACCGGGGTGGTTTTAGTGAGGTAAAAATCCCACACTCCCGACCTCCCTCCCCGGAGGTCTGGGTGCCTTTTGAAGGTTTCCCCCCGACAAAAAAAAAAAAAAAAAAGGTAGTGTAGGTACACTTTAAAAGGGTAAAAGCAGATCCTTTGTGTATTTTTTCCTAATGTGACGAGTTTATGTCACACATGTCATGAACATATAAAAAATGATTAAAACATCTCGATAAAAAAACCTTGAAGCAAAACGACCTTTCGGTCGAAGTGAATATTATCTACTTTTAGAGACATTTTCTTTTGGCAAGCTGTTAAATAAAATCTAGTACTTACTTATGTATATATAATTATATATGTTTAAATAAATATCTATAACTATCTTAAAATACCTACTTAATAAAATAGATAACATGCACTTAAAGCAGTTCGTGATCGTGATCATTCATTTCTGAGAATAACCACAGGTATATCATAGTTTTATCAGTGAGATTTACCGATCATCTACAAATGTAGGAAAATAGTGGTCCTGAATAATTATCAGGTTTATTTATAAACGTTACGTAAACTTAAGTATTGATTAACGATGCCTGCTTAACCAAACATGTTTTATTCACGTTTAAATGCCTCTTAACCTTAAGAGAGGTTTTTTTTAAATAAATAAAAAAATATTTCAGACCATTTTTAAAGTGTCCTTTTACTAAGTGTTTTTTTGCAGTAAGTATTATTGTGAAACCTCAATCCCAATTTTAATTTCTTGTTGACCTTTTCTTCTCTATAAATTCTGTCTCCGACTGCGTTCCATTATTTTAATCAAAATGGAACACAAAATAAAGTATCCAGTATTTTCAAGAATTCTCATTTCTGAACGTGAGTACTTTGTGAAAACAGAACAATATGTATTTGTGAAGTCGGGTGTTTTCTCGTGGTATCGCAAATCTGCAATGCTAATGTATCGTGCCCGTGTACCGGTATCAATGGTTATTTATATACCTACCGGCCCAATGTTCGGTTAAACCTTGAAATTGAATGAAGTTTCCTTAAACTTTAAGGTTTTATTTAAAACTTGTTTCGTAGATCCTTAAAGCATGTTGTTATGTGAAGGTCAAGATGTTAGACATTTATGTCAAGTTTAACGTGGATTATTTAGTAAGAGAAAATGATATTTATTTAACAAAGTATGCGTGATTGTTCTTGCCACGTCTTCCTGTGCTGGCTCTTCTCCTTAAGTTTTATTATTTTTAACTGCTCACCTGGGATGGCGTATTGTGAGTACTTGAAATGAAGAGTAGGTAGGCTGGCTAGGAACCTGCCACCTAGAACTGGCTAGGAACCTGAAGGAATTCTTCAGTAGCCGGAATTGTGCTTAGCCCAGTTTTTTATAGTTTCTCGTTTAACCATTTCTACTGTTGCCATAAAATATGGAATTATAATATAACTATAAAAATAAATCTATGTAGCAATAAAATCTTTATTCACTTAGCATTCAACATAACCTGCTATTAAAAAAATCAATATGTAAAGAAATTGTCGAACATTCTGTACTGCTAATTACCGAAACACAGAGATCACTTGAAAACCCGTTACTTGTGCTTTTTAAATGTAAATTGAATCGTAAAATGCTCGTAAATTTTACTGCACAACGTAGGAGTGTACACGCGAGCGGAATCTCGGACACAACACAAGATTCATACGTCCGAGTAAATTGTCTTGTGACAATAGGCACCATATAAAATAAGATTTAATGTAACGTATTGTTGTAGGTAAATAAAAATATAATAAAGTCCCCATCGGCGTTGAGTCTGGGTATAATATAAACTGAAAAGCTTGAAATATGACTGAAATAAGTTACAAAGACACGCCGATTCGTTGGTGCGGCGGCGCGACTGTGCATCCGTATCAGGCACGATCAGCCATAACCGTTTCATTTTACACCCGTGTCGATGTCGACTGTTGTTTGAGGGTTCTCGACACTCACAGGAACACTGATTCCATGTGCGATACATTTTAATGGGCATGATACCAGCTGTGGTATTCGTAAGTTTGGGTATTGGATTTTTGGAAACAGCGGGTTTTTAACTCGGTGATGTCTTATAATAAAATTGTTGAAATATAAAATAATCTTATAGTATATAAGTAAGTTTTAGTGCTTTTATTTAAAAGCACTGGTAGCCCAGTGATAACGGCTCTGAATTACGAGTTGTAGGTCGTAGGTTCCAACTGTTTCAACCCAGGCAGGTGCTTTACTTTGTGTGAATAATTTCATCACCACCACTGCTCTCAAAACTTTGAAGGAAAACATCGTGAGGAAACCGACATGTCCTAGAACCAAAAATTCGAAGATATGTGATGTCTACCAACCCGCACTGGGCCCGCGTGGTGGATTATACAGCCCACACCCTCTCACAGAGAGAAGGCCTGTGTCCCAGCAGTGGGAACATGATAGGCTGATTATAAGGCTTTTATTTACACGGAATCATTCTTTTGCAGAATAGGTACGTTGTTATTGTACAAAAGCTCAGTCCTTTAATAATCCTTTAATTTACAGTTCAAATCATATAATTTATTATGGACTAGGTAAATACCGATTCGTGATATCGTAATTAAGTATATCGTTCACTCTTGTTTAAATTGTTTTAACATTTTAATTAAAGTGGGCCTGGCTCGGTTTTCTTCGAGATAATCAAGCTTTCAAGCACGATCACGAAAGTGGCAGAAATGTATACCTATTTTTATTTAAAATAGTAATAAAAATAGTAATATATAGTATTAATATATAGTAATAAAAAAAAACTTAATTAACAAACTTATTTAGTTTGTTAATTAAGTTTTTTTTTAGCACCACTGGGTGTGAAGTAGCTGTAATTGCTGCTAATCCGGGCTTGATAAATGGACATTCGATAAAGATTTAAATATAAGTAGATTACTTTCCTCGATACGACCTCTCCCAGGGGTTTGAAAACTTTGTACTAAATAAAAATTACCTCTCTCAAAACAAAGTGTTATTCATTAAGATAAGGATGAGTATTTCTTTCTTTCAGTTCCATAATAGGTTTCTTTATTTTTAAGCACAAAGCTCTCACATTGTTCTTTCAAGATAGTGTCCTTATACGTACTTATGTGATTATTTATTATGCCAAGTTCTTAACAAAATAATTATTTATCACATTGACTTTTGTGTCATAAACAACAAGGTGTTCATATTTCAGAAAGACGTTGGGGTACAACAAGGGTGTCATTGTGCGGTGCCGTTAACTCGGTGTCAACGTTCTGCGCACGCGTGTCGTGTGACGTCCCCACGGGCAGCGCTCATTGAGACACTTGTGCAAACAAACTTGTTTTGGCATTATAGCTAATATTTCATGCTCCACAATCACCAGCAGACCATCGACTGCGGGTTGTGGAACGACATTCGATGAAAGATATGGGCACTTGGATTGATTGAGTCCTTCCGGTAATAAACACGTTTTTGATTTGACAATTATATTTTTTAAACTATTGGAGCACGTATAGTGCTTGAAATGTAGACAATGAAGAATGGACACGTGTGACGCGAGCTTTTGCGTTGCGACGTGTACATGGCATGAGTGAAATGCGCGGGTGCGCGGGCGCAGCATGCAAATGAACAATGTTCACTGCTTACTCACATTACTGGGAAAACTTGAGGTCGGACGCTTTAGTAAGAGTGTTGTTATCGTTACCTACATAACTACTTACATACTTACAAGTATCTTGTACACATACCCTTTTGTATTAGTCATGTTAGATGTATACCTACATTACCTACCTACGTGTTTAAATAGGCTTTCAGGAACTGTAAAGATGGCCAAACAGAGATGGTCTACCCAAATCATATTTAAAAATCACGAGTACATTCATGAATAACTTTAACTTAGGTCTGGCCATTTCCGTTATCTTATTGCGACTGGAGCTTTAAGCGCCTGAGCGCTCGTGTAAATCAAATTGCAAGTTACGATCGACTGCTGTTGATAATCGTAAAGAAAGCAGTGTGAATGACAGTGTGTTGGTGCGACATACAGGATATTATCTCCCGTAATAGGTAGGTGGAGGTGGCGTGGAAGCTGGTGGTTGCGGCGGCCGCGGGCGCGGGCGAGTCAGGTGCAACGCACGCGGTGCGCGCGCAGGCGACGCCACCAGTGCCACCGCGCGCGTCGACTGGCCCACGCGCACGCCAAATCTGCGTTTCGCGATACACATTCGCACAAATGCAAACAGCTTCCCATTTTCAAACAAAATCCTTTTATAGTCGCAAAGCTCGGTCGCTCTATAAATAACGCCAACCGGTGGGCCGATGTGCTCTAGCGTGTTCGCGAAATCTGTGCAAATGTTCCTATGTTATAAACTTGAAATATTGGACTATTTTAACAACTCTCAACCGAATAAGGAGAGGTGAACGCTAGGCGTGCGTCTTGGGTGATTTCCATAAATATTGAATCAATATTGTATAACAGTATACTTTGTAAAGTGTGCGTAAGCAGAAGAGTAAACATTTCATCATTATGTTAAGATTTGTATTTACGTAGCTTTCTTATTGAAATCTTTTAGTGGAAAAGCTTTTAATCCATGTTTACGAAGCAATGAAAATAAGGCTTTCTCAAAAGTAACCTTGAAATAGCTTGTTCTACGGGGTTTTGTAACTAATCCTTGTAACGTAGATAATTATTATCAACCAAAATGTACTTATTTAAAGTTATCTATATTAGCAGTTACCGCAGCGAAATAAATGTTATCTTCCGGATTTACAAAATCATTCAAAGAATACGAGAGTTATATTTAGCCTTATCTATTGGCAACAGAGTCAGTCTGACTGAAGAGTTTCTCAGATTTTTCCATACATAAATATGCAATCGCTGAATTCAATCGTTCAAGGTGAAAGTAATTGTTTTTTTGTTATCACCCGAAAATAGTGGATATTGCCGCGAATGACGATCGTATGCGGCGATAACAATGTTGTGTTTCAGTTTTATCGATAAAAGTGACTCCTTGAGTCACGTAGCCATTGCTCCATTGCCATTGCACACATGTGTTGTGAGCGACTGTAGCTCTGTTAGCCGACTGATTAGCGTCCCTATTAGTAAATATACGACCTTATATAACCCGGCTGATTAAATATCATATTCTAATTTCTCAGAAGTGTATATGTCCGCGGAGTAGTCGTGAAGTGCTCTACTTCGTCGCAAGAGCCGGTTTTAATTGTGTCAAGTGTTTATTAAGATGAAGTCGGCGATTTAATCGGTCACTTGGAACAATGTGTGTATCGTGGTAATTGTAGCTAACTGTGTAGTAAACAGAAGATTGTCAACTCCATAAAAATTAAGAACGGGACTGTGACTGTCCGACTCCGCGCGTGCAAAGAGTGTAGTCAGTGAATTTAACGAACTTTTTTGTGTTTAGTTCAAGTTGGAAATTGCATGAAAGTTAAAAATGTATAATTACAACGGAAGATTGGACAGCAGATTGGACTCCAGTAGTACATCTACGTCATCGGGTAGTTCTGATCTACGGGTAAGTTTAAACATTGCGACATTATTTTCTGCTCTCTGCTTTCCGGATATATTTATGATTTTGGTGTCACATTTGCAATTACCTTGACAAATGGTGATTTCAATGCAACGTTATAGCAGGAGCATTGATTGTTCGTTGTAGCTGCGGTCTACAGGTCAAAGATTGCATACAATGATAGGTTTGCGGGCACTGGGCAGGCGCACGTTACCGGCTCGCCGCCATGTCGCCCGAGCCGCCTGCGCAACTTGACGACCTCTGCTCAATGCACTAACCAACCCATTGAATAGCTAGTTCGAAGGAACAAACAAAACCCTAAGAATTTCAGAAGACTAGGACCCATTTTATTCGAAGGAACAAACCTGAGAATTTCAGAATCATGTTAGTTAGACTGATCCAATTTAAATAATCTGTCAGATTAATAATTTTATCACCAACCGTTGATAACGAATGCAATTTTATTCATCTTGTGTGTTGACATGTGATGCAACGTGGTTTTGCTCGCGCTATTCTGGTCTGCTGTCAGGGAGTACTTCCTAGCTGATCCTTGTTTATTTACTTCTTTCCCTCAAGTCATAAGGTACTGCATCCTGTCGGAGTTTCTTCCTCCTATCGTCTCACCCACTTTAGAGCCACTTACCTCAATCGCAACTATGTAATTATGCACAAAATGGAAAATTATGCTTGTGATAAACATTGCACACAGCGGGAATGCGCCGGCGCAGCCGTGGTGCTCGCCCGCGGGCGGCGGCGGCGGGCGGCGGCGACTCCACGGTGCAATACCAGCTAAACGCACATTATCTGTCTATTTACCGTTGCACTAATAATGGGGCTCAAGTAACAATTTCAAAATAATTAATTAATAGCTTTCAAAAGATCAAGCATGCAGATAAAGTTGTACTTGTGTCTACGTACCGTAGAGGTTGAATAATAACTGTCTCGTTATGGTAGAGTTCGTTATACAGCCTATTTGCCATGCCCATAACCATAAGAGATTTGGTTGTTATTTCCTAATTTGGAGGGTAGGGTAATATTTATGAGACCGGTGTTTGCAATGTCTACTTAACTACTTAGTTATAATATATTTTGACGTGAATATACCTAAATCTCCTGACCCCACCGGATGTACATCAGTTTCAAACCATTAATTCTTGCTTGCCAAATCGGTGGCCATCAATTGGCAAGTAATCGACTTGTTTTGACTAAACTGCCATTTCCTTCTGCCTCTTTAGATTACGGGGGTCACAGACCTGACAATCCGACATTGGGTTTAATTTCCAGGTTGGGCCTTGTTATTAGATTTCTCTCGATTTGCTTTATTTTATTGCTCGTTTTCCTGTGTGGGGAAAGGTTTGCAGAGACTTGGACAAATTGCAAAACTATTGCCCTATTATAATAACATCCGTGAAATGTGAGTAAACACCTTAACTTCCTTTATCGAACCTTGTATGCATGACACGTATTTATTCATTGAATTTTATACAAGAAACTGCAGTAGGTACATTTGCAGTACCACAGTACCTACACATGTACCCCCTTACTAATAAACGTATTAGATGTATCAGACGAATAGATTCACACGGATTTCTCTCTTTCAGTCGTCAATAATTTGACTTTAGAAAGAAGAAGACGTTGTGTATACAACGTTTATTATTAAAGGGGTTAATGTTCAAGTACTTACTAGTTAGTAGGTACTTGCCGAGTCGTAGCGAGTGTTTCATATAACACCTTTTCCTATTTGCCTAGAATGTAGATTGACACCGCGTAGGAATGTCGTTACGGCGGTTTTACGTAATCGTTCCCGGGAAAATCAGCGCGCGTTCCGACTCGTCGACGACTTTTCTCCGACTTAGCTCGAATCCACTTGTGATCGACAACGAACTATTACGGAAAGTAGGAACTAATTTTACATATAAATTGATTTTTAGGTCTGTAGTTCTTAGTAAAGGATTGGCCAGTAATCTTCATCTGGGTTTGAAGTCATGTCGAAGTCAGTAGGACTGCTTCAAGGTTAGCTCCGATCCTCCTTATCCTGCTCAGGCATAATAAAACTTACGATCCGTTTGTTATTGATCGTTCATTGTCATTAATTGAGTGGCCTATTAATGTAGTAGGTAGTGGATGAATTCGGGTAAATATTAGGAAGAATATATCGAAACGACAAAATATCAGCATGTAGTTTCTTCTTCTAAGGTAATGCTACTGAAAAAGTAATCAGCTACGTTTCATTGTAATACTACAATACAAATGTATCTACCGGACTGATGTTTGATGCTGCATCCACTACAACGTGTGCAACTGTATCCAGTGTGGATAGGCCATTACAAATTTCAACATTCTGCAAACGATACGCAAAAATTACAAAAATGCTTGTCATGATTCCGTCATTAATAATATAATATTCCAATAAATAATATCTAAATTCAACATCTCTTTCTTGACAGCTAAAGCCTTAAGCACTACCCACGTTCTTAAAGTTAATACCTCTTTTAACTTTTCTTTACTCTCTAAAGATAAAATCCGTGACACTACATAAGTGGTACCCTAGTAAAGTATGTTAATTTTAAAAGGTCTTTGTTCAATAGGTCATCTTGAAGGCTGACCCCGGTTCGGCCCTTGACAATTGTAGCGTCTCCGACAATTCGATTCCCAATATCGGACATATCTTCGGAATGAACGTATTAAAAGTTGAGTGGGGGTCGTTAACGTCTTTCATTTCATACAAAAAGAACCTTTGAAAACGGAAAAACTCCTTCTTGTAATGAGGATTTATTCTTAATGAATATGAACCAGCCTTACATCATAGAAAATCATATTGGCTAAAAGTTTCAAGAATTGCACGATACATTATCAATATAATTACTGTTTGGTTTATCTGTAGTTACTTCGAAATATCCAAGTATTCCGATTCATCCATAATAACGTGAATTTATAAAGCTTTTATCCCCTAAGAAGATTCAACTTTTCTTTTAGATTGGCGACGAAATCATCCCCCTTAAATCCGAGTGAGAATCTCGTCAGCCTACTTACGGCACAGTTATTAGGTCGTCGGCAGTTCGGCACGCGGCTGTATTGAGGGTGTGGTGGATCTAATACCTCTTCCGGTAGGTCGGTCGATACTTTAAATGTCACCCAGTTTCCGGGTACATTGCCTTCTACCCGGAGAAGATTAAATACGATGAGGACCGGTCTGAGCGACACGGAGCAATGCTAATGTTGTTAGCTCCAGTTTGCAGCTTGCGACTAGAAATATTTATATCCATTAATATTGTCAAGAAAGTATGGGAATTCGTTGTATTACAGTTACGATTAATTTTCTTACCCGACTATTTAATTTCCATGATTTTCCTGCTAAAAGTTTGAAATAAAATTTCAACCGTTACATAATGTATTGACCCCATTTCAACTAAACACTCAATAGCTTTAAACAACATGTTTTACGTCTACGATCATCCCCCGATGTGCTAATGTCAAACTTGATGCGTATAATGTAAATGCCGTGAATGTTGTCGTGTGGAAATGCGGGAGTTTTATCTCCAGCACTAAGCATTCGATATTTACTTAATATTGTTAGACTCATATTTATTCAAATGAACACTATTATTATTTATGTATAGGAATTAATAAGAACTTAGTCAAGTAATGCACTGCTTTAAGTTTCTTCCAAGGGCTCTTATCCAATTTTGATAGGTGCAATGCAATGCAAGATTGTCAGCTATTTCCTTATGGCATTAATCTCTAGAAAGTTCTAACTGTGTGAGCTGTTAAACTGATCTGCTTTGTTTGTTCAGTTTATGCAAAGTTACTTTGTTTAGCTCCGTTAACCAACCGCAGTGCCACTAACATTTACCATAAAAACCGTTCCAAGCTGTTCTTAGGTGGCATCTCCGTTCAAACTCGCCGGTAACTCGTGTAATACATATGGACAATCTTTTATCGAGTCCATGTAATCATTCATGCCAAAAGAGTCTGGAACACTAACAATGCAAGGTCGTTTCGGTTGTTTGCGGAATTTTGCGAGCCGCGTCGAGAGAGGCAACATGAGAATTTAATACTGAGGTGCATTTTTGAAAAAGTAATACCTTGCAAGATACATATTTAACTCAAAAGCTCCTTTAGCAAAGATGAAAGTCTGGAGAAAGAGATACGGGACATATTTCCGAGATAAGTTGGTAAGATCGGTGGGACAGGCGTACTTATTTATATCTGCCGCTATAGTTTACGGCCGTCTGTGGTATTCGTTGATTGTGTTAGTCTGTTTGCATGATTGCGGGACCGTGTTTATGTACGGCGGTCGGTCGACCACACTAAATAGCGACATTGTTGTAGTTTTTGTGTGATGAAACTGTTTGTTATTGATGTTACCTTTAAATAACAAGCATTCCATCTTATAACTATTGGGTAATCAGTTATATTACATTAAAATAATGTAAAGAATGATACATCCAAGATCACAAGTGAAACTTTAGTTACGCGTTAGGTTAACTTATTATCGGCACAGTATATTGGAGTATTATTGTAGAGGCTGAAGAATAAAATAGAATACTCTAGATAATATACTCAATACTTTATTTATCTATTTGAATTCCACAATGTGTACTTAGGTAACTTAAATTTTTTAAATTATATGTGATCATTGTGGACCCTGTCGGGCACAGCCAAGTTAATATGAGGGCAGATACTTTGAAAACGTAGCTTATCAGTGCAGTCTCGTGAACTACATCTAATATTATTATATATATTTTTTTTTATTTATCTTTCTAACTACTAATACTTACTAAGATATGTTAGCATATTATTTTGTCGTATTATGCGTTTAAACTACCTATAATAGCATTTACAAATTAAAAAATGTTTTAGTTTTGTACTGTAATAACGTAGTGCGTTTAAGTATTATAGAATATCAGATTATATCTAGACTAAATTTAACTTGGCATTTCCTTAGATTGTGTTACAGCCATTGAATCATTCATTACTTCGGCTACCAAAAGTGTCGAGTCATTGTAAGAATAAGACCGTTTTTTTGTTACTGTTTCTTATAGTAAGTAGGTACTTCAGTAGATAGGTACCTACTTATTTTTCCAAGTTCTTCGACGAATCAAAGTCAAGACTAAAAAGTCGTTTTAGAAAACATTAAGTTAATAAGAAAGTCGGGCCATGTATAAAGCACTAGCTACTGCCCGCGACTTCGTCCGCATGAAATTTCACCCTCCCCCATTAACCCTCTTAGAAGAGGAAATTCGAAAAACCCTTTCTTAGTAGATACCTATTCTTCATAGAGAACACACCCTCCAAATTTCATGTCTCTAGGAGCAGCGGCTTAGACTGTGCGTTGATATATGTCAGTCAGGACTTCGAATTTTATTATTATATTTATATAGAAATTATTATATACAACTTGTATAATCTGTAATAATAAAGTAGGTAGGGTTTAATTAGATTAAGTTAAGTTTAAGTAAGGCATTGCTTTCTCCGTGCTCATTAAGTATACCAACAGTTGTTACTCGTTCCTCTTCAAATTAATGGTAAACATTCGTAAATCGTTTGTGAGTGAACAGATAAAATGTAAAACTTTATGTTGAGAAAACAAAAGAATTCTAGTTATTTTAAAAATGTTCACAGTCTGAATCTCAGTCTCAATCTGCCAAAAATACCTCTAATTTTCCTACATTTTTGACAAGTTTTTGACATTGATCGTCGCTGAGATGGAATTGCGACTTGATTTTGAACGCTTTTAATTACGGGAGTTGGCTTTCTGATCGTTCATTTATTACCTACCTTAGTATACCTACTTACCTATAACAATAAAAAATCAGTAACGTAACCTTCTGCGAAGCAGTCATGCTAGCGAAGGAGGTGGCGGGATGGCTGAGGGAGAGAGCCTCCCGTCCCAGCCGCCGCGGGAGACACTCCGGGCGTCGGGAGCCGCGTGACGACTCCCTGCCACCGTAGGCGCGAGCCTGCGGACGAAGAGTAAAGGGTAGCTCACCGTCCGATCAGGACCAGGCCGGTGACGGACGGCGCGTACGTGTTCCACGCGCGCCTCAAAGAGATGTCTGCATCAAATGAAGGGACCTGTTAGGGTCGAAGCCTGCCGGGTCAGCGGGATTGTCCGAAAGGGTTACCGCTGCCCCGGAACATAAAGGGCTAAGGAAGGAACACGGGTGGGTTTTAGTCAGTAAGAGTCTGACACTTCCTTCCGCTCCACCCAGAGCGGGAGGGGTCATTTGATGATTTCCCATCCTGAAAAAAAGAAGTACCTACCATTTACGTTACTTATTTTTTATTGTTGATTTTCTATTATTATTATGATCCTATTTTTTTAGGTAGGTACTTGTTCAAGTCTTTGAATTCTTGTTATTACACGTACCTACGTCTATTTTCTCATATTCATTAAGTTTAATTCTTGCTAAAATGAAATTATTTCAGCGTTTATAAATTAACAACTACCTTAGTGTTGTAGAGATTACATAAAGCATTAGCGTTTCCAAGAAAGGATGGCATAATATGACACAAACACTACCTACTTTATATTTTCAAATTATAAAACAATAAGGGGTCAGCTTATATAGAGCTGACAGTGCGCGTACCTACACTTAGGTACAATTGTAATACATTCACTTGATTTCATTTATTATTAATATGCAAATTGAAATTATACTAATATGCGTTTCATTTCGTCCCAGTATTATCCATTTATTAGAAAATATAATAGAATATTTTATTCTCTAGATTTCAGTTGTTCGTAAAGTAACGAAAGTGAAATCCATTCAATCTATTTTACTGTCGATACTTATCACTTTTATTTCCGAAGTGTCCACGTCGCTTTATATTCTAGACTTCATGTCATAATTATAACAGTGATTGGTACAAAAACATCAATGGGCCGCGTCGAATGACCCGGAACTACCAGTCAATCACACTGACCGTATGAATACCGACCAAACCCGTGCGAAATGAACATAAATATAAATTAGTGGCTAGTGACAAATATATCTTGACCGTTCGTGATGGCGCCACTTGCAAAGACACGTCGATAATATAATGTGTCAAATTCAGTACATTTAAAATGATAGTTCGTTTTTCCTCCGCGTGCCAATTATACTGGCCACTTTGGAGTATACGTTCGAAATTCGAATAGTTTGAATTAACCATCGCATGCCGTTTGCGTCCATTTGCTAATCGTCTTATGACGAGCACATTTTTTGCTCAATAGGTATTAGGTTTAAACCGTGATTCGACTAAAATGAAAAAATAAACTATAATCGATTTCTTGTTAGCAGTCATTGTAACGACTGTTAAGCACGTTGTAAATCGCATACTCAACGTTTTCTTATTTTCATAGAGCCTTGAAAAATTGTAGAAGCTTTTTCAGTGTTGGTGATTTAATTTTGCACTCATCAAGTTTCTCTAGGTGAGTAGACTACGTAGGCATTATACTATACTACATAGGCATGCTCCCAATTAATATCATTTCCTTAATTATTTTTAACGAAAATCGGGATACCTACTAGATAATCATTTTCTCGTCCGATTATATGCTCTTCGGTTTTTTCGGTAATTCGGTACTCATAACTAGAAAATAACCGTTTCCGGAAAATATTCATGACATGATAATTTAACTTAATTTTAAGAGCATGCTAATGCGAAAATAATTCCAACACAGTTATGTAATCACTCAAAGATGGGCACAAGACTATGTAGATTATTACATGTAATCTACACATGTACCTACTCAATTTTATGAGGTTCATGATCATGAAACATTAGGCTATGCACCAGAGCGGCGCAAAATTTAGTAAATAGTGTAACAACGCAAATGACAATAGAATTACATACTATTTCGTAAAATATGTATAACAATTCCCATGACTAAAGTTTACGGCGTTCATAATGTAGAATTGTATAGTTTGTGGGCGTAATGACCCGAAGAAAGAGATCAGTTCAATTCGAGTTGGATGATGCTGTAAGTCAGGTATTATTTATTGCCTGGAGACTCTTGAATCTCGAATGACAAAGTGGGATTCAGAGCGAGAATTTTCGTATTTTATTTTCACCCAAATATTTTGGTCAGTCCCTTCACAATTTATCGCGTATCAAGTGAACGTAAGAAAGTTGGCCTCCGACTGTATTCCGTTACGAATTGCACCTTAATTTGCTGAGACAGCCGATGTCATCTCTTCGAATTGAGACGTTCACGTCGGTCACTGCACGCAAACAACTTAAACACTTATTTAATCTCATGCATTTCCCTTTAAATTGTGCCTTAAATTATACTTAACGTCGCGGCTCACCTTATAAGGAAGACTTTAACGTAATTTGAAGTGTCGCAACAGAAATGCAAAGCAATTGAAAACATATCATAAAAATGAGAAATTATGTAAACTGAGCGGTTATGAAACGGGAATACGAGTTTTATTCTTATGGAAACATAATTTCAGCTTATACGTAACTAATACAAAAAAATAAATTAATTTGAATTAGATTGCCAACATACAAGTTAATTAATTTCGTTCTCATGCCAAACCTGTTGATGAAGGTCCGACATTTCTACAGCCAAAAAACAATATTTTCAGGTAAATTCACAAGAGAGTCGGTAAACATGTTTCGAAATTGGTTTGTCGGAAGAGCGCGCGAGTGGCCGGCCGTACCCCTGAGACAGGACCACCGAGCCTCGTAATTAATAACAGCATGCTTACAAATTGCAGCTTCACTGACACAAGCCGGTAATAGGACACCCTCGCACGTTGCCCACGGGTGAACACTCCAAATTATAGCCTGCTATTAATACCGATTGCGTGACTGATGTTATTTTGTTTTTGATAATACATTTTCAAAAAACTTTTTCACTTTATTTTTATGCACAAAATGTTCTTGATCTCTTAAATGTTTTCGAATACCTACCGAAGTTATCTTATATCTTGAAAATACGCAGTAAATTTGCTGAACGGATTGATGTACGAAGGTATACGTTACATAAAGTCACATCAAAGGTAACTCTGATCCCTTTCCCTTTACAAACCGCAGTCTTATTGATGGCAACTCTTTGATTCGTCATTCGTCGATAGGCGTCTAATTTTGAATGGCCGATGTGTAACCACAGAACATCTGAGAACTTCAAATGAAAATAAACTGTATTATAGCATTTATAGCTTCGCCATTTCCTGATCGACCTAATAAACATAGGTAAGTGAGGTTCTGGAGTCGATCAAGCAACACAAACCGGGTCGAACGACTCCTCCGGGACGGGAGTGCTTCTAAGGTTTATTTTTACAGCAATGCGGCATGTGAAGTGGTTAACATACGGCATAGGACTGCATCTTACACGCTGCCAGTTTATTATGTTCTTTGTCAGAACGGAGATGTTCAGCCAGATAACTTTCGCCTTTATTGACTAATAGTATAGTCTACACACTTTCATAACAATCGTGTCCTAATTAAATCGATATAGAACATCCTTTCTATAACATTTCATTCACACCAACTTTCCTAACGAATCGCTTCATATGGTTGGCTAGTTTATTTACCTATGTTACGGTACAACATGGGTTTGTTAATTTCACACGTAACAACGTAGAACAATGCCAGGTAACGAATACAGTCGTCCATTGTAAGAGAATCTCATTAAGTAGTTGTCTGAGTGAAAAATCTCCGAGTGTGGTGACCGATGGCCGGTTATAAGTAACGCAGACCTGTGTCCTCCTTCCTCGTTATTTACCGCATATGTGATGAATTTCCTAAGCTAATGGAAAGTAATGGCGATGGGCTCGCCGACCGACGCTGGCTCGAGGAAATTAACCTTATCGCAACTAGAGAAAGGGTCAAAAGCTATTTTAAAGTCCGGAAGCGTTCATATCGAGAACGGAGTGGGCCGTTTACTTTAAATGCTGAGATTAAATTCAATTAGCAAAGTTGTTGTTGTAATGGTAAATAATAAATATCTGGTTATGTAACGGTGATAAGCATGTGAAATAACTGTAAGTTCTAAGAATCGATTAACAGTTATCGTTACTCCTATGATAATGTTATAAAAGTCTAGTTATCGCGGACTACGGTCAGTTATCGTTCTTTTGTTTTCCGAAAATAAAACCATAAACTTGTAGATATAGGCAGGACCTATTTATTTGAACAGTAAATAGATCACACCCGAATTTGTATGACCTACCTACTCAGGATAAATATACTGAAAAACTTACGACGTAAAATTTTACAACGGAGCGTTTAACTCACAAATAGCTTCAACAATGCTGATCATTGATCAAGTATTGGGGTCAAATTCATTTATTTCATGCAAATTACATTAATAATGAAACAAACGACTTATCGGACATATATGGACGCAATTATGAAAAACAACGTAAAATATTGGTGTTATTATCGCAGATATGGCGTCGTCGGCTTCTTTAAAGGTCTTCACACTTGTCACTTCTTCACTCTTTGGACAAAGAATGCGTCAACACTTTCGAAGATGAGTTTTATAATTGCGTCGGCGGCATGCAGCCGAGGAGATTGTGTTGTCAAGTTGGCACCCCTGTAATTTTGCGTGGTCGCGTGGATTTCTCTGCCTACTTTATGAATTATTAAGTGTTACATGGAGTTTTCACCGTGCCATCTATCATTATATAATTAGCCTCGGGAGACTTAACGTGGATGTGTTTTCACGGAAAACAATTACCTACTGAATTATTATAAACTCTTCCTACGTAGCATCGCTTCGGTTAAAATGTGTTTTTTGTATGTAATAGAATGTACCTACTGCGTATGTTATTGTTTTTATTTTATTGGTTTTCGGCTGTATCATGAAGGTATCACTAACTGTGTTGGCCAGCTGGGTTTGGTAGAGACGTAGAGTCTAAGTATTTCGATGATAAGTATCTTCTTAATAACTTTTATGCGATGGGTTTAAGTTTAACACTTGACACTATGTCGAAAATAACGACTTCAGCGAGCTTACTGCCATTTCCAAGCACGAAATTGGCCATTTCAGATATTTAGTAACACCTCTCTCAACCCCTCACTCTCCAGTGTGCAAAGCTCCGAATAACGTAATGTGCCCTAGGTGATATTACTAAAGCTTTTATGCGGTCAAAATTATTGTGATTAGTTATGTGTTGAAATATTTTGATAGGCAGGCACGCATTATGGGTCACTAGTCAATTCTAGACTAACAAACAGCACATCGAATCGTATTAGTAGGTTGTACGTGATGTGTATCGAGAAACTTTACGCTATAAGTATCTCCACAATGCATACGGCACAGTCCCGTGACCAATGATGCACTTCATTGCAGAGATATCGCCACACCAGACAATACTCTCAAATTACCCCCTCGGGGCAGCTTGATTCTCATGCACCTTCACACGAATAGGTACAGGTAAACCCACTTTTACATCCATTTATGAACTATTTACCACTTTCACTTGAATTTACTACGTTTGAGTAATTGGTAAATAGGTAGCATTTTCTCTGGCTTGTACCTATTGTTCACTGAAGCAAAGTTTTCTTATTTCATTCCGTTTAACGGTATTTTATTTGCTGTCCCAACTTTTCGCACCCGAGTTGTTTTTGTTGTTCAACCCTTATCGCGTAAATTAAGTTGCAAAATTGTGTTCGATTCGAAAAGGGAAACATTTTAAATGGAGCAGAACAAATTTTAATAAAGGTTGTTTGTTTTTTATCACTTTAGGAAGGGACCTCGTTGATAAGTGTTTTGTTTCGTAAAAAAATATGCTTTACAGGGTTCAACAGGATTTCCTGTACCGTGAGTGAAATTTAAAGTCGTTTTTTGGAAGACCCTGCTAACAGGCAATCAAGCTTTTTAATCTTATAAAACTGTAAGAAAAGAAACCCATATTTTCTTCTCGAAAAGCACGCGGAAACTAATAAGAACAATAGGTTGTTACACTATACAAATAAAAGCTGGGTGCGGGAATCGAACCCGGGTGTTATAATTTATTACACTGCAGTGGCACGTTTTGGCAAGGTGAGTCCGAGTCCGAGTTGTGAATATGTAGTGGAGTGGCACAAGGTCGATGCGCCCTGCCCTGCCTGCCTCAGGCGTAGGTAGCTCTTTCTATTGCTATAACTAAAACTACGTGCTTCAGATGGAATGCAGATTTTATTCATAAGCTCAGTTTCGGCCTCGCTACAATGTCATGATTTTTATTTCCGTGACTAACTTTCGGATACAAAAACAGGATATTTTTTTGCAAATTCAATTCACGTTCACGGAAATACAGGCATTTAATATTCTAAAATTGGCCATCTTTTTCTGAATTGTTCTCTTCCAATTCAAAGGCACAACACAAACAAATGAAGTACGAACATTCGTGATGGTCCGCGCGGAGTCTGTCCCTCGGGAACAATTGACCCACTTAATGTAGCTGAGAAATGTTTGTTTGTTTCAGGTGGCCGGAGCCGTGGAGCTCAGCGAGTCCGCCAATACCGCACAGATATTGGCGCAAGTACAAAACTCTGTAAGTACCCTGTAACAAGTAACTTTTTGATTTACTGCACCTCCTTAATGAACTGCTTGCGCCTTATCTGTAAACAGATTCCATATTTTTTAACAGCACCATTAACATAAAAATATCTTATCAACCCTATTGAAATTTTATAACTGTAATAATATAAAAATTATATCGCGTGTGACGTTAAATGGACCTGAGTATGGTACGTTTAACCGATAATTGCTGGAAACATGAAGTATAAATGAATTCGCTATAATTATTTCGGGAGGTGTCTTCAAAAAGTTCGATCATTAACTTTCGCATATTCAGCTCTGAATGGATATGAGCTGCGAGATATGGTTGATATAAGGGCCTCTTTGGAGCAGAAATTGCTGATATTACTTCCCATTATGATTATGGGACGTGAACAAGAAAGTGGCACGACCAACGCCGACGACGGGTCAGAACGTGGCGCACGCCGCCATCGACTTCATTTTCACGCCATTTGGCAAATTTTCGGTATTGAGGATGTGTGGAGCTGCTTGTATTATTATTGTGTGTTGCTTTGTTAGTGGAATATTGAGTCATTACTACACGAACAAGAATACCAGCTAATAAAATTAATATACATGTATTAAGTACTAGGAATAGTAATAGTTCCGTTTACGAAGGCCAGGAAAAAAAAAAATTATTACTATTTATGTGTTTACTATCTAATGCTCTTGCCGACTATAGCTGTGGTTATGAATGGAACACAAAATAGTTTCTCATGGCTCCAGCTAAGTCCAGCAAGGATTTAGAAAGCTCTAACGACAGATCAAACATATGGCAGGTTCACGTTAACGCAACATTCCGGGCTCTACATTCCTCTTCCTGTTTGATTTTTGTACAAACACAAACGGACAGGAAAGCTACATATTTTAGGATTAAGCATACATGAGGTCATGAGAACAGTTATATTTCAAGTTAGGTATAAATTTAAAAAATATATAAAACCGTTTCTGGTTGAAAACCCTATTACCCTTCTCTTATTCTACTCTATGTCGTAGAGCGGTAGGAAATCCATAGAGCGAACAACTTTATTTGCAAGATATATGCTAATTTATATGTATTTTATGTATGAGATAACAACTTTGCATACTAATGTGCGGATAGAAGAATAAATGACGCAATATGTGGTGCTAATTATACATATATTTAGTTTAATTATACATACGGTGAAGAGTAGTATGAATGTATGTTAGGCAGTAGTAAGGAATATTGGTTTAATCTATAATTACAACCAAAGCAGGAAAATAATTTGCTCTAGGTATCGTGATATCAAGGAAATATACATTTGGTTTACAGATTGTTTTACAATCAATGAAAAACATTTACCAAAAATTTTTCATCATTGTATCGGGAGCAAGGGCAAAGTGCTTTCGATATTTCAAAGTTAAACAAATTTTACATCGAGGAATCCAATTTGAAATCATTTTAGCTGTTATTGCAGCAGTTAAGTATAAAGTGAAATAAATTGCCGACTTGCTCCGGGCCTCAGCTCTTTAAATTTGCCGTTCATAATGAAATATCTCCAGCATCGGTTAAATGTCAATTAGACGAGTACCTACCTATTCCTAAAATATAGCTTGTAAACGTATCTATTGAATTTGGAAAACCTTCAACGTGTCTACATGCTAACTTTTCTGGGGCATTGGATTGAGATTTTCGCGACGAAATTACAATTGCTTTGATACTGTCCGGACTTCTAAATCGAGCCATTGTGTAATTCCATGTGAGGTATAAACGCCTAAAACATCAACATAATGATGAGTGAAGAAAAAGTGTTTATGCAGTATTGATGCACATACCTACTGGCCATCATTTTGGTGTCGTCATTGTTCCGAATTTGAATTCACGACCATTTCAAAAAACTATAGACTTCTACAAAAATTTCAGGGTGGCTTGATTTAGGAGCCCGGGAGTGTATTCATAACGCGCTTAGAAAACATCCGAATAGAAATTTTCTATAAGGTCAACCTGTCTTTAAAATTAAAGTTCAGTTTCCACAGCTTCGACGATCAGATCTGTGAAATGGTGTTGGTGACTTCTACAATCTTTACCTTATGGGATCATAAGCCCATAATTAACAACACTTCTAATAACGTAGGTAGGCAACCGGTGCCGGCGCCGTAGAAAAAGATTTGATGTTCAAACTTGTGTGTTTGCGTCGTTACATTTACCTAAGACTTGTCATACTTAGCATGTTTTATGTAGGCATTAATTGTTTCCCATTTATTATTAATATTAAACACAAGTGTCAAAAGTTTAGCATTAGCCAAACAAAGGTTCTTAGAGACGTCTGATGAATTAAACCACAGGTACATTAAAACATTATACATATACTAACCACAAGTATTAAATTGTACATTATTATTATTTTTTTAAATTAAATGGGTTTTTATTTAGACAGGTAAAAATAACAAAATTAAATTCTAACATAACTAAAACTATACAGAAACTAGAAAATAGCGTCGAAAAACTCATCCGCATCGCTGTCGACTGGTAATGTACGCAAGAGACTGGCGGCATTACCACTTACGTATTGGCACCATTATTTTAAATCTTTGACAATAAACAAGCTACTTATGTCTGTGAACATACTTGAATGATAACTTTCAATATTTCATTCACCCTTTTCAAAAATATAATTTATTACCTACAGTACCCGGAAAACCATTACATTTCATGTAATTGACATCTGTCAAACATAGCAAGCTGAGCCGTTCCTATTTTAGTGTTGTTTATGGCAACAACGGATGCTGCTCCTCCATTTCATACGCAAGACATTTCCTTAATGTTGAAATTGAAATTTGACATGAGTAGTACATGGTCTGTAGGTATCAATACTACATTATCTTACGAGTTTGAAGGTCAGTTTACGATATCACCATTATCTACAGTGCTATTTGCCTAGTGGCTATCTTTGCATAAGATTTAGTGGGTTTTTGGGACATTTGAATACGGGTGGACAAGGTGGTATTATGTATGATCTTTGATTTATGAAAGGTTGGTGATGAAAATAAATGTGTAAACATTGGGGGACGGGTTCACACGTGTGTCACGGTGTGAAGGTGACGGCGGCGGGCGTGAGCGCGCGGCCGCGGCGCTCCGGCGGCGGCGGAGCGCGGACAGTGCGCCACGCGCCCGCGACCTGGCCGCACCGCATACCACGGACATGCGCCGCTGACGCGACCACGACCACTTCACCCATCCACGCGCGGCTAGATGGCGCGAAAATAGGCAGTTTACGCGGTTTTGTACCAAAATCGCGGCTAACTTGCCCAAGTGTTGCAGTGATGACTATTTTCTTTGGAAACTCAAAGAGAATTTGTTAGGATATCTTTTGGTGTTTCGTGAAAAAAAAACAAGTCTTAAGTTACGGTCACGTAGCTGACTCGTAATGAGTTAGTAACGCATCGGACACGCGCAGTGACTAGCAGCACGACAGCGTCCACTGCGCTAAGATGAAGTTGTTCAAGAGGAGGCTGTCGTTCAGCACAGATAAACAGAAACAGATTCCCCGTACAGACGATCCTTTTGAACACGAGGTACTTAACAGACCCATGTCTCATGACTCTCTTGTAGATATCACTAAGCATTCGCGCACACATACATAGGTACTTCACTAACAGCTGACATCACTACTAACTGGCAGCATCCTTGTATAGTAATTTAATAGATGGCACAAAGCTTCGTTAATACTAATGTTCGTATACATTTTACCTTCATAATAAATAGCGTCGTTCTTTGCTGTTAACGATAGTGGGCCCGAAGTTGTGTTAAGAACACATCGTGTTTCTCTTATTACTTATATTAAGATGGTTTCAAATAAAATGAGTGTAATTGATAAGCGTGTATAGCGTGTTAGAAGTAGGTACGCTTAAGCTAAACAAATTGAAAGGCAAGGTTATCTTATCAGACGGAGGCCGCGACGCAGCGTATAGGTAGTGCTCCGCCGCGTTTGGCGACTTGCGCGATTCAATTCTGCGAATCGAAAATATTGGCTTCTAGCATCCGCTCCCCACTTTAAACTGACCGATCCGTGATCCTAAAACTAAATAATATAAATCTAACACGCATTTTATCGAACCTAGCTCTACATAGAGGCCTCTTTTATCTAATAATATTCACGTTAGCATCTTCGATCAAGTCGTGAACACAACATCAATCACCATCAGACACAGACTATTAAGTCACCGTTGAGAATTCCACAATGATACCTACATCTTTGTTAATTATATAGTTATCAAAGACATCGAATTTTTTGCGAACTACTAAGCGCAGTCAGTGGCTGGAAAACAAAATAAAAAAAAATATGTTCGCAACCTTCCTTGAATTTAGGTATATACCAAAAACTGACGAATGGTTTTCGTTTTGCGTTATCTCAGATCTTTGTAATGCTAATGTTGAACCTAATAGGCATTTATGATCTCAGAACGACCATACATGCCTACGTACACTGCAAGTTATTTATACAGATGTTTAAATCTGCTCGTCAATGCCAAACGTTAATAAAATACAAGTCATGAGCACTTACAAACATTATGCTGTAGGTGTAGACTGAATACTAGCTATTGTGCACGATTGACACGGGCAACGAGCTGTAAGACCTTAATGAGGTTTTGTCTGACCTGAAGTAGTTAAACTTAAAGGCCGTAGATGGCATGACGGGATAAAGGAAGCGAGTAGTGGAGAAACGCGGCGAGGTGGAGTGTTTGTAAGTCACAATCAACGCGCGCAATCGCGCTGCTAATGTGCTGCGGCCATTTGTCCTTGGCCTCTGTGTGTTACGTGATCAACTTGCATTGGTATCGCACTAATCACGAGTTTGTATTCCTATTTAAATGTAATGGTTTTGCGAGGCAACGGAAAAGCGGGGCTGAAATTATGCAGTTTAATGTTGCTTTGCCATTTTGCCTCTTTTAAACACGATTAAATGTTATTTTCAGGCTTATTTGAAGAGAGCATTATATATTTTGTATACATAGATGGCCGTCGTACCTAAGTATAATGTTGTTAATTTTTTTTACTTTTTGTTGGTTCGGTACTGTTTTTCCGCAAACATTACTTGGTTATTTTAATTTATTCTCGTGTAGCCTAATTTGAATTTCAAATTTGATCGCGAATTTTTAAGGTAACTTCAAGTTTATGGTTGGCTGGGTTTATCATGAAATGACTAACTAAATATATGAGCTTACTGCAACGATTCAAAATTTTAATGCTTTATATCTAGTACCACTGTGTCTGTAAGAGGTAATTAACACGTAATACAATTTATTACCAAGTTTCAAGAGTTTACTGTTACTGTAAATAAATGTGGTCATTATTATTCCACTATTGTCTATTATACACTTATAATAATAAATTCTTGTCCTATTGTAGTAGGACTTACAAAATATTATAGTCCATTTTAGTCCAGTCACGTAAAATAAACTAACACAACTATGACTAATTAATAATTCACGTTGATTGATTAACGACTCTTGTTTGTTCCAGTTTGGAATTCCTGCGGTTCTATTTGTGACCCTGGATAGTAGACCGCTATAGCTATAAAGTGAATGAGACAAACTATAATTAAATGACTTCATGAATCAGTTGCCTCTAGTGAAGGTTTTTGTTTTCAATAATATCCATCGGTACCTACATATTTTTGGGAAATCAAATTCGTTGAGAATTTAATCAACGCTGATCGCGATGAATACCCAAGTGCCTACGTAATGTGAAATTTTCAAAATGAGGCTGGAAATCTTTTGGAAAATTTTACGCAATAAAATCGAGTATTTTGCAGAATATTTTATTTCGACGAAATGCTTTTGTTTACAAATTCAAGCGTGTTTACAAAGAAACAATGTTACTTTTTAGTTGTTTACCACAATCAATCAATGCAACATAAGTAACTCCTATGTACCTACAGTGGCGTGGGCGCAGCGACATCAGGGCCGTCTTTACCTATTGTGCAGGGTGTGCGTTGCACACGGGCGCAGCGGTCCTAGGGGGCGCCGAGCGCCGCTCGCTACGGAGCCCCACTCGCGTAAAAAGAGCTCCGCTTTGCATACATTTTGTATAGCATCTGGAGCTCTTCTTATATTTGTCGAGTTACACCAAAGCAAGTCGCGCCACAAGCGCGCGAGCGGCTTTTACAATATTACCTTTTTTTTTAACATGAAATAAACATTATTAACGATTATATTTGGTGTAGTAGCGAGTGTCGCATCGCTCGGCGGCACCTGTTTCAATGATTAGTTTGAAAACACGCCGACAATCATATTGCGAATAATGCGAATTCAACAGTTTTGGGATAGAAAATAAAGTACTAATTACCATGGACGAACGTCAAGCGCGCGGCATTTCTCAAAAGCGTGAGTAAGCGCCCCAGAAGGTGGTAGCCATAAGGCTCATCCGGGGCTACCGCACGATCTCGGGCGAGGCGGCAAGCCTCATTTCCGGACTGCCGCCATGGGATCTGGAGGCGATAGTCCTCGCGCGCGTATATGAGTGGCGCGCGGAGGCACTACGCCGGGGGGAAGTTCCGCTTCCGCGGAAAATCGCTGTGGAGCGGACGGATCTCCGGCGCGATCTCAAAGCGGCATGGAAGAAGCGACTGTCGCAACCCAGCGCAGAGCACGCCGCGATAGCGGCGATTAGACCTCTCTTTGAGGAGTGGCTAGAGAGGCGCCACGGCGCCCTCACCTACCGCCTGACGCAGGTCCTCACCGGACACGGAAGTTTCGGGAGGTTCCTGCACATCATCAGGCGGGAGGAAACGCCCGGGTGTCACCATTGCCAGGATCGCCCAGAGGACACGGTGGAGCACACGGTGGAGGTCTGCCCCGCTTGGGCGGAGCACCGCCGTGTCCTCGTTGAGGCGATCGGCAGCGGCGGCGACCTCTCGCGTCCGGCCCTGGTGCAAGCCATGGTCCGGGGCGAGAGGGAGTGGGAGGCAGCCACCTCCTTCTGCGAAGCAGTCATGCTAGCGAAGGAGGTAGCGGGACGGATAAGGGAGAGAGCCTCCCGTCCCAGCCGCCGCGGGAGACGCTCCGGGCGTCGGGAGCCACGGGACGACTCCCGACCACCGTAGGCGCGGGCCTGCGGGCGGAGAGTAATGGGTAACTCACCGTCCGATCAGGACCAGGCCCGTGCCTCAAAAAGATGTCAGCATCGAGGAGGAGCCCCATAGGGCCGAAGCCTGCCGGGTCAGCGGGATTGTCCGAAAGGGTTATCGCTGGCCCGGAACGATGATTTCCAATCAGAAAAAAAAAAAATCGTGGCGCGTGCCGCACTTTGTGTTCTACCGCTTGCTACACGTAATTTTGCGAAATAAGCCTTGGCGCAATGGATTAAGTTTTATATTTGAGTAAACATGTAAATATGTTTACTTCATATTTGCGATTTTTCTTTTGATTGAAATTGACCTAATAAGTAAGATTTAATTTTGATATTAGCTGAATTAGTTGCCAGTCTGCCACAAGCACAACTGTTGCGAATTTCGACCGCGTCGGAGCACTCGTCAAAAATTATTACCAAATAAGTCTGAAAACAGAAAACATTTAAAAAAAAACATAAACTTGTGCTTTGTTTTTCTTGTCACTCTTTCCTTCCTAAAAATACTTTTTACCCGTGTACAGTGACCCTCGCTCGCAGTGAGCTTCCCAAATTTGTCAAATGTTCCCAATTGATATTGAACTTTGTTTGATATGAGGTCGTAATTAGAATGAAGAAATTTCAAAATTTGGGTGTAACATAACATCTATAAATAGACATGTTAACATGGATACGTTTTGGCTTGTTAGGGTAAACACCAGAACACCCTGTATAATTCTAAATACATTCAACAGCACACCAAGGTATCCAAAACCGACGAATTTCTTCTTCATCTCTAAACAATAGAGTTTATTATCCATTGGGGAAATTTGACAGTTTGTGGTAACTTGATGTGCTGTTACTTGTACTATATACCCATCCATTTTGACCGCGCGCTTACTAGGGGGCGCTTGGGTAATGTTTGCACACGGGCGCAACATGGGCTAGAGACGCCTCTGAGCGACATTTAGAATTTTTAACCATTTCTAATACCCACGTAGTACGTACCTATACTCACGATTTCTCCGAAGAAAGAAGTCGAGTCAACATTTGTACATTTGTGTGTAGTTGTGTACCATTACTGGGTAATGCTAATGGAGTAGAATAATTTTTTCAAACAGCTGTTAATTCCTATTAATACCAAAAGTACAAAACCAAATTATTTAATCTATTAATAAATTTGTAATTTGGATTACAGCCAATCATATTTCATGCCTTTGGACTTCCTTATTCCATATAATATTTACGCTATTATCTGTGAATTATAATAATGAAATTATATCTACAGAATGTTATTATGATATACAATGCACGAATGATAACGAATAAAGATAGTTACGGTAGATAGCCACATCCACTTTACCTACATACACCAAAAGTAAAGATTGACCTACAGAATGAAAATAACTAAGTTAAATGCAAAATATACCTAATTGTATTAAGGATTCATTGAAAGGTTAACTGGCGTGGATAACTTTATTAATTCCTTTAGTTGGCTTATCTACTCGATACATGTTGAAAGTAGTAACGAAATGTTAAGTGCATGCGCCCACGCCTGCCCGGGAACATGGGCCAGTATCGCGGCCGCTGGGCCAGTATCGTGGCGCTGCATGCTGACAACACTCGCATCACCTCACGTGGGATGCTTGCTATCTTATCTCTCTGCTAGTTAATCCGATGTGCTATTTTCACACAATGTAGAGCAGAGATGTTGAAATTCTAGCAATTTATAGCTCCTTATAAATTACACATTGTTTCGTCTTACAAAACAGCGCCATTCCCGTATGTAGTCGCTGGTTATTTTTATATCGCGCATTGTCGAACGTAGCTCTCGACGGATTCAGTTTACAAATGCACATAAACGCGCGCTGCAGGACTGGTTACAGACGTATTATTTAACACTCAGTTCACGTGGTAAAAAATACTCGAACAGAAATTTTAACATCGCCTTCCTAAAATATTGTTTCTTGATAAATGTTATTTTCAAGTTTTTAAAAGGGATCTTAAATACTACCTAGAAGCAATTTATCAATATTCCGGGTAATTTCGCTCGGGGAATGAAAGGCGCGTTGGGAGTTATCAACCAATCATTATTCAATTTTACACAAATTAACTGGATAGGGTCTCGGAACATTTGGTACATAAATCAATCGCTCTGAAACCGTAGCATTAAACCAACACGTGTGTAGTGATTAACTATGTACGTTTGACTATCCATTTCAGCCCCAATGATTCGGTCTAACGTATGAAAATGGTTTTAGACAAAATGAACCGGACAGTTAAAGGCTAAGTTGTAAGTTTCAGTAGTGTGTCAGGAGGTTACCTAGGGACGTGCCTAGCGCCTTTTTAGTTTGTTATAGCCAATATCCTGTTCTACTGCGGTTTGTATTACAAAGATGTCCAGCTGAGAAACCTCCGACGTGACCGGAATAGGCACTGCTTATAGTAGCTCCGGAACCAATCAGTAAATTTAATAAAACCAATCCTATTATGCACCGGCCTTTGCTGACGAAGTTACGACTTAATCACAGAGGCTGACGCAATGTAAAAATCTCTGTGTGATTAACTTCTTGGCTAATAATTCTATGGTATTTTCATACGCTGTTAATTTTATGTCAGACGTACCATTTAAGATATTCGTGTTCATTTATTTCAATATGAATTTAGAGTCTTGCTGGTTTGACCTTTGAGTTCCTCCACCAACTTAAACAGAAACCAACGTAAAAACATTTAGATTGTCTAATATTCTGCGTAATAACAGAAATAGATTCTACGAATAGTCGCAGAGTAGTTTCATACCGGTTCCAGCCTTTTATAATTGGCTTTTCTAACTGAATATGTAGCGTCTAAAAAAAATTAAGCATAACTAAAGGTTGAATAGAATTGCAACAGTAGCTTTTATGGTTTGGTCTTCAACCCGGATTCGAAAGCTATTGTTAGCGGACACGGCTTCGTAAGACTGTGACAATATCGCGACTTTGCGTGCTAGCGTGTCTAAACTCTTATTTCGACTCTTACAAGAAAGGCTTCGCATTAGGCGTGGTCTTCAAGTTGCTACGCAGCGTCTACGCTGCTAACGTCTTTTTATCTACTAGTCGGGCGTCTACGCTAGTACGCGTCGTATTATCTGCTACATGGCGTCTACGCTGCTACGCGTCTTGTTATCTGCTACGGGGCGTCTACGCTAGTACGCGTCGTATTATCTGCTACGTGTCGTCTACGCTGCTACGAGTCTTATTATCTAGCACTTACGTTCGTCTAACGCCTGTACCGGACAATATCGTAATGCGAAGGCACTCTAACTTACTCGAAAGACCGATCACATTCAATACTTTTTTCGCGTTTCTATGACTTTGTTAGTTAAATACTTGTGCTGTGCAACTGCGGGCTTGTTATCACAACAAGGAAAAAACTCGAAAATGAATCCGTTCCTTCTTTCGTTGGAGGGTTACATAATATTAAAATTATAAAACATGTTCTTTTCCACTCAGTTTTTTAGAAAAGAAGCGCCACGTGCAAACATCCCTACATCTACCGAACAATCGTGACTCCGTACAATTCTGAAATTATTTTCCATGTTCATTTTCCTGACACTTTGTTAAACCGCCTGACTGATGCCATCCATTTCTCTAACAGGACAGAGCACGTTTTTCGGACACGAGCTGGCAGATTCATCACACGTGGATGCGCAATGGCGACCCCCTGCCGCTGTCACCGACGCCGTCGCGCACGCTGCCCGCTCCGCTCGTGGGCCCGCCGCCCGCTTCCTCCGCCACCGCGACCGTCACCTTACGCTCCGAACAGAACGGCATCTATGACACCATTTCGGTAAGTGATGTTATTGGTTATTGCTCATCAATATTTAAAGTGCGAGAGCAATTAGAAATAGACGATGGATTATTTGTAAGATTATCCAACGTGGAATGAGGCACGACTTTAATTTATTTCACGTGTATACCAATACCAAGTCGTTAAATGCTAGTTATCTATACTAATATTATAAAGCTGCAGAGTTTGTTTGTTTGTTTGTTTGTTTGTTTGAACGCGCTAATCTCTGGAACTACTGGTCCGATTTGAATGATTCTTTTAGTGTTGAGTAGTCCATTTATCGAGGAAGGCTATAGGCTATATTTTTTTTAATCAAAATTAGGGATCCGTAATAAAATTGCTATTTTGTAACACAAGGTGTAAAATCGAAAACCTATTTTTGCGTCCGCTGCAAAAACTATTGACAATAGAACAAAATGATGTACTACGGGTTTGTAGAGCCCATTAAGACCTACAAAAAAGTCCGCGAGAACATATATCTAGCTATCATGGTTTAATCACAATAACCGATTTTGTGTTCAAAATAATTATTAAATCGTCTGAAGAAAAAAAAAACTACGTTAAATATGTATCGTAATATTAATCTTTATCGAAATTAAGCATTATGTTATCAAGAGTATTTATGAAGATGTAAAATACTTTTTGTTTCATCTCAATCGGATATTTCGTTTAAAAGTTATCACGTGTGTAAGATGTTAAGAGTTGGTACCTATTAAGGAGTTATGGGCCATAGAGTTTTTTATCTATATACTAATAATAAAGCTGAAGAGTTTGTTTGTTTGAACGCGATAATCTCTGGAACTACCGGTCAGATTTGAAAAAAATCTTTTTGCATTTGATAGCCCAATTCTTGAGGAAGGCTATAGGCTATTTAACATCACGCTATGACTCTTAGGAGCCGAGCAAAAAGAAAAAAACTCAGAGTGAACGGTAAGCGAATACGAAGTGTTGCGACGCGACGGGGTGGGGGTACAAGAAATTTCACGCGGACGAAGTCGCGGGCAGAAGCTAGTTATCTTAATAAAATTTATAACTGAAAACAGTTGCATGTTAATTAGCACAACTAGTAGTAGGTACATACATATGCATGAAACTCCGTTATTCAGCGTGAAAAGTTTTTAGTTTTTTGGGGCGAAAGTTCAAGATGGCAAACTTTCATGCAAATTAGTTCGGCTTTTACCGTAACGAACAAAAAACAACACACATCATATTTTGTGTATCTTTTCCATGCGCAGAAAAATTGTTCAGCTATGGTTTTTTTTGGAAGATTCCAGGAAAATTCTATTTCAACTAAGTTTTACCTGGTCTAGTAAGAAGTTTGACATGAAATGAGTTAGTAACTCTATCTGAGACGGGTCAAGAAGACTGAAAGTCTTAAAATTCTTCAGTAACAGCACCAGAGTTGAACGACCAGTAATTCTTTGATTTAAGTTATCTTTTTACATTTGTTTCGTATGCTCAGCGTCACATTATTATCAAAGATAGTTTATAATAATCATCACGACGATAAGAGATCAGATTTTAACTAAAATGTTCCAAAGATATAAATCTATTCATTAGTTGTCGGAACTACACAGAGTGTTATTACGAGGCTATCAGTATATTCATGCTTATTATCAGTGTAATGTTTGTTTATTTAATGCTTATCTGTCTCGAGTAGAGAGCCGCATGTCATGTACTACATATTTATCTGCAATTATCTCGAGAGGTTGGTAATTGAGGAAACTTCTAACCATATATATCAAAAGTTCGCGGGTTAACGTGTGTTTATTCTATTTTGACATTATATTCTAGTAATTAACTAGCCATGAGACGGCCGTGACAAATGAATGTGTGGGCAATTTTATTAAGGTAGGAAATTGAATCGAATAAGCGGGTATGCGGACGTGGCAGTATTAACCCGTCAAACAGCACCGCAGCACCGCGGCGCGCGCGCACGCCCGTACACGACGCGACATAGAAACTGAACCTCGGCTTTCGAACTATAGATTTGCATTAACTGGTCATAAATCATAATCTGCCGGCCCAGGGCTCCGGCGGCTTAGAGGCGTACTCACGAGCCAAGAGTTCCTGTTGTTTCGCTAATGTACCTTTGTGCTCGCACGCTCGTAAAATAAGGGTTAGTGGCCGGAGACCGCCGCCTGCTGTCACTAAACTCCACTGTTATAACTTACCAACATTTTATATTCAGTTAGACGGGCATTCAGTAGACCTTTATGTACTGTGTAACACCCAATACTCATGTGTCCATTACAGGAATGTTATGCCTATGACCACACAAAGCAAGTAATAACAAACTTCAAGCTAAAAGCTATAAGGAAGTAACGATCGCATGCCGAATAGCTTGTCAATGAAAAGCATCAGTATTTCACAAACTCGTCATCATCGTTAGAAGTTATAGGAATTGTAATTGTTAGTGAAGTAACAAATGTTGTGAACAAAGGGTCGACATTGGCGGCAGAACTGGGCCGGATGTAGACACCATTAATATTACGAGTGCTTAGGGACACCATGGAGCATGGCTATTTGGTTCCTCTCAGCGGCCTGCGCCCACGCGGCTCCAGTTCCGCACTACACTATTTTCACTTACTCTTTAGTATTAAAGTAAGTAGTTGTTATTGTTATGTGTTTGGCGTAAATTAGAGTTGGCACAAATTGTATTTTACTGTTATAGACGTTCTTCTTTCTCTGAATTGTAATGACTCAGTAGGATAAGGCACTTTTTGAATGAATCCCTGTTGCAATTCATTATATTTATAGTCTTACGTCAATATTGGCTATGTACCTATTATATTTATAACAATTCCGGTACAACCTATAATGTTTAGCAACCGTCAGTGAGTCACATTTCAGGAATATCTCGCGAGTGTGTTTCGTGCCTTAGCGGTTAGATCTCGGCTAGATCTCCATCAATCCTTGCAGCTTATTATACTGAAGTAATGTTATAAATCATGTGCTAACCTTGCAATTATTGTGCGAACTAGTTATTATTGTGAATGCTATTTAACACAAGCGCTAGATATTTTAATTAAGCTGTAAATCGATACAGTTTATTAGTTTTAATGTGATTGCTAAATCGCTGCATATAATGGCTGGCAATAAGTTATTATAACGATCCGAGCTTATGTTATGACAAAGGGAAAATGCTATAAAATATCCTAGGCTAGCTTCTGCCCGCGACTTCGGCCGCGTGAAATATCTTGTTCCCCCGACCCATCCCGACGCGTCGCATCGCCTGCCCGCGCTATTACTTCGTTTTTGCTTAGCGTGCTTCCTCACTTTTTTGTTTTTGCTCGGCTCCCAAGCGTTCTAGCGTGGTGTAAAGTAGCCTACCCTAAAGAATTGTATTGTCAAATGCAAAAATATTTTTTCAACTCCGACTGGTAGTTCCAGAGAGAAGCGCGTTCAAACAAACAAACTCTTCAGCTTTATTATTAGTACTTATCAGTATAGATAATTAAAAACAAACTAAATATCCGTTATTTGTTACTTTGTGTAAAAAATAACAGACAGTTTGGTCCGCCGTCCTCCTTTCCAGCTAAAATGTTTTTTAGTAAACATTTGTCATAATAAAAGTTCAAGGGTTGCGCTGTCGCGAGCAATCTATAGAAATAGTCCCCTAAGGTCGTTTATGACAATTTCCTGCGCAGTAAGTGCTGGCCTCGGGGTAGTCTCCACTAATGGGGTAATTGTGCTCCCAATAATTGATGAACCAATCGCTGCCACCTTCCGACTCGTTAATGGTTGTGTTCCTTTACCAGTAACTTGTAAACGCGAACATTATTGTTCGTTTTAAACATGATATAGAGACACATTACATAAGTAGAACTTTGCCTTTTAGGTATACCTATCCTCAGACAATCACAATTACTTATGTGAGAAGAAAACTAAAATGGGTATAGAATCCGTTTATCTTATCTATCTAAGATAGGTATTAAGATAGCAAAAGGTATCATCCGAAATAAGTAAATAACTTCTTGTAAAACACTTTGTAGGTATCGAAAAATCCGGGTGTCAATACCTACCCTTCTCAAATATATGTAAAGGAGGTTCCCTTTTAGAACAAAGTTTTCTCTTGATATGCATAGGCGTACAAACGGCGACACAGTATTTCAATAAGTTTCACAGTATTTCCTTTTTACGGTCGTATACCAAGAACTTCTGCCAAGAAGTTTGTCCCAAAGCTACGTAGGTACCTAATATTCTGGAGAAATGAAGTTCGTTCTTACCTGAATACATGTTATATCCTAGGAACATTTCACAGAATACAAGACTGAGCATTTGGTTCATGGTCTAGCATGTTTAACAGATGTGTTTCTGTTATTCTCACAAAATTGCGAAGCAGGTTGAATTTGATAAGGAATTACGTTTTTATTTCGTTTACGTTTATTGGACATTTAAGTATTACACAGATCTTTTTTTCATTTAAAACCTAAACTTTATTCTATTGAAGATTCATCTTATATAGGTATGAGTTGAATCTTCATTAAAATAAAGTTTTTACGAGCAAATCTTGGTTTAATAATAGGTACATACTTCAAACCTTACAAAGCTGCGATCATTTAGATACGCTTACATTTTTACTAAAGATATGCTTAGGTATTTGTGGTTACACGCAGTTGGGAAAACTTATTCGATTTTTATATCGAAGGCATTAAAAGAGTTAGGATGCTCTAAAGAGAGAAAATTCAACAAAGGGCATTTCAGTTGCTAATAATCTATTAAAAATGAATGTTTAATTCACATAATAATATAATACAGTGATATTATGCCCTAAAGTCATAAGACGGAGAGACCTAACTAAGGTAAACTTATGAATCTACCATTTAGCATTTTTGCAATAAATTAATAATAAAAAACATATCTATTCATGAAGTTTTTAAAGATGTTTGAAAGTCATAAAGTACATCTATCTAGACTAACATACTAAAAAGATTTTACTACCCAGTACTTAAGGCCAGGCTTCTGCACCTAGGGTATTATAATATAATAATTATAATAAAACTTTATTGCTCAAAAGATTACAGAGATTTTACATTGCCCCAAACTAGGCAAGCCTGTATCTTGGCCACCAAAAAGGCAAGGATAAGGCAGAATATATTCAAGGCTTTGCCCAATTAACTTTAAAACTAGCGCATAGGTAAAGTACTTACTTAAACAATAGGTAGAATAAGTATTAACTAGTGAAATTCTCGGTCGGAATAAGTTTCTTGCGAAGAATTAACTTGCGATGAAAATCACATCTCTGTCCCCATGAATAATTTATACATTCAAAGGAAGGGATACGCAGATGCATCCGTATTTTAGCTGCTGAAGCCAGGAATGAATAATTGAGCCTGCTGAGAAACTGTCATAGATTGTGTAGACAGTTATGATAGAATTCTCGGGCTTATAAAAAGAATATATCTATAAGATTTACAAGAGGTAAGTCCTAATAGGTATGTTTTGTAGAAATTCGTACCGCTTCGTCGTCTCTCCGTCTAAAGAATGTAGTGCATAATGTCGCCGTATTATAGTGAATTAAAAATTATTTTTTTATAAACTGTGTGTTGGTAGATTATTAGAAACTGAAATACTTTTCTTTTGTGGGTGCGCAATCCTTAGATTCATTTTCTCTCTTTAGAGCATCCGTCTCCGATGGCGTAAATTAGTTTTACTAACTGCGTAAAACAACAAGTATAGTAGATATTCTGGTAAAAGTGTAAGCGTATCTAACTAAACGTAGCTTTCTAAGGTTTAAAGTATTTAACAATAGTGTTGAAATGCTGGTTACATAACGTATTATATTTATATATTCAGCGAGAGGACAGCAGTGGCGGCGGGAAGACTTTATGGAATTCTAATGCCTTTTGTGTCAGTAAAGTTGAGTGTCGAACATTTAGCATTGCAAATACAGTGATCTAATCTCAGTTCTGACTGACAATACAATGCTAAACAGTTTTCTAGGCGTAGGACAGCGAGAAAACTGTTACGTAATGTGTTTTGGCGTGGGCCTGACACGTACTGTTATTTGCATTGTGCGGATAAATTTGTGTGATTAATCTAGGTTTTGGCGTACTCATGCCTTTATGCAAAGGAGTGTCTTATCCCGATGTACGCAAAGGTACTGCAAAAATCACTTATTTCGAATGGTACATACCTATTTTTTATCAGACATTTTGAAATGTACTCATAACACCAGACTATTATGTTCCCACTGTAGGGCCTGCCTCTTCTCATGCAGAGAAGGCACAAGAATTGATCACCACGCTTCCTAAGTCGGGTCGGCGGGTTAGAATATCGTTTATATTTATTTAATTATATTCCTACTGCTATAAGATGTCATTTTTATCTATCTATCTATTATACATATAATAAAATTGTAGAAAAGTGGTGTCTGTACAATGGAAATATACTTATAAAAAAAAAGTAGCAGGGGTTGTTATTATATCGATGCCGAACCCGAAATTGTAATTAATTTTTTTTTTTGTTTTTGTGTCTAATTCGAAGATTTGGAATACCTGATGGGGAACTCCAAGAGCCCAGCTACACCATAACACATACAGGAATGACGTCTTAGTAAAAGTTATTCGGTCTGATGGGCATTTCCTGTTGACTTATAAAAATCGAAGATCAGAAACATCTGATGTGGAAATCAAAGCTATCACTAATTTCACCTCCACGCGGTGAAGGCAGTAACAGTTTAGGACTGATTTCCGATGACGATGGTATGTATATTGAAAATTTCACTCTACTGGCCAAATCTCCCATTTATTTATTTTTTAACGTGAAGAAAATAATGCTCATGCATTCTGCACTACCACGGGGAGATAGTGCAGTTATTTGGTACTCTAACGGTGTCCTCCTCTGCCGCTTACGGCGGGAACATGGGCACGCGTTAGCACTCATCCGTGAACCCGCCGCGGCTGTCCGTCACCGGACCAACCTCTGGGGAGTACTTCCCATCACCGGCGCACCAGAACACATAGCACGCCGTGACCACCACAGGGACCAAACCAGCACATGGGCGCCAGACGACCCCGTGTCTGGGCACTCTTGGTAGGGGAGCAGTCACTTAGATTTTAATTGATCAGGTATCTTCACAATAAAACTATAACCATGCCTAGAAAGAGGTCAAATCTTTCCCAATGTTCCAAAGGAGCTAAAAGATTGAGGATCATAAGATCCCAAGAATCTACCGAAGAGCGTCAGGAGAGACTTGATGCTGTTCGAGAACATCAGGCTGCAACTCGCTCCGTGGAAACCTCTTCAGATCGCGGAGCACGCCTGCGTTCTCATCGTATTTACGCATCTACATCCCGACCTCTAGAGATCAGTGAAGAATATGATGCGCGACTGACCGCTGATCGTGAACGAGTCGTCATGCATTTTCTCGCGAGTCGGAGACGTTCACGGATAGAAAATTGCGCTTGAGTTCCAAGCGTATCTACGCATCGACTTTTAGGTCTCCAGAGACAAGTGGGGAACGTGATGCGCGACTGACCGCTGATAGTGAACGTCACGCATTATCTCGCGAGTCGGAGACGTTCACGGATAGAGAATTGCACTTGAGTTCTCAGCGTATCTACGCATCTGCTTCTAGATCTCTAGAGACAAGTGCGGAACGTGATGCGCGACTGTCCGCTGATCGTGAGCGACATGCATTGTCTCGCGAATCGGAAACGTTTACCGATACAGAATCACGCTTGAGTTCTCAGCGTATTCGCACATCTACTAACAGGTCTTTTGAATCGAGTGATGAACGTGAGATTATCATACATTGTCCCAAACACGCACACAGCAAAATATTCATAATCAGTTAGAAAGTGAGAAAGAAAGAATTGCTGGAGTACGGCATGAAGAGACAGATTAAGAAGAGCGCAACAAACGTTTGAATTCTGATCGACTTCGACATTCTCTGAACAGAATGTCGATATCATCTGAAGAATCGGATGTGTCTCAAGATATAGCCGTAGGGCATGGTGACCTATCCTTGGGTTGATAAGGAACGGAGTGCATTTACGTATACTCCTATGATTGACTACGCCACATATTCCGCCATCGGAGGTATGGTTAAAAATTTTACTTTTTGTGAAGCTGTTAAATGGCAAAAAGAAACAAACGGTATGTGTTGCTCAGGTAGGAAAGTACATATTGAAATATTACAAAATCCTCCAGAAATATGAAGATCACTGCTAATCGGTGACCATTCACAGTCAGAACATTTCTTGGACAACATACGTTCGTACAATAATACCTTTCAAATGACATCTTTTGTTGCGAAACAGATTTCAGAAGGCCCATTTATGCCAACATTCAAAGTGCAAGGCCAAGTTTACCACCTTATTGATTCTATTGCCTGAAAATGACGTCTCGAATCGTCTCGCGCATCCCGTTGTTTTCCAGTCCCCGGGCTCTTAGAAATCGACATCAGACGTTTCAGATCCTCGATTTTGACGACCCCGTTGTCGCTGGCATAAGCAACAGGATCCGCGTACGAAGTCGCGGGCAGAAGCTAGTCATAAATAATATTCAACCTTCATTATTTCGCAATCATTCATCCGATGTTTGCCTGTGCAAAATAACAAATGATTATCTCAAGCAATTACCAGATATATCCATCAAAGAAAAAATTTGATTGTGTGTAAACAAGTACCTATTTAATGGACTATGTAATTGGCTAGTTCTACAAACAAGGGAATAAAATTGAATTATTTTCGGCCCATCGTTTTTTTTAATGTAAATCATTTTAAAGTTAACTATTTTATTAAAACATGATGGAGTAATCTAGAATTGAAAGGGTCAGTCAAAATATTGATTAATTTAGAAGTTATAGGCATTTTTCAATTTGCAGAAGACAGGGAAATGAGAGTAGATACAGGGAAGTGACTCTAGAAGATTGTTTGATCTTAAAATCGAATTGACAGTAAACGTTGTAGTAAATACTAGTAAATATGATATTTATTAAATAAATAGAACAGTTTATATGCAAAAATAAATCTAAACGTGTACTATAATACCAACCAGGGAAGTGATAATTCAGACAAGATAATGCTGTCGTTATAGAGAAATATGAATTATGAAGAATATTAAGTTTTCTTTATTAAACGAAATGAGGCTTGATGGTGTATTCATCATTTATCATCATCATTTCAGCCGAAAGAGGTCCACTGCTGGACATAGGCCTCCCCCAAGCACCTCCACTTCGACCAGTTTTGTGCTTCTCGCATCCAACGACTTCTTGCGGCCTTCACAAGGTCGTCGGGTCCACCTTGTGAGACGCCTTCCAACACTACATCTCCACCACTCCAGAACCTTTCGGCCCCATCGGTTATTTGTTCTACGAGCAATGTGCCCTGCCCACTGCCACTTAAGTTTGACAATTCTTCGGGCTATGTCGGTTACCTTGGTTCTCCTGCGGATCTCTTCATTTTTGATTCGATCACGCAGGGAATCTCCAAGCATAGCCTTTTCCATTGCCCTTTGGGTGACTTTTAGCCTTCTAATAAGGCCCATTGTGAGCGACCACATTTCAGTGCCTTATGTCATGACTGGCAACAACCCACACTGGTCAAAGACTTTCGTCTTGAGACTGCGGTATGTGGGACGAGAAGATGATGTATTAGCTCTCATAAAATCTACAGAATCTTTTTTTACAGCACATTTCTTTTTTATAGTGTTTACTGGATCTCTCCAGCCATGCTTTTTCTACAATAGTCGTTTTTCTCGATCCGACATAGAGATAGTCTTTCTTATACTTGTGTTTTCTCTCATTTTCTCCTTTTTTTCTCAATATTTCTTCTGTAGTCTGCGATTTCCCTTTTGGTTTACTCATATCGGTTCTATAAAGAACTTCGAAATTATTTTCGGCTCTTAAATTATTGGCAAATATAAGTAAAAATAGAATCACATACATTAAAATAACGAAAAAACAGTAAAATTTAGGAGTTCTTATGGCCAGCATTCGTCTCCTTCATTAGACCAGCTCAATGGTAACGTTATATTGCATTGTCACCTGACCTAAACAGGTGTACAAAATTTCAATTCGATTGGACCCTGGGAAGTTGGTAAAATTTTACTTGCAAGATTTGACCCATACATAATAACTAACAAACTAACGCACACGGCAAGTTAAATAAAAGCTTGTAATAACGCAGTGCACATTTTATTTAGTGCCAACAGCCACAGAACAAGCCTTTTATCACTTATCTGGAGTGTTCTCATTTCCCTGTATATGTATTTCCAGGGAAGTGATACACACGGAAGTGATATTTTGAATGTTTTTTCCCTAAATCTAGAAGATTGCTTTATTTTATTACAATTAAAATCTCCATAAATCTTTAGTGCAACTAAAATACATACTTACAATGTATTAAAATTAAATAATATTTTATAATTTAACTGTAAATACGTACCATGTGAGTGAGAATTTGACTGACCCCGAACGCAAATGTCACCACTAAACGCACGGACACGACCCGATCGCTGCTCGAATGAAACAAAACACAGCCGTTACATGCTGTCGTCACCCCTTTCTTTCTATTGCCCGAGCGGCAACGTTACTTACTATTCAATTTCAAGGTGATTTTAACAAACTTTTAGGTGACAGGGAAGTGATACTCAATACGCGTCGCCTTTGTAAAGTCGACAATATTCGGAGAAAATAAGAGACCATAAAACTGTTTTAGCGTTTTATGGAAACCTTATGTATATGATTATTATCTTATGATAAAATTATTCTACTAAACTGCTTTTTAAACCTTATTACATGGTCTTATATTTTGCATTTTGGAATGTCGCCCCACAGGGAAGTGACAATTTTGCCCCTTTATAGGTAAATTTATCGTATAAATATTTGCTTGAGAGAAATGATTTTAAGTGCCCAATTAGAAACCAATATAAACTTTTATTTCATAGTGTCAATTAACACAAATATATAATATATATTATTCTACGACCTGAGCCAACCATAATTCCTCAATTTGTAGAACTAGCCAATTATGTATGGTGCGAAATACAAATTAGGACACCTCGTTGTAAACTACCATGTATGAGCTTAGATAGTTGAGAGAGGACCACCCGGCGACCAGGGAGATACTGATCACGGCATCAGGTGTCGGTGCACAGGCCGTCGGGCCTCTCCGACGTCGCCATAAATAAAATTCGACACTTAAACAATAGACCGGCCCGACCCGACCCACAGACCCGGAGATCGAGCGATACCACGGTACAATACCACCCGCTCCTCCGCACTCCGCAATCACAACACTGCGTACTAACCTGTTCTGGCTGCCGTACGGTCAGCTCTAGCGTCAAGTACCGTCACACCTCTCCACTTAACATTACATACATCACTATCATCTAGGTACATCGTGGCTCACGCTGCGTCTAGTAATGTAAAGATAACCACATACCTAGGTGTATTTCAATGTATGAAATTGAGCAAAACTAAATTAAAAAGCCATCGATATAGGTCGGCGTGGTGTAATTAATACAAATTGCTTTCGGCCATAAGTGGCTGTCAAAGAGGCCGCGGGCCGGGATTAATGTTAGATAAGTGATTGGGCGGCGGATCGCGAAACTTTCTCACGATAGCCATTGCGATAGCAGCGCGCTCGCGGCCACGTTTCTTCCTGGCTTACGGGAATACCGACAAAATATTGTAGTTCCTTTTACAGGGAGAGATAATGTTGTTTACTTTGACCGTTGCACACTGCACTTTGCTTATTTAGTAGTTCTGGTTCATTGCCTTCAGCAATACGCCCGTAGGGAATAGTTTTCCTTTTAAATGGGAGTATACAAATGGTTAATTGAACGTGAAGTTACTCGCCAGCATTTGCGTAACACCAATTACCAAGCCGTAAAGAAAATTGTATGAAGTTAAAGTTTTTCTCATAAATAATATATTTTGCTCTGTTCATAGTTGCAAGCCTCTGTAATTACCAGCAGTGTTAAAGAAGCAAACGGTAGAAATAGAAAGTTTATTCCATAGAAATGAAATGTTATGTAAATATTAAGTCTTTGAGTAAATATTTGGGTTCTGAGTCGTCCGTGGACGTTACGCTTACATTAGTTGCTTTTTAAAGTAATATTTACTTTAGTGGACCAGTTTCAAAGACTTGTTAGTGATCATTGCACTTGTATTTTCACGCAGCAGAAACTCAATTTAAATGGAGTCACTATTTATATTTACCTTCTAAGGAAGGTGCAGCTTGTGCAGCGATGCAACGAGGGAGAATTGTGTTAACTAGCAGGCACATCGTCATCTTAACTTTAAACGAACATTCCGCCTTCATAGAGATATGAAAATAATCGGTTAAATTCGGAAGTGTTGAAAAGAGGATAATTAAGCGTTTAGAGTTGAAAACCGGTTAGACGTAAACAAGTTTAACATAGACGTATAAACTTACTTCCTATTTACGAAGACGTATAAACAAATTGCTTGTAATTTAATCAATGTTTTAAAGCGCTAATCGATAATATGATATAAATCTATCTAATCAATTTTACTTACCTACTTGCAATGATATTTATGGAAAAGACGTATAACTATTTATTAACCTTCGAATATATTAAACGTATTTGTATGTCACCTGTTTTCTTGTTTATATCTTTTATGTCACCATTATTATTAGATATGAATCACTACGTGTATGATGATGCTGATTACCTATATATTATATTAGGGCTAATCTATGTCGATTTGTAGACATCGCAGTACTGAGCTTTGAGTGATTGGCTAGTTTATACAGGGTGGCAGGGCCATAGACGCGTAACCTGTTACCAAGGATTCAGTCAATGTTTTGAACACCCAGCGTTGAAATTTTTCGTCAGTTATTAAAAAAAACCGGCCAGGTGCGAGTCGGACTCGCACACGAAGGGTTTCGTAAACTTCCGCACCACAAGGTATAAAACGCCGAAAAAAAACGTTTCTTTTATTGCCCTTCAAATGTTAACTTTATTTTATTTTTTACCGACTTCAAAAAAGGAGGTTATCAATTCGATACGTATGTATGTAATATTATTGGATTTGCATTATATTCACATATGATGATCTATTAGGGCTTCCAAACAGATATACAAAATTTCATAGACGTATGTATGTATGTATGTATGTATGTATGTATGTATGTTTGTCCACGCATATCTCCGGAACTATTAATCGGATCGTGACCATTTTTTTTTATTGGCTTACATTTTCTTCAACTTAGGGAACAGTGCAAGTTTCATCAAGATCGATTCAGTAATTTTCAAGATATGGACTAATACGTGTAAGTGTGACGGCCTGGCTTATTGATAAGAGCTACGGGTGTAGTGTCAAAGGGAAAACATCTCAAAACCTTGGTCAAATACTAGTGCAAAAACTAAAAATTACGAAATAAAAAGTAATTTAAAAAAATTAAACCGACTTCAAAAAGAAATTAACTCAAAATTATGAAATAACTTTAATTTCGGAAGTCGGTGGCATAAAACTAAAATACAGATCCCAAGACACCGACTTCCGAAATTAAAGTTATTTCATAATTTTGAGTTAATTTCTTTTTGAAGTCGGTTTAATTTTTTTAAATTACTTTTTTTATTATTTGTTGTTATAGCGGCCACAGAAATACATCATCTGTGAAAATTTTAACTGTCTAGCTATCACGGTTCATGAGATACAGCCTGGTGAAAGACAGACGGACAGTGGAGGCTTAGTAGTAGGGTCCCGTTTATACCCTTTGAGTACGGAACCCTAAAAACTGTTCCATACACATTGAACTCGTAGGTATTGCACTTTCCTATGAAAGAGCTGATTTTTTTTTTTGATAATGCACGAAAATATTTTAAACTAAAGGATCTGGAATCATGTGCTGAATTCATGGTTACAGTTAGAGCGCCGATTTCCCTGCCATCCTGTATTAAAAATATGTATGTCATGAGTTTTAGCATTGTTGGACCTGGTGCAGTAGGTATGGAAAAAGCACGGCGGGAGCTTTTATAGTTCCGCTTCACTGTTGCCGAAACGATTGTCAACGCGTCCACAAATACTACTATAAACGGACTTCAGTCGTCGGCAAAGTTAATATCAGCGTCGAAATGATAGTAGGTACGTGTTTGGAATTCCGTAGTGCACAGCCATTCCCGTGAGAATTTCGCATTGTCAATCAGAGTTTAGGATACATTATACGCCTCGAGTACATCCGGTGACGTCATCCTAAGTACCTTGTCACTCGTCAATAATTTTTTGGAATAATTTGGTCATTACTGGTTGCTAAATGTTTCCCTTATTGTAAATCTACCAAAAATAGAGGTTTTACAGGGTACAACGTTGAGCCCCATGCTCTGATTTTATACATAAAGACATATGTACTCAGGAAGTGTCCTGGAGGCAAAAATACGTAAAATCGTAATTTGCTTAAGTTTTCATTTTCATGAGCTACTATCGTAAAAAAACTGCGGTCTCAACTTTTAAAGTAAAGTATAAACACATAAATGTAATGCCTTTTGACAAAACAAAATACTAACATAGATAAACTCACGCCTTCTTCCCATGGAGTTAGGCAGGAACTACGATCCTCAAATACCTACTCGTTGTAGATTCGATTAAAATTAAATCGTAACTACAACATCAAGATATCACACACTATGAAGGTATCCACTATGTAACACCGAAAATTGACTGCATACACGTAAACATACGAAATAGGAAGATATCTTTAAATCGGGGTTAGTTATAAAGTTATCAAGCGTGGTGCGGGCGCAATGCACGCGCGTTTGTTTACGGAAGCGATCCGCCCGCCCCGGCCCGCCCGCCCACCGCACAAACACATGAATGAACCGGTAGCTATTGCGTCATACGCCGCAATACTACTACTTTTACATCGAAACGACTTACAAAGACAGAACACACAGACATTTACTGTATATCTACATGAAAGTTTTACTTTTATGTATTTTGATAGTTAATTATCAAACGATATTGACCATTCAATTAATTTTACAGGTGTCTCTAAAGTTCGCAAGCCAATTATCTTCACGCTAGTTTAATGACGATCAATACACCGTCATTATATCCCATTATACGAGGCAGTTCATATAACTATATGGCGAGAAAATGATTTTACTGCGGTTTTCATTAGAACTTTATGGCGGGCTTTTAATTGAAACATTGGAAAGTGTGATTTAATGTGCCCTTGCGGCTTCATTGATTAGCTGAAAACAAAAGAGCAGCGATGTATCGCCATAGAGGCTTTAAATAGCTTTTGCATCAATTTAAGATTTTGTAAATTATCATAATAATTAAATTAGTAAATATAGTCTTTTTCCATTTAAGATTTTCTTTGCATATAAATGCTTCGTTTATTTTGAGTTTTTTTGAACGAAATAATAATGAATCGTCCTAGTCTAGACAGAGTTGACATTATCTATGTAATTCGACTGCTTTTGATCTAAAACCTGTGCCAGCTCAGTTATATATTCTAAATATGGCTGGTTTATAGTCTAAGAAATACCCTTCTTAGTATTAAAATCTCTAGGTCCGAATGTCATGCAACGCGTGTGTACTGTCTGCACCTAAAGTTCTATAAGATAACAGCGAAGTGTGTAGCGTACGGTTGTCTAGCGCGTCGGTTGCCTAGCAACACTCTGACGCCAGAGTGCCGCCAGAGGAGCGCCGGGACGCTGCAGAGCGCCGCCAGTCCGCTCCCGACGTCGCCTCACGCGTGTCCGACCCGACACGATACACTAAATAAATCTTTCGAACATGTAGTATGGACTTCTTGTGCAACTTGGCTCGAAGATTTTAGACCAGTGCCAAAAAAAAGCAAACGCCGACCGGGTTCCATTTTTGAAATTTAAAAAGTTTACGTTTTGACAAAAGTGCAGTGAAAAGTTGATCAGTGAAAAAGATTAATTTAATTATTTTAGTGAATTATTTTAAGGATTTTTCGAACAATAACTTCAGGTTGACTGTAAAAAGAGTAGGAAAGTTAGTTTAAAACTTATAAACACTTCATTCTAAAGGATTTCATTGAATTGTTTTCGTATCTCGTTAATTCAGATGTTTAAACATTCCCAGATAAGATAAAGGAGCACAATACGAGGATAACATTGCCTTGATAACCGCTTTGCAAATTAATGATAAAGCAGACAAGAACGCTGGATAATTAATTATACAAAATACCAGACTGCTTTTGAGGTATCAAGAAGCAAGTTATATTTTATGTGCACAATAGAAAGAAACTTCTTACTTGCAGAATATTCAAAGAAACGTTTCAATCGGCCGTACCGTTTGTAATCACGGCTGTAGAGAGCAAAAAAGCTAGTGCAATGAAAAGAGTCGTCGGCGGCCCGGCGTCTCGGTGACCGCTGATTCCCGTCATATGACGGTCTTTTATTTAGATGAGGCACACCCCCGAGGTCGTTCACCCCCGCGGTAGCACGCGCTTTATGAGGAAGGTCAGGGTTATTGCGGTGACGTGACAGTGCAACCACTCCCGACTCCCTGCCGTTACATTTATTGCATTGATTACAAAGACAGACTTTAACAGAGAGAACACTATCTCAAAGTAACGAAGAGGCACAAAGCGATATTTTAATTAGGCTGAAAGAGATTGTGACTGAAACAGCTTGTATTCTGATTAGCATGTGTCATACCAAAGAATTAAAACATAGAGTACAGTGACGTAGCACGCTGTGTGCGCGGTTGTCGCAGTGCAGGGTTCGGGGCGCATGCCCCCGGGCGCCTCCGGCCGCTGCCGCCACTCCATGTGTGCTACAAACCACACGCTCCTTTCACTACATCCTTTGTTTTTGTCCACACACATACCATTAATTTAGGATTCTCTTTTTCAAGCATTCTTTTCCTTTTTATTTTAGCTTCAAATGCCGTACTATGTTAGGCAGGGATTTTTCACCAGGAACTTAATTAACAAAGTAGTCAGTATTCCCCTACACAGGCGTGATGACATGAAATGTTCAGTAAGGCGTTATTAAAATGTTATGAACTAATTTTAATAGAGTGAGGACATAGTGGAACTAATTAAATGTCATCGAAAACCTCTAACGAATTGATGGACTGGGCGAAGTGTGTGCAAGTGGGCGAAGATGCGTGTTCGCTGCAGCAGGGGCGCGGACGCTGTTCGCACGCTGCACCGCCTGGCATTTGCGCTGTGGCGAGCAGTTTTCTACCTGCAGCGTGCGCCGGCTCGGACCGCGCGACGCTCGCGCAGCCTCGCAGCGCACACGCGCGCTCCCTCTGCGGTCTGTCCTAACTCCTACTGATACCACGAACACTCATAAAACGACGTGACCTATTTTTACACTTTTAAATATCCGTTTTAAAGCCGGATAAAATATGGCTGTTATATATACGCACGCGCATAAATTACTAACAGTACCGACGACGTCTACTCTGCCTAACATCAGATATTGACGCAGCCAGTCATGACATAACTGCAGATTTGTGAAAAACTGGTGCTATATTTTTTTAATGGTTCAACAGATTTTCAGAAGTCAAGTAGTAGACTGTAATGAGCTTTTTTATATAGTTCCTTCCTAGATGCAAGAAAATAATGGATCTCTAATATTTTTTCCTACATACCTTATAATTGTCCTGCTTGTCATTTGGGTTTTTTTTTTTATAAAATCTGAAATTAATCTTGGTACGTAACTTTTAAAATACTGATGGTCAGAAAGTACCTACCCATAATAAAGTCGGTCAGCGGGATTGTCCGAAAGGGTTCCGCTCCACCCAGAGCGGCCCTCCCGCTCTGGGTGGAGCGGAACCATTTCATGTCATATGATGATTTACCAACCTCAAAAAAAAAAGCTTTACAGTTACTTAGTCACGTTATATAATAACAATGTAGTCCTATATTAAGTTATATAATAACAATGTAGTCCTATATTAATCAGCTGTAATATGAAGCGATATAAGCTGCAGTAATCACTTAAGCCGCGCCCAGTGGGGCTCATTTGTCAGCTTTATTGACGGGATCCGTCCATCCGATCGCGATACACCCGCCAGGGACTGACGGACTGTTAACTTTGATCAGCACACGTTTCACGTCTTACGGTAACCATAAAACTTTACTTAGCATTATTCCAAGAAAAACGGAGTAAGTAAGTTGCGCAGATATTTGATACGATTTCGTCGATAGGTCGGGTGCTAATCTTTGGTTGAAGCCGCAAGAAATCTTTCAATCCTTAGAACTAGCTTGTTAAAAATAACCATTAGAAATTGTTAATCGAAGATAAAATTATATTTGGATATTTTGTGAACACTGCTGCGATAAGGGCTACGAATTACGTAGTCTACCTACTATACGATATTATTTTAGCGACACCTAATTTGTTCATTTTTTGATCTCTAAACATTGATTTATTATCATTAAGTACCATAGATTATTAACTTAAATCTTGTTTGCCCTGTAAAGCGTGTAGTTTAAAGAAAAAGTCTGATGTTGTGTTTATATCTCGACTTGTACGTACGACGACATAATATCAAGCTATACATTTCCAGCATAAGCGGCCCTTTTCATTCTACGACAAGCCTATACAATGCAAGATCAGCTAAAACTGGAAATGTATAGATTGATATATGTCGTCGTGTGTACAACTCAACCACACATTCAAAACAACATTAAGTATCTAAACAAGATTTCAGCTGACAAAGGAACGTTCATCAACTGTTGTCAATTGAACTGTCATGACAACTAAACCACAAACTACACATGCTTACACTATGCCTTCGAATAAACTGAAATCATGTACCGTACAAAGCTCGCCTTAGTCAACGACATTAGATAGTGAAATGAAATGCATTTCTTAATGCCACCTCGGCGTACTATACAATAATAGTATATTATTTCTGTGAAATGAAATCCCATCAACTTGAAGCCGACATTGAGAAAAAATGACAAGGATTAAATTACTACTTTTGATTTCATTTTAATGACAGCTCGACCTCGCGGGGCTTTTCATTTCAAAGATTTATTTTGCAACAGTTACAGTAAGTAATAACAGCTTGGCAGTAATCTGTGGTGATGTTTTAATAACTTTATGTTGTTCTTTTGTTTTAGAGTCGAGCCGTGAGTGCGCCTGCCACCCCGGCTTCAACAACATTTTCGAGAGAACAGGTAAATTACACCATTATTTTTTATTAAGAGGAAGTCTACAAGCGAAAATGTATTCAAAATTAATTTACAAAAATAGTAGAAGAATATTGTGATTTGCAACCGGTGTAACATTTATCCTCAACCTAAGTTATCAGCTGTTTCTGATCATAAAATTAATTTACCATTTCATTAAACAACATTAAGTGATTGATAGCGATCATGTTTGTGTACAAACAGGAAACTAATTGATTGCGTATATCTCATAGAAATATCTGTTTTCTTATTTTTCTTTCTTTCTGTCTCAGCGAATAAGAGGATATTATTTTACGTAATGCAATCATAATATTCGTATCATGTATTTTTTTGGCACGATACCAAACCACTTGAACGCACGATGTTTTCTCAATGGCGACTATAAAATATAGATTTGAGTTGCTTCTTTATGGTTTGTAAGTTTCTTTTAATCTCTATTATTTAAAGAAAAACTAACAAAGAGAATGAGAATGGAGATTACAAACTCTTTGCAACCGTAATGACTTTGCTAGTCCATCCTGGCTCTTTTATCAGGTTTGATTGTGAGAACTTGTAAAACTACAGCTTGTACGAGTGTGTGTGTGTGTATGTACTGTATATGATAGGGCATTTTAGTTCCCATACCTAAATCTTGAAGAAATTGTCGCCCACAAACGTTAAGACCTTCCGTTGGCAGTAGTTTCTCTAAAGGCACACATTTTACATTTCATTGCAAAAGGAAATTAAGCTTAATTCTTAGCCATTTTCGCAATTATCTTTAATCAACCTTAATAAGCATTTTAATGGGCCATCGATACAAATAAACGTCCTGCGTTCAAATAGCCTTAATTTACATCACATAGAAGCGGGGCTTACGCATCGACTAGGTACTCTAATCGGATTAAATGCATTGAAGTCGAAGCTCGCAGAGTACGCAGCTTCGAGTCGCCCGCGCGGCTTCGCCTACGCAGCGCTTGAGACACTTTCACAGAATTATGGCGCGCCTACGACCTTATGTTGGCTGACATAAACACTTAAAAGCAAGACAAATCAGGGCTTTTCTCTTCGCTGTCACCTTTCTATTCTAGTTTATTGTAACAACAGTATGGTTTACATAGTTTTCCACACGTCGGGTTTTATTTCATAAAGTGGAAATTATGATTGGATTAGTTGTCTCGAAATTGTTCTTAAGATTCGACAAAATAATGTTTACGAGTCCTTCACAAAGCACACCCGGCGAGTAACACGAGTTATAGCTGTGTAGATACAAGAGGGGCCCTAAAATAACTCCTTGTGAACGCTTGTGATTGCTGTGTAGTTTATTTCCTGCGTGTTGACCTTGTAATTTTTGGGACTGATAATGAGATATTGAATTTTACACCTACACCTGAAGTTAATGTTACTGCACAAATGTTCATCAAATGGAATCGGCAATAATTTTCGAGTTAACGTTTTTTTGTAACTGTTGTAAGCTGACATTGAATAGAAGCTTATGGTATTCTGGTCTTTATGTTTCATAATGATTCATTTTGTTTTGTTATCATTATCTCCTAACAATGTGATCATTGAAGCGTGAATTTCTGTTTTTAATGTGCATCGAGTGGAAATTCGATATTCTGACCGACCATTGACTCCAATAAGGCATAATGGTGATTAACTTTATCATAGAACAATGTACTGCTAAGTAATCCGACCTAATACCTACAGCATCATCATCATCATCATTGTTTATAAATCAAGAACTTCTTCATTCAAAGTATTATACTACTACCTATTATGATAAATAACATAGCAATGACGTATTGTTTGCCTTCTTTATCATTAAGTAAAATTTTCCCAGACATTTTTGGCTTATTGTTGATCTGCCTAGATGCACGTAAATAACAGCATTCCTTGACCTTTCATCACCTGACATCCGTAGTTCAATTAGTGTCCTTGCTTACTTCCCTTCAGACTAGAACTAAAGGTAGGAAGAACTCAATTTATGTCCATTTATACCTGTGTGTTCAAGATCTTTTTTTTATGTTGACTTGAAAGGGCATGGCAGTTGAAAACGTGTCATGCTCACTTAAATGTCTTACCGATGGTGGCGCGTGTGGATCATTCGGTTCCCTACGAAATGGTTGAGCTGGATGGTGCTGATCCACGTGTCATGTTTGTGAACGGGCGCCGCCGGTTGAGACTGGCCATCTCTTAACTGCCAAGGCTTATTTTTAATCTTATGTTTTGAATTGTTTCTTCATCAAGTGTCTTTTTTACATTGTTCTCACATATAGAAGCAACAAGGATAATGTACCCAGGATTTTGTAATATCTTGATTTAAAAGAGAGATCTCTATGGAGAAGAACGGACAAGAAACTCCAAACGTAGATAGATACGTTTTGGAATGTGCAACTAGCTTCAACTTTCTGACTAACTGACAGACTATTTAATTTTGACAATTCAAAAGTGCCTGTAGAAGGTATATTTGAAATAAATGCTTTGAGTTTGAGATCTTGATAAATTACGCCTTCGGAAAAATTGTCACCTATAAATTACACTTACCTATAAATTCACCTATAAATTATTCCCTGTACGTACGATAATACGACAAATTGCACAATTGAGATTGTGCTCAATACGATCTCTAACTAAACAATAGGTTTAGTCATCCTTTCTTGCCGTCATATTCGTAGTTCACGAGGTCGCAGTAGCAGGGTCCTGGATCTATTCCGGTTGATAGCAAATAGGTTTACTCGATTAAGTACATAGAACATGCAATGTAACTGTTCACGCAGACATGGTGTGAATCATAGTTAGTAAATTGGCGAATTTTTTACTTCGTATGCTACATTAATTTCATGTTACGTTTCACCAATCTGTACCTGGCATTAGAGGAATGCATACTCTGCTCATCATCATAATTATTGTTGTATCTTGTAATTACTCTTGTATTTTCTATTATCCAGGGTGGTTCCCGTTCGGCGAGTTACCCGGGTGGCCCAGGCAGCAGACTGGACCTATGTTATGTGGCGGAGCGCATGCTAGCACTACACCTGCCCGAGCGAGATGCGCATGCGGAGGCCCAGGCCGCGCATATGCTCACCAATAAACATGGAGAACACTTCATGGTGAGTATTTACACTATTTAATCGTACGTAAAAAAAAGAAAAATAAAAATACTTAACATAATTTGCGTAATTGACACTTAGAGCTAACACAGTCATGCATTCTTCTGTTCTAAACTTCAAGTCCAATCGGACTAACTATTACCTATATAATTATAATTTTGACTAAATCTTACAAAAGAGCGTAATTTGACGATTAGTGAAGGGTGACTGATTACGAGGTTCTGCGATTTATGAGCTCCGCCATTTTGTTGTCTGTTGGCCTGAAGTACAAAACTGAAGTAGTGTTTTTAAAAAAACAATAATACTTAGCATTAAAATAAATGTCCACATGACTCAACAATAAATAGGTTCTACCCCTTGCTCCCTCTGGATTTCTTTATAACAAGAGCGGGATGAAACTCAGTCATATATCACGCAACAAATTATTTCTATGAGGTTTTTCACTTTGTCATTAGTGTAGACATGAGTCGATTTTTATGTTAAATATTTTAATTAGAGGAAGTGCTGCCCACATGGTGGGCGCTTCACCGTCTCTCTCTTTGAAGAATATTTTATTTGAAAAGTAATTTAATAAGACGGGCGTTTAATTGTTACTAATTTTATAAAAAACAATTTAGATTAGGTAATTGTCAACAGTGGGCTATGGTAAATTATGTTTTGAAATATCTTTCACATCTATCTACAAAATAACTGCAGTTTGGGCGTTTGGAAATTCTATTTAATAAATCAAAGAGTGGTTTCTCTAATCACAGTTATAGATACAAATAAGTAGGTACCAACTAGCCTCTGATTGTAACAACTATCGAAGTCCATGTGTACAAACATTGTAACTACAAAGTCTGATATTAATTTGACCCGCACCCTTATATGGGACGCGTTTGGTAACTCTAATGCTACAAATAAGAGCCAGACCTGCCTTAAAAGTCTCCTAAATGATAAAATGATAAATTATTTATTTTCTGTAAGTAGGTTTGTACAAACACTTTTACACGTCCATTATATTTTTTAAACTAGATGAGGTCGGCGTTTCCTATCTGACTACTCTGAGAAGAAAGGCCGAAACAAACTCAGAGGTCACAGTCTCTTTTAAAGTCCAGACAAAATCTTGGTCAGATCGTGTGAAGACCATGTAGATTGGTGTCTGAAATGGTCTTTTGAGGAAAGAACCACACAGATTGACCTGTCCAATCAGTGCACGCATTTGTCAAAAATCGTGCAGCTCAACTCAGAACTTGAGGAGCTCAACGATTCGACGAACAATACCAAAGAAAGGACATTTGGGTAGGCCGCGTAAATTACTCAAACTGCCAGATCATGATTAAAACTAACTAAGAAGGAAAACAGAAATGTGCTAGGTGGATATTAGTTGGGATACATATAGGTAGGTATTGTTACCTGCTTTAATGTACCTAGTTACCAAAGTGCCATAGATTGTCACTTCTTAATTACGTCTATAACGTTAATCATGTCATTGTGTCGATGTAAGGTTTCTTTGTGTCCTATCAAAACTCTACCCAGGTGTTTGTCCTTGGAAATGCTCCTTAGTTTAAACTACTGCATTTATATAAGAAATAGGCTTTAGGAATACTTGATTTTGATAGTGTCCAACCCGATGATCGTAGCCTAGAGCTTTCATGTACCATTATGTAGCCGCTACGGTCTAAAGAGTCAACATTTCTCTCTAATCTACACTGGACTCACCTGTCTTTCTCTTTGAAATTGATCGGTCCTTGTCGGAATCATTGCATGTTTTCATGCATCTATCCACTTTGGTTTAAGTCTCCCTCTGGATCTTGCAAGCTAGGAACAGACAGTTCATATTTTTCATCATTATTGTTTTTGCATCTTTTCCAGGTATTCGAGGTGAGCGGCGGCGACAGCGCAGGCGGTGTCGGGGCAGCTCGGAGCGTGTTCGGACGCGCTCGCTCGCTCGGCTGGGCCGGCGACCTGGCCCCGCCGCTCGAGCGCCTCTGCGCTGCCTGCAAGCATATCGAGAGCTGGCTAGCAGCGCATCCAAAGAACGTCGCCATACTGCTTGCATGGTAAATATTTGATTTATATAAGTTATTCAAGAAACTATGGTGTCTCACCCCTAGAGAACATATTTATGAGAATATATAGTTCATACCATACATACCTAATACAATGCAAGCTGTCTTCTAGCTTGTATAGTCTTGGCTACAGACAAGGATTTACATCATAACAGTTTAGTACAGTCAGACGAATTTATTCCTATCAGGACTATAGATGGCAACATCCACTTGTTTTCTATCGACATAATTATTGTCTGTCACAATACTATTAGTCAATCAATTAAACCGGCTGCCAAATTGTCGCGGCACGGTCTATAAGGAAAACAGATAAAAAATTGTAGGTAGGTACCCTATACATTTTCCGGGTGTTGATTATACCAAAAATCCTAGATAAATTGTTACATGTGTAAATAGATAATACTGTTATCGACTGTCATAAATAAATAACAAAGTGTAATTGCTATTTCCGGTATACTAAGTAATTGTACTTTTGTTTTGACCTTGTCGTCCTCTTTATTGATAGTTTTGATAGCAAAAATAAATACCCTAATAATTTTCTTTTCTTTTTTGACGTTCTTATTGACTTCTGTAATAATCGGCCGACGAAATATTTTAACAGAATCTTTAATTTTACTTTTTATTTGTTTCCAGGGGCAACCGTGAGCGTCTAGGCGTGTTGGTGGCAGCATACATGCACTACTCGGCGATATGCGGTGCGCCTGAGCATGCCCTTGATCGATACGCTATGAGGAGATATCTGGACGACAGAGTGCCCGTCTTCCAACTACCAAGCAATAAACGGTAAATATGACACGATAATTATTATGCCCCGTCTCTCTAAAGTTTTTAGGCGAAGTATTTCATATACCTAACTACTGACATAATAAATAATTTTACTTGAATAAATGTTCATGGACAATTAATATGCCATTTTATTTTCCTCTTTTTGACAAGTCAAACCGCAAAATGGTAATAGGCATTCTATAAATTCGTATCGTTTAAAACAGTCAACAGGAAAAGCACCTGTCTAATGGCGAAGTTTATTTTCTGTTCTTCTGCGATATTCTGTAAAATTGCAAAAATGTGTAGGCTAGGTACTTAGTAGTAGTAAAGTAGAGTACACTAAATTTTTTCTTCTTGTGAACAGCTATATTGACACATTCGCTGGCCTGCTGGCTGGTCAGATACGAGTGAACGCAGCGCCCTTGCATCTGACACACGTCAGCGTAGCGGGCTCCCTCGCTTCTCCCGCCACACCGACCATCGCCTTCCTCAAGATATACGAGAACTTCGTCTGCGTTTACACGTCAGGCAAGTAACATTAACATGAGGACACTACCAGGCACTAAAAATGGCACATCGTGTAGAAAATTTTCGGCTTTGAAGAGCATCGTATCTGTCCCACATAACTGCGCAAGAGTCTCTTTCTAAATCTCGTTGTACCAAATTTACAGTCGCATATGTGTCTACTTTATAAACTACGCAACGGAATGTGATGCGGTGTTCACCATCCTTTACAGAATTTATTCCGGGAGATTTGTTATGTATAATTACTTAATAAAAAATAAATCTCGAGCGACCAGGGGCTGGTCGCTAGTCAGTAATATTCTTTAGGACTTTGCAAAGATGCGCTCGATTAGATTCACAAGGATGTCTTGTACTTTCCCCTGTAAAAAACAAATTTGAACGCGGTCACCAAACCCGTCGCTTTTAGCACACATTGCAAATATTGAGAGACACGATGGTAATCAAACAATGATCTTAAAATATTGACATACCTACACCATAATGACAAAACCTACATCGGGTAACCGGTTATTTTTGCTCCGGGATGCACATTAGCACTAGTAGCACTCTGTAAACACTATGTACAATAAGATAATCGGTTTGTAGAGTCTTCCGTTTTGCAAGCGGTGACTATCAACTGTTTCAATACTTGAGGCTAATTGGGTAGCCCAAATATCGAGATATATTTTGGAAAGTAATTCTGTAATTATAAATGGTAATTTTTCTTCAAAATTGAGTTTATCCCTCAGAACATAAAGCAGCGCATTGACGATTTTTTTTTTTTAAATCATTAGTACTTAAGATTGCAATATTACTCTTAGGTATCTCATTGTTCTAAAGTAAGAAAATAGAATTACTCTCGCGACTTTGATAAAACTCTTGGAAATCATTTTTAATGTATACCTTACCTTACCGAGATAGTTATGTAGTTACAATGCAATGACTTACTAATGGTTTTACATCGATCAGGAACGTCCTACTAAAGACTAATTTGTAATAAAATGTTATGTTGTGCAGGTCTATACATGGTAAACGGCGGCGGCTGGACTGTTGGCGTGGGGCGGCTTGCACTCCGCGGTGACGTGGTGGTGCGCGCGTACCGCCGGGCAGCACAAGCGCGTCCGGGCGCGGGCCCCGGCGGCCCCGGCGGCCCCGCGGGCCCCGGCCAGCGCCGCCTGGTGTTCGCGTGTCAGTTCCACACATGCGCAGTGGCCGACCACACGCTCTCCTTCACCAAGCAGCAGCTCGATCATGCCGTGCACGGTAACCACCACCTTTCTGGCTTTCTTTCAGACAAATGTAAGATGGCGGGTACACCTTCAATTGTTTAGGTATCTTAGGCCGGCCGCTGATTGCAATTTTTTGTCGACGTGACTTTTTGTTACTTAGTCAAGTGCAATGAAAACTATACTGAGTGCGCTCATTATGGTGACGTGATAATACGGTGACAAATAGTTGCAGCGGCAGGCAACACCGGAGTGACGTGACTGTCACCCGCCCTGTACATTACTATGGGAGTCCGCTCACTGGTGACTTTTTGTCACTCGGCCGGTGAACGAAATGAACGCGATTTGTTATCCAAGAACAGATTCAGTGAGCGCATCGTGGGTGACAGTAACAATAAGTCACGGTGACAAAAAATTGCAATCAGCGGCGTGCCTTATTGATGCGATACTTTAGTTCAATATGATGACGACGTTCGTGTAGGAACGCATGACGACATATCAAGCTATACATTACCAGTATAAGCAGCTTTGCAGCAGTTTTTTTTTTTTTTAGCGGCTTTTAGGGTCAGCTTTGAGAGGTCAGCTATATTTGAAAATTTATAGCGTGATATGTCGTACATAATACCTATATAGATTTATACATTGATTATACAATTTGATGGTGTAACCTAAGACAGTAAACTTACTCGTTACGTTTGTCTGAACACATCTTTTTCTACTACGATGTTTCTTACAACTCTACAACAAGTACTTTCATAGAAAATGAAATGAAATTTCGTATAGAAGCAAAGTTTGACATATCATAATATATGCCCCACAGTGTTGAGAGCTATTGTTGGGCATTCTATACGAAGTTTTATTTATTTTCTTAAGGTCTTGCTAGCATTGAATGGTTATCTTTACTGCATACTTACCACTCATATAATAATGCCATCATCCATAATATTTTAGAATGAAACAATTCGTTTTATTTTACACCTTAAAATACTAATGTGAATGTTGCTTCTAAATCTGCCTGTGCCACAAATATGTATATTTATGTGTATAGGTGCGAGTACATGAGTACCTACCTACATACCAGATAAAGATATTTATTTCAATAAGTCTTGTCCACAATTGAGTGCAATTACGCCAACGTGATTTTGTTATCAAGAAAATTGCTTGAACCATTAAGTGTGAGGTCAGAGTAATAAATTCAGCACTAAGGAAAACGCAAATTTAATCTATGCATTTAATAAAGCCAAATTACATTATTTGTTCTCGAATACGAATAATTTAGAAGGTAACAACCAGGCTACCATTATTATAAGGAACTTACAGCAATTTGCACCAATTTGCTCCAACCAATGATGCGGATTCATGGGGAGTTTTAAACGTTCGTTCTTTGAAAATGGTGTTAACATTGAATTGGAGTACCTACCTAAAGTAGTATAATGACCAGTATTATAGACCAAGAAAAAAAACCTTTATTCGAATTTATTGCCTGTTTGGTTTAGTGGTCGCGGCTGCTGAGAATGGTCTGGGTGTTTGTGGCCAATTGACGACAATAGGGTCGCCTATTACACGGGACATGAATATAACTGACAATATAAAATGGGCAAAAGTGGTCCAAATGGTCCACTAACCGAAAACGAGATCTATGTCACTGAATCTATACATATAATAAATCTGTAGACAAGGCGTTTCTGTACATTGAATTTATAAAAAAAAAAATAGGTGGGGTGTTAAAGGATGTTGTTTGGATGTGACAGATTTTTTATTTGAACAGGTTCAACGTAAAAAGTACCAAACCAATATGGTTCATTTTTATACTCAAATATAGTGTAGAACTCGAAGTAGTGATTAGTCTTTGTTTCATCGCAATCGCTTCAGTCTATCAAAAGATATAATCAATTTAAAGCATTCTATAACAACTTTTTATTGCAATAAGTGGAAACACGTAACGACATCTATTGGGACGATATAGTACTAAAGAAAACATATTGTGATCTTTAAAACATTAAGTGTATATTATAATCTATAAATATAAAAGAAAGTCGTGTTAGTTACACTATTTATAACTCAAGAACGACTAAACCGATTTGGCTGAAAATTGGTGGGGAGGTAGCTCAGAACCAGGAGACGGACATAGACATCTTTATCCGGTTTTTTTTTATCCGGTTTTAGACGGACATAGTATTAGTAATACTTTTATTTACTTATAGGAGTAGTGTGGGAGTAGGGTAGGAGTTGGGTAGGAGTAGTGTAGGAGTAGGGTAGGAGTAGGTTAGGAGTAGGGTAGAAGTAGGGTAGGAGTAGGGTAGGTGTAGTGTAGGAGTAGGGTAGGGGTGGGGTAGGGTAAGGGGTAGGACACCACGCGAACGATAGCGCCGGGCAGCTAGAAATAATTTATATGGCAAAACAACCTTTGCCGGGTCAGCTAGTAGTTTAATAGAGGGTTATTGGTAAAACATTCTTGGTAAAACATTCTCTCTCTCTCTTAAGAGGTCATTGTACTCATTATTGTGAACAATTTTTCCTAAGAATGGGACAAAACCTGAAATCGCAAAAAAAAAATCTGCTGTTCCCTACATTTTTTTTTTTAATAAAACGTTGCCCCACACTAGGATTTTCTCCTGTATCGTGGGTGCGTTTACAAACATTTAAATTCACGTACACAAACAGCCAGACCCGGAACAACTACTTGTAGGTCATACAAATATTTGTTCCGTGCGGGAATCGAACCCGCGACACGCAGCGCAGCAGTCAATCGCATAACCACTGCGCCAACCGTGCCGTCAAACTACTTTTGACGAGTTGTACGAACATAAATGTAGGGAACAGCTGATTTTTTTTTTCGCGATTTCAGGTTTGATCCCATAGTAAAAGTGGTTCATAATGATGAGTACAATGACCTCTTAAGAGATTGTTAATGTTTTTGATTATTAGATTTCCCGTCCCCACAACTGACACTGGCTATAAGAATACAAAAAAAAAAACAACTTGGTGGATTATAGCAACTATTCATCATCTGCCTAGCCTTTTCCCAACAGGCAACCTCCACAACCCAGTTACTGGGTAATACGATAGGTACCACGATGATTTTAGCAACTATTGATATTGAGTAAAGTCGTTAACACCTTTGCCTACTTTTGCATATTCTTCGGCTTTACCTTTTTTTGTTTGTGTAGATCCATCATTCCCAAGCGATGGTGCCGTAGAGCTGGTGTTCCTGCGCGGCGAGGGGGGCGGGGGTGCCGCGCCGGCGCCGACGCCCGCCGCCCCGCTGCGCGCCGCCCCCGACGCGCTCGCTCGCGCCGACTCGCTCGAGCATCTGCGACCGCTGTCCACGCTCACCGATGATGATCCTGGTAAGCATCGGTATAGTAATCGTCAACGTACACGGGCGTTAATACGGCACCTCGAGTTTTAGAAAGAAAGAAAGAAACGCTCAAACAGGTATGAGTGACAGAGACGGAGCTCTGCAAAGTTAAACATTTACTTAAAATCGATGCCATCTTAACGGCCGCATATTGTACAGTCACAAGCAAAAGAATGTATACACTTGGTTTTATTCAAAGACGATTTTTTCCTTTAGTTTTGAATGAAATGTTATGTTATTACGAACAAAGTATTTGCGAACCCATAGGTCTGTGTAAAGTGTCGTATTTCAACGTTGCAATCGTTATTTCACGAAAAAATCGCAATTGTAAGTTGCCAAGTGTTGATATATTAGTGCTCGTGACTGTACCTTAAGTATGTCTCAGGGTTCTAGATAATATAGAAATCCGCTGTGTTCGCGGTCGTTTGAATTGATGTACAGTCAACAGCAAAAGTAGATGATCAAAATCAGAAATTCAATACTAACGAACGGAGTTCGCGTCAGAACTGTGTGGCGTCGAAGTACTACTACTTTGAATACTTACTACGTAGAATACTTTTGAATCACTTCGACGCCACACAGTTCTGACGCGAACTCCGTTCATTAGTATTGAATTTCAGATTTTCATCATCTACTTTTGCTGTTGACTGTACCTAGGTATACATACCTACTGGCAATACTTTTTGTTTACTAAACCCCGTCTAGCACTAGTCTGTAGTGAAGAAGCGTTTCAAATATGTTACCTAACGGCCTATCGTAAAACACGCATACATAAACACACATCTTCTTCCCATGGGGGTATGCAGATACTACAGAACGCCACCTGTTACAATCCTTACATACTCCTTTTGTCTGCAAAACAGTGCTACCTAAGTAGAATTATTTTATGAACCTTTAAAATTGCACGTAGGCCACCGTAGACCCCTGTAGATCCCTCGTAGACCCTCGTAGACCCTCGTAGACCCTCGTAGACGCCTCGTTAGACCCTTGTTTACGTGGGTTATGCATTTATTTCATCATTATTAATTGCTCAAAAGATTTGAATAAATGTTTAAAAGGCTCCTGCGTTTGAAAAAAAGGGTAACAGTTATAAAATCTTATTATAGCCTCGTAGATATAAGAGTAACAAATGCCAAGTCAATATCAAGTCCTACATATTTTGAAAACGAAGGAAACCTCCTAATTTCATTTTTGCTACTTTTGTAATCGTGTTTCTATGTCCGAAGATAATAAGCTGACATGCTGCATAATTTTTTCGTCTTGTTGTTATTTTATCGTTGATCATATTCAAATTCTGAAAAATAACAAAGAAAATACGTCCTGTCAAATCTTTTATAGCTGCAAGGTACCTAATGAATGTATATATAAGTATTGCAATGGGTATGGTTATACATATACAATATATTATATACCATTGGTTAAAGTCGCTTTTCGTGTCTGTCTTCGTGACCGCGTTCTTCTAAAGTCTAAAGTTTAGACTATAAACTATGCAACGGATTTTGAAACGGTTTTCACCATAATTTAGATAACTTAAATGTGTATCATTAGTATTAGCTACATCATCATCTGCCTAGCCTTTTCCCTACTATGTTGGGGTCGGCTTCCAGTATAACCGCAGCCATATATCCGTGACCGCAGCAGCTGAATACCAGTATTTTACATGGAGCGACTGCCTATCTGACCTCCACAACCCAGACAGAGGGAACTCCAGACCCAGTTACAGTGTAATACGATTCCCCTTGGTAAGACTGGTTGTCAGACTTTCGGGCTTCTGACTACCCGTAACGACTGTCAACGATCCACGAATGACAGCCAGGACCAACGGCTTACTTTCCGAGGCACGGAGGGGTCACGGTATGTAAAGATGGTCAACCATCCACAGACCAACAGCGGCAAGCGTAGCTTAACCTGATCAATCGACCTGTGCGGCTGTTATTATTTAGCCACGGGCCCCTCCCGTATAGTATTAGCTACATATTATAATCAATAAATATCTATGTTTTGTCAAGTCGATAAAACCATGCGAAGCAGGGACAGGTCACTAGTATAGTTATAAAGTTCCGCTCGTGCTCGAGGTAAGGGGCGTGGTGCCGAAGCAATTTCGCAGATGGGAACCATAAATTAATAACTTGAGTGCTAATCCAGTAAAATGCGCTCAACCTTGACTGAGTGACTCGACCAGTTTGTCGGTCAAAGTTAACGAGTAGTTAGGTGTCTAAGTTTGTCTGATAAGTGTAGTAAAGTGTTGTTTTATTGCTTTGTTCTGAATTAAACAAATAGTTAAAGATAATAAAGGTACATATACCCACTTTATTATCCTACTTCCTACTTATATTATAAACTAGCTTCTGCCCGCGACTTCGTCCGCGTGAAATTTCACCCTCCCCTCATTCACCCTCTTAGGGGTGGAATTTCGAAAAACCCTTTCTTAGTGGATACCTACTCTTCACAAATAACACACCCTCCAAATTTCATGTCTCTAGGACCCGCGGTTTAGGCTGTGCGTTGATATATCAGTCAGTCAGTCAATACTTTGAATTATATATATAGGTAGATACTTTTCCGGGATAAAAAGTACCCAGTGTGGTGCTCAGGATATTAAAGAATAATTATACCAAGTTTCATCATAATCGAACCGGTAGTTTTTGCGTGATGCCTGAACAAACAGACAGACAGACAGACAAAATTGTTTTTTAATCACATTTTTGGGTTCGGTGTCGGTCTAGTAACACCCCCTGCCATTTATTTTTTTGATATTTTCAATGTACAGAATTTTCACTTCTACAGATTTATTAAAAGTATAGATGTGAAAGTTTGTATCTTTAGATGTTTGTTACTCATTGTTACTCAATTACGCAAAAACGGCTTAACAGATTTAGATTAAATTTAGCACACAGATAGTTTATAACCTGAATTAACACATAAGATACTTTTTATCCCGGTGGTACATTCCCATGGGAAAACTTCCGACATCGACGCGGCGAAGCCGCTGGCAAAAGCTAGTGTCAAATATTTTTTAAAGCTAGAGTAGGTCGTCGTTCCTTAGCAGTCTGACCGTCGACCACTGAGAATAAGAAACACTGAAACACTCAGACGTCAAGGTCTATTTTAAAATCACAACAATTTATTTTAATGGGCAGATCATATGAGACACACGTAGAATAGATTAATGTTGGTTGTTTTAACGGTAGCAGTATACAACAATACCTATAACTTAGTTTACAAATCACACTTACTCGAAACAAGGAAATATACAAGATTCGCTTAGATGCGTTTTATTAGCCCAACATCCGCAAGTTCTAATCTATTCTCGTAAGGATTAAAAGCTTGTCTAACGATTTGTGTGAGGGGTTCCCACATGTGGCCAACCCGAGTCAAGCAGAACATCCGTGTGCCATTACAGGCAACAATGTAACTGACTTACTTCAACTAACTTGCGTAATAGCCCTTTTGACAGGAACTGGCCGAAATGGGGGCCGTTCTGTACATCCTGTGTATTGATATCGATTGAGTAAGATTCAGTCAAGGTGTTTTAAAGTTTGCGGTTGATCAAATCATCAAAGAGTAACTGCTATTATCTAGCAGTTAAAAGTCACGAATAAATTACAGCAAAACTTCGCTAAAAGCAGTTAGTAAATCTCAAGTTACCAATTAGATAACTAGGTTACTTTTGTAGTGAAACTGAAAGTCCCGTAACTGAAATGTGTCATGTGTGTTGACAAAGCGACCTAACTACACCGGTTAGCGAGAGGTCGCCGCGCGGCGCAGGTGTCGGCCGGTCGGCTATTTTAGTGATGTGTGTCCGCCGGCGCCGCCCGCCCAGTCCGTCCGCGCCCGCCTAGCGGGCCGCCACGCACGCGCACGTCCCTAACGTTCACTACCGATACAAACTATTATCATCAATCAAAAAATTCGTAAACTCAACTAAAAAATCAAAATATACCTTAAATTCGTTACAAGTTTTACAAACATTAATGTTTTCACGAAAACTTTGAAGAAAAGTCATAATAATTTCTTTCGGATATTTCGAGGCTCGCTAACAAAATCACAATCGAGGTGAGTGTCACATTAATTTCGCAGCTAGTGAAGCCGTTTTATGATCCAAAATAAGTGAACGTAATTCCACTGAATCGGTGTTCTGATGCATATATGGAGGCAATGATTGATTGTGCGTGTCAAAATCTTTACAAAGAGTGTCTTCGAATAAATTGAAAGTGCCTACAGAGCCGGCTTTTCTCCTTTAACAATAGCAGGTCTCGAGCAAAGATAACAATAGGCGGTGTTAGTGCTAACGACAAATGAGATTGGAGTCGCTTCGTCCAGCGCCTGCCCGCTAATTGACCGGCGTGGAGAATCGCTGATGTATGTCCACCTCTCTGGACCGACAGCCTGCCCTTAGGGCTAGCATTCGACACACATCAATTTAATTTGATACGAGAATCAAGATCGCCGTACGGGTCTACAAGCAATAAATAACCATGATCGCTGTCTGTGTCGGTACCTATTAAGCAGCGTGTTTGTCTTATCTTGATTTTGATTCTCAATTAACGTTAAAGTCTTTATAATTAATCGGCGATACAAAAAAAAAATGATCTTCTTGCGAGGCAATAGTACCTGCCTACTTACTATGTTCATAAATTGAACAAAAAGTTACGCTAATAAGATTACGAGTGTCCAGTACAACACGTAGTGAGGTCAAAGATTCGTGCATGCCTACTTGTACAGTCACGAGCACCAATATGTCAACACTAGGCAACTTTAAATTGCGATTTTTTCACTAAATAACGAATGCAACGTTGAAATACGACACTTTACATAAACCTATGGGTTCGAAAATACTATGTTCCCACTAATATAAAATTTCATTCAAAAATAAAGGAGAAAATCGACTTTGAATAAAGCCAAGTGTATACATACTTTTGCTCGTGACTGTACTTATGTCAGCCATCTCAGCCCGTACCTAATGAATTTTATATTCACAAGCAAGGCTATGTTTACCCTGACGTCACCTCCAAGCCGTGCAAAAAATATAGGTTGCGATCCTGTCGAACGCATGTCGAATTAATCAATCTGCAATTTCGGTACATGGTATAACTCGATGTGAACTGTGGAGTGATATTTTTAAGGCACTTGAGTTTTTTAACAACAGATTTGTATAAGTTTCGCATGGTTCATTTAAAGATCTGATTCATTGAGCATTTGTTTGTTTAAATTGTCCATCCATTATAGCCGATCCACTCTGCGGCCGTCAGATCATTGTGTACACTAAAGATTGTACGTACTTAAATACATAGTAGCGCGTATCGATCAGATGGAAGTTTATCCGTGCTTGCTTACCCTGACATTACGCACACATGTCCTGCCGAGATAGTTATCAGTATTATTTTATCGCCTGAGTTTTCAGTTTTGATGAACAGTCAATACTACCCGCGTACATACGACGGTCATGTGTTTGTGGTCAGTGTTTTACGAAGCTAATTACAGCACTTTCTCTTAAATTAAAAGAAGTGAAGTGTTACTAAGTGCGCGATACTTCTATGCTCCTAAAAACTTGTTGATAGCTTCTTATCACGCGATCAGCTTCAACACTGTAAAAAATTGCGAAGCTATATTCATTCTAAGATCAAAATAAGAGCATTAATATGCAAATGTTGTTGAAAATTAACCACATTCCTCACTTAGAAAAAAGGTAAAAGAGCGAAACTGGTTAGAATTCGGGGCTAACGTCGGATAACGAACGTAGATAGCCCAACGGTCAGTGTCGAGCGCATTATTATGCGGTAGAGCTTAGTTTCGCAGAAACAAGGTGGTACCTGATGACATCACTGCGTCTGCGCGCTCACCAACACACGCTCACCTTCATAGGTAACGACGACGGTTATCGCAACATTGTTAAAACACCACTGAGCAAACACTGTATTTCTCCCTGCCAGCACATTTCTGATATACGAACGCTGGGTGTGACTCGACGTGTCCGAAGCTCCACCACATCGCGGTCACGCTCATTTTCAATTGTTAACGAACTAAAATCTCGTTGGACACGAGTTAGTTTGATGTTCCGATGACTTTAATAGATGTAGCTGTCGTAAACTTAGTATCGTATGGCTTTACAAAAAAATAACGATAGTGTAGCAAAACATTATCGTGAACGTGAAGTGAATTGTTTCTTTTCGATCTTGTAACTACTTTGGTCAACATCATTAAAGATTTTTGCATTTTTGTTCCCGTAAATCTCGTTATGGGTAGTAAAGACCAATCATTTATTTTTTAGTATGCTATTCCTGTGGATAGATATCGGTGAGAGATAAAATCACAACACTGCGTAATCTTTAATCAAACTAACAGGGATTGCGATCAGTGCCATGTGTGTCTGTATAATTAATGAAAACTGATTTCTTTATCTCCACGTGTGTAAGATATATCGTGGGACACAGCCGGCGCAAGCGACGCTAGGGCGCACATCCTCTTCCTGCGCATTTCGTAACACTAGCCCTCGCTCTCGCACGTTATTTTCGTTGACAACACAGAAATAACCGCATCTTCCTTAACAGCGGCCGACGGCGACGGTCACCAGACGCTGACGTTGATATCTTTACACTAATTGCGTTATTGACAACCACACATTTAGTTCAGTTTCGAAATCGAACATAAACGCGGCGCCGGCGCACCAGACAGTTCGCAGTTTACAGGTTAGTTGAAGAAAAATCACAAAAGTGACACAAATCGTTAGCTACGCGCACACGACACGCTCGTTATGTAAATTAGGTGAGTAATAGTGTCATTCCTCCTGATTTGCATTCAGTATTACACACTGACACTTTAACGCCTCAAACCATGTCGTAAACGGTTGTTGGTCAAAATATTGTGTGGGTTGGTTCGATGTTCTTATTTACAACCAAGTTCGTTGTAGCGGCGTAGGGCGTAATCAAGGGGGAAGCGCTAAGGTAGCCCGCAAAATTCAAATTTTCTTACGTTTTTTGCAATTTGATGGTCGGCATTAAGTTGTACGTTGATTAAAATATGATTCGCGACCGTAACAAATATGTATTTACAGAATTATAATGATAAGGATCAGTACAACGTCAGTCAGTACAAACGTAGCAGTCAGGACAACTTGTTAAGTTAGTATAATTGCAAAACGTCAAGGTTTCATGAAATAGTCATTCAGTGTGATTACTTGGTCTATAAAGTTGTGTTGATGACTTTAATGATTACAATTCTGTAAATACATATTTGTTACGGTCGCGAATCATATTTTAATCAACGTACCTACAACTTAATACTGACCAGCAAATTGCAAAAAACGTAAAAATGAATTTCGCGGGCTACCTTAGCGCTTTCGCCTTAAGTAACAACGGCTCAGTTTTTTCGAACTATCCATTTTATATTATTTATCAACAATGTATCATTTACCTACCTATATGGTATCAAACGTCTTAAATCTACCTATCGATGTAAATTGAACAGGTGTTAGTAGATGTTGTTGAGGTCGTTTCCTCGTTTGGCAATGCCGCCTTGAACCGTCAAGTAGAGTAGCATCTTAGAATAATATTCAAGACATTTTGATATGACAGGGTTGTGACAGGGTTATCAAGGTAGGTCATTAATGAGTTTTATTTTTCTGTCTCTACAATACATCTCTTATGTATGAGTAATATCCATTAACCAGGCTATGTTTTATCTCAATATATATATCAGATGCTACTAGCAATAATGACAAAGACAGCTTTAACGTTTATTTTTAGCTAAGTACCTACATAAATGAACCGCGTCGTCATTACCTTATTACTCCTATGTATACTTACCGTTCTATGGCAGGCTTGGGCAACAAGAGTTTTTATATGATTTCCGTATAAGAGTATCTACACTTATCTATAAGTAGGACATGGTACCGGCATTTCATCAAACAACACTTAACGGTGTCATCCCGCTGCTGGACTAACGGGAAGCAAACTTAGTCCTTTTTAGGATGTGCTGGCAGTCGGGCGACAGTAACTGCACCCGCTACTGTACCAGGTGGCATTCACCTAATTAAACACTCGGGATTGGCTCTCCAGCGATATTAGTACGTGTGAATATGATAATAGAATAGATCTAGTCGTGTAACTTACCTACATGTTAATTAATTCTGTCCTCGTGCAAAGTGCAGTAGAAAATTATAGGTACACGTGCCAGCCAAATAGATACACACTACATCGTTGCGAAGAGGCCCCGCCGGTTTATTGGAGCGAATCGAATCCAATTTAAAAGCTATTCGTAATTAAACCGTTGCTAAATAGGTACTACACCCCGCGGCAGATCTAATCACATCGAAGTTATGTGAGAATATTCAACATTTCGTAGTGTAACAAGCGCACGTATAGTGTTCGTTCTGAGATTTTGAATTCGGTACAGGTGAGAACAACGGCAGCGCAGAAGGGTCCGGCTCTGGAGGCGAGGCCGGCGACGGGGCAGAGGCGGCGCACACGTTTGGTCCCCTTGACGGGTCCATCTACGCCACGGTCGTACGCGCGGGCGGCGGGCCCTCCTCGCCGCTCAGCGCGTCTATGGACTCGGGCATCTCGTCGGCGGGGCGGCGCGCGGCGCCCAGCCCGCCCGACGAGCTCGACGCGCTGCTGGGCGACATGCTGCGAACCGTGAGCGCGTTGCCCGACCCGCCGCAGTCGCACGCCGACCGACCGCCCGACATACCGTACCACGCGCGCGCAGATTCCGCGCCCTTCACCTACGGAGCGCCCGGTCTGCGCCCCGGCATGCTGCGCGCGCCCAACCGCCTTGCTAGCCCCGAGCTGGTGCGGCGCGCCCTCGGCGGCGACCGCAATTACCGCCCCATAGAGGACGACGACGACGAGCGCACCGTCACCCCCGAGCCTGCCTCACCGCGCACGCCGCTGTCGCCGCGCACGCTCAAAAAACTGACGCACGAAGATGTCACCACCACCACCGTTGCAGCACCGCCGCCCGCTTCTCCCGTAAGGAATGGCAGGTTAGTACCTTAATTCCAAAAATACCATTACTTTTGTTTTTTCTAAATAAATATTTAAATGTATGTAAGCAAATATCAAGACGGGTTAATTAAACGTATAAATATTTGTATAACTAGGTACTACATAAATAAAGACAACCTTCCAAACCAGTTCCCCCTTCGCTTTAACTGTAGGCCTTACGGAAATCCTCTGCTTTCAAATATAAATTATAAGTTTAAATCGTTGGTATAATAAAAGCTTGAAAAAAGAATAACGGGTTGTATGATCTAAACTAAACATCCGTATTTTGTATGTATTGTTTGTTTTTCTTGCTGGGGTCAAAGGCAAAACATTAAATTTTATATTAGTGTAATCAAAAGAAGGGATCTAGTGGCAGATGTAAACATGTGTTCCTGTGCTGTAGGCGTGGAGGTCGCCGCCGCCTACATCGTAAAGCGTGGACTGTTTACATTCACAACCACATCGATCTGATTATTTATAGCAAAACCTAGTTTTTTTTTAATATTTACTTTATTTATTACGTTAATTTTAAACAAATAACTAGGGCCAAATGTCGGACATCAATAACATTCGAGGGAACACCGTGTATCAGTCAACGTACTCAGTAACAAATTGTTTGTAACAGAACTGTATCAGAGTGCGTCGCCTCTTAATTCATTTAACCGCGTTCCGCTCGACCCACTTCACTGTCAATGAAGAAGAGCAATAAAATATAGCATTACCAATCACGACCATTACACCACTTGAGCATAGGCTAATAATATATTTATGGTGCCCTGATGATTAATTGAGTAAACGAGGGTGTCTGCATCAAAGACATTTCTGCCGATATAAATTAAACATACCAAGGTAACGCGCTACCGCACCACATCCACGAAGTTCTTTACTGGCAATTTGATTAGGTCAAAGATACCTTAGAAAATCTTTGTGTATTTTTCTTTATTTCTTATTTTTCAAGGTTGGTTGACTCTTCACGTGACCTGAGGGCTGGCCTATTTTTAGCCCAAAGAATCGGCATTGCCATCCAACGTGGTAATTCTGCCAGCCTTTTGGGCACTTATTGGGATAAGTGCCCAAAAGGCTGGCAGAATTACGCACGTTGCGGACGTATGTTTTGATGCCCAATGAGCTCCTGCCTTTTTCTTTATTTTTTTATTATACATACGTGTATATACCTATTATAATTTTAGTGTTAGCTTGTAAATTGTAATAATTGTTATGTGTTTGTGAATAAATAAGTTCAGAAATCAAATAATAATATTTCAAACGGAGATTTTGAATTTGAGAAAATGATCGTTTACAAATTATTAATTCGAAGCAATTTTTGATGTAACGCATATTGGTATGATACCGCATGTGTCTCTAACAATGATAAGTCATATACTTCAGCAGTGCGATTCTGTAACCATCTCACCGTGAAAACTTAGGTGAAGTGAGCGTGGAGTGAGCTGTCAATAGTGTCAATTCCTAGCAAAAACAAACTCACTTCACCTAAGTTTTCACGGTGACATTTTTACAGAATCGACCGGCTGTTATGATTTTCGTGTGTACTTACCTTGTTTGTTTACCAAACAAGATAAGTCAGGGGAAATATACTGTAGGTAGATATATAAATATAATGAAAGTACTCATTTTCCTAAGGTCCATTCCGCGATAGTCGTTAAACTCGACTAGGGGAAAGTTCTACTATAAAATACTTGCACTGAATAGGGACCTACTAAGTACTTATTATTGCAGGGGAATTAGCATTTAACCCTATACATTTAACCTACCTACTTTCGATGTTCTATAGCAAATCAATTTACAAAAGCACTTAACTTGACAAGTTCGACACAAAGACTTATTCGTAACATGGTCTACAAGATTCTTGCTATTTAATAATATAGGAAAAGTGCTCTGTATTTTTATGGATAGCGAACTGTTTTATAAATACTACACATATTTCAATTAACTCGTGAAAAACATTGACATTGTTGATATTATGTAAGTCTACACACGCTCGTGAAAGCAACTTCTTTCCCTTAGCCACGAGATCATCTGACTAAGCTTTAGTTACATAATCATCATCATTATCTGCCTAGCCTTTTTCCCAACTATGTTAGGGTCGGCTTCCAGTCTAAACGGATGCAGCTGAATACCAATATTTTACATGGAGCGACTAGGACTACCTATCTGACCTCCACAACCCAGTTACTGGGTAATACGATACCCCTTGGTAAGACTGGTTGTCAGACTTTCAAGCTTCTGACGACCCGTAACGACTGTCAAAGATCCACAAATGACAGCCGGGACCAACATAACCATCAAAATAAAAAATAACTAAAATTATTAACAAACTAAAATATGGTGGTGAAAAATTCCTCCGCATCGCTGTAGATTGGTAAAGTACCCAAGAGAATGGCGGCGTTGCCACGTTAAATGGCAAGGTAAAAGCCAGACCTTGGGTCACGGGAAGTGTCAGCCAAAGTTAGAAAACTGAATTAAATCGCTAAGAACTTATAAGGAGAACAAAGTCATGCAGCATAAGTACCTACCAAATAATACATCTGCAAACTTTTAAATTGATACGTCTGGTAAGACACAAAATAACGTTTTAAAAACACTTTAGTTCAAACAAAAGAAGTAGTTGAACATTAAATTATTATAGATTGAAGCGTAGGAGCCGGCTGTGTGGGCGTTGTGTAAATATACAATGATTACCTACAGCAAAAACTTGCATAAACTGCTCCAATGTTTTTTGTATGCAATGTTACCATTTTTAATTCAATACTATCGAAATTCTTTGATGTTGAGCAAGATTATCGTTATTATTTTTATGACAATTACCACACACAGTACCTACCGATATAAATTATTGCAGTATTTGTCAAACTCATACGAAATAAACAATCAAGAACCTAATCCAAACTAAGTAGTATTTAAGCAATAAGTACGTACATAATACACTCAACGTTGTTAAAATCTTCACAAAATGGTGTAATAACAATATTCCAGCCATGACACGCGTTAACAATAAATAATGATGCGACGTGACAACAGAAACAAGGAGTAAATGACGGTTATTATCATAATCTGTCTGTGCGTGTGCGGCGCACTACAGCATAATGCCCTTCTTTAAACAACAGAATATATTCTCGCTAGTTATGCTTGGTATCTTTATCGCAACAGATTCTCCGTCTGAAGTTATGCAACTTTCATTGAATCACAGACATTCTTAAAATGTTTGCTAGAATACTGACTCTATTATCCAAGTTATTCTTAGAATGTCTCGTTTTCCGAAAGCGAACATTTAAGTATCAAATTCAATTAAGTCATCTTCTTCGTGTCGCTGGCACGACAGTAGGTACCTATTTCAAATGTTGTTGGCCCAAAACTTCGCCACTTCCACGGCGTCGTCGATGGCAGCGCAGAGGTCACCTTAAATGCATGTTTTAATACTTGGAGACGCCGAAAAAATCTAAGAGGCAGGCATTGAAGTTCTCGGAAAGTATTACACGGATAACACTCTCAGACCGAATCCCACAAAACCACAGGAATGCGCTTTCCATCTCCGCAACAATCCAATTAAGTATCTACTTCCTACCTACATTGCGAGTTTTGAAGGGAGACCAGTTTCATTTTATGTATGAAAAGTATTTCCCTATGTAAATCATACCTGTTTCTGGCAAACAATGGCTCACGTCAGCAAAATGATCGACATTTTGTTAAGTGACACGATACCGATACCTGTGTTGTCAATCATATCATCGTTATGCATTGTAATCACAGCACTTAATGTGAATGCTTTTGTTACGGTAAGCGAATAAAGCTCTGCTCACACTTTGAGATGTGGTCGTGTTCGGTTACATTTTATTTCGTTTTGCATACTGGCTTCTATCGCCACAAGTAGTCTGTAGTTTACCTAGAAATACGTAGCTATGAAGATAGGTAGGTAGTTATGTATCTTGATTAAACCTGGAATACTACACAAACAAAATAAACGTGCTGATCATTAATCGAATTCAGTCTAAAATTACAAAAGGGATGAAACTATATATCTATAGGTATGTAAAGCTTCAGGATATAGATTTGGCACTGTTTCCTAAATATTTTTTTTAACTGCTTTAATCTACGCATCTTTAAAAAATATTTTTGGTTTTTGGGAAGCTTTTATGGTTGTGCGCAAAGGAAGTTAACAATATTAACCAATTTATTTTTCAATTAGTTTCGAATAGCATTCAACAGTAGTCCTAGAACCATTTGCAGTACATTAAGAAACGGAAGCGTTCGTCACATTAATTGAGTCGGCGATAGGCGTGGGCTGGAACCGAGTCGATTATCCATCCACTCGTTCCGCAACATTGCCTGCGCCTGAGCTCGAGCGATCGAGCTCAGCCTCAGCTCGCCCGGCTGCCTACCTACTGCGAATTATTTATGCGGCGCCCGCTCAATGAATGGCTTCTTAGGTTCTCAGTCAAATTACTGACACGGCATAACCTTTCTTGGAACCGACTTGAGCTAACAAACCAATAATTTATAGCTTACAAACGGCATTCAAAAAGTCCTTTCTAACCTTACCATACTTGGTATTAGAATACCCGCATTATTTTTAATAACATCTCGTCAACTGTAATTGCTCACGTCAGCTATAGGTAATGATCAACAAATGTAATCGAGTAGTTAAACATGTCGCCGTAGATAGACGCACGTCGGAAGGCGATGTCGACTGTCGAGTCGCAATTCTCGATTTGATTTGGAGCGATGGTGTGTGATTGCGTCGCGCCATGACCCAAACAAGTTACTATTTCGAGATAAACGTGGCCATAAACGGGCGGGTGTCTACCGGGCCACGACACTGCGACGCCTCACCGCCACACCGCCTCACACAGCACGCTACACTATTTACTTTCTATTAAAGACCGCTTTGTTAGGCCCTTTTACTTCCATGTTCATTAGAACAGTTAACTTTCTGTTAAAACATGTGGTTTCACTGTTAATCTGCTCTGTCTGTATTCTTATCTCAATCCGGGATCAACACTGTTTAATGAATGCTGAGATGAAAAAATATGCTGATTGCAAACATTCCATTCTGATCGGAAGACGATTAATATTCAAATAAATTTAAATTAGTACTTATATTATTAGTTATCCATACCTACTCAACAGACACCCACTTGTTAAAGATTCCTAGCACGCGGATACAAGGTTTCCCATTGCCATAATAAGATCACTTGGACCTTCAAGACCTACACGCAAATATAAAAAATACTTACAAAGATAACAACCGGACCACGGCCATGACAAGATATTTTGTTGTTGATTTACGTCGTTTAAAACTATTATAAAGTTCAAAACAGTCACATCCGCATCCGTTGTTTTATGCTAAACTTACCTGTGTATGTAGATTTTATACAGAATGAAGTTCTGATTCGTATTCAAATGAAAAAAAAGGAAAGTCACGTCTTTGTTCGACCTCACCTAAATCTTGACATCTATTGCGGAAAGTTCCATATTTCATTTCGGTGTATAGTTTTCTGAACATTGTTATTTACTTACCAAACAGCCAACAACAAAGCAAGCAAGCAACCAGCAGATGGTTAAACGGCGAAGTTGAATGGGCGGAGCGACCTGCGAGCGCGAGCGCCACTACACGGAAAACACCAGCCGAGAATGGAACATGGCGATCAGCGAGTACCCTCGGCTGGCACGAGAGTTCCCGAGCCCGAGAGCCACGTCGTTCCGAGAGCAGCGTGGAAGGAAGCTCAGGGCTCACGTGGCTACAGAGACAGCAGCAAAAACTGCGCGAGAGGAAAGAGGCCAGGGAAAGAGTCGCTCGACTACCGCTCGAGTGGGATACTTCTTCCTCCCGACATGTGCGCCGTTCCGCCAGCCACCGGTGAGAACATGCCTTCACTTTCAACGCTTTTTTTTGTAAATATACCTAGATAACATCAAAGGTAACATATCTGGAGGCATTTTAGATGCGCTGTTCCGGACATTTAATTTGTTTTCCTTAAGTATGGCACCGAAATTCCCAATTTGTTTTTTCGGCCGTTAACTATCAGCAGCGCGTTTTTAACTACTGCCTCATAATATCTAACCAACACGAGATGCTCTATACCACTGACTTTTATTTCCGAACAAACATATTTACGTTATTCACGATTGCAGAGTGGATGGCTACACGAGTGACACGACGGCGTTCGCTGACGATGACGAGGACTTCAGCGTTCCTCTCCATGTGAACACGCGCACCCCTCTCAGGACAGAACACACCAGTCCGCCGGCTCCAGACAGGTATAATACTAGCATATTATATTTAAAGCTTTAAATTATTAATTATGGACCTAATAAATAAGAAGGGGAGAATATCACAAAGAATGAGAACGCTTTTACCTTCGAAGTCTCTTTTTAACCGACTTCTAAAAAGGAAGAGCTTCTCATCAATTCGGATGTTTATACATTTTTTTTTTAACTACAGGGGATCCAATTAGCCTGAGCTTCTGAAAACTGTTGTATCTATAATATTTTGTATTTTACTGCAGTTTCCTGAAACTTTAACATCATCTGCCTAAAGATGTGATATCTGCATGTATCATGTATACTGGCCTGTTGGTCTAGTGGTCAGTGACTATGACTGCTATGCCGGAGGTCGTGGGTTCGATTCCCACCCAGGACAAATGTTTGTGTGATGAGCATGATCATTTGTTCTGTGTCCGGGTGTAATTTATCTATATATGTATGTATATAGAAATATATAAGTATGTTTATCAGTTGTCTAGTACTCATAACACAAGCTCTGCTTAGCTTGAGACTAGACGGCGTTGTGTGATAGTTGTGGAATATTATTATTATTATTATTTTATTATTAAGATGTTTTTTGCTTGTTGTGCTTCTTCAATTTTGGATGTTGGCAGCTTTGCAATAATTTTCTTTTTGAAGAATGGTTATTGTTATCTTTACAGAACCTCATCTAGAAAGTTCATGTACGAAAAGATGACGATGCGCGAGTGGAGTACGACCAGTACACCGAACAGTGCTCCCGCGCCTGGTTTACTGTCGCTAGTGGAGCCTCCCAACACTGATACCATCGTAAGTCTTCATTTTCGTGTAGCCTTCAGCTTATTTTATTCTTAACATAACTTTAGATCACGCCTGTAACCTTCGAAGGGCTCGGCAGAGGTGTACCAGGGTACACCCACATTTCGCTATTTTAGTAGTTTTATTATTGTGTCCTAGAAACAAACCTTCAAAGTAAATGGGTTCAAGAAAAAGTTCTAATAAAGCTTGTAATTCCAGGATCGTGCAGAGAGCTGGTCCCGCGCGGAGTCCCGCACGGAGTCCCGCGCGGGCACGCCGGCCTTCCCCACGCACCCGCGCACGCCCTACCCGCCCACGCCCACCCCCTCGCTGTCGGCGCGCCCGCCGCGCTCGCCCTCCGTCACCAGGTACAATATGTTTGACCTGGAGGACACGAGGTAACACAACGACAACTGGTGCATTTATGGCGAAAAATACGGAGGAATTTTGTACCGTTCAAATCAATTTTGTTGGCCATGAATGCAATAACGCAATTATATCTCAATTGATATCCATATATCATTGTTAGAGATCATAGATAGATCCATACCTTCTTCAAACAAATTAGATCACCGGTAGGTACAAACCTCGCCTCAACTATAAATCGGTCAGACGCAGACCTTGACCTGAAACCGACACAAAACATTTTCCCATTTATTTATTTTTTCAATCTACTCTACTCTAATAAGCGTTATGTTTCTCCAACTATAGAAAAGAACGTGAAGTGAGTCCTGAGTCGGAATACCGGACGTATAATGGAAGTAGTGGTTCTCGTCGTTCGAGCGTCAGTGGGACAGCTGAGCCTCAGCACGTGGCTCCGGACCGCGTGCGGTTCGCCAGGGATACCAGCCACTATTGGTACAAGCCCAACATCTCCAGGGACGATGGTAAGTAGAACATAAAGCTGTTGGTGACAATTATTCTCGTAAACAATCTCCTTATTAAGTGAACTGCTTTGAGTGTTTCTGCAGATATTAATGTCTTAATTAACTAGAAACAATGTTCTGCCAACCATGAATTATCAATTTGACTCTGATCTTGGTTTCTAAAATCAGTCATGTGTGCGCTTTCTTGTTTTTAAAGTGGCAAACTGGCAACATAGGTATAGGAATACAATAAAATCGAATCTTCCTCGATGATGACAAAGATATTTATTCAACAGCCGTATCAGCACTTCTACAACTAGAAGAGGGCGCGTTCATCGTGCGCGATTCCAACTCGTTCCCGGGCGCGTTCGGGCTCGCCGTGCGCGCGGGCGGCGCGGGCGGCGTGCGACACTTCCTCATCGAGCCCACCGCGCGCGGCGTGCGCCTGCGCGGCTGCCCCGACGAGCCCGTGTTCAGCTCGCTCTCTGCACTCGTCTACCAGCACACTGTGACGCCTTTAGCGCTGCCGGTGCCACTCAGATTACCTGACAGGTGAGTGCACTTGTAGTCTATTTGAACGTCAAAATTCGATATCCGTGGTCAAAATAGAAAAAAAAATTACTTAACTACAATAAGTACACGTCAGACATAGTTGTTCATTATGTCGACATGATGCTCACATTTAAAAATATTCCAACGTAGAGGATTCCTATTCTTAACAGTTTTTAGCAAATAATTTATCAGTGTTACCATACAAAACGCCAGTTTGCGGACCGGGTTAGGGCCCAATTCAGGCTTAGGTGAAAGAAGAAATGTACAAGAGCACAGTTTGACTCCAATTCTACTTACACCCATGGTTCTTTACAACTTTTGGTCTAGGTAAAATACCATTCAGTCTATGCTCACCAGAGTGTATGCCATGCGCTTGATTTGCGCAGCAGGAAAAATCTTAAAACCAATTGTAAAGTGCAAAAACATTTTCACGTACCCCACAGAGATCCATGGGCCGGTGGAAGTGCGAACGCAGCCGCTCGAGCACTTCTAGCAACGGGAGCAGCGTGTCACGTGCTGCTGCTCGGGTCTGAAAACACTGAAGCGTTGACCGGACCAGCGGCCGTCAAGAGGGCCGTCACCAACATACTAACTAAGAAAGTAAGAGATAGACTTAGATGGATAAAATAACTGCTGCCGGTTATATGCTACTTTAGTTAAAGAAGTTTTTGGACCACCGGGGTAATTGCGTAATACACTAACAGTAGCAATGGCTTTCGTTTTGACAGTTCTACAACATTCATTGCGTTATTTACGTTGTTGAGCAGACAAATTTTTCGAACATACCTACTTGTATATATGAAACGATGGATTAGCAATAAACTTCAAAAATATTAAGATTGTGACTGAAAGTGTGATAGGCAAAAGGGGTCCAGTAAAAGTACTGGACCCCTTTTGTCTGTCAATTTTTGTTTTTTCTGACGCTATTGTATTTCCTCGAAGTATTAACGAACTGTGGGAAAAAGTTTCGATACTTGACGATGACCGGCCAAAATGTAAAGCATTCAACGGACTAGGGTACGGCTAGGCTCTGCTCTGATTCCCTGGAACAAACTTTGCCTCTGTTTCTGATTTTTACATTCTAAATTTTTGACCCATCTCATGGGTTAAAAATTTTCAAATTTTATTTTCTTTATTAAAATGTCTAATCTTTTATCTAGGGCGCTGCACACGTAGTCCACTTCAAGGTGTTCGGCGGCGGCATCACGCTGACGGACGCGGCCCGCAAGCTGTTCTTCCGGCGCCACTACCCCGCCGCCGGCGTGTCGTACGCGGGGCTCGACCCGGACGAGAGACGATACACGCACACCGACAATAATACGCAGCTGGAAAAGTTAGTAACAAAGTAAAAAAACATCACGACTGTATTCTTTAAAGGGGTAGGAACAAGTGCACGGCATATTTCGACAGTTTTCTTTAATGAGGGTTTTCTGAAATGACTTTGACTAGGTGGCAGCACTGCGACATCAGGTCCATCAGGTCCGGGCACCTGTCAAGAGTATCAAAGCGCCTATATTTTCTTTAATCGTGACTGAATTATGATCGTATTAAGAACGTATTAATTGTCAAAATGGAAGAACTCTTGTCAAAGTGGCGCCAACTGACTGAGTGGCGTGAATTTTCCCGTGTAGGGGAACCCTAATTCCCGTGTAGGGGACTAGTGTATCGCATCAACTGGTCACAAGCCCAGACTCCGGTCTATTAGCTACTGAGAAATTCTCAATAGAAAAGCTCAATAGCACTCAGCCCGATCACAAAATCAAACCCCGGATCCATAGGAACTTGCATAATGTAGAGGTTTCCGGTCCCAACTTTCTGCATGTTAAGTCAATAAAATTCAATCTTATGTTCGCCTTCGAGTAAGACCTTAGGCTTCCTGTAAACAAGAAACATGTCTCTATAAGTAGGTAGGAACTCCTTTTATGGTAAGTATCTTTGGCCTTAAGACATCTTGTTATTTATAACAGTCAATCTTTCGACAGGCTTCGATCAATTTTCGTGTCTTATGAGATTCCAAGTCAACCATACAATGAAATAAACTCGACTACAACGACAATATCTTTTGCAGACGAATATTCGCGTTCGTGGCTCGTGCGTCTTCGGGTGCCGACAACCAATGTCACGTGTTCGCAGAGCTGGAGCCTGAACAACCTGCCACAGCTATCGTTAATTTCGTCAACAAGGTAAATTAATAAGCCACTGAATATTTTCTGTACGTCTATTCTCGAGATTTCCTTAATTTTCCATGGCGTAGATTACGCGGTGACTAAAATTGTTTTCTTTTTTGCAGGCTCTACTAGGCAGCTCGCAGAAAAAGGATATCATCTAAGTGAAATGACGACAGTTTTAAAGAATATTTGCGTTAATGAAATACTCACAAACTGATAAGTGTAAAACACAAAAAAACTAAGAATGAAGTATGAAATGTGTCGTCATTGTTGTAACATACGATTATAATATAAAAGAAACATGTTTTTATTTGTCTGTCGCATTCTATGTAGTGTACAATTGGATAAGGAACTTGGTTAACGTGCCCTTTTTATTTTAAATAAACATTATTTCCGATGATGGCTCTCCACGATACGCTTGATTTTCACCAAGTACAATTAACCATGAAATGTGTGTTGGGATGAGCTGCATACATAATATAAATATAAATTATAACTTAGCTTAGGGAAGGAACTAACTAGTCTCATATTATTTAATATAGAGTAGTGATATTACGTGTGCCTAATGAATATTAGATTATTAAAACTAAATCCAGTGCATGCTATGATGAGGTCCCACCATGAGTTAATAACAAAGTCAATTAACAAGGACAAGTAAACAGCAATGTTATACTTACGATCGAATGCATTGTAACCAGTACAACGAAATGAAATCGTATAATATAGTACAAGGCTTGTATGAATTCTAAATAAATAATGTTTCACCAGCAAGCTACTATCATGTGTACAAAGAAAATCGAATGCAGCTTTAATACATCTTGATGAGTTTTATCATTCATGCATACAACTAGCTTTTATTACTTATAAGGAAAACAAATCATTGCCTTAATATTTAATGCTGATATATTAAAATTGTTGGCTTTTCGGTTAGAATTTAAACCATTTCCATTTTATTAGAGGTGTCAACATCTATTTTAAGCTGAAGCTGAAGAAATGCCTTAACAGTGAACTTCAAGTAAAGCATACCGAGGGTACTTTAATGTTCGTTATCGTGCGCAGTTCGTGACGCTATTAAACATTGTAACACGTTTTATTATAATAATAACTGTTGTAAAATGTATTTATTGGGTAATAATATACTCATGGAAATAATTAAAGTGTTTTATTTTTACTTAGATATAATAACTAATCATAGATAGGTACAATTCTTTTATATTTAGATCATAAAATCAAGAGAAACAAGTTATGTTTTATATTTTACAAGTATTTCAGTGTGAAATATTTAACCAGCCCTTAATATTTCACAAGTCAAAAATTAAAATTAAGAAAAGAAAGAAAGTTACAGTAGAAAATATGAAAATTACAGCAGAAAGTAAGAAAATTACTTCGTTATTAACGAAAATATAAATAATAATAATAATATATTAATCGAAAATAAACATTTTAAGTACATAGTAAGTTTCAGCGATATTCATAATTTTACAGAAAAGATAACTTCTGAAAATATACTATCTACATTCTATAATTATTATTTTCTAAGGAAGGATGCAGTATCCGATAATAGAGTAAGGAGTTAAGTACACGATTTTTCTGGCTGTTGTTCTCTATGTTTGAGCATGGGCAGGTGTCTTTTGTGTGCGGCGCGCTTGCGTCAGTCCTCAGACCGACCGAACCGCAGGTGTCCGTAGTCGTCGAAGGCATCGTCAGCGCGGACGGCCCTCCGCATCAAACTATAGTCCCTGTACAAAGGCCGGTGCCTGAATTCCTCATCTTCTTCAGGCAACGCGAAGTGATGAAGGTTAGCACCCTCGCAGCAACGCACCAGCATCGCCAACGCCACCGTGATCGCCATCGCCACAATTATTACTAGTCTCATTTTGTAGGATGTAAGACTGTAAGAACTGAAGACTCTGTAAGAACAATAATTCTAGCTTAGTGAAACACCATTGATAAATTGAATCCCAAATAACTGTAAAGTTAAGGTAGCCAGGTATACACGTAAGTGTAAACAGTTGGGTTACATCGTTTCATTTCAGATAAAACTGAACTGCGGTGCTATTCTGTAAAAATCTCGCCGTGAAAACTTAGGTGAAGTGAGCGTGGAGTGAGCTGTCAATTCCTAGCAAAAACAAACTCACTTCACCTAAGTTTTCACGGTGAGATTTTTACAGAATCGACCGGCTGGTACCTTACTATAAAAATGTAGGTACTTCAAATTACTTCAGCCCCTCAATGTGGTTGTCATAAAAAGTTCATTCTTTCCTAAGTGCGGTTTTTCTGTTATAAATCGCACCCTACTTAACTATAGTCTAACCTTTACTATGGAGCCAGAAGAGCACGAGCCAATCCTTATTGGCTCGTGCTCTTCTGGCTCCATAGTAAAGGTATGTCCTTACATACCAATAAAAAATCTGGCAAGAACTGTATACGACAAAACTTTCGGGGATAGTTACAATAACTAACCTACTGAAAAAACCTCTTTTTTACCCGACTGCCCCAGAACGAAGGTAATGTTTTATTTACGTTCACTTCAATCTATGTAATCTGTCATAACATAAATCTATGGAAAAATAAAGTAAAAGAACTCTATGAATTTTCACTTACCAAAAGGAGCTCGCCAAGTCTTAGTAGCAGAATGAACGGATGAAACTGTAACCACCCTTTTTATACCAAGTGCTCCCGTTGGAAAACATCATGCCCCCTTCTTTAATATTCCCCTCAGAGCCTGTCTGGCCTTATAAAATACTAAGGATAGTAATTGACAGATTTCAATTATTATAACCGCATAAATTGATCCTATTACTGCCATGATAATATTTTCACAATTTTCCTTCAGACAATCTTACCACAGAAGAAACTAAGCATTTTCAATATTTGTATAAACCTTCGTTTCTATTGTTGATTGAATGTAGGTTCTGTACAAAAACAATATTTTGTACCTCGCCATAAAAAATATAGAAAATAACCCGCATTGGTCCCGCGTAATGGATTAAGGCTCCTTGAACGAGCCTTTACGGCCCATTTCCTTTCACAGAGAGGAGGCTTGTTTCCCAGCAGTGGGCACATTATAGGCTGATTATGGTGATGATGACAGTGCATACTCACTAATCTATATCATCTGCCTAGCTTTTTCCCAACTATGTTGGGGTCGGCTTCCAGTCTAAAACTCAATTTCCTTTGTATTGTATAATTGCATAGCACAGATGTGAGTTCTATGTATGTACTTATACTATTTACCGGGTAATATATATTTCATTGACTTGAATGTGCCCTGGCGGCTGCTGATAGTATGTCATGCTCACACAAATGTCTCGCTGACGGTGGCGTGTGGGTTGGATCATTTAGCTCCCTTCAAAATGGTTCAGCTGAATGGTGCTGATCTATGCGTCATGTTTGTGAACGGGCGCCGTCAGTTGGGGCTGGTCATCACTTAGCTCCCCCCCGGTGGGTTCCCGCATTGTCGAGGCGGGGGGGCTCAGTAGCCGTGGCTTGGACACCCACGGTGAAGCGAAGAGGAACCCGAGGAGGGGCCGCTCGTCAGGGCTTTTGCCGACAAGCCGACGACGTAGCGGCCAAAATGTAGGTTGCGGTGCCGTTTGGGCGACATCGCAACTGAGGCGGGCCGCGATGTCGTATCGGAGGCATCGCGGCTGAGGGTTGGAGGCCGCGGCGGGAGAGGAGTGCCGGTAGTGCGGTGCGCCGCTCTCCCTACCTTCCGCGGCCTTGACGGGGTCGCCACCGTTCGATGGCGGACGCGGTGGGGCCGCAGGGGAAGAGGAGTGTTGGTATGACGTTGGCCACTCTCCCTATCCTCTGCGGCCGAAAATTGGCAGGCGGCGGGGCCAATGACCTGACCCGTCGCAGGGGGACCAAGGGTGGCAGAGACGGGGTCGTCTGGCGCCCATGTGCTGGTTTGGTCCCTGGGGTGGTCACGGCGTGCTATGTGTTCTGGTGCGCCGGTGATGGGGAGTACTCCCCGGAGGAGGGTCCGGTGACGGACAGCCGCGGCGGGTTCACGGATGAGTGCTAACGCGTGCCCGTGTTCCCGCCATAAGCGGCAGAGGAGGACACCGTGGAGTTTTAGTGGGTTAGAGTCCCACATAACTGCACTATCTCCCCGTGGTAGCGCAGAATGCATGAGCATTTCTCCACGAAAAAAAAAAAAAAAAAAAAAAAAAAAAAAATGGTCATCACTTAGCTGCCTCGGCTTATTTTTAATTATTTTATTTTTGGATTGTTGTTTTCTTACTATTTGCTGTACTCTGGGCGCTTTTAACGCGTATATACGTAATTAAATTCAACTTTAATGATATAAGTAATATTTTTGTAAAAATATAATTTAAAAGAGTGTCTATGTACCTAGTTTTTTGCCCGGTCTTCTCCATAGGTACCTACGTTTTGGAATGGGCAACTAGCTTCATATCACAGAGCATGTAACAATTTACTTCATATTTTCTGACTGACCGACTTCTTGACAAAAGTGCCTGTAAATGGTTTACTTAATTAAAATAAATGGTTTGAGTTTGAGTCTAACCGGATGCAGCTGAATACCAGTATTTTACATGGAGCGACTGCCTATCTGACCTCCACAACCCAGTTACTGGGTAATACGATACCTCTTGGTAAGACTGGTGGTCAGACTTTCGGGCTTCTGACTACCTACCCGTAACGACTGTCAAAGATCCACAATGACAACGGGGACCAACGGACGGGTCTTGGTATGTAAAGATGGTCACTCATCCACAGACCAGCCGCGGCAAGCTTAGCCATACCTGATCAATCGACCTGTGCGGCTGTTATTATTTAACTACGGGCCCCTCAATCTTTATCTTCTATACTAAGTTACTAATAATAAAGATGAAGAGTTTGTTTGTTTGAAATCTCTGGAACTACCAGTCGGATTTGAAAACATATTTTTGCATTTGATAGCCCAAGTCTTGAGAGAGGTTATAGGCTATTTAACATCACTCCAGGAGGCCTAAAAAGGTCACTTTGGCATAATCATAAAAGGATAACATTATAAAACATAATAATATGGCGAAGACATTCCGTGTTTTTATTTTTTTTCGCTGGACTTAACGTAGGTATAATCAAAGAGATTGGGATTGGATTTGGATTGGATTGATTGGTATTTTAGCACATACAAAAAAAATTACCGAAATATCCTTCACCATTGGGATTTGATACGATTAACTTAACAGTTAACTGTCCATTATGATTCATAATGCTATTCTTTTATGATTATGCCAAAGTGGCCTTTTTAGGCCCCCAGGACCCATAAGAGCTTAGCAAAAAGAAAAAGTCATACAGAACGCTAAGCGAAAACGAAGTAAAAATGCGGGCAGGTTTTGTGATGCGACGGAGTGGGTTAGGGGAACGAAAAAACGAAGTCGCGGGCAGAAGCTAGTTTAAAGCACAAAAAGAGAGAAAAACAGGTTATTTCCAGTAGGAGTTTTATTGCAAATAATATATCAGGCATAGATAAGTACACGGAATACTATTCCGTGGATAGGTACGTAGATTAGCAGAACTTTAAAATAAGAACGTTTTGGCTGAGCTGGCCTGAGCTGTCTATGATAAGAATATAATTATTTTTTCTTAATCTCTTTTTTGGCGTAGCCTGGTACTACATAGTAGGTACTTACTAATTCCACAGTCCACAGAAAAAACATCGAAGCATTTTTCCCGCGCTTTCTAAAAGTTTGAACGTCAAACTAAAATTAATCTGTAACTGCATTGAAGTTAATAAAATCCACGATGGGCGTAACGACTGAGTTTGAAACGCTGGAGCAAGAATTTTTGGAACTTATTGGCGAATTTCGGACTCTCACCGTAAGTACCTAAAATACAAAATACCCATACCCATCCCATACCTAGTAAATCATGTGTCCACTAACAATTAATACTTAGTTCGCTAACAAAGAGACCTCTCATTGAGAGGAGGCCTGTGTGTGTCCCAGCAGTGGGAACATTATAGGCTGATCATGGTAACAAAGAGAAATAATTTCGGTACTAGTGAATACTTGTTGGAGAAAGAGAGAATATAGACATTTCACGTGCTTACGAGGACCATGTCTAAGTACCTACTATTAGTTATTCTGTGACCATGTTTAACAGTGGACGAATGTGTGGAGGTGATAAGGTATGATGACAATTCGAACGATTTTAAAATTAAAAATACTTTTATCGCACATGATATAATATTTACTTTTAGGACTACATTCATATCTCTGGGTGATAGGTACCTACTCTTTGTGCTTGTCGCAAAAATTTAAACCAATACACTATTGGTTATTTTCGATACAAATTTTTTTACGTTGCGTTGCGTTGTATATGTATACTTATCCGTCTATATTGTTGTTAGGTATATTATGATATTATTATGTAAAGAGGTGGCTTAGCGTAGACAGAGTAAACTAAGGGTCAGTTCACGCGACGCAACGCGGGGCGCAGTTTTCAAGATAGCAATACAATTATCTATCTTATCTACTACAGTAAAAGGTACACAATTCAGTGAGGTGGTGTCTACTACGTCGAGCTACTCCGCGCGGCGCTGCGCGGCCCACTTCACTGCATTGTGTACCTTTTTGTGTAGTAAATAAGGTCTACATTGTATTGCTATCTTGAAAAGTGCGCGCCGCGTCGCGTCGCGGTGTGAACTGACCCTTTGTAAACTAACTCTGTCTACGTGGCTTAGCCTCTAGTCGGCCTAACCAAGTTTAAAGATTAAAATGTCCTTCAACTTAGGCTGACCTGTACCTACCCTAATTGCGTAACACACTATCAATCACAATCTGAATAATTTTGATGGATATAGGTAATCCATTGCTTCATGTCTTCAAAAAATTGTCTGCTCAACCACTAAATAACGCAATGAATGTTGTTGATCTGTCAAAATGAAAGCCGTTGCTACTGTTAGTGTGTTACGCAAAGACCCCGCAGAACTATGAGTTTTTGTTTTCTCTTGCACCATCACGAAACTAGTGGAATAACGACCTAGTGAAGGTCGCAGAAATCTGATATATACGGAACTATAGGATCGGTCGTTGTGGCAAATCATGGGAAGCCTATGCCTTTGTCTTTGTCTAGATGTTTTTCGCATGAATGATGATGGTGAACTTGTTTATAATAATCAATCTGGAAAAAGGCTAGCCAGATTTATTGTCCCTCAAATTCTTATTTAGATTTCTGAGAGTCGTCTGCGTGGGTCGCTGCGCACCGAGTCAACACGCGCTGAGGCTGCGGAGGCGGCGCGGGCGGCGGCCGAGCGGGCTGCGGCGGAGGCCCGCAACGGAGCCGCCGCTGCCACCGCCGCCGTCACCAAGGCCACCACCGCACTTGCTACCACACAGGAACACCTCACCGGACTGAAGATACATCTGGCTCTAACGGTATGCTAATAACCTAGCCTATAAAAATCTTTGAAATACTTATCGATACCTGTTTTGTAATTATTGGCAAATCTGAATTTTAGCTTTGGTAGTTCGGTGTCTCTTGGTTGTTCAAAGTACTTTAACATATTTTTGGGTTATTATAACTATTAGAATGCTCTATGAAAGTTGGCAATAACGGTTTGCCAGTTCAGTGACGGGACAGCAGTTAGCACTTTCTTCTTTTGTGACGTGGGAAAATTCCCACTCGTAACTAAGTACTTTCTAGATAAGATACGTACATACGTACTTTAGGTACTAGGTTGATCAATAAACTATTAGGGCTAACTCTTGGGACTTTAAAATATAAGCTTTACATTTACGTTTAGAGAAAACAAACAACAACAACAAAGCCTAGCTAAGAGCCTTGACGAATGCTATATTCTTTGTCGCCTTAATCCATTTTTCGTGTCGTGGCCATACATTGGCAATTAACTCATTACTAGGTTGCTAGTAACGATATTACCCAGGTCGTTACGTGTAAGCGATAACCTAAAGACAAATAAGTAGATACAACCAGAGATACTATCCCTCCCTATGTCCCACGAGTCACTACACTGAGACTGAAGATGTCAACGATGATGCAATAAGATCAAAAAACAGCGGTATTACGTCATATTGATGTTGATCGGCTCAAATCAGCCTTCGCAATGTCGTAGGAGAGACAGCGAAAGCTTTTAGAAGATCGATGCAGCGAAATGACAACCCAGATAGGTTCTTTGGAGAGGCAAGTGCAGCAACTGAAGCCGGTGCAGTCAGCCCACTGCACCTTACAACGACAATACACAGACCTGCAGGAACGCATCTGTAGAGCTACTGAAGAAGCACGCAGGTAGGTGAAAAGGTTTTTTTTTGGTGTTTATACGAGTACCTTTCTAGTAATACGAGTATCTAGTAATATAAGTAATACGAGTATCTTCATGTAATATCCTCCTAAGTAATACCTTTAGAATACACGCAGCACAAAAAGCTTTTTAGCTAACACTTAAATTATTTAAGTAAAGCCTCGGTACCTATAGGAATTATAAAAGTAAATCAATTCGTTGTCAATGAAACAGAGAATCTTCTCGTCTTGAGAGCGAGCTTCGAAGAGTAGAAAAGTGCGCATCCGCTGGTTCAGAAATTCGTGATCGCGCGCGTTTAGCTGCTGCGGCGCATGCAAGAGAGAGACGCCTTGCATCCGCAGAACTGCAACACACGAACAAGGAAATACTAGCTGCTAATGGTAAGCAGACACATTATGGCAACTTAGTAGGTAACTACCTAAGTACTCTTCGGCATATTTACCTAAATTTTATTTTTTGTCGTAGCGGAAATAAGCAAACTTAGAGCAACAGTTACTGAACTTCAACTCAATTTATCTGAACGCAATAATGGTTCATCGTCTAAGAAAACCGTTGATCCTGATGTTGAGGCTCTCGTTGAGACGCGAGCTGCATTAGAAGCTGAAAGTGCTGGAGCAGCGAAGCTTGAACGAGCCTTAGCAGCAGCTTTAGCAGACAATGCGACTCTAGCTGCACGCCTGAATACTGCAGATAATAATGACGTAACAGTCAAAACTTTAACTCCGCTAGAATCTTCTTCTACTAACATTTGTCCCATTGATTCATTTCTAGCTGAATAATTTTACCTTTTATGCATGTACATTAAAATTACTACCTATCTTATTAAATAATTCGTATGTAACAAATAAGATTTCAATGATTTATGTAACTTCGTCAAGCCTAGTTGAACTGCCTTGCAGTAGGAAGTAGTAGGTTACGTAATTAGAATATGTCATCATTGCTCCGATTCGCAAGGATGATCAATTTATTAGTCAGAGAGTACAAAAACTTGCAAGGATACCTGAATATAATATAACAATATAGGTACAGGTATACCAGCCAGACTTCATTAGAAAACAATATGTTGAAGAAGCTCTGGGGCACGCTTTATATTACTAACAGGTTTTATAATCGCGACTCGCATGACCAAAACTTAGAGGTCAGTTTGATGTCCTTTCCACGAATGTTATGCTTTCGGTCCGACCTGTTTAGTATTTCTAGAAATTTTAATAAACTTGTGTAACGGAATATACTTTGGCTAGATACAAGTTTTCTCATGGTATGTAATTTAAAGGATTCTTTTATAAGAGGCTAAATCATGTGATACTCGTCAGCGTTGCCACCTTAATCCATCTCGATATATTTAAGTGGAATATCTTGTACGTTAACGGAAATAACACATATATACACAAAAACATATCATTGCGATACTTGAGTACCTAGGATTGGGTCCTAAAATAAAAACGCGTTGAGGTCTTTAATTAGAAGAACATTGATCGTAATATTCGGAAAATTATTAGGTCACAATTCGATTGTAAATAAACTACAGTAATAAATATTTTCAAATGGGTAATTTCTGGATAAAATTAATTGTAACAATAAAGCAGAAGTAGAAACTATACTGGATATGATGCAAAAATGTGCACATTTTTATTATCCGTTCATGCGCATTGGGCGACTCACGGTATTGTGTGCAGTCGAAAACAATACAAGCATTAATATGCCTGAATACTATTTCTAACTCTGTCTGTCTAAGCGATTATTATGGAGTGTTGCACTAAAACTGGTTCCTAGGAATGCACTGCCTCAACTCGCATCGGGCTTCTCTAACATATCATCGACCATCTGAGATGTAGGCGTCCTGTACGTGATAAACAACCTGTTGTTACGTATAAAAGAAGAAAAGAAAAGAATTTATTGAACGCAGCTAACCGTAGAAGTTTATGCAATGTTTGCCTTCAAGAAATACGGTCTTTGAGTTTAATATAAATCTAGGTATCTTATCTGGCATATTTAGCATTAGCCTAATTGCGGGTGCTGTTTTGAATTTGAGACCTTGTTAACAAAAGGACCTTTCGCATTGGCATTTGTTAAACTCATTGGCTTAAAACTTAATTTGTATATCGAGTCCATTTCTAGGTATAATATCTGACCATTCAATTAAAATAAAAAAAACCTCGCAGTATCATCATTGTCTAGGTATAGATCGATGTTGTTTCCCCAACGTTTTGGCATCAATAAAGAAACCTCAAGCTACTCTGCACATTATGAGTAGGTTTCCTCTATAGTTACTTTACTCTTTGGAGTAGGTGCAGTGCACAGGTACTGCGGCGGTGAATTTTCGCAAGGCTTCGCGGCGCCCCACCCGCGTGCGTAGGCGCAGACGCCGCTGCCTCACTCCGCAACACTTATTGTTAGTTGTACAGTGCATCCCGCGCCGACTGTGTCGCGCCGTCACGCTACACAAAATATTATGTGCACCCGAATCAAACGATCTGTGATATAGTGATAAGTTATATTTAATTAAGTGATACAAGAACAGTAACTTTAGAACCCAAAAGGTGAGCTTCAAGTTCGTTCCGTCAGTTGCATTTGGTGTGTACGTAATCTCTATTTATATACAGGTTGATATTTTATCAAATATAGTATTTTAACATTGCCGTGTGTCTACATTTATGAGGTTGCTAGCTTCGCAAGAACTAACAAACATCTTTTTGATAAGTACAGAAGTAAGCGGCATAGTGATAAAATTTGTTGCAAATCTAACAAGACGGCCTTATATAGCAGAAGCATTTTCAGTATGGCACCGCGTATATACAATCACCTACCAAAGTCTATGTTAAAACCTTCATCTATCGATGAATTTAAAAAGAAATTAAAAAGATTCTTGCTATTTAAATGTTATTATAGTATTCAGGATTATTTAACAGAGGATGTAAGGACATATTGTTCTCAGAAATATTGTTGTTGATGTGACATGTGAATATTGCACTAATTAATTACCTATCTATTATTATTATTTTTAACATTTATTTACAAATATATCTTGACATTCTCATTCAATACCTGACATTTTAATTTATTCTTGTGACATTAATATTTGCTCATATTTCATTGTTATTTGCCACGGTGAAATTAACAAAATTGTGTCAATAAATTATTAAATTAGTGTATTAATTGTATAACAAGGCTGTGAATGTGATCCAGCAATAGCTTGAGATTTGCATGCCTCAAGGCGTAATATGGTTGAACTATGCTCTATTTCTTTTAACAACTCTATGTAATTACCCATATTAGCAAATAAATGATTTTGAATTTGAATTTGAATTTGAATTTGAATTTGAATTTGAATATCGAGATTTTAAATGACATCAAGTTGAAACATTTTTGTTTACATATGAATGGTAAATAAAAATATAGTGTCATGAAATAAAGTTTACTGTAAGATAGCTTTAGTGCCTAAGTAGGTGGACACGACGTAGAGTCACGCACTACTCTAATAGCGCTATTGCAGCGATTGTTTTGTTGCCCGAGGAGGTAAATACTGCACAACTCGAGCGAAGTCGTGGGGCCAGAGAAAGTTTCTTACCACAATATACTCATTTGTAATGTTGTGTCTTTGTAGAGATTGAGTACCGAATCTAAACGTAAAACGACAGATTACCATTTTTAACGTGACGAAATTTAACAAATATCTCTTGATTGTTTTGGCGGTAAATTCTTCTAAGAAATAAGTTGTTTTACCATATCGGATGAAAAGGCTGTTCCGCCCACGCGAATGTTGACACAGTGAGTCAGAAACGACGCAAGGACACAGTTGTACATATGTATGACAAATATGTGAATTCTATACATTCATGATTCAGAACAAACAGCTCACCCACGACTCGTACACTTCTTGTCACATGTGTTAATGAATTGCAAGGCACTATAATACCTGTGTGTCATAGTCAATATTACTATGCACAGCATCAATAGGCAGAGTAAACGAGATATACAAAATCTCTCATTTATTAAACCTATAGCTATAAAGACCAACAATTTAATAACGAGTCATCAATGTTATTACATAACACAAGAGAATCATTAAAATGAATATATTAAGATAAAAGTTATGTGTAACGTTACATGAATGAAATCCAATTTAATGTTGACCATATATAGAGCGTGACCATTCAGAAGGCTACGGCTGTCAAGATTCCCTTCATGGAAACGTAAACAAGTGTAGGAAGTCAATAACTTGTTCTAACTTAAATGATTTGCAAATCTATACATAAAGATATTGTATTTATTGAATATAGAATAGCTATGACATGAAAGTTGGGAAGGTACGACGTGGTATGGGCAGCACGCATAAGCAGGATACAAAGGTCTAAAAAGTTACCTAAGAACATTTTCGAAATGTTTTATTTAAAAAAAGATAACTGGAAATCTCTGTTTTTATAAACTTAAAATCGGTCTAATTTGGCTGAAACACTATTTTTCGAAAATGTTCTTAAGTAACTTTTTAGACCTTCGTATCCTGCTTATGTGTATGAAGTTTCATTAAAATCGGTTCATCCATTTCGAAATGTTGTCTTTAAGTAAGTAGGTACCTATATGAAGAGATTTGCATAAGGTGAATGCGCAGTTGTAACTCGGCGGAAATCAAATTTTTCTTACGTTTTTTGCAATTTTCAGTGCAGTGTGAGGTTTTACCAGGCAACTCAGAAAGTATTGCAAAAAAAGTTTTTATACAATGTATGAGAGTCTGGCCCGTTATAATCTATTTTGAAAATATGATTATTTGTAAGTAATAAAAAAGTAATTTAAATAAAATAAATAGACTTCAAAAAAAAAGAAATTGACTCAAAATTATGAAATAACTTTAATTTCGGAAGTCGGTGTCTTGGGATATGTACATAACTCCAGCTTCCTCATATGTGATAGAACAATTCTACCTATGCCAATATTTAAGGCATAATAGCTGCAATCAAAGTTCGCAGTCTTATTTTAGCTGCCACAATAACTTCGTTAATATGAGTCGTTTAGTGTGTGTAAGCTGGAGTGACGTCACCCCAGCTGCTCATGTCATATCTTCCAAACGAAAGAAGATATGATTATATGTTATAGCTCAAAAATTAAGGCATAATAGCTGCCACTGGCAGCAAAATTTTCAAATCCCTGGTCAAAATACTCTATGAGTTATTAAACCGATAACCATGTGTAAGCTGGAGTGACGTCTCCCCAGCTGCTCATTCATATCTTCCAAACGAAAGAAGATATGATTATGTATTATAGCTCAAAAATTAAGGCATAATAGCTGCCACTGGCAGCAAAATTTTCAAATCCCTGGTCAAAATACTCTATGAGTTATTAAACCGATAAACATGTGTAAGCTGGAGTGACGGCACCGAAACTGCTCATGTCATATCTGCCGAACGAAAGAAGATATGATTATGTACTATAGCTCAAAAATTAAGGCATAATAGCTGCCATAGGCAGCAAAATTTTCAAATCTCTAGGTCTTGTAGTTTCCACGTAATAAGCAAAAAAACAGTTCCCGCGCCAAAAACATCAATTATTGCTTCGGAGAAGGCAAGCTGCGGCGTTGCCGTTCCGTGCGCTACATTATCAGTTTGAACTAGATTATAGACTGGGAGCCGACTACACACTTTAATCGTACTATGTAAGTATTGAGGTTATTTATAGTCATACTGTGTTTTTAAACATAGGACGAAAGAAAATTTAAAAATCTAAGTGTAACAATTTCGTAAAGTTTATCATAAATCACATTTGACATACGGACGGACAGACAGACAGACATGACGAATCCATTAGGGTTCCGTTTTTGCCATTTGGCTACGGAACCCTTATACGATCACTTTGTTGTCCGTCTGTCTGTCAAGACCCTTTATCTCTGGAACGCGTGAAGGTATCAAAATGAAATTAAAACCATAATATACTCAAGTCTGCGGTCCCTTGAAGCTGTGAAAAAATCAAAATTCTAAGTTAACGTAAATAAGATACGGCCGTTTATCCCGCAAAAAACGTATATTTCGACACTCTCAAGGGAATCAAAATGTATAGGGTACTTCCCGTTGACCTAGAATCAAGAAATTTGGCAAGAAGCAAGGTCATGTAGCACAAGTAAAGGAAAAAGTCTGAAACCCATAAATTTTTAGTTATATTAAAAAAAAACTGTGATGAAACTATTTACCTAACTTGTTTTTTTTTTTTTAGTCGGGGGGAAACCTTCAAAAGGCACCCGACCTCCGAGGAGGGAGGTCGGGGAGTGTGTGTTTTTTAAAACTATTTACATACTTACCTACAAATTTTTACGGAACCCTCGGTGCGCGAGTCCGTCTCGCACTTAGCCGGTTTTTTTAATGACATTTGTTCTGATTCGATGTTTTTTTTTTTTTGGCAACTGAGCCAATGTCGACTATTCTGCCAGCGTCATGAAGTCTGATTCGATGTTACTCATGGACGTAATATAATAGAAGTACCTACGTCCATGGTGTTACTTTAGTTTTGCTTTTTTTTATAGAATTGTTCTCAAATGTCACGATTTCATGAAAAAGTCATTCAATCGCTAGTAATATACAGGGTTATTGGTAAAACATTAACAACCTCTTAAGAGTTCATTGTACTTATCATTAAGAACAATTTTTACTATGGGACCAAACCTGAAGTCGCGAAAAAAAATCAGCTGTGCCCTACATTTTAATTAGGTATTTAATAAAAGAAAGAACAAGGCAAAAAAAAAACAATAATAGTACCTACGTAGTTCTCTCGTCATCCAAAGTTGATATGAATCTACTTTATTATATTCATAGTTCCATTAAAGTTCAGTCGGCTCTCAGTCTATATCTTCAATAAACAAAATTAAAATTATTTTGAGCGCAAGTTAAAATGACTTCTAATAGAATGCCTGCTAAGTGCAAACTTGGTTGTAGTATTGTAGCGCACGGAACGGCAACGCCGCAGCTTGCCTTCTCCGAAGCAATAATTGATGTTTTTGGCGCGGGAACTGTTTTTTTGCTTATTACGTGGAAACTACAAGACCTAGAGATTTGAAAATTTTGCTGCCTATGGCAGCTATTATGCCTTAATTTTTGAGCTATAGTACATAATCATATCTTCTTTCGTTCGGCAGATATGACATGAGCAGTTTCGGTGCCGTCACTCCAGCTTACACATGTTTATCGGTTTAATAACTCATAGAGTATTTTGACCAGGGATTTGAAAATTTTGCTGCCAGTGGCAGCTATTATGCCTTAATTTTTGAGCTATAATACATAATCATATCTTCTTTCGTTTGGAAGATATGAATGAGCAGCTGGGGAGACGTCACTCCAGCTTACACATGGTTATCGGTTTAATAACTCATAGAGTATTTTGACCAGGGATTTGAAAATTTTGCTGCCAGTGGCAGCTATTATGCCTTAATTTTTGAGCTATAACATATAATCATATCTTCTTTCGTTTGGAAGATATGACATGAGCAGCTGGGGTGACGTCACTCCAGCTTACACACACTAAACGACTCATATTAACGAAGTTATTGTGGCAGCTAAAATAAGACTGCGAACTTTGATTGCAGCTATTATGCCTTAAATATTGGCATAGGTAGAATTGTTCTATCACATATGAGGAAGCTGGAGTTATGTACATTCTTGGGATCTGTATTTTAATTTTAGTTTTTTGCCACCCACTTCCGGAATTAAAGTTATTTCATAATTTTGAGTTAATTTCTTTTTTTTGAAGTCGATTTTTTTTTTTTAATTACTTTTTTATTTCGTAATTTTTAGTTAGTTAGTCTCCTACATATGTAGTTGGGAAAAGGCTAGGCAGATGATTTCGTAATTTTTAGTTATAAGTAAAAACTGGAATACTCGTTTGTAATAAGTGGGTACCTAATAGTTTTGTTGTAAATATTGCACTAGAATTTGACCAAGGTTTTGAGATGTTTTGCCTTTGACACTACACCCACTCGTATCAATAAGCCAGGCCGTCACACTTTCACGTATTAGTCCATAATATATTGAAAATTACTGAATTGATTGTGATGAAACTGGCTCTGTTCCCTAAGTAGAAGTAAATGTAAGGCAATAAAAATAATGGTCACGATCCGATTAATAGTTGCGGAGAAATGCGTGGAAAACATACATCCATACATCTATAAAATTTTGTATATTTGTTTGGAAGCCGTAATAGATTGTCAGTTTATGTGAGTATAATGCAGTTCCTATAATTTACATACATACGTGTCGAATTGATAACCTCCTTTTTTTTTAAGTCGGTACAAAAAGGGACGTTCCAATTTCAAAATTTCCCTTAAAGTGTCTCATTAAAAAATGCATCTGCGCCCGGAACATTTTCGCGCTATGATTTTTTACGATTTGAACTGTCGCCTGAAACCGGACGAATCGTACGATAGACTTCAAATGGCATTCATGGATGAAGGCCCTTCTAAGGCAACCGTGTATCGTTGGTATACCTAACGAATTCAAGCGCGGTCGACTAACTTTGGGGGATTAAGAAAGAAGTGGTCACCCTTTGACGCTCGTCTCGGCAAGTTTACGACATCATACGATCCAGAAACGAAGCGCCAGTCGGCGGTTTTGGGTGTTTCAAAACGAATCAACGCCTACCAAAGTGAAGCGATCAAAAGCGGGGGAGGAAGATTTTGATCGCGAGCTTTTTCAATTTGACTCGCTACTTGGTGTCAATTCCTATACGGAACCAAAGAAGCATCAACGCTGAATGGTAATATACTACCAATGCTTGGCAGAAGTTTTCTCTGTTGTGAGCAACAAGCGAGGTCAAACTTTTTTTTTTTGTTTCGGTGTGGAAAATCCTCCTCTCCGCCGCCCTGGGGTGGGCGGCGGGGTCTGTCAGACTCTTACTGACTAAAAATCACCCCGGTGTTCCATCTCACACCTACGCCAGGGGTCGCGGGAACGTACGATCCTTCCGCAACCGAGGTCAAACTCCTGGGTCAACCTCCTTACAACCCTGACCTAGCACCGTGTGACTACTTTTTATTCCCAAAAATAAAAAATCAGCTCAAAGGGATACAATTTTCGTCGCCGGAAGATGCGCTGTCAGCGTTCGAGCAGGCTGTAAACGAGGTGTCTGCGGCGGACTGGAAAAAGTGTTTCGAAAACTGCTTAAGACGCATGAAACTTTGTATAGAGAGGCTAGTGGAGAGTACTTTAAAAAGATTTCATAAAAAAAAATTTACCTTTAGAACATTTTTTTTATTTTCGCAAAACGCTCTGAGTGTCCCACGTATCTTGATCAAAATATGAATCGCGACTTTAACAGGTACGTAGGTATTTACAGAATTAGAATCATTAATATATCTATATATACATAATATATATTAATAAGTTAGATTTGTACCATAAGAACAAATCTCGTATGGAAAAGTGCATAAGGAACAAATCTAACTTAAAGAGATATAAATTATTAATGATTCTAACGACTATAATTCTGTAAATACATAATTATCTACTATAGTCGCGAATCATATTTTGATCAAGATTCAACCTGACACTAACCCGCAAATTGCAAAAAACGTAAGAAAATTTGAATTTCGTGGTCTACCACTGCGCATTCACCATGAGAAGACACATAACAAGTCGTTACATACAAATGTTTTAACTTTAGTTAACATCGCCATCTACCACCAGTTTTTAGTATGCTTGATATTAGCGAACCTTTTTTAATTAATACTTTGTAATCATTACCCTCTTCATTCAATATGTTAATTATTTTATTTCAGAAAGATGACTCGTAAATTAATTTTATACTACTACGTAGTAGCATTGACTGCGCCGCTTCTCGTACAATGGTAAGTTTTACAATTAAATCTCCTACATAATAATATTAATTTAAAAAACGTGACTAAAATCGTTACGTGACGACATTTATCTATAAGGTGGCCAATTCGAATGTATTCAACTTTCTTTTGGGCAAATTTTTTATTTAGCTGTTCTTTGAAGTCCACTATTTATTTAAAGATGTGGTAAATTACAAAAATACGCCATTTATAAAACCATAACTGCTGCAATAATTTTAGTAATTTTATCCTAAAGTTCCGAAACGGATTGAAAATCGACCCAAAGTTTTTCAACAAATTGCTACGAATAACTAATTCCATTTTGATCACACAGGATTGCATGAGATGATTGAGGATTAGTAAATAAACCACATTTTCACTAATGTAGAGAAGAGCTACCTTTTTGACCTAGGCAGGACCCCTAAATTGTTTTTTGTCTGACTGGGAAGGTGAAGTAATTGCACCATTCTTCCTGTCACTGCGACTGGCCATAGCAATAGTGATAAAAAATTAAAAATTATTTCATCAAATGAATCAGACCTAGAAAACACATGGTTCCAATAAGATGGTGCCACGAACCATGCAGGACGAAACATACCTAATCGAAACTTTGAGAGGAATGTTTCAGAAAGAAATAAATTCCAAGACATGTTGACATTCCCAAATTCACCAGATTCAACAGGTCCTTTTTCCTGGCGGGTTATCTAAAGGAACGTGTCAATTTTGAACACTAAAAGCAGAATATTTGAATTTGTGCCATTGATAGAATACCTAACAAAGTATGCGAAAATTTGTTGAAAAACACGGAGAAAAACGATCGCATTTTAAACCAGAAAAAAGATGGGGATTTGGCGGATGTTATTTTTCATACAAACCAATTGTACCTACCTATTATATAAAAATTATGAGAAAATATCTGGTACTTAATTTTCGTTTGTAAGAAAAATTATCTTAATTTAAAGTGGTATTTCCTTCGAATTGGCTACCTACGTACTTTTTATAGTACCTAAAACCATAATTAATCATAAATGTCCTTCGTGGTGCTCATGCGATCAAAATTTTTAGTCCCAAGAAATTATCATTTCCCGCGTAAGTTTTCCTTCGAGTAAATCTAGCGAGGATTGATTTTAAACTGTAACGTCTGAAACAATCCTTCCTACTTTTCAATGTTTAATATTCGTTATACGTAATATGGGCAACTGTGACAATCAGCTTTATTTTCAGTACCTACTTAAAAATCATTTTTTTATTGAACATGTATCTATTAATAACCCAGCTTGAATTAAAAATCCATTCAATTATATTGTTTTACCGTTTTGATTTGTTTAATAAGAACTTCCGCCGCTGATATAATGGCGATCTTACGATGTATGTTGGGAGGAATGTCGAGCAACTGTCTGTAATTACTACGACCCCTAAAGGAACTAAATAGTTTAGCAGTACATACGGCGAGTGGTACCGTTAATCGCATCAACTTATCTAGTATAAAATGCAGTATGCACACAAGCTCTTAGTTCTTTAAATGTAGATTTATGGGCAGAATATAATTGTGAAAACTACATGATGCTGTAATAAGCAACTGATCTTTATTAAAAAAACATCGTATTTTTTATTTACCATCCACAGTATATCAGTCCTAGGCCCGCGACTGCTGCGTCCGTACACTTCATACACGGTAGCTATAGCAGGCGGCTCCCGGGCATATACCCTGTATGTCGCCGTAGAGGGCCGTCGCGCCAATGGAGAGCAGTTCACCAAGGGACGAGAGGTTCAGGTCCCAGCTGCTGCAACAAGGCTCGTAGAACTGGAAGTGAGTATGTCAGCTATGTTACATCAATAGATCGGATTTCGGAATCAATGATCTAACTGTCTAAATTGGACATTATTCCAGTACACGTACCAATTGCTTCTTACAATGAAGATTGACTCACCATATCGAAAGTCAAAATTGATGTTACTTACATTATAGATTTGAACTTACATTAAGTACTATCATTTCAGACCTCTGTAGTGCAGTAGGACAACCGAAATCTTTAATGTATGTCACATAATTTCACTAATCCAATATCTGACCAGTGACCACATTAGCTATTCCCTTTGTAAGATTCTCCCACAAGAAAACGTGACCAAATTTGATACACCTGATGTAGATCGGTGACCCAGGACCGGGACAGTACTCGCTGGTGGCGCGGTCAACCTCAGGCCCGCTATTTTCGTCGTCGTCACCGTTGCTCTACCAACCGCGCAGTTTTGCCGTCTTCGTGCAGACCGACAAACGTGTCTACCAGCCCGGAGACACTATTAACTTTAGGGTCATCGCTTTAGACAAGTAAGAAAATTTTATCTTTATAGCTGTATCGTATCCTCTTCAATGTATCTTGACGATTGGTTTTACTGACACCGAGAAACACTGAACCGATTTCTAATGTGCGATCGATGTTATCAGCGGGTTTACTGTTATCCGTAAAGCTAATTCAAAGTTACACAACAACAACGCACAGTCCGATGTCCGAATGTGAATGTAAGTCTGCCTCCTCTACCCACTCTATTTAAAACATACCAGGGTCTACTTTATTTTCACATAAACCTATGCCATTCATGTTTTGATGTAAAGATGACACGATGTTCGAAATATTGAAACTGAAAAATTGAAATATTTCTGACTAATATTTAAACTAGATTCATTTCAATTAGCAATGTAACTGCCTAGTATGTAGATGCTGGCCGTTAGACATTGATGTTCATATCAAATAGACTCTTCAAGCTTGATTGACTCCATAAAACATATCTACCTACTAGTTTAAGGTCACGAGTTTAATTATCTTCATAGTTAAACAAAACATTAACGCAATCGTTAATGCGTAACACATCAATCGATTGTTTGACTACCTTCCTATCACTGTGCACCTGTGTCCTTGTTCCATTTAACGAGGAAAATGCGATTCAAAGAGCATTAACGAAGAATTTGGTAGTACTCATAACTGCAAGACGCTTTCGTTTTCTGTGCCATCGTGCGAGAGCTCGCGCGTAAGATTACGTATGATTACGAGGCGGTCGTTGACCTGTGCGCTTGCGCAGGTACCTGCTGCCGCTGTCGACGACTGTGGATGTCAGTGTGCTGGACACCGGGGGCTCGCCTATCAGGCAATGGGCAAGCGCAGAACTGGATCGGGGAGTGCTGACTGAGGAGTTGCTACTCGCTGACGAACCCGCACTTGGAGAATGGACTATACAGGTAATAACTCACCACCGTAAAGAGTACCTACAAACTAAAAGCAGTAGAAAGAAACACAAGAAGTAATAACTTGGACACAAAAAATAATAGAAGGACGATGTGACTTCAAATGTCTCCTCTTTTCATAAAAAGACATTCCTACCATAAAGTTTTTTTTTAATATAAGTACCTAAATATTAATGCACTAACGAAATAAAACGTGTATAAAATATCGGATACGCAACTGAAACTTTCATTTTTAACAATTTTGCTGAGAGCGGTCGGCTGCATAATGTGTTGAAGCTGAGCAAAGATTAGGTAGTACAGAATAAATAAGCGGTATGATTTTTCACCCATGCGAAGACATGGTTAAAGCAATTTAAGCTTAAATGAATACATTTATGTACATAATTGCTCTAGCTGAGAAGGAAAACAACGATTACGCAGTATCTTGTTGTCACTTCCTTATAAGGTCTCAGGCTCAGCGCCTATCAATTAAATAATAAAATATATTTGATAGTAGGTAGATATTTGTATGAATTTATCTCTAGCTATTCGGTCCCCCATCGGATATCTATGGTTCCCCATAAGCTTATTACTGAGGATCGATGTTGTTGGGTTTTCTTAACCCCTGACGGAAACAGACCTGTTATGAGTTTAACGTCTGTATGTTTGTCTGTGGCATCGTAGCTCCCAAACGGCTGAACTGATTTTTTTTTGTTTTGTTTTATATTGCACTATTTGGTTATTACACTATTTGTTATTACACTATTTGCCTATGAAGTGGTGATCGTGATATTTTTCTCCAGATGACCACACTTGTATATTTTTCCAGATTTTTGCAACCTTTCTTCATTATGCCGTATTAATAGTAGGTCCTTATAGTTTTGAGAATGAACAGCGGCACAATCATATGTGGCGCTTAATTGTTAATTAACAATTAAGAAACTAAACTGACTTAAAAATAGATTTAGCTAGAATAACTCCGGAAATTGCGATTAGCCTCGAAATCATAACTCTAAAAACAGACCGCCCACTCAAAGATGACCTTAGCGATAGGTGTTACGTTTGCATAACTTTAATTTGTGCAGGTGGAGACTCGTGGGCAGAAGTACTCGCGAAAAGTGCTGGTCGCAGACTATGTACAGCCAAGGTTCAACATGGAGATGCATATGCCCAAGGAGGTTCTCTTCACCGATGGCAGATTCGACATCAACGTCACCGCTAAGTAAATATCATTGTCTATAATATTCTGAACCATGACCACGCATTAAAAACGGCATATTCGTAATGCTTTCGGGCATTTTTTATGTGAAATTATTGATTCATTCAAAAGTCAATTTGACGAGATTTATGTCCGAGTCCGTACTTTTACGAAAACAAGTTAAAGAATCCGGTATCGGTCGTGTAGTATATCATGTAATATGTTCTAAAATACGAATTTTATGTAATTTTTAATAAGTAGGTTTTATACAAACTGGATATTTAAGAATTCTTTGTAATATAATTGGGTTTGCTGCGGAAAACAACACAGTAGGTGTTCTTTAATCAACTAGAATGAACTTTTCTCATCATTCCTCTATACAAAGGAATTTCCACAGCGAAAGCTGTCTTTTCTCATTACACTACAGAAAAACTCATCACTCGAATTCAATAGAATAATCATTACGTAAATAAGCAAGAACCGTTTGTAGACGCAACGTTGTCAGTTTTTATCAATATCCAATCAAGCAGCAATAATTTCATAAAAACCTTATTTAACAACATTATTGAATAAGCATCGAATCTATAGCTATTTTTAGATCTCAAGCGTTTATAACCGACTTGAAAAAGGAGGAGATTCCCAATTCGACTGTACTTTTTTTTTGTATGTATTTTACGAAATAGGTATGTCCGGCAATTGTAGATCGATTTCAAAAATTCTTTTTATAATAAATAGGGTCTGGTCTCGAATAAATTTTATTAACTTTGCTTGGGCACTGTTATCTTCAATAATACGTATTTTTTTTACTTTTTGTTGATGATGTTATAATAATATATTTATTACACTTATAATTAAGTAAGCAAGTAGTGTTATACGAATTTGTTTGGAGTAGGTACGCCTAAAAAGTAAAAAAAACTGGAAGTCGGTTGTTTTTTATTTTTTATTTATTTACATGGACATAAAATAATATTTATTTACTGACCGTACTTGTTGGTAGTGAATCAGAATGTTACCTCCGTTAGTCGCTTCGTAGAGTCTAATTAGCATCCGCGACCTCTGCATATAAAAGTGTTAATCTATCGTTTAGTAAAATTTGAAGTTAATTCACTTAGGCTTGCCCTCTATTTTATGGTACCGAAAAATAACTGGCGAAATGTGGGTGTACTATACTATGGCACAACTCTGCCTTAACTTTTGGGGAAAACCAGCGTAACGATATGTTACGTGATGTAACTTAATTAACATAACTTTCAGGCACTTCAACGGTCTACCAGTTCGTGGTGAACTAACCATATCTTCCTACCCGGTGTTCTTCTCGAATGTGTTACAACCGGTTGTCGCATCACCGACTAGGAAAGTAATCGACATCAACGGTCAAGCGCAAGTTACGTTCGACCTCAAAACTGACCTAGACCTGGTCGAGGATGCTGCGAGGCCGCTCGTCGTGGAAGCTGTGATTGAGGAGAAGGATACGCTGATAAAGCAGAATGTTACATCGAGAATACTGCTGTTGAGAACACCGTACAGGCTGAAAGTGACAGCGCCTGATTACTTTAAGCCAACCTTGCCTTATATCGTACAGGTAAATATGTATCCTTAGAATGAATTATGTACCTACATTAGTGTTGATTGCTATTTAGGAGACGTTTCTGGCCATAGTTCTGTGTTTTCCTGATACCACAGAAAAAATGCCTCATTGGACCAAATATTGATTTATGCGATAATCTTCAGAATGTTTGTTCCGAGTCGAGTGTTTGATTATGTAAAAAACAAACAAATGGCGGACTCAGAGGAAATCCTAGTGACTGATGACGTCTTCCATTTTCTTATATTCGAACAAAAACATCAAATATTAAATTGTTGACAGATTGAAGTAGTGGATCCCTCAGGGCAAGTGATGTCCACGGATGGGGATGTGACAGTGGAGCGGTTGTGGGACGATGGAGCTCCGGTCAATGTCACCACCGTGGCACTGAACAAAGGCATCGCCACTTATACCCTGGTGCCCGATAACGCACACGTCAACTCGACGCTCAACTTAGTGGTAAGATTGTGTTATTTTCTATTAAGAACTCTGTGTATATAATATTGTAGCTACACCTCTGTTATTTCGCTATCCATAATAAGCACTGCTTTGCTTTGTAACTTCTTTGACATAATCTCGTATTTTTTTACATTTACATCAATTACTTAAGTAATATACGTAAGCTATGTCAGATTGATTACTTGAGTGGTGTTCACTGAAGATCCTGTACCATTTCATCAGTAAACTTGAGGATAATCGTTTAATTATGGACTAGAAGAAACTGTACTGCACAGTGCGTTATGTCAACCGTGAACACAATATGAAAACTCATGCAAGCTCACAAACCTCTCTCTTCTCTCCTAGCTCCTACAGACAGATAGCATTTAATTTGTGGAATTTGCTCTACATCAATTGTTCAATTTCCACCACCAGGTAAAATACAAAGAAGTATCAGAACGCGTGGTAAACGTACAAAGGAGTGAGTATTCGTTCGGGCAGTTCCTGACGGCGGAGATTCTGACGCGCGACACGGGAGTGGGCGGCGAGATGCGTGCGCGCATCACCGCGACTGAGCCCATGGACATGGTGCACTACGCTGTGATTGGACGAGGCGATATTATTGTCGCTAAAACCGTGGAGGTCAGTGTTTTGTTTATTTAAGGAATTGTCAGTCCGCGCATTAACAATTAGGCTATTGGGTACAATGGGTACTAAGTTTAGTAGCACTGATTTATGTGTCAGTTGTATAGCATATTTTGTTGAAGTGAAAACTTCTTTAGGCGCGTTGGGCATTTTTTGAGATGGGAAAAAACCATGGAACTCGCGACATTGTTGCCGTATCGACACCTTTGTTTCAAGTTTTGGCCACTATAAAGACGTCAACGCGCGGTACATTTTCTTTGGGAAGAATGACCTTCAAACATATTTATAAAATTCCTATGCTTTTTCAAGTTTTTATTTCTGTCGGCACTCTTGGAGTGCAACTGTTTGTTTTTTTATTTATTATTTAGCTCCATTGGTCTTGAAAAGCTGAAGGTATCCTTGAAAAGAAACTATACTATTTTACGAATAAAGAAGAATTCTTCAATAATCAAAACTTACAAAATATTTAACTAAGTGATGACGAAATTTTTTTTTGCATTATTCTCTCCACCCTTCACAGTTGAGTCCAGCTCGTCGCAGCGTGGACGTGACAGTATCGGTGACGTCACGCATGTCTCCGGGCTGCGTATTAGTAGCGTGGTACCCGCGTCTCGATGTCAACAACCTGCTCTCTGCCGCTGTATTTGCTCCACAAGCGAACCTGCTGCAGAACGATGTATGTACCTATGTAAACTATCCTTCATTTCACTTTCCACCAGAGGAAGCGGAGCCGTGAGCGATAAAAATTCACCAATAGAATTGATAACTTTTCAATATGAAACAATTCTATATGATTTGCTCGCTTCCTTGCACAGCTCGACAGTATTTGTCTGTCCTTCCCCTTTTCATCCAAAGGTTGTCTAAAAGATCGCCTTTAGCGTTAAGACCGCCCATTGTGACACCCTTTGTACAGTTTCTATATTTATGTCTGTAATTTATATGATGTATATAATAAAGAGTATCTCCTTCTACTTCTCGGCCGGTGAAAAGTCAGCCTAAAGGCGTATTTTGGAAAACTGAATTTAAACCTGCGTCATCGTTTAATAATCTCCAAAGGTTCTTAAAATCTTCCAACACCTTTGGAGGGTAGATTACATAAGTAATCTACCTAAAACTCCTCCATTCTTGACGTCTTTGATTTCGGGTACAACAGACTCATTATCTGTAACACCCTACCTACTTGACAGATCTCCGTATCCCCTGTGTCTACCGGCGGCGCGGGCACCAAGCCCAACACGTTGGTAGAGCTGCGCGTGTCGGGCGACGCGGGCGCTTACGTCGCGTTGTTAGCAGAAGACATGAACGCCATACAAGCTGGACTTGCCAGCCACAACGGACTCGGAAATGGACTTGATATGCACACTGTAAGTTATTTAATACTTTATGCACAAGTAAGACCCGCACCCTATTTGCATAACACTAGCAATCACAATCTGAATCATTTTGAAGGATATTGCTAATCCATTGCTTCCTATGTTCGAAAAATGTGTCTGCTCAACAATGTAAATAACGCAATGAATGTTGTTAAACTGTCAAAACGAAACCCATTCCTACTGTAAGTGTGTTATGCAGTTACCTACCCCGCTGTACAAAGCCGGAGTAAAAGTCTGCATTTTCTATCTAGTTAAATTAATACAGTTTATAGGACGATGCATACCTAGTGGCCAGGATGATGGTGATCGTGACGAAGATAATCCACAAATGGTACTTTAATATGTAAGTATTTTTGTTGCAGGTTGAGCGTGAAGTAGAAAGCTTTAGCGGTTTATCGCATTCAGTATTCAAGAACGAAGACCATCTTCCAGGAATGGGCTTGGATTTGGGAGGATACACTGCTTCAGATGTTTTCAAAGTAATTATCTCATGTCTTGGTCCCGGATATTTTGCAGCTCCATAAAATTAACATACTTTACGATTAACAACATTTTTTTTTATTTTTAGAACGCTGGTGTTGTTATTCTAACAGACGGCTTGGTCGTAAAAGGTAGCCCTGATGGTGAGTTTTTTTTCGTTTAGTTGATACTGACCCAATAATATAATTATCATGGCATCATCTGCCTAGCCTTTTTCCAACTATGTTGGGGTCGGCTTCCAGTCTAACCGGATGCAGCTGTGAATATCATCAGTATTTCAATTGTCAATTATGTATAATAATCATACTTTTGTCAATAAACTGACCTAACTATTTCTTTTCACTTTTTTTTCCTGAGGTACCTATTCATATTCAATTTCTTTAGTAGGTATTTGTGTTTTTTAGATATTTTCTTTTTTTTTACCGTTCATCCCAGGTTCGCCCACGCCGGCTCCCCTAGAGACCGGCACGCGCGCCCCACAGGCGGGTCCCTACGCCTTCAGTAGGCTTCCACCGCCGCCCTCACCGCGGTACTACCTCACTGTATCTCCGCAGCCTACTTGGTTGCTTGCTAATCTTACTATCGGGTAAGTTGACTGATCTGTATACTGTGACATGTCGACTGTTCTGTTTTTTTTTTTACAAAAATTCTTCTGTATTTTTTTCGTAAGATTTTAAAGAAAGACACATTTCCAATCGTCCTCAACTCCAAATTTTAGTGCCGAAATGTACTTGTACCAATGCTGCTAGCCATCCTTTGAATATTCCTTGAAACTCTGCAATGATAGGAAAATATCTGTCCAGATTGAACACCCTCAGATCATTAGCAGCAAAATTTTCACTTTTAGCTATAACAACACGTATTTTCACTTTTAGCTATAACAACACGTATTTTCACTTTTAGCTATAACAACACGTACTTATTTTCACTTTTGGTCACAACAATGTGTATTTTACCTGCAGCAACGACGGAAAAGGAACAAAGGAACGTTGGACATCAGTAACTCCTGGCGAGTTCTCCATCGGCGCGTTTTCCGTGCACCCGACCCTAGGTCTCGGACTAGCTTCACCTCAGAAGTTCACTACCTCCGTCCCATTGTCTATGGCTGCCGAACTACCCGCCACGTTACAGAAGGGAGAAACTGTGGCTGCAGTGATTATCTTGAAGAGTACGCTAGCAGTCGACACGTCTGTCGAGGTCACTTTCTACAACAGCGATCAATATTTCGAATTCGAACCTCTCGATAACGAACTCGATTCAGCGAAAAGTAAGTGGAGAAATTGTGACGATTTGCTGTCTACATCAATACATATCTAGTAACTACTATTGTTTTTTAGGATTCCATACCTCAAAAGGAAAAACGGAACCCTATAACTTCGTTGTCCATCGTTCGCACGTTTGCACGTCGTTCGTTGCCTGTTCGATTCCAACCCTTAAACATTGATACAGTAATTTTTCCGGCTTCGTTGGGCTAGTACCTAGTAGAACATTTGTGGTTAAAGGGTCGAATCCCAGGTCTGTAAAATCTTTATTTGGTTTTCCATAAGGAATTTCTCTTTAGCAGCTATGTAACTTAATAATGGTATTTAAACATGTCTGGCGAAATGTGGGTAAGCCATGGTGAGCTATGCCTAACACAGGCGTGACGATACACGATAACGGTTCTTCAAAATATAATCAAACATCAAACTTCCACAGAAATCGAGTTATTCCGTCGCGTCCGTGTGACAGTCCCAGCTCGCGGCTCCGTCAGTACTGCGTTCCTAGTGAGCGCGGTGCGCAGTGGAGACGCGCCCGTCATCGTGGAGGCCAGCGGAAATGGCGTCTCCGACTCGCTTTTCAGGACCATTCAAGTCAAGGTAAAGAAAACTTTCACATTCACACTTTTAGGAAGTAGGTACCCAATACTCAAAGCGGATTCCTCAGAATAATCAGACCACAATGAAGGTCTACAGTGTTAGAAGCAAAATAACCCATTCAATTAAACCATTTATAGGCACTTTTGAATATTGTGAAGGAGTCGGTCAGTCAGAATTAAGAAACTAGTTGCACATCGAAGGTACCTACCTATGGAGAACAACGGGCAAGAAACTCTATGGACACTCTTTTAAATTATATTGTTACACAAAAATATTAGTTCTTTAATTGTATGTGAGAAAGATGTCAAAAAGACGTAGGTACACGTTAAAAGCGTCCAGAGTGCAGCAAATAGAAACAAAAATACAACCCTCGCTCTTCTACATCTATGCGTCTATTAATTTCTAAACCACGATTATATTAATATGACCATTGAGGGCTCTTTTAATGCCATATACCCCTATACTACAGGCCTTTTAGTCCGATTGGCGATTGGTGACTTTAGAATTAGTCTATTCACATTCTTTACTTGCTTTTTGTTAACGAGAATAACCTGACTGTATTAACATTTCGAGCATTCAATCTTTAACACAGGACGGTTATGAAGAAGACCTATTCTCTTGGAGTCTCCTAGACGCTCGCCGCGGCGTCGCTCGAGCCAACGTAACGCTGGACGTGCCTGCGGGTATCAAGGCGGGCGCGATCTCCCTGCAGGCGACAGGCGACCTGCTGGCCGGGGCCCTGCAGGCCGCGAGGGAGCCCCCGGCCCCTGCCGCGGACCCCGCGCATGCTGTGCGGCCACTTGCACTAGCGTGCGTGCTGCTTGACTATTTGCAGGTTTGTGTTGGAGTTATTATTTCAGTTTTTTTTTTAATTTAATGGAATCACAACATAACATCTCGCCTCCCTGTATTCCATGGGGTGTTGGCAGAGGTGCAGTAAACCCAAATTTTTCCAGTTATGATAAAGTCCCATGTAATATTGTTACCGGGCACAAATGCAGACTCCGGGCTGAGTTTTTTTATTTTACTCTAACATAAAACGGCTATCCGCCAAATTAGACTAAGTTCATACACTCGTCTCACAGAACTCCATGCATACTGCCATGATCATTTCATTCATTCTTTAATTTCTAGTAGAAAACCCTAATAATATTGCTCGACCTAGAGGTCGAACCCAGGACGTTAGATTTAGATCCCCAGATCGAGCAAGTTTTTTTTGTGTTTTTACATCATGCGTAGCAGTTCAAAATGAAAAAAAAATACTTTGATCACATATGACGTTGTTTAGAATACAATATTTTTATCAAATCCAGGCTTCTGGCCAGGAAGAAGTAGCGACAACGAAGGAAGCAAGAGAACTGGCAGCGTCCGGCTATCAAAGACTGATGGCGTACCGACGACCTGATGGATCGTTTGCTACTGAAATGGACGCCGACGCCGAGGGAGATGTCTGGTGAGTTGCACTCCTGACTATCAATGAAGATACAATACCTATTATAAAATTATAATAATAGTCGTCGAGACGGAATTTTAGCCATGGCGGCTAATTTTAGCGGGAAATATCCATGCCGGAGATGCTATATTGCAGGCGTAGGTACGTGTGCGCATACGCAGATGCACTCATTCTTCCCTCACTCTCATAGTCTATAGGTACTAGATTTAGAATACACGAATTGTTAAGTAATTTCTTGTTGTTGTTAATGTTGTAAGGGCTGATCATTCTAATAACTTACCATAGATTATTCTTCGTAAGTGTTAGGAGAATGTTAGCTAATCTACTATAATCCCCTTCAAACGATTAGCTTAGGGTGAACTTTCGGATTTACGTTTCCGCGTGTAGGAGCAAACTAATGAAATAACTGCAAGAATAAGGTGCTGAGATTTTATTCAAGTTGCATTTTATTATGAGCAAGTTCATAACGTAGTCGTGTGCCACAGGATGACAGCCGTAGCGACTCGCTGGCTGTCCCGCTGCTCGCGCTACATCCCGGTGGAGCCCGTGGCGGGCCGGCGCGCGGCGGTGTGGCTGGCGCACGCGCAGCAGGCGGACGGCGCCTGGCCCGCGCCCGCGCCGCACGCGCGCCTCAGCCCGCACGCGCAGCGCCCGCTGCCGCTAGCGGCGTATGCGCTTATGGCTCTGCACCAGACTAAGGTACGTACACGATAAATAAAGAAAGAATCTGTTTGATTGTATATGGAACCTGAACCTACCATTTTATGGCCTTGTGTTATTTTTTTTCATTTTGAGAGCAGTAGTGGCTCAGTTAATTGTAGTATCGGCCCGTCTTACGAATTGTAAGTCGTGAGTTCGAACCCAGCCAGGCACTTTACTTTGTGTATTTAATAATTTCATCACCACTGCAGCTCAAAACTGTGGACGAAAACATCGTGATCGAAAACCGGCATGTCTTAGAAACAAAAATTCGAAGACATGTGACATCCATGCCAAACCTCACTGGGCCCACGTGGTAAATTACGGCCCGAGGGAATGGGCCGTAATTTTTGTAATACGGAGAGGAGGCCTGTGTCCCAGAAGTGGGAACAGTATAAACTGATTATGCATTGTGACAGAGAGTCTTATCATCGTGTTAGATATTGGGTAGTAACTGGATTCTGGAGTTCAAATAAGCAGTGACTCCATTATAAAAGCAGCAACATCTGGCTAGACTGGAGGTCAACCCCACCATAGTTGGGAAAAGGCTAAGCAGATGATGACATTGTAATGTCATGATTCTGATGTAAGAGAGAGACGGAGCTACACAGGACGAAGTAAGCATGGCAGACGACAATAAAATTATAAACATTTTTAGTAGAAAGTCTATGCTCACATTCGTAACGTTTCTTCGCTGTTACGAATATTAAAAAAAATGCTTCACGGCGGCGCGTTTAGAATCCACCGACGCCGGCGCTTATATCATAGGGACTTTGTTGCGCCATTTCATCTTCACAGCTAAAATATTAAGAAGTGGTGAAGGACATGCGTTAAGGACGGGCTATGATTTGTAACATTTGACAATAAAGAAATTGTGATTCTTAATCTAATTTCAATTAACTTTCAGGGCAGCGACGTTTTATACAAGAACAACATCAACAAAGCAGTGGACTACATAGTGCGAGGCTTGGCTCCAGAACTGGACGCGTACTCGCTAGCCCTCGTCGGAGGAGCATTAGCGGTCACGAGACATCCACAACTCACGCAGACCTTGGAAATGATGGACAAATACGCTAACACTACAGGCAATTAAGCTTACCTATTCACTTAAATGTTAAGAAGAGTATGAGCAAAATATCTTGCATTTTAGAAAGTTTTAGTTTCTTCGCCCATTGCTCAAATGTTAGGAGCGGGCCACATAGAAGGGCCGTGAGACGTGGACGGGAAGCAGATACGGCAATAGCATGCAGATAGAAAAGCGACTAAAGCATTATTTCAAGGGTTTCAACTCAAAACCCTTTTTGTCGAAAGTTCGCAACCTCACTGCATTTTGAATATTGGTCAGCTTAAAAAACCTATATTACAGGATGGCACCCCATATCACAGTCACAGGTAAACTGCGATTATCAAAAAAATATATCAGCTGTTTCATATAAAGTGCAATACCTACGCGGTCATAATGTATGGAATAGCTAATTTATTAGAGTTTCGTACCAAAATGGTAAAACGGAACCCTTATGGTGAGACAGTCTATATGTCTGTCTGTCTGTCACAGATGGATATCTCAAGAACTACTAATGCTATCAACTTGAAATTTGGAATAGGTTTAGATGACGTTTTCCCAACTATTTTGCAGATAAGAAAGAAATAATAATATATGTATATTTTTTGCAACAGGGGAGGGATTTTTCAGACGGTTTCAGGTCTGAAAAATGCGATGTGTAGCCCCACATCGAATTTTGGGGCATGTGGGGTATCTTAAGAAAGAGCGCAGTCTGCACATTCTCAAACATTTTTTCTTTTTTTTTAAGCCGCAGAGTTTTTGACTATTGATAAAAAAAATTAAAAAAAATACGCCCCCCCCCCCCCCCTTATCTGCGAAGTTTGCAAAGAGATAAATCTGAAATAATTCTAAGTGATAGAAGTTTATGTAAAGATTAAAGGAACAATAAAACGAAGTCTCTAAATAGCACACTTTAAAACAAATCATCAATTAAAGTTACATTAGTTCACCTATCGGTCAAGAGATGGCGCTGACATAAAACTGCAATATTCTACACCGCAGTGCACAATGTTAAAATTCTCAACGCAGGGGAGTGCAGAATCATGTGCTGAATGCTGGTGTTGCGCGTCGCTGTCCGCCATCCTGCACATTTTTTTTAATAGTTGATTCACCAATGTTTATTCCGTAGATATTACTTATGCTGAGAATTTTGGATTACAGCATAGCATAGGAATATAGCATGAGGCCTTATAGTAAGTTTATTTATCCACAGGTTCCACTCTCTTCTGGTCCCGAACTCTATCGGGCAACGAGTGGCGCAACCCTTGGCTCAAAGGCAACAGTTTGGAGGCCACCACGGCCGCGTGGGGCCTGCGCGCCATGCTGGCGGCGCGCCTGCTGGAGGAGGCCACGCCCGTCGTGCGGTACCTGCTGCAGGCCTACCGGCCGCGCGACCCCGACCCAGAGGTGGTGAGTACTGTGGGGTATAGTGTAGGGGCCACCACGGCCGCGTGGGGCCTGCGCGCCATGCTGGCGGCGCGCCTGCTGGAGGAGGCCACGCCCGTCGTGCGGTACCTGCTGCAGGCCTACCGGCCGCGCGACCCCGACCCAGAGGTGGTGAGTACTGTGGGGTATAGTGTAGGGGCCACCACGGCCGCGTGGGGCCTGCGCGCCATGCTGGCGGCGCGCCTGCTGGAGGAGGCCACGCCCGTCGTGCGGTACCTGCTGCAGGCCTACCGGCCGCGCGACCCCGACCCAGAGGTGGTGAGTACTGCGGGGGTATAGGTACCTACTTGTGGGGTGCAGTAGCTCGTCTGGGGAGGCATGTACCATACTTACTTCTGCAGCCAAGGCGCCAAACTGCGCTGCTGTGATATCACATATAAATATGATGTTTGTACATAATTTGAAATCCTAAATTGACATATTTCAGATGGACTCGTTAGCACAGTACGCGGAAACAGTGAAAACATCGTCGAAGCTTCGCGTGTCGGTGAACGTCACCGGTTCCGAGGAGGCGAGACAGTTCCAAATTGGAGAGAACAACGCCCTCGTCATTCAAACGAAATCGGTAAGAAGTCACTTTTTATACCTATCATACTGTCTTTTAACCGGTTGAATGTCGTAACTACAGAAACAATTAAAAAGCCATTGTTTCTCACGAGGATCCACGTTCGTGATACGATGAATACAAATTGTAAAGATCTACCTAAATAAATTGGTATGTAAAGGTTTTCTCGGTCATAAGTAGATCTTGGTTATTTGCAACATATAACATACGTAAATCTTGGGTATTTGCAACATATAACATGTTAAGTAGATCTCGGTCATAAGTAAATCTTGGGTATTTGCAACATATAACATAAGTAGATCTCGGTCATAAGTAGTTCTTGGGTATTTGCAACATATAACATATTAAGTAGATCTCGGTCATAAGTAAATATTGGGTATTTGCAACATATAACATAAGCAGATCTCAGTCATAAGTAGATCTTGGATATTTGCAACATATTAAGTAGATCTCGGTCAAAAGTAAATCTTGGGTATTTGCAACATATAACATAAGTAGATCTCGGTCATAAGTAGTTCTTGGGTATTTGCAACATTGCAATCCACTTGCTAAAGACCTGACAGCAAATTATGATAGAAACACAGTTCTAGAAATAAGTAAACGTGCGAGCATACCTAGTGCTATAGGATCCATCTTATTATTTCAGAAAATGAAACCATGAGTTTTTCTTTACGCTATAAACTAAACTACCTCATTATTTCGCCAACCAGATCCGCAGCAGCCGATCAGTAAGCGCAATCACAGAGGGCCGAGGCCTAGGGCTCCTGGGTCTGTCGGCCCGGGGCGCCACCAACGTCACGGCTCCCTGGCCGAGATTCACGCTCGACCCTAGGGTAGACCAGGTCTCCACCAAGGATAGACTGCAACTGTCTGTCTGTTTTGGGTGAGTAATAAAAGCTTTTCATATCAGTACAATCCAAAGGAACTGGGAATAAAAGCAAAGTAACCTTATTTCAAAAGGTAGCTTATAGACATTAGTCAAGCCAGGAGGAGCAATTAGAAGTGTCAGTGAACGGGGCTCTCCATCAAGCTACAGACCCATTGCAAACAAAGATAAAGACCCTCAGCATAAACCATTGTATAGTAAAAGTGCGCAGTGCTACCCTATTTCAAGTTAAATAAATATCAACTTTGTTTCAATGAAAAAAGTTGATTTCAGAGTGACTAGCACTATTGAAAAAGTTAAAAAAAATGTTTGAAGTTGTAGCGTAAACTGAACTTTATTGTGTAGGAATTAAAGTTATTTTTCCATTAATTCATATTTTTGGCAAATAAATCGCGAACACCAGATTAGTGGTAGCGAACCGACTATTTATTTAAAAACAATTGAAATCTAACTTTAGTAAATTTTGCTGGTTGTAATTGGAAAGTGGTTCAGATTCGGGAATTTTACATACCTAGCCTTAGATCGGTATATGAGCCTATGTAAGAAATTAAAATAATATCTGATTTACAGATTCGTGGCGCAAGGAAATGAAACTGAAAGTGGGTTGACGTTACTTACAGTGCAGCTCCCGTCAGGATATTTAGCTGACATAAACACACTCACAGAATTGACGGTAAGTACGAAATTATACCTAGATACACAATATACAACAAACAAAGCATTTTACCAGAGCTCTGCGAGTATGCAGAGCGGTGAGCAAGGAAAAAATATCTTGCTTCAACTTCATAGGTTTTTACACTCACACGCTCTCTGCCTCGCTTTTTCGTTTGGTAGAAAACTAATCTAAAAGCAGTGACAAGCCGTGTGGTGCGAATGGGATTTCCTATCGGCAAAATGTAAATCTTACTTACAAAAAATTCCCTATTTAAGTAACCTCTATATAGAATGGATTTTCAAAAATCCTTCGTTTTTTTGCTTACCTTTACAAAGGCACTCTTGTGCATAATTTCATGCTTAAAGACCCAGCGTTTTAGGCTGTGCGTTGTCTGTCAGTGAATTAATGAACTCGCTCTCTGCTTCGCTTTTTCGCATAGCTTTGGTAGAAAACCAGCATACCATACTAAAAGCTCCGAAGCCATTATGGTGTCATAAGTTACCTGTTATTCCTTGTCCCCAGGCGGTGCGTCACGTGGTGTGGGCGCGCGTGTGCGCGGCCGGCTCGCGCGTGCAGGCGGGCGTGCGCGCGGCGCGGGCGGAGCGCTGCGCCACGCTGGCCGCGCCGCGCGCGCTGCCCGTGGCGCGCCAGCGGCCTGCCTGGGCCACCATGCAGGACCTCTATGACTCCAGTCAGTATTAGTCATGCGTTCACTTTACTTCTCTACTATTAATCTAGGTACCTGGCGACCGGAGTAAGAGTAATTCAATTTCTTGTAGGTTTGTCGTTTCTAACACGTCCTAAAGGTAAAAAAAAAAGTTCTAAAGGTAGAAAAATTAATTTTGTATGGAGTCCGTTCAACTTTTCGCGGCTGAACGGATGCGAACGCATCTCATACAAAATCTTTGTTTTCTATGGACAAAAGTAAGTGTGAGTAGTAGAATTGACTGCCTCATTGATCTTAGAGATCGCGAGTCGCGACTATTAAGCGTGAAGTCCTGGGTTCAATTTCCAGTTCGGACAAAAAGGTATTGGGTTTTTCAGACAGGAATTTCTCAGTAACAGTCCATAGGACAGCCCAAAGTTTCAATAGTGGCGTTACACTCATCATCTACCTTATGAGGCTGATGATCTATAGGTGCGAAATAGGATAGGAGACACTTAGCTACTTATTTATGTATCTCATTCATGTGAACTAACATAATTATTTTCCTACTGACAACTTCCTTGCCCCGCAGGTCACCGCGCCCGCGTGTTCTTCTCCGGCATCCCCGCTCACGCGTGCGACGTGTGCCGCGCGTGGGACTCGTGCGCGCGCGCCTGCGGCCGCACCGCGCCGCAAGTGGCCGACAGCGACACGGACGCGCACGCCGCGCACGCCGCGCCCGACGCCGCGCACGCGCACTTGTTGGCACCTGTTGTCATACTACTCGCCACTGCACTATACTTGCTATAGCGTTACTGAACATCCACGGCGACGCTATGTTTCTACGACTAACATTTAGATAGGTAGTGTGCTGTTAATATTATGTGCAGTGCATCTTACGAACAGTTTAATTTGGGCGACAAAGACGCCTGTTCTAGGCTGCTCAGATCCGCCAACTAGTTACCTATATTGAATTGCTTAGTAGATTGAGAACTTCACAGCAATGTCGCAATGTACCTACCATACGGCTGACGAATTATGGCCGGTCTAAACTTAACGCAGGAGGCTACGCAATAACATTTTTTAGGAACCAAATATGGTGACATGTCGAGGCGAGTGTGAGTGAGAGAACATGCGCGATAGTTCGGAGAGCCTTTGTTCAGACCGGCCATGATTCATCGCCGTTTTCTATCTTGTAATCTGAGCAATGGATCGTCAATGTTATGTGGTTGCACGATATTTGGCTTCTTCGATCGGTTTTTGAATATTGTTTAAAATAACATATTATTATAGTAGAAGGCAGAAGATATATTTACTTATGTTATTTTAGCAATTATTTTATTAATATCAATTTTAGCAGACGAATCCATTAAAAATCTTTATAGTCAGGTATCAGGTACACGTCAAATTGCATTTTAATACGTTAAAATAAGATTTTTTAAACAATGAATTAATTTATGAATACTTCACAAATGTAGAACAAGGAGTGATTGTTTGTACATATTATACCTATTATTAACTATATATTCTAAAAATAAATCAAAAGAAGAAATAAATTATGTAAAAAACAATTTACTCGTTTTTCTGCCCTTCCTCGTTGCCGTTTATACACCAACTTCTTCTCTCTAAGAGCTTATCTAGTAGTCTTTCATCCACGTCCTCCACTTCTGCTTAGAATGTGTAGGTACCAGAATGTGACAAATATTTTGGATTCACAGTTGTAAAAAACTGCTGACCTTTGGGGAGTATCAGAATCTGCATATCACGTCATCCATAAGTGAGGTTATTTTACCTTTTTTAGCAATTTTTTTTAACTCTGGTATTGCTTCTAGTGTATTTCCTGATCTGATGAAACTTAGCAAAATGATTCCAATGTTCAAATCTGGTAGCACAACTAATTCCACCGCCTATTTCGATGTTACGTACAGTCAACAGCAAAAGTAGATGATCAAAGTCAGAAATTCAATACTAATGAACGGAGTTCGCGTCAGAACTGTGTGGTGTCGAAGTGATTCAAAAGTATTCTACCTAGTAAGTATTTTAAGTAGTAGTACTTCGACGCCACACAGTTCTGACGCGAACTCCGTTCATTATATTATTATTATTATTAGCCTGTGATGTCCCACTGCAGGGCAAAGGCCTCCCTACTCTCTTTCCACTTCTCTCTGTTCAAAGCTGTTAAGGACCAGTTCTTGTTGAAGGAGTCCGTTCATTAGTATTGAATTTCTGATTTTGATCATCTACTTTTGCTATTGACTGTACATTGAGCAAAATCTTTGAAAAAATTGTTTTATGACAAACGTTAGAACTTGATCTGAAACAGTTGAACAGTTTGGTTTTACAAAGGGCCGTTTAACTACAGACGCAAGCGTGGAATTACTGAAGAGCATGTTCGAGGCCTGGTAGGTGTCGCAAGATGGTCTTGGCAGTTTCTGCGACTTGACCAAGGCCTTCGATTGCGTACATCATGAGTCACTCATCAGGAAACTGTACCACTATGGTATGAGGAACAGGGCTCTCGGACTTTTGACTTCTTATCTGAACAACATAATTCAGAGAGTTGGTGTCAATGGCAAGAGATCAGGATCTGCGGGCATCGTTGGCGTTCCACAGGGTGTCATTCTGGGTCCTATCTTGATATTTTTGTAAATTATTTCTCAGGTTATTTTAATGGTGGTCTGCCAGTTTGAATATTTAATGCGACCTACCCACATGTCTCTTCTTATCTTAGGTATAGTTCTTCGAGTCGTTGAGCTCCATAAGTTCCGATTTGAGTTACACGATTACTGACAAAGGCTTGCACTGACTGGACAGGTCCACTCAAATCTGTGTGGTGATCCTTTCCTCAAAGGACCATTTCAGACACAAATCTATATGCTCCTGATGATCTGACCAAGATTTCGCTCACAAGTCACACTTAGGTGGCTCGCTCGCACTTTGTACGCGAGCACCGACGGAATTTTTATTGTATCTACTTAATCGTATGATCGTGGTCTTACGAATTGAGTGATAGGTTTTTCTATAAACGTCATTATGGCGGGACCAACTCTTGTAATTGAAAGATTCTACTACGCATATTTAGTACCCATTTAGTACTAGTTTGTGTTTTGTACCTCACACGGCATAAACGGAATTTTACGATAACACTTCACCAATCAGGCAATCTTCAAGCTGTCAGTGATACTTTTTTTTATTCTACACAAAAAGAAAGAAATAGCTATTTCATAAACGACAGTTGAATTGCATTATACCACCCAAGATTTCGAGAGTCTTATTATTCCCACCTTATTCGTCTGGGTGTTATCAACATGATAGGTAGGAGGTCCTTAATCCATGTGCATTTTTTAAAAGGATTTTTTAATCTACACAAATAATAAAATAAAATTGGAGTGTCTGTTTGTAATATTAAAATAACCGCTTTTTACTAAATGCATGTGGATGTATACACGGTACTATACCAAAATAACGTTTTTTTTTTTATTTTTGTCTGTCTGTCTGTCTGTTTGTTCCGGCTAATCTCTGAAACGGCTGGACCGATTTTGACGGGACTTTCGCTAGCAGAAAGCTGATGTAATAAGGAGTAACTTAGGCTACTTTAATTATAGGAAGAAAAAAAATTAAAACCAATAAAATGAAATGAAATATTGAATAATATCCGATTCAAATAGGGAAGTTGTATTATTTTCCGTTTATTTATTATTTAGGTACTTAACCAAATGTAAACAAATCATAATGAAGAAACAGAGTACCTATTATAGTTATGTTTATACGTGGATCCTATACGTGAAGATTTCTTAATCTTCATAGAAATTGATTGAATAAATAATATACCTATAGGTAGTGTTGTTGTTCTAGCCCAAGAAAATCGTACACCAAATATATTGTATAATTAATTCAATTTAATAGCCCCAGACATCAAAGTTTTGGAAAAAAGTTCATTGCACCTCCTAGGTTCCCCAATTTTAGAAGACAGTTTTTCACCATTCGTCGACGAAAAAATTAAACATTTTAACGATATTTCGGATAGGCTTTCTAAAATTAATTTACATTCGGCTTTCACCCTTATCAGATATTGTTGTTTCGGTCCAAATTTTATGTATTTTCTCCGCTCTTCCTCTTTATGGAAGCAGCCACATCTTTTGGACAAAATTGACCATATTATTCGCAGTACTCTTACATCCATTTTAAATGTGGCTTTGGACGACCGCGCGTGGCTGCAAGCCTCACTACCCATTCGTTTTGGTGGGCTCGGCGTCCGCAAAATTTCTAGCGTACCTAAGCCTACCGGCGTTCCTATCCTCGGTCCACAGCACAGAAAAGTTAACCACACGAATTTTGATTCCTGCTCAGGTTGACTCTGAAGTGCCGTGTTTGACCGATGCAGTGAACGCCTGGAAAATGGCTTGCCCGGACACGGTTCAGCCCGAGAACCCGTCTTCCCAGAGACAGTGGGATGAGCCGCTCTGCAGGTTGGTACGGAATAAACTTATTAATACGTCCACCAATACTGCTGAGCGAGCCCGCCTGCTGGCTGTGGGTGAATGGGAGTCGGGCCTCTGGCTTCAGGCGCTACCGTCACCCAACATAGGCACTATGCTGGGTGACACCACATTCCGGCTCGCTACATGTTTGCGTCTGGGTGCTCCTTGCGGAGCTCCACATCGCTGTCAATGCGGTGAAGCAGTCGACTGCCTCGGACACCATGGCCTATCCTGCAGCAAGAGCGCTGGTCGGATGGCACGGCACGCCAGCATTAACGACATCATCCGTCGGGCTCTTGTCACCGCCGGGGTGCCAGCTGTTTTAGAACCCAATGGCTTGGCACGCGACGATGGGAAGAGGCCAGATGGAATGACCATAATGCCTTGGAAGTTGGGTAGGCCTTTGGTGTGGGATGCTACCTGTGTCGACACCCTCGCGCCATCCCATCTTCCTAGCACGGTGGGCTGTGCTGGGGCGGCTGCTGCAGGAGCAGAAAACCTCAAACGGCGCAAATATAACAACCTTATTGGGAGCTATATGTTTGAGCCGTTTGGGGTTGAAACACTAGGGCCTTGGGGTCCGAGTGCTCATCAAATATATCGGGACATCGCCAAGCGGTTGGTTGACTCATCACGTGACCAGAGGGCTGGCCTATTTTTAGCCCAAAGAATAAGCATTGCCATCCAACGTGGTAATGCTGCCAGCCTTTTGGGCACTTATGCCATTGACAGCGATGCGGACGAATTTTTTGATGCCCAATGAGCTCCTCTCTTTTTATTTATTTTATTTATTTATTTATTAAACTTTATGCACAAGTAAAAACTGTACAAAGGCGGACTTAATGCCTTGGGCATTTTCTACCAGTCTACCTTAGGGTGATGCAGAGACAATACACAGTAGGTGCAATAACAGAAAACAGCTTAGAAGATAACTAGAATATAAAAAAATAAATACTTAGATACATACATACAACAAAATATAATAAAATAAAAAAGTTATGAGAGATAAATAAGAAAACCTGCACCAACTTAATTTTGAGACGAATCTGCCAACTTCTTGTGAATGTGTTCTCGAACTTTCATTTTAAATGTGAACTGATTGGTTACCGTCCTGATATTCTGAGGGAGCGCATTCCAAAGGAAAACCGCCTGGACAAAGAAAGAAGACTTTATAAAACCAGAGCGATGAGAAGGACAACGAAGAAGACGATTATTCTCTGACCGAAGATTCTTGCTGTGTGCAGAGCATAAATATTGACACAGAGAAGTCAGATAAGAAGGAGAAGTGGGTTTGTGAAGGATAGAAAATAGGGTTGTCAAAGCCCTCAACGCTCTGCGCTGCCGGATAGGTAACCACTTTAAAAGCGATCGATGTGCGGATACATGATCATACTTGCGGAGATTGAAAACGAATCGAATGCAGCTATTAAGAAGTCGGTCAAGTTTATTGAGGAGATCTGCATTCAGGTCATAGTAGCACACATCGCCATAGTCAATTATGGGGAAGATAAGGGACTGTACAAGCAATGCCTTAATGTGTGATGGGAGAACATTTTTCAACCGATAGAGCGACCGCAACGTTCCAGTGACCTTCTTGCTCACAATCGCAACCTGCTTACGCCAGTCAAGGCAAGAGTCAACATGCAAACCCAGATCCTTGACGTCAGAGCTAAACGGAATCACTGTGCCATCAAAAGTAACCGGTGGCACCGTTAAACCATTCAGCCTCCTCAAGCTATGGGGGCTCCCTACAATGATAGCCTGACACTTGGTTGGGTTAACCGCCACCCCAAAACGATCAGACCAGTTTTTTACAACTCGTAAATCCCGATTTAGCTCCTCGACCGCATCGGATAAGCTGTCAACTCCTGCCTGACAGTAGAGCTGTAAGTCGTCAGCGTAAAGATGATACGCACACTGAAGCAAAGAAGTTATGAGATCTATAAAGATAGAGAACAAAAGTGGAGATAAAATGCCGCCTTGAGGGACGCCAGTTTCAAGATCACACCAGCTGGACTTAGAGTCACCAGCAAGAACTGATTGCTGACGCCCCCGAAGATAGGAAGAAAACCATTCCAGGACCTCGTCAGAGACCATGCGATAGGAGAGGATGGATAAAAGGACTTCGTGACTGACGGTATTGAAAGCATTTGAAAAATCGATCAACACTAAAACCGTAACTTTAGTGTCTTCCATTCCTCGCCTTATATCGTCAGTCACTTTAAGGAGAGCAGAAACGGTACTGTGCCCGGGCCTGAACCCGGATTGGAACGGACTGATGAGGGAATTTTTGTGAATGAAGTTGGAAAATTGTTTATGTACACAGGCCTCGAGTACTTTAGATAAAAAGGGAAGGATGGAAATTGGACGAAAGTGACTGAGAAGAGTGGGATTAGGGATTTTAGGTAGTGGTCGAACATGGGCTTTCCGCCACAGGGAAGGGAAAACACCGGAGAAAAGGGAGAAGTTAACTATATGGGAAATTGCAGGAAGGAGCTGATCAACCGCTGTCACGATCATGTGTCGACTGATGTTATCACAACCAACGGCTTTGGATTTAATGGAAAGGATTATCTTTTTGATCTCTCCCGGGTCGACTGGGGTGAAGACAAAGGGGGTAATATTGGGTCGCGTCAGACCAGCAAGGTAATCAAGGGTTTGACATTTGGTTGGATTATCAAGGGTGGGAACAGTGGAGAAATGACGATTTAGATCATCCAAGCCAAATGTGTTAGGAAGGTCTGAATGCCGCGATTTGCCGATACCTAGAGTTCCAAGGAATTTCCAGATATCAGCAGGAGAAGCAGAAGTGATGTTATCAAGAATGTGGCGACGTTTAGCGTTGCGTATCATCTGATTACAACGATTGCGAGCAGTTTTGAAGAGGGTCCAATTATCATCCGACCGATCCTTTTTATACCTTCGAAACGCGCGGTCCCTTCGTCGCATCGCCATCCGAACTCCCACATTCATCCACGGCGCAGGTGGGCGCTTTATCTTGACTCTCCTGATAGGAGCGTGGGTGTCGTACAGCTTAACTACAGCATTGTTGAAAAAAGTTACTTTATCGTCAACTGTAATGGCTTCCTCCAGGGGTGTCCAGTCAATATTAGCAGCATCTTGTGCAAGCTTTTCACTATCCATCCGCGCAAAGGCACGCCTGTACTGGAACGTAGGTTTGGGTTTAGGAGATTTAAGGGCATAAGACAGGAAAATAAGGTCGTGATGGGAAAAACCAGGAGCGTCAATTTGACCATGTGAGACTAGGGAAGGATTTGAGGTGAGGATCAAGTCGAGCCAAGTATCATCACCGGCAGTGTTATGATGAGTTGGTTGGAGAGGCAGCACATGCAGACTAGCTGACTCGACCAGGTGTAGAAGTTTACGGGATCGATGGGAGTTGTGGGCAAGGAGATTGGTGTTGAAATCCCCCATGACTATGTGATGTGCATACTCCGAACCTAAAGATTCTAGGACCGATTCGAATTCGGTGAAGTAATCAAGTGAGGGGGGACAATACACAACGCCAAGAACGGTTTTAGCTCCTTTAACACAAACCTCTAGAAAAAGAAACTCAGCCGAAGTATTACAGGAAGAAGTAGAGAGAACTTTAAAAGGAAGATCAGCACTTAGGTATATAGCTACACCACCCCCTCTCCTGCCGACTCGGTCATTCCGCAAAAGAACGAATCCTGGGAGAGAGTAAGAGGTGGATAAAAGTTCAGGTTTTAGCCAAGTTTCAGAAATCAGGACGGCATGGACGTTGATGTTCGAGAAAGTTTCATACAACTCATTATAATGGCTTGGAATGCTTTGAGCATTTATATGACAGACGTTAAACAGTCGGCCAAGATTTTGGCTGAATCTTTGACGTAAAAGTTCACCTAGGTTTTCCGTAACAGAACAAAAGCTATCATCACCAGAAGAGGCAGTAGATTCGTTGGCAGAGAAAAAAGATTCGTTATCAGATGTCATGGTTACAAAATATATATAAATACAATAAAACAGATATAAACACTAAATAAATAAAAATATACTAGTATACTAAAAAGAGACCTACACGAAATACTGGTAGGACGTTTGCATCTCTGCACCACCCGCCAGCTAACATCATCATTGAATACAGTGAATAAATTATGAAATAAAATCAAGAAACGTTAAATTACAAAGCGGTAAAGGAATAAAATTGTTACGCTAATTTTAATTATTCCGAACGCACCCTTCAAGCATACAAAAGACATAACATTTTCCGTGAACGTATCCAAACTCACAAAACGTCACTGCGTATGACGTTTACTTTGATTGACAACCAATAATAACATGCATGACATTTGTTGACATTAGAAACAAAGAGGAATGAGAACAAAAGTGAAAAATATAAATCCGGTTGAGGGTAAAAACTAAAAATGCTGAAGTACGCGTTACTTGCGTCAACTCAGAGACTTGCGAAGAGGAAGAGAACAGAAACAAATACTTTACTAATAATTATGCAGAAATACGAGACAAAAGTAAAAAAAGTTATCAATAGTAAACAATGGAAGATAGCAAACTTTAAGGTAAGGAAATCCTAATTACTAAATGGGTGTCTAATGCGTAAATATTATACTGTACTACAATTGAGGATTGATACTAACGCGTCTTGTTTTTCAGGCTATCTCCAGACGTTTGAACCCGGGGATACTTCACCAGCAGTGGACTCAGTTCTTCAAATGATGTCACCTTATGCTCTTTTTCTTTTCCCTTCTTTTTTTTATATACTTGTATATACTATATAATATGTATATTTTAGAGTTAAATTGTAAGATAATTAGGTATTAATAAAAATAAAACAATAATTGTATAAGTATAAAGAAATTTTTCAATAAAGCTAATACGAAATACTAAAAATAAATAATAATTAAACTAAAAATACAAAAACGAAATAAAAGAACTAAATGGAGAAATAAATATGTACAAAAACAAAATATCGATTCATAAAATAGAAGAATTTCATTAAAATCAGCATAGTTATTTTTTTACGAGGACTACAGAATTAATAAGTTATCGTAAACTCTGCGAACTGATTTTGTTCAGTTCTTCTTTGTTTATTCCACGCGGACGAAATCGTGGGTAATAGCTAGTAGGTACGTAATAAAAAACAGAGGGGCCATTGATCCCTTTACTCGCAAACGTTCGCTCCATAGATAACAATTTAGAACATTATTAAAAGTGTCGTGTGTATAATTGCGTATGCAATACAGAAAAAAAACACGCATCATTATTTAAGATTTGGCGTAGGCTTTTTATACTATATTACATATTTCGTATAATGATGCTTATATTTCCATTTTCCTCATCATCCATTGAAAGAAGCCGAGTATTGAGAAAGACATGGTCAGTGGAACAGCCGACGCTTTGATCCACGCCCACAGACTGAAAATAAGACAATGCTTGTTTTAATAAAATAATCACAATGTACAAACAGTTCTATCCGCACAGTTCCGGGTCAGGGCCTTAGACCGTCAGGTTCGGGTTGTTTGTGCACGTCAGACCATATTCTGGAACACAGAGCCTGTACGGCCCCTGAAAGAGAGCATGCTCGTAAAACTTAATTGGAAAATATTTTAATCGAGACCTAATAAAATTATTCTCGTAAGATTTATCGATTTTAATGTTCATATTAAAATTTTTGACGATTTATTAAATACTTACTCCTTGAGATTTAAATCTGTAGACACAAAAATAAATGACATAATTTATCCAATAAAGTACACTTACTCGTAAGGGTCATCGGAAATATAGAAGGCTTGCGGGGTAGGCACCAGTCCGCAGTCGGCGATGTACACATGCAATAGGGGCCTATCATCCACATCCGTCGGGGTGTGCTCCAACATATGCACCACATTCTGGCCTTCCACAACCTTCGACAGAGTATTAGCACATAATAAAGTAAATTATAAAAGAATACTTAAGAGTGTTGAAGAGTGTTGTGTGGAGTGTTGATAGATAGTAAAAGAGGCCAGTCAGAAGCTAATTAAGAACATCGTCACTCACACCCCCATCTACTTTTCGGGGATTACAGGCGGGACAAATATGATTTAAGGCTTAAATTGTATGTCCTCGCGTCACTAAAATCAATATTCCGGTCCAGCCTGTCCCTTACTGCCCTCCCCCAGCGACACCCTAAGCCGAGGTCCGTACCCCGCAGTGGGTGCCCTTCGCTTAGTTTTTAAGTTTTTCAGGACCTGGCTGGCGGACTTAATTTATAGCCCGGTTAAGCAGTCGATAACCGTCTAGGTTGACCCACGCGATGCCAATTATAATAAAAACTAAAATCAGAGCAGTACGAATGCGGTAGCGGCGCAGTTGTATGGTGAGATATTTCCTAACAATGTGAAATTGCACAAAAAGCGCGGCACCAGCTATATCGTGGCATGTCGTGATCTATCCGTGTGGCTATGCAATAAGATATTGATTAAAATATAAAAAACTTTATTAAAATTACCTTTCCAACTACAGTATGCAAATTATCCAACCAGGGTGTCCCAGTAGTTGTTATAATAAATTGACAGCCATTTGTGTTGGGACCTGGAAAGTAATGTAAGCATTACAAACACATTACTTAAATATTAATCACAAATGACAATTAATCAAAAACGACAGATACCTTTATTAGCCATAGACACAAAGCCGGCGCCACTATGCTGCGTCTCCAAGTTCTCGTCACTGAATGTATCTCCATAAATGCTGGTCGAGCCTGAACCATCGTCTGCTACAACATCACCACCTGAAAATTATTTTAATTTATAAATATATTTACTTACTTGTTAATGACAAATAAAGGATAGTTGTTTTTTTATTTACAACTATCACTATAGATATATCAATGCCCCATAGAATACCAGGGGAACATTAAAAAAAATGTGCTTTGTCAAATAATTATCTAATATTAAGCTCACCTTGGACCATAAACCTTTTAATTATGCGGTTAAACGAGGTGCCCTTATAAGACTTCCCCTTGATGCCTTTTGTGGCTAAAACTTTAAAGTTTTTAACAGCATTCGGAGCTAAGTCGCCAAACAAACCTATTACTACACGGCCGAGAAGTTTGTCTTCGCTTTTAATATCAATATAAACCTGATCAGTAACACGGAACTGCCGAGCCTGAAACATAAGGGCATGTTGGAATAAAAACACAATTAATTAAGTTTTCTGTTTAGAAATGTATACTCTTATGAGTAGTCTTGAGTAGTATTATGTTTTCACAAAATACAATTACTTACATGAGAAAAAACAAGATGAGATGAAACAGCAACAAGAAACAACAATGAATTGTGGAAATCCATTTCTCAATTTTTTACTCTTGTCACTTTTACATAAGTGTCCAGTACATAGCAGCCCGACTGCTCCACTGACTTACTGCTTAATTAGATATATGTAGCTAGCTGTCTATGAAAGAAGCCCTTCATGTGCTTAGCATGGCTTAATAGACTCTTTTATTTCATCACATTTGGAACAGTAGTATTGATTCTTTGTAGAGACATAAAACTGTTACTATTTTACAATATTAAAAATATTCTAGTACATTCTTAAAACAGCTTCATTATTTTCTTAAGACCTTAGTGGATGTTTTTAAAACTATATCAGATTGATATTATTGATAATCTTAATTCCAAATAATTGATGATATTTTTTAACAGAAATCAATCTTTTGATAATATTAAAACCTCCACTCCCATCACTCATTGATGGATTTTGTATGTAATGGGGCTGTGCAATTCTCTACAGGAACTTTTTTCGGCAAGTCTTTAGCTACAGCACTTGTTTGTTGAGCCATTCGTTTTGTGTCAGACTTTATATGGGCTTTTAGTTTGTCAGAGCGACTAAACTCCTTCTTACAGTTCAAAGCTTCTTTAAAAGGACACTTTAACATCTTCTTGGTCTGATGTAACTTCATGTGCCTCTGAAGCAAATCTGGTCTTTTGAATGTATATTTGCAAACAGAGCATTTGAACTGCCTATTTCCATGTTTTAGCATATGTGTTGCCAAATATTTCTTCATGTGGAAACTGCTGCTACAAATATTGCACTGATATGGTTTCAAGGTCCTGTGTATCTGTAAGTGCAGACGTAATCTCTTATCACTAGCAAATGTCTTGTTACAATGGATACACATTTTATTATGACTCTCTGTTTGCATGTGGAGAGACAGTTTTTCTGATTTACGAAATCTAGCATCACATTGTGAACATTTATATACATTCAAGTTTCTTTGTTTATCTTTAGAGACATCAATGTGTATCTGCAAGTGTGTTGCAATGTCTTCTAAGCTGTTGAATGATGCACTGCATATATGGCAAGTATAAAGGGGGCAGTTGTGCAAAACAGACACATGCTGAAGTAAACTATCAACTGTATCAAAATAATCCATACAGTCTCCTTGAATGCACTTGTATTTTTTTAGAGACAAATGGTTCTTCTGATGAGCTCTGTATTGACTGTAATTAACCAAAATCAAGTTGCAATACGGACATGTGTAACTTAAAAGTTCTTCTTCAAGAGTTCTTGCTGTAGTTTCCTTGAGACCATCTGGCCACATTCGATGAGATGTTATGTGTCTCTGCAGGTGGGAATTTTGAACGAAACATCGACCGCATATAGGACACTGGTAAGGTTTGTCACTGTGAGTTTTCAAATGGGCTAGCAAGGTTTTTATCTTTTTGAACTTTTTCTTACATGTAGAACAAATTAGATCTTTAGGCCATATCTGTTCCGTCAGAGAATCAGGGAGCTCACCGCCTTGATGTAATGTTGCAATGTTTTCAGAAAAGGGTTCACTACCAACTGTTGTCGGCACCAAATTAGCATTCCTAAGCCTTTCTTCCGGAACAATATTGTTACATTTTAAACTTTTATGATCCAGGAATACTTGTAAGTTGTTAAACACAGCTTTACATGTTCCGCAAACAAAAATATCTTCATCAATTGAATCCAATACCATAACGTGAGCCATTCTTGGAAAGTATTTGATGATACTGATGGATGAAACTATTTACTGTATTCTGTATTTACAGTGGGTGTCGGGATATTTTGAACTTCATTGAATAAATCACAGAGTACTTTGATAAGACTTGGAATAAATCGAACAGAGATCGAACAAATGATCGAACAATAAATTAGCAAAAATGCCAAATATTTTTTATGTGTGATATGTGTCAAGTAAATAAACAGTTCAACTTCAACACAGTGTTACCAACCAATAACAAAATTTGCCCCCAAGATTTTTTAAAAATCCCCCTAAAAAAACCCTAAGTATAGGTTCACATAAGGTAAATTTCTTTGATGCAGTGCCCAACTCCCTAAGTCGTTCCTAACTCACAAAATAAAACGCATAGGTACATAGTTTGTAAAAAAAAAAGACTAGGTACCTAAATACCTATTGTTAAACTACTAACTAAATTGTAATATTGTTGATCAGGGATAAACGATTCCTAAGTATTTTTAAATAATGGCATAAATAGAAAAGGCACGCTCTACGGAGGCGTTGGATACGGGCAGCATCAATAACGCCACAGCAAACTTTTAGCCCCTAAAAATAACCCCAAAAAAAACCTGTCCCTAAAAATACCCCTTTTAAGACTTCTTCCCCCTAAATTTAGGGGGAAAACCCCAAAGTTGGCAGCACTGCTTCAACATCAACACCATAGATAAATAAATACTAAATCACCACATTTATATTGTAGTCTTTGATCCTCAAAAATGTGTCAATGTCTTTTTTTTTTGATATTTTATTGGCCTGGTTTGCGTCAATGTCATGTTAGTATCAAAAAGTACTCTGTGGTGCAAATCACAGAACATTAATACCAAGGAATATACTACTCAAGAGATTAATACCAAAGAGTAAAGTAACTATGTAGGAAATTAATACTAGAATTTCAATCTATCAATTATCAATGAAATGTGAATGTGACAAAAAGGTGGCAAATAAATGTAAAAAAAATACAAACTACAGGGTTCTGTGGTAATGACCATAGACTATATTATACCATACATTTAAAAATCAAATCAGTCCAGCCTACTGTCACTCTGTCAGTACTGTCACACTGTGTCACTGTCATTTTTCCTAAGTGTTCAAAAGAAAGAAGAAAGCTAATTCAAATTATTTCAAATTCGTCTCCGACTCTGCCTGAGTTTTTGATTGTTTGTAATTCTGTTTCATTGTTGAATCTGAGAAATAGTTAATATTTCTTCAATTATTACGATACACAGTGAAACATAGGTGTGTATTTATATTTATTCTACTCTAAGTTGCCATCTTCTATTTTCATACGACGACGCCTTAGCTAACACACAATGTAAATAATAATTTATACCTCTGAATTATCTTCTATTTCAGGTTAAGATGACTGTAAACAACACCATAGCACATCAGCGTTTGGTTTTAACTGGAGATCGGGAAAGGTACCGACATAAAGTTGACCATACTTTGCATTTTCTCAAAACCCATTCTAGAGTACCTAGCTACTACTTACTGGTAGTTTTGCATGTTCAGGTCACCCTAAGCTTTACGTCTAGATCTAAGCCCCCTATTACACTACACAATATTTAAGGGTCTTCCTCTGATCTTTCTCTGATTACACCATCCCAATTTAGAGAAAGGGTCCTGAATAATGCAAAGTGTAATAAGGCTTTTTAGTTTAAACTGCTAAGTCCTCTCTTACTATGGATTTAATGAGCCAAGACTAACGGGGGTAACCTAACAAAAATGTTGTTAGGCAAATCAATAATATGAAGCAGCTATTTGAGATTTTTATGCAAGTGTTTTTGTTGCAGGTTCAAAGAACTTTTAAGGCGGCGGCTAATAGAATGTGGTTGGAGAGATCAAGTCCGAATGCTTTGCAGAGATGTTGTCAAAGAAAATGAAAGCAATAACATCACATTTGATATGTTAGCTACAAAGGTTACTCCTCGTGCCCGGGCACTGGTCCCAGACACGGTGAAGAAAGAACTGCTTCAAAAAATCAAAACACATCTACTTACTCAAAAAGATCAATAGAATGATCCTTAGATTACTAATCATTTAATTTTAAGTTTCTCTTCTCAATATTATCAACACATAAATATTAAGCTCATGTTATTAATTGCATAGTTGATGTCTGAGTTCTATAATTTATTTTATCAAATTTGGTCGCATTGTAGACTTACAAATGCATATTGATTATGTTGCTACTTCTAAATATGTGTATTTTGTTTCAAATAGAAGTAAAAAACTTTGATTTACAACCAACAGTATATTTTATTTTATAAACATTTACTATACATTTAGGTTAAACAAAAATATATATATATATATATATTGCTTATACATAATACTGCCATAAGATTCATTTAATAAAGAAAATATTGCCTTGAAAATGTCATGGACATATTTTTATTACAACAGTGGTGTGGGTACAAGATCTTGTAATTTTGTAAAAAGTAACCATACACACCCTAAACTTAATTAATTATGAAGCTGCCCAGATAAACTTTCTTTGCAGATATGAAATGCTTATATCAATTTTATTATTAATAAAAAGTTTTCCACAAATTATGTCTTAAACATACAGGACATAATTATTTGAATGGGCATCTTTTAATTAAATAGCTTGTTTCTAATAAACTCTTAAAATAATATCACACCTGAAGAAAAGCAAGGATGGCTTTAACTTAGCTAAACATGTTCATCAGTAAGGGAGACCAAGAAAGAATTGATACAATATCAATGTATGAACAAAGGATATACAAATATAAAAATGCATTACAGAGCTGTCATAGTTCAATATAAAAATATTTTGAGCAAATAAAATTATGCTTATTTTTCTAAGGTAAACCCAATACCTATAATAAAATTCAATAAAGAATATAAACTACAAAATTTATAAATAGAAATGGACAACACTGTTACTGTGAGAGCAATTATATCAGTAAGAAGAAAGTGCTAAATGTACTGTACTCGTATTATAGCATTTGTAATGAAAATGCCTTTTGTCATTTTGGCAATCCATCTAATAATATATTAGGATATAATTTCAATAGGGTTTATACCGTTGAGCATAAAATAGGACGAAATTAGGTAATACATAATGTATTCATCTATTGAAATAGACGCCTGAGTTCAGCTAGCCTTGCTAGCATTGTATAACATTCGAATTAATACTACCAATCTAATAGCATAGACAATCATTATAATTTTACTGCATTATTTCCATCACCATTTCAATATGCCACTAATGCATTCAAAATACACAAATATCATTCAACCACAACTTAGGTGTAAACTACAGACATTATAAAGAAATCCTTCTTCAGTTCTAAATAAAAATGTAAACAGCTTGAGAAGGAAACAATATATAAATGCATTTATATGTATATCAAGAAAGATCTAATCGAAGATTATGAGCAATAAATTTTCTTAGTATATAAATATCCTTAAAGCTCTTTGATACCTGATCTAAAATTTGGTAATACACAATTACATATTACACATTATTTTATGTACAAAGTTATACAAATGGAATGTATTTTGGACTCAGTTTATACCTTTGATCAAGTACAATTCATTTGATTATGTATAACTTAATAATGTAGCCATAACAATATTCAGTACTCTCTTACTATTTTAAAGTTAAAACTAATTATTTTATATAATAATTCTACTTACACATCAAATAATTGATCAATCCATTTACACAATACTGCTGATTACTAATGAGCAATTTAATAATCAAAATTAATTGCTTCAATGAATTTATTTTTATGTACAGTCAACAAAGGAGATAAGTATACAGGAGCGTCGGATATTGTTGAAGTTTACTAAGAAACCGATGGATATTCTCGAATAAAATTTTGGTTTATTAATAGAAAACAAACAGCTCATTTATTATATTAAATTTCAGTCCAGAACATCCATCGGTTTCTTAGTAAACTTCAACTATATCCGACGCTCCTGTATACTTAACTCCTTTGTTGACTGTACACACGACGCCACATCAAGCTATACATTTCCAGTTTTAGCTGACCTCGCATTATATAGGCTTTTCGTAAACGAGAACTCAGTTTATACTAGCAATGTATAGCTTGATATGTCGTTGTGCGTACAAGCATTTTAAAATTGGAGCTATAAACAAAATAATTACAGCACACACCGTGTGTTAATAAAATACCGAAAACGAGGCGACTGTTCTATTTTTTTCTACGTTATAATTATAGCTTGACCACATAAATGCCGACCGACGCTACGCCGCCGCCGTAATAAACATTAACAATAGACTATCTACCATCAGATTAAGTTTGTTGGTACTGTAGGTACTGATTTAATTTAACTCCTACCGATGAATTTAGACATCAACGAAGCTAAGGTAATTTACGTTACATAGGTACGTATTTAAGAATATAATTACTACGTATCTTTATCTTTTTTTGCGTGTCTCTTTGGTCGGCCGGTCATTTTTAAAATGATGACGGTGTAAAAAGACCCATCACGAAACCGTCATCTACGCATTCTGTACATGTACATCAAACTACAAACTTTGTGCAATAATAATTGCTGGGAAATGCCTTTTTTTTTGGTTAGATTTGCTGTTTACGGTAGTGTGCAATGCAAGGCACGCAAAACATTGTGCCTATGGCGCACACAACGATACAGCGGTCGTAAAGGGATCGAAAAATTTAAAAGCAGATTTCCAAAAAAAAAAAAACGCACTTCGGGAGTGCCGACAGAAGTGAAAACAAAACACAAACAATACTTTGCCATCATATCGGATATACATTAAAACCGAGTACATCCCGAAGACAGCCGATCGCATCCGAAGCGGGTATTTTTGTGTTATGAACACGCGCGGTGTCGCTTACGGTAACAGTAGTGGCGCGAGTTCAATGGTTTTTACCCATCTCAAAAATTGCCCAACGCGCCTAAAGAAGTTTTCACTTCAAAAAAATGGCCTTTTGACCTTTGACTTGTCTGTAACCAGAAGGTTCCTAGGTATGGTCCAGTACAAAAAAAATATCATTATAACGGGAAAAACAAAGGACTCTCGGCTTCATCATTAGGGTATTTTTACACCCGTTATTGTATTTTCCCAATTCGGGTGCTCTGAGCATACAAATATTACTAATAGATTTGCAATTATATTAGATATGACCAGCGGTTACGTAATTTATCGCGTTTGTAACATATATACAATACCTATTGGCTTTTTAATTGAGAGGTACTTACGCACTTAAAATAATCTCCGTTATTTATATTTACGGTAGTACTATTTGGCAAGTTAAAATTCAGTAACACGAGAAATAGCAAATGCAAGCCAACATAACAAGTAATTATGAAGTATATGCGCAATTTCAGCTTCAAGAAAGAAATCAAGCTACTTTTTACATTAGGTAATCTATAATCAATTTAGAAAATAACTGCCGTAGATATGTAATTTAAATAACTAATAATATCTTTTATCATAAGAGATTCATCTATCCATAGGAACATAGTTTTCTAATGTACCTTAGAAATACTCAGCTGCAATATTTTACTCATCTACTAAAAACTTGTAAATAAAGATCTGAAGCTAACTCATAAAATAGACATTCAATAACATTCCATTAACAAATGTGGCGTCAACATTAGATAATAAAATTTCGAGATAAACAACACAACAGATCAGCGAATATTGGCTATTCACAACCCGCGCATGACATGCGCTCAATTTTGATACCTTTGGCTCCTCGCTCGCATCGAGACGGCACAGTCACGAGATTCAATGATTAGCGAAGATAAATAGCAGATCCTCGACACAATTGTGTAAGTGGAGACCAATCTCACCACTCACCGATCGATATATACAAATACATATTGTAGAAATCTATAACACCTGCCCTAAATAGGTTGAAAATTAACTTACATCGATGCGGCCGTCGATGACATCATCAGTCGCAGCCGGGTGATACGTACATTTTACACGAAAACAACGTTAGAGCGTCTGTTTGCACCTGTAGCCCGCGTTCTTTCGGAGCCGGCCAGAGAAGCGAGCGTGTGAACACGGGTGCCGTCAGTGGCAGTGAGTCAGCAGGGCGGCTAGGTATGCGCGGCCAGGCGGGCCAGGGGCGGAGCGCGGCGTGCGCGGGCGGCCGGCGCGCGCGCCACCAGCACCAGCGACGACGCCAGCGCCAGCCGCACGGGCACGCGGGACCCACCCGGCAGTCTACGCAATATTACATGCTTATTAATAAAAAAAAACTGACAAATGCTACGGTCGCTGCACTCTCCTCATTGTGCATCCGACATCCTATTCAAAATTCAAATTTATTTATTTTGGGACAACTAGATCCATCGGTTAGTGTACAAAAAACTTAGAAACTATTGTTAGTACCTACTTAAATATAATAACAAAGGACAACACTCACATAAACATCACAAATCACAAATGCCCCTGTGCTGAGACATTCCGCCCTGTCAAGATAACCAACAGGGAGATACCTCCCTAAAAGATCACCAGATTCCAGATTCACCTATTGCTATGGATTAAATTTTAATTCGTTGTTACACTTACTTGACGAATACAGTGGTGACGGCGGCGCGCGTGTCGGCGGTGGGCTCGATGGCGACGGGCCGCATGTCGGGCGCGCGGCGCCGGCGCGGGCCCGATGACGTCACGGCCGACGGCACGCCGCCCGACAGGATCACCGTCACCGCCGCGAACGGCCGCTTCGCCATGTGCAGCATCTGTGATACATTTTATTTTTAATATACTCGCTAAATTTATAACGCGTTTGTATTTGTAAGAAATAATTGGTAGAATCCGTCTACACTATAAAATTGAACTGATAAACCAATGTTGGCGACACATTTGTGTGTATATCAAGTTTATAAGAGCGCACAATTTTAGTTTTTAGAAGATATATGTAATTATTATTAGTAATTAATAAATCATTTATTTGGTCAACACAGAAGAAGAAATACAACACATAATTAACACACACACAGTGTCCAACTCCTTACCTCAACAACATGTCTCCGTCGGGCGCGACGCACGTCGGCGGCTTGTTTCGCCTTCCACGCGACCACACACGCCGCCAAGAACAAGAAAAAGCACGAGAAGAACACGGAGAAAAACACGAACAGATCGATGTGCAGCTGATCTTGTCTGAAGAATATCACGCCGAAGCTTGCAGCGCCATCTTCTGTATGACGCGCGCGAATCACAATGTAGAACTTAGTGTGGGTTAGGTCATGAACGTTTTGAGGCAAAGTGAGGACTAATCGGTTGCGAAGATTCCTCACTCGAAGCAGTATATTCCTCCTATCCACAGTCACGTATGTAGCCAAATCCTTCGCAGTATAATCAGCGAGTGTGTACTCAATCTTGTCATAGTACCACGTGACTCGTGGTTCCTCCGGTACATGCTCATCGAATGATGGCATCCTTCTACTCGGCTCATGCTTATGATACGTAGGGTCGAGTTCCACCGCATGGTCGCCATTACTTGAGTTTACTGAAACTACGAATGAACTGTCGTTCGGACTGAGGTATAAGTCGACAGCCCCCTGAGTTACGTCCACTATCACTCTTATGTCCACGTTCATGTATCGTGGGTTTACTGCTACGAATACTGTCTGACCAGGATACAACGGTCGTGGCTTGATTTTGCACTCATCTGAGAATAAAAACATTTTTAATAAAAAAAAAGTTTTTTTGGTTTGCCCTTCTTTCATGCAGCAACAGAGCACCGTATCTACGTGATTTTTTGCATGGCGTTAGTTTATGGGCCGAAGAGTGATAAACGCTATAGTTGTTTTCTTTAGGAATGTCTCAAATCTCCTTTGAGATGAGAATCAAGGAAGTTCAGCAGTGCAAAAGCTGGTATGTAAATAAAAGAGATCGTATAGAAAAGCATACCTATAGATTTTCCATCAAAGCACAGTTTGTTTTCAATATTAATCGTCTTGTAACACTGGTGTCCATTCCTGGGGTCGCCCATATACAGGTCCTTGCACTTGACGCACTGATAACGCCAGCACTCCTGCGCAGAGTTCTTACTGGAGGAGGTCGTCTGACACGAGATGTCACTCTCGGTGTTGTTGCCACAGTTACACTTCTCTCCTGTGACTGGGTCACACGTGTCACCGTGTCCGTGACACTCGCATCTGAAACAGGCAAACAATGTTAATATGAAGGGTCAAAAGTATCACAAGCTGTACTAAAATAAAAGTATCAAAATTAATTTGAAATAAAATGTTAAGGCTGGGTTTAGTGTTGACCGTGCGCGCTAATTATCAGTCGTGACCGAGCGTTTAGTGCTTAGCTAATGGCAAACTGAGTACTCATAAGAGAGGTCACAAGAGATATTGCTTACGCGCATATGGTCGGTCGCTCGGTCAGCGTCGTACTAAATGTCAGTGGTGCACTGTAGTGGTTCATAAGTTTTCATAGATATAGCTACGTTCGACCGTTGTCAGCGCTGACCGTCGGTCGAGCACTAAATTTAGCCTCAATAATTTTGGAAACATGATAAAGTGAGAAAATAAACTTTTTTTAACCGTGCTCAGCAGAGCAGGATACTACATGCACCTTTGACTGTTTAAAGGATAAAATCTGATGACGGTTAAAAAAAAGTTGAAAAAAAAATGAGTTGACTGTTTAAAGTTACATGGAAGTTGTGTATTTTAATAAAATACAGGTTTAATCTCTGTACATTTTGTAGAGCAGGCCGATACAATTTTAGGCTATGTCCGTTTTTTAATTACTTTTTCCTTTGAATATTGCTGTTTCAATCATTAAAATACACTTACGGTCTACAAGGGTCTCTAAAATCATCCGATCCTCTGAAGTATCCTTCAATGCATCGCTCGCAACGGGGTCCGTCGGTATTGTTAGCACATCGCACACAGCGGGCTTTAGCGGCCCCGTCCCTGAAATCGTCAGGGTCTGCGGGGCCTCCAACGTCCCGCGACGTAGGGGCCGCGTCCACCTCGCTGGTACAGATGGATGTGTGGCCGTGGCAGTATGTAGAGCATGGCACGCACTGCACATTGTTCACAGGATCGCCCACGAAGTTTGGTTTACACTTTTCGCACTGATCACCCTACAAACGGAACATATTGTTCGGTAAGATAAGTTGAAAGAAAGAACACAATTTATAGGTTACTGAGCAATAAACTGAATAGACGAAACTGTTATGATCGGCTTGACCGGATTCGTACACATACACGAATAAATGGACTGTTTAATTTTAACGATTTGCTTCTTATCTGTCAGTCGTAAGCGTTCGGTCTGATCGGATCACAAGCCACACACGGTTCGGAGTTTGTGCAGATCAGACGGAGCTGAAGGTAGAACCGTGTATATGGGCGCTCTAAGGGAACATTCAGAGACAAGAGTTAGGGTAACCTTACGCATAGATCCAAAATGCACTGATGTTGACAGAGCAAAATGAAAGTTTATTTCAGTTTCGTCTCTGTGTTTTACTCTAAGATAGGTCGAAAGAAAAAACTCAATTTTCGAGAAGAACCACATACCATTGTATTATTATGGCACTCGATACACTTGTCAAGCTTATCAGGTCCTTCGCAGTCAGAGTGTCCGTTACACTGGCACTGGATGGTGCAGTTGGCGCCGACGTAGCCGAACTCGCAGCGGCACACGTCGGGCTGCACGCACGCGCCGCGCACGCAGCCCTGCGAGCACACCGCCACGCAGCTGCCGGCCGCGCCGCCCGGCCCGCCCGGCCCGCCCGCCCCGCCCGGCCCGCCCGCCCCGCCCGCCCCGCCCGGCCCGCCCGGCCCGCCCGCCCCGCCCGCAGCGCGCTTGTGGCCCGCGCCGCATGCGCACTCGTAGCCTTCGGGCAGGTCACGGCATACCTGATACACAATGAAATGCATAAACATAGTAAGCCTATAACGTTCCCACGGGTGGGACACAGTAGGCCTCCTCTTTGTGAGAAGGACTGGGTCGAAATCCACAAGGGGAAAGGTATATTTGTCAAAATTTAGTTTCACTGTATGTGATTTCGGAAAAGTAACTTTAATGCCAACACAACAAAGTTTAGTTTCTGCTATAACTTTTTTTTATCATTTTCAATAATACCAGTTATCCTAAAATCAACTTTATTGACCAACCCATAAAGGTTTGAACAGCAATTATGTGAATTGGAAACAACAATATTTGTATAGATTTCGTGTCACAAAATTACACAAAACTCACCTCAGACTCAGCTTTACACTGATGATGGTTATTTTCACACTCGTTTTCAGGCGGACAGCGCGTGTAGTGCCACGAGAAAGTATCGTTAGAATAGTCGTCGTGATTCGCGGCCGTGTATACCGCGGCGCAGGTGGTGCGGGTGGAGTAGTCCAGAGGCGCGTCGATGGAGCCCTCGGAACACACGCCCTGACCGTTGGCGCCTGACAGCGCGCACCAGCCGCAGTGAGAGTGGTGGAGGCACTCCGAGCACTGAAATGATTTTTTTTGATAAGCAAACAATTAAAATCACTTTTTCACTGCTCTTGCTCAAAAATACCGTCATTGTTAGCGTCCCAGAGCGGGGAAAAAATAGCATATCTTCCTCTAGGAGAAAAAGTTTTTTTTTTTTACCAACGAACCTACTAAAACGAAAAAATCTTTATACAGAAGTAGAATAATCCATGGGACTTATTACTGTTTCAAAAAAAAAAAAAAATTTTTTTTATTGAATTGGCGGCCGTAATTTATTTCTCCCTCGCTAAATGGGTCATTTTAGCCCCTTGTATAACAATCTACTATTGCGTGTCATCTATTGCAAGCTGAAAAAACTTAGGTGTCGACACACTATTACATGCTCAATAACTATGATTATCGAAAACGAATGTTAATCGATTTTCGTTGCTGACCAAACCATTTAATAATAATTTCCTACCTGCTCAAACGTGTCGCACGGCGCAGGACACTTGGTCTTATCCGCCTTAGTAAGCACGAGACCGCAAACGCCGCCTGCGCAATACACCGGTTGATACGCGGGTGAGATACACTTTCCCAGGTATGTAGCCCAGCGGCACTCCGCAAACCCTCCCTCACCCCCGTCAGTACTCAAACACGACTGACAATCGTCCAACATCGTGCATCTGTTCGGACACTCTTCGCTCTTCGTCGCGCGGAGGCTTGTTCGGCCGGGCTCTTCTATTAACGCGCACGTCCAATTGAAAAGCTCGACGGATTCTTCTGCTATACGTGTTAGTTGACCTGAAAATAATATGAGTTTAGTATAACTACATATTTGAATTCAAAATCTGTTAATTATCAAGTTTTGGGGCAACAAACTCGATGTCAAAGTTCATTCAATTCCGTTGCAGTCAAAATTTATTTACGATGTTTTTATTACAAACGTCAAAAAACAACTTATACTACATACCTAACGCTAAAGTAGGTACATAGTTGATTAAGTGATAATATATGGAAATTATTTAGGATTGGGTAAAGTTTAAAATATGACTGTTTTGCATTCCAACAAAACAGGTATTATGTGTGAATAAAACACACAGTGTTGCTAGATGAAGAAGCTGATGTAAATTTGCCTATAAATTGATATCTATGGTTAAAACTTACCGAATTATCCATGGTTTTATACCTGTCTCTCTCTCTCACCAGCATGCGTCCTTTTCTAATCAAGAAGGACGCTTGGCGCGAAGCTGTCAATGTCATAGGGTCTTCAGCTCACCAGCTAGAGAATAGCTGCAACACTGTGTGTTTTATTCACACATAATACCTGTTTTGTTGGAATGCAAAACAGTCATATTATGTGCTTTCTAAAACACACAGTGTTGCTAGATGAAGACCTGTTTGGTATCTGCTGGTGGTAAATACAAACGCTATGATGAATAGGTAGATTATACTTACAACTGTTCTAGAAAATAGATCAGTTTTATTGCAATTTTTATAATAACATCTGTGTATGTCCAAATGTAACAAAAAATATAAATTTCTCTAAAATCAAACAAAGAAAACAAATAATTCATTCTTAAATAATATGATATCAAGGAATAAATTACATAAGTAAATCTATTTATAAAAGATATGTATTTAAATTTAACCAATACTAGAAAAAAATAAATACAATTAATCAACGTTGTATTATCAACTCTATTTACTGGACAACAGTAATTTTTGTTTCCTTTGATATTTTTTAACAGGTTAATGTTTTGAGATATCTACTTTTGATGTTGCACAGTAAGTAGAAATGGCTGATTTATGAAGAAGAATACTTTCTTAAGCTAACTTATCTTCTAAAAATAACTTTGCCAAAAATCTAGTAACCTGCTGGTCCTCAGGTGTTTTTGGGTTAATTTTATTGGTATCACACCACAAAGGTAATAGGTAATACGGGCTGGTTTCCGCAACTCCACGTCAAAGCGCGTATTTTGCGTACGGTATCACACCACAATAACTAATAGGGGTACTATATGTTGTTAAAGTAGATGTCCGCCAGCTACTCTTTAACAAGACATTCTGTTCCTCTATGTACCAGTGAGCAACATGATCGGCCCACCCCTAATTTTCCAGGCAAAAAGAGTCAATTTGTCCACTTGTGCAGGGCAATTGCCTGTCGTCCGATCTATTAGGACCTTCCGCAGGTTCTTTGTCGGAAGTGGCTCTACTATGGCTCTCGCTCGCAGGTCGAGTAGCCAAAAACATTTGATCCACTCCGGTGCTATTAGGTTGTAAATTCCTTTTGCACTGTTCAAAATAGTCTTGTGTAGTTCATGAACGATGAACGAATAGGAACCGTATCTTCGCACTGTACTAAAAGAAACGTTTCCGAACGCTGGCTTGTAACCGGTCTAATAGGTCTAATAGCTCTTTTCGTACTCGTACATCGCCCGAACGAGAAAATGAAATCAGTCTCTGATTGTTTGACAGAAACGTTATACGTTTTCATTCGATGTCTGAATGAATGAGAACGAGAAAGAATAGCCGACGAATGACGATGCTATCCGAACCCGACCGACCGAATTCGCAAGAATGAGATGAGATGCGCGTTATTTCAATGCCTTAGTGTCTATTTTAGCTTATCGCCCAAACACGGGAGACGAGCTGTTTGAATGGTACAAAATAATTCAGTTAAAATTCTCTTAATATATCAGCTGTGTAGGTACTCTGTGGTAATAATAAAATAATTATGGATGTTGCATTTATATTTTTTTTTATTTATACGTAGTGGTTTATGTATAATAATGTCTGGAGTGCGTATTTGCTCTGTGAGTGATCCGGATCCGCGCTAGCGCGCTATCTATGCTCTATGGGAATGCTTACCGAGAGCGAAGACCGAATAGAGCTATTAGAACTAATAGAATGAACTAGTTCACTGTCCGAAATGAACTAGTACGGAGCGATCTTTAAAATGACCGAGCAGGCACAAGACTAGTTCAAAAGAGCCAGTACTCTTGGTATTAAACTGGGTGGGGGGAAATGCCCACCCTAGCTGATAGTCCCATTTTCGGCTGAATACGTTACAGAAGACTGCTGAACAATCTCTGGTATCCAATATTACGTACTTTGGTACGATAGCCGTGTCTCTTGACGCGAACAAATCTACGTCTGGGACACCCCACACTTTGAATATAGCCTCCGTGGCTTGGGGCAGAAGATGCCACTCTAGTACTTTGCGACCCCTTGATAGGTGATACGCAATTCCATTTAGACTCCCCGGGAGGTAGTGGCTGAGAGAGTTAAATGTAACTACTCTGCAAGTTTTAGGACTCTGGTCGTCAATCCTAGCAGTGCCAGGGAATGTCCCCCCCCTCGCTCTTGAGGTATGTGACCAGGGTCCAGTTTTCCGACTGAATATGAATGTGCGCACCGTCCAGTCATCCGCTGACTGTTAATGGTGCTCTTGATATGAGGCCCACTGTCCTGATAGGTAAGTGCTGTGTAATTGAGCTCCCTACCCTATGACTGCAGCATCTTGTGTTCAAGAAGTGAATCACACTTTTCTTCACTACTGGTATCAAGCTGTAATCTACAGCTTTTAACCACCACCATTTTAGGTCTGCTGAAAGCGGAATATCTTTTCTTTATCTTAATATATTTTGGTCTAATAGTTTTAGAAAAAGTTGGGCTCTGCGACAGCGTAGTCAATCCGCTGATACTGCGTAATTTGCAAAGTTCAGCAAACCTAATAAACTCTCGAGCTTCTCGCAGAGAACTGTTTCCATTGCTCAACAATTTGGAAATTATTATTTTTATCTTTTTTATCTTCCTGGGAGGAAGTTTTACCCAGTTTTGCTGAGTGTTCCATACCAAGCTAAGATATTCTACCTCCTGAGAGGGCTCCAGAACAGATTTGTGATAATTTATGTGCTGTCCTAAAGTTTCCAACGTTCTCAGTGTTTCCGAAACCTGAGAAACCAGTATGGTCCGATCCTGATTGACCAGGATAAAATCGTCCAAATACACAATTATGCGGAAAACTAATGCTCGTAGGATCTCCGCAATCCCCAGGCAAACATCTATGGGGCCTATGACAGGCCAAATGGCAAGGCTGCCAATTGTAGCACTTCATTGTTGCAAATCATTCAGAGGAACCTCCAGTATGTGTCTGCAATTAGTAATCTAAAATAGGCCTGGTGTCTATTTTTCCTAAGCAATCGATTGTCTGTAGGAAGTTGGCTATATCTGTTTGCGAAATAGAAATGTTTAACTGACACATATGAATTGAGACCTCCGAGGTCAAAGATGGGACATAGATAGTCCTCCATCAAATTTTTATTATTAGAAACATTCGCCATAGAAACCTTGGATTGAGGATTGGCAGTGTCTCTAATAATTTCTCTTGTTTTATATAGAGGATCATGTCCGTCATGTCCTTTGTTATCTTGGTGCAAATATTTTTAACACATGCTAGACTGGATACTATTATTTGTTTCCTCCCTGTTGTTGCCATAAATTGCCATGGTCCTTCTGACAACCCACTTTGAAAGTTTTGGTTTGATAGTCAGTTGTTAATCATGTTTATTATTAGTGTTAGAGGGTGTGTTATTTATTTAATTAAACTTTTCGCACAAAAAGGTACAAAGGCAGACTTAATGTCTTAGGCATTCTATACCAGTCAACCAAGGGTGGTGAAAAGATTTGATAGCAGGTGCTTTGGTTGAGACTGAGAGGAGTAAATTTGTTGTATAACTTAAAAAAAAAAAAAAAAAGAAAAAGCCTGATTAGGGTTTTTTTTTTTTTTTTTTTTTTTTTTACCATCTAATATGTGTTATTTTTTTTATAAGGGTTGTGATGTTTTTCTCTCTGTAATATAAACAGGAGTGTTAAGCCACACCTGAGATCCACCCAAAGAAGCTATTGCTGCAAAGCAACTCGGCTAAAAATATATGCTTGGCTAGGAGAAACATAATACAACAGTATCTTTTCAATTTGGGTATCAAATTTCTTTTAAAATAAGATCCCATCTAATTTCAATGCACTTTGCTGTCTTACCACACACAATCTGCATTGCAGTCTCTGAATTAATAAAAGACGGGTACCCTGAATCAAAAGTACTAGCAATCTTTTCAAAGAATGTGCTCATATTTATACTATTACAGTTTGCTAATGCCCATTCAAGCAATTCTTGTAATCCTGACTTAACAAGTTGTCTTGGTTCCAAAATATTGCTGGATAAGACTGCTAATTATTGTTACGTGGAAGCTAAGTAATCTTTGCCCTTATTAAAATGGCACAACTCTTCATTAAGTTTAAGACCTACAAAAACAGGACTAGAAAAGCAAGATTGTAGAGCTTTTCTTTTACTCGGGTAACTAATTATTTTAATTGTTCTTTGTCAGCTTGTGTAATACTGGTTTTTTTTCATCAAACTCTGTACAAGTACACCTAAAAAAAGTTTACAATATGTGGCGGATTTCTCAAAAGATTAGATGTAGATGGGGTTGGAATCGGCACTCTCTTGTTGTTCCTGCATTGATGTACTAAGATTAGACGTTAGTAACGGTAAGTTAGAGTAACTAGATGTAAACCCCACTTGTTGCGAGTGTCTACACGCGGGTCCGGACATGTCAGTACTTACTTGAAAGTTTTCGTGTTTTGATGGGCGGAGGTGATGCTATGCCCTCCTCCCTCATCCTCCGAGGATGAAGAAGATGATGACAATAAGTCATTAGGTCTCGTATTACTCGGGTGCTGAACTCCATCCGAAACTTCAACATTCGAACTTTGCTCACTTCCAACCCTTCAGATACATTGTGATTCGTGAAACACTAATCACAGAACAATAATACTCCTGACGGAGTTTTCTATGTTGTACACTTATTCACAACGGAAAAACCCGACACGTATACTATATTGACACTGTGTGTTAATTTGATACGATAAATTATTGTATTTAAACACATAATTTTTAAATATGAAAATTTTTCGATGTTTTAGCGGCAAAATTTACAAACGCTATGACATTGACAGCTTCGCGCCAAGCGTCCTTCTTGATTAGAAAAGGACGCATGCTGGTGAGAGAGAGAGACAGGTATAAAACCATGGATAATTCGGTAAGTTTTAACCATAGATATCAATTTATAGGCAAATTTACATCAGCTTCTTCATCTAGCAACACTGTGTGTTTTAGAAAGCACATAATAAGCAAGTTTTACACTCATGACCAACTAACTCATGATGAACTAATTTTACCTTCTCTGACAGCATGTCTCGTCCATGTGCACTCTTTAGCACCAACACATTTCTCGCAGTCCGATGACGCGCATCTAAGTTCGGGACAGTTATCCACATTACTGATGTAGGTAGTGCCTGCGTTGCATTTCATGCTGGTACAGGACTCATCCGTAGGTACGCATTCACCTTAAATTAATAAGTTTTTTTTTATCTGAGGATGTTTAGATAAAATGCTTTCTCGATAGATGTGATTCAGGAAAAGAAACTTCAATGGCTTCACATAAAGTTAAGTTTCCGCAACAACTTCAATATTTTATGACCTTTTCAATAGTACTAGTCATTCCGAAATCAACTTAATTTTCGCACATGTAAAGTTGATATTGGTTTAGTTAAGTGAATATCAACTACACTTATGTAAATTAAGTAGATTGAACCATGAATGAATTTCACATACCGACCGCCGCAGCGCAGGACTCGCACCATCTGCAGGCAGGCTTGTCTTCGGGGTACATGGGCCACGCGGCCAAGCAAGACGTGCACGTCGTGAAGTTCTCACAAGCACGGGTCGACACCAGCTCAGCATCACAAGCCGCTCCAGGATTCACCGACACACTGTCACTCCCCTCACACCCCGGCTTATCAACAGAAAAACACTTTGTATAGTTCCCTGTATTACAGAAACTACACCCCATGTGGCTTCGACATTCAAACTTATTCGAACTCCATAGTGAGCACAGGTCTTCGGGGAGTGATATCCGGGTGACCTGACAGTGGGCGCTGCCTGTCCAACCTCCTATTATGTAGATGTATCCTTCGTTTTCCGTGTCAATGTCAAATGCCATTGCGTGAGCTATTGTAGGCGGTGGTGAATGACCCACGATACTAACACCTGAAAACATTTGTGTTACATTAGAAGGACAATAATTTGAAACGGAATTCAGCTTCATAAAATAATAGTTATACAAACCTTTGACGAGTCGGACCCATTGGTTGCAGCTGTAGATGTAAGCTATAAGAGAGTCGGATCTATTCTCAGGATCGGTTCTTCCACCGAATATGATCATGTAATCATTCGTCGTCACTGCAGAATGTAAGTAAGTGGCTTGTGGTAAATTGTCGTAATAGTTGTTTAAAATAGGGAATGTAGGCAGTTCACTCCATTGTTTGGTGGGATAGTGAAATGAAAAGAGTTTGTTAGAAAGGACAGTGCCGTTGTATGCATATAGAACCCCTCCATACACATACAGACTCTGCGAAGGCGCGTGGTATACAGTACTGTGACCAATTATTCCAGACGGCTTTGCGCCTTCATCTTTCAATTTGATCCATTTCTCATTGTCAAGATCGAACTCCCACACGTCAAACATGAAACCTTCTTCTAATGAAAATCCTCCAATCAAAACCAAACTTTCGTAATCCAAATATTTTTGTAAAGTCAATGTGTGTCCGGCGAGGGACGGAGGCTGACCATCTTTATCTTTGTTGCGGATATTGCTCCACCTCTGGTCTTTCAAGCTGAATTGCCAAAAGTCTCCAAGCGTTTTGTTGTGTCCACTCTTCTCTTGTAAACTTAAACCTCCATAAATATAAATATTTTGTTTCGAGTGATAGATCTCAGCAGCATGGAAGTATCGACCTTCTGGCATCTTAGCGTCTGGCGTCGCTTCTAAAGTTACTTGCATCCACGTGTTATTCTTTGTGTCAAAAAATCTTATGTCATTTAATGGGCCGTGAGAAAGAGAATATCCGCCGAACATCCATAGGCCGCGTCTATCAGCCACTAAGCTGTGGCCGAATCTGGGGAGAGTTTTCCTCAAGTGATCTAAGCCATCAGATAAATATTCTGAGTTGAAAAGCTCTGTAAATACCAGTTGTGTTTTGTCTAGTCTGATTGAGCAGTCATCTCCACCGAAACCCTCGTTACATAAACATCTGCCGTAGCTGGCGTCACATATACCGGCGCTGGCCGCCAAGCTGCAGTTATTGCGGCAGATCTCAACTTCACAGTTCGGGCCGCCGTAACCTTCGCGGCACACACAGTGCCTTTTGTTGCAAACTCTCGGCCAGGTACAGTAGCCGTCACACGCCAGCACCTTGTAGCTGCCCTCGAACCCCTGCTCCGGCTGCCCCTGCTTGTAATGGACTGTCAGGTTACCACTGCGAGCCTCGATGACACCCGAAGACGCTCCGTTACAGAATACACCCAGTAACTGACTTTGCTGGTTGTTACTCAGATCAGGCACCCCACCGAGACCATCATAAACGTAAACTGCATTCTCATCGCAAGGAACGTCGAAGGTGGACGAATTAATGGTAAACTGAATGATAGCATCCTTTATATCTTCTGCAGAAATAATCCATAAGCATTCTTTAGATGGTCCAATCGTTTTGATATCGGGGTCAGTTTTATAAGAACCAATTCCTTCGGTTTGTGTCGCATTTAACATTCCTCTGGGTTCACACTGATAGTAACATCGTCCGCCGTGTCTAGGATCACCATAAAACTTTGGTTTACATCGTTCACAGTTCAAGCCTTCCGTATTATCTTTGCAAATACATTCTCCGGTGGCGACATCACACACGCCGCGCGCGTCGTCGCCGTGATCGTTACAGTCACACCGGCGGCACCCCTGCCCGGTGGTCGCGTTGCCGTGGCTGCCGGGCTTGCACGACTCGCAGAACTCTCCCTCCGTCCAGTCCTGACACTCATCACACCGACCCACGCCGGTCCTACACGTCGAGTGATTGTGACAACCGCAGTTTATGGAACAGTCCGCACCCGTCCAGCCCAGATCACAGTGGCACTTATATTGAGGAGCTCCTAGACAATAACCGTGAATGCAGTTATTGTAGCAGGTTCGCATGCAGCTTTTCTTACCATCTCCGATGTATCCCTGTTTACATTTACACGTGTATGAGCCGTGAGTGTTGTTGCAGATAGCGTGTTCATTACAGTCGTGCAGGCCGAGCCCGCACTCGTCGACGTCGGGGCACTGCGCATACGCCCAGCCCGCGTCCACTGACGTCACGTTGAGCACGGCGGCGCAGTCGGCGTGCGAGCGCGTGAAGTCGCCCTCCGTGCACGCGCCGTTGATAGGGTTCTCGTGCGAGTAGCACCAGCCGCAGCCCATGCTGCGCAGGCACGCGGAGCACTGCACATGGCGGCGGCACGACTTGCACTGGCCGGACTTGCGCGCCGTGTCGTCGGGCGGCGAGGAGGCGCGGTCCAGCCACTCGCGGCAGAGCCCGAACTGGTACTCGCTGGTGTAGACGCTAAAGCTGAAGCACTGGCGCGTGGCCTCGCACCACACGCAGCGGCCGCGCTCGTCCAGGCAGTGCTCGCAGTCGGCGCGCAGGCGGCAGGGCGCGGGACACTGCGCGGCCGCCGTGACCGCGCCGCCCGCGCGCCCGCGCCGCGCACAGCGCGCCTCGTCCGCCCACCACTCGCAGTAGTTGCCGCCCACGCAGCGCTCGCAGCTGATGTAGTTGGAGCAGTTCGGACAAGCGGCCGGCTGCAGCGTCAGGTAGCGCCACTCGCCGTCCGCCATGCACGAGATGGTCTCGTCCGTGTTCCGAGGTTCGCACTTGTTCGTCAGCTCGCACCAGCCGCACGCGGCGTCCGAGAGACATAGCAGACAGTTGTCGTATTTGCACTGGCCGTCTGAGTATGGCTCCAGAAATTCGAATGTGAACACCTAAAACAATGTTTTCTATTTAGTTCTTATCGGCAGTATAAATAATACGACATTCTGACTCTACAAAGTAGGTATATCATATAGCATACCTACATAAATCTCTACAGAAAGGGAATATAAATAAGGTATTTTCTTCAATAAAAAGAAAAAAGTTTAATAAACTGTAACAACCCAACTAGGGATAAAAAAATATAAACATCCAAATTGAGAACCTCCTCCTTTTTTTTTGAAGTCGGATAAAAAGTAAGAAACAAGTAGAAGATGCTGATTGGTACCATCGTATTATTGAGTAAGAAAAGTATTTTGATTAATATGTTAGATATTCCTGTTTATTCAGTTCTATTGAAGTCTTCTGGCATTTTCACATGAATAACGTTGTAACTCGATTCAAATGCCGAATATTTTTTTAGCCTAGATTGACATCATCTCCATTGTTTTTATTTGTCTATCAAATTATAATGTTTGCTTTTGTAGTTCTCATCAAAATGTAGGGAACAGCAGTTTTTTTTTTCGCGAGTTCAGGTTTGGTCCTATAGTAAAAGTTGTTCTTGTCGATGAGAAGACGCTTTGCCGTAGTCGGGTAAAAACAAAAGAAAAATGTAAATACCAGTAAACAAGCATTACCTTTGCGCTTTCCTGAGACTTGTTGTGAAGCAGTTCCATTTTGGCGTGATGATGTGATGGATATAACCCCGTATGTAACGAGTCATTAGCGTGCATGTCAACGGCCAGACGTCCAGGGAACAATGCTGGCCAATCCACGAGGGAGCAGGCAGATGGCTGCGCGGTCAGGTTGGCTACTGGGCCACCAGCGTCCCCCAAAGCCAGAGAAATGTTTGAGTATCCCGCGCAAATGTGCAACGTTTCACCTGTCCCGTTCCAGTACTGTGGTATATGCAACCAACCCCTCAACCGCGCCTCACTCGGCCCACTAAAAATATGGTTACTCCCCCCTCCCGTAACCCAATCAACCGTTGTCGCATTAACCACAGAAACCCCATCTGGGTGGTTCCAATCTGCTGGTTGCTGATATCGAAGAAAAGTGAGACCGGGTCGTTTGTCTAGTATTTTACATTCGTCAGGAGTCGTTACTTCTGTACCGGTGCTGCCCCACCAGCCGGGATTTTCTGAGGGTGTGTCTTCTCCGCAAACGCCATAATTGTCTAAAAGAAAAAGTTTCACGTAACTTATTGCTTTTTTAACATTTAATTATTATTATTTTATTGAGTATTGAATATGATTGAATGTTACGATGCGTTTCACTGCGAGCATTCGAAGTGAATATTCACGTTGTTGTAACTATTTAATTGCTTGTCAATATTTTTTTAACGAGCAAATTATAGTTATTCGAAACGGTTGTGCTCATTGGAATGTCGACATGCGAATAGAGGTGCGTCTACAGCAAGGTTTCTTTAGTGAGTAAAGAAACTTTGGTGTAGACCCACCATTAACTACAGACTGATTACCATCTTTATGATGACACCGTGCATTCTGCACGCACCAGTTACACTGATCCAAGCCGAGCTTTGTGCTGACAGATGGCAATGGCGTGCGGCTACTGTTCCGCCTTCCGGGCGGCGGACCGTGTATGAGGCAGGAGTGGCAGTCGCCTAGCGCTGGGCATATACCCCCACATCGAATTGATTGGAGGTTCGTTGTGCAGTTGGCTCCTATCCTTCTACCGTAGCAAGTCTGAAAAAAAATTGTCAACCAAAATTATTTAGCATATTGTTCTATTATATATCGGGATTGTATTACAAAGTGTTAGAGCCAACACTGGTCCAGTGCTGCAATGCGAGAGAGAGATAGACGATGGAGCTTTACAGAACAAATTGTATCACCTCTTTTTCGCACTGAAACCATCAAGGCTTTTAACGCTTTGAAATATTCTAAATCTACTCTAACATAATATATGATTAATGATCACCATCACCTGTCAACACTACAACTGTCAACACTGTTTCACGTTTCGTCCCGAGTTGAATATCTCCGAAAAGTGTTAAAATCATTGGAAAACCCTAACTTTTTACTTCAGTGGGCTAATCAACAGCGCAAGAAGCCCACCAATTGTTATTCTCAAGAAGTGCGACCGCTTTCTGGACAAATTATAGCCGCAAGTACTGCATTTTTATACCCACAAATTATTAAAGTGACAATTTTTTAAAGTACCCACTTCAAGACAACATTATTTTCTGTCAACTTCAAATGACAGCTGTCTTTCACTCACAGTGACATTGACATATTAAGTCATCAGTCAAATAAAGGGTTGCCAGAAATAGTAAATCTCCATACATATATGGGAAAAACCGGCACAAGTAAGGAAGGGGCCTAACATAACTTTCTAACGAAAATGTTTAAAACACCAGATAATAACTCGGAACCTAATTTATCTACAATTGGAATAACCGAGACCCCCACTAAATATGTAACTAATAGCAGGGCAATGAAGCGTTTTAGAAGTACATCAGGAGATATCTCATTCAGAGATGAGTTTTTGAGCTTTAAAGATGATATCAAACAAATGTTTATTAAACTTCAAATGGACACGATGAACGAAATTAAGACTCAATTCTCGTCTTTTAAAATGGACACTGATGCAAGACTCACAAAAATTGAAGATTCCCTTATCCTAATTGAGAAGTCTAACCAGGAAATTGACAAGTCTATAACATTTACTTCACAAAAATATGATGATATGAAGATTAAAAGTGATCGCTTGGAGAGGGAGTGTAAGGAGCACAGGGCACTTCTCTTGTCTTTAGAAGAAAAGATTGAGGAAATGCAAAGGATCTCAAATATAAATTTTCTGGAATTAAGGAATTTACCGAGAACTCAAAGCGAATCAAAGAGTGACTTATACAGATACTTAGGTAACCTGTTTAAAATGGTTAATGCCAATGTATCTAATTCAGACATAAAAGATGCCTTTCGTTTACCAGGAAAAAAGGACAACCACCCTTCTATACTCATTGAATTTTGCAATAATACGTCGAAAAATAATGTACTAAAGGCAGTTAAAACCCATAACCAGTCTAAGGATGTAAAATTAAACAGTGCCGACCTGGGAGCTGGTGGATCATCCCCCGTGTATATCTCTGAACACCTTACTCCGAATGCAAGAAAACTACACTTTATCTCAAGAAAGCATATTATGAACAATCAATTGAAATACTGTTGGACCTCAAATGGAAAGATTTTGGTTAAAAAAGGCGAGTTGGAACCTACTATCCATATTAAAACCGAAGAACAACTTACAAAACTAATTAATACGAAAACATGACTTATAACGAGATCATATTGTTGTCATACAAACATTTGCATTCTTGCTAAAATGGCAACTAATAAAATTGTATCTTTTTTCTTATGTTATAAGTTTAGGTTCTTATCGCTAAAAACACTGCTAGTTTTGTATTTAACTTACATTTTTGTTCATTCTGCATTCAAAACGGTAAAATTACACCAAATCATACACATACTTACTTATAACTTCACAATACAACAAACATACATACGTACCTGGAATACACTGTTTACTTACATCACACACCTAATGAGTACTAAGGATTTTACTACCCCACATAAAATAATAATGCATAGCAATTTTATTATTAAAAAACTTTACCTAATAAACCATGATTATTGTAACGGGACAATTCTAATAGACTTTAGTCAAATGTATCAGTCGGGTTGGTTATTTGACAATGTTACAAACAAATGTCACGTATTAATGTTGTACACCTTTATGAACCTTAAATTTAAAATTCGATAAAGATCTATTACGTGAGATTGATAACTATTCATTATCTGAGACGATTAGCTGTGAACCTGAATGTTGCGCGTCTTTTCTTAAAGAACCTAATTGCTTCCTAAAAATCTTGTCGCAAAATATTCGTAGCCTTAATGCTAACTTTGATAATCTTGCTATCCTTCTGCAAAGATTGCAATTTGATTGTGACGTTATAGTTCTTTCTGAGTGTTGGATGTCGTGCGTTCGAAATCTCCCTGTATTGGATGGATATTTAAGTTTGTCAACAACTTCTCATTATAACCAGAATGATGGTGTGGTAGTATTTATAAAAAGTAGTATTAAAGCCTCTATTGAAGAACCCGTTATACTAGAGGCGAACTGCTTACTTGTTAAAATTAATAAGGATGTGGCTATCTTAGCAATTTACCGCCCTTTTTGTTTCAAAACCATAAATAACTTCTTACTGTCCCTACAAAAAATTATAGATAGTTTATCATCCTTCAAAAATGTTATATTGGTGGGTGACATTAATATAAATATTACTACCAATAGCTCTGATCGCTTCATGTCGGATTATCTTGATTTTCTTTCCCATAATGGACTTATTCCAGCATTTAACTCAGCAACTCGTGCAAATAGCTGTTTAGATCATGTAATCTTAAAGACGAAAATACCAATAACCACGTTTATAATTGAATCCCGTATTACTGATCATGCACCCATACTTACCTGCGCGAAAATTAAAAACGTTAATAAACACTCAAAAAGACAAATAGTTAAACTTGATTTTGAGGCCATTAAGCTGGCATGTGAACATCTTGATTTTACGTCTATTTTTAATGCGATTGACCCAAATTCTGCTATGGATCTATTTATATCTAAAATAACTCATATTATGCAAATAAACACAAAATTTTTAACTGTAACGAATAAGTTTAGAATTCTAAAACCTTGGATGACGCTAGGACTTGTCAGGTGTACCCGTAACAGGGATAGGATGCACAAAAAATTAAAACAAAATCCGGATAACGTTGTGCTCGAAATCACATACAAACGTTACCGGAATTTTTATAATAAGATTATTAATAAGTTAAAGCGAGAATACGAAAAAGGGCTACTAAGAGATGCAGGTAATAATAATAAACACATATGGAAAGCTATAAATAATATTACTAATAGAAATGCTAAAAAAGATAACTCTTTAGATCTTCTTTCAATTGAGTCTACACCTCACCTATCTGTTAATGCCACAAATGAGTTCTTTGCCACTATTGGCGAAAACTTAGCAAACAATATCACCCGTCCAACAGGAATACATCACTTTACAGATGTGACGCATGGACACACGTCTTTAACTGGAAATTCATTTGTTCTTCTTGACACTGACGAAGATGAAATTGAGAAATTAATTATTGGTCTCAAAAGTAACTGTGCTACAGGTGACGATGGAATACCATCGGACATACTTAAACTGTTAAAAAATAATATAAAAGCCCCACTCACGCATATCTTCAATATGTGCCTACAGATGGGTATTTTTCCTGATTCTCTTAAACGGTCTATAGTGAGACCTATTTTTAAGGGTGGAAATAGAAGCCGTGTCACTAACTATCGACCTATTTCAATTCTGACGTCTCTATCAAAACTCCTTGAAAGGTTAATTAATAAAAGACTTACAAATTATTTAGAAAAATATAACCTTCTTTCGAAAAATCAATTTGGTTTCCGTACAGGCAAGTCCACGGAAGATGCATTAAATGACTTTACTGAACATATTGTTAAAAACTTAGATAAAAAAAAGAAATGCCTTACTATATTTCTCGATCTAGCGAAGGCGTTTGACACGGTTTCTATTCCTACCCTAGTTAACAAGCTATATCGACTCGGAATCCGTGGAAACCAACTCAAATTACTGTCTAATTATTTGTATGGAAGGACACAAAAGGTGAAAATTGGCAATTATACAAGTGAAGGATTACCTGTTACCCATGGAGTGCCACAGGGTAGTATTCTAGGTCCAACGTTGTTCCTAGTTTATATCAATGATCTAACACTACTTAATATTGAAAAATGCAAAATAATTTCGTACGCAGATGATACTACCCTAACATTCCATGGTGATACTTGGAGTGAAACATTCCAAAATGCACAACATGGCTTTAACATGGTCACAAAATGGCTTGCACAAAATTACCTCTCTCTTAATACCGATAAAACCAAATATATCACATTCACTATTCGCAACTCAAGTGAAGCGCTACAATCAACACATTGTATAACCTCCCATATCTGCCATAACGAAGATATCAACTGTGCTTGTCCGTCTCTCTCTCCCGTTGAATATATTAAATATTTAGGACTCATATTTGACAAAAATCTTAATTTTAAAAATCATTTAATTAATCTCTCAAGCAGAATAAGAAAACTCATATACGTTTTTAAGCAAATAAGACACTCGGCCAATGCTAATATTATGAAAATGATTTATTACTCCTTGTGTCAAGCGGTTATAACCTATTGTATTACTTGTTGGGGAGGTGCCGCGAAAACGCATATTTTAATTGCTGAAAGAGCTCAAAGAGCCTTATTAAAGGTAAGTTACTTTAAACCCAGGTATTTTTCTACCACGGAGCTCTACAGGGAATGTGAGGTACTATCTGTACGCAAATTGTTCGTACTAGCCTTAATTATGAGACAGCATTCCTGTCTCCAGCTAAGTTCCCTGACTGAAAAAGAAATTACAGGGAGAAGACGTTTCGATCTATTAAAATCTGTACCCTGCAGAACATCATTTGCTCAAAATTTCAACATGTTTCTTGGTCCTAGACTATTTAACATTGCAAATAGAAAGTTGCAAATTTTCTCTTTGACAAAAAGAGCGTGCAAACAGAGTCTGATAATTTGGCTTCTATCCCTAACTTATGATGAAACTGAAAAGCTATTTAGCATACTTGCATAATTTCTTTGTGTAATAAATAAAAATAAAAAAATAACATAACATATTATTTTAATTGTTTATTTATTTCTATGTTAAATGACGGGAGTAAGTGAACGATAATACTTGATACCTATTCATGTTGGTTCAGTATGTTGTTTTACTTGTATTTCTCTGGCACTCACACAAACACACAATCACGATACACACACACTAACACACTCACTAACACACCCCAACATACACTCACACACACCCCTAAACGAACTAGCAGATACCGTTTATTTGTTTTTATTTTGATTTTTTGCTTTGTTTTTTATTTATTTTTTATTCTAGTTTTGCACCTAATCAGTCCTTTATTTTTTGATTTGTGTAAGACAATTTAAAAATTCAACTTGTTATACTTTATCTAGATTATGTAAATTATCAATGTAGTTAAGAGACATCTTTTAGAGGGTGGGCGCTGATACCTATAATTACAAGATATTAAGTTATCTTAGCTTAGGTATTGGCTGCAACTCCAACATACAACTCTACCTACCTTGGGCCTATTTTTGTTGTAAACCATATACTTAATGTTACTTACTTGAGGTGCAAATAAACTATTTTTATTTTATTTTATTTTAATGATAATAACGTACATCGTCAGCAGAGCACCAGCCACACTCGGGGTCGGCAAGGCACTCAGGTTGGGAGCGATGTCGCCGACATGCCGACTCCGGGTCGTCGTTAGTGATACCAGCCTGCCAACTAGGTACCATATAGGCTAATAGATCACCTGTAAATTAAATAATAATTTAGAAGAAGCCTGCCGTGTTGGTAGGGGCTGCAGCGCATCGATCCTGGGTATAATCCCTGAGTAGGAAAAGTTCTACTCTAAGAAATTCACCAGCTCGAAGCCAGGATTTCGGCACGATTTATGACGTAACGCGCAAAATGTTGACCAATGGTTGACTGGTAGCAAATACCTAAAACATTGAAGTCCGCCTGTGAACATGTTTGTGCTTGAAGTAAGTTTAAAATAAATTTGTAAGTGTAGGTGTATATCATTTCCAGATATTAAATTGGAATAATGTGTGTTCTCAGACGATTTTTAATTTTCAAATAAGATGATATAAGATAAACTCACCATTGACATTTCCATGATACCCTCCAGCAATTAACAAAGTAGACGGAGGCCGCAAGGCAGCCGCATGCGCAAACACTCCTTGCTTCTTCGGATAGAACCGCCGCACTTTCCCCAACACGTCGAGAGGGATCCAAGAATGGCAGCCCAGGTGGTAGATGTACATCTGGCCATCGTAACAGATTTCCTCTCTGTTATGGCGATGAGAATATCCGCCAAATACGACCAGATAGTTTCCTGAAATTGTTTGGTGAATGTTAATTCCAACGGTCAGACTTTAAGGATATAGTGTCCATTTACCAGACTAGCAATGCTTAGTCTCTGAATATTACTAATGAAAAACTAAAAAAAAACGTTAACATAAGTATACTGTATGCAACATAGCTTAAAGTCCGTTTTTCAATACTCTATTGTAAAGCTAGGCGCAGGTGTTGGTCTGGTAAATGAATTACTTCCTTTTCAGCTTTAATTAAATAACAAGATAGTAGCATACCAATAACAGTTGATGTGTGAAACGCCCTCTCCCGCGGTACGTATGTGTCACGTAAATGTGCTCTAGGATAGAGTATTTCGCTCCAGTGTTTGTAGTCTATGTCGAAAGCGAACATTCTATCCGAAAGCTTAGAAAATCTGAGAATAAATTAAAGAATTTTGGTTACTTAGAATATCGCGTGAATACCTATATTATCGATACTATTCCATCCTCTATGGTCGTCAATAGATTGAGCAGAGGGGCAACTCTCGTAATTTTAAGAACGTTCAGTCTAATGTGTCTCAACCTGTCAAAAAATACCTCTAATTTTCCTAAATTTTAGACAAGTTTTTGACATTGATTGTCCGAGACGAGATTGCAACTAGATTTTGAACGTTTTTAATTACGGGAATTAGCCTGATAAAACAAAATTGGAGCAACAAAAATTTAAAATAATGATAATAAATTTGGATTACCTTGCTACACTGGCGACTACGCCTCCATACACCAAAATAGAATTCGAATACGTATGATACACCGCGGTGTGCGCAACCACCCGCACATCCAGTTCTTTTCCGCCTCTCACTTGCACTCTTTCCCAAGCCTCTGTGTTTACATCACCCAGCTTTATTTTGTACATACTGCAAACAATAGAAGGAAGGAAACAAATTGTTACTAATTATTCATTCAAATGTGATCAGAATCAAGTCAATTGCATGATTATTTACCTTGAGGAAAACTCCCCATCTACTGTACTTCCGCCAAACAGATACAATTCATCTCTGACGGCGGTCAATGTATGCCGAGTTAGGCCAGGAGGGATGAAAGTGGAGTTCATAGCCCTCAGAGTCCAAATATCTAACACAGCATCATACATCCATAGTTCAGAAGATAAGGTGCCATCAGAGAGTTTTCCGCCATACAACACGAACCCACTACCAAATGCACATGCCGAGTGACCATACCTCGGCTCTGGCTTTGTCGTGTTTGGTTTCATAACATTATTTACTACCTCTGGTTGCTCGGTGAAATGCAAGTAGCTTTCTGAATACGGAGTAGGTGCATGAGAGTACATGAGAGGTAGTGTGGTCTTGTCTTGATTTGTAAATGATGACAATAGTAAATTAAATAATGAACTCCTGTTACCTATTTGCCAGCTGCCATCAACATTTCCCTAAAAAAATTTAAATATTAAATAGTTTTTGCAGATAATACAATATAACTGTATGGATGGTCATATAGGGGGGCAGGGACATTTTATAACGGCCCGGCGCTAAATAAATGTACGTAAAAGTTCAGTATCATGTACTGAATCCATTTTACCAGGTTGCGCGTCGATGACCCTACCACCCTGTATATTGCATTTTCGAGGTTTGCTTACCTTAGTAAATAAAGTTAACAGAGATTTGTCAATCTCTTCGTTGGTAGGGTACCTACGTAAAACTTTTCCATTTTCATCATACCACTGACTAGTCGAAAACCTATAAATTAATATTATATAATGTTAAATTAATCAAGCAATAATAATTAACAGATAAAATGCGATAATGAAGTGTAAATAAAAATCATTTTAAATGGCACAAGTCTTTAGAAGAGTAGTAATAAAAATTAATCTTGGACCATTTACTTGTCAACCAGTAAAATGTTGCAAAAAATAATTGTTTACTACTGTTGTTCTTTTTAGTTTTTTTTTAATAGTAAATTATGATAATGAGCGTATTCAGACTCACATTATGAGGACTATTATATTACCACTAATACCGGTATGTTAGTTCACATATTCGGTTTTTTAACCAATACAAAATACACCTTATTGCAATTTCATAAAGTTTGTTTTGTAACAGCAAATCACTTTTTTTTTAAATACTCCAAGTTTTTGCATGCCTTTAGGGTGGCAATTGGTAATTTTCACTATCGAAAATATCAACCTTGTTGTGTTGCTTCGCAAGGTGTGGGTAATCCATTAACATTATTTATTAATTTTGACATTTCAACCTTGACATTTCTGAAGTTTATTCAAAGGTCATTTCAACTTACTTGTATACCTCCAACAAGCCTAATACTTTGTTCAGATCATATCCTCCAAATACGTAAAGTGAATCGGTATGGTTTACATAGACAGCTGTATGAGCTGCTCTTTTGGTCATCCCACTCTCTGTGTGAGACAGCCAGTGCCAGCTATTGCCTTCCTTGTCATTTTTCTTTAAAGAACATGATTCACCAGAGTACCTGTATTAATGAGATAAAACTGCACCAATTGGTAGATAATAATACGGTGTTATCGGGCTATCAGTTTATTGCTGTGCAAGGTCCATCTCAAGTTGTATTAAGATATAGAAAACTCTTTATTATGCACACCATAAAAATGACAGATATAAATGTAGAAATTTTATAATGGGCGACTCAATGGGCAGTCATATCACTAAAAGAAATCTTTAAAAGACAACCACAAAATGTGTATTACAACACATATTGTTGAACAATTGTCCTGTATAAAATAAATCTAATTTATGACATTTAACTAAAGAAGGAAGGAAATATCTTGAGGAAAATAATTATCTTGTAAGAAATTCTTAGCAATTTCTTGGCTAATGTGGCAGATAAAACAGATTTATCTGTGCATTGCATTGTCTTTGAGCAACAAACAAGAAAACAAAAGTAATTATTTAACAAAATAATTATATCATTGTTCCAACTTTTACCCAAGCTAATGGCAAAATAGAGTACACAGTTTTGAGTACCTACTGACTTTTATGCAGCTTAACAAAGGCATTTGCATAAACAAGACAATGTATAATAATATGTATAGAGGTCAATATTGATTTTAATTTCTAGATCATAAAAACATGCACTTGTTTAATTGCACTAGTTATGTTAATACATTCAAACAAACAATATTTGTATTATATTCTTCATAATCTAGGTGTTAACAATTCTTACCCTTTTCTACATGCACATCTATCTCCTTTGCAGTGTCCATTATTAGAGCAGGAATTTGGGCACAGTTCTACACTGCAGTCCGGGCCGCCCCAGTTGCCAACACAGAAGCATTTGTTGGACACACAGAGCCCCCGCCCTGTGCAGTTGTTAGGACAGTTGTGAATGGCATACGTAGCTCGGAATCCATCCAAAACATAATTTGTATCACTGTACAGTAATATTAACATCTACAACAACAAAGTAATTATTCAATGATAATTGAAATGCGACATTTCCTTGATAATTGAAATGAAACATTTTATAAGGAATCTAGAATCTCCATACTGAAAAGAACAAGATATTGAGATTAATTTCAGTTGAGACCTATTTGACATCATACTTACAAATCCACTAGAAGCAGTTACATTCTGGGGTTCAGTTTTTCCACTAAAGCTTCCAAGCAAAGGTGCATCAAATGAGTCACCATCATACACAAAAACATAGTCATAGGAACATTCTGTGCCCATACGAATAAAACTTAATGTAATGTACTGGCTTTTATTCGCTGCCTTGATGAGCCACTCACAATGGGAGTCCTAAAACAAGATCTTTCATTAGCACTTCACTCAATACTATGTATAACATCTGTAGAACATATAACTGACTTGTGTGTAGTTAGAGTTAGTTGGTCCATCGGTGATGATGCCGCTCTGGTCCGTGAACACCCTGCGAGTCTTGTCACAAGGCGCTGTGGATGCGCCGCACAGAACAGACAGGCAAATCCAGCTGATTACAACTAAAGCAGCACCTTTCTCCCGTACACTTAGATAAAACATGCCTCTTCCGGATCGTCGTAAGACATAAGTCAAATATCAAAGCCATATAATCGTGAATTTGCGACTAATATAGCTAAAATGTAGAATAAACAACACTCATATAAGTTAATAGGTGACATCTACTTCAAGGCTAACCACTTAGATGAATAATGCCACAAAGGCATGTAAAACTTTTGATCTGGATTAATAAAGATATCGCTCTTGAGTGATATTTGCATTTAATCCAGGTTTTTAGTGGCTGGGAAATACTTTCTAACGAGTTTTTCTTACAAACAAACAATTCACAGATCCATCACAGTATTTTGACATTTGACGTAGAAGCAGAGTTGCCAAGTTTAATCTTAAAAAAGATGAAATAAAAATAGTAGGTTTTCGAAAAAAATTCAAGAACCTATTATTCAACCAACTTCTTAAAACAGGAAGACCAGTTTTGAAAAATATTTTTTATTTGGTAGAAAAAACTTGCGCGGTGGCCCCATTATAACATTTATTAACTTTGCTTGGGTAGTTTTTGAGTTTGCTTCAATTATACGTATTTTTTCCCGTGTATGATGGATGTCACTGTTGTTGATTGTGTCACTGTTATTTACATAGCAAGTAGGGGTATATAATGGACGTAATATATATATTACGTCCATGGGGTATACGAATTTGTGAGAGGGAAGGTAAACAAAACGTAAAATATAAAAAAAAAATACAAAAAAGAACAACCTACTTTGAAAAAAAACACTAATAATTGAAAAATAACTTTATTTTTGTAAGTTGGTGTCAAAAAACCAAAATACAAAACCAAAGACACCAACTTTTCTATAAAAGAAAGATACATAACGCAACAGCCGTGCCGTGTAGCGTAATCATAGAGTAAAGTAATATATGAGCGTAATGCGCCTGTTGAAGATAAGAAAGTGACTTACATACGTTAAATAATATGTATACAAAACCTTGTAAAACGTTTTTTTTTTTTAAAGTGTAACGGTGGAGTTTCTTGTCTTCTTCTTCTTGTTTCTTCTCCATACCTACGTCTATTTTTTTGTAATTTTTGACGTTCGAAAATGCCTATATTGTGCCTAATGATTTGACTTTGACTGAAATAAATGATTTGACTTTGACTTACCCGATATTTACTCAGTGTAGCATGTTATGCCGTCGACACTATTATGAAAAGTGTATACCTACTAAACTTATAAACCTGATTTCACAGTCGGTCAGTTTATAGAGAGTTTACATGCCTTGTCTTGAAATTTCGAATGTATATAAATTCCTGAAAAATTCAAGAACTCATTGTCTACAAATATAAAAAAAAGTATATATATATCTCGCGAGTTTCTTCGAAAAGTTATCAGCTTCGTAAAAGCGAGACTGCGAGTTACCTAAATATATTGATTAAACTGGCAACACCGTGTCAAAGAGAAAGGAGTGACCAATAATTTAAAAAATCTATGAATCGATTACTAATAAAAAAGTAATAAGTAAATGGCAAAAACATTATTTGTTTCATTGAACGGTGTGTTCTAAAATTCAATTTGCAGCAATTTTATGTAGACATAGGTTTATTATGAAATTAAGTTAGATATTCTTTTTTTTTTCATTTAGGCTTTCAGCCTACCACATAAACATATGAATAGGTATGATTCAAATCTTGTGGTCGCTGGTTGGTGATTCCCCGACAATAATTACAATTTTGTATAGTAGAAATACAGACCATAGACTATACACTTATAAACTGAGAATACAGACGTATGACTGAGCTTTCAGTCAGTCAGGGTTGTAGTGCGACTAGTGCGAGCAGTCAATATAGTAGGTACCTACCTACGTAATGGATTCATGATGAGCTTTCCATTAATTATGGACAGAATAAACTTTCCGCGAACTTTCTACCTAAGTGGCGGGCGTAGGTAAAACATTCAATCATCAAGAAATACCAGCACCCTAATTGGTTAACACTCTTTCGATCACAATCTGAATCGTTTTGAAGCATATCGCTAATCTATTGCTGCATATGCTCGAAAAATTGTCTGCTCAACAACGTAAATAACGCAATGAACGTTGTTGAACTGTCAAAATGAAAGACATTGCTACTGGCTGCTGTTAGTGTGGCACACAATTACCCCGCGGCCATTGTCATAGGTAGGTAGGTAGTGTAGGTACCTACATCTAACTTCCAAACGGGTGGAAGTTACTTTACTTTTACTTTTTTTTTAAACATTGCCCCACATTAGGAATTACTCCTGTGTTGTGGGTGCATTTACAAACATTTAAACTCACATGCACAAACAGCCAGACCCGGAACAACTACTTGTAGGTCATACAAATATTTGTTCCGTCCGGGAATCGAACCCGCGACACGCAGCGCAGCAGTCAATGGCTTAACCACTGCGCCAACCATGCCGTCATCCAGTTACCGTCGTCGTAGTTGCCGTCGTTGTGCAGTTAGGTTTCCTATGTGCGTGTAAGTCCTGTCTTACCAAAGTTACCAACATCGACTGGCTGCATCTGAATGATAGTAAAACCATGAACTTTCTGCAATTACCAATCAGCTATTAAATATGGTGTTATATCGTTATAGGAACTTTAACTAACACTAACCACAATAATTTAGAATACATACAGTCATACAACCTACCTACTAGTACCTACTTGTTTACATACATGGCATGGCATGTACCTACACTTAGTAGCAAAACAAAGATTTGTAATGCCTAACAACACATCAACCTAGATTAGGGATGATGGAACCTGGAGCCGTCGTGACTGAGCCATTTATGGGATAGCTCAGCAAAATACCAGCTTGCTGGACTTGACTCGGCGGAACGCAGAGCAAAAAGGCTTACAGGCGACGAGACGTTGGTGGCTAGGCTTTACAGCCTGGGCTCATCGGCGTAATGATCCTTGCCTGTCGGTCTTCAACAGACTGTACTTCGGAGAGTGTGAGCAGGAGCTCCACGACCTCATCCCACCATCGCGCATATACTACAGGACTACCAAACGTACCTACTGCAGGGTACCATCCGCACTTGGTTAATTTGATATCCTGACAGTCGTACTCAGTGCTTCTCCTCCATGTTTATTATGCGCATACTCCGGATAGCCCAAGGGTGGAACTCTCTGCCTCCGTCTGTGTTCCCTTCCTTGTATAACCCGTCTGCCTTCAAGCAAGAGCGAACAAGCATCATCTGGATACGCTCGTTCCATCGTAGATCTCGTCCATAGCTTTCCATCAGGAGAGATGCTATAAAAAAGAAGTCTCGACTTGCGCAGTCAGGAAGCTAAGTACTTGGGTATCCCTGCATGCTTTTGATGCAGTAAATCTTTGATGCAGTAGTTCTTTACAATGTTTATCTGTAGGTACCAAGTTTCATTTGTCATACAAATATGTGAAATTAATTAAGTAACTCTCTCTGTCAGTCACCTTTTTACGCCTAAACCACTGAACCGATCGTTATGGACAAATAAGTTATCCTGGGGGCTGGGACCTAGAGATATTAAAAACCGGGCAAGAGCGAGTCGGACTCGCGCACCGAGGGTTCCGTACCATCATGTTTTTAAATTTTCATCGGGGAGGCTATATTCGTCAGAGAATTTTAACACCGTGCACTGCAGTGTAGAATATTACAGTTTAATGTCAGCGCCAATCTCTTGACCGATAGTGGAACTAATGTAACTTTTGTTGATGATTTCTGAAAAAGTGTGCTAGTTAGAGACTTCTTTTTATTTTTCCTGTAATCTTTACATATACTTCTATCACATAGAATATTATAGTTAGTTGTTGTTGTTAGCATTATTACACACAAGTTGATAGCATTATTAGTTCTTGAGATATCCAGCTGTGACAGACAGATAGACAGACTGCATGAGTCTCACCATAAGGGTTCCGTTTTACCATTTTGGTACGGAACTCTAAAAATGGAATCGGTATCAAAAAAAAAAACCTGTTCGATTACTATAGGGAAGGATCAAAAGCATAACAATATTGATCAAGAGTAAGTCAAAGTGAATTGGTACCCTGATAGAAACCCAAACAATAACTTCCATTACAGATGAAAAGCTGCTAGAACAAAAAGCTACTCGATAGGCAGGCGGAGATGCGTGCCTATCGATCGCGCGAGCTGCTGACTCCGCAATCCTCTCGTGCCGGCGTAGGTACTGTAGCTACATATCTATACTCTGTGCATACTTTCTGCTGCCTTTCTGCAGCTTTGACTGTGGATGCAGATTCTGTAGATAGGCTACCTATTGAAATCATCTACCTATTAAAAGTACCTATTCATTGTTTTAAAAAATGAAAAAATATTACTTATTTAGAAAGAGGGACTTGTGGCTAAGTTATAACAGGCGCACTTGTCGATCGATTGCCGCGGCTGGTCCGTGGATGGGCGACCATCTATACATACCAAACCATCAAGATCCCTCTGTGCCTCGGAAGCGGTTGGTCCCGGCTGTCATTCGTGGATTTTTGACAGTCGTTACGGGTCATGAGAAGCCCGAAAGTCTGACATCCGACTAGATGTCAGACTTTAGTAGATACCTAAGACTTTACTAAGGGGTATTTTACACAGTAACTGGGTTGTGGAGGTCTGCAGATAGGCAGTCACTCCATGTAAAATACTAGTATTCAGCTGCATCCGGTTATTGAAGGCCGACCCCAACATAGGCTAGGCAGATGATGATTAAGCAATAGAGAATAAGTAGAAAACGGTTATCGATAATTTTGGAATGTCATAGAGACGGCTGACTTGTATTTTAATTTAAAAATATTTTCGAGATATTTCATTATGAGTGGTTTGTTTTCTTAGTGCTCTTCATTGATATGCAAATAGATGCCTTTGACCTATTCATGATTTGATCGCAGAAACGTGACTAAACTTTAGATACCTACTTATTTATTTTCGTCTCGGTCGGCAAACACAAAAACAAATCGTAAAAGTCAACAGCCTGACAGCACTTTCGAACTATTCCTACTCTCCTCTTTGCTACCTAACCTGCATGCCTGCTGATTTCAGGTGCTTTTCGAATTTACCCCAACACACTTACACCCCTAGCAGCCTGAAGGTGGGTACCTATCTTGAAATCCCACCCGAACAATGTTCCCATTTCCGTAGCATTCTAACTAGGTCCCACAATACTTATTGCTGTAAATAATTTGTAAGTATCCTGTCGAGTGTCGACTCATTATACAGGCGTGCACCATATTTATGAAGGTGAAAATTAATAAATCATAAGCGCACGTGAGAGGAACCGAGGGCTGTTGAAGTTTTTTCATCCGGAATGAAGTGATAACCGCTAATGACGCACTCTTACCGCCGACTCATCCGCTACACCATCAAGGCTAAATTAAATTATCGGCATCCGACATCATTAAGGGCCGTAGAGACTGATGATCAGTTATGAGCATTAAATTATATACAAACGAGATGCATTCTAGCCTAGTTGGGTTATGTACCTACTTACGTATAAAACACGAACACGGTGTCATGCGGTAAAATTACCTACCTAGCTGTTAGTTTACTTAGGTGACGTAAGTGCGTTAATGTCATTGATGTTTACTCGCCTAAGGCAGACGTGATACCTAATCGAGTACAACCAAAAACCTGCTTCTATAGCACCACCACGAGTTTCCCAATAAAGTGAAATGATACAATTTAAAAAAAAAACCCTTTCACCCGCTTCGATTAGGTACACATTTATTTTAGCTAAGTCCCACATGCATGGCAAAAAAGCACCCGAGGACACAGCTGTGATTAAAAATACTGCTTAGATTTTCCGGAATTTTCCAACACTGCAAAAAGGCCTCGGAATAACACAAAGATTCCCAAATACGTGTTTTGTTTACATGGAAAATGCGAGTGCCATCCCCTTTCACGTAAACGACAAGATTTTATTAAAAGTGTTTCTGTAAAATCCAGAATTTTATGGTTGTAAATTATTTGCGGCGCGCTTTACCGTCCTGTCCTTGATAGCTGGTCTTGTGAGCGACTGACCGCGCGTGACGGTCCATTCTAAGCGCACGTTTACCATGTAAATTAACTGACCTCCGCCGCTCATTTTTTTAGCAGAAAAAGCAAATATTGTCTGTGTTGTTTACTCTAGCGCCCGGTTTTAGCTACACGTCCACACTGCTTTAGTACGTAGCGTTTTAAAGGTTACCCTTTTCCTTGACTTTTGTTTTACGACAACTTATAAGTATTCCAAGTAGAAATAATCAATAATTGGATGATTAAAGTTTTCGAAGTTACGATATAAGACACTACACTTCTCGGTACAAGTTAGCATATTAAAGGGATCGATTTTTTTTTTATATTTAGATATATTGCCTTTTCCTTGAATGTGTTTGTTGCAATCATCACAACATCATCAAAATTAGCATAATACTCATTATTAAACAAGACGGCATAATGTGCAATGGACATCAATTAGGTATTTTACGAATGCAATATATGACTATACCTGTAGGTACTATACCAAAAAAACCGGTCAAGGGCGAGTCGGGCTCGCGCGCCGAAGGGTTCCGGACCATCATGTTTTTAATTTTTTTTTCATCAGTGAGGCCTATATTCGTCAGAGAATTTTAACGGTATGCACTGCGGTGTAGAATATTGCGGTTTTATGTGAGCGCCATCTCTTGACCGATAGTGGAATTAATGTAACTTATGTTGATGATTTCTGAAAAAGTGTGCTATTTAGAGACTTCGTTTTATTTTTCCTGTAATCTTTACATAAACTTCTATCACATAGAATTATTTCAGATTTTTCTCTTTGCAAACTTTGGAGATAAGGAGGAGCGGTATTTTTTTTACATTTTTCATCAAAAGTCGAAAATTATGCGGCCTAAAAAAAATAAAACAATATTTGAAAATGTGCAAACTGCGCTCTTTCATATGATACCCCCACATGCCCTAGTAGCCCCACTTCGAATTTTTCTGACCCTCTTTTAGTCCCTGTTGCACAAAAAAACACACATATTTTTATTTCTTTCTTATTTGCAAAATAGTGGGTCAAACGGCATCTAAAACTGTTCCACATTTCAAGTTCTTGAGATATCCAGCTGTGACAGACAGACAGACAAACCCACAGTCAGACAGACCGACAGATTGAGTCTCACCATAAGGGTTCCATTTTACCATTTTGGTACGGAACCCTAACAAATATCGACTGAGCGATGTCAGCGAGGTACACTATTGCGTTGCGGCCGAATACTAAAACCACAATCTAATCCTTGAGCCTAACATTTTCTAAAGATCTTCTTCGTCATATCGATGATTCCCTATTATTATTCATTATTTTTCAGAATTCGGCCACTGTCATCGTTCTACAGTACAGTTCCCAGTAGGTACGTTTCTAAGTGTTACAACGTTGTGCACTGCGGTCTGGTAAGCTAGTAGCAGGTACTTATGGTAGTCGTAAAGCTGCAAGCCCTACTATAACACCATTACTTACGAGCAGCTATTGCGGCAAGCGACGTCACTTTCACGCCACGAAATATCGAGGATACCGTAGGGAACGACTCTCGGCCGCGGCCCGGCATCATCATACAAATGGCACATTAGCGGACCGTGTCCGAGCCGGCCGCTCGCCGGACGCACCTTATCTGCCTCTCAACTATATTTGTTCTACACCGGATTACGAGAGATTTACCACGGTCACTGACCGTTAACAAGCGATTAAACGTCCTCTACAAATACAAGTAAAATTTAATGTCATGCGTGACCGCTTGCATTTTAAAACATTTATGAAAAGTTTTGTAAATGTTTTTGGGTTTTGTTGCGATAACGTGCAGCTGCTATTCAAATTCTCATTATAATAAATTAGAAACACATTGTTTTCACAAGTTTGTTTTCCTTCAATTAAGTACGTACCTACGTACTACGTAGCGAGCCCGAATCGAGGTTATGTACCTACATAACCTCGATTCGGGCTCGCTTCTCATACATTCATCATCTGCCTAGCCTTTTCCCAACTATGTTGGGGTCGGCTTCCAGTCTAATCGGATGCAGCTGAATACCAGTATTTTAGATGGAGCGGCTGCCTATCTGACCTCCACAACCCAGTTACTAGGTAATACGATACCCTTTGGTAAGACTGGTTGTCAGACTTTCGGGCTTCTGACTCCCCGTAACGACTGTCAAAGATCCACGAATAACAGCCGGGACCAACGGCAACGGTTTAACGTGCTTTCCGAGGCACGGAGGGGTCTCGGTATGTAAAGATGGTCACCCATCCACAGACCAACCGCGGCAAACGTAGTTTAACCTGATTGATCGACCTGTGCGGCTGTTATTATTTAGCCAGAGGCCCCTCTATGGAAATCGAAAGACTTTGGAAAATAATTGTTAACAGAAAGTGCGGTGAAGTTTCTTGCCCATTCTTCTCCATACGAAATTACCTTTTGCAAGGGGCGACTAGAATCAATTAAATTTTTTGTAAATTTTGTCGTTCAAATATAAGTGCCAGCTTTTGCACACACACACACAAAATGAACATACCTTGTTGCGTAAGCAGCGTAGCAATCGCGTAGCTCGGCGTAGCACGGTGTAGCGTGCGTAGCTTGGCGCAGTATGCCGTGGCGTAGCACACTGTAACGCAGCGTAGCACACTGTAGTGCGGCGTAGCACACTGTAGCGCGGCGTAGCACATTGTAGCGCGGCGTAGCACTTTGTAGCGCGGCGTAGCACATTGTAGAGCGGCGTAGCACACTGTAGCGCGGTGTAGCGCGGCGTAGCGCGGCGTAGCGCAGCGTAGCGCGGCGTAGCTCGACAGTAGGACAGAGACGCGGGTGCGATAACGTGGCTCCGCTATAAATCAGCGCTGTCGATGCGGAGCCGCCCCATTGCAGCTCGCGGCTTGATTTGTCGCGTCCATCCCACGCGAATCTATGACCAGTAGTGTTGTAGTAAAGTCGATATATCGATAAAAGTAGGTTAATTACAAAAACATTTTTATTTAATGAATTTTTTAAATACAATATCCATCGAATTACATACTCGTCGATAAGTACCTATTGTTTTTAAGCAATTCGTCAGTAGTTATTAAATAATATGCGTAAGTATTACTTTTTGTGACGAACTTTAAAATTGTTAATATAATTTAATTAATTGTTAGTATGAATCAACTCAGCCTATCGCAGTCCACTGATGGACATAGGCCTCTCCCAGACTGCGCCACAGCATGCAGCACCCTGTCCTCCGCCTTCCGCTTCCATTGTTAGTATAATGACTATTAATTAGGAACTAACATGAAAATGGAAAGATATACCTAGTCTTAGTATCCGTTACGGCCACTCTTTTGATGAAAGCGTATTTTGTACGAATGTTAAATAATAACAAATCTATGTACTAATAATAACGCTGAAGAGTTTGTTTGTTTGAACGCGGTAATCTCTGGAACTACCGGTCAGATTTGAGAAAATCTTTGCATTTGATAGCCCAATTCTTGAGGAAGGCTATAGGCTATTTAATATCACGCTATGACCCTTAGGAGCCGAGCAAAAAGAAAAAAAAGTCAGAATGAACGCTAAGCGAATACGAAGTGTTGCGACGGGGTGGGGGTGCAAGTAATTTCACGCGGACGAAGTCGCGGGCAGAAGCTAGTTAAGAAATAAACTGAAATAGTTCCATTCAATCCAAATGACGTCGACAAGTTTACTAATACCAATACCGACAAATCAGCAGCACTAGCCTATTGATATGGAACCAATAAAGCGCTCAGTAAAATAAAATCGCCCCCAACCGCGGTCAAACATATCTCCACTACCATTGTGACCCGCTTGCATAATCACTATTGTGCTATAAAAATACGACGATATAGGAATTACATAACATACAGAATTTATCGCTCACAATCATAACTAAATAGTTTATTTAATCCATTTACTTACATAACTTTTACAATATTTATACTAGTTACTAAATTAAATGACTAACTATACAAATAAATACAAAACAAAACAAAAGGACACTTTAATTACTCGACGGCATCGCTGTCATCCGGAAACGTGCCCAGAAGACTGGCAGCATTGCCACGGTGAATGGCAATGCTAATTCTTTTGGCCAAATAACGACCCAGCCCCTCTGATCACGTGAGTGTTGATCTAAAAAAAATCCCTAAAAAGCAGACGAGCACTCGGCACTGAGAAGTTAATTTTTATTGCTAAAAACAACACGAATTGCTTTTTAACTATTTCAATATAACTAACTTCTCTCTATCTCTTTATTTCCGAAAGTAAAATAAATAAACAAAATAATAACAACTTACACTACGAAACTGCCTTATAAATTGCCTTTTATTCATTCAAGAGCTAAACATACCATACCATTTTAGTCATACCATTTTGTTCAACAGAATATATTGGAACACTGACCCTTAAATACTTAACATGACGGTGTTAACTGCGACCTAATTTCAGATTAATACGCTTAAGCGGAAACCTCACTAAGCAGGTTCAAATGGCACGCGGCTCGGCCCATCACGGGTGAACTGTGAACATGAACGACGAAACTAACCAGCTTAAACACTTTATTATGTTTACTTTACTTCCCGACTCTTCTCTATTACGCAAGTTAACAGATTTATAGTTTCCGCCCCGTTCATTATCTGTATTGAACAACTAGCTATGGACGGCGCGTGGCATAAATCTGAATGAAACGCAGTAAACAGCCTCCCGCCCTAACAACTTTCCGACTTCTGTCAACTTTGAGAAGTTTGTCCCGCAAAGTTTTCTTACGGCCTCTGATACATTAACTAATCTGTACTAGATAAGTGTACTCATTACTTCGATTTGGATACGTTTTAGTAACGATCTCTATTATTCTAATTTTATTTACCCTAACCTAGAACTAAAATAATTTAGCTAACTCGATCACCGCTACAAGGATACTACCCCGAATAACAAATATACCGGAAGCTATAACCCGTCCTATTACCAATTCCCTCTGTCCTGTTTCCTAAATATTCAGTTTTTCCTTTGTTGGCAGTTTTTCATGTAGTTAAGAAAACAAGAGCGCCATAACTCTCGTGCCGGTTGATCAGATAGCATGATAATGGCTGTAATGGATCCTGGTCAGCGGCCCGCATGCAAATAAATCTGCGGCCCGATGCAATGATGTGTGGAAAATGGGAGTCACCCCTTGCCGCGGCCTGCTCGGGCCTGCTCGCGGCCTTGTCCGAGCTACCGGCGCGCGGCGGTCACCCATCGTAATAAAACAAATTACCTTACATTTGTAAGTGATTTTTATTGTTATGATATTTTTTGCTACCCAGATTATATTATGCGTTTCCTGAAAAAATTTAAACAAATCTGCAATATCTTATTCCTATTTATGGTTTGTTGTTTATCTTGCAAAGAAATAATTGTGACTATTAAAATATCGAATTATTATGGGTTGCTAAAAAAATAATAATACCCAATATTAAAATAAATAAGAAACAGCAATTGGTTTTCAGTTAGAATTATTTTAAAACGAAATCGCTTTAGAAAAATAATAACCCCTACAATAACCCCATTATTCCCCTTTGTAAAAAAAGGCATTTAATGTTAGCACTATAATGGCAATGCAATCGAGTCGAGCAAATGCGAACAGTTTTTATTAGAATTGGCCGGAGTAAAGTTATCATGATTACTGCGACGACCCCGTATCACGGAGGCAGTTACTGCTGGACAATCTTTACCTGCTGCTGTTGTTTTATCCGGGAAGTGGGCAGCGATAAAAGTCAGGGCAAATGGCAGTCAATAAAATAAATAGCGTCGGCAGGGTGTTCTGTAAATAAGTCGGTGCCCGGGCTCGGGGCGACGATCGCCTTTTTTATTGGCGCCTCGATTGCTCTCGAAACAACGAGTGTGAAGCGGCCGCGGGGCGCGGGGGGCGGGGGCGACGCATATTGCAGTGTCGCGCTGACACTGCAGATTATACTCACAGATTAGAAATAGAATTCCCCGCGATGTTGCGGCATTGTCTGCTACAACACTCTTATCCTCAATTGTTCCATCGTCCTATTCAATTTTTTAGTCTGAGACCCATCTGTCACTTGCTCGACGCCTAGTTCAATGTTATCTTAATCTTTCCTCAAGCGAAAAAGTTGCATGTTTCTATTGTTGGTGAACATACACTGAAGTTAGTTGACTGTAGTATTCATATTCAGGAATTACCTTCTGCCAGTGTTATCCCATCATCTGATTTAGTAAATAAGTACTACATTTTTTACTATTATGTGAAGCTGTCACTTATGTGTCCACCAACACTTACTTATCCTTAATACCCGGTCTCTAGAGAATAGTGTTCAGATGGGATAATAAAGTATTCCACACGTATCGCGGTCGGTCGCGAGGCGGCTCCCAGATAGATGTATTAATTTGTAAGAATTTGTCGTCGGACCCTCTCCCTCCTCCGCAAGCATTCCAATCACGCACAACAAGCTGCGTAATTGCACCTAATAATTTCCTTAAATAGCTACAATACTACTGAACATCGTAGTATCCCGGCAGCGCTTCACGACGTTTTTTCTTTGATACGGTACTAAAACCCAAGCGTAGAATGTGTGCGTGCTTTATGACATCATCTGTAAAGAATAATAAAAAAACAGCAATTTCGTTAAGTTTATGAGACACGAGTGAATGACCTTCACTAGTGGGTTCTATTTGTATTGAGCTGGACATTGGACGGTATTAGGAGCGTGACGGAGGTGTCAGTGCATCGCCGTCGGCCGTGGGTCGTGAGCGCCGGTCCCGCGGGGCTCGTCAACACACCACGGACCTAATCCAATCACAACTGCACACGCCCACGTCCACTTACACATGCTCAGCACAAATAACTTTGTAGAATATTGATGACAAGTACGGGTTTGTGTGATCAACATTACAACCGAAACTCGGACCATTACAAACTAAATCATACAAATAAAATTTTGCATATTACCGCCACTTTAAATATCAGGCAAATAAAAAATAAGTATTACTCAAATTATGCACCTAAATTGAGTGAAAATTATATTTAACTGGCACGTCAATAAAGCTGATAAAGCTCGAGAAGTCGAGACTGCGAGCGCGGACTACGCGCTACGCCGTAGCGGAGTCGTAGACGCGCTTAGTTAATTTACCTAAGCACCTTACCGCTATCTGTTTTGCGCCCGCGCCGGATTATGCTAATGATGACTTGTAATTCTCTTATCGCGCTTTGTCTACCTACAGGTTTGCTACAATATAATAATTGAATTTTACACCAAGTCTATTACTGGGGTAGTTAATATATTGCATTGATTATTGGAAAGTGAACCCACGTTTCCGTAGCAACTTAATAAAGTATCGGCAATAAACTGAAATCTACAACGCCTACGCTCAATTAGTCACAAAACGAATAGTGTGACGTTAAGGAAAGATGAGGTGTATTAGAGGTGCAGTTATTAGAGTTGATTTGTCCACGGAGGCCGGTCTCGGAGGTAATGGGCGCGAGACGCGAGGGGACCCACAATAAGTCACCGCGACCATCCGATAGCAGCAAATCAATGACCACCCTGCTATGATACATGGGATTAACCGACGTTTATAGTTTTAGCTACGGTCGACGAATTAATACCGTGGAGGTGCGTGCTATCAGCCACATTAATTTTTATGGTTGTTGATAGGAATCAATATATTTATAGGTGTTTTAATTGATAGCTCACAACCTCATGGCTTGTCTGAGAGCATCATTATATCAGACATTTTTATTTTTTTTATTTTGTGTGGTCGACAAACATTTTTATTGTGTTACCAGGATAGAATAAAAGCGTGAGTGTCCACCTGTCACGAGCACTGGCTGTCAAATAGCGTCGTGCAGTTTAGGGATGGTGCTAAGGGTGTCTGTCACCGTGTTTTAAGGCGCGAGGGTCGCTTGTTAGCGCGAACGTGCTCGTCGCCGGTAAACACGCGGGTAGATAACAATCTATTTGGATTGCCTCTATATTTCATTTTTCCCCGTGTGCACCGCTCTAACTAGATAGAGGTGCCGCGTCACATGAACGAATAAGGGAAATACGGGTCGGTTTCTTCTGTAACAAGGTTTGTACATTTCTATTTCCTGTTCGTGCCGTTTAAATCAGGTGTCTTTACTGGAGTTGTAGAAGGGTTTGTTCGAGAAAAGGAAATGTGTGTGGAAATATTAGCATTTTGTAGTTTATATCAGTTATTTAATGCACCGTGTGAAGCAGGGTGTACCTATTATCCAAGAAGTTTTTTTTTTTGTTTTTCGATTAAATCTCTTGATGTACAGTCATGTAGAAATTAAACGACTCCACCCAAACCAAATATTTAACAAATCCAATAGAACTTTCCAAATCATGTTAAAACTACTACGGAGGTGTGAAGCTACGGTTAGTTAGACAGTGTTTACACTCGCGACCTCCTTGGTCAGTTGATCGCTTGTGCACACATCAGGCGACCGTGTGTAACCACTGTAATACAATCACAGATCCAGACAACATTGGGAACTGGGCAATGTGCATGAGATTTTGCTGAGTAAGTAACCATTCGGTCAAAAAATCTTTAAAACAGGAAGTTCCCATCAAAGTTCCTTACCCCAAAACGTAGGTAGTAAAGGTACATGTACTCTGAAAGAACTCTAGTATCGCCATAGATATTGAAGGGGTTTTATTATTTTTAAAGTGCGCGCTCGTTTGCACGCGAATGGGCCACTTAACCACGGAGACAGGCTCCCGCTTGTGCGCGTAGATTTCCTATACTAACTGCATTAGCCATCTTTATGTGAGGGATAACTGTTTCGCCACGCTTTTTACATGTTTTTTTCTTGAGAATGATAGTATATTCGACCCGACGGTTAACTGTAAACAAACAAATGCGTAACAATAAAGCCTTCATAGGTTTGGAAATTGCGATAATATAGCTGTGTAGTTCAAGTCTTAAGGGGCTCACAGGACCTAAACGCAAGTTTTAGAAACAATAAAAGTATATCGACTACAGTAAACAAAATCAGAAAAATATATGATATTCTTCAGGATATATATATGCTAGGTAGATACTGTGTTGAAAATTTAACTTAAATAATATAATAATTTGATACGATAGAAAAAAATCATGAAGATACCTTTAAAAACTTTCTTTTTGCAATAAAAACCATACTAATATACTTACATACAATCATTCTGATTTTTTGTCAGATTATTCTACAAGCAGTATACTGTTTTATTTTTTTAGTTCAAACAATAGATTTTTTCTAATTAATTAATTGCTTCATATTTTGCAATAAATTACCAGTGTTGTGTCATCGCGCTTCTATTTCTTTTCTATGCAGTCCGACAGTGACCGCGCTTTAGGTCATGTAAGCCCCTTAATAAAAACAATCGTAATTTTATGAGGGAAAATGATAGTCGGTAGCAATAGGCTCGTTATCAGAGCTCTATGCAATAGGCATAGTGTCAGTCGGAGGATCGGACGTAATGTCGGACGTGACCGGATTTACGAGATATTCCTTCCGCGAAACGAGAACACAGCTCCATTAACATACGAGAGACGTCACGGAAAATAATGCCCTATCTATTTCCATCACATACGAAAATATTTAGAATTGCCATAGAATAAACAACCACTTGTAAAAACGGCTAAGTGCTTTTTTGGTTTAATTGACTTATGTTTTTTCAAGAGAAATGTCTTCAGCAATGAAAACGCACGCCAACAGTGATACCTTTTGAATATCTTCGCTTGTCAAATTTAATGCGCCCTCCATCTGCACTATCAGTCGAACCCCTGTCGCTATCACTCAAGGTAGTGTTCTTTACATGTTAAAAAGAAAATAAGAAAAATTGGCGAAATAGTGAAGCGTTACATTTTATCAAGCGATGACAAAATCGATAATAACATCAAGCAAAAAAGTGCAGTAAAAAATGACTTCCTAAAACTATAACAATAAGTATTATGGTTTAATTTGTATTTATCAACTGTTAAAATGTGTATTGGCAAAGCGGAATCACTAATTTGCAACCCCTCAATGCGGTCGGTGCGGTGGCGGTGTGTGAACCGCTAACGCATTTGATTCTTATTCATGGCGCGGGGGACGCGTCGACCGCCTAACAATTTGATAATGTATTCACTTGATAAAGCGGAAGGTGGTACTTCGCGAGAGCCGCATTAAAAAACCAATTACAGCATGGCTAAATCGCGGCGTCGGTGCTCTCGCCTATTTATCAGACTCCGGAGGGATAAAAAGTATATTCTAAATTTAATTTCACGCAATTTAAAAAATTGGGGGACAGTCAGAGACGTTATTTTTTATTGAGCGCCAGTTATGAAGTTTTAAACGATTTTAAGGGAGTCAACTAGTTAAAGGGGAAGCCAGAGCAAATCAAAAGAGATGTGTATTTATTAGATTTGGTAGGTGCTTACGTTACTAACTATTGTATGATACTGAAGAAGAGTGACGAATTATAGGATGTGTAACATGGAGAAATTCTGTCTCTAGAAATCAGAAATTTAACATTTATTCACTCAATTAAATGCAATTGTTTTTATGTCTTAACATCTAATGAAAATTTAATCAGATTTTCTTTGGTCAGTTATGGACATAAAAAGGAAACAATCTAAATCTAAATCTTTAACCTCGGCTCTCGTTCTCGTATTAAAACCAATTACAAACCTCTACAGCCTTTTAAGTATTATTAACCTTCCCTCACCAGTCACAACCGAAAGTTTTCAAAGAAAACAATTAAAGAGTTTAAAAGAAACCGTCGCAGTACATGTCAGGGGGCGAGGGCAAAGGCGATGTAACAAACAGCCGCCCTAATACAATAACGGCCGGAACAAACTGCGCTATAAAATATCACCAGTGCATAAATCAGTTTTGCCGTGATGCGCCAAGCCAGGACCCTCCACCTACCGTTACTATCAACGATTTATGGTCATACGATATTGTATAACAGATAAAATAATAATTGTCCGGATCTAAAAACAAAGCCTGGCTTCTGGAGTAATTGATTGGTTGGCAATCATTTTTGGTTTCACATAACTTAAATAGTAACTGCTGATTTTTTACTTTAATACAACTAGTGAGTTCGTCCTTTTAGAACTTAGATGATCAAAAATAAAATCAAAAGACAACGCGCGATAGAAGCCACTTAATGCCAGCTTATCCGTATGCATCGTACGTTCCTACATTCCTGATAACGTATCAGTATCAGCAGACACCTACTAGAGAAAATATAATTTTCTCAGGGTTAAAAAATATACTTTCTGTTTTAGAAAATTGTACTTTCTTTTTTAGAAAATTATACTTTCTCTTTTAGAAAATTATACTTTCTGTTTTAGAAAATTATACCTTCTCTTTTATCTAAATTAAATTTGGTAACAATTAATCATTTTTATAACATCTCGATGGGTATCATTACATTATGTTAAAGGAGAGTGCCCAATTAGTGTGTGAAACCAATCCCAAACGCGTTACCTACTAACAGTTCACTAAGCTCCTTGTGTTTTCAGAAATGGCGAAATCGTAGTTGGTCACGGTCACTGCACACACGAAGGCGTGACGCCGCGTGAGGCGTGAGCTGAACGCAATCTCAGCATCACTATGCGAGGCAGCAAGCGTGAAACAGAAGCGCGGCGCGGCACGGTGTCGCACGGCACGGCACGCGGCGCGCACTGATTGAGCCGCGACAAGTTAAACGATTTGAAACAATTTAATAGAGATCAAAAATTCAGGACCCCACAAGCCCGCACAAACTTTTGAAGTTTTTTCCCTCGCTAAAGGGATTATCGGTGAGCGGAAGCTTAGGGGGATATTTTATGGTTTTTGTGGACTTCCTTATATTTTTTCTTTAATTCGAGCACTTGCATTGAGAAAATTCCCAGCATACGTTTTTAAGTAAGTGGTGGTAGACAAGTTTTGCAAGTTCTTGATGTGACGGAAATATACGAAACTTCGCCTCCTACAGAGTAGGTGTCTATTTTGTAGTCTAATTACTATTAATAGGACTACAATACAGGATGGCGGACATCGACGCGCAACCTGTTACCATCCATGGACTCAGCACATGCTTCATGCTTCTGAACCCTTGCGTTGAAATTTTTCGTCGATTATTATAAAACAAATTCACAGTTCCATACATTCAGACCACGTAGGTATTGGACTTTTCTATGAAACAGCAGTTTTTTTTTAATAACCTGAGTACGTAAAATTTCAACCTAGGGGGTTCAGAATCATGTGCTGAATTCATGGTTACAGTTTACGCTTCGATGGTCCCTGCCAACCTGTATACTTACGTAGGCAATATACTTACAAAATTTTGAGTCTAAGTCTATGGGTTAGAGTATTTATTTAATAGTATTTAATACAAATGTCAATATCTTCCCGTCTAAGAACGCTCCTTATTTCTGCTGACAAAAATCCTAACAGCTCCATGCATATCCCAAAATCGAATAACTCACGAAAAGATTGTTTTCAATCTGCGGATACATACGTTACATTTATCGAAGGAATAACGTGAGCTTTAGGTTATTATGGTCCCTGATCGAGTTCACGTATCTACTCCACTTCTTTGCTGGAAGGCTATCAACGTAAATATCTGCACATTTTTACTGCCTCTTCGACAAGGTACTACGTTGTTCTACTTGCGGAGTTTCAATCTAATGCGTACTGCGTAAGGTTGAGATTTCATGTGTGGTGTAGAGATGGAACTTTGTCGTATTAGGAAGGTGGGCGATATGCGATTGCGTTATGATAGGATCAGGGTTCAGCGGAGCGCGGCCCGTGAGAGAGGCGCTCCGAGCAACTCCCAGAACACGTTACTGTATGATGTTAATGTCATTTTAAATGTGGAAGACTCTTTGTGCTCCTTTATTCCTTCAAGAAAGTGATGTAAATCGTGCGATGTCCCATTAGGAGTTGGCCAAATTACATTATAGCACCTAAGTACCTAATTAATAGGTGCCGTGCGTGACCCACCCGCGCTGAGCAAGGGTCTTGAGATGCGGACAATGGCTGGGTAGACACTTAAGATAGAATAGAATCTTACTTAGATATTGTTTTCCAATATGCGAGTTGATGCAGTGCCTAATTAAAAATGATCCTTAAATCTCACCCTATAAATCCTTTGAAGAACGTTTACAATAAAAATCATTGCACTAAAAAGCTTCGTTTCATCTATTAAGTTTTTCATTTTTTTTATATCCGATCTCAAGTAAGTCGGCAGTACAAGTCTACAAGCCAATGTGCATTGCTCTGAGGATTATTCCGAGGTATAATGGAGCAGAACGGCATCTCCCCAATCGGCTCATCCGATACACAGCCGACCGGAACGGAGTCCCCTGCACGCATCAATCGCACTATCGCACTATTGATTGTCGCTGAAAACTTATAGTACGCATTTCAATCAGGAATAAGAAGTTTTTTTTTTTGTAATCCTTTCTTGCATTTTATTTTATGCGTCCCTACTTTCAGTCTATCAAAACAGTACGGTCTACCTAATCTTATTCCCGATATTGATGAAATTCAAATTCAAATATTTTTATTTATAGAACATAGGTAAACAAAAAGGTACAGATGGAAATGAAATAAACATTTCATCAAAGACTACAATCCCAACTAGCACAAACTGGTTGCTTAAGAGCTTTGGAGCTAATCCGATTATTCCCAAAGGCGCCAAGCTCAAGCGCCAGAGCGTGCACTGCAGACCTTATGCAGCCGCTTTGGAGCCAAAGGGGCACAACTTTTTGCAATCTATAGTTCCATTAGAACTTCATAACAGTGGCATTAAAGCGCTACAGGAGCTGCAACTAATAATTAACACCACACTAAAGCTCTTGTGGCGCTTATTGAATGAATGACAGGTTTATCTGAACGAATAAAGGATCACTGATCATTCACCTTGTCTCTCATTTATTAAATACATCTGTTGTTCCTGAGTCAGACATTACAAATAAATAATAAGTGAAGTGAAGGTAAGTGTTTTTGAGATATATTTTGTATTATATGCAAGTGGCTACAAACGCAGATCAGTTTATCGTGCATATAGTTGATATTATTGAATTATTTTTAACGCGCCTCAATAATTACCTCAGAATATCGTAAAATATGTAAAATATTATTAAATAAATATTATTATATCACATACTACACGATATTGAAATTACATACTTGACTACATTTGTATTTAGTAAGTTGCTGGTTCTATGTTTAGTTATATTTTACTACAAATTGCGATAAAAACCTATAAATTTCTCAAGTAATGATAAATAATTGTCTTGTAAACATGTCGTCTATGAGAAGCAGCTTTAACATGCAACTTCAACCTTAATACTTCCTCTCTGCGCGTCAAAGCGCTAAGTTTCACTCTTCTGAAGGTCCAAGTAATACCTGTACCACTAATGCAGTTCAAGTCTTTACAATCACTTTTATATCGTACTTACTGCAGATATCGAACCACACTAATGGTTATTTGTTTAGAGATCCGTAGAACTCGTTGAACACCCTAAAATACGATGATCATTTGTAGCTGCTTCTATACTTTCGCTCTTTCAATTGTTTAACACTTACTATGTCTTACCATGTTTTCAGAATGCCTTTCAAAATAATTCAAACTTATAATGAACAACAAAATAAACAAGAACTTTGCATCTGTCCATCTAAGTGGGAAAAACATGGAGTGTTACACTGGCCGAACAAAAACACTGATTATACAGAGTTGGTATAACTAATAAGACTGAAATTTATTGCCATACGTAGATTAATTTATATTGCTATTTTAGACTTATCCTAGTTTGACAGGCCTGTTGGCGTAGTTGATAGTGCGTCTGTGTGTGTGAAATGTCCCGAATATTTATTTTTATTACTAATAAACGTGTTGACTATGTCTATTATGTAAGTAAGGGCCAATTTTCCAAAGAAATATGTTGTTTTTGATTCAAATATTTGGTCTGTTTCGATTCACCATGTCAGACACATGATGAGAATGAGACAAAAGACACAATGTTGTGCAAATATTGTTTATACTGTTGTTATTTTAGAATTTACCTAGTTTAATTATTTTAATAATGTCAATTATGGGCCAATTTGCCAATAAAACAAGTTGATTTTATCTCAAATATTTTTTTTATTTCAATTCACCAATACAATTATTCAAGAGGCGAAGTGTTAAGATTTTCTTGCAAGGTATTCAAATTTAAAGTCGATTTTTGTTATTATAACCATTAACTCCTAATATATTTAACATATAAATCTGCTGTCAAAAACACCCCTAATCCGCACAATATGTGTATTAAATGAAGTCCATGACAGAATTGACATATTTTCGTGTAATTTGAGTGAATTCGCAAGAGTTTTGTTGAATTTTGTTAGCTATATTTAAATATTAATATTTTGTGTTGTCTAATTTTATTATATTTTAGGTTAAGTTTTTATAGCATTAAAAAATTGTTTTGTATTTTAAAGTTTAGATTTTTAAGTATTAGCCGTAAGTTAATTTTCATTTTATTTGGTGTGTTTGCAAACCACTATCGTATTGGGGTCATCCTGTAATGATAGTGTGTGTATGTGTAATAAATAAAAAAAAAAAAAAAAAAAAAAAAAAAATATATGTATATTCATTATATTCAGAATAAAGAACAATAGAAACGTACTATATTGTGATAACGGGCTATAACTACGGAACCCTACACTGTGCGTGGCCCGATACGCACTTGGCCGGTTTTAATTTCTGCATATTCTGATAAACTCTCCGTACTTTCTTGCGATATCCACCAGTTCTTTGTTTGAACTTCCATGCTTTCAGATCCATATTTCTCTAAAACTGGCTTAAATATTTTATAAAATGTGATTTCTCCAATAAAAATAGCAGAATGTATCCAAATGAGTAGGCAATGTCCATTACTCTCCTGCTTCTATTGTGAAGCCTTAATGTCGCTATTAGTAAAACAGTCGATCAAATTCCTACTTAAGTCTGCGCAAAAGAACAAATCACTTCTGCAATGAAACTTTCGGTGGCAGAACAGTGTTAAATATATCTTATAAACAGTTCCGTTAAAAAGTCTGCAATTAAAGTCTTTATGCAGTTCTGAAGCGTACAGCAGCGGCAATAGAAGCTTTTTAGCAGCTTTAAGCTTTAACGTACATGTTTTAACTCTCTTTTAAAGCTATAGACGGCAAATGGGTTGTAAAATGAACTCTTATAAAACCTAGAGTGGCATTTGGTTCAGTTTCTGCTACCCTTAGTGATATTTACAGCTATGAGCAGTTACGGAAGCAATAGTAGAACTTAAAACCACTTTCTGAACCCCTAAAGCGCTGCTGTACAGCTAAAAGTTGCAAAATAGGCTGCTATTGTCACTAGTGTGCTAGTTGGGATATAATGCATATTGTAGTCTTTGATGAAATGTTTATTTCTGTAAGTAGATAGGTCTTATATATGACACTTATCACAATTTTAAAACTGGAATGGCACAGGCATTTCCTAGGAAGAAATGTCGAAACAAACTCAGAGGTCATGGTCTCTTTTATAGTTCAAACATAAGGTATATTATTAAGATGTGTGATTCAAACAATGTAGGGCTGTCTGGAAGGGATATGGCTGGGAGGGCGTCTGGAAGGGGATGTTGCTGAGTATCAGCGTAGTCTAAGATAGAACTTTACTGCACATGATAAGCATTAGATATTGATTGGGCTTATCTTTTACCCGTAGGTAGGTACTTAGGTACACAAAAAAGATTTCATTACGATGTTAATATGATTGAATGCTTTGCCTTCTTGGTCAAGTGGTTTCAAGCACGACAGCTGACTTTGTTGACTGGGTTCGATCGCCAGCTCGGTCATATAATGTAAGTAGATTTTTTCATAATTGGCGAGATGTGAATTTATGATTATATTATATAGTAGGTAGGTATGCCTTACCCGTGCCTTACCCCTGGGGAATATAGGCGTGATATTATGTCTAACAAAGTTATAGGTACCTATCACAAATTCTTATTTTAATTCTTAAATGTGTACAAGTAGGTAGAGAAGTGATATTGCGACAAAACAATACCGGGAATTTCATTGTTTATTACTGGCCAAGTACTCAGTAAGTAGTGTCATATAGCATTACCCACATTAGCTAAATCATCACTTTGTGTATGACTCCAGTTGCACACATGCCTACGTACGGACATAATTTACTACCTATGTAGGTACCTACTAAAGTACATATAGTACAGGAAAGTACAAGAGCAAAATATGTATATATTTTTTGTAACAGGGACTGAAAGGGGGTCTCAAAAATTCGAAGTAGGGCTACTAGGGCATGTGGGATATCATATGAAAGAGCGCTGTTTGCACATTCTCAAACATTTTTTCTTTTTCTTTTCGACTTTTGATGAAAAATGCATAATAAAATACCGTTCCCCTTATCTCCGAATTTTGCATAGAGAAAAATCTGAAATTATTCCATGTGATAAAAGTTTATTCCTGTAATCTTTAATTACAGGAAAAATAAAACTGTGTCTAAATAACACACTTTTTCAGAAATCAACAAAAATTACATTACGTAGTTCCATTACGGTCAAGAAATGGCGCTGACCTAAAACGGAAATATTCTACACCGCAGTATTAAAATTCTCTGACGAATATAGGCCTCGCCGATGAAAATTTAAAACATTTCACGTTTCACAATACGGAACCCTCGGTGCCCGAGTCTGACTCGCTCTTGACCGGTTTTTTTTGTGCATTGTATGCCGAAATTTTATTTTCTACCTTCTACTTTCTACTCTATTTATTCTAAGACAGCACACCAAGCGTTATCCAAATAAATGTAACACGCTAAATCTCAACGAATTTCCACATGCGGACAGATTCCTCATACATTCACTCAGTTAATTGCATTACTTAGTTCATGAATTCCATTTTGATTTCCTCCCTCATGGTTCTTAAACATAATACGCTACCTGAGGACGTCTATCGATACTGCCTTTTTAGGTTTTTGCAGATATCCAATATTCCGAGTTTGTCTTCCAAGTGATTCAAAGCCATCGAAGTAAAATAATCCCTTAGATTAATTTTCAAGAACTACCAAACAGTCCGGTATAATTCATGGAAAATCCATCAGAATCTATAAGACGTTTATAATAACTTCCTTTGATGAAATTCAATCCTTTTCAACGTCTTCGAATCTCATCAATTTCTGCTCGAGTAGCGCATATTAAAGTCCAGAAGGGATTATATTTTTATAGTATTGGTACAACACAAACACAATCATGATTAATCGGATCTGGACAAATGGCCGGTCATTTGTGCGAACGATTGGAGACCGTGAATGTCCCGGTGACTATCTAAAGTATCGAGATAATAGGTGCAGGGGCTGAGCGGCCACCCGCCGGCGCTGCGCCGGCCGCCAGGGCCACTAAGGAATAATGTAAGTGTCCGGGGCGACATTTGCACCGAACTGCCGACGACCTCCGCCTCTTACTTATGCGGTTTTTAATATTTTTATTGTAATGGCTACGGTCAATTCGGAACAAAAAAGACATAGATTCGACTTCTCCTGTGTAAAAGTGGCGCCTACTGGTATATTTATTTAGAGTAAAAACAGAGGCGTTAATCTAAAATTGTGAATAAAGCAGAATACATCAGTTTCATTCCGATAGTCACACAAAACCCTAATAGCCCTGGCCGCATTAAAATATTCTAGAACCTAAATTTTTTTTTTTTTTTTTGCTAGCCTATGCTGTCCCACTGCTGGGCAAAGGCCTCCCCCAAATCCTTCCAGGAACTCTTTTCCCGCGCCACCTCGAACCAGCCCTCGCGGTACGCATCCAGGTCATCTCGCCATCTCTTTCTGGGCCGGCCTCGGCGGCGCCGTCCATCTTCAGGCACCCATTGTGTGGAGATTTTTACCTCGATTTTTACCTAGAACCTAAATAAAGAAAACAATTTTGAAAAGCAGGTTAAAATCTCCATACAACGCTACATGACACTATGTATTACACACAATGTATTAATTACACACACCGACTACACTAACACCAGGAAAATTATATCAACAAAAAGTCTCCAATGATTTCCTCAGTTCCTGCATTGTGAGGTAAAGGTTGTATAAGAACGTGTAAAAAACAGCTGTGCCCCCGACACCCTCGCGGTCACCGTTATTGTTGGCGACGGCCAGCGCACTAAAACTGCCCATAAAACACCACCGCCACCGCCACCGATACATATCTTACACTTATTGAAACTTTCCATTTCCGATATTAATAATTTTAGACTTTACCTTGTGACTTATGATCGAGCTTCCGCAAATTCTGTTATTTTTTGGTCTCATAGTTTTTCGCGGAGTCATAGTACATACAGACAGCATTAAAGTGGATGTCGGGAAAGGGAACCTAAAGAAGTAGGTGCTGAACAGTTTAATGAATGAAAACTTGAGAATTACTTTTTTTTTTTACAAATGATTACCTAGCAAGGCAGTACTTTATATAATTAACTACTGTGTTGTATACCTGCAATATATTTGATAAGTACTTGGATTCAGGAAATTCAGTTAGCCGCAGATAGTAGGTACCTACATACTATAATATGAAATTGATGGGTACTGTGGAGATTAAACAAGCTTTTCATCAGAATTTTAGTTTCTTATTTAAACTAGCTGTGCCCGCGACTTCGTTCGCGTGCATGTCGGAAAACAAATTGGATTTCATGGGTTTTAATTTTTTTGCGCAAACCCTAATTCTTTTTCTAAAATATAAATAGCCTAAATTTTTCCATATAACATCAGCTATCTGCCAGTATGAAACCGTCAAGATCGGTCTAGCCTTCTCGGAGATTAACAAACAGAAGATAGACACATAGAATAAAAAATGTTTCTATGTTGTATGTACTGCACAGGTATACTTTACTTTCATATGCATTTAGTAAAAAGCTGTTATTTTGACATTACAAACAGACGCTTCGATTTTATTTACTTTTAGGTATATAGATAAGTATATAGGTAATATAGGAGAGCAGTGGTGGCCCAGTGGTAACGGCCGCGACTTACGAGTTGTAGGTCGTAGGTTCGAACCCAGACAGGCGCTTTACTTTGTATAAATTATTTCATCACCACTGCTTTCAAACCGGTGAAGGAAAACACCGTGAGGAAACCGGCATGTCCTAGAACCAAAAATTCGAAGACATGTGGCATCTGCCAACACGCACTGGGCCCGCGTGATGGATTACGGCCCGCTCCCTCTCACCGAGAGGAGGCCTGTGTCCCAGCAGTGGGAACATTATAGGCTGATTATGTTCATAGGTAATATAGATTTGTATAGATAAAACTATTAGATAAATGCCTGCTAGACTTTTTACATATACCTAAGTGTAGGTACCTAAGTATTCAATAACTCACCAGGTAAAGGTAGAGAGGACCTTACAGAAAAAATATTAATAAAAGAAGTCTGCACGACTTGGCAGATAATATACGAGTTGAAATAAAATCTGTCAGTGACCATTTATGGCGGAGTCCTGTTATTAAAATGTAGCGGGGCTCGGGGCGTCAGGTCCGCCGGCCGACAGCACGGCGCGGCGTCTCCGCGCCGGCTGCGACCACGACACGATCTGATTTATGTCCCAACCAGCAGTATTTTATTCGACGGGCGCCTCAAGAAAACTATAAGTTTCCGTTCGGCAGGACCAGGGGAGTAGCCCAGTAAATATTGTCTCCGCTCTCTGCATCAATACAGACAGATATCTATATTTATTACGCTACTTTGTAAGATAATTTGGTAATGGATTGGGATCATTACATTTTTATTCTGTAAATATGTTTGAGCTAACAAGGAGATTTATTGTTAGTGTAAGCAGTTTAGTGCGGTTTATTTTTAATGCTTATTTTTGTTGAATTAATATTTTAAGTCGTCAGTCAGGCTGGGGGGTACTTATCTAAGATTGATTCTCTGGCCGTAGGGATACGTCTTTTTGATAGGTACTGGATTTATTTGTTCTCAAAACAAAGCTACTAAATTGTACTATTGTTAACTAAACATACTTACCTAGTTCATTCTAGCTTTCACCTGTGAACTGAGTAAGTTGCTCCCAAGCATAATTGCAAGAATAAATCAGATACATGCACATCATAACTGCGAGTCAAGTGTGACAGCGAGTCCAAACGAAGCCAATTGGTCTGTCAGTGCACTCTGCTTAGGTAGGGTGCACTATGACGGGCGAATGGATCACCCTTTGCCTTTACTAACACTATTCCGTAACACATTACATGCTGGTGATGAGGTCGATATGACATATCGACCTCATCAGCTCATTAATCAAATATTAGTCATGTTTTCTTAACCCTAAGTAAATACATAATTACAAAATTAATAACAACGAATAAAAACGTATACGTAATGCAAATGGTCAATAAAAAAACTGAAAATAACTAAGTACTGAAAAACATTCTATAAACCAAAAAAAAAAAAAATATTAAATTGTAGAAAGTTTTTTTCAGTTTCAGAGAATAATTATATTATTGTTGCAGACACTAGACAAATTACCTATTTCTAAGAGTTACTTTTCTAAATTCTGAATAAATTACTCTGAAAAGGGTATCGCACTTAGTAGTTACGCCATCTATGGAAGCTTATCTTTATTAGGCACAGGATCAACATTAGATACTACGTCAAAAAATACAGCCTACTACTATGAACTTTATTTTTTGCCGTAGTTGAATACCTGGTCTATATTCCAAAGACCAAAAGTCCTTTCTTTTCGTTGTAGTACCTACTTACCCCGATAATGACTCTATTAGGGGCAAAGAGTTCGATAAGTCGGCACGGTTGTCAAACTGGACTGATGAGTGATGTGCTCCCGGCACACGATCCAGTGCTAATGAGTCGTCAGTGTCACTGGGACCCGCCCCAAGAGCGGTGATCAACGCGCCTCCTGCCACTGACTGACGGAACAACCTTAATTCCTTTAATTTATCTAATTTTGTTTGTTTTCCCCCGTTTTGCATTTTAATGGTAATTTCTCAGTTGAGTGAAAAATATTGAAAATTATGAGGTAGTTTATTGTCAGCTGAGCAGTCCTTTGTCCAGGGACTCATAGAATGATAGATACACAATGTAACTTACAAAAGAACGAAAGAAGAGGCTCTATAAAAAGCTACATCAAGACTAGCTGGACGTGTAATTTATTGGTCATTATGGACGGTATTTGAAGGATAAAATCAGAACAACTACTGCTCAAAAGAAGTTCTAACTAGCTTTTCTTTTTCTTTGCTTTGCTTTTTTTTTTCAACTATAGTGATACTAACATAGTTATTAAGTTTTATTTACTAACAAAATTGTTACTATATTATTATGTATGCTTAGGTTAAGGTATGTATCTATGGGTCTTTGTTACCTGAAAATAAATGATTTATTATTTTATTATTATCTCCTTTATTCATTTACATAAATCTTATTTTATTGTATTTTTAAATATTTCTTAATAAATAAAAGTAAGTATAAAAAACATTTAAAAATATAAAAAAATAGTTGTCCGCCGGTGTCGGGAGCAGGGTCCAAGCTACCGGTGGTTAGGGCTCCAGAGACAGGAACCTCCTCACAATGCGAGCCGTATCAAGGAGTACTGCCTTCTGAATCAGGCCCTTGATCCAACCGCCTAACGAGAGCCTCGATAGATGTTGATCGAGGCTTTCGGCTATCAGTCCATTGGCCGATACGACAATCGGCACAATGATAGCCGAGCTCACATTCCACATGTCAACAACCTCGTGAGCTAAGTCGAGATATTTAATTTGTTTCTCTTTCTCAGCTTTCACGAGGTTCCCGTCATGTGGAATGGTAACATCGACAATCACTGTGCGGCGCGCTAATCGGTCTATCACCACTATATCAGGCTTATTGGCACAATAGTCCTGTCAGTAATGATAGACCGATCCCAGTACAATGTGACATGGTCATTTTCAAGAACTGGGTCGGGCACATAGGTACTTGTAATACGGTACCTCAGAATCTACAAGTTTATATTTCAAAGCAAGTTGCTGGTGAATAATCCTAGCTACTTGGTTATGCCTGTGCAAGTCCTCGCCGTTAGCCAGACGAGAACAACCAGAGATAATATGTCTGATAGACTCACCCGGACGGTGGCATGCCCGACACACGTCAACCGTCCCGTCCTTCATAATATGTCTCCGGTAGTTATTCGTTAAGATAATTATTATTATTATAACTCCTAATTTCCTAGACTTTGTTCAAGATTAACATAGAAAGAGTATCTACTTAGGTATATGAAATTCAAATAGTCACAGTGGAACTTACCTGTTTTTGAACCACATGGCCTGTCCATTATGTACTTCGGCAAGTAATTCAACATGCAAGCGCTGTCCGACGGAAGAGCGATGTCCATCAGACTTTTGTAATCGATCACAACATTTATAAATATAGCAGTAGGGTAACGTTACTATCCCATAGAAGCCAGTTGTAGTATTCATTACCCGGTCATTGAATAAAGCTAAGTCCAATTACGTGATTGGATTAGCCACCGGTCGCGACTCAACGCCTGTCACCTAACTCAAGTACTTAGTTAGCACACGTAACAATCAATTATCTAGCTATTGGTGCATAGCCATAGCATGGGCTAGGAGAAACTGGAATAACAATAACGTTTAATGGAGCTCTATTACGTAGCTGTTTGAACTTGATTGAGTAAATCTAGATACCAATAATATAGCTGAAGGATGTGTTTGTTTTTTGTTTGAAAGCGCTAATCTCTGAAACCACCATACCATACCGTAAATAGTAGATTATGCAACGAGGGGCTAAAGTTGTGTCTTATGTCACGGGCGTCATATTGAATCTCGAGCGCAATGAAGGATTCGGAATTTAACTCACGAGCGAAGCGAGGGAGTTAATACAAGAATCCTGAATGCAGCGAGGGATTCAAGCTAGCCCAAGGCAAAGACACCTTTAGCCCAGAGGAGGATACTCTACTTTTTACACCTACTGTGAGAAAATAATAGCCATAGTACGAAAAACAAAGTATTTATTAAATAAACAAACAATAAGAATATCATATTTGCTGATAAATTTAAAGTTTAAATGCCAAAAGTTCGCGCCTTTATTGCGTCTACCAATAAGTAGCCAAGACACGATCAATTCGATTTAAAAAAAAAAGTCTCTTCTACGGTTTTGTCGTGTGTGTCTATCTATTGATATCACTCTCATGGAAGTGGCGTTTGTGTAAACTAAGCTTTATACAGGGCTGGTAGAATGGTTTTGGATGATTGGCTGTATGCATTTTGAATTTAAAACGTCATTGGAGACGCTCGTGAAATGAAAATAGAGTATTTTTGATAAAATCTGATAAATCGACTGTAGTATAGATAGGTTTTATTATTTATTTATTTACAAAATCCACAGCAATCTTTGCGCAGTTTACTTAAAATAAATTAACTAATGTTACAGCCAATTACTATTACGGTATTACGGCGCGGTACGGTATTTGTTATTATTAATGCCAGTTTTAATGTTATTCCATTCCTTTTAAAAAATGGTTCGTAGTTATCTAATTATTCTTACAATATTATGTCTTCGAAAACATGGCAACGATATGAAGAAGCAGTCGTTATGATTTTGTAGGAAATCGAGAATATCATCCACGCGTAGTAAGGGTATCGAGAATAGCTTTCCTCGTTCTGGCACCAAAGGGTGTTTGTTAGTACTATACTGCCAATTTAGCTGAGCATGTGAGATTCCAAATTCAAATCACATTATTGACCAGCGGGTCATAATGAAATCCAGGGAATGAAATGGAGGGCTTTAACATCACGTTAAGACCCTTAGGAGCCGACCAAAAGGAAAAAAAAGTTAGAAAGGACGCTATGTGAAAACGAAGTATTAGCGCGGGCAGGCGATACGATGCGACGGGGTGGGTTGGGGGAAAAAGAAATTTCACGTGGACGAAGCTAGTAAGTTATATAAGTTCGTATAACGATGGTATAAGCCACATTGAGCGTCGTGGACTTTCGGTAAAACTGGATCCATAATGTTGTATAAAAACCAATGATTCTGGACTTCGTTATCAACTTGTTGTATTAAGTTCTAGTGAGGCTAGTAACTACTTACTTTGTTTTAGAATTCACGACTAACATAATCAGCCTATAAAGTTACCACTGAGACACAGGCCTCCTCTCTGTGAGAGGGAGTGGCCGTCATCTATCACGCGGGCCCAGTTCGGGTTGGTAGATTTCACATGTCTTCGAATTTTTGGTTCTAGGACATTCCGGTTTCCTTACGATGTTTTCCTTCACCGTTTTGAGAGCAGTGGTAATGAAATAGTTTACACATTCTAAAGCGCCTGTCTAGGTTCGAACCTACAACACAGCCTACAACTCGTAACACAAGGCCATTAACCTGGGCTACCACTACTCCTAAAAACCAATAGTAGATAATTTCATGACCAAATGATGCGTTAATTATTTATATGTCTGCATATTTACGTTGCATTAAAAAAATATTTAAATAGCGTTACGCATCATTCCAAAATATAAACTTTTAAATATTTGTATCTATAAACTTCTACTAACTATATTAGCCTTTGTAATATTATTTTGTGTATTATTCAAACCAGCGACCTGCCGTAGATATCGTCCAGAATCGAAAAGATTTCCAATGAATATTTTATAATTACAGTAAGTATTTAATTTTATTTTATTAATGTACCATATTAACCGAGGTGAACGCCCTCAAGGCACACTTACCTAATTAAGAAATTAATATTTTGCAATTACGGACAGATACGAGTACATCGTTTGCAATAAAAATAATTGTCGATGTTAACATTTCACTTTAACTGTAGGCAAATGTTTATATTTTTTTTGCATACTTAATTAATTATTTCAATAACTGAAATTGTTTACGTGTGTTTTTTTAGGTCTCATGTATAAGTTTATTTATCTACTAGCTTCTGCCCGCGACTTCGTCCGCGTGAAATTTCTTGTTCCCCGATCCAACCCGTCGCGTCGCATCGTCTGCCCGGCCGCGCTATCACTTCGTTTTCACATAGCGTCCTTTCTAACTTTTGGGGTCCTAGCGTGATGTTAAGTAGCCTATAGGCTTCCTCAAGAATTAAGAATTGGGCTATCAAATGCAACAATATTTTTTTCAATCCGAGCGGTAGTTCCAGAGATTAACGCGTTCAAACCACAGAACAGATAAAAGAGGACCTCTTTTGTCTGTTCTGTGGTTTAAACAAACAACTTCTTCAGTTTTATTATTAGTATAGATTTGCCTGCTGTAATATTGAACTATCTTACTATAGATAAATAGTTCTCCTACTTCTACTTATACCATAACACACCTGAAATCATCTTTCTAGTTTCCACTCTGGAAATCGTGCTCCGAGCCCCAAAATACCGACTAACTGTTCAGTTTAGGGGCTTACTGACAAATAATACTTTGTAACTTGTAGGTAATATTTTAAGCTACTTATGTCGTCTCAAGTTGGTAATTACCTGGACAATTCAATATTTTCTATTTTCTACTCGATTCCTTTAACCACTCCTTCATTACAGACGCTGAAAAAGCGTCCTTTTTGCCATAATAGTACATTATGATACATGTGTGCTAAAAGGACCGTGTGCACATATCTAAGCATTAACAGACAATCAAATTACCTTTTACTTTTAGCCGGTAACGTTAATTTGATCGTTACGCATAGTTTTGTCGACGCTGTTTCACGGAGGGTCATTAGGGCCCAATTGTTTTCTGCCACCGTTTGGGCCCAATGGCCCAATGAGCCCCGGCGCTATTACCGCGCGGTAGGTGTGCCCTCCGCCCTAGCCCTGCCGCCTGACCGCACGCTGATTGAACACTTGTTTCGCGATCATTTATCACTCAGCCATTCCGATTTGTTTAACCATTTCACTGAGTATGCTGTTTCCTGTAATACAGGTATTGTGCAGATAATTGATATGGGTGTAGCTACTATTTGCATATTGGAAGGGTATAGGGTAGGTTCTATTACAATAGAACCATAGGGTAGTATAGGGTAGGTATTACAATACCTAAGGCTATTGGCACTAAAATGTAGAAGTGGTTATATGCTCACCGACTTATTCTTTGCTCTCGATTCTTCTTATTCTGATTTGTTTTCTGTTTTTTTTTAGTTTTAAGGTGTATATTTTGTTGTAGGTAGGTACAGACGCCAGCTCACCAAGCTACCCGAAACTGTAAAATTTTCCCAATCAACTTTGAACCTTGTACTTTAGCGATAAACGAGCCAGTAGTTCTGAAATCCCTTGGTATACTTACAGTGGCTTTGCTAAGAGTATAATGTTATCTCACCACACATTTCATGAAAAGTAGATTGGCAAGACGCACAAAACGCTTTCACTGTTAAAAATTTATATTATGCCCTGCTCAATTTTTAACAGTGAAGGCCTAACTCTACAAAACTTACATGACATCTTGGTCAAAACGTGGCCTGACCGTTTCGCGGCCGTCGCACAGACTCTCCTATGGGCTTATGGTAAGGAATTAATTCGCTAGTCTTTAAAGCGTTGTCATGGAAAAGTTCAATGGAACGGCATCGGCAGACCCATACATTTAATGCATAGGTACCCCAGTGGTTTTGATGAGTCAGTGAACCAGCGATGAAATCGACGTATGATATAAAAGCTATACAAATGAAACTTCGTGTGTTTTATAAGTAGGTTAGTATATATACTAACTGCATCTTATCCTGAGAATTTGTTCTCTCTAAGCATTATCCACGCCGAAGCTATGATGGTTTGAAAATACGACGAAACGCTTCAAATAAAGGTAGGCCTACACTGAAATAAATAATTTCATTAAGACTTACTGACTATAAACAGCACGAAGAAATGTTTGTGAAACAGTAACTTTTAATGATTGACCATACTACTTACTTATTTACTGAAAAAAACAACAAAAAAGTAGGAAAACCATCATTACTGTAATGTAAGTTTTCAATAGAATAGAATAGAATGCATTTATATGGTTTGAACGATATCACCAAATGAATAAAACAGTTAATTGTGTGACCTTTTAGTACTTAAAACGTTAAAGTTTACTGTCATGATAGTATCATTTTGAGCGTTTAAGCCCTACGGCATTTCATACAAACTTTCAAGCCTTTGTTTTTCGAAATGTGCCTATTTGAAATAAATGATTTGACTTTGACTTTGAAATGAATGAACCGATTTTAATGAAACTTCATACGCATATGCGGGATACAAAGGTCTAAAATGATACATAGAACATTTTCGAAAAATAGTGTTACAGCCAAATTAGACCGATTTAAAATTTTCCATAGAAACAGATTTCCAGTTATCTTTTTTTAAATAAGACATTTCGAAAATGTTGTTGTTGTTGCTGCTGTTGTTGTTGTTGTTGCTTTTTGTTTTTGGTTCGTCTTGGCAGAGGCACTACCATAGTTGAGGTTTTTCTCTAGTAAGAATATCTGCGGTTGACATAGCTTCGTCTATGTTCGCAAAAGTATTGTAGAAATCAATAATCTAAGTAGTAATCTGGTGCTGATTCCCTTGTTCACTTTCCTATTTTGTTTTCCTTGAGATATTTTACAAAATTATAGAGCGCTTTGGAAATACCCAACGTAACATAAGTACATTATATTATGCTATTCAACGCAAGTGAGCATTCTTACTGTAGTCACATAGTAACTATCTACCTAGAGTACCTACTATAAAACTCAACAGTTCCTCTTTCATTCCGGAACAGTACAATCTAAAAATATTTACACTCACGAAGTACAATCTAAAAATATTTACACTTGCGGCGTAGCACTCCGGATACGTATTGATAAAGCGCGATTAGTATTACACGTTACATTGTAAGACCTACTTACAGTCTATCCCAATATTATCTGATGAAAATGTAAACAAATGCATCAGAAACGTACCTGTGGTTGCCAATTAGTCTTACAAAATGAGTGGTTTGATTTGATTATTTTGAAGTAAGTAAATAATTCATATTTTTATTTTTTGTTGCCCAATGAGCTCCTGTCTTTTTCTTTGGCGTTTTTATACTTGTATATAATATGTATATTTTAGTGTTAATATGTACTTAATTAAATAAATGTAAGATAAAGAATAATACATTAATAATTTTAAATCATCATAAAGTTTTTTTTTATTTTATCATTGGCAACTAGCTTCATATTTTCTGACTGACCGACTTCTTGACAATTCAAAAGTGCCTGTAAATGGTTTAATTGAAATAAATGGTTTGAGTTTGCTAACTTCTGCCCGCAACTTAGTCCTCGTGGAACTCTTGCTCCTCAACCCACCCCGTCGCTTAGCGTTATTGCTCGGCTTCTAAGGGTCATAGCGTAATTTTAAATAGCCTATAGCCTTCCTCAAGAATTGGGCTATCAAATGCAAAAACAAATCCAAAAGGCAGTTCCAGAGATTAGCACGTTCAAACAAACAAAGAAACCAACTCTTGAGCTTTATTATTAGTATAGATATAAGTATCTTATCAATAACTTTTATTTTCGTGGAGGATTTTTGTATTTCAATTTGATAACGTTATTTATACAATAATTGTTGGAAAAAGTGGTGAGAAATAATGTTGAAACCTTCTAAATACCTACAGAAGTAGTGACATGATTGCGTAAGAAATCACTCACTAAATCTGAACAGTTTGTTTACACTTTCATGCTATACTTTTGGAACAGACCATACGTGCAGGGATTCCAGTGGTGTCACTGTATCGATGTTTTGTATATTAGGTATGTTATGAAACCATCACCTTGAGCCTGTGCAACTCGATCGCGCCGACACCATGTTTTCGCGAACTCGACACCACCAGGCCCCGGCCGGCCGGCGGCCTTATCTATACACCGTGTGACGATCCTTGATTTACTTTGTTAAGTTACACGTTATTACAAAACAAAGAATAGGTTCCTAATCCTACTAATGCTTTGACAAGTATATGTATAATCAAAGCACATAGGATACTTTTTATCCCGGTAAATGACATCGACGCGAGCGAAGCTGCAAGAAAAAGCTAGTAATTTATTAAGATTCGTATTGAAACTGTTTTTTTTTGTTTTTATAGCTGCCCTTGAAACTAAATAGTTTAATAGCAAACTAGCTTATGCCCGCGACTTCGTTCGCGTGAAATTTCACCCTCTTAGGGGTGGAATTTTGAAATACCCTTTCTTTGTGGATACCTACTTTTCACAAAGAACACACCCTCCAAGTTTCATGTCTCTAGGACCAGCGGTTTGGGCTGTGTGTTGATATATCAACAATCAGTCAGACAGTTTACCATTTTATACTTACTTATAGATCAAGCAGTGCTGGCATAGTGGTAACGGCCGCGACTTACGTAGTTGTAGGTCGTAGGTTCGAACCCAGACAAGCACTTTACCTTGTGTTAATTATTTCATCACCACTGCTCTCTAAACGGAGAAGGAAAATTTTTTCATCGTGACGAAAACGGCATGTCCTAGAACTAAAAATTCGTAGGCATGTGACATCCAACACACGTCTCACACTTGGCCCGCGTGGTAGATTACAGCCCACGTAGAGAGGAGTCCCAAGTCCCAGCAGTGGAAAAAGTGGCTGGCTGATTATGCTAAACATAGGTACCTGGCGTACTTTACACTGCTACCCCTTCGGGCAATACAGGCGTGTTGTCACGCCATGTTAAAAGTCAGGGCCGTCTTTACCTATTGTGCAGGGTGTGCGTTGCACACGGGCGCAGCGGTCCTAGGGGGCGCCGAGCGCCGCTCGCTACGGAGCCCCACTCGCGTAAAAAGAGCTCCGCTTTGCATACATTTTGTATAGCATCTGGAGCTCTTCTTATATTTGTCGAGTTACACCAAAGCAAGTCGCGCCACGAGCGCGCGAGCGGCTTTTACAATATTAACTTTTTTTCAACATGAAATGAACATTATTAACGATTATATTTGGTGTAGTAGCGAGTGTCGCATCGCTCGGCGGCACCTGTTGAATTTCAATGATTACTTTGAAAACACGCCGACAATCATAATGCGAATTCAACAGTTTTGGGATAGAAAATCAAGTACTAATTACCATGGACGAACGTCAAGCGCGCGGCATTTCTCAAAAGCGTGAGTAAGCGCCCCAGAAGGTGGTAGCCATAAGGCTCATCCGGGGCTACCACACGATCTCGGGCGAGGCGGCAAGCCTCATTGCCGGACTGCCGCCATGGGATCTGGAGGCGATAGTCCTCGCGCGCGTATATGAGTGGTGCGCGGAGGCACTACGCCGCCGGGGGGAAGTTCCGCTTCCGCGGAAAATCGCTGTGGAGCGGACGGGTCTCCGGCGCGATCTCATAGTGGCATGGAAGGAGCGACTGTGGCAACCCAGCGCAGGGCACGCCGCGAAAGCGGCGATAAGACCCCTCTTTGAGGAGTGGCTAGAGAGGCGCCACGGCGCCCTCACCTACCGCCTGACGCAGGTCCTCACCGGACACGGAAGTTTCGGGAGGTCCCTGCACATCATCAGGCGGGAGGAAACGCCCGGGTGTCACCATTGCCAGGATCGCCCAGAGGACACGGTGGAGCACACGGTGGAGGTCTGCCCCACTTGGGCGGAGCACCGCGGTGTCCTCGTTGAGGCGATCGGCAGCGGCGGCGACCTCTCGCGTCCGGCCCTGGTGCAAGCCATGGTCCGGGCGAGAGGGAGTGGGAGGCAGCCACCTCCTTCTGCGAAGCAGTCATGCTAGCGAAGGAGGTGGCGGGACGGATGAGGGAGAGAGCCTCCCGTCCTAGCCACCGCGGGAGACGCTCCGGGCGTCGGGAGCCACGGGACGACTCCCGGCCACCGTAGGCGCGGGCCTGCGGGCGGAGAGTAATGGGTAAGCGCCTCACCGTCCGATCAGGACCAGGCCCGTGCCGGACGGCGCGTAGGTGTTCCACGAGCGCCTCAAAAAGATGTCAGCATCGAGGAGGGGCCCCATAGGGCCGAAGCCTGCCGGGTCAGCGAGATTGTCCGAAAGGGTTATCGCTGGCCCGGAACGATGATTTCCAATCAGAAAAAAAACAAAAAGCGTGGCGCGTGCCGCACTTTGTGTTCTACCGCTCGCTACACGTAATTTTGCGAAATAAGCCTTGGCGCAATGGATTAAGTTTTATGTTTGAGTAAACATGTAAATATGTTTACTTCATATTTGCGGCTTTTATTTTGATTGAAATTGACCTAATAAGTAAGGTTTAATTTTGATATTAGCTGAATTAGTTGCCAGTCTGCCACAAGCACAACTGTTGCGAATTTCGACCGCGTCGGAGCACTCGTCAAAAATTGCTACCAAATAAGTCTGAAAACAGAAAACATAAAAAAAAAACATAAACGTGTGCTTTGTTTTTCTTGTCACTCTTTCCTTCCTAAAAATACTTTTTACCCGTGTACAGTGAGCCTCGCTCGCAGTGAGCTTCCCAAATTTGTCAAATGTTCCCTATTGATATTGAACTTTGTTTGATATGAGGTCGTAATTAGAATGAAGAAATTTCAAAATTTGGGTGTAACATAACATCTATAAATAGACATGTTAACATGGGTACGTTTTGGCTTGTTAGGGTAAACACCAGAACACCCTGTATAATTCTAAATACATTCAACAGCACCAAAACCGACGAATTTCTTCTTCATCTCCAAACAATAGAGTTTATTATCCATTGGGGAAATTTTACAGTTTGTGGTAACTTGATGTGCTGTTACTTATACTATATACCCATCCATTTTGAACGCGCGCTCTTACTAGGGGGCGCTTGGGTAATGTTTGCACACGGGCGCAACATGGGCTAGAGACGCCTCTGTTAAAAGTATAACAGTACGTGTTTACAACAAATAAATAAATAAACTCGTACGTCAATGCTGGTGGCTGCGAGTGTTGCCACACTTACGCAATGCTCTGTGGCCGCGCTTCCGGAGTTCGGGTCGAAGAAATTGTCACGTCAGGCGAAATCACAATGAGCACTGGGCACATGTCGGTAGACACACACACACTTACAAGGAGAATACACGTGCGATGGCCATGATATTATTTAGATCAGGAAAATACAAGTGTAAAAAAATATACAAACATCCGAATTGAGAACCTCGGTTAAAAAGTAGTCTTCCAGCATCTATTTGACTGGCGCGTTTGTCGAGTGGTCACAAGTACGGCGGTTAAGCATAGGGTCCAGGGTTATATTCCCAGGTCAGGCAAATGGTGGGGTTCCCTTATGAAATTGATGATTAAAATAGCCTTTCATTTATAAATACTAACAATTCGCTGTTAGTCAGTGTCTTTGTGTTGGCAAAGTAGACAGACCTCATCTCACTATTTCTGTTATGTACCTAGTCTTCTTTAGATACTTATCTAACTTTTTAAAGCTCCAATACAACCTTCCCACAATCAATAATTTCATAGAAAAGTTGTGTATACAGTGTTATTTCGAAACTTAGTCACGCTTCTCGGTATAGATTTTCAGGTAGTACCGCGAACAGGATGTCGCATGCAATTTGATCTGGTCGTGCCGGCCAGTATGTAAACACGTTGCCTACATTGTTTCACATAGATATTGAGTTCTTTGTTTAATATTAAAAAAAAATATTTATAAAGATAATTTACATAATCAAAATTGTAACATACAGCACCTGTTTTTGTAATTTAAATAATAAATATGAGATTTCATTATCCTTGCTACGTAATGTGCTACTAAAAATAGCTACGCAGTTTTTGAAAATTGCCTACATTATCCTTGTTTTTGATTCATTGGTCTGTCTGTTGTTCTGTTTTGTTGTGTAACTTATGAAATACTGTAACTTATTTTCCTTCATAATTATTTGAATAATTATGTAAGAGAGAGATTAAGGCTCTTCTTAGATTTTTCATATTATTATAATTTTACCGACAAACATTCCTTTATTCTGGATAGAATTATTTCTACGCCACTTTTAAATTATTCACATATTCACAACAATCACAACAACAGCGTAAAATCTTCTAGCAGTCTTTTGTTTGAGTTACTCCTTGAAATCACTCCGAAATTCCTCTTCGTAATCCAAAACACTTCATTCGACCGTATCTCCTGCAGAGATGTCAGTGATTGTACTTGAATTGTTATCTGAACAGTTGTGAACATATTTGCATAGATCAAGAGCTTCAGGCGTCTACTCTTGACGTAGAAAGTCTCTTAGGAGAAACTTCAAATCAAACTGTGGCTCGCACTCATACACAACTCGTGTTCATTCGAATTTGAGAGAGACGCAACGGGGACTCCTACGATTTCCGCACAGAAGTGAATATAAATGTGATTTGTGAGTGTGTGCGTGTGACAAGCGAGGAGTTTCGTCAGTCAAACATCAGTATAGCATGTAATGTATGGAAATAGTCGGCAGGTGTGCGGCAGGCGCGGTCTGCCGGTTCGTTTGACGACAATCGTGTTTGCGGCGCTTCCCTGCGGCGCCGACGGCGTGAGCCCATCACGCGCCCGACATTAACCAGTACTGTATGTGGAAACAGACCTTTTATTTATATTGTGATGGGGATTTAGACAGAAATATTATGGACACCAAATTAAGGCGGTTCTGATTGAGAATTTTCTAAATTCGGACGGATAGATAGAGTTCGGATCTAGTGCGCAACCCCTCATACAAAATAGGACTATGGTCACTCTCACTTCGGACCGGCATTTCTCGGATTCGGATGGAATGTAGGTAGTGCATAACCGCTCTTAGTCTTCCAAGCCCGAAATTGGATGACAGTGTTGTTAACAATAATAACGACAGTAAATCGCAACTTCTCCTAGTATATATACATATTATTTCCATCGAACCACCTCACCTTACCTTATATTTAGCCACCGATAAATCAAGAATGTCTCCCCAAACCAAAATTCCTTCTCATTATCTTTATATTTAATTCACCTAGACAAAAAATGGAATGTTAAGAAAATTGCTTACTTCATCAAAGTTCCTTCCACACTATTTGACATGATGGAAGGCAGTGTCTTTGATGCGGCTCCCGCGACGCGTTAAACAGGACTCGAAAGAGTGCAGGGCCCCGCCGCGACATAATTCACTTAAATCACGTACGGACTCAAAAGAGCTTCACTTGCGGCTTTAACGTCACACCTCGCACATTTAATACCTTCTCTTGACGCTTTAACATAACGTGTCGGGACTTTCGGGTATTATTCCTATGTTTTTAAAGCTTTAGTTTTTTTTTTGTTTTTTGTTAGCTTTTAAACCTACTTTTAAATTACATCTATAAGGTAACCTAACTATAATTTCAGCTTTTATAAAGAACGTCCACAAGAAATCGTCCAACACGAAAGTTTTCAAAATATTTACCATCATAAGAAAAAATCAATCTAACAGGTAGGTACAAACATAAGAGCCATAACAATACACTCACATTGTGCTGGCGACTTTATTATGAAAGAAATTGAAAGGACGAGGGCATGATCCAAAAATCCCGCAAATAAAATTCCAATTACGCACAAATGAAATGACATATTCGGTTTGCTCAAATCCTTAAAACGTCATCCAGATATCCATTACATGTCTATTAAATCTTACGACATATATTTGTGGGGCTCAGTCAGCAGAGTTCCCCTCGCAAACACGCCGGCGATTACGAGCTCGACCGACCGAAGTAAACGAATATAAAACACATGCGGGAAGACGAATGCAAAATGTACTCGTCAAGATTTTGCATAAGTAAACATAAGCATCACCCTTTTCGCGGTACCGTCCGCCCCGACTCTTGTCAAATATTTGTCATCTGCACAGAAATATGTACTTATCAAAATAATGTCAAACAATGCAGTATTTTGTTATAAAGGAACATCTTTTGCATCATTTTAAAGAGGAGTCTTGAGATAAATTCTAAAGCACTGATTAGGTAGTTAGTATAAAAATATAAGCCGTTTTCCTAAAATCTCAAAAAAGAAAATCACACCAGCCAGCTGCTGTGCAAAAGCCACCTGGCTCCTTTTCAAGGAAATAGGTACAAAATGTTATCAGAATAAAAATACAGATGAAAAGAACCTGTGGCTATCAAATTACTTTCAAACATCCGGTTAATTGGCGCCCATCACCATATTGACACAATTACTTGCACGCTCGAGCTTAGACAAGTGAAAGTCTGCCGAGTTTGCAGTCTCCTACTTATTTACGTCTAGCAGGTCATTTCCATGAACCCATTGAGTTGATAAGATTATAGAGTTAGCGAATAAGTAGTTCGGTAGGTTTCTAACTATAAACTTGTAAATAAAGACGTTTGCTGAATGGACATGGCATGGCTGGTAACAACATGGCTACCAAGTTTGTCTGAAATTGTGCAAGTCATTTGGAAATTTATCGTTTTTTTACCGAATAAGCTTTTACGTGATATTACTGAGATTATTGTTATAATTACAGGTATTACTAACAATAATTGTAAAACACGTGTATAACGTGACCATAACTATGGCCATGTCAACAACACCACGTGGAGTTCAACCAACGAAAACCTGACCTACAAAGCTAATTTGAAGGACATCGAGAAAAGGAGAGTGACCTGACGTAGCGGCATCTAAAGTGATGAGTCGCGCGTGGCCGGCGGGCGGCGGCGGCGCGGCTGCCAGCTCAAGTAACGACCTATCGATTGGCAATAGTGCCTAGTTAGCAATCCGCGCCCCGACCCGCGCGCCCCTCCCCACACACTTCATCTAGACCTCTCTATGTTCAATACACTGGATTTTCTAATTTATTCATGAAGAACCGTCTTTATTTGAGACTGTAAGAATAGAAATGAATGCGTTCGATAGACAGCTTCGACAGTTACAAAAATACCGTTGTCTAGATGTTTACAAAGGACTTGCGACTATCTAGACGAAGGTACCTACTGAAAATCAATGAGAATTTCAGCAAATCCTTTTTTAGGAGTTCATTCAAAACGTAAGGTATACTTGACACATCAGATATTGTGGTATAACATTGTGTAGTACGTAGTAGGTCCTGTGTCTCCGAGGTGACGACCCTGCTTCGAACGCTCCGCGCCGTCAGCCGTAGTCAGCACGCGTCAGCTCTCGTCAGCAGTTGCCGTGTTCACCCGAACAGCTGTTCTACGGTTCTGCTGTGACGACACAGCAGCTAACCTCTTTTATGGAAAGTTAACTTCAGTGTCCCCTGTACAGTCAGCTGCGTTAATTAGTTCTACACTATTTTTAAAGGTATTTATTTAAGCAGGGTATTAAACAGCATCTTTGGCTGTCATTTAAAAATTCTGAATCTAAGTAATAGGTACCAAATTACCAATGTGGCTTTTACTCATAGCACTCCACTTGATACTTGATTGTATCACAGCAAAACAAATCGGCGGGGTAATTGCGTAACACACTATCAGTAACAATGGGTTTCATTTTGAAAGTTCAACAATATTCATTGCGTTATTTGCGTTGTTGCGCAGACACATTTTTCGAACATATGGAGCAATGGATTAGAAATACGCTTCAAAATGATTCAAATTGAGAGTAATAGTATGTTACGCAATTAGGGTGCGTCTTGTGAACTATTAAAAATTTTGTTTATCATTAATTAAAAGTCATACCTAACTCATAATAAATACTTATTACATCGTCGCATTTCACATTATCATATTTTTATTTTATTCGCATGTGACTTTATTTTTTAATGTAATTACTAATATCAATGTATACATATTTTTAGATTGGAACTTGGTGTCTTAATATATTATCATTTCATACAAGCCGGTGAAGAGTGGCTCTCGCTCCCCTAGTGCACAGGTCACGTTCAGCTCCACACAACCTGTGTTCACGACTGCCACGTTCTGAATTCTCCTCCAACTCCTGAAAACCGTATAATAAAATTGTTCTTGAAGAAATCTCATAAATAATATAATATTGAAAAAGAACAGTTAGACAATTTAATTTTCATTTAGCAAAACACCAGTAAATCAAAATATGGAGAAGACCCGGCAAGAAACTCCATGGTAGTAATAAAATTATGCATAAAACAACCAAAAGAGGTTTTTACATTAGAAGTATTATAACCTTTTCAATTTTATTTTTAAAAACGCTGGCCGTTTGTGTTGAAAATAATTAAATAAAGCCATTAGAAATTGTTTTCTTTTCTTTACTTTTTCTTTAGACAAATGGTTTTATAATATATTTTTTTCAGTGAAATCGGCCAGAGATTTATTCCAAAATTAAGTAATAGAATTTTATATAAATTGTGCAGTGCAAAAAATCGCAAATTCCACCCTAACTTACAGAGAGCGGTGCAATAATTTCAAAATAATTATAGTATTCAGAATAAAATAAAAAATTTAACATTGGAATTTAAAAATACCCCAAAGAGGTTCTCCGCAAAAAAAAGAACAAGAGAGGTTTTGTTACTTTTTTTTGTTGACCTTTATAATGATGACAGATGCAGGCTAAGGAAAAGTCATGGAATTAGTAAGTACCTACTATAGGAAAAGTTTGCATGTTAAAGTTAAAGTTTGCATGCAGTTAGCAAAGTAGATTGCCTTGCTCAATGATTTTATTAATTATAATATTTAAATGGTATAAGTAATGAAACTTTTACATTTTGCTTCTTATCTACGAAACTATATATTAACCTGATAATATTATCTTACGAATACAAAGAATATTTTTGTTACTGAACAGCAGGCATCAGTAGGAGCCGACCGACCTAGTGCGGGAGTATCGACCGCGGGCGACCCTGCCCAGAGTGCTGGCTCAGCTCCGCGTAAGCGTTCCTCTTTCCCCCATACTACCGCTTACTCGTACACTCCATCAGCGCTTTCATATACATTCCCCGTAGTATTCTCCTACAGGTGTCTTCTTGAAAATACATTATACATACAAACTTGTGAACTGTGAAACATCGAGGAATCAATAGGTACTTAAATTTTATTTTTATTTTATTTGAAAATCATCTTTATTTTATCCGAAAAAAGTCCACTAGAAGATACCTAAGTTGCCCCTTAATTATCTTCCTTTTTAACGTTAGCAGGCTGTCTGGACTATCAAAGGTTGAATTCTGGTTTGTGTTCTTTGATGTAAAGATAGAACTTCTGCTGTTAAACACAGACACTCTCACTCTCAGAATAGAGAATCGTTCTGATGTAAAAACAGCAGACAAATACTACTTTTGTTCAGTTTTCCTATACTGCCCCACTGCTGGGCAAAGACCTCTCCCAAATCCTTCCAGGAACTCTTTTCCCACGCCACCTGGAACCAGCCCTCGCGGTATTGGGACAATGAAAATTAATCAATCTTCGAAAATAACGCCTAATTACAATTAGAAACTATACTGGTTCTGATAAAGAGAAACATAGAGGAATGTTAGATGTCTTATGTGAAAAGATGTAAAAAGGTAGAGTTTCGATATCGCTCACACACACCGCTTTCAAGTCAAGGTATGGATCATCATCTCTGACTGTCTGACTGGTCAGAAATGATGTGATTTTTTGAAAACTGTTACTTGTTTACATTAAAAAAAATTGTAAGCATCTCATACATGATGAATTCAAAACTTCACATTTAAAACCACTACTAAAATGATGATATTTTAGTTTAGTTTGAAAACGGAAAGTATGGAATGGTGACGTCACCGCTAGCAGCCGACCTTGCCACTAGAAAAATGTGCCGCGTCGGTCGCCGAGGATGCTGGCTCATCACTACGAGCGCTCGGCGCCCGGACATCGCACCCGCTCCAGAGACAAAACAGAGGGTTCAAAACATCATCATCAGAGTTTGTCTTTGTTTCAGTTTTCTTCCCAGAACAGTTACATATGGAACACTGACCTCAACTAGTTTTTACCAGACTACGGCAAAGTCAAAGGAAGGGTTATGTTTAAAAATGTTTGACGTGTAAAAGTGTTCGTACAAAACTGCTTACAGAAATTAATATCATAATTTATCATCATCCGTTATAGTGCTACCCTGGTCTTGGAATTACTGTTTTTATTGGTACCCAACTTATTAACTAGCTAAAATGTTTTTTAAAATAGGATTCTAACAACAACACTTCATCAGACGATATACGCTGCGAACTACACTGCTAGAAGCTTCCCAGCCTACATTATCACAATTAACTTGTATTGTATCAGTATTGTTCTGAAAATTTTAGACCTTAGTACCGGGCCTTGTAGTCATATTTATTTTCACCTATTTGAGCTGGGAAATTCGAATTAAAAAAACATTGACGCATCGATGTTGTTTTTGAGAATTCAAAACGGCTGTTTACTAACTAATTTTATTGCTTCAGGCCATACAATACGAATAATTTAGTACAAAAGTTTCTCCTGTTGTTTTGTGTAAAATGGTAAATGTAAAGAGGGTTAAGTAGGTATTAAGAACGCGATATCAGGAAGTTAATTAAGAAAATAATCACACTGAAACAAAGAGATGTAGAATTGGTTAAAAGTAATAGGTACGATATTCGACACCGATTCGTGAAACTGGATAATACGTGTTTCACGAACGAAATTAAAAGCTTTGGTTTCATAAGAAAGGACGGAACGGTCACACAGTAACGGCTGTCCGTTTTTGACACCTTAATGTCAATAATGGTGAAAATTACAGATTTTCATGTGGGCCGTTCTAATATGACCAACCAAAGCTTTAGTATTACTTATTCATAATAATTTTAATAATATGAAAAGTAGCTTTTGTTACTTTTTGGGGTACGTATTTGCAATTCAATGCAATAACACAAATAAACCTAACTCAATTATTCCTAAGTAAGTGAATATGCTAGATAATATTATTACGTTCTATACTTATGTACTGCCATGTTATAAACTATAAGTATATGGTATTTATGAACGACAGGCCAAATAAATAGCAGTCACCAAAAAGCCCTGGTCAGAAATGCAGCCCAATGGCATCGTAGAAATAATTGTCCCATATATTATTATGATGTACGCCTACCAAATGGGCCATTACAATGGACGGGGCCGCAGTAACAATGCCCATAATTCTCCTCGACTTCATTAACAGGCCTCCATTTGCATGACAGCCTCTACTTACGTACCGCTATAGTCCGTAATAAGCGGCCGATGGTACGAGAGCGGAGGTGGTTGTACCCTCGGAACATACCACTACACGTCGGTAGATATACCAACGTTTTCGCTCACACAATAATTTCCCATTCAAATCTGAGCCTTATTCCTAAGAAATAGGTAAATCTGGGATGTTGAGCAGATGAAAATGCATCGTTGTTGAGTTCGTGGCTGGTAGGCGGCGCGCAGGCTGTCTCGCTCTGGCGGGGCGTGGCGCTACGAGGCACGCCCCACCGTCCCTCTACGCCGCGTCTCGTAGCCCGTAGGCCCCGTAGCTCTGCTACGAGATATGGACAGACTATGTAGACTTCAGACGTCGCTTGATAAATGTACAAGTTGTACAACTAAAATAATGGCTTCATGTTTGAGCTAAGTATGTACATAATTTCATATTATATTGGAATATAAAATGTGATTATTGAGTAAGTACAGTGATAAGAATCTACAATGCATTATAGAATTCGTTACCACCTAGATTCTTTAGCGGCTTAGATGGTTTGGTCATGTCGAGAGGATGAATGAAAGTCTTTTCACATAAGATATATACCAATAAGACGGATGTTAGAGGAAACGCTACGAGGGATCGTCCAAAAAGGATATACACCAAAGATATCCGTGATATACACTAACTTCATTGGCGTTGTCCTTCAAAAAGGCCGTACGTAGTACTCACAGTCAGCTCGCGTATTTGAACGTGAACGAAGAAAAAGGAGTACCTAGGCGTATGTTTCAATTTTACCATAAGGCATTCTGTAGTTTATTTACCCCCTTGGGTAAAATGGGATAGGTGTCAGTATAGGTATGCACGTGACTATGTCTCGACATATAGCTACTTAATATTAGGTACCACACCGTCGCGCCCCGGCGGCTAGCCGGCACCCTGAGTGGGTGAAAATAACCTTCCGACTGAGACACTCTAAGACGATGCTGAAAGTAGTGAAAGTGAAGATATAGAGAAAAGCTAAACGTATAAAATAAAGGTAAATAAAGGTATATAGTCGTAAAAGGAGGCAACAAAAAAAAGCTGTTATTTATGTTACTATAGCAACAAATATTTATGTAAATCTACAGTACATATACGATTTTCTTACTGGGAACCTTACGTTACTAATGATTTTCTGTATTTTCCTTGAAACAATTACTTACCAGCCTATTTAAACCATATACACATTATAACTTGCATCTGAGGATGAATCGGTGACAAAGAGCACACATGAAAAGCAGTAAAATATTACTATTATTGTTGTTAAAACATTACTTCCACTTTTTTATTTTGTTATTTGTATTTTGTGGTTCACGAACTGTGTCCAAATAAACGTTATTCTTTCTTTCAGTAGATAGGTAAGTATGCTACAAGTTAGCCTTTCTTTCAGTGCATTCTTAAAACTTAAACTTGTCTATCTAGCTAATGCTAGATTGCTATTCCAAGTATACAGCGTGTTAAAAAGCCCTCCACGAAATCTACGCATTCTCTACATCACACAAAGTAATTTTGTGCCAAAATAATTTTTGACAAACGATTTTTAATTTTGTTGTGAAAATTCGCTGTTTATAGTAAATGCAAGCGTAACATTGTGCTTTTGGGTGCATAGAACGGTATAGGGATCGTTGAAGAATTTAAAGTTAAGGTAAAAAACGTTGTAAAGAGTAGGAAGTTTGACCCTCAACATCTCCGTAACCAGAAGTCGAGAAGGTTCCCAGGTATGGTCCAGTCCAAAAACAAATCATAATAACGGGAAGAACAAGTGACTCTCGGCTTCGTTAGGGTTATTTTACACTCGTTATAGCAAGTTACCAATTCTTATATCGATTCCTAAGAGCGATAAAATCGATGGACAGATTAAATATCTCCAAGCTATTTGATACACATGCATCAGCTAATTAGCAGTCGGACTCGCACACGAAGGGTTCCGTAACAACAAGGCATAAAACGCCAAAAAAAACGTTTCTTTTATACCCCTTTAAATTTTAACTTTATTTTATTTTTATTATTTGTTGTTATAGCGGAAACAGAAAACATCATCTGTGAAAATTTGAACTGTCTAGCTATCACGGTTCATGAGACAGACAGACAGACAGACGGACAGTGGAGTCCGGAACCCAAAAATAGTGTCAATAGCGCAGCTTAGGAGTTTAGGAACGCTTCATACGGATAGGTTATAGATAGAGCTCGCACTGCTCGCATCTTTAGCTTGAAATTGCCGGATTCTACTATTAAAAATATTTTTTCTCCTAAGTCCCAACGGCAAATGTCAAAACCAAACTTGATAACGCACAGTTGACAGGTCACAAGGCCCAAAGAAGTCTTTTATTTCAAACAGCTTTGCGACTTAAATCCAACTCTTTAATTAACAATAATATTTGTTCATTCGTACAAATAAACGGACATTATATCCGTCTCAGTTATTGGTATTTCGCCTCGTTATCAAAGAATACGACGCCTTCATTTCTAATAACACTTCAGCACAACTTCAGTGTCAAGTTACTAACACCGCCGTGTGACGGTATTGTACAATGAGTACCTAAGTAAGTCTTGCAACTAAGTCGTTATCGCGTCACAAGCGCCGGAACTCTTACAGTGTTTTTGTCTTGATCTAATTCTCGTAACTGATTTAAACTTGACTGGTCCTTTGGTTCTCCTGCTTTTTCGACCTCACTTTTAGTTACCTACTTACTATCTGATATTCATGAAGAATTGGGAACAATTTGGCACAATCTAAATCTGCGGGGTAGGTGCGTAACATACTAACAGTAGAAATGGCTTTCATTTTGACAGTTCTAACACATTCATTGCGTTATTTACGTTGTTGAGCAGACAAATTTTTCGAACTTATGAAGCAATGGATTAGCAAGATCCTTCAAAATGATTCAGATTGTGATTAATAGTGTGTTACACAATAAGGGCGCTACGATCTAAATGTGATGCAGATCTAGTCCCATCATAGAGAATATGTCCTATCATAGAGTTCTTTGGGTCCCATGAGTCGCTGAAATATCGTAATACTTGATAATCAACTCACTTTCCTTACTATCGGATTATAACTATTATGACTAGTTAATAATACGGCTTACTCGCTCATATTCGTGTAACTACTAACAACTAAGTATTTAACGTAGGTGAGTAATATAGAAATTATCTACATGTTTAAGACCATAATTATTAATGTTTAAGTAAATTATAACTTCCACTATCAAGATAAGACTCATCGACATGTGTATTCTTCCCATCCTCACGTAGGTATGGTCGTCAAAGATGGCCTTTGACAATTTAGCAGAGGTGCACGCTCGAGGTTTGCCAGAGAGCTATGGAACGGAGTATTCTGGAATCGATATATCTATAACTCTATGATTCTTAGTATTAAACTTGTAGACCGGATTCAAACGATCAATGGGCCAAAATTACGGCTCAGTGGTTCCGACACCGCGGTAGGCCCAGACGACGGTGGTGAAGGCCTTTGCCCAGCAGTGGGACAAAAATGATAAAAATAATAAACAACATTACTTACATAATAAATTAACCAACCATGTTCACACCATGTTTACACTATTCTTCAAACTTTTGTGTTAAATACCTATTGCTAAGATAATCAGTTGTCCAATAGTAATTGTAAGACCTCATGCCGCTTGTGATTGAGGTTTATCCTAGTATAAGTACATCATACTTTGTAATAAGATTTATACCAATTTATACCTACTGTATTTGACTAATTTTTATTTTTAAATAAATATTTATTTGTTTTTATTTGTAGAATTAAGTCTAAATACAAATATAAAGTACCTACTAGCGGCCCGTCCCAGCTTCGCACGGTTGCAATCTTTTTTTCGAATTTCTTTCATACAAACCTTGTCCTGGCAATACAGACACAACAAAAAAAGAATTATCCAATTTGGTGCAGCCATTCGGAACAGACATTTCGGCGACTTTGTTTTATAATAGAGTAGGGGTAGAAAATAGAGTAGGTACCTACTCTATTTTCTCAAATGGAGTGTCGGCAAACATTAGGCTACCAGTCTGCACCTGTAGATGTTGTCAAAGACTTTCTAGTAAGTATTAGTAAAGTATTAACATGCGGTCGACTGTACGTAGGTACCTACAATAAAAGTAAAAAGTACATCGTTAAATGTTTGTATTTCATAGTTCTTCATGATGATAATCAAGGGGACCATTGTTTAAGATGTATGCATGTTGTAACAAATAAAATAATTAAGTTAAACCCATCATAGCGAAATAATCTGAGTTAAATACCTATCTAAATATCCACAAAGTGTAAGCAATTACTTATTGCGATTCGCGATTAAAGAGAATGTCAAAAATTTAAACTAAACTGACGACACATGTTTACATGCTCTCTGATTCTGAGGCACCTCAGAACGTAAGCGCGCGCTGAGATATCCCTCTGGATATCCCACCGCCCAGCACTTCTGTATTTCGAGAGCTGCTGCGAATATCCTGATTAAAATCTCAATAAACTATATACCCAAACTGGAATAAGCTAGGACCACTCAGTAGTCGACCAACGATTTGAGGAAGACAAAATCATAACAGAATCGATAATGCACGAGTTAGACACGAACCTGCAACAATGTCTCTTGTTTATAGTATGATGAACATTGATTTACGTAAGGGTATGATTCATTTTCATCAATAAAATAACGATAACAGCAGGCACCTATAATTTTAATTGGTTAAAATGTATTGATAACAGATGTATCTATAAACTTTGTTTACTTCCACACGGCACGTGGAAAATAGACCCACGAGGACACTACGGAAAATTACTTTAAAGAGGAACATTATTTTATGGGCAAACTAGGTGGTAGTGGTTTTTTTTAACGTAAATGAAGCAAAAGTAGTATCGGAGTAAGTGCTGTTCTTTAGTTTCTGCTCAGCCCAATGAGAAAAAGGCGTGAATTTATGTGTATGTAAAAAAAAACCACTTAAAATCCGGATTTAGATCGCCAACTATGAATTTTGTTCTAAAATAAGTTCAAAGATCCCACACACTCAAACAAAACTAAGTAGTTATGCTAGAACTCTGGCTCATCATCATCAGCTCGTATACCTTGGGTAGGTATCGTTCCAATAAACACCAACTTTCAATAAGACTCACAAATGATAAACTAATATTCACAAGGCCTCGTAGATTAGCCCAAATAGAGAGGGAAATTGTAAAAAAAAATGGTCGGCGAATTAATAGAAGCAAAAGCTCTTATACCTACCCAAGGTATACGCGCTGATGATGATGAGCCAGAGTAAATCAGATTAGCATAATCAGCCTATAATGTTCCCACTGCTGGGACACAGGCCTCCTCTCTGTGAGAGGGAGTGGGCCATAATCCACCACGCGGGCCCAGTGCGGGTTGGTAGATGTCACATGTCACATGAGAGCAGTGGTGGCCCAGTGGTAACTGCCGCGACTTAAGAGTTGCAGGTAGTAGGTTCGAACCCAGACAGGCGCTTTACTTTGTGTAAATTATTTCATCGCCACTGCTCTCAAAACGGTGAAGGAAAACATCGTGAGGAAACCGGCATGTCCTAGAACCAAAAATTCGAAGACATGTGACATCTACCAAATCAGATTACTTAGGTGGATAGGTATACGAGCTCGTTGACCTACCCACCTAAGTAATCTGCTTTCGAACGACTGGCCAGGCTTAACCGAGAAATATTCATATGACCAAATTTTTGCATGTTTTATAACTATCGTTAATTATTTATCGATCAAATTGTAATAATTTTGAAATTATTTGAAGAGCATGATAAACTGTCTGAGATACAGAATAAATAAGTTTGTGTCGGTACCTAATACAATATGTATTAAGTACCTATATTTTTAATATAAACAATACATACTTACCTACCGGTGTCGACCTGTTTCCTGCAACTCTTGAGCAATCGATGTTCGCGATGGATGTCGTCGCAAACTTTACCTAATGTTGCACAATTGCCACCTACAAGAGTCATTGGACTCATACTTACGATTTAAGTTGAATCGACACAAAATATTAATTTGCTTCCAATTACGTAACGATGTATCTACAATAATTTTCCTTTTTATAACGACCTTTTGATTTAGCTTGATTTAGTAAAGACACCAAGATATCATTTACCGAACTGTCCTATAATATATATGAATAACTAAAACTCGCTGTAGGACAATCTGCCTAGCATTTTGCCAACTATGTTGGGGTCGGCTTCCAGTCTAACCGGATGCAGCTGAGTACCAGTAGAGCGACTGCCTGCCTGTCTGACCTCCACAACCCAGTCATTGGGTAACACGTTACCCCTTGCAGGTAAAACTCACTGTGGGTAACTAACGTAATTCAACATAAAAACCAGCAAGAGTTTATACTTACAAAAATAAATTAGAAAATTTGTTTATCAAAAATCCTACTAAGTACTTAATAATAAGTTATTAAAAGATACTTTCTACTTACCAAAGGAACATGAACACAACACAAACTTGTCCTAAACTTTCACTGTCTTTATTATCTATTATGTATAGTTAACAAACAGGTGTTCTAGGTCAAGTATGTGAATTTGAAAATAAAACTTCATATAAATATAGTAATATTAATATCGTATATTCGTAGCCAATATTCCTTCCTACTTTTATTCAGTAGATTGAGTACCTATAGATACACCTGTGCCCACATAATAATAGCTATTAGGTTCTGAATCCATTTATTTATTAGGTATCTTGACTAACATATAAAGTAGGTACCTTTAACCGAAGTGACCAAAGCAAAGTTACTAAAACTCAAGTGGAAGTTAGTTTCAGAAATATTTTACAAAAACATTAAAAAGGCTTTTTTATTTTTACAGTGACTCTTTACATTTAGGTCTTTAATTTCCTTTAGAGACAGATAACCAGAAAATAGGCACTTGCAAACCTGTCACTTGTTTGGTATTAGGTACAGCAACATTTGGTAGACAGTATTTGGCATGTACGAGTACTTTATATGTTCTAGTTTTTATTGAGAAAAATAGTCACTTTTATGTGTGTAAAGTCATTATATTATAAATTCAATTAATATTATACGATACATGATTGAGTAAGCGCCAACATTGTATGCTCCTTTGACTGGACATTATTTACAATGTTTCAATCTCATTAGTTATATTATGTTAATAGATAAATAAAATAATATTTTCAGAAATATTTTATTAGGAAAACACAAATCCTCCTATAGTTAATATTCGTCATTTATGTATCTATTTACAATTATTCGATTAATCAGTTTTCATGACTCATTTAACTTACGCATAAATTTTAATTTTAATAATACATATAGATTAACGAAGCTATGCATATCTTACGACACAACCATATATTTAACACGGTGCTTGTAAGCCGCCCCCGACGACGGGTCGGCGGCTACATTGTTCCACCTTAATAAAAAGAAACTATAGAACTGGAACTGATGATAATTACATTTCAAACTTAACAAAAGCACGAGTGTCGGCCCTGTGAGTACACCACCCGCGGTCCGGGGACCGGCGGCGGCGGCTCAGTAGCGCTGCCAGGCGCAGGACGAGGCGGCGGCGGAGGCGCCGGGCCGCGGCGCCGCGCCCTGCCGTCACAGCTCCGAGAAGAACTCGGGGGAGGAGTGTGGCGTGGGCGGCGCGTGCGGCACGGCATGTTCGCGCGCCGCCATCGCCAGCCGCTGCTTCAGCACGTCCCGCTCGTGCGTCACGCGCGCCACCTGCAGCTGCAGCACGTGCAGCTCGTCTTGCAGCGACCGGTTTGTCAGCTCCAGCTCTTGCCTTTGTTGCAATCGTTTACTGCGACAGTTTTGCGCGTAGCCGCGGTTTTTCAGAGTACGTCGTTTCTGCTTGAGTCGTGTCACGTCTTCTCGGGGGAAACCATGGAGCCGTTTGTTAAGTTCTCGTACGCTTAACGTCATAAGCAAGTCATCACCGATAAGATCATCCCCACCACAGGAGGAAGGCTGATAGGATGGATGTGGTCCGGTTCGAGGGGACATCGCTGAGCAGGAGCTGGCAGGGCGCATCCCGACCTGTTGCATGTGGTGATCCTGCTCGCGCCACTCGCGTCGATCCCATTCTTCAAAACTGCCGCAAGGAACTGTACGCATGTCGAGCGGCTCTCGCATGTGTGGTAGCCAAAGAACGTCGTCAACCAATGCCGCACGACAAGGACTTCGTCCGACAGGGGCTGGTGGGGTCTCCGGGGGCGTACTGGGATCTACAGCGATAGCTACGTGGGGCTGAGGATACGGACCCGCGTCAGGCCACGGACGGCACGCACGGGCACACGCAGGCGGAGGTTCTACCATCTCCTGCCAACCGGTACGCAGGGGTTCGCGTTTCACAATATTGTGGTCCTCGAGATGGTCGAGTTCAAAGTTCTGCACGTACTCGTCGGCGAGCTGGTCCTCGTCACCATCGCGGTGCGGCTGTGGGGGCAGGGTCTGCATGGCGCTCGCCTGGGAGCAGTCGACGAGCGCGTGTTCCACCATGGGGCCGTGCGGGGCGCACGCCGGCCTGGAGCGGACTGCCGCGGCGGCACAGGGCGGCGCGAAACTCCGCCCTCCGACCCAATGACGTTGCGCGACGCGCGCATACACATACAGCCTTTATTTTCACTCACATAAGTTCGCTAATACTAGAATAATATCATAACATAATATAATAATAACATGACATACATTACGAAATATACGTGTACTTGAGTAGGTTCGGTATAGTAGCGAATTGGATGGATATCACGTATGTGTATTTATAGGCATGTATTTAGGTAAATTTGCGTCGGTACTGTTTAATATGCTTTCAATAACTTAGATTAAAAAGGATGCTGTGATGTCTATAAATATGTAGGTACATAATAATTATATATTTGTATCTGGTTAATATAATTTCGAAAAAACTGGACAAAATTGGTCATTCGAGTCTCTACGAAAATGTCGTAGCACCTGTGCTACACCGTACATTTTTACGTAGCGGTGCTACGGCGCTTCATCCGGTCCTATCGTACTATCTTGATATTGATTACATTGCGTATTTTGTTATATGCATTAGTTTAAAAATTCTTAAATATTTTGCAATAAGTAGATACCTAAGTAACTTTTTATAAACTTACTTTTCAATATATAACATCTAAAACGAAAACTGATTGAGATTTGTCTTCTTGTTTTATATGAATTATCATATCCAATTAATTAATACGAAGCAGGCAAGCAGGGCAGCGAGGAGGCTAACTGTAGAACAAAGTGATTTCACGCGTGGCAGACCGCGAGACTAGGGGTGAGGTCGAATCGAGCATAATCGCGAATTACATGTAATCACCGGGTAAGCGTGACCTGCCACTCTAAACATTCAACCCTTCCTTATTATCCCTTAGTAATTGAAACGATGCGCTTGTTATTACGAGACAATGAATGGGTTATGATTTGTATTTAAATTACAAGGTTAAATGCTTACGGGGATTTTGCTGCGATTCTTTGGAATTGCTAACTTAAGTTGTGAGTGAGTATTGAAATCTGTGATGCAAGTCATTAACAAATTAATAAGATGATTGACATTGAATTTCGATGAAAGTTAAATAAAAGCTGTAGATACAATTTTAAAGTATCGATACGATGAAGAAGAATTTCATACTTTTTTTATATACGTACTTTCTAGGTACTCAATTATGTACCTCGGTGTATAAGATTTGAGCTACCTGCATGCACCTATGGCTGCGTTTATAAAATCTGCAATAACAAAAAAACCTACGTTTTAATGCCAAAATAGATTTATCTAACTGGCACTTTTTATTGTGAGAAAAACCGAATTCGATCGGTTCCTACAGATCTAGATAACGTATTTTATTTATATCCAGACATTTTATAAATTGAAGTCACATTTCGTGTCTGTCTGTGTGACCGCCTTGTTTTCTTCTAATCTACGGATTTTGATGCAGTTTTCGTTAGTTTAGAGAATATATTCCGGAAAGTTTACGTGTTTAAAATATTAAACTTACAATATAATAAAGAAGTCTCGATATGTTATCACAAAAACCTTGCAAAACAATGGCGTATCGCTACCTACTTAGTAGGTTACATATTCTTCCAGTCTGTGTGACCGCCTTGTTCTTCAAAACTACGTAACATGTTTTGATGCGGTTTCCTTTTGGATAAAATAATTCTATCTACATAGGTACCTACATGAATATTCACATAGGTACTGTATTACATTATATTAAAGAAATCTCGATGGATGTTATGTTGAGTCGTAAAAACCGTGCGAAGAACCGAGTCGCTAGTATTAAAATACTTAGAGCGATAGGGTTGCGGCACCGGCACTACCGGCAGTCGGCAGTGCGGAGCGGGTGCGGCGGCCCGTGAGCTGACGATGCCGCCGCTGTTTGCTCTGCACGGTCAACATTGTTAGTCGCTCCCGCAACCCGCAACCCGCAACCCGCCCGACGCTCCCGCAAATGTTATTACATGATTAACCCGAAGCTAACACGTATCCCACTTCTGTTTGGCCTAGCTTTGTTAATTGCCCACTTTGAAACTGCGTACCTACATCAATTTTATTATTTCATCAAATCAAATAATGTGGAAACTGTACAGCTACATGATTCTGCTGAGTTTTGTACAATGGTATTTTGGATATTAACATGTTGACTGTCGGCGAAGCGTATAATTATCGACAAAGCTTGCAGAGTAAGCAAGCTGAACCATGTTTGTGGAGCAGACGAGTCCTGCATAGCTATTCACAACTACTCGATACGCTTCCGTACCCAAGTAGCACACAAGCTTTATAATAAGCCGTACACTGGCCGGTTAGAAGTTCTTAATAACGGCATTGGATCCATAAACAAGTTGTACAGTAGATGTACAAGCGGATACAGCGCCGCTGTACCCCCGAAAGAGGACCAGATTTATACGGCCTGAGGTTCTACAGTGTCTCTACAATGTTCGTAAATCTATGTTAGTACGGAGATACAAAGATGCTATGCGAGCGATAGTGTGCGATAAGTATCTAAAATAAGTTCTTGTAGCGCAACTATAGCGCTCGCATCTTATTTAGATGCGTCTGTGTCTCTGAATTAGAGTTTACGGATCTGTATTACGTATACGGTAGCAATATTTTGGGGAAATGAACCATTTCAACAAAGACTAGTGCCAATGGAAAGTGATTGATGGGAAATTAACATTGTTTTATTTCTTTGTGTAGGTACGTGAAATATCAGTGCGAGTACCAGTTTGCTGTCAATATATTACACACAGCTCCTTTAAGTAGTTACCCCACCAAAAGACATGTGCGTTCAAATCCGTGATAGGCCCAAGTTGGTTTTTGTATTTTGCAAAAACATTTTATTTTAAATAATGTATTGTTTTAGTGAATAAAGAAGTTTAAGTAAGTATTTTTTTTTTTATTCTGTTTTTATTATTGTTTTTTTCAATAAAACAATACTTTTGCGACGACAAGCAACAATAATAGGGTTAACATTTACGACAACTTATTCATCGTCTAAATAGACTGGAGGTTTCAAGACCGCTTACCGTGCATAAGATTGGAAGTTCAAATCCTATATAGGCACGAAATGTGCTTTTTGTTCATTATATTATTTTGATATATTTTTCTATTTTGTTTTAAGTAGTAATTATTTATAAAGAATTAAAAAATCAAGAAAAATAAAATTATTAATAATATTGTTAATCATTTAATAATATTTATTATTGCTATTATTTAACAAAACTATGATCTTATTTTACAACAAACAGAACAACTATTTCAGTTCTCATAAAATCAGAAATCATTTAAAAAAATAATTGATAAAATTAGTAGTCGTTTACTCTTCGCCGTTTTAAGTGAACGTATACAAAGTTCTAACTTGAAGGTATGGATTAATTTTATAAAGACAACGTAAGTAAGTAAAATTAATGGATACCCTCAAATTATAACATCTTTCGATTAGACAGGGACCTAAAGATATAATGACTCAGCCGATAGTAGATAACAATTTCATCGCAATTCATATGGGCTCGCTGGCTAGTTCGTCAAACTGCCGGTATGAGTATGACGACGTTCGGTGATGCGATGGTTCGAATCCGAGTCAACACAATGGACTCTTTTTGAAGTATTCTTTAGATTATTCGTAAGGAATTCAATGTTGTAGCAGTGTAACATTTTAAAACTTGAGGGGTTAGGACATAGTGACGCTTTCTGTACCTATATTATCATCAAAATTTTCACGCGCTCTCAAAATATTTAGTTTTTAATGCAAAAATTATATTGATATGTTGGTTATGAAATTGTATTTTAACATAAATCAGACTTTGAAGGTTACATAGTTTAATTAGGGTCACAGGTAAAAAAATGTGACTTTAATTAGGTCAAAAGTTACGAGTGTATGCATAAATACGGTCTTCAAAATGTCGTAACAACCTTAAAAAAAATACGTTTACAAAAACTGTAATGGCGTCTCGATCAAGCAGCTCTCAGAGTTGGTTACATCTGTTCTAGATGCTTTAGTCATACAGAGGCTCTAGTGTTCGCTGTTGTAGACTTCTAGGTTTTACAGTCGTGGCACAGGGGTGCTATTCAACTGTTTTGGTCGCACATCAGCTTTTTGCGTACATTTATTATAAGCATTAAATTTATAAAAAAAAAAAATGAAGACTTTGATTTTCATTGTACGGCTTTACATTACATTTCCGCTGTGTATATCTCTAATATAGCGCTTAGAGCTCTAGTATAAAGTTATTTTCCTCCGTTATGGAGGTATAGTTACAAGAGCGCTAGTAAATACCTACTATTAAAATACTCAAAATGACTCTGTAACCCACATGGCTGTATAAAATGTTTCGTATGATTCCTTATACAAATATTTGAAGTACAGTGGTCTTATATTTCTCTCATATAGCGCTCAAAGCGCTATTCTAGAGCTACACAGCTCTATTATAGATTAGTACTACAACAGCCGTAAAAAATCCGTTAAAGAACCTAAGGCTTTAAAAAATGCCACCCTACACTCTTGAGCGCTATAAAAGCAACTTCTAACTCCTTTTAAACCCCTTTATCTGTCAAAGTACTCTTTTACATCTCACGTTGGTATAAAAGACTCCATTAATTCAATTGTACTTCTTATGGCAGTCTACCGACGCTATTGCATGCTCTTTTATCACTATAAGATATTTTTTTTGCTACTAAACGGCTACTGTATTAATTCAATTGTACTTCTTATGGCAGTCTACCGACGCTATTGCATGCTCTTTTATCACTATAAGATTTTTTTTTTGCTACTAAACGGCTACTGTACCACCTAGCTGTTAAAGGGTTTTTAAATATACTACTGTACATCTTAAGGCAAATTGTACAGCACTTGAACGACTCCTATGCAACTACCAGGCTGTACAATGCCTGTATAAGCAGCTTGTGTGCTAGTTGGGTACCGTATCGAACATCAATCAATGAATATCGTAGGAGTCCTCTAATCGCTGTTCACAATTAATCCAAAACCCAAAAATTTTATCAGTTTATATCAAATAGCCTCTATTCTTCCGACAGCTGTTTGCTGGTGGGGGCAGTTCCTACCTAGTAGGTAAAGGAATATGAAGTCTCAGTCTCTCATCATTTCTGCATAGCCAAATATAGCTGGCATAGCACATCAAATCAGCAATTAGGTTTACCTACCTGCAATCTCACATCTTTTATAGGCGTTGCTTATTTACTTGGCCTTGAGGTACAGTTGTTTTTAAAACAATTGGTACCTACCCTTTTTTTGTTTATGTAGGTAATTATATGTAACGTGGAGTGGGTCTGTGTGGTGGCACAGTAATGTATAGACTGTAGTGGTGGTGTGAGGTGTTAGTGTAGGTGATGTTATTGTGAAAGTCCGTCTCTGTACATTTGTGTGCTTAAAGTATTAAATAAATAAATAAATGCTATTCTTTCTTTCGTAAATGCTTGGTTTTCTTGGCCAATTTTAGACATGTTAAAGATTCCAGTAGGCACAGTTTAGACGCAGCATAATTCTCTTTTGTCTCGTTTCTGTCTCGGTCCTGGGTTCGATTCCCGGGTCGGGCAAAATGTTATTGGGTTTTTCCATCTGGAATTTCTGAATAGCAGCCCAGAGTCAGGATTTCTGCCCGGTTGATGGCAATAGGCTCGCCCCCTACTACATACATAACTGGCGAAATGTGGGTGTTCTATAGGTAGGTACACCTCTGCGTAACCCTTCGGGGTATACAGGCGTGATGATGTGTACATTCAATACATTAACTACTATACTAAACACACTGAGCGAAGAAGAAGAAACAGTCCAAGAAAGAGTCCAGTAGAATAAGTTGATACCTGTTTTTACATTTCTTGTGCCTACAATTTACTATAACTCACCACAGTTCGGTGCGGTTCGGTTTGGTGATCGGCTTGGTTCTGTGCATCCTGGACAATCACACCCAACACCTTATTTGTCTGACCAATTCTTCCCTTGCGGTGGTAGGGGCTAGGGCTAACGCCCGCCTGGTTTGCGACGACCCCTCCCACCGGAGTCCGGCGTCAAGCGGCCTGCTGTGTTTCGTCGATGCGTGAGAGTTCCAGTGCCTTAGGTATCTTCTGGGCACTCTCGTTCCATCATAGACCTCATCCATCGCTTTCCGTCAGGCGAGATCGAGGTCAAAAGCGAGCCCATTCAGCAATAAAAAAAATAAAAAACTGTCTATGCCAATAGACCAAAAGTCAATTAACCAAATAAATATTCAAGTGTGTGCACCCCGCTTTAAAATTGTGAGTAGGTACCACCTGCCATTGTTATCATCGTGCAACAGGAACTGTGATAAGAATGGCTGGCGCGAGGAGAGTTCGCCCGTAAGAGGATAGCTCCCAGAGGCGGGACACGTTCGCGGCCGCTATCACAGCCTCTTCATCAATTGATTCCGCGCCCTCGGCGGCTCAATAGGACGACGATCCGCTTTCCACTAAACTACAAACGTCCTAAAAAGAAATGTGGATAGGCTTACTGCATTCTTAGTTTGTTTTATAATATGATATAATATTGTTATTGTTTGTTAGTTTATTATTTAGAAATATTAAAACACTTCATCTTGCGAGTAGGTACAGTCACGAGCATAAGTATGTATACACTTGCCATTATTCAAAGGCGATTTTCTCCTTTATTTTTGAATGAAATTTTATATTATTAGGAACATAGTATTTTCGAACCCATAGGTTTATGTAAAGTGTCGTATTTCAACGTTGCATTCGTTATTTCGTGAAAAAATCGCAATTGAAAGTTGCCAAGTGTTGACATATTAGTGCTCGTGACTGTACCTAAACCATCAAGCACTAGATAATTGGACCATCTGATCATCACTGTTATTTTAGATGTTAATTAGATCTTCCGCATGACTTATTACCTAATTATGTAAAGTTTGATCAAAACTTTGAATTAACTTCGAGAATCCGATCATTCAACTGGTAGAACAGGCTGCTACACAACAGATGATTAGAAACTTTGTCTGCACACTTATTTGATCGGGAAAAACCACGACGGATCCCAATACCCGCAGGGTCGCTGTGTTTTACACTACGTCTCTACGCTAACAATCGAGTAAAAGAGCATCAAGTACCATCTTAACAATATAAGTAATCGTCCTGACTTTTTACCCGACTGCAGCGAAACCCAAAAGAGAAAAAAAAGAAAGAAAAATAGGTAGAAAAGTAGGCTATTTGTCACAGGTGACATAGGTGTATTTGGTAATATGGTAAGTAATGTTAGTATCTAATGTTTTTTGTTTTATAAGTACTTAGTAATTGGTTTTTTAACATTCATGGCATATGTAGGTACAGTCAACACAGGAGTTAAGTATACAGGAGCGTCGGATAGGTATAGTTGAAGTTTACTAAGAAACCGATGGATGTTCTGGACTGAAATTTAATTTAATAAATGAGCTGTTTGTTTTCTATTAATAAACTAAAATTTTATTCGAGAATATCCATCGGTTTCTTAGTAAACATCCACAATATCCGACGCTCCTGTATACTTAACTCCTTTGTTGACTGTACATACATCTATTGAGGTATAGGTACCTATAGGTACACAGTATACCTACCTATAAGTACTTACATTTTTTTCTACTGTACCTATACCTAGATACCTTGATTTACTTAATTAGGTAATAGTAATTTTCATGGAAAATGTGTTCCTACTTCCTAGGTCCACCATCAACAACTCTGGCGAACCTCTGCATAAATAAGCCTTCGGCGGTATACAGGCGTGGTATTGTTTTTTATGCTTGCTTTCATGGAAAAGCAGACCCTAGAAAAAAACGCCTGCATTTATAATCCAGAACGGAAGACCGTTCATCCTCTCTTGGATACCATAGCCACAGACTACAATATAATGCAGCATTCAACAAACATTTTTATCCAATCGGAACTTTTACAACCTAAACTTGCGAATACAGTGACACCTACCCACGAAATAAAAAAACAGTCGGTACAGCGCTTTTAGAACAAGTTTATCGACCGAAAAGAGGGCGGTTGCCACGCCATTTTATGTGTCCTAGCAATGGCGTTTGATTCTAGTTCAAGCCCAACACAACAGGTGGCTCTGCACGTGTTATATTTGTGTCATCTTTACCGATGATTCGGATTGCTCCTTGTAACTAATACACCGAAAATTCAGGGTGTTAAAAGTAGATTCAATTATGTAGATTCTATCTGCCTTCACCTATGTATATTTACCAGGAAGGTAAGTTGGCGTTTATAGTGTTTCACTGTATTTCTACCTATGCTAGACAAAGTAGTGTCGTCATGAAAATGTGCCGTGTTTTGATCATTCTAATACGTATTGCCGTTCAAGGCTATCTGATAACGGTTCATCGGCCTCTGCACATGCCATACATACGTCGCATCAAAGGTTAAAGTGTGAACGTACGTCGCACTCGGAGCTAATTCGATATATCTATAAATTAAAATCACTGTACCGCTGCCCGAACATTATCTATGCCCGGACATAATCAAGGTCAAATCACAAATATTTCTATGTCTTGGGGAGCGTGTAGACAGTGCAGCACGTGCTTATGATGGCTATTTTAAGAATCATCACGTTTTTCGCAGCAGTATTTTAGTAGGTAACTGTTACTAGCGTCTAGATGAGAATATGTGCCAAATGCTGTTTCAACAAAATGTTTCGGCGCTTGAGTCTCTACAACCCGGTAATCGTTTCTAATAAAATCCAGTTGTAACATTCAAAATTACTTTATTTTTATAAAAATAGAAAACATATAAAATATGAAATATATAAGTATTACAGTAATACTAAATATCGTATTATATAAATCCAATCATAACAAATTCATTTAAATGCTTTTTGTTTCATAAATGTGATTTTTATGACTACGCACAGGTATCGCTGTAAAATAACAGAAATAAATTATGTACTTATTTGTAAAACATTCTCTCAAAATTATTTTAAAACTACCCACACGAATATTTTTGTACTAAAAAATAGAGGTTCTTATTACGGTTCCGTACCAAAAAATCGTTATGGTGCGACTGTCTGTCTGTGTCACAGCTCAAGAACATCTCAAGAACTACTAACACTATCAACTTGAAATTTGGAATAGTTTTAGATGACGTTTGCCTAACTATTTTGAAAATAACAAATAAATATAAATACTTTTTCTGCAACAGGGACTGAAAAGGGGTCTTAAAAATTCGAAGTAGAGCTACTTGGGCATGTGGGGTATCATATGAAAGAGCGCTGTTTACACATTCTCAAAAATTTTTTTAGGCCGCATAGTTTTCGACTATAGATGAAAAATGTAAAAAAAAAAATACCGTTCCCCCCCTTATCTCCGAAGTTTGCATAGAAAAAAATCTGAAATTATTCCATGTGTTAGAAGTTTATGTAAACATTACAGGAAAATAAAACGAAGTCTATAAATAGCACACTTTTCAGAAATCATCAACAAAAATTACATTAGTTCCACTATCGGTCAGGAGATGACCCTGACCTAAAACTGTAATAATCTACACGACGAATTTAAGCCTCGCCGATGAAAATTTAAAAACATTTCACGTTTCACAATACGGAACCCTCGGTGCGCGAGTCTAACTCTCTTGACCGGTTTTTTTTAATCGTTCTGTGTAAACACCACATCAACACCCAAAATCAACCGAGTATACAAATATTAAAAAAAAAACTGTAATATAGGAATCAAAATACGGGAAATAAAATTGGTATATTCTTTCGAGACATGGCCTTCATATCACAATGTAACGTGTCGCACCGATGAGGTGCATTCAGTCTTCATTGACATGCTATAAATTCATTGAAAGATGCAGGTAGATCTGACATGGTCGTCCTAAAAATATGCTTAATAATAGCTAAATAACCCCATTTTCTACACGCTAATAATTCACTGACCACCTAAACCACAAATAAAAAAATAATTGTTCATTTTCAACTTAATTCGACATACATAAAGCGTACCATGATTTAAAATAACCTACTTTTTTTGAAGTCGGTAATAAAACATTTCATGCTTAATAAATAAAATATATAAAAAATATTCTTAATGACTAATGGCTGTATTTTCATAATTTGGTAAATTCTGAGTAATTAATTAATTATTTATTTCTATCACACTATTTTGTAAAATTCTAAACTACTCAAATGTACATGTAACGTTAAAAGTATTGTGACACTTCTAAATATGGCTCAATTCAAATAATAGAATAGCATGTTGATATATTTGTGTAGCGCGATTCGAAGGTAGCTTGTTTGATGCCTTAGACACTATAAATCCGTAAGTGAATAAATTAAAGGAATTAGAGCTCTGTCTGCACTGGTTTAAAATGCAGCATGGCGTAGTCATGGTAGTACATCATGATGGCAAGTGGCTGGCCAAGGATCAGGGAGCTCCACACCATAATGTTGCCCCAACGTGGCCCAAGCCTGACCTCGGCGTGGCGAGAGATGATCGCGAGCGGAGGTTGGGCCATCATACCCAAGAACGCCCAAATTCTGAACATTTGCAGCGGCACACTCACCTGTAACAGTTTTAAGTTGCCATTAGTTAATATGGCGACAAAAAATGGAAAGATTGGGACGTTCAATTACACCGATATCAAAGAGTTAAAGTGTGTGAGTAGACGCACCTGGCGTACGTGATGGGCAACATTTTTGAATGCCGACTAAACAAAATAGTTTCTATCAACATGGGCTGATATTCTGTGGTTTTACCACCAATGGAAAAACGTGTGAAAATTGAACAAAACACTTGTTGAGCTAGTTCCCAAGACAGCTATATATTCAGGCAACGATTGCCGTTCTACTGTATCTCCGCTTTACGTCACAGGGAGGATGGATGACATGCCAACTCAGCGTTTCTGCAAAGCTGCAAAATGCTGTAGGGCTTTGCAATCAAAAACCTAAGCATTATTCCTATGACCTTTTGGTTAATAAGTTGTAGTTGATAAATTATAACACTCACCAAATACTCATGAAACAACGCAGATATAGCGAAAACAGCGATTCCAGCGTTAAATTTGCTGAATCCTTTTTCGGTGATGGGTTTGTACACGTGTCTGACGGCCCACATGTGCACTGGCATGTTCCAAGTGCTCCAGAATACGGATATATTGTTGGAGTTCCACCAATCAGAGTAGAACTTGCGGTCTGCGAACTGCAGTAGCTCACCCATCAGGTTCAGGAACGAGTGGAAGGTTAAATAGAAGAAGCACAGCCATATGAGATGGTTCGGAACCTGGAAATGTAAGGCTGTTTTAGGTACCAACCACAGAGTCCGTTAGGGCGGCGAAAATTGGGAGAAGATCAAAGTGTCGATATTAGCCGATCGAGCTAGTGACCGAAGTGGTCACGAGCCATTTATTAATTTGTATGAAGTACCTACTTGTAATTACTAAACAGCGCCAAAAGATAAAATTCTAAATACCCGTCATTCTCTTTTGTCGACTTGCCAGATTGTCTATCAGCAAATCTCGTGCAGTGTGCGATCAAGGTTAGGCGGCAGTTTGGGACTGGTCTATATCCAGAAGCGAGCGGTTGCCAGATGGATCACTATTATCATCAGAATACGAAATTGTAGAGTTTCTGTTCTCGTGTATGCAAGAGCTAGTCAGCAGCATAAAGGACCGAACGAATGTTTTGTAGAATCACTAATCTATGGACATGAGTAACATTCCGCTTCGCATTTCTACATTCCACAGCTTTGTACAGTACAGTAGCCATCTTAAGATGAAGGGCTTTAAATGAAGGTTTTATTATTATTATTAACATTGCCCGCCCATCTAAAGATGTAATACCTAAGTCGCCATAGAAGCAAACGGGGAAAAATGTCATCATCATTCTGCCTAGCCTTTTTCCAGCTACATATGTTGGGGTCAGCTTCCAGTCTAACCGGATGCACCTGAACCCACCAGTAACGGGAAAAGACATTTATTCAATTATGCTGCACTCACAGCTAACTTGAGTAATCTTTCTGTGATCCTAATGGGGTCCATCGTTGAGAAAGTCTCCACGGAATTGGTGACGGTGGGTATCATCCATTGTTGGAACAGCGCGAGGGCAAGGTTTATACCGAAGAACAGCTCCAACACCCTTTTAATTACAAACCTCTTCCGGATTCTGAAACGCATACCATATACATAAAAGTTTAGTTAGTGATACTTATTTATTTATTTTATGTAATAACTACAGGCATGCGCGCACAACAAACAAAATATTGAGTAATTATAAATTATTATCGTCCGTCAACCTTTGGTCTAGAATGTGTAATTGCGCGTGGTCTTGGCCTAATCCATTTTAGTTATTATGTCTTTTACAACATCTCACTCGAGGCTAATAAAAGCTGTCGCCACTCAGCTTTACCGGAGACATGACTTTGACTTTGACTTCAAAGATAATAAATCCCACATTATTTACAGCGATCTGTAAAATTTTGTCATGCGCAAACCAAAAAGCACACGTGATTAACAAAATATCAAGACATAATCACTGATATTCGTCGAGGTATAAAGATTAGAGTACACGTGATCTCGAACGTTTTCTTCAAAGAAAACTTGAGTTTGTTGCCCTTGTTCACACCTGCCACTTAATATTTTACGTACGGTCAGGACAAAAGTCGATAGACACCATTAATTTAAGGGGACTACATGACCTAAAGCGCGGTCACTGTCGGACTGCATAGAAGAGAAAGAGAAGCGCGATGACACAACGCTGCTAATTTATTGCAAATTAAGAAGCAATTATCTATAACTAAATACAAATAAAATATTAATACACTAGTGCTTTAGTATGTTGCTTGTAGAATAATCTGACAAAAAATCAGAATGATTGTATGTATAATAGTAGGATTTATACTGTAAAAAGAAAGCTTTTAGAGGTACCTATCTTCATGATTTTTTCTATCGTATCAAATTAGTTGTATTGTGTTTTCAACACACTATCTATATCCTGAAGAATATCATACTTATATTTTTCTGATTTTGTTTACTGTAGTCGATCATATAATTTTATTGCTTCTAAAACTTGCGTTTTTTGCGTTTAGGACCTGTGTAATCCCCTCATTTTTTTTTTATAAAATGGTTTTTATTATAATAATATCATGTAATAGACGCCTTGATTTATTTAAAGCAAGATAAATCGATTTTAAAATATAATTATGGTGTCCAGTGATGATGAAAAAAGTGAAGTGACTTTCGTTGCCGATTGTACTTAAAATAGTACGCTTATTTACAAAAAGATGATAATTAAAAATTACAGACAAAAAAAAAACAGATGCAATCAAAACTAACCGTGCAGTGCGGGGGTAATTCAACTCATAACAAAGGGTAGGGGCCAACATAAAGTAGGACAAATCTTTTAGATTCAGATTGCCGGGATACTTCGTCAGCCTCGCTGCAGCCGGGGTATCATTTATAAGATCTTCTTTACTCTCTGTAGGAAAAGGATCGTTAGTAATTGGTCGATTTAATATCTACTTTTATTCACAATGCGATTAGTTTATTAGCAGATAAACGAATATAGATAAAACAAGGATGCGATAAACATAAAGCGTACAGATCGATAACGTTAAGTGACGCTACGATAATTATGAAAAAAATAGAACGCAACACTAAAAAAAAGTATAAACTATTTACAAACTCTAATAGAAGGCGAGACTAACTCATACATAGAAAAACCATAAACTCCTGTATTCTATAATACTGCAACCAAAGCATTTCTAAAGTAGGCATACTTATGCTCATATTGCAAAAGCTAAAAAAAAAAAAAATTCAACACACATAATAAAAGAATCACTCTAAAAGCAAGAAAACAAACAGATGTAAGGAAGGCACGCAGTAACTTGTATTAAACTTACGCTCATGTTCTGCCGTCATTAGTTTATCTGTAATAATTTAACAGTCACCTTTAAACTCTGTATTCCCTTAAATATCTCGTTTTTTTTTAATTAGGTCAAATATTAGGCCGTTATGACAGTTATTGGTTAAATAATAAAGTTTATCTTTCTCAATAACTGACTTTGTAGAAATGGCGTGAGTTTAATAAGGAATTGATTACCGAGATCCCGCGATACTGGTACAGGTGTTTTAAATCTCGGACGGTATCAATGTGTCTCCGCGCTCATCAAAGATGGACACACAACATAGGATTATAATGATAACATTGAATAACATACTTTTTTTTTCTGGATGGGACATCTTCAAATGATCCCTCCCGCTCTACGTGGAGCGGAAGGGAGTGTCAGACTCTTACTGACTAAAACCCACCCGTGTTCCTTCCTTAGCCCTTTATGTTCCGGGCCAGCGGTAACCCTTTCGGACAATCCCGCTGACCCGGCAGGCTTCGGCTATGGGGCCCCCTCCTTGATGCTGACATCTCTTTGAGGCGCGCGTTGAACACGTACGCGCCGTCCGGCACGGGCCTGCGGTGCTATTTTGTAAAAATCTCACCGTGGAAACTTAGGTGAAGTGAGCGTGGAGTGAGCTGTCAATAGTGTCAATTCCTAGCAAAAACAAACTCACTTCACCTAAGTTTTCACGGTGAGATTTTTACAGAATCGACCGGCTGGTCCTGATCGGACGGGGAGCTACCCATTAGGTACTCTCCGCCCGCAGGCCCGCGCCTACGGTGGCCGGGAGTCGTCCCGTGGCTCCCGACGCCCGGAGCGTCTCCCGCGGCAGCTGGAACGGGAGGCTCTCTCCCTCATCCGTCCCGCCACCTCCTTCGCTAGCATGACTGCTTCGCAGAAGGAGGTGACTGTTGAATAACATACTTTATGATCAGTGTCATAAAGTCCACTATTCTACAAATATCGACCGTAAAAGTGCTCAGAAACATCAACACAACGGTGCACGCACCGCTGCCTATGACGGTCGTAACTCGCAATCGAAAGCAAACATTTATCTTTGACATAGATAACATAGATTCTGTATTCGTGGTTGGATATCGGCCCTAAATTATTTTTTTACTTATCATCCAAATGAATGTAAGACTTACTCCAATTAGGTGCTGATAAACTCTGTCTCCTAAGTTTATTATCTCCGAACTTTCTCTTCAAACCAAGGCGACACCAATGGTTGGTTTGTACATAACTCCAAAGTTTTAAGAAAATAATTAGATAGAGCATACAGACTGTTGTTATTCCAACTGCAAAAAAAGGATATTATTTAGCGAACTTGGTGGCTGTTTTTTAACCGACTTCCAAAAAGGATAGAAGAAAAGGATAGTTAATTTAATTCGACCTTAAAAACATATGTTTTTAAGGTCGAATTAAATTAACGAGGCGAAAATTCACTAACGTGATGGGTACGACATCTCTCGACTCATAATTTCAAGCAAGTACATCTGGTAGTGTCATCATAATCATCATCAGCCTACAGTAGTCCACTGCTGGACATATAGGCCTCTCCAATTGTATGCCATTCAACTTGATTCTCGGTAACGCTCATCCAGCTGCTACCAGCCACCCTGCGAAGATCGTCGCTCCACCTAGCCTGAGGGCGTCCTACCTTACATTTACAGATTCGCGGTCTCCACTCAAGAACACGTCTATCCCAACGGTCATTGGTAGTGTACCTAGTTACTTAAAATTATGAGTCTAGAAAATCTTATTCCTTGCTTGTATCATTAAATATCTATCAAGTAGTGAAGTTTTAAAGATATACATAATTACCGAAACTAAAATCGTTGCCCTTAAAATGCAGAACTGCAATAGGCAATAAGACCATAAAAAGCATGTTACATAGCTGTAATATGACGCCAAGCTTCTCTGGTAATAAACCCTAAAAACAAAAACAGACATCATTATTATCATTATTGAGAGTTAATAAAAAACTGGGCAATCATTATTGAGTTCCAACTTACAACTGCTATTCCCTTTTCCACTAGTAGGCCGACAACAATAGGAACAATGCTGACTGAAAATACAAAAATATTAAATAAGCGCGGGAAAAGAGTTCCTGGAAGAACTTGGGGGAGGCCTTTGCCCAGCAGTTGGACAGTATAGGCTAAACCAAAAAAAAATTTAAAAATTTTATGAGGCTTAATATAAGTACTGCAAGACAGCTATCAAAATAATGAAATACTCACAAATTATCAGAATAACTGATGGATATTGACTTCTGTCACCTTCATTGTAACCCGTGAACACTATAATCCATTCAAAGGGGTTAACGCGTAAACCATATCTGTAAACGAAGATTATAAGTGTAAAACACAAAGTTCGGCATTACCGTGGCCACAGTTAGCGCACCCATTACATGTAGTCAACTTGTAGAGTTTGTGTGGTGGCCATAAGTACACCCTTATTGATAGGTAGTAGCCGTTCTGGCAGTCTGTGTGAGTCCATGTGACTTAGACTCATTGAGAAGTGTTTTGAAATAATTCCAAGTTTTCACAAAGGGAAATAAATTACTGTGACATACCAATAAAGCCATTATACTTACTTGCAAGCCTAAAATAAAATGTACATTAGAATACCCTTTATTATGTACACCACAGATATTAGTTCTACTAATATTATAAATGTGAAAGGTTGTGAAGATGTTTGGACATTTGTTACTCAATCATGCATAAACTGTTGAACAGATTTGGATGAAAATTGGCACATAGATAGACCATTTCCTGGATTAACACATAGGATACTTTTTATACGCGGGTGAAACCGCGGGGCGCTGCTAGTATTAATATAAATATATTAGTATATTACATAGAAATTTTACAAGGGCTGACACAATGGGCAGTCTTAACGCTGAAAGCGATCTTTTAAAGACATCCTTTGGATGAATTAAGGGAGATAGGAGAGACAATACTACATGTAGTATGTGGTGTACCATTTACAATAAATACATACATACATAAAACAAACATTTATAAGTTTATCTATTTTCTTTCCTCTTCAGTGTTTGAATGTAAAATTTACAGACCTTAGAAAAGTGTACACATTCATTCTATAAATACAGGTCTTAGATTAGCATCTATCACAATACAGTCTTGTTTTTCCTCGTTTCGTCAGAAAGTTTAGTAATATTTTGCTAGCCTTGTCTAATGTACAGTCAACAAAAGAGATAAGTATGCAGGATCGTCGGATATAGTTCAAGTTTAGTAAGAAACCGATGGATGTTCTTGAATAAAATTTAATTTTATTAATAGAAAACAAACAGCTCATTTATCAAATTAAATTTCAGTTGACAACATCCATCGGTTTATTACTAAATTTCAACTATATCCGACGCTCCTGCATACTTATCTCTTTTGTTGACTGTACCTACAATAATTACCATTGGACATTGGTCAATGCTAGCATAAACGCAATAGATACAAAGTCCATTTCTTGGAGGTATTCAGATAAAAAATGTAGCAAATAAAAGCCATAAAATGAATCACCATTGTACATACTTTGGTATGTAATGAGTAAGTAATTTTTTTTTTATGTTATTAAATGAGCAAAGAAAGTGGCACAAAGAATTATAAAACTAAATCATATATATTGCTATACATACCTGGTTTGAGATTCTAAGCAACAGAAAAAAAAATAAGTTAACAACTATTAGCAGTAGGTACAAAATGTACGTTGTCTAATTCCCTATACATGTTACAAGCATACTCACTTTAAGAAATTCTCAAGACCTAAGCGGATGCCACCAACAGACAGCATCAAGAAGCCCCAGTTCACCAGGCCTGTGAAGTTGTTGAACTCTGAGCTCCATGAGAACAGTGAATCTCTTGGTGTGTGAACACTGCAACAACATTTTTATAGGATCAAAGAACTTTAAGAAAATAAAATGGACAAATCTGTTGGGTCCAAACAATTTAATAATAAAACCATGACAGGCGCTCAGAAATCCAGAAGACTGCGGGATCATTTATCTGGATGTTCAGATTATCAAAAATCATAGATGGACCTTACTAAAATCTTTTAGAACACCACAATGTTATGACAATTAATCGCTTCCCCGCTAATGAGACACAATTGATTTTTTATTGTAATAGGCCGCTAGAGGCCCGTGCTGGGTCTGAGCGATTAATGTGACACTTACGGCTTATCCAATTGCAATTTTCTAACTTTCTTCTCCGTTTCTGTTATTTCCTCAGCTTTTGAAACACTTTGCGCTCGCCTGTAGCGAAGTGCTTTTTCTTCAGATTCTGTAGTCATTTTCCTTATTTCTAGTTCTGCAGTCTGTGTTTTGACAAAGTCCAAATAAACGAATATTTAAGTCAAGTTGTGGGTAGTTGGTAAAATGTCATAAATAATGAAAACTTACCTACACATTGCTAAATTAATGAAACAAAGTTTTACGTCTGTAACTAAAACAATAGGTATGAAACAATAAAAGCAATTACCAGTGGGAGTACAGGTTTTAATTACTTACAATGGTTATGGTAAAGAATATGTAGGTAGAAGTTTATTTTATCAGAAGCGGTATGTCATCATTCTAAAATAACAACAACAGTAAAGAATTACCTTAAGGTTGCTAAGTCAGCACTCCAGCAGCAGCATAATCAGCTTCTCGACTAAAGGACAACAGTTCTTCGACTTTACTTACTTATTATCAATCTTAAACCCACCAAAATAAACCACTTCCGAAATCACATACGGCTGTCAAACTCATCAGTGTTGCCAGTAGTGATTGAAGATTTAGAACGCTGGGATGTCTAAAAAGGAACGAAATTAGCGGCGAGGGAACGCAAATGAAAAATATGTAAAAAAAAAAAATTGACGGCGGAATTAATTATAAAAAAATAAAAAAACACCTTTCCTACAGCTATATTATAATTTATTAAACTACAGCCACAAAATACAGGTGCTACTGCTTACTGCTTATTTTTATAAGAAATTTTCTTTTGTAGAAAATTTTGTGTAGGCTCATATTTTCTTATGTACCTCCTTGAAGATTTATGCCGTCACTGGCGTGCATAACCTACGAAAAGAGTAATCAATTTCCTCTATAGTTACTTTACTCTTTGGTAATCAATGTTTGGGTAGTAAGTTTTTTCAGTACACAGACTTAAAACTTTTCTATACCATGGTGACGGCGCGGGCGCCGGTGGCGCAGCGTCATCGCCACAGAACACTATTACTCCTAGCTAGAGGTGAAGTAGTACTTATACAAAAAGGAACGAAGAGAACGCACAAAAGATGGGAACGCAAAGAGAACGCATGACCGTAAAATAGAACGCAAAATGTTCCAAAAGGAACGATTTGGCAACACTGAAACTCATACCCATCCATTCATAATTTCATCCAAATGAGCTGTCAACAACAAAACGTCAACCGGTCAACCTTCAAATGAACTTAGGGCCGGGTCTACATTTACCTAGTTTGCTACATATTAACATATTAGTAATCTGTGCATTTACCTACTTTCCATAATGATGCCGAAAGTCATGACTTTTTGTCAGCTGAATCAATTTCAACATAAAATTTTATTTTATATGAACCTCTTTTCATTGAAGAATACCCAGCCTGTAACTGCCCCTAGGAAAACCTTATTTAGAAATACTCTCCATGTATGAGTTCCGTCTTTCTGCTCTTTCCTTATTACGTCGCAAGTTACAATACTTGCCATACTTGAAAACTATAATGTTTCAGTAGTTTTTGAAACACAGTTTGGGAGCGGGTGGCTACAATCTCTTTCCCTCTCCGCAACACTTGCACCGGGCGCCGGAGAGCATTCCACGATGCCCGGCCGCCATATTATGGTGTGGGTGGCCTGTAGGCGACGCATTTGAGGAGTCTTTTGGAGTGACGAGTTCCGCATGCGCCTCTCTAGAAGACTTGCGTTTGTAAGATGAAAGCCTTTAAAGAGGGATGGTGTCCGCCTGAACATTAGCTGGGTCAATACCTTCCAGGGAAGTAAGATAAAATGCGCGTTGAAAAATTTGTAGTTATTTTTGCCAATGGGGTTTAAAACTGAAAGCTCGTCACAGGTGGCAGCACTGTTGTCTGTCCATAAGCTGCCATTGTTGCGTGTGTTCATTGTTGTGTCATTAACAAATTAAACGAAAACTAGATGAAAATGATGCGGGAAGCGTCTACCAGTGGTAAAAAGCAGTTTCAGTGGAAAAAATCAATTTACATAATATCACACTACATTTAAAGTCAACATTCGTTTTATGTTATGAAAGAAGACCGCTTAGCGCGGGTTGGTGAGCGGTATAAACAAAATATATGCAAAAATGAATAAACCAACATATCATGAACCATGCCACGACGCACCGCACTCAGCGTCAACGACAGCAGTAAGACACAGCACCGCTTGCCGCTAAGCCAAAATTCGTGGCCGGGTGGTAATACGGTTAAAAAGTTACAGCTGGTTACAGCCATGTGACAGAAAGACGGCGCAAGTGGCGGCGCCACAGAGTACTTTTTGATAGACTCGGTGAAAGCTAGGACCTTAAGCACGAAATACACGGTTTAAAACGGTGGTTTCAAACCTAAGTTTAGAACAGTGTAGACATTGGTTTTTAAGGCGAAAGCGCCAGGGTAGCCCGCAAAATTCATTTTTTTTTAGGTTTTTTGCAATTTGCTGGTCAGTATTAAGTTGTACGTTGATTAAAATATGATTCGCGGCCGTAACAAATATGTATTTACAGAATTATAATCATTAAAGTCATCAACACAACTCTATATGATCATGTAATCCCCAAGAATGACTATTTCATGAAATCTTGACATTTGGGGATTACATGGTCTTAGAGAGTTGTGTTGATGACTTTAATTATTATAATTCTGTAAATACATATTTGTTACGACCGCGAATCATATTTCAATCAACGTACAACTTAATACTGACCAGCAAATTGCAAAAAACCTAAGTAAATTTGAATTTCGCGGGCCACCTTAGAGCTTCCCCCTTAACCAAATTCGTATGACCTTTAAACGTCCTTGGTAGAAAGGCCTGCGTTGCAAACCAGTTGTGGCAGAAGAAGATGTTGGTTTTAAACCGTGTAGCAGGCATCTCGCAACAACAACAACTTCAAGGTCACCTTGGTTTGTAAACTGGTTTCAAACCATGTATATCGTGTTTTTTATAGTATTAAGGCGAAAGCGCCAAGGTAGCCCGCGAATTTCATTTTTTTACGTTTTTTGCAATTTGCTGGTCAGTATTAAGTTGTAAGTTGATTAAAATATGATTCGCGGCCGTAACAAATATGTATTTACAGAATTATAATCATTACAATCAGTAATACAACTTGTGAAGTTAGTATAATCCCCAAATGTCAAGATTTCATGAAATAGTCATTCTTGGGGATTACGTCTTGGCCTTAGAGAGTTGTGGTGATGACTTTAATGATTATAATTCTGTAAATACATATTTGTTACGGCCTCGATTCGAATTTTAATTAACGTACAACATAATACTGACCAGCAAATTGCAAAAAACGTAAAAGAAATTGAATTTCGCGGGCTACCCTGGTGCTTTCGCCTTAACCTTTTGAACGCCATAGCATAAACGCACGCACGTACCCTCCACGCCAAGCCACAATTTTAAATATTTATGGTATACAAATAAAAACACAAAAGTAATGATTTAATTGTTTATTTAGTGATAAAGTGCACCGCATTTTTTGTCACATATTTGTGTCGCTGGCGTACAGGGCACGCGCTTGCTTGTCACGTATATGTGACAATGGCGTTCAAAAGGTTAAACGTTGGGACCCTACTAAAGCACGATATACACGGTTTAAAACCAGTCTACAAACCAAGATGACCTTGAAGGTGTTGTTGTAAGATGCCTGCTACACGGTTTAAAACCAACATTTTCTTCTGCCACTGGTTTGCAACGCAGGCCTTTCTACCAAAGACGTTTAAAAGTCATACGAAATTGATTTCAAACCACTGTCTACAGTTCTTCACTGTTTTAAACTTAGGTTTGAAACCACCGTTTTAAACCGTGTATTTCCTGCTTTACACTTTACATCTTTCGGGTACGGAATAACGGAACCTAAAATAAAAGGATTGTTAAAAGTTCTAAGAGAAATGACCTTGTCATGATATTCTTTCAGTCTACAGTAGATTTTTAGCTTTGCATTTAGTTGTTTAGTAGATTCGCTAATAAGAAAATGGTCCACAGAGTACTTTGATAAGACTAGAAATGGTCACTTCAATCCTCCAGTGAGAGGATAAAGGTCGTGTCTGTCACTCTGTCTGTGTGTGAATGTGACCGACTACTATGTAACGGAATTTCAAGGAAAAAACCAGGCTTCTAATGAGATAATATTAGCATTATCTCAAAATAATTTATTTCGTAGATATTTATAATATAAAATGAAGATTTGGACCTCAGAACACACTTTCAAGTAAGTAATGACGATTGATGTTATGACGACTACGACGATTGATGTTATGACGCAACCTTGAATAAAATTTCAAGACAACGGGTTAATTCTAATAATCATTGTCTTTGTTCGTCAATTTACAGCCATCCGTGGGAGACGGTTGCTCAAGCAGCATGGCGAAAATATCCCAATCCTATGAATCCAGCAGTTATCGGAACAGATGTCATCGAAAGGCAGGTAGTCGATGGAGTTCTAATCACACACAGACTTGTCAGTTCCAAGTGGTTTTTTCCGAGATGGGCTCAAGCAGTAAGTTTCGTACTTTCATTACTTAAATAATTTATACTAAAATTATCCAAACTACTTTCACAAAATTGTAAAAAAAAGTACCTACCTACATTGATCAAAAAATATTTATTTACTTACAGCTTATTGGTACAGCGAAAATTTGCTATGCAAGTGAAAAGTCACTGGTAAACCCGAATGAACGAGAGATGACTTTAAAAACCTCGAACTTGACATTTTGCCATTACATAGCTGTTGATGAGACTGTTCGGTATAATCCACACCCCTCTGATCCTTCTAAAACTCTGCTGACACAAGAAGCCGTAGTCACAGTACAGGTAAGCAGAGTCATTGTCCGTCTTATTATTATATTGTTTTTGTTTTGTAATTTCCGTGCATGTATTGCAGCATATTTTGATCAGCACATAGATATACCTACCTATGTGCATACCTTTTAGTTACTACCCTTGCAACATACATGTTTAACCAATTGAATGCCATATTTACAGAAACAAAAAGCCATTGTGTCTTGCATGGTCATACAAAAGGACGTATTAAAGTCTTATTAGTCCCTCAAGGCTTCCAAATTAAGAAATCTAATAGTAAAAAAAAATATACCATAAAGCTGCATCATTGAAATGCTGTATTATCATCACCTACAGCTACAACCACCCATTGTTTGGGCTGGAGCTTGGACATAGGCCTCAGAGGCCTATGTCCTTTTTGCCAATTTCCACTCAGCCTAGCTGGCACAAGACAGCTTATTATAAATGAAATATGATTATCATTAACAATAAATTAATATTTTCAGGGTGTTCCACTCAGTAGCTACATGGAGGATTTATTAGCCAACAAAATATCCTTGAATGCTGGTAAAGGTCGTCAAGCTATTGAATGGGTCATTGGAAAAATAGACTCTGAAATAAAAGAACTTGCAAGCACTGCATGTAAAAGCACAGATGAGCTATTATCACAGACAAAGAAATCTCTTGATGACATAACTTCCACGGCACGAAGGTCAATGGATGATATATCAACAAAGGCTAAGAGATCATTTGATGACATAGAAAAATTCACAAAAGCTAACGCTAATCAAAGAAGCTGAAAAGAGGAGTGATTGAATTGTTGTGCCACACAACACATGACTTGCACTTAATATCTAATTATAACTATTAGTTAATTTATGTATTGTAATATTGTAAATTATTTATTTTCTAATAGTTTTAATAGCAAATTTATTAGCAAAACTTTGCTTGATAACATGCTTATTAAAGTGAATCCAGATAAACGCACAGTTATCTAAAGTCAGTTTTTGCATCTGAAAAAAAAACTGATTATGTTATCGGCTGTAGTGAACATTGATAACATAACAGACACCAGTGGAATTTGCTAAAACTTGCTTTATATAAGTGATGCATGACCTGCATTGAGTATTTGATTTTCGAGAAAGAAATCTTGTTTTTGTAAAGGAACAAATACCTCAAATGACAAATTTATCATTACATCTCGGAGCATGACAGTCTTGTTGTGTAGTTCAAGAGTTGAGGGTGAATGTAGATAAAAGTGTGATGATTTGCAGTATTGTAGATTAACAAATGTATAAATGTAGCTTTATTTGATGTTTTATCTGGGTGCAAAATTCTTTCTGATGTTTTACATATTATTAGAATTGTATAAAAGCCTCGAAAGTAAATTGGGTAACTCTTTCTAGTAAAAGGTAATTTATGCAAAAGTCAAATCAATCTGCCAAGGTTAATTTACTTTAGATTTCAAATTAACACCAAGATTTACCAGTGCAGTGAAGACTGAACACTATAAGTTTACTAGCCAACCACCCTGGTGCTCGAACAATTGAATGTCATTGTACAATAGTTTTAAAGCATTCTCATTGATGGTGAAAATCAAATCAAATCAATCATCTGATTGATGGATAAGTAGAATCAGATTGATGTAACTGGACATTGTGTAATGCAGAACTCGGCTATGAACAACCATTCCCTATTGGTTGTCATTATGTTAATGGCAAAAGCATTCCATGTTAATGTCGTTGTTTGTAATGAGTTGATACTTGCCCACACTTTGGTGACCAAAAGGAATATAAGCTGAATTTATTATTGTGTTTTAAAATAATTATATTTTCCCTGAAATCCTACTTTTTATATCTTCATATTTTATGAGTGGCACTGACATTGCATGAGCAGTGGTGGCCAAGTGGTGACGGTCGCGACTTACGAGTTGTAGGTCGTAGGTTCGAACCCAGACAGGCGCTTCACTTTGTGTAAATTATATCATCACCACTGCTCTCAAAACGGTGAAGGAAAACATCGTGGGGAAACCGGCATGTCCTAGAACCAAAAATTCGAAGACGTGACATCTCCCGCACTGGGCCCGCGTGGTGGATTACGGCCCACTCCATCTCACAGAGAGGAGGCCCGTGTCCTAACAGTGGGAACATTATTATAGGCTGATTATGTATGTATGTACTGACATTGCAAAGACCTACTCAATTCCAAGGGATTTGAACTAGTTCTTCTCAATGGGTTAACTTGTAAAGAAATCCCATTTAAAATTAGCTTTAAGTAATTAAAAAATCACATACCTACTTTTCCTTTGTATTCCAAACATGACTCCAGGAACTCTTGGTATTGAATTAATTAAACAAATTTTTCAGCATTCAGTGTATTTTGAATTCAATATTATTTGCAATAAATTTTTCATGAAGTATCAGCAATTTTATTTTTATTTATCAATTAATCACTATTTTACCCACCCATTTGTTGCAATCTGTTGTCTGTTAGAAGAGCTACTTACCATACTAAACTCGTGTCGCAGGTGTCACTAACTCTGGCAGAGCCACCATCAGGGATTTTAATTTTGATAACACAAAAAATTTGTCGCTAATTAGAGTCGAAATTTGTCGCCAAATATCAGAATTTGTCGGTCACTGGTTCAAAAGATATAAGGGTTTATAGGTGGCCGATCTGGAGTCTCCGCAGCCACATTTATATCTCAAAAACCAGGGCACCTAGCGAAGATCTGTTTTCTCCCATATTTTGTCGCCGGCTGTCTTTGACATCACCATTGTGTGGTTCGCCCGGAGGACACGGTGGAGATCTGCCCAGATTGAGCAGAGCATCCGTGTCCTCACGGCGGCGATCCCTCGCGTCCGGCCCTAGTCCAGGCCATGGTACGGAGCGAGAGTGTATGGGAGTCCTGCGAAGCAGTAATGCTCGCGAAGGAGGAGGCGGAGCGCGTGAGGGAGAGGCAATCTTTGCGCCCTCACGCCCCTAGCCGCCGCAGGAGCCTTGGGCGTCGGAAATCGATAGCCGATTCCCGGCCACCGTAGGCGCGGGCTTGCGAACGGCGAGCAATGGGCAGCTCGCCGTCCGGTAAGGACCAGGCCCGGGTCGACGGCGCGTTGTGTTCCACGCGCGCCTCAAAGAGATGTCAGCACTAACTGACTGGGTCTGCTAGGGCCGATGATTGCCAGGGTTGCGGGTTCTTCGAAAGGGATACCGTGGCTCCTGGCACAGACAACTGTAGGAACACGGGTGGGATTTAGTCAGCAAGAGTCTGACACTCCCTTCCCCGCCCAGAGCGGGAGGAGTCATTTGATGATTTCCCACCAAAAAAAAAAACCCGCAAAATTCAAATTTTCTTACGTTCTTTGCAATTTGCTGGTCAGTATTAAGTCGTTCATTAATATATGATTCGCGACCGTAACAAATATGTATTTAAAGAATGGCTTCTACTCCATTCACCTATTATACACTGTATTTGTCCAGACAGAAAAAAAACTGCTGCCTGTAACAACATAACGCTTCCACTAATAGTTTTGGAGTAATGAGGGAACAGATGAACATACATACATAGCCTGTTAAAATCATAACCCTCCCTTGGCACAGCTGGGTAAAAATAACAATGATACAGTCTAGTAATTTTTATTATTGGTAAAATGTTTACTCTACAATTCTATAGCTGTACTTATTAACACTAAAATGAAATTTAATTATAATTAATCACACATTAATAAGAAAGATATTTTTTGATTATATCTATTCAAAATCTTTCAATTTAATCTTATGATCATAAAATTAAGGCTTAAGATTTGGAGGCAAATTGCATAACAACTTATGTAAAAAAAGCAGAGGGAGAGTCGAGTATAACACCTGCCGGTCGATTCTGTAAAAATCTCACCGTGAAAACTTAGGTGATGTGAGTTTGTTTTTGCTAGGAATTGACACTATTGACAGCTCACTTCACCTAAGTTTTCACGGTGAGATGGTTACAGAATCGCACTGCTGAACACCATTTCGAAGAGCCAATACAGATGAACAATCTCAACACATTGGTACATAAATATTAGCTGAACTTACCTATTTACATGCCAACTTATGAGAGCCTAGTTAAATTACCAGATCACATAAATGATTAATTACTTACACTTTTTACTTTTTTTTAACCAATACATAAGCCATTCAAAAGATACCATATCAAATAAATTCTATTAACTCTTTAAGTAGTTGACAGAGGTAAAACAGGCTGGTGCCCACACCTCCACACACATATTTTGCAAAATTTGGTGACATAATTATAAAGTTTTATAAATATTTCAACAGTTATTTATACCCATACTTCCAAAAAACTGTATCAATATCTTATTAGAATAATGTAACCTTACATTTTACACTACATCGAATTGAATTGGAGTGATTGTCCACTACCAGTATGTGGCCATTGTTGACATGATAAACCAAACACATCTTGCAACTACAATTTTACAGGATAACTTCACATGAGTACATTACAAATAGTTTTTTTATTAAGAATGCAATATGTTTACTGTAACATTAAAAAGTCTTTTCAGTAACACATGAACTGTATTAAAGTTAGTATCAAGTGCTGGTGCCTGAAGATGTCATGCTGCCATTCTGAACATTTGGTCCTGCTACTGATCTTGTAGCAGACAGGTGAGAAGCTTTCAGACGGTCCAACTCATTCACCCAGGAACGGACATGCTCTAATCGGTGCCACGCCATCTGCAATACTTTCTGTGACGCATAACCAGATCCTTCATGCGGTTGGCCAGTAGATACTTGAGTCAGATAGTTAATCTGATCACTGAGTTTTGATTCCACTTGGCTTAATGTTCTCAGAAATTGTGATGTGTTTGTTTCTGCTTGTTTCTGACCAGACTTTTCTTTACTTAATTCCAGGAGTGCTTGAGCTGAAATGAAGTACTTTTAGATTGTATCATTAAAATGTCTGAATTTAAGGTGAACTCTTTCTGATTTAAAAACAAGTTTATACAAAACGTTGGTACAAGTTGGATGTGAATGATGTGACCTAAGGACATATAACATAATTTTTGCTTGTAGGCCGTCACAGTTTCTTATTCTTGAATAAATAAACGTTGATTCGGTATTCGTGACTTCTATGGAATATTCATAATTTAGGAGAGTGCCGACGAAAGATGAAGAGAACTATTTCTACAGTTCTTACCTGCACATTGGAGACATGTTATAATATCTTTTTCAATATCATCAAGAATTTGTATTCTTTCCATTGGAGCAGTCATTTTCTAATGTTTACGTGGTGTCCGAGCTGATTCAGAAATAAATCAGAATTTATTTATTGGTTTTATATTTTCGATGACAGATTATTGTTGTACGGACGCCAGCAGGTCAACCTACCCGAAACTGTCAGATTTTCCCAATCAACCTTGAACCTTATGATTAAGGAATAAAGTCGAAAATCTATTAAAGAAATCTGACAGATTGTAGTAACTTGATGTGCTGGCGTCTGTACATACATACATACATTTAGTATTTTATCTATGGATTATTGACTGAGTGCCAGTTCCCTCTATATTATTATACTCTTTGGTGGGAGTATATGTGTTCTGTGCTTTGGTGCCAGGAGCCCAGGATTGACAGCACATTTGACACTTATCTACACAGAACACAATTTCGAACTCAGATAAATTAATATTTTCGTAAAAGGCTTATTACATTATCCAATTTTAAGCAATGCTAAAGCCGCGATTACGTTATCCAATTTTAAGGAATGCTAACTAGGAAATCGGCAGATGTAATGGCAGTTAAAACAGATTGGATCCAATTTAGTGGAAATTGGAGGTCCAATCTTTCTACTTCCTAAATTGGATCCAATCTAGGATAGTGTAATCACGGCGCTACGATTTTTTTCAGAAAATTCGAAACGTGCAACCTAGTACGATCCTTCTTCAAGAATGCGACGACGCCGACAATGCGTCTGAATGCGTCGTCTCATCGTCTGTCTCTGTCCGATTTAGAATCCAATTTAGTGTAGTGTAATCACTAGCTCCGATTTCCTAGTTAGATTTCCTAGTGTTCCTAGTTAGCATTGCTTAAAATTGGATAATGTAATCGCGACTTAACTAGGAACACTCTAACTAGGAAGTCGGAGCTAGTCATTACACTACACTAAAGGCTCTTACACACAGGCGCGACGCGACAGTGCGACGCGATTCTGCGATATATATCCACCATACTAAATGTTCATTTTGTATGGTGTCGCGGCGATATCGCGTCGCGCTTGTGTGAAAGGTGTTGCGGCGCGATAATATCGCAGAATCGCCAGGCGACACGTCGCGCGACAAGTCGCGCCTGTGTGTAAGAGCCTTAAATTGGGTTCTAAATCGGACAGAGAGAGACGATGAGATGAGACGACCCATTCAGACGCATTGTCGGCGTCGTCGCATTCGTGAAGAAGGATCGTACACGAAGTATCTCTAAGTAATCTGTGGATCCTACTAGGTTGCACGTTTCGAATTTTCTATCGACGGCGCCGTATTTAACAAAACTACAGAAGAAAATAATAATTTAATGTCGTTTAAAAATATAAAAATAAATAATTTTGGTCGTTATTATTATAAAGACTAGCTGCGCCCCGCGGTTTCACCCGCATAAGTGTCGATCCCGTGGGAATTTCGGGATAAAAAGTAGCCTATATGTTAATCCAGGGTGTCAGCTACAATTAGAGAAAATTTTATAAAAAAAAATTATAATTTTTGTCGTTTTTATTAAAAAGATAAGGCATTTCCCCATACATTTCTATTAATTTATTTAAGACTAGCAGCGCCCCGCGGTTTCACCCGCATAAGTGTCGATCCTGAGGGAATATCGGGGTAAAAACTATCCTATGTCCTTTCCCGGGATGCAATCTATCTCTCTGCCATCGAAATCCGTTCAGTGGTTAAGGCGTAAAAATGTAACATATAGACAGACAGACAGAGTTATTTACTTTCGAATTTATGATATTATAGTATGGATAGTATAATTATATACTCGTAGCACATGGATTTTTTTTTCTGTGGCCAATGCTGTCGTTTCCGATGCAGTCGCCCTGTTGTATGTAGCATTTATATAAAAAAAACTGGCCAAGTGCGAGTCGGACTCGCACACGGAGGGTTCCGTACCACAAGGCAAAAACACCGAAAAAAAAACACGTTTCAAATAAATAAATATTTATTTTATTTTTAGTATTTGATAGCGGCAACAGAAATACATAATTTGTGAAAATTTCAACTGTCTAGCTATCGCGGTTCTTGAGATACAGCCTGGTGACAGACAAACGGACGGACCCCTTACCCATTGGGTACGGAACCCTTTTTTTTTTTTTTTTGCGGATGGGAAATCATCAAATGACCCCTCCCGCTCTGGGTGGAGCGGAAGGGAGTGTCAGACTCTTACTGACTAAAACCCACCCGTGTTCCTTCCTTAGCCCTTTATGTTCCGGGCCAGCGGTAACCCTTTCGGACAACCCTAAAAATACTCTTTGGTAGCATTCGTGCGCGCGGTCTACTCGTCCACCTTGCTCAAAGCGCAGACCAGGGGGGAGACAGTTAGAACAAGCACCACTTCAGTAAAGAAAGAGCCGCCATCTACTTTACTTAACAGAGAAACTATTAGTTTCATAATTATCGATAGATGTCTCTGTAATCCCAACTTTAACGAAAATAAGAAAATCAATTTATCAAGTTCTCTAATTTAATCTAAAGTATTTTTCTAAAGAATAATTTTAATCAAGTTCAACAAAATTATCACATTATTTTATTTCATACATGTCCAGCATTATCAAATAAGGCAACCTTGTCACGGAAATCCAAATTGTGTGACATATTCTGGCTGGCAACATCACACAATATGGTTGCCGCAACTTGCGTCTGCGTTTGTTTGTTTCATAAGTCCATTTTGTGTTTAATTTGTGTTATAACGAAATGGTTAAAACTGTAACTGCCAATTCTATTCAAGTAGTGGGTGAAATTCAAGTTTTCTTATGTTTTTTGCAAATAGAAGCTGTGTTCATATCGTATTCGCTAATAAAAAATGATTAATTTAATGATTGTAATTTAGTAAATGTATCATCATTAGATTCGTAAATCGCATTCTAATCGACATACGACGTAAACATAGCTTTTATTTGCAAAAAAACAAGAAAATTTTAATGATCACATGCAAAGAGTTTAATTTAATTTTATTATAGTAAACAATATAAACCTATACGTAAGATATAGGATATATATATACATCTGTCATAGAGCCTTAGTTCCTGTTAAGATATGTAGATGGCGTTTCGAATCGGAATGCTTTGAAATGGCACAAGAGGGCTCTCTTCTCCCGTATTATTATTATACTCTTTGGCGCAGACGCCGACTAGTCCTACCAATAATAGACTGTATAATCTATGACTAGTCCAAAGAGTATAATAATAATACGGGAGGACTAGTCGTTCTAAATCGTAGCGCCGTGATTACACTATCCTAGATTGGATCCAATTTAGGAAGTAGAGCGATTGGACCTCCAATTTCCACTAAACTGGATCCAATCTGTTCTAACTGCGATTACATCTGCCGATTTCCTATAGGATAATGTAATCGCAGCAGCTGACCTAAAGTTCTATAGTTATGTAGCAACTCCTTAGAGCATTTAACTTAGAGCAACTCTTAAAACTTTAGTCGATTTAACTTACTTCTGGAGTCGAGATTTTTAATCTGTGGAAATCAGTGTTACCAGTGTTTTAACTGCCTAGTTTTCGGGAACGGACAATGCTTAATTTTAGGCGAAATATTTATATACAAAAATAGAAATATTCAAACATGCTTCATTACAGTTTGAGACGAATTGTAAAATAATTTTAACTATATTGCTTCTGCAGGGGTTCGAAAGAGTTAAATTTTTATATTTTAATTTACTGTTTTGTTTTTATTAATCTTTTTAAAGTCCGACTTTTAATTAGCGGCAGTAAAATGATACTTCGTCGGACTGAGTTTAGAGATATTTATGTCAAATAAGTTTCGTTTGTTACACTATTACTACTAGAAAAACCAGATTTGGTTGATGACCGCTAAAAAACAAAAAGACGCCGAATTTCAATCATTTATGTAACACCTATGCTGTCATTTTACTGCAGCTCATTAAAAGTCCGACTATAGTTTTCGAAAATACAGTACTGTATCTCATAAACTAAGTAGAGTGCAACCAGATCGCTGTCAAACAACATCGAAACTATGCCACACACGATGTCATCGATCGATCGGTCGGTACGTCGTAAGAAAGTGGAGACTAGCGAGTGGAAAATTCCGATGGGCACGGATGTGCACTTTACTTCACTAATGTATCTAAACAGTGAGAGTCTGAGAGCAACGCAAAATACTAGTCTTAGGTGACAAATTAAGATAATATTCGGAATCTTCGGATACGACCAGAGATCATTCACCTAGCCCGCTGTTGTGCTGACTTTAAATGAGCATTTGCTTGCTCATTATTTATGTATACATCGAAAACACTTGCTTTTGCTTATTCCCTCGCTTTAGTTCTGGACGGACGAAGGCCTTGGGATGCAATTATTCGTCTTCGCTGAGTCGTCCAAGCGCAGTTTTTTTGCATTTGTCGTTGGCAGGCGCGTTATTTCGTTCTCTTGGAGTGTTCCTCTGTAACAGTAACTTACAATAATGACGTTATTCAAAGTAAAAACCATCAAGCATCAAGGCATCAAGCTACACATGAAATCTAGTCATGAAAAGGATAAGAAGCCCCATAAGGAACCACGGCGGCCGTTGCTAGAGGTTGCACTGTCAACACTTTTCATCACCAAGCGTGCATTTATTCGTATGACGATAATCAATCAATCTGCCTAGCCTTTTCCCAAATAAGTTAGCTTCCAGTCTAACCGGATGCAGCTAAATACCTGTATTTTCCATGGAGCGACTTCTATCGGACTTCCACTATCCAGTTATTGGATAACACGATACCCCTTGATAAGACTAGTTGACTTGAGACTTGTGGGCTTCTGCCTACCTGTAACGATTATCAAAAATCTAGAACGACAGCCGCGACCAACGGCTTAAGGGTTTTCGATATGTAATAGATGGTTACCCATCCACGAACCGACCGCGGCAAGCCACACGGGTCGATCAAAGATTATGCTACCTTCGATCGACCCGTGGGGCTGTTTATATTGTTTAGCCACGAGCCCCTCGCATTACGACACAAATGACATATAAACATTGAGGGCTTTGAATGGCGAAGATGACAGAGTTAGTGCACTCAACGCACTTTCAGCACTACGAATTTTGTCAGTTATACCGTCTAGAGGCTGCCGGTGCGGTGAGTGTTCTGTGTGCGAAGCCCAAACCCCTTCGATCAATAATAGTACTAGATGCCCGATATGCGCTTCAAAAACGGCCCGAAAAATACAAGCACGAATACTTTTGTGCTCTTATTTCAAATTAGTATGGTCCAATCATAGCCAATGTTATGACGTCAAAATGCCTCAGTGCGCGTTCAAAAGTTGTGTAAAAATGGTTGCCTGTAAAGTCGGTTTTACGGGCGAAGATTTTACGTGACAACGTCTTTTTCTCGGTAGAATATTTATTGATATGAATATAATTAAATTGCACAATAGGAACAAGGAATTAAATGAAAATAAGAACGTAACGTTACCGAGCGTTACACTTTTTCATAAGTGACTCCCAGCCGCAACCTAATTTAAAATAAGAACGTAACGTTACCGAGCGTTACACTTTTTCATAAGTGACTCCCAGCCGCAACCTAATTTAAGACGTTGTCACGTCAATAACCACCGTAACACCAAGATTTTGGAAGGAATATCTTTTTTGACGTGACAACGTCTTAAATTAGGTTGCGGCTGGGAGTCACTTATGAAAAAGTGTAACGCTCGGTAACGTTACGTTCTTATTTTAAATTAGGTTGCGGCTGGGAGTCACTTATGAAAAAGTGTAACGCTCGGTAACGTTACGTTCTTATTTTCATTTAATTCCTTGTTCCTATTGTGCAATTTAATTATATTCATATCAATAAATATTCTACCGAGAAAAAGACGTTGTCACGTAAAATCTTCGCCCGTAAAACCGACTTTACAGGCAACCATTTTTTTCGGTAAGTTTTGACGTGACAACGTCTTAAATTAGGTTGCGGCTGGGAGTCACTTATGAAAAAGTGTAACGCTCGGTAACGTTACGTTCTTATTTTAAATTAGGTTGCGGCTGGGAGTCACTTATGAAAAAGTGTAACGCTCGGTAACGTTACGTTCTTATTTTCATTTAATTCCTTGTTCCTATTGTGCAATTTAATTATATTCATATCAATAAATATTCTACCGAGAAAAAGACGTTGTCACGTAAAATCTTCGCCCGTAAAACCGACTTTACAGGCAACCATTTTTTTTTATCATTAAATGTTTTTCATAAAATAGTAACACAATTAAATAGTAAATATAAATCAATTAGCAAAAATATTATGATTGTTTGGCCAATGTTTGCGACAACGCGCCAACTACCGTCAAATGGGGTGAATAGGGATGCAGGGGTGAATCGGGACGAAACTTTAAAAGCGATTTTAACATTGAAATAATATAGTTTGTTGCCAAAAAAGAGTCTAATGTGTTTATTGAATTATAATTAATGATTAAATGTCCTTTTCGGGAACAAACTGTATTATTTCAACGCTAAAATCCATTTTAAAGTTTTGTCCCAATTCACCCCTGCATTCCTATTCACCCCGTTTGGTGGTACTCTAACAAACATTGAAGCATTGAAGTGTAATTCCGAGAACTACGTCTAGTTCCAAATTCGAGTAAGTACGAAATTGTCAACAAAATGTTTTAACCTTATTGCTTAGACGTTAAGTTTCATTTTAGAATAAATATTTTTGTACTTATTATAAAAATGACTTTATTTTCAAGTGACATTTTAAATGTATTACTTCGATGATAGAAGGACTTAAATATTAATCATTTGCAATCGTAATTAAACTTTATGTTAGAGTGTTAAGGTTTATAATAATCTGAAGTTGTTAATATTATTAAACTTTTTTCTATAGTTCGTAGTAAGAAATATAAATGTTTATCTGTGTGCAAACGTGGCCACTTTAGCGACTTATTTTTGTTCCTAATCATTCATCTAGTACTATTATTGATCGAAGCCAAACCCCAAAGGGTCGAAGAATAAAGATTTTTGTGGGTGTTTTGAATTATGGTGATAGCAACCCTAACTGATGACAGCTCATCAAGAGAGTCCTTTTCAATCGGCCATTTTTGTCGCGACTGTCTTCGAACATGGTTAGTATTACTTCTAATCCGAGAATATTTCTTGAATCTCTTTTTCTTGTGGTATTGACTACACTGACTATTATTGATGGTGATGTTGTTTTATTATTCTTCTAAATATTCTCTAATAAACTGTAAATATCTGCTTGTGAAAGCTTGTGTCGTGGTCGGTTAACCTTTTAACATACAAATGATGATCTCCTATCTTTATATTATACGGTTAGAACCTGAGTTCTATGTGAAGATTTTTCTAGGGCGGACTGATGTTTATATCTAAATATCTTGGAAGTGTCCCCTAAATAGGCAGAGTAAGTAACTTGTGAGTTTGTTTTCAGTCGCATAGAAAGTTTTCGGCGCCCCGCCATGGGTCGATGGGATTCTACCCTAAGAAGAGGTCCCGCCGTCATCGAGGAAAGGTGAAGGCATTCCCCAGAGATGACCCTAGCAAGCCTGTGCACCTTACCGCCTTTATTGGTTACAAGGCGGGTATGACCCACGTGGTTCGTGAACCTGACCGTCCTGGATCAAGTAAGTTGTCATTATTCTATGATGTTTTCAATGCCCTCGTGGTCAAAAAGTTTAATTAATTCGTAGGTACTATATGCTTCAATGTGTAACTTATTGTTGTTGTAACTCTCCAGAGATCAACAAGAAGGAGATCGTGGAGGCTGTGACCATCATCGAGACGCCTCCCATGGTGGCCGTCGGCGTGGTTGGTTACATCGAAACACCACATGGTCTCCGCGCTCTGCTCACCGTCTGGGCCGAGCACATGTCCGAGGACTGCCGCCGTCGCTTCTACAAGAACTGGTAAGCATTGTGTTCTGTCCATTTGCAATCTTTGAATGACATTATTTCCTTGTTATGGTCCTATAGTAATTTATAAGTTATGTCAAGTATTTGTATTATTCCATGTTACTAATCACTTCCAATAGCTCTCCTCTTAATAATGAGAGTTTGAAGTCAAATGTGCCTGGTGCATATTGCTACCAATTGGTCTCCGCTCAATGATGAGGCCATTGGGTTTTTCTTACAGCGGGCACTTATGATTTGATCAATTAGGTACAAATGCAAGAAGAAGGCATTCACTAAGTCCAGCAAGAAATGGCAGGATGAGCTTGGACGCAAGTCTATTGAGAAGGACTTCAAGAAAATGATCCGCTACTGCAGTGTAGTAAGGGTTATTGCCCACACTCAGATGAAGCTGCTGAAACAGCGTCAAAAGAAAGCTCACATTATGGAAATCCAACTCAATGGTGGAACCATTGAAGACAAAGTCAAATGGGCAAGGGAACATCTGGAAAAGCCCATTCCTATTGACTCAGTGTTTGCTCAAGATGAGATGATTGACTGCATTGGAGTTACCAAGGGTAAAGGATACAAGGGTACGTAGCTACATTCTATTTTGTTTATTGCATTTAAACATTATACACTTGTGGAACATCTTATCTAACAGTATTTAAAATTTTCAGGTGTGACCTCACGTTGGCACACTAAGAAGCTTCCTCGCAAGACGCATAAGGGTCTGCGCAAGGTTGCTTGTATTGGAGCGTGGCATCCTTCAAGAGTTTCATTCACTGTTGCCCGTGCTGGTCAAAAGGGCTACCACCATCGTACAGAGATGAACAAGAAGATCTACCGTCTAGGACAAGGTCAGTTTCTACTATTATTACTTGTATATTTCTTTTGATATGAAGATTTTTTTTTTCATTTTTTGCCCAGTGGTAAGTGTAATATAATTATTTGTTTTTGCTTACAGGAATCCACACCAAGGATGGCAAGGTCATCAAGAACAATGCTTGTACAGAATACGACTTGTCTGAGAAGTCTATTACCCCCATGGGTGGTTTCCCTCACTATGGTGAAGTCAACAATGACTTTGTGATGATCAAGGGATGTTGCATGGGACCTAAAAAGCGTGTCATTACTCTGAGAAAGGTATCAATATCTTACAATTTAGAACCCCTAGTCAAGGACTTGTCTTCTTTAGAGTTAATTTTAATGATTTTTTTTTATTCTTCCAGTCCCTGCGCACGCACACCAAGAGGGCAGCTCTTGAGAAGATCAACCTCAAGTTCATTGATACATCCTCCAAGTTTGGTCATGGTCGTTTCCAGACGCCGGCTGACAAGGCTGCTTTCATGGGAACACTCAAGAAGGATCGTATCCGTGAAGAGGCTGCAGCTACTACAGCACCTGCAGCTCCTGCCCAGTCCTAAACATCTTTGTGGACTAATAAAAATAAGAGAAATGTTACTATGTATTTTTATTTACCCAACTTGCGGCAGAGGTGGCGACTGACTTAAATTGCTCGGAAGTAACGTAACATTCAAAGTGAACTTAAAATAAAAAATATCACGCCTGAATCCCCTAAGAGTTAGGCAGACGTGTAACTACATTTTACACCCGCACTTCGCCAGTTCCATAATTCGCTCCGGGGATGCTGTGGCGACGTCACCATTGCCCAAGTTCACAAGATACATTTTACGAGGGAGTTTGATACAAGTTCTCGTAAATGTCACTGACTGGCAGAGCCACCATCAGGGATTTTAATTAGTCGCCAAATATCAGAATTTGACGAATTCTGATATTGGGGTTTTTCCCAGTATTTTCATTACTATAATACTTATTATCGCATGAGAAACTCGAACGAGTCGCGCGGATGCCCGCGGCGCCGCTGGAATTCCGGCGAATAGGTGTACGTTACCCCAGCAAGAAAGTGTCTCCTAGAGTTATATGAGTAGAACGTATAGTGCCTTATTTGCTGTAAATGTGCCCCCACATAAAAAATGTGTGCCCCCTGTCGTTTTGGAAAAAACGATTCCTGCTGGGGTAACGTTTTTCTAGCAGGAAAATTCTAAACGAATGATCGGAAAGAGAAAAATTGTGCATGGCCAGAGAGCTTATATGTGTGCCAAAATGTGCCCCCAAAAAAAAATCTGTGCCCCTTCAGGTTTTCGAGATATTGCATTTCCTGCTGGAGTAACGTTATGATGAATCGTATATCTCTAAAACCATTGCATGTGCCCCTGTAGAATAAACATACACGAGTAGCTCTTAATGTGTGCCCCTTTGTGCCCCCAATTAGATTTCAGAAAATATTTATAGTTTTCAAGTTATCGTGGTTTTATGAAAACCCGAAAAAACATCGCAGCGCCTTATTAGCCATTTGCCATATCTTTCGTTCACACATAAATTACTAGATTTATTTTAATGAAATTTTGAATGGAGAAGATAGCTTACCTTGGAATAGTACTTAGGCTACTATTTATAATGTAGTTATTCATGTGTAAGGTCATAGAAACAGCTAGTAGAATATAATCCAATAACAACTTTATTTTATTACTTTCCTACTTCAGTGTACTCAGGCACAACACATGTGAACCGGTTAGTGAGTAAAGTAAAGAAGGTCATCGATATGTATGAATCCGTTGCTTTTTAGTAGTCATTCAAATTTCGTCGGATAACCAGCCGTTGCTTAGATATTTTGGTTTTTTGTTAATATTTACTTAATGCGAAACATTCCAAGCTGAATATTTTCACCATATATTTTTGACTAAAGGCACAAGATTTTGGTTTACACCTACACATCTGGAATTGAGCCGGTTCCTTGTATTTTGCCGTCAAAGTTATGACACCATCGTTTTGACTTTTAGCAAGATTATTCAAAAACGCATGCATGAACAGTTTTGAAACTTTGTATGGTTATTATTAGCGTCAAGAAGGACCGAATACAGTTTTCAGCGAACTTGGGGCCTAAAAAGGCCACTTTTGCAGAATCATAAAAGGAATTCATCAAATCATTATAAATCATAATAGACAGTTAACTGCTATGTTAATCGTATCAAATCCCATTGGTGAAGGATTTTTCAGTTATTTTTTTTTGTCTGTGCTTAAATACCAATCCAAATCCAATCCCAATCTCTTGCAACGAAAAAAAGCAAAATACGTTTATGATTCTGCCAAAGTGGCCTTTTTAGGCCCCCTTATGCCTTGTCTCATTTAGGCGCTGCGATGTTTTTTTCTGGTTTTCATAAAACCGCGATAACTTGAAAACTATAAATATTTTCTGAAATCTAATTGGGGGCACAAAGGGGCACACATTAAGAGCTACTCGTGTATGTTTATTCTACAGGGGCACATGCAATGGTTTTAGAGATATACGATTCATCAAAACGTTACTCCAGCAGGAAATGCAATATCTCGAAAACCTGAAGGGGCACAGATTTTTTTTTTTGGGGGCACATTTTATGTGCGTGTGAACTGAGGGACCATACTGATATTTCGCAAAATAAAAATAGTAGGATTTAGTAGTAGACTAAAAACAATTGTAGAACAAATCTGGGAATTTGTAAACAAATATATTAAAAACTACAGCCCTTAAAGTGCGGTCCCTCAGTCCTCACAGACCATCAGCCAGATCTCGGAAAGTATCTGAAAAATTAAGTTATTATGACTACATACATTTAGTAAAGAACTTTTAAAGATATTTACTGAATACCAGACCACAAAGCATCAAAGATAAAAAAAGATATAACGACTAAACTGAGGTCCCTCAATCCACACAAGAAAGATAAATATCTTAGTGAATATTACCGAATAAAATGAAGAAAATATTTCTTTTTCTACATAAAGTTTTAGTAAAAGACTTAAAACATTTTGTAAAAAAGAAATAGAACAAAAATATCGACGCAATTTGAAGACAGTGAATATTAAAACTGGTCCCTCAATCCTCACCTCTACTGACACATGTGCTTGTCTAACTGCTAGACGAGAGGAATATCAGAGAGTCTAGTTTACTTAAGTTTTAGTAAAAAGTGTCTACTAAATAATAGGTATCTAAAATTTTGTATTTCTTACTTCTTAGCTGAGATAATATTATTTTTTTAATCCTATGAAAACAGATAGAATAGTGTGACCACACAATGAAATGAAATGTAGACAGTACTATTATACTTCACATTTAATATAGCATTAGACGAAACGAAAACAAGGTTGTACGGTTACTTTAATGTTAGATTACATGGCGTATGTGTATTTAATGAAAAAAGTAGATTACAAAATGAACTAATCACATATACTAATACTTTTAATTAAGTAATTTGGATGTAGCTTATTAGAATGTAAGAATATTGGTTGGTCAGTACTTCCAATAATTTTGAGATTTTGATCATCATAACAAAAATAAATCCTCTATAAAAGTTTCTGTAACAGCATAATGCCAACAACACTCGGCTTCGCCTCGTATGATAAACCCACATTCCTGTTTTAATACCCTTTATTATACAACAGTTGAGCGTTTCTTTTATGATGATCAATATTTCAAAATTATTATAAGTACCTAGTGACAAAAGTATTATAAAGTAAGTGATTAGTTAATTTTGTAATCTACTTTTTTATTAAATACGTATACGCCATGTAATCTAACATTAAATTAACCATACAACCTTGTTTTCGTATCGTCTAATGCTATATTAAATGAAGTATAATAGTACTGTCTACATTTTGTTTCATTGTGTGGTCACACTATTCTATCTATTTTCATAGGATTAAAAAAATAATATTATCTCAGATAAGAGGTAAGAAATGCACAATTTTAGATACCTATTATTTAGTAGACACTTTTTACTAAAACTTAAGTCTCTGATATTCCTCTCGTCTAGCAGTTAGACAAGCACATGGTGTCAGTAGAGGTGAGGATTGAGGGACCAGTTTTAATATTCACTATCTTCAAATTGCGTCGATATTTTTGTTCCATTTCTTTTTTACGAAATGTTTTAAGTCTCTTACTAAAACTTTATGTAGAAAAATAAAGATTTTCTTTATTTGATTCGGTAATATTCACTGAAATATTTATCTTTCTTGTGTGGATTGAGGGACCACAGTTTAGTCGTTATATCTTCTTTTATCTTTGATGCTTTGTGGTCTGGTATTCAGTAAATATCTTTACAAATTCTTTACTAAATGTCTGTAGTCATAATAACTTAATTTTTCAGATACTTTCCGAGATCTGGCTGATGGTCTGTGAGGACTGAGGGACCGCACTTTAAGGGCTGTAGTTTTTAATATATTTGTTTACAAATTCCCAGATTTGTTCTACAATTGTTTTTAGTCTACTACTAAATCCTACAATTTTTTTTTGCGAAATAGCAGTTTGGTCCCTCAGTTCACACGCACATCACATTTTGGCACACATATAAGCTCTCTGGCCATGCACAATTTTTCTCTCTCCGATCATTCGTTTAGAATTTTCCTGCTAGAAAAACGTTACCCCAGCAGGAATCGTTTTTTGACGTGACAACGTCTTAAATTAGGTTGCGACTGGGAGTCACTTATGAAAAAGTGTAACGCTCGGTAACGTTACGATGAGTCACCGAACGAGAGAGAGGCCCGCCGAATGCCTTGCGTCTCTCTCCCACTCAACTATGATCGGATGATCGGTCGTTGTCACGTAAAATCTTCGCCCGTAAAACCGACTTTACAGGCAACCATTTTCCGTTTTTTTTCCAAAACGACAGGGGGCACACATTTTTTATGTGGGGGCACATTTACAGCAATTAAGGCACAAATTATACGTTCTACTCATATAACTCTAGGAGACACTTTCTTGCTGGGGTAACGTACACGGCGAATAGCCTTCTCTACCGAGCGGTTGCGATACTAAGTATTATAGTAATGAAAATAAAGTTAAAATTCATATGACACTGAAACTGCACTGCGCTTCGACGCTCTTTTGGTGTGAGTTGAGCCTTATGTGACGGCTAAACAAACCCTTGTTTCAGAATTTTATGTGTCACTGACTGGCAGAGCAGAGCCACCATATTCGTGGCTATATACCTTTAGCGTGATGCATAGTGTACCACAAGTACAAGGTAAAATAAAATGATTTCATTAAGAAACATGATTTTATTGGTGGGGTATCTCAAAGTAATTACATTTTTTTATATACCTTATACATTGTAGTACTATATTACGTTCTTTTCTAATTTCTTGATGTAATAGTTTTTGGAGTAGTGTTGATGGTATTTTCCGTTTAAATTTATTATTTAATCTTTCAGGAATTCTTGGCGGCATTGCTTTCTTTACAGGCTTTTCTTTAGTTTTTGTAACTGCTTCAGGAGCAGTTTCATGTTCTACATTAGTTTTCACAATTTTCACTTCTTGTGGACCTTCATCTTCACTTTCATTGTTTTCTATTTTAGGTTTATCGTCCACTGGAGTGTCTTTCTTAATGTTATCACTTCTTTGAGGTTGATCTGGTTTTTTATTTTTTGTTTCTGATAATTTATTGAGTACTTCATTTTCTTTTCCCTCTGTTTCTTCATCTGATGTTCCATAATCACACATTAGAGATGTTAAGGCTCCGCAAAGCACTGGCTTTTGTGCATCTGTTATTTCTTTAGGATTTACTAGTGATTCTTCATCATCCTCAAATAAATTGTTACTACATTCTAATGGTTCAGCAGTATCTTCTGCATTTTGATCCATCTCTATATTGACTATACCAGTAAATGGTTTCAATTTATTCTTTTCAGCAGTAGTAGGTGCATTAGGTATAATTCTTGGTATTTTCTTAGCTGATTGGCCATTTGTTGAAACTGAAGAATTGCTTTTGAAGTTCTGTCGGGTCATCCTCTGATTCTGCATCCTTTTATCAAAACTATGTTTTCTCTTTAAATTGGGTCCTTGAGCTGTGAATGAGAAATTTAAAAGATACAAATTCTATTGAATGTATCAAATGGTATCATGCATTTAAAAAAAAAATTATTACACTACCTATTGATCCATGTTTCTCATTCCTATAATCACGCTTCAAGGCCATTTTTTCACCCCTTTCAATTTTTTCCTTACTTTCAGCAGCTTTCTTCTCAATGTTAGATTTGGTGGGGTATTTCTTTTTCCTTTCATCTCGCCATTTCTGTATGTCTTCAGGATTCTTTATGTTTGCAATTTTTTTATACAAGCCAGTTGAGTGCTGCATTTGAATGTGCTTTGTAATTACTTTTGGATGTGCAATAAACTGACAACCATCTATGTTACATTTCTGAAACAATAAGAAAATGTAAGTTTTTTTATACTTACTGTAATAATTGCTGTGACCTCACAAGCTCCGCTAATGAGACACAATTGGTTTTCTATTGTATTGTATTACATAGGGTACACATGGAGCTTGACGGGTTAATGACCATTTTATGTACCTACAAGAACTACTTTGTTTATAAAGAAATGCTAAGGATAGTTTCAATTTACAAGTTCAAAGACTTGCTTGCAAATGTTGAATGTTCAATAAACCTCAAGTATTGGAAAAAGAAGATACAGTCATGTCTACAGCACAAGTCGCAAAACGTACTTAATAAGCAAACGGCTTTTTACTCAAGCAAAGTAATATTGTTATTTCATTTCATTGATATAGGTTTACCTGGTGTTGTTGCTTATGTTTATGTAGAAGATCTGCTGTAGGGAATCCTCTATCACAGGTCTCACACCAGTGCTCTTCACTATTTTCATTTCTCATAATAGGTGCGCCAAAATGCGGATTGTTCCATAAAAATCCAGGCGGTGGACCTTGGTTTGGTCGCCATTGATGGTTGTTAGGCATTGGGCTACGATAAAAGTTGTTCATCATACGTGGCCGTAGAGGTCTATTCATTTTTGAGTTCAGTAGGTAGTCGTCCTATGCTTAAAAATATTTCGTAGAAAACTTGAAGAACTTGCGTTTTACTTTGTATTAAAACGGATACCTACAGAAAAAGATTAGTGCGATATATTTATCTAAGTAGATTGTTCGATTTGATGCATAATATACATTTGGAAAGAACATCTATGGCACACATGAGTTTCTTAATGTGATTAGATGGAATAGTATTTTATAATTTTTGATAACCTCAACGAGTAACCTAACCTAATTTTAACAAGACAACAACATGTCAAAAATCAATAACAATAAAATACCACAGAGCAGTGTTGCCAACTCGGATTTTGAAAAAGGCGTAGCCGCCACCTTAGAAAATTACGTAGAATTAGTATTTTTTGCGTATGAAAAGTTTGTAGATCTACATACTTTTTTTCTGAGTGAAATGAAGAGGGTAGGGTAGGTAAAACTGAATAAAACGAGTGTTTTGTTATACAATTTATTAATTTTCAGGCAAATTAAATTTATACATAGGTATTTAAATTAAAATGTTTAATTTGTTCCTGCGAACGCTCGCGGTTTTTTTTAAGCCACTTTTCATGAAATGTTTAGGTTATTTTTCTACAAGGCGAGCTGGCGAGACGAAAAGTTTAGTTTACAGAGTCACAGCTCTATGGAATGGGAACTTTGTTCATAAAATGAATGACGAAAGAAAAGAGTTGTGTTGGCGAAGCGAGTGGGCGCAAGTATAAAACGGAACGTTTATTAACTTTTTTTCGCGAATAAAAAGGAAATTATATCCATTCAGCTTATTGAGCAGTGGTCGGAATAGGCTGACTATATTTACCTAAACTTCGGAGAACAGAGACAGAAAGTGGAGACTTTGAGACCTGCTGGCGTCTGTACGGACGCCAGCAGGTCAACCTACCCGAAACTGTCAGATTTTCCCAATCAACCTTGAACCTTATGTTTTAGCAATAAAGTCGAAAATCTATTAAAGAAATCTGACAGATTGTAGTAACTTGATGTGCTGGCGTCTGTACATACGCAGCGACTTGAAAATCTGTGTATAAGTGGGACGGTGGACGTCGGATATTGTAATCGTGATAAAATGCGTCCGTATTACGTAAGTACAAGTACAATACTGCCGAACACATACACCGCGTATCTGATACGAAACGTACGTACCATATACCAATAATATTAAAAGTGTAAAACTGTTTTACACTTACAATATCATTGATACGCGGTCACATACGGTTCGGGGTGTATCAGCTACGGGTACGGCGCGGCCCGCGCGTGGCATGATCGTGTATCATTTTGCGTCCAAACTAGCGACAATAATACTACACGTTGATGCTACGCGACGCGACGGGCTTAAAATGATACAAGTCAGCTTAACGTTGCCGTCGCTGCGTGTGGGGCTAGCATTATACTTACATATAGATAGAATCAGTAGGTTCGACATTGACAACAGCAGTCATGTCATATGTCATGCAACTCATGCATGACTGTCAATGCTGTCATCTCATTATCTGACATCTGTCATCAAGTAGCGGAGTCTTATCAAAGTACTCTGTGAGTAGCGGTTTTGAATTTTTGATTACCAATTCCCATGTTTACAGCATGCGAACTAATGGAAAGTCTGTTTTCAAATAAAGAAAATACTAGCAGATCTTGCCTTAGTCACAGTAAGCTTAAATTCATAACATAAAAACGATGAATAATTCTGCAGCAAATTCAGCAGCGAAGGTAACCAGCGATTTTAAACGTTTTATCATCAGTGGAATATTAATTTAATATTCATTTTCCATTAATCACGACTATTCTGAAACAAATGATTTCAGGTCGGAGAAATATTTACTGAGGCCGGAGCTGCGTTTAATAAGTTAGCAGATTTAGCTATGACATTACATCCAATGGGAGAGCCAACACTTGGGTAAGTTAAAAGCATTATGATAATGCATGGTACAAACTGGTCTACCTGATGCTAATTTGGGAACTAAATCGTCTAGATGTTGGTCTAGCTCTAGATATTTTGGTTGCGCACAGTACTTATATTAAATGGCAGTTAGGATTGTTCAGCACTGGTGAATTAATTTCCTATGATTGTTATTAAAATAAATTTGTATATTAAAAATAAATAAATAAATTTAATAAGTATATAAATAATTATTTATTATACAAATAATAATAAATTTATATATTTAATAATATGTTTAAATCAAAATTCTAGCTTATTATTTATTTATCATTTTTTAAATAAATATATAATGTTCCCACTGCTGGGACACAGGCCTCCTCTCGGTGAGAGGGAGTGGGCCGTAATCCACCACGTGGGCCCAGTGCGGGTTGGCAGATGCTAGTTTCCTCACGATATTTTCCTTCACTGTTTTGAGACCAGTGGTGATGAAATAATTTACACAAAGTAAAGCGCCTATCTTGGTTCGAACCTACGACCTACAACTCGTAAGTCGCAGCCGTTACCACTTGGCCACCACTGCTCTTGGGGGGGGGGGAATTCCATACACAGGTTATATTTCTACTTGTACATTTTTATAGCATCATGCCCAAATGCCTGTCAGCGAGCCTATTGTCATTATCGCTGCACAAATCCAGACTGGGCTGCTGCTGAACAAAACCTAGTAACATTGCCTTTTCATAGTAATCATTGTTTTAGTATGTAAAATGATTAATATGGTTAATCTTACACTATTTCAGCCAGCAGCCCAAAACTCCTGTAAAGAAGAAATTGACAGAAGAAAGGACTTTAGCAAGCAGTATACCAGCCCACACCCAGCATAATATCCACACGGCACCTTTATCTCAACAGGTCTGGTTTTACTGTAGTATGGTACACTATCTTTATATTATTTATTTTTATTTATTTATCCATTTATTTCAGGCACCAAGGCCCATATAAACACATACAATACAATATTATGCACAAACAATATTATGCAATAGGCCACCCCACACATATAGATATACCTAGATAACGCAAGTGTCACGATTTGTATGAAAACCAAGCCATTTTTTTACTACCTACTATGACGTCGCAAGCACTATTTAGTGATGGGAAAATCAAATTGATTCGACACGTGCGGCACCCATCTCGTCGTACTCAGGGGGTATACTCCGAAGTGGTTGATTGTCGTGTCGGCCGAATGTTCGGTCATTTTCTGATTCGAATATTGTTGTCCTACTACGAGTTAAAAAAAAAAAAGGTAAAAAAAGGGTAAGGGTTCTAAAAAGGTTCGGATTGGCACAGTTTGGTCGGGACCTATAGTCAATATAGGAAGTGAAAGGTAGTAGAAAATGACCGAACATTCGACCGATACGGTGGTTAACCGCTTCGGTGTAGACCCCCAGGACTGAGCGCGAAAGTGGCGGCTTATGATTTTTGTACGTAAGCTGGGCATGCGAAATAGTTGCTCTTGCGTTATCTAGGTGTATCTATATCGGTGGGCCACCCTCTATAACCTAGGACTTAACTGACGAAATATGGGTGTTGTATTCCTGCAGGTAGAGTTGTGTAAACCTCTCCCTGCAGGAATACAAGGATGAATTTTGTTTATAACTTTACAGTAGGTCTTTTTGTTCACCCCTACCATTTACCACCCTTAGAAACAAGGTCTTAGAGTACCCCAAAAACAGGGTTCTCTAAGACCTTGTTTCAATAAGACTATGGGGAAATTGTGTTATGTATGTTAATACATAACATCCCCAAATGGTTGGGCAGAATTGTACAGACCTACATTATATTACATGCACATTTCGCCAGTTATGTTTGAGTCCCATGTAATAGGGGGTGAGCCTATTGCTATCAACTACCAAAGACCCCAGGCTCCTACTGAAAATGTTAGTCAAGTTACTGCATATTAGGATAGTGTGTGATAAAAGTAACACATCCAGATTGAATACTTTTATGTACTAAGTAAATCCAGCCATTTTATTTCCAGGTGACACTCAACATGTTAAATGCTCAAGAAACAGAGATGGACACAGATGGACTAGTTGGAGATGTCAAGCTGGAGTTTGAATCAAGCACAGAGGAAGTTACTACTTAGAATAAAACATAAAATTTTTAAATCCTTTATATTATAAAAGATTTCACCTATTTTGTAAACTTTTTAATAATGATTGAGGCATATCTCATTTTCTGAAAGTGAAAGACAATAATATTGTACATATTTTTCATTCAGTTCTAAACACATAAAAAAAATCTTTCTTCTTTAAAATAATATAGATAGTAAAAATATAGGTAAGGTATCAAGGGTGTAACTAAGAATATAAACTTGTAACATAAGAATACATTACTATATAAAATACGTACAGTTCGCGTCAAATAACTTTGCCGCTCTTAAATACAACAAATCACTGCGCAGTAGATAATCCTATAAATAAAACAGCAGTGCGCATGGCTGGCTAGCGAATAGCCTAACTTCAGAGCGGCAAAGTTATTTGATGCGAACTGTTTAAACTTAACTATTTAATTATAGTAGTAGTAACTAGTTATTTAAATAGTTACTAAGGATTAGAAAAATACTGTTTTATGTGCCTACACCAATAAGTATGAATTAAAATGATATTATTGCTCAAGTTATTATTGTTCTCTTAAATATTGTTATGTTTATAGCTGTAATTCTCTGTATGAATGATAAAACTTTCATTCAAACAGATGGGTTCAAAGAATGGAAGCTTTGAACCCTCCTGTTCCAAGAAGAATTTTGAGATTCATGAGTTTTGATGTGAGAGCCTTCTGATAAAGTTTTTTCAATAACAGAGTCTACATTATTTTTTATTTTCAAACAATTGTATAGATCAAAAGAATTTCCAGATTTCTTGACCCTTCTTTGGGCATTTCTATAGCATTTCCATGGTTGTGGCTCAATTATGATTGTTGTAGAGATAGATTTTATAAGCTTTAAAAATTCTAGTAATCCTTCATCTCCATTGTTCAGATGAATCCACATAGTTACTGAAAAACAAAATGTTAAATGAAAAGCTATGTGTTTACAGGAGTCTAAATAATTGTGGATATGAAGTCTGTCATTTAGATCCATAATATTACAAGTAATAAACTTAATATTAGGGTATTCATTGGTTTCGTTGGCCCTTTCTATTAATGTAGAATCAATGTCCACGGCTAACATATGGATATCACAGTTTGGGTAAACAGTTTTTAAGTACACATATATAGCCTTGGACAGTTCTCCTGTGTTGCAACCGACGTCTAGGCACACAAGCTGGTTGTCTACCGGTGCTGGAAACATTTGTGGATGAAGATTGTTAATCCTTTCGCTCACATCGTGGAATGAGTAATAGTTTATAAAGTTTCCAAATTTTACAGCGCCTGGGTCACTGCCGTAAAATTTGAGATCGTTAGGGTCTATTTCACTTTCACCTTTCATTTTATATTATGCAGGACACGAATGAAGTTTTAAAACGTGGTGTTTTCACGGTATTGTAATAGTAGTCGCAAGGAACATATTTACTCTAGCGAGAGTCTATGTTTCACGGTGTTTTGGTTACACAGCTGGCTGCTGGCTGAACTATAATTGACGGTTGTCAAAATAAAACGTCACCAGTCATGTCAATGTTAATGTCAGTACGTTTTGTTTAATCGAGTTTTGATTTCATGTGTATAGTTATGAATTGTTTTGTTTTTTATCCTACTACGGCGAAGTTTAAACGAGAGGTAAACGTGTTTTATAGGTGTATGCAAGCAAGCTGGAGCAAAGACGATACGTGGAGGGAAAGTGTAGTAAACCTCATGTTTGTGGTAACACTTGAACTATTCTATTCTATTTTTCTCTATGGCAATGGTGCCTGTCAACAGGGTTGCCAGACGTACGAGAAATCTCGTAACTTTACGAGATTTAGCAGTCTCCGTACGAGAAACGAGAAAAAAAAAATCTCGTACACTTTTTTACGAGATTTTAACAATGTTGCTAATACGGTTAGAATTTCCATTATGGTCCATCGATTTATGAAATCGTCTTATTATAGATACAGTAAATGGTACATTTTTAGCTGCAGAAAGTGCAAAAGGCCCAGATCGCAAAGGAAATGGTATACATTTCGAACCATTTCAGGAAATGTATTCCAGAATGACAGATGATTTTACCAATACCCCTGCCTGACATTACATATCACTAACAAAGAAAACCTTAATAATAATCATGTACTAGTAGCAAGTACAAAATATATTCCAAAAGTTAATACTTAATTTGTATTATTTTTTACACTTAGATTTTGGTAAAATTATTTAAAAAATATTTTTCATTTGGCAGTCTCAAACATAAGGAATATTCCTACCCCAGGCTAGCTAGTAATAGTACATAGTGTAAATTATGGTATATAGGATTTTTCAAATTTATACTTTTACGAGATTATGTTTTGAAAGTACGAGATATTTGGCAGCCCTGTACGAGAAAAAAAAATCGGCATCTGGCAACCCTGCCTGCCAATGCCAATGTCAAATGTGTTCTGAGAAAACGTGGAGGAGACAGAATAATAAAAATTAAAATTCTACATCAAATACTATTTCCATGGTAAATAGTTGAATTTAATGTGAAACTTGAACTAGGTACATACGAAAACCACTAAATGCTCTGTCAATGACGAATAATTTTGATACCACGAACGATCGGTTGCCTTACAGCTAACCGTCCGCACATGAGTGATAGATAACTGGTCTAACTTAGGCCGCGAAATTCAAATTTTCTTACGTTTTTTGCAATTTGCTGGTCAGTATTATATTATACGTTGATTAAAATATGATTCGCGACCGTAACAAATATGTATTTACAGAATTATAATCATTAGACTCTGTAATACAACTTTTTAAGTTAGTAGGTATAATCCTAAAATGTCAATATTTAATTTTCATGAAATAGTTATTCAGTAGGATTACCGATAAAGCATTGGTTAAATACTATAAGCCTCTAGTCGAAAAACATGACGACCACCGATGTAAAAAACCCGCGAAATATTGAAAAAAAAAAAAGTTTGAGATTTTTTTTTTTAATTTTTTTGTAGGTCGAAATTTTTTTTTCCATAATTCATGTTGGGATACTGCTTGCACGGGGAGTTACACAGGGGGGGTTAAATTTTGGTTATTTTTTGCCTAGGACGCACCGTTTTCGAAATAGGTATTTGAATTTAATTATTTTTTTATTTTATTCAACAATTTATGGAATTTTATTCAAACAGTTGTTTTATATTTTAGTCCGTGCTCAAATGTTGTACCTACTCGCAATCCTGTCGTTAATATTCAAAACAGAAACAGGAAATGAATTCGATAGTTGTTTTACTTTATTAATTTTAGTTGTAATTAAGTAATGTGTTGAAACCCGGGACATTAGTCCCAAAAAAAAATATATTTTGTCGTAGGCGTCTCCACTTTGTCTCTGTTCTTTTTCGAACTTTAGGTATTTTAGCGCACCTTTTTCCGATCACTGCTAATGAGAGATCATAAATGACGCCTCGTAATAAATAATCCCACCAAAAAAATTTCATGTAAAGTAGGTTGCCGAGAAAATAATAACGCTTTCACTGTTAAAAAGTTATCAGATTTAATGTAGAGCCAAGCCCCTATTAACTCTACAAACCTGACATCTTGGTCAAAATGTAATACGGCTCTAATAAAAACCCTAATAAAAAGCAGTAAGTAGGTACCTAATTCTTCAATACTGTCGATTATAAAATATCTTAGTTTTGATTTGGCCGAGATAAACTTTGCTAGTGTTTTTATTCATTCAAGTCGTCCTAAAATTCAAAATAGTTTTTCAAATACGGTCTTCAGGGTTGCTCATGCTCAAATTCACTGTTTTGAATTTCAAAATCCATTGCATTTAGTATTATAAACTAAATCTTAATTTAAGTATGTCCATGATAAATGCTATTATGCATATACTTTCTGAACAAAGAATTTGTCAAGAAATAATTATGAAGAAAGACTTAAATCATATGAAGCCAAATCACTTAATTCGTTCCTAACTCTGACTTAGGTAGGTACTAAGACCATATTATTTTTAGGTACTCGTACCTACTTAGTTCAGATAATATTGAGCTATGTTAGTAGGTATAATTAAAAAATAGAGCCTAAACTGACAAAAAACAAACTTAATAAATACAAATTTATGTTCCCACTGCTGGGACACAGACCGCCTCTCTCTGAGAGGGAGTGGGCCATTATCCACTATGCGGGCCCAGGCACCTTTTCCATTTGTCCCCCATAAAACCTTGTTCGGGTACGAACATCTTAAAAAAAAATTGCCAAAACGGTCCAGCCTTTCTCAAGTGATGCGCGTGCCTACCAAAATATTGTTTTTGTCATTTTAGGCTCTATTTTTTATTTAACACAATTTTACAATGTATCACGAAATATAGCACACATAAATATTGAATATTGAATTAAAATACGGATTTTTTTGTACTTTTTTAATTTTTGCGAATCATAAAATTAATTTGTAATTTTTGAAGCCCATCGGTTTTATAAAAATGTCTGTTCATTTATCACTATAAACTATTGTGCAAATACATTTAATCTGTAAAATTAGACAAAACAACACTATAAAATAGGTATAAGATATTAATTATTGGAGAACCATTCTAATTTGCATCTGTTCTAAAATAGGTACTATAGGGCTGATTTTTCCATCGCCAGCATTTATTCGATTAATAAAATTGACGTTTGACAGTTTTTGTATGAAATAGGTAACTGCCAAAATTTAAAAATTATTCCTCGGGGGTAATAATTCTCGTAATTTCAGGATCGTTCACAGTCATCTCAGTCTCAATCTGTCAAAAATACCTCTAATTTCTCTACATTTTGACAAGTTTTTGACATTTGTTTGTCGCCGAGATGAGACTGCGACTAGATTTTGAACGTTTTAAATTACGAGAATAGGGCTTCAGATGATTGAAAAATCAGCCCTAAAGTGTAATTATCATACCACCTTTTTATATAAAGTAGGTACCATACCTATCTGAGATTAGTAGGTGAAGTGTGAAGTTAGTTTTTAAAGTCTTGCCATGTCTTCTTCTCTGCGGTAAATTTAGAAATTATTAAGGTAGGTATTGGAGATGTCTTACATACCAATATTATGCCTTTATTTAGCCTCGAGATATCTTGAAGATAAAATACATCAATGGTGTTATTCTACTACTAAAGTTTATCTGAAAACTAGATTGGAGTCTTTCTTAATTTATTCTGTAAACCTGTGCTAACTTGGTGGATAGCCTTAAGACATCTTGAGGGTCGATATGGTTTTAACCAAGACAATGGCGCCGATTCCCTTGTTCACAAACTGAACTAAATTTAAGTTCAGTACATCTTTTTCTTTCTATTTCATTAAGAAAAGGACAGAAAATAAATATTAGTTTAGTCCTGTCAAATTAAGATACTCCATAGCAAGTTTAGACGTGATTAAAAACATGGCTACTAAAAATACGTCAATTTACGTTAGGCGCTGTGTAATTTGACAGGACTAAACTAATATTTATTTTCTGTCCTTTTCTTAATGAAATAGAAAGAAAAAGATGCATGAACTTAAATTTAGTTTAGTTTGTGAACAACAGAATCGGCGCCAATGGCCAAGAATTTAGTTAATGTCTCGAAGACATAATCAAATAATACCTTTTTATGAAATGGCAGTGCTACTTGGGTATGTGCCTGCCGTACCTACTCAATAAACCAATTGCCCGTCTGGCGGAGTGTGCTGAAGCGTTATCATTGTGAAGAAAGTAAAAAAATTACGAGAAAAAAAAAGGCAAAACACTATTAAATTATCATGATCTTAAAACCTTAGGTATGTAACTAAGAAAATGCTTCTCTGTAAACGATGTTAGAGAGGTTGCTTGTCCCTCGAAAGAGCTCCTACATAAAGTTACCCGTGTGGAAAGCAACCCATTTACTCTGGTTATATTCGGCACCGGCCGCCCTCGAAAATTACGAAGATGACACCCATGAAGAAAACTTTGGACATGATTTTTGTTTAGACCTTCCTACCAGAAAATAAAAATTAAGGCTCGTACACACATCCGCTTTAGAATTAATACAGTATTTAGGTGTCCATCGTTAAATAAAAAAAATGAGATTGAATCACATTCTATTAACTTTCACTTACCTTCTTTTGAGCTTTGAAAGCAATTTGCTTATCAGTAGAATGTCCCTAATACATTAATCCAGTGTAACATTGAAGAGACATACCAAAACTACGGACTACGTTCGTACGCTACGCACTTGTATGCTATCAAAACTACAGACTACGTTCGTACGCTACGCACTTGTATGCTATCAAAACTACGGACTACGTACGTACTCTACGCACTTGTATGCTATCAAAACTACGGACTCATTTGCTATTTTTGCAAGATTATAAAGTGCATAAGAATACCTACTGATTTAGTTTTTTTACAGACAGTTTCTACATGATATTTCTAGTATACCAACACATCACACAACCACACCACATACCACCACATGTGTGTACCATCACATGGGCGTAAGGTGAAAAAATTATTCACTGTTCATTACTTTTCTGTTAAATACTATAGTTCTTGTAGTAACGAAACGGCCAAGTCTCATATTTTGACTAAGGTGTAGAGTTTGTGAAGTTAGGGCGTGTAGAGTTAGAAGCTTGGCTCAACATGAGATCTGATAACTTTTTGGCAGTGCGAGCCATATGTGGCTTTGGCAACATTTTACATGAAAATGTTTTTGGTGGGTTTATAATTATGAGAAACTGCAAAACTACCATGGAGACTGTTGTAGGTGCCGCTAAACAGATACAATTGCAATGTCCCTACAAGATCTTTTCATCGATAAAGTAAAAAATCTTCTAATTTTGAACTCGAAACTACTCGAATAAAATTGCAATGTAAAATCAACAATAGTAAGAAACAGTTAAACTGACACTGAGTGTAAGTAAAGCTTAGATTTTCTGTTATGAGTTAAGACTAATAATAGTAGATCGAAAAAACTTACTAGAGATAATCCCGTTGATACTGCCGTACCCTGGTACAATAATACCAGCGGAGTATTATTGTCTTTACAATACTGACTATGCCATTTTTCAAAGGTAAGCCGGTAGGAATTGAGTTGTATGGAACCTTCGCCATTGTAGTAGTGCCTACCTAATCGCAATCAAGAACGTAACATTGGAAGTACCGATGAAACAGTTTGTTTTGCCTATTCGTGTCAAATACAAACTGCGTGAACACGCTAGAGCTTTCTTTTGTCTGTAACAACGGAAGTACTGGTCCTTCGAAATTTATATCAATTGCGGATCGTAACTTTGAGGAAATTATAAAGTTTTATAGGCAACAGTTCAGCACTTACCTAATATGTAGGTAGTTCAGTACTTATCGTTCTGTATTGTTCATATTTCCGGCATAGGCGATTTGTCTTAATTAATACTGCATTAATACTTATTTTTCTTAACAAAATAATCGATTGTATTATAACACACCGCACCACACCGAGTTCAAAAAACAATAAGCAATTGGTATAATTAGGTAATTCAATTAGTATAATAAACAATTAAGTAGCCCGTTGAGGCGTGTCGGTGCAATAATGTCCGAAGTACTAAGGCTACTTATTGCATTTGTTAACAAAAAGAGACAACTTGGTGCTTCGGAGTACGGAAATCATGTAATAAAATAAATAATAATAAATCATTTATTTTGGATCAAACACTTGTACACATTTCATAAACCTGCCAAACTGCGTGACAGTTTGTCGGCAGGATTACCGATATAATGGCGATGTGAATCCAAGTGCAGTGTCCTAAATATCTACAATGGCTTGGATTCAGTATATGATTATGATCTCCCTAGAGTTGAAATTCTTTTCGTCGGTTATATAAAAAAAATGCTGGCATTTTGAACGCGAAGGGTACCTATTACACTTTTCAGCTATCTTTTTGTATCGATATCCCTACTGCCACCCTGAAGATAGGGACACTGCACTTAGATTTACATATATGTATGTACATAATGTGGTACTTTCCTACCTACCTAGATGTTGCAAATAACAGCCAGTTTTTCGGCTCGTAAATATAGGTGCAAAATTTCAGCCGCATCCGACTAAGTTAGGTAGGAAAAGTAGTTTCAGAAATGGAAAACATACCCACCGACTTCCTGAGAAAAATGGGATGTGGTAAAATTGTATTGTTCAGCAGTCTTTTACAATGGATAACCTCAGTTTTTTATTGTTCCTGTGTCCTGCCAGGAACTCTTTTCTGGCGCCGCGCCACCTCGAAACAGCCCTCGCGGTACGAGTCCAGGTCATCTCGCGATCACTTTCTAGGCCGATCCAGCGGCGCCGACCATCTTGAGGCACCTCAGTTATGGTTTCTAAATTTTTTGGAATACTCTGCAACCTACCTATATAGAGATAAATGTCCATTAAATCATCAAAATTAGTTAACATAAACGGTGATGGGTCTCGGGATAAATTGCACGATTCAGCAGATAAGTCACAGCCGTGCCTACACTGTACAAACAGTAAAAATATAACTGAGTTCTTCATCTCTGCTCAAGAAAGCGTAAGATAGAGAAGATATACGGTATAGGAGCACTATTAGCATAGCGAGCTGGTCGCTAACCATTGCGGATAACTTTTATGGGTCATAAGTATCTACTATATGATAGGTGTAGGTACAGTCAACAGCAAAAGTAGATGATCAAAGTCAGAAATTCAATACTAATGAACGGAGTTCGCGTCAGAACTGTGTGGCGTCGAAGTGATTCAAAAGTATTCTACGTAGTAAGTATTCTAAGTAGTAGTACTTCGACACCACACAGTTCTGACGCGAACTCCGTTCATTAGTATTGAATTTCTGATTTTGATCATCTACTTTTGCTGTTGACTGTACTATCATTCTTTGGACATGCAACACCTTTCATTAATATGTTTTTGCATATGAGGTCATTCACTTTCAGATTGAATAACTGTTAATTTTATATTATGTGGCTAATATAATATTTATATTATGAAAACTATAAATCACACCTTCGCCGACACGGCTCGGCACCGCTTTTACTTTCCTGTAAATCGTATATAGTCGCGGTTCCTTATAACTGTAGCAACTTCAACGTTAGTTTACAATACCTCAGCGCCTGGGTGCAAGGCCGATACAGTTCAACTGACGCTAGCACTGTGCCACCTTGCACCCTGCGCACGCGTTCATAAAGACTGAAATATTTTCCTCCGGCTCAGATTCAACGGCAACTAATCAACTGAAATCGGTCTCTTGCGAATGAAATGTGGGACTGAATGGTGTTCACAACGCACGCAAGTGCCTCGTAATTACGCTTTTTCACACACGTGAACGTGAAGTAGGTACAGCACTCGTTGCAATTGGTAACAGATATGTGTCTTGCTTTTTACCGTGCATTTTATCGGAGAAATTGGCTTGGAAAATGGTTCTCGATCATTTTCAAGTTCAGTTACATAAGTGCGCGTGCGGAGAATTAGTGCGGAATAGCGGATGTTTGGTGGTGCTCGACGGCCAAGTGGCGCACGGTTATAAGCTCTCACCCGCGGCTCCGCCAGGCAGTCGCTGCTGGACCACCCTCATACACGTTCAGTTATAGTTTTAGTGCTGTGTGTGACAAAAACGAACATGTGTACCGCTTTCCGGATATACGTTGTATCAGTTATCTGTGTGGTCGTCGCCGCGGGCAATGTGCACGGGCCTCGAAGATCCCGTAGGATGGAGGTCGATGATTCGGCACAAAACGAAATTGACAGTGGAAGAGCTGAAGACAGCTCGTGGTGGTGGACAGGCGAGCTCAATGTTTTACAGAAACTTTACGACGATTGCAGTTCGCAAAAGCACATGTCAATGTGTTTGAAGGGCAAGGCCTTAGTGGCACTCACAAGAGCAGTGGAACAGGTGATGCAGTCATGTGTTTAGTGTTCGTTCTACCAAATGTTTTGAGTGATTTCAATAGTGTAATGATGTTTTTGTTTGTGCTGTACAGGAGAGCGTTCAGCTCGCCGATGGGCTGACGTTGGTGAAGCAAGCTGACGCACCCTCCGCGGTTGCGGAGCCACGCTTCTTCCCTGGAATGTCCACAGAAGACAAGCTGGATACCCTGTTGCGCACAAGGTTCGAGCAGTTGATGAGTACACATACAATCTCAATGGATTTGGTCACGGAAGGCAGGGGTAGAGGTAAATATTTTGCATCTTAGCATTAATTGTATATTGTAAGTTCATCTGAGTGTCTCCTAACATGTTTCACATATTATGATTTTAGGTAAGAAGGTTTTACCTTACCTGTTACTCGGTATTTTTACTACCGTAACGATTGTGGGAGGCATGGCCCTCAAGACTCTAGCAGCGATTGCCGGCAAAGCACTCATCGCCAGTAAGGTTGCCCTGACTATTGCTGGTATCATCGCCCTGAAGAAATTGTTCAGTCACGACGGAGCTCCCGCTGAAACTACCTTCCAAGTGCATGCAGATGGACACCATAGGTGAGGAATATAATGCAGGGTTGTTGATGAGGTCAATGTAATTATATGTATACCTTATAAAGAAGGTCTTTAAAATTAGCTTTCCTAGCTTTGCCTCATTTATTAGATGTACAATGGCATTTGGTTTCATTGAAGATTTCATGGGACTGTAAAACAATTTATTAAAAATCCAAAATTATGAGATGTATGTTACATGTTTTTCTTTCTATAGATAGGCTTCTGGCTTTTGCTTCATATTTTAATTCAAAATATTTTAATTCTAGTATTTAATTCGAAGGCGGAACCTGTATGTGGTGAGGCCAGCGAAAGCAGGCGCGGTGGATCCGTACTCCTACGGCGAGCAGACGACGGCGAGCGTATAGCCTTCGTCTCCACGTCGGGAGCCCGGCGCCGCGGGCCCTGCTGGCCCCCCAGCGCCGCTGGTCCCACCAGCCCGCCGGCTCCAGCTCACCACGCCGGCGACTCCACCGCGCCAACACACAAAATAACCTCAAACCAAAGTACCGTCCTCTGCGGACACCCTTCTGAGACCAAACGGTCCTCCATCTCGATTTCAAATCTATGTCAGTAAATTATTTAATGTAATTTATTTATTTGTGACCACAGTTGTATGTTTAATGTTAAATAATTTATTAAAGTGATGTAAGATGTAATAATAAAAAATGTTACACTCAGTTTGGTTTCATTTTACATGCCTACCTAATAATATCTAAATACATATTCAAAGTTCATCTTTATCTAATCATTAGTAACCTGAAAGTCTTATTATGTAAAAATTAAATTGACCTGAAAGATGTATTATTAACCGAATACGAACATTAATACAGTCAACAAGGGATATAAGTATGCAGGATCGTCGGATATAGTTGAAGTTTAGTAAGAAACCGATGGATGTTTTCGAATAAAATTTTATTTTATTTATAGAAAATAAACAGCTAATTTATCAAATTAAATTTCAGTCGACAACCTCTATGGGTTTCTTACTAAACTTCAACTATATCCGACGATCCTGTATACTTATCTCTTTTGTTGACTGTACATAATATTTCGGTCAAACAAGATTTGTTTTACAAAATAATGCATTCTGAAATCTACGGCGTGCTACTAATGTACAAGCTGCATGTTGGATCTAATAAACGATGTTGATATGGTGTGCACAAATTAACATGCATATAAATCACTTTTTTCATACATATATTATGGTGTTCTAATGATTGCTAAAGGCCGCTTTCTTTACACGCTCTAGTGGAGAAGAGTCCGAGAAATGTGTCTAGATTTTCCGTTAATGTGGGTGCTACTGCTACGGCTATGAACGTGGAAAGTAGAAAGTTTTAATCGACTCACTGCACATGCACGAATACTGTTACAGTGCATAGCTATTTTATTATCATCTCTTTATCGAAGCAAGTATTTATTGGGCTTGCGAGCGCTACTTACACGATCGATTAGTTCATTAGAGCCGAATAAATAATGTGTTAATGAATGACGAAGCCGTGTGTGGATGGAGCTAACTAGCTAGATTGTGGAACATTTTACAGGCAGAGGAACAGCGGAGTGTGGTGTAGCGTTTGTTCGGCTGCGGAAGGTCAGCTCGTTGATTAGCCGTGCGCCGGTAAAGGCCGACCACAGCGCACGTTTGTGAGCCCGGACGCTGTTTATAATGCAGATATGTGTTTGCCCAATCGCTGCACGCTACGCTGGCTATATGGCATCGTTAATGCGGCTGGCGTCTCTTTGCATACGCAAATATAGGGCGGGCGGACCAACGCTGATTAAGCGGTGCAGCGGCGGTAGCGCTCGCTTCATTTCTGTATCAGGAATTGTGAGCCTCACTTGATTAGTTTTTAGCTTGTATGTTTATTTGACAAACTGAGCTGGTCGTGCGATAACTTTGATTTGAGCTTACCTGTCATACGTTTTCTTGTATATGGGGATATACAAAAATGCCAATGGTACTTTAAATAGCTTTGGTTTTCTACTAGCTTTATCAAAACAATGGGTCATAGATAAGTTTCAATATGCTATGCACATGCATGATCAATGTAACAACTGTCAGGTGCGCTGATCCTCCGGGGACGTCACTCCGCCAGCAGTCGCCGCCTGAGCTAATTATTACCGGCTTACTTACCTTAGCAGCCGGTTCAGGTGTCGCTGTCCACAACCCAACTGCCCACCCCTCAATACTTGATGACTGTCTACGTCTCGAATTAGGCTAACAATTCAAGCGATGTCTCTATAGATTACTGATTTAGGTGCTAATGCAAATTGTGTGCTAAATGGAAGCTAGCTAATGTACCCATATACATACAAACATACTGGCCTCTCTGTTATGTATAAACAGAATTAATAATTGATTGTTGTAGCTAAAGTTGTAACATTTCGGAGCATTATGACAATCTCGTGAATACCTACTGCATTTTGTCAATGTTCATAGGTTTGTGTAAGTAAATACAGGACGCGAGGCTGCGGGCGTCACTCGTACAGCGAAGTTACTTTACGGGCGAATGGTCAAAGTATTCGACATAAACCTATTTTGTTCTCTTCTTATATTGGATGTGCGCTCCCTTCTTCGCCTTCACCCGCTGCCGCTGTCCACTGCTCTAGGGTTGTCCTGCAATGGAAAATGTTGAATACACGACTTTTCTTAAAAACGGGATTAAAGAATGTGAAAAAATTTGGAACAATCAACAATCTGCTTTTGGGCGTGTACAGTTTATGAATTACAAAAGGAGTGAGGTGTTTTGCTTCAAAGGATACCTACTCATATTTCAAGAATGTTCATTTTTAAGAATTGATAACATACCTAGTAGCTAGTAAGTCTCGTGTTACTTGGTTTTAATTTTTTTTTTTCAAAAAATAAACTTGCTGTTAGTACCTATAGGTACTTACAATATTACTACTACATATTTGATACTCTACTCCCATTTCTGCTCGAAATTTAAAGAGATGAAGAAATCATGCAGAAATATTTTCCAATTTTTACAGAATGGAAATCCGGGTTTTTCACTAAGAGTATCTCGAAATCTGAATATTAGAAATAGCAGCATAAGTTACTATGACCAGCAAAGCTGTGTAGTTGTGACGCGAGGCAGGAATGCAGCACATGTTCCCGTTAACGAGCTGGTCTAATCCGAGCACATTACAGAAGACACTTTCACTCTGTTACGGTTTGCTCGACTCGTGTTACTCCTGATACTATGTGCTGATATCGGCTTACCACTTCGTACACCTTACTTTCGTTAGTTTTCTATCATAGATCGGCACAGAAATGAAATTTTCCTGCGATTGGTTTCTATACAAATTGTGATTGAGTTTCGATTGATGGTGGTTTGATTAGACGTGTGTTGAACAGCCCTGACGGTGGGTGGCCGTTATGTGAGGAAGTTTTGCCGGGAATTATGTTGGTACGTGCCAAAGCCATTATTGCTGCGAGAAAAGTTCATCAATTTCATTTCTGGCCCCATGCACGTACGGAGCGCGATCCGAGCCCGTACCTCATACCTAACTGATATCGATGTTCTTTTTTATTAAGTACATAATGTATTTACTTAGTTTTATGTTCTTAACTGCGAGTTACTTCTATATTAACAATATAGTTCGATATTAGCTTGGTTTTAATAAAACGCGTCACTGAAACTTCTTACGACACAAAATCGTAGTACTTAGAAGTATTTTTCGGGACTGAAAGAAAAATCTATTAAATAATCACGACATGTTGCAAAATATTAAATGATTAGTGAATTGGGACATTCATTATATCGGTTGTACACGATAGGAGAGCGAAATTTATGTGTTGTGTGGAAAATCTACCGAAGTGAAAGTAAGTGGTCGCGCACGCGTCCAATTGTTAATGGAATTATTGAAATCTAAGTGCATTTGAAATTGCTCAGTAAACTGTAACTTTCTAATTTTCCAGCAAATATGAGTTTATTGATGTGCAGATTGGCATAGTAATAAGATTATAAGCAACTTAAAACGTATTAATTCACTAATTAATTATATTACACACATAATTATTTATAGTACGGTACGCATTCGTGCCAATAAATTGTGTAATTAAAATAATTCAACTGGTATTTGATCAGAATACTAAAACTTGGTATGACGTTTGATAATAGATAATATAATTATTTTTTTATAGCCTATGTCCTAGTGCACGATTAGGAATATTTCAAAAAGACGAAAGTCTATAAATAGAATAAAGCAGGTACAAGTACTTCTGTTTGGAGGTGAGGTCCAATCTTGAACTATTTGAACGGAAAAATAACACAAATAAAAGGAAAATTACACATCTAGATTTTGAAATGCCCGTTCCAAAGCTAGAACTTTTTCGGCGGAGCTGCGTTTACATGGCTCCCCTTATTTACAATGCTTTGCCTAAGTCAATTACTCAATTACCCTTCAATAAGTTTTGTGTTGCGTTGCGGAAGTGGTTACAAGAATGTTTTTATTCGATAGATGAGTTCTTTCAAAGGTGTCCCTGTAAATTCTATACAATAAAGCACAGATATAGATAACTGTTAAGTAGATACATAAATTGACAAAATGTAGTTACGTAATAATGAAAATCTTAAATGTAAAATTGTACTATTGCATGCTAAATATTGGCCAAATGTGTGTTAATATTTTTTTTATAAGAACTTAATGTACCTACCATATTTGATGCAATAAATGAATTGAATTGGAAGTTAATTAAGTCCAAGTTACGAGCACTGTCATACATTAGTGATGCAGTGATCGATGCTAGTAAGACTAGTTCTATTCCACGTGGATGTAAGTAGTAGCCGTAACGGGTCGCAGAATATGCTGCTATTAAGTGTTATTTTCTGCGTACGTGCGCCTGCACATGTATAATTCTGAAAGTAATCAGTGCAGTGGGTCCACCATGCAGTAAACTGGGTTTGTGCTTCCTCAGACCCGGATAAAAACGCATGTTTATACTTTTATAGATTTACGTCACGGTAGTGCATCTTGGCCTAAATTAAAGAAATTGATTATCGATTGATTTTAAAGTGGATCATTTGTAAATCCATAAAATATCTTTTCCAAAGAATTTATTTATTTTCTTAAAATTAGTGAATAAAAGTTATATAGTTGCCTTACGTACGGGTAAGGCAACTATAAAACTTTTATTCACTTGTTTGTCTGTGGTAGGTACCACAGACAAACTAATCGTTGAAACCAGACTCTCAATGACTGAACTGTAGTTTGATTATTCCTAAAACTGTAACCTGTAGCGCAGCAGTGGCCGTTCGTTTCTGTGTACCTAGTTTAAAATATCAAAATGATGGGAGCGCGGTTGGTAGACGACCCCAATTAGCTGCGGCTGGGGTGGTCAGGTGGTCATCGACGGTCGCGAGTGCAGGGACGACAAGACCTCCCGGGGAGACAACTAACAGACCTTGACTGCGTCGGGGACAGTCGCCGAGGCTTTCTACCTCCTGCATTACGGGCTACAATGGTCCGACGTGGTGGCAGCGTCGGGTTGCCGGCCCGCCACCCCAGGCCCACCACTGCCGCCGTCATTATGTGTCATTAGTTTTGCGACACTGACCAAATGACTGGTCTGCGATATCGGATGACTCATTCCGTTCGTGATTAGTCTATTTAGTTTTATAAATGTCTGTAGAAAGGTAATTTCCAGTTCTAGTTACGGTTTACCTGTTGTGTTTAATGCTTTGGTTTAATCTATTATAGTTAAAAGCGTAAAATAAGTATGACTTTTTCACAAGACTGGTCAGCAAAAAATTCTAGGTACTCCGTTTGTTGGTATCGCAGAAGTTAATTTCCCGATCAATTTTCTCTATTACATGATAGTCAAGATTACAAATTCATTCACCCCATGATTGTCAGTGCATGCTGTGCATGATCAGCGAGTGTTAAATTAGTTTGTAAATATCAGATAAGATAAATCGTAATTAACGACAGCGCTTACTGAGATCGCCTTGCGATCAGACGCCCTAATACCATAAATTAAAATTAGCGGCAATAGCAACAACAGATCGATGTTTTCCATTAACTGCTTTCTTTTGTTATTGGATTTCAAAACCATAGGGGAATTGTATATACTCATACACTCTAGGAGAAGATAAGACATCTCATTATGTTTTTCCTATTTTTATAGCTATTCTTCAGCTGTTGTGTCTGATTGGATGGCTGAAGAATTTTCTAAACTTTTCAATCTCTTTTCTGAATCTTACAGGAATAACTTCAGTCGGTCTCAAGATAAATACGGAAAGCGAGACAGAACCCATTTGTGTACAGTAATAAGTCTAATCAAAGTAGTTCCTAAAAACAGTAGGTAATTACACGCACGGCTAACGAGAGCGGGCGGTGGGCAGCCGTGAATTTATTCGGAGAGGCTTCCCGGCGCGCAATGTAAAGTGTATATCTGAAGGAAAACGTTTCATTCCCGCCGGAATATAATCGTCCGGTCGTAATTTATATTGTCTGCTGCAGAGGCGAGTCCCGCTGCACATTCATTTATTTTATGTGCCATTTACAATTGTCGGTCGATGGTCAAGGGAGCGAGTGAGGGGCGCGGGGCGGAGGGCGCGGTGCGGGGGGCAGGACGACGGTGCCTTCGCATTATAAAACCGTGCGGTCATCTGCGAACTCGGTAATGGTATTTGTAATAGGAGCGGTCCGCATGAGCTGTGATGACCGCCTCAACACATGGGTCTGATGCTGTATTTATAAGATTAATGTGCTCCGAGTCCGATGCTTGCGGTACGGCTCTTAGGTGAATGAATATGTAACCCACTCGAAAAGATGATTGTAATTGAATTTTTCGAGCGGTGAAAGGTTGGCTGTGGAAATACGTAAGGTGATGTTTCATCAACAAAAAGGTAGGTAGGTATAGAATTCTACACCAAAAGTACCTGAAAACCTTTTCATCAACGTCAGATTATGGTACCTAGTAAGTACCATGTACTTCAGTCCAACTTTTTAATTGAGATTTTATAGCCTTTTATAGTCTTTCTTTTAAAAATGCTAACGAGTGCATTCTATTTATGTGCCACTTAAAACAAAGTCTCCAGGAATTCATAAAACCCAATTACAGTTGAAGCGTCTCCGATAAGAAAGTTCCTAATTTTGTAGAATTCTCCATTCTTCTTTAGTATTTAATTGTCAGTCGTTGCATTTTTCGCATGAAAGCCGAACGAGCAGCGTCGGCGGGTAAGAGGCTGAGTGGCTCTGTATTCTTTTGTTTTTTAATTATAACGCCAGCGTCCGTGGGGTGATGCCCCCCTGCCAAGTTTCTGGTGGAGGTGCTTTCTTGTTAAGCGCGGCGGCGGGCGCTCGCCTCCTACGTGCCTCGGCCATTCATTTCGTAGAAACTTATAACCTGACCCGCGTACTTATGAGCGTCGCCAATAAATATAGCGATGACCGGAGGCGAGGTCCCTGTCGTGCGAGCGCGCGCGGCCGGCGCCGGAGCGGGACGGCGCGCGCCGGAGGTGGCCGTCGCTCGCGGCGAGGCATTGTTAGCTAAATATCTAGGTGGTCAGTTGGGCGGGCGGGGGCTGGGGTGCCTGAAGACGAGGGCGGGGGGAGGGGGGGAGGCGGGCGGCGGACGTGCCGGCCCGGCGCCGGCCGATGTATTGAGCGCGTATTGCAGACGCGGTCACGCGCTGCAATATTGCGTTCGCTCTGCGATATTGCCCCTCGGTAACTCAATTTGATAAATTGTACAAAGTTCGCTTGCTCTGTATTGCCATCAACTAGATCGAAATATTGCCGCGCACATAATGTAACATGCGTGGTATCTAATACTAGTTTAGAAACGTTAGATACATAGGCTTGCAAACTTTTATTGAATTGTATGTTTAGCATTTTAGTTGAAATATTAATTCATAGAATTCATTTAAGTTGTAAAAGGTACAATGTACGTTCATTCTACATAGAATATCATGTACCTTACATTGAAGTTCCTGCCTGTAATTTTTTGTACATAAAAAATAAGCCAGCAGTATACAGGAGGCCGAGAATATCGGGCCGGGCGACACCGGGCGCAAGTTATGTGTGTAGCGTCCACCACAAAATTGTGTCTTTACGAGCACGCGGCACTACAACAAGCTTTTATGTTTTTGTTTCATCTGGTAATTTTTTTGTGCCAGACTTGCACAGAAAAGTTGTAATCGATTAGACGTGAATCTAAAATCTCTTTTATTGAAGACGAAATACTTAATGCGGATGCTGTGATACTTAGCTGGCGTAAGAAAGATTGAAAATATAAGTAGGAAATTTTGTGAGAGCCTGAAATGTACAGTCACGAGCAATAATATTTCAACACTTGGCAACTTTAATTTGCGATTTTTTCATGAAATAACGAATGCTACGTTAAAACACGACACTTTACATAAACCTATGGGTTCGAAAATACTACGTTCCTAATAATATAAAATTTCATTAAAAAATAAAGGAGAAAATCGCCTTTGAATGAAGCCAAGTGTATACATACTTATGCTCGTGACTGTACATACAGCGCCTTTTGGGGTAGCAGTATCCATCTCTACCTATACATACCGACGTTTACTTTAGTTTTTCCTGAGACTTGTAAAGGAGACAAACTATAGGCTCCAAGAAACTATCACTCAGCTATTTCGAGCACATAGCATTACTGAACTAGATACCTAGATTACTGCACATCAGTAGTTCAAAGAAAATCACTCGAAGCTACTTAATGGTGTTGGAAAGTGATGGCTTAACCACCTGTTACCATTCACGAACTGCTACGAACTTTAACCCGCTGCTGCTCCATGTTAAAAAGTGCCACCATAAAGAAGTTTTTGTATTGCAAGACATTCACTTGTGCATGTAAACAGATCAAACTTTAAATTGATTCATGTATCCTTGGGACCCATTTTTTTATGGATCAAAGTATTTTTCTAGCTTTTGACTTAAAAAAAAATACGGTCGTCTATTACAGCTATGTCTATAAAACGAAAAGAGTCTGTTTTCCTTGATGGAACGACAAATTGATTAATTAAGATTTATTACTAGTTTATTTGTTTTTATAGCCTTAAATTAATAGAGTTTAGGGACTATGACGGAAGACCATGATATTGACTTTTAAGACCTAATACAAATTAATATATTTTTGATGTTATTACTCATAGTAACGAAGACAGTACAGTTGGCAGAAAAGGAAAAACAAATGTGTATTGTAGCGGGAAGTGTTCGGCGGGCGTGCGGCCGGAGCGGGCCGGATGCGGGTTGCGTGTGGCCGCGGCTTCAGCTCAGAAAATGATTTATATTGTTTGTGTAGCGGCGGCGCGGGGGGGCGGGGGGACGCTTTCTCAAGCAGATCCAGTCCACTGCAGATATGGGCGAGTATTATTATTGATCCGGCTCGGGCGGTCGGCGGTCGGCATTTCCTACCGCTCATACTCGGCGGGCGGGGGAGTACGCCGCCCGGCATATTTATTGAGGCGCGCGGGACGGCACACGACGTAAAACTTATTATAACGACGCAGACCATCTACTACGGTGCACTAACCTTTAATGAGAGGCGTAGGGCGCCGCGAGGGCGGAGGGGCGAGGGCCGCGGCTCCTCACCCAATCCTAACGCGTTATGATATTATATCAACTCATATCGGCCAATCCCTGCTCGTTATGATATTGTAGGCGGGCAGGGAAGTGCAGCCGACAGTTTTCCGGGTAGGGCGGGCGGTTTTATGATGTACAGTTATGAATATAATGGGGTGCGCATCTGGTTTGTACCTATCAGGTGCGAGGCGCTTTTTATATAGGAACTTATTTATGAGGAAAATACATAACTTTATATCATTTTAAAAAAGATAATTGTTTTCTTGGAGGATGATGATGATTACTTTAATCAAGAAGGTCCAATACCTAAGGTACTTTACATATAATAATAATAAATTCTTTATTACCACAAAGTTCAAGTACATTGCACTGTATACAGATTAAAGATCTTAATTTAGCATTTGGTAGATAAGTACAATAGGTTCAACCCTGTCCCCTAAACTAGGCTAGGTCTGTATCTTAGGGGGCAGTGCCCGGCTCTAGGGTATGCTTCTATAATTCTATTCTATGATTCTATTGTGGCAGACGTGCCAGTGCCATATAAAGTTAGTTCGTACACGTTGCAATTAGGTATTGTTTAAACTAAGGTAGTTTTACTAGTGTTTTTCTAAGTTTGTATGAGCACGCTCGTTCCATTATAGACCTCATCTATCGCTTACCATCAGGCGTGATCGGGGTCAAGAGCGGGCCCATTTAGTAATTAAAAAAAAAAAAGTAGGCAGTACCTAATTACTTAATAAGTTGATATTAAAAAAAAAATACCACACAACTCACACCTACAGACACAGGATGTTTCAGGTATGTGTGTGTCTCAGGTGTTATACACGTTCCTAGATAGAAGAATGTTTATTAAGGCGAAAAGTTTTCTTACTTTTGAATAAAGTCACGAGGAGTCAACAGTACCTCAAATCAAACCAACCATTTATTATCAGGAAAATGTTTGGTTAAAAGATTTTCCGTAAACAAACATTTTTGTATTATTGAAAAGTAACCTCTACAGAGTCAGGGGGTAGGTAGGTATTATACCCAGGGGAACAAAGTTCATATGATTCGATGTTTGTTTTCCTTGAGATCAATTTTACACATTTTCCTGAAATACAAATGGAAAGTGTGGTGTTTCATAACATTTCACTCTTTGATGTTGAATGAAGAGTTAAAAAATAGGTACATAAAATATAAAATGTTTTTAAGGGGGAAGCGCTAACGTAGCCCGCGAAATTAAAATTTTGTTTCGTTTTTTGCAATTTGCTGGTCAGTATTAAGTTGTAAGTACAACTTAATACTGACCAGCAAATTGACCAGCAAACAAAGCAAAGGGGGAAGCGCAAAGGTGGCCCGCTAAATTCAAATTTTCTTACGTTTTTTGTTGTTGTGTAGTTGAACGTTGATTAAAATATGATTCGCGTTGGTAACGAATATGTATTTACAGAATTATAATCACAGACTAAGAAGAGAATTAACCTTTATTACAATCAGTAATACAACTTGTTAAGTTAGTATAATCCCCAAATGTCAAGATTTCATGAAATAGTCATTCTTGGGGATTACTTGGTCTTAGAGAGTTGTGTTGATGACTTCTGTAAATACATTTTGTTACGGCCGCGAATCATATTTTATTCAACGAACAACTTAATACTGACCAGCAAATTGCAAAAAACGTAAAAAAAATTGAATTTCGAGGGCTACCCTGGCGCTTTCGCCTTAATATCAACTTTAATTAAAATAAATAATAAGTAATGATTTGTGTAATCCACAATAAGTCAATCAAGATAGCTTCTTCTAAGGTTACCCAGACTACGTTTACATTCGACTTCAGGCCTTTATCGGCACTGCACTGATTGGATTTCTTGTTTACTGATAATAATACTTCGAGTTTCATAATACTAAAATAAAGCTGAGTGTACACAACGAGACAGCCCCGCAGCGCTGGTCGTCAGCCTCAGTCTTATGATGACATTTCAGCGACGCTCTCTATCCAATATCACATTCTCCATTTCTACTGTGAGCGGAGGAACGTTTGATTTTATTTTCGTCGATTTTGCAGAATCGTGACCTGAAACTTAGATAAGGATTTGTTGCGCAACTTTCATCTGCGACTTTGTCGAGCCTAGCGATAATTCTGATTTAATACCGTTCAACCTTCTTACTACAAACTTAGTCGAGGAGTCTGGCTCAGAATTTTCCCTTTTACTGTTTACTCCCGAATTAAAGAACAGTTTCACAACAGATAACAAATCTAGTTTTCTATAAAATCATACTGTTTATAATAAACTGAGTCTTACTTCCTAATTGTTTAGAATTCGTTGTAATAAAAGCGTATTGAATTAAACAGCGTCCTTGTTCAGCAAATGAGTTGATAATAAAACGATAATAAACAAGCGCCTTTGTAACAAACTATAACAGATCGGTAATTGCTTCCACGATACCTCCTCGCGTTATTACGCCTTTTACGACGCCGTATGGGGTGAATAAAACATTTTTACGAGCGGCCATGGCTGCTATAATACATACACGCACACACATGGCTAGGTACCTACATACAGGTAATAAAGTATAAACTCAATATACACATTTGTAGCGCCGATATAAGACTTCATTATAATAAGGCAGTGGTTGGTACTCGAAAGTAAGTATTGTGAACTCATTCTTCAGTTGGGGTGTTTATATTTTGTGTGCCAGAGTTCTGGAAAACTGTAATTTTATAGAATAAAATAGAATTCTCTTAATAAACAGAATACCATTTTATTAATATATATATACAGGGTGATTGGAAGATGGGTGCAAAGCTTTAAGGCGAAGATAGTACAGACAATTTAGAACCATTTAAGCCATGGTTGTCTTAGACGAAGTCTTACTACTTTTTTTTTACCAATTTATTAAGATTTTTTTCAAAAATTCCTAAACTTTTAACTAAACTATTTATTTATGGCCAAATTGAATGATAAACGAATTCATTTTTATTGTATTTAATTAAAGTAATGTATAAGCAATCTAGCAAAACATGTTTTAGGCCTCTGTGTCGTTAGACATTTTTTTTTACAGATATTTAAAGTTCATAACAAATTTTAAAATTCATAAATACTTTTTGTATACCTTATTTTAAAAATAACGGAGCGTGCTTTTTTTGTTCAAACCTTTTTGAAAACATGCTTGATAATCGCTCTTTCTTTTGAGGTAACATTTACGCAGATATCTTACAAATTATTGAAATTAGAACCTAAAAACCAATTTAAGGGAGAAATTTTAAATTTTAGGCAGTCTAAATAAAACAACATTTGAATTAAATTTATTTATGTTTCATGGTCAAAATGTTGTCCGTGATTCCTAATACAAGCACGGCTCCGTCTTCTCACTTCTGTTGTTGTTATTTTCAACATCATATCTCCAGCTTCATTGTTTCAAACTCTGAATTCATTCTCTCTGTCAGTTCTTCTCTCGTGTTTATTTCAACATTCGTATACACCAGCTCCTTGGCCCGGCCCCACACGAAAAAAAAAAGTGTTCCCCATGTGTTGTGTGGGTTATGAAAGTTTGTAATGCCCTCCCTAGAAAATTTGCTTTCATCCGTCAACAAGATTGATTTCAAATTCAAATTTTCTAGGGAGGGCATTACAAACTTTCATAACCTTCATGAATGGGCCGCCAAAGACAACAATCCACATTTTAAGAAGCAGGTGTCGTTTCAGAGGAAATTCTCTGTCAATGTTTGGGCTGGAGTAATTTGCAGGACGTTGATTGGGCCCCACTTCTTACCGGAGACTTTCAATGGTGAAAATGATTTGCACTTTCTACAAGTGGATTTACCAGAGCTGATAGAGGAAACCGGTGTCCCGATATTCGCAAGAGACAGTACAGTCATCTTTCAGCAAGACGGCTGTCCAACGCATTGGATGTTAAATGTAAGGGAACACTTAAATAATTGTTTTCCTGACAGCTGGATTGGCAGAGATGGACCAATCCCTTGGCCCGCTCGCTCACCAGATCTGACCCTGCTGGACTTTTTCGTGTGGGGCCGGGCCAAGGAGCTAGTGTATACGAATGTGGAAATAAACACGAGAGAAGAACTGATAGAGAGAATGAATTCAGAGTTTGAAACAATGAAGCTGAAGATGATGTTGAAAATAACAACAACAGAAGTGAGAAGACGGAGCCGTGCTTGTATTAGAAATCACGGACAACATTTTGAACATGAAACATAAATAAATTAAATTCAAATGTTGTTTTATTTAGTCTGCCAAAAATTTAAAATTTCTCCCTCAAATTGGTTTTTAGGTCCTAATTTCAATAATTTGTAAGATATCCGCGTAAATGTTACTTCAATAGAAAAAGCGATTATCAAGCATGTTTTCAAAAAGGTTTGAACAAAAAAAGCACGCTCCGTTTTTTTTTAAAATAAGGTTTACAAAAAATATTTATGAATTTTAAAATGTTTTATGAACTTTAATAGTCTGTAAAAAAAATGTCTAACGACACAGAGGCCTAAAACATGTTTTGCTAGATTGCTTATACATTACTTTAATTAAATACAATAAAAATGAATTCGTTTATCATTCAATTTGGCCATAAATAAGTAGTTTAGTTAAAACTTTGGGAATTTTCGAAAAAAATCTTAAGAAATTGGTAAAAAAAAAGTGGTAAGACTTCGTCTAAGACAACCATGGCTTAAATGGTTCTGAATTTCCTGTACTATCTTCGCCTTAAAGCTTTGCACCCATCTTCCAATCACCCTGTATATTATATATAATTTTACTAATACATTTTTTTTTTTTTTTTTTTTAATCACTGGTGTATCTATTATTTATCTATCCATTATGTATTGCAGATATTAATGTAGCTGTCATGTATGTAAAATGTGTTTATTTTAAATACCGATCAAGTACCTATAGACTACAATTTCAATTAATTTAGTCTCCCTTAGTGCTTTTTATCCTAAATTATTTACAAATTAATGCTAGTCCTAGTTTCCTACTAAGGAAACTAGATACGGGCGGTAGAGTTAGTTTGAAAAAGTATTTTGCTACCGGCTGAAAATCATACCAATAATAGTTTTCCCTTAGTGCATAAGAGATCAGAGCGCCCGCTGCTCCTGTAGTGAAAAGTTCAAAGTTAGAGCAAAATTAGAGTCAAAGTCAAGTCAAAGTTGTAAAAAAACATATGAAAAAGTCATTAAATAAATTAATAGTTTAAAAAACACTAGAAAAACACGCTTTTATAAATGCATGTTAAAACAAAAAAACTAATCGTGGTCAAAGTTCATTACAAGACTTTTCTAAGAAATCCAAAACAGCTATGATACGATTTTCCATCATGAAGTTCCAGTTCATATCTTCCGGCTCCATCATCAGATCAGTTCGACAGTACCATATTATTGTATTGTCATCAGAACTACATACAGCTGCCAATTTTCATTACGCTACGACCCTTGGAAGATGGTTAAATTAGCTACCTTAGATTCCATTACATAGTTAGTTACATACAGGTCGACCTAATAAAAGCGTGTTAAAAGAGCAGTCATCTGCATGGAAGTGGGGAAAATTTACGCGACTGCCGTATATTTCCCCCTCTTCCATGCATCGGAGATTTTTTTTGGTTGAAGAAGATCCCAAAAACCATCCCATAGATTTTTGCGCGATTTACATCTGTCTACGCACCGAATATTGTAACCATAGACATTATTACGTACGGAAAACTAAGAAGTTACTTTTTTTTTTGTTTTCTTTTTACCTCTTTGACATGCTGTAACTTTGGATTTCCCCATGGGTGGGACTGACTCTCACATTCATGATTCTTTAATGTTAACAACTACTAGAAATCATTTGGTATAAAATTTGTCGCAAAAATCGAGCATTACCGCCCCCACTAATAACTGTAACTGTTAGCCTGCATCATCCCACTGCTGGGCAAAGGCCTTTCCCCATGACTTTCAGCTGCTTCTATCCAGGGCTAAACTGGACCACTGTTCCTTTGTTTTCTCCAGCCCGCAGTTGCTAATAGTAAGTGATATAAAATATTAATTGCGGTTAATTGTGGCGTCGGTATCGTGTTACTACCTACTGCAACTTTCTGTAATAGGACAGTTAGTAATTGCGTAATTAGTTAAACAAGTTATTTTAATTCATTTTTTTTTGATTTCGTTAAAAATAACTGCAATAACTTTCAGTAAATGTGTAGGTATTATGTGTAGACTTGTTTTTTGTAATAGTTAAGGAATCCTCTGATTAATTTAGTACCTACTGCTCTCAGTTATTGAAATTGAAAATGAATTCCACTTTTAATGACAATATTCAGCGTCCACCACCGGGTCATGACGTCTACTGCTAACCGCGTCAAGGATCTCTCCATCGATTGATTCCATGAATGGACGTGAGGGAATAACAGTCTGTTACTAGCCCTATAATAAAGGAACTGTTCAAATTATAATAGAAGTCGGAAGCTTGGGATGGGTGCACACTGCACGGAGCATGCACGGGGCACGGCCCACGGGTCGCGAGTGGACACATGGCGCGACTCACTCAAATAGATTGCGTCAAAGCGTAATGTCGTCCCCGAGCGCAAAACAATTATAGACACGAAATGAATAAAGTATCGCGTCCACCTCCACAGCTTGCTCTCGTTTCATCTCCGACGACGTTTTCTTTGTAATTTGCCGTATACGGGTAATGTAACATTTGTTGAACGAAGATACAATATATATTTTTTATTTTTTTACTCTGGGGACACTTTTTCGACCCTCGTCCGAGCGGTCTCTTTGAAAAGTGGACATCGGAACGCGAGGGAAGGAGCCCCCGAGGACACTGGACAGAAAATGCGTTGTAAACATTGCGACTACATTCAATTTCCCGTCATTTTTCAAACTGATAAATAATTCTGTCATCGAACGTTCGGACAGGGGTCGCTATGAAGTGATTGTCGATGGAAGGACGCCGGCGCCGTAAAAAATAGCGGCCGATGAGACTCGGCCTCTGCTTCTCGTATGTGTGCGATAAATTTCTTTTTTATTATCAGATATCGAGGGACTCGGGAATCGAATAAAGCGCTCATATTTAATTCATAGGATACCGGCCATACAACACTACTCCGGACTATTTTATTTAAGATGTTGAAAGATTACGGATTCGGATGCGTGCTTATTCTAAGCAGTACCCTCGACCAACTTCTGATTCGATCAATCATGCATCGGTGGGAGTATGGTGTAATATTCAATATGTATTGAAGAATCATACACATAGGTACTTTGATATCTCACTTTTCAGTTTTCAGACTCTACATACCTACTTAGATTTAAGGTAGGTAATTGACACGAACTTACATACATTTAAAAACATATACTGCTATTCCTTACCATAAACAAAACAGGAAGCGCATCGATAGCAAACTTTAAAAAAATATGTACTTACTTATATCAAACCTTTGTGGAAAAGAAGTTTAGAGCTCGCTGTTTAAATACGTAATAATGTTAAATTTTATAGTCAGAATGTAGCGAATAACAGAACATAACAACATGAAAACGTAATGGAAGGAAATAAATTCAAATTATTTAATTTATCTTGGCGGCACTGCGTCTTGTGTCCGGCAGATGTGTTCAATACATTTAGAGTCCAGGCGAGAACGGGCGGGGGTCACTAGCGGTATTAAATAACTCTCCGACAGCTAAATGAGTAGGGGACGCGAATAACCTCCACGCAGGATTATTCTGAACGTTTTCGATATATTTTCGCATTAAAGTTTATGTGGTGATCGTTAATGTGTTTAATTTTATGTATTCATGATTTTGAAAGTTTAATGATGTGTGCATCTGCTAAGTATCAATATTTTGCAGGTCACCTTCTATTCTAAACGTGAACTAAACTGAAATGGGTTAATAGCTTATGCTTGAGATACCCTGGAGCGACATTTAGTATAGGTAGTAAATAAATACAAGAAGATTACGTTTTAACCCAGAAAAACCATACAGCAAACAGTAAAGACGATAACCAGATGATGTTACTTATTCGTTGTTATGGCAAACAAAGTAGTATAAATCCGGCTCGAAGGACCATTAAGATGTATGGTTAGTGACCATACACCTTGAGTTTTTTATTGGATTGATACACTAATTACTGATAGATTGATATTTATTGATAGAAGTATGATTAAATGATAGACGAGTGCACGCGGTACGAGTGCTATTCGTGTACTACGTTGGCCGGCCGGGCGCAGGTGCTGACATATTGTTATGAAAACTGTGCTGTGCTTGCACTGTACAGACGTCATAATGTTTATATACCATCCAGAATCTTGATGAACACTAGCACACATTCGTGAGAAAGTTTTACTGTTACTGTTTGCTTGTTCCATCCCACTACTGGCCACTAAGACCACTCCCCATGACTCCAGCACTTTCGATCCAGGGCTATAGTGGACCACTAGTTGTTTATTTTTTCCAGGTCGTCCCGCCATCTTATATGGGGTGTGCCGCGACGGCAGTATGTACCTGTCTGAAAATAATAAAGATTACAGTAATGAAAGCATGTTTTTCGACACTATCGCATTTGTCATTATGTGAAGTGGCCCTAGCATAGTCTCGGAACTCAGAATAACCCTCTAGATTTGTTACTGCCCGTCGTGGTAAGGAACAATAAAGAAAATTACGATACCGACCTAACTACACCACCTTTATTAGTACGTCGTTTCTTTATTAAAGTTATTTTTTGTGTACGTACTTGTGCAGTTTAATATATTGTCAAATTTCTGTTTACTAGGTAGGTAGAGATCTGTGTTTTAGATTGAAAATACGCAACGTCCGGCTCTTAAATGTAGGTACACAATCATTTTGTTACTAAACACACACTGTTACTGTAACATATATCATCAAAATTCATATACTATTATTTTTAGTCTTTTTTTATTTTATTTTTTCATTGACTTTTATTGCTAACCGTACGTCAAAGCATAGCGCCATCTGTGGAGCTTTTCTTGAAACATCGACACGTCCTCATTCATCAAAATAATGTTTCAACAACAACAAGGTTATTTAACTCCGTACTTGTACTTATCACATGTCGCAAAAACGTGCCAGTCTTCTGAAAACTTCATACATACATACTTAGCCTATACTGTTCCTACTGCTGGGACACAGGCCTCCTCTCTGTGAGAGGGAATGGGCCGTAATCCACCACGCAGGCCCTGACGCGAGTCTGAATTTTTTATTTCCATGTATTTGTATAATTATCATACTTCGCTCTTTATTTTTTTTTTCTTTATTGTATTTTAGCTAGTGTTATGTCATTCTCTGTAAATTCGTAATCCACAATTCAGGTCGTTCACAAAGAAGGGATGGGACTGATGGGAGACAAAAATAATCCACAACATAATCTACAGTTCGTCTTCAATCTCGGTGGGCAAACAATGTCATTGTTTAGTACACGAACCGAACATTCCCCTCAAAGTCTTGTCGCAAAAGATATCCACCAAACCGATAGATATTCTGTCTAGTAACATTGTTTGTCTGGATAAAATACAACCTGGGGGCCTAAAAAGGCCACTTTGGCAGAATCATAAAAGGATAATAACATTATGAATCATATTAAGGCGAAGACAGTCCGTGTTTTTCTTTTTTTCGCTGCACTACGTAGGTATAATCAAAGAGATTGGGATTGGATTTGGATTGGATTGATTGGTATTTTAGCACCGACAAAAAAAAATAACCAATGGGATTTGATACAGTTAACTGTCCATTATGATTCATAACGTTATCCCTTTATGATTCTGCCAAAGTGGCCTTTTTAGGCCCCCCGAACCTGTATTAATTATTAACAAACACTGTGTTATTTAAATCTCCTGTGTTGTTTACGGCAAATGATGTAGAGATTTCTTCAAAATCCATACAGCGATCGCTACGAACACGCCTGATAGGAACTCAGTTTATATTTTATTCATACATTGTATTGTTGGAATATCAATTGCCTCGCCCGGCGGTAGGTAAAGGGTACATTTCCAATCCGCACGGGATTCACTTAGATTTGAAGGAAAATAGATTTCGATTTCCAAAGCTGCGACAAAGCAATCCGATATATTTTTCAGACAGATATTGCTAGCGATTTCTTTTGAGCTTTGAAATATAAGGGAGCGAATTTAAAAAGATTCCATGTATTTTCTTTTCTATATAAAAATACAAAGTTATAGAGTTGAGGTTGTTACTTGGGGGTAGTAGTTTAGTTTTAGTGGATGTGGAAACTTTTTAAACGGTTTAGTGTGAGTACCGATGCGTTTTGTTTGATGATGGTTTTGAATGATACATTTAAAGAATCTCGTAGATATACCAGTAGATAACTTTGTGATAATTATTAAAAAAATAGTAGATTATGCACCGAGGGGCTAAAGTTGTGTCTTATGTCACGGGCGTCATATTGAATCTCGAGTGCAATGAAGGATTCGGGATTTAACTCACGAGCGAAGCGAGGGAGTTAATACAAGAATCCTGAATGCAGCGAGGGATTCAAGCTAGCCCAAGGCAAAGACACCTTTAGCCCAGAGGAGGATACTCTACTTTTTACACCTACTGTGAGAAAATAATAGCCATAGTACGAAAAACAAAATAGAACTGGTTTCGAAATGGACGTGACGCCTTTCGTACTTTTCCATTTTTGGAAATTGTCGTAGGCTTTTATATAAGTTTCCTTTGACTTTTCCGGCAGTAAATCATTGGAAATATTATTAGCTTCGGTTGTAATGAATTCAGGAGTACAATCACTTTCATCACTCGACATTTTATAATACTTTGTTGATAAATTTAAGGTTTAAATGCGAAATGTTCGCGCCTTTATTGCGTCTACCAATAAGTAGCCAAGACACGATCAATTCGATTTTCAAAAAAAAAGTCTCTTCTACGGTTTTGTCGTGTGTGTCTATTGATATCACTCTCATGGAAGTGGCGTTTATGTAAACTAAGCTTTATACAGGGCTGGTAGAATGGTTTTGGATGATTGGCTGTATGCATTTTGAATTTAGAACGTCATTGGAGACGCTCTTGAAAATAGAGTATTTTTGATAAAATGTGATAAATCGACTGTAGTATAGATAGGTTTTATTATTTATTCACAAAATCCACAGCAATCTTTGCGCAGTTTACTTAAAATAAATTAACTAATGTTACAGCCAATTACTATTACGGTATTACGGCGCGGTACGGTATTTGTTATTATTAATGCCAGTTTTAATGTTATTCCATCCCTTTTAAAAAATGGTTCGTAGTTATCTAATTATTCTTACAATATTATGTCTTCGAAAACATGGCAACGATATGAAGAAGCAGTCGTTATGATTTTGTAGGAAATCGAGAATATCATCCACGCGTAGTAAGGGTATCGAGAATAGCTTTCCTCTTTCTGGCACCAAAGGGTGTTTGTTAGTACTATACTGCCAATTTAGCTGAGCATGTGAGATTCCAAATTCAAATCACATTATTGACCAGCGGGTCATAATGAAATCCAGTACAACATTATTGACCGGCTGTGCCCCCGGCCACTAATGACTCACTTTAGGTTAAGGTTGCTTGACATATAATTTGACATTTTCGAGCAGGTGGTGTGAAAAATTATTTAGTGCTTCATACTTCACGGCATTGCTCTGTCTTTATATTTGTGAAAGGTGTTATTTCTGTCTTTAATGCATAATGAGGACATTAAATTGTTGCAATTCTATAGGTACAGATGTCAAGGGAATAAAAGTTCAAAAAGTCAGACGAATAGAGAAAGGTCACCGTCGTCGTTTAAATACAGCGACGGTTGTTTCCTCTTTTTTAATTTTGGCAGGCAGACAATGCACCAAAGGAAAACAGTCAAGGGGAGAGCTCCAACCCCTTTCCGAAGTGATTAATTTATTATGTTCTTTGTTTCTGTTTTGATTTCGGTAACATGAAACAATAAGACAATGTTAAAGTGGCATGACGTTGATTTGATATGTTTTGATTAAATAATTATGTTAGTTAGACATGTGCCTATAATTAAATTCATATAGGTAGTTATGATTAGGTATCTACGTTTAAAATTCATTTGTCCCGCTGCGAATTTTCTTGAAAAGTAAAAAATAAAGGTTTGCAAATCGTAATAAAACGTTATGCAAATCTAAGTACCTACTATATTTTTTTTAATGCAATACTAATATATCGACATGGGTATGTAATGTATACTGCTAAAAGCTCCGGTATAAGTTATGTATCAAACCCGTAAAAGTATCACTCGTGCAATATAAAAGTTAACGACACAAGAAAACGCGTTTTCCACAACATTAAAGATAACAACAATACGGGGGCGAGCGAGTGTAGAGCCTCCCGCGAGGGTGGCGGGCGGGGGTCGAGAAAAATTCAATATTAATATGAAGGAGGTGCGAGCGAGAGGCACACTTTGTCCCCCTCACGCGGCCAATGGCGAGCGCCGCCGCCGCTGCGATATGATGAATTTATGGATGTAATAAAAGCGAGGTGCGCGATTGGAGGAACGGTCAGGGAGAGCTTATTTTCTTTTTATTTTCATATTTGGAATGTCGGTCTCAAGTCGCTTGCAGTCCGTCGTGCACGTCTGACGTTTCTTTTCTGGGCTCTTGGAGTGGGTATACCCCACCACTTGATGATTTATATTATGTCGACTCATATAATGTGTAATACAGGTTTCATATTTACACAGATACATGAAGGCTTTGTTCTCTTTATTTACTGGGCAACTCTCTATTAATTACTTTTGTTGAATTAGTTGACTACTTACTTTAACTTACGTCAATTAAAATGGAACATTGTGTTAAATCATCTTATCACATTGAATGTTTTGGAGATCTGAAGTTTGTGTGGTAAGGTTGAGGGGCACTCGTTGTACAAAGGCTCGTAACTGGCAGTTGATTGAGGCGTGAACGACGCTCGACCGCCGGTCGGGGTTTCTTTCTTGATTTGCTACTCGAGTGGCCGAAACGACACTTCTATTTGCATGAGCTGATTTTGGGTATTTCGTTTTAAATCAAGGAGATGACGCTAAGACCGAGAATACGTAATGCGACGTCTTTCAGGTGTCTTTGTATTGGGTCGAGTTGTTTGGAAAATAGAAATACTTATTTGTAGTTCGAGATTTTTCTGTGGTTTTTAAAACTACTGAAAGCTATGGGAAACAAATTGTTTTTAGGTTCAGTATTTAAGTGGTACGATTCCATTGATTAGTCAGCTACCTAATAAGTAATTATAGCAGTCGATATAAAACTGTACCTACCTTAATGATTGTAACTGTAAGTACCAATATATTCATAGAGAGATTAATCCATACTACTCGTATATTATTATAAATGCGAAAGTGTCTGTCTGTCTTACCTCTTCACGCTTAAACCGCTCAACCGATTTAGATGAAATTTGGTATACCTAGAGATAGTTTGAATCCCGGGAAAGGACTTAGGATAGTTTTTATCCCGATATTCCCATCGACACTTATGCGGGTGAAACCGCGGGGCGCTGATAGTTGTTTATAAAATGTTGGTCTATCGTCGTTAGTACTATTTACTAAACAATATAGGTAGGCGTGCGGTCGCAGGTCACTGACCTGAGGTCAAGAGGTTTGGTTATCCAGCTTTTCTGTCCCATGTATATGGGGTCCTGACAGACAGGTATTTTTTTTATAAAAAAGAAATAAAAACATGAAAGAAGAAAGATTTTCAACAGATCATTATTACTCATTTAGTTATCGAAAATGCGAAATTCTGTCACTAGACCTGAAAACGATACAATAAAAAAGTAACGTGAACCACTAAGATCATTACAGAGCACCAAATCCAATAGAAATAAACGAAACCTCTCACAAAGCACCTATAGCTCGGTGACTGATCAGTACATTATGTGAAGGGAATTGATACCGTCAATATAATGCGTCGGATTGAAAACCGTTCAAAAGGTAGAGCCGTGACAGCGCCAAAGACAACGCAGACAAAATAAATAGGAGGGTAGGGATCCAGCCAGGCGGAAGTATTGGGGATCTGCCACGCCGAGTTTTGAAGTCCAATTATATCGGAGGCAGGTGGCAGCCTCAGGCATGTTCTGCCGACGGCACTCAACCCTTGCTGAAGAATCACAGCAGACGCGATGCTCTTTGAACGCGTACAATTAGTCAATAGTCACCTGGATTCGGCAGCTTTTGACTGCTTCTGTTCTGCTTCTGCCTTTAATAGTCGGTTAATGTGTGTTAAGGTAAGTAAGTTGAATCACACTTATCTTATAAAGGCAAAAGTTTGTGAGTTTTGTGTGTTTATATGTTTGTTACTTCTTCACGCTCAAACGGCTGGACCAATTTTGATAAAATTGGTCCAGCCGTTTGAGTATGTTGTATGGAGGTAGCTGACACCCTGGATTAACATATAGGCTGCTTTTTATCCCGATATTCCCACGGGATCGACATTTACGCGGGTGAAACCGCAGGGCGCAGCTAGTACATTATAAGCTATAGAGTTTTTAGTTTATGCACAAAGTACTCTCCAAGTGTCCATTTCTCATTCTTTTTCACCTTTTGTATTTTACTTGCCTTGGATTAACCAATTATTTTATTTTAAGTCAGTCTATTATTTTAACGAGATAAGTAGTAAACGACACTGGGTGTAATGTAAATGAACATTCTTGTACACAGTTAGAGGATTATTTACTTTAAAGTAGCATGTACTGTAAACATACGTTTATAATGGCATTCCAACAATAGATGGCATGGATAGCACACAGATACCCACATATTTTACCTATAAAGCGAGCACTTCGCCGTAACAGTGTAGTGGAGTACAAAGCCGAAGTTTTCCCCGCAGCGAGATTCCTTTTTCTTTGTTTGGTGTATTTATTGTAAATCTACTCATAGCAGCCCGCCCGTTAGAAGTATTCCGACATAACTTTTGGCTCGAGCACCTTATGTACCTACCGTTGGTACCGTTCGGTTTTAATGCTTTTATTTTTCCGTTTTTGTTTACACTATTTACGTGTTTCAGAGTCAACTTTTTGTGATGTTTTGTCGGTTTTGGGTAGTGTAGGGCCACCTAATACCTATGTTAATATTTTTTTCGTCAGCCTCCTTAACGTTTACCATAATCAGCCTATAATGTTCCCACTGCTGGGACACAGGCCTCCTCTCGGTGAGAGGGAGTGGGCCGTAATCCACCACGCGGGCCCAGTGCGGATTGGCAGATGTCACATGTCTTCGAATTTTTGGTTCTAGGACATGCGGGTGTCCTCACGATGTTTTCCTTCACCGTTTTGAGAGCAGTGGTGATGAAATAATTTACATAAAGTAAAGCGCCTGTCTGGGTTCGAACCTACGACCTACAACTCGTTAGTCGCGGCCGTTACCACTTGGCTACCACTGCTCTCACCTTAACGTTTAGTTAGACTGATTTATAAAGCTTTATTAAAACTGTCATTTGTCATCTTTAACGATGTCCTTACGTCGGAAATTGTTGAAAAAGTGTAGGTAAAAGAGTAAAGCAACGTGTTCCTAATCAAAATGGAAATGTCACAATATGTGCGTCCAGGTAGGAGAGGATTAGCGACGGCATAGTGAAGTGCAGGCGAGCGCCGCAGCGCAGCCAGTGCCAGTTAATATGATTTGCTCCTGCGCCGCTCCCCGGCGCTCGCACGCTCTTGCTGACATTTTAAGCAACTTAATAAACTAGTGCTCGTACTCGTGCATACTGCTTATTTTCTCTCGACAATGGCACGAATTTTAAAGTCAGTTTACTGCTTTTAGTACGAGTGAGGTGGGATTGTATTTAGTATTTATAATAATAGTTTAGTTACCTACCTAAAATTTATGAATTGTATCCTATCCTACTTCCTACTAATATCTACATATATAAACACGACAGTTTTTGAGGGTGGATGTTTGTTACTCTTTCATGTAAAAACTACTAAACCGATTTGAATGAAATTTGCGCACAGATAGTTTATAACCAGGATGGGACACACACACAACACATAGAACACATGGGATACTTTTTATCCCAATATTTTCACGCGATCGATAATTATGCGGGTGAAACCGCGGGCCGCATCTAGTTACTATTTTTTTTTTATTTGAACTTCGTGCAGAAGATTTCTGTCATGCATAATACTAGCTGCTAATGATGAATCTTTTTTTATACTTTAAATATTGACCGTCGAATGATAAATATACAAACAATTTTGTTGTTTGTTAATTGGAGAAAGTGACATTCTTTCTTGCAACTTAACCGTCTGTGTCACAAGCGATGACAAGCGGTGGCGTTTAAGGGCGGAGAGGCAGCAGAGAACTTCAGCAGACTGAACATACAATTCCATAGCTCTTGACTATAAACGTGTTTTATTTCTTAGGGTTTAAGAAATGCAAAAATAAGTTATCGAACCTACTAATAAAAATCTTAGTGAAAAAGTGATAGTTAGAAATAGTGATCATCAATATATTATAACAAAAGTAAGTTTACAACATTACATAAATGCCCATTAGAGTCCGATGTGGCTACGGGAAGTGCTACAGAAGACGTGTAGTGGGCTGGGGGTGGTGGAGGTCCAGTCTTCAAGATACTTAAGGGGGCGTCGGTCCCTCCCCCCCTCGGCGCCGGACGACTTGCTTATTCTATCAAGCGTGGACGCACACACACAGCTCCTGCACACACACGACGCACACACACAACAGGCATTATACGGCCGGCCACCACTCCACTGTGTCAATACAATACGCTCTCTTCGACTGGACTTAGATTATTTAGAAAGCACTTGTAACGCTCATATAAGAAGCACCGCGGAAGACGTATTCCGCGTCACAATGGCCGGTACGTGTCGGCAAGGGCTGAGACGGGATACGCGGAAAAGATTACGATCCTAAAAAAACAGCACCCACTTGCGAATATACCTAATATTCTTTTCACAATTGACTTAGGGTGTCGGGATAGCTGTTTAGTGTTTCTTGCTCTTATTGTTTGAACGGTTAATCACTTTCCATTTTGGAGTTGTTAAGTCAGTATTGCATGACATAACTAATTGCATCCCTATAATATTGCTAAACAGTAACCCATTTCTTGCTTTGTAGTGAAATGTATTGTGTCAAAAAAGGGCAGGGTGTAAAGCTGATTATTGTTAAATATGTATGCAGATCTGACAGATGCATTAAGCATGACAGGGAAAGCACCGAGTACACATCAATATGTCTAGAGGGGAAAGACCACTAGAGTCATATCAGCGGCTACGAGAGGCGTGAGACTACGCCGCTGGTCGCAGATTATCTGCTACGCGGCTACGACGTAGCGCGCACTGCTACGAGCGTAGCATTAGCCGCCCACCGAAGATTGCCATAATCATTTTTTGAAGCCGGATTATTTCAGAAGCTGAAATTATTATTGACTTTAAATGAAACCCCACAAGCCAATACTATAAAACTACCGTGTAAACTAAATAGTTTTCGATCATTACTTTGGTTTAGTTTAGCTTCATATCACTATACTTGGTACCCTCCAGAATTAACGATCCTTTAAATTAATAAGTGTCAAAGTTTAACGGTGTCGGTGCGAGTGTGTGTGTGGAGTTACGTTACTTCTCGGTGGTGTGACGCGTGTGCGCCCAAGAGACATCGGCTCATGTGTGGGTACTTTCATAAATCTGTTGGGAGATATATGAGAGCGCAATTTCCGGTATCCGGCCATTAGCGCCGAGCTTTTATAAGCTTAAAGCTTAGGTTAAAGATTTTCTGGGTAGTTTAATGCGAATCTTGTAATAGGTACGATAAATTTTGTATAAAGTATGTGATTGCATATTAGGTGTCGATTCGGGAACTTTTAATGTGTGTAACTTGGCCTAATGTCTGTTGGTAGCTCGTGTCTACGTCGCGGCTTCGACATCTTAGATAAATAAATGTGTATTGTTGTGGGTCCAGAAATAAAACGATTGTTTGTATATGTGTTCACTTCGGTTCTTGGAGACAAATGAAAAGTGCTACGAACAAAAAATGAGCGGTGTCCGAATGTGGGCGGAGCGGGTCCGTACGTCTGTGTCCGGAGGGGGCGCGGGTAGGTAGGGGGGAGGGGGTAACGGGAGCACCGACTTATTATTTTTATCGACCGTAAAAAGGTGCCGGACCTTGTGTGGACCCTTCCACGACGACTCCTCTGGAGAGATTCCAATTATTTACGGATATTTTGTTCCAAATCCCGAAAAATACTGTCCAGTAAAAGGGATGTGCTTACTTTATGCTTGAGTAGGGCCTATATGTTTTGAGACCCGTTCGTTGATCTACTTGAAGTTAAATTGGGCACAAACATAAAACATGCGAAGAACTCCACATAAAAATTAAAACATCGTCATAAAATATTCACGAAACGGAATAAAAAATGAATTAAAAAGTCATTGATATTTAATAAAGGTAATGAACAAAATGGTGTCCATTTGTTCCGCTTGTCGAGTGCCAGTGGCATGACAGTGTAATGACAGTGCAGCTGCAGCCCTCAACCTCGGCTGGCCTCGGCCCTGTTACGAACTGTCACGAGCTACTCAATAATGCAACAATGCACACCCATTGTTCTACTAAAACACTCGGCTACATATACACATGCTACCAACTACTATACTATACTACCAACAAGGGCATAGCAGAAAGAAAACTGGAAAAATATGGGGGAGAGCTTTGCCCAGCAGTGGGACAATATAGATATACACGATTACTGATAAATGCTTGCACTGACTGGGCTGATCCACTCAAATCTGTGTGGTACTTTCCTCAAAAGACCATTTCAGACATCAGTCTACATCAGGGGTGGCCGACAGGTCGATCGCGATCGACTGGCCGATTAAGACTCCACTGTCCGTCTGTCCGTCTGTCACCAGGCTGTATCTCATGAACCGTGATAGCTAGACAGTTGAAATTTTCACAGATGATGTATTTCTGTTGCCGCTATAACAACAAATACTAAAAACAGGATAAAATAAATATTTAAGGGGGGCTCCCATACAACAAACCTGTTTTTTTCGGCGTTTTTGCCTTGTGGTACGGATCCTTCGTGTGCGAGTCCGACTCGCACTTGGCCAGTTTTTATAATATGACGTGTAAAAGTGATTCCGATATCCTATGTACAGAATAAACAATTTCATTTCATAGGTTAACGGAAAAATTTGAACAAAATACCAACATGGATCTATACACATTCACTGATTTATTCAACTCCCCAAATATTTCACAGATTACAATCGAGTCTAAAAAATCTTTCTACAATTAAGGCGACAATCTTCATAAATCAATTTCCCCCGAATTGAATGTCAATAAGGGACGGCTGTTAAACGACGCGCCGTAAAATAAAACTTTCCGGAGGGCGGGAAGTTCCAAGCAAAAAGAATATTTACATTAATTCTCTTCATTATGTTTTGAAGAATAATCATGGTACCGCTTCCCGTTCCACTCTCTCGATTGAGTTTTTATTTGAATATTTTTTCTCGTCGCTCCCTGAGTTCGTCTCTGTGTTACAAAAGGAAGTTTTTATTAGCATCTTAATGATTTTACGGCGAGTCCCCGGTTACACCAGCCTTTATGTCGTCAGATTTTCTTAAGTATTTTTTGTCGAGTTTTTTGCATCTTACATTATTAAAGTTTTCATTCCGTCGTTTAATGAAGCTCATTTCTTCTGTTCGCCCGGGCCTTGATTGCCTTTGTTTTGCATAAATGTAAGATTTCTATAGATTTCTTCCTAGCAAATCGAGTCAGTTCGAAAGACTTGGAATTCGTTCTTAGATGGGGCAATTAATTGTTATTTTAACTTCTTTTCTATGCGTTTTAATTGTTTGAAGGTATAAAATGTACTTTAAAGTAATTTAAAGTTCCTTATAATACAACGAGCAAGGAAATTGTCACAATAATCAGTAACGTGTTACATTTTAATGGCTACGAGCGGCTTGAGTATGAGCCGCCTAGCCGCGCCACGCGTGTGTGAGCGGCGCTAGGCGGCAAACGAGGCTCGCTCGCAGATCCGATTTGTCCCGTCCGGCACGGTAATTACATTCATCTCTGCTCCAGACTGATTTATGCTGCGCCTGTGCGCCTTCGCCCTCTCTTCTGTCATTAACTACTTTTCCGGCCAAGTCTTACGCACCACAAAATAATAATTGTCCGGAAAATCGACGGAGGCTGTATGTAATGTTATGAGAGGAAGGCCGCTCGTTTTTCTCGGGTCGCAATCGAGTCCGAGATCTTGCTTTCTTTTTAATTTCCCTGCGGCCTCCTAATGAGGTCCCTGCGGCGGCTCCGCGCCGTTATCTATGATATTCTTGAGGTTGATGCTTATTGTGCGTGTCACTGATGGCTTCCCTTTTTATTATCCTCTCGAACACAATTCAGTGGCCGCCCAAATGAGTTCTTCTCATTTGCTTTGCTCTCTTTATTTCTCTAGGCGGCAGTTTGTCTTGTGTCGCGACTTAACTTCTTTTAATTTTAATGAAATGGCCACCGACGGAGGACTGCCTTGACTTTATTTTTTCATGTTATTTTACTTTGAAACTCTACTGATAACATCTTTTGTATGTAAAAAGTTAAAAACAATTTATGTTTCATCCAATATTTTAGGGAGGGTTAAATAAACGCAAGTAAAGCCAAAGTTATTATAAGAGTAGTCAGTAACAAATCACATGACTCCGCCTCCACTTATCTATTAAAATGAGAGATTATTGTCGGCTCACGCGATACGCTATACAATATTCGGGTGTTATTTTCACTGGATTGTCCAATATTGTCACAATCTCTATAGTAGGGCGATTAGAGACGTGTGACGCGTGGCGCGCACGTGTCGCCGGCTCCTGCGCGCGCGCTGGATCCCGCGCACCCCCCGCCACACCGCACCGCCTCATTATGACCCAATGTTTATACTGTACACGACAAGAGGTGACACCGGGGGGTGTCGTATCAAAAGATAACACCAAATAGTTATTTTTTCTTAAATCTTCAATGTAATCCGAATTGTTTAAAAATTGTTAAAACATAAATTATAAAATAAAATGACAGATGTTTTCCTGTCACCCCAACGCGATTACACCCAACCTCACTGAATTAACAAATGAAATTGCAACTGAAAAATTCGGGTATTAAGGAAATCCCCTTCGAGGAATTCACTTCATTTAAATATCGCATTTTTCTTGAAGATTATACCTTACGACAGCCATAAAAGAAAACAGGAGACCCGCCCCTCGATAATGCGACGAGCTTGAGGAATTTTTATTCCGCTCAAATCTCTCCTGACATAGGTATATTTTTGTGAGATCGCCTGGAGATTTTAATACCCGATTTTATTTAAATTCGTTTAGGCGGTGCGGGTGACTGCGCCCCTAGACATTTATCGCAAGGGCGTGATTGTACTTATAAGCAGACAGTATTCCGGAACAAACAATATAGCTGAACGGAAGTTTTTATGTAATACTCTAAATAATCATCGTCTGCCTAGCCTTTTCCCAACTGTGTTGGGGTCGGCTTCCAGTCTAACCGGATGCAGCTGAATACCAGTATTTTACATGGAGTGACTCCCTATCTGACCTCCACAACCCAGTTACTGGGTACTACGATACCCCTTGGTAAGACTGGTTGTCAGACTTTCGGGCTTCTGACTACCCGTAACGACCCCCCCCGACCCCGATAATATTCTAAATAATGGACATAGAAAAACATAAATTATTTGAAATATTTGAGAAAATCGAATCTCCGTTGAATTAATAGAAAATTTTCTTCTAATCAATAATAAAAAAAGTATATATTACGTGCTAAACTATAGGTTAAAAACTAAAAATGTATGTGGGGTACCTTGAGACAGGGTGATCAGTCACTTAGCGCGACGTGTCATAGCGGCTGCACCGCCCCTCGGTGCAACTGCTCATCATTCTTCATTTGCCCAGCCTCCCGGCACCATCATCCTATTGACCACACATCCCATTATTATTTAATAGATTATCTTACGACTCTACCTAGTAAACTTTCATGAGGGTGCTTTTCTACCAATACAAACTTTGCTTGTATTTTTCAGTGATATGAAGGGTGTCAATCTAAATACAATGACTTGCCAGTCTTCATCTCCAATTTGCTAACAAACACTGGTCAGATCAGTCAGAAAAATTACAGTAATTTTTCCTCCTGTTTTTGCTGCTACCATCTCACTGAATGAAATTCATTTCAGCCAAAATTTTCCTTACCATTTGTTTCCATCGCGTAAGATCTTTTCGTATGAGGCGAGTTCTGTGTTAATATATGTGCCCGGAATACCGTGGCCATATATTACGCCGACCTCTGGCGGACCGGACATAACAATCCTCGATTTGCTATAATATCGGTCGTGCGTCCCTGTCTGTTGCTGGGGCAGGTGGCGCGAGCGAGCAAGCCAGGCGGGGGTGGCGGCCTACGTGCCGCGTATAATAAGCATTTCATGCACGGGGAGCGGGCGCGGGCTCGGGGTTACATACATACCTACTTCCCGTAAGTCGTGTACCTAACCGGACCGTACATTATGAGCTGAGGGTCAGCGAGTCTCGCGCGCCGTCTCTGTCCCGCTCGCCGTAGGAACGCAGCCCAAGCATAATTTCGTGTGATATATCGCACACGCTTGGGTCGTCGTGATGGACCTCTATGAAAATCGTCCTCCGTCCGTGGAAACTACTGGGCATTTAGACGAAAATAAAGGCTCTGTTCAAACAGCTCGCCTTCAATATAGGCAGTGTCGCATAAATAAACTAACCTGGATAGTTACTTTACGTCTGACTGTTTGTATTTATACGAGGACGTAAGGTATCGCCCAAATATATTATATGGTATGTAACGTCGGTAGCGGTCGCTTTAGCGCGGAATTCATCTTCTATCTGTACGATTTATACACGAGGAGGCCGTAAAACGGAACAATAAAAACCCAAAACAGCAATAAATTTCAAGCAATAGACGCAAAGGTTCGAGCGCGCCTTATCAATTCCTTCCACGCATGGGATTCGAATCGCACAATAAACTTATGACGCAAGCTTCTGACTCTTGTTATCTAAAAAAGCATGGGGTTCATGATAACACGAAGAATAGAATGACATTACTGTAAGATTTTGTTAAAAGTAAATAGTTAAATACTTACAAACGCTGTTTACAAGCAATCAACACTTAGTCGACAGTTGTACGAGGGTCGCAGGTAGGTAAAACAAATAGTGGACAAGCCCGCTGCCTCCACAAGGGGAGGGTCATCTTAAAGGACAAGGAAATGCGGCCGGTGTGAACACAGGACATGTTCTTTATGCATTAGTAATGTCAGGTAATTGAAACCGCTTACAACGTTGACTATGCCATAATCTTAAATTTAAATCCTGCCCAAGGATTGAATCTATTTGTGAACTCAGTTAATAATGAGAAGCACGCGGTGGCTATTCGCCTCCGACTGGTCTACACTGAAGGCATAAGGTGGTATTTAATAATAAGAGTAACATTGTGGTGCGCGTACACAGCTATTAATAATTCGTGAGTGCGGTCCGGCGCTCTTACAGTGCCGATTCATTATCGTTACGGTCTCGGCCCGACGGAGATCTACGATATAGCTCCCTGATTGACCCCGCATTAAAAATTACATACAAACAGATAGAGGAAACGGACGCTAATAACGGACCTGTGTACTTTCTTTGTTTCGATTCGTTTCCGAGACCGATCAAAAATTTATAAACGCACGTACCCGATCGATCGAGGTTGCGGCGAGCATTCATAACGTAATTGGCGCAGATTGTACGTAAGAATGGTTCAGGTACTATTTAATGGCCGCTTTGATTCGTTAGGTTAATTTCAGAGGGGCCCGGGAGGGTAAGCTTCGCAGTGGTCGCCGGAGGGTCGAATAAATATGTCCCAAAGAGTTAAGTGGGAGAGAAGTGCGGAGCGGAGACCGCGTCCGACGTTTGCTCTTCCACTCGTGTTGTTGCACCACTTATTACACACAAAGTTCTGTTAAAGTTTTCTCCGACACTCGAGCGCGAGTTTAATTTACTCGATAGTGTAAATAAAGCGGGCGGAGTGGGAAGTTTCGCGGCGAGCCCCTGGCGACGCCGACTCCGGCGACACCCGGCTGCGGTCCGCTGATAATAACGTCCCGCCGCCTGGGACTTCCTTATTAATCGAGAACGACAAATTTTAACGACAAGAATTAATGAATCTCGTTACACGGGTTAATCCCCCGCTCGTAAAGTGTGCGCTCCGAGGCAGTAACATGCGCCGCGCGCGGGCGGCACCTCCCGGCCACCTCGCACTACCTGCACACGTGCTTACCATGGACTTATTAATGGTCATACCATTCATAATTTATATTTTAATAACACATTTAATTCTCTGCTGCCACTTGCTTTGTATCTCAAGCTATTTTAATTTACACTCGTAACTTTTTGCTTTCAAAGCAATTGAAGATTTGTTCAAGATACAATAGTTAAAGACAATTAAAAATTAAAATTGTCATGTGAGGTCGTGTGTCAAGGCGGTAAGATGAAACGAGTGCGAAAGCCAACTTGACTGAGGGAATCCAAGATATATCGTCCAGTTAACGACCATGTGCGAATGGAACTTTATTGTAATTGCCTTTTGTAAGATCGGACAGGGTCATTACGGACCGTCCTCAGAAACCAACCTCCCGTTTGCTTGAAAACTTTTCTTGTAGTAGTTAACTATAGACATTTGGTTGCTAACTTGAGACAGGTTGAGGTTTAAATAAACTTAACGTTCGGAATACATTTTAGAAGCAGATTATTACTAATCCGTCGGAGTCGTTGTCATAAACAAAATACTTAGTAGGGAGCTTTAATTACAATGTTGATATTGAATTCAATCAGTCGTGAGGCGTATGTGTAAAGCGTATTCATCAGCAGGAGAGGTGTGTGCCACATTAGGGGGCCGGGGCGGCCTCAAAGCCAGAAGACTGATTATGTCTATCCGCAATTTCTCTCCGGCCCTATTCTCGCGAGCGAAAACTAGCGAGTTTTCCACCGCGCTATTAAGCGGTCGCTTTTACATTTGTCCTTATAATGGAAAATGTGCTACTAATTAATTTAAAGCGAAACTCATTTATGTCGAAATGCGTGTCTATTAAGCGATGATGGGATGAACGCCTTTCGGGTTAGCTCTTACGTTCCGCCGTGAATCGTTTTATTGTTTCTAGATAAGTGGTTTTGAGCTTTTGTCTTCCTCGCGCAGTGTTAACGCGGAGTAGTGAAAATTGTACGTAGTCCGGTTACAAGCCCTCACCCCATTAAGTAGAGGCGAGCTCATTCTCGGTAAGACTAATCAAATAACAGTCTCCCCATCGGCGCTCGCCCCCGCGCCTCCTCGCGCCCAGCGGTCATCTCTCTTATCGATTGTGGTGGAATTCGTGCACAGAATGTGATATTTCCCAACAATCTATACATATAGTAACACAATACACAACAGGAAATATGTTTCCTTTCGTCTTAAGTTGTCGAATCAAATCAAGAAAACTGTTACAGCGACACACGAGTTTGTTTCACGCATATTCCACCTACACAAACATTCACATTGTTATAAACTGCAATTAATGAGCCGATGTCAGGCGTTTTTAAAGAGTTCGTACATTCTTATCTAATTTGATAAAATGATTGAAAAACCTCTGAATTATAATAACCTACTAGAAAATGTAACAGTGAGCCTTCTTCTAGCAAATTTTCATGGAAACTCTTATTGGTTTGAATAACACTTACAATATTGTTTTGTTGAATTGATCAACAGTAAAAAAAATAAGTCCGATCTATAAGGGTTAGGAGGATATGTCCTAAAAATATAGGAAATGGGAAACTCTCGAGAGAAGAAAACGGTGAAATTTAGAGAAGCCTTGTTTTTTTCAAGTTCAGACACATGCCCAATGTACTCACAGTGTTCTGGTACAAGTGCATCTATGCACATACCTACTTTAATATCTTCAAAAGTGTTAGTACTTACTTATTTTACTAAAATGTTCCTTCTCTGAAATTTGGTAGTTACAATAAAATTAATTATTACAGCTACACGTTGAGTACCCACACGTGAGGCAGTCGGTGAGACAAATGTAAATGATGGTGCGTCGGTGTGGGTGCACGGTTCGGATGCGGCGAGCGCACGGCCCGGCCACCGGCCGGCCGGCCCGGACCGCCGGACCGTTCCGCCATGTAATTCTAATGAGTATTAGTGTCGTCCGTCTGCCTCGTCCTGCCGTCCACTCTCTGGCTACATTCTATAAAGCAACCTCCTATTTCGGCGTTGGTAGGTAATACGATTGTGCATAATACCTAAGTGCGGGTCAAACTGTAGTCGTATTCAAGTACCCATTTATGTAAAGGGTGTAGCAATGCGGATCCCTTTGTAACTAACGTGGCTATGTTATGACAATGTGAAGTTTGTTTAACTGATAGTCATTAAACTTTTTAAGGCTTTCTCTACAATATTAGTTGGTTGGTATTTGATATTTAACACAGCTTGTGTCTGGCCACCTTCGTAACTGTCTCTCAGATCACGAGGACTATTGACAAAATTAGCTCGTCACCATAACGTTGTCATAACTTTTGAAAAATAATAATGAGAAGTTTTCCGAACAATTCTTTGGCAAAGTCACAGAAAAAAAAATTGAGCAGCAATTATTTTTCAAAGAGATAAGAAAGTAGATTAAATTCCGTAGTGTAATCCTTGTAGCAAAGCAGTATAATTGAAATTCAAATATTGGTACAAGTGTGCAACAGAAGCAACTGTGTGAACGTAAAGTACGCGCTTGTAGCGGCACGATGCCGACCGTACGGTGTTTCACTGGACTGTGAAAATGATTTTGATTTGACCCTTTGAAGGGTGCTTCCACCGCAAAATTACATTTCCATACGTGAATTTGCGTATATACCTGACACCCCATAGTACTATGTAGCCATATTGAATTAGGAAATTAATTACATAGTAAAATTCAATAACAAGTGTAGGTATTGGGTTGGGCTTCAGATCTACGCGTTTTACGACAGCTTTCCAAAACTTTATACAGATTTGGAAATGATCTCATTTAATTCAGACGCACCAATCAATGTGAGGTAGATCCATTTTCGCGTAGCTCGAAAAAACAGTCCTCTGTATCAAAAGCGTCAAAACGTAGCGGCTCTTTATCTCCAAATGTGGCATCGTGGAAGATAATTTTATTCTGAGAGTATCTCTCCTTACTGCTGATGTATTCAACAGAATATTCCCATATGTGCGTAATTCTGCGGAATGGCAAAAAAGGTCTGTTTGAGGGGTGAAATATGTAAATTTATTGTCTTGGGCGGCCCCGACGCGGCGCGGCGCGGCGCGGCGCGGTGCCCCCGTCATACGCCGACACGTAGGATAAAGGAAATGTTAATGCGCACCAATTTATGTGCTTTTCTATGATTTCGCTGAATCGGGCGCGTCGTTTTCCCCTTTATAGCTCAGCAGCCGAGCATTTTGTTTATAAATTGAAGTGTTTCCAATATCACTATCAACTCTCTTCAAATGATCGACGTGGGGAGTTAGGTGCTGTATTTTTGTTGAGACATCGAATAAGTTTAATTTGCTGTGAATACTTATTTGGAGATTGGTACTATAATGTAATTAGTTTTTTGATCATTTGAGTTTTACCAGCATTAGGGATATTAATTTATCTATCTGTACCACGGATATCGAATCTGTACAGATAGGCACATCGACTTTGAGTAATGAGACTTCTTTATCAGTTTTGCCACTTTATGCCAATAAATATTATGATGATTTCGATACAAAAGTAATAAATCCCATACACTGGCACGGTCGGTTAACATCGGCGACAAACATCCAATCGACTCCCCTACTGATACGCAGTGACTAATTCACAAAGGCCAAATGCGACATAATACCGGCATAATTCAATGTTTTGCTCACCATATTGTATTTTATTTATGAGTTATGCCCCGATGAGTATGCGATGATCTCTTTCTTTCTTGAATTTTTCTGTATTTTTGTCTCTTTCGAGTCGTAGGGCTGCGAGGGTGTTGTTTCATCGCGGCTGTATGAACGGATGGTTAAATAGTACGAGTTAACTTACACCGCATCCGCTACGCGTCATTTAGGGGTGCTGTGGACCGCTTTATGTCCTAATGCTAATTGCTAAATAGTAATAATATATTTTAGGGAAATAGTTGTGTGTTTATATTCTCTCTGTGATAGTACTCATTTTGCACGACGTTTGTGTACGTTACACAAATTATTGGAAATTCTAGATGTGCTACGAAATCTGCTACGAGTGCTACGACCTACGCCTACGCAACAATTTATTTAACCTTTTTGTAGCGGTTAAACCCTGCGTGGTTAAGTCCCACGTATAAAACTTATTGTATTTCCATTTTCCCTATAGAGCTAGAATTTTTCATCAATATTAAAAATGCATAAAAAATAATTGTTGTGTTGGGAGATTTCATATTATTATGATCAAATAGTCGAACTAGTATTAGACATACTTATCTAATGTTTTTGTATAAAAATATTTATTCGTTCAAGTGTTGAGAGATTTTAAATTATTAATTAATCTAACTATTGATAGACATATCTAATAATGTTTTTGTATGAAGTTACTAGCTGACCCGACGAACATCGTACCGTCGCGTCGCAGATATTTTTTTTATCTTTTCCCATGTTTTAATAATTATTCTGCTTTTCGGGGCGATGACAAATCTAACAAATAAAAGATCATAAAAATCGGTCCAGCCGTAAATGGTGTAACTAATTCGACTTTCTTTTATTTAGATAGGTTTATTCGTTCAAGTTCGTTGTATTCAACAATCGACATAACAAAAATCGTCTGAAAAATCATAAAATTGTTTTTTTTTGTTACTTACAGCATGAAACATCCTCACAGATACCGTCTCACAACCAAAACGTCCTAAGTGGAAGGAAAAAGTACGGAAAAATTGCGTTTTAGAGCCGAGCCCAGTGGAGCATTTTTCAGATGAGCGTTCATTTAATTTAGGAGGGGTCCGCTGTCGATATTTAAATTTTTAAACGTCGCCCAGACAGGGACACGGGAGGCGCTGTACAACCAATTTGTGTACACAAATTTGTCAGCCCAGTAATGTATTTCTGTTTTTATGATCGTTTTTATGTCGATATAATTTTATTGTCTATATTTTTCATACTTTCTTTTGGTTATTTCTATGTGTTATAGCTTTTGTTTAAGAAATTATAATAGAGTAATTTAGAATGGTAGTTATTTATAGAAACCTATTTAATAATAGGCTATTTGACTGGTTTCTGATAAACATCTCAGATTATTTAATGGTGTCTAACGAGCCCACAAAAACCTATTACTTCAAATTGCATAATGTATTTCTTTTAAAAAATAGTAAATAAAAATGTACTGTTTAAATAAGCCGCCAAAACGCTATCTTTAACAATATGGCGTCGTGACGTCACGATTCACGTAAACAAACGTTGAAATGTTGAATTTCTGTCAACGATAGACAGAAATTTACTAAATCATGACGTCATCTTAAGTTCAGCCAATCCAGACCGTTTTCGATCACGTGGCGCCAGATTTAAAAAGATGAAGTTTTTTCGGGATTTTTTTTATAAATAATACATTGTTTTGTAGTAAAATTAATGCAAATCGATTTTAAAAGCGATAATCTATACGAGTGACAATAATTATGACCTTATTTTTACATTGTCAAATAGCCTATTCCTATAAAAATAAATATCTTTTAGTCACAAAGTGAAACTATAAAAACGTCTCATAAAAACTGCTTTATAATCCTAACAAGCTTGGTTAATAAACACGACAGATGATATAAACAAGCAAAATGTCTGACACGGTAGCCACATGTCCACGATGAAATTAATAAATCTGACTAAATGGTTTGTTTAGCGGCGCGTGCGCACAGCGGGGGGCCTCGCACTGAACACGGATGTTTGATTATTATACTGCATTAATAAATTTTACGCGTGACAATTTTGTTTCTGGTAGTTTAATAATATGTTCAAACAAATGAGTTGTTTGATTTTTGTTTGTTTAGGTTTTTTAATTCGAATGATGAATTCTCAATTTATTTCACTTTCTTTTTCTATTTTAATATTGAAGGTTTGTTTTTATTACCTATTTTTTATTCTTCTAGGCGTGTAAGATATCTGTCTTATCATCATATAAATCTTGTATCGCAAAATCGCCACTATTGTCCACATATCGTGAGAGTGTGCGCATTGGGGTGTTAATGCAAATTGCGGATTTAGCGTTATGGCGATTGCTATCTGCCGGCGCGTCGCAACCGGGATTTACTGTTCATGATTTATTATCATCGATGTCAAAGACTAAACTGCACAAATATAAATAAAGCTAATTTCTTCAAACTCGATAGCAAACTTTCAAAATATTTAATTTCAGCGAGCCATTACGAGTTTCATGAACTTATGCATTTAACAAATATCAACAACGTTTCCGCATAAATAAATAATTAAGGAAGTTGGTAAATAAGCGTGCGGCCTCATTTATTATTCTTTATAAGGAAACAAAGGCGAGGGTTAGCCGTAATAAGGCTCCGGCACCTCGCCGGCTTATCTTTATTGCCTCCAACCCACGTAGAATAATAAATCGTTTTCATCAAAAACAAATACTCGACAGTTTTTGTCGGAGTCGAGCGAGCGGGCGGGAGGGTGGCAATTTTCCACCCCCATAATACAATATTTTCCGACATTTTCCACGGGAATACAGCTTCGAATCGCTCGCTCGCAACCGGCAGGTTCCTTTAATGTGTATTTTTCGTCCAATCAGAGAGCGGCGAGAGTCTCGATATTACCTCAACTGTCACACATAAAGTGGAAAATATGGTCGGCAGATGTGGGGGGTGCTCGCGGGCGAGGCGGCGGGTGGCGGGGGCGCTGCTTGCCAGTCGGCGCGCGTACGCGACGCTCCGGCGCGTCGGAAGAAACGCTTCGAACAGGTTTATAGCTTTTCTTTCAGCTCCTTCAGGTACGGGCCGTATCATAACAGCGAATAGCGGCGCGTGATGTGAACCCGTGATAAAATAAATGTCGAGATAGGCTTATGTATTGTACTGTTTATCTTAATAATGGCTGCCCGGAGAAAAGTTTAGATTAAACTTTGGCTTTTTGCAAAGCTTTTTTTTCCCTGGGTTTTTAACGTAGACTATACCTATAACAGTTATACATAAAATAAATGGTTAATGAAACATTTCATTTCCAAAATGCATCTTTAGTTTAAATTATTATCATTTTCCTGTAGATGTAATCAAAGGAAATTAAATATAAGTTTCTAATTTGCAAGATTATCTTAAAAAAACCTTTGTCAAGTTCCTACCACTCGAAACAAGTGATCTATGTTTAGCAGTTTTAGAGATTAAAGAGTCATCGGTGTGCATGATGAAACCAAATTATTAAAAATGAATCATGGTAATGTAAAGAATACAAGTATTTTACATAGAAACTCAAAACTGTAAAACCACTGAAAGTGATGGTAGTGGCCACAGAGAGGCGCGCGGGCGCGACTGCGAGCGTCGCGCGCGGCGGATATAAATCGCGATTCATTTCTCATCGTAACTTTTTGTAGGTTCTTATCTGTTACACTTCACTTTTCATCATCCGAGGGGATTTATGTAATGCCTAGTCATTTCTCGGCGTCGAGGCGAGGCTTATCGGCGAAGCGCGAGCTGGCTTGATTGATGAGCGCGCAAAAATAAATGTTCAGTTAAATTATTCGATAAGTTGGAAACGGAAGTTAAACGGGAATTATCTTTGTCTTGCCCCTGAAGATTTCACGGTTGTAACTGTTATGCTGGGAGTGATTGATCGATTGAAACTCCTTGCGTCGGGTAGGAGGTACTCAGGCCTACTTAGTGGAACAGTTTGGGGGTGAAAAAATGATGCTGTGTACCTATATTGTATGTGATAAGGAGCGGTCGTTATTGAGTGGTTGTTGAGGTTGTTACGAGTATATCAAATATGATTGGATACGTTTTTTTACAGGTTGGAGTTTTTATTACGAAGGGCAGAAAAGGATAATTATGATTGATTGGTATTACAACCTCGGTTATGTTTTACAAAATAACACAACATAGAAGAAAATGGAGAATACTCTGAAAATCCTGGCAAGACTTTTTATAACCTTTTTTAAGAATTATTTTGCATGAATGTTTCAAACAATAGTAAATATGAAAATAGTAAAGAATTGGAAGAGTAGGTACGTTGGGATTACTATACCCACAAAGAATAAAAATTGCTGTGAATAATAAATAGATACCTACACCAAAGCAGCCAGTGGTTAGAATATACTTACAATAAACATTTTGTACAGATACTTAGTGTAGGTAGGTACATAAGCGGGTACTTTGAAGAAGAATCATCACTTCTGTATGGGTGAAACACTCATAAATACAAAACAATAAATCCACAAATTAGTTCAACGATATTGCCTGTTTGAAATGAGTGGGTGACTCAATAAATAGCGTAATACTTGACCGCATCGAGGGAGCGAGGTAATAACTAGCAAAGTAGCAATATAGAATTAGGCATGAAAGTTAATGCCATAATTGAAGGCAATCAGCGCCCCTCCCGATGATTTATGTGCCGCCGCGCCGCGCCGCCGCCGCGCTGCGCTCGCATTTACATCTTTCGAACATTTGCCGCGATTGCTACATGTACTCTGTTGCGGTGGCGGAGAAGACTGTTATTAATAGCAACCAGTATTCTTCACTCAATGACTATTACACCAACATAACTGCGAAAACAAACCGTATAGTTTAGGCGTCTAATTGCCGAAATTGTGTTCTAGATTCTTAAATTGCATGCGGGACTGCAGCTGGTCCACTTAAAAAGAGCATTGCGGCTAATCTCGAGCGACACATGTACAAACAAAGTTTAATTGTGAGCGGTGGTGGAGCGCTGGCGGCCCCGGGCAAAACCGATTACAGTCTTAGCGGCGCTCACCTTCGATTCCTGCACCACCCGGGCCCCGGGCCCCGGGCCCCCACCCACACATATTCAATTCCAATCAATCCTGCCACACATATTTATATGTAGAAGTCGAGCGCGTGTTTTTATTGCGCACTGCATCGAATGACGGCCGCAAACATTGCATCCGCCTCCCTCGCCGCGTCGAAAAAACCTTTTATTTTTAATTTCGATTTTGATTTTTTCCGAGCGTGCCGTGTCGTTCCACTTTTATTTTGTTTCATTTCATAGCGCAGGGTGGGTGTGCGACAGATCGGAATTTCAGATATGTACAATTTAAAATCGTGTAAGTACGGTCAGCGTGCGGTGCGGCGAGGGCGGGCGGCGCGCTCCCGCTAGACTGACGCCTGTCGGTTTGTTTTCTTTGCTTTTTTACGAATTCTATTTTCATTTGATTGCATTTGAATTTCCGCCGCCAATATCCGCTAACTAAACACGATTAATGCGGAGCGGAGATGGACAGGCGGAGGCAGCGGCGCGGCGGCGGGGCGGCAGCGGGACGACAGCGGGGCGGCGGCGGGACCGTGACGCTCTGTCGGGGTTTTGTCGTTTTATATTAGAAAGCCAGCTAATTTATTGCAAACTGCGCTACGGGAATCCTCTTACAACATTGAAGGCAAGTTGGTATTAGTAACATTATTTACACAGCTCCAATTGAGAGTGCACGCCAAAGAATACATTAAATTCTTTTGTACCGCGCACCCTTGAACTCGATCGAACCCGCAAGATTGGCTCTAGGTTATTACTCATTATTTAATTTATTTTTACATGGAGATTAAAACTAAATTATGAATTTGTAAACATTCAGAAATATAGACAGCAGTGCTCAAAATAACAACATATTTAATAATCATACTAATACAATTTCATACCTATAAATTTTTAATAAATAAGATGTTTTTATCTCGTTTCTAAACACACATTTGTCTCAACGTCCGCGTTACATAATGAAGGGCATTATAAATGCAAAAACGATGCCTCGACTGGGCATCGAATCGATCACGGCGTTCCGTTATTGGGAAACTTCTCCACAACACGAGCCTTGATTAAAAGTATGCAAATTTTATTACACGGAGTGGGGAGGGTCACCTCTACGCGCCGGGGAGCTATCACTCGCATGACAATCATTTTACATATCTTGAGGAAGCTTCCATATCAATTTGATAAGTACCTATTTAAATTCACTAATGAAATGAAATGTGTAGAAAGATTACGTGTTATTCCTGAGGAGCAATTCTCGTAATTTATGAACGATCACAGTCTGATCTCAGTCTCAATCTGTCAAAAATACCTCTAATTTCCCTACATTTTTGACAAGACATTGATTGTTGCTGAGATGAGATTGCGACTAGATTTTGAACGGGTACAACGGGAATTAGTCTTATTTCATGGAAGATTGAGCTAGTTAAATACTACTACTATAACAGACCATAGACGAATACATAGTTATCTAGGTATTTCTTGTTTATATTAGTCGGCCAGAACGGTTGATCATCGTGTATATCTAATAAATAATTCGCGGCAACGTGCAGCAGTGGGGTTTTGTTTGTGTCAAATTGTAATTTATTGGTTACCCGGATCGACTTGGATATTACACCAGGAGGTCCGCCCTCCTCCCCCCCCACCTGCCTCATCCCTCCCGTCTTCCGTTCGATGAAAATTTTATATCACCGTGTCGTCGTTACGTTACGTCATCCCGTTTTTTCTTGTCCATGACCAGCTAAAGCGATCTTTTGATTAAATTAAGGGGATCAACAGGGAATTTTTACACTGATGGATAGGTTGACACAGCGTTTCAAGGAACATTGCCGGAATTTATATTGGGTATAAGTGATTGAGCGTAAATTTGTCTTTTGTATAATTTATACAGTTAATAAACATTAGCTGAGACCTCCTCCGATCGAATCGATCAGGATATCGCTTCTATTTTACATTTATTATAAAAGGGGATAGTTTATTTAGTTGCGATGCTTAGTAATACTTAGATCATTATATAACACCTTTTTTGACGACGGGTAAATTACCGACGGGTACCAAATATTTTTTTACCGGATTATATTGATTTATTATTCATAATATTTTTTTTAAAACGAGGCCTCTTTGAAGATGACCTACGTCGTGAAAATTATTATTATTATTAATATTAAGAAACTTTTAATTTTGAAGAACAAGTTTGAATCAGTGTTAAAAATGAATACGTCAATCAACGCCTTACTTCAATCAAATAAGAAAAAAAATACTATACATATGCAGATTCGGATTAAAAACATTTATTAAGTTTTCATCTAAGTGCGTCAACTCGTATCAAATTTTAAGAAAACTTCAAAGATATTTAATTTTCCCGATCCTAATAAATTAAATGCATGAAACATAAAAAAGATACTTAAAAAAACTACTTAGGTACTTACTTTACAAGTGCGAGTCGGACTCGCGCACCGAGGGTTCCGTACAAATTTGTAGGTATGTAAGTAGTTTATCACGGGAATACATTTTTTTTTGTAATGTGAAACTTCATGATTCTAGGTCCACGGGACTACCCTATAAATTTTGATTATTGATATTGATAAGTGTCGAAATATACGTTTTTTTATACGTTATCATAAACGGCCGTATGTTTTTTTTTACGTTACCTTAGAAGTTTGATTTTATCACAGCTTCAAGGGACTAGACTTGAGTATATGGTTTTAATTTCAACTCGATACCCCCCGCGTTCCCGCGATAAAGGGTCTTGACAGACAGACAGACGGACAACAAAGTGATCCTATAAGGATTCCGTTTTTTCATTTTGACGTACGGAACCCTAAAAAAGAAAACAAACAGTAAAAAAAACAGTAGGTAGCAAGCAAATGAAAATCTGATAAACTCCCATGAATATGATGTGTGCAAACACAGTCCATCCATTATAATAACAGGATGACTGTAACATTGATAGCCAAATATTTGTCCGGGTCACGACCCGCCACCCTGCCACCCCACCCTTAAGTAAGAATAGTTTCGCCCCAACTAATCATTGCAAATTTTTGACGCACTGTTACAATACACCATTGTATTGTATGGAAAAGGGACCGTTTGAACTATTGTCGAACAGACATTAACATTAATGTGTGGATTTAATTTGAAACAAAAGTTTTTATTTATTAGTTTTGTGATGTCTTGTCGACAACTGGCTGGATTTTTAAGTGTTGTGCATTTTGGAAATGAAATACATATTTTCAAAATTTGATTGTATTTTGTAATTGGTATTTCAAATGCTTTTCTTTCGAAATAAGTCTCAATAAAATTCAAATACGTTTATCAGACAGTGCTTTCAGGAATTCAGACATTTATTGTCAGGAAATATTATATTATTTTTTTTAAATCATCATCATCATTTCAGCCGAAAGACGTCCACTTATATGATGTAACCAATACTTTGTAATATATATTATTTTGATTTAAAAGAGTGTCCATGGAGTTTCTTGCCCGTTCTTCTCCATAGGCACCTAACCTACGCTTTGGAATGGGCAACTAGCTTCATCTTTCTGACTGACCGATCACTTGACAATTTAAAAGTGCCTGTAATTGGTTTAATTGAAATAAATGCATTGAGTTGAGTTCGAGTCGTCGGTCCACCTTGTGGTAGGCCTTCCAACGCTACGTCTTCCGGACCGCGGTCGCCACTCCAGAACCCATCGGCCATCTGTCCTGCGAGCAATGTGTCCTACCCACTACCACTTAAGTTTGGCAATTCTTCGGGCTATATCGGTTACCTTGGTAACCGAACCGACCGAGCATATTGTTTTAAATACCTAAGAGTAGTTACCTACCTACTAGTAGCAATAAGTTCAGGGGGGGAGGATAGTAGAGAGGAACCTCAATTACCACTCTTTGGGTCCATTTGCCGAGGTTGCGCAGAAGAGTGGTCTTTGGCCTTCCTACTGGGCTGTATTTTAATAAAAGGAAAAGAGTCATGCTCTTTATGCAGACAAACTACCTTGCCAACCCACGCTGATGCACAAAAGCATAATCTGCGAAGTTCCATATATTTATTATTATATATAAAACAAAGTCGGGTTAGTTACACCATTTATAACTCAAGAACGGCTGGACTGATTTGTATGATCTTTTATTTGTTGGATTTGTCTTCGCCCCGAATAACAGAATAATATTAAAATATGGGAACAAAGTAACAAAAAAAAAATCGGAGGCGGTACGAAGTTTGCTGGGTCAGCTAGTTTATGATAAGCTACCAGTCAAAGTAAGAAAATCAAATCATAGTCTTAAGTTTAAAAGACAGCTGCGAATTTTACACAGAAATGTTATTATTAAACTAATAAACGTTTCGAAGACTCCCTTTTACCCACTTTCTTTTTTACAACATCCACGTGTACCTATTCCTAACTTACATTTCTATCTTTCCCTGTATTACTTATATTTAGAATAGTTTTTTGTGTAAGTTAATTTAGGTTTCTGTTTGTACTTTTCACGTTAGATTAATATAGTCTTTTTGTTTATTTCCTTATTATTGAAGAGTAAGAGCGGTTTCGCACTACATCCGCTTCGAATCCGAGAAATGCGCGTCCGAAGTGACCATAGTCCTATTTGTATGAGGGGTTGCGCATTAGATCCGAACTCTATCCGTTCGAATTTAGAACATTCCCAATTCGGAGTGAAGTTGGATCTTTAATTCGGATTCGGATCGGATGTAGTGCGAAACCGCTTTAGGGGTGTAAAGGGTCCTATTAACATCTTAGAAAAGACCCAAGCCAACCTCACCTGCCCGTGGTGCATCCTGCTGAACAACGAACGAGGCTCTGGCGCAACGTCCACCAACCCGCACTGGACTAGCGTGGTGGACTATTGTCCAAATTCCCCTTTATAAACTTTCAAACCATATCGCACAAGACAGGGAGGTTTGGAAGAAACAAGGGGATGCCTTTGCCCAGCAGTGGGACACAAAGTAGGCTATCAAAAAAAAATTGAACACTTTAGAAGTTTAGATCCTAGGGTGGTTAACTTTATTTGTTAATCACATGCAGTAACAATAAACGATATTCTATTCTATCAAAAAATTTGTGTAAGTTTGTTACTGTAAACTAAATGATTTATTATTAAATGAGCTAGTTTCATCGATGTACAGTCACGAGCACTAATATGTCAACACTTGGCAACTTTAAATTGCGATTTTTTCACGAAATAACGAATGCAATGTTAAAGCACGACACTTTACATAAACCTATGGGTTCGAAAATACTATGTTCCTAATAATATAAAATTTCATTCAAAAATAAAGGAGAAAATCGCCTTTGAATAAAGCCAAGTGTATACATACTTATGCTCGTGATTGTACACACATAGTACGTCTCGGACCCAAGGAGAAGTTACTTGCGAGTCGCGTCGTTAAGCTGCGAGAGGAATTTGTCGACTTAAGCTAATTTTACTTTAACTCGTCCAACAACTTATAATAGAGTAACTTTGAGATTAATCTATTTTTCATCTGAGTAACAGTACAACAATTTGGATACGAGGTAGTAGGTATGGCTACAAGTTATGTTTACTAAATAAAATCTAAAATTCACTTGACTGACAACAACCTGAGCCGCTGGGTCCGGAAGTATAAAATTTTGTACCTATAGATTTTCATATATTCCGAAAGTGAGCGCGGACACACTAAGGAAGAATTTTTGAATACGGTGAGTATTCAAAAATTCTTATTATTATTCCCAAAATGGCTTAAATAGTGAATAACAGTTTGTTGGAAGTTCTTCATTTTATCGATGGGAAATCATAACGGACACTTGTGACTGTATGTACGTGTGTACTCTGTCATGTTTGCATAATATTTATGTCATTATTGTGTGTCAGTGAAACAAGAAGTTGGTTGCTGCAGCGGTGCTATTTTGTAAAAAGATCACCGTGATAAAGTGAAGTGAGCTTAAAGTGAGCTGTCATTTCATCTGATTCTATTAGGGATCGACACTATTGACAGCTCACTATAAGCTCACTTCACTCAGGTTTTCACGGTGAGATTTTTACAGAATATCATTACAGGAGCGTCCGCCTAGTAGTTGCCATATTTCAGTCGCGACATTAGGTAGGTACTGTTTTATCCGAGTGACCCGCGGGTCGCTACTCCCGTTGATAAGCAGTAAATTGCTTTTCTTTCCATTTCTTAAATAACCAGCCCACCCCCTCGCCCCCCGGCTTCGCTCGCCGGAACCAACACCCCTGCTAAAAGATACGCTCGCATCTCGCAATATTCTTTTACAACTCCTAAGAAAAGTTTAATTACAAACCTGCTTAAAAAGGGCGAAGTCGTGTTATGTTCTAATTATTGTACCAACAATAAAAATACGCAAACGAGTGTATTATACAATTAGACACTTCTCCCCGATCGTTAAAAGGGAAATTTAAATGGAATTTTTATGTCCAGCAATTAAGGATAACGTCGGCGTACTACACATTTTTGTAATTACAAAAATAAGATTCTTGAAATGTAGCGTGAAAAAGAATTAGGGCGAAGTTCGCGGAAAATACTTTGGAAGCTACAAGCTGACAGATGGGATAAGTGAGAAATGTTAAAAACTTGTTTGCTATTTAAATTAATGTCGCAGGGCCATTTGAAACAAGAATATCCTTGTCTACTTGACGCTATGTAGGTATTTTAATGTAATGTAATTGGGTTATTTCATCATTTAAGTAGGTAGGTACATAATAGCCCAGTTATAAAAGTTGATGACGGAAATCCAGTGATATAAAATCGCACTGTGCACGTTGCATTAAAAATGTGTACTCAAGTATTCGGTCTTCACTCGGGGCATACGGGGCGTCGGTGTTGGTGTGTACATGAAGATGGAGAACGGTTAAGAAGCCCGAGGGAGTGTCGGATTTATCGCCGCAGCGGGCTGACGAGCGCCCGCGCCTCGCCGCGCCGCGCCGCTCCGTCCGCTCTCGCGCTGATTTATACCGCGCAATCTCGCAAAACTTACTTCACATTTAAATTTTCAAACTGTCTAAGCTGCTCTTAACGTCGACCATATTATCTCATTCGATCGCCTATAAATTTTATGAGCTGACTCGCCTTTGTCGCATTTTAGCTTTGACTTGAATTAATAGTCTCAAGGGACCGTATGCTCTTTGTTTTTATAGCTCCGCTTCAATTCAACTCAAAAATATATGACCGATCAATAAAAATGTACCGCCGCTGACCTCTGTGAGGTCGAAATCGGACAAATCATTCAATGTAGCCAGCCTACTTGTTACTTATAACTGTTTCGCGTGCCAGTATTAAGTAACTGTTATTGTGCTGGGATTTACGAAATGAACAAATCTTGGCGCCTGTTATGAATATCTAATATAAATTTGTAATTCTCTGAGTGTGACACCGATGTTTGTTGCCACAGCCGTCGAGCAAACACTCGTTCCGGTACCACGACACAGCGCCCTCGTACCCTCGCGAGTGCGCGACAAGTTTTCGCCCAACCAGTTCACATTCCTGACGATAACACCCCTTTGATTAAATCTCGTGGACAATCTTGGTACGGAGTCCATCGGCGTAACCCCTCTCATAATTTAGTTTGAAACTTTTTAATTAGCTTTATATTTGTGTTTGCAGATTGAGACTTCGTCTCTCAGTTAGTCATTCGGGTGACTGCGGTTTAGAAGTTACATTATTAATAATATTGTCGAAGACGCAATGTTATATTCTGTAAGCACGATGTTTTAAATGTTTTAACTTTACGATCAAATGGTTGGTTGCCAACTTCTAGGACAGGATATCATTAACGAGTACAGTAACTTTAAGATATAGGTAGTATATTAGTTGACTGAGTTAAGTAGACAACTGCTGAATGACAAAAAGCGGGATCTCCTCATTTCACCTTATTTTAAGTGTCTAACAGATCGTTTAAAAATAAACTGATCAATACTTGGACATTAAAAAGATTGTGCCTAATTTACTATCCGATTAGTGTTTTTATTCTGAATGTTTTTATTTTTGTCTTCTCTAAACTCTACTTATTTGCCATACGACGTACCAATGCAGGCATTTTTTTTTGAGTTACGATGGTAGGTAATTTAACTTAGGAAAAATAATAAACTTGAGAATTGAATTCCTATCGAAATAATGTTAATAACTTTCTGTAGATATTGAGTATCTATCATCATAATATATTGAGTTTATTTATCAATTCTCTAGCCAGGGCATTATCAATTGACATTACGTATTATTGGATCGAGGACCGTAGAAAAAAATTCAGTAAGCCCAGTGTTGTGACGTAATATGCAAAAGGATGTGTTACATTTGTATGTGGAGCGGCTGAGTATCTTGTGTGGTTACCGTTGTCGGCGAGTGCATGACTTGAATCCGATGAGACCAAACTACATTTTATCCGTCAACAAACATACCTGGCCTCTTGTCTTGTTTCTTGCCGTAAATGTGATTTAAGACGCCCAACACAAATATTGGAATATGTCTTGTTGGTTTGTACCACACTAATTAGATGGGCCTGGACTATATTCAAACTGAATATTAATGAACCAATACCAATTAGACGTTGTTGGTGAACTCAAATATTCTGTAGAGACACCTAAATGCATTAATCAATGGAATATTTGTCTAGGGATTAAGTTTTGAACACACCTACATAATACACACCTACATAATAAAAATCTTAAATTCATTCAATGACTGAAAACGCAGAGCCTAAACTACTGGGTCTAGAAACATGAAATTTTATACAATGTTTCCTTTTATAACGAAAGTGAGCTCTGAGGAAAGATTTTTGAAAACGGTTAACGTTTCAATGAAAGTTCGTCATTTTTGCCAATAAGACACACGAACACACGGCTTGTTATTGAAAAAGGATATTTTTGTTAATATTTATTTAACCCTTTCCCTGTTCAGTTTCAATTTATGTGTTCATCGATGGAAGTGTCGATGAACGACCAAATAAGAAAATAATTTCTAGTAGGTAAGTCTATCTAGCTCACATTTACAAAGAATGACGTCATGCGATTTGTTAGCCCAAAAACTAAATAGAACCCCAGTTGACGAGAGCATATCAGTATCAGATGTATGTACTTACCTAATTCAATGTTTGCACTCTTTGGGGCGAGTTTTGATGGCAACTGTCGTATCACGTGTTTGACATACTAATTAAAAATACACGTTAGTTAGTTATTTATAAGTAGGCCAACGACATTTAAACTGTTTATTGCATTTTTCATTAAAGGGAGAGATGTAGGAGTAAAATTACGAGTATTATTAATGAAATAATTTGATAAAGGAAAATTGCCTGAAATGAAAATTCTTTTTCAGTACAAATATTAGGAAAGGGTTTAAGGGGTTACTGAAGGACGGAGTTAAAGGTAAGCCTTTGCCTTGCAGTGGAAAAATCCAGACAAATAATAATAATTCATATCACATTTCGTCGATATTTGAAATAGCTCCGTTAAGCTTTGTAATAAGATTTATGAGTCGAGATTTTTTCAAATCTTATTGGTATAATTTGGTGGAAAATGAGTCTCCTATTATGTTCACACTTTTCTGATTTAGAGGCGAGCTATGTTATCGAGCGATGTTCGCTAAAATCGCTTGCGCATGATTGAAGACGCTGTTCGTTTTTATTGACCGTTAATCATAAAATTATCCACTTTTGTGAGTAATTGAAAAGTAGTAAGTGAAATTGAAAACGTCACATATGTGAACCCACAGATATAGATATACACCTAGGTAACGCAAGAGCAACTACTTCGCGTGCCAAAAATCGCACCAGCTTAAGTTCAAAAATCGTAAGCCGCCACTTTCGCGCTCAGTGTACTGCTGGCTGGGTAAGCGAGAGCGCGAGCTTGTGACGTCATAGTTGGTAGTAAAAAGAAAGGCATGCTTGGTTTTCATACAGTTCGTGATACTTGCGTTATCTAGGTCTATCTATATCTGTGTGTGAACCAATGTTGGTAGGTACCAAATATTCCAAACACCAAGCACATGTTCATGATTTGTTTAACTCACTAAGGAAGGGTGCAGGGGTATCATTGCGGCGTCATTTCATGCACGGTTGGCAGTGTTTGTAGAACGCGTAACGCACTCTACTGCTACACTGATTTCTCTGTATGAGCTACCCTTTGCTATACAAAATAATATGATGCTGCTAGTGATATGTACAGATTTGAACTTAACTAAGTATCAAATAACTATTGTTAAGATTATGGATATGTAAAACTAACAATTTTTGAGGAAAACTAAAAAAAATATGAAGGTCATTCTGAAAGTCATAACCAGACTTTTTACTATGAAAATCAAAATGCACACCTAACTTGTATGTGATTTGAAAAGTTCTGACTTCCGATTATGGATTCTGTTTCAGAGTGAGATCTCTGAAAAGGAATTCATAATTAGAAATCAGAACTTCAATAAGACAACACCGGAGAAGGGCAAATTTGGGATGCATGAAGTAGCCTCCTCGTGTAGCGCAGTTTGACCCGCCAGTTACTCAACTGAACCGAGCGGCGCATCCTGAACAGTCACACCCAACACCTTATTTGACTGGTCAATTCTTCCCTTGCGGTGGTAGGGCTAACGCCCGCGGCGCCTGGTTTACGACCGGTCCCGCCGGAGTCCGACGTCAAGCAGCCTGTTGTGTTTTGTCGATGCGTGGGAGTTCCAGTGCCTTAGGCATCTTCTCGGCACGCTCGTTCCATCATAGACCTCGTCCATCGCTTTCCATCAGGCGTGATCCAGGTCAAGTGCGGGCGCATTCAGCAATAAAAAAAATATTAGGAGAGTATGCAAATGCATTTCTTAAAACTATAAGGGTATTAATATAATTGATATTTATCAATGACCGTAGCGTTATTGAACGACAGCGGTATCACTGATCGCCAGCGCCTAGTCTTTCACTTGCAGCAAACTCACATCTTCGCAACTTTATTCTGAAGGCCAATTCCCCTATGTATTTAAAAACATTCAAAATATAGTCGCAATCTCACTTCAGCGATCAATGTCAAAAACTTATCAAAAATAAATGTAAAATAAACGTATTTTTGACAAAATGACCGAGATATTAGAATGCGACCGTTCTTAAAAATACGAAAATTGCCCCTCAGGTATTTCACTAAGATAAATGAAGGTATCGTAAAATATGAATTAATCTACACGAGAAATTTTAAATTCATCTGTCTACTTTACATGAGCACATCATAAATAAATGTATAAATACCTTATTTACTCGCACTGGGCTCGCGTGGTGGATTACGGCCCACTCCCTCTCACAGAGAGGAGGCCCGTGTCCCAGCAGTGGGAACATTATAGGTTGATTATGTACAGTCAACAAAAGAGATAAGTATGCAGGATCGTCGGATATAGTTGAAGTTTAGTAAGAAACCGATGGGTGTTGTCGACTGAAATTTAATTTGATAAATGAGCTGTTTGTTTTCTATTAATAAAATAAAATTCTATTCGAAAACATCCATCGGTTTCTTACTAAACTTCAGCTATATCCGACGATCCTGCATACTTATCTCTTTTGTTGACTGTACCTTATCTTCCATGATTTCCTCAATTTCACGAAATATCAATTGTTGAAACTACATAAAATAGTCCTTTAGAACGAGATCAAAAAGGTGCGACATGCTTCAAGATCAGCAACACGTTCAAGCGTGTCATCCCAAATGAAGCACAAACTTGAATCTTTTTTTCAGGTTGTAAGTACATTATACCTACATAAATAACAATTTACAGTACGAACAATTAAGCATTCCCTGACTAAGTATTGGATGAAATTAATCGAAGTTCGGATTACGGCCACCGGGGCTTTAATCTGCTCAGACGGTATCAGGGCGCGGACTTGTTATCTGTTTAATGTCTGGTAAACAACGGGATCAAGGGATAAGGAACGTCCTTTCATACGGTACTGGCCCTCTGGCGTCTGGATTAGTGCGCCTTCCACTGACGAAGATTGCCGCTCACGTATTACATTTTACGCGAATGTGACTCTGTATGTCGCTGTGTAACATATAACAAGTTCACCAAAGTTGAAACTATTCTGCTTTAGTTACACAAAGTATTTCGTGAACGAAAGCAAGGTGCCTGAATATGCTGAATGCCCTCTGACCTCCGAAATCACGTTCGTATCGAAGTGCTGTTAGGTCTACCTAAACAATTAGAGAGTGGGGCTCAACAGGCTTCGGTGCGTAATCGCGCCGTACCCTAACACTTGGAGAAGTCGTAATTGTCCACCGGATGAGGCAGCGTCTCAATCGGTGTCGACTTAAGACTCCATGCAAATTCAATTTCGTGCCCAAGCCAACCTACACGTAAGGCCAACCGAACATATTATTGCTGGATTTATCTTTATTGCAGCCGTAGAACACTCCAACTAACTTCGACTGTCGAACTTGCGCCATTAGTGAAGACACCGAGATACAGGATTGTTTTGTTAGGGGCGGAGTTGTAAGTCTTATAGCTTTTAGTGCTAGCGTAGGGCCCGATTGTTTAATCTAAGGTGTTGTTTTGGGGTTGGATCTTGGATGGGTTAGTGTATTTTTTAAGGATGAACTTCTGACGTATCTAAATCTAAATAAGGATCGTAGCAATTAAAAAAAAAATCTTAGATTAATGTTTGCAAGGTTTTTTTTATTATTTCTCTACATGATTAACTTAAATTTCAAAGATGTCACGGTACCTGCGGTCCCCGTCCCATCTCTTATCTTCGAGTGCGTATACTTCGTCGGGTTTTATCCGAAATTCGTCCGTATTATTAATATTGTACAAAAAGACAGGATGTTTACAGTGTTATTGTCAACTGAGATTCAATTTATAATAAAATAGAGCGACAAAAAGTATGAGCGAGTGCGTCGAGTACCTCACTGTTATGACATAATACGCGCAATACCAAACCATAATACGGGAGACGTACAAAAAGACATCGCTGCCGGACTCGACAAAAGTAGACGTCACGAGCTAATCCACCCGTAAAATGTCCCAAATCGGTACAAAAAGCGGCCGACAAAAGTGTTGTTGTATAAACGTAAAATGAAATTTAATAAACATCGAACAATGGGACCGGTTGTAGATATTTTGTGAAGATAGTGAATGGGAGATAAGCTGGCAAAAGGTTTGCAGGCACCGCGTATGTTTGATGTCGCCTCTCGTCGCCGGAGCGTGAACGGTTTAAGAGCAAAATTGCACGAACGCTAGTGGCATCTGTTAACTGAGCACTCCGCACAAATAGATACTTTTAATTTTGCAGATGGAATGTCATTGAACGACTTCTATTCAATAAAAAATGTATTGAACGAGTGCCCACTGTTCTAGATGAAAATATTTTTATTTCCTATTCATTCAAATTAAAACGAATAAAGAATAACAATCATTGAATTTAATTATCTTATTCTATAATTTACTGTCAGCCTATAATGTTCCCACTGCTGGGGCACAGGCCTGCTCTATTCGAAAGGGAGTGGGCTGTAATCTACCATGCATGCGGGCCCAGCGCGGATTGGTAAATGTCACGTGTCTTCGATTTCTTGGTTCTAAAACATGCCGGTTGCCTCACGATATTTTCCTTCACAGTTTTGAGTTTTCTTTTATTTTACTGTCTTAAACCACCAGAAGGCCTCAGGAACCCGTTGGATGCGAGAAGCACAGAACCGGTCGAAGTGGAGGTGCTTGGGGGAGGCCTATGTCCAGCAGTGGACGTCTTTCGGCTGAAATGATGATGATGATGAAACCACTAGACAATATTTTCTGTTTAAAGTATAATCATTGACAGCGCGGGAAAAGAAATTCTGGAAGAATTTGGGGGAGGATTTTGCGCAGCAGTAGGACAGCACAGGACAACAACAAAAAAAGAAATCATTGACAGCTTTGTTTTGGTTACTGCTCAGTATATAATGGTGACTTTTTGTGCAAAGCTTTTGGTAACTGAACATAATGTGCCTGAAAATACGAATAGGTAGGGAGAGCCAAGGATAAAAGCACTGCACCAGATTAGTTTATCTGGTGCAGTGCTTTTATCCTTGGCTCTTCTTCTATCTTGGCTTCAGATAATTTTGCTTGGTATATTGAATATAATTCGCGAATCAGTGGGCAGAAGCGTTATCATACACCCACAATTATTATCCATTGACCGTATTAGCACAGTATAAAAACATGTAGATATAGACTGTGGTATTAGTTTAGTCTGATAGGTAATTTTATTGATAGTAGTTTATCAAGACTTAGTTCCGCCTTCAACTGACTGATTTCTAAGAATAGTCATGATTTTTTATATAGTTTGACTTTGTGTAAAGCTATCAACTAGGTAGGTACTTACCTACTTGTCTAGCAATAAATAAAGTTTTATTCCTTTAATATGTGACAAGTTAGTCTGTCTGTATTTTTATTGTTTCTGCCCACTGTATGTACCTATACTACACACAAATATTGGAGAGAAAGACGAAATAAATACTAGCTGAATTCCTGAATATATAAGCCGGAATACGGAAATTTTACTGAATTACGAGTTCAACAAGACATTTAACAGATACCTATAATGATAGCTGTAATCATTCTCTTTAGCAAATAAAATAATTAATTTCGTTCAAATCGCGCAATCATCCCAGAAGTGTATTAGGAGATAAGTATCAAACGTTTCTATTTAACTTCTCTCTCGGGCGGAAATTCCCCGAGCGCCATATTGAAATGTTTATAATTAAATTACATAAAGACGAAGAAAATTAATTTCACAGTGCGAAGTGGCGAGCGCGCCGCGCCTCGCTCGCACAAAAGCGGAAGCTGGGCTCAAAGGCGCCTGGCAGCCTCCGCTCGCGAATTTAATTTTCTAGATGTTTTTGGAAATTGCCGAGGAGTTGAATAATCACGTTATAACTTAACGGTATTAAATTTTATACGTTAAAGTGTTAATATTTCATTTTCAAGTTTAATTTAATTAATTTCAAAGTTAGGATTCGTTGGAATGGCGGCAGCGTGGATGGCTTTCGGTGATATTTCTGAAGATTTAATTGACTTATTTATGCTGATGAAGTCATTGACTAAGTCATTAAATAAATAATGTTGGCTTAGTTCATTCATAAGTCATTTAGTTTGAAGTAGTTCACATAGCGAGTATTTATTATAACCCACCTGTACGATATGTATGCTTTGGATAATGAGAATTCAAGTTGGGAATGAACCTACCTACAACTAATTTTAACAAGTCTCTCCAATTAGACGAACTAACATTATCAGAATCAGACTTTAGTGCTATACAAAATACTTGCTTATTTATACTAAGTGTGTTTGAAAACAAATCTGGATTGAATACTTTTTCTTTTAATTTAGGATATTAAAACAGAGTTTAGTGATCTTGTTACCACATAAACATTTCTATCTACTTGTGTTTTAAAAAAAAATAGAAATACTCTAATCCTAAACTGATCACAAACTATCTCAAGACGCATCTCAACAGTGTTAGCCGTGTGTAGCGACTTCCGTGAGGCAGCGGCGCCTCGCGCGACGAAACAAATTGATGTACCTAAATAATTATTAATGCCTCACGAAATTTAATTGGAAAAGTTGAATTTGTATCGCGCTCACGGCGTAGGTGAGCGATTTGAGTCGCGACGCGCCTGCGACTGTTTACGAGATAATTAATCTCAAAGTATTTACTGCTTTAATCGAGGCACTCGCGCCTGATGGGGAGCGAATAACTCGCGTATGTAATAACGTTGCCTCCTATGTCGATACGTCTATCTACAATACCACATTGTGTATTTGCTGGTACCTATAGTGTTTTAAGTTGTTCTTTAATGATTGTGTGTTTTCTCAGTTTTCTTGTTCCTAGCCTAAGTAGATTAAGTTATCAGACCTACCTACTACCATCCGATGTTTAACAAAAATAATCCGATACAGTGACATAGGTTCCTACAAATTATTTGTTTTATTCCCAAAGTACACAAGCACGTATAGTAACTACCCATTTCCCCCGTTTGCTATCAAAGTGCGCGCTTTTCATAACATTTTTAAAGAATTATTATCTCTCATTGCTACGAAAACGTAGATACAGCCTACTGATAGGCAAAATGTAAACTAAAACCATATTCTGAATCATCACAAAATATTTTAATCATAGACTAGAAATATTTACTAGAAAACTAATAAAAAACGCGACTTTGTTTCTCTTCAGCAATTTTCATTAATCTATTCGATAACAGGTGGCGCTAGGTGTATAGTCTACGGCGGATTGCTACGAAGTTTTAGTTCTACGACATGCCGTAGCTCAGTGGCGCCACTCTCTAACTATGAGAACATGAATTATTTATTGTTATAGTTAGGTATTATTTCCTTGGAATTATTATGATATAAAAATATAATCAAGTAACTGTAAGTGAGATATGAATTACATGAGTTAAAGTGAGGAATTAGTGTTGTGTAGCGGTGGTATCACGATCTGGCGTGGTACTGGCACTCGACAGGTTTTGTTTGGCATGGCACAGCGCATGGGCCGTTTAAGCTAATTAACAATAGATCGAAACCGACTGCAGCAACAATGAAAAACGAAGAATAAATGTCAATTTCACAAACGACGAGGAGGGTTCGGCTTTAAATCGAATTCCGTTTAATAATAGTACTGCGTTAGAGTTGAATGCACTCTTGATAGTGCGATAGTTTATTGTATTTTAAACGTTTTGATATCAGAATTTTTTGAACATTTAATGAACAATTTTATGGTTATGGGAGATTGGACAAAAACGGTGTAAGACCAACTTATTAGAAGATCCCATAGAAAATCGACCTTCAGTCAAAAAAACAAAAAGTAGTTCTAATCAATCACAAATTAATTACCTACAAAAAATGTTGTCCAATCAAATCAGGTCTATTTAAAGACAACTTTCTTTAAATAAAATAATTCAAGAAGGATAACCTTTTTTATTTATTATTAATGTTGTTTACAAAACAAATTCAATAGCGATGGTATACGGAATTACAAAAAGTTATTTTTTGGTCTCTGGAAAGTAGAACAAAAAATATACTTAGGCAACCTAACTTTTTCTTGTTTCTTTTGCTCCTTACCTACTCTAGCCAGACTAAAATAATAATTTTGCGAGAGATCAGGGGGCCTAAAACGGCCACGTTAACAGAATCATAAAAGGATAACATTATTAATCATAGTATGGCGAAGACAGACCGTGTTTTTCTTTTTTTCGCTGCGCTACGTAGGTAGGTATAATCAAAGAGATTGGGATTGGATTTGGATTGGATTGATTGGTATTTTAGCGCAGACAAAAAAAAATCCAACAACAATGGGATTTGATACGATTAACTTAACAGTTAACTGTCCATTATGATTCATAATGTTATCCTTTTATGATTCTGCCAAAGTGGCCTTTTTAGGCTCACAGATATACTTACTAATTCATTTAAAAAACAAAAAGTAGGTAGGTATCTATAGTTAGATGGTTCTCGAGTTACAAGCACGCTATCAGACAGACAGACAGAGAGACGATGTGTTTTATAATACTTAGAATGTAGAAGGTTAAGGATTATTTATGACTAGCTCTTGCCCGTAAATTCATCTGGGTTCCAGGATGAAAATTAACATATGTCTTTCTCCAGGGCCACTTATTTGTAAAATTTTGTAACGGTCGGTTCAGTGGTGGCGTGAAAACAGAACGGACAGACAAAGTAACTTTCACATTTATGATATTATTTAAATGGAAGTATGGATTATTCAGTAAGCAGTACCCAATAGTGTTACAATAAGAAAAGTTTAAACGAGACTATTTAATTAAAGTTTCAAATACTTAAAACGAGAAAATGTCGCAGAGAATCGGATGGCATTTTTAAAAAGCTCGCCACCTCAAAATAAACCATGGGCTATTTAGTGTCGGAATAGAATCGGATGAGTCCCCTTGACCGTGGAGCCCGATAAGGATCTGCTCAGTGAATTCGTTCATTTAAAGCATAAATGAGTCGGAATTGGTGAAAAATCTCGTTGAGAAAGCGAGTGCTGGGCTACTCGCATCTACTTATAGGGACGTGGTACAAATAGAGGTGGAGTGTAACTGCATATGCATTTGATTACCTACAATTGGTCGTTTATCTAAGCTAAGTTAGATGTGATATTAAAGATATGATCATTGGTATGATTTTCCAGATAGAATGTGTGGAACATTTAAATTGTGACCATTGTACATTTAAACCATCAATTTAACAACTGGGAACTCCTTTATTTTTTGCAAATTATTGATTTTTATTTCTTATTGCGCACGATCTATTTGGAAAATAAATTACTTAGGTATCTCAGGATATCTGGCAAAGTTCTTGTTCTACCCGCGTTAATTGATTTTTTTTCTCGAGAATATTTTTCTGCTACCTCATATCTTGTTGTTGAGCATGTTCCCCTTTATTTATAAACGTCGCTTAAAGTTAATTACTGATTAGATACTGTTTAACCCCGTTATGTGTAAAGTTTTGGTACTTTAATTTTTTTTTGTAAGTAGGTACCTACTGAGTGCGTTTGTTTGTTTTCTTACCTGTCAAAAAGAGTTAACTTACATAATGTGGAGACAGAGATTAAAACAGAAGACAAACTTGCAGGGGATCGAGGAGGGGGGGGGGGGTGGAGGGGGGTTCAGGGGATCAGAACCCTAAATCAATATTATCAACCTCTGCTCTCTAATATCATTATTTTGCTGAAAGTAAGTATAATTATGTTTCTAAGTGATTTTTTTTTTGAGTGATAAATATTCTTTATCCTCATTTGATATTCATGTAATTCATGTTCGTGTATACAGTTTGTAAAATACATTTTCAGCTGTTTTGTATTTTCGCGCAATTTAAAGTAAGAATTTATCTTATCTCACACCCAGATTCACCAAAGCTTCCATTAAACTATGATTTAAAGTGGTGTTTAGTGTTTAAAAGACGAAGACAAGGTTTTAGCGACAATAAACTAGGCAGCTAGATGCTTTAACAAAATCAAAAAGGACCCTACATATATAGTGTTCGGAAGCTGGATACAATAGTTGACCCCATTTAGAGCATTTTGAGCCATACATGTCGTAGACGAAGTATGTTTTTTTATTTTTTACGCCGTTAAAGTTGGTATATTATTTTTGATTAAAAGTTTGCAGTTAAAAAAAAGATACTTTGTATAAGACACGTATGGCTCAAAATGCTGTAAATGTGTGTGTGTAACCTATCACGCTTAAACACCCTGTATAATATGTATAACGAAATGAAGATTTATATAATTCCCAATTACATTTAATATGAAATACTCTAGCTCACAGTAAAAAAGTAAGAACCACTAATTAAGCAGGTACAATGAACAATAAAACTTTAGTGCTTATCAAGTTCTGCGAAACTGAACATAATTAAAGTGGACAGATGTATGTAAAGTGTTGTGAAGCAGCTGAAACATGTAAAGTTACATTAAAGTTAACACGGTCTAGTATGAGGAGAATAATTGCCGGCCGGGGGTGCTCGCACCAATGATTCGAGTATGAGGAACCGAGCCCTCCCTGGCTGACCACTGCCACCCCGTTGCTAGGTAACCAGCCGCCGCCTAATCATCATAAACAGATAACCCGCCATCTTTGATAAAGCTCAACAATATGATTTTCTTGTGATGTCGATGATCTTTGTTCTGAAAAGTAATCTTATCTTATATGGTGCTTGAAAGTATAGATGTAAATCATTTTAATGGATCTAGTAATGTGTTTTCATGTGTTTTTCTTTTCAATAAAACATCATATGCCACTCGGTATACTGAAACTATATCAAAATTTCCTAAATCCCAGGGTTTTACAAGATTAAACATCTTTATACTTGGTGATTGAAATACAGCTTGGGGTAAAGTTATCAATATTATACTTTAACACAAATTTACTATATGTTTTACTCTAAACGTTAGTGTGACGGTTATGAACTGACACCCATAGGTGTACTTTATAGTAGATATATCAAACAAGTTAAATAATAATACTTTTGTGTTTTGTAGTTTGTCCTAAGAAAAACTCAAACATCCTCTTAAGCCAGCCAAAGTCAACGATATTTATAACGTAATGTAATCCTTTCAGTTGATCGTTTAACCCCCCCATTTAAAGTTTAAGCCGTCTGAATATTTTACAAATTTCAAAGAGATGTCAATCGAGTGTTTTATTTTGCATAGGGCTTAGCGCAGAGTCGCAGGGGTGCGCGCCTCGCGAGTACATTTCGATGTATGTCGTTTGTTTGTCGTGCCAGCGTCGTCGGCGTCACTCGTACCGCAGCCCTTGCACCCAAATATTGCACTTATTGTTGACAGAATATCAAATTACTTTTTGATTATGTACAATAGTGTGTGCTGTTAGAAAATTTAATGTTGGGAAACTTTTTTCTATACATCAATTTAGTACCGTTTTTGAATCAAATAAAGTTATTGGTCGAACTGTAATAAAAATATTTTTGCATCCGGTTTTTAACAGAGTTCTAATAAGGGGTCAAAGATATTCTTTGAGTCAACAATAAAAGAATTTCCATTTAAAAGAAAAAGTTGTTGATGTTGAATCTAATGCTATGAATTTTAATCCATTGATATCGAGCATGTTTGAAAGAGCAAACACTATGTCACAAAACGGTTTCAAAGCGGTAATGGATGCATGTCTTGTCGGCCATTGTCTTAGCTAGGGTAATCGCTTCCGTGAGAGTAAGGACGGCGCGGGCGGCGGTGGTGCGGCGGCCATCGAGCGGCCGATCCGACAGTTTCAATTTGTATGCCGACCACCACCGGGCCCGAGTCGCCCACCCCGCACGTTCTCACGCCACTTCTTCATTTAAACTAATTATTATTTTAGTTTTTAACAACTGACACATGTTCCGCTGCTAACAATTTATTGTAAATCGTCCGCCGTGACTTTAATACAAAGAGATTTAATCATGTGAGCATGTTGGTAATAATGTAATTGATATTTCATGTGTTAAAATGTATGAAACCGGTTGGACACTTTCTTGTAACGGTGCCATAATAACTACAATTTGTTAAACTTTTTTAAGAAGTTCTTAAACTGAAGGCGGTTGTTTATCGAAGCCGTATTAAAAAGCAAAGTGGTTGAGTTTGTCGTATAAGGTCATGCCATTACAGCCCATTATCATCTATTCTAGGGAACTTTTCACGTTCACTGTATTTTGTGCCTCATCTGTGCTTAGTCTTGGCTTCTTGTGGCGTTGAAACAAGAGCGGCTACCTTTTGAACGCGACCGAAAAAATGTATAAAGTGAGTTAAAACAGAAGATGAATGAACAAAAATTGCGAATAGCGGGTGAGAGACGTGCCACAGCAGGCACGCTTCACCACCTACCTATTCAGGATGTGTCGGTTATGGTATCGATCTAATGATCCTATCCCGATTTGGCGGTACTTCGAAATACGACTTTTTGTCGTTTTTCTTGCATCCGATGTGGCTGTCCGCGAACGGGACGTCATATAACGGCGATAACAGGTATTCAATGTTAAAATCATATTCATTTTCTATTTTTGTAGGATGATGTTTATAAGTCGACGCTAGCGGTTATAATGAGCTTTAGCTATTTAGTTACGGTGTGCCGTTATGCACCTACCTAATTAAAATAGCAACAACATTGTTTTACGAACAAAAGAAAAACATTGGAAGTCTTGCAATATGCCTATAGCAGTAAACTTTTTAATATTTTCCATAGAAACCTAAGGGCCGAATATAGACCCTTGGAGCACACCACGTCACTTTGGCAAAAGCATTCGACTCCCTATGACATTTATTAAGCTCCGCATTTTGGTTTGAATATTGTTCCATCTTTGCCTGAGTAATGAAGAAATGACATGAAAACTTCGCGCTTATACTCATTTTTATAAATTATGATTAATCAAAACAATTCATAATTAAGTAATAACATTTCATAGTAAAATGTAAAAATCTACTCTACTTAACATAGTCCAGCAGCAAAGTAAGTATTAAAATAAACGAGTTGTTTATGCAAGCATTATAAGCGGTACATAAGTGTATATTGCGAGAATCACATTAGAAGCATTAAAATCCTCCTTGCATTCGTTAACCGCGGCTGTGTATGGCAAAATATGTGCACCGACTCGCTCTTGCTATTCGCTCCGTATGATTTTCAGAAATGGCCACAGCTTATAGGCAGTAAGGATACAATATTTTTATGCGGTGCGTTTTTCCTTAGTGGTTGTTTTTACGACCATTACCGTATCTAAAGTAGGAAAATCGCTCGGGATGCTACATTCTAATGATGGCTGGCAAGTGAGCGCGTGCGCCGGTACTCTTCACGTCGTCACAGGGTTGTCCAATGTGATTAGTCTTTATTTAAAAAAATATTTTATACCAGCAATAAAAGATTTAAAACAACCTTACAACTGTTAATGCAATACATAATAATATATATACATACACATATATATATATATATACAATATAACATACAATGAAATTGTTTTGTTAGATAATTTGTAATCGAGGCCCATTCACATTAGAAATAGACTTTCGAATAAATGAAGACACAATTGACCACTATAACGATTGGTATATTATTCACGTCTGTTGATAATACTGAATGACGTAAATACAGTCAACCACACGTCATACTCATATTCATTTATTGCGACAACAATTTCCTCGAAACTGTTACTATACTAGTATATTAGTTACTAGTGTAAAAATTACAAGTCCTAATATTTCCTGTTTCTCAAAAACAGATACTGGACTAATAACTAATAGTAGCAGATTAATACAAAATATTAGGCTGGCTTGGCTGAATACACATAATACCCATGCCTCTTTACTTATATATAAAAAAAAATAATACGGAAAAAGTTCCCGCCACTTTTGGAATCGTTTGAGTCTTTTGCACACTGGCGGTAAAAGCGGATTGTTTTATTTAAAGTAAATTAGAAATGTTTTGTAGTCTAATAGGTTTCGAGAAATAGGGCCCATGAAAACAAAGTCATGTCGAAGCAGTATAAGCGGTTTTCAAAATTTAATTGTTACCAATTTTATCACGGAAAATTTAATCACGGATGACTTTCTAAAAACAGCGTTTAAAATTCAACGCCGATTAAAGAGGTTAAATAATATATGGTATAAATCATTAGTGCCTTACACTAATGATTCACGCTAACCCTAGGCAACTCGCCACACCTTACAGATATAACACATACTACAAATGACTCTAGGTATCGAGAATGGAAGGGTATAAATCAATATTAATGCAACTATGTTTGTAGTCTGCGTCGTACTTACTCTACTGAAATTTTGCATATGATAAAGTTTTTCATTTTTATTTTTTATGACAGCTGTGAACGCTATTCAAAAATTAAGTATTTGCTGGCATATTTAACTTCGGTATCTCTTCGGTCATACGAACCATCATCACCTGCCTAGCCTTTCCCCAATTATGTTGGGGTCGGCTTCCAATCTAATCGGATGGAATACCAGTATTTTGCATGGAGCGACTTTCAACTCAGTTACTGGGTAACACGATACCCCTTGATAATACTGGTTGTCATGCAGACTTTCTTGGGCTTCTGACTATTCGTGATTACTGTCAGAGATCTAAGAATGACAGCCGGATCTAACGACTTAAACGTGCTTTCCGAGACACGGAGGGATCTCGAAATGTAATGGATGGTCACCCATCCGGGAACCGACCGCGGCTAGCGTAGCTTAACCTTCGATCAACCCATGCGGCTGCATGTTATTATTAGCCAGACATGTTTTTCAACACGAACGATATGACTTACTGCAACCTATTATGAGGGGCTATGAATTGGAGATCGTGGTGGGGGCCTGGCAAAAATGTCCTGTAAAGGCGGATACAGACATTGTGAGGCATGCGCAGCGCACGTTCATATTCGCGGTGAGGCACGTGCTTCCACATCACCATGAATATGAACGTCCACACGTCGACTCGTAATGTCTTATCTGCCTTTAGAAGAATATTCGCGAGTGGACCGGGGTCACGAGTGCTGCTGCGCTGTTCCACCTCGCAAAGGATCAGAAGAAATATTCGGAGGTTAGGTTAGGCTGCCGTCGACAACATGCCGCTCGTGTATTTGAACACCGTACCCGAATACACGAGCGACACGTTGTCGACAGCAACAACCGACGCGTCGACGAGACAGCGGCCTTCGACGGGTGTCGACGGACGCAGTTGCCCCTGTCGTCGACGCGTGTCACTCATGTGTATGAGCACTAATTGGGGCACCGGAAGATGAAGAATCGTTGAATCGACAAGTCGCTTATTCAACCATTCACAATAGAGTCTCGTAAAATACATTTGATTTTACTATTTTTAGAAAATAAAAAGATGCAATAACAAACAGAATAGATAAAACTGACTCCAGATAAACTTTCCACAGTTTACCATTTAAGCAGAAAATGTTAAGTTAGTGTAAAAATAATCAGAACACATTTTAATGAAAAGCAAAAATTAACTTTAAAATGGCACTATGAAACAGGAATAATTTCTTGTTTATGTACTCTTGGGTAGTGATATGACAGTTGTGCATATTTGGTGTTTCAATCTCTATGCTAAGAGCCGTGCAAGTCTGACCAGATGCCCATCCGGTGAAACTTAGTAGAATAGTTAATGTTGTGGGGAAGTACCTAGTTATGCAAGTAGCCTGGTAAGTACAAGTAGCACATTTGCGTCAAGAAAACCGAGATGTGAATTGATTAAAAATTGAAACGCACTTCGAGGCTGTCAACATCCACACATCACGACCTGCCACTACCATATTAAAGAATATAACTAGACTGACCACTATTCACAGTTTATGATTTGCGTCACTCACTGAGTTTATTAGATTAATCTATAAGGCAGCTGTGACTTGTCAATGTATTTTATTAGGACATGAATCGGCCATGTTCGCATAAATGTAATTATTTACAATCGTGGTTGGATTTTGATATGCGTCTCTCGCCATATTGACAACCAACTAAAGGAATTCCTATGTAAATCAACTCTATGTAGATGTGGATTTCTAAAAGTTACACATTGATCACTATAATTACATGGGCAAAAAATTTGCATAAAACATTTTGCATCTACATAAAAAATAGAATTAGCTGATGTTGAAAAAACGGAACATAATAAAATAAAGTAAGTGGAAGCGTTTAGGGAGCTAATTTGAAGGAGTCGGCGGGAGTGTCGCAAGCGATGGCATCTTCACGGCTTACAATAGTAAACAAATGTGTCGCGCGGGCGCAATTACACTGGCGGCGGCGCTGCGCGGGCGCTGCGCCTGCGCCGCGTCACGCCGACCGACGGCGAATCGCGCACATCACGCTTTGCTCCGGACTTATGCTAATGGCCACCGGACCGCGTAAATTGGAGTGAGTTTGCTGCAAAACAAAATGGGTCCGCCTCTTTATCTTATTACTGCAGCATTTGCCGTGACCGAGCCTCCTAACTATCTTCGGAAATGAGTTCTATGCTATTCACCGATGGCATATTTTCATACGTGGGAAACGCGAGGAGTCCCGGTCGGACAGTAAACCCGCAGATTGGCGAAGTGAAACTCGAATACAAAAACTAACGCGGGAAGGAACGTGAAACCGATTAAAAGGCTGCATCACGATTTTGTATGCACTTTGCACTCATTCTATCCTGTGAGGAAAGTACCGGCTACTCTACCGATACATTGATTTTCTGTGTTTTGTATAGATTAGTCAAAGGCGCCTTGTAATTAAGGTGCTTTCGTTCTGTGATTATTCTTTAAGTTTCTTTTCTTTTGATTCAGTGAGTACCTACAATCTCATTGTATTCTTTTGTTTAAGGCGAGGTAGAGGCAACGGTCAACATCGTTACTGCCGATGAACGGGCACAAAGAAATTCTGCCATGTTACCGATGTTTGTAGGATCCAATTTCAAAAATGTTATAAGCGCTAAATAGTGTAACTAATGCTGTGTTTTTTATAACCACACAGAATCCATCAAGTGGAAGTGAAGTAGCGTGATGATTGAATATTCATCCGTGGATCAACAATAATAGATCCCATCAGTGGCTGGTATGTGGCATCACATTTAATATAATAAGAGTTCAATACATCTCACCGTGAAATGTGTCGATACAAAAACTTAACTAACTATAACTGCTAACGTGTGAATCGTATTAAAAAGCTGTTTAGTCATTCGACTTCATAAATAGGTGGCATTCGATTTGTCGTGATTAAATTTCGTCCATTAGGACACCGTTATATTGATCGGAGAATGTATTCGGATAATGTGTCTAATAATCCGGCAAATAGAATTTGGACAGTGATATCACTCGTCCGCACTGTTATCTATTATAATTTAATGTTATCCGCTTGCAGGTTGCTGTTATGTAGCCCGAATAACTTCATGAATGTACATACCTAATAGTTTGTTTTCAGAACTCAGTTTGTCCGATTGCTATTCACATGAATTGTTCAATGTTCCTTCTAAATTAGGTAAATCAAAAAGCAGCTCTTTGTCCCCTTAAAATACGACTTCTGTTGAAGTGAAGTTTACAAATATCAATTTCCGTATTTTTTTCATCCATGACTTGCTCTTTATAATATGTAGTAGTTTAATGAAGAAAGTACAAGACATAAATTGAGCAACAAACTAAACAAATGCTCTAACAGTATGTTTACATTCTATTGTTGCAAAATGGAGTCACTCCACTAACAATCGTTCATATTGAATGGCCGGATATGTCCGCCTTGAAATTAGCGTGGAAACAAGAGAAAACCTTTAGAAGCAACTCCTTTATTATATTTAAAACGTTTTAAATTGAAGAAAGGTACTGGACTAATGTGTTTCACTTGTTCGACGTAGCTTTACACAAAAGCTTTCGAATTTTTATGTAGTTATTGCTAATGTGGTCCAGGCAAATGTTTTAAAAGGAAATAATTAGACAAAAAATATTCAATATATTATTTAATAAAGTTTAAATATTTACCTAATGAGCATTATTACAGGGCCATGTCTGATAACTTGATTAATCCACCTACAATTAGCATAAGCATAATCAGCCTCTAATGTTTCCACTGCTGGGACATGGGCCTCCTGCCTTCGGGGAGCGGGCTGTAATGTAGGTACCACGTGGGCCCAGTGCGGGTTGGTAGATGACTCATGTTTTGTTTTCCGACCTACGAAGAAACATTATTATTTTTCAATGTTAAGTCTGATCATATTAGAATATTGAAGCGAATATCACCTACCCGTGGATCCACCGCGAACAAGAAATAAAAGTCGTCCGAGAATCCTATTACAAAACGCATTTCACATACAAATGCCTAATTTCGGGGTAAAGTACGCACATTATACAGGCGGGTTCGCATTTAAATTATTCCAGCGGATCGTTTATAGGCCATAACCGAATTTGGGAATTAGCTATAAAACAACATTTGATACGGGCGGGCGCGGGCGGTTTGCAATTTGAATATTTCACCCGTTTCAGATCTCATTGGGTTGCGTGGCGCGTCCACCACGTTATCTATCCTCGCCGTGTTGTGAGACCTGCGCCCTGCCACCCTCCACCACCTGGCTGGCACCGGGACCCTCATTTATGACCACTGTTAATATGAAAAATAGTTGCTAACCACCTAAATGTCTCAGTACCAACCCAATAATTGAATTTTCTAACAGGAAAACTGAATATTAGTTTGCTTGATACAGAAAGCAAACCACGGGACGGGAGGAAATACCTAAATATGATTATCGAACCAAGTATCTTAGTTTCAGAGCTTAACAGTCACATGATAGATTAAATCTTCACACCTGATATTAATGTGTTTCCTATTACAGTTGCGCATAGAAAACATACGATTTATATAATTCACGATTGACTGAACAATTACGTACCAACGTACATTAGAAGTGGGGCTTGTCACGTCAAAGAGTCGTCGTTAAGTAGGTAGATGCCAATGGCTGCGGAGCCGTGTGAATAGCGAACCCCGGCATTAAGTGGAGCAAGCAATTTTGAAAATAAAACAATAATGATAGTGCCTGTAATGATGTTTCCTTTAATTTTATCTGCGTCGTGACCCACCCGCTGCAGCTGTGGTAGATCTATCGTCTGATGTAAAGTGGGAAATTCGCTCCACATGCATTTGAATTTTCTACATACGGCCCATGGTTTTTGAGAGGCAGTAAGATAGTCCGAATTATGCTGTCAGGTGGTCAGGAGTCAGGATGCACCAATTTCATTGCAAATCATGCACTATCATTAACTATAGAAGTTTTTATTTTCAATCTCATATCATAGAAAAGATTGCATAGGTTCTTAATAGTTGTAAGTTCAGTTAAAAATTGCTGTTATTTTGCGTCGGGCCCTCGGGCGCCGTCAGTCGGACGCGCTGTCCGAGTGCCCGTGTCTGTCAGTCCGTCGCGTCAGTTCTGCTCATTGCATTGCATAATTGTGTTCCTGTACGTTTCAAACTATTTGGAAAATTGGTACATTAACTATTAATTTTCTTCAAGTGATTTTTTGTATTCTTATGTTTTTGTGATTTCTTATGTTGTGCGTTTAAAGCAGAGTGGATATGAGTTACTTGATCTCATCAATAAAATTGTAAATTGTATCCCACCAAAAACATTCTGTAAAAAACTAGCCAAGTCTCAATGGAGCTGCTTGTTTATCTCTAAAAAGTAATGAAATCTAGACAAAGTCGTACCAAGTCTAAGGATCCTTACTGCGATTTCTTTATTATTATAGTTAATGTTGTGTGACTTGGCCGTTGAAGGGTACACAAGGGTACACACCCAGGTGCTCCATGACACCATTTCACCAATCTGTCGCCATAACCACTACCCATTGACGATGGAAAATTGCCACTTGGAAAACGTTGATTTAATAACTAGTCAATTGTAGGCTTGATAAAGCTGCGTATAAGGATGGGCGTTTTGGTACCCGAAAACTAATTACATCCAAACAAAATAATTTATATACAGATTGAAAGGCCTAATTATGTAGAACAATAGTTGATATGGGGGATAGTCCCAGTTCGCTGTCCGTTCAGAGATATACAACCTTTAACACTATACATTTATGTTAGGTTTAGGTTAGGTTAGTTCGTTTTGGTACCGGAAAACTAATTACATCCAATCAAAATAATTTATATACAGATTGAAAGGTCTAATTATGTAGAACAATAGTTGTTATGGAGGATAGTCCCAGTTCGCTGTCCGTTCAGAGATATACAACCTTTAACACTATACATTTATGTTAGGTTTAGGTTAGGTTAGGTTAGGGCGTTTTGATACCGGAAAACTAATTACATCCAATCAAAATAATTTATATACAGATTGAAAGGTCTAATTATGTAGAACAATAGTTCTTAAGGAGGATAGTCACAGTTCGCTGTCCGTTCAGAGATATACAACCTTTAACATTATGTAGGTTAGGTTAAGGTTAGGTTAGGGCGTTGCGGAAGGATTGTACGTTCCCGCGTCCCCCAGCGTAGTGTAAATGGAAAAACGGGGTAAAAAAAAGGTAGATAAAATTCAGTCACGTCACTATAAAGCAAGAGTCTATTATTGTTACTTATGACCTAACCTAACGATAACCTAACCTAACCTTTAAAGGTTGTATATCTCTGAACGGACAGCGAACTGAGACTATCTCCCCTAACGACTATTGCTCTATCTAATTAGACCTTTAAAACTGTATATAAATTATTTTGTTTGGTTGCCATGTTTTTCGGGTACCAGCTTCCATAAATTTTTGCCCATCCTCCTTTGTTTATTTAAATTGTGTAATGTTCGACATCAAATGAAGCGGCCCACCAAGTTAAATATTTTTTGTAAAGGCGGTATGTCGATCTCTAATAGTTTGGTTGGGCTCTTGTGTTTTCTAATCAGGGTCACCCACCAGGTACTTCAGATCTTCGATTATCCTAATTTTTATAGTTTTCCCTTTATGTGGCCATTAAACCCTAACTCTGTACCAAATTTCAGCACTCTGAGTTTATGGGAAGTACTAGTTCTATTTTGATGATTAGTGAGTGAGTGAGTGTCGGAAATGCGAAACTTTGCTTTCGCTTAACTTCGGAACTAAATAACCTACAGACTTGAAATTTTGGATTATAAGTATGTGATTATAGCTTACTGGATGACGAAAATTTCTGCGTTCTGGTCTTATCCAGAGGTTCTCAAATAGGGGCCTGAAAATGCGGCGAAATGGTTCCTGTAAAGGATGGTACGGCAGTGTTTGCTTCGCGCTCGACTTGGCGGGGGCACTGCCGTGCCCCCAGATAAATAGGTAATCGAGGTTATCGCTAAAAGTGTACCTATCGTTTTACAAAATAGCAGTTAAGACCCTTCAAAATAAATCAACACGAAAATAAATTAATTTTGTTAACACGCGATGAAACAAACAATTTGGTTTTGAAATTGCTTTCTTGATAATTGCCAACGAGAACGTTTCTGCGGTTTTTATGTCAGTTACAATTATTAGATCCGTTATCAGTCGTTGTTCCGATGGTTATCGTTAAATTGGATCAACCCAAAATAAGTGGAAGAAGTTGGTACTGATGCGGTTATATAGCTATATATACCTGCCTACATTAATTTCTAGAATTTTAACTTATAGCTAACTTAGGTAGGTAAGAAGTGTCACTCATAGCTAACTTACTTAAGTACTCTTAACTTACATTTTTAATCTGCTACGTATGTCTTACGAAAATGTGTCATCTAATTTTGTTTTCGCATGTCTCAAAAAAAGGTATTGAGAAATGATGACGTACTGTTCCCAACTAAGGCAATTGCGAAAAACCAGAAAATCCCTGAAGAGTGAAGCTCGTCGAATTTGCTTGGTCAAAATAAGGTGCAAAGTGACGTTAACATCTGGAATACACAGCGTCCTATGAAGTCGACTTCGACTGAAAATTAAGATATATTGTATTATTATATGACATAACCGGGGGCAATATTATCGCGCCCCGCTGGGATAAGTGAAGGCAACACGCACCGGAAGTGGGTACGTCCGGCGCCATGCATCGTTTCCTCTCGCCGACTGTCACTGCTTCCGCTTCCGCTCCATCATGTCTTCTACTCATGGAGGAACTGCGGCCCGCCCTCCTCCCAACATTTTCTACGTATAGCGAGCTTTGATCACACAATTTATCTGCTTGTCAATACCAGGAAAAGGTCACGTGACTCTTATGGCTGTAGGCTCGATTGGTTTCATGCGAATGAAGTTAATGTTATCATTTTGCTGGACCATCGGATTATTATCTGTAGTGGAAAGATTACTCCGTCATGTTTACATAGAAACAAAGACCTTTCCTCCACGATTTTCTTCGGAGAGAAGATCTGAGATTGCCGATAGACGGCATGATAACGATGGAAAATCAGAGTGATACATTGAGCGTGTTAGTGAAATGACAGGCGCGAAGATTAAATAATTTGATGAGCTACAGATAAGCTGATCGGGAGCGATGCTGGCCTCATCTCGCCGTGGGGTCCCGCCGAACATGTGGACAATCCTTCACGCTCATGTGTGCTCACCCTTTTTATGGTGAGGGGTAAATTGTGAGAAACGTGTGGATATATTCATTGAATTTTCTTCGTTTTTACTGCGTTGATACAGATTTTATTAGTAGAAAAAAGATTTTGTTGGAAAGGTCTTCAAAATTTTTGCTGTCGATTTTGAAAGAATTTAGTCTTATTTTGGGTAGACTATTGATTAGTTCACCAAATATAATGACTAAAATGCTTTAACCATAACGCATGAGTGTAGGTACCTAATAATATTAAAAAAATTAAAGTACCTATTATTTAGGTAGGTAAAGTAATCTCTTACAATGCTTACAGTTCTTAGTCGTATCTACATTAGGATTAATGCGTCGTTGATTAGAGTCCACATGTATGGGGTGCGGGGAAGAGACCGTGAAATTGTCTGCTCACTTTTGTAAATATAATTTCGGCGACAAAAGGTCTATAAATGATACACTCAGGGTCACGGTGCAAGTGTGTCGCGCATCTCGTTACACGATTTAAAAATATATCCCCTTTATGCAGTTTGGGGTGATAAGACCATAACATAATGAACCGGCAAGTACCTACTTACGTATGTGATGCCTACATAATATACAACATTCACACGTAGGTACTCCTATAGGTGAGCTCGTAACGGTAAAAGAATTTTGAAAACGTCGAAATAACCAAAACAACAACCATTATCTAACAGGATAAACGATTTACCTACTTCTACTTACACTTGTACAAGAAAAACTAGACGTTATCAATATTAAAACACGGATTTATCAATATTGAATTTTGAATATTGCAAAGCTAAGCGCCAGTCCATTTGATTAATTGCAGTCTATATTGCACGTTGCTTCAAATGCGCGCAATCGTTATATTAGAGGAAGTTCTATTGAATCAACACATTAAGTCGTGACTAATGAAATCACAGAACAAATAAAATTAAAATGTAAATAGTGTGACGTAGAAATGCTAATAATAAATTTCTCCATTTTAATAACTGTAACTGTGTGCGAGGGGAACTTCTGGCCTGTTAAGTCAATATAACACTTCCATTACTCCAAATTAAATTCCTCGGGGAGAGAGATGAAGTTTTTATTCAGCGCAGACAAAGGCCCGGAAGACAACTGGCCATGCAATAATATTGCAATATATTTGCTATATGTTGTACTGAATACTTCATGACATTAGGTAAAAATCACGATTTAGGTAAAACTTATAAAGTCGATTTTCGATACACCCATAGATAAACGTTTAGTTTTTTTTTTGTTGTGCAGTAGGTGTTTCAGGGCTTAGTAACAAAAAACCAATATCCTTAAAACCATTTTCTGCCTTATATTAACATCATGCAAGCCAATACTACTTAGCTAACAAATAGCCGTGAACAAAAGCGCACTTGTATTTTACTTCATTTCAATAAGCCGTTTATAAAGTGCTATAGTGTGCAGCGCGGGTGTGATGTGTATTAATATTTTACGGAATTAATCATTATAATCCTTCTGGCAAACAAGTCGCCCTCGGGAGCGCGAACAATATAATGAAGTTGTCATTTTTTAGACGACACGGGGGAGGCTGGAGGAAATCCAAATTGAATCATGCGGCGAGGGAATTGTGCTATTATGTTATTAAACAGACGAGGGCAGGACCCCGAGCACGATATTTTTTGCGAGGAGGGCGTCTCAAAGCCAGTTGTCTCGAAACAGTTTTCACAATAGAGTTATGATATAATTTGACAACACTGGTGCCAACAGCCGTGCAGTGAAGTGCAAATACACTTTGTAATTTTGAATTTTGGCAGATTTTGAAGTAGGTAAGTAGGTACTGATTTAAAATTATTTAATTTGAATCAGTTATTTTTAAAATTTTAATTATTATAATAAATGTTGATAGTGTATCTAATACACGCTTTAAACCGGACCAATTTACTACAATAAATATCCCTGAGCAAATATTATAAATAAAATTAAAATATAGGCAAGTTCGAGATGACAATTAGGTACTTACCTTGGGCAAATTTAGCAGTACGGTAAAAATATCTTCAAGAGGAACGGCATATAGAAGAATTCAGCAGCCTGGATGCTGCTTTGGAAACGTGCGTCTTTCAAACTCATAGATTTCCGATTCAAACTCCAACTCAAAGCATTTATTTCAATTAAACCATTTACAGGCACTTTTGAATTGTTAAAGGAGTCGGCCAGTCAGTAAGAAAAAGCTAGTTGCCTATTCCAAAGCGTCGTAGGTTCGTATGGAGAAGAAGCTTTGGCTCCCTATTTCACAGAGCCCAAAGACTAAGGTCTTCAATCTGTGTGTCCTACCTGTTATGTCTTACCAAGCCGACACTTAGGAATTTACGTTACAGTTGATCCTCATATTCAAAGTACCTCATCGAGCTATGGAAAGAGTATTATTTAATGATGATGATAATGATGATGACTAGACCAGTCGACATAGCCCACATAATAGATCAGCTGAAGTCGCAAGCTGGCCATATCAACCGTAAACCCATGACCGTTGGGGTAGTTGTGTTCTTGACTGCAGACCGTGAATCGGAAGGCGTAGGGTAAGAGGCCCTCAGGATAGGAGGAGTGACGATCTTTGCCGAGTGGCTGGTGGCTGGTAACAGCTGGATGAGAGTCGTCGATGTCTACTACTTTTGTATAGGCTGATGATGCTAAAATTATTTTCAGTCAATCAATCATATTGTTTATTGTGGATAGGTAGGTACAGAATACGTATGTTTTTATAACAGAGTTATCACCTTTGTCCCGCCTTTTAGTCATACAATAACAACGATTGAATTTTGAAAAATGTAAATAACATTAGGTAGGTCCATACATTTTATGTTCGCATAAATCGACAAAATGTAGGGGAAAACTCATGATTTTTTAGCAATTTCAAGATTCGTCCCGTAGTAAAAGTTGTTCATATTGATGCATAGGTACAACGACTCCTCATACGGTGAATAGCCGTAATTACTTCGGAGTGTATTTTGAGTAAATTACAGTTTTGTCTGAGTGTGGTTTAAAACACTGTCGAAGGACTTCACTTGATTTAACTCACGAAGATTATGATAATTCGTTAAATATTATATAGTTTTTAAAAATACCTAGTTTTAATTATTTATTGAATATAATATAATATATTGTTTAAACTTGATTTTCCCTTTCATTTTAGTAACAAAATAATGATATTATGTAATCCCTAAGGAAAAACTATAAATTCCTAGTTAGAGTTTTTCTTTTTCCAATATTGTAAATAACGCCTTTTCATGCTAGAATAGAAGCTTTTATTTAATTATTAATATGCATAGTAAGGCTTTGATTGAAATCTTACACCTTTAAACGATGGGAAAGTATTTTATAAGACTTTAGTGACATAAATACTATGTTGGGAGATATATTTTTGAAAACATTATAATGTAAATTCGAATATGTCCTGCGCTGTTATAGATGTTACGGCGTTTTCATCTTTGTATTAAGTAATTCCGGGGTAACATACAAAGATGAAAATCCGTAACAACTATTAGGTACGGCTTTTGATTGTAGGATATCGAAATCACGATCGATAAATGTGATAATATGAAAAGGCCTAAAACTAAAGTTACGGGTTTTCAAGTAAGTATGCAAACTGGAAATTACGGTTTTTCATTTTAGAGTGCAATGTCTTCGGGGTAACGTAATGCCTTTTTAACCACTTGTAACTTTGGCTACAAACGAATTATAGATATATCACCTACATAGAAAGGCAGACAATTGCTTGGCAAGTCCGAACCTATGTATATTTCAGTAATTTTTGATAAAAATATTAGTTACGGCTTTTCACTGTGTGACGGCAGAATAGGTTGTAAGTTATTTCCATTATACTAATTTTATATTCAAATTGTAATTGAGTAAAATATTTTCCGCATTTAATCAATTTCGAAACAAAATCCCTACAACAAATAGGAATTCTCATACCTCTATCTACATACATAATGTTTAAAACGTACAGTATATCTCCTTATGTCACAGTCCAAAGCGTTGAGACTGAAATGAAAGCTTTTATCCATATGTCAGAAGAGTACTTACAGCGGCTTATTGTCACCCCCGCTAGAGAATTTGATAAAGCGTGTGCGAATATTAACAAAAGGAATATCTTGTTAAATTGATATTGCACGTTTTGCCAAGTGAAATTAAACCTTAAATCGTTATTTTTGTTCCGACAAAGATGAAGAATAGACTGCACGAAGTCCAACAGTTACACCGTTTCGCCGTAAGGGGCGTGAAATTGTCTCCGTTGGAAAGCGTATAATTCAAAGGGGAAGATTAAAATATTATCCATGTTAAGTAAATATTCCAATGAATATTTTCCGTGTTAGACAACAATGGGCGCCTGCAAGGGGGAAGGTGGCGTAATTTGATAGATACCTATCTACAAAACGGTCTCTTCGTTAAGGGACCTCCCTGTTATTATAAATTATAAGCGCGATTTGGGAATTCTCTGGAATTAAACGGTTTTCGGAAAAGAAGGCGGGGTGATTCAGAACAATTGTTGTTTAATGCCTATTAATAGGTTAATTATGTTATTATTCATTTTGATATTAAGCAAATGAGGCTTATAGGCATTCAAGTTTATCATTTTTCATGAAGGTATTAGGTATGTGAAAAGTCAATAAATTGCAAGTATTCATTGCAACTTTACGTTGAGAAACTTATTAAACTAATGGCCTGCATAGTCGTTATTGAAAAGATAGTGAGAAAATGAAGTCACGATGCCCCTAACTAAGGAAGAACGGCTGTATTGTCTTGATTACGGGTAACGAGTAGGTATAGTGCTCCAGTGGCGAGGCAGAGCACTCGTCGGGTATACAACCATATCTATATACTATAGTTAAGTGGTCCCAAAATAATTAAAATGGAATACTTAATGTATTCACTTTCAAGGTACGGAACTCTCGATGTGCGAGTTCGACTGGCACGTTAATGATAGATCGCCCGGCGCGTCCTGCCAGCAGGACTTTAAGTACTTCCGGAAAGGAAGGACGCGACTTTTTTCGGTCACAGTACCTACCGTAATGGTACCGTAAGGTATATAAGGCAAAGTTCAAATTTTCACGAAAAATATAATATTTTTCTCTCTTTCACATGGCATAAAAACAGTTGCTTAACACAACTGACCACCCCATCGGCACGCGATGGCGCATGAGCATACACGAGGGCAAGCGCGTACTCGCTCGCGCGACTTTTTGGTCGCCTGGGGACCGAAAACGCATGGAGTCGTCAACATTTCGGTATTCCAGCGCGCAGCGTAATCAAGTCTTTTTTACTTTCCTGTTCATTTTTTTCTGAGTATCGCGTCACTTGCTCCTTTTTTTATGAGTATCGCGTCACATGCTCCTTTTTTATGAGTATCGCGTCAATTGCTCCTTTGTTATGAGTATCGCGTCACTTGCTCCTTTTTTATGAGTATCGCGTCACTTGCTCCTTTTTTTATGAGTATCGCGTCACTTGCTCCTTTTTTTATGAGTATCGCGTCACTTGCTCCTTTTTTTATGAGTTTCGCGTCACTTGCTCCTTTTTTTATGAGTATCGCGTCACTTGCGGCTTTTTTATTAATTGTTAAATATATAGGCACATTTTATTTGCTTAGTTAACCTAAAGTGGCATTTATATTTCTTAAAATAGGTTATTTCCTATAAATAATATTAGATAAATGCGCTCCTATAACAGAAATTCCTCATGAAATCAAGTACGAATACATCTATTATTATTATCCTTTATTTCATTAAATACATCATTATCATCTGCCTAGCCTTTTCCCAACTATGTTGGCGTCGGCTTCCTAATTACCATTTACCTCTTGGCCTCAGAGCAGTATAAGTGTATAACTCATCCTATCTCACGTTGGGGTCGGCTTCCAGTCTAACCGGACGTATAGCTGAATACCAGTATTTTACATGGAGCGACTGCCTATCTGACCTCCACAACCCAGTTAAGTACCGGTAATACGATACCCCTTGGTCTAGCCACCACGTCGAGCCTTAACCAGTCTTAACTGGTTATCAGACTTTCGGGCTTCTGACGACCCGTAACGACTGTCAAAGATCCAGGAATGACAGCCGGGACCAACGGCTTAACGTGCTTTCCGAGGCAAGGAGGGGTCTTGGTATGTAAAGATGGTCACCCATCCACGGACCAACCGCGGAAAGTGTAGCTTAACCTGATCGATCAACCCGTGCGTCTGTTATTGCTTAGCCACAAGGCTCTGCTTAGCCCTTATTTAATTAAATACATATTATAAATTATATATATATACATATTTTTTTGTTTAGCCTATACTGTCCCACTGCTGGGCAAAGCCCAGAAATAAGAATAAAATAAAAAATATTAGAATATAAAACGAAAATAACGACGATATTATATACCCAGCATATCCTGAAGTATCGTATTTTCCGTTTTCTGCAGTGGTGTATTTTATTTAGGTACTTACGCAGCGCCTTAATTAATTTAACTTTATTTGAACAAACAGAGTTGCGAGATAATTGATGTAGTGAATGAAAGTGAGTGTATTTGGCGACAATGTGTCATCTAAATTATACACTTGCACCCTAGATAGGGTGCTCCGTTCCGTAGGGACCTCGGAGCAGTTCGGGAGCTGCAGAATCTATTGTTATTATAAAATGCCATCTCACTGTGTGTGTACCGAAGCGAAGGCCCATTTGACTTAAAAATAATAAATATTAAAGCCTAAAGCTTCAGATACCTACGAATTGAGCTTTTGACACCACTGATGTGCGGTTGAGTGTACATATTATAGGCGTCGCTTGACGCTGTGGTATCCTGGGTCTGTAGCATGAACTAAATAGTTTGCAATATCTGTTTACCGACCGAAAATAAGGCTTTGTTTTTCATAATGATGAGACGTTACTGTTTAAGATATTATTATATTTACAGAGAGCAGTGAAAATACAAGAGATTGAAAATCTTATTGAAATATCTTATTGATGATTATATTTATGACTAGCTGTGCCCGCGATTTCGTTTGCGTGGATGTCGGATAATAATAATGCGTCTCTTTACTAATTGTAAAATAACTATATCTAAGAAATAAATATAGCATATATAACATCAGCTATCTGCCAGTGAAAATCCCGTCAAAATCGGTCCAACCGTTTCGGAGATTAGCCGGAACAAAGTCACGAGCAATTAAAAAAAAAAAGTTTTGTTATAAGTACGGTAAGTGCTCGTATATAATTTCATATGCATTTAGTAAAATGCTGTTATTTTGACATTACAAACAGACACGTAAATCTTATTAATTCGTCGATGGAATGGAAATACGGGAAATACTAAGTATATTAAATTAATTACGGTCTAATTTTTTTCAAGAGATAATATTGAAGTAGCTTAGCTACCTTTTGTCATTTGCTGGTAAGCACACATTGCGAGGGTGTCGTTAATATGTTTATTTTAATACGCGTGTCATGTGTATAATACGGAACTTATTATGGCCCCGACCCTCGCTCGGATTAATGCGATACGGAAGATTTGAACGAGGAGCATTCACTTAGATTGGTATGTTCAGCAGGGCTTTTAGGGTTCCTTAGCGAAATATTAAAAAGGAAACTGTCTGTCTGTCACAGCTACTTAGGTACTTCAGCAACCATTAATAATATCCACATGAAAGTGGTTGAATTCAGGGGACCTAAAAAGGCCACTTTGGCAGAATCATAAAAGGGTAACATTATGAATCATAATATGGCGAAGACAGTGGTTTGGTTACGGGTCGTCAGAAGCCCGAAAGTCTGACAACCAGTCTTACCAAGGGGTATCGTATTACCTAGTAATTGGGTTGTGGAGGTCAGATAGGCAGTCGCTCCATGTAAAATACTGGTACTCAGCTTCCGAATGTTAGACTGGAAGCCAACCCCAACATAGTTGGGAAAAGGCTAGGCAGATAATGATGAATATGGCGAAGACAGTGTTTTTCTTTTTTTCGCTGCACTAGGTACCTACGTAGGTATAATCAAAGAGATTGGGATTGGATTTGGAATGGAATGATTGGTATAGCACAGACAAAGAAAAAATAACTGAAAAATCCTTCACCAATGGGATTCTGATTCATAATGTTATCCTTGTATGATTCTGCCAAAGTGGCCTTCTTAGGCCCCCTGGTTGTATACATAAACATATTTTTATTATATTACCAGCTGACCCGGCAATCGTTGTTTTGCCATATAAATTATTTCTAGCTGCCGCGCTACTTCGTTCGCGTGGTGTCCTACCCCTACCCTACTCCTACCCTACTCCTACACTACTCCTACCCTACTCCTACCCTACTCCTACCCTACTCCTACCCTACTCCTACCCTACTCCTACCCTACTTCTACCCTACTCCTAACCTACTCCTACACTACTCCTACCCTACTCCTATAAGAACAAAGAAAACCGGATAAAAAATCCTATGTCCGTCTCCTGGTTCTAAGCTACCTCCCCACCAATTTTCAGCCAAATCGGTTCAGTCGTTCTTGAGTTATAAATAGTGTAACTAACACGACTTTATTTTATATATACAACGTTATTTTTAGTATATGCGAAACCTGAATATAGTTTGTTCAGAATAAGTAACTGAATCGATTCCAATAATTTTTACCCCATGTTATATTATGTCCCAAAAATATTTAAAAAAGGTTAAAAGTTGGACACCGAGCGACACTAGTAGGTTATCTAATCTCCGCGCCGAACGGCTAGGTAGTAAGGTAGGTACTATTTATCAATGAGCGCAAGACGGCGCGGCGCGAGCGGCGCGGGTGAGCATGTTTTTGTCCGGACAAACAGGTAACTTAACAAGCTTATAACTTTGTGATTTTTCATGATACAATTTTCAAATTTTGTACATTATAGATTCTTTTCATAAAAATACTAGACACGTGTTTCGGGTTTTGCATATACTAAAAATAATGTTTTATAGATTTCTTTAGATACAGCAGGAATTGGAGGTTAAAATAAAGTAGGAATAGGTACTAGATAAACTTTACCAAATTGCAGGTTCTATAAACATACCAATAGTCATAATTACATTAATATCATAAATTCACGTAATAATTTAATACAATCAAAATTTCAATGTATTTTGTTTTCATACATTAAAATCAAGTCAAGCACATTATCATCATTTGCCCAGCCATTTCCCAACTATATTAGGGTTGACTTCAAGTCTAACCGGATGCAGCTGAATACCAGTATTTTACATAGAGCGTCTGCCTATCTAACCTCCACAACGAAAGTTACTGAGTAATACCGAGTTCCCTTTGTAAGACTAAACCCAGCTATTAGTAATAAAAAATGTCAATAATCAAGTTAGAACTGTCAAATAAATAATGAAGAATGAAAAGAGAATGGAAAAATTACATTTAAATAATAGTCCCAGTAATAATTTTAATTCCAAACATTCGTCAAAATTGTAGAAAGCTTGCTTGACCAGCCAACTTCCAGGCGAGTCTTGAAACTCACAACCACATGAAAAGGGTGGGTCAAATACCTCAGCTTTTTCAAAACAATCGGCATTTGTAGTATTCTTCACTTTAGATCTTATTTAAAGGATCAGTCGCTACGGATGTACCATGATTTATAGCTACTAATAACGGGAAAAACTGGCTATAATCTATTTTGATTTGTAAACAAATCGGTTTAACAAAAAACCATAAAACACCCCACACAAAGCATTTTTGTGTAAACATAATAAACATAAAAAAACGTTATATCTGTTGTTTTAACTCATTTCGAAAGTCATTCATTACGTGCATTGTATTGGTTCGATTGTATTGTTACTATTAAAAGATTTTATTACTTTCCGTCTCTAGGAACCCTTACGCAACCCAGTGCTTCTCAATGTTCGAAGACCAAATACTTACAAAGTGCCCCTTGGGCTTGTCGTAGAAAAATTTCCAATGCACGTATGCATTGAAAGAAAGAATAACTTTGAGGATGAAAGATATGTGATAGAATTCAATGACCTATAAACTCTTATAGTCTTTCACTTCACTTACAGTCTTACTTATCGAAATATCCGTGTTTCGAGGCCGACCGCTACAGAACGCGTCAGCTTCTAAAGCTTTGGTTTCCTAGGAAAGCGATTCCGTTGTATTATAACGGCCGTCCTGAACCTCTATCATTTTTACCAGTATTTGACATTATAGGGTGTCAAAAAACGCTCAGGTTAACGTGTCAAAAAACGCTCAGGTTAACGGGTTAACGTGTCAAAAAACGCTCTGGTTTTGGACAACCGTTATTGTATGACCGTTGTCCGCTTTCATAAGAAACTAAAAGCTTAAGTGAAGGCTTTATGTCCCAGGATGTATTTGTGATGAAAAAAATCAAGATATAATATTAAGTAAACTGTATTACAACAAAAAATATAAGTTTTATTGCTTATGTTACGCGAGGCAGCGAAACAAGAAAACAAATAATTAAAAGGCTGTTGGAGACTTAGTTTCGCACAAACAAATTTAATTAACATTCGTTTATTTTCCCGCTTGATCCGAGGGAGACAAACGCTAAGTAAAATTTATGTATCGGAATCAAATTCAATTTCGTCTTTACATTTTGTTCACTTTTTTTGGAACTGCCTTACTTTACCGTGCGAAGTGAAAGTTTAAAGAGGATACGCGTTCTATTTGGCATCTGGGTAAAAAAACAGAAAACCACCTCTATCACACAACATTATTTTAATGTGTGCCTTAGGGTCCGATCACACGTATCACAACCATACCACAACAAACCACAGCGAAAACTTTGTAGTTACTTAAGTACCTACCACAACGCAACTGCAAGAAGCTGCAGCGACCAGCGACTCTATTCACACGTAACCACTGCTTGGCCGCATTTTGTCGCTGCGATCTGGTTTGGTTGTGGTACGTGATCTGATCGGGCCTTTTACTAGAACTGACTCACAGGCTTACAATAGTAACCATACATGGCAAGATCAATCACAACAGAGGAACGCACTAGAACGGTCTGACGGGCTGGTCGATGATTGGTGATTGATGATTGGTCTCACCTTTTTTGCCAACCCTTCGGTTTAATAAGAACCGCTTCCTTTTTCTGAAGTCTGTTTAAGATAAGTTGGTTAGTAGAAAGCTCGCCTTAAGTACAATCATTGTGCTAATTATTGATGACTTTGCTCGTCATTTCCTCAGGTTCATTTTCTGTTGACCATTTCAAAGAAATAAGTACATTTAATAACCCTGAAATAATTAGCATAGCATAGCATCAACATCGTGAGGAATAATTACCAAAACAATGAAAACCAAAATCTGCTCGTTTTACACCATCACACTAATATTATAAAGGCGAAAGTTTGTGGGGGTGTGTGTGTGTGAATGTGTGTGTGTTTATATGTTTGTGACTTCTTCACGCTCAAACGGCTGGACCAATTTTGATAAAATTTTGTATGGAGGTAGCTGACACCCTGGATTAACAAATAGGCTACTTTTTATCCCGATATTACCACGGGATCGACATTTACGTGGGTGAAACCGCGTGGCACAGCTAGTTCAAAAATAATTGAAGAAATAGGTAACAATTTCAAATATTCCAAATAAAATCCGTTGAAATATGTATTTTTTTAAGATAGATCGCTTTTTTGTCAAACTAAGTCAACCCATCTTTCTAAAAAAGTTTAAATAAAAATTGTTCTTATCCTTAGCTTATTCTTCCTTCCTAAAACTTCCAAATTCAGCTGTAAAACAATAAAGGCCCACAATACTGTCGTCACATAATTATTTTTTTTAATGCTAAAATAATTCACAATCAGAACAATATACGTTCTTCAGGTTGTGATTTTGTTAATAAGTAGGCACTTTTTTCTATTTTTCCATTTTTATTTAGATTCTGAGAGTGCTAATGGCTAACAATCGCAGCGTGTGTTTTGACTACAGAGTACGGAATCGTCGGGGCCATCGCGCAAGTCAAAATGATATTCGCACCCACGTAATTAGCGCTGAACGCAAATTCGGCTATCACAGAACTTCAGAATTATCGCGGGCCATCAGTGTAAACGGTATATCAAACGCGGTAATAGTCGTTATATGTACTTGTCCTACGTTGTCTCCGTCTCAGTGTGCGACGAAACGCGACGAATTGCGGACTTGTTTTTTGCGCGACGAGACGCGACGCAGTGTGAAGTAGTCTTTTTCTAGAACAGAAGTAGAGTATACCTATTTGATTTCAGAGAGGGTGAATAAAGAGTACAGATTAATAAAAAAGAGTACCAAACTCCAAACTTATTTCTTTCTAAATAGGTATTTAAGATATTTGTTGTCTTCCTTGTTTGTTTACGAATTTTTTGTAGGGCTAAGTATTTAAAATATGAATTTTCAAGTATACCTACATACGCAGTATACATGCCCATGGTTAAAACAATAATGAACTGAGATTCCCGCGTTTGTCGCTCACGAATGGCTACAAAATAGGACACACGTCGCGTGAAGTATTGGTCGCATTACGTCGCGTCGCGTCGCGTCGCTACGTGTCGCGTCCCGTCGCTCACCTAGGACAACGGGTAACACGCTTGGTTTGTATGGAAAGTGTTGTCACGATGACACGATCTCTGGTCTCTTTAGAGCAGCCTATCGCAGGGGCCGCCGAGGAGTAACCGCTTTCTGTGGTTTTGACAATTAAACCTTTGCTAGCTAACGTTTTAAAAAAAAAAAAAAAAAACCTGAAATAAGAATGCAGGTTTGACTTTTCAACCTAACGATGTCGTAGAATGAATTTTATAGGAAGAAACAGGGATTTTATAGGGGGAATAGGAACGTAACTCTTTTTCCCTTGCTATATTTATCTATCTAGAATGAATTTCAAGTTTGAGATAACTTTTAGAGTAATGAGACATTGCAATAATAGCTAAACCTTTGCATGGTGTGAAAGAATAGGTACTTTGCTCATGCGCACATACGTACATGTCAATAGACGTAGTTAATGAAAACGTTACATTAGTAGCAAAATGAGACAAACGAACAATCAAGGTTTGTAGAGTTATTATAAAGCACTAAGTGGAATTTATTAGTACTAAAACAATGGAAATGGGTATGAATGTTGATATACACGGTAAGACATCAAAAGGAAGTTACAGACAAGCTGAAATCAAAGATGTAAACCATTGCAATTCCACGTGTCTTTACGATCCTGTGAAATTCGTTTTCTTACAGGATTTTTCTAATCTTCTTTAGCATCGTTTATATTGATTATAGAGCTCCTCCTGCCTAATTTATATTCAGCTAGTGTTTTTTCATCACGCCTTGTGCTTAATATCGCAATTTGTGCCGTAGTTGGCGTAAGCCGAGGGGACCTGTCACCTTTACTCTCCAATGCCCGTCTTTCTCTGTTCAATGCCTATTTTATTGCTCGCTTACACATAAACAACTAAAGTTTACGATCGTTTTTACATTAAGAAATCGGCCAAGGGAAGAAATAAACCAATAAGTAATTATTATTAAATGAAGGACTGTCTATTATTTCTTATTGACAAGAAATAATACCTGTTATTGTTATGGTTTATGTACCAGCAAACAAATTAAGGTATTGGTCTCGGCTAACAATTGTAGATCTTTGGCCAAGGGGTATACTGGGTTGTGAAGATGAGATCGGGGGTGCGACGAATGTAAGTACAAGTATCTCCCGGGCCCGGGACTCATGATACTAGAAGGAACAGTTGGGTTTTAGTCGGTAGGAGTACGATATAACCCTCCGTTCTTCCCAGACGGAGGGCATCCATGAGGACTTACCTACGAAAAAAAAAAAAAAAAAAAGCAGTTACTCTGTGTAAGGTACTGGTATTCTACTGCATACGGTTAGACTGGAAGCCGACGCCAACATAGTTAGGAAGACGCTAGACAGATGTTGATGATTACTAGCACTTCACGTGCGACTCAACCACGTGGATTATAGATTTAGGTACTAGCTTCCGCCCGCGACTTCGTCCGCGTGATTTCGAAAAATCCTTTCTTAGCGGATGCCTACGTCTTATCATCTACCTGCATGCCAAATTTCAGCCCGATCCCTCCAGTGGTTTGGGCTGTGCGTTGATAGATCACTATGTCAGTCACCGTTGAGTTTTATATATTTAGATTCACAGAAAAAACACCACATTTCACAACTAAAAAGAAATGTGTAACGTTTCCTGTTTCCATGCTCTGAACAGAGGACTGTCCGTTATGCCTATTTATTGTGTGGAAAAGTTTGTACAGCGAGTAGTCCCGTAATGGTGATGGTCTCTCCCAGGCGCAATAAGGTGCACCTGGTTAACCTGCTATCCAAGGATGGCATAGCTTCCTTGGATTGCCTGCAGCCCGATGGCGAGGTTCACCAGCTCACCGCTTGTGTGTGGATAAACCCCTGTAGTCATGTGCGCAGTTGGTTTAAGGGGATGGCCACGATTGGTTCGGCACCTTAATTGCGTAACACACTATTAATCGGAATCTGAATCATTTTGAAGCAAATTGCTAATCCATTGCTTCATAAGTTCGAAAAAATTATCTGCTCAACGCGTAAATAACGCAATGAATGGTGTTGAACTGTCAAAATGAAATCGATTCCGATTGATAATGTGTTACGCAATTGCCCCGCGGGTTCTTTTTTATTTGTGGCTAGCTTTTGCATGCGACTACGCCGCAAGGAAGTCGGAACAGAACAAATACTACCATATAATAATAATACCTATGATGACGATGAGCAAAAACAACATTTCATTATCAGAAGATTTTATAAGTAGTAGAAATTTCGATGCTCTGTCAATGCGCAACAGCTAGTAATCAAAATAGTTAAACTAGCCAAAAATATATAAGTACTCTCTCTATAAAAAAACATATTTACTGATCTCAAGAATCAATTAAGTATACATATTGGTTACATACAAATAACACTGAATCCCAATCCTAATCTCAAACTTAAATATATATTAAGGTAATCGCGCCAGGCTGTGGTTTCCTCACCAGATGCTGATACCTAAGTAGATTCTAGAATCTACTCTGGTTCAGTTTAAGCAGTTGCTGTTGCAGGGACAGTTGTAGTACCAGCAGATTCTACTCCACCTGTTGCATTGCCAGATGCTCCATCATCAACAGTTGTTGCATTACTAGCCGTATCATCAGGCGTTGTACTAGATGCAGTCTTACTATTAGATGCAGTCGAATTATCAGCGGGTGGTCCAGAATCACATGTTATTCTTGTAGCATTGGTTGTGGTTTCTATTATTTCTGTGTTGCGATTATTATTGAAATACCTTGCAGGTGACATGGTGCCAGCGATGTGATATAGTTGCGGACTTTGAGTACTAGGCAAGGTCTTTGTAGTACCAGTAGTCCGCCACTTATAGAAAGGTAAAATTGTCGTGGTCTTTAACTCATGACAACTACATTTACAACGAAAATCCATTCTAAATACTTGAAAACTAAGACTTTTGCATGTAGTCATACAAGTAAAACTTTTAACGTAATCTATGCATTTAGAATGATAACTTAAGCCGTAATGTTTCCGAGCTGTTTTATTGGCACCTGTAAGAAAAAATTAAGATCTTAGGCAAAAATAATTAGAGGTTACTGTAGCACATGCTAAGCAGTAGGTATGACAAGGAAAGAACTACTACAAACTATCAAAAACTTCTAAACGCGCATAACCTGAAATATAAAACCTTAAAAACGATGGGAATATGGAGATATTCCCATCGTTTTTAAGGTTTTATATATTTTTTTTCTATCACTTATTTACTAGGTATACCTCTTTGAAATGGCATCATTTCTTAAAATATTTTTTAAATTAGTTTAGATAACATTCCTACTGCATCGTCATAGCATTCGTACCAGTGAAACTCATGCTGTACACGAGTCAGTTTTCTTAATCGTACTTATAATATTATAATGGCGAAAGTTTGTGAGTGTGTGAGGGTGTGTGTGTGTGTTTATATGTTTGTTACTTTTTCACGCTCAAACGGCTGAACCAATTTTGATAAAATGTTGTAAGGAGGTAGCTGACACCCTGGATTAACATATAGGCTACTTTTTATCCCGATATTCCCAAGGGATCAAAATATACGCGGGTGAAACCGCGGGGCCTTAGATATCACTGCTAGTGATAGCTAAGGCGTCCTATAGGACTTGTTCTGGTCGGTATTAATCGGCACAGTCGTAAATAAACTACTCCAACGTGCCAGTCCTGCGAAGGTAGATGCCGAACGGAATTTTGCCGATCGACACCACCCGAATGAAAACCGAATATATTATGTAGTAATTGCTGCCGAATCGAATGTGTTGACCCGAACAAGTGTGTGTCCTAAAACCTACTAGGATAAATGAATATGCGGTAGAAAGCATTGAATAAATTATATCTAACTATCTATGTACAGTCAACAGCAAAAGTAGATGATCAAAACCAGAAATTCAATACTAATGAACGGAGTTCGTGTCAGAACTGTGTGGCGTCGAAGTACTACTACTTAGAATACTTACTACGTAGAATACTTTTGAATCACTTCGACGCCACACAGTTCTGACGCGAACTCCGTTCATTAGTATTGAATTTCTGACTTTGATCATCTACTTTTGCTGTTGACTGTACCAACAATGTTTTTCAGTTTTAGCGTTTACTTTTACCTAGCGGCCTGACATGAAAGCACGAATCGCCTTGCCGCTTAGAACGAATTCTTAGGCAGAGTATGTTTTCTTGTAACCTTTGTTCAGCAATCTTTCTACAACAATTGAATTTTGGGAGAATGTTGAAGAACGCTCTTCAGTAACCACTCTTCTAGTATGATGATGTAGTTAGTAAACCTCTCAATCAGAAAAACTATATTCCTATGGCCGTCAAGTAAGTACCAGATTTACTTTTTGCTGTGAAACACTAAGGCTATGCGCGCACTACGAATTTTAGTCGTTGCGATAAATAATCGTCAATCTGTAGACAATACTAATATACTGGAGTCCGCGCACTGCGGAAAAAAATAGCATGAGAATTCGCTTGAAAAATTTTCGTGTTTGCGATTTTATAACTAAATCGCAACGTTTAAAATCGTAGTGCGCGCATAGCCTAAAAAGGAAACTGTGAACAAAACATAGGGATTTGAATACTAACCGTTATCATGTGATGAAATTACGGAAGCAGCCAGTAACAAAGCAATTGCGATCTGGACATTCATTTTAATCCTTCACCCATTAAAATCATTAATATGGTATATTTTTCCTGATTTTCGATCAATATAAAACAAGTATCAGCTCACGAATGACGACAAAGCGTGTGTTAGGGTAATAAAAATAAACGAATAAAACAATAACTAGGTAGGTACATTAAATAGTCAAATTGAGTTTACTTGGTTATCGCTATTTCGCTAATTTCCTATAAGTATATAAGCGTAGTAAATTGTTTTTTTATCAGACATCCTATGTATTAATAGCCTTCGTAAAATATCTTGAAATGTTAGGGCTTCCGGTGAATAATGTTTTTTAAATGTAACATAACATATCAATACCCTTCCTTCAGTCCTTCTATTTGCAATCGGTTAAAATTACAGAGACTTACAGAGTTACTTTTTTCCTGTATAAACCATTTGATCTCCAGGCAATATCCATCCATTGATCTCCGTGGTTTTTACTATGTTATAATAGTTTGGCAGCAAAACTATATAGGTACATAAACGAATTAGTATCACTTCACTTGGCATTCAGGGTCTAATTAATAAATCAGGAATGTGATAATGACATCGGAGAGGGACGACTTTGGACTGAGACGAATTTCTGAGAACTAACTTCTCTATGGCCACCCAAATGATGATTTAATTATCAGTATGATTTTGATTGATGTGGCAGAAGAAATTTGGCGGCAGCCGAATTCTTTTCATAACGAACGTATTTGCTTTGATTATTACTTGGAACTAATTAATCTGCGGCGCCACAGTTTTTGGCTATATGTCCCCGTATCTGAATGAGGTTTAAGATAAAAATAAAAATTGAGACGTAGAAAGTAGGGCTAATAAAGGTGGGTAGGTAACTAGGTGTAGCTTTATTTTCTAAAAAGTTAAAAACCAAATAAGTAGTCGTTTGTAATTTAATTTTGAATGTGTAGTTCCTTCAATGGTGTTGGATCGAATTTCAGGTTTTTCCTCTATTAGAATTTCTGTGTTAATTTGTACTGACACCCCTTAGAATACTGAGGGGCCCGTGGCTAAATAATAACAGCCGCACAGGTCGATCGATCAGGTTAAGCTACGCTTGCCGCGGTTGGTCTGTGGATGGGTGACCATCTTTACATACCGAGACCCCTCCGTACCTCGGAAAGCACGTTAAGCCGTTGGTCCCGGCTGTCATTCGTGGATCTTTGACAGTCGTTACGGGGAGTCAGAAGCCCGAAAGAAAGCCAACCAGTCTTACCAAGGGGTATCGTATTACCCAGTAGCTGGGTTGTGGGGGTCAGATAGGCAGTCGCTCCATGTAAAATACTGGTATTCAGCTGCATCCGGTTAGACTGGATGCCAACTCCAACATAGTTGGGAAAAGGCTAGGCAGATGATGACCCCTTAGAATACTGAGACTTGGGAAATGTGTAGATACTATAGGTACGCTTCTGCCTCCCACTTTGTGCAGTAGGGACAGTTGTGATGTTTTGTAGTTTTCTGTCGTAGGCATATTGACCGGTTCCCTCGACACGTGACCGAGTCGTCACTTATGTTTCACAGCGGAGGCCAGGCACAAGAGGGTAGTACTTGTGCTGATAAGGTATCAGCCGCTTGCACTAAAGGATTCATTTACAAATGCAATTAATTTTACAGTGTGCATTAATCCTGTAATTAAGTACTTAGTGTACATAAAGATTACCTGTAGAAAAAAAAAGAAATGAATGCCCACAAATAATTAATTTACATAAGTATGGGGGGCGTCCTACTTGCGCTATATTTTTTATTATTAAAATGGTTCGTAATAATTATAAAAGCAGAGGAAGCCAACAGTAAGTAACCCTAATTTCCCCTTTTTATATAAATAGCATAATAAGCCTATAATATTCCCCACTGCTGGGAAAACTAAATTTAGGTATTACTTCTAGCATCATGACTGTAGTTAAGAATGTTAAAGTAGGTTTGGAGCCCACAAGGTATTGTATAATTCAAACAACTTTGCCTGCATTTTCGCCGTCCCGTAGCCGACAGTAAGTACCTATTCATATTTAGGACTAGCATCCGCCCGCGGCTTTGCTCGCGTGGTCGATAAAAAGTAGCCTATGTAAGGTCCCCAGGATTCAATGTATCTATAAAATTTCATCACAATCGGTCCCGCAGTTTCAGAGATTAGCCAGAACAAGAATTATAAAATTGTTTTTTGTTATTATCATAAGTACTTTCGCATAATTATGCATTTAGTAAAAAGCTGTTATTTTGACATTACAGACGTAGACGTAGTATGTTGGTATGTATAGGTAGATATAAATTATTTGTAAAGATTCGTCTCATGGTACCTACATTTTAATTTTTCAGTTACTTTTCCATTTATTTTAAATGCGACTGATATGAAAAGTAAGTATGACATTTTTTATCGTGTCTAGGTGCAATATAGTAGTAGCGTTTTTCTTATTATCGGGTCGGGCGGTGTGATTGAGTTTTTCCGTTAGGAATTTCTTAGTAACAGCCCGGAGTTTGGAATTTGACGGTGTGATACCCCCGTGCCTCGGAAAGCAGGTTAAGCTGTTGGTCCTGCGCCTGATCTCTCTCCGGTCGTGTCGGATTGCCATCCCATCGGACTATGAGAGTGAGGGAAGAGGGAGTGCACCTGTGTCTGCGCGCACACTTGTGCACTATAATATCTCCCGCGCCGAAGGCTAGTCTCAGTTGAGATTGGCCGCCGTGGCCGAAATACGGTCTGGAGGACTTTATTTATTTACCTATTATCAACTCCACCATCATCATTTTCCTGTCGAAGTAACAGGAAGGTTACCGCATACAATACCTTCCATTATTAACCGAAATAGCTCAAGACCTGAAATTACACACATCAAAAGTATCTAGGGATCAAACACGCCCTAGCTAATATATTAACATATAATAATTTGTTGGTCAGTGTCAGACTGACCAACAAAAAATTGCAAAAAAAAATTAATTTCGCAGGCTACCATAGCGCATCCCCCTTAATGAAATTGAATTCGTTTTTTCTTGTTTAAATTATGAAATTTCATTTTTTTTTGCAATTTGTTGGTCAGTGTCAGGTTGTTTGTTGATTTAAATGTGATTCGCGAACGTAACAAATATGACTTTTAGCAATACAACTTCTTGAGTTATATTGACCTCAACTGTCATGATTTCATAAAATAGTCATTTTATAGATTACCCTATTAAATAGTTGTATTGATGATTTTTATGCTTATAATTCAATACTTACATAATAGTATATTTCATTACAAGTGCGGAAAGGCTGACTGTCAACCCTCGCCTTCGGCTGCGCCTCGGCTCGGGTAGACATTTGTCGGAACTCTTTGCAATGACGATTCCGCAGGTGTACTGAACGACTATTTTTAATACAGTTGCGAAAAAATGAAGCAATTTAATAAAATAATAAAAACACAATATACTCAACTAACTAATATTTTTTTCAGGAAAATGGCGCCAACCGTAGAATATACCTAAGCAGAGTTTTTTTTTCTTCACCCATTTTGGTAGGCAATCCATACAGCTTAGACTTCAGTATATTTTTTTTATTGATATTAAATGAAAATGAAATTTAATGAAATGAAATGAAACCTAACCTAACTCATTCAATGAAATCATTAAATCTGATATTGAAAGAAATTAGTAGCTTCTTTTTAGAAATATACGTATTTGTATGAATCACAAAAACTCTTTAGTAAAAACTTCATGGTTGGGTTTTCTTTTTAATAGACATTATTTTGACAGTTGGGAAAGAGAACGCACGAGTTCGGGAAAGGTAAAAAAAAAGCACTATTATGTAATAGCCCACATCCCGAACGCTATACGTCCCTGCAATACACCACTTTTTGAGCAACTGTATTAAAAATATTTGTTACGGCCGCGAATCACATTTAGATCAACATACAACGTCACACTGACCTAAAAAAAAACAAGAAAATTTTATATGACCTAAAGCGTGGTCTTTGTCGGACTGCATAGAGAGGAAAGAGAAGCGCGATGACACAACGCTGGTAATTTACTGCAAAATATGAAGCAATTATCTATTTACAAAACATTTATTGTTTGGAAAAAATAAAATAAAACACTAGTGTTTTTTTTTACTACTGTGTACATATTTTAATTACTACTGTGGGTGTACTGTGGGTAGTGTTGGTTATTGCGCAATAGAAAAGCGGTTTGCAGTTCAAATCAGATTATAATTTCATGAACAATTAATCACACTAAGAAATTACACACTGTAGGTACATGACACAACTAGATACACAGTAAAATAATTATGTACAGTAGTAACAAAGTAATTGCGAACAAATCGTAGTATCGATTATTGTTCGTATAGTGAGTAATCTGTTTAAATTATCTTCGAAAATCAATATTTTGTAGTGTTTAGTATCGCTATTCGATAACAGATGGTGTTGTGCCGTGACGTCACTTTTGTAGATCGCGGTGTTAAGAATTTCTTGCAAGGTATTCAAATTTAAAGTCGATTTTTATTATTATAACCAATACCTCCTAATATCTTTACCATTACATATATTCATTATATTCAGATATTCAGAATAAAGAACAACAGAAACGTAGGTACTATATTGTGATAACGGGCTACAACGGAACCCTACATTGTGCGTGGCCTGACACGCCGGTTTTCATTTAATAAAGATTGCTATAGGTAGATACTATAGATAGTGGTCTAAGACGATAATTATAGGTCGTAAGACCTTTCTAAGTGAACATGTATTTTTGGTTTTTTATGTTTTTGTGCAACTATTATACAGTGTCGCAAACGGTTATAATTTTCCCGTAACATACGGATAAGAACTCTATTAATTCAATATTTTATCTTAGAAACCTAGGCCTAGAGACCTTAAGTGTACTTTTCTGGTTAATATCGCGTTAGCATGAGATCCCTAAAAAGGCCTAAAAAGGCCACTTTGGCGGAATCATAAAAGGATAACATTATGAATATACAATATGGCGATGGATATATGGCGAAGACAGTCTGCGTTTTTCTTTTTTTCGCTGCACTAGGTATAATCAAAGAGATTGGAATTGGATTTGAATTGGATTGATTGGTATTTTAGTACAGACAAAAAAAAAAAAAACTAAAAAATTCTTCACCAATGGGATTTGATAAGATTAACTTTAACAGTTTACTGTCCTTATGATTCATAATGCTATCCTTTTATGATTCTGCCAAAGTGGCATTTTTCCTTTATAGGCCCCCTGATATTAGGCATATACGGTATTAGAAGGCCTATGGACGCCAAAATAGTTTAACGTTATGCCAGAAATTCCATTGATTGCTAAAGTGGTATAACAATCATGTTATGGTGGGTATTTGTACTGATGGAAGGAACGAAATTATTGTGATCAGAGACAATCTCAATGCACAGATTTACGCTAAGATTACTATGTCGATTGTTGTATTTTCCTCGGGGGCCCAATTGGGTATATGCATGACAAAAACCGCCAGAGACAAATACACGTCTGCTTTATCGCCAAACTTAAATTCTATTGAGTACGCATAGAAAAAGAGCTCTGCCAACGCCAAGTATGGATACCATAAGTGGGTATACCAGAAAATCTTAGATCTCTGTAGACGTAATGAAAAAAAAACCTTTAAATAATTTTTAATTTTTTTAATTCAAATGTTTTTCTTTGTAGAACTCAAGAAAAAAAAGTACCTACAGATGTCGATGTCTTAGTTTATCACTTTTTGACGTGAATACGTCTTTAAAATTGCTTCCATAGTGGAGGGCAAGTCAAAAAACCCATATGGTAACAAAATCGGGGCACACAGTTTGGTGTAGCAGCTTCATTAATATCATGTCCATCTTAAATTCAATTACACCATTGGATAGCTAAAGAATCAAAGAATTCATTACGTCAAGTGAGGACTGTGTCGCATAGCGCGCGGTGGAGGGGGAAGCGCCGCCATTTTGAGGTCATCGAGATTTCTACTTAAACTTTTGACTCGGAAAAGCTACGACGTTCGTTTGAGTTTCAATCGTCGGATCTCGTAAAAATCTATCGATTTTATACAAGTATTAGTGTAAAATAGTGATAGTGAATATAATTTGTTAAAATAAATAAAAAATAATATAAAAAATATATAGGTAATGTCGGCCTATACGCGTCAAAAAGCCACATTGAAATACAGAAATCGTATACGGTTGGAAAGGGCTTTTCAAGATCAATCGAATGGTACCAATAAAACACCATATGACTGAGTCCAGCAGTGCCGGGAGGATAAAAGAATGATTGCGGCCGAGCCGATCAACGACGACGGTGCCAGTACATCTGCACCTGGGGCGGTTGAAATTATGCAATTGAATGATGAAATCACTTCTTTATCGATACTGGATCAATCCCGTTACGTAAACGTATTCACGTACAACACATGGTCGTGTCCATGACACAGTCACACCCCATTTTTAATTTTAACTTTATTTTTCGTAAGTCTGGACATAGGAAAACGTTCCAATTAAGATATTATGCTGTAATAAAAAATAAAAAAAACTTAGTCACCTTGACCAGTAGATACTTTTGATGTGTGCAGTTTATTCAGTATCGAGCGAATATCTACCCAAGTACTCTATTTATTTATTTGTTTGTAGGTAGGTAATGTTAGGCTTGCTACACACTTGTTCGGGTTGGCATGATTTGGCACAGCCAGGTGGAAAAATCGAATATATTATTATGTTCATTTAAGTTCGTGAAAAGGCCGCTCGGATTAGCTCGACTTTAGCCGAGCTGGCCAGCACGTGATTCAGCGAGGGATCTACCGATGCGATGTGTCGATCGAATATGATTTTGTACCTAGTAAATACTTTGTTGTTCGACAAATACTGCTGTAACGAATTTGCCGACCCAAACAAGTGTCTAACACCTTTTTCATTCTTTTTAGTGCAAACTTATAAAGGTGAATTTATTGTAATTTAATCATTACAGACTTCAGCAAAACCGCAATTCTACGTTACGGCTTTCACAAAACCCATAAATGTTTGGACTTCCAAAAAACTTACGTATGTACACATTCATGTCTGACAAAAGGTTATGACATTGCTTCTGCTGATAAAGACTGCAAGTGTACTTGTATTAAAGATAAATTAAAATCGAAGTATTTCGGTGTAAAGTCTGTTTTGAAAATACCGACTACCACAATACCATCCTGGGTTGGGGGTTACCTTGACCCGTCTAAAGGAAAATATGCCGTCGTGCACACTCAAAACAAAGACATAATTCAAAAACCATTACACGAGTCTCTCGAGTCCAATGATGGTGAAATCGAGAACGAAGATATTGAAAGTGCAGAGTCTGGGAGCGAAGACGAGTACGAGACGAGTGAAGACGAGTATTACAGTGACACAAACTCTGATGAAAGCAATGAGAATAATTACAATAGCTCAGATACTGAAGCCGCAAGCACACAGACTACAGAAGCAATGGATTCTACAGTAACGACTGATGAAACAACACCAACAACAGAAGACACAACTCCAACAGAAGCAACAACAGAAGCCGTTAGTGAAAACACAACTGAAGTCAAGACAACTGCAATTATAGGGGGTCGAAAATGGCTTGAACTGCTTCGAGAAAAGGATGGTGGTGATGGTGGTGAAGAAACATAAACAACTGAAGAACAGTAGAAGTAAGAAAAATAAATAAATAAAATTAATAAATTCTGTATTACTAGAAGAATGGGTACAGTAAATCTCCTTAAAAACAAAGGTCTTATGTTATGTGCACTTAGGTATCAAAGGAGTGCTTTCGCACTCGTACTAGGATTACCCTGTATCATGAATGTCATCACCTTCCTCCGAACAAACTAGGATAGTTCTTGAAACAATTAAATGTTAAATAAATTCTGAACAAAATAACTATTAACTTATATTTTACAAACAAAGATATAAACAAAAGGAGTAAGTGTGTGGATATGTGTGTTGTGGTGTATGTGTACTGTGCATGTTTGGTATTGTGTGTCCGAAGTCCAGAAGGTGTGTGTATGTGAGTATGTATATGAGTATGTGTTGGTGAAATAGTAGTTAACTCACTAATTGTATAAGTCTCTCAAATTCTTCGTAAGTGAGGTAGGTAATTCTTTTAGCTAGTAATTTACAGCGTTCCGGCATTGCTGTCGGATAAGTACCTAAGCAAATATTTAGAACAGCATTGAGTTTATTGTAAACCTGCGAACCCAGTATTGTGTGGCGGCAATTTTGCGCGAATCGCAACATCTGTGGCGGTACTTACATCCGGGTGGTACTTCCGATATCGGCGCGTGTGATTAAAATGACGATATCTCTCATCGCTGAGCAAGATCAGTTCTATATATCTCCGTGCTACACAGTCTCGTTCAAACTCAAACTCAAACTCAAACTCAAAGCATTTATTTCAATTAAACCATTTTACAGGCACTTTTGAATTGTCAAGAAGTAGGTCAGTCAGAAAAATGTGAAGCTAGTTGCCCATTCCAAAGCGTAGGTACCTATGGAGAAGAACGGACAAGAAACTCCATGGACACTCTTTTTAAATTATATTTTACAAAAATATTAGTTACATCATTACTTTTGAATTTATAATTAAATAATGTGAGAACGATGTAAAAATAAACAAGACGTATGCGTTAAAAGCGTCCAGAGTACAACAAATAGTACTAAAACAACAATCCAAAAATAAAAATAAAATAATTAAAAATAAGCCGAGGCAGCTAAGTGATGACCAGCCCCAACTGACGGCGCCCGTTCACGAACATGACGCATAGATCAGCACCATTCAGCTCAACCATTTTGAAGGGAGCTAAATGATCCAACATACACGCCACCGTCAGCGAGACATTTGTGTGAGCATGACATACTATCAGCCGCCAGGGCACATTCGAGTCAATGAAAGACATATTACCCGGTAAATGGTAAAATAAGGTATAGTACTTACATAGAACTCACATCTGTGCTATGCAATTATACAATACAAATGAAATTGAGTTTATACAATGCAAAGATAGTCTTACAATCTTCAGCAGCTCCAACAGTATTTTCAGGTGTTAATCAATTAGTTGTGGTTGTGGAGCAGGACCAGCATTGAGCCAGGCATTTTTATCAGCTATGTAATCCCCTAACTTATAATATGCCTGACTGCATAGTGTGCGTTTTATACAAGACTTGAATTTTGTCTCATTCAGTTGAAGAATGTGGGGAGGTATTTTATTATAACATTTTAAACAGTACCCCATAAAAGATGAGTCTACTTTAGCCAGTCTGAAACCTGGTTGAACTAATAGGTCCCTATTTCTAGTACTATAATTATGTCTTTCACCTCTTTTACTAAAAAGATGTAAGTTTTTTCTTACATACATGATGTTTTCGTAGATATATTGACAAGGTACCGTCATGATGTTAATTTCCTTAAACAGTTCCCTCAGAGAATCGCGCCTGCGGAGGTTATATATGGCTCTGATGGCTCTTTTCTGCAGAATAAAAATAGAATCGATGTCTGCAGCCCGTCCCCAAAGTAAAATACCGTAAGACATGACACTATGAAAGTAACTAAAATAGACTAGTCTCGCGGTATCCACATCAGTAAATTGACGGATTTTTCTGACAGCATAAGCTGCTGAACTTAGCCGTCCTGCAAGAGATGTTAAATGAGGACCCCATTGTAGCCTTGAGTCGAGCGTGATCCCTAAGAAAACAGTTTTATCGACGAATTCTAGTTTCTCTTGATTCAATATTATCTCACAATCACTACCCTTGACATTTGGTAAAGAAAATCTTATGCACTTAGTTTTTTTTCCATTTAATACTAAATTATTAGCAGTGAACCAATTTTGGACCTGCAGTAGGGCGTTATTTACGTCGTCAAAATTTGTAGCACGTCTATTTACCTTAAAAATTAAGGAAGTGTCATCAGCAAATAACACCATTTGTGGTTGATTTTTTAATAAATGGAGTAGATCATTAACATACACTAAAAAGAGGAAAGGACCCAATATCGAGCCTTGTGGCACACCCATTTTTACTTTTAAACCATATGAATTGACACCATTTATTTGGACTTGCTGTTGTCTATCATTTAAATAAGAACTAACTAAACTGAGCGCAAGTTTTCCAAGTCCGTAATGCTCAAGTTTCAAAAGCAAGGTTTCGTGATCGACGCAATCAAATGCCTTAGAGAGGTCACAAAAGATTCCAATGGCGTCTTGGGCCTCTTCCCACGCGTTAAAAATGTGTTTTAATAAGGTTACACCAGCGTCAGTCGTACAACGTCCTTTGGTGAAACCAAATTGCTGATCGTGAAGGATTTTATTCATGTTAAAATGATTGAGCATCTGATTAAGCATTATCTTTTCGAACACCTTACTGAAAACCGGCAACACGGATACGGGTCTATAATTATTGGTGTCTTTACTGTCCCCAGATTTGAAAAGTGGTATTACCTTACTGTATTTCATTAAATCGGGGAAGATTCCTTGATCAACACACAAATTAAATACTAAGGCTAAGTAAGGTGCAATAGTCTCAATTATGGAGGCACAGACTTTAATAGACATTCCCCAAAGATCTTCGGTCAATTTGATCTTAATTTGCTTAAAAGCTTTTATTACTGAAGCGGGGTTTATATGTTTAAATTGAAATTCAACCGGGCAGGCTGGAACGTTCGCTCTTAATAAATCAATTGATACGTCGGATGAGGAATTTAAGGCTTCCGTCGTTTTTGATGGTATGTTAGTAAAGAAATTTACAAATTCCTGAGCTACTTCTAAGTTAGAGCTTATGGCACCACGTGAAGTCTCCAATGTGTAATCAGTGTTTCGTTTTTTATTCCTACTAGTTTCGTTATTTATAATTTTCCAAACCGTTTTTATCTTATTTTCTGCTGATTTGATTTTATTGCTAATGTACAGGGCTTTGGCTATTTTGCAAGTATTTCTAAAAATTTTGGAATATGTAGCAACATACTTGCTGAAAGTTTCAGTATTGATGTAAGGCTTAAGGCCATACAGCTCGAAAAGTCTTTCCCTACTTATCCTAATACCTCTAGTTGCCCAGTCACTAAAAACAAAATTAGGGCAAATGTTTTTTGTTTTCTTTTCAAAAATTGTATTAAATTGAGTGTGCACTACTGAAAAGAAATCCTCGTACAATTTATTAGCATCATCCCCATCATGGCCCAGATCATTTAACTTATTATTTAGGGTACTATTGAATCTATTTAGTTTACCAGTCGTTATTGGTCTAAATTGAATTTGCACTTTTTGCAAAGGTGTTTTAAACTTAAAAGATACCGTTTGTCCACTATGATCAGATTCTTTTGAGCTTTCCTTCTCGTAGCCGTAGGGAGTTTGGTAAAGTGGTATGTTTGCGCAATGATATTTGGAGCACAAAGAGTTGTCTAACAGTTAAGACCTCACACTCTAATAGAGAACTGCGGTAGGGTACCTGAAGTGATTTCTGCACATGACTTTAAAGACCGAACTTTGTGCTCTTTCAAGACATACAGACTGCAAAGGTGCCACCCCAGACAGAGATTCAGTAGCCCAGCAAAGATTGTAAAAGCGCAAAATAACCTGTTTTAATGTTTTAAGATCTGCCACTGATCTGAATTTCTTGAACATAAAAATGAATTTACGAATACGGGGGATGAGTTCATCAAGGTGCCAATGTACCAATTTAGCAAACAATCGACCTGGGTGCTTACTCTCGAGTTTAATTCCGATAGATCGACATTGGAATTGTGACGTTTCGTACTCTTGAGTTCGATGCTAGCGCCAATTGATTTTTATATTGGGTGTTCATTTTGGGGAACTAAGTGGAATTGGGAACGGGCTTGGCGTGGCGTAAACGGTACTCTTGAGTGTATTTTGACAGCTGTGTATTGCGTCAATATTGTGTTGGGATAGTTTGTTGATAGTGATTTTTCCAATAACAAAAGTGTAACCTTTTAGAAATTATTTTGCGTTTTAAGTGGTTTACGTCAAAGATCTCAAAGATTCAACTGACATAACATTTATGGGCTTATAATTATTTGAATCTTTCATAAATCCTAGTTTAATCTCAACTGATGGCCTACGGCAGAAAGAAGTATTCATGTCGAATAAACACAAGTCATAAAAAGTCGAATTGTTACTGAGGCTACACACGTGTTCGGGTCGGCAGTATTTGTTGAACAATAAAGCCGACCCGAAGCAATTACTACACATGTTTAGCTTTCATTTGGCACGAGCAAACTGCGTTCGGCATCTACCCTCGCTTAATTGTGTTCGGGTCGGCTCTGCACAATTTCAGCCAACTCGGCCGGTTTTTTCCCGAACATATCTACAAGCATTCGATATTGCCGCCCGGCTGTGCAGAATTATTTCAACCCGAACATTTGTGAGTAGTTCCCCTAAGAATTAGTTGCAGTAGGTATCAGTGGTGATACCGAGTGCAGAGGTTCATAGTTGCATTAAAAATTTAATGTTATATAATATATTTGATTGTATTAACCTACCAACCTACTTGACAAGAAGTGTAGAATCTGTCAGCTTTAAAATGTTTGAATTTCGGAAAACCTTCCGGATACCGGTTGTTATTATATTTCGTACGTTTCATTCTTCAGATAAATAATAGACACATGTAGTACCTTCATTGTACTGGCAACTTCGCACTTATTAATATTAGGGTAGATTGAAAAACTTCCCGGCTTGCGCTCCGTCCAGCCAGCCGCAACGGCGGCAAGGGTCCTCATTCTTTTATTGTGCGCGGCAACAAGCACTCACTCTTCAATACTTTTATATATTCAGTGATATTTCGTTAAAGTTATCTTCAAATTACTTTTTCAATATGTCTAAGCGTAGCGCTGACAATAAAATTAGTTACTATGAAAATAAAATTAAAAGACTTAAAGAATGTGCAAACAAAAAACGAAGTCGTGTGATTATATATTCATCTTCGTCGGATTCCGAGAAAAACGAAGGTTAGTTATGATGTATTTTTTTATTAAGTGATTTCGTGTACGAGTTGCAACCACAAAACTGTGTATACGTGATACCTTTTATATTCTTTTCACGTGGTTCAAAATAAATAATTTAGCATCTCTAAGCTAGCCTGGAGGATATCACTTTGAGGGTATCACGAAGGTATAGCATGATGTGTAAAATATGCCTGGAGGTTGACTGCGGGTCAACACGAGGGTTTAAAAAACGTTTATAAAACGCTTGGCCAGTTTGTTTACATTTGAAACGTTGATCGTTTCAGACGACGGAACCATGCAAGATGATATCACGGCGATGCAGCTTCACGTTCCAGTTGAGTCTCATGATGTTCAAGAAAACACTGAAATGACTCCAGAGGCGCCGATTCAACTAGCGCAGGATGATTCTCCGCAGCTCGATCCGGAATTACTATCAGCGCTGGGCGATACCACGGATGAACAGCCGATTTACGGCGAAAACATACACAACACTTTGGCACAACGTTGGATTCCTTTACTAAAAAAAGGACTTGCCAAGGATCTCAAGGAAAAAATACTTAAGGAGTATCAGATTCCAGAGAACTGCAAACTCCTTAGGGCGCCAACTTTGAATCCGGAAATTAAGGCTGCCGTCTCGGAAATTATTATTAACCGTGATAAAAATATACAGTTGAAACAAGATCAACTAGGCCTCGGTATAAGCGCGCTTAATAAAGCTATTACCCAGCTTCTTCTGGGAGATGATAAAATTCAGGCTATTAAAATTCTTTCGGATAGCTGTAGGATCCTGACCGACTTACATTATACCGAAACTCAGGTGAGGACAAAACTCATCACTCCCTGTCTGGACAAGTCTTTTACGCCACTTATAAAAGACCACGAAAGAGACGAGACGCTTTTCGGAGAAAAGCTCTCAGAAACCATAAAAGCTTCTAAAGCTATTGAGCGACAAGGATCGCTGATTAAAAAATCCGCTCAAAGGGCGACGTCTTTACCCGCACCCACAGCTGGACCATCGACAGCGAGGACTCGGTTTTCGGGAAACGGGACTGGCCCCCCTCGTTATGTCTCGGCGAGCAGGGGGGGGCGAGGAGGATATCAACGAGCAGCGACAGCATACCGTCGGCAGCCGACAACGACGCGACCTCGAGCTTCCCCCAACCAGGGCAAGCACCGTGCCCAGACTCGACGTTAGCGATACAGGTACACGCAGGTCGTTTACAATATTTTTACAAATGTTGGATGAACATTACTAGTAATAGTACAATCTTGAATTGGATTAAAAATGGCTACATGATTCCATTTTCTAAAAAAGTGTACCAACATGTTGTACCCTGTAACACGTTTAGGAATGAAGAACAGAGAGATATGTCTGTAGCGATCGACAACTTGTTACAATTAGGCGCGATACATGAATGTGAGCCACAATCAGATCAATTTATTTCTAAAATATTTTTAACTTCAAAATCAAATGGTGGAAAACGATTTATTCTAAACTTAAAATTGTTAAATAAATTCGTAACTCAAACTCATTTTAAAATGGAAGACTATAGAACAGCTTGCAAATTAGTTCCTCATAACGGTTTTATGGCCACGATCGATTTAAAGGAATCATATTTATTGGTACCAATCAATCCATCACACAGAAAATATTTAAGATTTCAATTTCATAATGAAGTCGGTGAAAATTTAACTTATGAATTCAAAGCTATGCCTTACGGGTTATCGTCGGCACCAAGAACATTCACGAAAATTATGAGAGAAGTTGTGACTCACCTTAGATATCGCGGCTATTTATCTGTTATATACCTCGACGATTTGTTATGTATCGGCCATACATATACTGAATGTTTAAATAACGTAAAGGAGACTGTTAAACTTTTACAATGTTTAAGATTCGTAATAAATTTCGAAAAAAGCTCTTTACAACCATCACAACAGACTAAATTCCTAGGTTTTAATTATAACACTAATAACATGTCTTTATCCTTACCGAATGATAAACGAGTACATATTTCAAAATTAGTTAAAAAAATTATTCCCTTACCACGTTGCACTATTAAAGACTTTGCCAGTTTAATCGGCGTTTTATCATCCGCCTGTCCGGCGGTTAAATACGGTTGGGTGTATACTAAACGTCTCGAGAGACAAAAGTACTTAGCATTAAACGCCTATAAAACATATGAATCCAAATTTAATCTTTCGCCTATAATTCTGCCGGATCTGGAATGGTGGTCTCAGAACATTTTTTCAACATCTACTTCCTTAAGGCCTGATAAGTTTCAACTAGAAATTTTTACAGACGCCTCCAGGTCTGGCTGGGGCGCATTTTGCGATAACGAAAGAGTTAACGGTAAATGGAAGTCAACCGAGTTAAAATTCCATATCAACTATTTAGAGCTGCTGGCAGTGTTTTTTGGCCTCAAATGTTTTGCACGCGACATACGTAACTGTTCCATTCTATTACGTATCGATAATACCACAGCATTAAGCTACGTAAATCGCATGGGTGGTATCCAATACTCCCATTTAAACGACTTGACACGAGAAATCTGGCGTTGGTGCGAAGAGCGAAATTTATTTTTAACTGCCTCTTATATTAAAAGTAAAGATAATAAAGAAGCTGATGAAGAATCTCGCAAAATTAACAAAGACATAGAACTAAAATTGTCGGATGAAGTATTTGATACAATTAAGACTAAATTAGGTAAACCAGATATCGATTTATTCGCTTCTCGCACCAATGCCAAATGTCATCAATACGTATCATGGAAACCAGACCCAGATGCTATAGCAATAGACGCGTTCACAATTCCATGGAATAACATGTTCTTTTATGCCTTCCCACCGTTTTCCCTAATATTAAAATGTTTAGAAAAAATCATTATAGATAAGGCTGAAGGCATACTTGTCTTTCCCTATTGGCCTTCGCAACCCTGGTTCCCTCTATTACAAAAATTGCTCACTTCAGATACTTTATTTATAAATTCCGAAAATAACAATATATGGTCTTCCTCTAGGAACCCACAAATCAAAGGAGTTACCCTGGGTGTAGCGAAGCTCTCAGGAACGCGTTCATAAAACGAGGTGTCCCAATGGCCTCTCTGGATTTAATGATGGCATCTTTAGCTAAGAACACATTGAAACAATATAGTGTGGCCTTAAAAAATTGGTGGCAATATTGCCTTAACAATGAAATAGATCCATACAAATCTTGTATACCGTCAGTGTTATCATTCTTAACGGAACAGTTTGATAAAGGTGCAGCTTACGGCTCTCTTAATAGTTACCGTTCGGCTTTAAGTTTATTATTTGGTGATGATTTAGGATCTCATGAACAGATCAAAAGGCTATTAAAAGGAACGTATAAATTAAGGCCAAACATCCCAAAATACGCATCTACGTGGAACCCTCAAATAGTTTTACAACACATCGCTCAATGGGGACCTAATATAGAATTACCTTTAAAAAAGATTTCCCAGAAGCTTGTAATGTTATTAGCCTTATGCACAGCTCACAGGGCGCAAACAATTACATCTATTAAAATTAAAAACATTCATATTTGCCCTAACGGGGTCAACATTATAATTACCGATATTATTAAAACATCTGCTGTCGGTCGTGACCAACCAATTTTATTCCTGCCTTACTTCAACGAAAATATAAATATTTGTCCAGCAACAACTTTGAAAGATTATTTGTCGGTTACAAAAGATTTAAGGCCAAATACAGTTGAAAATCTTCTGATAACATACAAGCGACCTTATAAGGCCACCTGCACACAAACCATCAGCCGATGGATAAAGCAGGTGCTCGCGGAGAGCGGCGTGGATGTGTCGGCGTTCGGTGCACACAGCACCCGACACGCTGCCACATCCACGGCGCGCACGCGAGGCATCTCGCTTGACGTCATCAGGAAGACTGTTGGTTGGTCGCAATCGTCGCAGACGTTTGCAAAATTCTATAATCGTCCAGTGAGCGATGATTCTTGTTTCGCAAGATCAGTTCTTCTCCCTGGTTAACAACCGGGACTTTATGAACTGCGATTAGAGTAGGTATTCATTTATCTGATTGTTCCTGTTTTTCTTATGAAGTGTCTAAATTAATGTTATAAAAAAAAAAAAAAAAAAAAAAACCTTTTTATGTTTTGTACAAATTTAAGAATGTTAAGAGTTGTGTTGAGTAATTAAATTATTTCTAGTAGTAAACCACTAGTTTTAATCTTATTCATTTAATACTATCTAGTTACAAAATTTTTAATCTCTAAACATCTACATGTGTCTATTATTTATCTGAAGAATGAAACGTACGAAATATAATTGATGATTAAACGAACTTACCTGTAAGTGAAGTTCTATCCCAATTATATGAGTACGTTTCATTCGAAGATAAAGGTCCCTCCCTTCCCGGAGCCCTTAATCTAAAAATTTTGTAATAGGACTCTAAAGAATGAGGAGCCTTGCCGCCGTTGCGGCTGGCTGGACGGAGCGCAAGCCGGGAAGTTTTTCAATCTACCCTAATATTAATAAGTGCGAAGTTGCCAGTACAATGAAGGTACTACATGTGTCTATTATTTATCTTCGAATGAAACGTACTCATATAATTGGGATAGAACTTCACTTACAGGTAAGTTCGTTTAATCATCAAGTATTTCATAATGGGAGTGAATAACAAAAATAATAAGATTTACCATCCGTTTTTATACATTGTATAGTAACGTTTTTACAAAACATACTCCGGCATAACGACAATAACAAGGGTGAGTAGCAAACTTTTTATGGAATACCCGAGAGGCAATGCTTGTGTGACGGCTATGACGTATCACTAAGATTTTTTACTAATACATACATTGAGAACATACATATTTTTGCTTTTATATCGATACATCAATTTCTTTTATACGGATTGACACTTTCAGAATAATATTCACGGGCACTTTTGGGACAAGGGTAAAAGTGTCGCTAAGAAATGTATTCACTTTTATACAAGGTGAGTTTTTCGAGATAAGACTTCAAGGCGAAAACCAAACTATTATGAGAAATAGAATTTTAATTAGGTAGGTACATATCATTTTATTCCCTTGCAGAATACGGTTCTTATCGGTAACACTATTGCTGGGTATAAAAGAATTCTACCTAGGTATATTTATTTATACCTGGCAAACATTTTTGATTAAAGTGCTGTTCTAACTTTCTCTAAAATAAAGATCTTGTTTACAGCACATACTTATATCAACTCGGAAAGGGATCGTCACCGTATCGCCTTTCGCCTCGCCGTCAAACAGGCGTCAACCTAACCTAACGTAAGCACGTAACCAAAGAGGATCAGCAGCTCCAATACGTCGACTCGGCTACGGCTAGGCGACGTCGCGTTTACGGCTCGCCGACCGCTGCTAGATGGTGTTGCAGGCAGGCCGCGGAAGGGTTAAAGGAGCAAGGGTGGACGAAGAGACGTAAGCTCGGGTACGGACAGACGTAAGCGCGGAGACGACGAGCCGTAAGCGTGGGAAATGCAAGTCAACCACGCACCGCACCGCGGTTCGTCAGCTTGTCCCGAGGAGAGGCGATTGCGTTACGATTTAGATTTTTAGTATCCAGATTAGTGTGCGTTGCAGTAGGGAGTTTCATACAAAGAATACTGAATGGCTCGAGTTGATATTGTGACGATCCCTTTAATCTCTTTGCTAAAAGTAGGTATCACAGATTCGGCTTAATACCCTCAAGTCGGTTGAAGTCCAATCTGAAATTGCAAAAGTGCATTAGTGACTTAATCTTATGTTTCAGAGTTGGCTCTTAGTTAAAATGCAATGTTGTGTCCATAATTTCTTTATTTTTAAATATATCACGAAAAAGCATAAGATAAAACATGCTTTGGAAACCACTTTTAACTAACATTAAGAAATGCTTTTAAGTAAGTCATCATAGGCCTCTCAACTGTCGCCACATCGACCCGTGCTGTGCTTCTGGCATCTAGCGGTGACTATCTCAGTGGCACTGGGTAAAGTAATTATTTATTTACTCTACGGACCTACCTACTTATGTTATTCCAACTTACTCCGGTATTGACATGACAGCTGGGAGCTACGACATAAAGTTTATATTAGGTATCTTCGATCAACAATACCAAATTGTTGATCGAAGTTAGGTATAGACTTATTTCCAACAAATGTAGTGGATATTGTAGACAGGAGCCTATTTTACCCGTGAAGGTGAATTAAAACCATATTTTGTCCGATATTCTTCTAATACCTACCTTTTTTTATTAATTTGCTCATCATAGAACAAGAATATACCATTGTGGCTTGTTTATTGATAAACTTCTACAAATGGGAAGAAAAACAGACAAGTACTTAAAAACAAACAAACTTCATGTGCCAACTTACGCCGCCGTCGGATCTGTTGGTAGAATAAAATAATTGCATAAAGTAAACAAAGAGAAGGTTATTAACGGAGATAAGTCAGCTAAGCCGGACAAGAATACCTTGATTGAAGATTGATTTATTTGTAGTAAAACGCTTCTGGACTCTCTTTTATCTGTGTGCGCACAACCGAGGGCGAAACAAGAGCGGAAGGCAAACAATAAATCCACCTACATAAAAATTGCAACAACTTAGTTCATAATGCCGATAAAGGCATCATCAGAAGTTGGTTCGCTTCGCACCCTCGCGCCCATTCGTGCAGAGATTACCAATAAATCCAATACGGGATAATTGGCCGACTTAATTCTCTTCTATCTTTCTACTTAGTTCAGTCGTCAGAATGTGCCAGCTCAGGCCCCTTGGGAGAGTCCAGCCGAGAGCACAAACATCGCTTGCTTGCTGAACAAAAATAGCATCTTGTGTACTTTGATAGGAACGAGTTTTATTTGCAAATGCGAAACGAAGCAGAATAAACGACAAATAAAGAAAATGGCTCAGTTAATGAGGTATTTTTAGTTTTCTGCTGGCCATAATACGTGATTTATTTGAGTCATTTTCGAACATCATCTTTGACCTTTGGTTATTTTAGTGAATTTTCCGGTATGTTTGATTGACTCAGGACATAGTGTCACTTTTCTTTGTCGTCTAATGGATGAAAATGATGAAATCAAGGGGTGGCACGGATTTGATATTCGCATCAGTCAGGGGGCCTCTGGGACCGCTGCCGAGCTGCGACGTGATTCAATAGTGATGTAGAGTCAATATCGATCGGCATAATTATTACATTATACACATAGGTAGGTATAAAATACTCCCAAATATACCTATTATTTATTTACAATTACAATGCATTGAGTGTAGTAGGTAACATTACTACTTATGGTTTTTTTTATTTTATCAAAGCTGGAAAGCTAGTGCAATCGGTATGGCCGGGTATGGCCGGAACAGTATTTTATTATCAGTGTCACGAAGTTTTTGATAAAAAAGTGACGCATTGAGATATGTTACATAAAAAAACAATAATTATTAATCATTTTTCATTTTCATTATTAACGTATTAGAACGCTGAAGTATTTGTTGGAACGCGCGAACGCTGTCAGTCGAAAATATGATGAATTGAGAACTTTTAATTTTTTGTTGTTCTTTCATAGTTACATTATGTATGTTACCTCTGATAGTAATCTTAAACCGACAAGCATAAAGATCACGGTGATGCAAAATCACAGGTAATACAACTGTGAAAGGACTGTGCTATACTTATATGTAGCTAATATTTGGCCTCTATAGCAGTGAGTCCCTCGTTAGCTAGTCTTTATATTCATCAACTTGACCTTTTTTTCGCCCCAAATTGAAAGAACAAATCAACGCGTTCAAGACACAATACTTACGTCATAAGATTAATCAACTCGTAAATGTCCTCTTCTCAGTATGACCACTTCTTACATACCTATAGCATATTTAATCTTCTCCCCATGACGAGTTAGAATTAAAACGTCAGGCAAAGCGGGGAAATCTCGTTCCAAAAAATTAGCCAGCAAAATTCCAACAAATAATTAATCTGGAATAATCATACAAAACGATGCGAACGGGATGCTCGGCCATTATTACCATTCATTTCAAATCAGGCGTGCGGAGGGTTGGGGAGGGCGCAGGCCGCGCTCGACCTGAATAAGCATACATTTTCCAATCAGGACACGTATCATTTAACTTGCTATTAAATTCGACTTCTTCCCTCTGAATTATTATCATGTCAAAGAGGATCTGAGCAAGTAAATACGAGTTTTATAATTACGACAGGAATACAAAATAAAAAGTAATTGCGAAATGGAAAGAAATTCATAGACCTTTTCGCCCTAAAATTTATTGTGTGGTGAGCATTCAAAGTCTCAAAAGGCAGGTGGTTCGTTATGCTAGGAGTGAAATACTTTTCATAAGCGCCGTCATAACATTCATGCTTAAGACCTTTTACGGTAATTACTCGCTCCGTAAGAGCTTTTTCAGCGAATTAGAATTTTGGTCTTAGTTGTTTTCTTACATATTTGAACATGAGGATGCGCGGGGTTTTCTATGCTAAATAAAGTAATCTGTTTCGTCATATTGTGCGTGCGTGTGAGACAGCAGAGCAGGCGGCCACCTGACACGGCCGACACCGAGTCACCGTCACCCGACCTCCCCTTATTAATTTAATAACTTGAACACCGTCATTATCCGACTAATTGGAGGGGTGATGGGCTCCTTTTAACACATTACCTAAGCGTTTAACGTTACTTTTATGAACTGTGTAATTAATATTCCCTGCGTTCAGAACATGACGTGTGTAGAGTACCTACAGTAGGTAGGGATCCACTTATTACGACATTAGTATTTTTTGTTAATTCATCGAGTAGTTAAATCAGAGTATGGTTACATGATTTAAATCTAATTTACCCAAATGAAATAAAACCAATTTTGATCAAGTTTTGTAAAACAATAAACAAGTTTTTTAACAACCCTTACATAATCTGACTATGGTGTGAAATATATTGTTTATTAAAAATTCTACAATATACCTAAGCATAAAAGTGGAATCACTAGTGTTTAGAGCGGCCATACAGATATGCTGGCAGACTGTTATCACAAAGTATTAATTAACGCCTAACGGTACAACTTTTGTTGTTTACAAACATATCATTTTGCTGTCCTACCGACGCTCTAGGCTAAATTTTACTTAGAAATTTAAGAGATATAATTAAGAATTTTGCAGAGCGCAATAATTTAGGGCTCGTCATTAAAATAAGAGTGATATCAGGTTTCGCGTAATTAACGCCAAGGGCGGATTGCTATTTTTGTTATCAAATATAAATGTTATTTATCATGATCGTTGAATAATATGAATAGCTATCTGTTTTATTGAATCGCAGAACTGAAGTGGAAGAACTTTGTAGTACATATTGTTGTAAACTTGATACATCATAATACATTAAGTGGATGGCGAAGACCTTGACGAACGGTGTACGTTTCCCTGTGTGTACGACTCGTCGAGGCCCTACAATCGCGAGCGTGATACAAATATACACATAATTTTAATGCCGGGGGTGAAGCATTAAAAGTCAGGGATCAAATGCCTTTAATACTACACGTGAAAACTATGGAGTTGTTTTCATTTTGAAATATTAATTAAAATAATGATACTTATTAAATTGGTAGATTTCAGGCTATAACAAAATGCACTGATAGCGTGCAGCGATGATGTCAAGGATTGGCGGCATTCTTTCTGGGGCAATAGGTACTCTAAATTGTACCTACAGTTTAAGTAGGCAAAAATTGCCTAAAGTTTTGGTTTTCTTTGATTGCTCATTTAGTAGGTAAAGGATATGTTATAAAGTAAGCTATATGATAAAGTGGAACGAAATTGAAAACCATACCAAGTCATAGTGGGTTGGTGTTGGTGGAGTATTGAACCTAAGAACCCTGGGGATACTGCTAGCTACCCGAAACTGTAAAATTTTCCCAATCAACTTTGAACCTTAGGCTTTAGCGATAAAGTTGAAAATCTATTAAAGAAATTTGATAGATTGTAGTAGCTTGATATGCTGGCGTCCAGGCCACACGTCAGTGGTACCTAACACTTTGGCCTTGAGTTGGCCTAGCGTAGTACGGAGTTTGTATAGAATAAAAGGCCAGCAAAAGTGGTATCTAGTACAAAAATACTGATTTTGTTACCTTTGAAATATTTTGAAATATCTGTAATTCTTTTAATTATTAATTAGCTTTCTTTGGGAAGTCTGGAACAATTTCTTTGTATATTATTTTGAGTTGGGCGTTGATAGCTGCGCCACAGTATCTTACTTTTGTGGCTATCTTCGTTTTCCTTTGTAAATTGTAAACTTAAGTTGTTCCAAATAAACTTTATTTTATTTATTTTTGATGTGCAGCCAACGGTACCTAGTTCTAAGTAGGTACTGCAAACTGCAAGTGATCAAATTTACCGTGTCTTATCTGCTGTTCTCTCGCCTTATACCTATTCTAGTACCTACGAAAGATTGAGGGTGGAAAAATGTGTTAATCTCCAAAGTTTTCGTAGGCTAGGCATTTAAAGCAGCGGGAGGCACGCGACGCGGCGGCGCTCGCATTACTTGTGCTACTTACTTTAATCTTCACTCATATTTACTGATTACATATGTACATGGATGACTTATCGAACCCCTCAAGGGTACAGCACATCGACATTAACTGAAAGCGTTTTTGGCAACAATGATAACGTCAAACCAAAACGCACAGAATAAATCATGACATGTGGGTGTCAGGAAATCATCACTTAATAAATAAAATACTAAGAGACTAGTGAGTCGCAGGGATCAGTCGAAGCTCTTTGAAGATGATCACAATGACGGCAGGTACAGTCACGGAAAATTGTTTATTAAATTGACACACTACTCAACTTGTTGTGTTTCACACAACTGACAAAAAAATTAAATTGATTTAAATACAGGGTGAAATTGAAAACATGCGACAAATCGAAATAGGAGATTGTACTCATCATTATGAACAACTTTTACTAAGGGACCAAAGTTGCAAACGCAAAAAAATATGCTGTTCCCTACATTTTGACGAGTTACACGAACATAAAGCTAGGGAACAGCAGATTTTGTTTTCACGATTTCAGGTTTGGTCCCATAGTAAAAGTTGTTCATAATGACGAGTACAATCTTCCATTTCGATTTGTCACATGTTTTCAATTTCAACCTGTATACGTATATAAGTACGCCTGCGCCTCCCATAGCGTTCAGTCGCAGAATGTTTGTTCGATCCAGTAGGAATATCGGGTTAAAAACTATCCTATGTAAGGACATTTGAGCCCCGGGGAAGGCCCCGGGACTTAAACTATCTCTATACCAAATTTCATCTAAATCGGTTCAGCGGTTTAAGCGTGAAGAGGTAACAGACAGGCAGACACACCTTCGCATTTATAATATTAGTATGGAAGTAAGGATTGAATCGGCTACTAATAATGTGTAGAATGGAACGGCGGCTGCAATGAATGTTTTTTTATGAGAGCAGGCCGGGACCCCCGAAGATCCCGGGGCCCTGGGCACTTGCCCAGAGTGCCCAATGGAAAAGAGGGGCCTGACTGTTACTGATTATCGACGTCATCGGCCTACCGCATTCCACTGCTGGTTAGAAGCCGATCCAATCGCACGCTAAGAGCGAAATCCGCGACAACGCAACAACGTGGTAGCAACTTGACGCATCGCTATTATCTATCATCAAATATTCAACCAACTTCGCGCACATATAACGCATCCGTCAATAGCGTTTGAGCCGTCACCCTTTTAATTTAGACTGGGACGAGGGGTCATTAAACAATAAAGTGTTGATTAAAAGCCCCCATGCGCGGGGTCGTTGCGAATAACTGCGCTTCCTGCACAGGACCCATTATATTATCACCGATTATTGGCACGGGCTGTCCCGACACTCGGCTCGAGTGAGCACTCCTTCAACAAACTATACCGAAGGTCGTCGTTATAAAACGCGTCATCGAAATGATGTGTCAGTTTTGACTGATATAGGTTCAGGTGGTTAGTCGAAAGAAGAAACGCGTTTCTGTAAAATGTCTACAGAAATAAAATAAAAATAATAAGAAAAAAAACCGGTCAAGTGCGAGTCGGACTCTCGCACAAATTCCCGTACAAATTTGTATTTGTATTTGTATGTAACTACAAATTTGTAGGTATGTAACTACAAATTTGTAGGTATGTAACTACAAATTTACGGTTTTCGGATTTTTTCCTTTAGTTGTGCTACATGAAATTACTTCCTGTCAAATTTCATGATTCTAGGTCAACGGGAAGTACCCTATAGGTTTTGATTCCCTTGCGAGTGTCAAAATATGTGGCATAAACGGAACATATAAACGCCCGTATATTTTGATTGCGATGACTTAGAAGTTTCAGCCCTGAGTAATTGATATTAATTTCAACTTGATAACTCCATGCGTTCTTGAGAAAAATGGTCTTGACAGACGGACAGACAGACGGACAGTGAAGTGATCTTATAAGGGTTCCGTTTTTCCTTTTGAGGTACTGAACCCAAAAAATAAGACAACCTAGACGCGTACCGCAAGGGGTGGATCGAGGTGGCTCTTGAAAAGGATGCCTGGAAGGATTTGGAGGAGGCCTTTGCTCAAACGTGGGACAAAGGCCAATAAAAAAAAAAGAAACTTGTTTCTCCAGTATCGTTATATATGTAATAAAGTAATTTAGCGCTTGGTACGTATGTAGGTATTAATAAAAAACAAATTATAGAACCACCTTTCAATGAAATAGCACATAATTAAAATTTAATATTATTGCGTTTATGGTATTTTAATTAAAACATTTTAGATACTGTTCGTAAAATCTGCTTAGGTAATAGTAGTTTTGATAAATTAATAGCACTATTAAGTTTGTTTGATAATTGAATATCTACCACAATGCATAACGTTTATTTCTCATTTTTATGAAGCAACTAGCTGCGCCCCGCGGTTTCTCCCGCGTAAATGTCGATCCCGTGGGAATATCGGGATAAAAAGTAGCCATTTTATCAAAATTGGTCCAGCCGTTCGAGCGTGAAGAAGAACCTAACAAACATATAAACACACCCCCACACACTCACAAACTTTCGCCTTTATAATATTAGTGTGATGTTTATATTCACACGCTACATACCTATTCGGTGATTATTGTTTAAGTTATTTCTGAAAGTCTTATTCGTGATATTTTGAATCTTTGATGATATTTGATGATATTTTTGAATTTTTGATATTTTGAATCGAGGACGTTGTTCCTTAAAAATATATCTCTTACTCTAATAGTTTCACATTTTTTCATACAGAACAGACCCATCCAAATAGGAACATATTTTAAAATGTTTTGATTTTTCTCTTTATTGTTTTCTGACGTTTTTAGGGTTCCGTGCCCAAAGGGTAAAAACGGGACCCAATTACTAAGACTCCACCGTCCGTCTGTCTGTCTGTCACCAGACTGTATCTCATGAACCGTGATAGCTAGACAGTTGAAATTTTCACAGATGATGTATTTCTGTTGCCGCTATTACAACAAATACTAAAAACAGAATAAAATAAATATTTAAGGGGGGCTCCCATACAAGAAACGTCTTTTTTTCGGCGTTTTTGCCTTGTGGTACTACTCGACTCGCACTTGGCCAGTTTTTTCTTTTTGCTATGCATGATATACTTAAATATAATTTATAGGACTCAGGAATAATGTAGCTTTCTACCAGTAAAAAATAAAATTGGATCATTAGTTCCTGAGATTATATACCTATAAAGCGACAAACTTATAATATTATGGTATAATTTACGTTAATTATAGAAATATTTATATCTATGGTTATTGTCAATCATAATTATTGGCGAATCGCGTTGTAGCGATACGTGGGGGGAGGGGGAGGCTTTCGGTTGGGTGATGATGATATTCGGCCACACAGGATGACAGGACTCCCATAGATGTGGCTCTTGTGACACTCTTGAGCACTTGCGCGCACAGCGCTTTTCATTTATCATTGTTCGCACTCGGGCCACGTTTCAATTACATTAGAAGTAGCTGAGGGAACCACAGTTATTTGAACATAGTGACGTGTTATGCCTTATTATGTGAAATGTACTTCGAACACAGAGATAATCTGGAAAACCTTTTATGGAAATTGTATACCAATCGTTAAAAAGAGAACCGTCCTGTTAACAGATTTTAAATCATTGCCGTCAGTGGCCGCCATTGTAACGTCAAGTTAGTTCAAAAGCGGTCGTTCCAGTCGAACAAAATGATCGTCGTCGGAGCGGATTGCGGGTTCCACACCTCGCGGATCAATAGATCTCATTCAAATAATAATAAGGAGTTATAGATCAGTCGGGTGCGGTGGTCGCGGCCGCAGCGCCCGCACCCTCGCTGCACTCTGCCTATATTTGAGTATGGAAATGGATATTTATTTCACGTCTCGGCTGCCCGCCGCAGCCGTCTGCGGTGATCGCCGAAGATGATAACGCTTCGATTTATATATTTCACTCGATGATCGGTAGCTGCTACTACGTTCTCCATACAACTGCCAGAACGGATCGTATTTGTGTATACAGGATGACATCTGACTATCTCAGATTATATATGTAACAAAATCGCAGTAGACCGGAAAAATGGAAATACCGAAGGTAAAACATAAGAAAGGAAGAACCATGATACAGACTAAAAATACCGGCCAAGTGCGAGCCTGACTCGCACACGAAGGGTTCCTACAAGGCATAAAACGCCGAAAAACATGTTTCTTTTATATCTATCCCTTTAAATTTTAACTTTATTTTATTTTTTGTTGATATAGCGTCAACAGAAATACGTCATCTGTGAAAATTTCAACTGTCTAGCTATCACATTTAATGAGATACAGCGGGTGACAGACAGACAGACAGTGGAGTCTTAGTGGGTCCCGTTTTTACCCTTTGGGTACGGAACCCTAAAAAATGAATAAAATACTATATTAAAGTGAGATAGGTAATCTCTTTAATTGATATTCGATCAATAAAAGAGATTCGGGCGTAGAGAAGATAATTCTACTTTTTAAGGAAATTAACTTTTTTTTTTGGGGCGCCGGTACTCAAATCAAATCAAATCACTTTTATTTACTCCTGACACTGCACGTTAGCAGTTAACTAAGTTATTAAAATAAATGAGAAAAACATGATTATAAAAACAACAACCTGTAGCCAAAAACTTGAAATTGCATGCAAAATCTACTACTTATTCGCCATAAAGTCGATTCCTCGCTTATGGCTGAGAGATTGACGACAGAAAAGAAATGCGTCCGTTGCGCTGTCACATTTTAAAGGGCAGATAGTTGATAGATTAGTATATAATAATTGAATCGTAGACATTAGGTAGATACCTATGAAACTTTGAACTTGGGTGTACAATCCTTTGACAGTTATTTTACCTTTGACAGCAGCAACCCAACATCAACCTTATATGACGAGGATAAAGATCACAATGACTTTGACAGAGCTGTCAGTGTTAGCAACCCAAAAGCAACCTTATGTGACGAGGATAAAGATCACAATGACTTTGACAGAGCTGTCAGTGGTAGCAACCCAACAGCAACCTTATGTGACGAGGATAAAGATCACAATGACTTTGACAGAGCTGTCAGTGGTAGCAACCCAAAAGCAACCTTATGTGACGAGGATAAAGATCACAATGACTTTGACAGAGCTGTCAGTGGTAGCAACCCAACAGCAACCTTATGTGACGAGGATAAAGATCAGAATGACTTTGACAAACCTGTCAGTGGTAGCAACCCAAAAGCAACCGGATGAATTTTTTGACGATATTTTTTAGTTTCTGTATAGTTTTAAGTTAGGATTTAATTTTGTTATTTTTATTAATTAATTAAGTATTAGTTATAATTTAGTAACAAAATAAATAGTTATGTCTGATAGAGTTTTACGATAATTACTTACTAAAACAGCAACCTTATTAAAATGAGAATAAAGATATGATTTGGACAGTGATGCAAAATCAGAGGAAGAATAACTGTGAAAGAACTCCTAAATAATCATTTTAATGTCTATGAAATAAAATATATTTAGTTTGTACATTTATCTACCGGTGCGACTCCCAATAAATACTTTTTCTTTCTTAGCAAGAGACTTCTTCTTCTTTATATTTCAATAAAACATTAAAAAATCACATTCAATTTTTTTACATTTTGAAAATCCTACATTAATGAATTCCCCATATTGTATCACATAGGTCACATTCTTTAAAGAGTACCTACCCGTCTAGCTGATTTATTTGTATTGTGCTTCACAGACATGTATTTATTTTCTTGGAGGATTCGAGCAGATTTAAAATTTATATCTCGGGCATGTCACGTCCCGGGTTAATTAGGTGTATATGTATACGCTCCAGTAGCGAACGATGCGCCCGCGCCTATTATTTACACCATTGCACACGTATGCCGCTCAGAATAATTATGGACCTCTTCGCCACCTTTACACACATTTTGCATACTTACTTGCCAGATAAAAGTATATTTTATTGAAGTGTTTGCAATGCTACGAATAAACCGCTAATTAAATACTACAATCTACTTAAAAAGTCAGTACCTAACTTATAAGTCGTTGGCTGATTTTTAAACGTTACCTATTGAGGTTTGAGAATCGAGACATCTTTATTTCCCATAAGAATTGTAACTTAGATACATGAGAAACATGAAACTTCAAAAACTTATATTTTGATCGACGATCGGTAACAGAAGTATCTATTACAGTATTATTCATTACACACTTTTCTCCTCAACTCATTAGCAGGCTGGGAGGGCTTTGTAAAATGCATCACAGACCTACAATGAACATATCAGCCGATATCTAATGTTCCCATTGCTGGAACACAGGCCTCCTTTCGGTGTGAGAGAGTAGGCCGTAATCCACCACTCGGTCCCGGTGCGGGTTGGTGGATGTCACAAGTCTTCAAAATTTTTACACACAGTAAAGTGCCTGCTTGGGTTCGAACTCACGACCTACAACTCATGAGTCGCGGCCATTGCCACTTGCCCACCACTGACTATAATGTAAGCGATTAATGAAAACTTTAAAAAAATACTTTACAAAAGTGTAACACATGGAAGCGATATAATATAAGCGATAAAGGGCGTAGTATGAAAGGTTAATAAAACACCGCTCGCGAGGAGCTGCCGCATATTTCCAACATTAATTGGAATATAAGGCGATAAGTGGCGAAGAGGTGGTTCTTCATCATTAAGATAATATGCAAATATCTGAAGGAGAAGACGCTATAAATTTTCTCGGTAAGACACTACGGATCAGACTTGATTGATTCGCAGATGATAGCACGGATAAAATGCGAGTAGGCAATTATTATAGTGGTGCTAGCCACAGTGGTTTCTATTTATATGTCGTTAGGCTAATCTATGTCTGTGTACTCATGAATCTCGTAAAGCAGCGCACAGAATATAAACTTAGATTCTCGATTTAGATTTTCATTCAAGTTTATCAATTTTCCCAATCGGATAAGACCGCCTCCCGTGCCATGTGCCTGTAAACGATTATATTTGAGTACTAAACCAGTGAGTAGGAGACTTAATGAGTCTATCTACGACTAAAATATTGCCGTACAAATAACTAATTGACAGCGAAACATCTAAGATAATACTTGTTTCTGATCGCTGACGTTGTAATCACTTTATTATGTCGACTAGTCTGTATTAATTAGGTCCTATCATTCCTAGTGAAGATTACTCATGCAACCGCAATTGAAGGTTTGATTTGTTTGGTTACCAGTTCTGTTATTAATATAACCGTCCTTTATGACAGAAGAACCTAAGAATGTCAAAATCAAGAAAATGTTGGTAGTTGTTAGCTGGCACGTTTCCCGCTACAATGCAGGATAGTCAATGTGTGACCCTTGCGCTTGCGCCTATTTACATCTCACTTTACGGCTAACTAGCTGTACCACGCCTCGACCAATCTATTGTACGGAAATGTCGGGCGATGCACGAAACAATCCAACTTTACCGTAATATCTGCATACAAATGTTTGGGAACTTCGTTTCGGTATGTGATTGAAAATGGCAGCTTGCTTTTGATTTTGCTCAGGGTATCGGTTTTATCTTTAGGTAAGTATATCTTAGGATAATATTAAAAACATGTTTAGTGTGTTCTCTTCTATTAAAATCAAAAATGATGTGTGACACACCACATGCTTAGATTCATCGTTCATAATATGTCATGTGCGGGTGTACCATAGTATATATAGGCGCGTCATCGCCGTCGTTGTCGGAGTTACACATATTATTGAGTTGCACCAATATATCACTCAAATACACAGCAATTCAGGGTGTTTATTTCACGAGCAGCGAACTAAGAATGTCCTTCCATTCGCATTACAACAGTTTTTATACACAAAATTACCGCCAAAACTTGGCGCCAAACTTTATCGCCAAATAGAATTTATAAAAATCAAGCGGATATGTCAAGATAAATCTTTAATATCTACCAACATAGAAACAATATAAAGTTAACCGGAAACTACAATATTTAAAATAAATAATAAACTTTAGACAAATTCAACCGGAAACCACAATATTTTAAATACTTCAAAATAAAAACTAAACATACTGACCGGAAATACAAGTATTATAAATTCAATAAATAACATGGAAGTCAGATCAAAATAAAAACTAAACATAGATTTGACCGGAAATACAAATATTAATTCAATAATTAACATGGAAGTCAGATCAAGTACAAAATAATCAAAACAAGCTTAAAATTAAATAACGGTTTGGCGCCCATATATACCTACTTTATAAAAGTATGAAAATAGGAAACAATTTTAATAGGATGTTCTTATGTACATGTTTTCTAATGTATTGAAAAAAATCTATTAGATTTGTCATAAAAAGAGGGCATCTACAAAGGGGTGGGTGTCTATTATTGTAGATATAATAATACATATGTATTTGAAGTCAATGCTGCTCCTGACAAAGACAGACGTAGAAAGTAATGTAAATTCTATTATTACGGCCTTTTATTTTTCAATTACGAACCCCCAAGCCGCCCGCGCTTTGGCCTCGGGGTTAACTCTGCGAGACCCTCAGATATTTTATTCTTTTATTACTTATTCAGCGTTTGTTTATTTTAAAGATTATTTTGCTTTTTTGGTATTCGAATTAAATATATAAGTATATTGTATTTGTTCACGAACATAATTTATATTTTTATAAGCATGAAGCCGATGAAGCTGAATTTGTCAAACAACATCATCTGCAAAGCGTTAAGTACCTAACTAATGTTTGCGTAGTTTAAAAATTTTCATCCTTGTTTTACATGGATTGCCTATAAATTATTTATAGTACCAACATAACCAACTGAAGTCATAACAACCCAAGGAAAACAACATAATTATGTATGTATACCTATGTGAAACAATTTGAAGTTAAGCATGCAAACGACCCTCATAATATTAAAGTGTTTCGTGTTTGTCTTACAATCACAGGAGCGTAATTATAAATCATGTAAGTCATAACAAGGCGTGTTTTAAATTTGTTCACGAGCACTCCATTAAGTCAACACTGGGGAGTCGGGTCACGCAATGCAGCGCCAACGTGCAGATATTACACAATAGTTCTGAACTAATACACTTCATTTAGAATATTTGTGCTAAGTTCTAAGCGGTGTCAACATCGCTCCCTCAGACATTCTACGGTGACATCGAGGGTAATGCTGATACCCGTCACAAACTTGGGTTTCCTCTTCTCACACCAATGATGTTACAATCTGCTCCTAGTTCACGCATTCCTGTTCTACTAACAGCTCCTTGTTCACGAATTCCTGTTCCACTATCTGCTGCTAGCTCGCGGATTCTTCTGCTACTATCTGCTCTTAGTTTGGGCACCTTTCTGCTATTATTTGCTTCTAGCTCGGGGATCCTCTGCTACTATCTACTTCTGTCTCGCGCATTCCTCTGCTACTATCTACTGCTATTATAGTTCGGGCACCCTTCTGCTATTATTTGCTTCTAGCTTGGGGGTTTTTCTGCTACTACCTACTGCTGCCTCGAGTATTCCTCTACTGCTATCTGCGGCGAGCTCGGGGATCCTCTGCTACTATCTACTGCTGCGTCGTGCATTCCTCTACTACTATCTGCTGCTAGTTCGGGCATCCCTTTGCTATTATGTGTTGCTAGCTTGGGCGTTCCTCTGCTACTATCTGCTGTTATTTCGGGCACCGTTCTGCTATTATTTGCTTCTAGCTCAGGGGTTCTTCTGATACCATCTACTGCTCTCTCGCGCATTCCTCTACTACTATTGCTGCTAGCTCGGGGGTGACTTCAATTTCCTAATTTTGTGTTATTTCGTTGGTACACGCTTTTGAATAAAATATTTATCTATCAGCAGGTACTATGTTATTGGCATATCTTGATGTACAGACGCCAGCATATCAAGCTACTACAATCTATCAAATTTCTTTAATATATTTTCAACTTTATCGCTAAAGCCTAAGGTTCAAAGTTGTTTGGGAATTTTTGTCAGTTTCGGCTAGCTGTCTGTACCTAGTACTTATTATAAAATAAAATAATATTTTAAATTATTTGTTTTCACTTTCATACGATCTACTACTTGGTTTGAACTCAATATTCTGTTTATTGCCTGTATTTTGTCCTCGAAATAGCTACAAATGATAGCTGGCACGGGTCTATAACCGCGACTACTCGACTCCCTCGGAGCCACTCCACGAACAAATTAAATCATTTCTACTTCGTCTGCGATTGTACGCACGCGATATCCTCCGTTATCATTGTGAGGACATATCGCGTTGACACTGCAAACTTATTGTTTTACACAAATCTGTGCTTAACTATAGGTAGTTAAAGCCAACTATAGTGGGTAGTACCCGACTCAGGCATATTAGCTGGTTTTGTGTGTTTCTGTTATATCGGAGCTATTTGAGAATCCAAATAGGTTAACAACGAGTCCTATTAGCCGAAAGACCTTCGTATGCCTGCCCAAAACATAACCACAACGAATGCAGGTCCCTTGCTTCTGCAACCAGCAGCTTCCCACGACCTTCATCGGAGTCTCGGAGCATTACATCGAAGTCTGGTTACCCATGACCACGTGGCCTGATATGGGCCTCCTATCATACCCCCAGAGTGTAACATTTTAGTACAACATTAGAACCTGGAAGCTTGCCTAAGGAGGAGAGAAGAGAGACGTAGCTAAGGGTGGAGTCTACCAAACGCCTTCAGTCACATCTGGCGTCAGCGTAAACATTACACAGTATTTTTTAAGCATCTATGAGTGTTTCAAAGAATTCCGTAGCAACCTTCTAGACTGACGCTGTTTAGTGCTATGGCAGAAGTCAATCATCCGAGCTATCCTGCATGCAGTAATTGCACCCGACTTTGAGGCGACTTTACAGTCGTATAGAAATCTTGTGCCATATCTAAACTCAAGGATTAAATGGCATTCTCGTGTCTATGAACACCTTTACTTGAATTTAAACGTTGATATGATCCACGCTTATTCCTACATTATAACCACGTTTAGACTAATTCGTGGGTCGTAACAGCATGTCGTGCTCATTCGCAATAAAGTTATAATAGGTATTTCGGTACTAAAATAATAATTTAATACGTGTAGGCAGTCGGTGAGTTCAGCGGTTTGTCGTTTGAACACCTACGTCGCCGCGTCGCCGCGTCGCAGCGGCGCATGTGCCGCAGTGCCGTAATGCACCGCATATCGAGAGATCCATCGCGTATCTGTTATAAATCTAAACACAACGAGAACATAAAATTTTATTCGAAACGACCACTTGTTAACGTATGTTATCCGTGTGTCGTGCAATTTCACAACGAGCCGCCGCGCCGGATCACGTACTCTGAAATCCACGTTCAGAACATAAACTATTTACCAACTATTCAATATTCAATACGCGATTGCAAAATACGCCAAATTATTGCATTAGTAGCGAACAGGGATTCCCGATATTGTGGTTCAGCGATCGGTAGTCGGCGCACCGCGATATGCGGCATAAATAATTTAATAATTCGCAATACGGAATTTACCATACGAAGTGTCGTACCGTTTGTCTGATTCGTATTCAATATGAGTATTTGATTCTCATACTACTGTCGCATTGGGCAACGTTCAAGCGGCGAGTTTTCACCGAACGAAACGATGACTTCCGCGCGGTATATAAGGTTTATTTTAATAAAGAGATGAGTGCTTGGCTGGGATCTTTTCAAGTTGCATGTGTTCATATGTAGGTGAATAAAGCACGTCTGTACATTTCAATATCGGGAACATCCGTGTTATACGCGTGACCTTGCAAATCACAGCCTGCTTTCCAAACGACTTCACAGAATCGTCGTTCGGCGTTTGTATTGCGCGGCCGTCACAATGTTTATAGAATATTTTATTAGTTCGTACCTATTGTCAAGTTATTTAAGCAATGATAAGTCAACCGCTATGAGAATTATTAACGACTATGTTTTTATTCGTGAGGCGTTTTTTCAATCATTGTCTCGAAGTATATTTTATTGTCATGGGAGTGTTTTTATTATGAGAGAATTTGAGCTCATAATTATTCAAGTTCTGAATTCCAATTACGTGAATCTTTTTGGACCTTACGATAACGACCTAAAAGTTAGGACAATCAGCAACGAACCTAAGGCTTAAATTTTTTTAAACAAAAATTGTAATCTTTGACTTTTAGATTTGATCATAAACTCTTGACTAAAACTTTAAAATATACTTACTTCAAATAAGTGTATCGAGTTTTGTCTCAATTTAGATGATACTTATGTAAAAGCAACCCCCTGTTCGCTGCTGACCGTACATTTTAGAGATCGTTTTACTAAACTTTCAGCATTTAAGCACCTAAATATGCCGTAGCTACAGAGATTGAGTCAACAGAACGAGTAAACAGGTCAAGAAATAACTGGCCAATAATGTGTTACCTGTTGTTTGTTGATTGTCCTGCTTAGGAGCGTCTAAAGTCATAATATGTATATGAGTGAATACCGTTATCTCATTTCTATGTAGCTATCACTGGGTCCTCGCGGTCAGGTTCGCGACTAGCCGTTCCCAAGGTCGTAAACTGAACCGTGTCAATATGGTATGGTAGCTAACCGCGATTCAGATTTATAATGCCTACTGTCGATAATATCATCCTTTGCATGCTGATAAGACTGCTTGGCTGTTTATTGTCACGAATTTGGTTGTGACATGTTTGCGACACTGAGAAGGGATCCGCTGACCGTCGTAATGAGTTGTACTCAGCTCGACAAAGTTAGTTATTCCAATTTTCACATAGTTATGTGGAAATTGGAATAACTTTCGCATTTCCAGTGCTTTATATTTGTCACGTTCGTTTACTATAAGCATCAACAATCGATTCTGCTTTCTTTTTTAAGCTCTTTGGCTTCGCGGGCGCGCACTTCAATCGAATATGCACATCGTATTAATTTAACTCAAGCAATAAATTCATCAAGCGAGTCATTAAATTCGTAGAGAAGTCAAATGGCCAGGACAGAAAAGTTATGAACATAAAAAAATATACGGCTCGGATAAATCTCGCTCACGTTAAAAGCCCTAATATAACTTCATATCTTAATTACTGCAATAAAAGTATACCTCTCTTAAAACCTCATAACTTTGTCTGCAGTGAAAAATAGGATGACAAAAAATCTTCATAAAAGATAAGGGCGGGCGGTGAACAAATTGACCGATGCTTATTATAGCAGCCCTGATAGCGGCGCCATGCTGCCCACGGACCCTCTGCCGGGCCCACGGACACTCCGCTCGTGATAGTGTGAGCCCAAAATAAATTATACACTTTAATAGAATCTTAGAGCTTTGTCCTTCACCACTTAACTCTAACTAAAATATTAAACCAAAAAGTTATAAGTAGATAAAGAAACCCACAGAAAAAACGTAAAATGGCTTAACGAATTCATTCCTTCTTGCATCTGATTTCTCAGTGCATCTTGCTAAGTATCGAATCGTGCTAACCCTTCTAACCCTAAGGAAAAGAATGAATAAAATAATCAGAGTCGCCTGAGCTCTGAGCAATTATGTGGAAATTTCCTGACAAATACACGTTATTGGTGAGGAGTGGTACACGGTAGCGGCGGCGTACACGGCAGCGGCGCGGCACGGTGCGGCGCGGTGCGGTGCGGAGCGGCGTGCTGTCGCCTAATGAGGCCGCATGCTTCTTTTATTTATGTGACAAATGTAAATTGTTGGGTGAATCTTTCACGAATATTTAGTGCGAGTCGGATACACGCCGTGTGAATATTCAATTACGCACTTTTCTAAACGCGGATACCTACATTGTTGCGAATACGCTCTAAACCCATCATGCAATGTGGATTAGTAAAGTCTACATTTTGGGAATACTTACCTGTACCTGAGGCCTGTGTCCCAGCAGTGGGAACATTATAGGCTAATTATGTATGTATGTATGTACCTAAATATGTGATTCGCGACAATAGGTTCCGCGATCGTGAGATATAATTTGTGTGAATTATCAGTAACAGTGGAGTGCGGTTACCTGCTGGTAGGATAATAAATTTATCTTTTACGGGCCTCGTAGGTACATGTAGATACTAGACGTGCATAGAGTTTACAAGTTTAGAGCGTGTACACTAAAATTTATGTTTGAAAGATTTGTTCGCCACAAATAAGGTTGTCAGCGTGTGTTATCTAAGGGATCGTTAATTAATTAGAGAAATTGAACGACCGCCGCGGCGCACGGGGACCAATAACTCGCAACCCGGCTCGTATCATAGCTTCACTCGCCTTTATTTATTTTTACCACTCACGTAAGCAAAATTGAATTCGAATAGGTCGTGGACATGTTCATGCAAAGTGCAACACTTATTATGTACGTTTTGACATTTAAATGTAGTATAATGATGACAACCTACACTCCTGAGTTGTTGTTCATTTATTCAGAGCGGGTGAACGTCTCTACATGTTTATGATGAACTGAGAAGGTAAATATTTATAGATTTGCAATTTTGAGATACCTACCTACGAGCTAATTGACACCTTTTGGAAAATTAAAAAGCATTCAGCATCATAATTCTGCTGCAAGACGTCCTCAGCTAGACATGCGTCTCCACCAAGCACCGCCACATTAACCGGTCCTGTGCTTCCCGCATCCATCGGATTCCCGTGACCGTCACGCGTCACCAGGTCAGCGGTTCATCATAAGTGGAGGATTTACCTACTACAGCATAATCAGCCTATAATGTTATCACTGTTGGGGCACAGGTGTCCTCTCTGCGAGAGGGAGTGGGCTGTAACCTGCCGCGCGGGCCCAGTGCTGGTTGGTGGATGTCACATGTCTTCGAATTTTTGGTTCTCGGACTTGCCGGCTTTCTCACGATGTTTTTCTTCACGGATTTACCTATAAAGTATAAAGAAATCCAAATAATTATAACGGGGACTAATAACTGGTCACTTACTGTTGAACGCGGTCCCCCTCGTCGGTGTCCACATTGACGAGGTGTGACAGTGGTTACATGCCCTTATCACTATACAATTAGCCACAATGAAAATGCTAATTGAGTTGTTTTGAACAACGAAACATACCATGTCGTCAGCAGTCTTCCAGCTAAAATATTATCCCTCTGGGGCATTAGAATTACGATCTAAATCATTGTTTAACACATTTATGGTATTTGTAGAGGTAGGAAGGCCACCTACGGAACTGATTTTTATAAATGTCACACTAATATTATAAAGGCAAAAGTTTGTGTGTGTATTAATATGTTTGTTACTTCTTCACGCTCAAACGGCTGGACCAATTTTGATACAATTCTGTATGGAGGTAGCCGACTCCCTGGATTAACATATATGCTACTTTTTATCCCGATATTCCCACGGGATCGACACTTATGTGGGTGAAACCGCTTGGCGCAGCCAGTAGGTAATATTTCTTTCATGCCTGGACAGTGCACGTTTCCAAAAAAATCACCTTTACAAGTGAAGCTCTTAAAAAGTCTGAAAAAATACGTGTCGATTATTGTTATCATCAAAAATCGTTGTTCTCGTCGGAAACTGTTAATTAAATTAAGGAATCTTCAAATACATTACACATTACACCTACTAAAAAGTTGCCTGAGGTTTACTTACTTATAACCGACTTAGGATCGAAAATAAGGAAACTTGTAATAATTTTTAATTGGTGTTTTTCAAGATGTCTAAACCATACAAATTAAATGCAAGAGATACACACCTAATTCACATTTGAACTGCAATAAAGTCATTGCCGTCAAGTGAAATTTAACCATATTCTAACAACTCTACCTACTTCGTACTTAGAGACCGCAAAGTGAGCGAGAACGCTATGTTTTATGAGCGGATTGTTCTTTAATAACTGAATATTCTCGAACTTAGCTAGGAAACATCCCTACCAAACTAGATTTCAAAACAATTTGACGATGAACCATACGTTAGGAAACTGCTACTTACAAAACATGCAAAAAATTTTTAGATATCTCACATATCCTTGTATTTACGTTCAACGACTCATCGTATTGTAGTTCTTAACATATAACAGAGATGAAACGGCCACTATGACTAAAACATACACAGTGATGCATGCGCGTTTAGAACTTCAGCAGAGAAACAACAAAATGGCCCAATAAAATGGCGGAGCATAGACAAAACGCTACAATAACATCAGAACGGGAACGAATCGCCAGTTTACGACATGAGCGCAACGACCGACTGCTCTACAAATGAATAAGCCATCTGTTCTAATAGCTGCAATTAAACATGGTCGCCCGAGCCGCCCAGGTCCTTACTACACATTTGGACATAAGAATCGATAAAAACTAGAAGACGAAATGTACCTAATGTATGCAACGCCTTGCGACATCGCGACGCACAGACTAATGTGCAAACTTATCGCTTAAACGACATGATTGTCCTTATTCAGTCCGATTTCTACGTGGACGGATCTGTAGGCAAAAAATGCTGCATTATCTTACATTGTTATCAAAAGTCGTTGACATCGCTGTGTCTAAGATAATGTAGGTAGGTACCTACTATAAAGCCTTTTTATAAGCTGTCAAGTTGCTCTATATAGGAGAACTGTTATGGGACGAATGCCTGTTTTTTGAGTCCGCTGGCCGCAGACACGGTCAAGTAAACCATTCATATATGGCGAACTGTCATAATTAAACTTAATAATGAGGCTCCAACGATATGTTTTTGTCGATACCGAGAATCATCATAACTTAACGTCAGTTTGATGAGCGCCATCATGACTGAAATTTAATGATTATCATTATGTTGAGATTTCCATACAATGGTCTTATTGAGAATAACAAGGAAATAGTTGACGGGGATTTTTTAAACGTGTCGAGGTGTACTTGATTTTATGCGATAAAGGATTAGCTAGCACAATTATTATTATAAAATACCCTCAATTTCCGTCATTAAAGACAGGTGTTAAATTTTTTTTCTTTGCTATAAATGAGTGGTTTATGTACACGTTTCTTAAAAAGAAAGGCACACATAGTAAGTCTACATGTATAAGCGGTACTAGGCAAATGTTGTTCTGGGACAAAGCTCACACAAATGTATTTTATTAGGCGTAAAGCACGTAACACAACTCTCCTCTTTATCCCGAGATGAGCATGCAAGTATCTGCGGCTGGTTGTCATATATTTTTGTAAGTGAACATTCAAAATCACAATGGCGGTTCTGGCGGAGTGGCGGAGTGGCGCGGCGAGTAAACCCGGTGTCGGTTGGCGTGTGCGGCAGGCCGCGGCAAGCACTGAGCCTCTGCTTGCTGACCCGTAATTGCCAAGTATTTTATTGCACTATCTCAGAAGTTTTATGTCATTCAATCCACGACTCTTAATTGAATAAGCGACATGAAATTTACAACCGTCATACGTTTAACTCGTCCTAGTTAAGAATCTTTGACGTTTTGCGCACTCTCCTCTCTGTGCCATTAACTTCGGGGTTCCGTCTTAGTGCGTGAGGAATTAAATGCCATTTTGCGCATCTTACTTAAAGTTTCACTTATGAGAAAGTTATGTTCGTAATCGCAACTTTCTGTAACATAGATACATAGGTATGTTTAATACATGTTTTATACATTTCGAGCTCATCTTCAAAGCAGCTTTTTACCTGTTATAAATACGTAACACTACCAACATAGTACTTAATATCGTTTTGATAAAAACTAGTACAAGTGACCTACCTATGGCCCATTGCGTACTCTTTTAGCTTCCCAGCTTGATCACCGGTCGTTACTAGATTTGGTATCAATTAATTTTTCACGGAATATTTTCCATGTACCGATGAATACCTTGATGCTTTTTTTTTTATTTTTATTTTTTAAAACGTTGCCCCACACTAGGAATTCCTCCTGTATCGTGGGTGCGTTTACAAACATTTAAAGTCACATACACAAACAGCCAGACCCGGAACAACTACTTGTAGGTCATACAAATATTTGTTCCGTGCGGGAATCGAACCCGCGACATGCAGCGCAGCAGTCAATCGCTTAACCACTGCGCCAACCATGCCGTCAAATTTAACGTAACTAACAAAGCTAAACTTGTTAAAATACTCGCACTACTGCATACTTGTCGTAACCATAGAGGTTTGTAACTACTTATAATTTAATATTCCATACTGATCGAAGGACGTAGTGTACGGGCCCATAAGTGCCCATGATTGGAACTTTTCAAGTAAGTAGGTACTTACCCAAGTAATAAATCAGCTGGCTATTCAAAAGTACCTAAGTGAGTGGGTTAGTTAGTTATTGCAGACCAATAGCTAAATTCGTGAATCCACAATTCTAGCTAAACACTGATATCTAGGTATTATTATGTTTTTTTGGCTAAAAGATGCCAACTTTATTAAAAGCCTACTTTGGTACAACTTCAACACTGACACTACAGACAGAGTCGCGGGCAGTTATGGTACATACGCCAGCACCTCAAGCTACCCGAAACTATCAAATTTTCCCAATCAACTTTGAGCCTTATGCTTTAGCGATAAAGTTGAAAATCTATCATAGAAATTTGACAGATTGTAGTAGCTTGATATGCTGGCGTCTGTACAAGGACAACTTAACTTAATAACTTTAATCACAGGAATCTTAAAATCCCAATAACGTGGTTTCCATTCAAGGTATACGTCGAGTATATTGACATTAGCCATCACATAACTTGCCATGATTTATTTGAAGAGTGGCAGCGACCATCATGTTGAAAAATGTCAGCTTCTTATTTATGTCATAAGTGTGTTATAAGGCCATAAATATTGATTTTAATTGCGCGTCACGACTCACCGATGACAGTGGCTTAATGGACGTCGCTTAACTTGACCATGCCTGTGACCATGGCTTGTGTGAATATGGGTAATTATTTAATATCTTAACAGGCAGGTGAGGTAAGATAATAGTGTTTTGAACTTTCACGGCTTTGATAAAAATTGTTTTGAACTTTCACGGTTCTGAACTAAATTGAAATTATACTACCTAATTATCATTTTGAAAAGTCTTCCGTCTCAAAAATCTCAGCAAATCTTTAAGAAAACTGCCAGTCGACCTGGGCGTTTGTAGATAAGAATTACATGTAGGCAAGTGACAACATTTAGTCACATAGGTACACATTTTTTTTTCCGAGGCGAGGGCTGTCACACCGCCAACTTTCAAGCACGTTAAGCTGTTGGTCTTACGTCCTGATCTCTCTCCAGTCGTGTCGGATTGCCATCCCATCGGGCTATGAAAATGAGGAAAAAGAGAGTACACCCGTGTCTGTACACTATAATATGTCCTATGTCGATGGCTAGTCTCCGCTTAGATTGGCCGCCATGATCGAAATTCGGTCTGGAGAACTATTATTTTTTTATCATTGATCTCGAATACAGCCTCCTGGACATAGACCTCCCCTGAGAAGATATGTAGAACCTAAAAAAGTCTAAACATGTAGGAACTACTTCGATATATGTACCTACTTATCATCTTTAAATGTAGAAGTGTGTAAATTCAACTCTTGTCTAATAAAAACAGATAAATTAACTCCGAATTCACAAACGACTCTGAACTTTAACACCCTCTTAAAATCTTTGTTGATACTCCGACACAGCATGAAACTTAACGATAACTTAAAATTCAGTTGCGTGTGTGGATTCGTATTACTCCCAACAACTCTATCATTTATTAATAACAATACCTACTGTTTTTGTTTAATTTCATAATTGACATAATATACAAAATCAAGATAATATTTACATATTTACTATTTTTGTTACAATGTTAATTGAAATGCCAAATTCAAACGTATTTCGCGCTAAAAATACATACTAATATGTTTCGATCTTAAAGAATAACCTGCTTCACGAAGGTTCGTACAGGTAGGTATGACATTGTCCCAGGCAGGCTTCTAATAAAGGTCCACAATGTAAAGGAGCAGAATGGCCCGGTTCACCCAATTAAAGATGAATCTCCCCGCGGATCATGTGACAACAAGTCCTGATGAAATATAACCAACTTGTCTCCAACAGACCGAAGTGTCTAGATACTTGATATAAGAATTTTAGGGATTCACATTTTCTGTAAGGGTAAAATCATGAATTATTTGCTTTCAACATAAGTACCTAATTATCGGCGATTTAAAAAAGTGTAATTCCAAATCTAATGGAAAAACATTTTAAATTGTGAGTTGATCTGACTTTTGTAAACCTAATTATTTTAAAATCCCTTGTTGATTTAAATACACGTTGATTTATTCCCTGCTTTCTTTCTCAACTTGGTTTTTTATGTGTCCAAAAGTAAAACCATATATTAAGAAGTAATTTAAGAGCAGTATCAAAACGGTTCAGTCCACAAATAAGGATTTGCTAACTTCCAAAATGGGACTGACATACCAACGTAGGCAACATGTACGTTATATATTTCAGTATGAACTATCGTATTTTTATTATAATGAGCATTAAGAGTCGCTCCCGCGTCCCAAAAAGGATGAATACTTATTTGATGGGTCGGCTCATATTTTACTCTCATCTCGAGAGCCGAAAGCAGACATATAAATCAAAGACATGTTTGCAAAGAAGGCGACCGCTCCGCACGTCTCTGTAATTGCCGCAAAAACACACGTTGTGTGATTTTCGAAGACGTTGGCAAATTTCCGAATAATTTTTAAACCAAAAGGCATAGTGTTACAATGTCGGCCATGCCGATACCACATGCAGTATTATGGGTGGCTATGATTTCGAAAATTTACATATATTATTCCAAAATTCAAAATACACATGGGTTTATACGTGAAGCTGCCTAATTAGTTTAAAGATGTCTTCGTTTGAGACCATTTGGAGCAGGATAAAGATGCGGCGCAAGCAACAGGTAGGTTATAGTTTGTTGGTCGAGAGCTGATTAGCAAGGCCTGCGCCGATCTCTCAATGGCACGGAGCTCGCTCCCCGGTGCGTCATAAATTTCCATTGATTGGATTAATCTGATTTGGATGTCAATTTTGTAAGGCAAGTACTGGCTCTTTATAAGAGAATACAATCATGAGACCTCTGAGAGTATTCAGATCGCGATACATAACAAATATATTGTATCAGCAAAGTAAATATACGTCTTGTTGTATGCACGCTTCTAAGTTCATGTGTTTCTTATTTTCTACTGATGCAATCGTTAAAAGAAATGCAAATGTTCTTAGATTTGATGTTGTGGTAGGTAATCTGTCTACATTTTAATCAAATAAAGTGAGATCCTTTTCTTAGAATAATAAAAATAGTGCCCAACCTAGTTGTTTCGTAGATAATTTTGATCAGCTCGAAGAATCAGCTCGCATTCATTCGCTGACACTGGTACTGTTATTGACAAGTTTTGTGCAGATATTTGATCTACTCAGCTAAATTAATGCAGGTGAGTGTAGTGTATAAAAAGTGGGTATTAAAACAGAAAGGTGGCGGTGATCGAGCGCTCGCATCCCGCATGCGCACCCGGACACTGCATACTGTGAGCTACCTGTTTGATTGCTTTAGCTTTTCCAGTTATTATGACATGTACAAACCACTTTTTACTTCACATATTCATTTACTAGTATCGAGCCATAATTTATTATCGCCGCTCACCATATTCAATGTTTAAAGACATTCGCTCATAATCTGTGCATACCGGCGCAGTAAGGGCAGCGGCGCATACTTTGACAGCATTATGATTGAATTATGCAACGTCGGTATCTAACAGAGCGATTGATATAATTTATTGTACAATTTATAGACATCAGCTGCGTGCCCTCAGTCACAAACGAGCATATTTCCCACGTCAATTTTGATTGCGATATCATAGTGAACGATGACATTTGAGTACGTACTAATTTAAGCCCACAAGAGCGGCTGCGAGGCGGTGCGCTATCTGCACATAGATACAGAGTCGTGTTTGCAATACAGCAAATTTCTCCTTATATTTCTGCGCAGGAAAGTCTATTTTTCAAGCAGTCGCGCCGAGGAGGTAATCACGCAATGCTGGCCTCTTAGCGCTGAGTAAACAAATCTTCGACATTGTATCTGTTCGCCTTAACTCTCTTTATTCAAAGGAACGTTGTCAAGAGAAATGTACGATTATTGTAGTGTTTCTTATGGATTGCGTTACGAAAATATATAACTCGTGCTCTACGCTAAGGAGGGTTCGCTATCTTTGATTTCATGTTGTTTATCAATTCGAACAGGCCAATAGACATATTCACTCTTGCGCACCTAATCTATGTCTGCGCTCTTTACAAGATCCACGATTACCATAAAGTTAATATAAAACCTATGTTTAGTCTAAGTGGGATATTGTAAAGTTTATATTTCATGAACTTGGTGGAACGTCGTCTGTGAATATCAACTCATACAAATATGAAAGAAATATTCCTGGCGGCTGGAATATCAAGAATGGAGCAATGGCTCCCAAGACTCCATAGTTCGCACAATCAGCGGCTAACATCTCTTGCTGAGGATGGCTATAAATTTCAACAATCATATAGTCGGTCATCTTTCTTTGTTATCATATTAAAGGGACGGCATTCCATCGACGTAATTATGCAAAAAGCTGGACCGTGGTCGCGGCGGCTGTCCTTTGACAACCGCATCATTATAGTTGACATAAACTAAGATTTATGCGATTGATTTGTTAATAAATATGAATTTATTATCTTCGTCGAAATATTTGTTTGCTACATAATCGCACAAAGTGACTAGCTTCATCTATCGTGAAGGTGGATACAAAAAATGCAAATGTATATAGCAGCTTCATTTGATGTCAAACGTAACACGAGTAAAGCAGACTTCCGTCCCTCGAACAAGAGCAAACGAATGCGTAATTCGGTGAACAGTGGTTAAAATTAGCTGGCGATGCGGGCGTCTTTATAGTCCTTAAATTGGCAAAAAATCGAGACAAGCTTCGACTGACACCGATCGCGGAGGCATCAGCGAAACAGGTGTTATCATAAACATACATTTTGCGATAAAAACAAAATAATTTTCATGAGTGGCCGGTAGGCGCGAACTGCCGTTCGTGTCGCCGACACAATGGCGATTTCATAGTTTTTTTTTTGGTTCGTCGTCGGCGTAAAAGCCGACGATATTAAATTTAGTAAGCGGAGAGGTGTCCGAAATCTCACGCAGACGTGCGATCCGCCACACATATTTCCATCTGCACAAAAAGCGGAACTATAGCCATAAATATGTCCAAATAAACATTAGTCGACGACCGACTGAATAAGGTTTTGCAGGGTTCCGTTTGTTTTGCAATTAAATAGTAGGTAACATTTATAAGCACTTATTTTGTAGTTAAATAATTTTTAATCTCAAAAGTATACAGGCAATAATAAATAACCTATCCCTAAAACGAACGGGCAGGACAGGAATATTATACTGATACCTACTGTATTGTTTACTAGCACTTATCAGTGATTTCGAACTTTCCCATATAAACTTTTATCATCTATTTTACCCCCATACTTTCATCTCCCATTTTACTCCTTTAGGGGAGAAATTTTTAAAAATCCTGACAGACATGTTTCATAATTTGTAACCAAAGCCCTATAGTTATTCAATGACATTCCCCCGGATTTTCATAAAAACTTTCATCCTATATTTTACTCTAAGTATTTTTTTCAGGGATAGAAGTTCAAAAAACCCTAAAACAAGTGTGCAACAGTTATTCATCCGAAAGTTTAAATACTAAAAATAACGGATTTTCATACACAGTTTCATCTCCAAATTAATTTCTAAAAATTGTCTCTTAACCAAAATTATCTCTGGATGCTACGACACAAAAATATCTCAAAAATATAATCCAGGTCTACTAGTTTAGGCTCTGTGTTGATTAATCTCTCATACTTACATAGGTACCTGTAACATAATGCAAATATCTAAATAGGTACATTGCAGGTCTACATTTCAAACCTACAAGATACGCACCCAAAAAAGGAAAGTAGATTCCTAACGAAGGTGAAAAATCAAAACAGTAGGTAATGATGAAGGATCTGTGAGCTTGGCATTGTCCGCGCTAACAACGCTCGGCGTGTGCGCAGTGTCGACGAGCGGTGCGCGAGCGCATCGGGCCTGTTGACAGCCGCGCCGCGCACCCGATAATATGTGTACATATGTAACATTAAACTGCACAAATAAACGAGACTTTCACACTACATGGGTTCAAGAACAAGTTTTTCCATAACACAAAAGACGACACTGAATAGTTATAGCTGCTTCGCGGCCTCGCCGCATAATCCAATAAAACAATCCGCGGAATGTACCGTCAGAACAATATGTGTCATTGCCTATTACAATGTTCAGCGAGCTCTCAGCTGTACATCAAACTTTATGCACTTAGGTTTATGTTGTTTATAATTTCTACTTGTTTCAATGCAGTTTTTATATGGTAGTCATAAAATAAACATAATACATATGTCATTTTAAATGTCCAGTCCTGATCTTTAGTTTTTCTGAGTTTTCCTCAACCATAAAGATCTGTTTTGTGTATGCCGAGGTTTTAGTAAACAACAGGTAGGTACTTATTAAAAAATAAATATAAAGTACCTTATCACAAGTGTTTTATTGAACACTTTTTTCCTATCGGTACAAATGAAATTGGCGACTGAATCTCAAAATATATGAATTTGATTCAATGGAAAGGCAAGCGGCTTCTTTCTGTTATTCCAAGGGCTACCACCGTGCACCGGCCATTCGACGGACGCATTTTTTATTATTTTTAATATTATGGCCGCATATTCGCGACTTCACCAAAATATTCTTTCATATTTTTGTGTCCTCAAATATCTTGAGATAAATATTAATGATATGATAAGCAGGTCGTGACTATGCTTACAATTACAACGTGATAGTAGAACGGAGGTAACGTTAGTACATTTACGTATTCAAATGAATATATTGGCACTTGGCAGAGTCAGTGATTATTTAATTATTTACTTCATACTTTCTACTTAATTACATTAAAGCTGTATACAGTTAGGGAAAATAATTGTTAAGTAGATTGTACCTACGTCAATTTTCCGAGTTAAGTATACTTAGTTCAAACGACTATACAAGAGTGACAGTTGTGTTGCTACGCAATAATTTTCCCTGACTTTAAATGACATCCTACCAACAAATCAATCAATTCAACCAATATTTTTTTTCGAGGCAGGTTTTGTAATTGTTTTCCCAACATGGCATCGCAATGACTGGAGACTGTTACGTCAACAGAATTTCTAGAAATAATTTTAGAGGCCGGTTTTGTCTTGCCCTACTTCGGCTCTCCCTTTATCCAAAATAGCTTCAGATTTTCTAAAACAGTTCTAGGTTGCAATAAGGGCTTTGGGGTTAACTCAATAGGTAAACGGTACAGCTAGAATATATTTAGTGAGTTGCGCCGCACGGATAGCCCTGGGGCATCCATTATGCAAGCCGGTAACACATGTAGTAGTCGGTCCGCACCTCGGCGACACCTTTACCAGACTTTACCATAATTGTCTATACGTACCTACTTATTGTTTAAAAAGCGATAATAATAAACCCTAATAAATACAATTTAACATTGTATTCATTCCATTTCAGATATTGTGTTTTTCATTGTTATGTCAGTTCTTGTTGTTAATTAGCAGTGTCTTCCGAATAAAAATATGGAGTTGGAATCTTTATAGTTTAGGTTGATTTTAATAGTACAGCACAGCATTCTGAGTGTGTTGTGTGATAGGTGGGACAGCCCCATGCTGGCTCACTGGATTCGGCTGCACACGTAAGTGTCAGTCATTTCAATTTTGTGTTTTACTAACATTAGGTTAAGATTTTTTACTAACAGCTTATTATTATTATTATTGTTATTATGGATTTTTAATCTGAAATAAATTTATTATTATTATTATTTATTATTAATAGTTCTAAGTACATAGAGTCAATCTGCCTAGCTTTTTTATAACTATGTTGGGGTCGGCTTACAGTCTAACCTGATACAGCTGAATACCAGTATTTTACATGGAGCGACTGCCTATCTGACCTCCTCAACCCAGCTTATGGGTAACACGATACAATTCTATATAGGTCGAGTAAAATTTGGCAAAACTAAAAAAATGCTAGGACCGAATTAGTTAATTTTTTGTGCATCATAAAATTCTGTGTCCTCAAATACGGTTTTTTAACTTAATATCCTGCGAGTAAGATCATGTCAATGAATTAGAAGTAGGTACTTGGTTCGCTGTATCTAAGTTGGTCGCCGTGATTTGTCTCCATTATTTTCTCTTTTATTTTCATTCACACGCTTCGTCGACGTTCGCCCTTTCCTTTTGTCAAACATAAGTTTCTATTGTAAGAACTGTCATTGTTATGCTACCACCCGAATAGCAAGGAACTGGAAGAACACTTTTTAAAGGCTCGTCTTTTGGTTCACAAGGAAAATTTCAGATTGCGTTTCAGATCACGCAATGGTGTTGGAATTTCGTATGAGTAGGTGCTCAACAGTACATATTTGCATGATTGTGATGTCGTACGTTTACCTAGATTTACTATACAACCTGTGTCATCTATAGATAGGTACACAGTAGGTGGTGTATGACTGTACTGTACGACCTACCCAAAAAAAATTAAACACGTTGAGGTTGAGAGGATGTTCGTCCGATACTTTATTACGTTAAAAAACCTACAAGTGAAATACTTACAAGATGTTGTTCCAAAAAAGGACAATTAAAGAGATCAATTAACGATTTCTGTGTCGAAGTATTTTCACGGTAGTTCCTTGAATAAAGACGAGCCTCCTCAGAAACAACTCTCGAGCTGCGAGGAGATTCCGCCTGACTGGTGGATTCGAGTGAGATGACTGGTTAATTGCCTTGTACGCAGTGCACGTACCGCCGCTGACATGTCACAAGACGTCTGCCACCGGCAGCGGCGATCCCTCAACGAATTCCAATCGGGAAGAGCGAAAAAGACACGAGCCGAGCATGCGCGGATAAAAAGTAGCGGCGCAGGCGCAGCGCCGCGGGAGGCACCGAGCAGCCGCGCGCCCCCGCCGCGCCCCCCCCAGCTCGCCCCGCCGCGCTCCTAATGCGCAACTGAATCACGCGATTAAAACGTTCACTACTATGCGATACATCCCATCTTGCCAGGAGTCATTCATGTTAAGCAGAAGTCCTTTTTATATGACACCGATTGGCGGAAACGCTCAGTCGGCCGTTCACATCGCTCTATGTCTAGCTGCAGCGTTGCACAAACACTGTTACTTACATTAACGTCAATTTGCAAACAAAAGCAGGCGTAGTCGTGTACGAACATACGTCATCTTCAAAGTAGGCAGGTATGTGTTTGATGCGAAATGTCCTAGTTCCCAGTATTGTTTCGGTCGATTTAAAGAATCGGCGGCGAAAGGCCGGCCGGCCGGCGCGCGTCGCGACTCACAAAAACAAAGTCTGGTGCGGGGCCGTAGCGCAGCTCCCGCCATTAAACATTCACAAAGTTCGCGACTGAGCACCGCGGAGTCACGCCGCCATAGCCACGTCACTGCCAAAACAGCCTGATAATGACGCACGGGTTTTCTAGATCATTGCGTCCCTATAACAATAAGTTAAAGACAGGAAGCAGTGAGCAATTGGGCATTAAGTGCTTACAAAGCGAAAGGTATGTCTGGAAATAAATCAGCTGTACTACGATGGTAGGTAAGTAGGTACGTTCCTAGTTGTCTGCGTACAAGTTTTGAGGAATAAAGTAATCGTGTGATCGCGGGAGTCTCACGCGCACCGGTCAGCATAGCAATGGGCAGCGTCTGCCGACGCCAGCGTCATACGAATGATGCGATATAACGGATCGACCCGATTATTTCTGTCCATTTCATGACTGTTTAATAGCAATGTTAAACTCGGCGAAAGCAAACATACACGCCCTGTTTATCGAATATTTTACGATCTTCACCGGATTCATTTTAAAATGCTAAGCTTTGTAGAAGCGGCTGAAAGATTGTTTGATTCGAACGCATGTTACTAGTTTTACTATTTCAGATATTTATATTACAGTTAGTCATTTACCATTCTGATTTACCTGAATGTATGTTTATTCAGACGCAGGTGTTTATAATACACGGATACTTTATTTCAAATAAGATTTACTGTTCAAGAAATAATTTGGCGTTGAAACATCTGGACGAGTTTATCTAGCTCTTTCGTTGCCCGCCCAATAACATGTTGGAAATTTTTTAATATCGACTTCTGAGAATTCTTATAACGCACTGAATCTCAATTCTTTTATATTTTTAATAGTCTCACTATTTATTAATAGGTAAATAAGAAGTAGGTAACCTCAAATGACGCCTGCCTACGAATGGTTCTGTTTTCACTCAACAAAATGTGATCTACCAAGAGATAGTCCCCTTGTTTGTAAACTTTGATAGATCAACGTGCATAAATAACAATGTAATTATAATTGGGGTACTAATGTGGTTTTTGTGTTAGTGACACCGTCTCGCTTCCGTTCAGGTGACGCCGCCGATAACATCTACTTGCACATAACCCTGCTTACACCGTTTGTTACTCTGTTCATGTTATATTTTAATATATTACTTATTATAATAGATCTACAGGCGGTGTGTTGCGTTATCAGACCCTAAAATTAATCGCTGTTTGCAACACAGATAATGTTTATTGCTTTTGTCGCTACAATGTGTAATTGTCTCTTGTGTACAGTCAGGGAAACAGATAGTTTAGCAGCTAGTCTGCTGTATCAACATAAATTGTCCGTAAATTTAAAATTACAAGTGCTATAATAGTATCATTATCACTATCTCCAACTAAAGCTTTTGCTTTTCCAGCTGCGTAGCAGGAGTCGACATTATCGGATAAAGATTCCATATTTTGTAGGTGTGACAATCGTGATCGATGATAGATAGGTACACATAGATCCCTGCCCAACCCGTCGGTAAATACAGTCGTGACGTAATAAAAACAAAATGTCAGGCATCAAGAGGCCCACATCTTACTTAAAAAACTATATTAGTAACACGCAGGAACACTAAAAAAGAAAAAGACAATCACAATCACAGGCAAGAAGGTTTAAAAGGTTTTTAAGGCTAACACGTAGCTTGGTAAACCTCCCCTCTGTAGGCCCATCCAGCCTCTCTGCAAACACCGTCAGAATACTGTGTTGTTTGTGTGTTATGCCATGGTCGCAAACGCTACTGCTGAGCATGATATCCGACACCCGGGTCGGTCAAAGTGTTATTGGGTTTTCCATCTGGAATTTCTCAGTAATAGCCCAGAATCTGGATATGTGCCCGGTTAATGGCAATAATAAAGACCTGTCACAATAAGTGCGTACCCAGGTAGGTACTTACTTGGCTTTGTTCAAACAACTTCAGATCCTCACCCCCGGCGGCGGCTGGGACAGACAGAATGCAGAGACGGAGAACCGGGTGGAGAAGCAATGTTCAGCAGTTGACTGTTATAATGTTCAGTTGAGGTCCATGTGCCATTTCTTTCTTTCAGCTGAAAATAAAAAAATATATAATATTTATATAATTCATATTTATAATTAGGCTTAAAAAAACTATTATCCTTAATTTCGTTTAGAGCATCTGCCTTGTAGTATCATCAGAAAAAAAAACAGTTTTCACTTCAACAACTCAAGAACCTATTTACCCATAGCATACCTATGCATAATCAGCCTATAAAGTTCCCACTGCTAGGACACAGGTCTCCTCTCTGTGAGAGGGAGTGGGCCGTTATCCACCACGTGGGGCCCGATCCGTATATTTACCCATTTTAGTGGAAACTACTTAAATTTTTCGCCTCGAACATAATGGCGAGAGTTTAAAAAAAATACGTGTAATGAATTTGTACCTAAGAAGTACTTCTACTGTTAATTAAAAAGTGTTTAACAAAATGCTTGATAAAAATTCAAAACAGTTTATAAGTTATAGTGAAATATATTGAGTCAGGTTAGGTACAAACACATATAGGTACTCAAGTTAGAGTATTTTTTGTTTTCCGGTTGAACGAAAGAGTCGCGAGAAATGAATACAACTTGCTTCAACACCGTAAATATTGGATATATCATTGTCTAACTCCGGTAATCAATAGGTCGGTAGGTCCCTCATCATAGTCATTATCATTTCAGTCCGGAATCATACTTCCCGATTACGTGCGTCCCTCATCCAGGTGTTTCCCGCGACTTTGACGACATCGTCAACCCAGCGCGCTTTTGGTCGGCCCTGGTTTCTTTAGCCCAACCTTCCTACATACCTAACTACATTAAAACCCTGACAAACACTCGTAGGCAAAGAGTGTAATTATCATGACATAAAGGAAGAGTTTCTTGTTTCAAAACATTTAAAAGATATTGCTACGTAATAGTGTCCTGCCTACATAACAAGGGGCCTAAAAAGGCCACTTTGGAGGATCATAAAAGGATAACATCATGAATGAAAAAAAAAGAAGACAGTCCGTGTTTTTCTTTTTTTCGCTGCACTACGTAGGTATAATCAAAGAGATTGCGATTGATTGGTATTTTAGCACAGACAAAAATAAAACTGAAAAATGCTTCACCAATGGGTTTTGATACGATTAACTTAACGGTTAACTGTCCATTATGTCATTGTTATCCTTTTATGATTCTGCCAAAGTGGCCTTTTTAGGCCCCCAGAGCTACAGAATAACTGGGAACGGCCACCTATCTACCGATACAGATAGTGTTAAGGGGGTGCTGGGCATATTCAATGTATAATGGTAATATTGGAACCACTGATCTTACCAGTGTCGAAGATTCCATACAACTCGATTCCTACCGTCTTCCCTTTGAAAAATGGCACAGTCAGTATTCTATAGACAAATAATATAATCATATTAAAGATATCTACTCCAGCTTACCTCTTACAATAATTTACCCTTCGCTACTGGATCTTACACAAACGTTCTTAAAAGACCAGGAGATATAATGAACTTCTGGGGGGAGGTTGGAATAACCACCGAAGGCCGCCATGGCCCACGCACAATGGTCCCCCTGGAGGACTAGTGCGGAACTCAAACCCTCTAACATAGAACATTGGTTGGTACCAGTTCAATGAAAAAAGGTTCAGAAGAAAAACCTGCATCCCAATTGTATGTTTAGTAGGTACAAAGAATGACAATCGATTGACAAATATTCAGAAAAGTCCATCGGTTCGTTTAAGTAGGTAAGTACTAGGCACTACTTAAATAGTTACAGTCACGATCATAAATATATTAATATGGACAGCCTGGCCATAATATCTGATTTCATGATTCATCCAGTTATATCTGTCGTCAAGATGACGGCAATTATATGTGACCATTTCTGGAAGCCATACAAGTGGCAGCATAAATATATGACATCGCAGGAACGTCAAAACAATCTGACGATCCAAAATATGTCGGTATAGGATGCTGCATCGGCTTTAAAAAGCCATACCTACATAACAGAGCTAAATATTTATACACAGAGAGGGAGAGAGCATATATTTAGCTCGTGACTGTAGGCACTAGGTTATTATTTCAAATTCTCAGCTTGACCAAAAATAACGCCATAGGTAAGCGCGTTTGGGTGTCAAAATAACAGGGACCGTAATTCCTAGAGTGCTACTCAATTAGTGATCCTCCTCCTGTGACTAAATAACAGGAGTCAGGAAGATCATGTTTATTATTATCCATAGGTATGTCAAGGTCAATGATTATAGCAATAATCCCGGACAACAGAAACAGTTTAACATCAATACATCCAATTAGAATAATTTATGATTACTCAGAGCTTACATACCTTACATGGGAAAAGACAAGACATGTCATCCATGCAGCATGCACACCTTCATGCATATTCAGATCCCGGTTTCAATAGTAGCACTAATCAGCACAATTCAGGTACTTTAGAGGACTATAATTGCTTAACAATGATGTTGGGAAACTTGCCCATAAAGATGCCTATCACGTGACGCGTATAATAAAGGCTGACACCGCCATAAATTCATTGTATTCATAATAATACATAATTATCATCACGATAGATTATGAGACCGTCCTGATTAAATTTTATGAATAATTTACATTTGCTCCGGAAATCCTAACAATTGTCTGTCGCCCGTTTTACAAAGGCCGCTTTTGTTATTTTTTCCTGATATTATTAAAAAATATGCAAATCGATCGCCGCGACAGGATGTTCATTTTTGTAATAATGTCGATGTATTTGCATGTAAATTACGCCGGTATCCGCGGATGTTACAATTACTAATTGTAAATGTGCATCGTCATAGTTTTAAACAAACTGCATACCTGCACATTTTAATGTGTGCACATTATATATGAGGTTCGTATAAAACTATACGTTATTATATTAATTTACATAATCAAAACGTTCAGTGTAGTCGTAACACTCAGAGCTTGTAAAAGTTGTTAACTGAGCTGAGCGACTTATAGTTCTGCTACCAGCCGACAGATGGCGTTACCGGTGTCTTACTGTAACCGCTTGCCATTATTTCGGCTACAGTTCTTTCAGGACTGACTGAAGTGGAGAGTTTCATTGGAAAAAATATTATGTTTACAATATTCTGGAAGTGCTGGTTTTGAAAATTGATCATTTTTAACTGACTGATAACTTCTATCAAACTGACATTTTACTTGAATGGGAAATTGTTATCTTAATCGTGTTTCTGAGTGTTTTGTTTAGAATTTTCTTTTGACTTGTAGGTAGTTGCGGGTTGACTGTTGTGACGAGGTGCAAGTAGTGCAGTGTTGCAGAGTGCATCGTTCAAGGCGTGGGGTCAGCGCGGCAGGCTGCACCGCACGCCCCCGGCCCGCCCCACGCCCCCCCCCGCCCCGCGGACCCCGCAGACCCCGCGCCCCCGCACGCTCAAGACCTCACTTGTTTTGATGTAAGGTGTCCACTGGCCACTATGCAAAACTCATGGCTTGCGAGAGAGGTGGCAAGTTCGCCGTCCTTGTCGTTATAGTAAGGTGAGATAAACTTTTGAATTCGCACGCTTCAAGTTCTGCATCTTTTTATTGAGCTCGAAGTCCGTTAGTTTGGGTAAGTTGCTTTGTTTTTGGGTGCGATTGTTAGAAGATTGACACCGATTAACTTTTGCGTTGATTGATATTTAGTTTTTAGGTTTTTGTTTACTTGCTATTAAATTAGGTAGTCACCAAAATAGATAAGTAACCAGGCTCTTCAGTTATAGAGATAGGTGGTTAAATTAAAAACTGATGGGTGTTTTCGAATTAAATTAAATTTGATAAATGAACTAGGTATTTGTTTTCTATTAATTAAATTAAATTATATTCAAAAACATCCATCGGTTTCTTACTTCTTAGCGTGTCGATAGCAAAAATAGAAAAAACAATCATAGTTTTTGTAAATTTGCTTAGCCCAAAAATTCGCCAACGCGGATACTTTATTTTACGTTTCTTACTATACTTCACCTATATCCGACGACCCTGGTTACTTATCTCCTTTGGTGAGTACCTACCTGTATTTTTCAAAATCACGACACTTAATAATTACCTACCTAAGTTATAATTACTTAAGTTTATACGCGTCTACCTTGTTGCGATCATTTACTTAGGTTAAATTTTATTAACTCTTGGTTTAATTTAGAATGCTAAAGTAAGTAATGGTTCCATACAATCGATGCATCTAGACTACAAGCCCTAGATCTTTGAGAACCGGAGTTGCAAGCAGAAACCCACCATCATCAGATAATAAATCATTGAAAGAAACTTTAAAAACAAGCTTTCCTTCATACTTAGATGCCTTGGAATGTCCAAAATAACTTTTACCTCGTACAGGGTTTTTAGTACGTCTATCAATGCTCTTCCGTAATCTATTCTACTTTGTTTTTCTATGCTAGCGATGAGGGACGAGAGAAATTGGTTTGTGGAGTCTACAAAAATCAATTTCTTTCCATCCACGTTAGCAAAATTCACTTGATAGAAATATAATTTACTTTAGAGATGTGTCAGTTAATTCAAACGAACCTTCTTAGTTTCTTATAAATGTTAACGAAACAAGAGAAATGAAGAAATCTGTCAGCAGTAATTTTCCGCATATGTTTTATTTAATTCTGTCATCTTTTTGATCGGAACGTTATGAATTTACTTACTTAGCACAAAAACTGCAGGCAAACAGATTTTAGTTTTAGTTATAATTTTCTCAAGTTTTCTTGTCTTGTTTTATGTCATCCTAATCATTCAGCAAGAAAACTTGAAATCTGAAACAAAGAAGTGCTTGCTTAGTAGCAGATCCATCTTAAATCCAATAACTTATAGGGACAATATAAATATGTACCTACCTAATTTAAGTTGGTTGCTCTAAGAAATAATGCTTACCTACATAGAAATTGTATTTCTATCGAAATAATAAAACAGTTATGAGACCAAATACCAGCAAACATTAGCAGCATGGTGGTTAAAGAAAAAGAAGTAATGCGCGTGCTGTTTGTACAGAAGTCAGGAGCGACCCGGCACGCGTACCTTTTTGCTATTGCTACGGTTTCTAAATTTCCAAATTTTATCCAGAAGCAGAATAACCGTAATATCAAAACCGTTACTAGTGACGTGATCTGCCTTTGTATTTAGAAATTTATCGGTTTATCTGCCTATACGGTCAGCAACAAGCCATTCCGTCACGTTTGTTTTGATTCTATACGTTACTACTTCGAAGCCGGATTCTAATGTATGGCTTGTGCCTATTTATTGATCACCTCGGAAACCTATTCCCATTTTCTTTTTTTTACAGCACTATACTCGCGTTAAAACTTTTGTTGACGTTGTAGGTAAACCTAAGACAACTCTTTTAGACATTTATTAATTAGGTATGCTTGTGTTATGGCTAGAAGGGTTACTTATTTTAAGAAAGTTGACAGTCTAATCTCAGTCTCAATCTGTCAAAAATACCTCTAATTTCCCATCATTTTTTACCAATTTTTGACATTGATTGTTGCCGAGATGAAATTGCGACTAGATTTTGAACGTTTTGAATTACGGGAATTGGCATTCTGATCTGTTTTAAGTTCTTTTTCAGTCTCACAGTCTTGTCATTTATTATTAGGTAGATTGCCTAGGCATACCTACACCTTCACGATTGCCAAAAACAAGATACAAAAACATATCTATTATTTACACTTTGTGCAATCAATTATTTATTATTCATTTATTTTCGTTGACAATTTGTGCAATCAATTATCATTAGATAATATTTTTTTTGTTATGGTAGACTACAGGACCTAAACGCAAAAAACGCAAGTTTTATAATGCCTAAAAGTATATGAGCTACTACAGTAAACAAAATCAGAAAAATATATGATATTTTTCAGGATATATGCTAGTTAGATAGTGTGTTGAAAACTACAACTAATTTGATACGATAGAAAAAAATCATGAAGGTATCTTCATGATTTTTTTCTATCGTAAAAACTTTCTTTTTACAATAAAAACCATACTAATATACATATGTATACCTAATCATTCTGATTTTTTGTCAGATTATTCTAAAGTGTTTTAATTTTTTAGTCCAAACAATAGATTTTTTGTAAATAGATAATTGCTTCATAATTTGCAATATAAAATACCAGCGTTCTGTCATCGCGCTTCTCTTTCTTTTCAGTCCAACAGTGACCGCGCTTTAGGTCATGTAGTCCTCTTACCTGAAAATTTCAGTTTAGGCGACTAAACGACAAATGTAGGTGGACTTTCCGTCTACTGACATTATAGTTAGTAACAACGAAGTGAATGACTATTGTTGTCATGCTATGATAATACCCGCATACAGGTATTATTAAAAAAAAGTAATTTAAAAAAATTAAACCGACTTCAAAAAGAAATTAACTCAAAATTATGAAATAATTTTCATTTCGGAAGTCGGTGTCTTGGGATCTGTATTTTAGTTTTATGCCACCGACTTCCGAAATTAAAATTATTTCATAATTTTGAGTTAATTTCTTTTTGAAGTCGGTTTAATTTTTTTAAATTACTTTTTATTTCGGAATTTTTAGTTTTTGCACTAGAATTTGACCAAGGTTTTGAGATGTTTTCCCTTTGACACTACACCCGTAGCTCGTATCAATAAGCCAGGCCGTCACACTTACACGTATTAGTCCATATCTTGAAAATTACTGAATCGATCTTGATGAAACTTGCACTGTTCCCTAAGTTAAAGTAAATGTAAGCCAATAAAAAGTGGTCACGATCCGATTAATAGTTCCGGAGATATGCGTGGACAAACATACATACATCCTACATAAATACATACGTCTATAAAATTTTGTATATTTGTTTGGAAGCCCTAATAGATTGTCATATGTGAATATAATGCAAATCCAATAATATTACATACATACGAGTACGTGTCGAATTGATAACCTCCTTTTTTGAAGTCGGTATTGATAACCTCCTTTTTTTTAAGTCGGTAAAAAAGTACATAGTTATACCTCTTTTGACCGACCTGTCTTCCTCCAAAAGAATCAGTGCCGTAAAATGCTGCAAAGTATTCGTCCAAAGAACACCATACATGTATTATGTCCAACCCTTATAAACACATGTAAGTATGTTTAAGTATTGTAATGACATTTAAAGAATGAATTAAATATTTACACGACACGACTTTGTATTGTTTTATCACTGACAGCGGAACTTGATTGTCACCGCGAAATCCTGGAACGGCTTTGAACAAAACGAGTTTTGATGCAAAAAATGAGTTAATTGATTTCGTTAGTTTAGTCATACTAATTTGCTGATTAATATTAAACAACCGCCATATACGTGCCGACGTTACAGATGGCTCGTAACTACTTGTTTTACATCGAGGAAATTTTATGGTTTTGACTGCGTTTTGTTATGTCCCGACTGTAACGAAATGTCTTCCTATTTGACTGATGTATTTAAGTGAGTACTTGGTTCTCGGTTTCAGAGATGATGGGAGTTGTGCCTTCTAACATTTTCTTAGTAAGCTATGGACGTCTCAGCGGGATTGTCCGAAAGGGTTACCGCTGGCCCGGAACATAAAGGGCTAAGGAAGGAACACGGGTGGGTTTTAGTCAGTAAGAGTCTGACACTCCCTTCCGCTCCACCCAGAGCGGGAGGGGTCATTTGATGATTTCCCATCCGCAAAAAAAAAAAAAAGCTATGGACGTCAATAATTTACTCGAATGCCAGCCAACAAACAACGAAGAAAGTACAAAAGGCTCAACACAGTTAAATATCTAAGTATCTAGGGAAGATTAGTTTTTTTCCCTGACCTTAAGTTTTATAGGACTTAGTTAAATTACTGTCTTAAGACCTTCAAGAATTCTCATTATTATCCTTTTTATCACATCTATTCGAAAAGAGCTAATATATTCTTCAGAAACAGGGACTAAAATAGCTCTTTAATCCCTAGGGACTAAAAGCGATTTGAATTTAGAATGTGGATATTGTTAATAAAAGTTCCAATCACCAAAGAGATCAAACACGAACATTGTATGAACTGGCTGTAAGATAAAGTAAAACAGGCGCGTGCCAAATAAAAAAAAAGTTTGTGAATAAATAAAAAACGCGCTAAAAGCATTCTGCCTTCTTTCGTAATTGTTTTCTCAAAATTTTATGTAAATAAATAAACGTACTATTCTTATTCATAAGTTGCACTTACTTACTTATTTTTTCATAGAGGGTGATAAAAAGTAGATTGTCCACCTCGGGAGCAACACTATTTTAAGCTCGAGTGACGTACTTTAAATCCCTCGCTGCGCTCAGAATTCTACTTTAGAACCCCTCGCTACGCTTGGGATTCTACTCTAGAATCCTTCGCTCCTCTCTGGATTCAAAGAAACACTCTCGCCTTCAAAATAGTTGTTTGCTCCCTTGGCAAACAATCTACTATTTTCTATCTACCTTCTGACCGGTTGGTCGAAGGTTAAGCTACAATTGCCGCGGTCGGTTCATGGATGGAGACCATCCTATTCATATCGAAACCTCTCCGTGCCTCGCGGCTATCATTCGTAGACCTTTGACAGACGTTACGGGTGGTCAGAAGGCAAAAAGTCTGACAACCAGTCTTACTAAGAGATATCGTGTTACCCAGTAACTGGGTTGTAGAGGTCAGATACTTAGGCAGTCGCTTCCTGTAAAATACTGGTAACCAGCTGCATCCGGTTATGGGAAAATGCTAGGCAGATTGATTATGTAAATCCCTATAAATTTTAATTAATTTTATAATTTAACTAGCGACCTGTCCCGGCTTCGCACGCTTTCTACGAGTTGACAAAACATCGAGTCTATTATTATGTAAGTTTAAACTGTACTAATAATAATAATGCAGAAGAGTTTGTTTTTTTTTGTTTGAACGCGCTAAACTGGAACTACCAGTAAAAAATGTTTTTGCATTTGAAAGTAATTCCTAACATCACGCTACAAACCTTAGGAACCGAACGAAAAAAAAAGTCAGAAAGAACGGCCAGCGACAACAAATTAGGTAATTCCCCGGGCGGGCGATGCAATGCTATTTTTTAAGAAATTTCACGCGAAAGAAGTCGCTGACAAATGCCAGTGTATTACCTATACACATAAACATTCCGGATTACATTCTCTAACATGATTGTGAAAACCGCATGAAAATCCGTCGCGTATTTAGAAGAACAACACGGTCATGCAGACACGAGGCTAACTTCTGCCCGCGACTTCGTCCGCGTGAAATTTCACCCTCCCCCCATTCACCTTCTTAGGGGTGGAATTTCGAAAAACCTTTTCTTAGTGGACCAACTCTTGACAAAGAACCCACCCCCCAAATTTCATGTCTCTAGAACCAGTGGTTTAGGCTGTGCGTTGATACATCAGTCAGTCAGGACTTTGAATTTTACTAGCTATTATACTAGCTTCCGTCCGCGGTTTAGCCCGCGAGGTATGTCGATAAAAACTATCCTATGTAAGGACATAGGATAAAAAAAAAAAAATAGGATTATAAAATTTGGCAGAGAGATAAGATTACATCCCGGGGCCTTCCCCGGGATGTAATCTATCTCTCTGCCAATTTTTTTTAAATTTTATCGAAATCCGTTCAGTGGTTTATGCGTGAAAAGGTAACATACCTACAGACAGACAGAGTTACTTTCGAATTTATAATATTAGTATGGATAGATGTGTATACCATAATCTATAAAAATAAAAGAAGAAACTGACTGACTGAATGAATGACTGACTGACTGACTGACTGACTGACATATCAACGTACAGCCGAAACTACTGGGCTTACGAATTTGAAATTTTGCACACGGCTTCCTTTTATAATGTAGGGGAGCACTAAGAAGGGATTTTTGGAAATTCAACCTTTAAGGGGGTGAAAAGGGGGGATTTCGTTTGTATGAAAAATCTTATTCCTTGAGTTAATAAACTTAAAACTTGGCACGAATATTAATCTAAGTAAATCATGAAGTTTGGCATTTTTTGTTTTAACTAAACTACCCCCTAAAGGGGGATTGGGGGGTGTCAAAATTTGTATGGAAGAATTTTAACGCGCGGTTCGATTAACTCGAAACTAAGTATTTGTACTTAAGACCAAAAATAAAGAATAACGTGTATCAGAGTTTTTGGAAAATCAACCTCTAACAGGGTGAAAAGGGGTAGTTAATTATACAGGCCCGGATTTTAGTGCGTGTCTTGATTAACTCGAAAATTGGTATAAATAATCTTCGAGCCAAGTAATAAACACATCCCAAACGATTTTTCGAAATTCCACCCCTGTGGGGGTGAAAAGCGTATATTAAAAATCTTATTCAATTGGTTAATAAACTTGAAACTTGGCACGAATACTTATCTAAGTAAATTATGAAGTTTGGAATTATTTGTTTTTCTAAACTACCCCCTAAAGGGGGATTGGGGGGTGTTAAAATATGTATGGAAGAATTTTAACGCGCGGTCCGATTAACTCGAAACTCGGTATTTAAACTTCAGACCAAAAATAAAAAATAACGTGTATCAGGGTTTTTCGAAAATCTACCCCTAACGGGGTGAAAAGGGGCAGTTAATTTTACAGGGAAGGATTTTACTGCGTGGCTTGATTAACTCGAAAATTGCTTTAAATAAATCTTCGAGTCGGGTAATAGATAATACGGGCTGGTTTCCGCAACTCCACGTCAAAGCGCGTATTTTGCGTGGTAATGAACATATCCAAAACGATTTTTCGAAATTCCACCTCTGTGGGGGTGAAAAACAAGGATACAGTTTATATATAAAATTTATTCATTTGGTTATTAAACTTGAAACTAAAGAAAGTAAAATTTTACGCGCGGTCCAATTAACTTGAAACTCAGTATGTAAGACCAAATTAAAGTATATCAGGGTTTCTTGAAAATCAAAACTCCACCCCTATGGGGATAAAAAGAGAGGTTAAAGTATAAATGAAAAATCTTATTCATTTGGTTAATGAACTTGAAACTTGGCAATATTTGGCTCAGTAAATAATAAAGAAAGTCACTTTTAGTTTTAAAAAAACCCCTCACAGAGGATTTAGAGGGTGACAAAGTTAGGTTAGAAAAATATGTAACCCTCTGTCGGATTTACTCGAAACTCGGTACTACTAAAATAAAAAGTAGGTATGAGGTTTTGGGTTTTTCAAAAATCTACTCCTACCAAGGGGGAAAAGCGTACCTAATACAGTTTAAGGGGTGGATTGCTGGGAAATATAGTAGGAAATGCTGTATCCACTAGCAGGAATAGCGCCAGCAGTGCTTCGCAGAGCGCTGGCAAGCTCCAGCAAAATGCAAAATGGCCTCCGACACACGACCCCCTTTGCACGACAACATCCTTGTGCCACAAAGGCTGAAAAGCCAAGACAGTTTTTTAAAGTGTGTCGTCCCACTCTCTGGCGAACCATCATAAGAAAAACTGGAGCCGTACCGAGACAGTACTTCCTTACCCAAACCGTTCGTTCCACCCGCGAAGACCTCCCACCTGGACATGAGTTACCTTGGGTAACCTGGAAGTCTTTAAACAGACTCCGGACCCAGGTTAGCTGAAGCAAGGAAAACCTGTTCAGGTGGAGATTCATAGACGACTCCGCCTTGGAGTGTAAATGTGGTGCTGTTCCACAAACGACGGGACACTTAATATCGTGTCCTGTCAGCTGTTCGTTACAGGAAATGGTGGACGCTGGTGATGGCGCTAAACAAGTAGCCGAATTCTGGGCCGAGTCCATTTAGATTGCTAACGACACGCTAAGAAGAAGAAGAAGGGGGTGAATTTTACTGCTTGCTTCCATTTACTCGAAAATGGGTACCGGTCTTTGGGTTATGAACACATCCGAAACGATTTTTCATAATTCCACCCCTGTGGGGGTGAAAAGCGGGGATAAAGTTTATTTGAAAAACTGATTTCCTTGATCTATAAACTTAAAAATTGGCCCAAATACTTTTTTATCTAAATAGGTAAATGATAAAGATCATAAACATACATTTTCGAAATTTTTAGAGGAATGTACGAAATACACGCGGACGAAGACGCGGGCAAAGTGCTAGTCAGCCTATAATGTTCCCACTGCTGGGACACAGGCCTCCTCTCGATGAGAGGGAGTGGGCCGTAATCCACCACGCGGGCCCAGTGCGGATTGGCAGATGTCACATGTCTTCGAATTTTTGGTTCTAGGAGTTATTTCATCACCACTGCTCTCAAAACGGTGAAGGAAAACATCGTGAGGAAACCGGCATGTCATAGATGTGTATAATGTAGTTAAATGAACATTAGACTTACTCAAAATTACACAACGCGCCAATAAAATTACTATTGTGTAATTTTATCCACACTTTGTGGACAAATTGGTTTTGTTTGATCTCTTTTTAAGTTTTAATATTTTCTGACTTGGTAGGTAGGTACCTATATTAAAGTATCCTTATAACATAGAACCCGTATCGTGAATAGTAAATGGTAATTGCATCATGTTCAATATATAAACTTATGGTATCTGTATGGTATTATGGTGGTGTATGGTGCTTAGTATTACACCATATTCATTAGACTATTGTGAATAGTCTAATAATGAAAGTAATTACCTTTAGATAGAAAACGCCGACCTCATCTCATATATAAAACTCAAAGGTGACTGACTGACTGACATAGTGATCTATCAACGCACAGCCCAAACCACTGGAGGGATCGGGCTGAAATTTGGCATGCAGGTAGATGTTATGACGTAGGCATCCGCTAAGAAAGGATTTTCCGAAATTCCACCCCTAAGAGGGTGAATGGGGGGAGGGTGAAATTTCACGCGGACGAAGTCGCGGGCGGAAGCTAGTTTAAAATATGATTGACGTGTAAAAGTGTTTGCACAAACCTACTTACAGAAATAAGATAATTTATCATTCATAGGTAGGTACTTACATGCTCTACATCATCATCTGTGTGGCCTTTTCCGAACTATGTTGAGGTCGGCTTTCAGTCTAACCGGATGCAGCTGAGTACCAGTATTTTACATATTACCTACCTATATTTATACCTACTTCTTGAGAATTCATCTAAAAAATTTGGTAGATACGTATTCCAGGAAGATTTCCCAATCAATTAAGTACAATACAAATACGGGATTTGGGAAGCGGAAGAAGTGAGGTACAAAATGACATACTTTATGTTTTGGTTTGGAATCATATTTTTTGTTCTTAAACTAGTTAGAACAGTAGACAATGAACTTTAGCTTTTTATTTATAAATCACCTCCTATCATCTACCAACAGGGTATGGTGAATTGAAACATCAAGAGTCTACCTACCTACAAGTGAAGAGATCAGAGTGTGAGTGAGTGTTAAATGTTTCAATGAGTCTCAAATTAGAGAATAATGGATTCATAAAAACATCTTACAACTTAGGTATAAGAAAACATAAAACTTTGTGTGAAGCTCAATAAGTAAAAAAGCCGGTATTTAAGACTCCTACGCAGTACAGTTTATACACGAGATTTTAATATTTAATTCAAGTACAAAGTCGATTTATGATCGTGGTGGGAATATCTATAGAGTATGTACAACAGTAATTTAATAAACAAGAAAAGCCAGTGGAGAATTGTTAGTTTTTACTAAAGTGGAGCTCGGCGCGCGCAGGCGAGCCCCGCGGGTGGCGCAAAGCGCAGGCGCGGCCATGTTTCATAATTAGCTCTGTTATGAATTTTATAAATGTTTCATGCGCTACATGGGTAGCCGACAATTAATTAACTCCTGCGCAGTGCTTACATTAATTAGCAAGAGACATGTCATGTTCGTTCGTCATACATTATACATACCTACAAGCCTGCGTTCTCTTGGAAAATTTATTAATATTACCTTACCTTTCAATAATTCAAACTGAATTGTACTCATACTACATTTCATGTCTAAATATAATTGCTAATTGGACCACCCCTGCTGAATTTCGACGGTAAGTAATCAATTTCCTACCTAATTAATGTGTAGGTATGATTATTTTATTATGGTGTTTTTGTGTATGTTTAAATTGGACTGTCCACGAAATTCATTAATACTTCCTCTATTATATGTTTATGATACCTAATTTGAGATTCGAGTCTGAGTTACGGGTAAGAAGAAACCTGCCCATAAACATACATATTTATAAAATAATATAACCAGTTATTAATAAATAAAAAGTTAGGAGCCCAAGCACATAGACATGAGTCTTCTCTTGATTACATCCTTTCAGTTCACCCGGTAATGAACAATAAATATCTAATCCTAATTTAGAGTGCAGTTGCCATTTCACCCTCTCCCCTTCGGATAGAGTAAATGAGTTTCCTTATAACAATGATATCACTCCTATATCTAAGTATTTAAGCCATACAGCCAGTACTTTCTCATTTAGCTTTAAAAAGGGTCTGATTTTCATTCTCTTTTATTTCGACATCGATATTAATTACCTGTAGCAGGAATTTGATATCGTTCGTAACGAAATAAAATGATGCCTTAGCATAATATTTATTTTATCCGATTTATATTGCACTCCAATAAATGCCCGACATTAATAATCAAAGTGGAATATTTCATTAAGACAGTAGAGACCACTAAGTTTAACAACTTAATTGCTTTCGCAAACTATAACAGGATCAGTTTTTATGATACCCCACAAAGGCGTCCCGAGAATCTCGGTTGTAATCATTCATACCTATTATTTATTTTTTGTGTCATAATTCCTCGCGATGAGGAATGGGCGCCGATCATCTCGATAGTTTTATTCATTTTATAACGACAAAGTTATGAGCCGGCAATATTGCTGAACTTTCTACGAAATGATCTCTGTATAAATCAGGGAACAACGTCGGTACGGGACGAATGAATATTGTCGGTAGTACTAAACATTCTAATCATCCTACTGTAATCTACAGAGTATTTGTCGAACGGCATGGAATATTGCGAATGTCAGGAATAAGCCGCACCGCACAATGGGCCGCAGAGTGATAAGGCGAGCGGCGGCGGCGGCCTGCCCGCGGTGCGCGACCTGACCGACCGATTGTCCGGCCATCGGTAATTTTCCCATGATCGAGAATGTAGCGAAACGATACCCCAACATTGTCTACACTCGAAAAGCTATCGTTCAATGTATCATTTTCAACGTCAAAATACTTCAGCAATTATTATAATGCGCATCCTGTCCGCATTCATCTCCCCTTGTATTGAGAGGCAAGTAATTAAAGAGGCATTGTATAAAGGATAAAAGCTTTTCAAATACAGTCTAGATGAATTAGGGATACGAATTCCTAAAAACAATTGAAGCAGTCGATAAAGTTAGCCGTCTACTTAGCAATTAAAAAGTAAAAGAAGAATGTTTTGTTTTCAGATAATAAAGCTTCAGACAAAGAGTATAAAGTTCAAAATGGTATTACGATTTACATCCTTCGAGAAAAATAACCTTGCTGGAAGTGAGAAAGCTTTCCACCTATTCACTGAAAATAAAAAGTAAAAAAGTGGATGTTTTAAAGAAAATTAAAAACAAGGAAGTTTTGCCGATTGCGCCTGGTACCTAATCTACTCCGTGTAAAGAAGAAATTAACACAACTTTCTTGGATATTTATTACGCTACTTTTATTACCTTACTTTTACTTCAGCAGGTTGAAATTTAAAACAGTAAAACACTCATTTTCCCTACTAATGTTTCGAAATTCATTATTAGGAATTCCATAGGTCATGGGGTGTACCTTCCTTGCTTTTCAGTGCGGTTTGTTCACACATCTCGTACATCCTTCATCAATCAACTCGTCCTACCCCAGTCCACTTCTGGACATAGGCCTCCATATTACGTTACCTAGAGGCCAATATGGCGTTACCTAGAGGCGGAAAATTTATCATGTCTTATATGTCATACTATTCCGGCCGCGGCTTCGCCCGCGAGGTCTGTCGATAAAAACTATCCTATGTCCTTCTACGGGATGCAATCTATCTCTCTGCCAAATTTTATCGAAATCCGTTCAGTGGTTTAGGCGTGAAAGGTAACATACAGACAGACAGAGTTTCGTATCAATAGATTCGTTATCATAATTTTGGACGGATGCGGACGTTTGAAGCACAAAGAAAATAAAATGATTTTGTGATCAATAGAAACTGAAGAATCGCCCATATGAAAATGTGCTGTTGCCTGTTATAGTTAGGTTTACCTGCGGGGTAATTGCGTAACACACTAACAGTAAAAATGGTTTTCATTTTGACAGTTCGACAATATTTATTGCGTTATTTACGTTGTTCAGCAGACAAATTTTTCGAACATATGAAGCACCTAGCTTCCGCCCGCGGCTTCGCCCGCATGGTATGTCGATAAAAACTATCCTATGTCCTTCCCCGGGATGCAATCTATCTCTGTGCCAAATTTTATCGAAATCCGTTCAGTGGTTTATGCGTGAAAAGGTAACAGACAGACAGACAAACAGACAGACGGACAGAGTTACTTTCAAATTCCTTCCTTCAAAATGATTAAAATAGTACCTAATTTAAAGTGTGTTACGCAATTAGGGTGTAGGTTGCCTTACAACATTGAATAAATATCATAACAGTAACTACCATAAAGGTATAATAACAGTAACTACATATAGTAAATATAGGTATAATTATAATTACGAGCCTAACTTTAAATTAAAAGTAGGAAACTGAATTAAAAATGGCCTTAATGTTTGAATTCAAAGTTAATTAATTGTATTTTTTATCATTCCTTATACGTAACAACTGAATTGCTAATTAAACGATAAATAATGAAAGTATAGAAATTACTCGTAATATTTTGTAACCGATAGCTGTTTTATGGGATTTAAGAGCGTTTACGTCGTACGGCATTTCACAAACTTTCAAGTCCTTATTTTTCAAATTGAATGAACCGATTTTAATGAAACTTCATACGCATAAGCAAGATACAAAGATCTACAAAGTTAGTAGAGAACATTTTCTAAAAATAGTGTTACAGCCAAATTAGACCGATTTTAAATTTTCCATAAAAACAGAGATTTCCAGTTATCTTTTTTTAAATAAGTCATTTCGAAAATGTTCTCTACTAACTTTTTAGACTTTTGTATCTGCGTATGAAGTTTCATTAAAATCGGTTCAATTCTTTCGAAAAATAAGGGCTTGAAAGTTTGTATGAAATGCCGTACGGCGTAAACGCCCTTAACACCCATACTAGGTAGCAATGCTTCCCCGCATTCCTGATAAGTAATTACGGATTAATTATATACTATGCAGATAACAGCTCCAAGCAAACAAATTTGTCCGGTAGTAAAGTTTAATACTTTTGATCAAACGAAATCTGGTGTCAAGCTATGGAGCGCAATGCCCAAATTCGTGAACATTTAAAATTTCATAACCATACCACTTATACAAAATAACGACGTAAATAAATTAAAGTTGTATTAAATCAATGTGTTTGTGGCCGGTTCATAAAATAGAGAACTGAGGACCCCCCACGAAGTAGTTATCGGTAGGCAAGAACGAAGATGTTCTAGAGCTCGCGAAACCTTGACGCCGCTCGACGGTGTCGATGATAACTGTGCCTAAACTCTCCATAATGACTTATTTACATTTTTATAACGTTGATATCGAGTCGTAAACTGGTGTTAAGCGTCCCCAGCTTATTACCAACTTCCGCTACCTATAGTTTCGCGCCGCGTCGCCGCTCGGCTCTACAGTCACGAATGCTCCGCCTCGGAAACTTGATTTGTGTTACAACTTCAAAACTTATTCAACACTTCAGCCGTGATAATAAACAGATCTAAATTGCTGCGCTAAGTTTAGAACAGTCGAACATAAACATCTGCTCGTGATTGTATTGTATCGAATCTACAACCTTTTTCCTTTCCAGATATAAAGTATAGATGGTTATCGATAAAGTTATTTCAATATACTGCACATTTAAAAAGGATTTTCGTTATGGAACCGTGTCGACATTTCTGATTATTTATCAATGTACGAGAGCCATAAAACTTAAAATGCCTTTAAAAATCAGATTATAAAACAAGTTCTTTGTTTCTGTGTTAAAATTCGTGATGACGGTCCTTTGAAAGGCTATAATGAGTATTGATTTAAATTACGTGGATTAAAAAATCTGGGAAAAATTATAACGAGAGAACGCCGCCATCTGTTTGCCTACGATGTCAATAACGTGGACCTGGTTTGTGAAATAAATAAACGTTACACTATTCTTAATTCAGTTTGGGTTGGATCCTCACCTTTGCACATGTTGTCATTACATTAATCTTATGGATAGGCGAGTTTAGCCCTTAAAGGGCCGGTGTAGCATGCGTAGTTCATACAAACGTAATACCAAAATAATTTGTAAATCAAACATAATTATATTCTTAAGGTAGTGTGTATTTATTCCGATTGGATTATACAATATAAGAAAGACGAGATATGAGAAATTTAAAATTTCTATAGAAAACTTATTTTTCTCATAGGTACTTAACTTTTCTTTAAATCAGTGTCCATACAAAATATATATTTGAGAACCTAGACATTCTGTAATCCAGTCGGAATAAATACACACTACAATAAGAATATGTTTGATTTACAAATTATTTTGGTATTACGTTTGTATGAACTAGGCATGCTCCGCCGGCCCCTTAAATGGATAATATGGCATTTTGTAATTAAATTGTCTTTATTACCACCGTGTTATAAAAGTAATTAGCATGAACATAGCTTTTTGATCTTTATTTTATTCTTATGTTATGTATTAATAAAAAAAACACTTACCACAATAACATTTCTGACGCTTTTAACGCATACGTCTTGTTTATTTTTACATCGTTCTCACATTATTTAATTATAAATTCAAAAGTAATGATGTAACTAATATTTTTGTAAAATATAATTTAAAAAGAGTGTCCATGGAGTTTCTTGCCCGTTCTTCTCCATAGGTACCTACGCTTTGGAATGGGCAACTAGCTTCACATTTTTCTGACTGACCTACTTCTTGACAATTCATAAGTGCCTGTAAAATGGTTTAATTGAAATAAATGCTTTGAGTTTGAGTTTTTCGAAATAGGTATTTATAGCACAATTAAAATAAGCCATTATTGTGTCCATTCCACATTAATCCTCGCGTTAATTTTTTTAAGAATAATGAAGCAGACATTTTTATAACAAAGGTCCTTGGCCGTGCATCTTGATCTTAATGTTATCTCTAATAGGTCAATAAATAAAAAGCAACGTGCGAGCTTCGGCGGAGCGGGCGCGGGCGCGGGCGCAGGGCGGTGAGCGGCGACACAAACACACCAACGGCGTATTAAAATAAAAAATAATCAATACGATCGCTGTTCACAATATTACCGTGTATATTCATATTTTAATTTCTACCTGTATAAGAACAAGAATAGTCCGACAACTTTGTCATGCTAATTTAATATTTTTTATTGTTTCCTGTCAAATACGATAACTTTAATGTAACCTCAAGAAATATTCTTGATAAACACTTCTCTTATAATTCGAAGTTTTCTTATTGCAAAGGAAGGTAAAATGAATGCAAACAACCTTCAAAGGAGTTATAATAAAACGCAATATAAAGTTAGGTTTTATGATAGGACAATCTGGCTTATGAATGAAATGTAAACAGCCGCAATGAAATGATATAAATGATGCGCGGTGGTACGCCGGTACAATCAGACGGCGGCATCTAGCGGCCGGGCCGGCCCGCCAGCCGGACCGGCCCGGCCCATCCGCTTTATGATGTTACACTCTTTTATTTAGATATTTGTACGGATCCCCTCATTTTTATTCACCCGAAAACATTATTATGCATAAATAAGTACTCTTTTATTTTATTCCCATCGTTATTTTAATACGTTGAGTTTCAAAGTTGACTTCGTCACCTCTTGTGCGTGCGCCCGCGCCGCCCGAGATGTGGCGACAATATTTAACAGATAACGAGATAAGCCTCTTTTTAAAGCGGTTTGATGTAACTTGATACTCTACTATATCTATTATTTTATGCTTTATGGATAGGATGTGTCTGTAAAAAGGGATATTTACCTACGTTTATTGTCTTTTTTTTGGTTTATTAATTTTATGAAATTAATACAAAACTGAATGTTGTATAGTTTGTCGTACTATTTCAGTAAATGTAGATACAGTTTGTAGATTATATCGGGGGCTGTTACTTATACATAGTGATTTCGGGATTAAATTTTTTGTAGTAGGGCGTGACAGCGTGAGTTAGGAGGCATTAGCAAACATTTATCATAGTGCTGTAAGGTGTCAGGCAGTAGCGGGGGTCGAGCATAACAATTAGTTGGCACCGACGAGACACGGTGCGCGAGCGGCGAGCGAGCGAGCGCGGACGGTAGCGCGCCCCGCTGGGCCCCGGCGGCCCCCTGCCGAGACACGCGCCGGCCCGCCCGGGCCCTGACACGACAACACGTCTAATATTTAATATCTTAATAACCGATTAGGGTGTGCTTAATATGCACTTTGAATAATTACACACTTCATTTTAACAAATCGATCTCTGATTACGTAATTTACAAACTAAATCTGACGCTGCCCGCTCGCAGTGGGACGCCACGTTACAAGCTGCTACAAGTTGCGCAACGTCACTTGCATGCATGTGAAGAGGTCATGCATTGCACACTTCATTCTAAACTTTAATAGTTGTCAAGTGTTTTAATCCCAACCTGTGATCGGCATTTATTAAGAAAATAATCGATTGTTTGATTTAGTATCGCGTTGGAATAATCCGGATTGGTGTTTGTAAATTACCATAATGAAATTTTATTAAAAGCGGTTCAAGATTGAAGCAATGACGTGACCTCCGTCTAATGACAAATGTTGTTCGTAAGGGGTCGTTAATGGCTGGAAAGTTCAGTATTGGCGGCGACGGGGACGCGAGGCGACGCTGGCGGCGCGGGCGGTGCGCATACATCGGTTATTGAGAGCGATTTGGGCAAGCAGTCTCAATACGAGTACATGCGACTGATTTACGAGACGAGCGTGTGCCCTTTGTGCTCCAGCTGACTAATGGACGGACGCTCACGGACATTTATGTAGATTGATTGTATGAATTTTATTCACAATGTTAATACAGTAACAGATTTAGATGTCATTTAGAAATGGCGCTCTAAAGTTGTGCAATTTAGGCCGTGAATAATGGATGACGAATGGTTAGTTTCTATACCAGACTCGTGCCGCACGCCGCGAGGTGGGGCTCTTATTGTGAAGGTTGCCCTAAACGCACAAACACGATATGTGGACCGCTCTTAACTACCTACCTATTCATATTATGGGTACCTATACATCACTCGGATTCCGCTGCAGTAATTTGGATACATATTGACGCCTGATAAGAATCTACAGGACTGGCCAAGTTGTCGACAGCGAATGTTCATCCGGTTAAATACTATGTAATTTAATACCTATAATTAGTAGGGAATTATACAAATATGAACGTTTAAACTTGTATGTTTACAGCCTGTGTATTTCTTCGTGGTTTTAAAGTTCTTAAAGGAACGATTAAAGTCGACATACTTATGACTAATACGTAAAAAAAGTGATGTAGGTAGGTACAGGGTGTAAAAAGACCCATAATATAGCCGTTATCTACGTATTCTGATCATCAAACTACGAGTAAGTTACATAGAGCAAAAATTGTTGCTGGAAAACGACTTTTATTTTAGCTGTCAAAATTCTTTGTTTACAGCAGCGCGTAATGTAACGCACGCAAAACATTGTGCTTATGTGGGTGCATACCTACAACGGTACAGGAGTTGTTTATACTATGTAAAACTTATTTTTGTGAAAACAAAGTTGCCACTTTGACCCTCAATACCCCGTAACCAGGTTTTTTTTTTAAATATATAGGTTTGCTCTTGACTCTAGTCTAGGTCACAGGTGACAGAGACAAAGTCGACGATGGAGTGAGCTTACCCAGAAGAAGCCTGTTCACTCTTACTTTGAAGAGATTCAGGTTGTATGCTAGGAAACAGAAGCAGGTAGAGTTACACTCTTTTGCTGTGCGTATTAAAAAGGACATTTGAAAACGCTTAGTGCGAATTGGTGGAATCGCAACTAGGCAGGGATGGTAACTTGCAGTGCGTCTGAATGTCTGAAGGTAGAAGGGGGCCGGTAGAACGAGGTCGTGGAGTTCTTGGGTACACTCACCGAAGTACAATCTGTAGAAGACCAACAAGCAGGCAACCTTATCGCTCCCAGGTATGGTCCAGTACAAAAAAATATCACAATGATGGGAAGTATGAGTAACATTCAGTTTCGATGACCTCTCAAGCTCTGCTAATGATTTTGTATTATATCGTGCTTTTTGGTCACGCGCGGGGCTTGACGGGGCATCTTTTTAACCGACTTCAAAAAAGGAAGAGGTTCTCAATTCGACGGTGTTTTTTTTTTTTTATACCCCGTTTGTTTCAAAACACGCTACAGTCATCTGGCCAGGTGACAACGTTGCGCTATCGGTGAACTAAAAATGACAAACCTAGTCACTTTTCATAGAAGTGTTGTTAGTTCCACTTTCAGTCATCCGGTCAGATAGGTACCCAATAAGTTTGTGACACTACAGTCTTATCGCGAATTTGGCATTCGCATCACATGACTTGAGTGTATATGAGAAAACTTTCAAAACACTAGCACCTCAATCAGGCTCATGCTGACCGCGCTAATCTATAGACCACCTTTGTACCTATTTTTCTGTTCTGTTTTACTTGTCTGTTTATATGTGTGTACATAAATGGTTAAATAAATAAATAAATATAGATTTATATAATACACTTTCTGTCTAAATAACAGCGTCCATTGCGCGTATGGACAAAATGTCACAAAAGTAAGTCATTTTGTCCATAAGTATCTACTAAATGGACAGAATGGTTTTTGATAGAGCTTCGTTTAGAGTTTAGTACCTACATATTTTCTAATTATGTACCTACTTATATTTTTGGAACCACTATTGATACTTAATTTCTCTTTTACACACTACTTATAATTTCAATAAAATATGTTTGTATTGTTCAATAAAATATTTTGTATAATAATACCTATGTAGATTTTATAGATAAAGTTGATTGTTTATGATTTCTACTCTTCTAGAGAAATATACACAGGTACCTACGGTACCTACTATACAGAAATATATGTCATTTTACGACGTACCAACCTTATTAAATCTTATTGCCTAATCGGTTACATCTACTGCCATATCTTGCACCTGCATCATAAAAAATATGTTTCCCAAAAATTCGTCCACCACACAAAAAGTATAATTTAAAAAGTTATTAAAGTGAGGGAAATAAAAGAAGTGTCGATGCATTCCTGATATTTAAGGGCATAATATTTTAATATCTACCTATACGGGTTAAAAAAATGTATAAACATTTAGTTACGGCTCGAAGAAAAAGGACAATATGAGAAGGACTTGCAGCGTCATCTTATCGACACGGATCAAACGTTGTTAATCAGAAATTTTAATGACCATAGTTCAGAAAATAATAACTTTTCTTTAGCTACCAATACACAAACCGTGATCTAGTGAAATTGATACTTGCCTAATTTTAGAATGGAATTTTTTAATTATTTGGGTTCAATATGTTGATATAGGTGAATAAATCGGTTTACAGTTTAAAATGTCATTGAAACTAAACATGTTACAATCTGTCATAGATACAAGTTTATTTATTTATTTAGTTAATACCAAGCACAGAAGTGTACAGAGGTGGGCTTAACGCCATTAGCATTTTCTACCAGTCAACCTTTGGGTGATGCAGAGACAAACAGTGGTTGGTGCAATTACGAAAAATTGAGGAGTAAATATTAAGTTTCACAGTCTCTTTCATCTACATTGTACAGAGTGCATGCCAATTGCGTAACACACTTTACAATCCCAATCCGAAGTATTTTGTAGGAAATTCATAATCCATTGCTTCATGTTTGAAAAAACCGTTTGCTCGACCATTTAAATAAAGACATTCAAATGTGTTACGCAATCAAGCTGCGGGACATTTCAAAAACATCTTACCTACACCGATTTTATGATGAATAATTTTACAAAAAAAAAATGTTTCATGCCCATGCAACGAAAACCAATAAAAAAAAAGTGGCACTCCAAGGGTGCCGACAAAAGTAAAAACAAAACACAAACAGAATACTTTGCTATCACTCACTGACATATCGGATAAACATTAAAACCGAGTACATCCCGAGGACAGCCAGACACATCCGAAGCGGTGTCGGTTACGGTAACAGTGGCGCGAGCTCAATAGTTTTTTCCCATCTCAAAAAATGCCCAACGCGCCTAAAAAAGTTTTCACTTCAAAAAAACTATTAATGTAGTGACTTTCCTTATTGGAACAAGGTATATTGTGAACCAAGTGCAGAATAGAATACAAAAAAGCATCGCCATCGCAAAGCCTTAATGTAAACCAAATCTTCCTATTCGAATGCTCAAAGCATCAAGATTGTTCGGGAGGTGCACTAATGGTCACGCGTAGTGGCGACGCGAGACAGTTCGGCATTTAGGCTCATTGTGCTCAAGTTATTGACTGTATTCGATCCGTCCGTCAAATTGTCGCCTATCGGGGTACGTGCTACTGTGCCGCGGCTCCTGACGATCGTCAGCTCTTCTCGGAAAACACAACTCAGCTCCCATACCCTCAGATAAAGAAAAAAATCTGGTGTGGTTTATATTGGCAACACAACCAACTGTGATACACAAAAACAAAGCATCCTCTTTATTGCTGTGAAGTATGGCATGTAGAATTAAACATCTGATAAAAAATCGCAATGAACGACTAGGCTTAATCATTTACAGCCACCATAAACGATGTTATGTGGTACAGTCACAATGAAACTTTACAATGCTTACTTGATATAAAAGGTCAGCTTAATGATAATTTTTCGATTTGCACTCATCTGGCGATATAACAACATAAAACGATTTGTTCAACACGATTTATATCCTACTTTTAATTGTAAATTATCGGGTATCGACAGCTTATGAGCAAAATTATAATTGCTCGTTCACTATGGATAATATAATTCAGAAAGTTGAGAGATGAAAGAGGTTCTTATGGTGTTAAGTTAAAGTTAGTTGTTGTTTGTGAAGGTTTTTAAGAATGGTTTATGAGTGAAGCGCGGGCTGCCCAGTAGCGCGGTGTAATCGATTAGTCACGGATGAGTATCGCCTGCGGTTCGATTATATGTTGACGGTTAAATTAAAGATTAAACTTGTCTGAGACAATAACTCCGACATCTCTTTTGTTTTATTACATTAGGTACTATTTATGCAATTAACTAGATCGTAGATTCCTTTGTGGTAGATGCCTACCTATTCTGATGTACTTAGTATCTAAAATTTTAGTGTGGTAGACCGCATTGTATGAGGTGTCCACTAACTACCATTAAGTACGTGACGATGATGACCAAAATCGATCTCAAATAGTCAACCTGTTTGAACGGAATATCATCACGCAGCGGGATCGTTGCGCTATCGCACTATCATACAATAAAAAAAAATGATGGTCACGTACCCCACGAATTATATGGACGAAACCAATCGACCACTTCAAAAATTATAAAAACTTACCCATCTAAGCTAAAACGAAAATCTAAATTGATACGATGGTGAGATGCTTTTTTTGTTTTCAAAACTTATCTGCCTATTATCCAATCACTGAGTGTTCGAATTAAGCACGCTTTACGCAGTTAGTAAAGTTTGGATGGCATGACGGAGCAATAACTAATGGAAGTGAAGAAGACATAATGTTTTGTGTACCTAGTGTCCGGTGCGCGGTATTACAGCGGTGTTGCCTGGATGTGGCCCACGCGGACCGATTTTGATGTAGTTATCCGCAAATAATGGTGGGTGAGGCAGCGGGCGGCGCGCTTCGCTGCCGCTCGCATTGTGAGAGCTATAATAAATGGCAACAACAGGTGAATAACTAATTTCACTCATAAAATTAGATCTTCATGGGTGGAGTGCAATATTTAACTGTCGAGAGCATCCGCTTGTTTATATGGGATCGCCGTGACACAAACGTACACATTCTGATGGAAAAACGTGGATAAACAAGCCGTGCTTTCTACCTTTTACTGCAGAGAAAACAGTGTAACAAATAGTACTGTAACGATTGACTTAAAAGCTTTCCGATTAAAATAATTGATTTATTATGGAAAACAAATGACATTTGCAAAGGAAACGAGCGGTTCGTATATCCTGTAAAATATCCCCGGACATTGTTTTTGTCACTATTAAATATGCAAAACTCAGAATGAAATATTTGATGCGGTCGATGCCATTATATAAATGGAATTATTCATGGAGCCAGACGCCGGAAAAAGCCAGTGAAAATCGACAATTCATTTGTTTGTGCGAGTGTTGCGGCTTCATTGCCGTTTGATGCAACGCCGCGCCACCTATTAAATATTCCCAATTATTTTCACCTTCGATAATTGGGTTAACGATATCTCGTGACATTTGAGTGCGTTCATAATTCAACTGTAATTAAAGAATTAATCAAGTGAATTAAATCATTTGTTATTATTAACGTTGAACTGTTAAATTGATATCTGTAGTAGGTAGTTACTACATGAAGACACTTCCTCGTATGCAAAATAGGTAGGTAGGCTCGTAACCCGGCGCGGCTTCCCCACGAGTGTTCAAAGCGGGTGAAACGACTAGTCAACCCTTTGCCGCTCACTCGCACGTGAAATCACTCAAATACTGAATATTTTAATCTGAGCAGATAACGAGCTCGCAATTCTATTAGATGGAACATAGCTCTATGTGAGGTTAAACACTGGCGGCTCAGCCCCTGCACTGGCGGCCCGCGGTGCACACACTCGCATATACCTATACATTATGTTAGGTATACTGCTGCAATCAAACGGCCATCTATTAATCCTTTCATGATCACTAAGGCGAATAATTTGATTCTATAGGCGAATTACTGTAAACTAACTACTATAAGGAAATTTTATGGGAAGACGATATACCATGCACTAATAAAATTACCTACACTAAAACAACATAAAACACAAATCATTTCATCCATCACTACAAAAATTCTTCCTTGCACGTAACGATAAACTTCTATAGGACTCACAAATAAACAGTTCTAAGCCAACTTTATTTTAAAAGCATATATAAATATATCAGGTCGAGCAATAAAGCTATCAAATATTTACTAATCTGAAACGGTGAGAGCGTCGCGCGAACCCCTTCTGGGTTCGGGACTCATAAAATAAATTGAAATAGTCGCGCCGCCCCCCAAATTAAAATATTCAAATGGGACGCACGCGCAAGAAAATTGAAAATTGTCGTCTATCGCCCGCAAATGAAACCTATAACTCCTCACATACACTTGGAGCCAAAAAGGTGGGTAAACATTTCGATAGGATATTGCATTGCAAATTTGCGATTTGGAGCGCAAAAATGTTACGTCGCCTAATGGATATGATGAACGTACGGAATGTTTGTACAAATGTGTTATAGGTTTTTCACTTTGCAGATTACCGGTGAAAATATCTGTACTTTTGCAGGAAATCAAAGCGGTGTAGATTTTTTATTTTTATTTACCTGAGTCATTCTCTAATAAACGTGGAATACTACAAACTATTGTTAGTTGTAAAAACGATAGCTTTTGTATTAATTTACAACACCCCTCTCTTGGGTCAATTCCAGTGCACCGCAGTGTAACTCGCTATAGAAAGCACGGTTTCGATATGCCTTCGAATAATGCTATAAATGGTCTTCACTTTTATGACTGCAATTTGGCTCAGATACTGAATTAGTGTTTGTTTTATGCAAGAATGGATTTAATTTATAAACTGCAATAAAATAAAAATATCTTGTAAGTCAGTTTGACAGGAGGGGTGAATAATGGACGCTTATAAGTAATTGTAATAGAAACTTGAGTAGTTTGTGACCTGTCAGATTTTAGACGTAGTGATTTCTGAGTGTATGTTAATAAGTCACAGGTACGTGAGAGAGTAGGGCCCCTCGGCGAGGGCTTCCGTTGTTTTGCGGCCGCCGCTGATTTTGTGGTTACATTTCGCGTAACTTGATAGAGACGTATACTTCACTTGCACATCCTTATAGTTCACCGCGAAGAGCCAGTGAAGGGCGATATCGATATTTTGTAATCAAATGATCGATTACAAAATATCGATAGTTAGGTATCGCCTTTTCAGTTAACAGTAACAATGATATCTAAAAGCTAGTAGTTAAATGTTCCTAGCAGATCTGTATATTTTTGGTACTCGTTTAAAAATATTATACAATTTTTAAGAAACGAACAATATCTAAGTACTTTAAATGTAATTCAGTCAAATTCATCGACTTGCAATTTTTTCATGAAATATTATTTTATTGTAAAATCGATAATATGTATCGAATGAAACTGTGTAGAGGTACGTCCTAGCGAGCGGACAGCGTCCGGTGTTCGTGCAAGTGATACCCTGGGAACCGACCGCCTTCCGTCGCCCGCGTCCCGGCGCGCGCCGTACGTTACCCCTTTACGTCACCCCCGACACCATAACCTCTCACTGTATAACAACGCAGTAGGAATATACCCGAGCTCCTTATTACTTTTTAACACCTTTAATTTACAAGGAGGCGACCTCCATCGCCCCGTCGGAAATGCTTTTTATTCATTTCATCGCATTTAAAGATTTAAACCGTTTGCTTCCATTCATAAAATTATTAATGTGGTCGTAAAATTGGGCAAATTTTATTGTCTCGAAGACATAATGGGAAACTAATGTAGCGTGTTATTATTCAGTTCGGTTGTAGCCGTAAAATACGAGTATTTGTGAGAGTCCGCGGACCTCGCTGTGAGCGGCCGCTCTGCCGATGCGTTCCCAGCGGAAGCTCCCTCGACTATTTGAATATCAAACATATTTCGGTCATATTTCATTCAAACAGTTATGATATTCTTCCTTTACGTTTCGTGTACGTGCGTTTAATGCTCACAGACATATGTAAATACGTATGGTCAAAGTTTTATTAAATTTCCATATTGTATGACGCTCTATCATCGCATGTCGATTGAATTAATGAATATTTCTTATTGTTTTATATGATTAAAATTATTTATTTGTCAACCGATCGATAATTAAATCGTCTATTACCTTTTGTAAGATATGATTAAATAAATTACGCACAAAGTATAAACCTATTGTATGTAAATATTCTATTAACAATAAAATCTGATTACATAATTCGGCCCCTGTGGAGTCAATGTTTGAATGTAGTAATATGGAATTATTTAGTGTGTTATGAGTAAATAAGGCGTATTGGTAGTGGTCGGCTCGGCACAAATGGAAAGGTTCACAGAAGTGCACAGAGGACCATTTGTTCCGCGCATTACGGTCACTGCGCGCTCGCCGCCGCCTGCTCCACAACGATATGAAATTATTATTAGGAACATATGACTTCGCAGAATTACTGCCCTCTTAGCTCATAAAAAACACTATAATATTTTAGAAACACATTCTGCTAATAAATAAACTCCATAACTTTTCAAATTACTATGTAGGTAGGTAAGTATTCGACACTTAGTGCAAAATAATCTGCGGTTAGATACTTCCAAAAGTTCAGAAGGAAAATAGACTTTCAGGTCGAATAAGCAAAGTGAAACTTTACCAGATAAGTCAGGTATGTTCAGACTCCAGCGTATTGACAGAGTTTATCGCCGCAGACACCATGAGCAGCCATGGAAATCCCGTTAATAAATTGGCACTAAATACTCGAGGTGGTATTCGAGTGGCTGAAGTATTTTGGACACGACGAATAAATATTAATAAAACAGCACCAATGTCATTCTTTTTCGAAAGAAAATATGCACGGGAAGAGCAGACAATATGCATTTGTTTTTCTTTATTGTTATTGCCGTAAAACATTTAGCAAGTGGCGTTGGGCGATAAAACACGTTATTTTGTGTGACAAAACGTCGAGCTTCATGAGAAAATATTGACCCGCAGATAGTGGAATAAGCGAATTATTGGTATCAACCCGCCACGGGACGGAACCAGCCACTCCAACTTACCCACTGCCAACATAACGTATTATTTTTATTTGACGATCAACACTGATAATAACTAGGTCGAGCCCTCGATGCTTTTAGGTCACCCTATATAAATGAAAATTACAAGGTGCGGTCGCTAAGTACACAGGTACTGATATACTTTATCGTATTCTGTTTATTATTAAGTATCAGATTGTATCAACATAAGTGATATGAAACTGAAATAATGTATGGTTAAATAAAGCACTCTAAAGCATTTTATAAAAGGATAATACAAAATATATATTCAAAGCTCTATTATGGTGGAGTTGTATTGATGGGATAAGTTTTCTATTGTAAGCTGGTGCCCTCTAACATGTCTCATCCATATGTTAATGTGACGAACGATAAATTGGCCACTAATAAGATAATTGGCCGCGCTCTATACCCACGTAAATCAACATCTTAACAGCTGCGCCGGCGCAGGCAACTCCCGGACACAACAGAGTGTCCAAATACACGAGTGACACAACAAATATTAGTAGTTTACTTTATTTAGTGACCTTCGTTATACCTTTGTGATAATTAACCTTTGTTGTTGTGTTTTCATAGTTGTCGTTGATCCGAACATATAATTATTTGTCAATGAAGAAATTAGAGGTGACACCCGTTATCGCGGTCGTCTTGGACATTCTGACACAGTGTCGTATGCCTGTTGGTAACATTAGTGTCTACTAGAATATATTAAGCGCTAATGGTTTCAGTCATTGCCTCTGAAATCGGCCATATTGTGCATTGTAATAAATTACTGAAAAAAATAGCACAACCACAGAGTGTTTTAACAAATCTATTGTGTTGCCACATAATGTATGAGTCGTTTGTTCTTATTAATAAATTTATTTCACGAGTGTTTTTTTAATTTGCTGAATATTTCATAGGTTGTTCTTTTGCAAGACTTTATTATAGTTTACAATAAATGTAAGTAAATTAGAGATTTAATATATAAAAGAAAAACGCAAAATATGTTTATTACGTTTATATTTATTCCTGAAGATTCGTGTTTAGAGCACCCTGTGCATGGTATGATTCACTTCATTGTTTTGGAGCTATTTGAAGTAAACAATCAATTAGATTCGAATTACAGTACGACCAATAATAGTGGATATTTATTGTCATTGGAACATTTTATAACCATTTTATTAATTTAATTGATATTGATGAGGTTCACTGGGCTTCGCGTGGGCAGATAAATTCAATGCTCCTTTTGTGGATAGCCTCATTGTTTTAAAACAAGTTGGATATGACACAAACACTGGTGCATGTACTATTTTAGGTATTCTAATGTAAAATAACCTAATTTAAACAATTTTAAACTCATTGTTTACAATTGACTCTAACCTACTAATTCAATGAATTTTAATAGTTTAAATTATATTTTTTTAGGGCATTTGACGTTTTGCGTATTGTATTCTATAAATCGTAATAGATTTCTTCATCACTATTTTTAAAGGCAGCTTGTACCTAATCTGTAAACCATTTTAGAAATAAGTGTCAATATTACGCATGTGCGTGCGCACGTCCTCTGTATGACAATTCGCGGCGCGGGCGCATCGATGCCGTCTACATAATTTGTCAACGCTTGACTGCGTTACACAAATGCTTTTTAGGTCAACAGTTGATTGGGAAACGATCTGTCCATGTAGTAAAATATAAATAATTTGTTTGAAACGAAATGAGGGCCATTTAGAAACATGAGGGTAATAAAACTAGTGCGTGTCATGTAAACTCGGTCGCAGGCCTACGTACGGAGCATCCATATAGCGAGGACCCGCAGAGGTTCCTTGATTGTATGCTATGGTGGGTTCAGTGCAGTGTGCGAGAGGGGGGGAGGGAGGTCTCGTTACATTGTCACGGAGTCAATTTGATCGTGGATGTGTTCGGACGAATGGTAACGTGATTAGCATTCTAGACGTAGATGGAGGTACGTGCGCTGCGGGCAGCGGGCACTGCTCCATCTACAACAATATCCTTGTTTGCGTCATAACGTATTGATATTGCACATAATTTGTCTACATCGACGCTATGAGAACATTTATTCATGTCGAACATATGCGTGTGAATACTTTGTCTCGAACTGTTATCGACAGCCAATACCTGGAAAAATTTGTCAGTCTGTTTGTTCCGGATAATCTTCGAAACGGCTAAACTGATTTTCATTAAATTTGGTACCTATAAGGATACTTTGAGTTTGAACCCTGGGGAAGTACATAGGCACACTTACTTTTTGTGGACATACTTTGTCGACATCGAATCTAGCTTAGACATTTTGTCGAATAATTCTGAATTGAAGTATGTACCAGTATGTTGATCGTGTCAGGTGGCGTTCTGTACTTTCTGCCTGCCTGAAATGGAAAAGGCATGAGTTTATACATAATTATGTATGTATGGCGTAAGTATGTTAAACATGCCCGACAATAAACTGTGTGACATAATTTAAGTCGCCAGATTATCAAGTTACCAATAAATTCTTCAGCGGAATCCAAAAGATAGTTGATATTTTTCCACTTCAGCTGTGATGCAACATTTTGATTTAAAATTCTAAGTTTCAAATGTTTGAACTGTACAATATACCGTTTTTATTGACTAGTGTAAGCTATAACTTATCATAAAAAAAAATAACCAACTAATTCCCTCAGGATAACCTGATTATTTTTTTAATTTTAATGTGGCATCACAGCTCAAGTGGAAAAATGTCAACTCTAACTTTTGGAGGTCCCTGTAAGTACTTACATACACCATGCTATATTTTAATATAGTTGCAACATGACTCATGACGTCACTGATCACCTATTGAGTCTTCGTTGACGGTAATCATCAAGAAACTCCATGGAGCCATGCATATTTGAATATCTAGAGCTTTACGTAAAAATTGCCTTTATGCCTTGTTTTGTATTCAGTACAAGTATTGTAATACGAATAACAATCGTTTGGTGATGGGTTTGCTCCCAAAAATAGATTGCTAACTGTATTTCTCTCGAGTGTTTAACGAACCACAGTCCACTGCACTACAGGCCAAAGAAAGAAAACTTAGAAAGCCTTTTATTCATAATACCATTGGGTAAGTGATTACAATTTTTGATTGACGAATAACATAACAGCACGACTGTTATCAGTGATAGGTTAGATAGAGGTGTACCTATAGTAACCCACATTTAAGTAATATTTAAGTCCCACGTAATATGGAGCCAACCTATTTATTGCCTTCAACCGGGCACAAATTCAAACTCAGGGCATCTACTAACAAATTCTTGATAGAAAAACACGATAACAATTTGCCAGACCAGGGAATCGAACCCAGGATTTCATGCTGACAACAGCGATTTTTGAAGTATGTTAGTACAAATTGTCCAAAAAAGCAAACAAAAAAAAAAATCTTGTGATTCAACTGTTATGCAGATTTAACTCCACCCGATTGTTAACAATTGCTTCATCCGCAGACTAGAGGCGACTTTGGATTAACAATGTAAGTACCTACATCGTAACAACTTTCCCTTGCTCAACTTCTATGAATTGCGTGGACACTTGTCGGTGACATAATATTCAGATTTTCCACCAATACAGAATTTGCTTAGAAACAACAGCTGTGTATGTAATATGCATGTTGTACCTACCTACCAAACTCAATAGATGTCGCGAATGCATAATTGAGAACCCCACAGATTGTTAAACCGAGTTTAATATTTAACTGCACTGGAAATATAAATGAAAATATCCAATGATTTGTGAGTTTAAAATGAAATTTTGATTAAAGCTCACATGTAGCGCTGCGAATGAAATTAATCAATTCAATCCGCAGGTATGCTAGAATAGAACTGTGTCGACTTTTTCAACATTCCGTTAGTAAATCATTTTATAGGTCACTGAAAATGTTAACTGACATACAGAGTACAAGCCTATTAGGTCTGTTTAAATATGTATAACTAACTAGCTCCTGCCCGCGGCTTCGTCCGCGTGAATGCTAGAAATAATCCCACGGGAACGTGCTACCGGGACAAAAAAGTAGCTTATGTCGTTCCCCAAGATGCCACCTACCTCCTTGCCAAATTTTATCGAAATCTGTTCAGTGGTTTTGGCGTGACAAGGTAACATACAGAAGACTGAGTTACTTTCGAATTTATAATATTAAGTATGGATACGAAAAGAGTAAAATATTTTTAATACGAGTAAACTTTATCACATTTTGCAACCAAAAGGCAGTAAATTTCGTTGAGGACGATCAGATGATAATATTATTACAAGCATAACGAGGTCATTTTATGTTTTTATAAAAATAATTTTGTAACGTGTTTCAATGAAAACTCTTATCTTAAATCACGTCGAAATAAATACTCGGGGACTAGGTTCGGCGAGGTATACTTAAACAAATATTTGCAGAAACCATCTTGAATAAGCTAGTGACGTGGTGACTAATGAAATTATAATAAGTTTTATTGAATACTAGCTGTGCCAGTAACTTTGTTCGAGTGCATGTCGAAAAACAAATTGGATTTCATAGGTTTTATTTTTTTGCACGGAACCAAGTTCAAGTTCAAGTTATTTATTTCATAACAAAAATACATTTGTGTCGAAATATTTGCACAGTAGGTACACAAAAATAAGCAAAATAAAAAAAAATAAAACAATAAGTAACCACACCCATCATCGAAGTTAGAACTTCTATCCAAATTCAAAAATACTAACTTTACAAACATTAATAGTCTTATTGATACAGAACAAAGTCCCTAGCAAAAACTACAAAAATACATTTAATGTCAAAATATTATGTATAAAAAAAAAAACCATACATTTAATGTCGAAATATTAAGTAGGTATAAAAAAAAAGCAACATTTATAACAATGTCAAAGAGCAATGGGTAGGTACACTTTTTTAATTTAAGTACTAGTTTTTAAGATTTTTTGTCATTACAAAATTCGTCAATGCTGTAATAAGCTTTATTGATTAACAGAGCCCTGAGTTTATTTTTAAATATGTTCATATTCTGAATATTCTTTAATTCTGCTGGTAATTTGTTAAACAGATTGACAGACTGCACGCGTGACGAGTGTTTGACAACATTAAGCTTTGCCTGCAGAATAGTAGGAAGATCTTTTCTGCGAGTATCTACTCTATTTTTTCTTTCATCGTCTGTTTCAAACTCGTTTAAGTTTTTGTATAAATGAGTAAGGAGAACTAAAATATAAAGACACGGTACCGTTAAAATTCTAAGTTTTACAAAATACTCTCTACATGATTCCGTCTGATTTAAACGAAGCATGGTTCTTAATGCTCGCTTTTGAATAGTAAACCCTAATTCTTTTTCTAAAATAAAAGTAAGGCGTAAGTTACTCCCTATAACATCAGATCTGTCAGTGAAAATCCTGTCAAAATCGATCCAGCCGTTTCGGGTATGACCAAACACTGGCCAAATGCGAGTTGGACTCGCATACGGAGGGTTCCGTGCCACAAGGCAAAAACGCCGAAAAAACACGTTTGTTGTATTGGAAAATAAATCCTTAAATATTTATTTTATTCGGTTTTTTGTATTTTTTGTTACAGTGGCAAAAGAAATCTGTGAAAATTTCAACTGTCTAGCTGTCACGGTTCATGGGATACAGCCTGGTGACAGACAGACGGACAGTGGAGTCTTAGTAATAGGGTCAGAAACAGACACTTCAATTTTATTTGTTTGTATAGATCTAACGGCTTGCCTCCTCGTTGTGGTCCACGTGACATTTTGAAAATCATGTTACGACATTACTTTACAAATGCATGAACATCATTTTATTATGAATCTGAACCGAACTCAGGTAGAGGCATTATCATAAAGATTTTTATTATACTCACATGGCAAGGTCTCTCTCTGGTCTAAATTCGAAACTGAATGTATTAGAAACTATTTGAATTTTATTGAGTGGTGGACGACACTGTAACTTTATATTTGTATTTTATTTCATACTAGCTTCTGTCTCCGACTTCGTTCGCCTGGAGTTCGTAGGACACCTCAATTTACTAAAATAACAGCACATTTTTATAAAACTGTCCTGTATACGTTTGTAGTGTTGCTCTCAGCGGCCAAAAAGTGAAGAGAGTCAGGACTGGTGACAAGGGAGCAAGCGACATACAGTTAATTGTCCGTGTGAGAAGCAGCTCGTCCTGAGGTCGACACCCGCAGCCTTCAGTAGTAATTTCCCATTGCTGGCAAAGTTTTTCTTTTTTAGTAAATTAATGAACGCCTGCGTCCCTGTATGCATATACCTACTACCCAATGGCATAATACTGATACACTGACTGAACTTACTGACTATTCCTGGCGAACAGCTATAGCTAAAATAATATAACAGTAGATTGTAAACACACGGGATTACTCAATAGATATTTATGTTTATTATAAACAAAGATGGTATAAAAGACCTAAACTTTATGTTTTTCTCTGAACGTTTTACGAACTATCATAGTAAGTATAACAAAATGTAAACAGGGGAAGCTCAAAAAATATCAATTGTTGGGAATCGAACATAGGTTTGCAAAGCAGTCGTCGAACCGCGAAGCTATTTGCTTTATTGAAAGTTGACTAAAATAGCCGTTCTCATATTATGTTACTTGACTGCTTAGCTCCGTAAAGGTATAGCGGGATGATAATCATTAAAAAGGTTACATCTGTAACTATCTGCTTTATTCGTTCCCTATTCAGCCCAGTGAGGTACCTACCTAATGGAATAATTCGACTGTTGTCATACACTGCAATGGTACATATATTGTGTTCTCTCTAATCTCAGTCTCATCATTTCCTACGAAATTTATGAAAAGTTTTTTTGCGATTTCTGACTTTCCTAGTACTCAAACTTCAGTTGGTCCGAAAGAGTTTTTTGATTCTTATATTAAGAAACAGGACAGAACAGTTTTTTTTAAAAATTGCCCATTTTCTTGCTAATTGTAATTTTTTTTTTTTAACTGTGAGTGTAGATCTAATTGTTTTAAAAAATTAAGAACTGCGTCCTGAGACCGCTTTCTTGTAGCGACAACAATTGAGGTATACCTGCCCTTATTGCCCCATCTCAAAAATGCACCCTGTAAGTACATAGGTAATTGACTGCTTAGCTCCATTAAGGTATAGCGTGATGATAATCATTTTAAAGGTTATCTTTAATTATCCGTAATATTTCGTCTTTTTACAATTTGCATTAAACTATAGAAGAATACGAACTTCAATATTGCTCATCTTAAAGCAAATATCGTGATCATTTATAGCCTAAAGACTGACCAGACTTACAGTGAATAATAATATCTATGCATTTGAACAAAGCCTACCCGGTAGTTTTGGCGGGATACTGGCCTGATACTGCCTGTTTATCTGTTTGTCTGAATGTATATTACATTCAGACAAACAGGGCGCCTAAAAATGTCACTTTGGCAGAATCATAATATAAGAATAATATTATGAACCATAATGGACAGTTAACTGTTAAGTTAATCGTATCAAATACCAATGGTGAAAATTTTTTCAGTTATTTTCTTTTTGTCTGTGCTAAAATACCAATCAATCCAATCCAAATCCCATCCCAATCTCTTAGATTATACCTACGTAGTGCAGCGAAAAAAAGAAAAACACGGACTGTCTTCGCCATATCATAATTCATAATGTTATCCTTTTATGATTCTGCCAAAGTGGCCTTTTTAGGCCCCCTGATAAACAGGCAAAAAGTCCAAAAAATATCCGCTTAAGGATCATTCCCAGACCTCGCAAAAAATAAAAATAAATGTCTTTACATTTATTTTCTTCTTCTGACTTCCTTCGCTACAATTTTATTATATGTATAGATTTCATGATATGCATCAGGCATCAAAAACGGATTTTTCTACTGATACCTATCATTTTATAGATCGATCACAGAAGTTTTTCTTGTTTGGACTTATACCTACACCTGGGAAACTTTAAGTATTCATGCAGTAAACGTATTCCGGCTCAGTTTTTTTCATTGACAGATTGATAAAACTACAATTTGTTTGTCATTCATATTTCCATATGTTCCCATACATACATACAATTTGTCTGTCAGTCATATTTCCATTCCATAAGTCCCATTTATTTATTTTCCAGATATGAAAACGTTAGCGTGTATAACACACGAAACACGAATACAATAATAATGAATTACAAAGCTTTAGAGTCAGTGGTTCATATAAATCTTCCAGTGGTTGTAGATCATTGTGCAGGCATGCTGCCGCTAATTAATTTAACGCTTTCTTTTTCATAGCAAACGAGGGAGTGAATGAAATTCCAAAAAGCGTAAATGAACGTGTTGTGTATAAGTTAGTGCAGTGCTCATTAAACGCATTCCGTCGCGACTTCATAACCGCTGTCATAGAGCTGCGCGCGCGCACTCGGCGCCCGCACACGGTACAGGCTGATCTATGACGTATTGTATGCTAACTGAAGCAATACTTATCATTCAAGCTTTTATCAGTAATAGTCGGAGAACAGTACATTATGAAGCGTGAGGGAAAAAATAAAGATTGCATCGGTAGTGATGGATTGTGATGCGTTTCGTCAGACACATTAAGTAGGTACCGTACTTTTATCTTTCTTGCAGGTAGAACTATCAACAATAGATACCACGACACCACATGTAACTGAGAAAAACAATAACTAGGTATTTAAAACCTTCTATTTAAGAACTGTTTTCACTAGCAGCAGTAGGTAGATACATATTTACCACACCACCACATGTCAATCAGTAGCCCATTATAATTTCAGCAGATTTTAAATATTATGAGTAATACTTAAATATGCTAATGTTTTAAAATATATCAGATGCATCAGCAATTGTTGGCAGCATGAACCAAATAACATATTTCAGCCTCAGGAATCTTGTAGGTGGCTGAAGCAATTTTAAACGAATTCCTATGTTTGAAAATGGCGAAATGCGGAATACGGTTATAAATTTCAGCTGTTGTAATTACGAAGGAGAATTGTAGTAGCTGGAAATATTACAAGCGGTTGTAGGAATAACAAGGGTTGGTTCCTATTGCCTGATTTGTGTTAGGGGATGTAAATATGTGTTAGAAAATGTACATAGATCTGTGATGATTGTTTCCATCATCATTTCCTCTTTAGTAACTTTTCTGAAAATCATCAAACTTACTATGGTCATATTTTATATTATGTAATCTTTATATGGGGCCTAAAAAGGCCACTTTGGCAGAATCATGAAAGGTTAACATTATGAATCATAATGGACAGTCAACTGTTAAGTTAATTGTATCAAATCGCATTGGTGAAGGATTTTCAGTTATTTTTTCAGTTAATTTCGTTAAAATTTGGTGTGGTGTGGTCAGCTGAAACACTGGATTAACATATTATAGTCTACTTTTATCCCGATATTCCCACGGGATCGAAACTTATGCGGGTGAAATCGCGGGGCGCAGCTAGTAAAAAATAAAAATATAATTTCAGTCGAAGATTTCCACTGCTAGACTATTAATTACTACTTATAGTGATTCCACTAATTTCGTTGTTAATCTGAAATTGTTTGTCAAAACCCACTTTACTTACTTTTTTGGCAAAGTGTTAGTTCAGAGAAAATGATCGATTTATTTTCTCTTTTTTTCGTTAGTTGTACCCCGTTTTCCTAAAACAGGTATGTAAAACGTAACATGAAATGTAACATAACTTGAAACAAACATGTCGTCCAAATAAATGCAATACAACATAAAATGAAACAAAACCCATTAATACACCTGTAGGTGCCATACCGACTGCTCAAATCTCTCATGTCAAACTACTCTTCCATATCATGAAACATCCTGTGAACGGTGCAGAATACTTGTGTATGACGGATGGTTAGTTCTCAGCTCGCAACATGCCCCACAGACGTCATCTCATGATATACTCGACACATTGTGTGGTAATTCTGCTCGACAGTTTAATTGCCGTTTCAGTGTAGTGTGACAGAAGTAAGATTAATTTATTAAGACACCTTGAATAGCCATGTTTTAAACTATAATTTATCATCATTAGAGACACACCAGTCATTTAAGTATTTGATGCGCCCTTCATTAATTCCGGTGACGCTAAAACATTTCTTTTGTAACGTAATTAGGAGATGTTAATTATTGCGAATAGTTTGGTGTTGATCAGATGAGACGGTAAAAAAATTAATGACATAATAAATAATTGGGTACACCTGTAGTGCTAACTTAGGTCTTCCCAGAAAAGGGCATAGGTGGACATAATATCACCCCTGTATGCCCCGAACGAAGGGGTAGGTAGAGGTGAATATTACACGTACCCACATTTTGTCAGAGAAGTATTATTTTCATGAAATAGGGGGCAATCCATGCCATGAACCGAGCACACTTCCAGATTCCGGACTGGTACCTACTGAAAAATTCCTAATGAATCTCAATCTTAAAACAAATAAGGTACCTATATAATGACAAGTTCAACATTTAATGAGAAAAGCACCAACTACACACTACAATGTTAAGATTGATGAATTAATGAAAACTGAATGTTATTTTTTTTTAGGCCCAGCTGTTACATACTAGCCGATAAAATAAAGATTCGCAGCCACAAACAAGGATTATGCAATAATTGAAATAATTGTAACCTTCTTGTCGTGTGTCGCGAAAAAAAACGCATACCTACCCGTTATTACATTCTACATGGTGGAAACAACGTGACACAAACTCCAACTTATGATCAACATTGTTAAAACGGTAAATAAAAGACACTTGTGCAAGTACCTAAGTTCAATTATTTGAACAAATTGCAAGTTACAGGTACGATGAGCTGTTAGTTTTGCGAATTTTTTTGTAGCCGTACCTATATGGCAACACTTACCACTCTATGACAATGAATGACACGTTTGCTCGTTTGTGTAAGGGTAGTATTGCAATTGTAACTATAGGCGTTTCAGTACATTTATAATATATTTGACAAAATATAAGACAATATGAGATAGGCAGTCGCTCCATGTAAAATACTGGTATTCCGCTGCATCCGGTTAGACTGGAAGCCGAACATAGTTGGGAAAAGGCTAAGCAGATGATGATGATGATAAGACAATATGAGATAGCTTGTATATTTAGGTACTTCGTCGAGATGAAATCCAATACATCAGCAGCATAGTAACGGCAGCCCGGAGTCTGTACGGTTTCTGGCGATATCCTCGTTAACAACAACACACATGTGTTTCGTTATCCCCTATTAAAGCAGCGGGATGGGCGGACGACATTGTTACCATCGCGAGCAGAACCTGGATGAGGCTGGCACAGGAACCTGGAGCTTGCAACATGATGAAACTGGCCAAGTGGCACAAGGCAAAAACGCCGAAAAAACACGTTTGTTGTATGGGAGCCCCCCCTAAAATATTTATTCTGTTTTTAGTATTTGTTGTTATAGCGGCAACAGAAATACATCATCTGTGAAAATTTCAACTACTTAGCTATCACGGTTCATGAGATACAGCCAGGTGACAGACGGATAGACGGACAGTGGAGTCTTAGTAATAGGGTCCCGTTTTTACCCTTTGGGTACGGAACCCTAAAAAGGGCGTTTGCTCCGCATTGGGTGAAGTCGGGCAGTAGATTATGATGATTGGCCTAGTTGTAGGGAGCCTGAAGATACGGTGACGATCCCTTTCCGAGTTGATATGTGTGATAAGACCTTTAACCATAAAGAAAGAAGTGAAAGTTCTTAAAATGAGACTTTTATCATATCATCCCTAACATCTAAACTTTAACATTATAAAGAGTTAAAATTGTTTATTTATTTATAAGAGGTAATCTGTGGGAAAAAAATAGTAATCCAGTATTAAAATATAGGTATTAATTATTGATAGACACAGCACAGCTTTCCTTGAACAAACACAGATCAGCTTTCATTGAAGAAACATATCTACCCTATGGGGTATGTCTCTTCAATGCGGACGAAGTCGCGGGCATCAGCTAGTTATCGATACGCTAGCGTCAACGTCAGTCCAAGAATTAGTATCAATAGAATTTCATATTCATACAAATGACGAGTCACTTAGATTGTAAATATTAAAGGTGATCGCCTTCATACATTTTTAACGCGTCTCACGTCAACTCAACATTATTATTTTCTATTCAGTTTGTAAATGTCATGTTGTCACTTGTTTGTTACCAGCAGTAATACAAATTCATAGTTATTGGTAAGAACAAAGGTATTTTCATAAATATTTTATTTACTAGCCATTGAATTTCTTCGTTAATATTGATTTGGAAATACGTCATATTATACTGCTGGCTGTCTATCTATAAGTATTTCAATGGATCAAGTGCGTCATACCTATATATCGATTAATACCTACATCCTATTGTTAGCTGTTGCTGATGTATTTATTATGATGTGCTGTAGTCTACAAATAATAATTAGGTACCCGTTTCTAAAAAATAAATGAATAAATACATCGTAGGTATAAAACTCTGCAAGAAAAGGGATCTCATTAAATCTCGAAATATCATTTAAAACAATAGGCTTAAAAAGTACTTAATAGTGTCTATTAATCCTGGCACTCGAATACATGTTCTAAGTCTGTACGTTAAGCTGCTCTATAAATTATGTGATAAAATTAAGTGCCTAAGACAACAGCAGTCGCCTCAAATATGAAATGTGTTAAATCGCAGCTAATAGCATAATGCGAGCTTTTAGATTTTTTGTTGACACGACTCCACTGCGGTATTTCCTGCTACCGCTTATGACACGGTCGCCCGTCCACAAAACCATACCTTATCGCCCTCATCTTACAGTCCACACTTCAACACTACAACATAAAATATTCAGCTTCCACTAAGTGGTGATTAATTGTGATATAAAGACTTTTATATTTCTGTTGTTACACTGTCGCGTCATTTTAAAAACGCGACAATAGTTTCCATAAGCATATCTTCGTGTTTATATTTAGCGTTTTATATTTTTCCTGTTCAATAAAATGTCGGTGAGCAAATTAAAATGCTATATCGAAGGTACAGGGCATACAAGGAAATGTCCAATTAGGCAAAGGCAATGCTGCGATAATTCTACGAGCTGAATTGATTCCACGTCTGCAGATAAAGCGACTGGATGCTGTCTAGAGGGATGTTATCAGATCGGTGTGCCCTCGGCACACGCCGCCCGCGCCGCCCGCGCCGCCCACCACGTGGGAAACTCTGCCGCTTCCAGGAAAACACTGTATGACTAGTATTGACGAGTAGATGACGATACGAAGTCACGAACTTAATCGATGTTATCTCCGCACAGATAAGCTCACTTGCAGCAAGTATCTGCCATCAGAAATGTGAACAGCTAATGACATACGCTCTGTACAATTCTTTTTTGTGCTGTAGAAACGAATGTAACTTGTGAGCCAGTTTTATAATGGAAATTATTGGCATAAAAAAGCTTAATATTGTACCCGTTTACAAATTTATAAATGTCTAATACCTAACTTTGGCAGTAATATAGGTGCATAGACTATGTACTTTACTGCGCTACGAGTATCTCCGTGTTGTGTAATTTAATACCTACTCGAGAATATCTTGTCATTTAACTATATATTGAGCAACATAAACAAAGACGTCTTTTAACTAAACATCCAAATAATTTTTATTTACAACGAGAAACATTCAATTATGCTAATGTTTATGACTATTTACGGAGTGTATCGACCTAAAGAGTCGAACAAACGTAGCGCTCTAGCTTCATATTTTACAATCATAAAAAACGTATATGGAGCAATATGTGCATAAATGTCAATATTTGTGTAGCGAGTGAGCGCGCTGGGAGCGGGGGCTCGATTTATAAGCAACATTTAGTTCCTAAGCAGCGTCGGCGGGCAGCGCGCACAGCGGTATACCTCGCGTTATAACGTCCAGCATCGTAATTGTCGATTAATTATCTCGATTTCAATAAAACATACGCCATACAGATGAAATTGTATAATTTTAAACGATAAAACGTCACTAATAAGGTATAAGTGCGGCTCCGCCCGTCGAGAATTTTTACGCCATGCACATAAAAATGTAACAGTTGTAAACGAATTATGGTTTCGAAATAATTCGGCAGAATGCGAATACGTGATGGCGAGCTTGTTCACGGATCCGCTCGTATGTTAGACAGTACCCGGTATGTAGGTATGTGAAAGTATAATATTTATGTGTTCATTAATGCAGGCTTGTGTTAATAACGATGCCTCACGTCGTCGGTTCACAAGGCGCAGGCGCAGGCCTCACATTTATATTCCGTCAGCTAAGCTGTGGCGTTTAGATTTGGATTATATTTGGTCATTGTTATTCAGTTAACGGTCCCTAAAGTTTGTTTCATTTGGGAAACAATAATAAAACGATTTGAACCAAGCTAATAACAATATATCAATCGTTGTTTTTTATTGCTTAAGGATATCTTTATCATAATAATATTACTTTATTAAAGGATGTGAGGTCAGTTCTTTTTTTATTTTGTCATGTTGCGTGACATCATTGGAAGGCGGTAACATTTTGTTTATTTAAGTTTAATATTAAGCTTTCCTATTTTCCACAAGTTGATTTTAATTTGCGTATAGAGCAAATCTTCAAGAAAAAGCTGTGTCTCAAGCAAAAGCTACATTCGGAAAACTGTAGAAATAATGGAAATTACTGTTTCATCTTTATTACCATTGCATGAACTCCACCGAACATGGCCTTCGTTAACCTAACCTGCACACAAGTTCAAAAACTCTGTTAGTAGCAAAACGTTCCACAATGCTCCTTAACCCTGCCAATAAATTAGATTTAAAATACAGTCGTGCCAGCCACACGAAGAAGAAGAAGAACCCTGGCAATAAACTCAGGACCTCAGAAGTGCTATCGGACCTAAGCCATACATGTAAACTGCAGACCAATGAGGTGATTAAACATAAGATAGAACGGATGCCTATACACATACCAATAAAACGCCATATTTAGCTTTGCAATTATAATTATCAATTTTACAAAGTTCATCAGTGATGTGCTATAAACTACTCTTAATTGACACATTTGCTAACACAATGTTCATTACAGAATGGTAAAGCCGTGATAATTATACCGAGACACCACAAATTAGTCATCAAAATGGAAGAAAAAACAGCGCACAATGTTAATAAGCGCGCTATGGAACAAAATGACAAAAGGACGTTAAGAGAACAAATGACAAATTATAATAATAGGGCACACCTGCTATTCTTTTGATCCGACATTTCTCTCATTTATGACGTTAATCGAGCGGAATGCTCGTGTGTTAACATAGTTTTGTCCCCAACAAAGCACCGCACTCAGACAATACTCGATACTTTAGTGATATTTTTTGTATCAAATATAAATTCTCTTTCATCTCACTTAATTTTAGATCAAACTATAGTTCTTACATGTAGATCACATCATTATTGTCTCTGCGGGTCGCGTCGACAAATTAAATAACGTCTCAATGGCCGGTAAAGTTAAAGAGATTGAGACTCTAAATGGATCAACAAAAGGTCTAATATTCCGTTTATTTAGCGCCTAACTTGCGTCTGTCAATTTAGGTTTGGTTGACAGATAAATAATAAGCGGCATTGCTTACAAGCGCAGTATGGATGTGGTATGAGCGCTTACGTTGCAGTCGCGGGTCGAATTAGTGAATTGTTGGTTGCGTACGCGCAGGCGGCAGGTTTTGTCTAGCGCGCTCGGCCTCTCTCGCACATTAATCTCCGGGCCCGAGATGAAACGATATGCATTTGTCATCGTGTCTGCGATTAACTCGGAGAAACTCTTTCCATTGTATTGAATCAATTCGATTATTACTTGAATGGTTTTATGAAGCAATAGTTAGTGTTCAGGAAAATAATAAACGTTGTGTGTCCACGTGGATTAGTGTGCGTTCAGTATATTTGCAGGTGTTCGCCGCGCATTGTGTAGGTGCCTGAAGCGTCCAGCTCATCTTTATGGATAAAGATAAAAATAGTTGTGCGTAAATAAATTAGTCAGTCGTTAGGCGGTCGGCAAATATCTCAGAAATATTATGTGCATGAATAGCGCTCCGTATGACGGACAGCAGAAAGGGCTGCCCTTAAACTTACCTTGTATTATTTTGTCATTATTAAATTCCCCTGTCACCGGCTTGTTCTCATTTCGCCCTAAGAAAATATTGTATGCAAAATTATATGACATTTGAATGAGCACAAAAAGGTCGTATTGGGATTTGTTTACAAGTTGGTCCCAAAGAATATTTGTATTTGAAAGATTGTATTCGCATAACTTGAACAAATACAAAGTAGCGAAGAACTTATCTCACAATTTATGGAAGCCTAGTACGATAAGTATGCATCCGAAGTACTCCACTTAATATTCATTTGAGTTGAAATCGTATAAAAAATTCACCATCGCACCGCATGAAATCCTCGAATGACCGATCATTCGTGGTTAATAGCACAAAATGGATGAAATGAAGTGTAACACAAGAGCAACAACACAAAGATACTCGAGAAGGCAATCAGGTTTGACAGTGGAAACGTCGAATCTTCAGAGAGGCCCTCAACAAGCCGCAAAATGAAATTTCTCGACGCCGTCAATCATTTTCCCCTCGCCGCGGTCGCCCCACTAGTCAGCTGATAAAGTTCTGGCGCAAGTCAAAAGCGAATAGCGTAGTGGAGCTTTTATGGCTTGGAATGACTTACCTATTTATTCAACTTATATTTTTCAAAGTAGGTTCTCGAGCTAAATGTGAATTGAATGGAAAGTGAATGATTCATACGAATCACTATTGAAATAAATTTGCCATTCTCTTCAGACTACCTAAAAGTATTGTAAATTATAAAATATCGAAAAGTTGGAAACTGTCCGTATTACAGGATTAACTCTAAACTCGATTCAACCAATCAAATGGCTATAATTCTATGCTCTAAGCGAGATCTATGCATGAGTATCGTTCTGCTAATAATATGGTTATAAATGTGGCCCGACGAAAAAAATAACTTTTTGCAGAAATGTAAGCATTGTGCCAGCCAAGACCACCGCCGGTCGCTGATGACTTGCGGTGCAGTGGGAGAGTAATCGAGACATTATTCCGGTGCGTAAGCCCCGACCATCCGTCTCGAAGATGTTACGTGGAAACTACTCACATGACGGCCTGCCCCATCCTGCACCTAAGTGGGTAATAATCACACAACCTATCGATCTAGAAAACTATTATTATATTGCTGGAAAACTTGTTACTGTGTTTGGTTGTTTATGACGTAAACAGCTTGCACTAACAATGATGTATGATCTATCGTACGTACGGTCGACTGACAAAAACCTGAACCATGCTTGGAACCTTACAAATGGGGACGACAAAAATCTGACATACTTATTGCATAATAGGATAATAGCAAGCAACGAGTTTAATGTGACATAGTCCAAAATGTATCAACGTTTTAGTAAAACGATCATACACAATATCCCTTCTATCCTATTATGGAATAAATTAACCAGAGACAATGTTTGATTCTAAACAAGACAGGTTCATAGGTAAGGCACAAGTAGCCGAAACGAAAGCAGAATCCCGAAAACTCAAAACAATGATTTTAACACTTAATTAAAACTTTTAATACATTTTAGTGAAAAAAGACTTTTAATTAAAAACAGCCTTTTAAAACACTGCTTTATAAGGAAATTACGAAAAATTTGCATATCACACGACACTTGCGACAAATGCGACGCGGGCGCGCCTCATTGCGCCGCAGACGGAAAAATATTTCGGAATTGAGATTGATGTCGCACGCATGTGCAGACGGCTTGTCTGTATGCAAAACAACGTGCCACCAAATATAGAACTAATTTATGGTCATACTCGGCGATTATGTGCCGGTAAAAATAACTCCTGGTGCTCCCCGTTTCCATAACTTATACAGTTTCTCACTAGCATAGCTAAACGTACTTAAAAGTCGTGGACTAAACGGAGTTTAGCTAGATGGTTAAACTTGAAAAAAAAAACTGCATGTTTCAGTGACTTTTTATATCGGTGATAACTACTTACTACCGATACTTACATAATTACCTTTTGTCATAACTCTTTTTCATAATATCTCAGCAATGATCTCATAATGATCCGACTAAGATTTCAAAAGACACAAAATGTTTTCAATGAGCATTACCGATAAATATAATTAAAATAAATCCCATTTAAGGGTAGGCTCCCACGCGATAAGAGGTGTTATTTATACACCCTCATCTCACAAAGGAACCGCTGCCGAATATCACCCATAAATATTGGGCTGAGGTGTAATTTTTCACATACCACGTCTTCTCGAGCGTCGCACCTTTAAAATAAATGCAAACAAAATTTAATAGGGAGAGATGCGCGGGATCGCGAGCTTCAGGTAAAAATAAACGATAGTCAACTCGACCAATCGCTGCAGATATTTTATTATAAGGCTTTAGTCATCCTATTCTCCAGTAATATAAATATTACTTGCTAAGTTGCTATTACTAACATTCCATTTGACCGTCTGCCGAAGGCATTTCTGTGTTTACAAAAAGAAAATACTGAGGATCTATCGTCGAGCGTAGTTCCCCGGGGTTCACAAACTTTTGTAGCAATCCTTGTGCGATTTTCGTTATAATTTCTGTGAGTTACATGGAGGAATAGGAAAGCGCAGATCGAGCTGCGTTTATTTACGATTATTGGTTATGGACTGAGTTGATCGGCGGCCGGCGGGTCCCGGGAGCCTCGTAACGCCTCGGACTTCGGCCGCGCTCACTGAGGGTGCCACGTCTGACGGATATATCCGTCTCCTGAGAATACTCCGCCGTTTGCAAAATTATGAATCGCAAAAGGGTGTTGTCTCGACACCTTTGCAAAGAATAGACTCTAAATAAACAGCTCGAACATTCTTGTCTCACATCAAACAGATTTTATTACGAAGAGAGCAACAAGAATAAAAAGCGCTGTCAATAATAAAACGCAAAGGCGAAAAGCAATAACCGAGTTCTTATCCGATACACATATCACAAAAGATAGCCAATAAATAGTCCTATCTGTATTTGTCACAAAATAAGAATTCCATCAAATAATTCGGCGGCAATAAAAAACGGATAGAGACATTGCACGCATTTGTAATAAAAGTCTCACCATAAATAACGATCATGAAATATAATACACCTGCAATCTTCAGAAAATGGGAAAATCATTTTCCGAGGGCGGGCGCGGTCCGGCGTAATATTGTTATAAATGTACTTTTCCGAGGGTATAAATAATAATGGTGATCGCGCGCCGGACGCTCGGGGAAGTGTCCGCACGACGTGACGCTCATACTCCACACCACCATTAGTGAACTATCTCTAGCTTACACTCCAAACAAAACCTGTTGAATTTAGCACCTAAGCAGGAACTAGTAATCTTCAAGATTTTAATAGTGGGTCCAATATTTAAATTTTTTTTTTTTTTTTTAAACGTTGCCCCACACCAGGAATTTCTCCTGTATCGTGGGTGCGTTTACAAACATTTAATCTCACATACACAAACAGCCAGACCCGGAACAACTACTTGTAGGTCATACAAATATTTGTTCCGTGCGGGAATCGAACCCGCGACACGCAGTGCAGCAGTCAATCGCTTAACCACTGCGCCAACCGTGCCGTCGCAATATTGCCATGTGTGTGCGCGTAGGCCCTGCGTAGACGTCGTGCACGGCTGCGTAGATGTAGCGTCGGGCTTCGTAGATGATTTGAAGAGCTTCGTAGATGATTTGAAGAGCTTCGTAGACGTCATGTTGAGCTGCGTAGACGTCTCGTAGAGCTTCGTAGTGCTTCGTAAACATCGCGTTGAGCTGCGTAGACGTCTCGAAGAGCTTCGTAGTAGACATCATGTTGAGCTGCGTAGACGTCTCGTAGAGCTTCGTAGTGCTTCATAAACAACGCGTTGAGCTGCGAAGACGTCTCGTAGACGTCGCGTTGACTCCTATACGCTATCTGAAGTCGCGCAGACAAAACGCCAAAGGCATGAAATGTCGATAAATTATTAACAAAATAACGGTTTGTTCTTATTTATGTACAATTATTAAAATAAAAAAAGTACACTACAAAGTATAATACACACACTAACCGTACCTACAAAACAAATATTTCAGTTACAGCATGTTTCCCGCGCGCTATAGTTCCGTGGCGTACAGCCGGCCGCGCCGCCTGGGAGTCATTTTGCTCCGACAGCCTGTAAATTCTCCATTACGCGATATGAAATATGCTATGCCACCCTGTACGCCGTTTACGAGCGTCTGCTATGATTTCTTAGCCATCAGACGTCCATTCTTTGTTTTAAGGGAGTGTACTGCTTTCGAACTAATCAAATAGTGTGAAATTTTTGTTCAGCGGGTTTTTTTTTTTAATAAGGAGCAATATTAACTTTAAGTTAATGCAGACGTATAACAAGATTGGTTGAGTTACGATGGCTGAGTTTGAATGGTACGAGACGGTCTGGCAGTTGTATGGGGTAGCATTACTTTTGAAAAGAACGCTATTATTGTCGCGTTATGTGAAGAGGAAGACTTTACGGTAGGGTTATACTTAAACCTTTATTGAAATTATACAGAAGCAATTTTGTTTTGTATAATGTGCATATATAGTCGATCTCTTAAAAGATTTACCACTTTTGACACCAATTCCAAGTGGATAATATGTTTGTTAAATTTTTTGTTAACTTATTTCTGTTTATTTTTAATATACTACTGTTTGTTTCTCATACTAAATAAAAAAAAAATAGAAAGATTAAACTTCTTGAAACTACCTAACTGTCTCATAGACAAATAGACCTTGTCGTTTTATGACGTGCAAGTGTGATTCAACATTATGGTGGTCAAGCAATTACGAGGTTGAACAAACACACAGAAAGTAATCCCAGGTACTTATAATATTTGGTACATCGTCCTCCTTTCAACAGAGTGACTCAACTATGTAATTATCCGTTTATATCTCACATTACAATATTTTGTGATTTCAACACAAAATTCTGCTTTTGTTCTCGACGCGTTGTAATGTCTTTATGTGGCCACTAACGTGATATTATTTCAATTAAGTGCCTGATTTAGCTTCGCCGGAAAAACTCAAAACAATGAGGTGTCGACGATTGTGTCGAGAAAATAACGCGCAATGAACCGTCTGATTTGTGAGCGAACCCACATAAAACAGTTTCACAGAATAACAGCCGAATGAAAACGCACTCGTTCATTAAACGAGCCACATACTTACATTACAACCGTTCACAACTTTGAACGGTAAGTTATAAAGTATCGTTCACAGACAGTTATGACTAAGAATAGGCAAGGGGTATTAAGAGACACGTCTCAACAATTATACACGTCGTCGCTTGTCTTGTAAGACATCAAAATAAAATCACTACTATTTATGTATCTGAGAGCGTATTAACGGCACGCACCGCCACTCTTATAATGTAATAAATCGTCTGGAAAATATAACCGTCAGCGCTGTGTCATACGCATGTCGGAGATGCGCGCGCGCATCGCCCGCACCGCGCGCGCCCCCCCTTTGCCCGCGCTCGCACCCTCGACCACGTCACGCATCCATACGCCATAAATTCAAAGACGTAAATAAAATCTGGCGTTCCATATTTTAAAACTTTATTTTAATAGGCCACTACTCAACGAGAAATTAAGACGTGTTTATTAGCTGAGCGCTCGTAATACAAACAAGTCCTTCCTTCATGAGTTACTTTGCTCGTCGTGTCATAAATCTGTATGCACATCAAGTCACTACATAAACCTATTAAGTTGCTACATCCATGCTATCTATAATATCACAAACAGATTATTTTATAATATTATTAAAGACATACACATGCTCTTCTTATTTTTATACTGTCACGTTTTTCTAAAGATAAGAGAATGATTCCGTCCTAAACAAATTAGCTAGACGAAGGAAATGATACTTACATAAAAATATTTCTGGTTCATACTTATGCTAATCTCAAAAGAGATCAATAAGACCGACAAAATATAGTTGCGGAGCAAACTTATTCAATAAGCATTGTTTTTTTCATCATCGTAGTCAGAAATATTGTCTTTTCCCATAAAACAATTCGATGGAAATTGTATATTATCATGTAAGTAGCAATCTGGGTTCGAATTTATGTATCGGAAGAAGTGTATGGAAAAAGTTTCTTGCCGAAAGCGTATTCAGAACAATCTCCATACGTGCACCACCCTTTACAATGTTTGCAAGTTATTTTGTTCAGAGATTATAATAGCGCAGGTATACTATTATTGTAGAACAATGTTAAGTGGTCGCATACGCAGAAAACCCACAACAGCTGTCCTACTAATCAATTATGCGTCCTCATAATATGACTCTTGTGACGACTATAAAATTGCCACACATAACATTTTTTTTCTGTGCCAAAAATCAACATCATCTCGGACGGAATGTTAACAACATAATATTTTTCAGCGCGATCTTAATCTCAACAAATTGTTTAAAATGAAAATTTTTAATCGCGTTCCTTCAAAATGGAGAATGTGACAATTCACAACAGAACATAGGGGATCTTGGCGATCATCTTAAAACAATAGTAGCTATAATTTAATTTACCACACTTTGACTCGCTGCCAGAATGACTAATTCTCGCCAACATATCGTGACTCTCGTATTATCGCAATATTTTCTGTTAAATTGTTAAAATTCAAATAGAAGTTGAGTAACTATTAAATATTGTATCGCTAAAACGAGTCTAAAACACACATATTTTAGTGAAAATTTAGTGTAGATTCCCATTAATGTCAGTGTTTTTATTTCAATGACTTGCCCTTACACTTTTGGACATCCCTGTGAAAATTTTTATTTGCTATTCTCACATAACCTGCCTTCTATCATAAACATTGAAATCAGACCACTGAAAATCGCCTACTAATCAAAATTAAAGAGCTTTTATAGTGCTACGCGACTTCAAGATCTGAGTTACGATTTTATTTGCGAGCACTAACTAGATTAATTTCCTATATTTTTTACTGGTGACAAGAGGCTTTAGACGACTTAGGGCAGCTTAAAAGTAATTTAGAATGGCATAAATTACATTAATACGAAAAATGCATCGACGAAATAAAATTGGATTGTATGATAGCCGATATTACGGTCACGAGCCCACCTGTTATCGAGACCGCAGACGGATTTGGTGCAAGCGTCGCGCGACACGACGCGACTACGTGACGACAACGCGACAGCGACGCCGACATGGAGCAAACGCGAAATTCCTCCAACACGTAATAAAATTTTATAAAACCGCGGTTATCGTAAACAGAACAAATAGCAAACTTTATGAGCCATTCGTCGCGCTTTTCCATTTGCATGATACGAGTATGTCATAGGAAATACGTATCGTACGCGGCTACGGGTTATGGCGACGTCCCAGGTCATCGCACTAAATTATTCGTCTCGTATAAATTTGTTTATGTTAAAGTTATGGACAGTTGTCAGACATCGTCAAATTTCCCATTCCATGCTGGTACAAAAGTTGCTGCGATTATTTCGCGTCTATTTTCTTTACGGCTTTACTTACCCGATGCTTGTTTATATTTAAATAAATATCGTGTTACAAGTGATAAATACAATATTGGCTATCAGGCGGCTAGTAACAATGCGGGTAATATATAATTCGAGCCTGGTTTCTATTCACCCGATCTCATCCCGTTCCGCCATCTCGGCATCCATAAACAATGTGTGAACATTCATAAAGAGAAAAATAAGAATAGACAATAAAACGTCAACGTACCATGCGGCGCATTTACAAAAATTCTTGAGGTACGCATTTAGAGTTGTTAGCGCTTCTTTATAATAAAATGGTTTCAACAAAGGCCTATTAAAAACTGAAGTCATAACAGGAAACGTGATACAGTGGCCGATGGGTAGCGGGTAGCGGGATCACCTCTTTCATCATAAAGGCGCGGTGAGCGGCAGCTGGCGCTTCATTTTATGTGGTTTCTGAAGAGCTTCTCTTTAATAATCTTGTTTATTTTTGAATTGGAACACCCGTAACTTGGATGACTATGAGCATGTGTCGTTGACTTGAGTGGACGCTTCGTTTCATGTCACACTCATTTTGGTGTCAGCGAAGCTTTTGTTGTTAATGTATGAAAAACGAGAAGTTTCCGTTAGTAATTATTCCGTATTCGTCAGTGTCTTCCATTTAACAAAAGTTACACAGCAGGTATTATAAATATTAATTTCTTATTGACATCTCTAATGATGTCACCGTTCTACGGATTTGACTATTTTCGTAGCAGTTTGCTACGAGGTGTCTACGAAAAATGAGTCCTCAACTGGAACCTAAAATAATGACTAGAGTCGAGTCCAAATATTTTGTCACCGAAGATATTACGGAAAATGTACGGATTACCTCTAGGTGGATTACAAGAACAATATTAAACAGGAGGTAGAGCCTCAATAAAGACGTGTACCGGAACAGTGGGTAAGCAATAAGCCTCCGTCTGCTAATAACAACAGTGGGATCGACGACGATATCTCAATATCGTAGGTGCGAGCAGTTAATTAACACATGACGCTTGTCGTGGAAATAGAATTCCTGTAAGCGAGTGGTGCGCGCGCGCCCCGGGCACGCCGCTCCCTGCGCTGTTTGTTTACAAGCAACGAGACTTCATTACGCCGCCGGCTAATGTATTCAGCTTCAGCCTCCACGTTAACAGCGACACTTCTCGGAATCAATATGCTCCTTGTATGTTTTGATTGGCTGTCGCCTCGCCCCGCAACACAATCCCGCCCTAACCCGCCAACGCATAAAACACAATTTTCCACACCACCACCACATAACTTTAATGACACCGAATACAACGAACGGATTTCAGTGTTAATACTTGCCAGGGATAAATTTCCTATAGTGGTAACGACCTCTGCATTGAACTTGTCCAATTTTAGGGTTAACGCACATTAATTTGTTTTATTAACGGCTTTAAACGTTTAACCGTTTCCTGTCGTCACTGCTCTGGTTCGTATCATTCGAGTGTGTGTTTTGTTAGTTACTAATTCGACGCAAAATAGGCCAACAATATGAGAGCGAATGAAACAATGATTTGTTCCTGCTTAATGCTAACATTACGAATACCTTTAAACAAACTACAGATGTGTGGGGTGCAATCAGAGCCACAAAACAGTGTTGGCTGACACAGCGTAGGAACATTGCCAAATCCATTGAAGCGACTTCTGATCCCTACGCGCCCCCAAAAATAATAATGTTTCATCTTATAAAAATATTTCCCTTACGACTGCCGCGCGGTATATCACGGTATTTGTCACAGAGGATCACCCTTTATGTTCGTTTCCAGTCAAACCCCTTAGATAAGCGAGCCTTTTATATGCCAAATATAATATATTATACTACTAGTTTACAATTCTTGTTCAATCTTAATGTGGATAAGGCCTTGCTATAATTTTAAAATAATTCAAATTATTCGTAGCCATAACATTGGGGAGTTGGTAAGGAACGTAACATAACATTTTGCGACTATTTTTAACATATTTATTTTGTTATATTTATTTAATTAATAATTGTGGTTAGCTACCGTGTAGTACCGAGTTTTGCACTTTGAGCAGTCCTTATCATTGAACAAAAAAAAACCAAAGACAGAACAAGTGTATTGGACATAGGCATTAGCAAACCCTTATCATCATCTGCCTAGCTTTTTCCCAACTATGTTGGGGTCGGCTTCCAGTCTAACCGGATGCAGCTGAATACTAGTATTTTACGTTGAGCGACTGCCCATCTGACCTCCACAACGTAGTTATTGTGTAATACGATACCCGTTGGTAAGACTGGTTGTCAGACTTTCGGGCTTCTGACTACCCGTAACGACTGTCAAAGATCCACGAATGACAGCCGGGACCAACGGCTTAACGTGCTTTCCGAGGCACAGAGGCGTCTCGGTATGTAAAGATGGTCACCCATCCGCAGAGCAACCGCGGCAAGTGTTGTTTAACCTGATCGATCGACCTGTGCGGCTGTTATTATTTAGCCACAGGCCCCTCTAGCAAACCTTTATCAAACCCTTATCAAAGTAGAAATTTCGTATGTTACGGTGTGATACCTACGTGACGGTATAAAATATGTATTCTTCGAAAAAATATTAGCAAGGAAGTGGGAAGCTGTGCCGCGTATCCACAGTCAGCTAACAGCCACGAGCCATTACTTCCAACATATGAGCAAAGCAAAAATATCAGCGTATTATGGGTTATCAGAGGCAGTCGTGTCTCCGAGACTCCGGCCGCCATTCATGCCGCTCCGACTTAATGGATTGCTCGCTTTCATATTCCGAACGTACACTATGTTTGCGCTCCTATGATCACGTATAGTGATTTAACGCTTTATGCTTCCTCTACATCATGTTAGTGCCATCCCACTACTGAACATTACAACTAATGTCACAAAATAAACTTCAAATAAAATTTACATTTCAACTTTCAAACTAATAGCATTTCCCGGTACAAAAGCTTGAAGAGTGCGCGTGACACCCATCTGTTTGCACGTCTATAGCTCCCCTTTCATATGAGAGACGAAAACAAACAGAGAATGTGCCAAATAGCAAACAATATTATACGGAATGCACAATAATATCAGTTCCGCCGGTGTGGGTGAGCGCTGTTTGCTTCCGCGAATAAATATGAAATTCGAAGAGTCTCGCCTCACACCCGGAGAGCAAATATTATGGGAGTTTGCTTTGGTAAAATGATAACTGTCAAGATTGAAAATTTGGGTTTAGCCGCCGGCAGGGGAGGCTGATATTGAATATATGACACGTTCCTAGACGAGTGGCTTTTTATGACAAAGCTCGGGTAGCTACGAGTACCTACCTTTATAGGTGTGTGCCGTAAATTACCTACTAAGTGTAAAATTTTAAATGCATTCCTAAATGATTCCTTCGTTTACACACCTACTAAATACCTTCATTTATGTTGCATATCTTATGTAAATCTTTTGTTTGAGGTCCTTAACAAATAAATAACTCAAAATTATAAGTCGTGAGCATTATTTGACCAAAATGGTCTAATGAGAAACTCTGTCATAAGGGTGAATTCAGCATATAGTGAATCCTCTGCTGAATACCTGTCCACATCCCAAGTGACGTCATATCAGTTACCCACCTGTCAAAATACCCGCCACTGGCATCGTCGTCAGATTCACCACCCCAATCTTGAATATTTTACACTAGATTGACTCAATGAAAGTTTCGTTCTGTTGACAAACCCCGGCTGCCCCTGGGAATGTGCGATTTTATCTATAAATGAATATCATATTTCTCGATATGATAAGAGTTTTCTACACAATTTGATAAAAGTCAGATCTTATTAAGTCCAGTAAACCCTTAGGTAACTGATAAAATTCAACTTTCCTATCAAAATCATTTGCCTTTAGCGGGTGATTCTGTCTTACATTAAACACTCTATAACTGAAGGATGGCAAATCAATCAATAATATTGTCCTATCAAAACTCAATACTACTATCATCCAACTATTCATTGCCAAGTCAACACCCGACACTATACTGATCACCCCTCATATAAAGATATCAAACATTATTTGACACCATCAATAAAATATTACTTATCATTTGTAACAGCGAGCTCTACAAGTTAGTGCGGGCCTGTGCCCGTCACAATCCCGCGATCCCGGCGATCCCGCGGTCCCCACCTTATCATCCCGTGAGAATAACTTTCAGATTTATGTGCCACGTAAAAGTTTATGTCGTGCTTTGTTTCGTGCATGCCATTTTATTGTTATCAACTATTTTCGACAACTGAGTGGGAAAAGGGAGAGTTCTATGATATTTATAATTGGGTTTATCTATTTTTATAATATTATTTATATTTTTTTGTAATGGTAACCTACCTGTAACTACTTTAGGTACTACTAAAGTTCAAGGTGGAGCAAAAGTAATGTCATAATTGAATAGGCTGCCATTTTTTTTAAGTTGTTTTTGTTTTCAGTAATATTTTTAGTTATTTTTGTTTTCCTGAGTATATTTTACATTCTGTTTATTGGTATATTGGCGTGGCTAGCTGACATATGGCAAATAATTTAATTTAATGTTCTAGGTGTCTCGTAATCTACTTTGCATACCTACTATTGTCATCATCATCAACTGCCTAGCCTTTTCCCAACTATGTTGGGGTCGGTTTCCAGTCTATACCTACTATTGCATAGGAGCAATTTTTTTTAACTGAACATAGACAGCTGTGCTGCTTGGGAATTTGTTGCGTCACTTCTTCTTCCCAGCGAAAGCACTAGGAAGTAGTGAAGGGCGGGCGTTTTGGGGGACTGCCTTATGTAATTTTGACGTTCGAAAGTCCTGTTTCTCAGCCTAATTTGAATAAATGACTCTTGATTATGTTTTGCTTGGAAATTTAAAAAAATGGTCTCTATTTTCACGGAAAGTTTATATAAAGGTAAAGGTAAATAAAATAAAGGTGAAAAATTTATGACGTTAAGGGCTGATTTTTCCAACGCCAGATAACTTTATCGGAGGAATAATTTTGAATTTTTGACAATTCTTCCATACAAAAACTGTCAGGCGTCAATTTTATTCCACGAATAAAACTTATACTTAGGTAGGTCAATTGAAAAATCAGCCCTAAGTCGAAAAAATGATATTGGTCAAACGATCACCTGAGTTTATTCATGTTTGCGCTCGTTTTACGGCATTTTGAATTGTTGCTTGCAAACCATCCTCAAAATTGGTGATTTCTTCAATGTTGGCTTTCAAGACTTGCAGGTTTTGTGGTTTGTTATGCAAAATTTCAAAAAGCTCCAAAGAAAGAAGACTGGCGTCGTCAGATCTGGCAATCTGGCCGACTAGGACTGTTCAAATCTCCAAAACGGGAGATCACAACGACCTCAAAATTTGTGTTTCAATATCTCCACCGTTGGATGAGCTGTTTAACTGTGTGTATCGCTCCATTGCGTTGTCAACTAATTCTCTACCTATCTGTCTACAACATATATTTCAAATCACAATGACATTATAACGACATTAGCAAAAAATATGGCACATTCACATTATGACATTAGTTTTGCCCCACCTTGTATTTTCATCGTTTTTGGTATTTTAAGACTTGTTAAAAAGGTCAATTTTCACAAGGCCCTAATGGAAAAGTCGTAGGTAACCTTTGATAATGCCCCACGAAAAGATTTTTTAAAGGAAAAATGATCTTAGTAGTTTTCGTTGAATATAATATAATGGTTTAATAACTTCGAAAAGAAGAGGCTTGTGTCCCAGCAGTAGGAATATTATAGATTGATTATGTGTGGTTTAATGGTAAAGTGACGATCAGGCATCAAACTAACCTGTAACTTTTTGAAAATAGGTGGTTCTACAAAAGTTATGTATAACACACGGCGACACATACATTTCCAGTTTTAGCTGACCTCGCATTGTTTTCGTACAATCGGAAATCAGCGTATACTGGTAACCGTAACCGTGCGTAGGTACCTATGGCAAAAAGCTACAGGTTCTAATGCAATGTCAGATGAAAGCCACAGCGGAGCTTTGACGACCGGCGACTGTCCTGCCTGACAAATTTCTATCCAGCCTATAGACCAAAGCCACTAAATGTTGACAGCATTACGATCTAAGCCTATTTCGTTATTGCGATTTTCGGATTTTGATAACCATTGCAGTTCCTGTCCAGTAGCCTAAAACAGTACCAGCAGTTAAAGTCCGATCGAATTTAGTTTTTGGTTTTCGGCAATTTTGTGAGCAGTGGTGATGAAATTAAATGCACAAAGTAAAGTGCCTACCTCGGTTCGAACTCGGGACTCAGGACTCACGATTCGTAAGTTGGCGCCGAACCACTGGGCTACCACTACTCGTATAAGTAGTTTTTTACATATAAAATTCAAATTCATTTATTTCGTGAACACCCCGTGTTCACGAAATAAATGAATTTGAATTTTATTACATACAAAAGGTGTTATAAATACATAAGATCCGAGCTGTGCCCTGCCAAAAGGTATACAAAATATCAAAGGTTTCATAATGTCATGTGATAATAAGGTAGGTAATATGTATTAGATCTTTACAATTATACCCATGAAAAGTATAAAGTTAATTTTCGTGCGATGTAAATTTATTACTAAAAGCTTGAACCTGCAATTATTTTTCTTTTACCAAAAAACAACCTATCGACAAAGAAACATTCATTTCACTTTCGTAAAAAAAAAATACATAAAATAATTTTAGAAAACCGTCATGTGTCCCATCCCATCATAGACACAAACACAGACAACTTCTAAACTTCTCGATTGAACTGACGCATCGATATTTACAATACGAGATTTGATGGGCATCTAATCGTATATCGTTTGACGACACATTGAAATGATCTGGACCCCAAGGTAAGGGCTGCGAAGTTGAGTGGACGATAATAGAGAAACGTCTTTACGAGTTCGACACCCGCTTAACACATCAACACCATACAGACATTGTGCGCTCGTGGGTGAATAGAGCTGTGGTCGAGTGTGACAGTGAAGCCGGCAGTGTGATAAACATGTTTTTTTTAATCATAGCTATTTAATAAGACGCTAACTTAATTATTCAATAGAGAAAAAACAGATTGTCTTCAAAAGTAGGTATTTCAGGAATACTTCTGAGTCTTATTATTAAAATAATAAAGCGGTAAAGTTGTTCATGCATTAGTGATTGCCCTGCTATAAGTTAATAAACTCGGGCCTGCCAATCATTAAAATATATCCTAAGGGTATTATCATCTCCGATGTATAGTCGAGACAGCCGCCACTTTCTGCAATGTCATCGGTGCATATAAAAAGTTATGACCGCTGGCAATATTTCCGAGAGGCGGCCGACGACGCTCGTAGGAAACGATATGCAGTAAACGGTCGGGCGTGCGGTCCCGCGGGGCCACTGCGCCCCCGCTGACCCGCCCGATTTTATGCCAATTTTCATAAAAATAAATCTGACTCGCGTTGATTGAACCAGTCGCCGGGCCGCGTTTCGTGATCGACTTTCTATTTTATTGTTATTAGCTCAGTCGCGCAAGGGTACGAATTATTGTTTTGCCATTTGTCCCCAAAAATAGAAAAGGCTATCCTTACACGAAGGTATAACTTGTATGACAATCAATTTATTCGAAACTGGCTTACGTTTTCTTGTGTTCTTCGTTGGCGCAGATTTTATCAGAACAAGATTGCGTATGGCAAATAGGCAATTCTGCAATTCTAATTATAAGAATGCGACTGAACAACAAAAAGATCGTGTTCGAAGTGTTCATTACATACAAAAACAATGCAGAGACAACTTGAAAAACTGTTGCACTATAAAGGACGAGACATGAATGGATCATTGGTTGAGTTAATAACCGCCCGCTAAAGCGCGCTGCGACCGAGCGGCCGCTATCGCTGTTAACATCAGATGGAACAAGTGTTATGGCATCGTACGCTGCCTTATACGATTGAAGGCATTCCCGGAGAGATATTCCGATGCTATCGGCGGCCACACACGGCAGCTCAACAGCCAGCAAGCATAACTAGCTGACGCCAGACGCCAATTTGCGACACTTTTACGCTCATAACAGCTTCTGATACCATTTATGTTACACTATGGCCATTTTAAGACGTGTTTTACTTCAATCCACCTTCATTTCAACGGTAATAAACGCTCAGTATTAATTTAAAAAAAAATAATTAAGTACATATGTACAGATAAAAGGGAATACAAAATGATACGTCTGAACAAAAGTGCAGGGTGTAGTCAAAGAAGCATGGCGGGCGATCGTGATTTATCGTCGGCCGCTTTTGAATATTAAATAATCTTTAATGGGAGCGCATGATCGGCCCATTAGCCGACGTCGCTCCTTTCACGTTTAATAAAGAGTCATTTATAAGCCAGCGACGCTTTTCCCTTATCTGGCCGAAGTATGTCGCGCGACTGAGAGGTGCCGCCCTATCAGGATTAATTCATAATTTTATCCGTGTATGTTGATGTATTCAATGTTTTTGGAATCGGAATGTACACAATTAAATACTTCAATCTTAATTACCATACAAACACAATTATCTGGCTAATGTCTGCGGGCTCTATTATAATGGAGGGCTGCAGCTTCGGGCGCTACTATCCTTTAACTTATAACCTCATAAGGATAGGTTTGATTCCCACGATGGGTAAGTATCACCTCATTGAATGGTTAGGAAATTACCCCGTTTCCTCGCGCCGACAACGACTGATCACGTCTAATGTCGTTCCTTTGAACCTCGGACACAAAATTGTTTCACAAGTATTATTAACCATGAGAACAAGATTGCGTGGCTACATTGTATAGAGATGTTAATTAAGTAGTGCTCATTTACAGTATTTCATAGTTAGAAATGTAAACTAGCAGGAAAATCATTTTCATGTAAATATAAAGTATTATTACCTTTACGCAAGTGGCACATCGGAGGGTCTTGATTTGATGGAGATTTTAAACTACCTTCCATTACTTAAGCAGAACTGACACACTGAAAAACTCAAACGTCAGCAAAGCATATTATGTTAATTAGAATTCACAAAGTTAAACATAATTCTTCAAACGCCAATTAAAAGCACCCACGACGAAAGAAGCTCATTTTGACCATGTCCCAATACGCGTTGCAAAAACAAATGAGTTATAACTAACACTCTCCATACTGAGCCACTGAATGCGTGTAATTATGAAGATTAATCTGCTCGGTGCTCGAAGGTTAACATAACTTGAGGGCGCACATCGTCGGATACGACTTCCTAATGACACTTCGATCGCGGCCGCCGCTCATTATCGCGAAACATTCGATCGGCTCACTCGAGTTATTCCTCTTAATATCGCGCCGACGGTGGCTGAGCGGTCAGGATATTGTCACGTATGCGCCGCGCACTGCCGTAATTATATCGGCGCAATTAAAGACCAACTAATATATTATAATCGTTCTGTTAGCAGCAGTGGTTTTTGCAAGAGCACCGGGAGCCGACAGCGTACCTCCGTTCACACACTCATCCCCGTAACACCCTATTACGATTGAAACTGATTGACCTGGAATGTTCTAGGAATAGCTAACTCATTTGCTATGTTTAGCAACAAATGCTACAGTAAACTAGAATGAAGAATTTGGACAAAGCATTCATAATGAGATTAGTATTATTGAAATCAAATCCATGAACGCGTTTCCACAATTTCCGCGTTGTAAAGTATAGCAGTTCTGTTACGTACTATGGAATACAAAGCCATGTAAAAGGAAACCTCCGCAACGCTTACATAAGAGCAATAAATTACATGGTGGAGTCGTAGTGATGTACATTAGGCAGTCTCGTCAATGTGACTGCCTAATAAACGGGTAGGCTGCGGGGCAGTTTGATTTCCTCGCGAATCATGAGAAAATTATTCTGCAGACGAGCCAGCCGCTTTGTGAACATCCGACGGATAAGAATAATTACTTACATTGATTGAACCCTTATAATCTGAGTTTATTTAATAGTCGACAGATGTTAATCGGTGCGCCGACTATAATTACGCTTCGATTCCTGACGAGAAAAACACTGAAGCGTACCTCTATCAAATACAGCGCAGATTTATATATATTTATGTATGTATTAACATGGATATAACGAACCTAGATAGAGGTACCTACTTGTTTATTATTGTACTTGTATATATATATTATTTGTTCACGTTATTTGCCTGTAATTAGAATACACAATAGGAGCTATGTGGAGTGTAAAGTCATAATATTTTCCGAGATCATAGATTACCTACCTACAAAGTGGTGATGAATAACTTAACATTTTTCCTCAGTTGGCTTTATATTGTAGGTAAAATACATATTATACTCGATTGTCTGTTCCAGGTTAGGTAAGGTAAGAATGTCGAAGTTGGCAAAATGTGAAAACAAGATGACAGTAGAAAACGGAAAATAACCCTATTTGCATATATTACATTCAGTTATACGTACCTATACGAGTCGCAGTAACAGCAAAAAGGGCCGATAAAACTGAATAACTATTAAAATGTACACGGTCGGTTCACAAGGTCATAAATATCACTAAAATGTTTCACAATACATCGAGAAATGGGAAGTTGTAGTCGTAACAAAACGGCATAAACTGGCATAGCTGTTTTAATTAGAGTTCATAGTAACGTGTCGGGTGTGGGGTTTATTTTACCATTTTTCCATTGTATGTAAAGCAGCTTGGGAGTTCATCCATCACTTCATATTCGCGGCTTGCTGTCGGCGCGGGATTGCTCCGTGCCGCCCTACTGACCATACGCACGCTAATTGGATCAACATTGAAAGAATACCTCTGTTTAATTATCGTACGAATCCGAATTAGGAACTGAATTTTGTTCTTCGTCATCTTCGACGTTGGCATTCGTGTTGCTTTTCATGCAGAAATGTCATCAACCTGGAGGTGGTGCATACCTGTTTACAATGTCAGTAATTGTGATTACATTAATGGTTAACAACTCAAATAAAAAATAAAAAATCTGAAGACCAATTCCCGTAATCAAATCCGTTCAAAATCTAGTCGCAATCTCATCTCAGCGACAATCATTGTTAAAAACTTCTCAAAAATGTAGGGAAATTACCTAAACCTTTAGGTAATTTCCCTACATTTTTGTCAGAAATACCTATTTCTGACAGATTGAGACTGAGATCAGACTGTGAACGTTCTTAAAATGACGAGAATTGCCCCTTTGTCTGTGCTTATGAATATGAGCATCTATCTAAGGTTAGTTTATTATACGTTTTCTCCAAACCAGAGACATTTTCCGGCAAATCTTCGTGGTGCTGAATGTAATATCCCAAGATAATTTCTGAAGGTTTGTTCAAACTGTCTTTTACTTCGAAGGCTATCTGTTACGTTGGGATCTAGTCTCTAGACGATCGAGGCCTTTATCTATTGTTCCTGTAAAGTTGTAAATCATTATCGTTGGATCTAATTCTTCGTTCGAGATCTGGAGATAACGAGCAACAATAGCAATAGGACACATGTTCGCGATGCAGGCTACAGTTTGCAGCCGATATCCTGTTCCATGCAGCATATCCATGTATTTAAATATCAAAGTCATAAATGCCATACGCGTGCTTGTTAACGCGCTCATGTAAATTCTAATCCTTGTTGCATTTAGAACGGGCCGGCCTAGTAATTATGTGCTTTCATTTGTCTGTTTCTCGGAACAAACGAGCGCGCCCCGGCGTGTAAGCCCGCTCCATGTAAAGCAGTTAGCAGTACTCTAATCTCGCACTGCCATTAATTTAAAGAATACGTCTGCGTAACCGACTTTACCAACAACGTCGAAACACAATTCTCCTTCACATTTTCTTATTTGCATATTAAAATAATTTCGAGTAAACGCAATACGTAAGTCGCCTTCCACCCGCATTCGACTGTTTCTGAAACGCCACGCATGGTCATTTGTTGCCATAGGAAAATAAACCTTGTTCTAGTAACATTTAATATGATATCTGTTGGAGATTATTTAACAATTACGCTTGTCTTATACTGAAAATGTGGAGAACGATGACAGATAAAGGCGGTTTGTGCGCCCAAATAGATAAACTAGTGTGGAAATTAATGTCTACATTTACTGGTGCATGAAGTTTGTAGTTAATTATAGGTTTATAGTTATTCGCTTTTTTAAATGCGTATAACTACCACAAAAGTTAACCATTATCGTTTTAAAAGGAAGTGTATAAATTATCCATAGTTAGTGGCTTATCGGTGGACAGACAAATATTTATCAACTAAAGTAGTATTCTCTCTGAACCGTGAAATTGTAATGTACAGGTGAGCTTTGAGTGTTATTATGACACCCGTATTTTATTAGCGTGACTTCGTATGGTTTAGTCATTAATTTGTTGATATAATCTAAATATTATCTAAACTTTATAATAATTAATACTACGTATCTATTTAAATATATAAAACTCAAAGGTAACTGACTGACTGACATAGTGATCTACCAACGCACAGCCCAAACTCAAACTCAAACTCAAAGCATTTATTTCAATTAAACCAATTACAGGCACTTTTGAATTGTCAAGGGGTCGGTCAGTCAGAAAGATGAAGCTAGATTGCCCATTCCAAAGCGTAGGTACCTATGGAGAAGAACGGGCAAGAAACTCCATGGACACTCTTTTAAATCAAAATAATATGGTTACAAAGTCTTGTTTACATCATTCATGTTAAAAATTATGCATGTGAGAACGATGCAGAACGTTAAAAGCGTCCGTAATGAAAAAAAAAAACAATTCAAATATTAAATAAAATTAAAATAAGCCATGGCAGCAAAGAGATGACCAGTCCCTACTGACGGCGCCCGTTCACGAACATGACGCATGTATTAGCACCATTCAGCTCAACCATTTTATAAACCACTGCACTGGAGGGATCGGGCTGAAATTTGGCATGCAGGTAGATGTTATGACATAGGCATCAATTTTTCGAAACTCCACCCCTAAGAGGGTGAAAATACACGCGGACGAAGTCGCGGGCGGAAGCTAGTATTATTATAAAGAGAAAAGTTTTTAATGTTTGTTTGTTACGCTTTCACGTCAAAATCCGGATGAAATTTGGCACATGGGTAGACCACGGCCTTGATTAGGACATAGGATAAGGTAAACGTGGTGAAACCGCGGGACGCAGCTAGTTCGTTGATATGAAACTGGTTGGTGGGGATGAAATGCAACATGCTTAAATTTTTCTTCTCTTATCGGATTTATTTCATGGCCTCTTCCAGAAAGGTGTACACGGTGTTACACTAAGGCTTTGTGCCTATTGCCTAGTCTATTGGCGAATGGCAAGGATGTGCTCTATGCTCTATAATAATAATTTAATTTCGAGCACAAGACTCATAGTGTTAGTAACATTATAGTTACAAACTATGTTAGTAATACACTTACAAAGACAAATACAAAACCAAAAACAGAAAACACATTGTGACATCACCGCTGCACGGTGACAGGCCCAGCCGAAAACTTGCAGCAGTGGTTCATAAACGCACAATCAAGCCTGCTTGCTATCATAGCCAGGGTGCTGTTGGCGCTGCCTCGCACCCTACGGACCAAGGATAGCATTCACATAATTTATACTTATTTTTCACATTTCATCCGCAACTCCTGTTCGGTCAACACTTGAAAAGCTGGGTACTATTATGTAAATTATCCGCGAAAGAAAAGGTATAAACGTTTCGAAATAAATAAATGGTACTTCAACTTATTAGCTTAACCTAGATAGCATCACAGATACAAATCCTAAACATATGTTCAGAAAACTATGCGTGAAAGCATTCCCGTAGCGAGGGTTCCCATCGTGCTCACTCACCGTATTCACCTCGTTTAATAAACATATTAATATTATCAAGCCAGCACTCCGCGTCCGATACACCATCTAAAAACAACACTGTTATGAATTACTAATTTTACGACGTCCATTATGTAATGTAATTATATGCGTTATAATTTTATGATACGTTCATTTAACAACTTAACACATTTCACTTAAACGCCTTTTAAACGCTACAGTAATCGTAAGTCAATTTATGCATGTTTCTTAACATTTTACAAGTGTAAGTAGATACTTGTGCTACCTACGTACGTTTATTGTTGAATACATTCTTCACATGAATGAATGAATGAAAACATTTTTAATTAATTTTTAATTTTTTCGTCGGTTTATTATTCAGGAATGTATTAAACATTGTATGATAACGAAATGTCAGAGTTCAAGATTAAAATAACATTTGGTTACATCACAATATGTCATACCTACGTTATGGGTAACGCAGGGCTGACCGGTGGACGCGACCCTAACATACTTTAACACTTCACCAATTTTTAATGTTTGTAGAGTCAATTAATTACAGGATAACAGAGGGCTACTATTGCTACTACTAATAAATGCAGTCGATATCGGCGTTAAATTTGTTACGTCGACTCGACCGCCGATGAATTGTATTCAGTTATTATCTATGGTGCTGGTAATTTTTTTCACACATTCCAGGGAGGCGACGTGCCGTAGCGGGGGGTGGGGGGTGCTGAGCTGGCACCCGCCGGGAGGCGCTCGCGCGTGAAATTATTATCATATAATACCCCGCTTTGAGCACAGCGCGATTATTCAAATGCTCATCGCAATACTCGCGCCTCACGCCGAGCGCTACGTTTTCCCGCAGCCGGCTTTCGCGCACACATTCTTGGATTCCTATTCCACGCCGTCCTTTGCTAAAACTTGTCAAATATATTCATGTATAATGCACGAGAATTGTCATGTGAGCGATAAGCAAATGACAGAAAATGTTATGTAAATTCAAAGTATCCATAATCCTTAGTAAACACCTTCATAATGTGAGCCTGCGGGAGATACCGGCGGGAACGTGACTTATTCCCGCTGATAAAATAATGCTTTGTCTACACTAAGTATTATGGCTTTTTATAAATGAAATATGTTGCCATGATACAAATGCCAAAGATACTTTAATCTTTTATGTACAATTCAAACATCCAAGCATAGCATTTTAATCTAAATATCTCATACAATGTCCGACTGGGCACAATTAGGCGAGTAATTAACGGTTTGCAAACGACTGCGTATATTTTTATAAGGTTGTTATTAGTAACGAAAGGTCACAGCTAAATCTGATAAAAGCTATTTTATAAGCATTTATTCTATGTATACGACAGACGCAATTCCATCAATCTGTCCAAATGTGAGCTAGACAAGTGTGTTTCCCACTGTGCACGACTTACTACAAGTTCTTTTTGTCACAAGTTTACTTACCTCACGTCAAATTACACTGAACATTTAGTTTACTTGGGGAACAGACTTAATTTATCCAATTTATGAGTTTAATGTCGAGTTTAGTGTGAATATATTTTTTTCTTTTTCTTTACCGGTGGGTAAACGATTACAAAATGATATTCACACTAAGTCGATGTCGTCATGGAAAACATTAACTGAACGGATTTCCTTGACTAACACTGAAAGGTATCGTAACTCGTTCACTGACTCGATTATAAAGTGGAAATTTAATTATAAAATAGTACTGAACTTAAATAAACTTGTGAGTTTACCCTCCGGCCGACTTGACGTAAACTTGGCAAGTGGAAAAGGGCCCGAGACGTAAAGTAAACGTTATCTACGAGTATATTTTGCTTTGGACTCTTTATGAGTTTCAAACGAGATCCGTCACGCGACGTTAACTCGGAATAGATGTGATAAAGTGGCCGCTAATCTGTCCTATTGGGGCCGCACTTAGTACACTTTATTAATCACAAAGCTTACAAATTACACTATACTTCCTGCGGCGTGACACCTCGCCGAAGCGTATGTTAATTTTATTGTCGACTCTATTGGACGATTTGGACACCGTGACAACTTTTGTTGGGGTGGAAAGTGCTTGAATAATGTAAATATAAATCGCCCTTTTTATTTTTAACTTTCAGACGTACAAGACTTATTTTAATTCATTGTTTGTCATGCATCATGTGTATAAATAAAAGCTAGAAGTTTTCTAAAATAGCAGACAGGGCTCTCGCAGTTCTCTTCAGAATTTAGAATCTTCAGTACTGTTTGCTAACCCAACAGAAGTGCATTAACTATGCATTAGACATTCGATCTCGATGTTCGGTACAAATATATTCACAATACCAATTTGTCATCGTGTCTGTATGTATAGTAGCTGTAGATAACCAGTGGGTAGTTAAAAATATGTAGTTACCTAAGTACTTCGCTGAAATAGTTTCGGCATTAAAATAAGGTCACCTTGGATCGACCTTCTGTAACATAAATTGCCATCGTATATTTATTATTCTTATCGAGACGCATTTTGTTCAAAGTGTTTATGCACAATTTTATACTTTAATCGCAAAATTTACACTTTAAACGTGGGGTTCTCGACATGACGCCTTATGCAAAGCAGGTGCTACCTGATACGTGAGTTCACGAGCAGGGTTACAAACGGTGTAAGCCTCGCAGGGAGGCTCACGAAAATTTGTTCAATGCTCGCAGTACACAAGGAACAAATTCGTTTCCATAACACCTTTCGGCGGCTCCATCTGTTCAGAATATTCAAAGCACTAAAAATGTAATACAATAATGGTAATTCTATTTTAAGCGCTTGTAAGTCACATTTTCGTTAAGTTTTCCGCGCACTTACCGCGGTTTACAACCCATCGGCGCTTATCGGGTGTCGATCGCGTATCGCCATCATAAAACGCTCATATCGGGTGGAAATGAACTGAATGCTAAAAAATAAAATCGTAATAAAGGCGAGTCGGCCGCGTAACCGCGTACGTAGGTAGTACGAGTACTTATTAGTATTTGGAGATAAAATGAAGTTGGCCCGCTTTGGGCAATTTATTGGGGTAAGTTATGGGCGGCGCGCGGGCTCGGGCGGCTAATTTATTCGCCGTGCACATAAATTACTTGATTATGAATTCAAGTTAGCTCCACTGAATTGTTTGTCTGTTGTTGTAAGCAGCGCTTTTGTGTAACAAACAAGGATATTAGAATTTACCAGATTCTTGTCTTATAGTACCGCGCATAAATTACGGTTTGTATGTAGACGCTAGCAGGAGAAATGGTGAGAAGTTCTAAGAGAGCCTACTTTTTGTCGCTTCTTTGCTCAGAAAAACTTCGCTGACAAAACGGAGGCATAATGGGAACATTGTCATTAAATCCAATGCTTGGTAAAAAAAGAAGATAAATGAAGAGTGAAAGTAAGGACAATCTAATAAAAAGCAATAGTAGGGATTATGTAGAACACCAATGGTAATGCCGAGTTGTTTTCCAGGCGGTACTAACGCGCCGCAAGTCGCTGCAGCGCGGAATAATCGCGGATACCCATAAAAGATGTAATTTCAGATAAGCTGAAACAGACGAGCCCCGCCCCCTGCCTCCCGCCCCCCACCCCTCTCCCTAGCTGCCTACTTTCTAATGACTAATTATTATGCTGTGCGTTCCGAGCTTTAACGTCAGCGAGTGAAGCCTACTTGCTATACTTGGCTACGTTTTGCGCCGCGACTATGTTTATGTGTACGAGCGTACGGTTACTTGGTGCTTTTCTTTTACTTTTCTCAAGTTTTCCCGCGGTTTTGCTGACAGTTAAGTTTGTTTCACAATCTTCTATTTAACATAATAGAATACGTTAATGCAAATACGAAAGTAAGATTATCAAGTTATTGTTATTAGCAATATGTCATTCTAACATTAATTGTTTCCTATGAACAAGAATTCCTTCCGCTAAAACAACGCTAATGTGGTTTTAATTGAAAATTATTATGCTCGGCGCCTAGGCTTCGCATATGAGGCATCTATCGAATGGTAAGTTCCGATCACCGATATGGGCATGAATAATTTGTAATTGATAATGAAGTTTAGCTGCTTATGACAGTAGCATAGTGGTGTGGAGGGGCGCCGGCGCCTGCGCGATGACGCCGATAGGGGGCGCCGGCGGCGGCTGCGCCGATGTGTGATACGACATTACCATAACGCTCGCACACTGCTTCTCCGCTCTATCTGTGATTACAAGAGCTAATGTATTGTTGGGTCTTCGCTAATAATTTGTTAGATACGTGAAGATCATGGTAATATGCGTTTGTTCAGGAAAATTGTGATACAATGCATAGTTGATTAATATTTATTGCGATTTGCGAATTTACCGTGTGACTGAAGAGGTAGAGGAAGAGGAAGAGGGAGTATAGTCTATTTATTAATGCATTTGTACATTTATATTTATTATAAGTGAGAATTTCCTACAGAACCTGAAAAATGAGAAAACTCGGTAACTTAGTAGGACATCCATCAGTGCACAAAAAAATCTGGAATTTTACATAAATCTTTCTAAATACTTGGTATACCAAATAGTTATAATGTATGAATGGATGGATTAAAACTAAAGTTCTGAGAATTTCGTGCGTGCTGAAAATTTAGTAGCGCGTTGATAAATTGATACCTCCAACATCTTTTGTCTATTAATCTTCTAAATCACCAACTACTACACTTTTAAAAGAGAATCTAATAAAACAAGGCGACTAAACGGCTTTATTATTCATACTAATGTTAATATTATTCCGACTCGCATACGATGTAACTTTCTGTATTTCCTTTTCAATTAGAGGGAAGAAATCCGAAAATGACGTGAACACATGGCGGTGTGCGTGGCCCAAGATGGCGCTCGGCAAGTAAATCGTCCGAATTATACAAATAGCGTTTGCCTAACTGCACCAACGTATTGGCATATGTTCGTGACTAGTTTACGAGTGCTACGACATTGCATATTAATTGGTGTCGCTATCGAGCCGCGCATCGACTGCGACCCAGCTACCTCCACTATCTGTACGGACGGTTACCATACGTTGTGTAGATACGTGTTGTATCCAAACATATGCGGCTAATATACGTTGTTCTGATTTGTTAGCAGAAAAAAATAACTTTCCGACAAAATGGACGTTTGAATAGCGTAGCTCCTTTTTGGAAGTCGGTTAAAATACGCGCATTGACTTGGAGAGGCGGACACCAGCCCGTATCGTGCAACAGCGAGTTGTTGTATGATTAGGTACTGTGAAGATCCAGACGGGGCCTCCACAGTTTATATAAAAAGACTTTAGACTTGGAAATTACTATATTGTAAAAAGAGAACGTTACAGCTTCGCGATAATCAATGAAAACTGTAGAACAAAATAACGTATTAAATTATTTGACATGCGTTTAAACTCTCGAATCGAATATTATCTCCAGCCAGAGCCTTTTGCTAAAGGCGAGAACATACAGAACACTACAGTACTAAGGTTAAGTTATAATTAGGTTCATCATTAAACATTTTAATTGCCATACATAACAAAGTTAATTTATTGCCTGCCTTTCAAAACTTGAAAGTTTCCACTTTCCTCAAGCTGAAAGGTCGGGAAATGTCAGCAATATAAGTATGCAAACGTCTCTCAAACTAGCAACTGTATAATTAATAGAATGCGATACAGTCGAACAGGCACATCATTAAATGCTCGATTTATCTTATTTAAATTATAATTAAATGACTTCTTCATACTTATTTATGTCTCATCACGTAAACTTAATTTATTTCATTAGGTATATACTTGCTGATTCATTATTTTATTTCTGTAAAGTGATTTTTGTTATCACCTACGTCATTCCAGCTCACTTGCTTACGAAAGTGAATGCGTATTAGTTTAATTTAACAAACAGTTTAATACTCATATTAAAATAGTGTTTTGCAAACTTTTTCCATTATAGTAAAAACGATCAAAGGTTAAGTGCGTCACGCCTACACGTGGGCGCATATAAAAGAAAATATTTGTGTACTGTTTATGAAAAACAATGCTATATTTATACTTTGTACCTTATCGTTGAATGGTAACTAAAGTTGTCAGTCGGATGGTCAGTGCACGTTAGTTTAAAGCATAGCTAGCTCTGTGATAGAGCGAACGCAGTCTAATATGCAAATGTATTTAAATGCTAAGCCCTCTTCATTACGCCGGTATCGATCTTAGATATACAATTTGTAACTCGATAGGTGCATAAGTCTAACGAATCTCTAGCTAATACTCCTTGTTGAATACGCTCAGTATTTGCGTAGCACGAAATTTGGTAAGAGGTAGATTAGTCGATACAATGTTTTTAGAACAAAAGGTGGTGTGAATTGTACATTATTTTTACAATAATCGGATGATTGTACAACCGTTTAAACATGATAACTTGGGTAGATATATATTCTGTTATGCTGATCAGATGGACTGATCAAAGAAACAGTTACTGGCGAACCTGGGCACTGCATTAATCACCACGATTGGCAGGTGGGTTGGTGATCGTAGTTTGGCATTAATAGCTTACAGGGAGACACATCTGTCTAATTTTTTCGTTATCCTTTTGTCGCATATTCATTGCCGGACACACGGAATTGCACGAAATGCTCTCCGATAACACTTTGAATATTCTTTGAGGAAAAAGTCGCCAACTGCATACAGTTGGGGACTTTTAGCTAAATTCTATGAGTTAGAATGGGGTTTAAGTATGCTTAAACCCCATTCTAGCTCATAGAATTTAGTTCACACATCTTCTTAATCATGTCACATTAGCAGGTTCTTCACGTCCATGCTAATTATACTAATTAACCCGCAACTAAAATCTATACACAGCGAATTAAAAGAGAAATTCCAACACAATTAGACATTGCTTTATACTGGCAACATTAGTATTCTAACAAGTAGTGGCTGCCCAATCAGATTAATCTTAAATATTTATTGCACATAGTGTATTGCCAGGTTTGTTAAATTAGTATGACAATGGTATACCGATGGTGGTGGAAATGGTAAGCGTTGTGCAGACGTGGGTGGGCTGCCAGCTCCTGATTAAGACATGATGAATATTAATCTGCGCCTGCGCAGCGGTGGTTGACGATGTTCTATGTGAACTGCAACACTTCTGTCACCTTCGGTTATGCTGATTATGAGGAAAGTTCAGTTGGGAATGTGAGGACATAGTTAAGTGAGAAATTGGCGCGTACGTGAGTCGTTGAGTGGCCAACATGGCCAAATAGCCAATAGATATTTATAAAAACTATATACCATACTGATTGGAAAATATGTTTATTCAACTGATTTTAGAACATCACACTTCATGTCAATGAAAGTATGAGCTAAGATGTTGCACAATTAACCATTTATTTTCTGCGAACTTTTCCACACATTTGAATTCCATTCAAGAACGTCACAGTTAACACTGTGAATTACCAACATTTTAGTATAGTCTGCTATAGACGCTCCATAGCAGACTATACTGAAATGTTGGTACCTAATTATTTGTTAGTTCAGAAACATTTTGACAACATGAAGAAAATTAAAACAACAAAAGTTGTAAAACTTTTAAAATGCTTCTGAAAAGAAAACTATTTAATGTTACATAATTAACAAGGATAGTTAACATTCAAAAGATCAAAGAAAGAATTAAAATGTTCGTGAACGTTCCGAATATTAATGGCCGAATAAGGAATTGCATCGTCTAGTCATAGATCATGTAACTAATAGAAGACTTCCCCTTCCGTATCGGGAACCGATTAGTTACTAGCTAATCCTGAACCTACAGCGAAGTCAAAAAGAACAAGAGCCAGGCTGCCTCCACCTGTCGAATCTGATAAAAGTGTTTTATTTAAATTTCTTTGGTTGGCGATTCAAAAACGAGCACAAAGTTGTATTTGTGTCTTATTAAATGAAATTTATAGTTTGGATATAGTTGCTGATTGACCTCGGTCACTGGAAGGATAACAGGTTCGCATGAATGCTAAAAATGAGCTTTTCTACATAATATTTACACATGTACATAAATAAAGCAGCCCAGCTTCGCACATGTGCTGAGACGACTTTGTTTATTTAAATAACATTGTCAACTTTGATTCGACAAAATAAAGACAGTGAAATAAAGAGTTGTTCAGTGTAGTACTTTCGTAATTGTACACCGCATAAAATGCGAAGACGTGTTTCAAGATCAGAGGTGCGAAAAAGGTGTTTACTTAAGTAAATAGGGCATTAAGAAGATGCCAACAAGTTCCCAAGCCCATGATATCACTATAAATAGCATGCAACAATGCACTATAAATAAAATACTACTTAATTTTATGTCTAAAGGCCGAATGTTGTGCAAGGTGCGCGTACGCACGTGCCCGTCGCCCGCGGCTCCACTACAATATCTGTTCCGAATTCAAATTCGTGTCATACATCTTATGCTTAGGTAACAATAACAACAACACAAAATTATGTAAACTGAACTCTAGAACCCCCGCTTAAGGATGATTTGAATAATAATGTAAAAGGAAATGGATATTCAAAATAATATCACCTCGGGGTTAACGATTACCGGTGCGCGCATGCGCCACAGATGGCGGGATAAACCGACGTTTGTTTCCGCAGTGATATCTGAATTAATGGCGATACGAAATGCTCGAAAGGTGCTCATTAACATGATTTATGCAAGATAATATGTTTCTTATGCAGGCCCTATTGTACTGATTAAAGTTTCCAAACGAACCCGGCTGAAGGCTCAACTCAACAAATTAATAAGTTTTTTCGGTCAGTGATATCTTTTTGAACGATAATATTAATTTATTTTACATACGCTGTATTTAAATTAGATATTCAAAATATTCCAGCACGACAATTTGTTTTTTATGATTTTTTTTAGTTCGTTGCGTTCAACTTCAAAGTTTCCTTATTTTTTTAGGATATCCTGTGCAAATCAATAATTATTTACTTACTGTTTTTATTTAATTTACCTACTTGATAGAAATACAACCAATTCAACCTGCAGCTTGTAGACTTCATGTCTTCAGGAGATCAGAAGGAGAGAGGATAAAAAAAAAGAGAATAGAACTTCGACGTGTTAGACAAGATACCCATTGTGGCACAAGGGCTGGAAAGGCAAGGGAAGATTGGTCAAGTCTCTGATGTCGGCTGACAATTTCTTTAATTGACTTTTAAAATTTAGTGGCATTATAATCATTTTAGAAGACAAAATTTAACAGCATAATTATACCTAGGTAGTTGAAGTTGGGTAGGTACCTATTATAGGCATCTTTAGGTGCCAGATGAGTTGATAAATAACCTCAAATATTGGTAAAAGAATACGGACAAATGTGACAAAAAAAATTTGGCCATCATAATCATAGAGTACTGAAGAAAGCAAAACAAAAACTTGGATACATGACACGAATACCTTGTACTTCTGAATTAACAGAAAGACATCAATAGCCCACAATCGCAAGGTTGCTGTAGTATTCCGCTGATACAGATAAAGCGTTTTCATAAAATAGGTAAGTGCGTAGCTAAAGGTTGGTGGTCGGCTAATATTTCGCGGTATTAGGCGGCGGGTACATGAATGTGTAGCGAGTCTCCTGCCGGCGCCGTCCATCTCGCGCCTCGTCCGCTCACTGAGTACATTCCCGTGTAAGTTTTTACACCTATTATTTTATGTGTCGGCGAGTAAAGTTCGGTACGTGAGTTATAAACTCGCTCGCGCCTCTCTCGCCCCTACTTTATAGGTATTAACGACTTGTCCGAGAGTTTTCTTATAAATAAATTTGAAGGGTAACAAGGCTCGCTTTTGTCGGATTAGTAGAGTGGATCTTGTTTCACTTTGTTGCGGAGCCTCTCTATCTTTTTTAATGGAAAGTTTATGAGGAATTTTTATAGGCTTTCTGTGTGAATATAGACTGCGATCATATACAGACTTTACGTGTATGCGCAGATATTACGGCTGTAATAAAACAATTAGAATAAATGCCCAAGACTTTTGACTGGAAATGAGTCATTTGCTGAGCTTCGTAATTCTAGTGCATCATTTGATATGAGGCAATAAACTCGTAAAATTAAAAGTCATATCTTTTTCTGGCAATTAAATTAAGTACTTAAATAAAATGATCCATTTGCGCAGTAATATTCCTTTTAGTCAAGAAATGGGTACATTTCAGAAGTGGCGAGCGGAATCAGTGAATCACGTGACATTAGACCATAAGGCGTAGTGCGCACTATAAAACCGGGACGTACGAGTATGTTAAGAGCACTACCTGTAAAATATCAGAGCAGTAAAGTAAATGCAGTGCTAGAGACGGAGGACGTGCTTCGTACTCTTAGCGACTGTTTAAGACAATATAGCCTCATAATCATCGTGACATACTTTTACATTTTCTTTTAGTGAAGGAAATATACTTTTTACGAGTCACAGTCTCAAGGTAAGTGTGCTACACACGAGCGACATGCGTCCACAGCAAAGGCAACTGCAGCCATCGACGACGGCACCGGCACCGTTGATACCCGTCGACACCCGCTGTCGACGTGTCGGCGGCTGCAGTTGCGTCTGTCGTTGACGCGTGCACATACACACGAGTGTGTGTATGTGCACTAAGGTAACAAATAACAATCGATACGCATTATGACAGTGTTCTTGCCTCTCTGCATACTCAAGCTATTGCCCAGACCAGCGCAGACCAATTCTGAAACAACTCTTGTATGAAACCGCTATTACGACTGTAGAACTCTTTATCGTCAGCCCTGAGCTGACACCAAATCAAACGTAGCAAGGAGGCACTTCACTTTGTGTCAATTATTTCATCACTACTGCTCTCAAGGCGGTGAAAGAAAATATCGTAACCGGCATGTCCTCGAACTAAAAATTTTAAGACATGTGACATCCGCCAACCCGCACTGGGCCCGCGTGGTGGATTACGGCCCACTCCCTCTCACAGAGAGGAGGCCTGTGTCCCAGCAGTGGGAATATTATAGGCTGATTATGTTATACTTTAAAGATAAGAGGGCCTCGTGGCTAAATAATAACAGTTGCGGCTGTTGGTCATCTTTAAAGTTAAGCAACGCTTTTTGTGGATGGATAACCATCCATTACACATCGCGACTCTTCCGTGCCTCGGAAAGCACGATAAGCCGATGGTCCCGGCTGTCATTCGTAGATCTTTGACAGTCGTTACGAGTAGTCAGCAACCCAAAAGTCTGACAACCGATCTTACCAAGGGATATCGTGTTACCCAGTAACTGGGTTGTGAGGTTCGATAGAAAGTCGCTTCATGTAAAATGCTAGGAATGAGCTGCATACGGTAAAACTGGAAGCCGACCCAACATAGTTGGAAAATGACTAGGCAGATTGATTCGACTTTAAAGATAACTATGTATATTTGACACGTCATTAAATACCTACTGAACATCAAAATGTAACGGTATTTGTGATTAGCTATGCCGACAATTATACGTTTTAGTAACTTGACACTTTCCTTAGTTACTCAACTTCCTGAAACTTCGTCCGATTGAAACATGCAGCTCAACTTCTTTCTCAGATTTGTATTTTATACAGAACTAGCTTCTGCCCGCGACTTCGTCCGCGTGAAATTTCACCCTCCCCCATTCATCCTCTTAGGAGTGGAATTTCGAAAAATCCTTTTTTTGTGGATACCTACTCTTCACAAAGAACACACCCTCCAAATTTCATGTCTCTAGGACCAGCGGTTTAGGCTATGCCTCGATATATCATCAGTCAGCCAGGACTTTGAGCTATATGTATATAGATAACTACTATTCTGTTTTCTTATATTTGTATACATTATACTTAGCCAAAGGTCTAAATTCGATATTTACTGGGAAAATCGTTGGTGCCTGAATACAAAATGACAATCTAAATCACACACATTTCTTGCATCTGTTTAAAATTGAAATTCATGAAAAACTACATATTATTAAAAAAAAATGTACTATGATAGAAGTGAAACTTCTTAAAAAATAAAGAATAGAAGGATTAGTGTGAGAAACAGAGAGAGTTATATCTTTCTTCTTTGCATGTAACGAAATGTGCCTAAACGTGACGCGTCCTTTTAATTCTCAATTCTCAATTCTCGTCCATTTCTCGAATCGCCGCCTAAGAAGTTTCACTTCAAAAATATTTTAATTGAATAAAATTCAATTATTGTGTAAAGGTACTAAGAGTCTACGCATTGGTCGAAGGTATATCCAGATGGACATGTTCACGCGTAGCAGCAGCGGAGCCGTTACGGTAAAGTTACGTAGTAGCGGGGCAGCCGATTCTCAAACGTTGCTTTGTCGCGCGTAGCAGCAGTGGAGTCGCTACGCAAGCGTTGCGTAGCCGCTCGTAAGAGCAGCGGAGCCGCTACGCAAGGGTCGCGTAGCCGCTACACTAAAGTCGCGTAGCAGCAGTGGAACTGCTACGGTAAAGTTAGGTAGTCACGCGTAGCAGCAGCGCAGTCGCTACGCTAGCATCGCGTAGACGACTTGAACTCTCGATAAAAAACCCAACGAGAAATCACTGCTGTCAGCTTTGTTAACGTTTGCTCAGTAGAATATTACAAAACAGTTTTTTTATTTCATTTTTCAGGATAATTATTTACATAATTTAAAAACTAAGGGCCTTACCACAAAAACTTAAACACTTGTTCAACGTGTGTCTAATGTCAGTGTTACGTCAAAGTCCATATAAATATGTCGTGTTTATAAGGTGTTTAGCCTAAACAACTGACAAGTTAAACACTGTTTTGTGGTAAATATGTCGTGTTTAAAAGGTGTTTAGCCTAAACAACTGATAAACACTGTTTTGTGGTAGTAAGGTAACAGTCTTAAAATAATAATCAATGGTTGTCCTTGGGTCAGGGGGGCCCGTGGCTAAATAATAACAGAACAGGTTAAGCTACGCTTGCCGCGGTTGGTCTGTGGATGGGTGACCATCTTTACATACCGTGACCCCTCCGTGCCTCGAATAGCACGTTAAGCCGTTGGTCCCGGCTGTCATTCGTGTATCTTTGGCAGTCGTTACGGGTATTCAGAAACCCGAAAGTCTGACAACCAGTCTTACCAAGGGGTATCGTATTACCCAGTAACTGGGTTGTGGAGGTCAGATAGACAGTCGCTCCATGTAAAATACTGGTATTCAGCTGCATCCGGTTAGACTGGACGCCTCCTTGGGTGCACTTGCATACAGGGATAATCGTCGGTTGGTGCCGCATTGCGAGTTGGCTTCGGACCCTCGTACGCCTCCCAAAGGACGTTCCCATGGTCCCGAGATATGTAAATACATAAAAATAATAATCATATGTACAAGTACCTATATAGAAAAGGAAAGAGGGCTGGCCCTATTCTTTCCTCTCCTTTTTTATACTACAGTAGGTAACTTATTAGTTATGTAAGCAAGTAGAAATTCAGTGAGCACAGGTACCTACGCAGCGATGTGGTAGCGTTGCACTGCTTTTTCGCGGCGTCTGTGCTGCGCTTGTGTTTGTCCAATGTCCATGCTGGACTAACGCATAATAAAAAGGCGCCCAAAGTACGGGACAACACAACAGCTACACTGATGTTAATAAACTGATGTTAATACCTACCTACTTTTATGGTTTCAGAGGGAGATGGAAAGTGTCTGTTAAGCATGTTCCGCAGTCATACACAAATAATAAAATAAACGCGTACTGTTAAAGTAAATTGTAATAAATACACGAGTAAGACAGTCGACGCACTTCGGCTGATTCGTATCATAAAACTATTTTTATCCTATGAGACGAGGCGACGCGACATATTTAGTCAGTTAAGTAAAGTAAAATATAATAACAATAGATTCTATTCTTAGTACCCGGGTTATTACCAACAAAAGCGAATTTATGAGTGCACTCTCAAAGTTTCAAATATCCTTAATGGAGCAAGAGTGAGTCGTTTTACATCTTCCCCCACAAACTGCATTATAATGTCTGTACCAAAAATAACCACACATAAATATAAAACAATGTGAAACCACTTAAAGCGAATAAAATACACGTCGACTTCAACTCAGTAAAATGAATTTATTAATAACGGAGACAATGAACGTCTGAAACAAACGTTTCACTTTTTGTATTTTTAATTGTCCTCCGGACGACAGCGAAGACGCATTAGAAGAACGAAAATAAACCGGGGATCATATTGGACAGGCCCGACCGGGCCGGAGCCGGCGGCGCTCCGGCTCCGCTTCGGCTGCGCACCGGCCGCGCCTGCGCTGCCGCCGCGCGCTGCGCACGTGCGACGCACCTTACTCACTGTCCGATATTTTCGTGTTAACGTGTAGTAAAGCTGTCAGTAATTAAAAATACTTCTTGAACCTCTGCCGCAGATATAATTATTGAATTGTAATTTCGCGATGTCTCTCGTATAGTATGGGACGCCGTTCTTAGATGATATCTTCTACGTAATTAAAAATCTTGTCGTGACATTCAGAGCCGGGCTCGCCCCCGCACTCTTCGACTCCTTCAATATTGTTGGCGATTGAATCGCAATTAAATGTAACGAATCAAACTACACTTTATTAAAAGGGCTGATAGCTCAAAATGGAGAGTATATCGCGAGGCAGAATCGAACGTGCTCCCGTCGAAATGCCAACCATTTTATTTATTCGCCTTAATTATGTATCTTGTCTTAATTTACGATTGGATCATACGATAATCTGAAACGTAATTTATAACAGATGCCTAGGTATTCGAGTCGTGTCCATAACGAGATTTAGGATTACGTAGATGACGTCGCGTTCAGTGCTCGGTGTCGCGATTAAAATATATTATCGACATTCATTGGCATTTTGCAATTAAGTGCGCGCGCGGATAGCGGCGAAGAACGAGCAGCGAACGCTCGATGCGCGCGCTTCGATAGCGTCATCGCGTTTAATTTCGTTATGTGTCGATGGCATGACGGCCGGCCGACATCTCGATACGGCGACTGTCCACAGATATCCCTTAATGAAAGTAATGGAGGTTTATTAACGATCGTCGACTACTCTTCTCGCAATACATACTTATAGTAATAGATACGAAACGAAGGCGAAACGTGCGAGCGAGAACAAAGAAAGCCACATTTGCTAATTGCGGTTTTGCTCGTGTCGTGCGCACGGAGGCTGGATCGTGAGCTCCGGAGATATGACGATAACACATTCATAAATAATTAGAGCGAAATTTTCTCATTTGTAAGACGACAGTCATGATATTTGGTAGCAGACTCCCTGTTCTCGGAACACTCAGATCTCGATAACAGTTGCGGCGACACGCTTGCGAGCCGCTCATTTTACTACAACGATGACTGCATTGACAAGCTCGACAATGGTGTATGTTAGAACACGAAGATACGATGTTGATAAGAATGCTTGAAGATATTGTTGGAAAACATGGGAAATAAACAAAAAACTATAATGAACTGTTCGTTTTCTTATAAACAAGAGTCAGCCAAGTCAACTGCTAGGTCAGCTATTGAACCAGAGAACAATATAAAAAGCAAATGTGAGGTGAAACGCTGTGGGCTCAGTCACGGTAGTCGGAGCCTCGCCATGACAAGGTTCAAATTTCCACTTCCGCTCGATCCATGAACAATCGATATTGTTATCGCCGACTCTTCATTATAAAGCAAACAAAAATAATTATACGAAACGTTGGAACAACAAAAAATATTCGGGTACCTACGCATTCACGTTTTAATAACGACATCGATAACAAATTAAGCATGTTTCATTTCCCTAAACCGAATGTTATCGAAGGCATCGTAAATCATCCGGAAGATAAAAGGCTTTAATTGAAAGAAAAAAGTCTGCAATACAGTGCTTGGATTCTGCTCAGTCACTCCGCGCAGATTAGAATTCCGGGCGTAGCCAATTATTGCAGTATGAAATTTATTGGTTTCGGGTATCAGTTGAATGACGTTTTTCAAATCACTCGTATACAATCACTTATATAGATTATGAGGTAACATCCAGCGAGCGATCGAGCCAACTTATATAGATTATGAGGTAACATCCAGCGAGCGATCGAGCCAACTTATATAGATTATGAGGTAACATCCAGCGAGCGATCGAGCCAACTTATATAGATTATGAGGTAACATCCAGCGAGCGATCGAGCCAACTTATATAGATTATGAGGTAACATCCAGCGAGCGATCGAGCCAACTGTTGAAAAAGATTCTCGAGTCTTTGTATCAGCGGTTATCTATCACACTTTTTCTATTATTTAGGTAGTCAAAAGTAAATTTTTCGTAACTTCCTTGATCGATTGAAGTGATGTTTTTGCTGCAAAAACTATCGATGACATAAAAACAAACAGTCTCTCTAGCGCATAAATTAAAATTTCCGCTTGCCGATAGTAATGGCCAATCAAGCATAAATATTGTTGGGGGATTCGGCTGGTGGATGTTGTATTATTGCTAGCATTGTTACGAATATTATGGGGCTTATTTATGGGATGGAATTTTGTTTTTGATTATTGTAAACTATTTTTCTTTTCTGCCAGTAACAAACGTGAATCTTTTAAAGTAGTTTTCATTAGAAGTGTACTACTCCTATTAAACCACCTCGCTAAGTCGATCCGGTAAATAACTCTCAATTAGTTTTACTGCACATCATATTCATTTGAGAGTGCACTTCCCTTGATTAGTGGAATGCTCTTTAAAGGCCGAGGTGCCATTAAAATAAATAAACAACTATCCGAAACAATTCCAAGTGTTAAGTGTGTGGTGGCTATCAAAAATTACCAGATAAGCGTCGACAATGCTCGGCTGGTGACTTATGAAGTGATTAAAAACTTGTGTACAGTCAGCAACACTAGTGGCTCACGGAATATTTTGTGTCGGCTAAATGACAGTTCATATTTTTTACCTCTTTGATGGTAAAATGAAGCTATAAAATATCGTTCATTGTTGCCCGTTTTTATGCCAACGCAAATATTTTGTCACACTTTAAATAATACTTAGGCCAAGAAATCTAGGAATCGTAAGATTCTTATTCGATTTTTTTTTTCTTACTTTTTGTAGTTTTATCGATGCATTTTTATTAATTAATTTCGTTTTGTTTTAACAGATAAATAGAGAAACAAAATCTCTTATTTGTATTAAGATTGGCGTTTCAAAACGACATGAACTAAATTATTTCCATCACCCATTTTCTACAAAAATCTAGAATTTAAACGGTAACTTTTTTTTCTGAAACTTTCACTTACAAACGTTACGCGCTATCATCAGCAAAAAATAAAACAAAATATTTTTTTGATAAATGATTTATTTTTTGTAAGTAGGTTTGTATAAACAGTTTTACAAGTCAATCATATTTTTTTAAACTAGACGAGGTCGGCGTTTTCTATCTCACTATTCTGAGAAGAAAGGCCGAAACAAACTCAGAGGTCACAGTCTCTTTTAAAGTCCAGACAAAATCATGATCAGATCATATGAAGACCATGTAGATTGTTGTCTGAAATGTTCTTTTGAGGAAAGAACCACACAGATTGAGCGTACCTATCCAGTCAGTGCACGCATTTATCAAAAATCGTGCAGCTCAACTCAGAACTTGAGGAGCTCAACGATTCGACGAACAATACCAAAGAAAGGACATTTAGGTGGGCTGCGTAAATTACTCAAATTGCCAGATCATGATTAAAACGTTCTTGAATGTGGCTAAGAAGTTTATTATAAAAACATAAGTATACACTGGCATCTAAACGAGCCACCTATTTCCTTGAGCTTTGTTGTAGGAACAACTTTGTGTTTGTTCCTAGTATTTGTGTTATGGATTTGTTAAGCAGATTAATATATTTTATATGCACATAAAAAATATTAATCTGCTTAACAAAGAAAAATTATCATAAATGTACTGAGAAGGCACAGTCATTATATTAACCTCTTTAAATTTGTCTCTGAGGGGAGTAGAATTGCCGTTTTTTGTAAAATAAAAATTGTCTGAATATCGGTAGCATTTAATTTTGTTAAATTTTTTGCTGATGATGCAGAATTATCAGGTTAACCAGTGAACAATTTGTTGAAATATTGTACACGGAGACCTGACAAGCTGGATTTATCAATTATATTTTATTACTTTCAAACTCGTTCAGGCGTGCATTAACTGAGCGACGGCCATAACGGCTGATATTTACCGGTAAAACGCACATAAAAATCGCTATACTTAACTGATTATGAGAGAAATATGGAACGGAGTTTGCATTTTTATAAAGTATCTACTAGCCGTTGCTCGTGACTTTGTTCGTGGTGTTTTTTTCTTCTAAATCTTTCAGGTGTGCGTACGACAACTCAACAAAATTTCATCGCAATCGGATGAATGATGTATGAATGCATACGGGACAAAGAAACAAACATTCATTTTACAATACAGGAAAAAATTACCAATGCGCAAACTGTAACCGAAATTCAACATACGATTCTAGGAACTTAATTAGTTGTTCCATACATTTCGACCGCGTAGGTATTGCATTTTTTTTTCTGGTTTTTTGGACGGCACGGTTGGCACAGTGGTTATGCGATTGACTGCTACGCTGCGTGTCGCGGGTTCGATTCCTGCACGGAAGAAATATTTGTATGACCTACAAGTAGTTGTTCCGGGTCTGGCTGTTTGTGTATGTGAGTTTAAATGTTTGTAAACGCACCCACTTAATAGGAGAAATTCCTAGTGTGGGACAAAGTTTAAAAAAACAAAAAATATGAAACAGCAGTTTTTTTTTTGTTTTTGATAACCGACGAAAAATGTCTACGCTAGAATCATATGCTGAAATCATGGTTACAATATGCATACTGGTTAAAAAAAAATGGAATATAGATTGTTGTTTAATTATTTGTCTGTTTATTCCAAGTGACGCGGGGCTTAAGGAATCTTTACAATGGACTCACCATTGTAAAGATTCCTTAAGCCCCGCGTCCACGGTATCTGGCGGCTAACTTTACGCGCGCCCTATTACGCCCAGCGATAGCACAATCAGGTAACAGCCACCATGACATCTTTATGATGTTTCAAAAACCATTACTAACGACACCTTTTTAGTTACTTGCGATAGGAGCCCACCAATGGCTTGAAAACAAAACGATTTGGTGTCAACGGCACCTGTTCGACCGGAGTTATGACCGGCCAGAGTAATGCCAGCTATGTAATCCATACTAATATTAAACTAATACTAATTTAAAATCTATACTAATATTATTATAAATTAGCTTCTTCCCGCGACTTCGTCCGCATGAAATTTCACCCTCCCCTCATTCACTTTCTTAGGGGTGGAATTTCGAAAAACCCTATCTTAATGGATACCTACTCTTTACAAATAACACACCCTCCAAATTTCATGTCTCTAGGACCCGCGGTTTAGGCTGTGCGTTGATATATCAGTCAGTCAGGACTTTGAATTATATTATAAGGATACTTTTCCGGGATAAAAAGTAAACAGTGTGGTGCCCAGGACATTAAAGAATAATTATACAAAGTTTCATCGTAATAGAACCGGTAGTTTTTGCGTGATGGCTGAACAAACAGACAGACAGACAAAATTTTTTTTAATCACATTTTTTTATTCGGTGTCGGTCTAGTAACACCATGCCATTTATTTTTTTGATATTTTCAATGTACCGAATTTTCACTTCTACAGATTTATTATAAGTATAGATAATAAAATAACTATCTCTCTGTTTGATTGTTACCTTTTCAAGCCTTAACAACTGAACAAATTTGGATGAAGTTTGCACACGTTGGCACATACTCGTGGGTAGACCATGACCTTCTTTAGGGTAAGGAATACTTTTTAATCCCAGTAGTCACGGTCCCGTGGGATAATTTCTGACCACCACGCGGACGAAGCCGCAGTCAAGAGCTAGTAGTACAATTAATAGAATAACTTAGCATAATCAGCGCATAATGTGCCCACTGCTGGGACACAGGCCTCCTCTCTGTGAGAGGGAATGGGCCCAGTACGGATTGGTAAATGTCACATGTCTTCGAATTTTTGGTTCTAGGACAAAATAATGCCAGTTTCCTTCACCGTTTTTTGAGTAAAAATAAGATTATCTTTTTCTCTCGTATCTGCACAAACAATGTGAGAACAGCTCGTGCTGTACTAAAAATATTAACCAATCAGCAAGGTAGTACTTGGCTAAGTGCCCAGGTCGGGCCAGTTAGACCCAAGGCCCTGTTTCCAACCCTTTTCTTGTCTGCTTTACGGTAGGGACTATACCTACTATGCACAGATATAACTTATTTTTAACCGACTTCAAAAAGGAGGAGGTTCTGAAAGCAACTGTATTTTTTTTATATGTATTTTATACGATATCTCCGGCAATTGTCAATCGATTTTGAAAATTCTTTAACTCTATCGGTATGCCTCAGGGGTACTCCCATATAAATTATATCGACTTTGCTTGAGTAGTTTTTGTTTGAGTTAGCATTACAAATTTGTGTGGGATAGGTACAACTAAAACGTGAAAAATAAAAACTTTTTGAAGTCGGTAATTTTTTTTTTGTATTGTTTTGTTTAGGTAAATCACAAACTTTTTTCTTGCACGTAAGTGTTATGATGTTGTTTTGTTATGTGTTATGTATAATATTACGTAAATTACACTTTAACAGAATACATTATGCAACCATATTTAGTGAATAGGATAAACTAGCCACATAGTAACGTACCTTTTACAGAGACTTATAACTACCTAATTAATTCTTCTATTAATTAAAAATCCATCGTTACATTTGTTTAAATAATTCATATTTTTTATCTGTTATTAGCATCTGAGCTACATCTCTTCTCTCGCAGCCGCATTCCGAGAAGAATATGCGAACGAATACATTTTTGTTTTATAGCCCACTTTATATTAATTTAATATTATTTATTGCCTTGATGTTGCGTCAATTTTGTGTTTTAGTACCTATTAAGCATCAGCATAAGTATTATTCCATTCTATTAAGTTGTGACATAAATTATTTTTAGTGCGACTTGCGTTGTTGATTGTATCTCGGTCCAGAGCGAATTCTGTGCTCGAGTGTATTTGAGGTGAGCAAACATAACTTGTAAAGGTGCTTGGTGGCGTTTATAGAGCAAAACTATTTAAAAATGAATGTTGGAAATGAAATCAATACGTTTGAACGTTTGGTTGGCGAGGAACGGCGCGTTATGAGAACATAAATCTCTGACCTTACGCCGAGTATCTGAGCCCCCCCCTCCATGTCCCCCTCCTCTTCCCTACTACCCCTACGATATAGTGGTGCACATCTGATGTTGTGAGAGATACCACTCAGCCCACTGAATTGAGTCTTATTCATTACGAGATAGTGTTGTGCAAGCCTTCCTGCGAGCGAGGGTAAGCATTCTACGATACAGTCTGTTTATTCACATCTACTAGATCAAACTAATTAGCTGCATCAGTTAACTGGAGTTATAATACGAAAATGGTGTTTCTACATGATACACTTGACATAAGACTAGGTACCTTTACGTAATTAAACAAACTTGTAGTATATACCATAATCAGCCTATAATGTTCCCACTGCTGGGACACAGGCCTCCTCTCGGTGAGAGGGAGTGGGCCGTAATCCACCACGCGGGCCCAGTGCGGATTGGCAGATGTCACATGTCTTCGAATTTTTGGTTCTAGGACATGCCGGTTTCCTCACGATGTTTTCCTTCACCGTTTTGAGAGCAGTGGTGATGAAATAATTTACACAAAGTAAAGCGCCTGTCTGGGTTCGAACCTACGACCTACAACTCGTAAGTCGCGGCCGTTACCACCTGGCCACCACTGTGTAGTAGTAGTACAAAAGATAATTAATAGATAGGTACAAACACTGTAAGAAACCTCGAGCATTACAGATTACCTATCCTTACAGTATCCTATAGAATCCTATTAAACAATCAATCTGGCGCCATATCTATCAAAATTCATATAAGAAAATTTTAAATTTTTGTTCAATAATTGGAAGTAGACCCAGCAGTGGGACAGTACAGATTAAAGAAAAAAAAACCGGTCAAGTGCGATTCGGACTCGCGCACCGAGGGTTCCGTACAAATTTGCAGGTATGTAAATAGTTTATCATGGGATTTTTTTTGTAGTATTACTACTCCGGTTTTCGGATTCTTTTCCTTTACTTGTGCTACATGACATTGCTTCTTGCCAAATTTTATGATTCCAGGTCAACGGGAAGTACCCTATAGGTTTTGATTCCCTTGCGAGTGTCAAAATATGTGGCATAAACGGAACATAAATGCCCGTATCTTTTGATTGCGTTGACTTAGAAGTTTGATTTTTTTACTACTTCAAGGAATTGCAGCTCTGAGTATTTCAACTTAATAAGTCCACGCGTTCCTGAGAAAAATGGTCTTGACAGACGGACAGACAGATGGACAACGAAGTGATCTTATAAGGGTTCCGTTTTTCCTTTTGAGGTACGGAACCCTAAAAATATATAAAATACTGATATACCTACTAGAGCTATGGGTATCATACACACATTAATATAAAACAAATGAGTGTCCACCCACAGTAGGTCAACACACATTTCGATCAAGGGATCGAACGGGTAACCCAAGTCACGCTCTACCCCAGCTATGTAGGTCATGTCATACAATGTAAACAGCTGATCCAACAATATGAAACATTCACAAACATTCCGAAGTTGATACTTATGTATATCTATATGAAATCAATTCATTGATAAAAGTGTCGCAACCAAAAGATACATTCATATACATTTAAGATATATACATATAAGATATATTCGGTTCCCATGAAGATGACATGTTTGTTTAATAGGTTTAAACGGCACATGTGGACATATTTTTCTAATTTGAATAACGTTAACTTTCACCTCACTCACTTCGTAACGTCGCATTTCAGTGAAAACTATTTTTCCGTATCTTATCTTTTCAAATAAATCACACACGGCCAAACCTGTTGTGTTATAACTATTAAACTTGTTAAGCTATTTGACGTGTTATTGATTATCTAATAAGCTAAAATGATGGTGTTTTCGGACGTGAGCACACTAGGAAACGCTAGTAGGTTCGTCCGACAGATATGAGCAGGCGGGCAGGTTATATTTTATCAGAAGTAACGGCATCTAACGTACGGCCAATTTCATAATGCCTCGACCGCCCCCGCACTCCCGCGCCGCCCCCCCGCCGGCACCCGCTGCGAATGTGCCTCACTTATCAATTTGATATCTCGAATACCTCGATGTGGAAACATAATGCGCCACAGATGAATCGATAGCGGGATATATGGAAACCAATATCAGATAACTTATTAACACCACATTTAACACTGTGACATTATTTTTCATGAACTGCAAACTTAGCATCCCTAGAGACGTCAATTTATTAGCGTTAACTACTTAGCTATATACAACCTGATTTAATCAAATCACAAATTTTTAATTAGCGGTCATTGATGCATGTTAAAAACCGATCAACTCAATTTCACAGTTAATAGTGAGCACCTAATTAAAACCCCAGTCTATAAACCGTTGCGCACAAATAATAAACACATAGCTAATCCCCCGTAGATTATAATAACACACAACGGTAAAACAGACGACTCACTCTGTCAAATAAGTCATCAGTGCGTCAGTTAACTCAATTACACCGAGATCAACACACGGCTACCGTGCATGATTAACAAGCTCACTTCACAAACAACTTCAAACTCAATATCTATACTAATAACCCCTAAAATTGTTTAACTAACCAAACTCCCGGTAATCCTGCTTCATAAATCATTTAATAACACAAATGCACAGCCACACACTGAGCTATTCCTTCCGTTGTTGGAGTTATGATATCGAAATGCAAACAAAAAGCTACTCTAAACCTAACGAACGACGTCACGATTCAGAGTAACAAACTATCAGTTTAAGCTTTTTGAAAAGTGTCAGTGAAATTATCCGCTACTAGAAAAGCAATATGTGTGATTTGTATGTTAGTAACAAATCGAGCTTTATGTGGTCGTCAGAGAATTTATTTTGCGTGTAACGTTAGAGTTGCCCTATATTGTGATGGTTTATCCGTCGTCCGGAGCGGATGCCACGAACTGCTGTCAACCCTTGACATTTGGGATAAGTTTGACGGATCATGCACGAAAATGATTTAGGACATGTGTTTAATATTGTCAAACAAATATGTTAACTAATCGTTCCATCTCCTATTACTAAAAATATGACCAATTTATTAATAGTGATAAGAACTTATGAGTATGGACAGCATTTAAATTAATATTTGTCTAAAAATTTGAATATGTCATAAAATATCATATTTCATACACATTATACATAATATGAAAATTAATATTAATAACAAAAACTCACATCGTCCGCCATCGAAACGTAACACGAGATGATTTTGTAACATTATCTCGCCCCGAACTAATAGAGCTTGTAAAAGCAATACCGTTGACAAAATCGTTGACCTTTCAATCAACGCTAAGCAAATATTAACATTTCAAAATATCATCTGTATACAAGAACCGGAAAGTGGTCGTTAAAATGTGGACAGAGGCGGCCATAAAAATAAAATATTAATAATTAGCGGCTTGAGGTTAATAGTCCATTAGTAACGTGTTCGTGGTCGTCACTCAGTAGAGACATCGGGGACCGTACACTGAGGTGTTAAAGCCATCATCTTTTCAATGCAAGAAAGAGATGGAGTTATACAGGTTGAATATTACCATACCTTTTTCGCAACGGACAATCGGACAATCATAGCTTTAACTCTTCATCATGCAGCCCCAGTCGTCTTTATGTCCACAGATACCTTGCAGTTATGACTTACTGACAAATAGGTTTAATTAATAAATTATCGCCTATAAGGCTATTAACGATTCAACGGGAGAACTATAGAGTTCCTCTAACACAGGATATGGAAGAGAATGAGGTATTGGTATGAATAGCATACATTAAATCTTAAAATGATGTGAGTGTCGACCCTAAACACTACCGCGTTTCTAAAACATCCATCAAACATTCCAACTTTTATTATAATAAATAATATATTGATAAATTATATGCATTAAGCAACCATCTTAAAACCGCTTCATCACAGTATAAAACAGTTTAGACACCTGATTACATAATCCTATTGTACCTGTCCAGCAAACTAAAACTCAAGTTTCATAATTATGTTTATGAAATACTTTCATATCCATGAAGATTGAGCATAAATGACGGATCGAAAAATTACGAAACGCTCCACTGGCCACTGTTTAAAAACTATAACAAAAAGATTTTCGTAATCAACGAGGTGATCTACTTCCTCGCAATATTAAATCGTACAAAAACAAGATAATAATTAAACCATCGGTGCTTTCATTGGAGTATCGAACAGGTGCGCCTGCGCCAGCCGCCGTGCTCCGAGCTCCAACAAGACGACAACCACGCTCAGCGATAAGGAAAAACTATACCGTCACGTTGAATGTAAAAACAAATTATCAAAGAAGAAATAAAAATCTATCGAGGAAGCGGTCACAGTTGAGTGTATCCACAGATTATCCACAGCTCTATGAGTTGACTTCTTTCTTTATAATATCTTAGTAGAACGACGGAAACTAGCAGTCCTTGATTGTTTGATCAGTTTTCCAATAATTATTCCCTATAAAAACACCGGAAATGGAACGCTTAATCGATTCCGGACCGCGCCTCGTAGTGACGTGGCGTTTGATTACTGAAATTATATGGCGAGACGAATCGCTCCAACTTTGTTTTGTGTATTGTTGAACATGGCCTTCGACACAGGCGAAAAATAAAAACTAATACAACTATTGTTTTAGTCTTGTCATTATTATCGCTGGCTATGAGGAAGTTAATTGACGCTTTCAAGGTGAGCGGTAGAAACCTACATCTTTTTTGATGGTTACAGCCAACGTGTTAGACTAACTATAGGTTGCTTTGCCTTCTACCAATTCGCTCTGTCAGCTACCCTTGGTTCACGCTTATTAAAATCCAATATGATTTTAGCGTGGACCGATGGACTTCAGTATGTCGGCTCTCAAAGTAAAAGCTTCATACTTTGTACACAAATAGTATTAGACACGCCACGTATAGAGTGTACCCCGTGTTCACATTAAAGATTGATGTCAGACGAAAAGATGGGGCCACTCTGCAAAATTTATCTCACATCTCCACTCCACCAATGACAAGAAAACTGTTACGGTTTGCAACGGTCTGAGTGTAACATTAAAAATTCAAGTCGTCTTACCCACTTGTGTGAGGGATTGCCGCATATTCGCCTTTGGACAGCATTTATATTTCCTTTGGCTACGGTTATACTCAGCATTCCGTCAAAAGGGAATTTCGTATTCGAGATTTATTTTTGTAGTGGTGTGCCGTATCGGTATCATTTATTTATGAGAAGGTTTATTATATGTGTTATATGTGGGACAACTAGGAATTTAGTTTGTTCATAGAGCAACACAATGTGTTTGATGTTGCTCCTCTTGTCGAGTGTGCATTCAGGTGTGACATGCTGGTGTCACGTCATTTCTGATATTGCTTCTTTTTCACATTCGTTGCCAACACTATGTGTCACTATCAGTCACAATGATTACCTACATCTATAGATGAGTAAGTCACTGTACACGTAAATTGTCTTCTTACGAATCTTGTTTTAGCAGACACTGCCGCGGACATTAAAATTCTACATTTGATTCTTAACCATTCGGTGAGGAGGCGAAAGTAATTGAATTTTTCTGTTAGAAAAATCTCAGATACAGCAGGGATTGGAATTGCGGACGCTAAAGGGCAATTGGCTCGCCCTCTATCACTTGGGACCTGATACCCTCATCGTCGACAGTGCGTGTTAAACAACTCTGCTTAACCCTATGGAATTCACAGACATTGGATTATATTTGAATATAATTTTAGTTAAAACATTACTTATACAACTAAATAACGAAACCCCCTAACGTTACTTCATTGGTTAAAATAAACGATGTGACATTGTGACCTTTTTATTACGAATATAATGGCGGCGACGAACCCGATATTTCCGTTTGATATTGTGCTTGTTTATTATTCGTTAAGTACAATCGATTACAACGTGCTTATGAAGTCATTTGATACGACACCGTGCCGAATAATAAATGTGAGAACGTCATACGCGAGTGATTGTACTTGCTTATAAATTCTCATAAGACAAAAAAATATTCTCTTAACGCTACGATAATATACGGGAACAGGTTGACAAATTCCATTTCTTAAATAACAAACGTTCCAATAAGATGTTACGAGTCACCCAAAAAATGGTGGGCACAAACAATTTATCATAATGTGAACTTGTAACAACATTGTGACAGTTTTTGTCGGGAGTGTACAATGAGTGTACAAGGTGTCGCTGCTACCACAATGTCCGGTGGCACTGCGCAGCGTCACGAACCACTGCACACCACCTCACAATACACGATTGGATTCAGGTGCTTTATCATATTTTAGAATAAAGAAATCAACTGACAGAACAGATTACTCATAGCTGCGGCTTCTTGGTGGATCCGATTGTGAAGATGAAAGTCGAATGATGAAACGGCCTCATTTATGTTATGAATAGAAAGGAATTAGAGCATTATATTATGCAAACAGCACCTATACAATTCTATGTATAAGTAAGTAGATGTACATTTAATTAGATATGAAACACTTTACATTTCAGGTACAGTCAGTTATAAAAGTGTAAACACGGAGAGGTAAAGTTGTAAGCTATTAGTCGAACGGACCAAATTTGGAAATATATAACTATTTAGAGCGAGATAAATAACTATTTAGTGACGGATCTACGTAGTACGGGAGGTGTGCGCACGCGCTGGTACTGACAGATCGGAGAGCGAGTGGCCGCACATGCGCCGGGTGACGGCTTCCGTTTCATAAAGTTTAATGGCGCGGTTGACCCAGCTTTGTTTGTTTTACACGACTCCACAACTGCACCATTCATAGCCGTTCTGGTAAACTATTAATTGCTTGCGAAGCGTCAACATATGAAGCTAAACAAAACCCTTACACGTCATAAATATGCGTCAGCTGCATTACAATTTACAGAAGATATGGACATAGAAAGGTTCGCAGTCTTTGCTACCTACGCAGTCGCTACGCGCTAACTAAACGTTTGGCCTTTTACCAAAATAACCGCTGCATATTATTAATATAGGTACGAATAAATCGGAATGTCATTAGTCGCTCTTGTTTTTATATTTAGAATACATTATGTACACCTAGCAACTAATTCATTGACATTTGCTAATAACACCGGTAGATTTTAAATACGCAACATTTAAATATATATTTTTAGCATTAATTAAAAATAAAAATAATATCTATGACGTAATGAAGTCATGTTATAGCTATGTTTCCTTAATTAACAGAAAATCCTAACACACTGGCGTTCACAAATATCAGGGTGACTTAATCAGAGGATCACATCTCTTAATATACGGGCCGCCGACGAGTGAGATCTGACACGAAATTCCCTAAAAATAATATTTAAAATGGTAATGGGCCCTCGGCTTCATAAATTGGTACGCCATATGTCCCGTGCGTTGCACCTACAGTGTACATAAATATGTCAAGTATTGAGAAGCTGCTGTATTTTAACGCGATTGGGGTTCTTGATATTTGATGAGCCATGCTGCTATTAATTAATGGAGGTGCTCGCGGCTAAGTACCTAATAACAGCCACACGGGACGATCGTTCAGGTTAAGCTAGGCTTACCACGGTTGGTCCGTAGATGGGTGACCATATTTACATACCGTGCCCCGGAAAGCACGTTAAGCCGTTGGTCCTGGCTGTCATTCATGGATCTTTGACAGTTGTTACTGGCCGTCATAAGTCCGAAATTCTGTCAACCAAGGATCGTATTACCCAGTAACTGGGTTGTGGAGGTCAGACAGGTAGTCACTCGATGTAAAATACTGGTATTCAGCTCCATCCGGTAAGACTAGGTAGATTGATTGATGCTCTTCATGAACATTCATCATCATCATCATGATACGATGTGTAGGATGATGCCAGCTATAACTTACTACCATATTAAATGATGTGTTTTTTCTTAGGTATATAAAGTCCGCGCACAGCTGTTCTTAGAATGAATACCAACATGTGTTCATCTGATTCTTATTATTATAATGAGTCATTGGGTATCTTTCTTGTGAAAATCTAATTGGTAAATAACTAATAATGTAAACCAACTGTATGTGTAAGCTTTACTTAAACCTTTTCCTTTACAAAATATTTTAAAATCAATGCCTTAAAAAGTATCAAGATCACACGTCAGTGGTACAAGTCAGTGCACTGAGGTGCAGACACAGTGGCACGAGTCAAATAGAATTTTTGACACCAAAAATTTTGCGTTTCCGGGGCTTTGTTAGTGGAGAGACAAAAATAGTGCGCACTAAATAATAGACATTTGGCCCCTGCCTGCAGCCATAACTGCACGTGAAATATTTGTATAGATATTGGTACGTTTGTGTGTGTAAACGAGCGCTTGGTGTATATTTTTTGGCAAATAAGTTATCATCCTGTCTTGCCTGGACTGGAAGAAGACTGGCCCAAGTAGAAGTATTCATGGACATATGGCATTATTCTCTTAGGGCATACAAGCCAAGATGATGCCTAGCAATGTGATGATGCAACAGAAACAGCAAGTTATCATCTCAGTAAGTCCAAGGCTGGTCATTTAGCAACTACCGCAAAAACCGGCTTTTCACCTTCTGCTTATACTCTAGATCATTGGCCGGCTTGCATTTTTTTTTTCAATTAACCTATTTTGTTCCTCTTCTGGGCAAAGGTCTCCCCCATATTTTTCCATTTTTCTTTGTGTTGTGTCTTCTCCGTCCAATCGATTAGGAACGACTCCAAATCGTCATGCCAGCGTTTCTTAGGCCTGCCTCAGTGACGGAGCTACATACCTATGTTTTTTTTTTTTATATATCAAGATTGTTCAAGTACCTATACAGGGTTATTGATAAAACATTAACAACCTTTTAAAAGGTCATTGTACTCTACTCATCAATGATGGGTACATACAATGACCTCTTAAGAGGTGGTTAATGTTTTACCAATAACCCTGTATATGAGCAGAATTGTCAAGCATTGGCCCACCTAAATAAAAATAAGCACTATTTAAACTAACATTTCTCTGCTCGAATAATATACCGTCAACATTTATATCTCCTAATTTAGTTACTCATATCTATATATATATGTGATTCTCATATCTACCACCTGCAAAGTTCAGCAAAGCAAAGGTCGGCCGCGATGAATCTGCGCACGCGCGCCTTCTTGTACTCGACACCAGATGTCGCACTAAAGCCGTGCGATCTGTTACAGCATCAACCTTCACACATTATAGATAAATAATATTGTTATTACTTAGTCACACCCTCTCCTATTACAACAATTTATAATCCTAAGAATATTTTGACTATCGAGCCCACATGCGCGAACTTTAAAAATAGACGACACTCAAGCAGTAGGTACCTAAGCTTATAAAAATAAAATATTGGTGAAATATTGCGCCCAAAAATAGAACCGTACAGGTGATACATATATTTAAACAGAAACTAGTCTCTGATATCTATCGATTTTATTTTATTATTAGGTACACATGCCTACGCAAACAGCGCATAGTTTACAAGAACAGCAAATATAGATCCAATTAAACCACCGCTGTTTACTTTACTCGCATCGAACAACTTTTATGAAAAACGTGGCAGCGCGACAGGAAAACAATAAATTTTGAAGCTTCTATAATACACTCGTGGGGGACCTTAGCCAGTTTTGGTCAACAATAAGTAATCTTAAAATCCGTCTGAGGACTCTTGTAGGAAAGACCCCAAACTATGACCAAAGAAAACAATAAATCGTAATGACGGCGCGCCCCCAGGGCACCCTCGGATGCTCGCTATTTTGGACTATAAATAAATGTGTAGATGGATTGATAAATATAAATATTAGGGGCGAAACGAAGAAAAACAATGTTTATGAAACTGGTGTCGTTCGCTTCATAACTATGAGTTACGACTTCCGACGGCTGCTGGCATATGGGTCCGCAATTTTTTGTATCGCAACTTATCTTAATCTAAAAATAGATAATTATTTATTAGGACTACCTGATCTTTGATTTAATAAGACATTAATTTAGTCTAATCGCACGATCCATTTTACTTGACGACAGGAGCAGAAGTATAAACTTTTTTCGAACTGGGCGCCAGTTCCACCATCACACACCATTCCACATTTTATAAGATGTTCAGTAAGTATTTGTATCAGAATACAGGTGGTTTTCGCTTATTAACTCAATTGGATCCTAAAGTCGCACAACACCTAAAGAGCCATAGAATCCTATTCTTATCCCCCAGAAACTATTTTCCTAAACCTATACAAATAGACACTGAAATGAAACGTTAGGTGTCAAACAAATTCCGTGGCATAGCAAATAAATTCTGTTGCCATAATAAGATTAACAGAGTTGAGCATGCGTGTACCGCTCAGTTGACGGGACGTTAGTCACGGCGGCTATACTTAGCCGATTGCATTGTCTTCTGAAATATCTATTAACGATTATTGACAAGGCATCGGCACGCGAATTCTCCCTGTGGTAGGTGCGACGAACTGCTATAAATATATTTTATGTGCGATGCAGCGACGCCCGATGCAGGTATGTGACGGATAGTTGCACGACACCAGCGATCTGCACGACCAGCTTATTTGTGTAACTTAATCGATGCTACAGCGTTTACTGGCGGTTGGAGATGAACGAGAGAAATGAGATGAGCAACACATTGTTGTGATCGTGGTAGTAGGTTTACCTACATATCCTGACATAAGTCCGTATAATTCACATGATGTGTAATTACTATAAACAGATAGGTACCCAGAATGGACGACATCAATAAATTTAAATCATGTCAAACATTTCCGTAGACTAAAACCAAAACATATAGATACCTACTTACATATTAACATAACCTGAACAATCTATAATTATATTCCGTTGACAAATTAATGAAATTCGCGTCAAAATTGCAAATTGCGAATTCAAATTGATACAATTCGACAATTGATTACAATATGCACACAAAGCAGTATCGTCCACAAACACAGGCGAGCAGTCAGTGAGCCGACATCGATTCATATCCAACGAGAGCTTTTCATTTTGTATGTTAAATTAAATTTCCATGAAACAAGATTGAATTTTTCGTAATCAACGCGAGCGAAGCTTGCTCCAAACGAATTTGTGTGTTTATGGATACCTACATAGATTTGTTTATAGTGTTAAACACGTTTATTGACGCCCAAGAGTTATATGTCGTATGTGCTGGTTTGTTTGGTGTCCGGTCGAAAATCACATTTAATATAGGTAAAAACATGAAAAGTATTAATAAACGTCAAACCGCGAGTGTGGATTAGGCGCGCGGCGTCGACCGCAGTGCCGGCAGCGCGGCGGTGAGCTAGCATCGGCTTAGCTAATTTACAATTTAATTATCAGTCGGGATGATGCATCGTTAGCGCGCGCCAAACCGAGTTTATGCGACTAATCAATTGTTTGACGCGACCACTGCAATCACGCGCCGCCCGCCCGCCCTCCGCCGCCCGCCCGCCCCACGCCGCTAGTTACGCGCCGGCCCGCTAGGCTCACAATGTAAAACATGAATATCGCACATAGCCCTTCACTTCTCGCAACCATCATGCATAAGTCACGCGTTCGTGCCGCTTAACATTAATCGAATGTTTCGATAATTATTTTATTGCGTTAGCTATAATGAATCTCCGTCGACACCTCATAAAATAAGTATCGATAGACGCTTCAGCAATCCAATCGAGAGAACAATGCGGCGGCGTGTCGCGCCCGCGTTGATTAAATATAGCTCAGAATCCATCAAGCGAACGGCGCGATCGAACCGTTGCTATGGATTTATGCGCTAAATATTCGACAGGTGCCAAGTGTGTCGATCGTAGAGTTCGATCGCCGATGACTAACTACGCCCTAAATTTTATTTCAAATGTCAAATAATTTGAGCACCTGCCCTGCGCCCAGGCCGGCCTAGCGCTCCCGCCGACACACCACTTATAACCGCGCATCAATCACCGCGCATCAATCACCGCGCACCTCTGTCTCATCGAGAACATGAAGGTATCTCATACTTGTGAAAACTATCAACTTTATGCAGTACTACTTAACATGTACGCGCGGTCAGTAAATAATGATTTCGCTACTGTTATCCGATAACGGTAAACAATTGCAAATATACGTCATTAGAAAGTCACGCGGAGTTTTCATTAATTTATTAAGGACGGTTAAAATTAACCGCTCACGAATGAAAATCGTGCGACACAATCGTAATGTGAACGTTCACAATTCGCTAATCCCGCGTCGCTACCGTTACATAAGACAGCTGAGTTGAATATAAATGTAAAACACAATAAATTTCATGCCCCGTAGGAAATGAATATTCATCACGAAATCGCCATGCATATTCTCTTTTGCTACAGAATTTCATGTTCCGTAGAGTCGCGGGCGGAACAATAACAAAGTAAACCTTACCGGCTCGACCATCAGTTAGTATTCGCATGCAGGCAGGCGCTCGGTACGGTCGGGGTCGGCGGTTCAGCGAACGAGCTCTCGTAAATTTCAACATATAGTAAAGTGATTTACGAATAATTGTTGTGTTGGCGTATAACTAGAGAAATCTTTCCGCTGTTTGCCGCTGCTTAATTTATATATGAGGCTTAGGTAATTCGCGAGCCGCGAGTAATTGGTGTGGAGAACAATAGCTTTTGTCATACCCTTATCTCGTGCGCCACGTTTGTCTCTTCAAAATGCCCTCGTAAGCACAATAACGTTCACATCAACCTTATCTAAATTGTCTACATATTTCTACTTCTTGGACTTATATGTATTGTTCCTGAAAGCTTCAAAATTAGTCGAAGTTAAGAAAAAAAACGATTTTACCTACCTTTTATTTCTGTTTAGTTTTACTTTCGTTTTTATGTGGAAAGGGGTGGGTTGTCAGGTGGGTAGGCGCATGATAACGACAGAAATGTAACGCAATTGGTTTGGGGGCGCAAGAGTCGAGTAGGTAATAAGCACGAGACATTAGCGTAACACTTAATCGAAACATGTGTTTATCGTAACATGCGAATCGGCCTAAGGCGAATTAGTTCTCGCACAATGCAATTTGAATGCACATTACACAACGGACGAGGTACGAACGCTTTTTATTGCGGCATCGTGAGATCTTATCTCGGAACTGCCACTTCCAGCAGGCAAATTTCAGATTCCCGGTGAGTCGTCGCCGGTTTTGCACTCTACTGCGTTTAGCCCAAAGCAACTTACCGCTTAACGTAACGCGCCACACACTGGTGTGGGTATGAACACGTACGCACGCACCCTACCCTACATGTTTAAAGAATTCAACATAAAATCAGCAATAAAATTGAAAACATTTTGTTACCTTTTAAATAAGTTTCGTGATGTCGACTGCTGTGCCGCGCGACTTTGATCCTTCAGCGCACACACAATGTGTACAATTTCGTATGGAGGCTTTAACTTTGAAATCATTTCTCGATCGATAAGAAGCGTTAATTTTACGAGCCAGTGATAATTTGCTAACTTCCGACAGAACATCGCCCTAGTTGAATCGTTCCGAGCACTTGCCGCATAAAATTACAAATTCGAAACCGAGTAACATAATTAAACAGACTCATCGAAAACATGCGTGCCTTCTTACTTAGTTACAGTATCTATTTCTTGACTTATTTAAAATGAGCACAATAAGGTGTTGGTCCACATGCCCACGTCGGTCGTATGACCGGAGCGGGTAACAAAAACAATTTGCAGCTGTTACATTACATTAATTAAATTAACGACATTTTTGTTGCGTTGAATTAAATTCCTTGTTCATCTGAAAATTATTGAGTATCAGCTGTTAATCTGCACAAGATGTAGCAGATGATTAAGGCTAATAGGATGATGGGTAAGTAGATACCTACTTATAACTGATCTCTTATCAGACCAATACAATTTGTACCCTATCAAAAGAAGTTCTAGTCCACTATTGTTCTTTATGAATTATGGAAGCTATTTTTATATTAATTACATTTAATTATGAGCGGTTGCGTATTCCTCGTAAAGAAGCGAGCCTGATGATTACGGTAAAATTAATTACATTGCATTAAACGACAGTCGGTCACATGAAAACATTCATTACGCCCGGCAATGGATCAACAGAGATACAACAACAACATGTATTATCTAATCGCATCTATTTAAGCCTACTTTGTATAATCATCCCTATTTTGTTTTGCATGCTAAAATTATTCGCTTTTAAAAGGACTTTCAACATGCAAACGGCTCTAAAATTTTAATGAGTAGTGAGCTCGTAGCATTGGAAACTTTGTAACTAAACATTATGACTAATTCAAAATTGATGTCAGTCGAATTCATCCTTCAGTTACTGTTTTTATTCACTTATTCATTCTTGTTTATTATTTTAAGTAGGTACTCTAAATACATGCAAATGCATGCATGACGCAACAGAAAAACAAAATTTTATTAAATAAAACAATACTCCATTAAACCGGATTATTTGTATGGAGCAATAAAAATAATATGCATAATTACTTCTTGGAAAGATTACAAGTACTCGGTTAATTAATAGCTTGCCAAACTGAGAGCGTGCTCCCGCGCCGGCCCGGGCTGGGCTCAGCGGGTCCAACAATGGATAATTATTTTCACTGCAATGCTTTTTATTAATTACACTCCTCAATGACGCCTTTGTATTGTAATTTGACAAATTCACAGGTTTCACATGAAAGTAGCCAGCTAGCTAGCCAACCACAGAATAGACAGACAAATTAATTCCAACAAGAAAGTTACATTATTTTTATGTTCCATAGGTGTGCACACCTACTTCGTTTATATGCCCCTAATGAATGACCACAGCGTGGCTTCGTAGTAAATAACAGAGTTAAGTACCTGCGCCCGTAGATAGTGTTTATCGAATCAAAATTTGTTACGTGCCATGTAATTTGTTCGTCATGGTGGATGCCCATAGGCACTGAGATTCATTAACGTATTCACTTGTAACTTAGCCACCTATATGCAGTCTAGTTAAAGCTTGCCAACTTTACTGAGAAACTATTCCAGCGCAATTAATATACTCATTACATGTTGGATGTTACGAGAAATCTAATTAGAATGAAAACTTCCTGTTGGGATAGGAATGGCGATAGCTTTGATGTGTCCAATATTGGAGTTGGTCATGATTGTGGTGTCTTGTGTACGATCTGGTTTGTAGATATTTAGCAAATGAAATCATGCACAGTCGGTGCGGAATTGTAGTATAGGTATCTGTATAATATTAAGGAAAATATCGCCTGAAAATATTGGCAGAATACATAAGGTCAGTAGATACATCGGGTGCCAAGCGTTCATCATAATGATTGACACATAGATGACTCTGCTTGACCCACAAACTAGTGCAAACGGAAAACGTTACAATAAAAATCCTACCCGACACTAATAAGACTCATTGTATAAATCATCGAACGTACAAGAAAATTTTAAAGTTCGCACAACCGTTTTACAAACAATCTGTGATTTATTGGTAGCGAAATTAGGACGCTCACACGCTGACTAATGTATTAGAAGCGAACAAGCACACAGCAATCCAATAAACACGCTTCTTAATTCCAGCGTGTGGCGTACCGGTGGCGGGGACACGCGGGGACACGGGGACACGGGTGGCGACCAGCCGCGGGGCTGATTGGCCCCAAGCCAACAAGGTGAATGCCACGAGCCACGCATCGGGTCGAGCAACCCACTTTACCCAACACACGGAAATATATCCTGCCCTCGATACCATAATGTCCGCTTATCTAGTCATACCGCGCCACTCGCATCTTAGCGCTGTTGTCCGCAGAAACACTTGCTACGGGAGGTTTTAGCGCTGTTCAAGTATTTTCACACAGCACGATAACGTTACGATATCGATACCGACGAAATATGGGAAAACATGGCGCGGTTTACACCAACTAGAGTAACTAGATGTCTCTACCTGAATATCGTGGAAATTATCTCAAACATTTGCTTGCCTTGACTATTCTATTTCGGTTTACCTACCATAAATTCAATTTCTGATTCAAATGCAGAAACAATCTTGCAATGGCTTATACAATTAGTATTTCGTTCTTGCTAGAAATATTGGAAGGTAGGTACTAATGGTTATTTCTATTTGGGAAACGCGACATTATTTGCTAAATGGTGCTCATCCTACTTACAGCGTTGTTACGTGTTTCGATCGTCCATTTGGCAATGACATTGACGAAATAAATAGCGTTTGATTTTATTTCGGCGGCGTTTATTTGTACAAACTTGCAATCGTCGTGTTCACAGTTTCACACGTCCGCTTTTACTGTTCGCAGATTCTTTGTAATGAATGATTATCACGTCATCTGTCTATATTCATGAATGTTACTTGTTTATATCCAGTCAGAGCTGAAAAAAGATTTCAGATCAGCAATAAAGTATGTAGGATTGGAAAAACATATTCATATGACTGTAATACATTTTTATTTCATGAAATACCTGCATACGTGTTTTAGAGCTTAAATTAGTTGGATTAAATAGCTTTGGATTTTTTGAAGTATATAAACGTTTTCTATGTCTAGTATACCTACCTAGACATAGAGACATAAAGGCACAGGGTATATACCAACCTGTTGAAAAAAGTACAATTAAAGGAATTCTCACTGTACATATTTTTCGTTGATGTTCCAGTGTTCCTTCCGTGGTCCACTTGGAAGTTTCTGAACCGTCTCCGGACACAAGTGGGAAGATGGAGTAAGTCCAACCTGGTAAAGTGGGGCTACCTTGACGGAACGGCAGTAGGGTGTGATTTTGGAGCTATGTCACAAACCATGCTCCACCTCATATCCTGGCCTCTGTATCCCAAAACATGCAGTCAAAGTGACCTCTGCGCTTCCACTGACAACGCCGCGGAAGTGGCAAAGTTTTGGAAAACAAGATTTAAAATACAGTCGGGCCAGCGACACGAAGAAGAAGAAATGATGTTCCAGTAAACCAGACAACGGGAAAATTTAATAATAGCCTTATTATAGTATGGTTTACTTATTAGTCCATTCCTGAAATGCCCTTCGAATATCAATGAAAAATATGTAATACTTAGTTACAATGCTTGCAAAAGCTAAGTCGTATTAGATAAGTTTGAAACATAGAAACTAATAGAAAGATTATTAGATAACTCGAACACTAAGTAAGATAGCTATCCAAGATTGCAATTTGGCACAATACATCAGCCAGTGCGTACCGCGGTTCATTTTGGAAGTTTGCCGGCAACTGTGCAATTCCTGAGTAACCGGATCAACGCGATCACACGTTGGCACTGAATTTTAGAGTTCATTGGACTACTACGTAACGTTTTCTAGGGTAAATTTATTTTTATGTTGTATCGCGGAAATATTTTATTAAAATATCGTTGATATTTTTGTATTTTTTTCCAGCAATTTGAGAATTTAATTATGTCCTTCTGAAAGTTCACATGCGTAGTAATTATATGGGCACTCATAATGCAAGATGAAAACGCTAGATACTTCACGAAATAGGTATAATATTATACTCAACTGAACGTACCTGAGAAATGTCAAACGCTGACTCAGCGTATCTAATTCGTTGTAGTTAGATGTTGAGTAGACAGAATTTATCTACGCGCACAACTTAAAGAATCTACTTCAAAACTAAGTATAGGAGTATAAAGATAGGGCAGTGTTTCATGTAGATATCATTCATTTCAGTTTTTGAAGCAGCGCCTAACAGTTGAGATACCTATGTATCCAGACATTGTGGAACAAGTAAATGAACACGTTGCTACCAATATGATAACAAACGTCATGTCTACATATTCAATTCGTGTAGGTATTGCAGCTGAAATGCAAATTGATATAATGCAGGAAACGTCTGAGTGGGCCTCATAGCGGGAGCCTATACCGCATGAGTAGCATAAGTTCGTTTACATACGACAGTCGACGTATTTGCATCCCAAATGTTCGGGCGGACCGCTCGTTCGCTCGACTTATCTCTGTACCAGGCAAAATATTACAGTTTGTGCATCGCCACTCGCAATGTGCATAACTGAATGTCAATACAGGAATAAAAAAGGCCACCAGAGGCGTTCCCTCGCATTCGAGGCGGATATGCTGTAAACCAATGGGCGAGCAGAGCTCAGCATATTCATAACGATATTACCGCCGTCGGAGCCGCGGCGTCATCATAATTCATACATAATAACCCTTCCGACGACGCAGCACCGCGCCGCGCCGCCCTGCGTCTCGTTCACGCGAATGCCCGCCTCCGAAGACAAACAGAGATGCTCGATGCTCCAAATATCATAATTCATAATTTTATTTTTTACGACCGACGTCTCTACATACACATAAGTATCTACGTGTAGTTGAATTTTCCGTTTCACTCTCTCGCAGCGCGGGAATCACCCACACATGAAATGAAAACAATGTTTACAGGGTTTAATTTTAATCTGAAATTGAAAGATATAGTTACTCGGAATACAAGAAACAGAACATCTTGGGCATGTACAGACGATGACAGCTATTTGTAATTGGAATATGACGAGACGCGTGCGCGTGCGCTCGGCGCGTCTCATTCGTCAGTTTATAAATAGAGCTCGGCGTCTGCGCCGTGACGACTCGCGCCATTAATTTATATGAAATAACTGTCGGCAGACGGAAAAATAAGTTCGATCGGGAACGGCCTTCTCCACGATAATATTTATGTTTTACGAAGTGGCAGACGGACCCGAAGCGTGTTGATGTATGCGTGTCAGAACTGTATGTATGGGAGGTATAACAGGTATTAATGTTAGATTCATACCGACTCCTACTTTCAGCTGTAAATAAATAAACTGTTCGGCTCCTTTCATTTCTAACGTATGAACAAACAGTAAACTGATTTATTGTAATTTACATACGAATGTGCAGATGTTTGGTCATAAATATAGGTAAAGTAAATACTTGCGGAACCCTACCGCATTCTAATATATCCACATGTTTTGTTTCAATTTAAAAGGCTTATATTTTGCAATGGAAGTCACCCAAATCGCGTATGCAGCCCATCCGGTGACACGTTGACGCTCGGAATGAAAACGCAAAGCTATAATAACCCGCTTCGAGGCTGTTTCTTTCCTCATTACTACTTTATAAACATCACCAAATCCTCTTTCACAGTTCTTTTGAAATTCAATAAACAACCGAAAATACTGATTTCCGACGATAATAATGTTCGCAAAGTACGCAAAGACAAGATGAGACATAAATTCGTTAGCACGTGTGTAATCGTCACGAACATACGACAATAATTTACGTTCGTAAATTTTAAAGTTGACATCAGAAAGAACATCTTATAAAGCGATAATTCAAGCACATTCTAATGACTCATGCATTCAGTGGAGGAGTAAACCACGGCTACTGTGCATATTTCACTGTTTGTTTTGTTTCAGCAAATGCCTAGAGGCGCCTAGCATGTTTTTCCGTTGAATCGCCAATTTGTGAGTTACTTTCAGGAATTTCACAATGGAAAAGTGCGTCCCTAATTGCCTAGCATAGTATAGCATAATCAACCTATTATGTTCCCACTGCTGGGACATAGGCTTCCTCTCGGTGAGAGGCTCTACATGAATCTACCACGTGGGCCGGTTTCCTCACGATGTTTTGCTTCACCGTTTTGAGAGCAGTAGTGATGAAATAATTTGCACAAAGTAAAGCGCCGGTCTGGGTTCGAATCTACGACCGAATGATTTGGTTCGAATTCGTAAGTCGCGGCCGTTACCTCTGGGCCACTACTGCTCCAATTGCCTATATTCGGGTAAAACTTAAGAAAGTTATAAAAAATACTGATTTGGAAAATAAATGTTTCACTAACCTGCAGTGGCACCGCGCGGTGGATTATGACCCAGTCCCTCTCACAGAGAGGAGGCCTGCCTGCGTCCCAGCAGTGGGGTTACGCCGTAGTCGGTTATGCAACCTGCAGACCACAAAAGCACGGTTCTTAAAATAGAAATTGGAATTAGTGTTGGTGAGTGAACTTTTTTTACGTAAAAACTGTCATACACCTACTCCATTCGTTAAACTTATTTAATATCTGGATTCCAGCACATAAAGTCAATAACCCTAAAAAACTCCCACCTACAGTAATATTTTCACATTTTTCTTTTGAATTATGAATTTAATGCCCGTCAATTTGTGTCAACAAGTTTTGTTTACTACAGAAACTCCCTAAATAACTACCTGTTAAAATAAAAAAGATGTAATGAAATAGGTGGAACGTACAATAAGTTTTCATCACTGGACTAATGGTCGCTCAGTTCTGCCACACGAGATGAACTAATAAATACCCTCGTCAAATATTTTCACTACCACGCAGTTTAATTCACGAAAACCCTACTTATAGAAAATCGTTTTTCTTTCGTTATTATATACTAATTAGTCAAGCAATGTATCATTCTCTAAATCACGATGTGGGCGTACCTTTCATGCATTAGGTAGGTATCATGGATTAAAGAAAATTTAATATCTTCCATTAAAAAATTAACTCCGCCAAGTCAATACACTTTCAGAGAATTTAAATACGTTAAAGCTACTTCACAAAGATATAAATTCGACAAATTAATTTCACTCACTAACGAATTCAAAGACTAATCTATACAAAAGATAACAGATATTAACCTAATGGATTCCTGAGTTACTCCAACTGAACTCGTATTTAAAATCTACAGATATTTAAACACATCGCCCTCGCGCGCAGCTCGCCATAAATAAAATAAATACAAATATTCTCACGTAAACGAGTACTTCGAAAGCGTTCATTTACATTTGTGAATGTAATAAATGGGGCATCTTCTCCTAAATACAAAAGTAAACTGACGAAAATAGTCTATTTTTGAAATAGCCTTTGCCTATGATTAGAAACTGTCTACCAAGAAATATATGGCGAATCCGCGTTCCTCACATTATTTATGTAACGTAATAATAGGCAGCACTGTAAAATGTATATAATGGTCTTGTAAAATATGTGTGTGATAAACTGTTGTGTTTTGACTTGAGTTTATTAGTTATTGTCGAACGAATTCCGGCGAGCACGCCATTCTGATTTGTATAAATCTTCATATACATAGGTATTGTATTGTATAAGTATGGCAAAAGGGTATTGGACCAACAAATAAGATCTTCCAAAAAGTGCCTCCAAAAAATATAATAAAAGCATCACAAAAAGCTCAGCAAGACATGTCAACGTCAGCGGCGCACCATTGGTCGGGCGAACATAGAAATATTACCGAGCGTTTATTTGTTTCCCTTCCACGCCATATTTGCTATTAAAGTATTTTGTTTTGTTAATTTTTGGCCTGGGGAAGTTCTTCTTATAATAAACTTTGTTCTACTAAAGTATGTTTGGGAAAGAATTCATACAGTGTCCTTAATAAAACAGCCCCACAGGGCCATGTCTGGAGAACTTCACTCAAATATCATCATACTAATTATACGTCAGTTTATTTAGATTATACTTATCTAGTTTATAACATATTTTAGTGCACCATAAACAAACATAGCAAGATTTTACAGCTCCTGACGGTCTCGGCTCACATTCGAGGTATTGTGCCTCTTATAATTTTTATTAGGGGCAATCCGTCCGCCTTGATTTACTTCTTCCCGAACTGACGGATCTTTCATTTAATTTACGGTTCTACCCCAGTCTTCCAAACGTAATAAAATGTTACAAAAACAAGCAAAAATTACGTCGTCCCATTGGGTGTTGTAGACTTTTTATTTATTAAATAAACAAGAACACGGACCTGCATTATATTTTTATTAAACTTTAGTGGGTGATATCGTTATGAAAAGTAATGAGATGTTAATTTAATAATAAAAGGTTTTTTCAGGGTTCTAACTAGGTAGTATTTAGTAAACTTATAAAACTTTTCAATATTTATAAAGTCCAATCACAAACTGCTGCTGAAATGAAAGAAAATATGTCCGAATTTTGTAGGTACCTACACATTTTTCAGCTCGTAGAAATACATAAAGTGCTTTAAATGTATGATTTATGTATCATACAACCGTAACAAAAATTTATTGTTTGTATTTTTGGTACAGATGGTCGCCGGACAGCCCACTCCCATCGGCTCGTATCCGACAAGCATTTGGCAACGATTCAGAGATTGTTATTATAATAATGACTCTTCTACTCATAACACTACCTATTGCCTCGGAAAATGTCTTCGTATCCTCAATAAGCCATAACTCGCCAATACATTAAAGTCACACTAAATTGAATTTCAAATGAATTCTTTGATTCATAAGATGCTACAGCGGTGCCTCGAAATATCTTTCGCAATAAAGGGTATCTTAAATAAAGCAAAAGTTTATGCGCAACAAAGCAAAATATCTCAAACGATTCCCATGAAGTTGGTTTGAATTAAATAAAAAACTGCATTAAGAAATTTTAATTATTCGTAGCTACATCATGAGCGAGCCAACACTAACATGTTCAGTGTGTGTCTCATTTGCAAGTAACAGGATGCGTATTATAGACCCACGAAGGCAATAAGATAAAAAGACGCTCAATAAGGCGCGATCAGAGGCAAAAATGAAATAAATTGCCGGTGAATAAGAGTGCTGTGTGCAATTGAGGCGAACACGCTTGCTCATTAGACGGGCACGGCGACGCTACCGCCCGCCGCCGACTGCGCCCGCGCCCGCCGCACACCACCCACCCCATCGCCCATCGCTAGTGTCATAAACCCAATCATATAATCTGCATATACAAATACCATCCTTCTACTCTCCTTAAAATGAAAACAAAAGTATTCAACATTCTGAGAACGTTTAGCATATGAAACTGGCCAAAAGTGGTGACAATGACTTCCTTGCAGCCCTTTTGCCGAAACGCTGTAAAATCGCCGAACATTAGCATAACAAAGACGGTGATTTAGAATGACAGAGCGTTCGGGTCCGCACACGACGTCACTTTCACTTATTTCGAGATTTAACGCAAAAAATTGTTTCCTACTATTATTATAAAGTATTTAGCTGGTGTGTTATATCGATATGGAAATTGTTTAAAACCGCAGGCTCCCGGGAACAATGTAACGACAGCACAACCGCTGGACCGTGTCGGACGACACAAAAACTTATTTCACTCGGATATGGAATCGAAACGCCAAGAATAATGAAAGGCATGTCTCGGTTTGCATAATGCGGCAAATTAAATAAATTTTTGGTTCTGCTAAACGACTGAAAAACAAGTCGATGGAGTTGCTACTACTCACATTCTGTAACATGCTACACATATTTTTTGAGTGAAAATATCTTGTCGGCATAATATTTACATAGTAAACCTGTGCGTGCTTTTGGGAATACGAAAATACATTGAAAAATATATGACACGGAATGTTAATTACAAGTTTGGATCTGTGTGTTAATACGAAATTGGCGTGACGTTAAGCGCGACTCCACATATGTCTGTATGAGCTGGTAAGCACGATGTGGTAACGAGGGTGGAAGGCGCATCGAGTCTACGTCACACATCTCCACGCACCATTTGCATGCACCCGCGCGCATCGCGGTATATCCCGCGAGGGGGCGCACTCTCCTACAGGAATAGTATAATATCATATCAAATATCTTTGAACGCGTGCCGTGACTCCCGTGTCACTCACATACACCGACCGTCACCGACACGACTCCGGCTACAAACTAGACCACTTGTTTTACGTGTTATGTTTTTAGAGTCGCTCTCGTAACGATTGAAGTTCAAGCTTCCAGTAAAAATCATAAAGTCAAGACGCGCTTCTTAAATATTTAAAAGGCATTTTTTTTTCTTTATTTTTAATAGGTAGAGGTGATATTGTGTAGGTATCTTTCCGCAGAATTTAAGATAATAAAAACGTCCTTCCAAAGTGTTAACATTTTATTAACATTTCAAACAATAGCCAAAAAATTACCATCGGTCGTGCCATAAATTTTGTAAACGTGTCATTTTTTTGGGTCTAATTTTGAATAAATCCAAGTTTTTTGTGCTCATGACTAATTGGTTGGCTGCTACAGCAAGTATCGACGGGGTGCACGACACAATTGTTTCCTCCGGTGTTGCAAATATAATAATACAATTTTATTACCCCGTTTCTGAAAGGGTTTGTCTCGAGCCGCACTGAAAGGGTAGGTGTACAACCTCATTCCGTGCCATCATAAGTCAAAACGGGACGATTGTTCGGTTGCATATCGCCATAAATCAGTTTTAGAAAATATTCAGTGAATGGCAGTCGTCGTTACTCAATACAAGATCGTTATACAAATATAGATTTTTGGCATTTGTGCACGCTCCGCGGTGGGAGGTATACACGCTTTGCAAAAATGTTAACTGTGTTAACGTTTCTGCGAAAAGAAAGCTGTTGTTCGTTGGGAATATTTGTGTTGCCACCTGCTACGGCTGTGTGAGAACATAATTGACATATCTATTTTTAATTATTTATTACTTGATGTACGCTGATGGTTTCAGGAGAGGAAAATTTATTATAATAAAGCCAACTGAAGAAAAAAACTTCAGCAGGAAGATACTACTTCTGTCTTTAATTTAGTTGTGTCATGCAATCTAGTACCTACTAACAGTTTTAACTATTTATTGTCGTAAGCCAGTTAGCCACCTGGCCGTAAATACACCCCAATAATTACCAATTCCTATTCAAATCTCAAAATACACATCAAAGCTTCCACAAGCAGAAAGTCAGAGTCGTCATCAGAACGTCAGCGCTGATGGAAGAGTGATGGAGCGGGTCACAGGCAGGGTCAGCGCCGCCATGCGTCATCGCTAACGACGACAAATGACGTGACGTGACGCGACTCAACAATATCGACGTAGCTTTACGCGAACGTAGTACGTAGGTATGGTATGGTTGTATGGGAATGTATATGGAAACATCTTCAGTTGATTTTGATAGACATGCGATATGGTTAAGAGAAGGTAGCTGGTAGAAAGAAAGTATAGAATTTGTTTTTTTTTTTAAATATGGGTTTCGATTCTTACTTCACTAGGCTGTGTAGAAAGAATAGAGACTCTTCAATTTCATCACTCACCTTGGATGCTTGAATGAAGGTAGCTTCTTTTGGCCTTGGATTGGATACACCTGTAGGTTTCACAAATATAATGTGTTATGAGATGACACAAGTATTCTTCGATCCTTTATCTTAATACAGGCCTAAATTCTTGAGATTTATGCAAAACTGAAGTTACCACTACATTATAAGTTCAAGTGTCGTCAGCATCATAGATACAGTTGCGCTTGCGCTGATTTTACGCATGATTTATTGCATTTGATTTAAGCCATTTAGTGAAATCTTTTGTAATTAAATATTTACTTTCTTTACATTGGGTAAATCGCTGAATAGATAAAACTCGAGTTGACATTAAAAGTTGGCGAGACATCAGGCCCATGAATTGGTTTAGCTCATTTACTTTATTATTTGAAAACATATTATATCCAACTTCATTTAAAAAAAAGATATCAAAATGAATAGTAAATTTTTAACAAATTTTATGTTTTCAGTGATGACAGAATGCCACTTAAGTACACGTACTGAAAGAATCGAACTTATTTTTTAACAAACAGAAGGAAAGTGTCAGTCGTCACCACTATCCGTCACGGCATTCGTTTCCTGCTGGATGCACATTAATAACGTTTTAAAACTCTGTTGATCCCGGCTTTATTATCTATGCTCATCATTTAACGTTTTTACGAGAACATTTAAATATTCAAAAAAATCTGGGCATGCAATATATGAATTGTGATATGACATCCCACTCATCGCCAGACGTGAAGACGTGAAGACGTAAATATTTATTTTTCGTAAAAAAAAAAAGACATAAGTTGTTATAATACGCATAGGTAGATAGGAATGAATGTTATACAAGTTTCCCACAGAGATTTAACATGGAGACAGCGCGCCGGCTGCACGCGTCACAGAAATAGCACACAGTGGTCGAAAAATAAAATTTTCCCCAAATAGACGGAAATATACAAAAATGTGAGGCAAAGAGCGAGGGGCGAGCGTGATGGCGTGCCGTAATGTGCGCCCCTAATTAAAACGTTAAAAACCGACCGCTTCTGAAAAACGTCAATTTTGAAGAGAAATGTGCCGTCCAAAAGATCCCCTTTCATACTTTTGTTCCATTTATTTTTATCATTTGAGCTTTTAAAAGAAACAAATTGCAAAGAATATATGTAGCATCACAAAGTTGGGCGGGTATTTTTAACTTAGGTCACAGAGTCGCTCTGGGATGTACTTAGGTTGTTATTCGAAGTTGATACCAGTACCTAAGTATGTTTAGGGAGTTTTTGTACATTTAGGTACAGTCACGAGCAAAAGTATGTATACCTACACTTGGCTTTATTCAAATACGATTTTCTCCTTTAGTTTTAAATTAACTTTTATGTTATTACGAACAACGTATTTTCGAACCCATAGGTCTGTGTAAAGTGTCGTATTTCAACGTTACATTCGTTATTTCAGGAAAAAATCGCAATTGTAAGTTGCCAAGTGTTGACATATTAGTGCTCGTGACTGTACAAACCGCCAAATTAAAGCATGATTGGTAAATCGTGTCATATTAAAACCAGGTGGCCTAAAAAGGCAACTTTAGCAGAGTCATAAAAGGATAATATTATGAATCATAATATGGCGAAGACAGTCCGTGTTTTTCCTTTTTTCGCTGCAATACGTAAGTAGGTATAATCAAAGAGATTGGGATTGGATTGATTGGTATTTTAGCACAGACAAAAAAAAATAACTAAAAAATCCTTCACCAATGGGATTTGATACGATTTACTTAATAGTTAACTGTCCATTATGATTCATAATGTTATCCTTTTATGATTCTGCCAAAGTGGTCTTGTTAGGCCTTCAGATAGAAAATACTAATTGCAATTAAGAATCAGTGGAATTAGGTGATTCATTTTCATTCATTCCTTTCTATGCGTATTATAACAACTTACCTATGTCTTTTTGTTTCACAAAAATAAATATTTATGGCTTCACATCTTCACGTCTGGCGTAGGACATACTAGGCTTCATCCTTGCCAATCCGCTTACATTAGAATGTAATATAATTTATTATTATATCAAAAAATAAATGACACCTTTGGCAACAGTCATTTTGAGGGTAGTGACTTGGAGCTTATTGTACAGACGCTGGCGTCTGTACATCAAGCTACTACAATCTGTCAAATTTCTTTAATAGATTTTCAACTTTATCGCTAAAGCGTACGGTTCAAAGTTGATTGATAAAATTTGACAGTTTCGGGTAGCTTGATGTACTGGCGTCTGTACCTACCTCTAACAGATGGTAAGTGGATCTTTAGGTACCTACTAAACCACCAAAGATTTTGCAGCTACGAAGGTTTAGCAGATAAAGTTCAAGAGTCACAAATCATAAGTGATAGGAATAGAAACAATCTGATAAAAAATGGGTTCATTTTATTCGGCATTATTATTACCAAGCAATATAAATAATGGAATTTCATTCTGTCCGCGTACTCTGCAGCAAACAATAAATTTATCCATCTATTTGTACAAATCGTTAAATTGGGATTTCAGTTAGAGTTTGAAACACGGACATGGAACGAATGGATAAATCTAGCCGTTAAATCGATATGCAGATCTGCATCGACATTCATTACCTAATTAAAATCGCAAGCCCCTTCCGCTCGCTACATTTCTCCAACGCGCTGCCAATAAATTTCATCCGCCAGTCGCCCCATAACGATAACCAGTTCCTCGGGAACTATCGTTCAATCTGGCGTCGATGCCGTATGTTGATCCGGTCGTGTACCCGCCGCTCTTCGCAGACGGCGCTGTCGATACCTATGTATTATTTAGTGGCAGCACTAGGGCTCCACACGCACCAGTGTGCACCACACACCGCCACGCACACAGCCACCGCCGCGAATGTCTCGGGCCACGTCAGCCCACAGATAACGAGCTCACATATTCATAAAGAATAAAGAATTATCCAACAGCCTCTTCACTCTCCTCGCCCGCCGCCTCCCTTTTTGATCGTAATGCTCTCATTCACACTCTCTGGCCGATCTCGATCTATCCGTTCCCCTCTAAGGACTCGATAAGAACGGTCTTACGGCGACTCGGCGGAATTGGATTATGGACTTTAATTTATTCTGAAGAAGAAATATTTCATTTATCGCCGGCACACGCTCATGAAACCCTTTAACTCCTGGCGAGGCGCGGTCGAGTCGTTTCAAAACGATCATTCTAGTCTGAGACGTAACGACCGGTTTTAATTCTTACATCCATGATACGAGAGACCATTTCATCGTCGAGTCGCATCGGACAAAAGATCATTGTAGAATTAACAGGTTTGGGAGTCCAACCCTCGGAGTCAGCATCTTTATGGGCGACATATTTGATTCGAAAACTTGTTATGCTTCGTCCTAAATAAATTATAACGAGAAATTGTAATCATTAAATGGATATATTTAATGTGTGTAGATGTCAGCGCGGCTCGCGGCGAGGCGCGCGGCGGAGCGGCCGCGCGGCCGGACGGCGCGTATCGGCCTACACGAATGCGCGCTCGCTGGAGATAGCTCGCACAAATCTTCGCGACCTTTGTTGCTGCTGCTTTTATGTGCCTCACTCACTTAACACGATATTGGAATGATTTATTGACCACGCGATATTACTTAGTACAGACTTAGTTGTTTTGAAAAAATCATCGTTTTTAACGCATACGTTTCTTTTGTTATTCTATGTTTGATGTCCCACAGTAGCGCCTGTAACTTCCTCAAAAACTTCTGACAGATAGGAGGAAAACTGTGCCAAAATCTACAAGATAAGCCACACAGATCATCTAAAAGCTCAGGAACTTCATTTCACACATAATATAAAGCGTTACCTTTCTAAGTTTACAAAAAACTGAACGTCTTTTTTGTTAAACTCACTTAATTCTCGTTAGCATTCGTCATCCCACGCAGCCGAATGTTTACCCAGCTCCCAATATTAATTTAAGACATTAAGACAATTTATATGAATATGGAAGCAAGCAACTATTTCATTAATTAAAATGGAAATTGTTTATTGGCGTGGGCGGCAGATCCAGTTTAAACGAACGCAGTATTAAATACGATCGATTGTAGAATAATTGTTTATCTGTTTCAGAAACGTGCTTGGCTTTTAAATCAAATTAATTTATACTGTTATAAATCTGGACATGGCTCGCGTAGATACTTAAGATATCTATTTTTGATAAATAATTTCTAGCAAATTGATACTAAAGTCAAAAGGATTAGTCGATAATTTTCTGATACTGACTTGTCGGCCATGTTTTGATAGGGCTTCTAAGTAATTGTTAAGACCTGAACCTTGTACTGTACAGCTAAATATTAACCTCCTACGTAACTTTTTCTCAGTTACCTATGGGTATGTATAGTAATGAAATGGAATTAAATGTTTATTTCTTTTTTTCTTTGTAAGAACCTCCTATACAATGAACCGGGCACAACTCAAGAGTCCGGGCTACTGGGAATTCCTGAGGGGAAAACCCAATAACACTTCGACCGGAATTGAACCCAAGACCCCACCTAAGTCGCGCTTGCGACTGCTAGACCAGCGAGCCAGCTACATCATGTCATGTCAGACATTAAACATCAACTCCTGAAAATAAGCCTCTTTAGGTATATTCATAGAGTGCTGAAACACGTGGAGTGGAATATCGCCACTCACATTGCCAAACAGCGAGGTAATTGTGTAACACCAGTAACAATGACAGTGTGCTAGATTTTGACAATTCAAAAACATTCATTGCGTGATTTTCGTTATCGAGCAATTTTTCAAACATAGAAAGCAATGGATTAGCTATAAGTATTCATCAAAGTTCGACGAATTGTGCTAGAAAGTGTGTTACGTATTTGAGGTGCTGGCTGGTGATCTACAACCAGCATCCCCACATAGTGCAATCTCACTTTGTTATTATTAAAAACAAAGAAGAATCCTCCTCCATCTATCCTTCGACCGTACTTAACCCCGGTTTTGACACCCCTGGGAAGAGATGGTGTGGTATATTCCTTGCACCCACCACACAGCCTAGCTAACAGAAAGTGGAAGCATATAGACAAATCCATAACCACAATAAAAAGAACTTTCCTTACTAAATCAGAGCAAAGGCTACCTAAACTACAATTTTCTCCAAAAAATCATAACATTACTTTTTATTCCTGAAATCTATATGTTTATAATCAAGCAATTTAATTGAACAAACGGACACATTATTCCCAAACAACACGTAAGTATACGCTGTTACTCACGAGTGATTAATAAAAAGTAAAATCAACGATGTGTTGAATACACAAAAAGCAAGGCGAGATGCGTTGAAATAAAATTTTATATAGTGATCGTTAACACTGTCCCCGTCCAATATTAAATGGACAGCGGCGCAGGAGTAAAAATTAAAGACAAACATAAATATCGGAGAAAAAAATCTTTGATTCAAACTTGTAGCGTCGAACATTTTGACGATTGGAAAGAAATCTGATATTTTCCATCGGGCCATACTGTTTCATTGTTACGTTACAAACTGTATATTTATCTTTTATAAGACTTTATGAATGGATAGTTGGACAAGCGTTGTTTACGCTAAGGGCCTTTACACTACTTTATGTACATGTTTATGTACAGGTGTAAAGTTATAGTGCATGCTGCGGGGAATAGCAGATAGCTGTTTCTTGGAGACATGTCTATTCAGGTCTCTTTTTGGCAGGGAAGATCTGAAACACAAGGCACATTTTTCTGGAATAAAGACATTACTAGGTAGAATTACGACTCTACATTTTACTGAAAATATATTTATTGCGAACCGCGCAACGGCGTGGCATTTGGGAAGTAAACAACGTCTAATTAGTGAACTAGCCATTAGTTATTTAGGCTATAACCTGTCCACATGAGACTAAAGATATCTTAATTTATGAACAAAATAGAGTTTTAATAAAAGTCATAGTAAAAATCAAGGTGCTACGAAGAAGGTTGCACCAAAACTGGATTGTAAGTGGAGACGAATAAATTAGGAGTTAAGTTATGAGCGGTCGGATCTAACAACATGAATGAACCGCGCCCTGCGCCCCCGGCCCGCGCCCCCACCCCGGCACTGCGCGACCGCGTGTGGCCTTCTACCATTGCCACTACAGGTGTGGACTTAGGTGTCACTGTCCATAAGGAAATAAACTTGCACTTAAACTTTAATGAATTAAATTCAACAATAATTTCAAGGTGGTGAAAATTCCCTTTCACTTTTTCATAATCTCAAGCAACAGTAGGTACGAAGGATAAGCGTCAACCTAGAAACTTCGAGCTTTTGCAATGCACTTCAAGCAAGCATTCCATCTTAGAAACTGATATCGGATTAGTATTTGATGAAGGTTCCTTTGTTAGAAAAATTTGGAGTAAACTATAATATTTATCAGAATTGTAGATTAGGTAGGCATAAATAACTCACATTGGGAGAAGGAAGACTTGAGAAAGCTGAAACGTATCAATGGACCTACCAACTAATTAGCAAGAAAATCACAAATCCATAATGAATCGGAATACCCCCAAGTCTGACCCTGGCGAGAGGTGAGATGACGCCCTATCAGCATCGGTAATCTGAACCGAAATTATTACGATTCAAAACTTGGTCAGGACCTTGCCTCGACGTCGACACCAGCCCGAATAAACTAACTGTGGGCACCATTAAAGGGAAAAGTGAACATTTATAACTCAGACCCTGAATATTTTATTTGTTCAGTCATAATAAAAACGATGTTAATTAAGCTCAGTAGAAAATGAATGTGCCGTCTCTTTTAATATAACTAATAAGCAACAGCCTGTATATTAGAAAAAAGTTACGCGTATAGAAGTCCCGGTAATTATTAAGATAACTCTGCGCAGCCGCAAGCTTAGCGATATATAAGTTGTTTACATCACCCAATCTAAAAATACACCCGCAAATCCGATAGCATTTCTAACTAGTGTAAAACTCTTTATTTTTCCATTCTTTGCGTAATAAAGTTTAAAAGATCGCATTAATTAATCTTGATTAAAACACGATAGCACTTTCACAGCTTTATCTCTGGATCATAAAATTTTAAAATGCATTTTGTTCTATTTTTATAAAGTCGCATGTGACATGGACAAACGAGTTCTCAGATTCTGAGTGGATATTGCCTTATTCTGAGACAAAACGTTGGCCATATATTAAGCGTGTGTGTAAAAATTCCGCTCCTCTTTATGTGTCGCAATTTAATTGAGATCTTATATTAATTAGGGTGGGTATGTGATGCACGAAGTCGAATGTGCCCGCCGCACGCAGCCTGTGCACGCAACTAACCACCTCACCTACATAAATATCGATTTTTTCGTCATTTTTAGCATTCTGCAATACAGATGCAAGGAACCATTTTATTGCGCTTACTGCGGCTTGTTAGCACGAGTTTCATCGTCAGTACCTATAATGGTCTAATTATATCAATTAATCTAGGTATAACTTTATAAAAACGCTCACTTGAAGATAAGAACGGACTGCGAGAATAAATGTAGCAAAACTATTAACGGTCGCAGTTTGAAATGGTTTTATCTGTTTGAGGGAAATTTATCTTAGTAGGCTAGAGGCAGGTACCTATGTATCATGTGTATATCATGTCAAAACACCACTTATTACTAAAATAACATTACTTAACAAACCTACAATTGAAGAGTGGATAATTGAACTAGAGCATGAGGCTGTTGAAGATTTACTTACCTAGATCTGTTGATTCTATTACATAGTTTTTCATCCTCCCAATTCTAGCACACGCCCCCCCCTTATCTCCACGCACACACGAACACTTAACACTTCCTACATAAACACACTTAGCACTCATTACACCCCACACACATACACAACATACATAATACATACACCACCACAACTACAAAACACACTTGTCATACACATATTTTACTTACACCACGTTTTTCTTCTCACTGGTACAGTCACGAGCAAAAGTATGTATACACTTGGCTTTATTCAAAGACGATTTTCTCCTTTAGTTTCGAATGAAATTTTATGTTATTACGAACAAAATATTTTCGAACCCATAGCTCTGTGTAAAGTGTCGTATTTCAACGTTGCATTCGTTATTTCACGAAAAAATCTTAATTGTAAGTTGCCAAGTGTTGACATATTAGTGCTCGTGACTGTACAAAATCTTACCTATTTTTGACAATTCTTCAATTAAAACGACTAATTTAAAATTAACTTGTGATTGCTGTACCTAAGTATATAGTAAGTCTTACCAGTGGAGGGATAAAGAAATAAATAAATAAAATAAATAAATATTATCATATATGTTCACAACAATCGCTCGACCTTAATGTAATGCGAAGTCACTGCCTCCCAAGATACAGGATTTTCCTAGTTTGGGAGGCAGAGTACCTACTTAATTCTTATATGAATTGTTATTATTACATAATCTTTTTGACCCACCTACCATTTGTATCCGTTACCGGAAATGTATGAAACCTAGGAATTTTACACAATTCCTAGGAAATATATGCAATTCCGAGCCTACTTAGGAAACGTGTAAAATAAATCTTTCAAAGATTTCTTTAATACACACATTTCCTGTGAAATGTATGTCTTTCCTAGGAATTGTATGCAATTCCAAGATGATACTAGGAAATATATAAAAAGTACCTAATGCTTTCTGTGGCTAAAAGAAATAAAACACGTTTGTAAACTGAAATCAGATTATGCATAACATTCTAAAGCATAAATTTAGCATGCTGCATGTTTATTTCTAACGACGTCGTCGTCGACGTCGACGTCAGGTCGACGGAGCCACGCTGCGTGGGGCTCCTATTTCTGTCTGTAGGGTTTAAAGGAACCTAACCAAACCGTACCTCTGGGTGCCCTTCGCTCGCTCTTGCATCCATGTCGTCTAATAGCACAACATATTGAATTTTTAAGATTTCCGATTGCTATTTAGGAAATGTATAGATTTCCTAGGAAAAGTGCATACTAAAAATATATCATAAATTTTCTATGACGGATTGCACACTTTTCCGTTAACATATCCAACCTCTGTAAAATCTATTTATGTTTGCATACCTCTCTGTAAACTTAAATTACTGTCAAAATGTATGTTTTGAGAATAAATATTATTACCTATACCTATTATATTACTAGCTTCTGCCCGCGACTTCGTCCGCGTGAAATTTCACCCTCCCCCCATTTACACTCATAGGAGTGGAATTTCGAAAAACCCTTTCTTAGTGGATACCTACTCTTCACAAAGAACACACCCCCTAAATTTCATGTCTCTAGGACCAGTGGTTTAGGCTGTGCGTTGATATATCAGTCAGTCAGGACTTTGAATTTTATATATGTATATATACATAGGTAGATTATATTTATTATTTTATATAAGTAGATATCCTTAGTTCATTCACAATACGGAACTAATGTACCTACCTACCTATAACCCCTGCACAACGATTTCCCTTCCCTGTGTCGGTTAACAAGTTAAAATCCTCTGTTTTACTATGCACATGATGTTTTAACTTTCCAGCCATAAAAATAAATATTGATTTGAGGCTTTCCTCAACATGCAATAACGACATCTCTCCTCGGCCCTGGCTCACAAATCCTCCGGTTTCGCGTGATTTACTGACAAATAAACAAACGCGACCAGTTTCGCATTTATAATTGTATTATAGGGATGAGGAGTGATCGCGCAGCGTGTTCGCGTGCCTGATGACGTGATACCGCCGTCACGCGTGTTTACACCAACCTTATAACAAGTTGTAAGGAGCCAAACTAACAAGCCAGCGCAATATCTCGCCCTATACCATTAGCGATCGAAGCATGCGAGAATTTTCATGTAGCACATGCTTATTATAACGTCAGCTCACACTAAGAATAGTTAGGACTCTTGAATGTATAGCTTACTGTATCTACCTTAGAATCAAAGTCTGCCGAAAGGGCAAATAGAGAGAGATACCGCGAGTGAACCAAGTGTTTTTAGAATCAGTCTGCACAAAAGAGCTAGACTCAACACAAGGAAAGGCATAAGACCGGAATGGATGGTTATATGATTAAAAAACAAGTATCTAACTCATACTCTCTGTGTCTGAACTAAATAAAAATTATTATTATTATTAAATCCTAAAGGGTGCTGAAACGCTTTTCCAGTAGGTACTAGATGACCGTCTTCTGAAAGTTCTAAAAAAAAACAATGAGTAAGTTAAACAATGGGCTTACAATTTTATATATCGACCTACGAAAAAATAATTGCCGTTTTAAAAGTTGCTAAAAAGTAAAAAAAAATCGCCTTACAAGAGCTTAATCTAAGTTTAAAAAATAAAATCTCACCTAGATCTCCGAAGCTTGTTCTTACATAACTATTGATTAATCCGACTTCAAAAGATTAAACGTCTATTGTACATTTGTATAATTAATTAAACCGTCCCAACTATAGAAGGTTGTATTGTGCGTTTTGTTTGAGGCTCACATGAAAGCTTTACAAAAAATATGTCGCCATTGTCAATCGCACTAATGCTTCATAATTGTCGAGATATTTCCTTTTCATTGAAGCCAAGCCCTCTTTACCAATAATTTCTCTTGTCATATTACGTACAAGTACCTGCTTACAAACAAACGCTTTACACACAGCACGACTATTGTGTTTATATTTTAAAGGGATCCACTTTTTACTATAAATTACGTACTTTCTAAATTGTACATCGGCACGTCCCTAGTGCCGTAAAATACAATTTTAACGAGTGAAAAATTACGTAAATGTATAAGAATATATTTTCAAAAACGCAAATCGAATCCAACTTACAGATATATCGATCCATATGAAACTCGATCCCTGATTTAATCTCAAAATAAAACTTGTAAATTAAGTGAAAAAATAATTCCGCGTAGTGTGCGCCGACTCACTTGGTGACATAAAACATGGAAAGGAACCACAAACAAAAGGCGGAATAATGTCCCTTAAATAATATAATATTACGTGTCACGAAACCAAAGCTTTATGAAATCGGATATTTTTGTCATATCTTGTTTTATTGCGTCTCAATAGAGAATTACTGCCATCGGGACTCACCGGAGCTATTCAATTTGGTAAATGTATGAGGGTGGAAACGTCTTAGCTCGGAGGATAAACAAAAAAATGAAAATCCATAATTTTATTGGCTTTATTATCAATTTTATTGCGCCGTTAACTTTTATGTTTGCCACGTTAATGTTAATGATATCTCAATAAGTAAGAAAATTAACATTACCCCTGACTTAAAAGGCGGTGCGTTTTTGCTTTATAAAACGTTGAACAGATATCTATTTAACGTTATTAAATAATAGGTACCCGCTTTCAATACAACAAAGCCTACGACAATAATTCCCGGCAGTCGGTCGAGACATGGACATAGACATATTAATCCAATCGTGTAATACAAAATCACTGTGCGTAACAATTTCAAATTTTGCACAAATCTAGTCGTATTTAAAGTATTGTGTTACTTGATGTATTAAATAGCCGGTTGACAATGTCGTGCGGATATTATCCCACAAAAAGTGTCCTCAAATGTCCCGAGGATTTTCCGCTTCACGCAGTGGTGCACTCTCCGCGGCCCGCAGTCGGCAGTTGACAAAATATTGCATTGTTCCTATTATCTACGCAGTATTTATTTAAAAACGTTATTTAAATGGATGATTTTAAGCTCATACAGTTGATGGAGCTATTGTACTCCTCTTAATAAAGCTACACTTTGTTGCGACAGCACACCGAATGTCTTTTGACGACGCGGCACATACCTAGCGCTGTAACACCGAATGTAACTAAGTTAATATAAGTATGTAGCTAAGTAATATATATTATTTGGGGTTTGTACTTACCTAAAGGTTCTTAATGGCGTGTAGCTAAATAATAGTGGACGATACGTAGAGCCTCGTGAAACCAATTTATTACCTTTATTACTTCGTTCACTTTGTTATAGTCATTCAGCTATCACCCATATCGCTGACCATAAATTCAAATTCACTCAGTGACTTCCAATAAAGGTAATGAAGGCAATCATCGGCGACCAAACCAATAAAATAATAGAAATAAATTTGATATGACCGACATATGGTGGCTCTAATGCGCGACGAACCCTGTTATTGGTGTCAAACATGCGACAAATAGCTCAGACTGAATTCCATTTCATTTTATCCAACCGCTGATTATACAGTATTGGTCCGTTGGACGACAATGAAAACAATCTACAACGAGCAATATGTTCACACCCCTTTCTGTTTTTGATTCAGTACGATGACCAAAAAGTAAATTCCAGTTTATTATTATTCCATTACCCGTCACCCCATTTTAAAAAATATGTCAGCAGATGACGAGTGAGGAAGATGGGGGATCCGAGTAATCTGCGAGCGTAGCGGCGAGCGGGGAGCGTCGGGAATACTCAATGTGTTTATATAAAATAATTTTCATGTTCGACAAGTCGCAACACAATGCCGTATATTTTTTGCTCTGCCGATAAATTGGCAGGATTATCATTTAATGGAGGGCTCATGTTTGCTTGTCCCGATTGCCTATGACTGACGTGATTTTATTAACACCATATCGATGTTTCAATGTGGGCTGGAAAATTTCACAGTGACAGGAACGTGGCGTAAATAATTTACACGGTTTCATTCCAAAAGGTAATGTGCCAATTTAAGTTGCGAATAGGAGAGTTCAGATATTAGTTCAATTTAGGAGTTAGACAGACAGGGTGATAAATTATTCACAATAGGTATATGGCGGCTTTCTATCGCTGACACATGAGTAAAATTTAAATGACAATCAAATATTTATATTTGCTTGAAACTTGTTTCTGCGTACTGATGTGGAGAGCCTTTGTTGTATTGAATTGCGTGAGCCAGGGTCTCATTCAATAATTAAGTAAAGCATCTGATTAACAACGTAAACTCAGAGCTTCGAGACAGAAGCGGAGTATCTTGATTGTTAAGACATGAACAAAAATACATTTAAATATCTTATAATTCTGTGTTTTTAATATTACTTCACAACTTGCTATTTCGCGATGTATTCAACGACATCAAATAAAAATAACAAAAAGTTATCCCATCCCATCGGATAAAATTGGTAAAGAAATGTTGTCAAAACCGATGAAAGCATTCGCATTGTCGTGTGACCCAATTTTAATGTATTTATGGTAACGGGACTTAATCTCTTTTATACTATCGCAAATAATCGCGTTCAAATCCCTTATTAGCAAGGCAGAAATATTTTTTCTTGTGACATAAAAATGTGTTTTTATTGTATGATACGCGCTGAGCATCGGAACTATGAGATGTTATCTAGTTCGCCGGGGCTCGGGAGTCGCCCCGCGTGTTTACACTAAATATTGTGCGACACAATGAAATTACATGACATCTGTACTACAAATAACGGGAATATCTTTATTCATACCGCGGCGAGCAAACAAGCTCCCCTCGCGTTCGCTTTGTCACCGCTCCGAACGTCTGCTTACTGTCGCGTCCTTGGTACTCTAATAAACTATATTCACACTATCAAACGGGATTGCAAATCTCAGATTTTTTTATAGTAATTTGTTTAAAGGCTGATTTTTTTAATAGTGAGGTAACTTTTATCTGAGGAATGAATATTGCGGTTTGACAGATTTTGTATAGAAAATATGACAACGCGCCACTTTTTCTTTTTTTAAATCGGCTCTTGATCAAAATAATTATCTGCGTTCTTCATTTATTTTGAGCACTTTTATAACATGCAAATCTTCTGTTGCTTTGAATATTTATGTTTTCCAACGATATTTTATAGATAGGTCGGTAGATACTTAGGTACATTTTATTTTCCGCAAACTACACAGTTTTGCCAAACAAACCGCATGCTTCAGTGCTGTTTGTACGAGCTACGAAAACAGTGATATTGCTCGCAAGGAGGTAAAGGAAGCGATTTACAATAAATAACTTTAATATTAGAGTTACTCCCCCATATTGATACCGATAGTAAGACGACCCCACGCGCCTCCGGCAGTCGCAGACGTCGCAAACATTTTTGGATTTCTTAACAGAAATAAAAAGTTAAGTTATTATTTCATAAGTGTTCTACATAGGGCTGATATTTCAATCGAGAGATAATTTTTATTCGTGGAATAAAATTGACGTCTGACAGTTTTTGTATGAAAGAACTGTCAAAAATTCTAAATTATTCCTTCGATAAAAATAACTGGCTTTGGAAAAATCAGCCCTAAGTCAGTTAACCTAAAAAGAATAATAGGATTTATCTTTGTTTTCACAGATACGAACTACAGATTAGCAACAAAATCATCCATAATCACACTAATATTATAAAGGCGAAAGTTTGTGAGTGTGTGTTTATATGTTTGTTACTTCTTCACGCTCAAACGGCTGCCACCCTGGATTAAAATTAGCCTATATGGCTACTTTTTATCCCGATATTCCCACGAGATCGACATTTACGCGAGTGATACCGTGGGGCGCAGCTAGTATAAGAAATAAAAACAAAAGCAAATTGTTCTAATAGTGCACTTTGAAATGTTAAATAGCAAACAAAAAAGCATTCAGAAAGCAATCACGGAAGTAAAGCTACAGGTAATAAAAACTCGAAGTGTCGGAGTAGACCAGCGGTTCGTGAGCCCTGATTTAACGTAAAAACGGTAAAATAGTCGTAACGTAGCAAAGGAGCCACTATTAGTTTTCTTTACAACTTTTATTGACAATGAACACTAATATCTATTTGCAGTTATTCATACGTGACATGAAATGTTGCCATTTCCTGATTTGAATTCTCTATATGGAAGTCGTGTCGTAGATAATTTATATCCGTCGCGTCGTAATAAAGTATTATGGATGTAGTTTAGCATAATTTGTCATAAATAATTATGTCATAAAATATTTGGGAAGAACAAATAAAATGGAATACAATGTTGTATACATGAATTACATTATTGATTACATATTGTGCATACTGGAGCCTTCTTTTAGGGCATGCAGTGTTTTGTTTTTTTTATTTTTAAGTTACATTGTATTGCCCGTTTTGTGAACCAATAATTAAAAAAAAACATGGGACTTAACTATAACTGGCGAAATATAATAACCTAATATAATAAGTTTATTTATTTTCTCTCACAATGGTTTTGTGCCACTTAACAGTTTGTTATGAAGTGTGAGTACGTACTAAGTATAAGATAGGTACACTTCTGCCCAACCTTTCATCTCGCCTGTAGGGATACAAGCGTGATGATATGCTAGGTATGTTTCTAGCTGTTGTTTGTTTATTTTTTTTCTTTTGTTTTTTTTTTGTTTGTTGCTGTTTGTCAATAATCAAAAAACAGTTTTCATGAAAATGTGTGAAAATGACGGTTGGTGTTTGATTTAACGATGACAAAAACGCTCTGTATTTGGACGGTCGTCATGTTGCAGCGATGAAGAATAGCATCTACCTATTTTTAAGGAACCCCAAGCTTTAGTCCTGAGCCCTAATTGTGTAACACACTATACTGCTTATTAGAAGGATATTGCTTCCTATGTTCGAAAAAATTTAGTGCCATTATCATCTGGCTAGCCTTTTCTATGTTGGGGTCGGCTTCCAGTCTAACCGGATGCAGATGAATACCAGTATTTTATATGGAGCGACTGCCTATCTGACCTCCACAACCCAGTTACTAGGTAATGCGATACCCCTTGGTAAGACTGATTGTCAGACTTTCGGTCTTCTGACTACCCGTAACGACTGTCAAAGATCCACGAATGACAGCCGGGACCAACGGCTTAACGTGCTTTCCGAGGCACGGAGGGGTCTCTGTATGTAAAGATGGTCACCCATCAACAGACCAACCGCGGCAAGCGTAGCTTAACCTGATCGATCGACCTGTGCGGCTGTTATAATTTAGCCACGGGCCCCTCTCAAAAACGTAAATAACTTAATGTTGTATCTGTCAAAATGAAAGCTAGGTATAGCTACAGATAGTGGGTTACGCAATTACCCCGCTTCTAGATGATCAACAGACGATTATTTCGTCTGTCGATAATAACGTCGAACTGGGACCGAACAACAGCCTATTCCCAAGTAATATCATAAAAAACCAAAACCCACGATGACACAAACCCCACAAAGGTTAACTCGATGTAACTTTTTATTGTTCCTAATGTATCCTTTACGACAGGAAATACTAAATACTTATCTAGAATATTATGACCTCTAATATATTAGCGATATACCAATAAGATACCAGGTGAATCGATGTCCAACAAAACTGAATTATCGAACGAAATTCCAAAGAATTATGAGCATAATATAAAACCGCCTTCAACGGAATGTCGGTATTGAACACAATTAAGAGATAAATCATCGAGAGAGCGTCATTGTACGTCGAGAACGTTATGACTGCACAGTGCACGGGTTCGATTCCGGGTCGAATCACTCACAGCCCAGCGGCCATTAGAAATGGTCACCAATTTATCATTAAAGCAATTTTTGCAATAATTGTTTGCTTTTGTCCGATGCGACGTCGGCACAGAATATGCTCTACTTAGCTATGACAATTTCATTTCAATGATTTGTGCGTGTATTTGTGTAATTCGTATTGTAGATTTTAATTTATGTCATTATGATACGAGTCTGTTTGCGAAACCGAGGCTAATATTGATTCACATTTGAATTTAAATGCGAATGTAATCGTAAGCTGCATGCAATTTAACATAACTGAGTACGTATAAATGTTGTAAATTTTAGACGTTTAGATAGTACATATTTGAAATGACAATAGCATGCTGTAACGCAAATCAATAATATAAATAATGCTCTAGGCAGTAAGATGCAATTACCTAGATACAATTATAGATACCTACGAACTAAAGTGTCTGCATTTATTCGTATACTAATTTGACAGTAGTCAACACATTAAAGGAATGCGTATTTATATGCCGTGCTCGAATTAAAGGTCACGCAACATGAAAAAAAAGAAAATCAAAACTGAAAAACGCAAGGTAGAGCCACTTTTCGATCGTGCACGCACCGGTCATCGGTCCACCCACGCTCACAAAAGACGCGTGGGTGTAAAGATTATTCTCATTCAATTGAACCGCATTGTGCGCCGGCGCATGCCACTTCCAGCCACCTCTTAATTACCGCGCAGCTGCTGACCCGCGTCCATCTGGATCATCACCACCTACACCACTGACAGGCTACAGGCTGCTCGGGTATTGACGATTTAAAAACAATTTACCATATTTCAGAGATTTTTTTTTTTGACTTGAAAAATAGGAAGTTGTAAGTACCTTATAACCAATGGTAAAAATATAGAGCTTAGAATATGAAACTTATTTAGAAAAAAAAAAAAAAAAAACTTTTTCATTCCTTTGTAAGTAAAGAGATAAAAAACATTCATGGGAAATCTGGCTTGAGAAAAGTCGTTAGGCGCAGTTTATTGTAAAGTACCTAATGATCCATACGCTAATGCAAGCATACCGACATACAAATGCAATATAGGTAAGTACTAGGATCATTATACCTGCATGTTATCCCACAAAGCATTTATATGGTACAGCAGGCAAGCTAAGGCAGAACAAGTTGACTTATTCGTAGCCTGTCTATCCAATGGCGCTTAGCTATATGTTATGTTCTTTTAAATACGTTTTACAAAATAAATAACTCCAAATTATAACTTCTATATAAATACAAAGTACAGAAAAACAATAAGTACCTACTTACATCAAAATCCAAGACAATATATTTATGCAAAAGCATTAAAAAAATATATAATTCCAATTCCCGGATTAGCATTGTTTTCATCATTTTTCGATTGTTTTCATATTTACGACCCTATTGAACATCATCAATAATTCAAAATCAACCTGTTTTGTTACTACAGGAAAATGAAAAATCAAAAGGCAACACCCTGTGTACTTGAATGAACACGCCATATTTAGTTGATCTGTGTAATATAAGGTGAGAGTGTCCAGTGACAATAGCGCGACAGTTTTGAGTGGCCAGACGTCCGGCAAATCTCATTTGTGGATTTATCATTAACCGTATTTCATCCACCCTTCCCTCCATAGCCTATTAAGGGTTATAAATTTTATATCCGTCCGACATGTCCAAAGCTTTCCGTTGTTTATTTATCGTAATTTTATTTGTACACATTTATATTAGATAGAGACGAAGGAATACTTCCATTGGACTTTACAAATTTCATAAGTACGACTTTGCTCGTTACACAAACAAAGCAATCTCGTATAGAAGTCGTAAAAGTGGAAAAATATTGGCTGTATCAGCGCCGCATTCGTCAGAACAATGAGGCGTGCCCTAATCGCGCGCCTTATCGGCACTAGCTTTTGTCTTAATTCGATGAAGGGTAATTTATGGCACACCACACTTGCCATAAATAATAGTATTTAAGTGTGAGCCTGCTGCCCTTAGAGTGCTGTTCTGTCAAATTTCACATAAATAATGACGACCCGACGAGACAGATCTTATCTCGGAATAGCGACAAGTCTACGACGCGGTTATAAACAAAAGACGCACTCTAATGACTGAATGAGCCGTCGTAAACCCTTAATATTTACGCACGAATCTTTCAGTTCACCTTTTGAGAGGTTTTATAACTCGGCGGAGATCTTCCCGCGCCTCTCCGAGCAGGCGCCTACGCCAGTCTCGCTATATCTGATTTATTCATACCACCCGAAACACATGATCGGTTTTTCGGATATCCAGTTATTCTTTTTTTTACTTCTGAGCTTTTAGTTAGGTCAGGTATATCTAACTATTGTCAAGTTGAAGGATTTATTTTAAATTGATTGACATCTAAGATTTGTTTTTCGCAAAAGTTAGTGTGAATGACTCACATTGAACAATACTTTCTCATTAGTCTCGCGAATGCTCGCTGTAATGGCAAATCTTTCCACTGTTTGCAATGACATAAAAGTGCAGATATCGGGTTGCAATTAAAACTATTGGACGACGCTCGTTAACTGCAGCGAGCGCGTGGGTGGACAAACACGGCAGATGTGCGCGACCCTCACTGACCTCTGCACTCACCCCAATACTTGCAATTAGCCACCTAATGTCATCACCCAGTTTCGATACTTCTACGCTTGTTACATACAATGCTGAACCCTGAAAATACCTGTAATAGTCATTCAAATAAAACTATGGTATCCAACCATTTGGGGGGTCTATTTTAGGATTTAAACCCAAGTGACGCAACTTCGGATAGGTGAGCGATAACGATTCAATATTTATTGTCACCCGACGTCCGTCATTAAGATAGTGTCAAAACTGACTGGCACGCACACAGGCATTACCGGCCGGCCGGAGCACTCATAATTATTACTAATGCCTTAAATATGTCAAAACAGGAATCCAGGTAAAAAGGCGTAATTTACGCGCGTCCGATAGAGATTTGGCAGTTGGCGCCGTGGAGCGCACGCGCAGCCGGGCTGCTTCGCGAAGAGGCGCCCACTTTTTGCTAACCATTGTCTTTTAATATAAATTTTAAATAGGAAATGTCCCTTTTTATGGAGATCTAGTTTACGGCTCTGACAATGAAGGCATAAATCTAACGAGTGCGTCACTCTGCCTCGGCGATGATCGATCGATAAACATTATTTATGTACTTCCGTTGGGTAACACACGATTGGACTCGTGGACGTGAACAAATTCGTAGAAATACGCCTCGAATATGTTAGTAGTCATTTTGTAGGAACACAACTGCACCCTCTGATTTAAGTTTCTAAATTATTTCTAAACACAACAATCGTTTCCTATTTAATTGTTTGTTTCAGATTCCTTAGAAAGTAATTAAATGATAATTCACGAATAGAATCACACTACCAGCTTTAGCTTTTTACTGGTGGGCAACTTAGTCTAGAAGCTTACTGGGTCCATTTCAAACCTTAACACTTGCGTATCAAGATCCAGACTTGAAGTGATATCTCTAAGGAATAAAAGGTGCAAAGCGGCAAGTAAATACAAAGAATGCCTCTATATGATCGGTATAATTAAGCCAAATGTTAATAAAGAGAACAATGCCGCTCATCCATACGAGCGAGCTGGCCTCCAATCAACATGCCTTCAGAAGAGGGGCTGATTAACGACAATAACTCAGCGACAACACCAACTTGACCACGTTTATTTTTATTTTAGGCCCTTTCCAGTCGATCTCTAATGAATACGGTTTATCTTCAAGTTTATATAAAAAATAAATCGCTTTTAACTGAAGAATCACGCCTTAAAAAAGAAACGCTTATTAAAATTTATTTCTTTCTCTCTTCGCGGCACTGTCGTGTACTTCGCCTCGAATAAAATTAAAAAGTCAAGAATTCTTATTTATTTTAATACAATAAACCGCAATCGCTGAATAAAGATAAATAAAAAGCAATAAAAAATAAAATCGCATTAGCAATAAACAAAATACTTCAGCGGATGTGGGCAGAGCGGAGAGCACGCACGCGGAGATGCGTAGAGAGGATGCTGCGCGGTTACTGGCGTCTTAACTAGGTGATAGTGGAAGTTTGGGTCCGAATAAATATGCTAAATATTTACTAAATATCTGATAACATGTTTCGCGTTCAAAACTGAACAATCGTCAGAAATAAAGCACCGAATTTTTGTAAGTCATGAACACCTAACTACACTCATCAAGTATCTTAAAAAGCCAAAACAATACTAGAAATTCAATTATTTTTTCAACTTAGTGTCACGATCAAATAAATCGAGACGTAATGGAAGCTCCACGGCACGCTGTTAGCCGATTGTCACGAGTGCTACCCTCGTCGGCGTTTTCTTAATTGTGCCGAAATATTTATTTGATTGCGAACTTTGCAGCACAAGCGTGCAACCGAAATGGTCATCGGCATCCTGACCACCGCCACAATAGCACCGCCACCTCACCTCGCCACATTAAGACTATGTTACCAATTCAAATCTATTTTTGCCAGGTTTACCAGCAAAGAGCCGAGCCTTCATTTGAAGCCAAAATATCGAAACCAAAAGTGCGAGGATATTTAACCAGCACGATGTCGTTGTTGGTCATTATTTATCTCGCTAATATATGAATTTAAAATCAATGAACAAATGAATAATGATGCAATTTGTTCGCTGAAATTGGAATAATTTCTTTGCTCGTACAAAATAGATGTTTTATGTAATTTTCATTTGTTTACACTCGGACATTGGGCTTTCAGATTTCCGGTATCCATTTAGATAAATAAAAGCACATCAAAGCAAAAAGTAGGTAAGATACAGCTGTCAGTCAAAAAACACAGTTTCCAAAGTTGGGCGAGCGTGATAGAATTGAATAATGTCGGAACACAATCAATTTAGGACAATCAACTGAGCGATCACGTTCAGTGCTCAAGACATTCCTGCCTTCAAGTCAGAGCGGGTAACGCGCGACTCCTGTCCGTCAGCAAATTGCAGTATCTTAGATCTAAATGGGCCACCGAGTCGATGCTGGATACATTCGTAACAGTGCAGCCACGCATCGTGCGCTGATCATGCGCCGTGAACAAGAGATGAAATAAACTATGAAACTGGTCGCGCGTTCCGAACGCAACGAACACAACTGTATGGTCCCAGAGCCAACAATCGAGATCTGAAGCGGCGATAACGATGTCAACTAGTGCAGCCTGTCCTCGCCGTTCCCATGATTTGCGATGCCGTTCTAATCGTAATAATTACGGCCTATCCATCAAACGGACGTATGATAAACATGCGTCTCGGGAATCTGACCAAGAAATGGTAATAGTTATCAATCTCCGCGTGCCGACTGTGTTCACAGTTTGAGAAATAGCAGAGATCATTTTTTGCTCGGGTGACGTGTTTATGAATGCTCCGTTATAAATTCTCTTTGATCTCATCTACCATGTCACATCGGTATCTCGACGTAGTTTTCCTCATACATTGGAACCGCAGATGGCGCTCGTATACATATTTTTATTGCTCTAATTTCTCTACGTAGCGTTGGGATCGGACATAACATTCGTCAACGGTCCTAACAAAGCTGACTAATTATCGTGGCGCGGCATGTCGTAAAACAGTGCATATTGACGGAATATAGAGAGGCCGGCACACAGTGCTTAATGACATTAATCACATTGATTTATTGTGGTTCCGAGTTATTACAGGCCGGCCGGCGCGGCTAGTGTGCGTGCATGCGTTAGTACGGACACACAGCGCGTCTGTGTGCGGCCGCTTCTTGTGTAAATGTAATACGCAATGCATACAGGGTGATACAATACACCTGTGCTCGCTACTTCATCGTTGTATTCGAAACAAATCTAAGCCTGCCAAACGAAGTCGAGAAGAAAAAAGTCATTCCCATAGCAGTTATTGCACATAAAAGTCTTTTTAAGTCTATCCTAGGTGAACTTTTAACCTAATCTCTGACGAGCATAGTTCTAAATTCAGAAACGCACAAACTGAACCTTACGCTGAAATAGGAAAAGTATTTTCCGAGCGCGCTGCGAAGTGAGCACCCTGGCTAGTGTAGGCGCTAGTTCACGGGCGGCGCGGCGGCTGTGTGCGTGTATGGCATTAGGCAACAATTTACGCTGTTTGCGGCGTGTTAATATTGATTGGCTCGCTTTATTTCGACTCGCGCGAATCTATCCACGAAACTACGTCAATGTATGTGTAAGTAGATCATACACTTCTTCGTAATACTCTAAATATACTTTATAATCGGAACTTTACATCCATTTGTTGTGACTTTTCGACCTCATTATTCGACAGGGTGATACAATTCGTGAGTATTTCAACTGCTTATTTTTTTCATTACTCGTAAGTAGGTTAATATATTAGATTACATGTTTTTCTATTGATCAGTGTGAGTGCAGGTGTAAAAATATGCGGGTGTTTAGTAATCTGTCAGTACGCGGATGCACTTGTTATGTTTGATGTATGACGTAGTTTCTATTCACAGGAATATAAAGTTGGTGTCTATTTATAAGTGTAAATATGGCCATAAAGCAGTGGTATTTGGAGCAAAGGAGCAATAAAGTTGGCAGTGATCTGAGCCGCGGCGCTAGTGTCCATCGCTCAAGTATTTAGTACAATAAGGTACGTGCGGACAGCGGCTCACACGTCCCACTGTCGCGGCCGGGCGCGCACCCGCATATCAATCACGACATTATAATTTCATAATGCACGTTTGTCAACGTAAATAATACGCAAAATTTATGTTACGAGGTTCTCACCGTTCTACAGAGGCACAGCGAATGCTTAATAAGCCATCATTAAGTATAGAAAACATTGCGAGTGTATTTCTCATATTCATTTGACGACGATGTAAACCGTGTTATGAACGCGAATATAAATGCATTTGGTTATTTGCATAAATTGCTATTTAAACAGTTTTATAGTTTGTTTGTTTCGTACATGAGTTATAAAAGTCACACATTGGAGTAACCGTGGGCTGGTACCATAAACTTATAAAAAGTATAAAGAAATGGGAAGATCCTATCCAGGCATAAATAAAATATGAGGTATACCAATAAAGGTTGACAACGAAACTGAAATGTAGGTAAATTGTATAGATTGTAACAGCTAGGTATGGCACAAAATCTTTATATTTACAAAAGAGCAATCGGTAGATACTTATCCAAAACTATAATACGGGATAGCAGCTGCAAAGAACTCTGCCATTCTTTAATTACCAATCGCATACCTACCTGTTAGAGAGTGTACCTACTATGTTAAACGAGGGACATACTTTAATAAGAGGTTAGTAGTTACCTACTGATGAAAATTAACAACTTTTACTATAGGAAAGGTTAAGGAAAACATCGTGAGGAAACCGGCATGTCCTAGAACCAAAAATTCGAAGACATGTGACATCTACCAACCCGCACTGGGCCCGCGTGGTGGATTACAGCCCACTCCCTTTCACTGAGAGGAGGCCTGTGTCCCAGCAGTGGGAACGTTATAGGCTGATTACGTACGTTAGTATAGGACCAACTATGAAATACTAACACGCTCCACACAAAAGTGCAATACTTAAACTTACACGATCTATTTAGATCTGCCAATATATATTATGCTTTTATTTTTTTGTCAGAAAAAAAAACTACTTCTAAACGGTTAAGTCAAACAGTGTTTTTTTGTAAAAAGTGTATCGGACCAAATGGCTTTGATGACGAGATATGCTTTTTTTGTATATTTCAGAGTTGGTCCCATAATTATGTACCTAGTAAAAGTTGTTCATTTTCAGGAAAACTACTACTACTTAATTTCTTATGTCCCTACTATTATATCACATAGGTACCTACCTACTGTATAAGTTTTATGATTACATAATTGAATTAATCATAGAAACAGTACCATACATATAGGTACCTACTTTATGCCTCTGCTCGGAGTTTGTAGCAATCACTTGATAAAATCTATCTTGAAATGTGAAATGTTATTTGAGTCAAACTGGTTTGTTAGGTAGTAAACGACGGGCATGCCACCTATCTTTATGTTTGTGTTACAATTTGTTAACAGTCTTCGTTATTGCTTTACATACGCATTGGTGGGTAGGTACACAATACCTATATGATTAAAAATTAAGCTATAAAAAAATCCTGCACGTGAAAACGAGCTTCGTTCATTTTTCAAAGGAAAGCAGATCGCAATAATTGATTATAGGTAAAATTTTGGTTCGCGAATGATGTTGAGAATCTTAATAGAACTAGCTAAAGTCCTAGATAATTTAGGTATGGTAGGCAGAAACTCTACTACCTACATATACAGGGTTGCTGGTAAAACATTAACAACCTCTTAAGAGGTCATTGTACTCATCATCTATCATCTACCTACTCATTAAGAACAACTTTTACTATGGGACCAAACCCGAAATCGCAAAAAAAAAACAGCTGTTCCCTACATTTTGACGAGTTAAACGAACGTAAATGTAGGGAACATCCGAGTTTTTTTTTTCGCGATTTCAGGTTTGGTCCCATAGTAAAAGTTGTTCATACTGATGATTACAATGACCTCTTAAGAGGTTGTTGGTGTTTGACCAATAACCCTGTACAATGAAAAAAAAATTTTTTTTTGGATTCTAGAGCCTGTCAGCTGTCGCCTGTCGGTATTATTAAATACGCCCTGGGTTAGAATAAAAAGATAAAGACTTAAAAAATAACTATTTGGCATTTAAAGGTCCTCATCCCTGCATGAACGTCAAACTGTAGACCCCATGATGAAAAGGTGTCAAGAATAATACTCGATGTCCAAATCTCCCTTTTCGTAAATATCTGTCAGACTTTTATCCGCATTCATTTGCGATATAAAGTTGTCATGTTAAATAGGGAGACTCCACATAATAAAGCAACCGTTAGCCGTGTCCGTCATCATTAGCCGTGCTATCCGGCTATTTTTGCGCACTCGTGTGTATCCAAAATAAATTATAAATTTATCTATGGGCCTTAGCTGCCTGATAATAAAATGATTATTATTATTATTAAAATAACTCGCAACACTAATGAATTATACTTTATTCGATTGTTATGCTCAAAATATCTAGCCGTACACTCCATTCAGTTTAACAGATAAAATATCTCACTCAGACTTTTTTATACCACTTAGTATTAAAGAAATACTCCATTTGAATTCCACGACGTACTCGTCGCTGAAAAATCCGTTAGTAAAACCAGGCAAATATATCTTGTAGCACATTGAAATTAATGTTGATAAATATACAAAAGGAACGGCGGAAGTGCGGACGTCGCGGCCGGAAGTACGTCCATCCATCATCCGCCCGCCCTGGATAAAAACGGTCGTTAGTGCCGCCCCCCGGCTCTACCTGCCTCTCTATTAGCTCTCTATTAATGTTACACTCAAGCGCCTCTATTACTCCTGTCATTTGTTATATCCATTTTGGCAAATTGGCTGATCTCGCATAACGGTATCCACTAGACGTAATTAAGGGGCTTTTTGCAGCCCTAATATCGCTAATAAGACAAATGATAGTTGGGATAAGTGAGTGATTATTTATTATTTCGGCAACTAATAGATAGACAGGTTACAGGAGTTTTTATTGCCAGCCCTGTCAGTGTTTTTCATCAGGAAAATACTATAAATTGAAATAAAACAAGTACTACAAGCACCCCCTAAAACAAATAAAAATTACACTAACTGTCACGTCACAAGAGAAATCTAATAAAGAGCACCTATTTAACAAATTAAATCTGTCTATACAAACAACGTAAACAAGCCAAAAACGTGGCAATAAACGTCAAAAGAAAAGTAAAAAGATTCCCGCGGGTGTATTCAGCGGCAACTCACCGAGTGAGATTGAAGGCATGCACGCGAGGGTGACACCCGGCCTCTTCGGGGAACCAAAACCGCTTATAAAAGTATGCGCCGGAAATCCGCGGGTTGCCGCCCGGAGTATTAAAATTATTATGAAACCGCCGCGCCGCGATAAGGCGGGATGATACCGGCTTAACACCACCCCCCCCTCCGTGCCCCCCACTGGCGCCCGGCCCTCCCACCCCCGGCACCCTCGGCGCACTATCGCACCATGCTCGAATGCCTTTTCACCGTACATCTATGCGAAAACTTATACGACACTCTAGTTATGCATAAATGTTTATGCGAAGTTAACCAGCCAACACCTACTTGACACCACGCAACTATGCAGGTAGGTAACCTTTGTTGATATATAATTTGACTCTCATATATTAACTTTTTAAGTGTGGATAACTATTACAAATGCTTTGATTTCACAAACATGAAAGTGAAATCAGAATGCTACACCAATAAACTAATAACGCTCCAATAAGCATCGTTAATCTAGCTGAGAGTTCCGAATAAATCAAAGTGAGTAAACTTAAAACATTAACCAGATAAAGTTATTTCAACAATGTAAACGTCGCTGGGCAACTTTATGCAGAAGCTGCACTGGTATGTCGAACTACAATTATAACTTTGGCCCCGGACGCGACAGAACGTTGTGTTGCAACAAATAAAATATGTCCACGAAAACGCGCGAGGGGGACGGCACAGCGAAATTTCGTACACGAGACAAAGATAAGCTTAACCAGCACGAAATTATGAGCGTTTAACTGTTTCTAGCTGTAGAATCTGGCACGGGTGCTTCGCCGGCTCGCCAGCGCACGTTATTTACGAGGGGGTGGCCTCCCCGCTGCACCCGAGATAGTGCCTTCCCCGGAAGAGCGACGCCGCCGCCGTGCAGCGCCGCGCCGTGCCGCGCCGAACGCGCCCTTGCGGCGGCGGCGCAGGGTGCACTATGCCGCGGCCGCTCGCGCCACCACAGCACCTCGCTTACACCTCGCTTCTGCTTGTGCAGATTGCTGCCAACCCGCACTTGCTAGCACGCCGCACGATCCACGAATATCACCTCTACGACAAACGCCATACGGTCACCTCTCGAGGACGCTTGCCCGCTTTCGGTTCACACGGCGCCCACCGTTTTCCTACATTACATTATAGTGAAGATGTCTGTATTTCTTGTTTATGATAGCATAAAACTATGGTAGGTAAATTGACGGCGCTATGTCGGTGTAGCACGTCTACGGCACAGCCGCGGCACACTACGGCACAGCAGCGGCACACTAGCACACTGCCGCTCGATACACTTTGTTAACATTAATGTGTGCTTATACACTAATAAATCAGGCCATGCTTTGTACTTTAACATTGTATTTTTGAGACATTACCTTACCTTAAGAACGAACGCTATGTAAGTGAAGGTAATTAAATGGAATTATTTATACAACGAAGCCTGTGCCTATTGTAGGTAGGATATCCTAAGGTGTTACTTTTGTACTTAAGTGATTATCGTTCATGATCCTTTACGTGATGGGGAAGCAATAGCAGTGTTAATTCTAAGGGGGTAAGTTTTACAAATGGATCTGATACCTGCCTATATCAAGTCCCATACAGTTGTTACATGTTTATAGTAAGTAAGTATCTGCTCGCCATTCCTGAAACGCCATTAATATATCAGTTTCCTGCTCCCATTAACTGAAATAAGAATCGTTTCCTAATGAGCAATTGCTACTAAATAATGTAATTTTATTAAGCTCCCCATACATTAGGGTCGTTACATAAAGCACGATACAAACGAACAGCGGCGACGGTCACGTACCTACGTCATTTAAGTGAAAATATACGACACACAGAAAAGAAAAAAATGCGCAAAAACCATCTAGAGCATTATGGCTCGCGGCGAACCATTACTTTTAATATAAATAAAATAACAAAATATGAGCGTCCGGCCGTTGAGTGCCCCCGAACACTTTTATATTTCAGCTGAGACACCACCCGCGCCACACACCCCACACGCAAGATTTATATTTTGACTTGTACACTACATATCCCTTTAAAGCTCGGACACATTCGACGTTGTGACTTCAAATGACTTATCTTGTGTTATGAACGTGTTGGGTACATGTTGATCTGGAAGTTTAAGGCATCTTGGAATGTGTCATAGATGAATCTTTCGTCGACGTCAATCAAAATATAGGAATTATGATAGTTTTTTAAATATAATTATTGAAGCTAAAATATGTAATACTTATCTATTGCTTTGTTATAAGTACCTAATATAATTTAATATTGTTTGTTTTGTTATAATTGAATCATTTATAATTATTAAATATACCTAATAATTTGTAATCTGGTGTGAATCTGAAATAATGATTTCATTTGATTTGATAAGAGTGATGAAGAAGGAAGAAGTATTTTACAGTCCAAATCTACTTGCTAATCAAGAACACCTACTTAAGTGGCGCTACCGTCAATCAGCAAAGATTTATAAACATGACATTATGTATACGTACCGCGTGTACATATTTACATAACTAAACAATAAAGATTTATGGTACCAATGCGAGATCAATATCACGAAGATTGCTACTTCCCATTAGAATATCATTAATTTGTGGCATGTCTGGCTACAACTTTATATAAAGAGAACAAAGTGCTATCATTGACACCATAATTTAAACATAACAAATGGCCGTGTAATCGTTCAGAACCGGTCCTCTGAATGCATATTTACTCACCGTAGGTACTTATACAACGTTATTTTTAGTATAGGCGAAACCTGAATATAGTTTGTTCAGAATAAGTAACTGAACCGATTCAAAAATTTTTACCCCACGTTATATTTTGTCCCAAAAATATTTAAAAAAGGTTAAAAATTGGACACCGAGCGACACTAAGTAGGTTATCCAATCTCCGCGCCGAACGGTTAGGTACCTAGGTATTATTATCAATGAGCGCAAGACGGCGCGGCGCGAGCGCCGCGGGTGAGCATGTTTTTGCAATGTACGGACAAACAGGTAACTTGACAAAGCTTATAACTTTGTGATTTTTCATGATACAGTTTTGAAATTTTGTACATAGTTTCTTTACATAAAAAACTAGACACCTGTTTCGGGTTTCGCATATACTAAACATAATGTTGTATATTAAACGCTATATCAACATAAACTAGTTTCTATAATTAAATTCGTAGTTTCAAAGTTAATCATGAATATTCGCATATTTGAAGGCTAATAAAAAAACTGATAAAGATGAAACTCACATTTAGTTAACAAACCATAATTATGGTGTTCAGTAAAATATGCCAAAGCGCATTTGAGCCAGCGAACTGTTCTCATACAGCCATCATTTTGACAAGTTAAGTGTTGTTTGTAAACGAGCTGCGTCGACAATATTTTTCTGTATAATTTACGGTATTAAAATTTCATCTCAATGTCTGAGGTAGGACATAATAATGACTTAACACGCACGTCTTACTACTTCTCATACTTGTGGAGGCAACTAAGTATGGAACTTGATCTCGTCTACTTTAGAAATATTATATCCATCGCTATTAAAAGTTTTTTAACTCAGGTGAACAGTTAATTCTTGAAATTGTTAAAAAAAACTTCAATCAATGGAAAATCTTTAGGTGAAAATCTTAATGCCTGAAATAAAAAGAATCGATAAAAAACTGATAAACTTGAATCAAATTCCTAATCGTGACATTAAGATATTAAGCAATTAACCAAATCAGCAGTACGTTCAAGTATGAATCAAAAGCGAGGGGCACTTAAAAGCTCTCAAAGTTCATCCCTAGTCCACCATGAGCGGCTATCCCATTCATGCGTTTAGATGATTGTCTGTACAAAAGGAAATATGAGTTACGCTTCACTGGAGTGTAAACAAGTGAATGAACAAACTCAAGTGTTTCGACACAAGAGTTGCGTGCGTTTCCGCGATGCGTGCCCTTTGCGCAAGTTCCAATCAATCAATGTCCATTTTTAATGACTTAATACTGACATACTCCACTCGGTATTCCTTTAGAAATTCGCTTCATAAACGAGGAAATTTACATGATTACAGTACACTCTTATTATCGCCTCAATGAGCGTTCCGGTCGGCGCTAATTACACTCGATGCTCCCTCGAAACCTTACGAGGCTTCATCGACCGATATTGTCCATCGCACTCGATCGTAAAGCGGGCCTAACAAAACAAAGAACATAACACGACTATAGAGTTCGCAATAAAACCGCGTGAAAATGGCAATAGCTATTCAGAGGGAGATATTAAAATGCATGGAAATAAATTCGGCGTCGCATTCGGGCGTACGGCTCGGGGGGTGCAGTAAAAATAAACAGCGACACCATTAGAACTCACTTCCATATTCAAATTTATGAACGCGTCCGAGCCGCGTCCCTCGCTGGCGTGGCTCGTCCACAGCCACACCACCGCCACACCACAGCTACGCTACAGCTACGCGGCGCTAACCCAGCGCTACACCACTGCTACACCAGTGCTACGCCGCACTACACCAGTGCTACGCCACTGCTACGGCACCGCTACGCCACGCTACACAATTGCTACGCAACCGCTACGCCACTTCCATACACCGCTACGCACACACACCCACCGCTCATTTAAACTGCCATCATTTTGACGGTCAATTTAAAAATTTCACCCCTGTTTTACCTAACATAAACCTACATTATACCGCTCTAACTAACTCCACTTTTTCCGCAAACTCGACACCTGTTAGCGGTAAAAAGTAACTCAACGGTAATGAACAGGTAGTGGGTATTTAAAAGGTTATTTTTATGAATTTATAGTAATGTGTAACATGTTGTAACACTAACAAATAAAATAAACGTAAGACAAGAGCGTTCGGGAGGCGGGCCGTCGAGCGACGCGTGCTTTAGCTTAAATAAACAGACGTTTTCAAAAATTTGTGTATTTAAATCGTATGTGACTTGTGTTACTGGTGCTATTTCTGTTTAACTGCCGCACTGATGGATCTGAAATAACACCTCCATAGTGCCGTTCAGGGAACTCACATTAAATTCATAAGGGATTAGGTGTCATCATAAACAGGAATTATTTAGTCGACTGAGGTTAAAAACAACAACATAGCTCCCGGCTAATTATTTTTAATGGCAATTATAGTGCGGTTAATGTGCTCCTGAAATATCTAATAAGTTCCTTTTATTATAATGTGGGATTTCGTAAGTCAAAAGGGGGGTATCGTCGATTAGTCGCTAATTTAATGGGGTTTACTACAAACGTAGATTAACAGAGGGATATAGTTGTGTAGATAAATATTTATCTTCTACGGGCACATTCTAACATTGTGCAGAAAATGTTTTTACTAGGTAGGTATATTGTTTTGTTTGATGATGAAAACAAAGTTAAAACCTCTCTCATCACATAAATAGAACAACCTTTATGGTAGAAAAGAAGTTAAGAACCTGTGTTAGGTTTCTTTATACCATGTTATGCTATCAGTACCTGGTCCATTATACGGAGCCCTAAAGGTGGTCAACTCTAAGAGGTTAAAGAAAATCACCCTGAAGTTAAAGACACAACTTTGAATTGGTAGATAGGTACCTAGCCATCATCATCATCATCTGCCTAGCCTTTTCCCAACTATATTGGGGTCGGCTTCCAGTCTAACCGGATGCAGCTGAATACCAGTATTTTACATGGAGCTGCTTATATAGTAAATCTTTTAAAACAAGAACACCTTTTTATTCACTTACAGCTACCAACTGTTAATTCAGCACAATCAAAGAACAAATCAAATCAATGTTGCTAACAAAAAGCCAGTAGCATACCGACAACAAAATAATCCCAGCCCCGCTACATAGTTTCGTTAATTAAAAAAAAAATATCCACCCTAGCATCCAAGGCAAATGACATGAAGGAAATGTATCGAGTATCGGGCTTAGTCGATGCCGGTCCGATGACTGGCAGAATCGACTAAATTGCTTCTATCACATTAATATCGGACGGCCGAGTTACACCAGTCACACGTATTCGTTATATTTAATTTAAAGCACACAAAGCGATTGACATGGCTCCCGCCATTCGCTTTTTCATAACGACTCCTCGTAAATTTGTTTCAGAAATTAAAATCGGTCATTGAATGGATCTAGTTACGGATGTCGGTAGCAAGGATTTTATACGCTTACCCACAATATTGTGAGAGAATGAGTCTGTAGCTCTGAGCTCCTGCTGTGATACTTTTTAATTATCCTTCATCATTTTTTACGATCTTGTTTTAAGAAGGAAGTAGGTTGCGAGGATTTGATAATGAGATGTTGACACAACAATGACTTGTGATTGATGATGCCTCAGTCATTACTGAAATGACATAGGAAACACAGATATTTATGTTGTACATAGTTATCTCAAAATATCCCAAAACTAAGTAAACACCTAGGTAGGTACCTACACAATTTAATTAGGGCAAGTACCCACCCACACATGGCATTTAGGTACCTACATTTCCCCAACAATCATGTGAAAACAGAAAGCGAAAAACAGAAGCCCGTTTTATTTATGAGTTATTAATTATTATTAATAAGATGCATTACTAACACGTGTAACCCAACTAGTCAAAGGTTATTTATTTTATTATTCATATAGGTACTCACTGTAAATTATTCTGAAAACCTTTAATGACTAATTGTGCATGTAGAAATGTAAAAGCAAAAAATACAAAATTGCAATGTTCATTAAAATAACAATAAGTAGCAAAAATAAATATTTTATAAATGCAAATCGATTAGTAAGTTATTAACAAAGTTACACAACAAGTTTTCGTGCTCGTAAATTACTAAGAACTTATATCTCTAAACAATTAAAAAAGCCATTTAATAATTATTGAATACAAACAAAAAGTTATGACGTGCAAGTTCAATTAGTGTGTGGTGTGGGAGGCTTCGCGGGGCGACGGCGGCCGCCATCTAGCGGGCGTCAGCGCCGCCCACCGCCGCCTCGCGCGCCGCCAACGGCCTCGCGACCACATGTCGCTTATGAATATGAGGCGTTATGATTATGAAAATATGCCCCGCCCCGAATATGGAATATGGAGGAGTGGGGCCCGTGTAGCGCGTGCGAATGGGCGAAGTTTGATTTATGAGCCGGGCGCGGCCCCGCCTCCCTGTCATAACCGTGTACCTGGTGCGCGCGCGCGCCGCCGCCCGCCGCCCGCCGCCGCCTCGCGCTCAGTCCCGCTTCAGATGGCGAGTGGTGCGCTCGGTCACACGCCGCGTCCGCTCCGCACAGTGTACTTCGTCCGAGCCGAGTAGCCGGCGCCGCGCGAGTGTCCCGTGGTGTGCAGCCCCAGTGCGAGCAGGCCGCCTGCCATGCGCCGGCCCTGAGCCGCCAGCGCGACAACATGCCGCGCGTCAAGCCCTCCTGCGTACGCCGCGTCTCCATCGGTACTTAACCCTCCACTACGACATCTCACCACATCACACACGACGTCTCCGCCACATCTCACCCTGCCGACCTGTGACCCTAACTCTGAGGAGGAATTACATGTGTTTTTGTCGATACGTTATTGTTGAATCCACGATTGGATATTCGTACCGATACAATGATTCAGTTAGCGACGATAAAATTTGGCATACATGAGAAAGTGAGCACTAAAATTCGTCACCAGCGGGGTGAGTAAACAGTGCAGTGAATTTTCACACTTGACAATAATGTTGTAGATAGTTGAAAGGAAACATAAGTTATTAGGGAGGTATGTAGAGCTTTACTATTTAGTACAACAGAAATGCTTAATAAAAACTTTGAAAGCTTACATAAAAGTGTTCCATTAGTAAAAAAGTGTTTCATTAGTAAAAAGTGCATTATTAAAATCAGTTCATAAGTAAAAAAATAATGTCATAAGTGACATATTTCAAAGCATTTTTTTTTATATTAACGTATTTGTGAGCCTGGACTGAAATTATATTTTCTTTTGAGTTCAGAAATTTTCCAGAAAGAACCGTTTAATTGCCGGAAATTTTTTAACAGACCGGAACAGTTTACATTTTCCAGGAAGAGAAAGATGTAACAATGCAAACTTTGAGATCATAAGGTCGGTTGTACCGGTTACATTGTAGCGAACTTGGCTATCACACTACCGCGCGCTAAATATCTTAAATGGTCCAATTAAAAAACGGTTACGACCAACCAATAGGTCGAATTTCAAAATGTTTATTACCACGGGTATAAATAGAAAGCTTATTGTGGCTTAGCATTTATTTGTAGGCTATTCTGTTGCATTAAAACTATTAGCCAGCGTGTCCAATTTTATGACTACTACTATTAATAATCTGGACAGATATAATTGAAACACTATTTATAATCTTATTTATGATGTCATTTTTACTGTATCTTTAAACAATATTTTAGTGATATTTATTGTAGGACGATTTTATGGCAGTTAAATTGTAGTTTTTTTTTTTATTATAAAATCTTGTGACAACTGTTACTGAGTGACTTCAGAGTTTGATGGATTACGTAGAAAGTTAGTTATAAATCAAAGTTTTATGAAAGTGAATAACTTCAGAGGAACACGGATATTTATCACAAAAATAAGGACATAATTTGTGTGTGTGCTTTTGCGACGGCCCGGACGGCACTTGTATCAACAACTTTTCTGTTTACATATATCCCAATTTTTTTAACGCTTAAAATTATTATTCTTACATTTTTTTAATAACATAACATTTTAATGATATTTAAAAATTCGCCATATAAAATCCATTGACGCAGATGAATACCTTAATTCGCTAAATTTTTTAAATTTTAGTATTTTACTTAATATTTAATTTTATATCTAATGGATTTCAGAAGAATATTATAAAATTAGAAAAATATCTAATTTAATGGTTAGGTTAGGTTAGGTACATTTTTAGGACCGAATTATTTTCTCCAAAAACTCATTAAATTATTTATTATTTGCCTATCTAGCAAGATTGTATTTTTATTTTAAGATAGTGTTCATGACAGAATTTGGGGGAATCCTAGCTACTGTAACATCGTAGACTTCTAAGTTATAAGTTATGGGTTTGGTTTCCGCACTTAGTCCTTCAAGTGGACCATTGTGCGTGACGTCGTAGACTTTGATTGATAAGTAGTACCTACCTGTAACTTCAAGTTTTTATTTTAATGTTGTGACTTACCTATAGGTCTACCAGAATCTCATGGCATAAAAAATAAACATTGTGATTTTCATATGGCAATGTCAATCCATATGAAAATCAAATTTTTTTTATGTTTAAGATTCTGGTAGACCTATACTTACACAGTTTTCTTACAATAGTTTACAAAGACTTTAATGATACCTACAACTTAATAATTTGTCCATCATAAATGTCTAATATTTGTCTAATAAAGACACAACATATATTTGCATGTCTAATATAATTTTTATAGCACATTACCGTGGCGCCCCGCGGCGCTGTCCATCGTTCTTATGATTTCACACTTCATCATTCACTTTACCATGGCGTTCTTAAAATAATAACCTTGTAAACACTATTTATAGACCAAATTGTCATTTATAACTATTTATAATACCGAAGGAAGCGAAGGGTCAATATACCAATCATTTGAAATTTTTATTAGGTGTATTTTCAGTCAATTTATTCTGGTAACGTTATCTTCAAAATAATTTCACGTCCTTACAAAGCGAGTGAATAACAATGATTTTATTATCTACCTATCTAGCCTCTAACATAATTCAATTCAATTTCATAATAGCCTTTTCTTGAAGCGTGAGAATTTTAATATTAAGCAATCGTTTTCCGATTTCCCCCATTCCTCTCTTACTTCCGGTCTGACTTCCTGTTTTTACTGAACTTTTGTAAATGGGGTATTTTGGTTTTACAGTAAAATTCTAGTCAATTAGATGTTTGGGATTTTTATATTAGATCCTTGTCTTTGTTTTTTCTCTTAAATCAATGAAAGGGCATTGTATGATAGTACAAAGTATTAGGTATCTATTAGTGTTTTTTTATTAATATAAATGCAATAATTCTCATATTGGAACCTAATCAATTAAGTATATCTACTTAAAGCTAACTTTGCTTAAAGTTAGAGATTTTCTTATTAAAAAGCTTGTATTGTGCTTTTGGAATTTAAGGGTAGATATATCAAAAATGCTATCCATATGAGGAAATGCGGTCGGAGAGACTTTTGAAAAAGCCTAAGTAAAATTCATAATTCGAGGGCCTACTTCCTGCTCCAATATTGGACCAATTTAAAGATATTTCATAAACTGATTATGAAGGATATATATACTGTGTCCCTATGTTTTTTTTTTCATTAATTGTTATCAAATTTGTACATTAGGCCTCTGTTGACAGCGGTTTAAACTGGCATTTTTTGGAGGTTCTAGTACTTATAAAAATAATGTATCATCAAAAAGGAAAACATAGGGGCATACATGTCAATCAATGTCAATTTTATGACATCAATTAATGTTACCTCCAATCGCCTGAAACACAGGATTACCTAGTTCAGGCACAAATCATGGGTGAACTCGACATAAATTTAATAAAAACTGTATTTAACGTTAGTCTTTATATTTTTGAATAAATTTTATTATTATCTATTATACAAGTAGGTAGTTAATATTTATCATTCTGTAAAACATCATTGCTTTATGATTTATGATCATTAACCAGAAAGAAAACAGACGGGAGCGTTTCTATGGAGAAAAGACCACCCGCATTTCCTCTTAAGCTGCATATTACCTATATGCATACCTACTTCTTTTCAATTGTTTCTGCTTTTTCATTTGTTGAGTATCCATAACTTACTAAATGAAACGATTATGGCTTCGTTCTGATGAAACATTGGTAACTTTTACAGATTTGCTTAAAAAGCGTTACCTATTAATGCTCTGATATAATATAAATCGCCCATTACTGATTAAAAAGAAATGTCTTCATAGAACAGAATGACACGTTGTCAAATTGTGATGGCGGCCGCTAGTCGCCAGTCGCTATGGTCGGCTTATCTCATTGCTGGTTTTACGAGTGCTCTATAAAATATTTATTACAGACATTCTATCTGCTAACGATTGAAATAACCTATTCATATTCTTATGAAATACTTATTTATATTCACTATTTGTTTGATCGACTAATAAATTAAAAACAAAACTCGTTAAATATTTAAGCCGGTTCTAATTCGGACTAAAATGAAAGATCACTATGCATATCGCCGTTCATTTACCTTGAAGGATGAATAATAATTACTGTTGATGTATAAATTATAGACTTTCTGTCAGTTGATTAATTAGCATCGATCTTTAATGGCGAATGTAATAACATCAACAACACCTACTTGTTCATAAACACGTTACAGCGAATCTGATGCTGCGGCGGGATGTTTGCCAGTCCAACGCTCTCACAATCATTGTAAATATGTTTCTTCAACATGAGAAGGGAAGCTCAATATTGATAAGTTTGCTTTGTGGAAAAGTTGGACAATGTCGGGCAATGAATATCCGCAACGGCACACTAAAGCCTTTTTATATTTGTGCGTAACGCGGCGGCGGCGCGCGACACAGCCTCTTTGAGTCGTCGCGAGCTCCGCTCACCGGAGTACTGTCAAATACCAACAAACAGATACCACTAATCCTTCTCCTTACAACTAAGTATTAAACGCACCGGCATCTCGCTACAAATGAGTTATTTAATCCCCGCCGCAACATTATCCCGGATTATATCATGTTTTGTGTCGGTGCTCACTTATCCGTCCGCTTTTCAAAACACCACAAACTTCTACCAAAAAAATTTGTATTATGAAACGAATATTCAAAACTGTGCACCAGCCACCGGCCGAGTGACATTGGCAGGTAATATCTACAGTCATATAAAAAAGATACATTTCAAATATTAAAACGGTGAAAGTATAACATTGCTGATAAGCAAATTTATACCCAAAATATATTTGGATATCTATATACCCAGTAGGACCGGTAAGTGGTGGATCTGGTCGAGTTTTGGAATCTCGATAAATTAATATGCAGGGAGGTAGGTACTTATGTACACACTTTATTTTTGTGTATTGGTATATTTTGTAAATGCATACACACCTGTGTGGCTAATTAAGAAAGTCTTGAACTGGATTGTGCTTCCGTATAAAGTATCGATGAGTCGTGAATGTCGTGATATAGTTAAGAGTCGGCGTGTTGTTAATAAGCTGCTAATTATTATTAGGTGCGTTAACGCATACGTAAACCGTAAACGCGCGATAAGCGCTGTTAACGCCGAATGCACCTTGAAGTTCCTTCTGGTAGGTATCCTCGACCCGCTGTTGTATAATCATATTACTTACTTCAATGCTATAGGAATCTGTTTTGTTGGCTTTACTGTTTAGCTCTCAAGGGTCAATTGGAATAGGATTCTTTAAATACTGGCTTTCAAGATCATTATTTTCATTTAGACTTTATCTTTTCTAAACCAGGACAGTTTGTGACTTTCGATTGGAATATTCTCTTCACTTCTCTCACCGCTTGTTCGGAAGTAATTTTACCAAAGTTCTCACCACCTTATCATTTATTAACTTTTTAGTTTTTTAAAGTTTGTTTTTAAGAAAGCAAGATTGCGATTTAAGATTAAGAGATTCTAAAAAACTCAAAAATCATCGTAGATAGATATTAGCTAGAAATATATCTATATGTCGTAGGTAGGTTTGCAGGCACCGATATATTAGCTAAAAAATATAAAATTTAACTTATTCTTTTTTTAATGTCACCATGTTTAAAAGTAAACTAACTAAAAAGCTTTGAAAGAAAAATGTTTACAAATCGACTGTTATATATTTCATAAATTCTTAATATTAAATCAGCAAACAGTCATTTTTACATAATTCATTAAATCAGAATGCTGTTAAGCTGTTCAGCTTTAGGTACCTACTTTTAACAAAGTGAGAATTCTTTGAAGAGCTTCAAAAGTTAGTTAATTAAATAATTATAATCAATCAATAATCATATTTTAGGCATCTTTAAGTTACCTACACAATATCCCAGGCTTTCTGTCGGTTAAGTATCCCTACTCGATCTTGTTGATAGGTAAATCTGTGGCTTATTGTTCAGGTTATCGCGTTAAAATAGCCAAAGAAAGATATTTAAAAACAATTGAAACCAAAACAACAATCTGCTTTTCAAATTAAATGTTAGACACCCAAAATAACTTCAAAATACCTAACAATGTGTTTAATCCATTCATACGTAGTCTATTGTATTCAGTGCTATTTACATATTAATATGTAAACAGGGATACCTAGGTATATATGTTAGAATACACTAATGTATGAAAATAAAGAAGTATATGAAAGTGTATCATTTTCTGTTTCCGGGGCTAAAGTACAAAAATACTGAAAATACGGCTCCAGTTAATATAAGAATGCCTAACAATACATTTATTTATTTTTACAAAATGATCAATAATTTGTTGAATTCCTAAAAGTATTTGTAACTTATAACTTACCGAATTGACCTTCAAGGTAAGCGGTTATTTGTTGGTTCTTTTATAGACGAAAGTTAAGTTCCTAACATTAAAACTTCTGTTACAATAATATTATCACACTGTCATACTTATTTTTATTTTACTTTTTTGTTCACTAGTTTAAATAATTATTCTGTGCTATAGAAGAGCGGGTCTCTGACATAGGCATTATTTGATTAAAACGAGACTCCTAACACTAAACCCCCTACTGTGAACTAAATCACAAATAATCTTTATTATTATTATCAAAAAATTAGTATCCCTACTTAGGTGGGTACAAAAAAAAATAAAACAAATTTAATATCGGCACACCAATTACAAAGTAGTAGAATTATTTCCTTTATTTAATTAAATACATATAAATTATATTTTTAAATATTAGTATAAAATAAGAATAAAAACATTTAAAAATATAAAAAATAGTAGCCCACCGGTATCGGGAACAGGGTCCAAGCTACCGGCGCGCGGTCAGGGCTCCAGAGAGAGGAACCTCCTAACAATGCCGTGTCCAGAAGTACCGCTTTCTGGATCAAGCCCTTGATCCAGCTGCCCAACGAGAGCCTCGTAGAATTATTATCATTATAATTATTTTTCATAATATAAATATGAAATAGGTGCGTTGTTCTCTAGACACAAACTTTGATCTATAGCTGAAAACTAAGTAGAGACAACTCTTTTTGTTTTTAGTCTTCGGTCATACGAACTCTTTTTAGTCCTAACTTCCAGGACAATAAAAGTGAGGAAGTTTTAGAAAATATTTTTCGTTCATCTTAGGACCTTAGTAGGTAACATCTGTTTGTTTTGCAACAGAATTAACCAAATTGAGTCTCTATTAAACATATGGTAACAGACGATAGTTAAAACTATGCTAATAACTTTATTCATCATCATCATCTCTATTGGAGGTAGGTACCTACCTACTATTGTGCTACTACTAACAAAATAAGAAGTAATATAGGTAGGTACTTTCAATTCAAACAAATTTATCAAACGCACGCATAGCTACCTATTCACAAAGCGAAACTTCTAAATAAAAGTTTCATGTCGATGCGAATGTTCTATCGTGATATTTTTAGCTTTCTACCCTTCTCGTGTCTATTGTCACAAAGTTCGTACTAAACACGGCTTTCGGAGCACCGTGACAAGCTACAACTAGCGACATCTATTGTTGAGTAGCCGGCAACTAGAAACGTACGCGCGAAAATAAACTGACAATTAGGTATTTTATCGCGCTGATTGTTGTTTAATTCTATAAAGGAATTATTTATAAAATATAATAAAGTACCTAATTTTCATGATTGACGTCTTGAATAATAAGTATTGTGACTATTTTATTAGTATCGGTGTCGACTTTACCCTAGTTACATGTTAATGCTTTTTAATAAAACTTTGTTTGAAATATATCGTCCCTATGAAATAATATTATACCCATATCATGTCATCTCGTGTATAAAGAAAATACTCCGCTTCTTCCGCGTCGCAAGTTGACTATCCCGAATTTTATATTCTCGTGGGAATTCAGTAAAATCTTGTGACAGTAGTTTTCTACCTCGAAAAGGGACGTGCACATCAAACAAAACCACCGTTTGGGAATCTCCCCTGATAGTATATCAGTCATCTTTTCCTTCCTTTTACATTTATAAAATAAGCTACATTTACTAGAATGCCACAAATACATTTGAATCCTTCAGTTTAAACTTAATTAAAGAACTTGCTCGGTTGTTACGCTAGAACAACAAATTCTAAATATGAATTTGTATAAAAGACATAGTTTAGATATAAATGTAGGGGCAGGTGACTTAGGCCTAAACTGAAACCTAAATTGGTTAACAACTACTCAATCATCGGCAAGATAAATCGTCTCTTTAATAAATATAACTAGATAAGAAATATCTCTAAAGGGCTTGAGCGTTTCGCTCTGTCAAATTCGAGATCATTTTATCATCATCAACTCATGTTCTCATCTTCTATGACAGTATAGTTTACACAAAATACCTACTTACCCGTCTAATTACACTTACAATTATTTCCCTCAATAATACTTATCATTTAATAAAGATCCCAAACAGCAACAATTTGCTTAACATTGAAATTATCTTTTTGAAAGATGTAGATTTTCCTGCACACACAAAGCCTGGCCAGTCATTTAACATTAATTGATTGTGTGCTTCAAGGATATGGGATTAACGTATTATTCTTTTGTTCTAGGCGAAAGTTCGGGATCGTGTTCCGAAGAAGATATCAACCATGTGTCTGACGAGACGAGAGACCGGCCTGAAGCGCATATGTGTCCGCGCTGTCAGGAACAGTTCGAGAACCTGCACGAGTTCCTGTACCACAAGCGACTGTGCGATGAGAAAGCGTTGCAAATGGGCGAGGAGAGAATGCACTCCGATCCAGAGGAAATGGTCGTTTCAGGCGACGAAGAAATGGATGGACCTAATAAACGATTAGAACAAGTCCGACGGCATCGACAAGATGCGGAGAATAATAACAGCCTCGAAGATGGCGAGGCAGAAGTGCCTGAAGCTGACGTACCGCCGGTCGGCCTGCCCTTCCCGGTGGCCGGCCACGTCACGCTCGAAGCTTTACAAAATACTAAAGTCGCCGTAGCGCAATTCGCCGCGACTACAATGGCGAACAACGCAGATAATGAAGCGGCGTTACATGAACTAGCCGTGCTACAAAGCACGTTATTTACGCTACAACACCAACAAGTGTTTCAGCTACAATTAATACGCCAATTACAAAACCAGTTGTCATTAACGCGACGGAAAGATGACCAGCTCCCGAGCCCGCCGCCGAGTGAACCAGAGCCGGTGTCGGTACCTCCCGCTCGATCGCCGTCGCCGCCTCGTCCGCCACGGGAGCCTACTCCTGTCGCACCCCCTCCTCCCACTAGTCAAAGCTTACCGTCAACCCATTCGCATCTCACACCTAAGACGGAACCTATCTCCGTTCCTAAACTCCCGACCTCATCTCCACCGGTGATGTCCCATCCACCGTACAGCTCCATTTCCTCATCGCTAGCGTCTACAATAATCACAAACAACGACCCGCCACCGTCTCTCAACGAACCTAACACGCTTGAAATGCTACAAAGGAGAGCACAAGAAGTGCTAGACAATGCGTCACAAGGCCTACTAGCCAATAATCTTGCCGATGAACTTGCTTTCCGTAAATCAGGAAAAATGTCACCCTATGATGGAAAATCAGGAGGAAGAAACGAACCATTTTTCAAGCATCGCTGCCGTTACTGCGGAAAAGTGTTTGGAAGTGATTCTGCGCTGCAAATCCACATTCGATCGCACACAGGTGAAAGACCTTTTAAATGTAATGTATGTGGATCACGATTTACAACCAAAGGGAATCTCAAAGTACATTTCCAAAGACACACAGCAAAGTTTCCGCATGTCAAAATGAATCCCAATCCAGTACCAGAGCATTTGGATAAATACCACCCCCCGCTGTTAGCGCAGTTGTCGCCGGGGCCAATTCCTGGCATGCCACCACATCCACTTCAATTCCCTCCGGGTGCACCAGCTCCTTTTCCGCCAAGCTTGCCGTTGTACAGACCCCCACACCACGACTTACTACCGCCTCGTCCGCTCGGAGACAAACCTCTACCGCCTCACCCACTGTTTGCAATGCGAGAGGAACAAGATGCTCCGGCTGATCTCAGTAAACCATCCGCGCCGAGCCCTTCTCGATCAGCACCCGAGGTTAAGTCTGAACCACAAGACGATGATTGTCATCGAGATTCCAGTTTTGAAGACGTTGATCGCGTGTCTCCTAAGCGAGAACCTGATGAAAACGATGCCACGCAGGATCCAGAACAAGACAGATATCCTTCAACTTCGCCCTACGATGATTGCAGCATGGACTCAAAATATAGCAATGAAGAACAAATTGGCAGAGAGAGTCCTCATGTGAAGCCTGATCCAGACCAACCGGAAAATCTCTCAAGTAAGAATTCACCGATATCCGGGCCAATTTCAATAGCAACGGGACTGCGTACTTTTCCTTCGTTTCCTCTGTTCCCTCAGTCTCCCAGCAGTATGTCCTCTGGTAGTTTAACTCCTTTTCCGAACTCTGTTCAACACGTCGCTGATGCAGATCTGGCACGTGATCCAATGTTTTATAATTCACTTCTGCCCCGCCCAGGCAGCAATGATAACTCCTGGGAAAGTTTAATAGAAATTACCAAAACTTCTGAAACATCAAAGCTTCAACAGTTAGTTGATAATATTGACAATAAAGTGTCCGATCCCAACGAATGTATAGTATGCCACCGTGTTCTCTCTTGCAAGAGCGCGTTACAAATGCACTATCGTACGCACACGGGCGAGAGACCTTTCCGATGTAAATTGTGTGGCCGCTCTTTTACGACTAAAGGCAATTTGAAAACCCATATGGGCGTTCATCGCATTAAACCTCCAGTTCAAATGTTACATCAGTGTCCAGTTTGCCATAAGAAATTTTCGGATCCTACCATATTACACCAACATATACGACTTCACACGGGCGAGCGCGCCCACATCCCTTACGATCAAATGAGAAGTATCGATATTGAGGGTTTTCCATCACTGAGTAACGGGTCAGACGTCAGCGACTATCAAGCTCAGCGCCCCTTCCCGCGCCCGCTGTTCCCCACTCCGACCACTCCCGGCGACCGACGGGCGGACTCCCGCGGGACCGACGATGAGAGCGGCCGGGACGAGCGCGAGCCCGCTATTCGGGAGTTCGACGACGACTTAGATATGAAGGATCGTCGAACTTCGCCGCTCTCCGTCTGCGCCTCGGCGTCCGAAAGCGAAATAAAAACCATCACCACAACGGCTTCCCTCCCATCGGCGACAGGTTCGGACAGCGGGCGCAGCGCGCGGGCGTCCCCTCCGTCACCCACCATGTCGTCGCTGTCGACGCCGCCGCGGCTGCCGCTGCACTCGCCGCTGCCGTCGCCGCCCACGCCTATCGCCGCGCTGGGCGCGCTCGGAGGATCGCCCTTCAGCCCGCTCGGACTCGCGTTCCCTCCCGCAGGTATGCGATAGCGGGATCTTATGTTTTCGTCCGCCCCGGTCGCCCACATTTCCATTTCCTTGTTTAGATCCTCGCCCACCACTAATAAATAAACCACCGGGCGCTCGAATACACGTCAAAGTCACCGACCAAAACTAAATGTGGAAGAAGTAACTCTCATTGATAATAATACAGTGTAATCGTGCGTTCCGACTGTTGTACAATTAGTGACAACGAAACCACATTGAACGATGGGTTTATTTGTGTGCAGTGCGCGGCAACACGACCTGTAACCTCTGCTACAAGACGTTCGCCTGCAACTCCGCTCTGGAGATACATTACCGGAGCCACACCAAGGAGCGACCGTTTAAGTGCACCGTCTGCGACCGCGGATTCTCCACAAAGGTTTGTCTCAACCACTTCTTGTTATACCTTAGATTCATCCCTTTGTTATTTATATCTCTGTTTTGAAGTTAAACAAACTGAATAAACTTAGGTACCAACAGTATACTTGATCCTACCTTTCCACTGATGTATCTGTGTCTAACAATGCCGTGATATGACTATCATGTAATAGTCACGTACATACTCGTAGCTCAGATTGAGTGACTTTGGCTTTTAGCCAGTTCATACTTTATTGTTACACAAATAGCAAGACGTAGGTACCTGTTTACGACATTTCCACAAATTTTCACTACATCTAAAGAAATTCATTGATAATAAAAATCTTTTAAAATATAAAATACTTGCCCCAGTCCGCGGCTCTGTCTGTGTACAAGTAGGTTAACAATTTCTTTCATTTTCTGCTTTGCGACAGCGCATTAACAAGATAAAATATCTTGATTTCTTTCCTAGATCTTATATTGTATGCCTATGTCCAGCAGTGGACGTCTTTCGGCTGAAATGATCTTATATGACACTTAAATATAATTATACTTTAAATTAATTTCATATATTACCTACTTGAACCGTCTAAAACAAACGACTTGAAATACTAAAAGCGATAAAGTTTTAAATTACTCGGGATTTAAAATAACACAGTCCTTTGAACTCGTTTGTGTTAATAACTTAAAATATTGTGCATGTTTTTTCCTTTACTGTTTCATTGTTGAAATGTATGCAACCTAACCTCTATTTGCATATAAGCAGTAGGTAGTTGGATGAGGTATAGGAGGTATACCGGCGACAGGACGTATATACCTACTTAATTCGCGTTTGATAAATAACACGCTGCAAGCGGGGCATCGTATTCCAAGTTGAAGGCGAGACATCGACAAGCGACGTTGTGCGCGACTAACTTCATGCGCTGGTTTCATTTCATCCAAGTTTCAGTGCATTAATTTTGCAGGCAGTAATTACAAGTCGCTAGTCGGCGCCTCTAGTTCGCATTAGTTTTAGCTGTTGTCTTCCTCCGTCGCCTCGCATCCGAACCGTTGCCGGCTCGCCGAGTAATTGACGACTAACAGCGCAAACTTGTAGGCTCGTTTGTTCCGATTTAATCAAAACTATGTACTGCCTTATTGATCACATTCAACGGTATATGAATGGTTTATAATTAAAAACCCTACCTTTGTGTTAATGTCACAGTCTGTAAGGTAATGCGTCTCATATCGGCACAAATGCAACCACTTGTTACCCGTGTGCCGTGTGCCGGCCACATTTAACATCGTTTCCATCTACAGATAATTAAACTTTGTTTATTATCCAACTTCGCTGCCTTATAGATAATCGCAAATTGAACTGTACGTCATGTCATTAATTTATTACTTTGAGATAAAACTTATTTTGCATATCATACGCCAAGTAGGTGCATTAATCGATGTAAAATGTATTCCTGCGCACATGTTTTCCTGGAGTAACGTGCCTTTTCCTATGTGTTGTCTTTTCTTTTTATAGTTAAACCACAGTTAACATCTCAATTAGTAAGATGAAGCCGAAGAGCAGCTCAAGTAACTGACTCTCTATCAAAGAAAGAAGCTCAGACCGCAAGATGCACGCAAACCGCAGAGATTTCTGAATAGGCTTCCGTTAAAATGCACATAAATGAAAATATATATACCTAGTCCTATATGTCTTATTTCCGCGTCTAAAAATCAGATGGTTTGATTACTGAGCCGTAGATACTTTTAGGCTACCACTGACATACAAGATGTCTTCCGTATTTTTAACTAGTATCCAATAAGGATAATATGTAGCATAAAACAGGAGTAAGTACAATATAATTCGATTATTTATATGTATGATTGTAAAATATATTTCGTTATCTCCATTAAAACTAATTTAGCTACTTAAATACGCCCAGTATTATCAAATAATAAGCAAACGTTCAGTTCCTCATTTTATTATAACATGACATCTTATCGTTTTAACATAATTATTGTTATAACTGTTTAATTGGACTTTACTAATTTGAATATTCGCACTTAAAACTTAGTAATGAACATCTGAGAAAAACAGTTTTATAGACATTATACTTATACAAACAACGAAATAATAATGTGAAACATTTATTAGCAGGTAGATACGTACAAAATGAATTAATTCAATATTTTAGACAATAAATAAAGGTTGTTAAAAGCATTTTTATGATGATACAAGTTTTATACTCGGTTCGGCCAATATTTCAAGCGTGTAGTGTAAAGCTGCGCTTGCGACGCTCCATCGCGTCGCGCCACAAAAATGATAAGTCATAAAAACAACGTCACGGAAAACGATCGGAATATTAATTCATGTCGTAAAATATTTATTGCTTATAAATCCTTGAGACTTTACCTACGCTTCTCGTCATAAAAAGATTATTTATGCTTGACAAAGTAACATTTTTCGTATGTTACCCAAAGTGACCAGGGGTCTCATCAATAAAATATAGGTTATTTACGATGGCGCCGAGGTTAAAAGTTTAAAAACCCACAAAGGCACCTTGCGTACTCCGGTTGGCTTAATTAAGTTCTTCTGATAAAAATAGCAGCGCTTAAGTACCAACATATCTATAATTTACATTTTGTAGTGACCCAGAAGCCCTGATAACTTCGATCGAAACGTAATAAATATACATGATACACGTATGTAACATTTCACACAGGTAAATTCTCTTCTACTTGATATTTTTTTTTACGAACGTACTCGAATGGATCAGAGGAAAGCTCCGGTTTAACTAAAATAGCTGTTAATTACCTACATTAAACAAGTAACTTATCTTTCATTTTAAAACTATGAATGAAGCCAAGAAGCACCGATAAACAAATGAAAATTGAATTCTTCTAAACCTACCATTAAATTAAACGCGCGCTTTTTGTCCCTCCCTCCTACTCATCAGAGTCGAATTTCCAGCTAAGGCTTTTAAACTCTACACAATTTTCCGAGTAAAATGATACAATATGACAATAATGAACCATTAAATACCTAACAATTCCTATTGGTCACGAAATGACTGATGTTACTCCCAATATGATCACCACTCCTTACTGTGACTCATAATACTTTATAGTTACCGATGACAGCTTGACATTAGGTATTAGCTTGCAATACGATAAATTATCATTTTACTTAATTGACAATTTAGCAAAACTAGATTCCTATTGAGTTACAATTTGATAAGCAGTTCTAATGATTGTCTTCAAGTTTAAGATGTTAGTTTATACCTAAGCTGAAAAAAAGAATTTCTTACTACACATTACTGCACATTAAAGCGGTTTCACTATGACTTACCTACTGACTAATACAGTAAGAAGAAATGTTTATAAAACAGTAAAAGACAAAACAGTAGGTAACTTTTAATGATTGAACGTAGATACTATTTATTGAAAAAAAAGGAAAAACACCATTACCTACCTACTGTAGGTACCTAATGTAAATACATGTCAATGGCTTGAACGATATCACCAAATGAATAAAACAGTTAATTTTGTGATCTTTTAGCTACTTATAACGTTAAAGGTTACTGTCATGACAGTAACATTTTGACTCAAGCTTTAACTGTTTTAATATCCTGAAACACCGATTGTGTAAAAAGTAAAAAATAGATCATTTACCTATTTTCTTCTTCTTAAAGCGGCCTTGTATGTATATCTTTGTCAATTCCATCTAAGTAGGTACTCTCCGTAATGAAACAATAGGTACGTTTACAAGATTACTTATTGACTAAAAGTTTTCTGCTCATCTCAGTATATAATAATCGACATTTAGTTAACTATATTATCCCTTCTGCTACTCGAAAATTAAAAACACTATAAAGCACCTGCTTACTCCACTTTGGTAAATAGAACAAAAACAAGTGATCCACATTTTGGCGTCGTGTTTGCAAATTAGTGAGGTTTAAAAAACAAACAACATTTTAAATATTAAAATATTAACGCCAAACCATCAGTAGTTGTCAGCAAGCTAACTGACGATGAGGGCCGGGACGGTCTACTTAACATTTATATTATACTTTAAAAGAAAATAAGGCTCCCAAATCGAATGTTTTATCATTAGAATGTTTAGGAATGTACGAGAAAGAAATGCGTTTAAACGGGAGTTCGTATGTTGGTATGCCGTAACGTTGAGGTGGAGGGAACTGGTTAGTGATGCTAGTGAGAGACAAGCCAGCAACCTGTCACGTCCTACGCATAGTTGCGAATGCGTCGGTTACTGCAGTGTGTCACTCTCCTCGGAGGCCCGAGTGGACCGACGCACTTGTTCCTAGGTACCTACACCAAGTTAAACAACTGACAATATGCTAACAAATCTAAGCATGCATTTGTAGTCGGTATACCATTCTCTAACACTTGGGAAGCTATAAAAGCTACAAAAGAAACATCAACCTCTTTGGTTTAGGTGTATCTACTAAAAGTGAGCCTACCCTCTTAACAAAACATGGAGTTATAAATATAGCCAATTCCCTAAAATGTTTGAAAGTCCCAAAAAGAGGTGCTTGCACTTTTGTTCTAAAACGATAGATCCCAATTCTGTCCAAACCTTGACCGACTTTTATATTCAGACCTTATATCGACCGTGGGCGAGTTATTCTGGGGTTGCACTCAATGACCGGTACGGATCCGGGGGGCGAAGCTTTTTATTATGAATACGGCTTGGTAATAAAAAACGTGTCAATCATCCAGACAATACCCTGGAAAACAAGCTTTTATACTAAAATAGAGACGGTAGAACTCATTTTAGAAAATACCAAATAGCCTTTTTCGTTACAACGAGCTTTCATAGATATGATATTAATTTTCCTTTGAAAGCTCTTGTGGAAATCATGAAAACATTCAACAAAATGAAAAATTCATTAAACGTTAAGATTTCAATTTAAATCCAGGGTGCAGATCTCATTGTCCCGGGTTAGTGATTTTAAAGATGGCGGCCCTAGGCGTAAACCGCTAGTGCCTGAACCAACTGCTTACGAACACATTTAAAATTACAATAAGTGTCGGGGACACTGCACCGACGAAAGTTCACGCGCCAAACTATTTATTGATTATTCCAATCTTCTTGTACTACATGTAGGTACAGTCGTACTCAGTTTATTGACTCGAATAACGTCACTAAAAGAGCTAATGTTTGTGGGTTATAAATAAAAACACCCATATTTCATACCCCATTGTATTTATGCATATAAAACTGAATTTATAACCGACGATGCCCAGTGTAGACCTCATGTATTTGACAATATTTAAAGTTATGTCCTATAAATGCGGCAATTATTATTGAAATCTTGCCGTCAAGATTTCTTTTAAAACCGTTTATATCCGCTAGTATATGTTGAATGAGAAACACTCGAAATTGGTTTTCATATAGAAAAATAAGTATCACATCGGAATCGTTAGATATTGTAATAATAATGCAATGTTTCTTTATCCAAAGACACGTTCTATTGCTAGATACACGCAACCCGTAGCGGTTATATGCTCTTTGGAACTCAGATCAGCAATTAAATAAATCCATATTCCCAAGCTTATACACAGTCGAACAGCTTAATAAATTCAGTAGCAATTTAGCGATTTATAACCGCTAAACTAATGTAGGTACAGGCAAAGTTATTAACCGCCACAGCACAGAAATAATGACCCAGATGCTAAGAATGCGAAGTCATATATTGTAGAGTTATTGCATTTACGTACCCGATTACGCTAAATTTAAAGGAAATTATAGTACCTAATAAAGATATGTACCTACTAAATACTGCAATACCGGTTTATCGATGAGTTAGGTTCTCATTGTTCACAGTTTCTCGTTTAGGTAGTTAAGCTACAAATATCAGTCATCAAGAATAGCTTGAAGATCAATACGAAATGAAACGGAGCGCTTTTTTCGCGGAGAGCGCGGGATGTTTTGCGGCATTGTAAAAATAATTAACCCCTGGTCGCGTTCGGTAAATTCGTTAAAAAATATAACTAAAATTCGATAGACTATGCTCGAATGGTCAACTACGTGACTGGATGAATAACTAATAAGCGAAGTTAAATTTAAGCTTTTAAAATTACGTAAACAGGGTTTTTATATTATTCACTCCTGTAGAACCGCTTATGTAGGTAGGTACAAGAATTCCTGTGTTTTTCAAACTTGCAATTTAAACATAGAGTAGGTTTCGAATCGTTTCTTCTCAATCCGTAATGTTAAAATTAAGGTTTTAGAAAATAACGTGCTGTGACCACATCAAATAATTCAATCAATCATCGGTTATCTATACCAATTAAGTATCTGAAAAAAATATAAGACGATAAAACAGAATAATTTTGTATGTGTCTACGAAACTTAAGTCGATTAAAAATTTCTCAAAAACTCCGATAAATATGAAAATACATTATCTGCCTATCTACAACATAAAAAAATATGAATAAAAGGTAAAATGTAATTTTATTTAATATATCAAAGTTAAATATCATCTGTGAATAAGAATTAGCTACTTAAATAATATTCAATGGATTTAGTGGCCTCATATTTTAACATAATCACCATTTTTTGTAGATATTAATACAACCGTTCTTAATTAATTTATGTCGATACTTACTTAATATTATATTCATTATTTTAACTGTTTTAAAAATAGCTCTTTTTAAATTATTCTAAGGAAATGTTCACAATAATTAGTTAAAACTATAAGTTAACTTTTACTGTTAACGTAGAAAAGTCGGAAAAGGTGGAAGTCGGAAAACATGGAAATCCCATTATCATTTAAGATGAAACAAACAGCTATTTAAATCGCGCAAGTTGTTATTTTTTTTTACTTACAACATGACTTTTCGAGACTTAGGCAGGTTACTTGACTTTTCGAGAGGTTCGAGACCCGTACGAACTCTACGGGTTTACTAACGGCTCGTAAATTGTTTTTAATCGATTTTACTACCGTTGTAGGCAGTTATTTAGTTGGTAAAAATGTTGTCTGTAATATTTTTCATCATAAAGAAGAGTTCACAAAACACCCAAGTATTAGTTTGTGAACTCTTCTTCAGTTTACTCTATGATCAAAATCTTTTATTCTTTATCCGGTAGGTAATCCTCTTTTAGAGTAGCTCCCCTCTGTAGTTTGATTTTTTAATATGACTGTTGGTATCTTTGTGTGATGTTAATGCCCTACACTTATTTTTTTCACCATTTCCAATTATGTAAACAAGTCTGAAACGAATTATTTCAAAATGTAATTCATAACCAAACTATTGTTTTGAAGTTGACAGTTCAATACTTCAATTCAGCGTTTCAGTTTGTTTATATGATTGGAAACTGTGAAAAAAAAACATAGTGTGTACCTATAACTGTGTGTATTTGTCCCACGGTGCTGTGTGCGTGTGGTGCGTGTGTAACGCCTGTGTATTTGTGGTTCCAGAGCAGTGGCGGCGGTTGCCGGTGCGGTAGGCGCGCGCGCGCACCCCGCCCCCCGCACGCCACTGCTTTGGACCTGTGGAACGCCTTCGTTTACCCGGTATGCGAGAGTGACGCCTGGCCGAGGAGCGACCATATCACGAGCGTTTTTTATTTTGCTTACATAGTTTTGCATGACCTTTTTTAATTCGTAATAAAGTTAATTTACCCCCCCAAGTCAAAGTTTAAGCGCTCCTGATTACAGTCCGTTCTTTTGTTCAGTTATCATCATGTTAAGACTAACTTTTAACGCGTGTACCTACCTTCCTATCTTTGTTACGCATTTGACATTGAGATTTGTTTCTACTTAAGTAATTCATAATAAAAAAAAACAATTTTAACAATAGGTATATCAGTTAGGTACTCAACGCTTAAACAAGAGTAATTACATAATTAACCCATTAAATTAATTTTCTGTTGCGCTTAACGTTGTTAGGTACACTTATTGCTAATAATAGAACTATAAAAAACTGATTTGTTTTAGATACCTACTATGCTTACACTTTAGTTGTTAGTACCTTTGACTGTTAATTACAATAACATGTTTGTATCGTCCTCAGGGTAACATGAAGCAGCACATGCTAACGCACAAGATCCGTGACGTGCCACCCGGGTTCGACAAGAGCTCGAGTGGAGCCGATGATGGCCGAGACCCAAGCCCCGACCGTCGCTCATCGCCCGACAAACTCGACCTCAAGCGCTCGCCTCCTGCGCATCCCCCGCCACAAATGACGCACCCCCCACCTATCGATATGCCGCCAATGCCCAAACGGCCCAGTGGTAAGTTGCAAGGCCAAGAATTTCATATTTCAGACGGCAATATTTTTAACGTCCAATAACTTGTGTTAGAACCAAATAACATTGTTCATTTGTTCCCCAGTACCCAGTGGGCCGACACACCCCCCACCGCCGACGTCCTCCAAGCATCTATGCGGAGTATGCCGCAAGAACTTCTCCTCGTCGTCTGCGCTTCAGATCCACATGCGCACGCACACCGGGGACAAACCCTTCCGATGCGCTGTCTGCCAGAAGGCCTTCACTACGAAGGGTAACCTCAAGGTAAGCTTAGTAAGAATCCCGTTTATCTTGTTTACCTATGTTCCTAAGGTGTGCCAGTTCCATCCAAGCTGTTCGATAAGAGCGTACCCTACCTAGGTACTTAGTTAGGACGCCGTCACATTCGTATAAGGCAACATTCGAAACGGGTTTAGATGCTTTGGAGTACGGAAGATTTTGGAATGTCCCATTCTGAGATATACTAGGTACTGACTTGGGATTACATAGTAGCCTCCTTTGCCGTTTACGGTGGTATTTAGGCCTGCAACATCGGTTCAGAAAATCTAATTGAATTCGTGTTGTCCCCAGGTGCACATGGGCACTCACATGTGGAGTGGCGGTGCGTCCCGTCGCGGGCGGCGCATGTCGCTGGAGCTGCCCCCCCGGCCGCTGCACGAGCCTCACGACCTGCTGCGCCGCCCCGACCTCTTCTACCCGTACCTGCCCGCGCCCTTCCTTAACGGCATGCAGCAGAAGGTAAGAGAAAGAGACAGCCAAACACCACCAACCACCATTATTTATTTTCACCATTTGTATTTTTCGAAGTTCTGCAACGATTAAGTATTTTTGTTTGTCAACAGCTGAATGAAATATCAGTGATACAGCAGAGCGCGGGCCAGAACGGTGTAGCCGGAAAATTCCCAGGACTTCTCGGCTTTGGAGCATTCGGGGGCGCGAGACCAGGCGCTGCATCACCACTGGAGCGACCGCCTTCACTAGAGGGCGGTGATGAGAGGCAAGCAGCCATGCGCGAGCTAGCCGAGCGCGGGCGTGAGCTGGCCGAGCGCAGCCGACAGATGCGCGAGGACAACGAGTACCGGTCGCAGCCACCGCACGGTGCGCACGCGCCCCCGGCGGCGCAGGCCTCGCCGCCCGCGCCGCACCATGCGCATCCGCTGGCGCCGCTGCCGCCGCCCGCGCGCACCGAGGGACTCACCGTGTAGGTAGCCGGGGAGCCAGCCCAGTACATTCCAGAGGTCCAGCCGGTGGCTCGACCGGCCGCGGCGGCCACGCGACGTCGTGTCTATATTGTACAAAGTGTTAGAGTCTAGTGAGAGAGTGCGGACCGTTCGTTCGACGAGGCGAGCTGATGTAGCGTAAATATGTGCGAGGTGTAGCGCTATGTACCGTTGTTATTCCACGTGTTATTACGCCTAGTATTACTGTAAGTAACTTATTATGCACGAGTACGGGCCTGGGGCAATCGGGGGCTCGTCGCGAGCTCCACGTTTATGTCATTACTCTGTGATAGTGCACATTTGGAGGCTGTGCCCGACGCACCGGAAGCGATGTCGTCTCATTGATGCAGCCGAATGTGCTATGACATCAAAAATTAAATATAAATTATCCCAAAAATTAAATAATTTTCATAAAACTATATCTTTTTAAATTAATTGTACATAATTTGTATAATAGTATTATAATGAACGAGTAGTTATAAACTTGAATTTAATAAAATATTATATTATATTGTGCGACTACAACTGGAGTGCAATATGCATGATTTTGCCTTTTGCCACATTCCAAATGATTGATGTTACTGAGAAAACGGATTTGTAACGAATAATAGTTTCCTTTGATAACAATAGCATTATTCTGTCTGTCAGTGGAGTATTTTATAAATGTAAATTAAAACTTATTCCGTACGATTATATTGCACATTGTATGAAAATACCGAAAAATTAATTCTTGGAAATTCTATTACCTATGCATCTATTGTCTTTAGGTATTCAATATTGTATTACAATACATTTAATTGTAACAGAGGTTAATGACATATTCATATCATGTAAATTAAAAGTATTTGCATTTGAGGTCTATAGTTATAAGTATTTAGAGTCATAGCTATTATATTGCTTTAGAATACTTCAACATATCTTTGTAAAAATGTGAGCGACTGGTGTTTTGACGAGACGTTGACTAGGTACTTAACGGTTATATACTATGTAGTATCACCGGCACTGTACGCAGACTGACCACGACTATGTACACACATTTATATTACATTTCTTTCCAAATATGCATTTTCTCAATGCTTGTTAGTAGACGCCGTAGTCCAGTTGCTATAAATTTAATTATTTTTTAAAGAATTATATATGTATTTTATACTTTGGAGACTAGTGATCTGTGTATAAATGTCCTACTAAATTATTTATAAATTATAAATCATGCATACACTCGTAGTATTATATGAATGCTTGCGAGGCGGTAGGTCTCGTGCGCCAGTTTAGTTGTCTAGAATAAATTCTCATAGCACACGAGCTAATTATTATATCAAGTTGCAAATAGATCTTAGAGAGTAGTATTAGTCATGAATATGATGGTGTCATGTCATGTCAGTATAAATAATCATTGTAAATTATTAAATGTTTATGTAAATGTCCAAAAAGTATTCAAATTATTTAAAAAAAACAGTTATTATACTAATTTTTTTTTTCTTTTTTGTTATTCCTTTACCTTCACCTACCTACCTTTTTCAGTTTTTACTTATTTTCAATCAAGTGAATTACTTACTGTTTTTGTTAATGAAGACAAAAAGTTGATTGCCTAATTATTCGAAACCACGTTAAAAGTCTAAAAACAACAATCAAGGCTGATTGGTAAGTAAAGTTTGGCTAAAATGTTTTCTCACGTGAAAACATATTACCTATCAGCAGGGTAATTGCGAAATTGGCTTTTATTTCGACAGTTGAACAACATTCATTGCGTTATTTACGTTGTTAAGCAGACAAATTTTTCGAACATAATGAAGCAATGGATAAGCAATGTTCTTCAAAATGACTCAGATTAAGATTGATAATGCAAATTAGAGTGCTGCTTTGTGTCGCTTGCCTAGAGTTCAAAATTAGGACAAAATAAACAGATTTTTAAGATTACAAAAATAGCGAACTGATGCATTGGGTGTATTTTTTTTATGATTCACCTTTATCCTGCCTGTGTCCCACATTATACATTACTTGGGGCGGCGAACACGTTTCTTCATGATTGTTAGTAGTAATTGCTGTGAAGCTATTCAAATCTGTCTTTTATAATACCAATCGATTAGAAAACCTATAAAACAAGAAGAGCAGTGGCAACTATTTCAAGTAATTTCAACCATCGGTATCTATCACGTAATTGTTATAAGCGCCATCTATATGAACAATTGGCGTTATCTTAACCACGACACCGCTAAAAGCAGGATCTCTTCGCGTTCATTCTTATTTCGCTCGTCACCTACAAAATAATTCAATCGAAGGACTTTCAAAATGGCCTCCAAATTACCTATCAATTTGGTGTTTTATTGCCGTAAACATTGTTTGAATTGAATGTCGATTGAAAATAGTAACATACATAATTATTTATTACCTTTAACACAATAATAATAGCCAACTAATTATTCTTCATTCATAACAGCTAAAAAGGTAACCTCTTCGATACGAACATTAATATGTATTATTATCTCAAGATATAATAATACGACGAGTGTTTTGCCAAAACTACAAATTACATACAAATGGAATAACACTATTCATGTGCTTAAACTAATTTTAATTTCTTTAAAACACACCAGCAGGCTACAGGCTACCTAAGTTTGTACTCATAACTACACAATCTAAAAACGGCTACACTGCTTTTCGTCCGCTAAAAACCCAATTTGCGCCGTGTCATCGCGTGTACTCGCTCTCTTAATTAGATATTACTCTACTACCTAAATAGTTATAACTAGCTACGCCCCGCGGATTCCTGCATATGTCTCGATCCCGTGGGAATACCTAAATAAAAAGTTTCCTATGTCCTAATCCAGGTCATGGTCTACCTATAATGCCAAATTTCATCCAATTCCGTTCAGCCGTTTTAGCATGAAAGCGTAAATAACAAACCTACAAAAAATTAAATCTTCTCTCTTTATAATAATATTTAGTTTCGATTAAGGGGGAAGCTCTAAGGTGGCCCGCGAAATTCAAATTTTCTTACGTTTTTTGCAATTTGCTGGTCAGTATTAAGTTGTACGTTGATTAAAATATGATTCGCGGTCGTAACAAATATGTATTTACAGAATTATAATCATTAAAGTCATCAACACAACTCTCTAAGACCATGTAATCCCCAAATGTCAAGATTTCATGAAATAGTCATTCTTGGGGATTACATGGTTACATTGTTACGGCCGCGAATCATATTTTAATCAACGTACAACTTAATACTGACCAGCAAATAGCAAAAAACCTAAAAAAAATTGAATTTCGCGGGCTACCCTGGCGCTTTCGCCTTAACATGTTGAACGCGTGGTTTTATATCTTGATTTTGGTTTAGCTGTGGCCCCAGCGCCCAGCTCATAAATCGACAAATAAATACTTACGACGAACAGGGTCGTGCAATGAAAATTAAAAAACAAAAATAGGTTCTCAGTCGTATAAATATGACTGGGGCGGCATGGGCAAGAACACATTTGTCGTATTAATCCGACTGTGGCGCTAACTATTTATTCTTTACTTCAAAACAACTATAAAGGTACCTAACCGCTTCGTTACAAACATTATTGTTTTGTTATTTCAAAAAGATATAATAATAAGGTTTTTTCTTCTTCTTAGCGTACCTATCTATGGCAAAAAGTTCAAACATCTAAATTAAGCTGCGCGAACCCTGCTCACTGACGAAGTCATATATTATTATGATCATCAAGTACACAGGCGACAGTAGTAGTGGTTTACCAAAAGTACAAATGACGTACAGTCACGAGCATAAGTATGTATACACTTAGCTTTATTCAAAGGCGATTTTCTCCTTTATTTTTGAATGAAATTTTATGTTATTACGAACATAGTATTTCCTTACCTATAGGTTTATGTAAAGTGTCGTATTTAAACTTTGCATTCGTTATTTCGTGAAAAAATCGCAATTGAAAGTTGCTAAGTGTTGACATATTAGTGCTCGTGATTGTACATAACGTAATAAAACTATCCATAAACTTAAACGAATTCAACTAGGGTGGTAGAGCAATTCTAAGGTCGACCACACATTTAACTATCTCCATTCGTGGAGGCTATCTTGACCCAAGCAGAAACATTAAAGTTTCAAAATAAAACTGTTTTTCAAAGTTGCTTACTAAGGAAAATACAGGTACTTAACGACAGTTTAAAAAATAAACTACAATATAATTACTTAAAAGGTTATATTATAATAATGTTACCAAGCACACAGGAGAGTTAGAAGTTGATGACACTGGCTAGTTTCTTGACGCGGTTGAGGAGCAAGTCTCCTTCGCGTATGGTAGCCTGGTACAACTGGGAGCGGTCGGCGTCGGCGCCACGACCCGCGCCTGTTACTACGCAGCCGGCGACCGCGTCGATACGGCATTGCAGACGACCCGCAGCGGTGAAGCTAGAAATGAGGTAACCGGTATAAAATAATAAGCTGAAGCAACAGTGTAGCACCACCACCGATTGGGTCCCACTAAACGCACGACAACATCGCGGCAGGCCAAGACGAAGATGGCGGGACGAGCTTGACTCCTACCGTAGGGACTGGCCGGCACTCGCAAAAGACATTGTGTGGAAAAGGGAGAGGAAGGCCTTTGCCCTGCAGTCGGACAGTACAGGCTAATTAGATTAGAATATAACAGTGTAGCATAGCTGAGGGGGAGGGAGAGACTTTGTGTCTGTAGTCAACAAACCTCTTTCCATATTGACAGAGATTGATAATTAATATATTTCCTTTTTAGGCTTTTAGACTTTAATTCAGAATCTGAGATAATTACGGAATTTGGACTTTGTTATAGTTTATAGTATACTTGCCATACACTAACATAATCAAAAAATCCATTGCAATCAAAACATTTTTAGGACCTTTTTAATAGAAATGGTCACTCAAAATATCCCAACTCAATAAACTCCCGACTAGAGATACGCCGAAGGCGTCAGCAATATTATCTAGTTAAAACTGCGTAGAAGCTGAACGAACGAGGCCTTGATACGAACCTCCAACAGGATCTACCTAGATTGTGTTAGAACTAGCACTTACTTAGAGATCTCCTCCTCAACGAACTCCCGGGAAACGCCGAAGGTGTCGGCAATGTTGTCGAGGCTAAGCGAGCGGTACGCGCGCAGAAGCTGAACATACGCCTTGATACGCGCCTCGCGCACATAATGCTGGTAATGAGGCCTGAATACTGGGTCTACACAGATCTGAGTCTCCACCTAGAGAGAAAGAGTACGAAAACGTGAGAAATATGCTGTCAACACCAAATTGTTAAAAACATTTGAAGATGAATAAGCTCAAGTGTTTTTGGAAATAATATGCTTTGATCGAATCTTACAGTTAAAATTAGAATAAAGATGCAACAAGATTGCGCTCGATCATCATCATCATCTAGTCAATTTTAATTGCATCAAAAACCTTACCATGTCTCGAAATAAGCACAATGTTATTGACTGAATGCAGTCTAGTTGCACCATTATGGATTTTAAAGATAATTAATAAAATACTATACCCAAGCAAGACTTTTCAAGAAGTCAGCATAGCGGCACTCATGTAGTGACTCAACGAGTTCCCTGAGCTCTGGGAAGCGTGAGCGTAGGGCCTGTACTGCTGCTCCTTGGCGTCTTAGGGCTGACTGCAGAGCATGACGCTCCAAAGCCAGTGCACAGGCGAGCACGCAGTATTGGATGATGGTACCTGTAACATGGAAAACAGTTAGGTTAGATATAATATGTCAAATCCTATTTATCACTCAGTCCATAAACAACAACTTTAAGCATAGACTTCGTATGCATGCATGTTTTATGCATATTGTCTCAAGTGTTAACCTGTTAATACACTATTTTCTGTTGCTATGGCATGGCTATGAAATGACCAGACATACACAAACATTTTTAAGCATAATGATATTTGTTTAATTACAAGTTCATATTGACGCTTGAAAGGTAAAATTTACTAAGCAACATGCCTAACTTTACAGAGGAACAGTTTAAAGTTTAACTTTTCAGAAAAAAATCATAAAAATTATTGCAATCGTCCTACAGGTGTAATTGTTACTGTTTTTTGGAAATATTATTTTATCATCTGAATCAGAATATTTATGTTTTTTTTTTACAAAAAAGTTAAACTGTTCTCCTGTAAAGTTAACCCTATGTTGCATGTTTGTTCAACGTTTTGCCAATTAGGACAACAACAATAGATTGTTTTGCTAAAATAACTCACCAAAATCAACCAGCTCATAAGATTCAAATGTGGAGACACAGTCAATGAACAAGTCTGCTGCCTTGCTGTAATCTCTGACTGCCAGACAGTAGATAGCTTCATATGCCTTTAGCTTGTTCCTGGAGCGCCAGTCTCCACCCTTGTCGACAAGCTCATGAGCCTGAAAAGTAATCAAATTATATATAAACTCATTAAAATAATAGAATAGAATTAGAAAATATAAGGAAAATATGATTTATAGTTGATAGCTAAAACAAAATGTTAGAAATCTAATTTCTTGTAATCACTTCTTAGCATTATTGAATGGTTGTCTGTATTGGCTTAGTATTTGCTAATGTAGCAATCACCAAACCCAATTTAAAAAATTTTGAGACAAAGGATAATCACTAATCAACTTAAAAATCCCTTTTCCTGACCAAAACCTTAAAGTTATTAATTTTGGTTTGGCACATATTGTTGTATAATATAAGTAATAATTATGTGCAAAATCATCCTACAAAAATATTATAAATAATCTATTAATGATACCTTATTTATGTTCTTCCCCATTTCTTTGACATTGCACCCATGGAAATAGGCAATCCTAAACAAAGCAAACACAGCATCGAGGCGTCTGTTTGTTGTCAATGTGGAATCTTCATATTTTGTAGTGGCCAGCACTGTGGCGGCTTCCTTGTCCCCAACGGAACAGAGGTAGTCCAATCTGTAACATTAATGTTTTATTTTATTTCCACTGAACAATGAACATAGCCTAAAGCTACTGGGTAGGATGAAGATAGTAGATTGGAATGTATGACTTGTTTTTCTTGGTGATTCAAACTGGAATGAAATACTTATGTGTATCTGAATGAAAACTTGGCAACGATAAAGTTAAAAGAAATGTAATTTATAGCTTACCGATCTTGCCAAACAGGTGTTTCTGAATCGTCTTCTTGGAACTTGGCTAACCTGTCTTGGTTTTCTTTTGCCATATCATCATATAACTTCTGGTCGAATTTCCATCCAAGGTCGGTACAAACCTCTTTGTAATAAGGAGCCATGTTTCCAGTCTTGATTCCTTGAAAGAGCTGTTCTTTCAGCTGCGGGTCATCTTTTAGCTGGGGCAAACTAAGCTTGAACTTGATTCCAGCCAATTCCATGTACTCAGGAGTTTTACCTTCTGCAGAAAGCTCCATTTTCTATATTAGATTGAAACAAATTAATCAACTAATTAATTAGTGTTTAGTTATGAGATTAAGATGTGATAATCAACACGATTCACACAATAATTTCTTGTATCAACCAACTTCTACAACTTGCAAAAACAAAAGTCACTGTATGGCTGAATGCCATTCGAGTATTGGTGAAAGTTTTTGCTTCAGCATTACATGTGTTCTCTATCCTTTTCTTACACAAACGAAATCGCTGCATGACATCTCTACCTAATACTTCAATCAAATGGAAATAGAGGTTTGGAACGCAAGAAACAGATAACAAATTTATTCTGTAAAATTCCTGTAAAAAATTGACAAACAAAGGGTGCGTTCGGAGTTGGGATGTAATCGATTTGAGAGACGTAAACCCCATAGCACACAACAAACCGGAAAGGGATCGGCACCATATCAACTCGCGCTGTTCGTGTGTTTGTAGTTAACTTATGTATCCCTACATATTGCCACTTAGGAGGTGGGCAGGAATGGTGCATCCATTTTTAAATGAATTTAAGATAATTATGAGTTTTGACGTGACAACGTCTTAAATTAGGTTGCGGCTGGGAGTCACTTATGAAAAAGTGTAACGCTCGGTAACGTTACGTTCTTATTTTAAATTAGGTTGCGGCTGGGAGTCACTTATGAAAAAGTGTAACGCTCGGTAACGTTACGTTCTTATTTTCATTTAATTCCTTGTTCCTATTGTGCAATTTAATTATATTCATATCAATAAATATTCTACCGAGAAAAAGACGTTGTCACGTAAAATCTTCGCCCGTAAAACCGACTTTACAGGCAACCATTTTTTTTTATAGTAATTTATTCGGCCGCTAAACATGACCGATATGGATTTTCATACTAAAGGCACACGTATCAAACCGGAAAGGGATCGGCACCGTATCAACTCGAGCCGTTCAGTAGGTATTCTTTGTATGAAACTCCCTACTGCAACGCACATACGGAATCGTAACGTAATCGCCTCGCCTCGGGAGAAGCTCACGAACCGCGGTGCGGTGCGTTACGGCGCGCTTGTGGCTCGTCGTCCCCGCGCTTACGTCTCTCCGTACCCGAGCTTACGTCTCTTCGTCCACCCTTGCCCCTTTTCTGGTAGGCGTTTAAACACAAGCCATAAGGCATGGTCGACGTTATCGCGAGATGGCGCATGTCATGAGTAGTCATGACGTCTTCTATGACGATTCACGAGACATCGTTATCGCGCTCACGCTAATTCGGTACGGGTTTAAGCACGCTCAAATCGATTATTTCCCAACTCGGAACGCAGGGTTTGTACTCTCAAGCCGCATTCATACTAGTGTCGTGTTGTGTCGTCGTGACGCCTTCTGACGCAGTGTTAGCCAATCAAAACTCGTTGTAATTTGACGTCAGAATCGTTTGATTGGTGTATCCCGAGTCACGACACAACACGACAGCCGACACAGTAATGTCTGTGGCTTTATCAAGTGGCAACCATAGACGTAATATAGCACGTTAAGCCGTTGGTCCTGGCTGTCATTCGTGGATCTTTGACAGTTGTTACGGGTAGTCAGAAGCCCGAAAGTCTGACAACCAGTCTTACCAAGGGGTATCATATTACCCAGTAAATGAGTTGCGGAGGTCAGATAGGCAGTCGCTCCATGTAAAATACTGGTATTCAGCTGCATCCGGTTAGACTGTGAAATATATTAATATCATCTTTAAAGAATGTATTTATTGACGTAGGTAGTAGAAAATTAACAACTGAATATCATGACAATGACACAACCATAAAGCCAGGTATATAACATTCGTCCACATCTTAGGCCCGTATTAATAAACGTCACTCAAAGACGTACTCAAGGGCGATATCATTTGATACGCCATTATTACGATATCAGCATCTCAAGATCATTGCTAATTAATAAACACATGAAAACAGTATCTCAGTTATCAAGCTCAGCTCCTCAAGATGCTGTAGTTGAGGGCTGGATCTCGTGAACAAATACGTCACAATGACCGAAGTTTAGAATAACATTCATCACATTTCGTTATTGCTATGTCGTAAGATAGAATGAAATACTTGTATTTTTATAAACTTTAATGAATAGCGCTGTATCACGTTATAATGTTTATTTCTACCCAAGAAACCCTTAAATTGTTTAAAAAGATGTGTATTTATTTCCGAATACGACAGAAATGCTTACTTACTCAACTCAGCAGGTACAAATAACATAACGCAATATAACGTCAGACAGGAATAAAGCATCGTCAAAAAAAAAAAAAAGCTTAATAAAATTGTTGGCGCCCTTTTTCAAACAACGCAAAATATAACTCTGTCTGTTTTTAATTTGTTAAAAACTATAAAATGGAAAGCAGGAAGCATGTATTTACTCCAATGGAGAAAAAATATTTTCTGGAAATTATAAAAAAATATAGGGCAGTGGTTGAGAACAAGGATACCGACGGCGCATCTCTACGGAAAAAAAATGAGGCCTGGAATAAAATAACTTCGGAATACAACGCTAGTCCACACGCATCTAGCCAGGTAAACAATTACATTGTAATAGCACTACACATTACTTTTGTAACATTGTGACATCAGGTTACAGAACAAAACTTACGTTTTTGTCGATGTTGACCATAATTTCCATGAAATCATGTACCTATACCTACCTACTCTAGTCATGACAGACTTGGGTCTGGCTTGTTTTTATTTTCTTGTTGCTTTATCTACATTTAACTTATTACTTTAGGCAACAACTAAACAACTACGTCGACTGTGGATGAATTTAAAACAAAGACAGAGGGAGGCATTAACTAAAGAACGCCAACACCGCTTGGCCACTGGAGGAGGGCCATCAATAAGCGATGCCACCATTGACCCTGATGTCGCCGAAGTGGCCCCAGCACTCATAGTTGGTATAGATTCTGCGATTGATTCTGATACAGTTCTTGGTAAATACTTCACATACTTAAATAATTTTTATTTATTATAAGTACCTACAGCTTTAATCAAATAATGCATCTGAATTTAACACATTAATGTTACAATTGTGTTTTTCAGACATATCAGAGTTTAACATAACACCACCTATTTACGTCGAGGAAGTGGCAGCTCCTCTTGAACCTTTCGTTACATTAACAGAAAACCCAGCACCAACACCTGAAACATCCACACCTCACATCCCTTTGACTCAAATAGCCCAAATGTTACCGCAAACAAGACCAACAGCCCTGACAGGTCAGCGTCATAAGGACTCTATCTTGGAAAGGGAATATAAGGATCGCCAATTGAGGGCAAATGAAAAGCATGGTTTAGAAATGCAGATTCTCCATGAGCAGCATAGGGAAGCCAAGGCAAAAGCTGAACTAGCAGAGCTAATCGTTAGGCAACAAGAACAATGTTCCTGAGGTAATATAATTTTATTAAAATGTTTATTTTATTTGCTTGTTAAATGGTCCAATGAACCTGCTGACTGTTGTGTATCGGCCCTTATATCAGTGTAGTCAGTGTGTCACGTGACAGCAGAGAGATAGTATCTATGGAGTAATGTCGGCTTGTGATTGTGAAGTTGGAGTTTGGAATATTTGTATTTTTAACTTCTTGAATGACACTCTTCTCCTTTTTGAAAGCCTTTTTGCCAATTCGGAAACAACATTTTCAACCAATTTCTTCCCATTAAGGGTGCAAAATACTTACACTTATCCAATACTATTAAATCTAGAATTTTGTCTAGCTTATTTACCCTAATTTTAAGAATACCCGCTATGCTTAATTTTTCACCAGACACTGAACTTAATTTAGAGAAACAGTTTTGCAATTTTTTGTCTTTCAAATATCTATTATAGTCCACTATATGTATCACAGTACTTCAAGCTCCGGTGTCCACTTGCAATTTAATGTTTCTTCCGCCTAGTCACAAGTTGACCTCTGCTGGTCCCTCTCCATCATTATAAATGCTCATAATTGAGCCAATGATTATTTCCTCTGCTTCCTCCTTGTTTGCCGACTGACCAGCCTTGTCACTTTCTTCAACATATTTAACTGCATTCCGGTTCGTCCTGTGACGGCACTTAGCTGCAATGTGACCTGGCTTCTTACAAATATAACATGTCCAGGTTTTCTTGAAACACCTATCCGCTGTGTGATTTCCTCCACACCTTGAGCATTCAAATTGTGCTGTGTAAGTCCCTTTCCTTGATTTTTCATTGACCATGCACACATTCAATTCTGGTTGCATGCTTTTTGATTCTCGTTCTGCCGATTCAAAGGCTATTGCTATTTTGTAAGCCTTTTCGAATGTTAAATCTGTACCTTCCGTCAAAAACTTTTTGATGAGAGGCTCACTAGCCACGCCACGCACTAATTTATCCCGCAATGCTTGCTCCAGGAAGTCACCGAAGTCACACCCGGCTGCTGTTTTCTTTATCTCAACAACAAAATCTTTCACTGATTGCCTTTCTTTTTGCTTACATTTATAGAAATCATATCTTTCCGCTACTGTCGACTTCTTGGTAACATAATGACCCGTGAGGCATGCAATCAGCGGAGTCGATAGCCGATTCCCGGCCACCGTAGGCGCGGGCTTGCGGGCAGCGAGCAATGGGCAGCTCGCCGTCCGGTAAGGACCAGGCCCGGGTCGACGGCGCGTTGTGTTCCACGCGCGCCTCAAGGAGATGTCAATTAATGCTGCCATTCTCGTCGCCAATTTATTATGTATTTGTACAATAAACACACTGTAGAGTGTATGTACTCGGTAACGTCTTTATTGAAAATTTGAAAAAATACATAATATAAATATTCCAAACTCCAACTCAGTGTTGCCACCTCGGTTTTTGAAAAGGGGCAGTCGGACAAGCTAGAAAGAGCTAGATTTAGCAAATTTTGCCATGAAAAGTGCTAGAAAGTGAAAAAAACATTTAAACAAATGCAAAGGGTTAAAAATTGTTTATTTGAAACGTATTAATTTCAGAACGTCCAGAATCTAATTTTAATAAAGTTATTAAATTGTTAAAAATCAGAGTTATCTTAGAAACAAAGGTTTATTCTTAGCAACAAACTTTGGGAATTCCCCAGTAAAGAAGCAGAAAGAGTAGGTAGGGCCGTAGGGTTACCAATGTTACCATAGCAAAACTAAAAATATACCCAATTAGTGATCATAAAGTGTAAACTGACGAAATCTATGTACATGACACGCATTGTTTCATAACTTGGTAATCGGGGTGCGAAGTTTTCGTCTCGCTTGAAAAGGGCTAGATTGCTCTTTTCGGGTTAAAGCATGAAAAAACGAGTTCACCTACAGTAAAAAGTGCTAGATCTAGCCCGAAAAGGGCTAAGGTGGCAACACTGTCCAACTTCACAATCACAAGCCGACATTACTCCATAGATACAATCCCTCTGCTGTCACGTGACACACCGACCACAGTCCACACTGATATAAGGGCCGATACACAACACTGACAAAAATCTCTGTTCTATTTAGCTATACACCTAAATAATACAGATGCACTCTAGTGCTCTGTATCAACACATCATCGTGATGATGGGTTGATTGTTTCTTGTGGTTTACATGCAAATACAAGCCTTTGTCTTTTGTTACAGATTTGACATCAAAGAATGCAGCATACGTTGGTAAAATAATAATACAAAGTAGCTTTAAATTATATTAATAAACAGGCATTTATTTACTTTAAGGTTGTTTAATTTCAGTCTTCTACATGGTTCAAGTCTTTACCGATATTAAAAAGTTACTTATAATTAAATAGACAGTGGCGCCGATTCTGTTGTTCACAAACTAAACTATATTTAAGTTCATGCATCTTTTTCTTTCTATTTCATTAAGAAAAGGACAGAAGATAAATGTTAGTTTAGTCCTGTCTAGGTAACAACTAATAATAAAAGGTAACAACAACTAATAATTAGGTAACAACTTAAACATAAACTAATATAGTAATAGGTAATAGCATTGAGATGAGATAGGAATTTTCTATGTCAATGGGTAGTAGGCACTATAATCTATCACTCTGGGTCTCTGGTGTGTCTGTGGCACGGCGTATCTCTAACTTCTAAGTAGTCTGTGGGCATGGCATTGCTGTGGCTGTGACAGACAAGTAAATGGTCGCAGGCGCCGACAATAGGGCGAGATTAGATACATAACATTTGAAATATATATTAAACATAACGTTACGGCTGTTTAGTGGAACAGTATTATTACAGTGAATATGCAATAAAAGTGGAATGTGGTAACTATAATAATGATGAGTGTTATCGAGTTATACCGCATTTACACAATCGTGCTCGCTATTCGCCTCGTGGCTCGACGAACCATGGGCCTTCACACATTCGCGGGGTGAAGTATTTTCACAACGCGAGCACTCGAATCGCGAGGCGAGGCACGAGGCGAATAGCGAGCGCACTGTTTACACATGCGGGTTCGTTATTCGCCTCGTGGCTCGCCTCGCGGTTCGCGCGATTGTGTAAATGCGGCATTACAATTTTATCAAGAAATAAGACAACAAAACATTGTGTAGGCCAGCACTGACAACTCGTCTGATGCTGCCAGTAAAAGTGTGGAATAAACAGCCACTAGCTCAATCAATTTGATGCTCAAGATATGCCCTAAGTTGGTCAGAGACAACCCTTTCTAAAATCTTGGACAAACATGGAAGTAAGCATAATGGACGGAGGTCCTTCACGCTAGTGGGGTTAGGTACTTTTGGGATTGGTCTATTGCCATTTTCCACAGATCAGGGAAAGAAGAATCGACTATGGATCTGTTGATGATAGCTGTGATGACTGCAAGTGTTCTAGGAAGTGTCAACATCAGCATCTCCAGAGAAATTTGGTGGGCGCTCTTATCGCTAAAAGACAACCTTTGGATGGATCAAAGTCAAAGCATTTATTTCAAATAGGCACATAAAAGGCACTTTTGAGCATTGAGCGTTGATTCTAGTCGCCCATTGCAAAGGGTAGTTTTCGTATGGAGAAGAACGGGCAAGAAACTCCAACTTATGGTTAATGTTACCTATAATATTACATTACATAATACAATATGTAATGTAATAATAAAAACTGGCCAAGTGCGAGTCGGACTCACACACGAAGGGTTCCGTACTTACCACAAGGCAAAAACGCCGAAAACAAACACGTTTGTTGTATGGGAGCCCCCCCTTAAATATTTATTTTATATTGTTTTTAGTAGTTGTTGTTATAGCGGCAACAGAAATACCTACATAATTTGTGAAAATTTCAACTGTCTAGCTATCGCGGTTCTTGAGATACAACCTGGTGACAGACATAACAAAAAATACTAAAAACAGAATAAAATAAATATGTAAGGGGGGCTTACATACAAACAAACGTGTTTTTTTTCGGCGTTTTTGCTTTGTGGTAAGTACGGAACCCTTTGTATGCGAGTCCGACTCGCACTTGGCCAGTTTTTTTAAATTACTTTATTGATAGAAATTTTCTATAATTGTATTTCTTAGTAAGAAACCAGAGCTAGTGCCAGCTATCAGAGTATTTGGTTCATTTCCCACTTCACTTTGGTCTACTTCATTGGAAATTTCAATATTATCATTTAAAATCAATGATAAATTATGCAACACTGCACAAGCAGTTATTATATTTGAAACTGTTGAAAGTTTATTACCTAACCCTCTTGCAAGACAAGGGAACCTACGTTTCCAAATTCCAAAAGTTCTCTCAACAATATTTCTAGTTTTTATTTGTGCCCTGTTATAGCGAATTGAAGGGGCATCTTCAGGAGAAGGTCTAATAGGCGTAAGTACAAATGGTAGTGTAGGATATCCACTATCACCTACAAGTCTTCCATCCAGGACACCCTGGGTATATTTCATGTAGACTGAAGACATTTGGAATATTCTGGAGTCGTGCATGCTACCAGCCCATCTAGCAACAATATCTAAAATTTCTGTTCGAGGACCAACAACAACCTGAAAAAGAAATTGTTGAATTGTATTCATACTTAACTGAACATTCACTTTTTTTTAAAATATAAGTACTAACAATACTAACATAATTGTAAGCTAATATTGTTGCTAATATATACTAACAAGATATGGATTTTAATCTGAAATAAATTATTCTATTCTATTATCTTTTATACGGGGTTTTGTTTTTCATTTATTGTAATGTTATGTAGGTAATCTGTAGCTGTGTGTGTGGTTTTAATAGCAAAAGTAGATAGGTAATACTAGGAAAACAATAATGAGACTTACTTGTACATTAATTGAAAAATATGATTTCCTGTTCCTATATACTTCATGATGCTGGCATCCTGGTGTATTGACTATTTTTATATGGGTGCAGTCAATGGCACCATCTACCCCCGGGAGTCCAGGCCAACATCCATGACTTCCCAAGTTTTTAAACAGCTCTCTGTTTGTACTAGCCTCATCTCCTCGAGATATTTTAATGTATCTTGTGTGCAAAAGGGCTAATAGTTTTGATACTTTGGTTATGATATTTGATGCCGTAGGTTGTGATAAATGTATTAGGTCACCACAAACAAGCTGAAATATAAATTTATTAGACTAAGTACATTTTTATATGAATATGGTTTGTTTCTAATGTATTATAGGCACCTACTACTTAAAAAGTTTATTAATTAAAAATTTTTCTCAAAACCTATCGAGTGTTTTTGTTTTTATCAAAATAAAGGACTTATAATAAATAAATTGTTTTTTTCTTGCAATATTTTAGTTTTCTGATACCGAGCAGGTACCTACCTGCAAGACATTCTTAAGGTTAATTTTTTAACACCTTGTAGTCATTAAATAAGATACAGTTAAATGTACTTTCAACTTTCTTTACAGTTTATACAAGGGTACTGGTACCTACCTGAAATGATGCTGTAGCATAAAACCTTAAAGTTAATAGGACGGCTATTTCTGGGGAAATTGGAAGACCCCTATTACTGTATTTCACCAATGAGTGTTTTATTAATGTTACTATAAACAACACTGACTCCTGACCAAATCTAAACCGTTTTTTAAAACTTTCACTTGGTAATTCAAAAGGATTCGAGGCATCCCTTATATAGATTTTTGGTAACCGATATCGCAAAGGCCATAAAATATCGTCATAGTACTCTATTTCATCGTAATAATTAATTTCACCCAAAATATTTTCCAACTCCATGTTTCGCGCCATTTTACTAATCAAATCAGACCTCAAGTCACGGACCGCCTACACTCAGGTTTGAGCATATTGAGTACACGCACCTATTGTATACTTAAGTGTCGAGTTTGATTTATTAATCAGTCCATCACTCGGCTGATATCGTAAACCCAAACCGTAGCTTGAATACGTCAATTATTATGTTTATTAATACGTTCATGACCTCAAGATCGATATCAAGTGGGAGCTCTTGGGCTGAGTGACGTTTATTAATACGGGCCTACGTCTTTGTAAATACTGTTTTCAAAATCGGGTATGAGTGCTACTTTTAGATCGTGGAAGACTTCTGGAGTTAAGCAAGAGAATAAAAGTTCTTTCCTGATGTCGTCTCCGCTTACGTCCCAGATATCGCATTTTTTTTCAAAAAAATCTAAAAAATATTCTACTGACGTAGTAGCAGGGTTAAATGTATCACACTTGAAATTTTTAATAATTGTAAGTTTGTTGTTGGGATTCGCCGAGCTGGTAGACTCCGTACCAGGTGTTACTGGTGTAGGGGCCGCCGCTGTCGGTAGCTGTTGTTGTAACACGAGTTGTTGCAAAACGTCTGATATTTGCTGTTGTTGCTGCCGTTGAATTTGCATGAACTCTTTAAATTGTTCCGCGTTCATTTTAACTAGATACTTAATCCTCGTCGCCAATGAAATATATTAATATCATCTTTAAAGAATGTATTTATTGACGTAGGTAGTAGAAAATTAACAACTGAATATCATGACAATGACCATAGATAAAATACTAAATGTACAATACAATGACACAACCATAAAGCCAGGTATATAACAGACTGGAAGCCGACCCCAACATAGTTGGGAAAAGGCTAGGCAGATGATGATGAACCATAGACGTAATATATTTAGAAGTAACGTAGCAACCCTAAATTTGACAAATTAATGAAATGGAATGACACTTATTAGTTGTCAAATTGACAGGACACTAATAAAAAATACAAAATATAGAGAATTAGTTATTTCGATGAATAAGTTCCAGTAAACTGAAATAATAAATAGTTAGGTTATTGTGCTACCAATATTGTGTTCAATAGTTTAAGATACAAACAGTTGATATTCATCGTCAACATTTCAAATTAAAATTATGTCATAGGGACTGCTGATCGAACATAAACTGTTGAAAGAGATAAGTTCAAGACATTTATTACAATGGATATTAATAAACTAGTCAGTGAGAACCAATCCATTAAAATAGTACCATCGATCGAAGAATCATTGCGGACTATAGGTCTGAATGTAGATCTTGATGAAAATTCCAAAATGTGGTTAGAGCAACTAAAAGTAACTTGGAAAACATGGAAGAGAAGTCCTGCAATAGGGACTCACATCGAATCATTTCTTCAGAGTGCAGAAGAACGATACAGATTAGCTTTAGTTTTTGTTATTAAATGTGATGATTACAAAGATTGCAAGCCAAAAACATTACCCTATTTCATTGTGGAAACTTTACTGAAGTGGTCTGAGACAAGTGAGATTCTACCAGATGATGATTTGAAACTACCCGCATTCCATATAGCTACACAACAAAGGAATCAACATTTTCTGTGTCTGATTGTCAAAACATACAGAATATCTACAATTAAAGACAAAATTCTACCTATAGTGAAAGATATGGTCAGTAAGGACAACTGTAAGCAAGCATCTCAAATTGTAATATCAATGGAATTGTTTGATGAAATACCAGTTGAAGACCTAGTGTTTCCATTGATTCTACAAGACAAATCCAATTTAATTGATGAGTATTTAAATGAATGCCCTAGCCAGGTAAAGCCACTGTTAATTTTTCTTGATAAACTACTAGACAAAACAATTAGTATTCGAGAATTTGTACAACAATACATCCATGATAATAAGATTTCTCATGTCAGATATGATAAACTACACTATAAGCCACTAGGAAAATTAGTGGCTCGTTTATGCAATAAGTTTAACATTCCCATAGAGACGTGTAAGAATCTCAGTAAAAACCGCACAACTGGTGGACTGAGATATTTAATACATCAAAAGTATCAAGAACATAATGTTAGCTCATCTGTATGGGAAGACCTGGTGAAAGATTCACTGAAGCAAAATGCTGGCTCAGGCCAAGAATTTATTGATATGTTAGTTGAATATGACCGCAATGAAGCTCTCAAGTGGGCTTCATACTTAAATATGGCTGAGAATGATTTACCTAAAGCACTCAAAGACATCTCTATGAATGATGACCCTGTAGAAGAGAACTGGGATAGGAGTGATACTTCTCCACAAAGTCCTCATAAGTATTACAAGTTTTGTTTACTTGAAGATCAGATAACACTTGTAGACACAGGAGCAAAATTTGATGATCTAATGATATCAGAAGTTATTAAAAATAGTGTTGTAAGTATTGATTGTGAATGGAAGCCATCATTTGGAGCTACACAGTCTCAAGTAGCATTAATACAAATAGCCACTAACAGTAGAGTTTATCTAATAGACACTCTAATATTAAACAAACCAGAATATTCAAGCTCTTGGTGCACTTTCCATAAATCTTTTCTGGATAATGCAGAGATTATAAAAGTAGGTTTTGGACTTGAGCAAGATTTGAAAGAAATGAAATCATGTGTGGTGGGATTGGGGAACATTAAAGTGCAAGGTGAAGGGTTACTAGATCTTGGCACCCTGTGGAAGAGTCTTCTCAACAACGGACTTACCTTGCCTGGTAACAGTGACAACATGGGCAACAGCCTCAGCTGTCTAGTACAATCATGTTTTGGGTTTCCTCTTGAAAAATCGGAACAATGTTCTAATTGGGAATTGAGGCCATTGAGAAATACACAAATACTGTATGCTGCTTTAGATGCTCATGTGCTTATACAAATATATGAATATCTTCAGAAACTATGTTTAGAACAGCAAATAAATTTTGAAGAAATATGCAATGATGTTATGTTAGAAAGCAAGAAGAAATGCACAAAGAAACCTAAAGTTGTAGACAGGTTTCTGAATTGTGTACCTATGGTGCAATCAAGATCAGTTCATGAGGTGAAATTTTTAGTGGAATCTGTCTTATCTAATTTGATGCCTTATTTAAGATACTGTGGAATAGACACAATTGTGATACCATCAACAATGTTATGGCATGATGTGATAAATCTAGCAATATCCCAAGATCGCCTGGTCCTATTATGTAAACTTAAACATACACCAACAACAAACTTTCCACAAAGTTCTATATTAGAAGTTGGTAAAGACACTGTTATACAACAGTTACGAAAAATATTTAATAATTTTAACATAAAAGTGGAACAAGACAATCTTTTCAGCTTTTGTATTAATTGTAATAGTAAAGATTTCAGAAAACTAAATTCAGATGAAGTTGTGAAAATGTGTATTGAATACCAAAGAATGCTGAAACCTGACAATGTTGATCAAGCAGACAGGTATGGTGTGGAGTATGACGATGACGAAACTGCATATTGTGAAAATTTTCTGAGTGATTCAGATTGTGATGAAGATTTATATCAACCAGATGTTTACACGAAAACTAAATTAACAACAAATAAGGGAGTCACCATTGATATACATAATGCTTGTAAACTATCTGCTCTAAGTAAATCAGCAACATTATGTGAAACATGTGGGAAATTATTTTGGGATGAAGACATATTGTTAAAACCTGTTGCTGAAGTTGTGTACAACTTTAAAAAGCTTAAAATCTGGTAAGTTATCTCGAGAGGTACAAATTATCAAGGCACATATTATTTCATAATAATTTATTTCCATTAAATAAATTTCAACATGATAAATCTATGTAATATAATGAAATAAAAATAATATATTACTGAAATTAAAGCCTTTGTCCTGTCGTTATTTGGAAGTGACACAGCAATTGAATCTCCCTTCTAATTTATTCATAAACTTAAATAGGCTATTTGACTGGTTTCTGATAAACATCTCAGATTATTTAATGGTGTCTAACGAGCCCACAAAAACCTATTACTTCAAATTGCATAATGTATTTCTTTTAAAAAATAGTAAATAAAATGTACTGTTTAAATAAGCCGCCAAAACGCTATCTTTAACAATATGGCGTCGTGACGTCACGATTCACGTAAACAAACGTTGAAACGGTCGAGATACTAGACAAAAGTCATCTGTTCTGTCAACGATAGACAGAAATTTACTAAATCATGACGTCATCTTAAGTTCAGCCAATCCAGACCGTTTTCGCTTACGTGGCGCCAGATTTAAAAAGATGAAGTTTTTCGGGTTTTTTTTTTATAAATGATACATTGTTTTGTAGTAAAATTAATGCAAATCGGTTTTAAAAGCGATAATCTATACGAGTGTCAATAATTATGACCTTATTTTTTACATTGTCAAATAGCCTATTCTGGGACTATTTGTGATTGTAAACAGGCGCGCGCTTGCTCCAACGCAAGCTCTAGTCCAGATTAGAGCTTGCTTGCTTTATAAACTGCATAATGTAATTTGGTTGTTAGATGATACCAGCTGAAACATACCTACACCCACAGAAGCATTGCGCTATCTGTTTGTATTTATCGTTTTGTTTGTAGCTTTGCGAAAGTTCACCATGATGTAAACTTCAGCGATAAAAACAGACCAGCAAAGCTATTCACAACCGTTTGATACGCTTCCATACCGAATCGAACATCAATCAATTTTGTCAAAAGAGATGCTGTTCACAAATAGAAAAACACAAAATTTTGTCAGTTTCAATCAAATAGACAACCTCTTTTCTTTCGACAGCTATATGCTGTCGGAGGCAAGGTAAATTAATAATTGAAAATGAATCATTTTCGATTCGAAAACCTATTGAATGGTTGTGAATCACTATGCTGGTCATACGCGCGCCCTTTGCTTGTTACAAAAGACTCTTACATTTACTTCTTATTTAGATGTATAGGACAAGAGTGTTTAAGGTTTGTTATAAAGACTTATGTGTGCAACAATACAAAATACTTGTTACTAAACCATAATAGATATATTTTTCTAAACATAATAAAACGTCTAGATAGTGTAGAGTACCTATTGTTAAATAAAAAAATTATAAAAAAAAAATCAAAAAACATATTTTGAGAGAAGTTGAAGGCCTCTAATATTTTAGAAGTAGTTCTTTACTTACATACTAGAAAAAAGCATACAAATAAACAACCCGCAAGAGTTAACTTGAGACTTCGGTCGGATGACGTAAGCGCGCGATACTGAGGCGTCGAGGGCGAGAGCGGTAACTGCGCGGGGTTCAGGAGGGGCCGCCAGGGCCTTAAGTCTGCTATTTCAATAGTGTCAGAATGGTCTATCATTGATTTCATAATTGTTGATTTTAACAAGTTTGGTAACCTACTAATATAATGGCGTCATTATGACTTTCCAATGGTCAACCACTGACACTCCATTGAAAGAAATGATTTAGAATGGTAATCTCGTACATAATGACAAATGAATTACTGACCTAAGCGGTAATCTGTTAAAATTTTGACAGTTCCTATGATCAGTGACCTACCATTCGAACGTCATTGTGCAGTCATTGCTTTTAATTCGTTACGAGTATCGTATAAGTTCTGTGCCATTGACCGACCAATGATCGACCATTATGAATTTAGCAGAAATGTGAAATGACGAATTTATAAAAATAGCAGACTTGACCCTCGTCTCAGGTTAAGTCTCGCTGGATATAAGTTCTAAACCAACTTGACAAAAGCTTATTTGTAAGGCAGGCTAGTCTCTGGTGGAATGCAGATAAAAGTTAAGGGGTGTTCTGAAGACAAATATTATTAGTATTACAGTAACTTTATACTTTTTAAATAATTATTAATAGAAATAAGTAATTACTTTCACCATTAGTTTGTAAGTAATTTAAAGCAAATATATATTGTTATTTTTAGTTACAATCAGTCTATACAACACAGTCGCGAAATATTATGTACTTATTGAAAACAATAAATTTAGAAAGAAAGTGATAGATCGTAATAAGTAATTATAATACTTACAGCTTCAAATATTAAATCAATAACCATTAATAACATATTTTACATCGTGAATGAAGCTGCAAGCATAAGGTGCTTTCAAATAAGTTTGTTAAATACTGTTTTATATAATGATAGTTAAAAAGTAATATTTGTTTTGTTGTATATAAAACAGTTTTTTTTTTCAATAATGTAAAAAGTTTTTGGGGTTCCATACGTCCGAATGAAAAAAACCGAACTCTTATAGAATCTCTCGTGTGTCGGTATGTCCAATCTACCACAGTCAATTTGCTCCGAATCTACAGGCCCAATTAAGTTGAATTTTGGTACACACATGAATTTCTGTGACCCAAACACACTAATTTTGAATAAGAGGGTCATTATTGGGGGGCAAATTAGAAAATTTCATAACAAACTGTACCATGTGTGACATATTGATTGAACATGTCTGGTCTCGAATCATTTTTATTTGAAAACAAATGGTTTTAACGCTATTTTAGAAAATTGATGGAAATTGACCATTCCCATGGGGTGGTAAATTATTGTAGTCTTACTAAATAAATATTGGAATCTCGTTTATATTGCTGGAAGAAATAAAACGGTAGGCACTTTTTGTTCTGTTTAAGTAACTATGGATATAACTTGGACCATTAGCTGTGTTAACAATATGCACAGCAACACCTTCACTAACGCAGATAGAGAGCGGTAGAAGTAGTAGGGTCAGCCACTTCATGACGGCGCCAAACGGCATGACGAAGTTTAATTATAATCTGTGGGATTCAGTACAAAACACGGTAAAATACAACAATCAAGCGTTGTCGTTCATTGCGCAACAGTGTGAGTCCGAAGCTTCTGCTTTCTACCTGCGTTTAGTATGGCGAAGGCTTAGGTGATCAGATTATTGTACCATTGTAATAATTAAGTTTAAGGTTTTAATGATTAAAATATAATTTAAATATCTTTACCACCAAAAGGTGTCGTGTCAATATATTCTTCAGAAATTCACTGAATATTTGCATCTTTTCTTAAATAACTCCACTTCTTCTTTAACTAAATCATTGTTCCCTGTTAAGTTTAACACCTCCAGATTTAAATCAGGGAAATTTCTTAATGTCCTCAGTTTATTGTTCTCTAAAGATAATTTCTGTAAAGACAAAAAAAAATAGTTAAATATATAGCCTTCTTAGCTACAAACTGGTACAAAATGGAAACGGAAACTACACACTTCCTAACCTTCGATCAACAATACCAACATAAAAACCGAATAAAGCTTACCTTACAGTTTTGAAGTAATCCTAAGGAAGGCAAAACGTTTGATGTTAAATTCAGATTAGATAAATCAACATTTTCGCAATGACTGTAGTATTGCAAATGTGGTAAATTGATAATTCTAGCATCAAACATGATTTTGAAGTCTAGACAATTTGTTTTATAATCCCGTGTAAGTTGATCTTCTATACTCCATTTAGTAATTAAATCGTCATAGTAACCAGCCCGTAAATCATCTATACTTTTCAATGTATGTAAATTTTCTATTATCTCCTTGTGATACTGTTTCGGATCAATACAATGAAGAAAAACTGTGGTGGTAAGAACTGTCCCTGAAAAAATTTTTTTAATTATAAAGTATGAAATCGTAATTTAAATAATTTGACGAGTCTGTATCTGTTTGTGTAGTCTGTTATTTTACCTCTTATTCACTCTGATTTTGCGTAGCAGTGATCTTTATTCTCGTTGTAATAAGGTTGCTGTTAGAGGCAAAATAACTGAAAGGACTGTAGTACAAAAAGTTGTAAATAGCTAGAAATATATAAGAAATACTGTCAATCGGAGTTTTAATATATTTTTCTCAAAAATGCTTGGAAATTCGAGTATTATTTTGACTGGTATTGGTCAAATACATGCGAGCAGCTGCCGGCAAAGTTGGTCATAGCACACGTATCAAACCGGAAAGGGATCGGCACCGTATCGCCTTTCGCCTCGCCGTCAAACAGGCGTCAACCTAACGTACGCACGTAACCAAAGCGGATCAGAAGCTCCTATACGTCGACTCGGCTACGGCTAGGCGACGCCGCGCTTACGGCTCGCCGACCGCTGGTTGATGGTGCAGTAGGCAGGCCGGTGGGGTAAGAGGGGCAAGGGTGGACGAAGAGACGTAAGCTCGAGTACGGAGAGGCGTAAGCGCGGGGACGACGAGCCGTAACGCACACGCACCGCGGTTCGTGAGCCTGTCTCGAGGCGAGGCGAGGCGATTACGTTACGATTCCGATTAGTGTGCGTTGCAATAGTGAGTTTCATACAAAGAATACTGAACAGCTCGAGTTGATACGGAGCCGATCCCTTTCCGGTTTGATACGTGTGCTATGACCTTTAGTATGAAAATCCATATCGGTCATGTATAGCGGCCGAATAAATTACTATAAAAACTCATATCTATTGTCATTTAAAAATGGAACGAAGTTTTTACTCCAAAACCTAGCAACCAAAGAGGTAACTTATCATTATTTAAATTTCGATCTTGCTTGCAAATAAAACTGTGTAAAGTAAAAAAAGAAACAAATGAACACAACAAATAATTGTTGATTTAATTATGCATTATTTGAGAACACTACTATATAAGCCTTGCCTGCAATCAGGCATTGTTGGACTTACATTTATGTGTGCCTGGGCTTCGCCTCGGACCACATTTTCGCGTTCGTTCATTAATGCCTCTTTTGCCGACCGCTGCAGTAATGTACTCTACGAGGCTGGAATATAATCACATTCCAGCTCTAAAACTTTTTAGGCTTTAAATGAGACTTCAATTAAGTTCAATATGTAAGCAGACTCAAACATGACCAAACCAAGAAAAGTGATAAATAATATTTCTAGTTATAATAATTACATTTATTGTCAGGTTCCATAGCCAGCAACTGACGACAGGAATCCAGCTGATTATTCAGTTCCTCAACAACTGGTTTTGAATATTTTTTCTCGAAACTGATTTCACCTTTACCAATATAAGTATTTAAATTGTGTTTAACACTAGGAATTATTTGTATCTTTCCATCTTCACTGTCATACTCCATCTGAAATATTTAAAATAACAATAAATTTATTAATTTTTTTATATCCATGTTTTTTATTTCCTCTTGGGACAGCGGGTTAATTGCGTAACACACTTACAATGGTCTTTAATTTTGACAATTCAACCACATTCATTGTATCAATTCCCTTTAAAATCCTTCGGATTAGGAAGTGTGTTACGCAATTAACCAGCTGTCCATCCAGCAGGCCATCCTAATCCCACTAGTGAGTTTCAAACTTTTGGTAAGCAAAACAAAATAAGGAGTAAAAAAACCGGTCAAGTATTCGGACTCGCGCACCGAGGGTTCCGTACTTTGTAGGTATGTAAATAGTTTATCAAGGGATTTTATTTTAATGTACCTACCTGTTCTCGGATTTTTTCCTTTACTTGTGCTACATGATCTTGCTTCTTGCCAAATTTCATTCTAGGTCAACTGGAAGTACCCTATAAGTAAGAGTGTCGAAATATACGTTTTTTGGCGGGTATATGATTTTAATTTCAACTCGATACCTCCACGCGTTCCCAAAATAAATGGTCTTGACAGACAGACAGACGGACGGACAAGAAAGTGATCCTATAAGTGTTTCGTTTTTTCCTTTTGAGGTACAGAACCCTAAAAATGTTAAAAAATCTTGTACTAGTATTACCTTTACATTCAAACTCTCAGTGATATCTGCAGTATGTTTGAAAATCCATAGAACGTCGTATTGGTTTCCTGAAAGAGGCTGCCACTCTCCATTTACTAATTCATTGTCGAAGAACAGGCGCGTCCTTGAAGCTACAATGGGCAGGTTGACAGGTTTACTAAATGCTACTGTCGTTTTTAATGGCGATACTACGTAAACTGCAACTTCTATATCCGTTCTTACAGCTCCTGTAAATTTGTTTTTTTTTTATTATTCTTTTGTTTCATTTAGGGCAGATTTCTCCATCGCCAGATAACTTTTATTCGAGGAATAAAATTGACGTTTGACAGTTTTTGTATGAAATAACTGTCAAAATTTCAAAATTATTCCTCGAATAAAGTTATCAAATGATTGAAAAATCAGCCCTTAGAAGTTCAATAACATAAGCAGAAAAATGACTTGGCCTAAATATTAAGCAACCCCTCGCTATACAAGTATATACAAAATTAAGGGATTTATTCATACTTTTTAAGTTAATCTTGGTCTACACAGTGACATAAAATCAATGCTTGTTCCACCTCTACAAGAATAAGTCTTGGCTTAGCAACAGTGCCACAACACTTACAAGCTGTGCAGGGTGGCAGGGACATCGCCGCGCTAACTGTAATTATGAATTCAGCACATGATTCTGTACACCTTAACATAGACATATTTTGAGTTATCAAAAAAAAATGCTGTTTCATAGAAAAGTACAATACCTACGCGGTTAAAATGTATGAAACAGCAAATTTTTGTTCTAATATCTGAAGAAAATTTTCAATGCTGGGGAGTCCAGAATCATGTACTGAATTCATGGTTACAGGTTGCACATTGATTTCTCTGCCATCCTGTATAATTATTATAAAATCATGGAATTCTGATATGATATAGTTTTACCTAGCAGCCATCTTTGATAAAACCAAGCACTGGTGTCATCTGGGTCAGTGAAAGCTGCACTCTGTACCATTTTCAACTCGTGTTTATGATGACTATCCTCTATTGGGCGCCCACCTGATAGAAAAAAGGATTCCATGAAAATTCATGAAAAGTTGTACATGTTACTATCAACAGTTTGGGGAGGCCTATGTCCAGCAGTGTACGTCTTTCGGCAGAAATGATGATGACGTTTAAAGAAATCTCTACTTATTGGTTTTTTTTACCAACCCTCTAAGTCAGGATAGAGCTCCACAAGCAATTTACTTCTGAGGTGCCATGCAGAATAATTGGAGAAATTGTCCATCAGTTTTTCAGTTGTATAGTCAAATTCATCTTTCAATGATGGCTTAGATTGACTGACAACAAATCTTCTGTAATCCCAGGTGTGAACTGAAACATATTGTATAAAAGTTATATTAGTATTTGTATCTGCTATTATTGCAAATACTTGTATTCAGCTGCACCTGGTTAGACTGGAAAGATTGAATGATTGATCCAAATAAGAATATTTAATGTCAATTATCTCCAGTTCATACTTATTCAATTTTGTGATAACAATTTTTTGAGTTGAAAAATATGTGATTTTTTGTGTTACTAATAGGAACTTTAAAGATCTTCCTATTATCCATAGAACATAAACTGACAAGAAACAAGGCCAGTGTGGTTTCTTATTCCTACAAGCACATATTATTTATCCTTTGGTTGCTTATCTATGAAGCATCAGAGAATTTGCCACAAATACTTACAATTTCTTTCATCCAACTTCAGATACATATTGCATAGAGCCAGCTCCTTTTCCCAATTGGGGTCTGCCCTGGTAGTAAGCACCCATTCCCTCTGGTGCCAAGCACAGTAGGATTTTGGGTTTATTTTCAAACAATACTCAGTTAAATGCAGTTCAGCATCATACAACTGCGACATCTCCTCTTCATTGTCATCATTTTTTCTAGAAATTATTTTAATAACATAGTATGTTATGCAACAACAAGCTTAAGAACCAATTGAGGAAGTACTAGACTTCCTCAATTGGTTCTTAAGCTTGTTTCTGAGGTACTTATCTCGTTTTGCAGTGTAAGAAAAGAAAGAAAATACATTTATTTAGCACAGATTAAAAGGCACACCATATAATAAACATCAGATAAAAAAATAAATAAAAAGAAAATCAAATATAAAGTGTTTTGGTGCAATGTAAGAAATTAGCAGGAAAATGTGCCTCACAGCTGCACCAAAAATAACCTATTCAGCAAAAATGCCAGATAACTAGTGGCTGACGCTAGTGATCAATGTTACAGAATTTTTGGCTCAGCTGATCGTTGTTTATAGATTGTTTTCTTTCAGTGTATGGAATTAAGCAGCAAACACTGTAAGGCATGCTACTTAGGCATAGAAACATGTATTAATTTAATTAAAATAATGAAAAATTATTGTGACATTTCCCTTGATAGTTGTCATATTGATTGATTCCCCTCAGAGTCCTCTCTGTGCCCCTAGCCTGTCCTAGCAGTGAAAACATTTTAGGCCGATTAAGCTAGTAATATTGACAAGCATTTACTAAATAATAAATGACTAATGGATTAAGTTACTTGAAAATGATAAGTATTTCTCTTCTGATGTTCCATAGTGTATAAATATCAGGGTTGGATGACAACACTTTTCCTGTCAGCTCCAATAGATCTTTGTCTAGTTCACCTTCTTTCCTCTGAGAAAAGAGTTTTGTAATTACCACCCATTTCTATGTTATAGGCCTAGGACCATTAAATATCCCAATACAAACCTTTTCAAAAATCTTTTGCATAGCATGTTTGTAAACCTTAAGTTTCTCTTGACGTTCTTTCTCTTTTCTCGCCCGTTCTTCTTCCGTAGTACGAACTTTTACACGGCCGTGCTATAAATTACAATAAAATCATTTCTTTGTGCTGCTGATACCATTTTAACTTCAACCATTTCACAACACTGATCGTAATATTATAATTATAACTTACCATTTTATTATATCTAGATTTGGTTTTATTTAGATAACCTTTCTGATAACTTATATATTTTAAAATAATTATCTCGAAATTCAAGCTCGAAATCGAAATCTCAAATTAAATTTTTGAAGATATCAATCACATGTCAATGATGTCATATCATTGTCAATGTCAAACTGTTGTCAAAAATATTGATGTGCCTTAATTAAAGAAAACTCGACTAGTTTCATAAATAATCGATTCAATAAAATGATCTTCGAGTTGAATAATGCTTGGAGTGCGTCTATACTAATGATAGCATACTTTAATGCTAATTGTAATCTAATCTCAATCAGAAAAAAGTTCACTGCACTCTAAGTTTAGATTCCTTAATTTTAGAATACTTTATTTTTTGATAAAATAAAAAAAAATTATCAACATTTCGGACAGACTCTCCAAAATTAATTTACATTCCGGCTTCACCCTGATTAAATAAAATAAAAGCAGCCACACCTCTTAAAACCAAAATTGACCTAATTATTCGCAGCACACTAACATCCAGATCCAGGCCTTGGACGACCGAGCGTAGCTGCAAGCCACACTACACATCCGTTTTGATGGCCTCGGCTTATGCAAAATTACCGGTAGATAGTAGTAGATAGTACCGTAACGGTCCTATGTCCACAGTACTAAAAATTTGACCGGGAAAATTATTTAATGTTCCATCTCTCAGCTCGCTACATGTCAGCGTCTGGGCACTCCTCGAGTGACTCAGGCTGCATTAAGAGCGCAGGGCAGACAGCACGGCACCGACGGCACACCAGCATTAATGGGAAGTTTTTATGTATGAGGAACAGCCAACAGGGTGTAAAGTTCGCTCATCCTTCATAGAAAAGGGAAGATCCTCCGACCAATCAGGTGTCTGGTGGGCAACTGCCCTACGATTGATGTTGGGACGTTGTATATATTATTGTATTGTAATAGTTGCGCAGTTAAACTTTGCTTCAAGCACGATGCAGGATTTTGCGTGATGATGCAGGATGATGCATAATTCTTAAGTGGCGGTGTATAACACATCATCCGTCATGCTCTCACCGCTGTTTTAGAACTCAATGGCTCGGCACGTGACGATGGGAAGAGACCAGTGGCCTTAGTGTGAGTTTTTTCGACTCACGTAAACTCACGTTCGATTGCGAGCGCGTTAGAATTTTGTATGGGAAATGAGGTTTCTCGTAGTGACCACCAGATGGCGCTATAACTTTTTTCCATATAAAATTCTAACGCGCTCGCAATCGAACGTGAGTGAAAAAACTCACACTAAGGCCACAGATGGTATGACCATGATGCCTTGGAAGTTAGGTCTGCCTTTGGCGCTGCGCTGCTAGTATTATATAGTACTAGCAGCGCCCCGCGGTTTCACCCGCATAAGTGTCGATTCTGTGGGAATATCGGGATAAAAAGTATCCTATATGTTAGTCCAGGAAATGGTCTATCTATGAGCCAATTTTCATCCAAAACAACGGACAACGGTCCTGTTCGGGTGGAGTCAACTAGGAAAGAAAATTTTTTTTTTGGAATATCACTTTTCCTGTGTCATTAATCGATGACCATACATAAAATCTTTATTCATGCTAAAAATCAAAACCCTACGACTTTATTTTGAGGTGGCGCGCTATGAGGGTAATTTGAAAAAAAAAAAAACAGTTTTTACGTCTATCGTGTACCTGCACGTCAATGTTATTGTGTATCTATATGTAATAAAACTTATATCTTACGTTAATTTAAAGGGTTAACTTGTTCGTCTTTGCATAGTTTTCTTAAACTTTCTCATTTAAGTGGTGATGGTGATATGATATTTGGTAGCTATTGGATGTGACGGTGCCGCTGTAAATACAGGACATAAAAATGGAGTCATAACTTTATTAGAAAAACATCTGCAAAGACCTTTGCAATGGTTTGTGTGTTTGCTACATGCAAATGAACTATCACTTCGTCATTTATTTACCAGCCTTGATGGTACAACTACAGGACCAAACAGTTTTTCTGGGACCATAGGGAAAATGTTAGAAAAATGCCAAAATTGTCAAATACAGGTGTTAGAACGCATTTCCATAGAATTACCGAATTTGAATACTAATACCCTTAGCACTGATCAAAAGTATTTATATGAAATATGCTCTGCCATTTCGACAGGTACGGTCCCACAAAACTTAGCCAGCAAAGATCCTGGTAAACTTGCACATTCACGGTGGTTGACTTGCGCTAATAGAATTCTTCGTTTATATGTTGTAACAACGAAACCAAGGCTTTAAAAGATCTTGCAACTTTCATAATGAAAGTCTATGCACCAACTTGGTTTGACATTAAAACAAAACCTTCTTGCAAATATGGTCCAATTCATATCTTTAACATGATTCAAAGATGTCTGTATCTACTGGATGATCAAAAAAGCGTTGTTATAAAAACTATTCAGAGAAATTCCTTCTTTGCACATCCAGAAAACTTACTTACTATTAGCAATGTTACAAGATGATGAGTCTCACATAAGGGAACTAGGACTTCGTAGAGTTTTAAAGGCAAGCAAAGAGTTTAAAGGAAAGAAAGTAAGAGAATTTCAACTCCCAAATCTTAAAATCGATGCATCGAATTATTATGATTTGATTGACTGGTCAAATGAAAAAATCACAGAACCTCCGATGACCATGAAATATAGTGACGCAGAAATTTCAAGCGTGATTTCCTCAGGTGGCAAATTATTTGAAATCGAAAAGTATCCTTGCCACACTCAGGCAGTAGAGCGGTGCGTCAAGCTCGTTACTGAACACTGAAGCTTCTTCGTCTGTTTGTGGGCCAGAGGCAAGAGATGGATTCATTCGCACGAGGATAAAGGCAAGGCAAGACATACCAATATTTGACACAAAATCACAATTTTTTAAGCAAAAAGAAGAGTCTGTAGCTTCAGCTTCCGAATGTTAAAATGCTTTTATTTAATATATTTTGTATATTTATAAGTACAATACTTAATTGCAAGCTTCAATATTTTCATTTTGATAAATAGTTTGTCTCAAATAAAAACTTTATAAAAAACAAATTTTGTTATTTTCTTTAACTTTTAAATTTGATGCGACACCTTAAGATGTAAACATAGGAAATTCAAATTTTATTTTTAAATCTCTGAGAATGTCGATCATCCATTGGTGATACAGGAGTAACAAAGTTTAAAAAAAAAAATTTTCGCTCCACCCTACGAGTTCAATGGTTTACGCGTGATTGAGTAACAAACATCCAAACATCTTCACAAAATTTCACATAATATTAGTAGGATTATCCTGGCGTTTGTGCAGTTCTCGAGTTATTGCCTAAACTGAGCTGTGAAGAATGATCAAAAAAAAAACTTTAGTATTTTTTTTTTATATTTTTTTTTCCGTACGCAAAATACGCGCATTAACGTGGAGTTGCGGATACCAGCCCGTAGTACCTATTAGTATTTTTTAACCCCCGACGCAAAAACGACGGGGTGTTATAAGTTTGACGTGTCTGTGTGGGAGGGTGTGTGTGTGTGTGTGTCTGTCTGTGGCATCGTAGCTCCCGAACGGATGAACCAATTTTGATTTAGTTTTTTTTGTTTGAAAGGTGTATTAGTCGGGAGTGTTCTTAGCTATGTTTGATGAAAATCGGTCCAAGATGGCCGCCGCTACAAAATGGCGGATAACATTTTTTTCACAATTCCCTCAATATGGGTATCAAATGAAAGGGCTTCAATAGTAGAATACTAAACACTATAACAAATTTCAAATCCAAGATGGCCGCCACAACAAAGTGGCGAATTTTTTTTTTTTTCTCAACTCCCTTAATATGGATATCAAATGAAAGGGCTTGACTAGTAGAATACTATACATTATTAAAAATTTCAAATCCAAGATGGCCGCCACCACAAAATGGCGAATTACATTTTTTTTCAACAACTCCTTCAATATAGGTATCAAATGCACGGGCTTGACAAGTAGAATAATGTATGTACGGACGCCAGCAGGTCAAGCTACCCGAAACTGTCACATTTTCGCAATCAACCTTGAACCTTAAGATGTAGCAATAAAGTTGAAAATCTATTAAAGAAATTTGACATATTGTAGTAGCTTGATGTGCTGGCGTCTGTACCTACACTATATTGAAAGAGAATGAGGAATATTAACTACCTCACGAAATGAAAACTAAAAACTTGAAAAATATAATAAGTAAAACAAAAAAATCAGTTAAATCTGTAAAACAAAAAAAAGACAAACAAAGTATTCTTCAACAATAAATTAATCAATATTTTTTGACGGATAAAAAACCTGATTAAACACCAAATTACCAGAATCTTAAAACGGAAGAAAATAAAAGAAATGAAATACAAAAATTAAGTCCCTACAAAAAGCATGAAATAAAAAATTAAATTAAAAATTTAAAAAACCCCCGACAAAAATAAAATGAAGGAATCCCTACAAAAAGCATGAAATAAAAAAATAAATTTAAAAAAATCTTATGGAAGTTGGGGGACCTCAGAATAGAAGGTGTTCCACAGAACGGTCCCCCGACTTCCATAAGATTTTTTTAAATTTATTTTATAACAAATTATAATTATACGATATCTAACCCAGAAGAGAAAAAAAAACAAGCAGCTTCGAATTTAACTTTGAATGCTGGAAGAAGATAAAACTGCTTTAACTAATTAATTAAAATAATTAATTGCTAGAATTGCAGGGTGTATTTCCTACAAAACAGCAACAAAAACTAACTGGTGGGTTATTTAAAAATAAATATTCAACAAAATTCAAAGTGTACTATTATCTAACGAGGCTGAAGGCGGAGGCAGGTGATTATAAAATATAGACTGATGATTTTAAACGATACTTTAATTAATTCCAGGATAACCTATTACAATAAGTCTCAAGAAGCTAATGCCCGCTCGTAGTTCGTGCTCGATGTTTTATAACTTCGTTCGCGGCGGTTGCTCGTATGATTTTTCAAAATGTTGACACCGTCGCCCGGTAGAGCGTGCTGTCTCGCTCCCACCGGTCGTTGTGTTGCCAACACGGCCATGCTGCATCGTGCCTGCCCCAGGCACGCCCGCTCACGCCTGGTAAACCAATTCTATGGTACACAGGCACTTGACCGCTCCTGTGATAATGTACTGGAAACAAACAATTTATATCATTAGTATTTTGTTACATTGTCTCTTCAAACCGACTCGGTCATCATGACGTCCAACAGTACAGGACGCTTAGTTATTTAACTTAACCTTACTGCGAAGAACTCCCTTTAGACTTAGGTCGATCAACACATCAAGGACTAGTTGACTCATTTATCTCCATGATCCTCGGTCTCTAGGCGTTCCTTTAGGCTTAGGATACGTCCGTCTACCTCTACTAGATGCTCCTTTAGACTTAGGACTCATCTTAGATAGGCTTAAATTGATCCGAGAATCAAGTGATTTCCAATCCTTGTTGTCGTCATGATGCCAGAAGGTAATTATTCTGATTGGTGTTTTCAATAATATGAAATGTGTAAACAATTATTATTATTGAACTAATCAAGTTAGGGGTACCAGAAAAATTAAAAACTGTGCCGGTTTCTGTAAATCTTTCGTACACAAATAAAAATTAATTACCTACAAGAAAGAAATATGAGACAATTTTATTTCGTTTTACCCACCTTTATGATGTATAATAAAATTCCTTGCCAACACTGCTGGCTAAGCGTCAGACTCAAAATCGTTGATATTTATCCAGGGTTTCATGTTTTCAGCCGCTGTACTACCGACGTATAATTTTATACTTCTTTCACTGCCTCTTAAGTCGCATACTTGATATCTGTCGTTGCCTAGCACCTTTTTGACTTGAAAGGGACCCTTAAATACTGGGAGTAGTTTTTTGCTTTGTCCGTTATTGGTTTGACTAGAGATTTTTACCAAAACTAGATCTCCCTCTTGGTACTGTTTCGCTTTCGCACGGCTACTATCAAACCTTTTCTTTTGTGTTTCGGCATTGGCTTTTATGTTTTTGTCAATCCTCTTACGCAATTCAGTAACGTCCGTAGTACAATCCGTATCAGTCTCGTTTGACGCAAACTTGTCACTGTCAGTACGTAGCCTATACCCTAACAATGCTTCACTAGGTACCGCCTTAGTTGTTTTGTGGACAGAACTATTTAGAGCCTGCTGCAATGGCTTAACGCATTGATCCCATTTATCATCGTCTTTGTCCGCACCCATAGTCTTCAACGCGTCTAAAATTGTTCGATTGAATCGTTCAACCTGACCATTAGATCTAGGCATTCCTGTAGCAACTATGTGTAAACGAATATTTTTATCCGTACAATACTCTTTAAAATTATGAGACGTAAAGGCGGATCCGGCGTCCGCTATTATTCGACGTGGATTACCGAAAATTTTACAAATATTATCCATTTCCCGAATAACGCTGTCACTATTTGTATTTCGCACTGCACAAACAAAGACAAACTTTGTAAATGAATCAACCATTACTAGTAAATACTTATTTTTCTTTGTGCTTTTCACGAATGGGCCTAGATGGTCCAAATGTAGTGTGTGAAAAGGTTGTGCATGCTTGGGCAGTGGGTACAATTCTCCCTCCCTGCGACCCCCCTTGTTTTTATAGTATACGCAGTTTAAACAATTTTGTATGTACTTTTTTACCGTACGACGCATTTTAGGAAACCAGTACTGGTGTGCTATCCTTTCTAATGTTTTATCAATACTAAAATGTCCTAGGTCATCGTGATTACACCTAATAACATACCAGATACATTGTTTGGGTACAACCCACCGTCGGCCTTGATTAGTACGCCTATACACTTTGTTCCCTAACAAATCATAATCATTGAAAACGTCCCTATGATCATCAATATTTCCGGATTCTAGTATATTTTTGATATTAACCAAATTTGGATCTTGAAGTTGTACTGAAAGTAGCCAATCAGATTCCGTTATGGACATCACTATTTCCAACTCTGACCTCTCGCCGCTGCATACGGGGTTGCGGCTTAGTGCGTCAACATGCTGCATACGTGAACCCTCTCTGTGTACTATTTCGAAGGAAAATTCTTGGGTAGAAAGAATCCAACGCGCAATACGTGGAATTATTTCCTTTTTTGTTAACGCGTACCTCACCGCATTGCAATCAGTAACTACTCGAAAGGTAGAACCTAAAAGGTACAGTCTAAACTTTTGTAATGATGAAACTATGGCTAGAAGCTCAAGTTCGAACGAATGAAATTTCTTTTCGTCTTCGGTTGTTTGACGACTATAATAATGTATTGGTTTTTCTCCTTCTATGGTAACTTGCATGAGAATACCCGCGAGTCCATCCCTACTAGCATCTGTATATAAAACACAATCTTTATTTGGGTCAAAGATGGTCAAGACATTGTCGGCTGTTAAGGCGTTCTTCAAGGTGTGAAAGGCTCGATTGTGGTCTGTACCCCATATCCATGCGCAATCCTTTTTCAGCAAACGAGTGAGTGGACTTGACAACATAGCACAATTTTTAATAAACTTTCTGAAGTAACTAATGAGCCCGAGAAACTGACGTAATTGATGAATATTGTTTGGAATAGGAAAATCTTTGACTGCTTGTATTTTACATTCACTTGGCATTATAGAATCCTGTCTTATTTTATAACCAAGAAATTCTATCTCTTGTTTTAAAAAGTGACATTTCTTTAAATTTAACGTTAGTCCATTTGTTCGAAATATTTGCAAAATCTGCTCTAAAACCCTTAAATTTTCCTCTATAGACTCCGTTATAACCAAAATATCATCTAAATATAGAATAACCCTGCCAAAACGAAGGTTACCGATAACTTTGTTCATCATTTGCTGAAAACAGGATGGCGCATTAACTAACCCAAAGGGTACGCGCAAAAATTCGTAGTGTCCGTCCTCAGTTATGAACGCGGTCTTTTGAATAGACTCTTGGCTTACTTTTATTTGATAATACCCACATTTAAGGTCTAAATTTGTGAAATATTTACACCCCTGAAGCCTGTCTATAAGGTCCTCGATGCGCGGCATTGGGTACTTATCTTTGATCGTCACTTTGTTAAGAGCCCTGTAATCTATACACAACCTCTTTTCCCCATTTTTCTTATTGACCAGAAGGGCAGGGCTAGAATAGGGGGAATGGCTCTCGCGGATAATTCCATTTACCAAAAGCTCATCCACCATATCTCGTATAATTTTTCTATCCGTCGGTGATGCTCTATAGGGACGATATTGAATCGGCTTGGCATCGCTGAGAGAAATTTCCATTTCATGACAATTAACCTTTCCTAGCTCCTGAATACTAGCTGCAAAGCAACTATTATATTTCCTAAACAACGTCGCTAACTCACTAACATTAGAATCTGTATCGATTTCAAAACCGCTTACATTAACCATTTTGCAAAAATTTTCGAAACCGACGGCATAATCAAACTTTAAGTTATTACCTACCCGCGAATACATTATATCGTTTCGTTCCGTAATATTTCTGCCTATCAATATGTCACAACCGGATAGTTCGTTCAAAACATAGAACTCAATATTTTCTAGACAGACCGAATCTAATTTAATATTCACTTGAATTTTTGCATTAACTGTTTTTATACTATCGTTAGAAAACCCTTGCAAGATCACCGGGGTTGTTAGAGTTATTAGGGGTATTAAAAACTCCCTAGCTAAGTTCTCTGTAATAATAGAACAGCTACTACCCGTATCAATGAATGCGCTATGTATATACCCATTAATGTGGATATTTTTACAGAATTTGTCTCTATAATCGGGTATGGAAACACATTTTGTTTCTTGCTTATTTGATTTTTCGGCTACAGAAGAAGTGTTCTTTTTGTAAAAACAAGTAGTTTCGGAATGACCCCGTTTTTTACAAAACTCACACTTGATACTACAATGTATTCGTTTGTGATTTCCGCCACAAGTAAAACATTCGAGAGGTTTTCGGTTCGTACCCACATTTTGTTGTTTTTCATTATTGGCGATGGACATTTGATTCATAGATGTATTAGGTGTATGCGAGTTCAAAGTATTGCTTTGAGTGGATAACTGTGTGTGGGTAGATGGTTTAGCTATATTGTCGCGGCCTAAATTCGATGTCATAGCTTGTTTCGTTCCGGATTTTGATTTGTATATTCGACTATACAAAAACCCCGCCAGACTTTCACAAGACTTAAAATTGCTAGCTTCCACTGAGGCACTGAGATTACTGTCACCTATATTCCCTAAAATGATCGAAATAATATCACATTCCGAGAAGTTTAAACAAAGATTATCTATTTTTGATTTTTGTTCGAAATAAAAAGTATACAAGGACTGATTTTCTGTCGGTTTACCGTCCATAATATCCTTAAGCAACTCAAACATATTACGCTTCACTTGGAACGTTGACCTAATTTTGTCACTCCAATCCTTCCACTGCCACGTAGTCCACGAATGCTCATGACGTAACAATGAATCGTACCATATTTTTGCAGAGCCTGACAATTTATTAAGAGCCTGATATCGGATCATACTATCGACCCACGAGAACGTCTTTGCGTAGGATTCTATTACTTTTAGCCATGCGGTAATATTATCTTTTAACGGGTCAAAGGTCGGAATCATGTTCTGAAGAGTAATTGTGCTTGTACTCACAGTTGGTTGCTCATTTGTGCGAGATACCTTACGTCCCTTCCTTCGTCTACTGGGGGGTGATGGCGTTCTCCCACTGCTACTCCTGCTGTAGCTGCTACTGCTGCTGCTGGAGCTGGAAGTTCGTGCACGTTTCTTACCCTTTCTTTTACCCATTTTTAGGACGTGGATGTTCACTTCTGATATTATCTAACGAGGCTGAAGGCGGAGGCAGGTGATTATAAAATATAGACTGATGATTTTAAACGATACTTTAATTAATTCCAGGATAACCTATTACAATAAGTCTCAAGAAGCTAATGCCCGCTCGTAGTTCGTGCTCGATGTTTTATAACTTCGTTCGCGGCGGTTGCTCGTATGATTTTTCAAAATGTTGACACCGTCGCCCGGTAGAGCGTGCTGTCTCGCTCCCACCGGTCGTTGTGTTGCCAACAGTACTTAAACAAGATTTAATGATGATGATGAAACAAGATAATTCTCTATTCCTCCGTTTCAGAACATGAATTATTGTTATATAAAGTACTAGCAGTATGGGCTGATTTTTCCAACGCCAGATACCTAATTTTATAGGAGGAATAATTTTGAATTTTTGACAGTTCTTCCATACAAAAACTGTCAGACATCAATTTTATTCCACGAATAAAAATTATCTGTCGATTGAGAAATCAGCCATTTATGAAATATTGAAACTATTTTTATTTAAAAAAAATTAAATAAAAAATTTAAAAAACCCCCGACAAAAATAAAATGAAGGAATCCCTACAAAAAGCATGAAATAAAAAAATAAATTTAAAAAAATCTTATGGAAGTTGGGGGACCTCAGAATAGAAGGTGTTCCACAGAACGGTCCCCCGACTTCCATAAGATTTTTTAAAATTTATTTTTTTCAGTCTCTCTCAATCGACAGATAATTTTTATTCGTGGAATAAAATTGATGTCTGACAGTTTTTGTATGGAAGAACTGTCAAAAATTCAAAATTATTCCTCCTATACTGCTAGTACTTTATATAACAATAATTCATGTTCTGAAACGGAGGAATAGAGAATTATCTTGTTTCATCATCATCATTAAATCTTGTTTAAGTACACTTTGAATTTTGTTGAATATTTATTTTTAAATAACCCACCAGTTAGTTTTTGTTGCTGTTTTGTAGGAAATACACCCTGCAATTCTAGCAATTAATTATTTTAATTAATTAGTTAAAGCAGTTTTATCGTCTTCCAGCATTCAAAGTTAAATTCGAAGCTACTTGTTTTTTTTTCTCTTCTGGGTTAGATATCGTATAATTATAATTAGAACGTTTCCTTTTGTTAGATTAGTAATCTGTGATTTTAGCGTTGGCAATGCAGGTTTTTTCCCCCACAAAACGAAATGACAGATTGGCTGCATTCCGAATTATGCCATAATCGCTCAAATCAATAATAAAATTTCCGTTCCGATTTAGATAACACGATTAAGGTTCAGCGCAGACCGAACTGCAAAATCCTCGCGAATGGTCGACCAAAATGTAGAATGCATACTAAAACACGCAGTCGGCTTGCTCGAGCATGGTCGAGCATCAAATTTGGGTGTATTCAATTTATCGTTTTTGGCCCAACATAACAGTTTAATAACCCACACACACATGCACACACCCCCGCGCACCCACGAACAGAAAACACACACGCAGTACACAAAAATCAAACACTCACTCATACTCAATCACATCCCACACAAAACAATCTCATTTTTACCATTACTTTATTCTTATTTTTTTTTACCTCCGAATTTGTAACCATTTAAAATATTAATTATAAATAGATTTATTCCATTAAACAACGTTGATAATAATGTATGTAAGTTAATTAGGGACTTGATTTGGGAGACAACACGTAGCACTATGCTCAATTTATTATTTTTGATTGTCTTCATCTAGGGAGGCAAACTGTTTCTCCTTAATACAGGTTGCACAGCTACCTAGCTAGGAGAACAGTAGTTCACCCCTACAAATATTTGTTAGGTTATGTTCTACGCTGCCATAATAACTTTAATATGTATGTAACACAAATACCCTTTAATGCAATAAAAAAAAAATATTATATATAATTTTGCGAAGTATGATACCTAATAATCATAAGATATTTTTTTCAATAATCTCAGAAAATGCTCTACTCTGCTCTGTTCTTGGTGTGCGCTGACCCTAAGACAGCTGAGCGCTGTCAACAATTCAGAATGCTCGTGAACGCGCTCCCAATGCTCACTCAACGTCAAAACAATATTACTACAGTATTTCTTTGTGTATACACCACAAATTTCTTCTTCTTCTTTAGCTAGGTGGCGACTGTAGCCGGAAGCACATGATTCAAAACAAAACAGCTCAACTGTCATTTTTGACAGCGATCACGGTCATGAGGGGGAAGCTCTAAGGTGGCCCGCGAAATTCAAATTTTCTTACGTTTTTTGCAATTTGCTGGTCAGTATTAATTTGTACGTTGATTAAAATATGATTCGCGGTCGTAACAAATATGTATTTACAGAATTATAATAATTAAAGTCATCAACACAACTCTCTAAGACCATGTAATCCCCAAGAATGACTAATTCATGAAATCTTGACATTTGGGGATTACATGGTCTTACATATTTTAATCATCGTACAACTTAATACTGACCAGCAAATTGCTAAAAACCTAAAAAAAAATGAATTTCGCGGGCTACCCTGGCGCTTTCACCTTATAGGCAAAGAGTACTTAGCTCTCATGAACGGCTGTAAGACGGAGGTTACACGTTCATTCTGATGTCAGTTCAGTCTGTGACCTTGATCACGTCTAGAATGATGGCAGAATGATGGAATGACGCGCGGTATTACACGGTAAGTCAGACTGACGATCAGTCTAACCGAAAACTTCTACGCGATAACACGCTTAGGCATTTGGTATGGATTTTAACAAGAAAAATAATATGTTGTTGCCGTTGCCTTCGTAGACAGGACTAATATAGTAATATTATTATATATATATTAGTAGATTAACAAAAAAAAAAACCGACTTCCAAAAAAAACACTACAAACTGAAAAATAACTTTAATTTCGGAAGTCGGTGTCTTAGGGATCAGTATTTTAGTTTTTGCCACCGACTTCCGAAATTAAAGTTATTTTTCAGTTTGTAGTGTTTTTTTTGGAAGTCGGTTTTTTTTTTGTTAAAAAGTTTTTATTTCTCGCTTTTTAGTGGGTCTATTTATAATTTATCTAAGTTACAATAGCCTAATGTCAACTTGCCCATCGCCTTTTTATAAAATATTCCTTTTCTCGATGCAGGGACGTTAATTGTTGAGGAGTTCTCCTTTTATTATAATCCTAGCTGCAGCATCAGGCCAGACTTATGTCAACATTGCATTGAACATAAAATTAGTCCTGTTTAAAATGAGCCCAAACACGACTACGGTGCTGTAATTTCAAGGTTTGTACTTTTTCTGATGCTCCTGGCTTCAGCATCAGGTCTTCGGTGTTCCTCAGTAACAGTACGTTTATCCACACATCGAGCCCTTTTCAATGAGCCTAAACACGATATATCTGCTGTTAGTTGTCGAGGAGTTAGGTACTCTGCAGACTATCCTGACTGCAGCATCAGGTCATGACTTGATGATCATGAGACCAAATGTGGCAAATATCAAACATCAAAACAATTTACTAAAACAGTCCTTGCCTGTTCGAGTAACTTCTTACTGTTAAGGAGTTGTACCTTCCATCATCACCCCAGCTACCTGAGATGGTGACAACTATACACAAATACACAAGATACTTCATAAAATATGCGAAAAACAATAAGTGATCCTATAAAATTTGAGGGTTGCCCTCGATTTCTCTAAGATCCCATCATCAGATCCTAACTTTGTGACAATGGGACCACCTCAGAACTATCTACTTTCGAACAAAAAAAGAATTTTGAAAATCCGTCGACAATTGGCGGAGTATTTGATGAACAAACATACAAAAAAAACATACAAACACCCGAACATAGTACCTCCTCCTTTTTGTGAAGTCGGTAAAAAGAAAGCGGTGGTATAAAAAGTGGCTAATGAAAAGACCATAAATTCACTTAAATTTACCGAATGAGATATGAGACAGATAAAGATATATTTATTGCATAACTGTGTACAGAAAGCGTCACTATGTCCTAACCCCTCAAGTTTTAAAATGTTACACTGCTACAACATTGAATTCCTTACGAATAATCTAAAGAATACTTCAAAAAGAGTCCATTGTGTTGACTCGGATTCGAACCATCGCATCACCGAACGTCGTCATACTCATACCGGCAGTTTGACGAACTAGCCAGCGAGCCCATATGAATTGCGATGAAATTGTTATCTACTATCGGCTGAGTCATTATATCTTTAGGTCCCTGTCTAATCGAAAGATGTTATAATTTGAGGGTATCCATTAATTTTACTTACTTACGTTGTCTTTATAAAATTAATCCATACCTTCAAGTTAGAACTTTGTATACGTTCACTTAAAATGGCGAAGAGTAAACGACTACTATTTATCAATTATTTTTTAAAATGATTTCTGATATTATGAGAACTAAAATAGTTGTTCTGTTTGTTGTAAAATAAGATCATAGTTTTGTTAAATAATAGCAATAATAAATATTATTAAATGATTAATAAAGTATTTTATTTTTCTTGATTTTTTAATTCTTTATTTTATAAATAATTACTACTTACTTAAAACAAAATAGAAAAATATATCAAAATAATATAATGAACAAAAAGCACATTTCGTGCCTATATAGGATTTGAACTACCAATCTTATGCACGGTAAGCGGTCTTGAAACCTCCAGTCTATTTAGACGATGAATAAGTTGTCGTAAATGTTAACCCTATTATTGTTGCTTGTCGTCGCAAAAGTATTGTTTTATTGAAAAAAACAATAATAAAAACAGAATTTAAAAAAAAAATACTTACTTAAACTTATTTATTCACTAAAACAATACATTATTTAAAATAAAATGTTTTTGCAAAATACAAAAACCAACTTGGGCCTATCACGGATTTGAACGCACATGTCTTTTGGTGGGGTAACTAGTTAAAGGAGCTGTGTGTACGGACGCCAGCAGGTCAACCTACCCGAAACTGTCAGATTTTCCCAATCAACCTTGAACCTTATGTTTTAGCAATAAAGTCGAAAATCTATTAAAGAAATCTGACAGATTGTAGTAACTTGATGTGCTGGCGTCTGTACATAAAGTTCTTATACATATTTTTTTGTTTGTTTCAAGTCTACCCGAGTCGGATATGCAATAGTAATAAGAAATTGGGTACTTACAAATTCTATTTTTTATCAAAAAACTCATGCAGATTAGGGATGTGAAAAAATAATCGATTATAGAAAATATCGATTAATAATTGATTTTTTTTTCTATAAAAATCGTTTTTTATAATCGATTTACATATTACAAAAAATCGATTAATAAAAAATCGATTTCTTATTCACTGCCGATTTTTTTCACCTAGAATTTAGAACGGCCGCGCAACACAGCTTTTTAGTCAGGAGCGCGAAGCCGCAAAGTACCGCGAAGTGTACCACTAACTAATAAATGAATGACGCTAAAGGGCGCTCCACACGGCTAAGATACTATAATATTTTATCTTTGTAATCCTTTTGTAATCCCCATAAATATGAAATAAATAATATTATCTTCGTCGTGTGTAATGGTCCATTGAATTGTATGGCGAGCGATATTGTATCTTAAGGGGGAAGCGCTAAGGTGGCCCGCGAAATTCAAATTTTCTTACGTATTTTACAATATGCTGGCCAGTATTAAGTTGTACATTGATTAAAATATGATTCGCGGTCGTAACAAATATGTATTTACAGAATTATAATCATTACAATCAGTAATACTACTTGTTAAGTTGGTATAATCCCCAAATGTCAAGATTTCATGAAATAGTCATTCTTGGGGATTACATGGTCTTAGAGAGTTGTGTTGATGACTTTAATGATTATAATAATTTTATTCTGTAAATACATATTTGTTACGGTCGCGCAAAACTTTAACTTAGAAAGATGTATTAATGATTCTTAGGATTAAAATTCTCTAAATATGTACCTGTTATTGTCGCGAATAATATTTTGATCAAGATACAACCTGACACTGACCTGCAAATTGCAAAAAACTTAAGAAAATTTGAATTTCGCGGTCTACTACTATCCATTCACCCTAAGAAATTTCTTCCTGCGAAAGGAGAAATAAAAAAAAAAACCTTTTTTGTGTAAAATTAATGTTTCGCTTGTTGATATTATTATTATTAACCCTTCGCATGTCGCGTGTACAGGGTATGTACAGATAACAATAGAATTTCATGCGACGGGTTAATAAAACTGAGTGCTGTGATAGTGATTATCGTTATTTCAGGCGTTTAATTTAATCTATCAAAAAAAAAGGAAAAAATCGATTATTTTTTAATCGATTTTATTACTAGGCAAAATAATCGATTAATTAATATTCGATTTTTTATGTATACTGTCACATCCCTAATGCAGATTATAAAATACCTTATCAATTAATTGCTGGCGGTAACTGATTGTACACACGAATAGCAGTAACATAGGTACTTTTATATTACATCATATTGTTATTAGCTGGTAAATTAATGTCATATTTATATTGTTTCCGAATATTTAGACACAGGAGAAGAAGATGACTATGCTGATTATTATCTAATTAAAGAATTTAATTTTTTTTATTCGTTTTATTCCAAAGAATAGGTAACATTTCCTAATGTAAGAATAAATTCTTTCTCCGGGGCTAATGGTAGAAATGGGGACGTCGGGAGCGGCGAGGGAGTCGGCGCAGGCGGCGACATGTCGTGCGACTCCATCGCTGTCTAAGCAGTGACTGACATCAGACTGATAGCTAATAAACACACGTTCATTCTGGCATCAGTCTGACCAGACTGACAAAAATTATTAAAATATTTAAATAATCATCATTCTGGACCATCATTCCATCAGTCTACGTGTTATACAATCAGTTTCCCGTCATTCTGATATAAATCATAGACTGAACTGACATCAGAATGAACGTGTAACTGGTGTAACCTCCGTCTAAGCACGCTCAATAAAAACGATTAGAGCGCAACTCGGAACGCACCTATTGGCTATTCTATTGTAAACCTATTGACATTTTTGTATTGACAACCAAGTTTTGTGTAAATGAAAGAGAAACTCGGATTCTTTACTCGAAACATCGAAAAAATAACCTGACCTTTATCAAATCTGGTCGATTATCTCAACAAAGTGATAAACTCATTAGTACATTAAGTGTTTTCGATATTTCAGCAGTGGATTTGTGGAATACCAGTTGTAGAATGAATAATGCACCGCAGTTCTCTTTACGCTGGAATAATTACGTATCTCACGTAACAGAAGCGTTCAATGTTCTTCGTTTTGAAAACGATCTAGTGGATGTTACGTTGTGCTGCGATGGAGGCAAAATCAAGGCACACAAAATGCTGTTATCTGCTTGTAGTAGTTACTTCAAGCAAATATTCAAAGAGAATCCATGTCAACATCCTGTGATTATATTCAGAAACTTCAAGTTCGAAGACCTCAATGCGATCATCAACTTTATGTACCATGGTGAAGTGAACATATTCCAAGAGCAATTGGAATCATTCCTTATAACTGCTGAGCTCCTAGAGGTTAAGGGTTTGACTGATAACATGGAGGATGAATCATCTAAAAGCCAGTTGAGAATCACAGACAACACCTCTTTAGATTTAAGTTCTAAATCAAGTAGAATGACTGAGGATATTGTGCCTGTGTTGTCTGATGAACCAATTAACTTAGCCACAATGCAAAGTTCTAGAGAAGATTACATTCCACAACCAATCACTATGGCCAACATCCCAAACAAAATTATTCCAGAACAAGAAAATGGTATTGTTGAAATGCAGCCTGAAGCTTCAAAGTCCGATGATAATGCAAAACTGAGAACAGCAGCACCATCTACCAGTAGTGAAGAAATGCAAGTTGATACACAGACAACTTCAGTTGAAGATTTGTCAGAAAAAAGTAATTCCGGTATGTACCAAACACAATACAGGGAAATTTCTATTATTAGCAAATTGTGCATTCCTTAAATAAGCTTATAGTAAACTAATATACTTGTGCTAATGGAATTGACTGGCATCAAATCTTAATGTAATGTAATGTGATAAAATAATTTCTGTCTTATCATTTTATTGTGAGCGAAAACTTTGTGCCAGTTTTTATATTTCAAACCTTATTTTGACTTTGATAAAGTTCTTAACTCAAAACTGACAACTTAGAACCAGGCTAAATTGTGAGTTTTGTCAGATTCTTATAATAAAAAACTGGCTTGTTGGAAACCATGTCTAACGAAAAATCTTGTTTTGTAATAAGACCATTTAAATACTATAACATGTTTAACAATTATGAGTCTTCTTTCAAGATGTACATGTGAATATAGCCAAAATGCAAATATAATACCGTAATAGATTGGCAAAATGAAGATTTTATAGCTTGTAAACAAAATAATGTTATTTCTCCATTTATTTTATAGTGTGAGACTTCGTCTGTGATCCGCATGAAAAGTAGCCTATGTCCTTCTCCAGGTCATGGTCTACCCATGTGCCAAATTTCATCCTAATCCCTTTAGCCATTTTAGCATTAAAGCATAACAAACAAACACAAAAAATCTAATCTTTTTCCTTTATAGTACCTACTAGCACTTTGCCCGCGACTTCGCCCGGTGGGTTTCGTACTTTCCTCAAAAAAATTTAACACCCTCTCCACCTCCCCTTGAAAGGTAGTTTTCGAAAATAATTAAGGTTTACGATCTTTATAATTTATAGCTTCTGCCCACAACTTCATATGCGTGAAATTCTTTGTTTCTCAGATCCACCCCGTCGCATCGCATCGCCTGCCTGCCCTATTACTTCGTTTTCGCTTAGCGAAAGCTTCTGACTTTTTTCTTTTTGCTCAACTCCTAAGAGTCCTAGCGTGATGTTTAACATAATTATAGGCCTATAGCCTTCCCCAAGAATTGGGGTATCAAATGCAAAAAGATTTTTATAAATTGCAACGGTAGCTCTCAAAAGGAATCATTTTTCCCGTTTTTGCAACATTTTTCATTGATGCTCTGCTCCTATTGGTTAGCGTGATGTTATACAGGGTGATTTTTTCAAGTGGGCATGGATGGCTAAATCCGAAACTATGAGGAATAGCGAAAAGTACTCAAAGGAGTTGCGGGCTTGATTTTGATGAAAACTAGAACTGCATCATTGGATTTTTGAATGATCAATATGTTTAGACAGGAATCGTACCCGTTGATTTTGATAAAAAACACACACTACAGCCAGCCAGCCAGCAGCAGCCTTCCTCGATAAATGGACTATCCAACACAAAAATAATTTTTCAAATTGGTCCAGTAATTTCGGAGCCTATTCAATTCAAACAAACAAACAAATCTTTCCTCTTTATAATATTAGTGTAGATTATTAGTTTATTAATTCTTTACTTGTTTACACATAATGTAAATTTTTGTTACAGAATCAGAACTGGCTAAGTTCCGCTGCCAACTCTGTCCAAAAGGTTTCAAGCATCCCACTTCATTGACATTGCACAAGGATTCACACGCAGGAAAAACACAATGTCCTGTTTGTCATCGGTCTTTCTCGCGGTCATACGATATGAGGAGTCATCTGCAAAGAATACACCAAGGGAAGCAACTGACCATCAAAGAGATCAGATACAAGAATACAAATGATAGTGTTGCCCCCAAGCAGTTTACCCATCACATTTAGTTATAGCTTCTTGGTAACCAAATTACCATAATTTAAGCACACAGTGCATTAATGCCTAGACCTGTCTTATATTATAGAGTTTATGTATAACAGCTATTATTATTACTTATATTGATATGAAAAAAATATTTTTATTTACTATTTTTATTAAAAGTCACAAATGATATTGCTCAGTGCTAGCTTTGGCTATTTTTATACTAGTCTGTAAAATTACTGTTTTAATATAATAATTGTTTCCATTATTTTTTTTTGTTTTATTTTGTATTTACACATTGAAGGACACTGAACGAGACACGATAGAAGTTTTATTGTTATTACGTCGAGGGGCGTCTATAGTCCCGCAAATTGTTAAGGCTGCACCGACTGCCAAGTGGCGCCCTCATCGTTTGTTTGGTTATTTATTTTATTTTACAATGAAATGCAGAAAATAAGCACGTTAAGTTGTGTTCCACAAGATTAATAAACGGTTGTTTTAGGCTATGCGCGCACTATGATTTTAATCGTTGCTATTATAAAATCGCAAACACGAAAAATTTTCAAGCGTATTCTCATGCGATTTTTTTCCGCAGTGCGCGGACTCTAGTAAGTATATTAGTATTGTCTACAGATTGACGAATTTTCTTCGCAACGATTTATTTTCGTAGTGCGCGCATACAGATTGTATAGTTTTATTATAATCACTAAAACTGATAAAATTTTCGGTTTTAGTCATTATAATAAAACTAAACAATCTAAAACTACCGATATAATCTTGTGGAGCACAACCTTACGTGCTTATTTTCTCTGCATCATTTCATTGTAAAATAAAAGAAATAACCAAACAAACGCTGAGGGCGCCACTTGGCGGTCGGTGCAGCCTATAAAGTGCCTATATATTTGGGTGGACAAAGATGGATTCTCATGCCCTGATGCAGGAGCAGGTCATTGTTATCCGTTGTTCTGTTTGTTTCTGTGGGTGATTTGTATTAAATTGTCTACTGAAGATTGAAGTGGTATCGTAAAGTACCTACCCTGTTATAAAACAAGCGCAACAGCACGATTTCTCCATCTCTATTGTTTTCAGTTCTGGGTCGTCGAGTCATTCACTTGGGCTTGATTCAGGTCGTTTTTGACTACAGACTATATCCAAGTGGAAAGAAGATTAGATTTTTATTATATCGAACACTGTGTCGATAATTCAGTTCTAGGTAATACGATGTTTTATTCCATCGATGCTTTATTGGTGCAATGTAACGTTTGTGCGAAAAATCCTGTTTCGAAAAACCATACAGCGATTGCTCATTAGTTCGGTCATTTATTATTGGTTCGATAGTACGTCGGTTCGAAACGCCTCGCCTACTGTTATCCGTGACATTTAAGTTCATAGCACACGTATGAAATCGGAAAGGGATCGGCACCGTATCGCCTTTCGCCTCGCCGTCAAACAGGCGTCAACCTAACGTAAGCACGCACATAACCAAAGCGGATCAGAAGCTCCGATATGTCGACTCGGCTACGGCTAGGCGACGCCCGCCGTGCTTACGGCTCGCCGACCGCTGGTTGATGGTGCAGCAGGCAGGCCGGAGAAGTGAGAGGGGCAAGGGCGGACGAAGAGACGTATGCTCGGGTACGGAGAGACGTAAGCGCGGCGACGACGAGCCGTAAGCGCGGGGACGACGAGCCGTAACGCACCGCACCGCGGTTCGTTAGCTTGTCCCGAGGCGAGGCGATTACGTTACGATTCCGATTAGTGTGCGTTGCAGTAGGGAGTTTTATACAAAGAATACTGAACGGCTCGAGTTCGATCCCTTTCCGGTTTGATACAGTATGCTATGACCTTCAATTACCGAATAATCTATTTTGCATTATAGACGTTAAGGAAATACATTCCTTTTATTTTGTTGAAAATAAAAGGAATGTATTGTATTATATTATATGTATATATGTATTAGATTATATTATGTATATACGTTGAAATGTATTGCCAAGTTACCCGGGAATTTGATACGAACGGCGTGTTATCCTGGCGTCGAACTTACCCCAATAAGAATCGTAACCAACCACATAGACCCTCTAGAGTAGTCTAGTGGTCGCTAGCGCGGTTGCTAAACGGTTTTGGGTTCGATTCCCAGATCGGGCAAGAGCCTAGTATTTTTCGGTAACTAGCAGCACGAAAATTTAAACTAGGTAGCTAAATAGTAAGCTAGATACACTTCTGCGTATCCCTTTCAGGAATGGCGTGATGTTATTTTATGAATTTGTTTTTGCAGGAATAAAGATAGCCTCAAAGCACGATGTTTTATTTAATGGTCAATTTATCATACCTACTTACCTACCTACATGGAAAATTGCTAATCATACCACCAATATTAATATTATTGATAATAATATCTAGCCTAATATACCTAATTGGGATTTACTTATATAGGGAATACTATCAATAACAATTTCGAAGTTTTTCGTTTCATTCACAATATAAAATTGCAAATCGGTAACGTTTAACTTATTATTTGAAACTGCTAATACAGAAATATAGAGAAATTAACCGCGCTAGTGCATGCAGTAATGTCCGTAATAGCGAGACACGCATAGCTACGGAGGGGTAAAAGCTAAGAACCAAAAAGCTTCAGTAGCCGGGCGGGACAATCAGGGGTTGTAGAAGCGAGGGCGGCGGGGGTCGGGCGGAGGGCGCTCGATACGCGCGCGCGCCGCGCTCCGCCACGCGAGCCAGTCGCATTTCGACGTCGTTGCGCTCGGTCTGTGTCTCGTTCATCGGCGCGCAACTGTCAAACGCTACGATATCGATATAAAATTCTTGCGTTTTTCACAAAGTACGTATATTGTTTATTGAAATTACTCAAAATCATTAATTAATATTAGCTTTATTGTGAACCGGGAGTGATATAATTGAATTTGATGGTATTTTATTAAATTGTTTACATTCAGATCACATGTTTACGCATTGAGTTTAATTTACGTTAGGTTTGTTTCTGATAAGAAATTCACAATGCATTGATTAATAGCCAATTAATTAAAGTGCAGTGCCTCCTGTAATCAAAGAAAATGCGGTTGAAATAATTATAATGCCACCTATAGTTGCTCATAAATCGTCTGAAATCTGAATAGTGCATTGATGTGGTGTTTTCAGCGGTTCTTTTCATAATTCGTTTGGAGATTTGTGAAGTTTCGTGGAAATAGCGGGTGCTTTTATTCAGTAAAATGAGTGTGTGAATTTTTGATGGTGTGTCGTGAACGGGAGCGCGTGTAGAGTTGAGATTCGTTCGGTGAGCGTCGCGCGGCGGCGCAGCGAGGGTATTGATCGGCGGCGGCGACGGGTCGCGAGACGCCTAAATAAAGCTCCGCATGTGTGCGCCCCGCCTCGCCGCCCTACGTCGATGCCGCCCGTCGACGTCGACGGCGACGTCTTCGCGTATAACATACGCAAGCTAGACTAACTAACAACACACTATCACATGATTCAGGCATTCATTTATTTAACGATCAACAAAAAACTACAATTTGTGCAGATAGTGTTCAAAAATGAGCGATTGTTTCATTTAAGTATGAATAATTCTGCTCGCGTAAGTAAGGCATTCTTGAGTCTCATTGAACCCTAAAGCACCTTGCTTGATATCGATCAAACAAATCTAAAGAAATTACCTACCTAGAAATTGACAAAACAAAACCAGGTCTAGTTAATTGGACGGGTTCAGTGATTCAGTGTGAAGGTAGTTTATATATAATCATTGGGTTCACATGATAAAATTATTTTAATGTCGTTCTAACTTTACATTTATAGGTAGGTACCTATATCGTGTTATCCAACTACGGTATACAATCTGTTTTTTTGAGATAGAAACTCTTACCGCCAAGAAACCAAAGCGACGCTATGAGAAATACCTACTTAATTACATAGCTTTTACTTGTACTATTTATTCTGTGGCTTTACTGCTTTTCAGAGAACACTAAACCCGCAATTTAATTTTTAACAGCTGGGATCAGGTCATCGAACCCGATGTTTAATATAAAAAATACCACCCCTAATATTGCATGCAACGATCGATAATGCTGCTGATAAGGATCAAAATCTGCAGTTTCTGATTTGTAGCATGGCCTGGCCGTGTGTTAACAAATAAAATCAACGTCTACTATTATTTCGGCCTGCACGGAATGTATTAATATTTGGAAGTCCTTAGACACCCAAAGTCCACAACAATGATCACGATCATTTAGGATAGAGAACTATGCATTTACGTGTACTCTTATAATGATTCTACCAATTTCAATTACTTGCTTAAGCATCACGCCTTAACCAATAAATGGATTCCCAATTTCTTTTAGGGACGGTCTTAATCTCAAACTGACAGTCATAAAATAAAATTGATTAATCAAAGCATGAGTGCTTTAGATTTGATGTCATCTACATTCAGCCGAAAGTCGTCTATTGCTGCAAATAAAGGCATAGATTTTGTGTATATGTACACAGAATCTTTGCCTATTTATAAATTTGTAGTAAATAAATTTAATGTTTGTTGTAGGTGTGAAATGTCGGGATAGTTAGACGACATCCCCGTAAGAGCTATGGCGCGCACAGTGCTGGCGGGTGGCGCGCTGTTCTGCGCGCTAAGCGTCGTGCTGCAAACGCGCGCGCTCACCCTGCTGCCGCACGACGTGCGCCCCGGGCACGCCGTCAGACACTTCATAGGCAACCACTCAAGATACACGCTCCTAGATCCAGAGTTCGCGCCCTACTTCACTCTCCTCGATGACGGCCTACTTATGACCACCGCTGATCTAACACCCTTACTCAATCAACCCGTCAATCTAGCTATACTAGAGCAGACTCCTTACAGCAGTGCAGCTCATGCCGTTCATCTTCTAGTAATGGATCGACGGCAGATGCTGCATTTCACCGCGACCGATGGATTGATAGGAGCAATTTCAGAAAATGCTCCACCGGGCACTGTTGTGGATCTTCTACCTATTAGAGCTACGGCCTTAGTCGATGTGGGTCCACTAGCTTATAAAATCATTAAAGGAAATGAAGACTCTATATTTTCACTACGGCAGAAAGGGAAAACCGAAACTAATTCGGAAGTTAAGTCAGTTGTAACAGATGGTGATGTTGAAATGATCGCTACTAAACCTTTAGACGCCGAGGAGAAGAATTTATATGAAATACTAATCCAAGCAACAGACATCCATGGAGCGAATAAAGCTAACCTCGCAGTTCGGGTAGATGTGGCTAACGAAAATGATCATGAGCCACTTTTTGACCAGGACAGCTATTACTTTGCTGTAAATGGAACTACTGATCAAAATGGTCCAAATGGCACCGCACACTGGCAGAGATTTTCTAACATTGGACAAGTTCAAGCTGAGGATGCTGATGGAGATCGGGTGTACTATTCTCTAGAATCACCCAGTAATTTGGCGGTGATAGTACCACAGACTGGGGAACTTATATTAGCTGGTGAACCTGATGGCCATGAAGCTGAATTAAACGTGCTTGCTCATGATACTGGCTTTCCACAACGTAAAAGTCGACCAACACGAGTCTTTCTCGATTTTGTAGTTCGTGATCAAAGAGTTTTACCAGTTCTTCATCGTGAGAAGCGTCGCGTAACACGGGCTGTTAGACCAACGAAAAGAATTGAGTTTACCGAGGCAGACGGTGAAGTAGAGGGACGTGCTGTTTTCACGTTAGAAAAAGAGACTGATCGGGAGACATTTAAAATTCGGGACGAAAATCCGTGGGTTACCGTTGAACCAAGTGGTGTAGTGAAAGTTAAAAAGAAGTGGGACTATGAGGAATTGGGACCTGAGAAGACCATCGACTTTTGGGTGACTATCACCAACGCAGGAAATGGAGGTAAGTTTTATTATTATGTTCTTCTAAACCTAGACATAAACACAAACGTACGCTAAATTGATAATGTCGCTATGTTAGCTAATACATATATGTGTAATGACCTATCTTCTTGTTTAAAACTTTAGAACATAGGCGTGAATTTCTATGACACCATAAATTTTTTCGAAGGATATAACAACTTGCTGTATACATATTAAGCTGTCAGATGTGATTTAGCTTTTATTAAGTCTTTGAACTTACAATGTTAAGTAATGCAAAATACAATACACTATAAAATAATGAAAGATGACTTCGTGAGTAAAACAAAAGCTCCAATATTGAACCATTCTCAACGCAATCTAATCATCTCCAAAAGAAAAGGTGTAACGCAATTTAATATTTTTTCGTCGTAGTCGTTCCATTTTTTATCCATCCATCCATCTCTTGAATGTCTCTATCAAGGGCAAATTGAGATAATGATAGGGAAAGAATAGGGTGGGAAGGGTACGGGATGTGTATTATACGGTCCACACAGCGACGGCTTTAAAATTCTGTTAATGTTTGCTTTCATTAACTAATGACGCTGTTTAATTACCTGACTCATCTTGTTACTGTGACAAAGCTTTTGTTTCGTTTCATGTTGCCTCTCTGATTAATTGTAGGTAGTACACTTATCATGACACAGGATAAGTTGGCATAGAAGCACTTTATGACTGGCTGAAGTAAACTTATTTGACGAGAGAACCATCTCAAAAGCTTGAACATAAGCACGGTATTAGTAGATAATATAACTGTGACATAAGCTAATAGGTAAGTCATGATGACACACTGCATTTTTCCTTTGATGACAGCATTACGAGACAAGTTAGACGCAATCGATTTTTGTATTAAAAATAAAGCGTTAATATAGTAATATTGTATACGTGCCGCATGCACCTGTCGGATCGAATGGTGCAGTGGAGCATGACGCCGCCGTGGTCAGGTCCGCGGTCCAACCCGGTCACGAGCACTCACGAGCCACCGACAGCCTCCGACGCTCCCATCACGACAAGCTAATTGTTTACTCTGTCGAAACGTGTCTAGCCTTAGGAAAGGCCCTTTTAACCTAATTATTGTACCTTATAACGTGATTTGTATTCAGTTGCCGCCTCGCAAACATAATTGTATTAGAATTTTTCAATATTTAATATTTTACTTTGTGCCGTCTTATTGAATTGAGCAACGCTCTACATCATTACCGAATTCTATGTATCAAAATTCTGCCGAATTCTATGAAACATCTTCATCTTTCTCACATTGTTTGTATTTAAAGAAATACATAGCAGTGATTTTGTATTGTTCATTTTGTTGCTGAACACAGTGAGGCTAGTGAGCACATGTTAACTGGGAACTGAAATAAAACACTTTTCAATATCTGGTTACTTTAATATGCAGATTCGTTTCCGAACAAATACCCAAATTGACAATGCTTCAAAAGAATATTTTGGTCATCAAGTTGGTATTGTTTTTACCGACTTCAAAAAAGGAGGTTATCAATTCGTTGCCAAAAATATTAGAGGCGCTCGATTGGTAAAATTATATTTATCTGAAATATTCCTGCATTCGCGTCAAACAGAAGGAACTCAACAGGAGTAGTGGCGTTCGTTACTCTCGAACTAACACTAGTCCCCAGGTATTCTAGACAGATTAGATTCTATAAATAAAGTACGCGCCTCATCTGTCGTAAATTAGCGATGGCACGAGTGTCCGGCGCGTGTGGAATGCCCATTAGGTACAATGGCTGTCAGGTGGAATGGTAGCAGGTTGCATTGTGACCACGGCTGCCACCGTGCTGAATGCGTGGATAATCGGGGACCTGTCGCACGGCCCGACCGCTCTGCTCCGCTTCGCTTCCGATTCTACGCATCGTAATTCGTGACAATTACCGTAGATGTGGAATCTTCATTATTAATGTGTTTTTTTTTTAAATCTAACCATGGCAGATTAATATTTTTTTAATAAAGACCTAATGCTTTTTGGAGCGAATAATACGCACAGTGGTTTGCTGTTCGAAGAACTGACACTGAAAACAATTATAAAACTTACAATCGAATCTTCTAAAGATAAAAATCAAAGTAGAGCATCCGTTTATACGTCGCGCCGTGGTCCAGTCGAGTGTTATCGGACATTAACAAAATAAATCGGGAAGGGTTTTGTTTAATTACATCATCGGGGCAAGCTCATCCGAGGTGGGTGGGCGATACAAGCCGCGGGCGCCGAAGCACCCCGTGTCCCGGACCTCGCCAGGAATCTAATAATTATCATTATTGTGTGGATAGGTTTCAATTATATGATAGTGAACATGCAGGATTTCTTTACTTACCTGTGAGAATACCCCTTGAATTTTTAAAACCAATTTTAAAACTTTCGTGCCCTTTGGTAACGTGTGTAGTTTAAGTTGATGGATCTATTATATTTCAAGCACCACATTAAACTTAGTTATGGCGTTGATGAAACAATTTTGTGCTGCGGCCCACAAGTCGGTTCGTGACGAAGTACTCGAGGGAGCCTCGTCAAAGCACCTTTGTCTACTGAAAAGCGTGCTCTATTGGCAAATTAATTCCCTACTCTGCTCCAGCAACGCTTCTCTTTGAACTAATCGACAAAGTGTTTTCGGAACCTTCATTCACTTTTACCTTGGAGAGGACTGCATTGACTTTGCTAAAATCGTTGAAATGAAAAATAGTCGGTGTCCCGTTATTCGAAGAATGTTTTCCAATATGTAAAAGAGTAGTTTTTCTATGGGTGTTGTATATAGTGGCATATTTTTCAAGCAATAAAGCGGCTGGTCCGCACAGGTGTGCCGTGAGCCGGGGTGGCATTTTAATCCTGTAAGAGGGATGGCGCAATGCAACGAAGAAGGAACGTTCAGTCCCAAGAGGTATCAATTATCAGGATGCAGCGGGACAACTAAGTCGTATTTTATATATTTATTTTATAAGTTACGTAATACTTTATATCTGGAATATATTCTGAATATATTTTTCACATTTTCACAACATCGTCCTAAAAAGCATCAGGCGAACATTTTCTCGCATTTTAGTATGGTTGTTTTTGCTGCGATTGTTACTTCTATAGAGCATGGTGTATCAAACGGTTTGTCGCCGCTACAGTCAGTGCGGTCGGTCACTCACTTTATTATTTGTAAATTTTGTAGTTCATTTCGAATTGATGATAGCGTTATTTTCTAAATTACAGTGTAACTATTTCTGTCGTTCACAGAAATGTATTTATTGAATTCTGTCTATCGAATCAGTCTTTTTATTATTTCAAGATGTTCGTAAGAAATAATATTATATTCAATCAACCTCAAAGACTTCAATAATGAATGACATACGCAAATGCAATCAGTACTAACTTACTAAGTGATAGCACTGATAGCCCAATTGAAAATTTGCTTCAATAATCTCTTTTGGAAAACCATTTTCAGGTGCCGCTTTCAAAATTAGGTTTAGTATCGGTTGTATCGGATATCGAGTTCAAGCTGGAGGTTTGCGCTGCAATAGTGTGTCAAGTCGAATCGATAATTGAATACGATAGCTGGTGTGACGTACGTCAAGCGCGCCGTCGCCGTCGTCGTCGGTTAGGAATTGACACATCCGGACAGGGGTCTGGGCCTCGGGAGACGATTTAGAGACCGGCCTAGTCGGTTTTAGATTAGACGTCCCATATGTTCCGTCAGAGGAAAATATTAGGCAAAGGAATTTCCCCCGCGCAAACTACGATATACCTATATCTTTTTATAGAGCAAGCGCAACAGTATTGAATCGCGAATAATATTTTGGTGCACTGTAATCATCGATCACTAATAAAGAACTTAGTGATTGATGACTGTAATGAATGAATGGCAATAGCAATATAGGTGAACGTCGCGGACCGGTTACGGGCCGTTTGTGGTACTTTGTTTGTTAAATTCAGTCGTCATTCAATCAATGGGGATAGGTGCGGGCGTCGCTCGCACAACAATCGCACTGGCCATTACTGGCCAATTCCCCTCATTGTGACCACTCGCCGCAATTACGTATGCGCACTTCCTATGGTCGACCCCAAAGCCATGATCACCATACACCACATCTGCTCTCGTATCTTTTTTGCTTTTCACGGTCCCTTTATGAGGATGCATCTTAACTGTTAATAAGTGCTAATAGCCTTAATTAGAACAATGCAAACGTTGGTTGAGGTCTTTTACATTTCTATGGTTGAGGTCATGTGAAAGTTGTTTCTTTTATTTGTTTGCAATCATAGTCTGTCACAAATATTCGTCTTTGCAAACATATAATAAGCTTGTATCGCAATCAAATAATGTTGACGTGTTCCATTCGTAATTTTCTTTTCTTCTGAAGGGTCCAGGGCCAGCCTGTAAGCCGTTAATAAAATTTGCTCACTCCCCTCATTTATTTTAATCAAAATACGTCTCAGTTGTGTATTGTGGACGCTGTGGTCGACCCTGATTATTTCTGGGGTTCCATATTTTATTGTTGGTAAAACTAGAGCCATTCGGCTGAGAGGGGTATATTTTAACAAACGCCTGGACTGGGCTGCAATTTTTCTAAAGAATATTTTTTTTGCATTATAAGGCCCTTAAATATTTCTATAATTGCTTCCTTTTGGTAAAATTACTAAAACATACTTTGATTTATAAAATATGGTTAGGGCAACTTGGTTCGAAACAACAGCCGCGGCACATTGGGCGACTGTTTTAACACATCAATGGTGTTCCGTGTTAGGTAGGTATGTGGACTTATTGGTACAGCGTGTACGGCGAGTCGTGATCATGAGTGATGCGCACACAATCTCTCCTATAATTACATCTAACGCATTGGTAAACAGCAGAGGCGTCGGTGCGGGAGTGCTGCGATCTCGACCTGCCCATTTATAGGCTTTCACTCTGATTGTGATTTGATTGCGGTCATTTGCTCGTCTACCTAAACGGCGACTGCGATGCGTTTACACGCTCAACCATCGTTAGATTATTACAATTTGTTAGCCGAGTAATAAATTGCTGGTCCGCATTTGAGTTTAAAACGATAACAATCACGTTTGCGTAATGTCTCTTTTACATAAAGATACAAGCCTGATCTCAAAGGATATCCATCTGTCTGTGAGAATGAAACAGTGCGACCTATAGTCCTTTCTAATCTTATCACTAAGCGACCCCTAATTTGTCCTTCGGCTGGAGCGCAGTGAAAGTCTCGTGATATCGATTTAACGTAACCGTGCTCGTAAATCAGAGGTTACTAACACGTAGAATTTTGGTGTTCGATGCTCTCTCAACTAACGATTATAGTTGATTAATCTCGCAATAGATCTCCGTCAATCGGATCGCGTTGTGTGATGTTGGGCTATCAATTGTAGGAGTACGTCGTGGTACATCGGATCGGCCAGCACGCAAGCATGAAGGCATTAGGAGGCGTGCCATTTTACAACACTGTACGATGGTTGTGCTTATTACTATGATTGTTCACATGACCTCGGCACCTCTAAATGTCATACTAGGAATGTATGTTTATTCTGCCTATTTGGCTGAAATGGATTTCTTGATGCGTTCTTTTGTCTATGTGAGTATAGGTTTGAATAAACTCAGTTCAAGCTCAATACTAATCTTGTTTTAGTTACGATGGACTATTTAGTACCTAGTCCAGTGCATATTTTGAAAAGTTTATCAAGTATATTCTTTACTTTATCAGTCAGTTCAGTTCCTGTTCTTCAATCTGAACCGGGTTCTAATTTTTCCAACTCGTTTTCACTGCCGGTAAAAATATATTTCAGTGACATTTCGCAGCGACTCCTGCAGAAACAATATTTTGTTAAACATTTTTTGCCCACCGTGCAAAGTTAGTTTAGTGCACATTCGCTACGCCTGCAGCTAAAAGAGCTTGTTTGAAAGTTTTATTTGTGCTTATAAAACACACTTCGGTTATGTAACTATGAAGCTGTATGCTATCGGGGTGTGGCAGGGAGGTGCGACGCGAGTATCGCACTGCGAGCCGCGTGCAATGCGGTCGTGCATGCACTTCATTCCGCATTGTTCGGTTTCGCAATGGCCGCTCTCGAGACCTCTCCAAACACATCCACGATTGACATTCACAGTTTGTACCAGACGGCTTAAAGTTCACTCCCCTACCAAGAATGGGGTGGCCCTGCAAGACGTACCTACTCAAGTTGAACGTTCCAATCCTATGTTACATACGACTCATACGAGCAAGTTTATTTGCGAACATGCATGGTGTTGTACAGACGCCAGCAGGTCAACCTACCCGAAACTGTCAGATTTTCACAATCAACCTTGAACCTTATGCTTTAGCAATAAAGTCGAAAATCTATTAAAGAAATCTGACAGATTGTAGTAACTTGATGTGCTGGCGTCTGTACAACTGCTAGTGTTGCAATATAACAGAAGGCCAATTCTACTAATTTAAAACGTTCAAAATCTAGTCGCAGTCTCATCTCAGCGACAAACAAATGTCAAAAAATTGTCAAAATGTAGGGAAATTAATGGTATTTTTGACAGATTGAGACTGAGATCAGACTGTGAACTTTCTTAAAATTACGAGAATTGCCTCTCAGTTCGATTCATAAGTACATTTACTTGTTTATCAGAACAATCGACACGGTACTCGACGAGACAGCACATAGAGAAGGTTTTACTCACACGGTGAAAGTGTTTTGAGAACAAATATGAAACCATATCAAAATTCAAAACATATCAACATCATTCTAAACTAATGTGACGTGTCCAATATAGACAGTCATTTACCAAAACATACAGTTAGTCGCTCGAGTGGGTACTTACATGAATGTTTGTCAAGCACACGCCAAAGCGGCTGTGGTTTTTAATGCGCTTGACATAAAACTTATCCGTAATGTCACATCAGCATGTGGTATCAAGTGTGCGTCAAGTGAGACACCTCTAGTATAGAGGTGTGGCAGGTTCACGCACGGGGTTCAGCGTCTGACTCGAAACAGCACGACCGATACACAGTGCAGTTGCTTCTAATAATAGCCAACACTGGCCATATGGGGATCTTTATTATATCACGCCAGGCGCTTTGTTTCTGCCACATAATTAGGTCGCTTTCTTGATTTCAAAAGATACAGTTGACAAGTTTATGTTTCAATAACAATATAAAAGAACAAAAAATTAGAAACTTTACTCAAATATCCGTTCTTCTTCATACCTACACGGCTACACACATTAGCTGGCGATTTGTAGATTCGAGCACATAAACGAAGTGGGTTAAAGTAATTCATAGATTCCATAGTGCTGTGTTATCCCACAGTGCGGGAAGATATGCGAGCGCGCGTTTAATTTATTAAGGATGGACGGCAGATTGGGGTCTGCGTTCGGTGGCTTTATTAAGATTTACAGCACCTTTGGGATTTGGGCGCAATTATCAGCAGACTCCTTAACACCCATGGGAAATATCGTAAGGGGCATAACAGCGTACTGACCCTCGCCGAAATCACCATCGATCCATAAAATACAGCTAACAAATGGATTGGATTATTTTACGCTGGTTGGTCCACCCGGTTTAAAAACTTGTATGTGTGAAAAATACTCACGGATAAATAGTCGTGAGAAAGTTCCTGTACCGGCTACTCGTTTCTTGCACAACTCCGGGTAAAAAATAATAACTGCTATTCGTTCTTATAAATGTCCACGTCTAATTACTAACAATTTAATCTTTAGATGTTAGTAACGCCGCTACACGCTTTTTAATTGTTCTTACCACATTTCTAGAGATTCTCTTTTTTAATGAATTTTGTATCAAAGATTATGTTTTGGCCCTAAAAGTAATAAAGCTATATTTTAAACCCTGCATTGACTGTCTTAGATTTCAAGCTCTTAAAACAACTTTTTTGAGTTTAATCGTGTGTTAGCTAGAAAATTCCGTGAAAAGAAGCGGGAATCAACAAAAATCATGATTTCAATCTTATCATGTATAATTCCACGAACGGCCGCATGGTAGAAACGGTCCATTCATCATCTTGAATAATTATGGAACACGTTTCCCCTTTTAATTTGCATTCTGTACGACATAAAACCTCTTGATTAATTATGTAGAGTGCGACTAGTGTTAACATGTAAGCTCACGCTGTTTTTGGGTTTACTGCCCGCTTAATTGGAGCAATCATAGTTTCACCAAATGTCGACTTTGTTCAGCAGTTCGTTATCTCGCTTGACGTTTGTTCTGGTTCGCGACTCGCAGATGATGCTGAAAATTAACGGGTTTCCGCTGCTGTCGTGCACATACAATTTGGCTGATTCCTACCCGATTATAATAAACCTCAATTGCTAACTTGGTGTGAGGTTCTAGTTTCGACACGGGCAGCGGTCGTCACGAAACATTACGATCTACGAACATTCTAAAATTTGTTTTGGTTATGTAGATACGCTCGGTGTTATGCACCGCTCAAGTCTTTCCAATCAAATTCAAATGCAAGTTATCGATCTGAAGACATTTGATTTATTAATATTATGTTAAGCTTCACTATTTCATCTGTTAAAATGCATTCCGAAACATTACTCTAACACGCGATCGAAATTCAGAATCCGCAGGGGTCCTGACACCTACTGTTACGGGCATGGCTACATGGTTCGTTATATTTTTAGCATTGGTTTATTATATCGACTATTTGAATCAGTAAATGTTTATTGCTTATTATATTACTTCCTTATCTTCATGCTCTCATAGTTTCTGGGTGTGCTAGCTTCGGATCGCGATTGTGAATAAGCTGTGGTGACAGCTTAATAGCCCATCTCGTCGCTACAATATAACCAACCGCCAAATCCGCGGCTTACAAAACCTATTACACCGAAACATATTATGTTTATTGTTTACCATTCCGCAAAGCGTAAGGTGGAACTATTAGAAATGATTAAATAAGACCCTTCGTACCATCATACCATTCATCCGTTTTTCTCTAGGCTTCGTAAGAAATATTCGAGAACCGCGCTAAGTGGCACCACTAGAAAAGACAAGAGCCTTAACTACTGGGCAAGTGAATTGGTTCCCACAGCAATCCGAACTAGTGCACTACACAGTAGGTACATGACAAATAAGGATTGTAGTTTTCTCATTTTGGATGTAACTACAGTTATATTGTATCGACATTTTGCAATATCGTATCTCAAATACTTATTCTATATTTCGTTTTTATACCGACATGAAATTGTTAGCAGTCCAATGATAGGAAAGGAATAATAAATGTAGCTTTAGCGACCTTTAACCCGCCACGTTACGGAGATATTCTCGACCGATGGTGCTCTCGAAGATAATGCACGCAATGGTTTCAATCTTTAATTGCAACGTAACGCTTTCTAATCCGAGTTTACAGTAAAATATTGAATCTCAAGCAGTGAAAAACTTCCTCCTATTTCCTTTTATTGCAGCTGCAGCGTTGATTAATTGCGTTAAATTGAAACAGCATTAAGTTTAACAAGAGAAAACTACTGGCAATTGTTCAACAGTGTAGGAGCGTACATTGTCTTGGATGAAACTAAGCAGCTTTCCCGCGGTCTATCTGTTCAAGTCAGAATTACTTTGGAGTGTTTCTGAGGGCGTAATAGAGCACCTAATGAAATTATCTGCAACAATGCAATTCGTGACCGGAGCTCCGCACAGTCATCGCCTGCCGGGCCACTCGGCGCTGGCGAGTATCTCAGCCACAATCCCTCCGGCGAAATTGCACTTCATTTGCGTGCACGCGGCTTACGATCCCGAGCGACGTTCTCACGCCCTTCACTGAACCGAACCTTTGAAGATACTGTAGACGCATCATCACGTGCATTCCGAACGTTACCGAGCTTGCTAATAGAGCGCTGACACACTCGTGTATATTATTTAGAAATCCGACTTATACAAGTTTAATTACATATCTTTCAGATTGATATCGAAAGATGTTTTGCCGCATCATCCTGCTCAACTCTCACGGCTCATGACAGCGTCGAGTTGTAATGCAGGCGGGCTCGTTTAGTGCTCTGTTGTTCTCTGAGGATCTGGTATTCTATGGCCGTTACATAAAAATACGAGACCGCGCATAGAAACGTGTTTAATCGTCAATGCTGGCGATGCAATGTGGGCCGGGCTCATCCTGCGTTTGGAGCGAGAGGGAGATACGTCTCTTGCACGCGATAGACAAAGCTGACGATGCAACTTTTGATATCATAATTAAGCCGGGACGACCGGCGGCGGGTAAATAAAAAATGTTTATCTTATAAGCATATATGAAGATGATTTTTAATAACTCGATTCGTTTGGTCATTAAATCGAAGCTCGTCGGCGTTAAGGTCGTTTAGTCATGCTTCTAAGTCACACGTGAGTCGGAGCCGTCGAACTGTTGATTAACTACCTATGAGAGAAAATGAGTGAATATGAATTGGAAAATTACGTAATTAAATTATTGACTATATTTAAACAATGGTCTTTTCGGATAAGTTGACTAAACTTCACGAACTCGATGGATATAGAAAACTTAAAGTTTCAGATTATTGATTGCCTTACTTACAAGTAGTTGTAAAGCTAAGCATTAGATAAAGCCAGGAAAGAGAATACAGCGAAGTATGATAATGTGCTCTTCATCTTGTCTTCATCACGTTTTTAATTTCCTTCCATGTTGAAGTCGCACTTAGAAAGTAATTATCGTTAGTAATGAATCTCGCAAATAATAAAATTGACTCGAAATAATTAATTTCTGTTTTATTGCTTTTTTTAAAGAAAAAAAAATGATTACTTACACTTAGTAAAAATGTAATTAGGTGAAATTAAAAGTCGAAATTATTGACTTCATAGGATAAAGAAAGAAAGAAAGAAAATACGTTTATTAGGTACAATTGTTTTTAGGATAGACTACAGTCAATTTAGTTAGGTACTTAAAATGTAAATAAACGAGGCGTATCGTTCGTTGTCCTACGTTGTCCTTCGAAATAATCTAAAAATACAGAAGCTTAAAATCACACACCCTAAAGCTTTCCAAGTTGATGCTAAATCTCCAAGACATGGTATGCCGTTGCCGAAGGTCGTAGTTCGGTGCATTTTTATAAATAACTTCGCACAGTGGCGAGCGGATGCACGTGTGAGACGCCCTCGACGACTTTTTATTGCATTGCGTTTTGTCGCACAAGCGCGGCAGCGGGCCGCCCCTGCTGCGCTGCGTCATTGCACCCGCAGATTTCTGTAATGAACAAACACGACTTTGGTGCGTCTGTGTTGTCCTGTTTGCTATATCTATATAGTGTAGGTACCTACTTACTATATTGTTTTATTTATTTTCTTTGGATGGTAACATTTTATTATGTAGGTAGGTACTTATTTAAATTTTCTTCTTTTTATTTTCATTTTAATTAATAAAACTCATTAACGACGCTATTTACCTACGCATTGAAGTGGAATTGTTGACTCAACAGCATCAATTTGATCTTGAATCGTTCACAACGGATATCAGTTCTTGTTCTTTTATAGGCGCTCCCTTTTTAGGGATTTGTCGAAATATTTACGCCCCACATTGTATTGTATGAAATTCCAAACAATGCGATCGGCCGCGCGCCTCGTACTCTCGAAGCACACGTGCGCGCTTACACTCATAGATTAGTCAGCCCGTCGAATAAACAGAACCGACACGTAGGCACTATTGGCCCTATTGGGCGCTATATTTTTACACGGTTATAAGTTTTTTTTTCACTTCTCATGCTCTAAAAGTTCGTCTTTAAGTTGTGCGTTAGGCAACGTAAAGTCGCTTTTCATGCTCTAGTGCATAAAGTTTTTTTTTTCTAAGACTAAGATAATCAGGCCAAACAGCCACAAGCACCTTAAAACGTCGCAGATTAAAGTCATTATTTTATTTCATTTGCTTCAATGTATCACTTCCGTGTTTTCTGTCCTTAATTTAATGAAACCAGATAAAATTGTTGTCATTTATTATTTAAAACCGCAAAGAAACGTTATCATGACTTGGCAGTATGAAGTACCCAAGTCGAATGACACATCAGGTTGAAAAAAAAAAGTTTCGTGTCGGGAATTAGCTATTCTCTTCTTCAATTTTGCAACATTTTTGAACAGTGAAAATACTGTTATATACTTTATGCCTGTTTAATTTTCTCGCAATCGAAGTGAAAAGCAGAGTGTATAACTCGGCAAACGAGCCATTTTACCCCTCAACCTCGCCTGCGGCTCGCGCGGGTGGATATAAACGTATCGGGGTAAAATGGCTTCTTTTATGCACTAGTTGTACAATCTATTATTATGACTTTGTATTATCTTACTAGGTAAGGTAATGTCATAAATTATCCGTATTTACTCCGGCTACTGCGAACGTGTTTTACACGTATTATTATAGAGCAATAACCGTCAACCAGAAAATAATGTTTTAAAAATATTTATGCAAAGTAAAACTTGTATCTTTTTAATAAAAGCTGTTCCACTCTTGCTACAAATAAATAGCCTTTTGGCTTATGGAGCACTCAATAATGAATCGAAATATTAGGTATGTTGAGTTGCTGTCAAGGATTTTTAATAAAAACTACAAAATAATTTATTACCCATGCATCACACGCGTGGGACAGATACTCCCATATTGGCTTTATCCCTTGAACATTATCCTCCCGAACAATACCGTGAGAGCACAAGCCTATTACGTATTCATCGAGCAATGAGCTTTCGTTTATTTTTTTCTGAGAAGACTTGGTGTAGATGGATGAGCGGCTGTGTTAGTGGGCGAGAAGCGGAAATGGAACTTGAATAAATTGAATTGTGTGACTATGATTGCTTCAATATGGAAATGTACACAGTGCTAAGATGTTTTATTCCAATCGATTCTGTAACAACTAAATCGGGTAACAAATCAGATTATAAAACTTTTGAATTGAAAACATGTTCATTCAAATTGATTTCGTTTATTGAATTGCAGAGTTCAATATGTAGTTAGTAAAATTTATGTGAACTACCTATTTGCTAAAGAAAAGCAATTCCTTTGATTTACGAGTGCTAGTAGGGAACGAGTGAAGAATCCTGTGACCCGTCAAAAGAGGCGGTGCTAAAGGCGAGAACGACATAGCACGGGGTCAGACATCGATCGAGGCGGGCGACGGCGGTGGCACATGTAGACACGAGAGAACAATTGCTACAACCCGACACCACTTTTCTACAAGCGATATGATGTACTATATATCTATAGACGCGTTCAATAAGCATAGTCCATACCAAATTAATATTGTCGATGGTATGCAAAACCGCGTAGAGCAATGCGAATAGTTCCAATTACTCTATTCGCATTGCTTGCGTGGTTATTATGCATTTATGGGCTACTAAGGTTGTCTAACTTGATTGTAGCCGTTGTTCATACACTCAGTACTCCAAAACTATTATCTAAGAAAATACATTTTATATCCTCCCCCATCCCAACCACGATTTAGCGGGTCTACAGGATCCATTATTCAATAATCCTTAAATTACTTTCATTAAAATCTAGTGCGTTTCATATTTGCATGAAATCAGATAAGTACAGTGTTTAAGCTGATAAATATAGGAACTGTCTCAGCAGACTAAACTGAGGCATGAATCGATTGAGACAGACAGAGACACGCAGAAACACCTTTACATAGTTTGTATAAGCTGGGCGAGACTGCGACACAATCTAACTGTCACTATTTTGGTCGTCTCGACTAAGCTGTTGCAGCAGTGTTCAAACGATCTCGGTTAATACCGCTCGGATTCCGAAAGAAACGAACAAGCCTGTGCTGAATACAGCTATACAATACCTACGCCTATAACGTATTAATTCCTGTACTAATTCGGTCCTCAAACATGATCAACGCCCTATAATGTGATTAATTCTGTTGCTCTCTATACAACTACACCCTGACTAATTTACTACTAAATCGATCGAACTACGACTTTCGAGGTAGACATAATACAATCGGTTGTAGCTGTTTTATAAAAGGCCGTTTCTAATGTATTCTGGAATTTGGGATCCTTCTGAGACTTGTTATAGGAGGTCGTATATGTGTTGCGTTTGCGAACCCATGCCGCGACGCGGGGAGTTAGTTCCTTTGGGTGCCCTTTATCTTCTGCCAGTTGAGATGTAGAGGTAGGGTGGTGAGATACTTCTTGTGAAATGTTGATATTCAGTTCGGCATCAGATAGAAGTGTAGACCAACTTCAACATTTGATGTGTAAAAGGCATGTAAAACGATATAAAACTCTAAACGAAACATGAAAGCACCATTTCATAACCATAAATTGCAAAGTACAAAAAATGTTTGTTTATAAATTCCCGTTTTGTGCGTATCAATGGTCATCAGAGCGGGCAGGTCTCCGGAAGGAAGTGAGCGGCTCAATTACCATGCGCGGCCGGGCGTGTGTAACGGTGTGGTCACATGGAAACTCACAGCGATCGATATTAACTGTTGTGGTGATTTACACGGAGCAAACGCACAATCGGGAAAGGGAAGAGACATTTCTGATGAGTGAGGTACGAGATTTAGAAGTCAACGACAGTAGCTATGGAATTGATATAGTACTAGCCTAACAGCATGTGATAGTGCCCTTGGTAACATTTGTTTTACAGAGAAACAACGTCAGATTAAAGTAAATTATCCCTTTTTCGTTTTATATAACTTAATTTCACTGCGGGTCTTTACTGTTTCCCAGTAAAAGAAACGTATTTTTGTGACGTATTAGGCCCGATGTTGTTTAGTTCCCACAATAGTAAGATCGTGACCACCTAGGCGATCAGGAGCTGTGATAAGTCGCCACTCCGCCGCGCTTTGTTCAGAATTAAGACTTACATCGTGAGGGCATTTAATTGTAAATTGTAGCCGAGATGATCTATCTGTGTACCTATCTTAAAACGTTGCTCCTATTTTATGTGACACACATTCGAGTAGGTACATACTTAATAATGCACATTATGTATCTTAGTATCTTTCAATCTCCGGTTACATTATAATTTTGGTATTGAAAGTTGTAGCACTAGCAGATCTGTATAATAGATGTGCTTCGTACGTATAAGTTAGATGGTTCACACCTCGAGTAATCCATGGTTTATGTACATAACTACTATGAAGAAGTTATATTGCACCTGTGTCTACTGGCTATTCATATTCATGAATGGGATGAATTATCCATGCAATGCCTTTTGATGAGGGTGGAATGGGAAATCGAAACTGTTTCTGTTGATGACTTTGGTTTAACCTTCTGATAACTACACGCAATTAACAAATACGTAATTAAAGGACACTCTTACTTCTAAATCAGTGCCGTATAAAAATATAATTTTGGTAATTACAGTGAAAATTTTAAAAACACGAAACAATGGATTACAATTTCTGCACAAATGAAAACAAAGCAAGTCGTCGACAAGAGAACTTTACAAAAGAACTTGATATTAAAAAAAAGAAAATCAACGGCGTCCTTTTATATCTACGTCTTATTTATTAACTGAGTACTTACATTCAATGAAAAGGATTCCATACTCTGGTGTACTGTAAAGACAAAGTTTTAGTTCAAATAAAATTTTCTCTACCCAGTATAAGCTCGTTCGGCGTCGTAGTTGAGACTGTGGAGAAAGGATAATATACGTGTACAGTGTACAATTACGTTATAGATAATTAAACATGAATGACACTCGAGGAGGGTGGCGGTTGGAAACTTACAAGTTTTGTATCAAGTTGCGAACAATAAGCACGAGATGCGTGGGCAAAGTGTACTAGGTAACGTGGGTAGGTACCTACCCTATTCGGAGGTTTTCATGACGCCAAATAAACAGTTACGTGTCTAAACTATATACCTACTATTCTATAGATAGGTATTATTCATTTGGTTGGTGTGACTACTTGGGACATATTAATTTTATTGAGGCTATAAATAGAGTAAATACAGTGATGAACTGATGATTGATGTTAAATTTTAATAGGTCGGGCGCCCGCCGCTCTGCTGTTCATACTGCAAATACGCCGAGTTCAATTGTTTAATTCTTACTAATTAACTATGGGGACCACGTACCCTTTTGTTTAAGTGACCCTTAAATAGTGTTTATTTCATTCATTTGTTACTTTTTTTACGATCAGGGGGCCTAAAAATACCACTTTGGCAGAATCATAAAAGGATAACATAATGGACAGTTAACCGTTAAGTTAATCGTATCAAATCCCATTGGTGAAGCATTTTTCAGTTATTTTTTTGTCTGTGCTAAAATACCAATCAATCCGATCCAAATCCAATCTCTTTGATTATACCTATGTAGTGCAGCGAAAAAAAAGAAAAACACGGACTGTCTTCGCCATAATACGATTCATAATGTTATCCTTTTATGATTCTCCAAAGTGGCCTTTTTAGGCCCCCAGAACTGTTTTTGCTGGAATGTCTGTAAATTACTTTAGTCTATGACGAACATGATATTATGACTATTTTCACTTTTTTTTTTAAATTAAAACCCGTTAGGTATTGTTAAAGTCAATATTCTGGCATTTCTGTGGGGATAATTGCATATAACACACTAACAGTAGCAATAGCTTTCATTCTGACAGTTCAACAACATTTATTGCGTTATTTACGTTGTTGAGCAGACAAATTTTTCGAACATAGTATGAAGCAATGGATTAGCAATATCCTTCAGGATGATTCAGATAGTGAATGAAAGTATGTTACGCAATTATTATACGCTCTATTCTACAACATTGATAAAATAACTGAAAATAACACTTTATCCTAACTGTAGATATGAAAGAATTGAACCATGTCAATTTGAAAGTCGCATGCGATTTTTGTACCGAGTCCGACACCCACGTTGACCGAAAGAATTAGGCTAGTAATTTTTAGTTGCCCTAGATCTCCAGCGAGATTGGATTGTTACGGTCCATTCGTCCGGACACTGAAAGAATCAACGTATGTGTACCTGAGTTTCATAACACTGTGACGTATTTCGGGAATACCTAATCATTCATTGCATAAAATTTTACTGAACTGTGAACAAAGGTAAACAAAAGTTGAGTTCATGACTAGGGGTTAATTGCGTAACACACTAACAGTGGCAATGGCTGAATGGCTTCCATTTTGACAGTTTACCAACATTCATTGCGTTATTTAACGTAACACACTAACAGTGGCAATGGCTGAATGGCTTCCATTTTGACAGTTTACCAACATTCATTGCGTTATTTAACGTAACACACTAACAGTGGCAATGGCTGAATGGCTTCCATTTTGACAGTTTACCAACATTCATTGCGTTATTTAACGTAACACACTAACAGTGGCAATGGCTGAATGGCTTCCATTTTGACAGTTTACCAACATTCATTGCGTTATTTAACGTAACACACTAACAGTGGCAATGGCTGAATGGCTTCCATTTTGACAGTTTACCAACATTCATTGCGTTATTTAACGTAACACACTAACAGTGGCAATGGCTGAATGGCTTCCATTTTGACAGTTTACCAACATTCATTGCGTTATTTAACGTAACACACTAACAGTGGCAATGGCTGAATGGCTTCCATTTTGACAGTTTACCAACATTCATTGCGTTATTTAACGTAACACACTAACAGTGGCAATGGCTGAATGGCTTCCATTTTGACAGTTTACCAACATTCATTGCGTTATTTAACGTAACACACTAACAGTGGCAATGGCTGAATGGCTTCCATTTTGACAGTTTACCAACATTCATTGCGTTATTTAACGTAACACACTAACAGTGGCAATGGCTGAATGGCTTCCATTTTGACAGTTTACCAACATTCATTGCGTTATTTAACGTAACACACTAACAGTGGCAATGGCTGAATGGCTTCCATTTTGACAGTTTACCAACATTCATTGCGTTATTTAACGTAACACACTAACAGTGGCAATGGCTGAATGGCTTCCATTTTGACAGTTTACCAACATTCATTGCGTTATTTAACGTAACACACTAACAGTGGCAATGGCTGAATGGCTTCCATTTTGACAGTTTACCAACATTCATTGCGTTATTTAACGTAACACACTAACAGTGGCAATGGCTGAATGGCTTCCATTTTGACAGTTTACCAACATTCATTGCGTTATTTAACGTAACACACTAACAGTGGCAATGGCTGAATGGCTTCCATTTTGACAGTTTACCAACATTCATTGCGTTATTTAACGTAACACACTAACAGTGGCAATGGCTGAATGGCTTCCATTTTGACAGTTTACCAACATTCATTGCGTTATTTAACGTAACACACTAACAGTGGCAATGGCTGAATGGCTTCCATTTTGACAGTTTACCAACATTCATTGCGTTATTTAACGTAACACACTAACAGTGGCAATGGCTGAATGGCTTCCATTTTGACAGTTTACCAACATTCATTGCGTTATTTAACGTAACACACTAACAGTGGCAATGGCTGAATGGCTTCCATTTTGACAGTTTACCAACATTCATTGCGTTATTTAACGTAACACACTAACAGTGGCAATGGCTGAATGGCTTCCATTTTGACAGTTTACCAACATTCATTGCGTTATTTAACGTAACACACTAACAGTGGCAATGGCTGAATGGCTTCCATTTTGACAGTTTACCAACATTCATTGCGTTATTTAACGTAACACACTAACAGTGGCAATGGCTGAATGGCTTCCATTTTGACAGTTTACCAACATTCATTGCGTTATTTAACGTAACACACTAACAGTGGCAATGGCTGAATGGCTTCCATTTTGACAGTTTACCAACATTCATTGCGTTATTTAACGTAACACACTAACAGTGGCAATGGCTGAATGGCTTCCATTTTGACAGTTTACCAACATTCATTGCGTTATTTAACGTAACACACTAACAGTGGCAATGGCTGAATGGCTTCCATTTTGACAGTTTACCAACATTCATTGCGTTATTTAACGTAACACACTAACAGTGGCAATGGCTGAATGGCTTCCATTTTGACAGTTTACCAACATTCATTGCGTTATTTAACGTAACACACTAACAGTGGCAATGGCTGAATGGCTTCCATTTTGACAGTTTACCAACATTCATTGCGTTATTTAACGTAACACACTAACAGTGGCAATGGCTGAATGGCTTCCATTTTGACAGTTTACCAACATTCATTGCGTTATTTAACGTAACACACTAACAGTGGCAATGGCTGAATGGCTTCCATTTTGACAGTTTACCAACATTCATTGCGTTATTTAACGTAACACACTAACAGTGGCAATGGCTGAATGGCTTCCATTTTGACAGTTTACCAACATTCATTGCGTTATTTAACGTAACACACTAACAGTGGCAATGGCTGAATGGCTTCCATTTTGACAGTTTACCAACATTCATTGCGTTATTTAACGTAACACACTAACAGTGGCAATGGCTGAATGGCTTCCATTTTGACAGTTTACCAACATTCATTGCGTTATTTAACGTAACACACTAACAGTGGCAATGGCTGAATGGCTTCCATTTTGACAGTTTACCAACATTCATTGCGTTATTTACGTTGTTGAGCACACACAACATATTTAAGTTAAAAATATTATTACTTATATTTTATAATACATACATTATATTAAAAAATTTGGGGTTTATTAACTTATTGGAAAGTTTTCTATTTCATTATTTTACTGGCTTGGACAGTGACCATGACTTATTATTATTATAATCACAGTAGTTATGACACTTGGACATGTTTGTATAATTTAGTGATAAAATGAACGATACCTATCTCTCAATTCTTAGTAGCGTATCCGTATGTTTATTAAATAGCGAGAGAGGCATTTATTGCGAATACTGTTAATGCGGGATTAAAAATAAACAACGTTTGATGACGACGCTTTGCTGACTGACTTCGGCCGTCGCCGCCGCCGTGTCGGGAGACTCACCACTCAACGTAAACTTATCATATTAATGATTCCAGTGAATAGTTATGAGTCAACAATAAACAACATTGTAGGCAAGCGTGTGCTTGCGTACCTACCTGCAACATTTACTTTATACAAGGTGTAACAGAATAAACGCAAGTCCTGAAAGTAGTTTGTTCATAATTACTACTGAACCGATTTCAGTAACTTTTAATATACTTACGTAGGTATTTTTTTCAAAAATTATGTATTTTGGCATACTGCCCGCCGCTTAAGCCAAAGAATGTGAAATCTTATTTCAAGGCAATGAGACTCAATTTTAAATGCATAAAGTAATGCTAGCTAGGGTCAACAAGATTTTATAAAAAAAAAAACTTTTGGTCATTGTATTATACTTTTAACCCAATATTCTATTCCGGGTGTATGAGGGCTTGCGTTAATTATGTTACATAATTGTATTTGCCATCTCTAAGCTAAGGTCATTTTCTCTTAGCATATTTACGCATCAATTACCCATGACCGACGTGCTCGCATTTTCTATATTTTCTTTTGGAAAGTGTGAACATCTGATAATGATATTGATCGTAGTTACCGCCTTTCAGATCAAAACGAAAAGGAGATGAGAATTTAAAAAGTAGCAGTACCGTAACGTAACAGTAATTAATGATTTATGTTTAAGTAATGAGCGTTTTATAACGTCTTTTCTTCATTGAAGGGAATAATATTTTCTTAATGATATAATAATTATGTGATTTAGGATTCGGGAATGATTGGGTCATTCCCGAATCATAAATCACATAAAAAATAACTATACAAATCCGAACGCTGCTGCAACCGATTCGATAGGTTTGTTTGTGTTCAAATCCAAAAACAAAACGGTCCATTCGTGAGCAGCCGTTCACGGTAAACGCGTACGGGAAAAAATCCAATGGGATACGTAAACATAGTGCGGGAGATTCGTGTCAACGGCCGCGGCATTGTGCCCCTGCCCCGCTCCCGAGCCCACTCCCCTTAGCCGTCCACGCGACGGGGAAGCGATTTCAAGGGTGGCTTGGCTAGCTAAAATATTTCCTCCCGTTTATCGACAGAGTATCGAAGACCTCTGAGTCTGAGACACATCAACTCCAGTATCTTTATCTTTTATCACGTCCCGTTTTCATTAAGATCTTACGCGACGGCTTTATTAAGTTGATTGCTTTTGTAGGAACGTTTTTGAATGCAAAATTTATGGATGCCCTAATTAATAATGGCCTTGAATGGAGTGATGAACTCTTTAAATGTTTTGTTGTGGAATTTAAGTTCGTTTTTCATTGTTCAATGAAAATGTTAACATATCTCTAATGCAAAATCAACAGCAGGTTGACTTGTTGGTTGACTTAAGACAAAAAATTTCACTAAGTAATGTTAAAAATGGTTGTTATAATTGTTAATACATAACAGAAAGTTAATTTAATATTTACCTATACAGAACACTGCAAATAGACAATAGGCCAGATCCACCCTTGTTCCATTTTTTTATAGGGTTCTGTATAAGTTTCTCAAACAGTTTTCATTATTCAGTTTTATCTTCAACCGAAGAAAACTAAAGCACATTCGGCCATTGAAAACATCCTTTCAGGCGAACCATAACTTGGACGTAAATGGAGCCATCAAAACGTAACGTACGAAGATAGTAACTCCCAATATAAGTTTTATCTCGAGTCGCGAATGTAGCGCACCGCTCGTGACGCGAAAACGCAAAGCGAATAAGACATAACATCCCGGTTTTAGGGTGTTTCCACATCAGAGCGGGGACGAATTGAGAGGCGCTGGGTAAACATCCACCAATGAAACAGCTTTATGTTATGTTTACATTCTTATAAGATTAGCGGCTTATTGGTTGATTGATACCGTTCGTTTTTGCTTCGGGCGTCTGCGAGTGGAGACTTGGAGAAGCGCCCTCAGATCAATCGGACTCGAGGACGAGACGCAAACGATCTTGCAGTTGCGATACCAAGTCTATTAACTTATTGGTTAGTTCATGGTTAGTTCCTTACACTCTTTTCCTCCTATTTCTACGTCTTATCTTAGTGAAGAAAACCTCTTTTTTAGGGTTCCGTACCCAAAGGGTAAAAACGGGACCCTATTACTAAGACTTCGCTGTCTGTCCGTCCGTCCGTCTGTCTGTCACCAGGCTGTATCTCAAGAACCACGATAGCTAGACAGTTGAAATTTTCACAAATTATGTATTTCTGTTGCCGCTATAACAACAAATACTAAAAACAAAATTAAATATTTAAGGGGGGCTCTCTGACCCAGAAGTTTTTTTCTGGGTCAATGGAATTTTTTTCTCAATCATCCATTAAAATTAATTTCAAAGAATATTATTGTACGTTCTAGATTCTCTCAATCTTTAGAAGGATTAATGGTACTATTTTTAGATTCACTGTCTATTCATCCCCCTAAGATGGATTTGATCGCTAACATCCCCTTTGGAAGGGGGCTAAATTGTGTACCGAAACTAGTAATATATATGTCAATGGTGATTATGTTCATCTCATTTAAGGGATAAGTGACATATACAAGGGATTTAACCTTTATTTAGCTCATGTCATTAATCAAAATGTACTTGTTATATCTGATGAAAAAACAAGGATTTTTTCTCGGTATTTGTTATTTATTTTTATCTTCAATGACATAAACAAAATAATCCACTAAGAGAAAAGGTAGAAATAGAATCTAAATAGGATGTATTCATTCAATAAATTATGTTCGAATAGTCAGGCTAGCTATAAGGTGCCGAATCCCATGCACAGTGGTAGTTAATTTAGTACGGGGATTTGCAGAATGTTCCCCTTAGGGCCTGTGCACACCACGTTTTTTAAACGCGCCGTTGACGCTCGTTTGTAGCGATACAGACGCGATACGCACGCGAGTCAGATACTTTTAGGCACTGCTCTGTAGGATAAAAGCGCGCCGTCGTCGACGCACGTTTCCAAAACGCGCGGCAACGGCGCGTTTAAAAAACGTGGTGTGCACAGGCCCTTACGCAGAGCCCTGTCCCTTTAAATGGTACTTGATTTGGGCAGGATAACTTAGGATGGCCTATCTTGCGATCTAGACGGGTTCCCCAGATATATTACCTAAAGCTTTTTGTAAGCTTCCTTTCTACTTACTTTCTTTCAACTTAGATGGAACTTATTTTGAAACATTAATGAAATAAGTTTGAATATACATAAATTCTCAAACTGTTTATACTGGATTTGCAATTGCCCAAGTTTGGACGTTAAAAATTTGCAATGTTTTCAGGAAATGAGAGATATTTTTGCTCCTTCCACCAAGTTGTTGAGGCACGATTGAGAAACGGGGGGGAGGTTATTATATCTACAGGATAGTTTTCAAAAAGGCAAGTGAAAATTTTCGCAAATATGAAACATTTAAAATGTGACAAAACTTTTACAAACTATTAAAAGATTATGACGATGCACGGGCGGGGTGACTCCATGGTGACTCGCATCAATTGGGGTTTGGGGTGTGATTTACTGACAGGGAGAGCTTTCTGATCACACAGAGGCCACAAGCGCATCCTATCGACTGCGACGTATTATTAAAAAAAAATTGTTGGTGTATTCGTTGCAATTTCAATATAATAATGATGTTCATTTGCGTAATTGAACTGAGTAAGTATAAATGAATTTACCTTGATAAAATCGCAACGTGTCACCTCCTAACAGAATCGGGTACTTACACTGTTACACAATTACACCATAGGTATGTACAAAAACATGTATTATTTACTAGTTGTCGTAAGTCCGTCAGGCGTAGTGCCAAAACGAAGCTTTTCTAATCGGATGTTCTGAGATGTTAACCCCTGTTTCGTCCATTCAGCGGAAAGTAGGAGGCACGTTATCGAGGGGTGGCCCCTGGTGATATATCGACGCATTCCTCAAGAAATATTGTCGAACGCACGCGATGTAAGTAGCGTATCTCGTATGCGAATGGTGGTGAGGCCGTGAAGGGTGGACTTTTATAGTCGGAAAGCCTTTGCGGAAACTCATCCGTATGTGAAATAATACCATAAAAGAACAGTAATAATACGTATCGCGATTACTTGTATCCCCACATGTGGTAATGTGTGTAGTAAAGCAATTTGGAGACTATTTTACTGTCTGGAATACAATACAGTAAACACTACGCACAATAGAATGGCGATACAAACATTTTGATGTGTTTGGGTTTCGGACGCACCCTTTATTTAATCTCTTAAGGAAAATATTTACCTCCCTTTATCTCTTTTAAAGCGATGATGGTAATAATCTCACCGGTTTTGTCACCAAACCACTTTATAATCCGTCATTTTGCTTAAGCAAAATTGGTTTATATACGATATCCCGCTTCGTTAAGCTTGTCATAAAATACTATTTTAACAATAGGAACGATTTAATGCGACCGTTTCGCGTTCTAAAAATGAAATATAGTTCTGGTTCCGCATTGCAGTCCTTGCATGGGGTAGCCGTACCCCGTAGCAGTCCTGGTCGCTGCCACGGTGGGGAGGCGACACATGGAAATAAATATGTAGTTCCACTGGAACGGAGAGCGTGACAACTACGCTCTCCTACGAATAAATATCTTTACAAAAATCTGTTTCACTTTGCTGTAAGTATGATAACCTGTTTGTCTGTTATCATACTCAGTCAGTATGCTCTAATCTGTATGCAATTACACGTAGACAAAAAATACAAGGAAATAGCGCCAGTGTAGCTTTTAATTAAAGTTGGCTCAGGAGTTTTGGGGATTATCGCCACTGTACAGGCTTGTTTCTTTATTGGTACAGATAGTCCGGGAGCCGGGCGGATACCGTCGATTTAGCCGTGACGGCGGCATGGCACGGTTTACGAATTGATTGTTCTCGACAGTAAAATCAATAATAACGATGTTATTATTGGCGGTCGCGACCCTCGTTTTGTTGTAGTTAGCTTGCGCTCGGGGCAGGTTGTTTGGGACGAATAGGGTCACCAAATGGTAGTGTCCTGTTAACAATATAGCACTGAATTAGAACGCTAGAACACCCATTGTGAGCTTTTTATATCGACAAGTACGCTGTGGAAATTAATCCTGCAAACTTAATTTTGGTATGAAGCCTTTCACTTGACGCGTAGCTATAGCGGTTGCAACTTTTCTAGAAGCGTTGAAATAATAGCCATAGCATCTTTATTAAATTGTGGTTACTATGCTGTTCTTGGCTCCTTGTTGAATGAATCCGGACAAATTGAACATTTTATACATTCTTGTCAAAGGATTTGTTTCTTGTTATAGAAACAAAAACTGATACATTATGGATTATAACTGGTCCACCTACACCATTTTTAGAAAGGACATATTTTATTTCTGTCAAAGGTGGCTTTCTGAATAGTCTGAGTAATATATAGTTTCAGTAATATAATATTTAAGCAAGTGCTTAAAAAAAGCCTTTAAACAGTCTTCCAAATTATAATTATATATAATTATTCTTGTTATATTGTTAGCTGTCGTAACAGCCACTTGTTATTTTGCTCATTTGTGGAACTTCGTAGTTAGCGGCGGCGGCGGTGAGTTAAAATTTCGTTAGCGGTTTACAAGTAACAGAATTTTGATTGGCGACCATTGTTATCTTGGTAAATTAGTTTATTTGGTACTCGCGTAGCTCGGTGACCATTTTGTGAGCTTTCACCAACTACCAGTTTCAAACATTTGATAATGTTTGTCTATGTATGGCGCTGTTACGTATTTTGAAGTTTGTATTACATCTAAAGGTATGACATTTGGTTGCTTACTTTTGTTGATACAAATGTCCTAAAAAGCAAGAAAAATCCTAGAACTGGGGACCTAAAAAGGCCACTTAGGCAGAGTCATAAAAGGATAACATAATGGACATTTAACTCGTGAAGCATTGGTGAAGCATTTTTAGTTATTTTTTTTGTCTGTGCTAAAATACCAATCAATCCAATCCAAGTCCAATCCCAGTCTCTTTGATTATAGGACCTACGTAGTGCAGCAAAAAAAAAAAGAAAAACACGGACTGTCTTCGCCATATTATGATTCATAATGTTATCCTTTTATGATTCTGCCAAAGTGGCCTTTTTAGGCCCCCAGATCATATTAATCACGAAGGACATATTTTCACATAACACTTATAATGTCAGTCGGTAGGTCCATGCTAAAATTAAAGATTTTAATAATCACAAACCATAATGAACTAAAACTTTATTAGGTTTCCTTGTTATTCATTACCTATAATAACTATATTAAAACAAAGTATACATGGTATTCTTTTGTTGCATAATTGAGTTCATTTCGCAGAAATTGTACACAGCTTTCAAAATGACCGCGTAATAAAAGTTCAGCTATAATACTGTTACGAGCTTCGGGTTCGTGACAATAAAAACTGCCGATTTAATAACCAAAAATAACAATTTATTTTACAACACTAATTACAACTCAAAACACTAATTAAAAGAACACAATCACACTACTGATCACTCTTAATTCGCACTTGAAGATCGCTTAGATGTTTTCGCTCTTGTCGCTTTATCCAAACTGTGTCGGTCGTCGCGCATTCCGGCCTTATATAGTGCCGCAGATAGTTCTAGAACCTTCCATTGTAGAAACATCTAGAATGTTCGAGTACATACCGGCCCCGACCGACTAGGTGTCGATAGTTCGAGAAAGTTCTACAAAGTTCTAGTATCGAATTTTCTAGAACGATCGTGACTCGACTAGTTCTGCTACTCGATACTAGATGGCGCTAGTGGTAACTAATGTCACCATGTACCAGGCATTAATTGTGGCGCGCAACACTGCCCCCTCCTAAGACATGCTCGTCCCGAGCATTATCAGCCCCATAATAACGCGCCAGTCGGTCCACATGGACGATCTTAGGAGTACCTCTTGCACCTTTCTGTATCCGGTAGGTTACGTCATTGATCTTTGTCACAATCCGGTACGGTCCGTCCCATTTAGCTTGAAGCTTAGGAGATTTCCCTTTGCTGCGGACTGGATTGTGCAACCACACTAGTGAACCTTCGTCGAACCCTTTATTGTTCATTTTGCGGTCATAACGGGTTTTCATCTTTTCAGACATTTGCTGGCCCGATTGTCTGACGTGCTCATAAATGTCATTCATTTTGTTCCGCAAGTCATTCGCATAATCGGTTATACTGCGTGGGGCATCAGGTGGTATTCCGGTGATCAGGTCTGCAGGCAGCCGTAATTCTCTTCCAAAGTTTGCGAAAGCTGGTGTCACCGATGTACTTTCGTGAACAGCGCTTCGATATGACAACAAAAACGGTTGTATGTGCTTGTCCCAATCTCGTTGCCGATTTTCCACAACTTTGGCTAGGTACCTCTCCAATGTCTGATTAAATCGTTCCACCATTCCATCCGACTGTGGGTGGTAAGAAGTTGTTCTGGTTTTATGAGTACCCATAACTCGACAAGTTTCCTGGAATATTTGTGACTCAAAATTCCTTCCTTGATCACTGTGAATCTCTAAAGGTACTCCATAACGACAGAAGACTTCCTGAACTAATTTATCTGCAACTGTCGAAGCTTCTTGATTTGGAATGGCGAAGACTTCCGGCCACTTGGTGAAGTAATCCATCACAACCATGAAATACTTGTTGCCACTTTCACTTACCGGAAACGGCCCCGCAACGTCAAGCGCTATCCTCTCCCATGGTGCACCAACATTGTACAATTTTAATGCACCTCTACTGCGAGTCTGAGGTCCCTTTACAGCTGCACAACTTGTACATTTGCGACACCAGTCCTCGACATCGTCCCGACAGTGGACCCAGTAAAACCGTTCTCGTATCTTCAGTAGAGTCCGTTTTACTCCCAGATGACCTCCTGAACAACCATTATGGTACAGCTGTAGAACATCCGGTACTTGAGCTTTAGGGACAACCATTTGCAAATGACAGCTGTCTCCCCGAGCATTTTCCCATTTACGGCACAGGACTCCGTCCTGAATCACCAAGCTGTCCCATTGGGCCCAATAGCTTTTTGTGATCGAACTCATTGCTGAGACGTCACTCCACCTGGGCTTAGGAGCTCTGGCCTTCATCCACTCCAGAATCGGCTTGATGTCCGAATCTTCCTGCTGTGCACGTTGTAGGCTTTCCTTCCACTCGTTGCTGAGGTCTGTCTTGAGCATCCTCACAGGTACGACTTCTTTACTTTCTTGCCTAGTACAATGCTTGCAGTCTTCAGGACAAGGTCTTCTTGACAATGCATCTGCGTTGCCATGTGATTTCCCGCTGCGATGTTCGACTACAAAGTCGTATTCCTGCAGTAGCTCAATCCATCTCGCAACTTGTCCTTCTGGATTTTTGAACTGCAATAGCCATTTCAGTGCAGCATGGTCAGTTCGTACGTGGAATTTCCGCCCCAGAAGATATTTGCTAAAATGCTGCAATGACTTTACCACAGCAAGCAATTCCCGTCTCGTGACACAATAGTTCTTTTCCGGCTTTGACAGCGACTTGCTGAAGTACGCTATCACAACCTCTTGATCACCATTCCGTTGAGACAACACACCGCCAAGTCCTATGTCACTTGCGTCTGTGTCAATTATAAATTCCTTGCCCGCATCAGGGTACCCCAAAATAGGTGTTTTGCACAGACGGTCCTTTAGCTCCTGGAATGCGATGTCGCAACTTTCATCCCAGCAGAAATGTCGCTTCTCTTCGGTTAGCTTATGCAGGGGTTTGGCTATGTCTGCAAAGTTCTTGACAAATCGCCGATAATAGGAGCACAAACCCAAAAATGCTCTGACCTGCGTCTTATCTTTTGGAACTGGCCAATCCTTGACAGCGGCGATTTTCTCTGGATCCGTGCGGATACCTTCTTCAGACACTACATATCCCAAAAAGCTAACCTGTCGTTTGAATAGTGAACACTTCTTCGGACTTAACTTGAGGTTGGCACTCTGGATCTTCATGAGCACGCGTTCCAGGTTTTGAAGATGTTCTTCAAACGTGCGGCCTACGATGATGATGTCATCCAAGTAGACCAAACAGGCATCGCCAATTAGTCCAGTAAGTACAAGTTCCATCAACCTTTCAAAAGTTGCCGGAGCATTGCACAATCCAAACGGCATAACTTTAAATTGCCACAGACCCTTTCCTGTCGAGAATGCAGTTTTCTCCTTGTCCTTAGGATCAATTTCGACTTGCCAGTAGCCACTTTTCAGGTCCAGCGTGCTAAACCACTTTACTCCAGTAAGCATGTCCAGCGTGTCATCAATTCTTGGCAAAGGATAGCTGTCCTTCTTTGTAACGTCGTTCAGACGACGATAGTCAACACAAAACCGCATGCTGCCGTCCTTCTTTCTTACCAGCACTACAGGTGAACACCATGGACTAGATGAAGGTTCAATAACGCCATCCTTCACCATTCCCTCAATCATGGTTTCCACTTCCTTTTCACGTGCTACCGGCAATCTCCTTGGCCGCTGACGGATAGGCAATTCTTCTCCTGTGTTTATTTTGTGTTGAACTAAGCCAGTCTTCCCGATGTCAGCATCGTTTGACGAGAAAACATTGGCGTACTTGAGTAACATCTTCTTCGCCTTGACCATTTCATTTTGGGACAGAGCGCTGCGGCAGTCGTCTAAAAGTGTGGTCACTTTCGTTTGTGCATCCTTGCTGAGGGTCCCAGTCGATAGATATTGGCATCGACGCAACCAATCCACTTCCTCGCAAGTACCGACTAGTGTGCCTTTTTCTATAATCTGTTCCTGATCACAAAGGTTCAGCACACGTACCCCTGAGATGTCGGTGGCTCTGACCAAAGTTCGTGCCACTTTCCATGGAAGGTCATTGTCTACCCTTTCCACAAGTACACAACGATGTGTTTGCCTAGGATTCCGAGGAAGACTAACCGGCACAATCGTTTCCGATCTCGGCGGAAGAACAATCTTCTTAAGGCTGTACACATTACCTGGCAACGCCCCTTCCATGAAAAGTTCCTCTTGTCCACATTTCAAAACCCCTTGCTTGACGTCAATCTCGCAACAATTCTTCCTCATAAAGTCAAGGCCCAGGATGCAATCGTCCATTATATCGGCCACGATGACATTATGCAGGTAGATTCTGTTGCCTAGCTTCAACTCCATCTTCTTCTCTCCATGGACGGGTATGCGCTGACCGGTGGCTGTTACCAAACTAATGCGTTCCCGGTTGTATGCGGAGTCCCCAAGGGACCGACTTGTAAGTTGGGAACTGACAACCGTGCGAGAAGCTCCAGTGTCTATGGTCAGCTTACACGGCGTTCCATTGACCTCGCCCTTGATGATTAGGCTGTTCCCGTCATGGGTTTGTGTGATCGAAACCCTTGGGGCTCTTTCAACATCAGCCAGCACCCGCCCCGCAGTCCTGGCTATTACTCGTTTCCCTGTTGCTGATGCTGGGCGGTGCTGTTAGCCGCACTGCCCTCTGGAGATCGGCCGTCTTCTCTTTCTGCAGTTCGCTTAGGGCAACTGGATCGAAGGTGGCCCCTTTCCCCACAGCCGTAGCACCTAGGGCTGTATCCTTTGTTGCGGTCGCGAACTGTAGCCGCTGTAACCTCCCTGACGCGATGGGAACGATGATCCTGCCGCACAGCTTCCACCTCCAGTGCATGGGCCAAGGCGTCCTTAAGCGTCCCGTGGTGGCCGAGCCTCACAGCAACTCTCACTTCAAGGTCGCGGATGCCGTCGATGAATGCCTGCACCAGGTTTCCATCAATAAGCGCAGGTACGGACTGGTACGCTTTACGAACCAGCTTCTCCACTTCAAGGGCCCACTGCTGCAGGTTTTCATTACTGCGTTGCACGCGATCCTTGAGCTGAGCACGAAACACGTGTTCCAGGTGAGCGTCGCCATACCGAGCCTCCAATGCCTCAAGAAGCTGCTCGTAAGTCACTTCCTTACCGAGAGCTTCCAGAACAGTTAAGGCCTGGTCGCGCAGGCCTAGGGTGAGGGCAGTCATGGCCTGATTTTTATTCCACCCGTTCGCCTTCATGACAGCCTCAAACTGGATTTTGTAGGCCGACCAGGAAGAAGTTCCGTCGAACGGTGGCACTTTGAATCCACGTAGCAAGGGTGTTGTAGCTACGGGAGCTGCGATTCCATCCCCAAGTTTAAGGTTACCCAACTCCTGCTTCACATCAGCAATGACGTCATTAAACTTGCTGATCTGAGTTTCAGCTTCAGACAGGCGGTTGTCATGCTGGGCAACCTTTTCCTTCACCTCCTTCATGTCTTTCCCGAAGGTTGCGTGAAGGTCCTTCATGAGGAACATTTGCTCTTCCTGGCGGCGCAGCTGTTCCTCCTTATCGCGCTGGAGCTGTTCTTCCAACCGACGAGCCTGTTCCTCCTGACGGCGGGCCTGCTCCTCCTGACGGCGGGCCTGTTCCTCCTTATCGCGCTGGAGCTGTTCTTCCAACCGACGGGACTGCTCCTGCAGCATCATCATCAGAGCACCAAAGTCTGGTGCTGCTGATGCTGGAGCTGCTGCGGACGGGCCGGCCTCCGTGGTCGGTAACTGGCCCTCCGAAGTCTGTGGCGTAGCTCCACCAAATCGCCTCTGGTCCGTCTCCTGCTGGCGCTGACTCCGGGTACGGATACCCTCCGTGTCGTCTTCGGGTAAAACCGGCATAATCCTTGCTTCTGACACCAATTGTTACGAGCTTCGGGTTCGTGACAATAAAAACTGCCGATTTAATAACCAAAAATAACAATTTATTTTACAACACTAATTACAACTCAAAACACTAATTAAAAGAACACAATCACACTACTGATCACTCTTAATTCGCACTTGAAGATCGCTTAGATGTTTTCGCTCTTGTCGCTTTATCCAAACTGTGTCGGTCGTCGCGCATTCCGGCCTTATATAGTGCCGCAGATAGTTCTAGAACCTTCCATTGTAGAAACATCTAGAATGTTCGAGTACATACCGGCCCCGACCGACTAGGTGTCGATAGTTCGAGAAAGTTCTACAAAGTTCTAGTATCGAATTTTCTAGAACGATCGTGACTCGACTAGTTCTGCTACTCGATACTAGATGGCGCTAGTGGTAACTAATGTCACCATGTACCAGGCATTAATTGTGGCGCGCAACAATACTTTGAAACTGGGTTTTCGCAATAAAGTTTGGTAGCCGTGATAAGAGCTATAGTAAACTTAATACGATACTTTGTGCTACAGTCCCTGGCGAATCTAGCTGCAATTTGTATCTCATACAATTCGCCTGCAATACTTACCTAGCTTAAATATAATTTGATATTCTTTTGTGCGAAAAGCACCTTCCATTTTAGGTGATCGTAAAAATGAATGTTCGAGTTCTTTGTATGTTAGACGCTAAAGTGAAAATCACTATCACACTTTTTATAACGTTCTTTTACGGTTCTTTCATAGTAATCTTTTGTTTACTCTTCAGGAACATTGATTTCGAGTGTCGATGTAACTAAGTCGTTTTTCAATACTTACATGGTGAATTTATAACCTCTGTTGAACACTCACTTTGTACGCGTGTCCGTTGAAACTGAAACACTTCCATAAGTAAACCTTTGTTTATATTTTCGTTCCGTTGAAACAAGGTTTATTACTTCCGCTTTGTCCTCGGCTGTGCTTTGCGTCCATGTAAAATCCTTTCCAAGTAAATTGCCTCCATCTCACCGGCGGCAAAGTGGGTGAAAATGCACCTTTATTTTGCCGTCCTCATTTTTCGCTGGTATTAAACAAATTATGTTGATAACATCTTATAATATTAAGGCCACGAGGTTCTAAAGACCGAAAATGTGAAATGTTGCTTCTAACAATTTCTTTGGTGGTTACATATTCATGTTAATATTTTGAAGTGGTGTGAGTTGGTACCTGAAGTACGGTATATGAGAATGGGGAGTGATTTTGCAGTGTAAGAGAGGTTGGAACGGTATCCCTCGGCGTCGGTGCACGCATTCTTTTAAAACACCCTTTTGAGACGTCTCGTCTGTGAGGGACGGGAACTCGACACAAGTATCGCGATGTATGGGGCTTGTGCAAGATACACATTTATTTAGGAACGTCTGTTTGCGTTTTATATTTTACGTATTTGTCGAGTTATCGTTTTGGCTTAGCGTAAGGCGTTTAACTTTTGGAGCGGAATAATTAAAGCATTAGCGGTTTTGGAATGAGTAAAAAGCTGTTCCTAGTGCAAATACTTGTTAGCAAGCTGCTCCAAACTCTGGCTATGATAGGTACCGGCAAGTTGGTGCAATATAAGAAACTTTTCTCACAAGTAAAGCTAGCGCGCGTGCTCGGGGGCCCATCTGATGAGTTTACTAAGTTTCTCGTTGGTCGTGTGTTTTGTTACCCGTTGCGGGCGTGTTCCGAACGCTAAATGGTACGTGTGACGGCGCACAGACGGCCGCCGATTTATGACACCGCCAGTAAATTAGTACCTACCTTGTGCCAAAATAGTCTGGAACTCCATGCTTTGGAAAAATGTCGGAGAAAACGTTTCACGGGCGCTGAAAACTGAAACAAAGAAAATAGCTGTTTCAGCAGTCAATATTTCCCTGGTTGTTTGTGCTTTGTAATGATTGTAAACTCAAACATAGGTACAGTCAGCAAAAGATATAAGTATGCAGGATCGTCGGATGTCTGATATAGTTGAAGTTCAGTAAGAAACCGATGGATTTTCTCGAATATAATTTTATTTTATTAATAGAAAACAAACCGCTCATTTATCAAATTAAATTTCAGTCGACAACATACATTGGTTTCTTCGGGTGGGTTTCTTACTAAACTTCAACTATATCCGACGGTCCTGCATACTTATCTCTTTTCTTGACTGTACATATAAAACTTTTGATGAATTACGTATTGCTATAGGACCATAGATATCCGGGACCAACGTTAATACTTATACCACGTTATTATACCTTTCTGGAAATTATTTGTTTGCGCTGAATGAGCTGGGAACGCGTTCTGAGAGAGAGATAGTGTTTCACAAACAGTTACCGGGAAGGTACCGCCTCTTGAAAATATCTAGGTAATGTCGGAGACATTGCATAAAGAAAACCGTGTAAGAGAATATAAAAATGTCTGAAAAAGTCTTTGCGGGTTTTTCTACAATGAAAGAGTACCTACCTATTTAGTAGAGAGATTATTTTTTAAATTTTTTTTTAATATTATAGGTAAGTAGGTACTTACCTAACTGTTGTTCGAGGTAAAGCTACGTAATGTATTGAAATGTCGCTTGCTTGAACACTGCAATGGGAAATTGATCTGAGCGTAAATAAAGTAACGGTAGTATTTTTTTGGCACAATTGTCGATTGTTGCCTATCAAAATTGAACAAAAAATGTCCAACTATTCTCAGTCGACATTGCTTAATACAAGGTATTATGACCGATAAAAATGTGAACTGCTTTTTGAATAACTTAGTTTAATAAATTATTTCGAATTTCTGGATGTCTTGTTTTCATTTTTCTTCATCAAAATTTCGGTCTGAAAATAAAAACTTGAATTTAATAATTTCATCAGATACTTATTATAAAACTGTTTACTTATTTATTAAATTCGATTTCGAAGAAACACTGAAGAATGGTCGGTGGCAGCGAAGCCGAGGGCGCGGAGACGAAATTATTGATTTCAGCGAGGCGCGAGCGGGGGCGAACTTTTGCATTCGCTTGCCTTACTAGACAAATTGCTTATCTTACACTATTATTTACGCTCTTATAATTTCTTCTTACCCCTACATCCTTAAATTAAATTGTAGAAATGTGGAATACATGAATAATAAATTCGCTGTGGAATACGTGATTGTTTTTCGAATTTTGACTCTTCTGTTATATCTTTAAAAATGATACCGACTAAAACTATTAAGTAGATAATACCGTAATCGCGTCGTTAGGTAAGCAGATTGGTGATCACAGTATGATGTTATCATCCCACAGGTAAACGCTGGCATGATCCCCTGGCCGCCTCTCATGACACGAGGCAAATGGCGCTAAATAATTATTTTACACCTTATAATTATATTGTAATGTATCAGGATTAAGGGATCCTGGAAGTAGGTACACAATGGGTTGTTCGTTCATCCCTTGTGCGTTACATATGAACATCATTTAATTTGGTGGACAATTCAGTTGCTAGGTTGCTCTTGCCACCTACAGTACCTACCCTACTTGCGTAACACACTATTATTCTCAATCTGAATTATTTTGAAGCCTTCAAAATAATTCAGATTCAGAAGCATGGATTACAAATATCCTTCAAATTGAAGTAGGTATATCGGTAATCCATGCTTCATATGTTCGGAAAAAATTGTTCAACAACGTAAATAACGCCATAAATGTTGTTGAACTGGGGGCCTAAAAACGCCACTTTGGCAGAATCATAAAAGGATATCATTATGAATCATAATATGGCGAAGACAGCCCGTGATTTTCTTTTTTTCGCTGTACTACGTAGGTATAATCAAAGAGATTGGGATTGGATTGATTGGTATTTTAGCACAGACAAAAAAAAATAACTGAAAACCCTCCACCAATGGGATTTGATACGATTAACTTAACAGTTAACTGTCCATTATGATTCATAATGATATCCTTTTATGATTCTGCCAAAGTAGCCTTTTTAGGCCCACTGTCAAAATGAAAGCCATTGCTACTGACATTGCGTTACGCAATTATCCCGCTGAAAAGCTGTCTTCTAAATAATAATTTTCCTTTTTCCTACCGTTCAATATAATGACTTTAGAAGAATTTAAGTATCTCGTTCCACCGCTGCAGTGCGCTTTCCTCCTGCAAGGCTGCCGTAACTTCTATGTAGAAGAGAATAGAAAACTTTAAAGACGCATTAGGTACATTTTTCATGAGGACAGTGCAGGCTACAGGGTGTAGCGAGCTTCTCGCTAATGACTTGAATGGCTTCATTAACAGAGTTACTCCGATACGTGACTGCAACTGCTAATTAGTTTAGTCAGTGGAGGGGATCATGTGAATCTTGTTTTTTCTCGTAAATGTTTTATTCGGATTGTAACGATTTTTTTTTTACTGCCTCGTTGGCTTTGTTGTCGCAAGCGCTACTGCTTAGCATGAGGTCCTGGGTTCGATTCCCGCACCCTAATTGCGTAACACACTATCAATCGGAATCTGAATCATTTTGAAGCAAATTGCTAATCCATAGCTTCATAAGTTCGAAAAATTTGTCTGCTCAACACGTAAATAACGCAATGAATGTTGTGGAACTGTCAAAATGAAACCAATTCCGATTGAAAATGTGTTACGCAATTGTCCAAATTTGAGTGTTATTGGATTTTTCCATCTGGAATTTCACAGTAGGTAGCAGCTTAGAGTCTAGTGTCTAGATTTGTGCCTGGTTGATGTCAATAGGCTCGCCCACTATTACATGGGGCTTAAACATAAACTGGCGAAATGTGGGTGTACTATAGGTACACCTCTGCCTAACCCGGGGATTACAGGCGTGATGTTTATGTTAACGAGATTTTCTTCTCGCGAAAGGTCAAATTTTAGTATCGGAATGAGCGCATTGTTCGTACATACACATGTGCAGTGTAGTGTACCGTCCAGCTAGGGTAGGGTGTGTTAAAAATAGAGTGGACCGGACATTGAACCGGTGGCCCCGGACATCGCAGTAATGAAAGTGTCCCATCGTGTACGGCGCGAGTTTTCGCGAGTGAACCAATTTCCCGCAGTTCGAAATAATTCACGTTCTGCTATCCCAGCTATTTACCAATACTGAATGGGATTCGAATGTTCGTGTTACGGGTCGCTTGGTTTGTTTTTATAAAGGTGCTATTCGATATTTATAATTCGGATAAAGTTACGGAGTCTAGACTAGACACATGATCATCTGCCTAGCCTTTTCCCAACTAGGTTGGGGTCGGCTTTCAGTCTAACCGGATGCAGCTGAATGCCAGTATTTTTCATGAAGCGACTGCCTATCTGACCTTCACAACCCAGTTACGGGGTAATATCTACGATACCCATAGGTAAGACTGGTTGTCAGTAAGACTTTCGGGCTTCTGTTCTGACCATGTTCTGACGAACCGTAACGACTGACAAAGAGCCACGAATGACAGCCGGGACCAAAGGCCTAACGTGTTTTCCGAGCCACGAAGTGGTCTTGGTATGTAAAGATGGCCACCCATCCACGGACCAACCGCGGTAAGCGTTCCTTAACCTGATCGATCGACCCGTGCGGTTGTTATTACTTAGACGCAAGCCCCTAGTCTAGACTAGACAACATTTAATTTAATTTTATCTGAGTTTATAACTGAAGGCGTCTATTTCTTGCCCAATAATTTATAACAGAGCAGACAAATTATGTTTTCAATTTGATACAATATGATGATATTTCTACTCATTTTAGTAAACTGGATCAGTGAGCACACTCACGCACTTTATTTTAATAAACTACATACATCAAAAATGTCAACATCAACCGCAAACTAGTGCACTTTGCGTTCATAGCACAATAATTTAAAACTATTAGTTTGAAGTAGCGGAGGAAGTTCCCAGAAGACCGTTATTACAGGCATATCGTAGGTACAGGTACTAGGGTATAATAAACGGCTGCTGGTATTAGCAAACCGGTGTGTATCATTAGTCGCGCGCTGTCGGCACGTGCCGTCACGCAGCATGCGGCCGCGTCGTACGGCCAGTACGGCTCAGTGTGCGCACCTTCCGATTCGATATATCGGTTGAAAATACTCTTTACCTATACAAAATACCTGGGGGCCTAAAAAGGCCACTTTTACAAAATCATAAAAGGATAAAATTATGAAAAAAAAAAAAACATAATGGCAAATCCCATTGGTGAAGGATTTTCAGTTTTTTTTTCTGTGCTAAAATACCATTCAATCCAATCCAAATCCAATCCCAATCTCTTTGATAATACCTTGGTAGTGCAGCGAAAAAAAAAAAACACGGACTGTCATCGTCATAATGTTATAATTTTATGACTCTGCCAAAGTGGGTTCAGATGAAGATTCATAGACGACTCCGCCTTGGAGTGCAAATGCGGTGTTCCACAAACGATGGGGCACTTAATATTGTGTCCTGCGTGTCCTATCGTCTGCACATTACAGGAACAGGTGGACGCTAGTGCTGGCTCTAAACACGTAGCCGAATTCTGGACCGAGTTCATTTAGATTGCCATCGACACGCAAGGAAGAATAATATATACTATGAAAGTGAGAACGTATTGGTCTTCGTCATGGTGACGGACGAGGTCGGCTTTACTCGTTTTCCCTTTGATTTCTGATTTTTAATTAGTTTTCGGCAACTTTCCACTTTAGAGGTCTTTCTTGGCTTAGAAGGGAACCTACGTTCCCTAAATTAAAATTGCAAAGACCTCTTAAAGTTAGGAGCACAATCGTGGTTGAAAGTTTTTCTTCCGGATTACTTCAGACACCCATGATACCTTACTACCCGCCAATAGAAATATCTGCAGCGTGTACACTACATTACTCCGTAAGTGTCAATTCACACTGTACTGCTGATATTGCTCTCTCGATACGTTCTTGCTCCGATACAATTGTAACTGAAATATTGAATTGCATTGGCACCTATCGCTACGCTATCGATAGTGTGGATCGGAATTTTTCTCTTCCATTGTCTCTTGAGGACATATCAATGGCGACGTAATAGTGTGCCTGAAGCCCTATCGTGTGTGCTCATCGCCACAAAGTTTGTCAGCACTAAGTGGTGGCAAATGGAAAGCGTTCGTTTGCTCTGCCGCATACTGGCGTAATTTTCCCCTTATTACGTTATATTACCTAGACAGTGTTAGTAGTTTCGCTCCTGCGGTTATAATATTTTAGGGTTTATTTTAGCATGCATTTAATCTAGCTATCCTATGTGGTAAATTGAGGGAAAGAAGTTTTTGGCGTAGTTACAAAAAAAATGATGATGTTGTAGAAAAATTTGTCTTACTTAATGTTCGAGTACCCTTTGGATTTAATGTTACACCCACACCAATATAATTAATTAATTAGTCTTTGTCTGACTTTTCCACTGGTCGCTAGACCACTTAAAGTGACGGACCAGTTACGATAAATGGTTCAGACGGTAAGGTGTCGGTGTATTAATACTCACTGTACTCATTACTCAGCTACATAGGTTTTTACGATAGCTCATCTCGAACTAATGTGCTCTTTGTTACATCGGCACACACACAATGTGTAACTCTTCTGTAAATATTTTCTACGGGAACCTTTTTGTTTGATGTGACGTGCGTGGGCCTGCCCATTGTCCGGAATCGCTGTTTTGTGCCCTTTCACATAATGGCGTGTGCTTCAGTCGTAACTGACGTTTCATGCCTAAATTTTTCCATTACCACACTGTTTATTTGTTATACCTGCCTGTCGCAATACCTGAGAAGATACGGTGACGATGATGTAGTGCTTACATAACAAAGGTATCAAACGAAATGAACTCAGCGCCTGTCCTAATCTTAAAAGTAAGCTCTTCGTCCGCGCTCGTTATTACAAAGCTCTCTACGACACGAAGGGTATCCGACGACATCTCTTGTAAATCAATATAATAAGATCTGCATCCACGATACCCTTGGCGCGCTCTCACAATGTTACGCTGTACTGGAAAACATTACTTTTTGTGGCTTGTATAAGTTGTAAAGTTCGTTCGCCCCGCTGAAAGTGAGTCAGGTTGGTTCAATTTTAGTTACATTTAGGAATATAGAAACAAAGTTATACCAGCACATTCAAGTTTCTCTATGACTACAGCGATGCAGCTCCCTCGTGGCTCCGCGATATGATTGTATTTAGAGCCCGTCTTTGGTTTGGATCTACTTGTCAATTACGTGTCGGTTAGCGAATAAATAAGATTTCCCTTCTCGATCTTTCATTTAGGGAATGTGTACTGACTTACTCCCTCTCCTAACTCCGTTTATTTTCACAAAATTGTGTGGTGCGGTCCTCTCAACTCGCTCGTAGCCTTTGGCAACAATCTCGGCCATTTTCTCGTTTATTCTCAATAAGGCTTTAATTTCAGGGACGGTTTGAACGGAGATTCCATGAAGATTTATTCAGCCGGTATTATAAGTTCGGTGTATTATTAAATTATTTTTTACTTAACAAATTATACAAACTGCAGACTCGGCAGCCTTACGTAGGTGTTATCTAAACCAAATAAAGGATTAGTAGACTATGAGCAGTGAACACAGTGAGCTAAGCTTTATTGCTTTAATGCAATGTGAATCTCCCGGACCTCGAATAGCACCTGAAATGACACAGTGCCGCCCATTTTCGACTTTGAAGTGAAAGCTTTTAATTCTGGACCAATGATTGCTTATTTTATTCCGAATACCGTAGACTAATATCAATATTACATTTATTTGGGATAACAGCATGAAAGAGGCTCTTGAGGTAATGTTCAGCAGTAACTCTGCTGGTTCAATATCAGGGAAGCTCATACGGTAATGTGGAGCTATTCAGATTAGGCAACATAATCAAATTAAGTATGTTAATTCCGCACCAGCATATTAATGTTTATATTCAGCCCCTACATTCAGCGGTTGCCGACTGCTAAATATAGGCCTCCCTCGTCGATTGCTTGATATTGTTAGTCTAATGGCCACCCAGTGCTCTTGCTTTAATGAAATACTTTCTAGAAAGAATCGTGAATTCAGGCTGATGTGGATATTCTTAATAACGTCAGTTGAAACGATAAATAAGTCTTGACGTAGACTTCAATGAGTCAACATCAACATTCTAAAGAATTAATTCATAAAGTGACCGACCCTATAAGAGTATCTTTCTTGGTTAAATAAACCCAGCAGAATAGATAATGAATTTTGTTTGTCTTTATAAGCCCACGTTCAAGGTCAAAATCGATTCTTATAATCGTAGTTTATCGTCCACTTGAGAAGTTCGGAGCGATTCGTAAATATTTATGACCAATTACGAAGATCGATTACTGATTTTATTGTTTATGTAAGTAAGTAGGTATTTGAATTAGAGCCGACAAAACACTCGGCCGTTATTTATTTACAATATAAATTAGAGGACTTTTAGTACAAAAGTAACTAAGTATCTACTAATAATTATAATCGATTAGAAAAAAGCGCACGAATTTTTGTGGAAAGTGTAGCACGAAAATAATAATCGTCAGTTTTGAAAGCTATGGAGGCTCGTAACGTGGGTTAATGAAGCCCTACAAAGCAGTTTTAATTGCCCTTATAGCTAGCCCGTATTCCACAGTGGCGCCCTCAAATGACCCAACAAATTGACCGCCTCACGCAATGCTTAACTTATATTATAGGCATTTCCAATAATGACTGTATAAATTAACAATTTTATTCGTAAATCAATAGAAAAGTTACACAAATATTGTTTCATGGCTGATTTGTTTCATGACACGAAACATAAAGAGTGATTTTATGGTTATATTGTCCATTATGTTTTTAATTTGCTACCGATTCGTATTTTTCCTATCCTGATTTTCAATAGATTACGAGGCTAATTATTGACATGAGAAAATAAACTAACACTAAAAGCATTTTCTCGAATTTATTCAAACCAGACGTTATATCTCAAATAGGTAGGTACCTACGTTTGTTTTAAAATATGCATAATTCCCAGCTGTTGTCGACTAAATACTGTCCATCTATACACGCAAGTCTAGAATTACACACCCATCGCAATTACCTAGTCTTTCCGATCATTCACTTGCACGCTTGCAATAGGCTAAACATTAATTAGCAGCCCTGTCGATGACGACGGTGCCAATTTTAGCGAGGATTCCGTTCTATCGCTCCAGCATGGCATGTGCCACATTCATAATTGTGGATGGAACGACCACTCGGTCGTACAATATTTTAGTTCAGTGACCGTGCAATGTGCAATTTAACAGCGGTTGCGACACACACCATAATTTTTACCCTATTAGCACAATTGCAGTGTCGTAGCATTCGGTTATAAATATCTACACTACATCTGCGAAAAGTCTGTTTACCGACATTCATATTCAATATCCATTTTGTCATCATAACTCGCAGAACCTTTCACACCTTGCATTTTATCAGCCCGGAAAGTTATAGGTAGAGTAAGGGTTCCCTTTACCAGGATATTACAAAAGACAGCCGGTTATGAGGCCCGGCTGCTGGCACACACAATAAAAGGCGAAAATCCTTGAATATTCATCACCCAGGAAGGACGTTGAATGCAATATGCTGTCTTGCTTCTCTTTGACATATGAATTTTCGAAAACATAGGACGATAGAAAGGTAGGGAGAATTTTAAACAGCGCCCCGGCATTATTTTGGCTGTGTTAATAATGAATGAACACTCTAGGGTCGACAAATTGACGGTGGCACATTACATTCCCGTGAAACTCAACAAAACCGTGTCACCTCTATATTAGTTTAATGAGATGTGTAGAGTAATTATGACATATGGCACAACTATGCGTGTTGGCCGGACATAGTTATAAATAATTTTATAGCTTTCAAAGTGTGGAAAACCGACAAATCCATGAGATTTTAGAACGATAAGATCATTTAACATTTCAAATGCGTTAATGATACGATGATTGCTTAGAAATTGTTCATCAGCAAGTTTTTATACCTTACCTTTCGTTTTTTTTTACCTTAGTATATCTGTCCTAGAAATTACGCAGGTAGCGAACCACCCGTAGCGTAGCCAAGTTGACACGAAGACGCTAATTTGAATTATGCTAACGTAGCGACTTATTAGGCTAATGTACTGAAAATGTTTATACAGTCCTTTTGAAAACAAGAAAATATCCAACGGAACGTTACTTTAACTGATTACTAATACTTTCAATTTTTCTTCTTTCAGGTAAACATCGAATTGGTTTCTTCTATTGGTAATGAATGGGAACTATGACAGGTAGAGAAATCGCCATTTCCACATCGAAATTTTATCAAACTGATTTCAAATGCATTGCTTTTCTAACATGAAACATGCATGTGACATGTGACATGTTATAGGTTACAATACATACCTGCATACAAATATGCAGGAATTTAATATTTAAAACTTTCATGTGAATTATATAAAAATACACGACAAAGTATAACGACATGCGACGTTGAACTAGTTTCTGAAAATGTTCAACAGAATTTCAGGAAATATTGAATAATGTGCATTTACCGCTTCACATTTTTGAAACATGATGTTTCGTTGAGCGGTCGGGTGTTCGTATTAATTTACCTCAATGTGAAATTGTGGAAGTATGAAACAATGGGTGTCCATTAAGTCATTATGTGCCTAAATTATCTTAATATCCACCTTATCACCGGTTATAAATCGCCTCATAAAACTTGTTGGAAAACATTATGATACACTTCTACACTTAAAATCTAATTTTCAACAATTGGAGGGTTATTTACTGTGGTTGTTAGCTTGACACATCCCACTGCTGAACAAAGGCCTTTCAACTTCATTTTGTGGTTTCAAGCTAAAGTTGACACAGAGCGACCCTAAATTATGCGAGGTGCCTTGCAAAATAGAAATGATGACGGCTTCCAACTTCCAGGCTATTTTAGGCTAATCTGGGAGATAAAACAAAAGTGACAAAAGTGATGGGTGGAAAGGAATTTAAAACGTGGCCGTGGGTTTGGTCTAGCTAATATCGTCTAAAAGTCTACCGTAATAAGGTCATCAAACTGCAAACTACAATTCATCAACTCTTAATCCTTACATTTATAATTCTAATTGTGGTTTTAAGAAATGTTCTGGCTTTCGTTGAACCTTGGCTAACTCGACAGAGATTATAAGGTTGATTTTGTCTTCTTGATCTTAGTTTTCATGAAAAGATTTAAGAATTATTGCCATCACAATTTGACGAGCACACGCCTCTTTTCAGCTTCAGTGCTTCGAAAGCGTTTAACAAAAGCTGTTTATGGCTTTGCGTTGTATCGTCTACAATGAAAATTTTATTTTCTTGCATACCTAAGGATTTTAAAATTTTGTCCCGAGTTGGAAAGTTTTGGCGAAATGATAACCTTATTTATATTCTGTCAATATAACTCTGTATATGAGTGCTATCTGTTTTTCCTATTTTAACGTCTTTCTATCTTTTAAGTATATTGTTTTTTCGTGCCGATTACTCTTTTTGAGATGGTTATAAGAGTTCTTTTAAATAGAAAATGTTCTCTACATAAATATTCTTTATGACCACATTTACTGCCAAAAGACGACATTGTATAGTGAGCCAATGATAAGATTTGTGACGCCTTAACCATCTAATACTTGTGGCTTGTTTCTCTCAATTGAGTGAGTATCGTACTCTCAATTGTCTCAAGTATTGTCTCGATTTAGTATTGAAGCTTTAAACTCAATAGAGGCGTTGCTCTAAGTGGTTTGAATGTGTCTAGCACTCTAGCGCTTTGTTGTCAAACCTTTCGCGAGTTCTAATGCGAAACTACGAACATGTTCCTTTGAACAATTAATAACATGCTACTATAGAATACAGACGTTTTCATAAACGATGGAATAATATTTATTTGTAAATCTCACGTACAGGCACAATTTGTGTGTATTGTATTTCAATTATAACACACATTACAATATTTAATCCCAATACATAAATCCGGGTTTAAGCTTCGCTGACACGTATTTTGTCGGTAGCGCAAAAACACGTAACTGTTTTAAAATAGAATACACGGAGTGACATATCCATTTTGCATATTATCAATTTTAAATAAAAAAGTGTCGATCGGAGTAAACTGTGGTGAAAAAAGTTTATTTCGAGATGCAGGGCGTCGTCGGCGGGCTAACGAGTCACGGTAGACAATGAGTTAATGAAATAGTAATGCACGTTGATCAAGGTTGTCATTACTACGTAGCTCTCACACCTCGTTCAATGTATTAAAGTTTCAGCGGTTCATTGTCTGCTCGTACAGTCGTGCAGCATTGCGCTCATATTGAGCGCTTTACAAGTAATACCCACTTTGCATGCACATTTCTGCTCAGACTGAATAAATTTTGTTTGTAGTGCACACTGATTCGACTGGTTTGATAAAAGTGTACTTAGTATATTAAATCGATCCGCACTTTCGGTATGAACCTTCCATTTCCATTAAAGTCTGTAATACCGTTATGGATTGCCGTATCGTGTAATGTTTTAAAAATTATTTGCTTGTTTGGTCGCTATGGAAACGTAAAACGTATTGGTTAGTGAGGTCCGCCTCTGATGCTTAATTTACGTTATAGTAGCAGTGGCGGGCTATTGTTATGAAAGAAGTTCGCCGTTGCAAAGTAGTGTAGACTGTTGAGTTGTAGCCGAGTTGTGCATGGTCACGAGGAAAACACGCTGGCGTAGTGTACGCATGCGCCCTGCGTGGCTGGCGGGCCCGGGGTGGGGGCCCGGGCTGCCTCCCCGGCCGCCACCTGCTCGCCTGCGCCTGCCCTGCCTCACACCTGCACTCCGCCGTGTTAAAACCTGCTATATTTCACGGTTTCCGACGAGTGTCATTTATGCCTCTGTTCTCCCAACAATCAAGAAATGAAAATTGAATGTTCGATATTATTTCAGCCGTGCAATTGAAAGCTTTATTGACTCTGTCTGTCGGTTGTCTTCAAGCTATGAATTGTAAAGTTTTCGCAGTTTAAGCAAATTGCTTCCAAGTTGACAAAACTGTCTTTTGAAAAGCGGTTTTTATCTTGGCATGGACTGTTATTATCAGCGATTGGCGAGATGCCAAGTCTCTAAGGGTAGAGGTTGGGTCAACGGAGTTTGATTCCGAGTTTCAGGCACTTAGTGTCAAGTCGTCTTCGATAACTTAGGATTGTAATTCCTGAATACTTAGTTATAGGACATACAAAGTTATCAAGCAAAGGCCGAAATATCTTTTGTTCCAGTTACTAAATTAACAATAGCCTTGTTTATTCAGTAAAAGTAAACGTAGCGGGTGAACAAACGGAACAAACCACAGTATTGGTCTGTCCGTTCGGAGCGCACGTTTGGAGAGTAAATAAAAAGTGAATAGATTTGAGGTGGCACACATTCAAAACAAATACCACCTAGCTATATATCAATAGTCTCGTATACTACATATGCTTGAGGTATTTGGCATTGCTCCAGGGTTTGTGGGGAGCTCCACAAACGTTCCTTAGTTGGTTATTCCCTTCTGTTGTCAAGAGTTACCTAAATTATGTGATAGTGTTTTGTTTATGCTGCGACATTATAATAAATGCCTTTGATTAATCAGCACCCTAACTGTGTAACACACCATCAATCACAATCTGAATCATTTTGAAGGATATTGCTAATCCATTGCTTCATAATTCGAAAGATATGTCTGCTCAACAACGTAAATAACGCAATTAATGTCGTTGAACTGTCAAAATGAAAACCATTGCTAGTATTGCTACTGATAGTGTGTTACACAATTACCCCACTGATCCTGCTTCAAAGGGATTTGTTGATTTTCGTTTCTTAGTTTTTGAATAGCCCGGTTGTTTTGCGAGGATGTTGCTCCTACACGCTCTAATAATGTTTGGCATTCGAATTAACGAAACATAGTATACTGCTAGATGTCATTTGTCTTGTGTTTTTGACACAGATAAAAGAAATACATATGTCGAAAAAAGTAGTCAAATTACATTGTCCCTAGCAGATAGTGATTTTGTCGATGTCGGGTCTTACATTTGAGGGATGACGACTAGCCGACCCATATACATATAAATGGTGTGGAGTATTCAATTTGTTATTTTCTAAAAGTCCTTTTACGCTAAAATAAATATTATACAGGGTGGTAGGTACATCGATGCGCAAATTGTACCATGAATTCAGTAGGTACCAGTGGCGAAGGTTCCATACAACTCGATTCCTACCGGCTTCCCTTTGAAAAATAGCACAGTCAGTATTCTATAGACAAATAATATCTACCGCCTTACCTACCTCTTACAAAAATTGACCCTTCGCTACTGGTAGGTACATAGGTAATCCTGGTACTCCTGCGTTGAAATATTTAATCGGTGTTTTTAAAAAAAATCTGCTGTTTCATACAAAATTGCAATACCAGCGCGGTCAAAATGTAGTGTGTACCTATACAGGGTTATTTGGAAAACATTTACAACCTCTTAAGGGGTCATTGTACTCATCATTATGAACAACTTTTACTATGGGACCAAACCTGAAATCGGAAAAAAAATCAGCTGTTCCCTACATTTTGACGTGTAGTGAACAGCTGATTTTTTTTGACCTCTTAAGAGGTTGTCAATGTTTTACCAATAACCCTGTATAGTGTAATGGAACAGCATTTTTTTTTTCACCGCCGAAAAGCTACACTACGGGGGTCTAGGATGATGTGCAGAATCCGCGCAAACTGTAACTTAATTACAGTTTTACGTAAAAGATATATTATAAATACATTTATGAAATATACGATATGTACAGTCACGAGCATAAGTATGTATACACTTGGCTTTGTTCAAAGGCGATTTTCTCCTTTATTTTTGAATGAAATTTTATATTATTTGGAACATAGTACTTTCGAACCCATAGGTTTATGTAAAGTGTCGTATTTCAACGTTGCATTCGTTATTTCGTGAAAAAATCGCAATTGAAAGTTGCCAAGTGTTGACATATTAGTGCTCGTGACTGTACCAGATGTAATTATTTTGACGAGTTTGATAGGTATCGTGTTCGTATCCCTAATCTCTATTAAAATATACAGTCACCTACTCAATATTGAAAGGTCAACGAGTAGGTGGATGATTGCTTGATAGAAATAACAAAATGAATAAGTGCCTGCTTTTGTAAAATATTCCTTTATTATCTACTAGCTTCTATATACAATAATACCGCGGCTTCGCGCGCGTGTATGTCGGGAATTATTCCATAGGAACGTGCTACCGCGACAAAAAGTAGCCATGTCCATCCCCAAGATGTCATCTATCTCCTTGCCCAATTTTATCGAAATCCGTTCAGTGGTTTAGATGTGAAAAGGTAACATATAGGTAAACAGAGTTACTTTCGCTATGAATACAATCATAATGTAGGTATATACTTAGAAGGTTGTTATCGTAACGATAAAATCTTAATAAGACAACGCATAAGGTCAATGTATTGTGAATTTGTGATGTTCAGTTGTGTGTGAAACTATACCCTAAATGGGCCGCAGAATAGGATTACAGCTAACTGCGGATTTATACCGAGGCTTTAGCAGAATCCCATCGGGCAAAAAGGATACCGCATGGCTACAGTAGCATTAGAGGCAATGTTTGATAATACGCACTGTTTGTATTCTGATGTTGGTAGCTTTTCTTTATGACCCTACTCTTATGTTTTATTAGACAACTGACAAGTGGCGCCCTCCAGTGGCAGATTTACACGTTTTCCAAGTATAAGCTGTTAAATGTTTGCCGCCCTTACATCTACACTTGTCAGTACCTAGATTATTTTTTCAATCCAACATTTTGGTTGAAATTGCACAAGAAATAGTTTTTGGGTATATTTCTCAGCTAATCAAAGCACTGAGTGCTGTTGTGGCTCGAGGGCACTGGTGGCCCATTGGGAACGGCCCCGACTTACGAGTTGTAGGTCGTGGGTTCGAACCTAGACAGGCGCTTTACTTTGTGTAAATAATTTCATCACCACTGCTCTCTAAACGGTGAAGGAAAACATCGTAAGAAAACCGGCATGTCTTAGAAACAAAAGTTCGAAGACATAATTTTATATGACATCTACCAACCCGCACTGGGCTCGCTCGCGTGGTAGAATACAGCCCACTCCCTCTCGAAGAGAGGAGGCCTGTGTCCCAGCAGTGGGAACATGTTAGGCTGATTATGTGCCTAATCAAAGCGCAATACATAATTGACGACTGTTAGGACGGGGTAATGTATGAGCAGTGATGGACTAAGAATGACGGGGGGCTGGGACGGTAAGACCGCACCCTGGCCTTCTGAGTTTATGTGTTTACATCTAATAACATTTGCAGAAATTGAATGATGACAAAAAAAAAAGTGCTATTCACGGACATTTTCATCCAAAAGCAAGAATGTGGGATGGGATGCAAGAGCGGGTAATGGCGAGCTCGAAATTTTTTACATCCTGTCTCTTTTATTTTATTAATTAAATCTCAGTTAAGTTTCTTTTAAACATTCATACTGTATATAGGAGTTACTTTGTCGACGTATGAAGGTACCATGAGAATGAAGAGAATGTAGGATGCCAGAGAGAGCGAAGCATGCTCGAAAATTTTAGCACACCAGCTTGTGTAGGTTAGGTTTTCTTTTGACTATTATGCAGAAACAGGAGTTAATTTTCGACTGAGGTATGCAGAAAAGCCTGACAATTAACAGAATGTTAACAAGAGCGAGCTCGAAAATTATAGCACCCTGCATTTAAATTTTGCATATTATGTAAAGGGCCTCCAAGTTCTTCTTACTGAACATATGTATTTTGGCGTTGTTTGGGATTTGATTAAAAAGTACTTCTCAAGAATTGGGCAGGGGTGATCCTGCCCTGGCCCTGCGGCCCTGGGGGCCTAAGAGGTAGTACACCAATGTGTATGCTATAAACACAATAATGTACACTTGAACATAATCTTTATTGCGCTTACAAACAATAAAAAAATATATAAGTAAATTGGGGAAGAGTGTGAAATATATTTTCCGCAATTTTGCTCTCTTCTCCAAGGACAGGGAAGAGGAGAAAGTCAACGGAAATTATTTGTCATGTAGATTTCTTCCTGCCAAACATCAGAAAGCCGAAGGCAATTTTTTTGTTTTGTTAGCCTATTTTGTGTCCAACTGCTGGGCAAAGGCCTCCCCTTTTTTTTCCAAACCTCCCAGTCTTGTGCGATCTCTGGCCATGTTTGCCCTGCAAATGATATTAGATCGTCACACCACCTTCGCCTTGGTCTACCTCGAAGGCGATGTCCTGCCTCTGGCGTCCAGTGAGTGACGATCATTGCCCACCTCTCCGGGTGCATTCGTGAGACGTGTCCGGCCCACTCCCTCTTCAGCCTGGCTGTTTTTTCTCCAACATCAGCTACTTGAGTTTAAAAATATCTATCCCCATTTTATTTTGAATAACAAACACTTACAATAGCAATATTATTAGATAAAGTAAAAGGCTCTTCGTAACCATAAAGCGGTAGGTATTATAACCTAACGCCCTTATCAACCTACATACGTCATAGTTTTGTGAACTACCCTTGATATACAATTTTGATAAATATTTAACAATGTGCGAAGTGGCGATTCTCAATTTAGTATTTATTGCTTTTTACTGGATGGAGGTATTGATACAATATTTAGTTTTATCTTCCAACTAACTGAATGGTGCAGGTTACTAATGTAATATTTTATTAATTTTCATGCTCACTAAACAGTTGCGCTCAAATGTAAGTATAACCTATTATAATAATGTGTGTAGTTTACTTTGTGTTTTTAATATTTTATTCATTTATGTATGTATTTAAATGCGCATTTTGAAATGCATTTTCTCGTTTCTAGATCTCCTATATTTTCTTATATTTACTAGACCAGACGCTCCACTGCACTGTAGAATTTAAACTTGCTGTTGCATACCATAAAATATGTATCAGCTTCCCTACCCCAGTCTACGCCGCTATAAAATCACAACGTAAAACTCGCTCCAAACCGCATGAAACTGTTTCTACAACTTGATAAGCGGATTCTCTGCTGTGTTGTCCGTGTAAACTAGTGAATCGTCCCGCACACAAGAGAAAAAATGTGCACTATCCTTAACTTACACAGCCGCTACGGCATACTTGCCACAGCACCCCCCCCTGCTACCGTATAACAAGTGGTTTTTGCGGGAAACTCACCAATACTTTTAACCACGCAACTTTTTTCTCAAAATGAAAACCCTCGTGTTGATTCATCCATTTCATATTATGTATGCTCATGTTTTAACAGGATTAACCAAGATATGCCTGTATTTTACATGAAAATTTATGATGATTTTCTCGACTGCGAGTTCAAAATTCGACTAGAAACTGACACCCATTTCACATTTGCGTGCTTAATTAATTCCTGCGGTTTAAATACCCCCAAGTACACTTCGGATAGCTTAATAATTTGATAGTTTTGATAAGAGGCCTTCAGACAAGCACTACTTGAATTGCTAATGCGTATTTGGACTTGGAGTCTCTTTGACATTGACATTGTGGTTTTTCAGATACGGACAATCAGCGAGTGATAATTCACGTAAAGGATGTTAATGATGAGCCTCCTTACTTCATCAACCGGCCGCTGCCGATGCAGACGGTGGTGCAGCTCAACGCAGCTCCGAACACGCCAGTCTTCACTCTTCAGGCTAGGGACCCTGACACAGACCACAACATCCATTACTTCATCGTCAGAGACAGAACCGGGGGAAGATTCGAGGTCGATGAGCGGTCAGGCGTGGTGCGAACGAGAGGAACCGACCCCTTCCAGCTCGATATGGAATACGTGCTGTACGTCAAGGCTGAGGATCAGGTCAGTGTTCACACATTCCCTACACATAGTTAATTAAGGATTGCGAATAATCCATTACTTAATTAAAACATATTGGCGAAACATCGGTGATTATATTAAATCCAATTAATATTCGCAGTCATGCTGTGGACTCATTAAAATTGAAATGGTGTGATGATTTCTTTGTTCATTAATTGGAAATTGCTTCGAATTGCATACAGCTGTAGTCAAATTATGTCGGTAGGTACTGCCAACAGCTACGTAAACTCTGATTTTTAATTTGCTATACCAAAATGACAGCTGCGTGCGGTTGACCTCTTTTGTCATGTTGTCATTAAAAATGCATTAAAAAAAATGCTGTCATTTTAGAATAGAACATTAAAAAAACTGGCCCTTAAATATTTATTTTATTTTATTTTTAGTATTTGTTGTTATAGCGGCAACAGAAATACATAATTTGTGAAAATTTCAAATGTCTAGCTATCGCGGTTTTTGAGATACAGCCTGGTGACAGACAGACGGACGGACGGACAGACAGCGAAGTCTTAGTAATAGGGTCCCGTTTTTACCCTTTGGGTACGGAACCTTAAAAATGAGTTTAGGTCTGTTTCTGATAACTGTACCTACGCAATTAATTAATTTTAAAATGTCCATTACATTTAACTGTTTCATATGGTTCCTAATATTCTTTACAGTAGTTTTCCACTTATCTAAATACCTATGCAGCGAAGTACAGCAGGCAGACGTTACTGCCGCTTCTTCGCAGAAAGCAACCACGCTTTGACCCAATTATGTAATTTAATATTTTATGCACATGACATAACATTTTATGAGTCATGCACTAACGGGGAATCCTTTGAATTAGTTACCTACAGTATGTGAATAGAACCAAGTGGCCTTTCCTCTTTTTCTTTATCGGTAAAATAAATGCAAACAGGGGGGTAATTGCGTAGCACACTATCAGTAGCTATGTCTCTCATTTTGACAGTTCAACAGATCGCATGGATAAATAATTCGTTAGCTCCATTAGTTAAGTATTTGTTTTACTATAAAATAATAACATTCAAACAATTGCGAGTTGTTATCAAATCATTTATTGAAGACACATTTAATTTACATTGTTGATCAGACAAATTTTTCAAGCAATGGATTAGCAATATCCTTCAAAATGATTCATATTGATTGACAGTGTGTTACGCAATAAGGGTGCAGTTTTTCACTGTTATAAACTTTATTGAACAACAAACGGTTTTATCCGGTTTTACCTGAAACTATTTTTTATCGTCACTGAAAAATAAGTTGAATACCTATAAAATTGGAAACATTATACCTATCAATAACGTTGATAGGTTCTTGATGGGCGTACCAACTTGGTTTTCATTATAGGCTTCATAATACGATGTGGATACCTACAGTCACGAGCATAAATACCTTACATTTACGCAAGATTCACAAGCGATTTTCTCCAAAACTATTGAAAGATAATTTATGGTATTACGAACAACACAAACCATTCTATTATGAATTAGGTATTTTCTCAAAGTTGCATTTATATTTCACGAGAAAAACGCTTTTGCAGAACAGCCGGTCGATTCTGTAAAAATCTCACCGTGAAAACTTAGGTGAAGTGAGTTTGTTTTTGCTATGAATTGACACTATTGACAGGTCACTCCACGCTCACTTCACCTAAGTTTTCACGGTGAGATTTTTACAGAATAGCACCGCAGTTGTGAAATTAAACAAAAAAAAAACAGGATACACATTTTTTATAAGTTTTCTCATACGGGTTTCTTATAAAGTTTAAATGAGTTTTTCTGACGAAAGAATGATAATGAATAAAATAATACTTAAGAACAGATTTAAAGGTGTAGATTCGAGAAACCCTTTTGAAGGTTGCGTAACTGGAAGGTATTTAGTTATGCTCGTGACTGTACATACCTAAGTTATCTGGAATACTGGTACTTGATTATAAGTTATGTCACAGCAGTTCATATCTTGGTCATTTGTATTGGGGATAGAATTGTAATTAAGTATCTGGTACCTACATTTTGCTTCCTCTGTCACATCGGACAGGCAGAAATCCCTCGAGGTATCGCTCTAGATTTAGTGTTTCAGTGGATACCAAATAAATACTAACAAATATCGTGTAGATTTTATCTGTAGTCCTACTACAATAATTGAGAAGTAATTAACTCACTTAATTGGTCAATGAGTGTGAGTAGGTTTGTCACTTTCCACATCTCTCGACTTTTTAGCTTCGCAACGGACCTTTAATTGGGATTAGAGACGGAGTAATTCTTATCAGTTAAAAGAGAAACAACAACGTTTCACTTTGGTTCTTTAATTCACTGTTGTTAGAGCCACTGTGGAGTGTGGAACAACCAAAACTTGTTAATTAAGTACGTCTTGTAGCTAAAATTGTGTTACAATCATTCCCTCTCACTTCATTGACACGAAAATGAAAAGACCGGGAATTGTTTCCGAATATACACCAAAATTCGAAGACTTATATAAGACATCTACCAACCCGCACTGACCCGGCGGCGTGGGAAACATTATAGGCTGATTATGTATACCTACACTAACCTTTTGTATAAAAAAGAGGATAGGTATCTGTATCCCTGTGTCTTTTATCAGACTACTAATCCATTGCTATTTTCTGCAATTTCCAGAACGGCCGTGTTGATGAGAGAAGGTTTCAGTCTACGCCTGAGGAGCGGCTCAGCATTGTCGGCGGCAAGCGAGCTCCTCAATTCTACCTGCCTAGCTACGAAGCTGAAATAGCTGAGAACCAGAAGAAGGATTCAGAGTAAGATCATAATTATTTTAACTATTCGTTTTATGAATACTGATTTAGCATAGCGTGTTTTCCGCCGACTTCAAGTGTTCTGCTGAATAAACAGGGAGAACCGAGCATTGATGCCATAGCGCTGAAACATGGCGTATCTTTGAATGTGGCCAAACTAAGATACTTGCAGCGATTCAGTAGCGATACAGTCGCAAAAAGACCGCGATACGGTCGCGATGCTGTCGCTGGTCGCATACGTTCGCGATGCAGCATCGATACACTCGCGATTCAGCATCGATACAGTCGCGATGTGGCATCGATCAGTCGTGCGCTGTAGTGACTGGGTACCTGGGTACCTGTGAATGCCTGTGGACGCTAGAGTTGTAAGATGGATTCGGTCATGACAACGCTGGTCGCTTTGTCTTTTTTGCTGCTTTTACGGAAGCAGTCACAGCGTAAGCGTGGGCAACGTAAATATTGGGTGCACCCATATAACCAAATGTAAATGCGACAAACGGCTAAACGCAGCGATACAGACGCGCGTTGAAGAAAAGCAAAAAGTCGCTGAGGGCGACCTATACAATAAAATCTAAAATACATATTATCTTAACGAGAAAACGAGAGAATGATAAACTTTTTAGTTCATAGAAACCGTGCAAAATAAAAACGGGAATAAGAGCAGATAGCAGAAATTATTTATTTCATAGAAATTGGTACTTAATGAAAATAGAAAAACAGAAAACACTAGTTTCAAAGAAACTCCTAGGGGTTTTAATAAAGTTTATCAGTTTTTCTGTCGAAAGAATGAGAGAGGAGGAAATAAGAGTATTAGGAACAGATTTATAGGTGTAGATGCCGCCAGTGCCCTATGAGCGAGCGAAAACAAATCACTTGTATTTTTTGTTTATTTTTCCGGCAACTTATGAAGTGTAATAGATTACTCGGCCTTGTAGTGGATGGGTTAGTTTAGTCCCTTCTTCTTGTTATTTGTTAGTTTCTATAAACAGATTTAGTATCTGTCAACAACCTGTTTTTTGGGATGATTTATTCTAGAAAAGATAGTGTTTGTTTCAGCTTTTATCCATATACCTACTAGTATCGCACCTAAATATTAATGGGACTATCCTATCGATATCCTTACTAATATTATAAATGCGAAAGTGTGTCTGTCTGTCTGTCACCTCTTCACGCTTAAACCGCTGAAGAGATTTAGATGAAATTTGGTATAGAGATAGTTTGAGTCCCGGGAAAAGATAGGATAGTTTTTATCCCGATTCCAACGGGATCGAATCGAATCTTACGCGGGTGAAACCGCGGGGCGCTGCTAGCACCTACTATCCTCAGAAAATCGCCAAGACGAGCCAAGCGAAGCGCAAGGGCTCTACCTACCTTTTCTCGAATCGCTTCGTCGTTTTTTTGAACCCTCTTAACTTGGATTTGGATTACACCAGATAAACAAAATTCTCGGGGTATGATGTCAATAGTAAACTTATTAAACATATAAAGTTTCAATTGCATAGCTCTTATGCTTTAGATTTTATTGATATCTAAAAAACCCCGATTTCGTCACTGATGATCATCAAAATTCTTAGGGTACTTCCTGAAGTCCTAAAAAGCTGAAATTTGGTATGTAAGCTGGTATTAGTACACAAACAACAAAAACATTCTAAAACTTAGAAAAAAAATGTATTGTCAATCAACTTACAAAGAGAAGTGAAGTCGCGCCAAAAACATTTTCATGTAAAATGTTGCCGAGACGAGACCATATGGCTCGCACTGTTAAAAAGTTATCAGATCTCTGTAGAGCCAAGCTTCTAACTCTACACGCCCTAATTTTACAAGCCCTAACTTCACAAACTCTACACCTTAGTCAAAATAATGTGGCTTGGCCGTTTCGCTACCGTCACATGGGCGTAAGGTGAAAAATCTATTCACTGTTCATTACTTTTCTGTTAAAAAATAGTTCTTGTAGTAACGAAACGGCCAAGCCTGAAAATTTTGACTAAGGTGTAGAGTTTATTTTTATTTTATTTTTATTTATTTATTAAGGCACATCAACAACACAAACACAAACATTTACAAATAACAGTGAACAGAGACATGGACCAGTGTTTACGTCAATTACAGACGTGCACAGCATTCACAACAAAAAAAAGAGAAGAGTCAATAGTTTATGAAGAAAGGGCTTGTAGAATTAGGACGTGTAGAGTTAGAAGCTTGGCTCTACATGAGATCCGATAACTTTTTGACAGTGCGAGCCATATGGTATCGTCTTGGCAAAATTTTACATGAAAATATTTTTGGTGGAATTAGTAGGATCTTCTCTTTTAAAGACGTAAGTATTTTAATTCATGCCCGTTCTTTCTTGCCTTCGTCTAGAGACGGAAGAAAGGGCCAAGGGCCAATCTTCCATTAATTAATTGAAGTATATCAATCACGCGGAAGACTCACGGCTGGCTCGGGAGTCTGGACACAACATGTTGATCTTTGATTCGTCCCAAATTAATACTTTGAATGTGTTGACATATCAATTGTTGAAATTTCACTAACGGCCACATGTCCGTTTAAAAACAGAAACTAGGTCAGTCTGATGTTCATCTCGCGACATGATTGGAATAAACAAACTTGGTGTTTTATTCAAGTTTAATTACTAGATACTGTTATGAGGCTCAGGATGAGCTATTGAATTCTATATCAGGCTATCCTGGGCTATCCGGTATTGAAGTTAATTAGTCGTGTTTTAATGACCTTATTTATTACGGATTATTTGAGAGTGTAATCTGCCTGTTATTAACAGCACTATGGGTTTTAAAAAATGAGGAGTTCAGTTGCTTTATGGGGAGGGTTTTTTCAAGTCATTTATCCAGATTGATTAGGGACCCTAGGTACTTTATAAGGAGTAGGTACGTACGGAATAACTGAACCAATAAGATCACTCTTGTATCCGTTTCTATTGAAAGTTACGTGTGGTGAAAATTTATGTCCCTCAGATAATCAACAATTATACAAGGTGAAGTTTAATTGGCGTTGGACCTGAAAAGAGGCTATTGTAAGTACTCATCATTATGAACAACTTTTACTATGAGACCAACCCTGAAATCGGAAAAAAAATCAGCTGTTCGCTACATTTTGACGAGCTAAGCGAACATAAATGTAGGGAACAGCTGAGTTTATTTTCGCGATTTCAGCTTTGGTGCCATAGTAAAAGTTGTTCGAAACGATGAATACAATGACCTCCTTTCAGGTCCAACACCATTTAAATTACACCTTGTATAATACTGGCTTCTGTCCGCGGCTACTCTCGCGTGGAGGTCATTAGTAGGTATGGATGTTTATCTTACTAACATACAGAATTCCTCCTATTCCAGCATAATATCAGTGAAAGCCAAGTCATTCGCTGACCGCGAGATCCGCTACACCCTAAAGGCTCAGGGTCAAGGAGCAGGCACGTTCAACATTGGGCCGACGTCAGGCATCGTGAAGCTGGCCAAGGAACTGGACTTCGAAGATCTGAGGCAACCCCACGTGTACTCCCTCGTGGTGACGGCTACTGAAGATTCTGGAGGATTCTCTACATCTGTAGAGGTACGTGCAGAATAATTTTGCTTTCGTCACCATTTACTCCTGTCTGAGACTTCTGAAATTTGGAGTCTCAATTACCATCACAACGGCTATTGGAATTGAATGAAAATCTTTCAAACATAATCTCGAGCATATAAAAAGATTACAAGTTTACCAAAGGTATTAATAAGTCCTGAAAATTCCTTAGAAAAGACTTACGATACATGGAAACACAGTGTAGTCATTTTATTTTTAACTTTCCACAGCTAACAATTCGCGTGACGGACGTAAACGACAACGCGCCGAAGTTTGAGCTGCCCGACTACCAGGCGCACAACGTTGACGAAGACATTCCACTAGGGACCAGCATACTCAAGGTCAAAGCCATGGACGCTGACTCCGGAAAGAACGCCGAAATTGAATACTTAGTTTCAGGTAAATATGCAGCTCTAAAAATTTCCCCTCGAATGTTCATGCGATGCGACGACTAGCGCCATCTAGTGCGTTTCAGTAAAACCGCATAAGACGTTAACAAGTCGACAGATGGCGTTGTTAGCACAGATGAACTAGAGGTCGTTGACCTTTGTACATTTCGCACAGTGTGAAATTAATGATTTATAGAAACTTTTAGGCAATTGACGGTTATGTCGAAATGCGAATACATGTTATTTGTAAACATTACGGATATTTTTCAATGATAAGCATCTCCAGTTACGCATTACGAAACTTTTATGTTTCCCAATATTCCTAGAACATGAACATTCGTGTTTTGTAACATTAGGTACTGTTTAAGTTACCATACTTATTCTTTTATACCGGTTTACATTACCTTTGTTTTAGTCAGTGTTTCGTTAAGGCAGTAAACAGTTTACATTAATCATTTTAGATTATGATGATAACAGATACAAGTGGCCCGTGGCTAAATAATAACAGCCGCACAGGTCGATCGATTAGGTTAAGCTACGCTTGCCGCGGTTGGTTTGTGGATGGGTGACCATCTTTACATACCGTGACCCCTTCGTGCCTCGGAAAGCACGTTAAGCCGTTGGTCCCGGCTGTCATTCGTGAATCTTTGACAGTCGTTACGGGTAGTCAGAAGCCCGAAAGTCTGACAACCAGTCTTACCAAGGGGTATCGTACTACCCAGTACCTAACTGGGTTGTGGAGGTCAGATAGGTAGTCGCTCCATGAAAAATACTGGTATTCAGCTGCATCCGGTTAGACTGGAAGCCGACCCCAACATAGTTGGGAAAAGGCTAGGCAGATGATGATGATGATGATAACAGATACAAACAAATGCGGGTATTTGCATGCTTATAGGTAAGTGAAAACATCTGCCATATTATTTTTGTTATTTATTAACGATTTGATTTGCACCTCGTTTCAGACGACCACTTCAGCGTGGATTCGAACGGTATCATCACAAACAACAAGCAACTGGATGCTGACAATAACAACGCCTATTATGAGTTTGTAGTCACAGCCAAGGACAAGGGAGAACCAGCGAAAACTGGAACAGCTACCGTCAGAGTTTATACTAAGAACAAAAATGACGAGGAGCCTAAGTTTTCACAACAAGTGTATACTCCTAATGTTGATGAAAATGCTGGGCCTAACACTCTCGTTACGACGGTAGTAGCTTCTGACAAAGACGGCGACAACGTACGCTTCGGGTTCGTCGGCGGCGGCACGAGCTCCGGCCAATTCGTAATTGAAGAAATCACTGGTGTCATCCGACTACACAACAAGGCGATATCACTCGACAGAGACAAATACGAACTCAATGTCACGGCTATGGACGACGGCGCCTGCTGCGTCAACGGGGATGCAACAATCCATACGTCGACAGCCGTCGTCGTCGTGTTTATCACAGACGTAAACGACAATAAACCCATATTCAAAGACTGCCCTACTTACTTCCCAAAAGTTGAAGAAGGTGCTCCAAACGGTAGTCCTGTTATAAAAGTCCACGCTACAGACGAAGATAAAGGCGTCAATGGTCAAGTAAAATACTCAATAGTACAACAACCGAATCAAAAAGGCACTAAATTCACTGTCGACGAAGAAACTGGTGAGGTATCGACTAACAAAGTGTTCGACAGAGAAGGTGACGACGGAAAATTTGTATCAGTGACGGTAAAGGCAACAGATCAAGGAGAGCCTTCTCTTGAAGGTGTCTGCTCGTTCACTGTTGAGATCACCGATGTAAACGACAACCCCCCATTATTCGACAGACAAGTAAGCGCATAGTGTACATAACAGTAGAATTAAGCACAAAATTGCATGATATCACAACTAGATTTTTGTTTGCATGAATTTCAGCGATCCATCGCGATTGTTGACTGTCATTATAATGTGTCTTGCAGAAATATGTGGAGAACGTAAAACAAGACGCCAGTATAGGCACGAATATATTGAGAGTATCCGCATCCGACGAGGATGCCGATAATAACGGGGCCATTGTTTATACTTTGAGCGCACCCTATAATCCTGCTGATATTGAGTATTTCGAGATCCAGCCCGAATCGGGCTGGATCGTTCTAAAGAAGCCACTCGACGTAAGTATGCCTTTACATTTATAACTTCACACTGATCACGTGGTGAGAGCATTTGATAAGATTGATGAATGAAAGGGATCAACTTTACTACAAAGTTTGGTGGATGAGTGCTACCTACAGGCCTTAGGATTCAATTGGCACTTACTTTAAGTTCATTTAACTGTAAATAGTTCTAAATTATTAACCGCTGCTGTAAATTGCTGTGGAGAGGGGTTAATCCTGGCTGTGAGGAGTAGTTGTCCATTGAACGGCAGTGCGGGCGCCTGCGGGCCCCGTAGCCGTCGGGGGCTTGTTCTTCTTGCAGCACAATTAGTTTGAGTTGCCGCCAACGTCGGCTCCGCACTAAATCTTCGTTAAGATTTATTTCCGCAGCACCGTCTTGCATTAACTATCTTACAGATGAATACAACTTGTGTATAATAATTTCCTTGTACCAGAAATTATACTGCTGTAAATATTTCACCGTTGAACCTATGTTTAGTTCTAAAACATGTACAGTTTCTGTAACAGCACTTCTGTATATTTCGCACAAACTAGTTTCAAAGTTTTTTTTATTGTAATTAATCGATTAATTGATTTGAGAAGCTTACGCTTTTAACATACCTATCAGTATTTTATGTATTATGTACATGTTTTGTTACTAATCTGATTTTATTTTGCGGAGCGATAGTTCCCACCGCGGCCGGTTCGACCCCAGCCGTGTTCATCGCTGTGCTGTAGACGACTACTCATGCAATATAACATCATATGCAATAGTGATATCATGATAATTGTGATTTTTTCCAGGGCAGCAGTGCTATTAATATAATTTGTATAATATTACCTAGTTTAATACTTGAGATGGTCAGATTGCCCACAAGGCAGTTTGGCCATCGGGCCAGTTGTGACATATTCCTTCTGTGAAAGGGGCAACGTTCGCGATTCCAAATTGTACAGTTTAACGTAACGTCCATCGTTTGTAATATATTCATTTCAATGAGTGTCGTTTCGTTGTAGAACTAAGAGGTCACCAAACCATTCATATGACAACCTGACCTTTCCGCCATGTCTTGTATGCAGAGCTGCATGCATTTGCCTGCTTTTCGTTACGTTTTTTTTAATTTTTAAGATTAGTTTAGTTTGATTACTGTAAAAAGTACCTAATACCTATAATGTACAGTTTGTCTTTCTCCTTATTGTACAGACGAAACTTGTAAAATATGAAACATTTTTATTTCCGATTTATTTCTTGCACCATCTAATATTGGCTACAACAGTAAGGAATGTTCTCTACTGTAAGTACGACAGTGCCTGTGCTGTGAGTGGGTGCAGACGACGTGAGCGAACGTAATGTTACAAGTTTATTCTCTATAGAACCTAATTATTCCTCTGTTTTATTTTGGCTTACTGAATGTGAGAAGATGAGTGTAAGCTTTTACTTTTTAGCACATTATACTGTGAAATAAAACATTTGCAAACAGCCAATAATGTGGAAGTGAACCGTACTTCAGTTTATTTTTTAATTATTTTAATTGTTTATTAGAGATGAGTACTTATGTGTTTATATTTTAGTTGTGTTATGTTTTGTTTCTCCCCGCTGACCTCTGACCCGTGTATCTGTAGCGGGACAGGTACCGACTGCGCGTGCGCGCCTCCGACAGAGGCGACCCGCCCTCCTCCGCAGACGTGGACGTTGAATTAGACGTGGTAGACAGGAACAATAAGCCCCCCATCTGGGACATGACCACGTATGGCCCCGTTCACATCAAAGAGAATGTCACAGTGGGTACCGTAGTGACCAGTGTGAAAGCCAGGTTGGTATAAGGCGCAGCGGGCCCACGGGCCCGCCGCTCCTCCACTACTTAACACTACTAACGACGTGGTTTTGTCTGTTTCCATCGACTCTTTCCCCGATAGCGAGAAACGTACAAGTTGGAGGCTATGGCTCAAGACAAGGGTTTCCCGCCCTTGTCCAGAACCGTGGAGGTCCAGATAGACGTAGTGGATCGCGCGAACAATCCCCCCGTGTGGGACCACACGGTGTACGGCCCGATCTACATTCGAGAGAATTTGCCCGTGGGTGCCAAAGTGGTGTCCGTGAAAGCAAGGTGCGTGGGTAACTGTTCGGCACGGGCACCGCACGCAGCCCCGTCACCTGCACGCAGTGTGCGACGCCGCGTGCACACCCGCGCACGACTGCACTGTCGTGCCCTCTGCTTGCTACGCTATGCTTTCTAATGCTGATACTAAAGCCCGAGAAAATATTCGAGCTCCTGTATCGGTAGTGACAAGCTAAGTCGTCGGGTGATCTGTAGGGTGCGACACTGTTTTATCGTAGAAGGTGATGTCCGCTGGCGCCGACGCTTTTGATTTCAAACATCGAACTGACTGAGCTTTTATGTTTGAAACAGAAGGGAACGCGTTGATGAACGTTACTTTCTTACGGTGAACTTTCTGAATTGCCTAATGAGTTTAAACCTTGTTTACTGTTGTTCGTTGTGGTGGTTTGTGCGGACAAGGAGGTTTATTCTGATACTGCAAGGTTAGAGGGTTCTCTTCGTGCAGTAAGCAGGTGCGCCGCGCGCGTCTCAGTATCGTTTGCCTCTCACTTGGTGATCTGACTACGATGTTACTGACATTGTCCGTGAACATCAAATGCATCGTTATGGCACACGCGGACTGTCGTGATTCACCAGCGTGCATTTAGAAGGGCTCACTGCTTAAGTGGAACGGGGAACACTGTGTTGTATTGTTCAAGAACATCTATTAGCATATTTTGTTCAGCGCATCGAATGAAGAACGCTTTATTTTTTTCTTAAAACGAAATCTTCTTTTTGGGCTTCGCCGCACTCCGGTAAAAAAACGTTACTTATGGTGTCTTTTCTGCCCATGAGTTTTGACTTAAGACGCGCTATTTAAGACTGTTTATTTTATATTAATTGTATGTCATTTAAATAGATGTTTTTGGACAATATTGTGCGAGGTATCGAATGGGTACTTATCTAATTATTAAAGTCTGTGTATCGTATTGCATGTAGGCTGAGGCATCAGTGCATTATCTATGAGTTATATCAAAATTTTACTAAAAATACGAAATTAATGTACGGGTCGAAGTAGCATGTTCAAAAATACTTTAAAATGTTTTTGTTCGTAGATTGACTGTAGGCAGTTGTTCATTCATTTAAGTACTTACTTTTAATTTTTCTAAAAGTTAATTTCAATGGATTGAAATAGTGCTTGAAGATTTTAATTTTTTGGTGTTGTTGACCTAGGGTTTTACTTTACTAGTTACCAGTTTATTTAAATATTTAAACCTCATTTTCAACTGTTAGCAATGATACATGTCAAAGGAATATAATCTTTTTCTAAAAAATAATATTTTCAAAAAACCATAATGAACATAAGTTCAGAGAGAAGGTCAATGGTTCAATTGATAAAATGAGTTATACAAAAATCTTTTGAATGGTAAATTATAAATTAGAAATGTTTTGTGCGATTAAAACTTAATACCTACTGATTGGCATAAGAAATCAACCGACTGTAATGATTATTTTTCTATTTCTGAAATTCGTTGCAATCATCAAAAACTCATAATTATTGTTTCCATTATACCTAGTAGTTCTACAAAATAATAATCGTGTTAGGTAACACTACTTAATAGAAGTATGTAATATTGAAACCTAATTGCGTTTCAAGTAAGTATTTCAGGTAGAAAACTTTTTTATTTCAAATAATTAAATGTGTATGTGCATCACTTATGTGCCACGGGCTATTAATTATATAATATAACTGTTATGCAATCTTAGTTCAATTTCATAGTGCATCAATCACTGAGTGCTGGTCGATGGCGAGTTTGGTTCACATCTCTATGGTCTATCTGTTCGTCCTAAACAACACACATTTCAAACTCACAATATTATAATACACAAAGACGAAACCATTACTAACTCACCTTACTAATTTTAAAAGTCGCCTCAAGTTGAGGCTGCCTCGACCGGGCCGCCTTGAATTGAGTGCGCGAAACTTCAAATTGCACCTCGTATTGAGGCATGAATGGGAGCCATTCTAAATTTTATATTTTTTTGCCTTTGGGATTGTCACTTTACCTGTGACAGTCTCAAACAGTGCAGAAGCTTAAAGGTAATTCATTTACAGTTTGGTAATGTTGACTAATCAAATAGTTGATAAAGTTAAATATCAATTTCATTCGATAGTGAATTCAACAGAGCTGAATTGTGCCTCGATTTAATAAACTAGATACGAAATCCAGTTTAGCTCGCTTCGTTAAAATAGGTTTCAATTTTGTTGGAAATAATATGTGTGGTTGCTCTTTTATGAACAGTTTAGTTGGAATATTGTACAGGTTTCATCACGCTTTTGATCAATTAGTGTCTCAATTGACACCTGACGGGAACTGAATTAAATTACACTACCTATGTGGTGAAAGTGTACCTACCTACTTTTAGTAGCTGGGTGGCAGGGACATCAACGCGCAAATTTTATCCATGAATTTAGCGCAAATTGTATAAATGACCTTCTAGTGTAGAAATTTCGTCGGTTATTAAAAAAAAATGCTGTTGCATACGTTTTTACCGTGTAGATATTGACATTTTCTATGAAACAGCAGATTTTTTTAGCGATAGATGAGTTTATACCTGTAAATGGGTTTGTACAAACACTTTTACAGGTCAATCATATTTTAAAAACTAGATGAGGTCGGCGCACGGAGTATAGTGGGTCGGCGCTTCCTATCTGACCTATGAGAAGAAAGGCCGACATAAACTCGGAGACTCTCTTTTGTTAGCTCGAACAGAAAAAAAATAACATAGGAGTTCAGAATCATGTACCCACTGAATCCATGGTAACACCAGGTCCATGCCACCATTTATATGCACATCGTCTGTATTCTCCGTAGCACCCCAAAAGGTAAATCAGGCTATTTTTGTAGGCAAGTGAGCAATTACAATGTAGGCAAAAAAAAAATATCCTCGCAAATATTGCACCGAAATATTTCAGCAAACTTTTATGGTATCCAAACAATATGGTAGCAAGACGGGCTTTTCAACTATTTACCAATTCATCGAATGAAAGTTCGCGAAGTTTATATATATTCTACCGTTATTTGAGTATTCCTCTGAGATTTACTCACGAAAATTCTGATTTACCAAACTGTAAAGGAGTTGCCAGACATTATCAGCTGTTTGTTTTATTTGTGTTCTCTAGTTCAGTAAAAGCGATAGTCTTTAATTGTTTGTCCCTTTAAAGCATTCATTGTTTAGTTTTTATTTCGAATCAATAATTTTATTTAATAACATTTGCAATATTTGTTTTCGTCATGTGCATAAAGTAGTTGTTTTGTTCCGTGATTATTGAAAGTTGTTAGATATAGGAAACGGTTATTATAACGTGTTGTGTATTTTCAGTTCGGGTATTGAGAACAACCCGACCGTGTTTTACCGGCTGATGCCCGGCTCCACGGCCCAGACTAACAAATTCCACACATTCTATTTACAACAAAGGGCCGACAACGGATTTACTTGGGCCGATATTAAAGTTAATCATCCACTCGACTATGAGAGTATTAAGGAGTATAATCTTACGATCCGCGTTGAGGTGAGCTTTTAACGTTTATATTTACGTTATTATGGTATTTAAAACCCATGTACCTTTGTGTGAATAATGAAACGGTTACCTAAATCATAACGGCGTCCTGAAATTAGGTCATGGTATTTTGTCGGACTTAATTTAATTTTCCATTTCGAAGAATTTCAGAACAATGTACCTATCTGTAAACTAATATTCCGAATTATTAGTTAAATATTTGTACTGTTTAACTACGTATTGTTCGGAAGTAGTACCTATTTAATTTCATTAATATTAAACAGAATTAATTTTGCTAACGCACATAATTGGGAACGATTCTGTGAAATTCGAACTCAATTATGAAAGTTTTTCAATTTCATTGCTTCATTTATGAAAAACTCGCCAGTCTGCCGACCGAAAGGTTCTAAAGTTCGTTTTAAGATCGAGTAGGTAAATTGTTATTTAACTTTCTGAAATAATGTTTAGCAAGCATTTCGATTAACGTTTTTTTTTTTCCAAAACCTATTCCTACCATCCTTTACATATTTACATTTTGGGGCTCATAAGCATTGTCATACCATCTGCAATCAGCGTACGATCTGCAAAAAACCTTTTTCGGAAAACACTATTTTACATCTTTTAATTCTATGTCCAGAACAACGGCGCCCAGCAACTGGCTTCAGAAGCGACGGTGTACATCATGCTTGAAGACGTGAACGATGAGATCCCTCTCTTCACGGAGAGGGAACAAGAAACGGTGCTGGAGGGAGAACCCATCGGGACCAAGGTGACGCAGGTCAACGCTATCGATAAGGATGGAACCTTCCCGAATAATCAAGTAAGATATAATTTGGTTTAAGTTAACAATAACAACTGGAAACTGTCCCACTGTAAAGGCACCTTCGAATACAAACAGAACGAGCACCGGGCTTGCCCAATTCGTGTTCACATTTAGCACCGGACTTGCCCAATTCGTGTTCACATTTAGCACCGGGCTTTCCCAATTCGTGTTCACATTTAGCACCGGGCTTGCCCAATTCGTGTTCACATTTAGCACCGGGCTTGCCCAATTCGTGTTCACAGTTAGCAGCGGGCTTGCCCACTTCGTGTTCACAATTATGGACTGTCTAACGTCTAAACGAGCAGTGGTGACCCAGTGGTAATGGCCGCGACCTGCGAGTTGTAGGTCTTAAGTTCGAACCCCGATAAGGTAAATGTACCAATACTCGTCGGGTTATGAAATTCACTGACTTTGAAGAACTGCTGCGTGAAAAGTATTGAATTTAGAACGAAACTTTTTACATGACGAAATAGAAAAATTATCCGTTATTCTAAATAAGTTTTAATGTTTATAATTTTTTGTGATAATAAATACTTATTGAAGCAAAAGTGAAAAAAGGGCGATTTGTACCAGTACTCGCCAGATTTGTACTATTAATCATCAAAAGGACCCAGTAGTCGTCAATTTTTGATGCTAATATGAACTCTCTGTCCTTTAACATAGAGTTCAATATGATTACACATTAAAACAAATTGTGTTTGTCTTTCATAATTATGAGTGGCAAGTCTGAGAAAAAAAAGGTAGGTAGAAGACTAAATCGCAAGAAATTACTAAAGGATGTGAGGTGTTAGCAGAGTAGGTAGGTAAATTGTAATATATTTTTGCTTAAAAAATTAAGATATCAGAATCGGTTTTTATCAGTATGAATTTTGGCGTGAAAACGTCGTTTCAGTCTCTGTAAAATTCAAAATTTTTGTCCGACAAATACATGTAACATTTCAACCGTTAATAACTAAGAGAATGTGAATGCTAGCGTAATGATTGAGCATTCAAAAGATTGGTCTTAATTGTACTAATTTTGAAGCAAAATATAATTTGCCTTTGACGTGACATCGCAAGTGCAGGCGCATACGCCCGACCCTCCTTTTTGACTATGCGTCGAAATTTTAATTAGGTTATAGTATACTTTTGAAATAATCGGGTTTGTTTGTAGTGTACTTCGACGACGCTTCAACTTTGCTACACATCTTTTAATAATTACTATTAAGTATTTGATATTTACAATTTCTGAATACCCAAAAATCTTCACAAAAGGGTCAGCTTCAAATATAAATAGCAATGAAATCTACTCGGTTCGTTAATTTAAAAATAAATGCAAAATGACTACCACTTTTGGGTGCTTTTGTGAATCAATGATCAATCAACTCAGCCTATCGCAGTCCGCTGGACATAGGACTCTCCCAGACTGCGCCACAATACCTTGTCTTCCGCCTTGCGCATCAAGTATACCCCAGACACCTTCTTTAGGTCGTCTGTCCATCTAGCTTGGGGGCGCTACGCTTGCCGATACGCGGTCTCCACTCTAGGATTCGTCTGCTCCACCAGCCATTGGTCCTTCGATAGACATAGCCAGCCCACTGCCACTTCAATTTGCTTACTCTGCAAGCTATGTCGGTAACTCCGGTTCTTTTCCGGATAATTTCGTTTCTGATTTTATCCTTCAAAGAGACTCCGCGCATAGCTCGCTCCATAGCGCGCTGAGCTACCTTGAATTTGTAGAGCAGCCAGACCGTCAGTGTCCACGTTTCAGGACCGTAGGTCATGATGGGTAGGGCGCACTAGTTAATAATCAATGAAATTTCGTCATATTTGCCTAAAGGCTCCATCAATCCGTCAGATATTTATATATTCACTACCAGGACATAATAATAATAATAATAATAATATTCCACAACTATCACACAACGCCGTCTAGTCTCAAGCTAAGCAGAGCTTGTGTTATGAGTACTAGACAACTGATAAACATACTTATATATTTCTAAATACATACATATATAGATAAATTACACCCAGACACAGAACAAATGATCATGCTCATCACACAAACATTTGTCCTGGGTGGGAATCGAACCCACGACCTCCGGCATAGCAGTCATAGTCACTGACCACTAGACCAACAGGCCAGTCAAACAAACCAAACAAGTCAAACAAACATGTAACACTATTGCACAGAATTTTTTCGCCCTGAATATCCTTTAAAAAATTGTCCTAATCTGACTTTTCAAAGTGAGATTTAGGGAAAGCCCACAATTTATTCATCAGATTTGCTTATTTAAGTCGTTATGGGTTAGGCCGCACATGATCATACGAAAATAAACGGCTCTGAAGATCACCCTAATTTGGCCCTTTTTTTATCTGAAAGTGAACTCCTGACCACGGGGCTCCCATCAGAAACTTTGCCAAAAACATTTTCGGTGTTCTCTCGTCCTGCCGCACCTACTCAGCTATCAAACTTTCGCCCTGCTTATGCTTGCTCAAAAACCGTCTGGGCTACATAGCAAAATAATTTCAAATGTCGTCTCACGCCGGCCGTAATCTGGCCAGAAATGAAAAAATCTCAATCAAAGTAAGCATCATAAAGAATGCAAAGAATCTCAAAAGTCTAGTGCCGAGCAAATACAAAAACGAAAGAAAATCTGCAGCAAGTAGCAAAAAAGATAAAGATATCGTCTCATATAGACCGTAAATCTGCTAAGAACTGAAAAATATCACATACGGTGAAAGGTTTCTTTTTAAGGAGTGCAATGCAACTAAGTCCAGTCTCGGGCAAATACAAGGTTAAGGCAGTATCGGAAAAAGTATGATTTATTTTTTACAAAAACCTTTTAGTAAAAATAATTCGCCTTATAACGACTGTAAATCTGCTCGAAATTACAAAAAAGCCAACCAGAGAAACTTTTAAATCTATAAGCCTAAAAATCTAATTATAAGCTAATTCAAAAGCTAGGCTAGCTAGGCGGCTGATTTTTTTTAAATATTCAGGTATTAACCTGAAAACTTAAAAAAAATTATCGACAATCGTCAAGTTATTAATGCACCGTGTCATAGTGCAAGTGCGTACATGTGTCAAGATTACGAGAGCATTAGGAAGTTTCAACGGCAGAAGACATATTAAGAAGACACCTCTATATAGGTGAGGATTTGATTGTAACTGTACCAACCGCGCTCAATCTGAGTGAGTTACTGTTGGAAAACTAGCATCAAATAGCCAGAGCTTAATTACAACTTGTTACTAAACCTTTCTCAGTAAGGCAGTTTAGGTTAGAACTGAGAATACTTTTTACGGGCCGAGTGAGTGGAGCGTGCTTACGATAGGTACAGCGAGCAAAGCGAGCCCTTTCTATACACGAATAAGCAGAGTGCGCTTGCTCAAGCAATGAGTGAGCGAAGCGAAAACAGCTTAAGAGAAACCCAGTTTTATTGCCAAATGTAGCCCAAACCTTATAATGTTTGTACAGGCGCCAAGCACATCAAGCTATTACAATCTGTCAAATTAATTTAATATATTTTAAACTTTATCGCTAAAGCATAAGGTTCAAGTGACGAGTTTAAAGACAACTATTGAGCGGGTCCCAGTAATCGTCAAAATAGCACTTAATATGACGAGTTTTGGGTCAAGTAGGACTTTTTAGGTACCAATAGATGTCACGTTCGAAAAATAATACTTTTATGATAAAACTGTTCCAAACTTTAAGTTATATCATTAGAAAATTAACTTAACTCATTCATCAAACGATCAGACTTACCATAGACCCCACTGAAGGTTCGTAAATCAAAAAACAAAACTGCGCGCCGAGTTTGACATTTTAGCAGTTAAACTTGCAAAAAAATGAAAAAATTGTGGGACACACTTTTCAAGTAAGATATCTCAGCCACCATTACAGTTAAAACTCAGTGTTGTTATTTTAATTGTGCAATATATTACCAAAAATATGTTCCCAAAAATTTGGCCAATTAAATATTTATTAGACAGAGATATTGAAGTTTTTAGACAATTTGACGACTTCTGGGTCCCTGTCGACTTCACCCGCGTTTACCTTAGGTGCTTTTTTGTGTAAATTATTTCATCATCACTGCTCTCAAAATGATCGTGAAGGAACCGGCTTGTCTTAGAATCAAAAATTCGAAGACTTGTGACATCTACCAACCCGCACTTGGGCCTGCGTGGTGGATTACGGCCCGCTCCCTCTCACCAAGAGGCCTATGTCCCAGGAGCGGGACCAGGAGCACAAATGGGCTCTCCTAATTTATACAATGCAACATGTAACACAACAATGAAAAACAGAAAAACTCACATTGATACCTACTTGCCAGGGGTCGAACCTGCAACATAGTTTTTGAGGCAAACATGGGCCAACACGGCACAAAAAAAATAGTAACTACTTATTTCGTTTTTAGCATAGATGTTTGTAGTATCTGTCCACTAGCTTTTGTTTTCACTTCTGGTTACACTCGGATATGTATGGGTTACACCATGACTTCGAATTTCTACCAATTAAATATGAAACGCAGAAAAACAAAAGCACATCACATCAAATATGCTACGCCGCTGACGTCATGCACCAAGCCACCAAGTGTGGCTGAACCTATATAAAAAAGAAAAACATTTTAAATTGAACTTTAAATATTAAACAACCCTATGGATAGCCCGACCGTGGCCGATAAAAGGTGAATAAAGGTCATGTCCAATTATCTTAAAAACATGGGTCAACGTATCATTGTCATTTTCCTATTTGCGACATGCGTGTAGCGTGTAACACATTCTGTTCAAGGTTATTTGAAGCAGCCCCCCCCCCCCCCCGTGGGTTCCTGCATTGTCGAGGCGGGGGGGCGGGCTCAGTAACCGTGGCTTGGTCACCCACGGTGAAGCGAAGAGGCACCCGAGGAGGGGCCGCTCGTAGGGCTTTTGCCGGTAAGCCGACAGGCGGGCCGCGATGTCGTATGGGAGGCATCGCGGCTGAAGGTTGAAGGCCACGGCGGGAGAGGAATGCCGATATTGCGGTCCGTCGCTCTCCCTACCTTTCGCGGCCTTGACGGGGTCGCCACCGTCTGATGGCAGATGCGGTGGGGCTGAAGGGGAGGAGGAGTGTTGGTATGACGTTGGCCGCTCTCCCTATCCTCTGCGGCCGAAAATTGGCAGGCGGCGGGGCCAATGACGTGACCCGTCGCAGCCATCGCCGTCGGCGCCCATGTGCTGGTTTGGTCCCTGGGGTGGTCACGGCGTGCTATGTATTCTGGTGCGCCGCTGATGGGGAGTACTTCCCAGAGGAGGGTCCGGTGACGGACAGCCGCGGCGGGTTCAAGGATGAGTGCTAACGCGTGCCCGTGTTCCCGCCGTAAGCGGCAGAGGAGGAGGACACCTTGGAGTTTTAGTGGGTTAGAGTCCCACATAACTGCACTATATCCCCGTGATAGTCCAGAATTCATGAGCATTTCTCCACGTTAAAAAAAAAAGGTTAGGCAGTTACGCACGCAAATTCTGTGACTTTGTCACCACTGCACTGTTATCAAACAGATTTTATTGTATTGCCATTTGCCGTAGTCGTTCTGCAAGCCGACCTCAAAATAGTTGAAATGGCTAGGCAGATTAATTGATTTGCCAGTTTTAAGCTATTGATGCATTTCTTAACACCTGCAGTAGTTACAGGTGTTAAGAAAGTCTCTTCAAAATGAGAAAAGCCACGTATGTACGAAAAAAGAGTGCTAATCGCCTTCCTTTCTTACTGTTGTCTATGGTGCATGTTTTTGTACTTGAAACTCAGCTGGCCATTTTATGTACTCAATTACTACGAGTATGTAGCTATAATGTTCTCGAATATCTACTATATGCGAGTGCTTCAAAAAAGGGTGGAAAGAGGAATAACGAGGTTATTTTCCCAAGGTTAAAATTAACTAAAACCATTTGGCTGTTTGTTTATTATTCATTAAACTCCTTTTTATTACCCTAATAACCCAACATCTTGTACACCAAGGTACGCTTTGGTTCTTTTTAAATTGGGAGCTTAAAAAATAATTTGCCGATAAACATTTTTTTCGTGTTAAGTGCTTAACCTTAGAAAGATTAAAGAGTTGTTTTATTTGCATTAGAATTCGCAAACACTCACTAAGCATTTGAGTAAGCTTAGTGATGGATGTTCGATCCTCCTGTTTTTAAGAAGACATCTTCCTGCAGTGGGACGGTTGCAGCTCGATACCTATAGTAGCATAACCGTGGTTTAGGCATACATATGAAACTACTAGCTTCCGCCCGCGGCTTCGCCCGCGATGTACAGTTAACAAAGGAGTTAAGTATACATGAGCGTCGGATATTGTTGAAGTTTACTAAGAAACCGATGGATATTCTCGAATAAAATTTTAGTTTATTAATAGAAAACAAACAGCTCATTTATTAAATTAAATTTCAGCCCAGAACATCCATCGGTTTCTTAGTAAACTTCAACTATATCCGACGCTCCTGTATACTTAACTCCTTTGTTGACTGTACATATGTCGATAAAAACTATCCATCCTATGTCCTTCCCCGGGATGCAATCTATCTCTCTGCCAAATTTTATCGAAATCCGTTCAGTGGTAACATATAGACAGACAGAGTTACTTTCGAATTTATAATATTAATATGGATATGTAGATTATACTCCGTGTAGCGATAGATTTTCCTTACCCTGCCTGTGAGGGTCGTAAAGGGCATCGTCTGAGGGATTACGTTGAGGGCACTGGCAGCAGTGTGTCCTATCTGCTAACAACAATATTGACTGTTCACTAATCCGTCTATGTACCTTAATTCCTTATCAAAATTCTCTGTTGTTTATGGGTTAGGATAGAACAGAACTGACCATGTTGTATGATATTGATAACTAAACAATGTATGGTTACTACTCCCCCACCTCTAAAACTACATCCCTGCCCCGCCTCCACAAGTCTTGAACTTTGAAATATTATTATATGTCTTCTAAAAACTAATCTAGGTGTAGGATACCCTAAGATACATCTGAATAATTAAGCATCTCTCACGTTTAAAATAATTAATGAGAGATGAGATTACATGATGTCTTGTATGATATTGATAACTAAACAATGTATGGTTACTACTCCCCCACCTCTAAAACTACATCCCTGCCCCGCCTCCACAAGTCTTGAACTTTGAAATATTATTATATGTCTTCTAAAAACTAATCTAGGTGTAGGATACCCTAAGATACATCTGAATAATTAAGCATCTCTCACGTTTAAAATAATTAATGAGAGATGAGATTACATGATGTCTAATTTACTCTTGTGCGGTTTATTTTAGCCTTTTAGCTCACTGTAAATGAAAGCAAAAAGGTTAAGCTAAGCTCTCAACTCTACTCAGCATTGCATTGACGCTATACCTACTATGTATTAGCATGACTAGAGTATAATCAATGTGCTTGTTAATCGGTTTAGGAAGAGCTTCTCCTTTAGCGTAGCAGTAACCAGAAGCATCTAATATATTATTTATAGGGTAGTTTAGCTTTCAAAGACGCTACCCGGGATTAATCCTGAACGAAAATCACTTTTATATAGTTCGAGTGTTGGCGTTGTTTACACCTACAAGCTTCCAACTTCCCACAAGTAATTTTGTTGTCTTTGCACAAAGTTTTGATTGTGATGTTGATATAATATTAGAGCGAAAAAGTTATCTTCATAAAAATAATGTACTCTCAAAGAAACTTACTTAGTTTAGCTATTAGTTGGCCTACCTTAGGTGTAAAACCGAGAGCAAAAGAATATACATATTAAAAGTCACAGAAGTTTTCAATATTCAACGCGTTGCTAAAACGAACACGAAAGGCAAATTTTCGACACGTGTAATGGAAGCGACTCGCTACAGAATACACGAAAGGGCTATTTATGTGCTTATTATACATACGTACTGATGCGTCACTTGTTGTTATGTATCATAAAATCCGTGTTGACCTTTCGTCCTCACAGCGCCGATAACGCCGGGTCGGTACTTGTAACTTTAATGTCAAATGTACTATGTTAACTAAAGCGGGTTTGATATCAGCATTCAAGCTCCATGATATTTACTTTCATACGTTTTATATTTTATAGCCTTTTGTGTTTCGTCTCCTACATAAATCCTTTAAATCCCTTCACGTTATACAATTATGCGATAATAAAACGTCTTATTGTTGGCTGCCGCCCTCTGCTATAAACAGTCCAGTCCCTCACGATGGTTACGATCGATGCTCACTTATAATAACATTGGTTGTTGTTTATTCATCGTTATACGTGCTCTACAGGCGTACATTCGTTGCGTATTTCTGTATAGTTAAACCTACAATTTTAATTAATCCACTATAACATGCAGAGACACGGCGAGCCGCTCAGCGCGTTATATATTTTTGTACAAATATGCAACTGCTACAATTTACTGTGCCTATAATTTTCGGGAACGCCAGGGAATAAAAATGCAATTTTCACCCGTTGTGATTGCGCTTTGGATTGGTGCGCAATCGTGAATAATTAAATACATTGCCTTCGTTTAGTATATGTGTGTACTTTGTAACTCGCCGCTGCACTGCGCTGTCATATGAAAATATGTGAATTGCGTTTCATAGTCGTTGAGTTGCGAAACTAGGCACAAAGACAAAATGAAATTGGATAGTCTTTGCATTATTTTATGTTTTCATATGAAAACTCCATCTGTAAAGTCACGCCAAAAGTCATTGTATGATATTTCTCCGATTGTAAAGTTCAAGGCACTTAGTAGGTACCTACCGCTATAATTATTTTCTACGACTATCTGGCCTAGAATTCCTTTGCTCCTTATTAAATGCCATTTAAAATACCTCCGCAAAGATTCACCAATTTCGTGAATCTTCAATTAATTTCAGCGGAAGTGGTGGTAATAACAGGAAAATGAAAATTGCTTGTTATTGTCATAATATTCGCTCAGTTGTAAATAGTAATTACTTTCTTAATGGGTGTTAACGGTTAACCTGTTTGTTCTTCCATAAATCAGGATGTTTTTACGAGCCCTCCTAGTCCTAAATACTTTAATTACTTACAAAATAATTATTGTTTGTTTTGCTGTAGGTACCTAGACCTTAAAGTTTTGCTGAAGACCTTAATGTTATCGTCAGTAAGAAGTCTGGGTTGTCTGTGAGCGGTAGGTAATATACTTGAGGCGATTTATTTTCTTCGTTTTCCGTGCGTCCAGTTTCATTAAAAGTCGAACGTTATTAGAAGTACCAACACTGGCCTGCCCAGTGCTCAGGCCCGTCACTGTTGTCAGAACTGCTTTCAATATTGATATCTGCTTTTGTCTTAGACATTGATCGTCAATACTTTCATGGACATTATTGTTAGTGTACCGTACCCAAAGGGTGCCAACGGGACACTATTACCTGTGCTAAGCCTCCGCTGTCCGTTCGTCCGTCCGTCCGTCCGTCCATCCGTCCGTCCGTCTGTCTGTCAGCGGGCTGTGTCTCATGAACCCTAATATGTGGACAGTTGAAATGTTCCCAGAGTGTGTATTTCTATTGTCGCTACAACAACGAATAATAAAAATAAAATAAAAAAATTAAAGGGAGACCCCATCTGTGCTGCGAGCAATGTGGCCCTGCTCTGCTCACTGCCACTTAAGTTTGGCAATTCTTCGGGCTATGTCGGTTACCTTGGTTCTCCCTACTATGTTTCTGCATTGAAAAAAAAAACCTAATTTTAAGAGAATAACGCTCGCCCTTGGTAAGATATTTTTAACCCACAATGAAGGTACGTTTGAAACTTGCCAAGTATTCTGTTATTTGATTCACTAATTGGGTCGGAGTTGTTATTCCCAAGTTTGAGGTACAGTTCGTAGACATCTTTCAGTCGTAGAACACCTGTCTGGGTTCGGAGGGTTAGCAAGATTTACTTAACCTACAACTTTATCATGTTAGGTGCAGATGCTAAAATGCCTTATTCAGTACTGTAAAGTTCTATAGGAACCTCTTAGGGAAAAGAGCCAGGGAAGCCTTCAAAATTCAAATTTTCTTACGTTTTTTGCAATTTGCAGGTCAGTGTCAGGTTGTATGTTGAACAAAATATCATTCGCGACCGTAACAAGTATGTCTTTACAGAATTATTGTAATTAAAATCACCAATACAACACTAAGTTAAGATAACCTTACTGATTGATATTTCATGAAATAGTCATTTAATATTTTAAAAGTTTGTACGGTCTTTAATGTGCCAGAATTATCTTTGTGAGATGCTCAAATGGGAATTTGGATTATAGATGCACCAAACGCTCTAGTACGATTAGTAGAATAGGACTGAACTGGAATTCTAAGACGTTCTGAACTCAAAAGCGGTGTTCATCTGTCTTTTACATTACCATTACATTTCACTTATTAGGAACCGTGTTAGGAACACACATTTAGCTCGAAATACGGCATTCAAAGTCTATTATCCTGTTTCGTTATAGTTCCGAACTGCATGCATTGCATGTATTACAGCCGTCATTAGGGTGGTAGGTACCTAAAGTCTGCGTTTAACATCTACTCCAGTGCACAATGTAGCGGGGTGGTATGTAAGTATACATAACGGCTTGTTCGGCAGTTAGTTCTCTTGCACCAAGCTGAACTGAAACCTATCTATTATTTAAACTGATGCGTTTAGTATACTTAGTGAAGCGCAGCTCGGTTAGTAAGACATCTTTATTGATACATTCAGTTTGTTATAGTCGGTTTTGAACACAGTGAAGCACAACCTATTAACTAATTAAACAAATACGCGACACAAATTAAAATGATCAAAACATTTTCATTTTATTTTCCTAATGAACAAAAATTTCACCTGTTAAGAGTTGTTGAAACAATGTTTTTTAAACGCGTTTCCGCGTTTTTTTTTTCGTTTGACATAATTTTCACCTGTATTTTCCGTGAATAAAAAGTTAGAGAATCTAATTGGACACGTGTCAAACATAACGGTGGCAGACTTCGCTACCAGCGAAATCTATAGATGAGTGGTACTTTGTATATCGAGGTATTCGGAGAATTCGGAAATATGACTCACAGATTATTTTTACAATAATTTTTGCCTGACTAGGTGTACGAGTACATGACTGCGAGTTCTGTAAAATCGCTTGAGCGATTACATTCGTGAATGGGTTTCGTCATAACCCCGTGTGTGTAATACCTATTACTACTTCTATTATGAGTTTATGACATGCCAGCGGTACGTTTTATTACGGACGCATGTATGCAGAAAGGATTTTCGAATTTGCCTGTCCGTACGTGTTTTTATGAAGGGTTCGCTACTTCTGTTTGTGGAAGTAAACAAAGGACCGAGTCTTAAGATATGCGGAACGTGTATCGGCCTTTATGAATAAATCACTTTTTCTTTTTAGGTGTACTACTACATAGTGGACTCGCCGCGAAACGAGGGGAAGGACTTCTTCGAGATCAGCATGCAGACGGGCGAGATCTTTACGAAGGTGGTGTTCGACAGAGAAAAGCAGGGGGCGTACGCCCTGGAGGTGGAGGCCCGCGACGGAGCACCCTCGGCGCGGCCCAACTCTGACAACCAACCCAACTCAGGTATGTTTTGTCATTATTAAATAACGACTCATTACTTCGAGCGTACGTAATATCGTAGCCTATATATTAAATTGAAGTTAATTAGAGCGTAATTGGGTAGAATTAGGGAACTTACGACAAGAACCCCAAATGTGGTTTATGAAATTATAGAGAAGAGTGATATCAGAACATTTACCGATGTAAGTAGATAATACTGAGACTTGAGTTACGTTAGGATAAATTATTAGGTATAGGTACATCTCTAGCAGACAAAGATTACTTAAAACAATTTTTTCGAAATATCCGGAAATAAAATTGCAACCACTAATATAATACTTAATAAATATAATAATATTACTTAATTATGCTGATTTAATACTAGCCAAGTCTAAATAAAGCTTCTTCCATTTTAATAAATGAAATGGGCCCATTTATGTCAAAAGATCCCTGTTAAAACCATGATTTACAAGTGGCACGATGTTTTCAATCGTAGCCGGGGGTTGAGAGATGATCACTCGGGGGACTGCGACGATAGATATACTGGAAATGTTGCATTTAAATGAATTCGGAAATGGACGTCCGAAAAACGAACGGCTATTGGCTGCAGTGAATCGACATGTCGGCTTACATACACTTTGTTTTGCAGCGGTTTTGTCTGTTAAGTATGTGTCACATTGGGACCAATTACTATTCTCAAAAACCCGTCGTAGTATTTAACAGCGTAGCTCCTAGCACATACATTTTCTAAACTCTGCTAGACATAAGAAAAATATCCAGACGAAACTTAAAGGACTCTCAAAACACGCACAAATAAGGCCTCTGGTTTTTCTCCAGATTTACCTTAACGATTTTTATTTATTCTGACAAACCGAGAGGGGAAAATGTTTAAGAATTATAATGAGACGGAGGAAGCTATCTCGATTTATTTTAAGCGCAAAGAGAAAGAATAGGTATATTTTTATGGTTTCGAAAAAGGAAAATAATTTGTTGATCTGAAGCAGCGGTCAACGATCTTATGGCTATTTATTTACCGAAGGAAAACAGTTTATAAATTACAATACTATGTATGTTTATAACTATTGAGTACTTTTCCGAATAAGGAAGTACCGCTTGATAAATTAAACGCTATGATTTCAATTCTCATCTTTAACTACCTTTGTACGTTACTCGAGTGTAAATGTTTGATATGTCTGTAATTAACCACAGTCTCAAAGTTAGTGTGGTTGATACTGTCCTTAAACTACGTTGTATGTGGAGATTGTCTCTTTGTTCCGTAACCTCAAAAGGTTACACAGACATGACTTATAAATGAAGCATAACTATTCTACCTTGTATGAACTTGAGGTGAAAGGCCGACAGGATATTACAGTATAAAAAAAATATGTGAACGCGGGTCAACGTCATAAAAATATATGCTCTTTAAACTTTATTCGGCCATGGCAGATATTAATGGCGTTGACTTAACAACGCATATGCGATAAATGCGTAAGCGTTTATGGCTCGAAACGTATCATGAATCTACCTGTCAGCCGACCATGTAGCATAAAGCATTATGTAGATTTGAAATGGATCCCCAGCCTATATCGAGGTAAGGGCCCTCGGAAGTTATTTTATTATCCTAAACGACTTAGAAAAGGCGCATGTACTGTGAAAACGTCGGCAGCTGAAGGAATCGTTCAATTCACGTGCGCAGATGTAGGGTCGATGGGTGGCAGGCGATCCCGTCCTTGGGCTAATCACAGCCGCGCCCCGCATTTAAATGTCTTTTTCTCTTTTGTAAATATACGTAATGTGGAAACTTCGTTGACTGCCGGACGTGCGTACTGGCGTAGTGTTGTGTCCGTAGTGGAGGTCAAACCCTTCTCGACACTGACACGTGGGTCTCATATTTCACAATGTTTCCCTGTCCCTGTCGGAAATTCGGATTCGTTGGAAATTGATTGTATAGACACGTGGCGTCTATAAATTGTCCATTTTGAGTGTAAGTACCGTCTATTAGGTAAGGAGGTCGTCGGCGTCGTGTTCCTGTATCGCGTCATCGTAAATCAAGCAGTAGAATAATCAGGCGTCGCCGGCGCCATAATCCGTTTAAGCTACTCATCCCTATCGCCGTCTCGCGGAGACAATAGCTCGCTTTAGGTTCTAGTATTACCTCTATAATCCGTAATAGAATTCATGCGATGCAATAAATGTTAAAGTAACCGGCTTCCAATCCCGGCGTTGTGTTAGTTCACACGCTCGGAATACTAATTCTCGGTATTTATGTTCGATGAAATAGTGCGTGTTGTAACTGCTGAAATGTGAGATGGATTATATTATCAGTAATGATAAAACGTGAGGTCGATATTTAGGTACGAGCTAGAATATTGTGTCTCCGGGCCACGTACCAATTTCAGCATATTGCAGCTGGTGGTGGTGAGACGTGGCGCGGTACTTACACGCGTGGCAAGCATACTGATCAGCGTGCGACCACGTGGTGTTCAGTTAAGCATTTTCTAATCTCACTGTAATAGGTAGGTACTACCAATTAATCGTGAACAACTTGGAACATCGCCTTTTGCGCCGCAAATAATTTTATTTTCTCTTGTATGAATTCATGTCAGTTTTTATATTCTGTGTACCGAAATATTAAAAAAATGTCGCTCTTTCATTTCTCTAAATCATTTTGATACCAGAATAACGATTGATGGGTTCGCGTGAAACTTTTGAATGTTTCAAACATAGTTCGTATTTTTTTTATTTAGGTTTATCTAGCGCCGACCAAAATATTTTTTTACGGTTTGTACCTTTACCTCAGCTACGAAATATAAAACCCGAAAAGCTCTTGCAATTTTTTTTCCTGAAATTGAATTCACAAATCGTGTATAAGTATAACAGGATATAAGTATGCAAATCTAAATGGAGACGATTCTAATTTTGTTGAACGACGCACTCGTGGTCAAAAGTCATGATCAATTTGGTCACGCATAATGGGCTTTGTCGTAGTCGAAAATGTCGATACTGCTGTAAACGTGTATTTCCATATTACAGCGGGCCTTTCGGGGTGCATTTAGCTGAAACGTGTTCGGTGTTTGGAATAGCTATGTCGTACTAAATTGGCGTCACTTTGCTGTTTATTATCATCAAAAGTACCTATGTAAAATCTTAAGAGGTAGAATATCTTGATTAAACTTATGAGTGATATAGAGGCTTATGCGCGTTATAACACAGATTTTGGTGTGCCTTAGCTGTAATCCTGTAGCGCCGGTAATGGCTTCAGTTGCTTAGATCTTAAGCACTGTACCGAGTACGTAATATGCAGCTGCTATATCAAACGAGAGCTGAGCATTAAACATATTACTTTTGCTACTATTGCATTAATATTGATTCCCGAGCTCTAACGCTCGAAAGCCTGGAGTTAATCTAGAATACTCTAATAACTACTGCGTCTTTGGTGTAGTGGCAACCGAATGTGAGGTCCTAGGTTCGTTTGTCAGGCCGGGGAAATGGATATTGTGGATATTTTCAGTATGGCGTAGTCCTAGACTTGTTTTGGAATTGCGACCGGGCAAATAATAGCAAGAGCCTTTTGCCTTTTGTTAGTCAATGCAGTTGTGGCACACTGGTTAGAGAATGGCCTATATATACTGTGGGTGCAGTAGAGGCAACTGGCGACGTCTAGCCTAACTAGAAAATATCTAGCTTTTCCCAATAAATCAATTAGCCGAAGCCTGTGTTCAATAGATACTGAAATATAACGTAAGGACGCGTCGAAATGTAATTAGGTAGTCGGGTACTCGGGTTCAGCTCATGGTTAATTGATTGGCTGCGGCGTAAGCCTGGTATCAATCAACACCAGACACTTGATGTTATGATCCTAATCTCATTATTATTCAATACATGATAATCATCGGATAATGTTATTAACATATTATAACTCTTTGGATAAACCGATTCTCAAAGCTGACATAATACGCACCTTTATAGGCCTATTTGGAAAGTATCATCTTTTTCTTTCATGAAAAAAATTATTTAACAATAATTACAATATCGGAATCTACCCGCCTTTTGGGCAGTTTTCCCATTGAGAGCGATGCGGACGAATTTTTTCGATGCCTAATGAGCTCTTCCCCGTTTTTATATACTTACTTGTACATAATATTATATATTTTAGTGTCTTGTATAGTGTATTTAAGCACATTTCACTGAGTAAATCACACTAATATTATAAAGGCGAAAGTTTGTGTGTGTGTTTATATGTTTGTTACTTCTTCACGCTCAAACGGCTAGACCAATTTTGATAAAATTATGTATGGAGGTAGCTGACACCCTGGCTTAACATATAGGTAGGCTACTTTTTATCCCGATATTCCCACGGGATCGACACTTATGCGGGTGAAACCGCGGGGCGTAGCCAGTAAGTAAATAAAGACTAATTCATCATTAGCCTACAGCAGTCCACTGCTGGACATAGGCCGTTCCAATTGCACTCCACGTAATTATGGGAGTGTAATGTTTCGTTTTATGGTACAGACGTGCTTTGAATGGTTAGGTACTTTGATAGTAGAGCTTGGAAGGTATAGTATACAAGGTGTAACGTTAAATGCGCAAAACCTCTTAAGGGTTCATTGTACTCATCATTATAAACAACTTTTACTATGGGACCAAAGCTGAAATCGCGAAAAAAAAATTAGTAGCTCCCTACATTTATGCTCACTTATCTCGTCAAAATGTACTAAACAGCTGTTTTTTTTTGCGATTCCAAGTTTGGTCCCATAGTAAAAGTTGTTCATAATGATGAGTACAATGACCTCTTAAGAGGTTTTGCACGTTGTATACAGCGTGTCAAAAACCCATCACATAGCCGTCAACTAAGCATTATGTAGGTACATCTAACTAAGTAACATTGCACAAAAATAATTTCTGGGAAAAAACTTGCAATGTAACACACGTAAAACATTGTGCATGCAACGGTACAGGGGTCGTGAAGGTATTTCATGTTTTGTTATAACATTAAAAACTATTTTTCGTGAAAAAAAATCAGTAAAACTTGGAATTTTAACCTTCAAAATCTCCGTAACCAGGTTCAGTACAAAAACATTATCACATTGAACGGGAGCCGAGAGTCACTTGTACAAGTGACTCTCGGCTTCGTTAGGGGGCTTACAGGACCTGAACGCAAAAGACGCAATAGAAACAATAAAAGTAGGTATATGATCGATACAGAATCGGAACAAAATCGGAATCGGAAAATCGGATTTAAGCGGAAATTGCAGAGTTATTTCCAAAACAAATAGCGTAGAGTCATCTCAACACCTCTCTCCCTTGAATTTGTATTTATATATATATATATTATAGTCAATAGTATGTATGTGTACCTATATAATCTATTTGTGTATTTGTGTACCTAGTTTTAATTTTTTTTAATCATTGTTCCTCTCCACCAAAGCACCTGCCATCCAATCTCTTCACCACCCTTGGTTGACTGGTAGAGAATGCCTAAGGCATTAAGTCCGCCTTTGTACTTTTTTGTGCGAAAAGTTTAAATAAATTAAAGTTTAAATAAATAAATAAAAATATTATATTCTTCAGGATAGGTATTGTGTTGAAAACATTATGTATACAACTAATTTGATACGATAGAAAAAAAACATGAAGAACTTTATTTCACTGAGAACTAAACATAACTAGATGTAAGTACTAAAAGCTGCGGGCGGAGAGTAATGGGTAGCTCACCGTCCGATCAGGACCAGGCCCGTGCCGGACGGCGCGTACGTGTTCCACGCGCGCCTCAAAGAGATGTCAGCATCGAGGAGGGGCCCCATAGGGCCGAAGCCTGCCGGGTCAGCGGGATTGTCCGAAAGGGTTACCGCTGGCCCGGAACATAAAGGGCTAAGGAAGGAACACGGGTGGGTTTTAGTCAGTAAGAGTCTGACACTCCCTTCCGCTCCACCCAGAGCGGGAGGGGTCATTTGATGATTTCCCATCCGCAAAAAAAAAAAAAAGTACTAAAAGCTGATCTGAGTTTTGTGAGTGACATCGCTAAGACTTAGTTAGTTCTTAGGACATTGTTAAAAGTAGATAACTTACCGAAGACCGTCTTCCAGTACATTCAATTTTATTTTACTGAATTTTATATGAAAGTATTTTATGATTTACCAATTCGATTCGACACATTTTTAAACCTTTACCTTATTCAGAAAAACTGCTATGTTACGATCTATATAAAATTTTATTTTTTAAACGAACAAACCAACCACCATCAAATTTTATTTTTTAACCCGGTTTGGTCTCTTTGGGTCCGTGTTTTGCGGTGTTTTCATTCGACCCCTAGTTCCCTAGGTGACTGTTATCGTTTATTTATGCGACTGTTTTAATTAGACTTCCTGATTGGTTGTTTACTGTTAGGTATATTTGGTATTAGAAGTCTTAATTAAATAAAGCCGGTGTTATTGCTGGGAAAGTTTTTTCGTGGAACATGGGGCGCTCTTTAGTTTGGGCGTAACATCAAGGAGACATAAATTGCCTCCGCGGAGTTTAGTTATGGCGACAATGCCAGTCCGGACTGAGATGTTCAAGGCAGCGCCGGCGCTGGGCGGAGCTTTGTTGCTATAAGTCGTCTATTTCAACTATTTCCAATTACTTGGGCTTAGAGAAGCTGTGCGATGTCGCCAAGTGACAAAGCAATATTCCGCTTGGCGGGCGGCGGGAACTTGGTGGCCTACATTTAACGTTGTGCCCTCGGGAATTCGTGATGAGGACGCGCCCGAGTGCACTGCCTGCCGAGGATTACTGTCAGCTTCTATTAAATATTGCCCTTTACTAAACAATCTGAGCCGACTGCTACGCTCTGATTGCATTTGAGTTGTAATTAGCTGGAAATATGCTGCAAAGTAGTTGTTACTGGTACAAACGTTGTTGACATGTTTCTTCTGAGTTTTTTTGCTTGTTGTAGGTTATTTCAGCTTCTATTCGGATGCACAAATATAAAGGCTCTATCATGATTAATTAATCGAATTCACCATTGCAGTAAACGATTTACAATTTTAATTGAATCAACTGTTATAAATTTTGATTCTATAAATTGAACCGATGGTGAATTGTGTAAAACGCCAGTTATCGCTGCCTCGTTATATCATTGTATTTGTAATATCACAACATTCTTACAATTGTCCCTGTCGTTTACAGCCATTCACGAGACGAATTCGGGTAATTTGAAAGATTTCTACAGACGATGCGGCGACGCGGGGCGAGAAGCGAAATTTTTGCTAAATCGTCAAGTCGACACGAGCGGGTTTATGGGCGCCATAAGTTCCAGGAATCACTCGCCTCGGACGTCATAAAAATCACTTCACCCCATCTCGTTTGTGTATATTAAGCTCGTCTGCTCTTAACGTAACTCGTGTGGTGACGTTCGTTACTCGCCTGATTACATTCTAATGATTTTTTGATTGTGCAGAAATATTCGAGTTGAATTTGTAGGCTATAAAAGGGAGATACAGAAAGCTATCGCCGGCCGGGCGTAAGTTTAATTAAAACAGAGCATCTCTCGTCGGCCGAGCGCTCGGAGCGGACGACCGGAGCGCTCCAATACTGCCTACCGAGACACGCTCTAAGCGACTCTAATTAAAAACACTATAATAATTAATTCGAAACATTTGCATTTACGGTGAAATTGCCTTGTTAAATGTTATGTCGTCACCTTTCACTGCTAACGTTTACAAGTGGCAAGATATCTAGCGCAACGATATTATGTCTTTGAGTGGAATAAATAATATCTTGAACTACTGCCAAACGAACCAACTTTAATAGTTGTTTCGAATTTAGTGCAAATCCTTTAAAAGTTAAAAGGTTTAACTTTTCCGCAGTTATCGGGCACTTGTTTCAAGGAACTTGTGCGAACTGATCGCATCGTTTTATACAGATAGGTGAGTTTAAAACTTGACTAAGCAAAAGATCTACAAAAAGGTGGTTGTGGAGTACCGACGGAGTTGAAAATTAGAAGCGTTAAAGTTTGCCCTCTCTAGGCACCATTAGTTATTTTAATTGGTGTTTTAAATGCCTATTCAAGACGAGGCAGTCAGGTGATAAATTGAGAATTTAGAAAGTCACTTTTGGAATATAAATCACGTTTTATTCAGTAAAATAAAAATACACTGTAACTCGCTCGTAACTTGATTCAGCTGAGTGATTGAATTCAGATATTCGTTCTCTGAACTATCACATTCGAACCGCCCGATGTTTCTTTGTCTGAGCCCGTACTAAGTAACGGTTTCACTGGTTATTGTCAGACTGGTTGGGGCTGGAGGAGAGCGTATCAGTATTGGGCGTGGCGCAATGAGTAATGGAACTTTGAGCTCGCATGAGGAGGGTCCACTTATGTCACGAGAAATGCTATGATTGATAATACTACCTTCAGTAAAAACACTGCTCTTTTGTAGCGTAACGATGCCATTCATATATTTTATAGATAAATATTTGTACAGTAACGAGCCCCGCTTCGATCTCTGCGTAACGTATTTGGCCGGGAAATAATAAATAGTAAGTTCGAAATATATTCCAATAATTGAGAGAAAGAGATTGTAATTTTCCGATAGGTATATTGTACCGACACGAGGTATACCCATATTCGTTTTTAATGCGGGTAAAGGTTGTATGTGCGAAGCCAATAAGGAGGGCTGCGGTCCCGCTGGGTAAATTAGCTAATGTTAAAAGTTTTCAAGGCTCAGTTAATGATAGAGGTTGTAAGGGGGCCAGCAGTGCGCGCCGATGAGCAGGCGGCGACGTAATGGCTTGTGAAGGAGGGTGTAAGATGCCGTTACACACAAGTTGCCAGCAGTAAATACGACTTTTGAACAAATGCAGCGTTTCATCAAGTTGAGAGGCGAAAGTTATTGTTGTACCATTTGGGGCGAACTTTTCCGTGTTGTGTTCGTCGCGAAAATAAACTCGGCGAAAGTACTTTTATTGTTCCAAAATTGAGTTTGTCAAAACGACCGCGCTGCAAATTCTTGGAGTATATTTCGTTGAGTTCACCTATTATTTGTCGCTTTAACTTAGATTTGACAGTTTTACAGGTTTAACTTTTGGGGAACTTTAAAATCAAAAGTTTAAATAGTAAGAAAAACATATTGGAATCTAGATTTTGTGTTGGAAATAATTTAATTAGGTGCCTACTGCCTACCAGTAAAGTATTGAATCATTTACCAGCGCTAATTCACAAAATAAGATAAATAAAACCTAATAGTTATACCTATACCGTAAAGGTTGCTTCCCCTTCTAAACATATGTATTTATTATTCAAATTATACCATATACAAATATAATCCCCGTGGCATTACCGCATGCGCAGTACGTACTGCCAAAATATGAATATCGTTTCATAAAGGTGTTAGATAAATAGCAGTGAGGGCTACCTACATTTTAGGATGTGATAAAAATATATTTTTAATAAGGTTTTACGACCAGTCCCAAGTAGCATTTCCTTCATTATAATTTTAAATTATTCATATTGTCTGTCGGATACTGTCCGTTTTAGCAAATACGCTTTACTCTGTAATATATTTATAAATTAACGTCCCAACTTGTTCGCGAGTTGGTTTGTGAGATTTCCAGAAGTGAAATTAGGGGAATGTTTAAATTCTTCAACGTAAACGCAAAGCTGAAGTGGTTGAAGCTTCGCTAATTAATGAAGGAACACCGCAGCGCTGCGTCGCTCGGCGGCGCGGGCGGCGGCTCGGTGTGCATACTAATAACAAGGATATTATTGTTCAACCGCGACCATTACACTATTGTCTTGAGTGTGAACCTCAACACCAAAGATGGTAATAGAAATATTAATTCATATAAACGTTGCATCTTTACAAAGCCACCCGTGCTTCGGAAAGCATGTTAAGCCGTTAGTCCCGGCTGTCATACGTGTACAATCGTTACGGGTAGTCAGAAGCCTGAAAGTCTGACAACCAGTCTTACCAAGGGGTATCGTATTACCCAACTGGGTTGTGGAGGTCAGATAGGCAGTCGCTCCATGTAAAATACCGGTATTCAGCTGCATCCGGTTAGACTGGAAGCCGAACCCAACATAGTTGGGAAAAGGCTACGCAGATGATGATGATCTTTACAAAGCCAAACGGAAAAAAGGCAAATTGTCATTTAATAAGACAAGATTAATATTAAAGCCCGGGCCCGAGTTTTTCAATTCATTCATAAAGCGGCACACTACGCCAGCAGCAGACCCTTGCAAAGGACATCTCGTAGATTCATTATTAAAACCTGTGGATGAAATAAGAGCAGAGCGACTGCTGAATCAGTGTGGCTATTCAAAGAATCTCCAAAACCAGTTGAAATTAAATTTAAAAGGAATATTTGTGCCGGCGAAATTGTTCATTTATTGAGTTGTGAATTTATCGTGAACGTAACATTTATACCTTACAATCTCTCGAAGATTTCAGTTAATTTTGTTGAAATTCGCAGTTTTCTCGCCACCGCAGCAGGTGTGTTAAAATATAGAACACAACTGGAGTGTCTTCAATTTCCCACTTCCCCACTAGCATTTTCAACTCACGTGCAATTGTAATGTAGTACGTAACTGATATGGCAGAAGTTAAAACGGCTCCCCAACAGATTCCGCGATGTATATTGAAATAACGGACGAAACTAAAACGAAACCATAACAACATGGAATATTTTTGATACGATAAAAATACTTTGTTTAGGCGCCCCATCTCATATATTACCTAAACACTTTTATATAGAAATCTTTTCGGCTATCCAACTGGCCACAAATACCAATGGACAATTATTATTGTAATTCCCAATAGAATAACTCTTGGAATGAAAGAAAAACATACGTTGTTTATTGTCGCACAAAACATTGAATGAGGGGAAAGAGTTATTGTGGTGCTTGGAGGTTATGATTTAATATTGCTATTATGGGATATTGTGTTGCAATTTTAAGTACAGTTGTAATAAATCGTAGACCGCTGCGACGGGTCGTGGTGCAAATGAAAAAACGTAAGACATGTGTAATATAGGTACGAATACGAATGCCGTTCATTATTTTACTTTAATGCTGTTTATCATATTCATACACACAGTGAGTACCTACTGTGTGCTATAAATACACCTTTTTTTGTTGAGAAAATGCTTTTTGAATTTAATTTCAAAGGTGTAATATTTTAGCACGAAAACTATTCTCTTTGTGTTAAACTAACAACTGTTCCTAGAATACAAAGTACTGTTAAATTAGAACTTAAACATAGTAAGAACAATATAGCCAGCCAGCACTATTTTAGCTAGGTATCATACAAACGCCTACCTACGTGAATATAAAATGGTCGAATTTTATTAGATTTTCCAATGTTCACTTGACTGAATAATAAAATTGGAATGCCCTCGACGGCCAGTCTCTCTGTTTGTGACATATGGTTGACCGGTGCGGAGCAAAAATCTATGAAGAGTTCACATAACGTTTTTCCGATTAATGTTTTTTCGCTGAAATACTGACAAAGAGAGATAAAAAGTCGACTGTCTTGACTGTATAAAGTCTATGTATATGTAATGTCTATGTCCTGGCGTTTTCTTTTTATTCTGTGTTGAATTTGACTAGTCTAGTGCACTTGGCCGGGTAGCGGAACTACTCGCTTCTCGGTCCTGACAACCTTTTTAAAACACTTGGTCGAAATGTTCGCCGTAAGCAGGTGTACCAATAAACGCTGTCTTCACAAGCCTTTCAGCTCACGTTCCTGGCATGTCGTAACACCAAGGCACTTCGCTTGTATGAAATACCGTCTTTATGGTTACTTATTGCTACGAATATGATCGCCATACTGAACATTTATATTTTTTTTTCTATGTTTTTCTGTTGCCAAGACGGGTTTTATTGTGTTGTAACCATAAAATACATTGTAACTACGCATGTTATGTCGCATGTAGTAAATATGTAATAGCATTGGATTCGTGGTCATCTACATTCGCTACTTTTAATAGTGATTTCGATTTCTGTTTGTAAAGAGGCTTTTTAGTAATTCGGTCAGGTTCTTTGATGTGTACATGAAGGTCGATTTCCAACTGAAACGTTTCCCCTTTACGGGATCACGTACTCTCTTCTTGTCTACTGGTAGATAATATAGAATTAGGGAGTAAAGTCGGTAACGAAAGTGGATGGGTCGCTGTAATGTGGTTGTTAGGATCGGGTGGGTCGGGGATACATTAGATTAATTGAAGTCTTTAAAACGTGCTTTCTGTTTAGAAAATAAGTTGAAGTTTGCTTTCTGAATACGTAAATATTATTGAGTAGTATGTGTGTAGAGACTTACATTCGTCGGGCGTGACTCCACAGAGCGGCTGATATAATTCTAAGCTCCTCACCGACTCACAAGCGCTTAACTATGTAAAATATGAGCGGTTTGTGTATGAATCGCGCAACTAAATTGCTGAATTTTCTGCTTTGTCTTTACAATTGTCTATGCGAGTAAACTTTGTACTCGTATGATTCTTAAATCTGTTTAATCCTTTAAAGTAGTTACGTTATTTATTTCCGTGGGTATTGCATTTGTTTCTTAAAGTATCCCCTATATGGATTTTATGCACCGATCATCAAACGTACCTCTCTGTTCAGAGGGTATTAAATTTTACTGAATTTATAGATAGCTATTACCGATCATATAATATTTGATTATCTTATTTAGGTAAGTAGGTACCTACCTATTGTTTTACACGAAGTGAATATTGATTTGTTTGTAAAATAGGTTTGAACCGAGGCTTTAAGTCTACGGTTTCATATTATGATGTATGTACATTTTCTGCTTCTTCAGACTGCATTTTATCTAAAGAAATACTACTTCATAAAATACTTATTTCAGCTGTGTAATGTACACACACATTCCGCCGTAAAAGCACCGGGTAACATGTTTTGTTCTTCACTCCATTCTTAGAACGTGTATATGTCTGAAACTCTTCCGTCCAAGTTTACTGTTGCGCGAGAAAACATCATAAACAACTGTGAAGAATACTTATTAAAAAGCATGAAAATAGTTGTTGTCGAAATGAAAGTCATACGCAGGCGTTCAAATGATACATAGGTTTGTAAGTGGTAATTTATAGATCACACTAATATTTTAAAGGCGAAAGTTTGTGAGTGTGCGTGTGTGTGAGTGGGGGTGTGTGTGTGTGTTTATATGTTAGTTACTTCTTCACGCTCAAACGGCTGGACCAATTTCGATAAAATTTTGTATGGAGGTAGCTGACACCCTGGATTAACATATAGGCTTTACTTTTATCCCGATATTCCCACGGGATCGAAACATATGCGGGTGAAACCGCGGGGCGCAGCTCTGGGGCACAAGCACACGAAGGTGAACGAATCAATCATGATAAATTATGCCGTGTCGTGGTGTCGAACGTTCATACGGGGACGAATTCAACGTTTGGACTTAAAAACGCAAAAAAATAGTCTCCCAAAAAAATTTCTTTGATGTTTAACAAAAACCAATGTCTCTTTTTATGAAGCATGACACGAATATTTTGCAATTCACAGCTTAGTTTTTACAGATGATATATTCGCTGTGTAAATATAAAATTCTTATAAGTAAGCGGTTGCAGACTGACGAGATTCGTTTTGCTCTATTGGTGCCTGGAGAAGAATAAAATAAAGTTGTTGTGGGGAGAAATACAAAGAAATAGTTAGTAGTGAGGTCCCCCGCGACAAATGCCGCCGACAGGTGTGGAGCGCGGTTAATGTGCGCGTGACTACCCAACAATGACTTGGGGGGAAATGATATAACTTTATTTCATGCTCTTTTTCTGATATTTTGTTCTATTTATAAAATAATTTTATTTTTATTTTGAAAATACCTACAATTTGATCAGGGAAAATTATTGCTAAGCAAATTGCTTGTCCTGAGATTCAAATCACAATTGTCAATATTTATTTGACTGTCGACTCAACTCAATTACACAGAAAGTTTACGTAGTGTGTAATTTCTCTGACTACATTTCAGAGCTAATCTGGTTATTCAGTGAGTTAAATCGACTTTCACAAAAATGTCTCGCAATATGTGGCAGTTTGTACACAGATGCACTCTTTAATCTGGTTACTTTGTCGGTGCACCTCGAAGGGAGCTCACGGTGGGATCAATTCCAGGTGTGCTGCGATCGTAGAGCTCTTTCCGCTCAAAATGAAAACTCACGCGAACGAAACACGTACATATTGTTTATAGGAGACACGTAGCTTATTTGTTGCCAAGCGTTCACCATGACTAGTAGAATCTTGTTAGGTCTTACAGACTTGATAGTAATCTACTTAAACAAATCTAGCAGAATTTATGCACTTCATTTGAGCAGCAATAAGTTTTGTGGGTGGTATTTTGTTAGTGCCTACTCCGTTTACGGTACTTTGGACATTGTCAACATTTAGGGAACGTCTTCCTTATTGTCTTAACACGGCCATCATGAGCAAATATTCGCTTCATTTTCCTCAGGTGAAAGAAAGTAGCCTATTCATAGAGATACCCAAATAAAAAAGATGCAGTGTTTGTATTTACGTCCCTTTCTGTCGTTTTTGAAAAGGTTAAACGCGAATACTACTGCTACTAAACTTATACACAACTTGATATATTCCTTAAATATATTTCTCGTGAATATCAACAAAGGGGAACTGGTATTACTGAACGTTTCAGTGAAACAGGCGGCGTGATTGACGGCGCTTGACGTAAAGTGTTGTACCCTGAGGTTGCTACAAATCGCTTCCTCTTATATTGACATTGTTCTTACGTCGATGTTTTTTGTTCACATACTAAAATACCTTCATATGAATCTAAAACCAATATTGGAAACGTTTGTGTGACGTGTGGTAAGGTGGCGATGTTTCGTTTATTAAAGATTTTTTCTTCTCGTACTTAATGTCGCACAGTAAAAGCTTCGGGTAAAGTGGAGTGATATTTATCGTTATTGTACCGCATGTAAGTGATTAATGTTTTATTTGTTCTTGTTTTGCGCCGCGTTATTCTGCTCTGTTGCCAGGGTGGACTAATTACAAAGAAGCGTTGTTCCATATAAACGAACCAACTTTTGTACACAACCGCGCTTTGCAAGTTTTTAGCAACATTTTATTTTATGCTCGTAGGTACTTGTTGTGGCTTTATAGCTTATGTCGTCAAGCCAATAGCGAAGTGAAGATCCGAAATGATGCGTAACTATTGAAAAGTTGCCAGGCCATCTTCGAACAAAATCGTATCCTTTTTATACGTTGCCTTATTCGGAAATTGCGCAATGCTCAGCGGATGGAACTGCCTTTTGTTCCATTTCCAACATGACATGGAAATCAAAACAATCATGTTCCATTCTACCTTTCTCATGTTTCACTTTTTGTGGACACGCTTACTTCTGGTTTTGTTCAGTTTTGTCTCTGTATTTTGCGACATTATATTTGGTTCTTTTGCATAACCATATGCGTAACAGTCGAGGCTTAGATTTTCTTTCCTTGTGTTTTGTATAGGAGTGATTTACACACAAGTTTTTACCAGAATTCTACACCCAGGTGGCATACTTACTCGCTATTACGCAGGGATTTTCGCTTAAACCCGTAGGTACTACAATTTCGTTCATGGTCATGAATAATTACCTACTTGTAGATGTGCGTAGATAGCTTCACCGACGGATAAAACGCTTAGGAGCTTTTGTCGCATCGCTGAACCTAAGCTACATCGAAGCTACGCTGGAAAACGATTATTTGAACGGATAAAAAAAATCGATTGTGGGATTGCATTTATATAGAGTCCGTTGCAATTGCGTCGCAACTGTTATTTTCTTAGGCAATTCCGATTATCTTTGCGCGGCGAATCATTAGGGGCCATCCGGGGCTTAGCGCGACATTGCGGATTATGCTTCCATCTAGCACAAGAAGATAGTTTTTAGCTCTGTAGATTATCTCCTTTATTAAGTCCGTGTTGTTCTTTGGCTATGTTTTATTATTTCCAAACTGACAGCAATAATGTAGGTGCTGCGAACCATGCATGTTATGACTGTCCCGCGGAGATATTGTTTGGCATTGAACTCGGATCTATTTGTGATGGAATGAGGGTTTTCGTACTCGTTTCCGTTTTTCTTTTTATTCCCGGTCTCTGTTTTGGTTATATAGGCGCGATTCTATCGGGAATTTATTTTATATGATTTTTCGAGGACGCTGGACGCTCCCAACGCTACCATACCGATTTAGATAAAAGACTGGAACAGCTGTAGTAACAGTATTTTTCCAGAGCTGCATTTTTCAGTTATGGGAATAAAATCTGTCATATTTTCAACGCGATACCAATTTAAAAAAATAATACTCGAGTAAAGAACAGCTACCTAATTGCAACTTGCATTTAATAGTGTAATTAACGGTTTCCCAGTAATAACGTCCGTGTTTCCGCAGAATATATGAAGCTCATTTACAATCGACAAATTGCGACTGACAGAATAAAAGCTATTGAAGTACGAAATGGTTTCAAATAATATCGAGTGTTTTAAACTAGTAGGTAACAATGGAAAATATATTGTGCGTAAAATACATTATTTGAAGCTAGGTATTTGGTGACGATGATTCAAAAGCTTTCACCGCATATTATTTATTATCATGTTTTGCTCGGCTACAAGCTCTATAAATAAAGAGTAAGCACTTAAAAGCTACGTAGAGTGTTTGAATAATATTATTACGAAAGAGAAGTAGGTATTAAAAAAACCTTTTACTTTGAGAGCCTTTATAATTACACAAATATTTGAAAATCGATATTTCAACTTTAAGCTTTAGTTGAGAATTATACCTACCTATTAAAAATAGTTTTCAGGCTCACCTGAAAACTATTTTTATTATGCTATATTATTATTTATTATTATATTTTTTTATATGCTTAAGCTCACATTTATTTTGATTTATATTTTTTTAAGAACTGAGAAGAACCCGATCGATGGACCTGTGCGGCTGTTATTATTTAGCCACGGGCCCCTCAGGCTAAATAATAACAGCCGCACAGGTCCATCGATCGGGTTAAGCTACGCTTGCCATGGTTGGTCTGTGGATGGGTGACCCTGACCATCTTTACATACCGTGACCCCTCCGTGCCTCGGAAAGCACGTTAAGCCGTTGGTCCCGGCTGTCATTCGTAGATCTTTGACAGTCGTTACGGGTAGTCAGAAGCCCGAGTCTGACAACCAGTCTAACCAAGGGGTATCGTATTACCCAGTAACTGGGTTGTGGAGGTCAGATAGGCAGTCGCTCCATGTAAAATACTGGTTTCAGCTGCATCCGGTTAGACTGGAAGCCGACCCCAACATAGTTGCGAAAAGGCTAGGCAGATGATGACATTTTTTTAACAACTGGGGGCCTAAAAAGGCCACTATGGCAGAATCATAAAAGGATAACGTTATGAATCGTAATAAAAAAAGCTTCGGCTCTCGGACAGTACGGACGTGTTTCTGATTAACTCGCAAAAAAAATCAAAAACCCTATACCCAATAATAAGTCATAAAGCTTGCAGTACAAGAACGAAAGTGGTGTCTAAAAGTGATTAAGTTACGACCATCTATCATCACACATCAACGAGTAGCAGCGCGTCAAAGCGTCGCGCGCGCCCCCCGCTCCACCTCGGGTAAAAGAGATAGTTGCATTTTTTAACCTCTTCCCACGCCGTACTTTAAACCAGTCAACTCATTATGAATGTTCACCACTCGCCACAATCCACGAACATAACAGTAGGTCAAAGTGGTTCACAATCAGATTTCTCAAAAACTAGTGGAGATGAAACAGATAATCGCGTCACATATCGGAAGAGAAAACAAAGAGAATGCTGTGACATATTAACTGCCATAAATAAACTTCGAGATGAAATGATCGCATCACTGGAGACAAACTTGAAGCCAGTGCGCGATGATATCTCTTCAATGAAAGACCAGGTCAATGATATAAAAAATTCAACTCCAAAGATGTTAGCCGAACATAACAACATGAAAGCGGAAATTTCGGAACTGAAGAAAAATAACCGCTCTGCAGAACTGAAGATATCTAACCTTGAAACTCAAATGAGTGAACTCAAATCTACACCACCAAAATCAAATACCCTTCAAAACTATGATTTCACCAATGAAAAAGTTATTAATGAACTACAAGAACGGGCGAATAGAAGCAAAAACATAATAATCGCTGGCCTACCCGAACCAACAATACCTGATAACGCCGCACGCTTGGCTGAGGACATAAGTTCGGCCCAAACCATTCTACAAAATGCATCGACCGAACATGTCAAAATAATAAAAACAATTCGGCTTGGGAAATACACCACAGAGAAAAAACGCCCACTGAAGATTTGTTTTGGATCATCCGAAGACGCGAAGACAATACTGCGAAACAAAACTAAACTACCGGAAAACATTAAAGTTTACTCGGACCAGACCCCCACCCAAAAGGCAATTATGAAAGAGCTCAGCCAAGAACTAACCCGTCGTAAGGAAAACGGTGAGGAGAATTTAATTATTAAATACGTCAAAGGCACCCCAAAGATCGTTCAGACTCAGCCAAAAAACTAATACCGCTGAATCCACCAAACATCCTAACTAATTCAGATGATACAATTACCTACCAGCTCTGTCATACCTACCAAGACCTACCATCTTTTAAATCGACCCTAACTTTCTTCTACGCAAACGTAAGAAGCATAAAAAGACAAGGAAAATTCGACGAACTACAATGCATAATAGCATCGATCAAATACACTACTCATATCATAATATTAACTGAGACATGGTTCAAATCAAGTGAAGACGCCGATCATTTCCAACTACCCAATTATACCCACTATTATAATGTCAGAACCGATTCCAGGGGTGGTGGTGTCTCCATTTATGTACACAATACTCTTAATCACAGCAAAGTCGATGAAGTGTACGCCGGAGGCATCAACTACCTATGGATATGCCTCGAGAAGCACGCATTAAACATAGGAGCAGTCTACAATCCAGGAAACAATAACACAAGAGAGTTCATTGAAGTATACTCATCGCAGCTATTGAAGAAACCCCGATCTATTGTTTTCGGCGATTTTAACATCGACCTCCTGACTAAAAATCCGAAGACTAAATACTACCGAGATGCTATGAAAGAGTCTGGATATGGTTTTCTTAATAATATCCATGAAGACTATAGCACGCGTGAGACTGCTTCCACAAAGACCATCCTTGATCACGTATGCACCAACCTTAAGGACAAAAGCTTTCATATGGTCATTATTGACTCACCTATGTCTGACCACAAGCAAATTTATTTAAGTATGAAAAAATATAAGCGACCACCAAAGAAGCGTGTAAAATACGAAGCGATAGACTATGAAAAACTGCACGAAAGTATCGCACTCGCAGAATACGCGTCAATTGACAACAGCTACGAGAACTTTGAGAAATATCTAAAGTGTGGCATTCATAGGAGCACAACGGTTAAAACTAAAATCCTAAACCCTCCGCGCCAAGATTGGATATGTAGAGAAATAACAGAAAAAATTACGAGACGAAATGAAATCTGGCATCGATTGAAGCAAGAGCCAAGTAATGAAGATCTAATGGAAAGTTTTAAAATTGAAAGAAATATTACAGCTGAAACAATTAGGAACACTAAGAAGAAGTACTACCATGAGGCATTTATGAAACATACTGCAGACCCTAAAAAGATGTGGAACTTAATAAATACCTTGTCTAATAATAAAATCAAGTCACAGTGCACGCCCCCTAAACTTCTAACTGAATCTGGACCTTTAACCAATGGCAACGAGGTTTGTGAGACATTCAACCGCTTCTTTTCTACGATTGGTTCTACCTTAGCCAACCTCATTGCTACACAACCACACCAACACAACACTGTAACAGCGCCAGATTCTCAACCATATAACAGAGAACTCACAAGCTTCACACCATGCCAAGCCAGCGAAGTATCCAAAATAATCAAGAATCTTGATTCGAACTGCAGTGCTGGTATCGATGGTATAACTACCAAAGTCGTGAAATGCGTAAGTGACTTAATCGTGAACAAACTGACTGACTGTATAAACACCCATCTTGCCAGTGGAACCTTTCCAGATCAATTAAAGGTAGCCAAAGTTACTCCAATCCACAAATCTGGTGTCAAAACGGATCCTAACAACTATAGACCTATCTCAGTCCTTCCGATTATCTCTAAAATATTTGAAAGAGTCCTTTATACACGCTTAGATGAACACCTCACCTCAATAAATTTCCTCTTTGAAAGGCAATATGGGTTTCGAACACATTCTAACACCCTGTCAGCTACTGCAGATCTAATTACGAAAATCCAAATGAACATTGATCAAAAAAACATGGCGCTAGGCTTATTCATCGACCTTAAAAAGGCTTTTGACACAGTTAGCCACCCTATACTACTACAAAAGCTAAAAGACATAGGCGTATCAGGTGTGGCTTATAAAATGTTCGAATCATATTTGAATAATAGGCTTCAGGTGGTTAAAATTGGTGAACACCAGAGTAAACCACACAATATCACGTTTGGTGTTCCCCAGGGATCACTGCTAGGTCCACTATTCTTTTTAATATACGTAAACTCCATCCATAAGGTTCCAATACACGGACATATCTCGCTATATGCGGATGATACCTGTCTTTTTTATTTTGGTAGTTCTATGGCTGACATGTTAAATCAAGCCCAAGGAGACCTAAACTCATTACTAACCTGGTTTCAACAAAATCTTCTAACAATCAATGCATCCAAGACTAGTTACGTCATATTTAAAGCAAAAAATAAGAAAATACCACCCCATCCACCTCTTACAATTGAAAACCAAATACTCGAACTCAAACAACACGAGAAATACCTTGGGTTAAGACTAGACTGCCATCTAAATTGGAAGGCTCAAATTAGATCACATCAGATCCAAAATGACATCTTTATTGGGCTCACTACGAAATATCGTACACTGTCTGCCATATAGTGTACGCCGGACAATATATAACTCTTTGATAAAGCCACATATACTGTACCTAATCGAAATCTGGGGTTATGCACCTAAAACCAACTTAAAAGACCTACAAATTGCACAAAACAAAATTATTAAATTGCTTTTTCACTACGACTACCTAACACCTACAATTAAAATATACAAGGACACGAAACTCTTGAACATCAAACAACTTCGTGCATACTGCACCTGCATACTCATACAAAAAATACTTAATAAAACCATGCATACATAAATTTCATTCACCAAAACACATCAATTGCATAACCGTAGCAGTCGGAGAAAAGATCACATAGTACTTCCTCGAGTGCGAACTGCTCAAGGTAAAAGATCACTTGGGTACGAGGGAGTGCAACTTTACAATAAATTACCTGATGAGATAAAGGGTGCGATTTCGATCAATGTTTTTAAAATCAAACTAAAAAAATATGTTCTTCAAAATATCAGTATTAGTTAACCATAAACATTATTGTACTACTGACTGATTTATCTGCATTGTGACAGCGGGACCGCTCTCTTTATCTCAAGGCAGGGTAGTTGCGCATAGTGGCACAGTGTTGGATTTTTGGGAGTACCCGCAAACCTAAATAAATAGACGTACTAATGTAACTTAAAGAAGTCAATACGTCAGGCAAATTGTAAGTCCGAGTGTCGAAGGACAATGATTAGTTTATACTTTGTATTTAAATTTGTTCTCATGTAAGTGAAATGTAAATTTCTTTATGAGAAATAAATGTCTTTAACCAGAATATGGCGGAGACAGTCCGTGTTTTTCTTTATTTCGCTGCACTGCGTAGGTATAATCAAAGAGATTGGGATTGGATTTGGATTGGATTGATTGGTATTTTAGCACAGATGAAAAAAATAACTGAAAAATCCCTCACCAATGGGATTTGATACGATTAACTTAACAGTTAACTATCCATTATGATTCTGAATAATGTTATCCTTTTATGATTCTGCCAAAGTGGCCTTTTTAGGCCCCCTGGTCCTCAGCAGCTTTATACAGAGAAAGGTGGAAAGAGAGTAGGGAGGCCTTTGCCCTGCAGGGGGACACCTCAGGCTTTTTTTTTTTTTTTAAAGATTCGATTTTGTTTCAAACAAGATAAATATAAGATTTTTACTAAGTCTATCAAGATATCTACTACTTTCACGGACAATGTCTTGCCTTATTTACGATACATAACTTTTGTGACATTTTATTACGTCGAAAACGAAACAGTATTCGGAATCCCGATACTTGATTATCTATTCTGGACAAGAAAGTCTATTGCCCCAAATATGTCCTTTTTACTAACCCTTATATTCATTCTAAGAGTTATGAATACAGCCTTTCTAAAGATCTTTTGTCCATAAAAGTGTATTATTAAAGGCGCGTCTTTGTATTAGCGGTCACGCCGGCCAATCTACTAAGGTATTCGTAAACTAACATTCCATACTATGTGTTATACTCCTGTATACAGTTCCCAAGTTCCGGGATAATATTGCACTTGCATAGTAGGTATACGTATATTGTGGTCGTATACTCTCATATAACTATTGTATGTATATGTAGGAAGGTTTATGTTAGGGTTTATAGCTGTTCCCGAGAGGCCTCAGGATTCAACAACCAAGTCCTTTCGTTGGTTGAATTTTTTGTATAATATCAGAATATACTGTGTGCCCTAAGAGACTCGTTTCTCTAAAACCCTTCTTAAGCCCCCGGAGCACTTAAGTAGGCTGCTCCGAAACTTATTTACATTGAGTAATGCCTATTAGCGTATGAAAAAAATTACAAGTGTTTTGGAGAAGAGAGCATCTTTGAGTTAGGACATCTTTGAGTAAGAACTTCTAAGTAAAGCGTAGAAAGGTGACCCCAGTCAATGAGGCTGCCTCTAAAGGGGATACGGGCTGTCTACATATCTAAGGCGGGCCTGAAATTGTGAAGGTTTTTACTTATACAGTTTGTCTCTGATCTGTAACTACATTTGGGCGAAACTATGCGTAGGTCTGCGTATTACAAATACCTTATTAGGGATGTGTCTACGACTAGACCCGCTTGTAAATTTCTAGTTTTTCGGGATGTAATGTGTCCTGTTCTAATTCAGAATCCATTCTGAGTTTGTACGAAATTGTATCCACAACCGTTCAGCTGTTAAGGCGTGATTAAAACACAAATACCGTTTTAAAGTTAGATGTTGCTAATCTCTTTTTAAATCGGCTGTTATTTATTGTTTGATATTTTGTACGAGATTTAAGCATTTAAGCATATTGTTTTTCATTGTGTTTTCTTACTTTTCAGGTAAGCTTGGATTCAATCGTGCTTCAGTCTGAGTGAGTACGACCATTATTTTGTACATTATTTGCAGAAAATGGAACAGTGTTAACAAAGGTATGATATGTTCGTGTTTTAAACAAAAACTATTACGTTGTTATGTTGAAGATAGGCATTAGTCTAGGAATCGATCGTCTGGCTCTCTTTACCGAAAATATATTTTTTTATCATGAAGATATATTTACAACGAACATGAATATAACGTAGCACAGGACTAATTTAATCTTCACTCCAACAATCGCAACAAATCACTGAAATAGTCTTATCGGAACGTCGCCGTCGCAGACAAAAAATAGCTTTGACATCCGACATGGTAACTCGCTTAAGACGTGAGGTCTTTATTACATTTTCGCACTAAATATCGTGGCAGAATACTGATCTTGTTTGTCTTACGACACGACGGAGCTACTAACGCAATTAAACGTGGTAGCTGGCAAGCTATATAAAATGAATAATTCTGTCTTTGATACATCATAGGTCGTATATTTAGTATAGCCGTGAGATTGCGACGATCGATTGCCTGCCGCTGCCCGTGTCGCCTTGCCGAACAGAATTCCGCCTAGTAAGCAGTAAAAATAAATGACGGCAAACAGGGTTGGGTGGGTACTAGTATGTACGACGAAACGTTAACAGGTCGATTATACGAGGCCATCGAGCGCGTAGGTACTTGAGTGATCCCGGACCACTCCGGTCGCGTGCCTAATGACGGGTCACGCATTTAAATAGGCGGTCTGTTCCCAACCAATCGTTTATTCCAATACAATAGGTACGCTCATACGGAATTCATTCGTTTGAGGAGTGATGTTTGCGCGTGCAGGAGCTAGCACGCATGCAGCACGCCGGTACCTCATCGTGTGTGCACAGCTTATTCATGCTAACGCGCTACATTATCGCAGAGTAGCTAGTGCTGATTTATTCTGGACATGAATAACAATATTCGTGACTGTAATGCAGCTATAGGTACGTAGCTACATAGTATGTTATATCGGTACGCCTTACCTGTTCCCGTTTCCAATTGTGCCCAGCTAGGTGGTGTGAATAAGTAAGTGTGTTGCTTACATTTGCGGCCATAAAGTCAGCACTTTGATACATAGTGTTTTATGTACCTACCCCACCAACGCCATGTTATGAGATGCCATTTGTTAATGTCGAATAGAGATGTTTAATATGTTTTGCAAATAGCTTAGGCGTGTTGCCAAAATGTTAACAGTATAGGAAACTTATCCGAAGCATGCAGACGCAAAACTTCTAACTACTTACCGTAAATAAGTGCACGTACTTTATTCTATTTTGTTTAGTCGGAAAATGGTCTGGTTCCATTCGGTTATTGCATTTTTTTCCTTACAAAAAACCTCATCTTAAAATGTAGATTAACTTCCTCATTTCAACAATGCCGCTATACAAACGACTAAATAACAAGGCTAGTATCTTTTCAAGATCAGCTGAAAATCAAAATTTATAAAAAAGAAATGTCGATTCATTTCAAGATAATAAATGGAGTTCAGCAATTCATTGTCCGTGGGAAATAATTAACTGGCTGACTCGACACAAATCGAAGCATCCCAGACTGAACGTCCAAAGATTACGCAAAGTTATAATCCCCCTGTTGAGTAAGTACACCTTTGTGTCAACGGAATTAAGTATAAATCTTATACCATTTAGAGCTCTTGAAGAGGTTTTGGTTTCAAGTTATAATTATAATTTAAAAAGAAGCAAGCACTTCTCTTGATTTGTTGCAGTCGCTTTGAGATAATTTATATAAAGCTAACAATCCTTTTAGCGTGTACATTATAATTTGGGCGGTGCAAGCGGGCAGCGCGAGTTTAGCGCGGTCGTCATTGTTTTCAGGCGGTAATTTATATTGTGCTTTAGGAAATTAGCGAGGCGGCCACCACAGGCTCAGGTGCCACCGCGCGCCATTACCGACCAGATTTACTCGTAGATCTCGCTCTGCTAAGACGAGTAATTTGTTGTGTAATTATTACAGCTCATTAAAAATGTATTAACTACGGTCCCTTTATTTAATTACACAAACAGATGAATTTGTCGAGTTTTATAGAATAGATTTAGCGGTCTTTTGTTATATGGCCGTACGAAGTTTTATTTGCGAATGAAAAATATTCATTTATTTGGTCAGATGAATAATTACTCATTAATTAGTTAACTGTGGCGTGGCCATGTTCTCTGTTATTACCTGTTAAATGTTGATATCAATTAACTGATTAAAAACTATCTGCGAACCGCTCAATGTTGGATTGAACAAAATAATTATATTATATTGGCGTATTGTGTTCGCTGTGAATGGTAGGGCATGTAATTATTTGCGAAATTTCAGTAAATCACGGAAAAATCATGGAGCGTCATTGAATATAATTAGGTGCTATTGAAAGCTGGGAGGGAAAATTAGTCTCCGGTACTTGTGATTTTCACAATTCAATTCGACAGATTATTATGTAAATTTCATTCCCAGATATGGAACTAAACAACTACGAACAGCCTTCATTAGACAATGTTTGTAAGTCTTAAAGGAAAAATTGCGATTACAAAGACTCGCGGTTCGTAAACCAGGTATGAAAACGTCATAAAATAATATGTTCGCCGGTTGTTTTCGTCGTGTATGGCCAGCTGGCGTTTTGCAAAATTTCAGCGCGTTTTAATGCGGAACTCTTTTTCCTCTTTTAGCGGTAATGGTGACAACCTCCGAGTTCTCCCCGGCTACCATTTATAACGAGTTTTAATCGCGACACGGAAATTAGTTATATTACCCGTCTATCCGGCCCGCTATATTATATGGTTATTAACTCAGACGCGAGTCACGAGCCTGAGGGTGGACCTAAAATGAAACGCGATAATTATGCCACTTTGATAAAAACGACGCTCAACTTCAGAAGCGGGCTATCCAATTAATAAATTCATTCCTGAATATACGTTTATTACTTCATGATAAAACTGAACTGCAGTATTATTTTCCTGAAAGCAATAATGCGGATAAATGGCGCCGATTTTTCTATCAAATATTCTAGACGTCCCCAGCGTATGCAAGTAGGTCTCTCCATAGTGGCACTGGTGCAAGGAATATAATTTTTTGTGGAGCTGTTTTCTTCTAACACATACACGAGTACGTTTGTGTACGTGTAATTTTAAAATAATAAAACCATCACTGTAAAACGTAGGCATTTAATTTTTAAGCAGGTTTCTTGACGTCTAGCAGTGCGTACACACAGAAGAAGTTGTTTACCTTATTATATGACATGGTCTTGAATACGTAGTCGCCGTAAAAAAAACTGGTCCCCAAAAACATCTTGGCTTTCGCTACAAAGTCGAGATGTATCTCGTAGCGACCCTGTATATAAAATCACGTTTAATTTTATGTTAACGACGGCTCTCTGAAATTAGTTGATACTTATCTGAAAATCTTACCTTGTTTACTTTGCAATTCTTAGTCAAATTGAACGAATCAACAAGAATGGGCCCCAAAACAAAATGTTCGCAGGGTTTGTTCAGCGCATAGTTCCACAACTTTTTTGTTACATTGTTGCTTCTAGTACTAATCACAACTTTAGCCTGTTTAAAACAGAAATTAGTTACTAAAATATGCAGTCAGATAGTTACTTTTTTGTAAAATTTTAATGAAAATACCTACCGAGGTAGCCGGGCAATCCCTGGGAAAGTCCAGCAGGAATACTACGTCGGACATATTTTGTGAATTTTTGATTTCAAACTTGCCGCACTCGGTCTGTTTGGGACCTTTACATTCTTCAAACTTTTCCCATTGCATTAGGTATGGACCCTGGAATAATAACAAAAGGGTATAATTAAACTTATCTGTTCACACTCTACTTGTATTATCTCGGTTGGTGACTATAGAAGATTACCAAAGTAAATTGGGAATTCTGAATGTATTCCAAATTGAGTTCGATTTACTTTCTTCAATCGCCCTCGCCCTCCAAGTTTATAATGAAAATTGCATTATTCGAGCCTCAAATACTTTGGATAAACAAAAATTCGACAGAACATCGGATTTGACGATGTAATCAGGTGTGAATAGATTTCTGTGAATGACGGATCATTGAGGTGAGCAAATGTCTAGGAAAGCGGATATTCCTTTGTCGAAATCTGTAGACTTTATGCTTGACTTAATTGATGGTAACTACTCGTATTTAGGTGCTGAAGAACAACTTGATAAGGTATTAATTGAAAAAACTATTAGGGCAGCATTGACGGTGGTGATTGTAAGGGTCTTTTAAACTCTCATTTTAAACTAATAAGGCTCAAACGACTCTTTATGGTCGTAAGAAAAGTCAACCACCCAAAACGTAGAGACCACGGATATCGAGTAGAGACGCTTCGCCTCCGTGGAGGTCAGAAATTATCCCACGGGTTTTAATAGGTTTATGCGTATCTTTATATTTATTCCATATTGATCCATTTTTTTATTTTAAAATATTTATTCCTCAATTTTCATGATTGCACCTACCACTGATTGAGTGTGCTTGAAGTATTAAAGAAATAAATAATAAATTATCCCACGGAAACGTACTACCGACTTAAAAAGTATCCTGTGTCAATCCAGGTTATAAACGAACTCTGTGCCAAATTTCATCTAAATCCGTTCAGCCGTTTTTGCGTGATGGGGTAACAAACATACAAACTTTCACATTTACGATACCTAGTAGCTAGCAGTATCTAAATTCCCGTACAATAATGCTCTTGATCGAAATACACTTGTTTATTGGTATGGAATTACCTCGATTGCTTTATACGCAGTCAACGCACCGTCGCGCATCGGCTTAACGCGCTCATGTGCTGTCAAGAAAAATAAAATATAGGTGTGCCGGGAACAGCGCGGTTAGCTCGGGGACTCCAGCCGGGGCGCCATGATACCGCGTCGACAAGTATACGTGCCGATGTGCTAATGGTAAACCGTTCCCCAGGCTGAAGTAAATGTCGGTGGAAATTCCGCCTAAACAAAACTGGCGGGGCTAATACAGATAAACATCTTTGGCCCGAGATTTAGCAGTTAGATAAATGTTCTACACATAGGTACTTACATAGTTTTTGGGGTCCGTTTGTCCAATTCCTTTTATGATTAAAGAGAAAAATATTAAAATATACACCAGACACTGCATCGCGTCTCGCGGCACAGACAGTGCCGACGTACGCCACGTTTTAAATGTGCCGTGCTTTTGAATATTTTGTAACAGCACAACTGCTCGAATTATTTATTATAAGTGCTTATTTTTTTCCTCATTAAAAATGCAATTTCCGGAGATATGAACCGTTTGTCAATAATTGCGTAAACCGCGGATATTGAATAATGAAGGAGAGATGTAATCTGATAATGTTAAATAATTATTCGGCTCACATTTTCTGTGTTATCACAAGATATGCTGTTTACTCTATAGTGTCTGATAATGTTGATGTATAATGCGCAAAGGAATCGTATAACAGCATTAATCGCGAGGGGTCGTTACGGGGCGGGGGGAGCGTGGCTCCGGCAATCATTAGTGCATTTTATTTCACGAGCCGCGCAGCCTCGCTCAACTTCGTAGGTGGCTTAATGCGTTTCCCCATTACCTGTCACTTCTACCATATACGATCCTTTTAAGCTTAACCCGTTATTGTTTTCATATCGGAGTGTTTCACTATTTTACTACATACGTGTCAGTACGCTAACTTGTGTTATATTTCGTGCACAGATTACATTAATACAATATGTAATTTGTATTGAATTTCAGTATTCAGCATTAACTAATGAAATGATTTCGCACCTGTGTCTGATTTGATTGAATTGCTAATGCGAAACATTATTGTTGTAAAAAAATTGTATTTAAATTTTCGATTGATTCTTTAGGGTTCCGTACCTCAAAAGGAAACAAAGGAATCTGTATAGGATCACTTTGTTGGCCGTCCGTCCGTCTGTCTGTCAAGACCCTTTAACTCGGGAACGCCTAGAGGTATCGAGTTGAAATTAAAACCATATACTCAGGTCTGCGGTCCCAGAGACGGCCGTCTATGCCGCAAAAAACGTACCTATATTTCGACACTCTCAAGTGAATCAAAATGTATAGGGTAGATACTTCCCGTTGACCTAGAATCATGAAATTTGGCAGGAAGCAAGGTCATGTAGCACAAATAAAGGAAAAATCCGAAAACCGTAAATTTGTAGTTACAATAAAAAAAATACCCGTGATAAACTATTTATACGGAACCTTCGGTGCGCGAGTCCGACTCGCTCTTGGCCGTTTTTTTTTACCTTAATATCGAACAATTTAATCCAATTGCTTCGATGGAATAATGCAATCAAAGTGTTGTATGTCAAGTACGTTTAAAGTGTTACTGGTGGTCGACATCGTCGAACTGTTCTTGTGCAGCGAGCACTAGCTTAGTTGAGTGGTTTGCTCCGCCATTTGTTATACGAAACTAGATACCAGTGAGTGAACTCGGTTCGGCGGCTATATCTGAGTCTTCCCGCAGACCCTCGACCTCTCTGTTTGCCAGCTTATGTGGCGATCGCTGGGCTTAGTCTAAATTGCAATTAAACGAACTTGCGCTTTTGCTCGTTCGCCGCTACGTTATTGAACTGTTTGTAGCTTGGGGGCGTGAGAAAATAATTTTGAAACAGAGAAAACGAATTTTTCCACTTCGTGAAATCTATAAAACCGATGCTCTGTCAGCAGTTTGAGAGATTATGTTTTCATGGACACTTTCGCCGCTCAATCTTTAGAAATGGCTCGCACGATAAAGTGTTGTGGAGAACGTCCTTCTGACCTATTCGCCAGTTCGTAAAGAAACAGTATCGTCATCTTTCTTACTAAGCATCTATGACGATGAGGTGGACGTATGGAGTGTGTGCGGACTCTATAAATATGTTCCTGACGTAATTTAGTCAAATCGATTCACCGTCTTACGTATTCTACCGGCGGCAGGTTTAATAACGTCTTTGATAAAGACGTGTATTCGGGACGGGTTGGATGAATGTGAGGCCCTAATATGCTTCGGCTACGTCGCGCCGCCCGTCGACCGCTGTCGGCTGCGAATATGGGTTCCACCGTCATATTCGTTGCCGCAGCTCACGCCTATTCATATGGATAGTGCGGCATAGTTTACATATTTTGATGCGCGACCGCTTTAATAAAGCCATTAATTTTAATAATGCTCACATGTTAAACATTCGTGGTCGCGTTTAATAGTTTCTCCTTTACGTACACCATGTTACGAGGGAGTTATTAGATGGCTGTTTAATTAATGTCGTGTTAATATTTACGTTACGTCAGACGTTAATTTGAGACTAGTTGAAGAAATTAATGAAACGCTGAGCTCTCTATGTAGCTGTCTAAATAATATTTTTTATTTGACACTAATTAGTTTTTTGCTGAATTTAAATTAGATGTCTATGTTTTAAGAAATACGTACTTTAAAAATAAATACGTCCGTAAATAAATACGTACCTACGTACATTTACTTTTGTACTTGCGGAAGAAAAAACAATAAAACGTCGTAAAAAGTAGGCGGAGGTCGTTAGGTTTCAGGTGAGTCGGCGTCGTGTAAATGTATGTCAATCACATATGCTTTGTCGAACGGAGTGCGATCACTTCCATTCCCGGGCTCTTCGTCTAACACTTACTAACGATCTCGTGAGTGGAACTCCTTATCTAATCTTTATAAGCATGACGAATGACATTGTCCTTGTTCTATCCCGCATGATTATGGATAAGAGTTTTAACGACCGTCAGTTCGGGTCGTGACGAAAAATGTTTATGTTCATAAAAATTCATGTGTTTGACTTTGGCAGCAGATATTTTCCACACCGTAGCTTTATTATTGTAATATAATTTAAAATTTTCATTTGAATATTTATCGACTTCGATCAAAATAAACACGGTTTGAAAAAGTTACTATTTTATTGTTTTAGTCATATTCAAACCTTTTTCGTTCTATGCGAAAGGTATAATTCGGAGATAGAATGGTGAAAAATAATAGAGATGAATTTATCGAAATGGAAAATGCAGAAGTTTTCATAGATCGATAGGTACTGAAATGTTATCTAACTAGAGAAGATGAGATCATCAATCACCACAATTTGCAGTAGCTCTCTGTTCGCGACGATAGTATATAGGTGGAGAGTTAAATGAGTGGACTGTATAAATATACAGTCACTATAGAGACTCTCATATAGCTAATTATGATGATGCGGAGTGTACTTAACAAAATGCCGATATAAGGAGTTGATTATAGTGCACTAAAGCACTTAAGAGAGCTCGAAGTGTGATGAATGATCGTCTCCGGGCGTCGGCAGCAGTGGCAGCGGTGTGGAACACTGCGCGCGCCGCCGCTCACAATATGATTGATAGTGCTTTATGTTACATCAAATTACTTCAACCATATTCTATATATTGATATTAAATTCTAATACCCTAATAGACCTAACCTAGATCGAACGATATTGAGATGATATTGAATCAATAAACTTATTTAATCGCCTTACAATATTTTCAAAAAGTGTACCTTGGAAGACTAAACGCCCGCTGCCATAAGTTGTCTCGTACTTGACCTGACTTCAGTGTATAACTCGATTGTCTGGTAAAAGTCAACGTGAGTTTTGTGAGTACTTTATTCCCAGGCGATAACACATGACCTTTGTCATCTCCGTGAGAAAATACGTTTATTAGCTCATACACTTACGGAAGATATATCATCGCGTTAGTGAACGATAGTTGTAGCTAGTTCTGAGCGTCGCGTGCCGGTGTACGTGGCTAACTTACGTCGACGGTGGTACTTGAGCAAGCAAACAAACAAACGATGCGTAAAATGGACTCGATGCGTTGAATCGCACCTATATTTGTCTTACTTTATTTTCTTCGCATAGACCTCGTTCTATTTTGATTAACTCATTTATTTTCGAAGTGGAAGTGTGCGAGGAGTGGGCCCTCTTGTGACTTTCCCGTTGAACGAAATTACCCAAGTCGGTGATGTTTGCAGTGCGAACGTGTTGAGTGTTTGGCTCCCTCACGACTATTAGCTTTTTGTTGCTACTCGCTACCGACCGTTTACTGTCACTCAATACCATTCTCTGCAAAAAAAAACTACGGAACACTATAATATCGTGTATTTTTTCGTAGAAACGTGTTTTCGACCTCGATTATTTAATAAAATCTTTCGTATGTAGGTACTTAGTAGGTGACACGTGAAATACTTTCGGAATTCCGAATTAGATATGCGATCGTGTTAGGAGAAGAAAATTGGTTCGGAGAATAAAAGACAAGTCAAGATTAGCCGTTGGCAAGAGATATTTTTAGCCTCGTATCTGTACGAGACACGACACATGTACGTGTAGAAATTCACCTAACGCTGAGGGATATAGTAATACTGTTATAGAAGATAGCTTAATTCTATTGACTATTGATACGGGGTCGTCACAGACGTGCGCAGAGCCACGGGTGGCCACTTTGCCGGTAGTTGTAACGTATCTTGATAATTCAGTAGGCCACATAGCATGCTACATCATATCTAAGCGCCAGCTGATTGGTCACCTCTATTTAGAATTCCACATTCCGGTGTTAACCTCGGGAATACCGGAATAGCTCCCATTCCTGTACCTGTGTGGCTATCTCTATATTGAATAGACCCTTAGACATTGATATGTACGTACCTATCCACGTGTAGTAGAGGTAGGGTTGTGTGCGTTGTGCTCATGTCTATGGTATATACAATATGTATATATGTGAGCTATACCTACTGTTCTGTTATGTACACGTACGATTAGGTACTATACTAATCCATGCGTAAAATCTGATCAAGCAACTTAATTATCTAATATAAGCTCTTGTTGTACAATTTCAGATGGGTAACAGAGAAATGTTGTTATAAATAACATTTCTGTTTAAGCATACAGAGTTCTTCGATAAAAACCACTTCATAGAAAATAATAACTTTAATTAGCAGGCAGTGATCCGAATAGTCAGACTATATTTACCTAAACTTTGGAGAACAGAGACAGAAAGTGGAGACTTCCTTTTCACAACACTGAGACTTTTTTTTAACACAACGGTTAATTTAAGGATAATTCTAATACATGATTTATGTTAGATTAGTTTAGTGAAAATTCCCAAGATTGGTTAATTTCAAGTTTAGTTAAAAATAGCCATCTTAAATAAAGCTTATTTTCAACTTACCTATTTTTGATTTTTCCCGAATTCCGGCAAAAAAAAATGTAAGGAAGTCTCCACTTTCTGTCTCTGTTCTCCGAAGTTTAGGTAAATATAGTCTGCCTATTCCGATCACTAATTAGTCACTTTAGCAGTGATGCGAGAATATTGTTAGTTGGGTTCACGTTATTGTCGGACAAATTCACAACGAGACATTCATTGTAAATAAAATAATCATGAAATTTCGATGTTAGTAACTTAAATAACGGTGACGTGAACGGAAAATAAATATTTTAAAAAATCTCATGTTATGCCTGTAAGTATTAAGTACGTATCTTTATATCAGGTACACGTACTAGTAGGTATTATATGATATTTTCTCTGTTCCACGAATAATTTTAATAGTTTCACATTATGCTGAAGAATCTTATATAATGAGATAGAGAGAGAGGACAGAGACTCTCTCTTAGAGCTCATTTTCACTGAATCACAAGAAAGGCGCGCGAAAACATAAATCCTTTTATGATTGTCAACCATACAATAACAAACGTATCTTATATCCCACATGACGTTCTTTTAACGGCTTTACGGTATGACACATGTAATACTTATCATGAAAAACAGGTACCTAGTTAGGAAGAATACCGGACAAGTGCGAGTAGGACTCGGGCACAATGGGTTCTGTATAACATCATGACATGAACACGTTGTAAAACATCTTTTTTTTTCGGGGCTTCTTGCTTGGTAGCCTTGAGTTTGAAACTGGACTTTTTATTTTTGTTATTATCTGGCTTAATTGCAGCTATATAGTTATACGAATTCTGTGTTTTCAACTGGTTAGTCATTATGGTTCTTAAGGTATAGCCTTGTGGCAAACAAATAGCCCATCTATTTGTTGTAGTGTGTAGGCTTAGTAAAAGGGTCCCATTACCACCCTTGGACACCGAATCCTACAAATATTGCTATATGTATTTGGCCAAAAGTGAGTGCAACGTTGCCGTCCTGTTTATTTTCGGTCTGTTATTCTAGCCGACAGGCGTCCTTTGTTATCTATGCACACTAAGGCTGTTTGGACTAACTATTCCGGAGAATCTTGTGAGCCATGCCAAAGCTGTAGAATGTAGAACAGACAATTGGAATTGTGACTAATGAAATTATTACTATTTATATAAAGTATTGTAGACAAAAAACAAATGTCTGGGTGTCGAAAAGGTGCTCTGAAATCGTTAAATGTGATTTTCTCTTTAGGGTTCCGTAGCCAAATGGCAAAAAACGGAACCCTTATGGATTCGTCATGTCTGTCTGTCCGTCCGTATGTCACAGCCACTTGTTTTCCGAAACTATAAGAACTATACTGTTGAAACTTGGTAAGTAGATGTACAGTCACGAGCATAAGTATGTATACACTTGGCTTTATTCAAAGACGATTTCCTCCTTTAGTTTTTAATGAAATTTTATGTTATTACGAACAAAGTATTTTCGAACCCATAGGTTTGTGTAAAGTGTCGTATTTCAACGCTGCATTCGTTATTTCATAAACAAATCGCAATTGAAAGTTGCCAAGTGTTGACATATTAGTGCTCGTGACTGTACTTAGTGAACCGCATTAAGATTTTCACACAGAAATAGAAAAAAATCAATAAATTTTGGGGGTTCCCCATACTTAGAACTGTAACTCAAAAAAAATTTTTCATCAAACCCATACGGGTGGGGTATTTATGGATAGGTCTTCAAAAATGATATTGAGGTTTCTAATATATTTTTTTCTAAACTGAATAGTTTGCGCGAGAGACACTTCCAAAGTGGTAAAATGTGTCCCCTGTAACTTCTAAAATAATAGAATGATAAAACTAAACAACATATATGATGTACATTACCATGTAAACTTCCACCGAAAATTGGTTTGAACGAGATCTAGTAAGTAGCTCGCCGGTGAAAATTTAAAAACATATGATGGTACGGAACCCTCGGTGCGCGAGTCCGACTCGCTCTTGCCCGGTTTTTTTTGTAAACCCATTGATTTGTTTTAGATAAAACTACCCCACACTTTGTAGAAGCTTAGGTAACTCAAAGATAACGTCCTAAAATCTTCCAATCCACCTAATAATGAAGTTTTAAAACCACTAAGTTATATTAATGTTTGTAGTTATTCAATAATCATGCCATCTACACATTTTAAATGTTTTAATATTATGTATGTTGACAAAAACATTAATTATATTTTTTTAATTATAGGTTTATAAAAGTCCTTCTATAAATATTGTGTAGGTATATTATAAGAGAGATTTATAGAGAACATTATTATCTATTTAAGTACGTGTCTATGTGATGTACGGTCGGCTGCAAAAATGGATGGGCAGTTCAGATTCAAAATCTTATGAATCAAGAAATGACGGTGTTCTTTTTGTCTCTTCAAACATTCAAACAATTTATAATTAATAGTTTCTTTTAAAGAAAATTGTTCCTAATTATTAACCTATTATGTTAAAATTTATTAATAGGTAGGTACCTACCTATTAATAAATTGGTATTCACACTTGAACTTCAAACGTTCACAGGAAAATAGACATTATGGTACCCATGGACTTTTGCAGGTGACTGTACAAGGTTTTATCGAGTGTAAAAAATCGGTGAAGTGCGAGTCGGACTCGCGCATCTAGGGCTCCGTACAAAGTAAGCATGTAAATAGTTTTAAAATTATGCTATGTATTGTAACTACTAAGGTTTTCGGATTTTTTCCTTTACTTGTGCTTCATGACATTGCTTCTTGCCAAATTTCATGATTCTAGGTCAACGGGACGTACCTACCTTATAGGTTTCGGAACATAAACGCCCGTATCTTTTGATTGCGTTGACTCAGAAGTTTGATTTTTTCACTGCTTCAAGGGATTGCAGCCCTGAGTATTTGATATTCAACTTGATAACCACGCGTGCCTGAGAAAAAGTGTCTTGACTGACGGACAGACGGACAACGAAGTGATCTTATAAGGGTTCCGTTTTTTTTTGAGGTACGGAACCCTAAAAATGAAATCGTATTAGAGATAATAAATTAGATTTAAATTTTGTGTGTTTTTTTTAGGAGTAGGTAAGTTGTTATTTGTAATAGCACGATGGAATTGACATCGTAGTATATTTGTACAAAAACCCCTAAAAAAATAAAGCTCAAAAAAAACGGGTTAAATGTTGTTTGCTGGACCATTTTAATGTTATTTATTTATTTATTTAATTATCCTCCTACTGGTACGCTTTACAGCAATTACACCAGGCGGAGCGAAAAATTACTTCATGTGCTGCTTTAATAATAAGTCAATGGCTGCTTTCCATCCATAATGTTTTCCTTTATCGTCCAAGGCATGTGTGCTAAAAATAAACACCCTATGACTCCTCATAGAGCCCCTTCAGATGCAGAAATTACTTCATCCACTTTAATAAAGTTCTTTTATAACTAACTTTTAATGATAGGTATTCTGTTTACTTTAGATCAGTAAAACTGAAAAATAACCTTAAAAAATTCTGGATTTATTTCCTGTCGATGTTCATCCATCTTGATCTATCCCGATACGTCATATATGCAGAGTTCTTTTGAGTTAACTTCATCTTAAAACTGTCGGACTGACTTCTATAAAAAAAGTCGGGTAAAAGAACGACGCTCTCGAATTTTGTACAGAGAGGATCTGAGCATCAACACGACTTACAGAATGATCCTGTTTCCTGCTAACTTAATATAGTGCAATTCTAAAACACATTCAACCACTAAAATGAAATCGTTTTACTAAAATTGTGACGAAGCCATTCTTTATTGGGATTATTATGAAAATAACATCGAGAGTTTGGACAAAATTTACAAACTTCCAAAGAGTTTTCGTAGTTTACTAAGCTGGCGTTCTATTTGAAATTTTAATGAATGCTCTGGCAGTCTAGCTGGATCTCAATGGACAAAAAATTGCGGCAGCTTACTTGACGTCGTAACCTGTTTTTCAGACCTATTATACCTACATTCATAGTTACTTCACGTATTGAAATAGTAAAGTTGACTTAGTTTTTTGACGAATAACTCCCAGTTTATCCCGAAAATAAACAGAATAAGAAAGTGCTTTAGTAAAGTGTACTACAGGTAGGTAAACGAAACATATTTTTGTAAGGCGAAAAGCAAAAACTGTGTCTTAAAACTGTGATATAACTCGCACCAGGCACCAGAGATGTGATATTTTCAAGATCCCTTTGTAGGCGTTAAAGAAAATAGGTAACATTTTTCTTTTTATATCATGCGTATTATTTTTCTGTTTCTCGTCACTCCTGTCTTAGACATACGGAATTTCATGCACCCAATATACTGTTGTTGGGGTAACTCAATGTAAAATCGAATTCATACGGAAGCTTGGCGTAACATTCGTCGGGTGTACGGAAAGCTGCCTACAGCTGCATGTATATTTTTAGTCTAATTTCAACCATTCCTCGGTTCCGTTTCATCTTTATCCGGATTTGCGGCTCCTTCTTGAGCCAAGTTGATCCATTGCGCAAATTGTGTGAATCATGCCGGCTGATAATGGGCCTCGGATTGATCGTGGGCCTATTGAACGAGAAACGAAGTTTTGAGAGTGGTACTAATTTGCGATGTGGCGGCGGGCGGGACGTTTTGTAAGAGAACCTTTCTCTATCGGCATCTGCAACCCAAACTTCATTTACATAATTAATCTGCGTCCGACGAGCGTGTCGACCGGCGGCCGCGTCCACCGGCCTTCATTAAATAACGATATCATGGAAGGGGTTTGTTCACATGTTAATCAACACACCATTTTATTTAAATTACCTAAGTAAAAATTAAATTGAATAGGTTTATGCGAAATTACAAAACCGAGTTAACATTCACAGTGCACAGTGGTTAGTTTCAATTAAAATTCAAACATTACATTCGAGTAAATTTCCGGATAAAGCAAAAAAATTACATAGATATGAAATAATTTCAAAGGAAAAAATACAAACGGGATATAATATAAACATTTTGTTTTAAAGTAGGTATATTATTGGCTTTTAGCTAACCTTGTCTACAAAAGCTTCGGGATAAAGTCCTTTATGAATCTATAAACGTTCTAGAGAACTGAATTTAATTTAGTTAATGGAAAACACAAGACGCCTTATATATATATAGATACGAGAAAAAGTTTATTTTAGAGAATAGAAGGTAGTAAGCGTAGGTATAGAGTGTAGTGTTGTGCTCGTAACTGCTCACATAGAGCAGAAAGGCTGGCATGCCGTCCGGCCCGGTCCATGACGAAGGCGCTTCAATTAAAACTGTTCAAGTTTGTTTAAATGTTTGTGTCAGCCCATCGCCGACAAGAGTTACAACGCTACAGATTTCCCTGTAATTTAACAACCAAATACTTCCTTCATTCTTGCGTAATACAATTTTGGGGTAACCACCTTAAACCAATTTAGTTTGCTTCAACAAAAACTTATATTGCAAGGAGCATAAACACGGATAGTTGAAAACGTAACCGTGTAAACATTTGACGGTACACTTTGAACTGGACGAGAGTTTATTTTCGATACAGCGTTTCACATCATCGAATACAGTGAATAACGCGATTGTCGAGACTTTAATACTATTAGGTTGTGGTTGCGGAGAGATTTAGATTTTACCTTGCTTGCGTCGGTTAAATTTGGGAGCTCAGAGTCGAGCTGACTTCACCGTTTCATTCGGGCTGGAACTCAACTCGGATTAACCCTTCATGCCAACCAGCCTGACTTTGTTGTCAAACTAATTAGCTGTGCCCGTCCATTTAATTATAAATATTCGCTATTGTAATTCCTTTACATAGCTAATTTTGCCCCTCTACAAAAAGATTTTGGGTCGAGATGAACTAAGAGATCTTGTCGCCCCCGTGAAGGTTGCTCCGATAGGACCTACTCAAATTAAGCCTACTGCTCGTAGAATTAAAACCTTTTTCTTATTCGCAAGTATCTACATTTTCTTTGAATATTTATTTCTCCCTTTTCGAGAGGATTTGCAATTTGAAAGCAGCGTACCAAACAAAATCTCTTTTAGGAATTAGTCATAATCCAAATATGGTTAGGTAGTCAGCGGGACGTCGTCTGTGATATTTATGTAATTCTGAAGTAAGCCGTTTAATCGTCCATCGCGTACTTACTGTTTGAGCTTCTAAGAAACGTCGGGGGCGGGTGAGACGGGCGGGGGCTGGGGGGTGAGGGATCCCAAGGGTTGGCCTCGTTCTGCTAACAAATCGCTCGCCGCACCACGCACAGGTAGTGTCACGCCTCATTACTCCAACTTTATGTTCGCCAAATCACTCTAACATCATGAATAAACAAGATTTAGGCTTATGACCTTCAATAGCACCCTTACACTATTCAGTACAGGTTGCCATAGGTGACTAAGAGAATTTTTGAAATGGTATTGGTCCGGATAACGATCTCGTTTATGTTGAGTTGTTGTTGTTGAAGCCGGTGCTAACGTTAAAAGCTAAAATGAATTCTGTATGTATTTCAGCGTGGGGTAATAGAAATGGCACATCATAAATATTAATTAACTAGCATAATGCAGTACTTAACTGGGTGCTTTTACTACTATCATAATCTATTCAAGAGTTTGTTGGTTTACCATGATGAGTTCACGGATTAAGCAGTGTAGGTATGTACTCTGGGAAACAATATCAGGATTCCGTGGATAACAAAATAGGTCTATCCAAGAATGAATATTTTTTACATCGCACGATGCATAAAATGTAGGTAAGTAGCTTTTCTTTGAAGAGAAGCAACTCAACCCCCATTAAAATGTTCGCGATAAAAAGGTTATTGTTTTCCTTTTGAGGTCCGGAACCCTAAAAGGAACATAACTAAATTAATATATTCTCAGCAGCTAAAGTTTTCATAAAACAAGCGATCTCGGTATTCTTCACATTTTGTTTTTAAATTTATTTGCAGTTCTCAGCTTCTATTCCCGGTGTCTTCAGGAATTTAAAATTAAAAGCGTGTCATGCTATGCAAACAATAGAATTTATAAATTAAAAGCATTGTTTTCGTCTCATTTTCTCAGTAGCTGTGTTGTGATAGCTCAGTCGGTTTCTAAATAAAAATGAAATCTGTATTTAAATAATCATTATGCATAATTGTAATCAAATTAAACCTACTTCATGTATATAATTGCTTATGTGTACTAAAACAATGATTAGTAAAATGACCCATGTCGGGCGCGCCACGTGCATCAGAGACAATAATTATGTAAATGGATGCCCGGATATCGGGGCTGGGCCAATAGAATATGTCGTCTAATTTAATAGCCCAAATCGATCCGACAGTTTTAGCACAAAGCAAGCAAACCCACACCCACACTAAAATAAAGCGTAATAGACAAAACATGTTTAACTGAATAAAGCACATAACACAGTTTACGAACGTGATATACGTAACAAGAACGGAACTGTCATTTTACAGCTTTACGATCTAATTATGCGAAACACTCGACAAAAGTTTCTAATGGTCATAAACTTCCACATGTTTGTGTTGTTCATATTCGCATACGCAAAATATTAACAAACTCCAAATTACTTTGACCGCAGCTGTGTCCCCAGCATTTTTTTTATGGCAAGTCAAAATTGTGACAAACATTCGGACATTTACAGCGAATATATGTTTTTGTATAGTTTATAAGTAACTAGCTTCTGCCCGCGACTTCGTCCGCGTGAAATTTCTCCCTCTTAGGGGTGGAATTTCGAAAAACCTTTCTTAGTGGATACCTACTCTTCACAAAGAACACACCCTCCAAATTTCATGTCTCTAGGAGCAGCGGTTTAGACTGTGCGTTGATATATCAACAATCAGTCAGTCAGTCAGTTTACCATCTATCTTCTTTCTATATATATAAAAGGAGAAACTGACTGACTGACTGACATATCAACGCACAGCCGAAACTACTGGGTCTAGGAATGTGGAATTTTGCACACGGCTTCCTTTTATAATGTAGGGGAGCACTAAGAAGGGGTTTTTGGAAATTCAACCTTTAAGGGGGTGAAAAGGGGGGATTTCGTTTGTATGAAAAATTTTATTCCTTGAGTTAATAAACTTGAAACTTGGCACGAATACTTATCTAAGTAAATGATTAAGTTTGGCATTTTTTGTTTTTCTTAACTACCCCCTAAAGGGGGATTGGGGGGTGTCAAAGTTTGTATGGAAGAATTTTAACGGGCTGTCCGATTAACTTGAAACTCAGTATTTATACTTAAGAGTAAAAATAGATAATAACGTATATCAGGGTTTTTCGAAAATGTACCCTTAACAGGGTAAAAAGGGGTAGTTAATTTTACAGGGGAGGATTTTACTGCGTAGCTTGATTAACTCAAAAATTGGTATAAATAATCTTTGAGTCAAGTCATGAGCACATACTAAAGGATTTTTCGAAATTCCACCCCTGTGGGGGTGAAAAGCGGGGATACAGTTTATATGAAAAATCTTATTCAATTGGTTAATAAACTTGAAACTTGGCAGGAATATTTATCTAAGTAAATTATGAAGTTTGGCAATTTTTGTTTTTCTAAACTACCCCCTAAAGAGGGATTGGGGGGTGTCAAAATTTGTATGGAACAATTTTAACGGGCTGTCCGATTAACTCGAAACTCAGTACTTATTTATACTTAAGACTAAAAATAGAGAATAACGTGTATCAGGGTTTTTCGAAAATGTATCCCTAACGGGGTGAAAAGGGGTAGGTAATTTTACAGGGGAGGATTTTATTGCGTGGCTTGATTTACTCGAAAATTGGTAAAATAATCTTTGAGTCAAGTAATGAACACGTCACAAACTATTTTTCGAAATTCCACCCCTGTGGGGGTGAAAAGCGGGGATACAGTTTATATGAAAAATCTTATTCATTTGGTTAATAAACTTGAAACTTGGCACGAATACTTATTAATCTAAATAAATGATAAAGATCATAAACATACATACCTATTCGAAATTTTGAGAGGAAAGTACGAAATACACGCGGACGAAGTCGCGGGCAAAGTGCTAGTTTTATATATATAGATAATTTAAATTGTACTTAATTAATGAAAGCAGAAAGCGTACAACGTATTTTATTTTTGTTAACTATTATTTCGATGAAAGCACCCAGAACACAAGTAAAGTAGCGATTGCAAAATGTAAAAGGGAAAAGCAAAAAAAAGTGAGCTTCATAAAAAGAATATTCGTGGGCTAGATATTTGAATAAAATATCAAGAGAGGGAACCATTTTTCAAAGCGTTGGTGATAATAATGACGCTATTTATCAACGACTCGAAAGGGTGGTAATTATTATCGTAATATTCGGTTTCGTTTGTTTACTTCCATACATTTTGTGCGATATTTTTCACAGTTAGCGTCATGACAGTAAGGTCATTTCGTTTGGCTGTGAGGGGATGGCTCCCAATGATTTATTGTTGCGTTGAATATGCATGTCGAGATGAAAAATGACGACGAACGTGCGAGTGGTTAGTGTGTGAGGATCGAGCGGCGGCGGCGCGGCGGGCACTCGGCGGGCACGCTGCGTGCCCCACGCCGCCAGCCGTCGCGCACGCCGCCGATCGCGTCACATTGCGGAAGTCGTTAAGAAGATAAATCGCTAACCACACAAGACTCCATAATCCTTTTAAAATATCTAAGTGAAACCTTTTTTCACTATTTGGCTTAGGAAATGATGAATATTTCCTCCACTATTACACTTTTATAAGATTAACTTTTGTGTGTTCTTGTTCGTAGACAGTAGTTTAAACGAGTGGTGTATTTCTTCAATATATATAATGCCTTTATTTTCATTCCACCGCGGAAAATCTGAGAGTTTCGATACAAGTTTCCAGCAGACAAAATTTTCAAAGTGTGAGACATTCGCAAAGTGCATCCAAGAGCGAACTTAGAGGTATGGGTACCAGTTTTAATAGTTGCCGAAACAATAGCGGAGAAGTTTTACTTGCCGTTCGCTCCGGTTCCGTACCCATCCCCGTTTATTAATACGGCTCGGGCACGGCACCATGGTACGTTAACTCGTTCAATTTTCGCAAAAACTGCACCACGTTTTTTTTTCTAAAATAACGTCCATCAGGATCGAGAATAGGTTGGCTTTAATTTCCGCCACGATAACATATCGCTTCGAATTAAGAAGATAAAATAACGTTGCGGTCTTAAAAAGCGAAAATTTATTTTATGGGCACTTTCTTCAGTAGTTTATTGCTTTCGGTTACTATTTCACTTGAGCTTTCTATTTACATTCTCTTAAACTTTTATATTGTCAGAGCGAAAGTGGTAAACTTGAAAAGAAAAAAAAAACCACTTGTTCATCAGTTGACTTATAGTCTGTAATATTGCTTACATAAAAGTCCGAATAAAAGTGAAACACTTGGTTTATTATCTTTGTACATGTATATTTAGGTTAGTGGAAATGTAGTAACTATTGAAAACCATGGTAAACATGAATCGACCGGTTCTGTAGCAGCGCTTCGTTTCTCATGTCAGAACCAACCGGCAGCGTCGTTCCTTTCAATGCTGGCTGCGCAAACAAACTATCGAACAAACAATTTTACTCCAATTAAAGACGTCTCTCCGAAACATTTGTCAGACTGTATTTGTAGGTCGGACCGGCACAACAATTAAATCTGTTTTATATCTGCATCTTATCAAATAATAAACAAACGTACGCTAGATTTGTTTCATAGAAATTCCGCTTGTTCAACTGGAAATGTGGTTTCCTTTTATATTTTTGCGGTTTCTGGTGTAGGTTTGTTTGTTGCGTGAATTTTTTAAAATTATTTTTAGGAAATTCTCGCATAGTTTGTAACAAAAATGTATTTGTCTTCCTCCCTAATATTTTAGATGTTTCATTTTGAAGGAGCTTACTATTCAGGCACAGAGCTTTTTTATTCATATGGTGCACCCAAAACAGACGTAAAGCGCAATAGCAGAAAATAGGACACCTTCCCCTGCAGGGAAGGGAACCGAAATGTTTCACGTCACCTTTCGAGTGCGGACTATCCGAACGGAGACTTTGTTGAACGCAATTCGATTGTCTCCTTTCACGCGACATAAATTGTTGCCAAAAACATTATCTTTTTCAAATATAAGCATATGGCTGAATGGGTTGGGTCGCTATATTATTATATTTAACCTACTACTTAACTTAAAACCCCTAATCAAACATTTCCGAGAATAAACTATACCTACAAACCATAATTTTTTGTCTCGATTCCTACTTAGGTCCCGAGCCCTAAAAGCGGACACTTTTCAGCTACATTTGGGTCATCAACATCGTCGTCATTCATTTCGCAACGGGCTGCTGGTTGGTTAAAAGCCATAATTAGTGATGAACATTATGCAGAAAAATATTTTCTTTCACTCTTTCATTTGATTTTTGCTCTGTTTTTTAGTTTTGTATTTTAAGTTGCCAATCTGCAAAAGGGGAAAACGGCAAAAAGCTTTGTAATTATTAGCGTCAGGAGCTTAATAACACTCAGTCCCAGTTCGAAGCCTTTCTGAAATGGATTCTAAACTACAACTAGTATGACTTCGGGATATTTTACTTGGAATGGGATGAAGCATTTTAAATATTTCTATTACGGAAGGTTCGTGTGATAGCTGTGTGTGTGAGAGAAGCTCAAAATATATCCAATCGACTATGTTGTGCGAGTTCACGTCCTGCGCGCTATTTTCATTTGATAGTTTCTGTATAGGGTCTTGAATTTCTACTCCTATTCCTTTTCGGTTTATTTAGTTAAACCTAAACCAGCCAAGCTAGAAATTCCGAACAACTATCCGGCAGTGAACAGTTATTCTCGCTAGTTAACTTTTTCTCAAAGTTATTACAGGAATACCGGGAACAAAAGTATCAAGATATTGTCAAACTTTTGAAAACCTCACGAGTTTCATCTTCCAATATCTATTTTTTGATATGTGAGAACTTTAACCTTTCCAAACTCAACGATATAGTACTTTTTATTAAGATTCCTTCAATAGTGAGCGAGCAAAGTGTAGTTTACAAATAATAAATAATATAAGTTGATAAACAAGCAGGGCAAAGTGGAAATGTAGTTCACTCAACGAATGACCCAAAAGGAGGTGTACTCTACGCCTCCTTTTGGGTGAGCTGGGCTCTAAGCAATTTCTTCAGAAAGTTGTTCAGGGTGCTTAGGGAGTAAACATACCAAAAGTCCCCGCGTCTAGGGGTGAGCCTTGGGGGATAAAAGTTCCCACTTTTGAGGTTTTCGCTAATATCTATAAAACTGTGCGTCGTAGAGAAAAAATATCTTCTACGTAATGAAAGCTAATACAATTTTCCGCAACTTATATCTTACACACTTTTTCGAATTCCTACCCATTTTCGAACTACACGTTCCGGAAAAGTGAAAATTTTCGAGAAAAAAAAACGACTTATACCTAGCTGTTGCCTGCTACTTCGGTGTTATTTCGGGATAAAAGTAGCCTATATGTTAATCCAGGTCCTAATCTATCTATCTACCAAAATTCAAGTGTGAACTTTTACCCCTCCCCCCCACTTCGGCTCACCTCCTAGACGCGGGGACTTTTAGTATGTTTACTCCCTAAGCACCCTGAACAACTTTCTAAAGAAATCGCTTAGGGCCCAGCTCACGCACTCTACAACTGCTTTGTTAAGTAGACTAATTTTTCTATAATGTAAGCGATTTAGCAAGCATAAAAGCAAATCTAAATAATCTGTTTATGGATGAAACATAGTTCCCAGTAGTTGTAGTTAGCTATAAGTTCAATCAAACAGCCCTCAATAAACGGCGGTATTGTTTTGCCGGTTATTGCGATTCCGTTGCCGAGACACGTCCGGAATAAATTAAACTGCAATTTGGGGCCTTTAATATGGAGTGTTGTTCGCGCTATTGGGCCATAGTGGCGTGTGGCAGCGTGGCGATATGAGCGGCATTCGAATGAGTACACAAAGGGGTTCGGCGCCATGCTGCCCATCGGTAATGCAGCCAGGCACATGATTGCAGCGCAACTCTCGAGGGACACCCATTTTGTTACCTACCTGCGTACCTACGCATGATCGATTTACTGTCAAATTTTCGTTGCACATTTCGAATTTGGCAGAAAGCGGGCCGTGGAATAGCCGTGAGCGCTGAACGCAATAGTCGTAGTAATTGCGCTTAAATGGCTACGTTTAGCGATTCTCAGTTGGAGACATGATTTACATTGTAACAACTCCGACTATGTTTATTGAATCGCTAACTGTAGACTGCTAATATAGGCTTAGGCTGAGGAGATTTCATACTTTAGAAGCAGCAACAGTATCTTGTGATTCAACACTCCAATGGGTCTATCACCTACTTGAAAGTTCTAATCGTAGAACTTCAGTCATTAAAGCAGACGATGCAGCAGTAACCTAAATATTACTTACCTGCACGTGCATGTAAGCCATACAACTAAACTTTACTCATCTAAGTTGTATCTGACCAATGACCACTAAACTCCCGGTATCGTTATGAAATTAAGGTCAATAGCAGCCAGTCAAGATATGGTGTGTAGTAATAATCATTGGCGCATAAGCAGAAGCACCTCGGCATCGTGTTTATTGCGTTCGCAGAGAATTCTATGGCACCATTAATGCACGTAGCGAGGCGTAAGGTCTAGTTGCTCGCTCAATTTGCGGTATTGCTCTGAGCTACCGTCACATAAACAGAGTCAGGAGCTCCTACAGATCCACAATCGTCCCGTTGTTTGTCCGCCCACATTCCTGAACAGAACACGTAACGGCTCGCAGAACGCATTAGTACTTCCATAAACACCACATCCATTGTGTGCGCATGTTAGACGGTGCAGCCATTTTCAATAGCATTTATACGTGCACTTGAGCGACGTACCTGCAGTTCGGTACGTAGTACAAGGCAGTCGTTCAACTGATAGCTCCAGTCATTGCTTTGAGGTGTGTAAGCGTATGGCATTTATAAAGTTACTCCCCCGGCGACACTACACTTCAGAGGAGCTCTGTTTTTGTTCCCGAGGGGGATAGAGATCAGAATTAACGAGACCTTTACCTTCATTCTCACAGTTTGGTATTTAACGCAGAGGCCAGAGGTAGGCAATCCCTGCTTTTGTACAAATCTGGTTAAACAATGAAGTTTGTGATGTAGATAAAGAATACCTTACTGCTTTTATTTTATGTGATGTATTTAGATTAGAGGCAGCCTTAAGTTACGAAGTCCTTCCGTTCAAATGTATATTTAAATTAGATAGGGCTCTTAATTTCAAGGCCCAAGAATTACAATTAATCGTATTACCCATTTGGCTTAATGCTTAGATCTACGACAGTTCGCTTTTTGTTTGGAACTGGTCCAAATATATATCTATCAGCGGCACTTTTATTATCTTTAATGCGTTCGACGTGCATTTGTATGCTCAACCTCGTTCCTATGAATGGATTTTATTGCATATTAAAATGGAGAACAGTCTAGTAAAAACCAGATCTGTTGAAAAAGTCGGATAATAGTTCATCTTGTCTAAACAAGCTTGGTGATTATGGAGCTCTCGTCAAATACCAAATGGAGCATTTGATGTTTTGATCATTAATAAAGTTTCTTCGGTACGTTCTGCTTTAAATAATTAATAACGTAGTCCACAGAACGTGCTACCTATCAAATGCGGACCATCGCCAGACGTCGCTAGTTTAGTGTGTAGTCATCTAACTATGTCCGCGTACTGTGTACCTCCCTAATGAGATTCTATCTTAATTATTTTTCAGTGTTCGTCGTGAATTTCCCTCCCGAGAGTTGCTGAGCCATTCCGTGGCGGAAACATCCTTTTCGAGCTTAATTATTTCCTTTTTTTACTGTGTTCAATATTCATTCTGATTTTCGTCGAGCAGACATTAAAATTCATAACTCAGCTATTACACTCGTCAACATCTGGCGCCACTTGAACGTTATTATCTTTAACTCTTAGAAAAGCATTAATTAAGAAGTTACTTTTTATGTCACTTTGAAATATAATTATTTTTATGCGAGTTTATCGGGCAGGCAGCCGGCAGGTGGGTGTAGATGGCCAGGGGGATTGTTTCAATATACCGTACCTATACATCTTTACCTATGCCGCGCCAAAGTGGTCCCTCGATTAAGAGTGGTCATTTTACGAGTTTCGTCCCATAACACTTGAGAGCTAGTAGCTATTGTTCTATTCATCGAAGAGGCATTTTATGACGCGGACACACTCTTAACGGGTCGTCGTCTCGAGTTCCGTGTCTGGGCGCACGAGATAAATTTACGTCGGCGGTTCACGCCCACAAGCGTCGCCAACTCGTAAAGCAGTTGACGGCGGGGTAACCTCATAAATAAGGTCCGGCGGCCCGCCCCGGGCACCAACGCACGCTTGCATACCCCTGGCTTGCACAAGTGCACATGCGCTCATGCACCTACTTATCTATGCCTGCAAAGTGACAAGGAATGAATGGCCAGCAGCTATGACTACGACAGAAATATGGCGCTTGCCTCTCCAGTTTATTATTTTAAAACGTTTTTTAAATAAATATAAATGTCTTCTCATTTAGTTGTAAATGAGCAATTTTATTCGCGCTTTAAAATGTTAGCATATTTGAAGTGAACTTTGGACTAATGAAGCCAAATAAAGTCTTTTGGTAGACTGGTAAATAGTAACTGAAAGTTAATTGAATGTGTTGTTGTGCCTTCGTCAGTTACCTCGGATTGGCGATAACCGAGGTAATCAGTGAATTGCACGAAGTGTATTGTTCGGTGCGACTGTAAATTTTAATTATTTACCGTGTTGATAAATCAGAGCTGCGTTGTGGAAGGAACTGCCGTCGATAATTATCAATTATCGAAATTCTGTAGGAGGATTCTGAGTACATTTAATTTCAAAATTGTTATAATATTTAAAGAAATATTCCCGTATGTGCTAGTAAGTATACTAGAGGTATATTAGCCAGCGCAGCAGTAGAGCGGTGAGTTTCCCAGAGACGTCAGCGGAACACTCGATACTAAATTTCATTTTGCGAAGCGACCTATCCTCAATAGCATCGCGTCACTTTACGGAAATTCTCTCTTTTCTACAATCCTCACCTGTTTTCTAGTGTCCTTCGAAATGATAAAACGAAATTCCGTTATACTGGTTCATCGCAGCCAATTACATACTGACCTTGTTAGGAAAAAACAAGCAAGTAGGTATATAAACAATATTATAGCCAATATTTTATTATTCAACATGAAATAAAACCCGATAGCAGATAGGGATGCAGTGTCGGAATAACAATAGGATAAAAAGGGAAATGCTGTTGCTCAAGATACCGCAAAATATGTTATTTTTATAAGAAATTGTAATATACGGAACACTAATCGTGAGCTGCTACTGACTGGAAGCCGGTTTTTTCGCGTTCGCTCCACTCGGATCCGTTTTACATTTTTATTTTACTCCTTTCAGTCTAATTTAATATGCGGCCTCTTATAAGAAATTGCGAGGATATATTTTCGCATTTGTTAACTCCACCTTGAATAAAATCAGATTTTACCGGCGAATTTATGTCGAATTGTATGAGGCAGGTAGAGAAAGCTTTGGCTCCACATGCGTATTTAAATCACGTACTGAGTTTATGTGTTATTTGTGTTGCAATATCGAGTTTATGTTGTTAGAGCGTGTGCCGCACGGTTCTGACGACTGCTGCTTTCAAATATTTTCTCATACAATAATAATGAATTGAGTTGCTAAACTTAAAAAAATGCGCGACAACGGTATCGGCTCGATTTAATTAAAACCTTATTTTGCAAAAAGAAAAAATCTCACTGTTGCTTGCTTGGAATTTAGACAACCGTCTATTGCAAGATTTTTAATTAAATCGACTTTGATCACAGGACTGGAATGTCTCTGGTAAAACGATTAAAACCGGTATAAAACAGTTGCTGTGTAATCTTTCCGAGTAACATCCCCACGTAACGATTTAATCAAATGCTTTTAATCATTTTTTCTATCTGAAAGGATTCTACAATGTTTTGTTTCTCTCCTAGTTTGTACCGGACTCATACATTGCAAGCTTATATAGGTACACAAAGTAGAACAAAATGAAACAAAGTAAAACTCTGTAGCCTCAATCCGCAGCTGTTAGTTTTCACCGGCTATTCTTCTTTTGTGTGACGTCGTCGTCGGCTGGAATATAGAATTTGTAACGATGAGTACGTCTTCGTTAGAGCAAATATCAATTAAGGGCGGCTACGTGTCGGCGATAGACGGTGGAAGCGTGACCGAGCGTGCGACCGGCCGCCGGCGTAGCCCCATCGACCTACGCGTCGGAGCGCGTAGCCCGTCGTAACGCATCGTAGACGCTCGTAGCTACGCGTAGCACTACATAGCATAAGTGCTACGAAGTGTTACGTAGCATAGGTGCTACGTAGTGCTACTAGCTACGAACATCTTACTACGAACATGCATACTAACTTCACCTTCAAAATTTGAAACGTGATATTGCTTAAACAGCCACTTACTTAAACTAAGTCCTACTCTGTAAGTCGACTTGTTGTTTACTTATTTATTAATTAAGATTAGGGAGGTGGGTGCCATTAGAAATGTACCCAGCGAGACCCCTTTCAGCCCCTATGTTTTGCACATCGTATTTGTGGCAGAAATAACAACATGGTAACCGTGACGTTGCTCTCTTGGAACAAATAATTTCGTGTAGGTAATGCACGTTGCGTAACTTCGCCGTTTGTTCCCATAATGTTTTTAATAATGCCGTCGATATAAAATGAGGGACTAATTTACAAAGTTTTTGACCGTAAATACGTCACGACTTTAATTAAATTATAGTAAGTGCCACCCACGGCTCTTCTATTAGTCTTTTTGTAATTTAAAATATTATAAGGAAACTTTAAAGAATTCTTATGCTCTACATTCATTTTTAACATCACGATTTTATTTCCAAATAAATTATAATAATATTGTTTCGTAAATTGTTCTGGGGTCCAAGAGTACCTATGCTAACTTGTCAAGGCAAAATAATATAAAGACAAAGGATTGGAGCCACAGACGTTGAACTAAAACGTTACAAAAACAAAAGCCAACAATTCACTTCGAAAGAATAACCCTAATTACAACAATATTATAAATGAACCTTTTTTGCTACTTATTATTCTGTATTACAAGTCAAAGTAACTTTCAAGGCTTCAGAATTGTTTGAACCGTAATTTCAGAAAATTATATCAAGATCTTTGATAACAAAAGCGTCTCGCAGGACGTGTCCCGACAATCTACCAACTACCTGGGTACCCTGAGGACCAATTAAAGACTTTAATTAATCTAAGCAAAGGCTTGTTGTTGTAAACTCTTAAATGACAGGAGCGCATGTTCCTGCAACTGTTTTGAAACTTGACTAATGGACGAACACTCCTGAAGGGTGAAAACTAATTTTATTTTCAATATTAAGTTTTGACTAACAGTCCCGAAAGTTCTTTGGAAGATATACGATTCTGTTTAAATCTTCAATGTCATCCGAGTAAAGTAGGGATTATAATGATATACAAAATGGTTAGGTAGTAGGATACCTTACTCGACACCTTTCGGGTGCGGGATTTAAAGTAAGTGTTAGTTTTATTGAGGTTCTATTTTATTCATCATTACGAGGATATCAGCTTTTAAAGGTCCTCTACTGAACAAGGGACGTTGACACTTACAACTAACGGTTATAGAGGATCCTGTCATTGTAACCGTGCTGGGAGACGGATTAGTGATCGCAGTATTTTTATAACAGGTCGCAGTACACTGTCAAAGTAGTTGGACTTTGACAAGTCCTCGATTAAAGTAGGTGTTGCTTATTTTTATTATATAGTTCTTGATAGACAGAATAATATAAAAACTTGATAAATAATAATAGCACAAATATACAAAGAAAACTTTTATATACCCATATATTTTAAAATACTGAGGTTGACTGGTAGAAAATGCCTCAGGCAGTATGTCCTCCTTTGTACAGTATTTTTTATTTACTTGTGCTTAAAGTTTTAATAAATAAATAAAATACAACTTTCCATTAAAATAGTACATTTTCGCCGTATCAAATTTATGTGATTTTGATTTTAACGTTACCCCGGGACCGATTGCTGTTAATGGCGGTGCTCTCAAATTTGTTCAAGAATACGTTTACCTCGGGCAAACTCTGCAGTTTGGTACCTTTGAGAGAGAGGCTAACAGAAGAATTCAGCTGGGTTGAGCAGCGTTTGGGAAGCTTCGTCGAGTATTCCATAGAGCCTAAACACTAAGGTCTTCAATCAGTGCGTCCTGCCAGTTATAACTTACGGAGGCGAAACGTGGACACTCACATCACGGTACGGCTCGTCCATAAATTCTAGGTCGCTCAGCGAGCTGTCTCTCTGAGGGATCGTATCCGCAACGAGGTGATCCGGCAGAGAACCCAAGTTGACGACATAGTCCACAGAATAAGCAAGCTGAAATGGCAATGGGCCGGCCATATTAGCCGTAGAACCGATAACCGTTGTAGTAGACGTGTTCTTGAGAGCGAATCGGCAAACGTAAGGTAGGACGCCTTCAGGCTAGGTGCAGTAGGTAGAGCGACGATCATCGCAGGATGGCTGGTAACAGCTGAAAATCGAGTTGGCGTGCAATAGGAGAGGCCTATGTTCGTTATTATTAAAAAATGTTCTGAAGCTAGTAGGTATATCACTACATATTATAAAACAAAGTCTCCCCGCATCTGGCTGTCTGTCTTAACGCGATAAACCCCAAAAACTGAAATATGACGATGATGGTTGAAAATGGTTTATATCCTGGATTAACGTAGGATATTTTCCGACATCCACGCGAGCAAAGCCGCGAGCAAAAGCTAGTTTCTTTATAAACTCACGCGGCGGTAGAGGCACAGCTATTTTTGTGTACTTAGTAACTTAACTATAGTGGAAGGAGATTAAACACTCAAATTGAATAATAGTCTACATTGAGAGTGGAGTCGCATAAATCTAGCCTTTTAAGTTGTTTTTATTTCGTGTCTGTTACACTTTCGTATCGCGAAATGTGCGGCACCGTTTTACTTTATTAGTTTCATACTATTTTGCTACTTCGTTTTACGAGTATTTTTTCATTAATTTTTTATGAAACTATTTCCCAACGAGGTCGCGTATGATTGTTTTTATACGCTGTAATCGTTTTTTTTTGCTTGAAACTTTTTCTTAACTTGTCTCGCAGCGTTCATAATTTATATTTTCTTCAGGATTTGTTTTGAAGTTGTAGCATTTGTTAAAAATCCTCTTCTGTAAACAACACGATTATAGTTTCAAAGCTTGTTAATGTTATATAGCAAAATATCGAATGATGATGGATTGCTAGTTTTACATACTCGAACTAAGAGACAAAAATTTGCATTGCATACATATTTAATTTTGCAGCACATTTCCATGGCCCTGAAAGTTAAATCGCTATGGTTTTCTTTAAATATTTATGAAGGCCCCGAACGTCCAACGACTTTTAATACTTTGAAAATATTATCATATCCTTGTCATAAGCTTTTCCAGATAAATATTTTCTCTGAACATCTGTTTCTTGAGTAAAGTTAGGTTTTTTTATTGTAATATAAAATAATATGGAGAGCAGTTTATCTTTCATAAAATCAGGCATGTACAGTCACCTGCAAAAGTCCATGGGTACCCTAATGTCTATTTTCCTGTGAACGTTTGCAGTTCAAGTGTGAATATCAATTAACATAATAGGTTAATAATTAGGAACAATTTTCTTTAAAAGAAACTATTAATTATAAATTGTTTGAATGTTTGAAGAGACAAAAGAACACCGTCATTTCTTGATTCATAGGATTTTGAATCTGAACTGCCCATCCATTTTTGCAGCCGACCGCACCTACAGCACAGGATGAAAATTACAATGATAACAAAGAAATACTACGTTTCGACGCGAGATAAATTCATTTGAAGCTGTTCGATGATTTATCAGAGCCGGCGGGAGGTCGCGTGCGACGTCATCGTCGCAGCTTCCTCGCACTGACATATCGTTTTGATAAATTGCGAAGAATCTCTGAACGAGGTGAAATTTAAAAATAAAATCGTATTATTTCAGGAAAGACTGTTTTATATACGTCTACGTATGTGTTATGTTTCACACGTTAAAGTTTACGGAGGAAAGTTCGAGATAGCGAGGATAGAAAATTGTAAGTAGTTTCAACTCTAATGTTGTTTTGCATAGGTGAGCAGTCGGAACGTGCTTCCGGAGGTGCTTCGGCGGTTAGATGGGGCCGTTGAAGATATTTTTATCGAATGTGAGGGAGTCTTGCGCTCGTGTCAGGAGTCGGGCGCCGGCTGCCGATGACGTGGCTCAAGCGCCTATTATGCCGCTCGCCTTTTATTTATGATCGGGTTGAGCGGTGCTTATTACGACTACGGGTCCGGGACATGTTTCATATGCCAGCCTTGTTTCTGCGATAACTTCCTCCTTGACGCTTATTGAGCCGTTCGCTTGCAATCATCCCGTTCCTCTATGGTTACAAATAGCTGATGCGGTGTATCTCGAGTGTAGTAACGATTTTTAATTTCTAATTCACATCTACTGGTGCGGCGCGCGCGTAAACTAATTACTTTAACTCCTACTACTTGGATTAATTTATATAATTCCAAAGTTTATCTATATACATAAATCACATGTCAAGTTTTGATGATATCTGCCGCCGGGGGTTGCACAAGTTGAGGCATACTTATTGTTATTCACGGCGTATCTTGAAACTCTGCAGTGATATGTGTTTCACTAAGCTCCGACATATATTTCGCCGTTTTTGTCTATCACTTGGCAGGAACTTCTCCAATGTTTTCTCATTCGCCCGCAGTCTTCCCAAAAGTTAGCTCATTCCTGTCTCGGTGGGTGCCTCAACGAATTACGAACTCGGCACTCAGCCGCCGATGCGTGTAAAATGTCTTTACGACCTCAGTAAATCCCGTGATGTGTGTGTCACAGGCCGTGTCGCCTGCTCACTCTCACTATTTATTTAATCAATTAGTTGTTAATCGAAAAACTTTTGAGAGCTCAGAATGTACCCTACTTCAATCAGGTGACCTGCTTGAGTTTTACAGTTACTCCACAAAAAATGTCGTAACGTATAAGTTGCGGCGATGTTATCATAACGAATCTAGCAAACTCAATTTTAGTTGAAACTGAACTAGGTTTCGATACACTTAATATTCCCTTTATCGCAAACGGAAATCTGTGAACTTGCAGAAACTATGATAACGATGCTATCGAGAAATCTAGATGCCACCAAAAACATAACTTGTAAAAAAACCAAGTCTCGCAACTTAGTTCTTCTACCGTAAAAAGTTGTGAGATCCATGTAATACCAAGTCGGTTAATTTATTCAGTCCCTACTTAAGGGACCTAATAGATTGACTTGGCAATCGCACTGCACAATCGAGACTTAGTTTTTTGTACAAGTTATGTTTTTGATGGCATCTCACTTTTTTTGTAGATAGTCCTCCTTCTTTTTCTTTCCGATACCTTTTTACCACTTTTTTTTTAACATGATCCGTTGATCATTTTACAAGTTACCTTTGAACATACCTATCTACACCTATTATTCCATTATATTATATGTAAATTTATACAGGTACACTGATTAATTCACTGCAAATGTAATAATCCTATGTATTTATATGGGATTACAAAGTTACTTATGCAGTTGGTGTATCTAGAAAAGTGGACCGAAATTGCAAAATATTTTAGTTTTTCCTTGATTTATAAACTGATTGTATTCTAAATTTGAAGCTTCTATGTCTGCCATTATAGAGTTTTGATGATCGGTCAGTCAGTCAGTGAGTGACAAAATTAAGAAACTTTGACTAGTTATAATTATAATTCTTAAACAACCGGTTCAAATTGAATGAAATTTGAAATATACCGTGTTTATACAACGCCTGATTGGTTACAATTCAGGCTTCTAGTTTTATCCACAACGAAGTTATAGGGGGGTCGAAAATGGCCTGAACTGCTTCGAGAAAAGGATGGTACGGCCGTGCCGCTTATTGCTCGACTTGGCGGGGGCACTGCCGCCCCCAGATATAATCTCGTGTATAAAAACAGATAGGTACTTTTTTTGTTTTCAGGGGGAAACCTTCAAAAGGCATCCGACCTCCGGGGAGGTCGGGGAGTGTAGGATTTTAACCTCACTAAAACCACCCCGGTGATCACCATCAGCACATAGGAATGGTCCCGGTTCCCCTTAAAAGACCAATTCCGGAACCCCACCTGGCAACGCCTGTAAGGCACATCCCTGACGGATAGGTACCTGCACCTATTGTTATTTCCTAAAAGAATCGGTTACTGTGTACCCGTTCGGTGGAAAAACTTAATCAAAATGCTTTTTTGCTCGAATTGCAATTGTGCATCAGAAAAGAAGAAACGAAACAAACATGTTGAATGCAACATGCCTGACTCCGACAATTGAATGCATTTTTTTGTTCTCCCTATTTCGTTTCCACCCGAACTGAAAATATATGAAATAATACCCGTTTTGTGCGTAAATTTCCAAAAAATTAAAATTTCAATAAAGGTTAACATATAAAATGAAATTACATGTTTTGAAACGTCCATTTTCCCAAAAAAACCCGCAGGCCGCCGCAGGAACCCGTTTGATGTGAGAAGCACAGAACCGGTCGAAGTGGAGGTGCTTGGGGGAGGCCTATGTCCAGCAGTGGTCGTCTTTCGGCTGAAATGATGATGATGATGATTTGATAGCCCAATTCTTGAGGAAAGCTATAGACCATTTAACATCACTGTAGGACCCTTAGGAGCCGCCTCCACGAGCGAGAGAATCACGGCCATATTATCGTCGTGCTACGTATTTCAATACACTCTCTTAGGACGTGTCTCCACACGGCGATAACATCGCCGCGAAAATTTGATGGCACGGCGAAGCTATCGCCGCGATTTTCTCGCTCGTGGAGGCGGCCCCATAGGAGCCGAGAAGAAAGAAAGCTAAGCGAAAACTAATTAATACAGGCGATGCGATGTGACGGGGTGGTCGGGCGGTCACACTCACAAACTTTCGCCTTTATAATATTAGTGTGATGTATGTTTTCGCGGTGTTCCGAGTGCGTGTTAAGACGTGACTTTGTCTCAGTCACTACAACTGAACACATTCATAAATATTCATTAGGTGCACACGCAGACACACTTACAATTAGGTGTGATGTGGTGGTGTGGTGGTGTTTGAAACAACCGGCCCTAAGTGATAACCTGTCATTTTGACATTACAAAGAGACACTTCCACTTTATTCATATGCATGTATGTATAGATTCTATAGATTAATGCAACCTTTGAATTATCTATGCTTTGAATAGTACGCCTTTTATAACCTCCATAATATTTAATGTTACCAGTCTTATATACGAGCATCTCTACCTAATTATTCACTTAACAGTTGTTTGTGTTTATATATGTTATCTAAACTTGCCAGGAAGTAGCGCAGCCAAAACAAATTACTTAAAGATTTCTTCAAACTTGTACATAAACGCGATGAGTACGTATTCCCTGCAGAGTCTTTACTCCATTAGACATCAGGCTGCCAGTGACTGGCGACAGGAAACGGCCGTCGTCGGCATAACAAGGTTAACATCTTGCAATTCTATCAAAGTCTTATGTAATAACGTTATCAAGCGACTTTCGCAGCCTGCCTGCCTGCCTGCTACCAACAATGCGGCACATTCAACTCTACATGTAAACACTAATTAGTTTTTGGTACCTAGTTAGTGATAACGCTAGTAAGTTCACAGAAAAACTTGGGAACTGTCTCACTTCTGAAATCTGAAAACTTTTTTTTTGTTCGAGGCCACAAAAAGAGGTTCACCATAATTACTGCGAGTATGAATAATATAATTGAGAGTTTCCTTTTCTACTTTGAGATTTCCTTATATTTAGTGCAAAAACTTTTTAAGACTTTCGTATACTATATTATATTTTCCATGAGACGAAAAAGTGGGTCTAGCAAGAAAAGTGTGCCAAGACTGTAAGCGGTGACGTTAAGTATTCTTTGCCATCTCCACGAGAGAGCTGGCGTGATGCTCGTAATTAGGCGACGCATTTACATCAGCAGATACAAACGAAATGTTGTTTATTATTTTATTTCCTGTTTCGTGTTCATGCTAAATCAAATACGCTCTTATTTGTTTGTCTTTGAAGGGGCACCTTTGAAAATAAAACATTTTTTACGTAAATAATTATTTAAAAATAGTAGCTACATTCTTAAAAATAAAATCTATATCTTTGTAGTTACCCCAATATTAATTAATCATAGGTTAAGAGCAGCCTATTTTTGGTAGCTTTGATATCTTTATCAACGTATAGGTATTCAAACAGACAAAAATTGCATTATCGTAAGCAGTCTTACATTCAATTTTAAGATTTATATAACTTCCCTACTCGATTTGCATATGCATGCAAGAGGAATCTTGTTCATTCATCTTACGAACGTCTAGATACACTGTAATGCTTGCTTCAGTTCCACAAACCTTATTCACGGTTGACAAAATTAGTATCTCAGTGGCTTACTGATTGGATAGCACTGCTAGAAGTTATCTACCAACTTCGCAAACCGTGTACGTTAATTTAAAAAGGGGTTAAGATGTATCAGCTGAAATATAACGGGTGGATGAGTCAGTGGTTCCGGCGCGCGTCGAGCGGGCATCGAGCCACGGATCCGGCAGCGTTTCTTTCGAGCTCGTTAACGAAACAATAAATAATGATTTGGACGTCTCCACCACTGCAGGCTATTGTGCGGCTATCATATTTTCCGTCGGGCCGTCGGCATCAGGTCGTTGATGTGACGTCACGGCTTCCTAACCGTCGATTTGTCCATGCTATATCCGAGCCGCTGTGTGTTTCCGCTGCCATTGTTATATTTAATCATGCTTTCTTAGTTAAACACAAAGTCATTGCTGAAAGTTTAATTTCCCTTTGTTTGTTACAGGTAAGCTGAATATTTTTAGAACTTCGAATTTATTTTCGCCGTCTCGTAAGGTAAGTGGATCTAAGATATTATTAGCGTAATCAAATTTAAATCTGGCCCCTAAAATACATAATGTCGGTGTGTTTGGATAAATAAGTGAAATAAAATTAGGCTTAATTTAGCAAAATAAATGAGGTCTCCTTTAAAATTATTAACGAGAAAGTTGTCAACTGAAGAGCTTTAAAATTCATTTCAAATAACACGTTTTAGCATTACTGTCACTAGACGCAAATTAACTTATTCTCTTTTAAATCCTAGCTTCATATTTTGGTTAAATAATGTAGTGTTTCTCCTTTTCTTGGAAAATAGATACCATTAGATAACAAAGTAATGTATTTTCATGACACCGTGTCCTCTTCGTTAGAACAGTCTTGTTACAGAAGCAAGTCGTAAAACATGATGTATGGATCAAAATAACCATAAAAATTCAATAAACGTGTAAAAATTGGGTGCGACACGACCGAAAGAATGCTGCCAATTTATTTCTCACAATAGATGGATAGAGTTAGATTTCCCGCAAACCCGTCAACGTAAACGAGACGAGTGATTGAATAACAAACATTACTTGTTGTTTACCGGCTCGTTCACTGCACAAACCTTATTATATTATATTACGTAACTGGCAAAATGTGGGTGTATTATACTTACAACCTTACCCTTCGGGGATTACAGGCGTGGTGTTATGTTATGTTACAACGTTTAGGTACCATCGAGAAAACTTACATCTGCCCAATTTGAAAACAAAATCCCGTGCATACGATGACCACATCTGTTAGCAAGCGTTACTATAGCGGTCAGCGGGATTGTCCGAAAGGGTTACCGCTGGCCCGGAACATAATGGGCTAAGGAAGGAACATGGGTGGGTTTTAGTCAGTAAGAGTCTGACACTCCCTTCCGCTCCACCCAGAGCGGGGGTCATTTGATGATTTCCCATCCGAAAAAAAAAAAAAAAAAAAAGCGTTACTATAGCGGCCGAGCGCTGCAAACAAGAATAGCCCTTACGGTGTAATTGTAAGTTTCGAAACTTACAATTTGTAAGATGTAAGTTTCCTCGATGGTACCTATAGGTTAACTAGCTCTTGTTCGTGAATTTGTCTATGTACCTAGATGTTTGACTTAGGCAAGTTCCTCTATTTGTACTTTCCATACTACCTTATACACTGTTGCTTTCGTTATGAGTGGTTGATGTCTGAAATGGGTCTTTAGAACAAAGGACATCATTCAAGTGTCGAACATTTTATACCCAAATATTAAAGTACTTAGAACTGAAAACGCAGCGAATCTATACCAGACTGTTTACGTCTATAAACGAATGTCCAAAATATTGTTGGGGTTAATAATTGTATATCTATGTTGAAATAGTTAAAACATGTTCGGGACATTATAATGAATTAAAAGTTGGTATTTTTTTAATGTTATGCTTAAAACACTTGTTATAAAATATGATTGTTGGCATTTTCAATCTCAAATAACAGCCGGGGGGGTTAATTGTAGAATTTCGTTGTAGTAAAAAATGCTCAAGATGTTATTTAACATAAAGAAACAGTACCTAGGTACTATTTTTCTGGCTACTTTAATTTTTGGGTACGAAATGAATAATGTCCTTTAAAATTTGTTCTTCGAAACAAATAGAATTATTTGGTAGAATTTAGTTCTATTTTGATCCAATCTTCTGCCTGTCAGTTACGAAACTGTTGTACATGTTTACATATATATACATAGATAGGAGATTCATCCCCCACATGACCGCGTGTCACCGACCACGACGAGGCCCGAAACTTGTCAAATGAAATTACACACCCCAACTAAAATTAATGTGGCAGTAGGTAATACAATAGTAGGAAAACTCCATTCTTCGCAAACTTTATATATTAACCGATAAATACCTAATACCTGTATCTACCTATCTCAGTTCATAAGAATTTACCGAGAAGCGTTATAAATGTTCCAAAGTTGGGGAAATTCTCCAATACGTGGGAGGATTTTAGCTTCAAGAAATAATCTAATTAAAAACTCTGTGAAATGTGATGAAATGTTTGTACTTTTTTCTGAAAGTTGAGGCATTAAAGCTTTACTCGTTCCGTTCATCGTTTATTTATCAGAGGGCAGTGTAAATTAAAGAGATTTCGGAATGGTAGGAACAATTGTTTTTGTTTCGAGTTTGTGTAGGCTTCGGATTGGATATTGCATTGTGCGCCATACAAACGAGACACCTGAGGCAACGGATGGAGCATATCGGAGCGTATCATTCTACGTTTCAAAGCACTGCAAGGAGCGTCCGGCGCTGCAAAAAGCGTAAAGCACATTGTTTTCGTTGGTGGAGGAAACGTCCAGCGCTGTCAAGCGACGGCCGGGTCTAATGGACCGCTATTTACTTTGACTGAAGGCTTTTACGGTGAAAACAATACAGCATTTGGAGTACACACGCTCTATAGCGATTACTAATTTTAGCTGCAAGAAATACTAACTGAAGCAGCGAGTATTCACTTATAATCTTTCATTCCGTATTGTATGAGAATATACAGGGTGAATTTTCCAAGTGGGCGTGGATGGCCAGATCCGAAACTATGAGGAATAGCGAAAACTACTCAAACGAGTCGCGGGCTCGATTTTAAAGAAAACGAAAATTTTCAGCATCATTGGATTTTTGAAAAATCTATATAAGCCAGGAATCGAACCCGTTGATTTTGTCCCCGTCCACCCCCGATCTACATCCACGAAAAGGGAAGATGGACGGAAATATCAAAAATTTGCTATGAAAGCAAAATTAACTACACCAATGCCCGTGCCGTCGAGCAGGGCATTAAGGTAGTCGTGGCTTCCGCAAACGACTACCGTAACATCACAAGAATGCTCCAAAACAAAGGAGTACTCTACCATACCCACTCCCTCAAGGAAGACATCCCCACGAGGGTAGTGGTTAAAAACATCCCCATCGAGATCTCCACCCAGGAGATACTCAGCGACCTCGAGTCGCAAAAAATCCCCGTGGCTGAGGTCCACAGGATGCACCGCAAGATAGGCGGCACCCAGAACCCAACACCATACAACATGGTGTTGGTTGTATGCGACCCGGTCGAGGGTCACCATCCCATCCATCAAATTACCAAAATATGCGGACTCTCGGGAATCCGCATCGAAAAACCCCACCGAAGTGGCATTATGTCCCAATGCCACAGGTGCCAACTTTACGGTCACGCACAGCGCAACTGCTTTGGTAAACCAAGATGCGTTAAGTGTCTTGGTGACCACAGCACCGCGGACTGCCCCCGTCCCAAAGACCGCTCTCTATGCACGGAGCCTCCCAGCTGCGTGCTGTGTGGAGAGGCCGGTCACCCCGCCAATTACCGCGGCTGCCCTAAGGCCCCCAAATCCTCGGCCCCTAAACTGGCCAAACGCGCCAACCAGACACTCCAAAGAGAGTGTCCCTCCTACATGGAGGCTCTCCCCGCCCCCACTCAACGCCCCAACCCCTGGTTCAGAACGAACCACCAGAATCACTTCCCGGCACTGAAGCCGTCAAATACTTTTCAGCCCATCCCACCCCTAATGGGAAAGCTAATCTCCCCCCCCCCTCCCTTCAGAACAACCTTAAAAGCGGGTGCTCCCTCAACGCCCCGCTCCCACATCCCCCCAACACCCCAGGCTACGACCAAAGCGCCTAGGCCTCTAGCGCCCTCAGCGCCCCAACTCCCAGCCAAAGTGCAAAACGCGCCCTTTACTTTCACGGCCCCCCCTCCCCCCCCTGCGCAAAGCGCCCCCGCACTTGACCCATTTGACCCCTTCAGGGTAATCACGAGCACCTTCGCAGTGTTCCACACCCCGCGTGCCCAACAGATGTCAAGAGACATCATAGCATGCAACGGCGACTTCATCGCCCTAGCACACATTTATAATGCGTATCCCGACGTTACGCAATCCCTCAAAAAACTACCTCATTATTCGCCGCAGAGCTCCTCCCAGCGCGCAGGTTAAAACCGAAATCCCTAAGAATAGGGACTTTCAATGCAGAAGGCCTTAACGGCCAACGCGATGAGATCGCCACATTCCTCCGCGACCATCGCCTAGACATACTTCTAGTCCAAGAGACCTTCTTCAAGCCCCACCAGCGAGATCCGAAAATTGCCAACTATCGACTAGTTCGCAACGACAGGACTCGCTGTCACAGAGGAGGTACTCTCATCTATTATAAAACCAGTCTCTACTGCATCCCCTTAGACCCCCCTTCCCTGTCCAACCTTGAAGTCTCTGTCTGTCGGCTGGGCATGACAGGTCATCAACCCATCACAATAGTCTCGGCGTACCTACCGCCTATCAACACCGATTCCGCGGTGGTCAACTCCACCATCAAAGATGACCTCTCAGCTCTTCTCAACTTAAGTGACTCCGTCATTCTGGCGGGGGACCTTAACGCGAAACATCCAGCGTGGAATAGCCGCCTGTCCAACGCCAGAGGTAATATACTATACAACCTCTGCAGCGCCCTCAACTTCGATGTCATCGCCCCGATGCATCCCACCCACTTTCCTAACAACCATAATCACAGCCCCGATGTGCTAGACGTCGCGCTTCTGAAGAATGTAAACTTGCGATTACATTCAATAGAGACGTTCGACGAGCTGAATTCGGACCATAGACCAGTGATTATGGAGTTTGCCCCCAGAAACGGTCCCTCTGACCCCACTCAACCTCCCCCTACCAAAGTGATTACGGACTGGAGGAAAGTAAGCGAATTGCTGAAATCCACCGAGTCCCCTCACCTAGACCAAATCCCCGACAACATCGAGACTGTAGCCGATACGGAGGCCGCGATCGGCTCGCTCACCGGTCACGTACAAGCAATCCTGAGCGAATGCTCAAGGGAGGTCCCGGCGGAGGATCACCTCCGCTGGAAACTCCCGGACGATGTGCGTGACCTGGTGACCGAGAAGAACGCGGCCACCAGGGCATTCAGAGCTTTCCCCTGCGATAGTAACAAAGTTTTCATGCGTCGCTTACAACGCAAAGTAAGTACATGCGTCAAAAAACTGCGTGAGGATCGCTGGGACAAGCTACTCGACGACCTAGAGCCAACCCATCAGGCCTTCTGGGACCTACAGAGGAAGCTACGCTCCTCGGAGGTAGCCTCCATGCCCCCGCTCATCCGCCCCGATAAAACCGTCGCTTTCGATGACGACGACAAAGCCGAATGCCTGGCCGACAGCCTAGAGGCTCAATGCTCTCCCAGCACACAGCCAGTAGACCCAGCTCACCTCGCTGAGGTGGACGCTGAAGTCGAACGCCGAACCTCCCTCCCCCCCGTTGAGGACCCGAATGACCCCCTGCCCCCAGTCACACCAGAAGAGGTGGAGGGGATCATCAAGGGACTTAAACACCGAAAAGCCCCTGGCTCAGACGGAATCACCAATAAGGTGTTCAAACTTTTCTCTCCCGCCCTCATAGTGCTAATGACCGCTATCTTCAATAGCGCCATGGCCAATAATATATTCCCACAGTCGTGGAAACAGGCAACTGTCATCGGTATTCCAAAACCGGGCAAGCCTAAGACGGCACCGAGTAGTTACCGTCCCATCAGCCTCCTCAATGTCTTAGGCAAGATCTACGAGCGGCTTATTTATAAGCGGCTCAAAGATTACGCCGAAGCAAAGAGCTTAATCCCAAAGGAGCAATTCGGGTTTAGGCCCCAACACTCCTGCGTCCAACAAGTGCACCGCATAGTGGAACACATCAGCGCCCGCTTCCAGCGAGGTCTGTACACAGGTGCCTTGTTCTTCGATATCGCGAAGGCATTCGACAAGGTCTGGCACAACGGGCTGATATACAAGCTGTACCAGCTCGGTGTGCCGGATCGTCTCGTGCTCATTCTCCGAGACTTTCTGTCGAATCGAACCTTCCGATACAGAATCGAGGGCGCCCTTTCCGCCCCTCATCCGATCCGCGCCGGCGTCCCCCAGGGCTCGGTAATATCCCCACTAGCCTTCACGCTATACACTAGCGACATTCCCAAAAGTAAGGCAGCTCAACTAGCCCTATTCGCTGACGACACAGCCATATACTATTCAGGCAGAAGCCCTAACAAAATAGCATCTACTCTCCAAAACTCCGCAAAAGCCTTAGGCGATTGGTTCCGGAAATGGAGAATAGAAGTAAATCCCGACAAGAGCCAGGCGGTTCTCTTCCTCAGACCCAAGTACCGCCTCCCTCCCACCCCAAAACCGATCACCATGTTTGGCAAGCCGATCCCTTGGGAGAAACAAGCCAAATACTTGGGGGTCATCCTTGACCGACGCCTGACCTTTGGGGAGCACATAAGGACGGTGCGCTCGCGCGCCGCCTTCGCTCTCGGCAGGCTCCACTCCATGTTGAATGCACGCAGCAAATTGTCACTAAAGTGCAAATTGCGTACCTACACCGCGTGCATTCGACCCATCCTGACATACGCGTGCCCCGTGTTCGCGCATGCCAAGCCACACCACCTCCACAGGATGCAGACACTCCAAAACCGATTTCTCCGAAGAGCCACGGGAGCCCCGTGGTTCGTTAGGAATAACCAACTCCATGTTGATCTCAAGATTCCAACTATCCAACAGTGCATGAAACGCCTAACTAGGAGTTTCTTTGACAGGGCTGAGAAACACCCCAACCCCCTCATTTCCTCAGCCACTCAATATGCCCCCTCTAATATCTCAAAAATTCGCCGTCCTAGGCATACTCTCATCACACCCGACGACCCCATCACCATACTCCAAGAGAGTTGTAGGGAAACCAGTACCAGACGTAAAAACAAATACAAACCGCGTATCCGGCCCCGCCGCCGAGGCCCTCCGCGACGTCCCTGTAACATCACAGCCCGACCCTTGCTCGACGAGCCAGCCCGCGTAGCTGAGCAAGTAGCTTTAAATTCCCCAAATAATAATCAGACCCAGCCTGACCATTGCTGTCCTCCCCCCAATGACGCACTAAGCCGAGGCCCGAACCCCACAGGGGGTGCCCTTAGTGTCGGTTCATTTAATAAAACATCCTAGTTTGTAAGCCCTGGCTGGGGGCCTTAAAGTAATTTTTGGCCACCACAGGATAGTCCGGTTAAGCAGAAAGGCAACCGTCTAGAGTTGCATCTGCGAGTGGTCATATAAAAAAAAAAAAAAAAAAAAAAACCGTTGATTTTGAAAAAAAAAAACAAACTGTATCGATAGTGTCGCTGATAAGGATCGAATTCTGGGAAGCTACATAGGGGAAACTACAGAAAAGAGCTCATTTTTAACAAAATACTTTTTTTTTCGTATGGAGACATTTAAAAAAAAATCTTTTTAATTTTGTAAATCATAAAACTCTTATTTTCTTTTGACTGTACTTACCTGTCAAAAAGAGTAAACCTAGATAATGTGGATAAGACAGAGATTAAAACAGAAGACGAACTTGCAGGGGATCGAGGAGGGGGTGGAGGGGGGGGGGTTTCAGGGGATCAGGCCGGAATAAATCTATTAATAAACCTTAACTGATTAATTGTTCAAAATGATGACCATTGTTTTCAATACATATTATAATTGGATTCGACGTCTCAAGGATTGTACTGCATTCAAAGTTTGAATTTAGTACATAATGTTGTGAAGGTGATGGCTTGCGGGTGTATTGAGCATAATTTCGAACAAGGTACAGGCTGGTACAGGAAATGTCGGTATGAATACTTTAAAATATGAAGCAGTTTAATAAAATCCAACATTATCCTTGAGTTTGCCGTATGTCAATATTTCCCAGAATGTGATCTTTATTAGGGACACTATCGAGTGGTGTAATAATACAGTTTTTTTATCAAAATCAACGGGTTCGATTCCTGGCTAGAAATATTGATTTTTCAAAAATCCAATGATGCAGTTATAGTTTTCATCAAAATCGAGCCTGCGACTCCTTTGAGTAGGTACTTTTCGCTATTCCTCATAGTTTCGGATTTGGCCATCCACGCCCACTTGAAAAATTCATCCTGGATACGTTACCTACGTATACAGGATGAATTTTTCAAGTGGGCTCAGTTCTCATCCAAACAATGATTACGTCATAGGTAATAAATAGGTAATGCGGGCTGGTGTCCGCAACTCCACGTCAACGCGCGTATTTTGCGTACGTCATAATTATATTACTTTTGGTTTCCTGTTGTTGGGTTCATTGTCAGATTATTATGGCGTACTTAACAGAGATTACCGTGGCTTATCCGTGTCCATTGTTTTCGTCATATCAATAAGAAAATTGACAAAAGACTTCCCTTTGCAACGTTTGTAATCAACTTACTGACATCGAGAGTACCTAAGAAAGCTCAGAAAATAAAATGGAAGAAGCATATTATTATTTTATATGCGAACGTTTAACGGTTCCTTCTTTGTAGATGTATACAGCTTGGAGAAGTATTTACCGTTTTACATTTAATACACGTTTTCCAAGTAGTGATATAGTTAGTTCTGTTTACGTAGCATTCTGTGTACAATAGTGTTGATTTAAATCATAATATTGCACGGAACAACACACTCGTATTTTGCTTATTCAGAACTCAGTCCCATCAAGATGCATAGGATATGTGCCAGGAAGCTGGCGGTAAAACTTTGATATCTAACTCTAGGTTTTCCTTGGCAGGACTTATGTTTTCTTTGTCGACGAGCGAAGAAAATTCTCTACCCCAGCCTTACCTACAGTCATATCTCTTATCCTGATTGTTAATAAAGATTAGCTTTGTATGTTTTATGTAGGTATTTTCTCAAAGGAACAAGGAACATGTCTAGGTTTATCGAGTATATAACGTTAGATACTCGTGTGAGGTTATTGCTAAACATAAAGTTTAAGTAACAACATTTTTATCATTTTAGTGTTTTCATAGTCTTGTGCCAAGATCTAGTTAGCTTGGAGTAATTGGTGGAGCGCTATCGGTTAGTTCTTTCATGTTATGCATAGTTCATAATTTTATGCAAAGTTACACCCCTCTGACTTCTTCAACTATTATAAAAAACTTAGTTTTCTTACTGCACAGTAGAGTTAGTTTTACGTAAAAGTAATTTCTGGTGGCAACTTGGAATAATAATCCGGTTTAGAACTGGGGATTATTATTATTATCATATGAAGCATCTTACGGCCGCCTACGCATCGGATGGAGGCCTCTTCTAAGCTCCCACACACGGATAAAGTCACAAAGTTACTTACTCAACATAAATAACTTACGCAGGTTCAAGTCACTACTATCTATGGCCAAATAACTACCGACACCCGCTTGCATACATATTAGTAACACCTGGAACTCACTTACCCCCGAACTTTACATGTAAAAAGGAAAGTTGTAGTTTTTGTTTTATTCATATATGTTGGTAAATTGACTTACATAGTTCCGAACGTGAGGTCGACTTCTTTAAAAAACTTAGTACCTACCTACGTGGGTTCATAGGGTTGGGACGCAATTCGGTGGCCGCAGCTGACTTAATCCGGGCTGCGGGCAATCCATCCTTGGTATAGGCGACACGTGACGTATGTAGTAAATACGTCGCAATCACGGCTGCTGACGGTATAATTAAACCCTAAATAATAGCGGCCTGTCGGTAAATCTGACGCTTTAGACTACCAACCATTAATTTAACATTTTATTGGCGTAACGCATTCAATGGTATTTAAAAAGTGAAATATTGCGTCTCGCTGCGCTCCTCGAATTTCCATTAAAAATATAACTGGATTAACACACCTACAATTTCATAAAAAATCGTTAATTTTAAAGCGCATAATTTTAACGTAAGCTATGATGGAAATGAGCAAAGTTTAGGGTAGGAATGCAAGCAATTAGGCTTGTAACTAAGTGTCACAGAATAAAGATTTAATAAAATGTGGAAGCTAGTTTACCGCTGCGAGTGCTGGCATGATCATTTGTTGTAAGCGTAATTTAAATATTAAGTATATACTCAAATTATTTAATTAAAAACGTGAGAGTTTAGTGCGTAGGGTAGCGCGTGTGGCGTTTTATGCGCGTGTTGGTGGCGTGGCGGGAGTGCGCGCGGAGCGGCGGGCGGCTGCGGCCAGTGGCACGCCAGCCCGCGCCGCGACTACGCGTCTTGCCTGTCCGCGCCGCTTTCCCCCCAACTTTCAGCCGCCCGCCTAATACCGCGAGTTTCAATTCCGAAACACATGAAAACTGGATTAATGAGGATCGTTCAGTGAAATATCGCAGTGACACTTGTGATTTTTGTGTGTGATTTTTAATTAACAAAGTAGGTAAATAATATAATTAAAATCATTTCGGTTTATTTATGCGTTAATTTTGTATTTAAAAGCCACAAATTATCGTAAAGAAAATAATTGTATCCAATGGATAAAAATCATTAGCTCTGTTGTACTTTACTTGTTTTGATTTCCAAGTAAGTAAGTATGAATATTATTGTTTTTAGGTATATAAATAAGATTCTATAAAATTACACAGCTCCAAATAAAAAAGAACAAAGACATTTCCGAACTATTATTATTAGGTATAAAAATAAAAACCGATATTAGCGGCGGCAGAAAACCACGGAAGTGGAAACCCAATAAATCCGCTGTTACATAGTTTTCAGCTGTAGGTGTCTACAAATTGTCTTTGAAGTAGCACTGAGCGAGCCATTAAGCTGTAAGTCCTGCAAAAACCCGTGGTCCAGTGCGGTGGCGGGCGCGGCGATCCGTGTGGCATGTACCTACCTATGATATCAGCGAGTGATACATGTGTTGTGGCAATTTGGACGCTGTACTAGCCATGCATATCTGTTAGCTAAACCTGAGCTTAAGATATTCGCTGCCGGGACAGGTGATTGGCAGGCCCGCCTCACTTACCACGATCCGTCTTGTTTATTGTTCCCGACCTAGATAGTAAACACTCTCATTAAGAACTTGCCGAAACTATAATTTTGTCAAGGAAACTGGGTCGTGCGACATACAAATGTATGCATCACACGAAATATATGATTCTCGTAAAAGACGGCTTGTGGCCACTTAATAGTTGCCAAAACAAAGAGAGCCTTTCGGCGAACTAGAGGAAAAACTTGACAATGAGCTTACAGGTCCATGTCATGCTTGTGGAAAGAACGTCGGCCATTTAATGAGGAAATTAAAAGAAGATTTATGTGCATGACAATATTGTAAACCACTTTGCTAAGTAATAGGCCGATGTACGTAGTTCTTGGTATTCACATTTCTGACTAAATTCATTATGCATTGAACACTTAGGTACCTACACTGTCCAGTAGGTAATTATAATCACGGGTTTACGTATCATATTCAGTAATCCATATGATTATATGCTTCCGCCCGCGACTTCGTCCGCGTGAAATTTCACCGTCCCCCCATTCATCATCTTAGGGGTGGAATTTCGAAAAACCTGCTCCTATGGATACCTACTCTTCACAAAGAACACACCCTCCAAATTTCATGTGTATAGGACCAGCGGTTTAGGCTGTGCGTTGATATATCAGTCAGTCAGGACTTTGAAATAAGTATAGATAGATAAGCATGTAGTATTAAGTATCTACTTAATATTGTGAGATACATATTTAACTTTTACAACATTTGCAAAACTATTGTTCTGCTGAAAGAAAATGTTCTGACTACAATTTTCAACTCTGAAATTGTTATTTAATAAAGAAATCTCAAATAAGTTAGTAATTTGAATAAAGTGCCAAAGAACAAGAAATTACCATTTCAACTTTAATTCTTAGAGGAAATGCCACGAAACGCCTGCAAATGACTGTCCGCAGTTGCACAAGTTCTGCGTTCTTTGTTAGGTATAGCTTCCAAATAGTAAACCTGCATTTTCTTTATCTGATGGGAAATACTTTTCAAGAGTAACTAATTTAAACATGTAGAAAAGTATTTTCATGCGAATGTCGTCGCCGTAAAATTCTTTCGCTTCTAAACATTCCTTAGGTATAAAAGATTATATTCCGCGTGAATGAATAGCTATTGGGAGTAGAATTTTAACAGTCTCTCGGTTTTTCCCGAAACGTGCCCATGGATAAAACTAAATCAGCTTCGTTCAAGTGTATAAATTCTTCAGCGCAGCAGAACAATGCCACATCTTGTTACGTTGGTTTTTATCGCTATACAACCTGGCTGTTTAATTTATTTTAACTCAGAATTGGATCTCGGCTTCAACGTTGTAGCATTTGTACTTCCAAGACCGGGAGCACACACTGCGGTACATAGTTTAACAAACGCGTTCAATTCAACAAACACGCCTCACAAAAGCAATACATGTTGACTTATTCTACCAGCATCTCCAGTCGGAGCCACCGAGCTCGTGAAATAACATGTTTGACCTGACTCCAATTAGGGACACCTACCCCGTATTCAAGTCCCTGCTGTCTGTAGTCGTTTATCGTGTCCATACTGTTTGGTAAAGGCGATTAGTATTCTTTCTCCGTTCTATACGGATAAACTTGTGTCCCTAAATGTCAAATAAGGAGGTAAAACACAATTTTAGAGGGATTACGTACTATCCAGGACAGGTTACCTGCCTCCGCTCAAAGGTTTTTTTGCTGTCAGCATACATTTGGTGGTTTGGACTGGACGGGCAGTGGGCACATATTGTTTGGGTATGGCGTGCGTGAAATACTAATGTAGCCAACTAGATAAGTAAAAGTTTATGTAGTACGTATATATTTTGTACATGCTGTGCAACTAAGCACGTCTTAAATGGAATTATGTCATACTAAGTTATGTAGTAGTTAGTTACTTTAGTTCTGAAATAGTTTTATATAACAATTGGGCGCTTCTCAATTTCATGTCTAGATACAACCAGTATTATTGTTGTGCTAGTAGTATGGTTTTAAATACCTAGTTCTAAATGGAATTGAAAAGCCGTAATGATAAATGATTTATTTTCTGTAAGTAGGTTTGTACAAACACTTTTACACGTCAATCATATTTTTTATAAAAGTAGATGAGGTCGGCGTTTCCTATCTGACTATTCTGAGAAGAAAGGCCGAAACAAACTCAGAAGTCACAGTCTCTTTTAAATTCCACACAAAATCATGGTCAGATCGTGTGAAGACCATGTAGATTGGTGTCTGAAATGGTCTTTTGAGGAAAGAACCACACAGATTAAGCGGACCTGTTCAGTCAGTGCACGCATTTGTCAGTAACCGTGCAGCTCAACTCAGAACTTAAGGAGCTCAACGAATCGACGAACAATACCAAAGACAGGACATTTGGGTAGGCCGCATAAACTACTCAAACTGCCAGACCATGATTGAAACGGAAACAATGACCCACATAGTCCTCGCATTCACAATAATTAAAATAATATAATACTTTATGTAGTAAATGTACATGTCATTGTTTAAGTAAAAAGATTATTAAAAAAAAAAATAAAAAATAAAAAAATGTAAAACAGAAAAATAAAAACAACATTCATTGTCAAAACCTATTGGAGCAGCTCAATCCCAAGCCTTTTTGTCCTCAATATAGTCTTTTACAGTATAATAGGCTTTCTGACATACTTTTCGCTTTATAAAAGATTTGAATTTATTAAGGCTTAGTTCTTGAATGTGGCTAGGAAGTTTATTATAAAAAAACGACGTTAAATAATAAATAAAAATGGGCCGTAGGTATATGATACCTTGCTAAAATGAGCCACTTTAATAAGCATACATCGAATCTCCTCTTTCTATATAATTACTGAAACGGATTTAATTACAGTTAGACAAACAATAAATACAAGCACCAAAAATATCATGTTCTATCATTTTTATGAAATCAGCCTTCTGGCAATTTTGTTACACAATTTTCCTTCATTCTTCTGCGACTTAATGATGTAAATAAAACGGACGTGTAAACATCATACAAGTAAGTAAATAGCCGCTAACCTAAACATATAGAAACAAAGTATGTATTGTGTTTTGTATCAAAATGTGTAATTTAATTTTATAAATGATACAGCTACCGTTTGTATATTTTATTTCATGTATCATTTATATATCACATTCAGGTACTAAAAAGTTCAGTGCCAAATAGAATTTGTTCGACGAAAACAGACTAGATTCGAGTTCAAATATTACTTTGTAATGAAATCCAGCGAACCATATCGTTAGGTCCAAGTCAGTTGACAGTTTTTTATAATACACACAATAATGTCTATTAAACTACGCTTTCGTAAATGACAAAGTTTTAATAGTTCTGAAGTCTGTGAAATTGGGTCATTTATTATTAAATGTTCTAAGAGGAAAAACAAGTTAATGTAAATAATTAATAAAAGGAAGGGCGTGAGTGCCCATTACGGTTTGAAAGCTAAGGTTGGCAATGTGATTTTTTTTTCCATTCCATAACTGCCATCAGTCCTTTCTGGACTATTATCAGTTTTGTTGCGTGAATATAAGTGGCGTTTCAGGTACAGGGGCCATTGCCCACTGCTACCTCTCTTGACATCTCTTAAGTCACTGCTGTCCAGTAATTTAACAGCCAGGGGATTTGGGTGTGTGGCTAGACGATCAGCATAACGCCCTTTAGGTTTATCGATTTCCTCAAGAATGGTAGGAGTGTTGAGATAAACATGGATTTCTTCATTCCGTGTGAACCTTTGTAGGCACATTATGTTACTTTTGCTTGCCACTCCCCATAGTTGGATGACCATATAGGTTTCAATTTGGCAATGTGTTTATAATACGAGAATAAACATGTTTGTGTGGCAGCAACCTTAATAACTTGTTTATAATTCACAAGAAACACGTACAAACGTTAGCTAAGAAAGCTCTTTTCCTGCCGGTTAATTGCAAGGATCAGTCTTCAGTTGATTGGTAGTTTGTTTGACCCGGAAACTGATTGATTGGTTCGCTAATAAAGCTATTGAGAGTACATTTATGCAGGGCACTCGTATCCGGCGCGGCAGCTAATAGGATTCGCTGGCGACATTAATGGCTATTTGTCATCCGTCATACGAGTCACGTGATCACTTAATTACGAATTTATTAATTACATTCTCGATACTGATCCGATATCGATTGACACAAGTTTTATTTAATAAAAGTTGGTCACCTGTAACAGAGAGAGTTGGAATTTTACTTTGGCGTTGGCTTATTTGAGAAGTGATATTTTTTAGGTATTTTTCGTTGGTATGTGCCTCTATGAAATCACTATCTGCCTGTCGCTGTGCAGCAGATACTCGTAGCTACAAAGAGCGGCGAAGCAAAGGTTCGCTACAGTGAGCTCGTCGGTTAAAACAACGTTCATTTTAGGATCCTGTTTTGTAAAGTTTTTGTTATCAATTCTGTTTCAACGTAGACGCAGTTTGTATGCAAATTAATAAGTACAGTATTTTTACGAATAACCCTCTCCAATTTGTCTATATCTTCATTTTTGAACATGGCCCGTGTTCCTGTCCTTTGTGACACCTCTTTTACCTTTCGTGTTGTTGTACGAGATGTCGTTAGATCGATTCAAAGGCTGTGTATTATCATAATGATTACTAAAAATAACCCAACCTCAAGTACCTATAAAACATTTCACAATATACGTGGTTACGATTTCAAAAACATATTTATATAATTATTGTAATTGGGGTCATGCCCTTGGTAACGTAAAACAAAAACGTCTCTTTGAGAAAGTTGTTTATTATGATGAGTACTATCCTATATTTAAGTATCGCTCACAAATTTCCAGTCGCCCTATGTTTTAATCCATGGTCAACAAATAAAAATGATATTTTGTGAAATTGTCTCCCATGTCCGGGGTTTTTTGTTGTTTTTTGTTGGATTAGCGGCTCGTTGAACTGCCAGTCAATCACGAAAAATGTAAAATGTCCGCGGCGGGTCAGCTGACGCCAGATAGCTTATGTTCTTTAAATGCAATCACCTGCAAATCCTGCAAACAGCGACACGTACATTACCCGACCTATGGAGGCCATGACAGTTAAAATATATCCAGAATAAATCCGGCGATCAGTTCCTCGCCTAATGCAAATGGACTGGAAATATCAAGTGTGAATTGTAATAAGAGCTAGAGATTTTCTACGTTCGCTCGAAATTTTTATCTACTTACGCTCTCTTAGCTAAAGTTTCGCTTTTGAGCAGAGTTTTAAAGTAGACAATAAGCTTTAGGGCAATGAAGTCTTAGAGAAATTATCGAAAGTTTTTCTGTAGTGGAGAAATAACAAGGAGAAAGCACGCGAAAATATTTATTTACTTAGAGACTGGTTCGATCGCTTTAAAACATGTTATTAAAAGTAACATCATTAGTTTCTGCATGAGGGGTTAATAATAACTAACATTATGTTTATTAATTATATTCAGTTAAAGTTTCTAAGAGATTATCTTGTGTTTGATTACGAGCAAATCTTTTTTAATCACAAGATGAAATCCCCTTAAATAAAAAGTATCAATCTCTCTTATCCGATTTATTTTACCATGAATGTTCTTAATTCCGAAAATGACGTTTATATAAAGGGAAATATACCTAAATTTCCATTTAGGTATATTTTCCCAAGGGAATGTTGGATATAAATGGATTACGGTTCTTCCAAATTACGGTGTTGTGTGCTACTTGGATGAATCTGGCCCCAGGATAATACTTCATACCTATTTTTTTTTGTCTATTTTCGTTTCTCCCTCTTAATACTGATGTTTTTTGTGTCTATATTATTTTCTTTGTATATATAGGTCAGACTCAGATAGGCAGTCACTCCATGTAAAATACTGGTACTCAGCTGCATCCTGTTAGACTGGAAGCCGACCCCAACATAGTTGGGAAAACGCGAGGCAGATGATGATGGAAATCATGTTATTTTCAGATTGTTTGCTGACCTATATTGTACATTGATCCTTAGTAGGTAAAGATATTGAATCTTTATTAAAACTAACAGGATTCATACTAATCTCAATTTTAATGTAATCTGAGTCAGTCAGGGCCGTCTTAAATATATTGGGCGCCGGGGTGCGAAAAACAGTCTGGGGTGTTGTCAGTAGGCTGTTTGTTTTTTGGCAACAAAAAAAAAACTTGATTTAGGAGTCCAATTTTCAGGGAGAAGCATCAAGGTAGCCCGCGAAATTCAATTTTACGTGTTATTTCTTATTTTTTATGAAATTTGCAGGTCAGTGTCAGGTTGTATATTTTGTCTTGCAATTAATTTAGAGGGTTGTATTGATATACAACCCTCCAAGTTCATATAACCCTATTGATATTTTATGAAATAGTAATTTTGAATTTCACGGGCTAACTTGGCGTCTCCGAAGACCCTGCGCCCGGGTGCCCCGCATCCCTTGCACCCTCGGGTCAAGACGGCCCTGAGTCTGTCCTAAAAACTGTGCCGTCTTTATTCAGGTTTTTTTCTTCAAAATAAAATGAAGGAAGCGTAATTATGTAAGCTGGGTTCTGCCGATATTATTAGTAGTATTTATATTTACATAAAACCTACGCATTTAACTTTCCTTTATAAGTCGTCTGAATAAAACCAATTGTGTAGGTATTTTTAACAAATGTAGTTTGTAACTGAAGGTTTTAAAAAGATTTGTTCAAGAAAGCGTTCATAAAAATATTTTTTATTGCAATTAAATCTTATCTAGGACATTGGGCGACCAAGTTATAACTACCAGCTGCAGCCATTCATAGCTAAAGGCTCAGAAACTTTAAATCATCCTAAGACAGCGTTCACAAAATTAAGGACAAATAAAATTAAGATAAATAACCCAAATGGAGAATTACTCTGAAAGAATTTACTTAGTGAACGGTAACCTTGTAGTTTTTGTCTGGTTTGAAATACCTGCTACTGACAGAATTTTCTCTAATGCCTATTAATTATTGATGTATTATCTAATATTCATAACTGCGGGGCACAATAGTGAGGCAGCATTACTGGTCAAAGGAAACAAAGGGTATTGTCATCTATGTATATAAAATTCAAAGTCCTGACTGACTGATATATCAACGCACAGCCTAAACCGCTGGTGCTAGAGACATGAAATTTGGAGGGTGTGTTCATTGTGAAGAGTAGGTATCCACTAAGAAATATTTTTCGAAATTCCACCACTAAGAGGGTGAAATTTCATGCGGACGAAGTCGCGGGCAGAAGCTAGTCTCACATAATGAGGAATCGTTTCCCAGGATAAAATAGACTTTAACATAAAATAGATTTTTTGTACTTTAAACCGGTGTATAAAAGATTAATCGTAGTTTAGTCTGTTTTAAATGTTTGTACGTGTCATAATAACTCGTTATTTTTCACGTTTCAATAAATCCTTTGATATATTTCCGTTGTTCCATTTTCATATAAATTGAATGTTTTGTTGTGTAAAAACTACCCAGATCTAATAGTCCGCGTGTAATATAAATATTATTTGTATGCGGTGTGTTCTTAGTAGATACAGAACGGCGAGTGCAGTCAAAGTGGGGTTTACGTTTGATCCAGCGCAAATTGGAAAAATAAGAATTTTCCTCCGGTGCCTTTTAATATAAAATCTCGTACTATTGCGGAATTTAAAAAAGTAGATATGTGGCCGTCTTCGAAATTGAGATAGTAAAAAATCCAAACGACGTACGTGCTTACAGGCGTAATTGAAGGTCGTTGGCAAAGTTTACAATGATGCTAGGGACATAATAATACAAGTTCGCTCGTAAAGTGTAACAGCTGCATGGGATGTAATGATACTTACACTCGAACCGCGCCTGAATGGGATTTTGAAGAGGCCATGGATACGGAAAATGGTAAAAAACCGAAGGAACAATAGAGAAAAACCCCTACACCACTTCAGTGAATAGACGAGAACTTAGTACGAGGTTCCTCAAAAGGGTCTCAGTGGCCTGACAAAGCGTTATTATCCATTTAATACACAGTAAATAAAACGACTTTCTCGCTATAATCCTGTAATCACCTTTTGTGTCGTTATACTAACTAAGCGCTTTCAGTCAAGGAACTAGGTACTAAATGTTTGTGTTGATTAAAACGACCGTTTGCTATCAGCCTTCAAACAGACTTGTGCTTTGACGACTCGTCATTAGGTATCTATAATATAGTCAGTATTCACTTCAGAATAACGAGGAAACAGTTGTTTGTGTTGGTTTAATTATGTGTAGAATTATTCTGTCGCAAATACATTAGTAAATAGTACGCACGTGTGTATCTATGAAATATTTGCTGTTCAACTGCAAAGTTTGTCTTGTTACCATGAGAACAATAGGTGGGACATTTTCATCGTTCTAATTACTCCGGTGTGTATAACAATTGGCACGGGGCCGGAGGGACCGGAGGGCGGTGTGTGTGACAGGCAGGTGCCATGAAGATGACGTAAGAGCGACCCCTGGGGCGAACGAGTGCGCCTCCTCTTGTATCTGTCATTAAGGGAAGCCAATTCACCGCCCATTGACCAATATATTAGAGACTAGCGGCCCGCCCCGGCTTTGCACGACTAGATATTGGTATTTAACAAAAATAAAATATATGAATTTTTCGGCGTTACTATTGCATAGATATTTTAACATGGAAAAGTAGTTATTGTGACATAACTGTAATAGTTAGACATATGGTATGGCGAACTTTTTTGTAGATATTGATGTCCTCTATAAAGCTGTAGTACATCACTTTGCTCTATTGTCAATAGTTTCCACAGCGTACGCGATTTTAGTAAGGATTTTTTTGGCATTTTAAGATATATACATTATCGAAGTTTTCATACGGATCCCTAACTTTTTTCAAAATATTCTATCGCTATCATCAGGGATAATGTAGGATTCTAATGGTGAAAGAATTTTTCAAATCGGTCCAGTAGTTTCCGAGCCTATTTAATTCAAACAAACAAACAAATCTTTCCTCGTAGTGTAGACAACCAGCTTGAGTGTGAAATATCATGAAAATTCCCAAAATGAATCGCAATTAAGAAACTTCTAGCTTACGATTACTTTATCCCCACACTAGGAATTTCTCCTGTATTGTGGGTGCGTTTACAAACATTTAAACTCACATACACAAACAGCCAGACCCGGAACAACTACTTGTAGGTCATACAAATATTTGTTCCGTGCGGGAATCGAACCCGCGACACGCAGCGCAGCAGTCAATCGCTTAACCACTGCGTCAACCGTGCCGTCATCTTTATTTGTTTATATCTTATTTAATCGTCTCTTGAAACCATAGCTTGAAACTGTAGACTTTAAAAGGGAATATTCATTTGTTTCCAAATTAACCATAATAACCGCTTCTTTGTTTAGTTGTTGCTTCTAACAACGGCCATAATGAATTTCACAGTACAGACATTCTGCAGAACGTTTTATTGGTCTTCTGGGGAGGATCACGAAACTTTTAGATTTCTTATAGTCCAGTTCGGTCAATAGTCACATAAAAAGCGAGTTATTGCATAGGGTACAGCAGTTTATGTACGCGCGCACACATTCGTAGATACATTCAATTACTTCTTTTTATTTGTTCTGCAATTTCATTAATCTAGTTAGTTTACAGTTACTTTAGAGGATGAGACATTCAAATAATACTATACTTGGAGTCTAGTCAGAATTTAACTTAGTAGTTTTGTTGACACCGGTCCGGGCGCGTCTGTTTGCTAGACTCGCAGCGGGACATGATTCACTGAACAAATTTGTGAAAATCGCGTTTGAACACGTCATACATTTGTGTTTGTGTATTTTATTTTATCATGAGCCCGATCCGAACCGGTGACATTTTTACGGCTTTTTGAGCTATGCACACAGGTATAACGAAAGGGTTAATATGTATACTGAGGTCATTCCGTATGTGTGACCGACTTTAGGATGTTATTTGACTATAGGATAAATTGTTAAGCGGATGTCGTTGACGGTGAACTTAAACGTTAAGAGGCTTCTGGTTAATTAGCATGCGAGCCTCGGAGGAGTCGTAATGACCACAGCTGTGCCCACTGTGGTACTTCTCGGAAATGAGAAGTTCCCTTACATATACTGTGGACACTTCGTACGGTTAACTTTATACTTATTTTAATTAAATCTTGTATAAATAAAACAAAGTCGGGTTAGTTACACCATTTTTAACTCAAGAACGGCGGGACTGATTTTTAAGATCTTTGATTTGTTGGATTTGTCTGCGCCCCGAATAACTATTAAAACAGGAAAATTTCACGACAGAAAAAATGAAGATAATTCATTTTTGACGACGAAATTCCGGGTACGCGCCGTGTCAGCTAGTTAAATAATAAATTCACATTAGTAGAATGAAAAAAAAAACTTCTTATTTGATCCTACCAATGTGGGAGAAACAAACATCAACTTGTGAGGGAGACATTACTTCGTTGATAAAAAAGTCGTAAATGGTTTGTTGTACCGACTTGAAGACAGTTTGCAGCCTCTTTTATTGTTACAAAATGTATTACAATTCCCTTAATCTGTTGATTGCTGGCGATACTTTAATATACTTCCATTTTATACAACCTCTACTATAGATAAGTCTTATACAATTCCTTTTTAGCTTGAATTAAATTTAAAATATTCTCACGCGGGACTCAGGTATTTCCTCTCCACTGGGATTTCTCGTCTAACAAAATCTAGTTTCTCCCGCCTTATGTAGTTTATGCACGTACTGCAATTAGGTACCTATACGGAGTTAAGATTACCTTTTGTGTCGTTACGAGGCTGTGTGCTGTGCACTTTCCGTATGCGTTTGAGTATTCCCCTTGGAACGCGCTCGCCCAATCTAATTAGGCTGCAACTACGGAGATAGCAGCGATCGAAACTTGCGGCTTATGAGGACGGCCAACACGACTGACAAGATTACCAAACTTTTAGCCACAACCGAACCCATCCACTGAGCCGTGTCAAACTCCCTATCTGCAGCTATCTTGGTTGCTACTTACCTACTTCTGCGTTAACGACGCAGCCACTTTTCAAAGGTTTTTTGTAAATTACTTATTTAAGAATCTGCGCGACTCATGACATAATCATCGAGGAACTTCAAGATAAAATCTTTTTGTTGTGAATACTGCACAAAAGACTGAAATTGCTTTACAATTCCGGCGGATGGCTTATCTCAGAACGTTTTCCTAAAAAGTCTTGAATCAAAATTAAGATAGCTGAGCAAAACGTACATTAACATTACTATTCTGAAAATGTATTCATCGTAAAAAGTTATTTTTGTGCTATAAAACGGTGGAGCCGTCCGGTTAAATTTAATTATATTACCATAGGCCGTTAAATGTTGTTTTCATAGCAATTTTTAATTGATGAAGCGATGTAACAATTGGTACATTTCAGCAGTACTACAAAGAGCCACGACGTACCTACGTACCGTGTAGCAGTTACCGTTGTCCGGCCGCTAGAGATAAATGTGGAAAATTCATTGAAACGCAAACTGGCTGATACGACTGATACTGTAGAGTGTACGTACCTACACCAACATATTACGTACATATAAGTAGATAGCTAATATTAATATTGTACGAGTCCGTTACCATCACGTAAACGCGATAAAGTAAAACGATTATTACAAATGGGAATAAGTACCAATATTGTTGGAAAATAAATTAGATTCACATTAAAATACAGCTTTTAATAACGCAGGTTCCCACTAAAGCTGCGACCGTTCTCTGTTTTTATTATGACGGATTTCCTCGTTTAAACATAGTCTCCGTGTGAACGTTGCAATACGATTTTGGGTACAGCATTGTGTAGTGAAAACGCTTGGAATCACGATTGATTGAGTTTTCCGATATGCAACACATAAACCTGAACGTTTTTAGTCAACATATACGAGTATGTAACAAGTACTGTCAACCATTACGGGTTCTCTTTCAAAATAAATAACATTATTTTATCCAGGTGTGTGCATCACACTGCCGGTACCGAAATGGCTTTTATAAATAGCCTGATTGTGTTTACATGAGCTGTTATTTACTTAAATCAATCAGCAATGTTCGCACTGCTGGGACGCAGGCCTGTTCTCTGTGAGATGTTATTTACTTATTCTCGGCAATTATTATCGGGTTCTTTGTGATGCTGTGTGCGTACGAGGATACTCTCGCGACAGTTTGCATTAAGTGGTTACTCGCTCACTTATAACAAATGACACGAATTTGTTCAACTGGAGCAGAGAGCAAGTATGGCGGTGCTTCGAGGCTCCGCTTCTCCGCTCCGCTGCTCTCCGTTCACTAACTACATGTTTATCGCAGCTCAAGTTACAAATCGAACTTGTGTATTGTGTGAACGTAGAATTATTACGACGTATTCATGAGTTCACGACGCCTTGCTCACTCGAGCTGCCCTGGATTGAAGCATTTCAATTTAAAGCCTACTCTGAATTTCGTTCGACATACTTACTCGTGCAGAAACAACGTCTATCTAGTAAAGATTCCATTTGCTATTCTGTTGTTTCAGAATTGTAAGAGCAATTTCAGGAAAAAGTTGAAAAAAAAAACCGAGTAAGTAAAATCAAGGTTTGGGCGGATTAATAATTGAATAGTTATGAAATTTTAATAAAAGCCGGGGAAACAGGTTGGTACGTAAAAAAACTTTAGGTACTCTGGGGGTGCGCGATACAATTTACTTAAGGGAACTACAGGACCTAAACGCAAAAAAACGCAAGTTTTATACTGCCTAAAAGTATAATAACCATGAAGATACCACCGACTATGATCGATAATATGTCCTTTTTTATTTTGTTTACCTACTACAGTAAAGAAAATAAAAAAATATATGATATTCTTCAGGATATATGCTAGGTAAGTACATAGTGTGTTGAAAACATAATAGGTACAAGAAATTTGATACGATAGAAAAAAATCATGAAGATTCCTCTAAAAACTTTCTTATTACAATAAAAACCATACTAATATACGTACCTACAATCATTCTGATTTTTTGTCAGATTATTCTACAAGCAACATACTAAAATACTAGTGTTTTAATTTTTTAGTCCAAACAATAGATTTTTTGTAAATTGATAATTGCTTCATATTTTGCAATAAATTAGCAGCGTTGTTATCGCGCTTCTCTTTCTTTTCTATGCAGTCGGACAGTGACCGCGCTTTAGGTCATGTAGTCTCCTTAATACCTAAGCTAACAGAGGCGATGCAATCGAATCAAATCAAACACCTTAATTTGAAGATCCCTTAAAATATTATAAATATTTATAAACCGGGGTTCCAATTTATCGGTCTCGAAAATTCAAATAGGTAAGTTACGTACCTTTGATCGGTTAAATTAACAGTATTCTTCAGAGAATGGGTTACTTTCAAAGTCTTTTGACTAGAGAAATAATCCCCTAATAAAAATGATTAGAATTTGCCTCGCTCGAGCTTTGATCTACCAATTACCTAAATTGTTTTATTATTAAACTAGTAAATAGTTGTGTATTTTATCTACCAAATTAGTGGGTAAATATGATTATGTAAATTGACTTTATAGCTACTGATGATGTTGTGTACCTAGCTATGTCCCTACGTAGTTAATGAATTATATAAACAAGAGTTCTTATTTGGACAAAGTTTTTGTTTTTCCTCGATACCACAATACTCATAAAACCTATACTGGCCAAATTGTGATTTATCAGCCGTTAAACGAAGTGTCTGAGTGTGAGCAAACGTATATATCGTAAAGCAAATACTTTGATACCAATTTTATTTTCGTCTAAAAATGATGGTGAATGAAGCTGTTTATTTTGTTTCCAACCAAAGTCTGTTTTGTTTAAAACGTTCAACGTATCTATTGAGTATTTGTTTTTCATTTCGTTAGAGCTAATTTGCTTTCTTGGAGGTCGTCGGGGCGTGGGCGGCGCGGCGGCGGAGCGGGCGCGGGCACGGGTACGACCGGATGTTTTCCCCGACCGATGTTTCCGACATTATAATATCAACCTTGTTCTTGACGCACTTGCCATTTTCGCCTAACTCGTTCCCAAAGAGACAAGGAATTGTTTATGTCGTGTTGTTTTAAAAACAATGCTATCGACACGGTTTCACAAACCTCTCGTGACTACGTTAAAAATAAATGACAGTGCCGATAGAGGCGTACTTTTATTGTGTCGGATTTATACGAGCGGTAGGTAACTTAGTTTCCATGTTTTCATCGGTCTTTTTCGATTTGTATCTTTCTGCGCTCTAGGCGTTGAAAGCTACCTACTGTGCTATTCGGCCATTGAAAATCAAAGCGATTTAGATTTGTAGCTCTGAACTTAGATTTCTATTTATCGGCGCTGAACGTTATATTGCGTTTACTGAACCTGGTTCAAAAATATTGGTTTAGTGGATATGGAATATTTACTCGTATGCACATACGTCGGAACATAAAATTAAATAAGGCCGAAGTTATGGATATTGAGCATTTCGTTGTCATTCTTAGTTAATTTGTTACCGCTACCATCGATTAATTAACCTACAGTGAATTAGTCAAAGGTTAGTGTTATTTTGAAAACAGCTACTTTGTTAAGCTATGAGGTACTCGAAGCAGTGTTTAGCGAAGCGGCCATATTTCATTCTCAAAGTCTTCGTCGATGTCACGGCTGAGATGCGATGCTCCGGGACAGATTAAGCTCAAGAATTATGCGAGAGATTGCATTGCTAAGCGCTCGCAGATTGAGTGAGCACAATGCATAAAATGATTTCGTCTCGGCACTTGTCTCCGCTCGAACACACTCGGAACTATGATTGCCGTCCCACTTGTTACTCTCATATACCGACTCGAAACTTTTCTACGACTTACTTCAAGTGACGTTACATAAAAGAACTCATGAATCCGACTCGGATGTCGACTTTCCATATTATGACGCATGCCACTGACGTTTATGACTAGGTACTTCGTTAGATCTCCGTTACTGAATATTAAATTGATATCCCTTTACGTCGTCGGAATCTCATTTTCATTGATTTATATTGTACGAAATTGGTTTACCGAACTACACGATGATTCGATCGAACAATTCAGTTTATTGAACTGTTCAAAATTGAAAAGTTTGTAGCCGTTTGCAATATTTCCCCGCGTATGGATGTTAGTGATCTGTGTTCAACAATGTATGCAGTACCAACCCTACGATAGAGGTAAACATAATCAAATACGTGTATTCGTTTCACTTGAGTCTCAAATTGTTTTTAGATTGCAATTTAAAATGTTTGTGTCTGTCGGCCGTATAACCTGACAATATTAATCCTGCTCAAGTAGGTAGCAAGCGGCAATTTACGCAGCTCTATATTTTTCAAGTCTCTTTTAGCTAGAATTTGCGCGTTCCACCTCGGCCCAGTTTAATGGGCAGACGAGACCCGTACAACATCCGCTGTTTTCCATCTCCTTGCTTACTCTGCTCCTTTCATTTGTTCACTACCGACCACTAAAATGCCGCCATTAATTTTGTAGCCAGTTATTTGTTACCTGTGGTCATCGTCTTTTTGCATAAAATGATAGTTTCCGTTTTTTGTGCTTTCATTTAGCTTAGAACTTCTGTTTAAAGTATTTATTACGTAAAACAAACTTATTAAGCAGATGAAATACAACATTTCGTGCAAATATAGGCGTCGAATTAACTGAAAACTAAAGTTTTGCGTTCGTTTAGCTTTGTAAGCACCGTTTGGTTTATATTACCGTACGTACGTGGTGAGTGTAATTCGTCGAAGTTGTGAGTTAAGGCCGGCTACATGCGGGTACTAGGTGCTATTCGGTATGTGCGCGGAAGTTTAGCGCACCGGCACGCGTCGCGCGTTTCGCTAACGACTCTCACCTGAACGCGCATCATACTTGACAAATTAAATTCCTCACTAATGCTTTGCTCGAGGACGAACAGAACGCTGAATACAGTGGTAGATTTCCACAACGTTTCCAATTCGATTTAGGACAATTGCACTCATTTTCAGGGAATGCGGTGCTTCAAAAGGGAGTGACGAACAATTCGATTGAACGTGGAGTTCTTTTATTGCATCTTTATTTTATTGCGTTATTGACGGTGTCGGTACTTGCTGGTTCGTATAACTGAATTGAATGTTGCACGCTACATGACAGATGTTCGCTGTCGAGGCCGCTCGGTGTTTGCTCTCAGTCACTGTTTCAGGGAAATGCATTTGATTCGTATGCGGACGTGACGGCACCCACTATTTACTGTTTACGTTTCACCGAAAAACTAGCATTAAAATGATACTTGTTTTCTCGATACAAAACTACAGTAGGTATGTATCATGTGCGCACTAGATATTCAAAGGTATCAATATGTTTTCTTGAATTTGCCATTTTCATGAAATCAGATTACCTACTTAATTACCTGTTCCTGTTACTATCGGATAATTTCTGCTTAAAGTTTTTTTCAGTTAATATTCTTCTCGTTATTGGTTCCTTTAAAGAAGAACCACGTTGAATTGTCTGTTGTAGATTTTCTTGAGTGCAATTTCTCGGTAACATAAGATTTTCCTACTGAAAAAATCTGTAATAAATTTATCACAAGTTTATGGTTGGCCTCATAAACTAGGATGTCGCAGTTCCTCACGTTAGGTCAAGGCGCGATTTTCAAATAAAGTCCTTTCCCACGTGGCACATGTCATCCTTTCGAAGTGACGCTTTCATTCAATACGTATTCAGAAAAATAATAAGGTGCAAGCTAAAATTAACCTTAAGGTGCGTGACATTTACATTCCGTGATTGTGCAACTACAGTATCGTCGTCAACAAACTCGAGTGGAGCAACATATCTCATAAACCCTTCGAAGATGCCAATCTTGACAGTTCAGCGCACATGCATCAAATTAAGGCAGTTATCTTCCGTCCATTAATAGTTCATATTTTGTGTGAATAGACATCGAATGTCGGATATACATAGTAAATGTATACAATATTTAGTGCTTTGAAATCCGGTGGCATTCAGGGCTGGCCAGGAGCGACTATTAATAACGTGGACATGTGTGGCTGTATTCTCCGAAACGGCCGACCTCTCGACCCTCCGGCCTTCTATTGATCACACTCTTGTCATAAACACATTTCCTCTAATGGACTCTGGCTCTGTCTTGAGACACTATTGTTTTTGTCCACAATCAAGGGTACGCTCCGGCAGACATTCACCATGTATCATCCCTAGTTCCTGCTATGAATCATTAGTAACATTACAGGAATTTATTAATGAATGTAACAATAGGCATGACTTAGCCTTCCAGTATGTTAGAACCTTTGAACGCTTTAGCGTTATGTAAAGATATTTGCAAGAGAAGCTGATTGACTGATTTGATACTTGTTGTATCGCAAGTCCTATATAAACAACAAGGATATAAATCCTTTTATCGTCGACTCTCGATTAACAATATAAAATAGTATGTTTTGTAGGCTCACATTAATATTAATGGGATACTAGGTTCAGAAATCAGATAAATTGGCTACTTTTGTTGCCAGAATTCCAACGTCTAGTTTCGTAAATTGGTTTGACTTCCCTTTCATCGGTAAACAGAGCGGCTTTTATCGCCGACAAAGATTACTTTATCCCAACGGAAGCGACGAGATTGAACTCCTTACACGGTGAAACCAATATCCTGGGGTATTTCCTCGACGTGAAGAGCGCTGGTCCGGCAACCTTGAGGCGCCACCTCTCGCCTCAGTCTTAAGCAATGTAATTATGATAAGACGTAGTACACGCCTTACTACAATTTATCAAAATAAATAGAGAACTGACTTCACCCTAATTTCGTTTGTAATATATGGACACTATTTTTAATGAAATAGCGGACCGTTTATTCTTAATTCGTACTGGAACAGGGAGTGCTTATTACGGACCAAGTAAGTTCAATCTCTTTTATCGCGGCATTATAGCGGGGAGAATTGAACGCCGCCTCGTATCCCAACAGTTTCTATAGCGAGCGCCCACTCTTCCGTAAAATTATGTTAAACTTGTTCTTTGTTTTTTATATCGCTATCATTCTTCTTATAAAATTCTAGTTGATAGTCCTTTCTATGAGGGCGCGTTGATAACACGATGAGGAAATGAAGCCTGGAAGGCCGCGTCTCACCCTGATCGATTGCACGAAAAATATTCCTGTCGGAATACGTACAATCTGTAGTGAGTCAGACCGGTGCCAGATCACTCGTTTATCATTTTATGTCGGGCACAGGTTTCTGCGGGGAGCATCCGTATCCGCTAGGTGGATGTTTCTAATGTTATGGGTATTTTTTTTCTTTATGACACCGAATTTCCGGGATGTCGGGCACATGCGCTTGATTTCCGCAGTTATTATGGGTATCGCGTATAGCCGAACGGCCGAATTTAAAAAATAGCTTGACGATTATGCGGCGAGCCGCGCGGCTCGGTGTCGTAATTACGGCGTCACTCGGCTAAAACGACGAAATAAATTGAAAAGCGAGCTCCGGTGAAAATGCGAGCCGGAAAAATATATCTCCACGGCACTTGGGCATCCACTGACACGGACGCAGATAATGTATTTGTTTTTGCTAAAATCTCATTGTTATGCGAGAATAATAAATTATTCCTCCGTGACAATAATTGCATTGTACTTTTACTGAATAATTGCTTTATTAATGTTAATGAAGGGAAGTACAGTCCGCAGCGAGCTGTCTGTTAGATTATTAATTAATCTTTATTTTGAAAAGTTCCCTTGTCACTAGGAAGTGACCTATAAAAGCGTCATTAATTTATATTATTAAAAGTATTTTCCGTCCTACTTAATAATGAAAAAGGTTCTGTGATTTAGTGTGCTTCTAGATTAATTAAGTTTCTCTACATTGACTCGAAAATCTTTTTGTGATTGCCAAATATCGTCACATTACGAAAATCCAGTTAAAACAATTATCAGGAGTGGATTGAAAACATCAATCGTCACTGTAACCGGTGCTACTTTATATGGATGGAAATCTCGTCACATGTTGAGAATGATAGACTTTTATCGGTTTTTCATACTTACTTTGCCCCATACCTTCGTTGGGTGTTCCTTGAGTATCTATGCCCCAAGATTATAAATGGATTTATAATGAGCTCAGAATTTTGGAAGGAACCCCTGTCAACGAAAAAAAACTTCGAAGTCTGTGTATAATGCCCATTTATATATAATATTTAATGCTATTGGGCCTTCATAAATTTAAATTGCTTTACCTACCAAATTATGGCTGATTTAAACAAAGGATTACGATGCTAGCACAAGGAAAACCACAATACTTAAATGAAATGAAATGATTTTATTTTTTGTAAGTAGGTTTGTACAAACACTTTTACACGTCAATCATGTTTTTTTTTAAAACTAGATCAAGTCGGCGTTTCCTATCTGACTACTCTGAGAAGAAAGGCCGAAACAAACTCAGAGGTCACAGTCTCTTTTTAACCGACTTCAAAAAGGAGGAGGTTCTCAATTCGTCGGAACCTTTTTTTTTTTTTTTATGTTTGTTCCCCGATTACTCGGAGACGGCTAGACCGATTTCAAAAATTATTTTTTTGTTTGAAAGAGTATACTTTCCAGGTGGTCCCATTGTCATCAGGTCAGGATCTGATGATGGGATCTTGGAGAAATCGAAGGAACTCTTCAAGTATTATAGGCACACCTATAGCGATTTGGGTATTTTTTATAGTAACTCGTGCATTTGCTCTCGGAAAGCATCATTTGGTGAAGTGGAACCGATGATGAAGACCACAGATGGCCACCGGAACTACTCAATAATAAATATTTCCCGGTTTGCGATTCGATTACTTACTTTAATATGGTTGCTAAGCAAGTTATGCTCGTCACAATGCGAATGGTGAAATGGAGCTGATGGTGGAATACCAGGAGAACTCTTCAACAATTAACGTCCCTGCATCGGGAAAAGCAATATTTTGTAAAAGGCGATGAGCAAGTTGGCATTAGGCTATTGTAACTTAGATACATTATAAACAGACACACTAAAAAGCGAGAAATAAAAACTTTTTAACAAAAAAAAAACCGACTTCCAAAAAAACACTACAAAGTGAAAAATAACTTTTATTTCGGAAGTCGGTGGCAAAAAACTAAAATACAGATCCAAAGACACCGACTTCCGAAATAAAAGTTATTTTTCACTTTGTAGTGTTTTTTTGGAAGTCGGTTTTTTTTTTTGTTAAAAAGTTTTAAAGTCCAGACATAATCTTGGTCAGGTTATATGAAGACCATGTAGATCGATGTCTGAGGTGGTCTTTTGAGGAAAGAACCACACAGATTGAGAGGACCTGTCCAGTCAGTGCACGCATTTGTCAAAAATCGTGCAGCTCAACTCAAGACTTAAGGAGCTCAACGATTACACAACAACAACGACAACTTACTTACCTTTAGGTAATAGAAAATATTGTGTAATTTCGATATGGGCCACAGGAAATAAACTCCAATGATTCGTTTTGTACAGTAAACAAGTTCATTTATATTTCGTTCATTTCGTCTTACGATAATGGAAAAAGTTAAAACTTTTTCTTTAATAACTTTTCTACATAATCAAGTTTAAAAATTATCTGTGGGGCGAAATATATTTTCAGTAATATTACAATAATATACGTGATTTTTGCCTTTTAAAATCGGCTAACGTCGTCGCCGAGAATTTGAACGTGACTGAAATACATTTATTTTCTCTCAAGACTATAAAAAAACGGAATTCACTTGCAGCCAAAGGTTATCTGCGATTCTTCCCGCGGATGCCTTTAAATGCTGGCATTGAGCTCTATAATCGAAGATGATACAGACGAATCGGTATGCTATGACCAACCGAGGCTGTAATTATTGCTTCTGGCATGCCTCCTGTTAGTTCAATCCGATATACAGTCCGAATAAGCTATAGTACAGTTTATGACAGCTTTATATCTCCTTTAATACTAGTTAACGATCATACTTCGTGACTAAGGACGTGCGAATTTATGGCGCATATATTTGTGTTACAGAAGCCCCAACTGTACGGTTCCGTGCGTGTAACGGTTGCGGATGCGGCCATTGTTGTGTCGAATTATAATTTGGTTGAACACAATGAATTTTATAAGAGGCTTTAATGTTGGTACGCAATCATAAAGCGGTTGCACGTCGCGGTCGAAAGCGGCATGGTTGTTGTTATCGGGAAAATGAATGCACCCACGTAAAATATTAAGTTTTAACACGGAACGATTCAAATGTATTGTGATTTTTCTTTTCACGAATATGTTGACTTCATATGAAATATGTTTGTGGGTAGATGCATAAAAGTAGGTATGCTGTTACAAATGAGGGTCAAACTGCCATCATTAGGTCATCATCACTCACAAGCAAGGCCTTTCAGTAAATGTGCGACAAATTCGAAGGACTGATCTCGACGCCATTAAAGCAATGAGTGACATCCTTTATCCCACAAGACAAAGGTGTGTTTGAACGAAAACCGTCATTGTCTTAATTCCTGACAATCCGAATTTCTATTTCATAAGCTATATAAGATAAAGAGCGGAATTTCAGTGCTATATAGTGAGTTTATCTTCCTCATTTGTAATAATAGCACACGAATATTTAGCTATAATTATTTGTTGGTTGTATAAAGATACAACATCTTACTTCAGCAATTAAAGTTAATTTTTCTTTTATTTTCTTGAACGTTTCATTTTATTTCGTTAATCAGCGCTTTGTCATCACTATTAATGAAACAAAATAAATTTACTTACGCGTCATAAAAACAGATCGGTGTCGTGGAAATAAAATATTCAAAGGAAACCGGAGAAAAATTTAAGAAATTAAGTATCCACTGATTCATTCAGCGTTAATATCTCTTAGAAGAGTTTCGTTTTGTTTATACAACTGAAAAAAGAGGAAATAAACATAAAATGTGACTTTCCGGGCCAAAGGACAGCTTGAGATTTCTGTAAAGAAGTGAGTGCTAATTTAGCAAAACGAATTGTAAAAGGGAATGATGAATCCGCCTGGAAATTAAGCTTAGCGTGCAGAAACCTTTACGATACGGAATCCACTTAGTGTAATTGCTAGTTTTATTTGAATAGCTCGACGTAAAATTATTTTCAGTTAAATGTTTTGATTGATGGTAATGTTTTCGTAATGTTACCGTTGTCAAAAAGTTCTCGGGAAACAAACCCGCTCGTTGTTGTAATCATTTTCCTCTTTACGTTATTTCCGTAAGCACAAGAGGATGGTAATGGCAGAGTTAGCTCCAAATTATTGTAAATCTCGGAGTAAAATTGCAAACTGGCTCATATCCTCATGAAATGAGAGTAGTTATGGCCCCCTGAAGATAGATACCCACGTTTTTATTTTACGCAGAACGGCGTGCCTGAGCCGGCCACGATAAATTATCTATTGTTGGGCTCTGAATTCAACAAGAGCCGTTTTTGTTCAATTCTTCGTCTCGTCGTCAATGGGAAATTTATTACCTCCTCTGCCGCATTTAAATACGGCCGATTATATCAGCAAAGAACTTAAAATGTTGTGAGCACTCAAGTGAAGATGGTAATTTTCCCATTTTATTTCTCACCTTTATTGGAGGTGCGAATTATTTTACGCCATTAACTGCAGCATAAGATTTTTTCTTTACTTACCTTTCCGGTAATAACCTCAGTAGTTCTCCGAGATGTCATCGTTTCTTTAGCTTTATTTTATAAAATGTCACAATTCAGTACTTTAGTGTAGTTTCCCATTTCTAGAAATGTTTATTAGGTTCGAAGATAGGGAGATGTTCGGAATGAGTTCTTAATTCTAATAAATTGCACTTGTTAGATTCTTACTGTTCTCAATAGCGTTGTAATAACAATTTACGACAGGTAACTTATACCTTTGCAAGAGTGTCGAAATTCACAAACTTTTCGACTACCCTATAGGTATTTACATACTTGGTAGTTTGACACCAAAAATTGGAAGGAACTTTTAATTGAAACATTTTATCAAAAAATTCTCTTTACCGTGAAGATTAAAGAAGCTTCTCAGTTACGTTGAAGTGCTCTTATAATGGCACGCGGATCCAGGACCGCAATCGTCCAGGGCACATTTGAAATCAAAGCAGCTTTTTTATTGATCTTCTGAATGGGGCGGGCGCAGGTTGAATAAAGTTGTAAGCGGTGACCGTAATCTATTTTGTGCTCGATCCCAACAACGTGTGACCGACGTCAGTCGGTTGACCTCACATATTTCTTCTATTCGCCGGTGTTCGTTACTTTCGTGAACACTGGGATTCCATCTATCATTTTCCTCTCGCACCAATGACCTTTAACTTGACGTCTGGGAGATTTCCTACGTTCATATTTTTTATTATAAAAGACTGTTCGACAGACTGTTGCTGATTCCAATATGTCAGACAGCTGCCGAGAGAATCCACCATGATAATAGAAAAGGATCGAAAATGGATGGTTATTTTAATAAGAGGCGGGTGTCCAGCGGCCCTTCAACTTAGTAGAGACTAATCTGTCACTCCTACGCAGTGTTCATTAACAGTCTGCTGTTGGCTTTGGATCGTATATCCGTTAATCATTTCTGTTTTCGTTCCTCGCAGAGTTTGTGCCGATACATTCTTATTACGTATTGCTAAATAGACCTCGACACGCTACGAGTAGTTCCATTAATAACATGAATAAGTAAGATGGCAGTTCTACTGACACCGACACCGATATTTTATATTAAGTGAACTGTTTCATCCTAGTTTCAGTAAGCTTGCAACTTTGTCCGCTAAATCTCTTAATTTTGTCTTGATCCCGTAACACGTTTGAACAATTAAATCGATCCGTTGTTTCGAAGCTTTCAGCTGTGCAATCCCTTAATGTCATTGTAACTGTTTCGCAGTAAAATGGACGCCGCCGTTTCATTAGCTATCTCGCTGATAAAACAGGACAATTAAATTATTTTCTGAGCTACCTTTTTTATATCATCTCGCGACTTAAAAGATTGCAGAATAATCACTTCAGAAAGATAGTGAGCATTGGATTCATAACGAAATGAATCAAATTAAATTGTTCAAATAATTAAGATTTCTTTTAAATTCAGTCCACTGATTGCTATTTTGTACAGTCGTCGGGAAATATTTGAACAATCAAGGCCGGGAAAATAACTTGGTGTTTGCCAATTTTAGACAATAGCCTTCGCTCGCAAAAGTATTAATAATAAATATAAGTAAGAGTAGTAGAAACATGAAAGTCACTTAGTTTGTCCCACTTTCTCTGGTTGACTGCCTCCCTTTGCATACATATGGCCGGTGTCATAGAAATGAACGCAGGACACTTTGATCTTGGCAGATCAAGTTCGCTAGAGATGTTCCAAAAGCTTATTTTATTCGGATAAAGCTACGAAAAGCAGATTTGGTTCGTATTCTGAGCCAGTTCCAGCCTTTACTGCAAGTCGAAGTAATTTTACCTCCTTATCTTGTTTTAGACTTTCTTGAAGAAACCAGTGACCTTGAATAAAAGTATCAGACGAGATATATGCAAGAACAACTTGACATTATTGAATGCTTGCTAACGTTCGCGTTCTTGTGATTGATCAATTAACATACAATTTGTCATGCAATATAACTTTCCACTCTTGCCCTTGAGTAACAGGAAATAAACGTAATGAAAATTAATTATCTTTTTCAATGTAATAGAATTTGCTTTTATTCAATTATGTTTAAGTGACGGTACTGCTCGACTTTTAACGATGATTGTTTTATCCTCTAACAGTCTAACCTTATAAAAACGTATGAAGTATCAGACAGCAAACAGTAGAATTTTCGAAATTGTGTCTTACATTTTAATTAATCGGTATTTTTCTTCTGTTCTCCAATTCAATCGGACGTAATTAACTTATTAAATTCCAAAAACTCAAACTAAACTAAATAGCCGAACAATCGGTGTTATATCAATTAGCTGAAGTTGATTTTAATTTAGCCCTAGCGGCTGATTTATTTGGAATATTCCGTCCGTTCGCGCCTCGTTCGAAAACCAATCGATGATTTTCGAAGCTGGTATTTAACTATCCGCAATCCGAAAACTGTTTACCAAGTTCCTTTGAGTTAAATTACTACTTTTTCTATTTGAGTATTTACGCGAACGGACCCATTGGTAAATCCTAGTCCTTATATTTTATTACTTTAATCACAGTCTCGGTGAATTCCTTATCCCCCGAAAACAGTTCTTTCAATTGGTACGTTGGAATTCCTTTGTCAAATACTAGGCTCCTCGCAGACATCAATTTACTGATTACATTCTTTCGTTTGTTTAAAAGTTATGTTGTACTTACTCTAGTCTTTGTCCTGGTTAGCTTTGGGTACCTACAAACGAATAAACAAGAGAAAATCAGGGACCTCCTTGGCCTTGTCACAAATCTAGCCGAAAATATCCGACCAAAAATAGGGTTCGCCTATCACTGAACTTATCCTCAGTTTCTATGCCCAACAGGGGATCGTCCAACAGTCCTTTGAAAATTCTGAAGACAATTTTATCAAGAAACGGAACTAAAGGATGAAAGTGTCTCTGTAAATTATAGAAGACTTCGCCTCGATATTGGCGTAGATACGAAAGTGTTCGTTTAACCAATAACGACTTGTAAGATAGGAATCGGGAATCAGCCTGTTGCAGTCTACTGCTGAATAAAGGCTCTTCCTTTCTCACAGGAAGGCATTTACATAATTCATGTATGTATAACTTCCTGTTTATCGTACCAAACCTCTACCATCCTACTTACTCCTTCTATTTCTACAAGTTAATGTATTCTGAGTTAGTTCTTCCTGTTTTTTCGTCTGCACAGAACCGTTTGATCTGCCTACTAATAGTGTAATTTCGATGGTAATCGGAAACGGTCTGATTCAATGTTTTTAGTTAAAAATGAAAGCGATTTCGGATAGCGTCGGACATGATTAGGTTGTGCCCACATCCTAGCTCGCAGATTATTGCTTCCTGCCTCTGAATTATTGCTTAGTTAGTAGGTAACTTTGGTAATTGCTCCAATATTCGGTTAGCTCGATGATCGATCTTGAAATACATATTTTAGTACCTATCTTAACATTTATTATGTCATTGCTACTATAACAATTTATTCAAATTGAATTACTTTATGTAGTCGACTCTTTGGGTACTGTTTCATGTCAACATCTCTACTAAGTTTTTTGGCAAAAACTTTGCAATAATTAGTAGTACGCATAGTAGGTACAAAAGTTTATTCGATGTTAAGTTTCCCGGGCAACCGTTAAGACGTGTTACATAATTCTCTCTTAGCGGGTAGGTACAATCATGAATATAAACGTAAGTAGCTCTTTTATTTCAATTGGAGATTCCCCTCCGCATCACTCCACTCACCTACAAAGTATCTTCCTCGATTAGGCGGCGCTATTAAACTGCGATCAGTATTCTGTGAATGGCACCAATCAGACAAGGGCAACCTCACGCTGCGTAATGGAAGTAAAACGATAATTTTACGATCCTTATAAAACTCTTACAGGATTATTGCTATCGTGCGTGTAATATTCATGATCTGAATTTATGCGTAGTAGTCCCTTTACATAATATTTAGATTTTGCTGTTCGATTCGCCCAACAAATATTTATATTCGGAATATCTTGTGAGTAAAAGCATGTTTTCAATAAGCATATTTTCCGTTTGCTGTCGTCTGTTTTTTGTAAAATGCATGCTGCATCCTTTTGATATTTTAGACATTATTAGAATTCCGGCTGTAAATACCGCGTCCCGAAATACCACTAGTACTTAGGTATTAGATTGCATTTCTTGAGATTTAATATTCTTCTACTTAGAACTAAAGAACCTAGTTATTTATTAGCTCTGGTGATATTTCGGACTTTGCACGTTGATATAACATAATATGCACCTACATATTTTATCAACGTAGTAAATATAATTAACATTTCCGTCACTACTAGTAGATGATTGCCCAAGTAAATATACATTTGCATCCACTCGTTACCCGACTCGGTAATTAGGTGCGTAAATTACCGAAGCCGCATGCACTGTGTGACCAATTGGTGAATTATGCGTAATACGAATCGTAAACATAATCTATGAACCTTAACTGACATTATTAATTCAGAACTGATGTGGAGCGTCGATTTAGCTATATGTAGTAAATTTATTCATATAACCCAAATATCCTTAACCCGGCAGCACCCGCTACTGAGTAAAAATACCACAGAGTATTATCTATATACGGTACCTAATCATTACTTTTCTGCGCGCTCCCCTGGCGACACGCGGGACCTTTGGTACCTTTTAGGCGATTTTTATAGAAGTTTTAAGGACTTTTTTCTATTTTTGTTACTCGTTTTTGACAAGCTCCCATTTTTAATATATAAACATTAGAACTTGTATTCCTTCCACGAATGAAGGCCTCCCACAAGGTGGTCCGACGACCTTGTGAAGGCCGCAGGAACCCGTTGGATGCGAGAAGCACAGAACCGGTCGAAGTGGAGGTGCTTGGGGGAGTGGAGGTGCTTTCGGCTGAAATGATGATGATGAGAACTTGAATTTGATATTTTATTTATTGTAAATAATATCAATAAAAGTATAGTATTTCTTAATAAATTTAAAAAACAATATTTTCTAAGATATATTAATTCTGTGGTACTTTGTAAATAAGTACCTAGCGAGTGCTGCCGGGTTACGGGAGTTTAGATGACAGTCGCTTCGCGGGAAACCGCAATTTTGCATATCAAGATTGAAGAAACTTGTCTTACGGTTGCTAATGAGGGCACGACACTTCCTTAAAACAAAGCGGAGGCTGGCAATAGGAAACCGTTAAAATGAAGAAGAAGGGTCGGGGAAGCAATCTGGTATTATTCATTGAAGCCGCATTGTACACTCAAGTTGGCAAGCCGTTTTGTCTGTATAAGAGAATAATGGGATTTACTGAAATATTCGTATATATACAGACGCCTATTTTATCAAGAGACCAAAACTACATAGAGTGACGTTGTCGTGATCTACTTGAACATTCGTAGTGACAGGTCTAGTTGGTCGCACACGATCTCCATACCAGACCGTTTCCCCCGATTGACCCTCATAACTTACGCGGTTTGATAAGCATCTGATATACCTACCTAAACATATGTTACTTATATAGGTATATTTTCAGCTCGCTATAAAAATATGGAAACATATATTTATCGTATCGTATACATACGACTTTGATTAATACAGAAACGAGGGGTAGCCTAATGAAACCCACAAGTAGATGATATAATATTCGTCGGAATGTGCCAAAAGAAAAAATGAATCAGACGGAGTGGAGATAGACTTTGGCAGCCCGAGGAGTAATTAATCTGCTCCTTCATGCCCGGCCTTACCGCGGCCTTAGCATTTAGCGCCTCGAGTAACGACGACTGGGCCTCACAAGCTTGATTGGCATATTTAGTATGCAAAGACGCGTGATTGTGACCCGCCCCCACGGTCACCGACCCGTACGTCTTCCGAGATGATAGACCTTTAACTTTTCCGTCTAATAGCCGATATAAACAAGCCCAAACTATATATTAGTACCCGTTATTCTGTTAGTTTAGTGTAACATCTAATTAATACTAATTTCCCGACGACGCGCCTTTATGTAAGCACGGAGCTGAAACGAGCTCCATTTTGAATCACTAGCTGCAAATATTATCCCTTTTAAGTAAGGATAAAATGTAAGTATTGTGACCGACCTCGGAGAGGATTGCTAACGTGCGTTTATCCTTTATCCGTGTCTCTATACTCGTAGCTGTGTTTCTATTAAATGAAAGTCAAACGTTGACTCGCTCTACTGATACAACTATATCGCTTTTCACTGGTTTTCTTTTCATGAAAGATGTTCTTAACATTAATTCGTTATGATCTACTCTTAACACCGAGTTCGAGTTTATTTCGTTTAGTTTTTATACAAAGATAACAATGATGGTGGGCGAAATATTATTTATGGGTGGGATTAAGTTTGTAGACAAGAGCTTAGTAAGTTAACGTCGACTTTCTGATACTATTCTTTTACTTTGTAATGGCCCTAATATTTCATTGATGTCTGTCAGTAATTCAATTATCTCTTTATTTATTGCCTAATTAAAGAGGACAATTATAGACAAACTTTGAAATTAAGACTTTGAATAAATTATGTAATACTACGCGATATTTTATTTTACTTCACTCTAAAACGAACGAGTTTCCTATGCCACTAAATATTCATGCCACACTAAAATTCTGTCAAGACCAAAACAATGGCAATATAGTGTGAATTGACCCGAAATAGCTTGTCAGTTCCATGAATATTAAGGTGTACATGTAACCTATAAGTATAATGTGCTAATATCAATGTAAATGTCTCCGTGATGACTGTGGAGCACTCAATGTAATTGTTGTGTAGCGACATTCTCCGTCCCGAATGTTAACTGTTACTTGACACTTAATACACTCATGAGAATTACTGCTAATTTACCTAAACAAACTACAGGTTTCCCGGAAAACATCGTTAGCTTGCAAGAAATCACTTTAGCATGTCACGCGAAAAACTATTATGTAGTTAGCATTTATTGCTTGTAACATCCTGGCCGACCGGCAGCATACGGTCGGGCCATTGAAACCAGCTGGACATTACGTAAACATGCCCAAAACAAGAACATTTGCCAGTATAATTTTATAAGTACTCAAGTTCCGTAATATTCTTCGAGGTATAAAAGTACGACGTCACGTTTTTAAATTCGCCCGGCGTTAAATCGCCACGTCCGCGTGGACCACATTCAAAGCGCAAAGCTTTGTTGTTTTTACAAAAAACAGGCAGAAAGTCGACGTACCATATTTTCTAGCTAGTGTGTTCGGTCCCCACGAAAACTTTATTACAGACATAGCATGATAAATATGTGGCTGGGTTGGTTAAAACACTGCATGAATCCCAACAGTCTCTATAGAGCTTATAGCTATGTACGCCGCAGCTTTCTTCCTCGAGTCTCGCGGAATCTTTGAGCTTTCTCACTCTTTTGTAAATGTTCCAAATTCTTAGCCTAGAACTTCATATTTCTTTCCGTGTTTCGAATTATTGCGTTGTTTACTACAACTGGCGTAGCTTCCAGTTAAATACTCGAAAATGTAAATAATCCGACAACAATGTTCCTAAACAATTCGAGTTTTTATAGCGATAATTTTTTTTTATTGATCGTTCTTTTATGTTATACCTACCCTAAAAACAGATTGGTTTAGACCACAGGTTTGTACTGAACTCAATAGATCACAATAAACGGCTTACGGAAAATATGATTTCAGTATTTGGAAATTGAAGCAACGAGGTCAATATTTGTAAATCATTTGATTACGATTATTGAAATACGTGCGTCCCTTTCAACCAAATCGTATATTGTGTAGGCGTACGCGGTGAAGTGTACCTGACCTGTTTATATTTAATGGTTTCGTCCCCTCATTTGGTAAGCATTACCGCTGTAATTTTCTCTTTTAGGTGCGAACATTTTAATGTGATTGTCGAGCAATATTGTATTGTTTAACGTGTTAAGTGGGTCGGTGTCATATCTTCGTGACGGGTTTGGGGCGTTAGAACTCGGCCAGGGCAGCACGTTTTTATCTTGGCGGTGCAGGCGTGGCGCAGGGGACGGCGGTGGCCCCGGCGGTCCTGCCCACGATTGTGTACTGTAGCTACACTCCACAGTCCTGCCCGCCGCGGCCACGTCACGGCTCACCACACAAATCACTACGACGCACCCCTTTTAAACACTTTTTAAACCGTGATTTATTTTGCGACAGTATTATCCACACTGCTAATCCTCCTGTGAATTATTATTTTGAAACTTTGTTGTGGCTGCGGTTCAAGTAATCTAAAAGCTTCTAGTTTTTATGTCGTTTAGGGGAGACTTTGTAATCAAGTTTAATCTCGATTATTTACATTACGCCGTTTTCCCGCAGCGATCGCTGTTAAAAGGTTATGGAAGCGCTTCATCGAATAATAACGTGAATTTATTTTGTAGCATTTGAATACTGCTCGAACCGGCCATTGTTTCGGGGAAATTGTTTTAATTACGTTAATTTTCATTTGGAGTTCGTAATCCGACTTTCAGTATATGTAATAGAGGTCGAAATTAATAGAGGTTGTGTGTAATGGTTGAAGTAAAATCAAAAGTAGGTCCTCGGTAATGTAAGGTTCGCATGAGGTGCCCTCGGTTCTTTGTTCGGGTCCTTTCATGCTGTGGCAGTAGCACTCCAGCCGACCCGCGCCTGTTTGTATTCCGTTCACGAACGTTCCGAATATATTATTTTGTAGGGTAAGTACAGACGCGAAGGAAACTGATTTAAGAGTTCCCATTCAATAGGCCTCTAAAAATGCTCGGATAAATTCTCTCTGCCTACATGCGTGTCCTTCCAATCGTTCAAGAGTGCGGTTACTATTGTGCGATTTGCTTATTGTTGTTCTTTTATATCGTAATAAATACAACAGCCCCGTCTATTTTATATTCCCTAAAGTTTTCAGTGATAAAAACAAAATGAAAAAGTTTATTGAATTGCTAGCAAGTAATTCAGTTATTATAATACATAGTTATGTTTAGTATAATCACAACAGGAACGAAATAAATAAAAGTAGGTTTAGCGTCCTACAAGTAACAAAATATCTTGCATGCAAAGTTTTGATAATTCCAAGCTACCCCATGCATACCTATCTAAAATTGGAAACTCCTGACATTGGCTTATTTTGCCGTGTTTCCGCAACTTTTATTTTTATTTCACTGAACTTGGTCGCTCGGTATATACCAAATATCTATGCAACGGGCTTTCACGGTTCCTATTGCTGATAAATATATACAAAGAAGAAAAATATAGAAGCAAAACGAACTAAAACAATGTAGTAATGTAACAAGTTTATTCAGTTTCAGGTACGTTTGTTTTTCGTAGATTTTGTAGATGAAACTGAAACTGTACATCTGCAGTGGAGTTTTCGTTTATACTGGAGTGAAAGCAGTGTCCCTGAATAGTTTCTTTTGAAATTCAGTTAAAACGATGAAAGGGGATATGTCTGCGTCGCCTATAAATGAGTGTTTAGCATTTTTGCCATGTTTTTGTTTAGCGCCGGCGAGCGCGCTGTCGATCGGCTCTACCAAACAAAAGAGAACAATTTGCATTTTAACCAACTGATAACTGGACCAGCTCGACGTCGCGCCCTCTAATTTCCTCTGGACCCACCGGAGACAACGTAATTTTCTTTTTTGCACAGACTTAAAGATAAAGAAATAATATTATCTTTTCCCATGACGCCGAGATAAAACTTTTCCCCGTTCTTAACTTCTGTAGGCACAATTCATTATAGTCGTTTCATTAAAATCACCAGCCAGACACCTGTAAAACATTCGTTATTGTTCCATAGGTTATTGTTTTGACCGTTCCTCATTCGCCAGCAGCATATTCATGAGCGGAGAACACATGGCACAATAGCTGCGATACAATTCAAACAGCTACGGGGCGTAACATAATATCGTAAAATATTGATTGATCTAGATTCATAGGCTGAGTTCAACTTAGTCGAAGTCAAGCTCTCTACAATAACTTATGTTCGGAGAATAAAACTATCTAAATCTCGCTTTAACATGTGCTGATAACTTTGACAATAGTAGCTTTCGCTGCTCGTGAGACTTATGATAGTATCTACAGGGGCGGGCGGGCCGCGGGGCGGGCGGGACTCGATTCAGGAGTTTTGTAGGATTAGTTTGGATATCGTAGATCCAAGCCTTGTTGAGGAATCTGATGTAAAGGCCTGCTTTGTTATTTTGTGGTTGCATATTTCATTGTTTAATTTACATTCGAATTTTTTTTCGTCGCAGCGGATATGAAAAGCAGCCAACAACAATACCTTTTATTCTGATATCAGTAAAATAAAATATTCTTGGACAAAAGATACGTATCTATTCAATGAAAGTTAAATACAGTAGGGTATTTTATTTAAACGTGTTACTTAGGTAAAGTAATATATTTTCGGAGAAATCCTAAAGTAATTACACTTAGGTAGAAAGATAACGTTAGGACGATAACGTCGTTTTACTTTTTTGATTAAAATATTACAAACAGTGTCCCGCAATAAATCACGGAGGAGCGTGCATTTATTCTGAACCGTAAATTAAAAAAGTTACCTTCGGCAATTTTGAATGAGTTATTGTGCAATATTCAGTTTTGTTTTCTAGTACAAGTGGCACTGACGCCTCCCATGTTCTGTGTATCGACATATAATTAAACGTCACTATAATAACCACAAAAACGATTATTTTAATACTTACCGAGTTAAATATTCGTCCACTCTAAAAGTAAATGAACCTCAATAAATGTATTTGTACACATTGAGGTTTTCGTTTCATAGTTATTAATATAAAACTTCATTGTCTGTGTGAGTTAATTAAAACCGATGCTATGTTCATTTAAGGACAAAATATTTGTCGAACGGTTTTGTTATTAACGTTGCTGATAAACCACAGTTAAATTATGTGTGACATAGAAAATGTATTAGTGTCATAGATATTTGGTCAACTCTAAAATATACTACATTTGAGTGGGTATAAATGTACTGTGTCAGCTCGCTTGCCGGTGTTAAACTGCGTTTAATTTCGGACTACAATACAAATGGGTACACAAGTGTACGAAACTTGTGTCGCCGCCATTTGTTTCGCGCTGCTCACAGAAGAAATGAAAGATAACCGCGATAGTAGAAATAAATGTGACACTCATATTTTAGTAGCTAAATCTTGTGGGGTAAATAAGGCTTTCATCTTCCATTAGGTAAAGTCTGGAGATTAAATGAGCCTACTTACATGCTTTGATTTAAAAATAAACTTTGAGTATTTCAGCTGTGTTTATTTTAAAATTAACTACAGACGATGCCCACTTACCGTTAGATATTATCTAATCATTATTAAAGTTAATGTTATGACATTAATACCTAGGGCACGGGTTATTATACATACAACATTGTAGGCTTCAGGCAATTGTTTACCCCAAATTTTAACTTTTGATTTTCTGGAAATTGAGACTGCAGCCAGAATTTAAAAATTCTACCAGAAGAGAGTTCATATCCATCGGAAATAAAGTACCTATATTGAATATTGACAAACAATGAAACATTTTGCAAAGACTTTTGATGTGAAATGTGGATACTTGAGTGGACAAATGTGAAGATAAACTGTGATATTTGGCTTGGTGAGGTGCGACGGCGGCGTCCGATGTGATGGCTCGGATTCGTGTTGGTAGTGCGTGTGCCAGAGAGACCAATGGCTAACTCTCCGGACCTGGGCCTGTTCGCCGCCAGCCTGCTCCGGCTTATCATAGGTAAGTCACTGATGAACATCAAGCCATCCTTGTCCCACTCACTTATTTGTAGGAGCCATTGAGATGCTTCCTGGCGGTCCGGAGATCCCAGTTGTAGGTACAAAGTAGTTACCTAGCCAACACTAATGAATTCACGTCGTGTGATAAATTATCAAAAACAAAGTGCTGGCAAGTGATGTTGAGTTTTCCATTAGGAAATTCTCAGTAGCAGCCTAAAGGTTCTATTTTTCCCTGGTTGAAGGCAATGGGCTCGTCCCCTGTCACATATTATTTGGGACTTAAACATAATCGACGAATTGCGAGTGTACCACATACCTCTGCTTACCCTGTTGGAGATAAAAGGTGTGACGTTCTGTTATGTTCACGCCAACTGTTATAATTTTGTTCTATTACAGAAGTATGTAGTCACGTCTAGTGATAATAATGGAAGATTTTCGAATTCAATTTACGAGACTTGCACAGTCATGTAGCAGTATGTGAGAAATGTTTTTATCTTAAACCTAAAAGGTACGACATGAGAAACAACTCAGTCCCGAAACAGAATAAGATAAATAAACTACCCTTTTTTCATTATTCGCCTTGAGCCTTGATACCATTTCTAGACAAATATATTATGTGCTTTATCTTCATTGATCTTTATTAAACTCTTGGATCTCATTACTTTAATGTATCATCCGAGGTGCATAAATTAAATACCTACCTTATTTTTGTCATGTAACATTTTGTACTGTGTACCAGAAAATCTATATTCAAATCACGGACTATATTTTCGGTAGCATCCGGAAAAAATGGTGCTTTCTTGGAATAAGTTTCATCAGAACATGATCTAAATATTTCCAAGAAGTTTGCCTTAAGTATAGATCCTCATCGCACACGATGTCACAAAATGAGAGTTTTCGCTTCATTTTACGTTATGTGGGGTGGGGATGCTGTGCGATAGATGCGGATATTACAGGATATATCACGGCTTCTAAGCAGGAACATACGAAAACGTATCTGGTTAAATTCGTTACGTCGTACCCTAAGAAATGACGCGAAAAACTAATGCCGGCGCATATTGATGAGGGCTATAAATATGCAAGAGTTCAAACAAACTGGGAAATATGGCGGTTTCAATCAATAGTCCGCACAAATTCCATTCTACATTATACACGAACGTGTGACATGTTTCTATGCATCCAAATTAATGTTGGGGATTGATAGCGCCACCGCACATAATACTCATTACCACATACTAGTATCAACTGCTGTATACAAAACCAACTGAATAACAACAAAACTTCTACTGTAAACTATGTAAATCAATTTCAAATGAAGGGTCCACTGCAATAGTGATAAATGTCCAAAAATGTTAAAATTCAAACTAATACCGTCATTCGGTTATAATTGATATATGCAGTTTATGATCACGTTTATAAACTTAGCAATTTCGCTTCCAGTCTCGAGATAATTGAATTTTTAATATTTGGCTACACGGTTAGAGCGCTCAACGCAGGTGTTCACGCAAAGACTACAATATAATACGGCAATAATATTTTTTTTATTTAAAGTAACTTAAGAATTATTATTTTCCAAAGAACTATTACTATAATACATGCCCTATATCATAAATAAAAACTATTCTCCTATCTCTAACACTGTGTTTTTTTTTTCACAGCTTAAAACCCGATTATCTCAGAACGATAAACGAAGGACATTTATCACTATAGCAGATGACCCTTCAAATAGAATACATGTTGTAGTATTTCGGAAAATAAACAATGGTATAATCCGCTAATATACCTACTCGTGTTTCTGCGAAGGTACTGAATTATTATGTCTCGTATCTTCAAAATGTGAGAGGAAATTGGTACCGAAGAGCATAAATCTCGCCCACAGCGATGTCTCTGTCACATTTGTGATAATAAACGAGACAAAAGTATTAACATTTAAAATAGTAGTTTTTCTCTCTTTTTGTGATACTTATAGTTGGGTACGTGACTGTTGCCATGTGTCCTAAACAAAGCATTATACAACGGTCATTATGAAGTACTTCCCCACCCGCTTTTGTTTTCAGATTTACATGGTTGAAAGAAATGAACATGGAGGAAAGATTGCTTTTCTGTCTTTATTTTTATACATGTAGGAAGGAGTATTTAGTTAGGAATGAAGTTATTTTTTCAATTTAAATCTTTATTCGGTTCAAGCATGGTTGAAGCATTGCAACGTTTACTTTAAAGTTAACTAACAAATACCTAGCTTATATCATGCTTGGAGAAATAACTTGACTTAAACTGGTATTTGGGAATTAAACAAAGTTGTGTAATTCCATCAAAATGAACAAATGAAAACAATTATTTGAGTCATAAATTGATGAAAAACATTCCACTCAATATCTAGTGCAGTTAACCAATTCATTGAACCTTTTGTTTAGTTACTGTTAAATAAATTGCCTTATTCGATATACCTACGTGAATAATTGTGTGTGTAGGCATGTAGAGCGTGTTCCTATTTGCGAAGCGTGTGTAGTTGATGACATTGCAGAGACAGTTGCTTCGCTTCTTTGCTTTTACAAGTTTTAATCTTCCTAATGCGTTCGTCTGGTGCGCACACTTCACAAAACGCTCGCCTCCGCTTATGTTAACCGGCTCTGCTTATGTTTAATATTTGTTTGAGCATTACGCTTGTTGGGCTCTCTAACTAATAATTGTTTATTTAGAAGCGAAACTATTAGGAAAGTATGTGAATAATAAGCTTTGGGGAGTAACATGACAATGAGTGCATACATATTTATTTATATTGAAAATTGAAAATACATTTTCAGTAGACATAAATTGAAAAAGCCAACACATTAAAAACAAAATCACATTCTGAAAAAAAATAAAAAACAATAAAAGCTCGTGTTAATCCCTTAACAAAATAAATTTTATTTTGAAATGCAAGTTCACGCATGAAGTTTAAATAAATAGTGTTGTTCGTTCTCGCTATGGTTAATCTGGGTGCAGCCCCGGCGGTACTTGAGCAGCTGTTACCAGCAGCGTGACTAATTCCCCTGCATCTACTGCCATTGTTGTCGCCGTCTAGGTGACAAAAACAACTGTTTCGCCTCATATCGCGGCTTACAATTTGACGTGGAACGTTTTATTCAGCCAACGGCATTTGTTCACGTTTTTCAACCTGCCAACGTTATTTTATTCATGTTCCTTTCAAGTTTACCTTTGCCCCGCAGTGACATAAAAAGCTGTATCGTTGTATTTTTCTGTGCTTTTTATCGTTACTTTTCTAAGGATTGGATTATAGGTAGGTATATCTATAATTTACGCGTTGCGATACTGTAGAGATTTACAAATTCTGCTGAAATCCATCTTACTCGATAAATCCATTCGGTTTCGGTGCGAGCGAGGCTTACCGTGCTGCGCTACGCCCACTTCCGCGCAGAACATTGACTACTTACGACTTTGCATGTTGGAAACACTTGTAGCTTTAATTGGTCTAGGTTTAGTTCGAACTCGCTTTGTCGATGTCACACAAACGATGTGATTAGTACAAAGCGAAGTATGTGTGTTTACTGAAATAAAGAATTCCCCCATAGGTAGGTAGGTAGGTACTTTGTGTAACGTTGGAATGAGTATTTAGTTGTCATTTCGTAAATCAGTGGAAGAAAACTAATAACGTTTGCGATTAAAACAATGTTGACATTTCTGAGTAGGTAATATTCGTGTGTTTTTTATTCGTTGTACCTACACAGTTAGGTTCAATAGAAACAGTGTATAGGGGCTATTAATTATCGTGTTCTCGTTTATATATATATAACATGAATGTAACGGTTTAATAATAAGTTTGCGGGCCACCATCAACCTTTTAGATACATAATTGCAACGGTAAAATTACTTTTAACAACGTCGAATGAAGTGCCAAACTCAGCGCTCGAGGAACTTTAAAGTTAATTATTAACTTCTGAAGATAATTAATATCTGTGCTGTTGGTTGTGACAGTTTCACATGTCGGGGATACAGAGAGATAAACTAATACTGGACTGCGGAATGGACAGAAGTTTCATTCAAAAACTTCATGCGTGTATATTCTAACATAAATAACAGTTTATTCTCAAAATGTTTAATATACTGCGTCCAAAGTGTTCAAACGTATCTAATGTGAGATTGTGTTTACCGTAACATTATTCGTCATATTAACCAGTAACCGTAAATAGTATCCCACCAAAAACATTCTGTAAAAAACTAGCCAAGTCTCAATGGAGCTGCTTGTTTATCTCTAAAAAGTAATGAAATCTAGACAAAGTCGTACCAAGTCTAAGGATCCTTACTGCGATTTATTTATTATTATAGTTAATGTTGTGTGACTTGGCCGTTGAACATTCTTTATACGTTAGTGGGTACAAGTCAATTTTGTTTACACGTAATGTTATATCTGTTGTAACTACCTATGTTTGTTAAGCGAGATAATAGCCCATACCGGTATTGGTAATTGGACGCTAGTGTCTCATTTTAGGCTGTTGTTGATTGTGCAACACATGCATTCAGCATTGACAATGCTTACTTCTGCTCTCTTCTTTTTAGAGCGTCATATCGACCACCGATCTAACATAAAATAGACGTACAGACGGACTTCTAATCAATGATTATAAGTCCGTCTGTACTGGAAATAATTTTTGATACTGTTTGTTTCAGGCTCGCTTAAACATAAGTATTATTGAAATACGCAGCTTTATCAAGCCTACAATTGACTAGTTATTAAATCAACGTTTTCCAAGTGGCAATTTTCCATCGTCAATGGGTAGTGGTTATGGCGACAGATTGGTGCAATGGTGTCATGGAGCACCTGGGTGTGTACCCTTGTGTACCCTTCAACGGCCAAGTCACACAACATTAACTATAATAATAAATAAATCGCAGTAAGGATCCTTAGACTTGGTACGACTTTGTCTAGATTTCATTACTTTTTAGAGATAAACAAGCAGCTCCATTGAGACTTGGCTAGTTTTTTACAGAATGTTTTTGGTGGGATTTCACTTCTTTTTGTAGAAACGTATACGTACGGACGTATTCTTTTTGTATTGCATTATATTTTTACCAAATTTTGAGCGAAATTAATATTTTAGTGTAAGGAGGATGGGCGTTTTGGTACCCGAAAACTAATTACATCCAAACAAAATAATTTATATACAGATTGAAAGGCCTAATTATGTAGAACAATAGTTGATATGGGGGATAGTCCCAGTTCGCTGTCCGTTCAGAGATATACAACCTTTAACACTATACATTTATGTTAGGTTTAGGTTAAGTTAGTTCGTTTTAGTACCGGAAAACTAATTACATCCAATCAAAATAATTTATATACAGATTGAAAGGTCTAATTATGTAGAACAATAGTTGTTATGGAGGATAGTCCCAGTTCGCTGTCCGTTCAGAGATATACAACCTTTAACACTATACATTTATGTTAGGTTAGGTTATGGCGTTTTGGTACCCGAAAACTAATTACATATACAAAATAATTTTTAAACAGATTGAAAGGTCCAATTATGTAGAACAATAGTTGTTAGGGGGATAGTCCCAGTACGCTGTCCGTTCAGAGATATACAACCTTTAACACTATACATTTATGTTAGGTTTAGGTTAGGTTAGGTTAGGGCGTTTTGGTACCGGAAAACTAATTACATCCAATCAAAATAATTTATACACAGATTGAAAGGTCTAATTATGTAGAACAATAGTTCTTAAGGAGGATAGTCGCAGTTCGCTGTCCGTTCAGAGATATACAACCTTTAACATTATGTAGGTTAGGTTAAGGTTAGGTTAGGGCGTTGCGGAAGGATTGTACGTTCCCGCGTCCCCCAGCGTAGTGTAAATGGAAAAACGGGGTAAAAAAAAGGTAGATAAAATTCAGTCACGTCACGATAAAGCAAGAGTCTATTATTGTTACTTATGACCTAACCTAACGATAACCTAACCTAACCTTTAAAGGTTGTATATCTCTGAACGGACAGCGAACTGAGACTATCCCCCCCAACGACTATTGCTCTATCTAATTAGACCTTTAAAACTGTATATAAATTATTTTGTTTGGTTGCCATGTTTTTCGGGTACCAGCTTCCATACATTTTTGCCCATCCTCCTTTGTTTATTTAATTTGTGTAATGTTCGACATCAAATGAAGCGGCCCACCAAGTTAAATATTTTTTGTAAAGGCGGTATGTCGATCTCTAATAGTTTGGTTGGGCTCTTGTGTTTTCTAATCAGGGTCACCCACCAGGTACTTCAGATCTTCGATTATCCTAATTTTTATAGTTTTCCCTTTATGTGGCCATTAAACCCTAACTCTGTACCAAATTTCAGCACTCTGAGTTTATGGGAAGTACTAGTTCTATTTTGATGATTAGTGAGTGAGTGAGTGTCGGAAATGCGAAACTTTGCTTTCGCTTAACTTCGGAACTAAATAACCTACAGACTTGAAATTTTGGATTATAAGTATGTGATTATAGCTTACTGGATGACGAAAATTTCTGCGTTCTGGTCTTATCCAGAGGTTCTCAAATAGGGGCCTGAAAATGCGGCGAAATGGTTCCTGTAAAGGATGGTACGGCAGTGTTTGCTTCGCGCTCGACTTGGCGGGGGCACTGCCGTGCCCCCCGATCCCACCAAAAACATTCTGTAAAAAACTAGCCAAGTCTCAATGGAGCTGCTTGTTTATCTCTAAAAAGTAATGAAATCTAGACAAAGTCGTACCAAGTCTAAGGATCCTTACTGCGATTTATTTATTATTATAGTTAATGTTGTGTGACTTGGCCGTTGAACATTCTTTATACGTTAGTGGGTACAAGTCAATTTTGTTTACACGTAATGTTATATCTGTTGTAACTACCTATGTTTGTTAAGCGAGATAATAGCCCATACCGGTATTGGTAATTGGACGCTAGTGTCTCATTTTAGGCTGTTGTTGATTGTGCAACACATGCATTCAGCATTGACAATGCTTACTTCTGCTCTCTTCTTTTTAGAGCGTCAAATCGACCACCGATCTAACATAAAATAGACGTACAGACGGACTTCTAATCAATGATTATAAGTCCGTCTGTACTGGAAATAATTTTTGATACTGTTTGTTTCAGGCTCGCTTAAACATAAGTATTATTGAAATACGCAGCTTTATCAAGCCTACAATTGACTAGTTATTAAATCAACGTTTTCCAAGTGGCAATTTTCCATCGTCAATGGGTAGTGGTTATGGCGACAGATTGGTGCAATGGTGTCATGGAGCACCTGGGTGTGTACCCTTGTGTACCCTTCAACGGCCAAGTCACACAACATTAACTATAATAATAAATAAATCGCAGTAAGGATCCTTAGACTTGGTACGACTTTGTCTAGATTTCATTACTTTTTAGAGATAAACAAGCAGCTCCATTGAGACTTGGCTAGTTTTTTACAGAATGTTTTTGGTGGGATTTCACTTCTTTTTGTAGAAACGTATACGTACGGACGTATTCTTTTTGTATTGCATTATATTTTTACCAAATTTTGAGCGAAATTAATATTTTAGTGTAAGGAGGATGGGCGTTTTGGTACCCGAAAACTAATTACATCCAAACAAAATAATTTATATACAGATTGAAAGGCCTAATTATGTAGAACAATAGTTGATATGGGGGATAGTCCCAGTTCGCTGTCCGTTCAGAGATATACAACCTTTAACACTATACATTTATGTTAGGTTTAGGTTAAGTTAGTTCGTTTTAGTACCGGAAAACTAATTACATCCAATCAAAATAATTTATATACAGATTGAAAGGTCTAATTATGTAGAACAATAGTTGTTATGGAGGATAGTCCCAGTTCGCTGTCCGTTCAGAGATATACAACCTTTAACACTATACATTTATGTTAGGTTAGGTTATGGCGTTTTGGTACCCGAAAACTAATTACATATACAAAATAATTTTTAAACAGATTGAAAGGTCCAATTATGTAGAACAATAGTTGTTAGGGGGATAGTCCCAGTTCGCTGTCCGTTCAGAGATATACAACCTTTAACACTATACATTTATGTTAGGTTAGGTTAGGTTAGGGCGTTTTGGTACCGGAAAACTAATTACATCCAATCAAAATAATTTATATACAGATTGAAAGGTCTAATTATGTAGAACAATAGTTCTTAAGGAGGATAGTCGCAGTTCGCTGTCCGTTCAGAGATATACAACCTTTAACATTATGTAGGTTAGGTTAAGGTTAGGTTAGGGCGTTGCGGAAGGATTGTACGTTCCCGCGTCCCCCAGCGTAGTGTAAATGGAAAAACGGGGTAAAAAAAAGGTAGATAAAATTCAGTCACGTCACGATAAAGCAAGAGTCTATTATTGTTACTTATGACCTAACCTAACGATAACCTAACCTAACCTTTAAAGGTTGTATATCTCTGAACGGACAGCGAACTGAGACTATCCCCCCCAACGACTATTGCTCTATCTAATTAGACCTTTAAAACTGTATATAAATTATTTTGTTTGGTTGCCATGTTTTTCGGGTACCAGCTTCCATACATTTTTGCCCATCCTCCTTTGTTTATTTAATTTGTGTAATGTTCGACATCAAATGAAGCGGCCCACCAAGTTAAATATTTTTTGTAAAGGCGGTATGTCGATCTCTAATAGTTTGGTTGGGCTCTTGTGTTTTCTAATCAGGGTCACCCACCAGGTACTTCAGATCTTCGATTATCCTAATTTTTATAGTTTTCCCTTTATGTGGCCATTAAACCCTAACTCTGTACCAAATTTCAGCACTCTGAGTTTATGGGAAGTACTAGTTCTATTTTGATGATTAGTGAGTGAGTGAGTGTCGGAAATGCGAAACTTTGCTTTCGCTTAACTTCGGAACTAAATAACCTACAGACTTGAAATTTTGGATTATAAGTATGTGATTATAGCTTACTGGATGACGAAAATTTCTGCGTTCTGGTCTTATCCAGAGGTTCTCAAATAGGGGCCTGAAAATGCGGCGAAATGGTTCCTGTAAAGGATGGTACGGCAGTGTTTGCTTCGCGCTCGACTTGGCGGGGGCACTGCCGTGCCCCCCGATCTAGTAGATATAAAGGATAAACATGATCGCAATAAAAGTGATGTACCTATTTGTGGTTTTATTACCTTTTGTATTAAATTGACAAAATGACGCGGCGTCGATCGGGAGTCAAATGATTGAATGCCGATTATGTATGAGGCTGTCTGCGGTTCTCGCTAACCGACTACGGATGTTGGTCACACTCTGACTACCATTGATGGATTACGGGCAACCACAATAAGATTATGCTAGACCGGTGGAGTTTAACGTGACGGCAGCATGTAAGACTGCTTGCGGAATGGTCCACCGCAGGGCAAAGGCTTCTTCGCGTACTGAGATGGAACGATCTATCAAAGCCAAGGTTTTTAACATTTGAAATCCAGATTTCCATACCCGTGAGATTTCCTAAAATAATTAATATTTCTTTCTTTACCGTGTGCAATGTTTTAAAAGTGCTACCTGGAGATACAAGTACTCATTAAGTCCATTAATTTCCAGTTTTCCACAATTAGTTCCCTAATTCATTAGGGTACCTACTCCTACCAGCGGGTCTTTTTGTGGCCCATTTTTTCCCAGGCATCTTTTCAGCCGGCCAAACTTTCAGAATTAAGAACGCCTTCGGTCTTGCTTTGAAATGTCAATTTCAACTTCACTCAATAGATTTTCCAATTTTTAAACATTCGTTCCGTAAGGGACGAGTTGGGGCAGAACTACTTTATTCTCTTTAATTGAAACTTGGCAATATCTAAGCAGGGATTTTATTCTTTTCTGCATTATTAGTTTATTAATAACAGCGTATTATTATTCCTTTGTAAAAGCTGTAATTATTCAGACTGTCGTTATCAATGGAGCGGATGAGTTTATTGTTGTTTGTCGGCGAGCGGTGGCTTTGAGAATTAAGATCTTTTATTATGAAGTATTATTGCTTTAAGCTTTTAGCGACTATTGTTTTGTAGGAATTTCAATAAACCTTATGCGGCGTTGTCGCCTCGTTCTATACGATGCAATGCCATATTAATGTACGATGCACACGCTGCGGTATTGAAAACTCGCTCAGTTTTCCACGATTAAAAACGCTTTACGATAAACTATAATGGAATCATTTTATTAAAATCCGTAACATGCACTTTAACTTATATCGCCCAAAATCTGCCCTGCACGTATTTTTCCCACAATGAAGCTAGTTACAAATGTATCCTCATTTCTCTTTCCTAATCCATCACCAGATTCTGATCACCATCTATCTATAACCTATTTATTAAAACCATTCCAATGAGCCCAAACACGATACCTCTGCTGTAAGTTGGTGAGGGAGTTGGGTATCAGCAGGCAATGCTGCAGCATCAGTGCAAGGTTACCTACTATGTTCTAATATCATTGAAGTAACATAATACCAAATTTCGACTCGATCAGACCTGTGGAAGATGCTCACATCCATCAACTAGCAAAGAGCTGATAATCTTTAAATGACTGAACTGATTTTCTTGAATCATAGCTAAGAACACTCTCGATCAAGTCACCTTTCAAACAAAACAAAAAAAAACTAAATCGGCTTACACATCGGGACACATAGATGAGTTGTTTAACATATAACACCCCTATTTTCCGTTGGGGGTTAGAAAATTACACACGGTCATGAAAACATTTGTTCTTACTTTCGCATCCGTAATAAAGGAATTACCACAAACTCAGAAATAAATGGCAAAACGCAAAATAATTGAAAGATTCAGACAGGGAACGCGGCGCGGGCGCGTCTCGCGTCATGGCCGCCGGGTCAAGAGGCTATGACGTGCACTCGACCTGCACCACCTCAACACGGCTTTTAAACTTTTTCGAAACCCTACAGAGGCTTTCATTAAGCCACGAATACTGCCACTAGTCTAGGCTGCGGTTTTCTTAATGTTCACATGTATTTAATTCTGGAAAATAAAACTAAAAAAGTTTTTGCGGTATGTTAATTACATAGTATTTATACCGACAGTGAAAAGTGATTATGATTATATGCATATTCAAAACTTAAAATTAATGTCTTAAACTTAAATTTAAAAGGTACCTTATTAGGCTCAGAATTAGCACTTTTTGAACGTCAAAAGTTACAACCCCTATAAACTCTTTACCACTCAAGTGTTTAACCTGGGAAGAAGTGGACTGTTCAGATTATAGATAAAGTTAGATTTGACAATTGAAAATCATTTATAAAATCTTCATAATCATAATCAGCCTAAAATGTTCCCACTGCTGGGACACAGGCCTCCTCTCTGTGAGAGGGAGTGGGCCGTAATCCACCACGCGGGCTCAGTGCGGGTTGGTGGATGTACATGTCTTCGAATTTTTGGTTCTAGGACATGCCGGTTTCCTCACGATGTTTTCCTTCACCGTTTTGAGAGCAGTGGTGATGAAATAAAAAATAAAAAAAAAACAAAGTAAAGCGTCTGTCTGGGTTCGAACCTACGACCTAAAAACTCGTAAGTCGCGGCCGATACCACTGTGCCACCACTGCTCTTCATTATAAAATCTATCTTCATAGATAATGCTGCTTAAATAAGTAAAATCGGCAAGTTTCAGAACAAGGTCTAAGTTTAATCCAAGCCCAAAGCTTCAAGCCAGGTATTGTGTTTTGAATTCTATTCTAAGCGCGGTAAAGTTGTTAAAACAAAATTTGATGTCGGTTTTTGTCATTAGAACATTAACTTGATCAGACAGAATAAAGTTCGAAATTCAAAAACGGCTCGTTGGTCTAAACCCGGGTCAAAAAGTCTAAATATACACCTTTTTTTAACCGTTTGAGTTTTCCCTGTGACAATATATTGGAGTATATCAATTGTAACCTACCTAGCCTTTTCCCAACCATGTTTGTGTCAGTTTCCAGTCCCACGAATGCGACTGTATCAATATTCACTCGGAGCGTCTCCGATTTGACTTCCGCTCCCCAATTACTGGAACATACCGATACCCTTGGGCTGGAACTGTTGTCAGATGCTTTTGAAGTGGTTGGCAGGGATATCGACACTCGGCGCAACCCGTTACCAAGGATTCAGGGGGCCTGAAAAGGCCACTTTGGAGAATCATAAAAAGATAACATTATGAATTATATAATATGGCGAATTCAGTCTGGGTTTTTTTTGTGCTGCACTACGTAGGTACAATCAAAGAGCTTGGGATTGGATTGGATTGATTGGTATTTGAGCAAATACAAAAAAAAAAAACTGAAAAATGCTTCACCAATTGGATTTGATACGATTAACTTAACAGTGGCCTTTTTAGGCCCCCAGTAGGTACATGATTCTGAAGGACTCTAAGTAAAAGCAAACTTTTTTTTAAATAACAACGATAAATTTCGACGCAGGGTTACGCGACATTATTTTAAAGTTTGCTGTTCCTTACATTTTGACCGCGTAGATAATGCACTTTTCTATGAAACAGCAGAGTTTTTTTTTGATAAGCGACGAAAAAATTCTCGACTGTGCTAAATTCATTACATTTACCCATGAAAAGGAACAACTTTTACTATTTTACTATGGGAGTGCTGACAGAAGTGAAAACAAAACACAAACAGAATACTTTGCCATCACTCACTGACATATCGGATATACATTAAAACCGAGTACCTACATCCCGAGGACAGCCGAACACATCCAAAGCGGGTATTTTTTGAATTGTCTTACAAACAAAACACACGCGGTGTCGCTTACGGTAACAGTGTGGCGCGAGTTCAATGGTTTTTTTTCCCCATCTTAAAAAATTACCAACGCGCCTAAAGAAGTTTTCACTTCAAAAATACTCCTATTTCCTACAAAGAGCAATACCAACGCGATCAAAATGTAGGGAACAGCAGATGTTTTGTCTGGCCCTGTAACCCATATGATGCGGGCGCTCTTCCTTAAATTCATTGGTAAACTTTCAGGGGGTGTACGATAGGATTATCTCTGAAAGAACAAACAACTGGCCAAGTGCGAGTCGGACTCGCACACGAAGGGTTCCGTACCACAAGGCAAAAACGCCGAAAAAACACGTTTGTTGTATGTGAGCCCCCTTAAATATTTATTTTATTTTGTTTTTAGTATTTGTTGTTATAGCGGCAACCGAAATACATCTGTGAAAATTTCAACTGTCTAGCTATCACGGTTCATGAGATACAGCCTGGTGACAGACAGACGGACGGACGGACGGACAGCGAAGTCTTAGTAATAGGGTTCCGTTTTTACCCTTTGAGTACGGAACCCTAAAAATAGCAGCTGTGTGTGATTTTAATGTCCACAGAAAATGTAGGAATGCCGTTTACGGCTTCTTTCTTAGTTTGGGGTAAAAGTTTGTTTATAATATTTTACTCAGTAACCTTATTATATTGTTAGACCTTATGTGTAATTTGAGGCTTATCAATTTGTATCTGTATTATTGCGGAAAATCAATACAATATTAATAAAGACAATTCTATACTTATCTGTAACACACGCCAATCTGACTTGCCATGTCAATCGTCACAGCAACCTGATAAGATCAATTGATATGACGTCACAGGTCACAAGGTCATCTAATTATTGCCTATTGATGACCAGTAAATAGGGCTCAGATTTGTATAACCTTGTCGATAAAGGGACCTCGTGGATGGTTGCTGAAATAGAACCTGACCTTTTGTTTAGGCAAATCGTCAAGAGCGTCATTCCTATTCTGACGGCACGGTTGGCGCAGTGGTTAAGCAATTGACTGCTGCGCTGCGTGTCACGGGTTCGATTCCCGCACGGAACAAATATGTATGACCTACAAGTAGTTGTTCCGGGTCTGGCTGTTTGTGTATGTGAGTTTAATGCTTGTAAACGCACCCACAATACAGGAGAAATTCCTAGCGCGGGGCAACGTTTTTAAAAAAAAAAAAAATCTTCTAGTAGACTTGACTTGACTTGCATTGAAGGATGGAAAAATTCTGAAATTCTTGTCTTGATATTTGTAAGTTGTAGCTATTAGAAGGGCATTTACATGTTTAAAATTCTTATGCTTTGCATGACGTCTTAATGTTACTATCCTCACCAAGTTTGTAGATCTAAATAGCTAAAAATGCTCTTATAAAACTTCTCGGAAGGATACTCACCAATATAACTTCCATATTTTCCCATAATAGCCAAGGGCAAGGCCTCTATTATGTGAAACCCTATACTGTCATCACTATGTCAAATATGTGAGCTCCATAATAAACACCTAAACCGTCGGGATCAAACGATAAACGGTTATGGAATTAAATTTAATATAAAACACGCTCGTTGTTTTGATGAATTCGTTTCAAAGAATATATTATATGAAACGTTAGTTTTGTCAGTTTTATATAGCATTAAGCATAATCAGCCCATAATGTTCTCTTCGAGAAGGAGTGGGCTGTATTCTAACACGCGGGGCCAGTGCGGGTAGATGTCACATGTCTTCGAGTTTTATATTTTATTCTCTTAATACAACAAATAATGCCTCACAGAAATTTTACACCAATCAATATCCTCCACATCAATACTTAACTTAACTTGAGGGGCCCGTGGCTAAATAATAACAGCCGCACAGGTCGATCGATCAGGTTAAGCTACGCTTGCCGCGGTTGGTCTGTGGATGGGTGACTCTCTTTACATACCGAGACCCCTCCGTGCCTCGGAAAGCACGTTAAGCCGTTGGTCCCGGCTGCCATTCGATCTTTGACAGTCGTTACGGGTAGTCAGAAGCCCGAAAGTCTGACAATCAGTCTTATCAAGGGGTATCGTATTACCCAGTAACTGGGTTGTGGAGGTCAGATAGGCAGTCGCTCCATGTTAAATACTGGTATTCAGCTGCATCCGGTTAGACTGGAAGCCGACCCCAACATAGTTAGGAAAAGGCTAGGCAGATGATCAATACTTAACTTCTGGCTTCAAGACTGTGGTATCCTTATCCACAAACAAAATGTGTATATATTTGTAGAATTATACGGCTCTAAGAACAGTAGAAACGAAATAATCCGCCAAGGTATTTATTTCCACAAACGAAGTATTTTAATTTGCTGTTCAGCACGCCAGCGGTTTGTACAATCTCATTTGTTCTTTGTTCTTTTTCAAAATAGGTCAGAATAGAAATATCTTAGCTGTATTGATTTTGTTTTATAAAGGCTGGCTGCTTGAACGAGGGTCATATTGAAAAGTAGGACTATTAATCAACAAATTGAACATCAACCATGAAGGACAAATGAGCATAGCTCTCTGCCATCACAATTATTTTTATAATGATTTTCTTAAGGATTTATAAATATGTTTGTGCGTTACACGTGAGCTTAACAATTTTATGTATGCTGAATAAGTCTTAATAAATTATCCTGCGTTTATATCCTTATATATGTCCCTCGTCATACTAATTATTCTATTTATCTTTCATTGATCGAATACTAATTTGTCTCACTATGATATTAATAATATGTACGTCACGCTTGTCTTACGAATTCTCTCTTATCATTCTGTCTATATCAAGGATTTTGTGTGACATGCTCATGAATAATTACGTGATCTATTGTAGTACACATGTCTGTATGTCATTGCCGCTAATTAGCGTTAGTATTAACGTTCATTAGGTGAAGCTCACGTTGTCCCTTGTGGCCAAAGACAGTTTGGACATTTGTGTACCTACCAACAAGGCTCTTCTCACATTGATCTGCTCAAACCAAATGATTAATCAGACGATAGTCGGTCAGTTTATTATTACTTACATAACAAAACAAAGCTATTAATTAAAACTGTATCCGTTCATCACAAAATAGGGTGTGGTTCTGACCGTTTCACATGAGTTCATTTTAATAGTAAAAAGTTTTAAAAACAACAACCGCAAAAGTAATATTCGCTTTCTATTTGTAAACTAATTATATTCAATGACTCCTTTGGAAACAACACTAAGCACTGCAGCTTACCGTTGCCTCTTTGCAGTGCTCGGGAAAACTATAATTGAGTTTTTCTATCACAAAAATTCTTAGTTATTTTCTGCGGTAAGAGCCGCGAAAGCTCCAGTCTTCATTGCATTATGTTTTAACGCTTAGTCTGAGAATTCAGAATATTTTTATGTATAAGTAGGTACTTATTTATTTGAGAGAGCATAATTAGGTAATTGTGCCCTCTCAAATAACAGGAATAGGGACGGACATAACCGCTTAAAATTACATCAAACCTGGTAAAATTATACATTTACAGTTTGAGGAAAAAACATTTATACCTCGAAGGCTCTAAATTTAATATATTTTTTGTAAAAGTAAATGCTTATTGTTGATGAACGAGTTCGTGAACAGCAATGTGTTACATCATATCATTAAACAGCATGTATTTTCACTTAGGATACGTAATTGTAGAGGCAACAGAGTTGATCAGCACAATACTGCCGGGTACACAAAGGGCACGGGCGCGGACTAACCGAGTGGCTGTAATTTGGACCCTTTGTGCGACGAGGAGAGCGTCTGTGAGTGTGTGTGGCAATCGTCATCGAGCCCAAGATGTGAGGCCTCTCTATTGCCTACATAATGCGAGATTTAATAAGTGCTGGCCGCACGCCTCCTCAGCCTCTCACCCGCATACAGAATGTTGATACCCTTTATACCACCACTCTCAAACTTCATTCCCAGAGATTATTCTCCCATGAAGTATAGTCGATATGACTTATTGTCATAAAATTATTTATTACCCCTAGGGAGGTATCCTAGTTATCTCGAGGTATACAAACAAGTGTCTTTGGATTGCTCTATTTCTATATTTTATCACTTCATATATTTCCCTGTCGCGTTTTATAGAGTACAGGTAATTTATTCCCCCGGCTCCATTGAATCGGCAACGTGCATGAAAACATTTTATAGTTGTCTGTTATATCTGTTCTGAATGTATAAATCATCCAATCTCGTGACCATTAACATACAAAAATATTTCCTTGACTTCGTGCATAATATAATGTAGCTAAACATCCTGTTTTTCTGCCACGTACAGGAAACATTTCCCATAAATATATCACCAACCCTGTGTGCGAGATTGTTTCTAGAGTGTATTTACTAAGATTAATATACACGTATACAAGAGATCCCTCTCCTATTTACGGTAATGTTCAGGTCATGTAGGCAAATTGGGGTATTAAGCGCGCTGGGCCGGAGGCGTGCGTGACGCTGCTGAAGAGCAGTGTGTAGCATTTAAGTGGCGCCTAAAGCCGGTATACGTTTGGAATTAATTAGCAAATCTGGGCGCGAGATGCGACCGCAGCCGGCCGTCCGGCGCACTGCGGTCGGGCTGCGCGCGCCCGTCCACCTGTCCGGCCCAAGCTTTCGCGTTCCACTGTTAATCCGATTATCATTCCTCTGTTTCTGACACAGAAAATAACCCTAATTGGCGTTTCGTAACGTACACTGCTGCTGAGGGATGCAACTTGCTTGTTATTCAGAACTGCACAATAGTAGAGCAGCATCAAAGCCTGCGCCAGCGGCTTTATGAGCAGAATGGACGCGCCACGGTTCGCGGAGGATAATGTAATAATATACAGACTCTGTTGCCTCTAGTCGTTGGGATTCTATTTTTCTGCCAGGCTGGCATTAAAATATACGCGTTGGCTGTCTGTCATTTTGTTATAATTGTGATAAGACCTATTTTTCTCGGTCGGAAAATTTATGTTGCGCTTGTGCAATTCACATTTGAATATGACAACATTTTTCTAACAGAATGCGGTCCTTATTTTGGTTTGCATGGCAGACCAGAAATTGTGCTAAAATCCCGTTTGATGGTTGCAGTACGAACACTAAACTAGTAAATGCTGACTCTCAGCTGGCGGTTTTTATTTTATTTCATGTGGTGCCTTCAAACAATATATTTGGCAGCATGACTTTCTGCAGATGTGGCCGGCTCCGTCCTTCTTCCTTATTTCACAGTAATATCATGTTTGTGGATTTTCATACGTGGCAAATTGTGTCAATATAATCGCGCTTCATAGATTTTTCGACAAATTGTATAAGTACCTACTTAATAGCTTTAAAAAAAAAAAAACTTTCGAAAATGTAAAATTTTGTATTACTGCTATCACCAATCTAGCAATCCAGATCGTGGTTTGTTTGTGAAAAAGTGGTTGCATTTGTATTCAGAAATGAATTGTAAACATTTAGATGCTGAAGTGCTGATAATGATTTCCTTCTTCTTAAAACCATGTCAGCACCATTTGTATCCGTCAATCAATACCCTTTTTCAGGCATGACTTTGATGATAGGGAATGAAGGTTAAAAAATATTTATTCCACGATCGTGACCCACGTCAACTTAACTAAAGGGTCCAATTTCAGTAGTAGCGAAGTTACGAATTATGAGTATTAATAAGCTTAATGTCTTGCTCATAATTAGTTCCAGAATTATCTTCAGACGCTTTTCAAGTCCCATTAATATTAAAAAGATTAGTAGGTACCTGCGCAAAATGTTCACGCAAAATGACGCAAAATTATAATATACATCGCCTAGTTAAATTGCAAACTTGACTCTGTTTACAACTTATCTTTTCGCAAAATAATGCACTCTGGCTGCAGTTTTCGTATCTTGTAAGTTCACTGCACAAAAAGTTCTTGTCTTGTAGATAGATTTACGAGGCTAAAGTAAATTGCCAAATTGACTAATGTTCCCTGAACAAGTTCTGCCTGATTGCATTCATTTGTTTTTAAGTTTTCTTTTCTATTTTGTCTATGTGCTGTGATTTATGATTAGCTAATTGGAAAGCCTTTGTGAATAAACCCTTTCTACTCTTAACTGTAAATGGCCAGTGTTGAACATAGGCAAAAACACACTGAAATATGAACAAGTTACTAGAAAATTTAGCAAAAAAATTACTGAATTAGCAAAAAGATTGATGACAGTTAAAGTAAGATGTTACTACCCAACCTATTCGAACATTATTATTGAGCTTTTTGTATAGTTATATGGTAAGGGTTATTTATTTCATCAGTCGACAGATAACAAGCATAATGAAAGGTAAATTAAGGTTACCCTTAGCGACACCCGCGTTATTCTTTTTCAGGAACCATCGACCCAAAAATTGTACCCAAACTTTTAAAAGCCAGGAATTTTAAATAGGTAATCTGTGAAAATACTGTGAAAGTCTATAATTTTAACGATACGGCATAATGTTAGAGCGGCAGGTCTAGGCGCATGTAATTTATAGCCTATGATAACATGAAAAGTGCACCATTCCAATGCGATTTATTTCACACCCATCCATATTATTTCCTTCTGTGACTGCAGGATTTAATAATGCAATAAAAGCAAATAAAACTTCAGCTGTTTCTTTCTACTGTTAGATTAAATGTTATTTAACTTATTTATACGGCAACATTCTTTATACGTTCTAAGCATGAAAGCAATAAAAGTTTCGTTTATTTCCCGCTCCCTCTAATAGCTATTTATAAACGTTTCACGTTAGTATTTACTTGCTCGTTATCAAGGTTGTCAACCTTTGTCAACACATCAATCATCCATGTAACGCGTAGGCAGTAAAAATAAATATAATTTCGTCTTACAGAAAGTTCTTCTCACGTTTTTAGTGGCGACATCTGTTAAAGATGTGTTGAAACTGAAATAATTTTCCACCCCTCTCTGCAGCGCCATCTGTACTACATTTTCCTAACAATTTATTTCATAATTCCTTAACCACCCGCTAGATGGCTCTGCCTGTATTCGTTTCAGAAAGCTACCTAACCGCCGTACTACGCTACTTGACGGAAATATCTTCCTATAGATGGCGCGGTGCCTGAAAACTTGAAGAGTTTTACTGCAAATAGGAAAGATGGCGCTGCTGGTCTACACTGATTACAATATAGATGGCGATAGATTTCATGTTTGAACATTCAATGAGGAAGATAAAGCCAGATACCTACAGCCTTACTAATAAAAATATTTAAAACACTTGCTCAACTGTAAATTTATACATTGTATAAGCTATGGAAAAGAGTTACACACTCTCTTTACTAATAATGGGTGTGTAACACTGACCTCCATCATACAAAATAATACAGGTCCTTAGAGCATTTAACCTAAATGCTCTAAGTACAGGTCAGTGGTGTGTAAGCATTGTATAGGTAGTTATAAATTCGTTCTAACAAAAAGTCACTGACAACATTCTTCGGAAACGTTTTGAAACTGGATTATCAAATTGTAGAGACATTTAGAAAACCTTGTAAACAGCATAAAAAATGTTTATTATTAATAAACAATACAAATTGTGCCGAAAATATTATTTCGAAATGTATTTAAAAATAATTTCTACAGCCAGCCCGCTAACTGACTCTTCTATTTTCCGTACTCTACATTTATTTGACTGAATCTATATTTCATTCGAAAGTCTGTGTCTTGTGTTGTAAAAGGATCAAAACGATGTTTGTAACATTTTCTTCTTCTTGGTGGTTCTTCACGGTCCATTTCATCAAAAACATCGACATAATGCAAATAATCCATGATTGAGACCATAGATATCCGATTGAGACTGAGATTTGGATGAAAACGTTCCTAAAAATTTGTAAAATTGCCCGCCAGGTCTCCGGTTACTACGGTTACGCGCTCACTATACAAGGGTTGAGGACTAAATAACAGTTGCGTAATTTCTCATACAATAAAAGCTCCTGCTCTTGCATGCAGATGTGTACGACTGAACTGTCAAATATCTTTAATTGGTACGAGTAGAATAACTCCGAAATACGTCGTGTGTAAATCTTTATTAGTAAGGCTGCTAATATAAGGCAGCGGTCGCGGGAGACGCTCCGGGCGCCTGGAGCCGCGTGTCGACTCCCGGCCGCCTTAGGCGCGGGCCTGCGGACGGAGTGTACTGGGTAGCTCACCGTCCGATTAGGACCAGGCCCGTGCCGGACAGAGCGTACGTGTTCCACGCGCGCCTCAAAGTGATGTCAGCATCAAGGAAGGGGCCCGTTAGGGCCGAAGCCTGCCTGGTCAGCGGGATTGTCCGAAAGGGTTACCGCTGGCCCGGAACATAAAGGGCTAAGGAAGGAACACGGGTGGGTTTTAGTTAGTAAGAGTCTGACACTCTCTTCTGCTCCACCCAGAGCGGGATGATGAAATGACCCCCATTTGATGATTTCCCATCCGCAAAAAAAAAAGAAAGGCTGCTAATAAAAAGAAATATAGTGTTGATGTTGTTAGTAGGTAAACGCAGTTTTGGTGATTTGTGATAAGTATTTATAATTTCTATTACGTTATATTCCAAAAGCCGTGATGTAGCATTTTTGCGCATTACCAGAGGGTCTTAATATCTTCTCCGCACAGAAATCAAATTTGAATAAATAATTACTATTTAATTGAAATTAATTAATTCGCTGCGGAGTCACCGTGCTAATTGGCAATTCATTAAAATTCCTTAGGTTTCTGGTGAAGGAAAAGCCACACCAAACAATTAACTGTTTGATGAATTGGGAGGGCATCTTTTACAGAGATTATCTCAGTGGGGTAGGCAGTAGCATTTCCTGGACACTTACAGATGCATTTTGTAATGTAGTAGGTTCTATAATTTATGAAATAAAAGTATTCTGCGATTAACTTCTTTTGTACGGCGTATTGATAATGAATAAAGGCAAGATTCCCCCGTGACTTTTTATTGAAGCAATCGAATAAGTAGGCCTATATACAATAGCGAACGTTAACGGCTTGTTCAAAGAATTACGGACCCAAGGGAAACATGAAATTGTAGAAATGCGTAGATATATAAATATACAAATGGTTCTGTTCTACGACTAATGAATTTAATAAACGTTAGTATTTTTCCTCAACATTTATTAATATTCCCATATAAAAAAAACAGGGTGGCATGGACATCGACGCGCAAACTAACCATGAATTCAGCACAGGATTCTAGGCCTAAAAAACTAAAAAAAACTACTGTTTCATTGAAAAGTGCAATACCTATGCGGTCAAAATGTATGGAAGAGCAGATTTTTTTTTTGTGATATCCGACTGAAAATTTCAATGCAGGAGGCTTCAGAATCATGTACTGTATCCATGGTAACAGGTTCCGCGTTGATGTCCGTGCCTACCTGCCTACTATATAATTTTAATTGTTAATAATGTTTATTTATTTATTTTATTATTTATGTACACACAGTAAAATACATAGGGATATGACATAATTATAATTTGAGTACAAAGGATATGACTATGTTTCGCAACTCCTAGTCATTTCAATTCATTTATGAAGATTCTTGAGCTTAAAGATAGAACGTTAATATTAATTTCCTAGATATCCATTTTACCGAATGGTAATACATACTTAGATATTAATTAGTTTATAATTTTCTAACATCTAGATTGAATTCCTTATCCCGAACAAATATTGCATAGCTAAATCATAGGTTTAGACTTCAAACAGTGTTCAATCACTCTGACCAAAAAGTAATATTTACAAGGCTTTACTCCTTTACAAAAGCTATTCAGTGGAAAGAAAACTGTAGCGCAATATTTACCGAGTTGTTCATGAGAACAAATAATCAATTATTGTTCTTTGTTTTCAGGTAAGGGAAACCTTTCAGCGGAAACCGAACGCCGCCGATCCGATAAGTATAAGATATATGTTCTTATACTGTAATTTACTACTAACTAGAATAACGAGGAATACCCGACACGAATCGGAAATAACATCTACCTAGCCTTTTCCCAACTCAGTTGGGGCCGGCTTCCAGTCTAAACGGATGCTGCAGACTGCCTTTTTTTTTTTCGCTGGGAAATGACGTTACGCATCTCCGCTCGTCGGGGGAAGAGACGGAGTATGTGGGACTCCCTGCCAGGGTGGCAGTACTAAAACTCAGCGGTGTTCCCTCATCGCCTTGATGGGGAGGTCATGGGAATCCGGCTCAGCCTTTGCATCCACAACCCCCCCCCGGCGCATGCCCGCCTAGCTGGCGGGCCCCGCATGTCCCCCCGTCTGGGGGGCTACGGGAATGGCCGGGAACACCTGGCCATTCCCGTCCGGCACTGGTCCACCTGGGAGGAGTCGGAGATGACTGTCATACTGACGTCTTCTTCGACCCCTCCTCCGCCTTCGGAGCGGCGCCGCGAGAGGGTCTTCCTTCCGCACGCGCTCCGCCACCTCCTTCTGGGACATGACGTGTTCGCAGAAGGACTGCCGCCCAGGACCCCTCATCCCCTAGCATGGCGTTGACCAAGCCGGGGAGCGAGAGGTCCGTTCCGATCGCCGCGGTGAGACTGCGGCGCGGCTCGGACCACGACGGGCACACCTCGAGAGTGTGCTGCGCCGTGTCCTCCGCCGCGCCACAGTCGTGACACGACGGCGTCTCCTCCCGCCCGATACGGTGCAGGTACGATCCGAAGCAACCGTGTCCGGACAGCACCTGCACCAGACGGAAGGAGAGGAACCCGTGCGACCGCTCCAGCCAGTCTCGCAGGACCGGCCCAATCGCGTCGAGGGTTCGGCGGCCGAAGACTGCGGCGGCGAGGTCCCGCGTCCAGTGGACGACTATTGCGTCCTTCGCCTCCCGCCGGACGGCCTCCCGCTCTTGCGGGGCTGGGCGTTCTTCTCACGCCCTCCGCCCCGCCGTCCATTCATACACTCTGGCGAGCACCCACGCCTCGAGTTCCCAAGGCGGGGTGCCCGCCAGATGCTGCAGACTGCCTATCTGACCTCCACAACCCAGTTACTGGGTAATATGATACCCCTTGGTAAAACATCAGACTTTCGGCCTTGACGATCGCCGGAACCAACGGCTTAACGTGCTTTCCGGGGCACGGACGGGTCTCGATATGTAAAGATGGTCACCCATCCACAGAATAACCGCGTAGCTTAACCTAATCGGTCGACCCGCGCGACTGTTATTACTTAGCCACAAGCCCCTCATATCCTCGCTTTAAATCAAATTAAAAAGAAATCTATAGGGCCCGAAGCCAATTTAAATTTCTGAAGCTTCTTTCCGATAAAAGGCCTTTCATTCGTAATAGTCGGTGCAAAGTTATGTAGCCCGTACCTAGTATCAATCAATGTCTCTCGGTAAGATTTAGAAACCCAGTATGTTATTAGGTAGCTGTCGAGCCAAATAGAAACAACACACGATACACCATCACATAAGCACACAATTCCATGCTACACCGTAAAATAGACAGTTTCGTATCGCAACAACCAAAATGGCGGGTCCAATAAATACATAATGTATATAGCCGTATGGCGACTATTTGCTATAAAGGAAGTGCCCTACATGCTCCTGTACAAGTATTCGAAGAGGCTGAGGCGATAACAAACATGGTGACTGATTTCAATAAAACAATGTAGGTCGGTAGACAGTTAACTTCGGACCGACCAAAATCCAGCCTAAAAGAATTTTACGATCTCGTGGGCATTATTATTATCATTCTATGTAAATATAGCAGTATCGTAAAATATTTCTATATGTCCCTGAAACAAATGGCATAAGAAAAAGTTAAATTAAATTCTGTAAAGCAAAGTACGATTTTAAAAGTATTAATATTATTCACATAAATCAAGTAATATTATACGTTTAAGAAGATTACACAGTCATTATTCAGTCCTACTTTGATAAATGCGAGCAATTTCCAAATACAGGCTGACTGGTAGACATTGCAACGCGAAAGTTTTAGTGTCATTCGTTCATATTGTTAAATAGAAGATTAATGTCAATCTCAATGTATACCAAGGCATTCTTTGTTTTTATTATTGGAAACGACGACTACTAAATGCACTTTTAAATTATGTATGATTAAACATTGCATTTTAGGCAGTTGATTGACTATGGAATATATAGTTATTTATAAATGGAATTGAAATGTCGAAAGCCGAAGTGTTATATTGTATTGTTAATAATTAGGGTCTATAATCAGTAAACTGTCACCCTTTATTGTCATGCAAATCCCCATTGTAAAGCTGGGAGTTAATTTGCAGTAAATACCTCTATAAAGTTTGCGATTACATTAATGGAACAAATTGTTAAGCTGAACATCCCGTCCATTAAGGAGCGGCCATGATTTACTTAGTCAAGTCCTAACTCTTTGATGAGGATATAGCGTCACCAACAACCACGATTGCGTGTTCGGTGCTGGCATCATACATTTTGTATTGTGCAAATAAAATTCTCTTTTTGTTACATATCACACGTTGTAGTGTAACGTCACATTCGGTTTTACTATCAAACAATTCTATTCCAACAGGTATAAAGTTTTTTTTTGGATATTGTGTCTAGCCCCAACGACAGTTTTAGTTCTTTTATTTTATAACAAACTTTGATTTTCGGCACCTACGTAGCGAAATACGTCAAAGCGAATATAGATTGTGGCAAAACATATTCGTGCATGAAACATATATCTTACATGCGGGGCACCTGGCCGTTGTCGTTGACTACTAACTGGGTCACGTAAACATGTGTTTTGCGTAAAAACTAAAAAATATTCATACCATTGATCAAACAAACAACAATATTGCCACTTATTAGCGTTCAATTCTGAAAATAAATCCCTTTGTTTGAAGTTATACAAAGCGCTTAGAAATTCTTTGGGGATTTGTTTAAACATTTCTTAACACGCGCGTTTAAAGGTAAAAATAAAAACATGTTCCAAAAAACACGTCTGGGTGTTAACCTAAATATGTTAGGCTTACGCAACGCCTCGGGTTGTTCTAGAATCTGACAAGTTGTATAGCATTTATAACCGACTTCAAAAAAGGAGGTTCTGTATTCGACCCGTATTACCCGTACCCGTCCGCAATTTTCTCAAAAACTAATGAACCAATTTTGATGTTTCTTTCATTAACGTGATCTACATACTTTCAGAAAAGTTTTAGTATATAATACATTAGGTAATTATTATCGTTAATATTTTGCATGGCTCAACGAAAAAAGTTTAACTTTTTATCATCGCGTGACCTTTACATTTTCCTACTTAATTTCCAAAGTACATAAACCGCGTGCCGCAATCGTGTTTACCGCACAATATTAAAACATTATTCTCCTTTAAAAGCATTTTCTAAATCGGGTGACCCGGCCCATTTGGCAAAAGTTGCATTTAAGATTGAATTTTCTATTACATGTGCTTCCTCTGTACATAGCAATAAAAATCACGTATTTGTAATTCATCTTATATGTGGTAGCGAAATGAAACAGTTTCTGGAATAACTCGTTGCATTTTCTATTTTGGTGTGTAGCTGGAGTTTTTGTTGGATATATCGACATGTACGGTAATAAAGGCAGCAGCCCTAGCGTGTAGTGCTTACACAGCGCGCGGTTGACGGACGGGAACGCCGATTGTTGCGGCCGGATGCTGCTACCATTTCCGTGTCCAATGCCCACCATTCACCTGCCGAACGTTTAACGTTGAACGCGACTCGTTATCGACCAGCTACCTCGGTAAGTACCGTACAGGACATCATTATTTTTAGCACCTTTCAGTGCTGTTGTTATAGCCATTAGCGTTAATGCTAAAACCAAAAAAAGTACCTATTTCTTGAAAATAAGAAAGATTGTCGGTTTTATTTCTCGTTTACTTTTCCTTATTTATTACAAAGACAATATTATGGTAATTAATATCGTTATTCGTTTCTTTGGCCGAGCTGAAACGTAACATTATCATTTTACGCTACCAAGAATCTCAGTTCCCCGCAAATATTATTTCTGCGAAGCGTCTCTGATATTTTGACGTGCGACGTTAGTTAAAAATGAGTTTTGGCTTTGTGTGAGGATTGCGGGCGGAATAATTATTTTTTGCGAAGCTCGAGGGCGCCGTCCGCGTCCGTGTTCCCATTTATCTAGAGCTAAATGCTTGCATTCAAGCGTCCGTTTCGGCGTGTGTTTGGTTTTAGGCTGCGGTACCCAGTCCACAACTCCACAGCGCTGACTACGTAGCGTAGGTACATGAATTATTTGTAATGACGTAAAGCGTCGACGAGTTAATTAGCAGACAAAGCCGATTGTTTGAAACATGATTCGAAACATTCGAAATGTCTTTGAACATAAAATATTCAATGGTTTTAGTTCTCTGTTTATACCTACCCTCGTAGTTTCAACCATTTAATATTCATTGTATTCAAATTAACAAAAGTCAACAAGTGCTGTGTAAAACTCAATTAAAAAAACACTAAGAACTGAACGTCAGCATCTAATCACCCCTAATGTTCCACTTTCCCGTTCGTTTTGTTTTCGTTCGTGTATGGTACCTTTACACAAAGCTTTGTAGTGCATTTTTAGCTTGCCCTATACTGATGACCTGTAACTCCTGGTGAACTCGGCATGCCTGTGTTTCAACGCTGGCAGCCTTTCTCGCATAATTACCGGAATGCATTGTGCGCGCGCGGCCGCAGTACGTGGCCCGTTTAGCGCTGGAAATTGCTCAAAACTAGAGAACTATAAAGGCGGAGAATATAAAGCTTATGCCCGAAATTGGCCTGCTTTTATATGTACGTACTATTCATCACATGTCACCACCGTTACAACCCCTGACGAGAAAGCGTAAACAAATTGCGGTTTTACTGTGATAGACCCCTTGCTGACTGTATTACTTACTTACCTGTCTATACCACTTTCTATGACTGAGTTTCATGTTAACAGTTCTTCTTCAAAGATTTTCTACGGCAATTGGTTTTCACAGTAAAAATTCAAACGTGTGTTTTAACTTAACACGCATGCATTCAGTTCTTGTAAATTTTGCAGTGTTCATATTAAGTTAATGTTGCTACGTAGATACAAATTGATTCCGGAAAGTGGTCCAGGCTTCGGCCTCGAGCTTGTCTTAACGTAAAACGGGAGCAAAAATAAATAAAGTCTTGAGTTGACTTTAAAACGACGTGTATTATAAAGACGACAGCCGTCTCTGCCATCCGTAATTGCTACATTCTTATAAACAAACGCATCCTGCGTGATGTAACGTTAGCGATGCGTATGTTTTTAATTGAACAAAACATTACACGAATCCGGCTACAATTAATTATCCTGGTGAATGTTATTCGAAAACGTAGCGGTGGTAGTTGTAGTAGCGTCAGACGGACGCGGTTTTGGCAGTACCTAGGTATAAGTTCGGCGCAGCGTCGGCGTGCAGTGAACAGGCTCGGTTTGTGAGATGCGCTGAATAGTACCGACCGCAAGCGTAATTTCGCTCGTCGAAATAGCATTATTTCGCAGCATCATAAACCGTCACACGATTTCGGATAGATTTGCGGCGAGCGCGTATCGATCGAGTCGTCCGCGAGTTATGAGCGCGGCTGGCTTGTCTCAGATAACACTAGTCAGCTGTTTATGACGCACCATAACTGTCTCATCATAATAGTGCGCGTATTTGCATGCGAATTATAATATTTATATAATTTTATAACTAAGGTGACCGAGTTGTGTTAGTTTGTTTACACGTTCAATCATAATAAGCTGAACTTATTTTTCTCTCGAGTGTTATGCCTCGCGTTGATACGGGTGTTTCGAACACGCCTGTCACATAATACATGTTAATACCCTTTCTGTGCTCTCCTCGCGGGTATTTAACTTTAACATTGTGGTAACATTTTCTGCTTAAACTTTATAATAGCGACCTGCGAAACCTATACCTACCTTTATTTATGTTGGTGCTAGATTGTAGGTACCTGCATACATACAATTAGTTTCTGTTAGCTCTAAAGTTAGGAGCGTAGGAAGAAGTAAGATTGGGAACAGCTAGAAAGTCTGTTGACATGGTTCGTCTTCAACTAGTTGTATAACGCAAACCTACCTCGTTCATTTATGCAACTCAAATAAAACTAACTTTCGTTGACGCTCCTGTACGCGACTTTATCTGCATATTTTAGACTACGGTGGTGCATGTCCAAGTTCTACGGACAAATTGAACTTGGTACCCGTCTGAAGATTTATTTTAAAAGTTATTTTCTGAATTCTGTTAAGTTTTTTTGATAAGAATTTCTTTCATCATTACTTCAGAAATATAAAAATTGTTTTTTCTTTCATCAAAAGTTAAATGCTCATTTTGGGATTTCATAATCAGGCATTCTTATTCGAGGATCCCGTGAGTCTGAACATCACGTGGCGAAGGGTGGGTGAAACATTTGCATACTAAATCGAGTGTATCATTTTTAAGTACCCCGCTTAAGACTAATTGCTAACGGGGGGTTAAATACATAAAATATAAATACTGGTAGAGTCCGAGTGGTCGTAACGGTGGACAGTTTACAAGTACGGGCGTGGGAGCGGTGGGAGCGTTGGGAGCGGTCGGCTCAAACCATTATTATGAGTTAGTGTGCTTATCAGTGACAGTTTTAAATTCCGTCTCAGTCAGCCGACGCTATATCTGACAACACGGCTGTTTTGTTAGTAGTATGCTAAAATAGGTGAGCACAATACTGTGTAAAGAGCTTGCTAGAGTTAGGTTATTAATTATTTCATTATTATTTGTGTACTTAACTAAATATCATGCATTGATTAAAGAACGAAGAAATAAGGTTTGTTTTAAGGTTAATAATAATTCTACAAATTAATATAGCTACGAATGATAAGTCTGATGAATAGACCATTATAGTAATGATTTCCCTTCATCGTAATAATTCTATTAAAACTATATTCGATAAACAACACAAACTGTAATACCTACCCAACTAAAAGTTGGGAACAGACTCGACCTAGGTTTTCTGCGATTCTCGCCAGAACGATTCTTACTGTACTCCGTAGTTTCAATCCCTTTCTTTCCATTCTCCACAGTGTTGTTTTGTATTCAGCGGTTTTTATGACTTCTAGGTTAAAATGTAGTTAAAGTCAGCTCTCGCCGGCTATTTTGTGAAACGTCGGAATGTTCTGCCAGATTTATTTATACTTTTGGTATGTTTTTCAAAAAATATTTGAAACGCCCTGTCGAATTTGAACTTCATGCAAATTCCTGGATTTATAGAGGGGTACTGGTTTTATGGTTCGAAATTTCTTGAATATGAAATTATATTTAAATGCTTTAATTTTTGGGACTCGTTTGCATTTTTATTATTGCAAATGGAAAACAGAAAATTGCCTAAAATGGAGCATAAAGACAGTAAACCATTATAGTACGCACACTTTTAGTTTTCTTATCGCTTGCAGTTTTCAAGCTCTCATCATCACACCAAATAGAGGTAAGTAATTGATTCAGTTTGTGTTAAGATTGCCAATCTCTTCCCGAAAAGGAAGTGTAAATCGTATTATTTTGTCTCATACAATTGCAATATTGTTCGACTGATGCTGTTAACGTGGTACTTGCCCCGCAATTTCAGCGTCTCGGGGAAACGCTGCAATTTCCCTCTCGGAACATTTTATCCTTATATTGTATATGTCGTGTTGTCCTGTCGGATTAATCACGTTACAGCTTGCTAGACATTTGTTTCGCTACGTTTTAAGATAAGTGCGGCGATTATTTGTGAGTGTTTCATTAAGTGCTCACTTACAATAATTGTGGCTTCATAAATATTTATGATTGAAAATTGTCTAACAGTCGTTGACATCAACATCGAGTGCGAATTTAAAACGTCGAACCAGCGTCGAGTGCAGGTTCATGCAGAAAGGAACGAAAGGTTCCATTCTGTCAAGTCAAGATGTCTGCATCGGGAAAACTGAAAAACTTATTCAAGGATGTCTGATATGCCTTGTGATTGCATTTAGAATATAGGGATTCGATTTTACGAGAAGCGTCTCAATTTCCCGGCAGAAGAGAGCAATTTCCTTGCGTTTGTCGGTGTGTGCGGGTGCGACCCGTCGCGTCGTCGTCGATTACCGAGTACGTACGCTACGTAGCCCGGTTCCCCAGTTTCCCTAGTCCCGCGGATCCCTCGATGGACATGCTGGCTCACTCGAAGCTTACGTCCTTTATATTTTCTATACAATTTGTAGAGCACACGCGAGTTCGAGTACTTCTTGTTATCCAACATTTTATTTGTATGAAGTAGGTATTATCGTAAAAGCGTAGTCGCGTTACACTTTGTTTTCGTCGAGCAATATAGCTTTAGCTCTCTTCAAATTTTTTGTGGAAATAGAAAACGTATTGTTAGAAATAGTACTTACATCTACATTTATTTAAAAATGTGTTTGAGGAGGTGATGAGGTCTGGCGGCGTGGAGATAAACCGCACATTTCAATAAATAACGCGCGGTTTTTTGCGGCTGTCATCTTATGTCTATTTATCCATTTTGATATGCAAGCTCGGGCCTAAAAAGGCCACTTTGGCAGAATCATAAAAGGATATCATTATGAATCATAATATGGCGAAGACAGTCCGTGTTTTTCTTTTTTTCGCTGCACTACTTTGGTATAATCAAAGCCGCCCATCCCATCCTGCCGTTCCATCGGACTATGAGAGTGAGAGAAGAGAGAGTGCACCTGTGTCTGCGCATACACTTGTGCACTATAATATCTCCCGTGCCGAAGGATAGTCTCCGTTGAGATGGCCGCCGTGGCCGAAATACGGCCTGGAGGACATTATTATTATTATAATCAAAGAGATTGGGATTGGATTTGAATTGGATTGATTGGTATTTTAGCACAGACAAAAAAAAAATCGAAAAATCCTTCACCAATTTGATTTGATACGATTAAATTAACATTTAACTGTCCATTATGATTCATAATGTTATCCTTTTATGATTCTGCCAAAGTGGCATTTTTAGGCCCCTGGTATAAATCTGGCTGTATTTGGAGCACAGCTGTTCTGATGTCTGCACATAGTTCTCAAATGTCTCTGTAAGTTGTGTGATGATACCAGCAGGGTGGAAAGTCGGTCACTCGAGCACGTCCTATGCTACTAAGCTGGAATTCTAAGCATAGTTTGTATGCACGTTTTCGGTATTTGTTACGTTTGAAATATCTTGGGTCTTTCCGATTTAAGCGGCTGCGATAGATATGGAATTTAAAAAAATGTGCTCGTGCCATTCAAGCTTTTGATACAGCTAGGAAGTTGAGCTTTTAGCAAGAAATAAAATTTCCTCGGTTAGTTTCGTGTAAAGAATGACCTTTAGTTTCCTGTGGGGGTTGTTAAAGGTTACTTTGGGATAAGGTCAACAGAATGGACAGCAGGATCTCGTATGTGCTAATAACAATATACTGCTAATACCGGACTGTTTGCTAAGCATATATGTGGTGATTAAGACGATATTAACGCGACCCGTTATTGTAGCTGTAGCTAATGACATTAGTAAACCATGTAACTGTACGGTCGGCTGCAAAAATGGATGGGCAGTTCAGATTCAAAATCCTTTTGTCTCTTCAAACATTCAAACAATTTATAATTAATAGTTTCTTTTAAAGAAAATTGTTCCTAATTATTAACCTATTATGTTAAAATTGAATATCAATCAAGACGGCACGGTTGGCGCAGTAGTTAAGCGATTGACTGCTGCGCTGCGTGTCGCGGGTTCGATTCCCGCACGGAACAAATATTTGTATGACCTACAAGTAGTTGTTCCGGGTCTGGCTGTTTGTGTATGTGACTTTAAATGTTTGTAAAAGCACCCACAATACAGGACAAATTCCTAGTGTGGGGCAACGTTTTATTTAAAAAAAAACAAAACAAATTTATTAATAGGTAGGTACCTACCTATTAATAAATTGCTATTCACACTTGAACTTCAAACGTTCACAGGAAAATAGACATTAGGGTACCCATGGACTTTTGCAGGTGACTGTACGTTTCGCTAATATTTTCATCATAGATAGTAGTATGATGAAGTAGATCTCTATCATTTAAGCGTGTTACCTTCCCATTCAAGAGCTCTCCCTTTCATTCAAAAGGATTAGTCGAGCGAAAGTGGTCATTAGCAAGCGCAACTACTGAGTTTAACCGTGACATACTGGCGACCTCGCCCTTAAAGAAACCCGCTTTATGCTCCGATGTTATCCTTTACTACTACTCACTCATCAGCCTGATATAATCTCCATGATATTCATAATCATAATCAAAAACAGCTTCAAGTCGCAAAACCATTTAACTGTCCACATTATTTATTGTCTAGTTTTGCAAGGTTCTCAAGTTCTCTCAAGAGAGAAGCGAATATTACTAGTTAATAAAGTAACGCACTTGCTCAGCAGATTTCAGCTCATGTAGCAGGTCTGGCGTGCTAAGATCATAAACAAGACGTCGGCGCACACGACGTTACTTTTATGGAGATTGTTCTTCAGAAAAGAAATTCCGGAGATATAGGTACAGTGTGAGCATGTAATGTTACATTCATTTTAATATTGAAGTACCTTGTTAAACGTAGGTACGTGTAGCAAAATCTCTGCAAATAACAGCATCATAAATACCAACACGGGCAGGTAACTACCGTATTTGTGCGAACTTACTAGAATCATTCGATAAATAAAAAATATTTTCCTTGAAACGCTTTCAATCCCGATTTACTTTCAGTTTCAGTAATTCCCCAAATTGCCTATAAAGCAAAAATAACACAGATAACAGCTATAAAAAACATATGAACCGTAATCTTGTTTTATTGTGCACTGAGGGTATGTAGAGGAACACAAACAAACAAAATAAAAGATTTCAAACAGATTTATCAAAGTTTTTTCTCGTCAGGTCTTACCCAGAAATGCTTTTAGTTACGCGCTACGAATTTTGAATGGCCACATTTAGATAAAAATCTTATTTTTATAAAAAGAAAAAAAAAAGAAAGGAAACATACCAGAAAAGAAAAATTAAACAGAACTTAGCGACACGGAACCTCGTATAAAATGTGTGTCGGTAGTTCTCATTACAATTTGTAATACATGCATGTGATGTTTGACTGGGTATGAATTTCATAAAATACAAGTGCGCATCAGGCAGACATTTTCAGCTGAAGCTTTGTTTCAGCTGTTGACGTTCTTTCAGTTTTAACGTAAACCGAAAAGGGTGGGAATGGCGGCAGAAGTGCGATGCTGCGGGCTACACGCCGTCACCAGCGTTAATGTGTCTGAAATACTAGCTTTGGACAATGCGCTAAATTGAAAAATCGCACTCATACGCCAAGCATTTTTATTTTATTTGCAACGTAGCATCGCACTTAGCAAAGTAAAAGTAAAAAATTTGTGATAGGAAACTTTCTACTGGAGGTTTTTTTAATCATTCGTATTTTTTACTGATACTGGATATGACACAAATAAGCTTCGTACTGCTTGTTTATAAACAATCTTTCGGATAAACAAGCAGTGTTCATCAGAAAGGCAAAGTATAAACAACGGGTCACCCTTGTTTCATAAAAAAAAACAAATTATCACTTCCCAAACAATTTTCCGCATAATTTCATTTGCCAAATCATTACTTAGCAAATAAATTCTTCAAAAATAATTGTAACGCAAACCTAATGTTTGGCAAGTGCCCGTTTAAACAATAACTTGCTTACCAACTAGTACTTTAATGTAGTCGAATATTTCAGTTGGTATAACATATTTTAAAGCAACAGCTTCTTTGTTAAGCAGCCTCAACGTCGATGGACGTGGCTTTCTCCTGATGGTCACACAAAGAACGAAATCGACTTTTGCCTGTCCTCAAGTAAAAGTATTATTAAAAATGTAAATGCACTCAATAAATTAAAATTCAGCTCCGATCACCGGCCATTACGAATAACAGCAAATTATGATTTGAAATTACATCGCAATAAACTTATTCAAAGCACAATCAAACGTTTAGATAGATGTACAATAATTGCAAATAAAGAACAGTTTAATATAAATATTAAAAACACCTTCAGTTTATTAGATACAAATTCAGAGGACGTACATATACAGTATAAAAACATAAAGGAAGCTATTAAAATCGCCAGTCAAAAAATTTTGTGCCTCAAGAAAAAGAAAACAAAACTTACTGACAGCACAACACGTCTTATAGAAGAGCGACAGAATGTAACGTACCAATCTGCTGGCTATAGGTATCTAGACAGAAAAGTAAAGAGGAGCATCAGAAAGGACATAAGGTACCATAACACACAACTTGTCTATGCCGCATTGACAAACAATCGATCCCTAAGATCAGCTATGCGTGGTATGGATGTAGGCAAGTCTTCAATTACACATTTAAAAGATAAAAATGGTGTTAAGCAAGGAGATAGGGCAAAAATTATTGGGATAAGTACCGAGTTTTATAAAGCTCTATATTCCAACGACCAAACATCCCAACAAACAACCGAAGTTTACTCATGTCCTGAAGAGGTCCCAGTAATATCTGGCTATGAAGTACACCAGGCTCTCACAGGCATGAAGTACAATAAAAGTCCCGGCGAAGATGGTATTACAACCGAATCACTTCGAGCCGCGGAGCCTATCTTGTTGCCATACTTGTTGGTTATTGTGATAGTCTATGGTAAACTTCGCGCCTTGTTTTGTTTCTGTCTTTGATCTTCCTCTCTGTGAACGTCACTGAATAATTTTGTTACATACTATAATATACTATTTTAATAGAAGCAATCTCAGTTTCATTGCATTAGTCTAATAGGTTATGGGCCCAGGAAGCCTGACACAGTGTAATAAGTAAAAAATATTACATGCCGGTTCAAACAAGTGAGCGTCAATTTTTCAGACTGTGACATTTATTTCAGTTCGTAAAATTTATAAATTATCGCTTAAAATGTCGTCAAGCAATCCTCTCGCAATGATCGAAAAGTTGACTGGTCGGGAAAACTATTCCACATGGAGATTCGCACTCAAAACATATCTCCAACACGAGGATCTGTGGGACTGTGTTGAACCTGTGCCTGGCGCAACTGTCGATTCCAAACGTGACATTAAAGCAAAATCGAAAATTATTTTGCTTGTGGACTCTGTAAATTATGTCCACATACAGGATGCAACGTCTGCAAAGGAGGTGTGGGACTGCTTGGCAAACGCTTTTGATGACTCAGGGCTTACACGCCGTGTGGGATTGCTTCGAGTATTATGTACAACAGAACTCGCTGGATGTTCAAATGTGGAAGAATATGTGAGTAAGATAAGATAACCACGGCTCACAAACTTCGCAACATAGGGTTCAAAGTAGACGATGAGTGGTTAGGGACCCTGCTCCTCTCCGGTCTGCCTGAAACATACAAACCTATGATCATTGCAATGGAAAGTTCAGGCATGAAAATAAGTGCAGACTCTGTAAAGTCAAAAATTCTACAAGATGTCAAAATGTGTGAAAGTGACACTTCTGCTTTTGTAGCAAATCAAAAGAATAAAGGGAATACAGGTTCCAAGAAGCAGTTTAAAAAGGGACCTCGTTGCTATAACTGCAATAAGTATGGCCATGTCGTTGCTGAGTGCAAGTCAAATCCTAAAAGGAAGAATCAAGAGAGGTCAAGCTATGCGGCTGCTTTCATAGCTTCTACATCGAATCCTTATGAAGATTCCTGGTATATAGACTCTGGTGCTTTAGTGCACATGACGAAACATAATAATTTATTGCAAGATGAGAAAGTGCCACTTATCAAGACAATCAAGGTAGCTAATGACAAGTCATTATCAGTTCATAGCACTGGACAGTTGAGTTTAGATGTGTGCAATGGTAAAGGTCAGTACAATAAAATTCTGTTTCAAAATGTACTGTATGTACCAGAGCTGGCAACAAATCTGCTATCAGTCAGTCAGATCATAAAAAATGGAGGTCAGGTAAAATTCAACAGTAAAGGCTGTGTGATTTTAAACAAAAATAATGTGGTTGTTGCAACGGCAAGCATAGTCAACAATATGTACAGGCTGAATGTGAAAAGTGAACATGCATACATAACTGATGTTGACAAGCAAGATGTTTACCTCTGGCATCAACGCATGGGCCATTTGAATTTTAAAGATCTGGAAAAATTAGCAGATAACACTGAAGGTGTAAAATTATCAAAGAATAAAGAAAAGTTAACATGTGTAACATGTGTAACATGTTTACAAGGTAAACAAACACGCTTACCTCTGAAACAAATTGTAACTAAATCTTCTAAGTTACTCGAACTGGTGCATTCTGATATCTGTGGTCCAATGAAGAACAGTTCGCTGGGTGGTGCCAAATATTTTATGACTCTGATTGATGACTACTCAAAGAAAGTTTTTGTCTACTTTTTGCAGAAGAAATCTAATGCTCTAGAAAAATTCAAAGAATATAAAAGTCAAGTGGAGAAACAACTAGAATGCAACATAAAGTGTCTTCGCTCTGACAATGGGCTTGAGTATGTTAACTCCAATTTTTCAGAGTTCTTAAAAACTGCTGGAACAGTTCATCAAACCACCACTCCATACACTCCTGAACAAAATGGAGTTGCCGAGCGAATGAATAGAACGTTGGTAGAAAAAGCAAAGTGTCTGTTAATTAATGCCAACTTACCTAAACAATACTGGGCTGAAGCTGTACACACTGCTGCTTATCTCATCAACAGAACTCCAACTCGATCACTGAAATATAAGACACCAGAAGAAATGTGGTCCGGGCAGATACCAAATGTCAATCACTTAAGAGTATTCGGGTGTGAAGCAATGATTCATCTTCCCAAAGAAAAGAGAAGAAAATGGGATGCGAAAGCACAGAAAGCCATATTCATTGGTTATTTCTGGTTCCAGAACAGTAATAAAGAGTAGAGATGCAGTCTTCCTTGAATCTACAGTAAAAAGAAATTATGTTCCGGTGGATTTAATACAAGACAGCTCAATGTGTGACTCGTCATCTGTATCAACTGACAAGCATACATCTGAGAGCTCTGATGCTAATGATACATTACAATCCACAAACACTGATTATTACTATGAACCAGATAACAGTACAGACAGTGAATATTTACCAAATGAAGACATTAAAACGTCATCTCCCTCAAACATGACTCTGAGACCTAGAAATAAAGACAAGTTTTCAAAGTCTAAAGGTAATCAGGGAAAAGGTTACCTGTGCTGCAGCGAAGATATGCCAGTACCATTGAATTACAATGAGGCAATCAAATCAGCTGATTCTGAAAAATGGAAAATAGCAATAGAGAAAGAATTGGATTCCCATCATAAACATGGAACTTGGATATTGGTAGAAAAACCTCAGAATGCAAAGCCAATTGGAAGCAAATGGGTTTTCCGGATTAAAGATGAACCAACAGGTCCTCGTTACAAAGCCCGACTATGTGCGAAAGGTTATGCACAAAAAGAAGGAATTGACTATGATGAGACATTCTCACCAACAGTAAGGTACGACTCTATTCGTGTATTATTGTCCATTTCAGCACAAGAAAATCTTGAAATAGTTCAATTTGATGTAACCACTGCTTTTCTGTATGGCGAATTAAAGGAAAACATATTGATGACAGCACCTGAAGGACTAGACTGCAAACCTAACATGGTATGTAAACTTGTTAAATCATTATATGGACTAAAACAGGCACCCAGGTGTTGGAACACAAAACTTTGTTCAGTCCTTAATAAATTTGGCTTTGAGAAAAGTAAAGCAGATCAGTGTGTTTATATTGGAATAATAAACGGTTTCAAATGTTATCTGTGCCTCTATGTTGATGATGGTCTTTTGCTTTGTAAAGATAAGTCTACCATGATGGAAGTAATTAATGATCTGCAAACAAACTTTGATCTAAAAGTATGTTCTGTATTAAGTAACTTTGTTGGTATGCAAATTGAAAAATATGAAAACTGTATTTTTGTACATGAGACCAAATACATTGATAATTTGTTGAAGAAATTCAACATGCAGGATGCTAACCCCAACTGTGTTCCTGCTGATCCGAATGTAAAGTTGCAGAAGGCTGATGATGCACTGAAGAAAAACTATCCTTATCGAGAAGTAGTAGGATCACTAATCCATGCAGCTATTGTAAGCAGACCTGACATTATGTTTGCCGTGAGCCAGGTGAGTCGATACTTACATTCTTATGACGACTCCCACTGGAATGCTGTAAAGAAAATATTAAAATACCTGAAAGAGACAAAAAGTTATGGAATATGCTACACATCTAATCCTGACAGTACTGATTTAATTGGATATAGCGATGCTGATTTCGCAAATGACATAGTAACCAGAGGCCTTATCTACGACAGAGGCCGAATTTATGGCTGGCTTGTGCAGCTACTAAGGAAGCTATGTGGTTAAGACAGTTACTCAGTGATGTCACTGAATTTAAACAAAAATCTGTGTGCTTAAACATTGACAATCAAAGTGCCATAAATGTGATTAAAAATAGTGAATTTCATAAGCGATGTAAACACATACATATTAAATACAATTTTGTTAAAGAAAAATATCATGAAAATGTTATTAGTCTGAACTATGTACACACTAATAATCAGTATGCTGATATTTTTACAAAGGCTCTGCCTAGAGACAAATTTCGATTTTTAAGAAATAACATTGGGATGTCAAAACTGGCTATTTAATTTCAAATTTGTATTATGTGTTTATGTAGTAGTTTAAAGTTTACTATAGTGTTAGAGTTAGAGGCTCGAATTTGGTAGGAGTGTTAAAATTTGTGATAGTCTATGGTAAACTTCGCGCCTTGTTTTGTTTCTGTCTTTGATCTTCCTCTCTGTGAACGTCACTGAATAATTTTGTTACATACTATAATATACTATTTTAATAGAAGCAATCTCAGTTTCATTGCATTAGTCTAATAATCTGCAACTTATTTAATTCAATATTACAAACAGGTGTTTTTCCAAGTAGTTTCTGCCACTCAAATGTTATCCTCCTCCATAAAAAAGGTGATAAGACTGACATCGGGAATTACCGCCCCATTAGCCTCATCTCACACCTTTACAAAATATTCATAAAAGTTCTTGAAAATCGCATTTCTGGCCAATTAGATCAACATCAACCTCCCGAACAAGCCGGGTTCCGCCGTGGCCTATCCACTACCGACCATTTACAGTCCCTTAATCAGGTTATAGAAAAACATCTAGAATTCAACTTACCTTTATACCTCGCATTTGTAGACTACTCAAAAGCATTTGACAGTTTATCGCACAACGCCATATTTAAATCTCTTCAAAACCAAGACATCGAACCTACATACATTAACTTACTACAAAAAATATACCAAAATAGCACAGCAGCCATAAAAATAAACACCACAGGACCATCATTCCCTATCCAAAAAGGGGTTAAACAGGGCGACCCTCTTTCTCCAAAGCTCTTCACAGCTACGCTTGAAGAAGTCTTTAGAAAACTAAGTAGCAATTGGGGGGACAAGGGCATCGTCGTGGGCGATAGAAGATTAACAAATCTCCGCTTCGCCGACGATATTGTTCTTTTCTCCTCCACGGCAGCCGAGTTAGGCCTAATGCTCGATCAACTGAACAGTGCCAGCCTCGAGGTCGGACTCGCGATGAATATGGCGAAGACCAAGGTGATGACCAACAGCACCAAGCGTAACATAGGAATTGGGGGTGTGAGGATTGAATATGTCCATGAGTATATATACCTCGGCCAAATAGTCTCCTTCCAGGCAAGACACGATAAAGAAGTTGCTCGACGCACCGAGAACACCTGGAAGAGCTATTGGTCGATGAAGCAAATAATGAAAGGAAGTCTACCTCTCTCACTGAAGAGAAAACTCACGGACATGTGCATTCTTCCTACCCTCACCTATGGAGCGCAGACATGGTCACTAACCAATCGTCAAAAGTCCGCACTTGGGGTTTGTCAGCGAGCAATGGAGCGCAGTATCCTTGGAGTTAAACTTTCTGATCGTATAAGGAACTCGATACTGCGTTCTAAAACTCAAATTGCTGATGTAGGTCACACGGCTGCCAAGCTAAAATGGAACTGGGCTGGTCACATCTGTCGCATGCCGGAGGAACTATGGGCTAAAGTAATCACACAATGGGTCCCAAACAGCAGTAAACGACGGCGCGGCAGGCCCAGAATGAGGTGGCGAGACGAGCTCGACTCTTTTCAGAAGGATTGGCGTTTAACAGCACTGGATAGGGATAAGTGGAAGGAGGGAAGGGAGGCCTTTGCCCTGCAGTGGGACAGAAATGGCTGATAATAATAATAAATAATAACATATTTTACGCAAAATAAATTAAGCCAATTATGTAGTCAATCTTTACATTTGTGAATAATTAAATATCATCCGAAACATTTGTTTCGGATGATATTTAATCATTTATACATTTAATATTTAGTTTCATTTGGAAAAATCACGTATAAGTATACAAAATATAATTTTAAAATACATTTTCTACACCAGTCAAAAAGTGATCATGACGGTATTTTCCATTTGGGTCAAATAATTTACAGGCAAGTACTAAAGTTCTATAATAATAGTATTTTTTCTATATAATCTAGTCGTTTCAGGCAGTAGGGGTCACGGTTTTACCCTAACCTAACTTAACCATTTTTTTAAAATAATTAACCTAATCTAACTAGTTCGGTTCCAGGTAGCCTACTAAAAATAATCTCTTTTTTTTTCTATTAGCACAGCGCAAGTCGTTTCTGGCATATAAATTTGTTTAAAAATATTTTTTTTTCTATATAATCTAGTCGTTTCTGGCACTCGCCGACCGCTGCCGCGGCACCTTTCGCTTCGCTCGATCGGCTCGTGGTAAAAAAAAATAACCTAATCTAACTAGTTCGGTTCCGGGTAGCCTCCTCCCAACTATGTTGGGGTCGGCTTCCAGTCCAATCGGATGCAGCTGAATACCAGTATTTTACATGGAGCGACAGCCTAATGACATTATCCTTAGTAATATTCTGCCGAGTAAAAATTTGACCAAATGAAAATTTGCGTACTAAAATCATTCCAAATATTGCATCGGTATAAAAAAAGGTTGCTAAAATTTGTTTGGATAATGAAATTTTGACAAAATAATTTTGGCAAAACGGCAGGATCCCATAAACAATTCCTATGAAAAACTGTGTATTCTTCTAGCAGTATTATTATGACACCGAACTTTCCATTAATGGAATCGAATGTGGAGTTACAAAGAGAAAAATATAAATAGGTACTTGTTCGCGGAAACTCATATACATACTGTACTTGTACATATAATTATGTGGTACAATTTACAATACTTAGCAATTAAAATAAATACCCTTTCAGGAAACCAAAAAGAAAACTGAAAGCTTTTAAAAATATTGCAACACATTTTGCGGTTTCCTTTGTACAATTTTTAAATTTTTAAACCTCCTGTATCAAATATCTTTTAACGGTCGAAATTTTGTAATTTATGAAAATTGTTAACCAGTAAGTAACACGAGCATCACGCTCATAAAAAATACTGACAAAATGTAAAAGAAAATTGTTTAAAACAACGACAGCTGGGACTGGGGACGTAATTTCACGAACTTAGGTCACAAAAACAACTTTGGAGATAGAAATTAATGTATGATGCGAGCCGGACTGTCCTCGTTGAATTTAGTTAATGTCATTATGATTTCATTTCATCTATTCAGCCTCCTCACATAATTACCAGGGACCTACATACCGAATTATAACTGGCACGATAATTGCTATTAACAACACATCAACGAGTTGTAATTAGTTATCATACGTAGTACCACCATGAAATTATTTGACATGACGATTTCAACTTTGTCTCTAATTGACGGTGAATGAGACATAACCTGGTCGTGACGTGCCTTGCTTGTCGAATATCCTACTTATATGTATACAGGTGGCTGCTTGCTATGGAACACCGCATTATTCAGGGTTTGTGGTTTTTATGGCACGTCGGCATCCGCCGTTTCTCCTTTATGATATCCTGGTACCTACCTAATTTTTATAGACTTCCTGAGTGAAGCTTTTACTGGAAATTGAAATGGTAACACGGTCTTATACGATCGACGCATAAAATAAAGGGCTTTAAACATACGCAGATCCCTGAGAAAAAATGCTAGGTAGGTATAAGTATACTTGTTTTTTTTCTTTTGTAAAAAATAATCCCCCCTACTTTTTTATAACAAAAAACAAGTATAGGAGGTACCTAATAGTTTTTTGTAAGAAAACGCTAGGTTTTCTTACAAAAAACTATTACAAGTCTAACTTCTTGTTAGAGTTGTAATAGTTTTTTACAAACTATACACCACAATAGTTACAAGAAAGTACAAAATAGTGCAACGTAAGTTCAACGTAAGTTCAACAAGTTCCTAGTAAATTACTCGGTAGGTTTAACTTATTAGAAACTAGAAGTTGCCATGTTTATCTGGAGATGAAAGACTGGCTGTCTCGGAAGTTTGTAAGAGTTATACCAGGGAAGTAGGTCGTGCAGGCGTTCGAAGGTGGAAGCAACCTGTCAGTAAGTAGTTCACCGTTGTGATCCTTAACCTACTTCATCCAGTTGAACTTCTGCAAGTTTGACGCATGTAAACATGTCATACCTTCTTACCGAAAAGGCTGATGATTTTGTTGATCTTTTTATCGACGACAGTTTATATCTTAGTAAGCGAAAATTGTAATTTTACGTTCGGTAAAAGGATTGGTGGAGGATATATTTATTTATTGATATAAAGTTTTCGCACACAAAAAGGTACAAAGGCGAGCGTGAATTCCTCAGGCATATAGCTTTTGTTAGGTACCTACACAGATATTTTACATAAGTAGGTCGTCGAAAAAGGGCGGATCATTTCTTGTCTGAAACCTTACAGAATAAAAACTTTTACAAAAAAAAACAACCGACTTCCAAAAAACACTATAAAGTTAAAAATAACTTTAATTTCGGAAGTCGGTGTCTTTGGATTTGTATTTTAGTTTTTTGCCACCGACTTCCGAAATTAAAGTTATTTTTAACTTTATAGTGTTTTTTGGAAGTCGGTTGTTTTTTTTTGTAAAAGTTTTTATTTTTCACTTTTTAGTGGGTCAGTTTGTAATTTATTTAAGTTACAATAGCCTATTATCAACGGATCATCACCTATTACAAAATATTGCTTTTCCCGATGCAGGGACGTTAATTGTTGAGGAGTTCTCCTAGTAAGAACCAGGAGAACTGGAGCTGATTGAGAAGTCACCATCAGCTCCACTTCACCATACGCATTGTAACGAGCATAAATTGCTTAGCAACCATATTAAAGTAATCGAATCGCAACCCGTGAAATATTTGTCATTGAGTAGTTCCGATGGCCATCTGTGGTCTTCATCATCAGCTCCACTTTACCAAATGATGATTTCCGAGAGCAAATGCTCAAGTTACTTTAATTATTGAGTAGGCCACACAACGAAAAATGACGCGATTACGCAACTTAAATTCGGTTTCAAATTGACGCATCAGCATGACTAGTAGGTAGTGGTCGTCCTATGTAAAACTACAATCTTAATTAGGTAGGTATTATTTTTGTACGACCTGAACATTTTGGCGTATTGAACCGTATGAAGTAAGCCCAACAAAAGGTAACTGCTGTAAATCGTTGAGGAATTCCCTCGACTGTCTATGGTCTCCATCATCAGACCTGTAATGGCACTTATAACCCATATGGGTGCAAAGTTTTTCCTTTGCCATTACAGTTCTCATAAATATAAATTAATTAATTCCAAACACAAGGTAGCTACTGTAAACTGTTGAGGAGTTCCCTTAACTGTCCTTCGTCTTCATCATCAGACCCCTAATGACAGTCACAACCCATCTAGGTGTAAAGTTCACATCAATACAAATTAATCAAGCCCAAACACAAGGTAACTGCTGTAAATCGTTGAGGAGTCCCCTCGACTGTCTTTCGGCTCCATCATCAGATCGCTTTAGTGCTTTAAAATACTTAACGAAAAAATTAACAAACGCACTAGTCGCTCCTACGATTTTCGAATGTTCCCCTCGGTTTCACTGGGATGCCATCATCAGATCCTGGTTTCCTTATCATGGTACCACCCTTGGCATATCTCCTTTCCAACAAAAAAAGAATAATCAAAATTGGTTCATAAACGACGAAGTTATCCGCGAACACACATAAAAAAAAAAAAAAAAATATACGGTCGAATTGAGAAACCTCCTCCTTTTTTTGAAGTCGGTTAAAAATACTGATAGAGATATAAATAAATAGGCGTAAGACACTGTTTAGCTCAAGGTTCCAGGTCTGCAGATCGATTCCAGGAACGCGAAGCTCATTATTACTTTCATCAACATAGATTAATGTCTCCCTCTTAACGGTAATGAGGCACAGCCTGCGCCATTTGCCTCCCAGCTTCCTCAGTTTCAATCGCTACAGATACCTGTATAATGTGCCGTATACATCACACGTGTACGTAAAATAATGCTGCTATGGAAACATGTATAATGTAAGCGGTTATGCGCCAATGATATTCTATAATTGCTCCACAAGTATTCAGCCATTGAATTGTAAATAATTAAGATATTTTAAGAGCTTTGTTTTATCATTTACATGAGTACATAACATACACAGTTCGCCATGGCAGTTTCGAAATTATCCGGCATGTCGAATTGCTGCTCGTCAAAGCATACGTGATTGACGGACATACCCCGATTCAAATTGGGGCACAGTCAGCAAGCTACGTACGTTCTGTTCGATGTTCCAATAATATCGAAGCTTTTCCTAAGAAAGCAGCCTTGATATATTTTTTTACTAGGAAATCAATGAGATAGTAATAGTGGCTGTTTTACGTATATTTAATAGAAAATTTACGAAAAACATCAGTTAGATTTAATATCAATATTCAAAGAGTCACTTTATATGTATATTTGTAGTAATAAAACTTTATTAATATCATCCACCACAGTGAAACCAGATTGGGAACAAGGCCGGGGGGGGCCTTTCCCGGTCGCCAACATAGGCAATAGATTCACTGCTCGAGCTTTACTTAATCCACTCTATTTTCTAATTATGAATTAAATTGGTTACCGATGAAACCGCTTGTAGGTAAAGGAGCGTACCTAAATTATTTCGTTTCTGTTTTCAACGTTCCAACGAAGACATAACAATATCCACTCTTCCTTGCCAACCCCTGAAATTACGGCCGTAAAACCTAATGTAAATTAGTTCCTTTTTACATGATTGACCTACAAAAGGAAAATACGAAAACCCCTTTTAATTTCTTTTCTGCAGTTTAGGTACTAAAAGTCTCTTAAATTAATTTGAAATTGTAATCTATAGCGTTCTCCCCTTTTAATTTTATTATTTGTACATCGATATGGGGTTATTACTCAGTATAATCTGAAAGTACGGTGAAATAGCCGCTCTTGACCGCAAGCCTATTTGGTTAACTAATTTGCGGTATTATAAATTACGAATTGTAAGTTAATATACCTTGCAAAAGCGTCCTAATGTAAAGTTTAATGTTTCGAAAATTAGGAAAATGGGGAACTTGTAGTCCTTGCCTACGGTACGCACGGTATGTTCAGAAGTCTTTCCCTTTGTCGTGTCACGCAAAAGTCGGAGCGTGTGAGGTTATATAGGTAGGTACTGCCTAGGTATGTAGGTATGCATGCCTTGCTTGTATTACGAACACGTCGAGATGAGATGGTACTTGAAAAATTTTTGCTTTGCCTAGACTTTAGACGTCGATCAAAGAAGAAAATATAATATTTCCAGAGAAGAATAGAAAAGATTAATGACGTTCCGTTTTACTGGTCGGCGCCCTCCTGCTCTGTGATTATTATAGATATCACTATTTGGGTTACGGTTGGTAAACAAGCTTATGATTCTTATGATCTATTTCTTATTATTTTGTTCAGTGCTTTGTTTGTAGATCGAGTTATAGTTTTGACAGTAGGTTTACGTTTCTTTGGTTCCTCTTTTAGTTGCTAACGCCAATATTTTAAACAAAATAAATACCTAATAGATTAGTGGTTGTCTAAACAAGAGCAAATTGTACAATACGTTTAGTACGTTTCATTTTTTTTTTTTCGTTTTTTTTATCATTTACACTACATTTACATTTAAAGATAAAATAATTCATCTCCCTAATTTTCATGTTCACTGAGGCATGCTCTGGTGACCTTAATACGTCTAGACTTTAAACTTACAGGCGAGGTAATAGACCACGTCGCGTACATTTTTCAGACAAAAGTGCCGATGCGTGCGTGACGTAATATCCTCACATTAGGGGTGCTCGCGGCCTATCGCGCCACTTTCTTCCGTCATATTAAATTATCGCCAAATGTTGCGTCCCTGATTTATTCCCAGTATGTACGCACGTAGGTACCACACCGTCTCAATATCGTCGTTCAAACTACTGATCGTTTAAAGTTGAGGCTCACATACCCTACACTAATATGGCCGGCATTATCATACGAGTTGTCGAGTTCAAGAATGTTTTGTTGATTTATCTGAGAGATAGGTACTTACATAAATAAAAATCTTCCGTTTCTGCAATGTTTATTCAGATTCAGACCCATTTTATGCACACTACTTTTGTATTGTGCATTGAAACGGAATAGGTACACGACACTGTGGATTTGATACAATAAGTACTTCCGTTTGCGACGTTTACACAGCGCGAGCGTAATCTCCACAGTTAATATAATTTGTCGGAGCTTTTACTTAGACAATTAATGAGAGAGTTTTCGACACTAGCGCTGTTTGATCTTGTCTAACGAGTGCGGTTTTGAGTGTATGTAACAAGCCACTCGGTGTCATGTAAACCCTCCTAGTTTATTTGTTATTATCACAAAAGCAAACGTATTTAAGTTTATATTATTTAACCAATTCCTGGAACAACAAATTAGTGGTTGTTTTGTAAGTCTAGCTGCAAATGCCTTTTAATTTTCTTCATTATGATTCTGTGTTGTTGTTTTCGAATATTAAAGCAGCAATGAAACATTATGACTGCTTTGAATAAAGTACACAGGTATTTTACAATAATGCTTATATTCTTCTCAGCGTTGAGTACCTATACGTTAAAAGTGGGTAGGAAATAGCAGTTTTGAACTACGTAAAGTGCGTAGAAATTATACATTACCAACCTAATAAAAGTAGTAAACGCGTATGAAAATTCATTGCCATGGTTGGTTGGTGGATGGGTCACCATCTTTACATACCGAGATCTCTCCGTGTCTTGTAAAACACGCTACACCGTTGGTCCCGACTGTCATTCGTGGATGTTTGACAGTCGTTACGGGACGTCAGAAGCCGCGGGCTTCAGACTTGCGGAAGTCTGACAACCAATCTTACCAAGGGGTATTCCAGTAACTGGGTTGTGGAGGTCAGATAGGCAGTCGCTCCATGTAAAATACCAGTATTCAGCTGCACCCGGTTTGACTGGAAGCCGACCCCAATGTAGTTGGGAAAAGGCTAGGCAGATGATGATACCTACTATTATTCTGGTGCCTGGAGTAAAAATATCGAAGATTTTAAATAAAGAAATAGCTATTAAGTATAAAAAAATATCACGAGGTTACACATTATCGTATTTAAGGCACCTTGAACACTCAGCAATATTGAAGCAATATACCTAAACATATTTACGATAAAAAATTGCTGATGCTCATGAAAATATAATTTACATGTTCAGAATTTATGGCCTTAGAATCTGTAAAGGTAAATAAATATCTAATACGAGTTTGATGATATCAAAGAAAAATATACAGTATTGATGAGATTATGTTCGCAGTTCAGAGAAAGTGTAGGAGAGGTAGAAAGGTCTGCAAAGTTTCAGAAACGTGCAAATCCAACGGCTGTGAATTATCTCACTAGATATTTATTACCTAATTTCTTTGGAAAGTGTTCCATTTGAAAGGTATTCCAACTAAGTGATGAATAGATTTTGTTTTGCCTTATTGTTTTGAATTCCAGGGAAATATCTGCTATTATTCCTTTTGACGAGTTCTCTTAAACTTGGACCTCCTCGAAGTTGAACATGTCTATAATTTTCAAATCAGATATTTATTCTTAACCTCAGGATGAGCTCAGTAAATATACGGTAGTAAAACTTCCATTTGTATTCTAGACATTCAATGAATATGCATATTCTGTCTTTGTTCTAATATTTTCATGCATATTTCTAACTATCACTTTCCTGATAAAATCACTCGAAGTAAATCAAAGTAAGTAGGGAGTTTGATATACTGGAACATAAAAGTAAAGGGAAATTCCAATAAAAAGCTAGCAAAGTAGGTAATATTTTTTCACATAGGGTGCAGCTCATAGCAGATAAGTACCTATTTGATTTAACGAAAATTATTACTAGATAGGTATGACCTGTCAAAGGTTACAAACAGCTGCCGAGCTGAAGAATTATTCCAATAAGGTACTTACTTAGTTATAAATTTTACTATCTTTAAAAAGTCTAATCAATAATATTCAGTTCCACTGATTCATTAAAATAGATAACTTCATGAAAAGGAATAAAAAAGATTGAACTATTTTTAGATCATTTTATCACAGTTGAGTCGTTCCATTTCGCGATAAGGTAAAGAAATTAATGGCAAGCGATTATTCTGCGGGAACACGAGTATTTCATTTAAGTTTGGTCGTGCTCAGGACCACTGACACAATTAAGTACTTAGCGACGATGCGGGGAATGTCTGGCAAACGAAGTCCACAGAGGGCCTGTGCCTGCACGCGACTAAGTGCTCCCCTATACTATACACAAAACGTTTACAATTCTGTGGCGACTGGCGCGATGGCGATGCACGCGCAAACAAACAGTTCTATTAACGAGTAGATTTTGCCCCCAATGTCGCCCCCCGAAACTTTTTAGTTTTAATTAAAGGCATGCTGATGAAAGCTTTTTGCTCATTATTCAAAAAGTTTTCACCTCCAACATTCAAGGAGGGCACGAGGAGTACTTTGGAATTTCACAATTCCTAACCCTTAGTCGGTGTCAGCGGGTCGTTGTCGTTCACAGTTTAGTGAAACGAGCCGTATCGCATTATCGATGTTCGGTTAATCTAGAAGACGTCTTAGTTTAGATCGATAATATATTGTTCGAAATTCCAGCATACGGAATGTCGTAGAAGCAGAATCACATTGTTTGGAACATACGATAAATGTTACCGCAGAATATCGAAACACGGACTCCATAAGTCGACTAGAATAAGTTATCATGCCAAAGTCCTGGCAGTGTTTCACCGCGACCGATACGAGCCAATCCAATTTTCTATCCCCAACCGAAAATCCCGGGTGCGCTGCACAAGGACCATTTTGCCCGTCGACGCCCGACTGACACTGGCAACATAGCCGACATGCATTGTACCCTCCATTCCCGCCTGACATTATACTGACAACACTACCGCCGCGTACCGCTATAGACTTGTTGCTCTGTTATTTGACTTGTTCGCGCTCGTCCAATACATGCCATGTGTAGGTACTTAATACTCGTAGTGGCTAATAAAGTAATCCACCGTTTTGATGCTGAATAAATTGTTACAGTTTGGCTAGGTACCTACATGTAACACGCAAAAATGTCTCTCACCCTAACATCATTTTATGACGTTAAAATGTAAGGAACCATTACGATGGATTCTACGTAAACGTATCGTATCTTTATTCAAAGAACGGATACCTTAAAGAAGGGTACAAATCTTATTATCATGTCACACGTTAAAAATCCTTTCACGTTAGTTCGGTCGCCGGTTGCCGAGCGACGGTCGCTGGGCGGGATGTATCGGCGAGACGGTTCCATAGATCACGTTTTATGTGTGACAAATAGTCTCGAGTTAGGCGAAATTGCTTTCCGATCCACTCTGACAAATAATGTCAGCCCACTGACGCGTGACCTTAGTCGTTCTCGTGACGATCACAATTTGCCTATACCCCGATTCCGGATTCGAGAAGGGATCGCATTTGTGTATGCGAATAACGGATGTGTCCGGTCCTTTATTTGCTGTAGGACCTCAACTACTTATAAAGTAGAACTCGGAAATATATTTTTTTTCCCAAAGCGTTGAAGTTTACCAACTTGTAAATAGCAAAAAGTTTCCTTATAGACTTAACTTTTTCTTTGATATTGTTGTCACAACTTAAATTAAAATATCGATGTTTTTGACAATTTGTTTACCCTCCTGAAAATTGAGTTTTCCAACGTTGCCGTTCAGTAGTATCGCAGGTACTTGGTGCCGCCGGTACCTTGGCCGTGCGGTTTACATTTGGAATTCATTGTGTTCAGATGTTTTGAGTGTGCAATACCGAACATTGTTGTGGCGAATGTCGTCTGTGTTCACCTTTAAATTAGATTGTCGGTAGCGATCCAGCTATATAGTAATACAATGCGGTCGCTAGGCCGCTCACTGAATTACAGTGGGTGCGTTGTCGCTGTCCTATTGTACCGCCGCGGAGCCCGGGATAATATACGAATCTTTTATTCAAGTGCCCTGGCCCCAGAACGCAACAAGAAAATAATACAAAGATGAAGTCAACATTCATTGTGCTGCTCTCAATAGGATTTTGACGGATTTGAAGAGGTCCAAAAACATTTAACGACTACAATACGGGAAGTATTTATTGCTCTTTCTATTAAGAATTATAAACAATGTTTCAACTTGCTACTTTCCTGAAAAATATTATCTTAAAATTTTCCTACTTGTTGTCATAGCGTCTTTCGTTTCTATGATAACGGTCCTTTACAGAATGAATTCAAGATTCGATTTGTTTTCTTTCACAAAAGTTTAATCAATACGGCAGGTCTGCGCCGCCGCCGCCGGTGGCTACACCTTGTAGTAGTGTTCACTAACAACAATATAGCTGATAATAGATTTCGGTCAATTGTTTTTGTTGTCCTGATCAACATTTATTGCCTTATTCGTATGCGGGACCAAATCTAAAAAGGTTCGGAAACGTACAATAAAATTTTATTTCGTTTTAAGAAGAACGAGCAGATATACAGATTTCTAAGCTTGTTACTATCAGCGATATAAAGGATTGTGTGAGTCTGGTACAATGTAAACAAATTCATAGTGGTATTTCGAGGTTACTTGTGTAACTAGTAATCTTAGTTTAATTACAATAGTTAGGATGGCTGTGGCGGAATGTTACAGTTGGTCTCCTATTGGTAGTAGTAACTCCAAGTTTATAGCGTTTCATAAACATGAACCGCCTTCGCCTTTTGACGGGGTTATGACCACCGGAGACAGGGGCTTGAGCCTTTGCCACGTAATTTACATTTAAATCGAGACTAAGCCACGAAAGCTTCACGTTTTATTATTTTTTATAATGAAGCAAGAGTCACGTCATTAATATTACTTTCTCGCTTTATATATTAAAATACCATTTAGTATGATAACTGCATTTCAAAGTTCGACTTGGTGTCAGGGCTGCTATTAGACTAGGATCTGTAATAATCTCCGTATTTTTAAAAAATATGGAAAGTACCAATCTTGGACAAAGAAATAGGTATACAGTTTTTATTTATCTTTGTACTTGTACGCTAGCTCGTATATAAAGTAGTAATAGTAAAATGTAGGCAACAATATTATGGTTGTCCTGTTTCTTGTACGTGTCCTGTCGGAAGTGGGTTGAGTACCTACGACTTAAAAGGTCGGCGATAAAACGAACAAGTGTCATTGCGTTCGTCGAGTACCTTCTGAATCCAGACGTAAGCAAATGTGGATAGCTGAAGTTTAATGAGCCGTGTTCTTACCCCGCATCTAACTTCCTACAAACTCCTATTTAGCTATCGATTTTTCCTTTACTTTAGAATTAAATAAGTGAAACACCATTTAAACTTCGTAAGTGCTCAATCTTTATACGAGGTATTATATTCCTGGTCCTGTGTGGCGCCCGGAGCGAGTCCCCTCACTCGGGGTCGGCTAGAACAATTACAAATGCAACTGTGTGTTTTAATTATCTGTTTGAGAGGGAAGGTCGGTTTCCTTTAGTGAAAAGGGATAAGAGGATTCCTTTATCTTTCAGAACCGGCACTGTAGTCACTCCAGTACTCAGAAACACTAGTGCTCTCTCCGACTCAGTACCAAGAAACATAGAGAAGAAAATGTTTAAATTGATTTTCAATTCTGTTTCCAAACTTTTTACTGGAAAAGAAAGTCTCTATGTAGTTTCTTTTAGTTACGTATACATTATTAATACAATTGAGCTTCTACTTTGAAAGTCCTCTACAGGTACCAAAAAGGTCACGCAGTCCACAGACCACAACGGTATTTGCACCTTTTTAAATAAGTTTCTGAACATTACTTTGTGGCAAAACTTTGGTGGGATTTTATTTCGCATTTGGCACGCCTGTGCAGCTAATTTGAGAACTATACTAGAATTGAATACGTGCCCGTATAGCCGGGTTATCTCTTCATATACTTGGTTAGATATTTTCCAAGTTTATATAAGAATAATATGAATACTGGGAAGGGTTTCGCGCCCGCATCTTCGAAAATAATTTGTATGTAGTGAGTGAGATCACATTTTCCAGTAGAAACGTATCCTTATATCCGCGAGTATTAGTAAGTTCGCGTGGTTACTATTAATCATACATCGGCGCTATCTATCAGTGACGTGCTGTGTGACTAGCGGGCACGTCTACTCAGTTCGCAATCAGCCCGCATACACATTTAGCAAACTCATGTATACCATCATTTGCATTCGGCGTATTGAATAATTTACTTATGATATGGTACTACAAAATCACGCGAACATTGATAATTCTATGTAGGCATACGCGTGTGGTTTTATTACCGTACGTAATATCTGAATAACTTATGTGTTAATTAATTTGGCCCCCATTTGTAACACTGTTGTTCTGTGTACTTCGACGTGTGTATTAATTGGTTATTCACGAATTACGCCTCCTGATTTAGACATTTATGAGTAGATTTTCATCCAGCATCAAAATTTTCAGTGCATTGTCACTACTGAAAGCCTTTTTATCAGTAGGTGCAGGCACACACAGAGTGCAAACTGTCTTAACTCCTCTTGGCACGACTACGGCACATTTTCCACTCCTCACACTATTAATTTTATCGTTACCCCTAAAGAGTAAACTCAAATAAATTTGGTCTTTAACTAGATTATACATAGCTGGTGAGCGGAGAAAGTGCCGCGCCTGCTGCCACGTCTTGCGGAGATAAAATGTATGGTCGGAGATATTAGATTGATACCGCCTAGTCAGCCGACACATGCTCGTGCACACTACATACGCTGCATAGGCACAACGCTGCCCTAAACTACCCGCACAGAATATATTCTTATCAGCACAACTGCAATATCTCAGTTTATACTCGTATGTCCGCGTCCTCCATTGGCTACATTGATAACCTGACGTGTGTCCTATTACTTGTTACTTGCACTGATTTACTAACTTTGTAAATGTCACAGTGTACACTGACCACTCGGTTGCTGAAAAATGCGAACTAACAAGGTTTTTTTTTGTTTTTAATTCAGGTCACAGAGCTTGTAGGTTAATCTTCAGTTTCGGTTCAACTACTGTTATTTCTAACGCTCGGAGTACATTCGCACAATATTCAGAGTACCGCTTACCAGATGATGCTATCACTCACAAGTACACAGAATGTATATCATTTATGCTTCCTTCACCCTTTCACGGTAGCAAAAAATATACTTCCTCTAGTTGGTGGGGCCAATGATGTTTTTGCTCACATCATGACTAGAGAATTTTGCATAACGAGCACTTACATAACAGGCAGCGACACATAGTACCCACTTCCAAAGACGCACGAATTAATTAAAAAACAGGTTTTGATTTATTTAATTAATTACTTCCCTACCTCTCGTTTCACGAAGTTTTTTCAAGCTGAAAGTTTCGGGCTAAGATGTTATTCTTGGAAACAGAGTCCATGAATACTTTACACTGAGGTACCTGCAGCTTAAAAAAATACAAAAGAATGTTGTATGTCTTAAAATGTAAAGTACCATTTACTTAATCTTTGGTACCTCTGAGGGCTTGGTTTTTTTTCGTTTTAACGGGTTACAAAGAGTTAGGTATTTGAAAAGTTAATTTTAAACCTTAATTGAATGCCGCTGGATCCCATTAGGCGGTCTGTTTGCCGAGCATTGCGGCGGCAGGCTCGGGCCGGCTCGGCGCTCTCGGCGGCTCCCCGCCAGCTCTTGCTTCTGCGACCAAGCTTATTATCCAGTAATGAAATTACTATTCATAGCACGTCTCAACAATTATCTCGTAGGACTTGTCAACGTCATCAATATTTCATAAAAGCCGCGGACTTATCCCGTTGTTAGTGTTGTGAGCTATCAAAATGTTGTTATCGTGGTACACAATGACGTATTGTAATAACATTTGCGTCCGTGTGTGGTTATTATGTTGGTAAACGAGCATCTAAATTAAACTAGGCCTCACAGTGAAGTGTAGGCATTGTGTGCGGATTTTAGTTTATGATTGATTATGCAGGCGCATTAGAATCCATAATTACTTTCGTTCAAATTAATCCTGCGTTATTTTGTTGAATTAGAAAACTTTTCGACTATAATGTGCTTTTTCTTCCATTCTTATATGAAAAAGTTAAATCTGGACAGGATCATATATTATGCAGGGTAAAAGGAAAGTTACTTATAAGAGGTTATTTATTTATTTATTATTTTTAGCCGTTAATGTCCCACTGCTGAGCAAAGACCTCATAAGAGCTTACCGATAAGTAATATGATAACAGTCGGAAACACAGTAATCCGGTAACAAATAATAATAATCTGTACTAGCTATATTGATTTCACGTTTATAATAAAAACCACAACCGCTACGCGGCTACGCCGTAGCCAAATTTCGTAGCAATACTCGTACTTTTCACTACTTGTATCTAATGGTCGATACCTAACAATACTACTTATAATCGCGCGCGACACTAAAGGCACCGCCCGTTGCGTGACTTGCGGTGCCTGTGTGTCGCGCGCGATTTTATCGTGTGTCGTGCCTGTTTGAAGGATCCTTTAGTTGTGACGTAGTCCTGTATAGAATCGTTTGATTGGTGTATTCTGCGTCACGACAAAACACAACACAGTAATGTAAATCCGGCTTTATACGGCTTTATTTAAGTGTTCCTTTTGGAATTTGTATCCAAATTAATATACTTATTACTTCCATTTAATATACATCCTCTAGAGATATAAAACCAAAAAAATTTTTCCTATTCAAATGGATCCTATATGTTACTGTTTTAAATTAAAAACGAGCTATTCTGTTTTGCGTCAAATCAGTTAGTTACAAAATTGCTCGAACTCTTATTTCACTTGCATTTCGGAGAACACTATAAAACTGGAACTGTGACAGGAACGTAGGAAGTACTTTATTAATTTCGAGGAAGATATTTCAGCTACTCCATATTACGACGTAACGTTCCAAAGACATTGCTGAAATACTGCAAAGATAATGGGTCGACTAAATTATCGACGTATGCTTAATGGGGAATCTGGATTTGCGCATCTAGGTTGAATCTGCAGCCTGAATAGTGCGCGGCTGTGGACGGCACGTAGCACAATATTCCGTTCAGTTCCGACATCGCCGCCTCACAGCGTCCAAACTACTTTGAGGTCATACACACAAAATAGTTATCAGCTCGGACCGGCCAAAGCGGTATGCGGTGCCATAGAAATTTATATACCTACTAGCATAATAGTGGCAGTCCTGTGTGAGAGAATCTATTCCGATGTCTGCACGCTGGCGATCGTATCTTTGTGTTCAGTCGTGATCAAGGCAATAGCCGGTTCAGCGAAGTGTCGCTTAGCAATTAAGGCACATCTCTAATAAAGGCGTACAATTCACGCAGCAGTACTTTATGGACTTTGAACGATATTTGAAGGTATTATCGTGTGAAAATTCCACACAAACGAACTCGATATTCCTCCTACGTACGTCTGTCCGATACGCTTCGGTGATTATAGACGAGGATATAGAAAATAATTAATGATTATTTAGCACTGATATTTTTGTACAGACTAATAATTCGATACTAGCTACGCAATGCCTAGGCAATAATTACATTATCGCGTTCTACGCACTACTTTATACCTAATCCTCTATATTGGCCGATACACAAAGCGGGTTTACGCGTGCACGTCAACGTGAGGCCAAGCCAAGCCAAGCCAAGCCAAGTATCGGCCGTCGGCCAGGTCCTCGTATTAACGACCTGCTTCGCTACTTACCCACTTAGCTCCCGCCCTACACCGCAAGCCTTGCGTGATTTCTCTTTGTTTTCTCAAGAATAATCGCAACAGCCCAGGGGACGAGGGAAACGAGTCACTGCTAAATTAGCTGCTAACTTTTTTATTTATACAATATACAAAGCCGTCCCCAGTAAATATTCTCTAAGATTTTCATTATATAGGGTATTTGGTAGCGCGCACAAATTCTCGATATTATGAAGGTATAAGCCGAAACACATTCGTGTGGTTCAGTTGTACATATAATATTACTTTGTGCGGCCACAGTTTTGGCTCCAGCTAATATACTCGTCGAGTGTGAAAGTCGAGCAATTGTATGAGTTGAGTCATTAGTGAAGAACCCACTCGTATGCTGCAATGTTACGAGTATATGAAAGTAAGAAGACAGTAGTGTGTAACTCGTAACGTCGCCACACAATAGCGCCAGCTTGAGTCAATATAAAAGCGTCTTTATTTGCACAACACGGAAAAAGGCTTGTACAAATATGGGAAAATTTTCAGCAAATATATTTACCATACCAAGTTAGGCACACTAAAGAAAATATAAAAGAGTTGCTAAAAGGCTATTGTTGCCACGGCTTATTTAATATTGCGAAACATGACTTATTTTATATTTTCGTACACGGGAATGGGAACTTGTTAGTGGCAAGTTCCTTTACTTTATGTACCTACGTATTTATTTAAATGATGCAACAATTGTAGGTTAAGCTGACTGGTAGAGAATGCCTGAGGCTTGTCAGAAGCCTCCTAGGTAAATGCCATTGTCGATACAAAATTCCGTCATTGTTTCAAAGATTAATTTCCTCTGCTTTAAACCTTTTCATTTACATCAAAACTGTATCTTAAATCCTCTGATTACCGTGAAAATATTATCATTGATTCATCGGTCCTGGCCGTGTGAAGCGCCTTAAATTTCTGCGATCACATCATTAAGTGAATCTACAGCAATCAATCACCGCGCTCTGTCACTTCTGCCGAAAATGATGTTACAAAAATGATAAAAATACGGCATGGTACGAATATTATGGAAAATAAGTAACTTATATGATCTCGTATTTATTGAAGCGGCGCTACATGAGACCCTCGTCAGCGTTATGGTACCCATGAATTAGTTACATCCAGTTTGTCCTATTAAGCTCTCGACGCTTTCACTTTCCACGTCAAACACCACCTGCTACCAACAAAAATGAGAAAAAGAACATTATTAACATTTTTCTGTGTTCATTTCACGCAAGAATCAAAAACGAGATACATCCTTATTTACAATTTCATTGACACGACGAGCTTTGATCATTGCGGTAGATATTGCGAACTTTTTACACCAAGGGGAATAGGGAGTAGAGTGAAGTGAAACTTAGAAAAAGATCTGTAGTATGAGAGTTTTGAAAGTGCTTAGATTTATTTGTTATCCTATGCGTGTTCAGCTCGGAACAGTCTCATTTAAAACTGACTTTGGTAACTTCTCAATTTACTCTGAGATACTTTATCGTTGTGTTGTTGCGGTAATGTTCCAACGATTTTACTTGTGTTTAATACTGATTTATGGCGTGTTTATAGATTACTCTCCCAAGTATATTGCACTGCAGCATTTTGTTGTAACAAGCTACTTGCACTTAATCTTGCTTCCCAAGGTTAATGTTCTTGGCAACGTCGTTGTGAATTAAAAGAATATTAACCTAAATTGTCGCAATTTTCTTACTTTTCCCCTCAAGTCTCTTAATAAAATAAATTAGCACATTTCCTTAAACAGACTACGTATCTCTAAATCCGTGAAATAACTAACTCGTTCACAAGTATCATAAATATACGAAAAGTTTTGTGATTACTTAGGTTTGTAATCTAGGCGTGGCTGTATGTTTTAATTATAGCTACGATACCCAAAATAAAAGTTATACAAGCGAGTTTGAGGATCCCAAGTATTATATTATATACATTAAATTTTACCCACAATAATGAACACGGTTCCATTTTGGACCTAGCAATGTTATCTTTCTGTTTATACTCTTGGAGTTTGTTGTTTGTAGTCTGATTTCATGAAAATTTGTTGACCTTGTTAATTAATCGTTTTGTATGCAGACGGCACGAGGCGTCCTTAAGGCGATTGTTATTTGACGATCCTCACTGGATTGTATCAGAGAGTTTCTCTCAGTATCGGAGTTCGGGCAATTGATCATGTGTTGTGTGCGCGCGTTGATGTGTCGTGACTCGCGATATAAACAAGGAAAGGCTATCCTAAGTACTTCCGGCGCGGGTCGGCGAGATGTTTGACATGTCTGTTTATACACGTACCGCGGCGACTCACTTCCTGACTAATGGATCGTCGCACTCGGCGGAACCTGGGCGGAACTGGCTCCGTGATTAATGGCAATCTTATCAGATTCTAACACTATACATTTAACGGGCCGATCGTAACGGACTTAATCGCCAGACCTGCCGTCCGAAAGGTGCAAATTAATTACACAGATAGCTTTAACTCTCCGATACATTAATCTGTACCTAATTGATTATTTGTAGGGATCGCTTTGATTAAAATCTCCTATAAAACATAATTAATTTCGTGATCGGAATTTATACGCAAACAGCTGTGTCGGCTGTAAGCAAATACCGCTAATATTATTCTATGCTATATTTTGCAAATTCAAAACGGCAAGCATAAAATAATACATATTTGAAGTGTTAGGATAAGGAGTAATGTTCATGTTACTGCAAAAAAAATCCAGACAACGTAATAAAGTTCGGAAGTTTGATAGTTGTTACTTGGCAACTAGTTATTTTTATAGTTATCGTGTCATCGTTAACTAAGATTTCGTGTCCATAAGTATTATCGGGGGCTGTTTTTATCATTGAAAAATATGTTGGTTGAGGTCGCGTCGGCCAGGCGGGGTGCACGCCGGGGCTCGGCGGGCTCGCGTCAGTTGCGATCGGGCTAGTCGCCGACCGCCCGCCTCGCGCGACGCTGCCTCTCGCACCCACACTTCAATGATAATTAATTCCGTTCACTCGGAGTCGGGAATAAGACCGCATGTGCTTAGTGATTTAATATTATGAATAATAGTTGTTTACTTGTGCCATCGACTGTGTTTGTGTGTGATCATAATCAACGTTGACAGTTAAAGTGCGCCATGCGGTGAAGCGCCGTCGGTGCTATATGCACGCGCGGATATGGTGGACCCGCTGAAAATATTTTGGGTTTTAACAAATAGCACTTACTTAGGTATGACAGTATTTTTCTTCCAGCTATTTGCACGAAGCAAATAAAATCACGACGGACCACATCACCTCTTTAGTTTATTGCCAAAATTACTACTACTATCATATAAAACCAGTGGCACGATTTTTCCAATAATCTTATTTATTTTCTCATCCGTAGAGTAGGTTGGTCATTTATGAGTTTTTTACGGTCCATTTGGCATTCGGCACGAAGGCGAGTTTTCGCACGTCGCCTCATGAATGCTACAATTTGAAATTGTACCTGTAACAGGGAACCCTTCTTACATACGGACGTCTATACGCTGATAATACTATTAAACTTTTTTGGAAGATTCTCGACGGCTTTTTTTTTTTGCTTCTCAATGCCGTATTCAATTAAATGAAGAGTATAGAATTATGGGCCGCAGCGAATAGAACCATAATTCTTTGCTCCATATAATGCTAACCATTATGTCTTTGTGTTACAATGGTGACATCTAAGATATTTACGGGATGCTATATTATTATGTGGGTGTGGGTTGTGTGTTTACTTATGAAAATTATTTCTATTTTATGTGTCACCTGATAAAGCAATAAAGCAAAGATGAATCACCATTTTTTCCTATGATGCGTGGCTACGCTATTGTTTTAAAAGTCACTCGGTCATTAAGCCCATTGTCGGCATTATACTTTGCATCTATACCCGCGCCTCATTACACTGAAATTTATTAACGTCAAATTCCCCCGACCTTCCTGCTTAAAATAACTACCTAATAAGGAAAAAAAAAATACTCCACATTTATTACGCAAATTATTGGTATCTTCATTTTTTTTCTCGACGAAAACTCGCATCGTAATATTTTGACAAAAGTAGATATTTTCCATTTTTGCGACAATGTCAAAGTAGGCAGTTTTAAACAAATATGTTCAGATCTGTAAGTAAGGTTGCCGACTTGCCGTGACAAGAGCTCTGGAGACTAACGACTTAATTACATTCTAAAGTTTCTGTTTGTCGCTCACAGTATCTACAGACATAAAATGATAATATAAATTATACGCGGGCTGCACTGCACTGCTCCGCTCTCTTGTATTTTTGATTGAGTTCATTTGTAAGTTTGTACAAAAGTACCTGTAAGTTCGATAACAATGTTCCGCTAGTTAGTTCACAGGATGAAAATATGTATTCGAAATTTCATTTAACACAATGTCTGTAGAGAACTCGGAGCAAGTTGTCACGATGTTACTGAAGCTGTGTTACATACTTGTTGCCATTGAAACTTCACGTATGTAATATTGCGCTAAGTATATGAAATATACTCATAACATCGGTGTACATATGAGAAAAGAGCTTGAGAGTGAAAGTTAGTATACGTACAAAATTACATGTTTCTTCCCGTACACTGTAAACGCAACATCTGGGACATATTGTAAGTAAATAAGGCATAAGAAACGGACATAATATTAAGAAATATGGCGGTTAACAGAAATCGTAGCAAAATAGTACGACATTTGCACTTTAACTACCGTTCAATTAATTATTGATGTAGTCAATTTCTTAACAATTAGCAAGGCGTGTTCCTAACTTGTCCTTTGCTTACTTAGGCGAAGTTAATCAGCCGATACTAACACCATGTTTTTGTTCGATTCGAACGTTACAAATTAATTGGTTGGTTTCATTTATTACGTGTCCTCATTTATTTAGCCAATTCGTTAATCCAATTCGGTGGGTACCTAATCAAATTTACAGTTTAATAACTATTGGTTTATATAATCATTGGAAATTATAATGATTACGTTCGTGTTTCGTGTGTAACCTGGTAGGTACCTACTAGGTACCTACTGCGGAATTAAAAGTGGTAACACAAAACTGCTATCAAAACAAGCTATTCGCTGATAGACAAGAGTTTATCCTGCCGGCTATCTCTAGATAGCTATAAACAAAGCTGTTTATCTGTATATTCGCTTTGTGCTTCTAAACTATGTGCCGAAATGCGTGAAAGAATGGATTTTGATGCGATTTCCGCCATTACTTTATACCATAACCATAAACATAATCAGCCTATAATGTTCCCACTGCTGGGACACAGGCCTCCTCTCGGTGAGAGGGAGTGGGCCGTAATCCACCACGCGGGCCCAGTGCGGATTGGTAGATGTCACATGTCTTCGAATTTTTGGTTCTAGGACATGCCGGTTTCCTCACGATGTTTTCCTTCACCGTTTTGAGAGCAGTGGTGATGAAATAATTTACACAAAGTAAAGCGCCTGTCTGGGTTCGAACCTACGACCTACAACTCGTAAGTCGCGGCCGTTACCACTTGGCCACCACTGCTATAATATCTTTTGTCAGATAACAAGTATTTAAAGAATAAACATGAGTGTTTGACATCTTTTCGATACTTCCTTTAATACTTTATACAATTCCTTGAAAAGGTTTTTAGATACTGTAGGTAAGTAGTATTTTTAGACCCGTGTCGCTGGGAAAAGTTCCTAGTATCACCCATTTATTGAATTGTATACTAGCAGCGCCCTGCGGTATCATCCGCGTAAGTTTCCATCCCGAAGGAATATCGGGATAAAACTATCTCTATACCAAATTTCATCTAAATCGGTTCAGCGGTTTCAGCGTGAAGAGTTAACAGACAGACACACTTTCGTATTTATAATATTAGTATGGATTGGTTGGTGTTGGGCAGCAACAATGCTAATAAACGCGGGGTTCGACCGGATTTTCGAGATTAATATGCGCTTGCCGCGGTTACTCTGTGTTTGAGTTGCCACGACTCACACCTCCTTACTTTGAAGATGGTTCAACTTTAGATCCCAGTTGCCATATCAATACCTACGAGTCGTACGACAGAGGCACATATAGCGTCATAAAGTCTAAGAATAGTTCTGTCCTCTGAATATGTATACTGCCTAGTAACAAGATAGCGTGGGTCGGTGGGAAATCGTTCCGTGTGAAATACTGACTTTCAACCGCTCTTAACTATACTGGATCCCGATCTCGACATAATTGGGTAAAATCTAGGCTGTAAATGTCAAGCGTCAAATATGCCACTGGAATTAGACGGCCTATTCAATGGTCAGCCAACAACTCAACAATTTTATTCAACCTATTATTGGCATGAACTATAAACTTCTGCTGTGGACTGCGATAGGCTGTTGACTATGTACAGTCAACATAGCAATTGTTTATCAAATTGACCCGCTACGTCAATTTGCCATATTGTACCTAGCCATTTTATAGGTACAACTGTCAAAGAATGGCAGTCTTGATTTGAATATATGGACTGTTACAATTAACTACCAACTTGAAAGGAAAAGAAAATTAACTAATTTCCTTGACTTATGACAATAATCCATACTATAATATTATAAATGCGAAAGTGTGTCTGTCTGTCTGTTTGTTACCTTTTTACGCTTAAAGCGCTGAAACGATTTGGATGAAATTTGGTATAGAGATAGTTTGAGTCCCGGGCAAGACATAGGATAGTTTTTATCCCGATGTTCCCACGGGATCGACACTTCTGCGGATGAAACCGCGGGGTGCTGTTATTCTTCTTCGTGTCGCTGGCACGACTTTTCTCAAAACTTGTGTTATTGTTAGTATTATAAATGTCAATCAATGGATCAACGTAATTTTTTGCATCGGGTTCGTTTGTGGGCCGTAGAGTGACATAGGATACTTTTGTTCCCGGAAATAAGCACATGAGCAAAGCCGCGAGTAAAATCTAGCTCGTTCATATTACTAATCGTAAATTAACAAATATAACTCAAGCATACCCATCGCATTATAATGTGTACCCTTATCAATCATCAGAACCTTATGGATTAGGTGTACCTAACATAAAAATCCATTAAAATACGCATACTTATCCCTTTTACTTGATATGCATAGGTACAGGAAAATCATCATAAAATCTGGCTCCGTTTATAAAAATATTCTAGCTGCTGTCTGGAGGGTTGAGTAAAGAAACCGTCTTTATAATAATAGTAATAAAGGAAATCATAATAAAGATCTTTACTTCAGGCAAATTACTCATTGTTGGCAATGTAGGTAAGTACGCACGACGACATATAAAGCTATACATTTCCAGGAAAGCTGACTTCTCATTGTACGAAAAGCCTATACGATACGAGATCAGATTAAACTGGAAATGTGTAGCGTGATATGTCGGCGTGTGTACAATAACCATTAGATGCCTACAAACAGAAAGATAACTGAACATTTTGGAAACTCATTTCATTGCCGGATTCCTGTACCTACATCATTCATCACAGTTGATTAAAAGACACATTCTCGTATCATCACCAATATCGAAGCGTAGCTCTCTTAGGTGACTTGCATCTTTTAGAAAGATTTAGAAGCATTTATAATGTTTTTATAGAGTGGTGGCCCAATGGTAATGGCCGCGACTTAAGAGTTGTAGGTCGTAAGTTGGAACCCAGACAGGCACTTTGTGTAAATTATTTCATCACCACTACTCTCAAAACGGTGAACAAAAACATCGTGAAGAAACAAATGGTATGTCCTAGAACCAAAAATTCGAAGACATGTGACATCTACCAAAAAATCTTTGTAAACTCAATGCATTTATTTCAATTAAAACATTTACAAGCATTTTTGAATTGTCAAGGAGTCGGTCAGTCAGAAATATGTTGCCCATTCCAAACCGTAGGCACCTATGAAGAAAAAAACAGGTAAGAAACTCCGTGGACACTCTTGTAAATTATATTGTTACATCATTAATGTTGAATTTATAATTATATGTGAGAAAGATTTAAAAAAGACTTATAAAAAAAGAATTAGAAATTGCATTAACATGAAAAAGCACTGGAACAAAAGATTTTTTGTTAAAATCCTTAACGTTTTAGATGCAGTACCAACATAAGTAATTTAACTTTAAAATATTAAAAACCACCTTACATGTTTCGTCTTCCACAAGATTCTGCATTTATAACTGATGCGAACATCCTGTAGACGACGAGTATTAATTACACATCAAACTGAAACTCTCCGATCATATCCAGTATAGGAACTAAGTTTTGCAGTTCATAATACTAACTAAATAGTACAAACTCGCTAATTTCTAACTAGATACAAGATAATGAATGTTGTTCTTTTAATTGGCTTCCCGTACCTACTATCGAAATAATATTGTATAACTAGCTTCAGCCCGCGACTTCGTCCGCGTAAAATTTCACCCTCCCCCATTCACCCTCTTAGGAGTGGAATTTCGAAAAACCCTTAGTAGATACATACTCTTCACAAATTACACACCCTCTGAATTTCATGTCTATAGGATCAGCGGTTTAGGCTGTTCGTTGGTATATCAGTCAGTCAGGACTTTGAATTTTATATGTATAGATAATTATCATGTTTCAATCCAATTTAGAATTAGAACTAATTTAAATATTGTCTGTTATTTGATGGAAAGTTGTTCTAATAGACTTTGATTCATCTAAACAGATTTTGACAGTATAAAGTTATCAGTACACCAAAGTCGTCGACCAACTATGTAACTAAAAATATATCATTGTAGGTCTAGGTAACTATGTTTTAATGTAGCCAGAAGAGCGTTTAATCGGGCGCCTTAACTTTTCTCATATAGGAATCAACTCAAACTCAAAGCAATTATTTCAATTAAACCATTTACAGGCACTTTTAAATTGTCAAGCAGTCGGTCAGTCAGAAAATATGAAGCTAGTTGCCCATTTCAAAGCCTAGGTACCTATGGAGAAGAACGGGCAAGAAACTCCGTGGACACTCTTTTAAATTATATTTTTACAATAATATTAGTTACATCATTAATGTTGAATTTATAATATAATATGTGAGAACGATGTAAAAAAGACGTACGCATTAAAAGCGTCCAGAGTACAGCAAAAAAACAACAATCAAAAAATAAAATAATTAAAAATAAACCGAGGCAGCTAAGTGATGACCAGCCCCAACTGACGGCGCCCGTTTACGAACATGACGCATAGATCAGCACCATCACCTAATACTCATCTAATTGAATAATGTATGTAATATGTATTCAGAGTAAACCGCAATAACACTGCGACAAAAAGCTTAGCACAAAAATAGCAACACGTCTCCATGCAAATAGGATTATATTAGAAAAAACGGCATTAGTGATGCACCTGCGCTCAGACTGGGTGTCGGCGGGCGTCGGCAGGCGCCGGGCAGGCCAGCCGGCGCCTTCGCAGAGACAATAACTCAATCCGCGGGGACCGGTGTGTGCACGAATGTAATCGACACAATCCAGCACAATAGCCAATACACGACCATCCGAACCCACTTATACTAATGCGTCCTATTGAAAACCACTGTACACCAGCTAACGAGAAGGATCCGGACTGCGTGCGAGTTAGTTTATACTGGTTTATCCTGATTTATCTTCCTCTTTATTATGAAAGGTGGTCGAAGTGATAGACATCCAATAATATATTTAATGAAAATTCTCTTTGAATAATAATATCGTTTCATTTTGCCTTACGGCGTAATATTCATCTTCGGTGTGGGTATAGAAGCATAATGAATTACTGGCGAATTTTTTCAAGCATTGATTTTAAATTTAAATTTAAAATCTTGGTTCTACATTGAGATATTACTCATTACTTTTTTACAATATCGAATTTAACGATGAACAAGATAAATATTATTAAAGTTTGGGATTATGTCCAATTAAGGGTTGTCGGTAGACGACCTTTTAGACAACTGCATCCTACGTCCTTGCCTATTCGTAGAAATAGATCTAATAAGCTATGATCAACTATCTCATCATCACTGTAGTTTAGCCTTGGGGTCAACAACCACGGTAATCACAACGTTAAGTAGGTACGTGTAAACATCTGGTTTACTCTGGGTCGCCACTAGTTCAACATGACGTCTTGTTCACCTCTCAAACAAAGGAATTTTACGTGAACTACGCTGGTAGCCATATGTTCATCCAGATTAGTCCCATATATAAACAATAAAACTAAGCTATAAAATAGGGAGAGCTATAAAAAATGCAATATGAAACGGGCAGTACGCGTTTGCACATACATATTGTTTATTTGTGACAAAAAATGTCGGCTCGTTGTACGTCGCTACAAGAATCTATGAAAAATCAATTAAAATTCAAACAGAAAACCTGCCATTGTTAACTTGTTTTGTTACTGGGAGCCACTTTGTTTCTTTTAATTGCTGAAAAAAACCGATCGTGGAACGCTTCGGTTTACTCGTACCTACAATCCTTTTATTGAAACAAATATTCAGACCAGTTACACACGAATTAAGGGAGAGTGATAAAAATATACTTGTAATAACGGAGAGAGGTATGATTATAGCTGCGTAAGACATACCGATATATCACAAACACACAAACGCAGTATCCGAGCGATTCGCACATTTCTTAAGAATGCCGCTGCCGCGCCCTCCGCCAAGCAAACACGCGAAATTAGTTTTCTTACAGTTATAGTGATGCGAAAATATGCCTTTGGGGAAGTTACAGCTTGTAACACCATCGAAAATACGTGAAATATTTCCGATAACCCTCGCGTCACACCTTGCCGCCTGTCCTTTGACGTAATAAAGTAATTGAATATTCTGAGCGCGGTTGTAAATATAAATAAAAACCGTTAACAACATTACGCGGCGTAATGGTTTATGACAATGCACGTTTTCGCAATTAATTCGTTTAAATGCGCTAATAAACGCAATCTAGTGAATGATCATTATGAAAACGTGTCAAGAGGCCGCCAGTGGCACGCGCCTCTATATGCTAGATTTTTATGCGGTCCAGTCCCCTCTCGCGGCAGTACTGGAGTGCTGCACTTACAACGCGTTGTTTATTTAATTCGCCCACGCGTACACTTTGTTTACTATTGCCACCCACTACATGCCTTCCGAACGTCACGTAATTCAATATCCTTACGTCACAAATTATATTTGTACAAACCTACCTTCGGTTTCAGCAGAAGGTACCTACAAGTAGGTAATTGGATATATCGGTTTCCTTGAACTTAGGATGTTTGTCTTAAACTTGAACGTCTTGATGGCTATTCTGCGGCGCGAATTGTTGCAGCTCAGTAAACTTCCTCACACATTAATATCATGCCAGAGTGGATTGATATTTTGGCCCAATAACTAATATTTGCAGGAAGTTTCTAATATTCGAAAAGTTGTAGGGGTAGTTGTAGCAAGGGTAAATTGCAATTACCCAATTTACTAGTATCTATGAAAACCCGTGTTTATTTTGGTTTATATTAAATACACATGTTAACAGTTTTTAGTGCTAAACATCATAATTATTGGGTGCGCCCACCACGTTTCCTATTTATCCTATGACAATATTTGCACTAGCTACCCGTGCCCGTGTATACCTAGTGTAGTTAATATTTTTGTATGTGTAGGTACGCAAAACAAGATTTGCTTATTTTAGAAAAATGTCGTTACGATTTTCGAACAGTAAATCGCCGGTACCTACGTCTTAAAACCATCCAGGTTTGGAACATCTATTCCTCTCACTAACATAAACAGCCCATAGGACAAGTTAGAGCTTTTTCAGACAACTTACGAAACCTCAATTTATTCGGAAAGCTAAGACTAGTTTCGGAACATGTCCAAAGTAAACGCTTATATATGCTCAAGCCGAAAGCCGTTGCATTGGTTTTGTTTATAAAGCTCATACGGCTTTCTACCTCTAGCGGTAAATATTTTGAGAACAAATTCAAAGTACTAAGTTTAATATTCCAGCTTATTCATTATCAAATAATAATTAGTTAATAGATACGTAAATATTGTGTATTTCTACCATGGCAGTCAGCGTACCTCTATTCAGATTTGGTGCATAATTAATTCCTCGGTTTAGCTTATTAAATTTGTATCCATAGACAGGTTTAACAAACAAAGCGAGTTTTCTTAGTAGCATTATATAATAATAGTTTGGGATGTTAGTGTCAAACACAGATGTAGTACAATTCTTTGCAAGGGTGCCCACGGCGCTGCTTTGCAAAGAAATCTATAACATTTTTCATATCCTTCGCTCCTCATCTGAATATTATTCGATTGCTTTCTGCCCGTGAGGTATATTCTTTTAGGAAATAGTTTTTTCTTTCCATACCAGAAATATTGAATAGATCTTAACTTTCCAACAACAACTTTGATATTTTAAGACGTTTTAAAATCATTCGCTTCATCGTAACGGTACGTGGGGAAGTTTATTCTCAAAGTTTGCCGATTTATTTGAAGTTATATCGACCTGAACCGAATATTGCGTAGTCGGAGCAGTTTGGGTTTATCGCGTACCTTCGTCGTGAAAATGTGAGAATACGGACCCTCGTAAATATGTCTTGTTTTTCCATTTACCTTTGTATCGCCAATCTACAGATACAGACCCGCGTCAGGCTTCTGCCGGGACTCCTCGAACGGTCCTGTGGCATATCGGGAATGACCGCGATCATACACATACGACCGGCAGCATTCCTTGGGGAAATCAAAACCCGATTTGTGATATTCATCTGTGTTTTTCATTGCTAAGACATAGGTACCTTTATACCTTTGGTTTGATTTTATCAAGAATGGGAAAGAAATAACTACCTGAAAGTTTTTATTAGTACATAGGCAATTAAAGTTCGAAAAGGGAATTCATGGCTTCCATTTCAAGTTGTAAACTAATATATCTTGAAGGCTGTCCCAACTCTTAGCTTTTACCCAGTTTGTCTACTTGGGGAGTTCGGTTAACCGGTAGTTTAGCTCAAAGACAATGACAAACTGTCGCGGCACACCTCGTCAATGAATCCAATTAAGGAATTTTACACTAGTCCATTAAACTTGGCTGACCCGTTTTGAGAGTTGTAATGCGTTAAATGTTGCGGTGGGTCGATGAATGGAGACAGCGAGGCGGTGGTCACCCGCCCAATGGAACGAAATAATAAAACCTACATGTGGACGAGCTAGCCAATAGTTTGTTTGCGTCGAGCCACCAATTACTTTAGCCAAAGATTGATTTATATCTCGATATTTTGCCAATTATGTAAGCGCGAATGTGTCTATACGTATGTTCGCATGGACACAGCTTTATGTCATGTGCAAAATCGCAAAGCTATACCGTTCGTAGTTTATTGTTTCCGAAACCATTACGATACACACCGTTTAACGCAAAAAGCGAACCGCTGAAAGGATCGAAAGCTTCGCAAAAATTCCGTTCCTGCTAATAATTGAAACTGGAATCGGAGTAATGAACGCTATGCATGTGTAACGGGGTTTATACAAAAAAAAAACAATCTACCTGCTTTTCATTTAAAAAATGAGAGTTAGTATTGCTTTTCTATTCTGAAGTGTGCAAGATATCCATACTAATATTATAAATTCGAAAGTTACTCTGTCTGTCTGTCTGTATGTTACTCCTAAACCATTGAACGGATTTTGATAAAATTTTGGCAGAGAGTTAGATTGCATCCCAGGGAAGGACATAGGGACATTCCCACGGGATCGACACTTATGGGGGTGTTAGTTATAATATATGTTGTTAAAACTATCTACCTACGTAATACCTATTTAAATGTTGAAATCGTAAAAAGCTTTTTAAAAAATACTCAATTAGAATTTATTTAGAAGCTTATATCAAGTGCGCTTTCCTTCAAAACATAACTCTATAAAATACAAGACTATCTAGAAACCTATTCTCTTTTTGAAAATCTCAAAAATACTCACAACTTATCGCACCGGAGAATAGATTTTAAAATTTAGCACTGGTTTTCAATCGGTTTCACTGAAAGAGAACAATCCCCATTTATCTTCCAAAGTAGTTCGGGCAGATCAGATAAGACGATTGCAGAAGGGACGTTGGATTTTTACGGATTCGAGGCACAAAGTCGGAACCCCGTTGTTCTAGTCCGTAATCGGACAAGACGGACGGGCGCGGTCCGAACTCATGCTTGTTAGCATCCCAACTAAATGCATTTAAGCCTTTAATTCCCATAATAGAAAGAAAATCCTACTTTGAAAAGTAGTCAAAGGTCTGCTTCTTGTGGTTCGCATACATACTTCCATGCCGATCAAAACTGGTCGGTAAGTGGACCCGCAGCGTTCTCGCCCCCCTAGAGCTAAATGCCATGAAAGAAATGGGTTTAATAAGGCACTCGTTGTAACAGGTTGCTAGTCCACTGCTCACAGCGTATTAAACCTTTTCCTTAGTCCATTTTCGCAGCCATAGAAACGAGCTTTATGCCCTTGAAGGGATTTCGGTGGTCCTACATGACCGAAAATGGGAGAGTAACCGATACGGTACAGATTGTCGTATCTACTTTGTTTCCATAATCCGGCACTCGACCTTCTGCCCGCCCCGGCGACATAGAGGCACGTCCCGCCACTCTGTGCACCTCTTGATAAAGAATTTCATTATCAGCACACCGCTGTATGAATGTGTCCTGCAGATAAGCCCCTCGGACTACCGCGCCCGGCTATTTTTAATGAACAAGCTCGCTTCATAGAATATTTAAATCGTTATCTTAGGACCGGTGAAATAATAAAATCTCTTAACCTACAAACCGCTGGTTTAATTAGGAAAGTGGGTTCAGTAAATTTTATCCTTTGAAGTTAAAACAAACGGACCTCCAATTTAGTTCTTATATTATTAGATTTATTACTAAGGCTATAAACCTATAAAAATACATAACTTTATTTGTTACTGAGTCGCCTGTGTTTTGCATGAACTTTTGAGATTATGCAAATGTTATGCAGCTTAGTTTTAGTAAATACAGTTTGATGTATGTCCTTTTTGGGCACTAAAACTTTGAAATTGTAATTGTGAAACTCCTAACTACTATTATCCAGTAATATTTAAATGATTCGTGAACAGCCACAAGTTGTAAATACCCTTGTTTTTGTTTGTGCAGAAACAGTGTTTCACAAATATCTGTACACAAACCACTGCTCATTTGTAATGATTATTGTTAACAGCACAATACGTGTTACTTCGGTGTGGCATTAAGTGGTTATTGCTTATTGCCTTAAGTTATGTGTAGATAGGGACCATTTGTAGCTCGTTTCAGTAGACCCACAGCTCACCCATCGCGTCGAAACGAGCTCGCGGCTGTTTGTCATTACATGGAGTGGAGATGAAAACAGCTTCAAACACTCACTAGTGTACACTACTCAAAAACTTAACGCGTACAACACGCGCTTAGGGCCAGCGCTTGTGTGTATGTGCCCTTAGGGCGTGTTGAATGAATACGTCCGCTGATGCCGCCGCGCGCCGCGCTGACATGCTCGTAGGTATCAGGATAGTTTGTAGGAAGCTCGTTACGCCGCTGTACCGCTGCGTTTGATTGCTGTGCAAGGGGAATACTAATGTTGAAACCTATGCGATTGATCAAACGGATTCAGTGGGTACCAATGTAGAAACGAAACTTATTCCCAGTGCACTATTTTAAGATTTCTAAACTTGTTATTTGTATTGTGAGCTCCACAATCAAGATAGTGTAGTAATCTTTACTTCACTGTTGCCGGGTATAATCGATTCCATAATTTTCATGTTTGTTTAGGAACGAAAGAAAAACACGGGAGTACCCACGGATGTTGTAAATCAACATGGGGAAGCAGAATAATGTGTTTCCTACAAGAGATCGGTACGCTCTACATTATTCACGTTGGTAGAGTTTTGGTATAACAACAGTGTTAAGTCAATTAGTCCCTATTTCATTTACCGTCATTTTCCTATACAGGATACCTAAGCATATTGCAACTTTAATTCCCTGATCAAGTAGCGACCTCACGCAAACACAAACAAGTCTATAAAAGTCAATTTCCAATAAAACCGTACCTACACTAAAGAGTAAAAAGTATATTGATTTTATCGACTTGGGGTTATTTAATTATAACTGGGTGGTTCGTTTTATGCGACCGTTGACAGAAAAGTTTGCTAACAAAATTGTCCCGTCAAAGTTCGGGACAGACCGCCCCTCGCGTGTTTGTCAAAAAGTCGCCCCCGGCATCGTTAGACCGCTCTTAGCGTCCCTGATTAGTTTTTATAGCAGTCTAATTCAAATCAGCTTTGCAGGAAGGGGAAAGCGGTGCGGTGTTTCATGGTCATCCTCTAAGTGGTAGTAAGGGATTAAGCCTCGTGCACACCGCCGCTTTTACGTAACGACTCTTCTACAAACTTCCCGAACATTCTAATTTAGTATTCAATTTAAAATTCAACGTTATGTTCTTTTAAATTAAACTATAGCACACAGACTTTCCAGATTTATGGCAATAAAAACAGCTGTTCGAAACGACATAAATAACATTTGGGCGCTTTTATTAGTGACTGAATACTATTCTCTATGTTTTGTGGCTAAGTAACTTTAAACATTTATGAAAGAGCTAACTGTAAGACATTCAAACAATACTCTAAAATAACTAGGAATGGACTTGAGCCTAATAAAGTTTCTCATAAAATTAATTCAAGTTAAGCCAATATTTGTAGTTACATCATATAATTTGATTTATAAGTTTAGTTGGGTGTCCTGGAGGCTTTGTCACCAATTCGTAACAGATGAAGTCGGGCTAAGCGGAGGCAGGTCGGTAGAACCTTCATTGTTTTCCATGTCGCCAGCGGCTTTACGTCAATGAAGATAAGGGCTAGATTACTGGTGCTGGGCCTAAAAGCCTCCGTATGTTTGCTAATAAAGCCGCCGGACATTTTGCCCAGAGGGGTCCTAATTTATCATTGTTAGAGTGCGCCTCAAACGAAAGCAATTTCCGTCTAGAATTCGTTTTTTTAGTTACGATTCCTCCCGAGATCTCAGCTTAGAGTTAATTTGATGTTGTCCAATTAGGACTATATTACAAAGCTTTAACAAAGAACAAGATCAAATTAATATATACGAATGTGTATCTAAATTCATAGGTAGCTAACTCTTCAGATTTATTTTACCCCATAAATACCTACTTCATTATTAAATAATTAGTAAGAAAACTTTGTTTAAACATTTGGTAGGTTCCTGCTATGTTTAGATTTTGCGCTCTATAGAGATACTAATAGAAATAGACATTTGTTATATAACTACACAAAGAATATAGCAAGACTGTCTGTCAAAACGGAAATGAACGTAGCGGAGAGCAGTTGAAAAATACACCGATACCATCTCAGGGCTGCGAAACGTGGAAATTAAAGGATTCTATTGTTCAGCTCGGTTCAGTCGTTCTCTCTTATACGTACTTGTCCCCATTACGGAGATAAGATAAGATAATGCCTTGTAAATAAAATGTACTAATTCGTTCGAGGCGCCTTAGTTCCGCTTACTAGGCTAACATTTTTTGTAACTTTTATAAATAATTCGCTGTAATCGCAAGTCAACTGGCTGTCTGAACTGAACTTGTGTAATGTTCACAAAATGCCAACATTGAAAGCAGCTTCAGATGTGAGTCTATCGAGTATATAAACACGTTCAATGCGAGTAGGCTCACAAATTCATAGAACTGTGCATAATTCACGTTGACGTACAGTTTCTCGCAAAGGTTTTTACTTTTTACTTATCTATTGAAGCGAGAGACCTCAGATGATAACCAGTGATTCGTGAACAAGTTCTTGTCCGCTGGTTGCCATTTCTTTAGCCATTACTGAATTATTTGGGCGTAATAATGGTACATTTTTGGTCAAATTGCTTTTACGGCGAAAGTAACAATAAAATCAATTGAAAATAAACTCTGATTGGCTACTTTTCGACGTTGAAAACACTTTATAAAATGTTTCAATAGTTTGGTATTCAGAGCACACCCGCCCTATACGTAATGTCAGTTTCGCACTGAAAGCTTTCTTCTGTTCTCGCGCAATACATCATTTTATTTTATAGCCAAACAAGCTAGAACTATATTTCCACGTACGCATATATATTTTCTCAATATTACTGTCACGATATTTATATCTAGCTTTATCCTTTATAGTAAAGTCGGTTTCCTTTTTCAGTGACTAAATTCATCCGCATCGGCATCGCTGACAAGAATGACAACCCGCCGTACTTCGACAAGGAGCTGTACGAAGCGGAGGTCGACGAGAATGAGGACATCCAACACACCGTACTCACCGTCACCGCCAAGGATCACGATGAATGTGAGTACATAGCTTTATCATATACACAAGCTTATAAACTCGTCAATAGCATACGACTATTTTTTTATAAAACTTATGCCAATTCTTTCACGAAAACAAACAACATGGCGTGTTTATAGAATAAATATACGAGGCGACCCTAATACGAGGCAACACTGCAACAAGGAAAGAACGTCTAAAACAAAACAAAAAGTCCCGCACATGGCCGCTATATTTTATGCCATCGGATCAAGTTCCGCTTAACTTTATACAAAGAAAATCACTCGCTGTGTCCCGAAGATATTCCGCCTTACACACGGATTGTAATCGAATGGTATTAGCTTCGAGAAGAATAATATATAACGCAGTAAAGAAGATATTACGTACGTACGAACGTCTTCGTAATATACCTCACCTGAGCGCTGTATACATAGATTAAGGGTTTCAATTTTGTGCCATTTATTGAAATTGAATCGAGACGTTGATTGTCCCCGACTGCCTAATACCAGATTCTCATCAATGTAACAAAGGCTTGCTACATGTCCGAGATATTCAGTTCTGTCAAAATTATGTTGTGAGCGTGCATCGATAAACCAATAAAAATGACACTTCAATCATGCCAGTAGCCTACAACTTGGTTGTTAACATTTCCGCGCAATGAACAACCGCACTCTTTTATTGACCAGCGGTGCTATTCTGTAAAAATCTCACCATGAAAACTTAGTTGAAGTGAACGTGGAGTGCGCTGTCAATAGTGTCAACTCCTAGCAAAAACAAACTCACTTCACCTAAGTTTTCACGGTGAGATTTTTACAGAATCGACCGGCTGATGAGTTTTAAACAGACAAATTGAAAAGGTTTCGTAATTCAAGCTTGCTTATAAAACGTGTTAAGTAATTTTGCAAGTGACTAACGATCGATAGCAAATCTTTAACATAATTGAAATCGGCGTCAATCTTTTTGAATGAGTTTCGCTAAAAGCTTGGATTGACAAAGCATTTTGTACTTAGTATGTATTTTTCTTTAGCTATTGTTCACACGCTTTGTTCCGCTGATGCTTTGTCCGTTTTCTTTTAAGTCGATCTAAGAAATTGTTGACGTGGTTATTATTGTTATTAAAAAGTGAGCATTGTTGTAGTTTCCGTTCTAAAATTATTTCCTTATTAACCGGTTTCATTATAAAAAGTACTTTTTAGGGCATTCGTCTATCAATGCTACTTGTTGGGAACGCTTATAAATATCGTTTTATGTTCAAAAGGATTAACTGGGAAATAAAAAACGCGGCTACACATACACCTACAACATACCGATCTGTGTATTTTATATCTTATGACGACATTTTCAAGATATTAAAGACATAAATTTTACATTGGGATAAGCCGCATAAGCATTTTCTTTTCTAAATAAAACCGAGAAGGACATTCGTTTGAAAATATGGTATTCCGTGTATTCAGTAAGCCTTACGTATTAATTATTACGTATTTAAGGATAAATGGCACACAGGGTGTATACATACGTATTACTTTTGCTCACTTTCTTTTTTTACGAGAGAAGCTGAAAGAAATAAACAAGGCGTATAAAAAAAAATATTAAAATTAAATAAAAAAGGTATTTAAGAGCCGTTGGTGCAATTTTAAACGTAAAAAGTATTGGAACATCCATTATCTACGTCACCGGATCGAGATCCAATGCTCCGTATTTTTTCCATTCTCTTTGTAAAACTATTCGAAAGAGATTATAATGAGAAAATATGATATAACTCAGAGTGCAGCATACAAAATATCCCTTATCCAAGCGTTGACGCTGAATCGGTGGCGTTATTATTTTGTAGTGCCAAGTAGATTCAACGTTATGAATACTGCTGGCATCGACAGTGCCATCGGGCGGCGCGGGCGGCGGAGCCAGCTCCGAGCACCGAACACGAAAGTTTCACACGAGAAGCGGGAAGTGTGCCTACGTACGACGTCACAGCCTAACAACTGTAGCGCTTTCGTTTGATCGATGAGTTCGCACAGTTGCTGCGATACATTATATCGGAGAATTCCGCCTTCGCTCAGCGCTGCTTCACATCGCCGTCACTGTGTCACCCCTCTAATACGGCCCTCTTATTAAACTCACAACCTTTCTGTACCTTTTCATAATGACATTACTGACGCAAATTGTCTGACTTGATTATATAATTAACTTAAGATGGGTAATGCTTTAAATTACTGGCAATCTGGTCATGATGAAAATTCTCTCGGCGAGTACAGGTAGTCGGAACCAGCTATTTTATATCACACGGTAGACACTTTTTGGAGGTGGGTACGAATTGAAAGTATAATAAAATTTTCTCTTACTGCATCGTAAATCTTTTGGGGTCGCTGATGTTCAACCGTTTGTTTTCATCGAGTAGTACTCAATAATGAAACTGAATTTATTTTTTGTGCCGCGTCGTACAGAAAACCAGTTTTGAAGTTATTTTTATCTCTTCGGGCATTTTATAAATTAAAAAGGAATTTCCATCTTCAGTTGCGAAACTATCCATCCTTGATGATATACAGTTAATTAAAAGACAAATAGCAAAAGAATAGTTGAACCTTTTAAAATCTGAAACTACTTTGCCCTCGTTTTCTTTATTAAAATTATTCTGGAGCAGTTACTTGAATTACTTCACTTGGTAGGTATAATAAATGATAGAGCAAGATCTCGTTTTGTAGAAGTTACAAATTCTTTTCGTCGTTGGAAAACTTACGGAACCGTAGGTCCTACAAACGTTTAAGAGCTCTCTAACATTCAGTTGAAAAGTGTTTTCAATCCTTTATTACTTTCGTTTACTTTTAAAGTCTTTTTTCCTTTTCTTATGTCCATTGTACATGATGATCCATCATCATCAACTGAATAATTTGCTTTCTAAGGGCGAATTCCACCAAACTTTTATACCTAGAATAAATCTTATTTAAAATTGTGTCAGTTTTCCATACTAGAACTGTCAGACGTCTATTTCATTTTACTGATAAAAGACTTAAAAGAGAAAATATCTGTCTAATATCGACATAATATTATATCTACACTAGCTTCCGCCCGCGGCTTCCCCCGCGAGGTATGTCGATAAAAACTATCCTATGTCCTTCCCCGGGATGCAATCTATATCTCTGCCAAATTTTGTCGAAATCCGCTGTGGTTTAGGCGTGAAAGGGTAACATACAAACAGACCGACAAAGTTATTTTCGAATTTATAATATTAGTATGGATGATTGTGATAAAAATAAAAAGGTTCGGCTTGGACCTAAAAATAAATAGCTATAGGTACCTACATGTTTGTTATCCTCAACAAATGAACCAAATAGGATAATATTGATACCTTCTACGTTTCGAAATTATCTTCATGTACGGACAAACGTAACAAAGAACTTATATACCTACTTACTTTCTGCCCAAACGTCTGAATACATATTTGATTTCCACAAATAAAAGAAAAAATCTTATTGTTACTTTCCGAAATTAACTTTGATGAAAAGGCAGATAAACGTATCTGCTCAAACAAAAGTGTAACTAAGCGTGTCTGGTACACAAACTCGCGAGTAGTTGTATTGTGTTGTCTATATTTACTGCTGTGGCGCAACTCTGCCACGACTTGAGTTATTACTAAGAACAAATGACACCCGCTAAGCTCTCGATGCCATTGAACTATAAACAAAGTTACGGTGCATACGGTGTACGTACAACACGAGTCTTGTATCAACTTCACGAGAGAGGTAACTATTTAGAAATGGAATCGTTTTGCAACGACGCGCGTCTGTATTCTGTCGTATCGTAAACATCGCAGTCGTTCTGACGCAAAGACAAAGAGTATCAACAAAAAAAAGTCACATAACATCCCATCTCACTGGCTTACTTGTTAATGATATCTAAAAAACATCGTGCTGCTCTCAATTTCACAAATACCTATTCGTCCAATTTAATTTTCTGAAGTAGCTCGAGTTAGTAGTGTCAAAGTTGAAGTACCGACCTCGGTCGCACTTGGATAGAATTTCAATGTTTTAAAGGTCGGCTTTAGTAAAAGTAAAATTTAAAATGCGTAATTTCAAGATGTATTCTACGAAATTGTTATCTTTTAATCTATTGGGATCGCCGTCGCAGCAGTGCGCTACGCCGCGTAGCAGCGCGCGTAGCGGCGTAGCATTGCCACGGGCGCGCATTATTTCGTTTTAAAATCACCGTCCCCAACAGATGTCGCCGAGATATACCGATTCAATCTTGCTTTTAAACTGCCTTCGTTTCTTTTCTCGAGAACATTAAGCTTGAGGAAGCACGTACAACTAGCGCCCTCACCGCATGCTCATGACAAATTAGAATTTTGTCTGGCATTGCAACTGGACCGTGTAAACGTTCTGCGTATTTTCCGGGTAGAAATATAGTCTCATTGTAAATAATGACTCTATTTGCGCCAAAGAACTGTAAATATTTTTAAAGATAACGCGCCAGGTTTATTGCGTATGTACGTGCTGTAGCAACTTGGTCGCCCCAGTGGTAGCTAGCGTGTAAAAATATTTTTGTTTACGAGACGGTCTGTTTGCCGTCTTTTAATATAGCAGGAACTCGTAGCGAAGAACAGCTAGGTACCAATGGACTTGTTTCTTTAAGTTTCTTTGTTACAAGAATTAATAGGTAATAATGTAGATCTAGATTTAGATTGATTAAGGTGGCAGACAACCTAAAGGAATAACTTTGTCTCCCTCTCCCGTTAATCAAGTGAACAATTTCAAGAGAACCGTACCTATCTGAGAAAGCTTTTCAAACAGTAACTTATTCTCGTTAAGTTAGTTTAGCAAACATGGTTTACATTTCTCACATTGTTTTAGTGAACAAAGGTATGGTAATAACATCGTGTAATTTGACACATTTCATGTGACTTCAAGCTGTAAATGCGAGTTTAGAAAAGGTCCGATAAACATAAAGCGACTGTTTTTTTTTATTCTTGAGTTAATGGAAAATTCGGCGGTAAGTAAATAAAATGTCACGAACAAAGCTGCCATCGGGCGTTCACAATAAAAAGTTGCTTAAACGATATTTTTGTTTGCGGCAGGTTGAGCAACAGATGCCGTTGAATAATCAGTTAATATCTGTCCTACGGAGGATCAATTAGCCGCGCCATTACACCGTGGGTCTGGGAATAAGTGCCGTTGTCTAGGACGAAACAGATCCTGCGTCGCACACCCAGCCCATTACGCTAAAGAAAGAAGATTACTTTCGCTATCCAACTGATTGACCACATTTACTATAAATTGAGCGAATCGAACGAAAAACCCGGCTTGTTTTGATAAATTCATTCGATGGTGCGCGGTATGTGTGCTTCCGATATGCATTTTTGATTTGTTTGAACGTGAGAGGCTTCCTCCTCTCAAACAAACACACATAGACCCACAGTGCCTGTATGGCGCACAAAAACGCAACCTTAATCTATCATGTTTCAAACAGAACGCATTTTTTATTTAAAAAATATAAATGGTAAGTTGTTGTGAGTGGTTTCCATAGATATCCGAGTGGTTACGCATGAATAAATAATTAAATATTATTAATACTCTAGGCAGCTTAAATATTTTTAAACAATCTGATAACATATTTTTATTTAACCAGCATCAACAGTTTCTGCTGCCAAAGTAATCAAATTATTAATTTATTATTATTATCAAATTGTTACGCTCCCTGAAATAAAGTCTAAAAATTTAATCAGTAGGCCCAAGTTAATCAACCTCATTTGAGAGATATTTCATTAGTTTTCGTTTTATAACTCTCGAGAAACAGAAATAGTCGACCATTTTCCACAACAATTTTCAGTAAATTTAAACTTTAGTAAGGTTGAAACAATCTAACTGTCACAAGGACAAAAAGACCTTGTCGTTTTATGACGAGCAACTGTCATTCAACCTTGGGTGGTAAAGCAAATTCTTGGTCGACTATACCTGCTACCAACCAGTCACCGCATGCTCATAGTTACAATTTGACATTGTGAGCATCTTGGTGTCGTACCAGAAAGCGCAACTTTTGTAGCTCAAGTGTTACAACACACGCGCGGCTGACCGTATAAACTGTACAAAGATCTTTGGGCGCATAACCCAAATCAGAATTAACGCCGCAATCTTGTTTTTTCAATACATTTGAAACATGGAGGAGAGAGTAAGGAGAACTGTCTCTGTTGTGAAAAAGTGTCCGTCAAACTGCGTTAAATTAGGGTGGGGCGCCACAGTAGCAACAGGGGGAAATTTCTCACAGCATTTAGGCAGCATTAGGTTATGTTTACAAAATTATTTTGGACTACGTAAATAGTTTAGGTTTGGTCTGTCAACATCATTCGAGAGCCAAAAGATACTTTGTATAACTCTAACTCAATTTTACGACATGTCCAAATAATGTGAACGTTAACATTTTGACAGCTCGTAATTTGTGATTCTATTCTCGGGCGTCATATTGATTCATCATAATGAATGTCGAAGCTTTACTATGAGCCGGTAACTCAAACCAAGTTGACTGATGACCCTAGTTATCGCTCCTCTCAGAACATTACACACAGATTTATATGAACACATTGACTTCCTCATGCTTCCATTAATCTTTTAATTGTTCAAGTATTTGTACTGGTTTGATTCGTTTAAATTAGTTTTCAACCTGAATTTAATGCCTAGATATATCTAAACATTGTAGTCTTACAAAATAACTCTAAACTTAGTTTACCTAATGTTCAATCAGTAGTTCATCAAGAAGTTACAGCAACTGTCGTAAAAGGATTATCATTTTACTGCGTGGGACTTTAACTACGCGGAATTTACCGCATAACCTCCCAGCTCTAGTACCTATAAGGTTTACAGCACCAACCGTCATGTTTTATTTTTATTACTGGAAGCCATTCGGCATTAGATAGGTAAGACGATCGATAGACTATACATTTTATAAATTAAAGTTGTTTCACGTGTCTGTCTGTGTGATCGCGTTGTTCTTCTAAACTACGCAACGGATTTTGAATGCGGTTTTAACTATATTTAATAAAATAAATTACAAATAATAAAGAAATTTCGATGTTGTATCAAGACGTGGCAACCATTGGAAGCAGGGTCGCTAGTATTATTAAAAGAAATAGAACATATTCAAGGTCGATGAACACTCATTTCTTAGACGAAACAGCGCCAGTAGTAAAGCAATCACGGCGAGACGGCGAGAGATCACAATGGCTAATTACACGTCATTCCCAAACTCATATTACCGCACACGTTATTATTCGCGAACACAGACGGTAATGAGAAGCTCGCCGTCTGAGCTCTCTCTCGTCCACCAAGTACAAGTATTTATTAATATAAACGTCAGGAAATACGCTGCGCTCCTCGTGGTGACGGGGTGCGCACGCGAGCTGCGTGTCTCAGGTAATGAGTTATGAGACATACAGACACTATTCAAGCCTGCAACCCCCAGATTGAACTATGTTCAGGTAATTACGATGACACAAATTACATCACATTACGTAGGCAGTCATTTACTTCGTCTGCGCTCGTGATTCTACAAAAACATTATGATGTCGACTAAATTAAAATATAGGCTCGACCTCAACGTTGTAAATAACGATGCGATCGTTAATTCGTCGTTTATTATCACAGTGCGTACCCTGGGGTCCATCTATAAATTTCGTATTTTACGAGCTAAGCTAACCTCAATTACGTAAATCTGAAATATAGATTTATAATAAATTATAGATTTGTTGTATTACCCAAATCTCATGTTTTATTTATGAAGCTTTATGAATTAAACTAGAATATTCATTGTTAATAGTTAATACAGACAATGGGCATGCATATTGTAGGTACATTAATCTCCTTGCGTCTCATCTTGCAAGTACCAGTGGGTGGGATTCAGTATAAGAAACGTCATGTTTTAGATAAAGTAACGGTTCGCGTGTTTGTTAACCAACGTCCAGCTGGTAACAACTGTTGACAGGTAACACAGTAACTCATTCAGCTGTACCGTACAACTATTTTTATCCTCTACTTCGAAATTGAGTTCTTTGTATTCGCTTTAGAAAGTATTATAAATCACAGTATAATTTTGAGCGCCGCATAAATCATAAGGTTACTTTATATCTAGAGTTAACTCGATCCTCGCATCTGGTAGTATCTTTTCGAATAGACGTTATAAATCATCCGACAGTTTGCACTATCGGGCGTGCCCGTTGCTCTAATTAATTTTGCAGCCGACGCATTAATAACGTGCTTTAATTGTAGACGTCTTTTGCTTCTCTCATCTTTAACTTGCGCGATTACATTCACAGAGAGCTCCGACCGCCGCCGCCGCCGCTAATGGATGATAAAACCAACGTCAACGCGGCTAACAACGGAATAAATTAAGGAACCCTCTGAAATGCTTGATAAATTACAACGTGCCTCTAACCACTCGTATGTTTAAATAGTCGCTCGTTAAAAGCCCTACATAATATACCGTTTTGATATAGTTCATATGCTTAAAGTTCTTAATTCCTTTTCGTGGCGAAGTACATATATTACGCAGAGACCCACATTTTTAGGGTTCCGTACCAAAATGGTAAATCGGAGCCTTTATGGTGAGACTCTGTCTGTCTGACTGTCTCTCTGTCTGTCTGTCACAGCTGAATATCTCAAGAACTACTAATACTATCAACTTGAAATTTGGAGTAGTGAGAATTTTGCAAATAAGAAAGAAATAAAAATGTATTTTTTTTTTTTTGCAACAAGGACTGAAAGGGTGTCTGAAAAATTCGAAGTGGGGCTACTAGGGCATGTGGGGTATCATATGAAAGAGCGTAGTTTGCACATTCTCGAACATTTTTTCTTTTTTTTTAGGCCGCATAGTTTTCGACTTTTGATAAAAAAAACCCGAAGTTTCTCCGAAGTTTGCAAAGAGAAAAATCTGAAATAATTCTATGTGCTAGAAGTTTATGTAAAGATTACAGGAAAAATAAAATGATGTCGGTGCTGACCTAAAACTGCAATATTCTACAACGCAGTGTTAAAATTCTCTAACGAATATAGGCCTCGCCGATGAAAATTTAAAAATATATGATAGTACGGAACCCTCGGTGCGCGAGTACGACTCGCTCTTGTCCGGTTTTATAAATGAGGGCTTCAATGTTTTGGATCACTTTAATGAGCATACAGCGCCTTGCGAGAACGGAACAAATAGTAATCTGTCGAGTGTCGACTTAGCTAATTGATGAGCTGTAATTGCTGAGCCAGATATCGCTAGCTGCTAACGTTTGCCAGATGACACAGGCGTCGGTCAGGACACATTTGGGTCAACCTTAGCTGGAGGGTCACTCGTCTGGAGTGGAGTCCTCCATTTGCGTTCGCAGGACCGCTCGAGCCACAGCGTCACGTTGAGTGATTGTCTCGCTAATTCGCCGTGACGTAAACGATCAGAGTCCGACACACCGACGCCCCGCTCACCCCCGCTTGCCCTACATGCTTATTGCTCGAGACCGGTCAACGTCGCTCAACAATAATGGAAAATCACTACCTATGTAGACAAGATCACAGATTATGGAAATATATAAACCTTACTCAACTTGTTAACGGGCATCATAATTTAATTACCAAGTTACCGTACCAACTCAGCAGAAGACACAACTTTTCATCTGTGTAAAAGTTATTTAACATCAGCTTAACTAGATCTAACAATTTATAATTACCCTCGACTAAGTACAAAGCAGATATTTAAATTGTGAAAAGTCATCTTATATCATAATAGCCAACAAATCTCCATAAGGCTGTTATTTATATTTAAATTACGTATGAATATTTAAAAATTCCAAAGTTTCTCATCTCAGTCGCAAGAGACATTTGCAAGTTAAGATGGGAAAGTATTATATTTTTAGTAAAAATTAATTGGTCTCTCTTGCTATACAGATTGTTCTTCAAGAATATTAAATCCTTAAAATGTTTAGGAACGACTTAAAAGATATTTATAGAAGATTATTTTTAAAAGGTATACGGTGTCCTGAACACAAAGTAGATTAAATCTAATAAGACAATGAATGTAAATTATGTTAGCTGATTCAGCTAATTCAGGGCAATGTCGTCGTACCGATACCACGATGTCATCAATATGAGCATGAAACATGGTCATAATGCTTGAGTGGTATTCCCTGGCGAGGTAGGTGTGTACGCATTCCCGTGACACTTGACAAATTACATTATGATTTTGTTACGGAGTCAGCTCAACACAGTTCCAACTTAATTTTCAAGTTGCGCGCGTTGTTGGTAAACGGGGAACTTATTTTTTTCGTATCAACGTGAGTGAGCGGTGGATACTTTGGGTAATGCGGTGAACTCGGGATAAGTTGTGCTACTGGCGAGAGTGACTCGCCCGCACCACCGCGCTCGCGAGCATGGCGCTGTCAAGCTGTCTCAACTTGCCTACCTACTTTATTTCTCACGCCTCCTATACTTCCCACTCATTAAGTGTCCCACTACTCCCGCCACATTGTTACTTTTCTCAACTTTAACTTCTCAAACGGATGCATGTTTATGACTGCTAAACTGATAGAATAAATTCATTCCCATAATTTGAATTACGACGCCGTATAATAAAAGAGCCATTTTAATCAAATTAATGTTACTCACTGCGCTATTAAAAACATATTTCAAACGTCGTTTAAATTTTATTTATCATGGCTTTGCAATCGTCATTATGTTCGTTTCCGAATATTAAGGCATAAAAGCATTGAAATATCTTAAAATCCGTTACGTATGATTGAAACAAATTGAAATGCTTTTAAAATGAAATGGCTACTAAATCGTATCGGTTACGTAAAACATTTATATTTTCAAGAGACACACTCGTCCGAATATCGTTTACGGTTTTATTCACAGGTTTGTTTTGGAACTGTCCGGTTATTTCCTGATCCGAAGGAAGCCTTTATTCATGCGCTCATAACAACGCAACAACTACGCACGAACAACGTTGGCCTAAGCATAATTTTACCATACTCTTCTCGTAGCGCAGAACTAGCAATCGCGTAGACAGACGAACGCGTAGCTGTTTCGTAGCAGTCGTAGCACACTAGTAACGTGCTACGAGTATGCTACGCGGCTACCAATTGCTAGGAAGCGTAGAGAGTCCTAGATTACCAATTAACTTTTTGCAAACATAATAATAGGGGCAATATTTATATTTTATGGTGAACAAACTTTTCATTATTATGTTTCGGAAAATTCGACAATATTCGAAAAAATACTTAACGTAAGCCCTTTTCAAGCATCATTGAAATGTTTTTAATGTTGGCACATTCTTCTTCGTCACTCATTGTGCACATGAAATTTTTTGAGCGCGTTATCCGAGCCTGCGGTGTGTACTCACGTGCTCATTGAGGACTAAGCTTAAACGCCTCTTTGACAATGTGTGCTGATAACAATGCACATCACGTAAATGGCTATACGAGCTTTTCACCGCAAAAAATATAATGAAAAGGGTTCCTAACCGGTACTTTATAAAGCGATATGACAAGTAATATTCATCTAAAATTCATCCGCGAATTATAACGATAGAGAATAATTATTATGTTATTTAAGTAAACTGGTTCCACGTAATCGGCTTACTGCCAAGTCTTTCTTATTGTTTCGGAGTTTCCTTCTGTTCGAAGGTACGGAAGCGTTGATGTGGGCGTAACTCCGTAATTCATATGTCTTTTATTATAGCTTACATTTACATAATATTACAATAGAGCCTGTTTTACTTGCACAACATTTTCTAACTGTTGTATAATTATACATAAGTATTTCTTTATATTTCATCTAGGGACAGGTTTGCAGTCTATTTTCAAGATTAATCTAGAAAGTAAGTTAAGAGTGAGCGATGTGTGTGTGCGGGTGTGTGTTCGTAACGGCAGATAGGTAACTGAAACCCGGAGGTAACCAGGATCAAACGATAGTGACTCCACACAAATACAGTAGGTGACTAGCCGTATCACAGATGGTGGAATGAGTAGGTATGTTTCACTGCGAGGGTTGCCAAACTATGTTGTATTATAGGCTAATTCACCATTTCAGCCGAAAGACGTCCACTGCTGGACATAGGCCTCCCCGAAAAAACCCTTCGTTTTGTCCATATTCATTTTAAGACTCACTCTTTCAGAGACTCTACTGAGGTCATCGAGCATTGTACTAAGGTCCTCCATAGTCTCAGCCATGACTAAGATATCGTCGGCAAACCGAAGGTGAGGTATGTCCTCGCCATTGATGTTAATGCCAGCCCCTTTCCAGTCCAGAACCTTGAAGACATTCTCCAGTGCAGCGGTGAACAGTTTCGGAGAGATAACGTCTCCCTGTCTCACACCTCGCTGCAGAAGGATAGGTTTCGAGGTCTGATTCTGGAGTCGGACTGACATAGTGGCGTTTTCGTACAGACACTTCAGCACTTTGATGTACCGATAGTCGATCTGGCACCGTTGAAGAGACTGCAGTACAGCCCATGTCTCGATCGAATCAAAGGCTTTCTTCGTAGTCCACACACGCTAAGCAGAGACGCAGTTTATACTCTTCGGTCTTCTGTATAACCTGTCGCAGCGTATACATACGTCTACGGTGCTAAAGTCTTTACGGGATCCGGCTTGTTCGGTAGACTGGAAGTCGTCAAATCTGCGCGCGAGACGGTTCAGCTTGTAGACATGACTCAGAAGTGAGATGGGCCTATAATTCTTAAGAAGGGCATTTTCAAATTAACAAATTATTTACTAGCTTTGATATTCCATGCGGCTGCGTTCGGATCCGAGTTTCCCATAAGTCACTCCCTACTAAAACATACCAATTCAGTTACACTAAAAATATCTGTTTTTTTTTTTTCAAAAACATAAATTTATGAGAACTTAGTGTAGGTTTTATAAAATCGTTAATATTTCGGTGGTTGAAAGCCGGTAGCTGAATATTGTTTCTCGGTGGTTTCTATCAGGACGGCCATTAATCTCGCCCACCACAAAAATGGCGGGAAATACGAACCCTCTGAATCCACAGACGCCAACGAAATTCTAAGAAAAACCATCACAAAAATAATATGATACTCCAATGTTTTTCTCGCAATTTCCTCGTGACTTGCTCCACCCTTCTCTGAGAATTAAAAACGACACAAACTATTAATCATTCCGGTGCAATTTGTTATAATCAACTGAAATAAACAAGTACCTCGCGTTGATGGACTGGCTATTTCACTATTTATACAACTCTTCCGGACAAAAAGAAACCTGTTTTGGACATGCAATACGTTTTTGGGGTGGAATAGACCACCTCGGGTTAATGTATGTCCTGTATGGGTCCATACAGGATTAAAACGACGACACAAGTAATAAAAATAATAGTAGTAGTAGTAATATGGTGTACATTATAAAGAGTATTTCTATTCTAAGTAATATGATTTACCAAATAAAAACTTGAGACTTAGTAAGTGGAGAGTGGTTCATAAAATACAAACAACTGTATTAACAAATCACTTAATTAAAATAAGAATCCCTAATAGATATCCATCATATTTATAGAATATTATTTATAGCTTGAAACATAAAACCATTCATTCGCCTCCCGCCTTCAGGAAAAATAGTGAAACGGAGCACATTCAATCATTTTTCTTGTAATGACATCCTCCCATTTTTAACCTCCAGGGAGGAATCCTATTAATCTGTAATCTGGATTATCTTGAACACAATCATGCTCGAAATAAATACGTCATTAAAGTCGTCTTACGCTTATTTCAGTTTGGGGTAGAATAATCCTCTTAGCGTCGTGTGTAAACATGGTACGTTATTCAATACTGTAGTAAAAATCCAAGGGAGGTACGAATCGTTACTTAGTCATGATTTCTTATGCTGCCGAGCTACTGAATAATAATAGCACCTGCGTTACATTGCCGCTTTTATCATTCATGGATCCTATTGATATATCTGATAAGCTTTTATCACATGACTGTATCAACTGTAGGAACTGTTTCAGTTCTAATTCAAAGTTGTGCTGTTTTTGTTCAATATCACGACAGTTGTGTTGTAATTGGACGAACATCGTGAGCTGACAAGAGGTTTTAACCAAATAATGGGTTGAATTGATGCTTTGCGAAACTGGGAATTCGCAAGCGCAGACAAAGATAGCTCGCGACTTTGTCCACGTTAATCTTGTTCATAACCATAATTTGTGATTCGCCTTGAAAAAGGAGCAATCTTTCTCGACAAAAGTATTTAATGTAAATATTTAAAAGCTCTGTGCCAAACGTTACAATCAAATCCAGAATTTTCAAATTCCACAAATTTGCAAGCTTGGTAACTAAACTAGTTGCGGTAACAGCTACAGTCTGACTCTCCTTTTCGAAGAAATTTAAAGAGCTCTATGGTGGGAGTCTAAGTCACTCACCTACTAATTGCCTTTCGCATTTCTGAGAAAGGACCAATCTGAAATGCTTGAATGTAATTAATACATAAACTCAAACCACAACTAACCCTTAACATGAAAATATTATGCTTAGGTCCCAAAATTAAATTTCATATATTCTGAACATAAAACAAACATGTCTGGAAAACCGAACGATATCCTCTGAATTAAACTTTGACATCCAGTGGTCCTTACTCAAGGATACAGTGTTTATTATCGAGATGCTGAAACCTCGGGACCATTATCTCGGTAATTAGACTCACGGAACAGTCGACTAATGAGGACCCAAGATTTAAGGACCCGCAGTCCGTCGAAAACTAATCTAGTGACTTAATTCTTGGAATTCTTTGCCGAAGGGAAATATACAAATGTACTTTCAATATTCATTAGATGGGTGATAGGCGCAGCAGCATACCGTTATCGAGGGTTATATGTTCGTAAATTTTTTATGACAGCTTACGGGGATGAAATATTTTTACAAAGATGGTTGGGTATGCTTATAATTTTCATAAAAATACAGCTATTTCATGGGATGTGTGCGGCGAGCGGCACCGATGGACGATCTTCGTAGCGCGATAATTAGCCGCGTCAATATGCGCTGTGCGCTCTCTGCTCTCTCAGTCTACCATTTGAACAATTCCCCGCGGGCGAAGTTTGTGGCATGCTCGTTAGAAACGCCGGATAGATTTTTATTAATGTCCGACATGACAACGACATGTTGTGGTTGCGCTCACCCGCACCTCACACGGCAGCTGAATGAATAACTCGCTTATTCCACAACGGACGTCATAATATGGAATTTCAATTCATATTTTAATGTTTAAAGGCTTGAACTGCGCTTTGGTTCAAAAGTTTCGTAATTTTAATAGTAATTGTTTGACAAAGTTTGGACAGTCGTTTATAGTTAGATGCTAACCTGTTTTGCAAAGCCCTCTCGTGAAAATATAAACATTATTTTATAATACCTATGTCTACACTACTCGAATACACAAGGAAAAGGAATAAGAATATTTACGATACGAGGAATGTTAATGTAGAAATTATTAATACATGCGATTGTAATATGAGGGTCGGGAGGCAAGAGCGGTCGCAAAAACCACATTGTCGCGCGATTACGCGACCATGTCACTTCCATCTCTCGTTGCCCCGAAGATTTATGTCGTTGCAATAAAATCTCCTCGTTTGAATAAACATCTCCACGGTTGTGGGCTGTGACAAATTGCTCGCCGGGCCCGCCAACAGTCGAGACGAACATTAACCGAAATAATTCTTTTTAACAGTGGCGAGTGGGCCCGACTTGCCGCCTAATTATTCATGTGCGACCGGTCCGATACGCCTTGCCAACTTGCCGCCGCCATGTTACGTCCTGTCGTGACGTCACCTTATTAATTAGCTTATCGATTTATTACGAAGTCATTTAATGAAAAAGTTGTAGGCAATTTGTTGTACCTAAGTATCTGGGAACCATTTTCTATTACGCATTTATTTTTTCTCAAATTAATGACTCTTCAGCTCAGTCACAATATTTCTTTTATTTATTTAACTTTAATTAACACGGTTAAAAGCCAATTACAATAATATTTACCCAAAAAAGCTATTTCGAGCGAAGCGATTTGCTATAAAAGACTCTCAGTAACATGATAACAATAATAAAACACTTGATTACCAATCGCCAAATGCAATTTCAGCAGTTGGGTTTCCGTGAAATTTTATTACATCCGTGTTAAACAGTAAACCATTGTTTGAGCGCGACGCGCGGCGCCATGTTTGTTTTCTACGCACATCTCATCCGTTTTACATATTTTTTCTCTCACAAATTCGCATTACTTCTTCTATTTTTCGTAATAAAAATAAAAGGTATCGACCTGCTTTTATTTCTTTTGATACTTTAAGTAACTTTATGCCATTATCTTCTCAATATAAAAGTTAAAGTTAGTTCGAAAAATTCCTCTTTCTTCTTAGGGCCTATTTTTCAATCGTCTCTCTCGTCTCGACTCGTTGAATAAAATTGACGTTTGACAGTTTTTGTATGAAATAACTGTCAAAATTATTCCTCGAATAAAGTTATCAGATGATTGAAAAATCAGCCCTTAATCAATATTGGGGAACAATAACTTTAAAGAATTCATAAAGTTTAAACAAGAAATCGGTTGATTTGCTTTTGCCAAAGTTTGTGACTACTAAATTTCCCGTTCCTTTAAAGGCGGGGTAGGTTGTCGATCGTCGAACAAAAACTAATTAAACCGAACATCGGCGGCATGTGTAGAGTCGAAGAGTAATGAATACTGGAGGCAGATAAAGCTCACCTCCGGCGCTACGCTCTCTGAAAAAAGAACTTTAATTGAAGCAGTGCGCTTTTACTACGAATTAATTGAAATCTTATAGCTAACTACGTCATCTCCCCTTTGTAAATAGACTTACTTATTCAAATGAATAAAGTTTAGAACTAATTCTAGAGTTGATAGTATTCTTCTATGTAAATAATGTCCCTATGATAGTGCGTAGTTTAATTAATTAAGTTCGACTAGTAGAGTTGGCGGCAGGTGATAGAAATTAGCAAGCGTTGCGAGTCGATCGGGATATGAGTAATTCTACCGGTGTCGGTAATTGAGTCGGCATCGTGAAATCGTTCAGTTCCGCCGTCGGCCACGCCATCCCGACGGACTAATCATACAGCTCACCGTCCTGCGATCGAGTTAATTAAAATATGAAACTTTTACCTGTTATGAACTCTGACTGGTCAACTTTATTACTGTCACCAACACATTTATTTATACAATCTGAAACCATTTAAACAACCCAACATTAATAACATATGAAAGTTTACATTCAGCCGACACAAGAGATTGCGGACAGTCGTTTATTCTGGCACTTCCTGCGCACCGTTCGTTTACCTAACTTAATTGTACATTCAGCAGACATTTCGCAGACAAGCACGAAAACAATAAAACAGAGCTGCAGCGTTAACCGCAGTGTTGTCGCAAAAACCATTCAGAGTACACCGTCACTTTAAGTAATGAATGGTGTAAACTGCTATAAACTACAACACCTGTTCCTGTGAGGTGGCGAAGGAATGCCGAGCAAATCGTGACGCGGCAGAATGCTAGCGACGACGACGCACTCACACGACGTGATAACAGCCGTGATGGCATATTCGCTGACGCAACGCGCGTCACGCGGCCCACGCCGCCACACTTTGTCAGTTTCGCGGACTCAGCTCACGATGCTCTCACGACTCGCACGTCTCCACCACAATTAACTCTCAACGCTCCAACTTCTTCACTCGTTATTTCCATGAATTTTAATGACGTCTCAGAAAATAAGCTTTATTTTTTTGGCACGCCGTACTTTTCTCTAAATTATTATTACTTACAATTGTACCACACAGCTATATTTAGGTAAAGTGGAAAGATGCCAAGTTTCAATAATAAGTACACTTTTACGAGTATCTAGGTCTGAATGCGTTTGAGCTGCTCTAAACTGAATGCTGAAAATCCCGAAAGCAGGAAGTTGTCTTCTTTTACGAGCGTTATTGCTTCTGCCTGCCGTCTTACGACAGACATTCACGTACATTTCGTGGAAATAAATTTTCCGATATCAGTAATCCTATCCTACTTATTAATATTATAAATGTGAAAGTTTGTAAAGATGTTTGTATGTTTGTTACTCAATCACGCGTAAACCGTTAAACAGATTTGGATGAAAATTGGCACATAGTTAGACCATTTCCTGAATTAACACATAGGGTACTTTTTATCCCGATATTCTCACGGGATCGAAACTTACGCGGGTGAAACCGCGGGGCGCTGCTAGTTTATTATAATTTTAGCTCGAACGTGGATATAGCTTAGTGCGGTTATTGTGTTAGTAAATATGTGGACTTAGTGGACACCACATTATTATACCGTATTAACATAAGCTCACGCTTCTATTTCCATAACGCAGTAAGTACCGTACGTGATTTATTGTATCTGCTGTTGGATGCTCAACCTGTGTGGGACAAAGGATATTAATAGATACTAATGATATCGCTGCTATAGCGCAGTGTAATACCGTATCGCAGTGCGGCGATACGCTGATCCTTAGTATTAACATCGCTTTTGTAATTTGATGGTGTTCGGATAATCTGCACGAGCGTGCCGCGCGTGGTGGGACGTCGGCGTCGTTGCGTCGACCCGCGTGGCGCGGCGGCGCGGGCGTCGGACCCTGTCCGGGCCACTCGGATATTATTCCGGAACGAGCGGACCACCCATGCATATTCATGTGCTCGATCCAGAGGCGCGTATTAATTTGCATCCCGATCCGACACCAGCCTCGTTACATTGTCCATTTTCGTTTCTTTGCCATAAACCCTAGAACGTCGGACAGTCTCGGCGGTGCCTCAATGGATCGTGAAATCGGAACGGTCATACCGTCCGCTTTGAGTAATTTGTAAAACTCAATTTTAAATTCATTGCAGCCCACAAAACGGTTCGCGTTTATTCACGGAATTACTATTATGAATGCTTTTAAACAGATTGAATTTTCTTAAATGAATTACTTTCTCACTGATTTGCGCGTGTAGGGATAAAACAGCGGAAGGGTACCTAGGGTGCCGAGGTTCCGTACGTATTGAAAGTTATAGATACCTACAGTCCTACACAGATCATGGGATATCGAGTATTTATTGCTACGTTTAATAATAAATCTGATAAATTGTTTGTTCGCTTCGTTTTAAAACACTTGAGTTGTACGAGGGACATTGGTTTAAGTGTTCAATAAATCAGCAAACGTTGTGGTTTATGTGAGTCAGGAGATCGTGATTCGTGCGCTTTCGGGATTAAAACCGATGCGGTTGCGTTGAAAACAACCAGATTATTTACCTATTTGTTTTAATTGCGGAAAGGTATGTTCTATTGCAAATCATGCTGGTTAATTAAAATTGCAGATGGTTTCAACAGATAGTGGGTAGATAGGACTAGGTAGGTACTGGGTAACCGCCCACAATTTGTTGTTGACTATATTTATTACGTAAATTCAATACAATTCTAACATAACACACACTACATTAAAACATTTGTTGAGGCTCGTCCATATGTACACGTTGCGTTACATACACGTAGACAAATAGAGAAAAAAAAAACATTTTCTTTTATACGAAAATAAAATGACATGTAGCTTATGAATACAAATGTGAACATTTGTGAACTATAAAAGAGTCATGTTCCAATATTTATTTAGTGTTCGCACACATCGTTCATACTTTAGTATTTAAATTCCTGAGTATCCCTTTGCGGATAAAAGTATATAATTTACGTTACGTCACTAAAACTGATTATAATTAAAATAGATACGAGTACTAACTCCATAAAGTACCGGCTGAACAGTTTTAAATAATGTATTTTCCTGGCCAACTTTATTACCGTAATTATGGTTTTAGAATTTAAACGCAAACAACTGACGCCTCGTTTTATGTACATTTTAGGATTACGTTTCAGCAAAATTCACGAAAAAGTCGCGTGTATTTTTGGATTATTTGTAAAATAACGAGATTTATCCTCGCGGGTAGATGTGCGCGCGTGGAGCACGTGGCGCAAATTGTCCACTGCTACTGCTTATTGTTGTAACTGTAATACAGTAGGCGGCCATATTGTGCAGCACATTCATAACGCAGCCAGCCTGCATACAGTATTTTCTACGCAAAAATATTTTCAAAGCTCTTACCTATTTCGCCATTTACCGGTATGAACCGGCACAATCGTGAATTTTACGGTTTTGGACGGCAGGAGTGTCCAATTAATCTCTTTTTATGCTTCCGTTCCAAATTATCATAGTAATGAGTTGCTTTGGAACGTATTCGTGGCTGGTCATAAACTAGTGTAATAATTGCGGCATTTAGTGTTATGGTAGTTTTGGTGTCGGTCGCGCAAGGCTCCGGCCGCTATCGCAGCGTCCCACGCACGAGATAAAGCGACCGCGACAACCGCGACTGATGTAATCGAGATCACGCACTGGGACATCGTGACATTTAGCGTGAAATGTTTATACTGGCGTATTGCTTTGTACACGTTTCATGGTAAATTAGCTTGAAGTATATACATTTCTTCCAGCGCTATATTTTAACTTTAGTTCTGTCTTTGTTGAGCTAAATTCAACTTTTATATTTTAGAAATGTAAAATTTTGTAAATGTTTCCTATTCAACTCATCCTGTGAATATTATTTTTATGAGCTGCTAGTCCCTTATATATATGTACATTGTACATGTACAAGCAGTATAATGTTATCGTTCGTAATTATAATGTTATCTGTTATTACAACATTTTCAGATGGATTTTCAGAAATAATTGATTACTTTCAATAAACGATAACCATAAAACGGACACTTTTTGGCAAGTATAAGTCACGGTATATCTCTCATATTATTTGTTTGAATGGGTATCGTAGCTTTGAGGGAATTTAAATATTGGCCTTTCTGCCGTGTCCGCCAGACTCGCATTCCGGTTAATCCAATTTCTGGTGATTTATTCCAGAAAAATACTTAGATATTTTCCATTTAACCGGCGCAAAGACCAGCAGACGTAATCTAATATAGAACCTCTACGCGTTGAAAATTAGTTTTACTTTGTTGGGCACTTGTGATAATAAAATCACGTAGTTGGTAAATGCAACCAAACCTGTTTGTTTTTGTTACTAATTGCCTTGTTTGAGCAAGAGCAGGTACCTAATCGAGTTCCACGATGTTGTTTGAATGCCTCGCGACGAAAACTTGTAAGTAGGCAACGATAGGTACTTGACTACTCAGTTTTTCTTCTTTGTGAGCTATTTTTCCTAGTGAGGCTCAATAGTCTGCTCCGATGCTCGGTAATTTCTTTGAGAGGCGCTGCGCTGGCATCGAATAGACTTCGACAGAAACTAATTAAAAGCGAACATCGCGCAATCTGGCGAACTCGCACAGACACTAATACGATTTTCGATACCAGTTCGCGAAATGAATAAATATTTAAGAACAAGAGTCTCTTGTAATGTGTATGCAGACCACGATCTGAATGTAATGTTATCACAGAATGTCTAGAATAGAACAGAATAGAATGGGTACTCTTTATTATGTACACCATATAAATCATATGTCACCTTGTGAATAGATGTGCAATTCTGGCAAAAGCAGCGTAGCAACCCAGAAATGTATTTGACCGCTCATCGTTCTGTAATTTGGAACGGCACCAGTTATCGGTATCATTTATAAAAACTACGAAGAATTCGGTGTGATATCAGATACGTCATGTATCACCTGCAATACATAGTCCTTTTGATTGGAATGAATTTATTTCACAGAAGCGCTGCCTTTCATAAATACATATTTTTTTTAACGTTTCAGTCCAACTCTAATAGTTATTGCCTGAAATACGTGAAAAAATACCGGTGTGAAGTGTATGCAATGCATGCAAATTTACGCACATCCTATGTTGGAAATTTGAACATCCCGGACAGATTTTCCAATTCTCTATTGGTACGGAATTTTAGACACAATGAATTTATATAGAATATTCACCATGCGGAAATAAGAGGGAGTCGTTACGTTGTAACACATAAATCTTATTCCAATGTTTTATGAATGTAGGGATTGCTTGTCACAATATTTTTGCATACGTTTAATTTATTATATTCGCATTCAGTTAGTGCATCGATCAAAGCAATATTTTTTTGTTTCCATTTTGTTTTCAAAAATTGCGATACGATGAGTATTGTTGTGTAATCATTCTCTATTATGTTTTTACTTTTATTGACCGTGTTGAATACCCATCAGTTATAAAGATTTTTTTTTCTGCAATTTCGAACAAAACTAGTTTATGATTTACTAGCAGTGCCCCGCGGTGTCACCCGCATAAGTGTCGATCCCGTGGGAATATCGGGATAAAAACTATCCTATGTCCTTCCCCGGCATGCAATCTATCTCTCTGCCAAATTTTATTGAAATCCGGTCAGTGGTTTAGGCGTGAAAAGATAACATACAGACAGACAGGCAGTTACTTTCGAATTTATAATATTAGTATGGATGTGGTCATTACCTTCATCTTAAAACTTGAAATAAGTATGAAATTAATATCCTACACACAATCAATTGTTTTACTCGTAAAATATGAAGTGCTGAAAGATCTTTAACAGCGGAGTTGCCATTATTTACTTATTAAACGTAGTCTGTTGAAGTTCCAACAGAGTTTCATGGTTCACTTCTTATTAAAATTATGATTATGAAGTAAAATATTTGAGGGATTTGAAATAATAAATCGTTTTAAGTTGCAAAGTATCGGATGTGCTGAGCTGGCAACAGACAAAGTACATAACGATGCGTTAGTGCGCTCGCACGGGAACTTGGCCTCGGTAACAACTTAAGACCGACGTTCATTACGGTGTCGAGCTACCCTACCTACACGTTGCCACCGACTGCATTTTCAATGTAGCTAAACAAACATAAAAGTTCCGGGATACACATACAATATTATTCCCCGCACTTTTCAAAAGAAAAGTAACGAATGTTTACCCACTCTTTAAAAATATTCAACGGCGAAGCTCTTTTCATGCATTTCATGTTACTTTGCGTACCATTCGGAATGCAAAACTACTCCGATACGTGTAATTTTCGAATCTTGTTTGCTTATAAATTCATATCTATCCACTCATAAGAAATACGTTGCTATGAACTCGCTACGACTGTTCCTGCCTTGAATTTCAAGTTTCTATTCTTGCGTGTCTAAAATGCGAAGTTTTCAGCGGAAAATTATAGTGGGAACAGTACCCGTATGATAAATCAGGAGCAATACGTAGCTCTGGGGCCTACCATCACCTCTTAAAGCAGGGCAGAAGTTGAACTGCACTACTTTTTTGTAAGACGTCTTAGTACAAAAAAGTAGTGCAGTTCAACTTCTGCCCTGCTTTAAGAGGTGATGGTAAGCCCCCTGACTAAATGAATATACAAAGTAGGCAAGGGACAGTGCAACCTACCTCCACAATGCATGTATATTTTTATACAAAAAGTGGGAACAACAAAGTTGTTAGATCTGTTTGAATTGTTTCTGCGTGGCGCAATCAAGCTCGCGAGGGGCTTGCTTAGTCACATTGTTTCAGAAGACCTTTGCTCTGCCCTCTTACAAATTCACCGCTGTTTTTATCGTTTTATTAGCTTTGTTTTGAAAGTTTTCTTTTCGCATTCTCTTTAGATTTTTGTTGTGTTTGATGTGCGGCTGTTTGCTTCGCCTTTTTGCAACCACCTCTGTGCTTAAAACAATGGTAGAATTTATAAGCGGTTTTTTTATAAAGATTTCTGTTTCGCTCGTACTGAGATTTCTTAACGAACAGCTTTACACAAACAAACAACTTGTTTATTGAATCTATTCTAAGGAAGAAATAAAATACAATCTTTTATCTTGAGATAAATTATTGCTGCATTGTAAACAGTTTTATTTATAGTCTAGGTTGGCATTTGATGTCAAAGAGCTGTATTTTTTTTAACCTTAATTCATCAATCTATATTCGTCAGTTTTTACAAATTAAAAATTCACTGGTCTTACCGTGTGCATTTTATAATAACGTTTGCATCTATAATATTAGAGAGAAGCGCTAAATTCATCAGTCGATGAGGACACCTGTCCGAACAGATTACATTGATGAATGAAACCGTGCGAGCGCCGACGACAGATTAATACCGATAACATACATTATATGCATATTTGATAGCGCTTTCATGCTTTGGGAATTTGGTGTCGGTCACCGAGATAATTCGTATGAAGCCGAACGATTGTATCCGCAGTCAGATTCCAGGCCGATAGGCGTAATGCGCGGCTCACAACGCTCACACATTGTTTCATGCCAACAATTTATAACCGCATAAATTCGGACAGGCCTGAACAAGATATTTTGTAAGTCCCGCGCATAATCCCGGCATGCCCACCGTGCCCACCGTGCCACCGCGTCGTGATAAAAAGTATGACGACATTTCCCCGCTACACTTGTTTTGAAAAGAATAATGCTGTATGATTTAGGATGAGAGGGGTAGATAAATGGGCAGCTTTATGAAGTTTTCTCATTCATCCTTTACATTTAACCACGTTTGTTTAGGTGCGCGTTATCTATTTATATATCTCAAGGTTTTTATCATCAGGCAGATTTACAAACACAAAATTGTTACAAGTGCAGGAACTAACTAAAACACAGACCCGAACAGGGCGACACACAGAGTACAGATATAGTGACTGGCTTTGCATGTTTCCCTTTGTTGTTTGCCAGTGAAGCGGCCGCAGCCCAACGCTCTGGATTAAATACACGATCAGAAAGTCATTACATCTAACTTCGTAACTATTGTGGTTAATACAGTTCTAGCACGAACACATTCAGCTAAATTGGACAGAGTCGATAGCAATTTTATTAGGGACTTATGCTTATAATATAGAATAGATATCTAATGAAATGACAAAATAATATCCATCCAATAAAAAAAAACCAATCTGCTTTTTATTTTATTTTCAAATTGGATTGTAGTAAACAGATTTCGAGAAAAACGAATTATGAATTTTAAAACATAAAAAGGTTTTGTGTTGGACCAATTAAATCGATTCGCTCACAGAAGTTTTGCAATACAGAAATAGAAGGTCAATTATCTACTTATTTATACATGTGTTAGCTTACAGAAATGGAGCATTATTGTATTGTAATCAGCGTTTGTTTACGGGCGAGCAACACAATATTTATTTACACCGCAGGATTATGTTTACGAGTGCGACAATAATATTAATGTATGATGAATATTACGTTGTTTGCGCACACGGCTAAACACTTCAATAGTCTTGAATTATTCAGTGGCGGTGTGGCACTCGCGCTTAGCGACGGCCACCACCGCCTCGCCTCTCTAATCTAATGTGGGCTCAGCAAAGCCAATTGTTTATTCCACTGTGGATATTACCCTGAATTGAATTCTATGTGGCCCTAAGCGATTCATGTATATAAAACATATATTTTATTTATAAAATATTTGTCCATTAGTGTTGCAACATCCACGTCATACATAATAAGCGATTCATGGAAAATGTTATATAAGATTTTCATTGAACATTTTCATTTCGTATTGCTCGTATTTTGATACTCAAGGTTGTTGAATATTGCAACGGATTTAGTTTTGGCGTGTTAGTTTTAGATGAATAGTTAACTCGGCACATAGGGCCGGGTGTCGTATATGTGGGAGCGGATTACCATCGTGTCAGATGGTTCCAAAGTTAAATGGAGTCACGTCGGCGCTGGCGTCGGGCGCCGTGCGTCAGTGCGCTCCTGATAAGGCGGCCGTCAGGGCCAGCAGTCGCTGTTGGCCCGCACATATTTAAACTTTTACAATAGCTCATCCCCGAAGCCTACATAAATCACGCGAGCCTTCCTTCACACATCTCATCTGAATTTAAATAGCTCCCTATACACATCTTTCGTGATTTAGGTTCTACGCTGGCACCACTGGCTTTCATGTTGTATCTGAGTTATCAAAATTCATTTTCGCTAACCCGCTGTTGGCACGTTGTTATATCGTAAAAACTTACGAGAGAATTAATAAAGCGGCGCCACTAGCTTGTGTTAAGGAACCGAGAAAACTTGGATAAAAAAAAATATATATAAATATTATGTAAATATTTTTTCATCGACAATTGCCTCCAGTGAGAAGAAAAAGCACCCTTCCGTTTTTCTTTGTGTTCACATTTTCTATCCTTTCACTACTTAATATTTCAACGTACATTAACGTAGAGGAGCGCGATATAAAAACATAAGCCACAGTAACAGCGCCCCTCCTGGCCTATTACTCCGCAACTCTGCTATCCGACGAATAGGGAGAAAACGAGTACTAATGATTCGGCTTAGACACATTATTTTAGAATGTAAAAGTAAATGTACGGTTATTTGAAGTAGGCATATTTTCCGAAGTGGAGCTAGCGAGCAAATTACAAGACTGTTCCGAGCGCCTACCTCGGCTCCGAGCTATTTAAAGGACTATTAAAACTCTGCCGGGAGTCCTTCTGAGATTTACATGGCGAACGTGAATTATACGCACACGAAGTTCAGTTCCAGCCTTATTATTATTTCAGGTAATTACTCGTTAAGGGTAATTCAAATATTCTGTAACAAAAACCGGCTAAGTATTTAAATCTTTTCCTTATACTCGTACTCGCATAGACTCAGTTTTATTACATCAAGCTAACGGTCTTTTCTTTACTGTGAAAATAAAGTTTCCCACAAACAAGAAACAAGTATTTGCTATCTCCATAAAGTAGATACACTTAAATACGGGATATGATCTATTGTTTTATTCTATCTTTTTCGTCGGGTGTTGATCCCTGAAAACGGCAAGTTTTCACAGAATATGCCTTTTGTATCGGATAGCGAAGACGATACTTATGAATAATGTATGAACGGTCCCGCCTTGCGAACCATCTGATCATCCGATAACATTGCCCTTGTTTACATGGGACTGGCTAATCCTGTCTTCCGAATTTTAACAGGATTTGAGTGATGTTTCGAACAGCCGCCAAATTTGCGGGAGCCTCCCAAAGCTTCCCGATATTAAGAAGATATATTGGCTCAATCTTTCTGCGGAATCAACAAACGCGTGGCTGCGATACTTTGTGAGATAAAGTCATCCAGTTAATCAACGTCGACTGTGTTTCAGATATAGGACAAGACAGTAGCTCACGAGAAGTTAATTGAGTGCGCTCAAAACTTAACTTGTTTATAACTAGCGTCTGTTTCCATTGAATACAATCTATCTATTTCAAATAAACCGTTCGCAAAGTTGCAAAACCTTTGCCTTATCTCAACTTTCTTGGAAGCTGTTTAGACTGCAGAAAACTCTTCAACGTTTCTCGAATATTGCGCTATGTATACGTAGGAACATGTAAACGTGTATTCTTATGTAAAAGGCTTTTTTTATTATCATGGTCGGGTACTACGACAGATTGAACAACACGCGCTGAACGAGTCGGTATAACTGTGGATACTGAGTGTACCTAAGGTACCTCTACGTCATACCTGTCGCGATAACAGCATCCAGAGGTGATAACAATGCGGACCGCCCCTGTAAATACAACCTTCATATTACACGCACAAATAAAAGTTGCTATTATCGTTTTATTGTTATTGTGATGTGATGTATGAAAAATATAATTCTCCCTTGTTCGCACGGAATTGTCCTATGAGAAAATGAAGGAATTTTTATTGTATGTTCTTCTAACGACATTATTTCTTTTTGCTTTGTTTTTTTTTTCTTTGTAGTATGTTGGTACGTATTAAGTATGAAATATAATCTTGTGGAGCCAAAAATTCGGAGTTTTCGGAGTATTGCAGTGCGATCTGTAAACATTAGTACGGCTTTTTCACCGGTAGACTGTCTTCCAACGAATTATGTTCAATACACAAGGTAATTTAAACCTTAATTAAATACCGTTCTGTTAGTGAGCTGTCAATACTTTACTACCTTTAACCATAGACCCCGCCTTTAATAACACATCGCTCCTAAAGGAATTGAAATGTTTTTGAATACTCACTTTAGGAATGGGATATTAGTAAGTAATCTGATTTGCCTATAAATTGTGTATTCGACCACAAGTTAGGTAGGTATGTACGCCGGACGCAGTTACGCCTAAATACATCCAAAAAGTTTGGAGCTGCTGTGCGGAATAATTGGCTTTGAAAAAAAGTTTACGTACCTATTGAATTCGGCAAAAAAAAAATTTCAAACATAAATTCAATCCGCAAACCGGAGCTGAGTACCTATAGGTACTTGTGTAACTGCGAGTTAATAAACCATGGTCCTGTCCGCCACCCCCTCAGACGGCGCAGATACCTACTCCATAATGAGCCCGAGAATCTTTTATTGTCTGTTTGGACTGGGATAAATTGTGATAGATGATCTTCTGCGTCTCCCAGATTTGGAGCTAGATCTATCCGTCTTTCAATTTATATTGAGGGGTTTGTTGTGAGCGCTTATCCCCCGCATACATTGAGCGTTTATTACACAGACTCGTTTTATACTGCAGAAAAATGTCGTCGTTTTCCGCATTCATTTCTCGCCTAATGAAATGCGAGCATCAGGCTCGAATGCTGAAACTTTTTATTGTAAACCCCGGCCGACAGGCTTTTTCTTCTGTCCTCACGACGCGTTTATGAAAAATAGTGCGCATTACCGCGCTTGTTTTGTAAAGAAGCCAGAGAACCATGTGCGCTAAATGGAAGCTCGTACACTATATTTATATAAAATTTAGAAATATCTAAACATTACACAACTTAAATGTTTAATAGGTGCACTGCTGTGGTTTTCACTGACACTTGAAATTACATAATAATTTCAACCTCAAATCTTTATTGTTACTTAAGTCAGTAATAATTGCTTCACTTGTAATGTATCTAAGTGATATAAACGAGAGCAGTATGGGTGTTGTGCGTTGATAAAGGTCGTAAAACTGTAACTACCTAACTAATTCGCTTATAGTGTTACACATGTAAACACATCAGCTCTGTTATTAGACACATTAGTAATCACATTACTCACGTACTTAATAATGGAGCTAGTTGCGGAACATTAGTAATTGCCAAAGCTATGCGGTCTATGCGTTCGTTTCAACGAGGGCCATCACTCAGAATAAAATAGCTAGCATATTGTTATTAGCTGGGAGACGTGTGACAAAAGCACCGACACGAATACTTTGTCCTCGTCTGAGTGAATGATGGTCGGAGGCGAGCGCCGGAGCGTGTGCGTGTGCAGTAAAGCTGATCATGAAACGGTTCCAGCGTCTTCTTTAGACAAATGAGTAGGCCCGGGAGACGGCGAGGTCACGTTGCTCATTGCCGGTGACATTTGACCGAAGCCTCACTTCCACTAAAACACCTCACGCCGGCCGTCTCCCTGCAATTTCCGCCCTCCAAATGACACCCCTGGCCCCTTAGCCCCGTCCGTGAAAACATGCCGAGAAATCCCGACGTTTTACTTTTTTATATCCCTGCTTATCTCGCTACATAACAATGTAGTCGGGCGCATGACGGTTTTGATACGGCCGACACTCAATCTTACTTTTATGGTGACGAAGAAATTATTCTTGTATACCTATTCGTACCTACAGCTGCCTTTTCTAATGTAAATAAGAAACAGGTAGTCTTGCAATCATCTTATCAGGATTTATATGCTTTTGAAGTTTGCAACTATTCAACGTTTTAGAAAATTAATTTCCTTATAAATTCTATTAATTTAACTTAAATAAATAGACACAATTTCTTTACGGAGAATTTATGATAATGAAACATTAGTGAAATATTTTTTTCCGTGGGCGCCGAACGTTCTCATAATCACTTCGGCATCACATACCAGAGCCATTATTAGACAATCCACAAATACTTTCCTCGATCCCATATTTTAACATAACACCTTATGTAAGAAATTTATGCTAAAATACTTGATTATTAAGTTAACATGGTAATCGTGACTCCGAGAGAGATTTGCTAACTCGCACCAACTTGATAATGCTATAACTCATAGTCGCTTTAGGATTTATTATCAATTGTAAACCGCATAATGTCTTCGATGTATAATTTACGACCGACTGTTGTAATAGTAATTATGGAAATGATACGACCCTGACCATATCTACGGTATATTAAGAGGAATCAGTAAACATTCGTTCTAATCTCTACATCGATATTCGTGCTAAAAACAGTATTTAAAATTTTAGACAGTAAGAAAGGATCCAGTAGGTACTGTTTTTCATTTGCTGCCTTTCGAAGACACTCACATTTCATCCCACTTTCATTGCTTCTTGTTTTGTGTAAGAGTTTTATAACTTTATTTATCTGTGACAATACAACAGTCGACTCAACTGTTGAAAAATCAATATTTGATTTATAACAATAGAAATTCAATTGTTTCTCATTAGCCACAGTTGAGCTAGAGTCCCTTTTCGAATACTTACGTTGCGGGGATGACAAATGTTTTTTTATTCTTTAGCGAATGTGTAGGTACTCTATTGGAACTTAAGAAAAATACGGTAACCGAAGAAGTGGCTTTCTCAACCCATATTCGTATAAGGACGTCCGTGGCGGGGGTGATTTACCGAGGCGACCGCCGTACTCGCCTTATTGAATACTATGTCCTATGAAAGAAAATCGTATATTTTGACGTGGCACGAGCCAAATTTACGACTTTCATTTATTCGCCATGACAAATGACAATTAAAAGTGGCTGGCCTTCGGACCGTTTGGCGAACTGTGACGTTTTTATGTCCAACTCTAATCTGTTTCCTTTGGAAAAGTTACGCTCGAACAATGGTACCTACATCTTTCAATTTGTGGCTGTAATACGATGGAAAAGGCCGTCCCTATGAAGTGTTTCAGTCCATTTGCGTTTTATGAAAAAGATTTGCAGAAAAGTTCGTTTTAATAAATCTTTAAAATACCTTACAATATTAAACTGCCAATTTAATAGTGATTTATTTTATGAATAAGTAATTCTATATTATAGTATTACTCAATCAAGATTGAAACATCGTAAGTGATTTTAATTCAATCAGAATAGACTTGGTACAGCTATCTGTTTTCCTAAGCAAAAAATGCTGAACAGCTAGGTTGGAAAATAAGTTTTCCTTGGCCTCGGGTTTCTCTGCTGAAATGAAACAAACCACAGATAAAAATCGCAACGTTTTTTGTGAATATTGCAACTTTGTAACATTACTTGCTGCCTTTGATGGGAATCTATAATATTCACAATCTCGAAGGGAGTTATTCATAATAAAAATATTAATGTACCTGTACTTTTTTAATCCCGCGGTTTGAGGCAATCTGCAGTGAAATAACCAACACAGTTATTCCAAAATAGAAACCGGTCAATAATAGGCTCAATGCTGTTCTAAGTAAAATTAAAATATCGCGCAAAAGGAGGCAAAGGGTGTTACTTTATAAGCCAATTAGTCTGAGAATACGGTATGCGTTCATTACTCGGTGTACACCGAGGTTTAGCACCGAGTACGACATAATGTGTAGGTACCGCTGGAATGGCGCACGCGCTGCCGGCCCTGTCCCCACCCTAATACCATAACGCGCACATAATTATATTAGCATTATTACACACATTATGGTCTGTGTTGTGCCATGATACGACTTTCTCATTAACAAATAATACTGTTAACATTCACAGACGAAGCCCATTTGAGCAATATGATCCAAAAATATACTATTAACGTTAAGCTTCATTTACTAAAGCCGGCTTACATGCTGCAAGGGATCACGAATTGCATAATGACTGCGTGGATACATGTTTACTTTGAATTCGTATACAGTTATTAAGAATACTTAAGTTGCTACTTGTATTTCGAAATGTATAGTGAGATAGCATTTAAAACCCTTAAGAAGGAGGACGAGGTTCGTTCAACGAGGTTCAACCGCTTATATGCACTTACGAGTATATTTACGAATTTAAACCAGACGAACGCTAAAGTTTTCTGATTTATACGAGTTTTTATTTATTTAGTATGCATTTTAGTACTCAGTTCGTTTCAAAACTTTTTGCCATACAACCATTACTTTACATAGTTTTAGCGTAATTTTGGCAAACATTAATCATGTCATAATATTAATTTGAAAATATATTAAGTAATGGATATTAACTTTGAGTAAAAGCGATGTCTAAATAAAAGAGTTTCAGTTGAAGAAGGCTTCAAACGTTTGAGGACTTAGGAAACTGCTACTACCTAACATAATTTAACGCTTTTAAAATTAGTTTTTAGTTTTTATTTTAATATAACTGTTTAGCATATATGTAGCTTGAATGTAGTTGTCACGATTTATTTAATATTAAAAAGTTAAAACGTCTATCTTTGATGTTCTGTATCAGATGAAACTTTATAGAAACCTGAAGTTTTATAAATTAAAAAATAACCGACTACAAATAAAGTTATTCTTGTAAAATGAAATTTTATAATAAAAAAACTTTCGTCCTAAAAACGGTGCCAAAACATTCGATATCATTTATAAAGAACATGTAATTGCCTTCCCAATTAAAAGGAAAGATCGTATACCCCTCAAACGGTAAAATTTCTTCAGGGGAGATATATCGATGTCCTCTAGTCAATTCTCTGGGCCATTAATCCGAGGAAACCCGACATAATCCTGCTTTACCCTCCTGTGTTACTTTTGTTAAAATGCACCGAGGGTGATACATACCTGGGTTGAGAAAAAGTACCTGCCTATAAAACCAACAATATAAAGGGAAGTAGGTTTACATTCAAACGAAACTACATATTTCTGTATGTACCAAAACCTTTTTACATAAAAGAACTGTATGAGTAAGTAAACTTTGTTTTTGCAAGCTAACATACGTGTTCAGTAAAAATATACGATGATGAAGGATCTCTCCCACTCCCGGGAACTTTGTGGCAGGCTTGAGTTACAGCAGTTCGACCAATGAGGACGTTACTTACGTACACTACTTACATCCTTTGAGACGTAATGAGATAATACGCATCATCCGACCGACTGACTGCCAACCCAACTAGCCGTACAAAAATACCCCCAAATTACGACCAGAGCCGAAATGAAAGCAATCTTCTAACAATCATGCCCCGGCCAGACCTTTCCAAGTTCCACAACCGCTTATCTACTAACCCTGACCATTACTAGTAATGGAAATCGAACTACTATTTAAGCAAGATAAACGGAAAACGTGCGGTTTGAGCGGTCATCGTTCTAACTTACAAAGTTACACACGAAAGCCTCAACTTTACGGGCGACAAAACAAAGTGAAATGTTACGATGCGGACACCGGAGCCCTGAGGTAGACCTTTAAACGGTCTAATTCTTTAATGACAAATGCGACTTCCCCAACATGGTTATGCGCTGACATTAAAATCTCTGTTCCATAACAACATAACGAGGCTGTCGATCTTGATTGAAGGTAATCGCACCCCTGTGAATACCCTTGATGTACATCGCAAATATCTTACATTTTCTACGCAACCGCGTAATATTAATGGAAATCTCGGAAACTCCCACCACCACCACCACCAATAATGAGCAGTTGTTGATATCGAGAAATGAATAACTAACCACATACCGCCCGAGGGAATCAACGTCAAATCAAGGGGCAAACTCGTAAATCTGTTAAGATTTTCAAATATTCTTTTTTATTTTATTTCTACCCAATTTATGGAGTACCTACGCGTTCTCAAGAAAGAGCTACGATATTTCATGCTGTCAGTGTGACCAACCGCGAAGTTTAAGCTTTATTAAAAGTTAACGTTCAACTTGCCACTTGACATTTAAACATATCTCTGTACATGAATGTTATCAAGCGAAATGATAAGCCTTTACTAGTATTGCCTAGACTAGAATACAAAATAACCGAACATAACGTAGCTAAGTATACGTGTTACGTCGTCCACAGCACTAGAAATTGCCTGAAATTGGTGTTCTAACTTGGAAGTGTCTGTAGAGATAAGTTACCTCATGTTTTAGTATTTATTCGCTTTGCGGCAGAATATCGCGCAAGCTTATTATATCGCCTCTACTTGACTGACATATCTGGGGGCACGGTAGTGCCCCCGCCAAGATGAGCCAAGTGAAGCGCAAGGGCACTACCTTTTCTCGAAGCACTTCGTCGTATTTTTGAACCTTCATTTTCTTCTTCTTTCAATTTTGTTTATCTGGTATAATCCAAACCCAAGTTGGGTTTGGATTATACCAGATAAACAAAATTCAAAGTTATCAGATCTCATGTAGAGCCAAGCTTCTAACTCTAGACGCCCTAACTTCACAAACTCTACACCTTAGTCAAAATATGTGGCTTGGCCGTTTCGCTACCATCACATGGGCGTAAGGTGATTTATTCACTGTTCATTACTTTTCTGTTATACAATAGTTCTTGTAGTAACGAAACGGCCAAGCCTCATATTTTGACTAAGGTGTAGAGTTTGTGAAGTTAGGGCGTGTAGAGTTAGAAGCTTGGCTCTACATGAGATCTGATAACTTTTTGACAGTACGAGCCATATGTGGTCTCGTCTTGGCAACATTTTACATGAAAATGTTTTTGTTGGGATATATTTTTTCCTTAACATCTCTGACAGTAAAAACCGGCCAAGTGCGTGTCGGGCCATGCACAGTGTAGGGTTCCGTATAGTAGCCCGTTATCACAATATAGTACGATTCTGTTGTTCTTTATTCTGAATGGCACAGATATTAGGAGTTAATGGTTATAATAACAAAAATCGACTTTAAATCTGAACAAAAGTGACGTCATGGCACAACGCCATCTGTTATCGAATAGCGATACTAAATTAATGACAAAATATTGAATTTCGAAGATAATTTTTAAACAGATTAGACATTAACTAATAATAACCACTTTCTTCCTGCTAAAGCTAAAAAGTAAGAGTACGATTGCTGCCAAGTTATTATTTCAATTCACAAAATTGTAATTCGAAAATTAAACAAAGTTCGTTTGTGACTTCTATAGGTACAGACGCCAGCACATCAAGCTACCCGAAACTGTCCAATTTTCCCAATCAACTTTGAACCTTATGCTCTAGCGATAAAGTTGAAAATCTAGTACAGAAATTTGACATATTGTAGTAGCTTGATGTGCTGGCGTCTGTACTCGAATGAAAACGTAACCCGTTGGTACAGCGCCATCTAGCGGCAGTATTGTGAAACTTATGATAATTTATTATGTTTTTTTTTGTTTTTTTATTTCATATTTTGTTTTTCAATGCACTTTACCCGTTTTATACAAGCAACTACTTAATCTTGGGCAACTTAACGGATTAATGCTAAGGACAAAAATTTACACTTTAAAGTTTAATATTTCGTAAATGGAGCATTCAATCGAAAAATAATTTTAGCAACCCCCAAGTCATTTTAGAAGACCTATTCAACGATACCCCATGGGGTAGACGACGAATAAAATATTCATCCCCACTTCACATGTAGGGGAGCTACCCTAAAAAATAATATTTTTGAAAATTTTATTTTACCACTTTGTCGGCGTAATTGATACCTATACACACTCCTACAAAATTCTTCTAGTACTAACGGTCTCTTAGCAAAACCTCGGACAGACAGACAGATGGACATGACGAAACTATAAGAGTTCCCTGTCAGAACTACGAAACCCTAAAAAGGGACAATTCAGGCTAAAGAATTATTATTGAACGTTGTGATCTGCAAATACGTACCCACGCGTACATAATCCTGTGAAGGGGTAAGGCGAGTCCATAAATATATAATGGTGTTTATTTTGTTGCAGCGTCGCGTATTCGATACGAGATCACGAGCGGGAACATAGGCGGCGCCTTCGCCGTCAAGAACATGACCGGCGCCATTTACGTGGCAGGCGCGCTCGACTACGAAACTAGGAAACGGGTAAGCCTTCAACTACGTTTTGCATTTTAAAATACCTACAATCCCCCGACGTACATGATATAAAGTCAAACCCAATAAATAACCAACCCAACCAATAAACAACCCAACCCAATAAATATTTGTATGATCTACAACTAGTTGTTCCGGGTCTGGCTGTTTGTGTATGTGACTTAACATGTTTGTAAACGCACCCACAATACAGGAGAAACTCCTAGTGTGGGGCAACGTTTTATAAAAAAAGTAAAAAACCTTTTTCAACTTCACGTTTTCATAGAATGGCATTAACAACGGTTCAATGGGTCTTGTTTAAAGAACCGTGAATCATACATTTAAATGGGCTACCTTTTAATAAAAAATAATATTGAAAAATTTATACAAGTCTACTTACTAGAGCTCGTAGTTGATTCTGATTAAATTAAAGTCGACTCGTATGTACTTAGGGTTGATGGACGCTTATAAACTAAATAACGTTTATCATAAAATGTTTTGAAAGTTGATTTGTTCACCTCGGAAATTTAATTTATGAAAAATAACCGAGATTAATATTCATAAAGGGTGATAATAAAGCTTTGGAATGTGGGTGTTTTAAAACAATTGCGCGGTTTTATAGTGACGGATGGCTCCCGAGAGGGGCTGTAACCACGATAAAGTGGAAAATAAATAAATCGATATCAGAACGGTTTTGTTGAGTCGTGATGTGGGGAATTTATTTTATGTATCGCCGAGTAATAGTGTGGCGGAGAACACTTATGCGAGCGATGCGTTATTTGATGTGTTGAATTACCGAGCAAACGAGCTAGAGAGATATACTTTGCATCAGAATGTTAGGCTTATATGGGATATTTAAATCACCTTTTCTAAAGAGCACTTGCTTGTTTCGTGTTTGTTCTTTGTACCCATTAATGCTCTTAAAAGGCTTAAATTACATAAAGACAAAGCGAGCTCAGATGTACCACTTGGACATACTAAACTCGTCTGTTGTCGCTTCCTCGTGTCCAGTAAACTTACTAAGTAGACTATTTAGCACTTATTAATTATTAAACTTCGACTGATTTCATTCGTTCTAATCCAGTGCTTCAGTAAGAACCATAGTATGAATAATCCACGTAAGTTTCGGCAAAGCTTCTGGGCACTAATAATATAAAGCAATCCAGTTGAGTAATTTGCGTTAGTTAAAATTGTGCGACAAGTAGGAGACCATAGTTCGTCATCAACAATTATGTCACGTGTCAACACAATCCCAAATTAAACAAGTGAGCGATAACTTAGTAAGCCAGCATAATTAAAGATAAACCACTCGTACGAACACACTGCTGGTGTAAAGTATTAATAACTAGCAGCACCCCGCGGTTTCACTCGCATAAGTTTCGATCCCGTGGGAATATCGGGATAAAAACTATCCTTTGTCCTTTCCCGGGACTCAAATTATCTTTATACCAAATTTCATCTAAATCGGTTCAGCGGTTTAGGCGTGAAGAGGTAACATACAGACATTATTAGTATGGATAACTATGGGCATAAACACTACGCCCGGGGCCGTGCACACAGAAACCGAAATACTTAAAGGAGTCCTTTAAGGACTTTTTATGAGTTCGTAAATTTATTTCTTGTTTCACAACAGACATCCACTGTCTTTCAAAGGGCCAAATATAACCTATATAACCTTGTAATGTTTTGTAGTAGGTAATTAAAATAGTCGTGAGCTGGATCAAAAGAGAATTAATCGCCCTTTGAACATAATTTTGTACTAAAATAAACGGGCGGCGTTAAACGGTTACAGTGTTTCGCTTACTTTTTGCCCCTTGGCGAGTTTCAATTTTAAAACATCGCGCCGTGGAGGCGGTCGCCGCTCGCCTATCAGAACGCCCTCTTTGTTACAGCCTCGAGAAAGTTTCCACCAACTTTTCACGAGATAAATAATTTAATCTTTAATACCCATTTAAGCGAGCCGGCGTAGTTGTTACCAAAGGCTGTATTGCTATCAAACTGCAGATTCTCACGGAGCTTTTATGGATGTAAACCAGTTTACTCTCAACACTCCTTTTCCTTTTAAAGTCCAGTTTCGCTTAAATGTTCAGGAAGTAAATTTTATTGTTATATATTTAGAAGGAAATAACGCTTCTCTGTTGAATAAAAACAACGGGGAAGGCTCGTGGGAAAATTGAGTTTGCTCGTCATGTTCCGCCCTTAACGCGTTGTGTGACTTTGTTTCCGCTGTCGACGCGAGTTTATTTATTGAGCACCTGGAAAGCCTGTATAGGTGTTCCGAGTAGCAACTAGGAAATAAAACGAGTAAATCCATAGCTCGGGGAACATACATAAGCTGGATCCGGCACTGCCGTGGCATCTGTGAAATGCGGAATACCAGGATTTTACTGGAAGCATTAGTCGAACCGAGCGTAGTGCTCACCTGCGCCTAGATTATTGCAGTTGTTAATAGACACGAAATCATAACGCCTACCCTGCTCACAAATTGAACTTAGGCATCCACAAATTATTGTATACTTAATGGAATTTTCCGCTTTCACAAATCAGAATTAATATGATCAAATGAATGCAGTGCTCCAACTTGTATAAAGTGTGTGAGATGACTTTGGAAACAAACATTTCCCTCCCGAGTGAGGAAATTACTGAACGACACTGACAGATGACACCAATAACTCCCTCGGGTCGCAAACACGCTCACTGTATTTTCGAAGCCAAGTGTGGACTTGGTAAATTTTTGGTAACAATTTATGTACGCGAACGTATTCGTTAACAGTTTATTCGTTAAAAATTGTAAAACTTTTACCAAGAATCGGCTGATTCTTACCCTAATTTGTCATTCTAACTAGACGACCCGTCGCAGCATTTCAGACTTAATCATTATTATCATTAAGAAAATGTTTCCTTCATTCCGTTATTACAAAGGTCCAAATAAAGTTAATTATCCCTCCCTGGTTTTAAATTACTTTTTCTAACTTTTTAAATTACCTTGTTAAATTATAATTACTGAAGTCAAAGGAGTTGTCTTAAGTCAGCGAATAGAAAATACCATGTCTGTCTGAAAGCAGTTACGTATCGCTGACAGATTATAATTAGACAAAATCGAGAAGAAACTTTTTTAATTAAATAGGCACATCGCTAGGTTTGGAAAATATAGTACCTATAGGTAGCAATGGGAAGTACTTAATGTGTTAATATTAATGGTAATAGTACGAGCTGAAGCTGGCTGCATCCGACAATCTGAAGGAGAACTACACGACCGTGGTGATCCACGTGAAGGACGTGAACGACAACCCGCCCGTGTTCGAGCGGCCTACGTATCGCACGCAGATCACGGAGGAAGACGACCGCAATCTGCCGAAACGAGTGCTGCAGGTCCGACTCGACATCACTAGCGCTGAATTCGATTCTTTATTGAACTGATTCGCCAACCTGCAAGCGATTGTTTCAAAAGAGAATCGAATGAAGCTTCGCGGTCCCTCGATTGACCCTCATAGATATCATTAGCTTGCATGGCATGGGGATTTCGTTTGCGACACAATTTTTTTACTTCGTAGTTTTGTTGTTTTTTTTTTGCTAGTGTCCTTGTTGTTTTGTTTTTGCATCCGACTTGTTTATTGCGGCAGGCAGCAGTTCCAGAACAAAGAGGTGAATACTCGTTGCGTAATAGAACGTTTCTTTCAGGTTGTCATGGTTTGTCTTTTGTTCTAGTACTATTAGACTTGATGCTTGCAATAGTATATTTCATTACAAGTGCGGAAAGGCTGTCATTGCAAAGAGTTCCGACAAATGTCTACCCGAGCCGAGGCGCAGCCGAAGGCGAGTGTTGACAGTCGGAACAAGTTGCAATGACGGTTCCGCAGGTGTACTGAACGACTATTTTTAATACAGTTGCGAAAAAATGAAGCAATTTAATAAAATAATAAAAACACAATATTGCTTTTTTCTCTTCTCTCCACGCAAAAAATTAGTCGTAGGTATGTGGTGGATATGTAACGACTTTTTGACTTTTCCGGTAAAATGTTCCCCGAAGCATTTTGTGCAATTATACTGAGTTCCGGTGGTGTTAATTCAAAAAAAAATAGGGTCGAAATTACTCATTTTGTGCAACAAACAACTAAACTCGCCAAGAAAATTTCTGGAAAATGGCGCCAACCGTAGAATATAAGCAGAGTTTTTTTTTTCTTCACCCATTTTGGTAGGCAAAGGGAACTATCCATACAGCTTAGTCTTCAGTATATTTTTTTTATTGATATGAAATGAAAATGAAATTTAATGAGATGAAATGAAATGAAACCTAACCTAACTCATTCAATTAAATCATTAAATCTGATATTGAAATAAATTAGTAGGTAGCTTCTTTTTAGAAATATACGTATTTGTATATGAATCACAAAAACTCTTTAGTAAAAACTTCATGGTTGGTTTTTCTTTTTAATAGACATTATTTTGACAGTTGGGAAAGAGACACGCACGAGTTCGGGAAAGGTAAAAAAAAAGCACTAGTATGTAATAGCCCACATCCCGAACGCTATACGTCCCTGCAATACACCACTTTTTGAGCAACTGTATTAAAAAATGTTTTACTGTAGTCGTATTGACATTGGATTTCACATATTTTTTTTTAGTAAGAGATAAAATGGGCAAAAGTACGTTGTAAGAAATAGAACGTGATTTTTTTTTCGAATTTAGCGCTCGAGCAATTCAATATAGTGTATAGGTTAAACAAGCTTGCTACGGTGAAATATCAGCACTAGCGACTTATTCACGTCGCTAGCAGTTTCCCTAATCCGTTCCACGACAGATATTGAAATCAACGATCGAACATCACTCGAAGTGAAGCTTCGTACTGAAACGACTAAAACTTATTGAGTCGCGTAATACCTCGTCCGGCGCGCAAACGTTACTAAAACAACCCCTTTGCGGTTATTAATATTTATTTACTCGGCTCCATCGGAAACTAATCATTTTTAAAATATAATTTTATAGTCAAAGTCGACTTTTCCCATTTTTATAACGATAATGACGAGAAGTTCGGCAGCTGGGCGCGAGTTGCCGAGAGAGCGTTTGAAATTTGTACTTTTCAATTATTGCACGAAGCCCGAAAGCAAAGTTCTTCGCGCGGCATAAATTAACTTCTTCATTGCGATTAATTCGCGGTGGCTTTTGGCGAAACATTTTCTCTGATGACTTTATTTATTTAAAAATAAATATTTATAAGTATAGCACAAGGTCTAATAAAAGCAGTGCGCAATACATATAAATCATGCTGTATCGATATGATATATTACATGTAGTCGCGGCATCCGTTAAAACTGCGGCTGTGGAATTGTACCGTGGCTTATCTGCAACAAAATGGACTTTTATGAAAGAGATCAAAGTAATAAATCATAAACAACCACATATTTACATGTGTGCTCGAAAGTTTCGTGAATAATTGACTTTCGTTGACTTCTATATTGGAGGACACATATTTCTCTATTAGTTTTTTTATTGAAACCTTTACCCGGCAAAAATAAAGCCATTGTTAGGCTGGAGACGTAGGTACCTACGTCGTAGCGGCGTGGAGTGTGGTGCATGAGCATGGAGAGTGTATGTGTGCGTGTCGCAGTACGAGCTGACGCTGGTGGCGTCGGACGGGCGCAACGAGAACTCGACGCGCGTCGTGGTGCGCGTGCTCGACGTGAACGACCTGCCGCCCAAGTTCACGCGCAGCGCATACGTCACGCAGGCACTCGAAGAGACCGGCCCCTTCCCACACCCCCTTATACAGGTTTTTTAAGTTGTTTTTTTTTTGTTCTTTTATGTTCCGTCTTTTTCTTCCAAGCGTTAAGTCCAGGCTCAATGCCCAGGTCCGCTTCCTCTGTCCATAAAAATACTCTATTTACTCATTTACGCAACTAACCTTCTTCAGCTGCCCCAGAAATATCTGCAAAGAACCCATATTGAACTCGACAAACATTCCTTTCCCTTTTTATAAAATTAAATTCTTTTCTCGCATATTAAAACTCTTCTCGCCGGCGGCACCTGCAAACATAATTCGAATATTGATATGCAAATTTAAAGGGATCCCAGCTAGAAACAGCAAACGGTACTTATTTTTGAGCTTAACTCAGTATCAGGGTTACGCTCATAAGCATAAAAAAGTCCATTTCATAGATAAAACCTGCCGTCGCAGCATGTTAATACTGTGCGTGTAATTTGTGCGAGTCACCTCTCTTCACTTCGAAAACCATTAGGAAAGGTCGTTTCGATTGTAATGAAGCGATAAAAATGCCAGCTTTACATACTAACTTATACAAGCAGCCACAATTTGTTATTCCCACATAAACTTTCCGCTTTTTAAATTATTTTATGTTCTTTTCATTTATGGAGTTTATTTATTTTGGGGGTGCAAGGGTCTCCTATCGACTAACATCAACATTCATGCACGCCATCATATAATACTTTAGTGTTAATCCAAATCTGAATCCACAGGTCTTACAGGTAAGTAATAAAGTACGTAGATTTATCAGAGAGCTTTTAGTGGAAGCTCACGTATCAGTACGATGTACCCGCGGTAGTGTAGTTTCACGGCATGGTTATCTATATGATCAAGACGCTTTTACTAGTTCGCAACTTCTTCGAGTCCTATCAATAACATAATGAGAACATGAACAAAGGGAAAATATTTTACAAAATATTTGAAATTGCTTTTGCTCAACTATGTCTCTGTGTTGTGTCTGCGGTGATGTTTCAAAGAATATTTACTATACAGTCTATTTTATTATACGCGCGTGTTTTGTTTATAAGACGATTAAAAAAATACCCGCTTCGGATGTGTTCGGCTGTCCTCGGGGTGTCGATAGGTAGGTACTCGGATCCGATATGTCAGTGAGTGATGGCAAAGTATTCTGTTTGTGTTTTGTTTTCACTTCTGTCGGCACTCCCGGAGTGCCACTATTTTTTTTGGTCTAGATAAAAATGGGTAAATATAATAACTTTATGTGGGTTTACCCCAATTTACCTATATTATAAAGGCAGATCCCTTGTTAGGGTAATTTAGAACAATTGTCTTTTAAAAATTTAAATTTGTGTTACGAAACAGTTTCAAAGGCAGGCTGCCTTGACTTTTATACTCAATCATGAAAATTCACCGTCCTCTAAGAGTGGAGCCCTCGTCCCAAGTCGCTTGTAGTGACAAGCTTTTTTTTATAATTGGAGAGAGATTCGCAAATGATCCGAGTAATTACGCAAACGTCGACCCTCTTCATTTCAGACGCTCCAGCCTGTCTGACGTAATTGGACATTCCAGTTGCCATAAGTTTACGTATCCCAATTTTAAAGGGATCAATTTCTCTATTAAACACTCGATAAACAGTTAAGCTTTGTCGTGAATTTGAACACATCTCTCAATTGCCTACGTGAATGTTTATTTGCCATTTCCGTTTTATATGAAACGTTTATCGCTAATATTTCCTCTCTATAATTCACGTCACTTCACCTACTCCAACTCCTCAAATAGTGATAAAATTCCTTCGGCTTTCTCGTCGGTGTCCTTAAAAAGAACAAAGTTTGCGATGCTTCCGCTACTGGGGGGCGATGCAAACAATCCGAGGTTCATAAACTTTGTAGAACTTCCGTGGTAGCTTCAGCACTATAAAATACACAGTAATTCACATTCAGCCTGAGATTAAAGTTGTTTGGACGTTTTATGATGGCATCATAAGGAAAACTGAGAAAAAACGAGTCAACATAATATACTTCGCAGTAATGGGAAAGCTCTGGGGATCCGGAATTATTGAAAACTATAATAGAGACGGTTTTTTTATTATTTTATATAAGTAGCTTATTATAACTTTCCACGAAGTATTAGTAGGTACCTTACTGGGAACGATCTTTTTCTGACGACGTCGATCGGTGGTCGTTCGTCGTCCTAAATTAGATCAAATAATACTTTCTTCCTTTTGAAAGGGATAATTGTTTGAGTACAATAGGCCTGGGACAGAGGGGTAGGACTCGCCGTAAAAAGTCAGCTTTTTCGCTAGTTTCTAGTGATTAATCTTTGTGATACTCTAATTATTTCCAGGTTTTTATGCCTATATTAATGGATTGGGTAGATATTAATATTTATTTATCCAGATATATTAATTTTGCAAGGCAACCCGTGATAATTTCGAGTAAGTTTGAGATAATTTTGAGTAGTTTACAAATGAGCCTTTTAGACACCCGGGTTGAAGAGTCATACTATAGGTAAGCCTAAATAGACCTTATTGAAGTATATGCATATTTAAATTTGATTTTTTATTTAATTTCGACTGGAAACCGACTCCAGTATAGTTTGGAAAAGGCTAGACAGATGATATTATTTAAATTTGAATTTGAATATATCATTGAGTGCCCTAGGATCATTTTCATCAAATGACGCAAAACTTCCCAACTATTGCAGCAATATGATTCGATAATCAAACACAACACAGAGCCAGAGGCAATTTCGTATTGAACGTACTAACATCACTAACTAGAATGGATTTATGTATGCTACTTGCTTGCTTTCCTTGGTGTTTTGGTTAAACTAATCCCAACCGTAAGAGGTAAGTTGAATTCAAAACTATAATCCTGAAATATCTACCAACAATGGCGATTCTGATATAAACCTATTGCCACCCAAGACTAAGAGATTCACACTTTCTCTCTTTCAAACAGGTCACAGCCACGGATGGCGACAAAGATAGACAACAGAACATAGTTTATTTCCTCACCGGTCAGGGCATCGATCCAGACAATCCTGCGAATAGCAAATTCGACATCAATCGTACCACGGGAGAAATATTCGTCCTCAAAGTAAGTATTACACTTTAAATAAAAATAGCGTCCTTTGTAAAGTAGTCTCGTCTAATAATTGGGTGCACGTACAGTCACGAGCACTAATATGTCAACACTTGGCAACTTTAAATTGCGATTTTATCACGACATAACGAATGCAACGTTGTAATACGACACTTTACTTAAACCTATGGGTTCGAAAATACTATGTTCTTAATAATATAAAATTTCATTCAAAAATAAAGGAGAAAATCGCCTTTGAATAAAGCCAAGTGTATACATACTTATGCTCGTGACTGTACACTCGTACCCTCGAACACCTGATGCCGATGCCATCGGAATGACAGTAGCGAACTCGTGAACATGGATGGCCGGCCAATAGGACGCGCGCTGTGCATGCACAATGCAATCACACATTTATTGCGTTCCATTTGCTCCGTAAGTTGGACACAGATATTCCTGAAATGAGAAAAACCGAATGTCCTCTGAATGTTAATTACCGACTCTTTAGAAAATTGGAATACTTTTTTGGTCGCTACGCTACCGACAAGCGAAGGATACTTGCGACTTTAAATTTGCTGTGAGTTTAGGATCAGTTTGTTTGCAGGTTACAAAGTAAACACTATCTCTATATTTACTAAACCCTTTTAACCGCATTTATATAGGTATCGCAAATGTAAGCTGTAATACCTGCAATAAATAGGACAATGTAATCACAATTAAAAAAGGCACTGCTGTAATAGTATTTATATAATCAGTCCAATTAACACATGCTAATTAAATCTCAAAATTATCTCAGTAACTTAGAAAATAATAGTGGCAATACTTCACTGTGGGTCTGTACATAATTAGGTACAAAAGCCGACAGCCGATATTTCGTGTTTAAGTCGGCATAATTTTGTAATTGCAAGTAGGTTTGTAACGTGTTATTTGTCCACAGCCATTGGATCGAGATCAGCCTAATGGGCGACCGCAATGGAGGTTCACAGTGTTTGCACAAGACGAAGGAGGCGAAGGTCTCGTGGGATACGCAGATGTTCAAGTCAATCTTAAAGACATTAATGATAATGCTCCTATTTTCCCTCAAGGCGTGTATTTCGGTAATGTCACAGAGAATGGCACAGCTGGTATGGTCGTTATGACTATGACAGCCATCGACTATGACGATCCTGCAGAAAGTAATAACGCCAAACTGTGGTATTCTATTGAGAAAAACGTAATTGAAGAAGAAACAGGCTCTCCTATATTTGAAATAGAACCTGAAACTGGCGTTATAAAAACTGCAGTATGTTGTCTTGATCGCGAAAGGACGCCAGATTATTCGATACAGATAGTAGCATCCGATGGAGGGGGGTTAAAGGGAACTGGTACGGCGTCCATTAGAGTAAAGGACATAAACGATATGCCACCGCAATTCACCAAAGACGAATGGTTTACTGAGGTAGATGAAACAGACGGAACTAATTTGCCTGAAATGCCTATCTTGACAGTAACTGTTCATGATGAGGATGAAACGAATAAATTCCAGTATAAAGTTATTGAAAATAGTGGATATGGTGCTGATAAGTTTACTATGGTTAGAAATAATGACGGCACTGGTTCGTTAAAAATTGTACAGCCTTTAGATTATGAAGACCAATTACAAAGTAATGGCTTCAGATTTAGGATACAAGTTAATGATAAAGGAGAAGATAATGACAACGATAAATATCACGTAGCTTATTCGTGGGTAGTTGTTAAGCTTAGAGATATCAATGACAATAAACCTCAATTTGAAAGAGCTAACATAGAAGTTTCAGTTTATGAGAATGCTGAAGTTGGTAAAAGTCTAGAAACCTTTAAAGCAACTGATCCTGATCAAGGAGGGAAGAGTAAAGTTTCATACGCTATCGACAGGTCATCCGACAGAAAGCGTCAATTTTCGATCAATCAAGAAGGAACTGTAAGCATACAACGCTCATTAGACAGAGAAGATACTCCCAGACATCAAGTTAAGATTTTAGCTATTGATGATGGAGTACCACCGAGGACTGCGACAGCCACCCTGACGGTAATAGTTCAAGATATAAATGACAATGCCCCAACATTCCTAAAAGATTACAGGCCCGTTCTGACAGAACACATAACACCCAAAAAAGTGGCTGAAATCTTAGCTACAGATGATGATGACCGATCAAAAAGTAACGGACCGCCATTCCAGTTCAGACTTGATCCTGGTGCAGATGATATTATTCGAGCTTCTTTCAAAGTGGAACAAGATCAAAAAGGTGCCAACGGTGACGGAATGGCTATAGTGTCATCACTACGGTCATTTGACAGAGAGCAACAGAAGGAATATCTTATTCCTATCATTATCAAAGATCATGGAAATCCTGCTATGACTGGAACTAGTACTCTAACTGTTGTAATTGGTGATGTTAACGATAATAAAATGCAACCTGGTTCTAAAGAAATACTTGTGTATAGTTACCAAGGTCAAGCACCAGATACTGAAATTGGTCGAGTTTACGTATACGATCTTGATGATTGGGATCTACCAGATAAAAAGTTCTTCTGGGAAAGTTCAGAACATCCAAACTTCACTTTGAACGAAGAAACTGGAATGATACAAATGAGACACAAGACCAGAGAAGGTAGATATCATCTAAAGTTCAAAGTTTACGATCGAAAACATACACAAACAGACGTACCTGCTAATGTCACAGTGTATGTTAAAGAAATATCACACGACGCTATAATCAATTCTGGATCCATCAGAATTTCAGGAATATCTGATGAGGACTTCATTAGAGTCTGGAATTATAAAACTCTCAGTGTTTCAAGGAGCAAATTAGACATTTTCAAAGACAAATTGGCTGACTTACTTAACACCGAGCGTGAAAATATTGATATCTTCAGTGTTCAGCTCAGGAAGAAGCACCCTCCAGTGACGGATATTCGTTTTTCTGCTCACGGAGCTCATTATTATAAGCCTATCCGATTAAACGGCATTGTATTGATGCACCGAGAAGAAATAGAAAGGGCCGTAGGAATTAACATCACGATGGTTGGCATTGACGAATGTTTATATGAAAATCAAATGTGTGAAGGATCCTGCACGAACGTCTTGGATATTAGTAACTTGCCCTACATGGTTAATTCCAATAAAACTGCTCTTGTTGGCGTCCGAGTGGATGTGATCGCTGAGTGCACGTGTGGTGCCCGAAACTTCACTCAAGCAGAAACGTGCCGCAATTCTCCTTGCTACAACGGAGGCAGGTGTATCGAAGGCAAATATGGCTTGACGTGTTCTTGTCCTCCTGGATATACAGGGCCAAGATGTCAGCAAACATCAAGGAGCTTTAGAGGCACAGGGTGGGCTTGGTATCCTGCTTTGGAAATGTGTGATAGTTCTCATTTAAGTTTTGAATTTATTACAAGAAAGTCAGAAGGTGTTTTGCTATACAATGGTCCGATTGTACCTCCCGAACCCGAAGAAATCATGGTATCAGATTTCATATCTGTGGAATTAGAAAGGGGTAATCCCCGGCTTCTTATCGATTTCGGTTCTGGCACTTTAGAACTAAGAGTTAAGACAAAGAAATCCTTAGATGATGGTGAATGGCATAGAATAGATATTTTCTGGGACACAGAAAATGTCAGAATGATTGTAGACTTCTGTAAATCAGCTGACATTCAAGAAATGGAAGATGGAACTCCACCAGAGTTCGATGACTCCACCTGTCAAGCCACTGGAACAATACCTCCTTTCAATGAATATCTTAACGTTAATGCACCACTACAAATTGGTGGCTTGTACATAGAACACTTTGATCCAACTCACTATCACTGGCAATACATGCCCATTGGTAAAGGATTTGACGGATGCATACGAAACTTGATTCACAACAGCAAGTTATACGATTTAGCACATCCAGGCCTATCCAGAAATTCCGTGGCAGGTTGTCCTCAAACTGACGAGATATGTAATCAAGCGGACACTACTTCACGGTGTTGGGAGCACGGCACCTGTGTCGGAAGTTTCTCTGAAGCCCGCTGTCAGTGCCAACCTGGATGGACAGGACCTTCGTGTAACTTACCAACTACGCCTACCAGTTTCCGGCCTCAGAGCTACGTCAAATTCGCTCTAAGTTTTGAACCAGACAGATTTAGTACACAAATTCAACTTCGGTTTAGAACACGCGAACCGCACGGCGAACTTTTTAGAGTGAGTGATCAACACAACCGAGAGTACGGCATACTAGAAGTGAAAGAGTCCCGATTACACTTCCGATATAATCTAAATTCGCTTCGAACTGAGGAACGTGATGTATGGCTGAACTCAGTCGCTGTCGACGATGGCCAATGGCATATAGCTCGTGTCAGCCGCTACGGTAGTGCTGCGATGCTTGAAATAGATGGCGGCGAAGGAAGAAGATATAACGAAACATTTTATTTCGACGGCCACCAGTGGCTGCTGGTTGATAAGCAAGAAGGTGTCTATGCCGGTGGCAAAGCTGAATATACAGGGGTCAGGACCTTTGAAGTGTATGCTGACTTCCAGAAGGGTTGTCTGGATGACATCAGGTTGGAAGGCAAGCACCTGCCGCTGCCGCCAGCGATGAACGGCACACAATGGGGGCAGGCGACGATGGCCAGGAACCTCGACCGAAACTGCCCCTCGAACAGTCCGTGCATCAACGTGCACTGCACTGAGCCCTTTGTATGCGTCGATCTCTGGAATGAATATGAGTGCACGTGAGTTTTTGATACTGTAATAATTATTTTATTCATTACCGATATTGATCTTGTAGTTGCAAATGCAGCACTGTGATCCTAGGTTCAATCCCTAGGTCATGAAAATTGTAAATGGATTCAAAACTAACATAACTGGGGGCCTAAAAAGGCTACTTTGGAGAATCATAAAAGGATAACATTATGAATCGTAATATGGCGAAGACAGTCCGTGTTTTTCTTTTTTTCGCTGCACTACGTAGGTATAATCAATATTGGGATTGGATTTGGATCGGACTGATTGGTATTTTAGCACAGACAAAAAAAAACTGAAAAATGCTTCACCAATGGGATTTGATACGATTAACTTAACGGTTAACTATCCATTATGTAATCCTTTTATGATTCTGCCAAAGTGGCCTTTTTAGGCCCCCTGTTGTTGGTGTTTTTACAAATTGAATTGAGCCCGATAAATTCTATTAATTGGCTTATTCAAATAATTTCACAGAATTTTTAATGATTTCAATTAAAAAATTAACCCCCTTACTAATATACGTATTATATCAAATAGTTGGCTGATTTTTCCAACGCTAGATAATTTTATCCGAGGAATAATTTTAAATTTTGACAGTTCTTCCATAAAAAATCTGTCAGACGTCTATTTTATTCCACGAATAAAAATTATCTGTCGATAGAAAAATCAAACCTAGTTATGACAACTTTGATTAATCCCATGATTATAATGTTTTATTTTTGTACCATTTATTTTGAAGCGCGCACTGAGTTTCGACTTATTTTAATTAATTTAAGTAAGTTTATTTACATATTACCTATGTACCTACGTATAACCTTTGATTGTTTTAAACACATTTTAATTATTTAATATGCTGGACAATAACTTTATTTATTTATTTATATTCCCTTAATTCTATTATTAATAGAATTAATTTATTTCTGTTTCATATGTATTCTTGTCTACCTAACATGTAATAATACTAATGCTTATAAATTAAATATTATATTGGAATGGTGTTCAGTTGCGGTGAGGGTTTGGTATTGTCTCCGGACGGCAAAGGATGTGTAGACAAGAACGAATGTCTGTACTTCCCGTGCCGCAATGGCGGTTCGTGCGTGAACCGCGAGCCTGGCTACCGCTGCCACTGCCCCGAAGGGTTCTGGGGCGAGAACTGCGAGCTGGTACAAGAAGGCCGCACGCTCAAGCTCAGCATGGGCGCGCTCGCGGCGATCCTCGTCTGCCTCCTCATTATCATGAGTGAGCACTACCGTAGTCACGCTTGCGCGTGTTCCACTAGACGATCATCCCGACGCACTATCACGAACGCACTCACATCATCTCATAGACCTATATGTGTATAATATGTAGCCGTGTTTTAGCTCGATGTCATACAGTAGTGCATGCTATATGGGGTGGGGGCTCAGTGCGCGCGCGACGATGTGTCGCGCGAAGATGAGGTACAGTATGCACGTGTGTAGGTGCCCCGGGGGTTCGGTGCGCGCGGGCGGCACGTGCGTGAACGTGGACGAGTGCGCGGGCTCGCCGTGCCGGCACGGCGGCACGTGTGTGGACCGCGAGCCGGCGCGGCGCTACGACTGCGTGTGCGCGCTCGGCTACACCGGACACGACTGCGAGCTCGAGCTGCTCGCCTCCGGCGTCATCATGCCCTCCAGAGATTTCATTATAGCTATCATTGTTTGTTTGTTCATGCTTTTAGGTGAGCACCACATTCTGTTTACTTGCATGCAATTACCGCTCCTGTGTACATTTGTGCTATTAATCAACGTTTTACATAACATAACAAATGCCCACAATATCTTTTTATCACGTTTCATTAAATCCATGTGTGTTCAATGTTTTACTATTTATAATTGTGAAATATTATTCACATTCACTTATCTAGATGGGAATGTAACTTAAATGTAGGTATTAATACAAAACGTTTATTTTTTTATATGTTGAAATGTTTTGATGACCCAAATATAATGAATAGATACGCTTACAATTTCCATTTATAAAATTTACAAAATATACTGCACTGAAAAAAATAATTTCTTACCGACAACAGGATGAAATCACTAATGTGGTGTACCACATTAGTGATTTCATCCTGTTGTCGGTCGCGTACGGTCAGTACCAACATACGCGCCGCTGACGTCAGCGTCGCAGTATGTTGCTCTAAAGAACACAATGTATATTCACACGCGCGACCGATGTACGCGACCGACGACGTCAGCGTAACAGGAATTCAGGCCTTAGATTTACTGACTTTATACAAAAGAAGAAATGTTTGCAAAACAGTAACTTTTAATGATTGAACATACCTACTATTTACTGAAAAAAACAAAAAAAAAGGAAAACCACCATTACTGTAATGTAAGTAAATTTCATGAATAAAACAGTTAATTATGTGACCTTTTAGCTACCTAACACGTTAAAGTTTACTGCCATGACGGTAATATTTTGCCTGAAGCTTTAACTGTTTTCAGATCAGTAAAAAATACTGTTTCGAACGTTAGGCACATACAGAACTGTTTAAAGCAGTTCAAATCAATTTCATTTTCATTTTTATTTACTGCTTATTTCTTGCAGTGTGAAACGGTACGGATTAAACTAATTCAATATATTCATACTGAATAGAGTAGTTCCGAATAGCATTCATTTATAAAATCTACTAGCTGCGCTCCGCGGTTTCACCCGCATAAGTTTCGATCCCGTGGGAATATCGGGATAAAAAGTAGCCTATATGTTAATCCAGGGTGTCAGCTACCTCCATACCAAATTTTATCAAAATTGGTCCAGCCGTTTGAGCGTGAAGAAGTAACAAACATATAAACACACCCCCCCCACACACACACACACACACTCAGAAACTTTCGCCTTTATAATATAAAATCTAAAATCTATTTGATACTTTTACTACCATTTAATCATAATTTAAATCGGTATTTTTAAACGACGTCCAGTGAATGAGATGAAGAATAATTGCGTTAATATAAGAAGGTAGGTGTCTAACTGTCTACTCTATTCTAAAAGCAGCGTCCCGGTCCCTTCCTTTATTAAATACCTATCTTACGGAAATTGAAATAACTGAAACAGTCCCAAACGTTACGGCCCCATTATGATCAATTTCCGAGTAACAAATCGTTGCGCACCCTGCGGACATTAATATAGGAATTGTCGTTAAAATTAATAGATCATGACTAAAAATATAATATTTTTAAAAAGATTTAAAAAAATTGATATTTATTTAATAACAGAGATTAAAAGAGCACAAGAAACATGATAACATTGTGGTGCTTTTATCATGACAAAGCATTAGATAGGTACCTACCTAACTTTTGTAATTATCCAACACTGTTTTTCATAAAATAGACCTATTATGTCCTATTCAATTAAGGATGATTAATGACAACGTAATAACGATAACTATTCACTCCTAAATTTTATGAAAACATTTGTTAAAGACTCTCAACCTAAGTAATTTGACTAGCTCAGAAAATACTTAAAACTTTCTTGTAAAGAAAATAACTTCATATCAAAGAATATTGCATTCTGGAGAGTAATTTATTTCGAAAACGTTTTAGTGTCTGCTGACATCATCTCTGTATATATGCAGCCCTTAATATCAATTCAATTTTGATTTGATTTGTATAATGAAAAAGTTTCCTGAACTCAAAATTGTTTTGTGAATACGAAACTTCAACTTTGTAGATCACAAACACGGCTCTTTTATATATGTATTTTTGAGAATTTGTTATAATAATATAATCTGGATGTAGGTAGAGCTTAAAGAATTTAGATTTAAAGCTATAAAAAAGGAGAGCGAAAAGTAAAGTAAATGCTAGAATTTATTCATCTAGAAAGAGCAGGTACATTCGTAACAAGAAGCAAAGGGAATAACACGTTTACAAAAGGAATAGGAGCGCCTCGAGCGATCCGAGCGACGGTGGCGGAGCGGCCGCGGCGTCGGGTCACTCCACTCCACCCCAAACTAACTTAACTAGAGAAATGCACATAACTCTGTGTAATTCATTTTTTTGTGTTTCAAATCATACTCATTCACATCGTTGCGATTCATGACCCTAACTTGCTTTTGCAAATTGTTCAGAACATTCTATACTACGACATAGTAGCTTAGCAGCTCTGAACTTTGAATGACCATAAAGCTATATTCTCTCGTCACCAGTCCTGGTGTTAGTATTCGTGGTGTACAACCGTCGCCGGGAGGCCCACATCAAGTACCCTGGACCTGATGACGATGTCCGCGAGAACATCATCAACTATGATGACGAAGGAGGCGGTGAAGACGACATGACAGCCTTCGACATCACGCCGCTACAGATACCCATCGGTGGACCACTGCCTGATCATGCACCTAACAAGTTACCATGTAAGTCAATGTGATGATTTTAATTCCTACAGATTCTTAAGTCTTCGAATATTATACAACAAGACAAATGCATCCTATGTATACCAGTCTGTCCAAAAATGATTATTTATACCAATAAATCCACTGTCTTGGGTACCAACCCAAGACATTGGTACCCAAGGGTAGATCAGTCGTGAATTTTGTTTTGGCTGTTGATTTAACAGAAATTCACACGACCACATTTAAACATTGAATGTGACTTTATCTCGAAGATTAACCATTGTTCCATCACTACCCTTCATCACATTTGCATAATAAGTATGCTGTGCAATGGTTACATATAATAATAATAATAATATAATAATATATAAACGCCCCGTCATTTCGCCGGGGCGTATAAGAGGCGATAAAGGGATTATAGCGTTACATCCGGGACCATATTTTGTTCCTAATGTATGTGGGGAGATGAGTGTTTTATACTAGACGTTTGCAACGCTGACGAAAATAGATTATTCGGATGTTATAGTGAATTAGTCTCGGAACTTTATCAACTAACAATTTTATGGGAATGGTGTTTGCCCGAAACTCCTACTGCCCAAAATTTTTGATTATTTGCAATTTCAAAGAGTGTCCTTTTTACTTGTTATTTGCAACTAGATCCTGTACTGAGCCTGGGAATGGGAGTGGGACCGATGGGCGTGGGCGTTGGCGTACCCGCGGGCGTGGGCGTAGGTGTGCCTCTACCTGGCGAGACCAACGTGGGCATGTTCATCGAGGAGCACAAGCGACGCGCCGACAGTGACCCCAACGCGCCGCCATTCGACGACCTGCGCAACTACGCGTACGAGGGCGGCGGCAGCACCGCCGGATCACTCTCCTCGCTCGCTTCCGGTGAGTTTTCCAATCCCATGCATCACCACTCCCCGTAAAATTAGTTCCTCCAATCCCACTTTAAAATTTATGACGGCGCCTTGCGGCGATTCATTCACAATGTATGAAGCGAAAAATTGAGGCACCTCCAGTCTTCGTGTTCGAATAAATTATTTATATGAAATCCTAATGCGGCGCGCTTGTGTGCTAGGTACCGACGACGAGACGCACGAGTACGACTACCTGGGCGCGTGGGGGCCGCGCTTCAACAAGCTGGCCGACCTGTACGGGCCCGACCTGGACGAGCAGCTGTAGGCGCCCACACCCGCCGCCGCCGCTCATTTAGTCAATTGTCTCCCACTAACGTACCATTAAGCCACTGTAACCCTGCTATCTCGGGGGCGACACTCGCTCACTCGCCCACTTTCATTTTGTACATAAACAAGCGCGGCGAGCTGCCGTCACGCGCCGTCACCGCGGTGTGACACGCCCGTGACGCGCACGCCTACCGCCTCACTTGTAACTCTTATCAATTTTATACGACTTTATTTATTGTGGTAGACATGTTAAGCTTAAGTAATCGTTTAAGATACCTATTTAATTGCGTAATTTTTATAAAGTTTAAACTACATCTTCACCAAATATTTGATATAAGTTTTTATTCGAATTAGCCATATTATGAGTCAGTATTTTATTGGAAGTTACGGAGATAAAAGAGATCTCTGCGGCAGGGCCGGACGTGAATCTGAACAGTGGGTGTTTGTAGATAGTGTGCTATAAATGTGAATAATTTATACGAGTATTTTGTAAGTCCACAGCTTTACGTGATATCACTTTAATATGGCGGCCCTCCCGTAGAAATCGTTATAGAATAAAAGAATATGTTATATTTTAATAATGGTAGATAACATAATAATTGAGGTGGTCCACTCGGACGTCGAGTTACATAATGCTCATTCGATATGTGAAGTTTAAACAATGGGGTTGTAAATACAATAACACTCTAGAAACAACTACCCCCGATTTTAATTAAACGTGAAACTATTAATTTAACTTTAACTGTAAGCGAACTGTACAGTAACCGGTGTTCCTCTCCTAATGTCTCCGTGTAGTGCTAGTTAAATAGTATTTGGAAATGACTACGGTCTACTTGTAACATTAGGTAACTAATAGTAGTCATGGTCGCGGGAGTTTTCGTTTGCGTGTGAGCGTGAGAGAGTGTATTTATGAGCGTGTGAGAGCTGTAGGTATGCGTGTGAGTGCGTGCAAGCGACATTCGTCGAGCGTGAGTGAGTGCGTGCGTCGCGTGCGTGCCGCGCCGCGTGTCACGCGCGTGCGTCGTGCATGTCGGCCTGCGGCGCGCGCTGTTGTGAGTGGGACTGTGCCAATTTCTTAGCATTATCGATGCAGCTAATGACGGTAGAGTTAAGTGTTTGCACTTTATTTATTCGTATGATTACATATAAATTTAGTCGCACCTAGGAAAATATCAATAACTTATTAAGAGTGTTGTGCTAGAATACTATTTCCATCGATCTTGATGTGAGATAGTTGTTGAAACCTGTAGAAGTCATTAATTTATAAATTAATTTTTAAGAATTTATAGTAAAATATAATAATAATATAATGGTTTTAGAAACTGTCTCACTTCGACATCGAGTTATAATCAGTGTAAATTTTAGAATAATACTGAATTATGTTAAAATGACTGATTTTATTATGTGTTTGGAGCCTAAGATTTTGTAGACTCGGTTTAAATAGACTTCTAATAACTTACCTAATGTAAGTTCACCCTCTAGTTTGCACTAAAGACAAATAATTAATATTCAAGTACCTACATCAATATTAAAGCAATTCTCGTTAATTACTATTCATGTAAGTAGGATGTCATAGTTATGATTGTTTCATTGATATCATTACACTGCCAGTATCATACATATAGACGAATTACGATAGTGATTTGGGTCCGATTTTATATTTCTGTCTTATACAATGGTATATTGTAAGTTTTTGAACTATTTTATAAAGCAACGTTTAGTTTCCGCTAGTGTTGCGCACGCACACGTCGCACACTCTATGGTTCTGTTCTCCTCCTCCAAGCTCTGCGCCGTCTCTAAGCGTGTACTTCACTTGTTTATTGTTCTTTGCATTGAGCATTTATTATTGTAGGCAGGTTGTCATGTCGTCGTGTTTTTACAGCATTTGAAAATATACGGAACCATTTGAAAATGTAGATAGAGCGACGTTCATAGATACAAACATTACAACCTGCCATGTAGTATGAATTGCGATACCGCTAGTCAACTTTAAGCTTAAAAAGGTTAGTTTTCTCAAAGTTGGCTGTCGGTACAGATCTAAATTCAATTTGTAATGCTACGTCACTCTCGATCTTAATAATTTAGTGAGAGTGGGTAGTGTTTCGCGGAGCCCCGCGCAGGGGTGACGTCACCGCCGCACGGTACACGGCACACGACACACAATGCTCGTCCCGCGTACACTTAGACAGCAGAGCACACAACCCCAGTACAAAATACTAAAATGCGATATGTCGCTAACGAACACCGATTTGTGTTTTATTTTAGAAATTAATTATATAATACCTACATAAATATAGTTATGTTTTGTTTCAACTGTGATTAATTAGTTGTACAACTCTGACAATTATAAAAGAATGAATAAAATAATATGAAAAATATTGTCGTTTTTTTATTTTAATCCTTTCAGCCATCTTTATGCCATGAGGGAATTAAAATAAACTGTATAGAAAATAATATGGAATATAAGAAGACTAAGAGAGGGGGCCGTGGCTAAATAATAACAGCCGCATAGGTCGATCGATCAGGTTAAGCTACGCTTGAAACTGTTGGTCTGTGGATGGGTGACCATCTTTACATACCGAGACCCCTCCGTGCCTCGGAAAGCCCGTTAAGCCGTTGGTCCCAGATGTCATTCGTGAATCTGACAGTCGTTGCGGGTAGTTAGAAGCCCGAAAGTCTGTTATCCAGTCTTACCAAGATGTATGGTATTACCCAGTAACTGGGTTATGGAGGTCAGATAAGCAGTCGTTCCATGTAAAATACTGGTATTCAGCTGCATCCGGTTAGACTGGAAGCCGACCGCAACATAGTTGGGAAAAGGCAGGCAGATGGATGATAAGAAGACTAAGAAGAATATAGAATAAGAGCAGTGGTGGCCCACTGGTAACGGCCCCGACCATAGAATATCCGTGGCCTCGACTTACGAGTTGTAGGTCGTAGGTTCGTACCCAGGCTGGCGCTTTACTTTGTGTAAATAATTTTATCACCACTGCTCTCAAAACGGTAAAGGAAAACATCGTGAGGAAACCGGCATGTCCTAGAACCAAAAATTCGAAGACTTGTGACATCTACCAACCCGCACTGGGCCCGCGTGGTGGATAACAGCCCACTCCCTCTCGAAGAGAGGAGGCCTGTGTCCCAGCAGTGAGGACATTAAAGGCTAATAATTATGAATAGAATATTGAATATACAAATATGCTTTAGCTGAAAATGACATTACAAATTGAATTATTTGTAATGTCATTTTCAGCTAAAGCTGCACTGGCCTGGAATTGATAATGTTTGGTCTGATAAATGTGTTCTATTTTAGTTTTAAAACTAAACCTGACACATCCCTGTTTGCTTTCCTATTAAACAATACTGAAATTCGGACTTACCTACTAACTTCGGAAGTTACGAAGACACCACAAAAACCTTTTCCTACGGTTTTACTTTGAAAGAAGAAGCAGCGCAACAAATTTCCCAGCGGAACTCAAGATTTACATATCTTGCTTAATAAACAATGTATGTACCTAAGTATCTATTTCTAAAACAAATGACAGAGATCTCACCAGATTGTTTATGTATGTACCTACAAAACTTAGCACTGATAACTTAATCTGTAATTATGTAATAGATTTAAAGCTATCAGAGATACATTTACAGCTCCAAATCGTATATTAGCGACGCCAGGCAATTCAATCAAACAACTTACATATGTAACTACGTGTATAGTACAAACACAATAATCTCACCGAAACCCATCGCAACCTGAACTAATACCTAGTAATCTAAATTAAACAGAGTCTGTGAAGGGACTGTGGATACACAATAGGCACATACCAATAGATACTAACACTGAATACACACACTACATAAACATATACCTACATGTGTTCATTACAATAGTAGGTACCTACTTTGAATTGTCAATCCGATTTTTCCATTTTCCTGAAGGTAGTTTTACATTATCATAAGACTGTATTAGCATTGAATAGCTAGTAGTAGGTACACGTAGGAGGTACACTTTGAGCGTCAAACGTAGCCGCATCTTGACGGTCGCCCGCCACGCTGCGCGCTGTGGCGCTACCGGGCCACAAAACTATCGCTTTGTTGAACCTGCTGACAGGACGAAATTAATTGGAACGACTTTTCCATGAATTCAAGTTAATTAGTATCGACACAATACCTGACGTTTGTTTACCACGTTATTTTGGTTAGAATTATGACAACAATAACCGTATAATGTTAAGAACACACATGGTTAAATAGCACACAGTGGGATTTAAATTTAATCAAAACACATTCGTAACTCGCCGAGGCTAGTTTCTAAAATTATGCAAACGTGTATTATTATAACGAGATTTACAGAATTATGTAAATACACACCTACTTTTATGCGAGGGTTGATCATAACAGCCATAAACTTAGAAATATCAAACCCAACCCCGATATAAACAAGTAGAGCTCTACTTTTATGATCTCCGGGATTACGATCATGCCTAACCGATTAACCCGACCTTACAACCTAAGCAATTATCATGTGCGGCCTCCGGGCATGGTAGGTGTCAATAGGCGAACACGGGCCTGGATAATGTACTCGTGTAGTATGTACAGTCAACAAAAGAGATAAGTATGCAGGATCGTCGGACATAGTTGAAGTTAACTAAGAAACCGATGGATGTTCTCGAATAAAATTAAATTTTATTAATGTGAAACAAGCAGTTCATTTATTAAATTAAATTTCAGTCGACAACATCCATCGGTTTCTTACTAAACTTCAACTATATCCGACGAGCCTGCATGCTTATCTCTTTTGTTGACTGTACATCTACACTACATACGCTGCTGTACCTACCCACGCCCAGCTGTGATGTAGTTATTGTTGGCCGAGACAATTGGGCCGCAGGGCGTCGGAGCAGCACGTTTATGTCCTGCCCATTGTTGTGTCTGGATAGATTTACCGGCCACATCCAAAAGCTTACTGATGGTTTCTGAAACTTCCTTCCTAAGTCACATAAGTTATACATGTACGCTGCTTAGGATAGTAGGGACATTAAGGAACGACCAAGTACAATCTAGTATTGTTAGATAATGTTTGTTTGCAAGTACCTTTTTAGGGTTCCGTACCAAAATGGTAAAACGGAACCCTTTTTTTGTGGATGGGACATCATCCCATGGACCCTTCCCGCTCTGGGTGGAGCGGAAGGGAGTGTCAGACTCTTACTGACTAAAACCCACCTTGTGTTCCTTCCTTAGCCCTTTAACTTAAAGGGAACCCTTATGGTGAGACTCAGTTTGTCTGTCTGTCTGTCACAGCTGGATATCTCAAGAACTGCTAATGCTATCAACTTGAAATTTGGAATAGTTTTAGATGACGTTTGCCCAAATATTTTGCAAATAAGAAAGAAATAAAAATATGTGCATATTTTTGCAACAGGTACTGAAAGGGGGTCTGAAAAATTCGAAGTTGGGCTACTAGGGCATGTGGGGGTATCATATGAAAGAGCGCAGTTTGCACATTACACATAGGCCTCGCCGATGAAAATTTAAAAACTTATGATGGTACGGAACCCTCGGTGCGCGAATCCAACTCGTTCTTGCCCGGTTTTTTTTATTATAGGTGTTTATTCTTAGCATGATCGTACCTACATAATCAAAATTAACTTTCCTACGAAGAAAATTGCCGCTGTTAGGTATATACACGTAGGTACGTGCCTGTTTGTGTCTCGCCTCTTGCGAATCTAAAACGTTGTACTTAAATGGCAGACAGTCAAACTGGTCAAATCTCATCTTACAATACAATACAATTCTTAAATCTCAGCATGTTTTTGGCAAACGGAAATTCAAAAGGTTTGGCACTGGCTCCGTCCTGCTTCCTTTCTACGATAACGATACACATTATATGCAACAATTTGTTGTACAGAACAGATATCTTCCGCGTAATAAAGCCAAACTCAATTACTAATCCGGAACTTTGAAAAACTGCCTTGCGAACTACCTCTCTTGCAAAATGTTCGATCATTACGCAAGAAGTAACTTTACTATGTGTAATCTATAGACAGTTTGACGCAAAGATGCATCTTTTATTAACCGATACATAATAATATTATGCCTGCGGCAGTCGGTAGGGAGGTAGGTACGACGGCCCTTGGCTCATCACTCATTCGGGTCAGGCGCTACGACATTAAGGGGATTACAGGACCTAAACGCAAGTTTTAGAAACAATAAAAGTATATGATCGACTACAGTACCTAAACAAAATCAGAAAAAATGTAGGATACTTGCTGCGCCCCGCGGTTTCTACGGCGTAAATGTCGATCCCGTGGGAATATCGGGATAAAAAGAGATTATGTGTTAATCCAGGGTGTCAGCTACCTCCATACAAAATTGTATCAAAATTGGTCCAGCCGTTTGAGTGTTAAGAAGTAACAAACATATAAACACACACACTCACAAACTTTCGCCTTTATAATATTAGTGAGATTCTTCAGGATATATGCTAGGTAGATAGTGTCACAGTAAATACAATTGAGTAGGATATCTTCATACATAAGCACCCAACACGGTTTGTTCGTGAGCTCGCTCGTACGTATGCGTCGTCGCACGCACACACTGACAAAACTTATCGCTGCTAAAGGTGCGCCAAATTTAGTCAGCTCCTGATATAATTATGTAGAAAAAATAATTTAAAAAAACTTTGTACTAAAGATCCCTGATGGTTGGATGATTCCCTACAGGGGAAAATTGTTTTGTAAGTATAGAGATTGACTATGGATTTTTGACGATTGAATAAACTATAAGTGACAGCCGTGCGTGTTTAGGCTATTATCGCTCGCTCGGGGCTCGAATTGGCTTTCTTATTTGTTTTTTCTATGATAGTGTGTTGAAAACATAATACAACTAATTTGATACGATAGAAAAAAATCATGAAGATACCTCTAAAAACTTTCTTTTTACAATAAAAAACATACTAATACACCTACATACAATCATTATGATTTTTTGGCAGATTATTCTACAAGCAACATACTAAAACACTAGTGTTTTATTTTTTAGTCCAAACAATAGATTTTTTTGTAATTAAATAATTGCTTCTTAATTTGCAATAAATTACCAGCATTGTGTCATCGCGCTTCTCTTTGTTTTCGATGCAGTCCGACAGTGACCGCGCTTTAGGTCATGTAAGCCCCTTAAGTAATCAAAGTTTACGGTAAACGGGACGTCAGTAAGGCAATTAAGATAAACGAGTTACTATTGTGCTCTCTGGCGATGGACTAACCACGACTCCACGGCTAAGCTATCAATTACTGCCTGCACTATTACAAACTTTGAACCCTAGCTCGTTCTTAAGATTTTCAAATACATAGGTAAACGAAGCATTTTCTCTTCAAGAATAGAAACAGTATAACGAAGAAAATAGAATTATTCAGTAAAAGAAAAAAGAAGTATTGTAAATGGGTTTATTCTTTAAACGTTTTTCTTTTAAACAAAGTGTAAATGGCAGTATCGAGGTAGGTACGTAGGTAATGGTCTTAGGTTCTAAACTTTCTTACTTCAGTGATGTGGAATTTCTGTATTGTGAGATGATTTTTTATTGTTTATCTGTTTCGCTTCTATTTAACCATGGTCTACTTAAGTAAAATATTGTTTTTGGAACGAAGTTCTTTAACGCGGCTTGTGGTAGGGGTAAACTAGTAGAAAAAGCGTTATGGCCCCTCAATGCCAACTTTTCTCATTCCAGAGTTTTCATGGTTTTCGAGAGTGATGAAGCCAATAGTAAGGTCAAAATAAAAACCCAAGATGCGGCTGCGAAAATTATCAAATGTTTTTATCATGGGTGTCGTTTCCATGGTTTTCGAGGGTGTTGAAGCCGACAGTGAGATCAAAATGAAAATCCAAGATGGCGACACCTTTATGAGAGCGTCTAAAACTTATAGGTACTAGATGGCTCTGTATTAAAAACGCGTATTAAATTCACACTTTCTCTCTTTCTCCTTCATCGTCTGCTCGCCTTTTCCCAACTAGGTTTGGGTCGGCCTCGAGTCCAAACGGATGCAGCTGAGTACCAGTATTTTACATAGAGCACTGCCTATCTGACCTCCACTATCCAATTACTGGGTACCTAATACGAAACCCCTTGGTAAGACTGGTTTTCAGACTTTCGGGCTTCTGAAGATCCGTAACGACTGTCAAAGATCCACGAATGACAGCAGAAACCAAAGGCTTAACGTGCTTTCCGAGGCACGGCACGGAGGGTCTTGGTTTATAAAGATGGTCACCCATCCACGGACCAACCGGAACATAACCCGATCGATCGACCCGTGCGGCTGTTATTACTTAGCCACAAGCTCCCTCTCTCCTTCTATTATATTATTATTCTACTCTTACGTATGTGCGTGCGAGTATCGCGTAGGAATTTGGTTACTGGCGGGGAACCTCCGACCGCACACGTTTTTTATATTACCTAGTGACCTACCTACATTTTAAGAACGAATAAGAATTTCGAATAATTGCAGCAAAGAATGTGAATGAAATATAATAAGTAGTTACATACATTATTTCATACTTAATTCCATATTGAAAATCCCTGGAAATAAAAAGTAGGTATTTCAAGTAGTGCGTCATTTCAAAAAGTTCTAGTAGGCAAATTGCATGTAGATAAAATATAAATCAACCCTTGTGGTAATAGACGAACGACCGATAGACCCTCCAGTTACGAATCCCTAGAAATGGGAATCTGTCGACTACCGCGCCATTGTTGAAGTTATTTATAGAATAAACGTCAAAGAGAGAGCACCGGAAGCCAGTTTAAATGACGACGGAATTGAAGTCACGATCATGCCATCTTCAACATTTTGATGTGTACAACAAAAATACCTTAACCCTTATTTTATTATGGTTATAAATTCAAGTAAATATTGGCATCTATCTCGTCTGTGAAATTTCGCCAACTAATATAATTTTAGGTTCTCAACGTGGGCAATAAGGCCCTTGTGGACGTTTGAGACTTTCAGTGGGCTTTAGAAGACCCAGAGAAAATGACATATCCTGTCTTACGACTTTATATTACACTTTGCTTACGACTATATCGTCCCTCGCATGAGTAAAAATCCTATCTCATTTTTTAGCTGATTTGAGTTAGGACAACTACATTTTTCTATACGTGCAAATAGTCGCAAGTGAAATGCTACGTACGATAAATATGTCATACTGTCAGCAAACAAAAGCCAATCAACGCTTCAGTTTTTAAAAACTTAATATTGCTCAAAATATTCATAAAAAAATGTGAACTGATCAAAAAACTGGTCAAGTGCGAGTTGGACTCGCACACGAAGGGTTCCGTACCACAAGGCAAAAACGCCGAAAAAACACGTTTTTTGTATGGGAGCCCCCCTTAAATATTTACTTTATTCATTGTAGCGGCAACAGAAATACATCATCTGTGAAAATTTCAACGGTCTAGCTATCACGGTTCATGAGATACAGCCTGGTGACAGACGGACAGACGGACAGCGGAGTCTTAGTAATAGGGTCCCGTTTTTACCCTTTGGGTACGGAACCCTAAAATAGTAGGGGAGCCGGGGGGAATGGGAGTCAGTGGGCAATGAGGGTCAATTCAAAATGAGTTGAACCTAAAGCATTACAGAATACGGCTATGTCGCACGGGGTTTAGCTCTGTACCCCTCACGCACTGACCAATACGCGCGCTCGATAGTCACACTCGCATCACCGGGAGCGACACACGTGTCACAGGAGAGGAGCCGTTGTAAAATTTCCGAAATTGAGATCAAAAACGTGAGTATCTATATTTGTTAATTTTGCGTATAAAATAATCTTAAAGTGTAGTACTGGAACTAAACTTATGTTTATTAATGCAAGTTATTAGATTTTCTGTTGTTTTTTGTGTATTAATTTAAATCTAGCAAACATACTGTCATTGGGGTAATGAGATTCAATTGACCCCCATTCCCCGCTTCGACTTTTATTATGATAAAACTTGTTTGTTCATTTCAGATGCCAAGGAACTGGACAAGAAAGACCTCTAAAGCGACTTGGACTGCAACTAACACCTCTGCCTTGCATTGGAAAAGGTAAAGGCAAAGGAAAGAGAACACAACGATCAGAAATTCTTACTGCCACACCTCTGAAAACTGTTTTTGAAGAAAAAGCTAAGAAACGAAAGGAAAAAGAAAAGCATACAAAAGGCAAAGTTATGAAGAAGATAAAAGAAGTAAAAAAGAACTTATTTAAGTCAAGTTCATCTGAAGAATCGGCTGATGAACAGGTTCTTTATGATGAGAGTGGTGATAGTGACTTATAAAATATTGAAATCCCGCTAAACATCCAGCAAAACTCCCAGAAAGAGCGTGATCAGTCTGTGTGCACGATATGCCTCGAAGAGGGGAAAACCGAGAGAAATCTGGTACCGTTGCCGTCTCTGTGCTGGATGGGCCCATGAGGCATACATAATTATACAGGATATGATGATCCAAGTCGCTAATTTACTATTCTTTGTTATGATTCCATTGGGTTATCATTTGTAACTTTCAATTTTGTTATTTCTTATTTTTTTGTTAAAAGAAATAATAATTTTGTTACTTTATTCGTTTTATAATTTTGACTCGTATTACCCCATGGACTGACTTTCATTTCCCTTACATGTGGGTAATTGGAGTCAAAACTACTTTTTTGTTTTTTAATTATAATTACGTTTATGGTAATTTTCGCCAAAAAATATTTTTGTAACTCGATACCTGATTAGTTTTTAAAGTTATATAAATGTGAACAAATTATAAGACTGATCATTAGTGACTACAATAACGAGTTTTCCTTAAGTGACTCCCAATTCCCCCAACTCCCCTAAGGAGCTATTAGGTAGGCTACCTACATGACTGACAATGACATACATAATCAGCCTATAATGTTCCACTGCTGAGACACAGGCCTCCTCTCTGTGAGACGGGGTGGTCCGTAATCTGTCACGCGGGCACAGTGCGGGTTGGTAGGTGTCACATGTCTTCGATTTTTTGGTTCTACGACATGCCGGTCGAATCATTTTGTACATGTCAATTTAGATTGATATGTAAAAGTATAAATAACAGTGTTGCTGACTGTACCTACATACGAGCATATTTCACAGCATATTTTTTGTGTTATGAGCCACGAAATGTTCCTTAGCTGTACCCACAAGTAGAAAATCCAGTACGCGGAAAATGGGGCATAATAAATATAACGGAGAAAGTGGTCTATAGGTACCAACTTAGGGATGTCATAACCAGCCTGGGTCTAACCAATATTCAAACAAAATATAGGTAAGGTTCTGGGTTCGAACCCCACACAAACCTAAGTCATAGGTACCTACGAAATGTAGCTATTGTGTTGACTCATTGAATCACAATGACAAAAAGACAAGAATTTATTAGCGATTATTGAACGAGCTTAAAGTTTGTGACATCGATGATTGTAAATTACCAATTTTAATGGAAATAACACTGGTAGTCCTTGAACAATAAATTATTGGAACTATAACGTTCAGGATCGGTCTGACAGCGTCGAGGAATACCTACCTACTAAACCACGAACTCATTACAATGCGATGTTTTGAACAAAGGCGACAAACGCTGAGTACATAATTGTTAACAAATTCTTGTTTGTCGGAGTAATCACCTCCGCCGCCCCGAGACAAAAAGTTTTATTGACAAAGCTTCATTATAATACCTACATGCCTACCTACACTACCTCTATCAGTAAACGCTCTTGAGTCAAAGTTGAAAGTCAAAGTCTAACAATGACTACCTACTTATACAATTATTTTCAAAACTACGAGACGTCGGCAACTTTAGTATGAAGCTTAAGTTACTAAGCTCATGTTTAAAGGGCTAAAATAAGGAAGTTTTATGAAGTAGGGATATGGATTCCATTTTTTGTCGATAATTATAGAGATGAGTATTTTTCGGAAGCAAAAATACCTACTCATATAGGTAGAAGTTTGTAAAGAAAATACATTACACGTTGTAAAAACATAATGTTCTTCTTTTAAAATAGTCTCCATAATATACATTCTTTTGTTAGCAATCGTGTGTAGAATATTTAGTACTACCCTCATTTGGTAAATATTCGATAGTTTATGTGTAGGTACTGGCGCAGATCAATATTCGTGCACGTTGCCAGAATGATGATCAAGACGTAATCTCGTTACCAGCCAATACCAAGGTGTATCGACTTTTCCTTAAACATTACAATAAACGTATAAGTTTTGTATGACAGAAACCCTTGCCTTTGATGTTAAAAGTATTAAAAATACTTCGTTTCAGATCAGCCGAGACACGTGTACAGGACCTACCTATACAGTTAGGTATAAATACCTCTATAGGCAACTATAGTTAACCAAGCTACCGCAACCGAAAGTTTAATATATACGAGTCGTCGAGATTATACCAGGTAGGTATAATCTCGACTTTGAAGATTAGATTTTAACATAATTTCTTAGAACAGCAAACTAACCCTTAGTTTTGTTTACAATACGTTGAATAGGTAACGCCACCACCCCTTCAGGCTGAAAGAAAATTAAAGTAAAATTCCATTATCAAATTCCATTCCTTTTGCAAGTTTGTAATTCCTGCTTGTGCAAATTGTCCTTAATTTCAGATAATATTTTACCAGTTACCCGCACCCCCCTGGTTCGCGCGGTTTTTATGACATGACAAAACTTTAATGTCTTACACATATAAACCTTCCAGAAAACATTCAACTACAAATCGGGAAACGCATTATTCGCGAACCATCTGCCATAGAACGATTCATCAATGAATAAAGTAGATAGGTATATACATATGTACCTACCTATGTATCCACGTTGCCTGAAATGTAGGTAGGTACCCAATTAATTAGTAGGTGAATGTAATTCGATAAACGTTTGGAAATCTGTTATAAAACGTTAGCGCTATTAAAGTATGGAAAGTTACGTTGTGGCGATCTCGAACCTGAATTAAAAAATAAAGTTCCCGAAGAGTTGAAGGCGAATGATAAACTACGAATTTATGTTTAGAGACAAAACAGCCTTCTGAAACATTCATCGACACACGAACCACTTTACGGAGGTACATAAATGTACTCGTAGATATGTATTATACTTAGGTGTTATCGATTAAAAGTAACAGAGTCAAGTTTAAGGACGAGAATCCTAGTATTGATTCGTTATTTGATGATCAACGAACACTTTAATAATAAGAAGGAATTTCTGACACCGGATTGTTGCAATAAGGTGCTCAATCAGCTTAAATGTTTCAATAATCACTTGACGATAAAAATCTTGTTACGAACCTACGTAGGTAAGTACTTAGCTCATTTTAATAAGAAAGATCTCGGCTCTCTTGACATCTGCTGAATTCACTGAACAAGAAAAAGTTAAAAACAGTTTGCGAAGCTGCGCAGGTACCTACCTAATCTTAATGTACAGACAAAAGAAAACGATTTAGACTCACGGCTCGCCTGCTATAATATTCTTTCGACGTAATAGAAAAAGTCATTTAGGTAATCGCAATAACCTTACGAGAACACAATGCTTATAAACTTTACAAGTTTTTGTAATAAAACATTCATGGAGGCCGATTCCACGCACGCATGCCGAAACCGTTTACTGTCAAAATTGCATTTTTTTCATTGAATAATGAAATCTCAGTTACCCGCGGTAAAACGGATTGAAAAGGCTTAACACTACAGCATGAAAACAATAGAGTCGGAACAGTGTGCACTGTGCGCCGTGTGCGGCGCACCAACATGGCCGACAGTGGCCGGCTTACGATACCTACTTGTGATTTGACTTTCATTACAGTCATAAACTAAAAAAAAATTTCTATCACAAACGCTTTTCGGATGAAGACTTGATATAATGTCAAGCCGAACCATTGACATGATGTAGACGATTGTAAACTTAACCACAATAACTTGTAGGGTAGGTACATAATAATATTTTCGTAGGTACAAAAATATTCTCCCATTTTATTTTCGGGGAATTTTCATTTTGATGGAACAAAAAGGGTAGGAAGGTATGTAGGTAGCATTGCAATAAACCGAATATTAAGTTGAATTTTATTATAAGCAACTATCTGAGACAATACCAGCTACTTTTTATTACAACTTTAATACTACCACGGTTCTTGGAAATGGAACAAGCGTCATGATTTTACTACCTTCGCGGCTTCGGTTTGACGGCTTGCTGGTATATGCTACCACACAGTTTAATTGTAGGTACCTATTATGTTTTCAGGACCCTGTTTGAACTATATCGAGATACTTTATTTTATTTATTTCATTTACTGTTACCACATAAATTTGTTTTTACAGGTGGGAAACCCAATACCTACAACAATGTAGTCACTGTTTCCACTCTCGGGGACATTACCCAAAAACCAACTTGATACCACCAACAAAATGAAATGATTTTAAACTGTCCTCTTTTGACTGACACGGTAATTGACTACCTGTCAATTACCGTGTATTCATACAGAGGACAATAAGTTAAGTGTTATTGAATGAATTCCGCTAAAGTGAAAAGCGAGAAGCGAAGCGAAGTGTGTAAAGAGAGAAGCTGTTGAGTAGGTATCAACATAAACATTAACAAAGTAAATAAATAATATTAATTATTACTCGGCAATCATTGTGCCGATAGTCGTGACAGCCAATGGGCTAATAGCCAAGAGCCTCGACCAACACCTGAAGAGGCTCTCGTTGGGCAGCTGAATCAAGCACTGATGTTCTGGACTCGGCCCGCGCATTGTTAGGAGGTTCCTCTCTCTGGAGCCCTGACCGCCGGGTAGCTCGGACCCTGTTCCCGATACAGGTGGGCTAAATTTTTTTATATTTTTAAATGTTTTTATATTCTAATATTTCATAAAAACTTTTTTACAAAAAAACAACCGACTTCCAAAAACACTATAAAGTTAAACATAACTTTAATTTCGGAAGTCGGTGTCTTTGGATTTGTATTTTAGTTTTTTGCCACCGACTTCCGAAATTAAAGTTATTTTTAACTTTATAGTGTTTTTGGAAGTCGGTTGTTTTTTTGTAAAAAAGTTTTTATTTTTCACTTTTTAGTGGGTCAGTTTGTAATTTATTTAAGTTACAATAGCCTAATATCAACGGATCATCACCTTTTACAAAATATTGCTTTTCCCGATGCAGGGACGTTAATTGTTGAGGAGTTCTCCTAGTAAGAACCAGGAGAACTGGAGCTGATTGAGAAGTCACCATCAGCTCCACTTCACCATACGCATTGTAACGAGCATAAATTGCTTAGCAACCATATTAAAGTAATCGAATCGCAACCCGTGAAATATTTGTCATTGAGTAGTTCCGAAGGCCACCTGTGGTCTTCATCATCAGCTCCACTTTACCAAATGATGATTTCCGAGAGCAAATGCTCAAGTTACTTTAATTATTGAGTAGGCCACACGACGAAAGAGCATTGCTAGAAATGACGCCATACGCAACTTAAATTCGGTTTCAAATTGACGCATCAGCATGACTAGTAGGTAGTGGTCGTCCTATGTAAAACTACAATCATAATTAGGTATTATTTTTGTACGAACTGAACATGTTGGCATATTGAAACGTATGAAGTAAGCCCAACAAAAGGTAACTGCTGTAAATCGTTGAGGAATTCCCTCGACTGTCTATGGTCTCCATCATCAGACCTGTAATGGCACTTATAACCCATATGGGTGCAAAGTTTTTCCTTTGCCATTACAGTTCTTATCAATATAAATGAATTAATTCCAAACACAAGGTAGCTACTGTAAACTGTTGAGGAGTTCCCTTAACTGTCCTTCGTCTTCATCATCAGACCCCTAATGACAGTCACAACCCATGTAGGTGTAAAGTTCACATCAATACAAATTAATCAAGCCCAAACACAAGGTAACTGCTGTAAATCGTTGAGGAGTCCCCTCGACTGTCTTTCGGCTCCACCATCAGATTGACTCCAGGCCTTCATTAAATTGTAGTGCTTTAAAATACTTAATGAAAAAATTAACAAACGCACTAGTCGCTCCTACGATTTTCGAATGTTCCCCTCGGTTTCACTGCGATGCCATCATCAGATCCTGGTTTCCTTATCATGGTACCACCCTTGGCATATCTCCTTTCCAACAAAAAAAGAATAATCAAAATTGGTTCATAAGCGACGAAGTTATCCGCGAACACACATAAGAAAAAAAAAAAACGGTCGAATTGAGAAACCTCCTCCTTTTTTGAAGTCGGTTAAAAATATAATTTATATGTATATAATGAAATAATAATAATTGTATGTATAAACATTGCGTTGTTATTGTTCTTAGGTATACCTACCTACCTTCATCCATTTATGTAATTTCTTTTATTTCCATTTTGGTATCCCAAGTAAATAAATAGCATTGTTGGCATCTTACCTTGAATAAGTTTCAAATTGAGTTCTTTTATGTTTCAACAATTCCGATGAATAATTTTGAGTCTAAAAGAACTTCGTCAGAACCGTAACTTTCAATGAAAGAATGAAAATCGTTGTAATTTTTTTACTTTAAGAGATCCTTAACTAAAATAGGATAACTGTTTATCATTTTTTAAAGTGAAGGTAGGTACCTAGGTATAGTAGAATTATGCAAACTTGGCGTGTGTGTAGCTTTGCAAGTGAGATGACGTGCACAGTGCACAAACAGCTCTGGAGAACGTGAGACGGCGACGCCACACCGATACGCCACGAATCTGCACTCACGCCAATATTTATCTTGAATTTATTAATCATATTCTAAATTCAAGTCCACACAAACCTTTTCGATATAAAGTTCAGACCTATTTAATTCAGTGTATCGGAATCCAAAGCTTTGTAATGTACCAAAAAAGGATCTTGTAAACATGCCGCGGGCAGCGGGATGGTGACCGCAGAGCGCTCTCGCACCGGTGACGTTGAACGACAGTGGTCAAAGCACTAACTCACTACGACCGACTACGACGTACATTTTGATGGCTTTAAAGTTTGCAACATTTGTTGGAATTTGGAATAGGTACAGGTAAAACGTCCTTTCTCGAGTTGATTGGCATTTGCAGTACCTACTAAAATAAAGAAATTCATCAACTACTACACTACACAGACACAGTTGCTTAATAAATAAAGAATTTTCTTTATCCAAGAACTAGCTTCTGCCCGCGACTTCATCCGCGTGAAATTTATTGTACCCGCGAACCATCCCGTCGCATTGCATCACCTGCCCGCACTATCAGTTTTCGCTTAGCGTTCTTTCTGACATTTTATTCTTTTTGTTCGGCTAATAACGGTCTCAAAGTGGTGATAAATAGCCTATAGCCTTCCTCAAGAATTTTACTATCGAATGCAAAAAGAATTTTTCATACCTATCTGACCGGTAGTTCCAGAGATTAGCGCGTTCAAACAAACAAACAAATTCTTCAGCTTTATTATTAGTATACCTACAATACGACCGACGTAACTTGGCGGGCCTGAATATAGGCACTAAGAACTTTCGCGCATGTTCTCTCACTCGCACTCGCCTCATGTCACCATTTGGTTCCTAAAAAATCTTACTGCGCAGCCTTCTGCGCAAAGTTCAGGCCCGTCAAGTTACGTCGGTCGTATTGTACCTACTTACATAGAACACTTACAGAAAAGTTTATGTTGTAAAATAATTATTAAATGCAACTAAGTAACTAATTTGAAAAGTAAACTGCAAAACAATGGTTAACATTTCATGCACAATATTATTTAGTGGGGCTGTGGAACGAATGGCACTAATCCAAGAACATATTCCCATTCGTCCCTCTAAAATCCCGAGTGGGACGATCGGGAACAAATTTAATATTATTTATGTAAATTCCCGTTCGTCCCACCAGGGGGACGAAGTCGGTGGGACGAACGGGAATACACGGAAAAGAAGGAAGCAAAGGTCGATTGCCCAATTGGCTTGTGGTCACGGTCTGTTCCCGCTCGGAACAAATATTTGTAAGGCTAACAGAACAGATAGATGTTCCGAGTTCGGGTGTTTGTGAATGTGAGATTTATTTCCTTACAGACGTCCTGTTTTTGATTCGAAAGACACGTGGCGCCATCTATTATCATAATAACGTTATTGTTGTTTTCCTCGGAAACAGCACTTTTACCCTAGGTCCGTCTTTTACACGTGACAATGTAGGTATATGCAAAATTTCAGGATGATCGGTTCAGTGGTTGTGGCGTGAAAAGGTTACAAACAAACAAACTAACTTTCGCATTGATAATATTAGTTAGGATATGCACCCTACGATAACGGAGAAGTCCTAAACATGTCGGGCAGCATTTTTTTTATTATGTATTCAATTTGAGCTTTAGAATAAACAGGCTTAGTTGTTCCTGAATATTTATATTATACTAGCAGCGCCCCGCGGTTTCACCCGCATAAGTGTCGATCCCGTGGGAATATCGGGATAAAAACTATCCTATGTCCTTCCTCGGGATGCAATCTATCTCTCTGCCAAATTTTATCGAAATCTGTTCAGTGGCTTAGGCCTGAAAAGGTAATATACAGACAGACAGACAGAGTTACTTTCGAAATTATAATACTAGTATGGATTTCCGTCTATTCTATTCTTGTAAAAATTGTGATTAATAAATAAAGAAATTTGAATTTAGCCAGTGTAGGTAGGTACTGTGACTACAGTTATGGTATCAAAAAGCAATATCGTTGTTTTGATACTTTATAACATGTGGGCCAAAAGAATTTCTTCCTGTAAATACCTACTTTCCAAAAGCCGACCCCAACATAGTTGGGAAAAGGCTAGGCAGATGATGATGAAATACCTACTTTCCAACTGTTAAAAGGTCGCGTCTGATATTGTGGTCCGATAGTTCGCGTTATCACGTCGTTTGATATCACGCTCCACAGATGAAACGAAACGCTTGAAGCCATAGATATAAGAACATCCAGATGCCTAGTACGCGCTGTCCAAATGCTTCCAATTCAAAGACACCAAAAATAGCGTCTTCGTTCGTTAGCCCCGCCCACAGGCCGCCATTACGCGACAGACGTTCAAAGCGCGCACCGCTGTTAAATATAATTGAAAAAATGACTGTTTGTGCGGTGAAATCGTGTAAAAACTACACTCCAAAAAAAGACAAGGATACGAACATTACTTTTCACAGGTAAGTTTGCAATTTTATGATGAATTTCTTTGAAAATATTACGAAAACTAAATAAATACACAACACGACTCCATAATATTTGAGTATTGCCAAGGTACAGTGTGAAATATTTTTACCCCTTTTTTGTGCTGCGATATTTTAATATTGTAAAATGTTACGAAATCAACATTATTATTAAAAACACAATACGTTTCACGGTTTGGCACAGGTTGTCCAGGGAATAACTCTGCGTACATTCTTCGAGCCTCGTTCAGGTTATCACGCGACGCGGCGTAAACCCGAACCATTTCGGTCCACTGTACGTTTGTGTACGACATAATCACTACACAATAATCACTAAAATACTAACTACCTACACACTTGCGCGAAAACTACTTTCGCGCGGCTTTACCCGCGCGAAAGTAGAAATACATTCAGTCAGTCGTTCGATCTTTAAGAAGAAGTACCTAACAAACATACACAGAAACATGCACACACACCACTCACAAACTTTCTTCTTTATAATGTTAGTATGATATTAAAAGTTTTTTGTTCATTCACACATGTTTACGAAAACCATGTTATAAAATAAAATTATAACAATCTCCAAAAACTATCATAATAGGCACTCGGTATGAATGTAAAAGGCGGGTTTCATTTTGTACACATATATTAACTACATAATTACCTATGTCAATATGAATAAGAAAACTACCCGAATTTTCCCATATTTTGGGGTAATCATTTTGCGCTGGTATTAGAAAATGTCACGCACACAAACGCAGAAACGATAATAATACACTTGTGGTGGGCGGTCCGCACGCACACGCGCATTACAAAATGCATTCAATTTGAACGTTGCGTTTTGTACGGTACACTCCATCTGGTTCTTATAAATCTATGCTTGAAGCGCAATTCATCTCTATTTTTATCCTCCGAAATAGTTACATTCAGCGAATACACACACAAAAATTCTGCCTATTTTCTCTCTTTACTTTCTAGGTACTTTCGCCTAGATTAGAACGGGAGGAATCTGTACAAATCCCATGAACGAACGAGCGCTTACTGCGAGCGCCTCGCGATGAAAAGTACAGACACACACGCCTACCTACGTAGATACTACACATGTGACTATACGTAGGCACCGACTCTCCGAAAAGAACCTTCAATGCAATTTATAAATATAACTGCAGATTCAGGGAGACGGAAGAAACGAATGCCGAGCGAAATGGCCTGTAGGATTTCGCTAAACAGGTAAAGCTAGTCTCATCAAAACGGAATACCTACTTGAGTGCGAAAGCCGTATCATCGAATTTTGTTTCTTCGAAAACCTTTCAACGACATCTCTATACTGCGACGCCTTGTTAAATCGACGCCTTGTTAGTGCGATATTTCGTTACATCGAAAAACTGTACTGCGAACGATTTTACTGCGTAGGTAAATATCATACTGCGAAGCCTTGTTCAATCGATGTCACGTTACTGTGATGTTACTTAGGAAAACTTACTTCGGACGACCTTACGGCGATAACAAAGAACATCGATTTTCTTTTCCAAATGAATACCTACATTGTTCACATTTCTTTAAAAGCAGAGAGCCTGTGCAAACTTCGTCAGCAATAAAGGAATGCGAGGTTTGGTTTGGTTTTGTTTGGTGTGTTTTGGTATGCGTGGTTTGGTTTGTTGGTTTTGGTTTGGTTTGTTTGGTTTCGTTTGGTTTGTGGAATTTTGCACAGGCTCTCTGCTTTTAAAGAAATGTGAAAAATGTAGGTATTAATTTGGAAAAGAAAATCGATGTTCTTGGTTATCGCCGTAAGGTCGTCCGAAGTAGGTAAGTTTTCCTAAGTAACATCACAGTAACGTGACATCGATTGAACAAGGCTTCGCAGTATGATATTTACGCAGTAAAATCGTTCGCAGTACAGTTTTTCGATGTAACGAAATATCGCAGTAACAAGGCGTCGATTTAACATGGCGTCGCAGTATAGAGATGTCGTTGAAAGGTTTTCAAAGAAACAAAATTCGATGATACGGCTTTCGCACTCAAACGATGTGGAAGTTATGGTTCGGTGAGCTGATACATTTAATACTAGCTTCTGCCCGCGACTTCGTACGCGGATCCTGTTGCTTATGCCAGCGAAAACGGGGTCGTCAAAATCGGAGATCTGAAACGTCTGATGTCGAATTCTAAGAGCCCAGGGACTGAAAAACAACGGGATGCGCGAGACGATTCGAGACGTCATTTTCAGGCAATAATGAACCAATAAGGTGGTAAACTTGGCCTTGCACTTTGAATGTTGGCATAAATGGGCCTTCTGAAATCTGTTCTGCACCAAAAGATGTCATTTGAAAGGCATTATTGTACGAACGTATGTTATCCAAGAAATGTTTTGACTGTGGATGGTCACCGATTAGCAGTGATCTTAATATTTCTGGAGGATTTTGTAATATTTTAATATGTACTTTCCCACCTGAGCAACACATACCGTTTGTTTCTTTTTGCCATTTAACAGCTTCACAAAAAGTACAATTTTGAACCATGGCGGAATATGTGGCGTAGTCAATCATAGGAGTATACGTAAATGCACTCCGTTCCTTATCAACCCAAGGAAGGTCGCCATGCCCTACGGCTATATCTTGAGACACATCCGATTCTTCAGATGATATCGACATTCTGTTCAGAGAATGTCGAAGTCGATCAGAATTCAAACGTTCGTTGCGCTCTTCTTAATCTGTCTCTTCATGCCGTACTCCAGCAATTCTTTCTTTCTCACTTTCTAACTGATTATGAGTATTTTGTTGTGTGCGTGTTCGGGACAATGTATGATAATCTCAAGTTCATCACTTGTTTCAAAAGACCTGTTAGTAGATGTGCGAATACGCTGAGAACTCAAGCGTGATTCTGTATCGGTAAACGTTTCCGATTCGCGAGACAATGCATGTCGCTCACGATCAGCGGACAGTCGCGCATCACGTTCCGCACTTGTCTCTAGAGACCTAGAAGCAGATGCGTAGATATGCTGAGAACTCAAGCGCAATTCTCTATCCGTGAACGTCTCCGACTCGCGAGACAATGCATGACGTTCACGATCAGCGGTCAGTCGCGCATCATATTCTTCACTGGTCTCTAGAGACCTGGATGTAGATGCGTAAATACGCTGAGAATGCAGGCGCGCTTCGCGATCCGAAGAGGTTTCCACGGAGCGAGTGGCAGCCTGATGTTCTCGAACAGCATCAAGTCTCTCCTGACGCTCTTCGGTAGATTCTTGGGATCTTATGATCCGCAATCTTTTAGCTCCTTTGGAACATTGGAAAAGATTTGACCTTTTTCTAGGCATGGTTATAGTTTTATTGTGAAGAGAAGATACCTGATCAATTAAAATCTAAGTGACTGCTCCCCTACCAAGGGTGCCCAGACACGGGGTCGTCTGGTGCCCATGTGCTGGTTTGGTCCCTGGGGTCGTCACGGCGTGCTATGTGTTCTGGTGCGCCGGTGATGGGAAGTACTCCACAGAGGAGGGTCCGGTGACGGACAGCCGCGGCGGGTTCACGGATGAGTGCTAACGCGTGCCCATATTCCCGCTGTAAGCGGCAGAGGAGGACACCGTGGAGTTTTAGTGGGTTAGAGTCCCACATAACTGTACTATCTCCCCGTGGTAGTGCAGAACGCATGAGCATTTATTCACGTTAAAAAAAAAATGGGAGTTTTGGCCAGTAGAGTCAAATTTTCAATGATATACCATCGTCATCGAAAATCAGTCCTAAACTGTTACCGCCTTCACCGCGTGGAGGTGAAATTAGTGATAGTTTTGATTTCCACATCAGATGTTTCTGATCTTCGATTTTTAGGGTTCCGTACCCAAAGGGTAAAAACGGAACCCTATTACTAAGACTTCGCTGTCCGTCCGTCCGTCTGTCTGTCACCAGGCTGTATCTCAAGAACCGCGGTAGCTAGACAGTTGAAATTTTCACAGATGGTGTATTTCTGTTGCCGCTATAACAACAAATACTAAAAACAAAATAAAATAAATATTTAAGGGGGCTCCCATACAAAAAAACGTGTTTTTTTCGGCGTTTTTGCCGTCTGTCTGTCGCCAGGCTGTATCTCAAGAACCGCGGTAGCCAGACAGTTGAAATTTTCACAGATGGTGTATTTCTGTTGCCGCTATAACAACAATTACTAAAAACAAAATAAAATAAATATTTAAGGGGGGCTCCCATACAAAAAAACGTGTTTTTTTCGGCGTTTTTGCCGTCTGTCGCCAGGCTGTATCTCAAGAACCGCGGTAGCTAGACAGTTGAAATTTTCACAGATGATGTATTTCTGTTGCCGCTATAACAACAAATACTAAAAACAAAATAAAATAAATATTTAAGGGGGGCTCCCATACAACAAACGTGTTTTTTTCGGCGTTTTTGCATTGTGGTACGGAACCCTTCGTGTTGGCCAGTTTTTTTATAAGTCAACAGGAAATGCCCATCAGACCGAACAACTTTTGCTAAGACGTCATTCCTATATATGTTATGGTGTAGCTGGGCTCTTGGAGTTCCACATCAGGTGTTAAAGATCTTCAAATTTATTCTCTCGGCAGAAAATGCTCATCACGTGGAACCATTTTTGCTATGGTACCATTTTTGTATCTCTTATAGTTTAGCTGGTCTGTTGCGGTTCTGCATCAGGTGTTCAAGTTTCCAAGATAAATTATAGCCTATATGTTGCCCAGACATAATACCTATACAACAAAACAAAAATCATTCAAATCCTTCCAGTAGTTCCGAAGATTAGCGTGTACAAACAAACAGACAAACAGACAGAATTTTTTTTTCGGATTCGTACCCTATTACTGTTTCTAACCCCCCCCCCCCATTTTTTTTTTTGAATATTTTCAATGTACAGACACAGTTTTTCTACTGTTTTATTATATGTATATAGATAATGGACCTTTGTTCTGAAGTAGGCTTTTATGATTTTATACCTAGTATAAACTGGTTCGTATTTACAACAAGCCCTTAAAATATCAAGAAAATCTGCGAGAATTGTCCCTTCATTCTTCCATAAACAAGCCAAAATAGCTGCTATGCATCCCCCGAGGCTAGCCGAAGTTTCGAGAATCTTATTGATATGTTCCCTCAATAAGGCCTCACCGTGTATTTATCTTAAAGCCTGTTAAAGTTATTATAGAGTAAATAGTGGCCGTAGCTCCGAGCAATACCACCAAAACTTATAGTAGTTTACTTAAGGTACCTCGCTACCTGAGCCACTAGGTACATTTGCTTAACATGCAAACCACAGATTACAATGTTAAACAGTAGCAAAATCAAAATGAAATCAAATGAATGGTTATCAATTACGTCATACTGGGTGCAGTCGGTGTTATACGTCAGTTTCAGTTAATTCGAGTGACAGTGAATGTCATACCGTTGTGTAGTCAGCGAGCCAGTTACCCGTACTTTTATGGTTTAGGAGCTACGGACAGATCACGGCACAGTTTCAATTCAACAAAGGGATTCTCGATACCGTATATTTGCGTCACATATACCTACATACGTGCACAATAGGTATCTTCAATAGATGCCCGCTTATGATTGTACCTGTGTAGTGTGTAGCTCTGTATGATCCTTTCACATTACCTATTATGTACCGATATGACAAAATTGTTGTGTAGGTATCGGTAATTTTATCGAACTGAGTTCACTTGGACTCAAAGATGATATTATATGATATACAGACCTATCTGTCTGGTTGAAAATCAACATATCCTGTAGATTAATTCCCAGAATACTCCAGCCTGCATTGCATTACGTATAGGTAGACACAATATAATAATAAGCCCGAGTGACTCCTTACACGCGGCACTATTTTACATCAAACCTTTTTAATAGGTACACTCTCCGTTACCCGGGACTTCATTTATGTACCTTGACCTCCCGTTTGATCGCTCAGAGGATGAATATCTAAAACTCCTACACGGATGCCTAAGTTGTTTACCAAGCCTAATAAGCAAAAGCCTTTTAAGCTTGTAGGCTTTGCACATAGTTTACAGATTTTGTTTGGAGTGTTTGGATTTTATTTATTGTTGTTAGGCTCGTGGCTGAACAATAACAGCCGCACGGCTCGATCGAAGGTCACAGGTCACGCTAGTCGCGGTCGATTAGTCGATACATTACGTACAGAGATCCCTCCTTGCCTGGGGCCCCGGCTGTCATTCATAGATCTTTGACAGTCGTTACGGGTAGTCGGAAGCCCGAAACTCTGACAACCAGTCTTACCAATAGGTATCGTATTAAGAAAGAGAAGCACGATGACACAACACTGGTAATTTATTGCAAAATATGAAGCAATTATCTATTTACAAAAAATGTATTGTTTGGACTAAAAAAATTAAAACACTAGTGCTTTAGTATGTTGCTTGTAGAATAATCTGACAAAAAATCAGAATGATTGTAGGTATGTACATTAGCATGGTTTTTATTTTAAAAATAAAGTATTTAGAGGTATCTTCATGTTTTTTTTTTTATCATATTAAATTAGTTGTATTATATTTTCAACACATCTACCTAGCATTTTATCTTGAAGAATATCATATATTTTTTCTGATTTTGTTTACTGTAGTCGATCATATACTTTTATTGCTTCTAAAACTTGCGTTTTTTGCATTTAGGTCCTGAAAAATCACATCGAAGTTACGCTATTTTGGTTACTTTCGCGAGCTAGTCAGATTGCAATGGCGGTCGCTCCATGTAAAATACTGGTATTCAGCTGCATCCGGTTAGATGGAAGCTGACCCCACCATAGTTGGGATAAGGCTAGGCATGCATTGATAGATATTACAGTACCTATCGTATGCGTACATGGGATACATTACAGGATACGTCATTTATATATCAATTGCAAGACAAGGTAGGATTTAATTGGAGGTGTGTTATACGCATTAATGTATCCTCGCAGTCAGTTTGTAGTAATTGACGATCGACAATTAAGCTAATGCATGGGAATTTATCCGTGCAATTTGTCGAGCAACGTTCACGTATAGAATAGGTCTCAATAAGACTATGCTGTGAAACGGTAGCAGTATTTAAACTAGTATAGGGTTAGCTTTTAATTGCTAGTTTTTGAATGTATGCTACTCGGACTCGGAACTTCTTTGTGTAAATCGCTGTGGAAGTTTAAAACTTACTGTGAACGTTTTCCGGTTCTTTAAAATGAGATGGTTATGTTATGTAGTCTTTGGGTGTCATGAAGGTCAAACGATGTGTTTTTAGATCAAGTCGTATTGCTCATAATTATTTAAACATACGTAGGTACACTAGGTAGATACCTACTGTCGAAAGTTAAAGGCACGATGTCTCTGCATATTCATAATTAAGTAATAGAAACATACCAAACACAGCTAGTGGGTCAACTAAGAAATATGGAAGAAAGAAATTAGAATTAAAATTTGAAAACACGTAAACATTACCACTGCCATGAACTGAAAGAATAAAGCTTATATTGAAGGTGAAAAAATATATAAAAGTGCTTTCGTCGACTAAAATATTGTCTCCGAAACTCTCGCGTCAAAAATGCGTTATTACGTGCTCAGGGATTTGGTTGTATCTGATCCCGGAGTCGAATTGATACCGACGCCATGAAATAGGTATTAGATACCTGAAGTGCTGTAACCTTTCCCCTCCTACTTGTTACACACAAATCATCTGTTACGGACTTTTGGTAAAACAATGCACTTTCAGCTGAATGTTCGTTCCAGTTGAGTGAACTAATTCGGCGTCATACGCAGTTACTGCACTAAATCGGGATATCGGCGCGCAACAAATCAGACAAATGTTCACTCTACATGGCACAGTTTTGAGAACTAAGTTTGTGTTATTCCAGGAAAGGAGATGCGAAGTTTAACGGTAAATCATACTTAGTTGAGACAACAAGCATCCGAGGAGGTTGCGAGTGCCGGCGCGCCGCCCGCGTCCACACCACATCAGCACTCGACTAGGCATTGAACTGAAGTATGCACATGGAAAGTTTGCACCTACTTCCTTTACTGTTCAGAATATTCTAAGTCATACATAAAAGGCGACTTGAAAAGCTGGATTTAGTTAGGTACTCTTTGTTCGCTCAAACTCGAGTAAACTCAACTCATGGTCTGTAAATATACCGAGGTATATTTTTAGATATATAAGAGGACGAAACTTACTTGAATACGAAGCAGATTCGAAACATTAAATAGTTTCAATTTGTCATAATAAAAATAATGAGGTATCGCTACTCTTATACCTAACATTACTTATGTGACAATCCTCAAGCTTCGATCTACTTTCACACTCGTAACTTAAGTAAGTAATTCGAGTGGGTTTTATGCGCTGTATACCTACTATAAAGCTTTTGTCGTGTAATGTGAAACTTTCCACATAAACAGCTGTTAGAGCGCTACTTGGCGGCTTCGCACGTGTGCGTTAGTATGTTAAGTTTTCAATTCCGGTTATCGCTGATTACGTAAGTGAGTATATACCCTGTGTTGCATTTGTAATATATAGGTACAGACGCCAGCACATCAAGCTACTACAATCTGTCAAATTTCTTTAATAGATTTTCAACTTCATCGCTAAAGCATAAGGTTCAAAGTTGATTGGAAAAGTTTGACAGTTTCGGGTAGCTTTATGTGCTGGCATCTGTACATTGATTTATAACTTTATAAGTAACGTGTATTCAGGTTAGATTAGTCGTAGGAGTTGTAAGTTCGAACCGAGACCGCCGCTTTACTCTGTGTAAATTATTTTATCACCACAGCTCTCAAAACGATGAACGAAAAAATCATGAGAAAACCACCAAAAATCAAACCGAAAAATTCGAAGACAAGTGACATCTACCAACCCGTATAGGTACTGGTCCCGCCTGGTGGATTACTGTCACCGAATGGAGGCCTGTATCCCAGCAGTGGGAACGTTATAGGTTGATTATGCTAATGTATTTAGGTTAATTAAGTACTTAAAAAACAATTATGCAACCCTATCACATAACGGCTCGATCGACTTTTACGGTTATGTAGGTACAGTGTCTTCCAAAAGTCCATAGGCAAACTCAAAAAACAATAGCTTAACGTTTAGCTTGACCTGCTTATTTCTATACTATAGACACACATACTCGCATTCGTTGGCAACTGATTGTATTTCATAAATTCAACCATTAGGGTATACGGTATGATAGCTTAGCGGTTATCATACGTCTGCACGCGTTTATGCGTAGCGAGCCGTGTGGGTTCGAATCTCACGCGCGGTGTTAATTTTTTTAAATGTTTTAATGTGCGGCGTGTTCACAGCAATACGATCCTTAACGTGCTTAAGCAATTTTGATGTATACTGTACGTACCTACCGTTAAAACTCTTGAATATTTCCCCAAACCACCTTCATTACTCCGTCATGCAGTGTCCTGTCCTTCTCTATAAGTCATGCCTGATTTGTTTACCAAAGTCGTTTAATCTCATAAGACGTTAAGCCATAGTTGTTAACTCGGGTTTATTTATCAGTCTTAACTCTTAACCGACGATAAAGGGTTAGCCGCAGATTACAAAACAGATAAAAGCAAAAGCTCTCCGAGTGAGATACAACTGAGACATAGATGTCCAATAACTAGATGCGACTGTGGCACCACTCCAGGACTCCAGCGTTGTTGGGAAATACCCAAACACTCCCGCGCCACAATTTACCGAGCGGCAGCGGTGCAGCGGCGGAGTCATTGAAGAGGTACAGTGAATTAAATGCGCCACAGAAATAAAATAGATGCCTGTACCGCACAGTACGTGTTCTGTTTATCGAGTTCCGTACAACGTACGACCGTATTTAAGCGTAAACTTTGTATGTTACCACTTTAAATCATTAGGAATTTTAGACTCGACTGCTCCGCGAAGGATAATTTGCTCGTAATTTTATCAGTTTGCGTTTGTGTACTAAAATACCGCGGAGGAAAATTAGACGTACGCAAAGATACCTACATGTGATGAGGAATATGGATATACTTGGTGTTTTTATAAGATGTTCTTCCAAGAAATTTTGAGATCAAGCCAATTTATCTCATCTTGCGGCTCAACAGGCTTTGCAATATGGCTCACCGAGTTAAGGATGACCGTAAAAGAGGCCAAATTAGATGATCCTCTAATTACATACGAGTAGGTACATTATAATTATGACATCAATCGGATTTTGTTTTTGTGGTTTAGGAGAACGCTTACAAAATGTAAAAAAATGTAAAATGTACTTATCTATCGAAATTGCATGGGTTAGTTAGACACATGATATACTTAATATATATTTATACTGCAGTGCCCCGCGGTTTCATCTGCCCAAGTGTCGATCCCGTGGGAATAATTGGATAAAAAGTAACCTATGTCCTTTCCCGGGACTCAAACTATCTCTCTGCCAAATTTTATCGAAATCCGTTCAGTGGTTTAGGCATGAAAAGGTAACATACAGACTGACAGACAGATAGACTTTTATCGCGATATTCACACGGGATCGACACTTAGGTACCTATGCAGATGAAACCGCGGGGCGCTGCTAGTAAATAAATAATCCTTACCTACTGTCTAATCAGTACCTACATTATTTCTTAAGATGAATGTGAAAGTTTGTGAAGATATTTGTTATTGAACGGATTTGGTTTGATTTGGAACACAGACAGCCAGTCTCTTGGACTTACAAATATTTTTTTCCGGATACATAAAGTAGTTCCCCTAACAACAACCTTGCGACACAATTTGGGGAGGATTTTCCTACTTTTAACTGAATATTAACATTTCCCAAAAATAATTCGATCCATATAGCAGTGGTGGCCAAGTGGTGACGGCCGCGACTTACCTACGAGTTGTATGTCGTAGGTTCGAACCCGCTTTACTTTGTGTAAATTATATCATCACCACTGCTCTCAAAAAGGTGAAGGAAAACATCGTTAGGAAACCGGCATGTCCTAGAACCAAAAATTCGAAGACATGTGACATCTACCAACCCGCACTGGGCCCGCGTGGTGGATTACGGCCCAATCCCTCTCACAGAAAGGAGGCCCGTGTCCCAGCAGTGGGAACATTATAGGCTGATTATGTAATTCGACCCTTTAAAAAGGTCATTGCCTACGAGGCACGTGACGTACCATAAATATTATATGCGTCCCAAGGAAAAAGGTTGAAAATCGCTGCCCCGGACGTGTTTCTCATGAAAATTCACATGAATCATGAAACTACTGGACAGATTTTAATCACATTTTCACTGATGTATGGTGGAGTGTCCTGGCTGTCTCGTAGGTTTTATTAGAGGGTCGCATCTCTTTGTTCTAACAGTTATCAGCTTTCGGAGAAATAACATGAATTGTTAGGGCTCTATAACGAAACTGCTTGAAAGTTGATCAGCAGAGGCCAGTTGAACCCAATTGAACCCTATTTATGAATATGGATAATAGTAGAGGAAGACCAAGGAAACGATGGATGGACTGTGTGAATTAAGATGATAGAAAAGGGTTGACTACCGAGATGACGATTAATAGAGAAGTATGGAAGAAAAAGACATGTTACGCGAACACCAAATAAATTGGTATTAGGGCTGGAGAATGATGGTGATGATAAATTGACCCGTCCGACCTTTTTTCCAACGTATCGTAAGTAGCACGTCACGTCGTGACGAAGCAAGTAGGACTAAATGAGAACCAGAAGAAAACATCTAAATAAAGAGGCCTTTGAAATCAGTATTATAACTCCAGCGTAATCTGACAACCTATCTACCAGATAATAATGCCGCTGCCCTTAGAGATTGAGGGGTCAGCTTACAAGTACAACACCCACGGGATCAAATTCCATGCCCTATTTTTACCACCGAAACAAGCGACGGACAGAAACTAGTTAAAACTTAATTCGAAACATGTAGGCATGCTGTTAATAATTTCGGGGAACAATAATAAAGTTCCTTTACAAATATTGGAGCGCAAAACAATCAGGAACACCTATTACAGCTTGTGTACTAATAGATTAACGTTAACAACATTATGAAAACAATTTCAATGAACTATTACTAACTCAGGAATTAGTTATTGATTTTCGTTCAGTTATTAATTAATTATCATCAGTTCGTTAACGTTTATTGTACAACATTGATTTCGTACAAACTTGTTGAAATTAATTGAAACAACAGTACATTGCTACATACATAACACTAATATTATAAATTCGAAAGTACCTCTGTCTGTCTGTCTGTATGTTACCTTTTCACGCCTAAACCACTCAACGGATTTCGATAAAATTTGGCAGAGAAATAGATTGCATCCCGATATTCCCACGGGATCGACTCTTATGCGGGTGAAACCGCGGGGCGCGGCTAGTATTATATAGATATGATTACCTACCTACACAGGGTACATTACGTAAACAGATTGGTAATTGTAAATATCTGCTCCCACTTCTGACATAATATTACTCCCAAGTAAATGTGTTAACCACTGAAAATGCGTATTAAAAATAATAAACATACTTGTAAATGACGCTTCCATTGTATAATAAACGGTCGCAAAGTAAGTAAAAAGCGTTTATCAAGCAGTTGCGACCACTCGGTAGTTTAATTAAATTTTTAATTTATTGTGAAGGAGGCCGCGTGTGGCGCGCCCGCCGCTCGCAATTTGCTTCCATCTTTATCTAATGTAAGTACATCCTATCTGTGTACTTAGGAATGAAATATGTACTTTAAGAAAACTTATTTAAGTGAGTGTCATATTTTATTTATTATTTATTAAAAACTTTATGCACAAGTAAAAAAACTGTACAAAGGCGGACTTAATGCCTTGGGCATTTTCTACCAGTCTACCTTATGGTGATGCAGATACAATACACAGTAGGTGCAATAGCAGAAAACAAATAGAAAATATTTATAAGTAAAATATAATAATAAATACCTAAATACATACATACAAAAAATATATAAAACATAACAAAAGAAAAAGTTATGAGAGATAAACAAGAAAACCTACAACAACTTAATTCTGAGACGATTCTGCCAACTTCTTTGTGTAAGTGTTCTCGAGCTTTCACTTTAAATGTGAACTGATTGGTTACCGTCCTGCTATTCTGAGGGAGCGCATTCCAAAGGAAAACCGCCTGGACAAAGAAAGAAGACTTTATAAAACCAGAGCGATGAGAAGGACAACGAAGAAGACGATTATTCTCGGACCGAAGATTCTTGCTGTGTGCAGAGTATAAATATTGACAAAGAGAAGTCAGATAAGAAGGAGAAGTGGGTTTGTGAAGAATAGAAAACAGGCTTGTCAATGCCCTCAACGCTCTGCGCTGCCGGATAGGTAACCACTTTAAAAGCGATCGATGTGCAGATACATGATCATACTTGCGGAAATTGAAAACGAATCGAATGCAGCTATTAAGAAGTCGGTCAAGTTTATTGAAGAGATCTGCATTTCATATAATGATGTTACACTGATTGCGAGAAAGTATTGCAGTACCGTATAGAAGAAACGTAAGTAGCTACCTACTTACGTTTCTTCTCTCAAACATTATGTAGGGTTTGCCTTATCTTACAAATAACATAAAAGCTTAATAAATGAAGCAACATATTAATCGTTCTTAAAGCAACAAATTATTTGTCCCTGCCTCGAAACAGGTGGAGAAAACGATGTGTGTAGCTTCGTCGACCCCCAAACGAGCCTACACAGCAATAGTAGCCGCTAACAAGCCTGCCGAGTCGCAAAACTTGCAGGTAAAACTGGCGAAAAAGCCAAAAGGGGGTAAACGGAGCCGGTCGAAACCAAACAAGTTTTTGAAAAGGCAGGGTCCAGAGGACACGTGCGACAAGGATGGTTTCATCAAGGTGTCTCCACCTTGATGAAATCATCCTTGTCGCACGTAGAAGAAGAAGAAGAAGCCTCCTTGTCAGAACCAGTGCGGCACCGGGCAGGCAGGACCCAACATGCTGCTGCGTCCAACAATCCCGTCGACGCAGCTGTACGTATCCAGACTGCACCACTCCACGAAGGTTGAGGAGATTGAGGAGTACATGCGTGTCAATACCAACTGGACTTTGAGGGTCGAGAAGTTGGAGTCGCGTCACAACACGAACTTCAAGTCGTTCGTGATGCGTGTTCCGACACATCATCTCGAGAAGTTCCTCAAGAAAGAGTTCTGGCCGAAGGGTGTTGTGTACCGCCGGTTTCGTGGCCGGCTACATGACACCAGTCAGCGAAACACGACGTCGACACTTCGTGTACGTTAGTTTTTAGTGTTAATATAATGTTGTATGTATTTATAGTATTTTTAAGTTATATTAATATTGTATTGTATGTGTTTATATGGGCCTTGATGCCTGAAATAAATGGATAAATAAAAAAAATAATACCATACTGTAGGTAGCGTCCATGGGCCAAACAATATTTTCAATTTCAGTTTTAAGCGTACTCTTCCAAATACACAAAACATTTTCCGTTCATTTAAAATATTTTAAAACAAGCTACGGAGCTTTTAATTGGTATTTCATTTATTTTTTCATCAGTATGCTATGAATAATTGCTATTTACTTTTTTAAAGAAAGGAAAGACCGTACAAAATCCAATATTTTAATCACTTTTTACTTTTATCAGCTTAGGTTCCGTTTTTTCTCTGATCTGAATTGCACAAATGCAATTCCTAATCACAAGAATACGTCCGGGCCCCTGATGCGACATACATAAGTACTTGCCGAAGAAACCGTGCCCCGAGAGCACTTGCGTTGCCTAAAACATCTGGAGCCGTGCTTCCACTCGACCCAGTAGTCGAGCACTAGTTGGACCGCCTCGATTGTATCCTGTCAAACGCATAGCACGTCAGGTTTAAACCCGATAAGAGCTCGCCTCTCAATACCCAGTCATATTCGATGTTCCACAGGAGATGGCCCACAACTGAGCCCTGCGGAACACCGCACGACATCTCGCGTCAGCCTCTGCTGTCGCGTCCCTTGAGAGCAGATATAGGTGACACTTCTCCCCACTAGATAAGCCCCAACAACGTGGCAGAGGTAGCTGGAAACAACCGGTGGTAACTTAACGCCTTCTTTATGTAACTCCAGGGTAGGGCGTTGAAAGCGTTAGAGATATCCAAGGACAGCGCCAGCAACACCCCACCCTGGGACACCGCTTCTTCTGCCAGGACTCTCAGTATCATTATGGCGTAGAGCGCCCGTGCCGAAATCCAAACTGGTTGTAGTCCAGGGCCAGTCGACCTTTTTTACACTAAGTAAGCCCCGCTCAAGGCATGCTGAGAAGAGTCTCATCAGTGGGGGCTCCAGTTCCAGAGCGCGGCCAAGTACCCCATCAGACCCCGGAGCAGTATTCTAAGTCCGGCGGAGCCGCATCACGATCTTATCTCAAGTTGTGTTACCTATAGGACGCTTTCGCTCTCCACTTCTTCAGACTCATTGGGCAGAGTTAGCGATGGCTCGTGTTCTGTTCTCGCATGAAAGAGAGCTGTGGCCTGTGACCACTTCTTCCAGCAACTGGGGTCATCCCTGCCTCGCGTATTCGACTCGCCAACGGCCAGCCACAAAGCCCCCTTCACCGCGTGTCTCCTCCGGTATCGCGTGTACGGCCTCTGGCATCCGTATCGTCCATCTGGCGCCCGCGACGCGTAACTGTTCGATCTCTGTGGACCACCATATGTACAGTCACGAGCAAAAGTATGTATACACTTGGCTTTAATCAAAGGCAATTTTCTCCTTTATTTTTGAATTAAATTTTATATTAGGGTCATATTCAAAATAATTGTATATTTACTACTGTCTTAATGTCCAACCCAATTATTTTCATAACGAGATGCAACTGACTAGAATTTCATAAACAAACAGATAAAATATTTATTTGAGCTTAATAAAAAACAACGAAACATTTGGTAAACCTAAACAATTCATTAAAAAAAATTAAACCAGACATTGCGTAGGATCCGTTTCATACAAGTATTCTATGTCCACGTCTTTAACGGTAAACTAAAAAAAATAATTTAATTATCCATTCCTACACAAAAGTAAAAAAAAAAAATATATTCAGAGAATATTGTTTAAACTTTCAACACTTTACTAAACAAAATATAAAATACTATTTAGTGTACTCCAAATTTAATTTATTAATGAGTGTCCTGATTTTGCACATATCTGTTATTCTTCTCTGTTATGCTATTTTAACATTATTTCCATGGCAATAAAGAAATTGGAAATACTGGCAAAATTAGTTCACTAGCTGTTACTACACGACGCGTAAGAATAAACGCTTTGCCATTTTGTTCAATATAGTTTTTCAGCTCGTTTCGTTGTCGAAGAAAATTAGACTTTTAAAAGTAAATATTCAATGTGAGTCGTTTACAGTAGCGGTAAGTACTTACTGTTTTATTACTCATACTAGGAAAGGGCTGTATTGTGATATTTGTTATAACTATAAAATATTCGTATAATCATGTGAATTGGTGTGGAAATAAATAGATTTGTAGGATAGACACGTGCAATTAATTCATATACGTTATTTTATCTGTCACTTTTTTCCGTTACGTAACAGATATGAATGATTAGGCGTTATTCACATTGTCTCATGTATGAATTAATGAAAATAAAATATTAATAGGTACTTAGTGCACCGCAGGTTAGCCAAAAAATTTTTTTTTACTTACTTAAATTTATTTGAAGTATGTAAAGTTTGCGTATATTGTGCCATGTATTGCATTGCTGTGCCATGTATTGTCTGTGTGTGCATGTTTTACTGCGTATCCTCAGTCCTCACTGCTTGAGCCTTTTACACTAACCGCGCAGCCTCGCCGAGGCGTACCCAGCCTCTCGTCGGCCGTCCCAGTATCAGTTAAGGGGGATGCGCCAAGGTAGCCCGCGAAATTCAAATTGACTCAGGTTTTTTGCAATTTACAGGTCAGTGTAAAGTTGTATGTTGATTAAAATATGATTCACGACCGTAACAAATATGGCTATACATAATTCTAATCATTAGAATCCTTTTGCCTTAATATTAATATCAAAATTTTAGGCTCGGTAGTTTCGGAGATAAGGCATTATGGCAATGATGATGATGAATTTATGGCAATTATACCAACTAAAATACGATCACCAAAATGTTATTTCATTATGTACCCACCTAGCGACCCACACCGACTTCGCACTCGTAGCCTGTTATAAACGTGTGCTATTTAAACTTGCCCTAATAATTCCTTTCTGTTATTTTTCTGTTACAATCAAATAATATTCATATCTGTTTCCTATCCGTAACTTACAATTATTTTGAATATGACCCATTAGTAGGAACATAGTATTTTCGAAACCATAGGTATATGTAAAGTGTCTTATTTCAACGTTGCATTCGTTATTTCGTGAAAAAATCGCAGTTTAAAGTCGCCAAGTGTTGACATATTGGTGCTCGTGACTGTACAGTCGGCGTATTGCATACTGTGTGTCAACCGTGTGGAATGGATGCGTCGCAGATTTGCATCATCACCTTGCTAAATCACTGTGCCTCCTCTTAGACGTTGATGGGATCGACTGTAGAACTCTCGGAGCCAGACTAGCAGCTGCCTCTAGAGCCTTCCTGTCGCGAAAGCGCTTAAGCACCCTACGTGAACCGTATCTTTAAAGGGCCGATTGGCTGCGACCACCCGCTGTCTGGGGGGAGACAAAAACACATCACCGACAGCGGGACTAGCAAACGACACGTCCACTATCGAGCCGCCCCCCTGTCCCACGCATTTGTAGGCCGAGCCCCGATTTAAAACGGCCAGTGCCAAGTCCATCGTGATAGCCTATTCCTCCAACACTTGATCTCGGGGATCAGTGACCGACGAACCCCAAGCCGCAGACTGAGTTGAGATCGCCGAGTAGCAACATAGTGCGAGGGTTAAGGTCATCACTCATTATAACCGCACCGCTCCAGCGCAGTACCGACCCGACACCATAAGTAGTGATCTTACTTGAGAAGCACGCGTTTCTGCTTTATGGCTCAGTTTAATTTACGCCAACTAGCAATTATAGCTGCTCTATACTCGACAAAGAAAATAATTTGCAAAAAAAGAAAAATATATTGGGTGCATAACATGTTAAAATAAAAGAACGGCGCGAAGAACGCGTGCGAGCGGCGAGGGGTCACCGCGCGCAGTCGTTTCTTCGCGGGGGAACGAACTGCTCGCTTGAAGCGCGCGGTTGGCGCGACGTAAGACGGCTCGCGGGCAGCGCGCTGCCTGAGAGCTGTCCACTATTCTGCAAGTATTGTCATCATGCACTTTAATGCGTTTGATTTTAATCCTAACTTCAATCTTCTTCTGTGTTGGAGCGGTGCGGTTATAATAAGGGTTCACTAATGTTTCACCAACACTCTATTGACCAATTTTTAGTTTACAACCAACGTTTCGTATACTATTTATTTCATAAACCACTCATTCCGCAAATGTTTTATTTTATAAACACTCGCTTTACAAACATTTATTTTGCAAATAATGCTTCTCTTTACAAATGTTTCCGATGACATCTGTCATTTATGATGATCATCAATCATTTTTATAAACATTTTTCAAATATTTAGATTCTTTTGGAAATATCACGTTTATACAAAATATTATTTTATAACACATTTTCTAAACCAGTCACAAAGTCATCATGACGGTATTTTTGCTCTTACATCCTATGTCGACGGAGCCCCGCTTCGCGACACCATACGCGAACCGACCTATTTCTATATAAATAAAGGGTTTAAAGTAACCTAACCATTTTTTTTTTGTTCCGGGGTGTAAAATCCTCATGGATGTCCGCCTGGGGCAGGCGGCGGGGTCTGTCAGACTCTTACTGACTAAAAACCACCCCGGTGTTCCATCTCACACCTACGCCGGGGGTCGCGGGGTAACCTAACCATTTATGTCTCTGCCAGTCGTTGCTTGTCAAGTAAAAAGTAAATTAATTTTTGTTGTACTGACAGGCACCTACCCACGACGGCTCCAAACTCAACTAGGAAACTCGAAGTCGGCGAGACTCCTGCTAACTCCTGTTGGGCGACAAGTTCTCGCCAACATTCGCCTATGTGGTTGACTCGACGGCTCCAAACTCAACTAGGAAACTCGAAGTCGGCGAGACTCCTGCTAACTCCTGTTGGGCGACAAGTTCTCGCCAACATTCGCCTATGTGGTTGACTATATTATAATGAGAAAGGACAAGCGGTTGCCCGTCCCCTTAACTTAATCCCTTAGATGCCTATTACGACTCTCTAGGGATAGGAGGGTGGCCCTTTATTTTCCGGTAATCACAATCCATACGGTACATTCTTGCTTTATAACAATATACCGTATAATCATAAATTTGGCAAAACTCTGCCAAGCGTGGCGATTATGGCAATTTCACCTCTAGTGGTATGTTTATTGTAGCAGCGGTAGGTACTGTGAAGCTCTCTACGATACGAGCTTCAGGGTACCGGGAGGAATAAATAAAACCATGGTGTATCACGTATGTTCAGTAATTATTATTCCTAGAAACCATACTACATATTTTTCATCTTTTTTACCTGTGTTCACGATTGATTAATTGAAACTAACGTAATGTATGTCTCGTATTTCATGACAATAACTTTTAACTGACTCGCGGAGGTTTTATGTAAGCACCAAATAAGCTATAGTCTCTACAGTAGTTACCTAACTAGTTACCTACAAGAGACAAGTCATTAGTCAGAGACATTACTTAGTAGAGATGTCATTTAAATAGTCCATTCGCTCTATAATTAGGATGAAATTACGTGACCTATAAGTAATTAACCTTTCGTTAATTTAGGTTCCGAAATTAATGTACGTAGGTACCTACTGTCCTACATTAATTTGGTCGGCAACCAAAACAAAAATAAGCCATCATTATAATGGCTTTCAAGAAAAGCTCTAAAGTTGTTTATTATTAATACGAAAAACGATTGACGATCGAAACGAATTATATGATGTAAGCATAATTAGCCTATACTTAATGTTCCCACTGCTGGAACACAGGCACAGGCCTCCTCTCTGTGAGGAGTGGGCCGTACCTAATTCACCACGCGGGTCCAGTGCGGGCCCAGTGCGGGTTAGTAGTGCCGCCGGTTAGAGTAAATTAGACTGCCCCCAGTTGTTTAGTAAGTTAAATTTAAGCTACCCCACAATTATCCGCGTCATCCTATCAAAATGTCGTCTCCCCCATTGCGCAAAACTGTTTCAGGATCCAATTCCCCCATCCCCAGAATTTGTAGGCTTCTTAATAATTGCGATGAGAAAATAAATAAGTAGAAAACAAATAGGACTTTTTGGAAAAATAACTACAACTCATACTAAAAATCTTCATATAGGACAGTATGCGCTACAAATACAAAAACATTTATGACTTTGCAGTGAAGTATTCAATTTATTAAAACTTTATGCATAAGTAAAAAAATATTCTGCTGTAAAAAGGCATTTTCTGCCAGTCAACCTAATGTAGAGTAATGCAGAAACAAAACATGGCAGGTGCAACATATGAGATAGATCAGATAACTGGCAAAAGAATAAATACCTACTAATACACACATACTTATAAACAGAATAAACTTTGTCAGGGAAAATATATATATATATTCCACAACTATCACACAACGCCGTCTAGTCTCAAGCTAAGCAGAGCTTGTGTTATGAGTACTAGACAACTGATAAACATACTTATATATTTCTAAATACATACATATATAGATAAATTACACCCAGACACAGAACAAATGATCATGCTCATCACACAAACATTTGTCCTGGGTGGGAATCGAACCCACGACCTCCGGCATAGCAGTCATAGTCACTGACCACTAGACCAACAGGCCAGCCTTTCAGGCCATAGTAACACACATCACCATAGTGTATTATGGGAAAGATTAGGGAGTGTATCACTGTACAAGCATTGCCTTTATGTGTGATGGGAGAAGGTTTTTCCGCGAGCGGTTCCACTTGAGGTTAATCCCTATATTTATATGTTGATTATTATCTTTTTCACAAACATCAAGTAACATTCAAATAAAATGTATTGATTAGACTCAACACAAACTCACGTAACTCGGTAAGTAAGTACCTACTATATTATTCTTTCGTACATCTAAGGGTACGTGCCCTACAAGTTAGCTCTGAACTTTTGATTTAAACATAAAGTTTCTGTCCGTTCGATGTTGAGACATAATTCAGTGTTTCGAGAATTTTCGAAGAATATGTTGTCTAGTAGGTACCTACTTATTGTTAATAATTTATTTAGGTTATTTATTCACAAAAATAATCGGGTGGCAGCATCAATGCGCAAACTGTAACCAGGAAGTCATCAAATGATTCTAAACCCCATAGCGGAGAAATTATTAGACGGTTATCTAAAAAAATTAAATGTTTCATAGACAAGTACAAATTAAATTAAACAGGTACCTACCTAAAATTTTATTTCAGATTAGGTCCATAATTTTGTTAGTACCTAAGTATTTTGGTGTTAGTAACAATAACGCTTATGTAAATAGAGTATTGTTAGTTTTCAAACAGTATATAATTATTAATTCAGACCTAGGACTGTCCGGCTGTCCCCACCCAGTATCCCTGAAAGGGACAGTACCATATTACTTTACTCTATGGACAGTACGCTCTGGTAGCGATCATTTTTACCATGCAGGCGCTGTAGTAAGGAAGCCGCTTTCTTTCGCATAATGGCATGGCATGGAAACTATCTGTGCGAGTCTCTGCTAACATTCCCGAAGCACTACAACGCCATGGTAGTCCCAACAGCATCCTATAAACACTATTAAATTTAACACGCAGGAATTGTAGGCTCGGCGCATGTACGACACCCACAGCGCCACAGGCGTGTAAAACGATTGACAGAACACCTTAAAAAGGGTAACTTTGACGTCTGTGTACAACGAGCGAACCTGCGGGCAAGCATATTTATATTATTTATTGCTAATCACAGACAACGCAACAATAATACCTACGTGGTTAAATGTATGGAACAGCAATTTTTTTTTATAACTGACTAAATATTTTAACGCAAGGGGGATTCAGACTCCTGTACCCACTGAATCCATGGTAACAGGTGGCGAGTCGATGACCCTGCCAAAGGGTTTCCCTTGTTTCATGGAAAAGAAATTGCCAAATTATCACTTCCCAAACAATTTTCCGCTTATTTTCATTTGCCAAATCATTACTTAGCAAATTAATTTTTTACACAAATTGAACGCAAACCTAATGTTTGGTAAGTGAACGGCGTTTAAACAATAACTTGCTTACCAAATAGTACTTTTACCAATTTTAATTTAGTCAAATATTTCAGTTGGTACTAGATTTTACGCAAAATAAAACAAGCCAAATATTTATACCTACCATCCGGGGCCCCTATTTCTGTCTGCCTATGATTTCAATTAACCCTGTTTAATATGATATGAGGTAAAGGTATTGAATTCTCATTCGCTCGCTCTTGCATCCAATGTCAACGGGGAGCCTCGCTTCGCGGAGCTCCTATTTCTGTGAAAAGGGTTTAAAGTAACCTAACAAAACCGAACCTCGGTGTGCCCTTCGCTCGCTCTTGCATCCTACGTCGCCTATCGACCGACCGCAACCATGCAATGTAATTCAAAAAGTAATTATGTCAGTAAAACCATGTAATTCCCAAAAAAAAATTTTTTTTGTCTTTATATATTTTTTTCACCAAATCATTTGACTAAATGTTTATTGTCTAAATATTATTTGCTGTAATGAATCATTTGATTAAAGACCAAAATGCCTAAATGACATTTTCCTTGATAATATTCTGCCAAGTACCTACTTAAAAATTTTACAAAATGAAAATGTGCGTAGGTACATTATATTATATTGTATATTATATATATTATATTATATTCCACACATTGCATTGGTATAAAAAAGGTTGCTAAAATTTGTTTAGGTAAGTAGTGAAATTTTGGCAAAATCTCATTGACATATATTACTACTTTTGAAATCATTGCAAAATCTTTTCGGCAAAACGGCAGGATCCCCCCTGCCAACCTGTATGCTCAACTTGTGCATACCTGTAAATGTGGCCGGGGCCGATGGTGTATTTAAATGTCTATTCAAACTTATGTTTCAAATTAATATTATTTCAAGTTAAACTAATATAAACTTTATTTTAATGTTAATTAAGTTGATTTCAGAGTGACATGACAGTGACAACTTTTTCAATAGTGCTAACTATTGAAAAAGTTATAAAAATGTTTTAAGTTGTAGCGTAAACTGAACGTAGGATTGTTGTGTAGGATTTAAAGTTATTTTTCCATAAACTCATAATTGTTTACATTTTTGGCAAATAAATCGCGAATGCAGATTATGTGAATAACGTGTACCTACTTTCATAATACTAATTGGACGCTTCTCACGGCTTCTCTTTTGCAATATTGCACTCCGCGAAGTTATCGTACATTTTCTACATAATTCTTCGGGTAAAAGGCATTCCATGTTCCTGTCGTGTGAAGTCGGTAAGATAATCTCGCATTTTTTTCAATATTAAAGTGAGAATAGACATTATACCATTTTGTAGGAATTGCCCGCACTTTTAGTGTACAAAACGCCCGTTACGGCAAACAAAGTACCAGCTACTCTCACCCAAGTGTAATTCCCGAGTTGCCAACACTCAACTAAGTACTACTTTACAATCTGTAAAAAATTTTAAGTGCACATTAAATGTTACTCTAGAAATTAATGGAAATGAGTTTTTTTTATGAAACCCCGAAATATTTTCCAATTTCGATTAAATCACAGCGAGATAGCTTCTCAATTTGATGTAAGCAGGACCAAGACTATGAATAAGGTCAAGAGCTAGGAAATATGTTTCGTAGAGGGCGGGTTTGTGGCTTCGTCGGAACTTGGCTCGTTGTAAAATATTTTATAAGTAGTACCTAAAACTTGGCTGAACTCATGTCTTTACGTTTTCTAAATTCCCATATCAAAATGATGGCCCCAAATTTAAGTTCATTTATTTCCCATAAACCCAAATTACATCCATCTTAAAAAAAAATCATCAGTTGAAGCCATAAAAGCCCTTTACATTATTTAATTTCACTACCCATGTTACAGTTTATCATTCATTTTCAATAATAAATTATTTTTACCTTAGATAGATCTTTATGTAGGTACCTTTACGAGTATTACGAAATAGAAAAGAGCAAGAGGCATGTTTCGTAGCAATGAGCCCGAAGCGCCAACAACATAATGTAATTTTACAAGGCGTAGCAGTTGCCAGATATGCTACGCCATAAAATTGATTCGTAGAAAATAATACGAATAGCACGCAGTAATTTTAAAAGTTCGTAGCAAAATTGCTACGGCGTAGGCCGATCCATTTGCTTTGAAGCCCGCTTGCAATTATGTCAATTTCGACTGAAATAACAAAAGTTTTAATATCACGACGGGATATAATTTAATTCCACTACCTACGTTACCTTAAAAGTCATATTCAATCATATAGAAAATATTTCATCTTAAACCTACAGTAGATATTTATAAATACGGTACAAGAAAATAGCAAAAAGCATCTTTCTATTAGCATAGAGCGCCAACAACACAAGACAACATAATAAAATCTGACAAACGCATAATTGAAAATCTTTTTGTAAAGTATAATACAAAAAAACTTTTTACAAAAAAACAACCGACTTCCAAAAAAGTCAAAACAAAGTGAAAAATAACTTTAATTTTCGAGTGTCGTTGGGTTCGCATTTTTGTTGTTTGCCACCGACTTCCGAAATTAAAGTTTTTTTTCACTTTGTAGTGTATTTTATGGAAGTCGGTTGTTCTTTTTGTAAAAAGTTTTTATTTTTCACTTTTAAGTTGTACTTACCCCACACAAATTCTATGTAAATATCAGTGACAGGAACTCATTATAACACCATCATAATAAACTAAGTGGCATAAAAAGTAATTTAAAAAAACTAAACCGACTTCAAAAAGAAATAAACTCAAAATTATGAAATAACTTTAATTTCGGATCGGTCTTGGGATCTGTATTTTAGTTTTTTGCCACCGACTTCCGAAATTAAAGTTATTTCATAATTTTGAGTTGATTTCTTTTTGAAGTCGGTTTAATTTTTTTAAATTACTTTTTATTTCGTAATTTTTAGTTTTTGCACTAGAATTTGACCAAGGTTTTGAGATGTTTTCCCTTTGACACTACACCCGTAGCTCGTATCAATACGCCAGGCCGTCACACTTACACGTATTAGTCCATATCTTGAAAATTACTGAACCGATTTTGATGAAACTTGCACTGTTCCCTAAGTTAAAGTAAATGTAAGCTAATACAAAAAAAGTGGTCACGATCCGATTAATAGTTGCTGAGAAATGCGTGGACAAACATACATACATACATACGTCTATGAAATTTTGTATATTTGTTTGGAAGCCTTAGTAGATTTTCATATGTGAATATAATGCAATTCCAATAATATTACATACATACGTATCGAATTGATAAGTATCTATTATTGAAGCTATCTCAAAAAACTACCTACTCAAGCAATGTTAATAAAATTTATATGGGACCACCCCTGAGGCATACCCTATCCATTAAAAAAACAATTTTTGAAATTGATTTACAATTTCTGGAGATATCGCGTAATAAACATAAAAAAAACAACATACAGTCGAATTGAGAACCTCCTCCTTTTTGAAGTCGGTTAAAAACACGCAGTAGTTTGAAAAGTCCATTTGCAATGTAGCCCGCTTGCTACGCTACGCTTGCATTGATAATGTGTTTTTGACCACATTGAACTTTGTTAGGTCGCTGGTCACGGCTCTTATTAATCCTTAAATAACTACTACGAGGTTTAATCTTTAGGTATCGGTAATTTTATCCAATAATTGGGGGAAATAAGGTCAGGTGGCACTGTGACAGTCGATGTAGTCTCTATGTGAAATGTCCGTTGATGAGACCGCCACGACCCTGTGTGGTGGATTACGGCGTGCATCCTCGCAATGAGTCCTACCTAGCTGTGGAAAAATTATAAGGTAGGTAATTAACAGCAAGAAAAATAAAAACTCGCCTAATAACTCCTTTCCTGTGAAAATGGGATGAGCTGCTCTGCAAGTAGGGACCTGCTGCTGACCTGCGAATAAAGTAGGTACTTAACTATCTACTTATTAACTTAAATCCTATTATAATGCTATGCACCTATTCTCACTACTGCTCTCAAAACGGTGAAGGAAAACATCGTGAGGAAACCGGCATGTCCTAGAACCAAAACTTCGAAGACATGTGACATCTGCCAATCCGCACTGGGCCCGCGTGGTGGATTACGGCCCACTCCCTCTCATCGAGAGGAGGCCTGTGTCCCAGCAGTGGGAACATTATAGGCAGATTATGTGATATATGTGTGTACCTATTCTTAAGGTGCCCGGGCCTCTAGTCGTGATTAAGTGGGAATCGGGTCTTCGATTCATTAAGTACCTTTTTTGATTAAAACCCATGGGTTACAACGCGCGAATTATTTTGTGAGTAAGTTGGGCTCTTCATGAGCCTGGTATAGACTTCTTAGCGTCCGTATCCTGGCTACGTTTTGGTGACCTTTTCGGGGAAACTGAAGGTTTTGTCTGTGCAATTATGGACGAAGTTATCTTAACGAATAACTACCGGAGACATATTATGAAGGACGGGACGGTTGACGTGTGTCGGGCATGCCACCGTCCGGGTGAGTCTATCAGACATATTATCTCTGGTTGTTCTCGTCTGGCTAACGGCGAGTACTTGCACAGGCATAACCAAGTAGCTAGGATTATTCACCAGCAACTTGCTTTGAAATATAAACTTGCAGATTCTGAGGTACCGTACTACAAGTATGTGCCCGACCCAGTTCTTGAAAATGACCATGTCACATTGTACTGGGATCGGTCTATCATTACTGACAGGACTATTGTTGCCATTAGGCCTGATATAGTGGTGATAGACCGATTAGCGCGCCGCACAATGATTGTCGATGTTACCATTCCACATGACGGGAACCTCGTGAAAGCTGAGAAAGAGAAACAAGGTTGTTGACATGTGGAATGTGAGCTCGGCTATCATTGTGCCGATTGTCGTATCAGCCAATGGACTCATGGCCGAAAGCCTCGATCAACATCTATCGAGGCTCTCGTTAGGCGGTTGGATCAAGGGCCTGATTCAGAAGGCAGTACTCCTCGATACGGCTCGCATTGTGAGGAGGTTCCTGTCTCTGGAGCCCTAACCACCGGTAGCTTGGACCCTGCTCCCGTTACCGGCGGATAACTATTTTTTTATATTTTTAAATGTTTTTTTTTATCCTTATTTTTTTAAGAAATATTTAAAAATGTAATAGAATAAGGCATGTAAATTAATAAAGGAGATAATAATAATAATGAATTTATTTACTCAAACAGACAGATTGTAGTAGGTATGCATAGTTATAGTAAAGATCTTATATGATAATTATGTAGTCTACAATCGAGTGGGTAAAGCACTGTTCTCCTAGCTAGGTTACAAAATAACCTGTGTTAAGGAGAAACAGTCTCGGTCCCCTATGTTTAATGGTACAGTGATAATTTATACTTATCATAATATAATAGTACTTGTGCTGATGCTACAATTTGAACTGTATTACGTAATAATATCGTGAGTAAATACTAATTTTACATTTTAGAAAAATCTTACGAGTATTACTGTAAGTGTGACAGTGATTGTGGGTATGTGCGTGTGTGAGGGTGTATTGGGGTGTGTTTGTGTGTGTGTGTGTGTGGGGGGTGTGTGTGTGGTATGTGTATGTATGTGGAATGGTATGCGATAGTGTGTGTACAGCGCAGAGCAATGCTCATCATGTTACGAGTATGTAAGTATTTTTTCGGTTGCATCATATGACAGATTTTGAAGGTATAGCCGGACAGTTTTTTTACAAGTGTATGATAAACCGTAAATCTGCATCGTCTTGCTTATTTTATTATAAAGATACGGACCTAAATAATAAAAGAATCTTTTTGCAAATGAGGAGTGCACTCGCGGCAGTATGCAAACACTATCTTTTCGTCTTTTGGTGATTTCTTTGTATGGGGTATTGTGGTGCTGCAAAGTGACTGTTTGTAAAATAAAATGTTGTCGAATGTTGAGAACTTGACAGTCTTTATATAATTGATCGGTCGGGAACAATATTGGACGAAATGTAGCTACCTTTAGTATGGCCCTATGTGCTATTTCTAACGATTTTAAGGTAGTCTTAGCAGCACCGCCCCAACACGAGACACAATATGTAATTATCGACAAACATAAAGCAAAATAAACATTACGTATTATAATTGGATTTGTTATATTTCGAAGAATTTTAAATATGTATATAAGTTTGCGTACTCTACCAGTCAGGAGATTTATGTGAGACTTAAAGTTCAGGTTCCTGTGCAGGGTTACACCCATGTATTTAATTTGCTCCGTAGACTTCAATAAAGGACATTGACAAAGTACTAGTGTTGGTTGGCGACATGAATGGGCTTTAAATAATATGGGTATTTTTGGCTGAGAGGTTGAAGAAATGGAATAAGTCATGAAATTCGTTTTGGAAGCATTTAGAGTAAGCTTATTGGCGTAAAGCCATTCTAATGCAGTGTTAAAGCCAAGCTGAGCATTATGCTCCAGATCTGGCCATGCACTGTTAACAAATGTTATAGCGGTGTCATCCGCAAATGAAATGATTTTGGCATTAGCCATATTAAGGTTACACAAATCATTTATGAAGACTAAGAAGAGCGTTGGACCCAATATGCTGCCTTGTGGTACACCGTAATAAATAGGAAATTCATCGCTTTTGTGATTTTCAATCTTAACGATCTGTCTACGATTTGAAAGATAACTTCTATCCTGCGTACCCGACTGAAGGAAGAAGAGGATTAGGTAAGTACCTACCGTGTGGCTTTAGTTGGCAGGACTTAAACATAACCCTGCCTCTTCCGCAGACGGCGGGTATTTTCCTACGATTGAAATTCGCCTCTGGATATTTTTACTATAGCCAAATATAGGTCTGAGCTATACTAATTCCTTTACCCTTTTACTAAATGAAATACATCTGCGTATAGCGCCACCTATCATATTACGCTTGGACTACAACAGTGGCAGAAAATATAAGTTGTTTTTCGGTGATGTACATACACCACCAACATTTCTATGCCACACCATACAGCATCATATTGTAGTCCAGGGGGGTTTCACTTAGAACATTAATATTTGCAAAGAATGTAGAGCCATCTATATTACTGAACAGGAAAACTTTGTTCAGAAGTATCAAAAAGTGCCAATAGATGACGCTACTATCATAATGAAACAAAAATAACATGTTACAAAAAACAAACAAATTTAAATAAATACTCATAAACTATGTAATAATTATATTACATAAAAATAATTGTGCCATATTATTATATTCCTGACGAGTTTGTGAATATTTCTTTATAGTCTCTGGTTGAAACATACAACAATTACACACAATATGGCTGCCGGAACGTGCGCTCGCGCTTGTTTTTGCTTCTTCATATTTTGTGTGTAATTTGTGATTTTCCGAGTGTTTTCTCCATACCAGACGTTGAGTTGAGATTCCTCCTCCGTCCTGATATTAAGATTACTACCTGAAAGTCAGTACTTCATTTTTTGCTGCCGTGTGAACAAATTGTGTGCCGGTAGGTAATTCGCGAGAAAAGACGCTATTTTGTTTGTTTTGTGTTTGTTCCCATTACCATCAAATTCAACACGATGCCACACCGCTGCGCATTTGGGTGTAAAAACACCGATACTGGTAAGTTACAAGTATTGCGGTTTATGTACTATCACATTGACTATCACTATGTACCTACTTCAATGACCCATATTAATTTCACTATTGGACCCTATACAATTATTACGGTTACAACTTGACGGAATATCCACACATTACATTAAACCACTAAATGCAATTTATTAAACCACCAAGTGTTTTACCAAAATACAGTGGCCCATACATATAAATGTGTAGTATATACTTTCATACATAATATTATTATCATATACTAGCTGTGCCTCGCGGTTTCACCCGCGTCAAATTTGACTACACAAATATAATTATCATCACCATCACCAAGGGAGCGGAGCAGCCCGATTGCCCCAGAGCCCTGACATTTGACAAATTCTTTTTGTTTAAAACAAGTATAAGTTTAAAACCTGTGCCTGACTGACTGAAACTGAAGTCCGCCCCTAAGACGACCCACTGACCAAAAATTAAAGTAAATATTTATAACAGTACTAATGTTAGTATAATTTGTCCTACTTGTTTCCAGGTGTTGTGTTGCATGTAATGCCAAATCCTGCCAAATTCCCTGAGCGTTTTCAAGCTTGGGTTAGTCTACTTGGAGGGAAGTTGGAAACTACATCAGATTATGAACTCTACAAGAAAAAGAGAGTTTGTGACATTCATTTTTCTGATGAACACAAGAATCGTAACAAGCGTCTCAATGCATTGGCGGTACCAACTTTAAATCTGCCTGGTAAGTTAAAAATAACTCCTGTATTCATATTATAGAACACAAGTACTGCAACCTATTGTTTGAAATGAAAAAGAAATCATCCCCCCATTTTGGATAACTAATCTAAAGTTATAACAACATTGCCCTGTGTTTCTAAAAAAATATGTGCTGTGTGTCAGCATTATGCATTGTTAATGTTTGCACATGATGTCATTACCAGTGACTATCAAATATTCTTATTACAAAATGTATTTAAAAAGAATAGTGATGTTCGAGTCCATTTGGTTTTAAAACCCAGCTTTTTTTTTTTTTTACTAAATGGGCCCGCTCTCGACCCCGGTCACTTGCTTTATTGCAAACTAGCGACCCAGCCTGGCTTTGCATGGGTGCACTTATGATGTACTATTTGTTATACATATGACCATCATATGACCCTTCAATGATATCTACATGATGGGGAAATCATATGAAAATCCTCTGTAGAGTTTAAAAGATCTAAGTGTACAGAAGGTGGGAATCGACTTTGATTTTAGACTATGTAGATATGAGAATTTTTATTTTTATGTTTTTAGGTTGCAGTGTTAATTTCCCTGCTCCAGTTCAAGCCAGGACACATGAACCTACGATTCCTGCTGCTACTCCTCAAGTATCTACCGCTTCTACTTCAGGTAACATTTGATACTTCCTACAAGCTTTCAACTGTTATTAAAAAGGGAATGTTTGTGAGTTTTATAAAACTGCAAGAAACTAAATTGGATCAATTTTGTACACATATTATCCTTTTATAGGTTGTACAATATATGTTGCATACATGTAGTTGATATCCTGCAAACTTTCAGTGTGTAAGTGTGATGTATGACCTAAATGATGCATTTTCTTTGTTCAAGATTGCAATTTTTAATTTTCATTATTGTCTCTTGCCCCAGTAATACATTAAAAACTAGCTGTATTGCAAATTAATCAGAATTTTTATTTGTATGTTTTAGGTTGCAGTGTTAATTTCCCTGCTCCAGTTCAGGCTACCAGGGTACATGAACCTACCATTCCTGCTGCTACTCCTGAAGTATCTACTGTGTCTGTTTTAGGTAACATTTTATACTTTGATACTACTAATACTAAAAAAAGTATTTAATTTCAGAAGTTGGTGGCAAAAACTAAAACTAAAATATAGACCCCAAGACACCGACTTCCGAAATTAAAGTTATTTCATAATTTTCAGTTAATTTCTTTTTTTGAAGTCAGTTTAATTTATTTTAATTACTTTTTTATTTCGTAATTTTTAGTTTTAAGTAAAAACTGGAATATTTGTTTGTAATAAGTAGGTAATAGTTTTGTTGTAAATATTGCACTAGAATTTGACCAAAGTTTTGAGATGTTTCCCTTTGACCTACACCCGTAGCTCGTATCAATAAGCCGGCCTGGCTTATTGATACGAGCTACGGGTGTCACACTTACACGTATTAGTCTATATCTTGAAAATGACTGAATCGATTTTGATGAAACTTCCACTGTTCCCTAAGTAGAATTTAATGTAAGCCAATAAAAAAAATGGTCACGATCTGATTAATAGTTGCGGAGAAATGCGTGGACAAACATACATAAGTATGTCTATAAGATTTTGTATATTTTTTGGTAGCCCTAATAGATTGTCATGTGAATATAATGCAATTCCAATAATATTACATACATACGTGTCGAATTGATAACCTCCTTTTTTTAGAAGTTGGTAAAAAAGAAAAAAAATTAGTTTATGAAACTACTAAATTAATATTTCCTACATGTTGCATTATTATTGCATACAACATAATACATTGGTACAAAAGGAAATAAAACTAATTGTTTTACTGATAGTAATAAGAGTTCTAAAATTTTATAAATTACATAATTTGATTTTTGACTATACAATTAGGTGTGTGCTTACGCTGGTAATATGTGATACTGATACTAAAGTTATTATATTGCATATTGCACAATGTAATTCATTTTGATTCTTGATAATTATATTATATTACATTTTATTTTTTTATTTTTACAGATGCAGGATTGAAAAGGATGAAACCCATGGAAAGAAAAATAAAATACCTGCGTAATGAAATATGTCGTTTGCGTAAAAGAGGGCAATCATTTAAAACAAGGTTGGCTAATGCTAGAAAATTGTCGAATGACATTGCCTTTCAACGTGTCATAGAAAATATGACAAAGCCAGCACAACTTTTTGTCCACATGCAGCTGCAATCCACCAAAAAAGCTAAAGGGCGGCGGTTCACCTTACAGGAGAATATTTTGGCTTCCTCCCTTTTTAAAAAAAGCCCAAAATGCTATCGGCTTTTGTGTAAATATTTTACGCTCCCGTCGCCCAATACGATGAGACGACTTTTGAGCCGAATAAAACTGAGCCCAGGTATAAATACTATAATTTTTGAAAAAATTAAAAATACTGTACAAAGTAAAGATTCTTGTGATAGACTGTGCAGCCTCATCTTCGATGAAATGTCGATAACTCCCCAAGTTATGTACAATGCGCACAAAGACGCATTTGAAGGTTTTGCATGCAATGCAGAAAATGCGTTTGCTGACCATGTCCTGGTATTTATGGTGAAAGGAGTAAAATGTAATTTTAAGCAACCTGTTGCTTATTATTTCACCAATAGTCTCAATAAAATTGATTTAAAAAATATAATTAAAAGTGTTGTCCAACATACTATCGAGTCAGGTTTGATTGTCGTCAGTACTGTGTGTGACCAAAGTCCAATAAATGTAGGAGCAATAACTGAATTAATTAGTGACACCAAAGCCTTATATTTACGATTAAATAAACAATGGCGTCATGATATGTTTCGTCTAAATAAACATAATATAATTCCTTTGTATGACACTCCACATTTAATTAAAGGACTGCGTAATAATTTAATAACGAAAGATTTAAGTTACTCTATTAATAAAGAGACAAAAATTGTAAAATGGGATTATTACCAAATGGTATATGCCGCTGATAAATCATACGGGGAGTTGCGACTTTTAGACAAGTTGACAGAGGCACATGTCAATCCAGAAAAAATTCAGAAAATGCGGGTAAAGACAGCTACCCAACTGTTCAGTCACAGTGTTGCTGTTGCAACTGAACACCTTACAGCAAGAGGAGACTTGCCCAACGATTGCAGACATCTAATTGATTTTACATTAATTATGGATAATTTGTTTGATAGTTTGAATGTGAATTGTTTCTCTGTACCAAATGGTAAAATTTATAAAGGGCCTGTCAAGCGTAACTCGTCTCACCATCAGTTATGGCACAAAGCCAAGGAACTTTTGAAAAGTATGAAATATATAAAGAAAGTAAAAGTTGGGGATAGAATCCGATTGACTGAAACAATTGTACCATCTATAACAAATTTTATTAAAACTATAGAAGGCATGGAATCTCTGTGGAAAATATTGTCTTCTAAGTATGGCTTAGATGCTATGTTGACAAGAAACCTAAACCAAGACCCAGTTGAAAACTTTTTTGGGAGCATCAGGAGTTATGGCGCACGAAATATTGCTCCAAACACAGTGGCGTTTGAAGGGGCGTTCAAAGCTCTAATGCTGAATAATTTTAGTTCGCCACACTCAATTAGAGCAAACTGTGAGGAAGACCAAAATGAATGCCTTCAGAGTTTTGAATTTTTCCTCACAGAAACTACTCCTGATGTTCCTGAAGAAAATGATACTATTCATTTTAATAATGAGATTTTCTCTGAACAGCCCAACGAAAATGATGCTGGTCAGGGAAACTATGTTTGCGGTTGGGTCATAAAAAAATGTCTGAAACACATAGCAAAAAGTTGTCAACATTGCAGGCTAAATTTATTGGACAATAAAGATAAAAAAAATACAAATCTATTTATTAAAGCCAAAGAATACCAAAATAAAAAGTGGTTGTGTTACCCTTGTGAGGAAGTAGCAACATATTTCAAGGAAATACAAAATGTAGTTACATCATTTTTGAAGAGAAACGTGCCAAAAAAGAAAGTTAAAAGAAATATTTTAATCTTTTTGGATATTTTAGCAGCTGATCCATTTACATGTCCAATACACAAAAATGTTTTAAAACAATATTTTACTGATGTATCATTAAATGTATTAATTTATAGTTGGTGCAGATCAGTCAACCGCATTTTAACCGGAAAATTAAAATATGATGGAGAGGACGAAGTGAAAAATGTTGCCCAAAATTATTATAATAAGAACAAGAATTATAAAAACAGAAAATAAAATTTATGTACTTCAAGACTGGCTTTTTTATTCTAATTTCAAACACATTTTACCTTACAATACACACCTACATCAGTGGTAAGCTATTTTCTTCATTCTACTTAGCTTAAGTCTGAAATGTAAATAGATGCCAGCAATGAACAACAACCTGCGAAAACTTATTCTACGTCTATAGATAGTACTAGGTTAACTTCCAGAGGTACATTTCGATAATTGCAATGAAAACTTGTGCCAATTTGGAAAAGAAATTGGCACAAGTGTTCATTGCAGTTATCGAAAAATGTACCTCTGAAAGTTAACCTAGTACCTATCTATATATGTAACTATCTACCTAGCTATAGATTGAAAATTAGTTCCCGTTCAGAAATACAGATGGCGCTTAAAACTGTCATGCATAAAAATTTCGTTAGAGGGCTCTCTTCTTCCGTATTATTATATTACTCTTTGTTGTAGTCTTTGGCCACACCCCGGTAGCGCTGCTCGTTGACAAAAACTGGACCTGCCATAAAAATGTTGATTACATAAACTGCCATTACACAAGCAAGTCAGCAGCGATAGAAACCACAATCAAGAAAGTAAAAATTCACACTGGCCAATATCGACTTAGTGTGAAGTTCATTTGTTTTTCCGAATCGGATTCGGGTTTTAATTCAGATCTTGTCTGATCATGTTTTCTTGATGTCACGTTGTGGAGAACTGTTGACGAACATTTTTTATTGTTAAGTAAAGATGAGATGGCGAGATGGAATATTTCGTAATTTCATCCTTCCACCTAGGTACTACTTATTTAATTTAGTTATTATATGTTTTAAAAATACTTACCTATGTAAAAAGGCAACACAAAAGGAAGACTAGAAAGCAGCTATGGCTGCTCGTCAGCTATGGGGGACCATAGACCATAGCTTCTGTCGAGCAGTGTGCGTGCAGTGGGACAATAGGAACAGGCAAAATAAAAAAACACAAACAACATAGATTCACAGAAAATAATATAGAAACTCAACATTGATAAGAGCTGACAGCCCACAAAAATGAGCAGTTTGCATCTAAAATTCTACAAATCATATGAACATACCGACGGACAGCGACGTACTTAACTAGGAACTGGGGTAATGACTATGATTGATAGGCAAGCTAGTATACTTACCCGTGACGTGATAACTAATTAATCGCAATTAATGAGATGGATACAGATTAGATCGACAGAGCTAATCGGTCGTCAATTCGTCATAATACCTATGAGTCAAGTTATATGTACCTAAGTATAAATATAATACTAATAGGTACTCGGGGCTAAATAAAATTTGATAAATGCACATTAAAATATATATTATCATTATATTATTTATTTTGACCACAATTTAACATTAATTCCAGGGCCGCAGGGCCCGCTTCATATTTGCACCCTGCATAAATGTGGGCAAAGTGGCCAAAATACATTAAAAAAAATTAAAATATCCGCCGTATTACTTTTTAGTATAGATAGGGGAGATTCTTTTTTAGACTCCCGAATTGCGGTAACGGTAGTGTTGATTGAAGCAAACATACCTACTTATGACAATTTTCAAAATTTTTAGAAGCAGAGACAAGTTATTTTAGGGTTTCTACGAGTTTGTAGGTACCAATTAAGTACGTAGAGCACTTATGGATACCATTCCGACACACAAGGTATCCTATAGTCGGACTTTTAATTAGCTGCAGTAAAATGACAATGTGTTACTTATATGACTGAATTGGCGTCTTTTTGTTTTTTCGCGGCCATCAACCAAATCTTGTTTTTCTAGTAAGTGTAACAAACGAAACTTATTTGACATGCATATCTCGAAACTTCAGTCCGAAATGAGTTATTATGAAGTGTCATTTACTGCAGCTAATTAAAAGTCGGACTACGGATGGACGCGTCTCTTGTCTTTAAGTTTATACCTAAACGAACCTTTCTGAAGATTTATTACTGTTACTATACTCAGTAACATTCGCTAAACTATGTAGGTATGTAGACATACAAACCGTTTTGCTATTGTAGGTAATTATTCAATTAAATTTTAATTTAATTTTAAGGAAATTTGTAGCGATTCATGAACTGGTGGTAGAAATCTAACTTAGAAAGATATATTAATGATTATAATTCTCTAAATATGTACATACCTGTTATTGTCGCAAATCATATTTTGATCAAGATACAACCTGACACTGACCTGCAAATTGCAAAAAAACGTAAGAAAGTTTGAATTGCGCGGTCTCAACTACCCATTCACCTTAAATACTCTTTCGACCAGCCTCGCCAGAAATCTTGAACCATTCGCTGGGTCGTCGGACTGTTCATAGTTAAATTCCGGTACAGGCACAAGAGGTTCTCGGAATAAATCAATAAAAACACGGAGCTGTAGATTTTGGTTGTTTATTTCTCAGGAAGCAAATGATTCACAGCATTGGTGGGATACAGAGGTCTGACATACCGGGCCGAAACATTAAATTTCCTGAAGTTTGATTTTACTAGCAATAGGTACAACAGCTTAGAATATATAAGTACCCAAATATAAAAACGTGGGAAAACAACGTTACATAGCTGTAGAATAGTATAATTTATTTAGTAAAGCGAGTTTTTTTTCGTATTTTTTTTTATAAACTACACACCTTACTAAATCACAATTTCTAATTATGTCAAAAATTATTGTATCACATTTATAACATTCTGTACAAAGTAAAAAAATATTTTCATACTCCACTAGTACAAAGTAAAGCTGCATAGACATTTCCGACCATTTTATTATTACTGTTGCCTATGTAGAAAACGAAGTTTTAGTTTCACATTTATAGATTTCACTGAAAATGTACTTTGTTGAAAACAATTGAGCAGACGTAAACGGTAAGATAATCCACTTTAATATCACACTCGATTGAACATTCTAACATGATATGCAGTAAGTAACGCTATCATGTTCTTGCATCAACGGTGCCACACTGGGGCTAGGCTACAGGCATACTTATAAAGTTACAAATATTAAGGTACTCTTTCTATGTTTAATCTATACTTCAACTTGTTTTAAATATCATAATAAAATTGTTAAGATATAAATAACACAAAAGTTACGTTATGTGGACTTACAACCTTCATAAGGAGTGACATATCATGTATCTTACAAAATAATAGTCCCTTACGGTTCTGTTAACAGTTACACTATTAAATTAATCACTTAATAGCACACAAATATATTCTCTTTGTATTTCATCGGCTGTGCGTTGAAGGCACAAAACAGCATATTTGATGTGTGTAAATACAAGAGAATACAGTCGTCAAAGTGATGAATGAACAACATCAACAAACGTGTCGGCAAGCTGCGTATCACTCGGCCACAGCGACAACACCCAGCACCCACCCATGCGCGTCACTCATCTGACTTGATTAAAAAACATTACTTTTTTTATAATTATGCAAAAACAATTATACAACCCTTCTAATTTGAACTTTTCTTCAAAAAACTGGGACTTTTAAAATGCAAATTGTGATTTGTGACAGTGATCATAGAGAAACAATCGAATATACTCTATAGGGACACTCAAATTATTACAACGTAATTTACAAATATAGTCAATCTCTAAATACTAACTAATTTATATAAACTGAATTATTTACAAAATATGAGCACATCGGATGCGACGTGCCACCTCTCTTACATATTTGTAACTATTTACAATGACTATTATATTATAAACATTAATTAAGAGCATTGCATTTTCGTGAGCTTGATCAAAATAATCCCTTGTTCAACTCATAAGTATAAAATGGTTTATCATTACTAGGTACATTCACACCAACGTGTGGGCAGTCACAACATTACTTCAGCTGCTTCCTAACCATTGAACAAACAGTCCTGTATTCTGAAAGTGGCCGACGCTCGTCTTACAGCGAACATCGAACATCCATTTTGTATTAGTTTTTAGAAGCCCAATAATTTGCTAGTATTAGAGATCAGTCTTGGGACAAAGGAAACAAATTCAGTACTTTTATAATACGTCACATTTCGACTTTGAACTGTATATTAAATAGTTCAGAAGTTAGCATCATATTTACAAGTTCTGATGATTAGGACAAAAAAATGTATTATATGAAAGTTGTAGGAGAAATTGAAGGCAGAGCAAAGAATTTTAGGGAATTCCATAACATCTCAGGTAGATGCATGAGATGCAATAAGCAGCTCAGTAATTATGTTATGAATTATTGAAGATAGATAAGGTTTATCCTAACATTATTCACACTTGCTTTTGATTATATTATTAACAATTAAAACAAACACTAGAGTACCTCTACTATTATGTTATTAGACTAGCTTATAAACCATGTCACTTAATGAAATCGCTTAACTAATTGTCTTAATCCAATTTTTCAACTCATACAAATTTCAATTTGTACTAATGTAGATGTACTAAATTGTCATGTGCATTATTGTATAACTTAGAAAGTCAGTTTCATGCTGATCTCCTACTTAAAATACTTTTTTTTGCTTCCGATCACAATTCCAAATCATTAGAATCATGACTAAAGAATTTTTTTGTATTTTTTTTTTATTCATTCATAAATAAAATTTACAAAGTATTGAAAGGTTGCTTTATGGTGCCAAATACCTTGCTAACACCAAATAGAGACTCTTGAACAATTGGTTAAAAAAAAAAAAAACTATAGATAACATTGATGGGACTTATTCACTGTATCATTCTACCACCTAAATAAAATTTAACACTTCGTACTGACTAAACATGAAAATTATATTCTACACCAATATTATGGCACTCATTTTGAAATGACATGTTAATAAACTATTTGTAATTGTAAGTTAATAAAATTGATCAACTGAAATTGTGCCAATTTTTTTCTTTGATTTTAACTGTATGATATAAAAGCCCTTTAAAGTCTTTGAAGCTGCCAATTAAAACATAACTATGACAGATGCTGCTGTGTTATGTGGAATTCCCTTAAAATTCTACACAAGAACTGGATGCAAAGTAGATGTTTACAAATAATTGCACTTTCAATTTTTAATTCAGATTCGAAAATTTTAAAATGTGTGAAAAATCGTTTAATCTTTCTCATCCAGACATTGAACGAATTGTTTCGAAATTAATAGTTATATAAAATAGTCAATTAAATTAAATATTAAACTGTCATTACAAAAGATTTTTTTTTGTAATAATAATAACAAGCACATCAATATTTTACAATGGTTCAATCAATAATTAATTTAAAAAAATAACCCATCTTATAATAATAATTAAATTATAAACCTTTTTTCACGTAATATTCTTACACTTGATCATTTACGATTATGTTGTGTAGTTTATTGTTTTCCGGTTAGCGCAAACAACGCAGCAAAATGCTCGAGCAGTTTTTCATAAATAATCAACCAATTTACAACAAAAATAAGAGTCCAGAATAACGTAACGATTCCATGTGGCGTGTGTTCGCATAGCGCGCATAATATATTTTTCTACTAGACTACAAAGGATTTTGCTGCTGTCTGCGCTGACCCATAGAGCGTTTGCGCACCTCATCCGATCTGAAGCCGAATTCAATCCGAATTGGGAATGTTCTAAATTCGGACAGACAGAATTTGGATCTATTCGGAAAATTTGTCGGCGACGATAGAACGTATGGAAATCTACGCAATACACACGTAGCATAAACAGACTGCCAGAAATTTCTGACCTTTCATTGCGGTCATTTCTGTCCGGCGGACAAATAACCCATCGTCAGTTCTGCCCCTAATCGGATGCTGTGCAACGCTCATAGATGAACATATTTCACTTCAGCAGCGGCATCTTCATGGCTACTATGAGTGACTTATGTTCGAGAAAAATCGCCAACCAAGCGAGAATGTTTCGATGAGACGACTTAAAATTGACGTAAGAGATTCACGGGGTTTACTTTTTTCCACTACCGAAAGATGCAAATTAATATAAAAACAAAAATAAAGTATTGCAGTAGCCAACAGCGATACATATAATAACATACTACTTGTGTCGCTTTTGGTTGCCTAAACAAAAAAAAAAAATAGGTATCCGCTTCGCGTACATAAAATTATATTTTTTATATTTTGATACAATTTTTGTGTGGGTACTAAGTATAGTGTTTTTTTTTAATCAGATTTCATCTAGGGGCGTATTCAACCAAACTTACTTTTATACCTGGTATACCTTATACGTCTTCCAGCGAATAAATTTTGAGTAGTTTTTGTATACAAGAACTGTCGAAATTTTATTCCACAGATAAAAAATATCATACAGACTTTGGTAAAATCAGCCGTAAAGCGCGTCATACCCCAGTGGCTTTATAAAGGTAAACTGCATATTATTTTCTAAAGTATAATAAAATAAATGATTAAATATCATGCAGAATGTAGTACAATTTCTTGTTTAGTACAGACGACAGCTCATCAACCTACTACAATCTGTAAAATTTCTTCAATAGATTTTCAACTTTATCACTAAAGCAAAAAAGCTTAAAGGTGTTTGGGAAAATTTAACAGTTTCGGGTAGCTTGATATGCTGGCGTCTGTACATTCGTGTTAATTTTACCAGATATTCTAATGCAAACAATCAAATAAAATCATTGGAATGTCATCAAATCCTACAAAATACATCGAAAGTGCAATTACTCTTAAACATTACAGATAGTTCATCCCGCTAATAAATTAGTCCGATAAGCGCTCGTAATATTAACGTCATAGATCTACCTAATATCTCATTCTACATCAAAAGAAATCCTTCAGGTTTCACGTTCCAAGGGCACACATGACGTCGGTACCGACAGCAGCCGAACGGCTACCGGGGTCGATATTTACAATTTTTGACCTCACACTTTGGTACTAATCTGGACAGATCACACAAGGACGTCGCGAAGAGTTCCTCCGGCTACCTACTTGTCGGCGGGCTCGGGCGGCGCGCTGCCGAAGTCCAGCTGGTAGCCGCCCGCGCGCGTCATCTCCTCCATGCTGGGCTCCTTGCACTCGTGGCCCGCGTGGCCGGCCGCGCCGCAGTTCCAGCACGACAGCTTGGGCGGCGCGTACAGCACGGACACGAAGCCGGCGTAGGGCGCGGGCGCCGCGTAGGGCGGCGGCTCGCCGTTGGCGAAGGGCGGCGGCGGCTGGCGATAGGTCGGCGGGGGCGCGGGGTAGGCGAAGGGGCGCGGGTACTGCAGGAAGGGCCCGGGCGGCGGCGGCGCGGTGGGCGCGGCGCGGCGCGGCTGCGCGGGCGTGTCGGGCGGCGACGAGGCGGCGCTGGAGCCGCTGTCGGACGACGAGCGCGCGCCGCAGTACGGGCCCGTCAGCCGCCGTACGCCGTTCAGCTTCTCCAGCGATCTGTATTGCTGCTGATGGACCACGCTCAGTTCACGTAACCGCTCGTCGCCCATATTATGTCGCATCTGAAAAGGTTTAAATACTATTATAAGCATGTCGTATATGAGACGCACCTTTTCAAATCACACTGCGCGCAGTCTCGCGTTTGCACGGATATATTTCCATTTCAATTTGCATTGTGTGTAATTGCAAGTGCTTGCAAAAGAACATGAAGATACTCATGCAAACGTTTGTGATCCCGATTTAGCAAGTGTCTAAGCCGGCTGCTTTCATGCAACTATATTCGACGTTTGATTAGGTTAGTAGAAATCAATGAGAACGCGAAGATTGTCTCACTGGAAAGCAGCCTGCGTGCTCACAAGCTAATTTTACAGTAAAGCATGATATCGCACATAAATAAACAGGTTAACCAAAACTAACACACATAAAATTATCAAAAGGATCTCATGTAGTCGATACAAAATTCATAAAAGTATATGTGTAAAAGTATATGTATTCTACATGCGACAACTCGCGTTGCTGTTTTAAACAAACACTAAGTGTGGGAACGACTCTTTGTGAATAAAGATCGCGCGACACTGTGCGGCTAGACTCGCCTCATGTGAAAACAGCATTAATGCAGGAGGCTGTTTGTGGCGAAGTAGTTCTGCTGCAAACACGGCGAAGGGGCCGCGTTGGTGCGGAGAGTGACCCACCTCGGCGACTGACAGGCTCTCGAAGTTGGCGGCAAGTTGGTGCGACTGTGGCAGGTCGGGCGCGCCGGGCGGCGGCGAGCGCTCGCGCGACACGCGGCGGCGCGAGCGCGGTGACGCGGCGCGACTATCGCCCGGCGACGACACTAGCGGCGACGTCGGCGCGCCACTAACCGCCGTGTAATTTATTACCTGCAACGAGTTTAACTAAACTTTCATTCAGTCACGAAATAATACATTGTTATAACAACTATTCATAAAATTCTAAGTATGGTATAATACAGTCAAAATTATCTCAGCTCGGAGCGCATTTAATGTGTAAGTAGATAGACATTATAATCGACGCAATACTGCACACAATGCAACAATAGCGATTATTGTCCAATTTAGCTCCGATTTGCCTCTTGGTTAGGATTACGAACCACGAAGTACTTATCAAATGGAGTGACAATGACATTATATGAGCTAAAAATCTGCATAAATTCTCTGTCAAAATTATCATATTATGTCGGGGCGGAAATCGCCAATTGGAATAATAGCCAGTGTTGGTGCCACAGCATTGTTTTACTGTTTAATGTTTGGATTTAAAAATGGAAGGAAACTGTGCCCAAGAAGGCGACAACTAAATTAAGTTATTATTCACTACTTATTACTAACATAGAGTGGATGAGACTGTTTCAGGACGAGGTCATAAGGGCCTTTGTGTCTTCCTGAATGAGGTGAAAAATAATGGCTATAACCTATGTATTCACTTATAAAAAACTGTTAAAATTTAATCATAAAAAATACATTCTTTGTTTTATAATGTCAAAATCTTTCATAAAATATTCGACACATTCATTCTGTTTCACAATAGTAAGTTAATTAAATATCTATTATGAATTTATTTATTTGGTTAGACACTAGCAGCTAATTTGACGATGCTGATGAATGTTTTACCTCAAGCGGTGGATTTATAGGTGATACTATGATATTTGCAGGCCAAGCGTTGTGTCCCATGTATTCTCCCATATTATACTGTGGAAGTGGTAGGCCCGGCGGCGGGTGTGGGACTTCACTCAACATGGACACTACTCCCCCGGCTCCCGTCAGGACTGGCGGAGAACTAAGTTCAGGCACTGTGTCCGTATTTTGAGGCTGAAATAAAATGGACTATATTTAAACATAACATAAAAGTAATCACAATGCATATTCATTTACTATTTTGTGATTTTAAAAAAGTTTTCATTCTACAATCATGCAAAATTTTTCAAAATTTCAATTAAGGTATAAATGTTGTTCTTTTTAGGGTTCCGTACCCAAAGGGTAAAAACGGAACCCTATTACTAAGACTTCGCTGTCCGTCCGTCCGTCTGTCTGTCACCAGGCTGTATCTCATGAACCGTGATAGCTAGACAGTTGAAATTTTCACAGATGATGTATTTCGGTTGCCGCTATAACAACAAATACTAAAAACAAAATAAAATAAATATTTAAGGGGGGCTCCCATACAACAAACGTGTTTTTTTCGGCGTTTTTGCATTGTTTGCTCGATATCTGTCACTAGGCTGTATCTCAAGAACCGCGGTAGCTAGACAGTTGAAATTTTCACAAATTATGTATTTCTGTTGCCGCTATAACAACAAATACTAAAAACAAAATAAAATAAATATTTAAGGGGGGCTCCCATACAACAAACGTGTTTTTTTCGGCGTTTTTGCCTTGTGGTACGGAACCCTTCATGTGCGAGTCCGACTCGCACTTGGCCAGTTTTTTATTACTTAAGCATTTGATTAAGTGAATGTTGACATAATTATGATGATAAATGATAAAACATGAACTGAAAGATACCATGAGAAAATAAGAAACTTAAATTAATTATTTGCATTGAGTCATTTTAATGGTAATGAAAACATTTATTTATGAGTGAATATACTTGTTATGATAAACAGCCTTAGTTCCAGGATTGTTAATGTAAGAAAATAAGGAAATATAAATTAGTTTGTCTATTCCAAATGAAATAGTTTGTCTTGTAAATAGGATATAGAAATCACTTTTACATGTGAAGACCATGTACATATATTGATGTCTAAAATAGTATTTTAGTAGTAGTAGAAGAAGGAATTGAAAGATTTGAATGGACCAGTTTAGTCAGTGCAAGGATTTGTCAGTAATTGTATAGCTCAACTCTAAACTTGAGGAGCTCCATGACTCGACAAACAATAACAAAGAAAGGCCGTTTGGGTTGGGCACATAAAGTACTCAAAACTGCCAGACCAACATTGAATTAACAGAAAAAGGAAAGAAAAGAATGACCCACATAGTTCTCACATTCACAATAATTAAAGTAAAATAATACTTTACAAAGTGAATATTCATGTCATTTTGTATATAATATTCATCAATGTCCTTCTAGCATTCCATAGTAGCATTGAAAGATGGATACTTTTCTATTGTTAAACTTGTGCATAGAATCAATAGTTTCTATATGAGCACACACATCTATAAGTTTGTAATCACTATGTATGGTAAATGATGATATTAAACACTTATCATCATCTGCCTAGCCTTTTCCCAACTATGTTGGGGTCGGCTTTCAGTCTAATTGGATGCAGCTGAATACCAGTATTTTACATGGAGCGACTGCCTATCTGACCTCCACAACCCAATTACTAGGTAATACAATACCCCTTGGTAAGATTGGTTGTCAGACTTTCGTGCTTCTGACAACCTGTAATTACTGTCAAAGATTCAAGAATGACAGTGGGGACCAACAGCTTAACATGCTTTCTGAGGCACGGCGAGACACACAAGCACTTATATGTCATAAAAAATTAATTATGTACTTTTTGGGAAAGACCATAACAAACTCAGAGGTCTCTCTTAAAGTCCAGACATAATCTTGGTCAGACCATATGAGGACCTACCTATGAGGATGTTTTGAGGAAAGAACCACACAGATTTGAGTTGACCATTCCAGTCAGTGCATGAATTTGTCATGTGTTATAAAATTTAATACCTACCTACATACTCAATTCTATCTAATGAGAATATTTTATTCTACTGTGGTTTGAGTTAAATGTGCAAATCAGAACAACAAAGAATAACTTCCAATTTTAGACACTAAACAAATGCCAAAGTTGACATTATCAACATTATCATACATAAATTCTTATTCAAACAATAACCTTGACTGGAAAAGTGATATTTAGATTCCTATTTTGTATATTTTATATAAATGAAACTATGAATAACGCAAATAGGAATGAAATTCTAATTTGTAATATAGTCCCACTACAAAAATTACAACAAAATGTTACAAGTAGAATCATTTTGGTCATAGAATAACTAAGGCAGCTTTGTTCTTCTAGCAATACTATGGTGGTGTAAGAATATGATAACACTAACCTGCACCCCAGGTGTTTTGACAAACACAATACCAGGCGGTGGCCCCAAGCTAGACAAGTTAGGCGGTGGGATTGACATGTTCACTGTGATATTTGACTGTGTATGGCATGCACTCACTGGGACTACATTTATATGCTCTTGTGGTTCAGGAAATTGTATCCTCTGATCTTCCATTTTTAATTTGTCTAATATTTCACCAAAATGTGATTTTTGATCAAATGTAAATGCTGGATGATGTAACGCCATTGTATACAGAAGTAGAATTTCTTCCAGGAGATCGCCGTACAAGCCTTTCAACAAGCCACTCTGCTCCAAACTGACCATGGCATTGTACAATGTGGTAGCACACGCGAAATTACACGAGCGTAACAACGACACATACAAGGCCATTTTCCGTCGCGTCCTGGGATCTGTGTTAGCGCCTCCGATGTCCGCAGCCAGGTCTGTGGGGTTGTTGGCTCTTAGTTCGGCACCACGCAACTCCTGAAAGTCCCGCTTACCTAGCTCCTCTAGGTATGTGCCAATGAAACGCAGTTCAAATGGCAAACACATATTTAATAACGTACACATCGCGTCTATGCGTTTATAGCTTTCCAATTCTTTAAACCATGATACCACGTCCTCTTTGCAAACCATTTCCAGAACACATTGAAATTTTATGTAAAGAATCAACCGGTCCCCTGCAGCCGAAGCGCGTCCGTTGCTTATAATGTTTGGCACACGCAATTATCGTGACAATGCGATGGTTGTAATCCAAGAATATTCGATTGTAACATTAGTAATTATAAGCTTTTATCCGTATTTTACAAGTACAGTATATTGGTTAAGCAACTACAGGCAATGCTAGTAGTTTAGTCTCGTCTATAGTTTATGGAATAGGCAAGCCAAAGACAAAAGCATGCTTATAGACAAAGGTGCTACGTACAGAAGTCAAAGTAAAGAATGAAAAAAAAACGACTTTACGACGATCTAATAAAGTATAAAGTCCTATCTCAAACACATTTTATTCATTATGACAGTTTCAAAGATGCCTTTCCGTCTATGGAAAAATTGTTTCTGAAAAGAACATGTACGGACGCCAGCACATCAAGTTACTACAATCTGTCAGATTTCTTTAATAGATTTTCGACTTTATTGCTAAAACATAAGGTTCAAGGTTGATTGGGAAAATCTGACAGTTTCGGGTAGGTTGACCTGCTGGCGTCTGTACATACATTGCCCCATCAAAAAAATATTGTTCAATGCGCCTAAAACATGGTTTCATTGCATTTTGTTTCCCAGCTTAACACAGAATAACACTCAGCATTCTGATGATTACATTCGAAGATTCTTCTCAAGCTGCTCAATACCCAAACCTTTCAAAGTTTCAATTAAAAGTTTATGGCCCCTAGAACTGTCTGTAAAAATTACAATGTGGAAAGGGAAACTCACGCTGTCGTTTCACCGGAAGCTTGGGATTGACGCTATTGACAGAGATTTTTACAGGTGGGCAGGTAATGCAATGCACGGGTTGGGTCAAGAGAACAAGAAATTTCACGCGGACGAAGCCGAATGAATGACATTATGCATGAATGACATAATCCGTAAATCCGCCGATAAGGTAATTAACACAGAGCATGTAACCTTGTAATTAGTCTGTGCGCCGATGTGACTACTGTGCTTTGATGTCAAAATGTTGACATTTGTCATTCATCACAACAATCCTGACATCGACAGCGCTAAGCTTAGAGTAAGAAAGCTATAGAGCATCGGGTAGCGTGGCCACACATGAGACAAAAAACTAACTTAAATAACACTGGCTACTTATGTAGCTGCCTTGAAAAAACGGGCACGCACTGAGAGACGGAAATAGTATAGCTTTATCCTTTTCTGTTACTTATAATAACTCTATACTTTATCCCTTTCTTGTGGAAATGAAATGGCGCTACCCGCCGTCTACACTTTTCTTTGTCTAAGGCGCTAAGTGTCCGTCGCACAGACTAAGGGCGTTTGTGCACTACTAGGAATTTTACTGTCCGGCGCGGGCGGTGCGGCGGTCCGATTTTATTTTTTTATTATGGCATGCGTATTAGGGACCGTAAAAAATCGGACTGGCCGGACAGTAAAATTCCTTGTAGTGCACAAACGCCCTAAGAAGAGAAGTTGTCCGTCCAGACTGGGGAGCGGGGCGGGTGCGGGCGTGGAGCGGGCGCCGCATTGCCGTAATCTTTTTTCACACAGCGATTTGAAATGAACCGCTATACTAGTTATTGCTCTATAATAAAATGCCTACTATCCGTAGACAGAGTAGTTTACTCTGTCTACGCTTCTATCTATCGACATGTTTGGTAGTTATTGGTCGTGAGGACAATTTTGTCCGACAAATAAACATGAAAAAGTTCTGTTATTGTTAATATTTCCATGAAATATTAATGTTTTGAGGTACATAAACCACAAGAAACATTACTAATAGGTTTTTCAAAATCCGTCAAATATCCAGTTGAAAACTTTGTTTGGTATTCCTTTTTCTGAAATAGAGCATAAAACTCCTTACGCTTTTTAGTATATCACTTATTATTTGATTTATCATAGACATATTCACTGACTCACGTGGAATAAGTGATTCAGTATTTTGAACCCTTATCTAGCTATCGTTTAGGTTCAAAATACTAAATTGCTGATTTTCTACCTGACTCTCTTCACTGTTTTTATTATACTTGTATTATAGAGGTCAGCATAATTACACTCAAGTCCATAGAAGATTATACAGTTTATTAAGTCTTTTTACAAAAAGTAACTGCTTTTTTAGTCTCTCGTATTTTCAGGAAAGGTATCCGAGCAGCTTTTTACTTCATAAAAAGTGTTCCATTCGCTGTTATTTATGATATTAAACATGATTGTGTTCAGTGTTGCCACATGAGTAGACAACGGTGTTGCTAGGTTGCTACATTAATCCTAATGAGAAAAAGAGAACCGGGGATACGTATTAAGAAAGAGATAGCATGAATATATTATTTCAAAATACTAAAGATGTTGTTTTAGCTGCTTTAGAACGCTTTAAAGTTACTCGGCATTTTTTGACAAAAGAGTTGGAAAATATTACAGTCACTAATTTTGCAAAGACATTTGTGTTTATTGGGGAAATTATTACAGAGCTAATAAAATGGCTCCTGCGGAAGATGTTGAAATGAAAAATGTGGAAAGTCCTGCAGCAGCTAGTGATGCAGAAACGCCCGAAGTAAAGAAAGATGCAGATGTGCTTGCTGTTCAAGATTTGAGGGAGCATGTAAAGCAAATAGATAAAGCTGTTACTTCCAAGGAGCCGAGGTTTGCTATGCGAGTTTTGAGATCTCTTCCCAGTACTAGAAGGAAGCTAAATGGCAACGTCTTACGTGCTATTTTTAATCAACTTTATCCGTCAAGTGCTGACAAAGAAGTATTGATTGCGTTTGTGGAGAACCCGCTGCCTGGCGCTGTCGACATCGAACCACCTCGCTCTCGCAGTGCGCCCAAGCAACCTGTTCCAGAAGTCGACGTGTACTTGCACCTGTTGGTGCTGCTGCGCCTGCTGGACACCAACAGGTTGGAAGAAGCTACCGAGTGCTCACAGCAGCTGATGAATAAGGTCTTATCTCAAAACAGAAGAACTCTTGATTTGATTGCTGCTAAATGCTACTTTTACCATTCAAGAGTATTTGAATTAACTAATAAATTAGACCTTATTAGAGGATTACTGCATGCAAGACTTCGTACTTCTACACTGCGTAATGACTATGAAGGCCAAGCAGTACTTATAAATTGTCTTCTGCGTAACTATTTACATTATTCTTTGTATGATCAAGCCGATAAACTTGTCAGCAAGTCAGTTTTCCCTGAAAATGCAAGTAATAATGAATGGGCAAGATTCTTGTATTACCTTGGAAGAATAAAGGCTGCTCGTCTGGAGTACAGTGATGCTCACAAACACTTGGTGCAAGCCTTAAGGAAGGCTCCTCAGACTGCTGCTGTAGGTTTCCGTCAAACTGTCCAGAAGTTGGCTATTGTGGTTGAGTTACTGTTGGGAGACATCCCTGAAAGAGCTATATTTAGACAAGCTCCTCTACGCAAAGCTTTGGCACCTTATTTCCAACTCACCCAAGCAGTGAGACTTGGAAACTTGCAGAGATTTGGGGAAGTCCTTGAGAACTTTGGCCCCCAGTTCCGTAGTGATCACACTTTCACATTGATTCTTCGCCTTAGACAGAATGTTATTAAAACTGCCATCCGCTCTATTGGACTTTCATACTCACGTATCTCTCCTAAAGATATAGCTAGGAAACTAGGCCTAGACTCTGCTGAAGATGCAGAATTTATTGTGGCTAAAGCTATCCGAGATGGAGTTATTGAGGCTACCCTTGATCCGGAAAAGGGATACATGAGCAACAAGGAGAGTTCTGATCTCTATTGCACAAGGGAGCCACAGCTGGCCTTCCACCAACGCATATCATTTTGTTTAGACCTGCACAACCAGAGTGTCAAGGCTATGAGGTACCCACCAAAATCATATGGGAAGGAACTGGAGAGTGCTGAAGAGAGACGTGAGAGAGAACAACAGGATTTGGAGCTGGCCAAGGAGATGGCAGAAGAAGATGATGATGGCTTCCCTTAAGTCTCTTCCTACTCATGTGTTATTTACTAATTTTGATGCATTAGATGTATAATTGTGCATTAACCCTAATAATTATAATAAAATACAACTAAATGTTTGTGTTACTATTATTTTAATCATACTTTAGCATGATTTGATATTAATTACCCCTAGTTTGTAGTAGGTAGGTCAAATTAATAAAACAAAGATACAATGAAATTGTTTATTCTGTGAACAGGATATCGGAATTACTTATAAACGTCAGGAAAAAAAAACCGATCGTGCGAGTCGGACTCGCCCACCGAGGGTTCCGTACAAAGTAGGTATGTAAATAGTTTATCACGGGGACTGTAGACCTGAGTAAGTATATGGTTTTAATTTCAACTCTCTCCCGAGATAAAGGTAAAGTGTTACATGACATGCTCTGTGGATAAAGGGTCTTGACAGACGGACAACAAAGTGATCCTAAAAGGGTTCCGTTTTTTTTTTTGAGGTACGGAACCCTAATAATAAGCTTGAAGGAGTCTACATTTCCTATCTGTTATTATGAAGATTAGTATCTGAAATGGTCTATTGACGGAAGAATCACACAGATTTGACTGGATGCCTTTCCAGTCAATGCAAGCAGAGCATTTGTCAGTAATCGTTAGGCATCGTCCTAATAGAACGCGAATGCGCGATCTTCGTAGGATAGGATAGGTAGGAACTCGTACGAACGCGCAATCAAACATATTGAATTCGAATAGTTGTCCTAATTTTGGTAAAATAGATATTCCACGGTCGCTCGCGTCGTAAATTCGCGTGATGATCACATATTCGCGTTCTATTAGGACACCCAGTTTTTGCTTTCGCGCGAACACGCGATGATCGCGTCGTTTACTCGCGCGATGATCGCGCATTCGCGTTCTATTAGGACGATGCCTGAAGCTCAACGGAGTTCATTAACTCTACGAACAATACAAAAAAAGGATATTGGCTGGTTGCAATGAAATAGGTAGTGTTCCATGTTATCAAAGACATAAAATTATTCTCTTTGCATGTTATAATGGATTAATTAGGATATTATTATTTTTTCCTTAGATTAATAAAATTGTATTTCATCTGTATATTTACTAGGCACAATCTTGTCTAATACAGACAAAAGTTAGGTCAGTTTTGAGTAATACAAAAGATTTAATGATAAAAGAAACAATTTTTTACTACATACTTGCGTGCCTGTCTATTTTTTTTTTACTTCTCTTTAGCCTAACAAAGCTCAAGTTCCGAACCGTTTTGATAGATGGCGCTGGTTACGGTAACCGCTGAACAAGTTGTTATTCTAAATTGTACTGAATGGACTAATGATGACGGTGCGATCGTTGAGTAGTATATTCCTTGGTGCGATCAAACAAAACAACACCACACCAACGGCATAATTATATTTAAGCCTTGCAGTCTATTTCTCTTGTCTTGTCACTGACCTGTATTATACACTTAATTGTATGATAGAGGTAAGTGCATTATACCTACACTTGTATGATATAGGTAAATAAATAAAACTAAAATAAATAAATAAAAAGAAAAGTGCTGAGAAATTCATAGGTAAGTAGGTGTCTAGTATAAAATAAGTAATTGCCATGATTAGCAGCTGATTAGCTAAGCACTGAGTGTGGGGTTCGATTCCTAGGTTGGACAATTTGGACATGATACAAATACCTCATTACCTACTTTATGTACCTATGCCCACCACTGACCAGTGGCGTAACTATACCGTTCGGGGCCCGTGACAAACTCAAGGGATGGGGCCCTCCCTCAATGTATAGAAGGACCAACGGTATAGTCTTTTTTTTTTCAGCACTTTTCCGCGATTTCTTCTACAACATTTAACACCTGACTGCTTCGTTTATTTATTATTAGACAAACAATGGGGAAAAGTTGTTGCCTGCACTTGTGAATTTTAACATCCGGACTGATTTAATTATTTTAAAGCGTTCAAACGACATAATCTTGTGCGTGGTATTTCCTGAAGTGTTAACAAACATAATGTGAGGATACCACTTGCATAATTTTTAAAGTGGGTACTTTGATACTTTAGAACGTGGATAAACATTTTGAAAGCGCTATGCCGAGGATTCGAAGACATATGGACCTGCAAACAGCAACTAGAGCCATCACATTGATCCAAGAGGGACATTCGCAGCGTTCTGTAGCTTTACAGCTTGGCTTTTCAAGCCGAGAGATCCAGAATGCTTGGGATCGATTTCAAGAGACCGAACGACGGGGATCTGGCAGGAATCGAACAACTACCTCACAGGAAGACCGCTACATACGATTGACTGCGCGAAGAGTGCACGTCGTCACCGCCCGCACCTTACAAAATCGCTTGCGCCCCAGGCGACCGGTATCCGCGTGAGTGACCAAACGATTAGAAACCGGTTACATGAAGACCAGAAGTTTTCTAGGAGACGCGTAGTGCGGATTCCATTGACTATAGTGTACACGGTGCAAACCGATTATTATTCGCAATAAGGCCTGGACTGGGACATAAGTGAATGGAGAACAGATTGTTCACTGATGAGTGTAAAGTGAAATTTTTTAGTGATGATCGTCGCATTAGAGTATGGAGACGAGAAGGTGAGCGATTTTCGGATGCTCGTATCAAGTGACAGATTTGGGGGTCCCTGTGTATGGGGAGGAATCTCTCTATCAGGTCTAACCGAACTCGCAATGCTCAGTGGAGGCACAGTAACGGCTGTGCGATACAAGGAGATCATAAGACGTCATGTGGTGCCATTTGCACAAAGAAGACAATGCCCGCGCTCATACAGCTAGAGCCACTAGGGAAGCCCTAGACGACGCTGGTATACGTGTCTTCCCGTGGCCTGCCAACAGTCCGGACCTTAACCGCATCGAACACATGTGAGATTTGTTAAAAAGAAGTGTCCGAGACACAAATTAACCCGTACATAATAAACGACAGCTCATAAACGTGCTCAAGGCAAGCTGGGAGCAAGTTTCAGAAGAGACAGTGCGACATCTGGTGAAGAGTGGTACCATCCAGGCTTTAAGAATGTGTTCGAAAAAGAGGAGGACACACAGCACGATACTAAAGAAGTGCAAAAAAGATAAAAATCTTTCGACATTTTTGTTTTAACCTCTTTTTTTAACCGACTTCAAAAAAAGGAGGAGGTTTCTCAATTCGACCGTATATTTTTTTTTTTTTTATGTGTGTTCGCGGATAACTTCGTCGTTTATGAACTGATTTTGATTATTCTTTTTTTTCATTAAGTGTATTTTTTTGCTGAAATTGCATTTTTTACAAAAAACTTAATCAGATGTTCAAGTCTTTAATCTATCAATAAATTTAGTTTTAAGGTTTTTGCATTAAAAATTAGCTAGCTAATTCAATTTAGTTAGGTACCTATCTACCCTCAAACCCAATACATTTATTAGAATACAGAAAACACATGGTGGCCCTTATTTTGTTTTGAGTGGACTCTCTTGTAGAGTACCTACCTATCGTTAGTCCAGCATACTTGTATGATAGAGGTCAGTGATGCCCACGACGAATACTACATAGTTACTATCTCCATAACGAAATCGTTTCCCTATTTACACAATGTGGGAAATTGGTATCCTAGCAACGTAAGACGTTGGTAACTGCATTGATTATACAAACGAAACATAAAATATTAATTATTATTTTGCATTGTGTTGTGTAGCAGTTGTTCAAATTGTTTAGCGGTGTAGGTCACTTGCGAACAGGAAGGCATCAAGATGGAGTTCACGCCGGCACATATGGAAAATCTCGTGAGTCTGTTAAGACCACCTGAACCAGAAATTCTTCAAGGAGACGATTTGCCGGCTTCAGGTAGGTACCTATCTTAAGATGGGCCTACAAAAAAGACGGTCTACTCGACTAGTCGCCAAGCTGATCATTATTGATATCGGTGGAGTTCGAGTGTACCTACTTACCTAAAAACGAATTAGTGATTTTAAAATTAATAATAAGTAGGTACTTACCTAATATATCTAGGTACCTACCGGTTTGTACGTATGTTCTTTGTTGTAGGTCTCTCCTGTTAAGTTGTTTTTTGTTGAAATTATATTCTTCTTGATTTTAGTTCTATTAAATAACTAAGTAAGTATATACCTACTTACCTAATTTGTTTTTTTACAAAAAAAAAAAACAAAAACGACTTCAAAAAGGAGATTCGACTTTCTGCTTGTTACTAACGCTTAGGTAGGTAGATATTATAGACTTGATATAGAATATAGACTCAGAGCATGAGAGCACACACGAGTAAAGGCTCCTTCAAACAGGCGCGACACGCGATAAAATCGCGCGCAACACAAAGGCACCGCAAGTCGCGCAACGAGCGAGAGCGGTGCATATATTATGTCGCACGCGATTATATCGCGTGTCGCGCCTGTTTGTAGGAGCCTTTAGGCTTTTCCGGTGTCTTACTTTTCCTGAAGCAGGTATCAATCCGACGTATCATTGCACCTGCAGCATGTTGATTTTGCTTAGGTTGATAGATATTTATAAACAATCCAACATTCTTGTAGCTCTTATATTTTTATTTCTTAGTGTTTGACATAAGTTCATCGAGAGGCAAGATTCCACCTTCAGAAAATGCGAAAACTCCAAAAACGATTGAAGAATATGAGGAGCAGGAGGCAAAAGAAATGGAGAACTTAGGAAAGGCTGGCTCGGGCTTAGGAGAACTTAAGTCTCCTGAGTATACCATGAACTATCAACAGTCTGTCTCCGCCGAAGACGTGTATCTTCAGGTATAATAGAAATTACCTACTTTCTACCAATGTCCAATATCTAAGTATACAGGGTTATTTGTAAAACACCAGCAACCTCTTAAGAGGTCATTGTACTCATCATTATGAACAACTTTTACTATGGGACCAAACCTGAAATCGCGAAAAAAAAATCAGCTGTTCCCTACATTTTGACGAGATAAACGAACATAAATGTAGGGAACAGCTGATTTTTTTTTCGCGACGCTTAAGAGGTCGCTGGTGTTTTACAAATAACCCTGTATACAACATTTTTTTTTTATATCCCATACCTAACTCTAGGGGGTCATTGTTACTCGTCATTATGAACAACTTTTACTATGGGATTAAACCCGACATCGCGAAAAAAAAAACTGGTGTTTCCATAGATATATATCTTATACTTACATTTCTATGTTCCCTACAATTTGACGAGTTATGCGTACATAAATGTAGGGAACAGCTGATTTTTTTTACGATTTCAGATTTGGTCCCATATTAAAAGTTGTTCATAATGATGAGTAGGTACAATGACTCCCTAGAGTTATGGGGTATAAAAAAAAACACGTCGTATACCTACTATCGCAGCCGTTGGCCCTGCGCCTGATCTCTCTCCGGTCGTGTCGGATTGCCGTCCCAGCGGACTATATATCGAGTGAGCGAAGAGGGAGTGCAGCTGTGTCTGCGCGCACACTTGTGCACTAGGTATATCTCCCGCGCCGAAGGCTAGTCTCCGTTGAGATGGACCGCCGTGGCCGAAATACGGTCTGGAGGACTTTACTATCGCAGAGTGAGAACTGCTGCTATGTGAGTCCCTCTACAAATCCATCCCTGGAGTGGACAGTCTCGGCAATCGTGGTCTCAGATTAGGATGCATTTAGAATGAAATATAGACAAACTTTCGTGCCCTAAGCTTACTGAAGAACCGCTTATAAGTAGGTATCTCCTACCTTTAGTATTGGTACCTACTTAAAATAAATAATTCAGTTTAAAATGGCATCGTGTCTACGATTGAGGCAAAAACGGGCAATTAAAAACTTAAAAACGGTCTAGCAAAAACTTAATGGATTTACTTACCTACCTATGTCATACAGCACGGTAAACATATTATAAATCGTATCTAAGTAGTTAGGTAGGTACATGAATTATGTTTTTTGGTTGTTACAGATTGGCCCAAAAACACCAGGGTCAGCTAGCTGCGAGAATCTTATCATCAGAATAAAAATGCCAGGAGCTAAGAAAGAAAATGTGGACTTGGTCGTGGATACCAGCACTATCACGGTGATATCTTCTCAGTATTCTTTGAAGCTGCCCCTTCCCCACGAGGTCAACCCTGATCGATCTAAGGCTAACTGGGATGGGGACTCTGAGACATTAATTCTTACCCTTAAGTTGGAAAGGGAGTTGGATTTTGTTAATTTTTGACCTAGCTTTTATTTTTTACATGATGTTGATGATGATGGTTGCCGTGCCCAATCAGTTCCGATCTATCGGCGAGTGTTTTACATCAGTACTTCACCCATCAACTTCATAATTATATAATATTATAAGTGTGCACACACACGAGCGGCACGCGTCAACCATAGACTAATATATATGAATCAACGTCAACTGCAGAGGCAAATGCAGCAGAGTACGGTGCTCAAAATACGAGCGGCACGTTGTCGACAGCAGCAATACGGTGGCCGTCGACGATTGTCAACGGCTGCTGTCGCCTCTGCTCATCTGCTGTTGACGCGTGCCGCACTTTTGTATGTGTATGCACACTAATTACCTACCAGTAACAGTATATTCATTTGTAATCACGTAACTCTAGCCCCAGTTGGTTGTAATAATATTGAATAAAAATATGAAACATCATTATGCATTTAATTGGAATTTAAGCAGCTATTCATAGTGTTATTGTTAGGCACCTAAGTAACGAATGAATTGTAATAGGTAAGCTTATTTCAATTGATTCGTTTACAAGCCTTAACGTCAACAAGTCTATAGAGAAGGCCTCGCATTTAATAACTACCTACTGGCTGTTATTAAATAACCAACAACGTAACGTGTGATCGTCTCGGTTCATAAAAGTTATCACAATGGGACTGCGATTCAAGGTGCTAAATTAGTAGCACTAGATAACGATGCGCTAATCAATGCCGATTTTATAAAATTAATTGTAAGTACCATAAAGATGTAGATACTGCACATGTTTTATTTTTCTTTGCGGTTAGGGTTGCCAACTTTTTGCTAGTAGGTACAAGAAATACAGTGAATTATGGTCAAAGTGGGGAAATAAAGTAATAGCTATGTACCTATATGTTTAATATAATTATGTATGTATGTGTATGGGAATAGTCGGGGAATAAAGTGGGTATTTCAGGTAAAAAAACAAGTACCTAAGTCTCGAGAAAATAAACAATATTACCTATAAGTATTTTATTAATGTTTTGAATAGTTAGATATCTACATTATTCATTAGTGCTAGTCGCGCACCTCATCCACTTAATACTAATTTTTAAGGCTTCTTAAGTCTCACCAAATAGGTAGTCCAGAAGCGATTTTTTGAAATGAATGCTCTATTTCTGTCGCCCCACCATTTAGCATTCATCACACTCATTCTGTGAATACTGAGATAGCAGAACTAACTATAATACTAAATGGTATTCTGACAATAAATATAAGTACTAGGTATATCCCAAAAATTCGATACATCAACAGTTTCATTCTTCAAATTAAGGCTAGCTGCAAGGGCGGTGTTCTACGCAGTGCCGGATTAGCCCATAGGCAAATTAAGCAATTGCTTAGGGCATCACGTCTCGGGGGGCACCATAAGGCAGAAACAGAACCGAAACAGTATTTGCTAGCACATGAATGGCAAGGCTGTTTATCAGCAAGATATTGCAAGACCCAAGAATCACTTTAGACATGTGCGCTAATCTTTGTTACAAATCGCACGTCGATGTTTTGGAAAAATACGAAGCGACTAGAGGAGGCCATCCTGGCCTACAGGCGTGGAATGGAAGATGTTTTGGCAAAACTTGCAACTGGTAATAGGTCAGTAATTATCTGTGGTGACTTTAATATTAATATTTTAGAAAATAATTTAAATACCAGTAGATTATTAAATTTGTTTAAATCGTTCAATCTGTCAAATGTGTTTGTAGAACCAACCCGAACAACTACAACTACTGCTACATGTATTGATAATGTGTTTTGTTGCTGCGACTATTTAGATAAAGCCGTTGTTAATTATCTCCCGTCCGATCACAGTGGTCAAACTGTAAGTTTTGAGTCCAACATGCCAATACAAAAAGTGCAGATCCAATCCAGACCAATATCATCAGGTAATTTAAATAAATTTAATAGCACTTTATCTTGTAAATTAAGTAATCAGAACCTTACAGTGAACAATGTTAATATTTTGTATAATGAATTCTTTTCGGTAGTCCAAACCGAGTTCAATAATTCTTTTAAGAAGATCACTAAAAGTATCAGCCCTAAGTTTTTATTTTGTGACTGGGCAACTAAAGGACTTAGGAAAAGTAGGGAAAGACTTTTCGAGCTGTATGGCCTTAAGCCTTATATTAACACGGAAACTTTTAATAAGTATGTTGCTACTTACTCTAGAACTTTTAAGAACGCTTGTAAAGCAGCTAAAGCCTTATTCATTAGCAACAAGGTTAAATCAGCAGACAATAAAATAAAGACGGTTTGGAAAATTATAAATAATGAAACGAACAGGAATAAAAAGCATAATTCTGATTACACACTACAGACGTCAAGCGGTCTCATTTCCGATAACAAAGAAGTGGCTCAAGAATTTGTAAATTTCTTTACTAGTATCCCACTCAAAACAACTGAAACTTTAAATTCCTCGCCCTCCCTCGCTTTTGATTTAGTAAGGGCGAACGTTTCAGCCTGCTCGGTTGAATTTAACTTTAGGCATATTAACCCCTTAACAGTAATTAAAGCTTTTAAGCAAATTAAGATCAAATTGACAGAAGATCTTTGGGGAATGTCCATTAAGGTCTGTACCTCCATAATTGAGACTATTGCGCCTTACTTAGCCTTAGTATTTAATTCGTGCGTGGATCAAGGAGTCTTCCCCGATTTAATGAAATACAGTAAGGTAATACCACTTTACAAATCCGGGGATAGTAAAGACACCAATAATTATAGACCCGTATCCGTTTTGCCGGTTTTCAGCAAGGTGTTTGAAAAGATAATGCTTAATCAAATGCTCAATCATTTTAACACGAATAAAATCTTACACGATCAACAGTATGGTTTCACCAAAGGGCGTTGTACGACCGACGCCGGTGTAACTTTATTAAAACACATTTTTAACGCGTGGGAAGAGGCCCAAGACGCAATAGGAATCTTTTGTGACCTCTCCAAGGCATTTGATTGCGTCGATCACGAAACCTTGCTTTTGAAACTTGAGCATTACGGACTTGGAAAACTTGCGCTCAGTTTAGTTAGTTCTTATTTAAATGATAGGCAACAACAAGTTCAAATAAATGGTGTCAATTCACTTGGTTTAATAGTAAAAATTGGTGTGCCACAAGGCTCAATATTGGGTCCTTTCCTCTTTTTAGTGTATATTAATGATCTTCTCCATTTATTAAAAAATCAACCCCAAATGGTGTTATTTGCTGATGACACTTCCTTAATTTTTAAGGTAAATAGACGTGCTACAAATTTTGACGACGTAAATAATGCCCTACTGCAGGTTCAAAATTGGTTCACTGCTAATAATTTAGTATTAAATGGAAATAAAACTAAGTGCATAAGATTTTCTTTACCAAATGTCAAGAGTAGTGATTGTGAGATAATATTGAATCAAGAGAAACTGGAATTCGTCGATAAAACTGTTTTCCTGGGGATCACGCTCGACTCAAGGCTACAATGGGGTCCTCATTTAACATCTCTTGCAGGACGGCTAAGTTCAGCAGCTTATGCTGTCAGAAAAATCCGTCAATTTACTGATGTAGATACCGCGAGACTAGTCTATTTTAGTTACTTTCATAGTATCATGTCTTACGGTATTTTACTTTGGGGACGGGCTGCAGACATCGATTCTATTTTTATTCTGCAGAAAAGAGCCATCAGAGCTATATATAATCTCCGCAGGCGCGATTCTCTAAGGGAACTGTTTAAGGAAATTAACATCATGACGGTGCCTTGTCAATATATCTACGAAAACATCATGTATGTAAGGAAAAACTTACATCTTTTTAGTAAAAGAGGTGAAAGACATAATTATAGTACTAGAAATAGGGACCTATTAGTTCAACCAGGTTTCAGACTGGCTAAAGTAGATTCATCTTTTATGGGGTACTGTTTAAAATGTTATAATAAAATACCTCCCCACATTCTTCAACTGAATGAGACAAAATTCAAGTCTTGTATAAAACGCACACTATGCAGTCAGGCATATTATAAGTTAGGGGATTACATCGCTGATAAAAATGCCTGGCTCAATGCTGGTCCTGCTCCACAACCACAACTAATTGATTGACACTTGAAAGTATTGTTGGAGCTGCTGAAGATTGTAAGACTATCTTTGTAGTTAATTTCAATATTTGGAAGAGGTGCTTCCCTTTTTCTTTTTTTGTGTTTCTGACATTACGAACATAACTTTTTTAATTTTAGTTTTGTATAATTTAGAATCTTTTTTTTTTTTTAATTTTGTAAATGTAAGAACCATGTTTCCGTTTATTATGATTTTTGATGTTGACTTGAAATAGCATGGCAGTTGAGAACGTGTCATGCTCACTTAAATGTCTCACCGATGGTGGCGCGTGTGTTGGATCATTCGGTTCCCTACAAAATGGTTGAGCTGGATGGTGCTGATCCACGCGTCATGTTCGTGAACGGGCGCCGTCGGTTGAGACTGGTCATCTCTTAACTGCCAAGGCTTATTTTTAATCTTATGTCTTGAATTGTTTCTTCATTTCTGTCTTTTTTACATTGTTCTCACATATAGAAGCAACAAGAATAATGTACCCAGGATTTTGTAATATCTTGATTTAAAAGAGTGTCCATGGAGTTTCTTGCCCGTTCTTCTCCATAGAGATCTACGCTTTGGAATGGGTAACTAGCTTCAACTTTCTGACTAACTGACAGACTATTTAATTTTGACAATTCAAAAGTGCCTGTACAAGGTTTAATTGAAATAAATGATTTGAGTTTTGAGTTTGAGTTTGAGTTTTGAGTTTGAATGCTTAGGGCATCAAGTAGTCTTAATCCGGGACTGGTTCAACGTAGTAGGTAGGTACTTACATGAAACTTTTGATTTGGGTAAAGCTCTGGATATCAGTGAAAACAATATATTCATACCTATACCTACTTACTTTATTTAAGTTAAACAGTAAAGAATATTTAAGAGTGCAAAACAGTGTAAGTAATACTGTTTTTAATAGTATGGTAGGCAACCCTATTGGTGGGACACTTTAAATGGCCTTCCGGCCAAAGGCCGGTGAATGAACCGATTTTAATGAAACTTCATACGCATATGCAGGATACAAAGGTCTAAATAGTTAGTAGAGAACATTTTCGAAAAATAGTGTTACAGCCAAATTAGACCGATTTTAAATTTTCCATAGAAACAGAGATTTCCAGTTATCTTTTCTTAAATATGACATTTCGAAAATGTTCTCTACTAACTTTTTAGACCTTTATATTCTGCGTATGCGTATGAAATTTCATTAAAATCGGTTCATGCATTTCGAAAAATAAGGGCTTGAAAGTTTGTATGAAATGCCGTACGGCGTAAACGCTCTTAAGATCGTTCACAGCTGATCTCAGTCTCACTCAACCTGTCAAAAATACATCAACATCATCTCATTTCCCTACATTTTTGACATTTCTTTGTCGCTGAGATGAGCCTGCGATTAGATTTTAAACGTTTTTAATTACGGGAATTGGCCTTCAGATTGTGTGGATTCTTACCTTACTGAAAGCATCCCGGTGTTCAACATCAGCACATGCAGGGGGCACGTTACTTAAGCTCTTAGCTAGCATATTAGGCCTCTACCAGAAATAGAGCAGGCATGCTCAGCAAGCACTGTTTTCCTTGCTTTCCTATGCTTTGGGATTCTAGCTACCGACATTTCATGATTTGAGAAGAAACAGAAGGAGATCGTGTGTAGCCTACCTAAGCAAAAAACCGGCCAAGTGCATGTGGGATCTCGCGCAATAAAGGGTTCCGTAGTTCGGATGAATTTATCCCAAGAACACATATATCTATACGTTACGGTATATTCTCTCATTGCAACTGTAAGTTTGTAATCGCAAATAATAGTTTATCATGTGATCAAACCACAAATTTACGATTTTCCGACTATTTCCTTTATTTGTGTTGTGAGACCTGGCTTCTTGCCAAATTTCATGATTGTAGGTCAATGGGAAGTACACTACCTAACCTATCCTAGGTTTTTGATAAATGACCATATTCTTGACCTACATATTTCATATTAATTCCAACTAGATGCCCTCCACGCGTTCTTGAGAAGGGTGTTGACAGACTGAACAGACGGACGGACAACGAAGTGATCCTCTATGGGTTCCGTTTTTTCTTTTTCGGTACTGAACCCTTATAAACGTAGGTTATATTTACAGTTATATTTTAGTATATAGGTACCTACTGATGTTATAGTAGGTCACGTTTATAAAACAGAATTCTGTGGAACCTTGACCTCTGGGCAATTAACAAACACTTCCGATTTAAGAATTATGAAGGATTTTAGAACATACATCTCCTAAAGGGGTTCAATAGGAAGAAGGTTTGTATGAAAGCTCGGCATTTTTGCCGATGGGACATCCCATCGCGGGGCACATGGCTTGTAAAGTATAAATTAACGTTTAAAAGCATAGATTCGAAAATCCATCTGCGACATACGAGTACGTATGTCGCAGATGGATTGTCGAATCCGCTGTTTTACAAAACAGTTCCGTGATGTAAAACAACTGAAAAACGTTCAGCTGGAGATTATAGCTCAACTGCCTTGAATGGCCTAGATTCTGGCCAAACATGAAAGAAAACATTAGGTATCTTCTTCGTGTCGCTGGCACGACTTTCTCAGATTTTTGGCCCAAAACTTCGCAACTTCCACGGCGTCGTTGGTGGTAGCGCAGAGGTCACTAGGGGTGCAAGAAAGCAGCCTCCCCAAGCGACGTTAGAAATCAGTACCCAATTGCGCAAACGTCCGGCGCAGGCTGGACACCTAGCACTCGGTAACGCAGAGTCTAGGTGAGTAATAGTCCTTTCTCCTCGATAGCACGAATCGGTCTTTCTGAAAACACCATATACAAACATGAATCGCAAATTCAGTTACCTTATTCTTCAGAGAAAACTGTAGTGTTTTTCTACAAGAAACAAGACTATCGTAAAATGTCTCCTGTAAAATGTAAACTGCCTGTAGCCGTTTGAGCGTGAATAAGTAACAAACATATAAACACACCCCCACACACACACTCACAAACTTTCGCCTTTATAATATTAGTGATGACGTCCGACTATTTTTCGGGTTATTATCGGATGTTTGCCGTTGGTACTAATACCCAATCCACACAAAATAATCTATACCAGCTTTATGACAAAACAACACCCCATACCTAATAGCACCATCTTGCCTACTGCATATCTAAAACATTACCTCAAGAGTAAACACATCGCTGCTCAGATATAACCTCGTGCAATAAAGATAGCAAAGTTATGCAATTGCAATTGTGGCCATTAATTCGAACTACGTAATATCTGGAAGTTCTCAGTTGAAGTTTTATACGGAACATAGGCTTAGATGCGACTGGTAATTCACATTCTAGACGATGTTAAGGGCGCTGTTAAGGATGTTAAGATTTTCAGGTGTACCTGCCTACCCACTGAGAAACAAGACATGTTTTAGATTACTCGACTACAGAGAACTGTCCATAGGAATTCATTAGGATCAATACAGCAACCTGAAAAACTGATTTCTCCAATCAAGGGTACAAATTAGGCCGCTATCCCACTGGCGTTTTACGAGGGGTACAATTACGCCGTCCTGCTTTACAGAGAGACGCGACGTTGACGTCGCGTTCAGCGGACGTTAAAGCCGGATTCATACTATTGTGTCGTGTCGTGATGCCTTCTGACGCAGTGTTAGCCAATCAAAACTCGTTGTAATTTGACGTAGTCCTGAACAGATTCGTTTGATTGGTGTATCTCGAGTCACGACACAGTAATCTGTCTGGCTTAATGCTTGTCACGCGACGACGCGACGTCAACGTCGCGTCTGCGCAACGTTGACGCTGCGCAGACGTTCGAGAGACGCCGACGCTCGTAAAACGCCAGTGGGATAGCGGCCTTAGGGTTTCAGGACCCGAGTTTTTTCCATGAGTATAATCGACACTGTGCTGAAAACTCCCAAGTCTTATTAGTAGTAGTTTAATATCTGCTAAAAATCATGCGCATATGTACCTACACACCTATGTACCTGTGACTGCCCCGTTGGTCTCGTGGTCGCAAGCGCGACTGCTGAGCGTGGGGTCCCGGGTTCGATTCCCGGGTCGGGCAAAGTGTTATTGAGTTTTTCCATTAGGAATTTCTTAGTAGCAGCCCGGAGTTTGGAAGTTGGCGGTGTGATACCCCCGTGCCTCGGAAAGCACGTTAAGCCGTTGGTCCTGCGCCTGATCTCTCTCCGGTCGTGTCGGATTGCCGTCCCATCGGACAATGAGAGTGAGGGAAGAGGAAGTGCACCTGTGTCTGCGCGCACACTTGTGCACTAAGTATAATATCTCCCGCGCCGAAGGCTAGTCTCCGTTGAGATTGGCCGCCGTGGCCGAAATACGGTCTGGTGGACTTTATTTATTTTATTTACCTTTGAATGTATCTTTTTTTTGTTAGCCTATTTTGTGTCCCACTGCTGGGCAAAGGCCTCCCCTTTTTTCTTCCAAACCTTCCTGTCTTGTGCGATCTCTAGCCATGTTGGCCCTGCGAATGATATTAGATCGTCACACCATCTTCGCCTCAGGCGTCCAGTGACCATCTCTCCGGGTGCATTCGTCAGACGTGTCCGTGAAATGTAGGTATCTATGCATACAGCATAGGCATTTGTTTTATTTCGATTACAGACTCAACGTAAGTATCTGAATCATGTACACATTTTAATAGTATGCATAATCTTGGTTAGGTACTTATGTCCGTTACATTTTACATTATACAGAAATATCTACATTTGTTTAAGATTCGTTTCGTTTTCTGCCTCATCGACTCTTGCTCATGCATCGTTAAACTGCCGTACAGTTACTTATTATTTTCAAATGAGATAAGTTACACTGTTACACGTAACTAGCTAAATATCACTGCTTTACTTGCATCTGGGTACTTAAACTTAACTATTTGTTTTATAGAAAAATAAGGCTTGAAACTTTTCTCAGAAAAGGCAATGCCTTATTTACGCATTTATGTGTTTATTATTATTTAAAAAGTCAAAGAAATATACCACCATTTCACCCAAATGAGGTCACGGGCGGGAACGGAAGAACACATTACTTAAATACCCATATCTACCTATGTGTTCTGCGTGCCCTTTGCTCCTTATATCATCTCATACAAGTACCGATCGTAGATAGAGACTGTAAAATTGTTTCAGTTTTGTGGTTCAACCATCGAAAATCATATACATAGTCGAAGGTAGTAGGAAAGGTACACACCGGATGAGTACACAAATATACATTGAATACAAATAAATGATGATTAACTGTAAGGTCATAAGCACTGGTACTAAATTCTCAGCTAGGTACCGTGAGTTCCGCACTTCCGTAGTCACAAGAATGGAATGTATTTGGTAGGAGACATGTTAGCAATATATTACGAATTGAAAATACTAATAATACCTATCTAGGTAAAGTACTGCATGCATATTTAGATAAAGTAAATTTAGAGTTCCTTCACAATTCTTGCAATATTAGACGGCCAATGGTACCTATATTATACAGGGTGTCATGAATCGACGCACAAACTGTATTAATGAATTCAGCACATGATTCTATGTAGACCCCATAGTAGAAATTTTTCGTCGGTTATCAAAAATAACATCTGCTAGAAAAGTGCAACACCTACATACGCGGTCATACAGCAATTGTTTTTTAAATAAACGACGGACAATTTCAACGCAGGTTCAGAATCATTGCGCTGAATCCATGGAAACTGCAGGATCAGTAGCAATGGGTTTCATTTTGACAGTTGAACAACATCCATTGCGTTATTTACGTTGTTGAGCAAACACATTTTTCGAACATATGGAGCAATAGATTAGGAATATGATTCAAAATGATTCAAATTGATAGTAATAGTGTGTTACGAAAATATGGTGCTGGTTGCACTTCAATCTTCCTGCCACCCAGTATAGGCATATGCTCCTGCAACAAACCGCCATACAACCAAAAGAGTTGTATGGTAAGGTGGGTCAAATGACTGGCAGGAGTGGCAGGTAGAGCCTAAGCTAAATTGGGCAATTACAAAAACATAATTCGTGAACAGACAAAATTAATACAGTTCCAACAATATTAATATAATGAATAGTATATGTATACTTATTATATATGTTAGCAGACAATTAACTCGCATCTTACGCTATGTGCAGATTAAATTCATGAAACGCTCTCAACCGTACTCGGTTTCCTCAATTAGTCTTTCTGAAACTGGTATTATATTGCCTGTACGTAATTAGTGTAAAACTTAATAACATGTCAACATTTAATTAAAAGAACCCTGTTGAACACATTCTGCAATCGTGCATGCCTTGTCAGTAATTTTTTATATTAGCTTAGCTGCGAAACGTTTATTATCAAGGATCATTTATTTTGTAGTTGCGGCGCGGCGTGATCAGTATGGAACTGTAGACATTTGTGCTTATTTCAATTGAAGCGTTCGCGACGCGCGGCTGTGATTGCCACACTTTTATTAAACCATCAAAATTCTCAAGAGGTTGTAATCAAATAAACATAATTCGTCGTGAGAATGTTGTCAGTCACCTCTATTAAGAGGAGCAGTCTCGTGTGATCAACCATCGGAGTGTGATGTAGACAAGTCTATATTACAAAAATCTTTATATTAATAACAGTGTCATTATTAACTTCGCAAAGTAAGTACTAAATTAGTCAATGCTTGCCATAACGCTGTGGTTTATTTAAAAAAAACAGAGCCGTTAATTTTTCATGCATCGTAACTTTTATTAAATTGAAATGAATGCCGTTGTTATCTCAAACGCAATAAAGGAAACGGCGTTTTCATATTTGATAATATTCTTTTCAACACACTTGCTCGTAAAGTGGCTCTTATTGAACCGCTTTTAGGTCCGTAATGGAGTGTATTACGAACGCGTGCTTTTTCTTTACTTTAATCCACATGTTCTGTAATACCACAGATAACTATTTACTAGTCGGAGACGCGCGCTTTTTTAATCTCATCAAACCTTGCGTTCCGAATTGGGAAATAATCGATGTGTTCCGAATTGGGAAATAACCGAATTAGCGTGAGCGCGATAACGATAACGATGTCCCGTGAATCGTCATAGTTGACGTCATGGCATTCGCCATCTTGCGATAATGCCGACCATGCCCTAGAATAATATCACCGTGAGCGCTGTCAAAAATGACAGTGTGTGTATGAGGTTGTGTCAGTGTGTGTTTTATTTTGAGTTGCATCATCTTTAAATTAAACTAACGTGGCATTTTTGAAATTGTGCTTCTGGCTGACAGTCGCCACCTAACCAAAGAAGAAGAACTGAAGAAGAAATGTGGTATTTATACAAAGAAATACTGTAATAATATCTTTTTTACATTGTGTAAGCACTGTGAGCGCGTTCACGAGAGTTCCGAATTGTTGCCAGCTCTCAGCAGTCATAATCGTAATATCTAAATCGGAACGCATGTGAGATGATGTAAGCGCTGTGATGTGAGCGATTATAGCTAATTCATGGCTAATTCGGAAAGCGCCCAAAGAGACTTCATGCCAAAAGAAAAAAATCCGCGGGCTATATTTCAATTTTTTGACGTGACAACGTCTTAAATTAGGTTGCGGCTGGGAGTCACTTATGAAAAAGTGTAACGCTCGGTAACGTTACGTTCTTATTTTAAATTAGGTTGCGGCTGGGAGTCACTTATGAAAAAGTGTAACGCTCGGTAACGTTACGTTCTTATTTTCATTTAATTCCTTGTTCCTATTGTGCAATTTAATTATATTCATATCAATAAATATTCTACCGAGAAAAAGACGTTGTCACGTAAAATCTTCGCCCGTAAAACCGACTTTACAGGCAACCATTTTTTTTTTTTAAATAGTCTGTATTGGCCTTGGTCGCAAAATGAACTCGCAGGGGACCACAGACAATTTAAGGTGAATGCGCAGTGGTAGACCGCGAAATTCTTAGGTTTTTTGCAATTTTTAGGTTTGTGTTTATTATATTTTTTCTATAGGCTGTTAAGCGGTTTTGTCTGTGCCATAGATTAATATATTTAAAATGAGTCAATGTTGCGCGCGCATCGCTAGTGCTGGCTGGCACGGCGCGCGGGAAAACAAAACCAGCGCGCCATTTTCCATACAAGTTAATATTTAACAATACAAGTCTGTTTTTTTTCCTCGCAAGTGTGTTGAAAAATGTCGTATGAAACGCGTGTGCATTAATCAATATAGCACACATGTATCATAATGTACTATTCTTACACCATAGTAAAACTAGAAGTTATAAAGTGACATAGTTGGTTAATAATTTTGATTAGCGTCGGCACAATGAATCAGTCGTTGGTGCTCTACTTAGCAAAATCGCACACCACATCTAAATTAAATTGGCAATGATTTATAAGTGTAATAGTTCATTGCCTTTGAAATGGTTTAATTAAAACCGGTTTGAACTAATTAAAGTTAATGTGCGAAGAAGTGAAACGTTATGAGCAGTCGTTTAAATGAAATTTACGGTTTGATTGATTTAAAAAAAATGCGGCGTGATGGAGTGTTGTTGTGATTTACCTATTTTGAAACAATAACCATATCTTATTTAATTTTATAGCATGTACATACGAGGCGCACTGTTCATCCAAGTTTTGCTCTTATTGAATATAGCTGTTGAGTTGGAAACTTTCAAACCATGGACTAACAAACGTGAGTGTCTTTCATTGTAACATGATTTTATCTATACAGGGTTATTGGTAAAACATTAACAACCTCGTAGGAGTTCATTGTACTCATCATTACGAACAACTTTTACCTACTGTTGGAAAAAACCTGAAATCGCGAAAAAAAAATCAGCTGTTACATTTATGTTCGTCAAAATGTAGGGTAGGTACAGCTGATTTTTTTACGCGATTTCAGGTTTGGTACCATAGTAAAAGTTGTTCATAATGATGAGTACAATGACCTCTTAAGAGGTTGTTAATATTTTACCAATAACCCTGTATATATAAAATTCAAAGTCCTGACTAACTGATATATCAACGCACAGCCTAAGCCGCTGGTCCTAGAGACATGATAGGAGGGGGTGTGTCACGTTTGATATACAAACAAAAGTTCTAACGATCATAAGACCTAATTTCGTTTGTTATAATTTTTATTTAATATAACGGTCAACGGTCATAATGAATTATTGATATAACTTCATTTTGCCTAATTTCATATGGTATAATGAACATTTTACATAATTTCAAATGGTATAATGAACAGTTTATATAATGCACATTTGAAATAATATTCACATAATATAATATTCAGTTGCTATAATATACAAAATCTATAAGTAACATTTAATATAATTTAGAAATATCTACTTTCCAAAAATTTATTCGATTTTAAATGCCTGCACAACACACACACACATAGGATACAAGACACACACACACACACGACATAGGATGCAAGAGCGAGCGAAGGGCACCCCGAGGTTCGGTTGTGTTAGGTTAACCTAAACCCTTTACACAGAAATAGGGGCCCCGCGAAGCGGGGCTCCGTCGACATAGGATGCAAGAGCGAGAGAAGGGCACCCCGAGGTTCGGTTGTGTTAGGTTACTTTAAACCCTTTACACAGAAATAGGTGCCCCGCGAAGCGGGGCTCCGTCGACATAGGATGCAAGAGCGAGAGAAGGCCACCCCGAGGTTCGGTTGTGTTAGGTTACTTTAAACCCTTTACACAGAAATAGGGGCCCCGCGAAGCGGGGCTCCGTCGACATAGGATGCAAGAGCGAGCGAAGGGCACCCCGAGGTTCGGTTATTTTAAACCCTTCACTCAGAAATAGAACACACACACATAGAACACAAGAGCGATTCTTTACATAGAATGCTGGATCGAGCGAAGGGCAGAAAATTAGTTAATATGAATGTTAGGTCATATGAACGTTATATAAAAGGATCATTATACAATATGAAAATTATATGAAATGAACGTTATACTAAATGAAATTAGAGAAAAAGAAAATTAGTTAATATGAATGTTAGGTCAAATGAACGTTATATAAAAGGAGCATTATACAAAATGAAAATTATATGAAATGAACGTTATACTAAATGAAATTAGAGAAAAAGAAAATTATATCAAATATAACATTCGATCATATGACATTAGGTTAAATGTTTTTATAGCATATGAAAATTATATCATATGAGAGTTATGTCAAACGAAATTAGACTATCTGTTGTTATACCAAACATTACACACCCGATAGGAGGGTGTGTTCTTTGTGAATACTAGGTACTTATCCACTAAGAAAAGGTTTTTCGAAATTCCACTCCTAAGAGTGTAAATGGGGGAGGGTAAAATTTCACGCAGACGAAGTCGCGGGCAGAAGCTAGTTGATTGATAATTGTAAAGATTAAAAAAAATGTATACCTAAACTCTGGTTTTTAATTTGCTAGACTGAACTGATTGCTGCGATCGACGTTTTTTGTCAACACGACAAAAACGCCGATCGCAGCCGTCATTTTGGCCTTGCAAACTAAAAATGAGAGTACCTATGGCTTATAAAAAAATATATTTTAGCACGTCTTATAGAATACCTATAATATGTATATATATACCTATCGATTATGAATGAATACGAAGTCAAAATAATTTCCAGTCAATGTTTTTGTATCGGTATACAAAGGTTGTTTTGGTGAATTTCAGAAGTTTTCCCACCACATTTAATACCTGACAATGCGTTACACCCTCGGCGGTCGGTAGTGCGAAGAAAAATAGTGTTGTATCATAACTTCTTTCGCACCAAAGTACGACCAAGTGCTGCAAATATGCTGTTGATGGTACGTACTCATTTATAATTATAATACTTAATAGGTAAACTTATACGTGTACACGTGCAACGATCGCGTAAGCTTGCTTAAACACTATTATTGGAGATGTTGAGCAGAAAACAACCTAGCGTAGTATTCCTGAAAAGGATAACCACACAATTTAATAGAGAAACGCAATTTTCTGCCTTGATGTGGCGATTCGATACGACTTTATTGAACTCCTTCAGGACTCACTCAAATATAATATAATAATAATAAGACCTTTATTTTCAGGCTACTTTGGCCCACCTTACAGACTAATATATACCTATAGGTATTATAATAATACAATGTGTGTTAGTGTATAAACTTAAAACTATGCTAATAAAACTCGCTTCACTCACATCTTTCTTCATTATGATGCTTCGTACGGGATTCTAGTCATGAGTTAAAAGGGTCATCAGATACCTATTTATCTGCACTATTTACGGCACAAATTGGAAATTTTACATAATATTTCATAGTGCTACTAATGTATAAGTGTAGCCTGCCTATCAAATATCATATAAGAGGTCTCTCTCAAGTAGATTCATTTAACCCTGTACGCGACTCGGTTGGCACACAAATTGGCGCGGGCGCCTCTCTTAGGTATTGAAACACTCATATCACTTATGCCTACCCTATGTAGCTCACCGTCCGAAGTAGCTCACCGTCCGATCAGGACCAGGCCCGTGCCGGACGGCGCGTACGTGTTCCACGCGCGCCTCAAAGAGATGTCATAGGGCCGAAGCCTGCCGGGTCAGCGGGATTGTCCGAAAGGGTTACCGCTGGCCCGGAACATAAAGGGCTAAGGAAGGAACACGGGTGGGTTTTAGTCAGTAAGAGTCTGACACTCCCTTCCGCTCCACCCAGAGCGGGAGGGGTCATATGATGATTTCCCATCCGAAAAAAAAAAAAAAAAAAAAACCTACTTACTACCGTTTGTAGTTACTTCAAGAATAGTTGCTGTTTATTAACACGTGAATAAAAATTTAACCCGTCAAGGTTTCCGCAGACAGGCGCGACGCGACAGCGCGACACGACTCTAGTAGAACCATTTCTATGAAAACTTCATGGAAATTGTTCTACCTGCATAGCTATTCACAATCATTCGATACGTTTCCGTACCGAATCGAACATCAATAAATGGATCAATAATAGGAGTCCTCAAAACACTGTTCACAAGTCCAAAACCCGAAAATTTTGTCAGTTTTAGGGCTGACTTTTCCATCGCCAGATAACTTTTATTCGAGGAACAAAATTGACGTTTGACAGTTTTTTGCATTTTCGATACGATAGCCTGTCGGATGGTTGTGAATCTAACGCGTCGCGTCTGTCTGCGGGAGCCTTCAAACGCTCGGCCACTAGAAGCCGTTTGCATGTAAGCGTTCAACGGTTTTCACGATTTTATACAGGGTGTGTCGTAAATAGTGGTCCAGAGTAAAGGAGTCGATACACTGTATTCTTATGTATCACATACCGAAATTTTAACCATTTTCAGTTAAGTCTCCGAAAAAAAAAAAGTTGTTTTTAAAATTTCTGTACCTTGCTTCACGAATTTGGCTGTAATTTCCACAAATATCAATATTTTTTAATTCTGTTTTTTTCTATGAATATGTGTAATATGAAATCCAAACCCTTTTTTATATTTTAAAGTCACAGGTAGGTACTTAAAGAAATTAATTTGTTTTTTCGTAGACCCTTAACTGAAAATGGTTATTATTTCGGTATGTGATACATAAGAATACAGTGTATCAACTCCTTTACTCTTGACCACTATTTACGACACACTCTGTATATTGTTGTTCCGAGTTTATTTTTCTTATGAACAATCGCTGGTTCATATGACAGTTATCGGGTAATAACAGATGGTTAAGTTCGTATTTTTATTTAGATACTCAATTGCACCTAACAGATCGATTATTATGTGACGTCTTATCGCAATATTTGTGAAGTCATACATAGAAACCTGCAATACCACGCTATCAGTTTAACGCACTTTTAACATAAAAAATAAGGGGAAGGAAGGCGGAACGGACCACTAAGCAAAGAACTAGTAGATAACGTGGAATAAAAAAATGTTTCATTCAACATTTTCGATAGTTAAACTGATCAACAACTTTTACTCTGCGTACTTATTAATTAGACTTAAATATATTCATAGATAATTAAGATATTAGAGGATTTCTAAATTCCCAAATTGGTCCGTTTTACCTTCATAAGCGAGGCAGAACAGGCCACACAGGAAGGCAAAAATGGACTTCCAAAAAAAACTGAGAACATTTTGTTCACAGAGAAACTCTAACTCATCATCTTCGTCACAACCACCGCAAGGACAATGTACCCATAAAGGAAAATCTGGATATTGCCCCGATCCCCGAATTGTCACTGAAACAAGCTTTCATCAACGGATAAACTATGACTTTTCTAAGTTCGTTTTTATCACTCTCTTTCTTAATTTCTTTCCCTTTCTAAGAAGTGTCATTAAGTCCTCTGATTTGTCCAAATGAATTTTTTTTTTCTTGTTAAGTCGGTTCTTATTTGTACGGTCCATTTTGCCTGGGTCCGTTTTGCCTGAGTCCGTTTTGCCTGAGTCCGTTTTGCCTGAGTCCGTTTTGCCTGAGTCCGTTTTGACTGGGTCCGTTTTGCCTTTTGGCATAAACCACATCAACACTTATGTCTACATTCGACGTAACTTTTTGTAGTGATATCATTTTGTCGTATGGTTTTCAGTCATGGCACGCAGGCGCAGCGAGGCAGGCGCAAGACTACGCAGAGAAATGTATGTTCCTCAGACATAATGACGTCAGAGAAAATACAGTGCCACATCTCGGCACGTGCGGCCAGAATTTGTTTGTAGCCGCACAGAAAACTCCATGGTACGTTATTAATAGTTTCTCTATTATTATTTTTTTCTGACCTCCAGAATGATTTAATTATAACCTTACAAAAACTTAAGCCGGTGTTCCAAGTTTTAGTCTTTTATAAAAACTTACAAAACAATCGTTGTTTACATTCTTTGGAAGACTCAAGACGTTAACGAGAGTCTTTGTTGTATTTGGTTTTGTTCAAATTAGTTGTCTATTATTTAATTTTAATTGTAGTCAGTTTCTTCAACATTTTATTTTGGTAATATTTTGTAAAAAATACTATCCTCTCTCGCTACTTTAATTTTCTAACATTGAAACGGAGCTGTGTTTATTAAATAGGCCGAATAACAAGTTCTATCGTATTTACTATTGATATAGATAATAGAGAGGGGCTTGTGGCTAAGTAATAACAGCGGCACGGGTCGATCGATCAGGTTAAGCTTCGCTTGCCGCGGTTGGTCCGTGGATGGGTGATCATCATCATATACCAAGACCCCTCCGTGCCTCGGAAAGCACGTTAAGCCGTTTGTCACGGCTGTCATTCGTAAATCTCTGACAGTCGTTACGGGTCGTCAGAAGCCCGAAATTCTGACAACCAGTCTTACCAACGGGTATCGTATTACCCAGTAACTGGGTTGTGGAGGTCAGATAGGCAGTCGCTCCATGTAAAATATAGCTGCATCTGGTTAGACTGGAAGCCGACCCCAACATAATTGGGAAAAGGCTAGACTGGTGATAGAGTAAACAATATAACCATATGTAAAGTATTGTAAACAAAGCCACTTTAATTGCATTGCTATTTACATAAACAATAACTCGTCTGTGTTACCTTTTCACGCTTTAACGGCTGAACGGATTTCGATGAAATTTGGTACACAGGTAGAGGAGAGGTACCTTTTATACCGGTAGTAGGTTCCTACTTTCCCGTCGGAGAACTTCCGACACCCACGCGGGCGAAGCCGCGAGAAAAACATAGTATTTTATAAAAACAATAGGTAAAGAAATCAATACACGTGCTGGTAAATATCTAAGCAGTAACTGTAGGTAGGTAAATACAGATTAGCCGTCGTTGCCAAGCTTTGATTTAATTAGTTTCAGTCACATTTAGAACTAATTTCACTTCAGAGATCGTGAATAATGTTAAATTAATTAGCTACAAACACAGCTATAAAACACGTAGGTGAACATGAGATGAAAATGAAACCCGCACCCTAAGTGCGACACGCTATCAGTAGCAATGACTTTCATTTTGACAGTTCAACAATATTCATTGTGTTATTTACGTTGTTGAGTAGACAAATTTTTCGAATAGGTATAAGACGCAATGGAATACCAATAGGTATCCTTCAAAATGATTCAGATTGTTATTAATAAAATAATAATAATAAAACCTTTATTTATAGAACCAACCTTTGTTTTTTTTTTAACCTTGATTAATAGTGTGTTACGCAATTAGGGTGCCGTGCATAAGTTTGAAGTTTTCAAGGATTTAATTAATCGCACACGTCGAACAAGGAACGAAAACGATAAATTATAACTGTGTTTTTTTTTCGCTATAAAAACGTCTCAATTTCCTAGTCCCGACGCGACGGTCTCAGCCTACTCACGATTGTCTTTATATTTCTGTTTTATAATAGTTGATTCGTGAATGGATGATTAGTGATTACACATAATAGTTGTAGGAAGATTGCCCTTTAGAGCGGCACAAACATCCACGAGTTAATTATTGTGACTTAGTAGGTACAATATAATTTGATCTGTCTTACATGATGGGATAATTAGCTGAGTTTGAGTTAGCGTGAGATACGCATCGCTTGGCAGGCGTGATTCCGTGTTATTCATGTCTAGTCGTAGGTATAATAACGTTTTATGAGGAGATTCTTATGCAAATATAGGATGCTACTAGATCGGGTTATTTGTAGACGACATAATTCAAATTAACAAGCAACTACCCAGTAGGTTATAAAAATCTACAACAAAAAAATACTAGAAACTGTATGTTTTGTTATTAAAAACTCAATGCAAGTAGATATTATTGTCTAAACAGTGTCTGCCGCCTTACCTAAATAAATAAAAATATTTGATTGAGCGACCTAAATACATTTAATGATGTTATTAGTTATATAGTTACTTATGTCAACAAAAATGCAATTTAACTACAAGGAACTAAAAAAAAACTGAAGTTATGATGAAACTTGGTGACAGCAGGAAAAAGAGATTTTCATTTCACATTCATTATAGCTATTTTAGTTTTAAGTCGTGTCCAGACGAGTGTAATGTAATGTCGTGTAATGTAACGCGAATTCGATACATTACATTAAACATTGCACATGTCGCACGTGCTGCACCCCGGCTTTAAGTCCTTGACTTACACTTTTCTATACAGAAGTTTAGGATGTCCAAAAATTCATAATACCTACCATTTTATAGGTTCTTCGCAATTAAGACGTGGTTCCTCGAGTACCAAAACTTCACGTATGGCAACCCCGTTTACAACTTGAAGACGATTGGCCACTACACCCAGATGGTGTGGGCCACCAGTCATAAGGTGGGCTGCGGAGTGGCTCACTGCAAAGGGGGCCCATGGGGCCACTTCTTTAACTACGTGTGCCATTACTGTCCAGGGTAAGTACAGCTTTTGTATTTGGCAATTGAAATACTGTGTCAAATTGAAGGTTAATTCTACAACTTCGTTGAGTAAAGAAATTTAATTAAAGCCTTTTTGGAAACACCACGTTTTTTCCGTAACAATCTTAAACTTAGTTACGTAATCGCTACCTTTTTTGAAAAGGTTGAGCCGTTGTGTCGTGTAAATATACGGTTAGGTTCTTTTTTATTTTTAAATAAAATTAATATTTTAGTTTTTTATGTAAGTAGTTTTAGTTAGATTAGGATATTTTATTTTAATTTTAGTAACTACTAGAAGTTCAGGCCAGAAGTTGTTCTTCATTTTTACCCGATTGCGTCAGAAGGAGGGTTATGTTTTTCGAGTGTATGTATGTATGTATATTTTTATTTAGGTGATAGCGTCAAGCGTAGCTTAACGTGATCTATCGACCTGTACGGCTGTTATTATTTAGCCACGGCCGGGTTTTCATTTTTATTAATAGTAGGTATTGATATAGAAGATAGATTAAGAAAGATTAGCTCTACGTCCATTGTTGAACATGGTTCTCTTTACTGACATCAGTCAATAAATAATTGGCACTAAAATTAAACTAGTAAGTACATGACCCTGTTAGGGCGCAGCAAGATAACTTAAAACTAATAATATTGTAGTAAGTATCCACAATTTCTAACTTAAATTTTTGATTTCAGTGGCAACTTCCACAGCATAACACAGTACCCGTACAAAATGGGGGAGCCGTGCGAAGAGTGCCCTAACCACTGCTTGTCCAAGTCCTTATGCACCAACGCCTGCCACAAGATGGACTTCTACTCCAACTGTCGAGACCTGGTCACCATCTCCAAAGACGTTTGCCGCCAAGGTGTATGTAACGCTACCTGTAACTGTGCCGGTGATAAAATACACAGGAACTATCCTTGGAGATAATACACCTATTTAGGACTGTACCAAGCCGTGAATATAGCACATCTTTATACCTGTATAGCCCCTTGTTACGAAACAAGGTTGTTCTTTGGATCAGAAGGCCATTTTCCGTAATTAAAACGTTTATAAAATCTAGTCACAATCTCATCAATGTCAAAAACTTGTCAAACATGTAGCGAAATTAGACGTATTTTTGACAGATTGAGACTGAGATCAGACTGGGAACGTTCTTAAAATTACGAGAATTTGCCTTCAGGTTTAAGCCTCTGAGCCAGTTTTTGAATTAAGAATAGTTTTAGAAATGCATGCAGAATTACAATTTAGTCCGGTGGTAAGTTGTTGTTTTTGTATTAAGCTCAGATGGTCTAGATCCGAAGTAAGATCGACCTTCACCCTGTTGCCGGATAATAATAATTTTGCAATTTTTTTTTAATGATAATTACTTGTTAACAAATATATTGCAAATGTTCATGTACTTACAGTATTTTGAATTCATTGGAGGCATGAATATATTATTATTTAAGTAGGCAACCCATCTGCAATATATTTTATATAAAAATAATTTTCATCTAAAGGTGGTCCTGTGCTGTGGTAATGGCTGCGTCTTACGAGTTGCAGGTCGTAGGTTTGAATCCAGACAGGATTTTATCACCAATGCTCTTGAAACGGTAAAGGAAAACGTTGTAAGAAAACCGGCATGTCCTAGAGCCAAAAATTCGAATACATGTGACATCTACCAACCCGCACTGGGTCCGCGTGGTATATTACGTCCCACTCCCTCTCACCGAGAGTAGGCCTGTGTCCCAGCAGTGGTCACATTATAGGCTGATTGAATAATTTTCACCCGGTAAACGGATGGATGAAGGTAGATCTTACTTCGGATCCTATACTAGAGGTTTTGGCCAGAACTAAAGTTAGATCTCGTTTTGTAATAAGACGGTAGAGTTTAGTCGGGCTTAACAGGACGTACGTCTTTATCACTCATACCTGTATCTTTATCACACATACCAGTATCATTAACACTTATAAATAATAATGCTTTATTTCCAAGTTTTTATTATTACTTATACCTGTATCTTTATCACTCGTACCTGTATAACCTCTTTCTAAAGCTCGATTTGTTATAAGCTCGGCTACTGTGGGTACGGCTACTGCCAGTGTTGACAGTAAAGTTACTTAAGTATTCATTTTTCTAGGTAAGCCTTTATTATAATCGTTTGTAAATAAATTTCATAATATGGATTGGTTTTTATTTCTCCTTGTTAGAAGAAAACTACCGGATAGTGTTAACTTATAATAATTGATACTCGTAAAGGACTTAAAATGTGCAGCCTAAACTAAGAGAGAGAGTTTAATAACGTCACAAGATTGATAAATTATATTATTTATTTCCGATGCGTAAGAAAATATCTGAGTTCGCTAATCTTCAAGCAATAATATGTCTGTGAGAAATCTATTGCTCTAAGTATTTAACCACAGTAATTTAATAAGTCCAACAAATATGTGTTCCAGTTTGTCCAGCCTGAACTTGAGAATTTTCTTTGGCTTCTGCGCTATTCGAGTCATTACTCTCTATGCCCTGGATATGCCAACCACCGAAACTTTTTCATTCACATATTAGTTTAAATGATTGGAATTGATTCGTATTTTCCGGTACTTTTGTTTGCTATGAAGGGTTCAAGGGTTCACAACTCTTGCGCAGCAGGTGAATCAACAGGTGGGGTGGTTGCCGGTGCGGAACCAACCTCGATGTTCCAACGTCCCTTTCTTTTGAATACTGAGTGTTTTGAAGATTATCTAATAACGGTGTGTAGAAAGTTCGTAATTTTGCTCTTTGTTTGATGTGATTTTGGTATTGGTAAAATTTTGCAGGATTAGATAAAGACTAGTCTATTCTCCTGTAATATAGGCAAACTGGTGAAGAAACCAGCAGGGAATAAGTAATTTTAAATAAAAAAAACTACTAGGTATGTAGGTACGTGCTTATCTGTATTATGTAAATAAAAATACCTACTTGTAGATAAGTACTTATCGTGAATTATATTGGCATCAATTTGTATTCAGTCATGTTCCCGACTGACCGAGCAACATGTTTCCCACCCCCACCACGAGTCCGACCCAATTGTAATGCAGCGGCGGGCGCGGGTCCGGCGTGCACGCATTGTGAGCGCGCGCCCGCTCCCGCCACCACCTGCCGCCGCGCGACATGGTCGCCAGCCGGGCGCTGCACGCCTCATCGCCTCCCGCGCCGCGCAAGTCACTACGCCGCCTCGCCTCCACGCGAGGCTTCAAACCCCGTGCCGCTAACGAATATGGCTGGATACGAGTCTTCGAAGGCCTGGAACCGTTCGCTATCGATGCACCCAGCAAACTCATCAAGGTCACTCTCAATACCACCGTAGAAGAAGTAAACAAAAACCTCGGCTTTAATGATGAGCTATCGCTCTGGTTGCAAATCGGTGGAGCGAACGCACGGCGATTGGAACAGGACGAATTTCCTCTGCGGATCCAGGAGCAGTATTTAGCAACATGTGGCTGGAGGTCGCAGGCTCGAAGGTTGCGACTGGCTGTGGATCCAGAGCTCCGACACTCCTTGCGATGGTGTGCAGGACCCGCTCCGCGCACAGGAGGAGTACTGCGGTCTGGTACAGTGTATGTGCTGAAAGGGCACGTATTTCCGCAGTGGAAGCCGAGACCCGCTTACGTAATAGGATCCAGGCTGCATTCTTATGGTTTGTAGCACTTTGATTTTCCTATTTACCGGTTGGCAATATCTTTGCGAGCTCTTGAATAATCTTATGAAAAACTTTTCAGGTACAACGTGGGAAATGCTGGAACTAAGTGGCGGTAGCATTGAGTTATGTCAACCCAAGGCTCAAAGACTGGTGCTCTGCGTGAAGCCGCGTTGTCAAGGCAACATGGTATCCGGAGACAACAGTATGAATCATCTCTTCCTCGGATTCAGTACTATTTGGGAGCGGAACATGTGGTTCTGCTGGTTAAAAGAGGTACGTACTGCTAACATGCGTGTATAATAATATTGATTAACCTGACATGGAGGGCGCGTGTAGGAAACTAATCTGTTCATATAGACAAATTGATTTACCACGGTAGGTAAGCAGTAGTTTAAGCAGTGTATAATAATTGGAGCAAGTCTTATGTAGTTTAATGCTTAGTTCCGTCGCGCGCTCCACAGCGTGCAGATATGAGCTCTTAGCAGATCGTTGAGGATTTGATTCCGGTACACTTCTCAAACTAACGAACCGTCAAGTTAACAGCGGTAAATTGTTAGAAATCTAAAGCTTATCAAGTTTTGACGTTTCAATGTGCAATTTGACGTCAATCACATTAGGGTTGTGTAACTGCAAATTATATTCTACATGGTGCTGTGATATAACATAAAATTATTTCTACAGAAATATTTTCATAATTATGCTCTTGTAGGTAAATATACATACTTAGGCGTAGATAGGGGGGGGGCCGGGTGGGCCGTGCCCACCCTAGAATGGTCTGGTGCCCACCCTAGGATGTTTGGGGACCTATTCGAAATTCTAAGCAGGATAAGTACCTACCTACTTACATAATATAACTTCAAACAAAAACAATCAATTAAATAATCTACCACCAAGACCAACACAAACTTATTACATATTACCTACATAATACATTCCATCTAATTACTTTTGAAATAACAAAAATATTTGAATCTACTAATACTTTCTATGCTAATACGGAACGTAATAAGTGTCACTGACTCTGGCAGAGCCACCATCAGGGATTTTGATTTTGATAACACAAAAAATTTGTCGCTAATTAGTCGAAATTTGTCGCCAAATATCAGAATTTGTCGGTCACTGGTTCAAAAGATATAAGGGTTTATAGGTGACCGATCTGGAGAGAGTCTTCCCAGCAGGGCCACATTTATATCTCAAAAACTAGGGCACCTAGCGAAGATCTTTTTTCTCCCATAATTAGTCGCCAATTAGTCGGAATCATTTGCCAAATATCAGAATTTGTCGGTCACTGGTTCAAAAGATATTAGGGTTTACAGGTGTAGGTATAGTCCAAGAGCTAGATCAAATAGTTCACGAAAAAACTCTTCGACTAGCTCTTGGACTACCTATACCTTACTAATTGAACTCATTTAAACTAAGACCCGATTAAATCTGTGACTTGGCGACTGATCCCGACTAATTGGCGACTAAATATGGGAGAAAACAGATCTTCGCTAGGTGCCCTATTTTTATGTGCAAATAATATTCAAATGTGCAAACTACGCTCTTTCATATGATACCCCACATGCCCTAGTAGCCCCACTTCGAATTTTTCAGACACCCTTTCTGTCCTTGTTGCAAAAAATATACATATATTTTTATTTATTTCTTATTTGCAAAATAGTTGGGCAGACAGACCGACAGACAGACAGTCTCACCATAAGGGTTCCGTTTTACCATTTTGGTACGGAATCCTAAAAACGTGGTAAAAGAAAAGGATCGGTTGTGGGGTCGCCCGCTCATGGGGATGGGGCCCGCTAGGCTTGGCGGGCTGATATCAGTCGAGGATGCGGCGAATGTACAAATATCTCTCGGGGCTCTCGGGCCCCCGACTTATGGTAGTAGAAGGAACAGTGGGGTTTTAGTCGGTAGGAGTCCGACGTAACCCACCGTTCATCCCAGACGGAGGGTTTCCATGAGGATTTCCCAACGGAAAAAAAAAAGGTTAGGGGCCAGGCCCCCCCTGGAAAAAAGTCCTAGCTACGCCAATGTATACATACGCTTACTTGGGTGCTATCGGTTAAATAATAAACTTGATCTATTCAACAACTTGCAAGAAAATCTTGTTTATTGCAAATTACTTCGTAAAGTAGCAATTATTACTTATTCATGAATATGTGGATAATTTACGAACTTGGTGCGAAGTCAGGTATGTACCTACATTAAAAAAATTGTTATCATCGGATTAATTCTAAAGATAAGGTTCGTACCGAAAGAGAATTTGTTAGTCTTCGTGATGGAAGGTATGAAAAAAAGTGTGTTAATTAAAAATAGTGTGCACTACACCCTGAAAGAAATGTCACGGTCGAGATGTGCAGAGTGTGGCTGTGGCTGCGTCTGCGCCACCGTGCCGGTGATAGTGGCTTGCGCGCACGCGCACGCTTCACAAGTAAAAAGTCACTCGCAGCGGTCGCACTAAGCACACCCTCAGTGCACAATTCGCTTTCATTACTTGTGCTACGTTACATAATTGTAAACAATACCGGTGCTTTTAATAAATAGTAGTTCAACATCAAGTGAACTAATATCAGTCAAATAACTAAAACCATATTTAGCAGTTCTGGCAAATAATTCAATGATCATGGTTTCTAGAAATCGGTATTAATCAAGGACAAAACGCCATTTATGCAAGCAAAAGCGACGTGAATGGAATAATGAACTGTGTAGGAGTTATTCTGTAGTCTTTGGGAATAACAATGCTCGAAGGAGTTCGTCGGCCCCATCGTGGTTACACACCGAGACAGACGAACACTGTCTTACTGCAGTTGCTTTTAAAATGTCATTTGATGTAGCGACAACGATACGTTTACCATAAAACTCTTCAGTTCTATTGTTTGTGTAGTGCGCGAGTGTTAGTTGACTGTGATGGTAGAAAGAAAAACAATGAAGTGTGAAGAAGAAGGGGTCGACAGTTTGGATGTGTTCACACAACCGAGCCCTGAAGACATATTCCTGGATAGCTTGGAACCTAACACGTTGAGGGAAAAATTTGAACTTTCGGTTGGTTAATGTTCATGCTTCGTAAACATAAGCTTTCTCACAATTAGTTACTTTGTAATGTAGACAGACAATCACTCTCATATATCGTAATTGTGCTCATTATTTGTATTATCTTTATCAGTTTTAATTTTCACTAACCTTACTGTACCGTACAAATATTGTAGTCACTACGTGCAAGCCTTAGCCTTCACAGTACAGTATATGAGCTGAAAACTTTCAAATATTCCAACATCAATGACTTCCCTGAAATCTTTATGAAAACATGTGTTCTGAATGAATAATTTTCTTTTAACATTTGTCTGATCAAGCCAGTAATCAAATCGTATGTTGTTCTAGGGTACACAAAGCACGCAGCCCCCAAATGTCTTGGACCTCAGTGGGGGTGGTCGAGCGTCTCTCGGCGCGGCGCTGGCACAGCATGCTGCCGGCGCGTTCACGGTGCGCGTGCTGCGGTTGCGCAGCAACGCGCTCGCGGCCTTGCCAGCTCAGACCTGGACGTTGCAGGCTCTCACACACCTCGATATCAGCGATAACAGGATCGCAGAACTACCCCCAGAAATATGCCAGCTTACACAGTGAGTCTTTTTTTATTGGCACAACAGTCTGCTCAGCAGTCTGTTTGCTAGTGAAAACTATGAAAGGACTGCTAAGCAAAGGATCCTGGGTTCGATCCCCAGGTCCAGCAAAGAACTGCTCAGCACGGGGTCCGAGTTCGATTCCCAGGTCGAGAAAAGTGTTAGTTTCTCAGAAGCAGCCCAGAATTGGGATTTGTGCTGTACATAGTGTAGACATGAAACTAATAAAAATAATTTAGAGCCGCGTTGCAAAAGTATGATTGCTATCCAGTAATATGTACTTACATGCTATGCATTGACCCGCCAATAATTTTACACCTAAGACCAGATGCATGAAAACAATTATTATTACCATAGATATTAATTACCATTTACCTCTTGACCTCAGAGCAGTATAACTCATCCTATCTCATGTTGGGGTCGGCTTCCAGTCTGACCGGATGCAGCTGAATACCAGTATTTTACATGAAGCAGTATTACTCTCAACATGTATTTTGGCTGGAATCAATTTCCATTTCAAATTGACTTAAAATAATTATTTTAATGAATTCCATTTGTAAACCTGACACAATCAATAATTAAAAAATAAATACACTTGCAAGAAGGCACTTATCGATAAAAAACTGTCAAGATGTTATTGTCTACACATTGGTTAAATTCCGGAAGTGGAATTTAGACAAATTAATAGGTACATTTAGAAATGAATATCATAATAAAGAGCTTTTCTGTTATACAGAAGAAACTCTTTTGTCACAACAACAAACATTGTCTAAATCTAAATATTCTCTGCTATCGGAATTAATTAGAACACTAACGTTTGAATAATCGGCAGTCTAGAGACACTGCCGATTCTTCAAACGTTGGTTTTAAAAAGAACCGTGAATACTATTCACGGTCTTATACACATTACATAACCTCACTTCTGTATTGTGGTCTTATAAAAATTACATAACCTCACTCCTGTATTGTGGTCTTATAAACATTACATAACCTCACTCCTGTATTGTGGTCTTATAAACATTACATAGCCTCATTCCTGTATTGTGGTCTTATAAACGTTATATAACCTCAGTCCTGTATTGTGGTCTTATAAACATTATATAACCTCAGTCCTGTATTGTGGTCTTATAAACATTATATAACCTCAGTCCTGTATTGTGGTCTTATAAACATTATATAACCTCAGTCCTGTATTCCCCAAAGGGTTAGGCAGAAGTCTACTGTAACACCCACATTTCGCTAGTTATGATCACGGTCATAAATTCTCATAAAATCTCATAAAATACCTTACCAAAATCGTTTGTTTCTGAATCCTATTCTTTCTGACTCTACTTGAAAATGACTTCAGTATCTTAGAAAGCGAACACAATTGATATTTTACATCAATCCTGCGTCAATTATATACAAAAACAATACGTGAGACATCACGCTAAACGCAATCATTTTAGATGTTGGTTGACTGAAGCAGAGTATAGTGTTCACGTTTGCTATGCGATCATTACTAGTCCCATTCAGTAACGCTCGGCTGGCGGAGCGTGGCATTCGCGGCACCTCTCGCATCAATCTTAGCCTTCGGCCTTTTGTTTCGATATCTCTATACTTTAGTTCTAAAAGGGAACAAGATTCATTTGTGAAAATTGTTCAGTATGTTACTTATAATCTGAGCTCAAAAAATTATGCTCATCTCTAAGAATGGGTTTTCTTCTGGCCTGAGATGTTTGTAGAAGAGTTTTAGTAGTCATAATGTTTTCTTGTAATCAAATTTAAAAAAAAATCATCTCCTTTTATAATTCTTCCAATTTAAGGCTTTGATACCTACATGTCTTAAAAGCCTTGAAGATTTGAATCTATTTCATGCATTTGCATAGAATAACTTTTTTAGCAGATTATTTTTAATAATTTTTATACTATACATATTTTTTGCATATACAATGCAACCAACACACTTATACTTGCTTTGTATACTTCACGAAGTATCTGTTTATGTCTTGGCAATGTTGTGAATCTGCTGCCATCCCAAGTAGATACATGTTCGTCGATCATCGGAAACAATTACCACGTTTCTTGTATTTGTGCTGTCCAAGTAAGCAGTCATCATATGTTAGTGTAAGACACGGAGTTTCCGTTGTGTGCTAATTTTTTTAAGTGAGTGCTTGCGTACGCGTCGCGGGGCGGGGCTATCTACATCTGCTCGCCGGACCGTGCGCGTTACGTTCACTTTGCTTCGCCGTACTGCAACCCCTGTTAGCTAATCTATATGGCACACTCGTTTTAACTACTTATCGATATTCAATTGTTTAGAAGCATCATTCTATTGTTTTTTCTACTCTATAATATTATGTTCTTCCAAGATCATTTTCTATCAGTTCTATCTGTTCTATAGGTATGAGGGAGGATGTGAAGTAGTATTACCTACATAGAGGTGACCCGGTTAGATCGAGGAGAGAGAGTTACCTGGGTCGTCTGCCCAGAGTAGTTTTTCTTTTAGCATATTTTTTTGTTAGGATCCCAAGAAGTCTTTTGGTCATCTACGTGTCATCAGTTATTGTTTATTGCAATGCATCTACATTAAATTTACCCTAGAAACAGTTGACTGACTCTCTGTTCTCGAAATCAAATCCATTTCCCCAAGATTCAGCAGTACACCTTAGATGTACATCTTCATTCTTATCCCATCAATTAGCTGAAATAACTTCTAAACAGGGAATGTCGAGGTAAGGCTAGTAAAAACAGATACTTAATAACAATTATTTGATCGTATCAACCAGCGTTTGTGAGTCATTTGAAGTATTTATTCGTCCTTTGCCATTTCCGTACATTCTATTGTAGGTACCTAATAAAGATTCCGTATATTTATGTTTTGTTGTATTCGTAATTAATGTTCTTTGTAGAACTACAATATAACCTATTAGGTAGTTGACGTCGTGATAAGTAGTGAACATTGACCATAGTATATTTTGCACACGTTGTAGACAATTGTATTCTATTGATTGTCTACTTGTGGTTTGATTAAATTGTTGTATGCTCATAACAAGTACTAGGCACTATTAGAATAGGTAATGTGGATTGCATGTATGTTTTTGTGAAGTGATTTATTTCTGGTTCGGAGGTTGGATAGGATACGTCTCCGTTTGTCGTATGTTGTAGACACAACCGCTCTATATTCAGTCAAAATTCTTGCTGGCCATTATGTTGGAATCATCCAGCAAATTCAACTTCATCTCAATTTCTCAACGTAGACATTATAATCTGCAAAATAAAATCCGATGAAAGGAAATCTGTATGAAGAAACATGATAAATGTTTGGTAGTACTGCATAGATTCATTGATAGATAGAGGCACAACAATGCTTGCATGTAACATCAATGGTGGTCGGAGTCGGTTGGAGTCGAGTATAGTTGCTTCAGTTGCGTGGTCAGCGGCGCGACGCCGGCGCAACCGCGGTCAGTCTGCGCACACACTCACCTTACGTTAGCAGCATTATTTGTTTTTATTATTTTAAAGAATAATTAGATTAAGTACTTATTTCGATTGCAACACGAATGTTTTCATACTTTATAATGTATTGGTGGAACAGTGAATGTGTTTTAACTTGGTTCAGTAGTTTGTTCTACAGTTACGATACGTCTTCATAACTTGATTTGACCTAATACTGGTAAGTCAGTATTATTGTTAAGTTATTAAATACAGAAGGCAAGTGGTGGAAGAAACTTAATCCTCTTCGAGGAAGGAAAAAACTTACGATTTTCTCATGTCATGTTCATTTTCAGTCAACTCTACCGTAATGCTTTAAGAAGGTATGGGACACCTTTTTCTAATGCCCATATTATAAATATAACAATAAGTGAAACCCCCCCATATAGTACTTATACTTACCTACTTGTGTATTGAAATTGAAGCAGAAAAGGTGAAACGAGACCAAAATAGTACCTATCTACCTTTCTATCTCTGAAGAAAATTCGGATTACCATGAAATTTTCATCACCATGAGAATTTCAAGTTACCGCTAAGTTAGTCTACCGTAAAGTCCTTTTTATGTCGGTCAACAGTTATGAACTTGTACATAATAATTGTTTACCCAGTAATTAGCACGTGTCGCTCTCGTTGCTCCATAAGTCCACATTGTCACCTCGAGATGACAATCACAGCGTGGTAAACATTTAATAAGAAATGTGTTTAAAAGTTAAAAGGCATGTAACTAAGACGGGGTTTTAATGATGGCTTATGAAAGAATAGGCTTTTGTTTTGATATGTGGGTACGAGTTTGTTTAGCTGACGAAATTTTATAGAAAATCCTGAAAGGAATAATAATAATAATGGAGTTGCCAAAAATTATGTTGATAGTTTCAGCCCAATCTAAAGAACTATAAAACGAAATGCTTCGATTTTATGACTCTTTTACGAAGTACTTTATAAGTAATCATTCATAAATAAATCGTAGCACAAGTTTAAAAAGTCAGTAAAAATGCGTTGATGTCTTTTATTGGTCACGTTTTGGTCAACATACTTTTTGAAAATCTATGGTGTCATCGACACGAAGAAGAAACGGGTGACTTCATTATACATTAAACATACTGGTACTGTCTATAACATAATAAGTGGTTTAGAAATAAGGTTTTTAAAAATTTACAAAAGTTTTTTTTTTTAGATAAAACGTTGCCCCACACTAGGAATTTCTCCTGTATTGTGGGTGCGATTACAAACATTTAAACTCACATACACAAACAGCAGTTTGCGATATAGATGGCGTAGCACATATTTTATAGCTGAAAGAAGCGCTACAACAGTGTCTGGACCAAACCTACGTAGTTACCTATTATTAACCACCTTATTAAACTATGTATTATTAAAGAAGTAAATAGAATCAACCAAGCTTCAACACCAAGATTAGATAAAGAACTCTTTATAAATTAAGGCATTGTTTAGAATACTTTATAGCATACATAAAGAAGAATGTTCTAGTGGTTCTTGATTACAATCTATTGAATATGAACATATTTCAATAGGATACGACTTTAATCAGACTTCCTGGTAAACATAAGTACTAAATTCTAATTTATATTAAAGTTAAGTCTTGTGTAAATTCTTGAGAAATCAATCGTTCGATAGTTTTGTAAGAGGAAATCGTGGAAGCCATTTGTTAAGTTAATAACTAATTAAACACACGAAACAATACTTTCCTTCCAATTATAGCATTACTTAAATATATTTATAAGACTTATTAGTAAAAAAAGCTTGTAATTACATCGGTCACGGTGTCCGAACTAGTGGGCCACACATTACCATGCGCGGTCTCAGTAAAAGAGCTGCGAAATAGTGAAAATCTATTGTTGAATCTAAATGATGCAACGATATTATTGTTATAAGAATATAGTGCATTTAATGATACGAAATACTATCATAAGATTCATGGCTTTCTTCTTTCTGCTGTCATTCAACTTATAACCATCTTATTTTGTTAGGTGAAGTGATCGCAATATGTTTTGGTTCCAGGTTTTTGGTCTTTGACCTTTAGGACAGAGGATGGACAATCCTGTGTTATGAAAAAACCAAGTCTTACAAAATATAATGATTCCAAAATGGCTTTTCAACCACTTTAAAGATGACACATCATAAATATCTCTCTCTTCTCTTTTATTAATTAATTTCTTTCTATCTACAAGTAAACAGTAATTAACAACATTACTTTCTACTTAGCAGTTGTTGTAATGTTTTTGTTAGACTCTCTTAGACTTATCCACAGTCCGTCCATCACGTCTCGATACAATCTCTGTTATGTCGTTGAGTAACAAATAGACTTGTTGTGTCGGCTTGGAATCTAACATTCATTTACATATAAACTAATTTGCAGGTACATTCAACTCTGCGTCTACATACATGCATTTTTGCACAATTTACATACTCTTTTGCATTATGCTTTTGTTCTGTTAGGAGTCAAATATCTTTTTTATAAATATGTTTTTTTAATTAAGTATTAGAAAACTAAATTATGTTTTCAGGAACGATGATTTTGTTGTTATACGTGTCACAACAAGTGACACGTATACGCGTTGTGACGCGTTTGACATTTTGTTCTCCGCTTAATTCTCCAAAATTATGTTTTCGTGATTGGGTTAATGAGTTATAAATTCCCATTTATTTTCTCCTATCTTCAGATTAGAAGAACTTCAAGTAAGCGGCAACGAACTGCGATCTATCGACTGCGTCCTGCGACTGCCCCGATTAAGGACACTGGTAGCCACACGGAACCTTATTACCAGTTTTGGGGTAAGTTTATCTATAATACTTACATCACGCATATCTTCTCCACATTCCGTAAGATTACTCATATTATAATGATATGTAGATACACAGGTAGATTGGTCTTCGTACGTTGCAGGTAAAACCTCCTTTCTGGATACTTATAAATTGCCCTTGGTTGTTTTATCAAGGTATCAAAAGACTTCGATAATATTCCAAAAAGGGACTTCTTTGATTACTTTAATAATTTAATAGCTATGTACCTATTTAATAACAAGATGCGACTCTGTAACTTACTGTGTATATTTTCACGTTTCAGTCTAGTAACAAACCACAAATGGCGCCAGATGACGAAAATAAGTCAGAATACCGTGCCCCCCTCACCACCGTAGACTTGCGACACAACAAGCTCAAAGGAAGCATCATACTTGGCAATTATGAGGTACGTAACTATACCTACTGTTTTATAAACATTGTAGGTTAATAAATCAGTTCGGATGTCCGTTTGAGGCGGAGGCCATGGTCAGCATGCCACAGATTCTATCAGAACTTGTAATTTTTACATTTAGGCAATTTATCGGGTAGCATCTAACCTAGACAAAAAAATAGGTAGGTACCTCATGTAAAATGTTGCGAAGATCTCGCACACTAAAACGATTTCTACTCAATTGAGCGCAATCATTGTAATTCAATAATCGTGATATGAGCTACGTTTTCAGGTTAATGAAATCATAGCAATCTTCATTGTAAACAATATCATACTATAGCAGAGTTTCTACCAGTTTCTGAAATCCAATTACCTACACGTATTACCTGTCATGAATCCAGGTCCTAATTATGACACTGATTGTTTGACGTTGTAATCTAAACCCTTTATTATCGGGTAGTTGCATGCATGTCCTGTTGTTAATTCAAGTTTATATGTCCTGTTTCAGCACCTAGTATCTCTGGACCTGTCTTACAACAGCGTGGAAGTGCTGGTGGTGTCAGCGTTGCGCGGACTTCGCGAGTTGTACGCAGCACACAACACTTTGCAGCATCTTGCGTTGCACGGCGCTATGTTGAGAACGTTGCGAGCTCCACATAACCGTAAGTTATTTAAAATTCAAGTCGCAACTAAGTAAAACGTGCTTCATCTGATTAACTTATGATCAGCTGCTCCTAGAGTGTACAGAAGCCAGCACATTAACTACAACGCTACCCGAAACTGTCAAATTTTCCCAATCAACTTTGAACCATATGCTTAAGCGATAAAGTTGAAAATCTATTGAAGAAATTTGACAGATTGTAGTAGCTTGATGTGCTGGCGTCTGTACATTCTCCTAAAGGATACCATCATACCACATACAATGTTGCGTTAATAAGATTCAAATCGTTACTTCTCTTTTCAGAATTAGAAACCCTAACAACAACTGTACCACCGATCAACCTAGTCGAAATCGACGTGTCACACAACAAGCTGACATCACTACCGCAGTGGCTCAGCGGCTGCTCCGACCTCACCACGTTGCACGCCAGCAACAACCTACTCACCTCCTTACCAGAACACCTATTCTGCAGTGAACTCTCCAGTCTCAGCAGCCTACATCTTGCACATAACAAAATATCCTGCATACCTTCCATGCCAAGACTGAGGTCACCTTTACGAGAATTACTCCTACACGACAACTGCATACAGTCTTTACCTGAAAACTTCTTCTCTGCCTGTGATAGAATGTGCGTCTTAAACCTCACAAATAACAGGCTAAGCCGCCTACCCCACGCGAGAGGACCATCCTCACATTGTTTAGAACGGCTCTACCTTACAGCGAACTGTCTCACCGATGAAGTAGCAGACGTTATAATAGCCTTCAGAGGATTAAAGATATTGCACATTGCGTACAACTGTTTGACGAACCTACCAGAAACATGCATCAACTTTTGGCCAGATATTGAAGAACTCGTCCTATCTGGGAACTGCCTTTCGAGACTTCCTGAAAATTTACCACAGCTTAACAATATTAAAGTAGTTAGAGCACATTCGAACAGATTACGCTCTGTTCCAATGTTTGCGTGCAGTGCATCTGTGAAAATATTAGATTTCGCTCACAACGAGCTGGATAGTATAGATTTACGACTTCTTGCCCCAAAGCAGTTAAAGTTTTTAGATATATCGTGTAACAAAAAGTTGCAAGTGGATCCTTCGCAGTTTAGTGCCTACAGGTGTCAACGACCTCTTAGTTTAGTTGATGTCACTGGAAGACATTCTTTACCTTGGACACAAAAAAGTGGTTTCCACGAAGAGTTAAATGGTTCGACACCTTGGACCACAGGATTTTCCGAATGCCCGAATAAATCATTACAGTTATGTTGTGCTCAAATTCGTCTTCCGGCCTTCTGCAACAGGGAAGGTTTATTTGCGATAATTGACGGTGAAACCGATATAGAAGTGCCAAAAATTTTACAAACGTGCATACCTGGGCTCGTGCTTGAGGAGAAATCTATAAAGGAAACAGTAAACGAGTACATGAAATATGTTGTCTTATCCGCACATAGGGAATTAAAAGAAAAAGGGCAAAGGAAAGGTGCTTGTTTAATTATGTGTCACTTATCGCCCATAGCTGCGCAAGAAAACGGATTCGGTCACACAAGCCGGAAGTATAGCCTGAGACTTGCCAATGTAGGGGATACTAAAGCAGTTTTAAGCAGACGAAATGGACCTCTAAGTTTGGGTATTGAAAATAATAAACGACTAGGATATTCAACGAGGTATCCTAATACAGTTCCTGATCCCGACGTCATACAAACTGTCATAAAGGAAGACGATGAGTTTTTAATATTAGGGAATGGTAAATTTTGGAATGCCGTCAGTATGGAAACCGCTGTCTCTGAAGTTCGAGCCGAACGTAATCCTGTGCTCGCGGCAAAAAGATTACAGGATCTGGCACAAAGCTACGGCGTAGAGGACTGTATATCCGTGTTAATTATTCGCTTTGATGCGGCTCGCTCGGACGTCGACTTGCTAATGCGAGAGTTACGGCAGACTATAAACAGTAATAAGTCAGTGTGTCGATCGGATTGTTGCTGCTCTCGTTTGGAACCATGTTGCCACTCGGTGACGCCGCCGAAACCGAGCAGTGACCGATCATCTCCAAGTGGCCAGAGTGACCGCCCGCCTAGTGAAGCGGTCAGTCACCAACACTACGCCAGCGTACGATCACAAGCTAAAGCATCCGAACGTAGGAGTTGTCGCGGAGGCGTCGCTCGCGCCATACGTGTGCGAGTCGAAGAAGATAAAGAGGATGACCAAAGACACGAGGATGTATCCAACCCCGAGGAACAATTCAAATGTTGGGAGTACATGCTCGAGCAAAACACGCAGATGTTATTCGACAAGGAATTGGATAACCTGTCGAAAGGGATCAAGTCGAATGTTAGTAGTCTTAGAAACTTGAAAGGTTTATCGGGAAGTAGTCCGCAGTTACATCTAACTGGCAAGCAATCAAAAGGTGTGCCGTTCTTGTCAAAACATTTTGGTAGCGCGAGATCGTTTGGCACTGCACTGAAGCCAGATTTTCGTTTCGGTTCCGGAAGGTTACCGAACGGGGGTCCAAACGCAGCATATTTCGGGTCACTTCAGCGGCTGATGCCTTATCACCTGGAATACGACTTTGCTGTGATACAGGAGAAATCAACACAAGACTCTTTAGACCTCGAAGGTCGCATGCAACAGTACTGGGGAGTGGCCACCACGGAACTATAAATATTTAGTAGACCATAGGTACTGATAGTTCATAAGTTGTAAATAAAACTTTATTGTAATTACATGTACAATTATTTATATAGATACCATTCATCTGTCGACTAGATTTTTTGCACAAAGTATTATAATCACTATGGACTTGCCTATATCAGCTATTATTACTTATATTACATTAATTCTATGTACAATATTGTGATAATTTCTCGAATGTTAAATAAATATTGCGTTACATCTACGTAAATCATATTTTCCTTTGTATCATTATTATAATAATGTACATATAATATAATTGGTACTCTTACATCTTAACATTTATTAATGACTCTATAATCATATTTTATTTACAACAATGTACCTTGCTAGTATAAGGCGTTAATCATTATCTTGTGCTCGTACTTTATGTACACATGTTTATATTTATTTTTTTACAATTTCAAACGAACAGCACGATCACAAAGATACACTTAACAAAACATCAATGTAGGAATCTTACCTACTTATATATATGTAGGTAAATACAGCAGTAACTTCAAGATCAGTGACAAACAAATTCGAGGGTTTATTGTATGCAGTGTCAATGTAAGTTAAATATCTTCATATACACAAAATTGCAAGTCTTGTGGAACATCGAACAACGACACACACATCAATGCGCAGCCCACCACCACTACCACATCAAAGTCATTCAAGTTCAGTGCATTTCAGTGTATCCTGCTAAAGCGGCGTCGCATTAGCAGTCTTTAAATTGACTGGCAATGAGAGTCCAAACAACTGTGGTGAACCGTGCAAGAGTTGCAGCACATCAAACTTTCACTAACTTTCATAAACGTCCTGTGCGTGGAAATGTTCAGTGCGGTGCAGTCACAGCTCGCGCTTGACGACCAGTTCGAGTGGTTGCTGCGCGAGCATGTGCGGGTAGGGGGCGCGGGGGACGGCGAGCGGCGGCGGGGGCGCGGGCGGGGTGGGGTGCGCGTGCGCCGGCGGCGGCCGCCGCTAGGGGAAGGCGCGCGGCGAGTAGTGGTGCGCCTCTCCCAGCCACGAGTCCGGCGACGGCGGGAAGTCCGGGTACCCGCCCGCCGCTGGGGACGATGAACTGCTGAGGTCTGACGCACCACCCGCGCCTCCTGCCCCGCCTATTCCAGCACCGCTCATCGCTTGACCTGATAAAAACAAAACTATTAATCAATTTAATGTCAGGAGAGCTCTGAAAGCAGAGTTTCAGCTGTATGAGAAAACAAGTAACATTCAACGTGCTCGAGGTGAGTAGCACCTGTTACTAGCGTTGCTACGCCCTCGTACCAGTGACCCGCCATCCTACATATGTACATAGTCCGACACGAGACACATCCCTCATCTTCTTGTATACTGCCATGTTACTGTTTCATGTCACTAACTTACCTATGTTAGTGTATACGAGATGATCTGGTGGATAGTGGTAGTGTGGGTGAGGGGGTGAGTGCGCGCGTAGGTACGGCGGCGTAGCGGCGTAGCGAGCCCCTCCTGCCGCCGCCCCCCCACCAGCAGGGGAGCCCTCCTCGCCTCCCAGCGCCACGGTACTGTAGCTGTCGTTGCTTAGCTCTGAAATAACATTATGACTGATGTAGTCCAGAACAGGTGAAAATGTGAATTTAGTTAGCATTGTTCTTAAAACTGCGTATTAGAATTTGTAGATACCTGCTGTTGAAGCCGGCTAGCCATAAATTCAATAGCATTTATTAAAAGAAAATACATTTAAAGGAGTCACGCAGTCACTTTGTAAACATCTCGCATGTTTTACATTTTCTGAACTATAACGTAGTCGTCTAAATTAGTTACAAGTGTCAAGCTGCCGAGGTGATTTCCACACAAATTAACGGCTCAAAAATCATAAGGAAAACAATATTTACCGTGATGACTAAACGAGTCCAAGTCGATCTTGAGCTCATCCTTATCCAGCAGCCTGTCATGTCGAGGAGACCCGCTCCCACTTTTCATAGACCTGAAGTATTGAGACCAGCGCGTGCGCCCCGCGTCTTTCTTTAGCCGCTTTTCTTTTGCTCGTCTGTTGGGTAAAACGTGTACATAATGTTGATAAAAATAAATTTAAATCATATTGTAAGCTGCAGCACTACATAAAGTGGTCTAAAGAAAAAAGAAAGATAAGAAGGTTTATTGTGTTACAGAAATACGGAACTCGTTCTGAGTCTGTTCTGGGTTCTGGGTTCCGAGTTCTAAGTTCTGGTTCTGAGTACTACTAGACTACTAGTAGGCTAGTTACTTTAAGAACTTTTGATTTGAAAACAGTAATGGCACTACCATTATCGATCCACTAAATAATTGGATAATAACTGTGTAGCGACTAAAGCATTTTGTATGTAGCATTATGTAAATCTATTATTTTTGGCAAAAGTATAAAGGTGAGTAAAAGCTTCCACGGGATCCCTAGACTAGAAATATTGTATTTCGATACCTAATATAAAGAAAACCCGCTTTATGACGATTGTTGTAACACTACTGTTAGTTAAAACGATGGGCACGTTGAATAATTACTAAAAATAATGCAAACCTAAGACGCAAACTCATTCTATTAAGTATACGAAGATAATGATGATTAAATAAAACTGCCAAGGAAATACGTTTTGGGAAACCTCTTTGTTCCTCACAAAAAGATGTTACCTGGCCGAATTCGTCAAAAAAATTCGCAAATAGCCATTTGTCAAAAAAACCAACAATTAAAAAAGAAAAACTTAATGGCATCCGCAACATTTTTTGCAAGAAAATTACCATCAATATCAATAGGCCTAATGAAAACCTCTAAATGATTAACTTTTTTTCATCAGTTCAATCTATAAAAAATAAAGTTTTGTTTTAATCAATCTGAATCACTGACCTGTATTAGGCTGGCCGCATACACTCGGTTTCCTGATTCGGTTTCCGGATCAGGAATTCAGATTCGGAAACCTGAATGCTTCATTTACATACAAAATGTTCAACAAGGCGCACACGTCCTTACTATTTCCGAACGGAAAAAACCCCACGTTCGTTTCGGAATTCGAAAAAACTGATGTTTGCGCTAGGCACACGGAATTCCGAATCTGAATTCCTGATCCGGAAACCGAATCAGGAAACCGAGCGTATGCGCCCAGCCTTACAGTACTTGAATGATAGAGGTTAGTGATCTGAATACATAACTTTAATTAAACAGGTATTCAAAGTAATTACCTAATGATTTCTTAAAATATAATTAATTAATTGCTGATAATCTACGCATTCAGACGGCGGGCATAATAGGTTTAAAGCTATGGTTTCTGTGTCCCTTTTAATGGTTACGGAAGCAAAAATTTAAGGAGATGTGTAACAGTCTCATATTTAAATAGACACAAATGTAATAATATGGCGTAAGATGAAATATTAGTGGGTATTTCATTGTCCTTTTCATTGTAAAAGTAAGGGATAAAGAGGTAGGGGAATGTATAAGTAAATAGTTACACACATCATAAACCAATCTGTAATAATAAGTTAACTCTGAAAAAATGTCTCACACTATGGTATTACACCGATGAAAAAGGGACAGAAGCTTAGATGCTTTCGTAAAAAACGTTCCGCAAACAATAATTCAGCGGAAACATTACTACAACCCTATTTTTTTCAACGATGGGCACTTCGAATAATGACTGGACTTTGATTTAATAACACAAACTCGTTATAACGCTTCGATTACTTTCGATTTAAACAAATAGTCGTATATTCGATGTATAAACAAAACTCCCCGTCGCATGTTTTGCGTGTGTTGTTATTAGCGCACGGCGGGGCGCCGGCTTTCAACAAAGAGCTTGATTAATTAAAGTACCTCCGCCCAGTCCGCTGGGAGGGAAGCGCGTGCTGCGATATACCTCATGCGGATTATTGATACATTGTCCCGAATTGCCTCCTTCATAATTTGTATAAGTTAATGGTCCAATCTGAATAAGTCCCCCTGTTGAAAATTCTTTAAATAAATAGTTGCTGAATTTAGCGACTAGGCTAGTATAAGAATTTTTGATTAGTAATTTTTTTTTATTCGGAACAAACAGATTTAATAATGAATAAGTATCTTTACCTTGCTCAGTAGTGGGACAGTATGGCTAGCAAAAATATCTTTACAAGCCTAAAAATATAATTATCATGAATAATTATTTATTTATTTATTTACTGACAAAGAAATACTTTTTGGAAAACCTCTTTTATACGTCACACCATAATATAACTGGCCTAAGTTGTCCAAAAAAAATCCGACAGCCATTTATCAAAAGAAAGCTCAGACTTTAGTTATTGTTCTGAGAAAGAAAGCAAAAAAAACTTAATGGCATCCACAGCAGTTTTTCTAAGAAAATTGCCAGCATACCTACCCAATAAACTGAGATAAAACCTCAAAGCTACAAACTTTTCAATTCTTTTTTGCTTCGAGATAAACTATGGAATTAGTATGTACTATAAAGTACAACTAAGGTCCTTGAGATAAAACTGTACTATTGAGTCATTTCGAACTTTAAAAAAAAAAATGAAAATTAACGCATCATGCAGGCGGCCAAATTAATTTAGAAGTAACATTTCTGTTTATATTTAATTGGTAAAAATATGTTAATAGCTTTATGCAACAAGAGCATTAACGATCAGAGTCTCTTGATAAGCTTACTCATGAAAATTACGAAACATTATTAAGTAGGCCTATGTAGTAGGTATTATACAATTCCAAGTTTATAAAAGGCATGCCAATATAAAGCGAAACGCTAACATGTTTAACATGAGCACGTATTGTCGTTATGTCGAGCACATAAAGTAAAGAAGTCGAGCATTGTGATATCGCGTTCACGTTTACGAGGCGAGGCCGATGTGCAGGGCGTGACCACCGGCGTGACCGCTGCCGTGACTGTGGCCAGTCGCGCGCGACACAACATAGTTCCGCGACTATGCTCCCAAACACACCAACAAACATTGCCGTAGATACACAATACGCAAATATCCGAAGGACATGCATGCTTTTGTAAGGAGACCCTATGATGAGACACGTCAGAATCGTCGGATAAGTCCGTATAGATTGTCACGAGAATGTTCGCGGATACAGTACATTCATGTTAGAAACATGAAAAATCGCTGAAGGCTTTCCTTAAAATACTGCAGTCTCTATTTATGAGTTTCAGATGTTAACCACTGTGTTCGCTGTATGTACAGTCGGCCGCACGTCGATGGTAACACCTTGACCTTTAGCTGGGCCAGCGTAGTACGGAGTTTTAATAGAGTAAGAGGCCAGCTTAAACTAGTGTCTTCACCACTGACGTGCGGACGTCTGTAATATACAGGTTGGTCAAAAAGTCGTGGATTAAACGAAATAGGGGAGATAAAGGAAAAGTTATGAATATTTTTGTATTCCGAGATCTTTTACAACGAGACCAATTTAAAAAAAAATGTGATATATAAAACAATAAAACAAACGGTGTTGTATTATTACTAGATAATGTATCAGCACTACAAAAGTTCTATTGCAGCTCTGGGTACCAAATTTTAAGAGCAATTTATTTTTATTCCAAAAAATTTGAAGCCTTACCAAAAATTATTTCTCACTTTAAAAGCGTTGGATATGACCTCCTTTATTTCCCTATTTCGTTTGATCCACAACTTTTTGACCAATCTGTATATAAAAAGTTAGACAAAAAATCGAGGTAGAAGAATAATGGTGATAGTTAACAAATACTAATCAACTCCTTTGTGTACCACTTATCTAGTAACTTTTTATTACTTAAAATATTCGCAAAGCAGTTGGAACTTTCGAATTTGTAGGTCAACAAGAATATTATAGGCGCAAGCCTGACTTCAAAGCAAGTCACGCGTCAGGATTTCTCTTAAACGCTATGTAGATCAATTGCATGGGTGTAACCTGCTGCCTACATCGGCTCATGGCCACGAAATCTTATAAATGCATAGCATTTTACTTCGTTAGTAGTTAACCAAATTAAAAAACTCAAATTAACCTCCCTAACCCAGCGACTTTTTCAACCATTAGATTTAGATCTACCAAATGAATATCATGATTGAAGAAGAATCATACCTATGTCATTATTAAGGATTTTTATTTCAGTAAGTAGGTTTGTAAAAACCCTTTTACCCGTCAATCATATTTTAAAAACTAGATGAGGTCGGCGTTTTCTATCTGACTACTCTGAGAAGAAAGGCCGAAACAGATATATGAAAGGTCACAGTCTCTCTTTAAAGTCCAGACATAATCTTCGTCAGATCATGTGAAGACCATGTAGATTGGTGTCTGAAATGGTCTTTTGAGAAAAGAACCACATAGATTGAGTGAACCGGTGCAGTCAGTGCACGCATTTGTCAGTAATCATGCAGTTCAACTCAGAACTTAAAGACTTTTATAGACAAATAGTCATGGTGCTTCCTCTACCGTTGTTTTAATTCTTTATAGTACAGACGCCAGCATATCAAGCTAAATCTGTCAAATTTCTTTAATCGATTTTTAACTTTATCGCTACTGTATAAGGTTCAAGGTTGATTGGGAAAATTTGACAGTTTCGGGTAGCTTGATGTGCTGGCGTCTGTACCACCAACTGACGCATTTGCTCGTTACCTATATTAATTTTAATGAACTTTTTAATGTTTAGCTCTGCGAGCCCATAAAAGCTCTAATCTCTCTTTACGTCTTGTTAATTCACTGAACCATTTCAAAATCATTTCGCTAACTCGAACAGCTCGGAAGGTGCCCCTGCGCAACTAACATTGATTACAGATATCGAATGTTTCGGTATTCGGTACGGTTAAAGAGGCGTTACTTAGGTTTGCATGTCTAATTTTTCAACGTCATAAAAGAAATAAATGTCAGTTATGGCGAATTTAACTTGGTTTATAGTGCCACAAAGACGTTTTAATGTTATTAGAATAGCATATCAGGGCCGCTTTATTGTACAATAAAGCTATTGTCGCAAAAGAATTCATCATTACGGTCATATATAGATGTAATAGGTACGGGAAGGACGCGGTGCCACTAAAGACGTTAATGAAATTTTAACATCTGCGACTACAGTGCGACTACAGTGGCTCACACACTTGTTAAAGTTCAACTACTTTTGCATTTTTTTTTTTTTTTTTTTTTTTTAAATAACTTGTAAATATGTGAGCACCATGTATCTATCACTTATTTGATTTACCTGTCATTGCTTAATTTTTAATTCTTTTTACCTTTTGTGGTAGACTAATTTTATTATGGGTGCATCGTGTTCACATATAATTTTTATTATGTATACAAGACCTTGTAAAACATTTTTAAAAGAGTAACGGTGGAGTTTCTTGCCCATTCTTCTCCATACGAAAACTACCTTTTCGAATGGGCGACTAGAATCATTTCTATTTAGTTTTTTTTTGACGTTCAAAAGTGCCTTTAATGTGCCTATTTGAAATAAATGATTTGACTTTGACTTTGACTTTGACTTTAACATCCCACCATTCTGATAACATATGTATAGACTTACCCAACCTATTTTGATTCTTATTGGAGAACTACATTTTAGGTCTACTGATATACCAGTGAAACTGTTCTTACACGATACTCAGCTCTACACAATCATCCTCCTTCCCTACAATAAACAGAAACAAAGGCAAACCAACTGACCTGTTTTGAAACCACACTTGCACCACCCTCATATCCAGCCCCGTATCATGAGCCAGCTGTTCCCTCACATGCCGCGCCGGCTTCGGACTACTGCTGTAGGCGTTCTTCAGAGTCTCTAGCTGCTTCGCTGTGATCGTGGTCCGCGGCCTCTTGCTCGCAGCGTCGCCGTCTAATGAACCCTCGCCGCCTGGACATTGCACATTAGAAGTGATTTTGATGTAGATTTTGCCATTTTCTTTTCCTAAGGAGCGAATAATTGTTTATAGCAGAGGGGAAAAATAGTACTTAGTTGTTTGTTCTATCTACTCAATGATATTTAAAATTAGGGAAACAGAACCATATTTTAATAATTCAACACTACACTAACATGCTGTTGTCCTCCACAACTATGAAAATACTGGTTAGGGAATTTATAAGGCAAATTGACAAAATAAAACCAAAAATATAGTACCTATACCTAGTAGAGTTCAATATACAGATACACGATTGCATACCTTTCGCTCTCGCCGCTTCATAATCAGGTTTACACACAAGCTTCCCATCTTCCATGAGATAAAATTCGTCGCCAGTATTGAGCGTCCTTGCGCAGGCGGCGCAGGCGAAGCACCGGAGATGGTAGACGTGCGACTGCGCGCGCCGCACCACTTGCGTGGGGGGGATGCCTTGCCCGCAGCCAGCGCACTTGGTGCCGAACCGCCTAGGACAACAGCCGCAATCACAACAACATTATCAACGTGACAGACGCTATTACATAGAGCAAACTACTATAGATGATCAAATATTGCAATTTATAAAAAAAAAAATGTGTTTCAATGTTCCTTGTTTACTGGGACGCTCAACCGGCTCAACATAGATGTTATGCGTCCCAGTTCTGACCTTGACTTTTGCTTAGTAGAAGCACCCTTAAGCCAACTTTAACCACGACCACGAGTTGCCAGATGCAAATAAGTAACTTCAAAGCCCTTGGGTGCACTAACGCCGTAATATGCAAAGTGTAGCTGCTACCAGAGCGAATGAATACAGCTAAGTATTTAACCTGTGTTTCTTCTTCTTAAGTTTGTGAGAGAAGTCACAAGAACATACAAGATCACGGGAAAACAATACTTAAAAAACATTCAGTAAAAGAGGCTTACTTGAAGAAGTCATCGGTGCAATAAAGCTGGTTGTTCCTTGCGAAGCATTTGCCCGAGAGCATAGCGCGGCACTCCACGCACCGCAGACAGCCGGCGTGCCAGGTGCGGTCCGACACCTTCAGCACGTAGCGGTCCACGATCATCTCGTGACAGCCGCCGCATTTCGGGATACTGGCTGCAACACATATAGAGTTGTTAAACACTGACGATAACGGTGTAAGGTTACTATAACTTTTTCTGCAACGTCTTCATGGATTTAAAAAATTCCGAAACAAACTTCAACAAAATATATTTATGGGTTGATATAAAAAGTGAAACTTCTTCAAATATAATAAGAAAGAGCTCGAGAGACAGAGAAAGTTATATCATTCTTCTCTCTCATGCAACGAAATGTGGCAAAGCGTCTTTGTTTCGCTCTCAATTCAGGTCCAATTATCGAATTGCCGCCTAAGAAGTTTCACTTCAAAGAGTATACCTAGGTTATTATATCCTTCCTCAGCGTTCAAGATATCAATAACTTTTATATCACAATCGATTCAGAGCAGAATAGTCGTGCAAACGTAACATAATATAAACAAATAGAGACACTTTTGTATGAAATGTTAGTTTCGATAACTATAACGCGAGAATGACAAAATTTTGAGTTTTGGCCTGTATGCTTTTGAGTACCATGCAGATAATCAATAACTCGATAGGTACAGTGCTTTGTTTTGGCATACAATATGGAATATAAACGGTCTTAAATATATCTAAGTTTCACATATTTTGCTTACTTATTTCGGCGTGCAAAAAATATCTTAAAATAAAATCATAAGAAAAACACATCAATTCTTATTACTGAGATTTTGTTTTTTTTTTCGGATGCGAAATGCGGAAGGGACGAGGAAGGGAGTGTCAGACTCTTACTGACTAAAACTCACCCATGTTCCTTCCTTAGCCCTTTATGTTCCGGGCCAGCGGTAACCCTTTCGGACAATCCCGCTGACCCGGCGAGATCATGGGATTATAAAATACTTTCGTGAGATAATATTAAGAGTAATACTTAGTGAGATCATGACGTAGTTGATTTAATTAACATTTTTTCGTTTCGTTTTGAAATAACGTAATGGTAGTAGCTAAACATATTAAAATGTTCTGAAATAGTCTGCTTCTTCATCGTGTGACAGCCAGTCGAGTACGATCCCTTATTTTGGTTATTTTTTATTTTCAGTGTATACCTACAGGGTGGTAGGACATCGACGCACACACTGTAACTATGAATTCAGCTCATGATTCTAGTGTAGAAATGTTCTTCAGTTAAAAAAAAAAATGATGTTCCATAAAAAAGTGTGTTTAACCTACGCCTACGCGGTCAAAATGTATGGAACACCAATTATTTTTTTGCAATAAGCGTCGAAAAATTTAAACGGAATCATGTAAGTACTGAATCCATGGTAACTACGCGCATTGACGTGGAGTTGCTGACACCAGCCCGTATTACCTATTAAATTATCTTACAGGTTGCGCGTCGAGTTCCCTGCCAGCCTGTATAGCTCAGAATACAAAAAAAAAAAACCCGTCTAGTCCTTCTTATATGCACAGACTACTCGTAAGTCGCAGCCGTTACTACTGGGCCACCACTGCTCTACGCTATATTTACTCGTCTGCAATTAATACAGACCACAAGTTTTCAAAAGGCTTTTGGTGCCTTTTCAATCATATCAACTTGAACAATGGTACTTACCTATCTATTACCTACTCAGTTTGTAGGCCTAAACGATTATAAGTGAAAGATCAAAGATTGAGTTAATAAGTATGTACCAATTTTTAGGCCTAAACGGTTCTTAGTGAAAAATGTAAATACAGATTATTAAAATAATGTTCGCACCAATTTTTAATCCATTTTGCTTATATTATGCCAAGTATTCATAATCGAAAGTATATGAGGATGGATGGATAGATGGTTGTTACTCTTGCACGCAAAAACTACTCCACGGATTTGGATGAAATTTGGCACACAGATAGTTTATAACCAGGATTAACACATAGGAGACTTTTTATCCCTATATTCCCACGGGATCGAAACTTATGCGGGTGAAACCGCGGGGCTCTGCTAGTATAACTATTAATAGTATAACTACTAAATACTTATATAGTTAATAACATCCCCTTTATATTTTTTTTATTGCTGAATGGGCCCATTCGCTCTTTACATTGATCATAGCTATTGGAAAGCGATGGATGAGGTAGATGATGGAACGAGCGTGCCCAGAAGTTGCCTGTTCACTCTTGCTTTGAAGGCAGATGGGTTCAATGTGAAACTTTCTATACTAGTATAATTATTAACTTAAATACTTATTGATAGGACGAGAAGCCTTGCCTACGTAAGGTAGGTAATAATGTTGCAACGGATGTCAGTTAGTTTGACGGTCTCTAAATTGACATAGAAAGATGCTGCTTTCCGCGTAAAATTTTACTTCATGATATCCGTATGTCAAGACGTGTCATCGGGCCTAGATCAATTCATTTTTTAATCTTTTGTACTTCTTGGTCACTATTACAAATTAGTATTGTAGTAATCCTTTCGCTAATGAAAAATACCAAAGAGTTTTAAAATAAAAAAAAAATACCATAGTGTTACGTCTCTGCATACCCCAGTACATCGCATACGTACTTACCTACACGAGTTTTATTTACAATGGATATTATTCTGGTACATTTTCCACGCTTGTTTTTTATGCTTTAATGATTTCAAATAATTCGTTACAGTTTTACAGTTTCCCGATAAAATTATATTAACCGCAACTATCTGATATGTGAGTATATCTACTTTATGCAGCAGCTACTTCTAGTTCAGGTATTTTAATGCCTAGTATTGCTTTTAGGAAAACCTAGCCTTGTCGAATTGTGTTGGTTCTATACTTTACAACTATAATAGTATTCATCAGTAGAAAGCGAGACAGGCAGAGTGTTTAGTAATATTCAGTAGTAGTTCATCAGTAGCGCATTATCAATCATGTACTGCGTGTCCTGTAAGCTGCACGTTACAGGAACTGATGGACGCTAGTGAAGACACGCTAAAAAGAAGTAGCGCTAGGTATATCTAAAACCAAAACTTGTTTTGGTGAGAGACACGAGATGAGGCACTAATAATCTGTCAAAACAAAATCTCGATAGGAGACAACATTTGGCTAGGATGACGTACGCAGCAATTGTATTTTGTAATAATTAAAGCACCGATCGCACTAATAGTGCACGGTTTCCACGATGCAATATAACAGTCATAATTATATGTTTTTGTCTGTCTATGTATTTGAAAATGTACAGACGCCAGCAGGTCAACCTACCCGAAACTGTCAGATTTTCCCAGTCAACCTTGAACCTTATGCTTTAGCAATAAAGTCGAAAATCTATTAAAGAAATCTGACAGATTGTAGTAACTTGATGTGCTGGCGTCTGTACATGCATTAGCACGTAATTTTAGTAGGTATATGTGTTACGTTTTCAAAATCTTTTTGCCTTAAATAGTTTTTTCAGCGCAAACGCGCTGAAAATATATTATTATAAAATATAAAATATGAGGCTTGGCCGTTTCGTTACTACAAGAACTATTATCAGAAAAGTAATGAACAGTGAATACATTTTTCACCTTACGCCCATGTGATGGTAGCGAAATGGCCAAGCCACATATTTTGACTAAGGTGTAAAGTTTGTGAAGTTAGTGCGTGTAGAGTTAGAAGCTTGCCTCTATATGAGATCTGATAACTTTTTGGCAGTGCGAGCCACATGTGGTCTCGTCTTGGCAACATTTTACATTAAAATGTTTTTGGTGGGATTTCACATCTTTTTGAAAGTTGCATAAGGATAAAAAAAATTTTTTTTGGGGTTCTTTACTAAAAATCCTGAAATATATATTTTATTATTTATAACAAGGAGTCCCTATATCAATTTTCAGAACTCTAGCATCAAAATTTGCGGAAGTCTCGTACAAACTTCCATCCCCTAGTTTAAGGGGTTGGAGGGTAAAAGTTCCAAGTTTTAGATTTTTTTTTGTTGTTTGTGTACCTACTATTAGGTACTAGCTTACATACCAAATTTCAGCTTTCTAGGACTTCAGGAAGAACCTTAACAATATGATGATCATCAGTGAGTCAGTGACGAAATCGGGGTATTTTAGATATCAATAAAATCTAAAGTATAAGAGCTATGCAATTGAAACTTTATAGGTTAAATAAGTCAATCACTGACATCATATCCCGAAAATTTTGTTTATCTGGTATAATCCAAACCCAAGTTAAGAAGGTTCAAAATACGACGAAGTGCTTCGAGAAAAGGTAGGTAGTGCCCTTGCTATTAACCAGCTTTTGTTTTTGTTTTCACAAGATTTTGGAAGAAATTAATGGAAGATGAGTAGGTAGTGCAACAGCTGTTGTTGAATGACTAACAGCTTGAAATAATTGTTTCACCTATTTATATACCTACTTTCAGTAATTCAAGATACCTACAAATAGGCTAATTTATATGAGTTTGATGACAGTCGACAATAGACATGTTTTTTGCTGATCTGATGATGGAAACGCAAGGTAGTCTGTTTTTGCAAGACTTTCACAGGCAAGACTGTCAGCTCTTAAATTAAAAGTTATTTTTGATTAATTTAATTGTAGTTGGTAGGTGCCTATTTATATGTTGGTAGGTATGCCTTTCAGTGTTACATTATAATTATAATAATAATCTCCAATAAGCCATAGATACACACTAGTACATACCTACTGTTGTTTAATCGCAGCTTACAAGTCTTAAGCAAAAGTAGGTACTGCAAAGTGTATTTGCATATCCTTAGATACTTTTGATTTTCGGTATTTTATGGTGCAGAGAAGGGTAGGTACGTACGGAGACAATATAGAGTACTTTATAAAGCTGGTACAATCACGGTGCGAAATATTTAACTACGTTAACTTTGAATCGCATGGACATACAGTTTTTCGTGGTTTTCACATATCAACATATTGTTAAACGTCACAATTGCTACTAAAACGAGCGCACGCTCGACGTTTACAAACGCAGCACAGAGAATAGCACAGCACACGGAACACTCACATAACAGAACACAACATTACGTACATAGGAATACTTCGGGCAAGTGCTCGAGCTGTATCGGCGGCACTCGCATGTCCTCGAGCTCGGCTTCCTCAGCGCCCGGATACATCATGGCCCCCAGCATGGTGACGCGGCCGACCCGGGCCGCTCCGTCCGGCGCACTGCCGCTACCCCGCCGCGCAACCCCCAACCCTCTTATCACCGACCTACTCCCATTGGTCGCCGATAACAACCACCACGCCCACCGACCAATCCACACTTACACGGCTACACCCACCGATCGATTGTAAAAAGAATTTTCGCAGCATTTCCCACCGATATTGAACACTTTACATCGTTCAAGTGTTTACAGATGAGCGCCGCTACACCCGCTTTACTTTTTATGCACCATTCTTTTGCATCAATAGAGCATTAAAGGTAAATCGGAATGTAGCTATAAATATTCATAAATCGGATGTTTATTTTACGTGCATGCTTATGAAAATGTTGGTGAAAGCTCAGTCAACCGGCTACGTTGCCCGGCTACGTGCTACGTGCTACGGTGTAGGTGACAGAGATATTGTGTTCACTAGGCGGCGCGGCGCGTAGCGTCTTCGTAGCATCTCACGAACGTCTAGAGTTCAATATTTTTTTTGTCAGTTTTCTAATTTTTTATATATTTTTATTGCAAGTGTTTTACGAGTATTTTATTTATGTTTCATGAATTTAAGGAAAAAATGCCCCTGACGTTTACACATTTGAAGCTTTTAAAAAACTTGGATGTTTCTAAATAGAAACATCCAAGTTTATAAACGTAACGTAACGTAACTAAGTAAGTAAGCCAATCTGTTAAGAACTTGGTAGGTACTATTAAGTATTTGTAAGCATTTAAATAAGTACTTAGGTACTTATTTAAATGCTAGTTTAATTTACACGTTAAGGGGGAAGGTAAAAGAAAGTAATCAAAAGTAAATAAATAATCAAGTAATTAATTAAGCCATCCAACGTGGTAATGCTGCCAGCCTTTTGGGCACTTATGCCATTAACAGCGATAAGGACGAATTTTTTGATGCCCAATGAGCTCTTCTCTTTTTCTTTTCCTTTTTTGACGTGACAACGTCTTAAATTAGGTTGCGACTGGGAGTCACTTATGAAAAAGTGTAACGCTCGGTAACGTTACGATGAGTCACCGAACGAGAGAGAGGCCCGCCGAATGCCGTGCGTCTCTCTCCCACTCAACTATGATCGGATGATCGGTCGTTGTCACGTAAAATCTTCGCCCGTAAAACCGACTTTACAGGCAACCATTTTTTTATTACATACTTGTATATAATGTATATTTTAGTGTTAATATGTAATTAAATAAATTTCATATAGTAATTAATTGACTTCATTAATAATAAGCATAAGTTGATTGCGAGATAGTGAACTTTTTGGTATGCTGGTTATTAATTTAGTAAGTTAATCGAAAAAACTTTTTTAATTGAAATATTTCACTCTATAAATAATATCATTCAGAACAACTGCCGGTCGATTCTGTAAAAATCTCACCGTGAAAACTTAGTTGAAGTGAGTCTGTTTTTGCTAGGAATTGACAATATTGACAGCTCACTCCACGCTCACTTTACTTAAGTTTTCACGGTGAGATTTTTACAGAATAGCACCGCTGTAAATCATACTTAAGTAATTTTAAAGTATAATACAATACTCTTTATTATGTAGGTATATACCAAATAAATAACAAATATAAATGTAGAAATCAATGGATCTGCCTAGCCTTTTCCCAACTATGTCGGGGTCGGCTTCCAGTCTAACCGGATGCAGCTGAATACCAGTGCCTTACATGGAGCCTGCCTATCTGGTCTCCACAACCCAGTTACTGGGTAACACGAAACCCGTAAGACTGGAAATGTAGAAATGTGGTTAAATTTTTATTATCAGCATAGCAACAAGTGTGTACTAGATATCTACTCAAACAGATGATGAGTACCTACTTACTTAGTGAGTAAAAAACCGTAATTAATGTTTGACTACCGGTTAAACAGGCGTGAGTAGAACTGAAGAGGACCACCATAATATAACATCATATCTTTATTTTTCGAAGGGGTAGGCAAGTAGTACACTCCTACATTGCCATTTGCAAGTCACAAGGCCAATGTAATAGGAAACCAGGCTAAAAATTTGACACAATCTAGACACCGGGTAGGACCATCTTTTTAGGGTTCCGTACCCAAAGGGTAAAAACGGGACCCTAATACTAAGACTCCACTGTCCGGCTGTCCGTCTGTCACCAGGCTGTGTCTCATGAACCGTGATAGCTAGGCAGTTGAAACTTTTTACAGATGATGTATTTCTGTTGCCGCTATAGCAAGAAATACTAAAAACAGAATAAAAAAAAATGGTTGCCTGTAAAGTCGGTTTTACGGGCGAAGATTTTACGTGACAACGACCGATCATCCGATCATAGTTGAGTGGGAGAGAGACGCAAGGCATTCGGCGGGCCTCTCTCTCGTTCGGTGACTCATCGTAACGTTACCGAGCGTTACACTTTTTCATAAGTGACTCCCAGTCGCAACCTAATTTAAGACGTTGTCACGTCAATAAATATTTAAGGGGGCTCCCATACAACAAACGTGTTTTTTCGGCGTTTTTTGCCTTGTAGTACGAAACCCTTTATGTGCGAGTCCGACTCGCACTTGGCAAATATTATTAAATTATTCGCTTCATCATCCTCGTCATCCACAGCTAGACTTTATCCCCTGTTGAGCATAGGTCTCTCTTGTCAATTCCCACGGTCCTCTTCCAGTCTCATCCAGGTTTTACCGGCAATGGTATGCGCATAACTATTTAATAAGAAGTCACAGTAACACAGTAATTCCTATTAACATGTAATGATTTCTTATTGAGCTTTGTATAACTGATAAATCTTTTATAAAGATACATTTTTTATTTACTTATCTTATGAATCAAACGCCCACTGAAAACAAAGTCGGTCAAAAATGAGGAAGTTCACTTGGCTTACTGAAAATGTAATACCTACTCTGGAAGAGAAACATGGCCGTCTGGTCACATACATAAGCACGGTCCATCGTGTATCTTAGCAGAACTTTGGGAGTATATCACGATGACAAATCGCCGAGTCTGCAGCTTAACTTATAGCAAGTTTGGCCGGATTGGGAAGTTCTATTAGCTGTCTGTTTTTGGTAGTGTACAAAATTATCTACCTACTGGATATTGTAAGTTTATTTATTTATGTACACACAGACCTCAATAGAATAAGTACATACATAAAGATAGAAGAGCATAAAGATTTTTTTTTAAGAATCTGACTCTTAGCAGTCTGTAAGTTTAGTGTTTGACATAATAAAATGTGTTATCAAATTGTGATAAGGCGGTAGCTCCTGACATTCAGGTTTTACCCCATATTATTTTGTAACATCATATTACATGAAACACATACACTCACGCCTTCTTCCCATGGGGTAGACAGAAACTACAGAACGTCACCAGCTACGATACACACATACTCCTTTTGCTTCATTAACGTTCATACATCAGCCAGTCTATTCTGTTAAACTCTCACCGTGAAAACTTAGCTGAAGTGAGCTGTAATTCCTGATGCTCAGGATTGACTCTATGAGTCACTCACCCACCACTTCACCTAAGTTTTCACCGTGAGATTTTTACAGAATAGTACTACTGCCGTGCTATTCTGTAAAAAGGTCACCGTGAAAACTTAGGTGAAGTGAGCTTAAAGTGAGCTGTCAATCTAGCTAGCCCTTGCGTCAGGTGGAATGACAGCTGACTTCACCTACATTTTCACGGTGAGATGTTTACAGAATAGTAAAATAATTTAATTTACTGGTCATACACGCACGCTGGTTGCGAGTACTAAGCACGTGACCTTTCTGAAGAACATCACCAATAAGGTCACTATATTATGACAGTAAAAATTTAATAAGTACTCGAAAAATCGACCGTACCTAATCGTTTTCACTCGGGGTAATCGTGAAAACTACTGAATTCCATAGATATTTTATGGATTTAAGTCTTGATGGCTTTGGTTTACAATTTGGGGCGGCTTGTACATAGTATTTAAAAAGTTAAATAAATAATATAAAATAAAATATTCAACTATAAAGTAAAGTAAAAATATGATTTACATTAACTACAATCGAGGAAAGTTAAATTTTAACTGTAATGTAGACCTGCCTGATCTAGGTTTATGAAAAACCTGTTTCAGGCCAAGAGCATGCGCGGTATTTGGGCATGTAAGTAGATACTTATTGCTTTATGCTTTATCTAGCTTTGCTCATAAATCACGTCATACGTTTAATTTGTATTTGCTCCTTAGTGCCTAGGTATACCTAGATCCACTGATTCAATGTTCAGTTGAACACTAAAGTGTGAAGCGGGTGCATGGTTGAAGTTTAACCATTATTTACGTAAGTATAGGGAGTAGCTTGAATTTACTTCACCATCCACTTTTTCCAAACTGCTCTACTCTTTTGTCTCACTTTTAAGGTAAGGCAAAACGTGACAACACTTAGCAACGTGAACACCAAATCTCAAGTCACTAACAAGACTGCATAACGAGCTCTCCCTCCGTCAAATCAAAATGGGTACCTTACCAACTTAACTACGCACTCATACCTAGCTACCACGACCCATTCGGCTATTTTATGGTGGAGCGATACTATAAATACTCAATATGAATCGTCGGCTCAATCCGGCTAGTCCGTGGTCAACCGTGGCCGCGTGGTTGCTACGATAAATTATCCAAGTGAACGCGAGACCGGCCGTGTGCAACTTTACGACGGCATAAATCACGGCTTAGCGTCGCTGGAACCACCCTAAACGCGTGCGCAGACCAGGTTACAAGGTTATACATTATGAAACGTGAGCGAGCCTTGATTCGATGTGAGCCGCGGATGTTAGGGACTGCGGCCAGTGGGTCAACACGATGTTTTATTAATAGTCTGCCTGAAAGTGCCGTTGGTAAAGAACGTTAGCTTGTAACACATGCTGCTGTCCTACATATAGTGGAACGTAGGTAAACCCGTGGAAAAATAAATCTTGTAGTTTTCCAGAATTCGTTATTTTGTAGAGAAAACACCGCACAGGGAGGAAAGAGTACAATCGAAGTAGGTATTGGTAGCTAGCTAAATTATCAGCAATTTCCTCGTCGACAGGTACCTACGTATTCTAGGTCAACCACCAGCATCGTAGTACAATGTCGCTGATAAGCTGCCTATTGCGATAAGAGAAATCTTCGGAAATAAAACTGAAAATGATGACCTCAATTTTTTTTTTTGTAAACTTTTTATAAATCCTAAATTAACATATTTCCTTGACTAAGTACTTTGCAAAAAACACTGGTGCATCATAAAATTATGATTCATAAAAGAACGTATTCGAAAAATATTTTTTTAAATAAAATTTAAACATACAACCGGGGCGTAGTGATGTATGTACTTTGTTCCATAAATTGTGTGGGGCGCGGGCGGTCGTGTGCCACCGGTCCCTGGGGCATCGGCGCGTGCGCGGCCCAACGTAATTGACGGTTACCGAGCACTCCTGGAGCTTCTTTCCCTTCAATCTGCACATCGGATGCGACAGCAACCAACTCGCTCGGAAACACTAGGGAAGCATTAGTGCTTCTTCAAAAGATCCCCTTGCAAGATCGTGTGTGTGTGTTAAATGTGAAACAATAGCCATACTAACCTTTTTAATGTGAACTAACTTTGAGAAAGTTATAAGTTTACCAGTATTCACAAACATTAGGTACTTACTATGAGGCCTCACAGTGCGCGCGGACGCACAGGGTTCCAAAAACCTATTCATAGACAATACTTGAGTGGCGATCGGCACTATGCGTGCCTTAATGTTTATGAATTTAAAGGCGTGTCATATGGAACACATTGAGAAATGTCTTACTTTTCGCATAGTATTGCTACTTTACTACTTTACTTAGACAAGTATTGTTAGTGAATACAGGTTAACACCTGTACTAACGTAGGTACATCATAGAGGAATTTGCTACTGCTATCATAAGGTGGAAGAAACCTTTAGGTTTGTAACTTAGCAGCACCAACAAGCAATATTTGGTGTTAGCCTAGCCATGTTTTAGAGTGAAGTAAAACTTTATATTTGCTCCTTTTAGGGGTTAAAGCGACCTATTTACTAATAATAAAGCACAGTTTTACACAAAAAACAGAACTCACTCACATTGAATATTCGTCGGAAATTTCTCCTCTCACATACTAAACGATCGATAAACGGATGAGATACCACGCACGATAGATAAAAATTTGTCCCTGTTTGTACGCGACGTATCCGAACAATTCCGAGCGCGTGCCGTGCGCCGCGGTGTCCAGTTTCTGTGGGAAACCGCTCCGCAATGGACCTTGACAAGTTCCCATGATCAGCTGATAAATATTGACTACTGATGTTATGTAACTTGTAGCTGTAAGTCCTTATTGTTTTTCGTTAAATATACAGGCTCATAATGTTTACAATTAGAATTAGTATCCGACCGAAGATTCGGTTTCAGTCTGGGTAGTTTCAAGCAAAAAATAAGGTTCCAACTGAAACTAGAATAGGATTAAAATATATAATTACAATATCGGTTTCGGCTGACAATTGTGTTTCGGTCGGACATTTAGAATACCAAGTGAAATGCAGCGGTGTTGTCACTAGTCCGACATCTGGGTATCCTACATGATATCTAATCTATCCTTATTGGTACCTAAATGATCCCTACAAATCAGCCAGTCGATTCTGTAAAAATCTCACCGTGAAAACTTAGGTGAAGTGAGTTTGTTTTTGCAAGAAATTGACACTATTGACAGCTCACTCCACGCTCACTTCACCTAAGTTTTCACGGTGAGATTTTTACAGAATAGCACCGCACAGTTCTTAGTTTATCTAGTAAAAGAGTTTCCATATAAAGTAACAATTATAAAATCATTTTAAACTTAAACAGAATTACTATGAATGCGACAGCAATGCCGCGATCCCGCCCGCTGTAAAGCGCATTAATTTCATAATGTCTGCTTGATCTGATTATAACGGAACCGAAAAATTATATCGTTCCCTAATTAGGTTAAAATGCAATTTATAGATGCGCCGCGGGCGGCACGCGCTCGCCGAACACTTTTATGGTACTTTAGCAGCTGGGGGTTGTGGAGCAAGTAGGGTTGCTCCACAACCCCCAGCTGACGTGCCGTCAGATCATACGATGATAACTAGAGATGCGAGTGATTGCTTATTGTTCTTTTTAACGGAACACTAGCCGTTTTTATTGTTTAATTATTTATGAGATTCGTGGTGTCTCCTTTGCGAAATGTTATTTTGTGGAAATAACGTCGATCGGCGTCGTAGCAACAGATTGCTTGCAGGCGCTAAAGATTTTCATTTCTATCTATTGAATATAATGTGGTAATTTATTTTAGAAAAACAGCCGTTAAACTACATTACTAAAATAATACCTTTCTCAGTAAGGGTATTTATAACTTAATTTCTTAGCCTTGAGTTTAAATGTTTGTAAACGCACCCACGATACATATATACATATATACAAACCTGATAATATTATTATTTGAGGCAGTGATCTCTCTCAAATAATCAAACTCCCTTACCATCTTGGTTATAATTTAAGTCTAATATCATCAAATACACTAATTATTTGACTATAATCATAAACCACAAGCTAAAGGCACTAACAAAGACCATAAAATCAAACCTAACAAAATAAACCTAGAGCTTGCTGTCGTCGCCCCTTCAAAACGCGACGAACCCCACTTATTAAAATTAATAAGTGGGCCCTTTCCTGCATTAATGATCGGCTTGAGTCAATATAGATGTAATATATTTGACAAACAACGTTAACCAGATCGTGGCTAACATTCGACGGGTGGATAGTTTGTTATTCCGTGGCGACCACTAGCTTGTTAAAGGACTGAGCCGTAGGTTATAATAAAAATTGTTATGGTTATGCTTTATAACATTAACAAAATAGGGCCTATTTGTAACAGCTTAGACAATATGTAGAATAGTAGAGCGATTTCTAAGTTTAAAGGAGTTATTCCGGTCTAGGATATTTAAAGTTTGTAAGAAAAAAAGAAGAAGGAAAATAAATTTATTTAGCAAAGACCTAAAGGCACACAACATATTCTGATAATAGAATAGAATAGAAAACTTTTATTAACAGGTAGGGCTAGGGTTAGTAACAATTTTACTTAACATCTAATATCAGGAGGTACAGCATAGCATAATCAGCCAATAAGGTTCCCACTGCTGGGACACAGGCCTCCTCTCGGTGAGAGGGCCAGCAGTGGTGGCCAAATGGTAACGGCCGCGACTTACGAGTTGTAGGTCGTAGGTTCGAACCCAGACAGGCGCTTCACTTTGTGTAAATTATTTCGTTACCACTGAGCTCTCAAACGGTGAAGGAAAACATCGAGAGACAACATGTCCTAGAACCAAAAATTCGAAGACATGTGATATCTACCAACCAGACTGGGCCCGCGTGGTGGATTACGGTCCACTCCCTCTCAGTAGATAGATACAAAATTCAGCGTGGAACTGCATAATAGGTACCTAAACAGTACTACTTATTTAGTTATCTTCTCTCCATAATGAATTATCTTCAGCCTATAATATTCACGGCGGCGGGAACGAGTTACCAAACTTTAAAACATTTTAAGCGGTAATGGAATTTCAAGGGTTGTAACCCATAAGTCAGTAAGCCTTGAACGGCTAAGTAGGTTTTTTTTTTTTTTAAAAACGTTGTCCCACACTAGGAATTTCTCCTGTATCGTGGGTGCGTTTACAAACATACCCACCCGGTTGATATACCTACTGATGAAAATTAAGTATAGGGGGCCTAAAAATGCCACTTTGGCAGAATCATAAAAGGATAATATTATGAATCATAATGGACTGATAAGTTAATCGTATCAAATCCCATTGGTGAAGGATTTTTCAGTTTTTTTTTTGTATGTGCTAATACCAATCAATCCAACCCAAATCCAATCACAATCTCTTTGATTATATCTATGAAAAAAGAAATCAACGGACTGTCTTCGCCATATTATGATTCATAATGTTATCCTTCTATGATTCTGCCAAAGTGGCCTTTTTAGGCCCCCAGGGAGCCTAAAAATTCCTCAAGTTTTCGTAAAATGGTGACATGGCATATTAGCTGATCCATACAAAACTGTTATTACTGATTGTAACCGAAGACTACAATATAATGTAACTAAAACGCGCTGGTAGGTTACCACAGTTTATTTTCACATACAATGGCAAAATCCAAAAGTAAAATCAATCAGATGTCAAACCTGACAGGCCTACTAGAATTTAGAATACAATTAATGTTCCGAAAGAAGGTGATATGCTGCACTGTAACGAGTTCGATTCGCAACATACTCCACATTTTTTTTAAAAGTCTAGTCTAGAGCTCCTGGGGCAATAACTTCTTAAGTGGTCTTCTGAGAGGGCCAGCACCTGTTCGTACATCCGCCACTCTTGCTACTCCGTCTGGGCCTGTGTATATCTTAATCACTCTACCTCTCGGCCAAGATCCCCTGGGTAACTGTCCATCTGCTACAATAACCAAGTCGCCCTCTTTTATAATTGGAGATGATCCACCGCCGCGTCGAGGCACTAAAGTCGGAAGATATTCTCGCATCCATCGAGACCAGAAATGATCCGTGAGTCTTACGGCTCTGCGCCAACCGTCTCGTCCGATGATATCCCGATCCGTCAACGTAGCTGGGATAGGTCTCCCTGAGGACGATCCCAGTATAAAATGCATTGGTGTCAAAGCTTCCTCACAGTCTGGATCAACTGGAACGTGTGTCAGTGGACGCGTATTCACTAAATTCTCTGACTCTAGTAGAAAGGTCTGTAGAACTTCATCTGAGGGGGAGCGTTCTCTTAGGGTGGTCTTGAGTGCTGTTTTGATTGATCTTACCATTCGCTCCCACGCTCCACCCATGAATGGGGCCGAAGGAGGAATGAATCGCCATGAGACCTTCTCATCTGCTGCAAAACGGTTAATTTCCGCTCCGTAAAGCTCCTTTAGCGTCCTATTGGCACCCACAAAAGCTGTTCCGTTATCGGACCATATTTCACTCGGCGTTCCACGGCGCGCAATGAAACGGCGCAAACTCATGATGGCCGCGTCGGTTGACAAACTATGTACAACTTCTAGATGAACTGCTCGTATAACAAGGCAGGTATACAATGCTACATAGCGTTTCTCTTTCCTTCGCCCAATTGTGATCTGAACTGGACCGAAGTAGTCCAAGCCAACGAAAGTGAACGGTCTGCGATGATGGGCTAGACGGGCTGGTGGGAGGTCTCCAGTAGACGGTGTGAATGGTTGAGCGCGCTTCAGCCGACACAGTTGACAGTTGTGGGCGACTTTTCGGACTGCGCTTCGCAAATTGATGATCCAATAGGTTTGTCGCATTTCGTTAACTACTGTCTCGGAATTAGCGTGGGCCGACTTCACGTGATAATGGGCAATCAAAAGCTGGACAGCAGGGTGTTTGGAATCTAAAATTATAGGACTCTTCATCCCGTCGCCAATATCTTGCATTCGGTTGATTCTTCCGCCCAATCTCAGTAAATTCTCATTATCTATGTAGGGGGTCAGATTGAATAATCGGCCTTTTCGGTGTAATGACCTTTTCTCAGAGAGGTAGATGATTTCATCTGGGAAGGAGTCGAGTTGACTTTTCTTCAGAATATGTGATTCAGCCACACGTAGATCTTCTGCGGTTATTTCTTTTGAACTGTCTTTGTTTTTCAATATGTGCAAAAATTTATGGGCTCTCGCCGTAGCTCTCAATAGTCTTCCCCATGAGCTCAGTCTTTCTGGGTCAACAGTCAATGGTGTCGGGAAATGATGTGAGGAAATGAGATGACAATGATTCTGAGCGGATGGTTTTATTTCCAAAGTAATGGCTGTATTTATATATGGTGATGATGGCCATTGTTGTTCTGATTCGAGTAGAAATTTTGGACCTGTAATCCAGCGAGATTCTTGATTGAATACAGCGCGTTTATGGCGTGTTGCGTCGTCTGCCACATTTTCCGCGGTCGGAATCCATCTCCATTCCTTTACATTTGTTGTTTCGAGAATCTCGCCGATTCGATGTGCTACGAATGGTTTGAATGATCGCGCATCACTACGCAACCAACTCAAGACGTTAAGCGAATCGCACCAAAATATACGCTTACTTGGTTTATGCTGATGTGAGTCGTGAATGAATGATGCGAACCGAGCGGCCACTAAAGCCGCCTGCAACTCGAGGCGTGGAATGGATGCGGGTTTCAATGGTGTGACTCTACTTTTGCTACCAATGAGAGCGAGCTTCACTGTTCCGTCTGCATAGACATATCTCCAGTATGCCACTGCAGCGTATGCCAATTCACTGGCATCACAAAACAGGTGAAGCTCGCGGTGAACGACACTGGGTGATCCCAGACCATAACATCGCGGCAGGCACAACCGCGAAGCAAGTTGCACATCCCGGAGCCACTCACTCCAAAGGCCTTGGTCTCCTTGATCGAGTTCATCGTCCCATGATAAACCTTTTCGCCAAATTGATTGGAACATGACGCGTCCTCTAGAAACGAGTGGGCCTAAAATACCCAAAGGATCATAAATTCGCATTAAGTGGGACAACGCGTCACGTTTACTTAGCTGAGCTGGCGATTTAGACTCCAAGTTGAGACTGAAACCTATGACGTCATTCCTAGGTTGCCAGTTCAGACCGAGCACCCTAGAAACGTTGTCATCGTTACCCAACATTACATCGTTAAATTTCTGGGATATCGATTCAGGTACTAATAAAGAAAGAGCTCTTGGGTCGTTCGAGACCCAGTCGCGCATGTCAAAACCCGCCTGGTGGTTGAGATGTACGATGTCTCGGGCCAGTCGCGCAGCTTGGTCTACACTCTCTAGTGAGCCAATATAGTCATCCATGTACACATCGTGTATGGTTGCATGCGCGGCATCGGGGTATTTAAGTTTGTATTCCATCGCGTTATGGTTCTTTACATAAAGGGCGGTACACGGGCTCGAACAGGCGCCAAACATCATGGATGACATACGATACAGCTTTAATGTGTCCGCGGGGTCATTGCGCCAGAGAAATCGCTGCGCATCGCGATCTGCTGGTCGGATTCGAACCTGTGGGAACATTTCGCGTATGTCCGCCGTAAGTGCTATAGCGTTTTCCCTAAATCTCATCAAGATCGCCAGTAATGGCTGTAATAAGTCAGGACCTGGCAAGAGGAGAGAATTAAGACTGATTCCTTTAAACTTCGCGGCTGCGTCGTGTACGACTCTCAACTTACCAGGTTTATGGGCATGAGTAACGCCAAAATGTGGGAGATACCATGTGATACCAATCGGAGGGGCTGTGCATTCTTCAGCGTATTTCTTATCTAACATTGCTTTAATATTCTGTCTATACATATTGGCATACTGTACATCTGACTGCATTTTCTTTTCGAGAGATAAGAATCTAGAAAGGGCTAATTTAAAATTGTTCGGTACATCTTTAATATCGGACCGCCAGAGGAGACCGGCTTCAAAATGACCATCGGATAGTCTATGTACAGTGTCTTTCAAAATTTTTAATGCAAGTGTATCGGAATTGCCGCGGTGATCTTTCTTTATTATGCCAATAGAGTCTAATTTGTAGTAGTCTTTGATTGCTGTTTCAATTGAAAAATGGTCATCTGGCGTTTCGGATGTGTTGGCATGATGAAGAAAGTCAACTTTCGATGTTCTACTTGACACGAAACCATATAAAACCCAACCAAGAGCAGTGTGAATTGCAACTGGTTGGTGATCTTTGCCAGCACGAATAGAATCTGCTACGGTCAACTTCCAATTATCTACACCAATAATTAGCATAGGTTGTACTTCTTCACAACACAAAATGTCTCCTAAATCAGATAAATACGAATATTTACAAATATCTTCCCTATTTACAGAAGCTCGGTAATTTATACCTAAATTTTTGACCGAGCGTGCACTATGTATATGGTAAGAGTCGGTACAGTCACGCCCTTTAATTATAAAATCAACGTACTGAATATCGCAATCACGTGACAAGCCTCCTACACAATCTATACGTACTCGTTTACTCGGTCCTTCGATACCTATACGCTTTGTAATTTCGGAGTCTATGAATGTGGTTGTACAGCCATCATCTAAAAGTGCGTGAGTCTCCACAGTACCCTGGGGACCAGTTACTTGAACTGAGACAACTTTGAGGAGTGGTCGAGATTTAGGTCTACTTACACTCGACGAAGGGCGAATAGCAGTAGCATGAGCCGATACTTCGACATCGCAGTTGTCTGGTTCAGGTTTCTCGTCTTCGACATCAGTAGATGGCTTCGGCGCTGCCTCAAGCTCAGAGTCCGAGGTGTCCTCTAGATCGGCGTGAGCTAGCATGTTTTGATCATTATCTAAGTTATGTAGTAGGCTATGATGTTTGTAGGTACAGCCCCCAACGCTGCACGGAGATTTTACTTTGCAAAAATTAAACCTATGTGACCTATTTTCCAAACATCTATGACAAACTTTATTTTTTTTTATAAATTGCCATCTTTCATTCACTGTCAATGCCAAAAATTTGTCACATTTGTTTACATTATGCAATTTCGAGCAAAAAATACATTTATTTACAGTTTTATTTACAACAGAATTGGAAGATTTCTCGTCGGGTGGGCTTAGATCCGAATGCGTGCCCCTCTCGATGGGTAACTGAATTGAAGCCGTCGAGGAATAGAAATCTTGAATTCCAAACTTTGTTTGGAGCTCAACCTCACGAGATAGGAAGTCAGAAAGCATTTCCAACTTGCTCATGCGTTTGCCAGTATGACTAGCTGCAAACTCATACCACTTTGCGCGAATGATTGGGGATAATTTGGTCATTAATGAATTAAAAATTTCGGGAGAATGCAGATAGTCGAACTGGTCCAGTAGTCTCATTATGCCAATGCAGTTTTTCACACGGCAAGTAAAATTAACCAAATCTTTACCTTCTGCACCAACTTTAGGTAAAGCTCGTACAGCGTTAATCTCCTGCATCACAATTTTTTCGGGACGACCAAAACGCATCTCGAGGGCGTCTATAACCTCCATAGGGTCGTTCGCTGACACCAGTAGGATGTAAACAGCTTCACGAGCGGCGCCACGTAAGGATGAACTAATGCGGGCTAAATTTTCCACTGTAGTGAATGATGCCTGTGTATCGATAAAAATGCGCTTGAAACCAAGCCAATCCGTGGCAGATTTTCCGTCAAATACTGGCAGTTTGATGTCAGACTTCTTGGGCTTGTTAGTCATTGCTTCAAAAATACCGAGAAGATTGTTGTGTCCGCCGCTGTCGGTAGCTCCATCAGGTGGCTGGAAATTATTAGATATTTTAGTTGGGGAAACGTCAGTTGGATTTTGATTAGGCGCGTAGGTCTCACGGTGCGTGGCATTCAATATAGTGGGGTGTACGTATCGACCTGGGCCTGAACCAAAAGGAACGTTGAGCATTTCGTTGTATGCCATTGTGTAAGCTTGATGGCGTGCTGTATTTGATGCGGCGGGAGGTACTTTACCTCCCGTCGTGGTTTTTGGGACGATGTTTCGTTGTACATCGTTAAGCCAACGACTGATGTTGGCTGTTCGCGCACTAGCGTGGTCATTATTATGATCGTTGCTTCTTACACTGCCTCTACTTACGCTACCTCTTACGCTTTCTGCGTCGATAGCGGCAAGTTCAGCCTGAAAGTGTAGGTTAGCCGCTTTACGTTCAAGTTCGGCTTGTTGGGCTGCCATATCGGCTTGTTGGTTGTGTTGTCGGGCTGTGATGTCGCAAAGCTGACGTGCATGTAGTGCTTCAGCGGCGAGTTTTCTCGCTTTTATGGTATTCGAGGATCGTGTAGACCCTAGCGATCGTGTGGTGACCGACTTAGGTGTGTCGTGTGGGTGTTGTGGAGGGGAGTCACGGCTACCTGAGGGTACACTGCTGTCATGGACATGCGGTGCTTGGTGGGCCTCTAATAGGTGGGGGAAATATACAGACTTTGAGTTAGGTTCATCAGCTGTCGGGGGCACGCTGCTATTAATATTGACGGGCGGCGCTTGGTGGGCCTCCGACGGGTGGGCTGTGCTTCCATTGTCATTTCCGCTAGGGCCGGCGACTCCATTCGAAGCTCCTGGTGGTGGTTCACTATTTCGATTTTTAGAACGTGTGTTATAGACCATGGTACGTGGGAGAAGGACCAAAATATTACTGATTGTAACCGAAGACTACAATATAATGTAACTAAAACGCGCTGGTAGGTTACCACAGTTTATTTTCACATACAATGGCAAAATCCAAAAGTAAAATCAATCAGATGTCAAACCTGACAGGCCTACTAGAATTTAGAATACAATTAATGTTCCGAAAGAAGGTGATATGCTGCACTGTAACGAGTTCGATTCGCAACAACTGTCAAACATGAATTGCGGGCTATGAATTGTACGCAGATTATGAATTATCAGTTTGTAACCATTTTACGATTTCTAATATGATTCATAATATCTACTATCCTATTATGATTCTGCCAAAACGGCCTTTTTAGGCCCCTTGGTGTGACATCCTCCTTATCCTATTTTCCAAAGAGAGGAGTATAAATATGTCCGCATTAATGACTCTTCACTTTGAATTGAAGTGCATACTTTGAGTCTTTGATCCTTGTTTGCTCAACCACTGCAAACCCCACCAAGGGTAACTGGGTAACCGAAGGAAGGGGCACAATGTTTGCTAAATAAATATTTTTCATAAACGCACTTGCTTTATTTGCCTAATAATTCATTATGACAGGATATGTTTGTGATTTCACCATAAATTAATTAATTATTTACCTAATGGTATACGGTTGTATGCTGCTCAAAACTTCAAGCAAGTTATAAGGATAACAAAAACATTATGAAATCAAAAGTAACTATGCAACTATATCCGCATTCTTTTGGTTCCCACATTTTAATTGTTGGAACTTATATGCCTAGCTAATATAAAATTGTAACTTTATTCGTGGTTCACAGCGCTGAAACATAAGTGCCTATTCTGTTAAGCAATGGGCGTCAGATTGCAAGTAAGAACACGACGCGATGTTATTGTTTACGTGGTTTTGTCGGTTAATGAGGTCGGATTAAAAAAGAAAGCATTATTTTTAACGCTACCTCATTAACCCACAATGCGAGCGTGGCGAAGTCGTCGCGGCCCGGGGCTCCGGTGGCAGAAATTGAATCTCGAGCGCATGCCTGCTGCGACGGTTCGCGTTTAGTTCTGCTTCCATGCAATGCCTCCCACATTATGACTACTACGATTCATTTTTACTGCAATTTGGTTATTATGAAAATAAATAGTTCATAGTAAACTAGCCGAGGTCAGTTGTGACGTCACACTGTTAAAACAATGCGAATACCCAACGGACAATTAAAATAATGCCATTTGTTAGAGACATGCTCTATTTTTTTCCGTGTTATTAGTAAGATTGGACTGTTTTTCAATTTGGCTGTCCATGTTAAACAGGATAATAGACTAATTACAAGCATATTCGAGACAGATTGATTGTAATTAGTTTCTGTGTAAAATCGTTTGGCTGAACATTGGACAGCTCCTGCTGAAATTAATGATTTTAGTTCTTTCACCAGAAATAATGATGTACTTATCTACAAAAACAACAAGCTTGAAGGGATTTTCTGAAACCAAGAAATTAAAAAAAAAGAAAAACCACTAGATACTTATCGTAGTCATAATCTTATTAATGTAGGAGGATCGGGCCGGCAAAAACGTTGTAGCAATTTTTTGAGAAAATAGCGCCCATTTTCACTCATAGACGAACAGAAGACCTCCCTTTTTAAGTCGTACAAAAAAACGGGGACAACCCACGATGACGTATCTGATCTTTGCGGTGCATTAATTTCAATAACTAGGCAATGAATTAAAGAGCAAGTACTACAAATTAACTTTATCTGTTGCTTCCTGGTTTTTTGTGAGTGAACTTAACAAAAAAGTGACCGGAACTCATCGTCCAGTTTGTGTAAAAAGCGTAGTATTTTTTGTTAGACCAGTAACTAGTGCGTTCAGTACCGGGCACCGACAAACAAAAAATGTAAACAAACTTCTACAGAACTATCGACTTGAACGAGTTGTGGGCTTATGGCTAAACAACGCGAAGTTGACAACTTTATTTTCATAGTTCAAATAGCAGATACAGTTCCTTTAATTTTTTGTATGCTGACTCTTTTAGAGATCCAGGGAGGTAATTGCGGAACACACTATCGTTGCGTTATTTACGTTGTGGAGCAGACAAATTTTTCGAACATATATGAGAATCCTATGTGTTAATCCAGGTTATAGACTATCTGTTTGTCAAATTTCATCCAAACGGTTCAGTAGTTTTTGCGTGAAGAAGTAACAAACATACAAACACACTCACAAACTTTCGCCTTTATAATATTAGTGTGATAATAGTGTGATGGATTAGCAATACCCTTCAAAATGATTGTGATTGATAGTATACTATACTATACTGTTAGCCTGCATCATCCCACTGCTGGGCAAAGGCCTCTCCCCATGACTTCCAGCTCTTTCGATCCAGGGCTAAAGTGGACCACTGGTCGTTTGTCTTGTCCAACTCATCCCGCCAACTTCTACGGGGTCTGCCGCGACGCCTTCTACCTATGTCAGGGCTCCACGTGGTGGTTATTTTGGCCCACAGTTTATTGGGCATACAGCAGACGTGGCCAGCGCAGTCCCAATTCAGCTTAGCGGCTTTTTGAGCAACGTCAGTAACCTGTGTCTTGGAACGCAGTGTAGTGTGATTGATAGTTTGTTACTGAATTAGGACCTCATGAAATTCGCGTAGATATTTCCATCCAAATAATATTAAAAAAAAATATGGAGGACCCTTTTATGAGGCAGTTATGTTGTGTTTTAAGTCTGCAATTCTGTTATTATCTTGCACGTTGTTTGCTTATTAATTGTATTCTTTAGAGGCCAGAGTTAAATACAAACTATAAAACAATACAAACATCCGTTTCAAATATATTTTTTGCAAAATAATTCCTAAGAACGGATGGTTCTTAGTAACCTACCTACAAGTTAATTTTCATTATTATCGTAACATTCATCTTCCGTAACTGAACAGCTTCCGTACGCAAGAAATCTGTTAAACGGGTACGTACCTGGTACCGATTTCATAGTGGTTAAATACATCCTTCTTTGTTTAACCGTGGTAACGACTGGAAACCACCTTTGACAGCTTATTTAAAATATTTAAATTACTCGATGAGTAGAAAGAGAGACTTACGAGTTGCAGGTCGTGAGTTCGAACCCAGGCAGACACTTTACTGTGTGTCTTTCATTTCATCACCACTGCTCTCAAAACGGTGAAGGAAAATATCATGAGGAAACCGGCATGTCCTAGAACCAAAAATTCTAAGACATGTGACATCCACTAACCCGCACTGGACCCGCGTGGTTGATTATGGCCCACTGCCTCTCACAGAGAGCATGCCTGTGTCCCAACAGTGGGAACTTTATAGGCTGATTATGCTACCATAAATCTCTAACGTTTCTGCATGATCTTTACGACATTTTGGCCAATCTGAAAAGCATTTATTCTCAAATCTCAACGACCCTGACATTGCATGAGATGAGAATCGAATAGCATAAAGTTTTGAAGAGAACACAGGACCAGCAAGCCGATCAAACTGACTCACACACTGTCGTCATTTGTTTGGCCGACTATAATAAAGACACACAACAAATATCATATAGTAAACATGACCTAGAGTGGACACCATGTCCTCGATAGGTTCGTCACAAATTCACAATTACTGTGATCGTCCTGCCCTTGTGCCTGTTGCGAGCGTCGCGTGTTACCATCAGAGCGGTCCATTACAGCTAAGGTTAACGCTTCAGATACATGCCCTAAGATAACGACGTGTAGGAATAACGATAATGTAATCATGCAGTAATCACGGTCTTTGTATCGTCTGACCCTAATTTACCGAGTCTGTCTGAAAATAGGCGCCGATCGAGATGTTACGTTGACGTTACGTTTATAAGTTTGCGAGGAATATTATTATATAGTTGTATGAGAGAAGAAGCATTTATTTTCAAAGGTAGTCAGTAGAAGTATGATTAAATAACATCCATTTTTAGCAAACCTAAACAAGAGTCTGGACCAGGATCGTTATACTAATAATTATCATTATAATCAGGCAACTAAGGCCCATACATAAAATACACAAAATAATCTTATACAATAATGAACTACTACATATTAAAAACCTTAAAAACTATGACAATACACGAAACGTTGTCGGCGTCGTGTTTCGCTGCGTGGTGTCGCGTAACCGTCCTCGGAAACGTCGATATACGACACCTTTCGGCCAAAAGAGCTTTCAGACAGGTCTGTAGATGTTGGGTTGGAACTCGTACCACGAATGACTTTAAGTTGATGTTGTAGCGCGATTTCAACCTTTCGACCCTCAGAGTCCAGTTAATCTTCACCTTCAAATACTGCACGACTTTCTCAGTTGTCGTGGAGTGATGCAGACGCGAAATGTACAGGCGTTATACAGGGGGTACCTGGAGACGGGTGTCATCACCGAGGCAAGCCTAAGAAACGGTGGCGTGACGATTTGAACTCATTCCTGACCGATTGGCCGGATAAGACACACCATAAGGAAAGTAGGAAAAGTATGGGGGACACCTTTGCCCAGCAGTGGGACAACAAAGGTAACAAAAAAAACAAGAATCTCTTTTCCTTTAACCAGAAATATTAGTAGTGCTTTAACTCCATTTCGCATTTGTCTCTATTGTATCGTAAGCTGCCCGCCCACATCCGATAATCGGTGACCGATTTTTGCAAGAGAATAATAGAACGTACTGATGGCAATAGTGCAACGCACACGTCCTACAAAAAGTCGGTCAGAAATAAAATCGGTGCATCCCGACCGATCCGATTATCCGTGAAAAATGGAACGTTCGGAAATGTATGCGTTAACGCACACTACTCACCGACAGTCGGCATCATGCACTTGCTAGGGAAGGACGTTGTGTTGAAGACAAAGTGACAGACGTGTACGTTTAGTCGGTCACAAAATCGGACATAAGAATCGGCCTGATTATCGGTGCTACAAAAAGTCTGACGTGGGCGGGCAGCCTAAACAACCAATGAGTTCAACTAGAATCGCGGACTGGACACTTTAAGGGCGCGTACACAAGAGCGCGATTCACCCTAAAGCCCTCTGTCAAATTACTTCCCGAAACACTACACTACGTGTACTTCCTGAACATTGCTATTAATCAATTAGTTTCGTGCTGAGAAGCGCAGCTTTACTTCGATGAATAATTTTCGATAGAACTGCCGGTAATCTGGTCACGCGAACTACGACCGCCAAATATGTCAAAGATGGCGCTGAAAAATATACAAAGTCAAATTAAATTAGCTAGCGAAACACAACAGATGTGTTGGGTATCGATATCTAAACATGATAAAACCAAAAAAAAACTGGTTTCCATAACTCATAAGTACTTCAAGTAAGTAACTAAAAAACCAGCGGTCGCTGACAAAAAAATATCATGAAATCATTGTTTTTTTATTTAATCATGTTCAGATAATTAGGAGATATATAGATATGATTCGGAGGGGCTTGCTTATGGCTAAGTTATAATAGCCGCGCGGGTCAGTTGATGAGGTTAAGCTACGCTTGCCGCGGTTGGTCTGTAAACGGGTGACTATCTTTACATACCAAGACCCCTCCGTGCCTCGGAAATCAAGGCTGTCATTCATGGATCTTTGGCATTCGTTACGGGTCGTCAGAAGCCCGAAAATCTGACTACCAGTCTTACATAGGGATATCGCATTACCCAGTAACTGGGTTGTGGAGGTCAGATAGGCAGTCGCTTCATGTAAGATACTGGTATTAAGCTGCATCCACAGTTAGACTGGAAACCGACCCCAAAATAGTTGGGAAATGGCTAGGCAGATGATGATGGTCAGGTATAATTTGACCCTGTATTGAATGACTTTCTTCGTGGCATTTTTTATTACCATTAGGTACTTTTAAACCACTAACGATTCTATACCACTATTGTTTTATTGTCCTGCCGAAGGGCGAAGAAGAACTTTACCCAATTATAAAGTTATTCAATGTTTTCCTGCAGGAGTTTTCATTTCAAACCTTCAGGTGACAAATCGATTATCAATTAATATTGTGGTCCCGATTACAATCGGTAAATTACTGTTGATTAGATAAAGATCGAACGGTTACTAAATCGATTGTCACAGGCAAGGCTTGATTCAGTTAAACGGTTTGGCAGTGAAATGGTCTTGTTGCTAACCGATCATTTTGCATTCAAGATAAAACTAAAATAGTAAACATTGATTGATGACCTTAAACTACGTAAAACGGTCGTCTGTTTTATTAATTAATTTTAATTGCTCGATTATAACTATCAATAAATAATCAGTAGGTAAGAGGCATTTAAGTATTTTTTATCGTCGGATAGATATTTAGAGCTAAGCCAACTGTTCTAAGTTAGATAAAGTTGATGATTTCATAATTTTTTCTAATCCATTATAAATGAAATTAGGAGTAAGGCTTACGTGACCTAAAGCGCGGTCACTGTCGGACTGCATAGATAAGAAAGAGAAGCGCGATGACATAAGTTGACACAACGCAGGTAATTTATTGCAAAATATGAAGCAATTATTTAATTACAAAAAAAATATTGTTTGAAATAAAAAAACTAGTATTTTAGTATGTTGCTTGTAGAATAATCTGACAAAAAAAACAGAATGATTGTATTATATTAGGTACTTAGTATGGTTTTTATTGTAAAAATAAAGTTTTTAGAGGTATCTTCACGATTTTTTTCTATCGTATCACATTAGTTTTATCGTGTTTTCAACACACTATCTACCTAGCACATATCCTGAAGAATATCATATATTTTTCTGATTTTGTTTACTGTGTGGTCGATCATATATACTTTTATTGTTTCTAATACTTGCGTATTTTGTGTTTAGGTTCTGTAAGCCCCAAAGCTTTTAAGGGAGTGTAAGAGAATTCTACTTAGTTCTTCCTGCAGTCATTCGTGAAATCCAATACGAAGGATTGGTATTACAAAATACCTACAACCACAACACAAAAATATATCTAGTTTCACTTACATACTTTTACCTTATCCCTGAACGTAAGATAGCGTTAATCAATTCTTGATTAATAATGATGGCTACTACGTTCCGCTACCGACAGGAACAGTGGAAGTCAGTAAATCAGTATGGGTCAGCTGTTGCGGGGAGATGTGGCGCGTGCTATCGAAGCCCTTCCACCCTGCGGCGCGGGCGCAGGGCTTCGCGTGACGTCAGCGCATCTGCCCGCCAGATGGCGCACCCTCGCCCACCAGATAATATCGCACACCGCACGCACCTACACTTTCCACGAAATCAAAAATCAGGTATGAACTGGAGTTGTGTGTGTCATAATCGATACACATCCAAAATTACCGTTATTTTTATTCTTGTAGGAGATGGTCTTAAACAGTCAAGGGATTTTATTACCACCACCTAATCATGTAGTATTGCAGTCACCTACATTAAAATCTCATAATAGGAAGTTTTTCTAAGGTTGATAATGAGATTTGTGATAATTATATGTAAATTGTCTAAATAATACGAATATTGGAATTACTGCAGATTAGGTTTGTAAAGATATACTAAACCTAATTGGTCAATTTCTAATGCTCATCATTTTATTAAACTAAGCTGACAAAGGAATACCCACTTCATAGAAACCTCTGTGGACTCCACTAAGTGTTAAAAATATGGACTGGTCGAAGCTGTTATAAAAAAAATAAAACATTATTATTATCATATGGCAATGTCAATCCATATGAAAATCACTAGAAGCCAGCACTCCCATTTCTACCTAAATCTCAAAGTTGAAACCTTTTTACTAAAAATATGTAAAACTATAGAATATTTTTAATAAATCCGCTAAGTAAGGTTTGAAAAAAATGGCTTTCTGAACGCATCAATTAGGATCAGCGGTGCTATTCTGTAAAAATCTCACCGTGAAAACTTAGGTGAAGTGAGCGTAGATGAGCTGTCAATAGTGTCAATTCCTACCAAAAACAAACTCACTTCACCTAAGTTTTCACGGTAAGATTTTTACAGAATCGACCGGCTGTAATTATATTTAATTATAACGTACGTTTCATAATAAGCATTAAGTCATATTAGTTTGCAAAGTTGGTGATTTTTTGTTTGTTTTAAAGATGAGTACAAAAGTGCCCAATTTCCAAATGCCTTAATATTAACATCACACATGCATGCACCACATACCTACTTGCGTGTACCCACACTACCCCATTGTTTTTATGGCTGAGTAAAACGGTAATTACCGTGGCATCATCATATTGGTAGGTAAGTGATTTGACGTTATGTAGGGCCGCCGTATACGCCATATGCCAGATCCATTACTGTATTTATGTAATGGCTAATTAAGTGCTTGCTCATTTGATCATGAATTTATTATTATTACATTATGTCTGCGGCCACGTAACTTACGATATTAATATTCAGATTATGGCAATAAATATGAATTATCCGAAGGCATTTTATGTCCCAGTCCAAATTGATGAATTCTGCAAAATAAGTACGTCTTTCAGCAACAGTGGCACTCCGGGAGTGCCGACAGAAGTGGAAAAAAAAAACACAAACAGAATACTTTGCCATCACTCACTGACATAACGGATATACATACATTAAAACCTAGTACATCCCGAGGGCAGCCGAACACATCCAAAACGAGTATTTTTTTAATCGTTTTATAAACAAAACCCGCGCGGTGTCGCTTACGGTAACAGTGGCGCGAGTTCAATGGTTTTTTCCCATCTCAAAAAATGCCCAACACGCCTAAAGAAGTTTTCACTAAAAAACTTACTTCTGAAACTAAGCAAAGCAAGGGTATGAATATCCTACAGCAGTTTCTTTTTCATTCGTATTCTACCTACCTACCACTATTTTATAATAACTGAGTATTCGCACAAAGATAAGTAGGTCTCTCACTCGATCTCTCTATTATCAAATTCGTACGGGTTTCGTACCACCAGGCAAAAAACGCTGAAAAATATACTTTTTCATTTCTCATGCTCGGAAAGTAGTGTTTGTTTGATCCGAATAGCGGGTGGAAGACGCTGCTTCCCACCTTAGGGCGGGGACGACTCATAGTAATTGCTTCCCTCTCTAGGGCGGGAATGAATTTAAAAAATAGAACTAAATTTGCTTAGGTAGTCAGCTACGTTTTTTTTTTAATAATTAAGAAAATTGCAGCGGTCTTCTGAGTTTATAAACAGCCAGTGTTAATTAAAAAAAAAAAACTTAGTAAGTGGGACGGCCCGCCGCGGCGGTGAACAGATTCTACCTACTTATGTGGCTGTGACGCGGTGTGTTCCATATTTCAAATCTAAAAGAGACTATTAAATAGGTAGTATTCATGTTCATGTCATCAATAAATATTTTAGAAAAACTACTATTTTTTACTTTCCTTATATTCGAAATGAAAAGTAGAGTCAATCAATTCCCACTCGGACTATAGCCTATAGTCTAAATACCTCGTATGGGAATTGATTCCTTTCGACCCTTGCATAACAATCTACTATTCTTGTATGGAGACCCCCCTATCATTATTATTTTTTTTTTTTTATTATAATTTGTTCTTATATTGGCAATAGAAATACCAGTCGAGATGAGATACAGACCGCTGACAGACAGACGGACGGACACATGGACAGCGGAGGCATAGTAATAGGGTTCCGTTGGCATCCTTTTAGTACGGAACTCAAAAAAATATTGTTTTATTATTTTTTTCAAACATGTCCTGAATTTATTAAAATCAAAAGTATTTTATGCCAGAGGTAAGTAATTTTCCAAGTACTCATAAGCCTATTAAATTACTCTAGCATGCTGCACCAGCAAATTAGATAAAAGATAAAATAGAATTGTTGTCCTCGACCAGCAATAATACCTATACGTAATTTGTTTATTCAAACACAATAAATCCATTAATTGCACCGCTTAACGACACAGCTTTTGTTATCAACCAGTTTTATAATGAAAAATGTCGGATGACAAATAGTTCTGTCGCTGAATAATTTTACCTGTACCTGGGTATCGATATCTAAACACGATAAAATAAAAAGGATTTGAAGTTTATTTCTTAGGCGTCAACGACCGCTGGTAGTGTTGCAACAGTTGAGAAAATGTGTTTTATCGTTTTGAGAGATCGATATCAATCACGACTGTGAATTTTACTCAAAAGAAAAGGATTTTTTAAACTGATATTTCAAGTAAATACACTAGATGACCCCACAAAAAATAATCTTCAATTTAATTTATGTTTTGTTTTATCATGTTTAGATATCTCTCTGTCTGCAGAGTTTCACTAGCTAATTTAATTTGACCCTGCATAAATGATAACTTGACTGACATAATATTAATAAACAGCTACTAATTTCTGTACGCACTTTACCTGTAATAAAAATAACATAAAATGTATCAACCTGCTACAGTTAGGAACTTTTTCTTTATGGCATTGAATGCATTTGTTACGAGTATTATCCGCGTTCAATGCCAAATGTTTTGTATTTTTCCTTATTTTTAATTGATTAATTAATAATAATAAAGTAAGTAATAGTAAAAATGAGTTATTTTTGTACAAATTACACATTTTGCCTTGCTTTATTTGCAATTAATAAACACGTATTTTATTAAACTTTATGGAACGCTACCAATGAAGTGGATGCTTATGTCTTCAAGCACATGTTTAGCAAAGAAGATGTTACAGACCCAGTATCAAACAGTAACAAAAAAGGGTACTTATATAAATTTTCATATCTTTCCTTTATTTTACTTGACATGCTACGTTCAAATGAGACTTTCAAAAAGAAAATCATGGGATGAATGACTATCATATGGTAGAGACAAGTAGAAGGAGGGAAAGTCCTGCAATGTGAAGCTATAGTTAATCCGTATTATAATAAATAGGTAAATAATGTTTATATTTCTGACCACTAACAACACCTAATGACCTAACACACAATCTACGTTGAGTGATGCATTTCGATCTCGACGTAGATTGATATATGATGCAGTAAACAAACATTTCCACGTTAATCTACAAAATGTCATTAAGTTATTTTCCTACCGCATACAGTGAATTCGTTACACTATCAATACGTTCTGCCACTTTAGAGTTATTGCTATAGTAACGTTTTGTATTGGTTTTTATGAACATTTAAGACATGTTAGGCTAATAAGGAAATCGCAACGGTTGGTCAAGGAGCACGTTTCTAATTAAGACAGTTGTTGTAAATATTTCCTAGATTGATTCATTCTGTGCTAAAAATAGAACCTATGCGAGTAACAATACTAAGTTAAAGTTTTCATTGAATATATAACACTGTAACCTAAGGTCATTTTTTACCGACTTTACAAAAAGGAGGAGGTACTATGTTCGGGTGTTTGTATGTTTTTTTTTTTTTTTGTATGTTTGTTCATCGAATACTCCGCCAATTATCGACGGATTTTCAAAATTCTTTTTTTGTTCGAAAGTAGATAGATCTGAGGTGGTCCCATTGTCACCAAGTTAGGATCTGATGATGGGATCTTAGAGAAACTCGATTTCTCTAAGATCAACCCTCAAATTTTATAGGCTCACTTATTGTTTTTCGCATATTTTATGAAGTATCTTGTGTATGGTTGTCACCATCTCAGGTAGCTGGGCTGATGATGGAAGGTACAACTCCTTAACAGTAAGAAGTTACTCGAACAGGCAAGGACTGTTTTTTAGTAAATTGTTTTGATGTTTGATAGGGCATTTGCCACATTTGGTCTCATGATCATCAAGTCATGACCTGATGCTGCAGTCAGGATAGTCTGCAGAGCACCTAACTCCTCGACAACTAACAACAGATATATCGTGTTTAGGCGTTTACTGAGGAACACTGAAGACCTGATGCTGAAGCCAGGAGCATCAGAAAAAGTACAAACCTTGAAATTACAGCACCGTAGTCGTGTTTGGGCTCATTTTAAACAGGACTAATTTTGACATAAGTCTGGCCTGATGCTGCAGCCAGGATTATCAGCATCTAATCTAAAAACGAATAAAAGGAGAACTCCTCAACAATTAACGTCCCTGCATCGAGAAAAGGAATATTTTATAAAAAGGCGATGGGCAAGTTGACATTAGGCTATTGTAACTTAGATAAATTATAAATAGACCCACTAAAAAGCGAGAAATAAAAACGTTTTAACAAAAAAAAAACCGACTTCCAAAAAATTAATTTCGGAAGTCGGTGGCAAAAACTAAAATACTGATCCCTAAGACACCGACTTCCGAAATTAAAGTTATTTTTCAGTTTGTAGTGTTTTTTACTGCAGTAAGTTCCTGATAAGTTTATATTTTTTTATTTTATCAAGTACCTGATACTTGTTGACAGGCCTACGCTATCCTCCCATACCTACTGTAATTTGAAAATATTGTAAAAGCCAATTATTTTTAAAAAGAGTAACCGTGGAGTTTCTTGCCGGTTCTTCTCCATAGGAAACGACCAATTGGAACCGTGCACCTAGCTTCTGACGTTTCATAAGTGCCCATGTAGGCTTATGTGAAATAAAATATTTTGATTTTGATATATTAATAAGACTCAAATTCAAACGAGAGGAGTCTGTTTTTTTTTTAATTCAGGATCATTTCTGTTCGTAAGTAGGTACTTATATATATATTGATACGTACATACAGTGCCCGCCAAAAGTTCGGTACATCCCACTATCCCCATTGTCATGAACCATGGTGATAGTGAAAATATTATTTCAATAGATTATGGTTCCACTAACTCCATTAGTAATTTTGCATAACGACGAATCTTCTCACAATCTCCATTAATGGAGATTCATAATGGGGATAGTAGGATGTACCTACCGCAAAACTTAGTTGACATTTTTCCACTTTACCTGTAATGCCACATTATGATTTTAAATTCCACTGAAAGATACCTACAGTGCACATAAGTCAGTATAGCGACTGTCTGTCGGAGCCGGTAGTTACTAAGCAGATATGATTGGCACTTGGCATAATAGAGGCAAATAGAGCGTCTCCCTTCGATACCAGTGCGCTACTACTAGTCATGTGTCATGGTGTGCCATGTAAATAAGGCTCATTATTTTTTTCTGGAAGGGGAGTTTCTTTAATACTTGTACCATAAAATAGTGTAAATCTTAAAATAATGAGTGTCATACAAAGAAAGTTCATCATTATTGATCAGTAGAATTATCACTTGCAGAATTTCTGAGACAGCTTTGATTTATTATTTCACAAAACAAACTAACTACTGTAGTTCTTGTGAAGATTTGATGCTTTCATTTAACGGCCCTTGATGGCTAAGGTCTTCGTACAATGAAAAATTACGCGTATTGCACTGGTCCTTATATCCGTGAACAGCGACAAACTAAACAAGCTCATTGTGTTTATTTAATTTAAAGTTATTGCATCTAAAACATAATTATTCGCCGTGTGGCTAGGTCAATGCTGTAATAAATATTAAAAAAAACCATCAGAGTACAATCGATAATATTATGGATTTTCCGATAATACTATCATTTGCCCGCGGGTTCGCATGCGTGGAGGTCGGAAAATAATAACCTATTAAAACTTTCTCGATGAAAAAATACATTTATGTGCCAACTGTCATGGTGCTCGGTCAAACGGTGTTGGAGTTTATCGATCTTATACAATGCGTAACATAATGAACGCAAGACCTCATACACCCCAATTAGAGTATTGAGTTAAAAGCATAATACAATGATCAAAACAATTTTTTTTTAAAGCTAACTATTTTTATTAAGTAAATTGTGTTGACCCTATCATTACTTTATGCATTCAAAATTGAGTCTTATTGCCTTGATATAAGATTTAATTTTCTTTGGCTCAATCGGCGATCAGTATGGCAAAATACATAATTAAAAAAAAATACCTATCTTAAATGTTACCGAAATTGATTCAGTAATCAATTATGAACAAACTACTTTCAGGTTTGCGTTTATTCTGTTACACCTTGTATATACCATGTATATACCTACTTACCAACATCCATTTTTATACCTATACTGGGTGGCATGACATCTACGCGCAACCTGTTACCTAAGGAGAAGGTAGGTATATACGGGGTGAATTTTTCAAGTGGGCGTAGATGACCAAATCCGAAACTATGAGGAATAGCGAAAAGTACTTAAAGGGGTCTCGGGCTCGATTTTGATGAAAACTAAAACTGCATCATTGGATTATTGAAAAATCAATATTTCTAGATAGGAATCGAACCCGTTGATTTTGAAAAAAAACACTGGCTATTATTACACCATTCGATAGTGTCGCTAGTGAAAACACTGTGGCTATTATTACACCATTCGATAGTGTCGCTAATAAGGATCGAATTCTGGGAAGTAATACTTATAAATCTCTACACATCTACATACATATATTTCAACGACAGCGGGTCAACAAGGCCCTCGTGTTTAATTCGTGTCGCTTCATTTTCCATCGATCGTCGCAACAGACGCCTTCCATTACTTAATTGCCGAAAGTCATTGAGTCGCTTTAACTGCGCTTGGATAAAAATAAAACTTCTATCGCTTTTCCTTGTTTCCACTCCAGAGGTTTGCATCTTTCCATTTTTAAAGCAAATGAATGTCGCCTTTGCATTTATAGAGAGTGAAAAAGATAACAAAATGTTAGCAGCAGTGCTATTCTGTAAAAATATTACGCAGTTTTGCACAATCAGGATGAATGTAGAAGTGAAGATGATAGAAGTGTATGACAACTGCAGTCGAATTATTCCTTCACTGGGTTGATTAAAGCAGATAGTTAAAGATTTATTATTTGAAATGATTATCATATCGCTACAACTTTACGGAGCTAAGCTGTCAATCATGACATAATAATTATAAGAACGGCTATTTTGTCAACTTTCTACAAAACAAATAGCTTAGCTGTTTAACGACTGCTTTGCAAACCTATGTTCGATTCTCAACAGTTAATGATGAAGTCAGACAAATAGTTTTATTACAGAATGGCCCGCCAGGATTTCAGATCTTGGATAAACCTTTAGAAGCAGTGTTTTTTGATGACGATGAATGAAAAAGGGTAGATACAGGCCCGGCCCAGTCAAATAGGATGTTCATGATCATCTTAAAAGTGGTCGAAGAACTAGCTAGGCTAAGCTAGGTACCTAACTTTTCAATGGCAGAAATGGCAACTATGTATATGGAACGTTTTTGATGAGTCTACTAAATATTCAGACTAAATACGTACCTCTCCTTTTGTCTATAAGACCTATGGGGCAAAAAAATCCATGAGTACAATTTTGCAATTCAAACCTAACTAATTGGGTATCCTAATTATAGTGATAATTTGGTACCAAGCATTGTACAAATGCTGATTGGTGTTTGTGCACGTTTAGTTCTATTTTCTGCAATTAATCTAAATAGTTTAATGTTGCTGGCAAAGTTATCTAGTACCTAAAGTAGAAAAATAGAAGTTACTGTGTTAAGGGCACTGGATAGTAAATTGATGGGGATCAATTTACATAACTTTTAATTATTATTCATAGATCAATTTACATTAAGTACTATGAGGTAATAGCGTTACAATTTTCCTTGTTCCCTACAACAACTGGTACATGACCTATTGTTGTCTAATTGAGCGACCTACAAGACCGATAATCATCAAAGGCTTGATGTTTCTGAAATCCTGACATATATTGTCCTGCCCCTTTGTACCCAGGTATATCTGACACATCTTGTCCTGCCCCTCTGTACCCAGATAGGTATATCTGACACATCTTGTCCTGCCCCTCTGTACCCAGATAGGTATATCTGACACATCTTGTCCTGCCCCTCTGTGCCCAGGTATAGCTGACACATCTTGTCCTGCCCCTCAGTACCCAGATAGGTATATCTGACACATCTTGTCCTGCCCCTTTGTGCCCAGGTATAGCTGACACATCTTGTCCTGCCCCTCTGTACCCAGATAGGATACCTTACACATCTTGTCCTGCCCCTCTGTACCCAGATAGGTATACCTTACACATCTTGTCCTGCCCCTCTGTACCCAGATAGGTATATCTGACACATCTTGTCCTGCCCCTCTGTACCCAGATAGGTATATCTGACACATCTTGTCCTGCCCCTCTGTGCCCAGGTATACCTGACACATCTTGTCCTGCCCCTCTGTACCCAGATAGGTATACCTTACACATCTTGTCCTGCCCCTCTGTACCCAGATAGGTATATCTGACACATCTTGTCCTGCCCCTCTGTGCCCAGGTATAGCTGACACATCTTGTCCTGCCCCTCTGTACCCAGATAGGTATACCTTACACATCTTGTCCTGCCCCTCTGTACCCAGATAGGTATACCTTACACATCTTGTCCTGCCCCTCTGTACCCAGATAGGTATATCTGACACATCTTGTCCTGCCCCTCTGTACCCAGATAGGTATATCTGACACATCTTGTCCTGCCCCTCTGTGCCCAGGTATACCTGACACATCTTGTCCTGCCCCTCTGTACCCAGATAGGTATACCTTACACATCTTGTCCTGCCCCTCTGTACCCAGATAGGTATATCTGACACATCTTGTCCTGCCCCTCTGTACCCAGATAGGTATATCTGACACATCTTGTCCTGCCCCTCTGTGCCCAGGTATACCTGACACATCTTGTCCTGCCCCTCTGTACCCAGATAGGTATATCTGACACATCTTGTCCTGCCCCTCTGTACCCAGATAGGTATATCTGACACATCTTGTCCTGCCCCTCTGTGCCCAGGTATAGCTGACACATATTGTCCTGCCCCTCTGTACCCAGATAGGTATACCTTACACATCTTGTCCTGCCCCTCTGTACCCAGATAGGTATATCTGACACATCTTGTCCTGCCTCTCTGTACCCAGATAGGTATATCTGACACATCTTGTACTGCCCCTCTGTGCCCAGGTATACCTGACACATCTTGTCCTGCCCCTCTGTACCCAGATAGGTATATCTGACACATCTTGTCCTGCCCCTCTGTACCCAGATAGGTATATCTGACACATCTTGTCCTGCCCCTCTGTACCCAGATAGGTATACCTTACACATCTTGTCCTGCCCCTCTGTACCCAGATAGGTATATCTGACACATCTTGTCCTGCCCCTCTGTACCCAGATAGGTATATCTGACACATCTTGTCCTGCCCCTCTGTGCCCAGGTATACCTTACACATCTTGTCCTGCCCCTCTGTACCCAGATAGGTATATCTGACACATCTTGTCCTGCCCCTCTGTACCCAGATAGGTATACCACCTTACACATCTTGTCCTGCCCCTCTGTACCCAGATAGGTATATCTGACACATCTTGTCCTGCCCCTCTCTACCTATGCATATCTGACACATCTTGTCCTGCCCCTCTGTGCCCAGGTATACCTTACACATCTTGTCCTGCCCCTCTGTACCCAGATAGGTATATCTGACACATCTTGTCCTGCCCCTCTGTACCCAGATAGGTATACCTTACACATCTTGTCCTGCCCCTCTGTACCCAGATAGGTATATCTGACACATCTTGTCCTGCCCCTCTGTGCCCAGGTATACCTTACACATCTTGTCCTGCCCCTCTGTACCCAGATAGGTATACCTGACACATCTTGTACTGCCCCTCTGTACCCAGATAGGTATATCTGACACATCTTGTACTGCCCCTCTGTGCCCAGGTATACCTTACACATCTTGTCCTGCCCCTCTGTACCCAGATAGGTATACCTTACACATCTTGTACTGCCCCTCTCTACCTATGCATATCTGACACATCTTGTCCTGCCCCTCTGTACCCAGGTTTATCTGACGACGTCGACATCTGTAATACCTAACTATAATACTTCTTCTTCTTCTTCGTGTCGCTTGCACGACAGTTATTCAAATTTTGTTGGCCCAGATCTTCGCCACTTCCAGGGCGTTATTGGTCGCAGCGCAGAGGCCACTTTGGCTGCATGTTTTAGGGCACAGAGGGTAGGATAGGAGGTGGAGCATAGTTTGTGCAGCTCCACATTTGGATGTGGAGCTACCTAAATGGGCTACCTCGTCGGAACGGCAGCAGGGGTCGGCCCCTGCTGCCGTTGCCGTTGCCGAAGAGGTGAGGGGATTCAAAGTACGTCACTTTGAATCCCCTCGCCTTCAAAATAGTTTTTGTTTTCTCCCTTGGCAAACAATCTACTATTTTTTGTTAATGTTTCCATATGATCTCAGTTGAGTTTCCAAATTCAAATCGCATTATGACCAGCGGGTCATAATGAAATTCAGTACAATATTCATGTCCGGCTAGAGCCTAGGGCTTAAATGACTTGCTTTAGGTTAGGATTGCATGACATACAATTTGATGTTCGCGAGCAGGGGGTGTGAAAAGTCTAATAAGGTACTTACCTATACGTACGGAAAATATTCACCAACATACCTACATCGAATGATCAAAGTTGCTTTTCAATAAACCTAGAGCAAAATTGGTCTTAGCGTACAGGCACTATGTGTCAGGAGTCTAACATGAACGTACAAAACAAAATAAAACGATGTAGAGAAACATTTCCCACCACAATGTTCCTCCATATTAAGACAAAAAGAAATATGTGCATGGTTTTACGTAAAAACAATGAACTTTCACACGCGTAGGATTCACGTTGATTTAGTGTATTTTACTGCGGAATCAAAGCCGAGAAGTCGGCTTGCGGTGGAGTTGTAATTGAATTTGGAGAACAATCAGTTTCCCGCGCCGCGTTCGGATACATTCGCAACACGCACGCCAAGCACGCACCTGCTCACTATTTTATTAGATAAAAGAAACCCAAATATATTTATGGTCCCGGGTAAACATATAATGAACTCCCCCTTTTCACTTCTTTTGGGTTCCCGAATAAGGGTTAGAGTGAGAAAGTGTTCCACGACCACTTATTGCAAGCAATTACAATAAATTTACTTGTGATCGATTTGTAAAAAAGAGAAACTCAAAATTTTTATTACAAGCCAACGATTGCTTTTCATTTAATTTAAGTTGTTTATTACCGTTCAGTTTAACGTTCTTCGAAAATAAAAAGTAATTTAAAAAAAATTAAATCGCCTTCAAAAAGAAATTAAGTAACTCAAAATTATTATGAAATAACTTTAATTTCGGAAGTCGGTGTCTTGGGATCTGTATTTTAGATTTAGTGTTTAGCCACCGACTTTCGACTACCTACATACATGACATAGACATACAAACGAGATACATACATAACATACGTCTATAAAATTTTGTATTTTGTTTGGAAGCCCTAATAGATTGTCATAATTATGTGAGTATATTGCAGTTCCAATAATATTACATACATAACGTGTCGAATTGATAACCTCCTTTTTTTTGAAGTCGGTAATGAAGTCGGTAAAAAAGTCCAAAGTCAACCATCGTCCTTGTCAAAACGGAGGCACGTGGCTACGCTTTTTAATCACGAGAAAAAACAATAAAGCAATCTCCCACAAGTATCGTTTTCACCCGACAATAGAATGTAAGCCCCGCGTGATAATTGAATCGAGAGGGTCTGACCGACCCCGCGGCTCACATTAGTTGTTACATTTGATTCGTATGTGACGCACACTACAAAGTCAGTGTTTCTTCATTTTCTACTGTAAGATTTTTCTTGCAATTATTATTATTTTTGTCGAAAATGAGTGCATATTGTATGAAGCAATATTACGTGTATGTTTTTCTTTTTAAAGCAAAATGGAGACAAGCTCTGTGTTTATTATCGTTTTTTATCTTATTAAAGTATAATAATGTTTCTCCATTAGTATTGTGTGCAAGTAACATCTAGCAACGTAATCATTGGATAGTTTAAAAGTTAACCCTATCTGCGTCAGTAACGCTTGAAAGACAGGTTAATCTGCCTCAAACTGTGTTAGGTACGCGACAAATTGAATGCCGATCGGAAAGTGCCTATTGACATAAAACAAGTAGAAATAACAGCAGCATCTCTCAGCGGGCTCCAGTTTGTTTGTTCTCCTGTGGGAGGGGGTCATTACTAAACTCCATTACACTTTTTGTGCCAAGTGTTTTGGTGGTATAACAAGGGTGAAAACGACCCTACAAAACGAATGACATGCTCTCACTGTTTTTATCGTTTGTGAGAAAGGAAAATATTTTGTAGTGACTTTTTGTTAAGTAGACTTTGTGTGTTTGGTTGGGTAGATTTTTGAAAGTGTCCAAATAAATAAGTAATGACATTATAAATTGCCGATAGTGGTTGACGACTCTTATAATTTTATAGGTAGACTTATCAAAACTATGCTGTGATGCGAACTTTCTGGCTAAACTATCATTAATAACAATAACTTTATTAAATCAGGTAAATATGTGAATAAATTATTAAAATTTATCAACAACCATACGTAGGTATTCCTCTGAGATCGTTATCTCGACCAAGTTTTATGTAGCGGTTTGTAGAAATCATATAGATTTCTATAGTACCTACAAACAATTCAGATATTTTATTCTCGATAATACATAACTAGTTTAAATAACCTACATACCCCACTAACGGCCAGAATCCTCTCTTACATTTATTCTACGAACTCAGCAAAAAATATCAGAAACGCTTACCTACTTTTAATATTTTATTGGCAAACGAGAAAAGTTGCGCAGTGAGAGTAAGCTAATGAAGTGAAGTGAAAACCGAATGGTGGTTCAATGACCTGATAACGATCTCCACCTTGGTGATTAAGTCGGTGAGAATAATTTAATGAGCCTTTGTGGACCGAACGGACGAAGATGCGCTGTTTTACGTAAAATATAATTCGTTTGTGGTCCTACATTTTTAATTGGATTTATTTTTAGATTAACAGGGTCAGCAGGGCAGTCTTCTGATAGTCTAGGTATCATCGATAAACTTCGTAGCAACTAGAAACCTGTAGTAAGACTCGGTAAAAAAAGAAAACTTATTTGTATCTCTACATAGGTAAATAAAGTTCCTATAGCAGAAATTTTCGCTTAATCCATACTTACGGTATTAACATTTCAAACGAATTTCGCAGGCTATTACACTAAGTGAACGCATAACATTTACATGCCCTACTATGTTTGAATGCAGCAAAGAGAGAATTGTCATCAATCTTGAAGGGGTGTGGAGCGCCATAATGCGCGCCACATATGGCGTCATCGCGCTAGTCGTTCCGCTCCGGCGGGCCCATCGGACCCACATCGGGCCCAAGTGACCCGCAGCGACCTTAGTCATATCACAGCAGATCTCACTGCACAAGTGGACACTAGCCTTTAAAGCACCTATTGTAGCCACCCCTTTGTGAAGTACACGTCAATGACAAATGTTACATTGACGACCAATTCAATGGATGTTAAACGTCCATTTGCAAATTACCCGCATTTAATCTGTGTAATCTTTTTGTACGATATTCTAAACAACAACAAACAAAATGTCTTTTTTTTACTGCACCTATCATACCTAGGTGCTTTTATGTGATGATCTATGTGAACATAGATACTTATCGCAAGATGAGCTCTACTTTTCTGAAGAGGCAGATAAAACGAGAATGCTTTGAGCTACTCCAGTACCCCAACTTTAATTGATTATGAAAATAAATATCTATCAGATGTGATCTCTATTTCTCGATCATTTTATTTACCGTTATGCCAAGAAAAGAATAAAGAACTTGTTAAGTTAACATGTGGTGCATATAAAAATTATGTCTTCGATTAACTTTACGTAATGGTTGCAATAAATATTGATGGGTTCGGATTTAGTGTGCAGTGTATCACAGCCAAAGGTGTAGCGCGGGCACGCGGGATGGGGGGACGGGGGTGCTAAGTGCCGGGAGGCCACATGTCACTCTCGTCGTGCTAATCTCCAGGATTTGCCATCCAATGTCCCTCGACATCCCCATCTCACTCGCACCAACGATAAAACCATACATCTATTTCACGCAGCTCATTGAATATTATTGCTCCATGGGGATTTTGAAAATATGGAGCCGTTTAGCGAAAGCCGTACATTGTATCCATCCAATGGAATTATTCATACGCGACCCGTTGCATTTATCACTTAATGGTATTAGCTATTAGATCGTTTAATCGCTCGATTTGCGACTTTATGGACGAATTCAAGTTTTACAATTCATATTAGTGGTAATTCCACTAATATAACTGCTAATAGTCCTCTGGAAAGGTTGTGTATCTAATGTAACAAGAAAAGATTAAAACAAAAACGTTTAATCCTTATCTTAAAAAGACTACCTACTTATATCTAATTATAATTTTAAACAGAAATACCTGAAAAACGTAATCGACACATCTAATAATTGAAAACAATTGACAGGTGTGCTATTGTTTAATGTCACTGCACTTTATTAATTAAAGCCCTGTCACGGCACTTGGCAGACATTAAAATCTATTGAAATAAATCAGTAAGTCAATGTCTGTGAGCATAATGATCGCATGGTGCTGTCAGCGCGCCATGCGGCACGGGAAGCACATGGCGGGTTTTGTTCAAACAAGGCTAAATCTGCACGAAAAATTCGAAAAAATTGCAAATCGCCCTTCTGACGGTATAATAAAGTCGTACTTCCCCTGTAGTTTTATTCGCTATGTGCAGTGACGCGCTGGTTTTATTGAGTGCATTGCGGGCCCCAGGTTGTCATTGCTTCCCTCCAACCCTAAAATGATTCCATTCTGCCGCCGGACGAGCCGACAGGTTAACTTTTGTTATTCTACAAAAGCCGCGCATTACGGTCCGATTGTTGGCACAAATGTCGGATATTATAAAGCATTTCGTGTTCCCTAACGATTATTTCAAGTGTAAGTGAATACGCGAATCATTCTACAAATTTAGGGAATCTTTAATTAATAGGAAGGTAAACGATTTCACTTTTTGACTTTGCAGAATGATTTTAACGTTTTTCGTTTTAATAAATATCAAAAGAAATATAAAATTGTATTATAGACTCCTATGACCGAAAAAGTGAATTTTTCGACAGGACCCAAGAACAAATGATCAGGGCATTTAATTTATTATATGTAGGTTGGTTTAGTTCTCGCAAGTGCTAAGCATGAGGTCCTAGGTTCGATTACCCGGTCGGGCAAAGTGTTATTGGGTTTTTCCGTAGTTCAGTAGCAGCCCAGAGTCTGGATCCGGATGGAAATAGGCTCGCCCCCTATTATTTGGGACTTAAAAAAACATAAGTGGCGAAATTTGGGTGTGCACGTCTGCCTAACCCTGCGGGAATTACAGGCGTGATGTTATGTATGTAGATAACTATGTATACTTAAGAACCAGTTTGGGCAATTTGACACGCGTGCTTTTACTTTGTTGCGTTTATTGGAGAAAGATGCCACTTCCTTGACATGCTTATCTTCCACATCCATGGCAAGATACGAACACATAAATCATAAACTCTAGGTAGAGAAACTAGAGAATTCACACTACATAAAATCCAGGGTACAAGTGGTCGAGGCTTCGTAAAATACGCAGGATAGGAAAGGCAGAAACTATAACCATGTTTTTGCCTTTTCTGACCTGCGCCTTTTACGAACCTCGACAAGAAATAGAGAGGTATTTTTACAAGAACAATAACCAAAACCACACAGGAACATTCTATGTATAAAAGTAAAGTAACAAGATGCATAAAATACATCAAACCTCGCTGGATATATTTTTCCCTCTTTTATAAAGTCTGGGGGTATTGACTTTTCATATCAACAAAGAAAACGTGAAAATATTTCTTTACCAAACGGTAAGTCAATAGACGTTTGAGGCATTGCCCTCGAGGTGGTTAGAGAGGCGCGAGACGGGCGGGGTGCGGGGCACGGCGGGGGAGGGTAGTACGGTGCGCAGCCTGCGCCAGGGGACGGGGGTACTCTTCTTGATTACAGCGCTCCCTACAGCCCCCCCCCCCCTCCTCCGACCCCCACAGTACTCCCCCGCCTTGCTGCAATACACATAAGCCTACACAATGACAGTCGTGTATAACTTTCATTGTTCAGGTTACAGAAACAATTTAATTCTAACTTACATGCGACTCGCTAGAAGTTGTAATATGAATAACTTATGTATTTTAGTGGAATTAAGTTTTTGTATTAGAACGAACATGACTTTGTGAATAGTGGCTTATGTGTGTTGGCCAAAACATTATCACTACAATAAGCAGAGCTTACTCGTGGTGCCCCTTAACCACCTTTATTCAGCCTGTAATCAGAATCCACCAAACAATTTCCCCAAACTCAACTACTGAAACAAATCTAGTGAGATACGTGAAGATTCAGCCAGGGTCGCAGGTGAGCGCTGAGATTGTCCACATCAAACATGCACGAGCCTTCGCCCCGCTCGCTCGTAAAAATGCATATTCAAGCGGAAGGGCGGATGCTTTTAATACAGCGCTGTAATGAGCAGCCGAGGTCGGCAGACTCCTTAATTTTCTCTTTACAGGCCTATTCAGGTAAATTGTTAGCCCTTATTAATTGCTTTACAACGGGAAGGCGTCTCACATAAAAGTTTATCGTGGGGGTGTCACAGACGACGTGTCTAACCGGTAAGTTTGTTAAATTGGCGATTAAAGTTAACGTGGTTAAGGTGCTACCCATCCGTCATGATTCTGCCAAAGTGGCCTTTTAGGCCCCCTGGTTTTTAAGACCCAAGTTAGGTATAAGAAAGCTCACGAAAGGAAATAAAATTATTCTGGGTCGCTGTCGCCAGATGCGGTACAGAGGATTATATGTCTGATATATACTTTAACATAATTATGTCAAAATGATCGACCAATCATACCAAAATTATCCCAAAAATTATAAAAAATGATGCATCATAATACACAATTTACTTTTTATCGGCTTACTTCCAATTTACGGTAATAGGAATCAAAAAGCCGGCTACCTCATAATTAGCCACGCGAGCCATAAGCCCCCTTCGCCGATATGTTACGTAAGCGGATGGGCCACATGCTGCGCCCATTTTGTTTTCATTATCATTATTATGAATAGTATGGAAAATATTCGTTTAGATAGAGATCATTCAAAGCTAATATTGTAATGTTGCTCTAAACCAACGACACCGACTTCCGAAATTAAAGTTATTTTTCACTTTGTAGTGTTTTTTTTTTGGAAGTCGGTTGTTTTTTTTTCACAAATTCGTTTCGCCTTGAACTAAATAGTTTTCAGAAAGCGAATTATGCCAGATGAAAGTTTAATAAGCATTCTAAGGGCAAAAATAACAGACCGCACTTTGATATTACTTTGCTAAGTAAAGTAAGCGTCGGCGTCGAAAGAAAGAAAGAAAGAAAAACTCTTTTATTGGCATTACAGAAAAATAAATAGGTACACCTTAAAACTATAAAAACAGAAAACAAAGATTAGGTATAATGCCAATGCGTCGCCTATGAATGTGAACCCAATTCATATAGAGATGAAACGCTTGCTCGCTTAGGAATATGAATATGCACATTTCACGTATATGAATAATTTTATATTCGTATGGAGCGCTTAGTCAAAGTGCGAACTGTGTATCTTAACCTAAGCATCAACTAATTCATCTGTGCTGGCCTAATTTGATGGATGCCCTGAACTCCTCTCTTTATTGTTATACTAGCTGACCGCGAACTTCGTACCGCCCCTCCATCGCGTCGCTCTGCCCCCGCTATTTAAATCTCTGATATCTTCTAAGATATTAATTTTAATGATATGCTGTAAAGGGCAATTTTGATTTACATGCAATGCACAACGTATCTAATGTATTTAATTGGATAAGGAATAATACTGTATTGTTTAAAATAGCTTGGTAAATAACCCATAATTTTTTTTATATGTAAAAGATAAAACTGGTTACTGTGGGTTATCTTTATGAGATTCCATCGCGGACTTTTTTATCGATCGATGTCGATAATTGCTTAGCCAGTGTTTGCAATGTAAGCGCACAAAAATATGTTTGTTACGACATCACATTACTATCCTTTGAATTTCTCGGCTTTTCTCTACTATAAATGCATATATTATACATATAAATCTTCCTCTTGAATCACTCTATCTATTGCTGACTGCATTAAAATCCGTTGCGTAGTTTGAAAGATCTAAGCTTACTGATAGTGGGATCGACTTTGTTATAAACTATGTAAACAAGGAAACAAATCCAGCCGGTTTCAACTTAGGAAACAGTCAAATCAAGTCAGCCTGATCTACTTTAACAGAAAAATCTTGACCTCCAGACAATTCAAAGGTCTACGACCTTTATTATACAAGTTGTATGATAGAGGTCAGTGTCTACGACAGATCTTTGAACCCATCAACGAGGTCTTATCTTTTTTTTCAACACTCACAGTAAAGAGGTCTTGGCAATAGTGCTACCGGTAGCTACACCTCTGCCCGTGCCCAACTCTACTGGGAAAACAGGCGTGGTGTTATGTAAGAGTTTTATTTCAAGCAGGGCGATGTTCACGTCGTGATGGCCGAGTAGCCTGTTTTGCAGGTTCAAAATCTGGCAAGTACCAATGTGATTTTTTCAATTCATATAAGTAGTAAGTAAGTACTTTATGAGTTTATTTGGACATCTGTGAAGGAAATCTGGAGTAACTGGTTAATATATAATCGTTGAGCTCCTCAAGTTCTGAGTTAAGCTGCACGATTTTTGACAAATGCGTGCACTGATTGGACAGGTCCGCTCAATCTGTGTGGTTCTTTCCTCAAAAGACCATTTCAGACACCAATCTTTCAACTTGGTCAGATCGTGTGAAGACCATGTATGGTCTTCACACGATCTGACCAAGTTTTTGAAGAGACTGTGACTTCTGAGTTTGTTTCGGCCTTTCTTCTCAGAATAGTCAGTTAGGAAACGCCGACCTCATCTAGTTTAAAAAAAAATATGATTGACGTGTAAAAGTATTTGTACAAACCTACTTACAGAAATAAAATCATTTATCATTTATAAGTCTGTAATCGCCAACCAGTGTTTAGCAACCATGGTGATCAATGGCTTTATGCCTTCTCCGTGCGAGAAGAGATTTTTGCCCTGCAGTGGGTCAGTAATGTTTCTGGCAAATTCAAACCAAATATTTCTCTAAGCTTTTCATTATATTTTATTACCATTATGATTTTCAATAACTAGTTAAAAACTAAAATCCCAACATCATAATCAGCCTGTATCTTTCCCACTGCTGGGACACAGGCCTCCTCTATTCGAGAGGGAGTGGGCTATAATCTACCACGCGAGCCCAGTGCGGGTCACATGTCTTCGATTTTTTGGTTCTAGGACATGCCGGTTTCCTCACGATGTTTTCTTTCGCCGTTTTGAAAGCAGTGGTGATGAATTAATAATTTACATAAAGTAAAGCGCCTATCTGGTTTCGAACCTTCGACCTACAACTCGTAAGTCGCGGCCGTTACCACTGGGCCACTGCTGCTCTCAAATCCCAATGTATTATACCCAAAAAGTAAAAGCATAATTTGATCGTCGCAACCGATATCGAATACGCACTAAGCCCTCGGCTCTGAGAGGCGTACCATTTCTCTGATTGATTAAAACGCTAACAAAGGGATAATGCTGATCACTGCGAGCTTTGTACCGAAGCCCTTTATGTACCTACAGCCTCAGAGTAATCAAACCAGCCCTCTATAAAAATCACCCACGGAAATTATAACTTTCCACCGCTCTCCCTTTTGTGAGCAAAGTATTGTGGGATGGAAATGTATTGAGGCTTTCGTCTCAACAAAAATAATTATTGTTTGATGTTTGACAGTTGTTTAATTTCGAATGTTTGAAAGGACTTTCAGTCTGACTTTTTGTTTGTGCTTTTGTTGTCTCTGTGAATACGTAAGTTTTTAATTAACTCTGCGTTTACTTTTAAAAGATGTTAGTAGTCATCTACTTAAACCAACTTAGATATATCTATCTATGGAGATATAAAATTGGTAAAAGATATTCAAAATAAGGTATTTTTGTACCTTGCAAGTTGAGCTATAGAATAAAATTTAAAATAGATAAAAAAAAACTACTTAAGCCCAAGACAGTACCTAGTTATTAAACATTTTCTTTTAAAAAAATACTCTAGTAGAAAAATTTAACAGGCCTTAGACTATCTACTTATTTTTTTTTATCGAGCTGATTTAAAAGTAACATTTCTACGAAAATCGTATCCCAATTCCCAAGCGTAGCCGCGTAGGCCCGTAGCCCGTAGCCACCCGTAGGCCCGTAGCAAAGTAATCATAGCTGATCTAAATCAGGTGAGCTAAGGTGGGCAGAGATCGAGGGGTCGCCGCCCGACAATGCCCGATGCCCGACAGATGTCGACCCCCGCAGCGCGGATGATGATCGGCCCCCAACTAAAGTATGCTTCATAAACTTTGTTGTTATGAATTATTTGATATTTCAGATGCCAATTACGTATCTGATATTATTATGGTATCTCTGTCTCCTTGTTGTAGGTTAGGTGTCATTATTTTCTTCCTGTTCAGTAAAAAAAAACATTTTATTTTATGGATTGCCACTGTTTGTATGACCAGAAAAAGCGCAAGGAGAGGAATGTGCGGAATTTTTAGTTGTAAATATTCCGATAAATAATTATTTCTTTGGCATCATAATATTATAGAAAAAACTATAGTAAAACTTAAAAGCATGACATATTGTCTCGTATCATACTCGTTTTAAAAAAACACCGTTTCGTAATCACACACAAATAAAATAAAGAGACATTATTAAACGTAATAAGACATTATATCAAAATTAAGTGCAGGTTACATTTGACCAGAAATATCCCACCGAACAATAGCTAGGTGTAGTGGAAACCGGAAGGAGGCGATTCGCCGCGCACGCGCCGCCACGTGCTCACTTCCGGTTCTAATGCGATAATATAATAGGAGACATCTCCTCCTCGTTTAGTCAAAATACTTTGTAAATATTTACCACGATATTTTCTCACAGTTTTTAATAAAAGTGTTGATTCATCGAGAAAAAAAAAATAGGTGACGATTCACATGGCTTTGTAAAACGTGGGTTTTATGCTGCAGAAACTTTTGCATTGTTTTTAAATCATTATGAATTTATATGTAAATGACATGACGTCAATAAAATAACAACAATATAATTTGCACACATATTAAACTATCTCATTATTTATAACCCAAACATATTTTGAATCCATAAATAAACCCACAATGATCAGATATTTTGTTCTCACGCAAGGGTACCAGCTGATGTGCACAATATTTTCTTAGAGTGCGTATAATAACAGAGCTGTATTTATAATAGTCGGAGATTAGTAAAGTTATAATAATCATGGCCGCTGACGCCGGCGCGCCGGTTGCCGTCCCTGGCGTGCCCGACGCGCGTCGGCACGGCAGCCCCGGCCGGACTCCCTAGCCACGTAATCACAGGCTTCGGTGTATTATACAAGGGTTTAGTACAATACCAGTCATTCGTAGACCATTTATCGTAGATTGATCTTTAATACGTCTATAAACCGATCAAAATGACTATTAATAAAAAGGGACTAAAAAGACTTGAAGAAAAAACATTTCAACCATCAAAACGGAACTCGGGTCTATCGAAAAATATGTTTTATTTTTTCACCGAAAACCACTTCTTTCAAAAATAAAATATCTTGGTCTAAATAGTAAATCAGTGTGTAATTTAGAAGGACAAGGATATATCGTCAGCTGTTGAAACAACTATATGAGAATTCTGAGCGATTCATATGTGCCCTAGCCTTCTAGCCAACATAGATACAATACGGTCCGTTAATTTATTGTTTACCTTATAACCGTAATACCCGTATTTTTTGTGACCAACGAAAGTATACGGAATGAGCACAGCCGTCTTTCTCGAAAAAGCTGTAAAACAGGATGGTGAGAACCTGCTCTTAGGTATTACAGATAAATATTACATCCTAGCCTTTTCGAATTTGTACTAACTACTTACATGGCCATTTGTTCTGAAACAAAATATGAATACTGAAGAAATACTCGGAAAAAAAGAAGGTTGGACACAAGCTAAAAGTACAAAAGTCCATAAAAGCATATGCAGTACTCGTCAATTCACTAATAGGTGCGTTATCGGCACAATAGTACCAGAGTAAGCTCTTGTCTGGTGTTAAAATCAAAAAAAGCCCATCGCCACTCCTGTGTGGAGCACTTAACTTGATTATTCGAAGCCGTATGGCGTGCGTGGGTGAAACCCGTAGGAAACAAGGCCGCCCCTACGCGTGGCGCGTCCTTCACTAAACCCCTAGCACGTGCCCGTAGGCCTGTAATTGTAGGCTGTATGCATGTCGTCAGATATTCACTGGGCTCTTTTTTAGCAATATCTAAAATAGGTTCGCTCCCTTAAATGGACTTAAACATAACTGTCGAAATGTGAGTGTACTATAGGTAAGTACACGGTGGTACACGAGGTGTACTGTACTCCTCTACCTAACCTTTGGAAAAGATAAGTGTGATGTTAAGTTGTCTAAAATTTAACACGAGTGGAAGTGGCCTGAGGCTGACTCATCCATCATCACACGTAGGTATGTATAATTATAATTATCTATTGACCATTACTCATGTGTATGCAAAAAGTCAAATATACTTATCATTTTTCAAATGTAATAAATAAATGACTATTGAAGATCATTATTAATTATTAAAACATTCTACAATATAAATATGTGCAAAATATCTAAGTAGGTACATACATTTTAGTTTTGTTAGCTGTTTTTCTGCAATATGTTCAACCAAAGATACTTAGGACAATTAAATACGATTATGTTAGCAAAGAATATTACAGCGCATTTTTCATAATACCGTATTGAAGCAATTTACGACTGCTAGATAAATAAAGCATTACATCCTAAATTTTTCAATATGTTCAGTGATTAGGTACTGCAAATAAGCAAGAGAAGAAACAAAACACATCAGGCAATTATACGCTACAAAGATACAATGACATGCTTAATTACGGTCCGCTTCAGGCTCTGCTTCGCCACTTGCTGATCACTTACCCTAAGCTCACTTCATAGCTTATCAGTGACGAGAGGCAACCAGACCCATAGCGATGACTCGTCATAGCGAGCGGTACCACATCCTACACCACGGTTACCCTTAGCAAACCTCCAAAATTTTGAAAAAAATCTTAGTCGTAACGATCGGCAAGTAGTAAAACTAGCCTTCCGCAGTAAAGGTTCAGCTGATGGCGTATCTACCTTCGAGGGCCTTGTTTCTGGCGAGCAGTGCCAGCAGCACGTCCGGCGGCGGTGGTTCCAGCGGGTGCATGGGGTCCAGCGTGGCGTCCATGGGCCCGTCGCGCCGCGTTTCACAGCCCGCCACCACTTCGCCGTACGCAGCCTCCATCGACCCGTCACTACGTCCCATAAACACACTGTAAACATCCAGCGCCACGTTCACGATTTAGCATCCCGCACGAGTCACGTAAACAACGCAGACACGAGTCACGTAAACAACGCAGACGAACACCTGTGCCTAGTTCCCTCGCGACGTGCAGGGAGCGGCTGCAGCGGGCGTCGCGACGCGGCCGAGAGCCGGAGCCACGTGGCGGCGCCGCCCACGCCCGCCCCTCGCCGCCGCCGCGCCGCCCTCCTGCCTCCCATTGAGAAGTCATTTTTTACCCCCTGAATCTGATAAACCCTGGGGCGAGCGGGGAGGCGCGGCGGCGAGCGCAGCTCCCCCGCCCCGAACTAATTTGCTGGAGTCGTACGACACACCCCGGGTACTTACATCCATCTACAATATTACTCTAGCACGTTATCCCGTTCGCGGGGGCACTTCGTTTCTAGTCATCTAGTCATTGTGATGAAAGAAATTCTGAAATCGAAACCATTTTTAATTTTTTTTTATGCTTAGGATTTAGACTAGTTTCAAAATCACGTAGCGTCACCGCTTTCTACCCGCTGCTTTTCCTTTGCCTACATCAGTTGCCTCACTTTTTCCCAACTAAAGGATGATTTCCACCAAACGGCTCGTATTGCACCGGATCGCAAAGGATACGAACGGATGCGGCAGCCGATCGCGTTCGGCAGGATGTCGACGCATACGGTCGGCTCCGTACCTACGTCGCTTGCGAATTACATACCATTATATTGTAGTCTTTACTTGCGAACGCATCAGTTTCTGCGTCTAGTCAAATAATTTCATGTTCAATAATTTCAAGTTGGCATTTGTTGGCATTGCATTAGAAAAAAAAAAAATTATAAAACAGAAGAGGAAAAGAAAAATTTGGACGACAGCCGAAACGATTCGACATACTTTCGGCTACGATCGCGTGTCGCGGAAGAGATGTTAGATGAGTTGGGCCAAGTAGCCCAGTAGGTGGCAACGCCAATCGCGGCATCAGTACCGTTTTAAGGGCCTCAGAAGTGCAGATATACTTTAGACACTCCAGCGTATGGGAAATTGTTTGGTCCCATTCGCACTGGGTGTCAGTTGGGTCAATAATCATTTCCCCCATTTTGCTCGGTTGTGCTTGCAGCGGTCTACTTGGGTCACGGCAGGTGCTCCTGAGGCTGGATGAAGTTGGGTGGTGGCGGGTGATGTTTTTCCCATAACTGTATTCTTACCTTTGACGGTTGGTCTTGGATGACCTGACTATAACGAAGAAGGCTCTTTAGTCTACCCGGGATTGTTCAATGTTCGTAAAGGGATGTCTGCCTTTTACGGCCTTGTATGGAAACTTAATTCTCCCTGAAACATTGACACCCTGAAAAGTTTATAGCGCTTTATTGGCGCTTCAAGATTATTGTGGCATGATTGTGGCACGTGGTCAAAATTGGAAGTAACGCCGCCATCTTATTTTTTTTATTACATTTAAAGTGATATTTTACAAAACCATTAGGTACACAAATATTGTAATTTAGCTCATCAGTAAATACAATTATAATTACAGTAAATACAACAAAAAAATCACATAATGTTATTGCATAATGTTGCACAAAATGTTTACAAACGGGGGCTGTCAACGTCATTCGAGTGTCATAGCAGTGACGTGAAAAGTAGAATATAGTGCGTCATTTTGACAACAATTGACATAAATATTTGTTATTTTCTGGTTTTCATATTGCGAGTTTTTTATTAATTATTTTACAAGCTAGTTGAATAATGTCGAAATGTAATAATTATAATCCAGACAATGTGTTTAAACGATTCAAGGTGGTTGAGTTCCCAACATCTTTCGTTGAGCTGTCGACTACACAAACTCTCGATGTCGACGTTGATCTCAGCAGATCGGCATATCTTAAGACAATGTGCGAAGGGCGCCTAATGGTACTTTGTGAGACTAGATAATCTTTCGTAACCTTTTTTGTGCAGACCGTGGAGTCAGGAAATCCAGGGGATGCTTTGGTTGAAAACCTCTGCGATAAGAAGCAGAAGAAACTACTGCAGTGCTCGGGAATGCAAATAAAATAAATTATCGATATTTCAATTAAATTGCTTTTCTTATTTCAGAATTTTGATGAAGCACGCCTCATTACTGCGTCGCATAGAGCTTTCACCATAGAAATCAAAGATGAACATACCGTGGAAGTAACATTTCAGCCTAGAAATGATTGTGTATCTAAAGCAAAACGCAACATGCAGTTTGATAGAAGATTTGTGTTTGACTTACGATTAATACAGGTGGATGAAATAAGGTGTTGTGACCTCGAACTTCATGCAGAAATTGGCCGATATTATATAAGTGGGCAATATGAATATTGTAAAGTTTCTCATTATCCAAAAATTCTCGACTTTGGCGACGTGGCAATTAATAGTAAAGTAACAAAATATATCCGTGTAAAGAACGAGTCAAGTTTAATTGCTGCCAAAGTATGGCTTGATAGAGTGACGTGTTTTGAATTTTCACCTATGAAGTTTACGATAGCTCCCAACTCTTCAATACGTTTATCAATTTCCGTCAAACCAACGGGTTTGAAAGTTGCAAGGACTTTCTGTTTAAAAATAAGAAATCCACATGACTTATTGTTTGATGCCCAAAGAGGGGAAACTCCCGAAGACGAAAATTATATTACTTATGTAATTGCTAACAAAATTAATATATCATACGATAAAATAGCTAAGGTGCAAGTGATTGAATCTTTACATAAATTGACTGAACAACTGCCATGCTATACTTATTTAAATGAAGAAGTGGAAATACAGAAGGATCGAAAATCTCAAGGTAAAAAGTACCTAGAACTTTGCAAATCGGTAATTCCAAAAAAGACGGTGAAAGAAAAATTTACTACCGGGAGAGATAGCTGCTGCACAGACATATTGAACAAAATTCAAAAACTAGACAAAAACTTTTGTAAAAAAAAGAAGGATAAAATAACAACATATGAGTTGTTTAATGTGTTGATGTTACCGTATTCTGTGGATTTTGGAAGAGTCGCTGTATCGACATACGGAGAAAGTGAATTGACAATTAAGAATAAAACAAAGTATGACATTACCATAAAAATGATTCCCGAAAAGTATATTTTTTATACGGAAACTATGCTACCACACATAGTGATCAAATTGAAATCATTGCAAGAAACTAAATTAGTTGTATTTTGCCAAGGTTTTGTAGAAGGGTTTTATAAAGGCACTTTTAATTATATCATTGATGATATTTACCGAGGCAAGCACTCATATTCTCTGGAAGTGGGAAATCCGTTGCTAATGATACAAGAGAAAAGCTTAAAATTTGGTATGGTTACATCAGACTGTTTTATCACTTCGGTCCCAGTACGAATACACAATCAGTTTAACATTACGGTTGACTTCAAGTGGGAAGAACTACTCCCAGACACTCCATTTAAAATATTGCCAATTTCTGGCTCCATACCAAGTCACGGTTGTAAGATATGTAATGTTATGTATGTTTCTAAACCAACCAAAACAAAAGTCCACGAGGTTAACCTAATCTCTAAAAGTAATACTCCTGGAGCCATACCGATTGAATTAAGTGTCATTACACGAAAGCTTTCCATAAAATTCTTACAACAAGCTGTCACATTAAAAGATATTCCTATAAACTTGGAGATTGTAGAAAAAGTAAAATTAGAGAATTCTTCAAGAGAGATTGCTTTTTTTCACGTTGTGGAGCCCTTAATTCCAGGTTTAAGAATGGAACCAATGAATGGCACAATTCGTCCAAAAATGATAATGACCTTCGATATTATAATAAAAATATCATGCGTTATAGAATTCATGTTTGATATTTGTGTCAAGATTAATAATAAAGAAAACGTAATGTTGCCAATAACTGGAAACGTTGTGGAGCCAAAAATTATAATACACCCCAAAAACGTTTATATGGCACGTATACCATCCCACATGGTGACTTACGTCCCCATCACTTTCCAAAACCTCGGTCCTGTGAGATCTCATGTCGAGGTCGTAGATACTAACGATGAAAACATATTTGATGTTTATATTGCAATTGGAAATGAAAAACAAAGAGTATACGAATTTTTCATCGAAGCTGGGCTTTCTAAGCTGGTTTATATAAAAGTATGCGATATATTTCGTAGAGAGTACGAAATGTATATTCCATTTAAAATCAACGGATTATTAGGGCCTCCTGATGGAAATGCTTTATCTACAGAACTTAACTATTATATTGGCAACTATGAGCAGTAAGAACTTCTCTTTTAATATGCATACTCATAGATATATTTCATCGCGCCATACATACCATATATTTTAACATCATACTTGAAACCGCGCGCCCCTCCACTGCTTGCTACGTATACGGTTGAAGTATTTAACTCAAATCACTGTTCAAAACGCTATCCGGAATAACTATTTAGTCGAAAACTGCGTCGGTATGTAATTCTAAATGCTTGATTAAGGGCATTGTATTCGTTCTCAAGTTTGCCGAAGCCCTCAATTTCTGTATAAAATAACATTCTTCGAACTTCTAGCACTCTTTGGAACTCCTTCTGTAGTACTGGCAAGAACTTCATTAGAATACCTTATAGACAGTGGCGTATTTACCCTAGGGCCAAAAGGGCCATGGCCCGGGGCAGGAGCCTGCGAGGGGCGGTGCAAGCCGCATCTCACGCTCAGCTTTGTGCGCCTTTCTTTTTGACTTTCTAGCCAAGAAGAAATAAAAATTAATACTAAAACTCGGTTGTTAGTTTGATAGACATCAAGACGCGGGGCTATTGTCTGGCGGCGGCGTGTCCGTCGGACTCCGTCACGACTGGGGACTATAGTCCGCGCGGAACTAGTTGGCCGCGCCTTAGGTATGTGAGCGGTGGGACGGAGGGGCGGGGATGCTTGCTGTCATTACTCAGTACGTGCGTTGCGAACAATAGGCAACCCCGCCCTCGGGTGTGTAATGTTTGGTATAACAACAGATGGTCTAATTTCGTTTGACATAACTCTCATATGATATAATTTTCATATGCTATAAAAACATTTAACCTAATGTCATATGATCGAATATTATATTTGATATAATTTTCTTTTTCTCTAATTTCATTTAGTATAACGTTCATTTCATATAATTTTGATATTGTATAATGCTCCTTTTATATAACGTTCATTTGACCTAACATTAATATTAACTAATTTTCTTTTTCTCTAATTTCGTTTAGTATAACGTTCATTTCATATAATTTTCATATTGTATAATGCTCCTTTTATATAACGTTCATTTGACCTAACATTCATATTAACTAATTTTCTGCCCTTCGCTCGCTCCAGCATTATATGTAAAGAATCGCTCTTGTGTTCTATGTGTGTGTGTTCTATTTCTGAGTGAAGGGTTTAAAATAACCGAACCTCGGGGTGCCCTTCGCTCGCTCATGCATCCTATGTCGACGGAGCCCCGCTTTGCGGGGCCCCTATTTCTGTGTAAAGGGTTTAAAGTAACCTAACACAACCGAACCTCGGGGTGCCCTTCGCTCGCTCTTGCATCCTATGTCGACGGAGCCCCGCTTCGCGGGGCCCCTATTTCTGTGTAAAGGGTTTAAAGTAACCTAACACAACCGAACCTCGGGGTGCCCTTCGCTCGCTCTTGCATCCTATGTCGACGGAGCCCCGCTTCGCGGGGCCCCTATTTCTGTGTAAAGGGTTTAAAGTAACGTAACACAACCGAACCTCGGGGTGCCCTTCGCTCGCTCTTGCATCCTATGTCGTGTGTGTCGTGTGTGTCGTGTGTGTCGTGTGTGTGTGTGTGTGTCTTGTATACTATGTGTGTGTGTTGTGTGTGTAATATAATTAATTCAACGATATAGCCACAACATAACAAGTAAAAGAAGAAAACAAACATTTTTGCAAAAATAAAAGTAGATATTTCTAAATTATATTAAACATTACTTATAGATTTTGAATATTATAGCAACTGAATATTATATTATGTGAATATTATTTCAAATGTGCATTATATAAACTGTTCATTATACCATATAAAATTAGGTAAAATGTTCATTATACCATATGAAATTAGGTAAAAAGAAGTTATATCAATAATTCATTATGACCGTTGACCGTTATATTAAATAAAAATTATATTAAACGAAATTAGGTCTTATGATCGTTAGAACTTTTGTTTCTATATCAAACGTGACACACCCGGCGCCCTCACCCCCGTCCCAACCCAAGAAAAAAAAATACCGTCCCCCCCCCCCTTATATCCGAAGTTTGCAAAGAGAAAAATCTGAAATTATTCTATGTGATAAGTTTATGTAAAGATTACAGGAAAAATAAAACGGAAGTCTATAAGTAGCACACTTTTTCAGAAATCATCAACAAAAGTTACATTAGTTCCACTATCGGTCAAGAGATGGCACTGACATAAAACTGCAATATTCTACACCGCAGTGCACAGTGTTAAAATTCTCTGACGAATATAGGCCTCGCCAATGAAAATTTAAAATCATATGATGTTACGGAACCCTCGGTGCGCGAGTCCGACTCGCTCTTGCCCTGTTTTTTTTAACTTATTTTTGCTTTTTCCCGTTAATTTATGGGGCGGCAAATCTTACAGGCCCGAGGCGCTGAATCTTAAAATACGCCACTGCTTATAGACAGTATTTTATTTTAATGCTCTATCCGAATTCATCGTTACGGGCTGGTTATTTTGGGATAGCGTTCATTAAGTATTATGATTTGAAGACATGTCATAATGTTATAAGCGTATACTAAACGACGATTACTTTTAGGTGTTATGAAAATAATCCAAAAGTTAAGTTGAGATCTGTGAACAAAGATATTAGCTACTGTCGTATTACTGGTGTGGTAACTGTATCCTGGATTGATTTTTCTGTTGAAAAATTTGAATTTGATTATGTTGTTGGCGGAAAAAACACGATGGAATTTCAAATGACGAATGTATCTAAGTACTACTTATATGTAGCCATTGTTACATCAAAATTGGCACCTCATTTCAGTTTAGAGCTGCTACCCAATCAAGACGGAAACGAAACCGTAGTCGTAACAGAAACTACTATAAAATTAGAACTTGATCACAATATGAAAGCACAGTTCTCTTTAAAATTCCATCCCAAGGGTCATGGCAGATTTGTAAATACAGCTATCTTGTTTTTGGATAAGCATATGACTACACCTTATTATAATTTGACATTTATCGGGAGGAGAGAGTCACCTCTAATGACGCCAAGTACTTACAGAATATTATTCCCGCCTTGTCATGTTGGAACGGAAATCGCAAGAATAATAACTATTGATGTGGAGGCAGTGTCTGACTTGGATTCATTTGAATGTATTTTCAAAAAAGATGTTAATCTTACAGTTGAATTCATTGACCATGAAATAATGGAAAAAGATGAAGTATTACATACGATTGTAACTGTTACATTGAAAATATTGACTACGGCTCCTTGTACAGGATTTGTAATGCTTCATTTTAATCACAATAGTGGATCCGCCTGTGATGTAGAAGTACATTTTTGCATCACTTATTGTTTAATTACTTTACATGCCAATCATCTAGTTAAACCTGAAGACAATCCTTACCCCTACTTTCCTCTAAGCAGCCAAAGAGATCTTCGTCAATACATGGAGAAATGTTCCAAATTTTTAGAAAAGTGGATGTTTCAGCAAGGATTTCGTAGAGATTTATATCCAGTTATTCCTGATACATTTCATGCATTATCTTCTGCATTATCAACGCAAGGTGGGACAAAAACAAAAGGAATTAATGTTTCTTACTTGAATTTCGTCAGAAGGATTGCAGGACCACTTATGAAACACGTTCGAAAAGTTTCGTAAGTATAATAATGAGTATACATGAAGATGTTACATTCGTAAACTCTTCATTTATTTACTAATCCAGAAATTAATTTCAGAGCTCATGATATTAACGATACATATAAGTTTGTAAAAGAAATCCATGACACATATAGAGAGATACTAAATTTATTGAGATCTCGTGGTGCGAATGTGTTGGCCTTACAAGCGAAATACCTACTAAGTCATGACCAATTTGTCTTATATTCTGAAAATGTCACCCCGAAGTGCAATGCGGATATTGTACTCACACAAAAATTAGTGTCGGATATCAATTTATTCCAGAGATTAAATAAACAAAGTTGGCTTGACTTCATTTTACAAAGTTATAAAGTTTTCGTCATGGACAGCTGCTTCTTTGAATGTGTTTGCGTCAGTTCTCAACCCAGAGACATAATCAAAGTGTTAATGGATTGGTTCAATGAACAGATACGGAAACAACATGGCAAGCTCCTTGGAAAAAACAAACCAGTAAAACAGATTACCAACATAACGACAGATTTAACCGATGGCATCGCCCTAGCATCAGCAATGATGACTTATTGTCCATTCTTAATGGAACACTTTTCGTTGTTCTGTGAGGTAGGAGAGAAAAGCAGAGAAGGTGACGTCATTAATAACGCTTGCCTTATTATTGAAGCAATGAATCTTCTGAGAATCTTTTTTCCAATATCAACTAAAGACTTCTTTCAGCCTAACAATTTGCAAATGTTATTTTTATCCATACACTTATATGTTATACTGCCGATGTTTGAAACGAAAGATACTATAAAATTTCACCCACCACTTTTAAGAAGTTCTACGCGGTTAGTTTCCATTTGTCCGACCAGTCAAGAATCACTTATTTTTTCTTTTTTTATCCTTAGTAATAGTACGCGGAATAACTTTCTCGTTGAAAAAGCTCCTGCGGTGGACAACGGGAAAAAAATGTTTTTGAGCGTCAAATATACGGCCAATTTTGTAACCGACGAAAGTTGTGTTCTTCTAGTACACGGATACAACAAAACACGAATTTTTGACACATACATTGTATTTTTGCTCCATGGAGAAGTCGGCGTATTAAATCCACATAGAAAATGCAAAGTGACTGGGCCATTATATAGACCGAATAAGGTTGACGTGCAGGTGTCGTCACCATTTGTAAATTCAGCTACATTTCAAATTTATATCACAGATGTGGAACCATCGATTCCGGTTCACTTCGAAGAAATGCCTAAACCGAGGTTTTTCTTGAGCCGGCTGAACTTAATTGATAAAGAAATTAATTTGGTTGGTATCCCAAAGGACGTAAAGGAGCAACAAGATGTCCCAGATCATAAAGTATATTTACAAATGATTTGTCTCAGCACTCAAGTAGGAAACACATGGATTTGGTTTATGAGCGACGTTGGTCAATTTTTCATAAGGATAACGACTCAACCTCGCTGGGACTTACCAATAGACAGCCTGCATGCGAAGGTACAGTCGTGGCCAATGGACCCCTGCAGCTGCGGAGAATCTTGCGAGTGCTACAGAACAACTATCCTCATGATACCGCATCAAAATGATCTTATGATTAAAGCATTGCGATATGCTTTATTTGAACACGCGTCTAGCAGCATGATGCAAATATTTGATCGATTAATCGGTATGTTCAATTCAAATGATTTGTTTTCGAACAGTATAACACCGTACTAAATAATCAAATTATTACTAAATACTCATATATTTTTTGTAAAACTTGCAGAATCGAGGACTGGTAAAATAATTCTAACGATGTTGTTGGAGGAAGGAGGTACCACCATGTCAGAAGTGATGCATATTCTTCGCAACAGTAATACATACAGGATCACGTCGCGGGCGTTACTGCCGCGCATCGATCGTGTGAAGTTGTTCCATCACACCGACGCCATATTACCATTGCCCGTCACTATACCGTCTAAACAAAAGTTTGAGAAATATTCCGTTACATTAACTTCAGAATGTGGCATGGATATTCGCAATTATAGAATATTTTTCATTCAGTTAAGTGCGACTGCAACTGGCGAGTCATGTAGTAGCGAAATCTCCGATAAATCTTAAACTACGTTGTATGTGATGTGGTTCTAATGCAGGTCCACCCATCTCATTATATTTACAGTAGAATAATTATTGAATATTAGTTTCACTAACTGAAGTCGATTACTAAAATCCGTTCAAAAATGTAACACCTGTTGTCTAGTGAGTTAATGCACGTTATCCAATCCCGACAATAACTTTTGTAGTAGGTACGTAATTAAAAGGGAATTCAATAATTACGATACTCGTTCAAAGACTTTTTTCAGTGAGCTATAAAAATATGTTGCCGTGTATTTTTATTACTTGCATGAAACCCAGTACAACGGGACAGCAACGGGATGTAGGTATGTCGAATATCTGTAGTTAAATTTGTAGTTACAAACAAAGAATAATTTTGGTCAAGATACTTATTCACACTGACAAGAGCGTGTCCGCCAAAATGTATTAAAAAACTTGATTTTTATATAAAGAAAGTAAATTATATAAGAGTGGTTCAGGGTTTATACTTGAATGCTTTATCATCAAAACGGTTTATAGACTCATCCATTTAATTTTTAATAATGCTGCAGGTTGGTATTATGACGGCTTCATACCCTTTCCTCTCCTTCAACTTCCGAATCACGGCGAGTGAAAATAGCAGCAAAAAAATATATATATATACCTATAATACATAGTGTGCCTAGGTACAACTTAAACCTTATGAATTAAAAATAATAGAGTTTGTTATAATTAAACAAGCAAATTCAAAACGACAGTCAAAATTTTCCCAGAATTACCTAGGTACATGATTGGATCAACAACAATCCCTAACTTTATCCCAAACAAAGTAACATTCTATCATATTCATTATCATCATCCACATACAACTGTTTACCACTAAGTGGTAGATTACAGCCCATTCTCGAAGTGAGGAGGCCTGTGTCCCAGCAGTGAGAACATTATAGTATAGACTGATTATGTAACCACCTCTACGTAGGTATTAATTTAGCCTTAAAACTAAACTATGTCTATACTTACTTATTATGTATTTACCAATTACATATCTACAAGTTAGGTTGCCTTCACTTTTTATCCAGATTTATTAACTTTTATTCTAATTGTTTCTCATGTGGTATATAAATATATTTAAACGGATTTTTTAATGTTTTTCACATTATGAATTCATTATGACGTATTTAATACTATTTTATTTAATACTTAATACATAATTTAGAGCATATTTTATCTTGAAACAGCGGAAGTTTCGCTATCAATAAATAATAATCTATTACGTAGATATACCGGAAGTCGTACCCTTGGAAGGCCTCCCACAAGGTGGACCGACGACCTTGTGAAGGCCGTAGGAACCCGTTGGATGCGAGAAGCACAGAACCGGTCGAAGTGGAGGTGCTTGGGGGAGGCATATGTCCAGCAGTGGGCGTCTTTCGGGTGAAATGATGATGTTATTGATGAAGTAGGACATAATTATAATGTGTGGTAGGTAGTGTTTTTATAGTGGACTTTCGATATTTCATGAAAATTGTATAATTTCTTGAATACTTTACGTACTTATGCGGATGATCTTGATCAAGATTGACACTCATTTATTTTCTAATATTATATTTTGAAATAAATTTGATTCTTCGTAACCAAGTATTTTAATTTTAATCTATAAATGTGTCCTAGAAAAATAGGAATGTAACTTACTTAGACACTGAAATGTGTTAAGTAGGTATACTTGTACTCTTATAACTTTAAGTATATTGGTTTTCTTGAAAATCAGTTGGAAAAAATATTTGTCTTATTTCAAACAGTGATGCAACAGATTCGAACAGATTTCGAACATTGATTTTTATTCGGTTAGGTAGTGATTTTTATTCGGTTAGTTAGGTATGTACATAGTAACCGAATAAAAATTAATATGTAAGTCACGTAAGATCCTCACAGTTGTTCACGCACCAGCGGAGTACCAGGGGACAGGCCGCAAACGTAAATGACTTTTGATTTTTTTTTTTGCGTAACGTAACCTAGGCAAAAAAAAAATCAAAAGTCATTTAAGTATTCAAATAAGGGGCCGTCGTCTCCACGAGCGAGAGAATCGCGGCGATGTCTTGCGCTGCCTTCAAAATTTGTGCCGCGATGATATCGCCGTGTGGAGACACGTTCTAAGAGAGTGTATAGAAATACGTGGCACGAAGATAATATCGCCGCGATTCTCTCGCTCGTGGTGACGGCCCCTTAGGCTGAGAATCAGCACTTTGCGAACGTCAAAATTACACAAGACGGTCCCGCAAAACGCCCACCCTTCACGTTCTTTCGCTGGGAAGAAGAAGTGGTGCACCAAACTCCCCAGCAGCACAGCTGTCTGTTCAGTTAGAAAAACTTGATTATATGCAATAGTAAGTATGCAAAGACGAGACACTATATTCAAGCTAAAAATAATAACTAATTTAAACAAAACTTATTAATGTGACTCCTAGGCATAATTATCTCAAGTCAACTCTCAACACTCTCTTTCCTGCAATTTATTCGCGACCTGAAAAGGTGTGAAAGATTGGTACTTACTTAAAAAAAAAAGAACTAATCTATCACGGTCGAAAGTATGCTTCCCCATTCATCTTACAATTTATTTGTTACGAAGCATCCGCATTTGTCGGGAACGTCAGCAGTAGGCGATGCAATGGCGCGGGCGCTGGCTCGGTCAATGATGCGCAAACGCATCGGAAGCGTGCAGCAGCGATGCGCCCGCGCCGCCTCGCCTGCTGCCTTGACCGCGCCACGGCGCCACTCATCCGGCACGCTGACTGTTGACCGGTCATGGCAGACGCCACATAACACACGGAAACCTTTACCTTACGGAAAATTAGGTCACATCAAACGTGTTGCACTGACCCAGAGTAACATGGGACAAGGTCAGAAAGATGTTGATTTGTTTGTTTCCTTGCTTTACGTTGAAGTTTAACGTAGCTAAGTTAAAGAAGATTATGAAGTCTGTTATTTAAAAAGTGTAGTTCACCTGAATGTATTTTTTTTGCGAGTAGTTACTGTCCATTTCCAAAAAATAGGTCCTTCATCACTTACTGGGCCAAGGAATAGGGCATCAAACATCCTGGTTATATATAGGTACTTCTTACAAGGACATTGAAACCTTACCATTCATCATAACGATTGACTTCCCATGGCAACCACGCCACTAAGCGTACAAGAGACCTAACTAGTCCCAAATAAGAAACCGGCCAAGTGCGTGTTGGGCCACGCACAGTGTAGGGTTCCGTAGTAGCCCGTTATCACAATGTATTACGAATCTGTTGTTCTTTATTCTGAATATAAAAAAATAAAAAAAAATAAAAAAATAGAATTTTTCATATTTTGTTTTTCAATGAAAGTCTTTACCCGTTATAAACAAGCAACTACTTAATCTTAGTCTCTATAGAGGATTAATGCTAAGGATTTTGCATTTGGTACAAAATTATCCAACACCCAAGTTCAACGACTGTTACTGCTAAACTAATAAAGTTATCTTAACCGCTATAATTTTCCTTTAGCTCATGAAATGCACTATCATTGTGAATTTTTTCAGATTTTTCAAGCCAGCAATTTAGGTTTTAGAGGGGGGGACGCCCTACTGGAACAAAAATTTTCACTTTAAAGTTCAATATTTCGTAAATGGAGCATTAAATCGAAAAATAATTTTAGCAACCCCCCAAGTCATTTTAGAAGACCTATTCAACTCCACATCAAAGATCACTAAATTACGCCACGACCTATTCAACGATACCCCACACGATGGGGTAGACGACGAAAAAAATATTCATCCCCACTTCAGATGTAGGGGAGCTACCATAAAAACAAATATTTTTGAAAAAATTATTTTACCACTTTGTCGGCGTAATTGATATACAAACTCCAACAAAATTACAGCTTTCTAGTACTAACGGTATCTTAGCAAAACCTCCGACAGACAGACAGACAGACGGACGGACATGACGAAACTATAAGGGTTCCTTGTAGGAACTACGGAACCCTAAAAAATCGATAATTTCCTACAATTTTGATTTTGCTGCCGTTACTTAAACCCAATTTATAAAATTGTTTCTCCTGTTGACTAAATTGGAGATTTTCGTATTGTAAACCAATTTAGGTTGTCATCATCATGGATCTTTCATAATTAAATAATCATCATGGATCCAGAACTGGGGCCCAATTGCGTAACACATTATCAATCGGAATCGGTTTCATTTTGACAGTTCAACAACATTCATTGCGTTATTCACGTGTTGAGCAGACAAATTTTTCGAACTTATGAAGCAATGGATTAGCAATTTGCTTCAAAATGATTCAGATTCCGATTGATAGTGTTTTACGCAATTAGGGTACTGGTACCTATGTCTGTATTTATTTCTGATCTATTTCAGGAAGTCTTAAAGAATAATGTTTTTTTTTTAAGTTACTATACCTATAGAAATAGTTGAATTTGACAGAAAGGAGTAGGTAGGTAGGTACTGAATCACAGTTAGCCTCAACTTTTGTCAAATTTAACTTACGATCTTAGTTCGAGTAATCTTAAACTCGGCTATAACACTGAATTTTAAAGAATCCTCAGATCGTATCAATAAAGTCAATCTGCATAAAAATAAAGTTTATCTTTGAACTTGAACGAATAGGTATATCTAACTACTTAGTCCGTTGAAATATCCAAGTGCAGTAAAACGCGTGCATAGTGTCCTTCACCTTTTACAATAATGCGCGCATAGCTCTATAAGGAAGAAAAAATACGACAAATACATTCACTGTTTTGCTTTATAAATCAAGTTGTGGTAGCTAAGTGGTTAATACCTATTTATTTTTAAATATAAAACCGGCCGGCGGCTGAGACGTTACTGGACACTGCGTAAGTCAGTGGTACCTACGTGAAATATTTTTAAAATACAAAACAAATAGATATAGATCAGATATCTACGCAGGTATTCACTTAAACCTGAACTCCCGGAAGTTATTAATTAAGATAATGTGAAGCTAAACTGGAAGATCCTTTTAATTAACAACAACAAACAGGTTTTGATATAAATCTATAAGTAGACTAGGTACGCCCCACGGTTTCACCCGCGTAAGTTTCGATTCCAAAAAAAATCTGGAGAGGGCCACCCTTATGACCTAAAAAAAGACAAAAAATTACATAAAAATCGGTCAAACCGTTTCGGAGGAGTTCGATAACAAACACTGTGCCACGAGATTTTTATTTAAAAGATAGAATCATAAAGGAGAAATGCGAGTTGATTTTGCGATCGCAAAATTTTTAATTACTTACTACTTTCAATTAATAAATATCGAAAACACAAAACACGTACCTATTTGATTAGTTGAAATCTACTAGAGGCTCTATTCCTCTTTGATGGTTAATTACAGCGAGCATTGTCAGACCCATTTTCAGCAGTAGTGTCCTACTAATATTATAAACGCGAAAGTTTGTGGGGATGGATGGATGTTTGTTACTCTTTCACGCAAAAACTACTCAACGGATTTGAATTAACACATAGGACACTTTTTATCCCGGTAGTACCTACGTGGGATAATTTCCGACCTCCACGCGGGCGAAGCCGCTGGCAAAAGCTAGTTTGTCTATATTTACAGGCTGATATGATAAAATCTATTGCGTAGCATCACGAATGTTTATATAATGTGCAAAAGGCCGTTCTACACTGAAAAAAATTATTTCTTACTACAGCAAAGCGATTAAATTAATAGATACTTACTGACAGAATGAAGAAATTTTTGTAAAACAGTGAAAGACAAAACAGTAACTTTTAATGAGTATACATATTTACATTAGGTATAGATACTATTTACTGAAAAAAACAACAAAAAAAGGAAAACCACCATTTGTATGTACTGTAATGTGTGTAAATTTCAATGGTTTGATCGATATCACCAAATTAATAAAACAGTTAATTATGTGATCCGTTAAAGTTTACTGTCATGACAGTTGACGGTAACATTTTGCCTCAAGCTTTAACTGTTTTCGGATCAGTAAAAAATACAGGTTTTAAACGTTAGGCTCTTATGGAACAGTTTAAAGCAGTTCAGATTAATGTTTTTTCATTTTTATTTACTGCTTATTTATTTCAGTGTATGTTCTCGCACTCTGCATAGACAGGCACTTATTAATTTATTCATTCTCTTATTCATTCACACTTTCCGTCCTAATGCATAGTTTAAGTAAAACAAACATCATTAACCCACTGCTTCCCATCTTGCAAGTTGTAAGAGACGCTGAGAAAACAAGTTATTGTCGTCTTCATAATACCTATGCAAAATTGTCGTGAAACTGTCGCTCTCTTCTCTACTGCTGGGAAAGATCTTTGGTATTTACAAAAAAAATCCGGGCAAGAACGAGTCGGACTCGCGCACCAAGGGTTCCGTACATCATATGTTTTTAAATTTTCACCGGCGAGCTACTTACTAGATCTCGTTCAAACCAATTTTCGGTGGAAGTTTACATGGTAGTGTACATCATATTTTTTTTTTTAGTTTTATCATTCTCTTATTTTAGAAGTTACAGGGGACACACATACCACTTTGGAAGTGTCTCTCGCGCAAACTATTCAGTTTAGAAAAAAATGATATTAGAAACCTCAATAACATTTTTGAAGACCTATCCATAGATACCCCACACGTATGGGTTTGATGTAAAAACAATTTTTGAGTTTCAGTTCTAAGTATGGGGAACCCCCATAATTTATTGTTTTTTTCAATTTTTTTGTGAAAATCTTAATGCGGTTCACAGAATACATCTACTTAGTTTACCAAGTTTCAACAGTGTAGTTCTTATAGTTTCGGAAAAAAGTGGCTGTGACATACGGACGGACAGACAGACAGACATGATGAATCCATAAGGGTTCCGTTTTTGCCATTTGGCTACGGAACCCTAAAAAAGGACGTTAATGCTGTGTGCAATGTGTGCATCCTAGAAAAACCGGCCAACTGTGTGTCGGACCACGCACAATGAAGGGTTCCGTAGTTGGAATAAATTTATCCCAAGAACAAACTTCACATTGTAGTTGAAAATCATGTTCTCCCATACATTGCAACTGCAAATGTAAGTTGGTCGACTATTAGGTACTCGTAAAGTTGTAAAGCCTACTTAGCTGTGATAGTTTTCCTTTTAACTTCGTTATATATCCTAGGTACTAGGTACTACCGTGTATGTTTTCACATAATATAATAATATCCAAAAACAAGCATTTAGCTGGCAGGTGGGGGACACGCGTGATTAACACACAGTATATCCATGCCAAATTACCTATAGCTTTCTAGTACTAAGAGTCTCTGAGCTAAGCTGCGGAAGGACGGACAGACGGACATAATTATTATGGCGAAACTATAAGGGTTCCTTGTTGACTACGGAACCCTAAAAATCAGAGAAGATGCACACTTATCAAAGTTTTCTTGAAATTTGACTTATTCGTTTTCATGACGTACCTATTTGTTTTCACGTCACTTTTATTCACTCTTCGAGATGCACGTAGCAACAAACCATGTAAATATTGTCTTCGATCAAAAGAATAAACAGTACTTACTCTTTCGCACATCTCAGTCTCAGCAGCAACGCTTCACCCCGTCTTGTGAAACCTATGTACAGTCACGAGCACCAATATGTCAACACTTGGCAACTTTAAATTGCGATTTTTTCAGGAAATAACAAATGCAACGTTGAAATACGACACTTTACATAAACCTATGGGTTCGAAAATACTATGTTCCTACTAATATAAAATTTCATTCAAAATTAAAGGAGAAAATCGACTTTGAATAAAGCCAAGTGTATGCATACTTTTGCTCGTGACTGTACAACAGAGTGCGCGCGCGCCTCGGTACTCGGCAGCTGTAGAAAGCTGATCTGCGCCTATAAATCCACCTGACGCCAGCCGCTGCCACCATTGTCTCGCTGATCGTCCTCTTAACTTCAAGTGTCATTTTAACTTTCAACCTGACCATTGTTATTACTAATTGTTTTAGAATCAAGTTCAAAAATACCCTTCTTGTATCTTTTAAACTTTTAAAATTTAAATAAATTAAAAAAAAAAAAAGTAAATTTTATGAATTAGAACAAAGTGCTTGTGGTGTAAAATGGACGCGCAGCAGTTTCGGGAATTTGGCAAGGCAGCCGTCGATCTGTTAGCCGATTATGTTGAAAACATCAGAGATAAGTAAGTGCCGTTTTTATTTCTTAATTTGCAAATAAGAAACTCCTACGTTAGATAAATAAACACTTAGTAGTTTTTATGATGGATCCGATAAGCAGTTTCTATAAACAGCTAAATTATTTCAACTCTAAGTTCTCTATGAAACAACAAATATAACTTTTCTATAAATTGCATAGAATAAACAACATATAACCTACAGTTTATTATTAGAAGATATTGTACGAATATTAAATGCAACGACTTAATTTGTCTTATTTAGATAAGTACCTATTATGTCCTACCTACATTTGTATCTTTTTCATTGCATTTGATGCAAAAACAAACAGCTAATTAAAAATAAAATTGTTGTCCATTTGCTGTGCATATTTACGTCATTTTACGTTTAGATTAAGTTACTTCTCGGAAATAATGAAACCATTACAATAATGCGCTACGTAGTAAGCGTCTTTGTTGCATAAAGCGATGAAACGGCTTACCTACGTCTTTGTAGAGCTGATGCGGGTTCGATTCCCGGTGTCGTGGAAAGCAACTGCCAGTCTACTATTCTGTAAAATATCTCACGGTTGAATTATATTTAAAGTTTTCTTTTGTTTAGGTAGTGCACTAATTAATGTGCTGTGTGTGTTTGGTTCGTAAGCCTTTATATTATTATTAAATCAAACTTAGGTCAAGTGAGCTGTTGTTCCATCTAATAACTACTAGTAGTCCAGTCATTTAAAACATCGTAGGTTGCGAAAAATTGCACTTTACTGATTTTTTGAGATGTTTTTAGGATAGATACCAATAGTGTAAAACCAAGTTGCAGCTTCGAAAGACCTGTGCTAACTGCGTGGTACTCGAAAAACCACGAAATTTTCGGACTTCTTTCAGTTTATGAATTCTAACTTCCTACGTTAAAATCAGCATTACAATTTTAAAATAGGTAAGTACCTATAGTAGGTACCTCTGACCTAGACTACAGGCAAGAGCAAACCCATTTAAAAAAAAAAAAGTTTGATACAATTTGAGCGCGGCCGAAGCTCTGTAGGGCCAATATAACCCAAGTCTTCAAACATTGGCCATTTTTCACAAACAGTTAAAAATTATAGTTTTAGCTGTCTTCCGAGCCGTACCAATACCATTCTATAGGAATATTGGGCTGCGGCCTCTTCGGTTGGGGCAGACGAGCGAGATGGACTGCGTTCGCAGCAGATCGGACATAACAGATTATGACGTGCTCGTACTCCTTGCTCTTCTCCAGTGGTCTCCTTGCTCTTGTCCTCACATTATGGCAGTATTGGTAGGTAGGTCCTATTGGTACTACAGGGTTCCGCTTGTGCTTAAAATAAAGATAAATATGTAGGTACTTTACAACTTTCTCTGTCATTTAACCATTTTCAATTTTGAACTATTTTGGAAAGATGGTTAATATGCTGTAGGTAGGTATCTCGGGTTCTTCTGGACCTAAAGTGCTACGTCTGCGCTTAAATTGTATAAAATTTTGTATATAAGTAGATACCTAGTTTAAAAATGTAACGATGTCTTTTTCCGTAGCATGCACCTTTTTAACCGACTTCAAAACGGAGGAGGTTCTCAATTCGACTGTATGTTTTTTTTTGTATGTTTGTTACGCGATATCGCCGGCAATAGGGAATATGCACGTATGTATTTTTTTTTATTGTTTTAAACGTTTCTACTAGTTAATATATTACCAAAAATATATATACCTAACACATCCAAAATATAAACTACTAGACTTAACAAAAATTTTAAAATTACTATGATTTTCGGGCGACTTATACGCCGGCTATTTTGGCGCGCTTATTCTGTGACGTCAGATTACCTACACGAGATCGATGTCAACAACGAAGTGTTTGGTTCACAAAGTTAGTGAAAGTTTACAAAAATGTGAGTGATAAAATCAGTTTATTACCATGGAAAAGCACAGAAAAGCTTATTATAAATATTGTGTCGTTCTGTGCCAAAATAACATCAAAACTGCACCTGACAATGTAGGTACCTAGGTATATTTCCTTATGCCGGAAGATGCAGGTAGGTACTTATGAGGAAAAAGTGGTGCAAGGCGATGAGAAAAGACAATCCATTTGATCTCCATAAATGATTGTCGTTCAGGTCTTTCGCAAAAATAATAAAATTTGCTGCATATATTAGGTTAGGTACATTTACAAAACCATTAAAACGATCATTTATTAAATATACCTATACAATTTACCTCGCAGCTTTTACTCCTCTCGAGTTCAGCAGACGTAAAATTTGAGTTAGATACACGTATATTTTCAATGATATTATACTTAAGTGTAAAACTTATAATAAGTATCATTGTCTATTTTAGGAAGATTATCCGTGTGCAAGTCTTTTCTTCTTTTTGATATTTTACCTTTTTATACCTTTTGTTTATGCTTTCGCTACCTTTTGGTTTTTACTTTTGATTGACATTTATAAACTTAGGTACTTTGTTTTACTACCAGAACCAGCCGGTCGATTCTGTAAAAATCTCACCGTGAAAACTTAGGTGAAGTGACTTTGTTTTTGCTAGGAATTGACACTATTGACAGCTCACTCCACGCTCACTTCACCTAAGTTTTCACGGTGAGATTTTTACAGAATAGCACCGCTGCGCATTTTAATTTCGTTATTTAATAATCCAATTGTGCAAAACCGGTTTCAGTCATTGTGTTTAAGTCTTTCTTCACAAGGATATAATACTTTGTCACAGAAAACTAATAACTTAATATGAAACAACCGCGAAACAATACAAATACCTAACCACTTGAAACCATACAAACAACTTGTTGACAGAAGACGTCGAGTGTAAATTGACGTCAGGTTTTGTTCCAGCAATAGCGTTGCGTTTTTGAAATTTGCGTGGGGATTTAAAAACAGCCACTTTTTGATGATTAAATTTCACTATTAAATTATGATAAATTTGGAAAATATTTGTATAGGTAGATATGTTTTTGTAACAATAAAGATTACAAAAAAAATATTTTGTCCACTTTGGAATCACGTGCATACCTATTCATTTATATATTACTAGCACTTTGCCCGCGACTTCGTCCGCGTGTATTTCGTACTTTCCTCTAAAAATTTTGGGTTTGGGTAAGGAAGGACTGTCTCGCCACAGCTTCAGTCTTTCTTGTGCTGGTTCACCAGTGAGTGGGACGACACACTTTAAAAAACTGTTTCGGCTTTTCAGCGTTTGTGGCACAGGCACAAGGATGTTGTCGTGCAAAGGGTCGTGTGTCGGAGACCATTTTGGCTCTTTCGCTGAAGCCAGTGCTCTGCGAAACACTGGAGGCGCTATTCCTGCTAGTGGATACAGCATTTCCTACTATATTTCCCAGCAATCCACCCCTTAAACTTTATTACCCTTTTCCACCTTGGTAGGAGTCGAGTTTTGAAAAACCCTAAAACACATACCTACTTTTTTACCGAGTTTGGAGTTAATCCGACAGCGGGTTACATATTTTTCTAACTTATTAACTTTGTCACCCTCTAAATCCTCTGTGAGGGTATGTTTTTAAACTAAAAGTGACATTATTTATTATATACTGAGCCAAATATTGCCAAGTTTCAAGTTTATTAACTAAATGAATAAGATTTTTCGTATAAACTGTATGAGGGGATACAGTTTATACGAAAAATCTTTTTATCCCTAAAGGGTTTTGAAAAATCGTCTGGGATGCTAATATAGTTTGACTTAAAGATTATTTATACCAATTTTTCAATCAAATCTACTCCCCTATGAAATTGACTATCCCTCTTCACCCCGTTAGGGGTAGATTTTCTAAAAACTTTGAAATACTTTATTATTTATTTTGGACTCTGGACGCGCTCGTTAAAATTCTTCCATACAAAATTTAAACACCCCCAATCTCCCTTTAGTTTTAAATTCATTAGCCAAATGAATAAGATTTTCATATAAACTGTATCCTCGCTTCCCCGCCCCCACACAGGGGTGGAATTTCGAAAAATCGTTAAGGATGTGTTTATTACTTGACTCGAAGATTTATTGATACCAATTTTCGATTTAATCAAGCCACGCAGTAAAATCCTCCGCTGTAAAATTAACTACACCTTTTCACCCCGTTAGGGGTAGATTTTCGAAAAACCCTGATACATGTTATTCTGCATTTTTGGTCTTAAGTATAAATACCGAGTTTCGAGTTAATCGGACCGCGCGTTAAAATTCTTCCATACAAATTTTGACACCCCCCAATCCCCTTTTAGGGGGTAGTTTAGAAAAACAAAAAATGCCAAACTTCATAATTTACTTAGATAAGTATTCGTGCCAAGTTTCAAGTTTATTAACCAAATGAATAAGATTTTTCATATAAACTGTATCCTCGCTTCCCCCCCCCCCCCCACACAGGGGTGGAATTTCGAAAAATCGTTTAGGATGTGTTTATTACTTGACTCGAAGATTTATTGATACCAATTTTCGACTTAATCAAGCCACGCAGTAAAATCCTCCCCTGTAAAATTAACTACACCTTTTCACCCCGTTAGGGGTAGATTTTCGAAAAACCCTGATACGCGGTATTTTTTATTTTTGGTCTTAAGTATAAATACTTACCGAGTTTCGAGTTAATCGGACCGCGCGTTAAAATTCTTCCATACAAATTTTAACACCCCCCAATCCCCTTCTAGGGGGTAGTTTAGAAAAACAAAAAGTGCCAATCTTCATAATTTACTTAGATAAGTATTCGTGCCAAGTTTCAAGTTTATTAACCAAATGAATAAGATTTTTCATATAAACTGTATCCCCGCTTTTCACCCCCACAGGGGTGGAATTTCGAAAAATCCTTTGGGATGTGCTCATTACTTGACTCAAAGATTATTTGTACCAATTTTCGAGTTAATCAAGCCACGCAGTAAAATCCTCCCCTGTAAAATTAACTACCCCTTTTCACCCCGTTAGGGGTACATTTTTGGAAAACCATGATACACGTTTTTCTCTATTTTTGGTCTTAAGTATAAATACTGAGTTTCGAGATATTCGGACAGCGCGTTAAAATTCTTCCATACAAACTTTGACACCCCCCAATCCCCTTTTAGGGGGTAGTTAAGAAAAACAAAAAATGCCAAACTTAATAATTTACTTAGATAAGTATTTGTGCCAAGTTTCAAGTTTATTAACTCAAGGAATAAGATTTTTCATACAAACGAAATCCCCCCTTTTCACCCCCTTAAAGGTTGAATTTCCAAAAACCCCTTCTTAGTGCTCCCCTACATTATAAAAGGAAGCCGTATGCAAAATTTCACATTCGTAGACCCAGTAGTTTCGGCTGTGCGTTGATATGTCAGTCAGTCAGTCAGTCAGTCAGTCAGTCAGTCAGTCATTCATTCATTCAGTCAGTCAGTTTCTTCTTTTATAGGGCGCAACGGGCACTGATCAAAGTCGCACTGAAAAAACCTTTCAGATTCCCTACAGACCTTGTCTACCATGAATTTCAAGTCCTCAGGGTAAGACAAATATTTATACTACAAGCAACGCTTAAATATCATGCAACAATAAAAAATCGGCCTGATTACAGGGACATATTAAACAAGCGTGTCTTCAGAGTACCCATACCTAATGCTAAATCCGAACTAGCTAGACGCTGTACCCATTTTTCCCATCCCAATACTTACAATAAAGTTAGCCAAATCTGCGACCTAAAAGACTGCTCTACCTCATGCTGTAAGAAAACCCTAACTTCAGCTCTTTTAAAATTATCATATGAAGCCACCGAAGCTTTGATATAGCACCTTTACGCACATACACACACCTCCTCACACACATACACACACCCCCATACAAACATGCACACACACAGACAAACACAGACACCATAGTACAAGCCTTATGTTAAACCAATACTATTTTATTTTGTGATCAGAATTGCACGAATGATTTATTTTATCTTAACTCTTTAACTTTTGTAACTATTTAACATCCTCAAACTGTAATGTATTCATTAACATTGTAAAATCGCACTCCAGAGCCACAAGATACAAGCGATGCTTAGTTTGTGGCTCACCGAATCCGTCATATTGTATATTTTTACTTTTTGATGAATAAAACTTATTATTATTATTAAACTTATTATTATTATATATATAGATTATTATTATGAGCCTGTGTTGTCCCACTGCAGGGCAAAGGCGTCCCCTCCTATCATTTATATAGGATTCTATTAAATTTATATAGGATCACCTATATAAATTTTATTAACTTTTCTTGGGTAGTTTTTGAGTTAGCTTCAATAATAAACTTATTTTTGCCACTTAGTTTATACAGGGTGATTGGAAGATGGGTGCAAAGCTTTAAGGCGAAGATAGTACAGGCAATTCAGAACCATTTAAGCCATGGTTGTCTTAGACGAAGTCTTACCACTTTTTTTTTACCAATTTCTTAAGATTTTTTTCGAAAATTCCCAAAGTTTTAACTAAACTACTTAATTATGGCCAAATTGAATGATAAACGAATTCATTTTTATTGTATTTAATTAAAGTAATGTGCAAGCAATCTAGCAAAACATGTTTTAGGCCTCTGTGTCGTTAGACATTTTTTTTACAGATATTTAAAGTTCATAACAAATTTTAAAATTCATAAATACTTTTTGTAAACCTTATTTTAAAAATAACGGAGCGTGCTTTTTTTGTTCAAACCTTTTTGAAAACATGCTTGATAATCGCTCTTTCTTTTGAGGTAACATTTACGCAGATATCTTACAAATTATTGAAATTAGAACCTAAAAACCAATTTAAGGGAGAAATTTTAAATTTTAGGCAGTCTAAATAAAACAACATTTGAATTAAATTTATTTATGTTTCATGGTCAAATTGTTGTCCGTGATTCCTAATACAAGCACGGCTCCGTCTTCTCACTTCTGTTGTTGTTATTTTCAACATCATATCTCCAGCTTCATTGTTTCAAACTCTGAATTCATTATCTCTGTCAGTTCTTCTCTCGTGTTTATTTCAACATTCGTATACACCAGCTCCTTGGCCCGGCCCCACATGAAAAAGTCCAGCAGGGTCAGATCTGGTGAGCGAGCGGGCCAAGGGATGAGTCCATCTCTGCCAATCCAGCTGTCAGGAAAACAATTATTTAAGTGTTCCCTTACATTTAACATCCAATGCGTTGGACAGCCGTCTTGCTGAAAGATGACTGTACTGTCTCTTGCGAATATCGGGACACCGGTTTCCTCTATCAGCTCTGGTAAATCCACTTGTAGAAAGTGCAAATCATTTTCACCATTGAAAGTCTCCGGTAAGAAGTGGGGCCCAATCAACGTCCTGCAAATTACTCCAGCCCAAACATTGACAGAGAATTTCCTCTGAAACGACACCTGCTTCTTAAAATGTGGATTGTTGTCTTTGGCGGCCCATTCATGAAGGTTATGAAAGTTTGTAATGCCCTCCCTAGAAAATTTGAAATCAATCTTGTGGACGGATGAAAGCAAATTTTCTAGGGAGGGCATTACAAACTATCATAACCCACACAACACATGGGGAACACTTAAATAATTGCTTTCCTGACAGCTGGATTGGCAGAGATGGACCCATCCCTTGGCCCGCTCGCTCACCAGATCTGACCCTGATGGACTTTTTCGTGTGGGGCCGGGCCAAGGAGCTGGTGTATACGAATGTTGAAATAAACACGAGAGAAGAACTGACAGAGAGAATGAATTCAGAGTTTGAAACCATGAAGCTGGAGATATGATGTTGAAAATAACAACAACAGAAGTGAGAAGACGGAATCGTGCTTGTATTAGGAATCACGGACAACATTTTGACCATGAAACATAAATAAATTTAATTCAAATGTTGTTTTATTTAGACTGCCTAAAATTTAAAATTTCTCCCTTAAATTGGTTTTTAGGTTCTAATTTCAATAATTTGTAAGATATCTGCGTAAATGTTACCTCAAAAGAAAGAGCGATTATCAAGCATGTTTTCAAAAAGGTTTGAACAAAAAAAGCACGCTCCGTTATTTTTAAAATAAGGTTTACAAAAAGTATTTATGAATTTTAAAATTTGTTATGAACTTTAAATATCTGTAAAAAAAATGTCTAACGACACAGAGGCCTAAAACATATTTTGCTAGATTGCTTACACATTACTTTAATTACATACAATAAAAATGAATTCGTTTATCATTCAATTTGGCCATAAATAAATAGTTTAGTTAAAACTTTAGGAATTTTTGAAAAAAATCTTAATAAATTGGTAAAAAAAAAGTAGTAAGACTTCGTCTAAGACAACCATGGCTTAAATGGTTCTAAATTGTCTGTACTATCTTCGCCTTAAAGCTTTGCACCCATCTTCCAATCACCCTGTATATTGATGTTATTATAGGTAATTAATGACTTCCTGTCACTGATATTTACATAGCAAGTAGTGTTATACGAATTTGTGTGAGGTAAGTACAATTTTTTTTTTTAATCTTTATTGGTTATTTGGGGTTTTTATCCCAATGGACACGCCAACCCCATCATGCCTTATACAAACTACTACGATACAATGCTTTAAATTTAAATTTAAGGAGAATCTTAATCAATATGGTACACCAACTCGCTAAATCTTTTCGCCACATCTGACTTCGGTTGTGCTAAAATTGATTGAATTAAACGTACCTGTGATATATTTAACTTAAACTCATTGATTAAAATTCTCCTTTCCTCTTGGTTCTAAGTACAACTTAAAAGTGCAAAATAAAAACTTAAAAAACAAAAAAAAAAAAACAACCGACTTCCAAAAAAAGACTACAGAGTGAAAAATAACTTTAATTTCGGAAGTCGGTGGCAAACAACGAAAATGTGAACCCAACGCCACCGACTTCCGAAACTAAAGTTATTTTTCACTTTGTAGGTAGGTAGTGTCTTTTTTGGTAGGTAGTCGGTTGTTTTTTTTTTAAGTTTTTTTGAAGTTAAAAGTCAAAAACTAAAAGAAGTCTAAAACGAGGCTTTTCGAGTATTACGCAGTTAGGACAGGTCTTTCAAAGCTGCAAACTTAATTTTACACTATTGGTATACATATCAATATCCTAAAAAATCAGTACCTAAGTAGGTACCTACTTTGCAATTTATTGCCATTAACTTTAACTTTTTATGTCATAATATTATTTTGCATAACAACGGATAGCATAAACTTATTTTTGCAGAAAATCCATTGAGAAGCATTCATATAGGTAACATACATTCAAAACTCATAATGTTGTAAGTCAGAATCATGTCCATAACAATTGAAAGACTCGTCTATCATAATTATCACTCAATAAAACAGTTGATTGTGAACGTAGTTATGTGGTTTTTATTTCCCTGTAAGAAGCATGCAAACAAGCACACACCAAACATGCAAATAAGCATACCTACTTACACCATGCATGCAGCAAGCATGCAAACATGCATACATCATGCATGCAGCATGCGGACAAGCATACCTACTTACACCATGCATGCAGCAAGCATGCAGCATGCAAACATGCATACATCATGCATGCAACATGCGAACATGCAAAGAAGCATACGCCATGCATGCAAGCAAGCATGCAACATGCAGCATGCAAGCGAGCATGCAACATGCAGCAAGCATGATTTCTGTCACGGCTCCGGCGCGTGGTCTTAAATAACACTCTAACTCTAGGGGTGGGGCAGACAAAGAGACAAGACTACTCACGCGGAGTCGGTTTTGCAGCGATTTGTTTCACTAACTTTTGTAGCACAACCTATTAACTTTATAAGACAATATTTTAATTTTAATTAAGGGTCAAAACGCTATTTCAAACAAATGGCAATACCTATGCCTAATAAAATTATTCCAATTGAAATTCTGCCATCTTCATATTATGCTAAGTGAAGTTAAACGTTATGATAAACGAAATTATGGGGAACTTCAACTTTGCCAAAGGTATAAATGTCAATTAAAATTCTGCCACCTTAAAAGTATGCCATTTTAAATTCGGACGTTTATATATTCGGCTAAACAAAAATTATATTAAATAGATTTTTGCCTTAAAAATATTCGTTTAAAGAAGATTATGCCAAGTGTGTTATGCCAAATAAATTTCGGAGTATCAAGATTCTGCCAGATAAACCCTTACAGAATGGGCCGACAGAACCTCTGTGGCAGTATTTTCTACCCAATCTAGATGTCTTTCAATTACAATAATATACCTACTAAAATAACGAAGGTGTACGTTTGTAAAAACAGTTTAAACCATCAGTTATTGTAGAATAACCGATGGATAAACTGCTTTTGTGACATTCAAGTAAACACTAGTGCCACAATAACTAACTTGGTAGATGTCCTATTGTGTATATGTTAACGGAAATGTGTGCAATCCGTCATTCTTTATAATGCCTAGGAAATGTGTACAATTCCTAAAATAGATAGGAAATCTATGACATATTTTTTAATATGCCCTTTTCCTAGGAAATCCATACATTTCCTAAATAGCAATCGGAAATCTTAAAAAATCAATAAGTTGTGCTACTAGACGACGTACAAGAGCGAGCGAAGGGCACCCACCCCGAGGTTCGGTTTGGTTAGGTTCCTGCAGACAGAAATAGGAGCCCCGGCTCCGTCAACCTGACGTCGACGTCGACGACGACGTAGTTAGAAATAAAACATGCAGCATGCAAATTTATGCTTTAGAATGTTATGCTTAATCTGATTTCAGTTTACAAACGTGTTTTATTTCTTTTAGTCACAGAAAGCATTACTTTTTATATATTTCCTAGTATCATCTTGGAATTGCATACAATTCCTAGGAAATAAGTACATACATTTCACAGGAAAAACCAAACCTTTTTAAAAACATGCTTGATAATCGCTTTTTCTATTGAGGTAACATTTACGCGGATATCTTACAAATTATTGAAATTAGGACCTAAAAACCAATTTGAGGGAGAAATTTTAAATTTTTGGCAGACTAAATAAAACAACATTTGAATTTAATTTATTTATGTTTCATGTACAAAATGTTGTCCGTGATTTCTAATACAAGCACGGCTCCGTCTTCTCACTTCTGTTGTTGTTATTTTCAACATAATCTTCAGCTTCATTGTTTCAAACTCTGAATTCATTCTCTCTATCAGTTCTTCTCTCGTGTTTATTTCCACATTCGTATACACTAGCTCTTTGGCCCGGCCCCACACGAAAAAGTCCAGCAGGGTCAGATCTGGTGAGCGAGCGGGCCAAGGGATGGGTCCATCTCTGCCAATCCAGCTGTCAGGAAAACAATTATTTAAGTGTTCCCTTACATTTAACATCCAATGCGTTGGACAGCCGTCTTGCTGAAAGATGACTGTACTGTCTCTTGCGAATATCGGGACACCGGTTTCCTCTATCAGCTCTGGTAAATCCACTTGTAGAAAGTGCAAATCATTTTCACCATTGAAAGTCTCCGGTAAGAAGTGGGGCCCAATCAACGTCCTGAAAATTACTCCAGCCCAAACATTGACAGAGAATTTCCTCTGAAACGACACCTGCTTCTTAAAATGTGGATTGTTGTCTTTGGCGGCCCATTCATGAAGGTTATGAAAGTTTGTAATGCCCTCCCTAGAAAATTTGAATTTGAAATCAATCTTGTGGACGGATGAAAGCAAACTTTCTAGGGAGGGCATTACAAACTTTCATAACCCACACAACACATGGGGAACACTTAAATAATTGCTTTCCTGACTGCTGGATTGGCAGAGATGGACCCATCCCTTGGCCCGCTCGCTCACCAGATCTGACCCTGCTGGACTTTTTCGTGTGGGGCCGGCCAAGGAGCTGGTGTATACGAATGTTGAAATAAACACGAGAGAAGAACTGACAGAGAGAATGAATTCAGAGTTTGAAACAATGAAGCTGGAGATATGATGTTGAAAATAACAACAACAGAAGTGAGAAGACGGAGCCGTGCTTGTATTAGGAATCACGGACAACATTTTGACCATGAAACATAAATAAATTTAATTCAAATGTTGTTTTATTTAGACTGCCTAAAATTTAAAATTTCTCCCTTAAATTGGTTTTTAGGTTCTAATTTCAATAATTTGTAAGATATCTGCGTAAATGTTACCTCAAAAGAAAGAGCAATTATCAAGCATGTTTTCAAAAAGGTTTGAACAAAAAAAGCACGCTCCGTTATTTTTAAAATAAGGTTTACAAAAAGTATTTATGAATTTTAAAATTTGTTATGAACTTTAAATATCTGTAAAAAAAATGTCTAACGACACAGAGGCCTAAAACATGTTTTGCTAGATTGCTTACACATTACTTTAATTAAATACAATAAAAATGAATTCGTTTATCATTCAATTTGGCCATAAATAAAAAGTTTAGTTAAAACTTTAGGAATTTTTGAAAAAAATCTTAATAAATTGGTTAAAAAAAAGTAGTAAGACTTCGTCTAAGACAACCATGGCTTAAATGGTTCTAAATTGTCTGTACCATCTTCGCCTTAAAGCTTTGCACCCATCTAAGACAACCATGGCTTAAATGGTTCTAAATTGTCTGTACCATCTTCGCCTTAAAGCTTTGCACCCATATTCCAATCATATGTATACCTACTTAAATATAGTTTGCTGCATAAGTGGACTGTTTATAGCCGATTTTAAAACAGACCCTTACTTGAAATCTGCTGGTAGGATTCTTAATATCTTACCAAACCTTACTAAACTAACTTACCTCTATGTTGTTATCCTAAAAACATCAAAGCTCAATCACATCTTTAATCTTTGTATTCATTCGAAGATTTTAAGTATCTTGCTACAGTAAGGTGTACATCTAAATATATAAAATTCAAAGTCCTGACTGACTGATATATCAACGCACAGCCTAAACCGCTGGTCCTAGAGACATGAAATTTGGAGGGTGTGTTCTTTGAGAAGAGTAGGTATCCACTAAGAAAGGGTTTTTCGAAATTCCACCCCTAAGAGGGTGAAATTTCACGCGAACGAAGTCGCGGGCATAAGCTAGTTCGTCATAAATAGGTAGTATTAATAATCTGCCGGTCGATTCTCTAAAAACGTCACCGTGATAACTTAGGTGAAGTGAGCTTAAAGTGAGCTGTCATTCCACATGATGCTAGGGATTGACACTATTGACAGCTCACTCCACGCTCACTTCACCTAAGTTTTCACGGTGAGATTTTTACAGAATAAGTAGCACTGCCGTGTACCTACATTAAAACAATTCAAAACACGTAAGTAGGTATGTACCAACCTACTAAAGTAGTCTGGTTTAACCATGTAAACATCTTAAAATTGCAGTACTGCAAATCAATTATGCAAATTAATATAATTTTCCTTTCAGTTTCATTGTGTGCTTAGTAATACCAATTAATTTGCTAATTAATACGATGCGCACTGCCGCAATAGCTAGTCATCGGTAGATTCTACAAGATAATCGCGTAAAAAATACTACAGACACGAAACATTCCATCAATTATACAATTAAACCACAGGTTATGACATAAAAACAAACCAATGAGAGTAGGAACGTCTCCACAAAGGCAATTTTCCTTCCATTGTTTGATCAAATATCTACATCTTCTTTGAATATTATAAACAGGTGCACGAAAGAAAAACTAAGAAAAACTAAACGATCTTTTAGCGTGATTGCATACCTAGTCATTGACTGAAAGTTATTAGGATTTTTTTATACCTTTTTATTATGGTAAGTATCTAGTAATAAATCTTAAGAGTAAACTAGTCGCGAGATCGAACTCACTGGTGGTCATGGCCAAAGAGCACGCTGTCTCGTTTGGCTTCGTGTCCGGCAGAGATAGTATCAGTGATGAGCAGTTAGGATCTAAACAGACGGACTGCATTTGAACTGCATGCCAACTGCAACTTCGCAGTTTGGATGCAGTTGACATAACCAGGTTTCGAAGCAGTTAAAGTCAACTGCATCTAAACTGCATCCAAATTGCGATGTTGCAGTCCGTCTGTAGGAAGCCTTCGACGCTAGTCTACATGCACAACGTCTAGTTCTCACGCATAGAAACACCGTCCCGAACTGAAAAGCGCGTAAAAAAATTCCAAAAGTGCTTTGAAAAATCGAGTTTTATGAAAAAATCACTGCATATTGCATAAATCAATTACAAATAAAGTTTATTGAACTCTTCGATAACTGAGCTTTGTCGGTACCGACTTTGTTTTGAAGAATTTACAGGTCTTTTATTACTTATTTACTCCCAAAGTTACGTTAAAAATAGCAAGAAAAACGAATCTTTGTTGGCTCATAACTTTTTAATGGCTTTTTATTTTACTATTCTGTTTCCGTAGAGACAAAATTAATAATAAGTCAAAACGATGTTATGTTTAACTTTGGATGCACAATGTCAAACAGTGGAGTAATAGGTACTCTCCCGAAATTTGTATGTAAGAAATATCGACTAGTGGCACCTTAAGGAAAATATTCTTGATGGAAAGTAGATATTATTTAGATATTATTGTTAGATAAATTCAAGAAGTATTTTATCTGAAACATTGAAAGTGAACTGAAAAGTTCTAAATTGGAATTAAGAAGGTTACACAGATTTGGTTGTGGATCATGTATGAATCATGGTTCTCCTTAGATTTAAAGTGTTACACTTACCTACCTACATGCTCTACTGTGCTTAGATTCTTCTCATGTTTTTTTTTACAGCTTAATTTTTTGTTGGTTTAGGTATGTTTTAGTGATTAAGTCGTTGAAGTTGAGAAGATTATTTGAGTACTTGTTCAATACTTGTTTGATAAAGATTATTTTTTTTCATCAAACAGTATCTACCATATCAATAAATAAATTGTCATAGTCTACGACCACTGGTTTAAGATTCATAGGGATCGCACTTTGACTGTTAACCCCTTGATATTTTAATAACAGCCTTCTTTACTTCCAGAGATGTCCTACCTTCGGTGGAACCTGGCTACTTACTAAATACGCTCCCTGAAGATGCTCCAGAGCAACCGGAAGATTGGCAAGAGATTCTGAAAGACTTCAACCAATCGATAATGCCAGGGGTGAGTACACGGACCAAGGTTTTGTTTCTTCGTCGCATTTATTTCAACATAATTATGTACTATGTAGGCACTTAGGTGCATCACTAGACTTCTCAGCTTTGTTAAATTGGCTTATAAATGAATCATGTGGGTACAATTAGTAAAAATGCGACCTTGTTCGAACTCGACCATACTTCCTAGTGCAAATACTTTTTCTTACCTACCGAATTCGGCCGACTTTTAGTTTTTTCTCAAACCACTGAAGAAGTGGCAGATTCTTATACTAATACACCATACCAACATTAGGTAGGTACCTTGTGTATCTACAAGATAGGTACTTATATGTAACTGTGCCCAAATAATTACTCTAGGCAATACCATCTCTATGTAACATGCAATAACGTTACATAATACTTTTCTAGATTACGCACTGGCATTCTCCACGTTTCCACGCATTTTACCCGACCGGCACATCTTATGCAAGCATCGTAGGAAACATGCTGAGCGATGGCCTGTCTGTCATCGGATTTAGCTGGGTAAGTTCGATTGACTACATTAGAAATTATTATTTTTTAGAAAAGAAGAAAGAATCTCTACAATATCCACTTAAGTCGCCTAATGGAAACATTCATAACCCAAGCACTACCTAAATAACTTATTGTGAATTATTTTCTCTAATAGTTATCGAGTCCTGCATGCACAGAACTGGAGGTTCTAACTATGAATTGGCTGGGCAAGCTGCTTGGAATCCCTGAAGAATTTCTGCATTGTTCCAGTGGACCCGGAGGAGGTGTCATTCAGGTAAATACTTAAGTTGTTGTCAAGTCCTCCGTCCTTGCCCGTGATAAATAGTAGACTTGTAATCAATATTAAGAAGATTATTATTTTCTAATGTTTCAGGGTTCGGCAAGTGAAGCGACACTGGTGGGACTCTTAGCAGCCAAAGACAAAACGGTTCGTAAACTTATAAGGAACGACCCAAGCCTGGATGAGGACGAAATAAAACCTAAACTTATCGCTTACACCTCTGATCAATGTAACTCGTCAGTGGAGAAAGCTGGCTTGCTAGGATCTATGAAAATGCGATTATTAAAGGCAGATAGTGACGGCAGGCTTCGTGGAGAGACACTCAAAAACGCCTTCGAAGAAGACAGGGCTCAAGGTCTAATACCGTGCTACGTCATCGCAAATGTAGGCACTACTGGAACCTGTGCGTTTGACCCCTTGTACGAACTAGGACCGGTATGCAATGAAGCTGATGTGTGGCTGCATGTTGACGCCGCGTATGCAGGCGCAGCATTCATGTGTCCCGAGTATAGACACCTGATGAGAGGCATCGAATTATCTGATTCTATCGATGTGAACGCACACAAATGGATGCCTGTCAGTTTCGATTGTTCTGCTATGTGGGTGAAAGATGGATATGACCTTGTTAAGGCATTTGATGTTCAGAGGATTTATTTGGACGATGTCAAAACAGAAAACAAAATCCCTGATTATCGCCACTGGCAGATACCACTCGGCCGCAGGTTCAGAGCTCTAAAACTGTGGACTGTTATGAGGATTTATGGAGCGGAAGGTCTAAGGAAACACGTGAGGGATCAAATATCCTTAGCTCAGTATTTTGCTAAATTGGTTCATGCTGATGAAAGATTCATAGTTGAGCCCGAGCCGTCTATGGGATTAGTGTGCTTTAGACTAAAGGGAGGAGACATTATAACGAAAAAGTTACTAGAAAAATTAACTGAGAAAAAAAAGGTGTTCATGGTTGCTGGTACTTACAGGGACAGATACATTATTAGGTTTGTTATATGTTCGCGTCTAACGGTGAAGGAAGATGTAGACTACAGCTGGAAACAAATTAAAGACGAAGCTGATTTTCTTTGCCCAGGCAAAATACACACTAAAGCGCAAATACCAGCTATCGATCAAATAGTGGCGAGAGAGATTTGTGAGAAATCCAAATAACACGGTAATAGATTAAGTAGGTACACTTCAAGATATTGTGGGAGATACCTACTTGTCATACGAATAGGTACCTACTTAGTTGTTTTAAATTCGTTTTACTTGTTTGGTGCATAGAACACAGGCAAACGTAGATGAATAGAGAATTGGGGTTCACAAAAAATCAAGTCGTAATTTAAGGAATTAGTTAAGTTAATAATTAAGTTTAGAATATTGTTAAAGAAGCGCTTGTGATCAGACCGATGATATGGCAATGGCATCCAGGTTCTGTTAGACTTAATAAAATAAAAAAACTACTTATGAAATGACTACATGTTTTATTTCGAACTTAAAATTATCATTGGCGTCATGCTTATTTACCTAGGAATGTATTGCTACTTACTACCTCTATTTATATACAACTACAGGTATGACTAACGCAGATACCGTAAGTGTAGCCTTTCGGTAGACAATGCTCCTGACAGACCGCGTCCTCGTTGGCTTCTTCGAAATCGCACGACACCCGACCAGGGATCTTTGATTCTGAAATATTAAATGCAAACTATAGCATAAATAATGGAATCTTCTTTAATACCTACTAGGGGTAGGTACTAAGTTCCTAGCATTGCATATTACCTAGTGCAAGTCATTGTCTGACCTACCTCCTACGAGTACCTACCTACTAAAAGTCAAATGTGGAAAGTAAATGGCTTTCGTACCTATTTGAATACAATTAGCTAGGTATCTAGCTAATTTTATTCAAATACCTACATAGGCATTGATGACTATTTCTACTAGGTAGGTATTATAATAAGAGAAAATATAGGTAGGTACTGAATTGGCACAACCACAGGGTAGGTTTGAACACGGACGAAACCACGGTCACAGTCGCTGTAGTTAGGTAAATAGAAATACATAAATAAGGTACAGTAAGGTAAATTTAAAATCATTTTCGCAACTATAAAACTTATAACTCGTTGACAATTCAAAAGTGCCGGGTAAATGGTTTAATTGAAATAAATGCGTAAGGTTTGAGTTATCAATCACCTAAAACAATAATTTAGATGCCCAGATCCTAATTTAGAATTGGTATGACATTCGCATGTTAAATGAAACGCATAAAGTTAATGCATACCTGCAGTGGTAGGAGCCTCTGATCTCGGCGTGACATCCTCCTTGTCCTTCGGTGACAAGTCCTCGTTAAGAATGGGCACAACACTCTGGTCCTCCACCACGGAACTGTCCCTCGGCTTGCCAAGCGCAGTTTGTATCAAACAAGCCGATAACGCAATTAGCAGAAACACATTTACTGCCTTTAAACCCATTATTTCTTTGTTCGTTTATTATTGCTACAAGGAAATAAACGTCGTTATTGTTGTACGGCTAATTAGCAAATAACCAACGTATTACAGCACAAAAATAGACGAACACAATGCGATGAAAGGTCAACAGAAGCGGCCTTATATATTGTGCATTGAAATTGACAGTAGACAAGTCAATATGTACGTACTCACACAAACGACCCACTCACTCAATGAGTAATGCATTGATTGCTTCTGTTTGCTTCTGTGGTAAGACTGCTTCAAGGAAAGATGAATCACGCGACTTTGTTCCTACCTACTCATCTAAGGAACAATAATTAATTCGTCGCCACACTCGCAACTAAGAATGAAATGGATTAGGTGTACGTGCTTTGGCACCTTGAACTAGCGTTCTTTACCTACTTTTATTATATTATTAGTTATACCTACCCACACACTAGTAGGTACAGTCAACAAAGGAGTTAAGTGTACGAGCGTCGGATATTGTTGAAGTTTACTAAGAAACCGATGGATATTCTCGAATAAAATTTTAGTTTATTAATAGAAAACAAACAACTCATTTATTAAATTAAATTTCAGTCCAGAACATCCATCGGTTTTTTAGTAAACTTCAACTATATCCGACGCCCCTTTATACTTAACTCCTTTGTTGACTGTACCTATTTGTCACACTTCTGAGATTTAGGTAATTGATCATTTGGTACCTAAAGGTCATGACGTCAGTAGCGTAGGCTACTGACGTCATGACCTTTAGGTACCAATAAACTTAAATACATTTTCTAAGTATTATAATCTAAAGGTACAGACAGACCTACTGCACACAATGCACATACCTACCTCGTTAGCATAATTAATCTTTTTCTTCCGTCCTTGGTAAAGGGCGGGCGTTTTGGGGCCTAATGTAATTTTGACGGTCAAAAAGGGCTGATTCTCAGCCAAATTTCAATAAATGTGTTTTGATTTTGTCTCTGGTCTCGTTATTTGGGGTCGGATCTCCTCACTTTTCAGCGCCAAGTTATTCTGTCTTGGGTTGCCGGTTCGCAATTGGGCTTTCTTGAGGTCTCTTTTTATATTCGACCACCAGCATAATAAATCTACTTTGCTAATTAAATGTAGGGACCTGAATACAAGCGATAGAATCCCGTTTTGTCTATCTGATTCACACTTGGGAAGTTGGGAGTTAGCTGCCCTTCCTTGGTTTTCCTACTGAGCTATAGTAGGTAATTATTGCGTTTTCAATATTAGCTACTCTGTGGCACCAGTAAGTACGGACGCCAGCACATCAAGTTACTACAATCTGTCAGATTTCTTTAATAGATTTTCGACTTTATTGCTAAAAGATAAGGTTCAAGGTTGATTGGGAAAATCTGACAGTTTCGGGTAGGTTGACCTGCTGGCGTCTGTACCTACACGCTGCTGGCTGCAACCATTATAAATGTCGCACAATGCCAAAGAATTGCATTCAATTTGATATTTCAATTCCTGCACTATTATTCAATTACCGCAACTATTAGGAGAGGTATAGCTAGAAATGAAATCAGAGGCAGTTGTATATATGTAAATACATAATTCTTTTTTGCGTGTGGAGATCCTCCTGGATGTCCTAGGTACCTACTCCCTGGGACAGGCGGAGGTGTCTATCGGCCTCTTACTGACTGAAACCACACGGTGTTCTTCAAGTCCGCATAATTAGACAAAGCAACTCCTAATTTTGTAATAATGTTCAATAGAAAACTAACCGACAATCCAGAGACGGGGTGCTAAAAAATTTCCGAGCTTGCCTGGCTCTATTCGTAAATAGCATATTGAGGAGATGAAATTCACTTATAGGTACATTAAAAAAAAATATCCTGCCAGGTGCGAGGCCCATGGTGTGGGTAGAGTATAATTACGTACTTTATCCTTGTTTTTTTTTTGCAAAATGTTACTAGTAGGTAGGTATTACCTACATTAACTCAGAAGACTGGAAGGGGCATTTTGTTTTGCCACCCCGAGCGCCCGAGATGCATAATCCGCCATTGATAGCCTGTCCCGACTGGACCTAGACTATGTGACCCCCCCTTGACTCCAAAGCTGGATCCGCCCTTGTTTGGACTAGCGTTCAAATTTCTGCCAAAACGTTATCATTGAGTAAAGTTGCTAATGAAAGATCATGGGGACCATGTGGAGTAGGTACCCTATGGGAGTACCTTATCCTCGGATAATTTAAATTCTTTCATGATAATGGCGATACAAAAAGATCTCTTGATGAATTTAGATAGCGACATACCTACTTAATTGATAAATTAGCGGAGAGCAGTGAGCTTTTTTGGAAGTCATTGACTAACATATAGGTATTGTTAAAATTTTAATATAATTATACATCATCATCTGCCTAGCCTTTTCCCAACTATGTTGGGGTCGGCTTCCAGTCTAACCGGATGCAGCTGAATACCAGTATTTTACATGGAGCGCGACTGCCTGTCTGACCTCCACAACCCAGTTACTTTATAATACGATACCCCTTGGTAAGACTGGTTATCAGACTTTCGGCCTTCTGACTACCCATAACGACTGTCAAAGATCCAGGAATGACAGCCGGGACCAACGGCTTAACGTGCTTTCCGAAACACGGAGGGGTCACAGTATGTAAAGATGGTCACCCATCCACAGACCAACCGCGACAAGCATAGCTTAACCAGATCAATCGACCTGTGCGGCTGTTATTATTAGCCACGGGCCCCTCTTTAGCCATACGAAATCGACCAGTCTCCTTCAATTTGACCCTGTATAGTAGTTAGGTACTGGTAGCGTGATAAAAATATGTATACATAATGTCATAAAAGTGGTTCCTCGTGGAATTGTTAATACCTAATAATATTAGTGTCATGGTAATATTGACCGCTTTTTAACCTTTTGAACGCCAGAGCATAAACGCACGCGCGTGCCCTCCACGCCAAGCCACAATTTTAAATATTTAAGGTATACAAATAAAAACACACAAAAGTAATGATTTAATTGTTTATTTCGTGATAAAGTGCACCGCATTTTTTGTCACATATTTGTGTCGCTGGCGTACAGGGCACGCGCTTGCTTGTCACTTATAAGTGACAATGGCGTTCAAAAGGGTAATGACCATGGAAAACCAAATAAGCAATAGAATTTCCAACAACGAAATAGGTTATATATACCTAATGATGATGATTCTGACGTAGCCGGTAGCATGTAACTAAATGATTGGTAAATGAAACACTCGGGTTATCAAGGGTTGCAGACTGACTGTTTAAATATCAACGGTTACTCATACTCATTGTGGGAATAGTAGATTGTTATACGAGGTCGAAAGTCATGAATTCCTTAATAATGTATACAACATTAGTTTTTGTTTATACTAAACCCGAAAAGGGGTCATTGTACTCATCATTTTGAACAACTTTTTCTATGGGACCAAACGTGAAATCGCAAAAAAAAATCAGCTGTTCCATACATTTGTGTTCACTTACGACAAAATGTATGGAACAGCTGATTTTTTTTCGCGATTTCAAGGTTGGTCCCATAGAAAAAGATGATGATACATATTATAAATAGCGAAAGTAAAACTTAAATCTTATTATGATTCAAAATTTACATTCGTAGTTTTCCTTTCTAAGCGAAGGGCCGGCCGGCCATCTCTAAAATGCCCGGGCTGGTTTCAGGTCCCAGTCCGGGCCTGCTCGAGAATACTTTACCTCGTGCAAACTCTGCAGTTTGGTAAGAACAACTTTGAGAAAGAATAATTCAGCAGTCGAGTCTTCACGTCGCGTATTCCGCAGAGCCTAAAGACTACAGTGCGCCCTCTGCCTGATGGACGGAGCCGAAACGTGGACACCACGGTACGGCTGGTCCATAAAATCAATGTAGTTCGCAGGGTGGCTGATAGCAGCTAGATGAGAGTTGCTGAGGATCGAGCTAAATGCCTTGCAATTGCCAGTTATGCCAGCTATGTCCAGAAGTAGACTACTGTAGGCTGATGATGATGACACTAAATTAGCTGGCGAAACTTCACAATGAGTATCGATACCTAATGAAGATATTACAATTTTATGAGCTAAAAAATTAAGTAGGTACCTAGAACTACAGCTGTTAAGGGTCATCGGCCACTGGTAGTTTATTTATACCTATCATCACGTCTGTTTTGTTGGCTAAATCAATTTGACCCAGTATAGTTGGTTAAAGTTTAATAGGTATGTCATTAGTACCTAGGTAACTAGCGAACTAGGTAAAATCAACACCTATATAGCCTTAATTAATTAACAAACCGCAATTAAAATCATCAGTAATTTTGCAATTTATTTATATTCAAGTCCATTAATTATTATTGTTCATAAAGCCATTGTTGAAAGCATACCTAGGTAGGTACTTATTCTTGCTTGTACCTATTATATAATTATTATGTATATATATATTCTATTCTATTCTGTAAATTATTCCATGACCACGCACTACCGTTATGGCTGTAATCAAAGGATTTGGCAATAGGTAACTACATAGTGTATATGTCGCCACCAACTAGCTTAATTATGCTTTCATTTTCAGTTAACTGCCTTGTTTTTTAACTAGCAGCCTGAATGATATTGGTTTTGGCCACCCAGCACTGCCCAGGGGGCACCAAAGGACAGCTCGGCTCAATAGCACTCAAAAGTACAGGACTAGCCTTATATATTTATTTATAGTATATACTTTGTGGCTAAGTAATTACAGCTGCATGGGTCGCCGATCGATCAGGCCGCGGTTGGTCTGTGGATGGGTGACCATCTTTACATACCAAGACCCTCCGTGCCTCGGAAAGCACGTTAAGCTGTGTCCCGGCTGTCATTCGTGGATCTTTGACCGTCGTTACGGGATGTTAGATGCTCGAAAAACTGACAACCAGTCTTACCAAGGGGTATTACCCAGCAAGTGGGTTGTGGAGGTCAGATAGGCAGTCGCTTCATGTAAAATACTGGTACTCAGCTACATCCGGTTAGACTGGAAACCGATCCCAACATAGTTGGGAAAAGGCTAGGCAGATGATATACTTTATTGTCACCACAAAAAGCCTTGGATGGGTTATAACTCTATGTCGAGAAGCTTCGATTTGTGAGCCCAAAAACAACTTTTGGTACCAATACATCCGAAGTATAAGTACCAACAGTAGACCGCATCACCCATGTCAATGGTAACAAAACCAGTATAAGTACCAACAGTAGACGGTATCACCCATGTCAATGGTAACAAAACCAGTATAAGTACCAACAGTAGACCGCATCACCCATGTAACAAAACCAGTATAAGTACCAACAGTAGACCGCATCACCCATGTAACAAAACCAGTATAAGTACCAACAGTAGACCGCATCACCCATGTCAATGGTAACAAAACCAGTATAAGCTGGCCTCGCATTCAATTGAAACTAAGTATGCCAGCTCAAGGTCAAAGTTTTCCTACCGACGAGTGGTCTACTGTACCTACCTAGGTACCGACCCAAGAATAGGCATAATACCTACTCGAACTTGTGAGTTGCCAGGATAAGATCTATCTAACGTAGATCATGAGATACCTACCTACTGGTTTATTTCGGATTTGGATTGTCAAATTTGAAAATCCGGCTATCAATATCCCCAGGTGGACTGACAGACACTTTCAAAACGTTGCTTCAAACCTGATTCTCAATCTATCAGCTCCCCTGCAAATCAGATGTTAACCAATAGGAAAGAAGATAGAAAATAAGAAAAATAGGCAATATGTACCTACGGCGTTATTAGCCTCGACCTCCCGTGCGGTGCGCATAAAAGATCGCGTATCTAATTCTTTTATTCAAGTATTGTTTCAATATAAATATTTGTAGGTACGTTTAGGCTGTGTGTACCTCATACCGCATTTATACAATCGTGCTCGCTATTCGCCTCGTGGCTCGACGAACGATTCGACGAACCATGGGCCTTCGCGAACTACTGTTCACACATTCGCGGGGTGAAGTATTTTCACAACGCGAGCCACAACGCGACGCGAGCACTCGAATCGCGAGGCGAGCCACGAGGCGAATAGCGAGCGCACTGTTTACACATGCGGGTTCGTTATTCGCCTCGTGGCTCGCCTCGCGGTTCGCGCGATTGTGTAAATGCGGCATCAGTGATTAATGATTATCGTTTCGATGTTCAAGTAAGTATTTGTGTCACCTCAGACAAACGGAGTGTCGGTATGATTTTTTTATCGACCTCAAAAATGGTGGTTCTAAAGTGGACCTGTGGGATGTATGTTCGCGATTTTATCAAAACTATGGAACCAATTTTGAAAATATTTATACAGTACCTAAGTACCTACCTAACCTACAGTAGTTAGTTGACAATTGCTAGGTTGGTGGTTGGATTGATTACTTGATTAGTATATCTACAAGTTGCTTTTTTCATGATCGTGTGTATGAAGAAAGTGTTTTAAGATTTAGCAATACATTTTGATAGATACAACTGACTCATATTATTATAATCGATCACCAATCATCACCATGCCTAGCCTTTTCCCAACTATGTTGGGCTCGGCTTCCAGTCCAACCGGATGCAGCCGAATACCAGTATTTTACATGGAGCGACTGCCTATCTGACCTCCACATCATACACAGAAAGTGAAATGAGTATAAATTACATATGCATCGCTTCGATGACTGCTGACAAAGAGAACTGAAGATTATGCAAAAAAAAAAACACTTCTACTGTTTTAATCTACCCAATATATTCTTCACTTACATAATTATTGTGTTCATTCAATCCGTTTATTTGATAATTTAGTCAAATATATCGTCATAAGTCAGTAGAGTGCGCTTGGCGTCTTTAGGCGGCGGTGCATTGCGCGGCGAGGGGGAGGGGGTCCAACCCGGCGCCTGCGTCGGAGGCCTGCCGCGAGCGACTGAGATACGCCACCCGTCCTCCAAGCCATCCAATGATGTGAGGGCTTGAGCAGCTATCTCTGGCGTGTCAAAAGACAGAAATGCTCTGGAAAAAATAAAAAGGTGTGTTATGAAATATTGTTATGAGAAACACTCTCTTCCTAAATAGTGTATGATCTAGACCTACCTTTACTGCTTATTTGTAACTTACTTGAATTGTGTTATATTAATTTGGCAATTTTTTATTTTTTTTATGGCTAATAAATTACAAAGTACTTATTAAAATTAAAATGACTTCAAATAACTTGTTGAGGCATTTGTGATTGTGTTAAAAAATATGCAGTCTCAAATAATCTTAAAAAAGGTACTAATGAACCAAATACTTTTTAGTAAGTATCTCTTACTTTTCATCATCAGGCTCTTGTGTGAATGAGAAAGGTTCATATGTCGCCAACCGTCTCCTGATAGTTTCCTCTGAGATGCGAGCACCAGCTACAAGCAGTACTGAGCTCTTGCTTACACCAGTTACTGGTGGAACAGGGGTTTCTGCGCCAGCTGGGAGAGGGGTACGTGGGGATTTCTCATCCCTTGGACTGTAACAAAAATGACAGATCAGATCTACATTTATGAATAATGCTATTATGTTATAAGAAATTGCTGGACCTGGGCCTCTTTCTAACACTCTGTAGTAAATACATGGTTAATGCCATAGATGCTTAGAATGCACATTTGTAATCAGCAAAGCTGAGTACCATTGATCCGATAATCTTTAATTAACAAAGTTAACATTTCGAGTAAAGGATTAACTATAAAAAGTGTTAACAGACTCATTAACTTCCGTTAACTTTCCATAAGTTCCATAACCATAATCAGCCTATAATGTTCCCACTGCTGCCTGGGACACAGGCCTCCTCTCTGTGAGTTTATCGTTAATTAAGTAAGTACCTACCTACCTGCCAAAAGGATACCGCACGGAACTCTTTATGTTACAGCCTTTTTTATTAATTTTTCATGATCTGCATAAACTTCCATAGCCCATACTAACATATTGTTATATGTAAATCACTAACGCAACGACCTTTAAAATAATAAAATGCAATTTCTATGATGAGTTAACAACGAATAGTCAAACGAACTGACTCCGACATATATAATAGGCATATATTTTAACTTTTTTGTATATCTTGAAGATAAAAGGAAGAATATATCAATGGTGTTACCCTTAAATCGTACTGAAATTTATCTATAGAAAGACTTCAAACTAAATTATTATAGTTAAGTCTTTCTTAACTTATTCTGTAAGCCTGTGCCCACATTTGCTTAACTCTCTCTTGGCAGATAGCCTTAAGATATTTTGAGGGTCAATATGGTTTAAACCAAGACAATGGCCAAGAATTTAATTATGTCTCGAAGACATAATCTACAATACCTTTTTATGACATGGCAGTGCTACTGGGGGTTTGCCTGCCGTACCTATTCAATAAATCAACTGCCCGTCTGGGGCAAAAAAGGCAAAAAACTATGAAAGTATAGGTGTATGCTCTTCTCTGTAAACGATGTTAGAGAGGTTGCTTGACCCTCGAAAGAGCCCTTACATAAAGGTTGCCCGTGTAAAAAGCAACCCATTTACTCAGGTTATATTCGACACCGGCCGCCCTTGAAAACTACGAAGATGACACCCATAAGGAAAACTTTGGACATGATTTTGATTTAGACCTATTACTGCCGAAAACCAGAAAAAAATCTAAAGCCCGTACGCTTCAGAATTAATACAGTATTTAGGAGTCCATCGTTAAAAAAAATCTGACTTCAAAAAAATATACCTAATCGACTTCCATAAAAAACCCTACAAAGTGCAAAATAACCATAGTTCGGGAAGTTGTTGGCAAGAAATTACAGACTTCTAAAAACAAAGGTCTTTTGCACTTTGAAGTGTTTTGTTTTTGAAGTCGGTTGTATTTTATTTTATTTCACACAAATTCGTATACTTAATTACTACTTTATATTGATACTCAGCAACTTTCTTCGATCTCTGTACAACACGTAAACTGTTCGTTACTGAGAAGTTCTATTGTCAGATCTTCACTCTATTAAATGGGACCATCTCGGTCGAAAACTCTTTCCAACAAAAAATAGTGTGACATACGGACGGACAAGACGAATTGATAAAAGTTCCTTTTCTTGGGCCAATATATGTGCTAAGGAACCCTAAAACACACAAAAATTGCCTACAAAGCTAATAAATACATACAAGCTTCTAACTCTTATAACTCATTTCGGACTGAGTTTAGAGTTAAGCATGTCAAATAAGTTTCGTTTGTTACACTATTCTGTACTAGAAAAACAAGATTTGGATGACGGCCGCGAGAAAACAAAAAGGCGCCAAACTCAGTCATTGCCTACATGAAAACGGCACCAAAGATGAAAAATTTAAAAAGAATTGCAGCCACCATCTTGGATTTTCATTTTGAGTTTGACCTCACTGGCTTCAGCACGCTCGAAAACCGTGAAAACGACACACATGATGAAAATTAAAAAAAAAATTGCAGCCTCCATCTTGAGTTTTCTTTTTAACTTCACTGTTGGCTTCAGTACCCTCGAAAACCATGTAAACTATCTCTCTCTCTCTTGCTATTACATAAATGAAAAGTCGCATGGATGGAGCTTTTTCGTTACGTGACGATTTCTTCCATTTTACTCCTCCTCCGTAAAAGAACTTCGTTCCAATAACACCACGATTCAGATTACATTTGCTCAACGCCATCTATCGAACAAAGTGGTTAGCTCGAAACTCGCTCTGCATTAAACCACTTTCCTACATCAATAATTATATAGCGTTGCATTCTTTATCACTCAGAAGACTCGGAACAACACATCGATTATTATTATCTACATTATCCTCACTTTTTATTTGAAATTCTTTTAGCCGCAACTAATCAACCATCAATAGAAAGCGATTTTTATAACATTACTAGCAGCGCCCCGCGGTTTCACCCGCGTAAGTTTCGATTCCGTGGGAATATCGGGATAAAAAGTGTCCTATTGTTAATCCACGAAATGGTCTATCTATGTGCCAATTTTCATCTAAATCTATTCAACGGTTTACGTGTGATAGGTAACGGTAACAAACATCCAAACATCTTCACAAACTTTTACATTAAATTTTATAATATTATAAGATATAAGATAGTCATTATCATTACTTTTTTAAATAACACAGACTCATGTGTCCGTGTTATTTCGAGGTTAACAAAATAATAAAATAAAAGATGATTCCGACAACAGCAACAGCGACTCTGTATTTAATTTATTTTGATTTCTTATTGCCTTACTTTCATATTTTTCCCTTTGTAATATAATTTAAACAATTATTTTCGTTCTTCAAATCAAAATAAATCCACCTTAGGTTTTTATTGCTAACGCTACCTAGGTTCAGGCACTCAAATACGCTTATCTTAAGTTTATATCGGGACACGTCATGACATTACTACTACAAACAAGGCTGAAAATGTAACGCTTTAACATTTAACGAAATTGACTTTTTTAGTAACAGATTAGCGATTAATTAAGTTAACTATTTGATTAATGGCGCCCAACTATGGTTATCAGTTTGTAATAATTGACATAAAACCCAGAGTGATCTCTGTCCTCTTTACATAGTCACTTAAGTGTTAATAACAAACTCAGGAAACAAGTATTTTGATGCATTTTTTGCATAATTACTGGTGATTGCTTTACCAGAGAATTCTTCATATCCAACCATAAGTAAACCAGATGGCTAATGAGGAAGTCCCACTTGAACATAAATACTAACTTCTCCCTTGCTGTGACAAATGAGTCATAGAGATACTTGACTCGAGGACTCTGCTTTTCATCAGGAGGTGGGGGCTCTTGAGAGGCACTAAATGGTTGATAAGAGGCAACACCACCAGCAGCACTCGCTGACCCACTGAGTTTTCTCTCCCTACCTGAAATATTAAAATACAATGCTGTTTCCAAATCAAATTGTAATAATTATATTTTTCATCTTTTTTTTTAGCAGACAACGAGGATGAAAATATGATCTGACATATAAGTATAATTTAACACATTGTGTGTATCCATAAGTACTTAACCGTATCAAAATGATACCTGCTCTTGGTCGCTTAAATGTAGCATTTTGAGGCTGAGGCGGGGGACTTTTTATTGCTTGAATAGCACCACTCTTTATCAACTTGCGAGCAATTTCACGAGCATCGCGTGCTTCCGTTGGCCGCTTCGGTAATATCGGCTTTTCAGGCTCTTGTTTGGGAGCCTTCAACGCTTGTAAAGCCTTCTTTTTCTTTTTCAACTTCTGGTATTTTGCTTGTAACATTAACTCTTCTTCAGTTAAATTGGATGGAAAATGTAGGTAAACCATTTTTGTAACGATCCCAAAATACTTTTATTTTTCAATCAATTCATCATTAATATAAGAATCAATGATCAACACATTCAACACCCAAACACTGGCTGGAACAACAAACACATTTTTTTTTGTATTAGAAATGTCTAATGTCATTAATGTCAATGACCAATGTCATGTCAATGTCAACGTCAACATTGTCAACTTTGTTTGACAAAATAGTTTTTTTTTTTTTTTTTTTTTTTTTTTCTTCTTTGGCTTCGCACGGTTTGTGCATTTAGCCAATGTCACGTTTAGTTTTATAATACGAAGGAAATAAAGGTAGGGAAACAAAAAATAAAATTATTATTCGAATTAATTATATCGGGATAAATGGATAATAACTATAGGATCAGTATTTATAACGGATAGAATAATGAGCTAAATACAATGGCGAAACAATTATAACTTAATATTATTTAAAGTAATGAATGAGACTATACATTTATATACAGAAAAGCTATTTGTACAAAGTAAAGAAAGTATTGAGGTAGGAAAAGAAATACTGAGGGACAAGAGGTTACTAAGAAAGGATGAACGGTCATATAGGGGACAGGAGAAAAAAATGTGATTTAAGTCGCCTACGTCTGTGCCACACAGACAGATGGGGTCATCGATGATATGAAGTTTGGCAAGATGGGCTGGAGAGCAGACATGACCCAGTCTCATCCTTATTAGAATGGAGGTCTCCTTCTTGCCAAACTTTGCCCTGCCAAACCACGGTTTTTCCGGAACGTCGGGTTGAATAAGAGAAAAATAATGACCCTTCGATTTGCTTCCGATATCCCAAGCTACCTTCCAGGTGTCTCGAAGAAAAGTCTTTGGTAACGTCATGAGGTCATAGCAAAAATTTATATAGGGAACTAGGTCCCCACATTGCACCGCATCACCGGCAAGTGTATCAGCCACTTCATTCCCATGGATTCCAACATGGGCTGGAATCCACACAAATTGCAGTGTATTACCCTCAGAGATGGTTCTAAACGCAAATTCTCTTATTAAATAAATTATAGGAAACTGTGATTTGTGTTCAAAAGGGGATTTATTGATGGCTAGAAGAGCACTTTGAGAATCAGTAAAAATTATAGTATTTTTAAGTTTTAAAACACGAGTATATTCAATGGCTTTTAAAATGCCGAAACATTCCCCCGTAAAAACAGAAGTCTCAGGAGGTAGTTTTATTTTTTGTACGATGTTGTATTGGGAATGGTAAGTACCTATCCCAACACAACCCGTCGGAGAATGCTTCGCTGCATCCGTAAATATATGGTGGTACTCTAAGTGTTCAGCCAGAAAATTATTAAAACTTGAATGGCAATCGGGATCTGATTTACTTACACAGTTATATTTTATGATGGGACTGAATTGTAAACTCTCATAACTACTGTTAAATATAGGAAGTTTATTGGAACGGTGAATAGGAGAAGAAAGTGAAAGGAATTTTTTATAGCTTACAACTAAACAAGGAGCACGTTTATGGGACCAGTAGTCTGAAGATTCAATCTGCAACACTAATGAGTCCAGTTTAGGAATGAGAGGATGAGTTGACATCTGAAGAATCCGGAACAAATATTTGTCAGATAGGAATTGTCTTCTAAGATATAAAGGAGCTTCCCCGCATTCAACTTGAAGTGCATTAATGGGACTAGACTTCATGGCACCCGAAATAATGCGTAAAGCCTTAGACTGGATGCGGTCCAACTTTTTAAAAGCCATAACACTGCCTGGTTCCAGAACGAACGATCCATAATCCAGAGTGCTTCTGATGATTGCATTGTAAACGAGTTTCAAAGAAAAGGGATGTGCACCCCACCACACACCAGAGAGGCACCTGAGCATGTTTAGGTGATTTTCACATTTGTTAACAATATAATCACAATGAGGAACACTACTTAATTTACAGTCGAGTATTATACCTAGATATCTGAATTTATCTTTCACTGGAATAGGTATTTCCTTATAAAAGAGATTTATTATGGGAATATTTCTCTTCCGGGTGAATAAAACAGCTGCGCTTTTAGACGTGGATAAATCCAAACCGTTTTGATGTAACCATGACTCCAAAGAAGATAAAGCAGAATTAATAGCATAGCTAGCTTGATCAACAGATTGGCTTGAAGAATATAATAATAAATCATCAGCATATTGCAGAACCTTAACATTGTTAGTTAAGGACGAGTCTAAATCAAAAGTGTAAATATTGTAAAGAATGGGACTGAGCACAGAACCCTGTGGGAGACCTCTCCATACAAGACGAGATACCTCATGTTCTCCTATTAACATACTAACAGAGCGTTCAGTCAGGATATTAATAATGAAATTTGATAAATTCAATGGGACTTGTAAGGTTTTTAATTTATTTTGTAAAACGGATAATACAACATTATCATAAGCTGAATTTATATCAAGGAAAACTGCAACGGTGGACTGGTTATTAGAGAATGATAACCGAATATCGGATGTTAAAATACTCAAACAGTCAGTTGTACTTTTACCTTTTCTAAAGCCATATTGTGACTCTGCCAAAAAACCCTTACTTTCAACATACCATTCTAGACGATTTTTAATTAAGTGTTCCGCTAATTTCATCAGAATTGAAGACAAAACTATGGGACGGTATGAAGAAGCTTCAGATGGAATTTTATTTGGTTTAAGGAATGGCAACACCCTTTGACGTTTCCATTCAACAGGAATGTTTCCTGTATTCATAACAGAATTAATAAGCTCTAAATAATAACTGAGGACGTCGTCATTTAAATTAGCAAAAAATGAATACGGAATACCATCAATACCTGGTGCAGAATCCTTAGTTTTATGAATAACACCCTTTAATTCAGTGAGAGTGAATGGAAGATCTAGAGTCGTATGAGTATCATGGTTGTTGGATACGAGAGATAGCTCAGGAACAAAAGGAGGAGCTAATTTATCTAAAAATTCACTGGCTAAAGAATCCGGAATAGGGGAAGGGTTGTTATAAATGGACCTAAATCTACGAATATTGCGCCAGACAATCGTAGGGTGAGTATTCGGTGAAATTGATGAGCAAAAGTTACGCCAAGATTCAAATTTTTTCTTCTTAAAAAGTTTAGAAGTTTCATTTATTAGGTTATTAACGATTTCAAAATTAATATCAGACATATCAAGGGTATAGTTGTATTCTGCCTCTTTACGTTTGTTAATCAATTCTGTGCACTCAGAGTCCCACCACGGAGGTGAGGGAATTGTACTAACATTGTTATTTTTTACAGGAAAAACTTCATCTGCCGCAGTGATTAATATGAGAGCTAAAGCTTCAGCACAACTATTTTCATTGCCATCAGAAATAACGGGCAAGGAGCAAAGCTTTGTGTCAACAATGTTTCTAAATTTGTCCCAGTCATTATTATTTCTATTAGGAAGTTTATGTTTTAAGTTTGATCTCCTTAATGGAGCATGTGGTTTGGAAAGAGGATAAGAAATAACTATTGGAAAATGATCACTTCCATAAGTAGAGGTTAAAGTATGCCAAGTTAATGAAGATGCTAAGTTTGGAGAACAGATAGAAAGGTCAATTGCGCTTTGGTTCTGATTGGGATCTGAACGGCGTGTGGCAGCACCTGAGTTCAAGATGCATAAGTTATGTAAGTCTATTATATCTAGTAATTCATCACCATAACAATTAGAAGTTGAACAACCCCATGATTGATGATGGCAATTAAAGTCCCCCAATATTAAGAAGGGCTTTGGAAGACAAGAAAAGAGATTATTAATCTCTTGAAGAACAGAAGAAGAAGGGTGAGGAATGTAAATAGAAACAAGACAAGTATGATGCACTTTAATAGCAACAATTGAAATTTCCTCACTGTGAGGAGGTAAGGAAATTATAGAGAAAGGGATAGAATTCTTGATAAGTATAGCTACTCCACCATACCCATCAGATCTATCCTCTCTAATGGTTAAATAACCGTTAATTTTAAAAATATGATTAGATTTGAGCCAAGTCTCTGATAAGGCAAAGGCAAATGGCTCATATTTGTTTAAAAGATAAATAATATCACTCCTTTTGTTTACTAGACTGCGGCAGTTCCATTGGATTATTTTGGATGTGTTGTCCATTATGAATGGATTGAGATACATTGAAAGAAGGGGCAACGTTGGACGGTGAAATGTTGAATTGAGATAGAAGATTGTGTAATGCAGAAAGAAAATCGTTTATGGAAAAATTTGTGTCTTTTTTTTCGTTATGATTATTAGAAAAAGCACAACCATTAGATGGTTGGGGAAAGTCGAAATCTTTGATAATGGCATTGTGAGCCTCTTTATTGTATCCTTGTACAGATTTGGGAGGGGAGCGTGGTTTGAGAAAGACAGTCTTTTTATAGCTACTTGAACCAGGCATTCTATTAGGTGAAGAGATTGATGGAGTATCTGCAAAATTTTTGGAAGGAGAAGATAAAAGTGTATCAGCATATGATTTTGTTACTGGGGGATAAACTTTTGCCGCTTCAGCATAAGATACAGAACTTTGTGCCATGTATGTTTTGATTAATTTTTGTCTTGAAAATTCTGGGCATGACTTATTAGTTGCATAATGATAGCCAGAGCAAAGGCAGCAAGATGCACTTTCTTGTTCTCTTTCACAACTGTCTCCAGTGTGGCCATGGCCACATTTATAGCAACGAGGTTTGGACCTGCACTGAATTTTAGTGTGACCAAAACGACAGCAATTGAAACATTGTACAGTAGGGAAAATATATAAATCTACAGGTAAGGCATTATAGCACATAAAAATTCTTTTCGGAAGAACCTGTCCATCAAATGTAACAACTATGGATTGGGAAGGTTTCCAAATGGTGTTACCATCAACAATGGTTTTAAAATTGAGGCGTCTTACTTTCAAAATTGGACCGCAACCAATTGGGACCGTTATATTATCAATAACTTCCTCCGGAGACCACTCCGCAGGAACACCACGCACTAAACCCATTCTAGTCACATTAAAAGTAGGTATAAAAGCTTTGTAATTAGATGTACCTAGACTATTGTTTATAATAAAAGAATTTGCGTCCAGGAAATTTGAGAAAGATAAAGAAATTTTATTGCGACCGATTTTCTTGACGCTACCGTTTATTATGTTTTGGAAGGCGTTGTGCTTTAAAAACTTGCCAAATGTGATAGGGTGCAATGTAGTTCCATCATCAGGTGAAATTATATTTTTTTGGACATGGATAACGTATGGTGAAATATCAGTTTTATCGTATGTTTTTCTACCAATCTGAGTGGGAACAACTAAGGATGGAGCAGGAATATCGGGTTTTTCGTTATTACTATTATTCATATCAGAGCAGTTAGGCTCCGATGTAGTAGATATTGATGATTCCGTGCATCCACAACCCGAAGACTCGGAACCGTGGTTTTTACGGGTACGACGGCGTTTGTTGCAATTCTTGCAAATATGAACACGGCTTCTTTTTAAATTCCGGGCAGAAGATGACCCATCGGTATCCATGCCCGATTCATTAGACGCAATAGTAATAAAATTGCCTGCCGGGGGCACAAAGTCCCCCGGGTCAGGCGGGTCATTCATTTTACACTATAACTAAAAAAATAAACTTACCACTACCGAAGAAAATAAAAAAACTAAAATGAAATTAAAAGATAAAGAAAATAGAGCACTAAAACTACGACTACTGATCCTGTCTGAATTATAAAACAATATTTTAAAATCTTTTCAAAAAAACCGCGTCCACCAAGTCCGAAGTTTCCCGCGCTTTTTCAAAATAGTCGACAAAATAGTTGTCATAAAATGTTATTTTAGGGTTCTGTACATTGATATAGCTCAATGGTTCTGTACCTTTAAAAGAAAAAAACGGAACCCTCATAGTCTCACTTCGTTGTCCGTCAAATTTCAACTTGATACCTCCATGCGTTCTAGAGAAAAGGGGTTTTGACAGACAGACGGATAACGAAGTGAGACTAAAAATACTTATCTATCCGGGTACCGGAAGACGTGGTGTTGGAAGGCTTCCCAAAAGGTGAACCGACGAACTTGTGAAGGCCGCAGGAACTTGTTAGATGCGAGAAGCACGAAACCGGTCGAAGTGGAGGTGCTTGGGCGAGGCCTATGTCCAATAGTGGACGTCTTTCGACTGAAATGATGATGACTTATCTATCCTTAAAGCTATTAAAAATCAAGATTCTAAGTTAACGCACTAAACAAAATACGGCGTACCATTTACTGCAATTAAACCATGTAGAGGCACTTTTGAATTGTCAAGAAGTCGGTCAGTCTTCTAGTCTTCTTCTTCGTAGTAGGTACCTATGGAGAAGAACGAGCACGAAACTCCATGGACACTCTTTTTAAATTATATTTTACAAAAATATTTAAAGTTACATCATTACTTTTGAATTTATAATAAAAAAAATGGTTGCCTGTAAAGTCGGTTTTACGGGCGAAGATTTTACGTGACAACGACCGATCATCCGATCATAGTTGAGTGGGAGAGAGACGCAAGGCATTCGGCGGGCCTCTCTCTCGTTCGGTGACTCATCGTAACGTTACCGAGCGTTACACTTTTTCATAAGTGACTCCCAGCCGCAACCTAATTTAAGACGTTGTCACGTCAATAATGTGAGAACGATGTAAAAAAAAAAGTCGTACGCCTTATAAGCGTCCTGAGTACAGCAAATAGTAACAAAACAACAATTAAAAAATAAAATAATTAAAAATAAGCCGAGGCAGATAAGTGATGAGTATGGTTGGCAACCCTAGTTACAACGGACTTTGTAAGTTACTATGATCCAAACGTGATAACTATAACGTAGTGTTAACGTTCTTGTAAGAATCATATTGAGTATCGATACTCGATAATATGTAGTAACCCTATGATCCTTGATTGACACAACCCTAGCAATGGCACAATGGCAGCCATTTTATGCGACAATACGAGTTGTAGGTGCACCTTTTTTTGTAGGTATTTCCAGTCCATACTTTTCTATGTCAATGGTAGCACTCTACAATCGTGTTTGATGGCATGGCATGCCATTCAAGGCCATCATTTGACATGAAGGCTTTGCATGTGTTTTATCTTTATCTGTTGCAGTTTGCTTTTTTTTTTTTTTCTTGTTTGCTTTCTTTGCCCATGACAGCATAGATTTATGGATGACAGTTTGTTGACATCAGTCATCTGTGCATTGGGCCAGTGACAGAAAAATTACAAAATCGATCAAAAAAATTGCAAAATGATTCGTTTAACAAAAAATATTACACCTGCGCTTGCCAAAACGTTGTTGAAAAGGACTAACCAAAGCCAAAGCCCTATTTTGATATTCTTGCATGGACAAAGATTATTTTCAAATTCTGGTAGGTAAACAGAAAGTTATCCCGATGTAAGATTTTTGCAACCTATCTATGTATTTCATTTCTCCTCGCCTTTTCTATTAATATTCTGTACAACTTAGTACTAATTCATTTTATTTTATAGTACAACCTATCACAGTATTACATTTCCCTTCTGTGTTACCTAGGTCGGCGCATATCGTAATTATTATGCAAATTGCACATATTTAACACCATCCGATAAAATAAAAGTACGAAGAAATACCTTTTAAGAAACATTCAGTTTACGATAAGTTTAATTCGTATTATACTTCAAATATTCTTATTACAGTATTGTAACCTCAAATGGTTTTGTTGTTTTTTCAGCTGCTTCTGGTAAATTCTCTGTAAAACATGAAGAACTTGGCCGACCATTATATTTTGATGCACAAGCCACAACACCTATTGTAAGTCATTTCTCCCAAGTTCTTAAAAGAACATTGTTATTTTATTTACCCATCATTTTACACTATTTTACTGTTCTAGGATCCAAGAGTCCTGGATGCTATGTTACCATATTTTGTAAGCTACCATGGTAACCCACACTCCCGTACTCATGCCTATGGATGGGAGAGTGAGGCAGCAGTTGAAAAGGGTAGAGAACAAGTAGCAAATTTGATAGGAGCTGATCCTAAAGAAATAATATTCACATCTGGAGCAACAGAGTCAAATAACATATCCGTAAAGGGAGTGGCACGATTTTATGCACCAAGGAAGAACCATGTTGTTACTACTCAAATTGTAAGTGACCTTAAATTGTAAATTAACAACAGTAACTGTTAGAGAATGTTAAAAACTCAATAAAAAAGGTGTTGATAGTAATCAAACTGGATTGTATACTTTCCAGGAACACAAATGTGTGTTGGACTCTTGCAGAGCCCTGGAAGGAGAAGGATTCAAGATTACTTACTTGCCTGTAAAAGAAAATGGAATCATAGACATGAAAGAATTGGAAAAGGCACTAACACCAGAAACTAGCTTAGTATCCATTATGACTGTGAACAATGAAATAGGTAATGTAGGATTTTATTTTACTTTTACTATCGTTGGCAAGATCCTGATATTTTACTCCGAAATTAGAATTGCTTTTGGCATAAGCTCAAAACTTTAAATAGGTGTTTTGACCAAATGATTAAAATTTTAAATGTACTTGAATATGTAAGTACAGCCTAGGCTTTGTACACACCAACAGGTTGCTTGCTTATTGCCTAGAGCCTAGCAAGTCACCTTGAGAATAGCAATGTGAAACAGACATTCTTTCGCAACATGCTGCACTGCACTCTTAACACTTTGGCTAGTCACTTAACATGTATCCATGTAAACAAACCCTCTCTAGATTCTCTCGCTACTGATAAGTTTATTAGCACTTAATAAAGACTAGACCAGACATTCATGAATTTAGATTTCATTATGTATTCAAATGACCAAGGCTCCTACACGCAAACCACCTACAGTGTGGCCACCGTGTATCCTAACAAGTAACCAGATGTTAAGTCACTAGGCTCTAGGCGCTACATGTTTGTGCACTAGCCACATGTTTGTGCATATGTAGCCTTAAACTTGTCTGATAGCTACCTCTTTGTGCTTGAATAAATACAAGGCCATTTGTGTAAATTCAGTCTCAATCAAAATAATAAAAGTATAATTATTTTTTATAGTATTATGAGTGCCCTAATTATTATGCTAACTACTGTTACGAGCTTTGTTTGTGACACTTAAAAACTGCTGATATAAATGACCAAAAATGACAATTTAATTAAACAACACTAATAACAACTCAAACACACTAATTATAAAACACAGTTGCACTTGAAAATCGCTTCCGATGTATTAGTTTGTATCGCTTATCCAATTCTGACCCGGGTCGTGGCCCATACCTGCCTTATAAAGTGCCTCAGATAGTTCTAGAACCTTCTACTGTAGAAACATCTAGAATGTTTGAGTACATACCGGCCCCGACTGACCAGACCAGATGTTGATAGTTCTAGAAAGTTCTAGCATCGAAATTTCTAGAAGCGCGATACTAGATGGCGCTAGTGGTAACTAATGTCACCATGTACCCAGGCATTATTTGTGGCGCGCAACACTACTATAAAATAAGAACAAGGATCATACATTTTCAATAATATTTTCAGGTGTTATGCAACCCATTGCTGAAATAGGTGCATTGTGCAAGAGCAGGAAAATATATTTCCACACTGATGCAGCCCAAGCAATAGGCAAAGTACCCTTAAATGTCAATGAAATGAATATTGACTTGATGTCAATATCTGGGCACAAGGTATATGGGCCAAAGGGTGTGGGTGCCTTGTACATAAGGCGCAGACCTAGAGTGAGAGTGGAGCCCATCCAAAGTGGAGGTGGGCAGGAAAGAGGCATGCGCAGCGGGACAGTTCCAACCCCACTAGTTGTAGGACTAGGTAATACTCATAATCTACTTTTATATGCTGTAAAACTCATAAGTCCACGACTCATGAATGTGTATTGTTTGTATCCAGGTGCAGCATGTGAAATAGCACAACACGAGATGGCTTATGACCATGCATGGATGGAAAAATTGTCACAGAGATTTTTAGACAAAATATATTCAAAATTAACTCATGTCATAAGAAATGGAGATGCAGAAAAAACATACTCTGGCTGTATTAATTTGTCTTTCGCATATGTTGAAGGTATTATAGATAGGATTCTTTCTTTATAATTCTGTTGTTATGACAATTACACAGCAATAAATATACATTCTAATATCAATGCTGTTTACTACAATGCCCTGTTGATGAGTTCATTTAAAATTAAAATAAATTAAACTATCTTATTTGTATAATGTATATTTTTCAGGGGAATCTTTATTGATGGCTTTAAAAGACATTGCATTATCAAGTGGGTCTGCCTGTACTTCAGCATCATTAGAACCATCTTATGTATTGAGAGCTATTGGAACAGACGAAGATTTGGCACACAGTTCTATCAGGTAAAATATACAGTTAATCCAAGAACAACGGGCCTGCGGACGGAGAGTAATGGGTAGCTCGCCGTCCGATGGGTAGCTCGCCGTCCGATCAGGACCAGGCCCGTGCCTACGATGGCCGGGAGTCGTCACGCGGCTCCCGACGACGCCCGGAGCGTCTCCCGCGGCGGCTGGGACAGGAGGCTCTCTCCCTGAGCCGTCCCGCCACCTCCTTCGCTAGCATGACTGCTTCGCAGGAGGTGACTGCCCCCCACTCCCTCTCGCGTCAGCGGGATTGTCCGAAAGGGTTACCGCTGGCCCAGAACATAAAGGGCTAAGGCTCTAGACAGACGGACCGCATTTCAACTGCAACCACATCCGAACTGCAATCGGACTGCAGGTTTGCAGTTCTATAAAGAGTTTGAGTCTATTGCAGTCGTGTCAACTGCATTCAAATTGCATCCAAACTGCAAATTTGCGGTTGGATTGCAGTTGACATGCGGTCCGTCTGTCTAGAGCCTAAGGAAGGAACACAGGTGGGTTTTAATCAGTAAGAGTCTGACACTCCCTTCCGCTCCACCCAGAGCGGGAGGGGTCATTTGATGATTTCCCACCCAAAAAAAAAGGTGATGTTATTCTTAAAAAGTCCTTTGTTTATTTCAGTTCCCTAATCTTAACAGTGAATAATACTTTTTACTTGACTACTAGCTGCGCCCGCGACTGTGTTCACGTACGTGCATGTGGGAAAACAAATTGGATTTCATGGGTTTTAATTTTTTGCGCAGAACCCTACTTCTTTTCTAAAATAAAAGTAGCGTTACTTCTTATAACATCAGCTATCTGCTAGTGAAAGTCCCGTCAAAATCGGTCCTGCCGGAACTAACAGACAGACAAAACTTTTAAAAATAGTTTTTTTGTTTTTACTAGTAGAAAGTAATTGCTTATAAAAGCAAAAAAACTGTTAAATAGGTATTGACTATACAAACAGACACTTCAATTTTATTTATTTGTATAGATGTTCTACTAAGTAAGTTATGGGTCATAATGAATATTCAAATGATTCATTACAGATTTGGATTTGGGAGATTCACAACAATTGAGGAAGTAGATTACACAGCTGAAAAGACAATCAAACACGTAGAGCGCCTGAGGGAAATGAGCCCACTTTGGGAGATGGTCCAGGAGGGGGTGGACATCAAAACGATTAAGTGGTCGCAACATTAAAATGGCTTGTATTTGTTTAGTGAAGTTATTCCAAGATTAGATTTAGGTCATATATTATTGTGACAAGATTTAAGGATCTGGTGATCTTCCTGAAATGTTGGTTAATTTATATGTGGTTGACCATTGAAGTGTAAATTTGTAAATGCTCGACTTAGAAATACGGAATTGAATTCCAGGAATGTCTTTGTAACGATATATTAAACAATGTGACTACTTACTACTATTTGTATAATTCATAGCCTGTCTTATCAAATGCTTTTTCAAAGAGTGATTATATCAGAAAAAAAAATTTTGATTGTTCTGTGACCTCAATTAAGAGCAGTAAAAAATTTGATAATGCGTTATCATTTATTTTTAAATATAATATTAAATAATATGAATTTATCGAAATAATTGTGCAACTTTGATACTTGCCTATGACCTCGCTTCTATTTCGAAGGTCTTAAAATATTATATATATATATTATTGCCATATCCACCGAAATGCATAATAGTAGAATGATTACACATTTAGTTCAGTAAGAAATAATATTTTAACTTAAAGATGTTAAATTATATAACTACTGGCGTTATATAAAAGGCTGTTGTAAGATTGCTATTTGTCTGAATCAATAAAATTATCAATGTATAATTATCTATTTATTTTGGTATAAAGACGCATATTCAATATTTAATGTATTAAAGACAAGAATCGAATTGATAGTTATCAAACAAATGAATGTTTGATATCAACAATACCTACTGTAATATTGTAACAGAACACTGCTTGATTATTTTTTTGTCAATGTTAATATATACAATTTATTGAAAGTTGATGTTTTCATTGTCTAACAGCAGAATGTTTAACACTTAATAATTGTCAAAGCGAGTGTGATTAAATATGACACCTGTAGCAATAACACTAATAAAATTTACTACAATATTGTTATGCGACATAAGTATATTAAAACTGACCATTAAAGTAAAGAACAAAGTCTATCAACATAGTAAACGCACATGAATAAAATTACTACATTTTAGAGCATCCAATCAAACCACACACATTATAAAATACAATACATACATCTTTGAGTACTTATCCAAAATTATATACTTGGCTCGGAATGATCAACCCAATGATTAAACTATTTAATACTGTTAGGCCACTGCTTTAAATACATTGAAAATACTGACGCAAAAATGTTATTTAAATAACTTCACTAAAAGTCAACAATAATTATTAAACAAGTTGTCAGTGCAACTTCTATTTTATAATATAAATATATAAATCTGATTCTCAAGGTTCGTTTGCACCAGGAATCAATAAATGCATTTAGCACTAAACATATTAAAAATATCATTGGTCTTTGTCATCAACCAATCAATCTTTATTTGTGAACATATGTATACATATAAGGTCTTAAATATACATATTATTGTAGTCAAGCTCTATGTTCTACCAATGAAATTGGTGTACAAATAGTAAATTTTTGTATTATATCATAAAAAAAATCCAGATTAACAATAATTAAAAAGTAAGTTAAATAAATGTCAATTAAATGAAGAAATGTCAATTAAATTTTACGAGCATGTCAAAGGAAGATAATATAGGAATTGTATCATAATTTGTCATTTAAAAAATCTTCAATAGAGTAATACATCTAATCAAAACAAAAACAAATTACTTTTAAATTTGTGGACATTTTCTTCACTTTTTATCCATTTTGATAATTTATTATATATCCTTGGAGCCATTGCAAAAACACTGTTCCTAAATAGTGCAGTTTTAGACTCAATTGTTTGTAACCGGTCACAACGGCGCTGGCTACTTATTCAAGCAAATTTGTGCAGATTATTTTCATCTTCAAACAATTGACAGAAAAAGACCAATGATTAAACCAAACCACCATTGATTTGACAAAATTAATTTAGTGCTAAATGTATTCCGTGATCTATGGTGCAAGCATGCCTCAGATTAGTGATTACTATTTAGAGATTCTTAAATACATAAACTTAGTGACTTAGTAAGGATATGCATAGAAATGAATGAATAAACTTATTCTAGTGCTTTCGTTCACTTATAGTAATCAACTATAAAGCACATTTCCAAATTCTATTATGCATATAGCTTTACAATGCTTAAAAAATATACAAATTATGTTAATTAAAGCAACAAATAATTATATTGAATCAACAACTACATGGTGGCTCTTCTACTGGTTCAGGATTTGATATCTTGAAACTGTTGTGATCTAAAGTTTGCAACTCAATTCTTGATCTGTTTGACTCCACCAGTTGCATTGCAATATCAGTAAACATTTCTTCAATACCATTTCCAGTTTTACATGAAGTTTTATATGTGGTGCTGATAAGATTGTGACACTGTTCACTGAAACAAATAAGATATAATTTAAAACTATACAACACAGCATGCAAGCAAAGGAAGCAGCAAGCAAGAGAATCAAATAATTAATTACCAAAAAGTTTCAATATCAGCATCAGTAACTTGGGGTGAAGAGCCTTCCAAATCTGATTTATTTCCACATAGAAATATTTTAGCATTCTCTGCATATGTTACAATATCTAACAAATGCTGGCTCAGAACATGAAATGAGGATGCATTGTCGAGTGAAAAGACAAGGATTGCTGCCTCAGCAAACTTGTAGTAGCTTGAGGTGACCGAAGCAATCCGTTCCATGCCTCCAGTGTCCCATAGTTGTAACTAAAATCGAAATATATTTATTAACCTTACTAGTCATTGAATACCTACAATAACCAAACTTGAATAGAGTGACGTCTTTTTAGAACACAGATCCTGTTTTAGTTGTTCCAATATTAAATAACAGAATTACCTTGACGGTCTTGTCTGTAAGTTGATATGGCTTTTCAAAATGATCCAGTCCTAAAGTTGACCTTCTATCTGCATTAGGAACAAATGTATTGTTGATAAATCGACGAAAAATTGAACTTTTTCCAACACCATATTCTCCACACAATATCACTTTCAGAACTGGGGTTTTAACCATAGCCATTTTTTAATTATTGAATAACAATATCGCTTCAAGGTCAGAGGTAATTAAATACGAAATCTCATTTAGACATCAAATAATTAAATAATTATACGCAGCTGCACAGTGCACACACCCTTCTGGTTGATTTGACATTAATAGAGATGTACCACTACCGTGTAAAACCAGTCAGACAGAACTTTTTTAGCATTTTGTGTGAGGATTTGAATCATAAAAAAAAAACAAATTCTTGCAACAGACCGCTCTCGTAATAATAGGCTATTTGACAATGTAAAAAATAAGGTCATAATTATTGACACTCGTATGGATTATCACTTTTAAAATCGATTTGCATTAATTTTACTACAAAACAATGTATTATTTATTAAAAAAATCCCGAAAAAACTTCATCTTTTTAAATCTGGCGCCACGTAATCGAAAACGGTCTGGATTGGCTGAACTTATGATGACGTCATGATATAGTCAATTTCTGTTTATCGTTGACAGACTGATGACTTTTGTCTAGTATCTCGAGTTCTCGACCGTTTCAACGTTTGTTTACGTGTATTTTGACGTCACGACGCCATATTGTTAAAGATAGCGTTTTGGCGGCTTATTTAAACAGTACATTTTTATTTACTATTTTCTAAAAGAAATACATTATCAATTTGAAGTAATAGGTTTTTGTGGGCTCGTTAGACACCATTAAATAATCTGAGATGTTTATCAGAAACCAGTCAAATAGCCTATTGTAGTTTTTGCAGCGGGTTGCTTCTCGTGCAGCAGTGCTCCTCCTTTATGAAATAAAACATGTACCTACTCTGAGTGCACCTCTAACCATTTCAAGTACTTAGTGCTGTGCTGTGCCTTACCGAGAATCCTTATAAACGTACTTACTTAGTGCGATCGATTAATTCATTTAATAAGATTACGTTAATTCCATTTAATTCATTGACTCACTAGCTGGACCGCTGAAAGCTATTATCTTAGACAGATTTTAATAACAAAAAAATAGACTTTCTAATAATTTGACGGCACGGTTGGCGCAGTGGTTAAGCGATTGACTGCTGCACTGCGTGTCGCGGGTTCGATTCCCACACGGAACAAATATTTGTATGACCTACAAGTAGTTGTTCCGGGTCTGGCTGTTGTGTATGTGAGATTAAATGTTTGTAAACGCACCCACGATACAGGAGAAATTCCTAGTATGGGGCAACGTTTTATAAGAGAAAAAAAAAAAAAAAAAAAACCAGAATCTAGTTTCATCAATATTCTTTCCGAACAAATGTGGTTTTGAAAATGTACATACCTATGCATTCTAGAACTAAGTCAATCTCTAAATCAAGAATACATTTCTTCCAAGGAAAGTGATTTTTTTCGTAAGAGTTGATGATGACCTAAAATTCACATATTTTGGGTCAGAAATTAAAACATCAATGACCACGAGAAATAATGTTATGTAGCTCATTTCGTTCTTCATCGGATGTTTCATCATTTATCTACTGGCTGTGAACTGGGAACTGGGTGTTTTACCATAGAATATAGAAGTTTGCCGTTGAGTAAACAATGAAAGGAAAGAGGGGAAACTAATAGAAAGATCTTCTAGACTTCTTTTTGTAAGATATCAGAAAACCATCTTACAGAAATCTTTCTAGTTTTTGTAAGATGCCTAAATAAAGGTTCCCAAATTTGCCGCCCCTAAAACCTGCCGCCCAAGGCTCAAGCCTACCCAGTCTGCTGGTAAATCCGCAACTGTGAAAGAGAGACGGAGAAAGAGTCAACCCACCATTTAAAAAAAAATCTAAATAGTCGTCTATAGTAGGCTTCTTATAGTAGTTTATTGTGATTGATTGCGTAGAAGTAAAAAATATTAATTTATTTAGAATCTAACCTATGGGTAACCCGGGCAACACTATTTTTACTTTTTTGTTTAGGTATTGCCAGACTGAGTTATGCTAATATTATGAATTAAAATCAAATTTAATTTCTAGATGGATGATTTTAAATTCACGGTTTGCACTGGGCTCCTCCATAATTATGAGAGCTGTAGAGCAATTATTAAAAAAGGGTAGTTGAGACCGCGAAAGATGGATGATTTTAAATTCACGGTTTGCACTGGGCTCCTCCCTCCATAATAGGCTATTTGACAATGTAAAAAATAAGGTCATAATTATTGACACTCGTATAGATTATCGCTTTTAAAATCGATTTGCATTAATTTTACTACAAAACAATGTATTATTTATAAAAAAAATCCCGAAAAAACTTCATCTTTTTAAATCTGGCGCCACGTAATCGAAAACGGTCTGGATTGGCTGAACTTAAGATGACGTCATGATGTAGTAAATTTCTGTCTTTCGTTGACAGAACAGATGACTTTTGTCTAGTATCTCGACCGTTTCAACGTTTGTTTACGGGAATCGTGACGTCACGACGCCATATTGTTAAAGATAGCGTTTTGGCGGCTTATTTAAACAGTACATTTTTATTTACTATTTTTTAAAAGAAATACATTATGCAATTTGAAGTAATAGGTTTTTGTGGGCTCGTTAGATACCATTAAATAATCTGAGATGTTTATCAGAAACCAGTCAAATAGCCTATTATGAGAGCTGTAGAGCAATATTAAAAAAGGGTAGTTGAGACCGCGAAATTCAAATTTTCTTAAGTTTTCTTGCAAAAAATAATAAGAGTAACTACATGATATTTTGACAGTTTTTGTGGAACAAACACAAAATATTTAATTTTTTTTTCGTGTCAGATTGTATCTTGATCAAAATATGATTCTCGACAATATATAAAGAATTATAATCTTCTAAGTTACATTTCTACCACCAACCACCAATCTCTTAGGGAAAAGTTTTAATGGTAAAAATCTAACTTAGAAAGATGTATTATGTATGTAATCGCGAATTTTTAATTTCGCGGTCTACCACTATCCATTCAGCACCTGCGCCCCAGCAAAGACTACAATATAATGCTGGGCCCCAGTGTCATAGACTACTGTGTGGCTAAGTGTGTGGCCAAGCGCATATAGTAATAGCTTTGGTTTTGGTTGGCATTTGGCTCACAGAGAACACTATTTATTACTCCTACCTAATTTGGCTGTTGGCAACACTTTGTCAGTACGTCATGTAAACGCATTTTCTACTGTTGTATTTGTTATTATACTAAAAAAAGTTGCAAATTACAGCATACTATAAACCCGAATACTAAAATGAAAGTATGGTCTGAATGTATGTAAAGCCTGCACAATATAAAATAAGAAGTGTTCATTTTCTAATCCATCATGGATCTTCAAACTTCGCATTTGGCCGCAGCGTTGATGTCCGGCCCAACATTACCCATGTATAATAACACGTCTGCTGAGGCCACAGCGACGGTAACTGCACCACCTAATATTCCAAATGAAGAAGTTAAAAGTGAGAAACCTATCGAACCCCCAAAAGATCAGCCTGAAGAGGAAAAAGAAGAAATAGCAAGTGGAGAGGATTTTACTGATGAAGTAAGATTAACATTGTTTTTGTTTCTATTTACAATGAATGTCATACTCATTTCATTACCCAGGAACCATTACATTACAAAAAAAAAAGATACAATGGAATTTAAATATAATTAATGCGAAAGGAAGTATATTTTTGGCTTATTGCAGTACATGCAATAGCTTCATTTATAAAACTATACGAATCCCTTCTCTTTGTTAAATTTTCTAATTATTTGTCTATTTTTGTAAGGTACAAGCTGTTACCAAAGTCATTTTGGAAAAGCAGAAGTCATGACTTTTTATTTCGATTTTCACAGGCCTAAAAACCTCTTTACTACAGAACGGTCTAGAACTGTTTGCATTCTATCTTTTTCAGGAGATGGAAACACAATCAGGCAGTAAGTCCATGCCGGGTAGAGGAGTTACTTTACAGATGCTTTTAGAAGAAAAAATGCTTGAGCCGGGGAATGCAGCTATGACAATTGAGTATCTAGTTAGTATCATAATATTATTTTTGCCTTTCTGAATAAATATACAGGGTGTCCCAAAACTCAACACCCGGAATCGGGTGATAGGACAAATCAAAATAGTTACCAGAAAAATAAAAAAAATATCTTAGTCATGTATTTTTTAAATTAAAGTAATTTCTTTTTTTTTTTTTGAAAAATGTACACCTGTGATGGTTTTTTAGCTCCTTTAGCTACAAATCTTTACTTTTTTTAGATTTTCTTTTTTTTGTGTAATCTAGAGTAGTGCTTGTGTAATCTGTTGTTTTAATTTTTTAGCTAACTGCTCCAACTTAGAAGAAAATGTCATATTTATCCGAACCAAGAATGAAAAATTAATACTTCGCCCAACTTTAACTTACTGTACTGAAAAAAAAATGTACTACGCCAGTTTGTTAGTTTATTATTATATTTTAACATATCTCGGGACCATGGGGTCCCGGTCCTTTGGAAGGCGTACGAGTTAGTATAGTTCGCACTATACAAGTGCACCCAAGGATAACCCCCGGTTGGTGTAGGACTATTGCAAAATAAGGAAACAAAAATATTGGATTATGGGTTTTGGTGGCTAAAGTGAACTGGTTATCTAAGACTATGGAAAAACTATAGCCCCTGCCTGACCGATGTTCTCTATAAATTACACAAATTAAATGGCAGGGGGTGACTTGCACACTCAATAATGGGCCCCCGAAAACGGTCGCTAGCATATAGTGTCGTAGCGGCAAGGGGGCAACATGTCCTGAGGTGCTTTTGAGGAGTGGAGAGGTATTCCACGGCTATCAGGACAATCCCGGAAGGTCAAGATCCCTACCAGCATCTTACTGGAATACTTCCTTCCTCCGAGCATGTTTGCTCTTGCGAATCTCCACTCAAGCCAGCCAATAAAGGCAAGAATGAGGTGGGAGCTCTGTTCCTCGTCATTGTTCACTCCAGCCGGCCAATAAAGGCAAGCCAGAGGTGAGGAACAAGACTTCTCCAACAGCTTGCCACATGCTGCCCTGCGGATTTCTGTATCTCTCTTGGTCTGGCTCCTAACTCTAGACCTGTTCCGGCAAAGTAAACCCTTCTAAAGTTCTGAGCGCGCAAGCCCCACCACGACGTCATTATTATTATAGGACCCATAGGATACAATACACAAACAAGAGTTTTGTTATTTCTAGTTTCTTTTGTTAATTTTGCCCTGACCACATTTGCCAACAGTTTGTAAATATGTAAGTTGTAATCTGTGAAAAATGTAGTGGTAGTATATTGGTTAATGTTATTTCCATTTTTTTTAACTAATGTTGTTTTCCCGAATAAATAAAATAAAAAATATACCTTATTTTCTAATGGATTTTATGAGGCCTCTAGCAAAGACTTTTTCACTGAAATGTGACATTTATAAATCTCTATTGCTTATTCTAGGGACAAAAGTTTGTTGGAGATTTGCAATCAGATGGGAAAATAAAGTCTCATGAGACTGAGACAATATTTTGTTCCCCATCAGCATGGGCAATACACTGCAAGCGCATCATAAACCCAGACAAGAGATCTGGGTGTGGCTGGGCCTCTGTCAAATACAGAGGGAAGAAACTAGATACTATTAAAGCTACATATCTTCGAAAAAAACAGCTACAAAGAGAAAATATGCATTCTGATGGTAAGGATATTTCATTGCTAGTTCATTTATTATTTTTTAAGACTGTTAGCTTTTAAAATAGTAAGTCGAAAGAATGAATGAAGAGAGTATAAATTATAATAAGGACAAAAAAAAATTGGACTGGTAATGCAATTTTTTAACTAAAATTACAGAAGAGGAGATAGAAATGGAAGTAGAAAACCCTCCAGAGCCACCACCACAAAGGATTGTAATGAAACACAACACAGTGCCTAACAGAATGATGCAGCAGTCAGTATTAAAACATATTCGTGTTTAGTCTCAATAAACTTGGAGCAAAGACTGAGTGTTTTTGCTAAAATAATTTAATAACTAGCTTCTACCCGCGACTACGCCTGGGTTGATGTCGGAAATTGTCCCATGGGAACGTGCTGCTGGGACAAAAAGTATAAGCCTATGTTACTCCTTATAACATCAGCTATCTGCCAGTTAAGTGCCGTTGAAATCAGTCCAGCCATTTCGGAGATTAGGCGGAATAAACAGACAGACAGAAATTTCAACAAGTTGTTTGTTGTTAAGTACAGTAAATAAGTACAGTAAATACTTTCAGATTTTCACTTTCATTTAGTAAAAAGCTGTTATTTTAACAATACAAACAGACAAAAAATAGATAAGTAGGTACTCAATTGCTTGAGTACCATATTGGGTTACTGGTCGCAAGCATGACTGCTAAGCAAGGGGTCCTGGGTTCAATTCAATAAAAAATGTACCCCTATAACACTGACCTGACCTGACCTGCCTGTGCCTGCCTGCACTTGCCTGACCGGGTCAGGCAAGTGTTATTGGGGTACATTTTTATACATTGTAGTAGTGAGTGCCAGCCAGCCTTCGCATTAAAGTTGCTTTTCGGGTCTGTCTGTGTGACCGCGTTGTTCTTCTAAACTGCTCAACGGATTTTGATGCGATCTTCGTAATCATTTGGATAATTTATTCCGGTAGGAGAAAATATTCCAGAGGAAGATTGGGTGTATAAAACATTGAAATTCAACTTATATCTAATGTTTGTCAAGTCGTAAAAACCGTGCGAAGCAGGGCCTGGTCGCTAGTAAAGTATAACTAGAGAAATGTGGGTATGTGACTATACAATTCACCTTTGACTACCACTTCAGGTAATGCAGGTGTGATGTTGTTACTGAAACAACAGACTGGCTCCTTGTTTATTGTTTCTAATCAACAGTGATTACCTTTTAAGAATTTCTATAAAAAAAATAAAGGAACTCCTTTTCTTATTTCAGTGATGCCAACATGTTGATAGAAGCTGTATCATTTTCATCCGCTGGGAAAGTGCAGCCGTTTCTCGTGTCAGTCAGTTCCAATGCTAGTCTTGTGCTGGATATCCACTGCCATTTGAAAAAGGAAGAGGTTTATGGATATTTAGCTGGCACTTGGGATTTGAACAGTCACAGTATGTGTCATTTTATGTTACTCTAATAATCTTATTATAAATTCAATATTCATCATTATCAAGATCACAGCTAAAAGATTTTCACTGCTGGACTTAGGCCTGCTGAAATTTGGCGAGAGAATTAATGCTAACATCATCATCTGCCTTGCCTTTTGACTTTTCCCATCTATGTTGGGGTCTGCTTCCATTCTAACCGGATGCGGCTGAATCACAGTATTTTACATGGGGGACTGCCTGTCGCGCAAACTATTCAGTTTAGAAAAAAATGATATTAGAAACCTCAATAACATTTTTGAAGACCTATCCATAGATACCCCACACGTATGGGTTTGATGTAAAAACAATTTTTGAGTTTCAGAGGGGAACCCCCATAATTTATTGTTTTTTTTCTATTTTTTTGTGAAAATCTTAATGCGGTTCACAGAATATATCTACTTACCAAGTTTCAACAGTGTAGTTCTTATAGTTTCGGAAAAAAGTGGCTGTGACATACGGACGGACAGACGGACAGACAGACATGACGAATCCATAAGGGTTCCGTTTTTGCCATTTGGCTACGGAACCCTAAAAAGGAAAAGAAATAATCAAAGGGCATCAAAAAATTCATGCGCATATTATTATTTTAATATTTTAAACGTATACATTAAAAAAAAATCATAAAGATTACAATGATAAGTTTATTTTAGTTACGACAAACTTTGGGTCAGATTAAAAAAAAAAACATGGTAAATAAAATATTTATCGTACGGAACCCTCTCCACGCGAGTTCAACTCGCACTTGACCGGTTTTTTAATAGTACCCATTCAATATGTAGTTTTTTTAAATTTGAAATTATATCGAAAAACCCTTCAAATATCTCGAAAACTATTGAATTTCGGCCATACATATGGGAGGTTCAATTTGTTGCATTTTGGCCCGCCTATCAGCTCCTGGCGGATATACGTCGAATTACAAGTAACCCTGTTTAAGGATGGAGGATTTTTTGATTGATGATTATTTTATTATCCCTTGTGTGTTTCAGATGTCATGATAACTCACACATTCCCATGCCTAATCAGTAAGAATGACAAAAGACCGCGAGTTCTAGTGGAGCTAGAGATTCAAATGGAAATAGAGAAACTGGGACTTACACTTCTGGGCTGGTATCACTCTCATCCAACAAACCCTGCCATGCCAAGTCTTAGGGATTGTGACAATCAGCTGGAATATCAAATTAAAATGCGTGGACCCAGTGAAATATCTTATATACCTTGTATTGGAGTCATTTGCTGTAAGTAAAACATTATCGAATATGATTTAATTACTCATTTTGTACTAGTTTTTTTAAATGATTTTTTTATAATTTTTAGCCCCCTACAACCCAGAGAGTCCAGTTTTGGAATCATCACTTACATTCTTCTGGGTGATGCCTCCACCAGAGCAGAGGCCTACAGAATATCCTCGACCATTGCTTCTACAATACAACATGGTACATGACAGCCACCTATCAACACACGCCATGGAGCAAATAAGGAAAAGCATCAAGTACTATTTTTCATTCTCTGATGACACGTTCGTCGATTTTAAAGACAATTTTAAGCCTGATATCACATACTTGGACAAATTAAAGTGCACATTGACTGCTAAATTTCCGAGGGAACAGAGTGATGGCTTGCTGTGGCATTTTATAAGGGACGAGTTAGGTTGTTCTTCTGAACAAGATGATAAAATGGACCTCGATGCTCTATTAGCAGTTCCTCAACCAATACCTGTGTCGAAGCCAAGTCAGGTGACGTCTGTCCCCAACTTCCCTTCAGTCAGTACGCTGCAACAGATGGTAAGCCGGCCAGCAGGCGTGCCTCCTATAAATGTATCGTCAAGCATTGGATCAGGCTCGCCTCATAAATTCGAAACACCTCAACTGAACATTCCAGTGTTACCAACATCTTCTAAATCGTCATCAAAGTCAGCTACCCCGACTCTGCCGTCGTCATATCCTACAGGATTAGATATGCTGACGAGCATGGCTCTCGGATTAGGTTCTCCCAATATGCCGCTACCTATGGGTGCTTCTAGTTTGGAAAGCTTAGCTGCTGCAAACAGCATGCTGACTGGACTCACTCCAGGCATGTCTTCAAGTCTAGCGGCTAGTTTATCGGGTAGCAAACTTCCCGATCCGCCATCTTACGCTGCATCTTTGCAGAATTTGACCAGCAGTATTGGAAGTTACGACAAGACGCCGAGCAGCACCGCTACGAGCACCAGCACCGCTACGGGCACGATCCCCGCCAGTCTCGCCTCCAACCTCATGATGAGTTCTGCAGACATTGCCAATGCATTATTCTCAGCTAGTAAATACTCCAGTGCAGGAATATTGGGAATACCAGATCCTATGTCTAAATCGACGTTGGCTGCAAATAATATGTTTTTATCTCCATCATTAATGAAAATGCAGGAATCCTTATTGAAACCTCTTTCGACTAGTAGTCCAATATCTACTAAAGCTGGATTAGATCAGAGCATGCTGATGAAATCTCCACATGACTTATTAAAAGGCAACAAAGATTATTTGCCGCCAGATTTTGGTAGCATTGGAAAAGGAAAATCGGATTCTCTTGATGGTATGAAGTTGAATGAAACAAGTACTTCTGCGAAAATAGAAACGGCCAAATCTGATAGTATGGATGCGCAAGCGACTGACTTTAGTATGCCTTCGCGAGTTGGTGGGGAGTCATTTTTGAATCAGATGTTAGAGTTGACTAAAAAGACAACAATGCCTGACTATTTATCGGATTACAATCAACCTCTAAAGCTAACAAAGGCGGAAGACTTGTCAACGTCTGTGCCCCCCTCCAGCCATCCTTACATGAGTTCTTCAAGTATTGTGGATACTATAGCACAAGTGGCGATGGGAAACTTTTCTAAGCATGACGAACCTAAAGATTATGTAAAGGAGACAGATTATAGCACTAGTAAAGTCGGTTCTTTACCTGGTAATGATAACGAGAACTGATAAATTTTCTAATGTATTAAATTTTATTCAAAGTAACACTAACAAGAGCAATTGAAGTAGCTAGAACTTATCACGTAATACAACCAGTTCGAAGTAACATATTCAGTGTATTAGATGTGCATCAGACAAAGATCACTTCTTTTTCTACATTATTCAATATCAACTGGGCCTCTGATATTTCATCATGATGAATTTCTTGAAGAACTTGCGTGGTAGGAACCTTTGTTTGGATATAGTTTAGTTAGCCAGATTACTGTTATTAAATAGTATTTCTGGTTACAATATTTTGAAGTCTGATGGTTATAGAGAAATAAGATTGTCACTTTGTGGTGATATTGCATTTGTGTGCTAGCAGGTTGATCCTGTAATAACTATGCAGTCATTTATTAGCAGTACATGTGGTAGCTCTTAAAAACTGCTTTGCAAAACGTTCGAGCGCTCATTCAATTTGTTTAATAATGGAAAAACTTGCTTATTTGAAAACGTGTTATTGATTGGTAAACACCAACATCGCGAACACGACCATTTGGCTCAAATGTGTGGATGTTGTTCGATGTTCGTTAGTGGTATGCATATGCGAACAAAATTGTTGCGTATCATGGAACGTAACTAGTCTTTCATGTTTAAACCTGTCATAAGAGCTTTCATCCCGGGCGGGCTGGCAACGTCGCATTTCTAGTGGTTTTTCGTGATTATTATAATTAAATTTAAACCAAAGTACTATTTTTTACAGCCAAGTACTAGATCGATGGTTGCAGACCACCATAATCCATGCAGAAAAAAATACAATAAAATAACATAAGTAAATAAAAAAATACATTAAAATGCTTGTCTTCTCTTGCATGTAATACAAACATTTACACGGCTATTTCCAACCACCACCGCTCTTGGACATCCTATAAGCAAGGGCCCTCACTATACAGTTTATACACGTACCCTGGACATGAATGAGGCAATTCTGCTTTCTAAAATTACTTTTCTCTTTATCACACTATTGTAATAGAACACACGGTGCGTGAGTCCGCCTCGCACATATCAGGTTTTTTTACATGTCCAGCGATAAAAATCCTTTCCTACATGTAAGTTTTTCAAAAACTAAGACAAGTGCTCGAATATTTTGCAACACACTCCCCTTTATTCATAAACGTTGCTTAAAGTTAAGGCGAAAGCGCCAAGGTAGCCCGCGAAATCCATTTTTTTACGTTTTTTGCAATTAGCTGGTCAGTATTAAGTTGTACGTTGATTAAAATATGATTCGCGACTATAACAAAATATGTATTTACAGAATTTATAATATATAATCATTAAAGTCATCAGCACAACTCCCTAAGACCAAGTAATCCTACGAATGACTATTTCATGAAGTCTTGGCATTTTAGGATTATATTAAATTAACAAGTTGTATTACGAGGGGCCCCTAGCTAAATAATAACAGTCGCACAGGTTGATCGATCAGGTTAAGCTACGCTTGCCACGGTTGATCTGTGGATGGGTGACCATCTTTACACACCGTGACCCCTCCGTGCCTCGGAAAGCACTAAGCCGATGATCCCGGCTGTCATTCGTGGATCTTTGACAGTCGTTACGGGTAGTCAGAAGCCCGAAAGTCTGACAACCAGTCTTACCAAGGGGTATCGTATTACCCAGTAACTGGGTTGTGGAGGTCAGATAGGCAGTCGCTCTGTGTAAAATACTGATATTCAGCTGCATCCGGTTAGACTGGATGCCGACCCCAACATAGTTGGGAAAAGGCTAGGCAGATGAACAAGTTGTATTATTGATTCTAATGTTTTTAATTCTGTAAATACACGGTCGCGAATCATATTTTATTCAACGTTTATGTTAGTACTGACCAGCAAATTGCAAAAACATAAGAAAATTTGAATTTCGCGGGCTACCTTAGCGCTTCCCCCTTAAGGTGAAAGCGCTAGGGTAGCCCGCGAAATTCAATTTTTTTTAGGTTTTTTGCAATTTGCTGGTCAGTATTAAGTTGTACGATGATTAAAATATGATTCGCGGCCGTAACAAATATGTATTTACAGAATTATAATCATTATCAATAATCATATATAATCAACGTACAACTTAATACTGACCAGCAAATTGCAAAAAACGTAAGAAAATTTGAATTTCGCGGGCCACCTTAGAGCTTCCCCCTTAAGTAGTGATTAGCGACTGTTTAACCATACATTTTTGACAATTGAGCGTCACTAACTTTAATCATCTTATAAAAATAAACCCCTTTGTATTAAATTTTGCTAAGATTATTCTATAAGAGTAGTGTTGTGATTAATCGTCATCCTCGAATTTTGTGTCGTCAGTATTTAAGAGTATAAATGCTAATGTATTAATAGATTTAGGTTCTCTTCGTTTTTAATATTTTGTACCTATTATTTACAATATTTATTTTATATTTAGATAATAAACTTTTGATTGTGACGCGTCTGATATCGTTTCCTTTGTACCTAGTAAAAGTAGATAGATTATTTTAATCATTGATTTCGTTATCATTTCTGAAGCCGTGCAATTTGCTCGAATGTGAACTATAATACATAAGAGTACTTGTTGTAAATGTTATGTGCCAGCTCTTGATGCGGACTGTAACTGTGTCGATAGACCATCCACGCATGTACCTACTTATGCCATGCAGGAAAAGGATATACCTTTTCAGTTTCCCATCATGTTTTAAGTATAACTGTGTACGTTTTTGTGCAGGCACTCAAAATTATCGAGTAAAAACATAGCGATGACTTCAGATTGGAGTCATTGGTTAGTAATGTAAAGGATGATCGTATAACTTGATAATAATTTAAATCAAAGCGCGATTGATCTACGGTTTTTGATAATGTACCTAATCAGCCGCGATATCGTAATGACGGCCGTTTGATATGTGGATTACTTTTATACGGGTCAGTACGACTCGAGTGTATTTACCATATCCTCATTTACTTTGGCAAGTTTCCGGTGATAATACAAATATTCTGTTATTGTTTATGAGAAAGAATTAGTTGTGGTATAGTTTGATAGTGACAAATTGTGTTAGTGAATATGTGTGTCTAAAAATAATTGTTTGAGGTAAGATTATTTTCCTTAATTTTTTGTTTGGGTAAAATACTTCTAGTGCTGCTGCACTAGGTGTCAATCCGTGATGGTATCTCGGAACTAAATGTTCAACCCTTAACCTGTCACCCTGGGAAGATCGTCGCTTTACCCTACCTCAAGCCAGATTGCGTTCGCCGATTTGCGGTCTTCACTCAAGAACACGTCTACCGAAGTCTCCAACGGTCATCGGTTCTACGGCAAATTTGTATTATTTTTTTAAATAAAACAAAAAATTGACAATTTTCTACATAACTGAATTTATAATATTTACATTTTAAGCTAAGTTTAGTAACTGTCTTAAGTTTTGAACAGTACCAATAATTGTTCCAGATACATATCCAATGGCGACGAAGCCCAAGACTCCTGGGTTCGCGGATTTGGGAGACGACAGTGAAGATGAGTCGGAGTTTACTCCGCTGTATGATGACTTCGACGATTTAGGGTAAAAACTCTTTTTATTGCGTAGTTGAGTTTCCGTGGTATACGTACTGTGATAGCTTAGATACACTTGGAACACAAACGGTCGAATACTCATACAACTCAATATTAAGTCGCCGTTAAGTATATATCTAATTATGCTATCTCTGTCACTTAGGGCCAAAGCTCACACGCTTCTTTTAGCATCGGCGATCTGCGATTTTGCGACTGTATTGATGCTGCGTCGCCTTTTGGCGACTCTGCGTTCCATCGCAGTATTACAATCGCGCGTTTTAGAGATTCTATCGATGCTGCATCGCGATATTGCGACTTCCTGTGTTCAGACGCGGTATCGGAATCGCGCGTTTTAGCGACTGCTCGAATGCTGGATCGGATCGGCTGTAGTGTTGCCGATCGATAGTCCACTATCGATAGTTTGCCGATTTGCAATGGTATTGTTTACAAATAATAAATTTCAAAATGATTTCTTTCTTTATTCTTTTAAAACTGTAGCAGTAACAGTAAACAGGTACAGGTCACTAGCAATATTAAAAAAAAAAAACTGTTCTAACTGAATGGTCTTCGTTTAATTAAATTGCTGTTAAAACATACCCAATACCAATACGGCGCGTTTGATATTTTCGCTTTATCAATAAAGCAAGCAGCTTCGTCAAAATCTAGTGCAACACTGAGTCGTGTTCCGCAGATGCCAAATCGATGCGACCGGCATCCAAATGTGAGCGGAGTGTAGCGTTCAGCGGCTGTGTCGAGCTTCCGAAAAGCGACTCTATCGCAGCGTTTGGCGTTTGTAAGTGTGCGGCTTGGAATGTTTGGTCGCTGCATTTAGCTTTTAAAAAGCGGCTAATCGCCGTTGCTAAAAGTAGCTTGTCTGCCCTTAAACGTGTGTTATACAGATGAGCAATCTTAGGCGTCCGAGTACCTACTTGGGTGTGTTGGTACAGTAAATTTTTTGGAGGTGTAGGTATTTTAGCGTTTTAGCGCATTTTTCAAGTTGACAGCGCAGTTCGTACGCTCAGCGTGGACTCTGCGCAGGCGTCACTATTACCCAATCTTCTAAATTGCACCATATATTGTAGTTACATGTTCAGTAAAGTACCATAAAATAATGACAATCATGATGACTGACGTCATGTGTTTACATGACGTCAATGTTGTCAGTAATTTTAGATTTAATCAAGTGGTTTTGAGTGAAAGTTGCACTCGTTAATGCTAGTAACAACATGCAAAAACTTCGTAGTTACATTCCGTATAGACTCACAGACATACCTTCAGATTTCAAATTAGCTGTAGGTGTAGAAATGACTTTTTTAAATACCTATTATGCCTCAAATGGAAAAACAACAGTAGTAACTCATAAACAATTTCTTCAGACAAAGAACAGCTCAAGAGACGAAAGGATGGAACCTGTTTCGGGAGCATCCCGTGAAAAAGGAGAGCGGATCTATGGAATCCACTGCCTGCATAAACACCTGTGTGAAGATCCTTAAATTTCTATCGTATATCTTCATATTTGGCGTTGTACTTGGATCCGCTGTAATATCTAAGGGGACTCTGCTTTTCATCACATCACAACTGAAAAAGGGCAAAGAAATAACTCATTGTAACAAAGCTTTAGGTGAGTGAAGTGTGACAATCCCTTTATCTACCTATTTATCTGAATGATCGTTAGAGTGTTTACGTAACTAATTCTTTGGTATTTCCTGTGAGCAGAGCCCGATCGGCAGTTCATAACTGTCCATTCGCTGGACGAACGAGTAACATGGCTGTGGGCAGCTTTCATCGCATTCAGCATACCAGAGCTGGGTATATTTTTAAGATCACTCAGAATATGCTTCTTCAAGACCGCTGGGAAGCCTACGTTTGTACAGTTTTTGTTGGTAAGGCACAAAGTCGTAAAACGCATTATTATTTATTTATTATTGTTAGTAATTACTTGGGCAAGAATTCGAATCTGATTAAGTCTTAATTGACGATGTGGCTGAGAGAGCAGGTAGCTACTTACGTCTTTTTTTGTAAAAATACCAAAACAGAGATGTTCAGCAGGTATATTGTGAGAATCATTGTGAGATATCGATTAACGATAACAGAATGAGGTGATTCCCCGAACTCCTATTAATCTATCAACACGATTAGTAGTAATCCCTTAAGAGTAAACTAGTCGCGAGCTCGAACTCACTGGTGGTCATGCCAAAAAGCACGCTGTCTCACCTGAATTCGTGTCTGACAGAGCTAGTATCAGTGATGAGCAGTTAGACGCTAGTTTACAGGCACAACGTCTAGTTCTCACGCACAGAAACACCGTTCCGAACGGTAGGCGCTTTCGATTCGAAAATTCGGAAAAAATATCGACTAGTGGCACCTTAAATTTTAAATCCGTAATCTCTAAAACAGAATTTCACTAATGTAGTCAATAAAACAGAACCGTATTGACATTATTTTAAATATTTATTACCAGATAAGATAATTTACGCCAACAATTATATCAATATTATTTCTGTTTCAAAACACAAAGCATCAATGTTATCTAAAACAATAAAGTGAATGACATGTACCTAATTATCATCTCTTTTGTGTTGGTACCCTGGGACAAGTGCGGAGCTTATACTAGGGTTTTCCGAGCTGCCCGACAGCTAAGGGTTTATTCGACAAATATATCTTGTCGGGATGACTGCCCACTGCTTTTCGCGTTTTGAAGAATTTGTAAAATACGTCTAGGATATAATCGCCTGCCTAATCCAACTCACCCACATCTTTTAATCAGTAAGTAGGTGCCTATCTACTGATGAAAAAATGGCACTCCAGGCGCGGTTGTGTAAAATAATGATTTAGAAACTTTTTATGGGACACATTATTAACGTCAATCAATTGTTTCAGTCCTTAATAATCGAAACACTGCACACAATCGGAGTTGCGTTACTAGTGCTGCAAATTCTGCCGGAGCTAGATGTCGTGAAAGGAACCATGTTAATGAACGCAATGTGCTTCGTGCCAGGGGTTCTGAATGCCCTCTCTAGGGATAGCACTGAACGTCGATACATGTTCAAAATAATCTTAGATGTACTTGCTGTTTCTGCTCAAGCTACTGCATTCGTTGTTTGGCCTCTCATAGAAGGCGATGATGCTTTGTGGACCATTCCGGTAGCATGCGTGTTGATTTCACTCGGCTGGTGGGAAAACTTCGTGGGGTGCTCAGGAAAACATTGGTCAGGTAAACAATGCGTCATAATATATTGATCTATTACATGTGAGCATGGATATTGGATACTGTCATTTTCATTATCGGATTATAAATCTATTTTTGTAATTACGATAGTTAAGATATTTCTCAAAAGGCTAATGAGAATAACTTTCATATCTTAATCTCATTTGATGCGAACACTTAACCATATCACTCAATACTTATTTCAAAATAGCTTCACACCGCTTGCAAGAACGATTATAGGGAATCCCTGTCCTCTTGAAACTATATGACATACTCATATAAAAAAAAAACGTTTCTATAGTTTCTTTAGCACTTGTAGGTGTATCTCTTAAAATATTTTGTGTATGAATAGATACACCTTATATTTTTAATATAATACCAACACTTATTTATTGCAGTCCTTCGACCTTTGCAAGTTTTCCGCGACGGTTTGAAAAGGTGTCGTTATCACTCGCAGAGAGTGTTGTCAATATGGAAGATCTTCATATTCATGTGCTGTATATTGATATCTTTATACATCCAGGACGACGACCCATTCGCATTCTTCACGAAAATAAGCAGTGGTTTTGGCGATCGACTTTACACCGCTAGTGAGGTAACGAGTTATGTCAGTTTGTATCAAAACTTTAAGACTTTTCGCTTATTAATAGTGATCAGGAAATGGATGGTTACGATTCTTATAGTTGGAGACCAATTGCTACTTTTCTCCCATTTTATGTTTTTTTTAAACAGGTCCAAGCAATTCAGGATGAATTCCAAGGTTTTATGGGTTATGCAGTGATGGGAGAAAAACACGAAATACCAGCGGCATGGGCTACCCCACTATGGGTGGTACTGATCCAGGTCGGGGCGGCGTACGTCTGCTTTGTCGCTAGTAAAACCGCCTGCAAAATCCTCATACAAAACTTCAGCTTTACATTTGCATTAAGCCTCGTTGGACCACTCACTGTTAACCTGCTAATTGTTTTATGCGGAATGAGGAATACGGATCCATGTGCATTTCATCGAACTATACCCGATTATTTGTTCTTCGAGATACCAAAGGGTAAGTTGAGCAGTTCAATCACATTTCTTTATTAAGTTGAATAGTTATAGATTATACAGAGTATTAAGGTCAACCAAGGATATACTTTAAGGGTGTGGAAGTTGTTAATTTTCATGAGTACTACACTCATTTAAAGCATGTCTCTTGTTGGGGCAAACCTGAAACCGCGAAAAAAATAAAAATAAAGCTGTTCCCTACATTTTGACGAGTTATGCGAACACAAATGTAGGGAACAGCAGATTTTTTTTTGCGATTTCAGGTTTGTTCCCATAGTAAAAGTTGTTCTTAATGATCACACTCAATGACCTCTTAAGAGGTTTTGGGTTAATTAATTAACACCTTGTTTAAAGAAGATTTTTTTCGCAGTGTACTTCCTGAACGAGTTTATAGTGCATCAAATGTCGTGGATATGGTTGCTGTGGCTGGTCTCCCAAGCGTGGGTAACTGCTCACGCGTGGAAGCCGCGCTGTGAGCGACTGGCGGCCACAGACAAACTGTTCTCCAAGCCGTGGTACTGCAGCCCGGTTATCGACCAGTCCATGCTCCTGAATAGAACTAAGGACGATGATAATGATATGTCACTAGAGGTTTTACTTTTGATGATGATACAATAAGCCTAGTTACAGAAAGATGACTGAATTTATAAGCTCCATTTCTTACTTGTATTTTAGGATCTCAAAGATGAAGATGATGCGTCTACGCTTAACGGAGATAAAGTGTCAAAACAAGACGTTAAGCCATCTGACTACATCACAAGGTACAAGTTACATATTTGTGAAGGTGCGGAGAATTATATCGAGCCTTTGCTAAAATTGCACCTAACCTTTTTCTTTTTCGCAACTAGGATCTACGTGTGTGCAACAATGTGGCATGAAACAAAAGAAGAAATGGTTGAGTTCTTGAAATCCATTTTCCGTATGGATGAAGATCAAAGCGCGCGTCGCGTTGCGCAGAAGTATTTGGGAGTTGTTGATCCTGACTACTATGAACTGGAAGGTATGTAGCGAAGTAAACAATTATATCCAAACGGTATCAATGTCATCATCTGCCTAATAGCCTTTTCCAAACTATTTTGGGGTCGGCTTCCAGTCTAACCGGATGCAGCTGAGTACCAGTATTTAACATGGAGCGACTGCCTACCCGCTGCTTCTGACGACCCGTAACGACTGTCAAAGATCCAAGAATGACAGCCGGGACGGGAGCGGCTTAACGTGCTTTCCGAGGTACGGAGGGGTCTTGGTATGCAAAGATGGTCACCCATCCACGGACCAACCGCGGCAAGCGTAGCTTAACCTGATCGATTGACCCGTGCGGCTGTTATTACTTAGCCACAAAGCCCCTCTTAGGTTTTTAGCTTAGCTCGTAGGTACATTGATCCCAAACGGTATCAATGTACCTAGTCAAAAATAAAATCATCGTTTTGCTTGATCTTTTTTTTAATTCGGAAGTTGGCTAAAAATGTTCCACAGATCTTTTATATAAATTGGTGCACACTTTGCTCTATCATACTCCAACCGTTACAGTGCACATTTTTATGGACGACGCGTTTGAAGTATCCGATCACAGCTCAGAAGATTCGCAGGTGAATCGTTTCGTGACGTGCCTCGTAGAGACCATCGATGAGGCTGCTTCAGAGGTCCATCTCACAAACGTAAGACTAAGACCACCCAAGAAATACCCCGCTCCATACGGAGGCCGCCTAGTTTGGACACTACCAGGAAAAAACAAAATGATATGCCACCTCAAAGACAAGTCCAAAATAAGACACAGGAAAAGATGGTCTCAGGTAAGCTACTGAATTTCGCATTTTATTGTTCTTGAAATTTTTAATGACTCATAAATAATTAGGATACGATAAGCTATCGTGTGATGGATGGAATGTCTCGACTTCAGATATTTTTGTTATTTATTTCCTCTATTGAGCATGAGTATTTATAAAATTATCGATCATCTTAGATCCGGGCAGATTACGAATGAAATAGTTTGGAAATAAATGGAAGCAAACAAGTTTTTGAATCAACCTTACAAAATTAATAAATATAAAAAACCGGTCAAATGCGAGTCGGTTTCGCGCTATGAGGGTTCCGTACAAATTTGTAGTTATGTAACTACAAATTTACGGTTTTCGGATATTTTTCCTTTACTTCTGCTACATGACATTGCTTCTTCATGCCAAATTTCATGATTCTAGGTCAACGGGAAGTAACCCTATAGGTTTTGATTCCCTTGCAAGTGTCAAAGTAATGGAAAATAAACGCCCGTATCTTTTGATTGCGTCGACTTAGAAGTTTCACGATTTTTTCACTGCTTCAAGGGATTGCAGCCCTGGATTTGATATTAATTTCAACTTGATAACTCCACGCGTTCCTAAGAAAAAGGGTCTTGACAGGCGGACAGACAGACAGACGGAGAACAAAGTGATCTTATAAGGGTTCCGTTTTTCTTTTGAGGTACGGAACCCTGAAAATAAAACATAACTTTTCTACAAAGAAATGAAATGATTGCAGATCTTTTGCACACCTTCGTATTGGTTAAATCTTCACATTTAACTATAGATATGATTTATACAACGCCAACGTCACTTTGGATTAGTTTGTGAACTTCACCTATTGACGACATTTTTTTATTGACTTTATTATCGTATGTAATCATTCATTATGTTCCGGTTGATGCATGGATGTAAAAATTCGGCTTTGATTGATTGTCTAGCTAGTACAAGGAATCGATAGACTAGCACAAGGTTCATTATCCTCAGTTCGTAGGTACACTACTCGAATGGTGTGATCAAATCATCAATGCATTGTAGAAAGTGTAGGAGTGTGGTATCAACCTTTCTAGTTCGTCACACTAACTAGTGTTTGACTGATTGACCTAAAAAAAAGCATCAGTAAAAAACAGAACAAATACCTCGAAAAATTACGAAGTTGTATGCGTTTTAAAGTCTATGCTAGATAGAGACAGCACTGCTGCGATCTGAAGTCACAACTCAGCAACGCAATAGTAGGTAACTTCGCGCCATTCAGTAAATTATCGTTTTGTGCGACAGGGATAGAAGAATAACTTCAAAATAATTTTTTCACAAATTGTCTATTTTAGTAACATCTTTGCAATGCTTCCTCATATACAGGTGATGTACATGTACTACTTCCTGGGTCACCGTCTGATGGATCTGCCAATCTCCGTGGACCGTAAAGAGGTGATCGCCGAGAACACATACTTGTTGGCTTTGGACGGCGACATCGACTTCAAGCCGATAGCGGTCACGTTACTAATCGATCTGATGAAGAAGGATAAGAACTTGGGGGCGGCGTGCGGACGTATCCATCCTGTGGGCTCTGGTAGGTGTACCTATGTATTATTGTATTTCTAAAATATAATTTAAAACGAGTGTCCATGGAGTTTCTTGCCCGTTCTTCTCCATAGGTACCTACTACGCTTTGGCATGGGCAACTAGCTTCATATTTTCTGACTGAACGACTTCTTGTGCCTGACCGACTTCTTGTGAAAATTGCCTGCTAATGGTTTAATTGAAATAAATACTTTGAGTTCAAACTCAAAGCATTTATTTCAATTATTTTCGATTTTGCTAATGATTCTTAACAATACTTCAAAACATGACTCAAATTCAAACCTGTTAGGGTTAATGGATGAAACACCAAAGGAAAGACCGTTCTAAGGATTTCAATAATACGTTTATTAATCCTTTTATTTATACATATATTGGAAGGTTTTACTAATATTACGTGAGACGTGTGATCCCACACAAAGCTAATAGAGTAGTACAGTCATGGGTTAATGGAGGAACACCAAAGGAAAGACCGTTCTATGGATTTTAATAATACATACGTTTATTAATCCTTATATTTATATATTGGAGGGTGTGTTTACTAATATTAAGTGAGACGTGGTTTGAGTCATGTTTTGAAGTATTGTTAAGAATCATTAGCAAAATCGTCATCGATTTTCATGAGATTCAGTTCGACATAAAGGGGGTTTATTCATAACTAGCGGCCCGCCCCAGCTTCGCACGGGTGCAATTTTTTTTTATTTCCGAATTTTTCTTACATACAAACTTTGTCCTGGCAATACCGAACAAAAAAAAAAAATATCCAATTTGGTGCAGTCATTCGGAATTTATGCGCGTACAGACATTTCGGCGACTTTGTTTTATACTATGTAAGGATTATAAACGATGATTAAAATAAAGTTAAGTGACGTTTAAACGTAAAAAATGTATAGTTATACAGTCGATATTCACCTCTTAACTTTAAGCAATGTTTATAAATAAAGGGGAGTACTTTGTGAATCTACACAAACTGAAAAAGATAAAATGCTTTTAAAGTTCGAACTTCCTGATCTCCCCTGCTTGCTCATATAAATCCGAATGTTCCAGGTTTCATGGCATGGTATCAAATGTTCGAGTACGCTATCGGTCATTGGCTGCAAAAGGCGACTGAACACATGATTGGCTGCGTACTCTGTAGTCCCGGATGCTTCTCTCTCTTCAGAGGAAAGGCTTTGATGGACGACAACGTCATGAAGAAATACACACTGACTTCGCACGAAGCTCGGCATTATGTGCAGTATGATCAAGGTATGATATTTTAATAGTCTCACTTTGGTTACTTTCCCCCGATCTATCTAACTCATTGAAGGCCGCAGTAATTTTATCGATTTACGACTAATATGTAGAAAACGTGAATGCGGTTTTAGTAAGGTTAGGGAATCAGGGCAAGTCTACGGGTTTGTATGAAAGTGCTGTCTTTGTCGCGTCGCTTCATGCGTGCACTTTCATAAATACCCAGACTTGATGTTAGAGACAAATTAGTTGCTGAGATAAAAGTTGCTCCTGGGAGGGCTCCCTTGATACACGTTGTGGTTTTGCACTGAGAGTTACTTTTTTAATATGTTATTTTGTTATGTACCTATTTTTGGCCCTTTAATATTTTAATCAACAATCTGCGGTGTTGACTTGATTAATGCTAAACATTATTTACACTCTGGCTGCTTCTCTTCTAAAACTTTTTGATAAGGAACTCAAGTTATGTTACAAATATCCATAACGTAGTGAATTTAGAAACCTACATAGTAGTTTACCTACACAGGTGAGGATCGTTGGCTATGCACCCTGCTACTCCAGAGAGGCTACCGCGTAGAATACTCCGCCGCCTCTGATGCGTACACGCACTGTCCAGAACATTTCGACGAGTTCTTCAACCAGCGCAGAAGATGGGTTCCCTCTACTATGGCCAATATCTTCGACTTATTAGCAGACTCCAAAAGGACTGTTAGCGTTAATGATAATATTTCCACACTGTATATTTGGTATCAGGTGTGTATATAACAAAAAAAAAAAAATGTTTAAATATTAACTTATCTGTAAATAGTATAAAACAAAATGGTTTATTTGTGTTTTGCTCGATGGATTTTGATGTAGTTTTCACACACGCAATAATTCAGAGATTTCTTGACAAATATAATTATTATATCTTCAGGGTCTGTTGATGTTCGGTTCAGTGCTCGGTCCGGGGACTATCTTCCTGATGATGGTGGGTGCTTTGAACGCAATCACTGGCATCAGCAACATGAATGCTATGTTTCTCAACTTGGTGCCTATTCTCATTTTCATCATCGTCTGTATGACTTGCAAGTCCGAAACTCAGGTAAGAGTGCCTTATTGTATTCTAATAATATAACATAACAGTAATGCTATGTCTGCCTAACCCGGGGAAATGCCTATAGTACAACTACATTTCGCCGCTTACTAGTTTTCCAGTTAAAATGCACTTCTGTTTATTTAAGTTTTCGGTATGAACCGCTCGGAAAAAAAATGGCCTACAGATAGTTGTACCGGTTTTGTGCGTGTGAGATATATGTATATTAAAACGCACAGACGATACCCGAGAAATTCAGAGTGTGGACATAGTGATAGTTAAAAAAACTAGCTGTTGCCCGTGACTTCGTCTGTGATCCAGCATGAAACGTAGCCTATGTCCTTACCCAGGTCTAGGTCAATCGGGGTGTCAAATTTCATCCAAATCCGTTCAGCCGTTTTAGCGTGAAAGGTAACAAACTAACTTAATTTCGCATTTATAATATTAGTTAACACATTTTAATTTTCAGCTGCTACTCGCCAACCTGATAACATGCTTATACACCATGGTGATGATGTTCGTGATAGTGGGGATCGCGCTTCAAATCGTACAAGACAGCTGGCTGGCTCCATCCAGCATGTTCATGATTCTAATATTTGGCTCGTTCTTCATCACGGCCGGGCTACATCCCCAGGAATTTATATGCTTAATGTACATACCTATATACTATATAACTATCCCCAGTATGTACATGTTGTTAATTATATACTCGGTGTGTAACTTGAACAATGTGTCGTGGGGAACTAGGGAAGTAGCGCAAAAGAAAACGCGTGCGGTAAGTCGGTTTCTGTTTTTATAACTTTAAAACAACGACTTAAGGATGATTTCCACCAAACGGCTCGCATCGGATTTTACAATCTTTAAACTATAATAAATCGTCTACACAGTATTTAAAGTCTATATTACCAAGCCGCGCTCAGCAGCTTAACCGCGGGCGTCTTCTACAACACGCGATCGTAGCCGAAAGTATGCTGTGATGCGCGATCGGCTCCGTTCGCCTGTCGTCGTATCCGATTGAATCCTTTCTGCTGTCGTCCAAATTTTTCTTTTCCTCTTCTGTGTTTTATGATTATTGTCTTCTTCTTCTACTGCAATAGCTAACAATACTACGTCAACTTCAACCATATTAAAAATATATATAACGCCAACACGGTGGGAATGAAACTATTTGACTAGGTGCAGAAACGGATACGTTCGCAAGCGACGGTACGGAGCCGATCGTATGCGTCGACATGCTGCCGGACGCGATGGGCTGTCGCCGCATCATTTCGTATCCTTTCCGATCCGATGCGATGCGAGCCGTTTGGTGGAAATCATCCTTAACGACGTGTTTGCAATAATACGTATAATACCGGTCGGTGCTAATATCGAATGCGTACTTTTATTAATAAGTACATTTCTTCACTTTTACCTTTTTTATTTTACAATTGGACAAGAAACTATAGGAAATCTAATCAATATTCATTAATAGGAACTTGAAATGGAAAAACAAGAAGTTGTGGAGGCTAAGAAGCAATTGGACGAGCATAGTATAAAGAAGTGGTTCGGTAAGGGCGAGGAGACGAGTGGCTCGGCGGAGTGTAGCGTGGCCGGCCTGTTTCGCTGCATGTGCTGCACCAACCCCAAAGACCACAAGGACGACCTGCATCTGCTACAGATCGCCACCGCTATCGAGAAGATTGAGAAGAGGTTGGATACGCTGTAAGTATATTTATATTGTATGTACTAGCTGACCCGAAATACGTTTTCCTGCAAGTTTCAATAATTCATAATTCAATCAAAGTCTACAAAAAAGTAGACTGAGTAAAGTATGTTATGTGGTTTTTATACCGTTTTTCCTAAGTATTGAAGTGAAATAGTCCCATTGTATGCCGAGCTGGTTAATTGGATTTTTAAGGAACTTTGAAGGAGAATTTAACTAGACATCTAAGTATGTGTAGTCGGCTAGTAGCTCATGCTGGAACCTATGCTTATTTTATGTTGACTTAACTACTGCTGTCCTTAGTGGTGCACCTGAAGAAGTAGAGCCATTGAATCGTCGTCGCTCATCAGCCGCGGTGATGCGACGCCGGTCCTCCATGGATCCTCTCGCCAGGGTGCCAGAGTACGAAGAAAGCGAGGTTTCAACCGATATACCCAGGGTAAATAAAAAAATATTTCTACGCAAGGTTCCTATTCCTAAACCGCACTATCTAGTGAAGTTACCAGATAAATAAAAATGTTTTTGATTCGTTCCTGAACAATGTTAACACATTTTTTTATACTGTTAAATTTGTCATATATAAGTCTAGTTAAAATAAAATTGTCTCAACAGGAAGAGCGTGACGACTTGATCAATCCGTACTGGATAGAAGACATGAACCTTCAGAAAGGCGAGGTCGACTTCCTCACCACGGCGGAGACTGATTTCTGGAAGGACCTCATTGACACCTACTTGTTTCCAATTGATGAGAACCCAGAAGAATTGGTATGTATTTATTATTCATTATCAGGCAGACATGCCTAAGGCACCAAGTCCGTTTTTATGTCATTCTCTTATTTCAGAATTAAAATTTGCGGAAACAATAAAATAAGTAACGATTTTGTGACTTACGGCTGGTTGATAGGTCTTTTTACACCCGTAATTCTGTAGTAAGCTGACTTTATCACCCTTTTCTCAGAATCGTATCAAAACTGACTTGAAGAACCTACGTGACAAGATGGTGTTTGCTTTCTTGATGGTGAACACGCTGTTCGTGCTGATCATCTTCTTGCTGCAATCGAGCCAGGACCAGCTGCACTTCAAATGGCCTTTCGGACAGGAGTCCAGCATCCAGTATGATGATGACCTCAATCTGGTATGTTTCTTTGTTATTATTTTAATATTCACATGTCTCTTAAACTTTAATAATAATACGTTTTCATAGTCCTGAATAACCAGTTCACTTTAGTTCACAGCTATCGAAATCCATAATCCAATATCTTTGTTTCCATATCCTGCAATAGTCCTCCACCAACCGGGGGTTGTCCCTAGGGTGCACTTACATTGCCAGGAGGACACGGCGCGGCATACGCTGGCAGAGTGTGCTTGGGAGGAGCCGCGCCGTGCCCTCATATCAAGAGTAGGTAGTGACCTGTTTCTGTTGGCCGTAGTCGACTCGATGGTCGGCAGCGAAGAGTACTAGGACGGGGTGGCTTCCTTCTGCGAAGCAGTCGTCTCGTAGGAGGCTGCGAAAAGGGAGGGAGATCTCGTCCACTCACCCGGCCCGCAGCAGCGCACCGGGCGTCGGCAAGGGGCGGATAACGCCCTCTTCCAGCCCCCCTAAATGGGTCCAGGGGGGACGGGCTCGGGGAAGTCCGTCGCCCCCCACACATCAGGACCCGAGGTGGCGGCGCGTAGTGTCCCACGAGCGCCCCTCGCCGACGTCGCGGGGGAAGTCAGACACCTCACTCCCCTCCCTGACGCGGAGGACATGAGGATTTGACACACCGGAACAAAAAAAAATGGTGCACTTGCATAATGCGAACAGGGATAATCGTCGGTTGGTGCCGCATTTCATTAAAAACGTGGGACGGGCCTATGCGAGTTGGCTTCGGCCGCTCATACGCCTACCAAAAGTCTGGGGACCCCACGGTCCCGAGAAATGTCAAAATACGTTTTAATTATAGTAGCATTTTTTTTAGCAAAGGAGTTATATTGAATTTGACCTTACCTTTTTGAACTTTTTTAAGGCCTTTTTTTTTAGATTAAAACTATTTTTAATATTGATCCGAATACTCTCTTAAACACGTCTTTTCCTGAATTAAAAATTATTTGTAAACAAATATGTTTTTTTTTTGGTAAATGTCGTTTTTCTAATACATAGTTACTTGTTAAGGGCAAGGCTTGGAATGACTGCTGCAGAATTTTGTTGTAATCTCTTATTATTACGGGCTGCATTACCCTTGCCATGACCACAAAACGTCATATATCTTTTAAACAAATGACATCGCCAAACTAAACGAGTAAATCATACTTACAATTCGCAATTTCGGCGTTCAATGTTACAAAACGCGTGCTACCTGCAGTAAAGTAAGACTCGTTATAGATAACAATCTCCAAACCAATCAGTTCACCTGCTCATGGTTACGACAGCACTAAATGTTTAATTATTACCGGCGGCACGCAAGGGCTTCGTTTACAAAATTATCGAAAATCTTACAACAGCCTGTGGTTGCCGTTACTCTGTGTAGTATACTCTGTAACTAGCATAAATATGATAGAAGGTAAGCCTTTCTATCTTTCAATAGAAATTGCACAAAAAAAAATACTAATAGCACAATAGATTTATCGCGGATAGCAATTGATCGTGTCGTAGTATAATATTCATCAGCATAGCTATTCACAACCATCCGACTGGCTATCGTATCGAAAGTGACACATTTCGATAACCTGATTTGCCTTGCCCTCGACAGCAAGCAGCTGTCGGAAGAATAGCGGTCGTCTATTTGATTTAAACCGATAAAATTATCGGGTTTTGGACTAGTGAACAGCGTTTAGAGGACTTCTACGATAACATTGTTCACATGTTTGATACGGCACGGAAGCGTATCGAGTGGTCGTGAATACCTATGCTGCTTCATTTAAATATCGAAACTACGACACTCTGAAGAGGACAACGATCTGTCGTCCCGACACAGTTGAAGATCGGTCTAACTTGAACATTATTTCCCATGACAGTTCACCGTAACTCAAGACTACCTGACGCTGGAGCCGATCGGGTCGGTGTTCCTCATATTCTTCGGGACCATCATGATCATCCAGTTCACCGCGATGCTGTTCCATCGACTTGGCACGCTCTCCCATGTGCTTTCTACCACATCACTCAACTGGTATCTTACTAAAAAGGTAAGTGAAAAAATAAAACCTAATATCATTTGGAGACTTTACGAAGTTAATTGTACTCTGCACTCAAATATTAACGAAAGTAAAGTGAATTATGAAAGTCTTGTTTTTGATAACATTGTTCTACCCGATTGATCGAAATCTCATCATCTCAGCTCTCAAAGCAGTTCCTTCACCAATCTATTTCTTTTGCCAATATCAATAATACATTATACTTTTAACAGCCGGGCGACCTGACAGACAACGCCCTGATAGAGTCTAACGCGTTAATAATAGCCAAAGACCTGCAACGTCTAAACACTGACGACTTGGACAAACGTGACAACAACCAGCACGTATCCAGGAGGAAGACCATACATAACCTGGAGAAAGGAAAGGACACCAAGCAAGTCGTTATCAATCTCGATGCTAACTTTAAGAGGAGGTTGACTATCCTGCAGAATGGTGATTCGGGTAAGTCCTTTACTTTAATACTGTCGTGTCGATCTTTTGCATTATTTTAATTAAAGGTAGTAATAATAAATAAATCAATTAATTCAGGCAACAAAGACCCATAACATCGTTACCACCTGCCTAGCCTTTTCCCAACTATGTTGGGGTCTGGGCAATACCCCACCCCTTGATAAGACTAGACTTGTCAGACTTTCGGGCTTCTGACTACACGTAAAGACTGTCAAAGATCTACGAATGACAGCAGGGTCCATCGACTTAACGTGCGAAGTTCCGAAGTACGGAGGGCTCTCGATATGTAATGGATGTCAAGCACAGCTTAACCTTCGTTCGACCCGTGCGGCTGTTATTATTAAGCCACGAATAGACTAACAAAAATTATTATAAAAACCACAAAAAAAAAACAACACACTACACTTGGGAGCTTGGTTTTGGTCGCTTGGCTTATCTGAACTAAGGAATACAGACAGCGTTCTGTATCGCGGGAGCTGTCGCGGTTGGAGTTATCGGTAGGTTTACTAGTAGTTATTCAAGAGTTCCGATATCTAGCGTCCAGGTCCATCATCAGAGCAGCTCGATGGTATCAGATTATCTTGTTATCATTGGTATTCATACATTTGCGAAGAGAAAACTAGAAGTGATTAACTATTCAAATATTCCGTTACCCACCGTCCAGGTACGCCTTACGAAACTACGCCATATATTTTTTTTGGGTACACTACGAAAATACGAAAAACTTTATTCCGAAAGTCACAAATACGAATTTCAAAATACCGATTTTCATAATTCCGAATGGTTTCCTAATATAAAAACTCCGAATTATCATTCATGCTATTTTTATAATTCCGAAATTTCAATATTCCTAACGTTTATAATTACTATTCTCAAAATACCGAATTTCAATAGACCGAAGAACAAAAAGTCCGACTTAATGATAATTCCGAACATCAAAAATACGAATTCCGATTATTCAAATACCGATTAATTAGAATTCCGAAATACAAACGCCTTGTAAAACTGAATAGCAAGACAAATAAACACATATTTTTTATTTTGGTTTAAAGTAACCTAACCAAACCGAACCTCGGGGTGCCCTTCGCTCGCTCTTGCATCCTATGTCACTATTTCTGGGTAAAGGGTTTAAAGTAACCTAACCATTTTTTTTTTTACTTGGAGAAATGCTCATGCATTCTGCACTACCACGGGGAGATAGTGCAGTTATGTGGGACTTTAACCCACTAAAACTCTACGGTGTCCTCCTCTGCCGCTTATGGCGGGAACACGGGCACGCGTTAGCACTCATCCGTGAACCCGCCGCGGCTGTCCGTCACCGGACCCTCCTCCGGGGAGTACTCCCCATCACCGGCTCACCAGAACACATAGCACGCCGTGACCACCCCAGGGACCAAACCAGCACATGGGTGCCAGACGACCCCGTCTCTGTCACCCTTGGTCCCCCTGCGACGGGTCAGGTCATTGGCCCCGCCGCCTGCCAATTTTCGGCCGCAGAGGATAGGGAGAGTGGCCAACGTCATACCAACACTCCTCTTCCCCTGCGGCCCCACCGCGTCCGCCATCGAACGGTGGCGACCCCGTCAAGGCCGCGGAAGGTAGGGAGAGCGGCGCACCGTAATACCGGCACTCCTCTCCCGCCGCGGCCTCCAACCCTCAGCCGCGATGCCTCCGATACGACATCGCGGCCCGCCTCAGTTGCGATGTCGCCCAAGCGGCACCGCAACCTACATGTTGGCCGCTACGTCGTCGGCTTGTCGGCAAAAGCCCTGACGAGCGGCCCCTCCTCGGGTTCCTCTTCGCTTCACCGTGGGTGTCCAAGCCACGGTTATTGAGCACCCCCGCCTCGACAATGCGGGAACCCACCGCGGGGGAAGTAACCTAACCAAACCTAACCTCGGGGTGCCATTCGCTCGCTCTTGCATCCTATGTCGACGGAGCCCCGCTTCGCGGGGCCCCTATTTCTGGGTAAAGGGTTTAAAGTAACCTAACCAAACCGAACCTCGGGGTGCCCTTCGCTCGCTCTTGCATCCTATGTCGACGGAGCCCCGCTTCGCGGGGCCCCTATTTCTGGGTAAAGGGTTTAAAGTAACCTAACCAAACCGAACCTCGGGGTGCCCTTTGCTCGCTCTTGCATCCTACGTCGCCTATCGACTGACCGCAACCATGCAACCGATGTCACCCGAAGGGTTTGTCCTATCGCGTGTAGGGAGAACTCGTTTGGCCTAGGCGAAACTAGTTCATCCTAAAATCGTTAAGAATAAGAAGTTACATTAAACGTTACATAAAGATTTTGAATTTATATACGTAACTGAATATTATACTAATTGAATCAGAATCCTAATTTTAGCAGGTTATTCGGAAAATTGAAAATCGGAATGTCGTTTTTCGGACCGAGAACCCATCGAGCATTTGATTCTTCGAACATATGAAAATCGGAAAACAAACAAATCGCATTTATGACTTTCGGTAAAATAAATTTCGTGATTTTTAATAATAGACATTATAATTCTTAGGTATTATGAAATTCGGACTTTTCAAAACCGGAACTTCGAAATTTGGAATAAAATATTTCGGAATATTTGGGTGTTCCCATTTTTTTTCACACAGCGATCTGAAATGAACCGCCATAGTTAGTTCTTGCTCTATATTAATTTTAATATAGAGCAATTTTTTTTAGATAGGCTTTCGCCTATCTAATGACATATGTTTGGTTGCTACTGGTTGTGGAGACCATTTTGTCCGGTCCTCCTTTTAATTCTTACATCCTCCAGGTCCCCGCGATGCAGAAGGCTGGCTGTCTTCTTAACCTTTTGAACGCCATTGTCACATATACGTGACAAGCAAGCGCGTGCCCTGTACGCCAGTCGTGTGTCGCCTATCCTATTACGAGCGACACAAATATGTGGCAAAAAATGCGGTGCACTTTATCACGAAATAAACAATTAAATCATTACTTTTGAGTGTTTTTATTTGTATACCTAAAATATTTAAAATTGTGGCTTGGCGTGGAGGGCACCCGCGTGCGTTTATGCTCCGTTCAAAGGGTTAATGTTGTCCACTTCCGTAAATTTGAACGTTGTAGAAGGTTTTCTTATAAAGGCACCTCCCCCAGGCCTGATGTCCCGCCTGCCGTCGCTGGGCGGCAGCTCGGCCGCGCGCCGCAACACACTGCGCGCGCTGGTGACGCGGCGCGACTCTGTGCTGGCCGAGCGCCGCCGCTCGCAGCTGCAGGCCGCGCGGGACTCCACTAACGACTTCATGTTCAACACGCCTGTCTCAGTAAGAGTAAGAATACCATTTCACTTTTTAAAGAAAACGTAAATTTTACTCAGATATCATTATCATTCCAACCCGGAATCACCCACTACTGGGAAAAGGGCTCCTCTTTCTTTTGATACAGACTTAAACACGAACAATTTTGATTTCACTTTCATCATACTTTTTTACAATTTGTTCAATTACACCTACGTTCTACACCATGTTAAAATCAATCAAAACCTATACCTACACAAAACATTTATTAATTTCTAGTGACAATTAGGTATATTAATTATATTACTGGTGACATGTCATCATAAGTTTTTAAATATTTTATAAGTAATGTGTTGTGAGCGAGCTTGCTTCCTCCACTTTGTCACATAAACCTTCAAAGGTTTTTAGACAAGTGTATGCTTGTAAAATTAGTTAGTGTAATTGAATGTATTGAAAAATAAAGGAAAAAAAAAACATGACTCTAAACCTCAACCCCAACACCCTTAAACTCTAAACCTGAAAAAATTTCGGATGTTTTGAGTTATTTTAATAAAACCTTGAGTTTGTCTACGTTGAGTGAGACTTAGGTCACGGTCGACGTAATACCATGATTAAGTCATTGCAATGTAACTCTTAAATCTTGGTAAGGTTAGGTATAAATTAGAAAGATCACCGAGAGTTTTATCAAACTCTCGGCATTCATTCTAATTTATACTTTATTTAAATGGAATAAGAGTTACATTGCAATTACTAATGGTTTTACGTCATTCAAATTTGATCATGAAAACCTTAGAAAACCAGCATTATCTTCAAATTCCAAACGGTTTATTTTGTTTTTGTTAGTTGGATGATATGAACGGGCGTCCCTCGACGGCGGGCGCCTACATGAACCGCGGCTACGAGCCCGCGTTCGACAGCGACGCCGAGGACACGCCGCCGCCGCTGAGACGCTCCACCGTGCGCTTCAACGACCACTACGCGTGATGCAGCTCATGATATTGTATACAGTGGCTGGAAATTTTAACAAACATCCACAAATACCCGAGTAACGATATTGTGCTTATTGTGTTTATGTCTATGAAGTTACTTAAAGATTCAATTTCTAAAAATATTAAAAAATAACATTAAAAGTAGCCAAAAAATGAGCTTCATGTGTTTAAAAACAGTGCATATTGTGATTTCAGAAAGTTATAATTGCAATTATATCGAACGCAGCTCGTTTTTCGTAGACCGAATACTTGCAGTGTGCAGTTCTGAATGGGTTTAGAAAAGTTCAAACTTAGAATTATTAACAAAATTATATAAAAAAAAAAAAAATGAAAATCTGAATCCGCCACTGCTTTGATCATTCTGATGTAATTAGTTTAGTGATTGCTGTGCGACACTTTATTCTTGCATTTATTTATTTGTATTGTTAAAGAAGTAAAACATATACTTGTAAAATAAATTACGAATATACTAGAACTTATTTTTTTATTACTTTCTATTTTTCAATTTTGTCTCGCCTAACACAAAAGGTATCCATAGCCGGGTGTGTACAGCAATTTCTGGTATTTTTAATGACATCGTATTTTGACACAAACATTATTTTTGGGATCGAATCCGCGACCCTACATGCGCTTCCGCTTAGCAATAGCGTGGACCGTACGTAAATACATACGGTCCACAAAAGGTGTTTTTGGTAAGTTCATGATATAACTAAATAGTTATACCATGAACCTAGCAAAAACAACTTCTTTTTCTATTAATAATTTAGGAAATCCCTTAAAAAATGTAAGTAGTATGTCTCTCAGGTGAGTCAGCAGAGACTCAGCCTCTTTGGTGTGAAGTAAGGGGTCGTTAGCAGGCAGTCCGCCAGTGAGCGCGCGGCCTGCCGACCGAACGCACGCGCGAACCATGCGCAGCGACGCCGTCCCGCGAGTGCACTCCACGCTTTACCTCAACATTGTGAAGTGATACACAGTACACATACGGATTACGACAACGCTAATCTTCTCAGGATACATTCAACGGTAAGTTCAGTTCACAACTTCCATATCTAAGCCTTATTCTGACATGAATATGACCTTTCAGCCCTCGAGGTTGTTGAGCACGATCAGCTGCGAAAGTGTGTGAGGGGGTGACTAAGGTTCCTTGTATAATGTCCACACATGACTGCATCTTATAAATTCACCAATTCCTGAAACTTCTCTTGTATATACCTGCTGTCAAGTCCTAACATACGCGAGGCTACACTGGTTTCTCTTTCGAAAGTTTCGTAACAACATTTATGTAAAGTGAGATTGACCGTTCAAAGAACGTGTCTAATATGATTCACAATGTGTTATTTATTCTAAAATTTGGCGAAGCTGTGGACCGTATGGTACCCATACCAAGCTTGTCTCGTAAACAAAAGTGAATGTAGGCGGCATGGGATAGAGAATGGGAAACAAAGACCGCGGTATTTCCTTAGCCAGTCGACAAACGACCTCTAAATACCAACTGTAATAGATATGCTGAAATGATACATAATTAAATTACATCAAAAGGTTTAATACATTGTGTAACTCATAACTTACGTATATTACATAAGGTGAGGTATCATATCGACAGATCTTCACGTAACTTTGTTCTGTAAATCGATATAAAAGTAATGTCAATTCGCAGTTTGGTAACTAATAATGCTTATTGGTCGACTGACATGACTATTATCGGTAGACTAATAGTTATAACAATTAGGGCACAATATGATGTTCTGTTTATGTTGGTTGGATGGAGCAGATTCTTTTTTATTCTATTTATAAGTGTGCAACAAAGTGCTGATGGATTTCCTTTATACTGTCCAACCTTCAAAAAAATTTCACGTTCACATTAAAGTTTTCTTCTCTCGATTTCAACGCCTTAATAGGTCATAGGTAATCTATGCCTAGTAGTGAAACTTCGATGGAACGACTCGATTGATTGATATTCTCATACTCAAGTAATTACAGCTTCATAAAACTCCCAGTAGGTAAGTATATAAACACTAACGCCGAGCGTTCAGGCCTCGCTCACATCCGCAGCCAGAGGGTCGTTCTCACTAGAACAAGAACAATTTGATGGTTTCCGCAATAGTGCCCACTATTACGTTAGCCAAGTGCAATTAACTAATTAATAATAATCTTTGCGTTGCGCAGGCGCGCTTGCAATACAAAGCGTAATTAAAGGTTTGTTCAAGGAATTTTCGTTTTTGCTTCTACTTATTTACATATGAGAGTTAGGTGACGTGAGTTTGGCAAGCGGCTGGATATTGTTGGATTTTATTAGTAAGAGTTGTATGCGAAAATTTAGGTACATAACGGATGCACATAAGGATCTGCATACTTGTCATATAATAATTGTCAAGGGCACCCAGTGTTGAGGAATTGAGCTCATGCCGTGGTAAAATATTTGTCATAGTCAGTCGAAATGAGACTGTAACCACATTTATAAAAATATAGTAAAGGTTATTTTTTTTTAAATGTCGAAGCATCGAACATTTTGGTTGTTTGTTTTTCCAGTTGATATAGTACAATGACTGTCAACGCTTTCAAATACCTTGTATTCAATAACACAGAGCTTTACCTAGTTTTAAATAAAAACGTGCGTGACGTAACTCTCAAGAAACCACATTGTACAGTTCATTGGGCTCTAGCTGCTGCAGTTGTCAACGCACTACTGTAGAAATAACGCAATGCAACCTACAACGGAATTGAGCCACTTTCGTGCACAATCCTTGAGCTGGTTTCCGTATTTGTAATTTCGTTTAATATTTATATCTGACTTATTATTTCCTGATCGTAGCTAACAGTACATACAGGCTCATTACATCTATACTTACGTATCTTAAATTTTCTAAGCATTTCATGCTCGTTAATAATGCTTAATTGCTTACTTTCATTACTTATCCATTAATAAATTGTCAAACGCAAAAATGGTTTGCGAGCAGACCTTGACTGCTTTGACCGGAAGAAAGTGGGGTGCGATTAGCATGTCGCTTACGTACTAGAACGGTTTATACCTATGTGCGTATGTAACGGTAGATCAGTACGTGAATCTATTGTAGATAGTTAGATACCTTTTATAATTGAGTTACTTTGAATGAAGAAGAGATAGGTACCTACTTTTGTTACTTATATTAATTACAAGTCACAAATTAAAAACAAGACAGCTGACAGCGTTTTCATTAATTTCTACTATCTATCTAACACTCAGGGGGCCTAAAAAGGCCATTTTGGCAGAATCATAAAAGGATAACACAATGGACAGTTACCCGTTAAGTTAATCGTGTCAAATCTCATTGGTGAAGCATTTTTCAGTTATTTTTTTTTGTCTGTGCTAAAATACTAATCAATCCGATCCCAATCTCTTTGATTATACCTACGTAGTGCAGCGAAAGAAAGAAAAACACGGACTGTCTCCGCCATATTACGATTCATAATGTTATCCTTTTATGATTCTCTAAAGTGGCCTTTTTAGGCCCCATGCTCTATTGTTCCAAGATTCAGTTTCCGCCCTAGAGGACCCTCGTAAAAATTACCCTATAATATATTAATTTAGGTGTAACAAAACTGTAATGTCAATTAAAACAACATAGGCACTAAGCTGTCATATAACAAGTATTAACACAAGCATTCTGCAAAGCATGCAATTATTGCAAAATTGCTCTACAAAAGACATCAACGCACGCCCACAGTGACGAGAAGTGGAAATGTCAGTATCGTAACATAATAAGCATTTAAAGGTATTTATTTAAATAAATACAACTTTGTTACTTAAATAGTTTTAAATTAGTAATTATGTATTAAAAATAAAAACGATTTTATTTTACGAACTTAATTTTTAATTTTTTAAATATGTTTAAATAATGTTTTCAAGTTTTAGGTACAGACGCCAGCACATCATATTACTACAATCTGTCAGATTTCTTTAATAGATTTTCGACTTTATTGCTAAAGCATAAGGTTCAAGGTTGATTGGGAAAATCTGACAGTTTCGGGTAGGTTGACCTGCTGGCGTCTGTACAATAAAAATTCTGCGTCATCGTTTTCAGTGTTAAATAGTTAGTGACGTCATGTAGGTATACTGTGGTTTTATCCAAGCTGTAAGTAGTATTGCTCTATCAGAAAAGAATGTAGCTGAATGAATATCTAGCTGGTTAATATCAACCACTTTTTTATAACATAGGAACTTCATAAGTATGTATTTCCTATAATTATGTTAGCAGGTAGGGCTATAATTATTAAATAATTGGGAGTTAGGTTATTTACATTCGATTGCTAAATATGGTAAGGTAAGCTGAATCACTTTACCATCATTTTGTGATGTCGTGAGTTGACTCGTCAGTATTCAGAAAGTAGGTAAAATAGGTAAACATTTTAGATGTTTCACTGCTTGGCCACTGCATGCATCTCATAAAATCGGTTTGTTCTAATGAGGAGAGATTATAAATATATATTCTACACTAGCTGTGTCCGCGACTTCGTTCGCGTGTGTATTGACTTTCATGGGTTTTAATTTTTTTGCGCAGAATCTTCTAATGGCGATTCCGCGCAAAAAATTTAAAAACGACTGACTAATCGGTCCAGTCGTTTCGGAGATTAGCCAGAACAAACAGGAAGACAAAAAAAAACGCTTTTTTGTTGTATATTCCTACCGTATATACTCAATTTCCGAATACGAGCTTCACTCGAGCAGATACTATCTCCATATAAGGCTGGCATATATGCGGGATGAACTAGGTGGCTAATTTTGACATTACAAACAGACACTTCAATTTTATTTAAGTACTAGCTGACCCGACAGACGTTGTCCCGTTTTTGATTCGAAATACACGTGGCGCCATCTATTATCATAATAACGTTATTGTTGTTTTCCTCGGGATCAGCACTTTTTTTCGGGAGTACCCATAAAGGTACCCATGTCCGTCTCTGTACACCTGACAACGTAGGTATATGCAAAATTTCAGTATGATCGGTTCAGTGGTTTAGGCGTGAAAACGTAACAAACAAACTTACTTTCGCATTTATAATATTAGTTAGGATTAGGATTTGTATAGATAGGTTTCATTTATTTTAATAACCTTGGGGATTGTTAAACAATCACATAAACCCATCAGTAGATAATGAGTTGACCGCGTGTTCTCGAGACATAAAGGTTCTTCATCAATCCAAAGACTGACTGGATTGACGTTGTTTATGTTATACAGCAATCAAAGACATTAAATATTATTTACATAAATCTCTTTGACAGCAATCATTAGCCGTGAGAAAACGACCTTCTCAAATATGTAGACAGGTACCTGTGTGATGGACTGATTAACCTTCAGAGATAAGTATAATTTACGAATTCACATGTTCAATTCACCTAGACACACACACACGTACTTTTCTTTAATTGCCAAATTATCATAAATCTCACATCAAAGAGAAAAAACAAAGAAATCTCTCACAAATATTTACATTGAGTTAACCTCTATTTGGAACAAGTTGCGCTAGCGCAGGCGACTGAAACAAAAAGACAAGTTGCACGGCCTACTACTACTACATAATAACAATTGCGCTAATAAACCCCACTTTCTCTTTTTTGTGGAGATTTCTCGCGTTTGCATCGTTTATTAATAAGTGAGTACGTAACGTTCGCTTATTGTGTATTATAGAACTCATGTGATTCAATAACATTATGTATGTTAGCTTCGGGTTTCTTCTACCAATCAATATGCCGTCCCCACTGTTTGAATGTGGCCCTCCCAGCAAATAGGGTGCTTCCTATAATCAATACTAATAATAAAGCTGAAGAGTTTGTTAGCTTGAACGCACTAATCTCTGGAATTACCAGTCGGATTTGAATCTCTATCAGCATTTGATAGCCGAATTGAGGAAGGCTATAGGCTCATCACGCTACAACATCACGCTAGCACCCTTAGGGCGAAGTAATAGCGCGGGCAGGCGATGCGATGCAACGGGGTGGGTCGGGGGAAAAGAAATTTCACGCGGACAAAAGCTAGTATTATCATATTTGCCACGGTAAGTAATTGATTGTAAGAAGCTCGGTAGAGGTTGCCAGTCTATTTTCATCATCTCTTAGCATAAGCAAGCATAATCAGCCTATAATGTTCCCACTGTTGGAACAAAGCCCTCCTCTCTGTGAGAGGGAGTGGAATACACCACGGCCCAGTAGGGGTTGGTGGATGTTACATGTCTTCGAATTTTTGGTTCTAGGACATGCCGGTTTCCTCACGGTTTTTTCCTTCACCGTTTTGAGATCAGAGCAGAGGGTGACGAAATTAAATACACAAAGTGCCTGCCCGGGCTCAAAGTTACGACTACTACTCGTAAGTCGGGGAAGTTTAACACGTTATACTAAACGCCCCCAGACGTACTAACAAGAAAATGTTTGTGTCTCGTTCAGTGTCCTCAATATATAATGTCAATGCCTCAACCGATTTTGAGATTGCCAGTCTATTGACATTTTCCCTTACGCCCGGTTTCTCGAACGCAAATCAACACAAAATTTTGCCAAAATATTTTCAAGTGCGCGTAACCTGCTGAGATTGGTTGAATGACTTATAGCCAATCATCAGCATTATCACTTAAGGGGCTTACATGACCTAAAGCGCGGTCACTGTCGGACTGCATAGAAAAGAAAGAGAAGCGCGATGATACAACGCTGGTAATTTATTGCAAAATATGAAGCAATTATATAATTACAAAAAATCTATTGTTTGGACTAAAAAATTAAAACATTAGTGTTTTAGTATGTCGCTTGTAGAATATCTGACAAAAAATCAGAATGATTGTATGAATATTAGGATGGTTTTTATTGTAAAAAGAAAGTTTTTAGAGGTATCTTCGTGAATTTTTTTCTATCGTATCAAATTAGTTGTATTATGTTTTCAACACAGTATCTACCTAGCATATATCCTGAAGAATATCATATATTTTTCTGATTTTGTTTACTGTAGTCGATAATATGGATACTTTTATTGTTTCTAAAACTTGCGTTTTTTTTGCGTTTAGGTCCAGTAAGCCCCTTAAATTACGTTTAATTTTGCCATAGTGAATAATTTTCGTTCTAGAAACCAGGCGTTACTCAGTTGTCTCCTTAATTAGTATAGTAGATAACTATTTTGTCAATTAACACGTCGCATGAAATTGCTTTCGTTATTAAATAATTTGATTGACATGGTTTTTGGATCAAATCTTGCATGTAACCTTCACTTTGACCTGGAATTATGGACATGATTATGATTATGGACAAAAATTTATCTGCTACAATTAAATTGTTTCATTGATCCATGATTGAGTAACAAACGAACACAAATATAATACCCAATAGGCATCAGATAGGATATATTCTTGTCGAGGCTAGCTGCACTAAAGTAGGACAGAAATAAGTTTAGATAGATCCATAATGCAACGGTCGAGCGCTTGTTGCTTGATTTCGTAACAGTTCTGCGACTATTTTTATTTGTATAGCTAGAGGTTTCGTCCCTCGGGCATACTTTTAGAAAGAAAATAAATGAGTCTTGAATACGTGACCTTATTTTTCTACTATGCTTACAAAAATACAGGTTCTTTGCACCTCAGACAGTTCTTGAATCGCATCCGGGTTTGTTAGAACTGCAAAAATGTTTCTAAGAATATAGCTCCTTGTGTCAGTAAATGACAAGTCAGTTGGGTGTAGATTGGCTCCGTCGCTGGCTCGAGGTCGCTCCGCCCCACTCCTCCACGCTCCGGTGATCCAGCGTGATACTTACTTAGCTTACATTAAGATCGTTACGACTTGTTTATTGACTCGGGTATAAGAACGATTAAATGATAATTTTATGTCCCAAAATAATTTGGATCTTATAGCTTTTCTGACAACTTAAATTGACTGACCCCACTTCCTGTTGATTCAAATTGTTGGTCATTTTGTAGGTGAATTAAATCAATCATCGTTTTAAAGCCAACACCCATTAATAACATATTTTTATGTCCAACAAATTAGCACACATCCGTTTAAGACTTTAAAAAAGAAGAGCAAATTAAAAATTGATAGAGTTGAGGCATAAGATATGAATGAGCTTAGCTATACCAATTTCAAACCTCTATGGAATGTTTACTTTTGTTGTAGCTAATGTTAAATCGTAAACACGCCAAAATACAAGAAAATCTTAAAATTCATAGCTCACTCGCATCCAATCATCTTAGAAACTGGTTTCACCAACTCTTGTAATTAACATCAATTGGCACTCCTTACAAACTGAAGATTACTTAGTCCCCCATTGGGCTTGTGAATTAGGCTCGCGTTAGGCAAAGCATTCCTGATCGTTAACTCATCATCTTGTGCAAGGCATGTACTTGATAGCGACACTATGTAAAGCTACGAAAGTACGAATATAAGGCAGTGTTGCGCAGCAGTGAGGAGGACGGAGGAGCGGTGTGGGGCGGGCGCGGGGAGAGGGCTGCCAGCTGACGGCCTCTAGCAGTGAAAGTAAACCTGCGGCCCTCGCCACCACCACCAGTCCGACCACATTGGTGCTTGTAATACGATTTAAATTATGATTTACTATTGCATTGCTTTGATGTCATTTACAATGAGTGTATGAATATGCATTGTATTGTAACAATCAATCTATTGATTGTTTTTCTCGTTAGAGATAATCGTGGTCGTTTTTAGATTCGTATTCCGATTCTCAGCCAACCCATACACAGCTCTATCTCACACTTTCAGAAAAAAGAAACATTTAAAAGACGTTAGTTTCTACTGGTATTAAATTTTTGACCCAAAAACTCTTTATTAATTTATTACCTTTTGTGTACGAAGTCTGGTTATTAACCTTATTCTGGCAGGTAGAATACTACTAAATTAGCTAGTACATCATATTTGATCGTTTCCGCTTATTACGAATTACGTCAGACTTATTAAAACTTAAATTAAGTAAAGCGTAGAATGTTATGACATCGCTTTAAGTGCATTCTTTGTGAAATACCAACCGTTAATTTAGTTTTGTAAACAAATTTGAGTTATGGCTCGCAAAAGAAAAACAGAATAAAAGGTAACGTTTTTGTTTTTTTGCTTGCATTTAGACAATAACCTAGTAGTCACTTCAACCCATTAAATTGTCATAAGTAGTGAAATCTGATTTCCAATAGTTAATGATCGTTTAATCGCTATTTAACCTACCTAGTCAGATATTGTAGACAGTCTGTTCCAACGCGACGAAAACAAATAATAACAAAATTGATATTCTCAATACTGATCATATCCGTTGCGTGCACTATCTTTATTGAGCCCAATAAGTTTTGAGCTACATAGGATTGCTATTTGCTCTAAAGTGCTTGTAAGGGTGGGGTCCATTGTCCAGCCGAAGCCGAAGTCGCTGACCTTGCGGGCGTCGGCGCGGGCGCAGCCTGCTGCCCACAGTGCCCACTAGCGCCGTGATCTGATACGATGGACATTGCCTGCTGAATGCAATAAGCCAGCCTAACAATGTTTATGACTTCTTTGTGTTGGTACCTTGAAAGTGTTACATACGCGATGCGTGTCAGGTTCTGCCTATTGTTATGTTATATGATCATAATTATATTTTAGGGTTGCGATATTAAATGAAGAACAATTAGCTAAGACTTCAATAGTTACGAATTGTAACAACAACTGAGAGGCGTAATCGATACTTGTGTTGTAACACTTTCCTTAGTAACACATCGTTTCCTTGTGAAAAGGTTGTTGTACCATAACTTCATCTTCCTTACGGAAACGTGAATTGATTGATTGTAAGTAAGTATACGTAAGAGGAAAACTTGAACTCCATAACGTTGACGAGATTCTTACCTACTTCATCGTGACTCTGAAAGAAACAAAATCAATTATGTCTTTCTTTAGAAACGCACTGTAGATAATACAAAATATGTGGTTAGGATGCATATGAATGAGCAATAAATCACTGGCGAAGGTCCATAACTCTGCGAGGGATGAATGACCGGCAAGGTCGAGGGCTCTCTGTGGAATGCGCGAGAGTTCTGCTGGACTTACTTACTTACTGTAGTGATTCACGCACTCGATACATTCCTATTCTACGAACAGCTCCGATAATACCTTCAGGGTGTTAAGAGACAGTCGTAGTCGTCGGTGTAGAGACCAACAATTATCTAGTAATACTGCACTAGATAATTCTTTGTCTCAAGGATACAATTGTATTTTGATGCAACGTCAGTTTTATGATCAAACTCAAGTCTTGACCGCTAAACAGTTAATTTATTACAACTAAGAAGGTGAAAACCTGCAGCCTCGATTGTTATCAGCCGCGTGCAATGTTGATTGTTTTACAAGGATTTCCTACATATTTACAAATAATCTTAAATTATAAACACTTTGTTGGTAAGACTAGGCATTTTATTATATATATATTAGCATGCGATATGAAATAAATAGGACCTGCGCAAATACTTAACCTTTAACTGAAAGGTCAGCCGTGCGCTCACTCGAGAGCACCATAAATTAGGATCAGTTTATAAATCGTATGAAAGGTGAGCCTTTGAAGTATCTTCGTGTCTTTGTTATGGTCTACCTTCATAGCAGGCTAGTTTATCTACGCTACGAAGGTGCTACGAAACATTCTTGCATACTTATTTAACAATATTTAGAGTGGTATAGTTATGAGATATTATGGACCCTTCAGTTTTTGGGAGTAGGTACTGACGGACTACCAGAGGGGCAATTCTCGTAATTCTAAGAACGTTCACAGTCTGACCTGTCTCAATCTCTCAAAAATACCTCTTTCCCTACATTTTTGACATTGATTGTCGCTGAAATGAGATTGCGACTAGATTTTTAACGGTTTTAATTACGGGTATTGGCCATCTGATACTAATCATGAAGAATGAAGAAGATAAAATAGTTACCTACTAAATTCTAAGTATTTGGTAATTTATGTTTTGTTTTCATAACTCGAGTCACAACCAATCTAACCAACCTAAGGCCCGTAATCCACCAAAGCGGAGAGGAGAGGAGATTTCTCATTTTTGTATAGAATTTCGTGCGAGCAAGCGGGCAAGCAGCACGAAACTCTATAGAAAAATGAGACATCTCCTCTCCTCTCCGCTTTGGTGGATTACGGGCTTAAGTCTTGCACCGCAGCCACCATCTTGACAAAACTCAATCTGATTCATAATTTCTTACTAAACTTGAAGCTTGTTGATATTCACAGTATGGCACAGTCAGATTCATGAGTCCAACCCACGAGTCCGTAAAAGCGTGACAGTGGACACAGTTGGAGCCGTCAAAATGGAAAGTCGTGATGTCGACAATTTCTCTGTTAACGGTTCTAATAAGTGCCTACGCGAAGACACTGCACATCTGCTAATTACGTTTTCTTGGCCGAATGATGAAAGTCATTTATTAATATTGGTAAAACTACAGTCGCTTTTATTATTCAATAAAATGATGACCGTGTAAAGAAACTTGGTCGTTATAGTTTAATAGTATCGAATAACCTACTCACATTTAGCGATCACATCACCTTTTATCTTGTGAAAATAAGGACATAAGGTGTTCCAAAGATTTAGCCCGTTTCTTCACCTAGCAATTTTCTTATTACTTTCGTATTATTTCCAGAAAAATAGTAAAAAATGGCGACGTCGGGAGGGAAACCGCGGCGCGAGGAGGCCAGCGACAACTCCGACGACGAGCTTACACCGCTCGCTAACGAGATCTACGGTGGAAGGTTCGTACCAAATATACCTATTTCATTATTCAAACAATTTGTTTCACTTTATCGTATAGGGTTATTGGTAAAACATTAACAACCTATTAAGAGGTCATTGTACTCATCATTATGAACAACTTTTACTATGGGACCAAACATGAAATCGCGAAAAAAAATCAGCTGTTTCCTACATTTGTTCGTATAACTCGTCAAAATGTAGGGAACAGCTGATTTTTTTATTTGCGATTTCAGGTGAGTACAATGACATCTTAAGAGGTTGTTAATGTTTTACCAATAACCCTGTATAACGGAAAATATTCAAATTGCTTATGACCATCGTGCGTGTTGCATCTATGGTAAAAGATCTGTGCTTAAGGATGTTAAGCAATAGCTAGAGATTTCGATTCGAATCCCTGTCCTTGTCATGGATATTAAGATGAATCATTTCCTAGGTATTTTAGCCGCACATTAATTAGATTAGCTCATCACGAAGGGGTTAAAAGCCAAAGATAAAAAAAATGTGGAACCATTATAGGCAGAAATATTAAAATACAGACAAGTATAAAATGGTTATAACAGTATTTTTATCTAAATGTACAACTTCAACTCTAACACAAAAGCTCGCCTGAGAGTTACGTTACAACCGGAACAGCCTCCGTAACGTATGATATCACTCGTCCCAATCAAAGCGACACGTCATCGGCAAGCAATCATTCGGTGGTAGTTCTCATGTATGTGCTAAGTGCATACACTTTCACCTATAACAAGTAGGTAACCGAGTAAATAAAGAAATAATAACACTGTTTGATGTGCTTTTGAATAAAACTTTTCAGTATTTAAAAAGCATTTCACACACAGTCATTGTTAAAAGCTCTTGCAAAAGCATTAATGTTGCATCACGTCTTCTTTTTTTTCATAAAAGCGGGAAAATTATTGTTATTTTTCAAGCTGTGAACTTATTCACACAAACATCTTTAATTCTTGACACCAATTTCTTGTGAAGGCTATTTAACGAATTGACATCTAACATCACATTTGTAAGGTCAAATGTGATCATAACGTTAATATGAGACCGTATTTGAATGTGACTACAAGCAGCCGCCAATAAACAAATCGAATTTTATAATAACATGATTCAATTGGTATTACAGAACATTCGATTACAGATGAATCGATTTGATCGCTTGTAATGATATTAAGCAAGTAACTAGAACAGAAAAACCAAAATCAATTAGAGTAGAATGCCATTAAAGGTCGCATTAGTGGTGACAATGATATAAATGCTGTTCAACGCATAATTATGTGGCTAGGCATGTCCAAGCGTAGTCTTAACATTATTTTCCCATCATAACTGAGTAATAACTGTTGAGTAATTCAAAAGCAAATCATATGAGTCAGATTTGCAATGGAGATAATTCTTATATTGCAATTTTCCCACCAAGAGATTTAACCTTTAGATTTCAGGTATTTAAAGCTTCTTCTGCTCAACTTCAACAATTCGAAATACCCGTGACTATTGATGACGCGGATGTAATGATTAGATTTAAAACTAGTCAGAAGTTTGAGGTTGTAGATTCGTGAAAATATTTTTATCGAAAGTTTTAAACGCCAATATTATTAAAGAATCAGTGGACTTGTCAATGGTCGTTAAAAATGCAAGCTTTGGACTTTTCATTAACACACGAAAAAAATACCTATGATAAATAGAAATAATATTGTAAAAGATCATTGTTTAATATGAAGTTTTATTTAGCCAGAGGTCGAGTCGCTCGCGCCGATCGGTCACCGCGGCCCGGAACCCGTTCAAATGCCAAGGTTGACAACTCTGACGACACAACTTTCGATCGATCGACTGTGCCACATTTTTGCGCCCCACTTCGCTCTAAGAGGGCCTCTACGCACCATATTATAGGGACTATAATGGACACTTGCGATAGTTTATATATATGCCCAAGTCTAGATGAGAAATTAAGGTTTAACCTTGAGACAATCTGATGTAGTTCTTACATCCTGTTTCAACTTCGTAAGGTTCTACATTCTTTGTAGCAGGTATCTGCTCGCCAACAAAAGAATACTATTGTGCTAAGATGTATTCAGATTTATAGTTCTTTTTATTCCGTCTGTTCTAGATCTTTCAATGCTTCGGTTCGTTAGGTCACGTTTACTTTATAATCTGTATATACTTTGATTGTTACCTTAAATCTGAATTTGATGGAAATTAGTCTTGGAATACTTCAGAATCAAAATACTTAGAGTAAATAAGTCTATTTATTCGGTTTAGATTGAACGGTATCTAGCAGTAAACGCTTTCGTAGGAGGTAGCTGAGACGAGCGGGGTCGGGCGTGATCGGAATACTGGATGGTACACTGACCAATGTGATACTTACCAGTTATATTAGACTCAAAACATCAGTGAAGCGAATTCTACAAAATTCACATATACCCAAAAAACACTCATAACGAAATCAGTGAATTGATCATAATTGTTAATTTTGTGCTGCTTGTATGCGATTGATTAAATTATGCTAACATATTTTTTTGCATGTCGCAATAGCGAAGGTGACTCTATTTTAAGCATTACATGAACATATGGTTTACGTGTTCAGTGAAAATACAGGATACTTTGTTCGCCTTTTCGAGAAAAAAGAGATAATAAGTATAGTCCTATTCTGTCAAAAAAATATCCAGTGACAGTTAGATTTTGACCATATACACAAATAGGTAACGAAATGTTATGAGTGTTATGTCTACCATAAAGTCGTAATGACGTAAGTTCTGCGACAAAGCTCAGGTAGGTTTATGACAAACATGGAAGTTAGCAGACGTGTGCACAACATAATACTCCCGTCCACACCATGGTCGATGACCTCCGACTGCGGTGGACATTGGGCATTGCCGGGAGTAGCGGCGCGCATATCAAACAAAACATTGCCTTATGATGCAGATGGCCACAAGTAAATTGGAAAGTTTGACGTATTTCCATTGAATGACGAAGAATTTTTTTTATTTATTTATCGGTATTTATTCTTCTTACTAAATAGCTACCTGAGCACTTTTAGAGATCAGAGGATCAATTCTCTTAATTTTAAGATCGTTCACAGTATGATCTTGGTCTCAATCTGTCAAAATAATATGTAATTTTCCTACATTTTTGTTATTTGTTTGTTGCCGAGATGAGACTGTGACTAGATTTTGAACGCTTTAAATTACCCTTCAGGTTTTTGCTGCCTAAGACCCAAAGCGTTTTTATTATTAGACTTGGAAAATTTTAGACAGAATATTCATTGACTTGCGACATTGAGACATCGGTTTTATTGTAACAACAAAAAAAAAAAAATTGATATTAATAAACCTATTCTTGCTACAAAATTAATACAGAATTTTGGTAAGTCTGCTAAACTGTTTCTTAACAGATTTATAACAATCCACTTTATCTAACTACTTGGAACTTGCAGCTATTACTTTGTGAAACACAATAATCGCGGTCAAAGAAATAGTTGTTTTATTGTTATGATATTACGGGTTACTCTTGTGTTAGAACACCGCGGCACCGGTGCACGTGTACGCGAGGCGGCCGAAGGCTTTCGTAAGTTTTCGTGAGGTGTAGCGACATTGAGCGATCTATTGTTCTGACTAGCAAGCTTCGTAGGCTGCGCTCGCGTCGACAAATACCTAATCCATCTAGACGCGGCCAATATGACTGTCGGCAGTCTGGATCGTGTGTGGAGGAAGGTCACTACTCATGTACATTTGATTTGAATTCCGACCTCGCGTACAAATGTTAGCGACGGTGACTGCTAGCTCAGGGTAAAGATAAAACTTGCAATAGGTTACATAGGTAATACAATTTTGCATGTTGCAATTTTACACACGAATCTATACATAGACTACTGAAAAACAAAATAGGGCCCACCGTAAGTTAATTTAGAATTTTGTTTAAAAATAAATAATTATGTAAGCATTTATGAAGTAAACTTTGTTCTTGACTTGTTTATACCCTTAACAATGTTTAGCGTCGAATTTAAATGGGTAGGCAGAAAATGTGAAGTGCGTGAAAAAACACTTGTTGTACGAATTCTTTCACTTGTGTTCGTATGAGGAAATGCGGTCGGAGAAACGTTTGAAAAATCCTAAGAAAAAGTCCTAATTCGAGGTTTGGCTCTCGCCTATTTCCTCCTCCAATATTGGACCAATTTAAAAGATATTTCATAACCTGAATAAGAAGGATATAAACTGTGACCACTGACCTGTATTATTCTCTGAAAAATCATTGCTATATGGTCATTAACCAGAAAGAAAACAGGCGAGAGCGTCTCTATGGAGAAAAGACCACCCGCATTTCCTCTTATGTCCGATTCAAAGCGTTGACGTTACCCGTCACGTTCTGTCACGTGATTACTGTGCTTGGTTTTCGTCGTCATATGGACGTGGAAAGCGTAGTAAGAGCTGTTGCTATGCTTCAGGAAGGAGGCTCTCAGAGATCTGTAGTAATACGTATCGGTGTGTCGCGACGAGCTATCCGAAACGTGGGGGAATGGGAACGCTTTCAGGAGACCAAAGGTTTAGTTAGGAGGCCTGGATCAGAAAGAATTAGAGCCACAACTTCCCAGGAAGACCGGTACATACGGTTAACTGCAAGAAGAGAGCGTACCGTAACCGCCGGGCCTAACAAAACCAGCTGCGGCAACCTACTGGTACCAGAGTCCGTGATCAAATCACTCGCAATCGTCTCCACAAAGATGGTCAATTTTCCCGCGTAACGTAACACGCACTCGGGAAAGTTGACCATATTCGACTCAAACTGACAAGGGCACACCGAGCAGCGCGCTTAAGGTACGCTCGCGAGTATTTAAACTGGGCAATGGATTACTGGAAGGTTGTACTCTTTTCAGACGACTGTAGGGTCAAGTTTTTCAGTGATGATAAACAAGTCCGCGTGTGTGTGGAGAAAACAAGGTAAACGTTTTACAGAACCAAGCATCCATGGAACAAACCGTTTTGGAGGCCCAACTGTTATGGTATGGACGGGAATAGGCTTGGTAGGTAAAACAGAGCTGGTAATACTGGATAAGGGTACTGTAACCGCCGCTTGTTACGTTGGGCGGGTAATCCAACCTCTTGTGATCCCATTTTCGCAAAGAGCATGACAATGCTCGCATACATACGGCCCGTACCACACAAAGAGCACTATCTGAGGCCAATTTCACAGTTTTGCCATGGCCAACTATGAGTCCCGATCTCAACTCCATCGAGCATTTATGGAAAAGAAGCCCTTAAGAAAACTACAGCCATGTTTACAGTCAACAGGAGCTCGTAAGCGCGTTAAAACTCTGTTGGGATCGAATTTCGGAACAAAATGTTACCCATCTTCTTGAAAGTGTACCAGATAGGCTTAGAGAGACATACAGATCAGAGGAGGCTTCACCCGCTACTAATCATAACACTTATCATCAAATGGTAAATAACAGCCTAAAAACTGGGTGGGCCCTATTTTCTTTTGAGGAGCTTATAATATAATAGTAACGAGGTCAAAACTGTACATTGAATATTTTTGAAAAAAGAAGTAATTGTTGCGAGGTGTGGGGAACGATTCTGATGCTGAAAATATAGTTTTGAGAATTTTTGTCCGTTTGTCTGGAATACATACAGATCGGGGTAAAAATAGTACTGAATAGATTCTGTTGAAATTTTGCACAAATATTCCTTACAGGTCTGGTCATCTATCGCATAGGCAATATATTATCACGCTTTATGCTATTGGGGATTAGTAATAATGAATTTTTTACCGCGTGATTTAATTAGACGAGAAAAAATATTAAATAATGCAGGCAGATACATATTTAACCTATGAAATGAGTATCATCACGCTATACCTACAAGGAGCGAAACAGTCAATCTTGACATGTAGATTATGAACAAAAAATTTTAGTCAAATTGTCAACGAATTAAACAGCCTAACGGTTCCACGTTTGCCCTGTAAGCCACGGTTCGTGAGTTTGATCCCCAGCAGATGATCATTTTTGTGATTGTTTTTTAATATATTTCAAAAGATTTCTTCATATTTTGGCTGCTAAGACCAAATGTAGCATACATGGATCTTTATAAAAATGAGGTTGTTATTTTAATATTTTTCGCGTGGTGTCTAAGACTTCCCCGCGAACGAAGACGCAGGCAGAAGTTAGTATAATAATAAAATAACATAAGCTTCGTAAATAGAAACCAAAGTATACCTACTTAGTTCTATGTACAGGGTGCGACGGAAACTTCTAATGATTTTTAAGTTTTCTGAAAATACTTTTTTATCAACACAGAGGTATCGGTAACATTCGTGCTGGCGTTTTCGGTAAGTCAGCTTAATAAAAGATTCCAAAACAAGCACTTTGCGTAACGAAGATCTCAATACGCAGTTGGTGCACAAATATTGAAACTAAAGAACTGGTTTTATAGAGCTAAACCTTGTATATTTTTATATTATTTGGATGTATAATGAAGCGTATAAATATGCAAACTTTTTCACTTCCTCATGTAGAAACTTTATATGCATATAGGGACCTGTTTATCTACTAGAATTTGACAGGTTTGAATAGTCGAACCATTTAAGTATGTTAAAAAAAAACTTAAATGAAATATCCTTCGTGACCAAAATAAAATTGCAGTCACTGGGGTACTGAAATTTTGAAGTTTATGTAGGTCTCAAAGGCACTTACTATAATGATTCCAGCGAAAAGAGCGAAGCTATTTATCGAAGTCTTTAAGGCCACTTTTCCCTCTGGAGCTCGTTATTTTTAAAACAAATCCAGACACGCTTAGTCCAACTTCGCACTCCCACTCCCACGTCTCCCACGGTTCCCACCCCTTTAGTACCACTACAGCAGCTTTTCTTAGATGTACAAATTAGACGCCAATCATAATCCCCCATGTTTAGAAACATTGCTATAAGTATCTAATGATTAGCGTCTGCTTAACCATAAATTTTTTGACGTTTAACGTACGTTTCTCTTAACTACACACATGTAGATAGGTACAATAGATTTGGAAACAATTTGTAGTGTTGTAGTTAACTGATTGGAAAGTGTTGAAACAAAGAGGCGTCACTCATATGCGGTGCGGTGCCGATGCGATCATATCAATTAGTGAACAGACGATATAATTTCGCGTGCTCACCACTGCTGAACGAAGAACTCTCCGCACAGTGGGTAAAACTTGGAGCAAGCTAGACACAATGTTTTTTGAGTAAATTATCAAAACGACATTGTGGTTGTCATTTGATTTTTAGCGATCTCGGATATACCAAATGATATGGGAAAACCACACATTTTAGGTATGTAGTTAGGTATGTTTTAAAGATGTGTATCAAAACAAAAATGTGTTTTTAAAACTTAGTCTAGTCATAATCAAACCAAACACCCGTGGAACCCGTGCCCGTTCTTCTCCATAAGTACCTACTACGCTTTGGAATGGGCAATTTAGCTTCATCTTTCTGACTGACCGACCTCTTGACAATTCAAAAGTGCCTGTAATTGGTTTATTTGAAATAAATGCTTTGAGTTTTGACACGTTTTACTGGGAAATACTAGAGGTGCAAATAATTTTAAGCAGCTATACCGGTATGGTGTCAACCTGTCTTGGTAACCAAGATTGATTGGTCGTGCTCAACGTTTGCCTATGATAGGCACACAATCATACAGTCTAAAGGCTCCTACACACTATGCCGGCGGCATAGCCGGCGGGTTTTTGCCGCGCGGGTATACCGCCGCCATAATCAGGCGGCCGCAGAGCATCATTTTAGTTGTGCAGCACGTTTGTGCGGCAAACCCAGCGGCTCAAATACCCGCCGGGAATGCTGTCGAGCTTGTTGGCGGCATGCCCGCCGGCTGGGCCGCCGGCATAGTGTGTAGAAGCCTTTAGGTTTGATGGCATAAGCATGAATATCGATTAAAACAAAATTAATGCATGCATGTACAGGTCGTACTCTCTTATTTAAATGTTAAATAAATAAATAACCTAATGGTGCATTAGGTGCCCATTTTGGCCTTACCCCGAACTTTAAATAAATATTATTCAAGCCCTTTCACCATTGAAAGTTCATGCATTAAATCCATCACTTTGAATAGTTTTTTAAAATTTTATTCCGCTTTCTATCACATACACATTATTTATAGTGATTTTTACACTTGTGCCGTATCATGGTAAACATAAAGCAATAGGAATTTGGGAGATATCAATCGAGCGAGAGCCTTTGTAACTATTACGTCCAAACATTACTTCTTCAATGCAGTTAAACCGAGTTGAGTTTTAGTGTATAATTTGTCTTACTGACGAATCGTTTGACACTGTACAGAGTTCAAAATAATTCCCATAATTTAAGATCCCTCAGATCTCATGTTTGCTGATCACGAATACATAATATACGTCACATACCTCCTATCCACCAGCTAAGACCAAAGTATCTGTGACTAAAATTCTCATGCTGTCTACTAATTTGCAAACGAAACCACGAAACGGCAATTTTGTGTAAATAATGTACCTATCCCATATATTGAGGAAATTAATATTCATACTTTGTCCAGTACGAGACAATAGCGTATCACTGGGCGACGCGGTACCCAAGCAGTCGTTATTGCGATCGCACCGTTCGCTGTCCTCATAACAATCGATGAGTTCTACTATACTATTCGCACTGACTGGACATTCCGTTGATAATTTCCTTCTAATTTCCGAAAATAATTTTCATAAATTTTCTATGGTGATGTGATTTTTTTATTAAAAATGTTAACCCAGTGACGTGTGCAAATATGAGTGACCACGATCGAAAAAGTCATTACGAAAGGGACGATGCCGAGGAACCACTTTACGCCGCGAATAACAATAACTCGATTTATAGCAACGGGACTTTGCATTATTGTAGCATATACAGGTAAATGTTGAAAAAAACTATATTTTTAGTCTGTGGAACTATGACTAGTTTGAACTTAACGTTTGAATACCTCTCTGCGGGTCGTTTCTTGCGACATCATCTGAAAGAACTCAGTGATGAAACAAGAGACGACTCAATGTCTATGGGATTACATCATGTGGATGTGAATCAGATGCGTACAGCATTACCCTTATGCTAAAATCATCGTAGTAGGGAACCTGTGTTTTCATCAGGTTGCAGGGTCAGAGGTAAATAGGAACTGCTCGTATTGCGGAAGACCCCCCATGCAGTACTTTATTTATGATCTCCATAAGCAAAAGTTTTCGCATTACTCTGTTTAGAAGCAAAGGTCGATGAAAGCGTTTAAAAAAATATTGATATACCACTTTTGTGCTTAGCAGGTACTGTACAGGTTTCGTTTTATCAATTAAAATTATACAAATGCGGCTGTCTCGTAAATCTGCTTCTTATATATTCCTTATATTGTGTGCGTAATGGCGGCGTTACGCATAATTAAACAGTGTTCAATCAACAACTTTCTAATGCCTTACATGGATCACAGATCCGCTCAATCATTTATTGTCATCGAAAGCAAGTTTAAGGAAGAATGAATGTTTTTAAAAACGTATTCGCAAATTTCAATAACGCTTATCTCTTTCGGATCTGCTATAGTGGCCAGGCAACAGCGTGAAGTTCTGCCAACTCGCCAAGTTAGACAGCCGCAACAGTTAATTGGGTCACCTACCACCTTCGTTGGTTGCCTTACGTAAACCCCACTGTCACAACCAGTACAAGTACTATGTGCATATGTGTTGCAATAATAAACGTTGTAATGTAACGGTTTTCTATCCGCGTTAATATGTTGCACACGCGAAGGTCATCATCGCGAAATATTGCCGATCGGAAGGAAGCTGCGTCTGCGCCGGTCGGAACGCAACATTGCTCGAGATTTCTCTCTCAACTGAATAGCGTGTGAAAGTTGTTTTTATCGCTGCAATGTTGACTCTAGTTTGCGTTATCGAGCAGGTGTAAGATTTTCCACACTCTGCAATAGTTAAAAACTCACATATAATAGAAATCAGGATATTGTCAAAAATATGTATGATGTTTTAATGTGTTAACCCACTGTAAACTATTTGATGTTAGGATCGTCATAGCGAATAAGAATGCAGTGATTAAATTTTAAACACTAGGAATGTAACACTAATTACTTATTTAATCTGTTTCAGCCAAAGGACAGTACAAGAAACGAAAGGATGGGACGTGTTTCGGGAGTTCCCGCCGAAGCAAGACAGTGGGTCTATGGAGACTCAGAAATGTTTGGACTTCACTGTGCGGTTATTCAAGGTGGCGGCGTATCTAGTCGTCTTCGTCGCGGTCCTCGGCTCCGGAGTCGTCGCAAAAGGCACCACGCTCTTCATGACTTCACAGCTAAAGAAGGACAGGCGGATTGCGTATTGTAATAGGAATTTAGGTACGGTCGACTTAACTTTAGTACGTATTTTCCGATTAAAGCCAAACATGAGAAACCTATGAAATACCAAACGTTTAAGGTTCGCACATTAAACAAGATCCGGTGTGGCGCAGCCGCGCGCGTTCCAGATTCATTTTGGACTTAACAATCTAGTTGCTGTACAGACGTGGCTTGTTTGCCAATAATATTATTGGATTATTTCATTCCAAACTACAAATATGTATGTGTGTCGAAACGCAATTGAAGTAATTTCGTTTTAACACTAAATTCGACCATTTTTTAAGTTATCCGAGGCCAAATTTTTACGTCCGTTATTAATCTTTCGAAATCATTGTGTTGTATGGACCAAAAATTTGACTAATATCAATCTCTTTCATATTTCCAGGTAGGGATAAACAATTTATAGTAAGTCTTCCAGACGAGGAGCGAGTGGCGTGGATGTGGGCTATCCTAGCAGCGTTTGCCATCCCAGAAATAGGAACACTCATACGTTCAGTGAGGATATGTTTCTTCAAAACTTCCAAGAGACCAACTAGCACACAATTTGCTGTGGTAAGTAATTGCAATGAAACCCTACATAGTATCGCTTCTCTACTCTAATCCGACATCGCCTGTTTTTAAAACCGATTTGTTGACTTGGACAAATTACAAGTTTACACTATATCTGCCATGTTTACCGTCACACATTAAATTATTACATACTTTCTTTGGACTGGCATGAGATTTATAATTTGTAAGACAACTCAACCCACGACTTTTACGCATAAATATTGAATATTGTGTGCAAAACCGCGCGGTGTTCGGTTATTCGAGAGCAACGAAAGCTAAAATGAAAGTTTTTCTTTTACACCGATTAACTAAATTTTTTTGATATTGGCTTTAGAAAAAATCTCAAAAAACATTTTCTATTATTCTGTTTTAGGTATTCATAGCAGAATCGCTACACACGATAGGGATGGGCCTGCTCTTATTCATGATTCTACCAGAACTCGACGTGGTCAAAGGAGCCATGATCACTAACTGCCTGTGCATTATTCCTGCAATACTCAGCTTTCTCTCGCGAAACTCTCGAGACTCGAAGCGATTCATGAAAGTGATCGTGGACATTGCTGCGATAGTCGCACAAGTCACCGGCTTCATAGTGTGGCCACTGTTGGAGAACAAGCCTGTGCTGTGGTTGATACCAATTTCATCGTTATGCATATCTCTGGGGTGGTGGGAAAACTACGTCACACGCCAGAGCCCTATAGGTAAGAATAAGAAATACCAAAGATTCACGGCTAACGCATTACTATTGACTTTGAAATTTTGCTCACTGTTCTTTTTCTTTCCAGGTGTAATCAAAAGTCTAGCTAGATTAAAAGACGAGCTGAATGTCACGCGCTACTACACATACCGTTTTATATCTTTATGGAAAATCACGGTGTTCCTCTTGTGCATCCTTTTCAGCATATGGCTTGATGGTGATGAGCCTGCCATGTTCTTCCAACTGTTTAACACTGGGTTTGGACCACACAGTATTGTCGTTGAAGAGGTTTGTTAAATAAATTGATTCAAGTTCAGATTGGAATTTAGATGTATCCCGTTATAATGTTCTCGGTTAAATTCCCTTCCACTTTCTTATTTCAGGTACAAATCCAACTAGGTGGAACAGTACTTCCTGACTTAGCTAACGTTACTCTAACTGGAGATTCAGTAGAAGTGGCAGCTGCTTACAAATCCGCATTCTACGTGATGCTTATCCAAATATTTGCGGCGTACATCTGCTACATATTTGGGAAGTTCGCGTGCAAGATCCTCATCCAAGGCTTCAGTTATGCGTTCCCTATCAACCTCGTCATTCCGTTGGTGGTCAATTTATTGATAGCTGCATGTGGTATTAGAAATGGTGATAATTGTTACTTCCATGGAACGGTGCCAGATTATCTTTACTTCGAGAGTCCACCGGGTAAGTTTTCAGATATTCTTATTTGATGCGACTTTTAATGATTGATACGTGTATAATATTAGTAACCCTGTATTATTTTGTTTTCAGCGTTCACACTTAGCGATTTCATATCACGCCAAATGGCATGGATATGGTTACTCTGGTTGCTGTCACAAACGTGGATCACCATACACATCTGGACGCCTAAAGCAGAACGTTTGGCGTCTACGGAGAAGTTATTCATAATGCCGATGTACAACGGTTTACTAATAGATCAAAGTATGGCTCTCAATAGAAAGAGGAACGACCAGAGAGATGTAAAAACTGAGGTAAGTCATAAAAAAAAACATCGCATATCGTTATAGTGATCACACAAAGCTAACTTAGTAATGCATATAATCGAATATATAAGAAATAACAAACTCGAAGTTGAACAATTATCTAATTTATGAATTTCAGGACCTCGCAGAATTAGAAAAAGAAAAAGGCGACGAGTACTACGAAACCATATCAGTTCATACGGATAACACCGGTTCTTCTCCAAAGGCTATCAAATCATCAGACCAGATCACCAGGATATACGCATGCTGTACTATGTGGCACGAAACTAAAGATGAGATGATGGAGTTCTTGAAGTCTATCCTACGGTTAGATGAGGATCAGTGCGCTCGGCGAGTCGCTCAGAAGTATTTACGAGTGGTTGACCCTGATTACTACGAATTCGAAAGTGAGATTTCAAAACAAAACACAACACATAACACGAGACTGACATACTAAAGATTACTACTATAGAGTTAAACTTAATACATTTATGCAATAAACGATACTTATTTTTTTTTCTATTCCAGCGCACATTTTCTTAGACGACGCCTTCGAAATATCAGATCACAGTGACGACGATTCCCAAGTGAATCGATTCGTGAAACTCCTGGTAGACACTATCGACGAAGCGGCTTCCGAAGTACATCAGACGATTATCCGCGTTCGGCCACCGAAGAGGTTACCAGCACCTTATGGAGGACGTCTGACGTGGGTGCTGCCAGGAAAGACAAAGATGATCTGTCATTTGAAAGACAAAGCGAAGATCCGTCACAGGAAACGTTGGTCACAGGTAGAAATATTATCTACAAATTAAGTAAACAGATTTTATGTAAAACGCATAAGGTAATATGTTCTAGGATCGTAACATCACAACTTATGTCTTGATTATTCCCCAGGTGATGTACATGTACTACCTTCTCGGTCACCGTCTAATGGAGCTGCCTATATCCGTGGATCGTAAAGAAGTTATGGCTGAGAATACCTATCTGCTGACCTTGGATGGAGACATCGATTTCCAACCTCATGCTGTACGATTGCTTATCGATTTGATGAAGAAGAACAAGAATCTAGGAGCTGCCTGTGGCCGTATTCACCCTGTAGGATCTGGTAAGAAAAGATAAGATTGATACGAATTATACTGATATTTATTTTTTTGACTTAACAGCAATGACTATAAAAATGGTCTTAAATACAATTTGGTCATATTTCCAGGACCCATGGTGTGGTATCAAATGTTCGAGTACGCTATCGGTCATTGGCTGCAAAAGGCGACTGAACACATGATTGGCTGCGTACTCTGTAGTCCCGGATGCTTCTCTCTCTTCAGAGGAAAGGCTTTAATGGATGACAACGTCATGAAGAAATACACCTTGCGATCTGATGAAGCTCGGCATTACGTGCAGTACGATCAAGGTGAGAAAACATCCAAGCTAGGAAGAGCATAGCGGCAAATTTTGTTATACACTGGGCCGCAAAGAAAGCGGGTCGGTAAGAAAAACCTCAATAACTTCCAAAATATTGGAGCTAGGTTTATGAACTAAAGACTGTATTATAGACAATATTATAGTGCCTAAATCAATGTCATAAAAGTTTATTAATGTATGAAATTTATTTTGGGTAAGATTAAGTTAAGCAAAAATTACCATAATCACTAAATTCGAAAAATGTGCTACGGTAATGCAATTTTTACACATTTTAGTATTTTGTATTGCCACCACGAGCTGTTAATATAGCTGTTATACGGTTTGGCATACTTTCCATTAGATTTCTGAGCCGATGCTGAGGAATATCCTCTATCAGTGCTTCTTTCAGTTCACGAAGCGTGATTGGAAAGGAATTTCGCTGGCGTACACGTCGTCCTAGTTCGCCCCAGGCATGCTCGATGGAGTTCAAGTCTGGGCTGCATGCTGGCCACTCCATGCGTGTGATAGCGACATCTTCAAGGTAGACAAACAGAACACTATCCGAGCTGTATGGGGACGAGCGTTATCTTGCATAAAGATGGCGTTCTTACCCATGTATACAAAAATGAGCCAACATATTCATTTAAGATTTCATTTACTTATATTTCTGCAGTTAAAGTGTCATTTTCTATTACCACTAGCACGGTGCGGCTTTCGGAAGAAATTCCAGCCCACACGTGTATGGAGCCTCTGCCTTACGTCAGTTTCTCTTCAACGCAGGCTTGGTTGTAGCGCACTCCAGGTCTTCTGTAGATTCTTTGCCTCCCATCGTGCGTGTATAGCATGAACCTCAACTCGTCCGATAACATTACTCTTGACCAGTCATCCAGAGTCCAATTCTTTTGAGTTTTGGACCATTTGCAGGTCTAAATGCCTTCAAGTTCGCTTCAGCAAGATGCCGCCTCACTGTATACGTGCTCGGATTGCTCCCTCCAGCACTTAGAAGGTGATTTTTGACTTTAACAGACGTTTACAATCGATTTCTCAACATTGTTGACACCATATATCGATCTTCCCGCGCTGTCGTGCACCTTGTTCGGCCTGGTCCTGGTCTGCGAATATTGGATCCAGGCTCTTAAAATCGCTGGAGCACTCTTTGAACGGTTGATACCGACACACCAACAGTTCTTGCTGTATAACGCTGACTGCGCCCGTCTCCAAAAATTGACAGAATTCTGGTATACTCTTCAGGGGTTAGTGACATGTTTTTAATTGAATTTGATCAGAATAATGAATTTCTGCACAAAAGTGCCATATTTATAAACAGAAACAAAAGTAAAACAAATCGTTTTAAAGTTGAGACATAAAAAGGTTTTACTTCTTCCTAATGAAATAAACTTTAATTTAGTTTTTATAGGATTACACAAATATTTTAAAAGTTATCGCATTTTTTATAACCGACTCGCTTTCTTTGCGGCCCAGTGTAGAATCAAATCTTATTGGTTTTTTTCTTGTAACAGGGGAGGATCGTTGGTTATGTACGCTGTTACTTCAACGTGGCTATCGAGTAGAATACTCAGCTGCCTCCGACGCCTACACGCACTGTCCCGAAGGTTTCAACGAGTTCTACAATCAACGTCGTCGCTGGGTGCCTTCCACCATCGCCAATATTATGGACTTGCTCACTGATTATAAACACACTATCAAGATTAACGATAACATATCCAGTCCTTACATCGCTTACCAGGTAAGCTTTTTATCCACGGTACTTTAAAGGCTTTTATATAGTTTTTTTTTTTACATGAACGTATACCTACTATTTTCTATGCTCAGATAATTAATTCGCAGACACAGTATTTTTTATGTCTAATGTATATTAAATATATATTTTTTACTTTTTAGTGTTTTCTGGGTAAGTACATAAATAATTAAAATATTATTTTCTCAACAGATGATGTTGATTGGTGGAACGATCTTGGGTCCCGGAACTATATTCCTTATGTTGGTGGGTGCCTTCGTGGCCGCTTTCCGAATCGACAACTGGACTTCCTTCGAGTATAACTTGTATCCCATCATGATCTTCATGGTTGTCTGCTTCACGATGAAATCCGAAATTCAAGTGAGTAGTATATCTTTAAATCGGGCCCGTATTGACATGGCGTGTAGGTATTGAAGACATCATTGTTAAAATGTGTGTGTGAAAGAGAGATGAATTGATTAACGTCATACTTTTTTCGCAATGCAACAAAAAAAGAAATTAAAAAGTGTTTATTCACAGAAATAATTTGCACAGCAGTTTGTTAGCAGACGTGGTTCCTTTTTATGCCGGATTCATATTACTGTGTTGTGTCGTGTCGTGTCGTGACGCCTTCTGAAACAGTGTTAGCCAATCATAACTTGTTGTGATTTGACGTAGTCCTGAACAGATTCGTTTGATTGATGTATCCCGAGTCACGACACAACACAGTAATGTGTTTGTGGCTTTAATGATGACCCTGTATCAACATTTCTAAAACTTGCACTATCTCGTTTCAGTTATTCGTGGCTCAGATATTATCGACGGCATACGCCATGATAATGATGGCTGTGATCGTCGGTACGGCGCTCCAGTTAGGCGAGGACGGCATAGGATCTCCATCGGCTATCTTCTTGATATCACTCTCAAGCTCATTCTTCATAGCAGCTTGCTTGCATCCGCAGGAGTTTTGGTGTATCGTACCCGGCATCATTTACCTCTTATCTATACCCTCTATGTACTTGCTTTTGATTTTGTACTCTATTATAAATCTGAACGTAGTATCTTGGGGTACTCGAGAAGTGGCGGTCAAGAAAACGAAGAAGGTTGGTATACAACTGGTTAATTTACCTTTATTTCGTCAATAGAACATTACTAACACTTTTTTACCGTTTTAGGAAATTGAACAAGAAAAGAAAGATGCCCAAGAAGCGAAGAAATCAGCAAAACAGAAGTCGCTACTAGGTTTCCTTCAAGGAGCGAATAGCAATGAAGACGAGGGCTCTATCGAATTTTCGTTCGCTGGCTTATTCAAATGTCTGTTATGTACGCATCCTAAAGGGAATGAAGAGAAAGTGCAACTCTTGCACATTGCGTCTACTCTTGAGAAATTAGAAAAGAAGTTAGAAACTGTTGAGAGGTTAGTAATTTTCGCTGACAACTTCTATTTGTAATTCTTACTAGCGACGGGGCTTGCTTCTCAGGGTTTTAACGACTTAACAAGATCTCATTTATTTGATATATTTAGGTAAGTTCAAGACAATAAACTGAGCAAAAAAATGTGTTGCTCGATTATGGAGAAGAACTACGCGGTCACACAGACAGGCACGAGAAGCGACTTTATAATATTTATGGAGATATAACGAACTGAACATGTCTCAATCTCAATTGAATGTTTTAGGGCTGTAGATCCACATGGCTTGAGTAGAGGACGTAAACTATCGGTGGGGCCAAGAGGTAGTACCAGTGGAGACCATGGGTTGGACGCTCTTGCTGAAGGACCAGAGGAAGACCACGACTCCGATTCTGAAACCGATACCCTTTCCACTTCACCCAGAGTAAGATACTAAGATAACATTTTGTTGGAATTAAGAACAGACGTATAAATGGCCGCTAATCTATATTTAATATTATAAATGCGATAGTAACTCTTGTCTGTCACCTTTTCACGCCTTTACGGATTTGGATGCAATTTCAAAACGGATAGACAAAGACCTGGGTTAGGACATAGCATACTTGTTATCCCGGTAGTACGTGCTGTAGGATAATTTCCGACACCAACCCAGGCGAAACCGCGGGCAAAAGCAAGTATGAAATAAAAAAATACTAAGTATAATCTTGTTTTATGATTTCAGGAAAAGAGAGATGATCTAATTAATCCGTATTGGATAGAGGACCCCGAATTGAAAAAGGGTGAAGTAGACTTTTTGACTCCCGCCGAGTTATCGTTCTGGAAAGATCTCATTGACAAATATTTGTACCCTATTGATGCTAACAAGGAAGAGGAGGTAAAAAAACAATTGAAGGCACGGTGTCAGTAAATAAATATAACTGTTTATTCCTGACACCGGACTATCACTTATCAAGTTATAAAATCATGGCTTACATTGGCTTTTGTTTTTTTTTTAAGTATGGGTAATACCATACGGTTTTCTAGTGTAAAATGTATGGTAGTATACCACGTTATTCTTATGAATAACGAAGAATTGAGACTTTCAGAATATGAAAAGAACTTGTGTTTGTGTGTTTTGTATGAAATATGATAATGACTTTAGCTATTCATAGCAAGAATTTATAGTCCTATTTTGATCCATCTGCATTTTTAATAAACCTTTATTTCAGATATTTAATTTGATCTCACAATCATTTCTATCATAATGTCATATTACATATTCTTGATGATAATCTTCCCCTAATTTTAGGCCCGTATCTCGAAGGATCTGAAAGAATTGAGAGATTCGTCTGTTTTTTCTTTCTTTATGGTCAATGCCCTCTTTGTATTGATTGTATTCTTGCTACAACTGAACAAGGACAACCTTCACTTTAAGTGGCCCTTCGGAGTTAAAACTAATATAACATACGATGAGGTTACTCAAGAGGTAACGTGAGAGTCCACTACGCAGCGATCAGCATTCAACGATGACTCGGGCCTGCGCGCTACAACCGAGACTTGAAAGTACCCAACCTTGGCCATGACCCCAGTCACCCTTGAAAGTTGATTCGAATTATTTAAACATATTTGTTTTATGAAATTTTACAGGCTCGCATTGCAGGAGACTTGATTGAACTTCGCAATAAGTCGGTTTTCGCATTTGTTATGTTCAATGCTTTATTCATATTGATAGTATTTTTATTACAACTGAACAAAGATCAACTCCACGTGATTTGGCCTTTGGGAGTTAAGACAAATATTACGTACATCGAGGATACAGGCGAGGTATAGCCAAATATTACCACTCAAGTGTGTCACTACACAATCCTAACGACCTTCTTCTAACCAGTCTGTCTGGGAGGGCACACCAGCATGGCGTCCCGGTGACACTGAAGACTTAACAACTCTGATGGTGACACGTCTAATCAATATCCAAATCCGGTGTCCTTATGTTTTGGTTTTATGGAAACCCCGTGTTTTATCCATAATAACACACGAAAATTCGACTACGGTGTTACGCCAATAGAGCTGAATACCTACAAATTGAATTGAATTCCTAAATCCACTATAGGATATCCATTCCCGAATAGCCTTTAAACTGGAAACAAAGACCAATCCAGCAACCTCCTATTCTCCAATCCAGTTCCGGAAATATGAAACGTTACTTAGAAATACAAATAAAAGCATTTCTTTTTCATTCGCCGTAGTCGAATCTGAACCCAAACCATGGAGTTTTTAGATGTGATGACCATTCACTTCCCCAATATGTGCACACTTTCCAATCCAATTCACCGAGGAGTAACTTAATGTTTCTATTCTGTCTATTAAGGTGGCGGAGTTTCTTTTAATAAACACTAGTAACAGGGACTCGGGTTTCCTTTGTACATAAGTAATTGTACACCTTAAAGGGTGTGGTGATTTGCTTAACACGTTTTGTAGTTCTCAGGATAATACGGGAAATACACCTACTGCGAGACAAAATTTTGCATCGAACTGTTTGTGTGATTATGTGTAAACCCTGTGTTTCACTATTTCAATGTTCATGTGGATCGGAAGCATCCCAAAAATACATTTAAATGTTTCACATAACGACAACACTTAAAAATAATGCACTTGTATATAACAAAACGAAAATTATTCATAATTAATTATCACAAATATTTTTGTTGTTAATAATTCGTTGTCAGAGGTGTGCTTTTAAGACTTACGTTTTTATTAATTTACAAACCATTTTAGAAGGTAAATAATCTCAATCAAATTGGAAACAGTCTGAAAGCACATGTTTGTCATAATGCCATTTAATTTTGTTATTATAACTAATTAATTACTTTTGAATTTGATCTTATTACACCAAGAGAGCAAATTTAAAGCAAACTTAACATTTTCAGGTTTTAATTTCAAAAGAATATCTTCAACTGGAGCCAATCGGTCTAGTGTTCGTATTCTTTTTCGCCTTGATTTTGGTGATACAGTTCTCTGCTATGTTGTTCCATCGATTTGGAACCCTCGCGCACATACTAGCGTCTACAGAATTGAATTGGTTCCGTTCCAAGAAGGTAAACATCTAGCTTGGAGAAACAAATCAGTCGTACGATACATACATACAAAGCGATAGCATAAAATGTTTATAAATCTCGTTTTTTATCTGTTTTCAGTCCGATGACTTATCTCAAGACGCGCTGCTAGATAAGAATGCAATAGCAATAGTGAAAGACTTGCAGAAGTTGAATGGTTTGGACGACGATTATGACAATGATTCGGGCTCAGGTCCGCATAATGTCGGTAGAAGAAAGACCATTCACAATTTGGAGAAAGCGAGACAAAAGAAGAGGAATATAGGCACTTTAGATGTGGCCTTCAAGAAGAGATTCTTCAATATGAACGCGAATGATGGCCCAGGTATATTATGAACTAAGAACTCGTGTTCACCATTAGAAATATGTAAGTGACCGTGAATGTAAAAATAAATTGTTTTCTAGGTACACCAGTGCTTAACCGTAAGATGACGTTGCGACGAGAAACTTTGAAAGCCTTAGAGACGAGAAGAAACTCAGTAATGGCGGAAAGAAGGAAATCACAGATGCAGACTCTTGGTGCTCATAACGAATATGGAGTGACTGGAATGGTAATGTTACAAAAATCATCCTAAAATGAAGTGCACTGTGCTTATACGCAGATGCCGTTCGGATATCGGACAGAGCGTGTTTGCTGGAAGCTTGGAGATTTTAATTGGATGAAACCTGGAAGCCCTTACAATTTTAATTAGACCTAATATTTGCTACTCTATTACAGCTCAATAATAACCTAGGTGTCGTGCCTCGGCACAGAACATCGACTGCCAACATATCAGTGAAGGATGTCTTCGGCGAACCAAACGGAGGTCAAGTCAACCGAGGCTACGAGACCACCCTGGGCGATGAAGACGACAACAACTCAATCAGATTACAGCCTAGACAAAATCAAGTTTCCTTCCAGGGTAGATTTTAATCGAGAGTTGCCAAACTAAAAAAACTGCCTAGGTTTAAACAAATGTAGATATTAGAAATATAGACTGTAGTATTTTTACAATGAAAAACTCAACAAATGTTTGTGTGAGTAATGTATTGCTTGTGATATATACTTTTTTTAAGATTGTGACAGTAGAAAGTGCTGTCATTAAATACCAACATTGGACAATTTACAGCTTTATTGTAAGATAAAACATACGAATTTACACTGCCACTTAACTTTACATTTATTGATCTTTTTATACCTATTAAAATAATATCTTTGTATTAAAGATTTTTATTTTAGTTCTAATGAATATAGACTTCGAATTAGTGTTATATGTAATAAATGAGATTAAATTAATATGTGTATTTAACTTTCTTTTCCTGGTTTAAGTTTTTCACAAATTAGGTACAAAAGGCTTTAAAAAACATTGCATAATTTAGGAAGAGACAATAAAAGAAAAACAATTTATACAAATATTACTAAAGACATAAATAGGACTTACTTAATTTTCTAAGAAAGAAACAAATTCAGTGAGCTTGAAAAGTTGATCTTCACTGGATGTGTGCAGTGGTGCAGGTTGGGTAGGTGGTGACGGGCTGACGGTGACACCATCTTCATTCAGGGTCCACTTGCGGTCTCTGCAGACATGCAACACTGCGTCTTTGCTCAAGCCAGTCATTGAGACTACTGTATCCAGCGATATTGAGCTATATGAACGACCCACCAGGTTGAATGTGCGCTCCCTTACTTTATCTGGAATAGCATAGCAAAAATAACAAAGTCAGAATATTTGAGAAAGAAATAAGGAACAAATTGAAAATGGAATGGTCCTTCTTTCACATAATACACCCAACTAAAGTGTTGTATGATGTATGTGATGGTTATGTAGGTTATGTTATTTGGGTAAGAATAAAAGCTTTCACATTTATTTATTTATTTTATTTATTTATTAAACTTTATGCACAAGTAAATGTACAAAGGCGGACTTAATGCCTTGGGCATTTTCTACCAGTCTACCTTAGGGTGATGCAGAGACAATACACAGTAGGTGCAATTACAGAAAACAACTTCGAAAATAACTAGAATATAAAAATAAATACTTAGATACATACATACAACAAAATATAATAAAATAAAAAAAGTTATGAGAGTTATACAAGAAAACCTGCAACAACTTAATCTTTCACATGTTGTACACAAAAAATTTACACAGTTTACCCTCTCATTTTGCTCTCTTCTTCTGTCACGCAAACCGTCATAAAATTAATAAAATTTATTTATTTGACAAACAATAATTAAGTATTAAACTTTAATCTTTTATATTACCTTCTAAAGCCCGGATGATATTAGCAACAGGCTCAGTCCAATTGAAAGCAGCTAATGCATGGTATGTTCCTGGGAGGTCTTTCTTCCACAACTTCTGGCCTACGGCCCAAATTGCTGCAATTTCTGGATTACTACTTGTTATGTTCTGAGGGATTCTTTTCCATAAGAATTTTGCATTACACCTGAAGAACAGTATAAGGTTGAGATTATTATTTGTTAATTAGGCAACTTAAAAAGAAAATTAGTAAATAAAAATTACAGCGGAAGTAATTATTTACTATTTAACTAATAGGCACAATCCCATAAAAATTTGCTAAATTATGGTTTAGCTATGCATTATTTTGTAGTTGTAAAGATGAGAGGATGTAAGCCACCTGATTTATAACCATAAACTAAAGAGATTTGATTTAAACTATTTCTATTTGTTATACAATGATCTCCAAAAGTTAGTTGTAATTTTTCCATTTCAGCTGTGATGCCACATGATTAATAAAAATAAAAATCAGGTACTCCTAAGTATCACACCACTGCGGGATAAAAGCCTCTCCCCATGACTTCCAGTACTTGCGATCTAGCGCTAATGAGGATGATATGAAAACTACCTTTTGGAATGGGCGACTAGAATCATTTCTATTTAGTTCTTTTTTGACGTTCAAAAGTGCCTTTAATGTGCCTATTTGAAATAAATGATTTGACTTTGACTTTGAGGTCCACTGGTTGTTTGTTTTGTCCAACTCCTCTAATCAGTCACTGGGAAAGGCAGCAATTAGAAAATTCTTCACATTGAGAAATCAAATTTAAACCCTATGAAAACTGTTGCTTTGAACTACATTGTGTTGATACTCGATCAAAAACAACTCAAACAAATTACTCAAAAGTTCCATTTTTTCAAGTATAAAGTTTCTCTTGGTGAAATAATAATATATATAAAATTTTAGTCATACTTACAAATCATTTTGATATAAATATATTGCCAACAGTTGAGCATATGTAGATGGAGATGCTACACCAGTCGGGGCCTGCAATACAAGATTTTTTGTAGTTATCCATAAATAACCTATAATTTAACTTTTTAACATAATTGTTAGAAATAGATACCTCTAGTTCTTGTTTTTCTAGTTCACCGCATAGTTTATCAAAGTTAGTAATCATTTTGCAAATCCTAAGTTTTACAAATTATGAAAAATGTTCGTAAACAATTTCAGCGATTCGCGAAGGTTACTTTGACAACAAAACGATCTGACAGTCAAAGACTATGATATCTGACAGTCTGACACAAATTGTCAATGAGTGACAGAATCACAGAACAGCACTGACAGCGACACAATGACAAGCCATTATTGTTATTACCAGTTAGAAAAATAAAAATAAAGAGTTATTTTAAGTTGCCATAAGTCAATCTCAAACACGGAATAGAAAAAACAAGTGGAAGTGCCCTTAGACTTCCTTAGGTGTCGCCAAACTCACACAATTGCAAATTAAAATAAACATTTCAATACACAGAAAACGATGATATAATTGGCTACTTATTATAAATGCAACTTTGGCGAAAAGTTTATTTAATTGTTGTTCAAAATTAAGTCTTATTACAACTACTGAATGTTGTTTTTATTTTACATGTCAAAATCAATGAAGCACATTTTTCCATGTATCAATCAAATTCGAGCAATCTACAACGAGTTCAGCTACTCAACGCTAGAGGGCGCTGTACTAAGTTACTCTTTTTAGCACGCTAACGTCATTGAAATAGATGTCATATTCGTATGCACCTGTTATGTATTTTGCTACTCAGCTAGGGATGTGGACAAGATTTCGATAATTTAATGTCGATATTTGTACAATGTAATAATTAAAATCTTATGTAATGGACCAAAGTCTGATTAGTATAAAAGGTAAAATGAAACGATAAATAGTGAATTTAAAATATTTATTGCCCTTGAAATAAAACATATTTGTTTAATAAAATACCTAAAATTCGAAAAAGAACAGAGACAAAGTGGAGACGCCTTATGACAAAATATTTTTTTGGGACTAATGTCCCGGGTTTCAAACACATTACTAAATTACAACTAAAATCAATAAAGTAAAACAACTATCGAATTCATTTCCGGTTTCTGTTTTGAATATTAACGACAGGATTGCGAGTAGGTACGGACGCCAGCAGGTCAACCTACCCGAAACTGTCAGATTTTCCCAATCAACCTTGAACCTTATGTTTTAGCAATAAAGTCGAAAATCTATTAAAGAAATCTGACAGATTGTAGTAACTTGATGTGCTGGCGTCTGTACAACATTTGAGCACGGACTAAAATATAAAACAACTGTTTGAATAAAATTCCATAAATTGTTGAATAAAATAAAAAAATAATTAAATTCAAATATTTCGAAAACGGTGCGTCCTAGGCAAAAATAACCAAAATTGAACCCCCCCTGTGTTACCCCCGTGCAAGCAGTATCCCAACATGAATTAAGGAAAAAAAAAATTTTCGACCGACAAAATATTTGAAAAAAATTCTCAAACGTTTTTTTTTTCAATATTTCGCGGGTGTTTTACATCAGTGGTCCTCATGGTTTTCGACTAGAGCAGCAATTTCTTTCCAGAAAAGATTTTCATCCGAGCCACCATTTTGGAAATATAGAGCGTTTTATATAAAATAAAATTCGGAGGCCCATAATTCGGAAACGGTGCGTCGTAGGACCATGCTTCTTAGAACCTAAATAGTTTCTATGGTCAAGGTTACTTCGAAACTGCAATAAAATTGGGACATTAAAAAAAAACGAAATGTTTTTTAAGTCCTCGCGCCAGTGCCCCTGGCTACACTCCAACCGGACCCAGTTCTTTACCTGAATTAATAACAACAGAAAACGTATCTACTGGTTATTGCGAATGTTCTCCTTGTTTTTGAAGTCGGTTAAAAATGAAAATGAATTCAATTAGTGTACTCTATTAATAACATTAATATTAAATGTACTTAAGTGATGTCCCGAAACCCCGACATTAGTCCCGAAAAAACATTTTAGTCGTAAGGAAGTCTCCGACTTTCGTCTATGTTCCTCGAACTTTAGGCAAATTAACTCTACCTATTCCGATCACTCATAATATGTCATGGTAACGTATAACGTTTCACTATATAAATACACATTTTATTGTTTTATCGATACCGAACTATTTGAATGTGTCCCATCCCTAATCGAGTAGCGTCGAACTTTCTAGAATGTATACGATGATATTCAAGACAGCGAGCAAGTTGATTTAGACTTTGAACAATGGACATAAGGTAGTTTTTAGTTCGCAACAAAGTAATAAATATGGTTTTGTCAATAAAAACAATTTTATTGAAATATATCATAGTTTTATACTTACCGGTGATACGATACACCTCCGCAAGATAAATTTTTTGTCCTGCTATCGTTTTTGCATGTAAAAATTGCACAATATATATGTTTGTAATATTTTTCGTTACGTTCGAGACGTCCTATCACAGCAAGTAGCTAATCGCGATTGAGCCGCCTCAGAGCCGGTGTTGCGGAGCTCCGCATAATTGTGACACACGCGCGATAGCTGCGTGGCACTTCCACTTGTTTTTTCTATTCCGTGATCTCAAAGCACACAATAATGTCAAGATCATCGAACTTATGGAATTCTTAGCGCCCAATAGTTGTTTCTCGTAAAAAACACTATCCAATAATATATCCATGGATGGATACCTAGAGTTTCAATAGGGCGCCAAGAACATTTATAAGCTTCAGCTCAAGTTGTCACCATTTTAGTTAACTCCGAACGACTATCAATTGGCAATCAGTAGCAGAAGTTCTCCTTGAAAAGCCCTTATTCTTATCTTAACGCTATTGAGGGATGCAGCAGGCTTAAAGTTCTGTCCAGCCGAAAACATTGTTCCTAAAACGGCATCTAGGTGGTCAATGTTTTACAATTTCCGTTTATAGGCGTGAAATACGATGTTTTCAAGACAGAATTAATAAAGTTAATTGACGAAATACTAGAATTTCAGTAATAATGAATTATTCAGTACCTAATAATTAATTACATAGTCACATTTAGACTTAGCTCCTTACGTACAGACGCCAGCACATCAAGTTACTACAATCTGTCAGATTTCTTTAATAGATTTTCGACTTTATTGCTAAATCATAAGGTTCAAGGTTGATTGGGAAAATCTGACAGTTTCGGGTAGGTTGACCTGCTGTCGTCCGTACTAACAATCTAGAGAAGTTGGAATGTTCTCCTTGATGAGATCTTTCCTTATTCCAATTGGTATGTACGGACGCCAGCAGGTCAACCTACCCGAAACTGTCAGATTTTCCCAATCAACCTTGAACCTTATGTTTTAGCATTAAAGTCGAAAATCTATTAAAGAAATCTGACAGATTGTAGTAACTTGATGTGCTGGCGTCTGTACAATATCTTAATACTTTTGGGTTTCTGGACAGATTCGCCCAATCTCCTTTATTTTCTTTCTTTCTTTTCTTTTTATTGTTACCGACTAATTAGAACCCTTAAAAGTAGAGAGAATCGATTAAATTTAACCTTAGAAAATAGGTAATCACCTGTGACCAACCTGTGACTGTGTGGAATTGTGGACCGAACTTTAGCCGCATCTGGAGAATTTGGAATAAGTTTGTAAATAAGCCAACTTTAATTAGATAGGTACCTACTTACCTACTTTATTTGAACCTATTATAACTTTATAATTATTTTGGCTTCTTTTGCTTTCTTTCCAGTAGTTAATAATATATTTCAACTTCTCGTTGTTGTCGCCATAACCGCTGAAATTGGTTTCCGCGCTCTTCTTTTTCATCAGTCGTATACTAACCAGTTTAAGCTGACTTCTGATTGTACGAAAAAGCTATACCTACAATGCAAAGTCAGCTAAAACTGGAAATGTATAGCTTGATGGGTCGCCGTGTGTAGGTACCTACCTACAGTTACCTACTACATTAAAAGTTTACGGTTTGCAGGTACCTACCTAATTACCTAGGTATAGGATAGGTTGATACAGACGTAGGTACCTAACTTTAATGCTTAGATCTTAATCCAAGAACCTAATTACCTCGTCTCCTTCCGACTCGCACTTGGCCGGTTTTTAGAGGTATTGTCCTAAGTCCTAATCAAAGCTGACTTTTCCAGTGGCGGATTTACACATTTCTTAAGTCATCATCTGCCAAGCTTTTTCCTAACTATGTTGGGGTCGGCTTCGTGCCTGGTTGTCAGACTTTTGGGCTTCTGCCGACCCGTAACGACCGTAAAAGATCCACGAATGCTGAAGTGATTTCTGAGGCACAGAGGGATCTTGGTATATAAAGATGTATTGTGTCGATTTATACAAGAAATGTTAGAACATTAGACTATTATAGCATGCTAGAGCGAGCGAAGCGAGTTAGAACATTTTTGCACTCCGGATAAGTCCTTAATGAACATTTATATACAAATAGGAATTACCTACTTAGAGCAAGCGAAGCGAGTTCCAAAAAATTTGCACCCTACCTCGGATGGGTAAGGCTTTCTTTGATGTATGACAACGGATAGAAGTTTACGGTACCATTGAATGTACAATGAAAGGAGAGAGGGAAAATTCATCTGAAGATGTTTTGTAGATTTCTCGTTCTGCAAGATATCAGAAAACCGTTAAAAATAGTCGCCTAAAATCTGCCGGCTAGTTAAGAAGCCTACTTATTATATACCGCCGTGATTAGTAGAATTCAATTTATGATGATTAGGTAACAACGGAGTCACGACATTTAGGGCGGTCGCCGGCGGCAACTTTTGGCAGCGAAACAGTAGCGCGATACAATCGCAAAAAGACCGCGATACAGGCGCGATGCTGTCGCTGGACATACCTATTCACTCACATAACCACGATTCTGTATCGCTACTATTGCGATTCAGCTTCAACACAGACGCGATGCAAAATTCATACAGACGCGATGCAGCATCGATACAGTCGTATGTTGTAGTGACTAAGTACCCACTTGTGAATGCCTGTGCATGCTACAGTTACTCGGTCAAGTCAATACCTACATTGATAGTCGCGTTAGTATATAGGGAAATTAGGGATGCTGAATCAAAGTAGTCGCATTTTTGCATCGATGCAGAAACGATGCTGAATCGTTACTACTTATGCGATTGTATGCCACTCCAGTAGTAGTACAGTCAACAGCAAAAGTAGATGATCAAAGTCAGAAATTCAATATCTACTAATGAATGGAGTTCGCGTCAGAACTGTGTGGCGTCGAAGTGATTCAAAAGTATTCTACGTAGTACCTAAGTATTCTAAGTAGTAGTACTTCGATGCCACACAGTTCTGACGCGAACTCCGTTCATTAGTATTGAATTTCTGATTTTGATCATCTACTTTTGCTGTTGACTGTACCTACCGTAAACTCTAAAATGGATTATCGTTTTTTTGCCTAAAAGGACTCTAATATGTTTACTATATTATAATTAGGTAATGATTAAGTGTCCTTGTTGGCAACAAACTATATTACATCAAAGTTAAAAACCATTTTAAAGTTTCGTCCCGATTCACCCTTGCATCCCTATTCAACCCGTTTTACCGGTAGCTCAACTGTCACGAATGAGACACAATTATACTTTTTCTATTGTTACCGATCTTTATAAGATTTCGCGACATCGGCGCGGCTATCGAGCGTTGCAAATGCAACAAACGGCCAAAATTAACGATAAAGACAGAGTAAACGAAACGCGCTACTGCCATGAATCGCTGCTAAAAGTCGTCGTGGGCGACCGCCCTTAGGTACAGCTTATTTAAATCTTTCGTACTTACCAACGACGGTACCTACTTATACTTACTTACCTACTTCGAATTACTTATGAAATGTACTTGCCACCAGCGTGGGTAGTTGAATTTTCTTACTGTCACCTTAATTTAATAAGCTTCATGGCCTCGATTTTTATAATCGAATTTCACGGCTATTGATCGAGGACTTGGGCGGGCTTGCCAGTCGACTTGTCTACTCGCCTTGCTGTTACATTGCATCACAATAGCTCGGTGAGCACAACCGGAGCTGATGGGCTGACGCGCTGACTCACTCTTCAATATTGTCGCTCATAATGCTAATTTTCTCGTTATGCTTGTATCAATTTGCATCCTAATGCTTTTTGTTGTACATAGTCGGTCTTATTTGTTTATAATAATACCTCAAGGAAATTAGGTTTGTACTTCAAAAGTAGGTGCCGTCGTTCATTGACATTTGTAAGGTGTATGCAAATTGTAATTATCTAGTTGCATATCGTAGTTCGGGCTTGAGATAAAACACGGACTACTGAGTTGGGGTCGGCTTATATGGGCACTTGACTTGTAACCCTAGACGTTAAAGTTATACAATGTATTAAATTGTTCAATATGAGTACAAAGTTGTACCTAAGTTGTAAGCTCCTACAGGAATTGCCATTTTTTAAGAAAACATCAAAAGACCTACCTATATCATAGTACACCTACGTTTCAGTTCAGTCTCATGTAACGGAATACCTACTTGAGTGTAAAAGTTTAGCAAGTATATAGGTACGTAATTAACGGTAGTACCTAACCGTAATTACTCATTACGGTTACTACCGTTTAATAGTTTCAGTTATGAGTGACATTTATTGAAAAAACTTTCAAGTTTCAGTTTTTAATCATTTTCTTTTGGCGTTTGAAGTAGAAAATGTTGTTCTGTTTTAATTTTTATTCACTTACTAGCTTCTGCCCGCGACTTCGTACGCGGATCCTGTTGCTTATGCCAGCGACAACGGGGTAGTCAAAATCGAAGATTTGAAACGTCTGATGTCGAATTCTAAGAACCCGGGGACTGGATAACAACGGGATGCGCGAGACGATTCGAGACGTCATTTTCAGGCAATAATAAACTTGGCCTTGCACTTTGAATGTTGGCATAAATGGGCCTTCTGAAATCTGTTTCGCAACAAAAGATGTCATTTGAAAGGCATTATTGTACGAACGTATGTTGTCCAAGAAATGTTTTGACTGTGATGGTCACCGATTAGCAGTGATCTTAATATTTCTGGAGGATTTTGTAATATTTCAATATGTACTTTCCCACCTGAGCAACACATACCGTTTGTTTCTTTTTGTTATTTAACAGCTTCACAAAAAGTAAAATTTTTAACCATACCTCCGATGGCGGAATATGTGGCGTAGTCAATCATAGGAGTATACGTAAATGCACTCCGTTCCTTATCAACCCAAGGAAGGTCGCCATGCCCTACGGCTATATCTTGAGACACATCCGATTCTTCAGTTGATATCGACATTCTGTTCAGAGAATGTCGAAGTCGATCAGAATTCAAACGTTCGTTGCGCTCTTCTTAATCTGTCTCTTCATGCCGTACTCCAGCAATTCTTTCTTTCTCAATTTCTGATTATGAATATTTTGTTGTGTGCGTGTTCGGAACAATGTATGATAATCTCACCGTATCAGCGGTCAGTCGCGCATCATATTCTTCACTGGTCTCTAGAGATCTGGATGTAGATGCGTAAATAAGCTGAGAACGCAGGCGTGCTTCGCGATCCGAAGAGGTTTCCACGGAGCGAGTTGCAGCCTGATGTTCTCAAACAGCATCAAGTCTCTCCTGACGCTCTTCGGTAGATTCTTGGGATCTTATGATCCTCAATCTTTTAGCTCCTTTGGAACATTGGGAAGGATTTGACCTCTTTCTAGGCATGGTTATAGTTTTATTATGAAGATACCTGATCAATTAAAATCTAAGTGACTGCTCCCCTACCAAGGGTGCCCAGACACGGGATCGTCTGGCCCATGTGCTGGTTTGGTCCCTGGGGTGGTCACGGCGTGCTATGTGTTCTGGTGCGCCGGTGATGGGGAGTACTCCCCAGCGGAGGGTCCGGTGACGGACAGCCGCGGCGGGTTCACGGATGAGTGCTAACGCGTGCCCATGTTCCCGCCGTAAGCGGCAGAGGAGGACACAGTGGAGTTTTAGTGGGTTAGAGTCCCACATAACTGCACTATCTCCCCGTGGTAGTGCAGAATGCATGAGCATTTCTTCACATTAAAAAAAATAAATGGGAGTTTTGGCCAGTAGAGTCAAATTTTGAATGATATACCATCGTCATCGAAAATCAGTCCTAAACTGTTACCGCCTTCACCGCGTGGAGGTGAAATTAGTGATAGCTTAGATTTCCACATCAGATGTTTCTGATCTTCGATTTTTATAAGTCAACAGGAAATGCCCATCAGACCGAATAACTTTTACTAAGACGTCATTCCTATATGTGTTATGATGTGGCTGGGCTCTTGGAGTTCCCCATCAGGTGTTCCAGTTCTTCAAATTTATTCTCTCAGCAGAAAATCCTCATCACGTGGAACAATTTTTGCTATGGTACCATTTTTGTATCTCTTATAGTTAAGCTGGTCTGTTTCGGTTCTGCATCAGGTGTTCAAGTTTCCAAGAAAAATTATAGCCTGAATGTTGTCCAGCCATAATAACTATACAACAAAAAAAAAAATCATTCAAATCCGTCCAGTAGTTCCGAAGATCGGACGCGCAGGCCCGAGGCGTGTACGTACTCTGATAGAATACCTTAACAAATGTTCGCCGTGATTCTTTAAATTGACATAACTTTTTTATTTATGAACCGATTGACATGAAATAAACACTAAATGTTAAGTGAAGCCTACTATAATATATTAGTGAAAACCGCAGCTAAATCGAATAAGCCGTTTCTGATATTAGCGTGCACAAACAAACAGACAAACAGACAAACAGACAAAAAAAAAATTAATTACATTTTCGGGTTCGGCATCGATATAATAACAACCCCTGCTACTTTTTTTTTATATATTTCCAATGTACAGACACCACTTTTCTACAAATTTATTATATGTATAGATAGATATAGATATAGATAATTTTTCGAAAAACCGTAAATTTAAACTTGAGGGTATTCAAGTAAGAAAATTATCAGATATTTTCCTTTGTAATGTTTAAAGCTTTATTTAAAACGTAGAAATATTATTATAATTATAGTTAATAACGTTGGATTAAGATTTAATAGTGGCCTAATTGTCGTAGTTAATTTTGCCCAAGGTGCTTCGTGCAAGGAGCGTTTCGTCACTTTCACTGTTGGTTGGATTGTCCAATGAAACTTGTCACGCTCTGGCGACGGTAACCAATGGGTATGCTCACCGCCCCGCCTCGGAACAGAGGCGTGTGCTGCGGCCGCGGCCCAGATGCCCACAACAATGCCTTTGTCCCACGATGCTAGATATCCACCTGAAACGGCGCGTAACTACTACCTTCGAACTAAGTTCTACGAGTCGTCGGATAACCAATGTCCTCGCAATATTCAAATCTGCGATGAAAGTACTAAAATACGTTTGAAGTCGCAGCTCCTCTGCTCTCCGGTGACCTGACTACAGTCCTGACCATAAATATTGGTGTTATGTGTGTGCAATGAAGTTGTTTTATATTTATGCACTAGGTCGATTGGTAGTGCCCTCTCCCACGTTTAGTATACCTAGGGTTGTCACGAACATGAAATGGTGATACATTTTTAAATGTCGCTAAATTATTTGGACAGTGCCTAGATACAGTACCTATTTGTGGATAAAAATTTCATAGATTTGTTTAATAGGTATTGTCCCTGACGAAAAGTATACCTACAGATAAAGGTTATTGTGAATCAAAGTAAATAGTCCAACCCTAACATACTCTCTGCGGTTCAGAATTAGCATAGAAAACTTATGACGGACGCTTTTATTACAAGACATTACAACATTTATTGCGTCGTTAATGCTGATGAATTCTTTTGATCGTGTTTAATTTCTCGATCAATTTTATTTTCTTCTACAGGTGCTTCTGAACTATTTAGAAGTATAGGTAGGTATGTATACCTATAGGTTCCTATAGAGTATGTCTAAAGACTCTTAACGAAAGAGTGTCACTACTATAGTACTCTACGTCATTGTGATATTTTATTTTGTACTGAACCATACCTGGGAACCGTTTGGTTACGGACATATTGAAGGACAAGAGTTCCAATTCTTTTTTTCACAGAATTTTTAAATGTTATCACTTTACTTTAAATACTTCTGTGCCGTTGCATGTACTCCTAAGCACAATGTTTTGTAGGTATGTGTTCTTTTGCGTGCTGCGGTAAACAGTGATTTTTCACACCAAAATTACTCGTTTCCCAGCAATAATTTTTGCTCAATGTAACTTTTAACGGTTATGTGATGGCTCTCTTTACATCCTGTATAGTTACTTAGCACGTAGTCACGTATATATTATGTAAGGTTTCACTCCAGTAACGCTGCAAGTGGTGCAACCCGGCCAGTTGGGCCCGCGGCCCGCGTGACCCGGGCGCGGGGTCACCGGGTCCATCGCCGCCGCTGCGCCCGCGCCGACAGCGCTGTGCAAAATTGCTAATTACATTCAAGACCGGTGCCTTCACGCTGGTGAGCATACACGTGTTTACATTGCTCTACAATTTACACTTTAAATTAAATCTAAGATTTCTGGAGCATAAGTTGATTAATTGAAATTTTACATAACTAGGTATAGGTATAGATAACAGCGGTCACCAGTATTTCTAGAATTGATTATCTAATTCACCTATTGGGGTATTACACATGCAACATTGTCTGGGTATGGGTATGAACATGAATTAAATAATGTAGCCTGAACCTAACTACTTCGTTACTATTATATAGGGTGACTGGTAATTAGTGACCGATACTTAAACACGTGATTTTGACTCATCATTATGAACAACTTTTACTATGGGACCAAACCTGAAATCGTGAAAAAAAAACAGCTGTTCTCTACATTTTGACGAGTTAGAAGAACATAAATGTAGGGAACAGCAGATTTTTTTTTTCGCGATTATGGTATGGATGGTAATGTGTTTTTTAATAAAAAATTTAAACTATCAACGCAAGTAAGTTCAGAATCCATGGTTGATGCGTTTCGAAGTCCCTGCCACCCTGTATCATAATTTCAGCCATAAGACGTCCAATGCTACACAGGCGTCCCTCAAGCACCGCCACGTCGACCGGTTCTATCATAGAGGTTCTATGCTTCCTAAAATGAAAATTAACTACATAGTTGGAACTTGATGTTACCTCCCACAAAAAGAGTCCGCCTTATGAAGCACCTTTGTGCGGGTAAGATTAAATGATTGCTCTCTAAAAAGTTCTTAGGATTTGACTGATTTACTGTCGGTTATAACTAGAAATAAAAACATTCTGGGGATCTTTCTTTTGACGGTAGGTACCGTCTAGGAATTTCGCAGTACCTAGGTATACCTAGCAGAAAGTTGAACTGCAACCCAAGTCCCGGAAGAAAACAACTGAAGATAGTGTTCAAATATTAGGTAGGCATAAAGGGGGTCTTATTTATTTATTTATTTATATATACTTTATTGTACACCAGAAAATACATAACAAAAAAAAAAAATACGGTTAATACAAAACATACAATGGGCGGCCTTATCGCTTTCTGCGATCTCTTCCAGGCAACCTTGGAATGGACAGTGATTGCGTGGATATAAAAAATGGGGTTGTCAGTGGTGCCAAAATAATATACTATAATAGATACATAGATATATACATGTATAATGCTGTATAATAGATACATAAATAAATACATACTAAAAACCTATACATATAAGCTACGAAAATAAATGACGACTTTAGATTATTGCAGCTACGAAAACAAGATCACAACAACAAGTAATGTTCCTTCACGAGTCTCAACGATTGCGCGCGTTTTATTTGAACTGGCAATGCATTCCATAAACGAGCGGCCTGAACAGAAAAGGATTTGTCGAAAAACGTTGTAGAATGCATTGGCATTTTAAGCTTTAAATTATCCGATGATCTCAAAAACTTCGTGTGGGAGTCGCAAAGATACTGAAAACGTTTTTTAAGATAGAGAGGGGTGGAAGGGGAAAAGAGCACATTATACAATAGGGACAGAATATGAGCATTCCGGCGAAGGCGAATTGGTAACCACTTGAGCTTCACACGAAATTCGGAAACATGGTCATATTTGCGCAAACCGAATATGAATCTTATGCAGACATTTTGAAGCCGCTCAAGTTTATCGAGTTGGTCTTGGGTAAGGTCAAGATAGCTGGCATCAGCATAATCAAGAATGGGTAGAAGAAGTGATTGTGCAAGCGCAATCTTGGTGGCAGTTGGTAGAAAATTACGCAGTCTCTTCAAAGATGCAGCGGATGCAAATAGCTTGCGGCTAACTTCCTGTAGTTGGGCAGTCCAAGAGAAGTTCTTGTCAATGAATATCCCCAAGTTTTTAACTTTTTCGCTGAAGGGAATAATAGAGTTATCAAAAGAAACTTTGGGAAGAGTCGTCCAGTCAATCCTTGAGACCGTCCTAGAACTGCCAACCACCACAACCTGCGTTTTTATGGGGTTGACCATAAGTCCATACCTCTTGCTCCAGTCGCATATACGGGCCAGATCGCGATTAATCACTAAGATGGCCTCGGACAGATTACCAAGAGGAGCTCGCGCGTAGATTTGTAAATCATCTGCATACAGGTGGTAGGAAGAAATTAGTTCGTCGGAGATTGAGTTAATAAAAACTGCGAAAAGTAAAGGGGAAAGAACGCCACCCTGTGGTACACCGGCAGAAGTATTACTCCAGGAAGACAAAGTCTCTCCGATGCAAATACGTTGCCGGTGTCTTAGGTACTTACCTAATGATAATTACTTAATTTGGTTCGACAATTTTGTTGAATTGCAGAAGGTAACCGAGGTATCAAACTGTTACAGCTTTCAAAATTTCACAAATTACAGTACCTACCTACCTTACATTACTTATAGAATCGAATATTTTGTAAATAAAGTAAATTGTCAAGATTACCTTGATAGCAAGATGAGTTCTACAGATTAACTTGGCTATCGTTAAATAAAAGAACTAAGATTAGTTAACTTGCAGTGATAACACTGTAAGTTTAGGGACAATGAATGTTTATAGCTAATTTAATAAGCTGTAAAACAAATAGGTACTTGGTTAATGTATGTTTATCACATACAGGCTATATTTGTCTGAATGCAAACGGCACGAGGTCAAAATTAAGAAAAGAAACAAAATGACAACAGCTTTAACGCATCCAAACTTAATGGACATTAATTAATACAATTAGCCCACGGCAAATTGCACCTAAAGACTGAAATAATGAGCGTAAATTGAGGCAACTTTACACTTCTGATTTATTGTCCTGCACTTGCACGATTTCGTCGAAAGAGAAAACGGACCAGTTCCGACGTATATTACGAACAGTATATAAAATTGATAATGAATATTTATAAAAACTTAATCACCGCTTACTGCGTTTTCCAGAGGGGTCAGCAGGAGAAACCATTAATCAGAACATTTCCACTTAATCATGTAAGTGCACTTGTTTTCTCTCTACTTACCCTGATGACTCTGATGTAGGTAGACATTATTAATTTCTGCTTGTAACCTCTTGTTTTGGTAATGCACCAACGAAATTGTTGCATCATTTTAAAACTGGGCTAACAGCGACTCTTCAAACATAAGCTCAGGTTATACAATCAACTATTCATAAAATGCATGTCATAGTGTGACTGTGTGACCAAATAGGTATGCATAGATGTGCAACATTGAAGAACAGGTTGAACATCTCTGATTAATAATTATATATTTATTCGATAATAAAATACTAGTAGTGCGACAGCAATTTTAGCATGTTTTTATTCACATGCAAAATTCAAATGTGATAGTGCTTGGCGAAGGAGAGCTCCGCGCTTTAGCTGTGTATTTTGTAAACGCTTGTAGATTCAAGGCCTGCGACATCTCGTTTACCGAAAGTCGTTTAGCTTACATTGTAAAATACCCGTTTGCTCGCTGTTTGAATTTTGTAACTCTAATTTGGGAATAATTTTATAATTTTGTCATGAATAAGCTAATGAGAATGAATTGTCTGCAGCTGTCATGCTTATCTATTTATGTTCATTGCAGCTTTATACACGAGTAGGTACCTACCTACCTTGCTAGGTACACCTAATGTAGATATACGCAAATATCCGATTGCAGTTTGCAAAGATAGTTTATAATTGGAATAGGTATCCAATTACCAATTAATAATCACACAAATCTAAAGTTTACGTTATTTCTCAACAACAATGAGCCCTACCTGTTTGAACGTGGCATCGTGCCAGTATTGATTTATATGCTTTAATTTGAACATTTATTAGTTAGGCGTGTGAACCCTTAACATAAATAAGTACATATTAAAAAGCTTATTAAGTTTAATTATATTGAAGGCTACATGAACAAGGTTTGTGTTTTAGGCTTGAAACATCAACATTAATGTAGCGACATAAATAGTGTCATTACCTCCGGGCAAACTAGCTGGAATGTGTGGATAATAAAATTGATAGACTTGTGTGGATCATAATAGTAATTCATTTTTAAGTATATTCCTCTCAGCTGCTCGCAGGATGACATAATAGAACATTTATTTATTTATTCACACCAATTTTTTTTTAACATATTTTCCCTTTGAGTATGCGTGTCCTGTTATTTGCAGAATAGTTCGGTATAGGCCAATCTAAGTCCTGCGGTTAAATTGATTGAACTCCTGTTTCAGTTATTTTAATACGTTGATCCAATGTTGGGTGTTGGGTGTTGGTGTGTGTAATAACACTTATCAATTTATGATACTGGGATCGAATATGAGGCTATAAATATAAAGCACGTTTAATGTTATTAGGCTTAGTGTCTGTAATGAGACAATCTTACTACAACGCGTGATGTATGGCCTACACGGCGCGGCTGCACGATCAGCGGCTTATGAGAATCATTTTTCTATTGCTATCGGTGTAACGTAACTGATTGATCGCACCCGAAGCTCGTTTAACACAATCGATGTTAGTGACAGTGAAAAAGCTAATACAGAAGCGCGTGTTTTAGAGTTAACTAGTGTCGCAATGGTGGGCCGTCGCGGCTATCGGCGAACATTTAATGAAATGAGTGTCGATGATGGAGTGGCTTCAGTAAACGTGCCAAGGGTCCGGCCATTACCACCTGACAGGCGGTGAGCGATCGCCGCCGCGGCTTCCTTCACGCCGCGCCGCCATTGTCACAAAACAATGGACACGGAGCTATCTTTAATCACAACAAAATGGATTCTAATTGGATCCGCAAACCGCGGTACGTTTTTTATTGCTTTTTTTGTTTTGTCATTGTACCGTATCCGTTTTGAACGTTTAATTGAATTTGGCTATGGACGTAACGGAGAAGTACACACACAACATTCTGTTGAAGCAATGCGTACAGGCACGTGTCGCAATAGTTCAAAAGGTTCATGCATGACGTAGTATACCTGCATTACTAACATTTAAAATATCAAGATTTTCGGGTATTTTGCGCTGCCATTGCATCTGGGGTAATATTTAAGTACTTCTTGCTTAATTAAAATATACCATGTCTCAAATAACAACTAGCTATGTAGGTTGATACGCTGTACGCCATGATTTTGCCTCATTAACTTTATTTATGTGCATTCGGGTCAATTTATCGATAAATGTTCCGGGGCAGAAGAAAAAAATGCGAATTAAGAATTTCACATTGATTACATCGCTGTGCTCGTAAACTCGTAACTACCTATGGGTTCGTGTGAATTTAATGTTATACTTAAATGTAATTTTGTGTAGACTTCGATGTGTTGTACATGACCATCAGATACCTATAGCAATCAATTTCAGTTATCCTACATTTTCAGTTACAAGTAACATGGCAATTTCATGAAATTATAAAGACCTGATCAGATTCATTAGCTGTTTAGTTTCCAGTAGGGTGAAGTGACTTGTACTTGTTCGAGAGTACAGCCGAGACTAACGCAAGAACAAAGAACTGACCATCAGCTCGATGGACAAAGAACATCAAGCATTGGTCGAAGTTGGCACAACACTGGAGACGATAGCAAGATAGGTTAGTAGATACCTATGGTAGATACAGACTTTGCATGCTGGCTATCACACTAATCACACTAATCTTATAAAGGCGAAAAAATAGAAAATGTTTGTAACATCTTCACGCTCAAACGGCTGGACCAATTTGATAAAATTTGGTATGGAGGTAGCTGACACCCTGGATTAGCTTATAGGCTACTTTTTATTCCGATATTCGGGTTTATGCGATTATGCGGGTGAAACAGCGGGGCGCAGCTAGTGAAACATACGACACGAACAAAATACGGTTCAGTATAAGTAAAGAACAGGTCCAGCAGTTGTGGCCCAGTGGTGTCAGCCCTGACTTACGATTTTTAGGTCGTGCATTCGAACCGAGGTAGGCACTTATCTTAGTGTATTTAACTTCATCACCACTGCTAACACCGTGACGAAACCGGCATGTCCCAGAACCAAAAGTTCGAAGACATGTGACATCCGCCAACCCGCATTGGGCACGCGTGTCGATTTACGGCCCACTCCCTGTCACAGAGAGGACGCCTGTATCCCAGCAGTGGGAATGTTATAGGCTGATTTTGATGTAATAAAAGAACAGGGCTGCGGCCGTTTCCCAGTACGCTTCTCAAAACTTCAATACCTCGAATATATAAAACTTATTGCGTGTGTATGACATCGGCCGATTCAAAGCATGATCGATTGATGCCCGTGCGCACTTTCGCAGATCGGTACCTACGTAAGTACCTGTGGTGAAATATTTTAATCCGTAATTTAAGTGTAAAGTTGTTGTAACAACTTGGAAGTACTTATATTCATAGATAAAATATATGTAAACATTAATTGGACGTGACGGCGCAAGCTTGGGTGTTCTGCAGATTTGCTGACTCTACTCAGTTGGATACAAGTAAACTACGTTACAGAGTCCATTAGTAGCTCACAGAGTTAAAGGCTTGTGGATGATAATGTTTTGTTGAACTGACTTTATGCTACCAGCTATATTTGTACACATTCTAACTTTCAGTTTCCGGCTTTGTAAACTGCATTTTGTCTAGACAGTTTTTTCCTGCGTTTTTCACATATCCCACCACATCGTCTGTGGACAGTCATGTCATCTTTTGTCTCATCTCACCATCTTCTTTGAGGTGGCATGACGCATAATGTGTATCTGTGTGATTAATTGAGTAATAGAATTCACAACTAACAGTCTCAATTGCGTACTATTTAATTGCTCTACCTGACCAAACTATTTTCAAGAACTTGAAATAGTTTAGTAACTTAGGATGCGATTTGTAGAAACTGTTTGTAGATGCTTATCTTTTATTAATGGTAAGTGCAATGCGCTTGAAATATAGGATTTGTAAGGACATATTTGATACAAATAATATTTTCATAGAGATAGTTGCAGCAAACGTGGCGTGAAATGGCCAGTTAGTGAGTAATATCATGTTATTTGGAGGCGACGAGGCGAGGGCGGTCGTGACGGTACGTCGGCGGCGCGCGGGCCTCGGTCACGAGTCGCTCTGCTGACCCTACAGCCCGCCTCTCCTATTGAGCCAAAACATACTTTATTTACATAAATGGTTGATTCATATATGTAATGCCCGTTTAGCTGCTGTTTTATGTTGTTCATACGATAATAAAACTAGTTAATTCAGTCGGACAGTTTTCCATTAAAGCATTTACTTAGTTTATCAGTGACAGCCCTGCATAGGTACCTACCTATTACGTTTATAAACAGGTGTCGCCAAAGGTAATGAAGACTCGGATGTCTTAATATCAGCCAGTTATAAATTAAACGAAACACGAATGTATTAGACGAAACTCTGGCTTCACCAGCTCTAACCGGGTGCATTAACTATAATGTCCGTTGCATTCGACGGTAATTTTATTAACATTTTAGTGAGGGCAGCCATGCCTGCGCCCGCGCTGCGAGGCTACACAATCAGCAATCAGCCAGCAAGTAAATTGTATACCTGTAATGTGTTTAAATTACTGAAGTACCAAAAATGTTATTCAAAATTTCTGATAGAAGGAGCATTATCTTGATTTTGATAATTTGTTTTACTCTCAACTTACCTACATGTTTTGCTTGAAGTCGTGTTTCTGTAGATACTCGTAAGCGCAGCTCGACTGTACAAGCATATCGTTTATTTCAGGTAGTTTAGTGCGGGGCTGCGGTTAGACATTAGGCGATACTACCGTTAATCTCGGCGAGTAATCGGATGCAACAGAGGCGTTCTTGATGTATGGATCACTTAATAGTGGCAGGCTGCGCGCACGCTTTCTTTAGTTTCTATAATAAATTATCACGAAGATCATGTTCCAGTGTTGTAGTCTTGTGCCGGCGTGTAAGTAGCATGGGAACTTAGCGCCCGATAAGTAAACCTTCTGCTGACTGTAGCCGCTATTGTGAATCTTATATGGATACATATAGAGATCAAATCTGAATACCAGTATCCTTATTTAACTGCCTAATAACTAATATAGCGCTCCTACGATTTTATATAATGACACGGACGTTATGCTTTGCACTAGTAATCTTAATGGCTTTTATAAGTTATAATTAATAGCTATTAAATCGGTGTTTATGCATATGAATTCGTGTCGTATTATGGTCCTAAGCATTTTAGAAAATGAATCTGAGCAAAACGTACCTAATATTTAAACTATATCTAACACATACTCATCTACTGCACATCTCTTTAAAATTCAATTTTGGAGGTCGACTTCTACCTAAACGAAGTAGTTATGCAAAAATATTGAAAGAAGCGCAATAAATAATATGTTGCTGTATAATTTCCGAAACAAAATTGTATGTAATTCTAGGGCGTGGTAGAGACATGCGTAATTATAATTTGGTGATTTATTATTTGACATTGCTGCAATAAACTCCAGTTTATGCGCTTTCCTTGTTGAAAATCGGTGCATATTGCGTAACGATCATGAATTTAATGTGTCGTCGTGCGGCTCGTAGCACCGTCACGCGCGTAATCTCTTACAGCTACGCGCGAATCTTGAAAAGCTTTTAAGGGGCGTGTATTATTTGGGAGCTTTGTAATGCATTTTTGCAAGCGGCGGCGGCCCGCGCTCTGCGGCGTTACGCAAGGATGCTCGGAGAACTGGTTCGACCGGCTCCAGATCTGGGCCAGAGCCATCTCTCCGCTAAGATATTACCGCTAATAGATATTGAACATCCAGCCACTAGACCCGCCGCCTTCTCAGCCACCGACTCGAACGATGACGGTTTCATTTTACTTTTATTTAATGGCTCCAGGCCCATAAAAGGAGTTTCATTTCAATTAAGATCCACGCCGATGGGCAAATGTAGCATTAGATAAATTTGTTGTACCTATTGTCAGTTCATCGCGAACTTACGCTCACGTTTCGGCACATTTTCTCTTCTCGAATTCGTATCAACCGCCGATTTATGTATTTCCAAATTCAATTGCAAGTGCAACCATTCCCATTGTTTTGTTTATTTCGTAAACAGATTAATTTTGGAGGGCAGGACGAGAACTCGGCTCACCTTACACAATACAGATTTCACTAAGTGCTGACATTTAATTAAAATATATTGAAATCGGGAAATGGGGTTTGCATCCCATTGATTGGAAGTGGTGCGGCAGGCGTCGCGTGCGTCGGTCAATACCCGATATTGATTTGCTCCGTGTTTCGAAACAGATTATTATGTTTAATGGTTGTACGTGGTGCTATTGTGAGGAGTCAGGTTAGCAAGCACTGGAATTATGGTTTGCTACGAAAATCGCAAATGTGTTCCAGCCACTACCTAGACTTTGCGTGTAGATAGATTAGTGATGAAATGCCTAATAGCCAGGTAAATGATGCAACTGCAAATACCGGTTCACCAAATGTTTTTTTTATTGTTTGTTTGCCTAAATTACTAAACTAACTAATTTACTTACTATAACAAAATAATCTGTCAGCTTTGACATAAATATCTAAAAATCTATTTCAAAAAGAAAATAAGTATCTACGTAGGTAGCTGATAAATCTAATTTATTGGCAGCTCGTGCAATCATGCGCATGTACCCGGTAAACACAGAGTTTATCTCGGTAAATAACTAGACACCGGGGAGATTCATTAGGCGTCGATCCGTGTCGGGCTGTGCTGTAATCGAGCAATTGTTCTCGGGGGGAAATTCAATTATTAGCTCGTAGAAGCCGCGAGCGCGAAATATCGGCCATTGGGCAACCCGCTGCGTCGTTAGGAGTTAGAAATAATTGCTCGCGATTTATCTTGGTGGTACTGACTATAATTAAATGCTTAATAATTGAAGGAGCGCGTCGGCTGGTCCGGCCAATAAATCGCGAGCTTGGGCATCGTCGCGGCTCGGGCGGCGCGGGCGCAGCTCGGTGCTCCGGTGCGATACTGCCGCGGTCGTGCATCGTGCTTGTTGTAATTTCGATTAGAATGGTCCGTCGAGGGTAGTTCGCTCTCACGCTTCCAATGACTAGTGTAATCGTTTTATGCGACGTGTTGTTGAATTAGTTTAGCCGTCTAATACAGTTAACTAAACGTGTAATTACGTGTAAGTTAAATACAAAACTATTAACCTATTAATATTTTAATGAATCTACGATTAAACGTGCAAACATTTCTATTTATGAAATGAGTAAGGCAAAACTCGTTTGTAAAGAACTGTTAATTTCTAAAAGAAAACAAAAATTTATACTGTTACACCAAAACATAGCTGGAATTTTAAATAAAACTGATTTAAATAAAACTGATTTATTCGAAATCACAATTACCGACTTGGCAAATCAGATTGGCGATTTAGATTTTATTTGTCTGAGTGAAACTTTTATAAAATCAGGGCATGAAAGTAATCTGGTACTTACACACTACAACTTAGCTGCCAGTTACTCAAGACACGGGAAGAAACGCGGTGGAACATGCGTTTTAATAAAAAAAGGTCTAAGTTTTAGCCCGTTACCTGTAACTGATGAACTAGCCATCGAATATTGCTTTGAATGCTGTGGCGTTGAAATATTGACTCATAATTTAATTTTAGTGTGCATATATAGAATTCCAGATTCTGATGTGTCTATATTCTTTAAAAATCTTGAATCATTACTACGCAATCTAACTCGCAAAGTTAAAAAAAATATTATTCTGTGCGGAGATTGGAACATAGACCTACTGAAAGATAACAAATATTCTAAAGAATTAATATCAATAATGAACAATTTTAATATTTCCCTACATGTTAGGATGCCTACTAGGAAAAATACTAACATAGATCAAATAGCTAGTAATCTCCCAGCAGTTGATCTGAAATGCAATATACATAATTTAGCTCTCTCCGATCACGATACTGGACAATCATTAACGTTTTACCTTGAAGAGATGAATAATAATAAATTAAAAACTGTACAATTCTGGTATGATACGAGGAGAGATTACAATAAGAGTAACATAGCAAAATTTTTAGATTGCTTAGCAGCTTTAAGTTTTGGTGAAATGTACGAAGAGACAGACTGCAATAAAGCATTTAATATTTTCCATGACATATTCACGCTCTTCTATAAATTATGTTTTCCCAAAATACTTGTCAAAAGGACCAATAAACCCATAAAAAACAAATGGCTCAGTACGGGTTTAAAAATATCATGCATTAAAAAAAGAGCTTTATATTACGCATATCAACACGATGCTATAAGTAAAGGTTACAACAAGAAAAAATACCGCAATTACACTAAGATTTTAAAAAAATGCATATCAAAATCACAGCAGATCAACAATAACAATTTTTTCAATAATTCTAAGAATAAATGTAAAGCGACATGGACAATCATAAAAAATAACTTAAATAAATCTAATAATAATAACTACATAAATGAATTAATAATTAGTGACAAAAAAATTCATAATCCTGTTGACATATGTAACCAATTTAATAATTATTTCATCGAGCTGACACAAAAAAATAAAAATAATAATCATGACGTACACAACATTGACATTGACAATAACATGAATACTTTATTTTTGACTCCCGTAAATGAAATTGACGTTATTAAAATAATTTATTCATTAAATAATACAAATTCTACGGGATATGACGAAGTAACCACCAAAATAATTAAATTAAGCGCGAAAATTATAGCATCCCCACTTACCTACTTAATAAACCTCTCATTTGAAGAAGGTGTTTTTCCGTCGAAATTAAAGGAGTCTATAATTAAACCATTATTCAAAAAGGGTAACTATTCTGATATGGGTAACTATAGGCCCATTACGCTGATCCCAATCTTTTCGAAAATTTTTGAAAAAGCAATGCATGTCAAAATAAATAGCTTTGTAACTAAACACAATCTAATTGCAGATAGTCAGTTTGGTTTCAGAAAAAATTGTTCAACAACTCTAGCCTGTTTTTCATTAATAAAACTAATTACCGAAGCTCTGGATAAAAAGATGTCTGCTTTATCGATATTCTTAGACATGAGCAAGGCATTTGATTTTGTCTCACATGAGCGACTACTCTACAAAGTAGAGAGATATGGAATAAGAGGCAAGGCGCATGATTGGCTTAAAAGCTATTTATCTGATCGCCAACAGAGAACTGTTATTTCTAAAATAGAAAAAAACACTAGGACGACATATAGCTCAGAATTAAAAATGAATAAATCTGGCGTTCCACAGGGAAGCGTACTAGGTCCGCCACTATTTATATTATACATAAATGACCTCAAAAAATGTTTAAAATATGAATGTATCCAATTTGCTGACGACACTACTTTGACTATAAAATCTTCCAACAAAACTGACATAGAAACTAATACTAACATTGAATTAATTAATGTAATAAAATGGCTCGAGGACAATAATCTTAATGTTAATATTAATAAAACAAAAATTGTTCAATTTCAAACATGCAACAAGTCGGTAACACCAACAACAATTCGACATGATAATACAATTTTGCAACCAGATCCATCGGCTTTATTTTTAGGTATAATAATTGACAATAAACTGAACTGGAAGGAACATGTAGAAAGAGTATGCAACAAGCTTGATAAGTTTGTATATGCCCTTCGCAAGTTAAGACTGGTGTCCAGTAAACAAACTGTCCTCAATGCTTATCATGGGTATGTTTCATCAGTATTGCGTTACGGCCTAGTGATATGGGGTAATTCAGTGGATGTGGACAGAGCATTCAAAGTACAAAAAAAATGTATCAGAGCCATGAGCGGAGCAGAGTATTTAGACCATTGCAGGCCATTATTTAAAGAATTAAAAATTCTTCCACTCCCGTGCCTGTATATTTTTGAGGTTTGTTTATTTGTAAAAAAATACCCACATTTATTCCAATTAAATGAACAAGTCTCCCAAAGACTGAATAAAAAAAATGCCGGGAAATTGCTATTACCTCCTCAGAGATTGCAACTATACAGTAGAAATGCCAGTTGTATGACAGTAAAAATTTATAATAAATTACCATCTGGCTTGAGAATGTTACCAATGAATAAATTCAAATGTAAAATGTTTACTTGGCTCTTGGACATGTGTTTTTATTCCGTTAATGAATTTTTAAATCATACTTTTTGACATTGTAATTAATATTCTATGCACATTAGTATTTTGACATTATAATTAATATTTTGACACTAGAACTTATATTTTTGACATGCAATTTTTGTTTTTTTTGTCTTGTTTTGTGTGTTGTTTTGTATTTTATGTTTGACAAAATAATTAATACTTTGACATTACAAATAATCCCATTCAATTAATTCAAATCAATATTATTGTATCAAATAAAATATATAAATTCAAAACAATTATACTAATTTAATATATCTTTTATTGTAATGTCTACGATTTGCATGCACTTAGCTAATTTAATTTTTCTACACCAGCAATGGTAGTATATGTGAATCAATGTTTAATTTAAGATCTCAATGTACCATATACTTAGAAATAAATATTATTATTATTATTATTATTATTATTAACCATCCCAAGGAAAGGATTTTAACGTCCAAGTTCAATTTGTTTGTTATTTCGTACGCTTTGCTGAACTTTGTTACTAAAAAGTAAACTAATAAAAGGCGTGAGTAGGTATTACGTAGTTGTCCCAAGAGACTGCATTTTAACAGATGCACCGTCCGTATTCAAGAACTTGGTGGTAGGTAATGTAAAAACATCCAAAAGTAGGCCTGATTGTTGAGCATGCAAATGATGCATGCATTATGCTCACCATTTATTCAGGTTTCAGTTATTAGGTACTTAGATCATTCTTATGAATGTCATCATCATCTGCCTAGCCTTTTCCCATCTATGTTGGGGTCGGCCAGTCTAACTGGATGCAGCTGAATACCAGTACTTTACATGGAGCGACTGCCTGGCCTCCACAACCCACTAACTGGGTAATACGATACCCCTTGGTAAGACTGGTTGTCAGACTTTCGGGCTTCTGACTAGGTGAAACGACGAAAAATTAAAAATAATTCTTGAATTGTTAAAATTGCACGTAGACACCAACTTCCTTCGCGTTGTTATATTATGATGTTGCCCCTGTCTGTCTGCAAAATATAAAAGTAAAAAACCTGTCAGTCTATAACAGGTTTAAAATAACGACTAGGGTAACATTTGAAGGGGTTCTTTTCAAACAATATTAACGGTCAGGTAATTGTTGTTGGGGTGAAAAACAATGGAGTTTTTCATCATTTTTTACCCTTTGTAACTTCGTATCAGCAGCAGCTTGAATAAAATTAGTCTGGGGCGAGTAAACAATATTAATCATCAAGGTCGAAGAGATCCGAAGGCTCCGCTGTAGACGCAGTGTGTAAGACCAGAAACTCCACGTGTTTAAATAAAAAACCTGATAAGTAGATGATAAACGACCATTTATTTTTAAGCAGATTTGACCCTAAGATGCAAAGAAAGATGAGCACCGCGTTAATGTAATCAGAATAAATTAAATTATTATGTATAAGTATAGGGCCAAAGAAGCAAAGACTCTCTATAAACATTCCTAGCTTCCCATTTTGGGCCTAAGATAGTACAAATCGATGCATTCTTATCGACATTATGCACGAACCTATAACAATAAACTGTTAGTATGCAGGTGTCATCTTGAGAACCACCTCCACTGGCTCCGTTCTCGAACTCGGTTAACAAGTACAATTGCATGAATTTTCACGTTGAATTATGCGCTCTGCAAGCGTATAAGGTCATATATGGGCACACTATTTTGCTTATGCCGAGCATCCTACACCTTATTCCCCAATAAAGATCCTCTCGTGGAATACAAAAGAGCCCTAGACGACAGTCTTATTGTAAACAGCTAACAATATGGTAAACGTGATGCTAACTGTAAAATTTATTTGTAACATGCGGAGTTAAACGGTGCGCCTTATAAATAAATTTCAATTGTCTGTTGTCATTAAATATTCGACGTTATAAATCAAAGCTTTATCGGAGCTGGTCGTCGTAACGGTTACATCGCACACGCTCCGGGAATATAATTTAATGATATCGATAGGGTGTCTGCGCATGCGCAGGCCGTAGGAACACGCGCGGCCTGCCGACGTACGTTAATGGAGTGTCGCTACACTAATCTACTAGCCCGTTATTTATTAAACTAGGCTTTTTTAGTTTGTTAGTTTACTACGTCTGATAAATATAAGATACAACAAAAGATTCGGCTGCCATTTTACCATTGATAATAATTACGATGTGCGAATATTGCGGTTCCTTAGATTATGCTTTGACAAATCACGACTTTGCAATTCCAATGCAGCAGATTTAATGTATGGGCGGCAGTTTGCATTCTAACCGCGACCCGGCAGGCCACCTCTTTCCTAATGCACGCTTATTTGAGCTTTTTAACCTTTCATCTGTTGTTGGGTTTAAGCATTGAGGGACAATAAACACGATGCAGATACTTAATGTAGTTATTGTCCGCCATAAGCGTAGAACAGTGAGTACTGGGAACAAACGAAGCGGTGGACACATTGTTGATGCTCGGAAGGATAATTATTAATGCAAATTAAGATTCAACGAAATGTTTATCAATAAGTTATTATCACAATAAATGAAATGGAGTAGACGTAGCACAGTCCCACAAATCATTTATGACGATTAAACCTTTAATTTATGTGTAGGCTTTTTAAAGAGAAGTAGGTACCTTAGGTTACTAATTTATAAATAATGCTGTAACGTAAAAAAAAGTAACAAATTGTTTATGAATCAGACGATCAGAGGTAAAAGTTTTTTCTTATAATACATTATTTAAATTCCATTAATATTCAAATGTTTTGGCAGTTTAATTATATAGATCTAGATAATAACTAATATTTTCTGAGATTTTAGCCTTATAGTTGTCTGAAATTGATATTTAAAATTAATGAATTTAGTATTTGTAATACATTAGCAATCTTTTAGTAAATTAATTATTTTACGAGCCATTATAACATTTAATTAAACGCTCATTTTCTTCTCATAGATTTGAATACTTTCAATTATGTACCTAAGTGATGCCATCAAGCGACTCGCAGCTGATTATTGATAAATTCCATCTTACTATATAATTACAGACAAATAAGACGCCATTCAATTTAATTACATCGATTTGCAGGTAATCATAAAACCTTAGTCGCTTTGCTAATGCAGCATAAAGTTTAGTTAGGGTTGAAATTGAAAGGTATGGAGTTAGCGATCAGTTGTTTTGTAAGCGTCGTTTTCATTATGAGCACGATGGGGCAAGGCCCGAGGCGAGGCTCTATTCTGGGAACAGCGTGATGTGGTTGTGAAATATTGAGCGGTGTGGTACCCTCATCCGAGGGTAGGACGGAAGGTTGGCGAGGCGGGGCGCCGCGGGCGGGCGGCGGTGAAAGGGCTGGGCGGAGCGGCGTGCCGGGCGCCGCCCACCGCGCATTTCACCACCGCTGCACCGCCGCGGCGACGCTCGACGGCCTACTTCTCTCGGCAGGTTCGCTCTTGGTGTTCCATTGTGTGCCAACACTGCCAACCTCTGCGAACAATACTATTGTGAAACGTTTAGATAACATCCCCGCGGCACGTAATTTAGACTGTTAATTCAATTCTGAGTAGAGATTAGGAGAACCCATTTTAGTGGCGGTATAAAATATTGTAACATAATTTGCGAAAGTATTTGAGATTGAGTGGCATTGAGAACCTATCCATTGCTTCTGAATGGGGCACTGCAGCTGAAGAGAAAAGTTGTCACAATTCAAGTGCTTAAAACGGCCACTAATCCATTATTAGGTATATGTACTTCACCCTGATAACATGTACAGCCAGTTGATTCTGTAAAAATCTCACCGTGAAAACTTAGGTGAAGTGACTTTGTTTTTACTAGGAATTGACACTATTGACAGCTCACTCCACGCTCACTTCACCTAAGTTTTCACGGTGAGATTTTTACAGACTAGCACCGCTGCTACTGCTAATAAGTTCGGTCGCGACTTGGTGTGCTTTAGTAGCACTTCTCTTTTTAACCGACTTCAAAAAAGGAGGAGGTTCTCAATTCGACGGTATGTTTTTTTTTGTGTTTGTTACGCGATTACTCCGCCAATTGTGGACCGATTTTCAAAATTATTTTTTTGTTCGAAAGGGTATACTCTTGAAGTGGTCCCATTATCATCAAGTTGGAATCTGATGAGAGGATCCCATGGAAATCGAGGGAAACCCTCAAATTTTATAGGCAAAGCTAAGCAATTTGGGTATTTTTTAAAGTAACTTGAGCATTTGCTCTCGGAAATCATCATTTGGTAAAGTGGAGCTGATGATGAAGACCACAGATGGCCATCGGAACTACTCAATGACAAATATTTCACGGGTTGCGATTCGATTACTTTAATATGGTTGCTAAACGATTTATCCTCGTCACAATGCGTATGGTGAGTGGTTGTTGAGGAGTTCTCCTGGTTCTTACTAGGAGAACTCCTCAACAATTAACGTCCCTGCATCGGGAATAGCAATATTTTGTAAAAGGTGATGCAGCAGTTGACATTAGGCTATTGTAACTTAGATAAATTACAAACTGACCCACTAAAAAGTGAAAAATGAATATGAATAGACGTGCCTGTTAGATTAGGTAACCTACTGAAGCATTTCATTTGTTTAATGATGACAGCTACTGCGGCTTTTTACACCAATAAAAAAAAAATCTTTAAAGAATATGCCGAAACAAAACCAACATAGGTAAATCATCTTCCATTGAAAAGTCCGAGTGCTCAACAAACGATAGATCTGTTCTAGAAAAATGAGCGAGAATGTGCCTACTACGAAAGCAGCTTCATCAGCCTATAATGTTCCCACTGCTGGGACACAGGCCTCCTCTCTGTAAGGGGGAGTTGGCCATAATCCACCACGCGGGCCCAGTGCGGGTTGGTAGATATAAAATTCTTCAAATTGTCGGTTCTAGGACGTGCCGGTTTCATCACGATGTTTTCCTTCACCGTTTTGAGTGCAATGTGATGAAATAATAATTTACACAAAGTAAAGTGCCTGCTTGGGTTCGAACCCACGACAACTCGTAAGTTGCGGCCGTTACCACTAGCCGCCACTGCTCTCTCACTACGGAAGAGACAAATAAAACAATCATCGATTAAATTCGTGCATAATGAGGCTGTGATTTGTGTAAACGGTACATTCGACGGCCATCAAGCAGCTTGTAGGTGCTATGTTAATGTGAGTAACTTACAGGTTTGTGCGAAAGGAAGTCCATACTTGATTTGATAGTCGGCTGCTAAACGCGCCGTTGCTCGCGGAGGTAATTGCGCTGAAAGGCTTCAATTTGAGCCGCGTTTGTGCCGCGTTTGGCTCTAAATAAGACGTCTCTGTACGGAGTGGTAAAGAGGCCGCATTACTCTTATTGAGGCCTGGAGCCTGCATTATCTGCTCGCCGAGGGGGCCGCGCGCCTGGCTGCGGTGTCCGCACGACGCACAACTCGTAAAACTAAAACCCACTTAACTCCGCAGTGTCTATGCAATGTTATCTATGTGCCTGTGCCTGTGTACATGCACAACACGAAATCTGTAATGAACTATTGATGTAAAATGAAATGATAAATTGCCACGCGTTAGTAGAATGCAAAGATGACCTCTGAAAACGTACAAAGGTGAGACCTCACCGTACTGATGTACATTTAAATGTATTTAGATAAACGTTATGAATATAAACGCTGTTATATACCTGAGGATTTATATAAGGGGCTTATATAAATGTTTCAGTCTTTAGAATACCTAATACCTATAATTAAAGTCACTCAGGTAATTTAACTTTTCGATGAGGTAACGGTTTTTAACGTGTAGTAGGAATATTCTACGATAATATTGTAAATTGTAAACTTAGCTATTGTTGATGACTAATATATAACGTCATTTCAATTTCACAAGTTGTTACTCTCATTAGAAATTCAACACTATTGCCCATTAATCTGAAGGGGCGTAGCGTGGCACGAGCGGCGCGCCGGTCGCGTCATCAGCTGCGAGCGCGCCGCTCCGCGTTGCGCCGAGTACGCAATGTGCAAGCTGTGCTGTGCTGTGCCCATATTTTCGCGGCGATGTCACAGATCCCAAAAGGTCGGTGAACCGAAACCCCATTGTTTTGAGTTGCGTCAACGTATCGTCTGCCTCGAGCTACGATGAATTGAATTTGTACCGTATTATTGTTACAACAATATGTTGCTAGACTCATAATACTCACCATTATATTCAAGGTGTAATTTTAGTTTTGTAAAACTAATACGAACTCAAGCTTAGTTCGATTTCTAAAGGCACGTTAACATAATGTCTATACGTTTTTACTCTCAGTCGTAAATGCCTTAAGGCGCTGAATAATTAGTTTTCATAACCCTTTCAGTCTAGACAAAACACACAAACAATAAAAAGTTTATAGTGACCTGAGTTCCAATACGAATGCTTCTGGTGTCTTAGTAGGTACTACATTATGGTTATTTACAGAAATAAATTTTCAGAACGTTATGTTCCTATAATATTCCTGCAATTAAACCTGAACATAAGGCGTGAAATCTGGCTATTACGTTTCGCAAGTTGAGCGATTATTATTTTAGTATCTGCACTGTAGGTAGACGAAACGACTCTTGCAATCACTTAATATCGTACAATTTCTCAGTCATTTTATTGAATTCTCTTAAAACATATCTCTTGCCAAATAAAACTATACCGAGAGAAAAATCAATGTTGGTTTCTTTGCAATAATTGGATTTTAAGACTTATGCTTGTGTTTTTTGTGAGTAATATCTATCAAGCTACCTAACAGAAAGTCTAATGTTCTGAAAAACAAAATTATCGTCACACATCTTGGCAAAACGAAAATCTAAAAATAGACAGTGTTGACCTGACCCCTCCTCATAACTCAGTTAAACTATAAATCAAAACATAGAGCTTATTGTTGGGTACATAATTTAATGAGCCTTTCACTAATACAATCCTTAAGACCTCGGTGACCGGATTGGATATGTATGTAGTGCATCATATTGTAGATAATGAAGAACATTTTAATTTAACCCCAAAGGGCAAACTGCAAGTGAACGCACGGATACAAGCTAATTAAATTAAAATCGTCATATATGTGATGTTGGTACACGTAATAAGATCCGGCAAAGTTAATTTTCATCAATCTATAGGCCGAAATTAAAGTAATGTAGTATGTACTACGTGTCGGTAACATACGAGCGCATGATGATATAAAAATTCTGAGAAACGCCGCCCCGTAATCGGTTGGCGCTGCAACCATTGATCCATGATGATTGGCGCCGCACTTTTACTAAAATCACTTATTACGGCGCAAGTTGTACTACGCCGCAGAAAATTCTGCAACAAGCAAAGGAAACACATTATCTGAAATCTCAAGTGACAGTTAACATTATTTATTTCATAATTATACTTCGGAATTATTTATTTGTTTGTGTTTTACGCGAGCCAAGAATCTGTCGATTCACAGGAGACTAGACAAAACAATATGATCCAACAAGCCGGATAGCATTGTTCCCTTGTCTCGTATTTCTCGAAGGCATCGTCCCGGCGACAATCACCCTTCGAACAAAGACGTTTATCTCTCGGAGACTTCTTAAATGGGTATAATGTTTAGGAGCGCGACGCACCGGTGAGCACGAATTGACAATAAGAGCAAAGTTCAGCGCGGTTCAGGACTCGAGAGGAATGTGGGGGCGCGGAGGAGCGGGGCGAACGCTTGCGAAGGTGCTACGGTACTAACCTCTCTACAAAATCACGATTAGGCACTATTTATATCGACATTTCTAAAATACCTATACCTGTATCAGACAATATCAAGCACCTAGTATTAGGTACAGTATTAGGCAACTTTGTAAGCTTAGCTGCTTGTAAGAAACACCTGGTATTATAGTTCCTCACACGAACTTTAAGAATACCCTGCATTGCGCTAATACTTATATAACGGTGTTTTGGTAAATATAGGTACCTACTCATTTATACATGTATTTTCTAATAACCTACACTTAAAAACGTCATAAAAAGCGCGTACACTTGCTGAATCCATTCAATCATATAGCGTTAGAATCTTATGGAGAAACCGTTTTATAAACGACTGCGGAACATTTTGAAGTACATGTAATGAACAAAATGAGTGTCTGGCTCTCGGTTTTGACGTAATTGACAATAAATAAGGGACTCGTTGCCGGGTTAGTGGGTCGGCACAGTACACTAAACGAGATCGTCTTCTAAGAGGCGCAGTGTTGGCGAAAGTAACGGCGGAATGCTACAAACTATGTTCACGCATGACCCGCGGGTCAGCCGCACACATTCTGACACATGTCAATTAAGGGGCTCACCGCCTCGAGGCGCCGATTGAGTGCTTGGACATGTTTGTGGAAAACCTTCGTCAGCCAGATTGATTCATTACTACGTCTATTGAACAAAATTTAGTGCTCGCCAAACATTGAGCATCCGTAGATATCGTGCTGCTTGTTCATTTTCTAATGAAGATTCATCGACTTTGGGAGCCGTTTGATTGCAAATGTGTAAATAAATAACCGAAGTACATAACTGGCGACAAGTAGGGGAGCGAGGGGCTTGTTGTAACAGGGGTAAGTAGTAACAGGCTCTTTTCACTAGGATCTTAAACTTTATTAACGTATTTCTTTAACTCGATTTGACCTATAAACCGCGCCGTATCATGTTGCCATAGCAAGTGTCCCGCCGGCCGGCGCAGTGAGCGGAAGTGTGCACGCGCTTCATTTTTGCCAGGTAATATAAAATTGTACTGTCGTAAAATTTTCGTTTGCGTTATTATTATCCACTAATTTCAAACTTTCTACATCATATTCACATTCAAATTTATCTATCTCTGATAATGTATAACAGTTTTTAAGATTGCTAAATTGTTTAAATAGTTATCTTGATAAATGTTAAAAATCATATAATGGGGTTAGTTGTAACAAAATCCCGGGGCTTGTTGTAACGTGTTACAACATGCCCCAAGTTATGATGTAGATACCTACTTATTTCTTTTTCCATTCTTCTAGAATGAGGGTGTATAAAAGAAAGTCAGAGCGGGCAACACAAAGCCGAGAAATGTACGAGTTAGCTGAAGTTTTAGAAAAAAAATGCAGTATTCGGAAAGCTAGTCAGACTTTTGGTTTATGTCACGTCTCTCTTTATAGATACATAAAGAAAAAGAAGAATAATGAAAGTTTAAGAGTTGGTTGTGTTAAGCCTAGACAAGTATTTACTGCAGAAGAAGAAGATAAGATGGCTTCACCTAATTAAATGCGCCGAAATATATTTTGGACTACTTCCTATAGAAGTAAGGAAACTAGCTTATCAATGCGGTGTGCAGCTTAATGCTAAAAACATTCCTCCTTCTTGGCATCAAAATAACATGGCTGGTACTGACTGGTTCCAAAATTTTATGCGCAGAAATCCACATTTATCTTTAAGGACACCCGAAGCGACGTCTTTCAATAAGACTAACGTTAAAAGTGTATTTGAGTTGATCTTTGATAAGAATTACATATACCTACTTTAGAATGATGTCAATTTTGTTAAAAATAAAGAAAGAATAAATGATTAAAGGTATTATTGTCGTTTTTTTTGTCGTTACTACTTGCCCCGGTACGCGTTACAACTTGCCCCAAGCACGAGGTAAGTTGTAACACCGCACTTCTTCTAAAAAATAATTGATTGTAAAATAATTACCAATAGTTATGGTATTTTTTTTACTTAATTTAGTAGAGGAAGAGTTACAGCATCCATCCATCTTTATTTAGTAGCAATTTAATCAACAGATCTCAAGATATATTAGTTTTCATGAAAACTGTTACAACAAGCCCCTCGCTCCCCTACAGGGAATAAAAACAGACAGCGCGGAGTGGTAATTTGCATTGACAAACTGACAATTACAGTGTTTGTTGTACAAGTACGCGTGTTAGTAGTGAGTATACAATGATATACAGCTGCTTCGTTATTTCCCAAGTATGTCTGCAGTTGGCAATTTACCGCTCCACAGATCGATCAGCTCCTATTATTGGAAGAGGTCGGACGTGTACAAACATCGATTTCGAGTCGTTAATGTGAGTCTGCGTCCCCGGCGAGGTGAGAGCCGACACTGAGGCTCACCTCACGTACCGCACTCAAGATAACGACATGTAATCATAATGATACACTCTAATCTGCAAAGATATAAACACGGACTGGTGCTTGTTGCATCCTGCCTTAATTGTTCACCATTATGTCGTTAAAGTATAGATCTCACGTCGAATTAAAGTTCGGAGTGTACAGTTTTATTTTTATGTCTTACTTTGCAAAACAAATTAAGATGTCTATCATGCACGTATACTTGCTTCGATATACTTCCGTGCCAATATTTTAATTAATCTTAAATCAAAATGTCCAAATTTTAATTAGCCAGAGATAAAAAGCTGTCACTGCTCTATAAAATAAGAATAATTGTATATTTCCGACAACTGAAAGGTTGTACACAAATATACGCATAAGTAGTTTTTTTTTTTTTTTTTCAATATTTATTATTTGTTAGGTTAGGTTAGGTTAGACTGCAATAATGTTTAGTTTGAGTGAATATTAAAATCGGCCACCGTTTGCCTTAAAATCTTTAGTACCTATAATTAATTATCTAGGCTTACTTATCAGAAAATTAAATCTAGACATTTGATAGCAAAGAATTATCATATTTGTATTTGCGATTATTATTCAATTATTCAGTAATAATGTAAATGGAAAACTAAACTTTTGTTTATCTGCTGTACCGGGGAGATTACTAATAATGTGGCTACGAAATACCTATAATATTTTGGTATTACCTAAATAAGGAGTTTATCCAGCGTATGAAAAAACAACCTGCCTAGCCTCTTCCTATTTATGTTTGGGTCAGCTTAAAGTCTAACTGGATGCAACTGAATACCAGTATTTTACAGGCAGTGACTGCCTATTTGACCTCCATAACCCAATTACTGGGTAACACGATACCTTTTGGTGAGACTAGTTGTCAGACTTTCGGGCTTTGAACGACCCGTAAGTGCCCGTAACCACTGTAAAAGATCCAAGAATGACAGCCGGTTTGCTTTCCGAGGCGCGGAGGGCTCTCGATATGTAACGGATGGTCACCTATCCACGAACCCACCGCGGCAACCGTAGCTTAGTCTTCCATTGACCCGTGTGGTTGTTATTATTTGGCCACGAATGTAACATAAACTAATAAAAAAGAAAAACTAGGTAAATGAAAAAAAAAACTGGAAAGCAATTCGTGAAAACGAGGCACAATACAATACCATTAATAATACAATACAATACCATTAATGACTTGTTGGAGGTCTCAGGTAATAACACGAGTTAGAATTTGGAGTTTAGAAATAGGTAATTATTACAGTAACAGAATGTAAGTATAATTTTCTATTTCCAAGTTTATCCTTACATACAATTATACAAGGTGTAATTTAAATGGTGTTGGACCTGAAAAGAGGCCATTTTACTCATCTTAAGTCATATTAAAAATACATGCAACATTATAATTACACTAAAAACTAACGCACACGAAGTGTCTGCGTCGTGTTTCGCTGACTGGTGTCATGTAGCCAGCCACGAAACCGGCGGTACACAACATCCTTCGGCCAGAACTCTTCCTTGAGGAACTTCTCGAGATGATGTGCATGTGCCGGAACACGCACCACGAACGACTTCAAGTTTTGATGAGTTATGCGAACATAAATGTAGAGAACAGCTGATTTTGTTTTCGTGATTTCAGGTTTGGTCCCATAGTAAAAGTTGTTCGTAATGATGAACACAATGGCCTCCTTTCAGGTCGAACACCATTTAAATTACAACTTGTATAAGTAGATGCTTGGTTAGCGAAAATCATTATACAAACGCCAAGGGCTCCAGAGTCCCGGCAAAGCTTCCGCCGAGCGCTCGGGTGTAGCTGCTAGAGTGGTGCCCGCCCCGCCACGTTCGCTCATAGCGCGTGATTGCGGCCAATTATTTTCTGTTTATCTCTAATTACGCATGCGCTGCCAACGTCGGCGGCTTATCGCAGATCTGCCCTTCGGCCCGAGATCCGATCGTTTTCTAATCAGCTCCCCATCCGCAATACGTGGAACATCACTATAGTGGAGATAAATCGGGTCAAATCTGTCTTTGCAACCACCAAACTGTCGACTTTCACGAAAATATGAGAGATTCGTTCCGTTCGTCATTTTGATTTAATCGGAGATAACGTGGCCTGAGTTAAGTGAATTCCTGGTAGTAAGTTTTTGTCGAGAGCATGAAAGATTGCCGCTTTGCATCTGTCGCTCGGCAGTCGGCAGTCGACGACATGCGCGCGACAGGATGACTTGCGCGAGGACCGTGCGTGTCTTACTCGCGGGAGCACTCGGACAGTATTAATTTATCGGCAAGTCGTGCAAACAGAATGACGTGCCAGTTTTTCGGTGCGCACTCACGGCGGCGGCGGGCTTGTGGTGAAATTAGGGTGCATTAACGCAACAAGGTCAGGTCGCAGCGGCCGCTGTGTCCTGTTCCTGCGGTCAACCCGACTTTTTAGAAGTCCGTGAGCTTTGCGGTTGATCATTTCCGCACACAATTTAACAACAATGCACCACGCATGTTGTTTACATCATAATAAGCATAATATCAATAATTACGTAGTTAGAAAATTAAATAATACAACAGATAGTCTTTAATTAAGTACACATTACGATTCATGTTGTAACAATTGTATCTCGTTAGTCATCGTCGCGTAGTTATCTGAAGCATTTATCTATTAGCCGTGTGAGAAAAAGCCAATCAAGTGAGCACCGCTGAGAGGCTGAGCGCGCAGTCATAATCCTTCAATGAACACTCGAAGGTGACTAACAGCGCAGTTATGAGCGACTGTTTAGCCAGACGAGCGTAGTGATCCGAATACTTATCTGAGACACATCGATTGCCTATCGTTACCTTGTGCAATTTTAAACAGGGTTGAAGTTTTGTACATGATCTGTTATTTTAGTCTACAAAAATAAGTGATTTTATATGACAGTATCTAGTACCATTTATTATTTATTGCTATTACAATAGCTAATAAATAATTTATTTATTTTAGATATAACACAGATTATAAAGAAAACAGATTTAAATGAAAATAAAACACATTATTATTTAGAAACAAAACAAACATTGGTTTTTAATTTCATTTATTACATTACATTTGGTAATCTCCAATAGAGCAAGTGATTCTACAATCAATAAAAAACATAATCACGAAAATCAAAAATTAAGGAATCTCTTTTTAATTTGCTGCGTATTGCTACGAAACGCTACGGCGTAGCGGCGTAGCAGCGTAGCAGCGCAGTACGCACCGAACGTTTTAGGTAACGTAGATAATTTAGGGCCACGAATTTATTCTTCTTTTTTTTGTAAAATATCTAAATTTTATTGTGCCGGTCAAGATGAGAATCACTTCTGTGAAACAAAATTTAATTGAGAATGGATTACATTTTTTCATCTATGACATTTAAAAACTATAGTAAAATGTAGTTTGGACATCTTCTGTTGATAATCAGTAATAAAATGTGTATTGGCGTTAATTTGATTAGCGTTGAAAGTCGAATATAATCCTTAATGTGCAGAAAACTTATATGTTTATTTGTTTCTAATTTGTTAAATTGTAATTAGCTCGCTGTTTTAGGAGATATTTAATTATAACAATAATGACTTTAACTATATTTAGTTAACGTCATTCATTGCTATAATTACGTATGACAACATATTAATAAAGCCAGATCTTAGAGGGGTTTGTGGCTAAGTAATCATAGCCGCACGGTTCGATCGATCAACGGTTGGTCCGTGGATGGGTGACCATCTTTACCTACATACCGAGACCCCTCCGTGTCTCGAAAAGCACGATAAGCCGTTGGTCCCGGCTGTCATTCGTGGATCTTTGACAGTCGTCACGGGTCTTCAGATGCCCGAAAGTCTGACAACCAGTCTTATCAAGGGGTATCGTATTACCCAGTAATTGGGTTGTGGAGGTCAGAGAGGCTCCATGTAAAATACTGGTATTCACCTGCATTCGGTTAGACTGGAAGCCGACCCCAACATGTTGGGAAAAGGCTAGGCAGATGATGATGAGCTAAGTATCTTAGCTAGCTTTATTAATAAATTGTTAAAAGTGTGGTAAAAGGTATATAATATATGTACATTGTTCCTACTTTTCGTTACTTTTTTAGTAGTAGGTTTTTATTAGTAATTTTCGGAAACAAGGAAAAAATATAAATAAATCGACTTTTACCTAAACTAACGGTCAACATTATTATTCATAGGTCTTATTCAGTCTATAGAACAACTGGGCCAAGTACCTAATGCGCAGTCTAGACACGTATTAGTGCGGCGGTCGATAGATGAGATTAGTAAAATCAATTATTGAGTTCTCACGGAGCGGCGCGGGCGCAGCGCTACCGGCGGAGCTTCTCTACCGCCGCTACTTTCAATGTACACGCGTCACGCTTCACACATGTGTCTTTTGATATGGTTAAATATTAAAAAAAAAGTTTTTGTTGGTAATAAGTAATATAACGGTAAAAATACACGTTTCTTCTAAAGTTCAGGTTTTTTTTTCTCTAGATTACTTTCCCCTCATGTCGGATTACGATTTCATTTAACTGGCACCCTAAACACAAGTTAAATCTTACTTTGGGTGCCAGAGTTCATCGAAAACACTATTCCCTTAGTTGTAACGCTGCATAGTGTTTTAGATAAGTGTTTTTGTACAATTGAAGTTAATAAAGAAACTTTTATTTATTATTATTATTTATATAACTACCGATAGCTACTAATAATGTATTGGCAGCCACGATAGCACATAAGCCTTACAGCTGTTTCTAAATAAACATTAATTGCGAGTAATCATGGATTACTGTACATAGCGTAGCTATCGGTCTACCAGTTTATCACTTTATGCACTGTAAAACCACCATCTTTTATATCTTCACCCGAGGGCCTGTCACATCGGCGAGAAATAAATAAAAAATAAGCCCCATTAACACGAATAAGTACACGAATATAAGTCAAATAAATAATCAACGCCTTCTATAAAAAGATTTGCAGCTGCGGCGTAGCGTTTAGGTACACAAATCCGTGTCTCGTGTTCAGATGCGCTCATTACGAAAATTACTCATCGCGTATTACTAAAATCTTGTCTGGTAACGTAGTAATCAAACAAGGTATAAAGTATGGCAATAGTATAAGGATGGCGTCACCTTCGTCGCGCCGCAGTCTCCGTTTGGGCCGCACACTAACGCAGCGAGCGCGCTCTGTATCGAGATTGTCCGCTCCCACGATACACAGATAAGATTGCGAATGACTGATGCGTAGGACAATATGTAATAGATCAGCTGCAGTTTAGAACGAAACTACTCGCCTCGAATAATAGCTCATTTATAGAGATAAGTGTCAATGTTAACTCCATTTCGTTTCGGAGAAATGACTCGTGTTCTATAAGTCCTCCTGAGAAAATATTAATGCAAGAATGATGTTTGAAGGTAGCTTTATCAAGAATCAGACATAAATACTAGAACAATCTGTGCACCTAAGGCTGTCAATCAAGCTGCAGTCATGTTATGAAATATGGAACATAGGTAATAAATATTAATTGATTGCAATTTTGATTCAAATATAAATGTGTTATTATAATTACGACCATTTCGTAGAGGTAAATTAAGTATTAGTGAGGCAACTGCAGCCGTCACACCCGTCGACGACCGTCGTCGACACTCGTCGACGGCTTTCGATGTAAGGAGTTTCGCTCGTGTATATGCACACTTAGAACACTGGGACCTGTGATGACTTTAGTTACTATGTAATCTTATGAGAATCTGTATAGAGATCCGGAACATTAGCTCATCATAGAAAACACGTGTTTTACGAACCACGCCTAGAAAACTAAAATAAACTGTTATAATTTATGTGTCTAGATTTTTAATTTAACAGAATGCTTAATTCGCACAGGTATTATGCTCTACCGTTTCTTCCTATTAGCATAAAAAATAAAATTATTTAAACAGGATATCAATAAGATTTCGTATCTATTTCCATAGAAACTACATTTTAAACGATGTGGGGTGCTCAAAGAACTGTAAGTAATAATACTTACAAAACTCGTAGCTACGTGCCATAAACCTGTGTAAGCGCTCAGTTAAATACTATAAAAGACAGCTATTGAAAACTTATAAACTAAGAAGTATGCAGGCCTTCAAGATGCAGCAGTATTTCATCAACAGGGCCATGCTTAAGCATTATATTATACGTTCATTACCGCATGTTGTTAAATATTAGAAGTACTTAATGCAACATACAATCATTATTAACTTGACTTTGAGAGGGAAAACCACTGGTTAACGGATAAAGCCTAAATAAGGCCTTTCATTAGTGATTAGAAACTCAAAGATAATTGGTTTTGAAGTAGTATCTTTGGTAACTGCATACCTTCATTATATAAGTACGTAGGTAATTATAATCAAGGTAGGGTGAAAACCGTATGAGCGAAAACAACTAATTTACGTGATGAACACAAACTTACAGAGCAGACACTTTGATCTAGCTTTCAGGAATCGGATATTTATATGGGTGCCATGTGCATGGTTTAGAAGAAAGAGGATTCCTTACTCTTCGTTTCTTCTAAGCCCTCTTTTCTTAGAGAGCAGGGGGCCTAAAAAGGCCCCTTTGGCAGAATCATAAAAGGAAAACATAATGGACAGTTAACTGTTAAGTTAATCGTATCAAATCCCATTGGTGAAGAATTTTTCAGTAATTTTTTTTTTGTCTGTGCTAAAATACCAATCAATCCAATCCAAATCTAATCCCAATCTCTTTGATTATACCTACGTAGTGCAGCGAAAAAAAGAAAAACACGGACTGTCTTCGCCATAATATGATTCATAATGTTATCCTTTTATGATTCTCCAAAGTGGCCTTTTTAGGCCCCCTGTTGGTGCCCGATAGGAGATCAAACTATTTAAAAAATATCTGATGAAAATGTTAACAAATGGATTAGAAAACATACCGGTGAATGCCAATTTGTAGTGTCACTTATAAATTGAGTGCTTAGATTTGATTGTTTGAATAATTAAACGCGAAATTCTAATTTTAAATCATCATTAGGTAGGGTGTTTTTCATTTGGCGATAGAGGTTAATTTATAACCTCAATTTGCGTCGATGATTTTTTATTAACAATTTAATAACGTTTTTCAAACAATCATTGTTCGAAAAAGAGATGAGCTATAAAGTTGAAACTTTCTAAAGACATGTGCTACTAATATATCTTATCTCTTTTCTTTGATTTCGTAACAATTTAACCTGAACAGGGTGTGTTTACACTTTCATCAGATACTTTTGGAACAGACCATAAAGTACTCCACGCTCAGCGGTCACCCTTGCGAACACAGGACTAAGAAAGTAATCTAGAAAAGTAAGTAAGTAGTAGTCTTGAATCATAGATTCAAGAGTAGGTGTTACAACAGTAGGTAATAAAACAGTAAGTAAATTCAGCGATCGGCGGCTACAGGTCAATTAAGACGTGGGGTAGGATTAGGACCCTGAGATTTAAGCGGCCGCTACCAATCTGGCATGGTGTGAGTACTTTGCTCAGCTTATTTGGAACTATCAGCTGGATTAAACGCAGTCGGTGTTTTACGCGACATCAAAGAAGTCGGGTCACTGTTACTTCTTACACATGTGGTACCTACCTAATGGTTAAGAAACTTTTATAGCTGCAAGCTGCTCGTGAACGTATAATAAAATTCTCTCCTTTTTTCCTTGTTCTTACGTACTGACTTAATTACAACAGATAAACCACAAACGGCTAAATGATACCAATATTGACCATAATACGATTGGCTTCAAAATCTTATCCATTTATCATATTTTGTTATATATTTTATTATTTGACAACGGTAATACTTTCTGAAATTACATAAGATGAAGAAAAGTATATTAGTTCTAATTGCATAGGTATAGCTTAATGCGGGAGTCGTGAGAGGCGTTTTATTATCACAAATGCACGTTGGTTACGTCACTTTATTTCGCAGATGTGAATAAATTTTGCAAATATTAATAAGTTTTGTGATATATATTTCGTGTTCTTTACATAAATGTATAATTAAGGACACGTTGGACTGATCTCATAACGAACCAAGTGAAATGTTGCATCCGAGATAGATACGACCGGCACCTTTCTAGTTTTCGGTCATTAGCGAGAAGCATTGCCGCAGTTATAAAGTGAGAGGTTACGGAGTTATTAACAGCTTAGCTCAGGTAATTAATATAAAATTTTGATTAATTTTATAGTATTGAAATGTTCAAAATTAGGTTACTTACCTAATTCCAACTTTAAAAGTAAGGTTAATGTGCATTCGGACGTTTATAAGTAGATACTCAAATTAATATTAAATCACATCCTGTTTTTATTATTGACACTATCAGCAGCTGATACAGTGGCGATAAACAACCGATAATAAAATTCACACTTAATTGAAAGTGGATACAATAAGGAAGACAGTTTCTAGAACATTTGTCGGAAATATTTTTCATGTAAAATCATACCAATAACGAGGATAAAAATAGTATCAAGTTGAAACATTTTACGACTCTGAGATGGAATAAACCTCAGCTGATAGTAGTTCGATGTCCGTTTTATGTGTAAGCTCGCAAGCCGGTGTGGGGTATAGCACTCCGTTACTACAATGTTAACCTCGTTGCAGCGATGATGCAAATTTGGCCGAGAAATCGTCTCGTATCGCACACTTTCATAACAATCCGGTGATTGATTAAATAAATTTGAATACTGACGCCGTTAAAACCAAATTAAAATCATCCGCGGCATCGGATAAAACACGTCGCGACTGACTGATAAATTACCGAAATGATGATTAAACGACTATTGCGTATGTTCCCTTGCCTGCATCTCCTCGAGTGACGCCGCTTATATTAATCTCAGACGCACGTTATAGACTTATGCGACTTTAATTGATATTCAATTTATAAGCAAAATTATATTCTTTCAATTTATTGTTCGCGTACCGTTTTGGTGTAACTTTACTACCAAATTACAGGGAGGAATGTACCGCGTTGAATTGAACAGGACAACACAAATTAGTGAAAAGCGGTGGAGCGTAGCACGTGGCCACAAAGGGCCCCATATTTTGGTCTTATTATAATAATTAACTGTATATAAAACCGCCTCACAATTATTTTAATGCTTATTAAGCACGTGTGTTGAAGTGGAGCGTGAGTTTCGGTTGCTTTTCGTTACGAGTACAATTATCGCCATTGATTCTGCGGTTTGTCTATACCGCATTGTGAAAAGCTGGCAGGTGCGGGCTTTGGGCACACAGCACTTTATACGTTCCCATGAGTTTTTGATTTTATATATAGGGACTATCAAAAATAGGCGTTTCCGACTCCAATTTAGATTCGTAATTAAGTATATAAGAAGCTAATCACACTATCGACAATATGATACAGTTTGTTACAGGGAAATATTGCAAGTTGTTTTCAATAGGTTTCGTTGACATATCACACTATTAAAAGACAGCGCCTAAATCTTATAGAACATCTGAGGAGAGTCATCTAGAATAGGTACTAAGTTTGAACTTACCTAGTTAACATGGTCTACTTTAGTTTAGGAAAACACGGAGTGGAGGCCGATACTTGCTTACCTACATTCAATTATTGTTTAAATGTTGCACATGTAAAGTCATGTTTCATTCCAATAGCTTCTCAGACTTGAGCTAACCGGTGCTTGTTCTACTGCACTTGGAGTTAAACAATAACCTAAGTAATATTGCAATAAAAATGTATACTATGTTTCTTTGTACTACTATTTTTAGTGATTTTTATTATTCGCAAGCAAATATTTTTGAATAAAACTTTCGAAATGGTCAATTCAGACCATGAGTATATCGTAAAAGTTTATTCACATTACTTTACGTATGCTGATGTCCATTAATATTTTACATCAAAAATGCGATCTCGCAATTTTTTAATAAAATACTAAATAAACTACGTATACCTAGGTTATACGTAGCTGCGTGCATGTTAATTTATATAAAATATACCTAGGTGTGATATTTAACACCTTTGGTTATAAAAATATAACATTAAATCCTGTCGTTATAAATTTTATACCATATAGTTTGAAATTGACGAGTATACGAGATCCGAGATTGGCGTGATCATTAGCATTGGCACGAATAGCGCTATCGACACAAATGACCCGTGCGATGCGAGTGGCAGCACTGGTAGCGCGCGACTCGCGGCCGATGCGCCGAGCGACGCCGCTAACACGGCCACAGTATCTATGTTAATTAAACGCCTGTCATTTGCTACAATAATGGAGGCTTTGTGGAGCTTTATCACGTTTTAATGTTGTGTAAACTTTGTCTGCACCGACGGCAGAGCGACATAGAGCCTTCTTAATTAAGTAAAATGGTACGTTTATTAGCTACATGTACGTTGCAGAGCGCAATGCGCATGCGATTAAAGAAAATAGTATTTATTCGATTGGATGTTGTTTAACACGGGCAGATAGAACATCAAGCGAAACTGATTAGTGTATTGATCATATCGCTTGAATGCACATGCAGGAATAATTTATAGTTTCTCAAGGTGTTCAGTACGCGCGGTTCAATTTCAGAGAAGAGACAAAGAGGCAAGCCAATAAAGACAGAATTGTTTGAAAAACAAACACCGTGCGCTGCAAGAGTCTTGTTAGGTACCTATTTGGTCTCATAGAAAAAAGGTTTTTATTGACAAACCGTATCATAAATTAACTTCGCTGTTTTATAACTATTATAAACAATACATGTAAGTACTTGTGATTCGGATAGGCGATAAATAAAGAAGTGAACCATTAGATACTGACTCCATTATAATTGGCGCTATAAATAATAGCGTGGTGATAGATGGAATATGGATCATTGCGAAGGCGGGGGCGCACGCGCAGTCTCGGCATGATCGAGCGGTTCGATGTGCTCTTAATATTACGTACCTTTATTGTGTGCTATATTAATTTAATTAAAAAGCATGTGAATAAGCATTCACTTAAAGCCACTGAACATTATTATTGGAAATATTTTTGACTTAGGTTAAATAATGTATCTTATAGGTACTATAAGATACTTACATTATTTTTAGGTACCATTTATAGGTACTATAGTCTATAAGATACACTTCAGAATTATAAATAACACGTTAAAGCATTTTTGGGTTAATATTGAAACAATATCTATTAATTTTAGTCAAGGGAAGGATCTTTTCCATGCCGTATAATTGACTCAAAATGCTACATTTTGCGAATTTATGGGCTTTCAATCTTTTAAAAACCCGAATAGCCTAGCCTAAGGCCCGAAGTCATATTACGTCACTATTGTCCATCTCATCTATTATCGGAATTAATATCACATTACATCGTGAGAGTAAAATTGTTTTTTTAATCTGCAAGTAATAAATAGGCATTATAATTATGTGTGCGTTATTATCGAATCGAATAATCAAAGGCGTCAAAGTTGAGCAACGGCGCGTAATGACGCTCGTCCATAAAGTGTTGTGAAACTCAGCCCGAGGGCGCTGCAGGCCTGTCGTAAATAATTGGAAGCGCACTGTTTGTACTAATGTACTATCTAAACACATAATACCTCTTTCCGAATTGAGCCATAAATTAGTTTCAGATACACCTTAATTCGAAAACGTTTGTTTCGAACGTGGGCAGAATCGAATTCCAAAATTAACTTATAGATATTATTGATTATGGTATGTACGGAAAATTACATATTTGTTTGTGTTAGTCAAGATGTTGCAGAATATTGTCTCATTCGATGCAGGCGTTTAGTAAAGCGATAAATGTTGTAAATAATCAAATAGAAGCGTGCCAATAGCCGTGTCGTCCGCCAACGCAACATCTAATATTTTGATATGGTTTTGAGCAATTCTATCGTTTGTAGTTTCTTGTTTGTAACAATGTTACAATTGTAAACCTTGTTGTTGTAAATTACAAATCATCTATATGTTACTGTAAAAGCCCGAACTGCGGTAAATCTTAGGATTTACGGGTAAATCCTAAGATTTACCAAATCTCACCGGTAAAAGTCCGAATTGTTCTATATTAATCTTTAATTTCAAACTTTTACCGGCCGTTTCAGGTTTAATCTTAGGTTTTACCGCAAACACCGGTAAAAGTCAGAAATTGATGATTATTATAGGGAACTACTTTTTTGAGCTGTTATTTAAATATTCGAGATGTTATTATGATCAGTTGAAAAACATTACAATGTCAATTCTAAAAATAATTGAGCAGTCCAATAACTGAATGAGCGGTAAGCGGGGCTCCGTCGACATAGAATGAAAAAGCGACCGAAGGGCACCCCGAGGTTTGATTTGGTTAGGTTACACAGAAATAACCCCACGAAGCGGGGCTCCGTCGACATAGGATGCAAGAGCGAACTTACCAAAATCGCTATTTACAACTGCCTCTTTAAATCAGTACCATTATTATATAACAATTCGGACTTTTACCGGTGACACTTGGTAAATCTTAGGATTTACCGGTAAATCCTAAGATTTCCGCAGTTCGGGCTTTTACAGTAACATAATTATACATTTTATAAATTTAAGTTGTGTCTGTTTGTGTGACCGTGTTGTTCTACTAAACTTAGCTACGGATTTTGATGTAGTTTTCACCATCATTTAGAGAATTAATTTCGAACGGTTTATGTAATAGATACATTAATATTAAACTAACATATATTATAGCAATCTCGATGTTTTGTCAAGTCGTAAAAACTGTGTGAGGCAGGGGCAGGTCGCTAGTAATTCTATAAGCATAGCCTATAATGTTCCCACTGCTGGGACACAGGCCTCCTCTCGGTGAGAGGGAGTGGGCCACGGATATCTATGGAGTGGGCCGTAATTTTCCACGCGGACCCAGTGCGAGTTTGTAGATGTCACATGTCTTTGAATTTTTGGTTCTAGTATCTGCCGGTTTCCTCACGATGTTTTCCTTCACCGTTTTAAGAGTAGTGATGATGAAATAATTTACACAAAGTAAAGCGCCTGTCAGGGTTCTAATCTAGGACTGGGCAGTTAAGTTTAAATAATTTATTTCTTCATTTTGTTTTGTAGTTCGTGCTTCAACCAACGAGTTTGGCCTACGTCGAGCTTTTCCGGCAAACATCTAAGCACTTAATAACAGTAATATTTCGATTTTATTAAAGACCTACATTACTATTACCGGGATTTAAAAAGAGTGATATAACTTTGTAAAATATAAGAAAACACCTTTTCTCTTTAAATAAAGGAAAAGCAGAAAGTCATTAATTGGCAAAAGACGTAATTAAAAAAAAATGTATAGAAAAAACCCCTGGATGTACCTACGATGGTTGTTGTTTTATGGTTTTGCACAAAGAATTTGCACTAGATTTCCATTGGGCGTTGTTCGCCGCGTAGTTGACGCCACGTATACGTTACGTCTTTTACCAACGTGTAGTAAAGTTGTGACGAGAATGTTTAAGGATCAAAATTGTACAAAATAGCCGAAGCTAAAATAGTCCGTGTTTCCTTTTCAGAATTTCGAGATTGTTCGCTCAGCGTCTACGGTGCGTCAACGACTACATTGTAGAATCGGCCGGTGTCTTCACACTCCAAGCTATAATGACTGGTACAATCCTTCTTCTTAGCGTGTCGATAGCAATCTAAATGTACTCAGCCCAGAGTTCGGCTACTTGTTTGGCGCCTGGTACTTACTGGTACAATGAATACCTAAGTTGTCATAATGTTATGATCACCAGTCTTCATTGACGGGTTAGCGGAATTTCGACACCAGTAATTAACTATCCATGATGCAGACTGGCCCAGGTACTTACTCAATACCTACTGTTAATAATTAATTGATCTGTCAAACATTTAATTTTATAATTAAAGTAATATACTCCATAATGTCTTAATATGATTTAATTACTGACCATCTTAAATGCATCTTAGTAACAGGATGCGGAATACTGTTAATAAAAACCAATTTCCGTTAAAACCAGATATAATGTTTTATTGATAACAGTTACATTTCGGTCAGCCTTGGTGATTATTATGTTTAATCCAAATAGACCCATTTTATATTGGCGTAGCTCGACGCTAATAACTGTTCTAAATAAGTTTTCAACACCTTTAGTGTCTGGCAAATCGGCTTACATACGCTTCTGCTGTCAGTTCTTGAATATTTAATATATTACTTATAGGTATGTTAGAAGAATAGTAGCTTGGACTTAATGACCTTGATTTATTCATGATGATTTATAGTTACATAATTACCTTCTTACAAATTGAAAACTACGCTCAAGCATCTGTATAATTTGAATGACAAAATATTGATAAATAGACAGTGGTTAAACAGTAACATGTTAAGCTGGTTTTAAGTGAAGCCAGCCACATAAACAATACCTAACAAAAACAGTCACGATCCGATAAATGACCACAGTTTCAGCACACGGAAGTACCGCACAAAAAATAAAACAAAACGAATTTTCGTTAATAACTCTAAAAGTGGGCAACACGAAATTGATGTTCGCGATGCAGCGCGTAGACCAGACACGTCCGACTAGAACAAGTTCCACCGATTCGTTCTTGTATTATCGGAGTAATTTATTTAATGTTAGAAATATACCTCGCCAGCGCCACAAAGAATATTGGCTTTCACAACGGAACCTGGCAAATTTATGTGCCGCGAGATTTTGCCAACAGTGAGCTCGCAACGGATCACGAGAACAAAGCATTACTACAATCTGCCCTGTGTCGGTGGTGTGCGGTGTCTCGCCTTGTTTGTAACGCGTTAACAACACAACGGACGTTCCTGGCTGTCTTAGCGCTGCGCTGCTACTATTAATTACTTATCTCTATCGTATTTGTCATAAAGTCGCAATCAGTCAAACGCTGTTGACTTGTTGAGTTCACGGGAGGAATGCTAATGCAAGATTATGATTGAACTTGTTGCATAAGCTACTATTAGAATTAGCAGAACTATAAACTAGCAGAATTAACTGTCCTGTTTCATAATATTTCTGTGTTTCGGAAATGAAAAAGCTTGTTAAAGAAGATTTATCGCTTACGGACTAGAACTGCAAATATAGCATAGATCCACCATGTACCTAGGAAATATTTATTACGGCTTGATGGGATCGCTGACGGACGTGATTTTTATTGGTTTTTAGTAAGAGCAAATCTTGCTTCATGTACCGTAAAATAAGAATATTGAGACCGCAAGGAAGTTTAAGTAACGGTGACGTTTCCTTGCTAAATTCTTAAACTCATGTACCTAAGTATTACTCATTTATTTTATCGTAATCAAGAACACCAGTAAATAAAAATGTTCAAAATCTAGTCGCAATCTCATCTCAGCGACAGTCAATGTAAAAAATGCAGGGAAATTACAGTCTGATCTCAGTCTCAATCTGTGGAAATTACCTCTATTTTCGACAGATTGACACAGACGTAAACGTTCTTAAAATTACGACAATTGCCTCAAAGAAATTATTTTCTAAAGGGCATTAAACGGCAAGTTTAAAATCTAAATTATGACGAGAATATTAAACAGTTTCTAGTTAAGCTGTTAAATGCACCTGTAACTACGTCGTAAGATTTGAAAATGATTTTCCTAATGCACAATGTATAATTTTTGCTAGTAAAATAGCCGGCCAAAGGTGCTTAGAATTACCCAAGGATCTATTATGGTGAACCAGTAATTTTGCTGCCTAGTAGCACGTTTCCCTAGTATCGCCTTAAGCCAATGCCGTTACTAGGAATTATGAGTGGTCGATGTTTTACACCTGCCCATAGGAACCGTTCTCGTAATTACGCTAATTGTTCCACTATATACATATGTAACATATATAGAAATATTAGGCTAGGAACCGACTTAACACTGCCCTGCCTGTGTTTTTATCCAGCAATAGTTGAACAATTAATTACGCGTAAAAATATTTTTTCGAACAAGTTCGGTTGAATAGTAAACAATTTTTTGTAGCTTTACTACTCTGTTGCATTTTATAAAAGTTTAGTACCGCGCTAACTGGAAATTGTAACACGGTAATATTCCGACATACGTTTGCAGGTATCCTAGATATAATTGTCGTCTAACAGACATGAATATTATCTGTAGGTAGGGTCTGGTGGCATAGTCATTGGATAATCGCATCCGCTTAGCAGATAGTTACCTATTCACAAAAATTTAAATAATTTATACAATATAATAACTTCGATACTAATTACGATCTTCATCTTTAAATAGCATCGTTATCGCGTGCCAGTGGTCAAACAGGTTTCTTAATACCGGCAAGATGCTGTCAGCTAGTTGTAACTAATTGACGACAGACGAGGCGTTACAATTATTGTGTGTCAAGTTGGTAATTGGCATGATCGTGGAGCGATCTTGACCTAAGTCACAAGGCGGGCGGGTGCGCTGCGTCCCTGTGCCTGCGCACGCCGCGCCGCCCGCCGCGCATGCGCGTTTCATCGCGTGCCGCCGGTTAACGGTCCCAGCAGCTGATCCTCGCTATTGTCCTTTAATTAAACTCAATAGCGCAGTTTTGCAAATATTTTTAGATATTTATAAGGATGGCGTATATTTACTGAAAAATAAAAGAAGAATGTTTGTAGAACAAGAAAAATGATGGCATTTATGTTTATTTATTGGGTGGACTAAGAGGCCTTAATATATCTCATTTCGCATGGATTAAACTAGTCGGTTTCAGATAGAACGTGGGCATTAAGATAATCATGTTCAGGCGAGTGCACGGCGGGCGTCTGTATGGAGCGGCGGCGGCGTGGGGTGCTCGGGGGCAGGCGACGACGTTGCTCTGTCTAATTAAGCGCGGCTCGGGCTAATTTGACGCGTGAGCGCCCTGCGTCCGCGCCGCCTAATGAATGGTATCGCACACGTTCATCGCACCACGTCGCTTGACTCGTGCACTGCGCCCGCGCACACGGAAATCTAACCACTGACCGCCGATAAAAGAAATGATTGCGAAATTAAACAGATCGACGAACGTGCTGTTTAGTTCAATGTGCACCCACGTTATGCACTTACAGGGAAGCATGACACAGCTAGATGTTAGAATAGATCCATTTTGTATGCAGCCGACTCCGGAAAACTGTGGCTAATGCTTATTCAGAGTGCTTGCATCAGTCCGTAATGTTGATTATAGACATCGGTAGAAGCTTTGTGAGTGCAGTTTCTAACACACTGATGCGGTTATGCACGCACAAATCATTCTGCAAATTACATAATTGATATGTCGGTACCTATGACTATGACACAAGCACCTAGGTACCGGTAGAAACACGCTAAAGGCATTCGTTTGTGAATAACATTAATATATATTATAGTAGATTGGAAAAACGGATACTTACTTCACGATAAAACCTACAATGATTAGCGACTAATATAATGAAATAAAACGTAATTAAAAGAAAATTGCTAAAGTAAAAGTCTGGTGCATTTTCTTTGTGCGACTGTAAGTAGCGCGTTTGAACATAAAAAACCGTGCAACTACGACATTACTTTAAAATTATCATAAATTATTAGTAATTTAAACGACAACAAGAGTGAAAAGCTCCAATAACTTTACTGTTTAACGACTTTCCTACGTAACCTGTAGGTACACATGAAAAATCGTGTACCTATTACGTATATTAATTCTAGTCATAAAAATTGTAAGCACGAGTATTTGTGTCGTTATTTACACCGTTTAACTTTGTCAGTTTCAAACTAAGTGTTTTAGTTACAAATATTAATGGAGCTCGTATTAAATAAACTACTGTTTTGTAGATACTATTAACGGTAAACATTGCCTAATTAACTTGGAAATTACAAAAAAGAGAACAAAGGACTATCTGTGGTGTAATAAGCCTCTGCGTCTGCGCAGGTTCTCCGTCTGAATGCGATGCTATCGCTCTCACCGGCTGCTCCATAGTTTTTTAAATTATTATTTCTACTTCATCAATAATTACCACTGAAGACAACTACTATGAATGACCGATACATTATTTAAGGACAGTTTTTTGTACCAATGTTAGTTGATGTTGTAACTAGGATGTTGTCATAACCTCCACAATAGAGACAATGAGAAAATAGAGGGTGTATTTATTATTTACATTGAAAACTATTTCTTGCAATTAGTTTTAACGGGTGAATAATGGGGTGAGTTTATCGATAAAAACTGAAAAGACCTAAAACTAATGAAAAACTAGCGCCTTTTTTTCCAACGCTTTTTATTGTCACGATCACGTACGTCCATAACAAAAATAATGATAATAGTCTTGTAGTCAATAAGAGAAAGAATAATAGACAAGTATCAACGACTCGGAAATTTTCCACAATGTTAAGGATAAAAGAATATAATCCAACACCTTGCCGACAAATATTTAAATGAATGCATTTCTATAAGATGCTGAGTATAAACAGCTTGTAGCAAGATATTATTTATTTATCCATTACTACTCGTCGCTGACTATATTACCAATTTATCATTTATTTCAACAGTTGATTATATTATAATCAAATTAACATTGCGAAATGCATCATTGAAAATTTCTTAACTCTTTCGCATTGAAATAGTAATAGTATCTAGTGTAACTTGTCTTAAGTAGCCGGTAAGCCATGTGCATTCATCTCGATAAATTAATGATAAAAGCATTATTGATGAGTAGATAATGTATAAAGTAAAAAGTGCACAGCTAATTACTAAATGAATTTGTTACTAACCTGATCAACGGTTTAATTAACGCGTTGTAGTTAGTAAGACGTTATATTTTTTGTTTCGCGTTTTTATTATTTATAACGTTTTAATACAAAAAATATAATACTATTAAAATACTCGCCATAAAACATAAAGAAATATATAAAAACTTGTACCTAACGTAGCAGTCGACCGGTGTCGATGTGCCAACGAATGACGATCACTAAACATCGAGCCCAGTCAGCTATTGAAGTCTGAAGGTTTCAATCAAAAGGTAGGGACTTATATAAGTACCTACCTGCCGATCGAGATTAACCATAGATATCCGAGTTTAACCTTTAATCAAAACTTTTTGTTTACTATTCACGAATTAAGTACATAACGGAGCCAACCTTTGTTTAAATAATAAGTTACAAAAATTGCATCTTGTAGATATTGGATGGCCTTGTTCGTCTCGTTTTTACTGCCGCGTACCTAAGTCCTGTTAAATCGTGCACTAGTTTTGTTTTTTTTTATATTACTTATGTAAATATAGTCCTACCGGATCTTAGAACTGCGAGCTGAATATTCGGTTTCGGTAAAGGAACCAGTGCACAGTGGTTCGAGATGACGTCACAAGCCTGTGCTGCGACAGATGCGTCTGAGCGACAATCGCATGCCACAGCACTGCGTCTGGTTTACTCGTGACCGATATATTTATCTCACAGGTCCTTATCTCACAATTTGTCACAATACTGACAACGTTTTCGGCTAAATGTCGTCAAAGAATAAGGCTGCAATCATGAGTGGGTACAGTCTGTTTATTTGTCCATTTCCATAAATACTCATCGCGGCGCACACGAACCGTTATGGTGTTATCTTAACAAAATATTTTGTACACTCTTTATATATACCTAGTGTTTTAATTGGTTTTTAAATGAAAATTGATAAAAATTTCAACATTATCTAGCTATGGGCTGATGCAGCCCGAGGCGTTGTAAGAAATAGCTGTAGGTATTATAACATATTGCAGTCTACTGCTTGTTTGCTCGCTAATTCACAAAACAACATAATGATATATTGCCTTATGGTCTAAAACCTGTACGGAAGGCTGGCTATGTTTACATGGTCACACGACTACACGCGACACCGCGCTTGCACTATTTACATGGCTCGGCTATGAAGTAACAAAGTCTAAGCCATGGTTGTGGGATCTATTAAAGATCATACACGATTATAGTATATTATAACTAGAATAATATATTTATCCATTCGTTATAAAAGCTAATCATGGCTTGAGGAAGCATAAAATAGCCCAATCATCGATGGACAAGTAATAGAGTTTAGGCTACAGCACTAACTCGAAATAAGATTAAAATAAGAACACCCAACGTTACAGCGAGTTGTAAATCTGGTCGACTTAATTAAAAACGGCACCTACGGACAGTACGAGTGCTAGCTGGCTGGCTCATTGTCCCGGTACGTCTTACATTACATGTTCTGTGGCGCGGCGGCGCAGCTAGCCGCACAAACAACTCCGCGGCTAATTACTCCGGCGACGACTCACGACTCTCACCCCGTTAAAAAGCTTTAAGACTTTAAGCTGCGTCATTTGTTTGCGACCATAATGGACTGATAACAGATAGGATTGCCGCTTTTGATATCTACGCTCACACCCGAAATCACATCGGACCCAAATATGTAAAAAAGCGAAATCTTTTCATGTAACGTATTGGCCTGTTACGTGTTTACTGTGAGTAAATGACACCTTTTTCGCTAAAATAATTTATACAAATTTGAAAATTAATTACTTTAATTATTTAAACACATTTTATCAGAGCGGTGTTCTCGGTTAATGGAGTGTAATTAAAATCAGTTCTTTTACAGAAAGGACATTTTTTTCTGTCACACATGTTTTTCTTGGCAAAAAGGACAAAACTATGCAAAACGATTAATACGCAAGAAATAATGCATAATAAACATGCGACACCATTTATGTAGACAATCAAGATACCTACGAAATATTTAATGAATTTACGGTTACTTAAGGGCGTGATATTGTGACATCCATTTAATTCTGAAACAGAATTATAATAATTTCACTTAATTACGGCATTTATTCCGCGGCGAGGCCGTGCGGACGCACTCTATCTTGCGCACGAGCATTATCGCTTGTAATACTCGTACTTCGCTGTTTATCAACGACAATGAACTTAAAAAGAAAAATAAAAGCTTTTCCGTGTTATATTTTTCCGCAAAGTATAGTTTAATCAGTCTTAAGATAAAAGCGTTAAGCGCAATCTCGCGCGCAATACATAATATGTGAATGGTTATTATCTTATTACTATCCCATTTATATGAAATCAATAAACTTTTAGCAGTCAAAAGACCTCTTGTAACATGTTTAACAGGCTCAATAACCGAATTATTCGATTGTTTTATTAGACAAGTGATCATAAAATGTAATGTTTTAGTGTGGGACAGGCAGCGCTTGCGCTCCCCGCCTCAGCGCTGTGCTCCTCGTAAGAAGTGATTTTTGTGTTCGAACACTTGTAATGTAAGATAATAAACAGCTGATTTTATTGTTGTATTATGACGATAGGGAAAGGGAAAGGAAGGATAACGCAGACTAGCAAGGTGAGAATGTGAGAAGCATATTATACTTGAAATAGGATACGCGTGCATGTTTTCACCATCGCAGCCTTTCTCGGACTACGTTCAGATAATGAGATTCTATTGAGAGACGTGTATGGTAAAAACATTTATTAATTAACTAAATAAAGACTTAATACCTACTATTAAGTCTTACCCACTAATCTGGATGTATAAAAAAGTAGAATGTAGAGCAGCTGCTAATCATGCTACGAACGCAGAAGTCCACTAAAGAAAATGTTTTACTTGTAGATTACTCTGTAAACTGACAACCTGTCACTACATTATGCGGTTGTATCACCTTTAAACTGAACTTATTGAAGCTAGACGAGGTTTTTAGGAACGCCTTGGCACTAATTTTAACACTAACTTTGTTGTATAGAAAAAAAAACAGCATTATGTAGAAATGTAATTCAAAAATTTAAGTGTTCAAAAACAGTGTCAATGACACCTCCACACACAGCTACAAGTCGTAAGATCTATTACCCCCAGAAGCTGTACCATCACTTTAAATTATCGCGTCAGCAATCTCATTTCGGAAGCTCATAGAGATTGCATCGCCCAATATCGAAGTTGTTATTAATTTATTTTTCTTGCCGATAGTCATCGAAGTAATCCGGAGTGAATCAATGACGATTCCCACGTTACCAATATAACTGTGCCATACATTTACAGATAAGAAATTGAATAGAAAATTAAATGTTCCATTCAATGAGACCGTATCTCGAAAACATTATGTGTTACAACTAATAGGAAGACTAATGCTGTGTGCTATTCGGTTTTATTGAAATTTAATCCTTTAGGGTTCAGTACCTATAAAGTTAGCATACGCGTCCTCGTGTGTGTTTCCCCGCTGTATTGCGACACAAGGAGATATATTAGAATACCTACATTTCAAACGGAATGTGTCGATAATTAACTAGTTAAGATTTGGTCGAATTGAGCATAATGTGATAGTCTAGATTCATAAATTCATTTTAAAAAAATCTAATAATATTTAAATTATTTAAATGGAATCTAAGTGTTTGAATTATGTCTTCGTGTTATTTTGCAAGTTTGAAATCACTGTGTACTACCCCTGACTGCATACTGATATGAATATGCAATATATGGTAGACCTTGATTTAATAGTATATATACGAGTTATAGATCTCAATTAGCAGTTGAGCTACCTATTCATTAAATCGTTTGTTGGCCAAAATCACACACGTATGGTTATCTACGAATAGGTTTCATAATTACAGTTACAATAAATTTCTAACAGTGGAATCATCGATACCTTTGTGCGCCTGCGGCTAACAAACACATAATACTTACCAAAACCTCTCCGTCATCGGTTATAATTTATAGACTCGGTACTTCCTATTTACCTCGATATTTTTGATGCTCCAACTGCACTGTTTCAGCGTGTGAAAAATGTATAGATACGTACATGATTGTTTTTTTTTCCAAAAAAAATCATGTTGCACATACGTTATCCTGAAATATGAAGAGCACATGACTGATTTTAATAACTGTTATCGTGCGTATTATTAAGGCTCCACCATAAAGTTCATACATTACCGTTCTCAGCGGGAACACATGTACCTACGCTCTGTAGATATGCGTCGCAATATTTCGACTGCTGTACATTTTTCAGCTGCCCCGCTGGACATTCTTTTTACCGAAAAAGTAATGGACTCGGGGTAAAATGTGAATCATGCTCACTGTCGACAACCTACTTAATCGTCGGGTAACTTAATACGCCTGTCTTCCGTATACACTCATACACACGTATCTACGTAAATGCAATAAAGTGGAAGTTTTATTTGCAGAAGTATACTTTGTCGTACAGACACTTATGTACACAATAAAACTGTAACGAGGGTATGTATTTATATTCGGATAAAGCTGTGAATATAATACAGAAGCAATAACAGTGGTTTTTGTCAACAATATGTACCGAGCAGGATCTTTAGGTAGAGGTACCGTTTATCTCATGTAAAGCCTGTAAAGGAACATGCTGTTAGCCGATAGAGCTGAAAATGGAAAAAAGTCATGTTTAATTCTTACCTCATGTACTTAGTACAGTCACGAGCATAAGTATGTATACACTTGGCTTCATTCAAAGGCGATTTTATCTCCTTTATTTTTGAATTAAATTTTATATTATTAGGTAGGTAGGTAGGTACATAGTATTTTCGAACCCGGTTTATGCAAAGTGTCGTATTTCAACGTTGCATTCGTTATTTCGTGAAAAAAGCGCAATTTAAAGTTGCCAAGTGTTGACATATTAGTGCCCGTGACTGTACACCCGAAAAAGATTTGGGCGTTCTATTATAGCGCTAAACTTATTTGTTTGAAGTAAGTTACACCGAACTTCACACTTTATGTATTGATAGTTTGATACTTTTTGTGTCGATAGTCTAGCTCGATTCTGTAAAAGTATGCACAATGGTGCTCCGAGGCGCAGCTTAAGTAGTAATAAGTCGGGATGGGCCGAAACTCGTTACACATTCGGTTTAACGGACCGAACTTTGGCGTTCGACCGAAATTCGGTATAAATGCCGAATATTTGACACAAGAAAAAAAAAATTAAAATAACTCAACCGTTTAGATTAAAATCAATCAGTTATCTGGCAGGAGTCTGTTTCAGTTTTGTTCGCATACATTGCCTAGAGTAAATAACCAAAGTTCGGCTGAAGTTTATATTTCACCGAATGTTCAGCGAAGTTCGAATTCGGTTCAAACCACAATCGGCCCATCCCTAGTAATAAGTGTAATCCCACCAAAAACATTTTCATGTAAAATGTTGCCAAGACGAGACCACATATGGCTCGTTCTGCCAAAAAGTTATCAGATCTCATGTACAGCCAAGCTTCTAACTCTACACGCCCTAACTTCACAAACTCTACACCTTAGTCAAAATATGAGGCATGGCCGTTTCGTTACTACAAAAACTATTGTATAACAGAAAAGTAATGAACAGTGAATAAATTTTTCACCTTACGCCCATGTGATGGTAGCGAAACGGCCAAGCCACATATTTTGACTAAGGTGTAGAGTTTGTGACGTTAGGGCGTGTAGAGTTAGAAGCTTGGCTCTACATGAGATCTGATAACTTTTTGGCAGTGCGAGCCATATGTGGTCTCGTCTTGGCAACATTTTACATGAAAATGTTTTTGGTGGGATTTCACATCTTTTTGAATGTTGCTTCAGAAATATTTTTTTTGGGGGTTCTTTACTAAAAATCCTGAAATATGTATTTTATTATTTATTACAAGGAGTCCCTATATCAATTTTCAGAACTCTAGCATCAAAATTTGCGGAAGTCTCGTACAAACTTCCATCCCCTAGTATATGGGGTTGGAGGGTAAAAGTTCCAAGTTTTAGATTTTTTTTGTTGTGTATGTATTATTACTAGCTTACATACCAAATTTCAGCTTTCTAGGACTTCAGGAAGAACCTTAGAATATTGATGCTTATGAAATAAAAAATATTTTTGTGGGGGGTTGGGGGGTTATTTACTGAAAATCCTGAAATACGTATTTTATTATTTATAACAAGGAGTCCCTATATAAATTTTCAGGACTCTAGCATCAAAATCTGCGGAAGTCTCGTACAAACTTCCATCCCCTATTTTAAGGGGTTGGAGGGTAAAAGTTCCAAATTTTAGAGTTTTTTTGTTGTTTGTGTACTATTATTAGCTTACGTACCAAATTTCAGCTTTCTAGGACTTCAGGAAGACCCTTAGAATATTGATGATCATCAGTGAGTCAGTGACGAAATCGGGGTATTTTAGATTTCAATAAAATCTAAAGTATAAGAGATATGCAATTGAAACTTTATAGGTTTAATAAGTCAACCACTGACATCATATCCCGAAAATTTTGTTTATCTGGTATAATCCAAACCCAAGTTATGAAGGTTAAAAAATACGACGAAGTGTTCCGAGAAAAGGTAGGTAGTGCCCTTGCGCTTCGCTTGGCTCGTCTTGGCGGGGGCACTCCCGTGCCCCCAGATAACGTAAATTTGATAACAAAGCTTCGGACAATAAGTAATTATAGAAGTAACGTAGTAATTATCGAAGTAACATTACATGGAACTAGTGAAATTCGAACAAACGAGTTTTGCTCTCTAATAGAGGACACCCGTATTTCTCAGGAGTCTAATCACGTCTAATCAATTTGGCTGAAATCCTCACACAGTTTGATTGGCAGTGAGCCCAAGTTGCCACCTTTCTTTTTTTAGATGCCGACTTGTTAATTATGTAATTTGTTAATTCAGTTTTCTGTTATCTTGGTCTTATTTACCACGCATTTTTTTAACTTTCGTAATGTAATTAATTAATGTCACTCTAGGAATTCTAAAGACGAAGACGGTATATGTAATATGTGATATCATAAAGTTAAACTCGTGACCACGCGGAGACCTTCTGACTTTTCCAGAATTTTCTATGCCTTCTCTTATGCTATACATATAGGTAATGATATTTAGTCAGTAGCAGGGCAGTAGCAGGTATTAATATAATTTTAAGGCTGTTAGTTTATATATTATGTAAATATTATGTAAAATTAGCTTATAATTATATTATGTAAATATCTTTAATAAAATAATAATTGATATTTATGTGGATAATATCAATTGATATTTACTGTCAAAACTATAAACTTAGCAGATTCAAAGTTTACATTATCAGAACTTTCCAAAAAAAAATCATTTTTGGATTACCTTTCTAGAAGTGGCAATCTAATAAGATTCGGGGATCCACTAAATAATGATTGTGAAAAGAAAAGTGACAAGGGTTCCCAGAATCAGTGGAACAATGCTCATGAATGTATGGAATCCCGTACCATGCTGCATCAAAGTCAAATTTTGGTTTTTATAGACTACATTTATCTTATAAACTCCTACAAAAGTTCTTTTTGTAAACAAAACCCCCGCTTCGGAGATTTTCAAAAAAATCTAAATAACCTAAATGTCAATGCCTAAAACCTAGATACTTGCCATTATCTGCTGCAGTGTCAATAGTACATTTTTTTATTTATGAAACAGATTCGGTTACCAGCTCGAACTGTAATTATGTATAGACTTTGTTTTTTTTCTTCTTAAAATCTAAAAAAAAAACGTTTCAATACATGTATTTATGACATTGACGACCGTAACTGGAATTGAATCAATTGAGTGCATTATCAAATTTCGAGATGCCGCATGCCGGATAGACTTTGTTGAAAAAATCAACCATTTTAAGTAATAAATTGGTTACGTTTTTTTGAGTATAATACGATTAAAAGACGTTAAATACAGTGGGCCCAAAAAAACTATCTCCATTTAAGGTTATGAAACGGAACGTCATGTAAGGGAATAAAACAATATCAACACTTTTTACTTTAAATTAAATTCCCTGTTCAAAAATCAAATCCCCGACGCGTAATGTCGTAAAAAATTATGAAAATAATTACTATCATTATTTCGATCTTCATGCATGAGACTTTTTGGTAAGACTTTTGGTCATTGTCCTTTATCATTAAACACCAACATTCAACATTTATCAACTTATTTTGGTTGGTTGTTAAATAGGTAATTCCACCGTTTATCCAGCTTTTATGCATAAGTTGACAAAGGAACTTCCCTATCTGTCAAAACAAAATCTAATCTATCTGAGGTGCTAATATTTTCGACTTCACTTCGCTCGTTATCACATTTTTTTGTATGCTGTATTTTGGCGACAAACCGTATTGGTATGATATGAAATATCGAATATTTTGATATTTATTATAAATATCGGATTTTTACGATCCCGAACTTCGGTAGTATAGTAGGTAAACAGAAAGCTATATTTTTCTGAAGGCTTCATAATCATAACAACCTGACGGAATTAAGTGAACCACAATCACCTATCACGTTCTCCAAACCACTTTGTTGATGTAGGTACCTACTTACTACGTACGTACAATGTCTAAGGAAATAAGCTCTGATAAAAGCTTTGTTGTTTTTATTCACTCAAACACACTCGTCAAGAATAACAGACAACAATTAAATTTAAGTCATGTCGTACAATCGAATTGTATAATAGAACATGGCAGGCAACATGTTACAAGGCCAGGTCGGCGTCGCATCGTGTAACGAGCACGGATCTGCACTCACCTGCGAATCCTTGACCCATCCAGAAGAGGCTACTCAAACAGAATGCACGGTCCTGTCGCCATACCTAGATAAATAGGTATTTAAAATACCACTCGGCGTGGGAACCGTGACGGGCGCCCGAACCGCGATAACCCTGCGCCTGCGCTGCGCCACTCGCCGCGCCGAAACGCGCCCGCGCACATGAAAACAACGTGAATCAAACAATGAACACAGATATCGAAAGCCATTTGGTTGCTTAATTTCGTAACGAGGTACCTCTATCTGTATTTTTTATCTACGCTTTTATTTTCAATAACTGTAATAGAAATAAAGTCTAAAGTACTGTAGGAAGTACAGCACGAGTATGCGGACAATGCAAAGTGAACTCTGCGTGGAAGGCCGAAGGGCAAACGGCGTGTGCGATTAGAACGGAGCGCATAGAGTGAGACTGCACGCTGCGAGATGTCATCTGGACCCCCGCTGCGCCGCGCGAACAATATTGTCTCTGCTATAAACGCGTTGTGAATTTTAAAATCAATTCATATTCACTGCAGCGAATTGTTATATACTGATATGAAATAAAACCTTGCATATATTTGAATAATGTGTGTGTTTAAAATCCATTAAATAACGTGTTATGCCCGAATAAGAGGCGATTATCCAACAAGCTCGTTAAATTAAATAATATATTAGACTGGTTCAACTTTGTTTTGCCTTTGAATATTATAATGTTGAACAACATATACCAAGATTACTTTAAATGCGATTTAAATCGGATTTTTCGCAACAATTATGTTAATTTCTGTCGCATTCTATGTACATGTACCTAACGTGTGTTTTGGATAAAGAAACCACTGAAAGCATAAATACGAACCACAGGATAATATATTTTATAAATACCTAAGCAAATTTACATAGTTTCGACGCCGCGTGACAACTTGAAAATTGACGCTTGTGCAGTCTTATAAACATGTCAAAATAGGTATTATAATAGGATTATGCATCATCTCGCATGAATACAGCTCATCGGATTTATGTGAGTTATATTAGTGCCGAAACTGGTATTATATTTATCTTTATCTGTTCTGTGTATTTATCTATAGACTAGACCAAAATTCTAGTTTGCATGAATTGTCTGCTGTCTTAAAAAAACGTGAGCATTCTTGTTAGAAATACTTGCAAGACATCTGTCCCTGTCAGTAGCATAGTGTATCCTAGTATTACACATCTATATTTTTATTAGCCGTTAATGTCCCACTATTGGGCAAATGCCTCCTAATCTCCTTCCACCTCTCTCTGTCCAGAGCTGCCAAGGACCAATTTGTATGAAAGGAGTCCAGCTCATTCCGCCATCTCCGTCTGGGCCGGCCGCGACGTCGTTTGGCATTAAGAGGGACCCACTGGGCCGTATGTTGATTGTCTGACATGCGGCAGATGTTTCCAGCCTAATTTTGGCTGGCCTGTTGGTCTAGTGGTTAGTGACTATGACTGCTATGCCGGAGGTCGTGGGTTCGATTCCCACCCAGGACAAATGTTTGTGTGATGAGCATGATCATTTGTTCTGTGTCTGGGTGTAATTTATCTACATATGTATGTATTTAGAAGTATATAAGTATGTTTATCAGTTGTCTAGTACTCATAACACAAGCTCTGCTTAGCTTGAGACTAGACGGCGTTGTGTGATAGTTGTGGAAATATTATTATTATTATTATATTATTAATTCCATTTCAGCATGGCCGCTTTCCGAGTGACTATACTTAGTTATATTCTTAATCCGGTCCAGAAGCACCGTTCCATAGCTCTCTGGCAAACCTCGAGCGTGGACCTCTGCTGAATTGTCAAAGACCATGTTTGAGATCCATACGTGAGGATGGGAAGAATACACATGTCGATGAGTCTTCTCTTGAGGGATAGAGGAAGATCGCCCTTCATTAGATCTTTCATGGCCCAATAGCTCTTCCAGGCATTTTCGGTGCGTCTTGCAACTTCTTTGTTTTGTCTTGCCTGGAAAGAGACTATTTGGCCAAGATAGAGATACTCATCGACATATTTAACCTCCCCCCACATGCGGTGATCCTGCGATGCACATTTTTCGTCATCAACTTGGTCTTTGACATACTTATTCATTTGAAGTCCGACCTTTAGGCTCTTCTGTCATCTGAGTCAGCTCGAAGACTGAAGACAAAAAAAGGACAATATCGTCGGCAAAACGGAGATTGGACAATCTCTTAGGCATTATTAAATATCTAGGTATACAATTAAATAAAATTAAAGTGTCTGTTTGTAATGTCAAAAAAACTAATTGCTAAATGAATATGAAAGTGATACGGTAGGTACTTATATCTATAAAAATAAATACAATTGGAGTGTCTGTTTGTAATATTAAAATAAGAGCTTTTTACTATGCATATGAAAATACTATATAGAAACGGTACTATACAAAAAAAAAAACTTTTTTTTAATTTTTGTCTGTTTCTGTAATGGTCATAGTAGGCTCAAAGTAAAAGAAAATGACGGATTTATAGCGAAAACGAATAAACAAACTTTAATAACAAAAATAACAGAAAAATATAATACATTGGGTTTTCAACGACGATGACAGACAGATAAAAAAGTACACATCAATTTGACGGCTTAAAGTAAAAGAAGAAAAGTATTTGACATTCTATAAAAAAGTCTATAGCAAAAAGTTCTTACGCTACTTGCGACGCTTACAGTCTGTCTGTTTGTTCCGGCTAATCTCCGAAACGGCTGGACTGATTTTGAAGGGACTTTCACTGGCAGATAGGTTCTTTGTCCCGATAGCACGTTCCCGTGGGATAATCCACGCGAGTGAAACTGCGGGCAACAGCTAGTTAAAAAAATATAAGGAAGAGAAAGCATATTAAAATACTATTTACATTCGCTGAAGAGTTGACACTGTTCAGTAGCTGAATTGTGATAATAATCCTTGCTCCTAAGTGACTCACAAAAGTGTGGGTGACAGGCTTATTAGCTGGTCATAAAAACACTCAAAAAAAAAACACTAGGTATTTATATTTTATTTATAGTTCATTAGGGCACTAGCTGTACACAAAATAAGATATGTATCTTGATTAGTTGCATAATAAACAGACAGTACCTACCAGATAGAGTTATAAAAATAAAGACTGGTTTACACTTGAAAGTGCGAAACAGGTTACCTATCCGAGCAATTACCATTTAACAACAACGTGATTTGACGCAAAGCGCTTTATTGTTTTCCTGCAAGCAAATTGCAGCCAACAAATTGTGAGTATGAGGCAACCAACAAAACATCCTCTTTGATGTGTGTATGTGTGTCAACGAGATACCGGTATCGAGCAACTTTGTGCCGCGGGGGAAATAGGAAAATTGACTCAGAAGTGACTTGTTAGCATACCTACTAATTTTCACGTGGTTACTTAGAATAGGCAAATTTATAACAACTTATTTACTAGCATAGCAATTAAGATAATATAAATCATTATTTTAATTGCCATCTTTTGCTCATGGCCCTTTATGTTGCGAAAGCAGTACAACAGCAATAAACTCTAATTATCCTTTATTACGAAACTTATTAGGATAGGTTCCAAACAAAGCGTAGAGGCAACAGACCGCAAATCGCTAGGTGTTGTTTCGGAATTGCCTGTTAAAGCTTTGTCTCCCAAATAAAGTAATTGCTCAAAAATTACTATAAAAAAAAATAGAGATACGATTACATAGCTAAACAGGTTAGGCTAGGATTAACGGGACGAAGTGAGAGATGCAACATAAAGATATCGCACCATCATATCATAAAGCAACTCATAAATGTTTTTAATGCGTTCCGACGATTGTTATCTGCGATTTTTATGGCATTGCAAATGGATTTTTGAAAGTAATATTATGTATTAAAAGCTTAAACTAAACTGTACTATTAATCAACCGGCACAATAGAAAATATAGGGTCTTTCACCACCTCGTTTTGGAAGATAACGCCTACTGATAATTTTCATATAATTTCGTTTAGCAGTCTGTATATTATGTCCGCCTTATTTTCTATTTAACGATCGAAACACGAATTCTTACATTGTTAGCGTTGTTAACTAAATTATCTGCTAATAAATTCGCAGCATCTTCTATCTAAGCAAAAGAACATAACGAATTTACAATAATCATTAATTAAAGGACGCTTTAAAGATTAAAGTATCTAGGTTTAACGAATCATTTAAAACAGTAATAACAACTAGCGTTTTAAAGTAGCTTTAATAGTTGTAAAAATGGGAATATAAATTCGGATATAAAAATAAAACTCCTAATAGAAATTAAAAGTGATCGTTTTATAATAAAGCTGGCCGTTAAGCTAGAGTAACTCATCAAAATAGCCGTTCACCTGCGCTATCCCACGACCGCTCGTCTCGATTTATAGATATCGCAGAATCGAAAGGAGCTTCTATTTTGCATAACGCTTATAAGTTGTAGCACAATAGACCGTAACTAATGTGCGCCTGCGATGGACCAAGTTCACTCAAGGGACGCTCACTCGCACACATCCGTGCCACCGCAATTACTCACTCATGTCGATTACGAAATGATAGTAATACCCGCAAATTAATATTTTCACATTAATATCTTAACGTGTGCAAAATTAAATGATTAATTGCAAATATTAATTTCCTACTTCGATAGAGGTTAGTGTACCAACATAGAACATTGTAGGTATTACTAATAAATACACTATCGAAATCATTATGTAAATATCAAACGTACCTATAAAAATACGTCCATGGTAAATGCATATAAATTAAACATTAAGTTCTGAGACCCCAATACTTACCTCTCGCAAAAAATGTAATGACCGATATGGAACTTAAAAAAGTATTCGAAAAACACATAAATCTTATTGTTGTTCAATTGGTTTAACTTCCTGTACCGACCAGTCTCGGTGAGCTCGCCACTTCCAAATAGGTGTTCTGATATTCTTTTTCTTCGTGAATAAAAATAGAGCAAAAACACAAGTCGCGAGTTTTTTTTTTGTACCCGGCGACCTTGCAGCTGAGTGGCTTACTGATTGTGATACACAGTTACTAAAAAACGAAGAGTGTGATAAATCGTAGCTATTAAAACGATGATCTCCGGAGCGAGATTGTGAAGGTGCCGCCGCCGCCGCCGCCGCCGCCGCGCACCCGGGTGGACCACATGCTTGCGTTTGTTTTGCAGTTATTGGGCGATTGTGCTCGAAAACTACTTTTTGTAGCTGCTTAAAATTCGTACGGACAATCTGAAACCACTTTTTGTGACTTTGCAGTTCACTTGAGGTCTGGCCGCGGCCTAAAAAACAATAAAATAATTAATTTTAACTTGCACTTCCTAGACATGTGTGGTAGCTCGTCTATCAATCAAAAATTCCTCTCTAAGACTTTGAGGATTCACTTTTACTTTTATTCAATAACACACCTATTGAATATTTATGAGAGAGCTGCGGTTAATAACGTCATTCGTTATTGGATGTTTCGACATTATTATTTTGTTCATCAAGTGTCTGTCAGTGGGAATCAGTGTGCGGAGAACATCGAGATTACTTACTCAGGTTTGGACGGACATGTTCGCCTTGTTCTCATGACGCAGCACCATGTGGATATAATAATTGAGCCAGAATTATATGTCCGTCAGCAGTTTCTAAAAATAGAGTATCTAATAATATTATAAAGAAGTATGTTTGTATGTTTGTAAGTAGGGGGTAATCTCCGGAACCCCCAGTCGGATTTGAAAAATTCTTAATGCATTTGATAGCCCAATTCTAGAGGAAAGCTATTACGCTAGGACCCTTAGGAGCCGAGTGAAACGAAAAAAGTCAGAAAGAACGCTAAGTGAAAATGATGTGATAGTGCGGGCAGGCGATGCAATGCGACGGAGTGGGTCAGGGGAAACAAGATATTTCACGCGGACGGAGTCGCGGGCAAAAGCTAGTAGGTACGGTATATATTTATGCAAGCTCAATACAAATTAGGTACAAGATGAAGGATAAGTCCTTGAACGGGTGACGTAAATGTAGTACCTATTAATAGGAGACAAAGCTGCATGTACAAATAAGCTTCCTGTTTAAAATGGATTCGTTTATCCAAATAGAATTTTAATGTTTATGTGGACATCACAACATGAATCAAGACACAAATAACAGAATAAAGACAAGTACAGGTAGTATTTATTTAATCACAGCATCATGTGTGTGAACCGAAAGCGTGTTACGTCAGTAGAACAAGAAAGCTGGTAGCGTTTATAATTTTTGTTGATTACCTTCAGTCAATCATCTATAGTTAAACAATCAACAAATATGTTAAACTTTCTTTTTTAAGAACAATATACAAGATTTTCCAGCGGTAGTGTCTTTAACTGATTAAAAATTTTGCAAGGTGTCGACGTCCAATTGTCGTACCGTGGCGGTCGTAAACCGTTAACTTCGTATGGCATGTTGTTCCAAGAAAATGTTTAATAGTTGATCATATAGTTATAAGATTTCCAAAGAATTGAATTTACTTTGGTATGCTGTAACCGCCTACGTGTCTAGATACTCGTAGGTACCTATATGAGCTTGAACAGTTTTCCTCGAGGAAACGCAACCGCAAAAACATTACCTAACTCATCCTACTATTCAAATCAGAAACCAAAACCACAGAAAATAATAAAAGCACCTTTTGGATTAAAAACTGTACAATTACATAGTGATTTAATTAATTACAAGTGGCTAGTCCATCGCTTACAAGCTCTGTAATTTCACTTAATTATCTCGCACAATTGCAAGGCTTAACATTATATTGCGAATCGTATTCTCAGATTTCGGACTTGTAATTTTAATACCAATTACCTTCCAATATAATCATAATTTAAAGTGAACGAAAAACGGAGTGTCATTGAGGCTTTCTCCTCATTTCCTGAAAGAGTATGAATGATCGGTGAATAAGCTATTTATTTCGGCTATTGTCAATGGTCTGCAGTTTTGTAAGCGCGGGCGCTGTATAGCGTGAAATGGACAATGTAGCCTTCATCGAGTTTGTTGCGATTTTATCTTGTTAATTAGCTAATAGCAACGCGTGATAAATAGATTAAACGTGTATTGATAAACATAAAGTACTCGTGCTTTTTGTGTTATTAGGTGTGCATGTACCTATTCGACTGACCTCTATCATACATATATAATACAGGTCAGTGACCTATTCTATTTAGAAATTGTATTAAGTAATTACCAACCAATAATAGATTTCATTTGCAATACAGAGTATTAGTATTTTCACTCATTTGTTATGGTAGCCTCATTTCGGCGTAGCTAGAGAGATGTAAACTCCCACTGAGCCGACGCTTCCCACTCACAATTACTTCTGTAATTTCAACAGGGGCAATTTCACAAGCTGTTCAACAATAACAAGGATACATGTTAAACTTGGTAACTCATAAACTCGTAAACCGGGAAGCAGAACGGTATTTAAACGAAAACGACGACTATTTTAGAAAACAAAGGGTTTAATAACAGAGAAGAAAATTACCAATTTGCAAAGGCTTGCAAAAGCTAAATACGACTTACAGGAAGGTTTATTGTCTAGGTAATAGCTATGCCTTAAGGATTGCAAACATTTCTGATTTAAAACTGGCGTGGGTTTTTATTTAGAACAGGGCAATTTTCACCTGGATATCTCAATAACAGCCCAAAGTCTGGATTTGTGCTAAGTTGATGACTTACACCTTTATTATTAATAATACTTACACCTACATCATCATTCTCCTCCACTTATCCCAATTTATTTGGGATCGGCGCAACATGTATTTTTCTTCCATAATTCTCTATTAGTCGTCATCTCGGTACTCACCCCCTTTCTAACTATATCATCAGTCACAGTCCATCCATCGCTTTTTTGGTATTTCCCGGATATCTATGGTATTTCCCTACTTTAATACCTACACCTACATTAGGCCAGTATTCCCCGAATTGGTAGGAAAAGGTCTATAGACAGACATCTCTGCCTACTCTTTCGGGGAATTCAGGCGTTATATTTTGTGTTATGTTTTACTTTCAAATTCTAAAAACACTTAGGATGATCTTGGTCAGCACTGAGCACTTACTAACGAAGCTCTATTTCAGAGGCAGAAAGCAGGCTCCTGAACATAAAGAAAAACATCGTGAGTAAACCTGGATTTAATGGTTTGGAATCGTCAACAAGAGCAAGCGAGCAAGAGTGCCTATTGATGCTCTTTCCTTTTCTGTACGAGAAGCAGCCTTTGCCCTGTAGTGGATCAGTATCACGGCTCACGGCTGGTATATCAAACGTAGTTTTTCTACTTGTCCAATACGTCTAAATGGTGCAAACAACTTGATTCAAAGCAATTTTAAATTGGTGGACGCGTTTGCGTCAACAGCAATTGCTATAAGTATTATTGCATCATTAAAAATTGAATACATTATTCTGTTTTTCAGTCAGACTGTAATTTAATTCATAGACATATACATTAGTCGGTGTGATCCCGTGGTTCATATTCACCGAACGGTTCGATACTGCACAATGGCTCGGCTAGAAAGTCGCTTATCAATTCAATTGTCTGGCCCCGCCCGCGCGCGTCACCGGCACATGCCTATCTCATTGTGCCGATAATTCGAAACGCCTATAATGTAATGCTGTGTAAAGATACTGTTACTACAAGGTTCGGTAGAGGTAAAAAATATTTTTCTATTAAAATAGTATTTTCTTTTTCAGGTTTCTCCATGTTTGGGTGTTACGATACCTCCAGGATGGGTTTCGTGGAAGGCTGTAAGTGGTAACGGTAGGTTTCAGTGATAAATGCACAGAAAACGGTCAGCGGTTTCCGTTCCGTTTGCTGATAATAATGATCTTAGATTTAGTCTAGTATTTATTTAAGTGCGTTGCATATTACCTATCGTGTTTACGACAAATAACATAAAAGATAGGTAATTAACAGTTGTAGGCTTATTTTAGACATAAATCTTGTATAAATGCCAAATATTATGTTGCATTTCTCCTTTTATCAAAACTTATATATATATACGTAGTAGTTATACATAATCGCCTTAGCAAAATCATAATGTGTCACACATTGCGGAAGTTAAGGACAGAAAGAGGCAAATGATCTGTAGTCTTTAAGTAGACACATTAATCTTAATAATGGAGAAAATCAGATTGATTGATTATGCTATAAATTAATATGATAAATAAAAGTTCAAAACAAGTAACTTACAAGTGGAACAGAAATCATCGTTTCTGGTGTCTGTCTTATCTTGTGTCAAAACTGTTTTAATTTCCTGTTTTGTTGCAATGTTCTGATGTTGAAACGACTTGCCTCCTAAACCAAAAAACAATGCAAATACTAACATCCTGATAGTCATCGATAATTCAAGGTTGTATCAGAGAAGCCACTCGAAATGATGTCTGTATTGACAAGGCCAGGAAACACGAGGCCGCTATATAAATACTTATAACAAAATTCAAATAATTACCGTTTCAAATAAAGCACGCGGTTATAGGCTACGAAATGGAAGGTAGTTATTTTGAAGTGACGTACTTACAACGATCGGGCAGTACTGTCCGCTGCTCTCGAGGAAATACAACGAAGCGTAACCGGAAGATAAGGTTCTTGATTCAAGGATGCGCTCAATTTAATACATTTATATTTATATACGAATGATATCTGCCTGTCAGTTTATTAGACCAAGTAAATTATATTTTATGTCTAAGGTACGCATCATTTAGTTTTTCAACAAAGAACATTAAAAAGCCATTTTGTTGGTGTATAAATAAACAGTTACATTAATATATATATATATATATTATGTAACAGTGCAGTAGTGTAAGAAAAAAAAAAGTAATTGTATATCTATGGTCCGAATAAAAGGCTTTATTATTATATATAAATAAACAGAATGCGTTAATGCCACAGAACATGAAACTAAAAGTGCGTTGATGTCTTTTGTACTGAACAATGAAATAAAGTATTAAAATTAAAATTTTGCCACTTTGCAGTTTTATACAAATGTGTATCATAAAGCGTAAAGTTATCATTGAAATCGATAAAATGAAATTGAGTTTCGTTGAGTCATGCCCTTGTCTAGGAGTCATTTCGTGCGAATGTGAATTAATGAGCTTGTTTTAAAATTGCTATGCAGCACACCCATGTTGATATCGGAACCTGTCCGCGAGCAGTCCGTTGCAGGAGCAACCGTTCTTTGTCCGAGTCGTCCTAGACAGCCGCCGCGCGCCGCATTCATGCATAGTAAATAATTACAGTGATCAGCGGCAGGTGGAGGCGCACGCGCGCGCATAGAAATAGAAAGGCACATTGCAGTAATTATTTAGTACAGTTATCCGTAATGGGCCGTTTTGCGAAAGCTGTTAAGTAAATAAGCAGCGTCCTGCGGTTCCTGCCGGGTGCGCGCGCGCCCGCCGCACGATACATGCGCGGCCCACCGCTCCACATTAATCGCAAATGCTTCATAATAGGAATTCCATACGTTAAGCGGCTCATTTATACTTAACTAGCCCACGTTCCATGGGCTTTCGTGTCATTCTAGTTTTTTGTTCCGTTAAAAAATACCTATTGCATTTTTTATTACAGGCGATTAAAAATACGTACTTATATCTAATAGCGGTGCATCATATTTTACTGTTATTAAATTTATGTTTTTCTTTTTATTAGGGTTGAACTCGAGTTTCAGAAATGAAGTAAAAAACATCATTCGAACAAATATAACGGTATAGCTCGCGGCCACTGCCGAATAATTGGCATGTTGTGTTATAGTGAGGGAATTCGTCACGTTCGCTGGAGGGAGCTGAGCGACGAGTGTCAGCGCGACGGCGCCGGCGCCTCTCGGGCAGTGCGGGACAGGACGGGGCAATGCGGGGCAGCGCGGGCTCCCGGGCGCGGTGCGGCGGGCGGCGGCTCGCTGCGGGTCAGGGGTTAAGCGATACTTTATTTTGAATAATTTATATGTCGTAGCGCGATAGACGGCGTGCCCTCCGCCTTGTACTGTTTATGGTAATGCGGGATATCTTGCATTGCAAATGCGCTGAATGTGTCGCCACCCGAAGCGGCCGCTCGCGATAAGCACCGTTCGGAATGTATTTCTCTCTGAAAATAACCATGTTTCGGGACAAATACTTCACAAACCACGCACAGTCTATATTTCCGAGAAATACAGTGCCGAGAGCTTCGTTTTTGTATGCGTCATGCAATACAGAACCAGTACACTAGAAGCTGTGAGTAATAAAAGTTGCAAATGGAAAATTTAATGTAATATGATATACGTTAGCAGTAAACGACAACTGGTTTTTATTTAAATCGCAATCGAAACAAGAACAATCGGTCAGAGAGCACCGAGTTAATTAAAATGTAGAAGGTTCGGCCATCGACGGCAAGACTGGTCGCGCTCGGAGATAGCAAGTCAAAAATTCACTTTTAAGAAATTGTCATTAATCAAAATTAATGGAGTTATTATCGCACTGGAACTTTCAAAAAAATATTTATTACAGACATAAATCAGTCTTAAGGGCCGTAACGAAGCAGTGCGGTGAGCTTTCTAGGACGAGGCTGGCGAGCAGGAGCGCGGCGCGCTGACGCGGGCCCAGCGCCATTACCGCTGCGCTCCCTCATAGCCTGACGCATAGCCTCGTGCGCTCCATAAAAAGTTTCCTTATGCCTTCCTACTTCCACCTAAATTACTTGCTTCACGTAACAAGTAGGCAGATATGCGCAAAAACTATAATAAGCTGTATACAGGTAATGAAATACATATGTGTCATGAGACCGGTCCAATTGGTCTCCTATATATGACGGCTTATTAACTTCCAGCACGTTGTTAAGAAAGGAATAACGTTTCTTATCATGTTTACTGTAGGTAACATAATTATCCTTTTGTATGTCTGAAGGGTTGTTCTTATAATGTATGTTCTTTGAAACAGCATTTTTAAACAAAGCAAGCCTAAACCGGATTTTGTTTCGTAAAACAGAAACATGTCTTCGAAGTAATTCGTTTAGGAACTGACAAATTAACTGTTAGCTAGTTTTATTTCGATAAATATGTTTATAGCACCATAAAGCATCTTATACTATATAAATCAAAACACACATTTCCATTTAATATCTTGCCAGAAGATAAGAGTTAACTCGTAGTAAAGCCTAGCGTGGCGTAGAATAGCGTAGCTTTACACATTTTTTATTATAATCTACTTTAAGGTAGCAAATAAATATCTGACTTGAAAGCTCTAGAAATCTAAACTGAAACAAGCAGATAGTTAAGATAAAAAGACAACCATTTGTTTATGCAAAATAGCACCGTTATAGTGCTCGAATCATTTCGCAAGTGAGCCGAACACGTGAGAGTTGAGAGTTTCATAATTACTATTGTTGTGATTTATTGGTGTTTCGAGATATTCCCCGATAACGAGACGAAGCCGACGCGGAAAATAACTTTATACAAAATAGCGAACAATATGACGTGATATTTTTAATAGATAATGATGTTGATGGACGACAGCGCCCCGCCACGGCCGCGCACACCGTGGGAACTATATTTCGGCTCTACGATCTCTACGTTTTGCAATCGCTCGCCATAGGTACTCCACACAGATACTTTCTTATTGTACAAATTAACTATTTTGTACACAATCATTGTTAAGACGTAAATAGAGCAAATTGTCCAAACATGGAATGAATATTTATATCCACCAAATATAGAGGTACTTTTGTAATAAAATTGGTATTTATATACGAATGACGAATCTTACCAATAGCAAACAAATCACAAAAATACAAAACACCTCCAAGGTTCACGTAAATGATCTTTGCCGATATACGGAAACGAGGAACTCTGGTTGATTTAAAAAGATTAAGAAATCGATATCGTAGCGACTGGCAAGTGCACGTACTTTGATTATAATTGGCAGTATATTAACAAACAAAGTAGTGCCGGGGGCGGGGCGCCGACATGTTTATGTGACCCGCGGTTCAAGTGACCCGCCGAGTTGCCAAATTAACGAAAGCTCACGCAGGTCGAGACACTTTCTACTGGCCTGCATGCGTACCAACATTTTCATTATCGATCGCTTTCATAATTCAACTGACATTTTTGTTCCATTCAATTGCATCGCTGGAAAAAAATTACTACAAGCGCATTTATTAAGAGTTTTAATCGTCGCTGAGGAACCCGTGTTTTTTATCCCGCGTTACAAAATACGGGCCGCACTGTGTACTGTAACGACCCAATATATTAAGAATAAATAATGTCTTCTGGGTACATTTAAATTATAATCTCGTACGTAATTGATTCATAGAAACACTCAGTTCTGAATGTGTCTACTATTGCAAAATTTTATTTTTGGTAAGTACCTCTCCGACTACTTTGATTTGCATTTTTCTGTAATGACATCAATGTCTTAACTTATACATATTTATTAGTATAATTTATTATGCCATTTATTTTAAATCATTGAAAGTCTGAGTGATTTAAATGTACGTTTATATAAAGCAGCTATTGTGTTTTCATTTCACTAAAGAATAATTGCAGGCATGTAACTGGACCACGACTTTGTATTTTATTTTCAGTGATCAATTTCTACGCTTACGGCGTTCTGTGGTGATTTCCGTGACGTGGTGATTTATTAGTCAGCGGACCTGTCCTTAATGTAATACCTTAACAACGACCATTAAGATTTCAGCTTGAAGTTGTATTTACTTTGTTGAATCTCGTCGTTAATTATAACTGCGAGAGAACAAAAGGTAACTAAATATGTTGGGTCTGTGTCTGTGGAAATACTCGTAGCTCGTTGATGAATACAGACGCGCTAAAACTAGCGTTTGTTTCTGTGTTACGGAATCTTAAAACAATATTTCCGTAAAGGTATATTCATTGTTGCAAATATAAAGTACCTAGGTAGATATGCACGTACAACCAATCTCATGAGATAACGGCAGTTTCATCATTGACTCAATGCACGTAATTTCGTAGAAATCGGCTAATACTTCCTAGAGCTACCTGTATATGATCCAAGGTTATTATAATCTGAGAATTCTTCACAGCTTGCAGCGAATAGTTTCGGATCTGAGGTGTCGCTTCCACCTCAACGGTAATATAGCAGGCATGAACGTCAGCACAAAGCCGACCTCGCACGAAATCACTTTTAGTTTCTTTATTTGTCTCACCGCACCTACACGAATTTATAAATAAATACAACGTCTTTTTATTTCATTTGTGCACTCATATTAATGGGGAAAATAACTAACCTGACATTTATAACTGCCACCTTCCTATGATAAAATTCATTATTATTTGCTTATGACGGTGACATAATTCCTTTAGATAATATTAATACGTCATGTGCAGTTCCTAAAGATGTCAACTCGTTTATCGTTCAAATAAATAGTTTAATAAGCCGATTAGCTGGCTATAGTGAGTACTTAGCAGTCACAAGTGAAATGTAATGTGCTAAAAGAAAAAGCACTCAATATTTTATAGATAAATATTATACAATTTGACTGGCCTGTTGGTCTAGTGGTCAGTGACTATGACTGCTATGCCGGAGGTCGTGGGTTCGATTCCCACCCAGGACAAATGTTTGTGTGATGAGCATGATCATTTGTTCTGTGTCTGGGTGTAATTTATCTATATATGTATGTATTTAGAAATATATAAGTATGTTTATCAGTTGTCTAGTACTCATAACACAAGCTCTGCTTAGCTTGAGACTAGACGGCGTTGTGTGATAGTTGTGGAATATTATATTATTATTATTATAATTTAACAGTTCCGATCCAAAGTTCGAAATAAATGTTAAAAAGTTCAGTTACCCTAGGCCCAAAATTGGTTATCCAAATATTATCTTAAAAAGTTCAGTTACCCTAGGCCCAAAATTGGTTATCCAAATATTATCTTAAAAAGTTCAGTTACCCTAGGCCCAAAATTGGTTATCCAAATATTATCTTAAAACAGAATTAAGCTCAAAATATAAGATACCTGTATTTTATTATACAAGCGAGTAAAGTATTTCGACAACGTGCGAATGACCAAAGTATTTCAATAAAATTAAACGCACCTTTTAACTCGCGAATATCCACCCCATCAAAATGTTTCTGTCTTTTTATGAAAAATGTTTGTTTACCCGCCATTACCGCGGCATGTACGGCGAGCTCATAATTACGATTATAGTGGTCACAAATACTAACGACAATGTTTCCTCGAAGGGAGAAAGTAGGAGAAGTATGAAGGAATAAATCATCGCAAGGTACAGCGACAAGGCTTGAGATAAGACCATCGATGAAATAGCGTCGATTGTGCGAACATGAGCCAACAACATGTGACATGGTGGCAGCGTCGTACGTTGTGACGGAGCCAGCCTGCTGCGCTTACAATCACATCCATGATATGTTATGATACTACCTATAAAAGCCTGCCTATATGCGGTCGTAGCTTTGTATGGAACACTTTACATATTTTCTATACATCGCTCTACTCACGCTCTACGACCGCTACAGCAAAAATGCAGCCTATACAACTGAATAGCTCCTTACTTCGGGTTTTAATTAGTTTTCTATAGCAGTTTTAGTATCAATAAAATCGGTAGTATCTCCAAGTTTAAATTACGACCAATTTGGATCTCTTAGACGTTTAATTAGCCCCACCGTAAACCTAAGAAAATTAAGTAGTTTGTTGGGAAATATTTTAAATCGGTTGAAGTGCTAATTAATGGAACTTTCTGTTAGTAAATTAACCCATCACTTTCCATTATGTCGTAAAAGGTGAATAAACGTGAGTGCCAAATTATTGCAATTGACAATGATCTTTAGTACAGCTTGACAAGATACGCACTTAGATTATTACTTTATACAGGGTGACTGGTAATTAGTGACCGATACATAAACACGTGATTTTACTCATCATTATGAACAACTTTTACTATGGGACCAAACCGGAAATCGCGAAAAAAAAACAGCTGTTCCCTACATTTATGTTCGTCTAACTCGTCAAAATGTAGAGAACAGCTGTTTTTTTTTTTCACGTATTCAGGTTTGGTCCCATACTAAAAGTTGTTCATAATAATGAGTAATATCACGTGTTTAAGTATCGGTCACTAATTACCAGTCACCCTACATAGGTCCAGATGGTCGGCCACTTTATTCCCACCAGTAAGTTATCTTATCAGTAGTTTATCTTATTAAACTTCCAGAAGACTTTCAAACGTTATACAAAACGAGTTCGAAAACTTATAAGTACAAATCAAAGGGTTTCCTTGATTCCTTACACAAAATTTCTCCTAATATAATTATGTATGTATTAATGTATAATGTACCTATAAAATATTAACATTGTTTATAAAATTGATATGAACGGCTCGCCAACATGCCGCCGATAAACCCTGAGAGGTTTTTGTTGTGTGGCTAAAACTAAATGTGAATTAGGTTAAGTGTTTTAGAAATAAAAATAAATAAATAAAAAGTTTAAAAAGTGTGGAAAGATGTCAATAGCATGGGCTAATGACTTTAAACGGAGGCCTTTTCATTGAGAGGCTCATCCCATCTTGAACCATCGGCGCGATATAGAAGAACAAAAAGAGCCTGTTTAGCAGAGTACGTCTTCAGGCTGATGTTGAAAACCATGGAAGGCTTAGCGGAGTAATTACACATAAAACGGCAATCAATCTCATTGCGTAAATAACGCAATGAATTCAAATTCAAATGTTTATTGCTCAACACAGTACATAATAATACATTTCTAGATGTCAAGTGAATGCTCAGTGCACAGCGTTGCACCAGTTCAGGCATGCAAAATAATCATTAAAATTATACTATGTCATAAATTCCAATTAATACATTACACAATGTCATTAATTCCAAATAATACCATAAAAAATCATTTAAATTACAATTAGTACCCTATACAGTGTCATAAAATCAAATTAATACGTTATACAATTACAATAATTCAAAATAATACCTTAAACAGGGTGAATTTTCCAAGTGGGCGTGGATGGCCAAATAAGAAACTATGAGGTATAGCGAAGAGTAGGTAAAGGAGTCGCGGGCCCGATTTTGATGAAAACTAAAACTGCATCATTGGTTTTTTGAAAAATCAATATTTCTAGCCAGGAATCGAACCCGTTGATTTTGAAAAAAAAAGACGCACTGTATTAATACACCATTCGATAGTGTCGCTGATAAGGATCGAATTCTGGGAATCGGAGGATACCTATAGTTATGGTGAATACTTGGGGTATTCACCATAATATATTATGTATTATTATTATATCGCTTTTATATATTATTATTCTATATTATTGATCGCTTTTAGCGATAAGACCGCCCATTGTGTCACCCTATGTACAGTTTCTATTTTTATGTCTGTAATTTATTTGGTGTACATAATAAAGAGTATTTCTATTCTATTCTATTATACACCCAAATTTCTATCTGACAGTATTCATTAATTGTGTATAATATAATAATAATAATTTATTTCGCTCTCAGAGTACAACAAAAACATCTATTAAATAAGGTACAATTTAAATAAGGTATTTGATGGTTGTACAGCAGCACGTAATTGATGATCTACCAACTCCCAAACTAAGTCAAACTTGTATTTTGGGAGTTAGTGGTTCTTAAGATGAAGGGCTTACATAGGCACAACCTTGTAGCCTAGAAATTAATTTCCAACACTTTCAAGTAAATAAATTAAATTAAAATTTGAAATATACAATGAGAAATAAATTATAGCATCTACATTATCTAAAAATACAAATAAAAATAAAAAATAATAAAAAGAAAGAAAGAAATATACAGGGTTATTTGTAAAACACCAGAAACAACTTTTACTATGGGACCAAACCTGAAATCGTGAAAAAAAAAATCAGCTGTTCCCTACATTTATGTTCGTATAACTCGTCAAAATGTAGGGAACAGCTGATTTTTTTTTCGCGATTTCAGGTTTGGTCCCATAGTAAAAGTTGTTCATAATGATGAGTACAATGACCTCTTAAGAGGTTGCTGGTGTTTTACAAATAACCCTGTATACCATCACATCAACAAGAGAATTATGTTTTACTTTTTTATACATAAAAGCATCTCAGTGTAGTATGTCTTACTTATCAATAGATTATTGAGTTGCTTCTAAAAGACATTGATATCTGCAATACATAACAAAGCATTAGGTAATTTATTATAAATATGTGGTGCCATTACTAAGAAGTTTTTTTGGAAGACTGCTTTTTTGTGTTGCCTGCTGCTTATTTTATTTCTATGTCGCGAACTGTGCAGTTTTTCAAATAGGTGGAAGTTTGTTTTGACAAATACAGCCACCTCACATATGCATAGGCAGGGTACTGTTAAAATACGGAAATTCACAAAGAACAGTTTGCAGCTTTCCGTGCTTTGAATACCGCATATCGCCTTAACACACCTCTTTTGCGCTTCAAAGTTTCCATGTTGGTGGAGTTACTCCAATATATGATCCCGTATTGTAATGCAGACGTAACATATGAATTATACGCCATAACCAAAACCTTTTGATTTACCTCCTTTGCAAGATTACGTAAAGCATTATGAATGTTGACTCAGGCGTTTACATGCACTGTCAGTATGAGTTTTCCACGACATGTCTTTATGTGCATTTTGATCAAGCCCTAAAAACTTTGTAGTTGTCGTTTCTGAAATTGTCTTGTCTCCATATTTTATGTCAGGTTTTTTATGATTTGTCCTTTGCTCAAAAGTCATTATTTTAGTTTTGTCAATATTATTTTTTATGAACCTGGTTAAACTGTCAAAATGAAAGGCATTGTCATCAGTTGCCATTTTATGTGTGTTACGCAGTTACCCCGCTGGCTTACTGTTTTTTTATAGAAGGGGCTACACGTTTCTTGTGGGCTCTTTTATTCGTCTATATTTAAAGACTAGTTTCGTAACATAAACTTAGCTTCAGCGTCGTATTCCAATCACCATCACAATTGCCAGACGTTAAGCGCAGCGATTACGGCGCGCGGTGGTATCTCCCGAGTCCTGCCATACGATTGTTTATTCGCTGCAAATATTACCAGTTGATTCGATGTTAATTGCCGTGTTCAGAGAAGATGATTTTGATTTTGTTGTGGTTATATATTTAGTAAGGTATTCTGAGTTTCCAAAGGTTTTTTAATTGAGGATTGCAGTGTGATGGCGGTCGTTTCATAAGGAAATTCACCCTAAATAAAATCACGGGTCGTCATGCCGGATGTATAGTGTGAGCAGACAGTTAGCTGTCGCCGGCACACCTTTATGTGCTTTATTGTAAAAGCTCCAGCTTTTGCACGTGAAGATTTACGGACGAAACACATAATTTACGGATAGTTCGTGATTAACAAATTAAAACGTAATAACTTTGGCTGTCGGGCTATTATCTGTCAGACGTGAATGGTTTATATCCAGTCTATGGGAGCGCCGAGCACCTCGGTGTTGAGTCCACTTGGTCAAATGTCATTAGAACAAATAAAACACCTCGTCTGAATTTGCGTTACAGCTTAACTAATGTAAATGATTAGGTAAATAGTGTAATAACGAAAATATACAAATAATTTTGTAACTAAATGGGTCTAACAAATTAAAGCTTTTAAATGTTTCATACCACTGCTGAAGGCTTTCAGATTTCGTAGCACAAGTTTCCATCAACATAAGCATTTTGAATACCAATCTTAATAGTGGGTCTTTAAAATTACATGGGACGTTATTTAAATGAATAATAATTACCTACGTAACAAAATGAACCGTTGACATTGTGAAGTACAATTTTTCAGTTGATTACTTGGAATACGCTCACGAGTAGGTAAAAATAATTAAGCACTTCTCGTTAACGATCGGTTAACAGATATTATGCATGAAGCGAAATTCAGTTTTCACAAACAAAATTAAGTAGGTCAATCTGATATAAAATGGCTATTGAAAAACGAAACCATAGCAATAATCTGAGCAGTGCAAGAAGGTCGAGTGTTGCGGCACTTGCGACAGCCGACAGGCCCGACAAGCCGCCATATTGTATTCACAGGGAACGTTTGCAAAGAAATGATCAATAAATTTGTGCCGTCAATAAAGATATCGATCAAAATTACAGGGTTCCGATGATTTAACAAATATGAGTGGATCGCATGCGCGCGCGCACAGGGTGGCCGCATGGCTCTTCCGTGAAATTGTAATGTTATGGCCCTTAACAACAATTTAGCTTACCCACGAAAGCTGCACCAATTTCTTTAATTACCAGCCGAATTGAGCTGTTCGAGTCACTTAATTAAACATAAGAACCTCTTTATTTGCAAACAGATTTTATGACGCTATTCTGTTTACAGCAACGCGTTTATTAAGTTTGCAAGTAAATACAATCAGGGTTAATGACTTCAACGCTTTGAAAGTGCAGTATGAAGGAAAACAAATAAAAAGTCATAAAACCACCTGTAAGAACGTAAATAAATATTTTATTATAGCCAACATTCGTTTTACACATTCGTATGTTACGTTAAATAAAAATGTAAGTTTGTGCCGAATCAATAAACTGTTGGGTCACAAGCTAGACAATGTTGTGTAGTGTGCAATCATTTTAATATAAGATACGCAAGTAGCGGTAGGTTGTGCGCGTAGTGCTGGTTCATAGGCTCGGGAGTGGGGTAGGAGCCCGCCACACTGCCACAATGGTCTGGGGCCACCCTACCCGCGTGCGTTACTCCCAATAAAAAGTTGAGTGCGTCTCATTAACGCCTTGCGCAAGCTCGAAAGCGGCCCTTGGGGCACTCGTTGCCAGAGACAAGCAACGCAAATTACTTTGGCACCGTTTGACGGCGGGAAATTTCATTACCACGAGCACATATCATTATTATCTTGCCGGCAATCTACATATTTTACTCGGTAATAAATGCGCGGGTAGTTTCACTTTCGGACACTGGTTTTCGAAAATGACCCGACTTTATAAATTTGCTGCGGTTCGGTTCTTGTGAAGGGCGTGTTACAGTTTTAAGTGAATTTCTTTTTGACCTCTTGCTCCAAGGTGTTGTCCGTAATTACTTGGACACTGCTATATAATTTGGTGTAAACAACGTAAACTGATATTTAAATATGTGACAGCAGCTGCACAAAGATACAAAATCTTATTAAATATTAATTAGTAGGCATTCGAGTAATTGCAAGAGTATGTTCTATCTCATTTACATTCATAAGACTCTCGGTTGTATTGTAAGTATATTATTTTAAGGTGACAACTTAATATTTGTCCATTAGAAACAAGTCTCATTAAGTGCATGTGAAGAAACATTTCTGCAGAGAAATAGTAATTGCATAATTCGGAGGTATGCTAGTTAAAGTAATATGTTTAAAGATTGGTTCTGAATCGATAACATTATTACAAATTCCGAAATGTCGTCGCTTGTCTACATGATAGTTAGTGGCCTTACGCCCCTACATGAAACTGAATGTTAGGCTTTGCGTCGTGGAATGCGTTCAGGCGAGTGGGGGCTCGTTAGCCAACCGCCGAACACCGACAGCGTAATGACAGAACACGCCTCTTGTAATCACTGTGCGTGATTTTACTCCACATCGCACTTCTGAGACGTTTTGCGAATTTAATTTTTGGAGGTTATCAAAATCCTCACACGTTTCACCTCGCCGCCCGCTAAGCGTATCATTACGTGAACTGAAGCCTGCAATTACTCACTTGCGTTGGTGTAAAAGTTTTCACAAAGTATCACACGTTCTTTAAGATTAAAGGATTGATTGATTATTACTATGTGCGTGATATGTTCGGAAAGTAGACCCTGGACAATTTTAACGAGTCTCTTGATTCGATCTCTGTAATGTACGTACGCGGCGGCAGGTGGCTTAACAAGGCTTATGAAGCCTGAAATAGGTTCTTGTAGCATTAATATAAGCAAAAAGATACCAGGGAATAAATAAGTGAATAAACACATTTACAAGCAGCTTGAAAAGAGTCCACAGTAAAATAACTTTGGCTAGGTAGGTAACGGTCCTTTCGAAAGATATATCTATCAAATTATATTAACATGGAACAAAAATAAAGAATGCTAGCAGGAGCTCGCAGTCGGTACAGATGGCCATATCATTCCCTATACCCCGCCGCTGTAGTATCAGATAGGCAGCGGCGCAGCTGTCATCGCCGGGTTGCCGCGTGAACAGTTTCAAGATGCCGTCAGTAATTATTCCACGTCGCCGAAAAATTAAAGCAAAGGTACGATAAACCTTAAGTGCAACGCGAATAAAAAATCTGCCATCGAGCGAAATGGAACGTCAACGCGAAGGTTGATGTCGTGTCGCCGAGGGCGCGGAGAAATGACGGCTCAGTCCGTTGTGCAAACCCGTACTTGTACAAATCGATTACACCCGTGTTCTGTAGGTGCAGAGATCGCGTGACGTGCATTAATTACAGGAGGTGTCGATTCGAAAAACGGTGTTCAGAAAACAACTTCGAAATTGGAACAGATCATAGTCATTATACCAATTTTCTGAATACAGGCTTTTTATCTGTAACCCTCATAAATTGTATGTAGGTACCCGTTCCGTGTCAATTAAGTAATCATAGAGTTCAGTATTATAAACACCGTATTGATACTTCCTAGATGGCGTGGTACTGATGGGTTATACTGTCACAGCCTCTCAGCCGAAACACAAATAGCTAATTATTATTCGACAACTTAAAAACATAATTAGGTATATTGTTTTGATTTATAACCACACGCATAATATGGACAACATTCCAAAGTGTTTTTTTTATCATAATGAACGATCATTTTACTAATCCGTACGCTTGATATTTTATGACTGAATATAATTACAACAGACAGATAACATTTCAACATTGTCGATGAAGAGAAGAATATTAATAAGACATCACTTTAGGGTTTTGTAAACAGATTAGGCAAAGCCGTAACATTTAAGTACAAGAGTAATTTATGAGTCTGAGTTAAATCCCCTTGTTGGATAAAAACGCCTTTTGATCAGAGCGACTTCAGGTTCATAACCTATCTAGAAGGCATATGGCCAGTAAATGATAATAAGCTCACCCGATCTACTCTGTCAAAATCTCACCGTGAAAACGTAAGTGAAGTGAGCTGTAATTCCACCTTGGGACTGGCTAGGGATTGACACTATTGACAGTTCACTTCCAGCTCACATTATCTAAGTTTTCACGGTAAGATTTTCACAGAACATATCGCCTGTATCGGTAAGCATCGGATGTAAGGGATGTACCGTAGTGCTTTTCCTTAATGTTCCGAATACATGGTTCAGTGCTGTTAAATGCGTACCTAAGAAAATCAACCAAAATTGACTTTGAAAAAGTTTCCACTGTTTCCTACAGAAGGAGTAGGTACAGTTGGATTACATTCGTTAGTAGGTTGGCGGGGTGCTGGGTGCTGGCCCGGCGCGGACGGTATCGGGCGCGCATCTCACGCCCTGTTGCCACGCTTCTCACCTCGGGACGCCACCTCCGCCACCTCCGCGCACTTCGCCCGCCTTGATGCTTTATCGCCCGCAATCGCACCACTCATCTATTACACGAACCTTACCCACTAAACTGAATGTCGATGACCCACTCGACCTCATCCCTCCTTATGAGGAGTTACGAGTGACAGCGCCGTGCGAGCCCGCTCATGTGCATTTCTTCATTATTTTTATCGATGAAATATCAGTAGTTGTATATTTTTATATTTAGTAACGTCTTATAGAAGCAATTTAATAAACGAGTTATTATGGTTGTTAATACGTTTCTAACCGCTAAACGTAATGAATTCCACAAGAAAATTGTTATAGATAATTACAAAAGTGGTATTGATGTCTCAAATACGAAGCAACAGTGAATGATAAGTTCCTTTAATCCATTTATTATTATAAATTTATCGGACCCGGTCCCTGGGAAACTGGCATTTAATTTGGTTTGCTATCTAGGCTGATCAGTCAAGCAGTAACATCTAGATTGAAAGGTTTTATTAGTCTAATCCTAATTCAATAACGCTTTTTGCTTGACGCGGCTGCGCCTGCTGCCTTGCATCCTGTTAGCTGAGACCTGAGACGTGCAGACACTGAACACTTTCACGACTAATTGTTATTAGTGCAGCGTGATCTAGTTCCATAGCTAATGTCAACGTGTCTGCCCACATTTCGTGCATTAGCTTTAGCGCTGATATTTACACATCAGCGACGCAAGTTTGGCGACTGCATTAGCCCGTTTTGCATTTGATTATATTTTTAGATGGCTTTTAAACATAAGCTAGCCAGTGTCGTAACAAAATCTAGCACTTGAATTCACACCGCAGTCACACGATTAACAGACAACATATTTGTGAATATAATAAAACTTGTATATTTATTATTTTGTTGCAATTTCGTCACACGCCTTTGAATGATTTACACAGGCTTCGACTGGTGTCTGGTAATTTATACCTCCTAAGTATCATGATGAAACTTCATCAGAGTTCATGTTACGACACCCAATGAAAAATCTTTTCATAACGACTGCGTTCCAGATACATCAACCTTATGAATGATACGAGTATTTATTCTCCTCTTACATTAATTGTCTCGGACAACAGAGAAAACCAATCTTGGGTTTAAATATAGTTGTTTTCATGCTGCTGTTGAAATTATATAAGAACTTTATGTTATTTAAATGCTCGCTGCGTTATCAAACACTTGACTGTTTGTATGCAATGGAACTCCATTGTTAAACTCCAACTATTTAGTATCGAATTGAGTATTCAGCTCAGCTGTCCACATTAGTTTGACTACTTCTCAAGTGATCCTATTTGAGCGTGCTCAGGAAGCCGACTTGAATTCATACGGTCTGAATACAGCGGCCATCACAATGCATCAGCGCCTGCGCAAGTGAAGGGCACTCGGAATTCTCGGATTATTTTAACTTGTCTTTTTCAATGTCAGCGTTTAAAATAATTGCATCACAATTTTAAAATGCGAGGCTTTTGCTTTTAAGACGGTTTAAAGCGTCGTATAATAAGATTATTTCCTGGAAGTCATGAGATACTTCTTTGTCGGGCGCTGCTCTTAATGTATGTAACTATGACCATGTACCTATGCTGACTGTTGACACTAATCTACAGATTTATTAGTCTAATAGAATCATTTGTATATGATCCTGCATATTTAGGACACTAAATACGTAACAACTTAATAAAAAGGTCTTATCTACCCAACACCATATTTTTTGTGCCAAATAGGAACTAGTTTCGAATGTAACAAAGCGACAGTGGAATGCACATCTTAACAACAACAAGCCAAGTAAGAATATAACGCTTAACGCAAACCGCAATAACTGCAAAATCAAAAGAAGTTGATGTAATACGAAGAGACAATTCTGCGTATCGAATAATAAGGAGTGCAAGACAAGAGGACGCACGTTCGTGACCGGCCGAAGGCCTTCCACTCTAGCGGTCCGCAATTATTTATATTAAAATTACGGAAAATCACTCTCTCTCGACTAGCAAGCTTATCGACCATTGTTTCATGTCGGAACTATTTTGACAATTGATGGTCGGCCAACCCGTGCGGTTAGGTGCGCAGTGAGGCAGTGAGGCCCTCGCGTGGGCCGTTCTCTATTGTAATTCGATTTAAACATAGGTACCATCGTTCCGGCGACATTGAATGCTTCTCGGAATTAGATTTAGCTCTAGATAGTTACGGATGTTGTTTCGATACAGTTTTGAAATACCAATCTCCCGAAGCAACGTAGGTTATGAAACGTTAAATATTTCACCGATTGCCCAATATAGGCTGAATATCGTAAGATGACATTACTTAGCGGTTTACTTATTTCGGTCTTTTATTGAGAACTTATCAACGTATTAAATTGTAATTGTATATTACTTTGGATAAACTCTATCTCAACAGTCAGCCCATTCACTCGGTGGTATCTTAAATACAATTAACTATGCATCATAAGGACCACTTTTTACCATATCAGGTAACATTTAACGCGTTTTATAGCATAATAAATATTACAAAAAGACAAACGTAACTAGAACACAAATTATGCACATTTTTAAGTTTCCACCAACTGAAGAGGTATTCAATGTCAATATTATTACTCCTAATAATGTGGGTGAGGCAGTTTATTGTCAATAAAAACGACATTTTCACTTTATTACCCAGAATAGACAAATATTCTCAAGTCGCTTCTTTAATTTGAGTGGTTTGTTTGTTAAGCAGCAGTTGACGAGGTTTCGGTGTCTGTGGGAATCGCCTGCAGCCGACATGCCTAGCTCATTTGTACAAATGAGTATAGATAATTTGTTGCAATATGACCGGCCATCATCACGTCGCTGCGCGGAGGAGGCGAGCGGTCTCAGCCGTCCATCATTATCCGCGCATCGACAGATCTCGGCGATGACCGACACCGTTAGTGCCGCAACAGCCACACCGATGCTGATAAAACTACAAAAATATGTAACAAATTGCGCAAACATCTTATCTTAAGCTATATTTTGAGCTACATTTCATAACATTCACATATTTAGTGACCAGCATTTCTAAAGCGTCGTGATTGTTATTCGACATGCATATTACTGAAATGTGGACTGAATAAAACTGCACAAGCGTTATAAAACACACAAAGCTCACAATTTAACTTTCATAATAAAATTCAGATGTGCATAGGTACATATTGATCACGTTTAAAATTGCATTCTTGATAACCATGTATTAAAATCGAGTGAAATCTGTAATTCGTGGGAGAGTTTGCCCGAGTAACATGACTTGACACAAAGTGAGCACAAAAAGCGGTCGCACACGGGTCATTCATTTCATCGTTATGTAAGGACAATATTTCGTTGTTGCTTTTTACTCTTATTCAATAACAACGGTAAATACATTGGGACGAAATAAAAGTAGAACACAAACGTTTCTATACGTATATAAATGAGCGTTTACGCCTAGCTACGGCATTTCATACAAACTTTCAAGTCCTTATTTTTCGAAATAAATGGACCGATTTTAGTTAAACTTCATACGCATAAGCAGGATACAAATGTCTAAAAATATAGTAGAAAACATTTTCGAAAAATAGTGTTGTTACAGCCAAATTAGATCGATTTTAAATTTTCCATACATAGAAACAGAGATTTACAGTTATCTTTTTTTTAAATAAGACATTTCGAAAATGTTCTACTGTACCTTTTTAGACCTTTGTATCCTGCTTATGCGTATGAAGTTTCATTAAAATCGGTTCATTCATTTCGAAAAATAAGGGCTTGAAAGTGTGTATGAAGTGCTGTACGGCGTAAACGCTCCTGAAGCGGAAAGAGCAAGAGAAAATGATGCTTAATCATGTCAATCACAAATAATGTTAAACTTTTCCAATTAAATTACTTAAAGGAACTTCTAGTCTAAGAGGATGAAGTTAAAGATGTGTTTTTCCCACGAGACGACTATTCTTCGACCTCTTCATAGCAATTACAGAGATAGGTACCGCGATGTCCTAACTTTAGAACGGATATAGCATAATTGTATCCGGATTAATTCCGTCTTTAAAGAGAATATTTGCGAAACCCGTGGCACCGTTAGCATTAAGAATAAGTTTAAGTTTTCCCGGATGAAAAATATCTACCCCTTAAGTTTTCCGCGGCAAGTTACCTACCTATCAAGTTAACTGTCAGACAAAATCTACCAAAATGACTGATGACTCTGTTTGGTTTTCTGTATTTATTTACTTAGGAAATAAACAGATACCTACAGCTCGAAAAACTTAAGCACATATATTTGGAATCCTACGGATAGCCGACTGTTGCGTTTAGGAAAAGCTTAAATGGTCAAGGATGGATTCTAATCACAGCTATTTTTAACCGACTTCAAAAAAAGAAGGAGGTTCTCAGTTCGTTGGAATCTTTTTTTTAAACTTAAAGTTTTTGCGTCATTTATATATTTAAATTAAATATGTATAATTACATTATTTACCATAATAACGCTACTCTAACCAACTCATTACAAAGTTAATTTATCAGCTCCCGTTCATCTGTTATCTGTCATTTTATAATGTAAATTTTTTTATGATTGATTCTTTCCTAGTAAATAAATATGAATATATTTTTCTAATTAATTATTATCGACTTAAGTATCCGCATATAACTTAACTCTGGCAAAGACAAATGTTTATGTCAAATACATAAAATTTATGCTTACTACACAAAACGGCAAAACAATGAGTGAGCGGCAAGTGGTGGCGCATTATCTTTGTTAGATATTTGACGAATGCCAAATACAGGTATTACCTACATGTAGCCTGGGGCTACGACTAGTGTAAAATAAGCTTTCGAAATAACGAGCTGTATTTGCGATTTGAAGGAGCGCCTAAGCTAATACTTTCCGGGAAATCTGTGTCAGAGGTCGCGCAGAACACGCAAGATTCGCGTGTAACTCGCCGCTGCCATACAAGGTAATTAATATAGTGTTTAAGGGGAACGCCAATTAAAGGACTTTCATTAATTAAGTGAGATTAACATCTAATTGATTAATAAATTAATTTACACTGTTAAACTCTCTTATTACTGCCTGCTTAGGATAGTAAGCGATGAGCTTATTTATGGTTCCCGTCGTTCTGATAGTCTTGTCTATTATTTGTAAATGTTACTAATACGCGGAAATGGTAGCGTTTCAGTGTTTGAATACTAATTTATACAGATTATCAACAAATACAACTTGATTTTCCTGTTTCTAATATGTTTTAGTTACTTATTTTTCAACTACATTTGCCAATTTAGTGCTTTAATTATCGTGGACGTTTTCGTGATCAAAAAATTTGCAAAATCTCCAGGTTTTGCAAACCATCGGCGATGGCAGCATTAGTAGGGGACTGCAATAATCTTGATACAATTACATAATAGACGCCTTTAGACACTCCTTGGTTTCAACAATGAATGACTGTCTTATTTTCATCTAAATAATGATTAATTATTTACTAAAACATTTTTCTTTGTTTTTTTCTTGTATTTTGTCTTTAAGTAGTCGTTTAAATTCTGTTAGGCAATCTTACCCATTTTATTCTCGAAGCAAATAAGCCAACCAGTTCCTAGATGTCGGTGTCTAAAGTAGCTAACTAAACGATGATACGGACTGGCAGTAGTGTCCAGTGTCCACAAGGACGCCATATGTAACATCACACTTAGGGTTGAGGGGTCAGGCGGTAGTCGCTACTAGTAAAACCAGAAACTCTACTTATCAATATTGACTGAACTGGTCGTGTGTTTATAGTTACCGCAAAACCAATTACTTCTCGTAAGTACTTAAACAAAGTGGACTCCGGCGATAGTCAGAGAAATATTACAATGACTACTTAATCCTAGTTCCTATATAATCGGATTACGAACCGTTTTTTTAACAAGGGTTAAAAAAAGTTCGTTGTTTGTTTACGGCCGTTGTATGTTTATATGAACACAATTGTTTATGCTAAGTTTAGTTCTAGATTTTAACGGATAAACTAGTCTAGTAAGATGAACTAGAAACAGATCTTTATTGATAGTAATGACGTAATGGCTGGTAGAATATATCAAATGACCGATTATGATAACATGTTTTGAGCAGTTTAATTTTTTTTTTATCTAACCGAAATTCAAATGTTTCTCACCTTACGAATATAGCCGTCGGTAATGACGGCATGCACCGGACACGAGGAAAGGACGGTGGGTAAACAAATATTTAGAACATATAAAACAATCGCACACGATAGCCATGACAAATGAGGGTACCTCTCCGCTAATCGCCGTGCTCATCGCCAGCCATCAATCTTCATTACCGTGTAAGAGGCGCCTTGCGATTCATTCTACCAACATGTAACGTACGTGAAAGTTGCGTCATTACTGTTTCATGTGTTATGTGAACACGTCATACAATGTTATTTGTTTCCTATTATACTGGTCACTTTTAGATGCCTTCTTGCAACTCTAGACTTTTTCATTTGCAATTTTCCTCATACATACATACATAAACTCACGTCTTCTTCCCATGGGGGGTAGGCAGAAACTGTTGAACTCCACCTGCTACATACAAACTCCTTTTGCCTCGTTTAAGTAAAATTTTCCTCATTGTTTTTGCAAATTAAGTAAATAGACACGAACACACACGAACGAACGACACGAATATATTAACCCTGCTGTCAATAACTCTGAAAGGCTATCTTTAATTCCTGAAACCATTTACGAATACCAAATTGGAGACAAGCGTGTAATCAGTAACAGTCATTAAAAAGAAATTACATCAATTAATAACAATGTATTTCATGAGAAATTGTATTTTGTTTGCGAGAAATGATTTTCCTCTTTGTAATTATTCTTAACATTGCAGGTAGTAAGTTTCCAGGGTCATTTCTTTGCGACGAAAGCGATGGCAAGTTGGAGTACCTTCAAGTTAATGACATTTCGTGCTTCGCAACAGAAATATGTCGGCTTATAATTGGTTACATACTCACAATAAAAAAACGGAAAATGGTTCAGTATAATCAATTTAAGTAGATAGTTACATAATTTGCATTCCAATATGTCATGCGTCGACATCATGAAGTTTGCCTGTATTCAGTAGTCTACTGAGTGGATCTCCTTTAAGTGGCTGCTGGAAATAGGCAGGCTTTTTCTGTATAGGGGGAATCCTTAAGCCTTTGGAGGCTGAACGTTGATGGGACACGTCACAGTTCGCACATTCGCCAGACTAGGTAACTGACAGGGATGCGGGGTGTAGATGACAGTAGTGCTGTAACACTAAACCGTCTATTTACAAGTGCGTACCATGTTGTAGTTGCAACTCGATTTAACACCTTCCCCTGCAAAGTCGTACGAAAATACCTAGGTATGTATTAAAATTAATAAAGTATCATACTTACACGTATTTAGGTATATGGACCCACTAAAGTCCATAAATTACTTGAATGTCAAGACCACACCGTATGCTCACCAAAAATATGCATGCAGAAAAAAAATTAAAATCTTATTAAAAAAAATCAATCATAACGAAACAAGATCACAGTTTTGGGTCATTGTTTTTGTTCGTAAATCCGGTCATTCTGCGCATGCGAAACAGCCCGATGCTATGTCGTTGGCGCGGCGCGGCCCGTGCCCGCGCGGGCGCCTTTCACCGCAGGTCGTAGGTCAGGGCGCGCTCAGGTGCTCCGCCCTCGGCACCCCCCGCCCCCGCGCCCCCTTTCCACCCGCGCCGCACTAACGGCCCGCCACCATTGCCCTATTCAGCTGTCGTCGCGAGAACAACATCGCCGCCGCTGGGAACAACAACACTTATGAATTATTCCACCGCTCTGTACTGCTTAGAAACAATTACAAAACAATACGAATTCATAACATAACTTTCACAATGCTCTTTGTGTACCTTCAGCGCTCCACGCTCTCGTTTGCTGCATTATGGCAGGCGAGCGGTACGCGGACCATCTTCGCCGTTCTCTTAGATAAATCGTGTAATATGCATACATATAATAATACAAAACACTAGAAAGTCGCATCAAATCGGTACAAAAAAATTGGTGGAAATGTTTTGCGGCATCAACATGATAATTTCCTGTTGCTAAGATGACGAGCGAATCAATTTGGCTTGGAGTGTGCAGCGCGTTGCGTATGGTTGCGGTGGCGTGCGAGATGCATCGTTAAGTTAATGCGGCCGTAACGGCGGAAGCTGCGCATAGCGTTAGCGAGCTTTCGGCGGTTCCCACGGCGCCCCTCCCGCGACCGCGCGGTTACACAATGCGAGGTGAACGCGGATCTAAACAATCGCTTAACCTCGCCCAATGCGCGCGCGCCGCACCGCTTCACCGCAGCACCGCCGCGCCGCAATGCCGCGCCCGCACCGCGATGCACCTCCACTCCGACGCCACCGTTTCATGAAACACCGACAACTATTACACCATCAGACTGTTACACAAGTTATCGTATTAAATATACTTATTTAATGTTTTAAATATTCACAATATTGTACTAACATGCATATAAATGATTTTGTAATGAGTAATTTAAATTCAAATCTATTTGAATATAAATAAACATTGTTTTCTAAATGTAATTACAAAAGAAAACTAGATTGTTAAGCTATGTATTGCTTTTTATCGGTATTATTAACCTACTTATTATTAGTTCCTTTGTTTCTTCAAGATGTGCAACATAGACATAACACCTGTCAACCTTTAAATACGTAATTACGTACCTAGGCACCTACCAATGTTTCCATGAAGCTCTTTAGAATGGAAAAATTAATAACGGTCTCACGATAATAGTGTAAGTACGTATTTTTGACTTATGACACTCGATGACGGACGTAACGCAGGCCGGAAGATTGCAATGAGTACTTTCTTTACATCCGGCAGTTCAGGCGGGGTCACGACCGATCTTTTTGTCCAGCCTCCAGGCTGAATGCACGCGACCCGTGCGTGATTATGTTCGACGCGCTTAATTATGCTGTCACATCGTCACTTGATGGGCGATAGTGAAAGCGAACGATACTTGCCGTAATAATAGACGAAAAATATAGCCATATGAGCGTGGACAGCTTGCAGACGCAACCTCGCCGAGTCGCCGTGCCATCATCACACAAACCGGTGATTTCTTAACGACATTAAAAGTTGTATCACGTTGTGAGCACGTGCATATAAATTAATATGTTTTCGGCAGATTATTCAGTCTAGTCGTTATACATACATAATCAGCGACGGAAAAAACCTACTTAAGTAAGTTTTCGATCACATTATTTTACCGAAAATAAATCACGTAAAATCGAACAGAAGCGGTGACAGTCTTGGGTGTGGGGTATCGGACAGAAACGAGATACTGTGATGTCGCGAATTCAATCCCCGCCATGTATCAATGTGTTTTTTCAATATATTTACACAATTTACGACTGACTTGAACGGTAAAGGAATATATTGTTCAGCTTACACATCCTTAATAATACGCCGACAGGTACTGTCATCATTTTTTATGTACCTATGTATACTTTAGACATACAAAATAGTTTAATGTGTGGTTAAATTCTGAATCCACTTTCGATTAATAGTGAATGCCTTTTAAAAATATAGGTATCTAAATATGTAAAATTGTGGCTGACCTTCACAGGTGAGAAAATAAGAAAACCTTATTTACGTAATTTTACGTGAAAGGCTTGAGGTGCCTAAAAATACATTGTAATTGTAGGTATTTCAATAAGTTTATTTTGAAGCTTATTTGACTGCTTTATTTAGTTTTTGTAAGCAGCGAACTTACAAACGGGTTCATAAGTGTAAGTGCATCATTGTTGTCGACTTTACTCGACTCGTGCCCATAATTTTCGAATAATTTCCTACTGAATTTAAATTTCGATATGAAATTACGGAAGCTTGTCTCGAAAATTGAAACAGTATCGTAATTTACTGAAACTGTAGACAAAAACACGATATGCCTACATTATTCAGGTTTTCTTCTCTGTTCGATGCCTTGGCAAAAAAGAGACAAAGTATATTCGCTCTTGATTTAAGTTTAAAAAAGAACAGTTCTCAATTCAGTCGATCTGAGCGCAGAATTTCCAAGTGCGGGTTCGGTTCCGGCTTCGAAATAGTCCGGTCCTCCTTGAGAGCGCCGCAGAATCCGACGGGCTCGACCGCAATCTTTTAGATCATCGTCTCTATACGTACTTACCTACTATAAAACATTTTATTATACGTCAAAGCAGGTTTGAATAACGGAGAACAAATTCGATTTCAACCAATATTGTTTGCGGTTTATAGTTTTACACGTGTCCGATGTCTGTCTATCTTTTTCCTTTCGGTTACGCTTGTGAGCTTGTGAGAAATCTTCTCTTCTTAATTAGGAAACGTTATGTAAACAGAGATGTTATGTAATTATCTAGTTTTACCGTAGGTCCTCGACCCCGCGACAAAAGCTTCGCTACATCGATGCTGAATTGTGTAAGCATAAGTTTTTACCAATGGTGTGGAGATGACAGAGTGACGCGGCGAGGCGTGGGTGACGAGCGCGTCAAGTGTGCAATATGCTTCATTTATTCATAGGTACCCACATACCAATGAAACTAATACATATTATGTTTCAATGCGACGCATAACAGAATAAATTGTTCGGAATAATTATGTTAATTGAGAAACGACATTCGATCTAAGTTGTGACAGTCTATTTATTTTGCGGCTTAAAGTTTTTTATCACTTTCAGATCGCGCAATAATAGTTTGCTTACAACAATAGCTTTATTTTAAAAGCGTGCAATATTTTACAGAACAACAAAGTGCACTTTAACTTTAACATAAAGTATTCAATGATTTATGAACTCTTTGTAAAAAATGCTTCTGCTTTTAGTAAAAGATCTCTATCTGTGTCAATGTTTTGATTCGGTAATTATAGCTAATGCGTTCTTTTGTTACAAATATTTGTTTATAGTATATTCGTGTGTTTATGTATATTTATTCGTGCTTATGTGTATATATAATTTGGTATAATATGATATATTTATAGTTTTAAAATAGGTGTACGCGTATCTTTATATTTAAAAACATTATCCCCAATTTTCATTATTACACCTAGGTTTGCCTTTGCATCACCGAAAGGTTGATTGGTAGAAAATTCCTATGGCATTGAGTCCGTCTCACTACATTTATGTTCTTAACACTTTGCGGGACACTTAACGCCACTCGACGTAATAACAATAAAACTTCTATTGTGTCTCGTTCAATGTGTTAAAGTATTAAATAAAAAATCAATAAAATAAATACCAAATTATTTTTATGACGGCGCATCACAGTTACTTTTGAGTCCTATACTCAAAAATACATTCTCAGACTTGCCTGCGTGTCTGCATCCGGAAAGCAATGAGTAGTCATTAAATAAATAGTTCCATTGAGGATTACGCACGCCATTTACCTTGTAAGCTGCCTCTATTCTAACTGGAGATCAAGCCCCATCACTATAATGATATAAATGCCCACTACGACTTTTACTATTGAGTTTTTAAATGTGCAATTTAAAGTTACCAAGTACAGGAACTAGGGAAGAACTGATGTTTAAAAGATTTATCTACATGTAGTAAAACATGTTACGTGCTAAACGTACTAATTAAAAATTACTTAGTTTCGCCTTATGTAGTCGTCAATATGCAGTTATTTGTGAGTTTCACGAATTAGGTAAAATTATTTTTCCCGTACCCACTATTTCTAAACTTAAATAAAAAATATGATCACGATGTTAAAGACGCTTGAGGGCCAAATACCTTGACAACCCAACTCAAGGGACTTTAAAAAAATGGTTGGAGAAAAACTGTTTCCCAAGAACTTACAAGCAATCATGTCGACGTGTCTGTGAGACTTAATTGTGACTTGCAACTTAATAAAACGCTATTTTATGAGTCAGCTTTACTGCCTACAGGTGGAAATTAATGTAGTACAGAATCACTAGGATACAGGATCTAGAAAATAATTATTGTTATTTCAAGCAGTTAAATGTATAACCGGAGCTTGTGTCATAATTGAGCTTTTGAAAGCTCAACAAGATTGTTTTTTAATTTGCTTGCACGAATACACTACTTTGACAAATGCCATAAGTAATAAGATTGCACAGCAAAAAAAACATATATCAACATTTTTTTTCGAAATACGAGTATGAACGTGCCAGTTTGAGTTTTCAACGTTTAGGTACCTACTGTGAAAAATTGACACATGATTTTTATTTATTCCAAAGTTTAATTTTATTATTTTTTAAACGACAAGTTTGTTTTCTTCTTTTTTTTGTTGGAAATTACATAACTATAAGAACATAACATTTTAGTATAATTCCTAACTGCAGCGTACTGAGCTTAAAACAAACACAAATCCAAAGCGACGAATTCCGAAGATAGATAAAGCTCACCTCAAAGAAACTTGAACACAAAGACGAGATCATTATCTAAGTTCATGGTTCACATTACTCATTGTTCGCTTTGTGTCGCAAATACTCAGTGCGTATACACTAACTATAATTTACTCGTACCTACTTATACTTGAGCTGTCAATTTCCAGATATTATTCATACATCACACGGAAGTTATCGCTGATCGAATGTGATGGTCTTTAATGTCTTTAATGTGATTTGATTGAACACTGCATCCGCGTTTATTCCTAATTATATCTCTTAATCTCCCTTTGAACCGAGGATGTGCTTATATCTATTAGAAAAAAAAAATGTTATAGGTGAAAAAACGACACAGACTATCGCTGTAATTCAGTTGTTGGACATAATTACAACTTTGCCTCTAGGTTGGCCAAGCAGGTAGTTAAACAAACAGATTGTTCGTATACCATTTCATCAATCATGTCAGTTTGATGGAATAGAGATAAGTTGAAATTATGTCCAAAAACTGAAACACAGCGATAAAGTCAGAAATAGGTCGATTTAACTGTACCAGTGTTGCCCCTATAAAGTTTGTATATCTACTGACTTATATAGTATCTTTGGACTCTAAGCAGAGGAAACATGGGTTTCCCCGACCTTAGAAACGGCCAGAAAGGCCAGCAAGCGCAAGGCAAGGCGGCTTTACCTAAATAATGATTTTCTGAACGCCAACAAAAGCAAAAATAAAAGCAAATAAGGTCTTATATGTGATATTATATATAGGGATGTAGGTATTCTTTTAATATGTAAGTATTATAAAACCAACTCTTATATTGAAGAAGTATTCGTAACACAATGTAAATAATAGGTGTGGTCACTGCCCCACTGTGACACTTCAATAAAATATTATACACTTATCTATTGTACCTATCTGTACTCATACATTTTGAGCTTAGCACTATTAAAATGGAAAACAACAATTGATACATGGAAATAAAGTCGGTATTCTTACTCGATTTAATATTCGAGTCGAAGACAATGGGCAGGAGTATTATGTATTCATTCGATTTATATGTTGTCACATTAGTGCTGTGGAAATGTTGTAGAGTTACCGCTTCTGGTCACAAGAAATATTGCACGTCAGCCAACATGGCGGACGCCTCGCAACGGACACACACACAAACGGCCTATCTATTATGTAAAAATGGCATTCATAAATCATCTGTGTGATCAATTTACAGTGTACGGCCACGCAGTGTGGGCAGAATGAGTTTAGGCGATAAATTTGAATAAAAATAACAGGCGGCCCATGTTCTAGTTCCTTTCGCAATAACAATCGGTCACATATGCATATTTAAATATAATAATTTGTTACCATTACTATATTGAAAGTTTCTCTGCCTGACCAACAATAGACCGTACGTTGTATTGAAATTACATTATCCAGTAGCAACAAACAATTTAATTATCTGCTTAAAGATTAACTAATAATAATTATTGTGAAGTGTTGTTAAGTTGTGTATGTGAACATAGCATTTAACATAACATCCTCTCGGCACTTTCAGCGTTCCACAAACATCAAGGAAGTCTGTAACAGGTGATAGGTATTAGAATAATAAAGATGTGTTTCTATATAACTCCAATGAAAGTAAACAAGAAAATGTAATATAATAACGAATATTTAAACGTACGGTGACACAACCCCAATAACTTCCGCGCATAAAATACAAAACATACTGATATGAGAACTTTAGTAGTTTTTACTCTAGCGTATACAAATTTTCATAACTGATTACGGTATTTACGTACAGTTGTGAGTAGCCGCGGTGCGAGACGCAGCAGTGAGAGGCCACCGAGCCTATCAAAACGATACATCATTAATTAATACCGAACTGTCATGGGAAGTGTTGCCCAAGACAATTTGTGGACAGAGTTAGGATTGATGAGCCGCTTGAGTCGAACCGAACGATATCTTGCGGATGAGCAGATAAACATAACGTTACTAAACAGAGATGCTATAGGAATACCTAATGAAATTCGTGAAATTGCAGCGCGGTGATTGATTATTTCGCGGTTTATTCAGTGATTCAGAACATTTCTAGTTAGGTAATGTTGCCAACATTTTGTCTGGCGTCCCAAAATCCGGCAATACTGAGAAAATAACCTGTCTTGAAGAGCCCATCATTTACATGAGTAATACTGTTTAACGTCTGCTTGATTTGTATTTTTATGTACGCATGTTCAAATCAGTAGTTTAATAGCGTAAGACAATCTAAAGTTAATAGGCTCTAAAGTTACTTCCATTACGGAGATGCATACACGTTTCGTCACCGCAACTTGTTTCTAAGCGGCTAAGGTAATGTAAAGTTATTAGTCTTTCTTGTTTATATTTTCTTACTACACACATATTCTCACTCATTGACCAACACGTGATTCATCACGTTAGCTGTACCTACAATGTGCATGCATGAATAAACCTGCATAGTTTAATAACTATGTGCACTTGGTTCGGAGTTCCATTTTCAGTAAACACAAAGATTTAATTAGTTTACTCATAAATCAAAGGCTATCTTACATCGATTTTGGTTATTTAGTATTAATGTAATAACTAGTTGACGTCCTGGGAACCTTATGATAGGTCATATCGTGCGCTTACTAATGAGAGCGCGACCGATTCTTTGAGCCCAGCGGACTACACAATGGACCGGAAATCGTTCTAATAGGGAAGAGAAGTCACACTCACTCGCATCAGTGTATGAGTTAATCTGATGTAGTCACCAAAAGAGATAAGTAACCAGGGTTGTCGGATAAAGTTGAATTTTAGTAAGGAAACAAAGGATATTATCGAAAAAATAATAATTTGAGAAATGAACTGTTTGTTGTCTATTAAATATATATTTTTGTTGTTATTTACCGAATTTCTCTAAACAAACTGATTCGTTATCCTATAACCAAACCTTTGTACGCAATATAACAAAACTCTTTGACAATTTTAAAATAATAATATGTAAGTATATGCATATGTAGGTATGTATGTATGTATGTGTTTGTATGTATATAAGGTTGACTGGTAGAAAATGCCTATGGCATTAAGTCCGCCTCTGTACATTTATGTGCTTGAAGTATTAAATAAATAAATAATAAATAAATATGTACAAGTATATAAAAAGGATAGGAAATAATCAAAGGGCATCAAAAAATTCATCCGCATCGCTGTCAACAGGAAACGTGAAATAAATTAAATTTCATTCGAAAACATCCATCGGTCCCTCACCAAACTTCAACTATATCTGAGGACCCTGGTTACTTATCTCCTTTGGTAATCGTACTCGAGTGTTGTCAGTCATCGTTGGCAATCATAACTTCTACGATTTGTCGGTGATTCAGCAGTCCGTGTCACCATTCTAGGAACATGTTTGACAAGTATTACGAATACAGTCACGGGTTATTTAGCCTGAAATAAATATTGCAATAAAGTATGGTAGGTACGATTTTCGGTCAGACCATTTCCAAACTTCTTGTTTTAAACAGTTAATTCTTGAGATAAGTCACCTTAAAGATAAGATGGATCATAGAAATCTGTAAAATACAGCTAGATATTAAGAGGTCCAGATTTATAAACCTACATTTATATGTTTGATTTTTTGATGTTATCATTTTTGCTGAAATATCAGAAGCCCATTTCAAAGATTGTATCTCAGCTCAGCCCATTAACAGTTTTGTAAGCATGGCGTTGGAAATCTACCCACATCGCTATCTTTATAAACTAAATGCAAACCACTTTATAATTTATTCTATACTAATAAGCGATAAAGTTTTGATTGGTTTGATAGACGATTAATGTTATAACAGGTGAAGTTATAAGCTACTCGATACAATGCCACTGCTGATTATCATGTTTTGGCTTTTAAATCTGTAAATGAATAGGCCAAAGTAGTAATTTATAATAATTTATTATACAATAAATTATGTGACGTTTAATCAAATCAAAGCTAAATTAAATGACATAAATGGCGTCGCTTGTCGTAGCCGTAGCATCGCGTAGCTCGCGCTACGAACGGACAGTGGGGTTGTTGCTGCTTACGTGTAGGTATGTAAAATAATAACTTGGAAACCATTAATCATATTTTCATTCAAACATCTACATAGATACTAGGTAATAATTTTCCACCTCCAAAGTGTAGATCAACCCTTAGGGTTGTTCGTAGCACGTCCGCGTAGTAAATCTCGTAGCGCGCTACGATGAAACAAATTAACAACAACAAAGATTCGCCTAACTGATGAAGGACTTATACTTCATTATCATGTACCCTCTTTGGCCCAGAATTACTATTGGTAAGTCCCGTAATCAATCAAATCCCATTTTTTAGCAACTAGACTTACCTAATGTTAGGTTTCACACAACTAATTCTTAGTATAAGGTTTCCACCAGAAATGTAAATTCCAGCTCTTCAGATCTTCACCAATCTATACTTAATATTATAAAGATAACATTTGTTTGTTTGTAAGTTTGTATGTACCCCCTACATACAAACTACATACATACAAACAGACCAAAGAATTTGGTCTTTAGACCAAATTCTAATGAAAAACAAATAACTGTTAGAAACCTACATTATTCCTGAGTACTATAGGCTTTAAATGATATTTATATCAGTTTGTATGTACCCCCTACATACAAACTACATACATACAAACAGACCAAAGAATTTGGTCTTTAGACCAAATTCTAATGAAAAACAAATAACTGTTAGAAACCTACATTATTCCTGAGTACTATAGGCTTTAAATGATATTTATATCATGCATATTAGCCAAGCTATCACAATTGTTGTTTAGCAAGTTGGAAAGAAATATGTACCTCTTAAAACAGAATTATTTGAATGCGCTACCTAAACAGTTGTATATAATTGAAAACAATGTACAGCAACCTGGTCCACCTTAAATTATTCAACAAAAAAGTCCGCGGCGAGCGATGCCGTAGATCGGGGCCCGAAAATTCACGCGGAAGAAGTCGAGGGCAGATTATAGTAATAGGTAATAGGTACTACGGGCTGGTATCCGCAACTCCACGTCAATGCGCGTATTTTGCGTACGGCAGATTATAGTAATATATATAGGGTGATTGTTAATTAGTAGCAGCATACGCTGTTAGAAAAATTCGAAATTTAACTGATATAGAGACTGCCCGTTTAGTGTACTTTAGCTATTTTCATAGTGTAATGTCGTACGGTATTCTATTGTGGGGAAATGCCGCCGATATTCAGACTATCTTTGTTTTGCAGAAGCGAGCTGTTCGATCAATTTATAAATTAAGTCCGAGACACTCTCTCAGAGACAAATTTAAAGAGATTAATGTAATGACTGTGCCTTCTCAGTACATTTATGAAAATCTTTTATATGCCCATAAAAATATAAAATTGTTTAAAAAATACAGTGATATCCATAATATAAATACTAGAAACAAACACAAATATGTTGTACCTACAACCAGGCTCAAGAAAATAGGTGGCTCGTTCAGATGCCAATGTATACGCTTTTACAATAAACTACCAAGCCACGTTCAAGATCTAAGCCTTAATAAATTCAAATCTTTCATTAAACGTAAGTTGTGCCAGAAAGCCTTTTATACCGTTAAAGATTATATTGAGGACAAAAAGGCTTGGGATTGAGCTGCTTCCAATTTCTGCATTTTGAATGATTTTTTCTTCTTTTTTATATACACATTGACATTAATGATTTTTTTTTTTAAAGAATGACATTTGCTTACTTTGTAAAGTATTATATTATTTTTTCATTGTGAATGTGAAGACGATGTGGGTCATTTTACATACTTATATATACTTTTTTTATTATTCTCTCTGTTCTGTTTTTTTTTTCTCATGGTCTGGCAGTTTGAGTAATTTATGTGGCCTACCCAAATGTCCTTTCTTTGGTATTGTTCGTCGAATCGTTGAGCTCCTTAAGTCTTGAGTTGAGCTGCACGATATTTGACAAATGCGTGCACTGACTGGACAGGTCCTCTCAATCTGTGTGGTTCTTTCCTCAAAAGACCACCTCAGACATCGATCTACATGGTCTTCATATAACCTGACCAAGATTATGTCTGGACTTTAAAAGAGACTGTGACCTCTGAGTTTGTTTCGGCCTTTCTTCTCAGAGTAGTCAGATAGGAAACGCCGACTTCATCTAGTTATAAAAAACATGACTGACGTGTAAAAGTGTTTGTACAAACCTACTTACAAAAAAATAAAATCAAATCAATCATTCATTTCATAGTGACCGATACTTAAACACGTGATTTTACTCATCATTATGAACAACTTTTACTATGGGACCAAACCTGAAATCGTGAAAAAAAAAACAGCTGTTCTCTACATTTTGACGAGTTAGACGAACATAAATGTAGGGAACAGCTGATTTTTTTTTCACGATTTCTGGTTTGGTCCCATAGTAAAAGTTGTTCATAATGATGAGTAAAATCACGTGTTTAATCAGTCACTAATTAACAGTCACCCTATATTTTTAACTATCAAGTTTAATTAAGCTCTGTAAGTCAAGGATTTATCCTTTACTTACAGAGCTTAATTTAGAATTTAATGATTTTACATGAGTATAGCTCTCAGATCAGCATGGAAAAAAACGTGTTACGTGAGCCTATCACTTGATTTCATTCCTAACTCGTGACTATAATGAAAATGCGCGTAACTATTCCATAATAACTATATAATCGTTAGTTAAAGACAGCGTCACAGTGTATCATGTGGGAAATATGCCGTCCCATGTAAGGAAACATGTGTACGCTTGATTGTCAATATTCACTGTATCTAATTGTTAAACGTTAATATAGGAATTAGCGTGCAACTTGCTTGTCACAAATATGTCTTTGTAAACGAATGTGATTATATCGGTGATTAAATCATAGAGTATGCTGCAATCCGTCTGTATTATTTATTGGCGTGTTTTTTCACTATGAGAATGTGTGTCAGCACATTATAAAAGTACTTATTTATGTATTACCTTAGTACGCGTCTTGGTAATAACATTAGTTCATTACTCAGAGTCAGATGGAGGCTGAGTCGTCTTTTAGCCGTAGTTATAGCTATTAAACTATAAATAATTGCGTGAATTACGATTCGTACATGGATTAAATATACATATTAATACACCAACGTTTTACGTGGTTCACTTTGTGCCAGTACCAAATAATTTATAACCTTATTATTTAGAAAATAACTTAGAACCATTTTCGTAAATGGTATCAGTAATGACTACATCGATGGATTGATTACTGCTGTGTCGCATTATAATCATCAAAAGTGATCCCAAACAGCTCTTTAGTCCATATACCTGCATAGGTATGCGCACGGCTTAAGTGTGGAACTCTCTGCCAGCGTCTGTGTTCCCTTCCACGTATAACTTAAGTGTGGAACTCTCTGCCAGCGTCTGTGTTCCCTTCCACGTATAACTTAAGTGTGGAACTCTCTGCCAGCGTCTGTGTTCCCTTCCACGTATAACCTGTCAGCATTCAAAGCAAAAGTAAACAGGCATCTCCGGGGCACGCTCGTTACGTCATGGATATCATCGCTTTCCACCAGGCGAGCTCGAGGTCAAGAGTTGGCCCATTTCGCAACTTTTTTTTAAATACACAGGTGTATTCTGTTCATTCTCTCAAAAGTAACAGTTAAGAGTTATTTATTCATCATTGGTCACTCGTTACAGATAACTGTGCCACCTCTTGTCAGTGTCACCTCTTATACAAAATTGCTAACACGGTCGAAAAGGTTAATTAAAAATTTTTCGACTCGCCAAGTGTACTTATTTGCTGTAAATAACTAAATACCTCTTCTAAATATCTTTTTTAATATTGGCCGTATACATAGTAGTGTTTATGGGAGCTGTTAGGTACATGTCAAATAAATAGTAAACTGTAATCACTGCTTTTGATAGCCAGAATTCCATCGAAATTATGAACATTTCATAAATTATAAATGTCTAATAGTGCCCAATACCTAAATCTAAAGAAACACTATATTATTGAATTTATTTGAATAGATAAATGTTAACACTGATGTTGCTCTTAATCGCATTGTTTAAAGTTTATTAATTAAGTAATATCTTACTTCCCACCACTAGAAAATGAATTAGGCACAGGATTTGTAGACCCGTTTTTTTGGACTCTGTTTTGTGTGTCCTTTTCTTCCATAATCAGCCTTCATCTCAGTTTCACACCCTCGTACTTAGCCATATCTCATTCACAGAGTGCATACTATAAATAGAAGTAAGTACCGAAGGAATTTTGTAAAAGGATGCTAAAGACCGCGCTCATAGGTGTTGAGCGCCGTTATTATATCATCGCTAGAGGTTTCACTATGTTGTTAAACAAAATTATATTATGCAATCGAGTATTGACTATCTTCACATGCCTACACTTTTTACTTCCTCAAAGCGTCTGTAAATCTTTTATTTTTTCCCTTCTTAAGTAGCCGAAAAATTATATAATTTACATAATGATTGCCTAATTATTTGTAATTGCTCACGCTCCATGTTGAGTCTACCGTTGTGCTAAGTACACACACAAACTGATTATAAACATAAGCATTACAAGTTGGCTCAGCGATAAAGTTATCGTTCTTTATTTGTAAATATGTGATCTATAAATAGAATATTCATACGACCTTTAATTATCGTGAAATAACTGAATCAGTTAATAATTCAAGCTCATTAGTGTCGGCCGGCACGTGCGCTGGTATCGGTCATTGTCTGACTTAGGTATTTTTAATAGTCGTGTCAAGGGGTCATCGACTGGCTCCCAATCACTATGACATCAGCTTCACTACTTAGGATTACAAAACACTTACTCTCACTCACGTAACACAACACAACTGCGCTAGGCCTTACTGTAAGAGTTTCAATAAATTTTGTAACCTCATTAAACCCTGGCAGCATCATTGTGATGCCTTGTGAGACATGACTTTCATATTTAATGTATTTTTTGATTTTATTAGCAGTTTTCAATGGACACTCGCTATACAGATAGCTACGAGATGCTTATGACGTATGTTTATGTTATGTATTGCATAAAAAAGAGCTTATTCCTATTTGGTCCCTCATAGAGAAGTTTTCCTGTTTGCCTACCGACTTGCTAACACTGTTCCAATATTTATAAGGATTGCCGAATTTACTTAACCAAGTAGTATGTCGTACACCTACCTTGTATCTTTCAGTTTAGTGAGAATGTTATTTTTCAGTCCGTGTAGTTTATGAGAAGTACCTACCATTTTGTTTGAAATTAACTCGCAAAATGCCCCCCCGGGCCTCGTGATTTTCCAAACTTTTGTTTATTCGTATTACAATGTTATTATAACTATAACTAAGTAGTATCGTAGTTTCGTGACAAGAGTCCTCTAACCCTGGATGAACCTGTAACCCCGGATCTTGTTTTTGAGATCATACGTACCTACCTAATTACTTCGTTACTTTTAGATCAAGCCCTAATACAGTAGCCACTTATCGATAGTTAAAGTGCAGATTTTTTCCTTTTCTTCAAAGCCCAACCCTAAATTTTTTGAAATATAATAAATATAATTTTTGTATTTTTCTGTGTAATTCGTACACTGAAGCACACAGCATAGCAACTGTGTGCTGCAGTGGGCTTGGATTCTTTTTGCAAGATCGTCTTTCGAAGTCCCTGTTCCACCTCTCATTTTATAAATAGGTTTACACTTACAAAAACGGGAGGAGTTAATAATAGATTAATTAGTAGGTACCTGTAGGACCTAATGGTTGATTCACAAATAAGCAAATAAATAGATTTTCAACACACTTGCTCGTAAAGTGGCTCTTATTGAACCGCTTTAAGGTCCATAATGGAGTGTATTACGAACGCGTGCTTTTTCTTTACTTTAATCCACATGTGCTGTAATACCACAGATAACTATTTACTAGTCGGAGACGCGCGCTTTTTTAATCTCATCAAACCCTGCGTTCCGAATTGGGAAATAATCGATGTGTTCCGAATTGGGAAATAACCGAATTAGCGTGAGCGCGATAACGATAACGATGTCCCGTGAATCGTCATAGATGACGTCATGACATTCGCCATCTTGCGATAATGCCGACCATGCCCTAGAATAATATCACCGTGAGCGCTGTCAAAAATGACAGTGTGTGTATGAGGTTGTGTCAGTGTGTGTTTTGTTTTGAGTTGCATCATCTTTAAATTAAACTAACGTGGCATTTTTGAAATTGTGCTTCTGGCTGACAGTCGCCACCTAACCAAAGAAGAAGGACTGAAGAAAAATGTGGTGTTTATACAAAGAAATACTGTAATAATATCTTTTTTACATTTTGTAAGCACTGTCATGTGAGCGCGTTCACGAGTGTTCCGAATTGTTGCCAGCTCTCAGCAGTCATAATAGTAATATCTAAATCGGAACGCATGTGAGATGATGCATGGACGTAATATTACGTCCATGAAGATGATGTGAGCGCTGTGATGTGAGCGATTATAGCTAATTCGGAAAGCGCCCAAAGAGACTTCATGCCAAAAGAAAAAATCCGCGGGCTATATTTTTTTTTTTTTTTAATAGTCTGTATTGTCCTTGGTCGCAAAATGAACTCGCAGGGGACCACAGACAATTTAAGGTGAATGCGCAGTGGTAGACCGCGAAATTCTTAGGTTTTTTGCAATTTTCAGGTCGGTGTCAGGTTGTATCTTGATCAAAATATGATTTGCGGCTATAACAGGTAGGTACCTCTTTGCAGGATTATAATCATTAGAAACATTAATACATCTTTCTAAGTTAGATTTGTTCCTTATGAAAAAATCTCTTAAGGAAAGGTTCTTAAGGAACAAATCTAACTTAAGGATTAAATTCTAATGACTATAATTCTGTAAATACATATACATTATAGGTAGTCGCGAATCATATTTGATCAAGATACAACCTCATATATAATAAGGTATAAGTAACCAAACGGAAAAGACCCTGACTGGCGTTCTATTATTGCGGATTCTCACTGAACGAATGTATATTTCTCTATGCCAATTTATAGTACTTTCTAATTCCATAAATAAAACTACAATTTGACGTACAACACTACAATCAGTCTAAACATTAGCTAGTTTGTGTTTATTATATTTTTTCTATAGGCTGTTTAGCGGTTTTGTCTGTGCCATAGATTAATATATTTAAAATGAGTCAATGTTGCGCGCGCATCGCTAGTGCTGGCTAGCACGGCGCGCGGGAAAACAAAACCAGCGCGCCATTTTCCATACAAGTTAATATTAATTTAACAATACAAATCTGTTTTTTTTTCCTCGCAAGTGTGTTGAAAAATGTCGTATGAAACGCGTGTGCATTAATCAATATACACTCGGCTTTCTTATCGCTCTCGCCTGCGGCTTGCGCGAATAATATCGCCTCGTGCATAATGATCAACTTAGCACACATGTATCATAATGTACTATTATATATTTTCGCTCACAATGGTTTTGTAACACCTACCTAGCAGTTATGAACTAAATAAATTCAAATTGTGAGAGCTGGTGCTTGATGTAGGTTCACACTATGCCCTACTTCACAAATCAATTGAAAGTAATAAGTAAAAATCATAAATTATTCATTACTTATTTAGATTCATATTCTAATCACAAGTAAACTGATGCGTGAATAATTTATCAACTTCTTCATACAGATCTGAACGAAACATTATTATGCTTGATAAGTGTGATGTCTCAAAAATAATGACGAACATTAATAAAAGACGAAATAACTCGAAACCTAGCCTTAGGCATAGTTACAAACATAATCACAGAAGTTAAAAAGTAATCAATCCATTCTCTTTGGCAACGTTTACAAATGTGTCTTCAATGGCTCGTAAAATCTCATGACTCTCACTTAAGAAAATATTGTGTAATGTTTTAAACATTCGCCCGAACGGCCATAACGCGCGTTTAATTTGCAACAATACGAAATATAATTTGAAAAAATATGCTTGAACTGTTATTGCTGTATATAGTGCGAGTGTAGCGTTAGTTATCAAGAGAGCTTAAAACAATATGTAATACAATACGGGGTATGCATATGTCCCGAACAAAATGCAATATACTTAATCACATTCCCACTATCTAGCAATCTATTCATAGCTGTAAATATGTTTACCATCACTAATAGAATAGAACGTCTATGATGGCATGTAAGAACTTAGACCATTTAGGTAAAATGGTCTAAGACTATTAACAAATAAGTACACAAGTCACGGAAAAGGCCACTTTGGAGAATCATAAAATGATAACATTATGAATCGTAATATGGCGAAGATAGTCCGTGTTTTTCTTTTTTTCGCTTTTTCTTTAATCAAAGAGATTGGTATTGGATTTGGATCGGATTGATTGGTATTTTCGTGTATTTCCGTTCGTCCCACCGACTTCGTCCCCCTGGTGGGACGAACGGGAATTGGTTATTTTTTTTCCCGTTCGTCCCACTGATTTTGTCGGTGGGACGAACGGGAATAAATTATAGCACAGACAAAAAAAAAATAACTGAAAAATGCTTCACCAATGGGATTTGATACGATTAACTTAACGGTTAACTGTCCATTATGTTATCCTTTTATGATTCTGCCAAAGTTCAATACAAACCGATTTTTTATACAATATTTGATAATTTACAGCATCGCAGTATAAAATACATAAAGTTAATGGAAAATTTACGTAATCTAAACGTTAAGTTTAGTATGCCGTTTTTATACTTGAACCTACCTACGGATTTATATGTAAATATGTTATACTATACAAACGCAGCGCGGGTTAACAGTGTTTTCGCACTGGGCGTTTTTCCAGCGTTGACGAAGCATAGGCGCCTCGTAGAAGCTGCGTAGACGCCAGTAGAGGCTGCGTAGACGCCACTAGAGGCTGCGTAGAGGCCGCGTCGAGGCTGCGTAGAGGCCGCTCAGGAGCTAAGTTCCGATGCAAAATTGATAAAACCGATTTGTCAGACGTCAATTTTATTCCACGAATAAAAAATATCGGTCGATTGAAAAATCAGCCCTAAGTGACATCATCACTATTGCACAGATCAGTTGAAATTTTTTTCTGTGAAAAATAGAGCTGAGTATTCAGCCCAGGCTGTAATTAGATCCAAATATAGCGGAAAAAGCTTACAGGTAAAATAACCTCCTAGATAAGATTGATAAAAGCTCATCACTAGACAAGTAGACAATGAAGCTAAAAGATTCATCCTTGAAATATTTTGCAACTTCGGACCACCTGAACAGGTATGAACGCGATTGTCCACAATGTGACCTCCACATGATCGATTAATATGCTAATTTAGATTATTTATTAGGCAACAACCAACCAATATTTAGAACTATTTTGCTCATTCTATTTTTTATGTATTTTTGTATTTTTGCGAATGGTCTTGCCTTTCCATTTTGAATTGAGAGAACAGTTAATCTATCAGGAGGCCAAGGCTTATAGATTGTTAGTGCATATTAAAAAGATTAGAAAGATTGATAGCATTCGTCAAATCAGAGCACCCCGAAGGTACGTGATAGTTTGCTCTACCCATAGGCGTAGATAGGCATTTTGTCTAGAGGGGCAGAAGTCCAGCTGAACTAACCACAGTAATCTAATGAGAGATCATAAATTACGCCTCGTAATAAATAATCCCACCGAAAACATTTCATGTAAAGTAGGTTGCCAAGACTTAAATAACGCTTTCACTGTTAAAAAGTTAACAGATCTAATGTAGAGCCAAGACGCAGCCCCACGCAGCGCCTGACGCAGGTCCTCACCGGACACGGAAGTTTCGGGAGGTTCCTGCACATCATCAGGCGGGAGGAAACGCCCGGGTGTGGGTCCGGGTGGAGGTCTGCCTCGCTTGGGCGGAGCACCGCCGTGTCCTCGTAGAGGCGATCGGCAGCGGCGGCGACCTCTCGCGCCCGGCCCTGATGCAAGCCATGGTCCGGGGCGAGAGGGAGTGGGAGGCAGTCACCTCCTTCTGCGAAGCAGTCATGCTAGCGAAGGAGGTGGCGGGACGGCTCAGGGAGAGAGCCTCCCGTCCCAGCCGCCGCGGGAGACGCTCCGGGCGTCGGGAGCCGCGCGACGACTCCCGGCCACCGTAGGCGCGGGCCTGCGGGCGGAGAGTAATGAGTAGCTCACCGTCCGATCAGGACCAGGCCCGTGCTGAACAGCGCGTACGTGTTCCACGCGCGCCTCAAAGAGATGTCAGCATCGAGGAAGGGGCCCCCTAGGGCCGAAGCCTGCCGGGTCAGCGGGATTGTCCGAAAGGGTTACCGCTGGCCCGGAACATAAAGAGCTAAGGAAGGAACACGGGTGGGTTTTAGTCAGTAAGAGTCTGACACTCCCTTCCGCTCCACCCAGAGCCGGAAGGGTCATTTGATGATTTTCCATCCGCAAGAAAAAAAAAAGCCCCAATTAACTCTACAAACCATAACACATCTTGGTCAAAATGTACGGCTCTAATTTAAACCCTAATAAAAGCGATTAAACAGTAAGAAATTCTTCAATACTGTCGATTTTTCTAGGGTGGGCAAAGAAGTTTCTAGGGTAGGCATTGCCCAGCCTTGCCTGCTCCTAGTTACACCCGTGGCTCTACCTGTTTATTTAAAGCGGCAAGGCAGGGTAAACGTACACCCAGCCAGATGTGACTACCCAAGTTAGTGCCAAATTAAATCAATTTGTATCCTAAATAAAAGGTTCGTCGTAGGTAAATAATATTCCAAAATTCGATTTGGGATTATAAAGTAATTTTGCAGAAAAATACTTTATTTTGTATAGGTACAAATCTTGTTCATTTATAAGTAAAAACTCGATATCCGTGGTTAAAACGATTTTAAATCGGTACTTAATTTGTACCAACACCAGCATCCGTCAAGCAGCCGTCAGTTTAATAGAGTCTGTGACTTCTGAGTTTGTTTCGGCCTTTCTTCTCAGAATAGTCAGATAGGAAACGCCGACCTCATCTAGTTAAAAAAAAAATATGATTGACGTGTGTGACAGAAAATAAATCATTTATCATTTATTTATCATTAAATAAAAAAATTAATATTTACTTTCCAAGCAGTCCAGAGCAGTGGTGGCTCAGTGGTAATGGTCCCCGACTTACGAGTTGCAGGTAGAGGGTTTGAAGGGCAAGGCAGGCGCTATACTTTGTGTAAACATTATAATTTCATCACCACTGCTCTTATTTTAGGTGAAGAAAAATATCGTGAGGAAACCAACATAGTCCTAGAACAAGATGCGATGCGATGGTTTGTGTGGTATGTTTAAAGGTTCAACAAATACTTGTAAACTGTTTTTTTTTTTTTAATATTAATAAGTAGGTAAACAATAACAGAGGGGCCCGTGGCTAAATAATAACAGCCGCACAGGTCGATAGATCAGGTTAAGCTACGCTTGCCGCGGTTGGTCTGTGGATGGGTGACCATCTTTACATACCGTGACCCCTCCGTGCCTCGGAAAGCACGTTAAGCCGTTGGTCCCGGCTGTCATTCGTAGATCTTTGACAGTCGTTACGGGTAGTCAGAAGCCCGAAAGTCTGACAACCAGTCTTATCAAGGGGTATCGTATTACCCAGTAATTGGGTTGTGGAGGTCAGATAGGCAGTCGCTCCATGTAAAATACTGGTATTCAACTGCATCCGGTTAGACTGGAAGCCGACCCCAACATGGTTGGGAAAAGGCTAAGCAGATGATGAATAAGTAGGTACCTAATAAAAAAAAACAAAACATGTGACATCTACCAACCCGCATTGGGCCCGCGTGGTAGATTACAGCCCACTCCCTCTCGAACTGACTGACATACTATACAAATAAATACAAAAACAAAGGACACTTAGGCATCGAAGTACTCGTCCGCATCGCTGTCATCCGGAAACGTGCCCAGAAGACTGGCAGCATTGCCACGTTGATTGGCGAAGCTAATTCTTTGCCCAAAGAACGACCCAGCCCTCTGGTCACGTGAAGTGTCGACCAGCCGGCGAGAGACGCGCGCTCGGGCCCCATGACCCGAGCGTTTCGACCCCAAACAAATGACGAAAAACACTTAAATCTACATATATAAAAGAAAGTCGTGTTAGTTACACTATTTATAACTCAAGAATGGCTTAACCGATTTGGGTGGAAATTGGTGTTTTTTTTTATTTATTTATTTCATTAACAATTTTTACATTGTGTCGAAATTAGCATATTTAAATCTAAAATAACATGAAAAGCAACATAAAGATAGAAAAATAAAATAAAAAATATATTATGAATACATCCTACATGAGTGACAAGTTTTAAAACAATCTTCGTAAAACATCAAAAGCCACTGAATAGTTAAATAAAAAATAAAATAAAAATTCAATTCAATTTACCAATACAAATGTCAAAAGAGAAAATAAAAATAAAAAAATAAATAAAAATATTATGTCAATAAAACTAAAAAGATTAATACTTAGTTATATTATATATAATATAACTAAGTATAACAGTCTAGTTATACACATCACTTGAGAAACTCGTCAAGTGTTTAATAGCATTTAAGGAAGGACTTTAGATGGTTCTTAAACTGACTTAAATTATAAATGGACTTCAATTCTAAAGGCAGTTTATTAAACAATTTAAGGGGGAAGCTCTAAGGTGGCCCGCGAAATTCAAATTTTCATACGTTTTTGCAATTTGCTGGTCAGTATTAAGTTGTACGTTGATTAAAATATGATTCGCGGTCGTAACAAATATGTATTTACAGAATTATAATCATTAAAGTCATCAACACAACTCTCTAAGACCATGTAATCCCCAAATGTCAAGATTTCATGAAATAGTCATTGTTGGGGATTACATGGCCGCGAATCATATTTTAATCAACGTAAAACTTAATACTGACCAGCAAATTGCAAAAACCTAAAAAAAAAATGAATTTCGCGGGCTACCCTGGCGCTTTCGCCTTAATTGACATATAGCTTGCAGCATAACTAACTACTTTCAAATGCGGTTGAATCGTATATTGTAGGTCCTTACGCCTTGTAGCTTTCCGCTTATTTCTTTCCTCAAATGTTTCAGAATTTTGTAGTTTTTTCATGAGGTCTGTGAGTAGAACTAAAATATACAAGCAAGGGACTGTTAGTATCTGTAGTTCTTTAAAGTACTCCTTACACGATACCCATTGGGGAATTCTCACCATGGTTCTTAAGGCCCTTTTTTGTATGTTAAAAGCAGTATTCACATTATACGCATAGCTACCTCGCCATAGAGCGATACTGTACTGCTTTGATTCAACAAGCGAGTAATATACAATTTTTTATTGTTTGTTGGAAATCTTATCTCGAAGGCTTCGAAGGGCAAGCTGAACTAATTGAACGAAATGCAAACCTGAAATTTGACGAGGATGCAAATCAACCTTGTAGTTAATTAAATCATTTATAAACAAGATGAAGAAGGTCGGCCCTAATATTGATCCTTGTGGAACTCCTTGTCTAATTAGTTTTAGTCCCGATTTATACACTTTTAAAAAAATTTCTTCTTCCACTGTAATTTCTACATATTGCTTCCAATTTTCTAAGTAAGATTTAAATAGATTTGAAACCGGTCCTAATAGTAGCTTATGATTGACTGTGTCAAAAGCAGAGCTTAAATCATGAAATAATCCTACTACTTTTAATTTCTCATTAACTCCTTTCACTATTTCTTCCATTAACGTATTAATTGCGTCATTTGTTCCCACATTTTTCTGATAACTAAATTGTCTGTAGTTAAGTATTTTTTGCGATTTAAATGTCTTAGAAGCCTTCTTTTAAGTATTTTCTCAAAATTTTTCGAAAAGATAGGTAATAGAGAAATCGGCCTATAATTATTGGGATCTGATTTGCACCCTTTTTTATAAATTGGTAGGACCCTTGCTATCTTAAGTTGTTCAGGTGGGTAGGTAGCTTAGAACCAGGAGACGGACATAGGATACTTTTTTTTTAATACTTTTATTTAATTATAGGAGTAGGGTAGGAGTAGTGTAGGAGTAGGGTAGGACTACTCCTAACCTACTCCTACACTACTCCTACCATACGGTAGGAGTAGGGTAGAAGTAGGGTGGAGTAGGGTAGGAGTAGGGTAGGAGTAGTGTAGGAGTAGGGTAGGAGTAGGGTAGGGGTGGGACACCACGCGAACGAAGTAGCGCCGGGCAGCTAGTCTATTTGGCAAAACAACGTTTACCGGGTCAGATAGTCTATTATAAATACTTATTTTATTTCGTCTATCCGGTGCAAATTATGCAACTCTTCAACTCTATCAGGTACCTATTATCCAAACTAACAAAGATTTACAATAAAAACCTGTTTTTTTTAAATAATATTGATAAAAATTAAAACCATTTTATAGGTAAAACCTACAATTTGAATTGTCGCTATAAACATTAAAATTTTATGCGATATCAAAATAATATGGTATTATTTTTAAACACCAAACGATTTTTATCAAAGCGCTTTGTAATCAATTCAGATTGTGCATATCCAACTACGTATTATAGTTTCAAGACCTATTGACCTACAAGATCTGAGCTACAAACATAGATTGGTGATACTTGTTTCACGTAATATTGATCCATATACAACGGAGTGTGGAACTCGACGTCATCGGCCAGGACGCGACGCAGCGCCGCCGCCGCCCCACGCCGCCGCCGGTGCAGCGCCGGACGGCTAGCGACATGCCGGCGCGCGGCGGCACGACTAAGCGACGCCGACCGATACGGACGACCATTGACGACCGGTGTGATGTGTATGTGTAGGCAGATTCGTCGCACGACAGCGCGACAAGCTTCCATATTTACTTATCCAGTGCCAAGTAACTTACCGGTTTCACACGAGTGGGTGCTACTAGTTCTTTTTCGTATGTTAATTGGAACAATATCTATTACTATCACATTAAATATCCTCGACAGTCGATGGATTTCTGTTGTGCCATACCTATACCTATCTTTGAATACACGTCTGAACAACAACGGTAGATACACCTAATATACACGTCTATACAACGGTAGCTACACATAATAGGTACGTATAGGAACCGCAATGCCGTTCTAAATTTACATGGATGATCTTCCTGTAATAACAGTAAACAACGCTTGCATTATACTGCAGTACTCGTACTAGGCATGACTATCAATGCAGTATAGCGCATACGATAACTAAAAAATACTGCCAGACATCGTGCTAGTTGCTTACTTGGTAATAATTTTCCATTGCGGATAATCTAATCTAACATTATATATCCATTATCAAATAACCCTTTCCAAGGCGAGTATCGCAATAGATACTGGTACAAGCATGCTCAGTGTGATTAGTTCTAAGGCGTCAAGAAATCGACTCGGGACGAGATAAAATTAAATTGTCGGCTAAAAGTAAGAGATACTGCGCGACCTTGGGGCCGAGTGGTTTGTTCCGGGTTCGGTCCTCCACCCACCGACCGGTCGCTGCGCCTGCGCCTCTCCGCTGCACTCACCTGTATCTACCTACTAAACATAAATGTGTCGGACTTAAATTGATTGCAAATGAATGCATTATAGACAAGATGGTAGATATCATTAATTCTGTAGGTAGTCTGAGTGCCAATTTGGTGTAATAAAATACCGCTTGGGATATACAAACGGTAATAAAATTTATTGATCTGCTACAAAAAAAACATTAACTAAGATAATAATAAAAAATTAATTGGTTACTTTACTCTAATAGGAATCTAGGTGATGTCAACACGTTATGTGGTAAGTAGTTCGTTCACGTGCTAGCTCATATAACACAGCTATCGGATGTAAATATTAACAATAATGCGCAAATAGCGAGGTTGCTGGCCCATCGCGCATAGACACGCGTTACGTAACCTCCTTACTTGACTAACGAGTTAACAACTCAAGTGAGAGGACACCCACTGTTCCTAATTACCAAACAATGTTTTTAAAGATAGCACGTAAGTACTTTAAATTAGGACACTTTGACATCTGTATCACTGCAATAATCCTTAACTGGTTGGCCGTTAAACTTATGCTAATGAACCAAAATCTTGAAAACAGACGTGACGTCATGAGCCAAAGAACAGTATTCTAAATCCTACTCAAAATGATGTTGTTGCAGTAAGGTTGTCTGCTCGCTACATTAATTTTATTATTGACTCTTATGAACATTTCCTACAGTCGATTTTTACGAGCCTGCAATTCGTTTTAAATACAAACTTCACTTGTTGTAATCTCCACAGTGGAACTGACCTAGACCAGCAAGGAAATATATTATATCTAGGTAAAGGGTAAAGTATCTACATATCAAAAAGAAGAATACGAAAATTACTGCTAAAATAATTTATTAACTTTTAGCAATGTTTTAATGAATTAAATAATAAGGCAATCACGTGGTATTTGATGCAACTATTAATGAGTATGAGTTTAAATTACAATATCAATACAAGCAAAAGCTGAGATTAATATACCGATTCGGCGTTTTCACCTATCACAATTTCTTTGGAATAAAAACGTATTACTTATTCGTTAGCACTCGACTCTTCAATTATAGTCATAGTCGGGTCTATGGCAAGGTCTAAGAGCGATTTGTTAATGTGACTATTTGTTAAAGAATTAGTATTTGTATCTGCATCCGAATCAACACCTTCCTCTTTAGTTTTAGGATCGTTCGGCGTTTGATCTGTAGCAGCGGCGTTGGACTCACTTGGTGCAGTGGCGCCTTCCTCAACTTCAGGTACAGTTTGTGCAAGCGTTGGAACTTCGATCGTTATAATCTCATTTTCAGTTTCTTTGGGTGATTCCGCTACTTTATTCTCTTCGAGTGGTCTAAATATTTCTTGTAGCGATGAAACTTTCTTTTCCGCGGGAATTATTCTATTTAAATATACTAATATGTCTGATAGAGAAACAATTCCTACTAGGTTATCTTCTTTATTTACTAACAATAATCGATGACTCTCAGTTCTAACTATAACTTCTAAGGCCTCATATAAAGTAATACTTGAACGACATTTTTGTAACTTTTCTTCCCAGTCTTTCTTTTTATTTCTTACTTCAGCTATCGTCAACGACAAATTCGAATATAATTTTTCACTCACTAGATTTAACACTTCATATTTTGCATAAACATCAATAAGCGTACCGTTCTCGTCTAAAATTGGCAAAGCCGAAACATCTTTCTCTAACAACAACTGAAATGCTGTTTTAATACTTGTTTCTTCAGTTACGGACACGATGTCTTCGTATGTCCCGATTTTCAACTCTGTAAGTGTCTTGTGAAAGAAAGTTAATTCAGGAAATTCATTAAGATATACAAACAAAAATCTTAATATTCTTTTGTGAGACAAGATGTATAGAACATCACCATTAAAAGGATCTATCATTAATAGACGATGGACGCGGTTTTTGTGAAGTAAATTAATGGCGTCATGTAGTGATTGATCGGGTCCAGCACTACACAAAGGCTTACGCGTTGATCTTAACAACTTCCTCCAAGTATGAAGTGTGTGTCGCTCTAAATCTTCAACTGATAAGTTTTCTTTATCAAGATACAGTAGAATCCTTATAAAATCTGTAACAGTTATCATACCTACGAGTAGCTTTTTAGTAGCATCCCAAAGCGGTGCAGAGCGAATACCATGTGATATAAGAGTAGGAAATGTTTTCCTGACGAAAAATTGTGTATCAAATATAATAACTTTTGCAGACTTTGGTAAAATTTCATAACATTTATGATATTTAAAGAAGTTCAGTAAGAGCCTAGTTTTATCTCTACCTCCTATGGATATTTGCACAATTGATAAATAAGGATCATATTTAGGTAGACCCCGAACCTCTCTAAACATTTGTTTTGCTTGCGTTGGATCTAATGAAGCGTATGAGTTTTTATGATAAGTAGGTGAAGTCGTCTCAATAGAAGAACGACGAACTTGTTTAGTAGGTTTCTTCTTCACTGGATCTGCAGTAGATTGACTACTTTCCGGATGAGGCTTGCTGCGAAAAATATCCATTACCCTAGTAATGGGACTGTATTTTCGAGAAGATGCCCCAGTCACCGTATGGTAATATTTCTTATGTGAATCTTTGTTGTCAGCATATTGTTGGTCATCTTGAGTTTCAGGGGCTTCTTGGCTTTCCGTCGTTTTTGATTGTTTCGGTGCATATTTCTTAGCATCACTTTTTCTTCTTAAACGGAATATATCAAAAATAGAGCTCCGTGGACTAGACGACGTTCCATGGAAAGTTTCGTATCCTTTTTCAGGTGCCGATTGGCGTTCAGCACTCGATGCTCTGGATGTGTCAGCATTTCTATCTCTAAATATTGATCTTACATGGGGCCTCTGTGACTCGACTCCACGCGTTCCAAAATGGACCGTATGTACATTACTATCTGCTACTCTAGAAGGAACTTTATCTTCTGTGTTGGATAGGGTGGTAACAACAAATTTCTTTCGCTCACCAACAACTGTTTGATTTTGCGCTTCCGATTGTTTCTTCTTTTTATTCTTATGTTTCGCCTTGCCATGTTTACTCGGTGATTCGGTCGTCGCAGATTCATTTTCTAGAATTGGATCCATATCCAAATATATTTGCAAATGAAAGTTTTATACCTTTATCTTGTAGCATAATCCAGGAAATTGTTTACCATTACCTGTAAAAGAAATTAAGAACATTAAAAACATGAAATAACCAGCCTACTGTAAAATTTACAGTGGGAATATAAAAGCCGAATTATTTTAGGAATTTGTGAAATTAACTACGAATTTCTTTTTAAGATCCATTCTTGAGTATTGTTCTAGAATACGGGAATATAACCTAATTTATTTAAATTATATTAATTGTGATCACTCTCAATGAGATTGATGGACGTTATGTAACATTTTTGAAATACCACTGTGTGAAGAGGTCATAATCTGATTATATTTTTTATTACTAACACAAAATCCATTAATTTAATTCTTTATAGGAAAAAACTACAAATAATCGACACGTTCATTGACCAGTGCCCCTACCACATAAGCCGACTGTTGTACAGACGCCAGCACATCAAGCTACTACAATCTGTCGAATTTCTTTATTAGATTTTCAACTTTATCGCTAAAGTATAAGGTTCAAAGTTGAATGGGAAAATTTGACAGTTTCGGGTAGCTTGATGTGCTGGCGTCTGTACTTGTAACTATTGTGTATGCTTCACGAACAGTTATTGTGTGAAGAACTAAAGATTATTCATAATGTGTCTGTTATTATAAATTAGGTACTGATAGCGATATCGTTATACCGGCTTATTCTATGCTTGCCCCACCACTCTTACTTCAAGCCGAACTATCTGATTCACGGATTCTTATTTTAGCTCATTATTCCAAGTTTTCTTTACCAAGAAATACACCTAATTTAAATATACACCTAGCTACATACAAGCTGCATTAGAAACACGGTTTGAAGGAGCAAGCATAGAAAAATATCCATAATTTATTGGCGAACAATTGTAGTCATAAATAGCATAACCGAGCATTTACAATCACATGTATTGACACATGTAGAAATAATACTATGTTTGCGTGTACTCGAAAAATCGATGATGTATGAGTCATTAGCGTACATCACCATAAGTTGGCGTGTAATATACGTGGTCTATTAGCTATGTATGTACCATCGCGTTTAACTGCCGCATAAAATAATCCTATAACACCTTATGTCGTTGCTAGGCAACGCAATGCGCCAAATGCACCCATTTTACTACATGCGTTAGCTATTTGCTGTTGCATTGCGTAATCTACAGACGTCCTCGTTGCAGTCTCAACAGACCATCTCAATGAGTTTGATCAATCTTTCCTACGCTAAACACCAGCATAATAAATTATAACATTCGGCACATTAACACGCGTAGCTAAGTCTATATTTGACACCATTTCGGTGATCAATACTTTATAGAGCGAAAACTATGCGGTATTGGATGAATTCAAAACGTACCTGTCTTCACCGAGAGCTTCATCTTTTTATTCCAATTATTTTTACGCACTGATTTGTAACGAGACGGTTAGTATTGAGTTTTGTTCGGACTGAGCACTGTTTTACTGGGGTCGCGTGTTATTCCCGACGATATTGTGTGCGGCCATGTTGGTTGTCAAATTACGCGAGGGTTTGTGGGGCGACATCTGCCGTCGGGCGAGGGGATCGCGTCGCAGGGCGGCCCGGCCAAATCGGAACGGGTGGGAATGTTATCATCGTCTGTAGCTCGCAGTTAGACTTTCAACTCGTGAGATGTCACGGCGAACTGATTTCAGATTATAGTCGTCAGGTATTTATTTTGTAAAAGATGCAATAGGGTAGGGACCGTTGGTAATTAAATGGATAGATATCAGTAGGTATACCTACTTTTGTAACATTTTTGTTGTATTATTTTTGTTTTTTTTTTTTATATGTTACTTAACACTTTGACATTTGTTCATTATTATATACACAATGACATGAACTTAAAATGACATGACTTTAAAAGAAACCGTGAACTCAGTTTATTTCGGTATTTCTTCGCAGAGTAAGTAATCAGTTAGAAAACACCAATCATATAGTCTTATAAACATAATTTAATTGTGACGTATAAAAGCGTTTTTTGTACCAATTTATAGAAATTATAATTTAACAATCAGCATCATTTGTCATCAAATACAATGTTACGAAAAAATAAAAAACCTTAATAGGTACTTGTATTTCACAACATTACTAATACAGCTACATTTATGTCAGCATTTGTAATAATGCCCAAAGAAGATAACAAAAACTGTGATTACTATCAGCTCTACTGCATAGCTTAGTATTTTAGAAACATCTAGAAAGGTATTTTAACGAGGCCACCTTTGTCATATAACATAAAATCTAATTACAATAGACCGAACACTATAATCGAATGCTCTGTTATGGAAGCTTCAAAACATCAAAAACCTAAACTTTTGAAGCCCTAATGGTCTACCAAGGCTAATTCAACGATTAGAGAGTAAGAGTAACAATCAAAAGAAAAGAAGCAAATGTCGTATAGACCTTCGTAGCTGAATATCACCTTGAAGATCTTATAGAGACAGTTGACGAAACTAACTTAGAAGGCAAACAGACGCGTAAAACAAAAACCTAAGTAAATTTCAATCATTTTAAAAAAACAAGTAGGTATTATTTCTTTTAATAACTAATTTAATCTTTTATTGTATTCAAGGATCAGAAAAGTAATTTTTGCTGAAACAAACCCTGCTTTTCTAAAACCAAGTCACAAAAGTGGCTTAAAGTTGTCAGTACTTATACTCTTGATAATTATGACTTTCAAGTGTTCAACTTAAATTGCATAATGTATTATGTAAATGCATCCAATGAAAAGAGTAATGAGTAAAATTGTCTGAAGGGCAAAACAAATGAATTTCATTGGATGGAGAGCCTACGTTCGTAAGTATTTGTGATAAACCCAATGTTATGTTATAGTACATCGTGACTAATGTCTCGTCATTGAAGAATCGTGCGTACGAAAACAATCGTTTTGTAAGCCGCTAAATATAAATTCAAGCCAAATTAAATATTTTACTCGCTGACACATTATTGCGATTATAGAAATATCCACAACGGCAGATAACAAAATATGTATGTCAATGTGACACACAGTAAAAGTTATCAGTCTAAGTTCAATTCAATCAGAGTGAATATGTATGCATAAAATTTATTTGAATCTAGCTATAATATCTCCAGGATGTCTACTGCTGAACAGAGCCTTTTCAAAGACAGTTTACATTCCTGAGGAAAATACCTATCATACAATCGCCATGCTCGATAAACCGAATGGCGATGAAAGGTATGGCGTCTACGAGATACACACAGTGTAAACGCTACTACCCTAAATTTAATATTAAAAGTCTAACTCGACTCAACACCCACGCAAAAGAGGCGTTTCACTCTCAGCCTTAATTTTATCAATGGAGCTAGGTACCGCTAAAGTTGTACAACCACGCACATTGAAGTATTTTTAAACCTTTAGAAATAAGAAAAAAATCTGCGACATTAGCTACAGAGACTACATATAAGGTAGTCGAACCAAACGAGACTTTTAGTGGAATTTTAGCAAATTCATATATGCAAATCCACTACAAGAAATAAGTGAGAGTAAGTATCAAGTTATCCTACATAGCAACAAAGTACTTCCACATATCTCGGTATGACGGCATCGCAGTCTAAATATAGGTAAAATTTTCTGAACAGAATGCGCATGCGGGGAAAACGGTGACGTAGGGTTTCGTCATGAATGAGTGACGTCACCGTTACAGAGGCACGAGGAAAATGATGACGTAGCTTGCGGGGAGGAGGGCGGTGGCTAGCGGTGCGATCGATAGCCACCCGGTGATAATGATATTCCTGTAGTTCAGTGACGCTCGACTAATAGCGGCACAGTAGAAGCAAGCCTTTCGATAAAGCACGGGTCGGCATCTCACGTGCTACATTGACTTGCACTACTCACATTGAATAATGCACAGGTCACTCGTTTGATCGAACAGTTCACAAGATGCGCTTACATGACATTCTAGTGGACCATGAACCACTGAACGCTGAAGCTGTGAATTGCTTCCTAATGATTTTATATTACATGGCTATGCTTTGTGTGATGTATGAATGTGACATTATTAATATGCCATTCATTATTAACCTTACCTTTGCACCTTACGCTTTTGAAAGAGCTTTATAACGAAACAATCTTATTTAGCAGCAGTAGTTCGTATCGAGTCTAATAGAAAATGATTGCATTTAAAATCTACAAATATATTTCCTTAATCAAATCTATAAATTCAGAATTTTAACATATACTCGTATATATACAAAAATAGCAGTTTCTGAACAATTCTTATCTAGAAGAGACTTCGGATAAACATCTAAAGAAATATGAGTATTGGTGCTCAGATTAACTCACCGATCGGTTTGTGATACAGTTCTATTATTAGACAATTGACGCGTTTAACAGATCTCGTACCTGAATTTTTATATTCGTATAAATGTATTGTGCGATATCATTCTTACGTTGACTAAGTATATGATCACCATATGATTGCTTTGATTATTGTATAAGGTGACCCAGGTAAGCGATGTGATGCGTGTTTTATATGGCTCACAACACTATGAAATTATGGCATTATTATACAGTATCGGGACCATGTTTACGTTGGAGCAGTACCTATACTAATAATTAAGACATTGTTATAGACTATTGATACGATAACAGATAAAGTAATAAATCTGCTTTATTCTACAATCCGGTTACTTAAAATGTTAGTCAAGTATGTAATAGCCCGACCGCGACAGCCAAACAGAAATATAGGTAAAGTGTAAAATATTAAAATCCAGTCTATAAACAATCTAGGTAATCGAATCTTGTAAACATGTTCTCAATACATTACGCTAATCCAATTGCCGTAGTCAGGCAAAGTTAGTAGTATAACATTCAAATCAACGCTTATCTACGGAATAAATGAAGTAATCACGCTGGTGTAAGTGATTAAGCTGTAATCTGAATTGATAAACTGGCTCTGTCACGCCGCGTGGTTCCAACTGATAGATTCGGACCATCGCTGCATCGCTCGCAAGCAGTCACCAATCACCGGCTTATCCTAAATATTTATTATGGACTCAAGTCATCTGTGCGGATCAAGCAGGCCCTTTATTTAAAGAGAAACCTTTTATTATATATTAATGTGTATATATATTAATTGAATACCTACGTGGTGAATATAACAATAAGAATAGTTCAGCCAGCTCTATCAATGTTAGTTTCCAATGTATGTACATGTGTTATTAATTCAATGATACTGCCTCGACCTCGTCACCATTTTTTCAACTAATAGATGCACTTCTAGTGCGCCCGTATCACGTACATGTAGGATTGTAGGTACAACATCTACATGCAATGCCCTGTCAAACTATAAAACGATTAAGATAAGGAACAAGTTCTGCAGACTCTTAAGATATTAAGAAATCCTCGGTCTCGTTTGCTCAAATCTCAACTAATCCCGACATCTTCAGCGACTGATAACATAGGTACTTACCTCACGAGTGCGTCAATTTATAAGTAGGCGCTTACTGATAATGATAAATCATGAATTGATAAATGAGTAATCTTTGAATAAGTGGAAAATATTCGGCAATTCACCTATCAAACATTCCTTTAAACATTTAAATATCAATGAAGTACTTATGTATTAAAGTTTGTGATATTGATTCTAGTTAAAACCTAAGAAATCATGTTGCTTGACTTGAAACAAGTAATTATCATCTCAAAAATCCAAAGAACACTTTTGATCAAATTAAAGCAAATCCGATGAGAGTAACCTGTTTTAAACAAGAAACAACCACGCAAAGCAATTTTGTAGCACCGAGGTCTAATCAGTGTAGTTACATCCATAAAAAACATACGAATGGTAAATCTCTTGTTTTTTGTAGACAGATAAAAACTTACTAGGTATCTCTCCACTTTTATGCATATGAAAACATTATTATCAAAGCAATATAAACCTTCTGTACGCCTTTTTAAACTTTTTCCGTAACTGTATTGCCTCTTTCCTCAATCACATAGTGATTAGACCTTAACAACAATATACGCACCAGGCCATGTGGCGTACAATTGTAAATCTGTCTAAATATAAGGGCTCCCATGTACTAGTGGTATTTTCGTGACGAGCACTTTTAAACATAACCTCAAAATGTTACACAATATACGCCCGTCCAATTTGATAATTTCAATAATGTTAGTTTATTAATTGATGCAGATAGTATACTCACAATACAGATATCATTACGCTGAACCCCTCTAGCACTGACTATTTATGAACACTTCACACACACACTCTCAATATGCATAATGCATCCAATACTAGCGAATAGTTTCATATGCGTCGTGTTCGCTTTAAATTGAACACAGGTAGTTCACTCACTGGTCGATTATGCGGACGTTATATAACATGGGCACTGGGACGGGAATTGATGGATCCACTGTTTTGTCAGCGGAGACTGCCATGCCCAATTAGTACAATTTACAATCGAGCCACAGAGTGTTCCAACAACGCGCTGACGGCATCGAAACAAGCGAGTCGCGTTCACGGTATGGAATTCTCTCGCGGCCGCGGGCCGTTGATGCGGCTGCGTTCGCGCACCGATATGTGCCCGCACCCACACATGCGCGCGCGTATCGCCTAAACACACATAAGCCACGCATCAAATGTATCACAGATGATGCTACCGACGGCTAACTAAGCTGTAACTACTGATAACAAATTATGTCACTAATCAGTCAACTTGCACAGGTAAACTTTGCTTTAAATAAATATAAAATCATATAAAAAATCGTTTGAAATAGTAAGCAGTAAAATTACAATACCAAACAAAACAAATAACTGTCATGGTGATGGATGACAGTTTTTTTTTAACGATTGACGTGAATAGGTACAGATTAAAGTTTTTACTTCATGGATCATAATAAAAATAGTGAAACCTCTTATTGTAATGTATTCCAAAATATTTCAGTGACATATATATTATTTTTCACTGTAGTAAGTGAAAGCCACGCACACTTCCTATTTTCTTCCATTTTATTTGTAATTCTATTAACTACTTATAACAAAAAGTATTGTACCTACTTATCATTTAAAAAATCTTTTTTGTATTATCTGATGGCTCAATTAACTTACATTTGGCCTAGAAGTCTGCGTAACTATACCATCATCATCTGCCTACCCTTTTCCCAACTATGTTAGGGTCGGCTTCCAGTCTAACGGGATACAGCTGAATACCATCAGTATTCAGATAACAACCCAGTTACTGGTAATACGATACCCCTTGGTAAGACTGGTTGTTAGACTTTTGGGCATATATAATAGTCTGCATAACTATATAGTATATATATTTTTATAGAAATTATACTTAATGATGTAATAACGTGAGTATAAATAAAATTAAATAATTTTACACCTAGATAGCTAATTTTACTTGTTCAAATATTTTCCTAGGCACAAAAATAATCGGAAAAAACTAAAAACTGTCATACAAACATGTTCTAGATAACAACATAGTAGGTATCAAGTAAAAAGTTCATATCAATGACTACTTCCTCTATTTGACCTTTATATATTGCGTGGGACACTGACTGAAACACATTAACTATGTAAATATGTATATTCTATTATAACTAGAAATGAGAATTTACGAAAAAATATGCCTACTTACGTTTTTTGATCAGTCAATCTCAAAAAATTACTATCATATCATTACTTCAGTCATCACATCACCAAGCGTTTAGTCTATGGTTCTATGTATTTTCACATTTTTCGTCATACCTACAATGATTTTCTTGGCCTATTGCCACCCACGACTGGCTTACCCTAATATCGTGGAAAATATTCTATCTCTACCTTTACAAAAGATTTTTTGGTTTACACACAAAAATAGCCGTCTGCTGACAACTCTTAGGGAAAATGAATTTTTGTGTGAAGTCATCAGTGTATCACGTGTAGGCGTTCCTGCCCATCCACTTGATAGAATTCATTAGTCGCCTTTGCGACACCCACGGGTAGGTTCGGTTATGGGTAACCTATTCTTAGCGGGGCCCTACGGCGCGATGTACCTTACCTACATCTGTACAGGCATTGAAATATTAGGTAAGTAGGTATATAATGTCATATACATACACGACTGTGTACGTGAGAATCATATAATTTTTCAGTGCGATACTTACTGAATACGTGTTTGATGTTGTCTGTATCCTACACAGATCTAGATTGATAGGTAGGTAAGCACAAACTTACAATATTTTCAGTAATGTCTACGTTAAGGCAAGGAAATTGTACCTAGTCTTGCACGTCTAAATGCTGGAGTATGGTAGAAAGATAATTATATTAAAAATAATTAATTTATTTATCTTTTCACAGCACAGCACACAGCCAGCATGCCAAATTGGCAAACTTGGCATGCTGTGAGATTTTAACAATAGTTAGTAGCGTCAAGTGATTTTTAGCACTGCTTGTTAGTAACAAACCCGTATTTATTTTGGGTTTTAGTAGCCAAATAGTAAAAATGAAAGACTTATAATTTCGTCATGTCTGTCTGTCCGTCCGTCCATTCGTCGGTCCATCTCTGTTCGTCGTCGCCTTTACACAGTCATTTTTACTATAAAACTATTTGCACTATACCTCTATACAAAAATAAAAGAAGCTGTAATCTGTGCACCACTAAACAATAATGTAGAGATATTACAAAAATAATCAAGGGTAGCTCTCCCCATACATGTGACGGAGGGATGAAAAATAAAATCAATGCACAAAAGCGCGTGCATTTTAGCGTTATTGAGCGTAACATTGGATCTTGTTTCCTTGAAAAAAAATATGATGTTTTTATGTGCCTTTTTTTATTTAAGTAATTTTTTTTTTTAAATAGGTACCAACTTACGGGATCTTTTTGGTTACAACTGCACCTATAACTTTGTTTCTTCACAATATTTTCGAGAAATATTATCAAATACAAACTTATTTTTGCGGCCGATAAAATCGATACATGATCGATGCATGAGTAAATTTTCATCCCAACTACGGAAACCTTCACCGTGCGTAGTCCGACACGCACTTGGCCGGTTTTTTGTATACCCATCACCACCTCAGGTTACAAATGACGAATAAATTGATATGTATGAAATTGAAGCTGAAAAACTGAAAACGTTAAAGCAAATACATATATAATTTTTATCTAATCTTTATATTTATTTTAAGCAACAACCTTATTGTATTTTTTCCATTAAAATACTATATTTCTATTTTTGCGATTTTCCTCTTGTGTGGAAAAAGTAATCTCAACCTTGTTCTAAAAAAAGATCCGAATGCGAGATGTGTCCTTGAAAAAAGTCATAGTACCGTTAATTTTACCTTGCTCAACGGCCTATACTACCTTGACCAAAAAGTCTTTAGTTTGTTTTCCGAGGCAAACTCAGTTATAACTCTGAATACATTTAAACAAGTCAAGCTTTTTTTTTATTAATACCTACTACTAAAATGTGAATCATATAGGTACCCTATCACATTTTAACCAAGAAGATGAAGACTAAATGGTCTCGTGGTTTTATTATGAAAAAAATATTGACTTTAACCATACTTTAACCAACAAGGTCACGGTGCCTAGCTTAGCTTAAAAGCTTTGTAAGGGTTACAGCTATCTACAACCCTTTTTTTCACCGTCACCAGTCAAGGTCGATATCTAAGTAACTTGGTCTCCACGTATTCCGACTTGCGACCGTGACCTTGTTGTTTAAAGTCAATATTTTCTTCAAAACAAAGCCATGAGACCATTGACTAAACTTTAAGACCTTAAATATATAAAGTACCATATTCTGACAAATAAGTTATTTAGATTATTATGTTTATTCTGTAACAACGATCTGCCGCGGCGCTCGACAGGTTACGCGCCAGCACCATCAGCATCCTGGCTGATCTTGCGGATAGGCTGAACACGCGTTACGTCCACATTAGAAATTAAATAATTATAATGTAAATTTTTTAACAAAGTAGGTACTGAAACTTTTACTGTACTAACATTCTATGGATTTCAAAAGTTTTACTGTACCTACTAACATTCTATGGATTTCAAAATCAGTTTTTTTTAATAGTTAATCAATTATGGGGTCCGACTTACTGCTAACAAATCGCTATCTATTGGAATTCTAGAATAAAACAATGCTTATTAAGTTATTATTCTTCCATCATCTTCATTACAAGTTGTAAAAACGTTGTGTGAACTTGATCCTGAAAAGGCTTTCCCTTCCTTTAGATATTTATCACTTTCGACGGATTCGACTCTTATCAGAAAGGCATGTCGTAACTCCTCTTATCTTTTTCTATTTATGTGAAAGATTGAACTTGAAAAAATATCTTGAAGAAGTTATTAGGTAGATAACTTAATACTTATAGATATTCTTGTATACCTATTTGTTTTTTTTATTGTTGTTGTTTTTAATTTTGTAATACCTAAGGATTTGGTTTGATTTGATTTATTTTATTTGGCCTTTGCCCAGCAGTGGTACAGTAGGTGCTACAGGTTAACAAAAAAACAGAACCTAGTTCTTTTAATTACTAACTAATTACCTACTAAGATAAGATAAGATAATGCTTTATTTCTCACCACAGTATATAAAGTACATCAAAGGATCAAGAACAATACGTACATAATAATTTAGCTTATAGGTACTGTGGGAGACTGGTGCCTAAGCTAGGCGTAAGGCCTGTATTTCAGGACACCAGGGCAAGGTACTGTTTCTGTTAACTTTACTAGACTGTCATTGATTTATTTATGTTGTTGAGCAGACCAATTTTTCAAACACATGAAGTAATGGATTATTTTGCTTCAAAATCCTTCGGAGTGTGCTCATCGACTGTGATAAAGTGTGTTACGCAAAACTTGGCATAAGTACCTAAATATTTTCTCCAACTTCTGATCCATTCAAGCAAATCTGTGAAAACGACCATGTATCTCGGCTGCGACCTTGATCGTTTATGTAATTTTCACAATAAACCACGATCTATTACTCGACATAATTGCACAGCAGTAGAATCCATTGTTTTATAATTCATCAATGAATCACAGTTTCCGCGTTATCATTGCGATATTGTATGTGAATAGTGAATCAACAGAACAAACAGTGTAACCATTGTAGTTTACTTATTACTTTAGTTAGATACAGATTCTAGTTTTTTTACATTGCTGCAGGAAAATTTAGGAAAATTGATCCAGACTATACAAAGTTTTTTATCTGACAGTCCATAATTACCCTCGGGTGAGAAGGTGAATCTCATAGGTATCGATATCTATTACGTCTGTGGAGTTTCGCTAGCTAATTTAATTTGACCCTGTAGATAAGTGTCCTAACATATGAATAAATACGTACCTATATTCATAAGTCTACTCATTTGTAAGCTACGTAACAAATTATAGACACACAAGTAATCAAAATTTGTCATTCTAAACTTTGTCGCTTTTATGACACAAGTGGTAATTTGCTTCTTGCGACATAAGTTCCTTATATGTTATATTAGCAAATGGGCGACGGCAGTAAGTTCTACTGCGGATAGGTATAAGCAATAAATTAGTTCCACAAGTTTTATTACAGGTAAATAATAGTAGATTGTACAACTAGTGCTTATAAGAAGCCATTCTGCCCAGAGAAGTTTATATCACCCGAGCCGCAGGCGAGGGTGGATAGTTATGGCGAGTAAAATGGCTCGTTTAAGCCCGAGGTATCTCTTTGCTTTTCACTTCGATTGCGAGAAAATGAAACAGGTTTAAAGTACTTATATAACAGTATTTTCACTGTTCAAACATAAAGAATTATCTACTGAATGTATACAAAACCTTGTAAAACAATTTAAAAGAGTAATGGTGGAGTTTCTTGCCCATTCTTCTCCATACGAACACTAATACCTTTTGGAAGGGGCGACTATAATCAATTCTATTTTATATTGCAAGTTTCGGCGTTCAAAAGTGCCTTTAATGTGCCTATTTTTATTTAGACAGGTAAAAATAACAAAATTAAATTCTAACTTAGCTAAAACTATACAGAAACTAGAAAATAGCGTCGAATAACTCATCCGCATCGCTGTCGACTGGTAATGTACCCAAGAGACTGGCGGCATTACCACGTTGTATGGCGATGCTTAGCCTCTGGCCAAGGTAAAAGCCAGCCCTTCCGTTTCGAAATATCTTTAAAAAGACCATGAGCACTCGGACCCCACGGCCCGAGGGTTTCAACCCCAAACGGCTCGAAAATATAATTTCCGATGAGGTTATTATATTTTCGCCGCTTGAGGTTCTCCGCAACCGCAGCAGCAGCGCCAGCACAGCATGCCGAGCCAGGAAGATGGGATGGCGCAAGAGTATCGACACACGTAGCGTCCCACACTAAAGGCCTACCCACCTTCCATGGAAATAAAATGATGTGCCTATTTGAAATAAATGATTTGACTTTGAATTTAAAAGAGAATAGCTAATTCCCGCCACGAAACTTTTTAAGTTTTTTTTTTAAATATTCAACATGTGTCATTCGACTTGGGTACCTTTCATACTGCCAAGTCAAAAAAACGTTTCTTTGCGTTTTTAAATAATAAATGACCACTATTTTATCTGGTTTTATTAAATTAACCATAAAAAACACGGAAGTGATATAAATTAAAGCAAATCAAATAAAATAACGACTTTAATCTGCGACGTTTTATTGTGGGTTTTATCTTAGAAAAAAAAATACTTTATGCACACGCGCATAAAAAGCGACTTTATGTCGCCTACACACAACATAAGACGAACTTTTAGAGCGTGAGAAGTGAAAAATAATATAAAAACTTATTTGACGGATGGATAAGTCTTTTGTCGATGATACGACGACATCGATTATAATGTAAAATTAGAATAACTGGACGGTTGCCCGTTCTGCGAGCAGCAAATAGTACTGGGGCATGCGACCAATCGTAACAGCCGCAAATACATGCACCGCGCTGAATGCGGACACACCGCGGAAGACAACAACCCCCCACAGCCGCACTCCACCCGCTGCACGTCGGTATTATGTGGTCGCAGGCTCACGCGCCACGGCCGCCGCCTCCCGCTGGTGCCGTCAGCACTACGCCAGCTTGCGTAATCACCAGCCTCACGCAAGCCCCCTTTATCCCATACAATCCACGCTCTACAAACTTACATTATTTTCAAACCTAAGCAAATAGTCCTGTTATTCGTCATACTAACGAAGCGTCATATTGTCCGTGTAATTTAAACAAATAAAAGCTCATTCATCATGCTGTTCACGAGCTACCGATAACTTAACTTACATCAATCGGTGTACGAAACATACCTAACACAAATATTTAACTGCGCTAACTGAACAACGCGGCAGACTTCTTGTTCACACACAGTCAAGTTTGAAGCGTACAAAATGACATAATATAGACCTCATCAGTTTCGCATAGGTACCTACATAAGATGAGAAAAGTTGTTCCATGGTTGTAGTATTTTGCAGTGACTTTTTGTGAATAAATTGATTTTTTTTTTTATATTAAAATGCGCGGTCGGAAAGAAGCTTTGAAAAGTTTGCCATAATATTGATAGACTTTTTAGTGGATCATGGAGACACTTTTCATTTAAGCAGTACCTACCAGGGTACAGAGAACCACACGACAATATACGGCCTGTACCTACCTAACCCAAGTTGTACCCTAATCGGTATGTGGGAAAAAATATCTTGCTTAGTCATCTAACATGAGACACGATTTTTTCTAGCATAAAAGCTTTTTTCAAATACATACTAGTAAACATAGAGGCAGACAATAATATGTTATTCCACCTACATGCCAATGTCTTTCCAATGCGTAATGCGCAAGAATTGCCTCCTGGTCCATCACAAAAAGCTGAATAAGGTGCTGGAAAATCGGTCTGCCACCAAGATTTTTTATATTAAGTATTTGTTTTTTTAACCATTTTGGGCCGTAACTACCACCAAATACATCGCTGGTCGTGTCCCAAACAACGCCAAACCCTTTACTGACACTTCCGTCCAACTAATCAAAAGGAAATTTAAGGACTAGGATTGCAGATGGTATCTAGAGCAACGGTTGCAAATTTAATCTCGGCAACACACCAATGCAAGTCTGCAACAAGTGTTCGAACTGCGCTATAAGTGTCCTCCGTGTGACGACGGCTACAATCAATGCGGAAACGTTCGCTAGTCTGCCCCGAATGGGAGCACGGGATGCGACGCGATGGACGTCGCCGGCGCACCCCCGCGCCCTCCACGCCGCGCCGCACCCCCCCGCCGGCCCGGATCAGCGTCACCGACACATTTGTCTCCACGCACCACAATAAACACTATACTTACTTATTGTAATTGCTCCTTTCTGGAACACTTATACACAGAAAGCATTCTAATGAAGGATGGACATCAGGTACTTTTGCTCGTACTTTTTTCGTTTGCTCCATAGCGAAATCTAAATCTGTCTATAATTGTAGTGACGTACGGAAGGACAAGAATTTAACGACAGGTGAAATTTTTCGAACTCGGACGGTCTGACGTATTGACGAAGAAAAATGATGATACTAAACACGAGGCAGAGGGTTGCCATGGAAGAAAAGGGGATTGTCATAGGAAAAAAGAGGCTTGCGCAAAGTTTTTGTCATGGTACGACTTGGGAATCACGATGACAAAAATATCATTAGGAATGAAAGACAAACACGAAAGACTTATGCTACCTGATAGGTTCATCATCATCATCATTTCAGCCGAAAGACGTCCACTGCTGGACATAGGCCTCCCCCAAGCATCTCCACTTCGACAGGTTCTGTGCTTCTTGCATCCAACGGGTTCCTGCGGCCTTCACAAGGTCGTCGGTCCACCTTGTGGGAGGCCTTCCAACGCTACGTCTTCCGGTACGCGGTCGCCACTCCAGAACCTTTCGGCCCCATCGGCCATCTGTTCTGCGAGCAATGTATAATGCAATGTAAAGAGCAATGCCCACTGCCACTTAAGTTTGGCAATTCTTCGGCATGATAGGTTAACAGAAACCTAATATGGTGTGCGTATAAGAAAAAGAAAGGTACCTTACTTAAAAGCGAATAGCGCTTATTACCGACTTCAAAAAAAAAGGAGGTTATCAATTCGATACGTATGTATGTAATATTATTGGAATTGCATTATATTCACATATGACAATCTATTAGGGCTTCCAAACAAATATACAAAATTTTGTAGACGTATGTATGTATGTATGTATGTATGTATGTATGTATGTATGTATGTATGTATGTATGTATGTTTGTCCACGCATATCTCCGTAAGTATTAATCGGATCGTGACCATTCTTTTTTTATTGGCTTACATTTACTTCAACTTAGGGAACAGTGCAAGTTTCATCAAAATCGATTCAGTAATTTTCAAGATATGGACTAAGACGTGAAAGTGTGACGGCCTGGCGTATTGATACGAGCTACGGGTGTAGTGTCAAAGGGAAAACATCTCAAAACCTTGGTCAAATTCTAGTGCAAAAACTTAAAATTACGAAATAAAAAGTAATTTAAAAAAATTAAACCGACTTCAAAAATAAATCAACTCAAAATTATGAAATAACTTTAATTTCGGAAGTCGGTGGCAAAAAACTAAAATACAGATCCCAAGACACCGACTTCCGAAATTAAAGTTATTTCATAATTTTGAGTTGATTTATTTTTGAAGTCGGTTTAATTTTTTTAAATTACTTTTTATTTTGCAATTAAAAGTTATCACGTGGATATTTTAAATGTAAATCTGTAGTTTAGGCGAGAAGAGCTTTTGCCTCCAAAGCTTACCAAGTATTAACAGGTGGTTCGGACAAAGTACTTAAAACAACTTAACTCATAAATAAGTATAAATAGTTGGTTATGATTGAAATAAAATTATCGCCACCCTGAATATTAATTTACTTGCAGATAAATGTGAAAATAATTATGATACCGGATCGAAAGCCTTGACTGAGTCAATCTGTACCGTATAATATACTGCAATGAAAATCATTGCCCAAATTATTCGAGCTGGCTCCCGAGTTATCATGATCATTATTGTAGAATTAACGTCAACACGCCTTTTTTGTTGCACTTCGCATAAAATGAAGTTATAGGCACTACTCGACAGTGTAATAAAACTAAATCGTAAAAAAAGATTAAATGTCGGTTTAAAAACCGCTTATGTGCATGTAACATATAATCTGCTCTAGTCCGAAAATAAATAGGTTTACTTATGCCAATATTTAAAGCCAAGCTTTACTTACATAAATAAATTTATTAAAGGACTCTTAATTTCAACTATAATTTATTGAAACAGAAAGAAATAATGATCACAAACATTGATGACAAACATTATCTATCAAGCCATTTTCCTACTATTATATACATACGTTATCTGCGGCCTAGAGATGTATCTGTCTACAATATACATATCTCTATTAAGTCTTGGTTACAAAAATATAATTTAGGCTACATAGAATTATCTCAGCAGTCGTAGAATCCGTTCAAGTTTTCCTTGAATAAAATAATAATGTGTAGAGCACATAAAGAAATGTAAGGAAAATATTGACATATGTGATTCTACAACCTACACGAGTATTTTTCGCTTTCATAAGTATATTGTGAACCACAGACTTATTAAGTCTGTGTTGTGAACCCAAATAAGTAAATTAAATTTAGGAATACTAAAGAACCCGTGTTAAGGCCGAGTGAATAAAATTCATTATGCCTATTAATTCTTCTATGAATGTTACATTATTAACGTCAACCAAAACCAGGTATTAAAAGGAATTAAGGAGCGCAACCCAAAGCTCTATATTTAGCTTTTCCTGTAAGATCTTATAACGCCATAAAAATAAAATCGGTATTGTGTTGATGTTCTCGATTTGTTCAGAACGTATTTGTTGAATGACGTACATTTGTAATAGTCAACGCTAATACAAGTGGAGTCGCGAGTTCAGTCGTGGAAAGCTCACACAGTGAGGCAGGAACAAAGTAGCGGCCGGGCGCGGGCGGCGCGGCCGTATGAAAGCTTCGTCTCGTACTAGCGATGCCGTTAGCGCAGGCTCGGGCGGGCGGCCGCGGCGAGGCGGAGGCGGGCGGGCCGTGGGAGGTACCGTTAATGACGTCGCATCCGTGACGTCACCGTCGTGACGTCAGACGGCGCGATATAGCCACCAGCCTCGGCGGCGGCGGCCTCAGTAACGCACCGCCCGTTCGCCAGCGCGTACCTCCGCGCGCCCTCTCGCGACCTGCCCGCCGCAGCCGACTGACTGAGTGAGTGAGTGCGCGTGCAGTGAGTGGAATGTGCCCGGCCGCATGAGGATCCTGCTGAGTGAGCTGGGACTGTCCGGCGCTTGCTTCGGTCTGACGCTGGAGCCTCGCGCCTCCCCGCTGGACACTGCCAAGCCTGCGCCAGGTCAGCGCCCGCACGACCATCCGACATCCACTTCTGTGTTTATTTTCGCTTTCGTTGTGTAGAACCTCTGGGTGTAGTAGACTGTGTGGAACTGTTGTGACGATGGCCATCGGCTAGAATGCGAGGTGCGTTGCTGACGCCCTCCAGCCAACATTGTGGCCTTAGACAATTCAAACACACACGTACGTACCTCCCTTTTTGTTTTATTTTTTATTTTATTATAATTTAATTTAAGAACTTTATTATATTTTATTTTGTCCTGAATGTTTACCCAGTGCTTTCTTTATACCCCTCTACCAAAACATGCCTATAGAACAACTGTCAAAACTTTTATTGTACCAGAGCTTTTGATTATTATGTTAAACTGAAACTTACAGAGTGGTATTTCTTAGTTACTATTATGATAAGAAATAATAGGCCGTCTATTTTGAAGCCTAGGTCATGACCTGCCGGTTACAGTGCGTGGTGAAAATTGACCAAAGAAAAGTTTAAGGAAAGCTCCTCAGTTCAGTTCAGTTAATTGTATCGCTGGGAAAAATATTTTAGTATAGACACATAATTAATTAATTTATGATTATTATTGTAATAAGGGTTTCGCACCTTTTAGGAATTGTACCTATAAACAAGATTGAAAAATTAAAAAAGTTATTTTTAAACTTAGGACTGGTCGAAGCAGTTGCAATTCAATCGTTTTTTGTAGTTAATTCCAGTGCCTTATGATACGTTATTTTATACAGCGAAGCGCAAGGGCACTACCTAACTTTTCACCTTTTCTCGATTTATTATTCCATAACCTATTAATTCCTTTTTTACAAGTATTAACTAAAGTATAGTAGTTTAAAAAATAAGGAAGTAATCAAGGAAAATTTATAGTATAAAGAAACTTGTCTATAAAACAGTGTACGACAAATAGAGACGCAGAGAGATTACCGGTTATATTATCACGCTAACTGAATAGTTATACCTATCTAAGTTTTAGATTCTCGGAGTCGTGTTAATCGAACTTGTCAATATTTTTAAGACAGGCAGTGAATAATTATAATTTAGGTGAAACAAGTACCGAATAGTAAAATATATTTCCACACCGGTAGTGCCGGTTTAGGATGACACGCGCCGGTTCGCTAGCATACATTAAGTTATACTTATCGCGGAATGTGTCCTAACAGCCACCATCTGTATCCAAAACTGTTCAGAGAGCATTACCTAGTTAGCTAAACCACTCGATAATTGTTATTAGGTCGATTAGTTAAATTATAATCGGATTTGTTTGAGTGGAGGCGCGTTAGGTAACTTCGTGTATAATGTGAGATGTTTATGTCGCGATCGGCTGCGTCCGATGGCCTCAGCCGATGCCTGCTGCCACTTACCCAATCGGTTGTCGCAACCGGCAGACGTTGCACCTGTCGAGATGCGAGCCTGTGCAAATTGCCGACGCACATCTGATACCTACTATTGGACCATGCAGACCCCACATATATCAACTACGTAAACATCTTGAATTGTTGACCCTCTGTCTGAAGTTTCTTGCACATTATAACAACGTTCCTAACATAAACGCTGAGGTGCCAATGAATTATCTAAATTGATGCTAAAATAGAATAACAAACTTTCACTTTTTGTTTTCATAAGCGTGTGCTTAATATTGGACAAAAGCGGTTCTAAAAATAATACGATAACGTTTTTGGTTAAAGTGGAATTGTATTTTTGATCGAAATGCAAACTCGGATAGCATTTGAAAAGATTATCATATACTGTCAATTCGTCAATTAATTGAATGAAATAATGACGTAGTGCATAGGGAAGGTAGGTTGACACACGCCGGGGTATTGATAAACCCGCTATCAGCCGCCAGCTGTCGTGACGTCACGACAAGCCCGACTCGGAGCGCGTCACTCTCACTGCCCGCGAGCCCCAGGCTAACCCACCCCTGCCCTCAAATATAAAGATACTGCGATTTTCCCCCTTCCATCCGCACAGCAGGAGAGTTCTTCCGTTGATGTTTCTAATAGATGATTTTATCGCCATTATGTCTTAATTATAATGCAACATAAAAACATAAGTAGGTATACATATAAAGTGTAGATATTAGGTAATACGGATTGGTGTCCGCAACTCCCACGTCAATGCGCATATTTTGCGTACGGATCTCTAAGGTATTGTATTTATTTAAACATAGTCTACACAAATAAATAAAATTGAAGAGGCTATTTGTAATCTATAAATCTATTCTATACAATACAAAATAATAGTTTTTTACTAAATGCATGTGAAAGTATATTGTTAAACGGTACTTATAACAAAAAAAAAAATTTTTAAATATTTTTGTCTGTCTGTTTGTTGAAACGGCTGGACTGATTTGGTAAAATTTGGTATGGGGATACTTTGAACCCTGGGAAAGCACTACTTTTTATCGACACACCACGCGGGCGAAGCCGCGGGCGGATGTTTGAATTTAGATATATCACTGAGTTGCTCTAAAAACGTGAGGCGAGGAGGTGTCGGTATAACGTCTAGCACATTCCTCCAAGGCGCTATTTTTTAGACGCTTAATGCTTTCCGTTTAATAGCGCGGTTGCGTCACGAATCTAAAAATATGAGGGTGGTGGTGGAAGCGGCAGTGTGGGGTGGTCGGAGGAGCGTCAGGTGGCGCGGTGGGTCTCGGTCGGCCTCGGCCTCCATCGACCGAGCCTGTGACGTCATGGAGGCGTGACGTCACGCATCGACCGAGCGCCTCGCTTCAAGGACGCCCTTGTTTGCCGCCCAACCGGCTACCGACTTCCTCCTAACTTAGAATCACTTTACGCAAACAACAAATATTAAAACATGCGTATTCGATAAAACAAAAATTTGCATCCGATAATATTGACCCACAATGTCAATATACCTACATATCATGATGACCAGTAAACTGGGTACCTAATGTATGCGTTTATATAACCGACCTATTAAACATTGACGACCGATAAAACGGTTCAAAACATTGCTGTTTAAGGAAATATATCAAAGATACAAAAAAGCTCTGATGATAACACTATTATAGGCAATTTCACCAACTTACACACGATAGGGGTGTGACCAGTTCAGGGGCACCAAAATATACACATACCTATGTCTATAAAACGATAATGATATAAGTATTTTTCTCTTTTGAAGCTAGTCATGCTCTGCGGATTTTATTTTCTTGCAGCAGTTTGTAGATAGGTAGGTACTTATTGTTTCCGTTAAACCTTAGTTTTTAAGACTGCTTACAGTTATAATGTTGTCGTCTGCGTTTTTAGGTAATTACTTGTTCATTTAGGTATTATAGTTGTTTTAAAACTAGTTACATTAATTCTCGTAATTTGTGAATTAGCGCTGTAAGGAGAAGGAAGCGTCTGAAGTTTCGTCAACATTTTATATTAGCCTCGCAATAAAATGAATTGATTTATATCACACATTAATTACATGGGTACTGACCAAGGCCAAAAAAGAACGTATTATGCTCGTAAAATTATTTTCGGACCTATGTATAAATGTAGCTAAGTATAAGTATTGTATTTAAATTGCTTAACTTCGAATGACAAAAACGAAAACTTGGAATAAGACAAAACGAAAATAGAGAGGGGTTTCTCGATCCAATAGTTATGGCTGAGAGCACGTTATAGATTTTAATATCTACCCATACTTTTCTTCGTCTCGCTGGCACGACTATATTTTAGATCTTGTTGGCCCAAAACTTCGACACTTCCATGCCGTCATCGGTAACAGCGATCATCATTAAAGTCACAAAATAACGGTGTTAGTTCTTTTTGAAGACGAAAATGCATCCTGCAATATAAAGGAATACCTATAGATAGAAGCATTGGTAGAAGTAAAATCCTTAGTAAAATTATTATTTATTATTATTTTTTGTATGAATGTGTTTTTTGCATATATACCTACTAATCTGTAACAATGTAAATTAAAATATTACAAGTATCCGATAAAAACAAGGAAACTGAAGTTGTCTAGACGATATCGAGATAAAAAAAAAGATAATTATTCTCATCTGCGTCAAGCTAATGATCATAATTTATTAAGACGAATTAAATTAAGCATCTAAAAAACAATATATAGACATAATAGATGCAAAAAACTAGCTTTTCCACTTCTAACCTGAAGGTAATAGTCGCATGGATCTCGGAAAATAAAAAGGCAAATTAGGAAAAAGCAGTTTAAGCAGCACCATAATGCAGTCTGAACTTAAAAATAAAAAGAGCGATCATCACTAGGCAACTGCCAAACATGGTGTTCATCATTTGTCCAGAATCAGGTGGTGGTCGCAAACAATATAGGCCAAGGGATACGGTTTAAAAAATGTTTATTTAGGAGTACGGACACGCCGAATATCTAATAACCCTTCTAAGTATGTTCCAAACGTCTTAATAACTCACGAAAAACAAAGTTTTATAACCCTAAAAAAATCTTAAGTACTTCATCACATTGTTTATGCAACAGCTGTCCCATGAAAATCAGTTAGGACGGAACGCTGTCATAATCACCACGCTTGACAAACTAATAGATGATTGCAACAGTTCATCCTCTTCATATTATTACCCTTTTGATAATTTTCAACACCCACAATAAAAAACAGCGGTGGCTTAATCTGTGCCGAGGATCATACAGCGTCAATAACAGTCTCGAAGCGGGACTCAACAGTAACGCACAGAATGTAAATATTGTTCGTAGCGGGAGTAATCTTTTCGTAGCAACAACCGTAGCGAACCGTAGAGGGCTGCTTAAAATTATCAATAAAATGATGCAGTAAACCGCTCCTGTATTATTTCTGTATGAATAACTTTCCTAGTAGACCATAAATAAAAAGTTAAAAACCCGTTTAACAGGAACTTATACTTTCGTAGTAATTCGTAGCTGTCGTAGACAAATAAAAAAAATCGAGTATATATCTATTTTCTGTCACTTTATAGTATACACTTTACTTAGTAGCGCAACTTCAATATTTCAGCATTCAATAAATAAAATTAGACGCGGAATAGGGGTATCAGGCGGTATATTCAATAATGTTTACCTGCAGACGTGAGAGGTGGCTGCGGAGGGTGGCTGTGACGTAGATCCCGATGACGTCACCGGTAAGCCCCTCCCGCCCACACGCCGCCGTAACAGCTGATAATTCCTCCGAAATCACGTTTATTTGATAAAACACACGCGGATGACGTCCGCTGTCCTTATGACCAGTAGCTACCAGACTAGACGCTGTGACGTCGACAGAACTTTATATAAATTCTGTAGTATCTTATCTATTGTATAATTCATATTCCCTAGTGCTAAAAACTATTCAGTTACATTATGTCAACAAAATTATGTTATAGACGCGAAACTATAAGTTTGTTAAGCTGTGTAGTTCTAACACTCCGAGTTCCTGAAATTAATCAATGTAACACGTGCATTGAAGTGTAAGTCTCAACTTGTTTCTGTTAGCTATGATAATTTATTTAAGTAAGGAATACTAAGAAGGTTGCTTGAACAGGTCTACAGTGGCCCGTAGTAGCTGTAGGTGTGTGTAGGTACATTATTTAAAAGTATTTCCCGTGCACACAATTTATGGCGGGAAAATGTAAGAGCTAAATTTTAGACCACGCTATCGTGAACGTTTACCATTCATTTTGTTAATTTAATTCTACTGTGAAGGTAATCTAAAAACGAATCCTACCTAAATTCCCTATGAAGATATTATTTTTTCAATCTAATAATGTTTGTTGTGCTTCGCTGAAGTCTGTAGGATAAATAATATCTGCCCTCTTTCCATTTCACCCCTTCCATTGCGATCGGGCCATATATAGGTAACTTTATTATTTAGAATATAAAACTGTTACGCATGTTAGTAAATGGCCATACTTTGCATAACAGCTAATCTGTGTACACTCGTCACTGACGTGTTTACGCGCAACTATTACGCAAAAAGCTACGCGCAAAAACGTCATGTAATGAGAAAGCTCATAAAAGCTTCTTTTCCGATAACGTACGTCTCCTACGTACGTCTACTTCAAACTGAATCGATGACGAATGACGTAGCTGGTCACACTAACACAAACTTTAAATAATCAATATCTCTGCTCACGCCATCCTACCGCCATCTGTCGGATAGTTCGTGATACGATTAGACGGAATGAAACCTCCTTTCCACCGAGGTTCCATCGTTCGTGCATATCTTTCTCGAGATTGTAACTCTTGTGAAGTCTAACAGAGGGCATAGAGCTTTCCATCAAATGGTTTCAAAGATACTTTAATTGGACTTTAGACTAATGGGATGTTAGAAAAGTAGACAGTTCTACTACAATTCTAGATTTTCACTTTCCATACCTTGCAGTATACGCAAAACAAAAACAGAATTATGGACGTGCCATGAATGACTAATGCTCAATAAATTAAAAATATGGCAGTTAATAAAACAAATATTCAGTTTCGGCATTTGTGTCCGTAGGGTCTACGACGTAGGCCTGGCGTAGGCTCAGGCCTACGCCAGGCCAAATTGTACCTCACGCAGTCAGCTGCGCGATGTTTAATTTGTACTAAGTACACATCGTTTCTATAGTTTCAAATATTTATATTCTGAGATTTTTTCTCTTTACGTTAATTAAAGAAAAAAAGTCGTTTATTTGCGCTAAACATGACGCATAGAAAGAACACAAAAAACTAATAATAACAAATTGGGGAAAAATAATTATGTTGATATAAGTCATTTAACATAATTTTAACAGATATGTACCATTTCCATACTCTTTTTTTACAATTTGGTCATGGTAAACAATTATTTTAATGACTTTGTCGGGATATTTTTGTAATTTAGGTACCAATATAAGTATTTCGTGATTCAATAATTATTCTAACTTTAAAATCAATAGTTCAAATTAGAATTTATTGAATAGCAAAATATGTCTGCAGATATTTAGAGTGCCATGACAAACTTTGCACATATTTAATGAATCACGAATATTTATAGAAGTCTACAACTAAGTAACTATATATACTTACTAAGTTCATGATTTTTACTCATTAATTAAATATAAATAGTTGCCGAATGTACCATTTAAGTTTATTACATTTATTACCGACTTCAAAAAAGGAGGTTATCAATTCGATACGTATGTATGTAATATTATTGGATTTGCATTATATTCACATATGATGATCTATTAGGGCTTCCAAACAAATATACAAAATTTCATAGACGTATGTATGTATGTATGTATGTATGTATGTATGTATGTATGTATGTATGTTTGTCCACGCATATCTCCGGAACTATTAATCGGATCGTGACCATTTTTTTTTTATTGGCTTACATTTTCTTCAACTTAGGGAACAGTGCAAGTTTCATCAAGATCGATTCAGTAATTTTCAAGATATGGACTAATACGTGTAAATGTGACGGCCTGGCTTATTGATAAGAGCTACGGGTGTAGTGTCAAAGGGAAAACATCTCAAAACCTTGGTCAAATACTAGTGCAAAAACTAAAAATTACGAAATAAAAAGTAATTTAAAAAAATTAAACCGACTTCAAAAAGAAATTAACTCAAAATTATGAAATAACTTTAATTTCGGAAGTCGGTGGCATAAAACTAAAATACAGATCCCAAGACACCGACTTCCGAAATTAAAGTTATTTCATAATTTTGAGTTAATTTCTTTTTGAAGTCGGTTTAATTTTTTTAAATTACTTTTTATTATTAAATAATTCCATTATTTTCATATATATTTTAGAAACGATTACTGAAATAACAATCCTACCAAAACATTTTCATGTAAAATGTTGCCAAGACGAGACCATAAATGGCTCGCACTGTCAAATAGTTATCAGGCCAATTCTCGTAATTTATAACGTTCAAAATCTAGTCGCAGTCTCATCTCAGTGACAAACATGTCAAAAACTTGTCAAAATGTAGTGAAATAATAGGTATTTTTGACAGATTGAGACTGAGATCGCTTTTCCGCGGCAGCGATCCGCTCCTCCAGCTCCTGCTGGAGCTGAGCCCGCCGAGCCAGATCCAGCTGGCGCTGGGCGTTCGAGAGCCCAACGACATGGGTCTCCGCGGCCACCGTCGGCCTTCCAGCCTTCGGCAACCGCGTCGACCCCGAGCCCGAGGAGCCCTCGGACCCACCACTCCGGTGGATGCGCTTCCGCGATCGCTCGATGGAGTCGTCCGCGTCCGACACAGTCAGTATCGAGTCGTCTGACAACGACTCGTCCGCCGTTGCGAAGAAGCTGGCCGCAGAAGTCGCGCGGCCAGCCTCTGACGCCAAAGCGTCGGATTGGCCCTGAGAAGGGCCTTTTGGTTGGCCCTGAGAAGGGCCTTTTGGTTCTTTTGCTTCACTAACTCTACACCTTAATCAAAATATGAGGCTTGGCCGTTTCGTTACTACAAGAACTATTGTATAACAGAAAAGTAATGAACAGTGAATAAATTTTTCACCTTACGCCCATGACTATAAGATGTAGAGTTTGTGAAGTTAGAGCTTGTAGAGTTAGGGCGTGTAGAGTTAGTAGCTTGGTTCTACATGTGTTCTGATAACTTCTTGACAGTGCGAGCCATATAGTCTCGTCTTGGCAACATTTTCCATGTAAATGTTTTTGTTGGGATTTCACTTCTTTTTGTACCTAAGAAGCTTATGAAAAAAAAAAAAAAATTGTTTTGATTTACTAAAATCCTGAAATATGTATTTTATCATTTATAACATGGAGTCCCTATATCAGTTTTCAGACCTCTAGCATCAAAATTTGCGGAAGTCTCATACAAACTTCCATCCCCTAATTTAAGGGGTTGGGGAGTAAAAGTTCCAAGTTTTAGATTTGTTTGTTGTTTGTGTACTAATACTAGCTTACATACCAAATTTCAGCTTTCTAGGACTTCAGGATACTTCCTTCTACTTTCCCTAAGAGTTTCGATGATCATCAGTGAGTCAGTGACGAAATCGGGTTTTTAGATATCAATAAAATCTAAAGTATAAGAGTTATATGCCATTGAAACTTTATATGTTTAACTAGCTTATGCCCGTGACTTCGTTCGCGTAAAATTTCACCCTCTTAGGGGTGGAATTTCGAAAAACCCTTTCTTAGTGGATACCCTCTTCACAAAGAACACACCCTCCAAATTTCATGTCTCTAGGACCAGCGGTTTAGGCTGTGCGTTGATATATCAGTCAGTCAGTCAGGACTTTGAATTTTATATATTTAGATAAGTCTACTATTGACATCATATCCCGTGAATTTTGTTTAACTGGTATAATCCAAACCCAAGTTATGAAGGTTCAAAAAAACGACGAAGCGCTTCGAGAAAAGGTAGGTAGTGCCCTTGCGCTTCGCTTCGCTCGTCTTGGCACGGGGCACTCCAGTGTCCCCAGATATTGTGTAGAGATACTAAATGTTTGCACAAAGCTTTCAATTTTTTTTTGGATTATCAGTACCTAAGTAAAGGCAACATCCCTAGGAAACATTTATCTCAAATTAATAAGTTATCCGTGTTATTAAGCTGCAAAACTTTCGTCTAAATATGACCATTAGTTGCAGTGTTGCGTAGTAAAGTTTTTTTCGTATACTAACGATATTATAATAAAACAGGAATAATGCCGACACCGACATTGAAATCCGCGTAAAAATGTAACAGATACACAGAGTTACTTTCGCATCTAGGTATTACATAATATAATTATATTCTGTTCGTTGGTAAGCGCATCACTTGAGAACGGCTAGACCGATTTGGCTACTTTTTGTATTTTTTAAATAGTCCGAATTAGGTTTTTAAGAAAAGAAAAATGGAAAGATTCCTGAATAAATTTCATATTCGGGAAAAACTGAACGTCCTTTTTTCTATGGGTACTTTAAGTATATGAACTATTGAAATTTGGAAAGGACAACGTCTGCCTGTTGGGTCAGCTAGTTATCAGTAATTAGTGTCAGATAGTAGGGATGATGTCTATCTAAATGATTACTCAAATACGACGAAAGTAAAGGAATCTATCTATTGGTCACACTTTTTGTTACTCAAAGCGCTATAATGTAGGTACTAATGAAAAATATGTTTAGGTATTTGGCTAAATTAAAATACTCACAGTCGTGGCAAAGTCCGGTTATTTCGTAGAATAGAGCCCAAAATTTATGTTCCTTGATTGCTTTAAATTTAGAGATGTACCATCTAGTCCTGACTCTAGTCCAGAAAGTCAATTATCGGTCGATATTTTTGTAGTCGGCAAAAAGTGCCGACTAATCGGCTTTTTACTTATTCAATGCTTATTAAAATAGGATAATTGAAATGAAATCGTAGTTAACCATGATTTTGTTTTTTTTATATTTAGAATTAGCTTTACAGGCTTTAAAGGAAGGGTTCCATTGTTACATAAATATTTTGTAATTTTTATTTAGGAATACTTGACCTAACTCTTCCTTTGGTTGTCAATATTTAATTGCACTTAGGGCTGATTTTTCCAACGCTAGATAATTTTATCCGAGGAATTATTTTGAATTTTTGAAAATTTTTTCATAACAAATTCTGTCAGACGTTAATTTTATTCCACAAATATAAATTATCTGTCGAATGAAAAATCAGCCCTTAAATCAAGAAAAATATACTTAATCATCATCATCATCTGCCTAACCTTTGCCCTTTGCCTTTGCCTTTGCTTTAGCTATGTTGCAGCGAGCGACTGCCTATCTAACCTCCACAGCCCAGTTACTGGGTAATATTATACACCTTGGTAAGACCGGTTGTCAAACTTTAGGCTTCTGACGACCCGCAAAAAAAAATAAAAAATATATATATAAGTACCTACTCAATATAAACAAAAAAAAATCTAAGCGGTATGGCTTCTATGACTCTGAAAGTTTGAATAAACACCGGTTTCAGTTTTGTAACATATCAATATTCATTCCTAATTTAAACATTATCTAGGACTAGGAACTCTTCCTTTTAAAGCAATGATCGGTTTGGCGTCGGCCATAGTCAATCTTTTTGCAACCGATTAGTCGCTCAAAGTCATACGCATCTCTAATGAGTATCTATTCTCATTCAAAAAAATCTTCGTAGGTACCTACACAAATATTTCGTTAACAGTAATTTTAGTATTTTCCAGTATAAAGGTTACCTACTAACGCTGTCAGTCATATAAAATATGAAAGATTGAATACTTTTCTACTTTGTTGAAGACAAGCTATGACAATGGCTTCGCCTGCGTTATGGTCGGAAATTTACATAATTTTGAAAAGTTATCTATCTATCTATATAAATAAAAAGAAAAGTCCTGACTGACTGATTGACTGACTCATCAACGCCCAGCCCAAACCCTTGGACCTAGAGAGCTGAAATTTTGCACAGAGGTTCCCTTTATAATGTAGACAAGGAATAAGGAAGGATTTTTCGAAATTCAACCCCTAAGAGGGTGAATAGTCGAGGGTGAAATTTCACGCGGACGAAGTCGCGGGCAGAAACTTCCCACATAAATAGGTACCTATTACCGGTATAGAAGGTAACCTAGATGTGTTAATCCAGGACATGGTAGGTATATCTGTTTGCCAAGTTTCATCCAAATCCGTTCAGCAGTAGGTAGGGAGGTATAAGGCTTGATTGATTGAATACTCAAATAAATAATTGAATATAGGTACCTAAATAGTTAGTAGAACGACGTCTCTGAGTGCGACAGTAGGTAAATCTGGTGAGCCTTAGGTATTATGCCTTACCTATACATATGAGTTATGAACGTCTGTAGTACCTATGTATATACATATATCTACCTACATACTTATACTATTATAAATACAAAATCGGTTTTCGTGTTTGTCTGTGTGACCGCGTTATTCTTATAAACTCCGCAACGGATTTTGGAGTGTTTTTTTTTTTTTTTTTTTTTTTTTTTTTTTTTTTTTTTTTTTTTTTTTTTTTTTTTTTTGCGGATGGGAAATCATCAAATGACCCCTCCCGCTCTGGGTGGAGCGGAAGGGAGTGTCAGACTCTTACTGACTAAAACCCACCCGTGTTCCTTCCTTAGCCCTTTATGTTCCGGGCCAGCGGTAACCCTTTCGGACAATCCCGCTGACCCGGCAGGCTTCGGCCCTATGGGGCCCCTCCTCGATGCTGACATCTCTTTGAGGCGCGCGTGGAACACGTACGCGCCGTCCGGCACGGGCCTGGTCCTGATCGGACGGTGAGCTACCCATTACTCTCCGCCCGCAGGCCCGCGATTTTGGAGTGGCTGTCACCATCATTTAGAGAATTTGTTTTTAATTTTACCTATAGTATCTACATTCATATTAAACTTACACATATAATAAATAAATCTCGTTGTACTATCCAGTCGTAAAACCGTACAAAGCAAAGACGGCACTTTGTTGTATGTACAAACGTCAGCACATGAGGCTACTACAATCTGTCAAATTTCTTTAATAAATTTTCAACTTTGTCGCTAACCTAGTATTAAGGTTAAAAGTTGATTGGGAAAATTTGACAGTTTCGGGTAGCTTGATGTGCTGGCGTCTGTACCTTCGTAATTTTTCTGAATTTTGTTATTAATTATTACTTATAGCAAATCAAAGCTTTTTTTATTTGCTATGTGGAAACTCTCGTCTCAATCTTTAACTACGAGTTTCCACATTACGAATTATTATTAAAAAGCATTTGTCTTTGAATCAGATAATACCTATCCAAATAAATATTACTTAGAGGAAATAAAAAAAAAAATTGTTTCAAATTTGTTTTATTTCTTTGGAAATGGAGATTTTCAATCTTATTCTGTATGATATTAGTTTTTTATATTGAAATAAACCCAAGAAGCTTAGTGTACTTAGTTGTAAAATTAATTAAAACAGTTGTTTTTATTTGTTAATAGGTAGGTAGGTACCTAACTTTTCACCTACTACAATTTATTACATTATAAGTAGGTATACAAATTCCATTGTAGAGAAGAAATAAATCTTATTATTGTAAATCAGCTTTCTCAAACCTAAGATACGATACCTACCTATCACATTCAATTTATTATAATTTTATCATTTTTTGGTCTAAAATGTTCAAAACAAAGTTACGGTAACAAAAGCTTGTTTTGTTTATAGCTTAATAAGACTGGAATTAATGGTTCTTAACATAATAGAAACTGCAAATGCCACTGATTTCATAACCTCCCAAGGGACCCATCGCCTTTTCGCCCCAAAAATTTTCAAGCAAGTGTGCTACGCCGATGTAAACTCTAGTCCCTTACATTAGAGGGGAAAATTAAGTTTTTATTGTTGCTTGTTTGCGACGTTGTTTTAATAGACCTAGATGAGGTGTATACATAGAATTCAATTTTCTGGGCGTGGCGAATCAAGCACCGTAACACAATGTATTCAAAACGCCAATATTTGGTTGGCGAAACTGCAGTATAAAACGAGAGACCTTTCCTACCCATCTTCATTGTTAGTCGTACAAGGGTAGCGATCAACACTGATCAGCGTTCTGATACTAAAGTACTTAGGTATATATCGATTAGTTCGTAACGAGTGCTTGTGGTGAAGGAAGAATCAAAGTATGTTCGCCGAGGGTAAATATAAATGATGCATGGCTCGAATAGCGTGATAGTTCAAAGGATGGTGCCGTCAATATCATGTCTACCGACTCCCCGACGCATTCACAATCGGACTTTCGTCTTGGTTGACCGTTTCACGTTGGAGTAACGGTTGATTCTTAGTATTTCGAACTTCGTTAACGCAAATACATCGATGTTTTAAATAATAATAATACATATAGTAAAATAGTTGTGTCTATTGGCTCATACTGAAGTGATAATGTCTGATTGTTGCAGGGCCGAGCGCCATAGAGTCGCGCTCGCCAAGCGCCTTCACACCCAACTCCTCCAGCATGCTACTGCTGCAGACACATGTGAGTTTTACATTTATTCTTTTCATCAAAGACGTTTATGCTAAATTTCAAGATGCCTTCTTACAGCAAATATCATCGGTATCTTTTCCCTTGATCAAATTTTCTCAATGGGGTCCATAGAAAAAAATAAAATTTACATTATTGATTAGAATATCGTGAAACACCTGCATCAATTGACAAACAGGCGGCTACACAAAGCCCCTATAGATACAAGTAGACAATTGAACAAGCACGCCATTGGACAGTCACGGCCGCCCCTGACGGCCATCCGCCGCCTACCACTACTGCGACGCCTCCATTATTGATTGTTATTTCTATTTCAGAGCAACTACGGTTCGTCCTTCACTGATCTATTGTCGCCCCAATATCAAGAAGACTCTACTGAAATCTTAGAAGAAAATCTAGATCCGTTCCCGGACGTCGAGTTTCACGCGCCGATCCCGCCTGAAGTTAAATCTCAGCGTACTACGCCTATTAGTGAGGCTTCATCGCCAACCCTAGGCCCAGCGTTGCCTAGTTTTGAAGAAACTTATTCAGTCCGTTATCCTAAACAAGAAATGGCGGAATTTGGAATAAAAATGGACGAAGATTGCTATAATGTTAGCGCTTATCAAGGGCACACGTCCACCCAACTACTTTATCAATATCACCAACCGTCAATTCCTTATGTGCCGTCAACATATTATGCACCGTCGCAACAGTGCAGCCCGACGTTCGACACCGGTGGTGTTACACCCAATCAAGACTCGTACTCTTTACCTCCCTTTCCAAGTTCGGTGGACCTGCACATTTCTACGGACCAGAGTGCACGGCAACGACGCGCTTCCTTGCCGGTGCAGCGATCAGAATCTACCAGTTCTAATGACAGCCCCAAAGTTCCTGGTGGCAGAGTACACTGCATGCAAGCGTCAGCGCCTAGCTCCGCATCGAGCTCGCCGGGCGTCGCGCCAGAGGGCGTCGGCCCCCGCGCGGCGCCATCGTCACCGAGCCAACTGTGTGCTGTGTGCGGAGACACCGCGGCTTGCCAACACTATGGGGTCAGGACTTGCGAAGGATGCAAAGGATTCTTTAAAAGGACTGTGCAGAAGGGTTCTAAATACGTTTGCTTAGCTGAAAAATCATGTCCAGTAGACAAAAGAAGACGGAATAGATGCCAGTTCTGTCGATTCCAGAAATGTCTCAATGTCGGAATGGTCAAGGAAGTAGTAAGAACTGATTCCTTGAAAGGTAGACGAGGTAGACTGCCCTCCAAACCGAAATGTCCACAGGAATCACCTCCAAGCCCTCCTATATCACTGATAACAGCGCTTGTGAGAGCTCATGTCGACACTTCCCCGGACTTTGCCAATCTTGATTATTCTCAATATCGAGAGCCAAATCCCATGGAGCCACCGATGTCTGACTTAGAAGTGATTCAACAATTTTACAATCTTTTGACCACATCAATCGACATGATTAAAGTATTCGCTGATAAAGTGCCCGGTTATGTCGACTTGTGCCCTGAAGACCGTGAGCAGCTGTTCGCATCAGCTCGTCTCGAACTATTTGTATTACGACTCGCATACCGTACACGTCCAGAAGATACCAAGTTGACCTTCTGCAGTGGCGTCGTGCTCGACAAGCGACAGTGCCAACGCTCGTTTGGAGACTGGCTTCATGCTGTGCTGGACTTCAGCAACACCCTACATTCAATGGATATCGACATATCTACTTTTGCGTGTCTTTGCGCATTAACTTTGATAACAGGTGTGTATAAGTACCGACTTGTTAGTTTTATTTTTAGTTTTTTTCTAGTCGATTAGTTTTATTTTGAAGATACCTACAATTAACTAAAGTATTAACAGCTTCAGGGTGAATTTCACCAATGAAAGCATTGAGATATATTGTAGATAATATTATAAATTAATTAATGAAACTGAACGCGATCAACACATCTGCACCGCGTTCAAGAACAGTCAGGTGTCTTAAACGTTATGGAATATTAAAGGCTCCTTCAAAGAGGCGCGAAACGCGATAAAATCGCGCGCGACACAAAGGCACCGCAAGTCGCGCAACGAGCGGTGCCTTTCGCGATTATATCGCATGTCGCGCTTGTTTGTAGGAGCCTTAACGCTGACAGCTCATATGCTGATCGCTTTCAGTTTTATTGGTGAAATTCTAACTTTGACTGTTGCATCAGAATCCACCACCTTTAAAAGAAAAAAGTAATAAGTGATTTTTTGTTTCCTGTAATTTTTTTCAAATGAGATTTTATTTTTGTTGACAGATCGACACGGTCTCAAGGAGCCTCACCGTGTGGAGCAATTACAAATGAAGATAATAGGCTGCCTCCGCGCTCACATGCCGGGCGGCGGGGGCGCAGTAGGCGGGGGCGCGCCGCACTTCAGCCGCGTGCTGGGCGCGCTACCCGAGCTGCGCTCGCTGTCCGTGCAGGGCCTGCAGCGCATCTTCTACCTGAAGCTCGAGGACCTGGTGCCGGCGCCGCCGCTCATCGAGAACATGTTCCGCTCCAGCCTGCCCTTCTGAACGCCCCGCGCCCCACCCTTGAGGACCACTCCCGCCTTCGAAACTTGTTCTCCTTCTGTTTTAGAGCCGACTCCGTTATTTTTTTAAGTGTTTAGATTATATAAAATATTTTTCTAGAGATTAGGTGGACGTTAGTTAGGACGCGATCTCCCACGGAATCGGTTCGTGCTACTCGTATAACTTTAATATTAAGTATCTACTTAATGGAGACAATCTTACCGTGTAAGTCCTAAGTTAAGATTAATTTATTGAAAATGTTTAGGAATTTGTATTTTGGGTGTGATTTCGTTTAATCTTACAATGTTGTGTATTTAGTAGTCTGCATTTGAGTTACCGCTCGTGATCGATGGCATCTTGTCGTACAAATATTCCTATGTTATTTACTTACGTATTACTTAGATAGGGAAAATCTAGTCACAAGACTTAGAAATGTTATAAAATTTGCTCGTAAAAATCGGGCTTTTTATTATAATTAATATAAGTAAAAGTTACTTTAAGATCGGTAAGGCATTTAATGTCCTTTTGTAAGAATGTGAGTGACGGGCGGCGCGACGGGCGGGCTGGGAAGGGCTCGCCCGCACCGAGCGCCCCAGCGCCGCCCAAGCCGTCTGAGTGTTGTCGTCAACTAAGACACGATAGTTGGAAGTTACCTTTTAGTTTTAAATTATTTTGTAATATTTTAGACGCTAGGACACTAATGTAATTTGTTATGATAATTATACCTAAGGCCTGAGAAAAAGTTCAGCATGTTTGACGTCCCCAATGTAAATCCTTAATACAACGTGTCTTAAAGAGTACCTTTATAGGTAGATAGCGTAGATTTTTCTTATGTGGACCTTTTATATGCTTACTATAATACATATTATATATGTATTGAGTAAATATTTAAACATATCACGATATTATTTTTAAATTGTGATTGCACTTTGTACCTATTACTTAATTGATATCCTTTGCATCTCATTTAAGCTAGGCCATTTATGCTAGGCCATTTCAAACAAATTTAAATTAAATTGCTATTAAAATCACTGTGTATATTTTTGCTCGTAAGTATATCTATTGGAAAACTACTGATATAATCAGGTTAGATGTCTGTATTTTTATCTACTGCATTTTGCGCAAATTTGAATGGACTACTTATGTAAAAAAAATCACTGGACCAAATAGATGATAACAAGTCCTGGTGCGGTCTATCTGAAAGAAGCTGTGCTAATATCCTATGATGCATAATCTATCAATCGTCTTATGGTGGATATTTTTTATGTATCTGCCGGCGTGGAAAAAATTACAGTGTAGCTGAAAGTTGCCTTGTATCTCCTAAAAGACTAGATACCTGCCGCAGCACTGTAGGTATAAAATTATTACGGAAAGTATGCTGCAGTACCTATTGTACCACTGTGTGCTCTGTCCAACCTTAAACTATGGTTATACATAGGTAGGTACATTGTATAGATAGGTCAAGGAATTTAAGATTCATATCTGACATCATTATGGAGTAGATGGGTGAATAAATGTTACTTATGTAGCTAAGCAACATTTATTCCTACTTAGAGAGAGTGATTGTTGAAGTTGATGTCCTTTTAAACGGAGTTAGTGATAAACGTTGTCTATTACATCGTAGAGTTTAAGAAATTCAAGACGCATGAAAATTAATAATTTTATACAAAAAATTGATAGTAACCTTAATTATTAGAATGCTGGACTTTTTACTCGAACGCCGCCACTCCCTTCTAATATTATTAATTTTATAGATTTATAAATCGTAGTCAAGGAAATTATTTGTCGTAAATTTTTTTAAATTGTGACGAATTTCGTAATGAATGAACCTAAATAATGTACTTACTTAATACTTCGGTTGTGCTTGAAATATTGTTACCTACCCTTCATCCAAACCGATATAATTAATATGTTCCACGTACCTACCAAACTGCATGAATCTGCAAGTGACATTCCTACATTACAAGCCTGTTATGCCTCCTACCTACTAATGAATTGATCATAAACAGCGTTAATATGTATAAGACTAGATATTACCGACAGTCGGATAACGTCGTCGTCGCATGTGAGCGCCTCTAACTAATAAATAAATGAAGAACCGCTCGTAAAACAAACCTAGGCTGCATTAGTACAAGCTAGCCATTTAATATTTATACCCCATGCAAGCCTTGTTATTGTTATAGGTCATTTCCAATCGACATTTCCAGAGCTGTTGTCTGCTTTTCCGCACACGTACGACGACGGTACCTACGTACTGGTTCACACAGTTCTACTTGGAATACACTGACTATTTTTAAGTATTTACCTAGGTAATACATAATTAGATACCTACAGAAAAAAACCTATTAAATAGAGAACTTACAAGACACCCTGCTCCTACAATAAAATAATAAAAATGCAGGCAATAAAATGATTCTCATCAAGACATTTCCCTCCATAGCATAGGCGTGTACCTGTACCTTACACACAAAATATGTTAATGTAATGTTATCTTTTCTTCTCTAAGGTTTGTAATGAACTGCATTTCTTATATCTCAACATAGAAACATAAATGTGCTTTTGTTATGATATGTTATACATTTTCTTTGTAAATATTTCGTGAAAATAATATCGATGCAAATGCGTCAATGAAAATATGCCTCTTTTATTTCTTGTCCAACAAAATAATGCTTGTAAGTACCCACCTATTTACTTATTTATTTACAACCTATTTGAAAGACAAGACTAACAGCATGAAATGACCAAATATAAGATATTTTAGGTATAGTGGCATGGGTTACTTTTCCACCGACTCCACGCTAAAAAAAAAACCGGCCAAGTGCGTGTCGGGCCACGCACAGTGTAGGGTTCAATAGTAGGCCGTTATCACAATATAGTACGTTTTTCAATGCAAGTCTTTACCCGTTATAAACAAGCAACTACTTCATCTTAGTCACTTTAAAGGTATATTCCTAAGGATTTTGTATTTGGTCATATTTGGTACAAAATTATCCAACACCCAAGTTCAACGACTATTACTGCTAAACTAATAAAGTTATCTTAACCGCTAGGGGGGGGGGACGCCCTACGTAGGAACGCAAATTTGCACTTTAAAGTTTAATATTTCGTAAATGGAGCATTAAATCGAAAAATAAGTTTAGCAACCCCCCAAGTCATTTTAGAAGACCTATGTGCAACGATACCCCACACGATGGGGTAGACGACGAAAAAAATATTCATCCCCATTTCACATGTAGGGGAGCTTCCCTAAAAAAAATATTTTCCAAAATTTTATTTTAGCACTTTGTCGGCGTAATTGATATATAAGTACACACTCCTACAAAATTACAGCTTTCTAGTAGGTACTAACGGTCTCTTAGTAAAACCTCGGACAAACAGACAGACAGACGGACATGACGAAACTATAAGGGTTCTTTGTCAGAACTACGGAACCCTAAAAACTACCTACCATGCCTAAAGAAATATATAAGCAGGTAGGTAGGTACCTATCTAACAAAAATGCGAACCAGTCCAAACAAAGCGGCGCGCGGCGCGGCGCCCGCCACAGGGACAGATCGAGTGTAAGATCAAACATTCTAGAGGGTGTCTAGAAGGAAGATATGTTTTCATTACTTTTGAGTAAGAACGTCCAGCTTTTGAAATATTTTCGAAAAAATCAAACAGGGGATTCCTATCAGAGTTTAGACTCTTTAATCCCACAACCAGCGAATGTTGTTCCAAAGAGTAGGTATAATAAAATTAGAATGTTCTCAATGACGATTTAAAAAAAAGCAGTTTGTGTCAAAACTCAAACTGCTTTTTAGGGTTCTGTAGCCAAATGGCAAAAAACGGAATCCTTATGGATTTGTCATGTCTGTCTGTCTGTCTATCCGTCCGTATGTAACAGCCACTTTTTTCCGAAACTATAAGAACTGTTGAAACTTGGTAAGTAGATGTATTCTGTGAACCGCATTAAGATTTTCACACAAAAATAGAAAAAAAACAATAAATTTTGGGGATTCCCCACACTTACAACTGAAACTCAATTTTTTTTTTTAATTAAACCCATACGTGTGGGGTACGTATCTATGGATAGGTCTTCAAAAATGATATTGAGGTTTCTAATATAATTTTTTCTAACTGAATAGATTGCGCGAGAGACACTTCCAAAGTGGTAAAATGTGTCCCCCCCCTGTAACTTCTAAAATAAGAGAATGATAAAACTAAAAAAATATACGATGTAGGGGAGAACAGGGTAATTGGAGCATATTAAGGAAAAAATTTCATAACAACCACATTTGTTAACATTCTTATGATGTTTATTTAGGAACTCTTACATTCATTATTAGAGTATATTTTAAACACAGTTATAATCAATTACAGTCTTGTATTAAGGTACAATAACGATTTTACAAAAAAAAACAGTCGCTCCCATTACCCGACACATGCGGGTAATGAGAGCCCGCTTAACGCCCATATGGGAAATGGGAGCCATAATTTACTCTTTCCCGAAAATTGAACTAGACATACTTTAAAATATGTGATCTTAGTAATTAATACAAAGAACTATTTATAAGACAAATAAAAAAATCAACTTAGTAAAGAAAAAAAGATTAAGATAATATAAATATGCTAGGCTACCATTACCAGCCGACTACCATTTTGAAAAGTAATAACATAAATATGTAATTCTACTTTCAATCTCAATTTAACCAATTGGGCTTGTTAGTGCATGAATCTGGGGATATAATAAGCATAAACATAATAAAATAAGAACATAACTTCATGCTTATCTCGGCGCTGTCAATCAGCAATTTTTTATAAGCGTGGAGCGAAAAACACATAATCGTCCCTCGTGACTTAATGCATGGCACTAACGGCTCGTGTTCGTCAGGCGAAGTTTTTCGATGGTTGACAAAAGCGGCCGAGTGTGTACGATCGCGTAAATGTACCTAGTTTCCGTTCAATCACCATGGCTCCACTACCCGTTGGCTCTCATTACCCTGTTCTCCCCTACATTACCATGTAAACTTCCACCGAAAATTGGTTTGAACGAGATCTAGTAAGTAGCTCGCCGGTAAAAATTTAAAAACATATGATGGTACGGAACCCTCGGTGCGCGAATCTGACTCGCTCTTGCCCGGTTTTTATTTAACCGACGAAAAAACGGAGGAGGTTCTCAAGTCGACGAGTATATATTTTTTTTATGTAGGTATGACCACACATAACTTTTTACAGAGTAGTGCAATTTTGATAATTCTTTTTTCGTTTGAAAGGGCATACTCTCTAGGTAGTCCCATATGTTCGTCAAATTTGAATCTGATGAGAGGATCCCATGGAAATCGAGGGAAACCCTCAAATTTTATAGGCAAACCTATAGCGATTTGGGTATTTTTTAAAGCAACTTGGGCATTTGCTCTTGGAAATCATCATTTGGTAAAGTGGAGCTGATGAAGAAGACCACATGGATGGCCATCGGAACCACTGAATGATAAATATTTCACGGGTTGCGATTCGATTACTTTAATGGTTGCTAAGCAATTTATGCTCGTCACAATGCGAATGGTGAAATGGAGCTGATGGTGGAATACCAGGAGAACTTCTCAACAATCAACGTCCCCTGCATCGGGAAAAGCAAACGTTTGTAAAAGGCGATGAGCAAGTTGACACTATGCCATTGTAACTTGGATAAACTGTATGCAGTGGGTCTGCAAAGTCTAAAAAGCGAGAAAAAAAAACTTTTTAATAAAAAAGTTAAACCGCCGAAAAAACTGAAAAGCAAAAAATAATAAACCTTTTTTAATTAACCTTAAAAAACTAAGTTCTTAAACTAATGTAAGTATACCTAAGTAATTTTGAGTCGGCGCCAAACAAGCAAATTAATTAATTAGCTACGTAGGTAAAGCGTGATGTAATTTAGTGATCTTTATTCATTAGGTAGTTGATTGTTTGGCGCCGACTCAAAATTACTTAGGTATACTTACATTAGTTTAAGAACTTAGTTATTAAGGTTAATTAAAAAAGGTTTATTATTTTTTGCTTTTCAGTTTTTTCGGTGGTTTAATTTTTCTGTTAAAAAGTTTTTATTTATGTAACGGTGAAAGTCAATTAAAAGTCATCAATTAACCTGCAGACAATTTAAAGGTACATTAATAATAAAATAAGTAGGTAAATCAAACTAACAGCTCTCGGCAGCTTCAATGATTTCAGGGGGTGCCATGACCCCCGTGACCCCCCACGCCCTGGAACCGCGCCTGGTAGGGGGCCGACTTTACACACAGCAGTAGGTACTTTATGTACGGCAAAACGTTTTGATTTCCTACTATTAGAGTACGGAACGGATCGCCACATTTTGCTCATTATGTTGAAAGTTTGTTTGGCAAATATGGTACCTACAAGCCGGAACGAAGCTTCACACTTCATGTTGTCGATATTGTATTACCCAGGGCCAGTAACTAGGTTGTGGAGGTCAGTGCAGTCGCTCCATGCAAAATTAAAAATACTGGTACCTAGGTATACATGCTGCATGCTGCATTCGGTTATACTGGAAGCCGACCACAACATAGTTGGGAAAAACCTAGGCAAATGATGATGATGATAATGGTATTACCTACTCGCACGCTATAGTTAGACGAAGGTGAAGGCAGGTGAACATAGGCGTAGATAGGGGGGGGGCCGGGTGGGCCCTGCCCACCCTAGAATGGTCTGGTGCCCACCCTAGGATGTTTGGGGACCTATTCGAAATTCTAAGCTGGATAATTGATAAACGAACGCTTACGGCAGCAGAAGGAACAGTGGGGTTTTAATCGGTAGGAGTCCGACATAACCCTCCGTTCATCCCAGACGGAGGGTTTCCATGAGGAATTCCCAACGAAAAAAATAAAAAAAAAAAGGTTAAGGGCCAGGCCCCCCCTGGAAAAAAGCCTGTGTGTAGTAGGTACCTACAAACTGACAATGGCTTACACTTCGAAGACAAGGACTTAAAGATAACCAAAAAAACAAATAAAACCTCAAGCACTACCTTCAGTAAGTAGGTATTATCTACCAAAGATGGAGTGTAACGTATTTACTGTTCTTATTAGCCATGATTGTCCCACTGCTGAGCAAATACCTCCCTACTGTCTTTCCACCTCTCTCTCTCTCCAGAGCTGCCAAGGACCAATCTATACTAATATTATAAAGCTGCAGAGTTTGTTTGTTTGTTTGTTTGAACGCGCTAATCTCTGGAACTACTGGTCCGATTTGAATGATTATTTTAGTGTTGGGTAGTCCATTTATCGAGGAAGGCTATAGGCTATTTTTTTTTTTTTTTTTTCAAAATTAGGGATCCGTAATAAAATTGCTATTTTGTAACACAAGGTGTAAAATCGAAAACCTATTTTTGCGTGCGCTGCAAAAACTATTGACAATAGAACAAAATGATGTACTACGGGTTTGTAGAGCCCATTAAGACCTACAAAAAAGTCCGCGAGAACATATATCTAGCTATCATGGTTTAATCACAATAACCGATTTTGTGTTCAAAATAATTATTAAATCGTCTGAAGAAAAAAAAACTACGTTAAATATGTATCGTAATATTAATCTTTATCGAAATTAAGCATTATGTTATCAAGAGTATTTATGAAGAAGTAAAATACTTTTTGTTTCATCTCAATCGGATATTTCGTTTAAAAGTTATCACGTGTATAAGATGTTAAGAGTTGGTACCTATTAAGGAGTTATGGGTCATAGTTTTTTATCAACATAAAATCCTGTAATAATCTTTTTCGAAATATATTTGTTGATGATTGTAAGTATAAGATCTTTGAAGAGTATAATAAAAAACCTGAAGAGTTTGTTTGTTTGAACGCGCTAATCTCTGGAACTGCCCAACGGATATGAAAAATTATTTTTGCATTTGACAGCCCAATTCTTGAGGAAGGCTTTACGCTACTTAACATCACGCTATGACCCTTAGGAGCCGAGTAAACAGAAAAAAAGTCAGTAAGATCGCTAACCGAAAACGAAGTGACAGCGCGGGCAGAACATACATTTCACGCGGACGAAGTCGCGGGCAGCAGCTAGTCATTAATAAAGGAGTCCAGGTCATCCCGTCATCTCCATCATCTGCCGTCCTTTAACTAGAAAGCCGTTATCCCTCAAAAGGTAAATTTTTACTTCTTAGAAAATGACAGAGTTCAAAATTCTCGTATCATTCTGTCTAAACATTTTTACTACTACTTTTTACAACTAAGTCCTACTTAGTACTAAGTAGTACAAAAAAGTAATGCAGTTCAACTTCTGCCCTGCTTTAAGAGGTGATGGTAAACCCCGTACCAGTTGCAAAAAAAAAAAAACTTTCTTATTTGCAAAATACTTGCGCAAACGTCAACTAGGTAACTGATGACTAGGCAGCTTGTCCCTGACCCTAGCCTGTTCCACAAGGAACAAAAGGAAAAAAATATGGGCAAACGTCTTCGATCAACAATAACGTCATCTAAAACTATTCTTTTCAAGTTGATAGCATTATAGTACCTAGTTCTTGAGATTTTCATACGATACAATAGATCTTATAGGTACGATAGATTCAGACGGACAGACAGACAGACTGAGTCGCACCATAAGGGTTCCTTTTTACCATTTTGGTACGGAGCCCTAGATAAGTTAAGCATAGAGTAAGTAAACATGTAAAGTACTTAACGGCCTAAAAGATTTTCATATCTTTAGAACATTTTTAATGTAAAAATGTTTCTTAGAGACAGAAAGATACGAGTTTTTTTTTTTTTTGGAAGCCCCTGAACCGCCTGAACGGTGCCGGTGGTCTAAAAAATTCGAAATAGGGCTACTAGGGCGTGTGGGGTATCATATGAAAGAGCGCAGTTTGGACAGTCTCAAACACTTTTTCTTTTTTTAGGCCGCATAGTACCTATTCGACTTTTGATGAAAAATGTAGAAAAAAATATCGTTCAAATAAAAAGCACACTTTTTCAGAAATTAATTCTGGTTTCCCACAGTATAGTAGGTACACACGACGACACCACAGAGCATGTAACCTCGACACATCGAATCAAACTTATATGTCATCGATATTATTATTATTATTAAACTATACATCTCCAGTTTTAGCTGACCTCGCATTGTTTAGGCTTTTCGTACAATGAGAAGTGAGCTTATACTGGAAATGTATTAGGTACTTGATATTATGTCGTCGTGCGTATATACTTATTCCATAGTTGGAACCAACCTGCGCTGCCACGTCTTTATTTACCCTGCATTTTATTGTAGTCTGTGGTCTTTATGAATTATGAACGTAGACAGAGTAAACTATAGACTGCTGCATATCTTCTTTTTCATTCGCACAAGAAAAAGAGAAATATATTAACGTCACTAGCAAAGAAAAGAGACAGTAAGAATATTTCTGTCCCTTACTGCGTGTCGGCTAAGCACATCAATGTGCACAACAAATTTGACGTTTATGAATGAAATGAATATCTCGGCCATATTGTAACGAAAGGGAACGAAGAGCATTGGCGGTTCGATGCAACATGCTTGTCCGTAGGTTTGCTCGTTGCACGTGTGAAGTGAAAGTGACGCTTTTTAAAGCATATTGTCAGACATTTTACACGTGCAGCCTCTGGACAAGTTGTACGCAGAAAGCCATCAATGTTCTTCGAGTTCAATACAACAATGCATTCAGGATGCTGTTGGGGCTTCCATGCTTCTGCAGTGCTTCGGGAATGTTTGCTGATGCGCACACTGATGTCTTCGCGGCGATCAGACGTAAGCGTGCCGCGTCGCTGCTGCAGAGGGTCCGGGGCAGCTCGAACAGTCTCCTGAATGTCATTGCAGGGAAATTTGATTGCCCGCTCGTCCATTATTTGTCCAATCTGCATGTGTACTAACAGTTTTTTTTATGTTTTACTAACAAATTTATGGATTTATTATTCCGAAATAAAATGATTATTAATATTAATAAAAACTACACCGCGATTAAACGGAAAATAAGATCTTTTTCGTGCATAATTCAATAATAGTACATTTGCGCAACTGTGAAAATGGTAAGGTGTAGTGTAATAAGCTGTAAAAATGATAGTATGATGAAGATTGCCGGAATTTTTTGTCCCTTTCGGTGACACGGATACCATGAGTCTATAGATTACTCTGTCTACGATTATGAATGTATCCATGAACCCGTAGACAGAGTAAACTATAGACTGCTGCATATCTTCTTTTTCATTCGCACAAGAAAAAGAGAAATGTACTATCGTCACTAGCAAAGAAAAGAGACAGAGTAAGAATATTTCTGTCCCTTACTGCGTGTCGGCTAAGCACATCAATGTGCACAACAAGTTTGACGTTTATGAATGAAATGATAAAAATTATGAATGAACTAATAAAAACTACACCGCGATTAAACGAAAAATAAGATCTTTTTCGTGCATACTTCAATAATAGTACATTTGCGCAACGGAGGTGTAGTGTAATAAGCTGTAAAAATGATAGTAGGTATTATGAAGATTGCCGGAATTTGTTGCCAGCAGGTCAACCTACCCGAAACTGTCAGATTTTCCCAATCAACCTTGAACCTTATGCTTTAGAAATAAAGTCGAAAATCTATTAAAGAAATCTGACAGATTGTAGTAACTTGATGTGCTGGCGTCTGTACATTTTGACAGCGAAGTAAAGAAAGAGTTGCCATCTATAACTTGGCCCAAGTACTATTTAGGTACTTTAAATTATCAACAGATGGCGCTATATCATGATCAAATTTTTATATTTAAAATAAGATTATTAATGTATTATTAATTGGAGATAAGTATGAGAAAAATATTAAACTCTTCTTACAAATTGAAATAGACACATAAATGAAATACTATTTGCTATAGCACAAATATCAGCTTTATTTAAAAAGACCTGGTGCCAGATTCTACCTATGATGTATAAAGTGACAGTTCTTGAAAAGTCTGAAAGAAAATAAACAATCACAATAACAATAATGGCGGTTTGCTGCATTCTGCGCATACACTACTATTACAATAATTCTGCGTAAGCGCATTTTGTAGTTCCCGATCCGTATTGTTGTATTTCGTTGTAATTACCATAAGTAAGTGCGTCGAGTTGAGCCTTGTGCTCCTCCCCTTACTATTGGGACCTTACTCCGAAATTATTGTACATACGTTACTGTGCGATAAAGACGCTTTGTTCTGTGCGCTTTAAACATTGGGATAATTGGGAACAATTTTCATTCCATTGGGACTGTTTTGTTTCGTCGTTCGTTTAAACGTTCTAATTTAGAACATGTTGTCATGATGAATATAAAGCTATATATTTAGCTATGTATAAGTATAGTAAGTAGGTATGTGATTTGTTTGGGGCCAAGTTACAGATGGCGTATTGTCAAATATGTTTGCAATTTTATCTCGTAAGAGGGCTCTCTTTTCCCTCTATATTATTATACTCTTTGGTCTAAAGATTACCCGTACGTACGCCCGTGTGTCGCAATGACAAGTGCTGTTGCTGTCAGTGTCAATCTCAAACGTCATACTCAGTGTGACCATTTGAGGCAGATTTCTGCCATTTTGGCAGATTTCGGTCCTAAATTTTGTCTGTGGCAGATCATGCTGACGATTTACAAAAGTGGCAGATTTCGGCAGATTTAAAAGATTTCAAGAAATTTCACATTACTTCATTTGAATTTTCAATGCATTCATATTTTTTTAAGTAATTACATCAGGTTTTCTAAATAATTAGATTACAAATAATTTTATCGAACTGGCAACTTCTGTTTCATAGCCAAATTATACGGGGATTTCCCGCTTTCGCTTCTATTTTTAAACAAGTGCGTCATACGAATAAGAACCGTAATCAAACTGGAATAGTGTTCATATTCTGATCTTCTTTATTGATTTGGTTTCCAATCAACTTTTGATTTTACCTCGTTCTCTTTTGATATGTATCGTGTGCGGTTCTGTGTAACGAACTAACGAATCATTTATCATGAAGAGAATACAACAAAAGAGGGAATTAAGGAACATGGAGACTGTGTCGTATTTAAACCAACTAAAAACATGATCAAAAAGGTGTCGTCAAAATCTATGTGTACTCCGAAAATGACGAAAATTTGGAGGCAAATGCGGATACGTAGAGTAAGTAGTACATAGGTATAATAATGCAAAAGAAAATTGTTAAATATTTTTGTTGATTAAAGTTTCATTGAATTTGTTGTGTGTTTTGGCATTTTTGACGCCAAGTGTGACAGGTTTTGGCAGATTTTTTGCCCAGTCTGTGGCAGATATATTACTTTACTCTATGGGCAGATCAGATTCGCCATTTATAAGATGGTCACACTGGTGACTGGTCATACTGTCAGTGTCAGTGTCAAGAGTGTCAAGTGCCTTGGTAGCAATAGCATATCTACGAGGTAAAATCTCTATCAAAACAGTAACTCGAAGTAATATTTACTTCGTGTTCAAAAAAAGCAATTTTTCACTAAGTTTTTCACATTGTTATTCAGTATAGTCACCGTCTCGTATATTTGTGTCCATTCACCTATTGATGTTTATTTTCCAAGTTGATTGAATGTATGAACGCTGAACTGATTTATTTTTCTTTTGATTTTTCTAACGTAATCAAACCAACTTTATTAGATTTCGTTACTCTAAGTTACTGTTTATACCAGCTAATACAACATGTCGGAGTCTACGGATATTAAAGACGTGCTGGACAAAAATCTTGAAGACTTTGAAATACAAGAAGTTCTACGAAATGGAACAGACTTACGAGAATATGCCTTACAGCTGGATAAAGGTATTAAGGATGCCGAAAAAACCTCCGTGGCGGATTACTTAAAAGAGAGTGAAAATATAGCCTCTCTACACAATCAAATTGAAGATTGTGATGGGATCCTCGCGAAAATGGAGAGCATGCTTATGGTGTTCCAAGTAAGTTATATCGCTTCGTGAACTTTTAATTAGGTTTGTGAGTAGACTAACATTTTACATTATTTTACAGAATGACTTGGGTAGTATCAGCAATGAAATTATAAGTTTGCAAAAGCGTTCAGTCAACATGTCAGTGCAACTCTCTAACAGGCAGGTTCTGAAGGGACCTCTCTCTACTTTTATAGAAGATATGGCAGTTTCGGAAACACTCATATTGTAAGTAGCTACTCTTCAGATTTTTCAATTGTACCCATAACCACTTTACTATAATATGAACACAATGAATGTTTCAGTGGCATCAATAATGTTCCTGTAACTGACAAGGAATTTATGGTCCAATTGGCGATTTTGAACCAAAAACTCAACTTTGTTAAGGAACAAGATTTTAAAGAAACAAAAGCTTGTCATGATGTCAAAGATGTTCTGGAAAAACTGAAAATAAAAGCAGTATCTAAAATAAGAGCTTATATTCTGGAGCATATTTATAAGTTTCGCAAACCAATGGCAAATTATCAGATACCACAAAATGCTATGCTTAAATATAAGTTCTTCTTTGAGTTTATATTAGCCAATGAGAGAAATGTTGCTCAAGAAATATGCAATGAATACATTGACACCTTGAGCAAAGTATATTACTCATATTTTAAATCATATGCCTCAAGACTAGACAAGTTAAAATATGAAGAGACTCCTACAAAAGATGATCTAATGGGGATTGAAGATGGCTCTAAAGGAGGCTTCTTCCAAAAATCAAACTTAAAAAACAAAAGCACAATTTTCACAATTGGTAATAGAGGAGATGTTCTGGCACAGCAACTTGAAGCCCCTATTATAGTTCCTCATGTGCAGCAAAAAACTAAGGTAAATATCCCATTCTGTATGTTGATCCGATAACAACACAGTAGGAATCATCTAGAACACTGGTGGCCCAGTGGTAAAGGCCCCAACTAGCGCGGCCCAGTGGAAAGTGTTACAATGGCCCCAAATTATGAGTTTAGGTTCCATGCAGTCGGTTTACACGGCGTTGGAAGGCCTCCCACTAGGTGGACCAACGACCTTGGGAAGGACGCAAGAACTCTTTGGATGCACAAAACTGGTTGAAGTGGAGGTGCTTTTGGGAAGCCTATGTCCAGCAGTGGACGTCTTTCGGCTGAAATGATGATTATGATGATGAGTCACTTTACTGTGTGCAGTTTATTTCATCACCACTGCTCTCAAAACGGTGAAGGAAAACATTGTGAGGAAATCAGCTATCCAAGAAACAAAAATTAGAAAACATGTGACCCCATGTGAAAACATTGTGAGGAAATCAGCTATCCAAGAAACAAAAATTTGGAAAACATGTGACCCCATGTGAAAACATGTGAGTCTCGTGGTGAATTATGCCCTGCTCTCTCTCACAGAGAGGAGGCTTGTGTCCCAGCAGTGGGATCATTATACGCTGATAACGCTAAGCGATATACATATATTTTATCACTGGAAAGGCAAAATTACTTAACCTACTTAACTAAACTTACTTAATTTTGCCTTTTCAGTGACAATTTTTTTTTTTTCAGTATTCATATGAAGCTCTATTTAGAAGTCTTCAATATGCACTTGTGGACAATGGTTGCAGAGAATATTTATTCACAACAGAATTCTTCCATGTAAAGGGAAGTCATGCTCAGGAACTCTTTGACAGGATCCTAGGAAAAACTTTATCGATGCTTGTGGTAGGGAATAATAACTTATTATTAGCAGTTCTTTATTTATTGAATACTTTGCACACAAATGTACACAGGCGGGCTTAATGCCATGGGCAGTTACAGTTAAAGCTTTGAGTACTAACTGACATTACTTACTTTTATTTTTCAGAAAAATGTTGAGAACTATGTGCTTGAATGTTTTGACTGCCTGGCATTGTACCTTTGCATACAACTTATAAACAGATATAGATGGATGTGCCACAAAAGGGCTGTTGCTGCTTTAGACAGGTATGTATACCTGCCGTCCTACCAATACCTGCCAGCTAATGCCTTATAATATTTTTTTATAATCATGACTTTTTAAGTAACTAGCTCTTCGCCTGCAACTTTTTCGGGTGGATTTCGTACAACTTTTCGTTCAACACCCTTTTCCCTTTAAATAGTAGTTTAATAAAAATTAAATACAATTGATCTTTATTATTACCTTGATAACTATTTGTTCCATGTTTCAATTTTCCAAACCAAAGGAATGAAATTTTTATACAAATTATATTCACCCTTTTCACTCCAACAGGGGTTGATTTTTGAAAAATCGTTTGGTGTATTTCCATTATTTGACCTTGATATTATTTATACCAATTTTCGAGTTGATCGTAACTAGCAGTAAAATCCTCCCCCAAAAACTTGATTAACCCTTTTCACCCTCTATTTTCCTCTCATCTGGAAAGTCTTAATCATAAATATGGTAGCTAAACCTGGAAAGCCTCCTACTGAAGTCTCCTCGTACAGACCAATAAGTCTTCTTCCCTTATTGTCTAAACTGTTCGAGAAGTTATTGCTACAGCGACTGTTACCTATACTTGAGGAACAAGGGACAATCCCAGAGCATCAATTTGGTTTCCGAGCACACCATGGAACAACAGAACGAATACACAGAGTGGTCCACACAATCCGACAATCATTGGAAAGAAAGGAGTACTGCTCAGCTGCTTTTCTTGACATATAACAGGTATTCGATCGAGTATGGCACAAGGGCCTCCTGTGTAAACTAAAGACCTGCTCACCACACACCGCATACATGCTGCTCAAGTCCTACTTGGAGGACCGAGTGTTCCAAGTTAAATGTGGAGACTGCCTATCTTCACTCTATCCCATAGAAGCTGGAGTACCCCAGGGTTCTGTTGTGGGCCATGTTCTGTACACAGTCCACACTGCTGACCTACCCACCTCAAAACAAATTGTTACTGCAACCTATGCTGATGACACTGCAGTCCTATCCTGCGACAAAGACCAGATTAGAGCATCCACGAAACTCCAAGAACACCTGAACAAAATTGGATCATGGCTGAAAAAGTGGAGAATCAAGGCTAGTGCTGCCAAGTCTGTCCATATTACCTTCGCCCTAAGAAGAGGAGACTGTCCACAAGTAAAACTCGGTGAAGACATTCTGCCACAGAAAAGTACTGTCAAATACCTAGGTATGCACATCGACAGAGGACTTATATGGCGTGAACATATAAAAACCAAAAGGGAGCAAGCAAACATAAAACTAAGAAACATTCACTGGCTCATAGGCAGACAGTCTTCACTAAGCTTGGAAAATAAACTTCTTATCTACAAATGCATCCTTAAACATATATGGACATATGGTATAGAGCTCTGGTGATCAGCAAGCCACTCAAATATTGAGATACTACAGCACTTCCAAAATAAGGCACTTAAAACTTTAAGTGGTGCACCTTGGTTTATAAAAAACATTGAAGTACATGGGTACCTACAAATCCCAACTATCAAGGAGGTTGTAGAAAGGTCCTACAAGAATTACAAGGAAAGACTCCAACGTCATAAAAATGAACTCGCTGTGACACTTCTTAAGTCCTCAGACACTACCACCTACAGACTTAAAAGAGATCGAATAGAGTAAATCTAACCATCACTGATAAATGTAATAAAGAGATGACGCATCGCTGGATGTGAACAATCTCGAACTGCCTAGTGAAGAAACAACCAATCTGATTAAAGCTCAAGGGCTGATTGCAGATAGAAGGAGGAAGAAAGAAAAAAAACCCCTTTTCACCCAGTTTAGACCCTGGTTTTCGAGAAATCCAAAAACACGTAGTACACGTAGTAACTATTTTTATCAAGATTGTTAATACCAAGTTAACATTCTTCCATACAAACTCCCCTTTGAGGAGAAGTTTTAAAAAAACTTACAATGCGAAACACAGAAATACATATTCATACCAAGTTTCAAGTTTATAAACCCAAGGAATAATATTTTTCATTCAAACGAAATCCCCGCTGTTCACCTCTTTAGGGGTAGAATTTTTACCCTAAGCGGTTTGAGCTGGGCGATGATGTGTCAGTCGGGACACTTGCCATTTATATATTATACTAGCTTCTGCCCTCGACTTCGTCCGCGTGAAATTTCTTGTACCCCCACCCCGTCGCGTCGCAACACTTCGTATTCGCTTACCGTTCACTCTGAGTTTTTTTCTTTTTGCCTTCCTCAAGAATTGGGCTATCAAATGCAAAAAGATTTTTTTCAAATCTGACCGGTAGTTCCAGAGATTATCGCGTTCAAACAAACAAACTCTTCAGCTTTATTATTAGTATAGATAAAAAACTCTATGGCCCATAACTCCTTAATAGGTACCAACTCTTAACATCTTACACACGTGATAACTTTTAAACGAAATATCCGATTGAGATGAAACAAAAAGTATTTTACTTTTTCATAAATACTCTTGATAACATAATGCTTAATTTCGATAAAGATTAATATTACGATACATATTTAACGTAGTTTTTTTTTCTTCAGACGATTTAATAATTATTTTGAACACAAAATCGGTTATTGTGATTAAACCATGATAGCTAGATATATGTTCTCGCGGACTTTTTTGTAGGTCTTAATGGGCTCTACAAACCCGTAGTACATCATTTTGTTCTATTGTCAATAGTTTTTGCAGCGCACGCAAAAATAGGTTTTCGATTTTACACCTTGTGTTACAAAATAGCAATTTTATTACGGATCCCTAATTTTTAAAAAAATATAGCCTATAGCCTTCCTCGATAAATGGACTACCCAACACTAAAAGAATCATTCAAATCGGACCAGTAGTTCCAGAGATTAGCGCGGTCAAACAAACAAACAAACTCTGCAGCTTTATAATATTAATATAGTATAGATATAGATTTTTGGATACCAAACCACTAGGAGGGTACTTTGGCTTTACCTATAACTGTATTTGAATGAATGTGGGCAGTTGTTATTATAATCTCAGTCATGTTATGAACACAGTATACAACATACACTTATAAACACTTACAGTATATAATATACACTTTTACCGTAGCCTTTAATTTTTTTTTTATCACTTTCAGTTATTGGGAATCATTGCAAGGTACACTATGGCCAAGGTTAGAACATGTGTTGAAACTAAACATCCAGAGTGTGCGAGAGTGTGATCCAGCAAAATTATCAAATAAAGAATTAGGACCTCACTATGTATGTATTCTGTTGTTACATAGCATATTTTAGTAAATCATTTAAGCTAAATCCATAATATTATTAAGACGAGAGTGGACCAACAAGGTAAATTATGATGTTACCTAATTGTTGTTGGTCTAGTGACCGCAAGCCTTACTGCTGAGCTTCAGGGCCTGGGTTCGATTCCCAGGTCGGGCAGTGGTATTGGGTTTTTCCAGAAGGAAGTAGCGGCCCGGAGTCTTGGATTTGTGCCTGATTGATGGCAATAGGCTCACACCCTGATTACATTGGACATAAACATGACTGGCCAGGCTGTAGGCAGAGGGGATCAAACACCCCCCGAAATGCCATAAACATTCCTGAGAATCAGCATGGAACATTTACAAGGGATTGGCCATGAATGATGAGAGTTCCGAATATCGTTGTCACGCATCACGCACTTTATTTCTTATCATCTACATCGTGTACTTTTTATTTTTTGTATTTTTGTAAAAGCTAGTTTTAGAATAATGTACCTTATTGTCTCTGGCCCTGATGTCAACCCCTTCTCCTCCTCCCCAAAGTGTATTCCTGGATACGGCCATGATGACTGGCGATACATGAGTGTACTAGAGTGACACTGCTGCCGAGCCATTCGGGGAAAACCGGCATGACGTTTGTTTCATAATTTGACTTTTTTTTGCAGATTACTCGGAGATATGCAGAATTCTCTGCTGCTATGCTCAGCTTGAGTGAACAATTTCCTTCAGAAGAACTTAGCAATATTCTGCTTGTTCTACAAGATGAAGTTCATTGCTTCTTACTTAAAATGGCTGCGGAATTTCCACAAAGAATACAACAATTAATTTTTCTCATCAATAACTATGACATGGTCTTAAGTATACTAATGGAAAGGACAAGAGACAATACGAAAGAAGCAGAAAGTTTTAGGGAACAGCTTCAAGCTCGGAGCTCAGAATACGTTGAAGAAATTTTGAGTCCACATTTTGGAGGAATGATACAGTTTGTTAAGGAAGGAGAGCAATTAGTTGACTCTGACAAGAAAACGGAATTAGCAAATTTAGAAAGAAAGTCTCTTACTTTGGTAGCCTCGTTTAGTTCTGGTTGGAAACAAAGCCTTGAAGAAATTCATAGAGAAGTTCTAATTTCCTTTCCAAATCTTGTAACTGGATCTGGTCTACTACAAATGGCTCTTACCAACTTCGTTCAATATTACCATAAGTTTGCAAAGTTGCTTACACCTAATTCGCGGACGCAATTAGTGAATATTCATGTAATTATGGTAGAAATAAAAAAATATAAAACGAATTATTAACATAAAAACAAACAGTACACATTAATATGTACCTAATATATCTTTCTTAATTCCAAAAGTGCTAAGATAGTTTAAGAGATTGTTTAGTATTTATCTAGTAACAATAACAAAGTACTATTTCTTTATCAGGAAAAAACAGCTGTTCCCTTAATTTCGTAAATGTATTTAACTCTAGGCTTATCTTCTACGAGCATATGGCTTGGGTTTATTCTTAAAAATTGTCGTGAGTTTACCAACCATCAAGTTATCCGACTTCTCTTAACACACTCGTTGAGAAGTAAGCTTGAAGCTCTTGTATGTGGAATCCTCACAAAAAAACCTAGAATAAGAACTTCTAAAAAACGTAGGTTCGGGTACTATCCCTACTTGTTTCCGAACTACCTACCGTTGCTTTTCTTTCCTCCTGCATAGCTTTCACTAAAATTCGTTACGGTTCTGTGCCGAATCGAACATCAATCCATGTATCGAAGGGGTCCTAAACGCTGTTTACAAATCCGAAACCTGTCATTTTTTGCAGTTTAAACTAAATAGACGACCGATATTCTTCCAACAGCTATTTGCGGTTGGGAATTTTCGATTCTGCAGCCTGTCGAATAGTGGTGAATATCTATGCAGGTCCGACGAACTTTCGATCAACTTGAAACTGCTAGCAAAATAATACACGGAACCATTGACACTCCTAGTCAGGGTTGGATTTAGGTACGTTGAAAAAGATAGCACAAAAAAATGAAAAGGATAGTATTTATAAAAAAATTATAGTACACTTTCATTATTTTTTTAAATTTAATTTAATAGTCATTAAAATCAACACCAGAACTCAAGACGTTTTTTCTTAGGGGTGGATACTTCCGGGCTATGGTCATTTTCATGACCATCACAACCACTTTTCCTAATTAAAACACTAAAAACGTATTATTTTACACAAAAAATCAAAATTCACAAGCTATGGTTGTCACTTTGATTGAATTTCGAATGAAATGGAAGGAACGAGATTAGTGGAAAGAGAGAAGTGTACAATACCTACTGCGGAGGATAATCGGGGAATCTCCGGCCATCGACACAGAAAACATAGCAAGATCAGAATTCGGTCAGATAGGTACACACAAGCACGGTCGAAATATCCATAAAACGTAAAACTAAGCATTCGGGAGCATACTTTAAATTATAGTATTTTAACGTACTATCCTTAGATGTGGATAGTATAGTACAAAGGGCGAAATTATAGTATAAATACTATAATTATAGTACAAAATCCAACCCTGCTCCTAGTTTACATGAGGAGTTCTGTAATATTTTTGTACCCGAGAACTATGGCCAGGCGAGCCGGTATAATTTGTCTATGGTGCCGTATTACCGCGCGGTTGCGTTGACAAACCCTGTGTCCTAACTAAAAGAGATGGTGACGCGAATACTCAATTACGATGTAATTGAGTATTCGCGTCACCATCGCTGATCGTTTACCCGAATAATGACGAACATACACGACTCGATTGATCGTGCAAATATTGTATGTCCCCGTGCCCTAACCAAAGCTATCGGTCGAGCGAATATGTGACAGTCGTGTTCATATCATACAAGTATCACTCATTTCTTCGGAAACCAGGAAAGCGCCTTCAGTAGGCGCGATGACGCCGCGGCACGATGATGGGTTCGCCGAAAAAACTGAACGCGATGGTCGTATGCTTGCACGATGATAGCTTCGGTTAGGGCAAGACCTGACACCCATTCCACAAATGCTGAACGCACTCAACGTTCATCTTGAACCTAGTCCTGTAGTGCTATTCTGTAAATATCTCGCCGTAAATACATAAGTGAAGTGAACTGTCAATAGTGTCAATCCCTAGCATCGGCAGCTCACTTCACCAAAGTTTACAGGATAGAACTACTGGACTAGATCTATTCGCTCTCTGATGAATGTAAGTTGATATTGTTGGCATGTCTGGCGATTTGCGAGAAGATTGAGGGAAAATGTTAATAATCATTAGATATGTTAGGTAGGTACTAATATTGTGTTAGTCACTATTTGTAATGTATACCTACTTTATTATATTATGTGTTATTATATGTGTATCTCATCAATTGAATAGGGAATCAATCAGCATGGTTTTTTTTCTCTAAATAGGTATAAACAAAAGACAGTATCTAATTTGATTCCATGAAAAGTATTAAAAGTCAACTACTGCTTATTGCTCCAAAAAATATTAAACTCCCAACAATTTTATACTAGGTACCGATCTACAGTTCAAAAGTCTATTATTGTCGCGGCCATGACGTGACATCGCTATCCAACAAAGCAGTAGCTTTGTTTACATAATTATCTTTTCAGCCAGAAACTATATAAATGAAATTATGTTTTGTGCTTTATTCAAGCAGAAATCGCACTAAGGCAAGTAGTAAGTATAAGTGAGATATCAAAGAGACATACACTAGTGAAGTACATAATAAGTATATTCACATGGCTTTATTTAAAGTCACATTGTGCAGATTTCGAGTTTGCGTTCAGTTCCAATTCCAATAAACAGTTCCAGTTTAAATGTAGGTACTGGCTTTATTTAAAGTCACATTGTGCAGATTTCGAGTTTGCGTTCAGTTCCAATTCCAATAAACAGTTCCAGTTTAAATGTAGGTACTTATATTTAAATAATGAATAGCTTTTTAATTAATTGCATATTCCATATTGGCTGTACGTCGTTGTGGTTGTATAAATAAATGAATAACAATAACCAGCAGATTTTTTTTCCGAATCATCCCACTTGGCCCCCCAAGTTAGAGGGACAATCGGTGGCGTAACTATACCGTTTGGGGTCCGTGGCAAATTCAAGGGACGCCCCCCCCCCCCCCCCTCAATGTAAAGAAGCTCAACCAACGTTATAGTTTTTTTTTACTTTTTTTACTAGCACTTTTCTGCGACTTCTTCCACGTAAATTTCATATTTTCCCCTATAACATTTAACATCAGTCTATCAAAAAGTACTCTGTGATTTAACACCTGACTGCTGCGTTGGTCTAGTGGTCGCAAACGCTACTGCTGAGCATGAGGTCCTGTCCAAAAAATTAGACAATGGGGAAAAGGTATAAAATGTTCAAAACCTGAATGTCCTTTGTTGCACATTTTCAAAAAAGTTCGCATTTAAAAACTTATGTTAGGATCCTCCTAGTGTGCTCATGACCCTCTCGGGACGGGTGTTGTGTCTGGCGGGCAACTGCCAGATGATTCATGTCGGGCCGTTGTATCCTATGCTAGTTGCGCGGTAAACTCTGCTTGCGAGATGCAGGATTTTGCGTGACGTCATGTATGACGCGTTGGTAGATACCGCTACATCACTCCCCCCCGGAGACCGGTCGATAGTGGGCTGAATCTTGTATTTTGCGATGCTTGCCAGGCCAGCTGAGGTTCCAGTGAGTCGGAACCAGTTTGCCGCATAGTTCACGGTGAGTCGGAACTGTCTGCGAAGATGTCCCCAGTGAGTCGGGGTGGCGCTGCATTAAGCTCCAGTGCGTCGGCTGTGGACCGGCCGAAAGTGCAGTATGCTGTGCCGAGGTTGCTGATGAGGCTGAGGATGATGACCAGGTGTGCGCAGTCGCTGCATGCTGGTGGTCAGGATACCCGTTGAAGCCGTGGATGCTGGCTGGCTGGGTGACTCGCCGCTCTAAAGCTTACGGGAGTGATGATGATGACGTCACGCTGGAGTCAACGAACGTTCGGGGTCACCAGTATAGAGGTATGAGGAACAGGGTGTAAAGTTCACCGATACTCTATAGAAAAGGGAGGACCCTCCAACCAGACGGGTGTTGTCTGGCGGGCAACTGCCCGATGATTCATGTCGGGCCGTGGTATCTATGCTAGTTGCGCGGTAAACTGTACTTGCGAGATGCAGGATTTTGCGTCATGTCAGTATGACGCATTGTTCTCATGTGGCGTTGTAGATACCGCTACAGGCATGCATTCAAGTGTAAATGAACAAAAGTACCTAGTCTTGAATGCGTCGTGCGTTTGGGGCAAAGCCGGGGTAATATCGGATAGTACCACAGAATGTAGTAGGTGTATATACATATTACATTTGTCATTATTATTTTTGAAATATATGAAGGAGCCATGCATGCGTGCAATGATCTAAAGATCGGGTTGGGAACCCAAACAATTTGATGAGTTTCATTAGTGTAAAGATTTGGGTATAAGTACCCGGTTTTGGACAAGGCACGGGGCAAAACCGTAAAAACAACTTTTATAAAATTATTAAATTTTGTTCGTTAGAATTAAGAAAACAGTACCTATTAGTAAAGTCGGTGAAAAAAACAAAAACGCGGAACCTACGCTACGACACCGGCTTTCGAAATTAAAGATACAGACAATTCAAATTTTTCATCTCTTTATTAGTGGTTGTAATGGGAATCATATCACTAGGTTTTATTAGGTTTTTATTTTTTATTTTATCCTTTTGATAGATTCTTATTTTGTAAATGTGAGGACTTTGTAGGCCTTGTAGACTTTAGATCTGTAGACCATTTTTTATCTTATCAAGTACCTGATACTTGTTGACAGGCCTACGCTATCCTCCCATACCTACTGTAATTTGAAAATATTGTAAAAGCCAATTATTTTTAAAAAGAGTAACCGTGGAGTTTCTTGCCGGTTCTTCTCCATAGGAAACGACCAATTGGAACCGTGCACCTAGCTTCTGACGTTTCATAAGTGCCCATGTAGGCTTATGTGAAATAAAATATTTTGATTTTGATTTTGAAAGTTTTTTTCCAAAAGTTTTTTTTTTTTGTAAAGATTCCGACTAATTGGCGACAAAATATGTGAGAAAACAGATCTTCGCTAGGTGCCCTAGTTTTTGAGATATAAATGTGGCCCTGCTGGGGAGACTCTCCAAATCGGCCACCTATAAACCCTTATATCTTTAAAAAAAAAAAAAAATTACAGTGACCGACAAATTCTAATAGTTGGCGACAAATTTCGACTAATTAGCGAAATTTTTTTTGTGTTAGGTATCAAAATCCCTGATGGTGGCTCTGCCAGAGTCAGTGACACGCTGATCTGGAGTCCCCGAACGACTGTCCAATAGGCAGCCAGCGTAGACTTAATAATCGGGTCTTGTTGCCAGCCTTTTTTAACAAAACCCAAAAAAATAAAGTTTACTTATAAAAAAGTAATTTAAAAAAATTAAACCGACTTCAAAAAGAAATTAACTCAAAATTATGAAATAACTTTAATTTCGGAAGTCGGTGTCTTGGGATCTGTATTTTAGTTTTATGCCACCGACTTCCGAAATTAAAGTTATTTCATAATTTTGAGTTAATTTCTTTTTGAAGTCGGTTTAATTTTTTTAAATTACTTTTTATTTCGTGATTTTTAGTTTTTGCACTAGTATTTGACCAAGGTTTTGAGATGTTTTCCCTTTGACACTACACCCGTAGCTCTTATCAATAAGCCAGGCCGTCACACTTACACGTATTAGTCCATATCTTGAAAATTACTGAATCGATCTTGATGAAACTTGCACTGTTCCCTAAGTTGAAGAAAATGTAAGCCAATAAAAAAAAATGGTCACAATCCGATTAATAGTTCCGGAGATATGCGTGGACAAACATACATACATACATACATACATACGTCTATGAAATTTTGTATATTTGTTTGGAAGCCCTAATAGATCATCATATGTGAATATAATGCAATTCCAATAATATTACATACATACGTATCGAATTGATAACCTCCTTTTTTTTTTGAAGTCGGTAAAAATAGAAGTCATATAGGTTCCTAGCAGACAGGCTGTTAATATCAGCGAGTAGGGATTTATTCGCTTTCTGGAAGATTGATACAAGCTCTAAAGGCAATAGCACTATGCGTCTTACCGACCGTGCGTTCGGTCACAATACCAAAATCACACGTTGCAGAGATTAAAAATTGCGTTTTCTAACGATGCTGAATTGTTTGACTGAGAGATAAAGCATTTTCGCTAGATATATCGAGCTTCCGAAAAACGATTGAATTGCTTAGCATATCTACTAAGGCTTTAAGTTAGGACTTATTTTATAATCGAAATTTTGAACTTTTTAGTTTTTCGCACAAAATCTGGCAAAAGTACCTAGTATCTAATTTTTTCATTGGATAAAAGAAATCTGATAATTGCAAAATCAGCCCTTAATCAAATTATTTGTAACAAATCTACAAACGACCCGCGACGGGTTTCAGAAACTAACTTTTTCTTAACTTCAATTTCTGTTTCGGCCGAAACTACATAGAAGACGAGCCGAAGGTAAGGTTATATTTATATACATCCAATAAAACTCTGCATGAAAAACAATATACCTAATATTAGGTTTTTAATTTAAGTTTAAACATGGTCTTCATAAGTAGGTATATACACAGTGAAGATTGTTAAGAATAATTCTAATCACTCACTAATGATAATATGTACAATGAATTTTATAAGTACTTATGTAAATTTTACATAAAAAACCTTTTATTTAGTGCGAAAAAACATTATTCCGCCAGGTTTTTTTACTTTTATCATCACAGCAAGGACCGCGTTTCACACAAAAAATTTGGAGGCGGAGCCCGCCATATAGACATACTTCCGGCAAAACACGGTATTCTCCCGTCTCCGCGTTGCTTACTAATAACAGATTATTGCTTAAAGCTATAATGAATGCCACAGTTATCCCTAATTTTTACACGTGCCGCGCTGTTACTTAGATTCGACTATAACCTAAGTCTCCTTATAAATATAATATATAATACGCTAGTAAATATACAAAGAGACTTAACACTTTAATTTTCATACTTGTTGAGATCAAAAAATATTTATTATCTTATCTATGTACTAATTTTAACTAGGAGTTCACACAAAAATGAAATATTGTCCATAATGAAACATACTATGCCCATAATGAGTCTTTCTAAATATGAGGTGAGTTTAAAATATTAAATAGGTACTTAAATTGGATAGGTAATAAGAAATCAATCCAAAGCTGATTTTATACCCCTACGTTTCATATTCATACAATACGACTGTTCTTACATAGGTACTTACATCACAAAAACAAACCTCCACTTCTTAAGGTGAGGAAACTTACACTACAGTATTAATTATAATATACAGAATACAGCATCAGCCACTGCTTAAAAAATACAGCCTTAATATTAAAAACCAATGCTCAGTTTCTGGAAAGAAACCTAAAAAAAAGCTACTAGTTCGCATCTAAGTCTATTCTAGTCTGGTATAGTCTCATACTTTTCAATAAAAAGAATATTGTTTGTTTGACACATTCCTAGCAAGGCCATGGGGTACTGGGCAGTTGGGCAGACTCCATAATACCTTTCTTGGGTTTATATTACCATCGATTTACTTAAAAAGAATTACATGCGTATTGCCTATTGAGTAAAATTATCTTCCATATTTTCAATGGCTTTGATTTTACGTAATAACGAATTGATTCTTCAAGCCGTGAGGACATGGGTTTCATTTTACGCGACAAAAGCGTTTTGTTGATACTACGTTGATCGTGCCTGTTGATGTACATCATACTCGTGATGGCCGCTTCTTCCATTTCAGGCGATGCTAAAAAAGATAAAACAATAATTAATAAACACTTAAAACATGCACCTAGTGAAAATGCCAATTTTATTTTTAAATATACAATTTAAGTTGGTACTCAATTTCCTGAACAATTGATTTCCCGGACTTTAAATGAATCGTAAATTATCATTTAATGTCCGGGAAATCAATTGTTCAGGAAATTGAATACCAACTTAAATTGTCCGTATATTCAAATCATGGTTGTCATTTTAGACAGTAGTATGAAATGGCTTTAACACGGTAAATTGGCATAATGTGTCAATTTTATAAACAGTCAATTTGACTATACTCACGGTTATTGTTAAGAATATCCACGAGTTGCATAATTGCTATTTCGCAATGTACTTTCATATCAACTGGGTAAGGTTTCATCAGCGGTCCAATCATAGATACACAAAACTCCTTCACGTAGTTTGGTACTTTCTCCTTCTCTATCATTGGTTGAAGTAAATTTTTGATTATGTGATTTTGACACCACTTCGGCCCGTTTCGTTTTGCAAGAATAATCAGAGTGAGTCTTAGCTCTTTCTTTTCTTGTGAAATGTCTGAAACCACCACATTATTAATAGAGAAGTAATTAAACAAAAATGTAGTAAAATTCCTTTTGCTCGCCTTAATGCTTACGGCTAGGCTACATGACGACGACGGCCCGGCCACGTGACGATGGCGCGGAGTCGCGTACCGACATGGCGTCATGCCGGTTTAACCTAAGGCCGTTTACACATTATGCCGTAGCTGCAGCGGCACCGCCCGCCGCCCGCCGCCGCGGTGCCGCTGTATTAGTTACCCTTGGATTTGTATAAACCCTACACACGGCGCGCGCCGCGGCGGCGGGCGGAGGCGAGTCCATGTACCGCGGCGGTAGCGGCGAGCGTTGCCGTAGTTCTCAACTAATGTACGAGTTTAGTTAGCCGTTACACACGGAGCGGATAAGGACGTCGCGCGTGGTGCTTGTCAAAGAGTTTTTTGCAGAGTGGAAATACCTGAATTTATGAAGAATATAGATACAGAATTTCTTAGGATTTGTACTCAAGCTCTTATAATCACAATACAACTTTCCGTTACTTTTCCTTGAAGATATAAATGGATCGATCCAAACTGTTCTTGTTTTTCTCTTTTTATTAGCGAGCACAAAGAAGCGTCGCAATAACCAAGGTGCTGTCCATTCTGTCTAACTAATCGAGCAAGACTGGTCTATGATCGCGCCGCATAGATCGCGTTTGTGTCGCTGGGTTTGCGGTGAAACGCCGCAGCTCCTGCGGCACCGCGGCGGAGAAAAACGCTGCCGCTGCGGCATAATGTGTAATACCGCCGCCGCCGAACCGTGAAAATTGACGGTATGCAACATAATGAAGGTTTCTTTCCAGATATTGGACCAACAGACGAAATTATTCGTATACTTTGGCCGATATTTGGATTTTTTTGTAGAACAATTTTGCAGACGAAAAACCAATGACCAAAATGTAAGGAGCAATGGTGCCTTTTTATACCATTAATTGAACCAAAAACATTACTAACGAAATATTATATTACAGTAAATCATGAAAACCTGAAAAGGGGTCATTGCCTGACAAAATGTATGGAAATGGAAAAGCTGTTTTTTTCACGATTTCAGGTTTGGTTCTATTGTAAAAGTTGTTTTTAAAGATGAGTTCAATGATCCATTGTCATGTTATCGTCACGACGCGGCGACGCCACGTCATCGTTATGTGGCCGAGCTTTTAAGACAAACGCACACCTGACGAAACGCAGCGCAATTTTCGCTGGCAAACAAATATTTTTCATAATAAAGTTGAAAATAAATAAACTTCCACTATGCTATGATCACACTGCACCGCGCTACGTCGAGTAGCGCGGGGCGGCAGATATAACATTGTATCAGTGTGTATAGAAAAACAATCTGCGCGCGACAAGCGCTCCCAGGCGTAGATTGTTTGTTTGTTGTTGTTTTGTTGCCGCTCCGCGCTAAGCGACGGAACGCAATGCAAAATCGCCTTCGTCCGAGAGAGCATCAACATGGACGGTAAGCGGTTAAGGTTATTTATTTTCGACTTTATTGATATTTGAGATTCAGTGTTGAACTTTGTTGGGCAGGATATCGCGCTCCACTTAGCCAGATCTACAAGCAAAGGGAGCCATTGAGCCTGTTTAGCAGTAAGCTAATTTGCTTCACATTGATTATATTGGGGAAACAAACAATGCTGTGCTGCGCTTTGTGTAATTAAATACAAAAATTTGAATACCTTTAAGGCCCTTGATACAATTTTTAAACATTTCCAGGATTTTCGTTTCATTCCAATTTGTGATTTGATAGTGATAACGGTGGCGTAATATGTTTCTTATTTCTTGCACCCTATTTAATTTGTCCTCGCACTTATAGAAATGAAGAAGATAGATAAAGCATGTCACCATTGGGCTTTTTGCTGAAACAAAAAAAAGCGTATATTCAATTAAATTAGTCCAATAACGAATGACCCAAAAGGAGGTGTAGAGTGCATGAGCTAGGCCCTAAGCGATTTCTTCAGAAAGTTGTTTGTGCTTAGGGAGTAAACATACTAAAAGTCCCCGCGTCTAGAAAGAAGGCGAGCCGGAGTGGGGGGGGGGGGATAAAAGTTCCCACTTTTGAGTTTTTCGCTAATATCTTTAAACCGGTGCGTTCGCGTCGTAGAGAAAAAATATCTTCTACGTAATGAAAGCTAATACAATTTTCTACAACTTTTATCTTACAAACTTTTTTGAATTCCTACCCATTCTCGAACTACACGTTCCGGAAAAGTGAAAATTTTCGAAAAAACGACTTTTCTCAAACACTAGCTGTTGTCTGCTACTTCGGCGTTATTTCGGGATATGCCAATGTAAAACATGTTTTTTTATTTTTAGCATATATTTCATTTTTTACTCGACAGCGTGACAATAAAGAATTCATCTGGGTCGCGCTATGGTTATAGGCTAGGTGGTTGTATGTTTTTACATAATCAAAATTTCAGATATTAGAAGTCAACAAGTAGTCTTTAAAAAAAATAAACCTTATGCGATTGCCGACCCTTATTTTTTTTCTGCTATCATTGTTTGGCAGTGCACAGAATACGAGTACACCTTCATTCCAAATTTCATCCATAATAGTCTCTGAGTAAAATGACTGTATCTGTGTATCACATCCCGTATTCCCTTCAAACGGACACTCACACATGGACATAACAAAATGAAGGGTGCTGTTCTTGCCATTTGGCTACGAAACCCTTAAAAGGATTCATGCGGAAAGGCCATAACATTTAACAACGCCACCTGTGTTGAGGGAAAACTTAAATAAAATATTATAATTTAATGATATGATTACTTACCAACTCCCATATGTGGTAATGGTATTAAGTCCTTCCAAACTTCAAGACACTGCTTAATTAAGGGCACAGATTTAAATTGAATGCAATACATGGCATCTAACATAAACGTTTTCAAGCGTCTTAATGCATTATAATTTTTACAAAGGAGCGCATAGAAGTGCGATGTACTTTCAACAACATCAAATTCTGGTGTTCTATTCAATTTAAAAAGTGTGAATTCTATGCTATACAGAACATCGTCAACAATAGAGGGCCAGTGAGTTTCCAGTTGCTGTATGGCATATATAAGAATGTGTTCAGCTTTAGTCATAGCTGAAAATGGAGAAATTACTACTTTTCCTAATAATTCAAATTTTCTTTCTGGCTTTACTAAATACTTTATCAAGCCCTCTATAAAAAGCTCGACGTCAAGTTTTCGCAAATCTGCAACGAAATTATTCATTGCACTTAAGCAGTCATTTGTTTCTGATATTGTTGTTATATCTTGTTCTATTTTCTCGCAAATTTGGTTGATTTTAGTATCTGAAATAAAAAGCGTAAACCGTTTAAACATAAACAAAAAACATTCAAAGAGTTAATTTAACTAAAAAAATACAATATTGCAATATTATCTTAGATGAGACTTAAAATTTATCAGCAAATTGGAAAAAATTAAAACCTACCTGATATTTTCTTTCCATATGGTCTCACAACATCCCTGGCATGTTTTTGTATCATATAACACAAAATACTCTCTTCTGGATGACAAGCTGACACTTCCGTATTTACTTTTCTTACTGGAGCCATTTTCTTATCAAGTTGTATGTCTTCAGAAAATACATCCAAATCTTCATAGCTAACAGCATTATTGTCGTGACGATCAAGTTGCAAGCATTGTAAGGTATTTTCCTTATTGGATTTTGTGTCACTTTCATTTGTACTTGGGCCCATTATTGATTTCCCACTACTTTCATCTTTTGATTTAGATAGTTCAATATTGTCTTCCGTACTCAATCTTGTATGTATAGGAGCACTACGTAATACTCTTTTATTCTGTATAAGTGATTGGTTAAAAGAACGCCTGCGTCTTTTCCTTAATGGTTCATCTGATGATTCGTTGCCCTCTGCTCCCTTATGAGTCATGGAATTATTATCTTCTTTTGTTCTATGAGTTAAGGAATTGTTATCTTCTTTTGCTCCATAAGTTGTAGAATTATTATCTTCTTTTGCTATTACTGGTGCCGACATTTTCTTATCAAGTTGTATGTCTTCAGAAAATACATCCACATCTCCATAGCTAACAACATTATTGTCGTGACGATCAAGTTGCAAACATTGTAAGGTATTTTCATTATTAAATTGTGTGCCACCATCATTTGTACTTGGGGTAATTGTTGATTTCCTATTACTTTTACCTTTTGACATGGATAGTTCAATATTGTCTTCCGTGCTTAATCTTGTATGTATAGTAGCACTACGTAATACTCTCTTATACTTTATAAGTGGTTCGTTAGAAGAACGCCTGCCTCTTTTCCTTGATGGAAGTTCATCAGATGATTTGTTGTTCTCTTCTCCCTTATGAGTCATGTAATTGTTATCTTCTTTTGCTTTATGAGTCTGGGGATTTTTGTCTTCATTTGCTCTATGAGTCATGTAATTGTTATCTTCTTTTTCTCTATGAATCATGGAATTGTTATCTTCCTTTGCTCTATGAGTTGTGGAGTTGTTATCTTTTTCTGTTCTATGAGTTGTGGCATTGTTATCTTCTTTTGCTCTATGAGTCGAGGAATTTCCATCTTCTTTCGCTCTATGAGTTGTGGCATTGCTATCTTCTTTTGCTCTATCAGTAGAGGAATTGTTATTTGCTTTTTCTCTACGAATCATCGTATTGTTATCTTCCTTTGCTGTATGAGTTATGGAATTGTTATCTTCTTTTGCTCCATGAGTAGTGGAATTTTTATCTTCTTCAGCATTATGAGTTGTGGAACTTTCAGCTTTGCACGGTGATAATAATAATGGATCTTTTATTAATACCACAGTACAACTGTCGAATAGTCCAGAAAACTTTCTCTTATTTTTAGTTGTGATGGAGCAATCTTGAAGTACCTGGTTCTCACTACTGCTGTTAATATCTTTTCCCAAACAAGCCGTACGTGTTGGAGACATTAAAACTTTACTGTTTTTAGGTGATTTTGCTTTAGCACCCTGTTGCGACTTCATTTCTGTCATAAATTTTACGGCTTTTTCATAAGCCTCTTTGTCATTGAGAGTTGCGGATGTATCATTTACTGAAACCCTCTTTTTAATAGGGAAAAATTGTTTAGGCTTAATTCGCATGTTCTCTGGTTCCATTTTAATTTTATACTTTGGATTTAATTTCTTTTTAAGCTTTTCCAATTTAGTAATTTTTTTGTTTTTAGCTTTCTTCCCAACACTATTTTTGATGGGTGGTTGGTTTATCTCTACTATATCTTGTGAACATCTAACACTATCAGTGACTTCAGATATTTCACTATCCATCGCTAATTCCTCACAAACAGAATGGTTAAGTAATTGTTTTTGGTTTTCTTCCTGTTTATTTCTCAAAATATTTGTATCTTTATCAGGTGAGGATGGATTCGATATTGTCAGGTTTCCATTTTGTAACATGGACAAAGATACATTTTGTGATAAAAGGTTTACACTTTTTATGTTTTGGAAAATCTCTGTTTCTTTTTCTGATGATGATGTTGTTGATTCTGGGTTCGGTATTGATCCTAATCCGTTATCATCATGCAACAAAAGGCGATTTTCTATACAATCTGATATTTCCATGTTGGAGTCTGTTATATATTTAGAATATTCTGATTTTGATATAGATTCGAAAGACTCAATTAATTTGTCCCATTTATTCATTATAGAGCTATTATTATCCGGACTCTGGCTTAGTACCAATCCCATAAGTACTCGCACAAAATCAACAGTTTTATAACACAAGACACTACACCTTTTAAAGTTTTCATTGAGTTCACTAGAACTGGATGTAGAATCCACCTCATGCACCAACATTGGCGTTCTTGGAATAGGAGATACAGCATTGTAATTAAGTTTCATTGTACTAAATATATTTTCTAACTCCAGGTCAGTGTGACTTTCACATTGCAACCTGTTATTCATTTCCAGACATTCTTTTTCTTGTACACTCCGAATGCGTTTTTTGGGACTGACGTTATCAGAAGTATCAACACAATAGGAAACTTCCCTTGCAGCATTGGTCTGATTAACAGTACTCATTAACTTAGAATGCTTCTTTCTGTGAGATGTACTTTCACATTGCAACCTGTTATTCATTTCCAGACATTCTTTTTCTTGTACACTCTGAATGCGTTTTTTGGGACTGACGTTATCAGAAGTATCAACACTATGGGAAACTTCCCTTGCAGCATTGGTCTGATTAACAGTACTCATTAACTTAGAATGCCTCTTTCTGTGAGATGTACTATTAGCTTCGCAGGCATTTTGGTTTTCATTGTGTTTAATAATTGTAATAGTTGGAGGTTCAATTTCTTCTAACAAAATTGGTCTTGTCATAGTAGCATCTTTAGTTTTTGCTTTATTTTCAATGTCTTCTCCATTTGATGGACTGCAATTTAAGAAGTATTCTGGACTGTGTAGGCTTTTGTCAGTATCAGATGTAGTAAGAGAGGATCCTCGGCCGGTATCAACGCTGGCGACTTCATTACTATTATCATTGTCGGATTCGCATGTCACTGCAATACCTTTATCAGCAATCGGACATTTCTTGGCCTGCAGACCAGAGAAAATATAATTAAGAATACGTATTGCATCTCTGTAAAATTGAATTCAGAATCTTTAAAATTTTGGACTTGTAAACTATGACATACACATAATTATCAAAATTTAAATTACATCATCATCATCACCTGCCTAGCCTTTTCCTAACTATGTTGGGGTCGGCTTCCAGTCTAACCGGATTTTTAAGTGTTTAAATTACATAGCAACCAAAATTTATTTAAAGACCTTACTATACAGGGTTATTTCTAAAACATTAACAACCTCTTAAGAGGTCATTGTACTCATCATTAATAATATAATAATATTCCACAACTATCACACAACGCCGTCTAGTCTCAAGCTAAGCAGAGCTTGTGTTATGAGTACTAGACAACTGATAAACATACTTATATATTTCTAAATACATACATATATAGATAAATTACACCCAGACACAGAACAAATGATCATGCTCATCACACAAACATTTGTCCTGGGTGGGAATCGAACCCACGACCTCCGGCATAGCAGTCATAGTCACTGACCACTAGACCAACAGGCCAGTCTTTAATTATGAACAGGTTGTTAATGTTTTACCAATAACCCTGTATATCAGCCCATAATGTTCCCACTGCTGGGAAACAGGCCTCCTCTGTGAGAGGGAGTGGGCCGTAATCTATGACGTGGGCCGTAATCCACTACGTGAGCCCAGTGCGGGTCGGTAGATATCACGTCTTTGAATTTTTGGCTCTAGGACATTCCGGTGTCCTCACGATGTTTTCCTTCACCGTTTTGAGAGCGGTGGTGATGAAATAATTTACACAAAATAAGGCTCCTGTCTGGGTTCGTACCTACGACCTACAAGTAGTAAGTGGCGGCCGTTAACACTGGGCCAACACTGCTCTAACCTTACTATAAAGAGCTTAAATATATCTGGAGTGCTTTGTCTTTTAAATTGAAAATAGAATCAACATTTAAGCATTGGACATAAAGTTTCTTTTGCATTACCAATAGACGTACAGAAATAATGGTCTTGAAAAGGAGAACACTGACCTGTAGTGTGTCCCTCTCGCACCGTTCATTAATCTCCTGAATTAGTAGTATTTAGTAATTTGTGAAAGTAAGGTAATAATTCGGAAAATGTATTTGTCTACAGTTACGATAGTCAAAGCAAACATTAACACAAAAATTAATTGTCAGACTTGAATATTTATTTTGTTAGTTTATTTCAGTACCTATTTAAAAAAACGTTAATTAAGTTTGTGTGCGAGTAATAGATACTAAAACATTAAGTACACTGATTTGTTTGAATTTAACAATGAAATTGCCATCATTTAACTGCCATAATTAAACTGTGTTTTTGTTTTACTTATTTCATAAAAACCATTCATGATGTAACATATAAACATTATGAACGGTTATATATTCTTCCCATCTGTATTTTGTCACCAATACACAGTACAGCAATGTATCTGTAATAATGTATCTTCATGTTACCGCGTTGTTACTGTAGTTCCTATTTACTTGCTTGGTAAATTAATATATATTTTTCAACTCTTATCTGCTCTTATTCCGTCAATAAAGTAATATTCTTATCTTTTCCACCAGCACCCTAATTGCGTAACACATTATCAATCTCAATCTGAATCGTTTTGAAAGATATTGCTAATCCATTGCATCATAATGTTCGAAAAATGTGTCTGCTAAACAACGTAAATAATGCAATGAATGTTGTTGAACTGTCAAAATGAAACCTATTGCTACTGATAGTGTTTTACGCAATTACCCTGCAGGTCCTACTTTCCCAGTAAATGTGTGGTCACCTTATTAGAAAAGGACACACAGTTCAGTTTTCAGGGGGATAGGTAGAACGTAAGAACGTGTGTATAAATGAAGCTGAAAGATGTTTTTTTTTTCAGGAAACCCCGCATATTTAAGACTAGAATAAAACGGTTTGTTATTTTGTAGTTCGTAACAAAAAATATGAGACAAAAATGATGTCGGTTGGATCAAAAAAAATCGGGGACAGGGTCTATAGTACTTTGCCTATCGTTCTTTAATTAGACAACATACTATAAAAATATGGAAATGCATGTAAATTATCTAAAATTCTGTACTTACGGTAATAGTATCATTTCGAGTAGGCGACAACCAAGGATCTTCAAATACGTTGTTTTCCGCTTCACTGTTGTTCCATTCGCCTATTAAATTGGGTAACGACTTATATTTTCTTAACTTCGGTCGTAATTTACCTGTAAGTTATAAGGACTTATAATATACCTACAGGGTCAAAAAAGACTGGGCAAAGAGCATAGAACCGTAGTGGCATAGGACAGTCAGTCACCTATCGCCAATTTGAATTTTTAGCATAGAACCGTAGTGGCATAGGACAGTCAGTCACCTATCGCCAATTTGAATTTTTAGCATAGAACCGTAGTGGCATAGGACAGTCAGTCACCTATCGCCAATTTGAATTTTTAGCATAGAACAGTAGTGGCATAGGACAGTCAGTCACCTATCGCCAATTTGATTTTTTTTTAAAGTTGCGGTTCGCAATTGTACTGGTATATAATAATTGTTAAGATATTTGGAAGCAAAGATTATAATTTTCCTTTTAACTTCGTAATAACATACTACCATCGTAAATAACATATCCAAAAACAACGGTTTGACTAGTAGAGACAAGACTAACTAACATTACCAAATTGGATATCTTCCAATTTGGTAATGTTAGTTAGTCTTGTCTAAAGATCTGTTAGCTGATATGCATAACATCATAAATTGATTGATATCTGTCGGTCGAATTAGCAGAAAATCTCAAGTAGTAACAATTTTCCCAGTCTCCTTTATTCTATAATTTCCATACAACCTTTAGAAAGCGTCACGAGAATCTAGTTAATTATGTAAACATTTAAATAAAAATAGAACCGCTGTGCAAATGGAAGAAACGGTAAATCAAAAGTGGTGGTGAATACTATAGGCAAAATTTGCTGAAACCTGAATTAAAATCATACCTTTTTCTTTTGTTGTTGAGGTGAGATCAGTTAGTTGAGTTTCAATATCTTTCCCCTTATTTGGGATTTTGACGATGTCTCTGCTAAGAGCTTTATCTATTTCGAGTTTCGCGTTCTTGATACGAAGGGTTTCAATGTCTTTCTCCAAGTTTGAGATTATAATGTTTTGTTTGAAAACAGTTTCATCATTCCCCAACTTTGTGATTGTGATTTTGGCATTCTCTTTGCGAAGGATTTCTATTTCTTTTACCAACTTTGGAATTTTAGCATTTTCTTTCTGAAGGTTTTCTATTTCTTTCACCAACTTAGAGATTAAGGCATTATCTTTCTGAAGATTTTCTATTTCTTGCTTCAACTTTGGGATTTTGACATTTTCTTTTTGAAGGTATTCTATTTCTTTCTCCAAATTTGGGATTTTTGCATTTTCTTTATAAAGATTTTCTATTTCTTTTTCTAATTTTTGGATTCTGGCGATCTCGTTGTGAGAAATCGAGTCTGATTTTGAAAGTAAGCTATTCTTTTTGCGAAGATTTTCAATTTCTTTCTCAAAGTTTGGAATTCTAGCATTCTCTTTGCGAAGTTTTTCATTTTCTTTTTCCAAGTTTAAAATATTGGCGTTATCTTTGCGAAGAGTTTCTACTTCTTTTTCTACCAATCCTTTTTTTGCATTGTTAGTGACACCAGCTTTTCCTTTTTTAATTTCAACTTTGAGAGGTTCTGTTTTGTTCCTCTCTTTATCTAGAATCTAAAATTTTTTACATAAGTAATTATTTTAAACAAATTAGTTTTAAAACATACACTAAACTAAGTTGATTCCTCTCTCTGATTACAATACTAAATTCATAAGGTATTTTTCTGACTATCAAACAACTAGCCTATTTAAATTAAATTGCATTATAAAAATATTTTTTTTAATTCTAAATAAATGTTAAATAGACCACAAGAAAATAATTTTCCTTCTGGTCTATTAACCCGTAGTATGTCGGAACGTAGATCCACGCGAGACACAATGGCTTTTTAATTGTTTCTGTAATTACGACATTAACCGGTTAAACACAAAATATATTTTAAGGAAAATAGCAAAATGAAATAAATAAAAAAACATTTTAATACTTAATGCATTTTTTTGTTAAATAATACTGACAACTAGTCTATTATGTATTATATTAGCTGCAGCTGTAGCCAAACTGTATTTAATTATGAGCACACTACCTTTAACTGATTGATAACTGTTTCTAGGGCTAAGACCTTGTTTTCCAATTCGCAAATTGTTTCGTTCTTTTCTCTTTCCCGAGTTTCTGCTGCTTGAATTTCCTAAAACATACAAAATATGTGTAAAAGTGATTTTTTATAATTTACATTTTTTACCCAGCCCTGGATTTCAGCCTAAACCTACAAGGCCCTGGCCCACGGGCTCAGCATTGGCTGGCTCACAGCGTTAACTACGTGCTCCCTTTCACCGGCTTCATAAGGTTCATAACCAATGATTTCAAATAGTAATATATAAGTCAATGTTCATAACTCATTTGTTGGGCTTGGTATAACCTTTTATAACAAGCTACCTTCTTCTTTGCTAGACTTGCCTTTTAATGTGTTTAAAGCTCAAGTAAAATCCAACCTTTGTTCAAAGGCATACTGAACCATCTACACAACTTAAACATTAAGAATAGTTGGTTGCCCTGATTAACTCAAGACAATGTTATGTTCTTTCTCTAGAATTAGCTTACTAACAGGTTATATGAGTTCATATATGTATAATAGTTTTTTTATTTTTTTTTGTTGACTGTTTATGTCAATTCAGTTTATTTTTATTTTAATTTATTGACATAATCTACTCATTTCAATGTTTTCTAATGAGCTGATTGCCATATGTGGTTAGCTAGCAACCTCTACGATTGAGCATAGCTCCCTTAGATGTCACTGCTTGCTGTATCATCGGGGGTTGGGTTGCCTCCTTCCCTCAAATATGGCAAGGGAGGTAATGACTGATATTTGCGTTATGCTCGTGAACGGGTGCTGCTTGTGGTGACTGGTCGTCTCGCTGACCATAGAATAGAATAGAATTTTATTTTGCAAATATGGGTAATACATTAGTTCTTAGGATTACATTTAGCTCAGCCACATTTTACCAATCGGCATGCAAACATTTGAAATTATTTATATCACTATGGTCACCATTCACAAAATCGAAGAATGGCTTAAGGTCTGGAGAATCAGGGCAAACCAAAGCAAGTCCACGCATGTAACTTTTTCCCTCAGAAGAGATACCTGTCCACCAGTGATTCTGGATAATGAAGAAATTCCTCAAGATGACAACGCCAAATATCTAGGAATGCATCTGGACAGGAGGTTAACATGGCGAAAACATATATGGACGAAAAGAAAGCAGCTGGATGTAAGTCTAAGAAACATGTACTGGTTAATAGGAAAGCACTCACAAATGAGCACAGACAGCAAACTGACAGTCTACAAAGCAATTCTCAAACCAATCTGGACGTACGGTATCCAGCTTTGGGGCACGGCCAGCCAAAGTAATATTGAGATTTTGGAAAGGTTTCAGTCGAAGATATTAAGAGTTATCTTTAACATACCACAATACATTAGTAACAAGCTAATATATCAAGATTTGAAAATGCATACAGTCAAACAAAAGATAACACACTACAGCAACAAATACCAGAAGAGAATATCAAAACATCAAAATGAACTTGCTCTAAAACTAAGCGGTGATGGTGGCCTGCAATTTAAGAGATTGAAAAGACATAGCGTCCCTACTCTCCAGGACAGATTCATCTAATTGGAATGAGAAACTTAACTACGAAGTTCTCACCAAGCTCTATTACCTAATAATACTCAGAAATTTCGGACAAAGAAGCAGCTTATTGTCGTTTACGACAGATTGCTGTGAAGCAGAAAGAACAAAAAAAAAAAAAAAAAAAAAAAACTATGGTCACCATGGTCTTATTGTTGTTATTAGTAATAACTTGTTTATTTATTTTACTTTGATGGTCCTAGTTTATCATTTAAGACTTCAAGTGACAGCTATGTGAACAGAACCCAGCATTGCATAAATATGTAAGCTGTCGTCATGCCTTTTATACCTGGAGGCTTTTATTCTAACTGAGCAGACAGCTGAGGTGCTTGGGAGCTTGCTGCGCCACTGCTTCTGCCCAATGAAAGCACTAGGAAATGGTGAAGGGCGGGCGTTTTGGGGGACTGTCTTTTGTAATTTTGATATTCGAAAAGTGCTGGTTGAGAATCAGCACTTTTCGAACATCAATTTTTACCATTTTATCAAATGGGGGTGTTAAAATGCTAGAGGCATTTATATGTATATCACATTGTTCTTCCACAAAAGCAAAAGGCTACTTACATTCTCTAATTTGGTTACTTTTCCGATAAAATAGCTTATTTCTATAAGATGCTGACCACATTGCTGCTTAAGTTGCATATGATTATTACACAAATCTTCATTTTCTCTTTTTACAGTTTTAGCAGCAACCGTCAGTTTGCTGAAAAAGAAAGAAAATTGTCAAGTATTAATAAATCAAAAGTAGACTGAGATTAAATAGAAAATTGCTAATATTATTATGTTGCATTGTTAGAAGAAACTATAAAAAACTTTCAATGTGTCTACAGTGAAAGTTTTTTTTTTCCAGTTATAATACCCCACATAAATTCGTGTAACACTATTTGCTATTAAAACATTATAACATCATGAAGTTTAGGCCTCGGCTCTCATGCATGAGGTTGTGGGTTCAAATCTGGGTAAGTATCAACATGAAGTTTTCAATCCATATGTACATATATTCAAAAGTTGATCCTAGCCATCGGCATCACTGATATCAATGAAGGAAAACATTGTGAGGAAAGCTGAACTTATAATCAGTATAAGTATAAAATCGCCAACCCACCTAGAGGATGCGTGGTGAATTGGTGATTATACTCGACTTTGTCCTCGAGATTAGCATAGAGATTACTTGTAGTAGACATACGATGTCGCCATCTGCACTGTTTGAGAGTTTTTTTTTTTTCAATTCCCGCCTTCGTCTGACAGCCCCAGCGAACTTCATTACACATTCAGTGCTTCGCCATTAAGCACACTTCCCGTTAAATTTATAATTTTGTGTTGTGCATCGGTTCGTTCTGACCATGGGTAAACGTTCTCGACCAGTGGAAGAGAATTATGAAGCCATTGCCCATAAATTCAAAAAGTTAGAGCGTAAATTAATGCGTGCACGACGCAGAGATCGACATAATATATCAGCAGGGAGGCGATCATCATCCTCATCATCGTCGGACTCGTCGTCGCGTTCTTCGTCTAGTTCTACATCATCGCGCTCACGTTCAAGATCGCCAAGGCGTGACACGGCGGCGCCGCCGCAGCCAGAGCGTCTATGCATTGAAGGTAAAAATTTTCAGCTACCCACATGTTCGGAAATGTAATATTGCAGTGAACTTAAGGGGTTATCACTTTATTGACGCCCTACGAACATTATTCTCACGTTTTTGACTAGTGCTGCGGGCAATCTATGGGATTGTCACTTCACTAAATCGTGATTATTGAACATGACAAGTGCATTGCGGGCATTTTTTGGGAATGTCACTTTGCGATCATTATATAGTACTGCGAGCAGTCTGTGGGACTGTTACTTTACTATTAAAGGTACCTACCTAAATCCTGTAACCACATGAGTCTGATAACGAAAGTATTGCGGGCATTTTCAGGGAATGTCACTTTACTAACTTGAGTTGTATTAACGACTTATATTATTTAATGCAGTCCTCCTATTAGACTAGGTAGGGTAATGCGGTCAGCTTATGGGGCTGTCACTTTACCTAAATAAATATACCTAAAAATGGGTTAATGTCTATTTCAGACATGCCTACAACGGCAGGCGCCGACGGCAATCCGCAACCGTCGACAAGCACCGCTGAGCCTCAGCCGTCAACCAGTGCCGCAGTGCCACTGCCGGTGCCTATGCCACCGCTGCATTCAGAAGCGTCACCTGCAGCATTGGAACTGGATGTTGAACTGCTGGAAATATTAGGGGAGGACCCTTCTCGGACCAAGATATACGGTATGAATATACAATCTGATCTTGCGATACGCCTGCAGCACATAGCTACTACAGGCTTATCTAAGGAAGAGCGCACGGAACTGTTGCAAAGATATTTGCCTCCAGCAAATTGCACTTCAATTGATGCCCCCGTTCTCAATCCTGAGGTCAAGGCTGCCATCTCAGAGACTGTCTACAAAAGAGACAAAGGCATCGAACTCAGACAAAGACAAACTTCCTCCGCAACATCATGTTTAGCTGAAGCGCTCACCTTACTCATTTCATCCGAAACAAAAAATACGACACTAATCAAACTACTTATGGACGCTATCAAACTTTTGTGCGATAGTCAGTTCTCAGATTCTGTCACACGCAGGAACTTTGTGCTGTACAATCTGAAAAAGGAGTTAAAAGACCAGCTGCAAGCAACAAAAATAGACAAATTCCTTTTCAGTGAAGATCTGTCGGAAGCATTAAGGGCAGCCAAAGCTATCACGAAGTCAGGAGCTGACCTAAAATTCACGCCGTATCCACCCAGCAAAAAGCCGGCGAAGAATAAAAATAAACCACCCCAGAGAAATTTAAACTGGCGTGGTCCTCCCCTGAGCCACAGGCCGAGGGGGAATCAGAGGACGAAGGAGCCTGCATACAAGACTCATCAAGACAACTCTTCGAAACAATTGTCGCGTCAAGATCGGATTCGCAGCCGCCGCCGGTAGACTCGGTAAGATATGCCGGAAGGCTTTCTTACTTTCGCGACCAATGGTCACTTTTGACGGGTGATAAGTACAATCCTATCATGGATTGATGGTTATCAAATTCCGTTTTCAAGGCCTGTGAAACAGACCATATTGCCTACAAAAAGACTCTACTCCATCTCTGAGAAAGCTCAATTTGAAAGGTCAATTGATGATCTGCTTAGTATAGGAGCCATCGCAGAATGTAAACCCTGCGCTGAGCAATTCTTGTCCCCTATATTTTTAGTTCCAAAATCGAACGGCAAATCAAGATTTATATTAAATCTAAAGGCACTAAATAAATTTATTGATACATCACATTTTAAACTTGAAGATCTACGTACGGCCATTAAGCTTATTTCTAAGGATTGCTTTATGAGTACAATTGATCTAAAAGACGCATATTTTTTAATACGAATTCATACTGACTTTAAAAAGTACCTTCGCTTTCAATTTGAAAATAGGCTATATGAATTTAATGTCTTACCCTTTGGATTGAATACTGTCCCCTTCGTTTTCACGAAAATCATGAAACCAGTGATCGGTTTACTTAGATCTTGCGGACATTTATCGACAATTTATTTAGATGATACTTTAATTATTTCAAACTCTTTCGAATCATGCCTGAAAAACATATCGGACACTACTAGACTTTTGAAGGCTCTAGGGTTCATAGTAAATACTGAAAAAAGTATTCTTACCCCTTATACTACTTGTAAATTCTTAGGTTTCATTATAGACTCAAAACGCTTACAGATTTCCCTACCTATAGAAAAACGTGAAAGAATAAAAATTGAAATTAATAAATTTCTTTGTATAAATCGTTGTAAAGTCAGGGAATTCGCCCGTTTAGTGGGTTTGCTCACCTCTGCTTGCCCAGCGGTTGAATACGGCTGGCTTTACACTAAGGAACTGGAACGCTGTAAATTTCTGAACATAAAGGACGATGCCAACTATGACAAATTTATGAGTATTCCGCAGTCTATCATACCTGACCTTAATTGGTGGGTTCAGGCTATGAAAAGTCCTTTTAATAAAATAAAAACAAATGACTTTAGTTTAGATATTTATAGTGATGCCTCAACTACGGGGTGGGGAGCAGCGTGTGGGGATGAACGTGCGAGCGGGATATGGACCTACAGTGAAAAGTCGCGACATATAAATTATTTAGAAATTTTAGCTGCCTATTTAGGACTTAAAACCTTTGCCAAGTCGTATAACGACTGTCAAATACTATTACGAATTGATAATACCACCGCAATTTCATACATTAACCGTATGGGAGGTGTTCAGTTTCCTCACCTCACGAATATTACTAGAGAATTGTGGCAGTGGTGTGAGGAACGTAATTTAGTAGTATTCGCGTCATATATTAGTTCGAAAGATAATCATATCGCAGATGCAGAATCGCGACGTGTCCACCCAGATATAGAGTGGGAGTTGTCACATACCGCTTTTCAAAAGATCGTACGAATGTATGGTGTTCCAGAAATAGACTTATTTGCCAGTAGAGTTAATAAAAAATGCTCAAAATACGCGTCCTGGCATAGAGACCCTGATGCGTATGTTATAGACGCATTCACAATATCTTGGTCTGGTATTTATTTTTATAGTTTCCCTCCAATAGCTATCATACTAAAGGCATTAAGAAAAATTGTTAACGATAAGGCTAAGGGTATTATGATAGTGCCGATGTGGCCCACACAGCCGTGGTACCCGTTATTTAACAGTCTACTTAAAACTGAACCTTTGATATTTCAATCAACTAAAAACTTGATTATTTCTCATTCTAGCAATCGGGAGGTGCATCAGAAAATTACCCTGGTTGCCGGAATATTATCAGGACGTCCTTTCTGAAAAGATATGTGCCACCAGATTCTATACCTCTTATGATAGCCTCACTATCAGAGAACTCACTGAAGCAATATGATTCGTGCCTCAAAAAATGGTTCAATTTCTGTAAAATAAACAAGGTTGATTTATATGTAGCCTCAGTTCCAACTGTCATAATTTTTTTAACAGAATTGTATAATTCAGGTGCTCAATATGGAACATTAAATAGTTGTAGATCAGCTCTCGCCCTGATTCTTGGTCAAGAATTAGGTAAGGACGACTGCATTAAACGCTTGTTCAAAGGAATTTTCAGATTACGTCCTCCACTACCTAAGTACAGCATTACTTGGGACACATCCATAGTCCTTAACTTTTTGGCTAATTGGTACCCAAATGAGACACTTAGCTTAGAGAAAATATCTAAGAAATTAATAACTTTACTTGCTCTGGCAACTGCACATAGAGTGCAGACATTTTCTAAAATTAAAATAAAAAATATAGAAATATTTAATAACGAAATTCGAATTAAAATTCCAAATTTAATAAAAACGTCCCGTCTTGGATCATCACAACCAATATTAATACTGCCTTTTTTCCGGGAACGGCCAGAAATATGCCCTGCCCTTGCATTGCAATCTTATATTTCAATAACAAAATCTTTAAGGAAAAATGATGATCTCTTTTTAAGTTTAAAGAAACCCTATAACTCTATCACTCCGCAGACATTGAGCAGATGGATTAAATCTACGTTAGGTAGTAGTGGAATTGATGTGTCCATATTTACTGCACATAGCACTAGACACGCCTCCACTTCTAAGGCACACCAACTCGGAGTAAGCTTGGACGTAATCCGAAAAACAGCAGGCTGGACCGATAATTCCAAAACATTTGGTAAATTTTATAATAAGATTATATCTGATGTAAGTAACGATTCTTTTGCTAAAAGCATTTTGTTAAATACTGATTGATTTAACATTATTTTTAATGAGCAAAATTACTAAATTTATATTTTTGTATTAAAGGAAATAAAAATGATCCTCGGTTTTTTCAAAACTCTGTTTAATTATTGTTGACATTTTCATAATGAACTCTCAACATCTACAAGTAATCTCTATGCTAATCTCGAGGACAAAGTCGAGTATAATTAATGATTAAACGAACTTACCCTAAGTGAAGTTCGATCATAATTATACGAAGACTTTGTCCGAAGAGATTAGCATCCCACCCTCCCTTCTCCCCAGTGTATTCAAATCTCAACCAGATGCTCTGAAGTAAATGAAGTTCGCTGGGGCTGTCAGACGAAGGCGGGAATTGAAAAAAAAAAAACTCTCAAACAGTGCAGATGGCGACACCGTATGTCTACTACAAGTAATCTCTATGCTAATCTCTTCGGACAAAGTCTTCGTATAATTATGATCGAACTTCACTTAGGGTAAGTTCGTTTAATCATTAATTAATACTCACATCTTCTCTGTATGAGAAGATGCCTTTGCCGTGCAGTGGGACAGTAATAGACTGGTATTATTATTATCAACATAGTAGGAAAAAAGTTGATTGAATAAGCTATTTAGGGTGTATTCCAATATTACTTTTTCACAATGAAATAGTGATGATTTTAACACTTCATCGGCGGCTATCACCACCAATAGATAATGTTGCCTTAATACTCACTCTATTTTAGTAATTCTTTGTTTCAAGAAAATAATTGATTTTCTCAACCTATTGGACCTTGCTTGAAGATCTTCTGCAGGCTCCTGAAATAAAACAAACACAACCCTTTTAGGAACTGGATTTTCTCCTTTGCCGTTATGGGGTGATATATCATAATAACATAGGTCTTTTGCTGCAGATACCTGCTCCAGATATGGATGAACCTTCAAAGATAGCATTTTGTTTTTAAGTTTCTTCAAATACAAATTCATAAATTCATGCTATTACTTTGAAAACCAATGATATTGTTTTACGATAGTTGAGTTGCTAATAACCCGTTTATTTTGAATGATTACGTTTAAAAAGAAATTAACAGAACCTATTTTATTTTCAAATAATTATTTATAACCTAAAATACTCACCGCATTATTGGTTGAAGGATGATTAAGAAAATCTAAATCGAAATCAAACACTGTATTCTCATGTGCAGAACTCATTTTAAAAACTCAAAAAACACATCATTTGCTAAAAAAATAATGTATAAAACACATTTTAGCACTATTTTCACCGGCGCGGCATAAGTCAATATATATTAGTCTATGGCATAAGTTATCAATCACCACAGACTACAATCAATTACAATCAATATAAAGGCAGATTTAGACAGGGTCAGTGACTGGCGCCGAATCGGATATGCAATAGTATTATGAAATTGGGTACTTACAAATTCTATTTTTTATCAAAAAACTCATGCAGATTATAAAATACCTTATCAATTAACATTTTCTTCAATTTATTTTTAAACATATTTCCATTTAATTCTTTAATTGCTGGCGGTAACTGATTGTATGTCATACATACACACGAATAGCAGTAACATAGGTACATACATACTTTTATAATACATCTTAATGTTAAGAACTGGTAAATTAATGTCATATTTATATTGTTTCCGAATATTTAGACACAGAAGAAGAAGATGACTATGCTGATTATTATCGAATTAAAGAATTTAATTTTAATTTTTTTATTCGTTTTATTCCAAAGAATAGGTAACATTTCTAATGTAAGAATAAATTCTTTCTCCGGGGCTAATGGTAGAGATGGGGACGTCGGGAGCAGCGAGGGAGTCGGCGCAGGCGGCGACATGTCGTGCGACTCCATCGCTGTCTAAGTAGTGACTGACATCAGACTGATAGCTAATAAACACACGTTCAGTCTGGCATCAGTCTGACCAGACTGACAAATAAATAATCATCATTCTGGACCATCAATCCATCAGTCTACGTGTATACAATCAGTTTAACGTCATTCTGACATCAATCATAGACTGAACTGACGCGCGCCAGAATGAGCGAGTAACCCATAGAGTAAAGTAAGTAAAGTAAAGTTAGACTATAATAATTTAAAGATCAATTTGAATAAAACTAATATCATGCATTTTAGCCAACGTCTGACGAGTAATAATTTGGACATAAATATTGATAATAAAACCATTGAAAGCGTTAATACAACTAAATTCCTCGGACTAATAATTGACAAAAGACTAGACTGGAAATCACACATAGAGGTACTCTGTAAAAAAATTTGTAGTGCTGCTTTCGCCTTGCATTCCCTAGCTGCAGTCGTGAATGTAGATACCTTAATTGCGGCCTATCACGGCTTAGCTGCGTCTCACTTAAGATACGGCATAATCTTTTGGGGAAATTCTACCGATGTCAACATCGCATTCAAGGCCCAAAAGAGATGCATTAGGTCAATGTTTAGGCTAAAGACTGTTGATACTTGCAAACCGTATTTTATAAAGTACAAGATATTAACTTTGCCTTGTCTGTATATCCTCGAAGCTGTAATGTTTGTTAAAGCGAATCCCAAATTATTTCCACGCTTACAGGACGCTGTCCCACGTAACAGACGGGATATGAGCATAATTCGCGTATATCCTGCTAAAACTGCACTCATGCGCAAAAGTATCATCTGCATGGCTCCAACTATATTTAACAAGCTACCTAAGCATTGGAAGGAGCTAAGTATCAATGCGTTCAAACGTCAGTTGATGGTGTTTTTATCGCAAAAAGCCTATTATAGTGTGTCTGAATTTTTGGTCGACAAACTTGTCTGACATTGGTTTTGTTGAAATGTTTATTGATTATACTAGTAATGTGACTAAAAATATTTGTACGCCAATATATTATTAGGCTAAACATGACTGGACTACCTATAATGTAATTTACTATCATCTTGCATGCTCTTGTATGTATACCATGTTTATACAAATAAATAAAATCTTATCTTATCTTAATATATCGAGTATAGAGAGCCACCTTGCGGACTTTTTTGAATACCGCTAATGTCAATTGATCGGATAGTAACCGCCATCTATTATCGTCATCCGCACACAGTTTAGGTATAGCCTAGCATAGGCACTACCCATGCAATAGTTATAGCCTAGCTATAGGCACTACCTATGCAATAGTACTTTAGTTTCTTTAATAATTTACTTGTTTTCAAGTTGTATTTTCTCATTATTAACAAAATCATTGTAAAACTTTATCAAATTAAAAACAAGTAATTGCAATTGCAGTTTTACAATGATTTTGTTAAGAGATAATACAACTTGAAAACAAGTAATATATTAAGGAAGCTAAAGTACTATTGCAGTATAAAGTAGGGAAGTAAAGCAATTTCAAAAGGAACACAGTGGATACATAGAAAAACAACTTTTCTTTATTATTTATTTATTTTTCTAGAGATTTTTATGGATATTGATGATTCTGTGGGAGTTACGGAGGGAGTATAAAAAGTATCACTATCTGATTGTTCTATTTGTTTGGCTACTTACTCAAAACACTTATACTTGGTCTTGATGGGTTACCATTAACACCATGCTTGATTTTAAATGGTGATTTAGAAACAGAATGTAGAAACGGCTTCAATGGTGATGTCATCTAATTTATCGAACTGACTATTGTTTGGTTAGCTTTATTTCTGAATGTTTTACATAATAATGAGTACTTAAACTGATTTATCCAACACTCTTGGTGGTAATTGGGAAACTTCTTCAACAATCTGCTGAACTGTAAAACAAATGTTTTGTTATTTAAAGTGCAAAGTTATAATTATGAACACAAATAGGAGATTACTAGGATCTATGTAGTTTTGAGTGTACCGACAATGTATGTAATAATACTGAGAATAAAGTTAACTTTTTCAATGCTTTATTCTAATAAATGAGTTAATAAAATATGTACCTGAACTAGCAGATGCAATTTCTTCAGAACTTGATTGTTCTTTATGTATACTTTTTTTCTTTGAATTGCTTTTCACTCTTTAAGAACCATTATCATTCGTTTCTTAGCAATACAGGGTCTCTCTGTCGTGTCAGATACTCAGATGTTTGTGTGGTTGGCAAATACTTTTTTTGGGCATACATCCTGGTTTCGTACGTACTTGTGATACTCTATATAGTTTCCATATCATTTGGCTACTGAAAAAAGAAAAGTAAACAATTAAAATTGATAAAAAGAATGCTATTCAAGACCAAAACAAACATAACCTCAATTATATTAGTTATTTCATAGCCTCAATATTTCAACTATTTCACGTCAAACGAACATTTTAAATTTAAAACCTATCAATACTTAGTAACATACTCACATCAAAATGGTCTTCACAGAAATAAAGTGGCGAATTCGTGGATAAATCGTTCGGGTTTCGCCGTGGGAGCTTTATCCATTGATCTCATTATTTTCTTGTTTGGGACATTTAGAAACACCTTGTTGGGTGTGGTTATTGATGTGTTTTTACACTGAGGCACTGCACACCACTTATAAACTTTACAATTCATTTTTATCACACGAAATATGCAATGTTTGTTAACTTTCTGCTGCGCGTTGACAACCACAGAGTACTTTTGAGTTTTGACCCGACGCCAGTGTGACCAACTTTAAATTAGAGATCCTGCCCCACTTAGGCAAGAAAGCTGACAAATCCTGCCAAAATCGAAGGCACAAAATGCCAAAATAATGCCAATATAATTTAAAAATTTAAAATAAATAGACACATTATTTTTTTGAGTTTTATTTAAAATAATTGATCTTAAAGTCTAAAAGTGAACTGAATTAAATTATACATTCGTATTAGCATCGTATTCTTCTTGATCACTTTCTTTATACATCGCTTTTGTCATTTGTTTAATCATTTCTTTAGTTGGCTGGAATGAAACGCAGTCACCATATTCACTAATGCCCTGTTTAACATGTAAAATAGAGGCGACATGTTTATTAATAAATCTATTCCGCGTTTTTGTTTTTATGAGGTCGATTTGCGAGAATATCCTTTCACAAGCAGCATTCGACAATGGCAAACACAACAAACCTTTTACAAAATTATGAACATTAACATCCATTTCCATTCTCCATTTTCAGTCTCCATTTGAATTTCGAATTTTACTAATGGCACCCCAAAATTTATCAATATTTAGAGTTGGCTTAGCGTTACTTCCGCCAGATTCTAATAAATCACTAACATCTTCTTTTTTCCTTTCTCGATACTGCATCCTACTCTTTTTGTGGGCTGTAGCGGCTATACTGCCAAATCTGTCAGCTTATATTGCTAATACTGCCAAATACTGCCAGATTTCTAAAACGTCAAACACAAGTGCCAGAGAGTAAAATAAAGGGCTAAACCTGCCAAAAAGGCAGGATCCTGCCACATATGGTCACACTGCCCGACGCCATGACACTGCGAGCTGTTTTCGCGCCCTATTGAAAAAATATTAGAAAAATGGCATTAAACTTCGTTAAACTTTAGTTTATTACCGAAAAAAAAGGTGTTTTCGTAATTAGTAAATGTGTACCTACATTACGGAAGAGGATTTCAAAATCTTTCGTCATGCATTATTGTAATTATTTTTCAGCCTTTGTAATCTACATAAATATTTGCAAATAATTGTAATACGTGTTTAATTAAATCAATTAGTACTGAAACTATACTTAAATTAAATATTTTATATTTATTTTTTTGTCACAAATTATATTTTAACGGTGGTAACGCCATCTGCGGGGACATAAAGTAACTAATTGTTTTGGATGAGGATAAAAGATGTCGCATTTTGAAAAAAATGCCCCATAATCTGTCACTATAAGGAATTGTCCTACCCCTGGTGTAACCCATATATTACTTTACTCTATGGTGTAACCTCCGTCTAACTGACTTGTGCACTGACCCTGTCTAAATCTGCCTTTATATGCATGCAGTAACAGAAAAAAAAAATTATTTCATGATCATAGACATTTTTTTTTCATAGCCCTACTTGGGCAGCGTAGAAAAGACTCATGGTATCGCCGTGTCACCGAAATTCGAAAGGGACAAAAAATTCCGGCAATCTTCATAATACTATAATTTTTACAGCTTATTACACTGCACCTTACCATTTTCACAGTTGCGCAAATGTACAGAAAGCGTCACTATGTCCTAACCCCTCAAGTTTTAAAATGTTACACTGCTACAACATTGAATTCCTTACGAATAATCTAAAGAATACTTCAAAAAGAGTCCATTGTGTTGACTCGGATTCGAACCATCGCATCACCGAACGTCGTCATACTCATACCGGCAGTTTGACGAACTAGCCAGCGAGCCCATACGAATTGCGATGAAATTGTTATCTACTATCGGCTGAGTCATTATATCTTTAGGTCCCTGTCTAATCGAAAGATGTTATAATTTGAGGGTATCCATTAATTTTACTTACTTACGTTGTCTTTATAAAATTAATCCATACCTTCAAGTTAGAACTTTGTATACGTTCACTTAAAACGGCGAAGAGTAAACGACTACTATTTATCAATTATTTTTTTAAATGATTTCTGATTTTATGAGAACTAAAATAGTTGTTCTGTTTGTTGTAAAATAAGATCATAGTTTTGTTAAATAATAGCAATAATGAATATTAATAAATGATTAATAAAGTATTTTATTTTTCTTTATTTTTCAATTCTTTATAAATAATTACTACTTAAAACAAAATAGAAAAATATATCAAAATAATATAATGAACAAAAAGCACATTTCGTGCCTATATAGATTGATTTGAACTTCCAATCTTATGCACGGTAAGCGGTCTTGAAACCTCCAGTCTATTTAGACGATGAATAACTTGTCGTAAATGTTAACCCTATTATTGTTGCTTGTCGTCGCAAAAGTATTGTTTTAATGAAAAAAACAATAATAAAAACAGAATTAAAAAAAAAAAAATTACTTAAACTTATTTATTCACTAAAACAATACATTATTTAAAATAAAATGTTTTTGCAAAATACAAAAACCAACTTGGGCCTATCACGGATTTGAACGCACATGTCTTTTGGTGGGGTAACTACTTAATGGAGCTGTGTGTACTATTATTGAATTATGCACGAAAAAGATGTAGTTTTTATTATTTATTTATTTATTTATTTCATTCATAAACGTCAAACTTGATGTGCACATTGATGTGCTTGCTTAGCCGACACGCAGTAAGGGACAGAAATATTCTTACTCTGTCTCTTTTCTTTGCTAGTGACGTTAATATATTTCTCTTTCTTGTGCGAATGAAAAAGAAGATAATATGCAGCAGTCTATAGTGTACTCCTCTGTCTACGTTGGGTTGGGCCTGTGGGTTGGGCAGGCTGATCATAGACAGAAAATGAGTGGAGTGCCACGTCTTTATTTGGTATCTTGAATGACTTGAGCACAATCACCACAGAGCACTCTAGCGAGCTCACACCGCACGTGCGGTGTGAGCATTAGAGTAAATATGTTAGTTCCGTGTGAGCCTGTGAGCTTGTCAGAAACCACAGACTACATTAAAATGCAGAGAAACGAAATATCTGCTTATGTCAAAAATGTCTAAGTCTCTTAAGTCAAACAAAACTTTGTTTGCAAACATTATTTTTGTCGTTTGTCGTACGTACAATACCATGTTATAAGTACTTCGCAGTCTTGATAAATACGGGTGTTGTCAATTTAATAGTAATTTATTTATTATATCTTGAAGGTACCTTAGTCTATTGAAGGTTTTCCTCCTACAATATTTGAAAATAATTGTATTGTTGTTGCTTTTGAGGATAATTAGGTAGGTAATAGCAAAGTTTGTTGCGCATCAATCGCATCCCTACCAGTCGCGTGATCATCTCAAGTTCAAGGTTAAACAGTTGAATTTGAAAATAAAACTGCTGAAATAAGGTATGCCATCTTTGTGTAAATATAATTACGTACACAAATTCATTAAGTCTTAGGGTGCATTTAAGGCTCTCAAAGAAAAGTTAAAAATAATGTGTCCCACTTAACTGTACATATTATTAAAATTAGGTCTTTGACCCCAAGATACTATGTTGCACGGTCTCGTAAAAAATATGTGCTTCAGAAACTGTCAGATAGTTAATGCTAAAAGATAAGTAAGTACAAACTGTGAAATATAGTATAATCTTCTTGGATATAAGTAGAAAACCTGTTCTGTTAGCGCTTCCTTCAAATAGGCAATAAAAACTAAAGCATGCAGCTTATGTGTAGCCAAAGACTACAATATAATGCTGTATATGTGTAGCAAAAACCAAAGTCACTCTAGTCTTTTATTTTTTGCAGATGGGCTACCTGAAGGCTGACCAATCCACTTATAACCAAACAAGTTTATATGACCGTGTTAAGAAGCTGTTGGTATCATATGAGTGGAGTGACTGCAGTTTTTCTGTGGCAGGAAAAACGATCAAAGCACATAAGTTGATCCTGGGCATAAGCAGTCCTGTATTTGAAGCTATGTTTTATGGACCTTTATCATCTGATAATGATATTTTGATAACAGACATTCAACCTGATATTTTTCAATTGATACTTAATTACATTTATACTGATACTGTTGAAATTAATACCATAGATCAAGCCTTTGAATTATTATATGCCTCAAGAAAATACATGCTGGAACACCTAATTGAGATGTGTATTGCATATATTCAAGCAAATATCAGTGTTGACAATGTGGTTGAGGTTTTGAATTACCCGGACTATTTGCAAGACAAACAACTTATCACCTTCTCATTAAAGTTATTCTGTGAACATGCCAATTATTTATTGCAAGAGAAAAAAAACTCCATCACTTATTCTTGTCTGAAAGCTTTTCTTGAAAGTGATCAAATGAATATATCAGAAAAGGATCTTATCAAACATGTTTTTGAGTGGTCTACATACTGCTGCAAACAGAATAACATGTTGGACACATTTGAGAATAGACGTGATGTACTTGAAAATAATGGTTTATTGCAATTGTTGAGGTTTTTGACACTGTCTGTCAATGAACTTGAGGAAATTGTAACTGATATGAGCAACCTCCTATTGCCATATGAATTTGAGGCTATAAAAAGATGTATTAAAAGTTCTAATATGGATGAAAAAGATATGATTGGGTCTATTGGCTTGACTGAAATGCCAAGAAATTTATTAAAACTACAATGGCACCTATGTTACCGGAGCCCTATTAGATCTGTGGCTCCAATAGTTATTGATTCAAATAATTACGTCATACATTCTCGAATAAAAGTTAACAAGTCTATATTTATCAATTCACTTTGTGTTCCAACAAGGATGGCACCGGCAGTACACTTCCGCAACAATACAGCTAAAGTTTACTCAGAGCAGATGTCTGTATCTGTAGAATGTGAATCAGATAATAGTGATTTTAAACTGACAAACTTTATAAAAACAGTTGACTATGATTCAATGGTTGATATAGAGCTCACAGAACCATGCTTTATAAAGAAAGATGAATGGTACAAAATCAGTTTTATGTGGCCTCATAATAGGCTTTACACATATTCATATGTTGTAGAATTTAGACACAGACATTTTACTGGGCACAAAGTGTCTATTGAATTTGATGATCTTTCATTTAGTGCTGGAAATGGGGGTAGTTTTCTAGGTGGTTTAAAGTTTTGTTTGTAAAGCTGTCTGCCATCACTTCCCTGTAATATCCCTCATCCATGCTAAACAATATTATTTATGTTTCAAACGTTTGTTGTTCAAGGTTGGTCATATTTTATGATGAAGGGTATTACATTATTATATTTAAATATTTAAAGTAAATGAGGCATAACTAATCAAAATAAATTGGTATTAATATATGAAATGGATTTTATTTTATAATGAAAGCCCCCACACACTCTTCTGCAATAACATCTAATCTCAACAAGACATTTTCAAGCCGCCAGGGTAGCCCGCGAAATTCAAGTCCAAATCTAACAGTGCCTGCCCTTGGGTATATTTTACGGGTGTTATTTGCCCCACCAAAATCAACACAAATTAGGTACTACCCTGAAAATGCGAGTTTCCTGAAAAAGGCTGCACGTATGCTAATACTGCCACCCACGCAAACTAAGTAAATACTTACGTCGTAAATTTTAAGTTAAAACGGGGTACGATATTTTTTTTTTAATTTTGAGTAAGGCATCTTTAAGGCCACTTCTTACGAGCCGAACGGATGGGATGGAGCGCACTTATCTACTAAAGTGGCAAGCGAAACCTTAGCGTGCCCTCTGTCAAAACGAACGACCCCAGCGAGGACATTCACCACACTAGTGAGCGGAGCCCGATTAGTCACCAACACGCGCAGTGATAAAATATTTTAACAATCCGAGAAATCTCTTATTGAAATCCTCATTATTGCATTTTGACTCTCGGTCTATAGCGGAACGAGTGGGAAATAAAAAGTTCCAATTGTCACCACTGGGGAGGAATGAAACTTTTTTTTCCCCACTCGTGCCCAGTGGGAACGATGGGGCGGGGACGACCGGGAATCATCATCATCATTTCAGCCGAAAGACGTCCACTGCTGGACATAGGCCTCCCCCAAGCACCTCCGACCGGGAATAAACGACCTATATTATCTCACGAGTGGACTTACGAGTATATCGCAATTACACATGAAAAGAGAGCGAAACGAGCCCACTCTCGAGAGGAGCGACCCAAACGAGCACACTGCTAGAGACACCATACTACAGAGCCGACAGAACGCCAAACGGAACGCGAGAGCAGAGTGGACTTTAGAGCACGAGATGAGTGAGTGAAGCAAGCCCCTCGCATGGCATGCGAGTGGATCTATTTTCGAGACGATTTGCAAGCGGAGCCAGCCCACAAGGGAAGCGCTAATACTCATGAGCCAAGTGAGTCATCTCACGAGCATAGAGAAAGCGTGCTAGCACCAACTAGGGATTGTTAAGGCGCGGTCTATACCTACTATTCGCTCGCCAGATATTTTTTAATATTTAAAACAAATGCAAGAAATAGGTCAACATCATTTAATAAAACGAGTCTTACCCCCTTACTAATAAACGTGTAGCGTCTGTATAGTTACACAACGCTTTGTCTTCTTCTTTTGAGAGTCAAATAACTGACGACAGAAAGAGAGAAGTCGGTGTGTAACCTAATATTCATCTGTTAAAATACGTTTATTAGTAAGGAGGTTAGAAATTAACACCATCATTCAAGCGGATAACAACATAATTATAGACAAAACAAAAGGAATACAATATAAAACATTATTAACTTTTACGCAGGCAATTTTGGAGGACCGTCGAATTTTTTCGTTAGTAATATAATACGTTCGGCTTCCCGAATACCACTCAACCGCGCTCCGTGTGCTGTGGCGAAATATCCGGGCACTGTAGCTTCACCCGCAAATAGCAGGATGGGTGGCATCGGGTCACATGGACCTGGCACTGGCGTTCCTAATTCGCATTGGTGACTGACCGTGGAACAACAACTCATGTAAGAATATGCCCCGCAGAAATGTGGATCCGACGCCCATCGAGATCGTAACATCATTTGTGGATAAGGAAGGCACGGGTTACCAGTAAACCTGCGCAGTGTCTGGGTTAGTCCTTCAGCGACGTCGTTATCTGCCATTGATTCCATCGTTGCTGCTTCTTGACCCGATATTATAGCGCACAGTACATGTTTACTGCCTGGTAGTTCATCTATTGCACACACTCCTCGTGTCCAATCAGCTCTGCATTGTAATTCTTCTGCCGACCAAGCGAGTTTTAGGTTACCTTCCTGGCACACCCAAAAAGGTTCGGCATATTCTAGAAATACTTTATCACTTAGACCAAAACCTAAATTACATATCGCGTTTAATTTACAGCATGGCAGCGGTGGAGCAAATAATTTATCGGCTTGACATTTAAGACATCCAAGTGATACTGTAATTATAACATAATCACAGTACAATTCTTCTCCGTCACAACATTTAATCATTGCACGACCTTCACCAGTTGCGCCTTGTCCCCATCGAATTACGCTCACTGGCTTATTATAGCGTGTACAATTGTCTGGAAGTCCGCGCAATAATGGTGCCATCACTCCGACATATCCTAAAGGAACTCGGACGCAGCCACCAGGGAGCTCAATGTAACTGCCGTATTGATCAGCACTGACTAGAGACAGATCATCTCCACACTTGTTCCTTAAAATATTAGTCAGTCCAAACATTACGCGTGCGGCGTCATACCTTTGATCTTCTGGAAAATTGTGTAACTCTTGTTGTATACGTAGACCGATAAAATTTAACAGAGTTCCATGTTGCCTTTCCCCACCGAGTCGAAATAGACTAGCTGCTTGTTGTTCTATTTGCCTAAACGTATGATAAGCCGTAATCGTTACCGGCAAGTCAACTGCTCGTCCTTCGCTGGTACAAAATAGGCCCCTTGATGCATCCAAGCGAGGTAACGGTTGTTGTAAAAGCCTATCTTGCGATGCTAGCGTGTATACAGAGTTCGGTAAACATGCACCATAAATCCACTCGGCTCCCATTTCTATTACCGCATCTCCAAGCCAACACGAATGAATACGTCCTCCAGGTCTGTAAAATTTATTTTTATTAGTACCTGAAGATTTTATTGGACTCGTCTGCTTAAATATAGCGATCCACGGCACGTAGGTACAGTGCTTACCTACTGCCTCTAAGTTATTACGGTTGGTAGGTTTTACCGATGATGTTAGTGGAAGAAATTCCGACATTGTGAATGAACCAGTCTCACTTCATGTTGCTGCCAGAGGGAAAAACTGGCATATATCTACATAAATATGCCTATAATAGCTATAAAAGTTTGGGTTTATAGCTATTAAAGTAGGTACCTATCTAGGTATATAGGTACAACAACAAAAACAATATTTGGGTATCTATATTTTGTGTTCTAAAACATTAACTTAAATATTATATAGCATACCTTTCTTTAGCTTCAAGAACCAGGAAATTGTTTATACCGCACTGTGACAGTCGATGTGCTGCTGACAGGCCTGCCATTCCGGCACCCACAATGATGACACGCGGTTCCCGACAGTTGGGATTGATACTGCACGAGTCTAGAATACATTGTTCTTGTCCCGCTGTGCTCACCGCACTAGCAAACTGACGTTGACCAGTCGTCAACGCTCTGTTTGAACCGTGCCCTGACCTACAACTGAGATTCTTTATATAATTCCAAATATCCCTATTCCATATTAGTTTCATACGTGACAATTTCATTATGATATTGCAGATATAAATGCCATCTAAAACTTTTAAAAATTACATATCACTCGAATTTTGCTTTTGCATAATGTGGTGACGTTTAGAACACCATAGAGCGACAGAAGCGAAAAGAGAACCATTTTCTTCTTTATTTTCGTTTAAAGAGCTTTTGCAAGGCCTACAAGAAGGCTGTTTTGTCTGTTCAGCGATTATTTATAGTTTATGTTATGAGAAAACTTACTCAAAGGGAAACATTTTGTTCATTAAAATTAATTTCAGATGTTCGGTCCGAAGTGTGGCAAATATGACGCAGAGAAATAACACAAACACAAAAAAGAACAAGTTGGGGGAAAGCATGCGTCATATTCACGCATAACGGCCATCACTCAGCAAAGTGCTACGTGTCACTGACTCTGGCAGAGCCACCATCAGGGATTTTAATTTTGATAACACAAAAAATTAGTAGCTAATTAGTCGAGATTTGTCGCCATATATCAGAATTTGGCAGTCACTGGTTCAAAAGATATAAGGGTTTATATTTATAGTTGTAGGTATAGTCCAAGAGCTAGATCGAAGAGTTCACGACAAAACTCTTCGACTAGCTCTTGGACTATACCTTACTAATTGAACTCATTATATCTCCTAAACTAAGACCCGATTAAATCTGTGAATTGGCGACTGATTCCGACTAATTGGCGACAAAATATAGGAGAAAACAGATCTTCGCTAGGTGCCCTAGTTTTTGAGATATGAATGTGGCCCTAGGTTGGGGAGCCGGGAGACTCTTCAGATCGACCACCTATAAACCCTTATATCTTTTGAACCAGTGACTGAAAAATTCTGATATTTGGCGACAAATTTCAAATTTAAATCAAAATCAAAATTAAAATCCCTGATGGTGGCTCTGCCAGAGTCAGTGACACAAGTGCTACGACCCTATGCGAGACAGACCTCTAGTTTTCAGCGACAGCCGGCAACGTAGTCTTTGTTAACAGTCGAAGCTGGGGCTGGCCGCTAGTAGGCATAATAATAAACTGTTACGAGTAGGTACGAGTTCGAAATAATAATCGTGATGTTTGGTTTGATATTGTTTATTACGCAGTAGATATAATAAATAAGAAACAGCTATATTTTAAATAGACACATATCTATAATAAGTTTTAACACCGACATTATAAAGAAGGGTTGAAATCTATACCTAATTTGTAAATAAATAAATCTAACAATAAGTAGGAATGTAGGCTACAGGCTCCTACGTCGAGTCGCGCTGTAGCGTCACGCCTTTCTGCGGGTGCCTTAACAAGTTGTCGTGTCGTTAGCGGAACAAAGAGTAGAATAGGCCACGGTAATAAAAACCGCTAGGAAGAAACAACAAAATAAAAACTGGCAGGTACACTAGGTACCAAAGAGTTTTGGCGGCACTTGAAGTAAGTAGGTATATAGGGTACAGTCAACCGCACTGACCGCACATCAGTAGTAACACTGGCACTACAAAAATGGCCCTTACTGCTACGATATAAAGGTGCTGTCAATGTCAAATAGTTACCACTGATGTTGACTGGACTATACCTACCGAGTTTATTCAAAGGCCCCGACATCGTGACATGAACAAGAAATAATTTGTACACTATGTCTGAATTATTTTTGAAATAAGAGTATGCAATGCAACCTTTGCTCGCATTGCTCTTTCAATAAGAAATCAATTAATATTCAATAATTAAATTATCACAACTCACTCGGTCACTCACTCCCCATCGATAGGCAGCAATCGACGACAGCTACTTACTTACTTATAATTACATATTTAATACGTATATGAATGTGACGATCTAAGAGCTTAAGCGATCAAAATGGCATAATGAATAGTAGGTATACATAGCAATAAAAACCGATTAGGACTGTTAATTTTAAATATCAACTAAATAAACTCAAAATTATTTGATACATTGCTTCAGCATATTGTACCTAATAGATGATTGTTTGTATTACCATAATTAATACATCAGTTTGTTCTTATTTTTTTAATATTGTGCCCGATAATAGGTATTATGATTATAAAAATTAAATGTTAATCGACTTTCTTTGCTAACCGTACTTTATGTGGGCGCAGGTAGTTACATTAAAGTTTATAGGATAGGATATAGGTTTGCTTTACGTACATGTACGGACGCCAGCAGGTCAACCTACCCGAAACTGTCAGATTTTCCCAATCAACCTTGAACCTTATACTTTAGCAATAAAGTCGAAAATCTATTAAAGAAATCTGACAGATTGTAGTAACTTGATGTGCTGGCGTCTGTACGTAATCCTCTGGTAACATCCGAAGTTAGGGCAAGGTTCACAGACCACACTTTGAATTTCCATTGCTTAGTAAAGTAAGCAATTCATAAACTCAAAACTCAAAGCAATTAAGTATTTCAACTCTACACGCCCTAACTTCACAAACTCTACACCTTAGTCAAAATACGAGGCTTGGCCGTTTCGCTACCATCACATGGGCGTAAGGTGAAAAATTTATTCACTGTTCATTACTTTTCTGTTATACAATAGTTCTTGTAGTAACGAAACGGCCAAGCCTCATATTTTGACTAAGATGTAGAGTTTGTGAAGTTAGGGCGGGTAGAGTTAGAAGCTTGGCTCTACATGAGATCTGATAACGTTTTGGCAATGTGAGCCATATGTGGTCTCGTCTTGGCAACTTTTTACATGAAAATGTTTTTGTGGGATGTTCATATTCGTTTAACCGAATGTGAGCAAGTTTCATACGAATATGAACATTAATTAAACAAATAAAATTATTTTTCCTATGAGACGCTTACTTTACTAGTACAGTCAAATTGCGGTCTGTAAATCTTGCCTTTAGAAGTAAAATACATCATATATAATAAATATTAATTTTCTAACGGACTTATTGTCTTTTACGGCAATACAATATTTTAATAAACATTTCTATCACAGCTTTTATATAGTTATACTGTGTCTAATATAATAAAGTCTCCATTAAACATAGATAAGTATTTCAATAACTTTAATTTATAGGCATCTAAATAAATTTATTATGACGGCTGCACTAAATAGTTACCCCCTTTCCTTAAGTAATTATTGTATGAGTGAGGGGTGCCCAATTAATGCAGGTGTCTCTACCTATAGGTAGCATTTTGATTGTGAATCGGTAATAATAAACCTGAACTTATAATGGGCGTTCTACCGAAAGTTGCAAATGCTCAGACGACATGTACACATGTGACATGTACCTACTAGAAATATTTGCACGACTGATAAGTCGAATGTAGTGAGACTAAAATTATTTTACCATGTTATTATGTAAGTACCTATATTCTGGCAAATAAATAAATGAATGAATGAGCATTTAGTCAAACAGGAGCATTCTAGCAAACAACGGCCTATTTCAGCGTTCGCTATAAATGGTTCTATTCGTGGTCGTGGTTATTAAAAACGAATGCTCGTTCTGTTACTTAAGAGAATGCTCACTATGCTCAGGTTTATCAGCATCTTTAGGGCCTGTCCAGTGTCTACACGATGCATCTCACAACGCGTACATCTCTCCCCACAATCCACATCGTCTGCATCGTGTGGATAGACAGTAGAATACAATTATTTTTACAAACAGCCGAAATGGAAAATTTAACTCATTAGAAGTAGCAGCCGTTGTTTTTTAAACGTCTGAGTTATTGCTGAATGTTCAAATGCAAAATATTTTTAACGGCTTTTGAGTAATTCATCAGCAGCAGCCTTTACCTCCTCCCAAGTTATATGAATGTCACTCTCTTCGCTGTAGCGTGAGCAAATCGCTACCCTAAGGAAATAAGTGTCGTCAATTTTAGATGGAACTAAATGAATTTTGCCTCTACCGTTTATACGCCTGAGTAATTCTTCGTTCTGCTCGTTATCGCCTTTCAGTCTAAAGCAGACAAGTCCCATAGTAACTTCCTCGTAAATTTCGAACCTTTCATCAGCACTGCACAGTTTTTCAAAAAGATGAGCTAATGCAATGTGTTTTCTGATGTGTTTCTGAAGATTTTCTACGCCATACAGACGTAAGACAAACCACAACTTGAGCGCTCTAAAACGACGTCCTAACGGTATTTGCCAGTGACGGTAGTCAGGGGCTGATCCCTGCTGATCGTGTTTCAAATATAATGGGTCAACGTTGAAAGCATCGACAATCCAACGAGGTTCTTTAAGCCACATGGCGGAACAATCAAAGTTAACCAGCAACCATTTGTGCGGATTAAAATTAAAGGAATCCGCTTTATCAACGCCCTTCATGAGGTATCTGTATTCAGGACATATGAATGCGGAGCCGGCGTAGGCTGCGTCCACGTGCAGCCAAATGTTCTGCGAGGAGCACACCTCGCCGATTTCGTTTAAGGCGTCGAACGCGCATGAGGATGTTGTGCCCAAAGTAGCCACGACCTGCAATAATAATGTTACAGGTAAGTATAATTATAATTTTAGTCTTATTGTTTGGAAATTCGAAAAAGCAATAAAAACGTACATAGAAGGGAATAAGGCCGTTGCGGACATCTTCATCTATGGCATCCTTAAGAGTATCACCACGAAGTCTCCTCTTTCCGTCTGGCTGTAGAGCACGAAGCTTCACACCGCCCAAAAGACCAGCACGTTCCACAGAAGAATGGGCTTGCTCTATGAATAGAAGTAAAAAAACATGTTAGTATTGCCAGACTGACTGTTAATCTCAATGTTTTCAATGACGATTGTTAGTTCTCAGCTACAAAAAAAAAATCCAACGTGATCTCCTTTGGAAGCTCATTAGTCCTTATGTTTGAATAATTATTTTTATATTTATTTTTATGATTTTACTTATCTTGGTCCCGGTCCTTTGGAAGGCGTACGAGGGGCCGAAGCCAACTCGCAGAGGCCCCTTAGGAAATTTTAATTAAATGCGGCACCAACAGACGATTATCCATGTATGCATTATGCAAGTGCACCCAAGGACAACCCCCGGTTGGTGTAGGACTATTGCAGCAGGATATGGAAAAATAAAAAGTTGTACTATGGGTTTAGGTGGCTGAAGTGGACTGGTTACCAAGAACTATGACCCCTGCTTGATCAATGTTTTATATATAATATAATAATCATATTCCACAACTATCACACAACGCCGTCTAGTCTCAAGCTAAGCAGAGCTTGTGTTATGAGTAGTAGACAACTGATAAACATACTTATATATTTCTAAATACATACATATATAGATAAATTACACCCAGACACAGAACAAATGATCATGCTCATCACACAATCATATACTCGTACACGGATAAAATGGCAGGGGGTGACTTGCATACTGTGCCCCCGGAAACGGTCGCTAGCACATAGTGACGTAGCGTAAAGGGGGCAACAGGTCCTGAGGTGCCTATGAGGAGTGGAGAGGTATTCCACGGCTATCAGGATCCCGGAAGTACGGTCAAAATCCCTACCAGCATCTTACTGGAATACTTTCTTCATCCGAGCACGTTTGCTCTTGCGAATATCCACTCCAACCGGCCAATAAAGGCAAGAATTAGGTGGGAGCTCTGATCCTCGTCATTGTTCACTCCAGCCGGCCAATAAAGGCTAATAATATTATTTAATATGTATATTGCAATATTATTATATTACTTATGGGCCCGTGGCTAAGTACTAACAGTTGGTTTGTGGATAGGTGACCATCACATATCGAGACTCCTCCGTGCCCCTGAAACCACATTTAGCCGTTGGTCATTCGTGGATTTTGGACAGTCATAAGGGGCCTCAGAACCCCGAAAGTCTGACAACCAGTCTTTCAATCTCTATAACAAGGGTATCGTGCTCCCCAGTAACTGGGTTGTGTAGTGTCGGTCAGATAACGCTCCATGTAAAGTACAGTTAGATTGGAAGCCGACCCCAACATAGTTGGAAGAAGATTTGGCAGATGATAATGATCATTATTATATTACAATGAACGACTTACTGTTACAATATCCAACGAGTTTAGATAGAATCTCGGTCTCGGTCCATTCAGGATGTTGTTCCTTGACGCGTAACATGGTGCGCGTCTTGGCTCCCAGTAGAGCGACCAGCGTAGCCTCGCTGGCTGTGCCTTGGATGACGCCGCCGGCCTCCCCTCCCGAGCGGGCTAGGAACGACTCGGGCAGGCCCAACATCTGGCCCAGCCAGTCGAGCATCACCACTTCTAACTCTGTACACGCTGGACTCGCAATCTGAAATTTTCATTATGTATTACATCACTTGGTTACTGCTGTACTTCCCGAAGGAGAGGTCTAGATCTTGATGTACACCCTCATTTCGCCAGTTACGTATCTAAAAGGGGGCAAGCCTATCGCTAGCAAATCAACCGGGCACAAATTCGGACCCCAGGCTGCTATGGATTTAATACTTACATAAAATTCATAATTGCTACCGTGACGTCTGTGACGAACTTTATATAATTTACTATAAGCATTGTTCTCATGTAAGTGACTTTGTGTCTTTTTTGAGAATAAATATCTTTAAACCTAAATTCAATCGCTTTGCCTGACCTACATATTGAATGGAACCCAGAACCTCACTCAGCAGTCGCCTTTATGACCACTAGACGCTTGGACGACTAACGAAGCAGTCATTAGAATATTATATTTCAACGTTTGAAATTATACCATGCACAACATTGTATTTTGTGGATTTATTACGTACTAGCAGCACCCCGTGGTTTCACCCGCATAAGTGTCGATCCCTTGGGAATATTGGGATAAAAACTATCCTATGCCCTTTCCCGGGACTCAAACTATCTCTATACCAAATTTCATCTAAATCGGTTAGGTAACAGACAGACAGACACACATCGCATTTATAATATAGGCATATTGTCCCCCAACTTGTTCTTTTTTAGGGTTCCGTACCCAAAGGGTAAAAACGGGACCCTATTATTAAGGCTCCACTGTCCGTCTGTCACCAGGCTGTATCTCATGAACCGTGATAGCTAGACAGTTGAAATTTTCACAGATGATGTACCTATTTCTGTTGCCGCTTTAACAACAAACACTAAAAACAGAATAAAATAAATATTTAAGGGGGCTCCCATACAACAAACGTGTTTTTTTCGGCGTTTTTGCCTTGTGGTACGGAACCCTTCGTGTGTGTCCGACTCGCACTTGGCCAGTTTTTTGTAATTTCTTCGCGTCGTGTTTACCCGAAAAAATATGTACATATTTTCTTTCTTTAGGTATTCAGGTGTGGATTTTGGAAAACAACAATACACTCCGCGACTCCTGTACCTAAGTAGAGTTTTTAGATAAAAGTAGTACCTACCTACTGTCACCAAAAAAGGTAAGTAACCAGGGTCGTTGGATATATTTGAAACTAGCTGCTGCCCGCGACTTCGTACGCGGATCCTGTTGGTTATGCCAGCGACAACGGGGTAGTCAAAATCGAAGATCTGAAACGTCTGATGTCGAATTCTAAGAACCCGGGGACTGGATAACAACGGGATGCGCGAGACGATTCGAGACGTCATTTTCAGGCAATAGTGAACCAATAGGGTGGTAAACTTGGCCTTGCACTTTGAATGTTGGCATAAATGGGCCTTCTGAAATCTGTTTCGCAACAAAAGATGTCATTTGAAAGGCATTATTGTACGAACGTATGTTGTCCAAGAAATGTTTTGACTGTGATGGTCACCGATTAGCAGTGATCTTAATATTTCTGGAGGATTTTGTAATATTTCAATATGTACTTTCCCATCTGAGCAACACATACCGTTTGTTTCTTTTTGCTATTTAACAGAAAATGTTTCTACTAAATAGCAAAAAGCTATTTTTCACAAAAAGTACAATTTTCAACCATACCTCCGATGGCGGAATATGTGGCGTAGTCAATCATAGGAGTATACGTAAATGCACTCCGTTCCTTATCAACCCAAGGAAGGTCGCCATGCCCTACGGCTATATCTTGAGACACATCCGATTCTTCAGATGATATCGACATTCTGTTCAGAGAATGTCGAAGTCGATCAGAATTCAAACGTTCGTTGCGCTCTTCTTAATCTGTCTCTTCATGCCGTACTCCAGCAATTCTTTCTTTCTCACTTTCTGATTATGAATATTTTGTTGTGTGCGTGTTCGGAACAATGTATGATAATCTCACCGTATCAGCGGTCAGTCGCGCATCATATTCTTCACTGGTCTCTAGAGATCTGGATGTAGATGCGTAAATACGCTGAGAACGCAGGCGTGCTTCGCGATCCGAAGAGGTTTCCACGGAGCGAGTTGCAGCCTGATGTTCTCAAACAGCATCAAGTCTCTCCTGACGCTCTTCGGTAGATTCTTGGGATCTTATGATCCTCAATCTTTTAGCTCCTTTGGAACATTGGGAAAGATTTGACCTCTTTCTAGGCATGGTTATAGTTTTATTATGAAGATACCTGATCAATTAAAATCTAAGTGACTGCTCCCCTACCAAGGGTCTGGCGCCCATGTGCTGGTTTGGTCCCTGGGTTAGTCACGGCGTGCTATGTGTTCTGGTGCGCCGGTGATGGGGAGTACTCCCCAGCGGAGGGTCCGGTGACGGACAGCCGCGGCGGGTTCACGGATGAGTGCTAACGCGTGCCCATGTTCCCGCCGTAAGCGGCAGAGGAGGACACAGTGGAGTTTTAGTGGGTTAGAGTCCCACATAACTGCACTATCTCCCCGTGGTAGTGCAGAATGCATGAGCATTTCTTCACGTTAAAAAAAAAAAATTTGAGTTTTGGCCAGTAGAGTCAAATTTTCAATGATATACCCATCGTCATCGAAAATCAGTCCTAAACTGTTACCGCCTTCACCGCGTGGAGGTGAAATTAGTGATAGCTTAGATTTCCACATCAGATGTTTCTGATCTTCGATTTTTATAAGTCAACAGGAAATGCCCATCAGACCGAATAACTTTTACTAAGACGTCATTCCTATATGTGTTATGGTGTAGCTGGGCTCTTGGAGTTCCCCATCAGGTGTTCCAGATCTTCAAATTTATTCTCTCAGCAGAAAATCCTCATCACGTGGAACAATTTTTGCTATGGTACCATTTTTGTATCTCTTATAGTTAAGCTGGTCTGTTTCGGCTCTGCATCAGGTGTTCAAGTTTCCAATATAAATTTATTATAGCCTGAATGTTGTCCAGCCATAATAACTATACTTACAACAAAAAAAAAAACATTCAAATCCGTCCAGTAGTTCCGAAGTACGTGTACGTACTCTTCTTCTGATAGAATATACCTTAACAAATGTACGCCGTGATTCTTTAAATTGACATAACTTTTTTATTTATGAACCGATTGACATGAAACAAACACTAAATGTTAAGTGAAGCCTACTACAATATATTAGTGAACCGCATCTAAATCGAATAAGCCGTTTCAGATATTAGCGTGCACAAACAAACAGACAAACAGACAAAAAAAAAATTAATTACAATTTCGGGTTCGGCATCGATATAATAACAACCCCTGCTACTTTTTTTTTATATATTTCCATTGTACAGACACCACTTTTCTACAAATTTATTATATGTATTATATGTATAGATTTAGTAAGAAACCAATGGATGTTTTCGAATGAAATTTAATTTGATAAATTAACGGTTTGTTTTCTACATAACAATATGTTTTTTTTCGAAAACTTCCATCGATTTCTTACTAAACTTTGTATATCCAACGGCCCTACCTAAGTCAATTGCAGGCCAGCCGATCGGCCGCAGCCCTCGGCCGTCATAATTAAGTGCAGCTGGGACAACAATTAATCGAATCGAAGTACAATAGGTACCTACAACACGCGTTGCAAGTGTACTAACTTTCATTAGTTCGTGCTCTACCATATTGTCTACCTCTTATTCTGTTTACGCAAAAATACCCACGAGCGAATATATGACATGCAACCGGTTTTCCTTGTTCGAATTACCTACCTATGTGCCGTATGTGGCATTGACACTGGCTTCGGTACCTGTGTACTAGTGTGTACTAACGCAGAATTGTATGGCACCGTAAATTTAACTTATAATAAATAATTTTACATGAATTGTAGGAACTAAGTGTAACTATAATGTATAGGTACCATCTTATTGATCTAAGCCTGAATTTGAATTTAACTATACCCAAGTAAATCCAATGCAGGCGATGGCCCCGCTCAGCATGTCAGCCACGATGGCCGGGTACGAGTTAGCGGTGGGGAAGTACGCGTGGAACCGCGGCGAGTGCCAGTGTGTGACCCCGGACATGACCACGCGCTCGATGTCGGCCATCACCGCGGTCCAGGGCTCCGCCTTCTCAGGAGCCTGCTCCGGCACCAGCGGGCGTAAGTAGCCCGGCTTCACCGACGGGACTACTTGCCTGAAAAACGCACGTTGAAAAGTTAATAAAGACTGAAATCCTTCAATGCAAATAAGGTACACACGACGAACATATCAAGTTATACATAACCAGTTGCTGACTTCTAATTTTACGAAAACCCTACACAACGCGAGGGCAACTATAAATCTGGAAATATATAGCTTGTTATGTCGTTGTGTGTTCCAATTTTATTTAGTTTCTATTTCCTATGTAGAGCACATCAATGATATTATAAGTGTTTTTACTAATATCATTGGAGCACATAGTAAAATAATAATAATCTTTATTTTTTCTCTCTTCACAAAGACTCATATAGTTATAAACAGAGACAAGAAATATAGCGTTTTGACCAAAATGCATAAAATATGATCCTTTGAGAGATTGGCGTTGTGTGACGGATCACCAGGCTCTCACCCCGAATTAAATTTAAATAACATTAACATTACAACGGGTCCTCTGGTGGGAAATAAGAAAGGTAGGAAATTGGTAGCCTTTAGAACGGCCCTTTGTGCACATTCGATCCGGAGCATTGATGTTTTTGTCGCACCACCCCATACAGTCATATGCAGTAAGAGATTAGCAATTGGCATAACGCAAAATAGACTGATCGCAATAAGCCAGTGTCCGCAACATGACGAACATTTTTAAACACAAATATTAGTTTACGGATTCTAGTGGAAAAAGCATAGGTATATGTGCGAGTGAAAACTTAGTGTGCCATCTAGCATGACGCCCTAGTAGGTACTTTATTGAATCTGTTTTATGAAGGTGAGTATTATGAGACAACAAGACTAGGATGAATGAGCGGTAATTTTGAGATTATGGAGTGGATGGATAAGTAGATTTTTTTTATGTAGAAAGAAATATACTTTGTCTTATCTACGTTGAGAGCGAGCGACATAGTAAAATAGCTAGGTATATACTTTAAACTCCATTCGGGTATTTACCTACAGCAGCTGTTTGAATAAAAAGAAAAGATTACCTGTCTCTGATGTTTTCCAAATATTCGGCAATGTAATCAGTCATTGCCTTCGCGAAATCTTTGAAATCTCCGGACTCCATCGTTTCTGAAATAATTAAAATAAACAATTATCTATGTGACTGCGTTAATCTAGTAATAATATAGGTACAACCGCATTCTAAGGGACTTTGGTACAGACAAGGAAGATGACCCTGGTGAAGCCAATTACCAAGACTATGGTAAACAGCTTATCATTCCGCCATATGCACGGAACATCAGCTAGGTATTGAACACATAACATAACATACAGAACATAGGTACATAGTCCGTCCTGACATTAACAATTGTACATTATGTGTTAAGTACAGGTACTTCATTATTTGGTCAGTGCGGGAAAACTGCGTTAGGCACCTACTCTTAGCATAACACAGAATTCAATATGTGTAGGTAATACGGACCGTTAACAAAAATAAACACTACGATATCAAGCAAATCCAAGCTTATTGATTCATGCATTATTTCTATTATCATTGAGGTTTTTTTTGTTACTAACATTCCGAAGCAGAAATTAAAATGCAGGAAGAAAGGATAAGGAAATAAAGACAGAATAAGCTAATTAGTTCAATTAATTAAAATACCCGATGGGTTGAGTTATGGATAAGTCTAAGAACTTAGGTACTAAGCCCATCTGGGATGACTAAATATAATCCTGACAAGAAGCATAGGTAGTTGTTATGAGTTGGTTTAGCACAATAATAATAGGTACTTAGCTAGGTAACATTCAGTGTTTATATTATAAGCAAGTTGTTTTGAAGCATGGTTTGTAACAATACGTCGCGTACGTTACACTTATGGCATGAACAATTACTTATCGTATTGTAAATAAATGGAATCGAAATGCAAATAACGATATGCAAATTAAATATGAGATAGCAATATTTAAAACATTTACTCAGCGCATTTTTCAACACAAACCGAATTTAAGTTTTGTATCCTGATCCGACATTCTGGCAGCTAGAAAGAGAAAATTATGCTGAAATTATTGAGATGAAGCAAAGTCAGTTTATACCGGTACCTACGTAGGTACTTCTACGTTAGTATTTATAGGATAAGACACTGGACTAGTTATTTAAACATTATCCCTTGGGATGTTGCGGCCTTTCCGCGCAATTACGCGCGTATGTGGAGTTACCCGCGCGATTACGCCGCGTCTAAGCCGCGTCTGATTAAAACGACGATATCTCTGAAGTTGCGATAGGTAGGTCTCTATGAGTTATTTCATTGGAATCGTTATTAAATTAGGTAACAGAATAATATTTTTTTTTTTTATTATTAAACTTGTATTGTCCCATACCTACAGTACACCCACATTTGCATTTGCTATGGATATCGCACGTAAACTCATCATCATCATCATCATTTCAGCCGAAAGACGTCCACTGTTGGACATAGGCCTCCCCCAAGCACCTCCACTTCGACCGGTTTTGTGCTTCTTGAAAACGAGTTCCTGCGGCCTTCACAAAGTCGTCGGTCCACCTTGTGGGCTTTGTGGGCACGTAAACTATCTAAAGAAATATATTGTATCTTTGGGTGCAGGCTTTTGTTCATCTACCTGTCGGAATTTTAACCCAGATTTTATGATACTAGGTACCTATAACTATTATAAAAGCTAATTTTTTTTTTAATGCATTTACATAGGTGAGTAATCAGGATCAATCATTAAGTAATAACCAGGTGGGTAGGTATATTATAGAAGCTTCAATAATTGCTCCTGAAGTAATTAGGTACCTAACATTTTTTATGCTCATTTAGCTGATCGATGAAAGTACCTAATAATTAAGAACTGATTACGAAACTGATGGGGGAACCGACCTTAACACTAATATTTAACATAATTAGGAAAAACGAAAATTTTATATATCTGCCTAGAGTAATTTAGGAACAGTCACATGTGCTGGTGACACTGACCGAATCAATATCTCATATTACATCAGAGTAATTATGTCACCCGTTCAATGTCAGTGTGAAATGCTACCGGTTGTCAGTTAAATAATGTGTATAGACTTGAATTGGTGGTCCTTGTTCAATGCCGAGAGAGTGGCGCAGGCGCAGGCGCTCCGTGCGCTTGCGCAAGCCGCGAGCGTGCGCCGGCGAGCAAGTGGTGCGAGGTTATGCATGGACCTCGTTGCCTCCACTGGTCACTATGTTTACTAACAGTTTTTGACTCAAACATTACCGAAACGTTTTGACTTTATCGCTAGAATATGCATCCAACTCTACTATGTACTTACCTATGACATCTTGCCTATTGGTTTATGTCAAGCGATTTGGCCTTGTTAATTGATCATTTTTGCCTGCGACTCCACCCGCGTAGATGTTGAAAAATATTCCACGGCAACGTACTACCGGGATTAAAAGTAACGTATGGGTTAATCCAGGTTATAAACTATCTTTGTGCCAAATTTCATACGAATCCGCTCAGCCGTTCTAGCGCCAAATCGCCAATCAAGAACACACATCCAGACAAACGGACAAAAATTCTTAAAACTATATTTTCAGTATAAGACTTATATTCAATGTACAGTTTTGACTACGTTACTATTTTATTATTAGATTATAATATAACTTAATAGAACACATTATTCTGAACTCCGCGTAGCCGATGCAATGTTCACGAACTAAGTACATATCTATGTACTTAAATTTTGATAGGATGAGGCGTTTCGAATTTGATGACTCCGAGTGCTCGTCCAGCAAATGCAGGCAATGCAACTTCATTTTTATGAGTGCTGACTGTTGGTAATGTAACTAGGTAGCTAGGAACTATTTGTACCTACCTAAGTTTAATCTAATTTAGCGATTCGAATTTTTGAATCGCTAAATTCAATCTGGCTGTTAAAAAAATAGTTTCGTGGTATCGAAATGTCAGTATTTTAGGCCGCTCTCCTTAAAAAGTCAAACAGAATTCAAGTACTGCTACCACTCTATTTAACCTATAGGTACAATACATTGTACCTACCTACCTGTATCTAGGTCTAGTAATAGGTCTAGGATCTATATCTATTCATATCCGTGAAAGAGACGAATGTCATACATAAACTTAACCTTCCTTTACGCAGTGACTCTATTGAGTGAACGCATACCTACCCTGGCTCTAGGTCAGCTTCTTATAAATCAATAAACATTACTTAGGTCCTTACACTACGTGATACCCAAGCTGATTCAGAAAAGAATAATAGAATAGTCAATAGAAGTACCTACTTGCAAGGCAGAGCGTGCGAAAAATCAACGCAGCAATTTATTTCGCTAGTCAATGAGATTCTGGCCATAATTCTCTACTCCACTAGTTTTATCTTTTCTCTAGTCTGAGGGCTCCCACAACAGCATGTTTAATTCATCGAAACATTTCAGATTCACGGCATCGATCGGTAGGTTTAGGGCCAAGGTAAGCCGACACTCACGCGATCGCTGAAAAAGTTAGCGAAGCGGGCTCTTCGCTTATTACCACTGATTCCGCTAAGGTCATTTATTTTGTGCGGTAACTCTATTAGGTTATGTCCATTCATTATTTTGTAACATCAGAGACGGTTACATGACGATTAGATAAGCACAAATAAATAAAAGTGCTGTATTGGTGACTTATCCGAAGTTCGGAAACTGCGTTCGATGGAATTGATTTTTAATTTACCTAATACTTTCAGCAGGTCTACCGAAAACCGACCGAACACTGGTTAGATCAGTATCAAGAAAATTGTAATAGACTTTACGAGCTCCAAGAGCTTTCAGTGAAACATACATTACAGTCTGGGGAACCCTAAAGTAAAGCCAATGCAAGACTGAGACATTTCCAAGATCTCGTTGTCTACTCTTTAATTTAATCAATTATTCATTATCACAATAACATTATTGACGCGATAAACGAGTTTATATAACTCGAGGTCACATCTGTCACGTATTCACAAACTAAATCATATTTTATAAAACCAGCGGAAGTATTGTGTAGAAACAGGATGTTACGGTTCTAAACCTCATTAGTTTAAATCATTAATTGAGTTTTAATTGCAAGTCGCTAATAGGTTCACTGTGTGGTGCATTTAACAAATAGCCAATTTAATTTGTACTTTCTATGGATACTTAGTCAATTATAATCTTAATCTAAGTCAATTTCATACTTATTTATTTATCACACGTACCTTCCTTTTCGTAATTAAATCTAAATTACCTGATTGTCGTGAAAATGGTTATGATATAAATCAAAATAAAAAGATTTTAATTATTTGATAATGTACTACCTACTGCTGAGCTCAGGGTACAGGTTGTAATCCCAGCTTGGGCAAAGTGTTATTGGTTTTTTTCATGAGATTTTCAGTAGCACTCCGGAGTCTAGATGAATGCCCGGTTTATCATATTTAAACATAACTCTAGCGTATCTTGGTCCTGAGCAATGAGAACTAGTACGAGGGTATTGACGAAGGAGTCTACGTTGTGAGCGATTAGTTTGGGATAACCTGTGAAGGTCACAATATTATGGCGATCTCTAACAAAAGCCCCATTATTTGCTTTATGATTCCGAAACAAACACAGAGCAAATCAGTTGCATTGTCTTTCTGAACCACTTGCAGTAATCAACGGAAATTAATGTTGCATTGCGAGCATTGAAGTCCTCCACAAAATACAGCCAAGTTCTACAATTTAAGAAAAGTCGAGAATTCGTAACTCTCCGTCATAATTTCGGTGACGTCAATGCCGCTTCTACTGACCTCTCTAATTAGATCAGTTATATAGAAATGCTATAAGATATAGACACACTAGATAATTAATTTGGATATGAGACGTATATATACAACTTTCCTCTTTTAAAATTAATGTTAAATGTTGCGGATTTTGTATGAGGAAAAACCCTCTCTGTGACGCTGCGTACCGGTTAGTTCCTAAACGGGTAATCCCTCATTTTGTGGCAACAGGTAACCGGCAAGGCAAAACTTCTTAGTACTTAGAATGAATGAATCAGCTGAATGGCGGCGGCGGCGGTGGTTTTTTCCGGTGTATGGAAATAATTGACGTGTCAAAAAAACAGCCGTAGAGACAAATTGAATATTTAAAACAAAAATAATATTAAATCTTATGTCTTTCGTTGTCTAGAATCTAGAACCAGTTTTTGGTTTATGTACTGTGGAATGGACCAACATAAAAGAGGATATTATTTTTGTTTTCATGACCTTCCTCAATGCAAGTGGCAAACAATTGTTCAGTTTTATTAAGGTACTTTATTAAGTTGATAAATTCTATTTACTCAAAAGAAAAATACAGAGATAAAGGTAGGTACTTATATTGAAGGAATTGATAGAAATGTAAAACACCACACTCTTTAATCGTATCATACATATCGCAATGCGAAAATGTCAAGTGCGGTTCGAACTCAGGTCGCCATCAAATTGGAGTGATATGTAGAGTTCTCCAATTGCAGCTAACAATGCCCTCGCGTCGTCGATTGTCCAAACCAACCGAATCCGGTACCGACTAAACAAGATTTAAAATCTTTGCATAAAATCCTTTAATTATTATTCTTCACGTAATGTTGTAGTAGATTATGTTCTCGATAATGGAAACGTTAACGAACCTAATAATGGACTTCTCACGTTGTCTTTGATATAAGTAACTATGTTACAGGAGTTGTTCGTTGCTCTAGTTACCAAGCTCGATGTAGGTCGGACTCGAATCAAAGGGCTACAGAGAGTTATGATGAAACGCTAGCTCATTATCCTAATTAACATCAGCAAAAGAGAGACATTGAACTAAGTAATTGTGACTTAAAAATTACAATAGAAAGATAAGTGAAGCAGGAAGAATAATAAGGTAACAACTTTGTAAAAAATATGCAATCTAAGTAGGTAACTGTAGTAATAAGGTACCTACAGAATAACTAATAGCGTAAAGTTCGTCCTGGCTTGCTACTGGTAGGTAATTCTATGATATAGTTACACAATCACCGTTCACTATGAGCAACAACCTATTTCGGTTATCAGTGATTAAATAAATTTCTGTACTTATTCGGTAAATCCTTGTGCAGTCTAAAAATAAGATGTGTTTATGGTTTTTCCAACTCAATGGGGACCGGAAGGTAACTTCGAACTCATGCATTCAGGGAAGTTGCACTGTGACGAAATTACAGAACCGATAAGTAATTCAATCAACGGGCCGGAGGAACACCAGAAAGATGACAAATCGTGCAATTATTTCGACCCATAGTTCCACAGGTCCTTATTTCAACAAGAGAGAAAGTTTGTTGACCTTTCCTGATGCCACACAGAACTTATGTCGTCCTTAAATATTGTTCTTACTATCACAACGGGAGAGCTGCTGCAGTCTTATCATCGACAAAACTGGATTTCTTTAAATAAACAACTATTGAGTTCTTTGCTTCTTCGACTCTCCCACTGAATTTAAATGGAATGGCCTGTTCACTTACTTCACAGTTGTTTTTAACAAGCAGTTAGACTGACTCGGTACTGAACATGTTTTACAATTGGAAGCCTGTTGCTGGGTTTGTTGCAAAATTAAGTAAGCTAGGACTATTTTATGATCTAGATTTCAAATAGTAGTGTGCTATTTTGAAAGATTCTCTAATGCTTAAACTGAAATCTTTATTAAGTACTTAACGGTTTGCAGTCGCCAATGCAAAATCACTTCTTCAGGCTTGGCTTGCAAAATCCATAATTCGTTGTTTTCAGTTGCTGCACTTAAGCAAAAAAAAAACGTATTATAGGTGCCTATTGAATCTTTTGGAACATTTAACTTGCTATTTACGAACCAACACAAATAATTATCCACTTGTAAATTGTGAGTGGTGGTTGATAATGAAGAAAAGATGATATTATGTACCTACCTATAAATTATATCTATTAATATTTGCACTATTGACTTATCCTTGATATCATACGAATGACATGGCGGAGCCCGGGGTTAGAAAAGTTTGAAAGTTATAATATACACCAAGGCCAATAACCAAGAACAATTACCTAGTTAATTTATTAATTTAATGAGATCGTCTAAATAAGTACCTATAAGTTAATTTAGATTGTGTCATAGAGTACAAAAGATGCCTCCATAGCGATTAATATAATAAGAAAGACACGTTGTGTTTACGATATTATGTATCGAACTTTGTTATTAATTGTATAATTAATAAAGTTGCGTAATCGAAGATAAAAATCATGAGTTGTTTTCGGAGATTCATTTTTCGTAGTAAGTAAAGCGGTTTGTTGTAATTTAGAAACTAGTTAATTCTCAGGTGCATTTAGGAAGTTTCATAAGAGCGGAGTAGTACCTAAGTATATATAAAATATTATAGTTTAAAACTTAATTTAGGTACCAAAAGCACACCTGACCAATTAATTAAATTCTATATTCTATATCTGTTAGTGATTACCATTTGCCACCAAGAACACCCAATATTAGTAATGCAATAATTATTCTAAAAGTTAAGAATAATATTATTTCAGACCATTTTGTCGTTTCAAACACTTACCAAATGTGTCAGGATAAAAAAGCTTGAAACACAAAAACAGCAGACGTTCAACAAAAACACAGCGTCACCTACTTAATTGCTACTAATTTTCTTTCGGATAATGTCCGTGAATTTACGCGATATTGTGTGGTCGCGAAAATGCGGTGCGCCCAAGTCACTGCCTGCGTCGGACTACGCCCGCCGCCGCACTCTCGCATCCTTTATATACTCGTAGCTACGATACGAGGGTACTGTTCACTATGTAGCTGGCTCCATTTAGCAGATTAGCCGCGGCGCATGAGCCGTCAAGTCGAATGCTAATAGAAGAATTGAACCTGTGAAGTGAATCGTATACTCAGGGGAGTTTTCTTTATAAAAGCTTCCCAATTTGTGAGAGCAATACTTGTAATTAAAACTTTTTGTATTGACAAAGTGACTGAGGAATTCCGTGGCAACTCTACTCTATTAAATTAAATTGATCTGAATAGTCTTGATTGATATAGGTACATAAATGTAAACTTTCATGATGACGCTACCAAGTATATTTAAGGGCGCTACACACGATACACAAATACTATAATATTTTATATCGCTCGCCATACAATTCAATGGACCATTACACACGACGAAGATAATATTTATTTCTTCGTCGTGTGTTCATTGAATTGTATGGCGAGCGATATTTCATATTACAGTATATATCTTAGCCGTGGCGCCCTTTATCAATACATGATAACGCACATAAACAATTTTATCTTTAGTTAAAGTTTTATAATTCAGGCGCAGGTTCGTACAACAGTTAAACTCTAAGTTATACTTGTTGCAATAGTAGGTATTATAAAAACGGTAACAATAATTTATTGTTAGACCCTGATTTAATCAGATTAGACGTGAAATACTCCTTGACCTAGGGTTCTGGACCACGTCCGGTTTTTTCGTCAATGGTAATCAAATTGGTATTTTAATAATTAAATACATGGTAACCAAATTACGTAATAAATTATATTTAGCTAGATTAATTTTATTATGAATTCGAGGATCATCTCGTCACGCGTAACGTAAGAGAATCGCGTCATTAGCGTTAGATATAACAAATAGCATATTTTATTATATTGAGCAGTGGTGGCCCAGTGGTATCGGCCGCGACTTACGAGTTGTAGGTTCGAACCCAGACAGGCGCTTTACTTTGTGTAAATTATTTCATCACCACTGCTCTCAAAACGCTGAAGGAAAACATCGTGAGGAAACCGGCAAGTCCTAGAACCAAAAATTCGAAGACATGTGACATCTACCAACCCGCACTGGGCCCGCGTGGTGGATTACGGCCCACTCCCTCTCACAGAGAGGAGGCTGATTATGATAACAAATAGGAACTTCGTTGGATCACTAGAAGAAGGGTAGGATAACCTCGACAATGAGGTACTTACCACAAACAATTACATATCAAATTTAGTAAACTTACTAAATTTGATATGTAATTGAATAAATAATGGAATAAATCCGACACCGAGGTAACTTATGTACAAGTACATAAGTTACCTCGGTGTCGGATTTATAGAAAAAATTCGACACGGTTCACTGATTCTTGAAAACGGAAAGTTCGTCAGCTAAATTTTTAGAGTTTCTAAGTTTGCCCAGCCATATCACACTAAGTTACTAAGTTTTGGAAAATATTAAAATTAGCAGTGGCAGACCTACCAGACAACCTACCAGATAAAAAACCTAGTCGGCGTTAGTGAAGGATGGAATTCGTGACGTATTCTCTTAAGAAATACCTAGGTTGTTGACATAGAGTTTGAGACAGAATCAGTTACCGGAATTGGTAGTAGTAGGTGTACATAAGCAGGCGTTGTCTCGTCGCTCTAGAGCTCACAAGCGCAACTGCTGAACTCTGGATTAGATTCCCAGCGCGAAAAATTGGTATACGATTTTTCCAAAAAGAATTTACCGGCTGACCCCATTACAAATTGGCGAAATACAGCGTGATGTTTTTAGAATAAAATATAAAATACATAATATGATATACGGCAAAACAACACAACAATGAGAGCAGAATAGGTACTATAATGATTTTGCAGATGTTGGTACATGATTTCGGAAATCGTCAATAACAGGAATAATGGGACAACTATAGTCAAACCTTGGAAGGTAAACAGCTATAAACTGCTATAGCAATCAATAGGAAAAGACAAAGACAATGATTACGTTCAAGACGATTAATATGTGACTTTATATGCCAATATTTACAAATAGCTGTTGCCCGCGACTTCGTCTGCGATCCAGGATGAAAAGTAGACTGTCTGTGTCGGATCGGTTCCGTGGTTTTGGCGTGAAAAGGTGACAGTCTAACGGATAGGCAGACCGACTTACTTTCGCATTTATAATAGTATGGATAAGTACCAACGATTGTTGCAAAGTATATATCTAAACCTAGAATCATACAAAATAAGATAATTCGACTTAATTGCCCAAGTGATCAATTAATATTTCGTAATCGACGTGTGCTGTTTCGTTTTCTCATATTTACAAATATTTTTGATGCCCTAGGTGCAGGACAATGGTGCATACGGTACAACGGGATTTTTGCCCGGTGTTTTATCACTAATTGCGAAATTGTTATTTAGGGAAGCAAACGAGCACGAGGAATCGATCAACGAATCGAGGATGTGGTACAAATGGCACTAAATCTGCCAAAGCAAAAGACCAGACCAGACCAGAGACTGAAGAAGAGAAGAAGAAGAAACGAGAACGAGGAAAGCCGTTTTATAATTTTATGTAATATCTCTGTGCGACCTGGGCTGATTTGCACTTTATTGTCTTAGCAAGAGTCGCTATTTATTTAAATGATTTTGCGGAGTGAATTTTCTGCACTTGTACTACTTATTATGTGTTCCGAACTGTTCTGGTAATACGGAATAATAAGTAATAAGGGATTATTATAATAATAAAATTGGTTTTTAAAGCTTGAATGACGTAGATATAAGGTAAATGATCATAAACATAGGCAACTACAATATAATCATTTATTTAGGCACATAAATGTTTTGTAGTACATGAGAGACTCTTAAAGTATGCATTACATGGTGTACACGCGAATTGTTGGGTGAAGCGATGCTCTCCTAGCTAGATCACTGAGTAATCTGTGTTTAGGAGATACAATTTCGACTCACTATTTGAGTAACACACTATTTGAGTTACGTGTTGTTACGTTACGTGGCTACTACGCATCTCCTGCGCTGCGTAACGCGGCTGCTACGCATCTGCTACGATGGGCCTACGCAGCGTAGCGCGTCTGCTACGGACCTCATATAGCGCGATTACGCTACGTAGCGCGGCTACTACGTACCTACGCTGCGTAACGCGGCTGCTACGCATCTGCTACGACGCGCCTACGCAGCGTAGCGCTTCTACTACGGACCCCTAGGATGCGACTACGCTGCGTAGCACGGCTACTACGCATCTCCTACGACGCGCCTACACAGCGTAGCGCGTGTACTACGGACCTCCTAGGATGGGACTACGCTGCGTAACGCGGCTACTACGCATATGCTACGAAGCACCTTCGATGCGAAACGCGGCCGCGCGGCTGCTATGCATCTCCTACGAAGCAACTTCGCTGCGTAACGCGGCTGCTACGCATCTGCTGCGACGCGCCTACGCAGCGTAGCGCGTCTACTACGGACCTCCTAGGATGCGACTACGCTGCGTAGCGCAGCTACTACGCATCTCCTACGACACGCCTCTGTCCAAACACAGATTGCGGCCACAGGCGCAGACACAACAAATGACTCAATGAGTGCACAAACCTCAGTACCTCATCATCATCTGCCTAACCTTTTCCTAACTATGTTGCGGTCGGCTTCCAGTCTAACCGGATGCAGCTGAATACCAGTATTTTACATAGAGCGACTGCCTATCTGGCCTCCACAGTCCACAACCCAGTTACTGGGTAATACGATACCTTTTGGTAAGACTGGTTGTCAGATTTTCGGCTTCTGACGACCCGTAACGACTGTCAAAGATCCACGAATAACAGGCGGGACCAACGGCTTAACGAGGGTCTCGGTATGTAAAGATGGTAACCCATCCACAGACCAACCGCGGCAAGCGTAGCTTAACCTGATCTATTGACCTGTGCGGCTGTTATTATTTAGCAACGGGCCCCTCAGTACCTATCCTCACAAACCTCAGTACCTATACTCTGGTAAAAGAAACATAAATCTTTTCTACACTTTTTCAATTTGTACGTTGAGGTGGACCCTCAAATAGAAAAGATAATTTTAATTATAGAACTTCCAAGTTACTATTTTTTAACGAGGACTTAGTTAAAAAATATCAAAGGTAGTATTTATGTATGACTCATAGTCACGACTTGAGGACGGCAGTGGACAATCACTTATCTAAATATATAAAATTCAAAGTCCTGAGCTGACTAACTGATGTAGCAACGCACAGCCTAAACCGCTGGTCCTAGAGACATGAAATTTGGAGGGTGTGTTCTTTGTGAAGAGTAGGTATCAACTAAGAAAGGGTTTTTCGAAATTGCACCCCTAAGAGGGTAAAATGCCACACGGACCAAATCGCGGGCAGAAGCTAGTTAGTTAATACAACCAATCAATAGGTATCGCAAACTCAGTAGGTACCTCGGTATAATAAATATACTAAACTAAATCTCTAATCAATCGAAAATAAGATAATCGTGTGTCATAACATGACCAGAAAATCAAAATGCATTCATTGAAATTGCACAGTCACACCTACATTTACAAACATAATCTTGTTATTTATCAAGAGACAATAGCAGAATAGAGCTAATCAAATCTAAATTACTTACGGTGTCGACTATTAGATTTATTATGACCTCACACGGTTCTAAGCCTAGTTTCAATGTCGGATATCCGGTTCTCTTACGTACCTATATATGTATAACCTTTAATTGTCAATTGTCGTTATTGAATATCAAATAATACCTTCATTGGTTTCATGTATGTACTTAAGTACCTACATACTTTGTCATGATTGTAAGTCGGTACATTTGCTAAATATGCACCAGTATAGGCATAATTATGTAACTGCGTCACTGATATAACCGAATATTATCGAGAGTGGCCCCCCACACCATGGACACTGCCGGTTATTCTGAGTGAGTGAGTTATCATAGTGATATTTTTACAGAATAGCACCGCTGTAGTGCAATTCTGTACAAATCTCACCGTGATAACTTGGGTGAAGTGAGCTTAAAGTGAGTTGTCATTGCATCTGATGCTAGGGATTGCAATTGACACTATTGACAGCTCACATTAAGCTCACTTCACCTAAGTTCTCACGGTGAGATTTTTACAGTATCGCTCGGCTGGACACTCCAGTCACACTTTGCACAGTCTGCACTTCCAGTTCATGTATTTTTTTATGATAGTATCATCAAAATGAATGTGAGCAGGTGGTTGGGACTGGCCTTGGCCCTTGCGGCTCGCACCGGCCTTGGTCCTCCACCTCCAGCCATCATGACCACCAACAGAGTGCGTTCCCTTGCAGATCGTGTGATTGTGTTTTGATTATTATTTGAAACGTCGTTGCTAGGTGCTGGGCAGACTGCCAGGGGCGCAACCTTTAGGGAGCGCACTTGCAGATCCATTCTACCTGCCTCCATTTCTGTATGAATGGTCAAAAGAAAAGCAAACCCGAGATGGTGCAATAATATTATTTTTTGAGCTTGATCTTGTATTATTAGTAGTAGTAGATAGTGACTGGCCTGTTGGTCTAGTGGTCAGTGGCTATGACTGCTATGCCGGAGGTCGTGGGTTCGATTCCCACCCAGGACAAATGTTTGTGTGATGAGCATGATCATTTGTTCTGTGTCTGGGTGTAATATATCTATATATGTATGTACTAGCTTCTGCCCGCGACTTCGTACGCGGATGCTGTTGCTTATGCCAGCGATACGTTGTACTGGAAAACACCGGGGTGAGCGAGACGATTCGAGACGTCATTTTCAGGCAATAATGAACCAATAAGCTGGTAAACTTGGCCTTGCACTTTGAATGCTGGCATAAATGGGTCTTCTGAAATCTGCTTCGCACCAAAATATGTCATTTGAAAGGCATTATTGTATATGATCAGATATATGTATCAGAATTCATACGTTCGTTGCGCTCTTCTTGTCTTTTCATGCCGTACTCCAGCAATTCTTTCTCTCTCACTTTCTAACTGATTATGAAAATTTTGTTGTGTGCGTGTTCGGGACAGTGTAAGATAATCTCTATCAGTAGTTAGTCGCGCATCACGTTCATCACTCGATGAGCGAATACGCTGAAAACTCAAGCGTGATTCTGTATCGGTAAACGTTTCCGATTCGCGAGGCAATGCATGTCGTTCACAATCAGCGGTCAGTCGCGGCAGAGGTTTCCACGGATCGAGTTGCAGCCTGATGTTCTCAAACAGCATCAAGTCTCTCCTGACGCTCTCCGGTAGATTCTTGGGATCTTATGATCCTCAATCTTTTAGCCCCTTTGGAACATTGGGAAAGATTTGACCTCTTTCTAGGCATGGTTATAGTTTTATTGTAAAGAAGATACCTGATCAATTAAAATCTAAGTGACTGCTCCTCTGCGTTACCGGGTAGGCTACCGTGTCACGAAGATAAATGGAAAAGGAAATTAAACACTCAAATAACATAAGCCCGAAGGCATATAATTATTCGATAAAATAAAAAAATAAATGGAAGTTTTGGCCAGTAGAGTCAAATTTTCAATGATATATCAGTCCAAGTGTTACCGCCTTCACCGCGTGGAGGTACTCCCAGCTTAAGTTATTTTATAATCCCAGCATATGTTATTTTATACAGTGAAATTAGTGATAGCTTTAATTTCCACATCAGATGTTTCTGATCTTCGATTTTTAGGGTTCCGTACCCAAAGGGTAAAAACAGAACCCTATTACTAAGACTTCGCTGTCCGTCCGTCCGTCTGTCTGTCACCAGGCTGTATCCCAAGAACCGCGGTAGCTAGATAGTTGAAATTTTCATAGATGATGTATTTCTGTTGCCACTATAACAACAAATACTAAAAACAAAATAAAATAAATATTTAAGGGGGGCTAAACGTGTTTTTTTCGGCGTTTTTGCCGTCTGTCTGTCGCCAGGCTGTATCTCAAGAACCGCGGTAGCTAGACAGTTGAAATTTTCACAGATGATGTATTTCTGTTGCCGCTATACCAACAAATACTAAAAACAAAATAAAATAAATATTTAAGGGGGGCTCCCATACAAAAAAACGTGTTTTTTTCGGCGTTTTTGCCGTCTGTCTGTCGCCAGGCTGTATCTCAAGAACCGCGGTAGCTAGACAGTTGAAATTTTCACAGATGATGTATTTCTGTTGCCACTATAACAACAAATACTAAAAACAAAATAAAATAAATATTTAAGGGGGGCTCCCATACAAAAAAACGTGTTTTTTTCGGCGTTTTTGCCGTCTGTTTGTCGCCAGGCTGTATCTCAAGAACCGCGGTAGCTAGACATTTGAAATTTTCACAGATGATGTATTTCTGTTGCCGCTATAACAACAATTACTAAAAACAAAATAAAATAAATATTTAAGGGGGGCTCCCATACAAAAAAACGTATTTTTTTCGGCGTTTTTGCCGTCTGTCTGTTGCCAGGCTGTATCTCAAGAACCGCGGTAGCTAGACAGTTGAAATTTTCACAGATGATGTATTTCTGTTGCCGCTATAACAACAAATACTAAAAACAAAATAAAATAAATATTTAAGGGGGGCTCCTATACAACAAACGTGTTTTTTTCGGCGTTTTTGCCTTGTGGTACGGAACCCTTCGTGTTGGCCAGTTTTTTTATAAGTCAACAGGAAATGCCCATCAGACCGAACAACTTTTGCTAAGACGTCATTCCTATATATGTTATGGTGTAGCTGGGCTCTTGGAGTTCCACATCAGGTGTTCCAGATCTTCAAATTTATTCTCTCGGCAGAAAATGCTCATCACGTGGAACAATTTTTGCTATGGTACCATTTTTGTATCTCTTATAGTTTAGCTGGTCTGTTGCGGTTCTGCATCAGGTGTTCAAGTTTCCAAGATAAATTATAGCCTATATGTTGCCCAGACATAATACCTATACAATAAAACAAAAATCATTCAAATCCTTCCAGGAGTTCCGAAGATTAGCGTGTACAAACAAACAGACAAACAGACAAACAGACAGAATTTTTTTTTCGGATTCGTACCCTATTACTGTTTCTAAACCCCCCCCAATTTTTTTTTTTTAATATTTTCAATGTACAGACACAGTTTTTCTACTGTTTTATTATATGTATATAGATTTAGAAATATATAAGTATGTTTATCAGTTGTCTAGTACTTATAACACAAGCTCTGCTTAGCTTGAGACTAGACGGCGTTGTGTGATAGTTGTGGAATATTATTATTATTTTTTTATTCGTTCTCACGTGTTTTTTTAGTTTTTCTGCGTACCTAACTTGACAAACACAGCTCCTATTTCTGTATGAATGGTTAAAAGAAAGTCTAATGTAGACACAAGAAGAAGTATTTATTTATTTAAAGTGTTTACATAATTTAAAAAGCTAACAGTCATAAAATAATAATGATAATATGTACAAGTAACTATATATAAAAAGGAGGGGAAATAATCAAAGGGCATCAAAAAATTCGTCCGCATCGCTGTCAACAGGAAACGTGCCCAAAAGGCTGGCAGCATTGCCACGTTGTATGGCAATGCTGCCAGCATTCTTTGACCAAAAAATAGGCCAGTGGTCAAAAAATAGGCCAGCCCTGTGAAGAGTCGACCAACCGCTTGGCGATGCCTCGAAATACTTTTTTTTCGGATTTACTACGCTCGGTCTTTCATTATGCGTTCTCATAATAGATAATCTTGAGTTGTTCTGCGTAACTCTACAAAATAACTCATATTTCTGTTTGAACGATCAAAAGAAAATCTAATCTATCTCAAAAGCTCGCTCTAACATCATTCGCAATCGCATAATGACAAAGTACCTACTACTACTTACATAATGACAAAGTACCTACTACTACTTACATAATGACAAAGTACCTACTACTACTTACATAATGACAAAGTACCTACTACTACTTACATAATGACAAAGTACCTACTACTACTTACATAATGACAAAGTACCTACTACTACTTCTGTAAGAATAGACAAAACGAAACCGAACCAATCCGAGGCGGGGTTCTAAAATTTTCGAGACAATTTTCCGTACATGGTGACCTGACCACCCCAAAATCTGAGGCTGTGACTGACTGCAGCCACAGATCCAGCAAATGAAAATGAATAAGAAAATAAATTTACGACCGCAAATTGGCCAATAACATTTGAGCGATCTCGCTATACTATCGATTGATTGACATTGCAAAAAGTAGGTACCTATTTATGCGATATTACATTTTCAACTTGATACCTCCACGCGTTCCTGAGAAAAAGGGTCTTGACAGATAGACGGAAGGACGGACAACGAGGGGTTCCGTTTTTTCTTTCGAGGTACGGAACCCTAAAAATGGTCACGAGCGAGTGGGGCTCACATAATTAGGTTCCGTACGAAATCAAAACCTACTTTCATCATAAACAAGTGAGGTAAACACCGAACATTGATCTAACGAAAAATTACAAACTTAACTTTGCAGTGCAGTGTGTTTCTGCACCAGCACATCAAGCTACCCGAAACTGTCAAATATTCCCAATCTACTTTGAACCTTATGCTTTAGCGATTAAGTTGAAAATCTATTAAAGAAATTTGACAGATAGTAGTACCTTGATGTGCTGGCGTCTGTACATACATCGGTGTACATATAGAGGTATGAGGAACGATGTAAAGTTCACTCATACTCTATAGAAAAGGGAGGATCCTCCGACTAGCACCCTAATTGCGTAACACACTATTACTCTCTATTTGAATCGTATTGAAGCATATTTCTAATCTAATACTCCATAAATGTTCGAAAAGTCTGCTCATCAACGCATATAACGCAATGAATGTTGTTCAACTGTCAAAATGAAACCCATTGCTACTGAGAGTGTATTACGCAATTACCCTGCAGACGGGTGTTGTGTCTGGCGGGCAACTGCCCTATGATTCATGTCGGGCCGTTGTATAGCTATGCTAATTGCGCAGTAAACTCTGCTTGCGAGATGCAGAATTTTTATTTTGCGTGACGTCAGTATGACGGGTTGTTCGCATGTGGCGTTGTAGATACCGCCGCCGCTACATACATAACGACCGATACTCATGTAAGTTTGTAATCATAGAAAGTAATATTTTTAACAATACTTATTTGTGCAACAAGAGAGCAAAGTCGTTTTTTGCTGCGAGTGCTGATTTTGAATCCTGAGCAAGCGAAGATTGAATCACGAGCATAGCGAGTGATTCTAAAGTTGAATCCTGAGTGTGGCGAGGGATTCAAAGGCACAAGATGCAAAAAACTTTGCTCTCGTGTAACACACAACTTTTCACTTCAGCAGCGAGAACACTTTGTAAGGCGTGTTCGGAAATAGCACCCATGATATTTTATTATTCAAAATATATTAAGTAGTAAATACTTATTTTCGTTTAAATACAACAATAAGTTAAAAATTCAATAAATTAAGTACATTAAAAGACATAATTATCTTTTTGCAAAATTTCTGTAGTTAGTACGAAATTCCGAACGTGTTTGTCTTTCAGGTCGAATTCAAAATCGGAACTTCGAAACCGAAAGGGCTGGTATTTGTCTCTCTCTCTAGATATCCGCGGCTTTCAGAAAAAAATAATTAAAAAGTTACTTGGTCTCACTCAGTGAGCAAAATCGCATTTTGCTCACTGATTTCAGGCAGCAAAACCTACATGTTTGAGCTACTGAAGTGAAATAGTTATTTGTGCAACAAGAGAGCAAAGTCGTTTTTTGCTGCGAGTGCTGATTTTGAATCCTGAGCAAGCGAAGGATTCAAAGATTGAATCACGAGCGTAGCGAGTGATTCTAAAGTTGAATCCTGAGTGTGGCGAGGGATTCAAAGGCACGAGATGCAAAAAACTTTGCTCTCGTGTAACACACATAACTTTTCACTTCCAGCAGCGAGAACACTTTGTAAGGCGTGTTCGGAAATAGCACCCATGATATTTTATTATTCAAAATATATTACATAGCATTATCGAAACTAGAAATAATATTTACAGGTTAAATATCACTTTTATTTGCAGTAAATACTTATTTTCGTTTAAATACAACAATAAGTTAAAAATTCAATAAATTACATTAAAAGACATACTTTTCTTTTTGCAAAACTTTATTTAGTACGAAATTCGGAACGTGTTTGCCTTTGAGGTCGAATTCAAAATCGGAACTTCGAAAGAGCTGGTCTTTGTCTCTCTCTCTTTCTAATGGCTGGAAAGAGATAGAGTGTGAATGTTTCGAATTGTATGATTAACACAAGGCTAATTAAGATATTCGCGGCTTTCAGAAAAAAAAAAAAATTAAAATGTTACTTTGTCTCACTCAGTGAGCAAAATCGCATTTTGCTCACTGATTTCAGGCAGCAAAACCTACATGTATGAGCTTCTGAAGTGAAAATTTTATTATTTGCTACATAGACGGTGATTACGGTGAGAGAGTTAAGTCAAGAGTATCCTACCCTCATTGGTTTTGATGTTATCAATTTATGCGACATAAATTATCGCATCTTTTGATCGCGTTGGCTTAGATAGTCGCTTGATTTTTTTACCCGGCCGTCTAAGGGGCCGCAGGCCATATGTCATCATTATCATCATCTGCCTAGCCTTCTCCTAACTATGTTGGGGTCGGCTTCCAGTGTAAACGGTAATACCAGTATTTTACATGGAACGACTGCCTGGCCGCAGGCCATATTAATTGATGTTAATTTGAAATTGATACAACAACCGTACGTTTTAAAAAACGTAGGTATCCCTTATGTGAGATACCTACGTTTTTTTTTACTTTGAGGTACGGTAAAAAGAAGTACCATCTATAAAAATGCAAGTAGTAGGGGCTACTCGAGGAACCTACCCACTCCATTCTCGCTCGCTGGGACCGAACACTGAATTGATTCAATTCCTTTTAACCCCGACGGGAGGACTCGACAAAATCCGCTCTGGAAAAGTGACCCATTTATTGACATGTTAAAGCGAAGATAAAAGGACAATATACTATAATATCCGTCGACAATTTATTACTTCCTCCATTCATAGAACGTTTTTTTTAACAATTATGTTGTTAGTAGGTATGCGCAGGTTAGGTACACTCGGTTTTTTTACAATACCTATTTATTTTAATTGTTTGTTATTTCTGTATCATATTGAATATACTCCCTCTGCACACAAAAATTGTAGGAATCCGCAACAGGGGCGGTAACTTTAGACCACGACCAAAACATAGGCGCCATTCGAATCCAGGGAAACCTCCTGTAAGAAAATGTATGGGTTGGGTAGTTTTCATTATTTTTCAACGCAAATGGATGATAATAATGAATAATTTTTATTTTTTTGTGTAGGTAATAAATAAATATTGCGTCTTGCGGAAATGGCTAAAGCGGTTATATATAACAAATTAAGTACCTAAAGTTGAATTTGATCCAAGTATGACCTAAGTACCTACTTATATGTATAAATAAATAATAAAAAAACAGTGGCACTCCGGGAGCGCCAACAGAACTGAAAAACAGAATACTTTGCCATCACTCTGACATATCGGATAATATTATACATTAAAACCGAGGACAGCCGAACACATCCGAAACAGGTATTTTTTTAATCGTCTTATAAACAAAATACGCGCGGTGTCGCTTACGGTAACTGTGGCGCGAGTTTAATGGTTTTTCCCCATCACAAAAACCGGTTATATGAGCGAGTCGGACTCGCGCACCGAGGGTTCCGTACCATCATGTTTTAAATTTTTCATCAGCGAGACGTATATTTGTCAGAGAATTTTAACACTGTGCACTGCGGTGTAGAATATTGCAATGTCAGCGCCATCTCTTGAGTGATAGTGGAACTAATGTAACTTTTGTTGATGATTTCTGAAAAAGTGTGCTATGTAGATACCTACTTTCTTTTATTTTTCCTGTAGGTAATCTTTACGTAAACTTATATCACATTATCACATAGAATAATTTCAGATTTTTCTCTTTGCAAACTTCGGAGATAAGGGGGGAACGGTATTTTTTTACATTTTTCATTAAAACTCGAAAAATACGCGGCCTAAAAAAAAATGTTTGAGAATGTGCAAACTACGCTCTTTCATATGATACCCCACATGCCCTAGTAGTCCCACTTCGAATTTTTCAGACCCCCCGTTCAGTCCCTGTTGCAAAAAATACTTATATAATTATGTATTTTTACTTCTTTCTTATTTGCAAAATAGTTGGGCAAGGGTCATCTAAAGCTATTCTAAATTTCAAGTTGATAGCATTAGTAGTTCTTGAGATATCAGCTGTGTGACGACAGACAGACTGAGTCGCACCATAAGTGTCCAAACACACTATGCCGACGGTACGCGACCGAAGTTCCGAGGCTGATTTTACGTTCCGACGTATTCGGCTGATATGACACACTATAAGCGCCGAAATATAGGTACATACGCGGCAGAATTTCAGTTAGGTACGCAACTTTGTGTGTATTCAGTGTCTCGAGCGCTGTCGTGGCTTCGTGTTATCTAAACAGCCGGACAGACACACGCAAAACAAAGTGATCCTGTTAGGGTTCCGTTAATACTTTTGTTTGAGGTGATAAACCCGAAAAATTTACTATTTTACAGTAATGCTTTAGAAGAGTCCAACCGAACCGAACTTCGGTCCCGTATAATGTATGCTCTACAGAATACGTTGCCGCCGAATTGCCGCTGAACTTACGGCCGACCGAAGTTCGGCTGTAACGCAACGTAATTTCGACGTAACATGTCGTCAGTAATTCAAATAGCATTGCAGGCGTAATCATGCCGAACTTCGGTAGCGTACCTTCGGCATAGTGTGTTTAGACACTAAGGGTTCCTTTTTACCATTTTGGTACGGAACCCTAAAAGCAAAATGCCCTTCTGCACTAAACGCTTTATTTGTTGATTATAACTACCACAGTACCTATTGCTATATCAATTAGGTACCTATATACTTAGATAGTGAAAACAAAACTGTTCAATAAGAATCTCTATCTCTCTTATCTAGTATCGTAATCGATATAATTATCAATACTTACCTACCACACAAATTATCTACCACAGTAATTGTATTCTTGTAATCGTTAGATCGGCTGACGTGAATGAATCCCAGTAATTTCTCGTGCTTTTCTCACGACCTAGTATATATCAATTATCTCGGTATAGCTTCCATGCCTTCCATGATCTGACAACCTCGGGACCCTTCTTCCTGTTACTGTTTAAGCTGCTAGTGTACCTACCTACCTAAGCGTTGTGTCAGGTTGGCAAAAAATTCACCTCTAATAGATAAAAAAAGGTAAAAAATTTGCGAACCTGACCTGCAATACCTACACTTTGACAGGGATCCCATAATAATAGAATAGAATTTATTTCCAAAGTAAGTGTTACATTGTATACCACAACTTAAAACTAAGTATTAATCATAATAATATACAAGTTAGTGAGTTTTCAAATATGTATACGCATTCTTAAAAATTAATCATCCTTAATTAGTATGTAAACATTTCGTACGCTAAAAAAATATCTGATGTTACAACTATGATTGAGCAAATAAACTAATTGGCGGTATACAGATAAAAATTCTTTACCTTCCGCGCTAGTCATAGACTGTGTTACGGCAAGGTAAGGATTCACGCTCTAGAAATACCAACTGTAAGATAATTGACATAAGGACAGTTATCCAATGTATATGGTCATAAAGTGTGTGTGTGTGTGGGGGGGGGTGTGTGTGTGTGTATGTGTATGGTGTCGTATATCGACGTTTCCGTGGACGGTTACGCGAGTTACGCGACAGTCGACACTTCCTATATAGTTACTTTACTCTTTGGTCGACACCACGCAGCGAAACACGACGCCGACAATGTTACGTGTATAGTTCATAGTTTTAAGGTTTTTTAATATGTATTAGTTTATTGTATAAGATTATTTTGTGTATTTTATCTATGGGCCTTAGTAGCCAGATAATAAAATGATTATTATTATTATTATAAAGGAGTACCTATACAAAACATGCGATAACGGCTAATGAGTTTGGCGTAAACAAGTAGTACGTATGCAAAAATATCAGACAACAGTATATAATAGTGATAGGATCCATTGATTATAATCCTAAGTATCAATCAGTCATAAATTGACTACGTACGAATTTAAATACGTCCGTAACTAAATACCTACCTAGGAACCTACAGTAGGTACCTAATGTTGCAATAAAATTTATTGCACCTAAGGCGCCCCTAATAATCTCTATTTAAAACTATAATATGACGAATTGACCCACAACAGCATCAATTTCAAAGCAGTCGTAGCGCCAGAACTTTACTAAAACAATTTCCTAGTCATGAGAAATCGGTAACCGTAACGGAAATGAATTATTGCCTTAGCGTCTGACCCTAGAGCTACAAAGCTCTGTTCCATCAAAAGCTTTAGATGTGTAATTACCCGCGATGACGCAAGCTCTCTCGGCTCTCGACTTCACAAGAGGCCGGGAGGTCTCGGGGGTGGGAGGGTAGAAAAGAGGGTGGTCGGTCGCACCGTATCCATGGTTACCGAGCAGGGAGGCTGACTATTGCAACAAGTGGGACTTATCACGACATTTATTCCCAGCTTTTTCGTTAAGGGTCTTGTTCTGAAAGTTTTATCTTATAAGTAGAGCAGCCTTTTTTTTTTTTGTTTTTGCAGATGGGAAATCATCAAATGACCCCTCCCGCTCTGGGTGGGGCGGAAGGGAGTGTCAGACTCTTACTGACTAAAACCCACCCGTGTTCCTTCCTTAGCCCTTTATGTTCCGGGCCAGCGGTAACCCTTTCGGACAAGAGAGCAGCCTTTGCGAAGGATAGTAGATAGATATACCTAAAGGTGTATACGGAACTTACCGACAAAGGAAGGAAGGGCTAGGGTTAGGGGTACCTACTTCCTGCCCACAAAGTAGCCTAAGCAATTTCGGGCACGACGTGGGTGTAGGTATAGATGGCGACAGAGATTAAGTCAAGAGGATGGACATTACGGATTTAAACTAAAATAGGTACATCGAAAACGTATCTAGTGCGTAGTCATTCCAGAGAGAGAGAGATCTCTGCTCGCTTTACTATCAGCCTCTTAGATATCCGATATCCGTGATCAGCCTACTGTCTCTTACATGTCTTTAATTTCCTTCCAGCTTTTGTTTTTGAAGGAATTCTTCTTTATATCTAGTTGAAAATTCTCAATAATATAAGGGTCAAATTAAATTAGTCAGCGAAACTCCACAGACAAATCAAAATATTTTATTTCACATAAACCTACATGGGCACTTGTGAAATGTCAAAGTACGTGATGGGTACTTATCGATATCTAAACATGATAAAACAAAGAAATATGTACCTATTTGATTATATTTTTCGGGGTCTAAGTATAGTAACTACTTACACTGTCTTAGGTATAGGTAGTGTATAGTTACTAGAAATATCAGTTTAAAAAAGTTTCTTTGTGTGCAGAATTTACAGACGTGATAATTATCGATATATCTAAACATGCTACAGCAAAAACCGATTTTCTCAAGTCAGACTTCAAGTATCGACTGCCAGCGGTCGTTGACCACATAAAAATATCATCAAATAGGTCATATTTCTCTGTAGAATTCATGTCTAAATGGCCAGGATAATCTTGAAAGTGGGACAAAAATCACGAGGTTAAATATCTGTAGAGAACACAGCGTGTGGACTCTAGTCCGAAGGCCGTACTATAGGGATAAAGGCGGACCTCGGGGCCTCAATGCAGTGTTACCACTTCAGTACGTTGACCATGCGCATATCTATGTATAGTCATGAGTTATTTATAGTTCTTTACTATTCTGCCAAAAAGTCGACAGCCAATTAGCACGTAGGTACTTACATACGTCGAATCTACATAGATTTTGCGCACAGAGTACTTTTTGATAGTTTTGCGGGTAGCCTACCGTGTGTGACAGACGTTCCTCTGGTTTTTGAGAAATGTGTTCGTTTTTTTCTCAACTCGTGTATTCCAGATAAGGTTAGGGGTTATCCCCACCAGCTTAAAAAGTAGGTTTAATAAAGATTATTCAACAAGGGTCTAAGGCAATGTCTTGTTATTAGTGCGATGTTCAAGATTGCCCAAGATGAAGACACCTTTGGCCAAGTAGAGAATAGAATTCTCCTCTACTTTTCACACCTGCGCGGTAGGTTCTTCGTATAGGTTTTCATAGGTAAACTTCGATCAACAATACCAACTAGATAACGGGTCACGTACAAAATCAAAGCTAAATGCTGTCCGCGTGAATTTATACCTATACAGCTACTGTATTCGTTTAGTAACGAACTGAGATAAAAGTTTTACAACAGTTTTAAGTTAACCTAATTACAACCATGGCACCTAGTAATAAAGTCACAAATCTTCAAAATATTATCTTATACTTACGATCATTCGTCACAAAAGACGAGATAAGCAATAAAATTCTGTCACTTAGAAATGAAAAGACATAAGTTAAATAACATTTAGTGTAAAATCAACCTTAGGAAGCAACAAATAAAGTACTTTTTCCTGTTATGGCCTTGCGAGCTACATCGTTTGGTTTCGTTTCGGTTTGCTTTGTCGAATATTTGTTGGGCATGTATTGGCCAACATGTATGTTTGGGCATGTATTGGCCAACCTTGGCCAAACATTTGTAGCGGTGGTTGAAATGGTAATTTTGTTCAAAATTTGGTATTATTTACAAGTTTAAAGCTTTTAATATAACTTATTTTACATGTACTTACCGAAAGTAAGACACTCCGGCCGATAAATTGCTTTTTCGGGCATTATTTTTGCAACTTTTGAATACACATTGCGGGATTGTGAAACGTGTTTACATTGGCTGTGTTTCAAGCGAACTAAACAAAATAAGAGCTCACTTCTCAAGTGCGCTGTTATTTATCGAGACGTAATTTTTGCGCCGACCCGATATCTAGTTGCTATTGTTGATCGAAGTAGGTAAAGGTAAGATAACATATAAGGTAACCACAAAATAAACGTTTTTATTGAATTTTGATCTATAAAATAATTCCCGATGTCGGCGCGTCACGCGTCGGCGTCGGCGTCGTTGGAATGACGCTTTCTTTAGTTGTTCCTGTCTTATGTTATTAAAGAACCAAAAGGTTAGTATAAGGTATTCTCAATGCAGATCTTTATTTACAGTAAACTACAGACATCAAACGAAGACGAAAATAGAACGACGAAGAAACGACGAGACGAAGATAAAATTACAGACATCATCATCTGCCTAGCCTGGTCCCAATTGGGGTCGGCTTCCAGTCTAACCGAATGCAGCTGAGTACCAGTATTTTACATGGAGCGACTGCCTATCTGATCCCCACAACCCAGTGACTGGGTAATACGATACCCCTTGGTAAGACTGGTTATCAGACTTTCGGGCTTCTGACTACCCGTAACAACTGTCAAAGATCCACCAATGACAGCTGGGACCAACGGCATAACGTGCTTTCCGAGGCACGGAGGGGTCTCGGTATGTAGAGATGGTCCCATCCACAGACCAACCGCGACGACCGTAATTTAACCTGATCGATCGAGCTGCTGTTATTACTTAGCCACAAGCCCCTCAAATAGAATAGAGCCTACCTACCAAACAAAATATCGTAGTAAAGTAGGTATTACGATTCATTGGATCTTTAATAATTTTATTGACCTTGATATCGATGTGTACGGCTGTTATTTTTAGCCACGGGCAGGAAGATGATGTGTCGCTTTTTAATATAGTTTACTTAATTTACTTTCAAAGATTGAGTGATGAGAAGATGGTGTTGGTCGAAGTCATGTGTTTAATTTTTGCGAACTTTGGCACAAAAATTACAGTCTTAGAGATATATAAAATAATTTATTAAGTTAACATTCTTCTATGTGTACATACATAATACAAAGGCAGTTTTAGTAATTTTCAAGCAATCTCTATCAGGATTTCAACATTCATTATATTAAAATTTATATTATACACCAGTAAAACTCTCATGTATCAAAATGATTATTTTTGATTTCCTACATATCTATGTACTTACTATAAGTAATATTCACTTAATCTTACGAATGAAAATGATTTTTAAATATTCACACAAAACAAAAAAGTGTCAAATATCAAGTGGCATAATTGCACAATATGATGGTGATCGGAACACTTACATACATCAATAATCCTTTTACAAATACATATGAAACAGTACCAACTGGATAAATAGACAGCCACCCAGGAAAGGGCCACGAATTTCTGAACATGTTAAAAATATTCAACAAATATTGATAAATTTAGTTTTTGTAGAATTTCTTGCCATCCCTGGCCATGTCCACGAGGGTTTGAGCGGGCTTGAATGGTGCTCCGTACAGACCGTGGAACTCTTCCATCTTCTTAACCAGTTTATCAGCACCAAATTGATCCACCCATCTGAAAGACCACAACACACGTTATTATCTATGTTGCACAAATTATTCACTTAACTTATAAGAACTTTCGGTTAAGTACCTGAAAGGTCCACCGGTAAACGGCGGGAATCCAAGTCCGAAGACAGCACCGACATCTCCTTCCAGAGGGCTGTGCAGAATCTTCTCTTCCAAAGAAAGAACAGCCTCATTTACAAATCTGTAATTGAAAATATCTTTTAATAACACAAATAATTATAGTTTTAGTGGTCACAGAGAGTTAACAGTTAGGTATATTACAAGCAGATATTATTATGCAACTTTCTATGGTCATAAAAATAAAACGAAATAACTAAACTGTAGCATGTGAAGTTCTTACCTAGATACCATTCGCAGTTGCTGATCCTCTGCAGTGTTGGCTCCGCGGGGCTCCAACGGGTACCTCTCCTTCAGGATGTTGACAGCCTCCTGGTTCACCTCCTTGCTCTTAGATCCCTTCTCGTAAATGTAGAAACCTTTGCCAGACTTCCTGCCGAGGAACCCAGCCTTGACAAAGTCGGGCATGACTTGCAAATTGCCTCCGCTGAAGCGGTCACCAAAGGCCTGAAAATATTCAAAACGTTATTACATGTACCGAGTTTTTTAAATAAAATTTAAATGATACTTACAGTCCGATTCAAACTTTATAGCTGCTCTGAGGTGCTCTACTCACTGCGCAGTACCCCGCTGCGGGGCGTCGGCGCAGCGACTCGCCTGATGTTCCGAGCCGCTATAAACTTTGAATCGAGCTGTACAGTGATCGGTCGCTAATAGTGACACATCAAGATCGGCACTGTATCGCCTTTCGCCTTGTCGTCAAACAGGTGTCAACCTAACGTAAGCTCGTAATCAAAGCGGATCAGAAGCTCCGATACGTCGACTCGGCTACGGCTAGGCGACGCCGCGCTTACGGTTCGCCGACCGGTGGGTGATGGTGCAGCAGGCAGGCCGCCGGAGGGGTGAGAGGGGCAAATGTGGACGAAAAGACGTAAGCTCGGGTACGGAGAGACGTAAGTGCGGGGACGATGATCCCTAAGCGCGGGGACGACGAGCCGTAACGCACCGCACCGCGGTTCGTGAGCTTGTCCCGAGGCGAGGCGATTTTTTTTTTTTTCCGAGTGGGAAATCATCAAATGACCCCTCCCGCTCTGGGTGGAGCGGAAGCGAGTGTCAGACTCTTACTGACTAAAACCCACCCGTGTTCCTTCCTTAGCCCTTTATGTTCCGGGCCAGCGGTAACCCTTTCGGACAATCCCGCTGACCCGGCAGCCTTCGGCCCTATGGGGCCCCTCTTCGATGCTGACATCTCTTTGAGGCGCGCGTGGCACACGTACGCGCCGTCCGGCACGGGCCTGGTCTTGATCGGACGGTGAGCTACCCATTACTCTCCGCCCGCAGGCCCGCGCCTACTGTGGCCGGGAGTCGTCACGCGGCTCCTGACGCCCGGAGCGTCTCCCGCGGCGGCTGGGACGGGAGGCTCTCTCCCTGAGCCGTCCCGCCACCTTTGCAGAAGGAGGTGACTGCCTCCCACTCCCTCTCGCCCCGGACCATGGCTTGCATCAGGGCCGGACGCGAGAGGTCGCCGCCGCTGCCGATCGCCTCTACGAGGACACGGCGGTGCTCCGCCCAAGCGGGGCAGACCTCCACCGTGTGCTCCACCGTATCCTCTGGGCGATCCTGGCAATGGTGACACCCGGGCGTTTCCTCCCGAGGCGAGGCGATTACGTTACGATTTCGATTATAGTTGCAGTATAGTGAGTTTCATACAAATAATACTGAACGGCTCGAGTTGATACGGTGCCGATCCCTTTCCGGTTTGATACGTGTGCTATGACCGTTAGAAAAAAAAGACGACGACGTTAAAACTGAACTTATTCTAAAACTCGATGTCATAATTTACAGTCGCTGATTGAATATCAAATGATTTGAGCAAACCTTAGCTAAATCGACGGCGATATGTGAGCCGACATCAATGCCGACTTCGTCAGCCAATGTGACGGCACCGACTGGGAAGCCGAAGTTCTTAGTGAGGCTGTCCAGAGTCTTGGGGTCCACGCCTTCTTGTAGCAATCTGTCATTCATAACAAAAGATAACATGAATAATGAACAATTTCGCATACCATACAAACCCAAAGGAGATCCCAACAATTGAAGGCTACCCCTATCCATTACACTATTAAAGGAGATCCCAACAATTGAAGGCTACCCCTATCCATTACACTATTAAAGGAGATCCCAACAATTGAAGGCTACCCCTATCCATTACACTATTAAAGGAGATCCCAACAATAATGAACAATTTCGCATACCATACAAACCCAAAGGAGATCCCAACAATTGAAGGCTACCCCTATCCATTACACTATTAAAGGAGATCCCAACAATTGAAGGCTACCCCTATCCATTACACTATTAAAGGAGATCCCAACAATTGAAGGCTACCCCTATCCATTACACTATTAAAGGAGATCCCAACAATTGAAGGCTACCCCTATCCATTACACTATTAAAGATTACACTATTAAAGGAGATCCCAACAATTGAAGGCTACCCCTATCCATTACACTATTAATGCGAATCCATTCTTAGCATAAAAATATTTATTAATTTAGAAAGCTCAAAATTCAAACCAGAACTTAGTTTAACCGACAATATATTAAATTGAAATCGCTTGTCGTGTCTGTCTGTGTGACCGCGTTGCTCTTCAAAACTTCGCATCGGATTTTGATGTGGTGTTCAACACCATTTAGAGAATTTATTCTGGAAGGTTTATATGATAATACATTAATATTTAACTTAGATATAATAGTCTTCTACGACTTGACAAAACTTGACCGTGTGAAGCAGACTGGGTTGCTAGTCTAAAATAAGTTTTATGGAGTTTTTGCTCGTATTAGTTCGTGTATTGTACCTGACGGCTTCACTGAGCATGGTGGAGAGGATGCGCGTGGTGTAGAAGCCGGGCCCGTCGCCCACGGTGATGACCACCTTGCCCTGGCGCAGCCCCACGCTCACCGCGGCCGCCGCCGTGTCGTCCGACGTGCCGGGGTGGCGGATGATCTCCAGCAGCTGCATCTTGTCCACGGGGGAGAAGTAGTGCATACCTGTGTGTGGAAACTGTTCATCTCAAATAACTTTCTAGTATAGGTACAGGGTGTTTGGTAGAAGGACCGACACAATTTTCTAAGGGATAGGAAGTGTCGTATTATCCTAGTTTTCACCTATAGCACCTGCCTCAAGTGTTACGGTAGGTAATTGAGATAATAATATGTTCCGTTTTAAGGGACTTACAAGACCTAAACGCAAAAAACGCAAGTTTTAGAAACAATAAAAGTATATGATCAATTACAGTAAACAAAATCAGAAAAATATATGATATTCTTCAGGATATATATTCTAGGTTGATTGATAGTGTGATGAAAACATAATACAACTGATTTGATACTATAGAAAAAATAATGAAGATACCTCTGAAAACTTTCTTTTTACAATAAAAACATTTTTTTGTAATTAAATAATTGCTTCATATTTTAGTATAAATTACCCACGTTGTATTAACGCGCTTCTCTTTCTTTTCTATGCAGTCCGATAGTGACCGCGCTTTAGGTCATGTAACGAAATATCGTCGCAACTTTTTTGTTTGTGGTTGTAATAGAACGTCATAATTTTTGGTGTAATCTTCAATGTACATTTTTGTAAAATCTGTTCTAGAAAATTACGGGGGTACCGTGCTTCCAAAGTCTTAGAATATTGTTAAGGAACGAAAAATTTCATTTTAAAAATTCATAACAAAAATGAAAATTGAAACGATTTTGTGCTAGTAAATGACATCCCCAATCCCTCATATTCCTTTTACCAAACGCCCTGATTAGTCTCAGAGGCTGTCATTCGTGGATCTTTGACAGTCCATACGGGTCGTCGGATGCCCGTAAGTCTGACAAACAGTCTTATCCAAAGACTACAATATGATGCTGTATAATGCTGCTGGTCTTATCAAGGGCGGGTTGTATCCGCCACTTGACGCACGCGTATACGTCAAAAATGGCGCTAACTATAGTCAGACCAAAAAAAGCGTTATTTCATAAAAGTATAGCCTTGAAGTTCGTCAAATAATAACCAACCGTTTGAAACAACCGGCCCTAAGGATCGTGTCACCCAGTAACTGGGTTATCATCAGAGCGACTGCCTATATCATTCATATAGGCAGTCGCTCCATGTAAAATATTGGTATTTAGCTACATTCAGTTAGAATGGAAGCCAACCCCAATATAGTTGGGAAAAGGCTAGGCAAATGGCGAATCTCAGAGGTATAGTTTTATTTTGGAGTTCAGTCTTTCAGGGCCTGAGTCACCAGGGAGCTATAATACTGCAGTCTTGTTGGGTCGCCAGTAAAGCTCGCTTTTGGATCACCGCAAGACCGCGGTTTTCCGAATAAAACCGTAGTAGTATTTACAGCAAACCTACTAATACATGGCTCGACCGTCGATCAGGCGCTTTAGATCATTCGTTCTAATTATACATATATATGCACTAGCTTCTGCCCGCGACTTCGTCGGAGATAAATGTTGAACCCCGACCCACCACGTCACATCGCATCGCCTGCCCGCGCGACTACCCCGTTTTTGCTTAGCGTTCTTTCTGACTTCCACTCAATACATAGCTAAAATTACAACTTACCAATAACCTTGTCGGGACGGCTGCTTCCGGCCGCGATCTTGGTGATGGGGATAGCGCTGGTGTTTGTAGCAAGGATCGCGTGTTTAGGAATTACAGCTTCCAGCTCCTTGATGACCTTGTGCTTGATGTTCACGTCCTCAAACACAGCCTCAATAACACAGTCGCAGTTCTTCATCTTATCGTAGTCCAAAGTCGGCAAAAGGTTTGACAAGTACTTGTCCCTCTGCAGGCTACAAATAATACCAAATCACAGATTAATTAGACAAATTATTTCAGAACAAACTATATTTACCACAAATATTTCAATCGCAAATGGTTGTGAAACTGTTAATACAAATTAATTACCCAGACATCCTCTTCCGTTTAACAGCAGTAGACAGTCCATTTGAGATCTGTCCCACACCTCTAAAGAGACCAGGGTTGGTGGCGTCCTTCATGACTACTTGGTAACCTTTGTTGATGGACACTTGCACAATACCGGCTCCCATTAGACCAGCGCCGAGCACTCCAATCTAAGCAAATATGAAAATTATTACTTAGTAGTTGAAGCTGTTTTTTGTTTTAATATAATTCTAATCGAAAGATGTGCTTGAGTACTACTGCTTTTGAGAGTTACAAATGCTTCGTACCTATAGTATTCCTTGATGTAGTATTGAAAACAGAAAGAAAAATGATAAAAGTAAAGCTATGTAACATACAATGAAAAACATGATTATAAATGTCTTTAAAACTCACCGTTTTGACATCAACTTTGGACTTTCCAAACCTGTTTTTCTTGCACTCAGTTTGTCCTCTGAACAGTCCAATAAGACCTTTGCTCTGAGGCGTGACGGCGAGCTCGCCGAAGCCTTGGGCTTCTGCTTCATAGCCAGCATTTGGGCCCTTGTCAACACCAGTTCTTACTACTTCTAGGATCTGAAAGTAAGATGGTTTTTCTAATAACGACACTGGGTTTTAGCTGTAACCAATAATACTCTGTATAATGGGATGGTTTAAAAATTGGACACCAGGCATCCCATTCAATATTTTAGTAGCATCAGCTAATGCTTAGAAACATTAGCATTTATTTTACACTACTACAACTTACTTTCAATGGCGCTGGGTAGAGACCACGTGACGCTTTCATAACCTGCTCCTTGGCTTTGTTGAAGATCATATTCTTCACCATGTCCATTTGCATAATGTTATCAGTGATTTTCTGTACTAATCCCTTTTTCGCTCTATCTATTTTTATTTTGCCATTCGCTATGTCCCTTGCAATTTGGATTGCTACTTGTTCTAAGTATTTCATTGTGCTCTCTTCCGGTAAACTCAAGCCTATGGAAACAAAACAAAATAATTTTTATTTTATATCCTAATTTTTGGAAACTAATCCTAAATCAAATTACCAAACTTAATGTTGTATAGGTGGGTATGTAGAAAATTTGGACTATGTGTATATAAAAGTTGACATGACTTATTTAACCTTTTTTAAAAGATGAATTTAATTTACCTGGACCAAGAGGGGAAACTAGCAAATCAACTATTCCCAACTTCTTGGCTTTATCGGCTTTTACAGTTTTTCCGGTGAGAGCTAGGTCCAAAGTCGTAGGTATGGATGTAAGTACAGGCATTCTGGAAATAAAACATAATTTTTTACCTAACATAATTGCATTACATAGCATAAAAATATAAAATCGTCTTCTAAATGCCATCATATTGTCATAGTTGGTCAGTGAGTTCATTCATGTGACCTGATCTAATTTAAAATAGCCGCTTATGAACTAATTGTCAAGTACATTTATGTTTAGATGTAAATGTACTCTGCAATCAATATAAACACATCAGTGCTTAGTTACATAAATGATTTGATTACGAATGTTTGGCAACCTTGCTCAGAATATTATTTCATTGCCAAGTATTATATAACATGATTTTACCCAGGTCATTGTAGCTTCCTTATTATAATTTCTATTGCTATCATTTCCAGCTGAAGAAATTATATCGATTGACTTTCAGGATAGGGGCAAATCTGAGCGAAATTTCGCGCGGGTAATTTGGTGATCGGGGCAACAACGCAGTGGCACATGTTTTTCGACCAGAACTGCCACTTTCGTGGAATTACACGAAGAAAATGTGTCGAAATTGTCACCGTTTTTCAACTTGTACTTGTCTCTAGCCTTAAATTATAAATCTCTTTTGGAAATAGGGTTTGGTTGACTAAAATAAACTTCTGTTACAACAAAACTATTATTGAGTCTTCAAGACTGCATAACATAATGCCGCTGACTGTCAGTTTTACAGAGGTCACCATCATCATCTTCCTGGCTTGTCCCATTATACTTGGAGTCGGCAATTTAATTATATAGGGGTGTTGTTTAAAAAAAATACATGCAATATAAATTTTATTTTACCTTTGTGTTCCACCTCCTCCAGGTAGCAGTCCTAACATAACCTCAGGAAGACCGAATCCAGTCTTAGGGTCCTTAACAGCGATACGATAATGACAGGCGAGGGCTGTCTCCAAGCCACCGCCGAGACAGCTGCCCTGGATCGCGGCGATGATGGGCTTACGTGACCTTTCAATCCTATGGAAAATTCCATGACCTGTACAGAAACAAGATGATAAGAATTGACCAACCAATCAACTCAGCCTATTGGACAATAGGTAACATAACAAAAAAATAGATATTATATTTGAAGAAGTCTAGCTTTATAATAGTACTTTAAAGTTTTTTTTTGCAGCATTTAAACTTTTTAGATCTGTACCTGTACATATCAATTTAATAAATTAGTTGTAGCATTAACAGTGAGTTCATATTTTTCTATTGCTTGTTACTTAATCCAATATTACAATAAAATTACTATAATCAAAATGAAATGGATCAAGTGTTACAATTAAATTAAATTGTTATAGTTATTTATTATTGCTTACTAGTTACAAATAATTTTTTTACTAGAAAAAGTAATAGCTGGGTAAACTTAATTTTTCTTAATCACATTAATTGCATGTTAGTCATTGTCATAGAGTTAATAAAATTTCCATTGTGTCTTGCGTTGAACTACTTTCATAGAAGGGGTTAATTTGGCTAATATATGTACTAACAATATTTTAATAGTACTCACCTCTCTTAGACAAGTCAACAAATTCTTCTTTGGTGTTGCAGGCTTCCAGCATGGTAATGTCAGCACCAGCGATGAAGCATCCTGGCTTGCCTGATATTAATACTGCTGCTTGGATAGAGGGGTTGGATTCAATCTCATTCAGTACCTGACTCACCTCATCCATAACAGCAGTGTTTAATGAATTCACCTAAAACATACAATTATTTCTAGTAAACAAAGGACTTGGACCTTGATTCTCCTAGGATTTTGCATACATTTGATTGAAATAGTTTTGTTTATTTGTTTAAATAGAATAAGCACACACATGTATGGGTGTTTTTATTTGTTGTACTCCTGGTTTTTAACCTGTCTGGCAAATTTAAAATGCTCTAAAATAAAACCTTTCTAGTTTAGCCTTTGGCAATTTTTAATACATGTAGTTAACTAGTTTAGTTATTAGTTGAAATTAAAATTAAAACAAATCTATTAACTATAATTGTTTCGTCATCATCATTCTCCTGCCCTTATCTCAATTTATTTGGGGTCAGCGCAACATGTCTTTTTCTTCCATATTTCTCTGGTAATGGTGTAACTAACCCGACTTTGTTATAATAATGTTTATTCTATATAGATGTCGATTAGAGTAGGCTATTTGTTGTTTTTATTTTATTTAGGAAACTTAGTACCTACTTAATATTATTTTTAGATGTTATTATAAGTACTAGGTACTAGTTTTTACATATTTCATAATTTTAAATTGTAAGTAGGTAAGTTTATTTTAAGACCACACTATACACCTTTAGTAATAGTTGTAAGGGAGATTTTGATAAATAAAATAATAAAAAAAATGTTCACTGCCTTGTCATTTTTATGAGACCTGAATTATTATTAGGTATACCAATATCATCAGCCAGATATTTATCGATATAATGACCACAGTGCATTTAATAACAGGCTTTTTCAACCTTACAAAATAATGTAATCCATTACTTATACTTTTAGACTAAGTAATTTGATTTAGTTTTTAGGTACCACTTGTTAGGTTAATAAAATAAAAAAAACAAGTAACAATAGAGAAATAAACACATTCAAAATGAATGAGTAAATTCCAGCTAAATACTAAGCTATCAACCAGGCCTATTCAACCTGATAATGCAGGTCCCTTACAGGTTTTTAGATATTATAAACCGCCCAAGTCAGCAGATCAGACCTATGCAGCAAATGTGGCAAGAAGTAAGTTTAGTGCATAAAACAGTAGGTAATAAGAAAACATAAACTATGTATTTTTGTAAAATCTTAAGTCTTGTTCTTGGTAGGTATGTTAAAAATAAGCATTAGTATGTGTTGGTAATTAAACAAGAAGTTTTTAACTTACCTTTGTGTTAGGGGAATCAAGAGTAACCACATAAATGCCATTGACAATTTTACATTTGGTATGAACTTGACTACCTGCAGCAGCATAGGTTCTGCTGTGTGAACCTAAAATAATTATGATGATGAAACCTTAGTAAGACCATTACACAATACATTACAAAAAGCAAAGTTTGTAAAAAAATTAAACTATTGATAAAGTTTGTCGACAAATGAAATTGCCGAGAAAGTCACTGAATTATAGTACTTACCAGTTAAATATTTCAGATCCTTGCGGGTCCTTAAGATCTTAAGTGCATTAAATATCTTACTGTTCGACATTTTTGAAAGTTTTATATAATATCAAAAACTAAATAAACGATGAAAAGAATTAACTAATTAAATAATTTTGGACCCAGACTTTGAACCTAAACTTTCGTCGTGATGTGGGGAGTTAGAGGGGGTGAAGGAAGAAGAGGGCGCAGGGTGGAGACGTCAAATGAAGACCATAAAGATGCAATATCTTTTTGGCGAACAGTGTTTGAATATGTATTTTTTAAGTCCACTATCAGAATCTAACAGAGTCATTTTGAGTAATTTCAACAAATTCATGATGTTTTCAGTTTTTGCTAGTTTGGTAGTTGTTGCTAGTTTACAAGTACATACATACGTCTAAGATAGGAAGTTCCACCAACCTATAAATAAAATTCATCTTCTTTGATAAGAATTTTACTCTGGTATTACTTTTGGCAAGGTACAGTCATGGACGTAATATATAGAAGTAACTAATACGTCGATGTTCTACAGTACATTTCGCGTCAAATAACTTTGCCGCTCTGAACTCTGAAGCAAGGAATGGATATACTACTCAAGCTCTGAAGCTAGGCTCTTTCCTAGCCGCGCCAATCCGCGCCATGCGCGCTGCTGTTGTATTCATTCTTCGATCAATAATGTATTATTATTGATCGAAGTATTCATTGGATTAACTCTTAGACAAAAAGAAAAGTATAGACGGCGGGTAGCGCCATTTCATTTCCACAAGAAAGGGATAAAGTATTGTGTTATTTTAAGTAACAGAAAAGGATAAAGCTATATTATTTCCGTCTCTCAGTGCGTGCCCGTTTTTTCAAGGCAGCTACTTAAGTACCTAGCCAATGTTATCTAAGTTAGTTTTTTGTCTCATGTGCGGCCACGCTACCCGATGCTTTATAGCTTTCTTACTCTAAGGATTAACTACTGCGCAGTGATTCGTTGCCTACTTCAGAGCGGCAAAGTTATTTCACGCGAACGGCGAACTGTAAAGTCCGTTTCACGAAAGAAGTCCCGCGGCAATAAGTGGAACTAATTATTAATAGATCATAGCAACATTCCTAGTCCTGCAACAACCCTCCTACCTCACACACCTTTCTTTAAGGGGGAAGCTCTAAGGTGGCCCGCGAAATTCAAATTTTCTTACGTTTTTTGCAATTTGCTGGTCAGTATTAAGTTGTACGTTGATTTAAATATGATTCGCGGTCGTAACAAATATGTATTTACAGAATTATAATCAATAAAGTCATCAACACAACTCTGTAAGACCATGTAATCCCCAAATGTCAAGATTTCATGAAATAGTCATTCTTGGGGATGCAGATGACATGGTCTTAGAGAGTTGTGTTGATGACTTTAATGATTACAATTCTGTAAATACATATTTGTTACGGCCGCGAATCATATTTTAATCAACGTACAACTTAATACTGACCAGCAAATTGCAAAAAACGTAAGAAAATTTGAATTTCGCGGGCCACCTTAGAGCTTCCCCCTTAAGGAAGAATGTGCATTTTGTTATGATGTCAAGATAAATAAATAAATCATTATTTATGTTTACGTCGCACGACAGTGGCGCCACGTCTACGAGACTTCTTTCGTGACACGGACTTTACAGAGCGAGCGTTCTTCATTGACTTCGCTAGGAGTAAAGTGTTCTGTGTTCATTGACATCTCTGCATTTGTAGTCTGTGGATACGAGTTACCATAGACTACTATTACAATACTAGAGCGAGTTACTGACATGTCACATGTAACAACAAAAACATTGTCAATTTTCTTTCATGATTTTCAGAAAATGGTTTAAGAAGGTATAATTAATTTATCTTAGTTCCTAGATACAGGTTTAAATCTATAATATAAAAGGTAGGTAGGTACTTATGGTAGTTAATGTAAGATCTAGACCTACATGACGCCAAAATTTCTCTCTTTTTCAGCTCTTAGATACGGAGAATCCTCCCCCCAATGCTTTTAAAAATATAGTAATATTATACTAATATACCTACTATTTGTCTATTTCAGACAAATCCATCCAGCATTTTTAGTGGCCCAGGAATGGTGGACAAGCATTAGAAAAAATATAGAGATAAAAAGATCCAATCAACTAAACAAAATGCTTATTATGAAACTGGAGTTCATTAAAAATAAGCAGATGAAAAGGTTTTCAGAACATAGTTTTTATATTGCAGTTACCTTGCTAATTGTACCTGCATTCCTATTTGAATTATGTGTTGTTTTACCTACATTGATAGAGCAGTGGAGCTTAGCCTTCTTCTGTCATCTTGGTTGTGCAAGCTTTCTGTTTCTTAATATTATGGGCAATATGATCTATGGAATGTTTACAAATACTACAATTAAGGGTATAAACTTTGAAGGTTGTAATAAACAGCAATGGACTTTATGTAGCGTGTGTGAATGTTTGAGACCACCTCGTGCCTGGCATTGTGACATATGCAATATTTGTATTTTAAAAAGGGACCATCACTGTACATTTCTTGCATGTTGTGTTGGGTACTTTAATCATAGATATTTCATGTTGTTCACATTTTATGTCTTTTTGGGTATGTTATATACTTTCTACTTTAATATTCAATTTTTATCCCTGTTCATCACATGGAACCATGGAATTATATTGTTTAAGTTTATTTGTCCACTTGCTAGCATTGTGATTGACTTTGGGGATGAAAGTGTCTATGTTGCCTTAATAGAGTTGAATGTGTTAATTGGACTTATTTCTGGATTTCTATTCATCTACCATTTTATTAACATACTCAAAGGTAGATTAGTTCCTGAAATAAAGTTTTACACAAAAGATTTTGTTCACAACAAAGGCTGGAAGCTTAATGTAATAGAAGTATTTGGTTCTAGATGGTATTTAGCTTGGATTTCCCCTTTTATTCACAGTCAATTACCAGGAAATGGTATTGAATGGCCTTTAGAAGATAAGTGCAAAATATTTTAGTGAGCAAAATAGAAAGACTAAAGCACTAATTAGCTGCCAATATTTTAAAAGTTTATGTACTGACCAAATTGTTATGATTATATAGGTAACTAAGTATTTTTGTAAATTTTTTTAGGATCAAACTGGTAAGAGAAAGTGGTTAGCTGGTTATAGAATGGTTGACATTTATATAAATAACCCACCCTCTTTCTATGGTTTGCCATAGAAAGAGGCAACAGCACGATTTATTAATATTAGAGTCTGACCAAAAACTGTATTTATTTCATTTTGGTATGGAACCCTAAAAAGTAAAATGTGCATCTGGATTGAGGGCCTGTTTTTTGAACCCTTAAGAAACGAAATAAGACTTATAGGGAAATTAGTGAAAAATAGTAAAAACTTAAAGCATGAATTTCTTAAACGTGAATTACTTACTTAACTTAGACCATGAATTTCTTAAACGTGAATTAAAACTGTTATGATTAAATAACTTGGGCCCTCAATCCAGACGCGTGCATAAAGTGGCATAGCCTAAATCTCAATAAGTACTATCTCTGGGTTAATAGTTTTTATTTAAGAATTTAGTTAAAAATTTCTTAAATATATTAAGAAATTCCCAAATCTGTAGAATATGACATAACAGATTTATGGCGGTATATCTAGGGCCCTCACTTCATTAATGTCTGTACTGAGGAATTATCTGAAGAAATACATAAATATGACTTTAACATATTTTACTTAGATACCTATGTGAATTAGTTAAAAAGAAATAATGACGGAAAAGTTTATTGTTAAGAAGTAAATGAAAGTCGAATTTGACTAAAACGTCTGAACTGAGAGCCCAATATTTTCGGCTTTATTGACTAGGCTCAACCTCATAGATTAACGCAAATTAGAATAAGATTTTTAACTATTTCTTAACTAAATTGTAACATATCGTCCATTCTTCTATATGTGATAGTTTAAGAGAAAATTGATTTTCAACTTTTTATAAGAGAATAATTTGTAGGGTGACCATAATGTTCATAGTAAGTAGGTACCTGTACATTTAGTAAAGCGTACACCAATCGAATATACATTAAATAACTCTAACGGCTATTTGTTGTTTATTCCGTTGATAAAATTATATTACACCAACATTTGGTTTCTTCGATTTTTTTTAATGTCAATAATTATTTAAATTTAAAAATATAATATTATTAATATTTACTGCACTGTTTAATTATTGCACTATACAAAACACAATCGCTTCCGACAGTTCAAGCAACAAATATTTACCTACATATTCGCTTAAAAATAGCTTTTAAGTATGAGGGTACATACTGATCAGTCCATAAAAGTAACAAATCGTATCTACCCTACAAAATTTTCTCCTAGAAAAAGTTGAAAATCAATTTTCTCTTAAAGTATCACATATAGAAGATCGGACGATATGTTACAATTTAGTTAAGAAATAGTTAAAAATCTTATTCTAATTTGCGTTAATCTATGAGGTTGAGCCTAGTCAATAAATCCGAAAATATTGGGCTCTCAGTTGGGTATTTCTTCCTAAAATTTCCGAAAACTGAAAACGAAATTCGGTTGGACTCTAATATTAAACCTAATGTAGTGGCTCATGAACATACAAGATGTGTTTTAATGATGCCATAACAAAATATTGATGAATTCTAAACTCATATAAAATTACCTCAAAGTGATATGCCTTCATTAATTAAATTAAGTCATGTACCTATTCATTTATTAGCAATAATTATACACTTGTAAAATATTACTAAAGAAAAGCACAAATGAGCTTATTTTCAACCTATTACTGTTACTTACTATAGTGTATTGTACTTAATGTGAACCTATATCAAATAATATGGAAATTAAAACATGGGATTTAAAACATTTCAGAATTTAAAAAAATGAGACTTGTTATTCATTGTAAAATAAGTTTAATTCATCAGTGTAAAATGTTTTTTAATTCCCTGTGACACACCAATTAGCACCACAGTCATCTGTCACGGGGAATCAACAGAATCATTATTCCCTGTGATAATTTATATTAGTAATGTCCTGCTAATGTATTTATAACATAATAATAATAATTTATGATGACATAATATAATATGTCTATAAAAGTTATTTGCCTAATACATTTACGTTAAGTTACTATTCAGAATTTTGTTCTGTTAGTGAAGCAAGCCGCAGGCAACAGGTTTTTTGAGAATGAAAGGTGCCATCATTATGATATTATATTTTGACAAACGCACTCGTAGTTCTCTACAGTCATCCAGTCATCATCATACAGCTGGATAATTAACGGCAACGCACTAGTGCAACAGGCGTACTTATTCGGGTATTTTGTTTTGACCTTATCAGTTCCAAAAGTATTTGATAATAGTGTCTATCCCAAAAGTATCTGTTGAAAGGTTGAAAGTGTCAACATACTCAATGCGTCGCCAGTACATAGATTTATTTTTATTTATGAAGAGATTGTTTAGTTATTTTTGGAAACTGAATATACTTAATTTTATTTTCTACTTTTTTTAATACTGACAGTTTTTTGTTATATTTTGTTTTGCTTTTGAGTCCAACTTTTACTATTCCAGTACCTACCCCTAGCGGCTACTCTAACCTCGTTAAAAAAACCGTTCATGTGGTTCAACAGGTCAAGGTTTAGTCCAAGAGCTAGATCGAAGAGTTCACGAAAAAACTCAACTAGCTCTCGGACTATACCTTACTAATTGAACTCATGGGAGAAAACAGATCTTCGCTAGGTGCCCTAGTTTTTGAGATATAAATGTGGCCCTGTTGGGGAGACTCTCGAGGTCGGCCACCTATAAACCCTTATATCTTTTGAACCACTGACCGACAAATTCTGATATTTGGCGACAAATTTAGACTAATTAGCGACAAATTTTTTGTGTTATCTAAATTAAAATCCCTGATGGTGGCTCTGCCAGAGTTTTTGACGTTCAAAAGTGCCTTTAATGTGCCTATTTGAAATAAATGATTTGACTTTGTCAGTGACACTAAATATATCAAGGAAACTGTAAAACAAAGTTATTTATATGGTTGCTGACTTGCTAAACTCAAACAGCTGTTACCAAAAATATCCTAATTATCTCATAAACCACACGATGCAGTAAACTTTATACAATTTGCTATTTTCTTTTATTATGTATTGATTATAAGATTTAATATAAGTAAATTAATTAATTCTAAATCTAAATGAAGTATATGCCCCCTTACTAATAAACGTATTATATCAGATGAGTAGTTACACCGATTTATCTCTTTCAGTCGTCAGTAATTTGACTTTCGAAAGAAGAAGACAAAGCGTTGTGTACCTAACTATACAGATGCTATACAACGTTTAGTAGTAAGGGGATTAGACAATAATTATTTACAGGTAGGTATTATAGCAAAATGATATCAGGTTGTCTATTGTCTTTCTGAAACATTACTGCTTGGCAATATTTGTGCTAAGTATCGACTGCGTATTCTATCAGACTGTTCTTGGGCGACGTCTCGTGTGTTAATAGACTGATCTAGCGACTCCGACGGCCTCCTCGAGTCAGTTTCTTCTTGGTCCGTATAATCCTCATGGTCTAATAGGTTTGCAGTTTCGTCAGTTTCTCTAACCCTGAAAAGATTGTCATACTTAATCGTATTGTTAAATTAAATTAAAGTACTGTCACCAAAGGAGATAAGTAACCAGGGTCGTAGGATATAGTTGAAGTTTAGTAAGAAACCAATGGATGCTTCCGAATAAAATTCAATTTAGTTAATAGAAAACAAACTGTTCATTTACCAAATTAAATTTCTTTCGAAAACATCCATCGGTTTCTTACTAAACTTCAACCATATCCGACGACCCTGGTTACTTATCTCTTTTGGTGAGTGAACACGCCAACTGAATATTACGAAATGAATGGTTGTTACACTTGAAATTTTATTTTTTTTTAATTTTTTTATTTTTAATTTTATCGGCGCAAACAATCGCCTTGGATCATTTGTGATCACGATACTTGTAGGGTTAAACAGTTTAGTTGTGTAACCAGAGTATGTACAGACGCCCACATCAAGCTACCCGAAACTGTCAAATTTTCCCAATAAACTTTAGCGATAAAGTTGAAAATCTATTAAAGAAATTTGACAGATTGTAGTAGCTTGATGTGCTGGCATCTGTACTTAAAATTATATTATATTTCTACAATATATTAAATACTAGCATTCACAAAGGCTGTAAAATCTGTTGTGATGATAGTGTTTAATATCATCAAAAATAATGAATAGAAGAATAGAATAAGTTTTTTAGTTAAGTAAATGTTATGTATATGTTTTTGGCTTGCTGCGCGCTTTGGTGTCTTACTGTAAGTGCAGCATGCAATTGTTATATAAATAAATAATAATAAAGGGTGACACAATGGGCGGTCTTAAAAAAAAACTGGCCAAGTGCGAGTCGGACTCGCACACGAAGGGTTCCGTACCACAAGGCAAAAACTCCGAAAAAAACACGTTTGTTGTATGGGAGCCCCCCTTAAATATTTATTTTATTTTTAGTATTTGTTGTTAAAGCGGCAACAGAAATACATCATCTGTGAAAATTTCTAGCTACCGCGGTTCTTGAGATACAGCCTGGTGACAGACAGACGGACGGACGGACAGCGAAGTCTTAGTAATAGGGTTCCGTTTTTACCCTTTGGGTACGGAACCCTAAAAATAATAATCTAGAGGTTACTATTACTAAGATATTTTTTTTAACCTTTTGACCGCCACAGACGTGTATAGACGTCAAACCAAAATGTGCCCAGCACGCCCGCCACGGTTCGACTACATGACAGTTTTTGACGCCCGCCGAGGGCACGTTTTTGATTTTTTGACGTGTGGCGGTCAATAGGTTAAACATCTTTTTAGAGTCTAGAACACTAATGAACTACAACACTGTTGTACAGTGTAGAATTTTACTTAGTGAAAATATTTGTAAGAAGGCAAAACTTACGTCTTCGTGGAATCCCTCATACTTGGTGACATATTAAGTACACCATTGTTTGCCGAGTCAACAATGTATATGAGCACAGCCGCAATTAGGGACACTAGAAAAAAAAACTTATGAATTCAAATTCATTAAGAAGTAACCTAAATTTCATTTTATAATTTTGAATCATACCAAAAAGACACCCCAGGAAGAACATTTCTAACATCAAGTATCCATATTTATCAACAATTATTCCAGCAAAGATGATCACAGTAGCTAGGCCCATGTTCTGTACTGCTTGACATCTGAAAAAAAAAATGTGCACATCAATCATTTTTACTTGCATTTCAGAACGCTTGCAATCTGGACGCCAACGCTACGCGTGCCCTTTCATCATCATCATCATTTCAGCCGAAAGACGTCCACTGCTGGACATAGGCCTCCCCCAAGCACTTCCACTTCGACCGGTTCTGTGCTTCTCGCATCCAACGGGTTCCTGCGGCCTTCACAAGGTCGTCGGTCCACCTTGTGGGAGGCCTTCCAACGCTACGTCTTCCGGTACGTGGTCGCCACTCCAGAACCTTTCGGCCCTACGGCCATCTGTTCTGCGAGCAATGTGCCCTGCCCACTGCCACTTAAGTTTGGCAATTCTTCGGGCTATGTCGGTTACCTTAGTTCTCCTGCGGATCTCCTCATTCCTGATTCGATCACGCAGGGAACTCCAAGCATAGCCCTCTCCATTGCCCTTTGGGTGACTTTTAGCCGTCTTGAGACACTGCGGTATGTGGGACGAGAAGATATTGCGTAGCTTCCCGAACGCTGCCCAGCCGAGTCGGATTCGACGATTGACCTCTTTCTCGAAGTTAGACCTACCTAACTGGACAGTTTGTCCTAGGTACACATACTCGTCCACGACTTCCGAGTGTAGCGTCTCCGATCTTTATGGGAGTGAGTGTTACATGGGCAATTGACATGACCTTCGTTTTGTCCATGTTCATTTTAAGACCCACTCTTTCGGAGGCTCTACTGAGGTCATCGCGCATTGTACTGAGGTCCTCTTATAGTCTCAGCCATGACTACGATATCGTCGGCAAACCGAAGGTGAGTTATGTACTCGCCGTTGATGTTGATGCCAGCCCCTTTCCAGTCCAGAACCTTGAAGACATCCTCCAGTGCAGCGGTGAACAGTTTCGGAGAGATATACTTTTTTTTTATACTTTTTAATGCTGACATTATTTAATGTTCCAGAGCACAAGACTCTTTTCATTTTACTTGATACTTTAATACCTTTTGTAATCCACTTTATTGTTTTGTTATTTTTAGCCTTCATTTTAATTGATTTTTTGGGATAACAATCTTGGAATATTTTATTAAAATAGCTTAGAAACTGATTTATTCCCATGTTAGTCCAAATTTTGTTAGTAATAATTCTTTTGAAAACGGAATTATTCTTCTCATTATATAACCTTTTCATTACTGTGGTGTACTCGAAGAGTTTTGATTTTTTATTAATTTCATCAAGAGCTACATAACAGAAAAGTCCACCATGACCATCAGCCAAGCCATTATGATCCACATAACATTGCTCTATGTAGTCACTATCAAGATTTGTGATTATGTTATCTAAACACGACTGAGAGTTATTTCGGATAAAGGTCGGAGTTTTCACAAGATATCTAAAATTATAACATGTCAATGTACTTAAAAACTCAGAAGATTTTTTGTTTTCAACAAGTACGTCGACATTGAAGTCCCCACATATAATACAGTTTTTGTCAATAAAATGTAAATGTTGTTCTTTCCGGCAACCTACCTGTCTGCGTTTGGGCGCTCCTTGCGGGGCTCCGCATCGCTGTCAGTGCGGTGAAGCTGTCGACTGCCTCGGGCACCATGGCCTATCTTGTAGTAGGAGCGCAGGCCGGATAACACGGCACGCCAGCATTAATGACATCATCCGCCGTGCTCTTGTCACCGCCGGGGTGCCAGCTGTTTTAGAACCCAACGGCCTGGCACGCGACGATGGGAAGAGACCAGACGGAATGACCATAATGCCCTGGAAGTTAGGCAGACCTTTGGTGTGGGATGCAACATGTGTCGACACCCTTGCGCCATCCCATCTTCCTAGCACGGTGGGCTGTGCTGGGGCGGCTGCTGCAGGTGCAGAAAACCTCAAACGGCGAAAATATTCCAACCTGATTGGGAGTTATATGTTCGAGCCGTTTGGGGTTGAAACACTAGGGCCATGGGGTCCGAGTGCCCACTTGGTTTTTCGAGATATCGCCAAGCGGTTAGTCGACTCTTCACGTGACCAGAGGGCTGGCCTATTTCTTGGCCAAAGAATTAGCATTGCCATACAACGTGGCAATGCTGCCAGCCTTTTGGGCACTGTTCCTGTTGACAGCGATGCGGACGAATTTTTTGATGCCCTATGATCATTTTGCAATTTTTTTTTTTTTTCACATAAATGTACATATTATTATTATTTTAAATAGGTATTAGCATAAATTATGTAAATATAAAATGTTCTAACAATTTTTCTAAGCTAGAAATGAAGCTGTCGAAGTTGTTAACATAGGGACTTCGATAACAACAACAAATGTATAACCCTGTTGCAACATCTTTTGCACCACATATCTCGAAACTTTCGGCTCTGTAAAACTTACTGATTGACTCAATGTTTTCGCATTCTTTCAATTTATGCACCAAAATAAGACTACCTCCCCTTTTCTTGTTCGTCCTTGTGTTACATGCGACTAAATTATAATTTGACATAGTAAATACTTTGGCAGATTTGTCATTTAAGAAATGTTCTGATATACATAAATAGTCTAACGTCTCCCTGTCTTACACCTCGCTGCAGAAGGATAGGTTTCGAGGTCTGATCCTGGAGTCGGACTGACATAGTGGCGTTTTCGTACAAACACTTCAGCACCTCGATGTACCGATAGTCGATCTGGCACCGTTGAAGAGACTGCAGCACAGCCCATGTCTCGATCGAATCAAAGGCTTTCTCGTAGTCCACGAACGCTAAGCAGAGAGGCAGGTTATATTCTTTGGTCTTCTGTATAACCTGTCGCAGCGTATGTATGTGGTCTACGGTGCTAAAGCCTTTACGGAATCCGGCTTGTTCGGGAGGCTGGAAGTCGTCAAACCTGCGCGCGAGACGTTTCGTGAGGACTCTCGAAAACAGCTTGTAGACATGGCTCAGGAGTGAGATGGGCCTATAATTCTTAAGAAGAGCATTGTCGCCCTTCTTAAAGAAAAGTATCACCACACCTCTGTTCCATGCCTGTGGTGTTTGCGCGTGCCCTTTGGGCCAGCACATATCGGCGGAAAGTACGGTTGAGGATTTACAAGGGGTTAATGAATTAACCCAATTATGGGGTAACTTTTACTATGGGGCCAAACCTGAAATCGCGAAAAAAAAAATCAGCTGTTCCCTACATTTTGACGAGTTATGCTAACATAAATGTAGGGAACAGCAGATTTTTTTTTTGCGATTTCGCGTTTGTTCCCATAGTAAAAGTTGTTCATAATGATGAGTACAATGACCTCTTAAGAGGTTTTGGGTTAATTCATTAACACCCTGTATACCTAAGTAATCAGGATATTACCATAACCTCACCCCTGTGCTCCCTGTAGGGGTAGGCAGAAGTGTGTAGAGCCACATCTTGCCAGTTATCTTTAAATCCCACGTAATATGGGTGAGCCTATAAACTGGGCACAAATACGAACTTTGAGGTGGCACAAAGAAATTCTAAATGGAAGAATCCCCATGTTTAATCTGATAGAACCCCGCCGCTATGTTTTCTTTGACTTTATTTCGATTAGATAATTATTATTTTGCCCACTGATAAATACTAAAAATCCCCTTGTGTGCCGTGGTCCTATCGCACCGGAGTCACGTGTACCTTTTATGGCTGGTTTAATATTAAAGAGTAGCATTCAGCGCATTCTAGCCATAAATGTAAAATCAAAATAGCCTTACATTCCATATGCGGTTCCCAATTGGTTTTCTGGAACAATTAAAGCCACAAGTGGCCATAAACCACTGGCTAGCAGGGAATAAGAGATGCCCAACGTAATCTGAAAAAGTAATGTCTTGTTTTAAGAGATGTTAAATAACTTAGAAATTGAGATAACAAAAAGGGTTCTTTTCTTACCACTCCAACATATGGACTGAAGAAAGTGAAAGCTAACATAAAATGAGCACTAATCGTCGTCACAATACTTATTATAACCCATGTCATATTTCTTCCTGTCTTGTCTATGAGAATACCAAAGAATGGGCTTAGGGCTGCTGATAGCAAATAAACCATAGAATTTACATTGTTTGCCTCTTGTGGCAAGAAATCGAATTTTCGCTCATAGAATAATCTGTAAGATAATAAGAGAAATTTTAAAATGTTGTTTGTTTAGTAAGAACTTAGATCAACAGTACAGTTTATGAACAGGATTGAACACAGGTGTGACAGAAAAAAGGAAAAATCCAGACAGTTACTCACTTTCCTAAGGCAATGAACGGAAAGATGGCTAGGTAATATGCCACACAAATAACAGACAAAAGCCAAAACACTGATTTGAAATGTCTTATGTCTGTTAGGTGGAAGGGTTCACTATTGCTTTGCTCATCTTGCCTTCCAAGAATTTTTTCAGCTCTGTAATCCATCCAGCCAAGAATCACGCCACAAATAAGGGATACGAAGCAAGTTAGTGAGGCTGAAAAGATAGATTATTTTAATAAGGAGTTGACAAGGAGTTATGAAAACTAACAATAAATAATAACATGACACAAACCAATGAACAATGTAACTCCTAATCTTTCATATCCTCCATAATATGTCGATACCCATCTGTACACTGGTTCCATGACCCAAAAGTTAACAGTACTTCCAAACCGTGAGAATGATAACTGTAGTCCAAATACCATGTTGAGTTCCTTTCCTTTGAACCAAAGTACAACATAATTGTTAACAACTACTTGTAAGGATTCTCCTCCAATCCTGAAATAGATTAAATATAACAATAAGTGAAAAAAAGGAGTAGGTACTTGTAACAATCACGTCTTGTCTGAAAAAAGGTGTGATTGTTTTTATTTCTCATTCCTGTTTCTAGCTTTTTATGTGCAAGTTGTACACACTTACCCAAATACAAATCTGCCGAGTATCATCAACCAAAATGCATTAATGTATACTCCAAATGCAAATATTACAGCTCCAATAAATACAATTGTCATATAAATTACAGTGCCCAATCTTACACCAAAGTACCTGAAATAAAAAATACATAAATATGTTTTGGGCTATTCAATAATATAGATGCCAATAAATGAGGGCAAGCCTGTTACAATATAACAACATAGCTATATAACTATAATATTCCAAATGTTTTAATGATATAATTGGATTGAATGGGGTCACAGATATTGTAAACATCATATCATGTGCAGAAGTCTACCTATAAGTATTTATAATGCAATGTGTGCATATTGATTTAAATTCCTAATGATAAAATGCAATTTGTTTTGTCAGAACAGAGAATAAGAGACAAAGGACAATGAGTAATTTTCTTTTGGTATGGGCCCCATACCAAAAAAAAAAATTACTGTAGCAATATGAACTATGTCTATCTTTTAAGCCCTCCGGGAGTAGTTTAGTCTGAATTCACTTGGAGAAAAAAGATATTTGAGGAAGTAAGATTGATTTTATAAATGGAAATATTTAACTTCTCTAAAAACTTATTGACCTGCTGATGATGAACCCTTTTTGCAATTAACGAACCTCTAAAAACTTTTTACGCTTCTAATAATGCACTTAAAAAAAAACACTGAGTCTCTTTTTAATTTTCTGGCCTTTTGTCACTGTTGGTGGTAGTAACTAAGCTAGGGTCAATCAATAAAATCAGCCTATTGCAATCCACTGCTCAAAGACAATATAACCACGGTTAATAGTCTTTGCCACTGCTGGACATTTAATTTTCTGGCCTTTTGTCACAGTTGTTGGTAGTAACTAAGCTAGGGTCAATCAATAAAATCAGCCTATCGGAGTCCACTGCTAGACATTGTCCTCCGGCTTCCGAATCCAGGCTGTACCAGCCACCTTTTTGAGGTCGTCTGTCCATCTAGCTGGGGGGCGTCACACACTATGCTGGCCGATACGCGGTCTCCACACCAGGACTCGTCTGCTCCACCGGCCATCGGTCTTTCGCCAAACTTGGCCAGTCCACTGCCACTTCAGCTTGCTTACTCTTCAAGCTGGTGGCATACTCCTTCACAACTTAGGGAAGCGAACCTTCTATGTGATTTGGACTCGGCAAGGCGTGCGAATTATACATGACTTTCATCTTATCCAAATTCATGCTGAGGCCAACCCGCCGAGAGGCTCCATTTAGGCTATGCAGCATCTGGTCTAACTGTTCTAGCGTCTCTGCCATTAACTATGTGAACCTTTATGAAGAGAGAAAAATAAAGATTATTATCGTTGCAAAGAGACCAGAACTGCCCATGTTACGATGGAGTCGAAGACTTTCTCGTAGTCCACAAATGCCAAACACAGACGCTGGTTGTACTCTTCGATCTTCTGCATAATTTGCCGTACAGTATAGATGTGGTCTACGGTAGTGAAGCCTTTTTAAACCAGCTTGTTCTGGTGGCTGAAACTCGTCAAGTCTCCTGACGAGATGGTTCGTAACCAGCTTGTATACGTGGCTCAGAAATCAGATGGGTCTATAGTTCTTCAGCAAGGTTTTGCCACCTTTTTGCTAGGATACCCCGACCAAACGGGTTAATTGAGGTTGGACCTGCCTGTGCCCAACCGCGCAAGCTGAGCGAGCACTGCATCCATGTTAGTCGCAGTTACTATTCAGTATTTTTAGGACCCCAAAACAGGAATTGTTTGAGGTTCACAAAAGAGGCGCAATCCTTATTTTAGACTGTTCAATAATATTGTTAGCAGCACAAAATGGGAATAATTAAAGGTTTGATTAAATACTTGAAAAAGTTGAGAAAGTTAAAAAGAGGCTCAATTATTTAAAAAAAGTGCATCATTAGAAGCACAAAAGTCAATAAGTTTTGAAAGGATAAGTTAAATATTTCCTATTACTAAATCAATTTAATTTCCTCACATAACTTTATTCTCCAAGTGAATTCAGACATGCTGTTTTAGGATTAATTAAACTATGAGAGCAATAAATATCAACATAGTTCATAATGCTACAATTGACTGTGTCTGGGTACGGTCTTACCCATTCTCCTTTGTATGTATAGAATTTCTCATTGTTTTATTATTGTTTCTCAATTAAATCCATCAAATCATTACTATTGGATATATTAGAGATTGATATGCCTCAATCTTCTGTAAACTGCCAGGGTTGGAAATGTATCACTAATTTCAGTAAAGCAATATGACTAGGCCAATTTCTGTAAGTAATCAAAAATAATTATGGTTGAAAACCACCCTCTCAATTTTTTTTACGTAAAACAATACCTTATACAAAACTTTACAGTAAACAAATTATGATAATATACAAAGAAACTGTAAACTGAAATGTAAATACTAGGTATTAAAATATTTAAATTAATTAATTCATGTTGCACACAACATTTATTGTGATTATTAGAGTAATTCATAATGAACTGATAAACAACAAACTAATTACATAAAAACATACCTATCAACAAGATAACCGCCAATGAAACACAATATCACATTTGGCCATGAGTATATAGAATAAAGCATTGCAAACTGGGATGTGTTCAAGTGTGAGTCATCCTTGAAGTTGTCAGCCAATGCTCCAGGAGTATCATAACAAAAATAGGAACCTGAAACAGGAAAATTGTAAAACAAATATAATTAAGTAATTTTCAAAGAAATATGTATGCCTTTCTGGCATATTAATAAGCCTTGTAAATGCATTCATTCTTATGTGGTAATAGCTTTTTCCTGCAGCTTTGTCTGCTTGTAGGTCAGAAATTATCCTATGGGAATGTATGTACTAATTGGATAAAAATCTATTTCCTGCCCAGGTCATAGTCAGTGTGCCTTTAATTGAAATCTGTTCAGCCGGTAACATTTGTAGTATTAATTAATAGATAAGGATTTATAGTTTCTTTGCTACTGGACTTAATCTAAAATGTGGGCCTATTGTGTGTAAAAGGATACAAAAGACCCGCATTTTAAGAAGTTTCTTAAGATAGTCAATTCTATGCCTACAATATTAACAATTTGATTAGATAGCTTACCAAAACAAAGGAAGCACATTAGTAATAGTGCGAAAAATCGATGCACTCTGTTTGCAGGATGGCACCATGATGTCGGCTGCACCATGTTGGATCGGTTGCTCCCACTGGATTCTGGGGCTTCCATTCTGCCGACTTTACTTCACTGATCAAAACTTTATAGTGTATCACAGCAACCTATAACCACTGCGTATCACCTTACTGGATAGTTGCTCTTGTGAGAGTGCTAGAGCTGATAGCTGGTGTTCGTAATTCTGATCGAACAATTGTTAGGAAAAATAGAGCCAAAAAAGTCGTCAGGTTACGGGGAAACTAAGGTTTAAAAGTCACATTATTCCGTTTTAACTTCCAATACACGTATTACTCGATTATCACAATGTTAATGCAATAGTGTTTTGTTCTTGATGAACGAGAAATGAATAATAACAAAAAATCACTCCAACAGACAGTGAGACGAGACGTCAACAATTCAACACATTCATATTCAACACATACATACATAATTCAACAATGTTCGGCCGCATTCCGAATTAGCTATAATCGATTAATCGCTCACACATCACAATCACAGCGCTCGCTCCTCACATCATCTCACATGCGTTCCGATTTAGTTATTACGATTATGACAGCTGAGAGCTGTCAACAATTCGGAACGCTCGTGGACGCGCTCACAGTGCTTACTCAATGTAAAAACGATATTATTACAGTATTTTTTTGTATAAACACCACATTTCTTCTTCAGTTCAGTTCCTTGGTTGGGTGGCGACTGTCAGCCAGAAGCACAATTTCGAAAATGTCACGATAATTAAAGATTATGCAACTCAAAACAAAACACACTGTCATTTTTGACAGCGCTCACGGTGATATTATTCTAAGGCATGGTCAGCGTTATCGCAAGATGGCGCATGTCATGACGTCATCTATGACGTTTCTCGGGACCTCGTTATCGCGCTCACGCTAATTCGATACGGGTTTAAGCACGCTCAAATCGATTATTTCCCAACTCGGAACGCAGGGTTAATTTGTCAATTTTGAACTGTCATTGTCAGTGATCTGTCATGATCACCGTATTACTAATTCCATGCCATGATCAATACAAACATGAATGCCCGCTTTACAACTAATGTCAGAGGCGTCTCTAGCCCATGTAGCGCCCGTGTGCAAACATTACCCAAGCGCCCCCTAGTTAAAAAAAAAGCGTCCCCTAGTAAGCGCGCGGCAAAATGGAATGGGTACAAAGTTCAAGTAACAGCACATCAAGTTACCACAAATTGTCAAATTTCCCCAATGGTTAATAAACTATTGTTTGGAGATAAAGAAGAAATTCGTCGGTTTTGGATACCATGGTGTGCTGTTGACTGTATATTTAGAATTATACAGGGTGTTCTGGTGTTTACTCTAACAAGCCAAAACGTACCTATGTTAACATGTCTACAAGGTGTTAATGAATTAACCCAAAACCTCTTAAGAGGTCTTAAGAGGCCAAACCTGAAATCAAAATGAAAAAAAAATCAGCTGTTCCCTACATTTATGTTCGCATAGTATTACTCGTCAAAATGTAGGGAACAGCTGATTTTTTTTTTTCGTTATGTTACATCATATCAATGTCCAAATTTTGAAATTTCTTCATTCTAATTAGGTACGACCTGGGGGCCTAAAAAGGCCACTTTGGAGAATCATAAAAGGATAACATTATGAATCGTAATATGGCGCAGCCAGTCCGTGTTTTTCTTTTTTTCGCTGCACTACCTAGGTATAATCAAAGAGATTGGGATTGGACTTGGATCGGATTGATTGGCATTTTAGCACAGACAAAAAAAATAACTGAAAAAGCCTTCACCAATGGGATTTGATATGATTAACTTAAAGGTTAACTGTCCAATAAGTTATCTTTTTATGATTCTGCCAAAGTGGCCTTTTTAGGCCCCCTGATATCAAACAAAGTTCAATATCAATTGGGAACATTTTACTTTGGGAAGCTCACTGCGAGCGAGGGCCACTGTACACACGGGTAAAAAGTATTTTTAGGAAGGAAAGAGTGACAAGAAAAAACAAAGCACAAGTGATGGTTTTTTTTTCAAAAAATGATTTGTTTTTTCAGTTTTCAGACTGAAAGGTAGCGTAGCTAAATAATTTTTGACGAGTGCTCCGACCCCGTCGAAATTCGCAACAGTTGTGTTTGTGGCAGACTAATTCAGCTAATATCAAAATTAAATCTTACTTATTGGGTAAATTTCAATCAAAAGAAAAGCCGCAAATATGTAGTTTTCATATTTACATGTTTACTCAAATATAAAACTTAATCCATGGCGCCAAGGCTTATTTCGCAAAATTACGTGTAGCGAGCGGTAGAACAGTGCGGCATGCGCCACGCGTACTCACGCTTTTCAGAAATGCCGCGCGCTTGACGTTCGTCCATGGCATGGCAATTTGAACTTTATTGTCTATCCCAAACAGTTGAATTCGCATTATTCGCAATATGATTGTCGGCGTGTTTTCAAACGAATCATTGAAACAGGTGCCGCCGAGCGATGCGACACTCACTACTACACACTCAAAATATAATCTTTAATAATGTGTAATAAGGTTTATTTCATGTTGAAAAAAAGTTAATATTGTAAAAGCCGCTCGCGCGCTCGTGACGCGGCTTGCTTTGGTGTAACAAATTTTATATAAGAAGAGCTCCAGATGCTATACAAAATGTATGGAAAGCGGAGCTCTTTTTACGTTGGTCATTGAAAGTGCCGCGGCCGGCCATCGCGCGCGCCGAGTGGGGCTCCGAAGCGACCGGCGCTCGGCGCCCCCTAGGACCGCTGCGCCCGTGTGCAACGCACACCCTGCACAATAGGTAAAGACGGCCCTGACTAATGTAAGAAGGTTATCACATCACTGACCCTGTATTACACTAGGGAGCCACTGATCTCTATCCATGGACGTTATTACGTCCATGCCTCTATCATACAAGTGTATAATACAGGTTTGTGTATGGAGCCAAGTTGTATGTCGTGAGATTTTCACCATACATTGTATGATAGAGGTCAGTGGAGCTTTTTCTTTGGTAAGAACAAGTGAAAATTATTAGAGGTCAGTGAAGGTTATGCATTGTACAGTGTACAGTCTGTACCTCGGACCCACGACCCACACGTCAGTGCTAACAAAACGTACTAACAAAACCAGTAGTACGAATATGTGGTCAGCCAGTTAATAAATAATTCCGCAACCGCGCTGGCTCTGTCTGGCCAACGCATAATACAGCTTCCAAGGTAGATATGGGTACCGGAATAATGCGTTGTTCAGACGGACGGTAAATGTAGAACATTTTTTTTCTTTAAATCAGATTTTTTTTTTTTCAACAGCTGGACACAATAGAAAATATTCAGTAGGTAGGTAAACAGGACCCAATTAGGGCTCTGCCTCATATGGAGTCATTTATAAATCCAGTATGAATAAAATCGTCTTTCAGCAAATCAAAATCAAATACCTCTAAGTATGTTTTTTTAGCTACTGCACTTTATAATTATTCGTATTAGGCGCTCGGTAGCTAGTTTATAGCATATATAGGTCTCATTCATAAAAGGCACAAAATATCTTCAATATTATTTTTCGATTGCCTGATCGATAGGTACTTTCAAGTTTAAACTGATACGCAACTGGTCAGGCCCGCCGAGCCCGGGCGAGCAAGGCGCGCGCCACATGCGCTCACTACGATCAGGGGGCGAAGTTAGCGATGTGAAATAAGTACCTACTGCAGTTTAAAAAAAAATCATTCATTCATATCAACAGAAAAAAAACACGTTCGAAACGCGTTCGAGTTTAAGTAGTACCTAGCCGCGGCGCTAATTCGGAACTTAGGTAATTTGTTCTAGTTTTGTATCAAAATTGTTGATGTTAAGCATAGTTTACACGAAGCCAACACTGGCTGCCAATAAGACTGGCCGCCAGCGCTGGTGTGATATTTGCCTTGTGTAAACAGTTTTTAAACCAAGCCAGCGCTGGCTGCCAACCCTGGCGAGAATAGAGCGCCCGTCTATTTTTCTGGCCAGTGACTGGCGCCAGCATTACTGGCTTCGTATAAACTCTGCTTTAGGCATCAATTCTGCTGGCATCTGGCATCAGGCTGCAATCTACAATGTTTTAGCGCCCTTCGGTACTCGGTTACCCGAAGCTGTCCCAAGCCGGTTACCTATTAAAGTTTTCGAGCTCACTTCGCTCGCTCTTTCTGCATGAGTCAACTAAGTAACTCTTATTTCTGTATGAATGTTAAGTTTTTGCTCAGTAGTCTGACAGACCCATCCGTTCACCCCAGGGCAAAAAAAGAACCATCCATGAGGGAAAAAAGTGTCAGTTAGGAGTATCGAGAATTATCCCATAACATTGCTGTTGTTGTTGTTGCTTTTGTGCATAAATGCGTCAAGCAAGGTATTCTTTTCAAGGCGACTAATGAACAAATGTTACTAGAATTAAAATAAGTAGGTATCCTGTGGAATGCACAAGTGTTACGCCTATGCTATACTCGTGCTACGCCTATATTACACCAGTGCTACGCCTGTGCTACACCAGAGTGCTACGACGGTGCTACGCCTGTGCTAGGCGTAGCACCGTCGTAGCACTGGTGGTGTCGCATCGTCGTAGCACTGGCGAGTGCTACGACGATGCGACACCACCACTGACTGGTATTACGCCTGTGCTGCACGTGCTAAGACGGTGCAACGCCTGGTCCACGCCTGTGCAACGCTTGTGCTACACCTGTGTTACGCCGGTGCTACGCTAATAGTACGCCTACGAAAATAGCGAATGAAAAGTCATTTCCCCAACGACGCGCCACGTCGCAACGCGCCACCACAGAACATGTACGCCACCACGCCGTGGCGCCGCCGATGCATGCACACACAGACATACGACGAACCTAGAACTATTTAACTTACCACACTGCTTAACGAAAACGGACATACTCGTACTAACTACTTATTTAAAACTTTAGGTCTGACTTGGAAAAATAAACATAACATGCTTACCTGTGGTGGTTAATGAAGCGTGTGAGTGTGGGTGGGCGGACAAATGGATTTATGGAATTAACCCCAAATTATCTCCTGGTTTTTCCAGCAAAAACAGATATGGTAAATTATCGCTTTTAGCGATAAGACCGCCCAATGAGTCACCCCTGAATATTTGAATGTTACGAGCTAGTGAGAAATTTCTATACATGCTTAGCCATGTCCTTTCTACGCTCATAGCTGTAATATTTATGGTGTACTTAATAAACAATATTCTATTCTAGTCTAGGTACTCACCTACCACACCATAGTTTGTATTAGTTTCATAGTTTGTACAGATTCAGCCTGAAAGTTATTCCAGTTAGGAAATTCTAATTTCGGTTTGCGCGGTTCCTTTCTGTCTGTTCCTGCTTTGATGGTACCGTGTTGTTTGATGATATACCTACGAAGAGACATAATGTTATTTACTTTATAATAATCATAATATTCCATTGCTGGGACACAGGCCTCCTCTCTATGAGAGGTTGCCATGCGGGCTCAGCGCGGCTCGGTGGATGTCACAAATGTCTTCGAATTTTTGGTTCTAAGACATGCGGGGTTCCTCACGATGTTTTCCTTGACCGTTTTGAGAGCAGTGGTGATGAAATTAAATACACAAAGTAAAGTGCCTGCCTGGGTTCGAACTCACGACCTATACTCGTAAATCGGGGCCAATACAACTGGGCCACCACTGCTCTAAATATTAATTACTTATTTAGAGCCAAATTATATTTCACAGTAAGCATGGGAAAACTTTAAACAGTATTTAGGGATAGGCACAATATACACAAAATAGGTACCTACTTAAACACGTTTATATTCTTAAAAAAAGTAGTTTTTAATAATGACGCATGACACAAGACTAAGTAATAAATGAGAGTCCTCAATGAGAACATGTTCGATGAACTAATAGCATCAACGACATCCGAAGCCTCTAAGAATGCTATCATTAATTTTATAAGTAGAACTAGGTTATTTTATTTATGTTGTTGTTATTACTTTAGATAAACGATGGAATTGCAATATAGGTACAGTCACGAGCACTAATATGTCAACAGTTGGCAACTTTCAATTGCGATTTTTTTGTGAAATAACGAATGCAACGTTGAAATACGACACTTTACACAAACCTATGGGTTCGAAAATACTTTTGTTCGTAATAACATAAAATTTCATTCAAAAATATAGCAGAAAATCGTATTTGAATAAAGCCAAGTGGATACATACTTATGCTCGTGACTGTACACATGTATAAAAAATCCTTAAATAATAAAATATTATGTATTATTAATTATCAACTAATCTCTGTGATGAGTTCACCTCAAAAACAGTAGGTACCTACAGTTTGTAGGTTGAATGAACTGGACAAGTGGACAGTGTATTTTTTAGTCTGACGTTATGCTATTTAGCTTTGTCGGCATTAAATTACTGCAAAGGGTCTCCCTTCGAATTTGCCAAATTATCACTTCCCAAACAATTTTTCGCATAATTTAATTTGCCAAATCATTACTTAGCAAATAAACTTTTCACAAAAAATTGTAACGCAAACCTAATGTATGGCAAGTGAACGTTTAAACAATAACTTGCTTACCAAATAGTACTTTTACCAGTTTTAATTTAGTCAAATATTTCAGTTGGTATAACATATTTTACGTAAAATAAAATAAGCCAAATATTTAGTACCGTCGGGGCCCCTATTTCTGTCTGCCTATGATTTCAATTATCCCTGTTTAATATGATATGAGGTAAAGGTTTTTTTTTTTTTAAATAACGTTGCCTTACACTAGGAATTTCTCCTGTATTGTGGGTGCGTTTACAAACATTTAATCTCACATACACAAACAGCCAGACCCGGAACAACTACTTGTAGGTCATACAAATATTTGTTCCGTGCGGGAATCGAACCCGCGACACGCAGCGCAGCAGTCAATCGCTTAACCACTGCGCCAACCGTGCCGTCAATTTGTATTCTCATTCGCTCGCTCTTGCATCCAATGCCGACGGAGCCCTGCTATTTCTGTGAAAAGGGTTTAAAGTAACCTAACAAAACCGAACCTCGGGGTGCCCTTCGCTCGCTCTTGCATCCTACGTCGCCTATCGACCGACCGCAACCATGCAATGTAATTATGTAAGTAAAACTATGTAATTCCCAAAAAAAAATAATTTTCACACCACCTGCTCGAAAATGTTAAATTATATGTCAAGCAACCTTAACCTAAAGTGAGTCATTAGTGGCCGGAGGCTCAGCCGGTCAATAATGTTGTACTGGATTTCATTATGACCCGCTGGTCAATAATGTGATTTGAATTTGGAATCTCACATGCTCAGCTAAATTGGCAGTATAGTACTAACAAACACCCTTTGGTGCCAGAAAGAGGAAAGCTATTCTCGATACCCTTACTACGCGTGCGCGCGTGCGGATGATATTCTCGATTTCCTACAAAATCATAACGACTGCTTCTTCATATCGTTGCCATCTTTTCGAAGACATAATATTGTAAGAATAATTAGATAACTACGAACCATTTTTTAAAAGGAATGGAATAACATTAAAACTGGCATTAATAATAACAAATACCGTACCGCGCCGTAATACCGTAATAGTAATTGGCTGTAACATTAGTTAATTTATTTTATGTAAACTGTGGAAAGATTGCTGTGGATTTTGTGAATAACTAATAAAACCTATCTATACTACAGTCGATTTATCACATTTTATCAAAAATATTCTATTTTCACGAGAGTCTCCAATGACGTTCTAAATTCAAAATGCATACAGCCAATCATCCAAAACCATTCTACCAGCCCTGTATAAAGCTTAGTTTACACAAACGCCACTTCCATGAGAGTGATATCAATGGACACACACGACAAAACCGTAGAAGAGACTTTTTTTTTTGAAAATCGAATTGGTCGTGTCTTGGCTACTTATTGGTAGACGCAATAAAGGCGCGAACTTTTGGCATTTAAACTTTAAATTTATCAACAAATATGTTATTCTTCTGTTTGTATAGTTAATAAATACTTTGTTTTTCGTACTATGGCTATTATTTTCTCACAGTAGGTGTAAAAAGTAGAGTATCCTCCTCTGGGCTAAAGGTGTCTTTGCCTTGGGCTAGCTTGAATCCCTCGCTGCATTCAGGATTCTTGTATTAACTCCCTCGCTTCGCTCGTGAGTTAAATCCCGAATCCTTCATTGCGCTCGAGATTCAATATGACGCCCGTGACATAAGACACAACTTTAGCCCCTCGGTGCATAATCTACTATTTGTCTATATATTTTTGTCCTATCAAATCATTTGAATAAATGTTTATTGTCTAAAGATTGTTTGCTGTAATAAATCAGTTGATTAGAGACCAAATGCCTAAATGACATTATCCTTAATAATATTCTGCCAAGTATAAATTTGACCAAATGAAAATGCGCGTACTAAAATCATTCCAAACAAAAAAAGAAAAAAAAAGGTTGCAAAAATTGGTTTGGGTAGTGTTTTGGCAAAATCTTTTCGGCAAAACGGCAGGCAGGATCCCCACTGCAAAAGACAGTTGATCAAGTCAAAGATAGGTACTCTAAAGTTTATAAAATCCAATAACTATTTTACTATATATATTATAATGATTAAAGTAGACAATTACCACGCTCGAGTCTTCGTATACCTTGAAGTTTTGTGACCAGCCTACTGCTTCCAAACATCGGGATCAACCAAAACCGAGGCGAAGTTGAGGACTTTATTATGGTCTTTGGTTGGCATTGGACTAGACAAACGGTTATGCATGACAAAGCCTTGCAGGTTTCTTGGAACAGAATGTACAAAGTTTATCAATAGGATTGTAAATAATAGCTTGATCCCTCCCTCCTTGATGTTGCCCTTTTAAATGACTTTATGATTGACTTCTTGGTAGGTACTCATCTTGTTTTTAGTTTATTTATTCTTGACATGCAACAATAATTAAAATTAAAATGTGATTGGACTTTATTTGAAAAAATAAATTATTTCTTTTTGTTATTTTTACTTATTTAGATTGACATGCTTGTATTGTATCCATTGACATACTAATATTGTAGCCAGTGACATTTGATGTAATATTATGACTTTTTTATTTTTATTTGTTGTGATTCCAATGATTTGACATTAATTTGTAAAATGGAATTATTTATTACTCTGTCATTTTAAATTATATTAATTGATTATGATTTGCATGCCCATGTGACGGCAGAACATGGAGATCTAACTTCTATGACAACATCTATGTACCAATTATCTACCCATGTTTGCAAAGAAATAAATGATTTGATTTGATCCATTTATTATAAATGAGCTATACAACATGATAATTAATAATTCTCGCCATTTTCCTGTACTTATGTAGGTATTTAAATTGACTCTGGCTTGATAACTATTACACGATTAGAACTTATATTCATCGTATAAGTTTATTAGCCTGTTAATAAGGAGATGATTTTGGATAGAAACAGCTAAGAAGGTGTAGCTTGGCCTCCACCAGTTGGGCGAGATAAAAACGAGTGGCGGCCCAAAACTATCGTTTTGAAGGACTGCGCGCTCTTTATAAGTATGTAATTAGCTGAAAGGAGGATAATGCCCATCTTTTTAACAATTCGTTCATGGCATCGTAATCCACGAAAAAGGAAATGGGTGGATGTGAGCTACCAATTACACCATTTAAAAATTATTTAAGTAAACATAAAGAGGAATCCAAGTTAAGCAGGATATGGAAATCTTGACACGAAGCTGTAACAGATCACCAAGTGATCTAAGTGACCTACTAACTGAGGTAGCAACCTCAGAATCCCTGGCGAGCCATGTCTCACGGCCAAAAACTACAAAATTAAAGAAAAGTATGCGATTGTACAAGTAACAAGAATTTTGCGTAAGCCTGGCAGTCAAAGCCCTGTGCCCACAGGTAACGACAAATTTTTCATCCGTAGTAGATATCTACATTGTAGTATCAGCTGTAACAGTTTTATTTGGGGCAAGTAATGAAAAAAAGCAGTATTGTAAGTTGTTGTGGCGACGATGAGGCGGTAGCAGCGGGTTCGGCAACGGCGGGATGCGCTGCGTTGCGTACGCATTGCGCAGGGCGGGCGGGGCGCGGCGGGCGGGCGGCGCGTGTTCCGCGGGCGCGCAGTGCTCCTCGCGCAGGACCGGAGTGGTGTTCACTCGGCGGCGCGCCACGGCGCGACATGCCCAGCTGATGTTTATTTATACCGCGAGCTCGGTGGAGGGTGCGCGCGGGAGGCCCTCCCCTCCGCGGCACCACGGTTCCGCGTGATGCAGCCGAGCGAGCTAGCCGACGCCGCGCACGCCGCTAGCGGAAACCCCCCGCAGCGTGGCCTCAATGGTGGCCGTTTCGACTTTGACGATGGTGGAACTTATTGTGGTGGATGGGAAGACGGCAAGGCCCACGGCCACGGTGTGTGTACTGGACCCAAAGCGCAGGGAGCTTACGCCGGCTCTTGGCACTTCGGCTTTGAAGTTTCCGGTGTCTACACCTGGCCCAGGTGAGATAGTGACTTCGCCCGGGCCTCGCATACGCCCGAGCGCAAATCCGCGTCCGAAGCCGCTCCAAAAATAGGCTGCTATTAATAATTGAGTTCGGTGTTTCGCTAGAAAACGCGTGTAACGGCGGTGAAAGTGCCTCATGGCCCAATCTCAGCGAAAATACTCATATCGATCGGTAGACACTGATAACAACACGTGATAACAGTATCATATCATAGTTAAGTCCTGGTGTCGATTGACTTGTCATTGTTGGAGACAGATCCATTAGACAATCTTTGAATTGCAGACTAGGAAACGCCATTTCATAGACTTTGATTGGAACAATTTAGCACAATTGCCTAGACGACAGTGATTTAAAGCAAATGACACAATTATACCTAGAGTCTGAAGAATTTGTTATGAAAATATTACGCAAATCCCAAATATTCCAAAAGACAATACGAAGGTCCATTATAAACAATGTAGCTGCTCATAAGAGTTTATGGTGTCACGACGTTCACGTGGTCGTACTTTCACCGTTTCACGTTATCCGTCGCTTTTACAAATTGTTGTAACGACTTAATTGTTTTATGTAATGGGAATAGGTATGTACAATCCATTAGAGAATAGCAAGGTAGTGGCGGTCTCAGAAGTAGTACTATGCGTATCAGTAGTCAATAGCCAGTGTCTGCAAATTAACCCGTCGGTCGACCTCATTCTCATATTAACCTTACAGTTAGCCGTTTTATGACTTCTTATACTTTATTTTAGACTAGCAGCGCCCCGCGGTTTCACCCGCATAAGTGTCGATCCCGTGGGAATATCGGGATAAAAATTATCGTATGTCCTTCCCCGGGATGCAATAATTATATCTTTCTGCCAAATTTTATCGAAATCCGTTCAGTGGTTTAGGCATGCAAAGATAACATACAGACAGACAGAGTTACTTTCGAATTTATAATATTAGTATTATACTCGTAATAAGTATGGATGGAATACCAGAGTAAAAATCATCGTCATTTCGAACACATAATTTCATAATGTTCTCAAAATACTAATGATGCGTTTATCTGATCGCAGTACCTATTTATTATTAAATTATTAGGCTTATTTATGTAATATATCATAAAAAGGTTGACTCAGTAAAGGAATATCCACTATGAAAATAATGTAAGTGCCTAAACGTTTCCGAGAGCAACTGATATCCATGATAGTTAATTGATTTCGATCTGACTAATAAATTGATCTTGACACCTTCTTCCATTATTGTCTTATAATGCATGTCTGGGTATATTATAAAGTAAATGAATACAAGTTATGTTATGTATCAACTGATCATGTTTCAAGATCATCAAGCGGTCTCGGTAACTGGAACACTAAGTTACTGATGTTCACATATGAAGAAACAAGTCAGCTTTTAATTAATTTAATTAGGCTAACTTGTGAATCGTGATTGAAACGATAATCCTAAATATTGCGTACCAGATAAGAAGCAAACAAAATAAGAATAGGACAGAGGTATCCTTTTTCGTCGGTGCATTGACCTAATGAAAGTTCGCATTGGGATAAGTTTGCTCTGATATAACCGGAAGGTCTGGCAACGGCTTCGCATTTTACTCAGCCTTGTGTTACACATTATGCATCATTTCAGGCATTATATGTACCTAATTTACAATAATATCGGACGAGTTTTTATTTTATTAAGTAGAAAATATTTAGTCCATTTTAATATTTTACTTATTTTTGTAGTTTTATTTAGGTAGGTAGGTACCGTAGTTTATTATTACCTTAGTCAAAAGTGGAACTACAATATTGTTCCTTTAGTGATCTGCGAATCCTGCGATAACACCAATCTTCAGTTTAATCTGAATTTTGTTTCTTCTTGAAAACTGGGCTGTAGTAGGTGGAAAGTGATCATTACAATTGAATATCTATTTAAACCGCAATCGCTGTATTCGTAAAATCTTTATTTAGTTTTAGCCCTTCGGACTTACAAGCTGGGGTTTTACCTACTTACTTACATAAAAATTTGATGAACATGATGATATTTATCTAATAATTCTTTCATAAAAAACAATTACATTTTGTAGCTTACATATTATGGCCTGTAATAGGTAGGTACTTCAATGCCATAAGTATTTTCTACCATTCAACTTTGATATGATAGGTAAGTACTTTCCTCCATAATAATTAAGTTTAACAAAAGAATGTTAAATTATAGGTATTAATAAATAAAACCGTTGAAAAAACTCTAAAAAAAATCTTAAATAAAGCAGCATTAGGTACCTTCCAAGGTCAATAAATTGGAAAAGCACTTCAGGTAGTAATTGGAACGCAGACTTTTTTGCTAAAGTAGGTGCCGCAGCTATGCCCTATTATTTTAAATGGTCGTAGCTATCTCATAACAGAATAAAAAATGAGAAAAATTAAACATCGAAGTGTGGTTTCTACAAACACATATCTTTGGATTCGTAATACCGACAGTTGAATTTTTGGCAAAAATGCACATTTTGATGGTGAAGTCATTGTTGATGCGTAATATTCAGAAATAGCGTGTGATTATCTTGAATAATTAAATCGTGTATGTACGTCTCTTAAAATCGCACGAGTGCGTGACCCAAATAATCAGATCAAATGGGCATAAACAACCTACGTAGACATGAAAAAATGTTAAGTGCACTGAATTGTCTATCACAAATACGACAAAGTTTTATTTGAAATAAAATTGTAAGCCCAGAATTTTAAGGAAAGTTACACGACAAGCTAGAATTAGGTATAGGCATTTACAGTTTGGTAAAGTAATTACGACACTCGCAACGTTGTGTCAAGGACCTATAATACAACTAAAACCGAGGACTGTACCTTGTCTATGCCAAATTACATGGTGACCCATTTTCTTTTAATTCCATAATCTAGAGCGAGAACCTATGTACACGCGAGGTTCCTTCGCCAAACTTTACATAATAAGATTATTAGATGTAAATAAAACTGTTAATGGTATACCTATTGCATAAAACTTAAACAAAAACTTTACACGTTATGAACAGCAATTCATCGAACCAATGAAAGATAGGTAACTCATTGGCCAGATTTAAAATGAGCAATACATTATAGGCACAACATTGTCTTATTTTAACGGGACATGTATGAGCACTATATGTAGACCTGAAGACGTAATGATGACTAATGCGCTTATTCGGAATTTGACTTACACATGCCCATACAAATACTTCCGTCCCCTTCATTACTCATAGTCTTGTCTTATCTAACTAATTCCTCCCGATCCACTTTCAATACATTTGATTCATAAAATTGTTTTGAGACGATGAACTTTAGTACCTACTGCAGGCCTACCACAACCTCTTAATACAAATCGCAATATAATAGTTTTTCTGTCTAGGTGCTAAGTTTCCTTTCTGTATCAGATTCTACTACTACTATAGTTTGTGATATTCTTTAACATCAATCTTAGAAAACTCATAGTTTTGATCACAACTGCTGGTCCACGTCCTCATCCAGATGCATCCAGTTAAAATTACTACCAAGACAAAACAAGAAACAGATATCTCTGAAAAAATTAAAATAAAAAAAAAATTGGTGTAGGTATTGTTTATGATTGTTTGAAGACATCACTCTAAATATAATAATAGGTAGGCATATGATGAGTGTTCAATGCTATTTCACGCCATACTAGCGAGATTTCCACAAGGCTAATACTTAGCTCTATCTTTATTTACCGCTATGTGTGTTCTAACGCTTTACGAATGTCCCTAGAGAGTTCATTCCAGCTTGCCTTTGGCATATCTGTTTTCCTTATTGAACATAATCTTGATGTCTTTATAAAATGAATAAATTAAATGTAAATTAATTAAAGTTGCTAGCTGAAAATATTGTTTGGTTTCGTGTTTAAATCCACCGTGTGTTCATTCGAGTAATATCTATCTAGCTAACTGTATGTTAAACAAAGATGATTCACGAAATTGTTTATATTTGAAGTTACCTGTCCACTCGCGACTGCAAGCCTTTCGAGGAGAAAATGCAGTGGTCTTAACTTAGCATGAGTATCAGCCGCCCACGGCGTACCAACGCAAATTTCGCTGCCCCCTCATTTAGAAATTAATAAAACTTTGTAAATCTAGGCGATTTTAGTAAAAGAAGCAGGGTGCAACAGCGAGCGAATCTAGTTTGAAAATTTTAGCACCTGGGATAGGTTAGGTTTTCTTTTGATTATAAGAGTTATTTACTTACTTAGATGGCTTATGCAGAAAATTTTAAGAATTACGAGAACCTAATATACATAAAATTGTGGCCTGGGATAAGTTTGATTATTATCTTTTGTCCATTCATAATTTGAATGATCGAATTGGCCTTGCCTAATACTTTTCAAGTTGAAAAAAGCTGCATGCACTTTGGAGGCGCGAAGCCTTGGACCGCGAAATGGCCCATGTCGCCTACGCCCAACGGAACTCTACAGCGTGCGAGATGACTACACCCACGTAAAGAAAGGGAATTCCCTGGTACCTGGTCACAGAATAGATAACACAAAGAATTGGTGGAGAGTTGTGTGACACAAATATGAAATGAAAATGGTTCTATATAGTACCTAGTTCAGATTAAAATAATATTAATATTTTTTGTGAAATGTTTTAACCAGATACGTGAAGATGTTGTAGACAATCACGATGATCAAAACACAAGTTAAAAACGAATGCCAACGACGGACAAAGTGTGTCTAGGTACTTGAGAGAGAACAGTGGAGTCTGGATTTTTAAGAGGTCTGTCGTGATCGACAGACCTCTTAAAAATGAAGAGTTGAGGGCGTTAGGTTTGAAAGAATGAGAGTTGATGTAAAAATAAGATAGGGCACACCGATTATAAGGACGGCTAAGTTTCTAGAGTAAGTGGAAATTTCAGCAGGGCACTCAGCACTCGTAATTACTAACCTATATACAAGGTGTAACAGAATAAACGCAAGTCCTGAAAGTAGTTTGTTCATAATTGATTACTGAATCGATTTCGGTAACATTTAAGATAGGTATTTTTTTTAAATTATGTATTTTGCCATACTGATCGCCGATTGAGCCAAAGAAAATTAAATCTTATGTCAAGGCAATAAGACTCAATTTTAAATGCATAAAGTAATGATAGGGTCAACACAATTTACTTAATAATAATAGTTAGCTTTAAAAAAAATTGTTTCGATCATTGTATTATGCGTTTAACTCAATACTCTAATTGGGGTGTATGAGGTCTTGCGTTCATTATGTTACGCATTGTTTATATAGGTAATCGAATTTGTGCTATTTTGAAAGGGACTTCTGCAATGAAGTCCATAGCAAATGCTTATTTGTAGTGTTCTAAACACTCTAGAAGACATGTTATCTTGTCTCACATAATTTTATTATATGCGCACTCATTTAAATTTACATGTTTTTCTTAATGAAGTTCTGCAGTTACAAATCGGTCACAGACATAAAACGCCAGTTGTCGTATTTGAGTGGCTTTTTTACTAACTTGTTTGTTGAACCATGGTGTAAGGTGTAAGGTATAACCCACCCACTAGGTATATCAATAGATAAAACAAAAAAAAATCGACTTCCATGAAAAAACACTAAGTACAAAGTGAAAAATAACTTTAATTTCGGAAGTCGGTGTCTTTCGATCTGTATTTTTGTGTTTTCCCACCGATTTGCGAAATTAAAGTTATTTTTAACCGACTTCAAAAAGGAGGAGGTTCTCAATTCGTCGGAACCTTTTTTTTTTTTTTTTATTTTTTTTTTTATGTATGTTCCCCGATTACTCGGAGACGGCTAGACCGATTTCAAAAATTATTTTTTTGTTTGAAAGAGTATACTTTCCAGGTGGTCCCATTGTCATCAGGTCAGGATCTGATGATGGGATCTTGGAGAAATCGAAGGAACTCTTCAAGTATTATAGGCACACCTATAGCGATTTGGGTATTTTTTATAGTAACTCGTGCATTTGCTCTCGGAAAGCATCATTTGGTGAAGTGGAACCGATGATGAAGACCACAGATGGCCACCGGAACTACTCAATAATAAATATTTCCCGGTTTGCGATTCGATTACTTACTTTAATATGGTTGCTAAGCAAGTTATGCTCGTCACAATGCGAATGGTGAAATGGAGCTGATGGTGGAATACCAGGAGAACTCTTCAACAATTAACGTCCCTGCATCGGGAAAAGCAATATTTTGTAAAAGGCGATGAGCAAGTTGGCATTAGGCTATTGTAACTTAGATACATTATAAACAGACACACTAAAAAGCGAGAAATAAAAACTTTTTAACAAAAAAAAAAACCGACTTCCAAAAAAACACTACAAAGTGAAAAATAACTTTTATTTCGGAAGTCGGTGGCAAAAAACTAAAATACAGATCCAAAGACACCGACTTCCGAAATAAAAGTTATTTTTCACTTTGTAGTGTTTTTTTGGAAGTCGGTTTTTTCACTTTGTAGTGTTTTTTTTGGAAGTCTGTTTTTTTTGATAACAGTTTATATTTATCGCTTTTTAGTGGGTCTGTTTATAATTTATCTAAGTTACAATAGCCGAATGTCAACTTGTTCATCGCCTTTTACAAAATATTGCTTTTCCCAATGCAGGGACGTTATTTGTTGAGGAGTTCTCCAGGTATTTCACCATCAGCTCATTTCACCATTCGCATTGTGACGAGCATAAATTGCTTAGCAACCATATTAATCGAATCGCAACCCGTGAAACACTTATTATTGAGTAGTTCCGGTGGCCATCTATGGTCTTCATCATCAGTTCCAGTTCACCAAATGGTGCTTCCGAGAGATTTGCTCTCGGAAACGAGTTTCTATAAAAAAAGTAATTTAAAAAAATTAAACCGACTTCAAAAAGAAATTAACTCAAAATGATGAAATAACTTTAATTTCGGAAGTCGGTGTCTTGGGATCTGTATTTTAGTTTTATGCCACCGACTTCCGAAATTAAAGTTATTTCATCATTTTGAGTTAATTTCTTTTTGAAGTCGGTTTAATTTTTTTAAATTACTTTTTATTTCGTAATTTTTAGTTTTTGCACTAGTATTTGACCAAGGTTTTGAGATGTTTTCCCTTTGACACTACACCCGTAGCTTTTATCAATAAGCCAGGCCGTCACACTTACACGTATTAGTCCATATCTTGAAAATTACTGAATCGATCTTGATGAAACTTGCACTGTTCCCTAAGTTGAAGAAAATGTAAGCCAATAAAAAAAAAATGGTCACGATCCGATTAATAGTTCCGGAGATATGCGTGGACAAACATACATACATACATACATACATACATACATACATACATACATACATACATACATACGTCTATGAAATTTTGTATATTTGTTTGGAAGCCCTAATAGATCATCATATGTGAATATAATGCAAATCCAATAATATTACATACATACGTATCGAATTGATAACCTCCTTTTTTTGAAGTCGGTAAAAAATACCCAAATCGCTGTAGGTGTGCCTATAATAATAATAATAATAAATCATTTTATTTCAGGCATTGTGTACATACATACATTTCACCCATAGTGACTACATGTCTTCAATAAATAAGTATTACAATTATAAATTATAAAAAAATAAATAAATTGAATTGAATTGAATTAAATTAAATTGAATTGCTAGATTGATAAGGTCACAGTTTTAATACATAAATGTTACAAGATTATTATTAATTATACATACCTATTCGTTATTAATGTCATTAATGTCACTTGATTACATCAATAGTCAATGCTGAGATTGAACAATTCGGTTCTAGTCACGAAAATTGTGCGGAATACATTTATTACAATATTATTTTCACAGTTTAACAATCGTGTTCGAAATGAGGCTCTCGTCCTTCTCAGAACGGAAAAGAAGTCGCCCACTCGGTTTTCAAAGAACATACCAGACGCGCTACACCGCCAAGGCAGGTTAAACATGCCCCGAAACGCGTTGTTGTACTGTACACGAAGTGAGTTGTAAGCTCTCCTCGTGTACTGGTACCAAAGTTGGCTGGTGTAGAACGCCCGGCAGTAGGCCTCGAAAAGTGTTGCTTTCACTTGCTTGGAACAGTGTGCAAATCGTCTTGCAAGCATGTTGCTTCTACAAGCAATGCCCCTTCTTTGCCGCTCCAAGTCATTGTCATCCGTTAACTTTTCATTCAGTATATGTCCAAGATACTTAAAGGTGCTAACAATTTTTAATGTTGAATTATTTAAAGTGATGGGTAATACAGTCTCAGGACCCTTTCCATATTTAAAGATCATAACTTCAGTTTTCTGAACATTGTACATTAGCTGATGAGCAGCTGCGTATCGCTCACAGATTCCCACAAGTAATCTAAGACCATTGGCCGAGGGGCTGAGCAGCACCATATCGTCTGCATAGCTCAAGTTGTTTACGCATAAGCCGCCAACATTGCATCCGACTCTGGAGCGGCTCAGCTCCTCGATCAGCTCATTGACATATAAATTAAATAAGACTGGAGATGTTACTCCCCCCTGTCTTACACCACAAGTAAGTCTGTAGGGTCTAGAATAAGCACTGCCCCATCTCACTTGGTTAACCTGATTGTCGTACCAATATTCCAGTACATTTACAATATCCCTGGGGACTTTAGTAACGCGCATTTTGTCCCACAATATATCATAATTAATAGAATCGAACGCTCGGCTTAAATCCAAAAAACACGCAAACACTGAGGTTTTTCGTGATATATATTTATGAACAGTATTTTTAAGGGCAAATATGGCTAGGTCGGTTGACATGCATTGTCGAAAACCGAACTGCGCATCATTTAACGGAATGTTGTTTTCGTTCAAATGTTGAGAAATGAGGCGTTCAAATATTTTAGAAAGCACAGTTGCTAATGAGATTGGCCGATAATTAGACAGACTAGATAAATCTCCAGTCCTATTCTTTATAATAGGTATTACTGTAGTCTTCATAAAATTAAGCGGTAAATAATTGTGATCAATACAAGCGTTAAAAAATGTTGCAACCTTATCAAACAACAGTGGTCCTGCAAACAAAACGTGCTCAACGCTGAGCCCGTCGTGGCCCGGTGACTTGCCACGTTTCATGCCTATAACATTTGAAGAGTTCCTTCGGTTTGTCCAGGATCCCATCATCAGATCCTGCCCTGATGACAATGGGACTCCGGGAGTGCCGACAGAAGTGAAAACAAAACACAAGCAGAATACTTACTTTGCCATCACTCACTGACATATCAGATATACATTAAAACCGAGTACTTACTTACCGGGTATTTTTTTTAATCGTCTTAAAAACAAAACACGCGCGGTGTAGCTTACGGTAACAGTGGCGCGAGTTCAATGGTTTTTTTCGGATAACTATGGTTTTTTTCCATCTCAAAAAATGTCCAACGCGCCTAAAGCTTTCACTTCCAAACAATCGGTCTAGCCGTCTTCGAGTAATCGGGGAACATTATACCTATTAAAAAAATATTAAAAAAAGATTTCGACGAACTGAGAAGCTCTTTCTTTTTTTGAAGTCGGTTAAAAAGCTTTGCTCGCAGAACAGATGGCCGATGGGGCCGAAAGGTTCTGGAGTGGTGACCACGTACCGGAAGACGTAGCGTTGGAAGGCCTCCCACAAGGTGGACCGACGACCTTGTGAAGGCCGCAGGAACCCGTTGGATGCGAGAAGCACAGAACCGGTCGAAGTGGAAGTGCTTGAGGGCTGAAATGATGATGATGATGATGATAAAGTTATGCTGAATTTTGTCTTTATGAGGGGTTTTAATGGGTAATACGGGCTGTTGTCCGCATCTTACGTCGAAGCGCGTATTTTGCGTACAGGCGGGAAATTCGATTATCTGATCCACCCTAGCTCCTCAAGGAAGGAGAGCAACGCCTAGGTGTTACTGAGAATCACGAAAGATAAGTACCTGGGTTACCGGTTTACCCTGTATGTGGTAACGACCAGTCAGTTTAGAAGCACATGAGTTGCTGTCTCATTGTCCTCCATCCAGGCCTTAGACAGTGGACTGTCTGTGACTAATATGACAGAGAGGTTTTTATTGTAAAGGTTTTACTCTAAACCCAAACATACAACTGTAGTAATTGTTATTAAATTAACTGTATTGATCTAATTGCTCTAAAAGTCGGGCAATAAGAATAGAATAGAAATACTCTTTATTATGTACACCAAATAAATTACAGACATAAAAATAGAAACTGTACATAGGATTTAGGATTAGGATTTTCTGTTAGAACATCTTTAGTTTTAACCCGCATTTGGAACTCTTCCCAATAAATGAATGATCTAACGAGCCGTTGTTTTTTATATATTGTGACTCAGTATATAGTATGAAGACCTACAGGGTATAGTGCAGAACCTAAACCCTATGAAATCTAAGAATACAGAAAATACCTACATGAGCATTTTCCGTAGGTACAGTTTTCTTTCATCTCTGTGTGCACAAACACGCAATGGCGTCATGCAAATCAAACCATAAACTATGTTTTATTGGCCCAATCGCTGGTTCATTGTTCAATTCAGTCGTTTACAACGTAAAATATATATCTATTCACACTCTAAACATACTCGTACATCAATCGTGCGTAATACAGTAAATATAGTACGTCAATGAAACGTCGAAGTTTTCTGTTCAAGATGATATTTGAAACACCTCTCATCCCTCAAAGCTAATCAAGGTCAATTATTAAAGATCCAATGAATCGTAATACCTACTTTACTACGACATTTTGTTTGGTAGTTAGGCTCTATTCTATTCGAGGGGCTTGTGGCTAAGTAGCACAGCAGCTCGATCGATCAGGTTAAGTTACGGTCGACGCGGTTGGTACGTGGATGGGTTACCATCTTTACATATCAGGACCACTCCATGCCTCGGAAAGCAAGTTAAGCCGTTGGTCCCGGCTGTCATTCGTGGATCTTTGACAGTCGTTACGGGTTGTCAGAAGCCCGAAAGTCTGACAACCAGTCTGGGTATAGTATTGCCCAGTAGGTACTTGGGTTGTGGAAGTCAGATAGGCATAGGATAGGTCGCTCCATGTAAAATATATTATTAGGTATTACACATTAAGCTGCATCCGGTTAGATTGGAAGCCGATCCCAACATTGTTGGGAAAAAGCTAGGCAGAGGATGTAGGTATGTATTACTCTCACGGATATCTATGATTACTCTATTGTATGTCTTTGTTTTTTTTATGTTGGTACCTATTTTCTGCATTCATGATAGGTACTTTGCTGTAAGTAATGGCGAAATAGCTGACTACAGATTATTGTGAAATCGCTGAGTCATGATCAGTTGGTTCTACGAAGTATATCTTGCATAATTTCTTTCAGGAATAGACCGTACAGTTTTCAGTCTAACGATTAGGTACCCTATGTCGTTTGAGTGATTCATTTTCATATTTTATAACTATGAGAGATGCCCTGAATAGATTAAAATTCTTTTTATTTAAGACCTAAACGCAAACCCATTATAAAACCCTTTTAAAACATTAAAAAAACACTATGATTGTTTCTTCATTTTCGTGTTCTGAGAAGCTGAAAATCTCTAAACACTGCGTGGTAGAGTGGGACATTTAACATTTTAAGTAACTTGTACCAGCTACATTGTTATAAATATCGTGAATATACGTGAAGTTAATAATTAATAATAATAATAATATATTTATTAAGCAAAAACATTTGAGTACAGAGTAACTTATATACTACAGCAATACATAGAACAGAGACATAGGCATGTTAGAGTGGAGAGCAGGGCAAGACCCCGTCCCGCGCTAGGAATTAACCTGTATTACAGGAACTAGGCACTGCTCCGTCCTCTCACCAAAAACAAGCTCATATGAACCATTACAGCAGCATAAAAGAACTTGACTCACTGAGTTCCCTAATTAGGCATGCCTGTTGATAGGGAATCAGTATTTAAATAACTAGGTACAAATTAAAAAATACTATGAAGTATGGGTGTGCCACAATTAAAGTGTTGTGTTTAAAGTGTGAGTATAATATGTTGTGTGTGTGATTGTAGTGATGTGTTTATTGTGGTTGTAAGGACGTGAGTGCTTTGTGGGAGTTTAATTAAGATTGGTGGTATTTGTAAGTTGTATAATTATTTATAATCGAGTAAACTAGTTTGATCCAATCTTATAAACTGGAAAAATTCTGATTTGGTTGAGATACATTATAAAAATACGTAACTATTACTGATTTAATAGATTTTCAGAGTAGAGATAGAGTTAGCTTCGACATCTTTAGTAAACTGCACCAAAGGCAGGTTTGCAATTTTGTGCTATAATTGATGACTTTACATTGGAGGTGTTTAATATATCTCCAGGTCAAATAGTTTGGTAATAGGTACTCGGTTAATTAGTTTTTAAATAGTGGTAGTGGTGGGTGGTAGTTTTTACATAGGTAAGTAGAGATAATTTCAAATACATAATTGGTGAAATGTGGGTGATATAGATACACGTCTGTCAACCCTTCGGGAAATACAGGTTGTACTTATTTAATGTAAGATTATTACTTATTACTTCCAATCTAACCGGATGCAGCTTAATATATAATGTTAATATATTTTACATGGAGCGACTGCCTATCTGAAATAATCTGAATTCCACAACCCAAGTACCTACTAGACATGTGCGCCGATCGGCGTGGCGCACGCCGCCGGTCATTTTAGCCACGCCGACGCCGCCGGATTTTTCATCGGCGTAATCGGCGTCAAAATCCAAATAATATTCTAGATTATATAACGCACATTATTTAACAAAAGTAGTATTTTGGGCGATTTAATAACATTTTTGAAAATAATAAATAATAAGCGTGCCATATAATTTTGACCCACCAAAAACATTTTCATGTAAAATGTTGCCAAGACGAGACCACATATGGCTCGCACTGCCAAAAAGTTATCATATCTCATGTAGAGTCAAGCTTCTAACTCTACACGCCCTAACTACACAAACTCTACACCTTAGTCAAAATATGAGGCTTGGCCGTTTCGTTACTACAAGAACTATTGTATAACAGAAAAGTAATGAACAGTTAATAAATTTTCACCTTACGCTCATGTGATGGTAGCGAAACGGCCAAGCCACATATTTTGACTAAGGTGTAGTTTGTGAAGTTAGGGCGTGTAGAGTTAGAAGCTTGGCTCTACATGAGATTGATATCTTTTTGGCAGTGCGAGCCATATGTGGTCTCGTCTTGGCAACATTTTACATGTTCTTGGTGTGATTTCACATCTTTTTGAAAATTGCTTATGAAATAAAAAAATATTTTTTTGGGGGGTTCTTTACTAAAAATCCTGAAATATGTATTTTATTATTTATAACAAAGAGTCCCTATATCAATTTTCAGAACTCTAGCATCAAAATTTGCGGAATTCTCGTACAAACTTCCATCCCCTAGTTTAAGGGGTTGGAGGGTAAAAGTTCCAAGTTTTAGATTTTTTTTTTGTTATTTGTGTACTATTACTAGCTTAAATACCAAAGTTTCAGCTTTCTAGGACTTCAGGAAGAACCTTAAGAATATGGATGGTCATCAGTGAGTCAGTGACGAAATCGGGGTATTTTAGATATCAATAAAATCTAAAGTATAAGAGCTATGCAATTGAAACGTTATACGTTTAATAAATCAACTACTGATATCATATCCCGAAATTTTTGTTTATCTGGTATAATCCAAACCCAAGTTAAGAAGGTTCAAAAATACGACGAAGTGCTTCGTGAAAAGGTAGGTAGTGCCCTTGCGCTTCGCTTGGCTCGTCTTGGCGGGGCACTCCCGTGCCCTCAGATTATAATAAATAAATAAAAACTTTAATGTGGATTGAGAAGTCTTCTATTCTACTTATTTTGACCATCCACGCCGATTACGCCGATGACGCCGCCGCCGCCGACAATTTAAACGCTAGACGCCGCCGCCGGTCAAATGACCATCGGCGCACATGTCTAGTACCTACTGGGCAATACTGGTTGTCAGACTTTCGGGCTTCTGACAACCCGTAACGACTGCCAAAGATCTTAATCTTTATGTCATGTGTAATGTTTTGATACACACCAATATAAACTTATTTTATTAAACCTGTGGTCTGGAAATATGTTGCTCAATTTTTTTTGCCATGAAAGTTTGTTCCTCGAAAACTCGCAAACAAAAGAACACGAAACAAAAACTGTGGCCCTATTCAAATTATCCTCTTGCCCAACAATTTTCTTTCATTAGAATAATACATTCGAGTGAATAAATTACACGACTTACTCTCTTGCAAAAACACAAAGTTTCTCAAAACATGATGATAAGAAAACAAGCTTTTAGTTTGAAAATTTCGAAGTTTCGCTTTCAAGTTTACTGGGCTTCATTTAGTACCTATGGCTAAAAGAACATAAAACTGTGTTTTAAGCACACTTAGCACCTCACGAAAGGCGGTTTTAAAGCAAATATCTATGCCTAATTTAATCAACTCTGCCGCTAATGCAGTACCTACCGGTCTAATAATAATATAATAATAAACTAGGCCGTAATCTTCTCCAGCAAAATATTAACCGTTTGATTTATGCTCCAAATGAACCACAAGGCTGCAAACAACTAAAAAAACTGTCTTTCTCTCGTGAGCTGATATTGTTCATTCCGTATCCACGAGAACGAAGTCTCAAGGGATCACACAAGCTATTTTTGATTCATAGATCATATTTAATGTTTAAAGTTGTTATACATATTGATTTTGCCTAAAAACATGTTTCATAATTAATAGGAATAAAAATGGAAAGAAAACATACAATTTTCTTAGATCCATCAATCTGTTTAGCCTTTTCCCAACTATGTTGAAGGAATAAAAACCGGTCAAGAGCGAGTTGGACTCGTGCACCGAGGGTTCCGTATCATCATGTTTTTAATTTTTCATCGGTCAGGCCTTTAATCGTCAGAGAATTTTAACACTGTGCACTGCGGTGTAGAATATTGCAGTTTTATGTCAGCTTCATCTCTTGATCGATAGTGGAACTAATGTAACTTTTGTTGATGATTTTTGAAAAAGTATGCTATTTAGAGACTTCGTTTTATTTTTCCTGTAATATTTACATAATTTCTGAAATTATTTTAGAATAATTTCAGATTTTTCTCTTTGCGAACTTCGGAGGAGGGAACGGTATTTTTTTTACATTTTTCATCAAAAGTCGAAAGCTATGAAGCCTAAAAAAATAGAAAAAATGTTTGAAAACCCCCATGCGCTAGTAGCCTCACTTCGTTTTTTTCAGACCCCCTTTCAGTTCCCGTTGCAAAAAATATACATATATTTTTATTTCTTTCTTATTTGAAAAATAGTTGGGCAAACGTCATCTAAAACTATTCCAAATTTCAAGTTGATAGCATTGCTGGACCGGGAGCTCCTCCTGGAAGCCTCGATCGTGCAGGCCTGGGTGTCATCACCGGACAGGCCTGCCGATATCGACGAAGAGGCGGAGTGGTTCCGGGAGGCCATGTCCGAGATTTGTGACGTGGCAATGCCCCGAGTCCGGCCAGGACGCGCCCGACGTCAGGTGTACTGGTGGTCGCAGGAGCTGGATGCGCTACGCATGGCGTGCGTCGACGCGCGACACCGGTACACCAGGCACCGCAGGCTCCGCATACGTCCTCCGGATGCGGAAGCCACGGAGGCGGAGCTGTACGAGGGGTACAGAGCAGCGAAGACCGCCCTCCAAGAGGCTGTCCAGCGGGCCAAAGACATGGCCCGCGAAGAGATGCTGGAGACTCTGAACAGAGATCCGTGGGGGCGCCCCTATAAAATGGTGCGGAATAAACTCCGCACCTGGGCCCCCCCTCTGACGCAGAGTCTCCGCCCCCAGCTGGTGGAGGAGGTGGTGAGCGCTCTGTTCCCTTCACGGGGGGAGCACACCCCCCCGCCCATGGTTCCGCCAATTGCGGTGCCCGAAGCGGACCACGCGGACGACGACGACGACATCCCTGAAGTGACCGGGGTAGAACTGAGAGCGGCGGTAGGAAGGCTGAAGGCCAAAAATACCGCCCCAGGACCCGACGGCTTGCCGGGTAAAGCCTGGGTCCTGGCCTCGAGGGCTCTCGGGCCTCGACTGGAGGCGCTCTTAAGCGCATGTTTGGAGAGAGGCCAGTTTCCACTCAGTTGGAAGACGGGGAAGCTGGTCCTCATTCGGAAGCCAGGGCGCCCTGCGGACTCTCCGTCCGCATACCGGCCCATCGTGCTGCTCGACGAGGTCGGCAAGCTCTTTGAGAGAGTGATTGTGGGCCGCCTCGTCGGGCACCTGGTGAGGACGGGGCCGGATCTTGCGGACAGCCAGTTTGGTTTCCGCAAGGGGCGCTCGACGGTGGACGCCATCATGCGCGTGAGAGCCCTCACGACGGGGGACGCGGTGTCCCAGGGTGGGGTCGTCGTGGCGGTGTCACACGACATCGCCAACGCGTTCAACACCCTGCCCTGGAGCTGCATTGTGGAGGCACTCCGGTATCACCGGGTGCCGCCCTACCTCCGTCGAATAGTCGAGGCGTATCTGACGGACAGAGCCGTCAGCTACCCCGGTCGCGATGGGGAGTGGAACCGGCGAGAGATGTCGTGCGGTGTCCCGCAGGGATCGGTCGTGGGGCCGTTCCTGTGGGACATCGGTTACGACTGGGTGCTGCGGGCCGACCTCCCTGATGGCCGACCTCGCTGACGACACGCTGGTCCTGGCGCAGGGGAGGTCGCATCAGGCGGCGGCCGACGCGATGACACGCGGGGTTGCGATAGTCGTGGAGAGGATCCGGCAGTTGGGTCTCGAGGTGGCATTGCACAAGTCCGAGGCCATGTCGTTTCATGGGCCCCGGAACGCGCCACCATCGGGATCCCAACTAACGGTAGGAGGGGTTCACATCGGCGTCGAGACAACGATGAGGTACCTGGGTCTCGTCCTCGACAGCCGGTGGAACTTCGTCGAGCATTTCCGACGTTTGGCCCCCAAACTGGAACGGGCCGGGGCCGCCTTCAAGCGGCTCTTGCCCAACCTGAGGGGGCCAAACGCCTCCTGCCGGAGGGTTTACGCGGGGGTCGTGCGGTCCATGGCCCTATACGGGGCCCCGGTGTGGGCGCGTTCACTGCGGCGGCGAGCCGCCCACTACCTGAACGCGCCCCAGAAGGTGGTAGCCATAAGGCTTATCCGGGGCTACCGCACGATCTCTGGCGAGGCGGCAAGCCTCATTGCCGGACTGCCGCCATGGGATCTGGAGGCGATAGTCCTCGCGCGCGTGTATGAGTGGCGCGCGGAGGCACTAAGCCGGGGGGAAGTTCCGCTTCCGCGGCAAATCGCTGCGGAGCGGACTGAGCTCCGGCGCGATCTCATGGCGACATGGAAGGAACGACTGTCGCAACCCAGCGCAGGGCACGCCGCGATAGCGGCGATAAGACCCCTCTTTGAGGAGTGGCTAGAGAGGCGCCACGGCGCCCTCACCTACCGCCTGACGCAGGTCCTCACCGGACACGGAAGTTTCGGGAGGTTCCTGCACATCATCAGGCGGGAGGAAACGCCCGGGTGTCACCATTGCCAGGATCGCCCAGAGGACACGGTGGAGCACACGGTGGAGGTCTGCCCCGCTTGGGCGGAGCACCGCCGTGTCCTCGTAGAGGCGATCGGCAGCGGCGGCGACCTCTCGCGCCCGGCCCTGGTGCAAGCCATGGTCCGGGGCGAGAGGGAGTGGGAGGCAGTCACCTCCTTCTGCGAAGCAGTCATGCTAGCGAAGGAGGTGGCGGGACGGCTCAGGGAGAGAGCCTCCCGTCCCAGCCGCCGCGGGAGACGCTCCGGGCGTCGGGAGCCGCGCGACGACTCCCGGCCACCGTAGGCGCGGGCCTGCGGGCGGAGAGTAATGGGTAACTCACCGTCCGATCAGGACCAGGCCCGTGCCGGACGGCGCGTACGTGTTCCACGCGCGCCTCAAAGAGATGTCAGCATCGAGGAGGGGCCCCATAGGGCCGAAGCCTGCCGGGTCAGCGGGATTGTCCGAAAGGGTTACCGCTGGCCCGGAACATAAAGGGCTAAGGAAGGAACACGGGTGGGTTTTAGTCAGTAAGAGTCTGACACTCCCTTCCGCTCCACCCAGAGCGGGAGGGGTCATTTGATGATTTCCCATCCGCAAAAAAAAAAAAAAAGAAAAGTTGATAGCATTAGTAGTTCTTGAGATATCCAGCTGTGACAGACAGACAGGCAGACTGAGTCTCATCATAAGGGTTCCGTTTTACCATTTTGGTACAGAACCCTAAAAATGGAAAGAAAACATACAATTTTCTTAGATCCATCAATCTGATTAGCCTATTTCCAACTATGTTGAGTTCGGCTACCACTTACCAGTCTAACCGGATGCAATGGAGCTGAATACCAGTATTTTCTCCACAACCCAGTTACTGGGTGACATGATACTCCTTGGTAAGACATACAACTTTCTTAGATATTTCTAGTAAAATTGTTTGTTTTTAATTTTTACTTAGGATCACGATCGATCCTAACTAGGCTAACAAACTTGTTAGCTTGCAGACATTTTAATAAATTCGTGACTAACCTACAAGTAAAGTACTTAATTAAATTGTACCTAATAACTTTGTCCTGCCATTTTTTTAAGACTAACTAGGCAAAAGTAGAGCAGTCACGAAGCTCATATTTACACCTACTATGTTATATCCAAATTGTAACATAAACGGGATCCTTTTTGTGTTCCTTGTACTTATATGTAGGTATTTAACGCTGTCGAATTGAAAAGTCGAATGTTGTATTTTTATCGTTTTCAAGAAGTAACAATACCTAACTACAGTTGTCTAGTTTTACCGACTTCACAAAAAGGAGGAGGTACTATGTTCGGATGTTTGTGCTTTTTTTTTTTTGTATGTTTGTCCATCGAATACTCCGCCAATTGTCGACGGATTTTCAAAATTCTTTTTACTACTAAACCTATAATTTATCTATTATTATAAAGAGAAAAGATTTTGTATGTTTGTTTATTACGCTTTCATGCTAAAACGAACAGATTTGGATGAAGTTAGGCATGACCTGGAGAAGAACATAGGCTACTTTTCATTTTGGACGCAGACGAAGTTGCGGGCAACAGCTAGTTCCTAAATAAAAGCAGCTTTTTCTGATGAATGATGTGCTTTAGTAGTATTAACTATCATACATTACGGTTTATAGACAACATTAGTTCTGAGTGACAGCTAACTATTATACGTAATGAAGGTTATTCCGGATATTATGTAACGAATTTAACAGTTATCCGTTTGCTACGCGTTTGTACCTACATTCTACGTATTGAGTTAAGGCATTTGATTACAAGCAAATTGTGTTTTCAAAACAGCCTTTAACCTTACTATTTTTTAGGAGTAAGGTCGTAAACGTAGCGTGGGTACTTATTAGTCCACAAATAAGTGAGAGGTTCCCGGGACTCGTTTTCACTGTCTCTTTGTATTTATCTGGCCCTCTCCGCATTGTCCTTTGCCAATAAGCACAGTGGCACAGCCGACAATTAACTATCACTATTAGATATATGATCCAAAATAATGTCTGTTCCAAAAGTATCTGATGAAAATGTAAACAAATGGATCAGAAAGCTTACCTGTGGATGCCAATTCGTAGTGCCACTTGCAAATCGAGTGCTTTGATTTGATTATTTGAATATAAATGCCCTATTTTTCATTTGGCAATTTAGGTTGCATTATCATCTTCATCTGCCTAGCTTTTTCCCAACTATGTTGGGGTCGGCTTCCAGTCTAACTGGATGCAGCTGGATACCAGTATTTTACATGGAGCGACTGCCTCTCTGACCTCCACAACCCAGTTACTGGGTACCTAATACGATACCCCTTGCTAAGACTGGTTGTCAGACTTTCGGCGACTACCCGTAACGACAGCCGGGACCAACGGCTTAACGTGCTTTCCGAGGCACGGAGGGGTTAGGTTTATGTGTTACTAATTCCCTTTAGTGAGTGATTGCGTAAGGGTTTGCTTACACTTCTGGAACAAACCATATGTCCACTACTCCTTACCAAGACGTGCACCAAATCTCCTCTATTAGATAGAGAGAACTTCGATTTGCAAAAATTCTAAATAAATAGGTATTATTTATTCTTCGATCAATAATAGTTATTGATCGAAGTATTTATTATTTAAACTTTTTTTTACAGTCGGACACTATAAGGTGAGATAACCATCAAATGATAACGGAGCCTTTTAAAATAGTGCATGTTTAATCTTTTACAATAATAATAATATGTACATTTATATGAAAAAAATAAACAAAATGATCATAGGGCATCAAAAAATTCGTCCGCATCGCTGTCAACAGGAACAGTGCCCAAAAGGCTGGCAGCATTGCAACGTTGTATGGCAATGCTAATTCTTTGGCCAAGAAATAGGCCAGCCCTCTGGTCACGTGAAGAGTCGACTAACCGCTTGGCGATATCTCGAAAAACCAAGTGGGCACTCGGACCCCATGGCCCTAGTGTTTCAACCCCAAACGGCTCGAACATATAACTCCCAATCAGGTTGGATAGGATTATTTTAAATAGGTATTAGCATAAATTATGTAAATATTATAGTTACAAAATAAAAACAACTTCTCTTCAATCTTTTACAAAAATTGTGCCCCTAATGAATTTTCAACCGATAATAGAATCGGTTCATAGGCATTTCACAAATAATTTCAAGAAAATTTTAGGCTGTGTTGTGAACTGGGTACCTACGTACTAAACTAATACGTCAAACACCCGGAAGGAGCTTTTTATTATCCTTTTTAATAAAATAAAGTTTAGAAAATAATTGCTCTGTGCTAGAATATTACCCGAATACATACACGCGCTATTCACCTAAATTTGTAAACAAAGATATTGTTTGTATATTCAAATTCGTTTGTTCATAACAATGGTGAACTAACTACGTAGCGAACGATCCGGAACCTCTCTCCAGAGCTACTGAAACTTAGTGACGCATAGGTACCTAGTTGTAAGTAATTTAACTATTCTGTATTAGAGGTCAAGGATTTACCAGTCCGATAATACGACATAGATTGTAACATGTTTTTGCGGACAAATATGCTTTTATTCTACACGAAGCTTCAGAAAAACCAACCACTGTTGATAGAAATAATTCGAGCGGACCCGTTTACTCAGAATCTAATTAAGCACCTACCTACGTGTTTGTAGTAGGTACCATATTAATAAAAATATGCACAATAATGAGCTTCTACAAAGATTAACGCAGCAAAGCTATACCTAATGTTTACTAATTATATTATGCTTGACCTGACATGTAAGTGCCAACCCATTTCTACATAGGTAGTATAGGTATATACCTACTTATTCCTCACTCTGTCTGAACTACGAGGGGTGATTCAATCGATATCAAATTAGTGGTCGAACCGTTATTAATATGTTGTTGGAAGTGAGCAGATACCAACATTACAGTATAAGACATTGACAAATTCCTACAAAATTATATTTAATTTAATATAAATTCTGCCACTGGAAATGAACCGAGGTTTAGCGACCGGCCCTCATTAGTGTGCTCAAGGTCGATTCTCTTTACAGTGAAGTCTGTTGGTTTTACTTGTAATATTCAGTTACGTTACCGCAGAACGTACGTATAACGTGCGATATAAATAGAGGTTAGGCTCGAGTTGTTCCGACCGAACTCATATGCATAACAGACCAATCCATTATCTTACCGCAACTAATAAAAACTGAAAGGAATTTCAGTACCACTGACACGTGTTGATTGTTGCAATGTTATATTCAACTATGTATAGCAGCTGAACTTACGATCCAATCAATGAACGTTAGTCTCTAGTCAAATAATTGCTACCAACTTTTGATTCTATAAAAAAATTGCTTTGGCAGCCGGATCGGTTTGTCTTTCACCGGGAAAAGATTTGTTCTATTGTTAGTATTTGACAAGTGTGAGGACGACTCATTGGACGATACGAGGTAAATGTGTTCTCTTACGGCTGACCTCATGGCGTGTTCACCGACCCACGGTAGATTTGTGTGTACCAATCCTATTTCTGCGATAAGAAGTAATGCAATGTTAGTGGGTATACTAGCCGTTAAAATGACAGAGTCGTGAAACTTTTCACCGTTGTCAGTATGACAACGCATTGGTAGCCCTTTTAGTGTTATGGGCGGCGGTAAACACTTCCCCTCAGGTGGGGCATACGGTTTGTTTTCTAACGCATACCATACCTAAAATAAAACAAGGATGGCCCAATTTTGGTATGGGGTCATGCAATGCCGTTTGCCGTTTGCCCTTTCATAGTAATTTTCCTAGCTAAATATGCTTCAATTTGGCCACGCTTGTATTTCGTCATACCTACGCTACACTACGATCCTTTGTGCATATAATTATGTATATTCACAAGCATTTTAGTGAGCTAGGTTTTATTTGGCACGGCATTTTCCTATGCCGTGTCTTTCTTGTGGGTAGTCTCCCTATACGTGACCAACTCTTGTGTGGGCAACACTGTGTTTTGCTAAGGTACGTATGTATATGACGCTACGAGGTGTCCACGCACATGATACAGCGACACAAGTCGATCAACACTTCAGTTTTTTAAATCTTATTTATTGAGCTATTTTTTCATTAAAATCAGAACAGAAGTAAATACGGAAATATAATACATATCGAATAGTTTGGTGTCGATTAAGATAATGTGTAACATCGCTGACTGTCAATAACGCTTATTTAATCAAGGGACAAACTTAAGATGTGGGTGTGCTACGCAGCGTCTACGTGTTTTTTTTAGCCTTATGCTACATGCGAAAATGCATAAACTACCCGAGTTATGTACAGCCTTTATCTGGGGTCCTAGTGCTACGTGGCGTCTACGCTTTTGATCAGTCCTGCGCAACTGTCGTATATGTAAATGAGAACAAAAACTAAGCGTAGCTTCTGGGTCGCCATCACTATATTGCCGGTGTGCGCAATATGACCCTACGCGGTGTTTACGTAGAGGGCTTTTTGCGCTACTATTTTTCGTAGACGGACGCTATCTCAATTTCTGGCGCCCGTCTCAGAATCAGTAATAAGTTGTTAAGTTATTATAATCCTAAAATGTCAAGATTTCATGAAATAGTCATTCAGTAGGATTATTTCCTTGTCCTGGACAGTTGTGTTGATGACTTTAATGATTATAATTTTGTAAATACATATTTGTTACGGTCGCAAATCATATTTTAATCAACGTACAACTTAATACTGACCAGCAAATTGCAAAAAACGTAAAAAAAAATGAATTTCACGGGCTACCCTGGCGCTGCTTTCGCCTTAAATGGTAGGTATAGTTTACGTAAAATATTGGTTACCTATGATCTTTATTATTTTTTCGTAATCGGGCCAAGTTTTATAAATCAAAGCCATAAAGCTTATCATTCGCCGCCCCTCTTTGATTGTTTTTAGGGTTCCGTACCAAAACGGAAACGGAACTCTTATGGTGAGACTAAGTCTGTCTGTGTGTCACAGCTATCTATATCTCTTTATATATATCTCAAAAACTACTAATGCTATCAACTTGTTTGGATAGTTTTAGATGACATTTGCCCAACTATTTTGCAAATAAGAAAGAAATAAAAATATATGTATATTTTTTGCAACAGGGACTGAAAGAGGGGGTCTGAAAAATTCGAAGTAGGGCTACTAGCGCATGTGGGGTATCATATGAAAGAGCGCAGTTTGCACATTCTCGAATGTTTTCTTTTTTTTTTTTTAGGCCGCGTAGTTTTCGACTTTTCATGAAAAATGTAAAAAAACTACCTTTCCCCCCCTTATCTCCAAAGTTTGCAAAGACAAAAATATAAAATAATTCTATGTGATAGAAGTTTATGTAAAGATTACAGGAAAAATAAAACGAAGTCTCTAAATAGCACACTTTTTCAGAAATCATCAACAGTTACATTAGTTCCACTATCGGTCAAGAGATGGCGCTGACATAAAACTGAAATATTCTACACCGCAGTGCACAGTGTTAGAATTCTTTGATGAATATAGGCCTCGCCGATGAAAATTTAAAAACATATGATGGTACAGAACCCTCGGTGCGCGAGTCCGACTCGCTGTTGCCCGGTTTTTTCCTATTTATGTTGGATCGATACTCGGCACAAGCAACTTTTCAAAAATGTCAAAAAATTCAAAAGTCTCTTCCCAGCACTTGCAGTTATATTTACTTTTGAAAAAATCGAAAGTTTCCTTTGAGTAAAAAATTGGTATCATCATTTTTAGGGTTCCGTACCCAAAGAATAAAAACGGAACCCTATTACTAAGACTTCGTCTGTCTGTCACCAGGCTGTAGGTATCTCATGAACCGCGGTAGCTAGACAGTTGAAATTTTCACAAATTATGTATTTCTAACAACAAATACTAAAAACAAAATAAAATAAATATTTAGGGGGTGGCTCCCATACAACAATCGCGATTTTTTTGCCCTTTTTTGCTCGATATGAATAATGGCAACAGGTAGGCACTTGAAATCTTCACAAAATACTCAGTTGTATTTTTACTTTAATAATAAATAATAAAATTAAAATAAAATAAATATTTAAGGGGGGTTCCCATACAACAAACGTGTTTTTTTCGGCGTTTTTAAAGTCCGACTCGCACTTGGCCAGTTATTTAAGCATAACTTCTCAAGGGCCCGCTTCAAACTTTCACCCTGCATGTGTGCAAAAATAATAATTATGACAAGATCTTTTTATTAATCACAGAAACAGTTTCTCCTTAAAAACGTAAATAAATTACTTGTGGATGATTTACCCACCGATCAAATTTATCGACTCTATAATTTGAGTTATTTTTGGACGTTTAAAATGGACTCTATCACTACCACGTGTTAGGTTGCCTAAAAGATTCGATTAAGGTAAGACTTCCATAGATTTTGATTACTAGATAAATGCAATTTACAATAGACTGGAGAAGGTACCGGCTGACTTTTTTATCGTCTGGACTTAAAAAGGAATAGTTAAAAGATGAACGGAGTAGTACCTAGCCTATGAAAACCCTAAAATGAAATTAACCTACCTATCAATAAATACTATTACTTATTTGAAGTAGGTAAACTTTTCATAGGCAATAACATTTTTTTTTAAATAGACAAATAATATAAAAATTAAACCTTTAGGCGAGCTCTAAGCGCGGAAATGATAAATTAATTCGTAGCCCCATTCAATCCTTTGATTGAAGCTATGGGCCAGCTTCAATCAAAGGATTGAATGTAAAAAGAGATTTCTGTGCCATAGGCTACCCTTTTCACCTTTTTATACCCGTTTTTGTCCAGACGGAAAAGTCAGCCGGTATAGTTGCCCGAGAATTACCTTAAAAAGTAGAGACCTATATAATTACCTACTTATTTTGAAAACTAGTTGCATTTTGGCGTTACCCTGAAAAATATTCGTACAAATGTGCGCAACTGGAAAATTTGTAGAAAATTATAAACATAATTTTCCAAATGCGCACACTTCTGAAATACTTGTTTTACCCAACACAATAAATGTGGAAGTTAAGAACCTAGGTAGGGGAACTGAATGCGGAATCTGAAGTAGTTAAATTAAAAAAATATGGATCATTTAGATAATAAAGAAGTCTCGATATGCAAAGTCTTAAATAGTTCAACATGTAATTCATGCATAGTTAGATAATGCTGATAATGTTAAGACACTGCTCCAGCGGCCCACGGCTTAGCTTCGCTTTATAGCAAAATGTAGACGGGATCGTCCACTGCCACGCTATGCACGAAACACATGCTGGCAAACAAATGAGTCATGGCAAACCTCTCCGTGCACAACCTACATAGCAGTGCCCAGTGGACAGTCGACTAAATACACACTTTACCTGAACCGCCTTATCGTCTTCTTCTTCTGTCCCCTGGCTATTATCCCAATTTATTTGGGGTCAGCCCTCCTAATACTTCTGGTACGGTTCTGGGCGTCTGAAACCACCTCATTGTAAAAAACTAAAACAAAATCATCAATAGGTAAAGCTTCTCTGGTACCATAATTATATAGGTACACTTACTAAAAGCTTAGAGCTTTTCGACAAATTACACAATGTCGATATGAATGTTAATGTTATTAACGCTGACATAATTTACTTGACAGTGGCAGCGCATTCGAAGGTCAATGGCAGAATGGCAAGCGGCACGGCCTGGGCGTGGAGACGCGTGACCGCTGGCTGTACCGCGGCGAGTGGACGCAGGGGTACAAGGGCCGCTACGGCGTGCGCCAGAGCACCATCAGCAACGCCAAGTACGAGGGCACCTGGGCCAATGGACTCCAAGACGGATACGGCTCCGAAACATACGCTGATGGCGGTCAGTATTATCTAATTTCTTTCATTGCCAAATTCAGACGAAAATACATTACGTTTACATGGCCATGGCATTCTTCGCTAGGTAGATCCGTTCGTTACAAGAAAATACGTTATTGTTAATCTGATGATAACACCCAAAGCTATTGTTTTAATCCGAAAATAAACTCTTGAATCCGGGTTAGCCCGAGGCGCTACTTGCATAGTTATTTGTAATAAATTAATTTCATAACTATTTGTTATACGCGCTGTTAGCCTCATGACCCAGATTGTACTGGCGTGAACTAGGAAGGAAACCCTTTTGCTTGCGCAATGTTTGCTGTTGGAAAATAATATCTGTAAACAACACACCGTCAGGATTATAAATTCTTACTGAACATACCCAGGAGTACTACTAGGTAGTTTGCAGCTACGATTTATTATAAGTATCGCTTTAAAAAAGCACGCGATAAAGGGAACGGAATACGTACCTACGTGGACTTATATGGTTTTGTTTCTTATTTAGAGACTAGCTGTGCCCGCGACTTCGTTCGCGTGGATGTCGGAACACAATAATGTGTCGCTTAGGAAAGGTGTAAAAGGAAGAATCTTCCGATCTTGTCTGGTAACGCTTCCCTTGCCTGGGGTTCTCAACCATAGCCCTTTCGACTGTACAGCAGTCACTGCGTCTTCAGGGTTCATAATGACAATGCGACGAAGTGTCACTTTGATTTTTGAGGATAAATAAAAATGAAAGCGCCTGCTCGAGGCTGATTGTCTGACCAAATAGCCATATTGTGTCCATTTTATTTTGCATTTGTTATATAATACTAAGTTAGACCGGAATAAATCGTAAAATCATACCACCATTTTATCTAAAGTATATCTGAGATTAGTAGCTGAAGTTTGAAGTTAGTTTTTATAAGTCTTGTCTTCTTCTCTGCCGCTCTGCGATAAATTTAGAAATTCTTAACTTGGTATTGTAGATATCTTACATACCAATATTAAGACTTTATCATAGCGTCGAGATATCTAGAAGATAAAAAGAAGAATACATCAATGGTGTTACTCTTAAATCGTACCTACTGAAGTTTATCTGAAAAGTAGTTTGAAGTCTTTCTTAACTTATTCTGTAAACCTGTGCCCACATTTGCTAACTCTCTCTTGGTGGATAGCCATAAGATACCTTGAGGGTCGATATGGTGCATTTCCGACGTTTGGCCTCCAAACTGGAACGGGCCGGGGCCGCCATGGGATCTGGAGGCGATAGTCCTCGCGCGCCTGTATGAGTGGCGCGCGGAGGCACTACGCCGCGCGCCGGGGGGAAGATTCGCTTCCGCGGCAAATCGGTGCGGAGCGGACAGATCTCCGGCGCGATCTCATGGCGGCATGGAAAGAGCGACTGTCGCTACCCAGCGCAGGGCACGCCGCGATAAGACCCCTCTTTAAGCAGTGGCTAGAGAGGCGCCACGGCGCTCTCACCTACCGCCTGACGCAGGTCCTCACCGGACACGGAAGTTTCGGGAGGTTCCTGCACATCATCAGGCGGGAGGAAACGCCCGGGTGTCACCATTGCTAGGATCGCCCAGAGGACACGGTGGAGCACACGGTGGAGCACACGGTGGAGGTCTGCCCCGTTTGTGCGGAGCACCGCCGTGTCCTCGTAGAGGCGATCGGCAGCGGCGGCGACCTCTCGCATCCGGCCCTGGTGCGAGCCATGGTCCGGGGCGAGAGGGAGTGGGAGGCAGTCACCTCCTTCTGCGAAGCAGTCATGCTAGCGAAGGAGGTGGCGGGATGGCTCAGGGAGAGAGCCTCCCGTCCCAGCCACCGTGGGAGACGCTCCGGGCGTCGGGAGCCGCGTGACGACTCCCGGCCATCGTAGGCGCGGGCCTGCGAGCGGAGAGTAATGGGTAGCTGGGTTTTAGTCAGTAAGAGTCTGACACTCCCTTCCGCTCCACCCAGAGCGGGAGGGGTCATTTGATGATTTCCCATCCGAAAAAAAAAAGGGTCGATATGGTTTTAACCAAGACAATGGCTAAAAATTTAGTTATTGTCTCGAAGACATAATTTACAATACCTTTTTACGACATGGCAGTGCTACTTGTATTGGGTGTGCACCTTGACGTATCGCTGCCGGCCGTAGTCGAGTCGACGGCAGCGAAGAGTCCTGGGACGCGGTGGTTTCCTTCTGCGAAACGATCGTCTCGCAGAAGGAGGCTGTGGAAAGGGAGAGGGAGATCTCATCCACTCACCCGGCCCGCAGTAGGCGCATCGGGCGTCGGCGGAGGGCGGACAACGCCCTCTTCCAGCCCACTAAACGGGTCCAGGGACGACGAATTCGGGGACGTCTGTCACCGCCAACAGTGGCCAACACATCAGGACTTGAGCTGGCGGCGCGTAGTGTTCCACGCGCGCCCCTATTTGCCGTCACCAGTCGGGGGTTGCGGAAGGATCGTACGGTCCCGCAACCCCCGGCGTAGGTGTGAGACGGAACACTGGGGTGATTTTTAGTCAGAAAGAGCCTGACAGACCTCGCCGCCCGCCTCAGGGCGGCGAAAATCCATGAAGATTTTCCACCCCGGAAACAAAAAAAAGGGTGTGCATCTGCCGAACCTATACTCAATAAATCAACAGCCCGTCTGGAGGTGTGCGTTGAAGCGTTATCATGGTAGTTTTTGCCTTTTTTCTCGAATTTTTTAAAATTTCTTATTTTAAAAAATTCGAGAAAAAAGGCAAAAACTATGAAAATATGATATGATCTTAAAACCTTATGTCACTAAGAAAATGCTTCTCTGTTAACAATGTTAGAAAGGTTGCTTGCCCCTCGAAAGAGCTCCTACATAAAGTTGCCCGTGTGTGTGTTTGTTTCGGCCTTTCTTCTCAGAGTAGTCAGATAGGAAACGCAGACTTCATCTAGTTTAAAAAAAAAACATGATTGACGTGTGTTTGTACAAACCTACTTACAAAAATAAAATCATTTATCATTGCAATCTTTATCACTCAGAACACCACATCACATAATATTATCTTACACTAGCTTCTGCCCGCGACTTCGTCCGCGTGAAATTTCTTGTACCCCCACCCCGTCGCGTCGCAACACTTCGTATTCGCTTACCGTTCACTCTGAGTTTTTTTCTTTTTGCTCGGCTCCTAAGGGTCATAGCGTGATGTTAAATAGCCTATAGCCTTCCTCAAGAATTGGGCTATCAAATGCAAAAAGAATTCAAATCTGACCGGTAGTTAAAGAGATTATCGCGTTCAAACAAACAAACTCTTCAGCTTTATTATTAGTATAGATAAAAAACTCTATGGCCCATAACTCCTTAATAGGTACCAACTCTTAACATCTTACACACGTGATAACTTTTAAACGAAATATCCGATTGAGATGAAACAAAAAGTATTTTACTTCTTCATAAATACTCTTGATAACATAATGCTTAATTTCGATAAAGATTAATATTACGATACATATTTAACGTAGTTTTTTTTTCTTCAGACGATTTAATAATTATTTTGAACACAAAATCGGTTATTGTGATTAAACCATGATAGCTAGATATATGTTCTCGGGGCCTTTTTTGTAGGTCTTAATGGGCTCTACAAACCCGTAGTACATTATTTTGTTCTATTGTCAATAGTTTTTGCAGCGCACGCAAAAATAGGTTTTCGATTTTACACCTTGTGTTACAAAATAGCAATTTTATTACGGATCCCTAATTTTGAAGAAAAAAAAATATAGCCTATAGCCTTCCTCGATAAATGGACTACCCAACACTAAAATAATCATTCAAATCGGACCAGTAGTTTCAGAGATTAGCGCGTTCAAACAAACAAACAAACAAACAAACAAACAAACTCTGCAGCTTTATAATATTAGTATAGATTATCCTCACTTTTTATTTGAAATTATTTTAGCGCCACTAATCAACCAACATTATGTAATCATTATCATTACTTTTTCAAATAACACAGGCAGAAGTGACTGTGATAGTCATCTTATAGGTAAGCCTGCATGACGTGATTATTCACATAATAATGTTATAAACTCAATAATTATGTTTTCGTTAGTACTATAAAGCGCCAATAGATGTCATTACGTGTATCCAACTTACGTAATGAAAGTTGTTGTAGAATACTTTAAATTGATTATATCTTTTGATACAGTGAACCGATTGCGATGAAACAAAAACTAAACACTACTCCGAGTTCTACACTATATTTGAGTATAAAAATTAACCATATTGGTTTGGTACTTTTTACGTTGAACCTGTTCAAATCAAATTTTGTCACATCCAAACAGACAAACCGACAAACAGACAAAAATTCTAAAAATTGATGAAATGGCATCTGTTGGTTATCCTATAACACCCCAAGTATTTTTTTTTTAATATTTTCTATGTACGGAAACGCCTCGTCTACAGATTTATTATATGTATAGATTTCAATTACGCATGCACTATCAATATGCACATCACGTGTATTGCACGTTCGTTCGTATGTCGTTAATTCATATTGTGCCAAGTGACAGCTGATAATAATTACAATAATTTGTGGCATAATTTTCCCAGTAACACCTAAGTCCGAAGTTGGACTTAATTTAGGTAATAGTTTGCGAGCGTTGTGTGCGACAAAACGTCATAATATGTTTCCTGGCGGCATCCCGTTGACTCATGCTCTCAATAAAGATTTGTCATTCATAAAATTAAAATGATGAATTCTGTGATTTGTAACATAAGAATTTAACCTTTAACATTATTACGACTCTTTTTTATTATCTCATGCCGAAGCTTTCAGTGAAGTTTTTTTTATATAGTGGCAGTAATTACCTATAAATATTTCCGAAAACAACTGACGATAATAATAAGTATTGACTTAACTTTAGTACCGTAAACATATATAGGTACATCGTCCTTATAATTTACCGTTCTGACATACTTTGAAGCGATTTAGTTCAACTGATCATAATGTTAACATTTACTAATAGAGACATCTTATTATAGAAGCTGTACTATAAATTATATAAACATGTTGATTTGAATTTACCAACGAGTCTATCAACTTTGCGTAGCCCAGTTACTCGCATGCAATGAAAGTTTTCAGTAGTTTTCTCGATGAATGATCGGAGTGAAGCGGCCCTGTGCTCTGCGCGCCACGCACGGCTCGCGGCCCTCGCCGGTTAAATATAGCACAGGCACGCCTGCCGCGCCGCGAGCCGCCTCGACACACAATCATGTCGACCACTCATTTAATACTAGGCACTACAAAAATTAACTATACAATCACAAACTAATTACACGGACATAATTTTTCTGTTAATCTGTAGAGTCATCTCTATATTTCTTTACTTAATTTAAAAGAGTGCCCCAAACAGACCTTTCTATAGTCTCTACAACTCGACAACTTTGCAAATTTGATAGCGTGAGAAAAAAATGAGTGACATTTAGAAACGGTTTTATTCTTGATTGCTTTTCGTAAAACGCAAACGTAGGGATACAGCTGATAGGGACAGTGTCATAAACACAGGAAATATAAAATTTGACACAGTTTTATACCTTTCGGCACGGAAAACGTGCTAGACATTACATTCATGAATGCCATTGACGTCATACAGTGCTTGAAGATTGACGATAGCGAGATTGAGTATGAGAAATAAGTCGAGCCATAGAGATACTTCATTCGTCTTCCCAAGTGATCGATGCAGAGCATCAGTAAAAGTCAATTTTACAGTACATAATATATAACATGTTTTAATTTTATTTAAAGCTAGAAGTTGAGATATCTTTATCCATATTTTTTGGCTATCAACATTCTTTCTCCATCTTTTCTTAAATTATGACTTTCACTGTATTTTTTTCTGCCCTTATTGTTTTCCTGCCCATATTCATACTGCTACGGTAAAAGTACAAAAACCATCTATGTATGTATGTATCTATATGCTTTTTAATCTATTAGATATACTGTAGATAGCACATAATCCACGTTTTGGAATAGAGAAACGTTTAATTGCGTCATTTAAAAGCATTTCTCTTGACGTGTACTGGCGATATATTAGAGCAGTTTGCTCGTAATATTTAAAGACCTATCGGACTCGAACTTATGACGTCTTTACATCGCATTTGCTGTTCAACGTTGATGCCATTATTGTGCGATTACAGATTAGCGAGCGATGAGTATTTTCTTTATCTCTTTTCAACTGCATCTAGCTAATGGTATTAAGATAAAACCCTTGTCAGACTTCTGTCGCACTTAAGTGGTTTATGTGTACAACACTAAAAGTAGTAGTCGGCTTTGCGTGCTTATCTAGTTATCATTCATGTTTTCCACTGTTACAATCGTTATGGAAAAGTGATAGTAAACCCACAGTTTTATATTTCGACTACCAAGTAGGGGTTGTATTGTATTGCCACAAGCAAACACGCCCAAAATAAAACCTTGGCCATGTATTTCAAGTACTCTATAAAGGAGCAATATATTATATACCTTATCTACTCACCACATCAGCGTCAAAATTCAAATTCGAATAGCCTTTAATAACAAACTAATACTATTTTACAGACCATTTCAGACACCAATCTACATGGTCTTCACACGATCTAACCAAGATTTTGTCTGGACTTTAAAAGAGACTGTGACTTCTGAGTTTGTTTCGGCCTTTCTTCTCAGAATAGTCAGTTAGGAAACGCCGTCGTCATCTAGTTAAAAAAAAATATATGATTGACGTGTAAAAGTGTTTGTACAAACCTACTTACAGAAATAAAATCATTTATCATTATCATTTACGATAAACATTTTGTACATAATTATGTAATATAGCTGCGCCCCGCGGTTTTACCCACGTAAATGTCGATCCCGTGGGAATATCGGGATAATAAGTAGCCTGTATGTTAATCCAGGATGTCGGCTACCTCCATACAAAATTTTATGAAAATTGATCTAGCCGTTTGAGCGTGAAGAAGTAACAAATATATAAACACACACACACACACTCACAAACTTTCGCCTTTATAATATTAGTGTGATGTATATTTATACATCAGTAATGAGTTTGTTTTGCTTTCCAGCATACATAAGCCTCCCACAGACCCTTCCAAAGTTTTCGATCATAAGCTTTCGTTCCATGTTGCGAAGCCTCCCCCCGACCCTTCCACAGTTTTCGATCGTAAGCTTTCGTTCCATGTTGCGAAGCCTCCCCCAGACCCTTCCACAGTTTTCGATCGTAAGCTTTCGTTCCATGTTGCGAAGCCTCCCCCCGACCCTTCCACAGTTTTCGATCATAAGCTTTCGTTCCATGTTGCGAAGCCTCCCCCAGACCCTTCCACAGTTTTCGATCGTAAGCTTTCGTTCCATGTTGCGAAGCCTCCCCCCGACCCTTCCACAGTTTTCGATCGTAAGCTTTCGTTCCATGTTGCGAAGCCTCCCCCCGACCCTTCCAAAGTTTTCGATCATAAGCTTTCGTTCCATGTTGCGAAGCCTCCCCCCGACCCTTCCACAGTTTTCGATCGTAAGCTTTCGTTCCATGTTGCGAAGCCTCCCCCCGACCCTTCCACAGTTTTCGATCGTAAGCTTTCGTTCCATGTTGCGAAGCCTCCCCCCGACCCTTCCACAGTTTTCGATCATAAGCTTTCGTTCCATGTTGCGAAGCCTCCCCCCGACCCTTCCACAGTTTTCGATCGTAAGCTTTCGTTTCATGTTGCGCATGCTGGAGCATCCTCGAAGAAGAAGGGAAGAGGAAAACTGGTGCGTAAGTTAGGCACCAGTTTTCCTCTTCCCTTCTTTCGGATATCAATCAGTGACGTTTGGCCCATTTCTTTGCATCTCTTTGGTGGTGAGAACGTTGGAGAGATAATTTATCCGAGGTAGGAATATTCTTCGATATATTCGAAATTGCTATTATCAATAAGGATTGGTTCATTATGTAGTTGGTTATAAATTTAGTTTTTAATGTGTTCTTCTGAAGTCCTACGTTGGTACTTTCCCTGACTAACCTTGCCACATTGCAACATATCGTACCTAGATGTTTGAACGTCGCTCCTGCTATAGCCACTCCAGTCTGCCTGTCCTATATTGGCAGAGAAGAGCATCACTTAACTCATGATCAACAGTCGTAGATTTCTTGAGTCAGGTCACATTGTGATTCTGTTATACAGAATGATAAACCCATCGAATATGATTCCAGGCACGTACCAGGGACAATGGATGCGCGGATTGCGGCACGGCTACGGTGTCCGCACGTCGGCGCCGTTCGGGCTGGCGTCGCACTACCGGGGCGGCACGCGCGGCCACCGCGGCTCCATGTCGTCGCTCAACGAAGGCGGCGCCGACCCCTCCGAGCTGCGCACCACGCGCATGGATGACGCGCGAGGAGGCTTCGTGCTCACGGTCCGCTCCGACCAGCCGTCAGGACGCCGCGGATCGCTTGTCGGAAAACCTAAAGGACTGCTACATGTAAGTTGAGTCTGCAATCATTCTCTTTGCTGTCCGCTACCGGACCTTTGCTCGAAAGAGAAGTATTCAATTCTCGAAATCACCTTGCTGGGCACGCTAGCTTGATCGTGAAAACAGTGTTTTTTTTTTCTCTGGTGACATTCCTTCTTGTCCTTTCTGTAATGGGGTATTTAATTTGAAACATGTTCATACTTGTCTATATATTCTTCAAAATGAAAAATAATTTTATGGGTTACCACTTGGATCAAGACACCTTAGGATTTATGCTGCAATCCCATCGTACGTTAATAATCTAAATTAAGCTGCTCTAACAAATATTATTTTAGTGTAAAGAGACAAGTACGAAAAACTGGGGTCCTTTCGTGAGTATTCTAGGGATGCACCTAGTATCTACTAGATAAACAAAACCAAAATACAAAAACATGATTAAGAAGATCCCTTAAAATTGCCTAAGCTATTGAACTCCACTTACTAAGACGACGTATAATGTTTTCAGAAATGGCGCAAACAGCGCAGCGTCGGCGAGCTGGACGGCACCGGCACGGGCTCGGTCCACTCCGGGGGCTCGGGGGGCTCAGGCTCTTCGTGGGTCTCCTCGGTAGACAGCACCCACTCCGCTATGACCCATGCCTCTTTGCACACAAACTCAAACGCAAGTTTCGTTGTCGAGGTGGGAATTTACTTATTTGGTTTAAATCACAAATTTATCACCCACATAATCGTTCGCATGTTGATGCAATGCCATCTTGATGCCCTCCACCCCCGGGCCGATCCCTCGCTAGCATGGCTCCACACGAACAAAATTGTCTACTTATACCAACCCATTAACAAATATTGCTCACACATAATAAGTACGTGTAGATCCAGTCGTAACTAAAATAAACATGTGGTCCTCTTTGTGACACACCATCTCTAACTCTGAAACCTATATACTTGTATATATTTATTAACAATGACACTTTCCACGTCCTAAATGGAAAATCCTGAGCGAAATATGAATAATATTCACAGACAGCAGGCTTTGTAAATAAAGGTTTACGATGATATAAAGTGTGGAATGCCATTACACGATAATTAGTTTGAGGAGACAGACAATTTACTAATTTTAAGTCCTCGTTTCGATGATATCTACTTCTGAATCAATGTCACTCGACAAGCATGTTGTTGATATGTGGGGATAGATATTTTGCGTTTTGGTTTTGTTTAATAACCAATACATGAGGCATTGTCAAAAATACAATAAAAACCGGTATCCCTCATCAAAATCGTAATAATATGTCATTTTCTTTTGGCAGGATGAACATTTGGATGCGAGTGTCACAGAAACGTACATGGGCGAATGGAAAAACGATAAACGTACTGGGTTCGGTATCAGCGAGCGCAGTGACGGCCTTCGGTACGAGGGAGAGTGGTCAGCAAACAAAAAGTATGGATACGGCGTTACTACGTTCCGAGACGGTACGAGGGAAGAAGGCAAATATAAGAACAACGTACTTATAACAAGCCAGAAACGAAAACATTTATTCCTCATGCGGTCCGCTAAATTTCGGGAACGTGTTGACTCAGCAGTAAACGCGGCGCAACGTGCATCCAAAATAGCATTACAAAAGGCTGATATAGCTATCTCCAGGTCAGTGTACATCAGATATACATTATTTTTAGTATATGCGAAACCCGAAACACGTGTCTAGTATTTTTATGTAAAGAATCTATTTAAAACATTTCAAAACTGTATCATGAAAAATCACAAAGTTATAAGCTTGTTTGTCCGTACAAAACATGCTCACCCGCGCCGCTCGCGCCGCGCCCTCTTGCGCTCATTGATAATAGTACCTAGGCACCTAACCGTTCGGCGCGGGGATTACCTACTTAGTGTCGCTCGGTCTTCCACTTTTAACCTTTTTTAAATATTTTTGGGACAAAATATAACATGGGGTAAAAATTATTGGAATCGATTCAGTTACTTATTCTGAACAAATTATATTCAGGTTTCGTATATACTAAAAATAACGTTATATATATTACACTTTTTAATATACCTAAACACTGTTGTATGTTATACGTGAGAGAAAACTTCAGGACGAACGAAGAATAAATCATATTTTCACTAACAAAATATTTATCATAATTGTTACAGAACCGCCACGGCTCGAGGGAAAGCTGAACAAGCCGACGAAGCGGCAGACCAAGCAAAAGAAGACTGTGATATAGCGCAAGCTACTGCGAAGCAGTTCGCTCCAGATTTTAAGCACCCAGGCTTTGACAGAATAGGATTAAGAGAAAAATATAGACAAAAGGTTTACGATGCACAAATTGCAGCAACCGTATCACAAGAATCTGAAAAGATCTTGGATGGAAAGAGCATTCCAAATCATATCCCTCCGATGCATTCACAGATTCCTCAAAATAATAGAGCTCCAAATGCAGTACCTTCCAGGAGACCTTCGACGCAATATCCTAAAACCGTAGATCCACGGCTTGCAAACAATACTAACTACAATACAGACAATAGAAATCTTGGACCGCCACACGATCCGTACTATTCGTCAAATCAAGATAACTGGAAATCAGCAAATACAACGCCTCAAATTTCACCCGACAGTCAAAAATCTTACTTGCCAAATGATCAAACATATCCATACGGACCTATCTCACAAGGAGGTCAGCAACAACAGCAAGCTTCCTCGTACAGATTCAATCAACCAAATATGGACCAAAGTGGCCAGCAATATGTCACCCAAGATCGACGACTGTCTTCGGCTAACAGACAACAACCAAACCAAAGACCCCAACAGCAAGAATGGAACCCCCCTCAAGCTCCTGCCCGACGACAGAGTGTGCTCGGTCAGCCTTCCTATGACGCCCAGGGTAACGCGTATGTTGAACCCGCCTCTGCGTATGGACGAAATGAGCTTCGCACCGGAACCGTACACTCTGAGGGCCCTCTCGACCGACAAGCAATGCCGACGAATCAGCAACCCTATCGTCCAACAATCGATTCCCAAGGCTATAGACAACCGCAAGATCAACAAGGGTATGGCCAACCGCAAGATCATATTTATCGACAGCTGCCGAATGACAATCAGGCATATCGACAAACAGGTTCTGCTGATCAGGGATATAGGCCTACTGCTCCTACTGAACAAGATGTTGTCAACGGAGCTCGGCCAGCAGGACCGCGTCCGTCCATTGACTACTTCGATCATTACAAAAGACCCCCTAGTCGAGACTCAAGTGTCGATCGGTACGGACGGCGGTCACGGCAGCCGTCTGTGGAGGCGGCTCCAAGCGGGGGCTCCCGGGCAGGCTCCGTGGCTCCACAGCCCGCGGTGCCATCTCGGCCAGCCTCCCGAGCCGCAACACCTGCAGGCAACGGGCATCTAGCGTCTGGCCGCGGTTCCATATCATCTCGTGCGGGCTCGCGAGAACCTCAACCATTTGAGGACTCACTTTTGAGAAAACGGACGCTCGGACAGGAAATATCACCATCACCTTATCAGCCCAAACGTACTGAAAGTTTGTATGTGGCTCAAGTACCAGAACCACCACCGCCTGCGCCGATGAGAGGTGGAGGGGGCGGTGGAGGCGGCGGAGGCGGAGGAGGTCGTAAGGTAGGTTCATTACAAATACAATATTATGCATGGGTTACGTAACGCTATTATAAACAGTGCAATTCAACAAAATAAAGGACCTAAGGCGTCATAATGTGATTTCAATCCTCAGTAAAACCCATTAAAAATATCGATTATGGCCTTTTTAATGGTTTTAATAAATATATTTTTATTTGTATAAAAACACGGTAACATGTTTTAGCTATATACTATAGGGTGACTGGTAATTAGTGACCGATACTTAAACACGTGATTTTACTCATCATTATGAACAACTTTTACTATGGGACCAAACCTGAAATCGTGAAAAAAGAAACAGCTGTTCTCTACATTTTGACGAGTTAGACGAACATAAATGTAGGGAACAGCTGATTTTTTTTTCGCGATTTTAGGTTTGGTCCCATAGTAAAAGTTGTTCATAATGATGAGTAAAATCACGTGTTTAAGTATCGGTTGCATTCCACATGTAAACTTACGGGTAGGTTTACAAAGACAAACAACTCAATGCTTACAATAAACTTAAAGTACCCAATGTGTAAATATTGTTCTTTGGCTACACATTGATACAGTTATTTTCAAAGATTTTCTCGATGTATTCATCTTTTTGAGGTTGGCTCACAATCACAAGATAACTACGTTGTAAGTATACAATTATACAAAAGGTGGCTTCATACTCAGCCTATAATGTTTCCTCTGCTGGGACATATTATAGGCCTACTCTCTGTGAGAGGGAGTGGGCCGTCATACACCACGCGGGTAGTGGACTAGTGGTGGGTTATAGAGTAATCTACCTAATGAAAGTGGTAAATTCATTGATTTACTGGCAGCCTAAACCGCTGGGTCTAGAGTCTAGAAGCATGAATTTTTTTATCACGAAGGCGAGCATTAAGGAAGATTTTTTGTAAATCCATCCATCAATCCCCGAAAGGAGTTTAATAGGGGATGAACGTTTCAATGGAAAGTTCGCCCAAGCAACACATAAGCCAGATAACAGAATAAATGTGTACTAATAAGCAGTTTACAGCTTTATTACATAGTTTTTAAAGCTTACGGGGCAGACAAATGCTGTATTGAATATTAGTACTCTTTAAGCTTAATAAAGTTTTTATAGCACTGATTTCCTTTTTTGAAGCTTAATATTGGTCATAAACAGAACTATTAAAGATACGCTATTCAGTTTAAGGCATCCGAGACCACTGAATGCTGCATAATAGCTGATTAGATAGCATTTATCTGCATAACTTTGGTATCGATTTTCATTATACAGCTTGATGCTGAATAACTTCTGTTCTCTTCAAGCTGTATTACACTTCCATCATAACCACTTATTCAATAGCTGAATATTTGAGGTTTATTTAGTTTTTTTAAAGCAGTAGGCTTTATAATTGAAAATGAGTAAGCACTTTCAAATAACTGAAAATGCTTTAAGCGCACGATTACCGTCATATACATAATAGCGTTAACAAATATGAAATGAAGATTTCTATACAGCAGATAACTCAATATTGAACAGTCGTAAATCTGTTTTAACTCTACGGCAGTAAATCCGCCGCAAGGTAGCTTTAGGTTATATTCAACATAAACCTCGCCATTGCTGTACATAATTATTATAACCCCTTTGATAAAAATATAAACGATACAGAGATACCTATTATAACAAATCTGTAATAAGCAATAAATGAATTTGAATTTGAATACAATATCTAATCAAAAATATCGTTATATTAATAGAGCCACTTTTAAAATGGTGCACAGCATTAGCCACGTTGTTTTTGCACACTGAAATTCCCAAAAGCATTGAAATTTTTTCCCTCGTCATACAAGTACCTAGCCTATTAAAAAACCGTTTTTAACCCTTGAATATTAGCATTATCTTGTAGCGCTTAAAAAAATACAGTAAAGATATACAACGTTATTTTTATTAGTATTGGAATCGATTGTTACTTATTCTGAACAAACTTGCATCTGAATATAGTTTTCATCTCTCATGCTCGGAAAGTAGTGTTTGTTTGATCCGAATAGCGGGTGGAAGACGCTGCTTCCCACCATAGGGCGGGAAAGACTCATAGTAATTGCTTCCTTCCCTAGGGCGGGAATGAATTTTAAAAATGGAACTAATTTGGTTAGGTAGTCAGCTCAGTCAGACACACTTAATTGATTATGTAAATATTTATTAGGCTACCCATCAAATCTTTGTGCGGTAATTAGGAGAGTTGGATAAAAAGCTCATAATTATGTTAACGCCATTAAATCTTTCATATTTAGCGCACAAGTTTAGTTAATAATTTACCTTGAATAAATTCAACATACATAAAGGTACGATAATAATTTTGATGTCAGTTGTGGTCGAGGCTAAAAAACATAAAAATGGGGATTTCGAACATCCTGACTTCACCATATACATCATTTAATTATTCGACGAATTTATCCATAGTTTAAGGTAAATAAGTAATGAAGTTTTTTTATATCTAATGTCGAAGTTTCGCGCCAATCGTGCGTGTTTTCATTGTTACTTTTCACAAATTTCACACACTTAGATAAGATTTAAAATGTGACAAATATTATTGAAAATATTATAAACAACACGAAAATGCCCAGGTTTTAACGTAATATTCAAATTACCACTACTCAATTTGTGTTCAAAATCGTCGACCATTATTGTTTTTTTTTTATTGCAATGATGTGCGAAAGCGATTATTCCAACAATTTTTTTTTAGTTTCCACTGACGAGTAATTAATATGAGGAATGTAATCGATACTTGAAAATTAAATAAAATTATTTTAAGCAATAAATACATGCATTGTTTTAATGATTTATGCTTTTCTAATAGATATCATTTCAATCTCTTCTAATAATTATCATGTCACTAGCAGCATTTATTGAATTTCGCGCCATAAATGTTTCTATATTTGAATTTATATTCGGAAAGCGCTCGCTGTTTAAAATTATTTTAATTTATTGGACAATTATTTACTGTGGATTTTATTTTTGATACTTTCTAATAGTATGCTACAGAATTCCCAACAAACATTTTTTAGGTAGGCTTAGCAAAAGTTTATTTGAGAATGATGATAAATTAATTCTATAAACTGGGTATTCTGCAAACACTTAACATTTCAATACATTTTGTTAGTTAAAAGAGTTTTTTATTCAGTTTGTACAATTTTTTTTTATTGCGAGTATCGATTAGGCTGAATGCAAGTTTTGAATCGAAATAGAAAGTTGTGGACGGTCAGCACTAAAAAGTGGCGCGGTGTGTTCCATATTTCAAATTTAAAAAAGACTAATACCTATATAGGTATCTACTATTCATGTTATTATTATCAATTAATATTTTAGAAAAACTGCTATATTTTACTTTCCTTATATTCGATATGAAAAGTAGAGTGTTTAACACGGGTGAAAGTCATCAATTCCCACTCGGACTATAGCCTCGTATGGGAATTATTCCTTTCGACCCTTATATAACAATCTACTATTGTTCAAAATAAGTAACATTCGATTCCAATAATTTTCACTTCAGTAGCTCAAACATGTAGGTTTTGCTGTCTGAAATCAGTGAGCAAAATGCGATTTTGCTCACTGAGTGAGACAAAGTAACTTTTTAATTATTTTTTTCTGAAAGCCGCGAATATCATCATAATCAGCCTTGGGTTAATCATACAATTCGAAACATTCTCAGTTCCGATTTTGAATTCGACCTCAAAGACAAACACGTTCGGAATTTCGTACTAACTAAAGAAATTTTGCAAAAAGATAATTATGTCTTTTAATGTAATTTATTGAATTTTTAACTTATTGTTGTATTTAAACGAAAATAAGTATTTACTGCAAATAAAACTGATATTTAACCTGTAAATATTTATTTTTAGAGCAGTGGTGGCCAAGTGGTGACGGCCGCGACTTAAGAGTTGTAGGTCGTAGGTTCGAACCCAGACAGGCGCTTTACTTTGTGTAAATTATATCATCACCACTGCTTTCAAAACGGTGAAGGAAAACATCGTGAGGAAACCGGCATGTCCTAGAACCAAAAAATTCGGAGACATGTGACATCTACCAACCCGCACTGGGCCCGCGTGGTGGATTACGGCCCACTCCCTCTCACAGAGAGGAGGCCTGTGTCCCAACAGTGGGAACATTATAGGCTAAATGTATGTATGTATGTTATGTAAATATTTATTTCTAGTTTCAATAATGTTACGTAATATATTTTGAATACCTAATAAAATATCATGGGTGCTATTTCCGAACACGCCTTACAAAGTGTTCTCGCTGCTGAAGTGAAAAGTCATGTGTGTTACACGAGAGCAAAGTTTTTTGCATCTCGTGCCTTTGAATCCCTCGCCACACTCAGGATTCAACTTTAGAATCACTCGCTACGCTATCTTTGAATCCTTCGCTTGCTCAGGATTCAAAATTAGCACTCGCAGCAAAAAACGACTTTGCTCTCTTGTTGCACAAATAACTATTTTACCCCATGTTATATTTTATCCTAAAAATATTTAAAAAAGGTTAAAAGTTGGACACCGAGCAACACTAAGTAGCAAGATAACAGTACCTAGGTACCTAGTCGAACGGCTAGGTACCTAAGTACTGTTATCAATGAGCGCAAGACGGCGCGCCGTCTCCGCCGGGAACGGCGCGGGTGAGCATGGTTTTGTACGGACAAACCGGTAACTTCCTAACTTAACAAGCTTATAACTTTGTGATTTTTCATGATACATTTTTGAAATTTTGTACATAGATTCTTTACATAAAAATACTAGACAGGTGTTTCGGGTTTCGCATATACTAAAAATAATGTTGTATATGTATATTCACAATAAATCACTTGCCTTTAACATAAATAGCATACCAAAATTCAATAATATTACTCCGAAGTCCGATAATATTTCATGGAGAAATTATAACTAGGCTATAACTTAAAAATTTCTTAAATGTTATTTGCAAAATTATCTCCCTAAAAGTACGAAAATAATCCAAATACTGAATAATGACTGACTAACTGAATTTGAACACTTTCAACTGGTTATATGAGTTGTATTCGCTGTTAAAAAGATAGATCAGCTATTATGTATAATAATTTGTAAATTATAGCACTTTATTTTGTGCCCAAATGGTTTGAATAACATGTGATATAAAAGATAAGCGCTTACCGCTTATCCACACATTAACCAGTCAACTAGTCAGCTTGAAGTTTACAAAAACGCTTTTATACAATGATTATTCAGCCAATCTGTGTTGCTTGGGCGTCTTATTTGGCGATGGGGAATCCCATTTGGCACAGCTTGTAATAGATAACAAAATCAGTTTATTTTTAGAGAGCGGAAACTTTTGGTACTCTAGGATTATTCTACAAGGTTATCGACCTTTCATATTAAAGTCGACTACATATACCAGCAAAACTACGCAAATGGCACTGTTAATAAATCTCTTTAGAAAAAAAAAACTATTCTAATTTAAAAAAAACTACAACTATCTAAATACAGTACCTACAGAGGTGGACTAATGCCATAAAGACGAATCTACTGTTTCTCTTGTAGGTGTGTACATATAGAAACTAAGAATATTAAATTGTACGTAATATTAATATTATAAGAGCTGAACCGTAATTGCGTAACACACTATCCCTCACAATCTGAATCATTTTGAAGGATACTGCTAATCCATATAATGTATATATATAAAATTCCAAGTCCTGCCCTCTAAATCAACGCACAGCCTAAACTGCTGGTCCTAGAGACATGAAATTTGGAGGGTGTGTTCTTTGTGAAGAGTAGGTATCTACTAAAAAGGGGTTTTTGGAAATTCAACCTTTAAGGGGGTGAAAAGGGGGGATTTTGTTTGTATGAAAAATCTTATTCCTTGAGTTAATAACCTTGAAACTTGGCACGAATACTTATCTTATAGGGGGATGGGGGGTGTCAAAATTTGTATAGAAGAATCCCAACAAAAACATTTTCATGTAAAATGTTGCCAAGACGAGACCACATATGGCTCGCACTGCCAAAAAGTTAACAGATCTCATGTAGAGCCAAGCTTCTAACTCTACACGCCCTAACTTCACAAACTCTACACCTTAGTCAAAATATGAGGCTGAGCCGTTTCGTTAAGTACTACAAGAACGTGCAAAATAAAGCAGATAAAATAAGCGCTAAAGCTTATTATCCCTCTAAATGTTCCGTCAGCAGCTAGGGCCAAATATAAGCGCGCGCGCGCGTAGCTCTCTGGTGCACATTTCGAAACATTTAACTTGCTACGACAATGAAGCGATGGCGTGCAATTTTTTTTTTCTCCGTTTAGATTTGCTACTAGATTAAGTCAGGTCATATAATAACAAGTTTGTTAAAAACATTAGGTTATTGAAATATCTTTATTGTCACGTCACCCTCCAGAATTTATAAAAATAATTCACGGATTACCCGTTAGTGCCCAACTGTAGGTACATTAAAATTAAATAAAATTTCCAGCAAGCTACGATAGCCACGTCTTAGTGCAAGGGGTGAGAAAGTCGTGATGATAATTTGTCATTAATAAGTTCAATGACTTTCTATATAAGCACAATGCCTTTACGATAATAGAACGACCATATAGGTATAGGTACTCCTTTTTTCATTTCAACTTTTGATCATTTTCTGATATCTACAAGTAGAGACCATTCGTAGAAATATTTTTTATAGAAAACTTCTAAATCCTTCTCAAAGATTTTTGGAACTTTAAATGGTAGGTACTAATCGTATAAGATAATAAACAAAAATTAGTCTCATCTTAACCGTACAGTGGTCGCGTCTCAAAAAAGGACGCATGTGGTAGGCACTGGTAGCGCGGATATATCCGCGCTACCACATGCGTCCTTTTTTTTGTAATATATTACGGATGATAATTAATCAGGTTTATTTTTCTTTTGAATGCAGGCATTAAGTATTCATTACTATTTAGGTACTTAAATGAAAACTAAACAAATAATTCAAAATTTAAAAATAAAATCATCTGATTAATTTAAGTTTTTATAGGTTCGGTCTGAATTTCACACCAATGCATTGGTGTGAAATTCAGACCGAACCTTTAAAAACTCAAGTCACGATACTAATTATTGGTTTCATACAAGAAATTACATTTATTTAGAATGATGAACAAACAAAAATAAAAAAAATCATACTGACTTTATGTGGCAGAAATTCTCACATAACGAGTCGCACGAATAACAATTCAATAGATAGTATTCCGCGGAATTCACAGAGCTCCTGGAGACCACCGCACGCGAAATCAAGGAATGTCAAAAGATACATGGGTATCTTTTGACATTCCTTGATTTCGCGTGTTCCTGTGTTTCCTGTTTTTCGGGAATATTTAATGTTGCATTTAACAGATGATTACTATTGTACTAATCCGCGCGACCGCCGCCTGCGCAGGGTTAACCAATCGTTACGCGAAATTTATGAACTAGGTCTCCCAGGTTATTGTACGTTACTTGGCCACCTAAATAACTAGGAACTGACATACGGTATTGCTAAATTGGTGATCGAAACAGGTTGTATTTCAAGGGAATCGTCTGTTTAAAGATAAACATCAGAAATATATGAAGGATTGGAAAGTTTATTCAGATTTATTGAGCGCGTTAGCAGTTGATCAAATTAGTTACCAGTTAGGCCTAAATAAACACAGTTACAGCTGAAAAATTATCAAAAAAGCTTGAAACAAGAAAATCTGTATGTCAAAACGCGATGCATGGATGTACGAATGGCATTGCAATAAGTATAGTAATGACACGCCAGTAGGCGGGCGGCGTGCGCGCGCGGGGCTCGGGGCAGCGCTCAGCCCGTTCTATTTCTAAATTGAGACAGTCACTCGCTGCCGCTTTCCGTGTATCACCTCTTCGCTATATATAACTAAAATTTAATAAATCTCAAATAAATACTTTGCAAGTTACTCACACGACCAAATTATTCGCGTTTAATTGTAAAATGTTAATCAATACGTAACGTAAAAACGGTGCCACTGTACCTTTATATAAGTCAGAAAAACATGCTGAAAGTTTGTGAGCCGTGATTCGTCGAATTGTGTAATTGAAAATGTGGTACCAAGGCGAGGAAGATGATGAAGAGGACCTTGCGTGCTCCCCGGCGATCCTCGCCAGGCGAGCGTCCGAGAGTTGGATAAACGTACCTCCCGTAGAGGTAAACTTACTCCCATAACATTTCCACTGACGGGTACTTTGACTAATACAAAATAAACTTAGCAGTGATAAAATCTAAACCTTTCTTATTATAATGCTACCCGCTGAACTCTTAGTCTTTTCAATTACAATGACATAATGTTATAAAGGTAATACAGGTGCGCTAAACTCGTGCCTGTGATAGCTAAAGGTCAAAGTGTATGCATCCGCACTTAGATGTATTGGTGTATACGCAAATAAACGCTTTACTTTCAATCGAAAGGTCATTGGTACCTACACCGTCACATAAATCAACTTGTTTTTTCTAAGCGTCGTCGGCGACGCTCGGTCGCCCAGAGCCAGATCTCTGGCGCAAATCTAAACAAAACAATTTATTTTGCTCGTCAATTTTCCTGATTTAAGGCTGAAATATTATATCGTTTACTACTTTATACATTATTATGTTAACGGCTCGTATCATGTAAGGGTAGCCAATCTTAATCCGCTAAACTATGTGTGCTGTAAAATCGAAACACTCTCGTAGAGAATTATTTCAAAATGTTAGATTTTAAAAAAAACGCAGCTTCTGAAGTTCTGAAATATTCGTCTTCAAGCTTGATGATGATGATGAAGCTTGTTTCAAGAAATGATAACATGTAGCCATGTTAAAGTAGATTGTAACTTTAGGGAAAATCATACATATACCTATAACAGCAGTATTGCTTGAGACATAGGTACATACAGTTGTCCTCCAAAACAAAGACTTCCTTCCCCAGATGATGTTAAGTAATTTGTTATTTATGTACAGATGCTAAGCACGCCGCAGACTCTTCAGCGTAAGAAGTCGTTGCCGGACGTGGCGGGCATGCCACGCATGCCAGACGGCGGCGGCATGTCGCGCGAGGAGGTATCGGCGCTCGGCTCGGCGCGGCGCGAAGAGGTGCGCCGCATGCACGAGGAGACCGAGAAGCTGAGGGCCAACCCTCTGCTCTACCTAGTCAGTCCGCAAGTCAAGGTTAGATACTGACTTCCTTTACGATTTTTATAGGCCACTGCTCTCAAAACGGTGAAGGAAAACATCGTGAGGAAACCCGAATGTCCTAGAACCAAAAATTCGAAGACGCGGGCCCAGTGCGGGTTGGTAGATGTCACATCTACCAACCCGCACTGGGCCCGCGTGGTGGATTATGGCCTACTCCCTCACACAGAGAGGAGGCCTGTGCCCCAGCAGTGGAAACATTAAAGCTGATTATGCTTACCATTTTTATAGGTCAATGTCCTAAATGGAGAACATTATCTACTGCTACGAAAGTGCTACGAAATGCCTACGAATGCTACGACGCACTTCATCATTAAATGCAAGCATGAATGAGTAACCTACGTACTCATATCTATATAAATGTGTTGTATTCTGTTCGCAGGACTGGTTCTCCCGGCAGCAGCTGGTGATCCTAGTGCTGTTCATCAACATCTCTCTGGGCATCATGTTCTTCAAGCTGCTCACGTAGCATCGGCGTGTGGCGCACGTGCGCCTTCTCTTCACGATGCCGTTAACGACACTTTTGTAAATATTTGTAATTTTTGAACCAGAAATAGTCCAAATATTATTTGATGATGTGCGACAAATGTTTAAAATAACATTTATTCTTTATTCCTTTTCAATACGAGAGTTACATTTACACATCCAATGAAAACGTATTTATTTGTCAATAAGGACTTCAATTTGCTAGTGTACTTTTCTTTGACGTTGTGAAAGTGTGCAAAGAATGACGATATAAGAGTGAAAACATTATCCAAATATTTCGTCGAGCTAATAATTTCGACTTGTTTTGTGCGGGAGTGAATTGAACCTGTTTTGTGTCCGGTAATCGGAAACTTCGAATGTAAGGAGCACGTTGTTCTATAAACCTGCATATTGTAGGTTTATTATGCCTTCTATTATGAAGCTTAACGCCTTTAATGTAATTTTAACAGCTGAGGTGTTGAAAGCAGAGAGTTTTCGAAGAATTCATGGTCGCTTATTCATGTGGGAAGATATATATATATAATAATGACAGCCCCGAGGAAGTCGATTGTTGTTCACTACACGACACTGCACTCACGACGATCTGCAGCAGCTGCCGAGAGCTGGCAGCCATGTAGCAACCTACTTCATTCAGATTGTAGAGATTGACCGAATTAGGTATCTGAAAACTTTCCGCCACTACTGAAGTCGGTTATGGGGGACGTTATTATTACTAAATGTTATTGTTGCTAAGTCAAAGTTTAAATAATTAATAAATTATATTTGTCAATTTTTAATAGTTTGTGCTGGTTATTAAGAGATTGAAATATTACGTACCCCGAGTGATAATAAAGGCACAAAATATGTTAGATATAGGTATCTACTTGTTTCGAAAGTGTATATAAGTAATGAAATTAATTAAAGTTTTACAAATATTACACAAATTACGCATACCTACCTATAAGTAGATACGTTGTTATGCTTGCAATATGTACAAGACAAAAAATTAAATGCATGTGCATTATTTTCCTATTCTATTAAAATTGTAAAAATCTAGCGATGAATACTGAAATTTTTATACAAGATTTAATCTTCATTTTATACCTATGAAGTCAATTCTCTCGTAATCGAATTGTTTATATGGTTAATACTATATAAATATGTTAGATACTTTATAATATTGGCATGGAAAGCGTGCGTTGAGACTGTTGATCGTATTATATACACCTACAACGAAACTTATTGAAAGCGCACATTCGTTGTACGGTTATATATTATACAGTTGGTAAGACAATTTTCACAGTTTCATTATTATGTAAAGAATATAAGTTATGTCTCTAAGAATTTTAATTACTTGTATCGATTTTATCTACGTTTCAGAAATAAAATATTTTAACAAAACAATTATGACATTTATTTTCACAATCCTGTGTTTTTCCCAACGCCAAAATGGAACGCACACCTCTGCACGAGAAGCGGATGCCTCACCACACATTCGAAATATTTGTTACTACTCATGACCATACATAGACTATAAAAGTACATTGGTATACAATTAGAAATAGCACCATGTTATTTTAGCACAACAACCGTTCCGTTCCTACATGGGTACAGAAAGGTTATTCCATAAAACAGGTGAATGTTGAAATGGAATACAAAAAAGACACCAGATTTATTAATAACCAAAATTATTCAGCACCCAGGTTGATACTTTTTGGGGGCAAAATTTTTGCAAAGCGATACGCACGCGCATCATCTGTTTCCGTCCGTCGCTCCACAAGTCGCGCGGCAGTCGCTCGTGACTCGTGAATCGTGGCATGCTCTAAACCCACTGACCCAAAAAGAATGTAAACACTGCACTGACGACCTCTATTAAACATGTACTTGTTTAGTATCATTCCAAACCATTCCTTTTATTTGTTTTCTCCACAATCGCTGTCGCAAGACACATAATGTCGCTTCAGCGTGTAGCGCGTGGCCACGGAGTAAGGCCAATTTGACCATCCATACTACGAATGGTCATAAGAAACTCTAACCCATCCGAGGCAGAGGGCAAATTTTTTTGAGCTCACTTTACCCGCTAATGCGATTACTTTTCTGCATAAGTCGATAAAGTAAATCCTATTTCTGTATGAATGGTCAAAATATAATCTAACCTATCTGAGCTGGTAAAACTTTGGAGCTCGCTGCGCTACTCCCTGGGTTCTTGCACAAATATCACCGTTATTTGCTTTACTTGTTAACATAAATCTGGGACCCAAGTCTGCTATTTTTATAAATTCGTCGTTCCAACACGATCCCATTGTCATTTTGCTAAAAGTTCGTAATTTGCTAAATTCATAATGATCGATCATTGGTCGGTCAATGGCACAGAACATTATACGATACTCGTAACGAATTAAAAGCAATGACTGCACAATGACGTTCTAAGGTAGGTCACTGATCAAAGGAACTGTCAAAATTTTAGCAGATTAACGCCTATGTCGGTCAGTCATTTGTTATTATGTACGAGATTACCATTCTATGCCATTTCTTTCAATGGAGTGTCAGTGGTTGACCATTGGATTGTCAGACGCCATTATATTGGTAGATCAACAAACTTGTCAAAATCGACAATTATAATATCAATGATAGACCATTCTGACACTATTGTAATAGCAGACTTGAGGCCCTCTGTCCTTGAGTGTTGCTTTGGCAGTTAAAATAACGTTATAATTATTTCTAAATGAGGGCGGCGAATTTTGCGTACGCCCCGGACTACTGAAAACCACGCTACGCGACTTCAACCAATGGAGACGACCTACGAACTGCTATCAGTACCTACCAGTAGTACTATGTATACCCTTACAACGTCATTAAAACGTAGATACTCACCCCTGTATTGACCTACAAATAGGCTTGATTCAGCAAGTAGGTAAGCATTAGCTTTGGCTGACACTAAAGCTGAACGGTAGTACAATACTATCGCATGCGTAGGTAAGTTCTTATTAATTTAATTAATACTTTATGGCTTCCTCCCGTTCCACATAAGACTGTCAAACTATAACGTTCAACGTGAATGGTACCCATTATTACACGCGTTATTTACGCCTACTGTTTATAGTGAGTGGTTGAGTGTAATGACGAAAAATGGCAGTAACACAACTACTTACGGCACAGAAGAGAAACTATCGGTATTTATATTGTAAATATTTGTATCAGTTTGTAAACATAGTCACTTATTTATGCGCATACGAAGCGTGCGACTAATGCAATCAAAATTCAATTTAGCATCGTTATTTGATCCACAGTTTGGCTACGGTTGAATTTAATTAAATTTTCTGAATTGATACCCATAACCGTAGAGCATAGCGTATTGTTTTTACCTAGATATTTTGCGAGTGTGAAGTTAGCTACTGACTCAGTTTAATGTTTTCAACCTCTGTCTACAGAAGGATTTTCATGCTAATTTCAGACCCGTATCTACTTCAGAAAAACTGTCATAGTAACCTAATATTCAATAATAATTTCTTAAGGCGGATGAAACGCATGAGGCCATCGATTTGGACGACTTGCTGCCTAAAATCGGGGAATTTGGTCTGTACCAGAAGCTTCTGTTATGGCTCGTCTGCCTACCGGCCTGTTTACCCTGCGGCTTCTGTGCGTTTAACCAGCTGTTCATGACAGACGTCCCTGACTACTGGTGCAGAGTTCCTGAGCTAGAGCTACTCAATCTTACGCAACAACAACGCAAATTATTATCAATTCCACGAAAGGTATTACAAGAGGAACTTGTCGTTATCTTTTATCAACTATTTCATCGTATCATTATTTTTAACCGACTTCAAAAAAGGAGGAGGTTCTCAATTCGACGGTATGTTTTTTTTTTTTGTGTGTTTGTTACTCGATTACTCCGCCAATTAAGGACCGATTTTCAAAATTCTTTTTTTGTTCGAAAGGGTATACTCTCGAGGTGGTCCCATTATCATCAAGTTGGAATCTGATATGAGGATCCCATGGAAATCGAGGGAAACCCTCAAATTTTATAGGCAAAGCAATAGCGATTTGGGTATTTTTTAAAGTAACTTGAGCATTTGCTCTCGGAAATCATCATTTGGTAAAGTGGAGCTGATGATGAAGACCACAGATGGCCATCGGAACTACTCAATGACAAATATTTCACGGGTTGCGATTCGATTACTTTAATATGGTTGCTAAACGATTTATCCTCGTCACAATGCGTATGGTGAGTGGTTGTTTAGGAGTTGGTAAGAACCAGGAGAACTCCTCAACAATTAACGTCCCTGCATCGGGAAAAGCAATATTTTGTAAAAGGTGATGAGCAGTTGACATTAGGCTATTGTAACTTTGATAAATTACAAACTAACCCACTAAAAGGTGAAAAATAAAAACTTTTTTAATAAACTTTAATTTCGGAAGTCGGTGTCTTTGGATTTGTATTTAGTACTTTGCCACCGACTTCCGAAATTAAAGTTATTTTTCACTTTATAGTGTTTTTTGGAAGTCGGTTGTTTTTTTTGTAAAAAAGTTTTTATCAATCGTACGTTGCGGTTGTCAGATGTTAAGTAATGGCAAAAGAAATCACCATCATATAAGTATAACGAATAAGTAATCAATTCCAAAATCGTAACCATGCAGTAACCATACCAACTATAATTGGGGGGCTCGATATGTAATGAATGGTTACCCATCCACGGAACGATCGCGGCAAGTCCTTCGATCGACCCGTGCGGCTGTTATTATTTAGCCACGAGCTCTCAAAATCACAGATATCAGTAGTCAGTAAGTAGATAAATCCTTATTTCTGTATATACTACCTAGGCTACCTCCTAGCTACTTTTGCCATGACTTGCCATAGAAACTAACCTTTTTTATCATTAGGTAGGTATAGGCCACTGGCCGATTTAACCAAAACAAAAAAAAACAATAAGAAAGCCGAGTGTATATTGATCAATGCACACACGTTTCATACGACGTTTTTCAACACACTTGCGAGGAAAAAAACAGACTTGTATTGTTAAATATTAACTTATATGGAAAATGGCGCGCTGGTTTTGTTTTCCCGCGCGCCGTTACTTCCACATAGTCATCCTCTAATACCTCACTCAAAGCTTGCTTCAATCATTTTCAATCAATCATAGGTGCATTATTTTCCCATCGCAAATCACAATTTATCTAATGCTGAACATGAACCTCCTAGTGAGAACTCTCTTATAAAATAAAAATCTACCACATTAGTTTTAGTTACGAAACACGTGTCTAGTATTTTTATGTAAAGAATCTATGTACAAAATTTCAAAACTGTATCATGAAAAATCACAAAGTTATAAGCTTGTTAAGTTACCTGTTTGTCCGTGCAAAAACATGCTCACCCGCGCCGCGCCGTCTTGCGGTCATTGATTAATAGTTATAGATATCTAACCGTTCGGCGCGGAGATTGGATAACCTACTTATTGTCGCTCGGTGGCCAACTTTTAACCTTTTTTAAATATTTTTGGGACAAAATATAACATGGGGTAAAAATTATTGGAATCGATTCAGTTACCTATTCTGAACAAACTACATATATTCAGGTTTCGCATATATTAAAAATAACGTTGTATACATAAACGCGGTGATTGTACTTGTGCCATAGTTAGTATTTTTTTCCAGCAGTTTATTATGAAGAAGAGCGTAGTGTCCTCCTCCAGATAATACAAACAAGAAGTAAAATCAGTTTATCTTCCAGGACAATACAACCTTTGAAAAATGCTCACGATATGCCATAAACTGGACAGAAATTATACACATGGGTGGAAATATAGAAGTCAATGAGAGTTGGTCTACTGAACACTGTGTTCAAGGCTATGAATACGACACCTCTGAAGTAACATCGTCTGTTGTTATTGATGTAAGTTCCTACTTTTAATACGGTATGGCAAATCCCTGACATCTCTTCATCATATGTCTAGCCTTTTCTCAGCTATGCTGGGGTGGGATCGCGCACATAGGGTAAGATAGTTTAAGCTTAATTTCGTGTCTGAAACTAAGCGTTAACTTACTAGCGACAAATCGGTCGGCTGTCAAAATCTGTGTGTGGTTGGCAACCTTTGGGTACGGAATCCTAAAAACTTTCAGAGAAATGTTTTACCTACGAGTATATCATGCGTATATTAATAGCGTAAAGAAAAATAATAAAAGATTACATTCCTTTCAGTTTGATCTAGTCTGCGAGTACGACGTCTACCCTACTCTTGGTCTGGTTGCTTTAAATGTTGGGGGGCCAGTTGGAGTGTACACGTTTGGTATTTTAAATGATCGAATAGGACGCAAGAAATCGTTCTTTCTTTGTCTGAGCACACTTCTACTTGGAAGCTTAATGACTGCGTATGCTCATGAATTCTGGTTCTGGACTTTGGCACGAGTTATCGTAGGACTAACTATTCCTGCGGTTTATCAGATACCCTTCATTATTTGTAAGTAAATACGTATACACGAAAGAGTAAATGATTTATGAAGGTATTTATCCCTACGAAGAGAAAATAATATGAATACTTAATCCTTTCAGCTTTGGAGTTAGCAGGTCCAAACTACAGATCTTTTGTAACTGTGATGACTTGCGTGTTTTACACTTTGGGTTTGATATTATTATCCATCGTCACATACTTGCTGAGAGACTGGAGAAGCCTCGCCTTAGCTACATCAGTACCTTTCTTTTTTTATTATTTATATTGGTTCGTTCTGCCGGAGTCGCCTCGGTGGTTACTCATGCGTGAAAGGCTGGAAGAAGCAAACAATGTTTTAAAAACTATCGCAAGAATCAATGGGAAGGAATTGCCGGAAGAGTTTACGAATAAACTTCAAAAACAGGTTATAGAACAAAAGGAGAGGGGAGTAACAGAGGCTAAAACCGTGAGCGTGTTCGCTCTGTGTCGGACCCCGAACATGAGACTTAAAACATTTCTGATAACTCTGAACTGGTGCGCATCAGAGATGGTGTACGTGGGTCTTAGCTACTACGGGCCGGCTATTGGCGAAAACCAGTACATGAGCTTTTTCCTATCGTCAGCAGTTGAGATACCAAGTTACCTTGTCTGTTGGGTGCTGATGGACCGTATTGGACGAAGATGGCCACTTTGTTTGTCAATGGTTATAAGTGGAATTTTCTGCATCGTAACTGTGTTACTCCCCAGTGGTAAGCATTATTGTAAAATAACAATATCCCTTGTAAATACCTATGTGTATAGAACCGAAATAATTTTCCAGATGCTCGAACGGAAACCCTAATCCTCTATTTAATATCCAAGTGTTTTATATCTGCATCCTTCTTAATAATATACCCTTATGCCGGAGAACTGTACCCGACGGAATTGAGAGGCGTTGGTATCGGAACATCGGCATACATTGGCGGCTTGGGTTTGATTATAATACCTTTTATAAACTACTTGGTAAGAATGATAACCAAAACGTAGTCAGACATTTTGGCAGAGCTAGATAAATATAAAGTAACGATTCCCAGGTAACTGCTCGCAATCACTGTAGATATGTTTATGTAGATCATCTGGTATCATCTGAATATTGGGCCTTTTGATTTCATAATATACCTACACACCTATATTGAAGTAACTATTGAGTTTTTAAGCTAATTACAACATTCACCAAGGTAAAGTCCAACAAATTCACAAGTAGGTATTTAAATAATTTGATTTATTGCCACCTGTGTAGATTATTCACGGTAGATTGATGAACACGAAAGTGTGTAGGTAACGTGAAAAATTCCATTGACATTTTTTACATTAAATGCGTATAAATATGTATATACATGTGCCTAATACTTCCTTCATTTATTATAACATTACGCAAATATGACCCATTCAAGGAATTGTATAGAAAAATAAACAACGTGTTACCTTTTAGCAAGAACAATCTTGTAGGCCTTGTAGCTCCAAAGCCTATGTAGGTAACGGGCAATCAAGATAAGCGAAACTCCACTTGAAGATAGTTAGGTATTCGTATCTGGATGGGCCACTTTTGTCTAATGTGTTGTTAGAATAAATGGAACCCACCTAAATGCAGTTAAAATAATTACAAGATTTAGATTGATTATTTGCCTACGTTATCCTTCGCGTTGAAGGAACACACACACAGGCACATTAGAATGACTGCCGAAAGTTATAAAACTCACGGCGTGATTCTAATTTATACTTTATAACACAGCAGTAAGAGTTACTTTGCAATGACTTACTAATGGGAGTACCTACGTAATTTTAACCGACTTCAAAAAAAGGAGGAGGTTATCAATTCGCTTGAATATAATATTTTTTTTAATGGGTATGCCTTAGGGGTGGTCCCATATAATTTTTTATTAATTTTGCTTGGGTAGTTTTTGAGTTAGCTTCAATAATACGTATTTTTGCCACTTAATTAACGAATTTGTGAATGTTAATTACACCTTAAAAGTGAAAAATAAGACACTGCAAAGTGAAAAACAACTTAATTTCGAAGCCAGTCGTTTCTTTTTTGTAAAAAAGTTTTTTATCTTGAATCCTTTACAGGGCTCAAGTAACCTCGTCCTGCCTCTGGTAGTGATGGGCGCAGTCTCAGTCGTGGGAGGGCTGAGCGCGCTCCGCTTGCCTGAAACATTGCACACTTCGCTGCCACAAACGGCTGAGGAAGGAGAACAGTTTGGCAAGGATTGGACTTATGCTGACTGCATGGCTTGTGGTGATCAAAGGTGAGCATTAAACAGTAAGAAAAGAATCAACAAAATCAACATCATCGACAAAAACGCCATATTTTAACCTATACGATACGCAATCCTAACATTAGATAGATAGGTAGGTAAGGTAATAGGTAATACGGGCTGGTGCTAACAATTCAAAGAACTAATGTTAGATTTGTTTCCCTGCTTGATCGAATCAGGAATGAGGAGATCCTTAGGAGAACCAAGGTAACCGACATAGCCCGAAGAATTGCCAAACTTAAGTGGCAGTGGGCAGGGCACATTGCTCGCAGAACAGATGGCCGATGGGGCCAATGATATTATAAGTAAAAAGGTGTTTTACACTTATAATATCATTGGATGGGGCCAAAAGGTTCTGGAGTAGCGACCGCGTACCGGAAGACCATAGGCGTAGATAGGGGAGGGAGGGGGGGGGCATCGGGTGGGCCGCGCCCACCCTAGAATGGTCTGGTGCCCACCCTAGGATGTTTGGGGACCTATTCGAAATTCTAAGCTGGATACTTACATAATATACGTAATCAACTTCAACTTCACATAAATTCAATCAATTAAATAATCTACCACCAAGACCTACACAAACTTATTATTACCTACCTAGAGTACCTAGTACCTAGTACATTCCATTTAATTATGATGTATTTTATAATTTAGATCTCGAAAGTGGAAAGCATTTTGTGGGGTATAAGGGTATTCTCCAAATTGACGAAACTCTTATAAGAGCTGAATGTTTAATAATGAAAAACGTGCTAAAAGAAAAGGTTCGGTGGTGGGATCGCCCGCACATGGAGATGGGGCCCGCTAGGCATGGCGGACTGATATCTACCGGACTGGTATGTACGATATCACCAAATGAATAAAACAGTTAATTTTGTGACCTTTTAGCTACTTAACACGTTAAAATTTACTGTCATGACGGTAACCTTCTGCCTGAAGCTTTAACTGTTTTCGGATCAGTAAAAAATACTGTTTTGAACGTTAGGCACATATGAAACTGTTTAAAGCAGTTCAGATTGATGTTTTTTCATTTTTATTTACAGCATATTTCTTTCAGTGCACGTAGGTACAGATATCCAAATCCCAAATAAATATATATTAAAAAAGGATTTTACCAAAATACTTGCAAATCCATCCATGCTAAAACGAATACCCCGCGTCCTAATCAGAAAATCGTATAGCTACCGTATCGTATACACGGTCGACTCACTCATATGTCACTAGTTAGAGTACTAGAAAAGCCACAAAACGCAAAAATACTTTTCCCATACATTTCGTAGTGATCAATACATTGGTATGAAAATAAAATTATCTAAAATAATGTATACTTCTAATAATAGATGCGGAAGTAATTCTGTCTGTCCGTCCGTTAAGAACCGATCATTATGAAATTTAACAGATATCTAAGTAGGTTGCCTGGCACCCAAAGAAAGACAAAGGCTACTTTTTCCTGGATATTTGCTTTAAAAATGATGAAGTACAAAAAGGGCAGTACCGCTACGCAACAATCGTAGCACTTCGTAGCACCCTCTACAAAGACGGTGCTACGAAGTGTTACGATTGGGCCTACGAAAGCGTAGAGGCCCCATAACTAACAACAGTGCAGCAGTACCTAGCCAGTACCTACCTAGTATTGGGCAGTAGACTCATGCTTTTAATATAATGGGAAAATTTCTTGATATAATATTATAAAGTACACTAAAAAAAAAAAAAAAAATATTATAAAGCTGAATAGTTTGTTTGGTTGAACGCGCTAATCTTAAGAACTGCTACGATGCTGGTTCGAATTGAAAAAATATTTTTTTACTTCAGTAACTCAAACATGTAGGTTTTGCTGCCTGAAATCAGTGAAACAAAGTAACTTTTTAATTATTTTTTTCTTAAAGCCGCGAATATCTTATTCAGCCTTGTGTTAATCATACAATTCGAAACATTCACACTCTATCTCTTTCCCGCCATTAGTAAGAGAGAGAGACAAAGAACAGCCCTTTCGAAGTTCCGATTTTGAATTCGACTTCAAAGACAAACACGTTCCGAATTTCGTACTAACTAAAGAAATTTTGCAAAAAGATAATTATGTCTTTTAATGTAATTTATTGATGTTTTAACTTATTGTTGTATTTAAACGAAAATAAGTATTTACTGCAAATAAAACTGATATTTAACCTGTAAATATTTATTTCTAGTTTCAATAATGTTACGTAATATATTTTGAATAATAAAATATCATGGGTGCTATTTCCGAACACGCCTTACAAAGTATTCTCGCTGCTGAAGTGAAAAGTTATGTGTGTTACACGAGAGCAAAGTTTTTTTGCATCTCGTGCCTTTGAATCCCTCGCCACACTCAGGATTCAAAATCAGCACTCGCAGCAAAAAACGACTTTGCTCTCTTGTTGCACAAATAACGATTGTGTTAGATAGTCCACTTATCGAGGAAGGCTATAGGCTATATAACATCACGCTACAACTAACATGAGCGAAGCATCAATGAAAAATGTTGCAAAAACGGGAAAAATTATTCCTTTTGAGAGCTTCCGTTGCGTACGCTGCGTAAACGGTTAAAGAACGAAAAAAAAAGTTCGCGGCTTTTAAACTTTTTATGGTGATCAAAGTTCTAAAATAATGCATTATTTGCGAAGGTGTTTTTATAAACATGATATTAATCCTTATCCAAATAAATACGTTATTCATCACAAGTATTTAATTTTTAACAAATTTGCCCTTGACACCATTTGATTTCAATGAATATCTTAGGAGATATCATAGTCTATATATATAAAATGGTAAACTGACTGACTGATTGTTGATTTATCAACGCACAGTCTAAACCGCTGCTCCTAATAAGAGATGATGTATGTATTGTAAATATGTAAATGGCACACCACAGACTGCCTGCAATATTGTCTCTCCTTTCTCTTTAAATCCATCCAAAGAGTTTTTTTAAAAGCTTCAGCGATAAAACCGCCCATTGTGTCACATCTTGTAAAATGTCTACATTTATATCTGTAATATTTATGGTGTACACAATAATAGTATATTTCATTACAAGTGCGGAAAGGCTGTCATTGCAAAGAGTTCCGACAAATGTCTACCCGAGCCGAGGCGCAACCGAAGGCGAGGGTTGACAGTCGGAACAAGTTGCAATGACGGTTCCGCAGGTGTACTGAACGACTATTTTTAATACAGTTGCGAAAAAATTAAAAAATTTAATAAAATAATAAAAACACAATAAACTCTACTAACTAATCATTTTTTCTGGAAAATGGCGCCAACCGTAGAATATAAGCAGTTTTTTTTTCTTCACCCATTTTGGTAGGCAAAGGGAACTATCCATACAGCTTAGTCTTCAGTATATTTTTTTTATTGATATGAAATGAAAATGAAATTTAATGAGATGAAATGAAACCTAACCTAAATCATTAAATCTGATATTGAAATAAATTAGTAGCTTCTTTTTAGAAATATACGTATTTGTATGAATCACAAAAACTCTTTAGTAAAAACTTCATGGTTGGTTTTTCTTTTTAATAGACATTATTTTGACAGTTGGGAAAGAGAACGCACGAGTTCGGGAAAGGTAAAAAAAAAGCACTAGTATGTAATAGCCCACATCCCGAACGCTATACGTCCCTGCAATACACCACTTTTTGAGCAACTGTATTAAAATAGTATATTTCATTACAAGTGCGGAAAGGCTGTCATTGCAAAGAGTTCCGACAAATGTCTACCCGAGCCGAGGCGCAGCCGAAGGCGAGAGTTGACAGTCGGAACAAGTTGCAATGACGGTTCCGCAGGTGTACTGAACGACTATTTTTAATACAGTTGCGAAAAAATGAAGCAATTTAATAAAATAATAAAAACACAATATTGCTTTTTTCTCTTCTCTCCACGCAAAAAATTTGTCGTATGTGGATATGTAACGACTTTTTGACTTTTCCGGTAAAATGTTCTCCGAAGCATTTTGTGCAATTATACTGAGTTCCGGTGGTGTTAATAAAAAAAAAATAGGGTCGAAATTACTCATTTTGTGCAACAAACAACTAAACTCGCAAAGAAAATTTCTGGAAAATGGCGCCAACCGTAGAATATAAGCAGAGTTTTTTTTTTCTTCACCCATTTTGGTAGGCAAAAGGAACTATCATACAGCTTAGTCTTCAGTATATTTTTTTTATTGATATGAAATGAAAATGAAATTTAATGAGATGAAATGAAATGAAACCTAACCTAACTCATTCAATTAAATCATTAAATCTGATATTGAAATAAATTAGTAGCTTCTTTTTAGAAATATACGTATTTGTATGAAATCACAAAAACTCTTTAGTAAAAACTTCATGGTTGGTTTTTCTTTTTAATAGACATTATTTTGACAGTTGGGAAAGAGACACGCACGAGTTCGGGGAAGGTAAAAAAAAAGCACTAGTATGTAATAGCCCACTTCCCGAACGCTATACGTCCCTGCAATACACCACTTTTTGAGCAACTGTATTAAAAAGAATATTCTATTCTATTCTAAGAGAAACTATCTATAAAATATCTTTAATTTTGTTCTGCGGCGTAGAACCTAAATTAAATACTACAAAAAATATATTATGCTTTTAAAAAGTAGTTAATGCAAGATATACCTTACTCTCGTATGTATGTCATGGCACACACATTACAGTAGAATGGTGATGATGACGAATCTAATTTCTAGATTCATCTTAACGATGTAGTGACCATGCAGTGTCACTCAAAAGAGGATAATATGAATAATAGAAATGAGGTTGTTATTAGGTATCCTATATCGTTATTTCGATGTTTAATAGATGCATAGTTTATAAAATAATATTTAACGTATTATATTATTGGTTATTCCTACTTAACAAAAACTTACCTATTTTCAGAAAAATATCAGTTGCGGAGTCGTATGAAAATTTAGATCAACTCGAACTCACTCAGGCACCATTAGTTGAAGACGATGTTCCCGAGATCCCGGATATAAGGCGTAATTCAATGCGCAAACTCGTGCGCCGCCAATCCAGCATCGTTGAAACGCAGCGCGATATCGACGGAAATATGAAAATGACATATTGGTTTTAAAACCTATGTATTTTTAAGAGTAATAAATAAATTACTGGAAGTTTACGACGTATTTTTTAGGGTTCTATACCTCAAGGGTGACAACGGAACCTTTTTGTTAACCTGCCCTACGCGATATGTCTGTCTGTTAATACTTTCACAACCTACCTGTGAAAATATAATATGGCCACAAAATAAATTAAAAGTATTTTTTTTTAAACAAGCTTTTATATAAATGCGCTAAAGAGAATAAAATAAACTTTTCCTTTAAAACTTTTACTATGAACTTAAAACTTCATTACACAATTTATATGATATAAAAGCTTGTCGCGAGATTTAAGGAGGTAGGTACTCGTATTTACTTGATTTGAATTTTTTATTTAAATCAATTAGATCATGTTATTTAATTTACTTGTTTATCTACACAGGTAAATCAGTAAATTTATCGGTAAATTTATTCTACCACATCATGTTATACCCTGATGCCACTCAGTCCTCGGCACGGCCTCACCTTGACTTGGGTATTTAGAGAAATGCGCCACTAATTTCAGCTTGAAGTTTAGGTACATCATGTGCCTTACGAAACACAGTTCCGGGTTTGATTTTGGAGTTATCCTTCTCCTAGACAGGTTAATGCTGTTGACGCCTATCTCACCAAATTAGGTACACAAGTCAAAGTTAACCAACCGATGCTACAGACTCGAACAATTCGACCTCAATAATAATCGAGGACTCCAAAAACCCCAGTACCTGCATCAAAATTTCAGACGGATTGGATTCTCAGCAAGTCCTTTCACTTGATAGTTTGATACCCATATTGTAGGAAAGCAAAAAAAACTTAGTCCGCCATCTTTAAAAGTCCGCCATATTGGATTTAGTAGAGTGACGTCACTTTATTTTTCGAGTTACTCTCAGCAAGCCCTTTCATTTGATACCCCTAATGTAGGAGTGCATTAAAAATAACTAGTCCGCCATCTTCGGTGTCCCGCCCTGTTGGATTTAGAATGACGTCACACAGCGAACCATGCATTGTCATCCAAACTAAACGTGTATGCAAAATTTTAGCTCAATCGGTTGAAGATATCTACTTCAAAATTTAATTGCAAGAGTCCACCCGAACAAACATAGTTACATTGCAAGTTAAATAAAAGCTTGTAAAATAAACCCTCTGCAAAAAAACTAGTACAGCCCGATTCATACTTTATGGCGCCTGGAAACTGGGAACATGCGGCGATTCACTGCGCAGTAACAAATTCATGGTACAGCAGCCATGTACAGCGGAGGTGAGAGGTGGGGTAGGTACCTACTGCGCAGCTAGTAGCGTACTACAGAGCTGCCATAAAGTTTGACTAGAAATAAACTAAGTTCAAGTTCCAATTCTTCTGCAGTAATTTTTAACCGACTTCAAAAAAAGGAGGAGGTTCTCAATTCGGTTGTATTTTTTTTTACGTTTGTTACCTCAGTACGCCGTCATTTATAAACCGACTAGCTGTTCCCCGCGGTGTCACACGCTGCGCGGCTCCTAAGGGTCGTAGCGTGATGTTATATAGCCTATAGCCTTCCTCGATAAATGGACTACCCAACACTAAAAGAATCATTCAAATCGGACCAGGTAGTTCCAGAGATTAGCGCGTTCAAACAAACAAACAAACAAACTCTGCAGCTTTATAATATTAGTATAGATTTGGAAAATTCTTTTTTTATTTATTAGTCAAAGTCAAAGCATTTATTTCAAATAGGCACATTAAAGGCACTTTGAACGTCAAAAATTACGATAAAATAGAATTGATTCTAGTCGCCCATTCCAAAGGGTAGTTTTCGTATGGGGAAGAACGGGCAAGAAACTCCACCGTTACTCTTTTAAAAAGTTTTACAATATTTTGCATACATTCATTATATAATAATAATAATTATGTGAAGACGATGCACCTACAATAAAATTACTATACCACAATAGGTAAAAGAATTAAAAATGAAACCATGATATATAAATTAATTAATTATTATCTGATATATACATGGTGCTCACATATTTACAAACATGGTAAAAGTAAATGATTTTCATTTAAAATAATAAACAAAAATGGTTGCCTGTAAAGTCGGTTTTACGGGCGAAGATTTTACGTGACAACGACCGATCATCCGATCATAGTTGAGTGGGAGAGAGACGCAAGGCATTCGGCGGGCCTCTCTCTCGTTCGGTGACTCATCGTAACGTTACCGAGCGTTACACTTTTTCATAAGTGACTCCCAGTCGCAACCTAATTTAAGACGTTGTCACGTCAAAAAAAATAATTCAAGGGTCAATGTCAGGGTGTGAGTTAAAGAAAAGTAATTACAGAATGTAATGAATGTCAAAAAATAAATAAATTATACAGTTAAATTAGCAACCAGTTTGATTTTGTCTAGACTCTAGATTGTCCTATGGAGCAGGACCAGCATGTTTCCAAGCATTCTTATCTTGGATATAATCTTCTAATTTATAGTATGCTTGTTTACAAAGTGTACGTTTAATGTGTTTTAATTTTTTTTGACGTGACAACGTCTTAAATTAGGTTGCGGCTGGGAGTCACTTATGAAAAAGTGTAACGCTCGGTAACGTTACGTTCTTATTTTAAATTAGGTTGCGGCTGGGAGTCACTTATGAAAAAGTGTAACGCTCGGTAACGTTACGTTCTTATTTTCATTTAATTCCTTGTTCCTATTGTGCAATTTAATTATATTCATATCAATAAATATTCTACCGAGAAAAAGACGTTGTCACGTAAAATCTTCGCCCGTAAAACCGACTTTACAGGCAACCATTTTTTTCATTTAATTGCAATATTTCACAAGGTATTTTATTGTAACATCACAGTACCCCATAAAAGATGTATGTACGGACGCCAGCAGGTCAACCTACCCGAAACTGTCAGATTTTCCCAATCAACCTTGAACCTTATGTGTTAGCAATAAAGTCGAAAATATATTAAAGAAATCTGACAGATTGTAGTAACTTGATGTGCAGCTGGCGTCTGTACTTTGGCTAATCTGAAAAATGGTTGATATATTTTATCTTTATTTCTAGTGTTAAAATTATGTCTATCGCTTATTTTATTAAAAAGATGTAGATTTTTTCTTACATACATAATATTTTCATAGATGAATTGGCAAGGTACCGTCATAATATTAATCCTTTTAAAAAGTTCCCTGAGAGATTCGCGGCGACGTAGATTATAAATGGCTCTGACAGCTCTCTTTTGCAAAATAAAGATGGATTCAATGTCAGCAGCTCGACCCCATAGTAAAATGCCGTACGACATAATGCTGTGAAAGTAGCTAAAATAGACTAAACGCGCGGTTTCTACATCAGTTAACTGTCTTATCTTTCGAACAGCATAAGCGGCCGAGCTAAGCCGCCCCGCAAGAGATGTTATGTGAGGTCCCCATTGCAATTTCTCGTCTAGCGTGATTCCCAGAAAAACCGTTTGATCAACAAATTCCAGTTTTTCTCCATTCAGTATGATGTCACATTCGCTACTTCTAACATTAGGTAATTTGAATCTAATGCATTTGGTTTTCTTTTCATTTAGTACCAAATTATTTACCGAAAACCAATCTTGGACCTGAAGAATAGCGTTATTCACGTCGTCAAGTTTTTGTGCCCGTCTGTCTATCTTAAAGATCAATGAGGTGTTATCTGCAAATAACACCATCTTCGGTTGATTTTGAAGTAATAGTAAGGATATTATACTTCCAGATTGGTCCCATTTTTATCAAAATCCAGTTCCAATGATGGGATCCATGAGGAATTGAGGGAACTCTTCAAATGTTATAGGCACACCTATAGCAATTTGGATATTTTTTATAGTAACTCGTGCATTTGCTCTCAGAAACCACCATTTGGTGAAGTGGAACTGATGAGAAGACCACAGATGGCCACCGGAACTACTAAATAATAAGTATTTCACGGGTTGCGATTCGATTAGGTACTTTAATATGGTTGCTAAGCAATTTATGCTCGTCACAATGCGAATGGTGAAATAGAGCTGATGGTGGAATACCAGGAGAACTCCTCAACAATTAACATCCCTGCATCGGGAAAAGCAATATTTTGTAAAAGGCGATGGGCAAGTTGACATTAGGCTATTGTAACTTAGATACATTATAAACAGACCCACTAAAAACCTAGAAATAAAAACTTTTTAACAAAAAAAAAACCGACTTCCAAAAAAACTAAAAAGTGAAAAATAACTTTAATTTCGAAAGTCGGTGGTAAAAACTAAAATACAGATTCAAAGACACCGACTTCCGAAATTAAAGTTATTTTTCACTTTTTAGTTTTTTGGAAGTCGGTTTTTTTTTTGTTAAAAAGTTTTTAGTTCAATGCAACAAAATAAATTAACATTTTTGGCTGTATTTACGTGTGGTAAGTAATCCCGTGTGTCTTATTTTTCTTCCGTTTAGCTCGCAGAACATTAAATAAGTGCACAAGAAGTCATTTTAATGCGTATTTATTACAAAAAAAAAACTGAAATTATTGAACTGTATGATCAACGATGTTCCGTGCGCGATACCACCATCATATTGTAGTCTTTGCGCGATACGTAGTATCCATAGACTGACTACTATTATAAACTAGAGAGTAGTATCCATAGAGTAAAGTAATATATCGGTAGTATCTCTAATACATGCTCTGTGTAAGTAGTCTGTGCCGTCTGTGCGTGCGTGCCAGACTGAGTGCCTAGGAACAATCACCCAGTTTAGTAGGAACAGGAGGCGCTGTGACTGAGTTATGCCGGGGCCACACCAACGGGAAACGGCAATGCCCGTCATCGCCGTAAACACCGCAGTAAGACGGAGGTTACACGTTCATTCTGATGTCAGTTCAGTCTGTGACCTTGATCACGTCTAGAATGATGGCAGAATGATGGAATGACGCGCGGTATTACACGGTAAGTCAGACTGACGATCAGTCTAACCGAAAACTTCTACGCGATAACACGCTTATGCATTTGGTATGGATTTTAACAAGAAAAATAATATGCTCCCGTTGCCTTCGTAGACAGGACTAATATAGTAATATTATTATATATATATTAGTAGAAAAAGAAAGCGGTGGTATAAAAAGTGGCTAATGAAAAGACCATAAATTCACTTAAATTTACTGAATGAGATATGAGACAGATAAAGATATATTTATTGCATAACTGTGTACAGACGCCAGCACATCAAGTTACTACAATCTGTCAGATTTCTTTAATAGATTTTCGACTTTATTGCTAAAACATAAGGTTCAAGGTTGATTGGGAAAATCTGACAGTTTCGGGTAGGTTGACCTGCTGGCGTCCGTACATAAAGTTCTTATACATATTTTTTTGTTTGTTTCAACAGTCTACCCGAGTCGGATATGCAATTAGCAATAGTAATAAGAAATTGGGTACTTACAAATTCTATTTTTTATCAAAAAACTCATGCAGATTAGGGATGTGAAAAAATAATCGATTATAGAAAAAATCGATTAATAATTGATTTTTTTTCTATAAAAATCGATTTTTATAATCGGTTTACATATTACAAAAAATCGATTAATAAAAAATCGATTTCTTATTCACTGCCGATTTTTTTCACCTAGAATTTAGAACGGCCGCGCAACACAGCTTTTTAGTCAGGAGCGCGAAGCCGCAAAGTACCGCGAAGTGTACCACTAACTAATAAATGAATGACGCTAAAGGGCGCTCCACACGGCTAAGATACTATAATATTTTATCTTTGTAATCCCCATAAATATGAAATAAATAATATTATCTTCGTCGTGTGTAATGGTCCATTGAATTGTATGGCGAGCGACATTGTATCTTAAGGGGGAAGCGCTAAGGTGGCCCGCGAAATTCAAATTTTCTTACGTTTTTTACAATTTGCTGGTCGGTATTAAGTTGTACGTTGATTAAAATATGATTCGCGGTCGTAACAAATATGTATTTACAGAATTATCATAATATATCATAATTACAATCAGTAATACAACTTGTTAAGTTAGTATAATCCCCAACTGTCAAGATTTCATGAAATAGTCATTCTTGGGGATTACATGGTCTTAGAGAGTTGTGTTGATGACTTTAATGATTATAATAATTTTATTCTGTAAATACATATTTGTTACGGTCGCGCAAAACTTTAACTTAGAAAGATGTATTAATGATTGTTAGGATTAAAATTCTCTAAATATGTACCTGTTATTGTCGCGAATAATATTTTGATCAAGATACAACCTGACACTGACCTGCAAATTGCAAAAAACTTAAGAAAATTTGAATTTCGCGGTCTACTACTATTCATTCACCCTAAGAAATTTCTTCCTGCGAAAGGAGAAATTAAAAAAAAAAACCTTTTTTGTGTAAAATTAATGTTTCGCTTGTTGATATTATTATTATTAACCCTTCGCATGTCGCGTGTACAGGGTATGTACAGATAACAATAGAATTTCATGCGACGGGTTAATAAAACTGAGTGCTGTGATAGTGATTATCGTTATTTCAGGCGTTTAATTTAATCTATCAAAAAAAAAGGAAAAAATCGATTATTTTTTAATCGATTTTATTACTAGGCAAAATAATCGATTAATTAATAATCGATTTTTTATGTATACTGTCACATCCCTAATGCAGATTATAAAATACCTTATCAATTAACATTTTCTTCAATTTATTTTTAAACATATTTCCATTTAATTCTTTAATTGCGGGCGGTAACTGATTGTACACACGAATAGCAGTAACATAGGTACTTTTATATTACATCATATTGTTAATAACTGGTAAATTAATGTCATATTTATATTGTTTCCGAATATTTAGACACAGGAGAAGAAGATGACTATGCTGATTATTATCGAATTAAAGAATTTAATTTTAATTTTTTTATTCCTTTTATTCCAAAGAATAGGTAACATTTCCTAATGTAAGAATAAATTCTTTCTCCGGGGCTAATGGTAGAGATGGGGACGTCGGGAGCGGCGAGGGAGTCGGCGCAGGCGGCGACATGTCGTGCGACTCCATCGCTGTCTAAGCCACAGAACACTATTACTCATAGGTCTAAGCAGTGACTGACATCAGACTGATAGCTAATAAACACACGTTCATTCTGGCATCAGTCTGACCAGACTGACAAAAATTATTAAAATATTTAAATAATCATCATTCTGGACCATCATTCCATCAGTCTACGTGTTATACAATCAGTTTCCCGTCATTCTGACATCAATCATAGACTGAACTGACATCAGAATGAACGTGTAACCTCCGTCTAATTATTTCGATTATTAACGCGATAAATTGAGTGGCCACACTTGAACAGTCAACATCAATAATTGGCAATAAAATTGGCGATAAAATTGGCGCTAATGTTTCCCTTGAATTTTAAGCTGGACGTTGACGCTACTGCACTGTATATACACACGTTCACGGTGCGCATTTGCGCTATATAGTTATCTATAGCTCTTTGATTTGCGCAATGACAAACGTATTGTGGCCGCTTCAACGTTGGCAATAATTGTCGCGGTAAATATCTTTGATCTCAAAAAATACCGCCACCCGAGTTATCGCCTAACGTCAATCGGCAATGGGAATGCCGTTGTAAAATTAACACGATAAGTTGTGGCTACACCTACGGTTAACGCCCAATATTGCTGTTGGCTGAGCTTCCTTTCAATGAAAATGCGCATAGCATATTAGCATTATAACACAGTGGTATATTCAAGTAATTTACAGTTTTAGTGAAAATAAAATTAAACTAAACTACAAATATAAGATGACAAAACAGAACAGTTGCTAGGCAACAACTTAAGAAGAGAACTCTTAGAACATAGTGCATTACATACAACCTTCATGGTTTAACACCCCCACTTAATCCACTATGTTGTGTGCAGAACACATGTTTCTGCTTACCAACTCCCTTAGTCATCATATCAGCAGGCATAAGGGTAGTCTCACAATATTCAACACAAATAACCCTTTGCTCTGCTAGCTCTCTAATGAAATGATATCTTATATTTATGTGTTTGGAACGTTTTCCAATAGCAGGAGTATAAACCAGCTTACTGGCACTTTGACTATCACTAAAAATAGTAACAGTAGTGTTATAGCCAGTCAGTTCAGAATATAATCCATTAACTGATATCACTTCCTTAGCGACCTCACAGATTGCGATGTACTCAGCTTCAGCAGTACTTAATGAAACACAACGCTGTTTTAAGGACTGCCAAGACACCGCAGCACCACCGAAAATAAGGGTATAACCAGAGAAAGATTTCCCATCAGGCCCATTTCCCCAATCTGCATCTGCATAGGCAACCAAAGGCTTATTACATTTTTTGTAACACAGCGATAGTTCCGCTGTCCCCTTTAAATACCTAAGCACACGTTTCAGTGCCGCCATGTGAGTAGAATCGTTGCAGTTATTAAATTGACTCAGCATCGTAACTGCATATGATATATCAGGTCTTGTACAACATGCCAGGTATAATAGTGAACCAATAATTTCCTGATAACGAGTATTGTCGTTCTTTTCACCAGATTTCAGGCGAAGGTTCACTTCAACTGGCGTACTAACTTGTTTGCAGTCCGACATTCCATATTTCTGTAAGATTTTTGAAATGTATTTCTTTTGAGACAAGTGGATTTCACTACTACTCTTCCTCTCAATCCGGACTCCAAGACATTCTCTTGCCTCGCCCAAATCCTTTATTTTGAAGGATCTGCCAATCTGAAGTTTCACCGTCCTGGCTTCTACAGCTCTATTTGTAAATATATAAAAATCATCCACGTACAGAGCTATTACAGTGAAAATTTCATTATGAATTTTTGTGTAGACACACTGGTCATATTTAGACCTAGAAAAACCCATCTTTATTATATGGTCATGAATCTTTTGATTCCAACACCTGGCAGCTTGTTTCAGGCCATATATGGCTTTCTTCAATTTGCAAACCTTGCCTTCACTCCCCTCTTGAACAAAAGATTGTGGCTGTTCCATATAAATTTCTTCACGCAGATCTCCATTTAGAAAAGCGGTGGTAACGTCAATATGATGAACGCTCAGGTTTTTCTCAACTGCCAGTGCTAGTAGAAGACGAATCGACGACATCTTGACTACCGGTGCAAATGTTTCAAAATAGTCTTCACCAGGTTTTTGCGAATAACCCTTAGCAACCAGCCTGGCCTTATGGCGCTGAGTGCTGCCATCCGCTCCAATCTTTAACTTGAAGACCCATTTTGTTTTAATAACATTAGCGTCTAACGGTCGATCAACTAATTCCCAGGTTCCATTCACCTTCAAGGAATTGAACTCGTCCTCCATCGCTTCCACCCAAAACTTCTTGTCAGAACGCTCCATAGCATCCTTAACAGAAATAGGATCAGGATCTTCTGACACATGGAAATTATATACCATGTCTTTTTCTCGTTTCGGAACCCTATTCCGAGCAGGGTAACGTCTTGCACTTTGTAAATTTTCTGCCGTAGGATTCTCTACGTCAACAGAATCAATAGAGTCATAAAAAGTCTCTCTAGAATCCGATCTCGTCAGTGAACTAGCCCTCGCTGTACTAGATGCACTTTCAGATTCTTCTTCATTCGAACTAGCCACCGGAACCCCCACTGCAACAGGACCAGCAATCCTTGGCACCTCTGGTTGAGTAGTGGAACGACTAACTCCTGGAATGTCATACTGTAGATCTATAACCACAGCATCCTTCTTAGAAACAGGAACAGCAGCTTCTTGTTTCTCTTTAATAATCATGGGAACGTTTTCCATAAACGTAGCATCTCGAGCGATGACAATCCTCGTTGGATCATCCTTCAAATTTATAAATCGGTACGCCTTCGAATTGGTCGAATACCCAGTCATTATCATTTGAATCGTTTTTGGATCAAACTTCTTGCGACTATGATCCTTTACCAGAACCTGAGCTCTACATCCGAATATTTTCAGATTCGATAGATCAACTCTCTCTCCTGTAAAAACCTCCTCTGGAACTTTATCCTTGAGGGCCATTGTTGGAGATCGGTTCTTCAGGTACACGGCACAACCAACAGCTTCGCCCCAGAATCTCTTGTCCAAACCAGCCTCATGCACCATACATCTAGCCTTCTCAGTTATTGTGCGGATTGTGCGCTCCGCAACTCCATTCTGTTGAGGAGTGTAAGGTACTGATCTCTGGTGTTGGATCCCATGTTTCTTCAGGAAACCTTGAAATTCTCTATTGGTGTATTCAGTGCCATTATCGCTACGAAATTTCTTTATTTTCTTTCCCGTTTGATTTTCAACTAGTGCCTTGAATTCCATGAATTTAGCGAAAACTTCGGTCTTGGATTTCAACAAATAGCCAAATGTTTTTCGGCTAAAGTCATCCACAAAAATCAGGTAGTACCTGTTACCGCCCCAGGATTCCACTTCCATAGGGCCCGCTAAATCCGAATGCACGAGTTCAAGAAAGTCTTTTGCTCTCTTACTTTTACCTTTCGGAAACATTTTTACGCACGCCTTCCCTTTACAGCAACTTTCACAAGGTTCCGTGCTCACCTCTTTAAAAGTCAGACCATCTGCCAAACTTTTTAACTTCACCATCAGAGCTCCACTCAGGTGACCTAGTCTTCTGTGCCACAAATCAAAACTAGCACGAGGAGATTCTTCTGGAGGACACGTCAGAACCATTGCTGCTTCTTTACCTAAAACATATAACCCCTGTTTCAGTGGTGCTGTCAATACTGGCTTTCCAATTACTTTTACCTTGTAATCCTTTTGGTAAACCTTACAGCAAGTCTCATCGAAAACAACAACGCAACCCTTAGCACACATTTTACTAACCGACAGCAAGTTTGTCGTCAAACCTGGAAGCATAAGTACATCTTCAAACCTCACAGAGCGCCCCATGACATACACATCCCCTTGTTCACTAGATACAATTTTATTATTGTTTGCGGTTGTCACTAGCTTAGAACTAGTGGACTGTCTATCTTCTAGAATATGCACGTCAGACGTCATGTGTGATGTAGCTCCGGAATCTACGACCCAATGGCCCTCACCAACCGTCATAGATAGAGCAGCCATTAGACCCGAGGTCTCCTTATTGTCTTTCTTCTTATCGAAATATGTATTTTTGTTGTCTTCAGACTTGTCTCCCGTTTTACGACGTTGACACTGCCATTTATAATGCCCTTTCTTCTTACACAAATGGCATATAATACTCTTTTTGAAGTTTGACATCAGTGCCGTTGCCGTATCATCTTCAGCTGTGTTCATTGAGCTGCTTTTTCTCAAGCTTTCTTTGAGCAACGCTGCCTGCACAGACTCTGTTGTAATCTTCATGCTTGAATGCTCCAATGTCATCACCAGAGGATTGTATGCATCGGTTAAACCGGCCAACATAATGATCCCAACAAATTCATCATCCAGGCCTGCCTTTATGCTAAGTAATGACTGGCTGGTTGATAGGATGTCATTGAGATATTCCTCCATTGTCGAAAACATTGTCAATTTGGCGCTAAATAATTTCCGCAACAGATATAGCCGTCGCAGTAACCCGCCATCAGCATAAGATTTTTGCAGCGCTTGCCAAGTATCTCTCGCTGTCTTGAGATGCATGATCATAGGATAAATATTTTCCTTGCACATGAGGCAGATCTTACTCCGAGCTTTGGCATCCTTTCTTTTAGCCTCCGCAGAGTCTGCCACAAAATCATCGTTCACACACTCCCATAGATCGAGGTCGATCAGAAACATTTCCATGGCAAAAGCCCACGTACCATAATTGGCTTGGCCTGCCAATCTCTCAACACTCTTTACAACAGCTTCCATATTCGAAATTGAGATACTTTTATTTTGCTCAGATATTACACCAGATCACGTCTGGGCCCATAACCTGTTGGCTGAGCTTCCTTTCAATGAAAATGCGCATAGCATATTAGCATTATAACACAGTGGTATATTCAAGTAATTTACAGTTTTAGTGAAAATAAAATTAAACTAAACTACAAATATAAGATGACAAAACAGAACAGTTGCTAGGCAACAACTTAAGAAGAGAACTCTTAGAACATAGTGCATTACATACAACCTTCATGGTTTAACAATTGCGATAATCAACGACGTTTCACGTTGGTGTGGACCGGCATAAAGTATCTAGGAAAATAATATATCAATGGATCACTGACCTCCATCATACAAGCTCTGACCTCTATCATACAAGTACAGACGCCAGCACATCAAGTTACTATAATCTGTCAGATTTCTTTAATAGATTTTCGACTTTATTGCTAAAACATAAGGTTCAAGGTTGATTGGGAAAATCTGACAGTTTCGGGTAGGTTGACCTGCTGGCGTCCGTACTTTGTGTCAATGCAATGACTGTTTCCATCTTCTCTCACTCTCATAGCCTTACGAAAAAGTACTTACGAATTCCATGGCTCTCGCTGTCATGTTTGCCAACTGTCAATTCTGTCATTCCTTTCTAGTTTCTTTCTACTGCTTGTTTGTCATTCATTCATTGTGGTGTATTGTGTGTACAGTTGTCGGAGGGAATTCCAATATTCTGTAAGAATGTTTTATCCTAGTAAAGCGCTGTTACTGCGTCTTATACTAGCATGTACAATAATTGTGGTATTGGGACATAGTCATAGCCACTCGCATGATCATTCTAATGGAAATGAACCGCCCTCATTCAAATATTCCAAAAGTGCAAACGAACAACACAAAAACGAAGAAGTGATAACTGAACCAGATTACGACTTATACGTCAGAGCATTGAGTTCAACACTCTTTATTAGTATAGCGCCGTTTTTTATACTGTTCTTTATACCTATTGACGGCACTGTAGAAAAACAACCGTTACTCAAGATTTTGTTATCATTTGCTTCTGGCGGTCTTCTCGGCGATGCATTTCTGCACTTGATCCCGCATGCGCTCATGTCTAGTGGCGGCGCCGAAGGACACAGCCACAGTCACTCACATGACAGTGAGCAACATGAACCACATGACATCACTGTTGGGCTTGGTGTGTTAGGAGGAATTATTACGTTCTTAGTGGTCGAAAAAACTGTTCGGTTATTTGATGGAGGACATGGCCATTCTCATGGAGCAGAAAAGAAGAAAAATGATGATAAACAAAAAAAGAAGACAAAGGACAAAAAAGAAGACATAAAGATTGCTGGGTATTTAAACCTTGCTGCAGACTTTACACACAACTTTACTGATGGGTTAGCAATTGGAGCATCTTATATTGCTGGTCAAAACATTGGCCTTATTACAACTGTAACTATATTTTTACATGAAATCCCTCATGAAATTGGAGATTTTGCAATTCTTGTTCAATCAGGATGTTCAAGAAGGAAAGCAATGATGTTACAGTTGCTCACAGCATTTGGTGCAATATCAGGCACTGTTTTGTCTATATATCTAAGAGGTTCAGGAGACGGCCTTGTTTCATCTCTCATTTTACCATTCACTGCTGGAGGCTTTATTTATATTGCTACTGTGTCTGTTATCCCTGAACTTCTTGAAAGTTCAACCAAGTTTTCTCAGTCTGTCAAAGAGATAGTAGCTCTGCTAGCTGGAGTCTACATGATGGTACTTATTGCACAGTATGAATAATTTTGTATGCTTGTGACATGTAATGTAAATATATTTACATTGTTCTATTTTTTCAATAAATTATGTAGTTAACATCACATATTAATAAATTTATTATTCTTTTGTAAAACTCAATAATTTAGTTTTGTTTCATTTTACTTTGTGTAAAGTATGAATCTATCTTCAAATGAAAGTGATGTGTAATAACTGTACAGATAAATCTTGTCTCACCAATCACTAGATACATTAGTATCTAGATAAAAAGTGTATTGTTAGATTATATATTGTGATTTTACAGATTTATATGGGGTACCTCACAATTATTTCTTTTAGTTATACATATAGATAGATGGAATATCAACAATGATTGTGCTTGAAAGTTACTTAATACTGAAAGTGAGATCAAATGGAGTATCAAATAAAACTTCTACCTTGCAGAAATTATGTTTTATTTATTTAGATTACTTCTTCTTAGATACACCAACAGTTCTTCCTCTCCTGCCAGTAGTCTTGGTGTGCTGACCTCGCACACGCAGGCCCCAGTAGTGACGCATACCCCTGTGGGCACGGATTTTCTTGAGCCTCTCCAAATCTTCACGAAGCTTAGAATCCAAGTTAGATGATGTCAACTGGCTGTACTTGCCGTCAACAATATCCTTCTGCCTGTTGAGGAACCAGTCAGGGATTTTGTATTGTCTGGGGTTAGACATGATTGTAACAATCTTTTCAACCTGAAAAATAACAGGATATTTTAAAGAGACATTTTGTATTCTGTGCCAAATTTCAATAAAACTGAAGTTTGAAAAAATATAAATATGTGATACATGTTAACTTTGAGAATGAAAATCTGGGGTAGGTACCCAGTAAACAAGGATATGCTTACATTTGTCAGGAATTACACTCACTACACACCTAGTTAATTGTATTGTGCTTATATGCCCACTCTGAATAGACCCATCAAGAGTGTAACGATGTATGCATTTAGTCTCATAGGTTTTGTAAAGACAACAAAAACAACGGTGGCTGTCTTGTGTAGGATTAGAATGAATGAAATACCTATCAACCTATATTTCTATCAAGTAATACGGGCTGGTGTCCGCAACTCCACGTCAATGCGCGTATTTCTATCAAGTAACCAAAAGACATACCTCTTCTTCAGTGCATTCTCCAGCACGCTTGTCAAGATCAATGTCGGCCTTCTTCAGGACGATATTAGAGTATCTGCGACCAACACCCTTGATCGCGGTCATGGCAAACATAACTTTACGTTTGCCATCAATGTTCGTATTCATAATACGAAGAATATGTTGGAACTTGTCTGGAATTACCAGCGACTGAAACAAAGTTGACACTCATTTTATAACGCCGATTGAAGCAAAATATTGAGAAAACTCGCACCATGTATACTACAAGATCACATTCAATCACTAAATTTCAATTTTGATCTTATGATTAGTAGGAAATTATAAGATTATTACCATTTTTGCAAATATTGGTTAGTCAACCACCACTAACAACAAAGGTTCATGGGGTAAAAGAATGACATTGACAACATTTCTCATGAGTTGCCATTCTACAAAACTTATTTTTGCTCCTGGCAATCTCTCCAAGTAATACGTGGGCAATACACTATCGTACTGTCTCTTAGGCTAGGTATACATGTAATGACTATAGTCGCTAGCGACGCGTCGCTAGACTCGTCGACAACGAGTCTAGCAAAGGACGAGTCACGTCGTCGAATATTGAAATTGCTAGCGATAAATTCTGTCAAGTGTGTGGCGAGTGGCGACTAAAATCGGTGTGCGCGTACCTAGCATTAAGGCTCCTACAAACAGGCGCGACACGCGACGCGAATCGCGCGCGACACAATGAAATCGCAAGTCGCGCCACGAACGGTGCCTTTGTGTCGCGCGCGATTTGCGTCGCGTGTCGCGTCTGTTTGTAGGAGCCTTTACACCATTTCTTGCCTAGATTTTGAAATCACCCGCGCCTCGTCGGGACTAAAGTCACTGCGTGTAAACCTAGGCAGACCAAGTAGACAGGGTAATCAGGGTATTCACACTGAAGTGGTGCTGGAAGTAGCCTGAATAGAATTGTCCCACAGAAGGGCATAGACCTCTTCTCATATACATAGAGAAGGCACGAACATTGATCACCACGCTTGCTCAACGGGTGATTTCAGACTTATATAAACTAAAAGTTCAGGCTTCCTCGCGACGTTTTCCTTCACCATTCAGTAATGTTCAAGTTAAACTCAACATATTGAATTTTAAAAGTCACATTAGTGCAAGTGCATGAGACAGAAGGCATTAGACTGTAGACTATCACGAAGAAGCTTATAGATAAAAGTGGAGGCAACACTCTGAATACACTGACCTCTATAATACAAGCTGTAATATAGAGGTCAGTGTCTAAATACCTAAGTGAAGATCACTGTGTCGGACACTCCCTTTCTAAATACACTTATAAGAACGAGACATTGATATGCATTTTCTTTGTCTTAGGTATGTATTAAAGTGTATCCTCCACTTTTATCTTTTTGCTTCTTGGCTATCACATTACATCGCTGATCTCTAAACAAGTACGCATACAGGCTAAACTTACAGGTTAGTGCCTACCATCAATAAAACCACTGGTATACAAAGTAATTTTACGTATATACTAATTCAATGCAAGGCTAAAGGCCATATGGCCGGCCCCATCGCACCGGTTGGTCAAGGTAACTTCTCTTCTTAGTCTGTGGGTTGGTTGGTCTAAACGGCGCGTTACGTTAGGTTAGGTACACACGCAGCGACTTTAGTCCCTCGACTTTGAATCTGTCAGCATCGCTAGCAGATTCAAAGTCGAGGCATCGCTGGCAGATTCAAAGTCGAGGTATGTCGTACGTACTTATGCGGGCCAATCACGATCAATTTCACTTGTCAAGTTTGCACCGGACTTGAAGCCGCGTCCAGTAAACTTGACGGTGTATGGCTACTTATCATGCATACCCATAGCCATACGCGTTCATAAGGGGCAAAGAGTAAAGTAACTATGATAAGGGGTGAAACGATGACTAAAGTCGCTGCGCGTCTACTTACAACAATATCCCTTGTTTATAAAAGCAAATAACGCCTTCTTTCTCTGAAGTTACTCTGATTCATTCTTTGCTAGGTCACGCTATTAAACATAAGCATGATTGATTGACACTGAACAAAGGTTTGATTACAGAGTTTTCGGTTTGACTTGATGACTTGATTTGATTGATACCTAACGTTTAACCGTTGTCCGTTTGACCTGGTTTTTAAAGGTGGAGTAGTACTCTGACCACATTTATTTATTTATTTATTTATTAACACTTTATGCACAAGTAAAAGAAATACTGTACAAAGGCGGACTTAATGCCTGAGGCATTTTCTACCAGTCAACCTTACCATTTATTTTTCATTCATTTCTCTTGAGTAGTATATTCCTTGATTCATAATTTCATTTATTTTTCACGACTAGTAACATTTCATCAATGAGTGTTCTTCCGTCGGTGGTGTGCCGGTTTCTAATTTTTACTACGGATTCCAGTTATTATCTAGAGTTTTGAAGCAACAGTGAATACAATGCATACAGAAACGACATTAACACTTATACAAATATTGGAAAAGACTGTATCACCAGGTATGAAATCACATTTCGTAAACTGTTCATGTATGGCGCTTCAGGTCGTCAACCGACTTATCACTTAACGTAACTGTTTTAAATTGTATTTTATCGAAACGGTCCTTAGAAAGTAATCCTGCTATCAAATCTTTTATATTTTAGAACGGCATACGAATAAATAGCCGTTGATAGAATGTGGATGACAAAGATGCATAACTGTCATGTAAAGAAAATTCTAGGTTCACCTACGATTCAAGTTTTACAATACGCGGCAATCATGTCCTTAAACAATTTTACGTTTTGACACACATCTTAAATTATTTTCCATTTGCTATTACTGGTTTACTCACTGATAACTGGTGGTCTTCTCAAAGTTTGAAGGTTATAAATCTGCAATCTTTCACAACTTTGACATTCCAATTTCCATTCGAGTTCACAATACCTAACATATAAGTCTGGAGTCCCTCCCTACAAAGGACTAATAATATTATGTGCTTTATGCATTTTTTCCATCAGTCATGACTTACAAAGCTACATAGTCTACTATATAAAAAAAAATTACTTATTTTATCAAGTCAATTATTACCACTTCATAATAAGATACTTTATTTAAAATGCACTATACAGTAGGAATCAAGCAACCTCTATAGACAAGCATTTGGTTTATCTACTCCAAAATGAAGAAAAAATAACTAATCATATTTTATGTAAACCTGACTTGAGGATTTGTTACTGTTAGCCTGCATCATCCCACTGCTGGGCAAATGCCTCTCCCCATGACTTCCAGCTCTTTTGATCCAGGGCTAAAGTGGTTCTAATAAATAAATCAATGTACTTGTTAAATTGTAACATAATAAGCAACTATTTGTTCATAAGATAGTGATACTCCTTTTGTACTACAGTTATGTGAAATTTAAGAGAGAAAAAAATGCCAGGATTACTGATATGAGTTTATATCAGTAATTCTGCCTAATTATAACAACAATATTACTTACTGATGATAATATTTTAACACTGTTGAGCAGGATTGTGCGAATAATTATTTTGTGTTCTATTCTGTCTTCTTTTCATTATGTTATTTGAATTTTTCAGATCGAAATGAATTGGAAGCTGCAGAAACCTACCTTGACCATGCAGCTGTCACCAATTTCACAACATTTATCAAAATGTTGTCTGATGTTCTGGTTGCGGGGGGGAACAGTCAGGTGGCTAGGATGGCTGCAGGTTTACAGCTAAAAAACCACCTTACTTCCAAAGACCCTACCCTAAAACAGCAATACCAACAAAGGTGGCTGGCACTACCTGAAGACATCAGATTGTATATTAAGAAAAATGTAGGTTTTCTAGTATTTTTATCAATATTCTCATTACACCTAATTTTAAGAGACGTAATATTATATTTTCGTTTTTTTAGATTCTAACAGCAATTGGAACCGAGAACAGCAGACCTAGTTCAGCGGCACAGTGTGTAGCTTATGTAGCAGTAGCAGAGCTTCCGGTGGGGCAGTGGAATGACCTCATACCCATGCTTGTAGAAAATGTTGTCAATGCTCAATCCACAGAACTTAAAAAAGAAGCGACATTAGAAGCAATTGGTATGTAACATTTCGAATCAATCTTTGAACAAAATATGTTAAAATTTTGTGCAATGGTTCAGTGATATTTCATTATTTCCAATATGGAGTAACTTAGAATTATAGCTAACATCTGATATTTTTTATTCCTTCTTCAGGTTACATCTGCCAAGAAATTGATGCTGAGGTGTTAACAGAACAGAGTAACCCAATTCTAACTGCCATCATTCATGGCATGAGATCTATTGAAACCAGCAACCATGTCCGGCTTGCTGCCACACAAGCTTTACTTAACTCATTGGAATTTACTAAAGCTAATTTTGATAAAGAAAATGAAAGGAATTTTATAATGGAAGTTGTATGTGAAGCCACACAGTCCAGTGACATGAGAATCAGTGTTGCAGCTCTCCAGTGCTTAGTAAGTATCATACATAATACTAGTAAATTCTCATTACACATTTATATTTGTATAGATTATTTGCTTAGTTTTTGTATATGAAGTAATATGTTTGTTTATTTTTAATTTCAGGTTAAAATTCTCTCCTTGTACTACCAATATATGGAACCTTACATGGGTCAAGCATTATTCCCTATCACTTTAGAGGCTATGAAGTCTGATGTAGATGAAATTTCACTTCAAGGCATTGAGTTCTGGTCTAATGTTAGTGATGAAGAGATTGATCTTGCAATTGAAGAAGTAGAGGCAGCTGATGCAGGTATGATGAAAATTTCACATATATATATTTTATATTTTTTCACCTACATTGTTTAAAGAACTAAGATCTTTCATGTCAAACTACTTCTTTTTACAGGACGACCTCCAGCGCGTACGTCTAGATTCTACGCCCGAGGAGCATTGCAATACCTTGCTCCTGTTCTCATGCAGAAACTAACAAAACAAGATGATACTGAAGATGAGTTGGAATGGAATCCCTCGAAAGCTGCATCTGTCTGTCTTATGCTTTTGTCTAACTGCTGTGAAGATGAAGTGGTTCCTCATGTATTACCTTTCATTAATTCAAATATTAAAAATGAAAATTGGCGATACAGAGAGGCTGCTTTGATGGCATTTGGTTCTATTCTTGGTGGACTTGAAGCAAATACTCTGAAGCCACTGGTGGAGAAGGCTATGCCAACCTTGATTGAAGCCATGTATGACTCTAGTGTTGCTGTGCGGGACACAGCTGCCTGGACTTTTGGAAGGATTTGTGAAATTGTTCCTGAAGCAGCTATAAATGAAACATATCTGAAACCACTCTTAGAAAGTCTTGTAAATGGATTAAAAGCTGAACCACGTGTAGCTGCTAATGTTTGCTGGGCCTTCACAGGCCTTGCAGAAGCTGCTTACGAAGCAGCAGATTGTGGAGATTCCAATCAACCTAAAACCTATTGCATGTCAAAATACTTTGATTTTATTATTCAAAGGCTTCTTGAAACCACAGATCGCCAAGATGCTGCACAGCATAATTTAAGATCAGCTGCATATGAAGCTCTCATGGAAATGGTTAAAAACTCGCCTACTGATTGTTATGTTACTGTGCAAAAAACCACTATGGTGATTTTAGAGCGGCTTCAACAAGTTTTGCAGATGGAGAATCATATTTCAAGTCAGGCTGATCGTTCTCAGTTCAATGATCTCCAAAGTCTGTTGTGTGCCACACTGCAATCGGTACTTCGTAAGGTAACTCAAGAAGATGCACCACAAATATCAGATGCTATTATGACTGCCTTGTTGACCATGTTTGCTGGCAATGCGGGAAAAGCTGGTGGTGTTCAGGAAGATGCCCTTATGGCAGTCTCAACTCTAGTAGAGGTCTTAGGAGAAGGTTTCTTAAAATATATGGATGCTTTCAAGAGATATCTTTATGTTGGACTTAAAAATCATCAGGAATACCAAGTATGCATAGCGGCTGTTGGGCTCACTGGTGATATTTGTCGTGCATTGAAAAGCAAAGTAAGTTTAATAATGATAATTTTATTTGTTACTAGCTTCTGCCCGCGACTTCGTTCACGTGAAGTTTCTCGTTTTAACATAAAACATAGCCACACACACCACACACACTCGCACACTCTGGGATAATTTAGCTTCCCCTTATTGAAAGAATTTTCGGGATTGAATCAGTAGGTCCGAAGATTACCCCCCTATAACCTCACAAACTACCTTATGAGTATAGATATATCATGTCTTCTGAAAAACCTCGATGGAGATCAGAGAGATTGTGTTCACACACAATAGGCTATTTGACAATGTAAAAAATAAGGTCATAATTATTGACACTCATATAGATTATCGCTTTTAAAATCGATTTGCATTTGACTCCTGTAACACAGGTACCACCTAGCTCAGGAGTCAGGGCTTCAAATTAAAATGTAACACCTTTTATTATGTCAATAAAACTTTATTATTATATTGTTAAAGATAGCGTTTTGGCGGCTTATTTAAGCAATACATTTTTATTTACTATTTTTTAAAAGAAATACAGTATGCAATTTGAAGTAATAGGTTTTTGTGGGCTCGTTAGACACCATTAAATAATCTGAGATGTTTATCAGAAACCAGTCAAATAGCCTATTATAAAATTTAAAAAAATATTGTTACAGGTGCTACCCTATTGTGATGAAATCATAGTCTTGCTATTGGAAAATCTTGGAGATCCCTCAATTCACCGCTCTGTAAAACCACAGATCTTGTCTGTGTTTGGTGATATTGCTCTTAGCGTTGGTCCTGATTTTGCTAAATACTTTGACGTCGTGATGCAGATGTTATTGCAGGTAAAAACTCAATATTGCACTATAAATAAATTTTAATAAGATCCATAACAATGACCTCATAATTTACGTCAAATGTTTTACATTACAGGCAAGCAATGCTCAAGTAGATCGTAACGATTATGACATGGTCGAATACCTGGGCGAACTTCGCGAAAGCGTGCTCGAGGCTTACACTGGTATCATCCAAGGCTTGAAAGGATCAACGGGCGAGGTTTGTAGCATTTCAATTATTATTCAGCTATTACTATTATATATTGCTGAGCAAACAATGAACGTGTTTAATGTGGCAGGTCCGTTCGGACGTGGCGCTGGTTGAGCCGCACGTGCCGGCCATCGTGACGTTCATGATGCAAGTGGCGTGCGAGCCCGAGCGCACGGACGGGCACATGTCGGTGATCGCGGGGCTGACGGGCGACCTGTGCACGGTGTTCGGCCAGCGCGTGCTGCCGCTGCTGGAGACGCGGCCGCTGCTGGACCTGCTGCAGGCCGCGCGCCGCTCGCGCACGCCCCGCACCAAGGCACTCGCCAACTGGGCCACCAAGGAAATCCGCAAGCTCAAGCATCAGACGCCTCTCACTAGCTGGTATGTACTAAACAAAGCGTGCCTTTGACCGCACGGCGACATATCAAGCTATATGTTACAGTATAAGCTGACTTTTTTTTTTTATTCTTTAAATTTTAGGGACTTTTATAACGCACAGCGTATGTCAGTCCCATCGTACCTAATACAAGATACACATCAAACTATAAGCTGACTTCTCAATGTACAAAAAGCCTATACAATGCGAGGTCAGCTAAAACTGGAAATGTATCGTCGTGTGTACAAGCAGTTCAAGTATTGTAATATTGTATAGGGTTTTCCAGTAAACCAATATTACAAAATATCAAGGATAGGTTTTCCTATACCCACATTTGAATATCAACGAAAACAGACAAAATGCAACCATACTAGGACGTTTGTTTGGGAAGTGATAATTTGGCAATTTCTTTTTGATGAAACAAGGGAGACCCGATATTTATCTAATCGAGTGGCACCTCGAGAGTAAATGGACTTGCCCCTTTATTTTATTTAGTCGAGTTACGAGTTAATTAAATCGAGCCGCATCACTATCTGATACTGTCAGAAAGACAAGTGTCATTTAAATTTTCCCGTTTCTTTCGAATTGCATGAAATTGATAGGTATTTCTGTTTTCCTGTGTATAATTGAAGGATTATAATGCATTTCCAGAAGGATGTTGTGTTAATTGTTCATTAAGATTTCAACGCAATGGGAGCCCCCATTGCGTTGAAATCTTATGTTGTAGCTTATGGTGTAGCTTAACTATTTTTAATTTTTGTTTTTTTTTTTTTAAATTTCAGATTTGAAACAATTCACTGCCACAGTGATGCAACGCAGTTTCAAATAACTTGCTGCTGGTAAACTCAACTGTGCTGGCAGGCATATTAAGTCCGTATTAATAAGTCGTTAGGTGCATTTGTTTAGAGGCCTGTATTGTTTTAAACTATCTTCAACAATTATATAGTAGTTATTTTGTGTTCATGGGCTAACACTCTGGCCTTTTTTATTATTAAATAAATATTATTACCTTATCTATGATATTATATGAATATTTGTCTACTTTAGTAACATGTTACCATTATTGTAGCATAGTAACATTTGGAATTATTTCTGTGTTTAATTTACAAAGTGTATTACCATGACAAAACGGTCTATGACTTTTGTTAGAACCATAATAAAATAACAAATCAAAAGTGGATGAATGTTTATAAGCAAGTGAAATGTTTTTATGTAATATATTAACTTTTTTTTTGCATGTAAGAAATGTGCTAATTTGGTTATGGCTTTTTATTCAGATTACCAAGTGATTTTTGGCCCCAAACAATGCACTTAGCGTAGCATTATTGAAACTGTTAAATATATGCCTGACCATAATCTTTCCATAATTATCTTAAAGTTGAAGCATTTTTCCTATTTGGTATTATAAATACAGACAGTGGCTGTGGTATCTTTACTTATGTGAGATAAAGTGATAGTTTGAAAGGGATGTATGAAAGGTGATGTATGTTACTTTAGGCATGCACATGTGCAAGGGATTATGAATTTTATAAATTATTATTATGTTTTGTACGAAGTATGAAAGAATTTTATGAATGGATAAGAATGCATGTGTAGATGCGTGCATGATTATCTCAGATATTTTATAAACTTAGGCATTGTCGATCATAATGAAAATTCGGTATATTAAAGTATGTTTAAGATTCCGTCGACATTACTCGAGACTGAAGGACGCCATATTGGCGACGATTCTTTTTTATTCATCGCAATTCAGGTTAACAATAAAAAGCTAGAAGATATCGCTTGATGAAATTTAATCAATAAAAAACGATGACCATATGGTAAACATATGTTACAAATAAATGCTAAACAACAATATACTTAATATTATCATACGGACTACTTGTATTAATTAAGAAAGTGCAGCAGTCAGTTATGTCTTTAATGAAACAACATTGATAGTACAACAATAGTCGCTTAGCAAATAAACAATGTTGCGCTATAACTGATTATGAATAATGTGTACCTACAATACAACCTACATAACTCAAACTGTCGAAATCTTGGTCAAATCTTCCTTTGTGATGAATGAAAAGTATCTTTGCCTTCTGATCTCAATATCACATTATTGTACATATGTAATTAAAGCGTTTTTTTTTCCTTAAGATATTCCGAAATGGCAAAATAGTAATGCCCTGAAAGTAAATTGAAAAGACCAAAGACCAGCGGACCTTTTTTTAAAACATGGGCTGAGCAATTGCTGTCAAATTGTTGTGTTTAACCATTATCAACAAAATTTCGAATGGGTATATTTCATCAAACTTATTCCGTTCTTTCGTGTTAACGTTTTAAATTTATTTTTTGTATCCACATTTTCGTTTACATTTTGTTATTTTTATATTTTCTTTCCAACGTAACATTTATTTAAATGTTTCTAGCTAAAACTTTTCGGCAACTTTCAGATTGTTGTCCATTTTAGCATTACCTTTTCAAGTCAAAACTACTTATGAGGCTGCTCCATGTCGACTAGCTCAAAGGCTTAAATAAGTTCGCGTGTAGCAATAACTGTTAGATAAAAACATCGTCTCCGGCACTTGTAAATTTCTTGTCATGTACTGAAATATTTGTTTCCGCTAATTGGTCAATCAAACTTGCGTTTATGCTGTCTATCAGTGCCTTTACCGTGTACGAGAACGAAACCTAAACTCTGTTATCAATGTCCAGTTTCATTAGGTACTCGCGAAGTCGTGACTAATATTTTAATCAATTCGTTCTGTTAACTCGGATAGAACTCTTTTTATACCTACTGTTCAGGTTTAAAACTTACGTGTGCTAGAGTTTGGAAATACCCTTTATGTTATTTAATTTCAATTGACGTGTTGAGTGTCTGCTAGTCTGTGAGCATCACTGATAGGAATGATGTTTGCGCGAATTATGCAAGAATTTATTACGTGAAGTGTGTCATTACTACCATTAACTTGTTTTACTACCATATATATTTGAAAAAAGTAAACGATTTGGATATATAAATATTATTCAAAATATTCCAAATGTCATACAAGTTAAGTATGTACTTATATTTAAGTATGATAGGAGAATATGTGAGGACTAGTGCCATGCCATGAAAGGTTCTGATTTAGAATCATAGGCATCGAGTCAATGAATACCACCCACTTTTCCTGCGCGAATCTAAAATCAATTAGTTATTTTGTTACGGCGTATATTTTCATTAGTTTTGACTATGACTATCTGCTACCCTGTAAACTATTCTATGGCGATTAAACAATTTAGAAGTTAAATTGGTTTCTGATTTTGCTATATGTATAAACCTATTTGTTTGATTAAGATTTAGTTTCATTTTTAGGGTTCCGCAGCTAAATAGCAAAACCGGAATCCTTATGATTTCGTCATATCCATCTGTCCGGATGTCATACAGCAATTTTACTCGGATACTATTTGCGCAATATAGTTGAAAATTGGAAAACATTCTGTGCACCGCTAAACAGGTGTAAGTTGTCAAATTACATTAAAAAAAACTGGGCAAGAGCTAGTCGGACTTGCGCACCGAGGGTTCCGCACCATCATGTTTTTAAATTTTCACCAGAAAGGCCTATATTCGTCAGAAAATTTGAACACTGCACGCTGCGGCGTAGAATATTGCCGTTTTTAGGTCCGCCATCTCTTGACCGATAATGTAACTTTTATTGACAATTTCTGAAAAAGTGTGCTATTTAGAAACATCGTTTTATTTTCCTGTATTCTTTACATAAACTTCTATTACATAGAATAATTTCAGATTTTTTTTCTATGCAAACTTCGATGATAACGGTTTTTTTTTACATTTTTCATCAAAAGTCGAAAACTATGCGGCCTAAAAAAAAAGCTAAAGTGTTTGAAAATGTGCAAACTCCGCTCTTTCATATGATACCCCACATGCCCTAGTAATTCACTTCGAATTTTTTTGACCCCTTTCAGTCCCTGTTGCAAAAAATATATATATATTTATTTCTTATTTGTAAAATAGTTTGGCAAACGTCATCTAAAACTATTCTAAATTTCAAGTTGATGGCATTAGTAGTTCTTGAGATATCCTTCCTGTGACAGACTGACAAACGCACTGAGTCGCACCATAAGGGTTCCTTTTTACCATTTTGGTACGGAACCCTAAAAATATTAGGGGTGGCTCCCCATACGTACCTAACCATCGCAACTACGTTGGGGTCGGCTTCCAGTCAAACCGGATGCAGCTGAATACCATACCAGTATTTTACATGAAGCGACTGCCTATCTGACCTCCACAACCCAGTGACTGGGTAATACGATACACGGTACACCTACAGACTTTCGGGGGCTTCTGACGACCCATAACGGCTGTCAAAGAACCCGGTTGCCGAACGTGTGAAGCACAGGCCACACTTATACAGCATCATATTGTAGTCTTTGGGCCACACCGCCAGCTAGCGGGCGGGCGGGCTAGGCGGGTGGGCGAAGCGAACGAAGGAAACTATCCCTTAATTGGACTAAAGGAGAATACTTCCCACATCATTTTAAGTGTCTCTATGCCGTCAAAAGCACCCGGGCAAAAGAGCAGAGGACAAAATATTCTTGTTCCATATGTTTGGTATCCTTATGCGCTGCTCCATGCTTTGAGAATTATCATTCTACACCAGCACTCTCCAACATGTAGATTATTTCCCACATAGAGCTCCCTTCATTTAGCCCTACACTTGCAGTAGGAGTATATTTCCCACGTTGTTTTTTTATTTAAATAATAAAAAAAAATAAAAACAAAAAAAATAATTTTAATCTTATTCCTAAATAAAAAATTCCCACTAGGTTTATAAAACCGAGTAGAACGCACACACGCCATGCCCAATTAAGGGTTAAAAAACCCCACCCTTACCTTGGTGTACATAATAAAGAGTATTCTATTCTATTCTATACCTTGGGAATTATTGTTGTTGTTCAATCTATTTTATTTACTCTATGTATGAGAAACAATATTTATAGAAATGGACAGACGAGCGAAGCGGGCTAAGCGGGCTTTTCAATGACGAATTTGCACGAATAGCGAAACGAACCGGGCGAGCGGGCTGGCGGGCGAGCTAAGCTAGCGAAGCGCGGGCGCGCCAACGAGGTGAACGAGTAGCTTCGCTGGAATCGTAGAATATTTCGTTAGCTTAGCTCGTTAGGTTAGTCGGTAGCTCGCGCTGTGAACCGAAGTATGTAAAGAGGTGAAACGATGTTCGCCCGCCTAGCCCGCCCGCCCGCTAGCTGGCGGTGTGGCATGCGCCTCAGTGCCTTTTTATACGTCCCGGCAACCGGTTAGCCGGAGCCGGGTACCCAGCGGCGAAGTGCCATTTACGTCAGCTTTCACACGCACCGGCGGCATAGTTTTGTCTGGCAAGTGTTACCGGATGTACCGGATAGTCGGCACCGGCAACCGGGACGTTTGAAAAGGCACTTACTGAGAATATACTTTTAATTTTTGACAGCTTTTTCACATACTAGAACTGTCAGAAGTCAATTTTATTCCTCGGAAAAAGTTATCTGACTGGTAAAATTGGTTTCAACTTTCAATTTATTTTTCAAAATATTCATTAAGTCATCACGCTGCTGGAGAAGATTCCTACTTAGGTTCCGAAGTTGTGAAGAGCCCAGCTCATTATCAGAAATAGATTTCCAGGCCAATAAATGGCCATTATTGATCATTAAATTATTGGTCTGGAAATCGATTAGAAGGGGCCGGCCCTCCCAATATTTCCTTTCCTTCAGCGCAGACACACTTTCGCATTTATAATATTAGTATGGACATTAACATACTCAACTTACATAGCTGTTCTCAACTCTCAACAAACTGATTTAAACATTCTGGACATAAGATCTCTGGTTTAAACTATAACTCCTAATGTGCAACCCAGTACGTCGTTCAACATTCACCGTATTTAAAAAAAACTTCTCGAGGCAGAGGTGACAGGCCCCATTGCCTACGGTGTCGTGGTCCCAGGGACATCGCGGCTCCAAGGTTTATACAGTGTTCTTCCAACTCATGAAAAATATTTATCTAAGGACATTTGGACTACAATAGAAAGAAACTAACTTATGCCACTTTTGTTCCTTGCCCCTATACAAGATGTTTGGAAGCTGAGTGCAATGCAAATCTTTAAGGGAGTGATAATAGTTGACACCATTTACAGCATTTTGAGCCATACATGTCATAATACGAACTATCTTTTTAGGGTTCCGTAACAAAATGGTAAAAACGGATCCCTTATGGTGAGACGAAGTCTGTCTGTCTGTCACAGCTGAATATCTCAAGAACTACTAATGCTATCAACTTGAAATTTTGAATAGTTTTAGATGACGTTTACCCAAATAATTTGCAAATAAAAAAGAAATAAAAACATGTATATTTTTTGCATCAGGGACTGAAAGGGGGTCTGAAACTTCGAAGTGGGGCTACTAGGGCATGTGGGGTATCATATGAAAGAACGCAGTTTGCAAAAATGTAAAAAAAATACCTTTCCCGAACCGTTTCCGAAGTTTGCAAAGAGAAAAATTTGAAATAATTCTATGTAAAGATTACAGGAAAAAATAAGACGAAGTCTCTAAATAGCAGTGTTGCCAACTTTGGGGTTTTCCCCCTAAATTTAGGGGGAAGAAGTCTTAAAAGGGGTATTTTAGGGACAGATTTTTTTTGGGGTTATTTTTAGGGGCTTGCTAAAAGTTTTCTGTGGCGTTATTGACGCTGCTCGTATCTATGGGTATGAATATGGGTACCGCTGGCGATGATGATGATGCCGTTTTGGAACTGATAAACAATATTACAATTTAGTTAGTAGTTTAGCAATAGGTATTTAGGTACCTAGTCTTTTTTTTACATACTATGTACCTATGCGTTTTATTTGGTGAGTTACGAACGACTTAGGGAGTTGGGAACTGCATCAAAGAAATTTACCCTATGTGAACCTTTACTTAGGGTTTTTTTAGGGGGATTTTTAAAAAATCTTGGGGGCAAATTTAGTTATGGGTTGGTAACACTGCTAAATAGCACACTTTTTCAGAAATCATCAACAAAAGTTACATTAGTTCCACTATCTGTCAAGAGATGGTGCTGACATAAATCTGCAATATTTTACACCGCAGTGCACAGTGTTAAAATTCTCTGATGAATACAGGCCTCGCCGATGAAAATTTAAAAACATGGTGGTACGGAACCCTCGGTGCGCGCGTCCGACTCGCTCTTGCCCGGTTTTTTTTTACTGCAAAATTTTAGTCAAAAATAATTATAACTGCGAAAAAAATAAAAAACCATATTTTGTCTCAGACATGCACCTATGGCTCAAAATGCTCTAAATAGTGTCAACTATCCACCCCCTTAGTGTCCTTACGCACTAGCGGTTGGCCGCCTAGGCGGTTCGTTTGAGCGGTCCAACCGCTTAACGCGGTTGCATCGCGGTTTCTTCACGGTTGGCCGCCATGGCGGTCAGCCGCGATACAACTGCGTTAAGCGGTTGGACCGCTTGAAGGCGTGTTGTGCCGCAAAGTGAACCGCCAAGTGCCAACCGCCAGTGCGTATACACAAGAAGGCGGCTGGCCGCGAAGCGGGCCGCGGCTCTCCATTCAACCGCCGTGGTTGAAATTTTGTTGCGGTTTAGTGCGTACAGACGCCAGCACATCAAGTTACTACAATCTGTCAGATTTCTTTAATAGATTTTCGACTTTATTGCTAAAACATAAGGTTCAAGGTTGATTGGGAAAATCTGACAGTTTCGGGTAGGTTGACCTGCTGGCGTCCGTACAATCATAAGCGGTTGCATATTAAACTGGAAAAGCGGCTAACCGCGCGGCTAGCCGCCCCCGCGGTTAACCGCTAGTGCGTAAGAGCGCTTAAGGCTTTGTATCCAGCTTCCAAACACCCTATATATCTTTAGTGCCAATAGTAGAGACTATTGGCACTAAAGATATATAGGGTGTATAAAAGGCTGTGACATAAGCACGGACAGGACGAAATAATACCTAAGGCTGACTCACGTGCGTATCGCGTCTGTGTCGCTACAAACGCGCGCAACGGCGCACAGGCCCTTAGCTTCTGCCTTCTTATGGAGAATATTTTAATTTACGTATGCACAGTATTGTTTTCGTAGCGGCAACATAAATTATGTATTTATGTTGCCGCTATAACAAAAAAACAAAATAAAATAAATATTTAAGGGGGGCTCCCATACAACAAACGTGTTTTTTTCGGCGTTTTTGCCTTGTGGTAAAGAACCCTTCGTGTGCGAGTCCGACTCGCACTTGGCCAGTTTTTTATCCCCGTTAGCCGGTTTCGCCATATAGGTAGTATAGGTTCCGCGCAGCCCTCCCTCGGATAGTTTCGATTTTCTTTTCACCATTCTAAAAGAAATAGACGAATGCAGGAAAGTTTATCTGTTTACAAAACGAGGGTTTTAAAAAGAACTATAGCACACACACACGACACGAGTTAACTAACACACGAAACGAGTAGGTCACTCGTGTGCTCGATTAGGTTAGTTGTTAATAAACTACCAACAGTTATTTACCCCAAAAAATACATCATGTTTTGATATCGGTTCCCATCACATCTGCGGAGTTTCGCTAACTAATTCAATTTAACTGATAGTATTTATTGTGTCGAGTTATTATTGCCTACTATTGCCGAACTGTCCATGTAATATAAATTCATGCTCGTGACTGTACCTTACCTACGTTCTCTCTGTGAATCTGTGATCATCTGTCTCAATTCAGTTATCAGGTTATCAGTTTATTATTATAGTGTACTCTGTGCAGGGTTGCCAGACGTACGAGAAATCTCGTAACTTTACGAGATTTAGCAGTCTCCGTACGAGAAACGAGAAAAAAAAAATCTCGTACATTTTTTTACGAGATTTTAACAATGTTGCTAATACGGTTAGAATTTCCATTATGGTCCATCGATTTATGAAATCGTCTTATTATAGATACAGTAAATGGTACATTTTTAGCTGCAGAAAGTGCAAAAGGCCCAGATCGCAAAGGAAATGGTATACATTTCGAACCATTTCAGGAAATGTATTCCAGAATGACAGATGATTTTACCAATACCCCTGCCTGACATTACATATCACTAACAAAGAAAACCTTAATAATAATCATGTACTAGTAGCAAGTACAAAATATATTCCAAAAGTTAATACTTAATTTGTATTATTTTTTACACTTAGATTTTGGTAAAATTATTTAAAAAATATTTTTCATTTGGCAGTCTCAAACATAAGGAATATTCCTACCCCAGGCTAGCTAGTAATAGTACATAGTGTAAATTATGGTATATAGGATTTTTCAAATTTATACTTTTACGAGATTATGTTTTGAAAGTACGAGATATTTGGCAGCCCTGTACGAGAAAAAAAAATCGGCATCTGGCAACCCTGACTCTGTGTGAGTGATCTCAATTCTATTTTAGATCAGTCTGTGGTCAGGCTAGGTCGTCTTCCATGTAATCAGTGTATTTTGGTGTCTTCTTTGGTAATAAATTTTGTCGTTCTTAGTCAAAATTACCAATAAATTAATTGACATCGAAAAACTAGCCATTAAAGCTAGGTTAATACATACTTTGTTAATTTTTCGAGCACATCTCACATCATGAAGCCACCGTATAAAATCGGTAAGTAATTTTACTTGTTTTTTTAAAATAGCAAAGTAAGTTCAAGTTCTGAAGGAGCAAAATAATGAGTTTAAATATTTATCATTCCTAAATACAGCCAGCTAAGTACTTCTTTTAATTTTACAATATATAGATTTTTATAGGTTATCATAGCCATGCGACCTAAACTTAGACCGGCGCTATTGTGTACTGCTTCTTTCCACTACTTCACGATAATGTTCCATAGCACATTATCAGCAATTATTGCTATTCTGATGAGGCTTAATATCTTTAGTGTTTTTATTGATTAAATGATAGCTGGTAAGATTGAGTAAAATTAGTAGGCTATTGAAACACCTCAAAGAGAAACATTTTGTGCAACAAAATTCTTTCAAAATTTTTAGTTCCCAAAAATTAACTATAGGGAATGTGTCAAAGACCCCAGTACTTTTGAAAACTTATGGACCGAAAAAAGGCAAGCCATCCTATCCATTCTTTTTCCTGGATTTTAGGGTTCCGTACCCAAAGGGTAAAAACGGAACCCTATTACTAAGACTTCGCTGTCTGTCCGTCCGTCCGTCTGTCTGTCTGTCACCAGGCTGTATCTCAAGAACCGCGGTAGCTAGACAGTTGAAATTTTCACAAATTATGTATTTCTGTTGCCGCTATGACAACAAATACTAAAACCAAAATAAAATAAATATTTAAGGGAGGCTCCCATACAACAAACGCGATTTTTTTGCCCTTTTTTGCTTGATATCAATAATGGCAACAGGTAGGCACTTGTGGTACGGAACCCTTCGTGTGCGAGTCCGACTTGGCTAGTTTTTTTCATTTCTTACAAGTAGCTACCAACAGTACCAACCAATAGGAGGTACTTATATCAAAAATATTGTCTAAATTGAGCATATTGAACATGAGGTTGTTAACATATTTTGTAATTTTATCACTATTGCATAAGAATAAGCTGTTTATTTACCTACTGATAAAAATATTAAAACTATCTGTTGGAGTTTGTGTCTATTAAATAGTCAAAAACTATCAAAACAACAACATAACTTAAATGATATTCATTTGCATTATTATAAATATAAAAATACATTTTTAAATTAAGTTACCAAAAAAACAATATGTAAGTACCTACCAAAAGATATTTTATCTGTTGTTATGATAATTTACTTTTTTTATGTCTTCAGCTATAAAAAATACTGTATTTTAAGTACCCATTACTTTAAACGTTTTTATTTAGATGTTTTATTAGGAAACTTCTAGATATTTTATTCTTATAAATATTTTCAGATGAAAAATAATTATGATTAAGTAATTTTCATTTTTTAACTTGTTGACTGCCTTGTTGTTGACTTATTGTTGGCGGACACCATGTCAGGCCTCCGTCACTCCATGTACTTGCGCGCTATAAGTGCCTACCGCCCAGCCGAGCGGTCTCGGTCCGCCGGCGGATCAAATTCAGTGCGGTTTTCGCAAGCGAAGCGCGCGCACGCCGTTCAATTTTAATAGTGCTGTTCGTTCGTACGCGTATTACGATGCCGTGTGGTGCCTTATGTGCTGTAGATTGGTGTAAATCAAGCAAAAGAAGGGATAAACACCTTTTTTTTCGATTCGTAATTACCAGCTGTTAGCACTAACATAAAAAAAAACCAAATTATTTCTTACGGCTTAGTGCTTTATTTGAAGTCGGTTCTCTTTTTTTAGGCTTTTTTTTTCATTTCTAGTGAACATCTCCGAAGATCATCATCAAACTAAGAAGTATTATACTTATTTTAAAACGTTCTCCTAAATGTAACAAATCCTTTTCTGAAAACCGCATCGATATCGGTTTAGCCAAACGCGAGATTATCGCGCACAAACATACATAGGTACCTACAAACCATACAAGTCAAACATCTCAGTTTGGCCTGTATGTCTGATCACCTCCTTTTTTTTAAGTTGGTTAAACATTTTATAAATGATAAAATTTTTAACTGCCACATAAAAGTCAGAACATATTCACAGTTCTCAATAACATAGATAAAAAGTTATGTTAATTTAATTTTATCGAAGAGGCAGCCCTGCGATTACTGTGGAATCGCGCGGTGCGAAGCAATCACTGCTGTACGCTTGAGCATTTAGGCGCATTTTAGCATACAGTGGTTGTTGACGCGAGGGAGTAGGCAATTATCGTAATAGGTATTGGAAATTTTCTACTGAGTGAAGTATCTGTTACGTAGTAACTATTCAGTAATCTGTGACCATGTGACCGTAGTGGTCACATGGTGTCCGCCAACAATAGGTTTTCTATTGTGGCAGCTGTCTGGCAGTCAACGTGTTAAATAATGAAGAATGGTTTTAAATGTTGACATTCTTTTTGTATTACAGCTAATGAGAAGCTGGCTGAGCTTGGCCGCAAAGAGATCATGCTGGCAGAGAAGGAGATGCCAGGATTGATGGCCTGCCGCCGCAAGTATGCTCCAAGTAAAACCCTCAAAGGAGCTAGAATTGCTGGAAGTCTTCACATGACTGTGCAGACTGCAGTCCTCATTGAGACACTTATAGAGCTTGGTGCTGAAGTAAGTGCTGTTGATTTCTGAGTTATAACTATTTTAATTGCAATGGCACCTGTCCATTATTAATTAAATATTTTAGAGAAAGCCTTGGTGGCACTATTTCCCAATCTATTCGCCAACCCCAACATAGACCCCTCTAAATAAATAAATAATTGGGAAAGGTGAAGTATGCAGGGTGAAATTGAAAACATGCGACAAATCGAAATGGGAGATTGTACTCATCATTATGAACAACTTTTACTATGGGACCAAACCTGAAATCGCGAAAAGAAATCAGCTGTTCCCTACATTTATGTTCGTATAACTCGTGAAAATGTAGGGAATTTTGATGAACAGTACAATCTCCCATTTCGATTTGTCGCATGTTTTAAATTTCACCCTGTATATGTATATCTACCTATCTAATTCAAATAATGTACCCACTTAGATAAAATTTCAAATAACTTACTTTTCTAAAATCCATAGACTAATATTAGGTATAAATACAATAGTAACTCTGTCTGACTGTTTCCTTTTCAAGCTTTAACGTCTGAACAGATTTCAATGGAATTTGGCACACATGTAGATCTGGGTCAGGATATAGGATACTATTTATCCCGTAAGATAATTTTCGACCTCTACGCGCGCGATGCCGCCGGCAAAAGCTATTATTAATCATAAATTATTTTCCTGGTTACAAGTAATATATCATACTCAAAGATAATACATCAAAACAAATGACTCTTTAAATCCAGTATAGATCTAATCATTGAATGATAAAATTGACAAACCTATCGAAATACCTGAAATGTCAACATTGGTTATTAAATTGTTACATTTGTTATCTGCCAAGGTTTTAGTTTGAGGAAATCTGATACCTAATCCATACTAATAATATAAATGCGAAAGTGTGTCTGTCTGTCTGTTACCTCTTCACGCTTAAACCAGTGAACCGATTTGGTATAGAGATAGTTTGGAGTCCCAGGAAAGGACTTAGGATAGTTTCTATCCCGAATTCCCGATATTCCCACGGGACGGGATCGAGACTTATGTGGGTGAAACCGCGGGGCGCTTCTAGTATTATCTATATTGGATTTGTTTAGTAACGGTTAGTGGAGTGTTAGCAAACCGCGGCGCAGCAGACTATGAAAGAACACTAATGCGATAAAATATAAGCAAGGGAATATTGGGAATAGGTTTCGCAACCTCACATTCTATTAATATCTTGACCAACTGTCTACTTGATGGTGTCAAAATAGAAAAGTGGGCAAGTGCGAGTTGAGTTCACTCATCGAGGGTTTCAATATTGGATCACGAGGAGACCTATATAAAGCCACAATCTAAAAAATTTTAATATCCTGGTGTTACTATCTGAATAGTTAAAATGAGGCGGCGACTCCTCCAATAACAGGAATGCGTGCCCTATTTGCAATCAAACATTGACTAGCGAGAAACACGACAATACAGATAAGTAGGTAAGGGGCAGAGAATATTTTGGCTGGCATCTTTATTATGCGTCACAAAATCGTCACTAAAAACTGGAGTAGCAGCCAGCTCCTTACCTCAGTAGGCCGAAAGTTCTGATGTAGGTACATCAATATGGCGGGAGCGTAGCTTAATTTTAATACAATTTCGTTCTGAAGAAGGTACAATTGTTTTAAACCTAGATACTAAATAGTACATTTTAGGTACATTTTTTTGGTGTAATTAAATTTTATGAGTAAAAAAAAAAAAAAAAACTGTAGAACACTCGCCATCTTGACGTCAATATGGCGGGTGAAGAAGGTACAATTTTTTTAAACCTAGGTACTAAATAGTACAATTTAAGTACATTTTTTTGGAAGGATTCGATTAGTTAAGGTACACCCACCCGTCATTTTGACTCTCATTCAGGAACTACTAGTTCGAATTGAAAAAATCTCTTTCTGTTGAATAGTCCATTTATCGAGGAAGGTATAGGCTATATAAAATCACGCTACGACCAAAAGGAGCGTAGCATCAATAAAAAATGTTGCAAAAACGGGAAAAATACTCCGTTCTAAAGTAATGCATTATTCGCGAAGGTGTTTTTATAAACATGATATTAATCCTTATCCAAATAAATACGTTATCCATCACAAATATTTAATTTTGAACAAAATTGCCCGTGACATCATTTGATTTCAATGAATATGTTAAGAGATAATTATCATAGTTTTAAAATAACTGCGCAAATAAAATAATCCTGTCTCCGCGACAAGGACCGTCCCGTTCCCACGGAGCCCACATGCGCGTTACACGGGACGGTTGCCCGTCGCGGGCGTCAGCTTAACACAGTTTCAGCCCTTATAAACAAAACACGCGCGGTGTCGCTTACGGTAACAGTGGCGCGAGTTCAATGGTTTTTTCCCCATCTCAAAAAATGCCCAACGCGACTAAAGAAGTATTCACTTCAAAAAAAAAAAACGTCATACTGATAAATAGCAAAACTGTATAAATATTTATATGAGTAACATTGTGTTTGTTATTTCATATGGATATTGAAATGTGGCAAAGATTAAATCATCACTTGTTATCTTATTTCTGTGAATACATGTAAGAATTATGCTGATATTTATCATCGTCTGTTGACCTCTCTATCTTTAACCCCTGATCTGTTTTTAAATGTGCTTGCTACTATTATGAAATCATTTTTGCAATTCATGTTTTTCATTAAATTGCAAATAAGTACCTACTAGTCACTATATTTAGTATTTTAGTTACAATGCAATAAAATGCGAGATGTTCTGCGATCCTTCGTTATATATGCAGAGGTCTAGGTTAGGTCCTTGTCTACTTAAAAACCTCTGGATGTACCACAAACCGTTTAACATCGACTAGATAACCGAAAATAGTGTAGAAACACATGAAAATATTGCAGAGTTGAGAACATTTCCAAGCGCAAATCACTCTTTGAGTTTTCCCCCAATATTAAGCCCCCATGACCCAGTTTATCTGAGCAAAAAAGAAACGCGGTATCTTCGTATATACGGTAATCACTTGGCTTACAACTAAAAATATTAATTTAACACTGTTACACAGGTCCAGTGGTCGAGCAGTAACATCTACAGCACGCAAGACGAGGCTGCTGCAGCGTTAGTTGCGCGTGGAATACCTATCTATGCATGGAAAGGAGAAACCGAAGAGGAATATGTTTGGTGCATTGAGCAGACATTAATATTCCCAGACGGAAAGGTAATAAAAGTGTGGGTTTTCCTATGCTAACATTTTACTACCTTCTTCGTTGAGGAAAATGCTGTTTACCTTTTTAACACGCTCTTATTGTTTTCCTTAAAGTTCGATGTTATTAAAACAATTCGTAAAGCTTTTTAGATCTCGATAACATATTAATAAAAACATTTCATGATGGTTTTATTCGTAATTTAATACACAGTACGGTAGCTCGCCTAGCAAAATATACAATAGACCGCAACTCCCGATAACGCATTGTTTAATGGAATTAAAAAGCGTGAGGTTAAGAGGACTTGTCGTCGGTGCTTGGTGATCACGGAAAACTACAGTTTACCAATCCGTTTCCGTGACATGTTTGTTTACTAGTAGCCAGGCCCGCTGCGAGCGTGCAAGGTGTGCGACGTTCCCGGGCGCCACGTCTGACCTGAGCAGAAAGATTAGCGATATTATTTTCTTACCAATTCAGATTAATTTCTTGACATTAAATTCTTTTTTCTTTTCAGCCCCCGAATATGATCTTGGACGATGGCGGCGACTTAACAAATTTGGTTCATAAGAAATTCCCACAATATTTAGAAGGTATAAAGGGCATTTCTGAAGAAACAACAACTGGCGTACATAATTTGTATAAAATGTTCCGTGAGGGTGTATTAAAGGTTCCAGCTATCAATGTAAATGATGCAGTAACCAAGAGTAAATTCGATAATTTGTACGGATGCAGAGAGTCATTACTTGACGGAATTAAAAGGGCCACAGATATAATGGTCGCTGGAAAAGTATGTGTTGTTGCGGGCTATGGCGATGTGGGCAAGGGCTGCGCTCAAGCGTTTAAAGGATTCGGGGGTCGAGTCATTGTCACTGAAATCGATCCCATTAATGCTCTACAAGCAGCTATGGAAGGATTCCAGGTAACAACCATGGATGAAGCTGCTGAAGTGGGACAGATATTTGTCACCACTACTGGATGCCTAGACATAATTTGCAAGGAACACTTCCTAAAAATGAAAGATGATGCAATTGTTTGCAACATTGGCCACTTTGACTGTGAAGTAGATGTTGCCTGGTTAGAAAACAATGCTAAAAAAGTAAACATCAAGGCACAAGTCGACCGCTATGAGCTTGACAATGGGAATCATATTATTGTATTGGCTGCTGGACGTCTAGTTAATTTAGGATGTGCCACAGGGCATTCGTCGTTCGTTATGTCGAATTCTTTCACTAACCAAGTGTTGGCTCAAATTGAACTTTGGACAAGACATAATGAATACCCCATTGGAGTACACACACTACCTAAGAAATTAGATGAAGAAGTAGCTGCTTTACATTTGGACCACCTTGGTGTTAAACTAACTAAGCTAACACCGAAACAAGCTAAATATATTGGCGTCCCAGTCGAGGGACCATACAAGCCAGACCATTACAGATATTAAATCGTGTGAATCTGTGAATTTTGGCTTTTCACACTTTTTCTAAGCTAAACCATGTTTGACCGTAAGAATGTCGTCGGATTTAAATACTTAAAAATACACCAATGCGATTATTTGTAAATCATTATTTCCTTCTAAGATACTTAAGTACTTTGGTTTGATCATTGACAGTATGGGTGTTTATAAGAAGGTAAATATATTTACCTTCACCACCTTCCACCTTTAATATTATAATATTCAAGAGAAATTTTGATGTGTTTCATTAAAACTCCTTGCAAAGTACGGACGCCAGCAGGTACCCGAAACTGTCAGATTTTCCCAATCAACCTTGAACCTTATGTTTTAGCAATAAAGTCGAAAATCTATTAAAGAAATCTGACAGATTGTAGTAACTTGATGTGCTGGCGTCTGTACGTTATACACCGGTCCGGCGCCACATAGAGCGCAGGCCACACCGCCAGCTAGCGGGCGGGCGGGCTAGGCGGGCGAACATCGTTTCACCTCTACATACTTCGGTTCACACCGCGATTATGCGCGGTAACCCGACCAAATCTAGGATGTTATAAAAAAGCGGCCGCGCAATACATTATACCAACCTTCTAAAACTTACAGGATAATACGTGTTTGGTACAGACGGGTACACAAGTGGTAAAGTAAAACATAGTTATAATTAAATATTTTTGTATCTACAGATAGAATAATCATTTCAAAAATAATAATGAGTAGGTAATAAAAAATATGGAGTAGGGGAGCGTGGGTCACAGTGGATCCATTTTCTTTCAATGACTTGTAACTTTACTTTTTTTACCTCAAATTTTCTATCATGTTGACTGAGTCCTAGAAAATATATTTAAATTTGAACCTGTATTACAAAAACAGACCTAAAAGCACTCAGTATTTTTTTTTTTTTTTAAGTGATAAATTATCCACTGTGCCCCATAACAGGGGCACAGTGGATACTGATTTGGGTTACACTGGATCCTGTGAGTCACACTGGATAATGATTAATTTATATTCATTAAAAAACGTGTATTTAAATTAAGTGGTTTATTTTTAATCATTAAACATGCGTTTAATTGTAAACATAACATAAATCTTTATTTGAGGTAATTTAGACGTGGACTTTGTATTTGGAAAGTACCTATAATACTTTAAACTTAGGTACTAGTTTCACAATATGAAAAAATCAAATGATCAATAAATAGAACACATCTGCTGTCCTTCAACTTATAAGGTTGACATAACTAAACCTCTTACAAACAATAAAAAACAATTACAATCATAATATTCTTAATCCTCCACAGTGGATACAAGATCCACTGTACCCCAATTCAAAAACGATCCACTGTGCCCAAGTTGGAAAATCCTACCAAATTATTGACGTGACAACGTCTTAAATTAGGTTGCGACTGGGAGTCACTTATGAAAAAGTGTAACGCTCGGTAACGTTACGATGAGTCACCGAACGAGAGAGAGGCCCGCCGAATGCCTTGCGTCTCTCTCCCACTCAACTATGATCGGATGATCGGTCGTTGTCACGTAAAATCTTCGCCCGTAAAACAGACTTTACAGGCAACCATTTTTTTATTTGTCAAATAAACATATTAGAGTAACAAAAATTCTCTACAGTAACTTTAGATCATATCACATTATCAACACTTGTAAAATTCTAATACACGGAAAGGCAAAACGTTTTACAAAAACACGTAAAATAAAAGTTTGTGGTTTACTTGTCGACGGATGCTCCGTACCGCGTGCGTCCACTCCGATACTAAGATGGCGACTAGCTCGGTTGTGGGGGGAGTGTAAGAACGGCAACGTCGCGAACGCGTACGCGTCTGTTTGCTTTAAATACACACCTACAATGATTTATCCACTGTGACCCAGGATCCACTGTGACCCACGCTCCCCTACTTACCTACCTATGTAGATGATGATGATCAATACAGATATTAATTAAGGTTTATAATACATGTTTAAATATTTGTATGCCAGTCCATGGCGAAACATGTAAGATCATAACTTTATTTATAAGACCTTAATGTAGGTACCATGTTTTAAAGCAAATAAATATATTCTATTCTAAGGTAAGTGTATATAAATTAACTTCAAAAATAATCACAGTTTTTTTTTTAATGGATTATTAAGTAACGTTGCTTGCTTATCTGAAATTAAAATTAAGAACGGATAAACACCTTCACTATTTTCACTGTGTTGTGCTTAGCGTTCCGAATAAGTTAAAATAAAATAGTTGTAGCCATATTTAAAATTAAGTTTTATTGTAAAAAATCACAGATCAACAATAATAAAATGGAATAAAATCACAGTGCAGTAAGTACCTACTAACATATTTTATAGTAGGTAGGTAGGTGCTACTGTTTTTCTAATCTGATTTTAAAAATCACAAATGTCTTACGTAAAGATAGCCGTATTCTTAAACTAAGTTTTATTGTATAAAAATAAAAAATCTACAATAGTAAAAATAAACGACATAGCAATTCAGTCAAGTTCTTAGAATACTTACTTTTTGACACAGTACAAAGTCAAGCTAAGTCTTATTGCATACAAATCACAGAGCAATTATATAATATCAAGATGCTTCTACTACTTACAACAGGTACTTATACTTTTTACACATTTTTTTAACTAGCCTATTACCGTAGACAGAGTAAACTATAGACTGCTGCATATCTTCTTTTTCATTCGCACAAGAAATAGAGAAATATATTAACGTCACTAGCAAAGAAAAGAGACAGAGTAAGAATATTTCTGTCCCTTACTGCGTGTCGGCTAATGTGCACAACAAGTTTGACGTTTATGAATGAAATAATACAAACTACACCGCGATTAAACGGAAAATAAGATCTTTTTCGTGCTTCATTCAATAATAGCACATTTGCGCAACTGTGAAAATGGTAAGGTGCAGTGTAATAAGCTGTAAAAATGACAGTATGATGAAGATTGCTGGAATTTTTTGTCCCTTTCGGTGACACGGATACCATGAGTTTATAGATTACTGTCTACGCCTATTACAGTGTCCCACTCCTGGGCAAACGCCTCCCCTTTGATTTTCCACTCTGCTCTGTTTAAAGCCACCTCTTCTCTTTTTACACAACATAAATGAAAAACATACACAACATATTACATAGGCCTATACTTACCACCTATCTATCATGTATCGTTATTATGTCATATTAAAATACTTATAATAATAAATTCCTTTACCTAATATAAAATTAACTAAAAACTAATTATGCGCAATTTGTACCTTGTAAATTGGTAAGTAAGTAGGTACCCACCTCATCGATAGAATCACGGAATAGAAAAAACAAGTGGAAGTGCCCTTAGGCTTGCTTAGTACGGGAACCAGTGTCGCCAAACTCACACAATTGCAAATTAAAATAAACATTTCAATACACAGAAAACGATGATATAATTGGCTACTAATTATAAATGCAACTTTGGCGAAAAGTTTATTTATTGTTGTTCAAAATTAAGTCTTATTACAACTACTGAATGTTGTTTTTATTTTACATGTCAAAATCAATGAAGTACATTTTTCCATGTATCAATCAAATTCGAACAATCCACAACTACTCAACAGCTAGAGGGCGCTGAACTAAATTACTCTATTTAGCACGCTAACATCATTGAAATAGATGTCATATTCGTATGCACCTGTTATCTATTTTTCTACTCAGCTAGGGATGAGGACAAGTTATCTATAATTAAATTCAAATATCGACGATGAAGTGACAAGAACCTTTATCTACCAGAACATAATTTTACAGGAAACGAAAAAAACGTTTTATTTATTTTAAACGCAAGGTATGAAAAATATTATTATTGGTTATATATTATACAAGGAGCGGGTATAGTAGGTAGGTAGGTAGGTATACAATAAACTTAAAAATTATACAATAAAATAAACTTAAGATAAAAAATTAAAATCGCAAAAATGTCACTTAGGAGTTCTTGTCACTCGTCACACCGTCGTCACATCGTCGATATCTCGAAAACGGTGCGTCCTAGGCAAAAAATAACCAAAATTTAACCCCCCTGTGTTGCAAGCAGTATCCCAACATGAATCAAGGAAAAAAAAATTTTTCGACCGACAAAAAATTTGAAAAAATTCTCAAACTTTTTTTTTTCAATATTTCGCGGGTTTTTTACATCTGTAGTCATGGTTTTCGACTAGAGCAACAAATTCTTTCCAGAAAACATCCGAGCCACCATTTTGAAAATATGGAGCGTTTTATATAAAATAAAATTCGGAGGCCCATAATTCGGAAACGGTGCGTCGTAGGACCATGCTTCTTACAATCCAAATAGTTTCTATGGTCAAGGTTAATTCGAAACTGCAATAAAATTGGGACAGTTTTGAAAAAAAAATCGAAAAGTCATCGCGCCAGTGCCCCTGGCTACACTTCAACCGGACCCAGTTCTTTACCTGAATTAATAACAATAGAATACGTATCTACTGTTTATTGAGAATGTTCTCCTTGTTTTTGAAGTCGGTTAAAAAGGAAAATGAATTTAATTAGTGTACTCTATTAATAACATTAATATTAAATGTACTTAGGTGATGTCCCGAAACCCCGACATTAGTCCCGAAAAAATATTTCAGTCGTAAGGAAGTCTCAGACTTTCGTCTATGTTCTTCGAAGTTTAGGCAAATAGACACTACCTATTCCTATCACTGTTTATTAGTATTAGTTCTTTTTGAGGCCTACGTCCAGCTATGAATGAATGACATTGGTTTATTTGTCAGAATATAAATACTCATACTCAAACCATATAATTCAATTAATCGAGAAGAACGACAACGAGTATTTTATCGATACTACTTGAACTATTTGAATGTGTCCCATCCCTAATCGAGTAGCGTCGAATTTTCTAGAATGTATACGATGATATTCAAGACAGCGAGCAAGTTGATTTAGACTTTGAACAATGGACATAAGGTAGTTTTTAGTTCGCAACAAAGTAATAAATATGGTTTTGTCAATAAAAACAATTATATTGAAATTTATCATAGTTTTATACTTACCTGTGATACGATACACCTCCGCAAGATACATTTTTTGTCCTGCTATCGTTTTTGCATGTAAAAATTGCACAATAAGGCATGTTTGTAATATTTTTCGTTACGTTCGAGACGTCCTATCACAGCAAGTAGCTAATCGCGATTGAGCCGCCTCAAAGCCGGTGTTGCGGAGCTCCGCATAATTATGACACGCGCGATAGCTGTGCGTGGCACTTCCACTTGTTTTTTCTATTCCGTGGATAGAATGGTTAAACGGTAGGTAGGTAGATATAAGAATGGCATAGTGGATACTTACTTTGAACAATTTAAAGTTTATTTAAAACATTTGGTATGGTAAGTTTAATTTTTCAATCAAACTAATTTTATTCGTGACTGTACCAACTTTTAAGGACAATAATGCTAATAATTTTAGAAGGTTGGTATAATGTATTGCGCGGCCGCTTTTTTATAACATCCTAGATTTGGTCGGGTTACCGCGCATAAATATGTTTTTCCGATTATCTCGTTAATTAATTAGTGTGAGAGTCTGAAATTTCACAGGTATATAATTGAACTGTATATCTAATTATTGATATAAGATTCAGTTACCACTACTGCAGGAAACTCGGTTAATCGGTCGTCAAATAACTCGGCTGCGCGCCGTGGCCGGAACAAATTGAATTTTCTTTATAACTTTTTAATTACGTATAGGATACCTACTAATGAAACTTCAGTACCATTTACAGACAGTAATTACCTATATAATAACGTTTCAAGTTATTCTTTGGAGCGCTTATTGGAAGTGCTAGGACCTATTAAAGCAGATTTCTATTTACTAAAATAACTTCAAAACGGTGCATTTTTGTGGATTCTTTTATTGCGTAACAAATTATAACTAATTAGCCAGATGTCCTGTAAAAAAATTATAATCATCCGTCTAGTCAATTCCAATTCCAAGATACAGCAATCGTGCAAACGTTACCCCAGCAGGATTTTAAATATCTTCGCAACCATAGCAAATACAAATTAAGTTGTACCATTTATTTCAAATTGATATCTAATTATTTAGATAAAATTTATTTCAATATATCCGTTATAAAACAAAAGATCTGGCTGGGGTAACGTTACTCCAGCCGGAACTGTTTTTATCAAATAATTAAAAAACTATCACTTTACCAAATTCAAAAATGTGTTTACCATTTACAGAAGCTGTATATCTAATTATCTAATGCACTTAGATGACGATTTTCGACAATATCTGGCTGGGGTAACGCACACAAATAAATATTATAAGCTTCCTGCCTGTCTGTAACTTAATGTTAATTACTTTGCATACCTAGTATTTTATACAATCAAGTATTTTCTAACTGAACAGACAGCTGTGCTGCAGGGGAGTTTTTTGCGTCACTTCTTCTCCCCAGCGAAAGCACTAGAAAGTGGTGAAGGGCGGGCGTTTTGGGGGACTGTCTTTTGTAATTTTGACGTCCAAAAAGTGCTGATTCTCAGCCTAGTTTAAATAAATGACTTTTAATTTTTTCTTATTTTAACATCAGCTAATTGGTGAACTGATACATAGCAATATGTTGTTTTAATTAATAACTAAAAATCTATTTCTAAATAAATTATGTCAATACCTTAACCCTTAATTGGACTAAAGGAGAATACTTCCCACATCATTTTAAGTGTCTCTATGCCGTCAAAAGCACCCGGGCAAAAGAGCAGAGGACAAAATATTCTTGTTCCATATGTTTGGTATCCTTATGCGCTGCTCCATGCTTTGAGAATTATCATTCTACACCAGCACTCTCCAACATGTAGATTATTTCCCACATAGAGCTCCCTTCATTTAGCCCTACACTTGCAGTAGGAGTATATTTCCCACGTTGTTTTTTTATTTAAATAATAAAAAAAAATAAAAACAAAAAAATGAATTTTAATCTTATTCCTAAATAAAAAATTCCCGCTAGGTTTATAAAACCGAGTAGAACGCACACACGCCATGCCCAATTAAGGGTTAAAAAACCCCACCCTTACCTTGGTGTACATAATAAAGAGTATTCTATTCTATTCTATACCTTGGGAATTATTGTTGTTGTTCAATCTATTTTATTTACTCTATGTATGAGAAACAATATTTATAGAAATAAAATAATGATTAAATCTAAGCACCTATTTTATTACAAATGATTATTTTATATTTCACTTAGGGGAGCGTGGGTCACAGTGGATCCTGGGTCACAGTGGATAAATCATTGTAGGTGTGTATTTAAAGCAAACAGACGCGTACGCGTTCGCGACGTTGCCGTTCTTACACTCCCCCCGCAACCGAGCTAGTCGCCATCTTAGTATCGGAGTGGACGCACGCGGTACGGAGCATCCGTCGACAAGTAAACCACAAACTTTTATTTTACGTGTTTTTGTAAAACGTTTTGCCTTTCCGTATATTAGAATTTTACAAGTGTTGATAATGTGATATGATCTAAAGTTACTGTAGAGAATTTTTGTTACTCTAATATGTTTATTTGACAAATAAATAATTTGGTAGGATTTTTTAATTAAGACTTCTCCAACTGGGGCACAGTGGATCGTTTTGAATTGGGGTACAGTGGATCTTGTATCCACTGTGGAGGATTAAGAATATTATGATTGTAATTGTTTTTTATTGTTTGTAAGAGGTTTAGTTATGTCAACCTTATAAGTTGAAGGACAGCAGATGTGTTCTATTTATTGATCGTTTGATTTTTTCATATTGTGAAACTAGTACCTAAGTTTAAAGTATTATAGGTACTTTCCAAATACAAAGTCCACGTTTTTAATTACCTCAAATAAAGATTTATGTTATGTTTACAATTAAACGCATGTTTAATGATTAAAAATAAACCACTTAATTTAAATACACGTTTTTTAATGAATATATATTAATCATTATCCAGTGTGACTCACAGGATCCAGTGTAACCCAAATCAGTATCCACTGTGCCCCTGTTATGGGGCACAGTGGATAATTTATCACTTAAAAAAAAAATAATAAAAAAAAAATACTGAGTGCTTTTAGGTCTGTTTTTGTAATACAGGTTCAAATTTAAATATATTTTCTAGGACTCAGTCAACATGATAGAAAATTTGAGGTAAAAAAAGTAAAGTTACAAGTCATTGAAAGAAAATGGATCCACTGTGACCCACGCTCCCCTATGTGTTGTAGAATTTCAGCAATTCTTGATCTTTAGGTTTCAGAATACATTCATCTTTCAAATTTATGACCCATCCAGGCTCTAATCCATAAAATATTTGTCTAGGATCTTTCCTTTCACATAACATTTGGTAATTTGGTTCGATTTCCATGTTTGGTAGACTATACCCGTATTTTTGAGATAGTTTTAGCCTTTCCTTGGATACTTCTTCTGGATCAGCCAAATATCCCCGGGATTGAGCACTGGTATAATACTCAATAGCATCAGGTGGTGGAATCATCCTCCTTGGAATAGCTTGCCCCGACTCAAAAAACTTTTTTGGGTTCTTGAGCAAGAAAAGACTATGTGGGTCATAATAGGCAGTTGTAATAACTCCACCGTTTTTTTCAATGGCAGCAATGACTTGTTCACTAGCCCACTGTACTTCAATATTAATCTTGGCTGCAAAGAGATCTGCTCCTTCATCGGTGAGATGAATACCAAACTGCTTTTGGTCTGGGAAAAAATTGTAAATGCCTGACCTAACAATACAAGCAATATCTATAGGTTTGTTTACATCCAAGCGGTCTTTATCAATCATACCCTGCAGCTGGTGTAAGGACAGTGGTGGATATTCCCTTCTTAGGCTGAAATAGAAAAGAAAACAAAATTTACTCTGTTTTAATTAATTGGGTACATTTGATTATATTTAGTGTCAATATAATCAAGTGTACCCAATTCTGAACAAGTTTTTTTTAGTATGTACTAATAAGTAACTGATTGAGCAGTAAACAGGCTCTGGATATTATGATAACAGGAGGTTAGATAACCAATAATTTGGTGACTTACTGGTGGCCTCTGTAGTAGTGTTCTTGAGGTACCCGCAAATAGAAAGGATTATTTCCAGTTTCATAACCAAGCCTCATAAAATTCTGCCGCTGACCTGAACCTTTATTACCAGAGCCGTGCTTATCACCACCATGTTGGCCGCGGCCCCGTTTTGCCTGCAATGCAATAATAAAATCTTAGGTAGGAACACAATTTTATACTTTTTTCTACACAAATGCAAATAAGTACTTACAGGTTTCTTTGAATTAGGATTGTCGCGAATATTAGCAAGTGATATCCTTGGTAGGGACCTCAACATAGAGAGGGATTTCTCTACAACTTGACGAGACCCCATCGCTTAATTTTAAATTTCACTTTCTATTCATTCATATATTAATTCATCTTATTAAACCCCGCACCGCAGAGTACAAAATTAAATAATCTAAAGATAACCTTAAATCAGTGTGACCAGATTAAATTTTACAAAAAAACCGAAGCTCCTTAAAAAAATACTGAAATATACCAGCTTGCACAGGGAAAATATACCAATAAAAATACTGATTTTCAAAACATATTTTTATTTATTAATAATAATAATATTCCACAACTATCACACAACGCCGTCTAGTCTCAAGCTAAGCAGAGCTTGTGTTATGAGTACTAGACAACTGCTAAAGGAGCTCGACTTCACTTTCTCGCGCGTGATCTAGCAAAATCCAATGGATACAAATACTGCTGGACAGCATATGGCAAAGTCCATGTAAAAAAGGATGACAACTATCCTACTATCATCATAACAAGTGAGTCGCAGGTCCATAATCTTTTGCAACTTAAATGACTGGATGCTTTGTTACTGATTGTCATTTGTCGCACTTACCATGTGTTACTATTTTGTTACCCCTATTGGTTTCGATCTTGTACCAGAATGACTAATATTAGGCTTAAGATTAATACTAACCTATACTTTTTACTGTTACTGATGTTTATTCGTCGTGCCCAACATACTTCTCTCTGGTGTTACCCCTATTTGTCACGATTCTATTGGGATTCTTGTTGCTTAAAAATAATTAGTTTTAGGATAAAAATGGAGCGTAAAGTTAAGTTGAATATGTATCTACCATGCACCCACACACAATTACTACTCAACTCAACACTAATTCAAGTTAACACACCCTCAACAAACACACATACTCTCACTCACACACTAAATGTCTGTTTAGCTGCGTTCTTCTGCACTTATAAAACCAATACTTATGGATAGCACCTTACAGACTTTAAATGATATAGACAATCATGAAATAGCCCAAGTGTTCGACTGCGAACTTAACGACTTTAGTAACCATATTACGCCTAACTCCTCCGGTTTTACCATTGTTTCGCAAAATATTAGGTCAATTTACTCTAACTTTGATGATCTTCAACTAAACATAACAAATCTTAAGACGGATATCGACCTGATAATCTTAACTGAATGTAGACTAAATACAAATAAACAGATACCACAAATAACCAACTATAGCTCACACCAATCTACCTACCATCTTAACAAAGCTGATGGAGTAGTTGCTTATATTAAAAATACACATAATTTTAAAATAAAAGAAATAAAGTTAACTCACGCGTCATGCTTGGAAGTCCGTATCTCACCGGACATTGCAGTCATTGCGATTTACCGGTCCCCCTCAATCACAAACGCTGACGAATTTATTCTTTCCTTAAATAATCATCTCGCTACCCTTGCATCAATTAAAAATGTAATCGTCACTGGTGACATTAATATTAATCTGATTATAAATCAGGGCGAGCAATCACATGAACGCGCAAATCGTCTTAATTATCTCAACATGCTGGCTATGCATGGGCTTCTCCCTGGTCACTCGCTACCCACGAGAGATAAAAATTGCCTAGACCACTTCATCATAAAGCTCAAACCTGCTAGTAAAGCTGCGGTCATTGCAATTATACACACAACTATCACAGATCACTTCATGACTTTCCTAAAAATCACGAGCCATACACACATAATAAAACCTACTAAAATAAAATCAGATTTTAACTTAGAGAAGGGACTCGCCCTCTTAAAAGATAGTAATCTAGCAGACCTTCTAAATCTAACTAACCCTAACGTTTTGGTTAATAATCTAATCGAAATTCTTCAAAACTGTATTACGCTTAGTACTATCACTAGGATGATCCCGGTTAAAAATAGAACCCTAAAACCGTGGATGACAATTGGTTTATTGCGCTGTATTCACAACCGAAATAACATGCAACGGAGACTGAGACTCGACCCGTACAACGAGATACTAAAAATTACCTACAAAAGATACCGAAATTACTGTAATTGCATCATCAAAAAACAAAAACGCAAACATGATAGAGACCAACTTGCTAAATCGTGCAAAAACCCTAAAAAAACGTGGGATATTATTAACAACATCACTCAGCGAAAGCCCAAAAAAACGAATAACTTGGATCTCCTAGAACTATCCCATAGCCCACAGAACTCTATTAACAAGGTGAATAGCTTTTTCTCTAACGTAGGAAAGCTTCTTGCAGATGACATCACACCACTTCCGTCTGTTACACCCAATAATAGCGACCCAAATCCATCCCTAACTGACTATACACCGGCCTCTTCGTTTGCACTAATTGACACAGACCCTGGCGAAGTTCATGCTACACTAATGGGCTTAAAACTAGACAGCGCCCCTGGTTGGGACAACATCCCAGTTAAATTTCTAAAAGCTGCACATGAACAGTTAGTCCCAATTCTAAGCCACTTGACAAATCTATGCTTTGAGCAGGGACTTTTCCCGGATGCCTTGAAAGTAGCCGTAATAACGCCTGTGTATAAGTGTGGGGACAGATCAGACCCGTCAAACTATAGGCCAATTTCAGTACTGCCATCTATCTCGAAAATCCTAGAAAGACTCATAAACTCACGCTTAATTAAATACCTCTCTAAGCATAACATTTTATCTCCGTCTCAGTTCGGTTTTCGTCAGGGTAGATCTACTGAGGATGCAGTACTGTCACTGACATCTACCATAGCTGACAATGTGGATAAAGGAAGCAAATGTCTGGCGGTTTTCCTTGACCTCAAAAAGGCCTTTGACACTGTATCTGTCCCCATGCTCCTGTACAGGCTCGAAAACATCGGCATCAGGGGGCCCCCTCTCGAGCTATTCAAATCCTACCTGAATAACCGCAAACAAACAGTGAAAATAGGGGAGCTTACTAGTTCAGTAGAAACAATTTCATACGGTGTCGGACAGGGGAGTGTACTCGGTCCGACATTGTTCCTTAATTATATTAATTATCTGTGCAATATGAGTATTGACGGGGGTCGCATTTTCTCTTACGCGGATGATACCGCCATAGTCTTTGCTGATAAGACTTGGTCAAAAGTTAGAAGATCAGCCGAAACAGGCCTTTCAAAGATTGCAAATTGGCTCAATCGTAACCTCCTCACTCTAAATGCCTCCAAGTCTAACTACATTTGCTTCACCAAATATGCACACACCCAACCTCCACCCGATTTCCAAATTAAGATCCACTGCTGTGCCAACCCCCCCATTCCCGACTGCTCTTGTACACAGATTGATAGGTTACAATATACTAAATACCTGGGCATCATGATTGACCAGCGCCTATCCTGGCACATGCATACTGAACTGATCATGAAAAGGGTTAGGAAATTAATTTGGACTTTTAAAACCTTGCGCCATGTTGCCTCAAAGAATCTTTTGCAGAAAGTCTATGTATCACTAGCCCAATCGGTTCTTACGTACTGTTTGCCATGCTGGGGTGGGACAACAAAAATGAAATTTCTGGAACTTGAGAGGGCGCAGCGTTCTCTCCTCAAGGTTATGCTCTTTAAACCCTACAGATTCCCAACCCATAGCCTGTACCTAACCTCTGACCTCCTATCTGTTAGAAAACTTTACATACTCCATCTTGTCCTGAGAAAGCACAAAGCCCTCCCGTATGATCCCACAAAGACGAGTGTCAGTAGCAGGAGAAACTACTTAGTCGCTCCATCTGTCCCTGTCAGATCTGTTTTTGCTGAGAGGCAGTATGAAAGGCAATCTTCCCGCTTATACAACCTTCTGAATAAAGAGTTACGCATTTATCCTTTGAAACTCCGTGACTGTAAACAAGCTATTACTGAATGGCTTAAGGAAAAAACCTACGATGAGATTGAGACTTTAGTATCTTCGCTTCCATGACCTGTCCAATAATTAAAAACACCGTGGCAGTGAAATTGTTAGTGGAAGAAGCTGTGCCTGGCTTCTTCCGATCCCAAGACATTGTCGCAGGGCTAACCTAAACCTAAACCTAAAACTGAACCAATTCAAACCCTGAGCCTAAACCTAAACGGATACTTATAGCTAATAAACACAACTAAGGTAATTGCAATCAAAACTCATCCTACACTACAGCAGTCCATTTACACAACTCACTCTTGCCATTGCTCACGCACACACACACACACACCCCCAACACGCACACACACACACACGCACACAACAAAACCTACTCTCATACATCATACAAGTGCGCTCCTTCCTTTTTATTGTTCATTTCCTTTTTACTTTGTTATTTTTTTTCTGTTTTATTTAAATTAGATTATTTTTATTTTACTTTTATTTTTGTTATTCTTGTTTCAATTGCATACCTACCTGTTATTTATGATAGTGGAAGAGCGGAGTTCACCTAACACAAGCATCTTCTTGCTTAAAAGGTGATCTCCAACTCATTGTGTGTTATAATTTGTATGTAATTGCAATAAACATTTTTGATTTTGATTTTGATTGATTTTGATAAACATACTTATATATTTCTAAATACATACATATATAGATAAATTACACCCAGACACAGAACAAATGATCATGCTCATCACACAAACATTAATTATTAATCATCATCATCATCGCAATAAATATTAGAATTATATTTTAACATTCTGTTTGATGGGTTAAAATTCACACAGCCTCCTTCATCTTTTATACATTGTTTGGTTTTAAAAATTGCAGATACATTTTTGTTTATGAATCTGTTTCTTTGTTCCGTTTTAATTAAATTAATCTGTGAAAATATGCGCTCGCATGCAGCATTCGACACTGGTATACATAACAGATATTTAGTGAAACTAGATATATTCTTGTATTTTTAACTGACTTCAAAAAAGGAGGAGGTTTCTCAATTCCACCGTATATATATATATTTTTTTTAATGTACTATCACTGTTAGAAATTTTCCCAACTTCCAACCAAAATTGTTCACAAGAAAGGGGTGAGCCAGTCCTCGAAGATTGTAATAAATTATTTACTTCGCGATCAAGTTTGAGTGTTCTATATTTTTCGTCAAATATCAGCATTAATTGTTCTGGCTGTATTTCGTATGGGAAAGTTTCCATAACATTTCTTAAACTACTAAATTCTTTATTCACGGCAGTGTGTGGGTCAAGAAATTTCAGTTCTCGGAAAATTTGATCTTCAAAAGGCAAACGTGATTTCAATTGCGTGCTCAATTCAATTAAAAAAGATAGGCACTTTCTGAAAAAATCAGCAATTTGTGTCTTTCATGTTTATGTTTCCCGTATGTTTAATGAATTCTTGGCCTACTAGAATCCCTAAGTACTACATATTATTCAATGGCAAATAAGATTTTGGGTCTAATGTAAATACGTTGTCCGATTCGATACTATTTGTAATTCTAGGGGGCCCGCCTGTCATGTCCTATCTGTAACTTACTGATCTTTGCTCCAAAATGAAATATAGACTAAATCCGGAAATTCCCCTGAACATCAATGTACGCAGTTTTTTTTTATAATTTTATGACATGGCTAACTATTGCCATAACTTTTTTCCAAAATATACCCAAGAATACTGGCTTCCGCCAATATACCTTTAAAAATACTGACTCTTGGAAAACTCACTAAAATATACTCAAATAGTATTAAAATACTGAATCTGGTCACACTGCCTTAAATTCTTAAAACCACAGACTACTTAAAGATGCTTAAAACACTATTTATGACATAAGTCATAGTCATGTGACAGGTGTTTTTAGGTTAGAGAAATAGAGATGAGGCGTATTTACTTGAAGTTTGAACAGGCATGCGTAGTAGGTATTTCTCTGGACTATACCCACTGACCTCTATCCCTGCGTTCCGAGAAGGGAAATAATCGATGTGAGCGTGCTTAAACCCGTACCGAATTAGCGTAAGCGCGATGATGTCCCGTGAATCGTCATAGATGACGTCATGACATACGCCATCTTGCGAAAACGCCGACCATGCCCTAGAATAATATCACCGTGAGCGCTGTCAAAAATGACAGTGTGTGTTTTGTTTTGATTTGCATCTTATCATAAAATTAAACTAACGTGGTATTTTCGAAATTGTGCTTCTGGCTGATAGTCGCCACCTAACCAAAGAAGAAGAAATGTGGTGTTTATACAAAGAAATACTCTAATAATATCGTTTTTACATTGAGTAAGCACTGTGAGCGCGTTCACGGGCGTTCCGAATTGTTGACAGCGCTCAGCTGTCATAATCGTAATATCTAAATCGGAACGCATGTGAGATGATGTGAGCGATTATAGCTAATTCGGAAAGCGCCCTATAATACACATGGACGTAATATATAGAAATATTACGTCCATGATAATACATGTATTACAGAGGTCAGTGACTATACCGCACATAGTCATAGTCTAGTTGGAGTATTTCCAGACAAAGCGAAAATTTTATCAAAAGAGATAATTATATAAAGCATTTTCTGATTTTATGAAATACTAGCTGCGCCCCGCGGTTTCACCCGCGTAAATGTCGATCCCGTGGGAATATCGGGATAAAAAGTAGCCTATATGTTAATCCAGGGTGTCAGTCTTTTCCCAATCAATTTTGAACCATATGCGATAAAGTTGAAAATCGACTAAAGAAATTTGACAGATTGTAGAAAAGGTTACATGCTCTGTGGATTGTAGTAGCTTGATCTTAGAGTAGGAAAGCTATAGAGCATCGGGTTCGGGTAGCGTGGCCACACATGAGACAAAAAACTAACTTAACTAACATTAGCTACTTATGTAGCTGCCTTGAAAAAACTGGCACGCACTGAGAGACGGAAATAGTATAGCTTTATCCTTTTCTTTACCTTATAATAGCTCAATACTTTATCCTTTTCTTGTGGAAATGAAATGGAGCTACCCGCCGTCTATACCTTTCTTTGTCTAAGAGCTTGATTGATGTGCTGGCGTCTGTACCACGCTTTTCGTTAATGAGAAGTCAGCTTATACTGGAAATGTCTATCTTGATAAGTGGCTATGCATAATTAGCAAATTCATACTAATTATGCATCGGCAAAGTCACTTTGGACCGAATTTGAACCCTCACAGCCACGTGCTTGAGAGGCGTGGTCTTATCTTAATTATTGGGCCTATTGGTCTCTTACTGTGTGATCGAATCAGAAATGAAGAGATCCGCAGGAGAACCAAGGTACCTGACATAGCCCGAAGAATTGCCAAACATAAGTAGCAGTGGGCAGGGCACATTGCTCGCAAAACAGATGGTCGATGGGGCCGAAAGGTTCTAGAGTGGCGATCGCATACCAGAAGACCATCCACGTAGCATTGGAAGACCACCCACAAGGTGAAACGACGAATTTGTGAAGGTCGCAGGAACTCGTTGGATGCGAGAAGCACAAAACCGAACTATCAGTAACAATGGCATCAGTGTCATCTTGACAGTTCAACAACATTCATTGCGTTATTTACGTTGTCGAGCAAGCAAATTTTTCGAACATTATGAAGCAATGGATTAGCAATATCCATGAAAATGATCCAGATTGAGATTGATGTTACGCAATTAAGGTAGTTTGTGAGAGACTGGTGTCTGCAAAGTATTCGTATCCCGACTATTAGATACATACTTAGTACACTGACCTCTATCATACTGTATAATACAGGTCAGTTACCTACTATCATCTGTGTCGTATCGTATTATTCGTATCCTACATTATGTGTACAAAGTGGGCTATCGCCTATCGCACTTGGCGCTTGCATTCCCCGCTAAAGGCGCTAGTGTAGAGTAAGGTCTAACTCTGTCTAGAAATGTCAATACCTAATACTGAATATTATTGACATTATAATTTTTATCGCGTCTTTAAAGATTGTGCTATCAAACTCACCTAAAATCATATCCATGGTTCTTCCACAGCTTATCCATAATACGTGACATCTGTAGCGTGAACATGTCCTGTCGCAGATGATCTTCAGCATATATGCTAATGTCGGTTACCAAGGTCAGCGCCATCTATCCAGCGACTAGGGAAGAGTTATAAAAAAAAAGGAAAATCCCTCATTTTAGGAACATTATATTTATAATGTAAATATTACTTTGAAGCTTTAAAATAAAGTAAACATTATTATGACGTTATGGGTATAATTCAAAGCATAGCAAATAAAAATACCTACCTAGGTACTGATGATTACTGATAGGACCTTACTCGCCAGTGGCGCCAACTGGTGAGCATAAAAACGATAGCCCCCCATTTCGACCATAAATAACTCTAGTCCACAGAGTACACTATAGCATTATATTGTAGTCTTTGCTTTATCCGTATTGTGATTTGTGTTGTGCCCAAAACCATTGTAAAAATGCCATAAAATGTTGTACGGACGCCAGCAGGTCAACCTACCCGAAACTGTCAGATTTTCCCAATCAACCTTGAACCTTATGTTTTAGCAATAAAGTCGAAAATCTATTAAAGAAATCTGACAGATTGTAGTAACTTGATGTGCTGGCGTCTGTACTCGGAATTTATATGATTTGACTTTTAACTGTTTTCAGAACAATTAAATCTGATTCTTAAAACAAAAATAAGTTAGACAGCTAGCCAGTGCCAGATGGTGTAGGCTTCTAGATAAGCTGTATATTGATGTTAACAAGTGTAGGAAATAGTATAACTGAGACCTAATTAAAAAAAAAACAAGTATTTACACTGGATTATTTTTATTTATTAGATAAACATGAACATTATACAGGTACACTTTTATATGTACCGGTCAGCAACAAAGGTCGACTAACACAGCTTCTTTTACACGTCATGTAAATTGATACAAAGTAATTTGATAATCTCCATTTTAGCATTTCTTATAATATTCATTGTTTAAACTTTACTTCTGTTTCAATTTTAATTAAATGTCTTGCGCAATAATTAAGATTTTGAAAACTTGAAGTGTTAATCACCCTTTGTTGCTGACTGTAATTAAATATAATTCAAACTTTCACACAAGTAGTTTGTTTACCTCTTCTGGTTTTCTGCGAACAATAGTATGTGGATCAGCATAACCATTTACTGGGTCATGAACTGCTTGGTACAATTGTGCATATATAGCAAATATTACTTCAAATGCTCGTTTTTTTACTAATGACTTGTGAGTATGACTCAACAGCAGATTGAGTTGCGGTAACATGTACACATCTGGAGATACTAAGAACATATCAAACTTGTTTAAAAATGACTTCAATGTGGATGTGTCCATTCCAGGTATAGCTGATAAAGGACCACTTAGTTTTTCTTGAAGAATAGTATAAATAGGCCCCAGATTTAAATTAGCAACAAGGAAGCTAGCCTGTTCAGATGTTAAAGTATCAATTTGAGCTTCAGATTGAGCTTGTAGCCTTTCATTATATTCATCCATTACTGTGTACAGAGATAAGGTACACTGAATATGATAAATACAGTTCAACATATATACTGACATGTCAGAAGAACTCAAATGGCATGCAGTCTCATTTATTGCATGTAATAAGGGATCTAATATATGCGTAATTATCATTTTTCTATCTGCAGTATTTATGTTATGGGACACATTCATTATGGCCAACAAATCACGAAGGAAACTGACCAAATCAGTCACAACAATTGAAGGGTTTAAATCTACTGGTGGAGCTTTGACCCCATGGCTAAGTTCCTTTTGTATTTTACTATCCAGTGTTATAAGGAAAACTTCTTCACTTTTCTTCAGTAGCTCCTCAAATGTATTTATTAGATGACCATTTGATATAACAGCCTGTATGACATCCTTATAATAAATTATTAGATTAGTTATAGACCACAGAACAAGGGGATCTTTATCAGGTTTCAATATGAGTTCTGCTCTAACTTTGAGCAGAGGACAAATAGCTTCCATGATGTTTGTCAGAGCATCAATAATAAGTTGTTTCTTTTCAGGCATATTGCAAAATTTAAATACAGTTGCAAGATTTTCTTTTTCTACTGGTATTACTTGATATACCCATGTTAAAATATCTCCGATGTACCGTTTAGCATCATTGGCATAAAATTCAATGGGTTTAGAGCCCTCTGTACCTTTAGTTAATGCATCAATAAAGAGTTGTACAATAGTTGCTTTGCGAGCTGAACTATACTCATCAATAATATTAGAAAATAGTACTTGTCTATTCTGAAATTTTGCTAAAGCTGTAGGTACCAGTACATTATTTGGTGAATCAGTACTTAGGCAGGCTCCAATAGTCCAATGATACAATTTCTCTATAGCCACTTCTTGTTGCAGCCCCACTGTCTCCATGATATCAAATGCAGATGTCTGATGCCAACATTTTATAAGTGTTTTACAGTTACTATACAACTTTTCTATTTGGGATAATGTCCCAAAGAAATCATGTGTTAGAGGCGTTTTGACTGAAACATTGTATAGGTATTCACTTTGTTCTGGAGATAGTTGAAATCCTTGTACAAAAGCACCAACCCAAGTCTGCTTCTTTTCTGTTTTTTTTCTTTCATCTTTGAGTTTAGTTGTTTGAGTTATAAGATGGTGGGTTTTATTTTTGGAATCAGATAATCTGTTTGACATATCTTTGACTGCCACATCTAAAGAAGATAGAGAATCAAGCAGCACTTGCAGCTTATCCTTTACCTTACTATATTCTAATAAAACAGCTTTGTTTACCAGCATATCCCGTTTTTCAATTTCATTTACGATTATTCTTCTTGTGTATGCAGAATTTGATGAACAAAAGCCAGACACGGAATGTAGCGCATCTGTATTATCTGAAAGGATATGACTGTCAAAGATTTTATTTATTCTTTGTCTTATAGGATTATTATATGCAGAATCCATCGTATTTGTTGTATACAATCCAAGAATTATTTCCGAAACACCACTGACTGCCTGAGCCAAGCCACAGTTAAAAACAAAGACCATATATTACTTTACTCTATGACATGACAAAGACTACAATATGATGTGGATAAAAAGTACTTACTTTACTCTTTGAAAAGTACCACAAAGTACTTTCAGTATAATAAAGTGTATTTTAGTGTAGGTGTACTCTGTGAAAAGTACTCTGTGGCCACAGAGACAGAGCACAGAGCATAGATAAAAACTGGCCAAGTGCGAGTCGGACTCGCACACGAAGGGTTCCGTACCGTTCAAAACACGTTTGTTGTATGGGAGCCCCCTTAAATATTTATTTTATTGACGTGACAACGTCTTAAATTAGGTTGCGGCTGGGAGTCACTTATGAAAAAGTGTAACGCTCGGTAACGTTACGTTCTTATTTTAAATTAGGTTGCGGCTGGGAGTCACTTATGAAAAAGTGTAACGCTCGGTAACGTTACGTTCTTATTTTCATTTAATTCCTTGTTCCTATTGTGCAATTTAATTATATTCATATCAATAAATATTCTACCGAGAAAAAGACGTTGTCACGTAAAATCTTCGCCCGTAAAACCGACTTTACAGGCAACCATTTTTTTTAATTTTATTATTTTAAAGTAAAAATACAAGTGAGTATTTTGTGAATATTTCAAGTGCCTACCTGTTGCCATTATTGATATCGAGCAAAAAAGGGCAAAAAAATCGCGTTTGTTGTATGGGAGCACCCCTTAAATATTTATTTTATTTTGTTTTTAGTATTTGTTGTTATAGCGGCAACAGAAATACATAATTTGTGAAAATTTCAACTGTCTAGCTACCGCGGTTCTTAAGATACAGCCTGGTGACAGACAGACGGATGGACGGACGGACGGACAGACAGTGAAGTCTTATTAATAAGGTTCCGTTTTTACCCTTTGGCTACGGAACCCTAAAAATTGTAGGACCTCTTTGTATAATACAGCGTATTTGTATTATAGAGGTCAGCGTACATGGAGGTCAGTGACAACAAAACAATGCACAGGGCGTACTTTTTGGCGGACGAATGTCACTTGAAAATAAAAAGTAATTTTTATAATAAGTACAAAAATATTTATTCTAAAATGAAACTTAACGTCTAAGCAATAAGGTTAAAAACATTTTGTTGACAATTTCGTACTTACTCGAATTTGGAACTAGACGTAGTTCTTGGAATTACGTTTCAATGCTTCAATGTTTGTAGAGTAGTTGGCGGTTGGCGCGTTGTCGCAAACAGTGGCCAAACAATCATAATATTTGCTAATTGATTTATATTTACTATTTAATTGTGTTACTATTTTATGAAAAACATTTAATGATAAAAACTTACCGAAAAAAAGATATTCCTTCCAAAATCTTGGTGTTACGGTGGTTATTTACACAACTTTTGAACGCGCACTGAGGCATTTTGACGTCTTAACATTGGCTATGATTGGACCATACTAATTTGAAATAAGAGCACAAAAGTATTCGTGCTCGTATTTATCGGGCCGTTTTTGAAGCGCTTATCGGGTATCTAGTACTATTATTGATCGAAGTTCATCATACTATCATTTTTACAGCTTCTTACACTGCACCTTACCATTATCACAGTTACGCAAATGTATTATTATTGAAATAATGCACGAAAAATATCTTATTTTCCGTTTAATCGCGGTGTAGTTTTTCTTATTTCATTCATAAACTTGTGCACGTTGATGTGCTTAGCCGACACGCAGTAAGGGACAGAAATATTCTTTGTCTCTTTTCTTTGCTAGTGACGTTAATATATTTCTCTTTTTCTTGTGCGAATGAAAAAGAAGACATGCAGCACTAGCAGTCTATACTCTGTCTACGGTTTATCTAAATAATTTGTAAACATTGCCAGTGTTGCAAAAGTAAGATTTAGCTATTCGCGAGACTTGCCAGCGGAAAATGTAGGAAACCTTTTTTTTTTTAATAATCATGTGTTCTAATAACATGGCTTTAGTATGTATATGTACATACCTATAGATTCGTTTAAGCGGTTTAAGCTCTTTGGTTATTAATTTTAAAACAGTCAAGAAAGGAGCTCAAGGAGTTTATATACATCAGCATAGCTATTCACAACCACTCGATAAACTTCCGTACCATATCGATTATCCTCTAACTAAACGCTGCGCTGTTCAGAAGTTCAAAACTCAAAACTTTTATCACTAAAGTATTACATGCTCTGTGAAATAGACGACCTCTATTCTTCCGACAGCTGCTTGCTGTCGGGGGCAAGGCATATCAGGCTATCGGAATGTATCATTTTCCATACGATAGCTTATCGGATGGTTGAGAATAGCTATGCTGGAGTGCTTTCTGCTTTCTATAAAATTGTAATTAGAATGCATAATTATTAATTCCATGAGAGTATAGTAATCTTTGTCTACGGTAGTAATGAGTTTAGTCCTTAGAGTAAGAAAGCTATAGAGCATCGGGTAGCGTGGCCACACATGAGACAAAAAACTAACTTAAATAACATTGGCTACTTATGTAGCTGCCTTGAAAAAACGAGCACGCACTGAGAGACGGAAATAGTATAGCTTTATCCTTTTCTGTTACTTATAGTTATAATAACTCAATACTTTATACCTTTCTTGTGGAAATGAAATGGCGCTACCCGCCGTCTATACTTTTCTTTGTCTAAGGTTTAGTCAGAAATAAAAGCCGAATCCGAATTGTCTATGGATACATCATATGATCATTGATCACCCACTTCAATTGATTTCCTAGTCCTGTGTGTCTCTTTGGGCTTTTTCTGATTTGAGTAGCCTGGATTTTCAATAACGTAGCGTAAAGTTAAACTGTTTTAGTGAAATTATTTCAGGAGCAACATGAAGGGGTGCATTTTTAACATTGATTCTGGGTATTTGGAAGGATTGTGCCGTGGTTTCAAGTGTGGTATCCTCAAACAGGCAGACTACCTGAACTTGGTGCAGTGCGAGACACTAGAAGGTAATTAGACATTATGAGACCAATAGTTCAAATTTGAAACCACTTGTGAACGAAATGATTAATACCCAATTTCACATTAAGTAATTTATTATGTTAATCATTTGACTTTAATCAATGTTTACAGATTTGAAACTTCATCTCCAGGGTACTGACTACGGCAGTTTCCTGGCCAATGAGCCCAGTCCTCTTGCTGTCTCCACCATCGATGATAAGCTTCGTGAGAAACTTGTCATTGAATTCCAACATCTTAGGAATCACTCAGTGGAGCCCTTGTCTACCTTTTTGGATTTCATTACATACAGTTACATGATCGACAACATCATTCTGCTGATTACTGGTACTTTACACCAGAGACCCATTTCCGAGCTGATTCCAAAATGCCACCCGTTGGGTTCTTTTGAGCAGATGGAAGCTATCCATGTCGCTGCTACCCCTGCAGAATTGTACAATGCAGTCCTTGTTGACACCCCTCTGGCCCCATTCTTTGTGGATTGCATCAGTGAGCAAGACTTGGATGAGATGAATATTGAGATTATTCGTAATACTCTGTACAAGGCATACCTGGAAGCCTTCTATGATTTCTGCAAGCAGACTGGTGGTACCACTGCTGATGTTATGTGTGAAATTTTAGCAGTAAGTAGTGTACTTACCTGTTTATGTTCATTTCTTTCTAATGAAGTATAGCTTTATAATAAATACATTTTTAGTTTGAAGCTGATCGCCGTGCTATCATCATTACCATCAACTCCTTTGGGACTGAGTTGTCCAAGGATGACCGTGCAAAACTATACCCACGCTGTGGTAAACTGAACCCTGATGGACTGGCTGCTCTAGCCAGAGCAGATGATTATGAGCAGGTCAAGGCTGTGGCGGAGTACTATGCAGAGTACCAAGCATTGTTTGAAGGTGCTGGCAGCAATGTTGGCGACAAGACTTTGGAAGACAAGTTCTTTGAACATGAGGTACTTTTTATGGGATTCAATTAATTTTTTGGTCTAAGTTACTTTAATTTGCTACTTTTAATATTCCATCCCCTAAATAAAGTTATAATAAAGTTAAGAGAAGAAATTGATGAGTAATTAAATCAATCAGACATCACTTTCACTATCCACTTGACATAATGTTTATTATTTACGAGTTTTTGTTGTATTTCCTGTATTTGTGAGTTAACTTAATTTCATATCCTATATTTTTCTGAACCGCCTGACTTGCCCCACAATATACAGAGTATATTTTTGAAATGAGGCAGTAGGTAGGGGCAGGTACTTTAACAGTTATAGCCACAAGAAAACGGTCTCAGTAAACTGTGTTTAACTGAGACATTATGGACCTGCATTCACGGACTAAGAAAAAAATAGAAGTCTGCATGAAAATGGGTAATTTTCACACAAAGAGATTTAAGATAGGTACAATAGAGGGGCTATGCAAAGAAATGTCTTAGAAAAACTGTGATCGCATATCCCATGCCTCAGTGACGCCATCTAGCATATTATAGCAAAATTAGAGCGGCATAATTACGGAATAGAAAATTACCTACAAATTATAAATGCAACTTTGGCGAAAAGTTTATTTATTGTTGTTCAAAATTAATTCTTATTACAATATTCATGAATGTTGTGTTCATTTTACATGTCAAAATCAATAAAGACCATTTTTCCATCTAACAATGAAATTCGAGCAATCCATAACGAGTTCAGCTACTCAAAGCTAGAGGGCGCTGTAACTAATTTACTCTATTTAGCACGCTAACGTCATTGAAATAGATGTCATATTCGTATGCACCTGTTATCTATTTTTCTACCAGCTAGAGATGTGGACAAGATATCGATAATTTAATGTCGATGTTTGTACAATGTAATAATTAAAATCTTTTATCATGTAATGGACCAAAGTCTGATTAGTATAAAAGGTTAAATAAATAGTTAAGTAGTAAATTAAAATATTGTTCTTGAAATAAAACATAATTATTTGTTTAATAATTGTCGTTTTGACTGTTTTATATTCAATGAATGATTAAGTTAGGAGAAAGATAAATATCTTAGGAGATATCATAGTTTTATAATAACTCCGCAAGGCAGCTGGTCATGAGGGTATAAGTAATAATCATATATGTAATACTCTTACAGTAATGGAATATAATTATTTTAGTAGGTTATTTCCTGAAATTAACGCGGGTGAAACCGCGGGTCAGAGCTAGTAATAAATATTATCAAAATCGATAAACAATATCACATATCTGCGCAGCAGTAGTAAAGCTAAATAATTCATACGAAAATAAACCGAAGTTAGGTCCAGTCGATTTACCATAACGATATTTGCAAAATCGTAATGCGCAACAACGTAATATGTCCTTAAAAAATATTTTTCTTTTGGTGGACACTCGTGGACACGAATGCGACTTGACGCGCAGGCGTACGTACCTTCCTATATATGTAGTTACTTTACTCTGGGCGTACCATACTAGACTGAGAGACTTGACCACTAGGTAATAAGTATCGGATCACGGTTTTGTTCGCTATGTCCCGTCTATTGTAAATAATTTAATGTCTTTGTTTTCACAAAACCTTTTTTGATGCCACTTGATTCTATAGAGATCAAAAACAGAGGGATTGATTTTGACTGGACTAACTGAGGTTTAGGTGCTAGAAAAGTCGGAAATCACAAAAAACTTTTCCCATACAATAATTATTAGGAAACAAGACCACCAACTTTGGTTATGATTTTTTTACAAAGCAAATAAAAAAAAAAATGCAAAAGAAAGAAACAAAAAAAGCAAAGAAGCATTTTCTCTATATTCGAAGTTCATTGTTTTACTTTTCGGCCAGTATACACATCTTAAAAAAAAAACAGTGGCACTCCAGGAGTGCCGAAAGAAGTGAAAACTTGAAAAAGCATAGTAATTTTATAAACATGTTCGAAGGTCATTCTTCCCAAAGAAAATGTACCGCGCGTTGATGTCTTTATAATGGCCAAAACAGAGCTGTCGCGATTTCGGTAACAGTATCGCGAGCTCAATGGATTTTTCCCATCTCAAAAAAAAACCCAACGCGCCTAAAGAAGTTTTCACTTCAAAAATATTGTGGGTCTCATTTCCTCTGAAATGTATGGGAAAAGTTTTTGCGATTTTTCTAGACTTTTCTAGTACTCAAACCTCAGTAAGTCCACAGTACAGTTATTTTGATCCTTATAAAAAACAGGATTGATTGCCATCAAAAAAGTTTTTGTGAAAATTGCCATTTTTGTTGCTGACTGAACAAGTTTTTCAAAATCTGTAAATGCAGATCAAAATTTCTCAAAAAGTTAAGGACAGTCGCCAAAGAAAGTTTCCATGTAGCTAGCCTGCCATAACTACCCCTTCTAAAAATTCACCCTGTATTGTTAAGTGTGGCAGTATTTTAATATTTGTTTTGATTTTCAGGTGACCCTCAATGTAATGGCATTCCTACAACAATTCCATTTCGGCGTTTTCTATTCATACCTAAAGCTGAAGGAACAGGAATGCCGAAACATTGTATGGATCAGTGAATGCGTGGCTCAAAAACATCGTGCTAAAATTGACAACTACATTCCCATTTTCTAAACATTCTAAATCTATAGCATTCTGAACTTTTCGAATTCCCAAACTACTTTTTTGCTTTGTACATCCCTATTTGTAATTTTGATCAGGCCAGACAAATGTACAGTGGGCCGCACGTCAGAGTGTTAACAAAACCAGTATAAACTGGTTTCTTATCCTATTGAAACTCCGCACTACGCTAGACCAGCTCAAGGTGAAAGTGTTACCACTGACGTGCAGTTGACAGTACTTATGTATACAAAATACAGTATAATGTAGAAGAATGAAATCCAAAAATTTGTATATAAGTAACTTAATTACTTAAGGTAAATGTTCGGTTAATCATATTAATTCTGTATCAACACTGCAGCAGCTGTATTTCAGCTATTGAAAATGAATAATATATTATTATTAACTATCTCTGAAACAGTATTTAGAAGTTTTCAATCTCTATTTGAGGTTCATCTGATTGATGAGGACATCTTTGTTAATATATTTAATGCTCTTATAAACATATGTAATACGTCTTATTACAACAAAACAAGGTTTATCTCTAAACATTGATCAAGTCGTTTTTGTATTTCTAAATTCATTCAGACTATGGTAATGCCGTAATGTGCTTAATACTTAAGGCGAAAGCGCCAGGGTAGCCCGTGAAATTCATTTTTTTTTAGGTTTTTTTGCAATTTGCTGGTCAGTATTAAGTTGTACGTTGATGACTTTAATACATATTTGTTACGACCGCGAATCATATTTTAATCAACGTACAACTTAATACTGGCCAGCAAATTGCAAAAAACGTAAGAAAATTTGAATTTCGCGGGCCACCTTAGAGCTTCCCCCTTAACTGATATCATAGACCCGGTTCTGAAGTCAGTTTTTATAATAAAAACTTTACTTTACTTTTGTCGGAGTAAAGCCGATCGTCCACCCCCAGCTAAACTAATTAAGAACTAAGCTTAGTGAACTAATCGATACTAAACAGGGAATAAAGTTGTCCGTCCACCGAAAAATAGCTAAAACTACGTTAGTGATGATCAGTATGTGCTAGTGTCAAATTAATCGGACGTGATGGAAGAACAAGAGAAGAGCTATGACGAGAGTTCAGAGGATTATATTCGTCATAGGAAAAGAAGAGTATTTTGCCTCCGGATTATACATATAGGATATTGCTTGTCGTATTCAATAAATGTCTCCATGCTGCAAATTCGTGTTTCACTGCCAGCGCACGATCAAACACGCCAGAGGGGTAACGTAAGGGGTTGACAGGGGCTTAGCTTAGTTCCCGTAGCTTCGGATCGGCCTACACAACTCTTGGGCTATTTTAGTTAGCTTAGCTGGCATAATTTGTGGTGGACGTGTCGCAGCCAACTGATTAAATTAGCCGTTTAGCTGGCGGTGGACGATCGGCTTAAAAAGACTAAAATACAATGACTGGCACGAAGGTTTAAGCTAGGTCTCAAGTTGGGCGCTGCGCAGGTGGAGCAATTTTGATTGACGAGTCGCAAACTGGCAACCCACAGCTATTGTATGACATTTTTCTTATAAATCTACAAGAAACTGGAGACATAGACGTTGCTGCGTTGCTGCAATCGTTAGCGGAAACCTTACAAGGTGACAGTTGTGTTTAGTTTTGTTTTAATTAAAAATGTTTATTACAAATTGAAAACAAATAAAAAAAAATACTTAAGTATAGGTAATGTTATCCTGTAATTAAATACCTATTGTTAGAAAAGTAAAAAATGTATTGTATATTACTGTTAGTAAAAGTAAGCGGCAATAAGAGGTTTTCTTGTTGAGTATTAAAAAAAAAATAGTTTCCAAGAACTCTGTAGATGGCGTTGTACCGACTACGTTACTAGATGCCAAAGCCAAAACGCTTGGAAAAAAAACGTTGCGGCACGACACATACGCTCGTTGACTGACACTTTCGTTTTACGATCTCAAAATTACATCCAAGTGAAATAATCAAAAAATGATGTGAAGTTCCGTTCCTTGCAGTAACTTACAAAGGTCAGCGCCATCTATCCAGCGACTAGGGAAGGGTTGAAAAAAAAAAAGAAGGAAAATCCCTCATTCCGCCTTAAAAATACTTTATTCTTTGTTTAGAGCACAGTAAATCCTCTTATTTACTTTAAAATCGTGGTGATAATTAGTTTGAAAATGTATGGCTATTAAAATCGTTGGACGCCTATTTAATGTTATATAGTTAAATAAAGTATTCATAATAATCCCAATTTGATTCTCATCATTTAATAAAATATTCATCTCCTGTAGAACCTCACCTCCGTGGGCTCGTGTCCCGTGAGCCACCCAATAACCAGCCAAAAGGGTGTTCTCACACTTGGCAGATAGATGGGTACCTGCTGTAGGTAAGTTATTATTTGTTAGTCGGCTCGGAACGTGAGGCGAGTCTCTGCGCAGCTGCGCAGTAACGATTCGTATCAACTCTCTTCACTGTCACTCACTTTTACGTAGCTCGTCGTGATGATATGCGGGGTCCTCTCCCCCCCCGCACCGCAGCTGCTGGGTAGATTTTCAAAATAGCATTTTTTGCTGTTCTTCCACAATAAGGCTTAAATATCCATTAAGCATTGCGTAAAATTTACTTCAGTTTATAATTTGTATTTTTTTTTGTAACTAGTAATAAATAAAATCATAATATAAGTATGATAAAATATTTAAACTTACAAAAAACTATCCTGGAAATCATTTACCTCTCCGTTATTTTCTACACTACATGTATTGATCTCATGAATACTCAAAGTTCTTGCCTAAATTTTATTTAATTTCACCCCATATGTAAAAATTATAGTGTATACTGAACAATTACTATATTAGTTACATCGGAATTTACCCCTTATGTTATTATTTATCCATTTAAAATTTTGTCACAAAGATTTCATCATTAACTTCGGCGATTTTTGTTTGATAAATTTTGTCGATCAAAAGAACTAAATTCAAGTATCCGAACGCATTCCGGGGGCCTTACCCCGCGCGGCCCCTCAGTCGTCGTTGATTTGTCCACCAAGCTAATAAAAAATAATAAAATTTCTCAAAAAATTGTCAAAATAAATCATAAAATGAAAATCTACCCTGCTGCTCACGCCAACACGAACTGAACTGTTTGCCAGCATCAGCGCTGACCGTTGTGTACCACTTCGATCCGCCGATGCTGCTCACCACTGAGCGCGCTGACGTCACACTCTCGCAGCAGGTTGAACATTCAACCTGACTCCACCACAACAATGACAATGCACATCATCAATCCTTTATCCGGTTGCGAAGGACCACTTGTACAATGTCCCTGTACTGATCCAGACTAAATATGGGAGAAAACAGATCTTCGCTAGGTGCCCTAGTTTTTGAGATATAAATGTGGCCCTGCTGGGGAAACTCCAGATCGGCCACCTATAAACCCTTATAACTTTTGAACCAGTACCTAACCGACAAATTCTGATATTTGGCGACTCGACTAATTAGCGACTAATTTTTTGTGCTATCAAAATTAAAATCCCTGATGGTGGCTCTGCCAGTCAGTGACACCCCAAAAATATCTCACATAGAAATAAAACCAGCGTCCAGAGTAAGACAATTTATTAAATAAAGTACCTTTGAGGTCATGCCTCGCAGGAGAATTTCAACACCGCGATTTACAAACGTGACGTTTCGGCACAACGCCATCTGTTATCTAATAGCGGTACTAAGCTAATGACAAAATGTTGACTTATTTTTTTTTTTTGACGTGACAACGTCTTAAATTAGGTTGCGGCTGGGAGTCACTTATGAAAAAGTGTAACGCTCGGTAACGTTACGATGAGTCACCGAACGAGAGAGAGGCCCGCCGAATGCCTTGCGTCTCTCTCCCACTCAACTATGATCGGATGATCGGTCGTTGTCACGTAAAATCTTCGCCCGTAAAACCGACTTTTTTGATAAGATTTTTCTATAGTAACTATCTAACAGATTAGACATAGTAAATGTAAAAAAATCAACACTTTTTCCCAAATATTTCAAGGTTGACTTCCAATCTAACCAGATGCAGCTTAATACTTGAATTCTGTGTGTTGGAGTGACTGCCTATTTAACCTCCAAAACCCAGGCCCCTGTTTTTCATTGGGCACTCTGGGCAAGTGCCCAGGGCCCCGCGATCTTCGGGGGGCCCCGGCCTGCTCTCTTATATAAACATTCTTTGCAGCCGCCGTTCCATTATATGCATTATAAGTATCAGATTCAATGACAAAATAAGTGATTTGCAATGTGATTTACAATAACTTCTTCTCTTATTGTCTTTTATCTACACAGGGGCCCCGTGATCCTTATGTGCCCAGGGCCTTCAATAGGTTAAAGACGGCCCTGCCAAAACCAGTAACTGTAATAAGATACGCATTGGTAAAACTAAGTGCCTACCCTTAACAGTCAAATATTTACAAATGTCACCCAAATAATCAATCAACCATGCTTTCTAAGGCACTGTTTAAGGGTATAATAGAGATGCTCACCGATCAAATCCTACAGCTGCCAAAAAAAGGAGGCCTTAAAAAAAATATAATGCAATTATTATTCTTTAATACAATTTGTTTGTTCTGCAATAATGTCAGTGATGGGACCATCATACATCATAGTCTCTTTAGACTTATTTAATAATAAGCCTGTGTGCTCCTTCCAGAATCTATCCTTTAGCATATCATCATGAGTATCTACTATGACATTACTGTGCTTATCTAAATTTTTATGGAAAACGCTCTTCCGGATCAACAATGTTCCTCTTTTGAATATTTCTGGTTCTTTATTATAATTTATTAGGAATTCTTGAAATAAAATTTCATTTTTATCTGCGGATACTGTCCCACATAACCGTTTCTCAGCCTGAAATAGAAGTTTTAGTATAACACACATGCAATACATAAAGATTACAATAGTTTATGTAATAATTTGGGAGTTGAAGTATCTTGAGTAGAAGACTTCTTAATTAATACATAAACTCACACCATTTACCAATAGCCATGGAGGTAGGCAGAAGCAAAGGACTGCTGTATTTTAAGATTCTTTAATATTTTTATAGGTAAGCTGTAATGATTTTACAAAAATATTAGGTTGCTTGAATTAACTCACTTGCGATGGACTCAGGTTTCCTTTTAAAACCAAAGTCCAAAATGTAGTGTTGTATAAATTATTTATGTGCACATCAGCTTGTCTCCACTTCATGTAATCTATTAGATTTTCATCACTGGGATATAGTACTATACGACCATCAAATGTTGGCGGATATTTTAATGGTTCTTCGTCAAAAAACTTTTTCCAGTAGAATACATATGATGAAGAAAACTTGCTGGTTAAAGTTGTCAATAGTTTTGATGCCCGTCGTTTGTACAATGTAGTACTTTTTTTGAAAATAAAAGAATATTCGTCGCTTTGCCCAAACGCCAATAGCAAGTCATTGAACTCACGGAGCACGGTAAACGCGGCATAATTCATCAATTTCAAAGCCCTGATATCGTTCGGTTTAGTAAATTCATGTTCTTGCGAGAATTTGTGGAAGCATTTTCCATCTAGTCTTACGACTATCCAGCTATTAGGCAAAAGACTATCGTCAAGTTCGAATTTTTTAACGTACTCAAATGAACTTTTTGCCATTTTATGGATTTGCAGCAGTGTAATTTGAGAGAATGGTTTTCTTCTTATGAAATTATTAGTTATCATTAAATCTTCCAAAAAGTTTCTCAAACTTCGACCTTCACCCCGTCGAGGAAAAGTAAACTAAGGCTTTTTACAGTTTTTACAATCACTTGAACCCAATAATAGACTGTATAATCTATGACTTGAACACAGAACACATATACTTGAACCTTCAGTTATAAAACTACAAACAAAGTTGCAAAGTTTTCAGTCGTCCAGTGTCCACGTCCACTGTCAAGTCAAGTGTCAAGTCAACAACAAAGAGTAAAGTAACTATATAGGAAGTCAACAACTATTAGTAACTGTCAATAAGGGTGCGTTCCGAGTTGCGCTGTAATCGATTTGAGCGTGCTTATTCCTGCAGGTGCAGGGCATGCGCCGTAACACGTTATCAATCGGAATATTCGGAATCGGTTTCATTTGACAGTACAACAACATTCATTGCGTTATTTACGTGTTGAGCAGACACATTTTTCGAACTTATGAAGCAATAGATTAGCAATTTCCTTCAAAATGATTCAGATTCCGATTGATAGTGCGTTACGCAATTAGGGTGCGATTCCGAATTAGCGTGAGCGCGATAACGATGTCCCGTGAATCGTCATTGACGACGTCATGCATGACATGCACCATCTTGTGATAACCGACCGACCATGCCATAATATAATATCACCGTGAGCGCTGCCAAAAATTACAGTGTGTGTGTGTGTGTCAGTGTGTGTTTTGTTTTGAGTTGCATCATATTTATAGACTAACGTGGCATTTTCGAAATTGTGCTTCTGGCTGACACTCGCCACCTAACTAAAGAATAAGAAATGTGGTGTACCAACCATGAGTATTCAAGTGAATAAAGTTTTGAAATTGAGCGAGCACTGTCTGTGAGCACGTTCATGATTCATGAGCGTTCCGAATTGTTGACAGGATCTAAATCGGAACGCAAATTATTAATGTGAGCGCCGCCTGCCGCTGTGAGCATTGGCGTATCTAGGGCTTTTTGTCAGCCTTTATGTCAGCGCCATCTCTTGACCGATAGTGGAACTAATGCATCTTTTGTTGATGATTTTCGAAAAAGTGTGCTTATTATCTTCGTTTTATTTTTCCTGTAATCTTTACATAAACTTCTATCACATAGAATAATTTCATATTTTTCTCTTTGCAAACTTCGGAGATAAGGGAACGTTATTTTTTTTTTTTCATCAAAAGTCGAAAACTATGCGGCCTAAAAAAAAATGTTTGAGAATGAGCAAACTGCGCTCTTTCATATCATAATTATGATACCCCACATGCACTAGTAGCCCCACCAAATTTTTGAGTCCCCCTTTCAGTTCCTGTTGCAAAAAAATATACATATATTTTTATTTCTTTCTTAATTGCAAAATAGTTGGGCAAACGTCATCTAAAACTATTCCAAATTTCAAGTTGATAGCATTGGTAGTTCTTGAGATATCCAGCTGTGACAGAAAGACAGACACACAGACAGACTGAGTCTCACCCTAAGGGTTCCGTTTTACGATTTTGGTACGGAACCCTAAAAACCAGATTTTTTGTAAGTAAAACGTGCTTGTGATGTGTTTAGATGTGCGTACTGTGTACCCGATATATTACTTTACTCTATGGTACTGTGCGTAGCGTACACATGCCTACACGCAAAATAAACCTTTGTTGCCATAGTTACTACTACGGTTACTACCACGGAATAGAAAAAACTGTTTTTTCTATTCCGTGGTTACTACCGTTAATTTTGATTACACTTCTTACTACTCTCTCTCTCTCTTCTGTTAGAAAGGAAAAAATGAATAGCCCGTGTTACTACCTTATATACCTGTTTTTTATAAAAAAAAACTAATTTTAAATATGGACAACACAAAGAAATATTTGGATTTGCTGTGTTTTCGGTATGAGACACAGAACAAATAAATATTCTTGAGGGCTATGGCTACGCGCGCTGATTTTCCTTTTTTTATCACACTAATATTATGCCGGATTGCCGGCGCCTCACATTGGATTATGATTTCGGTCCAAGCTTGGATACGAATTGAATGGCCAATCATTGTACCCAATTATTGTTCCGTTTATGTCCAATATCTGTCCAAGACCGATATACACATTGGTGTATTGGATCCAAGACTACAACTTGTAGCCAATATACCTAATGTGGGGCGCCACCATTATAAAGGCGAAAGTTTGTGAGTGTGTGTTTATATGTTTGTTACTTCTTCACGCTCAAACGGCTGAACCAATGTTGATTAAACTTTGTATGGAGGTAGCTGACACCCTGGATTAACATATAGGCTACTTTTTATCCCGATATTCCCACGGGATCGACATTTACGCGGGTTTTGTTTTTTTTTAAGTAGTTATTTACGGTAGTAACACGGGCTTTTTAATTTTTCCCTTTTAACCGCTCAATACTGGAGTCAACTGGAGTAGTAGGAAGGGTAATCAAACACTCTTGAGTAGTATATTCCTTGGTAATCAAAATTAACGTTATTATTACAACTGGTAGTAACTAAGGCTTAGACAAAGAAAAGTGTAGACAGCGGGTAGCGCCATTTCATTTCCACAAGAAAGGCATAAAGTATTGAGTTATTATATGTAACAGAAAAGGATAAACTTTTCTTTGTCTATGGATAAAGCTATACCATGGACGTAATATATAGAAGTAACAGCTATACGGTCAGTGCACAGAACATTATACTCCTAGCGGAGCTGTCAGTAGTGTCAGTGTCATTACTATACTATACTCTATGGTCAGTGTGTCACTGAAAGGAAAGAACAAATTGCGTTTTTTCAGATTTTCTGTCTGGTTTTGAATTTATTTGTTTGAACTATGTCGCGTGTTTATTATTTAAAGAAAATTCTCCCTAAAAGTAAGTGCCTTAGGACTATTATTACGTATACGATACAGCGGGTTCTCAATATTTACGTAGTCGTTTTTTGTTTGATTTTTTATATTCAGGTTGTGCGTTTCAAATCAAATCAAATTATTTATTTGCTAGAATGTAGGTAAGTATACAAATAAGGTCGTGAAGAATTAAAGTTGAGCCATACATTCTGCCCAAGATTCGACATGCAAAATTTAAATGAATGAATATGATGCTATAACTAGTAAAAGAATAAGAACATACACAATTATCGGATAGAAATGAACAGTTCAATACAATTAATAAATACTAGTCAAAATAAGATCAAAATGTCAAAATACGATTAAAATGTCAAAATACAATTCAAATGTCAAAATACAATTCCAATGTCAAAATACAATTAAAATGTCAAACAAAATACAATAAAAAGTAGTTAGTCATTTAATTTAGTATTAAAAAATAAACAAAGTCATTTTAGTCGAAACTTTCAAAATATTCTAAATTCAATTTATTTAATTAACAGAATTTCAAAGTCTATAATAATCGGTCATTTAGAAAATCATTAATGGAGTAATAACATTTTTCCACCAGAAAAGCCTTAAGTTTGTGTTTGAAATGTGTCATTTTTTATATAGTCCGGTAATTTATTAGATAGGATTGGTCCCATACAAATAACACTTTTCCTTAATAGTGCAGTTTTATAGCCACCAACATTTAAAAGGTTTTTATATTGGCTTCTCACTGGGCCTTTTCTGGTGTCCGAGACCTTAGTGAATAAGTTTGAATTTGTTTTAACAAATATTGCCATTTTCATAATAAATAATGGCGTTGCATAGCCATAACTTATAAGTAGCTCCTAAATGGTCCATATTTTACTGGCTATGTGTAGCTGTCACACATTGCTAGCCATGTTTCTGGTGAGGCCCGGTAATACTTTGAATATTGGTGCAATTTTTTCAGTGGGGCCTGACCACTCCAGTAACTATTACTGCAACACTTTTTGAACTATTTCGTCAGTCATTGGTGTCCGTGTAAACCTAAATACTACTGGCCATACTGTTATCGAAATACATTTTACCAGGCAATACATTTTCTACACTGAAAATGTTGTTGGTAGTACCGGCTCATACTTGAAACTGTTTCGGCTACATATTGCAGTAAAAGTATAGCCCGTCAAGGAGCATCTTACAATTTTATGAGAACTTGGAAAAATCACATCATATAAATGGTTTTAGAAGAGAGAGTGCATGGACCATAGATCTCTGATAGACATGATAATAATTAATAGGTATCATATGCTGCATTACTAAAACTTCTATAAACTCTTTCTATTATATTATAGATTTATCATCTGTAAACTTATCACTATGCAAGTATTCTCATAATACAACAACACCTGAAGAGGCAGAACAAATTGAAAATGCTGGAGATGAATCCAAGAGGCCCCAGTCCAAAAGAATGGCAGAATTTAAAAAAAAGTTGAGAGAGACTACTCCCATTGATGATCTTGGGGAACAACCAATGATGCATCCCTCTCAAAAAGAAGAACCTTTTCCTCCATGGCCTAATGATATCAACCCTCATACAGGAGAAGTAGGTGGGCCCAGGGGACCTGAACCTACCCGATATGGAGATTGGGAAAGGAAGGGAAGATGTTCCGATTTTTAAAGAAATTTAGCCAAACTTGTACTAGTTAGACAGTAGAAATTGCTTTATAAAAAGACATAACAATGTAATAATCTTAATTGTTACCAAAGTTCTTCAAAAGAGCAATGTTCTGTAAGTTAGAGGGACTCATATTGAGATGTTTGGAGTGTAAGCTGTTTTAGTCACAGAAGTGCCATTACATTAGTATTTGTTAAATGTACAACATTTTATGCATACCTTCATATTGAAACATGAGGTTCCTATACTTATCTGTACATTTTCTATCAACCCAGTACTTTATTCAGCCTATACTGTCCCAATGCTAGGCAAGGGTGGGAGACCATTGGAACCCATAACAGCTTAACGAAAATGTTTGAGGAAAGATGTTGAAAATATTGAAATATTTCTTTAATAGTATCTTATTAATATTTTATTTAGAACTTATTGTACCTATTTATTGTTTGTTGGTCTCTTCTGAAGAGGAGTTATTAGAAAATAAATACAATTTTGAAATGTTGTACATGTTATCTTTTATTGATTGGAAGATTTGCCAATAGTTTTAGGCATCTTCTTATTTGTGGAATCTTCAAGTTCTTTGGCTTTATAATAATGTGGAGCAACTTCCAAGAGCCATTTACTTTCTATTTCTGTAACTTGCCTCATAAATTCTTTAGAAGTAAATACTAATTCAAAGTAAATCACCCATCGAGGAAGTTCTTCAAATAAAGCACTATTTGGGTGAATCATAACAGTCTGAAAAAAAAATTACATTAAAATAGAAAATTATTTGGCTGAGCTTTGCGCCCGCGACAAGATGAGCCTTTACTACTATTGGTATGTAAAATAACTATACTAAAGTCGTGCATCAGTAAATAATTTATAATACGGTACTGCAAGGATTTTTAAGGTGAATGCGCAGTGGTAGCCCGGGAAATTCAACTTTTCAGGTTTTGCGGTTGGCAATAACCGAAAGCAATATACGCGTCACAAAACCGGCAGCGGCACTTCTCTTTTTCAGTTACGCGAAACTGGTCAAATAAAAAAAATACGCCTACAGTCACTGAGTACGCACTACTGGTATGCCGTCTGCAGTCGCCGCTCGACCGTAGCGGCAAGTGGCAATGTTGCCACCTATGGAATCGATTTTATGGAGTTACATAGAAACCAATAGTGGCACTGCGGTCTGAAATTGTGGTGGCGGGGTATGCCGCTGCAGTTTGCGCTTTGATGACGCCCTCGGAATTGTACCTTTAGGGCCTGTGCACACCACGTTTCTTAAACGCGCCGTTGACGCGCGTTTTAGAAACGTGCGTCGACGGCGCGATTTTATCCTACAAAGCAGTGCCTGCTAGTATCTGACTCGCGTGCGTATCGCTACAAACGCGCGTCAACGGCGCGTTTAAAAAACGTGGTGTGCACAGGCCCTTAGGTACACCTCATCTTGCCAACGTCGCGTCATACTGCTGCGCCAGTCTGCGCAAGGACTTACTTGGTTATGTTTCACAGTTTTGTAATGGCCTCCTTTTGAAAATTTGGCTATGTGGTAAAAGTAACCAGCAGTTATAGCTTTTCTAATGTTAGTGTCGTCACTTAGGCTTGACACCATTTCAATTTCCACTCGGTCCATAAGACCAGCTAGCTGTTCTCGCACATCCCGCGCTCGCTTCATTGATCGGTACTGTATAAAGTTCTCATAGCACCACTGCACTGAGTATTCAGAGCCAAGCCATTGGTTATACACATTCATTAATGTTAAGTGGTCTCCATGCGGGTGGAAGAAGTTCTTCCGGGCAGTATCTGCATGTATTATCTTATCTTTAGGCCTGTAGAATACTGAGCTATTTACTGATAACATTGCTGCAATAGTGACGATTTCTTCTGAGCATTTATATCTAGAACAAAAAAAAAACACATTATTGGAAAGTAACAAAACCACCACCGCGCTGCAACTCAGTACCTAATTGTTTCAGACATATTTAGCTTTAGAATTCGAACTGTAACCAATCCATTGCATCGCAACCCTTAACAGCGGCCGTAAACATACACCGGATGAGCGATCCGCCAGTGCGTTGCGATGCGGCCCGTTTCGGTCCGATCCAAACTGCGTTAACCTTTAGTCACACAGACTGACAGACCAATATTTAATTATTTTCAGCTTTCTTACAATTAATTAAATTGACACAATGGTGTTTTTTTCGTTGCAAGGCCCTTGTAATAAAATTATTGACTCCATGCAGAAATCTAACCTGCTACCAGTGTTACCCTATCCCCAAATCATAATTCTTGTATACTTGCTTCTTACTACGTTCTTAGCTAAACTTCTTTTATGTAACAATAAGGATGCTTACTTTTCACTTGCCAGTAACATTTTTGCAAGCATTGGATCTGTGGGGAACTCAGCCATTCTTCTACCAGCTTTTGTTAATTCACCATGATGATTAAGAGCTCCCAAAGCATAAAGTTGTTCTAGGGCTAACACTAATGTTTCATGTGGAGGTGGGTCCAAGAAATCAAAATGGATTAGATCATTAATCCCTAAAGCTTTTAGTGTGAGAACAGCATTGCCGAGATTAATCCTCTGTATTTCTGGAATAGTGTTATCTTCAAGTTCATACTTGTAAGCCCAGGCTGTGTATAGACGGAAACATTTACCAGGTGCCACCCTGCCGGCTCTACCTGCTCGCTGGTTTGCTGATGCTTTAGAAATAGGTACCACCATTAAACTTTCCATGCCTGTTTTCGAGTTAAAATTATTCTGCTTTGCAAATCCAGGATCAATGACATAAATAATATTATCAATAGTCAAAGAAGTTTCAGCGATGTTAGTAGCTAACACTACTTTACGAGCGCCTTCTGGAGTAGGCTCAAATATTTTAGCTTGCATATCACTTGGTAAGTTTGCATACACTGGTAATATAAGTAATTCTCTTAACTTTTTACCAATCCTTTTTGTTCTTTCTTGTAACATTTCAAAGCAAGTCTCTATTTCTTCTTGTCCTGTGAGAAAAACTAGTATGTCTCCAAGTGGTTGTGTGGCATGTATCTGTAATACCGAAACAACACAAGCATCTACATAATCTGCTTCTGGTGCTTTTGTGTAATAGATATCTACTGGAAATCTTCTTCCAGGGATTCTGAAGATAGGAGCATCATCAAAAAAACTTGAAAATTTCTCAGCATCTAATGTGGCACTTGATATAAGTAATTTCAAATCGGGTCTAAACCTAGTTATATCCTTGACAAGGCCAAATAGAATATCAGTGTGCAGTGTTCGCTCATGAGCTTCATCAATTATCATTACACTATAAGAGGCTAAGTCTGGCTCTGAGAGAAACTCTCGATGGAGGGTACCATCAGTCATATATTTAATGACAGTTCTGTCAGATGTGCAGTCTTCAAATCGAATGCTATAACCAACTTCATTTCCCAGTTTAACATTCATTTCCTGAGCCACTCGAGCTGATACAGACATGGCTGCTACTCTTCTTGGTTGTGTGCAACCAATTTTCTTCCCATCTTCAGTGAAACCTGCATCATGAAGATATTGAGGTATTTGAGTAGTTTTACCAGATCCTGTCTCACCTTCTACTATTAGTATTTGATAATTCTTTATAGCTTCTATCAATGATTGCCTAAAAGGGTAAACTGGCAGCGACTTCTTTGTTTCTTCAATAGTCATGCGTATTTTCTGATACTCAGACTTTTCTTCTTGTTCTTTCTTTTCTTTATTACCTTCCAATTGGAGAGCTTGAATAAAATCAATCTGCTCATCCAGTAATAGCTCATATTCATCCTGAGCTTTTGCATCCTTTGCACCAAATTTAAAAAAAGCAGATTTTATTTGCTCTTGTTCCCATCTTTGTTGTTCTGAGTGTGGTAATTTTTCTCTTTCATCAACTTCAACATATTCTCCTGTAAAGTAACAAAATTTGGTAAATATCTTATATAAGATACACACGCATCAGCTAATTGGCTGCTAGTGTGTCTAACCAAATAATAATAATATTTTTACAAAGGAGAATGGAAAAGACCGTACCCAGACAAAGTTAATTGTAGCATTATGAACTATGTTGTTCATTATTGCCCTCATGGAGTAGTTTAATTGATCCTAAGTGTCCAAACACACTATGCCGAAGGTACGCGACCGAAGTTTCGCGGCTGATTTTATGTTCCAACGTATTCGGCTGATAACACACCATAAGTGTCGAATTTACGCGGCAGAATTTCAGTTGCGCACACGCGGGGCGCGGGCATGCCTGCCTCCCGCTGCTCCCCGCCCCGGATCTTCTTCGGCTCTACAGAATAGGTACGTTGCCGCCGAATTGCCGCTGAACTTACGCCCGACCGAAGTTCGGCTGTACAATTATAACGCAACGTAATTTCGGCATAATGTGTCGTCAGTAATTCAAATAGCATTGCAGGCTTCGGTAGCGTACCTTCGGCATAGTGTGTTTAGACACTAAAACGTGTGTCTGAATTCACTGGAGAAAAATGTTATGTACTTAAGGCATTTGTGGACTGCAAGAAAGCCTTCGACTCCATCGTAATATGGGTAGTTCTGGCCTCTTTGCAACGATGATGACGAATTGACTGTCGATACATCATCACGTGTGAGGTGTTTATATGACGCTGTCACGATAACTGTTAACCAGATCCAGGGTATGAAAACCAGCCCCATCCAACTACTCAGAGAGATGTGACATCCTCCAAAACTGTTCAGGAATGCGTTAGAGGACGTTTTTAAGACGCTGGACTGAACTAGACGGTATCAACGTGAATGTGGAGGAAGTACATCTCACACCTTCGTTTTGCCGATGACATCGTCATAACGGCAGACGCTGGAACAGTTACACCAGATGCTGCATAGCCTAAATGGAGCCTATCGGCGGGTTGGCCTCGGTATGAATTTGGACAAGACGAAAGTCATGTATAATTTGCACGCCTTGCCGAGTCCAAACCACGAAAGTTAGCTTCTCTAAGCTGTTGTGAAGGAGTATGCCACCAACTTGCAGAGTAAGCAAGCTGAAATGGCAGTGGACTGGCGATGTTTGTCGAAGGACCGAAGGCCCGGTGGAGCAGAGGTGGAGTCCGCGTATCGGCCTGCGTAGTGTGTGACGCCCCCCAGTTAGATGGACAGACAACCTCAAAAAGCTGGCTGGGATAGCCTGGATGCGGAAGGCGGAGCATAGGGTGTTGTGTAGGGAGAGGCCTATGTCCAGCAGGGGACTGCGATAGGCTGACTTTACTGATTGACCCTAGCTTAGTCACTACCACCAACTGGTCACAGTTGGTGGTAGTAACTAAGTAAAAGGCCAAAAATTTAGACTCAATAATTTTTTTTAAGTGTGATTAGAAGCGCAAAAAGTTTTTGGAGGTTCATTAATTGCAAAAAGGGTCCACCATCAGCTGGTCAATAAGTTTTTAGAGGATAAGTTAAATATTTCCCTTTATAAAATCAATCTTACTTCCTCAAATATCTATTTTATCCAAGTGAATTCAGACATTCTTTCTTAGGATTAATTAAACTACTCCCTCCCTGTGGGAATAAAATACATACATGGTTCATAATGCTACAGTCAGTTCATAATGTACATTGTCCTTTAACATAATAAAGAAAATTATTATAACATTCAAAAGTAAAGGTAATAAATTAAGTTTATACATTATAGTTAGTTTATAAGTATACCTACTTACTAATAAATGTTGTATAGTATCTGTATAGTTACACAACGCATTGTCTTCTTCTTTCGAAAGTCAAATTACTGACGACTAAAAGGGAGAAATTGGTGTGTAACTATTCATCTGATATAATATGTTTATTAGTAAGGGGGTTAAAGTTTATATAATTTGCAAGAAACAAAACCTTTAGCATCTTTTCCCAAATCTTGTGGCATATGATATCTCTGGACATTCTCCAACTCTCTGGCTTTTTCATGTTCTTTAGCTAATTTTAATATGGTTTTTTTATGTTCTCTTTCCAACCTTTCTCGTTGAGTTAAGCTGTAACAGAAACAAGATTAAGCTATTCAAACACAAGATTTAAAGTAATTGGTACCTAAATTATAATAACTAAGCATTCCAGCATCAAAGCACAACAGTTCCTTATAATATTAGCGGTTTTAAAAATTCATAGTAGTTAAATAGGGGAAGAAAAGTTGGAAGTTTGTCATTTTTGGCAATGAGAAATCCCAAAGGGCAAACGGCTTGTCTGCTTGATAAAAAATCATAAATTTATTCATTAACTCACTATCAGACAATGCACAGTCCAAACCTTTGACTATACAAGGTGGAAAGTTAAAGCGGGCCCTGGAGGGGAAATACCTTAATAACTTTTTGTTGTGTTTACAATGTTTTGGCCAGTGGGTCGTCTTGTTTTAGGTTATTTAGGAAAAACTACAAAAGAGTAAGTCTCTATGTCCAGTTGCGGCTGATCCTGATTATGATACCACTTTATAAGCTTTGTCAAAAAATAAATCAGCTTTAGTTAATCAGCTTACCTGCTTTCATCAAAGAGGTATTCATCATCTGCTATGTCTGCTTCCAACTCAATAACCTTGTCGTCTTTCCTCTTTTCTAAGTATTTGCGACGTGAGTGAACGCGCAACTTAGGCAGTATTTTGTCTCTGTCTTCTGCTTCTAACTTTAGACGCTTAGCTGCTTCTTCGTAAGTCCTTTTACTGGAAGACTCCGTAACTTTCTTTACCTTTTCTTCATCTCGTTTTTTCAATCTCTTAGCAAATTCATCACGTTCTCTTATATCTTTTATACGGTCTTCTTCAGCACTATCGGAACTCGACGAGTAACGTCTTTTACTCAATTTATCCATTTTTGCAGAAAGTTTTAATATAAACAAACTATAAGTGACCTGTCAGACGTGTCAGTGCCGATATATTACCCGATATATTACTTTACTCTATGTGTCAGTGTCTAGCACAGACTACTATTCCAGTGTTGCCAGTAGTGATTGAAGATTTAGAACGCTGGGATGTCTAAAAAGGAACGAAATTAGCGGCGAGGGAACGCTAATGAAAAATATGTAAAAAAAAAAAAATTGACGGCGGAATTAATTATAAAAAAATAAAGAAAACACCTTTCCTACAGCTATATTATAATTTATTAAACTACAGCCACAAAATACAGGTGCTACTGCTTACTGCTTATTTTTATAAGAAATTTTCTTTTGTAGAAAATTTTGTGTACCTAGGCTCATATTTTCTTATACCTCCTTGAAGATTTATGCCGTCACTGGCGTGCATAACCTACGAAAAGAGTAATCAATTTCCTCTATAGTTACTTTACTCTTTGGTAATCAATGTTTGGGTTTTAAGTTTTGTTTGATCCACCCTTTCTGGTTAGGCAAAGGATTCTAAGTACTTACAGCCTAGTCTTCAGTACACAGACTTAAAACTTTTCTATACCATGGTGACGGCGCGGGCGCCGGTGGCGCAGCGTCATCGCCACAGAACACTATTACTCCTAGCTAGAGGTGAAGTAGTACTTATACAAAAAGGAACGAAGAGAACGCACAAAAGATGGGAACGCAAAGAGAACGCATGACCGTAAAATAGAACGCAAAATGTTCCAAAAGGAACGATTTGGCAACACTGTACTATTCACTTCAGCGGTGCTATTCTGTAAAAATCTCACCGTGAAAACTTCGGTGAAGTGAGCGTGGAGTGAGCTGTCAATAGTGTCAATTCCTATCAAACACAAACTCACTTCACCTATGTTTTCACGGTGAGATTTTTACAGAATCGACCGGCTGGTATTTAATAGTAGTCTATGCTATTCACCGTAGACAGAGTAATCTATAGACTCATGGTATCCGTGTCACCGAAAGGGACAACAAATTCCGGCAATCTTCATCATAGAGTCTGTCTATTGAAAGCTGAGAGTGAAAATGAGCGGCAAATTAAAAAAAAACAGGTCGTGTATCCCCGGATCAACTAGGAAAAAACATATTTGATAGAAATTTTAATATATTTTAAGATATTCAAGAAATTTTAAGATAGTCAAGTATCAAATATGTTTTTTCCTAGTTGATCCGGGGATACACGACCTATTTTTTTTTAATTTGCCGCTCATTTTCACTCTCAGCTTTCAATAGACAGACTCTACTATCATTTTTACAGCTTATTACACTGCACCCAAAGAGTATAATAATAATACGGGAGAAGAGAGCCCTCTTGTGCCATTTCAAAGCATTCAGATTCGAAACGCCATCTACATATCTTAACAGGAACTAAGGCTCTATGACAGCTGTATATATACCTACTTACGTATAGGTTTATATTGTTTACTATAATTATATTAAACTCTTTGCATGTGATCATTCAAATTTTCTTGTTTTTTTGCAAATAACAGCTATGTTTACGTCGTATGTCGATTAGAATGCGATTTGCGAATCTAATGATGATACTAGTGATGTGAACCGATTACAATTTTCAACACCGGTTTATACCGATTAGTTAATTATTAAAACCGGTTTTTTAAGGTTTTTTTAGGTTTTTCCTAAAAAGTCCGTGGTCAGTCGTCCGTACGTCCGTCCGATCATCACAGTCAAATATTTATCAATTTTCTTTTTGTTATTTTTGCGGTCATTTTCAGAGTAGTATGAAATATGGGGCGTGCGCGTGGAGTCTCCGTTGGTATTTCTTGTATTGTGCCAGTAGACGTTCCCTGTGCCTGTGTGTCACCTGGCTGATCACCCACTTCACCTCGATCCACCTCCACTGTAGCCTGGGGATGGTTTCTCTTAATATGTGCCAATATAAATTCGAGGTTCCTCCTCCAACTTTAATCACTTTAGCGCATAACTTACACTTTGCAATAAGATTATCAATATTCTCAAAATAATTTCTTGTACTTGATTTTACCTTTTACTTTAGGCATTTTCGCAAACAAACATGTCTACTCCAAATAATTCGCAAGCAAAACTTCGGTGCTATTTTGTAAAAAGATCACCGTCATAACTGTGAAGTGAGCTTAGTGAGCTGTCATTCCATCTGATACTAAGGATTGACACTATTGACAGCTCAGTAGCTCACTTTACCTAAGTATTTTCACGGTGAGATTTTTACTGAATAGCATTAAGTACTGGAATATTTTAGTATAGTGAAGTTAGTCGCACATTAAAATGGGATATGGGGGGATTCCCGTACCATAGACAATATTTTAAACGGAAAAGACTCATGTTCGGATACATATCAAAGACTCGGATTCATGTTTTGTGATTGTAATCGGTTTTTCAATGAGAACCGGTGATTATCGGTTTTTACTAAAACCGTTTTTTTTTAGGTTTTTATGAAACCGGTTCACATCACTAGATGATACATTTACTAAATTACAATCATTAAATTAATCATTTTTTATTAGCGAATAGGTACGATATGAACACAGCTTCTATTTGCAAAAAACATAAGAAAACTTGAATTTCACCCGCTACTTGAATAGAATTGGCAGTTACAGTTTTAACCATTTCGTTATAACACTAATAATTAAACACAAAATGGACTTATGAAACATAAACAAGCGCAGACGCAAGTTGCGGCAACCATATTGTGTGATGTTGCCAGCCAGAATATGTCACACAATTTGCCAATTTGGATTTCCGTGACAAGGTTGCCTTATTTGATAATGCTGGACATGTATGAAATAAAATAATGTGATAATTTTGTTGAACTTGATTAAAATTATTCTTTAGAAAAATACTTTATATTAAATTAGAGAACTTGATAAATTGATTTTCTTATTTTCGTTAAAGTTGGGATTACAGAGACATCTATCGATAATTATGAAACTAATAGTTTCTGCGTTAAGTAAAGTAGATGGCGGCTCTTTCTTTACTGAAGTGGTGCTTGTTCTAACTGTCTCCCCCCTGACTGCACCTTACCAATTACCATTTCCACAGTTGCGCAAATGTACTATTATTGAATTATGCACGAAAAAGATCTTATTTTCCGTTTAGTCGCGGTGTAGTTTTTACTAATTCATTCATAATTTTTATTATTTCATTCATAAACGTCAAACTTGTTGTGCACATTGATGTGCTTAGCCGACACGCAGTAAGGGACAGAAATATTCTTACTCTGTCTCTTTTCTTTGCTAGTGACGTTAATATATTTCTCTTTTTCTTGTGCGAATGAAAAAGAAGATATGCAGCAGTCTATTTTACTCTGTCTACGCTATTCACAGAGTACTTTTTGATAGACTGAAACATAGACTACTATTCAAGGAATATACTACTCAAGAGCTACTATTAAACTACTAAATAAACTTGTAAGTACTACTGCTACTCTCTAACGAGAGCAAAGAGTACAATAAATAAAGTAACTAACGAGAGCTACTATTATTATGTCCGTGACTACCACGGAAGAGATAAATAAGGTAACCTTATTTATCTATTCCGTGGTGACTACCGCCGCCCCACCAACGCCAATCTCTTCCATATTTGGTAAATAATTAGTACTCAATTGGTACTAATTAGTACTCGAGCCACAAAATTGGTACCTTAGGAGTTTTCGAGAAAATCGACTTTGAAGGTGGTCCGGCGGTAGTCACGCTTCCTTCAGCAGGACCACCATGAGCGCCGAAAAAGGGGGCACGCTACAGCTATTCTAAGTGTACAAATAATTAGTACCCATAAATATGATTTATTTCGTAAAAAAAACAGAACTCTAACATTTGTATTTACCGAGAAATCAACGATGATAACTTTCTCGCAATTGTTCAACAGGACCACGATTTTGAATGTTGATTCCAAGTTAGAGAAGCTTGTCGCTTTCCTCAAACCTACTTAAAAAATTAGTACCCTGCAAGATAAAATTAGTACCCAAAATTCAAAACTAGTACCTACTCCAGTAGTTTACGAGATATACCATGCCATTGGTGGGGTGGCGGTAGTCACGGTGCCAAATTTTAATTTCAAGATTTCCCTATTAAAAACTCTGTGATTTCTTCCCAAATTTATACAAAAATTAGTACCCATAAAGAAGTTATAGCGACCAAACATTCAGATTCCTAAGTGTTGTATTTTAAGAGAAATAAGCTTTCATTACTGTTCCATACATCTTCGCGTATAACCCGACCAAATAAAGTTGTCAATGGTAATGGCGCCGATTCCCTTTGCCTCGCGGTATCTACATCATTAAATTGACGGGTTTTTTTGACAGCATATGCTGCTGAACTTAGCCGTCCTATAAGAGATGTTATATGAGGACCCCATTGTAGCCTTGAGTCGAGCGTGGTCCCTAGGAAAACAGTTTTATCAACGAATTCTAGTTTCTCTTGATTCAATTATCTCACAATCATTAGGTACCCTAGACATTAGGTAAAGAAAATCTTATGCACTTAGTTTTTTTTTCCATTTAATACTAAATTATTAGCAGTGAACCAATTTTGGACCTGCATTAGGGCGTTATTTACGTCGTCAAAATTTGTAGCATGTCTATTTACCTTAAAAATTAAGGAAGTGTCATCAGCGAATGATGTCATTCGTGGTTGATTTTTTAATAAATGGAGTAGATCATTAGCATACACTAAAAAGAGGAAAGGACCCAATATCAAGCCTTGTGGCACACCCATTTTTACTGTTAAACCATGTGAATTGACACCATTTATTTGAACTTGTTGTTGTCTATCATTTAAATAATGTAATCGTGGCTGATATAATGAACGATTGCATCCTGGGCCTTGACTTTATGAGGAAGATTTTTTTGCGAGATTTAAGTCAAGCAGTGTTCTGAAATGTGGACAAGAGGAACTTTTCGTGAAAGGGGCGTTACCAGGGAATGTGTACAGTCTTAAGAAGATTGTTCTTCCGCTGAGATCGGAAACGATTGTGCCGGTTAGTCTTCCTCGGAATCCTGGGCAAACTCATCGTTGTGTACTCGTGGAAAGGTACAATCACCTTCCATGGAAAGTGGCACGGACTTTCCACCGGGCACCGGCCCGGGTAGAAACCGTCTCGTTAACAAAAGGCTTTTACTCTGCGGTACCGCCGCCGCCGCTGCCGTGTGTGATCGTGAGATTTAAAAATCGTTAGCAAGTGGCTGCGTGTGTGTGTTACTTTACCGATACCAAGTAGGTTATCTACCTATAGGTTATTCTCATAATGATACCTACCTAATTTATTACAAGCCACTAATAAAACACGATAAATTAAAAAAATATAATAGGTACCTACTTACCTCTATACCTTTTTTGTAAAAAAAAAGTAAGTAAAAACGACAGTAATTACCAAAGCACAAATTTATTAATAAAAAAAGAGTTCGACTGTATTTTGAAACAATGTTACGTTCTCATTTTCGCTGGTGAGTATAAAATCCAATACTTACTTAATTTATTATTGTGTCTAGGTCCCATAATGTGCCTAGGTCATCTAAAGAAAGCAAACACACAACACATCTCAACTGAACTGACGATTGAAAATTTCAGTCTATCAAAATGTACTCTGTGATTGAAAAATCAGCCGTCAGTAGGTACAAGGTGTAGGTACCTTACACGCGGATATTTAGTAAGGTAGCTAACTGGCTGTTTCTATCGAATACAGGAATGCTCTTTCTATCACTGGGGAGCTGAGGGTAGGCGACCACATGAGATTATTATAATCTACAAATACTATTCATTCATCAATCAATTCCATCAATCATGAATTATGAATGACTGATGGAATGGACTGCCATTCCATCAGTCATTCATGTAGGTACCTACATACGTAGATGTAAACATCAATAATCTCAAAATACGGCAGAGCAAAGCTGTTGACCGTTTTAAATAAGAGTTTTGGGACTTTGAAACAGGATTATTATTCTTACATTTCATCATCTTTGTGATACTTGATGTTCGAGAGCCGTCTCAACGCGCTAAGTATGAAACATAAAAGCAGCCAACAGGCTCCGATTGGGTGCCCTTTCGCGCTGTAGCAGTGCTAAAATAATATCAAAAAGCTGTAATTTTTACTTAAAATCTTAATAAATAATCCATACGGGCAGAAAAAGTCGCATTAGCCCCATGTTGGGGTAAATGCAACTATTTAAAATAACCCATTGATTTTTGTAGCGTATGCGCTCACAATCTGAGGCATGGTCCTCCAGCATGAAATTTTCGCAAAAATGATACCATCTGAGTTGAACCATTAAAGACTCAAATCCTTCTAAAAGTATGTTTTGTATTTTTGGAGGCTAATGTGACTATTTTATGTAGGACTAGCTTCTGCCCGCAGCTTCGCCCGCGTGGATGTCGGAAATTATCCCGCAGGACAGTACCGGTGAAGTAGCCAATGTCCCTTCCATAGGATGCTGTCTATCTCCCTGCAAAATTTTATCGAAATCCTTTCAGTGGTTTAGGTGTGAAAAGGTAACATACCTACAGAAAGAGGTTTTGGGCTTCCACATAAAAGGTAGATATATGCTGTCGCGGACATTTATTTAGAACTGTATAAGACAAACAGTCCCACGATACATTATATTCGTGTAACAACAGCCCGTCTACGAGATTCAGCCGTTGTAAAGGTTTCTGTGGCTCTTTGGGACGCCATGTTAGTCGCCTGCTGCTGACGTCGAGCTTGTGACTGTTCTGCTGTGTCTGCAGCCGGTTGAGACACCAGATACTCAGCATGCTGTTGACGCTGATCTTGGGACTGTTCCGTTGATTCAGCAGCCCGTTGAGACACCAGATACTCAGCATGCTGTTGACGCTGATCTTGGGACTGTTCTGATTTTCAGCAGACCGTTGAGACACCAGATACCTACTCAGCATGCTGTTGACGCCGATCTTGGGACTTTTCTGGTGTTTCAGCAGCCCGTTGAGACACCAGATACTCAGCATGCCGTTGACGTCGAGGTTGAGACTATTCTGGAGTTTCAGCAGCTAGTTGAGATGCCAGATACTCAGCGTGTGGTTGACGTTGACGCCGATCTTGGGACTATTTTGGTGTCTTATTAGCTCTGTCTGCCGCCTCACGCACCGCCTGCTCAAACTTCTAGCTAGACTTAACGAGACGTCTTGACAAACTACTACTACTAACTAGGCGTACGCTTTCGTGTCGTTATTGTGTTGCTGTGATAGACAGACAGACAGACAGACAGACAGAGTCTCACCATAAGGGTCCCGTTTTACCATTTTGGTACGGAACCCTAAAAAACAATTTTATTAATCTAAGTAATTATTATTATTATCCATTTATTTCAGGCATCAAGGCCCATATAAAACACATACAATACAATATCAAAATAACTTAAAAATACTATAAATACATACAGCATTAGATTTACACTAAAAAATTAATAAGCTAAAGCACACGTAGTGTCTGCGTCGTGTTTCGCTGACTGGTGTCATGTAGCCGGCCACGAAACCGGCGGTACACAACACCCTTCGGCCAGAACTCTTCCTTGAGGAACTTCTCGAGATGATGTGTCGGAACGCGTACCACGGACGACTTGAAGTTCGTGTTGTGCCGCGTCTCCAACTTCTCGACCCTCAAAGTCCAGTTGGTCTTCACACGCATGTACTCCACGACCTCCTCAACCTTCGTGGAGTGGTGCAGTCTGGACACGTACAGCTGCGTCGTCGGGATTGCTGGACGCAGCAACATGTTGTATCCCGCCAGCGCGGTGCCGCACTGGTTCCGACAAGGAGGCTTCTCCTTCTTCTTTTTCTCCACCTTGATGAAACCATCCTTGTCACACGTATCCTTCTCTGGATCTTGCCTTTTCAAAACCTTGTTGGGTTTCGACCGGCTCCGTTTACCCCCTTTTCGTTTTTCCGCTAGTTTTACCTGCGGTTTTTGCGACTCAGCAGGCTTGCTAGCGGCTACGATTGCTGCGTAGGACTCTTTTGGGGAAACAATTCTATTAGGACTGTAATAATTAAATTAAAAACGAATCTATATTTCTACTTAAAATAAACTATTCTAATTATTTAAGTGACCGCAATCAATGTACTGAAATAACTAAAATCAATTTAAATACGAAACGGGAAATAAAATACCTATCAAACTGTAGGAAACTTCAATATGGTGTACCTCAGGGCAGTGTGCTTGGGCCACCATTATTTCTTATATACAGGGTGATTGGAAGATGGGTGCAAAGCTTTAAGGCGAAGATAGTACAGGCAATTCAGAACCATTTAAGCCATGGTTGTCTTAGACGAAGTCTTACCACTTTTTTTTTACCAATTTCTTAAGATTTTTTTCGAAAATTCCCAAAGTTTTAACTAAACTACTTATTTATGGCCAAATTGAATGATAAACGAATTAATTTTTATTGTATTTAATTAAAGTAATGTGTAAGCAATCTAGCAAAACATGTTTTAGGCCTCTGTGTCGTTAGACATTTTTTTTACAGACATTTAAAGTTCATATAACATTTTAAAATTAATAAATATTTTTTGTAAACCTTATTTAAAAAAAACGGAGCGTGCTTTTTTTAACCCCCGACGCAAAAACGACGGGGTGTTATAAGTTTGACGTGTCTGTGTGTGTGTGTGTGTGTGTGTGTCTGTCTGTGGCATCGTAGCTCCCGAACGGATGAACCGATTTGGATTTAGTTTTTTTTGTTTGAAAGGTGTATTAGTCGGGAGTGTTCTTAGCTATGTTTGATGAAAATCGGTCCAAGATGGCCGCCGCTACAAAATGGCGGATAACATATTTTTTCACAATTCCCTCAATATGGGTATCAAATGAAAGGGCTTCAATAGTAGAATACTATACACTATAACAAATTTGGAATCCAAGATGGCCGCCACAACAAAGTGGCGAATTACATTTTTTTTTCTCAACTCCCTCAATATGGGTATCAAATGAAAGGGCTTGACTAGTAGAATACTATACACTATTAAAAATTTCAAATCCAAGATGGCCGCCACCACAAAATGGCTAATTAAATATTTTTTTCACCACTCCTTCAATATAGGTATCAAATGCAAGGGCTTGACAAGTAGAGTAATTTACACTATATTGAAAGGGAATGAGGAATATTAACTACCTAACGAAATGAAAACTAAAAACTTGAAAAATATAATAAAACAAAAAAATCTGTTTAGTCTTAAAAATTATTCTTCAACTATAAATTAATCAATATTTTTTGACGGATAAAAAATCTGATTAAACACCAAATTACCAGAATCTTAAAACGGAAGAAAATAAACGAAATGAAATACAAAAATTAAGGAGTCCCTACAAAAAGCATGAAATAAAAATTAAATTAAAAATTTAAAAAACCCCCGACAAAAATAAAATTAAGGAATCCCTACAAAAAGCATGAAATAAAAAAATAAATTTGAATAAATCTTATGGAAGTCGGGGGACCTCAGAAGCAGAATAGGTGTTCCACAGAACACCTATTCTGCTTCTGAGGTCTTCTGAGGTATTCTGTAAAAATCTACAGCTCTCTATGTAAGCGCTTTATATGAAAACTAGCTAATGGCCAAACGTTCGCGTAGCGGAAACTTGAATTTCTCCGAAGTTTATGCATGCACTAGTTTTATTCATATACATACACAATTACACACAAATACACACTAATTTTTGGACACATCTCTTTTCTTCTAAAGTCTATGGATTAAAAAAAGTTCCGCCAGGACAACGTTCGCCCAGCGGAATCAGTTTTTGGTGAATTTCTCCACAATGGTTGCGTGCACAAATTTTTTTTTACCATACACAATTATACGACGTCATACACTAAATATCTGCATAATTAAAATCTTTAAATTCAACAACATTCCGCTGCGCGTACGCACACGATATCCGCGTAAATGTTACCTCAATAGAAAAAGCGATTATCAAGCATGTTTTCAAAAAGGTTTGAACAATAAAAATTAAATTAAAAATTTAAAAAACCCCCGACAAAAATAAAATTAAGGAATCCCTACAAAAAGCATGAAATAAAAAAATAAATTTGAATAAATCTTATGGAAGTCGGGGGACCTCAGAAGCAGAATAGGTGTTCCACAGAACGGTCCCCCGACTTCCATAAGATTTATTCAAAATTATTTTTTATCTCAAGTCTCAAGCGCATACTTAAATAAAGTACCTACGTAAATAGTACCTACTTTCTGTCATAGTCAAATACATTTAAAAAAGTAGGTGTACAAAAATAAATGACCTATAAATTATATCGAAACAACAATTGTGTTATCACCTATACCAATTCAATACCGGTATTATACTGTAAATTTTGGGATGTTACCTAAATATATTGCACGGCCGCTTTTTTGTAGCCATCCGAACTTGGTCGGGTTATGTAGGTTTTCGATGCTTCGTCAGTATTATAATTGTTTTTCTTTAATTACTGAATTTAATGACATGAAATTTTGCATAAGAATAGTTGAATGAATACACTAATTATTGACATACATATTGTTACGAGCTTCGGGTTCGTGACAATAAAAACTGCCGATTTAATAACCAAAAATAACAATTTATTTTACAACACTAATTACAACTCAAAACACTAATTAAAAGAACACAATCACACTACTGAGCACTCTTAATTCGCACTTGAATATCGGTTAGATGTTTTCGCTCTTGTCACTTTATCCAAACTGTGTCGGCACGCGGCCCACACCGGCCTTATATAGTGCCGCAGATAGTTCTAGAACCTTCCATTGTAGAAACATCTAGAATGTTCGAGTACATACCGGCCCCGACCGACTAGGTAGGTAGGTAGGTAGGTAGGTGTCGATAGTTCGAGAAAGTTCTACAAAGTTCTAGTATCGAATTTTCTAGAACGATCGTGACTCGACTAGTTCTGCTACTCGATACTAGATGGCGCTAGTGGTAACTAATGTCACCATGTACCAGGCTTTAATTGTGGCGCGCAACACTGCCCCCTCCTAAGACATGCTCGTCCCGAGCATTATCGGCCCCATAATAACGCGCCAGTCGGTCCACATGGACGATCTTAGGAGTACCTCTTGCACCTTTCTGTATCCGGTAGGTTACGTCATTGATCTTTGTCACAATCCGGTACGGTCCGTCCCATTTAGCTTGAAGCTTAGGAGATTTCCCTTTGCTGCGGACTAGATTGTGCAACCACACTAGTGAACCTTCGTCGAACCCTTTATTGTTCATTTTGCGGTCATAACGGGTTTTCATCTTTTCAGACATTTGCTGGCCCGATTGTCTGACGTGCTCATAAATGTCATTCATTTTGTTCCGCAAGTCATTCGCATAATCGGTTATACTGTGTGGGGCATCAGGTGGTATTCCGGTGATCAGGTCTGCAGGCAGCCGTAATTCTCTTCCAAAGTTTGCGAAAGCTGGTGTCACCGATGTACTTTCGTGAACAGCGCTTCGATATGACAACAAAAACGGTTGTATGTGCTTGTCCCAATCTCGTTGCCGATTTTCCACAACTTTGGCTAGGTACCTCTCCAATGTCTGATTAAATCGTTCCACCATTCCATCCGACTGTGGGTGGTAAGAAGTTGTTCTGGTTTTATGAGTACCCATAACTCGACAAGTTTCCTGGAATATTTGTGACTCAAAATTCCTTCCTTGATCACTGTGAATCTCTAAAGGTACTCCAAAACGACAGAAGACTTCATGAACTAATTTATCTGCAACTGTCGAAGCTTCTTGATTTGGAATGGCGAAGACTTCCGGCCACTTGGTGAAGTAATCCATCACAACCATGAAATACTTGTTGCCACTTTCACTTACCGGAAACGGCCCCGCAACGTCAAGGGCTATCCTCTCCCATGGTGCACCAACATTGTACAATTTCAATGCACCTCTACTGCGAGTCTGAGGTCCCTTTACAGCTGCACAACTTGTACATTTGCGACACCAGTCCTCGACATCGTCCCGACAGTGGACCCAGTAAAACCGTTCTCGTATCTTCAGTAGAGTCCGTTTTACTCCCAGATGACCTCCTGAACAACCATTATGGTACAGCTGTAGAACATCCGGTACTTGAGCTTTAGGGACAACCATTTGCAAATGACAGCTGTCTCCCCGAGCATTTTCCCATTTACGGCACAGGACTCCATCCTGAATCACCAAGCTGTCCCATTGGGCCCAATAGCTTTTTGTGATCGAACTCATCGCTGAGACGTCGCTCCACCTGGGCTTAGGAGCTCTGGCCTTCATCCACTCCAGAATCGGCTTGATGTCCGAATCTTCCTGCTGTGCACGTTGTAGGCTTTCCTTCCACTCGTTGCTGAGGTCTGTCTTAAGCATCCTCACAGGTACGACTTCTTTACTTTCCTGCCTAGTACAATGCTTGCAGTCTTCAGGACAAGGTCTTCTTGACAATGCATCTGCGTTGCCATGAGATTTTCCACTGCGATGTTCGACCTCAAAGTCGTATTCCTGTAGTAGCTCAATCCATCTCGCAACTTGTCCTTCTGGATTTTTAAACTGCAATAGCCATTTCAGTGCAGCATGGTCAGTTCGTACGTGGAATTTCCGCCCCAGAAGATATTTGCTAAAATGCTGCAATGACTTTACCACAGCAAGCAATTCCCGTCTCGTGACACAATAGTTCTTTTCCGGCTTTGACAGCGACTTGCTGAAGTACGCTATCACAACCTCTTGATCACCATTCCGTTGAGACAACACACCGCCAAGTCCTATGTCACTTGTGTCTGTGTCAATTATAAATTCCTTGCCCGCATCAGGGTACCCCAAAATAGGTGTTTTGCACAGACGGTCCTTCAGCTCCTGGAATGCGTTGTCGCAACTTTCATCCCAGCAGAAATGTCGCTTCTCCTCGGTTAGCTTATGCAGGGGTTTGGCTATGTCTGCAAAGTTCTTGACAAATCGCCGATAATAGGAGCACAAACCCAAAAATGCTCTGACCTGCGTCTTGTCTTTTGGAACTGGCCAATCCTTGACAGCGGCGATTTTCTCTGGATCCGTGCGGATACCCTCTTCAGACACTACATATCCCAAAAAGCTAACTTGTCGTTTGAATAGTGAACACTTCTTCGGACTTAACTTGAGGTTGGCACTCTGGATCTTCATGAGCACGCGTTCTAGGTTTTGAAGATGTTCTTCAAACGTGCGGCCTACGATGATGATGTCATCCAAGTAGACCAAACAGGCATCGCCAATTAGTCCAGTAAGTACAAGTTCCATCAACCTTTCAAAAGTTGCCGGAGCATTGCACAATCCAAACGGCATAACTTTAAATTGCCACAGACCCTTTCCTGTTGAGAATGCAGTTTTCTCCTTGTCCTTAGGGTCAATTTCGACTTGCCAGTAGCCACTTTTCAGGTCCAGCGTGCTAAACCATTTTACTCCAGTAAGCATGTCCAGCGTGTCATCAATTCTTGGCAAAGGATAGCTGTCCTTCTTTGTAATGTCGTTCAGACGACGATAGTCAACACAAAACCGCATGCTGCCGTCCTTCTTTCTTACCAGCACTACAGGTGAACACCATGGACTAGATGAAGGTTCAATAACGCCATCCTTCACCATTCCCTCAATCATGGTTTCCACTTCCTTTTCACGTGCTACCGGCAATCTCCTTGGCCGCTGACGGATAGGCAATTCTTCTCCTGTGTTTATTTTGTGTTGAACTAAGCCAGTCTTCCCGATGTCAGCATCGTTTGACGAAAAAACATTGGCGTACTTGAGTAACATCTTCTTCGCCTTGACCATTTCATTTTGGGACAGAGCGCTGCGGCATTCTTCTAAAAGTGTGGTCACTTTCGTTTGTGCATCCTTGCTGAGGGTCCCAGTCGATGGATATTGGCATTGACGCAACCAATCCACTTCCTCGCAAGTACCGACTAGTGTGCCTTTTTCTATAATCTGTTGCTGATAACAAAGGTTCAGCACACGTACCCCTGAGATGTCGGTGGCTCTGACCAAAGTTCGTGCCACTTTCCATGGAAGGTCATTGTCTACCCTTTCCACGAGTACACAACGATGTGTTTGCCTAGGATTCCGAGGAAGACTAACCGGCACAATCGTTTCCGATCTCGGCGGAAGAACAATCTTCTTAAGGCTGTACACATTCCCTGGTAACGCCCCTTCCACGAAAAGTTCCTCTTGTCCACATTTCAAAACACCTTGCTTGACATCAATCTCGCAACAATTCTTCCTCATAAAGTCAAGGCCCAGGATACAATCGTCCATTATATCAGCCACGATGACATTATGCAGGTAGATTCTGTTGCCAAGCTTCAATTCCATCTTCTTCTCTCCATAGACGGGTATGCGCTGACCGGTGGCTGTTACCAAATTAATGCGTTCTCGGTTGTATGCGGAGTCCCCAAGGGACCGACTTGTAAGTTGGGAACTGACAACCGTGCGAGAAGCTCCAGTATCTATGGTCAGCTTACACGGCGTTCCGTTGACCTCGCCCTTGATGATTAGGCTGTTCCCGTCTTGGGTTTGTGTGATCGAAACCCTTGGGGCTCTTTGAACATCAGCCAGCACCCGCCCCGCAGTCCTGGCTATTACTCGTTTCCCTGCTGCTGATGCTGCGCGGTGCTGTCAGCCGCACTGCTCTCTGGAGATCGGCCGTCTTCTCTTTCTGCAGTTCGCTTAGGGCAACTGGATCGAAGGTGGCCCTTTTCCCCACAGCCGTAGCACCTAGGGCTGTATCCTTTATTGCGGTCGCGAACTGTAGCCGCTGCAACCTCCCTGACGCGATGGGAACGATGATCCTGCCGCACAGCTTCCACCTCCAGTGCATGGGCCAAGGCGTCCTTAAGCGTCCCGTGGTGACCGAGCCTCACAGCAACTCTCACTTCAAGGTCGCGGATGCCGTCGATGAATGCCTGCACCAGGTTCCCATCAATAAGCGCAGGTACAGACTGGTATGCTTTACGAACCAGCTTCTCCACTTCAAGGGCCCACTGCTGCAGGTTTTCATTACTGCGTTGCACGCGATCCTTGAGCTGCGCACGAAACACGTGTTCCAGGTGAGCGTCGCCATACCGAGCCTCCAATGCCTCAAGAAGCTGCTCGTAAGTCACTTCCTTACCGAGAGCTTCCAGAACAGTTAAGGCCTGGTCGCGCAGGCCTAGGGTGAGGGCAGTCATGGCCTGATTTTTATTCCACCCGTTCGCCTTCATGACAGCCTCAAACTGGATTTTGTAGGCCGACCAGGAAGAAGTTCCGTCGAACGGTGGCACTTTGAATCCACGTAGCGAAGGTGTTGTAGCTACGGGAGCTGCGATTCCATCCCCAAGTTTAAGGTAATCCAGCGTTTTCTTCACGTCAGCCATCACGGTTACCTTCACGTCAGCCATCACGTTGTCAACCCGATTATTTACTTGGTCGATTCGGGTTTCAGCTTCCGACAGGCGGTTGTCATGTTGAGCAACCTTATCCTTCACCTCCTTCATGTCTTTCCCGAAGGTAGCGTGAAGGTCCTTCATAAGGAGCATCTGCTCTTCTTGGCGGCGCGCCTGCTCCTCCTTATCACGCTGGAGCTGTTCTTCCATCCGACGAGCCTGTTCCTCCTGTCGACGAGCCTGTTCCTCCTGTCGACGAGCCTGTTCCTCCTGTCGACGAGCTTGTTCCTGCAGCATCATCATCAGAGCAGCAAAATCTGGTGCTGATGATGCCGAAGCAGCTGTGGACGGGCCGGCCTCCATGGTCGGTAGCTGGCCTTCCGACTCCTGTGGCGTTGCTCCACCGAATCGCCTCTGGTCCGTCTCCTGCTGACGTTGACTCCGGGTACGGATACCCTCCGTGTCGTCTTTGGGTAAAACCGGCATAATCCTTGCTTCTGACACCAATTGTTACGAGCTTCGGGTTCGTGACAATAAAAACTGCCGATTTAATAACCAAAAATAACAATTTATTTTACAACACTAATTACAACTCAAAACACTAATTAAAAGAACACAATCACACTACTGAGCACTCTTAATTCGCACTTGAATATCGGTTAGATGTTTTCGCTCTTGTCGCTTTATCCAAACTGTGTCGGCACGCGGCCCACACCGGCCTTATATAGTGCCGCAGATAGTTCTAGAACCTTCCATTGTAGAAACATCTAGAATGTTCGAGTACATACCGGCCCCGACCGACTAGGTAGGTAGGTAGGTGTCGATAGTTCGAGAAAGTTCTACAAAGTTCTAGTATCGAATTTTCTAGAACGATCGTGACTCGACTAGTTCTGCTACTCGATACTAGATGGCGCTAGTGGTAACTAATGTCACCATGTACCAGGCTTTAATTGTGGCGCGCAACAATATTACCATGCAATTCCTTCAGAACGTCGTGATATTTGACTGCTTTGTAAACAGTGATCTGTTCATGGTAAATTTGTCCTATAATTCTTTAGTTACTAACGGAACATCATTGATACTTGGCAACATGTTGCAGACACTTACAAGGTTTGTATAAACGTGAAAATCTAGACCCCAAAGTGCATACTTTAAGAACTAAGACCTAATAAGCGTATTTTACGTTTATATTTTTATCTTTTAAGCCCTACGATTTTTTCTAAATCTGTTTTTTAAACAAATATAAACAAATTCAAAACAACGTATGTAAAAATCTACAGCTCTCTATGTAAGCGCTTTATATGAAAACTAGCTAATGGCCAAACGTTCGCGTAGCGGAAACTTGAATTTCTCCGAAGTTTATGCATGCACTAGTTTTATTCATACATACACAATTACACACAAATACACACTAATTTTTGGACACATCTCTTTTCTTCTAAAGTCTATGGATTAAAAAAAGTTCCGCCAGGACAACGTTCGCCCAGCGGAATCAGTTTTTGGTGAATTTCTCCACAATGGTTGCGTGCACAATTTTTTTTTTACCATACACAATTATACGACGTCATTCACTAAATATCTGCATAATTAAAATCTTTAAATTCAACAACATTCCGCTGCGCGTACGCACACGCGGATATCTTACAAATTATTGAAATTAGGACCTAAAAACCAATTTGAGGGAGAAATTTTAAATTTTTGGCAGACTAAATTAAACAATATTTGAATTTAATTTATTTATGTTTCATGTTCAAAATGTTGTCCGTGATTTCTAATACAAGCACGGCTCCGTCTTCTCACTTCTGTTGTTGTTATTTTCAACATCATCTTCAGCTTCATTGTTTCAAACTCTGAATTCATTCTCTCTATCAGTTCTTCTCTCGTGTTTATTTCCACATTCGTATACACTAGCTCCTTGGCCCGACCCCACACGAAAAAGTCCAGCAGGGTCAGATCTGGTGAGCGAGCGGGCCAAGGGATGAGTCCATCTCTGCCAATCCAGCTGTCAGGAAAACAATTATTTAAGTGTTCCCTTACATTTAACATCCAATGCGTTGGACAGCCGTCTTGCTGAAAGATGACTGTACTGTCTCTTGCGAATATCGGGACACCGGATTCCTCTATCAGCTCTGGTAAATCCACTTGTAGAAAGTGCAAATCATTTTCACCATTGAAAGTCTCCGGTAAGAAGTGGGGCCCAATCAACGTCCTGCAAATTACTCCAGCCCAAACATTGACAGAGAATTTCCTCTGAAACGACACCTGCTTCTTAAAATGTGGATTGTTGTCTTTGGCGGCCCATTCATGAAGGTTATGAAAGTTTGTAATGCCCTCCCTAGAAAATTTGAATTTGAAATCAATCTTGTGGACGGATGAAAGCAAATTTTCTAGGGAGGGCATTACAAACTTTCATAACCCACACAACACATGGGGAACACTTAAATAATTGCTTTCCTGACAGCTGGATTGGCAGAGATGGACCCATCCCTTGGCCCGCTCGCTCACCAGATCTGACACTACTGGACTTTTTCGTGTGGGGCCGGGCCAAGGAGCTGGTGTATACGAATGTTGAAATAAACACGAGAGAAGAACTGACAGAGAGAATGAATTCAGAGTTTGAAACAATGAAGCAGGAGATATGATGTTGAACATAACAACAACAGAAGTGAGAAGACGGAGCCGTGTTTGTATTAGGAATCACGGAAAAACATTTTGACCATGAAACATAAATAAATTTAATTCAAATGTTGTTTTATTTAGACTGCCTAAAATTTAAAATTTCTCCCTTAAATTGGTTTTTAGGTTCTAATTTCAATAATTTGTAAGATATCTGCGTAAATGTTACCTCAAAAGAAAGAGCGATTATCAAGCATGTTTTCAAAAAGGTTTGAACAAAAAAAGCACGCTCCGTTATTTTTAAAATAAGGTTTACAAAAAGTAATTATGAATTTTAAAATTTGTTATGAACTTTAAATATCTGTAAAAAAAATGTCTAACGACACAGAGGCCTAAAACATGTTTTGCTAGATTGCTTACACATTACTTTAATTAAATACAATAAAAATGAATTCGTTTATCATTCAATTTGGCCATAAATAAATAGTTTAGTCTTTAGGAATTTTTGAAAAAAATCTTAATAAATTGGTAAAAAAAAAGTAGTAAGACTTCGTCTAAGACAACCATGGCTTAAATGGTTCTAAATTGTCTGTACTATCTTCGCCTTAAAGCTTTGCACCCATCTTCCAATCACCCTGTATATTAATATAATTATAGAGTGCGTGGCAGCGCCAACAGCATCCTTAGCATGATAGCTAGTCGGCTGGACTGTAGCTATATCAATCATTGCGGCGCCATTTGTCATGGAATGGCGCAGTAATGATTGAGTTGATTGTTTGAGTTTATTTCTTTTAATATGTTTTGTTGTGGGGATTTTTAGGTATTACTAACACTAGTTTATAAGAATCATTGTTACTAACAATTGTGGACACCTTGGTCTGAAATAAAAGTATTATTATTTTTGGTGAACGAATTTTGTTTCTTAGCTCTTTGGCTAGTTTAAGCTACATTAACGGGCCCAAGCCAAGTCAATGTAGCGTGTGTGTGGTGTTTTTTTTTTTACGAAGAATTAATGTTATGAGGGGTGATTTCATTTTCGTCAATTTGCATGAACTTTCTTACTATTCTGCAAGTATTTAAAATTGCGGCTTTTTGGAGTGTTATATAAATTGAGTCTTTTAGGTCTATTTGTTTAAGGCTATGGTGGAGGTTGAAGAAATATAAAGAAAGGCAATTGGACTTTGATAAGAAAACAATTTATAATAATAATGTTAGCACATGCGATATACGATGACAGTAGAACAAGAAGGATGACAGCCCACAGACTATGTGTCAGGTGCAGACGTTCATACTTTCATCATCCTCTCCTGGACGCAAACGCTTTATAGTTAAACCCATTGATGTGGTGAAAACTTCATGCTTCGGACGATGAAGCCCTTTTGTTAAAGCATCAGCGACCATATCTGCAGTTGATCGATAACGAACAGCAACTTGATTATAAAGTTAATTAATTACAATGTTCTCTCGAACAAAGTGATATTTTTTTTTCTTCTTCTAAATTTACTGGTGTCCAAGTGTTATTATTGATTAATGACTGATATTATTCCTTCATAGCTCTTTTCCAGTCATCAGCCTTATCACTGTTGATAGCTTCTTCAAGGTTCTGCGGATCACTATTTAATAGAATCATGGTTGACTCACCGTTCAAACACATAAATGATGTGGTATTATTATTCTGATGTCTTTCTATTCGATGCGGAAGTGGTCTCAGAGCCATGTTAGGTTGCGGCAGAGATTCCACTGTTTCATCAGGTAAGTATGTTTCATCAAGAACATCTTCAAATAGAGCGGAGTCATCAGAAGAAACTTCAAGAATTTGAGAGGTAAGTTGTGTTTCATTTGTTTCATCTATGTTTTCTTTTCCAGATTCTTCGTGATCTTCAAATAAAGGTAAGTCCACTGTTCTCTTTTCTTTTATTAAATTATTATTCTTCAGTTTATTCTCCTTTTTGTCAGTACAAGTTTCCTTCTCTTTATTATTTTCTTCCTTTTCCTTTTCTTGAATGTTAACGACTTTGTTTCTCTTTACAGTAGCTTCTAAGAATACAACATCTCTACTTATAATTGCTTTCTTTGTTTCAGGGTCTATAAATCGATAGCCCTTTGTAGAGTCACTGTACCCTATAAAAATCAACTTACCTGATTTGACTTCAAGCTTTGTCCTATTTTCTTTAGGGATATGTACCATCGCATGACATCCGAAAATCCTCATATGACTTAAATTAGGCTTCTCTCCAGTCCATACTTCATGTGGGGTTACATTGGATAAAGCACGAGTTGGCGAGCGGTTGACAATATAGGCGGCTGTGGCTACTGCTTCAGCCCAGAATGTATTTTGCAATTCAGCATTAAAAATCATACATTTAGCACGCTCTATTAATGTCCTATTCATTCTCTCGCTGAGACCGTTTTGCTCGGGAGTGTAAGGATTAGATGTCTGGTGCCATATTCCATAGTTCTTAAGATAGGCTTCAAACTTATTATTTTTGTATTCGGTACCATTGTCGCTTCTCAGGATTTTTATTTTTTTGTTCGTTTCATTTTCTACTCTATTCTTAAATTCCACAAATTTGTCATAAACTTCGCCTTTACTTTTAATAAAATATACATGTACACGACGGGAATAATCGTCAATAAACGTAACAAAATACCTGGCACCGCCAATAGAAACATTTTTCATCGGTCCACATACGTCACTGTGAATGAGCCCTAGCAGCTCCGTTGCACGCGAGCCTTCGCTGGGAAATGGTTGCCTGGTCTGCTTGCCCTCGAGACAAGTTATACAAATACTATTTTCCTTTTTCGGTGACAACTTTACTCCCTCTGTACATTTAGGCATTTTACTAATGTCTGTGAAATTCAAGTGGCCCATCCTTTGATGCCACAGGTAAGTATCATAATCAGTCTTTGCTGTCATTGCTTGCATTTCTTCATTCTTACAAGATTTTAATTGATATGTATCATTAATGAGATTTGCTTTTGCAACTAATTTATTATTTTGATTGTAAATTTGACAACCAACTTCATTAAACTGAACTTTGCATCCATTTGCTATTATCTTGCTTACTGATAGCAAATTTGTTTTTAATTCTGGAACATATAAGACCTTTCTCACCTGTATTGCCTCGGTGCTGTTATTTGTATTCACTTTTATAGATACATTACCACAGCATTCAACTTTCAATACCTTGTTGTCGGCAATTCTTATATTCTGTATAGGTGGAGTCGTGACATCGCTGAGCCAATCCCGGTGCATGGTCATATGCATGGAGGCGCCAGAGTCAACATACCAGTTCACAGAGTCATTCATTGTGAATGCGGAAAACGATGCTACAAATCCTGTGTTATTATCAGTTTCAGTTTTAGCGTTCTTCTTGAACCAACATTTTTCACTGAGATGTCCATATTTATTACAACGGAAACATCTTGGTCCTTTTTTAGGTTTTTGCTGATCATTTTTGGGTGGAATTTTTGTGTTTGTATGAAGTGCGGTAGTGTCTGATGTTTTAACCTCTTGTAATAGTTTATTCTTTACTAAATCAGCACTAATTTTCATACCGGAACTTTCCAACCCCATAATCATTGGCTTGTACATATCAGGCAAGCTTGCCAGCATCAGAGTACCTAACCATTCGTCATCTACATGGAATTTTATATTCCTTAATTTGTGTGCCGCGGACATTATTTTATTTACATAATCTTCCACTGATAAACTGTTATCCAAACTAGTGTTTATTAATTCTTTCAATAGTCCAACTTTTCGACATAGTCCACTATTTTTAAATGCCTTTGCTAAATTTTCCCAAACCTGTTTAGCATTAACTGCCTCTTGAATGTGTACATACAAGATAGGGTTAATTAATAATATTAACTTCGATTTGGCTTTGATATCTTTCTTTATCGAGTTGGATTCAGTAGATACGGGTTCCTTTAAAATGCAGTCATATAAATCTTCGTGTTGTAAATAAGCTTTCACTGCAAAACTCCAAGTTGCCCAATTATCTCTGCCAGTGAGTTTCTCAATTGATATCAATGAACTGTTCGCCATATTCAAAGATAACACTATACGGCAGGTACGGGACGGCCCATAACCTGAAGAAATATAAAGAAAGGCAATTGGACTTTGATAAGAAAACAATTTATAATAATAATGTTAGCACATGCGATATACGATGACAGTAGAACAAGAAGGATGACAGCCCACAGACTATGTGTCAGGTGCAGACGTTCATACTTTCATCAGAGGTGATTGGGTATAACACCCGTCGTGGAGACAACAATGGGTACTATGTAAACTTTTTCCTGCCTCCAGATTCTGGACACTTCTTCTTTCAGTTCTGCATATTTACTGATTTTCTCACTTATTGTTTTTTGTAAATTATGTGTATTAGGGACTGCAATATCTATGAGGTATGTGACTTTATTAACTTTATCTTGAAGGGTTATATCTGGTCTATTATAGTGAACGGTCCTGTCAGTTAGTATGGCACGATCGTAGTAGAGTTTGTGTGTGGTACTTTCTAGAACTGTTTGTGGTACGTACTTGTAATAAGGAGTGTTTGTATCTTGTATGAGTTTATACTTGAGTGCTAGTTTTTGATGAATGACGTTGGCTACCTGATTGTGCCTGTGTGTATAGTCTGTTTGTGTGAGTGTTGTGCATGCCCCTGTTATGTGTTGTATGGTCTCTGGTTGGCTGTGACATTTGCGGCATTTATCATTTGTTACTGTGGGGTCTTTTATAATGAATTTCCTGTAGTTTTTAGTATTTATGACTTGGTCCTGTATTGCAATAATAAATCCCTCGGTTTCCGGAAACAAGTTACCGATTTTAAGCCATTTATTTGACGCTATTGTATCTATATGAGACTGTTCTAGATCATGGGGGTGCCGTCCATGCAGCACTTTCTTTTTCCAGTCTTCTATCTTTTGCTTATGTGGGTCTTCGTTGCTAGTGTGTTGTATATCTATCTGTTCGTGTAGGTTAAGTGGGGTGTAATTGATATCGTTCATAACTACGGCTTTATGAATGTTGCTTGTGTGTGATTTATAATGAAAAAATGTTCTTAGTTTGGCTATCTGTTTCTGCCAAAGATGATGGACGTCTATAAGGCCTCTCCCTCCGTATTGCCGTTTGATGGTCAGTCTTTCTATTGCAGATTTTGGGTGTAGGTTATTGTGTTTAGTAAGTGTGGTGCGTGTTGTTCTCTCTATTTGTTGTATGTCAGTTTTGGACCATTTGATCACTCCAAACGAGTATGTTAATATCGGGATTGCGTAGGTGTTCAGCGCTTTTATTAAATGTTTTCCGGAGAGTTGGGTTTTACATACTGCGATCACTCTTCTTTTGTACTCTGAGTTTAATGTGTATTTTATTGTGGAATGATCTAGCCCTTTGAGTTGCCTGTACCCTAAATATTTATATAAATCTGTTGGTTCCATTGCTGTGATTGTGTCTGTATTGTTAATAGGATAGTCACCCGGCTTTATTTTACCTCTTATTATATGAACTGTCTTGCATTTATCTAGACCAAATTGCATGTTAATGTCTTTACTAAATTCTGTCGTGATATCTATTAATTTTTTCATCTCTTTTTCAGACTTTGAGTATAATTTAATGTCATCCATATATATAATATGTGAGATAATAGTTTCTTCTGTGGTATGTTTTATGGAATATCCAGCTTGGCTGCGATGTAGTAAGTCGGACAGAGGGTTCAGAGCAAGACAAAACCATAAAGGACTTAGAGAATCTCCCTGATAAATACCCTTCTTTATGGATATCTGCCGAGTGGTGATAGCGTTGTTTCGGTAATTTAATTGGAGTGTAGTTCTCCAACGGACCATGATATCCTGTAAGAAGTCTATTATTTTTGAATTTATTTTATATATTTGTAGTATTTGAATTAACCAGGAGTGTGGAATACTGTCGAATGCTTTTTTATAATCTATGTATGTACAGTGTAGATTTCTATGTTTTGTGTTGGCATGTTTGTGGATTATTGAATCTATAACTAGTTGTTCCTTACACCCCATGTGGCCCCTTCGGCATCCTTTTTGTTCCTCTGCTATTATGTTGTGATTTTCTATGTGTTTATTGATTTTTGTTGTGATTGCGGAAGTTAGGATCTTGTATATTGTGGGTAGGCATGTAATTGGTCTGTATTGAGAAGGTTGGGGAGAGTACTGTGCTTTTGGTAACATGTAGGTTATTCCTGTAGCAATAAATTCAGGAATGTTTTGTTTCCCTAAGATGATTTGTGTTAAATTTTTAGCTAAGATTTTGTGTAATGACTCTAATTTTTTATACCAATAATTATGAATTTTATCAACACCAGGGGATTTCCAATTGTGTAGTCTTGCTGTAACACAAGTTATATCAGACTCGGTTAACTCTACGAATTCCATTTCTTCTAATGAGCTCCATTTTGTTTCTTCGTCTGTTATCCAATCAGAATTTTTATTGTGTTGCACTTGCTCTTCCCATATTCCAGACCAAAATGTTTCTAGTTGTTCTGCTGTTGGTAATTCTACATTGTTTTCGGTTGTCAGTATGTTAGTGTCAGTTTGTGCTGTCTGTAAATTTCTGTAAAAGTTCTTTTCGTTTGTGGCAAACAAGGAGTTATCATGTTTTCGTTCTTGTGCTTTCTTATATCTTCTCAACCGGTGAACTTTTAAGGCTAATTTCTGTTTCAATGTATCCAAGAATTCTTCTGGTTTTCTATTGTCGTTTTCGTGTCTCGTGTGGGTAGCCATGTTTTTAAATATTGCTTCTACTCTCTTAACTACTTTGTTTGATCTATTGTTGTTAATGTACTGAGTTAGTCTACCGCAGTCTGCTCTAAGTTTTTCTATATCTTTTTCAAGCCTCTGCTGCCATGCTGGCTTGTTAATATTTCTTTGTCTTGTATTGCCTGTATATTCTGTGATTTTAAAAGAAAGTTCTTCGGAAATTACTAACGCTGTGCAATATATCAGAGTATGAATGTCTATTAGGTGAGTTTCTTCGCTAATATATTGTTGGAGAATTTTTTGATTAAATAAATGAACGAGCTGAGATAGTTTTGGTGTGTACCTAAGTTTGGGCAGTCTTGGTCGAGCTGCCGGGTCCATACCGGAATATTGAGCGAGAGCTGTTTTAAATTTATCGTGTATTTCTTGAATATGTGTATCTGTTGATTGATTTGTATTAATGTCGGCTAGGGTCTCAATTTCATTTTCTAACATTATGGTTATACTTTCGGTTTGCGTGGATGTATGCGTGGTTTGTGAATACGCTTGTGATTGAAAGTATGGTTGGGATTGTGTGATAGGTTGAGATTGTATGATAGGTTCTGTTTGACTGCACGGTTGTTCCTGTTGATTACACGCGGTTGTGTTTTGGGTTAATGCGATAGTGATTGCGCCCGCAGTATTTTCTGATTCTCCTTGTAGTTGTGTACGTACTTCTTCTTTTAACTGGTCTATTATGTCTTGTGACAGGAGTTTATTTCTAACTATTATTCTTCTTTGATCTGAAATTCTTTGTTCTGTAACGGTAATCTCTGGGTATTGACGTGTAAAAAGTTCATGCAGTTGTTTTCTGTAAGTAGTCAAGTCGGTCTCTAATTTAGTGATGTATAGGTAAGTTCGCATGATGAATAGGTTTATTTCTTTGCTCCATCTCATGCGAACTCTTGCTTTTCCAGCCTTGGTGGACGCGGGTAAGAAGGTAGATACCTCCCGCGTAACATTCAAGGTTGAAGTGGGTTGAACTGAATTGAAACTAGTAATGGGGGGTGATGATGATATGGAAGGTGACGATGATATGGATGGTGTTGATGGCCTAGAAGGTGTATATGATACTGTGCTTGGACTATACGGTTCTACAGGGGTGTTTATCCTGTCCGTCAGTCTGACACCATCGTCAATGATATCGGCTGTAGCATCTTTGTCGGTGGGAGCCCGCCTGTTCAACTCCTCACCGCTGACGGTTCGCATGCTGAGACACTCAGCGTCAGCTCCAAGTGCGCCCCGGCGATCGCCCCCGGGCAGCGGTCCTATACGTTTTCTTTTTGAACGAGTCTCCATTTTTAAGTGGGTTTCCAGAGCCACGTTAGCCACGCCAGTAATTTCTCATTCGTGTGTCCGCCCCCCACGTGATTAGATGGTCAATCAGGACGTGTGGTTGTTTGGGGGGCGTATTATTATTATTATTATTATTAATGACCTGCCACGTCAACTAAAGCATCCAATGATTATCTTCGCTGATGACAGTACAGCAATAATTAAATGTTCCAATAATCTAACTTATGAAGAAGATGTAAATAACACCCTTAAAAAAATAATTGATTGGCTTGACAGAAATAATTTGGTTATTAATATACAAAAAACGAAGCTATTGCATTTCTACCAAAGACTAAAACCCAACCATTTAAATGTTTCATATAACGGACAAAGTGTAGAAGAGGTAAAAGTAGCAAGATTTCTTGGCATTCTAGTTGACAGCCAACTAACGTGGAAAATGCAGGCAGACGACATATGTACGCGGCTAAGTAAATCTGCTTATGCTCTTTTCATATTGGCAAAGAAAGTTAATTTACAAACAGTACTTATAGCATACCATGGCATTGTTTCCTCAGTATTGAGATTTGGCATAATATTTTGGGGCAACTGTGCTGAAAGAGAAACTATATTTAGGACTAAAAAAAGATGTATACGATGTATGGTAGGCCTAAGAACTACTGATAGCTGTGAGCCTGTTTTCAAATCATTAAAAATCTTGACTTTCCCATGCCTTTATATATTTGAAGTAGCAGTGTTTGTCAAATGTAACCTTAACTTGTTTCCTGCGATAGTAGATACTAGAAAACGAACCACTCAACTTAGATCCCAATACAAAACCATGTTGTGTACAGGTAAATACAAGACAGCACTAGCAAGGAAAAGAAAATTCCTGATAGCATAAAAAATGAGAATTTGCACAATTTTAAGAGAAAATTAAAGAATTTTTTAATAGAAAAATGCTATTATTCAATCGCCGAATATTTGAATGACATTTAATTTTAATTTATAACATCATTCAATTTCTTTGACATTCTATAAATAAGTAAGTGCTGACAATTTTCATTTTAATATAATAACTGTGACATTTTTTAATTTTCTCACTACACAAGACATAATTTATCAAACTAACTTATCGACATTGTTCAGTGAGATGATCTAATTTATTTACTTGTTGTGGTACATGAACCACAAGACCTAATGTCTATATTAATTTATTGTTTTAATTTTAATTATATTGCATGCACTGCTTTACTACCTACTCTTGTACGCCCTAGAGGCAAAGCATAGCGCCCTCAACGTATCAACAAATAAGAACTTATGTACCTATGTTTTACAATGAATAAATGATTATGATTACCTAAAAATTATAATTATGCCTACTTTACATAATACATAATCAGCCTATAATGTTCCCACTGTTGGGACACGGGCCTCCTCTCTGTGAGAGGGAGTGGGCCGTAATCCACCACGCGGGCCCAGTGCGGGTTGGTAGATGTCACGTCTTCGAATTTTTGGTTCTAGGACATGCCGGTTTCCTCACGATGTTTTCCTTCACTGTTTTGAGAGCAGTGGTGATGATATAATTTACACGAAGTAAAGCGTCTGTCTGGGTTCGAACCTACGACCTACAACTCGTAAGTCGCGGCCGTCACCACTTGGCCACCACTGCTCTCACCTTGTTTCATGCCTACTTTAGTTAGTAATAAATCGCTTCGAATCGAATAAGCTGTAAAAAAAAAAACGCAAAATGAACACAATCGTCAACGACGTCTGCCGGTCTGCCCTTACGCGGCGCCCAGTATTATAAAAGTGCTTTTTTTTTTGAGGATGATAAATCCCACTCTGCCTGGAGCGGAAGGGAGTGTCAGACTCTTACTGACTAAAAACCCCACCTGTGTTCCTTCCTTAGCCCTTTATGTTCCCTGTGCCTCCCGCGTCTGCCTGCTCGCGTTCGGGACTTGGTCTCCTAGGCGCTTTACTCAAGTCAATCTTAGCGTGATAACTTTTAAAGTACCTATTCGTCCAAATTGCTTAGTGTAAAAGACAAAGTTTATCTACATTAAATACCGAAAGTGATAAATGTATTAATTTTGTATAACTAAGTAGGTACATACATACCTACTCTAAAATGTGCATTGTAAAAAAGTATCCAATTTCAATGTATTTATGGCTCACTATTTTGGATATAATGGCTTCCACATAAAAGGTAGATTATATGCTGTCGTGGACTTATATTTAGAACTGTTTAAGACAAACAGTCCCACGATACATTATCTTCGTGTAACTCTAACGGTTTAGGCAGCGCACGCCAAGATAGCTCTCAGAGGGCAGGAATTTTTCCGACTTACTTGATACAACCTTTTATTATACCTTTCGTTATATTATGGCCAAATCGACCTAGGATATTAGTAGGATAGGATAGGTAGTCGGAAGTAGGAGTAGTGTTGTGTAGAGGTAAAAATATCGATAAATTGAAAAAGGTGGAGGTGCTTGTGGAAAATACCCAAATCTCTATAGGTTTGCCTATAAAATTTGAGGGTTTCCCTCGATTTCCATGGGATCCTCTCATCAGATTCCAACTTGATGATAATGGGACCACCTCGAGAGTATACCCTCTCAAACAAAAAAAGAATTTTTGGAATCGGTCCAGCCGTCTTCGAGTAACGGTGAACATACATAAAAAAAAAATATGTATATAAAGTCGAACATATAACCTCCTCCTTTTTGGAAGACGGTTAAAAAAGCTCTGTAATTCAAACAGTTTTGACTCTTGTGGCACCATCTGTATAACATAAGATAAACTATAATTTTTCTCCTGGTCAATAGATGGCATAGTATTAAAAAAAAAACAATAGTATAGAAGATATCCCTGTTAGTTGCTTTAGCCCCGTCCCGTCGTGACAATAGCCTCAATTGAGCCCCCATTGACCTTAATGTTTTCTGTTGCAGTATTCCCGATAAATTAAAACATGTGGATAAACATTTTTTAAGTACCTTAACCAAAAAGGGAACTCTACTCAACAATTATTTAACTGCTCTTGGAAGTAATCTTAATTTAATTACGATTCATGGACCAACTGCGGATCAGGTAAGATTGCTGATGTTCAATTTTGTGAATAAGATGCGCATAATGCAGAGTGGATTGCAAGAATCCCGCCTCATTAACACTGTTGTGTGGAATATGATACAGTTATGCCTCGGCCACGAAAATAACGCCACGCTTGAGGCGTCAATTCGCTACAAGCGTCATTTCTAAGCGTCAAAAGCAAGGCCACGAACTTAAAGTATTCGCCTGTAGCGTGTACGTCGGTGGGGGGATGAATTAGTTCAGTACAGAAAAAGGTTACATGCTCTGTGAGTACAGAGTGAGCACGCGTCGACATTACAAGTGAAAATGTCGCTGTCAAATTTTCTCATACAATTGTTTTCGATGCTCATAAAAAAACGCGCGTCGGATCATCCAACGCTCGTGCAAATTCGCTCGTAGCAAATTCCGCTGCTGCTTGCAGCGCTACTTTGTGGCCTTGTAGATAATAGTCATACATTTGTTTTTGACGCTCGACGCTGACGCTTGCAGCGCAAAGCGAATTCGCTTGGAGCGTCGCATTTCGTGGCCCTCGGGTTACAGTCCAGTGACCAAACATCAGAACCAAAATGTTCCGTACCAAAATGGTAAAGCTTTAGCCTTTATGGTGCGACTCAGTCTGTCTGTCTGTCTGGCCTCTGTCACAGCTGGATATCTCAAGAACTACTAATGCTATCAACTTGTTTGGAATAGTTTTAGATGACGTGTGCCCAACTATTTACAAATAAGAAAGAAATATAATAATATAATAAATAAATTTATTAAGGCACATCAAGGTTTTGTAGTACATGAGGGACCTAGAAAAAAGTATGCATTATTAATTACATAGCTAAAGAATTGTTGGGTGAATCGCTGCTCTCCTAGCTAGACTGAGTTGGTAATCTGTATTTACGAGAGACAGTTTCAACTCCCTATTTTGAGTATCACAATAATCATGTATAATAAGGAGCCAAAAAGTTAAAAAGTTTTTTTTATAAAAAACAACACAGAACCAAAAATCTTAAAATTAAAATTCAATAAAACAAATTAGAATGAGAAGTGTTGGTGTGGTGAGTCGACTGAGTGCGTGTGTGTATGTATGAGTGTGTGGGTGTGAATGAGTGTGTGTGAATTTGTATAATAGGACAAAGGGTTACTTTCATGTAAGTGTCAATAAGTACTTTTCAGTCTCGTCGTAGGTTTTATTTAGGAGGAATGCACGGAGGGCGATTTTGCATTTGCTGTGTGGTAAATTATAGATAGGTATATAAGGATGCGTTAATTTTATTGTCCAAACAAGGGCCAAGATAGTAGAAAAATCTTTTAGTGTATTTAAACTGGGTTTGTGGAACAGTACAAATTATATTTTTACGTCGTTTGGTAATATTATAGTAATATGAGGGGTTTTTAAGTGTTGCAGAAGAATAGTTTGCAGAATGAAATGATGCCTCTTATGTTGAGGACCCTACAAATCTTGTAAAGTTTGAAAACAAAATAGGTCGAAATGTTGCAATTTTCAGTATAGCTCTGTGGCGCCACCCCAGCAGCTAATACAATAAGTGATAATAGATTGACATAAGGCGTAATACATTGCGAATAACAGACTGCTTAGCGACGCGACGTGTCGAAGGGTTTTAAAAATATATATTAGTTTTCTGACCCTGCCTGTTACCAAGTTTATAATATGTTTTATAATTCAAATATCAATCTAAAGATATACCTAGGTATTTAATATTATCAACTGTGGCAATGGGTGAACATTGAACCGTGTGTAAATGCTATAATACTGTTACAGGAGTGAGCCTTTAAAGTGATGGGAATATCAGGTTGGGAAGTCGGTGAGATAGAGAACGTCATCAATTTCGTCTTGGATGTGTTAATTGGGATCGAAGCCAGTTCAGAGGCAGAATTAAAATCATTTTGTGTAATAATCTGAAGCTCTGACCACGAGTTTGCGAAAAACGTAAGAGCTGTATCATCAGCAAAAAGCACAATTCTTGCATTTGTGATGTTGAGATTGCAGAGGGCATTTAAAAAGATGAGAAACAGCTTAAGCCCGAGTATACTGCCCTGTGGCACACCGTAACAAATTGGGAGCACGTCGCTAAAATGGTCACCAATTTTTACCATTTAGAGTCTATTTGTCAGATAGCTTTTAAAAAGATCAAGCTGTAGTCCTTTGACGCCTGCTCTCTCTAGTCCAAGTACAAGGGTAGAAATGAAAGCGGTGTCGAAGGCCTTAGCGAGATCGAGAAATACTTCAAGCACCTTTTTGCGACTGTTTATTTTCTCTACTATGTAATTCGTTAATTCATGAACTGCATCATAGGTTGGTTGACTTGTTCTTCCGGAACCCAAATTCTGAGAAGGAAACAAATTATTATTTTCGAAAAAAACTACCCATCTCTTATTGATTAGGCGCTCAAGAACCTTCGAAAGGGCGGGTAGTACCGCTATAGGGCGATAGTTATTGAAAGAGTTTCCATCGCCACCCTCGAAGAGAGGGTGTATAATAACTTTTTTAAAGCTGACGGAAAGATAGCAGTCTCAAAACAGAGGTTAAATATATGGTTTAAGATAATGATAACTGCCCGAGTAAATGTTTAGTCGACCCTAAGAGTGTGCTAGCTCTAATACTTATTCTGGAAGTCAAGTTAAATAAAGCCATTTGCATTTCTGAAGTTAATTTATATGGTTTATTTATGATTTTTATACCTACCTAATATCTATGTTATACGGGATAAAAGATAACAGACAGACCGACAGAGGGGAATACTTTCGCATTTCGATAGTATGGCAGTAGTAGGTAGTAGAAACCTAACTGAATATTTATTTTTGCAGGTGACAGAAGATATTGATTTGACTAATAAAACATGTTTGATCACGGGTGCGAACAGTGGGATCGGATTGGAGATGGCAAAATGTTTAAGCTCTCGAGACTGCACTGTGCTTATGGCTTGTCGGAATCCTTACGCGGCGAATATTGCAAAAAATGCTTGTGTAAATAGTCATCTGCTGAAATTATACGAGCTCAATCTTGCTTCACTGAGATCCGTGAAAAAGTGCTCCAATGAGATTCTGAAAGATCACCCGTAAGACATTTTTCTCATAACTAACATTTCGTAAAGGCAATCCTAAACAGGGTGTAATCCGCGTAGAATCGGCCGAAATTACGAGTGTCTCGTACTTCGTGTCACCTATGGACACGAAGTTTAGTTTAGGACCCTAACCTAACCTAACTAAGAATGAATGACAACACTATTTGACAGAAGTAAAGGAAATACTACCGGGAAATATTTCTGCTACTCTAAAACAAGCATAAAAAGCAAGCAATAAGCTTGCAAGTATTCCCCGTTTAGGAGCGCACCACCTTTCACACATTCACCACCTGTAGGTATCTAAGTACTGTAAATTAATAATATTTTACTTTTTTTTTAGAAAGCTTGATATCGTAATTTTAAACGCGGCTGTATTTGGATTACCGTGGACTCTTACGGAAGACTCATTGGAAACAACATTTCAAGTTAATTACTTAAGTCAATTTGTCTTACTAACGAACCTTGAACATATACTTGCCCCAGACGCACGGGTCGTACTTGTATCTTCGGAATCGCATAGGTAAAATATATTTATAGTAGAGGTATATTTGTGGGGCTCATAATTATGTTATAAAATTCAGTTGTGTAAATGTGGAAATACCGTATTTTTTTCTCAGGCACGTAAACTGGGATTTCAACCATCAGTTAACACCCACTGAGGCGATGGTGTCACTGCCTGAAAAAGAGTACACTTCTATAAAAGCTTATAACATCTCTAAACTGTGTGGTATTAATTTTATGCACTTCTTGAGTTACCGCTGGGTGAACACGGGTAAGTCTGTGTTCTGCGCCCATCCTGGATCCTTTATCAAGACTAGACTGTGTCGGAACTGGTGGCCGTACGAATTACTATACACAAGCATGAAGCCTTTTTCCAAATCAATTGTAAGTTACCTTTAACATTTCTCATGGTCTTCGGACAAAATTAATATTCTAGAAAAGTACAATCAGAACTTGAGGTGGAATCCTTTTTAAATAAAAAAAAATAAAAAACAGGCTGCAGGCAGGACAGTAAGAATAATACCTTTTTAATTTTGTATTGTAGAATGGTTGTGAGATAAAAATAAATGATTCAAGATTAATATTCTTGACAAATAATTGTCATACAGTGTCTGTGGCATCCAGTGTGATAATAATAAGACTATCATTTTCGCACTGGATGGCACAGACATACCAGCCGGTATGAGTATTATTATAAAACACTGGCGAAACCGCGAAAGCGTTTTGTTAATAACGACAAATGACTTTAGTCTCATAATTAATTTGCACAGAGCCAAGCAGCCAGTACGCCAGTATACTGCGCCGTCTCTCCCGACCTGCGGGGCCTCTCCGACGGCTACTACAAGAACTGCCGGCGCTGCGAGGCAAGCGACCTGGCGCAGGACTTACACCTGTCCTTCAGAATCTACGATCTAACTAAAGCGTTGCTCCGCGAACGCATCGTAACAAGCGCTGAAGTCGTCACAGTTAAAGAATCAGTCGCCTTCCCAGATATTGATGAAACAACATTGGTGGCTAATTACTCCGGTTAAATTGTGGTAATGGCGAATTAAATTTATTATTATTACTTTTACGCTTCTTTTGTTGGTTTTAAAATATAATAAACATAATAATTGAACAATTGTATTTATTTTAATATAGTGGTATTCAATATTGGTTATGTAAGGTATACAAGGTGTTGATTTGCATCCTAGTCAAATTCAAAGACGTAATTATGCTAATGATTCTCGACCCAAATCAACAATAAAATGGGTAGGTTTTTTTTTTTCTTATTTACGGAAATACGTAATTGTGAACCAGCCGTATTTAAACGCGGCCCGTCTGTTACTAGCCCTATAACCGCGCTTGCACACACAAACAAACGACTTTTACTTTACTAAGTACTAAAGTACTAAAATGTCTTTTATGACAACCTCCTGAAATTTGACGAGGATGCAAATCAACACCGTGTACCTATAATTGTACAACACGTAGGATTATAAAAAAGCCTTAATATAACATTATTTATTAACCAATATGCACTTACAACAATAATAAGAGCCAAAGTTTTAAACAAGTAGGTACTCGTAACGTAACGACTTGTAGTTTAATTTTGTTTTCAAAAGTACGTGTAAAATACAACATACTTATAATATTTACTTGTAACTTAACCGTCAGATAATGTCGTTCAGAAAAATATGCTTAGAGGTGTGAGACGCACTGGCTAGTGTTATTTTATCAGCGTATGTAAGGCTACGTCGTATAACACGTGTAAATTACTACGTTTTTAAAATATTCTATTTTTTATTGTATCGTATTTTATTTAGAGCTGATACATAAATGCATGAGACGATGGAAATTCATAATTGTTTCATTAAATATATATAAAAGTACTCCTACCTACCTAGGTTTCAAATGATTATAATAATTATAAGTAAAACAGCAGGTAGCAGCGAAGCAAACACAACAACAATATACATTTTGCGCAACATTCGGCAAACGGTAACAAGATGCACGATTGCACGTTAATATTATACAGTTAGGTTTGGGGATTTAATTGAATAACTTTTCTACATCAGCCTTAAATGTAAATGCTACAACACGAAGCTTCTTAAAAATGTTCAAACTTTAAACCCACAAACAATTGCAAAGTTTTTGTGTTTTCAAGACAACTCGCAGCTAATACGTTGATACATTGACACGAGGAAACAAAATATCATGGATCAGGAAACAAAATAGGTACTGTACTTGCTTATCATACAAGTGTTCTCTAATAAATAACATAGGGTACTTAACTAAGCCATTATAAAGAAAATCAGCCTTATAGTATTGAAGCCTAAATCCAAAGGCGGGCTCCTGTTTGAAAAGTATCATCATAAATAGCTGCCTCGATGTTCAATAGAGCAGGATTCGCTTCTCGACCTGCTTGCGGCAGATGGGGCAAACGGTGATGCGGTCGCCGCACATCTGGCACATGCCGTGCCCGCACAGGAAGATCATGTTCTTCAACCGGTCCAAGCAGATTGGACACATCGTCTGTAACATACGTTATTACAAATGTAAGAGGGCGACACTGAACATTTTTAGAACTGCCCACTTGTAAACGATATAAGTAATAAAAACCAGGCAAGTGCGTGATGTCCGTAAGGATTGAGGAGCCACATCAGATTTTTAAAATCTGATCTCACCATTATTTAGCAGCAATGTAGCTTATTTTGCAGCACGAATTCTAGATTTAGCAGCAAAATATATCACTAGTTATTTTAATGCAAAAGTGGCTCCTCAATCTAAATGTTTGAATTGAGGAGCCACCTGGAACTCGTTAAGTAATAGATGAATATTTATGAAAATTTTGCATCATTTAGCAGCAATTTTGCATATTACCGTCTAAAAATTTAGGATCTGTAGCACTAAAATGAAAGAAAATACAATACTTTTAATATGGCTCCTCAATCTAAACTCAAGAGGTGAATTTCTATTGGATGTGAGCGATCAATTAATATATTCGACATATTGATCATTTAGCAGGTGTTGTTTGTTTTTGCAGTATAGGAGTAAAATAGTAAAACTGAGTAAATTTTGTATATAAACGCATTTTCTTTGGCTCCTCAATCCTGACGTTCTAATTATATATGTTTGACTGTAGCCACCTGAGATCTCAACGGAATCTAAAGCCAGAGATACTAACATTTAGCAGAAATGTCTGCTAAATATATCTGCACAGTTCAGCAATGTATATATTTTGGATTCTGAAAAAACAATACTTAACTATTTTCTTGTAAATTCAGTGTGTAGGGTGACCACATTTTGGGGGTAGGTACCTACAATAGTTATTTGTGCAACAAGAGAGCAAAGTCGTTTTTTGCTGCGAGTTCAAGATTGAATCACGGGCGTAGCGAGTGATTCTAAAGTTGAATCCTGAGTGTGGCGAGGGATTCAAAGGCACGAGATGCAAAAAACCTTGCTCTCGTGTAACACTTTCAGTCTATCAAAAAGTACTCTGTGTGTAACACACAACTTTTTACTTCAGCAGCGAAAACACTTTCCCTGCGTTCCGAGTTAGGGAAATAATCGATGTGAGCGTATCGAATTAGCGTGAGCGCGATAACGACGTCCCGTGAATCGTCATAGATGACGTCATGACATGCGCCATCTTGCGATAACGCCGACCATGCCCTAGAATAATATCACCGTGAGCGCTGTCAAAAATGACAGTGTGTGTGTGAGGATGTGTCAGTGTGTGTTTTGTTTTGATTTGCATCTTATCATAAAATTAAACTAACGTGGCATTTTCGAAATTGTACTTCTAGCTGATAGTCGCCACCTAACCAAAGAAGAAGAAATGTGGTGTTTATACAAAGAAATACCGTAATAATATCGTTTTTACATTGAGTAAGCACTGTGAGCGCGTTCACGGGCGTTCCGAATTGTTGACAGCTCTTAGCTGTTATAATCGTAATATCTAAATCGGAACGCATGTGAGATAATGTGAGCGCTGTGAGCGATTATAGCTAATTCGGAAAGCGCCCTTTGTAAGGCGTGTTCGGAAATAGCACCCATGATATTTTATTATTCAAAATATATTACGTAACATTATTGAAACTAGAAATAAATATTTCCAGGTTAAATATCAGTTTTATTTGCAGTAAATACTTATTTTCATTTAAATACAACAATAAGTTAAAAATTCAATAAATTACATTAAAAGACATAATTATCTTTTTGCAAAATTTATTTAGATAGTACGAAATTCCGAACGTGTTTGTCTTAGAGGTCGAATTCAAAATCGGAACTTCGAAAGGGCTGGTCTTTGTCTCTCTCACTTTCTAATGGCGGGAAAGAGATAGAGTGTGATGTTTCGAATTGTATGATTAACCCAAGGCTGAATAAGATATTCGCGGCTAAAAAAAGGATTTGATATCCTGTTTTCAATGTAAGTAGGTACGGACGCCAGCAGGTCAACCTACCCGAAACTGTCAGATTTTCCCAATCAACCTTGAACCTTATACTTTAGCAATAAAGTCGAAAATCTATTAAAGAAATCTGACAGATTGTAGTAACTTGATGTGCTGGCGTCTGTACATTTGTGCCGACTATTGTTATTTTTTTTACATTTATTTATTTAACATGCAGTATGTTCGGGTTCGAAGTTTACAAATTAAAATACATATTACGGTTGATTCTTAAAATAGACCAAATTGAAGCACTTTAATGTTCTAAAATATTTGTTAATAATAATACCAGAATTTGTAATGTTTTCGAATAAATCATATAAATTAGTAGGTGCTATAGAATTTATTCCTGCAACTATCGAAACTGGCATAGGCCACTACAAATGTCACTATCTTACACCGAAAGATGAGACGTTCTGTTACGATGATTACGATTCTAAAATTCGTAAGTAAGTACTAATCAGCCAATATTCATTCATTCTATAACTTATAGCGAAATTGATTGCTAAATAACCAATAGGTACGATAGATATAATCTGTTATGGAAATATAAATTTATTATATTACTTATCCTGGTCTATTATGGTCACCCTACACACTGAATTTACAAGAAAATAGTTAAGTATTGTTTTTTCAGAATCCAAAATAAATACATTGCTGAACTGTGCAGATATATTTAGCAGACATTTCTGCTAAATGTTAGTATCTCTGGCTTTAGATTCCGTTGAGATCTCAGGTGGCTACAGTCAAACATATATAATTAGAACGTCAGGATTGAGGAGCCAAAGAAAATGCGTTTATATACAAAATTTACTCTGTTTTACTATTTTATTCCTATACTGCAAAAACAAACACAACACCTGCTAAATGATCAATATGTCGAATATATTAATTGATCGCTCACATCCAATAGAAATTCACCTCTTGAGTTTAGATTGAGGAGCCATATTAAAAGTATTGTATTTTCTTTCATTTTAGTGCTACAGATCCTAAATTTTTAGACGGTAATATGCAAAATTGCTGCTAAATGATGCAAAATTTTCATAAATATTCATCTATTACTTAACGAGTTCCAGGTGGCTCCTCAATTCAAACATTTAGATTGAGGAGCCACTTTTGCATTAAAATAACTAGTGATATATTTTGCTGCTAAATCTAGAATTCGTGCTGCAAAATAAGCTACATTGCTGCTAAATAATGGTGAGATCAGATTTTAAAAATCTGATGTGGCTCCTCAATCCTTACGGACATAGTGCGTGTCGTGCCACGCACAGTGTAGGGTTCCGTAGTAGCCCATTATCACAATATAGTACGTTTTTCAATGCAAGTCCTTACCTGTTATAAACAAGCAACTACTTCATCTTAGTCACTTTAAAGGATTAATGCTAAGGATTTTGTATTTGGTACAAAATTATCCAAGACCCAAGTTCAACAACTATTACTGCTAAACTAATAAAGTTATCTTAACCGCTATAATTTTCCTTTAAAGTTCATGAAATGCACTATTATCGTGAATTTTTCCAGATTTTTCAAGCCCGCAGTTTAGCTTTTAGAGGGGGGAGGACACCCTACTGGAACAAAAATTTGCACTTTAAAATTTAACTTTTCGTAAATGGAGCATTAAATCGAAAAAAAATAGTAACCCCCAAGTCATTTTAGAAGACCTATTCAACAAATTTTTTTCGTCGTCTACCCCATCATGTGGGGTATCCACATGATGGGGTAGACGACGAAAAAAATATTCATCCCCACTTCACATGTTGGGGAGCTACCTTAAAAAAATATTTTCCAAAATTTTATTTTACCGCTTTGTCGGCGTAATTGTTATACACACTCCTACCAAATTACTGCTTTCTAGTACTAACGGTCTCTTAGCAAAACCTCGGACAGACAGACAGACGGACATGACGAAACTATAAGGGTTCCTTGTCAGAACTACGGAACCCTAAAAAATAAGTTCAATTTTTGAAAATGGAACTCTTTGCCAATATTATTGTGTATGTATTTTATTAATTTGTCATTTGTTTACGATTTGGCGGCAAATTGAAAATTATCTGTGTGACGTCAGCATGAATTTAACGCGAGAAAATTTTCGTACAATGATTTTTTTTATGACTTTTGATGTCATTTAAGAAAGTTATGATAGACTTCGATTGGCCTTTCACGATGAAGACCCATCTCGTACCACTGTTTACAACTGGTTTAATGAGTTTAAACGTGGTCGCACTAACCTCACCGATGATCTGCGTGAGAGACGGCCTTCTACGGCGACGACTGAAGATAACATCAGTGTTGTGCGGCGTATGATAGAGACTGACAAAAGAGTGACTTATCAGCAGATTCGGACAAGCTTAGGCATCGGTATGAGTCGAGTGCTCAAAATCCTCCATGAACATTTAGCGGTCAGGAAGCTTTGTGCCCGGTGGATACCTCATAATTGGAAAGAGGCTCAAAAACTCCGTTGTGTGGATTGGTGTCGTGAAATGGTTCAAAGATTTAACGGTGGTGACTTAAATGCTGTGTTCGACATACGGGTGACGAAAGCTGGATTTATTGTTATGATCCTGAAACTAAGAGACAGTCTGCTGTCTGGGTGTTTCCTTCCGAGGAGTTTCCAACTAAAGTGAAGAGAGGTCGAAGCGTGGGAAAATAGATGGTGGCCTCGTTCTTCGGAAGGACAGGTCATTACGCAACAATTGTTTTAGAGGATCGAAAAACAGTTACTGCAGAGTGGTACACTAACAATTGTTTGCCACTTGTCTTGGAAAAAGTTCGGGAGAAACTACCTCGCAGTAGGATCCTTCTTTACCACGACAACACCTCGACGCACACCGCCAAGCAAACAATCACCTACTTGGCGACGTCAGACGTGGAATTACTGGGTCATCCGCCCTATAACCCCGACCTCGCACCTTGCGATTTTTATTTATTTCCGTAAATAAAAGAAAAACTTCGAGGAAAACGTTTTATGGACGCCGAGGAAGCAGTGGCTGCGTTTCCAAATGCCGTCGGAAGAGAGCCCTAGGGACGAGTGGGCAAAGTGCTTTTCTCAGTGGAACCATCGGATGCAGCGATGTATTAATGTAAATGGACACTATTTTGAAAAGATATTATAATAAAACTAATAACTTGCTAGTTTGTTCAGTTTTTGATTTTCTAAGAACTTTCAGTGTCACCCTCGTATAATTGCGATACAACTATCTTCGTGGATTGTTTTCTCGTTACCGGGTGCCCCTGGTGTGTACCCTGTTCGTCAGTAAGCCTTTTCACCCGTCCCGGCAACCGGGTAGCCGGTGCCGACTATCCGGTAACACTTGCCAGGCAAACTCTGCCGGTACATGTTGAACGCTGACGTACATAATAAATAATAAAAACTTTATTGCATAAAAGGTGTTGCAGTAAATACATTAAAAACAGTTGCACTTTACAATGAACACTGTTATACAAAATAAATGGTTGGGGTACTGTCCTCTTCGATAGGTTGAAAGAAACAGTGAAGGAAACAGTGCCGTATCCCTCGAGAATGGAGAAATCAATTGCTTAGTGTTACGGGACGTGTGAAAAGCGCCTTAGGTATGTCAAGACCGGCAGTGGGTCAGGAAAACTGATTACATGAATAGGCCAGGTGCGTGTCTGACTAATTACACGTACAGTGTAGGGTTCCATGGTCAGCACTAATATGCGCATCTCATGCCGTTCATCATATCTCGGTGTTTTAATAATGATTGTAATGATTAATCATTATAATGAAAATAAGTAAAAAATATCTTGCTAGTACATTTATTTAGAAATAAGGGAATGCAAAATAAAATCTGCTTCGCTATAAATCCAACATGCCTGAGGCGGGAGTTGTACGATGTCACCAAAAATATTAAAGACAGAAATATGGTAGTGCTGACCTGTTCCTTGATGTCCTGGAGCTGTTGTTGTAGCTTCTGCACGTCGGCCACGGCGGGCACGGGGGCCGCGGGGTTCGCGGGGATTACAGGGCCGGCGGGGGCGGCGGGGGCGGCGGGGGCGAGGGCTAGCGGCGCGGGCGCGGCCGCGAAGCGCGAGCCGTTGTTCATGTAGTGCGGCGCGGACTGCGCCGGCACCGGCTGCCCCTTGTTCACCTGCACCTGCGCAAGGTTGCTGCCGCTCTCTTTCTCCACTGTGGATATACAAAAACTCATCTAAACGTTGTAGCTAAAAAATCTTAAATTTCGAATAACAGGCGGACACCATATAAAAGTTGTAGAACCGGACTGAACCCTAGGGGATTCCACAAACGTTCTACTTCAACTTTTAACAATATTGTCTCGAAATATAGTTACAATCAATCTTGTGCGGCGGTGCGGGTGGCTGCACCGGAGCCTGCAGCAGCGCGTGCGGCGCGGCGGGCGGCGCGAGCGGCGTGCGGCACTCCACACACTTGCGCATGAGCGGCGCGCAGGCGGCGCAGGCGCACACGTCGCCGCACGGCCGGAACACCACGGTGGCGGGCGCCTCCGAGCACACCACGCACTCGCCCAGGCGCGCGCGTGACGTCACGCACGCGCGGCAGATCAGGCACTTCTTCACCTGCACACAAAATAATATGTCCCATGCAGTGGCGTGCCTAGGGGTCAAAATTAGGGCAAGCCCACAGATTTTCAAGGTATAAAAAAAACGCCCAACTGAGGGATTGGCTGATTTTCTTGTTGTTAATGGTTGTTAGTAGTACTAACATCATTATTATAATTTTTGTAAGAAAACCTTTAAAATACGAAGACCAGGTACTACTTATTTCAAGCATCAGTACGTAATTGTCATAAGCGCCATCTATACTAATGAATGCGTAAAATAAATGAACCACAGCGCTTAGCCGGACCTTTTTTCATTTTGCTTGTCACTTGCAAAATTTGTTCAATCAAAATGCACTAGATGGCCTCCAAATTTTATTATCGATTTATTGTTATTTTCTCGTACGCATTATTTTAAGAATTAGGTACTTACATTTTTAAGGTCAATTGATAATTTTAACATGAGCCACTACATAGGTTTGTCATAATATCATATTCATACCTAATAAACGATCGAATGAGTAGGTACCTATTTTATTTATTCTGTCTTCTTGACTGACAAAAATACTTGTTTTTATTTCCGAGAAGTACCTACCGACAGTCCGACAGTTATTTAAGATTGGCTACGGTGAAGTAAAGAGTTATTTATTGGTAGAAAACTCAATGTATTTACGTACCTTTTCGATGACAGATTCCGAACACATAATGATAAAAGAACACTATACCTATTCATTAACCATTTACAAAATCATAGGGAATGACATTACCAATCACCACAATCAATATTTTTTTCAAATAATAAAACTAATTCTCAAAGTATTCAAAACTTCAAAACAATAACAATTTGTTTGAGTCGCGTCGTGTCATCGACTCATCGCGCCCGCCACACGTGCTTTCGCAACTAACTTTACGCGGGTCAACGCAACGCGCGGATTGCGCGAACTTCATGCCTCTCAAAAGCCTGGCTTTTCATTTCATAGAACTCTACTCTGTGTATAAGTACTTACCAATATATCAACAAATGTAAACGTTTCTATAGCAATTTGTATGCGAAAACTGCGAGACAGAGAAAGGAAAGGCAAGCCAGGTAAAAGCCAGACTAAGTGTGAGCGAGATGGCGCATTTGAACGCATTGTATAGCGTTTAGAGCCGAATTCCGAATTTGGCGCGAGCCTAGCCCAAAGTTAGCGCTAGTTCGGATTTCGAAATTGTATTCCTATGTCATGAATGTTTGAGTTCGAGTTAATTGACTGGAATTTTTTTAATATATTTTTTATTGATTTTGTTGTTGTAAATTATGATTTTATTAGGGCAAGCCGGGCTTTTCTGCTTCTATGAAGGTACCGCCACTGGTCCCATGCAGATTTCGGCTATTTCTTGGCGACTATAGGTTACGAGCGTGTACTCTGATGTGGCTAATGTAACCTATCTTGGCTGTAAATATACATAAGTGTACAGTGCGGACACGTTTAAATACCATTATGGTAAAAGTATGTTGGAATGGTTAACTCCTGAAATCGTACATAAACGTTGCACTAAATTCAGCGCTTACTCGTGCGAATGGACTTCTCGCACTAGTGAATTCCTCTTCCGGGTGACAGAAAGAGACGAAGAAAGAGGAAAATTCTGATTCGTAGTTTGGCATATTATTTCACCTTAATGTGCAGATTACTTTGACAACTGCAACCCCAAACAAATTGGGATAAGAGCAGAGATAATTAAGGGAGGGCGATGAGGATTGGTTTATCCTGGCAGTTCTTCCTATAATACGGGGCGTTCCAGATTCAGATCTAAACTATTCCGTTTGCAGCCTGCGACTACTAAGTGTAAGGGTCGCATCGCACAGAAGCATCTAGAAAGATGATAATATATAAAGTGGAACTTGTTACCCTTGCCGCGCAGACATTACAGCAGCAGATGTGTCCACATGGGCGGAAGAGTGTGTCTCGCTTGGCATCGGAGCAAACAAGGCACTCGTCGGTGGTCGGGTCGTGCGGCGGCGGCGAGAGAGGCGCGGGCGGTGCGGGCGCAGCCTGCGCGGGCGCCGGTTCCGCGGCCGGCGGCGGCGACGCGCTGCCTCCGGCCACAGCCGAAGCGCTCAACGAGCTCGACTCGTTCTCTGGTGTGCCTTCGCCACCCAAACTTGCTCCTTCCTTGCGACAAGACGTCAACGTCTTGCATAGATTCGGATCCGGGCATAAGTCCAGAGGCGTCTGACCTAGTAAATGAAATAATTTCAGAATAGAATATTGTTTATTATTGAAGGCGTTTAACAAATTAAGTTGGAAAAAAGTTAATCTACAACATACTTCTAGGGTGTACTAACATGGAGGAATAGGAAAAGATACACATAACTCTTTCTTGGGAGTCCTCAATATTCAATATCTTTTTTGTAAAAGTAAAAACCGCGGCTGCTAATTAAATATGACACTATCATTTGTCTTTTTTAGTTTGGCTGGTAGCTTATTTTAAATATGTGGAGCCTCGCAGAATATGCTGTTTTGCATCAGCGTGGTTTGCTAACTTAGATCGTACCACACAATACTTTGTCAGCATGTCGTGCTCTTCCTCTTGTATTAAATAAATTAATATTGATGATTTATGAACAGAGCGCTTTCATATAAATATAAACAGGGGAAGGTGATAATTTTATGTTCTACGTAAAAAGGTTTACATGATTATTTTGGTTAAATAAAGCATTGTTCATGAACAGTGTTTCTGCGCGCTGAATTCCAAAAGCCAGTCAGTCTTTTCCCAGAACATTATGCCGTATCTTAATGTTATGTGTATCTGAACATATCCCCGGCGACGAGGGGTGAGACAAGGGGACGTAATTTCCACGAAATTGTTCTTTAACGCGTTGGAGGACGTGTCTAAGACGCTGAATTGGGAAGGACGAACCATTAACATCAACGGTGAGTACATCTCACACTTAAGATTTGCAGATGACATCGTCATACTGGCTGAATCTTTGCAGGACTTGCAGCCGATGCTGGACGGCCTAGTTGATTCATCTGTACCTACGCATTGGTCTCCGGATGAACTTGGGCAAAACCCAGGTTATGTTCAACGAACACGTTACCCCGGGACCAATTGCTGTCAATGGCGGTGTTCTCAAGGTTGTTCAAGAATACGTTTGCCTCGGGCAAACTCTGCAGTTTGGTAAAAAAAATCTTTGAGATAAGCTAACGGAAGAATTCAGCTGGGCTGGGCAGCGTTTGAGAAACTTAGTCGAGTCTTCTCGTCGCGTATTCCACAGAGCCTAAAGACTAAGGTCTTCCATCAGTGTGTCCTGCCAGTAATGACTTACGGAGTCGAAACGTTGACACTCCCAGTACGGCTGATCCATAAATTCAAGGTCGCTCAGCGAGCTATGGCACTGGCTATGCTTGGAGCCTCTCTGAGCTATCGAATCCCCAACGAGGTGATCCGACAGAGGACCAAAGTTGTTGATATAGCTCATAGAATAAGCAAGCTGAAGTTGCAATGTGCCGGCCGTATCAGCCGTAGAATCGATAACCGTTGGGGTAGACGTGATCTTCGTGACCGCGAATCGGTAAACGTAAGGTGGGACGCCCTCAGGCTAGGTGGAGCGACGATCTTCGCAGGATGGCTGACAGCAGCTGGATGAGTTGAATGGTGTGCAATAGGGGAGGCCTAAGTCCAGCAGTGGACTGCTATAGGCTGATGATGACAATGAATGTTGAGGCAACATACCCATTGCATGATACGCTGTAATCAAGGTGCCTCTTTAAGAAGTCTATATACCATCTTGCTCAGTTTTCAACAAATTTGTTGAATGTGTATTTTGTACTTCAGTTTTCCTAAATAATATATACCTAAATTTTTTGTAGTTATGTCTTCTACAATATCGTTACCAGCATATAAATATGGATCCCAACGAAATTAGCAGTTTGGCTTCGATAAAAGTAAGTGATGTACATATTTGGTTTAATAGAAATGTATTTTGAGATTATAAATATGATGCCAGCCATTGGATGGCAAAAAGTTGTTAATATGTATTTCTAATGATGTCTGCAAACAGAGTAAATGTTTCGTCAATTTTAGCTGGCAAGTCATTGATTTATAGGATACATAGTAAGGGTCCTAATATACTGCCTTGGGGTACTTACACCAAATTTAATTATTCTGTCCTTAGAGTTATAATTTTTTTCTGTTTTTGTTTAGTGCATAATTTTGATATTTCTGTTGTCTGTGGGCTATCAGATAAGTAAGATTCTACGAGTTTAAAGGCATTTCCCCTAATTCCGTAGTGATATATTTTGTTTAGAAGTATGTCATGTTTGACATGGTGAAAGGCTTTAGTGATGTCCATCCATACTATATAATATTATAAATTCGAGAGTAACTGTGTCTGTACTTATGTTAAATTTTCACTGAACGGATTTCGATAAAATTTGGCAGAGAGATAGATTGTTTTCCGGGGATAGGATAGTTTTTATCCCGATATTCCCACGGGATCGACACTTATGTGGGTGAAACCGCGGGGCGCTGCTAGTATTGTATAAAACAGTCTGTATAAAATTGTATAAAGCTTTATTTACATCGTTTCTTCTAAAACCTTACTGGGCAACAGCAATGCAAACAAATTTATCATTCTCACACAATCTTCTATCTATATATATAAAAGAAGAAACTGACTGACTGAATGAATGAATGAATGACTGACTGACTGACTGACTGACTGACTGACATATCAACGCACAGCCGAAACTACTGGGTCTACGAATGTGAAATTTTGCACACGGCTTCCTTTTATAATGTAGGGGAGCACTAAGAAGGGGTTTTTGGAAATTCAACCTTTAAGGGGGTGAAAAGGGGGGATTTCGTTTGTATGAAAAATCTTATTCCTTGAGTTAATAAACTTGAAACTTGGCAAAAATACTTATCTAAGTAAATTATTAAGTTTGGCATTTTTTGTTTTTCTTAACTACCCCCTAAAAGGGAATTGGGGGGTGTCAAAGTTTGTATGGAAGAATTTTAACGGGCTGTCCGAATATCTCGAAACTCAGTATTTATACTTAAGACCAAAAATAGAGAAAAACGTGTATCATGGTTTTCCAAAAATGTACCCCTGACGGGGTGAAAAGGGGTAGTTAATTTTACAGGGGAGGATTTTACTGCGTGGCTTGATTAACTCGAAAATTGGTACAAATAATCTTTGAGTCAAGTAATGAGCACACCCTAAAGGATTTTTCGAAATTCCACCCCTGTGGGGGTGAAAAGCGGGGATACAGTTTATATGAAAAATCTTATTCATTTGGTTAATAAACTTGAAACTTGGCACGAATACTTATCTAAGTAAATTATGAAGATTGTCACTTTTTGTTTTTCTAAACTACCCCCTAGAAGGGGATTGGGGGGTGTTAAAATTTGAATGGAAGAATTTTAACGCGCGGTCCGATTAACTCGAAACTCGGTTAGTATTTATACTTATGACCAAAAATAAAAAATACAACGTATCAGGGTTTTTCGAAAATCTACCCCTAACGGGGTGAAAAGGTGTAGTTAATTTTACAGGGGAGGATTTTACTGCGTGGCTTGATTAAGTCGAAAATTGGTATCAATAAATCTTCGAGTCAAGTAATAAACACATCCTAAACGATTTTTCGAAATTCCACCCCTGTGTGGGGGGGGGGTGGGGGGAAAGCGAGGATACAGTTTATATGAAAAATCTTATTCATTTGGTTAATAAACTTGAAACTTGGCACGAATACTTATCTAAGTAAATTATGAAGTTTGGCATTTTTTGTTTTTCTAAACTACCCCCTAAAAGGGGATTGGGGGGTGTCAAAATTTGTATGGAAGAATTTTAACGCGCGGTCCGATTAACTCGAAACTCGGTATTTATACTTAAGACCAAAAATAAAGAATAACATGTATCAGGGTTTTTCGAAAATCTACCCCTAACGGGGTGAAAAGGTGTAGTTAATTTTACAGCGGAGGATTTTACTGCGTGGCTTGATTAAGTCGAAAATTGGTATCAATAAATCTTCGAGTCAAGTAATAAACACATCCTTAACGATTTTTCGAAATTCCACCCCTGTGTGGGGGCGGGGAAGCGAGGATACAGTTTATATGAAAATCTTATTCATTTGGTTAATGAATATAAAACTAAAGGGAGATTGGGGGTGTTTAAATTTTGTATGGAAGAATTTTAACGAGCGTGTCCAGAGTCCAAAATAAATAATAAAGTATTTCAAAGTTTTTAGAAAATCTACCCCTAACGGGGTGAAGAGGGATAGTCAATTTCATAGGGGAGTAGATTTGATTGAAAAATTTGGTATAAATAATCTTTAAGTCAAACTATAGTAACATCCCAGACGATTTTTCAAAACCCTTTAGGGATAAAAAGAGGGGATACAGTTTATACGAAAAATCTTATTCATTTGGTTAATAAACTTGAAACTTGGCAATATTTGGCTCAGTATATAATAAATAATGTCACTTTTAGTTTAAAAACATACCCTCACAGAGGATTTAGAGGGTGACAAAGTTAATAAGTTAGAAAAATATGTAACCCGCTGTCGGATTAACTCTAAACTCGGTAAAAAAGTAGGTATGTGTTTTAGGGTTTTTCAAAACTCGAATCCTACCAAGGTGGAAAAGAGTAATAAAGTTTAAGGGGTGGATTGCTGGGAAATATAGTAGGAAATGCTGTATCCACTAGCAGGAATAGCGCCTCCAGTGTTTCGCAGAGCACTGGCTTCAGCGAAAGAGCCAAAATGGTCTCCGATACACGACCCTTTGCACGACAACATCCTTGTGCCTGTGCCACAAAGGCTGAAAAGCCGAAACAGTTTTTTAAAGTGTGTCGTCCCACTCACTGGTGAACCATCACAAGAAAGACTGAAGCTGTGGCGAGACAGTCCTTCCTTATCCAAACCCAAAATTTTTAGAGGAAAGTACGAAATACACGCGGACGAAGTCGCGGGCAAAGTGCTAGTCTTCTATAATATTCTTCACTTCATGTAAAATACTGGTATGCAGCTACATCCGGTTAGAATGGAAGCCGACCCCAACATAGTTGGGAAAAGGCTAGGCAGATGAAGGTGCTATATTTTGTTGGTGATATTTTTGACATTGATTAAAGAAGCTGCTCTGTGTGCGTGCTCTTATACACACGTGTCTGTGTGACAAAATAAACATTTTTACATTTATTTATTTTTTTGCTTTACTATTTAAACCGGTATGTATACCTACAAAGACAAATATACGTTTTATTATTCTTGTACCTTTCTTATTCTTAATGGTGAGATCAGCGCCATGTGCGGCGAGGAAGCACGCGATAGAGGCGGAGGACTTTTTATCGTGCGCATGCGCAAGGCCTGTGAGCAGCGCCGCGTCGCGCGCGTCCTGCAGGCGCCGCAGCTGCTGCAGCGTGTGGTGGCGCAGCGCTTCGTGCAGCGGAGTGTCGCCATCCTGATGGAGTTTTTGTGTTATTGAGTAATGCTCTATGGGAGAGTATTGCCAAAATCGCGCTGGTTTATATACCATCCCTCATCAATGCACTAGTTATGAATGCAACTTTTGGGATGTATCCCAAAAGGCACAAAATAAATAATAACTGAGTTGTCATAAAGGTCACCTTATCGCAAATATTGAGATTCGCTCCATGCGCTACGAGTAGACGGACGATTTGCGTGTGTTGCCGTTCTACGGCGAGGTGTAGGGCTGTTTGCAGATTTGCGTTTTGGAGGTCGGGGCGCGCGCCGCCGCGGACCAGCAGCTCGGCTACCTCCGCGTGGTTGTTCAGCGCAGCCAAGTGTAGTGCCGTGTAGCCGTCGTCCTTCGCGTCGTCAACAATCCACGGCCGTGGCAGCTTGCCCAGCATTATTTTCATTGCACTGTAATCAATGCAAGGACATGTGTAAGAATGGCACGTAAACACATAAAAGCAGCCAAGATTTGAAAGAAAATAATTAGCGAGTATTAAATGCAACACAAAGTTTTTAATAATCCATTAATGTTTGGTGCAGATCCGCTTTTAAACTAAAGACGCTATTTACCTAGTACGAATATGTAGATACGTACTTCTAAAGGCTCCTTCAAACAGGCGCGACACGCTATAAAATCGCGCGCGACACAAAGGCACCGCAAGTCGCGCAACGAGCGGTGCCTTTGTGTCGCGCGCGATTATATCGCGTGTCGCGCCTGTTTGAAGGAGCCTTAACTTATATTTAATACTAATTTGGTACTTTCTAGAAGTTTGGTTTTGATTTTGTGCTTCAAAGATATAGGAGATAAGCTAAATCTAAGCAAAGCTAGCGGGCCGGCCTTCGTTTTACCAGTTTTACCGAAAATAAAAGTTTAGAAGTTCAGTTTTATTTTCGGTAAAACTATTATAAAGATTCCTTTTCGCCTCTTTACGTTTATAAATTATTTATTTTTAACTTTTTAAATCCAGCGGGGCCCATTTTTCACAATTTGTGTCGCTAAAATTAACTTTGATGTTTAGTGTACGCTACCATAACATTAATACCCACTCACACCCACCATTATTGCGTAACATACTTCAATCACAATCCGAAAGATTTTGAAATAACAATCTACATTCTACAAAGTACAATGTAAATAACGCAATGTACCTATGTTATTAAACCCCCTCACCGAGAGGAGGACTGTGTCCCAGCAGTCGGAACATTATGGGCTGATTATATGTTTATGTATGTTATTGAACGGCCACAATGAGAGGCATTGCAATTGTAACTGTCTTACGCCTTCACCCCGCAGATATCTAAATGCTGTCTTCTCGAGAACATACATATATTAATGGACGAATCTTGAAATCAGAGGGTTAATTCCCGTCATTTTAAGAAAACGGGCTGATGTCTCAATCTGTCAAAAATACCCCTAATTTTCCTACATTTTTGACAAGTTTTGACATTAATTGTCGCTGAGACGAGATTGCGATTAGATTTTGAACGTTTTTAATGTCGTGAATGGTCTTCAGAAATGAATGCCGACCTACCGGTCGATTCTGTAAAAATCTCACCGTGAAAACTTAGGTGAAGTGAGGTTGTTTTTGCTAGGAATTGACATGAACACATTGAATTGACAGCTCACTCCACGCTCACTTCACCTGTTTTCAGTTTTCACGGTGAGATGGTTACAGAATCGCACTGCTGTCCATAACTCCATAATAATATATTTATGCTCATGACTGTACATAGTACAAATTAACAGGGCAGTATATTAGCAGCTTTTAAACTGGCTGGCCATAAAAGTTCACAGTGTACCCCGGAGCATATCGTGTTTGTACCAATACAAGTTGCTTTGATACCGTCGCAAACAACGTAATTCGATAGTGTAGATTGCGATGTTAGAGCAACTTCGTAGAGACTACTACAGTGACCTCTTTTCTCGGATAACGTTCGCAGTACCTACTAGCTATTTAGGTAAGCAAGAGCTTACCTAGATAAACTTATAGATACTCGTAGTTTCAAAGAAAACGCTGATGTTGTAATTTGAATGAGACTATAATAATTACAATGAATGATTTAAGCCAAAATTACTCTATGATCCACTATGATTTACTTCTATTCAGTGAAGCATTTTTTTTAATCGTGAAAATAATAAAAAAATGCAATCTGCCCAGTCAGTCAGTCACAGATATTTGTGTTAGTCAAGAAAAGTTCCATACTTCTGTGTTTTCTTGACTTCTCTATTTTTTCGATTTATGAAACGCTGGTTCAGATAGACAGAGGGATATACGCCGATCTCTTGATTATAGAGGTCGCTACCGTGACTGTCGAACGAAGGGTACCTACTTCCAGAGTTCCATGATTGGGTACCCATGATTGGGTTCAACAAGCGTTATCGATTTTCCCATTAGGACTTCTCTGACGGAGTCTGGATTTGTGTTCTTTTCTTATTACGCGAAATGTCGGTAAACCTACCATACAACCCTGTCTACCCCTTCAGAAAATACTACAGGCGTGATGTTATGTTTTATGTCAATGTAATTTATAAAATACGAGCAAATACAAACTGATTGTCTGTTGTCTATTCAACATGATTATTTTGGCTGTATGGGCACCGTTACCTATCTGTATTATCATTTTAACCAGCTTATACTTACAAACTACGCTTGCTGAAAATCTGAAAACCCCGGAAATATTTATGTTGGTTTTATTCTAAGTACCTATGCATATGCAAATTTATGTAAATAGTACGTTGTATTCAAAAGCCGTTGCCGACAACGCCTGCCTGTGACAAAATATAAAAAAAAAAAATGAGATTTACACCCCGCGTATAGCAGGCGATATTCACTGGGATATTCATAGAGTTTAAGAAAAAAGTGGATGTAACGCATCCCCCGCTGAGCCCACTATTATTAACTCTTATAATGGATTCATGAATTAGGTATGTCGTTTTAAAATTGAGGTACAAAAGTTTCTTTATTTATATAGCTATCATAAAAAATATTATACACTTTTATTATCTAATATGTCTAATAAATTGTGTAATGTGAAATAAAAAGATGGTATTTTTTTTGCAAATTAAAATATGTAGAGTAAGTGAATGTATTTTGAATCTTCCTGGAGATAGCGTTAATTATTTGAAATGTAAGTAGGTAAGGTCGTCTACAACTTGTAGAGTCGCAAGTTGTTCGGTAGGAATTACTTATGCTTAGGTACTGATTAGAACGACGAAACCTGGGTTAAGTTTAGGATTATGATGCTAATTATATGATTTATTCATATGCCATATACAGATACTACATGCTGATAACATTATGATATTATAATCAGCTTGGAACCGTAGCGTTTTGTACTATGCAACAGTTAAATCTAGGGATAAAAACGTGTTTTTTTTAAGACTACGTCTTCGGTACCCACTTTCTTACAGCAAATCAAGGCGGGAAATTACAAGTTTTGAAACCCCAAACTCGAGCCAAGTAGGTAACGAGAACACAGTGAGTGTATTTTTTATTTGTGTGCCACATAAATTTGGATCACTACCTATTCTTTATTAGAATTTAGTGAGAGTAAATAAATGTTCAGTAAGAAGGCAAATAATTTATGTAATCTCAGATGCAGAAATCAACGACGAAGTCGAGGTGGGTGAACTCCGAACAGAAATAGCGCAAGAGTTACGTTGCTACATCTAGATACAAGGTTTACTCTACAAGAAAAATTAACGATCGCTTCAATAAGAACGAGAACCTAATAATACGATAAATTTGTATTTAGCGTATTATTAGGTTCTCTTTAAAATTAAAGCGGGCCTTAGGATTGTTCCTAAGGACCGCTTTAATTTTAAAGTAAATAATAAAACAACTGCATACACTCTGATGTGGTCATTAGTACAATATAGTGATCGCGATCATAATGATAGTAGAGTTAGTTAAGAGTTGACAACATTAACCGAGTGGATGGCAACAATGAATTAGACGGTTACACATTTTAATATGCTACGTTACATTCAAAGAGTAAAAACGAACGAACTAATTAAATAAGGTCAAACGTTGACAGCGGCGGGCGCGGCGGCGGCGCGGGCGCTCGCCTGCGCGCACGCACAGCGCTCGTCCTACGCGCCAGCAGTCCGCGACAGCGCGCCGCACGCCTCGCCCCGCTCATCTGTCACTGTGTCGCATCATCAGTGATACATTTATGCACTGATCTAGCAGTTCTCATTAACTTGTACACAAAGTGACTGAATCACGAAGACAGTGCTACAACGATACCGACTATTATTAATTAGTTCAAGAATGTCTCTTGCTTTGGCGTACCTAAAGGAATGGTGTTTATCAGTGGTAAGTTTATATATTTCGGTTTCAGTTCAATGTCATTACAATACACAAAATGTTATGCATATATTTGTAAGTATGTAGGTACCTACCCAGACCTGCAAGTAAATTAGAAATTACTGTTCAAATATATTTTTTTAAAATTGAAATTGGTATTTGAGTGGAATACAACAAACAAAAACCGTTAATTATATATTTTCTGGATCTTGTAAACAAACTGTGTAAGATATTAAATTGTATTTGCTTCAAGCCAACGGATTTTCGAAAGCATGGAACAGTGTTGATTCATCAGATCAGTTTGAACGAACAGAAACTTACCCATACGGAATATGTATCTACATAAATGTATACGGATTTAATTAATAAATTACGAGTTTAATAATAAGCGATGAGTTCAACATTACTTGTGTAAACAGATCGAGTGACACGTCACTGAGTTTTCCAAGATTCTATGTAATTTTTTTTTATTAGCTTTTTGTTGGCCGACTGCTGAGCAAGATCTATGTACACACAGCTCCTTTAAGTAGTTACCCCACCAAAAGACATGTGCGTTCAAATCCGTGATAGGCCCAAGTTGGTTTTTGTATTTTGCAAAAACATTTTATTTTAAATAATGTATTGTTTTAGTGAATAAAGAAGTTTAAGTAAGTATTTTTTTTTTAAATTCTGTTTTTATTATTGTTTTTTTCAATAAAACAATACTTTTGCGACGACAAGCAACAATAATAGGGTTAACATTTACGACAACTTATTCATCGTCTAAATAGACTGGAGGTTTCAAGACCGCTTACCGTGCATAAGATTGGAAGTTCAAATCCTATATAGGCACGAAATGTGCTTTTTGTTCATTATATTATTTTGATATATATTTCTATTTTGTTTTAAGTAGTAATTATTTATAAAGAATTAAAAAATCAAGAAAAATAAAATACTTTATTAATCATTTAATAATATTTATTATTGCTATTATTTAACAAAACTATGATCTTATTTTACAACAAACAGAACAACTATTTTAGTTCTCATAAAATCAGAAATCATTTAAAAAAATAATTGATAAAATTAGTAGTCGTTTACTCTTCGCCGTTTTAAGTGAACGTATACAAAGTTATAACTTGAAGGTATGGATTAATTTTATAAAGACAACGTAAGTAAGTAAAATTAATGGATACCCTCAAATTATAACATCTTTCGATTAGACAGGGACCTAAAGATATAATGACTCAGCCGATAGTAGATAACAATTTCATCGCAATTCATATGGGCTCGCTGGCTAGTTCGTCAAACTGCCGGTATGAGTATGACGACGTTCGGTGATGCGATGGTTCGAATCCGAGTCAACACAATGGACTCTTTTTGAAGTATTCTTTAGATTATTCGTAAGGAATTCAATGTTGTAGCAGTGTAACATTTTAAAACTTGAGGGGTTAGGACATAGTGACGCTTTCTGTACATAATACATGTATGCATGCATTTTTAGTAGCTTAGGTTCTGCATATCCACCTATCTTTAAAAAAGATTATTATGTAGAATATCTTCTCTTAGTCCAGTATAAAAATTCGATGCAGAAGACAGTCTGTGCGTGAGTGAAAACGTAATCGTAAGCGTGACAACAGACTCCAAAAGTATAATTTTTATGTATGTACAATACAGGCATGAGTGGCAAACAAATACCTACTATATGTCGTGTAGATAAATACTATAACTTATATAGGGTAAGTATTATAAATCACACGGGTTTTATAATACTGATGCTGAAAATTTACTGAGCAAACTTTACATACCACGGAAAAGGGTTCTTTTTTAATTATCTTAGCATGGATTCCGGACATACGATTACTTTCCAAATGATCTCTTAATAAAATGCTGCAGATCATCACTTTGATAAACTAGTTTAACTATCCAATGTCAAGTGTTTACAAAATTTCAAGACAATATCAGTAACTTAAAAAGTTTCCTCGTGTAGAGACGATCCCGGATCCCGGCTACAGCATCAGGCGATCTCTACCAAAAAAGTGAACTTATACAAGGTTTCAACGTCATAAAAGAAACTTGCCCAAAATTAGTTTGCAAGTCTAACAAGTGAAACTAAATTTAAGCTTGTATAAAAAAATTCTAGCATCTCACTATCTGTCATAGCCGTGTCATTTTCTCGGATACAATGTGACGAAAGAATTTAAAATGTGTCAGGATGTAGGTATACTTTTTAGGGTTCCGTACCCAAAGGGTAAAAACGGGACCCTATTACTAAGACTCCACTGTCCGTCTGTCCGTCTGTCACCAGGCTGTGTATCTCATGAACCGTGATAGCTAGACAGTAGAAATTTTCACAGATGATGTATTTTTGTTGCCGCTTTAACAACAAATACTAAAAACAGAATAAAATAAATATTTAAGGGGGGCTCCCATTTACAACAAACGTGTTTTTTTCGGCGTTTTTGCCTTGTGCTACGGGACCCTTCGTGTGCGAGTCCGACTCGCACTTGGCCAGTTTTTTTATTAGGGGTGAGTTAGAAATTTTCTTATTTTGTGCGTAGGATATAATTTATAATATACTACCTACCAACTATGAGGGATTCTAAAAATATGCAAACATTTCTTAAAGTATCAATGAACTGTTTTAATAACATAGCAGCTATATCATTAAAACAGAAAAACGGGAAAACACTTTGAAGTTCAAGTTTCTAAAATATTTTATATGATCAACCTTAATTTTCGATGCTACCAGGGTCCGTATCAGTACATTAGTTTAGGTAGGTGTTAGTTCAGTTCAGGTGGATATACGCTCCTAAGTGCTGATGGGTGTCTTCGGGCCGGGTGGTTTTAGTGAGGTAAGAATTTCACACTCTCTCTCTAAGAGTCTAGGCGCCATTAAAAGGTTTCCCTCCGTAAGAAAAAGGTATTAACTCAGTTACGATAACTGTCCATTTTATACTGATCAATTTCACAACAAGTACACAAAATTGTTCTAAGTAATTAGACGAGATTCATGACTGTATCATGAAACATGTGAATGAAGGGACAGGAAAAGTACCTGCCATTGTTGCCAGTTCGGGGAAAGACTACTACATATATCTACTGTTTCTGTTAAAGATTCGATCGAGTATTTGTTAATAAAATTGTGGTACCTCCATATCTACAGAATCATGATAGTGTAAAGGCTCCCACAGATAGACGCGACGCGACGCGACTCTAGTATAACAATTTCTATGAAGCTTTCATATAAATTGTTCTACTAGGTTCGCGTCGCGTCTGTCTTCGAGAGCCTTAAGTCCAACTAGCAATTGACTGTTTTTAGGGTTCCGTACCCAAAGGGTAAAAACGGGACCTTTTAACTAAGACTTCGCTGTCTGTCCGTCTGTCTGTCACCAGGCTGTATCTCAAAAACCGCGATAGCTAGACAGTTGAAATTTTCACAAATTATGTATTTCTGTTCCCGCTATACGTAAAAGAAATACTAAAAACAAAATAAAATAAATATTTAAATCAAAAATAAAAAATAAAAATAAAAAAGGGCAAAATAATCGTGTTTGTTGTATGGGAGCCCCCATAAAACAAACACGATTTTTTTGCCCTTTTTTGCTCGATATCAATAATGGCAACAGGTAGGCACTTGAAATATTCACAAAATACTCAGTTGTATTTTTACTTTAATAATAAATAATAAAATAAATATTTAAGGGGGGCTCCCATACAACAAACGACTTTTTTTCGGCGTTTTTGCCTTGTGGTACGGAACCCTTCGTGTGCGAGTCCGACTCGCACTTGGTCAGTTTTTAATAGTTAGTTATTTGTGTCGTTTAGGTACTTTTTTTTTTTGATAACGTATATTATGTAAATTTGAGTATCTACCCCCAGTAGGTGACAACAAAGGCGCACGCCTTTGTTGGATGAGCTCGATGGCTAGTGAACTGATCAGTCAAGTCAATGTGCAATACAAAGAATACGTTCAATCTCAGGTATATTATGAGGAAATGAGGGTGCTCGTTTCTCCATAGAAACGCTCTCGCCTGTTTTATTTCTGGATAATGATCATAAAGCAATGACTTTTTACAGAATAATAAATATTAACTACTTGTATGTCCCTATAATGTTTTCCTTTTTGATGATACATTATTTTTATAAGCACTAGAACCCTCAAAAAATAAAAAATAAATAGGGACACAGTATAATTATATCCTTCTTATTCAGTTTATGAAACATCTTTTAAATTGGTCCAATATTGGAGGAGGAAATAGGCGAGATCCAAACCTCGAATTATGACTTTTTATACTTAGGATTTTTCAAAAGTCTGTCCGACCGCATTTCTTCTTAACGATTATGTTATTCTTGTGGCACTCCCGGTCCGAAATGTCGCGTGCTGAGTAGGTACTACACATTTATAAGTAACACTGATTTCCATTCCAGGAGTCCCGGGGGGACCTCACCATTTAGTGAACACGCGCGGCGCGGCTAAAGTGGAGGAAGCAAGCGCACACACCAGTCCTGATAATGTTCAGTTGCATAATAGAACACTCAACACTTACTCAATATTTAAATACTAGTAATAATTGCACACACATAATATATATATACCTGTGACATCCACCAACCCGCACTGGGCCCGCGTGGTGGATTACGGCCCACTCCCTCTCATTGAGAGGAGGCCAGTGTCCCAGTAGTGGGAACATTATAGGCTGTTGATGATGATGATGATGATGAAAATATAATATCATGCGCTATTTTAAATGGAGTATGTATTTGTAATACAAATAATATTATCAGTCGTTTAGTGGAAATATGTTCTGTAAGCAGCGAGATGAGCCGAAGGCGACGTCTTAAACTCGATTTATAACTGCTGTCTCAACTTATGACTGGTGTCTCTTAAGTGATAGCTTCAAGATAAGTAAGTACTAAGTAGAGTTCCAATAATTACCAAAGTTTGAAGCGTGTCATGGAACGTGTTCGGCTTAAGGATAATATAATATAGGACAATAATGTTGCATTGTTAGCTGGTCTCTTACGAGTAATCCGTTTTAATTAGTTAGACTTACGTTACGAGTTTACGAGCTACGACGCGTTTCGTTTAATATTAGAGTAAAATTTCAAAAAGGAGTTTCCTACTTTATATGAGAACCTCCTCCTTTTTGAAGTCGGTTAAAAAGTCAATGCACGGTGCTTATGTCTTAAACGAACATCTTTGCATGCTTGACTCGCCAATAGGTAAATATTTCTGTACTATAATGAGACTCGTTAGATTATTCAATTCCTGAAAACAACTTAAATGTATCACTTTAATAATGAACTGTATTAGGAATTGGACTTCAGTAATAGGATACACTAAACCTATTACTGTATGTTATAAAATGTTTGTTAAGCTTTAGCTTATGCCAAAAACGTTATCATGTAAAAATAATTATGTACCTATTCTTCTGTAAACTAGAGGGTATTATTTATATTTAGCACACCAATAAAATGTTGATCTATCCAACCTAACCTACATATTGTTACAGCTGAAACAAAAATTAACATTCGTGGGTTAATTACACAGATCATACACGAAGTTTTTTAAAATTTATTTAGTTATGATCAGTGAGCTTTACCACAACTTCGACTACTGATTACTTGTTTTATATCCGGTAAAGTTTCATTCTCTAAAGGTATTTGTGATTCATAATTTGTTACTGGAAAAATATGACTCATTTATCTAAATCGAGCTGCCATCCAGATTTTCATTTTTGGCAGGATATTTTTGTATGCCTACCCTATCTATTACCGATGTTAGTTGAGAATTACTATAAATAAACATGACACATGAACTTGCAATAAACCAATATTATTTGGTACTAGTGAGACATACCTACTTAAAATTTAGACCTATCTAAGTGTCAGGTCAGATAACTACCTAACTAAGTAATAAATTACACTGTCGGTGCTGGCTACATGAAATCATAACATGTGTACAAAATGTCAAATTAATGCGATTTAGATCGTGTTAAGAACTCAAAAGGTATGGTAATTTTACATTATCTTAAAGTAAGTCTGCAGCGATCCCTACAAAATGTGCTGTCCTTACAAAAATAGCAAACACACATTACTAGCTTACTATTATGGCAATGGAAGGAGGGACATTTAACTTGAAACGACTTTGATTCAACTTAAGTAAATCCACCGAAAACAAAGCAGCGGAGAGCTGCTTAGAATTTTGAATGGAGAAGTAGGTTTATCTCAGTGGATAAATAAATACAAAGTGAGCATGCATTTTTAAATTGTATCGTCGTCGTCGGTGCAGTTCCCATTAACGATTAACATTGGACGCGTTTAATTCACTGGTTGTTTACAATCAACGACAAATTCAATAACTAGTGGAGCGTACATGACATTTAGTAACGTGATGTGAAACAATCGGGCCGTGAATCATTGCGTTGCCGCGTTGTCACAGAACTTAGCATCGTGCGGAGTATTCGAGAAGGCAGGCTAAAGTTGCCGTCCACTTATAGATTCCGTAATGAATAATGTAATGTATTGTCGCGACGGAACACAATTTACAGGGCAAATATGAGTGGCCCAAGTGATCATATTCCTACATAGTGAGCTGATTCCCCGCGGATCCAGAATAGTAAGTTATGGAAATGTGCGATTGGGGCAGAGCGGGCACTAGTGGCCAATAACAATGTCGCATTAATATTCAACAGGCGCTCTTTGGACGGACGGCTGCTCTGCGGACAGCATCGCCGCCTTTCTTTACTCAAGAGATGGTCCTCGTAGCTCATCTTATAAAATTACATTAGATAACTCCGTTCCCACTATAATAGTTACAGGGTGCATTAATTACTTCTGAACCTGCAAATTAAACAGCCCCGCTACTTCGTCTTCTTAGGTCTGCAATAGTACAACTAAGCATATACCTGCAGAGTATTTCTTTAAGTTTTTAGCATCGTCATTTTAAAGCATAGCGTCATTTTTAAATCTAATTAGCTCCGATATTCAAGTTGTAATGTGTAACTGTTTTTTGTCCCTAAATAAAAAAAATAAATTATATTTCAAAAACAAAAATATGGCCTAAGTAGAAACAGTTTTTAGCTTTAATATCTCTTTTATTTTTATGTTTTATCTACTTATTAAATAACTGCCCTGCCTTTAATATTAAGCATACTATGTATTTAAACATGCAACTTTCTACCATTATCGTAGTAGGAATTAACTACATTGGTGTTTAAATTTCAGATATTAATGAACATGTTCATTAAAACTACGGCTAGTAATATCTAAGCCTACTTTTATAAAGAATAAATTAAGGATATTAACATAATACCTAGACTTTTATTAGTTTCGAATACAAACCAAAACTATGGTTTTATGAAAACTAAAGAAAGTAAAGACAAAAACCCGATATCCGTGCAAAAACCCAACAAAATATATTATTTTCACGAATAAAATACTAAGGAGTGAATGTTTCAAAAAAGTACTCTTTGAAACATTGTGGTATCGAAATGCTAACAGAACCATGTTGCTTTCAAGCAGACAAAAGATGAGTTGGCTGTCGTCCCACTTGTTTGTCTACGAAAGTTTGCCAAAATTCTTTTATTGACTGAGTGTACGGAGAGGCGAGCTTTACGGGCGGCAGCGGGAATTCTCTACCGCGGTGCGGCTGCCACGCTCTCTCATACAAACACACCTACCTACTAGGATACGTAGATTAGATAGACGCGAAACTGGTAGCTATAATAAATTACTTGTTTAATATTGCATTCATGAATATCTCCTTGGTATACATACCTACGAGTCGCCTATAGCACAACTTAGTAGAGCTTTAAAATCACAAGAAAATGCATAAGTAAGTATATTATAGGTATTCTGGAATATTGATCAGGTACATAATATTTGATGTTGTTTCAGGGGAGGTCAGTGAACGCTGAGGATTGCCAGATCCCGTGATCGGAACTATGTATAGCTCGACTACCCTGCGGGAGGTGACAGTGGTGGATGGTGTACAACTAATAATAGCCTCCCCTCCAGCGCGCGATCATTGGAACGCTGACGGGAGCGCGCACATGTGGCGCCCGTCGGCGTCGGACTCGGCGTGCACGTTTATTTTCGAAGCGGTCGTCACGCGGCGCGGTTCACGGTGTTCCTTACATAAGAGCGGCCCGGCGGCCTCCGGCGAGTCCGCGCGGAGGTTCAGACGTGCACTTCGACCAGTCCTCGCGCGCTGCAGGTCGCTGCACGGTCGGGTAACCGATCCGATGGACGCACGCCGCCGGTTCTATTTCGGGAAAATACAAATTTGGAATGGATGGTACTCCCGAGTCGTAAGCGAACTCCGCCGGTTGACTCCATTTTTAGAGCTGGTCTGCGCGTGCGCAGCGAGCGCGCTGCCAGTGCTCAGCGAGCTGCCACCACGCCGCGTCGCTCGCCACCCCCACGTTGTCGCCCACTGTCGCGTTGTGCTCCCATCACCATCGACCAAGAGATGGCGTCACGCACCCTACCATCGCTGCATATTATTAATGTGTAACAGGTAGTTGCTAATTGCAACTGCACAGGATTGCAGTACACTCAAGAATGAAGACACAAAGCCTTGCGCGAGTTCCGTGCTTCCTTACTTCCCATAGTACTTATAATCGTATGGAATGTAAAGAAGTATGGAGCAGCGCGGGCGTGCCCCCGGGTCCGGAAATCGCATCATCCTGGTTCACATGTGTGACAGAAGCTTTGTCTTGTTATTTGTGATCACGGTTTAGCAGTGTTTCATTTTAATTAAATTGTGTGATATCTGTTTATAGTTCAGAAGCGACGTGTATATTTGCCATGGATTTCTTGTATTTCAGTCTGTGATACGGAATAATAACTAACTTGTCACAAATGAATAATGCTACTTGACTTGTAAGACGCGCAGTGGTAAATATTATTATTTTATTAATTAAATCTTGAAACTTAATCTATAGTGACGCGTGTTCAAAAATATTTTGATATCTTGGTGTTTTGTACCGTTTAAAATCAAGACATAGGGTACGTTTGCCATTTTAGTTTTTTGGGTAATAAAAGTAAGAGAAAAGGAGAGATTGTTTATTCGGTGGCGAGCTGTCGTAAAATAACATCTGGCGTAGGTAACAGTTCTGACTAAGGCAACATAAATAAACGCGAGGCTAACGCAGCCCGGAGCTTATAACTCCACTCCTAACTTTAAATTATGTGAGAGTTGTGGGAATTAGCTAAGGAAATAACTTTAGATTTAATTCAAAATAATCAAAATTATTATTTATTACATAGTTAAAATATGTTATTGAATAGGTAGATGAAATTATTTTCTGTTTTTTCGAAAGACATTAATCTTTATTTCTTAATCTTCATCATCTTATCATCAATACTTTACAGCACAATATTTTAATTCGGTAAGGCAAGGTAATTCATACTTAAACTTTTCAGTACAATTACAGTAATTCGACTGATCTATTTAAACCGTTTTCAGTTAATTGCTTAAAGGAATCTACTTTTTAAGTAGGTGTATGTAAAATACCACATTAATTAATACCTGGATAGAGTGCCAAACACATATGTAGTTTAATTAAAGATAATGATTATGTCTCTATATTGTAATAAAAATGTCTCTATTTCCAGGGATTTTAATTTTTTTTGTGAACTAATATTTTGTTATAGTACCGACATCTATCTAACTTCAAGATCACTCAGAATCTAAGTCGTCGGATGTTATGTGTAAGTAACCAGCATTGCTAAACCGTTTATCTGGTGAGTGGATTGCAAAAACGGGGAAACAAAAACGGCAGCGCGTTGGGGCCGCGCCTGCGCCACATCTGGAGGAGCACTGCATCTCATTATGCGGATCGGTCGCGGCTGAATGGACGCCCGAGCCCGTGCCCTCGCCGAACAATGCTCCTAATATAACTATATTATTTGGACATTACATTGTTTCTTGCTTTTATACAGCTATATTGTTTGTCAGTTCCGACTTGTAATGAGTGTGCTTTTCGAGTATTTTGATTTCCAAGACAGGCGATCCCGATCCCAGCACAGATGAAGAGACAGATTAACCAATTATTGTAGGTATGTTGTATTTTTGCACCTAGAAACGGTTTCATGTCAGCAAACGATTCGGTACCTATAAGGAAGGATAGAAATAAGTAATGCCATAATACCTCGGTAGTCAGCGTAGAGTACGTAATTCACTAATTCAGAAAGTCTTGCTCATTATCGAATCCGTCGTTAATAGTTTTGAATCAGATTCAAAACGATAGGACTATTTGAATTGATGTAATTTTTTTATTTGTAAAATTATAATCATGTTGTTTTTCAACTAAGTTATTTTACGTGGGCCTTGAATAGTCGTTGTCTTGTTGCCAAATAAAAATATTAGATGTTTAACAAAAAGTAAAAATCGTAAGTAATAATATTGTCTGCTAACTAGTAGGTACAGTCAACAGCAAAAGTAGATGATCAAAATCAGAAATTCAATACTAATGAACGGAGTTCGCGTCAGAACTGTGTGGCGTCGAAGTGATTCAAAAGTATTCTAAGTAGTAGTACTTCGACGCCACACGGTTCTGACGCGAACTCCGTTCATTAGTATTTAATTTCTGATTTTGATCATCTACTTTTGCTGTTGACTGTACTAGGATGTATTCGGAACCTACCTATGTATAAAAAATAATAAAAAAAACACTGTAAAGGTTAAGTATAGTTTTTATGTAAGAAACAACAGGGCGAGATCGTCATCTTCAGAGGTACAGTTTACACAAGAGCGGGCACATATCTGTACTAGATTTTTTAGAATAGTATTTGATTCCGCATTCGTTAGCATTGTTTTATATAGAATTCTATTGGATGGAATTGCTTTTCAAATTCTCATTGAATATTCAATCATCAAAAGGTAAATTTTAAAATAACGCCGAAAACGGGGCGATCATTAACCAGGTTCCGTTCATTGTTTCAAGAGGCGAGGGGGCAGCGGCGGGACTAGGGCAATGACAGCGCGCACGCATTACGATCAGGATCACACACACATAAGCGTGCAGGCGCGGCCAGCGACCAACTCGATGCACCAAGAGACCAACACGACACTCTTCGTCCCTTCAAGAAAGTGAACCCAGCTTTGCTCACTGCCATAGATTAAATAATAATTACCCACAAATCAACATTCTACCCGACCCGCGCCCTTTAATAGCGAATGCCTTTACTATCGCACAAAAGAGTGTTCTATGAGAAAGGGATCTTGACCTACCAGTTTGTTCGGTACGTTCGACTCTCAAAAACAATTTATTCATGCATCCATGCAACGACTACGAACAACAAAAGAATTTAAAACTAGACAGGGGGATAATGAATACTAGACAAAGGGCATTTTAATAGAGTTACTTGCGTGCAATTCGGTTTAGTGATTTTATTGAAGATGAATGTAAGAACGGGCTTGTAAGAATATAATAGAAACGTGCTGTATGAATGATAACATGTGCGTCACAAACGGTATAAACCATTTTTTATACACGATGTAGTTTTTTCATAGACTATAGATACAAAACGAATCGGTAGATATCTTGTTATTTGTGGATGACGTGCGAAAATAACCACCAGACGAATCGTTGGCAACGCTCCAGAGGCCACTGAAAGTCTCCGACGCCGTGCCGTGCACTCTACATATATTTTCATATATTATGCGTGGATACAATTAAAACTAGTTATAAATTAAAAATTAGTTAAGCACACCTAGCCGTGCCATAGAACAGTTTGCACAAACCTACAGTATGTGTGTGAAATCATCTAATGATCATTTTGTAACGCGTAGTCCGCTAAACGCAATGAAGCGTTAAAGGTATCGCTAGAAATATTTTTTTTTTCTATAAATGCTTTAATAGGTCTAAAACTCTGAATTTTGTAAGTACCGACCAACTTATTTCATAACAATAATACTATTTTATTAGTTTTAAAATGAAAATATAACTTTAAAGTTTTCCTGCTTTAGTTGCATTCCTTTTTTCGTTGCGGAACTACAGACAAGAAATAATTAATACTAATATAAATAGAAAGTGAGAATTTTGCAAGTCAGTTTGCAAATTATTCAATGTTTTCAAATTCAAACGAGCCTATTACTGTTCCACTGCAGGGTAAAGGATTAGGTAAGTATTCAAAGCAATCAACATTCCACAATAAATAATTATCTAAAAATGTAATAATTTCAATATAGTAATAAGTATCTTAATTTAAAAACGTGGATCTGCAAACCCTACATAACCAAACAGTCTTATAATGTAACAATTAAATAATTAGCACACACACTTTCGATCATACATGTTGTATGTTAAAAAGAAGTGATTTAGCCTATATAACATTGCTTGGATTATGCTAGTTTACATTTAGAATAAGATCTTTTTGTTAACTTGTGTTAACAAAAAGATCTTTTTTCAAAAAAGTTTTTAGTTCTGATTGCATTGATTAAGATTGATTTTTAAAAGTCCATCTTTTTTTTAATTAACAAAATATGTATCGTTCATTTTATTGCCATGAAACATAAAGTGATCGCATTTTATTTTCGATAGTTCACGATAGTTTTATCGTCACGGTTTCAGCTACGTACACTAGATGGCGACACATGTGTGATCTATATTAGGACTCTTAGGAATTTATAATGAATCACACGCATCTAAACTATGATATCGACGTAATAAGTTATGTAGATGTAAGACTCCATTTATTAAGAAAAAATGTTTTCAACACGAGGATTATATTTATGAATAATGGTAAAATATATATTTTTGATATCATCAAGTAATGAACATTTCGTATTGAATTTTAGGGAGAAAGTTTTGAAGTTCAAATTGTGTAATGCTACGGCTACATTGTCGTGATAAAGCGCACTATACTTCGCGCTCTCTCTGTTCAACAGCGAGACGTCGAGCGGTGTGCGAGAAGTGCTCGCGAAGTGTAGTTCGCTTTATGGCGAAAATGTAGCCGTAGCATTAGACAAAACAATCGCAGTAATATAAACGAATTACCAACAATCACTGCAATTTGGATGCACTATCTGAAACCTACGCATCATATTAGATTAAGTATGTGATGAAATCTTACGATCTTATTTTGTAGAAGCGAGCATGTTGTAGAACCAAAACAAGAAATGCCATAAAAGTGTATTATAGCTCACGGCGCGGCGGCGTAAAATCAAATACTTAATCTTGAAGAGTCAATTAACTTCCAATCTAATAATAAACGATACTGAGACAGGAGTAGAAACTTGGTTAATGAGATCACAGCATTACCAGTATTATTTCTGTCTTTGTTTTCTTGCTCCATATTTGTTTTCTCTTCCAGTTCAATCAGTACGAATTATCAAGCACTTTACGAAACAATTTGTTCTGGCACTTTAGTGGTCTTATAAATGGTCGCCGCGTTTTGCTACTTACAATGTGTCAATGTGTGTATTATTATATACATATATGTATAATGTTTATGTATGACAGTAAAATGCATATTGAATATTCGTCTTAAGATGTCAAACGATTTTCTAACGAATACTTTAGTAACTTAGTTCAGTTTAGCTGATTTTAGGATAAAAAAAAATATCAGTTAAGTTTATTTATTCTTCTAAGAGCTTTTTATCCGAAAATTAAACAAACTGGTTTCTGATAGGATTATTTTGGAGTTTGTCCGTGAACACACGTGAATCCTACATGATGATTACCAAACATCTACTATAATGCTCAAACAGTCATTACAGCTATTATTTACTTAACTTTTAGCGACCGTATCTTAAACAAGTAAATAAGTAATTAGTGCCATATGTGTAGGGCCGGGCGGCTGGGCGGCTGGGCGACCCTGGGCCCATCACTAACTCGGCCGTCCCGGCCCACAATAAACCGCCACCAAATTATCTTTTCAAACAATTAGCTGAGACTTATTGCCCAACAAAATGTTCGCCCGCAGAAATATCGGCGTAATTAAACAAGCTGTAATTAAACCAACGTTTTTTAAAGATATGAATAATAACTTTAAACGTATTTAGATTACAATTTCGCAAACGAGTCTGCCTGTACCTAACTGTGTTTTGGTTCATCATCATCATCAGCCTTTAATGTTCCCACTACTGGGACACTGGCCTCCTCTCAATGAGAGGGAGTGGGCCGTAATCCACCACGCGGGCCCAGTGCGGGTTGGTGGATGTCACAGGTCTTCGAATTTTTGGTTCTAGGACATGCCAGTTTCCTCACGATGTTTTATTTATTTATTTATTTATTTATTTATTTATCTCAGGCGACGCTGCGTGATGAAATAACTTACACAAAGTAAAGCGCCTGTGTGGGTTCGAACCTACGACCTACAACTCGTAAGTCGTGTCCGTGACCACTGGGCCACCACTGCTCTCAAATTTCTGTGTTTTGGTTAGGCAAATAATAATAATAATATACTAATAAAGATACTTTCAGCGGTTACCTCAGTTCACCTTCCTGGGCTGTGCTTGTTGGGCTTCCTGGTTGCTCGGCGGTATTTGTAGTGGTACGACCACAAGGAATTTCAGCACAATAAACAAATAAATCGCTAGCTTAGTCAAGGTTTCTAAATTAAGAAATAGAAACGAAATTCGAAAACAGCTTTTATTTAACCTTAAAGTCACGTATTTATCAATCCACCCAGTAGCATTTAGGTGATGAGATTATAATTATGTATATAGAAAATGCTGCTTTAGGTAGGTCAGTTATCATACACAAGCTGGTGAGATGAGATATAAAATGCTTAACGTCACTCGTTCAATAAACTCCGTGAAATTCAAAATTTCTAAAGTTAATTGCAAATTGCGGCGCAGTTTTTTGTCTGTTTGTTAAAATTCAACACGCGGCAATGTCATAATTGCCGCGTAATGAATTTTAATAAACAAACAACGTAAAACAGAGCGGCGCAATTTGAAATGAATTATAAAAAAATATTTTTACAATAATTACTAAATTATAATCATTTATAACATGAATAAAGCTCTCTTCATTTTATTTGCAGCAACCATAACCATTCCAGGTTTCTAACTTTAAAAATATCGAAATCCTTATAAAACTTTCATCCCCTATTTACCCCTTTAGTGCTCACTTTCTGTCAGTGAATGAATTTAAGATTTTTATTTAGTGCGCCCGATAGGATTTCCCATCGCCAATAATGAGATCTTTCATACCAAATTTCATCCCCCATTTACCCCATTTTGAGGATGAATTTTGAAAAAACCTAGGAACGATTTTTCAAAATTGTGCTCACTTTCGGTATATAAAGAACTCTTTTGCAAAACACGTTTCTAGACTCGGGTTATCTGTCAATAAATTATTTTTTATTAAGTAGATAAGTACCTACCTTCTTTTTTGTTGTGAATGTGAGCCGGTGGCGGATTTACACATTTGCCACCAGTAGGCTATTCAAATTTTGCCGCCCCTACCGACCTCTACAATAATGTCCAATGTCTTTTGTATACTGCTTCGACACGTTTAATTCCAACGCCTTTTCTTCAAAATACTTAAAATGTTCTCGTTCAGCTACGAAAAACTTGCAAAGAGATTTGTAAAGATCGGCAACAGTGATCGAATCTACGGTAGAAGCCTGAATTTGAGCATTCGCTTTGTTTATTCTTTCCAAAAAAACATGGTAGGTATATAAATATTAATCTTTTCAATTTCAGTAAAGCATTAAAAATAATGTTAGCCCCAAATCTGCCGCCCTAGGCTCCAGCCTACTCAGCCTGTTGGTAAATCCGCCACTCATGTGAGCTCGTTGTAGGCCTTGTACACGAATCTTCGATTATTTGACCATTTACTATCTTTTTTTTATCTTTATTTATTTAGAGGCTTTTACCTTACAAATGTACTATAACAGTCAGAAGTCGACTAGCAATCTCACAAAACTATGGCATAAGAATATTAGTTGTACTTATGACCTTCTTCTATAAGAACGTTTGACAACACTACACATTGGCAACTTGTTGGCCGCTTAAGATTGTTATTACAAATTTCAATAAGTTAAGTGAGCGTTACGGTGGCCAAAGTAGTTAGCATTGTGCCTCGCATAGCGAACGTTCGGGTTCGAGTCTCACATCAAACATGAAAAATATTTTTTAAGTATTACAATCATGTGAAATAAGAATTCCGAGTTGCTAACAAATATTTTAAATATTCCACAACTAAACGAATATTCTTTCGTTTTACAATTATAATCTTAGCGTCGTTATTAAAATATGAGGGTAGATTTGAAACAAAGTGATAAGGTCACTTTGTAAATCTACCCTCATATTTTAACTACTTTACTAGTTTACCTAAATTATTCCACTATTCGCTATTGTTGGTTGGTGAACATAGTTACGAGCGTTTGTGTTATCTTGTTGTTGCTATTTTAGTATTCTTTTGAATTCAATATGCAGGATAACATTAGTATTGAAGCCATGGCAAATATTATGGCCCTATAATAACATAAATAAGTGGAAAGGATTTCTTTTGTATAAAAAATATTACAATGTTACCATATCAAAATTTGTTTCATTTATTATCATATTATAATAATAAATTACCTTTATTGTAATATCTATTTGTTCAAAGTAATTTACTAAAATAAATTACTAAAACATACAAATAATAATAATTATATAAAACATAAAAAAAACTGGCTCAACTAGGATTCGAACCTATACCTATCCCGTACACATTAGCGGGCGCAGCCTCGTTACCGATCTAGCTAATGTTAACTTATATTCACTTGTTGAAATTTTGCATTACTATGAAGAAAATAATCAGACTGCGATAAAGAAACAAGTTACTGATATTGTCATCCTTGTCTAGCATTGACCACATCTATGACTACTCGTAGCGCGATGCTACACGACATGTTAGTTTGTTAGCGTTGGAACATCACTCACACGGATAAAAATGCGTATGTGTGTCTAAGCGCCGCAGCCCGTATAGCGCAGGCGATAATGATCATTGCGGTGTAAGTGGACTTCTGGCCGTGACTGTACATCAGCCTCATCATACCCTAATCTAACTAATTATTACAAATAATTATAATATTATTCATACCAATATATTATTGCGTAAGCGAGGGAGAAAGTGATGCAGCAACCATTTCATAAATCAGTTTCGCTTCTCCCGAATTAGGTGTAGATAATGTTCTAATGAAAGCCCTAACGTCATACATAATTAACTTTTAACTCCCGCAACACTATCTCCCTCTCTCTCCTGTTCTTCACATTCCACCAGCAAATGTTGGACATCTTCGACTTTATTACACACTTGGCAATTAGTGGATCGATTTTTTTCATTAAGTATCCAAATTTCCAGAACGCAAAAAACACGGGGCGGATGGAAAATTACCAGAACGCAATCTATGTGCCATAACAACATACGACCTCTTTGCATGACTTTCAGCGAACCAAAGGATTCGAGGAGGCTCACTTTGCAGTCTTATACCATATGCCTTTTTCTTTAGACTTCCTGTCGAAATACTCTTTAAAACGATTGTAGCATATGTTCTTGTAATAGCCAAGTATTTCTGTGTAGAACGGAGCGATGCCAATTTGCAATCCTTCCAAAATAGCTTTCTTTGCAAACATGTCAGCCTTCTCGTTTCCATGTATATAAATATGAGATGGAATCCATTGCAACCTTAAATTAATGTCACTAAGTTCATAAAATAGCCTTAGAATTACATAAGCTATCGGTACACCTCTGCAACCAGAGGCGCATCGAGCTAAAGGCATTAAACCACTTTTGCAATCCGTGCATATAACAATGTTTTGATTTGAATGGTTCGCATTGTCCCAAAACATTATGTTCTCTAGAGTTTTTGAGATTGCAACGAGTTCCATCGTCATTACTGATACGTTTGTATCAATAGATTTAAACAAGGCCGAAGATCCATCATTCAAACTATAATTAGCGGCACCGCATCCACTTTTGCTCTTAGACCCATCAGTAAAGTACATTTCCCACCCTGGGTACTTTTCATTAAGTTCTTTGATAATATCGAATTTAAGTGATGTAACCTCATGGCTGCGTTCAAATACTGGTTCTGAATTTTGTCCAGTTTACCTAAATGACTCTTTGCACTATTATCATAGAGAAAACAACCGAAGTCAATCCTACTGCGTACCAATGAAATATACAAAGCTCTCAAATGTTTCGGATGGGTTCCCCAAGCCGGCCCCGCCAAAACTTTAAATAGATTTAAAAACTTTGCCGTCTTTTCCTGTATTTCATTAATATGCCTTTTCCATAGAAGTGACCTGTCTAACCTGCCTGCTTGAATTTGAGCATTCACTTTGTTTATTCTTTCCAAAAAGACATGGTAGGTATATAAATATTAATCTTTTTAATTTCAGTAAAGCATTAAAAATAATGTTAGCCCCAAATTTGTCGCCCCTAAAATCTGCCGCCCTAGGCTCCAGCCTACTCAGCCTGTTGGTAAATCCGCCACTGATGTGAGCTCCTTGTAGGCCTTGTACACGTATAGAATCTTCGATTATTTGACCATTTACTATCTTGTTTTACGTTTTTGTCCCTTGTTAAAGTACTTAGGTATTGACAGGGCTACACTGTCCTCTCATAGCTAATTGAAACCACAGAAAAAGCTAATTATTTAAAAAAGAGTAACCGTGGACTTTCTGGCTGGCCTTTCTCCAAAGGAAACGACCAATTGGAACCGTGCTCCTAACCTCTCACCTAACTAACGTTTCATAAGTGCCAATGTAGGTTTATGTGTAATAAAGTATTCTGACATGAATTAAAATAGGGGATGCCAGGTTGAATGTAGTCTTTTTTGCCGATGGAAAAAATCCATGGTGCACACGGCTTGTACGTTATAGAAGACAGATAATTTGTCAACAAACGGTAGCACTTTTCAGTAAAGTGTAATTAATGTTTTTGCGAATTTGACAGACTCAAATGTTTAAAACGTATTTGCAGTCGAGAGAATTGCAAGAAAACAATAGTAAACAGAACATTTCCTCGGGCTATAAAAGATAGAAGTTTGTGCACCTGGCATAGGACATCATAAAAAATCCTCGAGAATGTAACGAAGATAGCGAGCACTACGGAATATTTTTAACGAAAATTTCCACGTTTTTGCTTTTTACTACAAAGCATGTTACAATAAACTTGATCTCTGATTTTCTATATAAATAACGACGTTATGGCCTGATCATCAGGATTATGGTGACCAAAACAATAATAACCAACCAAATATACTGAACCGATAAACACTATTTGTCGTCGTATCGTTACAATTGCCCTAGTGCTACACATTCGCGTGTTTTCCATGATACGTAGGGGTCGGTTTCCAGTCTAACCGGATGCACCTGAATTCCAGTATTTTATATGGACCGACTGCCCATGCCTCCTCAACCCAGTAACTGGGTTGAGGATGCCCATTGGTAAGACTGATTGCCAGACTTTTAGGCTTCTAACGACCCGTATCGACTGTCAAAGATCCACGAATGACAGCCGGGACCGTGCTTTTTGATGCACGGAGGGGTCTCAGTATGTGAAACCATCCACGTACTACTGCTTAGCTTAACCTGATCGATCGACTCGTGCGGCTGTCCCTCCTTAGCTACGAGTCCCTCATATAATAACATGAAAAATTCAGATGAAAAGAAAACTGTGTTCACCATTATTTTTTTATATAGAAAATGCTCTCACTTTCACTGGACTGCAAACTTTTAAATGTAGGTAGGTACTTACTTATAAGGTACACTCGGCACTGCTTTACATGACGTTTACCAAAAATATGGCTCTATCACTCATTTACCTACGGGGTCGGTTTCGTTTGTCATTCTGTTATCTTTTCGTGACTAATGACCATTAAAAATACAAAACTAGTAGCGGTTTCCCGAGGATATTTTTGTTAAAGACGTTTATATTTCTTATTTTGTATATTTGTGTTTTGTTGTGGGCGTGTGGGTGTGTTCGTAAACAGTGTGGGGTAAACAGGTGTGATTTTATGTTTTATAATAGGGAATATGCAAGTAATTCAAAACTATTTCATTATTGAAATATACATTGTATACAGGGTTAGTCTTCAAAGACCAGCCAAATTTAAGGGTGTGGTCACAGATATATAGACCTAGATAACGCAAGTAAGTATCACGATCTGTATGAAAACCAAGCGTGCTATTTTTTGACTACCTATTTTGACGTCACAAGCACTATTTAGTGATGGGAAAATCAAATCGATTCAAAGACTCCGCCGCGTGCGGCACCCGTCTCGCCCCATCCCCGCCTGGGCCTAGCGCCAGCGCTCACGCTTACCCAGCCAGCAGTACTCAGGACTGAGCGCGAAAGTGGCGGCTTCTCACGCTCACCCAGCCAGCAGTACTCAGGACAGCGCGAAAGTGTTATTATACAGCATTATACAGGATAATTTTTTATGCATTGCGCAAATTTTCACAGGATGTTCTACTCATGTATATGAACAACTTTCACTATGGGTTCAACTCTGAAATCACGAAAAAAAATCAGCTGTTTCATACATTTTGGTCGAGTAGGTATTGAACTTTTGTATGAAACAGCTGATTTTTTTTTCGTGATTTCAGAGTTGAACCCATAGTGAAAGTTGTTCATATACATGAGTAGAACATCCTGTGAAAATTTGCGCAATGCATAAAAAATTATCCTGTATATGTATATATCTATGTATCTATTATAGTATATTATTTTGGCACCACTGACAACCCCATTTTTTTTATATCCACGCAATCACTGTCCATTCCAAGGTTGCCTGGAAGAGATCGCAGAAAGCGATAAGGCCGCCCATTGTATGTTTTGTATTAATCGTATTTTTTTGTTATGTATTTTCTGGTGTACAATAAAGTATATATAAATAAATAAATAAATAAAGTGGCGGCTTACGATTTTTGTACGTAAGCTGGGCACGCGAAGTAGGTGCTCTTGCGTTATCTAGGTGTATTTGATCGATATCTGTGGGTACAGACCATCAAACTAAACAACTTTCTCCATGGGACCAATATCATAATCGCAAAAAAAATATCAACTGTTCCATTGGGACGTTTAGGTCGAGTAGGTATTGAAGTTTGACGGCAGAATTTTTTTTATTCGCGATAACCGGATATCTATGGCGATAACGATGTTAGTTCCATGGAGAAAATTGTTCAGTTTGATGGTCTGTACCACACTCAGTCAAGAAAACATTGCTATATTTATCAATTTTTATTACTTATTTATAATTTAATTTTATGTTGCTTTTTTTTTGGTGGAACGGAACGCAAACTCGAAACGCGCCGTCTTCAACAATGCCAGAAGTGACGTATAGAGCCATGTGAATAAACATCTATTCTTAGCAAACTGCTTGAAATCCCACTAAGGTAATTTAGTAAGCGAAGTAGGTAAGAGTTGAATAAAGCATACAGAATATTTTAATTTATATGATCTGGGGCTCGAAAGGAGATGTAAACTAAGCAGTATCGTGGCTAATGACGTCACATCATGGCCATGACGGTAACGGGCGTTTGAAATGTACTAATGTATAAATTGTGCTTATGAGTGCATGCAACGGTACAGGGGTCCGGTCGTAGGGATTTTGTTATAACATTAAAAACTTGTTTCCGTAAAAAAACGTCAGTAAAAGTTGGAATTTTGACCTTCAATATCTCCCCAGGTTTTCAGGTATGGTACGCACGGCTACACATCAAGCTATACATAACCAGTATAAGCTGACTTCTGATTGTACGAAAAACTTATACAATGCGAGCTCAGCTAAAACTGCTAACAACAGCTAGTGTATTCTTCGTTAACAGGGACTAAAATAGCTCTTTAATCCCTAAGGACTAAAAGTGACTTGAATTTGGATATTGTTAGTAAAAGTTCCAATAACCAAACAGATCAATCACGAACATTGTGAACAAGTAACAGGCTGTATGATAAAGAGAAAGGAGCGCGAGTCAAATTTAAAAAAAAGTATGTGAAAAATAAAAAACGCGCGAAAAGCATTCTTCGTTCGTAATGGTTTACTCAACATTGTATGTAAATGAATAAACGTACTATTCTTATTCATAAGTTGCACTTGCTTATTTTTCCGTAGAGGGTGATAAAAAGTAGAGTGTCCACCTCGGGAGCAACACTTTTTTAAGCTCGAGTGACGTACTTCAGAAACCCTCGCTGCGCTCGGGATTCTACTCTAGAATCCTTCGTTCCGCTCTGGATTCAAAGAAACACTCTCGCCTTCAAAATAGTTGTTTGCTCCCTTGGCAAACAATCTACTATTTTAAAACCGTTAGAATAGAATAGAATATGTTTATTTGCATTTAAACTAAAAATAATACTGGCCAAGTGTGAGTCGGACACGCATACGAAGGGCTCCGTACCACAAGGTAAAAACTCTGAAAAATAAAATAAAGTTATTAAAAAAATATTTTTATTTAATTCTAACATTTATTTTTTATTTGTTGTTAGAGCGTGAATAGAAGTAAGCACTATGTGGAAATTTCAACTGCGTACCTATTACGGTTCATGAGATAGAGCCCGCTGACAGACGGACGGACGGACAGCGGGGCTTAGTAATAGGGTTTCGTTGGAACCCTTTAGGTACGAAACCCTAAAAAGCAATCGTTGATTTAAAACAATGTAACAAGTTAAGAAAACGAATAAAAAAGCTCCGTTGAAATATTTTACTCGCTCTTTACCAGTTTTCCAGCACATAATTTAAATGAAAAGCAAATTCAATCATTTGTCTTTCCGAACAAACGTTCAAGTTTGTTTTGAGAACTAAGTCTAGTTACGAGGTGGCCATAAAATAAATAGACCTCTTTATATTTTCTTGGTAGATGATAGCAGTCGTTACGAGGAAGTGGCCTTCGCAAGGAGACCCGTGGCGCGAGCTATTGCGCGAAATGACTTGGATGTACTGCAACAGCGCACACGGGACTACAACTAACTGCTTTAAAAACATTGCAAGTGGTATTTGCCGTTTATGTTTCAGACTACGTATTGAAAGGCTACGACGGCGAACATGTTTCTTTAGACGCTACAAACTCGAATATATTAAAAAAACTCAATAAACACACAGATAATGTAGGCTAATACATACAAACATTAGCTTTATTTACCAGAACATATAAAGTAAATGTCCATCTTCAATGGACGATTCTCCATACAGAAGTGGTAAGAACAAAATTCAGACGGTTGATGAAAATGTTCTAACAGAAATTACCACCACGTCTTTTGCCAATGCTCGATAGTTCACCATCAAACCAATAAGTAAAGAGGAATTTTCAGAAAAAAAAAATGGCAGGAAGTTTTACGAGTTTTTCCTTTTATTCTTATCTGGTATATAAAGCACAAAGAAAACATTAAAGTTTTCTTTTGTAACAGGAAAATATCTACGAGAAATATCTTCCTTCTAATGTTATTAATAACTGGCGTGGCCTTAATACTGTTACAAATTAAATACCAACAATATTTTTTATGAAATAATACATAAACTGCAAAATTTTGCTACTATTTACTCTACAAATTTTTTGGAAGACTCAATGTTGGAGAACGATTCAAACAGTTAATTTCGTCATGTCCTTCAACAATCTGGTTCGGATTTATTAAAACAGATCTTATTGCTAGACAGGTATTGCATTTCCGGTTCTCTAAATGAAAATAATAGATAATTCCTATATCGAAAAAAAGATTGGTTGTCTTTATTTAGAAGAGGGGCAAGAATGGAATATAATGTATAAAATAAATACTTTGGTACATTCCAAAAAGATTTCAGTTAATTTGTCAAGAAATCACAAGGCCTCCCGTGGTGCAAGCACTGTTGATAGGTACTGAAATAAGTATTAGTGCGAAGATATAAATTAATATTTATTTTGTAGACGTACCTATTATTACGAATTCGAATAGTTATCTATATTAAAGACGAGCCTTGATGAATTGAAACAGATCGAAAAGGTTCCCAAGGAATTTTATGTTGGGAATAATCCCGAAAGCGGCCGACACAATTCTTCATTTCATTCACGTTCCCTTGCGATGAAACTTTTTCTCTGCAATTTTTCTGTGGAGGGCGGGGAGTTATCAGGTGGGGCGCTTTGCAAGTCGCAGCACGTAGCGGCCCGGGCCCCGCGCGCCCGCCGCCGCCCGCTGAATACAAACTTCATTAGCCGTTTGATAATTAGCCCGTTAAACGCCCCTCACTCAACCAGCTACCGTCTCTTAAACCAACGATATCTGTACATGTTCTAACATCATGTCTTAAATTAATTACACTGAAACATTCATAAGGGCAGGTACTTACAAAAGAAACCATACTTTTTTTTGACTTCAAACACAAATAAAAAAAATAGAAGATTCGATGGAGCCTGATTTTTACCCTTAGGTTTTCATGAAACTTATATTTCGCAATTGAGACCGAATTTAATTGAGGAAATACAGATTGAATTCCTCCTAGTCAGTAAATATTCTGACTTCAAATTAATATGAAAATAATTCAATAATAAAACTACGTCAAAGCAATATGTATGCAGGATATAACATTAATCGGTAAATTATTTCGCTAACCTCTACCAAAGAGCAACCCTGCCCAGGAACGGTTAATAAAAGTGACAATTTAACCGGAACATCTCCGGAAGGAAAGGACGAAACAAAAGAAGCTCCAATGAGCGAGGAGTAGAAAGAAGTTAGAAAAATTAGGAAACAATGAAGCAGGAAACGTGTTTCCTCGGCGAATAGCAATGACGCGGACGGACGGCGGCGGCGCGCGGCGCGGCCGGGTGGCCGGGTGGCCGGGCGCGCTCCCAGCTAACGGGGTTAGCTACGCGCTCGCCTCAGCCTGATCGATACATGTTATCGCTACGAGATTTAAATTGATACATCTTAATCATCTCAACCTATATTACATCACACATTCATTATGTTTTACAACAAATATAGACATTTTGAACTATATAGTCGAGGTAGAAACATTTGGAAATGAAAACTCTACAATTCCTTTTGACGTAACGTAGCCGTACATTCGTATGGATGTGGCATTTGTTGCATTGTTTTGTAATTTTCGTGCAAGGAACTGAACTGACTTTGATAAACGATGCGTAATTCGATTTATCTTCACACGGAATATGTATTAAAAATTTGAAAGATTTTTAAATTACGTGCTTATCCGCTCGGTGCGTTTTACATATGTTATTTCTATAAATACTATAAAAAAAAGTCGCCCCGCTTAGTTATTATGTAAGGTTTACTCGTATCACATTAATATTTTAACTTAGATCATATAGTTTTTCGAACTGTAGAGACAGCTGTGCTGGTGGAGAGTTTGTTGCGCCACTTCTTCTCAGCTAAAGCACTAGGAAGTGGTGAAGGGCAGGCGATTTGGGAAACTACCTTATATTTATAATTTTGATGTTCGAAAAGTGCTGATTCGCAGCCTAATTATTTGAATAAATGACTTTTAATTTTGATAGCATAGACATTTCGATATTTTGACATGTCGCTACATCATTAATTAGATTGCACCCGTGTGATTCAGGGGCGGCTCACTCGCTAGTCAACATTGACAGTCGGCTCTTAAATAAACACAGCGGAGAGAAACTTAACATTTCACAGAAATAAACTATATAGAACAAGCCAACATCAGCTGACGCTATGATTATAAACAGGGCTGACTGTAAATATCCGTAAACCATTCAAATATTTATTCTGTGTGGGTATTGAACCCAAACACAGCAGGCAACTGGTAAGGTATTGTCAATGGGCTCGTCAGATACAGATACAGAGCTAAAGTTGCCCCTGTGTGCATTATCTGTATTGATACTTTACTATGTTATTTCGGTGATTAAGAATTCTTGATAATAATATTGATATAGAACGGGTCTTTAATATGAGTCGGTAAACTTACCACTATTTTTGTTAGTTCTTGTAATTTGGAACGTCAACATTGATGCCAGAAACGTTGATTGCTGCAGAAGGACACAGGAATTGTGCAGTGGCTTATGGAGAAAAAAGACGAAAATACGAGAAATGTAGGGAAGACGTAAATTGAAATAAAATAATAATAGAAGGCAAAAAAAAAAAAGGTTAAAATCTACCTATTCTGTAATAGTATATTTCATTACAAGTGCGGAAAGGCTGTCATTGCAAAGAGTTCCGACAAATGTCTACCCGAGCCGAGGCGCAGCCGAAGGCGAGGGTTGACAGTCGGAACAAGTTGCAATGACGGTTCCGCAGGTGTACTGAACGACTATTTTTAATACAGTTGCGAAAAAATGAAGCAATTTAATAAAATAATAAAAACACAATAGGTACCTATTGCTTTTTTCTCTTCTCTCCACGCAAAAAATTAGTCGTATGTGGATATGTAACGACTTTTTGACTTTTCCGGTAAAATGTTCTCCGAAGCATTTTGTGCAATTATACTTAGTTCCGGTGGTGTTAATTAAAAAAAAAATAGGGTCGAAATTACTCATTTTGTGCAACAAACAACTAAACTCGCAAAGAAAATTTCTGGAAAATGGCGCCAACCGTAGAATATAAGCAGAGTTTTTTTTTCTTCACCCATTTTGGTAGGCAAAGGGAACTATCCATACAGCTTAGTCTTCAATATTTTTTTTTTATTGATATGAACTGAAAATGAAATTTAATTAGATCAAATGAAATGAAACCTTACCTAACTCATTCAATTAAATCATTAAATCTGATATTGAAATAAATTAGTAGCTTCTTTTTAGAAATATACGTATTTGTATGAATCACAAACACTCTTTAGTAAAAACTTCATGGTTGGTTTTTCTTTTTAATAGACATTATTTTGACAGTTGGGAAAGAGACACGCACGAGTTCGGGAAAGGTAAAAAAAAAGCACTAGTATGTAATAGCCCACATCCCGAACGCTATACGTCCCTGCAATACACCACTTTTTGAGCAACTGTATTAAAAAAATCTTACTGTGCATACCATAGATATAGGTGAAGTGAGCTTAAAGTGAGCTGTCATTCCACCTGATGCTAGCGATTGACAGTTCACTTTAATCTCCTCTAAACCTAAGTTTTCACGGTGACATGTTTACAGAATCGGCCGGCTGATCGCAAACTCATCTCAGGGACCAGCAATGTCAAAAATGTCGGTAAATTAGAGTTATGTTTGACAGAATGAGACAGATTAGAATATGAATGTTCTTAAAAATACGAGAATTGCCCCTGTGGTGTTTTCAAAAAAGCTTTTCCTTATCAAGTTTTTCAAGACTCCTATTTAAGACATGAATCAGCTTCAATGTAAATACAAAGTAGGTAAGTATAAAGTGTGATATTAACATAATAAAGATCATGCATTGATAAACTTGAAATATAAGGCTTCGAGATTGTCAATTGATGGCGCCGGTTGTAACGTTACACATAAATTAACGGGGTGCGAAATTAACATTTCGACTGCCAAACACTACGCCCGATGACAATCTCCATTAAGTACTTATCTGTGTTTATTTTCAACACACAAATCAAGCAGACGTCTTTGTAATACTTTGTGGCGTTTCATAAATCTTTCACTATAATAGAGATTTTCCTGTACACTATCCCGAATGGAGCTAAGCTTTGAAATATAAAAAGCGGATAACTCTGCGGAACGAGTGTTGTGGACAGGCCAACACGATAAATGATATTATCCTCAAAACTGATACAGGAGGGCTGTAGCGTGTAGCGATTGACAATACCATATGTAGCCACAGCGATAAAATAATCCTACTATCGATTCGATTTAAGTTGATGGAAGATTTCAAACTTCGAGCGTATGTAGGGTACGTTTTATACTGTACACAAATAAGCCATGACTTTCCCAGCGTATTTAAACTCACAGTATGCAAAAGAAACTTTGTTTCATAAATTCATACTAAAAAGGATTAAGTCCTCCAATTAGAATGGGCGGTAATTGATTGCTGTTAAGCTTAGCGTAGGTTTGTAATTTGAAATCGTGGGATCGGTTTGTTTTTATCATTAATGGGGTTTGCAATTTGCAATAAAAAGTGGATCGAGGCTCGGTGCGGTGTGGCGTGGTGCGTTGTGGAGTGTGCGGCGCGATGCGGTGCGGCGCGCGGACACAGCGGCGGATATTTCGACGTAATTAAAACAAACAGGAGGAGGCCCGCCACTCCTCTCTAATTGCGTTCGTGTTGAAATAATCACGGAAACTGTGACGCGGTGTACTATGTGTATCGGTGTTTACTGATTTCGCAGATGACACACTGAAGCACAGACGCGGAATTCATTATCGGGTAGAATTCGAAATGAGTGTTTAAATAATAACCCAAGGATTTATATATCACAGTTCTGAGCGCCAGAAATAGTAGAGAAAGAAAACTTAAAGAAACCATAAAATTCTTCAATTTAAGTTTACCTCTACGGTTCATTCAAGACTAAATGGAAATAAAAAGAAAGACTTTAAAAAGATCTGACGATATAAAATGTAATTGCTTTGGCTAGGAACCGGGAACCGTAACGGCTTCTAACTTCACTCAATAGTAATACGAAAATAAAAGAAAGAGATAAGAATGAAGATATACCTACCCGAATAACGTCTTTTATATATTGAATTGGGCCACGGGGGAATCAGGGCTAAATTGTTAACGATATCGACTTGAGAGGTTAAGCTACCATGTTGCGGTTAAGTCTTGGGAGGGTGACCGTTCTGAGAACATCGAAGCTTTCCTCGTCACGGTGGGGAAAGTTCAGCCGATGGTCCATGACGTAGTGATGTGTAAGTGGAGAAGTAGCTGGTAGGATAGAATAGAATACTCTTTATTCTGTTCAGCATGTAAATTACAGATATTAAATAAAGAAGTTTTACATAGTTTCTCTAAAAGTGATCTAAAGGATACCTGCTGGCTATCAGCTCATAGCGCAGTAGCTAAGCTTGACTTGATTTAATCAGTGTTAGGTGTTGTACTATTGTAGGTACGTCACTTATCCCCATCCCATCCTGTGGTACAGCATCCGTAAGCAGTATCATAATATGGATTTTTTAAAGTGACCTTTTTATAAAATCTGAATCATTGTTAAGTAGGTATATATCGTTCTGCGGCTGGCTAATATTTTAATGCATACTTTTACGTATATTTAGGCTCTATTTAATTATATTATTATCCTTTTTATTTCGTGACAAAAAAAGAACATTACCTAATTATGTAAGTCTTCGTACGTTTAGAAAGAAACGGTAGCAATTTCGCTGAAACATTAAATTGAGCGCGGAAATAGAGCAGTTTGGTATAATATTTATGTTGATAGGACATCATTCAAATGTCGAACATTTTATACCCAAAAATTAAAGTGCTGGTTAAATATTTGTAAATACTAGCTGTGCCCCGCGGTTTTACCCGCGGTAATTTGGGGAAAAAATCTACTAACTTAAGATTATTACTTATCTACTAATATAATTCAATCATGATTCGAAAGACACGTGGCGCCATCTATTATCATAATAACGCTATCGTTGTTTTCCTCGGGAACAGCTCTTTTTTTCGGGATGAAAGGTACCTTATGTCCGTTTCTGTACACCTGACATGACAAATGCAAAATTTCAGGATGATCAGCTCAGTGGTTTAGGCGTGAAAAGGTAACAAACTTACTTTCGCAAATATAATAGTTAGGATAGGATGATTTTTGGCATTTTCAATCTCAAATAGCAGCCGGAGGGTTAATGGTAGACTTTCGTTGTAATAGTCAAAAATGCTCAAGAGGTCATTTCCCATAAGACAGCAGTACTTTTTCTTTCTGGCCGGCACTTAATTTTTTTGGTACGAAATGAATGATGTCCTTTAGTTCCAAGAATTAATTTAAGGGGAGACCTTAGGTTGATGATGATATGAAATTAAATAAAAGTACCAAGTGGGACAACAGGTCATAAATGGCAAGGTACAAAATGGTATATAATAGGAACATTTTTGATAAATTGCTAGGATTTTTCGACTGGCGTTGTAGCTGTATGAAGCTCCTGCGCTCAAATCTAGTATTGTTAATACACCTGCATAGGTATACGATAAGACCTGACACAGGGGAAACGTTAAAAAAATCAATGAATTGTTGTTAAAAAGGTTACAACAACAGAACTGGAATTTGAGGTGTGATGGCAGTGTTATCGTTGCATCCACAGGTAGCCATAACAATTTAAATCACGTTTCAGTTGAAGTGACAGCCCATAAGGTTGCTAAAGCATCGAGCTTTGAAACTAACAATAATAAATTCGAAAAAAGTAATTTAAAAAAATTAAACCGACTTCAAAAAGAAAATAACTCAAAATTATGAAATAACTTTAATTTCGGAAGTCGGTGTCTTGGGATCTGTATTTTAGTTTTATGCCACCGACTTCCGAAATTAAAGTTATTTCATAATTTTGAGTTATTTTCTTTTTGAAGTCGGTTTAATTTTTTTAAATTACTTTTTATTTCGTAATTTTTAGTTTTTGCACTAGCATTTGACCAAGGTTTTGAGATGTTTTCCCTTTGACACTACACCCGTAGCTCTTATCAATAAGCCAGGCCGTCACACTTACACGTATTAGTCCATATCTTGAAAATTACTGAATCGATCTTGATGAAACTTGCACTGTTCCCTAAGTTGAAGAAAATGTAAGCCAATAAAAAAAAAATGGTCACGATCCGATTAATAGTTCCGGAGATATGCGTGGACAAACATACATACATACGTCTATGAAATTTTGTATATTTGTTTGGAAGCCCTAATAGATCATCATATGTGAATATAATGCAATTCCAATAATATTACATAAATACGTATCGAATTGATAACCTCCTTTTTTTTGAAGTCTGTAAAAAGATATCTCATTTACGGATACATAACTATAGTAAACCTATAATATTATACAGAGGAAACACAATTAGGTTCATTAATCTTCCGATAAATTCGTAGATGAACAAAAGAGTCGACTCAGCGAATGGATATCTGTGACATCAGCCTAAAAGCTCAAAGCTCCCACTTTATTGTTAGTCGATAGACGTTCTATGCGGACATGGCTTTTTCTGATATTTGAATAGTGTGTTTTATTTTTTTATTCGGTGGAATTGTATGAAAAGTTCCATTTGGTTGGACGAATAACGTACAACATTGTCGTTTTCCGTCGGAGTTTTTTTAATACTGGTTTTTAATTGATAGAAAAAGTTATTGTCGGAAACACGAATTATTTTTAACGCAGTTATCTTTAACTAGCTGTGCCCGCGACTTCGTTCGCATACATGTAGGAAAATAATATTTTGGATTGGGTTTACATTTTTTTTGCGCGGAACCCTGATTTTTTTTCTAAAATAAAAGTAGCCTTAGTACATGCACTGTATTTCGAGAGATAAGAGTGTAATTTTTTTTTTATCCAGGGCCATTCTAGGAGAAAATATATAATTTCCTACATTATTTTAAATGGGTACTTATGATGCCGCGTAGTAATTGTTTAGTAGAAGCAGGCGGCGAAGCATTTTTCAAACCGGACTCCGCAGTTGGTCTAGTACCAATATGAACCTGTAGTTTTATAACATTAATAGACGAACCAAAGTACCTAATCAACAATAATAATAAAAAAACCGGGCAAGAGCGAGTAGGACTCGCGCACCGAGGGTTCCGTACCATCATGTTTTTAAATTTTCATCGGCGAGGCCTATATTCGTCAGAGAATTTTAACACTGCGGTGTAGAATATTGAAGTTTTATGTCAGCGCCATCTCTTGACCGATAGTGAAACGAATGTAACTTTTGTTGATGATTTCTGAAAAAGGGTGCTATTTAGAGATCTTTACATAAACTTCTATCACATAGAATAATTTCAGATTTTTCTTTTTGCAAACTTCGGAGATAAGGGAGGGAGGGGAACGGTATTTTTTTTACATTTTTCATCAAAAGTCGAAAACTATGAGGCCTAAAAAAAAGAAAAAATGTTTGAGAATGTGCAAACTGCGCTCTTTTATATGATACCCCACATGCCCTAGTGCCCCATTTCGAATTTTTCAGACCCCCTTTCAGTCCCTGTTGCAAAAAACATACATATTTTTATTTCTTTCTTATTTGCAAAATAGTTGGGCAAACGTCATCTAAAACTATTCCAAATATCAAGTTGATAGCATTAGTAGTTCTTGAGATATCCAGCTGTGACAGACAGACAGTCTCACCATAAGGGTTCCGTTTTTACCATTTTGGTACGGAACCCTAATATGATCTTGTGAGAAATTACTGCATAACCAGCGGGGTAATTGCGTAACACACTATCAGTAGCAATGGCTTTCATTTTGACAGTTCAACAATATTCATTGCGTTATTTACGTTGTTTACAGTTCAACAATATTCATTGCGTTATATAAAGTAATAGATTAGCAATATCCTTCAAAATGATTCAGATTGTATTTGAATAATGTTACGCAATTACGAGTAGGTTGCAGTAAGCTCACGTATTGTTGAATGCCTCTTGCTCTTCCATTTCGAGTTTTATTTACGGTTTGAAATAAATTCTTAAAGATTACAAATCACTTCCCTGCCTAGCCTTTTCCCAACTATGTTTGGGTCGGCTTACAGTCAAACCGGATGCAGCTGAATACCAAAACACACATAATACACAACAAACAACAACATTAAGTCTATTGTGTCGAATTTGCTTATCTGTTCCGACTACTTGTCCTCCACCATGTCCGAACCCTCTCAAGTGGATGTGTCTATACTGATTACAGCAAGGCATTTGACCGTATAGACCACGGTGTCCATTTGCGTAAGCTGCTTGCAGTGGGTATCAGAGGCGATTTATTCAGATGGTTTAAACCTTAAATTGAGAATCGCTGTCAAACAGTTGTACTGAATGGATATAGTTCTGTAATTGTTAAAATACCCTCAAGAATACCACATGGATCCCTTTTGCGTCCTTTACTTTTTAATATCATTTTTATAAATGTCATTGGTTCGTGCTTTACCCGTTCCAAAAGAATTCTTTACGCCGACGACGATATGAAAATTGTAAGCCCTATATCAGAACTTTCCGACTCTTTTAGTTTACAGTGGGACTTAGATGGACTACAAAATTATTGTCTCCTCTCTAAATGTTTTGTTAGTACCTACACACGCAAACCACATGCAATCACGTTTCAGTATAAGTTACATAATACGAATATAAACAGGTAAGCGTTGTTAGGGACCTGGGTGTAACATTTGACTCTAAGTTGCTTTCTTCTTCTTCGTGTCGCTGGCAAGACTGTATTTTAAATCTTGTTTTCCTAAAACTTTGCCACGGCGTTGTCGGTGGCAGCGCAGAGGTCACTTTAACTGCATGTTTTGGGACACAAAGGGCAGGATAGGAGGTAAAGCATTGTTTGTGACATAGCTCCGCAATCACACCCTTCTGCCGTTTCGTCAAGATAGCCCCATTTTACCAGGTTGGACTTACATCTTCCCACGCACGATTACAGGTTGCCTGCAACCGAACCCGATCAGCGCACTTTATCCCACAGCTGGCATAGCTCCATCACAAGTCCGAAGAGAAGTTGCATGCGCAGTGGAGAAATTCAAACAGGAATCTGATTCCAGACACTCACTATCTGGCGCACAGCTACCAACGCAACGGCTAAAAAGCAGACACAGCTTATTGAAATCGACAGCGTATCTGTCAGGAAACCCGGCCGACACCCATTGTAGACTGTGGCAGGATACTTTTCTCCCTCCTACTCAATACCTACCACCAAAGGAGCATGTGCCTGCAGGGTGTAACCTTCCGTGGCTCACTTGGAAGTCTCTGAACCGTCTCCGGACACAAGTGGGAAGATGTAAGTCCAACCTGGTAAGTTGCTTTTTGATGAACACATCGAAAGCGTTGTTAATAAAGCTTCCAAAGCACTTGGGTTTATACTGAGGTTATCAGCTGATTTTAAAAACGTATAAAATCCTTTATTGTGCTTTTGTCCGCAGCAATTTGGAGTACCTACTCGTACGTCTCACAAGTGTGGAACAGAATTGAGGGTATTCAAAAGCGGTTCCTTCGTTTCTTACAGTACAAGACTAGGAATTAAACTTCCAATTATGTAGCACGATGCAAGAGGTTTCATATCTTACCACTGCATGAGCGCAGATCCATTGAACATAATATGGCATATTTATTTAAAATCGCAAATGGTACTATAGATTGCCCGTAGCTGTTCAAGAATTTTAGGATTAGTTACACACTGCAAAATGTTTCGCAAACCTAGCTTGTTGCATGTCCCTCATTCCAAGTCCACGTACAGGCAGAATTCGTATCTAATTCGTGCGAGCAGAAGTTTTAATAAACTAATTAGTGAACATGATTTGGACATTTTCAATACCAGTGTTTCTCGGCTTAAGCATTTGTTGGTGAAAAGCTTTTTTACGGAAAAGTAATTGTTTGTTTCTGAATGGTTTTTAGTTTGTACCTATTAATCGATCGTGTTATTTTGTTTCCTAATTTATGTTATAGGTATTGTGTACCGACCTTTTTTGTTTCAAGTGTTTATCAGTGGATACTTGTAAATGGCCTTCAAATGCCAATGCAAATGTTTAAGAGCACTGTTTAAATTAGCTGTAAGTTTCCCGAGTAGAATAAAATAAGTATTCTTTAAAATAATTATAAAACAGTAACTATAGAGTTTCTTGTCCATTCGTGTCCATACATAACTACCTTTTGGAGTGTCTTATAATGGTCTACTTGATATAAATGATTTGACTTTTGATTTTTTTGCCTTTTAGACAGTAAATTAGTTTTCCCTGGAAAACCAATTTATTGTCCAAGGGCTGATTTTTCCAACCCTAGATAATTTTACCAGAGGAATAATTTTGAATTTTTACAATTCTTCCATACGTACTGAATCTGTCAGGCGTCAATTTTATTTCTCGAATAAAAATTATCTGTCGATTGAAAAATCTGCCCTAAAAGTCATAAAAGCGCCGTGAAAAAACAACGCCTCGTAAAAGCAACGTGTTGAAATCACACATTGCTCCTGGAAAACTAATAAAAAAAAATGAAAATGGTCATACGTCGACATACTTAGTATGAGTTCTATAAACAAGTTGTTTTTTAGTAAAAATAGCTGCTATCAGTTAACCAATCTCACTTCAATAAAATGACATTGACTAGGTCGGGTAACATAAAATGTTTTGAAGTATCAAGTTTGCTACGAGAAGTCACATACGTACGAGTTCTTGTGTTCATACATTTCGGACGTTTGCGTAGTTGCCTGCGTTTATATCGCGTTAAATTTGAGAGGAGGCCTGTGTCCCAGCAGTGGGAACATTATAGGCTGATTATGAGAAGTTTATGCAGGAAGCATAATGCAAGAATAAATAAATCAATGTTATTATCTGACTAGCTTCTGCCTGCGATTTTGTCTGCGTGAAATTTCGGCCCCAGACACACCGCCTCGCATCACATCGCCCCCCCCCCCGCTATTACTTTGTTTTCGTTTAGCGTTCTTTCTGGTTTATTTTTTATTTTGCTCGGCTCTTAAAGGTCGTAGTGTGTATTTAACGTGAAGTTACATAGCCTTAACCTTCCTCAAGAATTGGGCTATCAAATGCAAAAATATGTTTTAAATCTTATTGGTAGTTCCAGTGATTAGTGTGTTCAAAGAAAAAAACAAACTCTTCAGCTTTATTATTACTATCTAATAATTTATTAGTATAGATAGATAGATGAAGGTACAACTTGTCGATTGTTCTGAATAAGTCTTTGTAATATACTGAATAGGTGTTAGTTTTATAGTTTTGTTACTAGATGCGCTAGTTTGTTGTAACATACGCGGTTACGAGCTCTCTTTTTGCAGTTGTATGATGCTACAGTTTGATATAAGAAAAACTTGAATAAATGAAAACTTTCAACTTAGATAGACGGAAGAATATCATATCAATAGACATTTAATGCATGTCGTAGAACTCAAAACTTATTTTTTTATAAATAAAACATGGTGCTACGCTGTCATTGCTACTTTGCTACGGTGCTACGCGTACAATTCACAACGTTTCCAAAGAGAGTTTTCTTGTAGCGCGTAAGTTTAGTACTTTCTTATACTGTCCCAATTAAGTAAAACACTCTGTATTTGTAGGATTGAAATATAACATAATTATTTGGTCAATCCGGGGATGGATTGCCAAAATACAGTCTGTGAATTAAGCATTACTTGTTTATTTCATTTATCCATTTGTTTTGTAGTATATCAATACTTGACCCAATTTGCGATGGATTTGCATCATCTTAATTAGATATAAGGCCTAAAGCAGACCAAAACAGTAATTTCTGAACCTTTTCAAAATATACAACAGCATTAAACATTAAGCTTTCTGGTGGCTGTGCACCGTGCAGTGCGCGTTAAGAGATTAATGTGTTTAAAGTGTTGAAAACCTAAGGGAATCCTAATGGAGTTATTAAAAAGGGCATCAAAAAGTCTCGGGCGAATAAAAAATATAAAAAATACATAGGACGCAAACAGATGAAGTAGTCCGTCGTTGGAAAGATGTGAAGTAAAGTTTTAGATGAGGCAGGTAGATGTGGCTGTGCGGCGGGTGTGTGGGCCTGTGGGCTAGCATGCGCGGCAGGAGGCAGCGCGGGCCGACGCGGCTGCAGACGCGGCAGACAGTGCGGCTCGGCGGCGGCGGCGCCGGGGGCACGGCGGTGCGGGGCGCGCGGGGCGGCGCGGCGGCGCGATGCTGCGCGCCTCTCAGTCGAGACGCGAGGCCCGCCCGCCCTAGCCGCCCGTGCTGCCGCCCGCCCGCCCCGCGCTCGTCACGCGTCGCTCTCCACGATTCGCTCTACCTACGATCGTTAATTACATCCCTATGCCGGATTCGTATGTGTACTTAATGAATTATTACATTCGGCAACATTTTAAGAATTATCTACTCATCATTTGGGCTTACACGCGCGTATAGTTGTCGAGTATTTTCGAAGCTTTTGGATGGACCGGAAGGGGGGCGGGAGGGTCGACGGATTCGGAGGGTCGCGGGGCGCAGGGCCCCTCGCGACGCGGGGTTAGTAGGTTCGCGATGTCGCGTCGTCGTCGGTCGGAATGCATTCGCGAACGTAGAGCGGCGACCTGAGGTGCCGCCGCGGTTCTCACCTGGCCACTCGGGGTCGGTCACCTCTTTTATTAATGAAACTTCACTCAAACATTTCGGATTATTTTCCCGGCTGCAACCTTCAAGCATAGAATTATTTTTGGGTCAAACATGACGAGATGCAAGGTCAAGCCTGCTAGGTGTCAACGAACCCCTCGTCCGGTGCCTACGTCAGGTCGATGACGTCTAGGTTGACAGTCCAAAACTTTTAACATTATCGTAGCACCAACTACTAATGTTCCAATATCTAAACTGAAACTTTACAGTGTAGTGCTCTCGTAAGATAAAGTAACGAACCGGAAGAAAAAAACTGAGTGTCGACGTGAAGAACGAAGACGGAAGTGTATTACGACTGGCGGCGATCGGGAGGCCACCGCGTTAACCCTGCCCGAATTAGTGCACCGGACGAGACTAAAATAGCGAGGCGGCGTGTACGGTTACATGCGGCGCGTCAATGTCGGCGCGCCGGCACCGCGTGCTCCGGCGGCTCTCGGCGGGTAAGCTTACACTGCGTCTGATTGCAGAGCGGGCTGAGGCCAGCCCTATATGTGGAGGCGCCGCGGCCGCCGCCGCCGCCGCCGCCGCCGCCGCCGCCCGCACTCCCTCGCTCCTCGCACTACTAGCTATTCCTGGAGTCATCTGTTCCACTGTATACGCTAAATTTTACACCTTTCTAAATATAATTAAACTAAGCACACTGATGATACAAAGCTTTATGAATCCGAAATTAGTATTCTCTGTAACCCACACATGTTACGTTTATTACTCGCTTAATATTGTATTTCAAGAGCCGACATGAAGAAGTACGTCGATGAATAGACTTTAATAACAAGCGAAGAATTTGAGAGATGTGAAACGTGTGAAGATTGTTGAAGAGGCCGCGGCGTCGCCGTCGTGCGTGAAAGTGTAAGCGTTGTTCGCTTTAGCTGGTTGACTTCGGGTCAAATTGTAATTTTGATATCATTTGGTCCCCTTCAACCAGCTGTAGTTGACATCTGTTTCGCTTTCTTGCTGCACTACTCGGAGATGAGCTGCAATAGTTAAAAACAAGCAAAAACCCTAAAATTTTATGAAATATTTGTTAAAACTGTATCACCTGTTTTCTTTTGTAGGTATTCCATTATTTAAAAATATGTCAAACCATTTAATTTTATTGTACCAGGTTTAAGATAGAAAATGTTACAATTAAGATATAGGTACGTACGGTATTCAAGTTGTATCAATTTTAATAAAACCTCAGTCTTGTCAATAATAATGTGTCTTGTAATATTTTTCACTTTCAAACTTAATTGCAGTTAACACATGCATTTAATTGTAAACTACTTTTTAACCGACTTCAAAAAAGGAGGAGGTTTTTAAGATATCACATCTTTTGGACTAGAATATAGTCATATACATATTAATGTAAGTTGTGCAAACAGTGGTCCCGTAAGCGTAATTAATTAATTACATGTAGTCTCACCCTGCCCGGTGCGACACGAGGAAACATGCATTACTTAGTGGAAAACAACGGCTAATGAGATGTGTTATTGTTGTGAAATGGTCGCACATACGCACTGCTTTATGCAAATGTGTTACGACGGGAACCTTACGTACATCTTTTAAATACCTACTTATTAATTTATTTTAATAAGGCTTACCAACTAAACACATACACAGCATTAACCCAGAGTTGTTGACATAATTTTGATCTCGCATGTATTTAAATTATAGGAAAGCACGGCACTATCAAATTGTTGGTTTTTACCACTATTATGATTATATTATAGTTTTTATTCATTTCTTGAAGAAAAGTAAAAGAAATATTGTGAATTCTATAAAATAGTAGCCCAGTAGTAGCAGAGTTCAACTTGCAACTTGGGTATCTGGATGATATCATGAAGTGCCGCAATCTCTTATTCATTTTACAACTAATTTTCTCTTGCCACTACTATTCCAACATAATTTAATCATTAAAACTCTATGTGATAATCTAACTCTTGATTCATGTCTTTAATTCCGGGATCTCATCAAAATCAAATAACTTATTTTGTTTTTCACTTTTTATCTATAACTTATCTAATTCATGCTAATTTGCAAAGAAAAATAGGTCCAACACGCCACTTCTAGAGAACTTATTACCAACAAAATGATATGGAATCAACAATAACATCATCATTATCATTTAACATCAAAGAACAAAGAAGTATAATTTCACTAAAAAGCTGTTACATGTGGCTTTTATGTCATCCTTATTTTATACTGCTACATGTAAAAGTATTGCAAAACAATAAAATAATAAAAATAATCTAACATAAAAGGCAAGGGATCTAAAAATAATATCGGAGCAGCGAAAAAAGAATAAAAAGATGGCTTTTAAAAGGTAATGTAACTATGCGTCTCGTGAGTCGTGCGTGAGCCGTACCCGAATTTAGTGCGGACGGTTTGATGGCCTTACAGATTTTTTTTTTATCAAGGGGTACCTTTGGGAAAACAGGCTTTCAGAAGGTAGTGGATAAAGTCGTTTGTGTCTGTGCGGTCATGATATTGATTGAATGCAGTAAGGTTTTCGGAGTTCGCACGCCAGGGAGAATCATAGCGCGCAACGCACTTTGATATTAAAACGAGATTATTCGAGGAACCGCTAACGGGCCACTTTGAGCACATACCGCATATAACATGTACCTATTTACACATTAACTTCGAAACTACAGCAATAATAACATAATTGTGTCGTGTAGAGTTTCGATGTTGTATTATAATTCAGAAGAAGAGTTTATTTAATCTAGACTGACTCTATAATGCTTACGTGCAGAGAATACGTGTAGTATTTGATGCAAATAAATTGAAATGAAATTGTAAAGTTGAATAAGTAATTAAAATCGACGTTTCGGTGTTGAAATTAAAGCCGACACTCTGTATCCTACAGGCAATGGTTCGATCTTTTGTTAACATAACATTCGTACTTTCATTTCATTACTTACACACTGATTGAATTTATTTTGCATGAGTTAATTACATTTATTTGGTTACAAATCCGTGAGTGTGTGTCTAGATGAAAATTTTAATCAGTCAGCAAAATTTTTCATTTAACTACAGTTTTATAGAAAATAACACCATTTCATAATTGTGATCGGAATTGAATGCATGAATTCATTTTACTAATTAAAATTATAATGCACTTATAATTTTATTCTATTAATTAATTTAAATTATAAAACGGTTTAAAAATAATCGAATACTCTGTTTAGCAAATATTTTTCAACTTCAATGCTTGTATTGATATATGGCAATTTCATTACACTCTTTTGAAAACCAGTGAACTTATCTTTAGTAACTAATTACTGAATCAAACATAATTTTTATTCTTTCTAAAACCGTCAGTGCCGAGTGCCAGAGATCAATCATTTTACTAGGGTGTTTTAAAACGTAATATTGTTACGGGTTTAAAAACCATAATTGCATGTTGTGTGCTTTATAAACCTGAAACAATTTAACTACAACTCTAATTTTGAATACATTTTGAGAAATCCTACTGCATGTTTAGTTTATTGCATAGTCATTTTTAGTATGTATTAAAAATATTTTCAAAAAGGTACGCACGAGATAGTCGTGAAAAACAGCTTTAGGTGTATTCCAACGCTAATTGTTTATATTAGATACGATTGATATTTTATAACACCGCGGTGTATCTTATTTATTTCAATCGTAATCATCCGTTGGCTGTCTGGGCTCGCGAAGGTCGCCGATTGCGATAACACTGCTTATTTCTAATTTATACTTTGATGTATTTCTCTTTGAGTTTATGTATTTATTACGTTGCGAGTTATTTATTACGTTTATTTAGGTATGCATATATTTGCATACGTTAATGTACCTACGCAACGCTGCAATTTAAACCAAAGTTAAGCTTCGTTAAGTAAACTATTTAAACAAAGCCGACTTCTTGAAATTTCAATAACATTCCTAACTGCTCTATATGATTAGTTTTTGTTGGGCAGGAAAATGTGACTGGTGAGAGGGTGGTGGGGTCACAAAAACCCGGAGGCAGTGGCTGCAGCCGCGCCGGCGGGCGTCGCGCCGCTCTGCGGTGCGACTTTGTGCCATAAATCAAAAGCACCCGCGGGAACCCTCCCATCGTATAATGTAAGTATGTATACAATACTCTATCACTGATGAACACACAAAGGAATTTTAAGAAGCCGGGTTAATAGGGATCAAAAATAATTTTGTTGTTTAAGAATCTTGTGACATAGGTACCTTAATAAACATAAAAATATTCATAGATAGGAAGTCCACTAATTTTCAAATTCGTAACTCGGCCTTTGGCATTATTTAGGAAATATTTAAATTGATAGATTTGCCCTACCGCGTCAAAAGATCACATTTTGTTTCGTTTTGACACACAATGACACAAGTGACTTGATTTTCATGGAAACGCCAAATTTACCCATAAAAAGTCACCCTTTTAGAGTTTCTTGACTTATCTTGAAGGCACAAGAGAGCATTTTAACAGCCGTTTGTGTTCGATTTACCGAAAGCAATGAAGTTTCTCCGGCGTGTGTTTCGGCGCACTGCTTTCTGTGAGCGAATGATTTGGATGTGTGACCTCACATAATATCTCAGTATTGACACTTCTCGCGCGCCCGAAGTGGGTACGGTGAGGGTGGGGTTGTAATTTAGTAGTAAAATTTACGGAAACAATTATTTACTTTGGTTATCGCTAAATTAAGCGTAAGCACCTAAGTCATATGTGTGTGTGTAAAACGATTGTAGGTATAGGAAAAAGTTAAACATTTAGAGTTGTTCCAGCGACATTGGCGTGTTAAGGTGGTGGCGCTTTACTCGAAATACGGCTTAGAAGGAAATCACCTGGCAGGCCATTAACCTAATTCACGGACGCAAAGACAGGGCGGAGACGCGGGTGGCGGCGTAGCGCCCGCTTTAATATCGCCGCGCTGCCGGTAATAAGATGGAAATAAGGCGGTGGCAAGAAACCGGGCCAATCATTGCCGTTCGCAACTTGACACCGCCAATGTACATACTTCGATAAGTATAAAGTAAATTCACTTTGGCTTTTAGGTCGTTTAAAAAAGTCACTAGGTAGCTATATCCCAAGAATTGTAATAAATGTCTTAACTAAATATTTACGGGCTACTTCTAACATCGCCTGGTTCGAGCAGTGCTGTCGTCATATCGGTACCTACATTAAAGGTTCTTTAAAATTCAGGCTGTACCATGCCAAGATATTGCTACAGTTATAATTTTACTCAGTTCTCAGCCACGTGCCATTTAGAATATATTATCATGTTATAATTGTTTTCTTTAAACTCCTAAACAAGACTAAAGTTTCTGGGACTTAAGAGTTTAAGAGCACTCATCAAAGTATAAAGCTTTATTTCAGTCGGTAAAAGATAAGTACTGAAGACTAATTTTAAAGTAGCTGCATTACCAGTTAATTTAAAATTCATGGAATACTCGGCGCATGGTTCGATGTTTGTCATGGCAAATAAAATTATAATGGTACGTCAGAAAAGACAGCGCGCCCTACTGCCCCCACGTCGACTGTCCTCCGCGAGAAGCTACACTATTATAAGTTTTGCTTTTTTTATTCCATTTTCTTCGGGTTGTGTATCTAGTTTTTAAAATTTTCCACAGATTATATTTGAACTTTTTTATTTAGTCTATGAATAACCTGTGAGATTTGTCAATGATTACTGATTAGTTATCATATTTAATCAAACATGTAGTAAATTTTGCTTTGCTTTACCTACCGTATTAATTATTGTCGTTGACAAGTTTAATATTTAACAGACAAGTGCTTATCATCTGTAATTTTTTTTCGAGAACAAAATGAAAAGTTTTAACTAAAACGTAAAAGGCACTCATTGTAAAATAGTACCTACCTAGTAGATACATTATAAGTAAATTATTATGCAAGTGAGCAAAGTTGCCGACTACAAAATATTCAGTCGTTTCATACGAAGACTTTCAATACTTACAATTGCGCGGAAACAAAATAGTTTAATAAATTAATTATGTAACATAATGTGTAAATTGCCGATTCCATTTATCGCACGCCGTGTCTTTGCAGGATAAAGACGAGGCAAAGGCACGGAAGCCGTCGAACAGTCTAATTGGTACTAAAAATATAAAAACTGAATATTTTTGTAGAACACGAAATAATCTTAATTTTTAGACAAAAATAAATAATTTGATGAAATATGATGTCAAATTATGTTATTTTATTTATTTACGCAGTTTATACCTATATATAAAAATATTTAGGTATAAAAAGGCCTACCGTCTCTTTAATAAGATAAAAAAAGCGCACATCTCCGCGCTAGTAAATAATTAGCTGTGACGCACACAGCACTAGTGCGGAAACATAATGTAAAAAACACACGTGATTAATACATTGCCTTATGATCCTAAAACCGGTGTATTAAGAGCAACTTAACGAGCAAGTGTGTTGAAAAGTATAATAATATTTTGATTGATCTACGGTAGTTAAAATTATTCTTACGTTATATATTCATAAGGTATATGTATTTCTCGTACTATCGTATGTTGTTACCTAAGTACGCGTTGTGGTAGCAAATATTGTCAACAATTAGTAGTTTAAGAAACTGTTATATATCAGAGGTTATTAAAACACGAGTGTGAGTTTATTAACCGAACCGCAGGCTTATAGGTTTATAGTAGTATCACATGAGTGTTTTATCTAAACTCATGCAGTTTCATCAAAAACAATAAATAATTGTAAAAATGTCGCCCAATTCCAATTTTCACCGCGGGGGGACGCTCCCCAGCAGTCTTTTTTTCCCTCATGGACTTCCTCCCCAGCAGGCTGCACCACAGTTATTACTACATGATTTTATGAAGGACTGTACTAATAGAAAATAACTTATTTTATTTACTCATGTCAAAAGTTCTTATTTTGAAACCAAAAATGGCACCATTATGACAGAGACTTTATAATAACTTTTTTTCTTAGGATATAATAATAACTCCTATTATGTAACCGTTTCATAAACTGCTATTAAGGCATTAGGTATTTTGTTAGAGAAAGAGTGTTTTAATAAAAGTTTTTAATTCCACGTGGGTAAAGTCTGCCATTTAGGTACTATTTTCTATTTCAAAATAATAATTTTACGATATGAATGTGTATATACCTAAGTATTATTATATTTTTAAACTACAACTGAAATGCTGTAAATGACATTGACTCATTTTAATAAGGTGCGTTCTAAAAGTTGGCAACGTCGTAAATAGCTGTCAAACATTTTGCTATTTAGATTAATTTGTCAATATTAGTACTCTTATCGCTCTTAAGTTCAAAAAAATATTGTTTAATGAATTGCAATAATAACACTGGCTTAAATTTTGTAACAGATTTAGGGCTAATTTTTCCATCGCCAGATAACTTTTATTCGAGGAATACAATTGACATTTGACAGTTTTTGTATGAAATAACTGTCAAAATTTCAAAATGATTCCTCGAATAAAGTTATCAGATGATTAAAAATCAGCCCTTAGGCGTACCAAAAGTATTTTTGTAAACTAAATATTCAGTATAACGATGTTAATGATTGCAATAATTCATAATTAACATTTTAGTGCTTTTTATGGCGACATTTCATAATTTTCTGAATGCCTCTTAAGCTCAACTCTAACAAAAGCCAGAAAAACATATCCATAATATAATGAAGACATGATTCCGCACTGGGCCCACGTGGTGGATTACGGCCCACTCCCACTCAATGAGAGGAGGCCTGTGTCCCAGCAGTGGGATCATTATAGGCTGATTATGGTAATGATTGTCTAAGAGTTTTTAATACGGCACCTACTTTTTAATGCGGAATTTTACGAGTATTTCACACGCTACGTGAATATTTTATTCTTATGAATCAGGGGCGGATTTGCAAATAGAAATAGTTATAACAGGTATGCGCGTAGGGACTCTTGCCCTCGAGAGTACTGTATACAGGTTTCCCAAATCATTAGGGGTGCGGTAGATTGTAGGGGTAAAAATAAAAACGTCGTAACTACATAGCTTCCAAAAAATTTACCGTTGCAATGTAAATCAACACAAATTCACTCATATCAGACTTAATGGTAAGTTATGATTATTTATGGATTATACTTTACTTAGCAGTTGAAGTTATGACGGTGGTGAGTTATATGATGAAATTTGAATGGTATAGAAAGTGCCATGAATTCTCATTTCCGGTGAATTAAAGCACAATGGCTGGTCTGAATTAAATATTTCAGGTAGTGCGCCGTTCTCGCGAGTTAGTGCCGAGGTTGATGAAACGACATACTCCGCACTCAGCGCCGAGGGAAAATTTAATTATTGTTCCACGACTACAGCGCCACAGTTGAACACACTTTTAAATGGTGAAGCACATTTCTGTGACATTAAATGAGTTTTCATGTTGAGTTATTATAATTACATAAAGAGTAACAGTCCGCTCTGGTGCTGCCAAAATGTTTTTTTAGGTAGCTAACCGACTGATAACATATTTTATTTTTGTAATCTGCAGTTTTTTTTGTAACACAATACGGACCCTGCTACTTGTCTGCACTGACTAATTACCACGTTCTAATGTAGCTATCACGAACTTATAATATGCTAATAGATAGATATAAGTAAATGTACACATATTGTACTTGTAAATCGATCAGCTAATAGCATATGAATGAAGCGGGCGTGGAAGTTGCGGCGGCGGTACACACGCTGGATCTAATGGAATTCACTTGTACGCAAACAAGCCGCAGAACGCCCTCGCCCCACCTGAGCGGAGCAGACGTAAGTATCCGACGGGCTCATCACCCCGACGTTTTATCACATTACATGCGTCACCTTTAATATGTGATTACACACAAATCACGAGGGAATCCATTATGCATTCGTTGCTTTAAAGTTTTACGAAACCACTTAATTTTGTATTTGGTACAGCTAGCTCTACATAAATGCAGCTAGCAGGTCTGTGTACGGTAGTCGCCATAGGCTGACTACAAATAAGTCGACACAAAGCTCCTATTGAAAAACGAAACCGATATTACAAGTTTAAGTATACGATATTATGTGGTATCTATTTACTCACCGGTAAGAAGGTAGGTACTGTCTTTATGCTATTTTCATGATACTGTGGGTATATAAAATTCGTACCTGAAACAAAATATATATTATTTAGTTACGCACAAGTAGGTAGTCATATGAAAAAGAAAACTAGAGGAAAAGCTCGTAAGAGAAAATATTCGGCAACCGCTGATGTCCTTTCATATTTCACTATAATGTCGTTATATTATGTGGTGTCGCAAAGACGAAAGAGACTCTATGTGTGTAATATTTCAAACTAATATAAGTATCCACTACATAGGGACAGTGATATAGTGTCATAAAATGTTAAAGCGAAATACACGAGCCTGGAATAAAGTTAGCTAGCAGGAAAGAATACATACATTTTAATTTATTATGCACATGTCCCATTCTAACTTAAATAATGTTTGTTTAAAAATTCAACGTAAAACCTAAATGTAAAGCGGAGAGTAGCGAGTGCGAGTCTCGATTTAGAAAGTCATATGTACTTCTAAATATATAAACACGAGGGATGTAGTACGTGCGGCGCTACTCGAGTCGCATAGCTTTGGGTATTAGTAAGACGTTGAATAATATATCTATGTCGGGAGATACCGAGCAGATTTCTCGGAAAGCCTTAGTTGGCCTTAAACCAGATTGAAGCGCTTAGAATTCCTTACATAAGCGCTCCGCTATAATATCGGAAAAGAGATCAGAAGTTAATCTATCGGCAACATTCCTCGCGTTTCGCCGGAAGGCAACGCCGCGCCGAGCCGCCCGCCGCCTGGCCGCTATGGCCCTCGTGCACGCGACCGCGCCCCCATACTAACTAATCGATCCTTTGCTTTGCAACTTAACTATGCACCAAATAAACATATTAATAAATAAAAATATCTATAATTCATTACAGTAAAACTTAAAATCGAAATCTTTTCATCTGTCTAAAGCAGTTCAGTATGGAGGAACCACTACTTGAAATATGACTCGATATCAATATTACTTATAGGGAACATCATTTTGGATATAATTAATGTATCCTTACATAAGTACCATACTAAGCAACGTCTCTTTCTCTGGCTATCCGATAGTGCGCTTAAAACGATATTATGAGGTTTACAACCACTTATTCGATTTTCATGATTTCTACGAGTAAGGTGGCTATTGATTCTAAATAATAAAACTAAACGTTGAGCAGTTCATTTCAAATTATGATTAAATACTTATCTCTAATATAAACGTATTATATTCGATGAAATATTATGAATTATTCTAGACAGGTTTTATTTCAATGAAGTCTATATACTAATAGGTAATTCGAAAGTAACTCTGTCTGTCTGTATGCTACCTTTTCACGCCTAAACCACTAAACGGATTTTGATCAAATTTGGCAGAGATATAGATTGCATCCCGGGGAAGGACATAGGATAGTTTTTATCGACATACTTTGCGGGCGAAGCCGCAGGCGGAAGCTAGTTTAATTATAAAGCTCTAAAGGATTGTGTTGGAAATAATTTAGTTAGAATATTTAGGTACCTACAACAGTCGAAATTATCTCTCTGTTTTTACCGACTTCAATCAAATAAGTTATGAAGAAGAACTTAATTAGGTAAGTCTACGGAATGTGGTTATTTATAGAGGCAAGTTATAATGCGCCATTACAATCCTTTAAATAGACAAAATATCCTAGTTGATATTTATGTGCTCCTTGTGAAAAACTTTTTTATATACAAGATTCCTTTTTACTTCAAACCTATTTGTGTAGTTAATTACATTGATCATTTTGGTGGTGGTACCTAAAGATCACATTATTAGTAACACAGGTAACTACGAGGTACAAACGATATTTATGAATACATGTGCCACAAACTTATCTGTCGGGCATCCCGATTCCGTAACACACTTTCAATCACAATCCGAAGGAAATTGCTAAACTATTGCTTCATAAGTTTAAAAAATTTGTTTGTGACTTTGACTTTTCATTTGTTTATTTCTCATTATATATTATAATTACTTGAAAGGCAAGGCAAGGCATTAAAAAAAAAAAAAAAAAAAAAAAAAAAAAAAAGGCATTGCCATTGTGAGTGTGTTACCTTACTACTGTGGTTTTCTGAAAGAGGAACTAGAAATGAAATGTGATGAGGAACATAATTTTTTGGGTTCCGTACCCAAAGGGTGCCAACGGAACCCTATTAATAAGCCACCGCTGTCCATCCGTCCGTCAGCGGGCTGTATCTCATGAACCGTAATAGGTGGAGTCTAAACGTCGACTGTCTGCCAGGTAGACAGTTGACATTTTCACAGAGTGTATTTCTATTGCCGCTATAACAACAAATAATAAAAATAAAATAAAGTTACAAATTATAGGGAATCTCCATACAAGAAACGTGTTTTTTCGGCGTATTTTTGTTGTCCTGCAAGGTATCAAGGTAGCATTGCCTTCTAAGCTCACACAAGAAAGTAGTATTACTAATATACATATTTACGGAGCTGAGACGAGACTTGGACAACATAGGAAAAACAAGTAGGTATACGCCGCCCGATCAGGTTAAAGGGCGTCTGAAGCAAGCTTGCCAGCTGTTAATTCTCACTGCTCTTTCGACCCGAAGGTGTTTATTTACGGCTGCTGTTTAAACGCTTACCAGAAATGTACACATTCCACGACCGTAAAGATTAAAAGCTTACCAAACCAAAAAAAAACTTAACCAAATTATTTAAGGTCAGTTAACTTGTAAATTGTCACCTTTATTTACCGTAGCGTATGTTACGTTCAAAAGTATTATTCAGAGAGAAATAGTAATATTTAATATCGCTTAAAAATATTTACGAGAATATAAACTGTGTGTTGGTCTCGATGTTCTCAATATTACAATGCGGCGAAAGTATTATTGTGTCTATAGACCATGCTTATTTTTTGTCGATGAAAGGAGAAAAGCTATCTTGTAAAATTAAGGTATATATTATCATAATCAAATTATAAATTGAATTATGCCTTTTTTCATTAACTTTAGGCGACACCTAAATGAAGGCTTATACAGGATGGCAGGTCATCGACGCGCAACCTGTTACCATGGATTCAGTAGGTAGGTACATGATTCTGAAAAATTCCAACGCAGGGGGCGATCAAATTTGTCGTCGGTTATTAAAAATATACAAGTGCGCTATTAGATTTTCTACGCTCGGCTCAGCACCGTGAGTTTAAAATCCAACAGCGCGTTTATTCAATTAGGCATTAGATTAGTCCAGTATACAGGGTTATTTGTAAAACACCAGTAACCTCTTAAGAGGTCATTGTACTCATCATTATGAACAACTTTTACTATGGGACCAAACCTGAAATCGCGAAAAAAAAAATCAGCTGTTCCCTACATTTATGTTCGTATAACTCGTCAAAATGTAGGGAACAGCTCAGCTCTTAACGTTATCGTAACGTTAACGCCTGCGTGTTTATGAGATATTCAATTTATGAATACTCTTGGTTAGATACACAAACAGGACAAAACGTCACGCCTGGTTTCCCCAAAGGGTTCTGTTAATACAGAAACACTGAGATACAGTTGCTGGAAGATCGTATTTAACTACAAGTGGGTGTATTGTATATTATCAATATTAAATATACTGGCCCCATCCAGTTAAAACTTAGAAATATTATCAACTAGTTTATGAATTTGGGATTTCCTTATATTATTGACTGTTTGTTTTATTGTAGATTTCAGACTTCCCCTTTTTGCCCCTTTTGAGGTTCAATTTTCGAAAAATCCTAAAAATATGTTTACCTTTTTTACCGAAACCCTAAATACAGGGTTTTACATAAAATTACGGATTTTCGTACTAACTTTCATCCCATATTATCCTTTCGGGTGGAGTGATTAAAAACCCTCCTTAGGGCTCGCCTACATTATAACAGTAAAGAGTAATAACTATATATTAGTACGTCAAGAAGCGACACACACACACTCAGCATTAGGCTTGGCAGTAGTGCCGTACCGCGATTGGCTTACATAGCACAGTCCAGACAATGACTACCTACACCTAAAATGTGTGCGGATAGGTCGGTGCTCCATACAAACGAACTCATATAAAATTGCCTTCACCAGGTACAAGTAGTGGGCAATCCGCCGAAACTGGGTGTAATAGTAGAAAATATTACACGAATAGTTCCTAGAGTTTCGGCTGTGCGCTACCATATCAGTCAGTTTCTAATTTTGTACATTTATAAATACTTACACAATTTTTTTTAAGGTGAAATTAAATGAAAAAAAGAGCACTGGTGAAGTTAAAAATTGAAACACATGAAAAATCTATATTTTCAGTGATTTTCATCGAAACTGAATTGCAGAAAAAAAATTAAAACGTAGACATCGGCTTTTTGCGTTTTTCTCCATATTTTATACAGGGTTATTGGGAAAACATTAACAACCTATTAAGAGGTCATTGTACTCATCATTTACTATGGGAACAAACCTGAAATCGCGAAAAAAAAAATCCGTTGTTCCGAGTTACACGAACATAATTATGTAGGGAACAGCTGACATTTTTTTCGCGATTTCAGGTTTGGTCCCATAGTAAAAGTTGTTCATAATGATCAATAACCCTGTATTTGAGGTTATATTGGAAATAGGTAAATACAAAAGTTGTACCTAGATATTTTAATCATCTACAATTTTTATGTTTAACTTTTTCCGATAGGTGTAGTTTAGCCGGAAATCGTAAAAATCATTATTCACCCCCTCAAAACGACTATCCCCCCCCACCCCGGGAATTTCACCAAGTTCGCTCCATTTGCTAAATTTTTCGACCAACCACATACTGCTAAGAATTCCTCTTCAATTCAGGTTTTCAAAATCGGTTTGGCCCTGAACTAAATATTAGAATAGATAAAAATAGACTTTTTGAAGGTTTTACGAAACAGTACAGTCACCGGTCGGTTTAACCGACGTATGTCGCTGACAGGACAGCCGGTCTATTCTGTTATAATCTCACCGTGAAAACTTAGATGAAGTAGGTACCTAAGCTTGAACTGAGCTGTTAATAGTGTCAATCTATTAGCATTACGTGGAATGACAGCTCACTTCAAGCTCAACTCACGGGACCTCAACTAAGTTTTAACGGTGTGATTTTTACAGAATAGACCAGCAGTTTGTCTCTCCACTTCACACTACTTCTTATCTGCTATGTAAAAAAAAATCGTTAAACAATGTTTTGCATGACAGTAATTAATTAAACGAAATTGAAGGAATTGAACTTGCCGGTGTTTTACCAGCACGCAGTGGAGTATCACTTGTTTTCCAGCTGAGATAACGAACAAATGCGACGGGGGTAGGCGACAGGCGTGTTTTTGAAAACTTGACATTCGTTGCCGTCGTAAAAATATAATGGTGTAACTTGTGTTTTACGAGCGGAGCGCTAGAAGTCCCGATGACGAAGATGGGAGTTAGCGTGCGAGCGTGTTGCTAGTATACTTGAATAATAATTAGGTTTTTGGCTGTTTAACATTTATTTCTGTTCTCTTGTGACCTTCAGCAAAATACAGCAATTATTCTTGTGATTATTTGAAAGTATGTTAAATGTGAAGGGAGTGATAGTGATTTTGATACGGATGTAGTTTTAGCGTTATAGAACCCTCAAAGAGTTTATGTGTTCGAAAGTGTACATTGGGGGCGGCATTGCGCACGGTTCAGTAGAGGAAATAGATTCCTTTAGTCACATTTATGGCTAATATATTCATGAAAGTTTCACAAAAATATTTGAGCGTTCTCCCGTCTGCTTTGTTATGAGCGCGACATACAAAACACACACGAGCCCGTATCAACTTCATATAGAGACAAGCTCGCTTCCTACTTATGATGTCTTTGTGTAGGAATATTCTCAAGAAAAGTGACTTATAAGGTGCTTCTCATTGTCCTCAGTCGTATTAGGTTCAAGCAGGTACCTACCTACACATCTTTGTAGATTTTTAGGGTTTCGTACCTCAAAAATAAAAAAACCGAATCATTATAGGATCATTTTGTTGTTTCGTACCTCAAAAAGAAAAAAACGGAATCATTATAGGATCATTTTGTTGTTTCGTCTCAAAAAGAAAAAAACGGAATCATTATAGGATCATTTTGTTTTCCGTCAGCCTATCTGTCTGTCACCTGTTCTGAGGAACGCGTGAAGGTATCAACTTGTAATTCATATGAAATACATAGGTCTGCGGTCTCATGGAGCTCTAAAAAATCAAGCTTATAAGTCAACGCCATAAAAAATAGGGCCATTTATGGGATATATGTATTTCAAAAAGTCGGAAAATCGATAATTTGTTGGTACTTTTATCACGTAATTTTGCAGTTGGAGGATTGACCGTGACGTAACATCGACGGAGTGTTTGTTCTTGGGATAAATTCAACCCAACTACGGAACCCGAACGCGCAATAAGCGCGTGATCCGACACGCACTTGGCCGATATTGTTAAACCATCACGGCTGAGTAAAGCAGGGTTTGTAACTATTAATTCATAATACTCAATCAGATATCAAAAGAAGTCGTCGTAAATGATCGACTCGAAACTTGCAAGCAAAACATTTAAACATTTTAACGGTGACTTATATGTAATTTCTGTGTGCGACACAAATTATTTCGATAGAAACTCAAAGTAAAATGTATCAAAATGAGTGCTTGGATTCCAGCAGTGTAAAAGATTTTGCAGGCGTACTAGGTGAGTAGCAAAGCGAAATAAAATAGCAAGCGAATAGAGTGCACGTCACGGACACGCGGCGGGCGGCGCACGCGACGCGCCGCGCAATTTCCGCTTCGCTATCAGATGCGACGCTCGCGCCGGCCCGCGCCGCCCGCACTTGCCACCATGTGAACTCAACCGAGAACGTGAAACAGGGTGGTGGCTACACGATGTTGCATTCTCCACTGAATAAAAAAGCATTGGTACTGTGAATCTGAACGACATGATATAATGTGAAAATGTTTAAGATGCCATTTGCTTTCAAACGTAACTTTCAGGTTATCTATAGAGATAAAACAATATCATAGCGCCCTCTGATGAAGGAAAGAACTTTTAATTCTTAAGATTATTAATGCCATTCGGCGTCTACGATAGTTGTGCGACAGGTGTGGGTGGATTTTAATGAAAGATCTTAAGAATGTTGTGTAAACTAGCCCTAAAATGTGTTTCCAACTAGCTATTGATGTTAAAGTGCATGGTTCAGTAGGACCGGCATAGCTTTTTATTTGGGTGTGCCCCTTTCTTGGCGAGCTCGGAATGGATTTAATAATTATGGGGCAAAGAAGCGAAGCGTGTGGGGTCTCGACGGAAGGATGGAGTGAGGCAGGGTGCGATTAAATCGCAGGCGTTTCGGCATGTAACAGGAAGTGGGTCAAGCGGCGCCGCCCGAGCTATTTATTGCGTTTCCGACGAAATTGCAACCGCTATCTGGTATTTTTTATTTAATTCCTTCCTTAGTGCATTTCTTCAAGACACATTCATCTAAAAACATTTGATGTGATTATTCAATTCAAGTGCGAGCACCTAATTGGTAGTGAAGTAAGGCGTCGTAAACAAATTCATAGCAGAGATACATTGCGTGTTAGGACTTGTAAGTTATAAAAATGCGAAGATGGAAGTAGGTCGAGATAAGTTTTGCGAAGCCCATAAAGGTTCGACAAAGGCATACCATTAAAACTTTTTTTATTCGATAACGCCTGCCGTTCAGTCAGGGTAAAGTCTTAGTCGCTCTGCAATTACAGACAAGTGCCTTTAAATGAACCGAGCTCTCGAGCACGGCGCATCGCTTCGCACCCGACTGCGCCCACTCCGCCGCCTACCCATTTCCACACTAACTGTGTTAATTTCATTTAAAAACCGACTTCCAAAAAAAACACTACAAACTGAAAAATAACTTTAATTTCGGAAGTCGGTGTCTTAGGGATCTGTATTTTAGTTTTTGCCACCGACTTCCGAAATTAAAGTTATTTTTCAGTTTGTAGTGTTTTTTTTTGGAAGTCGGTTTTTTTTTTGTTAAAAAGTTTTTATTTCTCGCTTTTTAGTGGGTCTATTTATAATTTATCTAAGTTACAATAGCCTAATGTCAACTTGCCCATCGCCTTTTTATAAAATATTCCTTTTCTCGATGCAGGGACGTTGTTACAAATTAATTTTTGTGACCTCTTACGACAATCTAGGTAGGTGGTAAAATAAAAGTAAACAACACACTAAGTCATACACTGTATATTAAAAAAAGTTTAAATTTGATATATAATATTACATATTACTAATTGGCTTTAAAAAAAGCTACATTAGGTAGGTTAATTTAAATAATTTAGATGATTGCCAGCCAGCTTAAACTTCAGTTGAAAGAGCTATGGGCGTGGGGAGTGGAGATGACCCCAGTACTGTTCCGTTATTAAAATTAAATATTATAAATTGAAAGTTCTAGATACATAACCTTCCAGTTATTATAAAACGTTACTAAATTATAAATGGGCGCCAGGGACAATAAGGGTCCCGGATCCCGGAGCCGATGAAGGTGTCCAACCATATAATTCCTGATGCACACCGAATGTCGAACCCAAGATCCTTATGTAGAAGACCGGTTTCCACTATTGAAAACCGGACTATAGTACATAACCGGTTCTTATACAAACCGTATTAAATGTATTTAAATGTTCTATTATATAAAAAAAACCGTCCCGCCTGCGCTTTCGCTAGACGGACTCCGCCTGCCGCACAGTCGTCCCAGCAAGAGGCTTCCAGCTGACTCGAGGGACGGGTCTCGCGTCCAGGCCCCAGACGCTACTCTCGATCCTGGCGGCGAGACGAACCTCTCGAGGTGCCTCTCCTGGAAACGACAATACGGAGACCTAATAATATAGTTTGAAACTAATTAACATTCCTTGAGGTGACCGGGCTTGGAAATCTAGAAGGCTAGAACATTAGCCAGTAACTATAGGAGCTACGAGGGTTACCCACGTGGCTGGGCTCATTCCCTTGAACAATATTTTAATCCCGTGGTTAACACTGAGGAATCCATGATTAATAGTCAGCGGGTGAAATACTCACGGTTGATTGGTGAAGAAAGCACTTGACTGTGATCGTCGACTGGCTGGACAGTTGTCTGCGTGTGCGCAATTATAATCCTGTAAGTAATATTCATGGATCACGACAATATCCTTTTAACAGCCAGCGGAGGGCTCACAGACCACTTCTAAACACTATTACAACAAATCCTTACCTTATAAAACAGGGAACAGAATTTGCTCCTGTATCGAGCACGTCTCAATGTAAAAAGGACGCCAACTTATCATCGTCATCCTGTCATGGAGATCAGCCGGAAATAGACGGAGCATTTCTAAAATTTCCCATATTGCAGGTAAAATGATACACACATTAAACATTACACCAAGATACTTAATTCTCGAAAATCACTAACAACTACACAACGTGACGTTTAAACGCTGAAACAATAAGAATCTTCATGATCCAGACCAACAAACAAATTATTTTCAATTCCTAATCCTAAAAACCTGTCTAATTAACTAATTACCCCATTGTTTTAATTCGCGCAGAATCGCTTGACACCTCTGGCCACACTGTGTCAAAGACAATCCACAGATTAAAAATTTCTAGAAATAAGTCTATGCTTAATGAAAAAATTACTTTTATTTCCGCTTTCGGTTATTTAGTTTATTATGATTTTTTTACTGAAAGCTGAAAATTATGAAGGATTGCTCCATACGATATTATTTCGATGGTTAGCAAACAATATGTTAGAATATCGATTAAACTAAAACTGTGAGTCGGCGACCGCCAGAGGTCGCCTCTAAACTGTCAAACTGACGTTCGACTGAATGACATATGAAATTTTGTATGTAAACATTGTAACTTAACCTTTCAATATTTAATCTAATTTATTGTGCAAACTTATTTAATAGGTTTTAGGAAAGTAATTAATTGTGAGAAAGTGATACCTAAAGGGTTTAGTGACAAGATACAGTTGAAGGAATGAGTCCCTCTATCAAGTGCAAGCCAAAGTCAATTGTACAAACTACAATGAAATATAATACTCGGAAACCTCAAAATGTACTACTGATGTTTTCAGGTAAATGCTACTTTACTTATTAGTAACGCAGCTGTGTAGGTACAAAAAAAACAACGTAACAGTACCTCCCCAACCACCAGAGATTTGACCCACTAGGGCAAATCTCGAAGCTGGCCCTCCAGCGTCAAAGCAGACTCCAAAGGACTAAGTACGCTTACAAAAATCTACAACGTTCATGCCTGAAAACAGGAACAAAGAAAGAGAAAGAAAAAAATATGGAAGCCGGTGTACGATTTCTATTTTTATAGATAAGTGATACTATAATGGTAGTTAAGTTATATACATAAACAATAAAGAATTGTTGTTACACTTCAAATATAGAGTAACAGACCGCTCTATTTAGGCGACATTGCAGTAGGCTTTTGTTGTCGGGTCTACAATTCCGCCCGTGTTATATGGCTTATTTTTAATTATCCATGTAACCTGTACGAAATATACTAATTTAGGTTTTCATTATATACTACATAAACTTACGACCTAAAAGGGTTCTGGACATACTTCAAGTATAGAGTAACAACCCGCTCTATCAGGCGACATTGTAGTATAGGCTTTGGTTAACGAGTCTACAATTCCGCCCGTGTTTTATGGCTTATTTTTTAGTTATCCATATGACCTGTGTAATATACATATACTAATTCTCTTGGAACGAGTCTAATCCATTTACAAACATGTAAAAGACAAGCTCCAAAGAGAGTAAAAATGTGTAAATAACTCCTAGTCTGACCTACTATATTTATATAGGAAAGACCACCCTACTCCATCGTACACCACCTTTCACATCATAAATGAGTTGACTGCCGCTAATAATGCTAAGCTGGAACAACAAAAATACATTAAAAGAAATTAAATGCTACAACGTAGTAAAGAAAAATGGCTAACCGTCTTCCATAAAAGGAAATGTGACGGTTATTCGGCCCCTAAAAAAAATACCATCTTAAACAAATTCCATCAATGCAGCCTACACGCCCGCCATTATGGCCTCCAATCTCAGGACTTTCATTATGCTGCCTTACCAGCAATCCGGAGGTTATACACCCACCAGGGGTGTCAATCCAGCAACAACCACAGACTACCAACAACTTTTAAACAATCGCCTTCCCTTCTAAATATAGTTCACAAATGTGAACACAGTTAAGACCTGTGTACCACAACGAACCGCAAAAACAGTGTAAAATATATTTAACCACTGTATTTTAGCATCGTGCATATACAGCACCCAATGCTAAAATAAAAACCAGCAACCACAAGGCATATACAGCCCTCAATAGTCACTGCGACCAACTACTATATACTAGTGAATTTAAATTTTTGTTTAAATTCAAGTTAAATATTTAAAATAAAAAAAATTAATCCTCGCCACCTGGCGATTTAAAATCCTTGATATGCCATGAGCCAAGGTTTTTACCGGAACTACAGCCTTCCAATTCATACACTAAGGGTGAAAGTTTTTTCCTAATTATACATCTCTCGTATTTAGGAGCTAATTTGGCCATAAAGAATTTGGAGGCGTCACTCTGGGGATATGTTTTCTTCCACACAGTGTCGCCTACCTCAAACTCCGCGTGCCTCCTACTACTATTATAATAACGAGCACTACGTTTATGTGACTTGATGAGCGCGTCCTTTACTTTATTGAAGATACTATCCAAAGCCCCTAGCTGATTGGCATATGAACTGCGGGAAGCGCAAGCTAGAGTGGGCTGTTCAACGGTATCATTGCCGAAGACATCACCACTACTAATTGCTTCTCTGCCATGTACTAGGAAGAATGGGGTAAAACGAGTAACTTCATTTGTGGAGGTGTTCATAGCGAATTGGATCTTTGAGATGTTAACATCCCAAGATCGATGATCATCCTCCACAAGAATTGATACCGCGGTCATTATGGTACGGTTATAGCGTTCCACGGTGTTCACGCTTGGGCAATAACGAGGTGTGAAGTGAACTTGAGGTATTTTGTACCTCTCTAGTAGTGAACGAATCTCATTACCCGTGAATTGCGTCCCGTTGTCTGCTATCACCGTACGAGGTATACCGTGTACCAGGAAAACGCCGTCTTCTAATTTCTGCGCTATAGCCTTACCAACAGCTCTACGTAAAGGAAACAGTAAACAGTACTTCGTAAAACAGCACACGACAACTAAAAGGAATGTAAATCCCGCCCTAGACCGTGGTAACGGACCTACCAAGTCCATGCTTATGGTTTCAAATGGCTTGGAACAGTCCTTCGCATCACCTAAGAGACCGGGAGGAGGCAATTGTGAGTGTTTATATGCGGCGCACGTATCACATTTACCAACGTAGCTAATAACATCTTTATACATGTTGGGCCAGTAGTATCGGAGTGCTAGTCTTTTATAAGTTTTAAAAACTCCGAAATGTGGCGATAATTCGCCACTATGGTGGCTCCTTAATAATTCTTGACGATTGCCCTCCGGTACTACTTGCTTCCAATCATAGTCACTAGCCACCCCGAATTTATTTTTTGAATAACGGTAAAGTTTATCCTCTTTAATAATAAAGTTAGGGCACGATCTGGGCTTACTAACACATTTTTCCCACAACCCCTTAAACCAAGTGTCAGTGTCAGACACCTTAATTTCGAGCACCGGAACGCCACGAGATAAAGCATCCGGAATCACATTGTCCTTGCCTTTGCGGTGTTCTATAGTAAAGTTATAAGGTGATAACCGACAACCCCAACGGGCTAATCGACCAGATGGATTGGTTAAATTAAAGAACCATTTCAAACTCGAGTGGTCGGTTATCACTTTAAATGCAGGACCGCCTTCTACGTAAGGACGATAGTGTTCCACGGCGAAGACTACAGCGAGGGCCTCACGCTCCGTTGCTGAATAATTGCGTTCCGCCGGGTTAAGCGAACGACTGCAGAAGGCTATTGGGTGCTCCTCCCCATTGATAACCTGAGTCAGAGTGCCCGCTATCCCAAAACTGGATGCGTCACAATGAATCTCAAAAGGTTGAGAGAAATCTGGACAAGCCAATACTGGAGCAGACACCAATGCCTCTTTCAAGGTTGAGAACGCGGTTTCCGTCTCAGCCGTCCACTCAAAAGGCGGCGCTTTTTTGCTAGTACTCGTGAGTGCGTTTAAAGGGGCCGCTATCGAACTAAAGTTTTTAATAAAACGTCTATAATATGAGGCCGTTCCAAGAAACATTTTCACTTCTTTACGAGTTTTAGGGGTTGGAAAGTCAACAATTGACTGAACTTTCGACGGATCAGTGTGTAAGCCATGCTCATCCACTCTGTAACCCAGATATTTCAGTTCACGTCGAAAGAAACAGGACTTAGGTAAATTAATTGTTAAATTTGCCTGCCTTAATTTGTCTAAAACCCGTTTAAGAAGTGAAATGTGCTCCTCGAAGGTTGATGAACAAATAATGATGTCATCTAAATATACGAACACCTTATTACCAAACTCCGGGCCGAAAAGTCTGTCCATTAATCGTTGTTGGGTGGCTGGGGCTCCTGTCAACCCAAAGCACATAACTTTAAACTGGAACAAACCTCGACCGGGAACCGTGAAAGCGGTTTTTTCTTTGGATGAAACGGAGTCCAATTCGATTTGCCAAAATGCAGATTTTAAATCAATGGATGAAAGGTATCGCGCGTCCCGCAACTGGTCTAAGATGTGAGAGACGTAGGGTAGTGGATATGCATCTTGCTTGCTGACCGCATTCAGCTTTCGGCTGTCCAGACAAAATCTCCATTCCCCATTCGGTTTCGGAGTCAGTAGAACCGGGTTATTCCACGCGCTATTGCTAGGTTCCACCACTCCCATCTCCAACATCTCATCCAGCTGACGGTTTAGTTCCTTGAGGCGTTCAGGTGATAGAGGATAATAACGCTGTTTAATAGGAGGAACTTCTCCTGTGTCTATTTTATGACGCAACAGATGGGTACGTCCTAATCCTTTAGCCTCAAAGGAAACCTTTTCAAAATCTTTAATTAATAACTCCGCTTCATTCTTTTGATCTGGTGTTAATTCGTCAAACGGCTGTAGGTGCCTAACCTCCGAGACGCATGTATGACCTCTATTGTTTTTTAAATATTGTAAAGGTAATTTATTAAAGATTTTTGGTGCCAAATTAAAGGCCTTCCAAAAATCAACACCAAAAATCATCGGTGTAGTAATGTCGGGAATAATATAGAATTTAATAACCTTAGTCACTCCCATGAGAGTCACTGGTAAAAATAAATAACCCTCCACGGATGCCCGCGAATCATTGGCAGTTACGATGCTGCCCAACTGTCTATCGGCGTGTTGAGTTGCACCTGCCCTTATGAATTGTTGGCCAACATCGGAACCCAACACTGAAACGCAAGAACCCGAGTCGAGTAAACCGTAATACTGCTCATCGTATATAGAGACTGTTAAATGTGGACGACTATCGTCCGAAGTCTTATAATGTATTGTATCAACCCTTAGTGATTTTAAAAATAATTTTAAAGTTTTTAAATAATTGTCCCAATCGGACTTATCAAAATTTTGGCTGTAGTTCCGGAAATTTAGTTTTTTGAAATGCAGGTTGGACAGGACTGCTCAACCTTCTTCTTTTTACTGCACGTAGGGCACGATGGTGCACGTACGCCCTTCTTGCCGCAACGGTAACACACAATTTCCTTGGATTTGCATTGTGATAACGAGTGTCCCTTAACCCTACAACGAACACAGAACAACGATCCAGAATCAGTTTGCACGGCTTCAACCCTTTGTGAACCCTTCGGGGCATGGTATGCCAAGTCTGCTGCAACAAAAGAAGACGTTGGTTTGGGCGGCTCATGGAACTGAGCCCTGCTATGGAAACCTAGCTCCAGTTGTCTACACCTCGCCTTTAACTCGACCAGCGTGTTGACAGTCATTATCGACAACCCCGACGTGTATTCCGGTCTCATATTGTACTTGATCCGTGCTAAACGATCGCGTTCTGGAACCCTGTAGGATAGCCTATTATAAAGATTCTCCATTACTGCTATATATATACAAGACAGCTCAGTCGACCCCTGTGTTCTGTTCGTTATTTCTGAAACTAGACGCATATCGTAATCTGGCGGAGCGAAATCTGTGAGTAACTCCTTCTTCAGCTCCGCCCAATCACCAACCGACGCTTTTATTCCCCGGTACCACAATAAGGCTCCGTCCGAGAAAAGGTCTAGAGCAGATTCATGTAGGGAGGCTTCGCTAATTCCTCTGGCCTCGCAAAGCTCCTCCAGACGCTCAATAAACGCTTTCACACAACCTGAACCGTCGAATTTATGACCTAGGGTTTTAACTGTCTCTTTCCTGCAGGAAACGATGACGTCCTTCGTCTGCAAATTCGACAGTACATTCGGTGATTCCTCGGCGGAAGTAAACGATTGATGGAAGCTGGCGTTAAGCGAATCAATTTTTGCTAAATAACCGTTAAGCTGCTTGTCAACGGCTGCATAGTCGGTACTAAGATCAGTTGGGGGAGTAATCCTACTCAATCGATGATACAGGTGGAAACCTAAAGCCTTAACACGATTTAATTTTTTGAAACTGGAGGGGTACCTATCCAGTACTTCACCAATTTCTGGCAGTTTGGCCTTAATGGCTTGTAACTCGGTATTCGGGTCTATATTGGTCTCCACAATATCGTCGGAACATACTAATTTATTCAGATCCCTAATTTGGACACGTAGTTCCTCTACGGTTGAAGCTGGTTTCGCGTCTCGGACCAGTACTTCATATACGAGCTCATCTTTGCGAAGTAAATTAAATGAAATGGGTCGTTCCATATTGTAAAGTTTTAAAAAAAATAATTGATACTGAACTGAATTAAAAACTGGCTGTAACAATTTACAATCACAAGCAATGTGTAAATATGATCTATTATAAACGCCGTTACAAAATTAGCAGTCTTATAGATTATGTAAGTTTGTATTTTAATAATAGGCTTTTATTTCCAAGGACAATTGTCTTGGAGTTATGTTATGTATGAGACACAAGTAAAATAAAATTGTAAAATGTAAATAGCAGCAAGAAGTGTAAAAGTATATAAAAGTGTATATAACGGTACAAACATAAAAACAAGAACACGACAACAAAGGATTCCGCGCGACGGTTTTTTTTCTTAAAATTAGAATAACTGGAAGGTTCTATAAACAGCACTCTGGGTTATAAGGTACAGCAATAGACGTAACCTCTATCTCCAACTAATACACACGTTGGTCGCCACTGTTACAAATTAATTTTTGTGACCTCTTACGACAATCTAGGTAGGTGGTAAAATAAAAGTAAACAACACACTAAGTCATACACTGTATATTAAAAAAAGTTTAAATTTGATATATAATATTACATATTACTAATTGGCTTTAAAAAAAGCTACATTAGGTAGGTTAATTTAAATAATTTAGATGATTGCCAGCCAGCTTAAACTTCAGTTGAAAGAGCTATGGGCGTGGGGAGTGGAGATGACCCCAGTACTGTTCCGTTATTAAAATTAAATATTATAAATTGAAAGTTCTAGATACATAACCTTCCAGTTATTATAAAACGTTACTAAATTATAAATGGGCGCCAGGGACAATAAGGGTCCCGGATCCCGGAGCCGATGAAGGTGTCCAACCATATAATTCCTGATGCACACCGAATGTCGAACCCAAGATCCTTATGTAGAAGACCGGTTTCCACTATTGAAAACCGGACTATAGTACATAACCGGTTCTTATACAAACCGTATTAAATGTATTTAAATGTTCTATTATATAAAAAAAACCGTCCCGCCTGCGCTTTCGCTAGACGGACTCCGCCTGCCGCACAGTCGTCCCAGCAAGAGGCTTCCAGCTGACTCGAGGGACGGGTCTCGCGTCCAGGCCCCAGACGCTACTCTCGATCCTGGCGGCGAGACGAACCTCTCGAGGTGCCTCTCCTGGAAACGACAATACGGAGACCTAATAATATAGTTTGAAACTAATTAACATTCCTTGAGGTGACCGGGCTTGGAAATCTAGAAGGCTAGAACATTAGCCAGTAACTATAGGAGCTACGAGGGTTACCCACGTGGCTGGGCTCATTCCCTTGAACAATATTTTAATCCCGTGGTTAACACTGAGGAATCCATGATTAATAGTCAGCGGGTGAAATACTCACGGTTGATTGGTGAAGAAAGCACTTGACTGTGATCGTCGACTGGCTGGACAGTTGTCTGCGTGTGCGCAATTATAATCCTGTAAGTAATATTCATGGATCACGACAATATCCTTTTAACAGCCAGCGGAGGGCTCACAGACCACTTCTAAACACTATTACAACAAATCCTTACCTTATAAAACAGGGAACAGAATTTGCTCCTGTATCGAGCACGTCTCAATGTAAAAAGGACGCCAACTTATCATCGTCATCCTGTCATGGAGATCAGCCGGAAATAGACGGAGCATTTCTAAAATTTCCCATATTGCAGGTAAAATGATACACACATTAAACATTACACCAAGATACTTAATTCTCGAAAATCACTAACAACTACACAACGTGACGTTTAAACGCTGAAACAATAAGAATCTTCATGATCCAGACCAACAAACAAATTATTTTCAATTCCTAATCCTAAAAACCTGTCTAATTAACTAATTACCCCATTGTTTTAATTCGCGCAGAATCGCTTGACACCTCTGGCCACACTGTGTCAAAGACAATCCACAGATTAAAAATTTCTAGAAATAAGTCTATGCTTAATGAAAAAATTACTTTTATTTCCGCTTTCGGTTATTTAGTTTATTATGATTTTTTTACTGAAAGCTGAAAATTATGAAGGATTGCTCCATACGATATTATTTCGATGGTTAGCAAACAATATGTTAGAATATCGATTAAACTAAAACTGTGAGTCGGCGACCGCCAGAGGTCGCCTCTAAACTGTCAAACTGACGTTCGACTGAATGACATATGAAATTTTGTATGTAAACATTGTAACTTAACCTTTCAATATTTAATCTAATTTATTGTGCAAACTTATTTAATAGGTTTTAGGAAAGTAATTAATTGTGAGAAAGTGATACCTAAAGGGTTTAGTGACAAGATACAGTTGAAGGAATGAGTCCCTCTATCAAGTGCAAGCCAAAGTCAATTGTACAAACTACAATGAAATATAATACTCGGAAACCTCAAAATGTACTACTGATGTTTTCAGGTAAATGCTACTTTACTTATTAGTAACGCAGCTGTGTAGGTACAAAAAAAACAACGTAACAACGTTAATTGTTGAGGAGTTCTCCTTTTATTAGTTTTTAGATTAGATGCTGATAAGTGATAATCCTGGCTGCAGCATCAGGCCAGACTTATGTCAACATTGCATTGAATTTAAAATTAGTCCTGTTTAAAATGAGCCCAAACACGACTACGGTGCTGTAATTTCAAGGTTTTTACTTTTTCTGATGCTCCTGGCTTCAGCATCAGGTCTTCGGTGTTCCTCAGTAACAGTACGTTTATCCACACATCGAGCCCTTTTCAATGAGCCTAAACACGATATATCTGCTGTTAGTTGTCGAGGAGTTAGGTACTCTGCAGACTATCCTGACTGCAGCATCAGGTCATGACTTGATGATCATGAGACCAAATGTGGCAAATGCCCTATCAAACATCATACCTACTAAATAAAACAGTCCTTGCCTGTTCGAGTAACTTCTTACTGTTAAGGAGTTGTACCTTCCATCATCAGCCCAGCTACCTGAGATGGTGACAACCATACACAAATACACAAGATACTTCATAAAACATGCGAAAAACAATAAGTGAGCCTATAAAATTTGAGGGTTGCCCTCGATTTCTCTAAGATCCCATCATCAGATCCTAACTTGGTGACAATGGGACCACCTCAGAACTATCTGCTTTCGAACAAAAAAAGAATTTTTAAAATCCGTCGGCAATTGGCGGAGTATTCGATGAACAAACATACAAAAAAAAAAAAAACATACAAACACCCGAACATAGTACCTCCTCCTTTTTGTGAAGTCTGTAAAAATAGTATTTTCACTTATTACCCATGCATATGATTACATGTCAATCATTTATCAATTAATTTACTGGCTCTTTACTTTCTGCTTTTATTTGGATGTTTGACGTAATGTATAATTAATTTATTGCTGAATATGTGGCCTTTCTACAGTTATGGACCTCCTTAGGTCACCTAAGCTGGTTCCAAGATCCAATGTATGGAATGTCCCAAGCGAGGACAGATGTTGATCTACGGCAGTAAGGCTGTTCCTATTGTGTTGATCTTATGGCAGATAATATTTACGTACTGTAAATTCCACTCAGAAAAAGAAATGTCTTCGGAAAGATTTATTTTTCATGTATTATTCATTCACGTGTCCCCGAGCGTTTTCATTTCGCCGTGATATTTTGGTCGTACGATAATGATATTTGCCATAGACACCTGTGATGTACTAGTATTAAAGTTATAAATACAGTAATTACTAGGTAGTTATTTTCTTCGTATTTTTACAATAATAAATAGATGTAAGTATGTAATCTTTTTGAATAAATCTTTAACTCTAATTATAGAGATCTCTCTATTTCTGTGCAAAATTCGGAGATAAGCAGGGTGTTTATACATTGAAAAGTCCGTATACGAGTAGACACACTAATATAAAAGCCAATTAAATAGTGTTGATCTATGAAAAAAGTCATTGACATGTACTCATCTACAAAGTCTACTTCACGCCGTCTTTTCGGTAAGATTAGTGCAAAATGCGCGACGGCCTGTGTATCCGAAGATATTGATTTTGGAAAGTAGCCAAAAAAACTCCTAGAGCAGGCACGCGTCAACTGCCGCGCTGCCCCTATCCCGACGTCAACCCTTTTACGAATATTAAATTCTGTTTTGCCACTTCGCGATTCCACATTTCTCTGAAAAAATATGATCCGATTCGTAAGGCCTTTGCATTATTCACTGTTTTCGGCGATGCGCGCTCTCCCACCGGTGCGGTTGGGAAAACACATGTTAGCTTTACAAAGATTCATGTGTCTGTCTGTACGTATGTAGCGCTCATTGCGCTTGTTAAACTAATCAAAAATTTTTGCAATGTAATTTATCTTGTTTTCTTTTTATTTGTATGACGTAGAATACAAAATTCTTTTAAAGATACCTTTGCAGATAAATAGATTATGAATTTTCATTTCAGAGTTCAAATTGCTTGAACCTTTAATTACTTTAAGGAAACTTGTACAAACGCGCTCTCGGCGAAGGGTTAATCCGAGCTTCGCTACGAAAATAGAACATTTGCCTGATAACAGACAAAAGGTGGCGACGTTGTCGAAAGGTTCCTCTAAGAAAAACATAGATGTGATATTAGAAAATCATTGCGTTATTTTGATTAAGCTCTTTTAGGTTATAAACGCGTTATGAAACAAAGTTAATATTTACCCACATAAAATGAGCGTTATTTGTTAACAAAGATTTATTTACTTTACAGATAGCCAAGAAGTGACTCCCCACAAAGTTTTTTGTTGCACAGAGAGTCTACCGTCTACTTTTCTCTATGAGCGAGTCCGTTTCCGTTTATCTTTGGTTGCTTTTTTGTTAGTGTCAGTTTCTTTCGTTTCTCATATTCCACCGCTACATTTGTCGTACAGAAAGAAACTAAAGAAAGCTACTGTTGTGGAAATAAATATAGATGTACAATGTGTCTCTATGACACTGGGAGCTTCTTTGTAACATTTGTATCTATATTTCTGTAGCAGTTTAATTAAAAACTTATAAATAATATTTACAATGAAATACGTATTTGCTTGCGATTTTATTATAATACGTACGAAGATAGATCGTACACAGTTATACGATTGAGTAGGACTCGTACCGTTAATTGACGCCTGGCTGGGTACGGTCTTAAATTGGTGTAAATCCTCAAGGCACAGATCATGCCAACCGAGCGGCGGCTCTCAACGTGCCTCCTCCAATTACTTTAATTAAAACAATACCACGGCACTAGTGCTTCGTCGACTCACCGCGTCTGTTTCCCATTTCCCTATTTAAATACGAAAACGAGCTCGTAGCTCGCGCTTAGCATGCAAGATGTTTCTATTCAACTGCTACAAGAACATACCTACATACAGATATTTAAATACATTTAGTTAATCCTATACGAGGTCTTAAGTATGTATATGATTGTTACTCTTGTTCATTAGATTGAATTTAAGTTAAGCCAACAATAATAATATGGAACTGCAACGATGCAGTCTTAAATTTTGCGGTAGTCATTTATACTCATTTGTGTCTCAAGCTCTTAGGCGAGTGGTTTGAAAATCGATTAAGGAGTCGGGTTGATTCAGCGACTTCGAAGCTAGTAATTTACTCTCGAGTTGGCTGAAGGCGACACCTGTCGAGCGAAGTGACGGTTGATAATACGACGCGAGCGCCATTCACGCGCAGTGGAGTGCGAGGACGCGAATCCTTGAGCTATCCGCGGCTTTTACGATACAAAATGAAAATAAGTAGATAATCCCAATGTTTTTGAGCAGATTGGTCGAATATAATAAAGGATTTTGGTAAAGAAGATTATTTTTTTTCGAAGATATAAAGAAGTGATAAATGTGTGATCTGTATCTTTAGTTGTTAGAGACAGCATTTATCAAACAACTTCCAGCGGAGGTAATATAAAGCTGCTAAATCCTAGCATCATCTTAGGGATTACAGTTTACACGAGGTCGGCAACGTCGCGAGGGCGGCACGGCATAGCACATCTCCGACGGGAGGCAACTTTACCAACTTTCTTAAGGGCGGTTAGCGAAGTTTGACGTGCACGCGCCAGCACCGTAAGCTCTGGGATTCGATACTTGGTAACAACATCCAATAAAGAGGCAGGGCACGCATGTGTTTACGTAAAACATTGCAGCAAAAGCAACCAGCACTTTAGTTCTTAAGGTTTCGGGACCACTCAGAATCAGATCGAAGTTCTTCGACCTGTATGTGTAGGTGATGAAGGAATTAACATAGTTTTGGTGACACCTGTAAAAGATTATGAAGTATATGCGTAGGGCCAGCAATAAACTGGCGTCATTATTAAAGTTGCTTAAAATGTCGGTATAGCATTGTGAAAAACAGCAACAAATCTTTTAGCACTGTTTTTCTCTGACATAGTAGAAGGCTGTAGAATACTATACCATCATCTTAATATTACCTTAGCATGGTTTGCTTGCTCCAGGTAAAAAACAAAAAGAGTTGCAAATATAATTATTCACAGTCATCTTAATCGTGGTGGTGAAACCACTCGACTGTGTTATTAAAAGGTGGTTGGTGGAGCGGAGGTTCAGGCAGGCGGGTCTCGGGGAAGGGCTCATATAACTTCAACTTTTCTATCGTGGGCCGCGGTGCGTCCACCGGCGGCGGCGGTAGGAAGCTACCTCGAGTTTTATGAGTTTAATCAAATCGTTTTAGGGGTGTCAGGGCGTGCCCTAACGGCTGATTGTATGTGCGGAACACGTGTGCTGACCCGTACGATTTCTACTCAATACGTACTACAAACATAGTTTGGCTAAAATGGAACTGTAACAAAAATGTTACTTTTATTATACACCGGGAGGGGAACACGCGAAACGTGTATTAGAGTTGAGCTCGTTTTGTTGGTAAGTGCGACGTTTGTGCGTAGCGGTCCCACCTTGGGGTTATTTTGTTAAGATACAATCTGAAAGCGACGCAACTGGGTGTGCTCAGTGAATATCGGTGATTTTGATATTTAATTTATTTTATTACAGGCTTTATTATCAGCGAGTTTTGTTTGCTACACTAAGTTTGTTACAAAATCATTAAATTACTAGGGTACTCTTTTTTGTACTGCACGTTTTTTTCTTTATAAGGCAATATTTGTATTCGAATGCAAATGAACATCATCATAGTCAGCAAACACCGCCGTCGTAAAGTACATGTTGTATAATATATGTATAAGCCTATCTCGGTGGGGCGGGTTGTAGTAATTCTTTTCTAAGCAGCGCGTAAAGTTATTCAAAATATGTATAAGTTACGTCCTAAGCTGGTCGTAAAATGGTATTACAAACGTTATGAAGGCCGGGGTTCGGCCGGATCTCATCACTTAGGGTTGTGCGCTGAAGACGACTATCTTTCAATAAACCCATAAAATTGCCTCATCCAAAGCGAGTTCCGACCTCGCCCGCCGTCCCGGCTGCTTGTTGTTAACAATGCACACGTCAATATTACATTTTAGGCGAGGTAACAATATATCGGCGTTCAAATTTTAAGGGTAATATCCTATCCTATCCTTATTCGAGGTTTCGACGTTCGCCCCGAGATAATCTTTTACTTTGATACTCGTCCTCTAAAATGTATGCTTCAAAGGCCATCGTAATATTGATTGGTACGAAATATTATGTAATTAAATCACTTTGAAAACAGTTATCGTAATTATTTTATAATGACTGCAGACTGAATGGTGGACTTGGTTTTGTAATGGCAGACGACGACATACAGAAGAGATGATAGAGTATAATCCATATTAAGGTATCTCAAAACAAGTGCAGTGAATCAGTACCTAAGTGCCAATATTGCGATGTAGCTAGGTGTGAAGCGGTAATGAGAAACGCGGCGTGACGCGGGCGGCGCCGGGTGCCGGCACATGCAAGTTAGATGAGCCGCGCGCCGTGCTCTCTCTACAGGTAACGTCCGACTTATTTTTAATGCACAACATCTATTGCAATTTGTTGAGACTCAAGAACTCGTTTATAAAGAAGGATTAACTTACGAAGCGCTGTCTGTCGTTTCATCTGAGTGTAGACACGAACCGCAAATTGTCATATAAATGATTTTTAACAGTTGTGTACGCAATTTGTCCGAGCAAATACAGTACTATTATATTGACATATTATAAGTTCAACTACTTTAATCAAAGTGATCCTATAAGGGTTCCGTTTTTTCCTTTTGAGGTACGAAATCCTAAAAAACTATTCAAATGGGAAAAGAAAACTATTAGATAATTACCAAAAGCACCATTGCCCATTGCTACGCTCGTAGCACCATTGCTACGCGCTTGCTACGCAAGGCAGTTTAACACAAAATGCGCTGAACGGATTAAATAAATAAATGAATTTAATTGTTATACTTAAATGCGACGTCTTTGTAAGAACAGTAGCAATATACGATTGTTATATTATGTTACATCGTTAGCTGAGAGAGGATAAGGGTTGTTTCAAAATAACATCAGACGCATTATCAGCAGACGAATGAGAATGATTTGAATGCCAATGAGATACAATTGGTACTCGACACGCATACAAGCACATCTAGTACAAATAAACACAAATAGATTACGAATTAGATAAATACCTTGTTCATCAGAAATGTGTTACGACGAGAGCAAACAGTTCAGGTAGAAGATTCGTTTAGTACAGAGATAGAAGACAAATTAAAAGAGCACTGAAACGCTAATTCCATTACGATTCGATGGACGGCAAAAGTCGCCTCCGTTGGACTCAAAGCCGGTAAAACGTAATTGCGACTTCACTAAGCTGGGCTCCGCGCGGCCCGATACGGACGAAAGGGGACCTCTCTGTAACGGCTGATATAAAAGCGGCAATAAATTTAACAGGATGAACGCACTACTTACACAGAACGAGCGCGGACGCCGCGCCGCCGGTGCCCGTAACGAGGGGGCACGCAACCACCGCTCTGTGTTTTAACCCGCCCCCGCCCTTCGTTTTTCAGGCTTCCCAGGACATTTTTATTTTAAACCGTTTTATTAATGACCTACGGTATTCTCTAATGTACAAACTTTCGTATGAATACCATTGTTACTGCGTTAAATATTGATGTGTCAAGTCACATGTCATGTCAAACACGACTGAATTATTTTTTCCCGATTACGATGTTGGTCCCATGGAAACAGTAGTTCAGTTTGATGGCCTGTACCACACCCTTAATTTTGAACACACCTTTCTGATGTACGCTGTATGTGTGAGCGGTATTTGCGCTTTACTATCATTTACAACATTCTTTTTTCAAAGTCGTGAGGAACTTTAAGAGACGACTTTATGCAATTGAACGCTTCTAAAATGCGAGAAACATTCATATTCTATAGACAAACAGCACCAGTTTGAGACCGCGAAATTACCATTAACACTTTTCCATAAGAGATTGGTGGTTGGTGGTAGAAATCTAACTTAGAAAGATATATTAATGATTCTAATGATTATAATTCTCTAAATCGCGAATAAAATTTTGATCAAGATACAATCTGACACTGACCTGCAAATTTCAAAAAAATGTAAGAAAATTTGATTTTCGCGGGCTACCACTATCCATTCACCTTCATTGTTGAAATCAAATGACTGAAACCTATGATTGACGTGTAAAAGTGTTTGTACAAATCTACTTACAGAAATAAATTATTTATCATATTATTATCAGTATGTGATAATGATAACCCAAAAGGTACTCTGGTTAACAAGGTGGAAGTACCAACTACTTAGACTTCTATTTATAAGTAAAAGATATTTGTATCATATATTTTTGGAAACTCATCCTCAAAGGCGCTTAAATTGTGAGTTCGTCATTTTTAAAGTTAAAAATGTGAAAGTTGATACTTAGACTTCTGTTTAGGTAGGTATACGTAAAAGTTGATTGTATCATCGTTTTTTGGAAACTTATCCTTCGAGGCTCCTGAGAAGTTGACGATGGGAAATCCCATCGGACATACGGCTTGTAATATAAAAAGTATCTAGGTTTTTGTGTGTTTTTGTGTGTTTTTTATATCGTTGTGTAAGATCCTACGTATCATACCTAATCTTGATCATGATCCTTTTTGCTGATGACAGCACAGCCATCTTTACAGGTTAAAATATTGTTACTTTTGAAAACGACATAAATTCCACTCTTCGCAATATAATTAACTGGTTGACAGTTAATAACTTAATTATAAATTTAGAAAAAACTAAATTAGCCAATTTCGGGCGTAACAATAAAAATAACAACATCAATATTCATTATAATGGGACGAAAATTTAACAAGTCAGCTGCGTTAAATTTCTAGGGCTTTGGATAGATAATGGTTTGACTTGGCAAACACACATTGACACAGTATGCAATAAACTTAATCAGTACTCAAATTCTTTATATAAATTATCCAAAATGATAATGTTGTTCAATCAGTTCTTTTGACCGCATACCATGCGTTTCGTCGACACTGAGATATGCAGTCATATACTGGGGCAATGCCACTAATAGGGATTTTGTTTTAAGCGCAAAAAAGGTGTATACGTGCGATTGCCGTTATCCGTTTCCTGATTCATGTGAACCATATTTCAAAGAATATAAAATTTTGACCTTTCCTGCAATTTACATTTATGAAGTAGCCGTATAAGACAAATAAAATCTATTTGATAAACTCAAATCGAGATGATATAATTATGTTAAAAATTTCTAAAGTAGGTACCACATAAAACGGCTCTATTTAACAAAAGCTTCTTTGGCATGGCATCACAAATATACAACAAAACACCTATTGACATTCTGAGCACTAAGGAACTTCTAGAACTTATTTAAAAATAAACTGCGTAAATGTTTAATTGAGAAAGAATAGGTACTACACGATCTACTACTCGATATACTAACTCTACCTTCTCTTTATATTTTAGAAAGTATTTTGTATGTTCGCAAAAACTTAGGACTCTTCAAAATAAGAAGCGATTTCCACAATATAAATACACGTAGTAAAAATGAAATTGTGTTACCTAAATTTAGATTAACCAAAACTAGCAAGTCATTTCTTGTAAACGGCGTCCGTTTTTATAACAAGTTGCCAAAGCCGGTTACAGAACTTAGCAATGGAAAATTCAAAACTTTCATCAAACGTGTCCTTATCAAAAAAGCATATTATAAGATTAAAGACTACGTTGAAGACAAGGTAGTTTGGCAATGATTCCTTCTGCACATGTGGCTTCCCTGGCTCTTCATTAACGGCTTAACTATTTAAATGTCTATTAACTGCTCTCAAATTACGATGTTCATTTTTTATTTACTTTACTTTATTTACTTTTTTACATACTTTTTTTGACATAATCTCTTTATTACTTGACATTATATACAGACAATTCAAATTTTTCATCTCTTTATTAGTGGTTGTAATGGGAATCATATCACTAGGTTTTATTAGGTTTTTATTTTTTATTTTATCCTTTTGATAGATTCTTATTTTGTAAATGTGAGGACTTTGTAGGCCTTGTAGACTTTAGATCTGTAGACCATTTTTTATCTTATCAAGTACCTGATACTTGTTGACAGGCCTACGCTATCCTCCCATACCTACTGTAATTTGAAAATATTGTAAAAGCCAATTATTTTTAAAAAGAGTAACCGTGGAGTTTCTTGCCGGTTCTTCTCCATAGGAAACGACCAATTGGAACCGTGCACCTAGCTTCTGACGTTTCATAAGTGCCCATGTAGGCTTATGTGAAATAAAATATTTTGATTTTGATCCAAGATTTCTTGAATCATTGATTGACGATGACGATGTATTAATTTGACTGTATAATGATATTTTGACATTTATAATAACTAAATTCGACATGTAAAATAATTTTAAATGTAATACCACTACATAATTATTTTATGCCTATTAGAACTTTAATTTATTGTTTAGACCTGTAACTAACATATGCCATCAAAAACATAACTTGTAAAAAAAACAAGTCTCACAACTCGGTTCTTCTACCGTAAAAAGTTGTGAGATCCGTGTAATACCAAGTCGGTTAATTTATTCAGTCCCTACTTAAGGGACCTTCTGTCTTAAGTTATTACGTAATTAGCTAACCTAACAACATCTAATAGTGACCATTATCAATATTAAAAATCTTATAAGTTTTAAATAAATAGATTGACTTGGCCATCGCATGAAAACACAATGTAGCTCACAAGTAATATATATTATATTAAATTAGATTGTTTAGGGCGTCCCCCCCTCTAAAAGCTAAACTGCTGGCTTGAAAAATGCACAATGATAGTGCATTTCATGAATTTTAAAGGAAAATTATAGCGGTTAAGATAACTTTATCAGTTTAGCAGTAATAGTCGTTGAACTTGGGTGTTGGATAATTTTGTACAAAATACAAAATCCTTAGCATTAATTCTGTAAAGTGACTAAGACGAAGTATTTGCTTGTTTATAACGGGTAAAGACTTGCATTGAAAAACGTAGGTACTCTATTGTGATAACCTTACACTGTGCGTGGCCCGACACGCACTTGGCCGGTTTTTACAAGTTATGTTTTGATGGCATGTCACTTCTTTTTACCCGACTGCGGCGAAGCCCAAAAGGAGGGTTATTGTAGATATCTATAGTCTTACTTTTTTCCTTTCCGGTACCTTTTTACCTTTTTTTTAACATAATCTGTTGACCATTTTACAAGTTACCTTTGAACATAATTATATCTAGGTACCTATCTACACCTATTATTCCATTATATTAAACATACAGGTACCTACACTGATTCATTCACTGCAAATGGAACTTTGTAATCCTATATATTTATATGGGATTACACTGTTATTTATGCAGTTGGTGTATCTAGAAAAGTAGACCGAAATTGCAAAATATTTTAGTTTTTCCTTGATTTATACACTAAACACTAATTGTATTCTAAATTTGAAGCTTCTATGTTTGGTAGAAGTGCCTTAGAGTTTTGATAATCGCTCAGTCAGTCAGTGAGTGACCAAATTAATAAACTTTGACTAGTTATAATTCTTAAACTAGGTACTGGTTCAAATTGAATGAAATTTGAAATATACTGTGTTTATACAATGCCTGCTTGGTTACTGAAAATTCAGGCTTCTAGTTATCCACAACGAAGTTATAAAAAGTTCGAAAAAGGCCTGAACTGTTTCGAGAAAAGGATGGTACGGCCGTGCCGCTTTTTGCTCGACTTGGCGGGGGCACTGCCGTGCCCCCAGATGCCCACAATAAAATATTTACAATTTGAATTTGAAAAATGACACGAAGTTGAAGTAGCCCAATTAATGTTAAATCCAGATTTACAAGCTAAATAGTACAAAACAGCAGTTGAATTTAAATATTATAATATCTGTTAATTTAAGTTTTACCAATAATTTTCATATAAAAAGTAGGAGAAAATGAGGCATAATATAAAATTGTTTAAATCGAAACCGCTTGTCGACCATATGCCAGCAACGCATTCTCTCATTTCGGCCACATAGTGCGCAGAGGCGATGAAAGTTTGGAAAAATTGATTGTGGTGGGGAACAGGCAAACAAACGATCGCGAAAAACAGACAAGGCAAACGATCGCGCGGTCGTTCACCAACACGATGGACCGATCAGGTGAAGGAATCATCGTCCACTAAATTTTACACGGTGGTAAGGGATGCGCTGGACAGAAACCGGTGGATTCGGATCATCCGCTCCAGATGCAACTCCGAAGCTGACCACGATTCAGAGACATGAGGGACCGACTACAGAGAGAGAGAAATCGAAACATAAACCATTAATTTAACTTTTTCAAATTTATAAATCAATTCGTCAAAGTGAGTGTATTTTTAAACGAAACATAACGTTTTTTGTTCAATTGTGTGACATTCATCACAACCTCTAGAGATTTCTTCACTTTTATGAGAACACTACATTGCCCTTTATGTAGATTGTAAGAACTGAAATGACTTTTAATTATTAGAGCATCATATCCTTTTAGGCAGCAAAATAAACGCTTTTTAGACGTCTACAACTTATTTACGGTAGCTGTTTTCCTTGGTTCCTGTTCTCTGTTAGAAATCGCTTTACGAGAAGTGAAAATAACCCAAACAATAGGGATGGGAAACAATCGTCACAAAAATTTTGTAACAAAAGCACCTAAAAGAAAAATAGTTAATGTCGTTATTTTGGATACACATGTTTATTGCTATGAAACATGGCAGCCTCATAACAATCCCTTTCACTCTCCACAAATTGGAAGGAGCGCGTAAAGGAAAACATGGCTATAAATAAAACTGGCAGATCAACTAGATAGGCGGCCATTACCCGAGATAAGCACGACTTATATACGCGATACGTTCTTCGCTTCGGCAGATTAACGGAATGGGACTGGGTTTGTTTGCAGATATCGACGTTGAAACATTTTGGCAAGTCACAGCTCGGAAATTTATTGTGGTGTTCAGGGAGATATCTTCTTACGGACTCATTAAAAAGGAGACACGTCGTACATAAATCAGGGGCAGGCGTCGGCAGCGGCACGACGCGGCGCGGGCGCGACTGCCTCGGCGGCTCTTATCGGCACCGAGTGCGCCGGCAATAGGCGCTATCCGGTTCCGTCGTCGTCGCGCCATCGGTCCCATTGTATCTGCGCCGCTCCACTGTGAGCTACCAACCGCCCGACCACCTAAACTTATTGCATTATCCGTTTAACCGATACTTGATTTAATACCCATATTTACCAGGTTATTTACAACACTTGGGTACACCATCATGATCCAGTTTTTGTGTAGATATCATACATAACAAATTGAGAAAAGATAACATTGATGATTGAATCTCCAAACCTCCAACCAACCGAACCAGTCCGATTAGTATGATAAGTGACTGGCATAATTTTAACACAAGAAATAGGTACAAATTAGATCAACCGGGTTTCAGATTGTCTAAAGTAAAAACTTCTTTTATGGGTTACTGTGTAAAATGAATAAAATACCACTCATTATTCTTCAATTACATAAGAAGAAATTTAAAACATGCATTAAACGCACACTATGTAGACAAGCATATTATGCTTGGCTTAATGCTGGTCCTGCTCCACAGACACTTGGGTTCACTAGTTAAAATTTCAATATTTGGAAGAGGTGCTTCCCTTTTTACCGACTTCAAAAAACAGGAGGTTATCAATTCGACACGTATGTATGTAATATTATTGGAATTGCATTGTATTCACATATGACAATCTATTAGGGCTTCCAGACAAATATACAAAATTTTATAGACGTATGTATGTATTATGTATGTTTCTCCACGCATATCTCCGGAACTATTAATCGGATCGTGAAGATTTTTTTTATTGGCTTGCATTTACTTCAAGTACTTCAACTTAGGGAACAGTGCAAGTTTCATCAAGATCGATTCAGTAATTTTCAAGATATGGACTAATACGTGTAAGTGTGACGGCCTGGCTTATTGGTACGAGCTACGGGTGTAGTGTCAAAGGGAAAACATCTCAAAACCTTGGTCAAATTCTAGTGCAAAAACTAAAAATTACGAAATAAAAAGTAATTAAAAAAAATTAAACCGACTTCAAAAAGAAATTAACTCAAAATTATGAAATAACTTTAATGTCGGAAGTCGGTGTCTTGGGATCTGTATTTTAATTTTATGCCACCAAAATAAAGATCCCAAGACACCGACTTCCGACATTAAAGTTATTTCATAATTTTGAGTTAATTTCTTTTTGAAGTCGGTTTAATTTTTTTAAATTACTTTTTTTCTTTTTAGTCTTTCTGACATTACGAACATAACTTTTTTATTTTATTCAATCAAGTTTTAATTGTTGAATACTTCAATATTAAATATCCCTTTCTGTTTGGTAGTAAAATTCTATTAATCTCTTAAATAAATTACAAACTATAGTTTTGTATAATTTAGAAGCATTTTTAAATTTTGTAAATGTAAGAACCATGTTTCCGTTTATTATGATTTTTTGATGTTGATTTGAAAGAGCATGGCAGTTGAGAACGTGTCATGTCTCACCGATAGTCGCCCGTGTGTTGAATCATTCGGTTCCCTACAAAATGGTTGAGCTGTACGGTGCTGATCCTCGCGTCATGTTCGTGAACGGGCGCCTGAATCGTAGTTTGGAAGTCTACATTTGTTGATCAAGTCAACTTCCTGAATATTTTTTAAGTCAAGGTTTTACTGAAAAATTGGTATTTATCTTTGCAATAAAAAGAGGTTATACTGTTAAGATTATAATGTACTCTCCGTCATCTTTTTTATCCATGACAAATTACATAAAGTGGTGAAATATCTTGTGTCATTACGTATTTACGATGGTCATATTATGGCGAATAAAATAAATATGTATATTCACGACCTTCCACGACACCTATGATATGTAGTAAATCAATTTATGTGCACAGTAGTGATGTACAGTAGGTATACGTGTGGGTACGTTTTTTAATCTCCTGAAACTGTCGAATACGGCCGACATTCGAGTATGAATAATCATTGTAACTGTCACTTACATAAGTTGCACAATCATAGTATTGTTTCACAAACTGTGGGAAAACAAACTTTCTTTACATTCATTTTCATTCAATCAATTCTTTTCTACATATTGTTTACAGCAGGTAAAGTAGTGAAGATATTTTTGGTTTTGGTTCGAATTTCTTTTACAATAGAACTATAGGGTACCTAGCACGTATCCTCGCGCTGAAATATAATTAAAATAATGTTTTGGTAACTATACTTGCATGAAATTAAGTGCTGTAAAGTCGCAAGGGACGTTAACGAGTGATAGTCTTCTCATATTATTTAATTATAGTTTAAGCGATAACTAGAGAACTGTGAAATTTTTCTGGACTTTCAAACTCTATAAGTACCTACCCGTTTTTTATCAGTTTTATAATATGTTTTAATTAAGGTAACAACTAAGCAAGGTAAAATTTAAAGCACTTACGAACATAAAGATAAGGATTCAGTGAGCGTCACTAGTTCACTGGACCCGGAAGATCCCAACTTTTCGGAGTGCCCTGGAAATTTCCAACATTACGACCACCCGCTCCCCTTGAATTATTGGACTTACACACCTACTTACATGCCGCCGAGAGTGCAAAGTTTTGTTTCTTGTTTGCATGAAATTTCGTCGTTGTTATTTTAGTTGTCGCTTAGCATGCAATGGGTGTTAATAAAAATATTTTTACAAGCTAACAACAATCAAACGCGTTGATTTTGCATGGTGGCAAATTGATCAGCGGGGACGGGTGACACAGGCAGTTAGACGCGTACATGTGTTGTGTGACGTTACACGGGAGTATCGTGCCGCGTGCCGCGTGACCGAAGGGTGTACACGAGTGGATGGCTGAACAAATGACAATAATTGGCGTGCAGAGAGCAACGACATCGCGGCGCTCACTGGCGGCACCGACTTTAATTGACTGGTGATTTCAATTAATGCACATCGGTGAGTTCACGAAACGCCACTATTCCTGGTATAATGGCACCAGATATTCACTCAAAATGTCGTTGGCAGCTCGCTCGCTGTAAATTTATGGCACTGACGACGACCAATAAATGCAAATTTTATTGTTTATGGCAGATTTAACGGTAGTGAACTCTTTTACCAATACCGTAAACTCTAAAGTAGTCCGAGTAAATCCAGACGGACAAATTTGTTCACAATGCACGCTTTGTAAAGGGTGTGACAGAGTAGGAGTGCCGTTGAGCTGTGAAGCTCTAGTCTAATTTCAACAATATATGAAACTAATAATTAATAATGTGCAGTAATAAATGGGTACTACCTACTAACTGGCATACAATAGCTTAGAAATCTGTAAATTAGAAAGAATAAGGTAAAAACAGAACTATCTCCTTTGTGTTACCTTCTTATTCCTGACAGCCTCATCATTACTTCTTTCTACTAAAAACAAAAAAACAAATATCTTAGCTAGAAATCAAACAATAGTTTAACAGACTTTTGCATACAGCATGTAGAAAAGCAGACATTTCTCTCTTAATCAGGTCAAACAGTGTAGCGATAAATGGCTTGATTGAGTTTAGATTTTATCAAATTCAGCAGAAAAAGAGATCAGACGAGGCGGTGTTCCGTGTTTGCAGCGGTTAATAAAGGTTGATGAAGGCTCGGTAGCGCCGGAATCTGTAGTAGGGGCGCGGAGATAGAGAACGCGGTCTGCTCGAGTACTGATAAGGCTATTAAAAGTTACGCTCCCAGACCAACGTCTGGATTAAACAGATACTATACCTACCGACATCAAAGAAAACCTTTTAGAAGAAAACAAACCAAGTAAAGCGAAGAGATTGCAATAACAGTAGCTACTCTAAAATGGTAACCGCCATGGTAATGTTGCAAAAGAAATAAGTACCTTCCAGCTGTTGTTTGTTTCAGAAAGCGTTTCACTGATTTAAGTTTAAGAGGATCGATCTTTTTTCTCTTCAGGAAAAAAGAATTGCTAGAAAGACTTGTTAGTAAATGAGTTAAAAATTCAGTAGTATACTTACTACTGTTCATAACTGTTTTGAAACCGACGCGCGACGATGTCTTATTCAACGCTCACCACTTTCCTCATGAGGACAATCTGGCTGCAGTTTTAGGTCATTCTTATATCATCGAAACGAATACAGTATAAGTTTCTACAATAAGGTCAAAAGGAAGTTGTCCAAGACATGAAACTTCTACCTAAACATACAAGTAAAGCTAAATAAAAGCTTCTAAAAATTAATTAATCTTTTATATGCTGTGTGGAGGTGTCGTGGAAGTGTCCCGCAAAAATACCACAATTTTATTGCATGTTTCCTATAAGTATTATAAAACGAGTTGTGTGGACTAGAACAAAAGACACGTGCGGGGGAATTTTGTTCAAAGCAATTATTGTGAATAGTGCTCACTTCAGCGACGGTAGAAATTCGCGTATAAATCGCGTCACAGACCACAAACAAAAACGTGCATGTGGACCGCCGCCCATTATTCTCGACTGCATAATCGCTTCGTCCGACGCCCGCATCGCTTCCCTTGCTATTTTATTTCCTCCCGGCATAGTTGTGTTTCGACTAGGCGGAGCTTTTTCAGCGTAGCTTCAGTAGGGAAATTAAACCATGTTTAATTCTGTTTAAGGTCTGGTTCCGGTTAGTAGATGTAGGCAGCCGATGCGACCGGCGACAGACTAAAGCCACCACGCTACAATTCTGGCACAATGTGTGTTCGTTTTAATAGGATTAAACTCATTGTTACATACGAGCTGAAAGGACCATGAGCGAAATGAAATTGTTTCTAACGAAACCGAAGAGAATATTGCGGACACCGCATTTCGATTGGGAAAACGGAAACTCATTCCTTTCAGCATTCATATGAAAAGAAAATAAAAGTCAATCTTTTCGGCTGCCAAAGGAAGACCAGTTGTTACACCATAAGCTTTAAAACGAGTGCATGGAGAAATTTAATGCACCTTTAACGTTCTATGGTTTTTTGTAACGGTAATCATACTTTATCTTAATGCACTCGAGAGCAATAAATTCAGGTCGCTAACAGAAACCTTAATCTTTGAAACTAGGAATGCTAGCTTATTGAATTTAATAGTATTCTATAGTTGATTTAATAATATTCTATTAAAATTATATTAATAAGAAAATATGTCGGGGGATCCCCATTAGGAACGAAGTTCCTTACGCGATACTCGCATGCACTTACTCGTATATAAAAGAAAGAGACAGAGAGAGAAAGTGTGAATTTAGTATGCGTTTTTTAGAAACTCTCAAAAAGTTGTCGCCGCCTTGGATTTTCGTTTTGACCTTGCTGTCGGCTTTAGTACCTTTAAATATCATAAAACGACACCTATGACAAAACATTTGAAAGTTTTCGCAGCTGCCATCATAGATTTTCATAAACCGGCTCTAACCTATACAGACCAGGAACAGGCAGGTCCGGGTGTATGACGGCATGGAAACATCGATACTTGCTCCGAAATCGGTTTCTTACAGAAACTACACTGACATATCATTGCCTCGAGGTTGCAAGCGCGACTGCTAACATACTGGGTTTAATACAAAACTATGTGTGAGATTTTCCATAAGGAATATCTCCGTAACAGTCCAGAGTTTGGAAGTTGGTGGTGTAACACCCCTCATGCTTCGAAAAGTACCTACTTTAAGCCGTTGGACCTGCGCCGCCTGTTCGATATCCACCGCGCACAGGATGGACGGAAAGCAGCACACGATGTAACTTTTTGCTCCGTTGGTGTAATTGTTGTATGGCGTTCCAGTAGGAGGATAAATAAAGAAATAAGAGTGAAATAAATAAGAGTGCCTGATTTCTCCTTATTCGGATCATTGCCCACGGACTATGAGAGTAAATGAATAAAAAGTAATTTAAAAAAATTAAACCGACTTCAAAAAGAAATTAACTCAAAATTATGAAATAACTTTAATTTCGGAAGTCAGTGTCTTGGGATCTGTATTTTAGTTTTATGCCACCGACTTCCGAAATTAAAGTTATTTCATAATTTTGAGTTAATTTCTTTTTGAAGTCGGTTTAATTTTTTTAAATTACTTTTTATTTCGTAATTTTTAGTTTTTGCACTAGTATTTGACCAAGGTTTTGAGATGTTTTCCCTTTGACACTACACCCGTAGCTCTTATCAATAAGCCAGGCCGTCACACTTACACGTATTAGTCCATATCTTGAAAATTACTCAATCGATCTTGATGAAACTTGCACTGTTCCCTAAGTTGAAGAAAATGTAAGCCAATAAAAAAAAAATGGTCACGATCCGATTAATAGTTCCGGAGATATGCGTGGACAAACATACATACATACATACATACATACATGCATACATACATACATACATACATACATACATACGTCTATGAAATTTTGTATATTTGTTTAGAAGCCCTAATAGATCATCATATGTGAATATAATGCAATTCCAATAATATTACATACATACGTATCGAATTGATAACCTCCTTTTTTTTGAAGTCGGTAAAAACAGAGAACGCATCTGTGTTTGCACACACACACGTGCTAGTTCGGTCGGGAGGATATGATCAGTTTCTATGCTTTGGTCCCTCGAAATAATCCAAGTGCATGGACTGTACTAATTAACTAAACAAATTTTAAACTATTTAGACCCCACCGCCTAACCTGGACAATGGGCATCGTATTTCTAGACAGATATATGCATGAAAGCATTGAATAGGACTTTTGAGGATTGGGCAAAGGTCATGTTGACAGTCGAATCAAAATGTATGCTTTATATAGACTTTATATACACGATAAAACGCTAATGCCGGGTACAGGTTGGTGAAAAGTAATATAAAATGTAACACGCGTTGAAACAAATACGCCTGATTGTTGTTACATTTCATGTTACCTACATTGTGTTTTGGACGGCTAATTTGTGGACCTACAGAAAACGGAGAGAACGATAAAGCTTGCCTGTTATTGAAGAGAAAGTTGCATAGGTAAAGTTGCGGCTTCGTACTCGTGTTGGTTGGATTTTCTTCGGAAAATCGCACAGAGCTAGTGCTGACAAAAAGTGGCATTAGGTAGAATAGCGAAACACACGCAGAGAAGATCCTAATGATAACGGTCCATTTATGGTGCCCATTGCTGATTGCTGTTTTTATGCATGACATTGCCCGTTCCTATACTGCTGGAATAGTAAACTACCCTCAAGAGGTGAGTAATTATAATAATCCCCCTGACCGATTTCGGTCACGGTGACCAATCTCAACGGAGATTAGCCAGGTTCGCATGCAGGAGATATTACAGTGCACAAGTGTGTGCGGCGTAAACACAGCTGCACTCTCTGTTCCTTTGCTCTCATAGTCCGATGGGACGGGTATCCGACACGACCGGGGAGAGATCAGGCGCAGGACCAACGGCTTTACGTGCTTTCCGGGAAGAGGTGAGTATTAGTAGCGTGGAGTGTCCAGCATCCAGGCCTGACCAAAATCCTATCCAGCATGCCTGAGACGAGCTCGGGCGATGTGTGAGACGATGAAACCTCGATCCAATTGCGCTTCGTGAGCTAAGAAATGGCTAGAGAAATGGGAGAATATACCCCAACATCGCGCATCACCTCAGAAACTTGGTGTAACACATGCCTAATCGCAGGACATATTCTGTATTGGCAGCGCATTGAGTATTGCATTTATCTCGTCAATACATTAATAGTCAGTAATCGTATGAGCCATAGATATCCGGTATGAGCTGTCGTCGTATAAACCCATAGTGTATAAACCTAATGTAACATTATGCTGAGATCGAACAGGTTGCTGCTACACAACCACTACCTGGCGAGGCTCACGTCAACTACGATAATAAACCTTTATTCATTCAATAATTTTCCAGAAATATCAAAAATTAAAAATAATTGTAAAACAATCATTTCTTACATATATTTAATTTTTGATATTTCTGGAAAATTATTTGATGAAATAAAGGTGACTCGTATTTGAAGAGTCCTTTATTATGAACTACAAAATATTTGTTTTTTTATTAAGGTAGCATTCGTTCATTTCAGACATATTAAGATTTCTGTTTGTGACCCGAATTCATAGTATTTTAAACACAATAATAGTGGACTCTCAATAGTGTGTCGCTGAATAGTCCCTTATGTCATTTTACTTAGCAGATTCTGGTCCGAGGTTAAAAACATTGGCATGTTCACTGTTCAGTTTGAATGTTATGGTCCTGTTGATTTCGTCAAAAAACGATTTTTGATGAGTTGAAGCCATTAACAAACTTGGTATCTATACTTATTTATTAATAAGAAAACATGATCTCGACCATTTTGACTTTTGATATTTGGATTTGATTGTTTCATTCGTCCAAAGGAAAGAAGTTAGTTTCATTTAAAAGTAACAATAAAATGGTTAAAATATTGCATGCGATTTATTACCAAAATCGCATCACTGTGAAAAACAATATCCTTGAAATATTACTTCGCATTAAATAAACCGCTAGTGAATGTGATTTATCTGTTGCAATCAATGATACCGCTTTCGTTAACTATGCTAATTCACAAATTTGAATAGGCAGCTATTATTGGAAGTTAGCCGCACTCTGAATGCTTACGTTTCTAGTTTCATCCATTACGGATTCAGATTAATTGCTCACTTAATGCTGCTCGTAATAAACTAAATCCGGTGCCGTGACCCATCTACTTAGACGTTTTAGCTGGAGGAATTGTTAAGCGAGTAGGAGAAATTGAATTAGGCTGAGCGGGCGACGCCGACGTTGTCAGAGCGAGCAGAGCCCGGCCGCCCGCCATGATCGCCCCGCGCCCTTCGTCCTACGTGCTCATCTAGTAAAGCAACGCAGCGCGCCATGATGTATTCAATTATGTTTGCAGTTCCAATTGTACAAATCGAATGTTATGTTATGTAAATTAAATTATACGCAGGTACAGTTACTATCAAAAGATGATCATAGAAAAAAGTATAAAATGAGGTTTAAGAATAAAAAAAACTGGCCAAGTGCGAGTCGGACTCGCACACGAAGGGTTCCGTACCACAAGGCAAAAACATTGAAAAAAACACGTTTGTTGTATGGGAGCCCCCTTAAATATTTATTTTATTTTGTTTGTTTTTATTTGTTGTTATAGCGGCAACAGAAATACCTAATTTGTATAAATTTCAACTGTATAGCTATCGCGGTTCTTGAGATACAGCCTGGTGACAGACGGACGGACAGACGGACAGACAGCGGAGTCTTAGTAATAGGGTCCCGTTTTTACCCTTTGGGTACGGAACCCTAAAAACGATTTAGGTAACGGCAAAATGCATAATAATGTGTTTTATTTATTGTGTTTCGATTGTATTCTGAGGCAAGTAATTACTTACACCATTGTTATTTACTTATGCTGCTGAATGTACAATAATGTACTCGTAGATACATGGCATACGCTAACATTTTGTTACCGCTGTATGCCGTGTCCCATACGATAACAATTCTAGATATGCTTAGTATAAATAATGAGTTTTGTCGGTACATACTTGCATACATACATTTATATCAGGGCACTATGAAGCTTTCAGAGCTTACTTACAACCAAAATGATCGAAATAAAGATGTACCACGTCCAGTAGTATCCTACCTACTAGCACTAGTTGTGTCAACGATAAGAAAGCAAAAAGCAAATAAAGTATGGCAGGTTGCTCTGGGAGCAGAATGGAGCAATCAGAACGAGAACACTTTGACACAGCAATTTGGACGGCGCGCCTCCGATGTGTTATTTTGATTGCGCCGCTTTTGTGCGGTGTTGTTTGTGCGTCCGCTTCCTTCATGCTTATAAAAAATATTTATGGCTCCTATGAGACACGAATATTGCCTCCTACCGCCTTAATAACCTTGTTGGTAACAGAGAGCGACAGTCTCCTGAGAAGGTATTATGTCGTAACAATTGCCTGCAAAATATTCGCACAAAAACTAACACCTTCTACCCTCCTTCGGCGAAAACAAATGCAGGATAATAACATTCATGCGTACGTATGAGTAGCTATATACATTTTTCATCAGGTGAATTTGTTCAGATTTGGGTAAACTGGGTATTGTTGAGTTTGATACATGACATGTTATTTTTACTGTACAAAACACTCATAATACCTATCGTATCTTCCCGTATCGAAAATAGAGATGATTGTTTATGTCTATAAAAGATGTTTTCCAATACAAAATCATCACGTAGTATTTGCAGATGAGCCACAGAGGCCTAGTAGGAAATAGCCCCCTCTCCGGAAATTGAACCATGCACGCGAGAGATAAGCTGCAACTATTATAACAAACGGATCGCTTTGATATGTTACAGTTATGGTTTTAATAGATTTTGTTAGTAATTGGGTGATTTATTTTGTCTTTCCTTGTAAAATTGCATTGACGAGTGTTATTAGTAGGTAGGTTAATAATAGTTTAATGTGTATTACTTTTACTTTACTTACTCTACTAGGCCGTAAGTACCAGATCTCAAATCCAATTGGCCCAGCTGCTCAAAAGTAAGTCCAGCCCTTCTCTTAAGAATATCCAAAATGCGGAATGCGATAATGTCGTAATCATACATTTATAACCACTTGCAATTAATTAAACTACGTCAATTTACTCAAACTGCAAGCAATTATTTTAAAGCATAAATCCAAATGACATTAAGTAATTATTTAAAATAACAAGCGTCACGTGAAATCTATTTGTAGATGTCATATAACATTTTCATTATTTGCAGTATTGATTGGTTCGCATCAATCGCGATATGCAAATATTAGCTTCGCTCGCTGACCGGCGGGCTAGTGATTTACGCGTGTCCCGACGCTACGTTATGCAATTACATCGCATATTAAAAATTAACCAGCATGCCGTAACCAGATTTTGCGACTTTCGTTAGACTGTTTGTTATGAAATTATGATTGTACGTTCGGTGGAAGATATGTTTTGATCAGTGCAGCTGCATGCACGGTACAATAGTGCGCTGGTGGGCGGCCGTAAGCCAGCGCGCCGCGCGCCGCGGGGCGCCCACCACGCGACACCAACTACCAACTACTTAGCTCAATATCATTGCTTATCATTGTATATTCGTATTACTTTTATAAGTATTTATTTTAATCATTTTATTCGGTAAGTAAGCAATAAGCCAAAACAATTTTGTGATTATCATTAGCACTTCAGCCGTTGCAAGTTTTTCCGTAGCTAATTAAAATGAAAATAGGAATGGACCTGAGGTGCCGCCATAATTATGGAGCAAATAAGAAGCCTACAGTATAATGGTGTCCCCGCATGGGTGTATCATTAAAAACCTCACAAAAAGTCGCAAGCGGAGCTGAACGTAATGGTGAATATAATGTATGCTAATGAGGGCGCGGGCGGGGCGGAACGTGACGTCACGCATCGGACCGCAGCCGCTGTCGCTGCTGGCCGGCGGGCGGCGCCTAACGAGCGGGTGTGCATTTTCAATACTCGAACCACTGTTCCCATACTTACTATTTGAAAGGCCGCTTTCATTCATGAAAAGAGCACTTAGGTACGTTTATTTACAATTTACCTTTTTAATTTTTACTAGTAACATGCTTTATTCTAGCAGGTTGTAACATTGTGGCAGTGACATCTATGTAAACCCGCCTACAACTAGATAGGATATTACAGGAGATGGAGCAGGCAAAGCCATTCGCTATAATAAAAACAGCGCGAGCGCTACAAAAATAATAAAAGTTAGCGCTGTGCGCCCGCGAGGCGCCGGCGGGAGGGCACGGTGGCCCGACTCGGCGCGAGCTGGCCTCGTCACGGGCCCTGTTTACTATCACTCCCCCAGGATGGTTATTTCTTTTTTGTTTTTGATTTCTTTTACTTTTTAACACCGTAATAAGAGCCATTCACACCGCCTATTGTGTACGTACATAACAGTCATGTGTCTGTTAATTAAATCATGTAATATTATGTACTGACGATTTTCTATTTTCAAAAGCATATTTAAGTGGCCTACGATTTTATGTTTTGTAAAACGAGGATCTTAGTTATAGGGATAAACATTCCTATAACTAAGATTTGTGGTGTGGATTATCCTCCAATGTAAATCATTCGAATGTCAACGATATTTCTTAAAATATGCGATGAGTAATTTGTCAATTCAATTCAAGTCGTTACTGCACTTTATGATTGTGATGATTTCACAAAATCTTTAAGTTTTCCGTTTAAATCCAACTAAAATCCAATAAATATAAACAAACAACTTTAATCAAATTTAGCGTACCTACGTAGAGACAATAAATTAACAAATATACACAAAACATGGTTGATTGTTACAGCTGTTTCCGAATATTAACAAACTCATTACAATCGCGTGCAGCGCAGTGTATTTATTTTTAGTTCATTATATAAAATTAAATTTATTTTGGTGACAAAATTGCTACAATTATGCAGTGCATCTATAAATATTAAATGTTTCGTCTATAATTCATTTAACATTAATTATTCGGTGAACGCTTTTGCGCGCTCGTATTAGTGCATAAGCATAAATTTATTTTAACAAATGATTTGTGTATTGTTTTGCCTTCACGCAGTAATAATGTAATATTAGTACCTCACACTCAAGTCCCTGTGTGATGATCAGGGTGGAGCTAGCGCGGTGATTAAGCTAATTATCTCTCGTTACGTTGGCAATACAGCCCATAATAATAAACCATGCATAATCATATTTTAATTAGCACGTGTATTGCTTTACTGTTGTTTGTTTCCATAATAACATCTTTATGATATTGAAGCCTATTTGGTTTTCTTATAGCTAATTTTGGTAATAATTTGGGAACATAATCGTGTTTAGGTACTCTGAACGCACAATTGGAAGCGTTGATTATAAGAAAACTATGTTAGATAAGGAGGTTATGCCCGCTGTTTTTCTTTTAAGGAAGAGTCATCTATCAAACGGTGCAGACTGATTTATGGCAGGAGGTCGTGGTAGCGACGCAAGTATTGCCTACGCGTGATGACGAGGCGATTAAGACGGCAGCCGGGAGCGCTACGAGCGCTACGACCTACGAGAAGCAACGTGATGATCTCGTGACACGCGTCTCACTCACTCTTATTTTTCCCGAGTCGATAGCTTACGTCATACTATTATTGCAAAGTTCTTGAGAGTCATTTTTCACGTTTACGTCTTCGTGAGATGTTTATTAGTTATTTGTTTTACATGGAATGCATTCGTAGGTGATGATAGTTTGTTGTTGTGGACAGTTGAATTAAAATGGATGATGGATTGATCATACTTCTACTTATCAATAATTCTACCTATTGTTTATCCATTTAATGACAATTCTTGTCTAGTACGCAGTGGAATTAGTGATTGGAATTATTAAATTAAATTAATTACAATTCACAAGCTCAAGCAATTTCTTTGGAGGACCTACTTTAATTGCAGTGTCAATAAAATTGCAACGTAATGCCCAAATCATAATATTTTTTCGATTTTTTGGTTTACTTACACCTGAAAAAAAACTCCAAGGGAACATGAAATAAAGTAACAGGACATTGTTGTAAAAAAAAACACCGTACTGATTTTCGTGACAACTTGAACAGTTACGTTTTATATTAAACTAGCTGACCCGTCAGACGTTGCCCTGTCCAAAATTTAATAATTCATACAAAAATTCCATAGAAGAGAGTACTTTTCGTGTATTCCAATTTTTCGGGGAACTTTTTCAAGTTTTCTTTCCCTAAAAATGTTATTCGGACTAAGAGGAAAATTTCAAAAAATAAACTGACCTAATTTTTCCAGGTGTTCTCAAGTGATGCGCTTACCAACGAATAGAATTTCATTTTTGCCTATATAGATAGATTGATTTATATTTTATATATGCAATCCAATCTTTACTTGATGGTTGTGATGAAAAATCTATGTACCTAATTATGTGATTTTGATAACTAAACGTAGCATTACTTCTTTATTATTCTAGTTGAATGAAATTTAAACAGTCCTTAAAATATCCAATTCTTCCGCACCACAGGAGAATTGATTAAAATAACTAATATCATTTATCATGCGGGTAAAAAGTTTCCCGAGTTACAAGGCTATCGTCCCCGTGATCCCGTGAGAAAATTGCTAGTATTCATCATAATGCGTGACATTTAAAATTACCGCCCGCCGGCACGCTCCACAACCCACAATAAATCAACGCAAACACTAGTTTCGGCGAGTGGATTTCTATTATTAGCTCCTTATTTACATGATTATTAAACAAACTACAATATAAACAAAATACAATCGCCATTATAAATTCTGACAGCGGAATTCTTGCTTGAAAATATTCTACTTTTACTGAAAATTCTCCTGTGTGCAATAATTTAGGCGCTCTGGTTTGCTGATATTTATAGCATGGTTCACGTGGTTTTATACGACCGAGTGCGTATAATGTGCATTTTGGTTGTTTAATTTACCTACTCTAGGTACTAGGATGAGATCGATAGGTATATTGTTCTGATTTGAAATTATTTGTGTGTGATTGTATTGAGATAGTATTGTAGTTTTATAATGATTACTAGCTGTGCCCGCGACTTATTTAGCGTGCATGTCGGAAAACTAATTGGATTTCATGGGGTTTATTTTTTTGCGAGGAACCCTAATTCTTTTTCTAAAATAAAAGAAGCCGAAGTTACTCCTTATGAAAACATCTATCTGCCAGTGAAAGTCCCGTCGAAATCGATCCAGCCGTTTCGGAGATTAGCCGGAACAAACAGACAGACCGGCCATTTTTACCGACTTCACAAAAAGGAGGAGGTACTATGTTCGGGTGTTCGTGTTTTTTTTTGTATGTTTGTTCATCGAATACTCCGCCAATTGTCGACGGATTTTCAAAATTCTTTTTTTGTTCGAAAGTAGATAGTTCTGAGGTGGTCCCATTGTCACCAAGTTAGGATCTGATGATGGGATCTTAGAGAAATCGAGGGCAACCCTCAAATTTTATAGGCTTACTTATTGTTTTTCGCATATTTATGAAGTATCTTGTGTATTTGTGTATGGTTGTCACCATCTCAGGTAGCTGGGCTGATGATGGAAGGTACAACTCCTTAACAGTAAGAAGTTACTCGAACAGGCAAGGACTGTTTTAGTAAATTGTTTTGATGTTTGATAGGGCATTTGCCACATTTGGTCTCATGATCATCAAGTCATGACCTGATGCTGCAGTCATGATAGTCTGCAGAGTACCTAACTCCTCGACAACTAACAGCAGATATATCCTGTTTAGGCTCATTGAAAAGGGCTCGATGTGTGGATAAACGTACTGTTACTGAAGAACACCGAAGACCTGATGCTGAAGCCAGGAGCATCAGAAAAAGTACAAACCTTGAAATTACAGCACCGTAGTCGTGTTTGGGCTCATTTTAAACAGGACTAATTTTATGTTCAATGCAATGTTGACATAAGTCTGACCTGATGCTGCAGCCAGGATTATCAGCATCTAATCTAAAAACTAATAAAAGGAGAACTCCTCAACAATTAACGTCCCTGCATCGAGAAAAGGAATATTTTATAAAAAGGCGATGGGCAAGTTGACATTAGGCTATTGTAACTTAGATAAATTATAAATAGACCCACTAAAAAGCGAGAAATAAAAACTTTTTAACAAAAAAAAAAACCGACTTCCAAAAAAATCACTACAAACTGAAAAATAACTTTAATTTCGGAAGTCGGTGGCAAAAACTAAAATACTGATCCCTAAGACACCGACTTCCGAAATTAAAGTTATTTTTCAGTTTGTAGTGATTTTTTTGGAAGTCGGTTTTTTTTTTCTTTAAAATTGTTCTTTTTTTAAAGTGCCGTATATACTTTCATACGCATTTAGTAAAAATCTGTTATTTTGACATAACAAACAGACACTTCAATTTTATTTATACCTATGTATTTCTATAGAACACAAATAATGACAATTGTGTTTAGATTTATTTGGCTATTGGTAAATATAAGGCGTAGGCTAAATGAAAATGAATGCTGTTTATGTATTAGAAATGTGCGGTAGGCGGGCGGGCGGCGCAGCGAACGGGTACATGCACGTAGCAGTCGTCACAAGAGCCCTAACGAGTGCCGCTGCCGAAGCGGACTCGTCTCGCTCGTCGTCGGCCGCCCGCGGACCACCCTCTTGCATTTATTCATGTCGTTACCGCTAACGATAATTTTATCGTGTGCTCATTTGCTGGCGCCAGTCTCACGGCCATCCGTCAGCGAGTCCAAATCGACAATTTGTGCAACACTAAAAACTTTATTGCGACATAATTGACCCCGGTTGTAAATAACCCTCGACCGCGACATTTTATTGCTGGCTTATTTTGTACTAGTTAGGTGATAAAATTTTGAGAGATACCATTCGATGGCATTAGGTTTATATGGGGTGAATTTTTGAGACACAATTTGATGGACAATACTGTGATGATGAATGAGAGCTATTGGTCCTTGAAATTTTCACATCAAAGAAGCATGGCTTCATTTACCTACTGATATCCATACTAAGTCCGGTCCGGTTCCGGTCGAAGTGGAGGTGCTTGGGAGAGGTCAATGTCCAGCAGTGGACGTCTTTCGGCTGAAATGATGATGATGATGATCCATACTAATATTATAAATTCGAAAGAATATTATAAATTCGAAACTCCGTATGTTACCTTTTCACGCCTAAAACATTGAACGGATTTGGATAAAATTTGGCAGAGAGACAGATTGCATCCCGGGGAAGGACAAGTGATAGTTTTTATCGACATAACTCGCGGGTGAAGCCGCAGGCGGAAACTAGTTTAGAATAAAATATAAATTTTGCTGATATCTAGCTGCATTTGGTTAAGCTGACAGCTTAGATTTGTCACTAAAATAAGTAAGTATTGAAATAACGGCTATTATCCATTAGTTTCCTACAAATAACCTAAACTAGCGAACGCGACGAGATAGCTATGTTCAACATCTATCACGATAATATTCTATTCACTTGAATTTCCGACAAAAGCTTCTTGTAAATTCCTCTCAGAATGGTGTAGGTAGGTAATTGAATAGCAGCAGAAGCCAGTGCTCGGTAGTTAAGGACGTGGCCGGCCACCGCACGACGGCGCAGCGGCTACGGCATAATTGCACAAACTTTCATGTGCTTCGCATACATTTTCATAATTAAAGGGGCAGTTCGCACCAACTGGCGAAACTTATTTATAGCCACTTACCTCAATAATACTAGTTTGTCTTGTTGTACATTAATTACCAACTTAACGTGTGCTACATTGTGACACAAATTATGGTTGTATGCATTGCTTTTTTTAACATGCATTGTGCTGTCACATTTTACTTTATTTTAAGGACGTTAAAGACGTTATTTTATATTCTTTTTAATTAGGTGTACGTTTATTGTTATTATATATTCATCATTAGAATCCCCCAAGAGGTTTGGGCATTAGGTAGAAGTATACATGTGCCAAAATACATTATTGATTGATATTGTATCTGCCAGTGTCCCAGCAGTGGGAACATTATAGGCTGATTATGGTATTGTATCCGTGGTCAATCGATTGAGAGAATTTTCTGATATACCTACATATAGGTATTTAGGAAGAAGAGGCTTTGACAGTCGATTTTCGATTTCGTAATGGACTTTTTACACAGGATTTCTGATATCTGATTTTATAGATTATCCTGGTGTCAAATCCACTACTATTTATTTCGCAGATTTGAAGCACCTTTAATTACTTAGATGAGAGTCAGATAATCTCTATTTTGACAAAAATTTAAACATAAGTAGGTACCTACAAGTCTCCAAAGTTTCGTTAACGTTAAGATATAAAATAAAAATAAGGTCTTTCATAATTATTTAGAAAACATAATCATGGAATAAAAATATAAGTATATCTAATGAGCAAGAACACAAACAAAAAGAAACAAAAACAGAAAGGGTAAACTAGAATAAACAACGAAGACTGGAGTTACCTAATGAACTCGTGAAAATTTGGCGCAGGGTGTACACGAGGGGTTGCTTATTAGATATTCTCATCTCGAAAGCCAAGTCCAGTGGCGACAGCGGTATACGGGACATGGTTTTAAATATGACATACGGCGCCAGCGTGACATTATATTTAATAAAACAAATTCTTATTATGTTGTCCTGGCCATGGAAGAATATCTAATATACAGAGAGAAAATAGGATAATGATCATAACAATCTAAAGGAACGAGGGTGAGCTAAGCTAACATTAATGTAAAATCAAACAACACCGGGATCGTATAATTTTCAGGCACGGTTTATAGCCATAACAAGGAAAATGTTAAAGGAAGGTCTTTTCACAAACCCGAAATAAATATCTCGCTTTTCCATTAAGGACATAAAAGCAATTCCGCGAGAGTCGAATAATAACGAGGGGCAGCGTTGTCCAGCCGTGGCCTCCTCCGAATTTTATTTGCATCGCGGGGCGCGTCTCGGGTTCGGCCTCGCTCGCCTCGATTGCCCCAATAATCGCTATTGTGTGGACCACGACGTTTGCAGCGCGAGCGAGCGCGCGGCCGTGCTAGTGAAGTTAGCGCGCTCACTACCGCCCGCGCGGGGCTCGGCCCGCCGTGCCTGCCTGCCCCGTGCGCCCGCTCGCTGTCGTGCAACTCCGGAATTGCATGCGCTCAAGAAAACTTTTACCTTTGAGAAATTCCAAACGCTTCGACGTGCTCTCGATGTAAACTTGCAATAACCAGATATATAACCACTACAATTGCCAATCTATTTCTAAGATATTTCTACTGTCGTCGTACGTATACAACAATACTAACTATTATGTATTGTACGAAACATGTAGGTTTTCGATTGTTTGTCACGCATACAAATGTTACTCAGTGTATGTACCGTTACTCATATTCGAAAAAGCGAAACAAGTACAACATAAGACTCACACGCCGGACCAAAAGAGTGCCAACGGGACGGATCTATTCTAAAAGACTAAAGTCGTTTATCCGTCTGTCTGTCAAAGGGGTGCATATTTTTAATCGTAACTAGTCCGTTGAAATACTGTATATGTGTTAGTATTGAAAATATAAAAGCCAAAACCAAATAAAGTAACTATTATTCAAGGTTTTGTGTTACTTTTCTTAATATTCCAGGTGGTTTTTGTTTTAATAAATATATTTTTTACAAAATAGTCTACCCGTGCCTAAACCCGGACTTGACTGACCAAGTGACCACTGAAGTTGTCTCATAAATAAATAATGTTGTGATAAACTTTTATAAATCGTTTGCCAGAAAGATACACTAACTTATGTCTTTTGTTGACATGAGCAGCAACCGCGAACGAATATAATAATGTGGGCCATGTGTTCTCTTTTATCAGCAAATAGTATTAATTTTTATTTTTTGAGTTTCCTCTTTCAATCATTTTATCGAGTTAGGGGGATTGACAAGTAGACATACTAAAGCCCGTGCGAAGTATTTTCACACTTAATTTTCTTTGAACACAGCGGCGGTAAGAAATAAAGTTAAAATTAAGACGCGAGTTTATGGGGCGTTACTGGGGTGGAGGGCACAAGGTGGGCCCGAGGAGGTGCGGCGGTGTGAGAGGCCATTCGAATTCACCGCGCGAGCTGCGCCGTAGATAGCGGCAGGCGGGACACGTACTTCACTTCCACTAACTCCAACTATTGACAATATTAATGCACGCTTAGCAGGGCCAAGCGTCGCCGTGCAACGCCTACAGAACACTCCGAAAAAAGTTCCGAATCTGAAAGCAGTCATGCGTCTTCAGCAACAGAAAACAATCGGGAACTAGCATACATTTTATTTTGGTGAGTGTAACGCAATCTTCACTTATTGGCACTAATTTATTCCGTTCTTAAGAGAAGTCTCCGGAAGTAACGCAAATATTAGACGAGGCTGGGCCCACGACGGCTGCCATTAATTCCAGAATTGAAATCTGGAATTGCGGCGGCGGCGGTGGCGAATTTACATTCATCGCGGTAAGAACTTAAATCAAGTTCTCAGTTACGATTCAGTTGCGATATTATTTTATTAAAATATGTAAATGACGCCGTTCCACCGCGTAGATACTACGGTAAGGACCTTACAATTGCGGGGGAGGATATCTCTAACGACGCAATATTTTCATTAGTGAGACTATTACCTACGAGCGTTATCACAATTTTATACAGCTTCACAATTATTACGTTACATGGCTTGAGATTAAGAATGTTTATTATGTAACTTACTTTCCATTACTTAAAAGTTTTCAGAATAATTATTAGGTAAATAGATAGATAAAATTACAATTTGATTCACATAAAAATAAAACCTAATTTAAAAAATATTGTTCTTTATCTATTTTTAGGCGTAATGTGTATTTTATTCCAATTTCTTAATATTCTGAAACTTTTTCTTTCAAGCTAAGCTTAAACTTATGTCCTATCTTTTAAGTTAAAAAACACAACCCGCAGATTCATCTGATTCCAAGCACAAAGCAGTTTTCAATTTATCGGGAATAAATGCTTCGGTTGGCAGCTCAGACACCCAATTACCGCGCACAAAAGCTGATTACAGCGCGGGTGCGGGCGGCTGGCGGAGCGGCGCGTCGTCGTCGCGTCATCGGCTCGGCGCGGCTGCAGCAGCGGTGCGCTCACGGAATATTTGAACGACTTGTGAGGAACTCTTCATTTACTCTCTTTACACAAGTAGATGGCACTGTAAAACGGTTCCATCTGATTGAAATCGACATCACTAAACTTCAAAAAACGTTGCTAAACATAATTTGGTATTTTTATTATAAATTGCAAACTGAATCATTTATGAGTTTTCATGATTATAAATGACATCTGCCAATGATTTTTGGGCAATTGCAATATATTGAATGTATACAAATTGTTAAACATTTTAAAAGAGTAACGGTGGAGTTTCCTGCCCATTCTTCTCCATGCGAAACTATATTATGTTTTGGAAGGCTAGAAACATTTGTATTTTTTGTAAATTTTACGTTCAAAAGTGTCTTATGTGCTTATCTATACATACATAACATGTTATGTTTATTCATACAAATACCTAAATAAAATTGGAGTGTCTCTTTGTAATATTTAAATAACCGCTTTTTACTAAATGCATGTGAATAACATTTTTTTTTTTTTTTTCAATTTTTGTCTGTCTGTTTGTTCCGGCTAATGTCTGAAACGGCTGGACCGACGGGACTTTCACAGGCAGATAGCTGATGTCAAAAGGAGTAACTTAGACTTTTATTTAAAAAAAAATAGGGTCCCACGAAAAAAAAATAAAACCAATGAAATGAAATCTTGCGCTTAATCAGCGCATTTTAGACAAGCTATCTGGTGAATCACAAACATATCTATCCATCAATACAGTTTGCAATCCGGATGTAGTGGTTAATTACCTAACGGAATTTTTAAACAGTACCTGGTCTACCCCCTCACAAACTAGAACTTAAGATTGGCGTGCCCATCATACTACTCCGTAATTTAAACCCACCGAAACTTTGCAATGGTACTACGTTGCGAGTAGTGTCGTTGCAAAGAAATGTTATAGAAGGTCGTATAATATCCGAATACGGAAAAGGTGAAATAGTATTTATACCACGGATTCCTATAATACCGTCGAATTTTCCATTTGAACAAAAATAAAAGATTGCAATTCCCTATCAATGTCAGCTTTGCTATGACAATCAACAAATCACAAGTTTTAGCCCAAGAAAATCGTACAACAAATATTGTATATAAAGAAATTTTTCAATAAACCTAATACGAAAAAAAAATGGTTGCCTGTAAAGTCGGTTTTACGGGCGAAGATTTTACGTGACAACGTCTTTTTCTCGGTAGAATATTTATTGATATGAATATAATTAAATTGCACAATAGGAACAAGGAATTAAATGAAAATAAGAACGTAACGTTACCGAGCGTTACACTTTTTCATAAGTGACTCCCAGCCGCAACCTAATTTAAAATAAGAACGTAACGTTACCGAGCGTTACACTTTTTCATAAGTGACTCCCAGCCGCAACCTAATTTAAGACGTTGTCACGTCAAAACTAAAAATAAATAATAATTAAACTAACAATGCAAAAACGAAAAAAAATAACTACTTAAATGGAGAAATATGTACAAAAACAAGATATCGATTAATAAAATAGAAGAATTTCATTAAATTTAGCATAGGTTTTTCTTTACACGGAATACAGAATTAATAAGTTATCGTAAACTCCGCTAACTGAACAATAACTTTTCTGTTAAATTCCACGCGGACGAAGTCGCGGGTAACAGCTAGTTTGAAATAAATGATTTGACTTTAAGGAACATTCGTTGTGCGAGCTTTGATTACGGCGAACATTAATTCTCTAAAGTTTAGCAGTGTTAAACTTTAGCTATTAGAATTTGCTTTTCGTGTTTGGATTCACGTACCTACTCACCTAACAGTTCGTTTCGCGAATGAATATTCGTCGCGTGACAAAAGCTCGCGTAACGAATGTTCCCAAAACCAATTATAATAATATAATGCTCGCGGTGAGAACCGTTCTATAATTGCACCCGCAATCCGTATCACAATACATTTTTTACACGTGCCGACATAAGCGCGAGCGAACCCGCGGTCAAAAACTAGTATCAAATAAAATACTAATAATATAATTCAGCTGTTCCATACATTTTGTCGATTTAAGTGAACACAAATGTATGGAACAGCTGTGCAAAAATCAGCAGTTTCCTATATTTATGTTCGTATAACTCGTCAAAATGTAGGGAACAACTGATTTTTTTTTTCACGATTTCAGGTTTGGTCTCATAGTAAAAGTTGTTCATAATGATGAGTACAATGACCTCTTAAGAGGTTGTTAATGTTTTACCAATGACCCTGTATAAAAAGAGCATTAACCCGTAGTATGTCGGAACGTAGATCCACGCGAGACACAATGGCTTTTTAATTGTTTCTGTAATTACGACATTCAACCGGTTAAGTATACAAATGAAAATTATATCATATGAAAGTTATTTCAAGTGATATTATACTATCTGTTATTATGCCATATATTACACACCGGAAAACGACACCCATGACGATTTTTATTTAAATATTCGCATCCGTTATCTTGGCTTTTCATATTGATCTCACTATCGGCTAAGCACTCTCGTAAACCATGAGAATTGTCGCATAGAAGCATAACGCTTTTTCGTTACGTAACGATTTCTACCAGTTTACTCCTACCGCAAGCCGCGTTTAAGAACTTCGTTCCAAAAACCACAAAAATAACAAACATCGGCTATCTCACGGAGGCCTTTTGACCTATGTAGGTTGTATCCTGTTCAAATAAAGAAGAAAAAGCTGAAAAATAATTATAGAGCGGATATTAAAAAAAACCGGTCTAACTCACATCATTTAGACGTATAGTTTAGGAGCTAGCACACGATACGCGAAACAGTAATGACGGTAGACCAACTAGCTTTTTCATACTGGTCAGTGTAGTTTGGTTCGAAACCCTAATTTTTCGAGCACGACTCGCTCTTGGCCGGTTTTTTTTAACGTAATTCTGCTGAGTTTTGCAGCAAGTTGTCATTCCACACTAATTCGCAAGTAAACCAAAACTCACATGGCAGCTGTCAACTGCGAGGTAGCATAATTCTGATCACAGCGATACTTTTTATTGTCGAGTGAGGTATTTGTACTGACCTCTATTATAATACAGGTCAGTGGGTCTTTGGATGAGTGTATACAATTATTAATATAGACATCCTTTTTTTGTAAAGTCGCATCTTTCAGATGTCTGAATAAACAATGTACCTACAGAATAGGGCACGAGCCATAAAATTGCCTTAGATAAGTTATTAAATAGATCTACTGAAATGTTAAAGGCAAATATTTAACAAACGTCTACAGAGCGTCTACAGTTGTATCTATCGTCGTGTATCGCACGAAGGCAGTGGTTGACGTGATTGCAATAAGGCAGCGCCTCCGAGTAACCTGGGGTGCCAACTGCAGTGGGTCTCTGCGTTGTCGACTGTACGCCCGACAGCGAACGCCCTGGGAAATCATGACCGACGCCTCTCCAACCTTACGGGCAACGATGAATGTCTTTATGAACGGCTTTATGTCCCAGCAAAAATATCTAATTTGGATCTACTAAATCGCTTTCAGAATGTTGGTATTTATTACATAAATAAATGTGTTTACCTCCAGGATTTAAAAATTAACTACGAAGCCGTGAATGCATACAGTTTTTGAAAATATTAACAGATGCATCCCGCACGTTTAGCATAGTAATCGCCCTTCATTAGCAGTGTAAACCTCCATTCCGGTTGAATTATGGCGGCGTGTCATATAAGCTTAAGACGTGTGCAAACAAGATTTATGTAATTAATTTAGGAGATAAGAGCAGGCGCGAGAATACATACGTTATAGAGCACAAAGGATGCTACAACACAGTCGCCCTGTTCGGCGATCCAGATTCCTAAATGTGATGTTATCATTGTGATGCTTACGTATCTACTGAAACACTGTTTAGGAATAGCAAAACAAATTGTATCATTTTTACGGTTATCATGTCGTTTTATTTTCGTGAAAATTAATTCCACCAACGCTGTGTACACAATAGCTATAGATGTTATCAGTAGCATAATTATGAAGGGAGAAGACAAACACAAATGTGAGAAATGGGCACAGGCACACGGGCATGCAGACTGGGGGCGAATACTGCCGAGTTGTCGACACCGACGGCCGGAGATATTTACGTTTATCTTCGGGTAACGGCTTCATCGCAAGCTTTATTACGACATCCACTCACGTAATCCTCCGCCGACGTCATAACTCCTCGTTTGCTGGCCCACTACAATGTACCTACTACACCGCTTTTCCACTAGCGAAACACGGGCGGTGCATCGTGCGTCCAGCTGCTATTGCAACTAATAGGATATTTTCATAAATGTTCAATTATTTAGCGGTAGAACGGTCATTTAAATAGGATAAACATAAGGATAATAAAGAGCATGAAATAAATGCCTAGAAGATAAGGTTTTTACTAAAATTATTTTCCTTGCATATTGTCAATGTCTCTGTAAATGTCAATTCATCAGTGAGCCTGTTGCTACAGAACTACTTATCCAAAAACCAGTTTAGAAATAAAATCATATCATAAGGCAGGCGTTAGGCGTTTCAGTGGAGCTGCGGGCGAGAATTTTAGGAAAAGAAGAACGACAGGACTCCATGTAATTTGGGTGTCGCACTTCGCGTACATTCGTACAAATACTCTCAAAAGAAAGATGTCGGTCAAATTAAGACAAAAAGTAAGCAGGTAAGGGTGTTTATGAAATATTGGGTTTCACCAGAAAACAGGTTTGCTCCGTTTATACAGACCCCATGAGAGTAAACTAAAGAGTTATATTATTCAGTAAACAGTATATGATCTTCAAAGATGGCGGAAATGAATAGGTAGTTCCAATAATGGATTTTTATTTATGCAGCTTAATAAAAAAAAATCGACTGCAAAGTAAAGCCCTGTAATTGATTTGTATAATGTATATACTTTCACTTAGAGTCTTCTGAAATTAAGCGACATCGCTATTCTTCTTTAAGAATCGTAATAAATCTTCTTTAAATTATCGGTTCCTATATAAAATTTATACATAACATTACGAAAAATCATAAATAATCAATGCGCTTTTTTAATAGTAGGTACCTACCCACCTACACATATACAAAGAAACGCTTAGTAATTTCTTACTTACTACTACTACGACTCCTAACGTGTTCTGATCACAGTTTATACAAATATTCGAAAATAGGTGAATCAAAGAGTCATTTGAACTTTCAGAAACGCTCGCATAGGGGTCGGGCGCGGATCCGACCCCGCTATAAATGAATATCGGATATGGAATCCATAAATACTCAATCTAAATTCGTAAATTTTCTCCGAGGATCGTAAAAAATGAAGAGGTAATCCGAAATCGGCTTACGGGTGCGGTACAGTTAAAACATTTCCACCTCTAAAGCAATTTATTGAGCTGGTTCATCAAAATTGAGTCTCGTTCCGGTTTTAAAGACTGACTGAAAAATAATTACGAGTTCGTTAGTTATATTTGTTCACTAAAATAAAATCACGGAGAACAATTTCATCGTGAAAATGTACTTACACCAAATAGGCGAAGGATGAATAGTGTTGCAGAAAGGCCGAAATTGAGCGGGGGGGATTTGAACACGCCAGCTTAGTGCAGCCGCCGGAAGTAGGCCTCTAACCGCCGCCGTATAATAGCTTCCAAATTGACCCTTCCACTTCGGCCTTAGCCGCCGCTCGCGTCAGCATTATCACTACATTTCATGGACAATTACAGTCTTTTTCTTCAGTATGCGATGTTTTAAGCCATAAATAACGTGCTTTATTTTTTTTAGAATAAACAATTTGCGACTGTTGCGACCCAAATGCCTACAAGTAAATTAATTTTCATACAAAGGCATTAACGCGAAATCGCATCGGAAGTTTCGGAAGTGTTATTTCCTTTTATAGTAAAGGCAAACGTCAACCGACCGGCGGCGGGACCGGTATGAGGATAGTCAAATACATAAAAGGGATGAGTCGCGCGAAATACTGGCATTGTAGGATCCTAAGCCCTGTTTAGATTAGATCAGACCTTCGAAATAACAGTGAATGAGGACGTGGATTAACTACGGTCCGGGGCACTTTGGCCCGTGCGCTTAATGGGGCACCGTTAGGGGGGTAATGAGAGGCGCGGGGATCGGGCGGACCTCGCCTTTTGCCTTACTAGGCCGAAGCCCAAACAGCTGAAATCATTTCTATTTTAAGTCAAACAAATACGCTGTTATTCTGTGAATTATTCATTAATACACACTTGCATTATCGAATAGCTAAATTCAAAATCATATTTTTTTATATAAGTACATATTAAAATTATGTGGGTGAGTTTGCTCCCAATCGGTGCTTACAGATGTCCCAGGGCGGCTGAAATAAGGGGCAGAAATTCATTTTTCAATGTCATAGAAGAAAATTCATTAGAACTTTGAAATTACTGATGGCTAAACGGACGGAGTAAAATTTGCTCTTAATTTGTACCGAAACTTTTTCGCCAATTTTAAGAAACTTCAAAACGACTTTTGAAGTGAGAAAGATGGGAACAGTGCTAATGATTACAGTTGCGTTTCTTATTTATGGCAATTCATTACGGTTTGCGGGATCATGAGTTCATTTGAAGATTATTTATTTAAAGAAGGAAGTAAGATATTAGCACCAAGACATATTGCAAGGTTGTGAAAATATAAATCTAAGAAATTTCATATTTTCTTCAATACGGGGTAACCCATACTTAAGTAGTTGACATTCGTAAATGGAGTGCACATATTAAAAGTAATAAATCTGTAGCGAAGATGACGTCTCGGTCGGGCTCCAGCACCGGCCAGCGCTCGTCGCCGTCGCCAGAACAACCCGATATTAGTTTACTTTTCCTCTCCAACTTGCTTTATTAGTTACCCGTCCGCGAAAGCTGCCGGTGATAGTTTTCAAGTTATTGAGAAGTCAAGAAGATGCCCAGTATGTGGTACTATATACATACATGAACTAACCCTTTCCTAAATGAAGGATCTTTATAAACTCGACATTGAATTGCTGATCTTTTATTCATTTTCACCACAACACACACTGAAAATGTCAGCTACCTCTTACCGATGGGTACTGTAATAGACCCTTGTGAAGGTAGGACAGATATACAAACAGACTTATTTGTTTGGTTACGGGATCTTCGATACCTTTTCTTACGGTTACGCGACCTTAAAAATAAAGCGTGTTAAACTGAGCTTCTATTTTGTTCATCATTGCAGGACTGGGGGGGGGGGGGTCGTAATTATGTGGATCTAAAAACACTCAACATCTATACTAAGCTTCGGAAACGATGACAACGAAATCCATGATAGACTAAAAACAGGTCAGGCGGCTTTTCGTTGACAACAACAGCTTTGTTAGGGAGGATTTTATTGGCACAAATATTGTCCAAGTCGAGCTGCGGCGCGCAATTCTTGTGATTTACCGAGCTGTTTACGCGAGCCTGCCTATCCCGATCTACCAACATTTTTACAGCACCATTTGCCCGAAAGTCAGACATTTTCTACAACACAAATCATTTTAACTATATTTTTATGCAAATTTTACGCCATCAACTGAAAGAAGAGACTCGATGTTTCTAAAATACTGTTTGGATCTCATTCCTATATCGGAAGATAATGTTTATTATTTGAATAAAGTCATCCATACTGCTTATGCACGTAACTAAGCAACGCGGTGTTTAGGCATTTCTAACAAAAACTAAGTTTTTATTTACCTCCAACTAAACAGTGATTTTGATGATAGTTTCTATGGCCTTTCTATTTGATGATATTTTTAATGTAGCAATGAAAAAGGTTTAAAAATACTAAGCACCATAAAATTAATGTGACAAACTCTGTTCCTAACAATAAAAATAGCCCTTAAGCCATCGAAACATTAACAAAGTTCTCACGTTAACTTTTTGTATAAGTAGAAAAGTTGTGGAGGCATTTTCCAATCTCTGAGCGAGGGCCGACGTCGACGGCTCGCGTCGAGTCATTATGGCGCGGCGCTGAACCGTCACGGGATACAATCTCACCTTCACTCCGCTCCAGGGTACATAATCATACAAAAACAAACATTTTCTTTTCGTAAAATTATAAAAAATCATTTTGCTGCTTTACGTACTGTTAGGTTATATGCGCTGGGGAACGAGAATATTGGCATGAAATATTTTGTTTTGATATTCGATACTGTAAAATACGCACGAATTTTCTGAGTGGTAGACGTAATGTAATTGTGAGTACTTTGTAGAGGGGAGTAGAAAGTCTGTTAATCCTTTTATCTAAGCGCAGCACGCGGTGGAGTTGGGAGAATGTGCCTGTAGTTTACCGCCTCTCGCACCTGTTCGGCCACACTTGAGCCGAACCGAGCTTAATCTGCTCTCTTTTTATTATGGCCGCGTTTCAGTCGCTTAATTAACGAACCGCTCGCTTCACCAACCTTACCAAACTGACGTATTAAGTTTACTTTCGTCGTTTGTTCGTTTCTATTTTGCTGTTAGCATTTTAAATCGTCCTGTACCGGTGCAGGGAGCTGTTCTCTCAAAAAACATAACATTTTCATTCCAATGGCATGAGAAGATCATTAAATTGTATCACCATTAACATTTTCTAGGATCATGTAAATATAAAGGCGTATCTACATGCAATAAAACTAAAAAAACCGCCAAAAAGCCGAACCAATAAGCAAGTCCAAGTTTATTGGTAGGTACAATTAAGACAGTCACACGTCGAATAAGTAGTGGATACCCAAATCAAACATAAATGAACTAAAATTATAAAAGGTATTTCTGCCCGGGATTGGCCGGGTACGCCAATGTAAATGAAGGTTCCCAAATCCGCACAAATATTTGTATAGATTTGAGAAAGACAGCTTTTTTTTTTTTCAGTTTTTTACCTTACCTTACTTTATAGGTTTTATTTCTTTTTTCCCTCCTTGTTGTTAATTACAAGGAAGTAATAAAGCCGCCAAGAAGAGTTAGATCTAAAACAAGTTCCTTCTTAATCGAGCCACGATAAGAAAGGTACATTAAAAAGGTCTGGCGTGACAACAAATCTAAAGGAAAAATCTCCGCCTCTGAGAGCCCAACGGTGATAAACGAGAAAAACTTTGGAACTAAATGGAGCATTCGAGACGGCGGAGCTGCGCTCCTGTCGCAGAATAATACTTCTCTCGAAGAAATAACACTTATAGTCCGCGAGGCTTAAAATCAAATGTCTCCGTCCTCCAGAGTTTTAAGCAAGCACGCCGTGGTATCTGGAGAAATTTCTGACAGAAAATAATACCGATTTTAATCCGAACTTTGAGATGTATGTCCAAGTGTTTTTGGTATTGTTAACTAATACTGTCGAAATACCTGTTGACTTAATATGTATTGTTGAATGTAATTTGTGGAGATTAATAAACATTTTTTTTTAAATTTAATATTAAAAATACTAGATAACAATACCAAAAATAAACATATATTTAAAAAAAATCGTACAAATGCCCATTATCCAAAGGATTCATATTTTTCCTTACTCAGAGGGCAGGAGACCACCAGATTTCACAAATCTAATATGTTTATGAATAAGATAGCCGTGAATATTTGCAATAGACTTACCGTTTATGATTCGCTTACCTGAAAATAAAAAGATAGATTTTAAACAAAAATTTCGAAATAGGATCATTTTATAAATACTATTTATTCTATATGTTTACATTATTATTTTTTGTCACACAAATAATGGAACTGCTAATGTGACGAACTTGAGTTTCACAGCATCGGCAGGTTCACATTAGTATATGATTCTAATAACCAACCAGGTTGAGATGTTCATGATATAGTTTTCATACCAATTAAAGGTATAAAATCTAAAACATAGATCTAACATTTATTTACTGTGGTGATTTATAGTCTGCATGATCGAGGACAGGCAAATAATTTCGTTTTTCTCTTCAGGTCTTTCAACACCCGTGTTCACATTAGCTAAACACAAAAGAAAACTGCCAAGATAATCTTACAAATCATAAAAACACCCGAGAAAATGTAATTGGAAAGAATTGTGCTGCTCTTTATAAAAATAAGTTAGTAAAAATATAATGACGAGGGTGGCCTCTGCTGACGAGGGAGAGCAAGGACAGGTTACTCTAATTTACATTAATACGAGTTTTCCGGAGAAAGTGACGAGGCAGCGCGGCGGCGTGTCAACGAGCGATGTTCAGTAGGCGTCGGGTCCAGTCCGCCGCGCCCGGACGCCGGACGCCCGGATGCCCGGACGACCGGTACCTCCAAATCACGCGTCCCAAGAGAACACACCTCGCGACGCCCCAGGATTATGTTATATGAAAATAATTGTCGCGACGCGTCAGTTAACGGACCGCTAGCGAAATTACCTTCGCTAAATAAGGGTCGATGAGTTGTTTTGTTGCAGCAAACTTTCTTAATTTGATTAATTTTAGTGTGGGGATTCCGTAACGGGGGTATACATTGGAATAACACTCTCCATACCATTCGGAGTTCACCAAGCGTAAATTATTATTTGCATGAAATTGTGTATTTACGGTTCTTAGAGTAAATTGTTTGTACTTTTATGTGACTTTGTTGTCATAAGAGATGACACTAATATACTCCTTTGGCGGATACAACGACAGATTGTAATACCTTATGTTCTCTAAGGTTGAGGATACCTAGTGCGAATAGTGTAAGTAGTGGTACCTATATGATCAGCGGCGCGTGTGCGATAGTATCGCAAAGAGTGGCGGTGATCGGCACGTGCGGCGCGTCAAGTGCGGCGGCTGTGTCAGCGAGCCCCAACTGAATGGCGCTGCGGCGCGGTAAGTGCCACACCGTCAATTATGTACCCGATTGGACAACTTAACTGGCTACGGCTATAATGCTCTATGGTACTGGCTTTGTTAAAACTAGGTAAATATGAAGTAAAGTACCTACGACGATCAGTAGAGACGCGATCGGAGTAATGAAAAACATTTTTTTTTCATTATTACTACTTACCGAGCTAGTTTCTTGAGCCACGAAATACTTGCTGGTAAAGTATAAATTAATACAAAGAACGACACAGAAATAGGTACATAATTATGTAGGCAGACAAGTAAGTAACATTCACGAAACAATAATACTTATCAAAGTTATTCGAATAAAACAAATACAATATGGTTACTTTGCATAAATTAAGTAGGAGTTGCGTTGGAATGATGTTCGCGCTTCGTAAAGCTCAAAAAGCCACTTTTATGTAGGAAGATATGAAACCGAATTCACTCAGGGCAATATCATAATGGAGCACCGCGGTTATTATGTGAGTAGGTGAATGCAACATTCAACAAGCTGTTAGTATATTGACTAACGCTAAATGGACGTAGTAAATCTCTATACTGCTACGAATAATGTAAGGCGTGAAAAGGTAACATACAGATAGACAGACAGAGTTACTTCCGAATTTATAATATTAGTATGGATTTAGACACGTTTAATACTTTTAATTATTACTAAGTAACCTAGAAAGTTCAAGCAAGGAGACAAGATGCGGTAGTCTGATACTCTGATCCGAGATCCCCACCACTGCAGATAAAGATCAAAGGTGCGCCATGACGTGACGCATAGAATTTCGTGCAAAAAGTGACAAAGTAATCATGTTGCGATCTGTAACCTTTTTCAAAGGTGGTGTGTCGATTGGAGAAATTTTATATAGTGTATGTTTACTCGAATAGGATTTTAGTTTTATTTTGTGAATATTTTAAGACGAATCTTAGAGCAGCGAGTCAATTATAGTACCTACTTTAAAATGTCCAATGTCGTAAATGTCAGTAAGAGTTGTGATCGACAAAATTTACATTTTTTTTACGATTGTTTTCTGTTTGACCCGCGCCATCTTCGCGTGATAAAAGCTCCGTTTGACTCTGATTCTAGTCGGGTAATCCCAAAACAGACGGTTACTAAAACTTACGGTTTTAGTAACCGTCTGTTTTGGGATTTCCGGGGACCTTCCGTGACCGTGAATGTCTCTCAGTCAAGCTATGATAATAAACATAGAATAGAATAGAATACTCTTTATTATGTACACCATATAAATTACAGCTCTGATATGAACATAAACCTTAAACCAATTATTTTCATTGCACCTTTTACAAATTTTTCACAGTATTCTGCGCAACCATCTGGTATGGAGGGGTAACTGTGACTGTAGTCACTGGAAACCAGATGACTTCACTAACTTATGTTGAAGGCATAGATTTCAATCAAAATGGAATATTTGAAACCGAAACCTGAATAACTTAAACCGATATGTTCACTTTTTGTTCTTTTTCGGCATTCACTCAAAGTGAAACGTCTGAACACAAAATGGATCAAAATGAAAAAGAATTTTGCAAATCCGTCTATATGATGGAGTTATGCCCGAACATACATAAAAAATATATAATCCGAATTGAGAACCTCCTACTTTTTCGAAGTTGGTTAAAAATGAATTCATGAGTGAACCGATCCAACGATGTTGGATTTCGAAACTCTCACTCGTCTGCCAAATGATCCAAAAATGAAATAAAGGGAACAGATGAATGTTCATTCCTTTATAATTTTGTAGGTGTCGTGTGAACATGGAATTAAACAAGTATCAACCTTCACTCGAGTGAACCGTTCACTTTATTGAAGCGTCTGACATCGGATTGATTAAGGACATCCAAGGGGAAATAATAATTACTCATACACCCAAAAAGAATAAGAATACCACAAACAATGCGTAAAAAAGCGAGTAAATACCACAGATACGTGGCGACCGTTCAAATGATTTCATTTGAACAAGTTTCTCTATCAACCGAAATTCAGAGTGTAATTTGTTAGCAAGACAAAGTTTTGCCTTATCACAGTATTCCACGTGGAGTGTTTTGTCGGAATACTCTACTTTATTCTGTGACCAACAAACTTTTGGCATTATGTATATATCACGTCGCAATAATTTCAAGCCTTCAAACGATAATATTTGTATGAACTTTATAAACATAGCAAGAACATTTTTAGATAAGTTTGAAATTTATTTAGTACCCGCACGAGACTGTCATTTTTAAATCTGAGATTACTTTAATATTTGAAACGTTTTTGCATAACATAATTTTAGCGAGACAGGTATATAAAACGTTAGTCTAATTCCGTAAACTTCCACTGCGAAAAGAGACCCTTCGAAAACTATCCCAATCAACTGATTTTGTCGAGTTGCTTAACTATCCACCTTGGCAAACTAAACCAAATTTAGTTCACAGGTAGCCAAGGTTTTATAACACAACAACATAATCAACATCATGATGATGATGATGATTGGTTGCTACATGTTATAAGTACATTATATTTCTTAAGTAAAACGTAACTGAATTTTCAATGTTAATTAGTAGAAGCTCAAGAGTATCATAGCAGTATTAACCGCTTAACCGCATTCATTTAATAAATAAGGTACATCCCACGGATGTCTATGGGTACACCCACACAACATATACTATGAGAAAAACTAAAACCAATTTTGTGTAGCAACAAGTTATCGGAGTTATAACACGGATGGTCCAGATGTTGGTGGCACGTCCCGGTAACGAATGGAGCACAGCGTGACTCCGGCCCCGCTACGCTGCCGTAGCGTAATTGGAAAGACGCTACGTGGCACTACGACTGCTGAGCGCCCTATCATTAGCGTCACTCACAATTTGCTTCCTGCCACCGATTCACATTGTCGCCTTCGTTTACTGTGTCTATTTAATTAATGTAGAAACCTAATCATGTCTTCGAGACAGTATACAGTTACCTCAGTTTTTCTTTTTACGTTAAATAAATATATCAAATTAAACATGACGTAGTTATATAGGTACATAGAACATGGTATTCAGTTTTTAACATAAAAACTTTATACACAATATTCCAAAACAATTATTTCGTGCTACACAAGTGCTACGAGGTCTACGCGTAGCTATACGTAGCCATTTGTAGCTAATGTTTTTAAGCTTACAAAGTGTTATTACCTAATTAGTGAAATGTAATTGAAAATATTATTCTTCATTGCGATTTTAACTGCATATTGATTTGAGCCTAACGTGTTTGTTACATGAAAAAATAACTTAATTATTATAAAATAGTTGGTTTTTCACGAGTTCGCAATATGATAAAATACAATTAGGCTATAGGAACTGGGAGCCTAAAAAGGCCACTTTTGCAGAATCGTAAAAGGATAACATTATGAATCATAATGGACAGTTAACTGTTAAGTTCCTAATCGTATCAAATCCCATTGGTGAAGGAGTTTTCAGTTTTTTTTTTTCGTCTGTGCTAAAATACCAATCAATCCAATACAAATCCAATCCCAATCTATTTGATTATACCTACGTAGTGCAGCAAAAATAGAAAAACACGGACTGTCTTCACCATATTATGATTCATAATGATATCCTTTTATGATTCTGCCAAAGTGGCCTTTTTAGGCCCCCCTGGTTTGCACAACAATAATCCTTTTTGATGTAAAGGATTTTGTTTACTGGCTGACATATTGTCGTGTACACTGTTTTTTACTGTCAGCGTCTTGGGACTGTGGTTGATGTTAAGTATCATTATTAGTATTTTATTACGAATGCGTAGCATGAACATGTATTTCGTTTTATTAGAAAGTAGGTCGGATGCCGTATGACTACCGACGGCTGAAATCTTATCTGTCAGTCGAAAATGTAACCTTACATACGGACAATATCATGACTTATCCTATTCGGGTAGGCACGGTTATATTTTGCAGCGGATTGTTTATATTCTTCTTTGTACTGTTTTAATATTTTAAAAGATGTATTATTGTTATGAGTAATAACATTTATGTTTATACGGCAACAATGACCGTTAATGTTCATGGCCGCTGTAGTATGGCACTGGCCAAAGATAAAAGTAATACAAAATATTTAAGTTAGCGGCTAGATATGGTTAGTAAAGTACATGTAGAAGAAAGCGTTTTGCGTAATTAAACGTTCGGGCGGCAGCAGTTTATGTGACGATTAGTGAGCAGGGCGCGCAGAAGGCCTGGCCGTTTAATTTGCCGCTTCACTTGACACAATTCGACGCCTGACTCGGGGACAATCGCACTCGAAGCCCCGTCGACCTCCTTATCTCCCGCCGAGGTAATCTTTCCTTCCCTCGGCGGCAATAACTCCAAGTGGGCAGGATTACCTGCAAAGGGGCTTCGTAAGGCAACCACCTCTACAAAGGTTATCGATTTAAACAATGTGTGCACGCGTCACTTACTTCACTTATTTATTTTCTCTTTTTCACACGGATCACATACAAAAAAATAGAGAATTGGTTAAATATAAACGAAAAGCGCAGTGATATACAATACATGCACAATTACGCTTAAACGAAAAACATACCACCGATAACTGCATGCATATTATATAATATGTTGGGAAATACACCAGTTTCAGGACATTGTGAAATTGAATTGTATTAGGGAATACAAAACAAACATTCAAAATATGTCGTTATCCTTATTTATAAATAAAGTTTGTCCAATTTCAAAGTCTGTTCTTAACAATCCACCAAACATCTGTTTATATTTCCATATTTTATACGAAAAATATCTTTTCTTTTGAAATATAAAGTGATAATTTCATTTCGAAGAGAGAAACCTTAAAGTGTGCTCGGTACGAATCATAAAATATAGATGAATCGCTCGAGGTACCATTTGCAAATAATTTCGTTGGCATGTAAATCTGCGCACGTAAATTCCGCTGCTGTCTGCGCACGGAAATTGAATCGTTCGAGAACCATGCCAATATATAATTTTTAGCGAAATATGACCCGACCCATTTCGGGTCTACCTACCTACTTGAATTATGAAATTATTACTACCGAGCGGCACAAGAGCGAATAAAGCACTTAGCCATTTAGTATTTGGATTTTTTGCCACGGCGCATAAAATGTGAGTTTGAAGATGTAGGAAGGTAAACCTTAGAGAAAATAAAGGAGTACATTCATCAGTTCATTTTGAGGGTATGTATGTGTGAAGCGGGTGGCCGCAGGCGAGCGACTGGCATGGTTCTCTATGCGAGTGGTGGACATCGTGGCAGCGGGGATATTTCAATTTGGCCGGAGACGCGACCCGAGAGGCCGCGCGCTCGCCGCACGGCTCGCTGAACCGTAAGCCCGTTGCGGGCTCCGCCAAAGAGCAAACACCGCCTCCGCAATCTTGTGCCACGTGGACCATGCTGAACACTCGACCACGACAATCTACTAGTACAATTACCCACACCCCTGTAGCTAGGAACAGAATGGTGCACAGTACATGTGTTGTGCAACTTATGAATCGAGTACAGTGATATACTGTCCACGAAGTTCCTCGTGTGATCTTTTGTAGTTATAATTATTTCATCAGATAGAATAATTTCGAATATAATAGTTCTGAGCCAAACACGTTGGTTGAGAATAACAATGAATTTGCGCAGCTCATAAATCAAGCAGGTGTGCACCTGTTATTGAATAGACTCCGACAACGCGAGACTACAATAATAGCTATGTATAAGTATGAGAAATATAAATCTGTCTTTAGACAGATCTTTAATCAAGACCAGTACGGTCTTCGTTAAGGTAGGTACACTTATTTTAGTTATAGGTAAGACGATCTTAAAATACCGAGATTTATTGTAATGGAATGTAATGAACCATTTATATTGTCTGAGTCGTCTATGCGAAAACGTAGTGTAGGTACTATTTTTCTGTCATCTTCTATCTTTCAGAAAGTAACGTACTGTGTAATTGGAAACTGCGATTGTTCTGACTCCGATGTCTATGCGCATTACGTTTGAGTAAGATTATTTTTTTTGACATATTATTATTATTTTTATCTATAATCTAGCACCATAGATATTCGATGTAACTTAGACACTTACTTACTGTTTCGAAAAGAGTCCGACGATTTCATGTAAAAAAGAACATACGCTTGTCAGCTTTTCATCATCCAATTTTCAATATTGTAGCACAAACGCACGCCCGCCACAATTTTATGATGGTCTTAAAAGTAAACTGTAACAACCGACCTGAATGCCAAAGTTTGGTCTACGTAACTGTTTTGGATCTTGATTATATAATTTGCTCTGGAGAGCCTTAAATTATTTTAATGTTATTGTTTGACGATAACATTGTTTTGGAAGACACATTTAATTAAAATCGTCTAAAGTCGTAAAGCTAAGTTAATCAATTAAAATCTTATTAAAATAATTGCAGTAAATGGCTACGAATCGGGTGATTTGAATACAGAAGTATGTATGTCAACGGAGCCAGAATATTTCCAATAAGCCACTAAATTTTGATGTCGATATCATGCGTCACCGCAAACCAGAAATGTCATATTTGAATTTTCTTCACCAACTAGGGTTCAGTCATGTGTTTCGAAGAGCTTGGTTTGAGGCTTTTCCTTATGTGTTATTTTACGCTTTTGCATCTGATTAAGGGCTGATTTTTCCAACTCCAGATAAATTTATCTGAGGAATAATTTAAAATTTTTGACAGTTCTTCCACACAAAATCTGTCAGAAGTCGATTTTTTTCTTCGAATAAAAATTATCTGTCGATTGAAAAATCAGCCCTAATTCAATATAAAGTCCTCCAAATCGTATTTCGACCACGGCGAACAATCTCAACTGAGACCAGCCTTCGCAGACACAGGTGCACTCCCTTTTCCCTCACTTTCATAGTCCGATGGGGCAGCAATCCGACACGACCGGAGAGATCAGGCGCAGGACCAACGGCTTAATGTGCTTCCGAGACACGGGGGTATCACACCGCCAACTTCCAAACTCCGGACTGTTACTCAGAAATTCCTAATGGAAAAACTCAATAACACTTTGCCCCACCCGGGAATCGAACCCAGGACCCCCACGCTCAGCAAACCAATATGCGTACTATTCAGAATAAACAAACATATTTCCCATACATTTGCTAGACCAGCAAATAACATTTTGAATTAACTTTTTCTTTGTGTAGTGCAGACTGCGATGGACAAAGGGAAAACTTTTGAATTGTTGCAAAAAGATGCTTTTAAAGTTGCAGTCCCGAAGGTGTACTCGATCGTAACAGGAGATTGCCGGTAACTTTAGGTTTATACCTATCTATTTTTAGGCACTGGGTGCCTTACTCGCGTGCGTAAGGAGATACAACAATTAAACCTCACTCAAGATGGATGCATTCATTTCTTACAAAGGATGGTTAGTTATGTGTGCGCTTCAGCTTGCTATTAAATAATATAGGATATTATAACGCATTCGTAGAATTTAACATTATTTTATTTCTGCTCCGTGCGATTTTTGTACTAAGTATTTCATTTCACTTTTGACAAATTTCGTTTGCTGACATTGTATTTTATGAGATTTTGTACTTTTATAATTAATTTAAATTTGATAATATTTTGGATGCCTTTCGGCGGAACATAGGATGGACCAAACATTTTTATAAAACATCATTGTACCCTGTGCTCACAAAATTAATAAATGAATGAATGAACATTATTTACCACTCATGTAAGTAGGTAATCGTTCATGTACGTAATAATTAGTTGCCTAATTGAAAATGTCCCTATGTCTGCGTCACAATGTACTGAAGAAAATTCGACTCAGGAGTCTAATTACTTAATCGATATTTATGTGAATAATTAATGTAGCTTAATACGTTACATGTTATTTTTCCTATGGAAACAGATAAATGTGCGTTCGTAAAACTACAATAAATCCCCAAGTAATATAAACGCGCTGTCGACATCGGCGAGCGAGGCGTGTGGAACGCGCGGCTCGGCACGGCGCGGCGCGGGGGACGCGAACGGGCGCGGGGGGGACGGAGTGCGGCAATTTTTCTCTCCGCTGACAACATGATGTAACGCCAATATCGCACGCTGAGCGATTAAGCCGCGCACGCCGATATTTCAGACTTGCCCCTACTAACTGTCAAAGTGTCGGCAAGAACTCTGTATGTGTTGTACACAAACATGTACGGCATGGTACCGAGTATTCTCTAAGCAGTTTATCATAATTTTGTATCTTCAGAAAGAAGAGTAAACAAATCTTTTAGTTGTTTGTTCACAAGATAAAGTTTTGACGGCTAAATATATGCCTATCTGGATAAACTTAAGCTATACAATGTGTATAGAATAAATTGAAAAACACGATCGATATTGCGCGTCTTCGATAAATTACCCAGCGATCGAGCAGTAATGACGAGGATTGTAAAATAGAAATAAAAGCAGCTAATCTCAGGAAAAGAACGTTCAGATCGGTTCAAAAGATAGTTGGCAAGTCGGATCACGCAGGGAGGCAATCACTCGATAATAAACGTGGAGCGAGTCGAGTGCGCCGCACTACGGCCGCACGTACTGCTGACGCCGTCTCCGGATGCATCGCCAGCGCCTCCGCCTTCCATCCACAGTATACCTCAACGGCCGACACCACGATAAATCTTAACATGAAACGTTTCGCTGATTTTAGAAACATCATTCGAACGAGTGAGCTACAGTGAATAATAGACTGGCTTTTGACACGCACCAAGTTGCCAAGCAGGTACAGTTTTATTACATTAGATATTTTAGTCAAATTTTAATACAAATGACGTCTTAATATATAAGTCACTGCGTCTTGACTATTTTATCTACATATCAATAGATAACTAAGGCTTGGACACGATCGTGAAGCGATGATAAACGACACGGAGCCGGCGCCTGAGCGTCGGCTGCTGGCCGCGAAAAATACAACTGTCATCTTGAGTGATGGTGAAATAACGCCTGCGTCATGCTCCGCTCTGCATGCCAACAGCTATTGTGCTCCTCTTTGTAGACCTTCTTCCTTATGACAAGGATTACATCGAGGCGTGCCAAGCAAGGTGAGTAACCATAAATATTAAAATTCGATTATTATCTGTGCATATTGTCCCTGTGTATAAAGCTTATTTTATCGGTAAGAGGAAAATGACAATATTTTATTTGGTACCGGTATTTGCATTGTAAATGCATGACTAAGATGGTAATAATTATATAAAAACGGACATAGATTACAATCAAAACAATGTTAAAAGGAGTTGGAAGGAAACTCTATGTCATACAGAACTTCAATATAATAGAAAAAATCACTGTTCCGCGGGAATACTGGTAGGTGTATTGTGAGTAATAAAACACGAGCCAATTGATTATTGCTATTGCGGTCACGTCGTTCAGTTACTGTTTTCACGTCTGACGTAATAACGTTAGCAACAAAGTTATGGTACATACGTGACCCGTTAAAAGGTGCCATTCTTTACTCCATCTCATCTCCTCCAAGATTTACTTGCAAGTAGATCATACATTAAAACTATCAATATAACGCCGCCTAAGTATTTATGTTATTATAGTCTCCTTGCACATATTATACTTGCTAAAAAGGCTAAGTTTATTGTAATTAAGTTACTATGCTTCCATCATAGTTCTTAGGTTTAACATAATATTATGGACGTCAATGAAATATTTCAACGTGGTTTTAAATACTACATAAGTCAACTGAGTCCGCCTATGTTTACGATGAAATTATTTAAGAAGTTCACCATCAATAAAGAAATTAGCGAATGTTTGTTACAGTGACTTCATCTGTGAATGATGGCCGTGTCTGTTACACTCTCCGTGCGAATATTTCATTAAGCGAGCTCCGTCAGGCCACGCCATGCATCATAGGCTACGTTCGGCCAAGCCACGCTGACGCCGTGATCCACTCAGCTTAGTAAAGATATTAATACGTGGCCTCACGTGCTATATTGCGGCGGGTTAAAAACGACACCGCACTAATATACGCCATTTTCATCGATGATGCCACAATCTAACTTCGTGGAGTCGCAATAAAACTGGTTCATATATCAGTATACCTGGTTTAAGACCATTTATGGTTTAAACCACCTTTATAGACGACAAAATCGTGTTAATGATTCAAAACCAGAGGACTCTGCGGCAAAGGCTCTTTAAAAAATTACAAGGTAGTTTAAAGACTTGTCGTGCATGTAACTTGGTAAACTAAAATAACAAACGTCTCAAAGGATCGCTAACACTATCTGCGACTAAAACTTTGATATGTGAACGAGGCACAAGGCAAAGTAAGTAGCGCAGTAGCGCGAAGAGACGTGGCTGCGCTGCGCCTGAGGGGGGGAGGGGGCGGGGGGCGACACGTACCGAACTCCAGGCAAATCCGAGCACGCCACTCGCCAAGAGTTTATTACCTTCCTCATATTTACACAATTTGAGTGGGTGTTAGTGGTCTTGTCACCCGACATCGCAGACATGCAAACTTTGAAAAATTGCATGCCCAACCCTTTTATACATCCAACAAACAGAGACTAACATATCCCACCAAAAACATTTTCATGTAAAATGTTGCCAAGACGAGACCACATATGGCTCGCACTGCGAAAAAGTTATCAGATCTCATGTAGAACCAAGCTTCTAACTCGACACGCCCTAACTTCACAAACTCTACACCTTAGTCAAAATATGAGGCTTGGCCGTTTCGTTACTACAAGAACTATTGTATAAGAATAACCCCTACTAGTGCCACATGCCTAGATAATATATATACAGATATTATACCAAACCACAAAGAAATTATAACTTTACTAGATTCTGATCATTGCGGGCAAAGGATTACTATTCAAAATCAAAACAAAAAAGTGGCTAAAAAGGATATCACTGTTAACCCCAAAACTGCAAGTCGCTTGGAGGCTTTTAAAGTTAAACTCATTGATAAATTACCAGTTTTGTCTATTCATGCTGATCCTAATCATCTTTATGATAATTTTTTTAATGTATACTGTAAACAATTTGATTCCACCTTTATTCCCAAGACTATTTCGGTTAATAGTAATGCATCGTTCAGTGATTGGGCTACCATTGGTATTCATAAAAGTAGAACACGGCTTTATGAACTGTACAATGAAAGGACTTATATTAACACTGATGAATTTAATTTGTATGTTAGAAATTATTCAAAATTATTTAAAAAAGTTTGTTATATGGCCAAGTCACGTTATTTGGGTTCAAAGATTAAAAACAGCAGTAATGTAATTAAAACGACTTGGAATATTATTAATAGTGAAACGGGAAGATCTAGTAACCGAAATACTGACTACAGCCTGTCTATTAATGACAACATAATAAAATCAGACGCACAAGTCGCCGAGGCATTTGAAAATTTCTTTTCAGATATTCCCGTTTCAACTACTAAATCACTAAACTCATCACCTTCTGTTGCTGAGTCTTTGCTTAAAGAAAATGTTAATGGTTGCGATTCGGAATTTCATTTTGAATATATTACCTGTAGAGATATAATTAAAACCTTTCACACTTTAAATGTAAAAAAGACTGCAGATCTGTGGGGTAATTCTGTAGAAGTAGCCAAGTCTATTATTGACATTGTAGCGCCTACTCTAGCTATTATCTTTAATAGTTGTATTGACAATGGGGAGTTTCCTGACCTTATGAAAAATAGTAAAATAATACCTTTGTTTAAATCAGGTAGTACATCAGATCCCACAAATTATAGACCTATTTCTGTACTACCTACCTTTAGTAAAATTTTTGAGAAATTAATTTTAGACCAAATGCAAAGATTTTTTAATAAACATAAATTATTACATAGCAAACAGTTTGGTTTTACAAGGGGTCGTTCAACTACTGATGCCGGCGTTGAACTATTAGGACATATTTATAATGCATGGGAAGATAAATGCGATGCCTTGGGCATCTTTTGTGATTTGTCCAAGGCATTTGATTGCGTTCTTCACGAAACGTTAATCAGGAAACTCCGCCACTACGGGATCCGAAACACTGCTCTGGATCTTCTTATTTCATACTTGAGTAAAAGGATTCAGAGCGTTGACGTTAATGGAAAAAGATCACCCGGATCTATAGTAACAATGGGAGTCCCACAGGGCTCAATTCTTGGTCCTTTCTTGTTTCTCATTTATATTAATGACTTGCCGTACCTCATAAAGGATCATCATGATATAGTGTTGTTTGCAGATGACACTTCTCTTTTGTTTAAACTTAAACGTCAGCAGTTGGTTACTGACGATGTAAATAGCGCGATCTCGAAAGTAGTCCACTGGTTCAATGTTAATAATTTGCTTCTAAACGAGAAGAAAACCAAATGCATTAAGTTTACGCTACCCCACGTAAGGCAGGTGAAAACTAATGTGTTGATAAAGGGCGAGGAATTGAATCCTGAAGACAACACAGTATTCTTGGGCATAACTTTGGATGCTAAGCTTCAGTGGGGTCCACATATAGATAAATTGTCAAAAAAGCTAAGTTCTGCAGCATACGCTGTTAGAAAAATTCGAAATTTAACTGATATAGAGACTGCTCGTTTAGTGTACTTTAGCTATTTTCATAGTGTAATGTCGTACGGTATTCTATTGTGGGGAAATGCCGCCGATATTCAGACTATCTTTGTTTTGCAGAAGCGAGCTGTTCGATCAATTTATAAATTAAGTCCGAGACACTCTCTCAGAGACAAATTTAAAGAGATTAATGTAATGACTGTGCCTTCTCAGTACATTTATGAAAATCTTTTATATGCCCATAAAAATATAAAATTGTTTAAAAAATACAGTGATATCCATAATATAAATACTAGAAACAAACACAAATATGTTGTACCTACAACCAGGCTCAAGAAAATAGGTGGCTCGTTCAGATGCCAATGTATACGCTTTTACAATAAACTACCAAGCCACGTTCAAGATCTAAGCCTTAATAAATTCAAATCTTTCATTAAACGTAAGTTGTGCCAGAAAGCCTTTTATACCGTTAAAGATTATATTGAGGACAAAAAGGCTTGGGATTGAGCTGCTTCCAATTTCTGCATTTTGAATGATTTTTTTCTTTTTAATACACATTGACATTGATGAATATTTTTTTTTTAAACAATGACATTTGCTTACTTTGTAAAGTATTATATTATTTTTTCATTGTGAATGTGAAGACGATGTGGGTCTTTTTACATACTTATATATATTTTTTTTATTATTCTCTCTGTTCTGTTTTTTTTTTTTTTCATGGTCTGGCAGTTTGAGTAATTTATGTGGCCTACCCAAATGTCCTTTCTTTGGTATTGTTCGTCGAATCGTTGAGCTCCTTAAGTCTTGAGTTGAGCTGCACGATTTTTGACAAATGCGTGCACTGACTGGACAGGTCCTCTCAATCTGTGTGGTTCTTTCCTCAAAAGACCACCTCAGACATCGATCTACATGGTCTTCATATAACCTGACCAAGATTATGTCTGGACTTTAAAAGAGACTGTGACCTCTGAGTTTGTTTCGGCCTTTCTTCTCAGAGTAGTCAGATAGGAAACGCCGACTTCATCTAGTTTTAAAAAAAAAAAACATGATTGACGTGTAAAAGTGTTTGTACAAACCTACTTACAAAAAAAAAAAAAAAAAAAATCATCATCATCATAACAGAAAAGTAATGAACAGTGAATACATTTTTCACCTTACGCCCATGTGATGGTAGCGGCCAAGCCACATATTTTGACTAAGGTGTAGAGTTTGTGAAGTTAGGGCGTGTAGAGTTAGAAGCTTGGCTCTTACATACCAAATTTCAGCTTTCTAGGACTTCAGGAAGTACCTTAGAATATTGATGATCATCAGTGAGTCAGTGACGAAATCGGGGTATTTGAGATATCAATAAAATCTAAAGTATAAGAGCTATGCAATTGAAACTTTATAGGTTTAATAAGTCAACCACTGACATCATATCCCGAAAATTTTGTTTATCTGGTGTAATCCAAACCCAAGTTATGAAGGTTCAAAAATACGACGAAGTGCTTCGAGAAAAGGTAGGTATAGTGCCCTTGCGCTTCGCTTGGCTCGTCTTGGCGGGGGCACTGCCGTGCCCCCAGATTTCTGACTGGTGGTAATTGAAAAAAGTTAAAATATTATTTTAACTTTTTTAGATAGATCACAGAGGTATGTGAAAGATTAATTTAAGAAAGTTAACTTTATGGTCAAGCAATAAAATGTTTCTAGCTCTTGATAAATCTGTATAAAGGATGTAATGAATGAAGAGAACAAACGACTTTAAGAAATGCGGGGCCAACTCGGGTGATTAAGTGTCTCATTTAAATGCAGTCTCCCAACGCGGACTTCTCAAACGCAAAGGGAGCCCGCCACTCGCGGAAAACGGAAGACGAGTCTCTTTACAAAAGGAAGGAGAGGTATTTAAATTAGCGTAGTCGCTGAAAAAGTGCACTAACAACATTAGCGAATGGAACAATGGCAAGGCACACAAAGAGACGGAACGCGCTGACAAAACCTTGTATGCGAGGGTGGGCGCCGTGTTGGTGCCGCGAACAAATGCGGCTACCTTATATATCATAGAACAAAGTTCCGCTTCGTCAAACCGTTGAGAGGAATAATTCTGCGCTAGCAGATATGTCACAGAGCGTCCCGCGATCCGCTGGAGGTTTTAACTTTTGGTACGAACTGAAACTTTTGTCAATTGTACACAGACACGGACCGACACCCGCATTCTTGATCAAAACTTGCAGCAATGAAACATTGCAGATCCACGTACTTATTTGTGTTAGGTAATCATTGCCGGTCCACATATGTGGCTACGTCCAGTCGTACGTTTTTGCCTGTTACTTTATATGAAACTACCTAAGGGGCTAGGATTTGTTGAGGAATTTAAGATCGACCACAGGCAAGTTTCAGTTGAACTCATTTTAATAGCTAAGTCGAGAGTGACGCAAATCGTAATATTATGCAACATAATAATAATAATAATTCTTTATTGTCGCAAAAAAGTGAACAATAACACTAGTAACTATGATATATGCTAAGAACTGTATTACCTGATTTCCTTTAGACTAGCTTATTTTGAACTCTGGTACTCAAAGTAAGATTTAACTTGTGTTATGAGTACCAGTGTTCTAACAAAAGTTGTTACACAAGGTACACATGTTCCCACGAGAGACGGAAAGGACATTAGTGCAGTTTCAATGTCGAATGTTTCAAATGAAGTAAAAATATAAAAAAAAACAGTAAAAATTATACAAAAATAGAGTGGACAACGTATGTAAGTGTGTGAGAGTGAGTGAATGTTTAGGGATGTGTAATGTATGTATGTGTAGTGTATGTATGTGTAATGTCAAAGTTTAAAATAATTAGACTTGAATGAGAAATCGAGTATGAGTTACAGAGAGTGGCTAAGTAGGTATCTTAAGCAAATTTTCGGTGTCTTCGTAATTAAATTTTTGTAGCCATCCTTGAACACTTTTTTTACATTCGAACCTAGTCATTGGATAAATGTTGCAGTTTTTGTTTACGATATTGTACAGGTGGTTGCTTACAATATTGTAGTGTCGTTGAGCAAGAGCTGTTCTGGAGTATTGAGAGGAACAGATTTGATATTTTCTACGGTTTAGTGTGTAGTTTGCATCGAATGGGAGAGTAGTGTGTTTTCTTAGCACTATTTGTTGGATGAAAAGTTGGCGCACTGTAAGTATTTGACAATTTTCGTAGAGTTGTGTAGTAGGGTATCTAAAGGGCTTGAAAGTCATAACCTTCAAGACGGCTCTTTGTGCTCGTTCCAGCTGCAAAAGGTGAGTTTTGGCCGCTCCACCCCAGGCAGTTATGCAATATTTTAGGATTGAGTGACCAAGTGCACAGTAAACATTTTGTAGTGTCTCAATGACAGCAGAATGTCTGAGTCTTTTCATTATAGAGACAAGTCTGCGCACTCGTACAGTCAAAGTCCTAATGTGGAGTTTCCAGGTCAGATGATTATCGATTTGTACCCCAAGATATTTAATATTATCCGTCCGGATTATGTGAGGACATAAGCAAGGAAGGCGAAGAGCGGTTACCGGACAGTTGTGGACTTTAAGATTAAAATAATCCTGGTCTGGTTGGGAGGAGGCTTTTATAGAAAATGTCATATACATGGTCTTGTTAGGATTCAAGGTGAGAAGGTTGCTAGTTAGCCAGTTCATGACAGTCCTAAGACCCTGTTCAGCGCATTCAAATGTGTGTGTCCAGCTGTCCCCATGAACAAGCAATGCAGTGTCATCGGCGTAGGTAAAAATTGAGCAATTGGGAAGGGAGAGCCTGCAGAGCGCGTCAATGTATATCAGAAACAGAGTCGGCCCAATCACAGAGCCCTGAGGCACGGCGTACTCAATGAAATTGCTGTCACTGACAACATTATCAATTTTAACGCACTGGGTTCGATCGGAAAGGTAGTCATGAAAAATTTTGAGGGCGTGACCACGAATTCCCAGACCCTCCAACTTCCGCAATAGGTGAGGAACAGACACGGTATCGAAGGCCTTGGAGAGGTCTAGGAAAATACCGAGTTTGGAGTCTCGTCAATTAGGGCTCGTCGCTCCTTAATCATGTTTAAATTAGCATTAGATTTAGGATTATTGTTATATTTTTTGTGACTTTTTTGTTCTATTTACAGATGTTTCATTTTTGTATGGGACTCAGGCCATAACATGTACCTTTTAGAAAAGCTGGGAAACTAACCCCTGAATACAATAAAGTAACATGTTTTTCGGAATATCAAATGTTTTTTAGGTACCTACATAATAAAAAAAAACTAAATAAGCTTGTAATAAAAAATTAAACTAAAATTTTAAAAAAACCCCGACAAAAATAAAATTAAGGAATCCCTACAAGAAGCATGAAATAAAAAAATAAATTTGAAAAAATCTTATGGAAGTCCCCGACCGTTCTGTGGAACACCTATTCTGCTTCTGAGGTCCCCCGACTTCCATAAGATTTTTTCAAATTTAATTTTTTATTTCATGCTTTTTGTGGAGACTCCTTAATTTTTGTATTTCATTTCTTTTCTTCCGTTTTAAGATTCTGGTAATTTGGTATTTAATCAGGTTTTTTATCCGTCAAAAAATATTGATTAATTTATAGTTGAAGAATAATTTTTAAGACTAAACCGATTTTTTTGTTTTATTATATTTTTCAAGTTTTTAGTTTTCATTTCGTTAGGTAGTTAATATTCCTCATTCCCTTTCAATATACTGTAAATTATTCTACTTGTCAAGCCCTTGCAATTGATACCTATATTGAAGGAGTTGTGAAAAAAAAATGTAATTCGCCATTTTGTGGTGGCGGCCATCTTGGATTTGAAATTTTTAATAGTGTATAGTATTCTACTAGTCAAGCCCTTTCATTTGATACCCATATTGAGGGAGTTGAGAAAAAAAAATGTAATTCGCCACTTTGTTGTGGCGGCCATCTTGGATTCAAAATTTGTTATAGTGTATAGTATTCTACTATTGAAGCCCTTTCATTTGATACCCATATTGAGGGAATTGTGAAAAAATATGTTATCCGCCATTTTATAGTGGCGGCCATCTTGGACCGATTTTCATCAAACATAGCTAAGAACACTCCCGACTAATACACCTTTCAAACAAAAAAAACTAAATCAAAATCGGTTTATCCGTTCGGGAGCTACGATGCCACAGACAGACACACACACACACACACCCCCACACACACACACACACACGTCAAACTTATAACACCCCGTCGTTTTTGCGTCGGGGGTTAAAAATGTTTAACGTTTGTTGTGAGTTACATGACAGCTGTAGAAATGACGTTTACTTAACCTAGAAATTGATGTTTATCAGAACTGTGATTATTTTCGTTTGCAATCTGATAAAATAAAACATTAGGTAAGTAGACAGAAGTGAAAAAAAAAAGAAAAGAAGTGTTAAAATAAATGAGAAAACGTGAAAGAACACCAAAATCCACGAAAGTCGAGACGAACGAGATTGAGTCACTGACACTGACGTGACACTCAAAAAAGAAAATGTCATTTTGAATATTTCGTTCAGAAGTAGGTACACCTTAGAAAAGTAGAATAAATATTTATTTAACGATGAAATCGTCGCATTTGCTTATTATTAGTCGGAAAAGATGTTTATGAGAATAATAATTATTATTAATAGTACATATTTAACGTTTACGTGATATTGTGTTTTTATGTGACATGATTTTAGAACGAAAGCAGTCAATGCAAACGATGACGCCATGTTGCATAAAATATGGCAATAACTTGAGAAACTATTTCAATTCGTGATATTTTTTCTTTTTTTTCGATAAATGTACATCTTATGGCCGAAAATGAAACATCTCCTTTGGTGAATTAAAAATTACAAATAGAACAAAGATTTTCGTACTAGCAGTGGATTTAAAACAAAGACTACAATATAATGATTTAAACTTAGTATATCACATCGCATGTCTAATTAGCAGACGCAATATAAATTCTATTGTTATCGGTACATACCCTGTACACGCGACATGCGAAGGGATATCTACCACCAGACAAACATGACATTGACAGCAGCAGCTATTCCACCTTTCCGCTGGCATCACCATGAAGAACTCATTTTCATGTTTAGGTTTTTTCATCTGTTATATTTCTGTCATCCAATGAAATAACATTAATTTCGCGGCCTAATTACAACGGAGCTAGTCTACGACTACACAGTCGCTGTATTATGTAAATATAATAAAATTATGCAAACATATTCCCATTGTACACTTGTTACATAACATTTTTGATACTGTAACTTTGAATGTGTAATAAGGGACAGCGCGGGACTATTGTTAAATATAAGTTTACAGACCAACAAGGTTAATCCGCCCAAACAAATTATGAACAACATTAATATATCCTCTGTATCCGGTAACTTCCCGCAATAAGCAGAATGTATTAGTGTTATTTATCTTAGCTCGAAGCGCCAACAAAGTTTTAATTGCAAGCGCCGATACAATTTGCGTACAAATGAATTTATTCGCTGAATCCGTAGTGCAATCGTGTGCGGGCCCGGGTGGCGCGGGCGGCGGCGCGACGCGCGGATTATCCGCGTGTGTAGAGCCGCTAATTGCGGGTAACGACGAGCCAACCGCCGCGCGCCGCCGCCGCGCCGCACGCTCGCGCGCGATGCACCTACCACCAAATCACCGCGCGCCATCCGATCGGTATATGTCGCACGCTTTCATGAATTTAAAATAAATACTATGCAGTTCGTGAGGGGGCTTGTGGCTAAGTAATAACAGCCCCACGGGTCGATCGATCAGGTTAAGCTACGCTTGCCGCGGTTGGTCCCTGGATGGGTGACCATTTTTACATACCAAGACCCCTACGTGCCTCGGAAAGCACGTTAAGCCGTTGGTCCCTGCTGTCGTTCGTGGATCTTTGACAGTCGTTACGGGTAGTCAGAAGCCCGAAAGTCTGACAACCAGTCTTACCAAAGGGTATCGTATTACCCAGTAACTGGGTATAGGCAGTCGCTCCATGTAAAATACTGGTATTCAGCTGCATCCGGTTAGACTGGAAGCCGACCCCAACATACTGGCTAGGCAGATGATGACTATGCAGTTCGTATTCCGCAATTAAACGTGAGTGCTATGCATACCTACACCGAATTATGAACAGGCTTCTTTGCAATATCAGTCATGTTTACCGCAAGAAAATCACTTTATTACCTGAATAAAAACTGTATTAAGTTTTTAAAATATTAAGCTTTGGACTTAAGAATGTTAAACAATGGGAACATAAAAATATAAATAATAATTTAATTAAAACGGTGAAGCCTGAAATGATAGTAAGCACACAAGGGGGCGAGGGAGGTGAACATCAGTAAAGAGAGCCTGCATTCGGGCTGGCGGAACTGGCACAGCAGTCGGTATCCGGCCTAACAAAAGGGTGATAGCGGTACGTGCGTAAATCAAACGTCGCACAATAACAGAGCCTCCCGCGACCGCCCGACCCTTCTCCACAGTCCCTCCTAGTTATAAGCCTCCCCATGCCTCTATAGTCGTCGGTCGGTTCTCATAAATCTGCCACACTGAAATGTGCTTCGCTGCCGGCCAGTCGTGTGACGGACGCCGTCGATATCTGTGCCAATAGGTTTTCAATGTCAGTGTACCCGCTGTTTCGATTCAGTTAAACCCAGTGGTCCGACAGTCGCGCCCTTTTACTATCTCCCCTTGTATAGGCCGTTATAATGCGCCTTCATTTTTTGCTTGTAAGAGTACATGCCATCAAAGCAACAATGTATCAATTTAAATACGGCACAGCACAAACATGAATGTTAATATCTGAAATAGGACGTCGTGTATTGCGCGGTTCACGTGTTTACATCGCACACATTATTCTCATGAGCTACACACTGAAGCAGTCGACGGGGCATTACATTTCTCGTTCGGATGGTACGATACCATCGTACTTCGCTCCACTCGCTGCAATTAACGCTACACAATGACCATATAAATCTTCTGCGAATGCTCTGTTCGTTCTATATTCCACGTAGTGCTTGTCGACGCAGTCCAGCTTATACACTAGCAATGTACATTATTCGTTACTGCTAACACAAGATTGATAACAGAGATAACATTGATTAAGCCGATTAGAAATAATAAATAGCAATTTAAGGAAAGGAAGGAGTCCGGAGATCGGGAGGGTCCGTGGGTATGGATTGAGGGCGCGTAGCTTAATCTTACCTATACGTCTCAAGCCTAAGAACAAACAAGCCGCGAGCTGAGATTACGCTCCGAATAAATCAATGTTACGACGCGTTAAAATATTTAAGCTCACGATTAATGTCAGGCGCAGATACACGTCTTATCGAGTGAGTAGCGGCGTGCCGCGTCACAAACGCAGATGTTCACCATGCCGACAATCGGTCGATCCCAACACTTATCCTATGTTCTACAACTAAAGTTGTGTACAGATTTGTTTAATTTCTTTTAAACGACAATATAATAAACATTAAACAAGATTAAAATGAATACAGGAGATATGAAACCACATGCTGAATATTACAGTGTTTCATAACACCAGTTCCATCAAAACATGCGTAACTTAATAAATGACATCAATTTTTCATGCGAGTCAGAGTCCCGTTCAGCTGTAAATAAAACTACGTCGTGAATTTACCATCAGTCTACCGAGTCACAGTAATGTATCATGATAATGCTACAGAAGTTTTACAGGGGCTCGTTAGTGGGGCTGTAACGATAGCCGCAACTGATAACTGTTTCTAATCAGGCGTAATAACACGGCGTGGCCTCTATCACCGTCGCCGTATAACCTTGTTTAAATAAGCGGGGTTTATTCTTTACATACAAAACTAACGATTGAAATTAACCCTAATAACATTCCTATGCGGTAACTTTTAATGATTATAGTTAGAAGTAGCTAAATACAATCAAAGATAAACACGTTATAATTAAGACGCTGAATGGTATTCAACCCGTTTAATACAGTAAATATCTCTCCGAAGCTAGGAGGACGGGTGCTTCTGATATAACGATATACTGGCGGAAGTAATAAAATAAAACGATTTTACATCTCCAGGGGGAAACGAACGTTTTTGTCGAATGGGAAAAGTCGCGAGCGACTTCTCATTCCGCGATAAAATCAGGAACGTTTTACGACAATCTTCTATTCGATTACCTTCCGTTAAACAACAATCTTAAGAAAAAATCGTGCTTGGCGTTTTTTGTATGCCAATTACAAAAACGAAGTTAAAAAAATAGATACACAAACATACCTGTTTTAAAAAACAATAAATATTTTATTTGAGGCTAATTTCGTACTTCAGAGTCCCAATAAAAGAAATTTGTTATTATTAGAGCTTTAAAAATAACCCATTCTCAACAAAATCGAAGCCGAACAGTGATTTAAAAGAAATCCGAGAGGGTCTCTGCGTGGCAACACGTTCGGTTGTTTGTAATACGCGACGCCGACGGACATAGGAAAAGTGTCGCTTGGTGGCGAGGTGTTGCCGGGCCTGCCGGGGCAGGCCGGGCTCTGTGCCGCCGCATAATGAACTGGTCACGTAGCCACATTTCGTATTATTTCCGTGGGACGCGTCACGTGACTTGAATAAATGTGGGCCTCCGCGATCCACCGTCTCCTCGGACCCTCCACAAATAAACCGCTTTACGCACGATTCGCCAGCGGAGATTCATTATTCTAACTCTTACCGATTCATAATACATTACCAAAGTTTTCTTTTTCATGGATCAGTTTTATCTGACCACCCTTACGGGTCCCTGGGTTTTTCGATCCAAATATATGGCATGACCAGAAGCTTTTAAATTTCTTTTTTATAATAAAGTGGTCCGTATTTTGCAATGACGATTGTTATTTGCATGTGATGGCTGCTAATAACAATCGCTATACGTTATATGATGGCTATTATCTGATATCTAACTACCCCGTAGGAGTTGATTTTATCTGAGATGGACGATTTAAAATAGTAAGATTGCTGCAAACTAATAAATGACCCTGGTGCTATGTAGTATGCAACCTAAAGTATTTCAATGTGTTACTACTGATAGCGCAAGAAACTGTATTGCAATTCTATCCTAGCTACGCCGTTCGCTACACTACGCAGTAGTACAGTCACGAGCACTAATATGTCAACACTTGGCAACTTTCAATTGAGATTTGTTCGTGAAATACCGAATGCAACGTTGAAATACGACACTTTACGCAAACCTATGGGTTCGAAAATACTTTGTTAGTATTATCATATAATTTCATTCAAAACTGAATGAGAAAATCGTCTTTGAATAAAGCCAAGTGTATACATACTTATGCTCGTGACTGTACGCTAAGCCGCGTGCTACGTAGCTACGATACGCGCTACATTGCTACGCCACGCGCTACATTGCTACGTAACTCGATATCTGCTACGCCACTCGCTATCTGCTACGCCACTCGCTATCTGCTACGCCGTAGGCTACGCGACTGCTACGTCGTAGGCTACGGGCCTAACGTCTGTACAGCAGTATGTTCCTTAGGTATGTCAAACGAAGAAGAACCGTTTAAAATAAAAGGTTCATTTTTCCTCTGCTCCACCTCGGTGAAGTGTCAGCCTTAATCTTGATAGATATAGATAATATTAACTATTATGAGTCCACTGCTGGAATAAAACCAGTCTTCTGTTGGACAAAACCACGGATATCCTATGGACAAAACCTTTTCCATAGCATGCCATTAAGCTCGATCCTCGATCTAATAACATACCAATCACTAAACGCATAAAGAACCCAGCTTTTATTTACTAACATAAATCCGTAAAATATCTAAGTGCATCTACAAAACTTTTTACTTGCTTTAAATAAACCACGAGACTATTTTTCTCTTGGAGGAAACCATTATAAGGCAATATTTACTTCTTCCACCACGATATTCGTAGCTTCGTTCTACGAAATAACGTAGACCGTAGATATAGTGTGTAAAATCTTATAGTTCGAAAAGTTTTAGAATAGTTTTATGATACCGTGAAGCTCTCTACGAGCTTCACGGTACCGGGAGGAATAATATCAAGCTACGGTTTATCTCGTATGTTCAATAATTATTCCTATAAAATATATTACGTATTTTACATCTTAATTATTTTGCTTGTCAGCCTAATCTGACGCCTAATCTATTCTAATTCTAAATTATAATGTTTGTCTCATATTTCATGCAAATAACTTTTAACAAACACGCGGAGGATGCATGTAAGCACCAAATAGACTATAGTATCTACCACGTACAATACCTACCTACTTAAATATAGTATCAAGTTATCAATGTCAAAATTGTAGTACATATCGTTTTTTGGTAAAACCTGCCCGCATGTCGGCAGCAATAAAGACATCACACAAGGCTGGGCCACACATCCTCTCGGCGCGCGGTATTAGACGTGTAAGCAGTTTATTGTGAGGCAGGCTCGCTCATAACTACCCATTCTCCCCGGGATAATGTCGGACAAGCGACGTTATGTTTATTTCAGACTAAGTCCGCGTTATAAAGGTCTCGTGCACAAGTGGCCGAATATTATCTTTACCCGAACATCATATTGATCAACGATCATAGAATTGTTGTTTTTATTTAGAAGTCTAGTTGGTAAAGCAATGCCTTTAGTTGTATAGAGGAATAGAATAGAGTTCTTTATTTGCACAGAAAGTAGGTACAAGTGACAGATGTTAAGTTTAAAAAGTATTTATAGAGAATGTAATTTCATTCAGTTTACAGACAATTCTAATTTCAACTCTTTATTAGTGGATGTAATGGCAATCAAATCACTTGGTTTTAAAAGGTTTTATATTTTATTTATTCTTTTGATAGATTCTTTTATATTTTGTAAATGTGAGAACTTTGTGAGGATTTACAAAATATAAAAGAAGACTAGAACTGTAAACCATTTTTTATATTATTTTATTAAGTACCTGGTACTTGTTGACAGGCCTACGCTGTCCTCCTTTATCTACTGTAACTTGAAAAAGCCAATTATTTTTAAAAGAGTAACCGTGGAGTTTCTTGCCGGCTCTTCTCCATAGAAAACGAGCAATTGGAACCGTACTTTCATACTTGTGAAACGTCAGAGGCTAGGTGCCCAAAATATTTTATTTCACATAAACGTGCACTTGCCCATGTAGGTTTATGTGAAACTAGCTTCTGCCCGCGACTTCGTCCGCGTGAAATTTCACCCTCTTAGGGGTGGAATTTCGAAAAACCCTTTCTTAGTGGATGCCTACTCTTCACAAAGAACACACCCTCCAAATTTCATGTCTCTAGGAGCAGCGGTTTAGACTGTGCGTTGATATATCAACAATCAGTCAGTTTATCATTTTATATATATAGATAAAGTATTTTGATTTGATTTGTAATACGGTTTCCATTTGTTTTGAAGCTATAAAGAATATTCTATTTAGGAGCTAGACTTCAATGGTATACGTTACCTTGGATTGCCTCGCAGAGCCGCATGGTGTAACGCGTTGAAACCATTGTTATTCGTGAGAGTCATGTCGGCTCCATGCTCCAACAATAAAGTCAACATGTCGTCACGTTTCTTCGAAATGGCATCATGCAAGGGTGTGTCGCCTTCGGAATCCTGTAACAGGAAAATACAATAGAATATTAATTTTGGCTTACACACACAGATTCACTGCGACTGGAAGTAGTAGCACATGTATGGACGAATTAGGTCAGATGCACTTTAATCTGTAGATAAAGGCGAGCCGGCGCCAGCTGTGATGATATTCGCTACTGAATTATAAAGCACAGCCCGTCTTGAGTATCGCGACAATTTTCTAAAACATCAAACCGCTCGAATGAATAATTGAGGCGGCGGAGAAGGCGTTTAGGGCGTGGATTATGGCGACTTGCATAATTTATAAGCGTCTCGGAGTGGTTGAGGCGAGCAGCGAAAGGCAAAGCCGACCGGGTGCCGGCGCGCTGCTGGGCGCGCGACAGATATCAGAGAATGGTGTCGAGTTCAGTAATATAGGACGAGCGGCGCAAAAAGCGCGGCTACCGCGTCATTATCATAATCACCACTGCTGCGTGCCGCTGCGGTGCCGCCCAAGCCGTTTTGCTTTGTGAGCGTGCATTAAGAGAGCCGAGTGTTGTGCTCTGTCATTCCTGCAATTAATTTGCAAGGGTCCGTAATATGAGTGTTTTCACTTTGATATAATAGCATTAATTCGGGTATAGGCCTCCTTAGTGCTTTTTGGATACAAAAACATACATTTTTGTTTACCTATATCAACAACACAGTTTCATAATCGATCATATTACGCTTATAAGTGAAAGTAACATACATAAAACCATAAGGCGGAACCATTGTGCCCACGCAATGCCCACGTACAAAAATTGTACTTGTTTCAGCATTTTTACGTGGGCATTTATATCTTCTAGAAGTTGAATTAAAACAATGACCAAGTGAATTGTATGTATTACTACCTTAAATTATATAACCTAACTACTCACAATAGAAGCACCAAGCTTAGATTTAATACAGCGAGATAAATATCAGGCCGCACTCACAGGTATATCAGGGGATGACAAAGCATCCGACACCCATTCAGATGCAGTAATTCAGTGCAAGCTCAACCACAGACACGGGGTAATTCCGCGCAGAATAGCAGCATTAAATATTAATCGTATTGGCATATAGATGGTCATTACGGCCTGTAATTCATGACATCGTGTTGCGGTGTATGCATTACATGCAGCGCTAATTATATGATTGTACATCATTATGCGTATGTAACGTTACTGTTTAGCACAGGACTACTTAGTAATATTATGAACGGAGTACCTACTTCGTTTGTATAATAATGACAAAACGAAGAAAACAAATGTAGCTATTAGAAAATTTTTGATAACATACTTAACTGTGTAGTTTCAGTTGTATTTTGTCGTTGTCTATTTTGTTTGCAAATTAGCCGTCCAAAGAAATTTTAGTCAATAATTTAAATATCTCTCTAAAATCTCTGTAACTGTACGATAAAGATTATGAACAGAATATCCTGACACATACTTCTTCGCCACACAAAAAATAATAATAATATAACACGTTGATGTGCAACGACACCGCACCAGGTAAACACGCCCTGGCAGAAATAAGTGTTGAGGCGAAATAAGAAATTTGATTTACGCGGCAATATCCGCAGGTGCACATGAGATGCACCTGCTAGCCGCGCCGTGATATAAATATCCTTACGAATATTATAGTCGCCTAGTTGACGGCCTCATAACACTCGCCGTTCATATATTTTAATTTAAAGCTCATACACGTGGGGGGACTGACACATCAATCACCACTTTTATGGTGAGTAAGTTTATTAAAAATCCTAGATTAATGTTGGGCTGTTTCCAGACAGATAAAATCTACGAAAACCAGTTTTCGACTGAATATTAATTAAGGTGTTCATTATTTATCACGGTGTTATCCATTCTATGAAACTTCTCTTTAAAAATACTTAGTTTTTCATAATTATAGAAATATTGTAGAAAAGGAAACCATTACCGCAGTACTACAGTGATCATGTAATAAAACAGAAAGCGACTTGGAAGCCCGAACAATAAAAACAAAACAACAAGGTAATTACTCAAAGATAAGAACAACGCGTCGAGCACGAGAAGTGGCGAAGCGTGCTCGTGGAGGCGGGCGGCGGCGGGCGGCGGCGGCTGATATCGCGCAGCCTCTTACTAAGGTTAAAAATTCGTTAGCCTTGATTAAAACGTCTGCTCGTCGCCTTACTGTGGATGAACAAAGAGCTTGCTTATCACACGAATTAATACACGAAACAGTAAGAATAAGCTTTACCCTAAAACAGACATTAAAAAGCAACGGCTGCAAATAATAACTTATAACATTTTATATTAAATAATTTAAGTGCACAGTTCTTGCGGAATTATTTTGTATACATGAACGTTTCAAGTTTTGAAAGATAAAAACATGATGAAAAGCTTTATAATGGAAATGAAATAGAAATCTTCTCAAACAACGATACCTATTCAGTTCTTATTCAGGCGAAACTTCATCATTGACGAGGCAGAAAGAAAACAACTAATTGTTTAATTCCAAGCCATTAACTCGAGTATTACGGTGGATTATTCACGGGCCATATACCGCAGCATCAGCGCAGGGCGCGGCGCGTACCGGCTCGCCGCCACACCGCCACCGCGCCACCGCTGCCGCCTCCGACCGGTTATACCTACTTTTGACACTATACTCCGTATTGACTTCTAACTATCGTTTAAACACGATACATTACACACACAAAGCCTCATTTCTGGACTCGAAATGCCCGCTCTATTTATCACCAAATATTTCTGTGACAGGCTAGATAATATGCCACTGAAACATCCATTATTGATTGTACAAAAGTGAATAACGACCGCAATAGTTAATGGTCGGTGAAACAATCAATGTGGACGGCGACTATTTCAAATATCCACAAAAATATAGTTGCTTTACTATAACTAAGTATTCTATACATATATAAAACACTTAACTGACATGTTATTCAAATTGTAATGTGTTCATACTATTGCATTATAATGAAAATAACAGGAGTAAAAACTCCGGAGTCATATTGAAATATACATATAGCAAACGGCATATCGTGTTAAATCGCCAGCACGGAATATTTGATTTTCTTTATGTAAATTTTTAACGACATAAAAAGTGTTTGTTGAACGTTAACGTTCAACGTGGGAGTTGCAAAATAACTGAATTAATTTACCGGTCCATATCGATAACAAATATATCAATCAATAGATTCACTGAATTACATAGTGCGGATTTTACACTAACAGACTGCACACTCACAAGTCGCCTTGATTGATTGTGCGGAAATACACCCAGCTTTCGGTCCGCATCAACGTTCACTCACTCATGGATATTATATTACGAAATGTATGAAACACTAGTTCTGCCACGCACAGCTCATTACTTATACATACAATGTTCATAACGACGACAAGCTTCTGGAAAGCTTCATAAATTCCGCAGTCCATTAGTGTTCCGATATCTCAACCACGCAATTCTTTGTTATTCAACTGGACCGCAGCCGCAGCGAGCGCTACGCTTTAGATATCGGAAAACGCTAATGTACTCGTACTTGGTGAGATTTAGCGCTGAGCGGTGCTTTGCCGCTATGCGCAACCCCATGCTATTGTAACATGACCCACGCTGTGATTATACATACGGTGGATAGAATGTACAAATAGACCAGTGCTCCTCCCTAGCGGAAAATAATATTTCATAAATTATCATATTCTTGTAATTAAGCTTAGGTATACACTTCGGTTACTTTGTTATTATATGGCCGAGGAAATGAAATAAATTAAAATACCCAAATTAAAATGCGATCCCATTTAATAAGGCTTTTATTTAAGCTTGAAGCCATAAACATTTGCAATAAAAGAATGAGGTAAAGGTATCTACCACGTAAAATATTCGTAACCACGGTTTCAATAATAGTTATGGAACTATCGATAGTAGCGATGTGAATATTGGAGAAGGAAAGTATTTATTAGGTGAATATTGGCCCGGTGCGAGTGTGCGACATTACGGTGCGAGGATAGTTTTTCCGTCCTAACACTGCGGGCCACGCACAGGTGTCGGTAATGAGGCACAAATCGCGCTTCGGGACAAAAACTCCAACTCAGCATGTTATTTAAGCTGAGCTATTTCAGTACGTAACTAAACGTGTCATGAATGTGTTAAGAAACTGTGTTCACTTAAATGTTCACCAAGTTTTAATTTTGTTATTTATTTAAGTATTTCTTATTAAAGGGAGTTTTTCGGTAGCAGCCAATGGGATTGGGATAAAAGCCCAGTTAATGGGGTTACCTTCGCTACACGTATGCATATGCTCATCCCTTCGGGGAACACAGGTGTGATTATGGAAAGCAATCTTCGATTTTTTTTTTGAGATTCAATCTCGTGGCAAGAAAATTTCGTTCGATATCTCAAGATTTCGAGATTGAGCGCGCGCGACTTAGCACACTATGCTTCTTGAGTGCGTGATGCGTGTGTGCTGATTTGTTGCGTTATGTAGGCGTAGTGAAAATAAATATCTATTATTTAAAAAACTTAGTTTTGAGATTCAATTATTACATGTTTTGTCAATAAACCTAACTTCTGTTGTTTTACTTACCATTAAGATTATAAAAAAATAAGTTTTTTTTTAAGTAGGCGAAATCTCGGTATCGTAATTCTCGAAATCGAGCTCACGCCAGATTGATCGCCAGGGTCAGATATTTAATGGTCAATCTCGATTCCAGACTTAACACGCGAGTTGTCGACCTGCCAATCTCGACTCGAGATTGCATTCCCTAGACGTGGTGACGTTACCTCAAATCTTATTTTTAAATGATAATAACTGGACGAACTTTTTATTCAGAAACGTTTCGCGCTAAAACTGGGACGTAGGTACAGAAATATTAGAGCGAAAAATTTTACTTTGCAAGATTTCACTACAGACACCGGGAGAGGGAAAACTAAATAAAAGCTTGTAATATAGGTCTGATTATATAAATATAATATTGTATTTTAATTAATATCTTAAGATATAAACTACCCAAGTTCCAAATATAAAAGGTGAGTGCCGAAGAAAGAAACCATAAAATTTCAGGTGACGTCGGCCCTTCCATAAATTTATCGACAGCTCGTGGTAACAGGCAATAAGGAAAATATTTATGAAGTAGAACAGCGCCGGGCGCGATTTTCATTAGCTAATTATTAGCCTACCGTTCTAGCTAGGACAACGTTGGGCTGTTTAATAAAGATCTTCTGTTTCTTTGTAGAAGATTATAGGTTTAACGAAAGTAAAGCAAATGATTTTCCACAAAAGGGTCTGTTTTACTTGCATAGAAAAAAATATGATAACTTCAGACTTATTTCCCTGTGTATCACACGACCTTCAACAGAGCTCTGTTCAGGTTAATTGGTACGTTTAATTGAACGCCTGTTTCACTAATTACCGTACAGGACAACAGTTTATTGGCAGTCGCTCGACGTCCGGACACACAGATCGGGACGCATGTCGCGCTACGTACCGCTTATCGAAATGTTGCCATCTACTGGCGTAGCTCTTTGTGACACTGTATAGCATTCCGTAGCGCGGCTACGAAACATTAGATTATGCTCCCTCCACTGACTTATCGAGTTTTGTTTATGCGGTTTTATGTTTCATTTGTTTTTATTTTCATAAATCGGCAATAGGTATTATTACTTACTTGTGTACAGTATCTAAAATAAAAAATACAGTAGATTAATGTGACACAATTTTTAAACGACATATTTTATGAAATATCATTCTTTCTGAATGTGACACGGCCAATAAATCGCATAATGGTGTCGTAAAATTTCGGCGGTATTATCTTGGGAAAACCCGGCTATTTTACATTCACCTGCGAGGTTTCCCTCCACGTCCAATTTATGTTAGTGGGCACAAAACGAACGCTGACAAATGTGGAAATAAAATGAACATACGTTTTATCTCTACGCTCACGGAGTCGGTTTTCGAGCTTGTGGCGGTGTAGGGAGAGCGCGGGCGGCGGCGGGGCGAGCGGCGCGAGCGAGGGGCGCGGGCACGAGATGTGGACTTTTCTCTGTACCGAGCTTGGGAGCGACTTGTTCCATAAGAATCCACGTACAGTTGAGATAAATATCCGACAATGCGTCACCTGATATGCGTTAAGAACGTACACGCATCGCGGAAGGAAGGGGATAATTTATGAAATTCTCTGAAAAATCCTACTTACTGTATAAAACAAATCCTACCTTTACTTTAGTGAGTGTTTCTTTTTAACCGAATGAGATCAATATCTGAGGATAGCAATATCTACTATTTGGAAGAAACAATAGAAAAATGATCCTTCTTTGTATATAACACCACGACCAATTAATTTGCCCACTACACTTTATGCATAACGAATGCTTATAAACAAAGGGACCGCTTTTAAGGTACCTGAATTACCATATGAATTAGGGGCAAATGATATCGCCTACAAATTCCCATCTTACATTTATTATGAAACGTCTTAAAAGCGTCTCTGGACTTTCCAACCACTCGCGTAGTTCTTACTTAGATACGGTACGACGACGGACGAAACTAAGTGGAACTTTTCCCAGGTTGGCGTATATAAAAAGAATTTTTAAAAGATACTTCACATCGTACCCTGAAGGCAGACTTTGAACTTAAACTCCATGTATAAACATACCAACGTCAGGTAGATACTAAATAATTGAAATATGTGCAGTGCTTATGTGCAGTGCTCTACCGCGTTGATAAAAATTTGTGCAACTAAATAAAACAAAAGATGATGGAGTAATATCTGAACTAGATTCATGGTGCAAATGCATTCTCGGTTTTCTTTCTCGTCGATTCCCACCTCCAACAATCAGCTCTGACGAATATAACTTGATATGAGATGATAAATTAAGTTACTATTTTATTCGCTACGCGGGACGATATACAAAGCTCATAATTTGGAGAGGGGGCGAAAGATAACGAGTAGCAACGAGAGGTATTTAATACGTACAGGTGTACGGGAAGTAACCTCACAGCGAGATGAAGCCCTCGCCGTAGATAAATACATCTCCCTCCCACACCCCGCTTCGACGCACACTTCTGATAACCGCGCATATCGTAAAACTTTATTTACCGCCTCCACTCCAATTTGTCTTTGCGAAAGTTCCCAACTCAGATATGACGATAACTTTCAGTTGTTACGTATAAGAAACGTCCAACCCAATCTACGCTTAGGCAGACACGTGTTAGATATATGTTCTCAGGTTTATTTGTATTGACTAGCAAGAAAACTTGGCACCACTGTTTTATAAACATCTTCTTAATTAAATACGTCACGATCTTTTTAATATCGGGTCTTTTTCCGTGCGCAATCGTTATATCTAGGGATACCCACGAAAAAGTCTCGTTATTTTTTATCTGGTTTAATTTACTGTAAATAACACAAAAGTGCTTTCGCGCCCGGTGAGCTATTTCCCATAGTCCCCGAGTAATTACACGGCGCGGCTCACAAAGGCCGCGAGGCCGAAGAGCAGGCGCGCAGTAGGCACAGTTGCAAAGTGTCTAATGCATTGCCAATATGTACTCTACAGGCCTCGTCTCTGTATAGGTATTACGTATAGGTATGTGCTTGTATTCTAAGTTAGCGTGCTCTTATTTGACACTTTTTTATCTAAATCATACACCTAAATAGTCTAAGCACTTCAAAGAATGTCTTTCTCAACTTTTAATAAGTCGATATTTTTATCCTTTCACCTCGTACCCTATTTGCTTCTCATTAAACTGGAGCTAAGCCATCGTTTGTTCTTCAATTTCGTTCATATATATTTTGCCCGTTAACGAAAAATAAAAGTAATAGAGGGTAGATAAAAGCTATAAACCTTAAGTTACTTTAATTGAACGAGTTCTTCGTTCAGTTAGAGATTTCGGGAGCTATAATGACTGTAGACGCATGTTAGAAACTTGAATTTTGCCTGAGGCGCAATTCATAATAAACGGCAAAGCCGGTATCAAAGTGAAGAGTAATTTTAATTTGTAAGACGTTTTTGCGGGCTGTTATATTAAATACTTTATTCAGTTTTAAACAGACACTTCATTCAAATCTTCTTCTGAAGAATCTTTAATTAATTCTATAGAATATGTTTGTGTTTTGAATGAATAGAAACATTACAAGGCGTTGTGTGCAATCACGCTGTCTTAGCGGCACGAGGACGATCGTAACGTGCGCCGCGGAGCTCCGGAGCCCCGCACCCGCTGTTCTAATGAAGCCGTAACGAAGCGAGCAATGGGAAAACCAACACCGGCTCACACCGGCACAGCTGTTGTTATTGTTATCATCACTATATAGAGAGCATTTCAAAACAATACGCTTTTTAGATAATTACCTACTTGAGATTCAAAGCTTCTTTAACGAGAGAACTTTTCGTATTACAGATTAGGGATTTAAATTAGGGACTGGTTTTAATCAGAATTCATATACCTATAATAAAAACTTTGTGAATAAACTGACCTTGCAGACTGGCTAATATACTTTTATCACAGCATTAGCTTGTGTCAATACGAGAGATATAGAGAAATTCAACAAGATTTCATTGACTTATACTACTCTGCATTTATTTTCCAAGTGTTAACAAGCAAAAAGTAAAGCAAGAGTATAACGACACAACTGGGATTAACTAACAAGCAGATTCAGATCACGGCGCTATGTTAACCAGCGCACGAGTTCGATATTCGGCTGATGGCCCCCGTGCTGCCGCGCGCGCCGGCCCGCACTCCGTACTTATAATCTAATATTCGCAATTTACGAGGATCGCAGAAGGGTTCCACTGGGAGCCATAGCACTGTCATCGCGCACGTACCTGCCGCTTGCACTTACCCCGCCGTTATCTATATCTTTGTAGTGTTTATCCTTTTTTTGGGGAACATGATTTATATAATATGTTAACCTTGTTTTAAAAACTGGTAGGTAGAGACAAGATTTGTTGCTTTGGAAATTTTAATTATGACCTAGATATTATCTTAACGCATTAGGTCTAAAATACAAATGATGAACCAAATTATACTATTTTCGCAAATTAGATAACGCAAGTGCTGTAAAACTGTCGGAGCAAAATAATACAAGTAAGTAAGTAAAAGATGAATAGGGGGAAGCGAACTATTACTAGATGTTCTAACATCCATTGTGTGTGACGCCGGTATACGATACTAAAGCTCCGGCACAAAGTCTTCGCCGGATCTCGTCACACTTAGGTAAATCTCCAATATCCGTCGCTATCGGCTTCAGAAAAGCCACGTGCATGAATATAGTTCCAATGTTACGTATGAATAAGACATATCAGAGTATCTTTCTTTCAGGAGACTCTTAAAGAATAATATACGCTCACATATTTAGCATTCATGGAATTGTTTTCCGTCATAAATATAATAGCCATATTACGTTACTAATTACGTCATTTAAAGTAATATGAGTATTAAGTATCTAAAAAAAATAGTTTTTACTCCAATAATGTTCTTTAGGTAGACTCAATATAAATGTATGTGAAGTTACATATACATTGTACCTACAAAGAACCTAAATATTATATGTTGAATCCAGAGCACACAATTTAAACGACCTTTACAATGCACACAAACAATACGAGATAACAAGCGGACGTTCACGTTCAAATTCAAAATAGCCCCAAAGTAAATGTAAATACAAAGGCGTAGTACAATAAGAGGTCGGCGGCGACATATTTACTCAAATTTGAATCCGGGACGTGAGGAGTCAGTCTATTACGTGACCTTTAATAGCGTTCAGGCCGGGACCGGGCAGAGCCGCAGCTAGCAGACTAGTTCCTCTGGCCGAATCGTTACTCTGAGCCCGGGGCGGGGAAAGATCTATAAATTACTGGAACGACAACTCGTTCCGCGCCAGATAAAGCTACGCCGCAAAACAATGCCCCGGACGAATGCTTTAGTCGTTAGCAAAGAGAATCGTACATCTTTATGAACTGTTTACTCGTCGGATTTTGAATTGTCTTTCGTAATTGTCGTTACTGTTCTTTTGTCCGGAATTTCCACGGTACCCTTGGTACAGCAGACGCCCAGTCATTACTTATTTATAGCGTTAAACTGTACTTCTGCCGTGAGTCCGTAGAGGATAAATACTTTTCTGTAACTCACGACTATCCCCAATTTTGTTTCAGAATTCACGTTCAAAGGCGAACGTTTCTGAACTTCCAATAATTTAATAAAGAAAGTTTAGGAAGCGTGCGTGGCTGGCACGCTCGCCGCAAAAAGCCGAAAACTTTGATTCAATTAAAACAGAAAGTTGGACGAAGAAGTTGCGAGCGCGGCCGAAAGTGTTCGGTCGGGTATCGCGCTCGGCGGCAGGCGCATCGCGGCCGGCGCGCGGCCCGGCGAAGGCGGCTGCAGCGAGACGCTGTCGGCGCACTACCACCACTAAATCAAAACTTAAACTCAGTTTCGCTAGTTCCTGAACGTTTATTGTATATACTACGGATTTATGGAAAACTAGCTTAACTGTGCATTCGTAGGTACAGGAAATGTATTAGTTTTGTGTTAATGTCAATGAAACTTGTCGCAGATTTGACTTGGACAGATTTTTGAGTAAAAAAGGTGTCGGGTCCGGTGGGACACAGCCATGTAGCCTGTGAAAGTCGCTGGTGGGGAATAAGGGGTGACGAGCATTGTTATGCAAATTGAGGTCGTTATTTCGCTACGAGTGAGGAAAGAGCGCGACAGCGGCCGCCCTGCCTGCACCCCGCGACGCCCCGCCCGCGCACCGCAACGCGGAAGACGCTTTGCATAATTGGTAATACAAGTACGTACAGCACAGCAAGTACAACTGTGCGTATCGCTAGAATGATCAAAGATTTTCCGATAGCAAAATATTAATATTTCGTTTGTAGTCATTTCCACCTGTGGCTACCCAGTAAAATAATAAAGAAATCGTCTTTGTTAACTGAGAATTATATCTCACCAAAAACTTAGAGGAATAACTGTTTACGTTTTTCTATTGTAATACATGATCTTTGACCACTTTGAGGGTACGGTACGGTGCGTACCTACAGGTTTATTCGCCTTTTGACAATCGTTATCTATCTATATATAAACCAATTCCGGTGCGTTAGTCTCGCAAAAATTAGAAAATGGCTCGACCAATTGTGATAAAGCTTTGGTAAGTTATTTCGGCGCGTCGGAGAAGGTTTCTAATAAAAACAATGAAAAAGGCATTGCAACGCATGCCCATTAGCTATTTGTCAATAAATAAATGTGTGCACCTTTAAGATCATTTTCCTCATCAATTACAAGAGGTGTCAGAATTCCTCGAAAAGGGTTCTGTGTAATCTGATACCAAAATGCATCGCGCGCGCAGTTGTTTTGAGGCATTCCCGTGCTACCAGATTAAATAGCTAACCAGTAAGTAGCTATAAATATTTTTCCATTTTTTTATTTGTTTCATATCAAATCTTTTGCAAAACAATCTAAATCCTTAGTAAGATAACTATATAAGTAACCAAAAGCATTTTAGATTTTTCAAATAAATAATAATTACCTACTTAACTCTTACAAAAATATGATGCTAAACAGTAGGCAGGTATACCTATATTCTTAAAAGTAAATCTATAGACTTACATAAAAACTTTTTTACAAAAAAAAAAAGACAACAAAGTGTTAAATAACTTTAATTTCGGAAGTCGGTGTCGTTGGTTCCGCAAAGTCGGTTGTTTTTTTGTAAGTTTTAATTTTTTACTTTTTAGTTGTACCTACCCCACGCAAATTCCATTACAACTAGTGCATTGAAGAATTCAAAAAAGGAGGTTCTGTATTCGACCCGTATGTATGTACGTTTGTATGTCCGCGATTTTCTCAAAAACAAATGAAGCAATATTGATAATTCTTTCATTAATGTGATCTACATACTTACTTAGTACCCAGCGATGACTGGGTGAGTGAGAGCGGCTTGGTAGCTCTCATATTACGTGCTTCCATTGGATTTCCGTCCTTTGAAAACGTCGACCGAGGGCGGGGATTGTGGCCACGCGGCCTCTGTTGCAGCTGAGTGCTGCGACGACGACTGTGAAGCAGACATCGCCGCCTTGGCCCTTTTTCGATCCATGACATTTCCCTTGGGCGCAGCACAAGTCTTACTGCCTGCCCGAAGTCCCGCTGGTTTCCCTGCTGCCGCACAGATAAAGCGTTGCGGCGCGGCCCCACAACTCCTGGCTGTGTTTAGACCGATCGCATACCTGATTCAGTTTTTAGGGTTCCGTACCCAAAGGGTAAAAACGGAACCCTATTACTAAGACTTCGCTGTCCGTCCGTCCGTCCGTCTGTCTGTCACCAGGCTGTATCTCAAGAACCGCGGTAGCTAGACAGTTGAAATTTTCACAGATGATGTATTTCTGTTGCCGCTATAACAAAAAATACTAAAAACAAAATAAAATTAATATTTAAGGGGGGCTCTCATACAAAAAAACGTGTTTTTTTCGGCGTTTTTGCCGTCTGTCTGTCGCCAGGCTGTATCTCAAGAACCGCGGTAGCTAGACAGTTGAAATTTTCACAGATGATGTATTTCTGTTGCCGCTATAACAACAAATACTAAAAACAAAATAAAATAAATATTTAAGGGGGCTCCCATACAAAAACACGTGTTTTTTTTCGGCGTTTTTGCCGTCTGTCTGTCGCCATGCTGTATCTTAAGAACCGCGGTAGCTAGACAGTTGAAATTTTCACAGATGATGTATTTCTGTTGCCGCTATAACAACAAATACTAAAAACAAAATAAAATAAATATTTAAGGGAGGTTTCCATACAACAAACGTGTTTTTTTTGGGGTTTTTGCCGTCTGTCTGTCACCAGGCTGTATCTCAAGAACCGCGGTAGCTAGACAGTTGAAATTTTCACAGATTATGTATTTCTGTTGCCGCTATAACAACAAATACTAAAAACAAAATAAAATAAATATTTAAGGGGGGCTCCCATACAACAAACGTGTTTTTTTCGGCGTTTTTGCCTTGTGGTACGGAACCCTTCGTGTGCGAGTCCGACTCGCACTTGGCCAGTTTTTTTTGTTTTTTTAAAAACTTTCAATAATCCCAAAATTGTTCGCAGGATGAGACTTCTATCTACCTAGGTATAAAAGTATGATCGAATTCGGCATAAGCTGATTAAAATAGGATATATAAATAAAATGAGATTTTAGCTACATAGTTACTATAAGCATTTTGCCCGTTTTTGCTTTTTTATATTAGGTAGACGGCTGAATGTGAAAAATCGACATCCGTTTTTCATGTTCCCAATAGAACCCAGTCACAAATTGAAGTGATTAGTATGCGATGCCGAGCGAAGTATCATTAATCGACGAGGTATGGGATTACTTATAGTGTTATATAGCTTCGACGACTGGTCTTGGTGTATTTTGTAAGTTCCCAAAAACAGTCGAAGGGAGAGTTCGCCTACCTATTTCTATTTATTTGCATTTGACACCGATTATGTCAGATATGCTGTAACCGTTTGCATAAACAGCACCATGTAGGATTTGTTTTTAAATTAATCAAAATTTACATTTTATATATGACCATAGTTATGATGATGATGATGATTGATGATTTTATTTTTTGTAAGTAGGTTTGTACAAACACTTTTACACGTCAATCATGTTTTTTTTTTTAACTAGATGAAGTCGGCGTTTCCTATCTGACTACTCTGAGAAGAAAGGCCGAAACAAACTCAGAGGTCACAGTCTCTTTTAAAGTCCAGACATAATCTTGGTCAGGTTATATGAAGACCATGTAGATCGATGTCTGAGGTGGTCTTTTGAGGAAAGAACCACACAGATTGAGAGGACCTGTCCAGTCAGTGCACGCATTTGTCAAAAATCGTGCAGCTCAACTCAAGACTTAAGGAGCTCAACGATTCGACGAACAATACCAAAGAAAGGACATTTGGGTAGGCCACATAAATTACTCAAACTGCCAGACCATGAAAAAAAAAAAAAAACAGAACAGAGAGAATAATAAAAAAAATATATATAAGTATGTAAAAAGACCTACATCGTCTTCACATTCACAATGAAAAAATAATATAATACTTTACAAAGTAAGCAAATGTCATTGTTTAAAAAAAAATATTAATCAATGTCAATGTGTATTAAAAAGAAAAAAATCATTCAAAATGCAGAAATTGGAAGCAGCTCAATCCCAAGCCTTTTTGTCCTCAATATAATCTTTAACGGTATAAAAGGCTTTCTGGCACAACTTACGTTTAATGAAAGATTTGAATTTATTAAGGCTTAGATCTTGAACGTGGCTTGGTAGTTTATTGTAAAAGCGTATTTAGATGCCAATGTACAATAAGCGTATTATTGTACATTGGCATCTGAACGAGCCACCTATTTTCTTGAGCCTGGTTGTAGGTACAACATATTTGTGTTTGTTTCTAGTATTTATATTATGGATATCACTGTATTTTTTAAACAATTTTATATTTTTATGGGCATATAAAAGATTTTCATAAATGTACTGAGAAGGCACAGTCATTACATTAATCTCTTTAAATTTGTCTCTGAGAGAGTGTCTCGGACTTAATTTATAAATTGATCGAACAGCTCGCTTCTGCAAAACAAAGATAGTCTGAATATCGGCGGCATTTCCCCACAATAGAATACCGTACGACATTACACTATGAAAATAGCTAAAGTACACTAAACGAGCAGTCTCTATATCAGTTAAATTTCGAATTTTTCTAACAGCGTATGCTGCAGAACTTAGCTTTTTTGACAATTTATCTATATGTGGACCCCACTGAAGCTTAGCATCCAAAGTTATGCCCAAGAATACTGTGTTGTCTTCAGGATTCAATTCCTCGCCCTTTATCAACACATTAGTTTTCACCTGCCTTACGTGGGGTAGCGTAAACTTAATGCATTTGGTTTTCTTCTCGTTTAGAAGCAAATTATTAACATTGAACCAGTGGACTACTTTCGAGATCGCGCTATTTACATCGTCAGTAACCAACTGCTGACGTTTAAGTTTAAACAAAAGAGAAGTGTCATCTGCAAACAACACTATATCATGATGATCCTTTATGAGGTACGGCAAGTCATTAATATAAATGAGAAACAAGAAAGGACCAAGAATTGAGCCCTGTGGGACTCCCATTGTTACTATAGATCCAGGTGATCTTTTTCCATTAACGTCAACGCTCTGAATCCTTTTACTCAAGTATGAAATAAGAAGATCCAGAGCAGTGTTTCGGATCCCGTAGTGGCGGAGTTTCCTGATTAACGTTTCGTGAAGAACGCAATCAAATGCCTTGGACAAATCACAAAAGATGCCCAAGGCATCGCATTTATCTTCCCATGCATTATAAATATGTCCTAATAGTTCAACGCCGGCATCAGTAGTTGAACGACCCCTTGTAAAACCAAACTGTTTGCTATGTAATAATTTATGTTTATTAAAAAATCTTTGCATTTGGTCTAAAATTAATTTCTCAAAAATTTTACTAAAGGTAGGTAGTACAGAAATAGGTCTATAATTTGTGGGATCTGATGTACTACCTGATTTAAACAAAGGTATTATTTTACTATTTTTCATAAGGTCAGGAAACTCCCCATTGTCAATACAACTATTAAAGATAATAGCTAGAGTAGGCGCTACAATGTCAATAATAGACTTGGCTACTTCTACAGAATTACCCCACAGATCTGCAGTCTTTTTTACATTTAAAGTGTGAAAGGTTTTAATTATATCTCTACAGGTAATATATTCAAAACGAAATTCCGAATCGCAACCATTAACATTTTCTTTAAGCAAAGACTCAGCAACAGAAGGTGATGAGTTTAGTGATTTAGTAGTTGAAACGGGAATATCTGAAAAGAAATTTTCAAATGCCTCGGCGACTTGTGCGTCTGATTTTATTATGTTGTCATTAATAGACAGGCTGTAGTCAGTATTTCGGTTACTAGATCTTCCCGTTTCACTATTAATAATATTCCAAGTCGTTTTAATTACATTACTGCTGTTTTTAATCTTTGAACCCAAATAACGTGACTTGGCCATATAACAAACTTTTTTAAATAATTTTGAATAATTTCTAACATACAAATTAAATTCATCAGTGTTAATATAAGTCCTTTCATTGTACAGTTCATAAAGCCGTGTTCTACTTTTATGAATACCAATGGTAGCCCAATCACTGAACGATGCATTACTATTAACCGAAATAGTCTTGGGAATAAAGGTGGAATCAAATTGTTTACAGTATACATTAAAAAAATTATCTTAAAGATGATTAGGATCAGCATGAATAGACAAAACTGGTAATTTATCAATGAGTTTAACTTTAAAAGCCTCCAAGCGACTTGCAGTTTTGGGGTTAACAGTGATATCCTTTTTAGCCACTTTTTTGTTTTGATTTTGAATAGTAATCCTTTGCCCGCAATGATCAGAATCTAGTAAAGTTATAATTTCTTTGTGGCTTGGTATAATATCTGTATATATATTATCTAGGCATGTGGCACTAGTAGGGGTTATTCTTGTGGGCTCCAAAAATAGGTTTAGAAGATTGTAGGACTGAAACAGACTTAAAATTTTACTACAAGAACCTGAGTTTTCTAATAAATTGACATTAAAATCACCGCAAATGATAACGGACTTGTTTGAGTTACAAATCCTGTGTAACACTTCATCCATTACCTTTTCAAAGCAGTCATACAATCCTGAAGGGGGTCTATACACACTTAATACAATAGAGTGCTCCAATTCTACACAGGCAATTTCAACCGTACGCTCAACTGATAGGCTCACAATATCTATACGATCTTTAAATTTGAGCTGGTTACTTACTAAAATTAATGAGCCACCATGTATAGCATTTGTTCTGCTAAACGAACTACCAACCTGGTGATTATTAAAATTGAACAAGAACTGGTGGCTTTTCAGCCAATGTTGTGTTATACAAAGTATGTCAATACTATTAAAATTCATAAATAATTCTACTTCTAATTCTTTGTTCATAAATCCTTGAATATTTTGATGCACTAGGTTGATATTATTGACTGATTTTAAGCTTTTTTTGCGTACATTATAGCTAGAGGTTGCCTCTATTGTCTTAATTTCTAATTTAAATTATTAGCAATGTCATTAATAGTGACCAAATTATTGGCAGAATTATTTATAATGTCATTGCATTGCTCAAAAGAAGAAAGTTGTTTAGCCAAATTTTTGGCTGTAATAGAAAAAAAATAAGATAGCGACACAGCTATCTGTCTTTTATAATAGTCAGAAAGATAGTACATAACAATGTTATATCTATCTTTTGTCAAATAGAAATTATTACTAACATAATTGTTAATATCAACTAAATGGAACATGTTATTATTAAATGTCAAGTTATGCATTGTCATATTCAATTCAAATCTTAAGCTATTTTCTTCCTGTGGCAAACTGTTACTATAAGGGAATGTAAACAATACAACTTTTCTTAAACTAAGGTTGCATAATGTTCTATGATACTGGAGCAGTTCTCCTTTGTTTACATTTCCCCTATTACCCATAAAAATTAATAAAGTTGTATCCTGGCTAAAGTTACATTTAATAAATTTTTTCATAATATGAAACAAAGAACAACCAGGCATACAGTAATTTATTATTGAGTGTCCCGGATATTCAGCTGTTAACAAGTGTCCTAAGTCCTTACCGATCTCATCACAAAATAACACAATATCATTATTTGAAGTTTGTTTACACTTTTTATACGAACTATTAGTAGAAGGAATTATCAAATCAACACAGGGCTGCACTAAGGTGGTATTGCAAGTTGTCAATGAATGCTCCGGTGTGACATTGGTTGGTGTTTGACAATACTCACAGTTGTTTTTTTGTGAGTTTACCAGCTCATTCATTGCCAACACATATTCCCTCATTAGGTCTTCAGAGGTATTATATTTGTTGGTCATTGAACTAAGTTTCTCCTGTAGATGGTCAAGTTCAGATTGCAAGGTCTCTGTGTCAATGTTGTACTTCCTAGTACTCTGCTCCAAATTATAAGAATACATGTCTAATTGTTTAATTAAATTCAACCTTTCTCTATTCAATTTAACGTTTTTGATAAAGAACTTTTGTCTTTTTACCATTTTTTGTGTTTTAACAATGTATTTATTAATTTTAATGTATTTTTTACGTTTATGTTTTACAATTTAGGGGAATCAGCTGTGTAAATGTTGTATGTGACAAGTTTTGTTAGAATGCTTTTACTGTTCAAACTTTATCCGTAAAGCAGTCGGCGCCACCTCATGCTAACGTTATAATAAAGAGGATTCTCATAAAACCTTAATCTGGGCTAAACGCCGTAGGAGACCGTTTTTCATGGCGTAATCGACTGAATTTTTCTGCCTTTCGCTAAAATTACTAAAGTTGTGGCCATCATATTCATATTTTCGGCCGAATTATCCAATATAATAAGCTTCAAAAGAGTAAGAGACGACTTTTAAAAGGAAAAGTTCTGCGAAAGCACGTAATGGCTCATCCCGCTCACGATTCCTGCGCCCGAGGCGGAACAGGCGGGCCGGCAGCGTCAAATAAGTTTCTAATTGCTTATATTACCGAGTTATATTCGCTCTTGGAAGTAATTAAGTCACGAAGTTAAAACCACATTCACGTATTTTCAGAACTTAACAGATTTTTCCTCTCTCCAACTACAACGAAAGAATATTTTCTAGCAGTCATGAATTAAAGCTTTCCAGTGCGAACGTGGAAACGAAAGCACTTTGATATAACTCAGCGGCAAAGGTTAGGTACCTCGCAAACCCATTGAAGCAAAGCGGTGAAATGCATCCGCGTGGAAAAGTCATGAAAAATACCCTCTCCTTTTTACGGTGTAAGCCTCTCGAAGAGGTGACAAAACGTTCGCTCTTGGCCTCCGGCTGCGGTGTAATAAAAGTGTCGCACACGTGGCATGCGCCCGCCACGCCTCGCAACTCGCTACCTGCATGCCGACTAGCGATGCTCGCACGGAATAATAACAATATCCCTGGTGTTATCACATATTTGAAGAGACAGATCAACCAAACCAGTATGAAAATTATGTAAGAGATTATGAAAATGACAACTAGTTTTCCACTACATATAGGTAAGTTATGTCAATAGTAAAATAGCACCTACAATCGGCACTTTCATACGCCCACAAATGTTTTATTAATTTATTAATATAATAACCATCGACAAGCGAAACTACCCCAATAAAAATATAGACCATGAAAAATTCTGTATAAAACTCGCGTCTGGAACGAGTTGTATAAAAAGAATATAATGTAATGTTAGAGTGGGCAGACGCTTAAATTCAGGAGATATGAAGGAAATGTGTATGCTATTCTTGCTTTCAAGTTGGCAATAACGCGGTGGATATGGAGCGTGCTTGTGGCGTTACCGTGGCAGTAAATTAAGTACGGGCACGGGCGAGGGATGCGGCTCGAGCCAGCTATCTTACACGAGCATCATACACTATCTAACACCGCAACCAACCAGGAAACCTTTTAATGTTGCAAGTGCACTTATATCAGTTTCCAGTTCACACAGCTACATCGTATGTACGTACGTGTATTATACAGTTTGTTGTTTGTTTGTATTTAGCTCTCCTTCTGCATAATAAATAACTGTTTAGACAGTGGAAACATTAATTAAAACGAATGGACTACCTAATAAAAAGTTTTGACTAAAAAGGGATCTATATTTTTAGGAAAGGAAGACCATCTTCCGTCCAAAAAGAATTTCTGGAGATAATAAAAAGAAGGGCAACTTAAATTTAGTGTATCGGTCTGTGAGTGTTTACGAGCCAGGCCCCTAAAATAAACAAACCGACAGTAAAGCACAAAGGCTAGGGTTCTGGGAAATGGGCACCCATTCTGTATTTCATCACTGAAGACGAACAAACGATGCTGAGTACCTACATGAAAGATATTTGTAAGGAAAGTTCATGAAGATTACTGACAACATAAAACTGGAAAAAAGTGATTTTTGTTTATAACCAACATTGTTGAGATTAAAACAGAAGACGAACAAGCAGGGGATCGAAGAGGGGGGGTGAAGGGGGGGGTTCAAGGGATCAGACCGGAATAACTCGTTATTCCCATAGAAGTATTTCCTTTTTTATTCGATTATTAGGTTCTTGGATTGACATCCAACAAAAAAATAGGTATCCAGCTATCAATGTAACTTAAACCTTGCTAAACATAACATTACAAAATACAACCCGAGGTAACAAGTATATTTAACAATGTAAGGTCTTTACGCTCGTTTTGTGCTACGTATACTGAGGTGAGTAAAAACTAGAAGTTGTAAAGGGTTGTAATGGACACAATAGGGTGTGAGTTTGCGGCGAGGGGGCTGCGGCAGCGGCCGGCACCAGCTCTCACTGAGAATGGCTACGAAAAGGCAAAGTTACGGGCGCCCGAAAACTCCTAGCAACACATGTGGAAACGAGGTCGGGCTTCGTCAATACCACTAAACAAATAAATATGTTCCGTGTATTAAAATATTAGCTTTGCCGCCCGGGATTACAAAACCTTTTATATTGTACCACGTCGCCATAAGAAATCACAATACAAAAATAGCTTTTAAAATGAAATTACAAAAGTTTGAAGCAGATTTTTTTACATCGCAATCATAAACTGATATTTATTAACATTTATATTTGAACACGTTAGCTTCGTACAGCAAATATAAAAGCGTTAATGTTAATCGTAAAACGACACATAACGAAGGACTGTATACAGGGACAGAAACAAATTAAAACATAAACAATAGGTAAATCCCCACGTGGCTAACGAGCTGGTCGCGTCATTATCACACGCCTCTGAAACTGGATTAGTTTATTGTTATTATCGTAGTGTCCATTCATTGCCTGCGTAAATATCAGACCGTATTATCATCAGGAAAATAACGATATTATGTACTTTTCTGTTTTTTTTTTTTTTGTATAATCGAACTTCAATTGAACCTATGTTTGTCGTGTTTATCATTTATTTATTTTCTTAACAAGTTTATCATGAGCATTCTGTATGTTTATGTTTGCTAGATAATGTTGAACAGGCTGACCGCCCCCTCATAAACATCTGTTACCGAATCCTGTGGGTGGACATCTGCACAACCCAGGGGATTGCATATCTTAGAGATAAAGTGAAAAAGTCTCATGTGTCTGTCATTTCAGCGCGCTCTACCTAATTGTCGTTGTTTTTTTTTTCCTATTTCAACTCTACGCTCGCCGTTGTGTTTTCGCTTGTCTTTATAATGGGTCATGAACAGCACACAACGACGCAGTTGACATGGAGGTGCTTTTGTTTTGGGTTAACCTGAGTTCCTAATAACTGTGTTTTGGGTTCAGCTCACAAGAAGAAACTAATCAAACAAAAATGGAAATATAGGATGAGGGAAAATGTGTATCCATAAAAACGGTGAGTTAGGAGACGGCGCTAATGAGAGAGCATAAAGCGTGACGTCGTAAAGCCAGCGCATTAAGCGCCGCTGCCAGAAGCTGCCCGTAATCTATTCGGAGCTATTTTAATTAGCATCGTAGTAATAATAAAACGGGGGTGAAGTTTTTGTGGCATCTCGGGCGATGTTTCCCGAGGCGTGGTGTCGGAGCCGCCTGGCCGCCGCCGCGCCGCCGCGCCGCACAAACACACCAGCCTCCGACAACTCCTCGGTAAGGGAATACTTAAAACAACTTCTCGTTTACTAAACTTGTAAAGTTCAGCTCGCTAAAACTCTAATGTTAATTATAAACACTGACGTAAATGTTCACTCACGTAAATGGAACAGCGACACACGATGTGTTTAGAGCAAAAATAGCTAATATATCAAAAAAATGTTTTATAATTGTTAAAAATCTATAAGTATTATATTTCATACTGTCTTAGCTGCATTTGTACAATTCGACACTAAAAGACATTTTATCCAGCAAACCTTTTGTAACAAGTGCTCAACATTTTTGTAGGCGAAACTAGCGTTTTATAGATAAAGTTATACATGTATTCTATTATGTAGGAGGGAGGACCGTGACACAAAGAATATATTGCTCAACCTATGCGATACTAAATAGAATATATTTGAATATGAATATGCCTATTTTCTATTCTATTCGCCGGGAGTATTGAGTTAATGTCTGCCTGTTTTGCACTGTCAACACTGCATTCATTGAATATATTGCCCGTCACAGCATTCTTTGTGTGCCTAGCGACGGATATTATCCTACATTTTTAACCGACTTCCAAAAAGGAGGAGGTTCGAATTTATATTATTTTTTTTAATGTATTTTCACCGATTACTCGAAGACGGCTGAACCGATTCCAAAAATTATTTTTTTGTTTGAAAGGGTATACTCTCGAGGTGGTCCCATTATCGTAAAGTTGGAATCTGATGAGAGGATCCCATGGAAATCGAGGGAAACCCTCAAATTTTATAGGCAAACCTATAGCGATTTGGGTATTTTTTAAAGTAACTTGAGCATTTGCTCTCGGAAATCATCATTTGGGAAAGTGGAGCTGATGATGAAGACCACAGATGGCCATCGGAACTACTCAATGACAAATATTTCACGGGTTGCGACTCGATTACTTTAATATAGTTGCTAAGCAATTTATGCTCGTTACAATGCGTATGGTGAGTGGTTGTTGAGGAGTTCCCCTGGTTCTTACCAGGAGAACTCCTCAACAATTAACGTCCCAGCATCGGGAAAAGCAATATTTTGCAACATGTGATGAGCAGTTGACATTAGGCTATTGTAACTTAGATAAATTAAAAACTGACCCACTAAAAAGTGAAAAATAAAAACTTTTTGCAAAAAAAAACAACCGAGTTCCAAAAAAAAACACTACAAATTGAAAAATAACTTTAATTTCGGAAGTCGGTGTCTTTGGTTCCGCATTTTCGTTTATGGACACCGACTTCCGAAATTAAAGTTATTTTTCAATTTGTAGTGTTTTTTTTGGAAGTTGGTTGTTTTTTTTTGTACTGGTTACGGAGTTATTTTGCTCTAGGTAGTTTAGGTACTTCCAGCAGCAACAATCCCAAAGGACGGCAGGAACATCGTTACAAATTCACTGTGAATATCACCATATAATATTCACCGCATGCAAATTGATATGAACAACCTAAACTAGTAAGCAGTAACTTATCTTAATAAATATTCAGAGATAGAAACATTCAATATATTATTATAAACAAATTGTGTAGTAATTTAGCTCGGACAATAGCTAATACAATAAAAACAAAACGTGTACAAAGCAGACGTGTACATAAAGCTATAGTGTAGCTAGATAGCGACGAACCAACGTTCCGTACCAAGAGGTTGGACATTAAAGTGGAGCGTATCTCTGTAAACTAAATCTAGCCGGGCACGGGCACGATAGCTCCACAATCGCTTTCCTACTACCTCTTGTTTCACGCACCGGCTGCGACTGTAGCGCTACAATAATACTCCTCTCTTGGCACATTTTGCGGTATCACTATCTACCCGCTATATAAATCCAATTTTTGAAAGTACTTTTATAGTTAGGTTATTGTTTTATTTGACGTTTGTAGATAGCTTCAAATACTTTTAATAACAATGTTATAACACTTTTTTTATGACTTTCCTAACTCAAGTCTTTTTATCTTTTAAGGGACACAGAAATAGTAACACAGTAGGTTTAAAGGGCTAAGGAAGGAACACGGGTGGGTTTTAGTCAGTAAGAGTCTGACACTCCCTTCCGCTCCACCCAGAGCGGGAGGGGTCATTTGATGATTTCCCATCCGCAAAAAAAAAAAAAAAAAAGTAGGTACTAAAATAAATATGAGACCAATAAAAAAACTAAATAAATGGTCAAGGTTTCTGATTCAAACAATTTAGATGTCATTTTTGATCTCATAAATGTTTGTCGGTTTCTAGAAATGAATACAATATCTTTAATACAATCATACTTTAAGATATTTATGCCTACCTACGAGTAGAGTGTGAAAAATATTATATTATTATAATATATTTCGGTTTATTTTTCCGCAATAGTCCTAGGCGTCAAATAACAAAAAGCATTTCACAATTTATGATCCAACTGCCTCTTACATGAAACTTATTCAACCTTCAAAATAAGAAACATAAACAAAAGCTAATAATATGTGCCTAGTCTTTCATGAGGATAGAAATGGGAAATTGCCTACCTTCGAGAAACGCGCACCCATTGCGGACCTTTTTAAACTCAAGTCCGATAAAAGATAAAATTAGAAATAAACCTATCTTGAAATAAATGAAGGTAGGTTAGGTACATTAGCTTTAATGGATTTAAAGTTAATTTATTAAATACAAAAGCAACGCTGGACCTTAAGATGCGAGATAGTGTCGTGCAAAGGGAGGGCCGAACCTCACAAGCAGAGTGTCCTCCAGGACGGCATTACATTTCGCTATAAATTTATCCGCAGTTTGGCCGGGAACACAATTCTACTTGTGATTCTTTCATACAAAAAAACTTTTTTACAAAAAAAACAACCGACTTCCAAAAAACACTATAAAGTGAAAAATAACTTTAATTTCGGAAGTCGGTGTCTTTGGATTTGTATTTTAGTTTTTTGCCACCGACTCTCTCCGCTCAAGTTACTTTAAAAAATACCCAAATCGCTATAGCTTTGCCTATAAAATTTGAGGGTTTCCCTCGATTTCCATGGGATCCTCTCATCAGATTTCAACTTGATGATAATGGGACCACCTCGAGAGTATACCCTTTCGAACAAAAAAAGAATTTTGATCGAATTGAGAACCTCCTTCTTTTTTGAAGTCGGTTAAAAAGCCTTTTGTTTTCACTGTCTCAGATAGGTGTTTCCGATCGGAAGAACAGCCTGTAACGCTTGATATTAAAAAAGTTTTCCTATAAGGACTTCGTCTAAGAAGAAAGCGAGGATTCCATTGCAATTAAACGCAACCGTAAAGTAAAATTCCAAAGAAAGGTTTTCATTGAATTCCAGCATTTCTTCAAACAATATTTAAAGAAGATATAACTGGGCAACGAAAGTATCAAAGAAGTTGTGAGCAAAATAGAAATACAATTCTTGTGTACTGCTATTTCTTTGCTATAAATATTGTTCCAATTATTACGTCGTTTGTGAATACTGCACAGTTTTTATTTCATTTTGCTTTGAGGGGAGAATTAACGCTTATATAAGAATATAGATTTATAAATAGGAAAAACACAGGCAAGAACGCGTCTGGTGCGCGCAATCAGTGTTCCGTGCAAAAAACTTGGCAATTTGGATATAACACTAATTACAGAATACATGATGACTTGTAGTTGACGTAATCCTTTCACGACCTGAAAGTGTGACCCATTTGCAGCAATTAATTACCCCATAAATGCATAGGCGAAAATTCGTGGGATTCGAGAAAACCCAATTTTTCCGTATTTTTGACCCAGAATTCGTCACTAAATATTATTTTTCTCCAAACTCTCAAAACAGCCTTCATTCTTATTCCATTGGGTACCTAATACTCTAACAAACCTTTCGAAGTAACCAAATTCTCTAAAACATCAAACAGTCAAAAGTTACAGGAAGAAGTTTATCAACCATTTTCATAAATCATCTACATAATTATATGAACTTTGGACTCAAGTTATCTCAAAATTGTACTATAACATTAAGCGTAGGTACAAATTACGGGGAAGATACCTTCATGTAATCAGCTATGTAACGTGGTACAAAAGTTTAACAAATATTTAGAGGTGCCGATGAAACAGTCGATAATGCTGGCAAAGGTCGAATATGCAAATTGTTAAAATATTTCTAAATTCTGTGATAATCAAATTAATTAACTGTCTTAAGTCATTCCACTACTTAATTTATTTATTTAACATTTTAAGCACATAAATGTACAGAGGCGAACTTGATGCTATAGGTAGGCATTTTCTACCAGTCAACCTTACCACCACCACCATAATTTCATAGTAAAATTTTGAGACGAGTTGAGTCCAAAGTTCGTAAAAGATTATGTAGATCATTTATAAAAATGGTTAATAAACTTCTTCTTGTAATTTTAACTGTTTGATGTTTTAGAGAATTTGGTTACCTACTTCGAAAGGTTTGGAGTATTAGGTACCCAATGGAATAAGAATGAAGGCTGTTTTGAGAGTTTGGAGAAAAATAATATGCGAATTCTGGGAAATTTTCAAAAATACAAAATTACGTAAAAATTGTGATTTCTCGAATCCCACGAATTTTCGCCTAGACATTATGGTGTGCTTAATTGTTACAAATGGGTCACACTTTCACGTCCAGGAAGTAATATGTCAAATTAACAGTCACCCTGTATAGTACTGAATAACTTCCGTCACAATGTTTTTATTTTAACTTTAGGAAACTAGAATATCAGGGGGTTTTTTGTACGTTCACACAAATCGCCAACAAAGAAAGAGTTTGAAATCCACAAAAGTAACTTTTGCCCGATACCCTGACTAGATTCAACAAGAACTTGTTTAAGACTTGCGTTGCTACCAAAACATCAGCCACGAACTATTTTTTTTAGATAGCTCCGGAACCCTAAAAACATAGGGATGGATTCCTATTGATGTCGTAGATCTCAGTTATTAGTTTACAAATTGTAACCGAGTTAGAATAAGTATCCAATAGAAATAGAGGCAAAGAGCCATTTGTCCGGCAAAATGTCGTTCGCCAGGTCAGGTGGCACACGTTGAAAGCATTCATAAATTTACGCGAGACGAGCTTGTGAAGCGCAGGTGGTGCCATATACGAGCGTTGAGAGAAAGCCTACATCCACGACTAGGAAGCGGTACGTTAATAATAAATTTGGTGTAAATATCGCTATATATCTCTGTGTTAGCACATCACACTTTTATAAAGAAAATTTGAATCGATTTGAGCGAACATTTCTACACGATGCTCTCACTTCTCGAAAAAAAATTTACTTTCGCGAATATAACACGATCAAAGTTCGTTGAAGCAACGTGTGTGCGGGTGGAGATAGAGACTCGGCTAACGAAGTAAACAATCGACACAGACTCGCGTCCGACGAGCGGGCTAACAGAGCGGCTCCAAGACAAAGGGCTGATGAATTTGATTATTTTGTTCTACTGTCTTTACCCTCCATGAAATCTAAACAAACGTGAATCCTTCCTTCAATACGTATCCTTAAGAATGACTGTCTTAACGAAGCAAGCTGGATAGAGAAAATTTGTACAGTTATATAGAAAATGAAATTGGTCAAGCTATGTTCGATTGATCTTCTGCTTTTGTAATAATGGTATTACAAAAGTATCACAATTTATTCGTACCTATACGATTTTGCTCCTTTTAGGCTTTGAGTTCATCAGAAAACATATCTGAAAGCTGAGCAGAGTTATTAGAAAATGTTAATCCACGTTTCATGATAACTCCACGAGCTCAGGTAGTAACGCCATGGCAGTGTAACAATAAACCACCGGTTGACATCAATTTCACGTGTGTGCCTACTCGACAATGGCTTGGATATAAATTATTTGGACGATGCGAGGTGTAACCGTAGACTATTCCGCATTCCGTACGTACGCTTGCAGCTGCGAGCATGGTTTGCCGCCTGCGCGCTCTCTAACCGACAACGCCGACACAACACTGAGTGGCACGTCGCCTGCATTCCACTCCGCTGCTTCGATACAACACTTCCAGTTCAATTTTACGTGGATATACCAGGTTTTATTACCAATTCGATTGCTAACGCAAATAAACTACAGAATACTTTTCACAGTACCTTTTCCGTATGCAGGCAAGAATTTAAAGTAAGCTACGAAACCTAACATATTTAGGTAGATATACTGCTGGGCTGATGCTGAAAAACAAGAGTGCAAGAATAAAATTGATGGTATACCTACGAAGCAGTCTTTGTTCATGGCGTTCTATGTATCAAAAATCACATTGACGATAAAGTTTTGAGAGGTGTTTCAGGAAAGTAATTTTGGAACGAAGTTCTTTAACGCGGCTTGCGGTGGGAATAAACTGGTAGAAATCGTCACGTAACGAAAAAGCGTTATGCCCCTTCCATGCGACTCTTTCTCTCACTATCTCTTTTGGGCTGCTTTCAATTAAAAAAATTCAAATTTTTCGTCATGGTTGTCGTTTTCATGGTGCTGAAGCCTATAGTGAGGTCAAAATGAAAATCCAAGATGACGACAACTTTATGAGAGCTTCTAAAACTTAATTTATGGCTCTGTATCAAAAACGCGTATCAAATTCACACTTTCTCTCTCTGTCTCTTTCTACTATATACTAGTCCCCCGACCACATTACTTTTTTCTACTTTAAGTAGGTAGTTTTAACTTTTCTTCGTGATGTTAAACATGTTCATTTTATAAAATTATTGGGGGAAAAAAAACTTGGTTATTGTATTGACGATCCATGATTTCCGAATAGCGGTGATTGTATCTGACAACAGCAGACTGTGTCGAATAAAGTTAAAACATGGTTCTTCAAAAATATAAGAAAAATGATCTTTAAAATATGTGCATAAACAGTACACAGATAAAGTTAAATGATTTATTACTTTAGCTAGCAAATTCGAAGGTTCTCTCCTGCAAGCAGAAGAAAGGAAGCACGAATGCGACGTGTTATTTACGACCAGTGATTCCGGCGCAACTAGGATTGTGCCGGAAATCCACCTGCAGCTTGATGTTGTTCCCCGAGCATTTTCACAGACTTAATTTTTATTGTTTGCTTTACTAGTTTATTGTGCCTTTAACAAATCTACAAATATAACATTTTCGGTACGTAAAGTTGATGTGCAGAGCACCAAAGATGTATATTTATCAAGGGAGCTAACTTGCAGCCGTTCCAGGGACATAAAACGTTACTTAGCGAGCCACAAATCCTCGTAACGCTAAGCCGAGATAAAACACTAAGCTCGCGGCACAACGAGGCCACGTTCAAATTTTTCACCTGGGGCTGCGCACCGGCGCCGCCAGAGAATGTGTGCCACACGAGATATTACTCACACATGAATTATGACGTTCTATAATGAAACTCTGGCTAACTTACCAGACCCACTATAACACCTTGGCTGAATTTAACTTTATGTGCTTTATATTTTATTTGAGTAGGTACGTAGTTCCTTGTTCGTATAACATAAAACTTGGCACAAGAATGTACGAGTATTATCTTAAGACTTTCAGGCAGAATCGCAAATGTTGAAATTTGCTGAAACGTTGCATACGAATACATTACGTATTTGCCAAACCGCTGATTCAAAAGGGCTTTTCGGCTGTTCAAACGGAGTTGTGGACGCGGACGGAGCTCGGCATCCGAGATCAGCAAACAGAGAAGAGTAATAAAGCCATTAATTCCGCTTTACGTGCAAATAACATAAATCAGACTGTAGCGCCTCGCGCCGCAAGACCGCTCGGAGCAGCACGCAGAGGAGCCGCGGCTAAATTAAGCGCCTGTCATACGTCCTATTGCAGACAAGGCGGCACACCAGCGGTACAAATTAAACCAATCGGCTTTAAGTATTAAATAAAAAGCCCACAACCAACACAATAAACAGCACAAAAGTACTTTTCATTATTCATGATGAATAAGTGCCCAAAACATTATAACAATTTATTAAAAAGAGGCCTTAATCTTAATGATTAAAAAACAACATGTACGTTTGCTGGGCAGGATACCTATCTATTGGAATATTGGAAGGTCAGTCTCGTTATAGCGATAGAATTCGTAACGACCAGACATTGTGATAAATGAGTGATTTACAACAAGCCATCAGTACTTCATATTATTGCCTCCGAAAGTACGTACCTAACACAAGCACCCCGGTCGTGTTGTGCAGTGTAAATAAACGTGTGTTGTATCATAGCATAGCATATATTATCATAGCATTTCGATGTAGTGGACGGAATGAAATGCATTCCACAGAGTAATAACAACGACAATATTATTGGCAATGGCTTCGCTTCGCCGGGCGGGTTCGTTCCGAGGATTAACGAAAATTAGATTTCAATAAGACGCTTGAGTCGAGGCATGGAACAAACCTAAGTCGAAGCCGGGTAATGCGCAGACGGTCACGCTCCACCTTTTAATGCAATGTCAGCAACCCGGCGGCGCCGAGCGAGCGCTGTAAGATCTGCGCTGCGCCTCCCACTACATACGCACACATTAAACACTTAATCCTATGTTAAGCTGATACATGTACAAATTATAGCTACCCGTATATGCATGTAGTATTTACTGAAACAATTTTCAACCCTCAACTGAAACAGTTAAACGTTTTGTACCAGATTAAATTACATTTGTATATACCTATACTAAATATAAAAGGCAGAAGTTAATACATAGAAGTAGCATAATATAAATAAACAACAGCTTTGGGGTCGCAATTTAATTTAGGCTCTCGAGTCCGAAACGACCGAAATAAATTGGAACAATATAAACATAGGTATCTATGTATTTCGACTTTAGTTAACATCTTTGGGTAGGTGTACCTTAGTTAGAATGTAAAATTATTTTAGGGTACTCGAAACTTAAACAGGTTCGCTTATATCAATGTTGGCTTCAAACAGTGACCAAATAACTAACAACAAGGAAAACACCCGGGGACGTTAAGCATAGAGAGCTGTTCTGAATAAAAAAGTAGCTTTCCAAATAAATTATTCCCCCAATTCGGCCGTTTCGATTCAAATTGAAAGAGCATCTCAGTATAGAGATTTCTCTAACCGCGAAGGAAGAGAGAATACAAATAGGCATATAAACGGAAATGAAATGGCTTCATGAATCGTATGGACGAGTCACATCGAAGGACAGTTTGTCAAGGGACGACATTACATAGAATTTATTGTAAGAAAAATTGAGCGTGAATGCTAGTCGAGCTCGATCTTTATTTTATGTAAGTAAACACACCGACAACGACATGTTATCTTCAAAATTAGTGTAGGTTCACTGTATTTGTATAGGCATTATTCAAAAGAACCACGGCCCGCTCGATGGCACTACAACACATTTCTTCAAGATCCTAATCACCTGATGAATTGTAGAAAAAGTCAACCACAGTCTTTCTTAAATTTCAGAATTCATATTGAACGATTGAGTAGTTTTAGAGAAAATCGCGTTTTAATTAAAATTGAGATTTAGGACATTACGCATTCTGTCTTTATTAGGTGCCAACGTATAGGTACACTTGTAATTAGGAGACCCTACAGGTACGAACGCATTCACCAACAGCTACCGACATCAATGTACAAATACAAATAGCCATAAAAAACGTAAGCACGCAGGCGGAGCGCGGATGGGTTCCTAGTTCATTACATATTCGCACGCCGTCCACGTTCTGTATAGATAGCTAGCATAATTCTCACAGGGACGCCGCGTTGCCCAACGAAACAATAGCAGATTATCAAACAAAACGACGTAAATAGTCCTCGGAATAGGAGAAATAGGGCGCGGGTTAAGGGTCCGCGGGGTATCCGCAGCGCGACTCGAATGCTAGATGAGGCAATCGCCGAACTCTTGTTCTTCGTACATTATCCAAAAACTAACCTTTTTCGTCTCCAATGCACACAAAGTAGTCAAACAGATGTCTAGCGTAGAACATTGCATATGCAGTTTAGTGCATCGTTCGATAAAGACGACTAACAGGCATCGTAGTTTTTCTTCGCGTTTAGACGATCGCATAGAGAAACTTAAACCCTCGAGACTCTCCGTAAATGTCGACTTAAGTAAAGTGGCCTCTTACCTGTAGTATATGTATAACTGATAGCAGTTTTTCCTATCCTTTTAAACTAAATAGTTTGTTATTTAGGTTTAGTTTGATATAACATGGTTTTTCTTATTCTATAATATGGAAAACGGTTGATAAGTAGGTACGGTTCAATCATTTACTTAAAACTACCTTCAGATTCGATAAACTCCAAATTAGGCTACAAAAACATTTCCACAAATGGATCCGCTGTTCAATAATATGACTGTTATAATAGAACCTCAGCAATATCGTTATGGGACACATGCCGTAGTGTGACAATACAATTATTCTATAGTCGGGGCGACGCAATCTGACTGCCTTTCAAAACAAAAACCCTGCTAATAGTATCCCGCGACGGATAAACTGCGCGAAACAGAGTTTGCGTTGAAAAAATAAAGGCGCGACGACGCCCGAATAAATGAGAGCTGCGATAAACAGGAGGATCCGTACCGAGCGGAGGGTCGATACCGAAATACATTATTCCCCGATCCGAGTGTTCCGATTCAAATTGAAAGAGCACCTCCAACATGAGATTTCTCAGGCGGCGAGTGGGCGCAGAATATAAATCGACGCATAACCAGAAATGGAAGGGCTGTGAATTTCCGCTTCGCGGTGAACGGTCGGGCTCAACTTTTGCCCATAAGCAAATAGAAAATTATTTGAGTTATTGTTAATTAAAACCTAAAGTTTGCTCAATAAAAACTACTAGCTCAACGATAGTCATCCCATCGATTTACTCTTCAATTCGCAATCACAGAGTACCTGCTTTACGCGATCGACATAAAATGAAGTCGTTGAAGCAGTGGCAATGTAAAAGAAAAACCTTTAGTACTGAAAAAATCTTTTTAAGTTTAACGTAGACGTCAGCAATATTGGTCGTCTCTCACGCCGCAGTGAGATCTGAAACTGCCGGATTCATAATGAGGACCTATTTTTTATCGACTATAGATACAACATTAAATAGTCGTAACGTAGTAAAAACTTTCGGGCGCACTATTGAGTTTTCTGTCACGTATAGATCTGAACATAAAGTTATTTTAACTCGTTGTTGAATACATTTACTTATACAAAATAAACGGGACATACTTTCGTCCTCCCCTCATCGTGTATTCTGTCCTATTCGCAACACGCCCGGCCGATATTTACGTAACAGACGCCTCTGCTGACTTCTCACACCGTCTTCTAAGCGTAACAAAGCAATGTAATATTGAGTACACATAACAAATCTGCACCGTATACATCTCCGACTGGCAGAAACCCAATTACAATCTATTTGTTGTGCGAAGAGATACTAAAAGTATTTTTTTGTATTTTTTTCATGATAAGGACTAATGTTGTTTGTTTCAGAATCAATTGAATTGCTTAGCCATCGCCAAATATATTTTATGGTGATTTGTATGGAAAATAAACTGCAAAACCGTGTATTCATAATCGTAGACGAAAACAGTTTATGAGAATTGCTACAATGTAACTAATCCCATTAGTCTCAACAGATTTATGGTTAGATAATCAAAGTAATTAGTGTCCCTTTGTTTGTCTAATACAAATACGCATGGTCCATTGCACATAAACTAGGTAGCGGAGTGTAAAGAGGTTCGAGAAAGGCATTTAGCCCGTACAAGATGATTTCGAGAGTCGCCCGAGGCAACGGTGGGCGGCCGACAGAATGGGTGTCCGCGAGCGACGGCACTCTAACTTTATTAAGGACGAGACTCCTCGCTGAATCAAGGTGACGCGCCTTCACAATGCCCTATTCAGATTTAAATAGCTTTACGCCCAATTGCGCTTCAATATGGCTGTAGCCCGAGAGAATAGTTATATAATTAAACAAAGATTTCAGAGATAAGTTCGCATCGGTTCATACTTCACGAAACAATTTAGCGAACTTCATAAGTTTCACGTTCCAAAAATATTTTTGAGCTGTGTAAAGTATAATCTTCTCAAAACTTATTAAGCTTTTGAATAAAAAAAAAACGACATCTAAGTATATATCGCTTTTTTGTCGGTCTGTCACGGAGGTTTTTCTTGAGATGCAACGTAGGTACGTACGCGCACTCAGATCGCCAGTCCAAGAACATTATTTATTTTTTATTTGGGGAGTCAGATCGATCTCAGAAAAAAATGTTATTGGTATCGTTTAAAAGCGCTTTGATAAAAAAATATAATGACCAGACATTTTTTTATTTTTTACCAAAGCCCTTTTCTTACCAAAGCTCTTAGCGGCCTTGAAGATATAGCACAAAATTTGCCAAACCAGCCCACAGACTGCTCAGTGTAGTATGCTTGAGAACCTTAATTGTGGGCCAGACTCGCTCTTGGACAGTTTTTATTATAGGCACCTACCTCACGGCAAAAAACGAAAAGATTTCTAATTAGGTACCTATAATAAAAAGAAACCTCATAAAATAGAGATAATGTAAAAGCGAGAATGAAAATTTTGCTAATTCATAAATGTTAATTAGCTATATAAGATATTCAAGAGCTCAAATAAATAAAGTACCTACCTACTTAAAACTTTCATCTAAAGAGTTTTCTTTAGAAATCTGTGAGTATTCTAGTTATTTAGAAAAACGTATTCGGTCATAATGGCAGAGCACCGTTTCTGAACTCTTTATATAATAGATAATAGCTACATCTACGAGTTGTAATAAATACTTTTTCTTTCCTTCTTTTTATCTAGGTACATAACCTGTAGTATCCTATCCACTGACCTTGTATAATACAGGTCAGTGATCCTATCCCACCGGCCTCTTTATATTATGGAGAAAATATGAGCATTGATTAGCAAGCTTGCTCTCTACGTGCCGAGATTTTAAAACATTTAGTCTATGGACCGTATTAATAAACATCCTCTCATTTGATGGGATTGATTTTGTTTTTGGCATTTGGTTTGGTACACATGTTCCTCTGAACCGGTTGATTGCCGTAAATACAGAAACAATTAAAAAGCCATTGTGTCTCGCGTGGATCTGCGTTACAAAGGGTTAAAGGTGTAAGAAGGGTCAATAAGAATTAGGCTACTTTTGTGACAATGCTCAAAGTAAAAGTAGCGTTAATTAATTTACAAATACAGACATACATCGAGTCACCTCATGCAGATATTAGTATGCTACCCGGAAGGGTTGTACGAACGATCCATTTCAGTCAAGAAAATAAAATGAATTTGAAAAATCTGAATAGACCTCGCAGCTTGGTCTTCTGAATAAAATGTTCAACATCTACATATTATTATGTACGAGGCGTACAATGTATTCACGGTATCAGGGTGATTTACTGATGATATGGGTAATTTGACTAATTAATTAATTAATGACATTACAAGGGTATAAAGGTAAAATTTCCCCTCGTAGGTACTTACTAATTACCCAAGTTTGTAAAGTAATAAATAATTTGAAATCACTAACATATTTAAAACATCATTCTATCACTGTTATCTTCAACTAACAAAAACAGAAAGATGTTTTAAATTCGTTTAGCGATAAACGCATTTAGTGATTTGTGATGCAAGCGAGCCTAAGTAACTATAGCATGTTCATTGCCACGGGAGACATTTAAATATATGATTGCCACTTCATAAAACTGAGACCTATTATGTCAGTACTTTAGCTAATACTTTAAGTTCAGAGCCAGAGCCTATTTACTTTCAGAAAGGCAAATGAGATGTGACAATAATTATTGATTAGGTTTATGTACACACAGTTCCATTAAGTAGTTACCCCCCCAAAAGTCATGTGCGTTCAAATCCGTGATAGGCCCAAGTTGGTTTTTGTATTTTGCAAAAACATTTTATTTTAAATAATGTATTGTTTTAGTGAATAAATAAGTTTAAGTAAGTATTTTTTTTTTTTAATTCTGTTTTATTATTGTTTTTTTCAATAAAACAATACTTTTGCGACGACAAGCAACAATAATAGGGTTAACATTTAAGACAACTTATTCATCGTCTAAATAGACTGGAGGTTTCAAGACCGCTTACCGTGCATAAGATTGGAAGTTCAAATCCTATATAGGCACGAAATGTGCTTTTTGTTCATTATATTATTTTGATATATTTTTCTATTTTGTTTTAAGTAGTAATTATTTATAAAGAATTAAAAAACCAAGAAAAATAAAATTATTAATAATATTGTTAATCATTTAATAATATTTATTATTGCTATTATTTAACAAAACTATAATCTTATTTTACAACAAACAGAACAACTATTTTAGTTCTTATAAAATCAGAAATCATTTAAAAAAATAATGGATAAATAGTAGTCGTTTACTCTTCGCCGTTTTAAGTGAACGTATACAAAGTTCTAACTTGAAGTTATGGATTAATTTTATAAAGACAACGTAAGTAAGTAAAATTAATGGATACCCTCAAATTATAACATCTTTCGATTAGACAGGGACCTAAAGATATAATGACTCAGCCGATAGTAGATAACAATTTCATCGCAATTCATATGGGCTCGCTGGCTAGTTCGTCAAACTGCCAGTATGAGTATGACGACGTTCGGTGATGCGATGGTTCGAATCCGAGTCAACACAATGGACTCTTTTTGAAGTATTCTTTAGATTATTCGTAAGGAATTCAATGTTGTAGCAGTGTAACATTTTAAAACTTGAGGGGTTAGGACATAGCGACGCTTTCTGTACATAATTAAAAGTAGGATTAATTCACGAAATCTTGATTTTAAAATTTTGCTCTCCAAGAGTCGGCTAGCCTTTTACAATGTATTTACGTTGCCAGGTACCTGGATGAGCATAAGCCGCTCCCTCCATTCCCGTGGGGGTCGTAAGAGGCGATTGGGGGATTATTACACGTTGATGGGCAGCAATATCCATCTTAACACGGATAGACAATAGACATTATACTACGTTCTCAAATCCAGATGGCAAGCAAACGTTTATCATTGTTTTTTGTATCTGTACATGAAAAGCAGGATACGGAACATTAATGAAATACGTGCTAGTGGCAAAGGTAGGTAGATAAGTATGTACACCTTATTGTGAGGCCCCTAAATAGGTGAAGCTTCAAAGGACCCGCGTATAAATAATAAAAATAGTGGTGCTGGGATAGGGAACTAAATGGTCGGGGTGGTGACGACACAGTGGTAACATTATTAGATAACTTAAACTATGAACACCAAAAGGCTGCACATACGTGTGTCAGTGTGTGTATGTCTGCCTCACCTACTGCGTAGCAAGGGATAATTTATAACTGTATCGAACATAATCATCCTTAATTTAGTGTGAACTTACAAGTGACGTTGAGTAAAGGCATCTACCGCACGCGTTACCATGCGAACAATACGCGACAAGCAGAGGGGCGCGGGGTCTAGGGCGGCACAAAGTTTGGCAATTATGGCGACCGCATGTCTGAGAGCGTCGCTACTCTCATTACCGACTGAAACTCGACTCGTCTAGATTAAAAGTCCAAGGGACACGGGTCCCGGGAAATACCACGCCAAGCGCTGAATAAGATGGGGATTAATGTTCGAGACAGCGTCTAAACAAATAGCGTAGTTAAGACTTCCCCGATAGTTGAAGTACCCTTTGGTTAAACAACGTAATCAATTATTCGGTTCAAACGGTAACGATATACAGTGTTCATCATTTACCCAACAGAGACGTTGAATAAATTCAACGAAAGCGAGTAAAAAAGACTTAGGATAATTAAATCACGAAGTCTGAAAACAAACGGGTAAGTTTAATAAGTAGCAAGCTAACTGTGCCACGCCAACTGCTTCGCTCCGTGTTCGAGAACATCTAAACAAATAACGTAGTTAGATTTCCTCCTCTTCTCGAGTACTCTTAGTTCGAATGCGAAAATACAGGGAAACTTATCACAGAATATACAAGTACCTACCCAACTAGTAACCTCGTGTTGCTCTTTATGGGATTCTGACCGGACTGTATTACGTAATGTTAGTAAATACGTAAAGATAAGCTTTTCAAAAAGAGTTGTTTAATAATGAAAGAACTCAAAGTTTCTCGACCTAATATACCCGTAATCGGCCCAGTATGCAGTGGAGAAGGAACAGGTATTACTCACTAGGCTTTTAAACCATAAAGTCAAAATTAGCCATGAGATAGATCAAGTCTGTTATAAGTAGCTCATTAGCTTAGATTATTTCTGCAGTGGCCACCAAAAGCAGAGCGTAGAACTAGCGCAGAGGCAGGAGCAGGATAACATTGAAATATTATCTAATGTTTACAGTAAGTGTCGAGGAGACAGGGGACAGGGTTACTTCCCGGTGTGGTGAAGTATAGAGGCAGATGTAATCTTCTACTGGACTATGTATGGCAAGCATACCTACTCAAAACACGATTAATAACAAAGCATGTTGCAACGTTATTCGGCTCTCGTCCGGGAACAAAAATATACTTCGGACATGAGTACCAGAGTAAATCAAAGCATTTTCTTTTTACATGAAAGAAAATGAACAACGTTTTTATCGCACGTAGCTACTAAAGCTTTTTCGTTTATTTAGTTCGGATTATCCATGTCGAAAAGACGAATAACACGTAGATTAAGTTTAGTCGTGTATAAGTTACCACGTTGTGTGCCTTTGTAATGGTTCGCCGAAGTTGAAAGAACCTGTCGAAGTGCCCGACTCCTGGTAAATACACACATCTAGTTAATAGTCGAGCTAATAATAACTTTGCCGTAATCATGTGGGTTTTGCGCTAATAAAGAATCACACTGATATTATATAGGCGAACGTTTGTGAGTGTGTTTGTATGTTTGTTACTTCGTCACGCACAAACGGCTGAACGGATTTGGATGAAATTTTGCACACAGATAGTTTATAACCAGGATTAACACATAGGATTTTAATCCCGATATTCCCACGGAATCGACACTTATACGGATGAAACGCGGTTTCAGTGCGCTGTTAGTAAGAATTAATTATCGAATCAAATTAAATTGAACTAAATTCTATTTTTATGAGGCATGGCAATGGGATATTAAATCACGATTACTGACAAATGCGTGCACTGACTAAACAGGTCCACTTAATTTGTGTGGTTTTTTCCTGAAAAGACCATTTCAGACACCAATCCACATGGTCTTCACATGATCTGACCAAGATTATGTCAAGACTCTAAAAGAGACTGTGACCTCTGAGTTTGTTTCGGCCTTTCTTCTCAGAATAGTCAGATAGGAAACGCCGACCTCATCTAGTTTTAAAAATATGATTGACGTGTAAAAGTGTTTGTACAAACCTATTTACAGAAATAAAATCATTTAAAAATAAAAAGATTTCAGGTTCCACTATCACAGAAGCATTTTCCCCGGGAATTATGAAATGAATGAATAAATTACGAGTCTTATTCATAGTCAGTTCGTAACACAAACACTTTCTGATATTCAGACACACACTTCTGAGTAAAGACCAACGAGGAAAGTTTGAGTGCTGACTTTACGCGAACGAAGCTGCTGTTGAGCTACTTATTATTCTAAAAGAAATATTATTTTCATAGAAACGGTGCTTTACTCGATTATTCCTGCTCTGTAGTTTAATGTTTACAAGTAAAACACCAAGTTTATTTTCATAAATGGACGGAAAAACATTTAGATTTGTATTTTTTTCCCTCATAGTTCCATCAGGCGTGAACGAGGTCAAAGCAGGCCCAATCAGCACCTTTTTTTATATTTATGAAAGAAGGGTGAACCATCTTGTACGACTTGTTTCCAGACCATTCTTCTTCTATCTTTGTCGTTCAAAATCCCGCCATTGTCCAACAAGTTCGGAGCATATAATACTACCAGTTGCGTTGTAATATATTTGTTTGTTTCCATGCCTAAGTGGAGCTTTTGCGAGTATATTATTTTATGTTATATTTATTTTTAACATTTATTTTAAATTATGCCCTTTGAGTCTCAAGCCGTAGCCCTCAATGCCACCACGGTCGTCTATTAGCACTCCATTTTTGTCATAATACACTAGACACTATCACTACTTATTTGCGGTTTATTTCAGCATAAACTGTTCGTCCCGTTCCTCATAAATTCGTGTATCAAGTATTATGATTAACTTGTATTTCTCATGATAAGTGAATTGTATTATTTTTGAGAAATAAATGTCTTAAACCGTAAACTGAAGTCTAGATTAAGATAAAGTATAGCCAACTTCACCCACTGCCGGACATAGGTCTCTCTTTCATAGTATTGTGCGCTTGCATACCCAAAGAGCTTCGAATCCACGCCCTTACGCGAGTCTCAAACATGTTTGACCTGCGAAAATTTTGTCCGCCCATGTCCAGCTGTATGTAGTTCTGATGACAATACAATAATATGGTACTGTCGAACTGATCTGATGATGGAGCCGGAAGATATAATGTATGTAACTAACTATGTAATGGACTCTAAGGTAACTAATTTAACCATCTTCCAAGGGTCGTAGCATAATGAAAATTGGCAGCTGTATGTAGTTCTGATGACAATACAATAATATGGTACTGTCGAACTGATCTGATGATGGAGCCGGAAGATATGAACTGGAACTTCATGATGGAAAATCGTATCATAGCTGTTTTGGATTTCTTAGAAAAGTCTTGTAATGAACTTTGACCACGATTAGGTTTCAAGGTGTTATGATGAAGCCGGAAGATAGGCACTGGCATTCCATGATAGAATATCGTATCATAGCCGTGTTTGCACTTGTGAGAAAGACCACGTAATGGACTTTGAACACGATCAGTTCACGGTTATAACTATTTTTTATTTTTACGTGCATTTATAAAAGCGTGTTTTTCTAGTGTTTTTTAAACTATTAATTTATTATACATAAGAAGAAGATATACTTAGATATATATTTACCTATAAAATATATAGTTACCTATATGTTACCTTGCTTCGGCCTAACAGGGTCATGTACTCATTAGTTTAGCCAAGTTAAATTCTGCGACTTTGTGTACACAAGTGTGTAGACGGTGTCAAAATTAAAATCAAATCTGACCTGCAAACTAGGATGCACGGCGAGCTGCAACAACGTTCTGACGACGCCGAGGTGTCCCTTATTGACGGCGATGTGCAGCGGCGTCTGCCTCCTGCGGTTGCGCGCGCTGAGGTCGGCGCCGGCGCCGGCCAGCGCGCGCAGGGCGGCGGGCTCGTCGCCGAAGGCCGCGTGGTGCGCCGCGCGGTCGCCGTCGCGGTCCTCCGCGTCCACGTCCGCGCCCGCCTCCACGAGCGCGCGGATCACCTCCACGTGACCGTTTTGGGCGGCCGCCTGCCACGGTAAAGGTTAATATTATCGTATATGTACCCGTAACAAAGGAATGGATTAGACGTCCAAAAAATGATGACAAGAAGAGCGAGTCCAAAGGAGGTTCTTGTATCATCTATCCTTACAAAACACAACAGCGACACAATTCAAACCTTATAAAGACCGTGTTCATCACTTTAAACTCCAAAGCCTCACCAATAATAGAATGGTACTAGATATTTATTTCCTTCATAAATTAATGACATCTAAACTAAATACTAACCTACTGTCAGAAATATTACCACGGTCACCGCAGGGTTACAATCCGTCCAATCTTTGCACAAAACCAACTTTACATAGGTGGCAATTCTCTCCTTACGAGGGCTACGAAATTGTATATGTAATGCTATATATACCGAATAGCTGAAATCGATATCAATCACACTTTTATAAGATAATTATATACCTAAGTAAGCAGTTTCAGTTAGAGGACATTTGACTTATCATTCCAATAATTTATCACTTTTAATTTGTATTTCAATTTTAAACAAATTTTGTATAGTCCAACTACTTTTGAACATTAATTCATTCTAAAATAATACAATTGAAAATCAAGTTAACGCTTATTTTATTGTTTTTATGTACCTAAATTGCTTGTTTTCATGTATTCTTAACTGAATTATGTATTCAGAGCACCACACCACAATATACTAAAATAACAGCCCCATTTTTTATAAAACTTCGCTGTATACTCGTAGTTTTGGTCTCAGCAGCTAAAATATACAAAGAGTCAGGACTGGTGGCGCAGTAGCAAGCGACGAACAGTTGTTCGTGTGAGAAGCAGCACGTCCTGAGGTTGATTGTTGTTTTTGCTGCAATGGAACTTTTTTATAATATAACTCGTCAAAATGTAACAGCTGATTTTCTTTTCGCGATTTTAGGTTTGGTCCCTTAGTAAAAGTTGTTCATAATGATGAGTACAATGACCTCGTAAGAGGTAGGTTGTTAATGTTTTACCAATAACCCTGTATATGTATATAGATAATTGTAATGAATCTCTGGCTGGTAATCCTTAAATAAATAAAGAATAATATTGTTAAATCGCCAAGATTTGGTCAGGCAGGACGGTGCGGATCAAGATGACGTATATGCTGATACTTCCTTTACTCTTTACGACACTCAGTGTTGGACAGTAGTCTATACTTTGCCAAAAACAATTCCTTTCAGAGATATTAACTTGATTGAATACAATACTGGAGTTCAGGTTTTAAGAATTAAATTCTAGTATACCTGTAGGGCAGTGTGCCCGCCATAGAAGCCGTTAACATCGACATGTGCCGCATCAGTGCGGCCCAGTATCTCGGCGCAGCGCGTCGCGTCTCCGTTGGCGGCCGCCTTCACCAGCTCCTCGTTAGCGTCACCAGTCACGTGAGATTCAAACAACTTCTTCAAAAGCGCCGACAGACGTTCCCCTAAAATAACGATACGTTTAAGATACTAGAAACCGTTCTGTTATATCTATCACATAGAGACTCATAGAAAGCGGGTCAACTAAGGTGTGGTGCGGCTACTGAGTTGCCTAGTAATCAGCTAAATGTGTTGCTTAAAGGTTTACAGACTACAACAATTTGCCGTTCTAAAGCATTGACTTAATATTCTAAAGCCATTTTATAAGATTGATAAAGAATGGCAGTTGTGATTTGAATAAACAGACAATAATTTAAGGGCAATAGTTGATTTAATAACAGAAAAAAAGAAAATTTGCTAAACAATCCTATTCCCGGACTGTCGAACATTTTTCTGCTGACCCAAGTTCTAAGCGAATCTTTTTACTTAAAATAAGAGCAAATTGCTTCGTCGCCGCTAAAATTAACCTTGTTCCATTTGTGACTTTGGTCGGCGCATCCCCCACCCTCTTTTCTATGCCATTCACCTAACTGAAAGTGTAATGTTTCTTTTTGCTCATAAGCCATTCTTAACAAAGGGCTTACACGAAAAAGAACTTTATTAAGCCAAATTAAAGGCACAATAAGAAAGCAGCTGGGCAGAGCGCGGAGCGAACGATATTAATAGCAATGATCCGATTTGACTGAATCAATTTACCGGTGTCTCTCGAACGAACCGTTTATTAACGTTCTTGCTTGAGCAACTCCAAAATGAAAACCAAAATGTTTTTCATCATGTACGGCGATTTACGGAAGCGTGTCGTAGATAAGATCTTGTTAGGCGCATAAATATAATTTGAAACAGCAAATTCCGCTTTTTATTAAATAGATGTATGCATATTAGTGACAAAGAAGCTAATAAAGGTTACCTGACGAATTTCCGGGAATACTTCCATCAGATGACGCGACTTTAGTAACAGCGTTGGGATTGTAAGTCCACGATGTGTTGCACACTTCCACTTTGAGGTCATTGTCATGGTATATTTGTTGAACACGACCAATTTTTCCGAGTGTCTGTGAACAAAAACATATTTCATGCGAATAACTAATCCGTTTTTATTTTTACGATCGGCTAGCTGTTTTAAAGCTGATCTCTCCAATAGTGAATTATAAGAAATAAATAAACATAATATATTCTGTTAAAAAACAAATGACTATTTTTCGAGAACAATGTGCCCTTGTAATCCGAACCTTACGGCCCCGATACTGTTTTCAATGGTACCACTCCAGATGGAAGCGTGCGTCCTTTTGCTGCTTATATGCCTAGCAATTTTTGTCTCGTTCATACACCACTTTTGCTTAGACTCTAAAGATTGGTGTGTATAGATACCAAAAGGGATTAAGTCCTTTTGGCTCCTTAAATCTACTCAAAACAATTTTAAATTCATCTATTCATTCACTGACAGACAGCGTACAGCCTAAATAAACTACTGGGTCTAGAAGCATGACATTTTTCTCGAGAGTTCAAAAAACCATGGGTCTTTGAAAATTAATTCCCTAATGTGGTTAAATAGGGGATGAAAGTTTGTGAACTAGGCTTGTAGGTACATAAAGTTTAAATAAAGAGGACTAACGGGCGCCATGGCCTCTGCCCACTCGCCATGGCCGCACTGCAGCATCTTGACGCGCTCCTGGTCGGCGCACACCTGAACCAGGTCGCCCACCGCGAACCCGCCGCCACTCGCGCCCGACGAAGACGCCGACGCGCTCAGATTGCCGCTGCAAACCTGCGATGCATACATAACGGGTGTAAAAAAACCGAAAGCCACTTGTACTCCCCGACATTGCGAATTTTTTTCTACTGGCAACCTTCTGGCTACGGAGACATTGAAGGTCGAAGTTTTATTTGCACGACTCATAATGCGAAGCATTAGAGAATGCTTTACGATCGAAAATTTTTTTTTGCTTTCTGCAACTGTTTCTATTGTTTTATCTACTCCTGCTAGCTCACAGAACCTACTTAATTTATATGTTACAGCCAAAGTAATAAATCCAGATATTATATATAATAACTAGCCATTATTTATAATGTCTACTCAATTTAGATAAAGTGATAATTGACACAGAATTAATCACATTAACTAGCAATTTTATATAATATCTTCGAAGACCTGGATAATGTAATAAAACAAGTAGATTATAAAATTATATTTCAATTTGCCTTAAGCATACCTTAACTATATTTGTGTAGCAATAAACTGTTATTTGAAAAGTAATAATTATAATGTTTATTTTAAGAATTAAAATAACATTGTCATAGATAATAATTTTACTTTAATTAACATTGTTATAAAGTTATTTAACTTTAATTTATAAAGTAAATTTAAAGCTCACTAGCCATAAAACAAAATAAAAAAACACAGATCAATACAAGTATTTGGTATCACTCTTTAAAGACTACAATAATATTTTTTTTTAAATGAACTGACATTTATTAACTGGGTAGTAATTATTATTTATTCTTACAAGTAAGGCTCTTGTGACATTTTGAGTTACACATGACGTTTGACTTTTTACATTTACACCTATTAGAAACGCATTCTCCAGTACAGTTGCTATGCTGAAATCCTTGGCCGCCAAGATGTGACTCTTTTTTTGCACATTCTCTGCTGGTAACTTCATGTTGGGGAACGATATCAACTGTAATAAACGTTTCTTTGCAGACAGTGAATTGATTCCTTGCGTAAAGTTGATTTAGAATCCCATGCTCAGTGCCTAACTTATACTTTCCTTCTGTCTTCTGAGAAATGACAGCCATAATGTTTCTATCATCGGCTTTGGCGCGGTCTACATCAGGAATTTTCACCACTACATTATCGTCTGTATTAGCAGCAGGATATTTTATCGAAGATAGAGCTAACATTTTATCTGCTTGCTTTTTCAGAGATTGTCCAACTAATTTTCTGATGTTTCCAATATCTTGTTTCTTTTTATCGAGAGCAATTACTATTTCTTGGTCACTTTGTGTTATATTTGACGGATCTATTGCGTCAGCCACGAGATCGCGGTGATCACGGGGATGAAGAGCGGGAGGGGTAACAAGTCAGTTAGACCGTATTTATTACTTTGGCTAACTTTGATCCGCTATTATGAATAATATCCGGATAAACTGATTAATTTCTCACATTGTCTAGTCAATTTTGCTATTATATATAATGACCAGTCATTATGTATAATAGCTATATATACATAATGACTGGTCATTGGTTATTTGAAATAAATTATTATTATTATTATATAATCACTATGACTGTAACCATTGTATCGACCAGAGGACACGGTGGAGCACACGGTGGAGGTCTGCCCCGCTTGGGCGGAGCACCGCCGTGTCCTCGTAGAGGCGATCGGCAGCGGCGGCGACCTCTCGCGCCCGGCCCTGGTGCAAGCCATGGTCCGGGGCGAGAGGGAGTGGGGGGCAGTCACCTCCTTCTGCGAAGCAGTCATGCTAGCGAAGGAGGTGGCGGGACGGCTCAGGGAGAGAGCCTCCCGTCCCAGCCGCCGCGGGAGACGCTCCGGGCGTCGGGAGCCGCGCGACGACTCCCGGCCACCGTAGGCGCGGGCCTGCGGGCGGAGAGTAATGGGTAGCTCACCGTCCGATCAGGACCAGGCCCGTGCCGGACGGCGCGTACGTGTTCCACGCGCGCCTCAAAGAGATGTCAGCATCGAGGAGGGGCCCCATAGGGCCGAAGCCTGCCGGGTCAGCGGGATTGTCCGAAAGGGTTACCGCTGGCCCGGAACATAAAGGGCTAAGGAAGGAACACGGGTGGGTTTTAGTCAGTAAGAGTCTGACACTCCCTTCCGCTCCACCCAGAGCGGGAGGGGTCATTTGATGATTTCCCATCCGCAAAAAAAAAAAAAAAAAAAACCATTGTATCGATAATTTCATGGAGATTAATTCTGTACTTTTCAAAAAATTATTTAACGCAGTAGTACCTAGTAGTAACAAAAACAACATAAAAATATTTCTAAAAAATATCCCGTCCATCAAGTGTGAAATCTAGAAACATTGTAGATTGCGAAAAAGTCAATTAATTGAGTCATTTTTTTTTATAGATTGTTGTCAACCATAGTAGGAACCCTATTGAAAATGGCTCTTTTATTCAAAGTAGTTTAATTATAATGAATAAAAACTAACTATTAAAATATCCATATCTATGGTTTTATATACGATCAAATAAGAGTGAGAGAATATGAGTCGTGCACTTTTGGATTTTCCAAATTTTTACTAAAACTACATAGTTGCATAAAGTTTAACTTTAATTTACAAATAAATAAATACGCCCCCAACATCGACGTCAAAGGAATTCAGGCATTACGGCTCTCATACGCCGTTGTATTGAAAAACAAATCCCGCGTCATTGCTATGTACCTACATACTTGGGTGATTCAGACTAATTATTATTGCAACACATTAGCGTGTTGTGATAGCCCACTAAGGTCCTGACAAACGAAAGACTATACAAGGTACTAAGATCCCCAAACTTTATAGAAATATTGGGAACAACCAACTAAACATTATCACCAGTAACAACTTTAATATTAACAAGAGTCAATAAATATTGTCAATATTACCTCAAGCAATATGCTACAGTTATTATTAGTTTGACAACAACAACAACAATCAGTAGTTTACTCATATTCCTTTCTGTGATTCATTTATTACACATAAGTTTAGCGATGACACACTTCCTTGTTTAGACTGCGGTTTTTAACAAGGATTTCTAATTCCAATATTGTTTGTTGTGCAGTTTACAACAACATGGTGGTTATATAATTCTAAATTCTTTAATAGTATCTCGCCTTTTTTCCTAGAAGGGGTAGGCACTGGTAGGCACTCATGTACATTCTTATAATAATATCAACACAATATTTTTATTTGATGAATTCTCATATATTTTTAACTTTTTAACTTTAACTAGTACTTTCATACCTTGGTCAGCACAGCAGGGTTGAACGTCCATCTGTTTCCACTGGGGTACGTGACCACGATGTCATGGTCCTCGTCAATGCCGACCACCGTGCCAGTAGTGCCGAGGCACTCGAACATGCCATCTGTCCAGCCGCCATGACCGTGTTGCAACGACTGCACTATTTCAAGGTCCAGGTCCACATTCACCTGAAAATAACAAAACATTCTTAAGTTACTAGCAGCCCTGAAGGAATTGGAAATTACAATTACTTTAGCAAATGGTAAGGAACCAATTCATGCAGGAATCTTCTATCAATGATAGTTGCTGAGGAACTTACATAACATTGTACAATAGCATACAATATTGCCTTTCTTTGCATTCATTTGTGGCAGCCTTTTCTATGATAATAGAATCTAGGATGTTTCCATTAATGAGCGAGATGTGTGAGCCTCCAACTTAAATGTTTGCCTTAACAAAATGTCCATTAATATGTACATTCACCCACCTGATCACCCACTTGTAGGCCATGCGGCCCAGTGCGCCCGGGGCCTAACTCCCCCAAAAGTGGTAAATGTTCCTTGTACACATTTTGACCTTTCACATCATTTACAACCTGAAATTTAATAACAAAACATATATTTTTTTCCACTAATCAATGTTTTTATGTACTACATCATATAAATTATTACAATATTTAGTTACCAAGGAAAGCATACAATAAATACACTATCAAATATATCTTAACATAAAAAACACTGAAGACTTATGGGGGATTTCTGTTAAGGTTCTTGGAGATATTATTGACACAATTGCCCCTGCCCTAACAGGCATATTTAATCAATGTTTAGACAGCGGTACGTTTCCTGACTTAATGAAACATAGTAAAGTAGTACCAATTTTCAAATCGGGTAGTAAGTCTGATCCCTCTAATTATAGACCTATATCTGTGCTACCAGCTATGAGCAAAATCTATGAAAAAATCATGCTGGACCAGATGTTGTCACATTTTAATTCAAATGGGATTTTACATAGTCGCCAGTTTGGTTTCACGAAAGGTAGGTCGACGACGGACGCGGGAGTAAAACTAATCAGTCACATTTTGGAATCCTGGGAGAAGTCCCAGGATGCAATTGGCGTTTTCTGTGACCTCTCAAAAGCGTTTGACTGCGTTGACCATAATACACTGATCTGTAAATTATACCATTACGGAATTCGTGGACAAGCTGCTGATCTTGTTCTTTCCTATCTGTCAAAGCGGCAGCAAAAAGTAAACGTTAATGGGGCGACGTCATCGGGGTCTTTAGTTAAGATGGGCGTGCCTCAAGGCTCAATTCTTGGCCCTTTCCTATTTCTAGTTTATATTAATGACCTTCCTTACATGATGGCTAATTTGTCGGATATCATTTTATTCGCGGATGACACTTCCCTTATTTTTCAAATAGATAGAAAAGATACGGATGTCTTACATGTTAACGAGAGTCTGGCTGTTCTTTCGAAATGGTTTGCAGCTAATAATCTTTTACTTAATGCGAACAAAACTAAATGTCTTAAGTTCTCATTACCAAATGTACCTCAAGTGGGTCTGAATTTAGAACTTGATGGCAAAAACTAGACGCTGTTACGGAAACTGTATTTCTAGGTATTACTTTAGATTCAAAATTACAATGGGGCGCACACATTAGAGCTCTCTCAGGTAGATTAAGTTCAGCTGCATATGCAGTAAGAAAAATAAGGCAGTTGACAGATATAGCTACAGCTAGGTTAGTATACTTTGCTTATTTCCACAGCATTATGTCTTATGGTGTTCTGCTGTGGGGATCGGCAGCTGACGTAGATTCAATTTTCATTTTACAAAAGAGGGCAATCCGCGCAATCTATCAAATGGGTCCTCGCGAGTCTCTTAGAAACAAATTCAAAGAAATTGATATACTAACTCTGCCTTCTCTTTATATTTTAGAAAGTATTTTGTATGTTCGCAAAAACTTAGGACTCTTCAAAATAAGAAGCGATTTCCACAATATAAATACACGTAGTAAAAATGAAATTGTGTTACCTAAATTTAGATTAACTAAAACTAGCAAGTCATTTCTTGTAAACGGCGTCCGTTTTTATAACAAGTTGCCAAAGTCGGTTACAGAACTTAGCGATGGAAAATTCAAAACCTTCATCAAACGTGTCCTTATCAAAAAAGCATATTATAAGATTAAAGACTATGTTGAAGACAAGGTAGTTTGGCAATAATTCCTTCTGCACATGTGGCTTCCCTGGCTTCTCATTAACGGCTTAACTATTTAAATGTCTATTAACTGCTCTCAAATTACGATGTTCATTTTTTATTTACTTTACTTTATTTACTTTTTTGACATAATCTCTTTATTACTTGACATTATATACAGAAAATTCAAATTTCTTCCATCTCTTTATTAGTGGTTGTAATGGTAATCATATCACTAGGTTTTATTAGGTTTTTATTTTTTATTTATCCTTTTGATAGATTCTTGTTTTGTAAATGTGAGGACTTTGTAGGCCTTGTAGACTTTAGATCTGTTTTTATTTTATCAAGTACCTGATACTTGTTGACAGGCCTACGCTATCCTCCCATACCTACTGTAATTTGAAAATATTGTAAAAGCCAATTATTTTTAAAAAGAGTAACCGTGGAGTTTCTTGCCGGTTCTTCTCCATAGGAAACGACCAATTGGAACCGTGCACCTAGCTTCTGACGTTTCATAAGTGCCCATGTAGGCTTATGTGAAATAAAATATTTTGATTTTGATTTTGAATAAATTGACAGGGTTTTATTTTTAGAGGGATGTACTGAAATAAATAAATAATTTTAACAATAATCAGGAAAATGGATTGAATTACCTTTAAGTCTGCCATGCCCTCAAACCCAACTCTGTAGAGATTCTTGGCTCCATTGTCCCATACAACATAAGCAGCAGATCTAGGACTAGCAGCAGACCAGTCTTGTACCTCATTGACCTTTCCTCTTCTTCCATTCCCACCATCCTGATCTTCCCATTGCCAGTCAACCTATAAAATAATGCATGTATATCCATCCATATGATTTGTTAACCATTCACAAAAACATTTATACAATGTTTGGTCATATAATCAAATTATTTTTCAGTTCTTCTTAAATTAATTTAAAGGTGCACATTTCCAGTATATCAAGTCAAAAAAAATATTTCAGAATAGACAAGTACCTACCATATGCAAATTATATATTTTTTTATAATTTGCATACTTGCCTATTATAATAAAAAAATGTTATATATGAGCTTTTTAAGATAATTAAATAAAACCTTAACTAAGATAATTTAAAAAAGCTGTTACAATTATAAAAACTTTAAGACAATATAAAATAACATACCCCTCTCACAACTCTGGCTCCTGGAAAGATGCCTTTAACCGCTTGCTTTTTGCTCTTGCGTCGAGGTTCTACAAGACACCTCTGGGCCCCCGGTGCACTTATGCGGTAGAATCTGTGTCTGAGATTATGTTTATCACCATGATAGCAAACTGAACACAGATCATAGTTACTGCACTCAGCACATTTCCAACGAATGCCTAGAAAGTTTAGAATACTTACATTTCACAAATTTAAATACATAGAAAATATTTTTTTTATTTTGTCATCTTGTTTCCAATTTCCATTACAGTTTATTTACAGAATATCAGATAAGTCTGAACAGTGAAGCAAAAGTTTCAACATAATTGTCTGTTTTAATAAAAACATATAGTTACCAAATATAGGTTGCTGTCTACAGGTGTCACACATAGTGCCTTCATGCTTGACACCAGTTGGGGCACTATCAAGTATTCGCAAGTCATAAGCTCCAGAGCATCTGTAATTAGCAGCTGTCCCATTGTCCCAAACAACAACCACCTCCTCAGGAGATTCAAAGTTCCTCACTGTACCAACATGACCCTCCCCACCATCCTGCAAACAATAATGGGCATCAAGTACTATGTACAATCCCTTGCATTCAAAAATAGCTTGATTCAGTCAACAGTTGCTTGGAAGTTTAAATAATATAGAAAAACAATCAAGCAATATTTATGTTGATACCACTTTTGTTTACATTAATTTGTTATTGATTCCTATCAGAATGTTTTATCATTGCAGCACATTGACTTAGAAACCAACAATATTGTAATAGTGACGTCTTTTATTTATGATAATTAAAACTAAATAAATTACATTATAATAATAAACTAGGAAGGTAACACCTGAAGATTCAACTACACTGTAAAAATATCAATGAAATATAGACAGAAAAGCAATAGGCTAAGACGATATTTCTTTCTCCAATTGATAGGGACATCTTCTATGTTTCCAACAAAACAAAATATTGTTTCGAATTTCTGAAAACATTTAATAGAAAATAGTGTATAGCAAAAATAAACAGTGTTAATTCTACCTGTTTGCCCCATTTCCAATCTGGACCCCGAATTACACGAGCCCCAACCCCTTCCATCATAAATCTAGTGGCCCTAGACGATGTTGACGATCCAGGTATATTAGGTTCCATTTAAACAAATATTAAGCAGTTGTATAAGATTGTAAAAAGTTATTTATTCACTCCACCTAGCTTCAAAGGTATATGTCAAAACTTTTGGTTTGACAGTCGAATTTCGTCCAGGAACGTTCCACCTGTCACCTTTGTATTGCCGAGTTGTCCTTGTCACTATGAAACTGCTGAACGAAACTTGAGTGTGCGTTGCGACCACAGAGTACAGACGCCAGCACACCAAGCTACCCGAAACTGTCACATTTTCCCAATCAACTTTGAACCTTATAATTTAGCGATAAAGTTGAAAATCTATTAAAGAAATTTGACAGATTGTAGTAACTTGATGTGCTGGCGTCTGTACATTATAATATGGTTGCGACCATAGAATAAAGCCGGATTCATACTACAGTGTTGTGTCGTGTCGTGACGACTTCTGACGCAGTGTTAGCCAATCAAAACTCGTTGTAATTTGACGTAGTTTTGGGGGCTTACCAAGGGCAGAAGTTGAACAAAAAAGTAGTGCAGTTCAACTTCTGGCCTGCTTTAAGAGGTGATGGTAAGCCTCGAACAGATTCGTTTGATTGGTGTATCCCGAGTCACGACACAACACGCACGACACAGTAATTTGTCTGTGGCTATATTATGTCATATACTGCAACTAGAATACTTACAATGTAGATAGCTTACAAACATCGAATCGAAGACCTACAAGTACGCTGGACTTCATATTAGCGATGACAAAATGAAAACATTTGATTTTCGCCATTTTGGCGCTGATAGAAACGTGAGGGTCCGTGGGACTGATATTAGAGATGGGACATATCATCCTATATATAAAAAAAAAAACTTTATTTAATTATAAGCTACGCCCGCCGCGCGCGTAGCTCACTGAATCGTGTACCATTTTGTGTAGTAGATATGGTCTGTAATTGTATTTCTATCTTGAAAACTGCGCGTCGCGTCACGTCTCGGTGTGTACTGACCCTAAAGCTGTACAGTAACTAGGCGTTAGGGTATTCCCTACACGGTATTTAGGTTCAGGCTACGTCGTACGTCAGCTGTCCTATCACTCGTCTAGTATCTCTAAGTAGTCTGTGCACTCGTCCAAAGAGTAAAGCTATGAGTAATAGTGTTCTGTGGAGTAAAGTCGTCGAAGTTTCGAAACTGTCAAAAGCAATGAATTATTTCATTTCGTGAAACAGGTGGATAATTGTAATCACAGAACACTTAATTAAATAATTATATTTATTGGTCTTCAGAATGCCTCAGTATAATTGATAAATATTGTTACTATACTACTTGAAGTCTGGAACCTTGCGGTGGTTTATTTTGGGTGCTTCATTATTAAAGGATTCGACTGTGCTCACGTTTCTTCTAATAGAGCTTACATCATTTTCACACACGATGTCTAACAATCGCAATAAATACGAAAAAGCTCGAAGACGTCTTGCTGCGGTTACATTTTTATCAAATATATCATTAGATGGCAAGATAAGAGACCCTGATTTAGTTCAGGTAGTGGAAAAAACACCGAAAAAAGACAAAACTGATTCGGGTTCCAAAGCTGTTGATATTCTCAAGGATAAAGAAACGACTCTACGCAACAGTGTTCGGAATAAAAATAGGGCACTAAATTCGAGTCCAGTGCCTCGTATCGGTGCTGATAATCATTCTTTAAGTTCAGACTCTGAACACACAAACACCATCATTACACCTGTGAAGGGTATTAATACATCTTTTATCAGAGAAAGGTACTTTTATCAACATTGTTTATTATAATAGTTCATAGACATTATGTCTAAGTACATAGGCATGATTTTACTATAATAGCATGTCTTAAGAACAATAATATCAATTTTATTGTGTTTTCGTTATAGGCTACTTACTGTGTTTACTAAAACAGCAGACAGAACCTATTATTCCCTGTAACTTAACGAGAATAATGAGTTCTCTACGCTCTTCATTTTCAATGTTTTGAGGGCCAGTGTTTTTGAGGAGGTTTCCATGAAATTGAAAATAATCAGCTCTTTTCTAGAAAGTGCTAACAATTCATAAACAATTGATACTAATTTAAATATGTTTGCTGATGTTAATGTTGTACTATTCTCTCAGAAGTGTAAATATAATATTGTAGTGATTAGAAGCCATTTATTGTGCTAACTTTTCTTTGGCTGAAACCTGTAATATTTAATTTTAATACTTATTTTATAGGTGTTCTTCTGGAAATACAGAATCTTTTAAAGATAAGCATGGCTCATCTAGATTTAGAAAAACTCATCTTGTTACCCTAACTGGTGCTAATGCAGATGAGAAAAGCAGTTCAGAAAGCCTTAATTTTGGTAAATAATACATTGTTTAAAATGAAATAATATTTAAAAACATAATTAAACAATATTATTTATGGGCTTGAAATTCAATTAAAACGAATTGTGCACTGTATTAACTGTAAATGTAATTACTGTTACAGGCAAATTCAGAACAAGTAACACATGCATCCCAGAACATCATGCATTAACAAAAGAAGTGCGCATGATACGTCCAAATAAAGGAGTATCGTTCAGGGATGAAAGACTTGCAATAGTGCCAGGACAGGGTGCTCCTTGTGTAATATTTAGCACCATTCCATACTCTAAGACTATTCGCAATGCACGGTAATTTATTTTATGTTATAACATTTTTTTTTATGCTATATTTAGATTACCTTAGTAAAACTTATGTTTAAACTCATCATATTTGCTCTAGGTCTGATCTACGGAAAGATGGTGTGAGAAGGAGGAACACATCAGGGCCAAGACCCCTTTCTGCCATCACTGACAATGGTATGGATCCCTTTGACCTTCTTGGCCTAGAGAAAGAAGAAAATGGCCAAGAAATATCATATTCAAAATTATTGGTGCCCTCCAAAGTTTGTACAAGGGAACAGTACAAAAAAATGTACGAAGGGGAAATGACTGAAAAGGCTAATTGGAAACTAGTTAATCGCCATCCACATGTCATTGCAAGGTAAATTGTAATATTTTACTTGTTTTTTATTTGTAAAACGGCTTTGAAGGTCTGTGGCATACCTATTGTCCGCAATATAAATCAATCCATAATCAGCCTATAATGTTCCCACTGCTGGGAGACAGGCCTCCTCTCGATGAGAGGGAGTGGGCCGTAATCCACCACGCGGACCCAGTGCGGATTGGCAGATGTCACATGTCTTCGAATTTTTGGTTCTAAGACATGTGTTTCCTCATGATGTTTTCCTTCACTGTTTTGAGAGCAGTGGTGATGTAATAATTTACACAAAGTAAAGCACCTGTCTGGGTTCGAACCTACGACCTACAACTCGTATCAATATAAACAAAACAATAGGACCAAACCCCGAAAAGCGTGACATTTCCGAGATGTTAACGTTTAAAGTTGATCACATGACATCCATACTTTGTTGTACAGACGCCAGCACATCAAGTTACTACAATCTGTCAGATTTCTTTAATAGATTTTCGACTTTATTGCTGAAACATAAGGTTCAAGGTTGATTGGGAAAATCTGACAGTTTCGGGTAGGTAGACCTGCTGGCGTCTGTACTTGCGTACATCTTGTTGCTTAAATGTTTGAAATAATCATAAATAACAATAAATAATCTGAAAGTTATGTTTTCTATTTGCATTGATATTTTCAGCTATTGATTAAAATAAGTTTTACAGTGGCCGCCATTTTGAAAAAAACATCAAAATGGTGGTCAGGTAGTTATGCCGCAGACATTCCAAGCCCTTTGGTTTGTGTATCTTTATTATTGAAGTCTAGGAGTTACAACATTTTGTTATAAGTGGTAGCATTTTAAGCAGGTTAGATCCATCAGTTAATATCCTGCCACTTTTTTGTTGAAGTGTAACATTCGTTTAATTTGTCAAGTACCAAAGATCTGAAAGATCTCTACATGATCCATGCTGTGCATGTTATTGAATGTTTTACTTTCTTCAATACTATTAAAATTACATAAATATGTGTGTTCTATCTTCTCTATCTACCTACTATATTTTTCTAGTGAGTATGTAGAGATTATGTATATTACTTTAGAATAATACTGTGAAATTATGAGGATAACTTAAAAACAGATATTTGAATGTTGCTAAATCATTCATATACTAAACTTAGGGCTGATTTTTCAATCATCTGATAATTTTATTCAAGGAATAATTTTGAAATTTTGGCAGTTATTTCATACAAAAACTGTCAAACGTCAATTTTATTCCTCGAATAAAAGTTATCTGGCAATGGAAAAATCAGCCGTAACAAAAACCATATTCACTATTCTATAGTTAACATTAAGAATACCTCATTAGGAAATATTAGATTACCATGAACTCACAATCTAGAGCTAGACAGCACAATCCAGACAATACACTTGCAAGCAAAAAAATCGACCCACCCCATGCTTTTCGATTTGAACAATATAATTCAACAAGTTGTACTAACAATAACCTAATGTATTGTATATTAAAAAGAAAGAAAAGAGTCCTGAAAGTATCTAGATTACATTAGTGAAAGAATTTTATCAAAACTGGTTCATTAGTTTTTGAGAAAATCGCGAACTTACAAAAATATGGGTGTTTGTATAGAACCTCCTTTTTACCGACTTCACAAAAAGGAGGAGGTACTATGTTCGGATGTTTGTATGTTTTTTTTTTTTTGTATGTTTGTTCATCGAATACTCCGCCAATTGTCGACGGATTTTCAAAATTCTTTTTTTGTTCGAAAGTAGATAGTTCTGAGGTGGTCCCACTGTCACCAAGTTAGGATCTGATGATGGGATCTTAGAGAAATCGAGGGCAACGCTCAAATTTTATAGGCTCACTTATTGTTTTTCGCATATTTTATGAAGTATCTTGTGTATTTGCGTATGGTTGTCACCATCTCAGGTAGCTGGGCTGATGATGGAAGGTACAACTCCTTAACAGTAAGAAGTTACTCGAACAGGCAAGGACTGCTTTAGTAAATTGTTTTGATGTTTGATAGGGCATTTGCCACATTTGGTCTCATGATCATCAAGTCATGACCTGATGCTGCAGTCAGGATAGTCTGGAGAGTACCTAACTCCTCGACAACTAACAGCAGATATATCGTGCTTAGGCTCATTGAAAAGGGCTCGATGTATGGATAAACGTACTGTTAATGAGGAACACCGAAGTACATAGAGACCTGATGCAGAAGCCAGGAGCATCAGAAAAAATACAAACCTTGAAATTACAACACCCTAGTCGTGTTTGGGCTCATTTTAAACAGGACTAAATTTTAAGTTCAATTCAATGTTGACATAAGTCTGGCCTGATGTTGCAGCCAGGATTATCAGCTAGGAGAGTGGAATACTAGGAAAACTCCTCAACAATTAACGTCCCTGCTCCCTGCATCGGCAAAAGCAATATTTTGTAAAAGGTGATCAGCAGTTGACATTAGGCTATTGTTACTTAGATAAATTACAAACTGACCCACTAAAAAGTAAAAAAAAAATTACAAAAAAAAACAACCGACTTCCAAAAAACATTATAAAGTGAAAAATAACTTTAATTTCGGAAGTCGGTGGCAAAAAACAAAAATACAAATCCAAAGACACCGACTTCCGAAATTAAAGTTATTTTTCACTTTATAGTGTTTTTTGGAAGTCGGTTGTTCTTGAAGTCTGTTAACAAAATTCAGGTTCAATTTTGATTAAAGAAACAGAAATAAACAAAATTTAACGTTGGTCAATTTTATTGACAAAAAAGTTAAGTGCACACTTTTTCCGAGCAAAAGTGAGTCATGAGGACATCTGAAGAATCGAGTCGATAAACTGTACCTTAATATCTACCTTTACACAATATAAAATAATAAATTATATTCATTACGATTTTTGAGATATTGTCTCTCAAATGGAGAACATGGGGGGTTAGCAAATTTTTTGCACGCAAGTTTTTAATTGCAATGCACTCGTCCATATCTTACATACTTATCTGTTAATACATGTCATACATTACAACATGTTCACAGTCACACACACGTTTCCATCATGATTCTACATATTTATTACCAACTTGTTACTTACATGCATTTATTATTAAATGCATTTTGAACTCATGCAGTCTTCACAATCATTTCATCACTAACAAATTTGACTTTCAGGACTAAGTTATTGACGAGGCACAAGGATAAAAAATGGTAAACACTGAACAGATTAAAATCTGCTATGCAACACTTAGATTTGGCTAATGCTGCTATATCCCTGCTAAAAAATATGGAGTATTCAGTATATTTTATAATATACATTAGGATAATTTGTACTGTTTCATTCTGCTTAATTTTGGTCAGTAATCACATTATCAGGTTACTTTAGATTTTGTGCAGTGACTACTTCTAAGCTTGATATTTGGGAGTAATTGGTTTCTAATGAAAAACTTCAGTGTATTTATCACTGTCTTGATACCTAATATTATGTATATCCAGGCTACAAATACTACATATGTAAAACTCACCTCACCCACTAATCACATGTCCATGTTATAACCTGGGTTTTATGTGATCTGGAAGTCACTGCTAGAACATAATATAACATTAAGAAGTGTGCATGATTTTCATTGGGAACATAGAATGACATGGAGTGGTTTAAAACAATAATATAGATAATAAGTAAGACCTTATGTATTTAGAATTTTAGAGCATGTTATCAATCCACTTCTTACTGACTAATTTTTTGCATGCTGGTATAATTGGTTCTAACATCAAAGAGATAACAGCCTGCACAAATAATATATAAAAAAATAATATACACATAATACCTATATAAATATGTTTAGCAGAATAAAGACAGTTGTTATCTTTGTAGGTGTTTCTCATATGAATCATCGCAGAGAACAGCAATTCCATCCTCACCACCACACTCCTCAGTTGATATGAAAACATTTGACTGGGATGAAGGATCATTACTCTCTCAAAAATACGTATGTATCCATTGGTTTTTGTATAAAACATTTTTTACTTACTTTAAAAAAATATAATAATAATAAAAATCTTTATTTATGCAAAAACATATGCTGCAAATATTATTATATTGTATATTATTCTCAGTAGCAAGCGCTAGTGCCAAGTATTCCTGGGATAGATTACCAAGTCACAACTGCAAAGTGTGCTATTTGGTTTTCCTATTAGGAAATTCTCAGTGCTGTCTGAGAACTTCCTAATATGAAAACATGCACACCTGAATGTGATAGGATATTAATATTTAATTTCTTACAGGTTCAATACTGTCCCAATGTATTAGACGATCCGGAGCTGATTGCTGGAAAACACAGAACACTTCTAACATTCACATCCTATATGACGTCTATTATTGACTATGTTCGACCGCAAGATCTCAAAAAAGAACTAAACGATAAGTTTAGGGAGAAGTTCCCACACATCAAGTTAACTCTCAGTAAATTAAGAAGGTAATATTTGTACAACAATATTTGATGCAGATGTTTTGGATTTTAACTGAATTTTTAATTTTGCAGCATCAAGAAAGAAATGCGGAAAATTGCCAAACATGACAGTGGAGGAGTGGATCTGCTGTCAGTTGCACAGGCCTATGTTTACTTTGAGAAGTTGATTTTGGCAAATCTGATCAACAAAGATAACAGGAAGTTGTGTGCCGGCGCTTGTTTAATGCTCTCTGCCAAACTCAATGATGTGAAAGGAGAAGCATTGAAGGCGCTCATAGAAGTAAGGCAATGTTTTACACATAGTTTAATATTTATAATAACCTTATATACTTAGTTTTGTATATTCTTTCAGCGCATTGAAACCACATTTAGAGTGAACAGAAAAGATTTGATGCGATTCGAATTCGCCGTCCTTGTGGCGTTAGAGTTTGGGTTGCACGTGCCGCCGTACGAGGTGTTCCCGCACTACCAGCGCCTGCTCCACGACTCGTGACCTTGGCGCCGACTGGCCTTTGAGCCATGTATCCGCGTGTGTCACCGACGACGCGCCACCATCGTTGACAATTTAAGAGCCAGTGCCTGGATGTAAAGTGTTGAAAGACATGTTCGAACGTTCTAGACGTTGTTGGTAGTTATAAAGTCATCGTCTGCCTAACCTTTTCCCAACTATGTTGGGGTCGGCTTCCAGTCGGCCGGTCGGTCGGAGTTGGTAGTTATAAAGTGATTTATTAAAAATCACATTAGTAGTGGTTTTGTAGATATTACTGTATTGCGTAGTATAAAGTAATCTTAATGTTAATGAGCCGCGTCGGCGAAACAGGGAAACAATGCGACCAAGTGGCAAACTGGTTAGCCGAATATTTACTGGGCTTCTTGCAATTTCTGTCGTAAAATCTATCTATATAATGTAACTAGCTTGTATTGTATTGCAGCGTGAAAGTAGCTTCGTCGGTTCAGTATGCAAAGCTTAGTAAACATCTTATTCTTAAACCATAATTGATAATAATTAATCATGTAGCCTGCCAGTGGCGTTCATTGCATAAAGGCATATAAGCAGTGCCTACCTCGTTAAATCACCATAAGTCTGTCAATTACATTTTAGTGTGTGTGCCCCACACAGTTAAGAAACTCACTAAATTATCAAACTTAACAAAAAACAATTTCCATACAAACACGCGCGGTAAGTAGGCAGTCGCCAGACGGCCTACTCGGCTACCGTACTATTCGCACATTTTTTACTCGTTCAATACGACGAAATTAAAAATACGTACGTCTCACGCGTAATACCATAACGTTCGACCTTCGCAATTTATCACCCTAAAGTAGGCATGCCTACTCAAATAACCAACAGAGTATGAATGTTAAAAATGTTAATTTGTTCGTAATTTGGCCGTGCGAAGAAAGAAAGGGATGGATATTGAGGTCGCCGATAGTGAGTGAAAATTTTTCATTATGGGTGTCGTTTTCATGGTTGTTGAGGGTGCTGAAGCCAATAGTGAGATTAAAATGAAAATCCGATGGCGGCTGCGAACATTTTCAAAATTTTCCTTATGGTGTCGTTTTCATGGTTTTCGAGGTTGCTGGAGCCGAAAATAAAGTTAAAATGAAAATCCAAGATGGCGGCTGTAAAACTTTTTTTGTTAATAGATACGTTTGTTTTATGTTCCTGACTAGTGACCGCGTCTGCCTAAACTAGACCCGGCCTAGTGCCTGCCTACCTATTCTGAATACCAATGCACGCCACAGGCTGTAGCCTGCCTAGTAGTTTATTGGGTAAATAGATGTTAAGAAGATTACACACGATGTAACATAGGCACAAATCTTAAGTAGGCTTTAAAAATCTTTAGATTAAAATACTAGTGTTTAATTATTACTTGCCTAGCTAGAATCTTAAAAGCATTTCTGTCATAGTTAGAAGTAGGAAAATTAAAATAGTTAGTAGGTAACTACAGAATTGTTAATTATGTAAATCTGCTGATAAAACTATTTAGGTATTGTAAATTGTTAAAACAAATGATATTTACAAAAACTAAATAGACTGGTAATCAATGGCTCTATTTGTCCCCTATCTGACTTGTCCCAGAATTGAAATGCTCAAGCATAGATTTATTTATTCATTTAAACAAAAGTGACAAAAGCCCCACTATATGATACAACAATCTAAGAATTATTACTAAGCTCCATAAGCTCATGTACAGTGTAAGACGCGTTGCAAATATTAATTTGTATTAAAAAAATAAAATCTTCAGAAAACTGTTAAAGTCTTTATCGATACTCGGCGAGTCTGTGAAGTTTCGCTAGTTAATTAAATTTCACTCTGAATACACATTCAGGTAGTGGTCCATAGGAGATCTGCAAGTATAAATATAACCCCCTATCACTAGACGTTGACGGTTTTTTTATGATGATAGCTTGACAGCCAACCAAAGTTGGTTGCTCAATTTAAAGATGTTTGGCGGTCTCGTTTGGTGAGTCGAACATAAACTCCTGCGCAGCTCGCTGCCACGCATGACGCGCACTGAATATCGCGGCCCTATCTAGCTTTAGCATCAACATCTTGCCAACATTTTTAAATATAATATATGTGAGATTAGTGTAATTATAGCCAAATGATGCAACTGTGATATGAACACAATACATGTATTTATCTATGTAAATAAGCTAAAATGTAAGTAAATTATAATATGTACCTTACCTTATTATAATATGTTATGGAAGTAATTTATTTTTGGTATGTTTGGGTAAAAGAGAGAGTGCTGACATTACAATGTACGATATTATAAAATTATTACAGTAGAAACGTAGGCAAGACCTACCTTTCTTTCGCAATTCATTGTATTCAAGAACCTATACATAAGTGTTATGTTATTTTAATAATTAGGGTGTGCAATCTAATGTTTGTTTTAATAAAACCTTAAAAAATAAAATACTGTCTACTTTTATTTCAAACAAGCTTCTGCCCGCAACTTCGTCCGCGTGGAAGTTGTAAGACACCACAATCTACTAAAATAACAGCCACATTTTTATAAAACTTTCCTTTATGCTAGCTACATTTGTAGTTTTGGTCTCAGCAGCCAATATATGATGAGAGTCGGGACTGGTGACGCGGGAGCAAAAGACGTACCTGCAGTTGTCCGTGTGAGAAGGTGAGAAGCAGCTCGTCCTGAAGTCTACACCCGCCGCCTTCAGTAGTAATTTTCCATTGCTTGCGAAGATTTAGTGAATTAACCTTTTGAACGCCATTGTCACATATACGTGACAAGCAAGCGCGCTAGTAATATGTCAATGCCAACGACAAAAAATGTGGTGCACTTTATCACGAAACAATCAAATCATTACTTTTGTGTGTTTTTATTTGTATTTATTACCTTAAATATTTAAGATCTTGTCAATATTTAATTGCTTGAAACGAATTAAATTATATAGGTACCATGGATATTGAGAAATTTGATGACAAAAAAGGAGAAATTAACGTTTAGTAATAATAGTAATAAAAAGGAGTGTTCTCACACGCCAGTCTTCTTGAAGTGACCGCTAGTGACTTGACGTATGATTGATAATATCGATAAATCCTTAACCTACTAAAATAATGTGCAACTTTATTGAACACCTCCCGAATATACTACCTACCTAATGGCACAACACTGATTTTCAGTCTATCAAAAAAGTACTCTGTGGATACATTGACATGCTTTCTACCTGACGAACAGCTATTACTAAAATAATATAGGTAACAGTCACCTATGTATATATTTTTTTTTAATAAGTAAGTATACCTAACAAAAGAGGTAAACTGTAGGGGAAGGTGGGGTAGCGAGGTAAGATGGGGACCGTAAGAAAACTGATGATAGGTACAGTGTAGCTAGAAATGTTCTTCTAACGCTATATACCTAACGGTATTTAGCTGAAGTTGATAGTGGCACAAATAGTTTGGTCGAAAGTGTGCACGTTGGGATTTTATATGGATTTTTATAAATTGTATGGGGTTAGATCTAATTATTGATATAAAGTGCGTGACTGTTCAAAATATATGGTGTACAAGATGAATCGCATATTTTTTTTATTGATACCTACTTGTTTATTTTACTATTATAATCACATTAATTCGTTCCCGGTTTGCTTCGATTTATACCCTCAAAAAAATAACAACTTGGAAGTCCAGTTTGGGAAAGATGGGGTAGGTACCTACTTGCGGGTAAGACGGGGTATGAGTTAGAGGAAAGACAAAATAGTAACACATCGAAGCTGTCTGAAACCAAAGGTAAGAAATAAAAATAAACTGAAAAAAGCAAATAATTTGAGATCTAAACGAACCAAGGAAGCTGATGAAGGATCTGAGAGTTCTGAGGACGAAGATACAGAATTTCTGTACTGCCAGGGCTTGTATTCCGAGTCTACTGAAGGATGGATCACTTGTCAGATTTGCGGTAAGTGGACGCATTGTGGCTGTGCAGGAGTGGAAGATATCGATGACGAAGCTGTCCATATCTGCCCGGTTTGTAAAGATAACGATGATTAAACATTCTATACCCCATCTTACCCAAGGGGGTACACCGTCTTGCCCTGTAGGTGGGGCAAGATGGGTCAAATTAGTTTTTTTTTTTAGTTATTATTTATAATAAGAAAAAAAATTTTTTTTTTTTTGTTTTAACTGATTAGAATTTAAAGGAAGAAAGACTGATTATTTTCTTAATAAAAGTTCCCACAATGTACAATAAAAAAAGAGTTTTATTTATGAAATAGTCCCCGTCTTACCCCACCTTCCCCTACATAAATGACGGTACGGTTGGCGCAGTGGTTAAGCGATTGGCTGCTGTGTGCTGTGCTGTGTGTCGCGGACTCGCGGGTTGACGGGTTCGATTCCCACACCTAACAAATATTTGTATGACCTACAAGTAGGTAGGTAGTTGTTCCGGCGGGCAATTGTGTAACACATTATCAATCCGTTTTATTTTGACAGTTCAACAACATTCATTGCGTTATTTATGTGTTGAGCAGAAATTTTTTTCGAACTTATGAAGCATAATGGATTAGCAATTTCCTTCCAAATGATTCAGATTCAGCTTAATAGTGTTACGCAATTAGGGTGCAGGTCTGGCTGTTTGTGTATGTGAACTTAAATGTTTGTAATTTGTAAACGCACCCACAATACAGGAGAAATTCCTAGTGTGGGGCAAAGTTTTTTCTAAAAAAAAGGAAAAAAAGGAAATGTGTACGTTTTACAAACTATCATAATGTAATAGTAGGTACCTATAACAAAATGTAAAAAACTGGCCAAGTGCGAGTCGGACTCGCACATGAAGGGTTCCGTACTACAAGACAAAAACGCCGAAAAAAATACGTTTGTTGTATGGGAGCCCCCCTTAAATATTTATTTAATTTTATTGTTTATTATTAAAGTAAAAATACAACTGAGTATTTTGTGAATATTTCAAGTGCCTACCTGTTGCCATTATTGATATCGAGCAAAAAAGGGCAAAAAAATCGCGTTTGCTGTACTTATGGGAGCCCGCCTTAAATATTTATTTTATTTTGTTTTTAGTATTTGTTGTTATAGCGGCAACAGAAATACATGATTTGTGAAAATTTCAACTGTCTAGCTACCGCGGTTCTTGAGATACAGCCTGGTGACAGATATCGAGCAAAAAAGGGCAAAAAAATCGCGTTTGTTGTATGGGAGCCCCCCTTAAATATTTATTTTATTTTGTTTTTAGTATTTGTTGTTATAGCGGCAGTGCCGTAATTAGCCTTTTATGCGCCCGGTGCGAGCTGCTATATCCGCGCCCTTTTTTTTTTTCGGATGGGAAATCATCAAATGACCCGCTCTGGGTGGAGTGGAAGGGAGTGTCAGACTCTTACTGACTAAAACCCACCCGTGTTCCTTCCTTAGCCCTTTATGTTCCGGGCCAGCGGTAACCCTTTGGGACAATATCCCGCTGACCCGGCAGGCTTCGGTCCAAAGGGGCCCATTCCTCGATGCTGACATCTCTTTAAGGCGCGTGTGGAACACGTACGCGCCGTCCGGCACGGGCCTGGTCCTGATCGGACGGTAAGCTACCCATTACTCTCCGCCCGCAGGTCCAGGCCGGGAGTCGTCAAGCGGCTGCCGATCGCCTCTACGAGGACACGGCGGTGCTCCGCACAAGCGGGGCAGGCCTCCACTGTGTCCTCTGGGCGATCCTAGCAATGGTGACACCCGGGCGTTTCCTCCCGCCTGATGATGTGCAGAAACCTCCCGAAACTTCCGTGTCCGGTGAGGACCTACTGCGTCAGGCGGTAGGTGAGGGCGCCGTGGCGCCTCTCTAGCCACTCCTTAAAGAGGGGTCTTATCGCCGCTATCGCGGCGTGCCCTGCGCTGGGTAGCGACAGTCGCTCTTTCCATGCCGCCATGAGATCGCGCCGGAGATCTGTCCGCTCCGCACCGATTTGCCGCGGAAGCGAATCTTCCCCCCGGCGTAGTGCCTCCGCGCGCCACTCATACAGGCGCGCGAGGACTATCGCCTCCAGATCCCACGGCGGCCCCGGCCCGTTCCAGTTTGGGGGCCAAACGTCGGAAATGCACCATATGCACCTCAAGGTATCTTATGGCTATCCACCAAGAGAGAGTTAGCAAATGTGGGCACAGGTTTACAGAATAGGTAAGTTAAGAAAGACTTTAAACTACTTTTCAGATAAACTTCAGTAGGTACGATTTAAGAGTAACACCATTGATGTATTCTTCTTTTTATCTTCTAGATATCTCGACGCTATGATAAAGTCTTAATATTGGTGTGTAAGATATCTACAATACCAAGTTAAGAATTTCTAAATTTATCGCAGAGCGGCAGAGAAGAAGACAAGACTTATAATAAAAACTAACTTCAAACTTCACCTAAATCTCAGATATACCTACTTTAGATAAAATGGTGGTATGATTTTACGATTTATTCCGGTCTAACTTAGTATTCTAAAACAAATGCAAAATAAAATGGACATAATATGGCTATTTGGTCAGACAATCAGCCTCGAGCAGGCGCTTTCATTTTTATTTATCCTCAAAAATCAAAGTGACACTTCGTCGCATTGTCATTATGAACCCTGAAGACGCAGTGACTGCTGTACAGTCGAAAGGGCTATGGTTGAGAACCCCAGGCAAGGGAAGCGTTACCAGACAAGATCGGAAGATTCTTCCTTTTACACCTTTCCTAAGCGACACATTATTGTGTTCCGACATCCACGCGAACGAAGTCGCGGGCACAGCTAGTTTTTAATAAAGGCTTATCTCATATTATTATTGTGTTAATTTTTTCGCAAATGGTATGAAAAGTAGAGTATTTTCCTCGGTGATAAAGCTGTCTTAGTCTTGGGTGAACTTAAATCCCTCGCTACACTCAAGACTCGTCTTAAATCCCTCGCTTCGCTCGTGATTTAAGTTTTTAACACCCTCGCTAGGCTCGGGAGTACCTCGAGTCCTTCGTTGTCACCCGTGACAGAAGACACTGCTTTATAATCTACTATTTTTACAACGGGGGCTGAAAAATTCGAAGTCGGGCTACTAGGGCATGTGGGGTATTATATCAAAGAACGCAGTTTTTTTTTTCTTTTTTTTTAGGCCGCATAATTTTCGACTTTTGATGAAAAATGTAAAAAAATACCGTTTCCCCCCCCCCCTTATCTCCGAAGTTTGCAAAGAGAAAAATCTGAAATTATTCTATGTGATAGAAGTGTTTTATGTAAAGATTACAGGAAAAATAAAACGAAGTCTTTATATAGCACACTTTTTCAGAAATCATCAATAAAAGTTACATTAGTTCCACTATCAGTCAAGGGATGGCGCTGACATAAAACTGCAATATACTACACCGCAGTGCACAGTGTTAAAATTCTCTGTTGAATATAGGCCTCGCCGATATATGATGAAAAACATATTTATGATGGTACGGAACCCTCGGTGCGCGAGTCCGACTCGCTTTAGTCCGGTTTTTTTAGGCCGCACAGTTTTCGACTTTTGATGAAAAATGTAAAAAAAATACCGTTCCTTATCTCCGAAGTTTGCTTAAAGAAAAATCTGAAATTATACTATGTGATAGAAGTTTATGTAAAGATTCTTCGATCAATAATAGTACTAGATGCCCGATAAGCGCTTCAAAAACGGCCCGAAAAATACAAGCACGAATACTTTTGTGCTCTTATTTCAAATTAGTATGGTCCAATCATAGCCAATGTTAAGACGTAAAAATGTCTCAGTGCACGTTCAAAAGTTGTGTAAATAACCACCGTAACACCAAGATTTTAAAAGGAATATCTTTTTTTCGGTAAGTTTTTATCATTAAATGTTTTTCATAAAATAGTAACACAATTAAATAGTAAATATAAATCAATTAGCAAATATTATGATTGTTTGGCCAATGTTTGCGATAACGCGCCAACTATTCCAACAAACATTGAAGCATTGGAATGTAATTCCAAGAACTACGTCTAGTTCCAAATTCGAGTAAGTACGAAATTGTCAACAAAATGTTTTTAACCTTATTGCTTAGAAGTTAAGTTTCATTTTAGAATAAATATTTTTGTACTTATTATAAAAATGACTTTTTATTTTCAAGTGACATTTTAAATTTATTGCTTCGATGACAGAAGGACTTAAATATTAATCATTTGCAAACGTAATTAAACTTTATGTGAGTGTGTTAAGGTTTATAATAATCTGAAACTTTTTTCTATAGTTCGTAGTAAGAAATACAATGTTTATGTGTGTGCAAACGTGGCCACTTTAGCGACTTATTTTTGTTCCTAATCATTCATCTAGTACTATTATTGATCGAAGTAAAGATTATAGGAAAAATAAAACGATGTCTCTAAATGGCACTTTTTTTCAGAAATCATCAACAAAAGTTACATTAGTTTCACTATCGGTCAAGAGATGGCTCTGGCCTAAAATTGCAATATTCTATACCGCAGCGTGCAGTGTTAAAATTCTCTGACGAATGTAGGCCTCGCCGATGAAAATTTAAAATAGTTATTTGTGCAACAAGAGAGCAAAGTCGTGTTTTGCTGCGAGTGCTGATTTTGAATCCTGAGTGTGGCGAGGGATTTAAAGACACGAGATGCAAAAACCTTTGCTCTCGTGTAACACACATAACTTTTCACTTTAGCAGCGAGAACGAGAACACTTTGTAAGGCGTGTTCGGAAATAGCACCCATGATATTTTATTATTCAAAATATATTACTTATCATTATTCAAACTAGAAATAAATATTTTTTTGCAGGTTAAATATCAGTTTTATTTGTAGTAAATACTTATTTTCGTTTAAATACAACACTAAGTTAAAAATTCAATAAATTACATTAAAAGACATAATTATCTTTTTGCAAAATTTCTTTAGTTAGTACGAAATTCCGAACGTGTTTGTCTTTGAGGTCGAATTCAAAATCGGAACTTCGAAAGGGCTGGGTCTTTGTCTCTCTCTCTTTCTAATAGCGGGAAAGAGATAGAGTGTGAATATTTCGAATTGTATGATTAACCCAAAGCTGAATAAGATATTCGAGGCTTTCTGAAAAAAAAAAAAAAGTTACTTTGTCTCACTCAGTGAGCAAAATCGCATTTTGCTCACTGATTTCAGGCAGCAAAACCTACATGTTTGAGCTTGAGCTACTGAAGTGAAAACCTAATTATGATGGTACGAAACCCTCGGTGCGCGAGTCCGACTCGCTTTTGCACGGTATTATTAAATTACTTACCTGCCATCAATAATAAGTACATTTTTATTCTACTTAGTATATTAATAATGTAATAATTATTTTGTCACTGTTGTTTACATAGCAAGTAGAAGGCATACGATTTTTTGTGGGAACCTACCCCCTATAATCTATCTGTAGTATTTTTTTGGAAGTCTGTGGTTTTTTTTAATAAAAAAAAAGTTATATCCATTAATTTCCCTGACCTATTGAATGCTTGTGTAAAACCGGTTTTATATATAATCAATGCCGCAACCTAGTGAGCGCCGCATGCTGTGCTGCCACGTGTCACTGAACCACACGCTCGAGCGCACGCCATAAACGCTGTTCCAAACACTCTAATTATCACAGTAATTAAACACCCTGGTACAGTTCGCTTCACAAATAAGGTCCCCCCCTTGGTATTGACATCAAACCTATTTAAGTTTTTCGTACTATAACGTAAGTGGCGTGTTGGTCTAATGGTTAACACTGCGGCTTGGCGATGCGGTGGCCACGAGTTCAAATCCGCGGATGAGAAGATTTCTTTTTCCTTTATTTTATTTATTCATTTATTTACCCTTTTTTTTAGTTTCTTTATTAGGTGATTTTCGTTAATTATTATTTAAGAAATCAAATGGAGGTTTGTAATAAAAGCTAGGCATTTTGATAAACAATATTCATTTATTTTTCTAATTACATTTCTAGGACTTCATGGCATCCACTTCCAGGTTGAGTATACAGTTTTCTATCTGTGTAAAATTGGGGTTATTTACTTAGAATATTAACTAAACACAAAATAGATACCCTGGATGAGGTTTAGAACGTTTAACATTAGATAAAGGTTCGTTTATATATATATTTATAGAAACATAACGACAATAATATTTATTTATTTAAAGTTGTGAAAACAGATTTTTTTTTATACTTACTTATCGGAAAAAAACCTTTAAAAAAAAGAAATTTTGTCTTTGTGTCTGTGAATTACAGAGGAAGAATCAACATGCTAAACTATAATAGTATAGCAATATACATCTTTCTCTTTTATCACATTTTCTAATAACCCTTATTTAACACAACATTAGAAAAATATGTGAGGTCAGATGGTGCATCGTTAACACATTACAAGACTACTTGTAAACCAGATTATCTGGATTGATAATAATTTTATAGGTTGTTTGTTTTTGATTAACTACGAGATAATGATCCCACAAATTTTGGGAATTATTAACACTTGCTCATATATGTTCCAACGCAATTTTATCCGATACGTTACACAATCAATCTGCCGAGTAAATTGCCTTATAATAACGGAGAGGATGTCACAGTCTATCACTTCTTGAAGTTTTGAAGGGTGCCACTAAATGAGCTTTCACAATATTACGTTGTCGCTCCATTTGTATTTTCTCTGGCCTTGGCGATCACATTTCACATCACCCGTCGCTTGATACCTTTGTATCCATCTACGAACTGTTTTTCTCTGCAATGAAAATAATAATATTAGAAATACATAAAAACATCCAACTAGTAAGTAATAATGCAACATTATTGCAACAATAAATAGGTAATATGTGGAAGTATAACATAAATCTTACCGTTATGCCCATAACTCGTGCTATTTTCTTTATGCTTTGTTCCTGTTCCGAGATAACAACAATTTTAGCCTTCAAAAAAGTTGTTAATCCAACCATACCATCGGTTAATAGAATCAACTGGTCAAAAACTTAATAAATTTGATAATATTACGACGAAGATAATTACACACAAGCGAATCGGCACGAAAACGAAACCATTTAAAAAATAATTATACCCTCAATCACAGTTTACTAAATAAAGCGAAGAAGTATTCTAAATTCAACCTTAACTCGCAGTTCATACAGCAGTTAAGTTTCTGAAGTAAAATGACGGTAGTGCAACAATCGGAATCAACACATTATATTCAACCAAACAAGAAATCTATGCTAATTTCAACCTTATCTTTTAGTTAATTGAGGAGTTAATGCGTATTGCATTTTGTATAAAACTAAGGTATTAAATATAAAACGAAAGTTGAAATTTAAACCTTATTATCTAGACGATTAGACCGTTAATAACCTTGTTCGTTATAAGGAGTAATACTATTCCAATTTTCGTTGAGGTTGACAACTGAGCCAATAGCCTAGTAGTATAAGACACGGTCTCGATGATCGGCTGGCGCCTGGTGATGCGGGTTCGTATCTTAATCGCACGCAAAGTGTCTTTTTGTAAGTTATTCTTGGTATACGGTTCGGCCAGAAGGAAGCCGAAAAAATACCTTAAAGAATTATTAAAAACTTGAATGAAACTTGCAAATAATATCTGAGGCGGACCGTTGGATGCGCTCGGGCAGAGATTGGTGCGGCGGCGGGGGAGGGAGCTGCTCAAGGCTCACGTGACGCGCCAGCGCCGCCGCGCCGCCGCCCGCCCGCCGCGTCGCTCGAGCGACGAGCGACGGCGGGCCCGAGCGTGCTCGGGCGATAGTCTTTAAGTCTTGGGGGGGTTCCATTTCTCTGACGCTGACTGTACATTCTCACCTGTCCCTAAAGGCTGTCTTTTGAGGTGCCCTGACTGTGCCTTACTTTATAACACTGGGCACAAATCCACTTCCCCAAAGTGAAGACTAATAAAATTAGTCACAGCTATTCTGTTCGGTTCCTATTACCTGCCTACGAAGTGCACGCTGTATTTGCTGCAGGGCAGTGGTAATGGCCCAGTGGTAACGGTCGCGACTTACGAGTTCTAGGTCATGAGTTCGAACCCAGACAGGCGCTTTACTTTATGTAAATTACTAGCTAACCCGGCGAACTTCGATATGAGGAAATGAATTATATTCTTATTATTATTTTTCGTGAAATTTTCCAATGTTTTAATAGTTATTCTGGTATTCGGGGCGGAGACAAATCCAATATCAAACATCATAAAAATCGGTCCAGCCGTTCTTGAGTTATAAATGGTGTAACTAACTAACCCGACTTTGTATTATATTAGATAGATTTCAACACTACTACTACTCTCAAAACGGTGAAGGAAAACATCGCGAGGAAGCCATGTAGGTATATGCATACATGGATTCCTCACGATGTTTTCCTTCACCGTCTAGAACCAAAAATTTGAAGACATGTGACATCTACCAACCCGCACTATGCCCACGTGGTAGATTACAGCCAGCCTCTCACAGAGAGGAGGCCTGTGGGCTGTGGCCCAGCAGTAAGAACGTTATAGGCTCCTAGGCTGATTATGCTGTAGATATTTACTATTGTTATGTTTCGCTATAAGGGCTAAGCCCTAGGCCGCCTAGTCACAGAACACGGACGGCATTGTAGGTAGGTACCACAGATTTCTGATTTTCACAGAAATAGTTGACGCGGTGGCTGAGGTTCTGCGCTTCAGTTTGCAGGTTCGATTCCCGGAACTGGATTTTTAATGCCAAAAGAAGAAGAAGTTCCAATCGGGTCTGGGTGTACGAAGGCCACAAGTAGGTAAGTTTGGCACTGGAGAAATCCCATAATATTAAAAGTATACAACACATGTAAGTATTTTCTACCGTCCCGCTTAACCACGCGCATATCACAATACCTAACGGAAATGCAACTTCAGTTTGCAATTCGAAGCAATTTCGCTAATTTAAATATCCTTTTATAACAATTAAAATAGCTAAGTGAACTGTTCGATACCTGTATTAAAATAATAATACTCCGTAACTGGTTTACACAATGATTATTTGGATCACTGAAATTGCTTTACATTATCGTATGTCCTAACATGAAACCTCGTCCGGTCCACATTGTTGAAATGGAAATAGCCAATATAAGTACATGTTTTTATTCATTCACGTTTAGAAATAAAATAGTACTCGAACCTCAATCACGTAGATCACTTGTATTTTGAGTTAAAATGAGTGTTAAGGTAAATGTTGTGTTAATAGGTAACCATAAAATGCCGCTGAGTGCGCAAACAAATAAAAAGTGAATATTTTATGTCATGTGTGCGATACCTCTGATTTAGATGATTTTTATTTTTGGACCCACGAAGAAAGTTTTAAGTCCCACTTTCTTTTTCTGTCTGTGTCAATAGGTACCTACCTATCTTCAATTTCAAGTGTCTTAGAACAGTAGGAGGTAGGAATTTTCCCTCGGTGCTTCGTATATTATGAGTCGTCACCATGGGTTGGGAGTGCTGGGGGGATGCAATTTCATGCCCTATTCTTCTTACAACGGATTGCCCCACCGCGGGGATGGAAAATCTTGTCGCTCTCTGGCCTTCGAGTGGCAGAGTCAACAATATTTCCCCGATTTCCTCTTATCACGCTCCCATCTTCTTCGACTTCTCCTCGCAGGAAATGGCGACCGGATTCGATCTCACAGAAGATTTAGAATTAGGGGGAGATGGACGGGAAATCGGATTTGGTTGCCTCATACCTACCTACTTAGGGCACCTTCTGTCTAAAAGACTTGGAGTCAATATTAATATTAGGAGGACTTATATCGAGATTTTTTTATGTTTCTTTGATGATATTAAACCTTTTCTTTTTCCATTAAAGATATCGGTTTCCTGTGCAGTATTGTGCATCCTCAGTTTGTGCTACGCTCACGAGAACTCGACCCAAGAGCTGGTGAAGGAAGGTACATCAAACGAAACCCTCGATTCGGATTCTAGCGATTGGATATCAGATGACAATGACCTTGATCAAGAAGCGAGCATATGGCGATTATGGAGGCCGTTCAGGGACTGGGGTCAGTAAATTTTAGTACTTACCAACATTTACATTTCTACGGTTTACTTTCCATTATAATTTAATTTTAGGTAAACTAGACCTAACATTACTAGATAAGCACTTACTTATAAAATATGTACCCACTAGCCTTTATCAAGCGTGGTGATTAAGGGCCCTCGCGCACTAGGCAGCCAGGCTGCGGCAGCCTGGCTGCGGCAGCCTGTCGAACATAGAATTTTTCAAATCCGACTGGTAGTTCAGGAGATTACCCCTACATACAAACAAACAAATGATTATGACGGTGTATGGGAGCCCGCGCACTAAGCAGCCACGAACTCCGCAATTTCCCATTTATGTTCAACTGGCTGCCGCAGCCAGGCTGCCTAGTGCGCGGGAGCCCTAATGCTTGTGCCTTCTCTGTATGAGATTAGGCCTTGCACTGCAGTGGGAGAACCCGGCGCGTGCACTTTTATATAATTCACCTAGCTACTGTTACGACCAAAAACAAAAGAATAAAACCGTATAAGCAGGGACTTGAAACGTTAGTCAAAATAACATTAGGTAGGTACGCGTAGTTCCAGTAACGATATTTGTACCGATACTGACAAACGGAACGAAATCTTAAACTGTTCACTAAAAATGTGATCAATATAATTATCGTTATTAGTATGACGATATAAGACTGCAGGCAGATGCTGGATGCGTCAAGCTGAAGACAGGGCGCTATGGCGCTCATTAGGGGAGGCCTATGTCCAGCAGTGGACTGCTATAGGCTGATGATGATGATGATGATGACGATATAATAACGTTATTCATTTCGATACTCAACTTTGCCAGCAGGGCCGTCAGTCAGGACCATGTACTCGGCGCCGGTGTGCGAAAATCAGCCAGCAACACCCCAATTTTTATGTTTTTTTTTTTATTAATTTTTTCCAGCTTTGAAATCGGTAATCTTTTATATGGTATCGTCTGTTGGCGACTGGCTGTGGTGCTAACTTTTTTTGTAAATATGTCACGTTTTTTAAATATAGTGTTTTTTTTTTATATTTGTTCATGTCAGGGTTCAGCAGTTGTCAGGTTCCGTTTGTCCAAGATTCCATAATAAATTTATATTATTGCAAATACGTGTTTATATCATATATTCATCTTTACAGTCCACTAATATATTAATCAAATCCGCTAGCTATCATCGTCTGTATTATAATCAACTTTCAATTCGATAGGCGATAGGATTGACAAATTTGCCTATAATACTGTAGAGATTTGTTAAGTATGCTAGCCTTAAAGTAACACTGGCTGATAATATTTGTTGTTGGGTTAAGATTAAAAAGTTAAGACGTTATGTCAGAGAGATTGATAGATGGTTTCTAGATGGTTTCTAGATGGTTTCTAGTTGGTTTCTAGAGATAGAAGTAATTTTTATTTTGTCCATGTTGAGTAAGATTATCTAAACCAATATACAGGGTTATTTGTAAAACACCAGCAACCTCTTAAGAGGTCATTGTACTCATCATTATGAACAACTTTTACTATGGGACCAAACCTGAAATCGCGAAAAAAAAATCAGCTGTTCCCTACATTTTGACGAGTTATACGAACATAAATGTAGGGAACAGCTGATTTTTTTTTCGCGATTTCAGGTTTGGTCCCATAGTAAAAGTTGTTCATAATGATGAGTACAATGACCTCTTAAGAGGTTGCTGGTGTTTTACAAATAACCCTGTATAGGGTGACTGGTAATTAGTGACCGATACTTGATTTTACTCATCATTATGAACAACTTTTACTATGGAACCAAACTTGAAATCGCGAAAAAAAAATCAGCTGTTCCCTACATTTATGTTCGTCTAACTCGTCAAAATGTAGAGAACAGCTGTTTTTTTTTCACGATTTCAGGTTTGGTCCCATAGTAAAAGTTGTTCATAATGATGAGTAAAATCACGTGTTTAAGTTTCGGTCACTAATTACCAGTCACCCTATATAGAGTTCAAACATAACGACTCTTTTAATAATAACTGTGGAGATCCCGCTGGGTCTTCACAATACTATAGGCAAAGTCAATCTATCTTGACTTGAGTCGTAGCCATTGACATATATATTACTAGCGTAAGGACCGGGCTAACGGCGCAACTAAATGGCACCAACGCGTTGGCCCTAAAATGACGGTTTTAGGGCCAACGCGACTCGGTTGACAGTGGTGCGCGCGAAGGAGAGAACGTGTATTTGCCTGTCATAAAAATGCCTAGTTGCGTGGTAAAAGGCTGCAAAAATTACGATTCAAAAATTAAAAAGAAACATGGGATATCGTATCATCGGAATGTAACCTTACATTATTTTTGTTGCAATTAAATGATTAAATAAACACATTTTTATCTACAGCGACAATTATTTTACAATGGCGGCCATTGTGTGGCCAATGGCTGACAATGGCTCCTCGAAGTGAACAAAGTAACCTTGTACGGACGTAATTTTTTTATTTGTTTTATTTTTGTCTTATGAACGTAGTGTAAGTAATTTTGAATTTTGGTACCAAATTAGGAGAAGACATAGGTATAAACGATTTTTATACAATATGCGATAGCGAATCATACGATACAAATAATATTTAAATTACAGGTTTCCAAACTAAGGAGAAGGCTTTTTAACTTCATGACAACAATGTCAATGAATCAAAATAGGTAATAATATAAGAAAACTAAACTGTATTTTATTGCAAAATGTGCAATATGCAGTCTATTTGCTGCAAAAACTAGCTAGGTTTTTTTTTGTAATATTACTAAACTTTGATTTCGACTGTCTGAAATCTGATATATTGAGAATCTTATATTTTCAGAATCTGGTATTTTGAGAAACTGGTATTCTGAGTTTAAAGGATATCGGCATGCAACTGACTTATACTGACTGACGACATAATGTGATAAAAAATACGCACTTACAAGGTTACGTCGTCGACCTATGCAACGCTGCACTCACGTAGTTCGTATGATTTATGACAGATGGCGTTACTTTTGCTTGTATGAAGAACGTATAGGTAAAATGTTCAGATGGGCGTATCCTTACTTTTGAAATCATTGGTCGTAGCAGTTTTTTATTAATTTCAATTTCGAGAAAGTTTACGCATGGTAGGTACGAGTAGGTATAAGGATTGGCTTGCGCCCCCTAAGACCCTCCCGGGTGCCACGCATCCTTTGCGCCCCCAGGTAAAGTCGGCCCTGTTTGCCAGCTTCATGACATAAAAGATGACAAAAAATGGTTGCCTGTAAAGTCGGTTTTACGGGCGAAGATTTTACGTGACAACGACCGATCATCCGATCATAGTTGAGTGGGAGAGAGACGCAAGGCATTCGGCGGGCCTCTCTCTCGTTCGGTGACTCATCGTAACGTTACCGAGCGTTACACTTTTTCATAAGTGACTCCCAGTCGCAACCTAATTTAAGACGTTGTCACGTCAAAAAGTATGAAGAATAACGTTACAAATGAATCTGTAACGTTTCACCTGTAACGTTATTACAAGCGAATAAGCTTAATGTTACTGATACCTATAACCAACGTTACCTAGAATATTGTTCTACGGAAATGATATTCTATAGGTAACGTTTTTCTTTGTAACGTTATTGATATTTTTAGGTTTTAGTATTGTTACAAATTTTGGAACGTTACACGTTATCATTAGTGGTAACGGAACGAAATTCATTTCGTTTTCAAGTCCCTGCGTATGTAGGTAGTACCTATATAGCCAATGATATTATAAGTAAGAAGGTGCACTTATAATATCTTTTCCTATAACTATGGGGATAGCGAAACATGAGGATCAGTAGGTTACTGAGGTACCTACTATTTTTTAGAAAGAACCTCAGCAGAGATGCGGTGTGTTGTAACTTGTACCTAACTGTATTGCTCGTTTCTTTCAGGTCATTCAATGTTTCATAAAAAGTTTACACGTTCCCCTGCAATGAAGGAGAGCGAACATGGTGGACTATTACATTATCATCGTGACAGACCCAAACGCAAGCTGAAAAACAAAATAAAATTACTTTTCAAATTAAAACAGTTTGATGTGTGAATATTTTTTTTTTCAATCCATTTTAATGTCGGTCAGGGAACCATCGAAGTAGGTACCTATTTAAACTTTTTTTGTCATTTCATCATGTTCTTGCCCCTGTCCCATGTTACTGCCCCTGTCCCATGTTACTGGGGGTCACTGAACACTATTAAACAAGCATAGAGGCACAAAATACAGATAGTACAGAAGGCAATCTACATACAGAGTGCGCTCGAGCAACGCACACTAGACACCGCTCACGGACACGTTAATCTCGGAGTGGTTGGGAGTAGTGCTAGCGCGGGTGCCACAAAAAGTATAAAATAAGGGGTGCCATCCGCTTGAGACAGGCGTCTGTGAAGTGCAAAAATGGAGCAACAAAAAAATTCCTATCTAAGGTCGATTTATATAATAGTTTCCTATTTTGAATCAGTATAAAAAAGTAACTTTTTTGTAAGGTAAATTCACGCCACCAACTAGTAGGTAGGTACTGTTGCGCGCCACAATTAATGCCTGGTACATGGCGACATTAGTTACCACTAGCGCCATCTAGTATCGAGTAGCAGAACTAGTCGAGTCACGATCGTTCTAGAAAATTCGATACTAGAACTTTGTAGAACTTTCTCGAACTATCGTCACCTAGTCGGTCGGGGCCGGTATGTACTCGAACATTCTAGATGTTTCTACAATGGAAGGTTCTAGAACTATCTGCGGCACTATATAAGGCCGGGATGCGCGACGACCGACACAGTTTGGATAAAGCGACAAGAGCGAAAACATCAAGCGATCTTCAAGTGCGAATTAAGAGTGATCAGTAGTGTAATTGTGTTTTAATAATTAGTCTGTTTGAGCTGTAATTAGTGTTTTAAAAATAAATTGTTATTTTTGACGTGACAACGTCTTAAATTAGGTTGCGACTGGGAGTCACTTATGAAAAAGTGTAACGCTCGGTAACGTTACGATGAGTCACCGAACGAGAGAGAGGCCCGCCGAATGCCTTGCGTCTCTCTCCCACTCAACTATGATCGGATGATCGGTCGTTGTCACGTAAAATCTTCGCCCGTAAAACCGACTTTACAGGCAACCATTTTTTGGTTATTAAATCGGCAGTTTTTATTGTCACGAACCCGAAGCTCGTAACAGTACCACCGCAAGTTGAAAACATGATTTTTTGTTTGTGTAGATATTGTGTTGTTTTTAGTATCATTTGATAGGTTTAGGTCTAAAACGGATAGGGCAAAATAAATTGTGTAAATAGGGTAATCCGTTTTGAAGTTATTAGGGATTTTTTCGATAGTGAAAATTGACAAATGTAAAATTTTATATGTTTTTATTCTGTAAACTTTTTGTATTGTAATACTATGTTTATTGTTTTGTTTTAATATTGTAGAATAAGTTCAACAATAAATCAAACAATTAGATACGAGTGCCACTACCACGATAGTTTTTTGTGCATAGGCCAAAGTTGACAACCCTAGCGCGACCGGCGAGGAGCGTAGCTATGAAAAGTGAAGTACCTACATACATGTGATTGCCTCCTGTACTATCTGTATTTTGTGATAGAGGTCTGTGCTCGGGGTCGATGCCATAGAGTATAGTAACTAAAAAGGGTCGGTGCAACACGTTTTCTTCTTCCATTCTCCGCTGTCTTTTGCTAGTAGCCAGTCCTTTCGGTAGGAGTCAAACTCGTCCCGCCATCTTCGTTTTGGCTTGCCGCGAAAAAAAGGAAATCCTATGTCCTTCCCCGGGATGCAATCTATCTCTCTGCCAAATTTTATCGAAATCCGTTCAGTGGTTTAGGCGTGAAAAGGTAACATACAGACAGACAGACAGCGGTGCCGATGTTCACAAACTGTACTAAATTTGACTTCAGTGCATCTTTTTCTTTCTATTTCATTAAGAAAAGGACATAAAATAAGTTTTAGCGAATTCCAGTTTTGTCCTGTCAAAGTAGGTAATCAGCGCCTGACACAGTGACACTACTCCATAAACCTAAGTTTAGTCTTAAATATCCGCAGTGTAATACATTCTCTTCTCTAAGTACAGCATTCAAAGTTTTCAGAGTGGGTATTTTTCAAAAAAATTGGGTAAAACCGAGTGACTTTTCTTCTTACCACGCCTTTTGTGAAATCGTCTATTTTCACTCTTTTTCTGCGAATCTGTTTTAGTTTTCTCCACGGAACCTTATTTATCTATTCCGTGGTTTTCTCGGTGATTTAAAATTTTCGTTGTCTTTTAATAATTTTCGTTGTTGTACAATTCTAGACTATAGGTATAGACTTTTCTAAGTATTGTTGATTTTTCAGCAGAATTTGGATCCAGTTTTTTTTCTATAATATTCTTATACGCTAAACGCCATATATTATATATTTCGACTCATCTTGATAATATTATAATCTCATGTATAACTCTCCGAGAGGAGGCCTGTGTCCCAGCAGTGGGAACATTATAGGCTGATTATGTATCTATAACTCTCACAAAGCGCCCGGCTAACCGCGTAGCGCACAGAACACTAATACCTACCACACCCTAGGCGTAGCGAACTGAGTTTTGACAAGAATGTGCCTGCCGCCAGCGCCAGCACCTCTCCCCGTTCTCGTCCTACACCCCCCGTCCCTATACCCCGCAGGTGAGGACTCAATTAAGCGGTTTGCCTATAGGTACCTAGTTACCTACGTAATCACATAATTATGGTCGATGATGGTGCACGCTTCATCAATCACACTCACTTTACATTACCCAGATAATAGGAGTAGATATAAATTACGACTTCATTGTTCACCATCACATTTTTTTTTTTTTTTTTATAGAAAACGTTGCCCCACACTTGGAATTTCTCCTGTATCGTGGGTGCGTTTACAAACATTTAATCTCACATACACAAACAGCCAGACCCGGAACAACTACTTGTAGGTCATACAAATATTTGTTCCGTGCGGGAATCGAACCCGCGACACGCAGTGCAGCAGTCAATCGCTTAACCACTGCGCCAACCGTGCCGTCAATTTACTAGCGAAGCGAGTGGTGAAGCGAAGTGGAACACCGGGGTGGTTTTTAGTTAGTAAGAGTTTGACTGATCCCGCCACCCGCCCCAGGGTGGCGGACATCCATGAGGATTTTCCACCACGAAAACAAAAAAAAAGGAGATATTAGCTCAACCATAGTAGAATTTTTAGACTAAGTTGCAAGCCTATCCTCAAATATTTATAGCTCACTAATCTGACCGTCATGCGCTATAACTTTACTAGGCCACTATCCACTAGTTTTATAGCTTGCGATACGACCGCACCCTAATGAATTTTCAGTTAACCTTTGCAGAGCAATTATTATATTACTTAAAAATTAAGCATAAAAATAACTGAGAGTGATTCGGTATTTTTCTCTTAAGTAATAAATTACTCACAAGTCACAGTAGTAACGATCGATACAGTTCATAAAAGTATTTTTTATCGAAGGATATGTCCCATCTCTAATATTAGTTCTAAGAAGGAATCTCACTTTGCTATCAGCGCCAAAATGGCGAAAATCAAATGTCTTCATTTTTTCACGATATTATGAACACTTTGATTAAACAGTACCTATGAAGTCCAGCATATATTACGTCCATGAGTCCAGCATACTTTGGTCAGTGAATATAGGTCAGTGCTTAAAAAACATTACAAAAAATCATTAACATTGTCATAATGACAAACTGTTTTGTCATTTATACTCTTTGGTTACTGCATGATTTGTCTGCACCGGTCTGCACCAGCATCATATTGTAGTCTTTGGTCTGCACAGAGCAGTTTTTTTGTCTGCGTTTAGGTCCATAGCGTTTAGAGAGTGCTTGTAGTGTACCTACTTATATTTAGACAGCATTATATCAGTGACTTATATACCACAGAGTACTTTTTGATAGACTAAAATTATATCACAGAGTACTTTTTTATATACGCTTAGGCCCTAGAGCACGCCACAGAGTACTTTGATAAGACTAGTAAGCACGAGCACGCTTAGAGTATACGTAACATTCAGTTTTACAATTTTTCTGTTTTCTTTTGCCAGATTATATGTACTTAGTAATACGTTTTTGTATTATCTAGACATCATGTTTTATGTGGATTCACAGAGAACATTTACACGTCGTGAAAGTTCCCTGATTGTGCACAAACGACCAGGACAAGATGTGGACTATGAAACGTGGTCTACAACGCAAGGCCAATCTAATGCAGCATTAACAAATGATTCTGTGGCCTCCGTGGCAGTACGTCCCAAAGGTTCCGTGAGAAAGGAATTGATAGGAATGATGTTCGATTCAATGTTAGATTGCATCGTAGAATCATGGGAAACTATTCAGCATCATAAGGCAGACGACAGCTCTCGTCATCCTTCCCTAGATTTTGGGAAGTCACCTAGCGACACTACAATTTTGGGCAAAAAGAAAAAACCTGCTCGTGAGTCGCGATTTCTTGTGTTGGTCCGTTATTAAAGTTGTTCATCATGAGTAGCTAACTAAGGTTGTATACTTAGTGCGTTATTTTAATTTGCATAAACTTGGCCTCCTTCTGGGGCAGTCCTAGTTAGTCGGTTAGAAGGATTGGGATTGCTGCCTAAGCTCTCAAAAAGTCAAATGCTGTTTTAGTTTTTTGTAAAATCGAGCCACCGCACGACTCCATCGTGCAATTTTCTCTAAATATGTACTTACTTCCCTACTTGTATTTCTGTAGTTTTGTTCCGGACTTCGCTCTGAAATCCTATCTCAATAACACCCTGGCCCCAGATATTAAGTGCCGTAGCACATAAATTAAACCGTAATTTTATGCTTAATATTGGTACATACCTACTTACCTACCTAGTACCTAAACCTAAGAAGGATACCTAAATACTTTATATTTTCAGCCGCTCCACGACGTCCTTCAAAAGCGACGAAACGGAGCCGTACAAGAGTTGATGAACAGGGAGAGGTAATGTATTCATAAATATTGTAGGCCTAAACGATTTGTATCTGGATGTAAATGTGATGGTGAACAATGAAGTCGTAATTTATACTCCTATTATCTGGGTAATATAAAGTGAGTGTGATTGATGAAGCGTGCACCATCATCGACCATAATTATGTGATTACGTAGGTAACTAGGTACCTATAGGCAAACCGCTTAATTGAGTCCTCACCTGCGGGGTATAGGGACGGGGGGTGTAGGACGAGAACGGGGAGAGGTGCTGGCGCTGGCGGCAGGCATATTCTTGTCAAAACTCAGTTCGCTACGCCTAGGGTGTGGTAGGTATTAGTGTTCTGTGCGCTACGCGGTTAGCCGGGCGCTTTGTGAGAGTTATAGATACATAATCAGCCTATAATGTTCCCACTGCTGGGACACAGGCCTCCTCTCGGAGAGTTATACATGAGATTATAATATTATCAAGATGAGTCGAAATATTTTCGGACATAAAATTAATAGTCGGTGCAAGCAAATGGCGTTTAGCGTATAAGAATATTATAGAAAAAAACTGGATCCAAATTCTGCTGAAAAATCAACAAGATACTACACACACACACACAACACATACATACAGATACATAGATACATGATGATGTATCTTCGATCAATAATGTACTATTATTGATCGAAGTGATGTATAGATACATTTAAACAAAACCGTAGCTTTTGCTACGGTTTTGTTACTGGACTATCAGAAAAGTCTATACCTACCTATAGTCTAGAATTGTACAACAACGAAAATTATTAAAAGACAACGAAAATTTTAAATCACCGAGAAAACCACGGAATACATAAATAAGGTTCCGTGGAGAAAACCAAAACAGATTCGCAGAAAAAGAGTGAAAATAGACGATTTCACAAAAGGCGTGGTAAGAAGAAAAGTCACTCAGTTTTACCCAATTTTTTTGAAAAATACCCACTGAAAACTTTGAATGCTGTACTTAAAGAAGAGAATGTATTACACTGCGGATATTTAAGACTACATGTTCTAAATTTACGAAATGCGGATCTAAAAGGAAACTCCATAGCGCGAGCAGCCAAATATAACGTCGTGGATGTGGAAATACCTAAAAACTAGCTAACTATGTTTGGAGTTGGTGGTATTTGGTGGTGCCACCATACAAAGTAACCAGAAAGCGTGACGACATAAGGGCATACCATCAAGTCCAAACATGGTACGGAATCCAGAAGAATGGGGCTGGAGATATGACATCAATAATGGACTTACCTACTCCTATAACAACAACTGAGAAAGCATTACCCGAGGCACTTTTGCACATAATATCTTGCAACTGTACGGAACCCTCGGTGCGCGAGTCAGACTCGCTCTTGCCCGGTTTATTTTTATCCTTACAATAAAAATTTTAAAAATCCTAATTTTTGCCTTTTTTGCCATTTAATTGACGACATTTAGGTACTTAGGTTAATTTCCCACAATTTGCAAAAATTGCAATTTTTGTAAATATTAATTGGATAATTTTTTATGGTTAAAAATGTACTTGATCCCTAGACACTTTTGATGTTTGTACTTAGCCGGTTTCATTATTCACAGAACGACTTGTCTCAAACTATGTGGTGGTCAAGTCCTGATGAAAAGGCTATTATACGATTTCGAAATGGCAATATGTATGAAGGAAATATTTCTTCAAAATGTATGCATGGCGAAGGTCGTTTCCAATGGGCCGACGGAACCGTCTACTTAGTAAGTTAAAAATCACACCGCAACTTCCAAACCCCCCCCCCCCGTGCTTCGGAAAGCACGTTAAGCCGTTGGTCCTGCGCCTGATCTCTCTTCGGTCGTGTCGGATTGCCGTCCCATCGGACAATGAGAGTGAGGGAAGAGGGAGTGCACCTGTGTCTGCGCGCACACTTGTGCACTATAATATCTCCCGCGCCGAAGGCTAGTCTCCGTTGAGATTGGCCACCGTGGCCGAAATACGGTCTGAGTTACATCATCTTTTATTTGTTATGTTTATGAATAGGTACCGACTTCACTGACTGAGGGTTGTCTGATTCTAATTTTAGGGACATTTTAAAAATAATGAAATGTACGGAAAAGGTAAAATTCAGTGGAAAAATGACACGTGGTACGAAGGCGAGTTTGTCGGGAACCTACGACACGGTAAAGGTCTGTACGTGGACTCTCGCAGTCAACGCTCCTACTCTGGAGGCTGGCATTGTGGAACTAAGCATGGAGAAGGAGTTATCTACTATTCTAAGGACTTTAAGAATTCATATGACGGACAATGGATCTACGTATGTATAAAATTATCTGTAATAAACCTAAAACCTGTATTCCAAAGTTAAACCTAAAAAATACCTACTTGTGTATGCCGTGTAGTAGAGGTGTCGTTAGTCCGGGTTTATTAAAAAGGGGCTGGTAGGGAACGGGTAAGATTGTAAGAAACAGAGAAGAAACTTAGCGTACTAGCCTAATCTTGCGTTCCAATCTGTACCAAAATCAGTGCAGTTCAACCAACCGGCAGAGAACATGGTGTAAATAAGTAGTATAGCGCGACACGAAGATACCAGCGCTGCGACCCACAAGACGATAGACCTCTTGTGGGTCCCAGCGCTGGTATCTTCGTCCAACTGAGCACCGTAATAAGTTGATCCGGTTGATTTTTTCATATTCTTTTGTTATTTAGTAATAGGTACTTAATTAAATATTAATTTAGAATGAACGATACGGGTATGGATCTAGAGAATACTGCGAACTAAGTGGATATAAAGGAGATTGGGATAGAAACGAGAGGGAAGGTAAAGGATTAATGATATGGCCGAATCATGACGTAAGTTTTTAAATTAGGTTTTTATTAATAATCATTATCACGTATTTCACGTACTCACGCTCACGCCACAGCCACACGATATACCTACTTAAAAATCAACAGCTACCATGATATGGTAGCATGTCAGGTATACCTGACATTTAGTATCGCCCTCCGTAGGTCTAATACCTATCCAATAAGAAGTTGTGTGTGAGTTTGGGCTTCTATACAGAAGGAGAGTTACGACCGTCGAGAGTAATAGTGCCTAGGTGGACTCAAACTCAAAGCATTTATTTCAATTAAACCTTGTACAGGCACTTTTTCAAAATTAAATAGTCTGTCAGTTAGTCCAGAAAGTTGAAGCTAGTTGCCCATTCCAAAACGTAGATCTCTATGGAGAAGAACGGGCAAGAAACTCCATGGACACTTTTAAATCAAGATATTACAAAATAATGGGTACATTATTCTTGTTGCTTCTTTATGTGAGAACAATGTAAAAAAGACACAAATGAAGAAACAATTCAAAATATAAGATTAAAAATAAGCCTAGTCTCAACCGACGGCGCCCGTTCACGAACATGACGCGTGCATCAGCACCATCCAGCTCAACCATTTTGTAGGGAAGCGAGTGATCCAACACATCGTCACGCCGCTAGACGCGCCGCTGAGCAGCAGCGCGCTGTTAACAGTACGCGCTTGAACAGCGGTGCACCGTAAAACGAGATTAGTATGTAGCAGGAATACCTACCTAGGCACTCCGAAATATCCATTTTTAGGGTTTCGTAGCCAAATGGCAAAAACGGAACCCTTTTGGATTCGTCATGTGTCTGTCTGTCTGTTTGTCCGTCCGTATGTCACAGCCACTTTTTTCGGAAACTATAAGAACTATACTGTTGAAACTTGGTAAGTAGATGTACCTATTCTGTGAACCGCATTAAGATTTTCACAAAAAAATAGAAAAAAAAACAATAAATTTTGGAGGTTCAACTGAAACTCAAAAATTTTTTTTTCATCAAACCCGTACGTGTGGTATCTATGGATAGGTCTTTAAAAAATGATATTGAGGTTTCTAATATCATTTTTAGGGTTCCGTAGCCAAATGGCAAAAACGGAACCCTTATGGATTCGTCATGTCTGTCTGTCTGTCTGTCTGTCCGTCCGTATGTCACAGCCACTTTTTTCCGAAACTATAAGAACTACACTGTTGAAACTTGGTAAGTAGATGTATTCTGTGAACCGCATTAAGATTTTCACAAAAATATAGAAAAAAACAATAAATTATGGGGGTTTCCCATACTTAGAACTGAAACTCAATTTTTTTTTTTTCATCAGACCCGTACGTTTGGGGTATCTATGGATAGGCCTTCAAAAATGATATTGAGGTTTCTAATATCATTTTTTTTTAAACTGAACAGTTTGCGCGAGAGACACTTCCAAAGTGGTAAAATGTGTGTCCCCCCTGTGACTTCTAAAATAAGAGAACGATAAAACTAAAAAATATATATGATGTACAGTCAACAAAGGAGTTAAGTATACAGGAGCGTCGGATATAGTTGAAGTTTACTAAGAAACCGATGGATGTTCTGGACTGAAATTTAATTTAATAAATGAGCTGTTTGTTTTCTATTAATAAACTAAAATTTTATTCGAGAATATCCATCGGTATCTTTTTAAAAACATATGATGGTACGGAACCCTCGGTGCGCGAGTCCAACTCGCTCTTACCCGGTTTTTATCTAAATCCGTTCAGTGGTTTAGGCTTGAAAGGTAACATATTTTCGAATTAGTATGGATTATACCTAATAATGAAGTTGTATTGTAAAACAATATCTACACGAATGTTTCTATTCTTTTAGTTTTACCGTGGAGGGTGGCAGAATGGAGTCATGTCCGGTTATGGTATTTACATATGGGAAGCTTGTTATAATAACACCATGGCACTACCATCTATAAATGCATTTCGTGGTATGTGGGAAAAAGGTCAGCGTAATGGATATGGTATACTTAATCTGGGTCTCGGCTTAGGATCACATTATAAGGGAGAGTTTAAAAAAAATAAGAAACATGGCGTAGGGAAATTTGTGACAAATAATGGATTAATCATCCAAGGTAGAAACCTTTTTAATAATGACAATTTAGGACCCTTGAATTCTGCTACCGAAACCGAATACCCTCAAGACACTAAGAGATCGGTAACTGTAAATGAACCCTACCAATTTGAAATATGCGACAGTACTGTCGGCCTTATTTATCATATAGATCGAGCGCTTAAAAATATAGACAAAAAAGCTGAAATTAGAACGAATTTGATAAATGACTACTTGGAAAATAATAAAATAACAGAAAAAGATTTTCCACAACCAATTGGAAAAGAGGAGCATTCGTTAGAAGAAGCGAATAGACTAGAGAACATCGAAGACTTGATCATGTTTGAGGAGAGTTCATTACGCCAGACGTTGAAATGTTATAAGACCGATTTGTTGAACATTTATTACAAGTATGCGACCATATGCAACACCGAAGAAATAGCGTTTACGCCTGTGCTGATTCGCTTGTTTTTATGGCAATTGTATTACGACTGTAATGTTCACGAGAGAGGCTTGACACTCATCGAGATTGATAAAATATATCACAAGAATCCTGAATGGCTCGCAAGGAGCCCGCATAACCCGTTCGAGAAAGTATACTTTTGGCAGTTCTTACATAGTCTGATATCAGTTGCCAGTAAATTATATGCAAAGAGAGATTTTCCAGATACAAAACCTGATACAATTCTAGCAAGTGCTTTCAGAAAGTTTATGGAATGGGATGTATTACGGGGAACTAGTCGTCAAAGAGGTAGGGTGGAAGTAGTTTCGAGAAATCTTTTTAAAGTTTAAACAACCAAGAAGCTAAATCGGAAAAGTATATTTATTGGAATATTATTTCGTTTTAAGGGCATTTGGTAAATGGATATGGTAAATGTATACCTTTGCGCGCAACCTATGAGTTGTACCGTAGCCTGGGAGAGCCACACACAGTGCGCACTTTTCTTTGCGCCGTCCGTCTACCACCACACTGCGCAGAACGTCCTCAACCCGGCCTCGTGGAAGTGCCCGACATATGCCTGCCACTAGGCCGTAATGTTTATATTTTTGGAGATGAATTAACTTTTGTTGTTGGTAAATAAAATTTTTTTATCCTTTTACTAGGCGCTAAACAAAACCACATTCCGTTACATTTTATTGCAGATGATAATGAACTCCCTGAACCCTTTGAAATATACGAAGACGTTGAAAACTTGAAACTTTTCAACTTTGGCAATTTATCAAGCAAAACCATTATAAAAATATTTTCAAGAATATTTCCGAACCTATGTGAAGGCGATAAAATTATGGATCTAGATATCGAACTATCATTTTTAGAATTTTTTGAAGCATTTGTAGCGTGCGCGATGGAAAGTATTCGGAGGAGGAACAAAATCTTTATTAATAATAATAATGATATGATGGTGCCACCAAGTACTCCAGCGGGACAAGGGACAAGATCAAAATAGTTATTTTCACACTCGCAGCACTTTATATCTAGAAGATTACACAGCACTTATTCTAACAAATTGTAAGGTAAGTACCGAATGAATACCAAGGTACTACTTTTAAACTCATTGATTAAAATAATATAAGTAAGCCGTTTTCTCATAGTGGTCCGTCCCATTAAGTCCCATTGATGCATGCTCTTTGGCAGGAGTGCAGGCAGTGCAGCACCACTTTAAATCAATGAATACCACGACAGTACAAATAAATTAGCTACCTAAAAGCCATTGATATTATAGCCATTTTTTAACAGAATTGAATCATTATAATTAAAAAAAAATATAGTAAACACAAAATAATGTTTAGACTGATCGTAGTGTTGTCGTATGTCAAATTGTAGTTTAGTTAGTATGGAATTAGAAAGTGCTATTTAATTGGCATAGAGAAATAGGAAATACATTCGTTTAATGAGAATCCGCAATAACAGAACGTCAGTCAGGGTCTTTTCCGTTTGGTTCCGAAAGGGGCTAGTGGGACTACGGACAATTCAAGGTAAAAAATTTTTTCAACACACTTGCTCGTAAAGTAGCTCTTATTGAATCGCTTTTAGGTCCATAATGGCGTGTATTACGAACGCGTGCTTTTTCTTTATTACTTTAATCCACATGTGCTGTAATACCACAGATAACTATTTACTAGTCGAAGATGCGCGCTTTTTTAATCTCATCAAAGAGACTTCATGCCAAAAGAAATCCGCGGCCTATATTAAACTTTTTTTTTAATAAGCTGTATTGTCCTTGGTCGCAAAATGAACTAATATTTATTTACCATAAGGTGAATGCGCAGGGACCACGGACAATTTAAGGTGAATGCGCAGTGGTAGACCGCGAAATTCAAATTTTCTTAGGTTTTTTGAAATTTTCAGGTCTGTGTCAGGTTTTATCTTGATCAAAATATGATTTGCGGCTATAGTACCTCTTTACAGAATTATAATAATCATTAGAAACATTAATACATCTTTCTAAGTTAGATTTGTTCCTTAAGAACAAATCTCTTAGGGAAAAAAGTTCTTAAGGAACAAATTTAACTTAAGGATTCAATTCTAATGACTATAATTCTGTAAATACATATATATTATAGGTAGTCGCGAATCTTATAATGATCAAGATACAACCTGATATTTAGTAAGGTGAACACCTTAAATTAGTCCGTGGTATTGCGAAACCAAACGGAAAAGACCCTGACTGGCGTTCTATTATTGCGGATTCTCACTGAACGAATGTATATTTCTCTATGCCAAGTCAATAGACAATAGTATTTTCTAATTCCATACTAAATACACTACAATTTGACGAACGACAACACTACGATCAGTCTAAACATTAGCTAGTTTGTGTTTATTATATTTTTTCTATAGGCTGTATAACGGTTTTGTCAGTGCCAAAGACTAACATAATTTTAAAATGAGAGTCAATGCTTTTTTTTATTTACACCTGCGCGCGCATCGCTAGTGCTGGCGAGCACGGCGCTCGGGAAAACAAAACCAGCGCGCCATTTTCCATACAACTATACAAGTTTAGTATATTTCATTACAAGTGCGGAAAGGCTGTCATTGCAAAGAGTTCCGACAAATGTCCACCCGAGCCGAGGCGCAGCCGAAGGCGAGGGTTGACAGTCGGAACAAGTTGCAATGACGGTTCCGCAGGTGTACTGAACGACTATTTTTAATACAGTTGCGAAAAAATTAAGCAATTTAATAAAATAATAAAAACACAATATTGCTTTTTTCTCTTCTCTCCACGCAAAAAATTAGTCGTATGTGGATATGTAACGACTTTTTGACTTTTCCGGTAAAATGTTGTCCGAAGCATTTTGTGCAATTATACTGAGTTCCGGTGGTGTTAATTAAAAAAAAATAGGGTCGCAATTACTCATTTTGTGCAACAAACAACTAAACTCGCAAAGAAAATTTCTGGAAAATGGCGCCAACCGTAGAATATAAGCAGAGTTTTTTTTTCTTCACCCATTTTGGTAGGCAAAGGGAACTATCCATACAGCTTAGTCTTCAGTATATTTTTTTTATTGATATGAAATGAAAATGAAATTTAATGAGATGAAATGAAATGAAACCTAACCTAACTCATTCAATTAAATCATTAAATCTGATATTGAAATAAATTAGTAGCTTCTTTTTAGAAATATACGTATTTGTATGAATCACAAAAACTCTTTAGTAAAAACTTCATGGTTGGTTTTTCTTTTTAATAGACATTATTTTGACAGTTGGGAAAGAGACACGCACGAGTTCGGGAAAGGTTAAAAAGCACTAGTATGTAATAGCCCACATCCCGAACGCTATACGTCCCTGCAATACACCACTTTTTGAGCAACTGTATTAAAAAATATTTTTTAATACAGTTGCTCAAAAAGTGGTGTATTACAGGGACGTATAGCGTTCGGGAAGTGGGCTATTACATACTAGTGCTTTTTTTTTACCTTTCCCGAACTCGTGCGTGTCTCTTTCCCAACTGTCTAAATAATGTCTATTAAAAAGAAAAACCAACCATGAAGTTTTTACTAAAGAGTTTTTGTGATTCATACAAATACGTATATTTCTAAAAAGAAGCTACTAATTTATTTCAATATCAGATTTAATGATTTAATTGAATGAGTTAGGTTAGGTTTCATTTCATTTCATCTCATTAAATTTCATTTTCATTTCATATCAATAAAAAAATATACTGAAGACTAAGCTGTATGGATAGTTCCTTTTGCCTACCAAAATGGGTGAAGAAAAAAAAACTGCTTATATTCTACGGTTGGCGCCATTTTCCAGAAATTTTCTTTGCGAGTTTAGTTGTTTGTTGCACAAAATGAGTAATTTCGACCCTATTTTTTTTAAATTAACACCACCGGAACTCAGTATAATTGCACAAAATGCTTCGGAGAACATTTTACCGGAAAAGTCAAAAAGTCGTTACATATCCACATACGACTAATTTTTTGCGTGGAGAGAAGAGAAAAAAGCAATATTGTGTTTTTATTATTTTATTAAATTGCTTAATTTTTTCGCAACTGTATTAAAAATAGTCGTTCAGTACACCTGCGGAACCGTCATTGCAACTTATGTTCCGACTGTCAACCCTCGCCTTCGGCTGCGCCTCGGCTCGGGTAGACATTTGTCGGAACTCTTTGCAATGACAGCCTTTCCGCACTTGTAATGAAATATACTATAACAATACAAGTCTGTATTTTTCCTCGCAAGTGTGTTGAAAAACGTCGTATGAAACGCGTGTGCATTAATCAATATACACTCGGCTTTCTTATCGCTCTCGCCTGCGGCTCGTGCGAATAATATCGCTTCGAGTATAATGATCAACATAGCACACATGTATCATAATGTACTATTAGTTCAATTTGGGACCAAGGACAATTATTATTATAAAAAAAAGTGAAATATAGCCCGCGGATTTCTTTTGGCTCCTTCGCGGTTTGGGAACCGCCAGACTTCTCTCTTTGATGAGAGTTATAAAAGACGCACATCTCTAACTAGTAAATAGTTATCTGTGGCGTTACCGCACTGGTGCGGTAACATAAAGTAAAAAGCACGACAGTGCCCCGACGCACGACGCTCGAAAACTATTGGCATTTGGTCGCAAACTCAAACTCAAAGCATTTATTTCAATTAAACCATTTACAGGCACTTTTGAATTGTCAAGAAGTCGGTCAGTCAGAAAATATGAAGCTAGTTGCTCATTCCAAAGCGTAGGTACCTATGGAGAAGAACGGGCAAGAAACTACATGGACACTCTTTTAAATTATATTTTTACAAAAATATTAGTTACATCATTAATGTTGAATTTAAAATTATATGTGAGAACGATGTAAAAAAGACGTACACGTTAAAAGCGTCCAGAGTACAGCAAATAGCAAGAAAACAACAATCCAAAAATAAAAATAAGCCGAGGCAGCTAAGTGATGACCAGCCCCAACTGACGGCGCCCGTTCACGAACATGACGCATAGATCAGCACCATTCAGCTCAACCATTTTGAAGGGAGCTAAATGATCCAACATACACGCCACCGTCAGCGAGACATTTGTGTGAGCATGACAATCTACTATCAGCCGCCAGGGCACATTCAAGTCAATGAAAGACATATTACCCGGTAAATGGTAAATAAGGTAGGTATAGTACATACATAGAAGTCACATCTATGCAATTATACAATATAAATGAAATTGAGTTTATACAATGCAAAGATAGTCTTACAATCTTCAGCAGCTCCAACAGTATTTTCAAGTGTTAATCACTTAGTTGTGGTTGTGGAGCAGGACCAGCATTGAGCCAGGCATTTTTATCAGCGATGTACCTAATCCCCTAACTTATAATATGCCTGACTGCATAGTGTGCGTTTTATACAAGACTTGAATTTTGTCTCCTTCAGTTGAAGAATGTGGGGAGGTATTTCACATAAAAGATGAGTCTACTTTAGCCAGTCTGAAACCTGCTTGAACTAATAGGTCCCTATTTCTAGTACTGTAATTATGTCTCTCATCTCTTTTACTAAAATATCGCCTATGTATAAGCTACGGTACTCCGTACTAGTAACCATTTTAGTTGTGTCCAAGTGTTAGACCTGTGTGCACGCTAAATTAATAAAAAATTTTATAACTTTTTATGCAATTATAACGCATCAAAATGCCTTCATATGCGGTGAAGTGGTGTGGGAAACATTCCAAAACATCTAGTTACAAAAATAATGGCGTAACTTTTCATTGGTAAGTAAACAGTACGAAAAATTATGTTTGATTTAATCAGATTATGAGCCACCGCTGGGCTATCTAAAATGGTCGCTGAGAAAGACATCAACGCGCGACTGAAAAATGTGCTAACGCGTTGATGTCTTTTGGAAAAGTCTCGTTTTTGTATTAGATAATTCTAATGCTTCTATCCCTTTCTTTCTCTTTGTATGTATATCGTAAAAAAATATGGTGTTACCTTTAAGGGGCCGGCGAACTACGCATGCTAATGCTTATTTCATACAAACGCGAAATTATTTTGGTAGGTATTCTACCAAAATAATTTGTAATTCAAACATATTCTTATGGTATTGTGTATTTATTCCGATTGGATTACAGAATATCTAGGTTCCCAAATGTATATATTTTGAAAGGACTCTGATTTAGAGACGAGATATGAGGAATTTCAAATTTCTATAGAAAACTTATTTTTCTCATAACTCGTCTTTAAATCAGTATCCATTCAAAATATAATATTTTCATTCTTCAGTTTTCAGTTTAATTTTAAGATTAACTTCTTCTAGATAATCCGCAAATGAGTCCCAGTCAGTTTTTCGATTACATAGGGTTAGTTTTGGTTCTCTCTGGATTGCTGTAACACTAAGGTAAGGTGTTTGAAAAGTTGATGCTCAATCAAATGTTACGCCACTTTAATGAAAATTACATCTTTCATGAACAACAGTACGGTTTCACCAAAGGGCGTTGTACCACTGACGCCGGTGTCACCCTAATAAAGAACATTTTTAACGCCTGGGAAGAAGCACAAGATGCCATTGGAATCTTTTGCGACATCTCCAAGGCGTTCCATTGCGTAAACCATGAGACACTTCTGCTGAAACTTGATCACTATGGGATTAGGAATTTAGCTCTTGATTTACTAAGGTCATACTTAAAAGATAGAAAGCTCAAAGTTCAAGTAAACGGCGTAAACTCATTGGGGTCTGAAATAGCAATGGGCGTTCCTCAAGGTTCAATATTGGGTCCATTCCTCTTTTTAGTTTACATTAATGATTTACCCCAATTACTTCAAAATCAACCGAAGATGGTGTTATTTGCAGATGACACCTCATTGATCTTCAAGATAGACAGACGGGCACAAAAACTTGACGACGTGAATAACGCTATTCTTCAGGTCCAAGATTGGTTTTCGGTAAATAATTTGGTACTAAATGAAAAGAAAACCAAATGCATTAGATTCAAATTACCTAATGTTAGAAGTAGCGAATGTGACATCATACTGAATGGAGAAAAACTGGAATTTGTTGATCAAACGGTTTTTCTGGGAATCACGCTGGACGAGAAATTGCAATGGGGACCTCACATAACATCTCTTGCGGGTCGGCTTAGCTCGGCCGCTTATGCTGTTCGAAAGATAAGACAGTTAACTGATGTAGAAACCGCGCGTTTAGTCTATTTTAGCTACTTTCACAGCATTGTGTCGTACCGTACGGCATTTTACTATGGGGTCGAGCTGCTGACATTGAATCCATATTTATTTTGCAAAAGAGAGCTGTCAGAGCCATTTATAATCTACGTCGCCGCGAATCTCTCAGGGAACTTTTTAAAAGGATTAATATTATGACGGTACCTTGCCAATTCATTTATGAAAATATTATGTATGTAAGAAAAAATCTACATCTTTTTAATAAAATAAGCGATAGACATAATTTTAACACTAGAAATAAAGATAAAATATATCAACCATTTTTCAGATTAGCCAAAGTACATACATCTTTTATCGTGTTAAATGTTACAATAAAATACCTTGTAATTTAATGCAATTAAATGAAAGAAAATTTAAAACTCACATTAAACGTACACTTTGTAAACAAGCATACTATAAATTAGAAGATTATATCCAAGATAAGAATGCTTGGAAACATGCTGGTCCTGCTCCATAGGACAATCTAGAGTCTAGACAAAATCAAACTGGTTGCTAATTTAATTGTATATTTTTTTTTTTTTGACATTCATTACTTTCTGTAATTATTTTTCTTTAACTCACACCCTGACATTGACCCTGACAACTTGATTTTTTTTTTTTGTTTATTATTTTAAATGAAAATCGTTTACTTTTACCATGTTTGTAAATATGTGAGCACCATGTATCTATCAGATAATTAATTAATTTATATGTCATGGTTTAATTTTTAATTCTTTTACCTATTGTGGTATAGTAATTTTATTTTAGGTGCATCGTCTTCACATATTATTATTATATAATGAATGTATGCAAAATATTGTAAAACTTTTTAAAAGAGTAACGGTGGAGTTTCTTGCCCGTTCTTCTCCATACGAAAACTACCCTTTGGAATGGGCGACTAGAATCAATTCTATTTTTATCGTAATTTTTGACGTTCAAAAGTGCCTTTTATGTGCCTATTTGAAATAAATGCTTTGACTTTGACTTGGACACTAAATGTAGCACTAACTGGTGAGTGGTCAGATAGTGTACCTTAATTCTACCTTAATATTATTGATTTTGGCTGCCCGAAACATGTATCATTTTAAAGATATCGGTTATATAAGCTGGTCCCTCCAAATTGACGATTCAATTGTTTAGTGAAACAGTTAAATGGGCGGTTTATTTTCGATCTTCGAAGGATAAATATTTAATGCCTATTTACTACCTTCTAATCGTGCAAAATTTCTTACGTTAAAGATTATTTTAACTAGCCAAAAAAAAATTCAAGAAATAGGTAGGTACATACAACGTACAAATTTTAATCGTAGTAGCATTATTAAAGTCGTTTTATTTAAAAATAAGAATAGCACAAAAATATCTAGCTAATATAAAATGTATCTTTTTACTATTTAATGGTTCATTTTTAAAATTTCTACCAAGGACGTTTAAAGGTCATACGAAATTGGTTTAAAACCACTATAGCTGTTTTAAACTGATAAAATCGTGCGCGACACAAAGGCACCGCAAGTCGCGCAACGAGCGGTGCCTTTGTGTCGCGCGCGATTATATCAGTTTAAAACAGAGCGTAGATAGTGGTTTTAAACCAATTTCGTATGACCTTTAAACGTCCTTGGTAGAAAAGTCCAGTGGCAGAAGAAAATGTTGGTTTTAAACCGTGTAGCAGGCATCTCGCAACAATACCTAAAGCTGGGTACTCACTTAGCAGTGTAGCACGTAACGTATCAGATACGGTATCAACCTGCAAGTGGGTACGGCTCGTCCACGGTCCTCCGCGTATCTAGCTACGAGCTGCCGGATCCGCAGTGCTCGCAACGACGTCACGCCGACAACATGTCTCAAATGGTGGCTAGTGCTGCGTTCATATTCATGTATAATATTTTAGATAATTATAAAAGCCCACGTCGATTTTGGCAAAGTGAAATTTTCAAAGATAGAAATCGTTCTAACAATTTAGTAATGGATATAGCTGGGTACTCACTTAGCAGTGTAGCACGTAACGTATCAGATACGGTATCAAGTGAGTACGTAGGCACGACCCCGCTGCGAGCCGCTCGCGCCTGGAGCGCTGTAAGCTCGCAGTGACCCGCCGAGTGGCGGTTTCACTGCGAACACAAAGGCGGCTCGCAGTGTGCTCGTGGACGGCGTCACGACCGCTTGTGTAGTGAGTACGTACGCGCGAGCTTCAAACGAACTTACGTATTCAATTATTCATTATGGAGTGGACTGAGGAAAAAGTGTTAAATCTAATTGAGGTTTACCAGAATACTCCAGTACTGTGGGACCCTAAAAATAAGAATTATTACAAAATTTATATTATTTATTTGAAAATTTCACTTTGCCGAAATCGACGTGGGCTTTTATAATTATCTAAAATATTATACATGAATATGAACGCAGCACTAGCCATCATTTGAGACATGTTGTCAGCGTGACGTCGTTGCGAGCACTGCGGATCCGGCAGCTCGTAGCTAGATACGCGGGGGACCGTGGACGAGCCGTACCCACTTGCAGGTTGATACCGTATCTGATACGTTACGTGCTACACTGCTAAGTGAGTACCCAGCTTATGAAGTCTCAAGAGATTAGTGGACATTTCAAGAATTTCACTCGTATGTCGAGTACAGATTTTGAGTATCTCTTCAGTCCACTCCATAATGAATAATTGAATACGTTAGTTCGTTTGAAGCTCGCGCGTACGTACTCACTACCCAAGCGGTCGTGACGCCGTCCACGAGCACACTGCGAGCCGCCTTTGTGTTCGCAGTGAAACCGCCACTCGGCGGGTCACTGCGAGCTTACAGCGCTCCACGCGCGAGCGGCTCGCAGCGGGCTCGTGCCTACGTACTCACTTGATACCGTATCTGATACGTTACGTGCTACACTGCTAAGTGAGTACCCAGCTTATCAACTTCTAGGTCACCTTGGTTTGTAGACTGGTTTCAAACCGTGTAGATCGTGTTTAAACAAGTCGTTAGTTTAATGTTTTCGTTAGTTGGTTTGGGCTCTGCTCGCCTAGTATCATGATTCACAAACTGTTAATTTGATGTGTGATTTTTTCTAATCACAAGCGCTTTTGGCGTTGAGTGTACAGACGCCAGCACATCAAGTTACTACAATCTGTCAGAGATCTTTAATAGATTTTCGACTTTATTCCTAAAGCATAAGGTTCAAGGTTGATTGGGAAAATCTGACAGTTTCGGGAAGGTTGACCTGCTTTTAGGTAGAACGGCTGTAACGCGACTGATCCGAGAAAAAATCACCTTCAAGAATACAATAGAGCGATAAACGGACGCTACGCGAAGCGCACGTAACGCGACTCCGTCTTTCTCAAATTCTATGTATGTACAGACGCCAGCACATCAAGTTACTACAATCTGTCAGATTTCTTTAACAGATTTTCGACTTTATTGCTAAATCATAAGGTTCAAGGTTGATTGGGAAAATCTGACAGTTTCGGGTAGGTTGACCTGCTGGCGTCCGTACCATTATTAACGCTCGGGTAGGTACTGTTATAAGTACCTTTTGAGTAGACCAAATTAAAATTAATAATAACTTGAGTAAAAAAAAAGTATTATTTTTTGACAAAAACTTTTTATTGCCGCAGAACAGGCTAAAAAAAAGACTATGAAGGTTTATTTTTTCTCCTTTAAAAAAATACCAGTGACGTAAGTGACGTTACCTACAAGTTTTTCCAAAACGTTTATCGAGAATATTTGCAAGTTTTTTTACTTTCGTACAAAATAAAAGGATTCGTCAAAATGTGGTTTAAGAATCCTATGGCGAAAAAGCCACAACAGATATTGTTTTCCAGGAATACATATGGACCAAAAACAAAAGTAGAAAATTGGGACTTCGCTATACATGCTGAAAAAAAAGATAATTATGCATATCGCGACAATTTGAGTAACCACATCAGCACTTACAACCGCTGGGGGAATGAGGACCAGGGAACTAGTATGACCGAAACCCGCCACATGCTAGCACAGATATTCACCAAGACTGACCCGATATATTCCTTCAAGCCACTTGTAAATTTCACATCTTATCCGTGCACAGAGTAAGTAGAATTAGGTTTGACCCAGCGAAACCTATTATTTTAGGAACATAGACACACACTTCCCGAATTGTATGAAGACCTATAAGAAAACTGATTAGAATTTAGAAAAAGTGTATAGGACAATGCTGTTTAGCTGCGTTCTCAGTTGGTGGGAGGGAGCAGAAAGCTAATAAAATTTTCTACAACTTTTGTCTACACTTTTTCTAAATTCTAATCATTTTTCGAGCATCACGCTCGCGCTCTGCAAAACTCCGCTGGTGTTTGTCCGTCTGTTACTACCTCTTCACGCTTAAACCGCTGAACCGATTTAGATGAAATTTGGTATAGAGATAGTTTGAGTCTCGGGAAAGGACATAGGATAGTTTTTATCCCGATAATCCCACGGGAAACGTATGCGGGTGAAACCGCGGGGTGCTACTTGTACATAGATAAAAGTTTCGATAACTGAACGGCTAGTGAACGGATTTGGATGAAATTTGGTAGGTAGATAGATTAGGACCTGGATTAACATATAGGCTACCTACTTTTATCCTGAAATACTTTACCTTTACTTTTTAGCCTGCTACTTCGGCGTTATTTCTGTGCGTTCCGCGCGGACTATAGTTCGCCGCGCCTTAGGGGTGAGGCGGCGGGTTGCCTAGTGTTCGCCCCTCCGTCCCACCGCTCACATAAAGACGCGGCCAACTAGTTCCGCGCGGACTATAGTCGGAATGTTTCGACGTTGCTCGTGTCGTTTTCGTTAATTTCCTCGGGCGAGAGCGGGTGAGGCGTGGGGCGATGCAGGCGGCGGATTCCAATTCGTGCTTCGCTTTGTTTTTGTCTCTAATCAGGCGCATCAAATTATTAGGTTTTGTTTTGGTGAATACTTTAAATACTTACCTATCAGTCATATTTTACAAATTACCTATTTTTACCCGACTAAGGCGAAGCAAAATGGAGAGTTGTGATTTTGACCCGTATGTACCTACTACCTACATTAAAAGTGCTAGGCGAATTCTGTCGTCATTTCGATGTTCCAGTAACTACCTATGAGGCGAGGTCCTGACGGACAGACACGTGATCGAAAGTTAATATTATGTTCATCTTCTGTTCCCTCTATAACTTCTAAACTACTTGTCATAATTTGACAAATGAGGTACCTATCGTTGGAGCGTCTTGCCCTGCGTTCCGTGTTGGGAAATAATCGATGTGAGCGTGCTTAAACCCGTACCGAATTAGCGTGAGCGCGATAACGATGTCCCGTGAATCGTCATAGATGACGTCATGACATGCGCCATCTTGCGATAACGCCGACCATGCCCTAGAATAATATCACCGTGAGCGCTGTCAAAAATGACAGTTTGTGTGAGGATGTGTCAATGTGTTTTGTTTTGATTTGCATCTTAACTTAAAATTAAACTAACGTGGCATTTTCGAAATTGTGCTTCTGGCTGACAGTCGCCACCTAACCAAAGAAGAAGAAATGTGGTGTTAAGGGTCCCTATCCTATATATATTTGCACGCCACAATAGCGGCGATAAGACCCCTCTTTGAGGAGTAGCTAGAGAGGCGCCACGGCGCCCTCACCTACCGCCTGACGCAGGTCCTCACCGGACACGGAAGTTTCGGGAGGTTCCTGCACATCATCAGGCGGGAGGAAACGCCCGGGTGTCACCATTGCCAGGATCGCCCAGAGGACACGGTGGAGCACACGGTGGAGGTCTGCCCCGCTTGGGCGGAGCACCGCCGTGTCCTCGTAGAGGCGATCGGCAGCGGCGGCGACCTCTCGCGCCCGGCCCTGGTGCAAGCCATGGTCCGGGGCGAGAGGGAGTGGGGGGCAGTCACCTCCTTCTGCGAAGCAGTCATGCTAGCGAAGGAGGTGGCGGGACGGCTCAGGGAGAGAGCCTCCCGTCCCAGCCGCCGCGGGAGACGCTCCGGGCGTCGGGAGCCGCGCGACGACTCCCGGCCACCGTAGGCGCGGGCCTGCGGGCGGAGAGTAATGGGTAGCTCACCGTCCGATCAGGACCAGGCCGTACGTGTTCCACGCGCGCCTCAAAGAGATGTCAGCATCGAGGAGGGGCCCCATAGGGCCGAAGCCTGCCGGGTCAGCGGGATTGTCCGAAAGGGTTACCGCTGGCCCGGAACATAAAGGGCTAAGGAAGGAACACGGGTGGGTTTTAGTCAGTAAGAGTCTGACACTCCCTTCCGCTCCACCCAGAGCGGGAGGGGTCATTTGATGACTTCCCATCCGCAAAAAAAAAAAAAAAAAGGGTCCCTATCAGTTTCGCGGACTAAAAACAGAAAAATAAGTTTTTTTTCAGCGCAAATCTCTCAATGTCGTTATCTAGTTTTTTTTTAAATACACAAGTATTTATCACCTATCTATCTAGTAAGTAAGTCTTTGGGCGCGACTGAATGCATCGAGCGAGCGCATCGGTTTATAAGGCATTATTTAGATATTTTACTACTTACAATTAAATTAGTAGTCAAAGTAAAAATATAAAAATTGAGTTTGGTAGATAAACACCTCAAATTTTTAAATATTTAACACTTTTTGTTATTTTCAATAAATTGTTACGCGTAGACGACGGTTTTGCGCATGACTTTATTGGGTTTTTTCAGCGTAGTCAACATTTTTTTACAAGTACTAATTCATTAAACTTAAATAAAATAAATCGTACCTACACTTACTAATATACTCTAAGCCTAGTATTTAGGATTTTTTTTCAGATCGTTATTTGCTACCAGTAAGCTAAAAAAGCAATCGAAAAACTTGGTGTTTCGTGATTACGTAAAAACCTTTATATTAAGTAGTTATCAAAACTTAAATTCGTACACTTACTAGATAGATAGGTGATAAATACTTGTGTATTTTAAAAAAACTAGATAACTTAAAGATATTGAGAAATTTGCGCTGAAAAAAACCGATTTTTCTGTTTTTAGTCCGCGAAACTGATAGGGACCCATAATACAAAGAAATACTGTAATAATATCGCTTTGACGTTGAGTAAGCACTGTGAGCGCGTTCACGGGCGTTCCGAATTGTTGACAGCTCTCAGCTGTCATAATCGTAATATCTAAATCGGAACGCATGTGAGCGCTGCGGAAAGCGCCCTTGATCGTCCGCTGGTTAAAGGCTATGTGACGTCACATTAAATTGAATATGACGGCCTCTAGCGATAGCGATCATAAAGTCATGATTTCATGAACTAACAATAAGAAATAATATTTAATAATGTCGTGTTGGGTATCAAACGAATGGGCTTAATTAGCATAGGGTCATGGAGGCAACAGTGACTCGGTCGGCTACAGTGGCTCAGTCATGTGTCGACCTGAAGGGATAGGAATATATATTAGTCTCTTTTACCGATTCGAAGGTCTTGGTATCCGAGCACGTTTAAACCAGTTTGCTCGGCGGTCGAGCGCCGTGCGGAAGTGTGAGGGAGTGTTTTTTGTTCTCGCGCCCACTAAATTACTTTTTAAGGTGAGTTTCGATTGTTTTCATATGTTTGTTTGTTGCTATAGGTAATAGCCATTATATTTATCGGATGGTAGGTCTTGTATCAATTGTCTATAACCCGTATTTAGACATTTTTGTTTTACAACTCGGTTGTTTTGATCAAATATTTTCAAAGTGGCGTAGAAGTACACAGTGACTCAACTTTTAAAGGTACACAGTGGCTCATGAGCCACTGTGTACCTTTAAAAATACCTTCTCAATTTCATTACTTTTGTAGCTTATAGGAATTCAATATTTTTCTAACTTTTAAATCAAATTTTGTTATTTTATTTATAGAATGCCACGGAAAAAAACCGACAGAAAAATAGGGAACACTTCGCATGAAAAAATTAAAGAAGGCTTGCAGTTCATAAGGATGGGAGAATCTATAAGAAAAGCATCAACAAGACAAAAACAAACATAGTATTTTCTAAGTGTAATTGTATGTGATATTATTTTGAATAATTTTGATTTTAATAGTTACCATAGGTTGTTAATATTTAAAAAGACTAAAATTGTTAACGAAGAGACTGAGATGACTTAAGATCTTATTATTTAGCATTAAAAGTCCTAAGAGTCGTGTTGAGTATAATAAGAATAGCTTGTAACAGTTTTGTTATTATTTCTAATAAAAATAACTACGTGAAATGGGCATTTTCTTTTCTTATAAATACTGCCGAGTTACTGTGTACCACTATAGCCACTGTGTACCACAGTAGTGAGTCAGTGTGTACACCTAGTTGTCCAGTGGCTCAATTATAATTTTTTTGTTTTAGGTTCCTACTTTGACATAAGTAGTAAATAATGGAGAATCATGAGTGCTCAGTTACAGATCAATAGTGTATCTAAAATGTGAGCAAATTTTAGGCCAATATTAAAGCGATATCTATTTTTTTAAGCTTTGGAAAAAAAAGTGAGTCACTGTTGCCTTCCTGACCCTACCTATTTTAAAGTCATGATTTCATGAACTAACAATAAGAAATAATATTTAATAATGTCGTGTCGGGTATCAAACGAATGGGCTTAATTAGCATACCTATTTTTCAAAAATGTATATGTATATTGTCAGCTGTTGCTCACGGCTTTGCTTGCATGCACCCGATAGGCGAGAGTGAGAGGCGTGATTTTATAGAAATTATTCTATTAGATTTGAGTCAAACAGTTTGGTATATTACCTAGGTACATCACATATGTATGTATAACAATAAAACCTAAACAAAAAATTAATAAAGGCTCTGCAAATACCTACTCTAACACGAAATTATAACCCCAAAATAATTTAAACAAAAAATAAGTTCAAAAACTAAAACCAGACTACTGAAAAAGCATGCGACCACGGGAGTACCTACTTTCCTTGTTTCATCCTTTTCAGTAGTCGGGTTTTAGTTTTTAAATTATTTTTTCATACTTTTTAGAGCGTGCTTTTTCAGTAAGTACCTAGTCGGGTTTTAGTTTTTGAACTTATTTTTTGCTTTTTTCCGTTAATTTATGGGGCGGCAAACCTTACAGGCCCAGGGCGCTGAATCTTAAAATACCTACGCCACTGGTGGGGTGGGCCCTTATATTTATGAGTTTATACTAAACATTATTTATTTAATTTCTCTTACCTTACGTAGCACTCCAGGACGAAATAAATTAATGAAGGACGCAGACTTGGCTCAACTTCCTGCAGATTTCGGAGTGATGGATTACATTTCCACTCAACAGAACGATTATAGGAACCCGTTCCCAGCAGTGACAAAACCGGTATGTTTGTGTCATACAAAGACATTAAATATTATTTAGTGTCATATTATTTATGATTTATAATGATTTGTGTTATATCAACGTGTCATTCCCAATGGACCGACCACCTTAAAAAGGTGGCTGGCGGCTGACTGGATGCGGAAGGCGGAGGAAAGTATTGTGGCAAAGCCTGGGAGAGGCCTATGTCCAGCAAGAGACGATTTTTTAGTAGGACATGCAGCAGGTTCTTTTTCTTCGTTAAGTACCTACGCCAGAACCAGCGATGGCTCTAACCTATAGCGCCCTTAAAGCGGTAGGCTATTTTCAGCAATCTATGGGCCAGCTGTGGCTCTATTTTCAGTTCACAACCGCCTATGATCGTTACATGCTCCGTGTGTTCAGCCGCAAACTGTCAGTTGGAAGTAAGCTGATTATAATGATCGTCACATCTATCCAATAAAAACTAAATCATCATCTAATCCAAAATTGCCGTACTTAGCTTATGACATCGAATGCATTTTATGACAAACATTGATATTCACCACTATCTCAAAAGTAGGTAAGTATCACCTGCTGTACTAATAACTAAATTTTGATAATTAATTTCAGTTGACGATGTCATCTCCACCCTGGCTGTTGAACCGCGTCATCCGCTCGGACCTCACACACAACCACGGCACTGCACCACCGCGTGGCGACTACCAATGCCTTGATACACACACACCAATTGGACACATTCGTCACATGAAATTATTCCGCTATCAATCTTTCGATCCTTCATCATGTCTCCAAGACTTTCCCCACTTTAATCAAGTCGTTGCTAAATGATGAAACCAAAAATTAATTTATGCAACCTTTTATTACAATTATTCATACAAAAAATAAACAAAAATGAAATTAAACACAAACAACAACAAAAAATACAATATACGTAACTAAACAGAACTTAGAATTAATTTAGTGTTACCAAAGAAATTTTGTCGTAGGTACATTGTAATAAGTACCTACATACCTTCGTAAAATAATTTTCAAGCTCATGTTACCTATATTTTTAAGTGAAATCCTTTTTCACGATTAAAATAACACAAAGAATTTGCAGCATATTAAACAAATTTATTATTATGTGTTTGAACAAATTGATCATCTACTTCTTTTTTTGTTGTGTAGGTATCTTAATTTTTAAACAACATGATTTACAATAATTATTATAATGAAATTTAAAACTTAATTTTGATTTTTATACTTGCTCCCCTGAAAAGCGATTGCTTCATGGTTGCCACTGCTAGACTAGCAGTACCTACTGGCTTATGGTATAATCTCGGTACATTGGGACACAATATTACATACGTTGTGAATTGTCATTACATAAAAAAAGAATACAACGTTATCTACTAGACAGTGTAAAGCCGGCTCTACACTCGCACGTGAAGTCGCGCCGTTATTTCACGCCGTGAATGTATGCCGCGATCCACGCGTGAACTGTGTCCCTCCACACTCGCAAATCTTCACAGTCTTGTTCGTGACTGGACGACATCGATGTCGCATCGCCGCAAGCCGCGGGCTTTCGCGGCCGTTCGCGCCGCGAGTTTATAGCCGGCTTATAATGTTTAACAACGATCTTTGAGGTACCTAACAAAGATCTTTGAGGTACCTAACAAAGAGCACAGTTTGCCATAACAACTCGGCTTGAAGGACTTTAATCCGAAATTCAGGATTGTACAGTCCGGTTGCGGTAGACATGCAGTTCTGACGACTGCAGCCTGTGCGGGCTGCGCCTGACCCTGGCCTCATCAAATAGAAAAATCTTATTTTCTTGCGCTATACAACGTTAATTTTATCGTTTGTATTATAGTTTGTTCAGAACAAGTAACTGAATCGATTCCAATAATTTTACCCCATGTTAAATTTTGTCGCAAAAATATTTAAAAAAGGTTAAAAGTTGGACACGAGACACTAAGTAGGTTATCCAATCTCCGCGCCGAACGGTTAGGTACCTAGGTACTATCGCAAAACGGCGCGGCGCGAGCGGCGCGGGTGAGCATGTTTTTGTACGGACAAACAGGTAACTTAACAAGCTTATAACTTTGTGATTTTGGATGACAGTTTTGAAATTTTGTACATAAGATTCTTTACATAAAAATACTAGACACGTGTTTTGGGTTTCGCATATACTAAAAATAATGTTGTATAGCAAAAGCTACAAGCTCTACATACTACGTATGATCCATCTTGAGACGTGCTCTACGAAAAACTATCCCTGAACGCCCTTGTTCGCTTTAGGACAGATTCGCTCTAAGACAGATTCGCTTTAAGACATTAGCTTTACGACAGATTCGCTTTAGGGCAGATTCGCTTTAACGGCAGAAGTACAATACGACCGATGTAACTTGGCGGGCCTGAACTTTGCGCAGAAGGCTGCGCAGTAAGGTTTTTTAGGAACCAAAAAAACCGCGAAAGTTCTTAGTGCCTATGTTCCGGCCCGCCAAGTTACGTCGGTCGTATTGTACAGTGAACTCGATATATCCTTAATCAGTCGAGTGCGATGCGCGCTCGAAAACGGTCGCGCTCTTCGCTATGAATAATTTAAGAGGGCGCCGACGACCAAACGCCGACCGCGCAGTGGCGCCCTCATCGTTTGGAAAATGGTGACCACTATTTACCGTTTTAGTGATTATAATAAAACTAAACAATGTGAAACTACCGTTTATAATAATATTAACGTATAATCTTGTGGAGCACAACTTACCGTGCTTATTTTCTGCATTTTCATTCTAAAATAAAAGAAATAACCAAACTAACGATGAGGGCGCCACTAGGCGGTTGGCGTAGCCTTAATTCGCGCTTAACACGGCATTAGCCGTCGCCGTCATGGGTTCCATAAAACTCATAGTCAACGAGTTCCTGGCGTTCCTGCAACATCAACTGGACGTCATGGACGAAGTTAGCCTCATGCAGATCTGCACCTCGAGCTACACCGAAGATGAGATACGCAATGCAAAGAAGACATACACGTCGCTCGACTTAGCCGACCGAATGCCGTCCCGCAGGAGGGACGAAAAGGGAGAGAGGACCTCCAAGCTTTGTGTGCAAAGGAGCTGCGGAAGCTGCCCCCGTCACTTTAGACCTCGTCGCCGTCACCAGGCTGCTGAAGGATATTGTTACCCTGAAGGCAAGCTTGGCCGAGATGAAGTTCAAGCTGGATATGTCTCAAAACAGATTGGATAACCTACTTAGTGTAGTTGTGCTGTGTCCGTGGGTGGGTGATTTTTGGGACAAAATATAACATGGGGTAAAAAACTTTTTAACAAAAAAAAAACCGACTTCCAAAAAAAACACTACAAAGTGAAAAATAACTTTTATTTCGGAAGTCGGTGTCTTTGGATCTGTATTTTAGTGTTTTGCCACCGACTTCCGAAATAAAAGTTATTTTTCACTTTGTAGTGTTTTTTTTGGAAGTCGGTTTTTTTTTTGTTAAAAAGTTTTTATTTCTCGCTTTTTAGTGTGTCTGTTTATATGTATCTAAGTTACAATAGCCTAATGCCAACTTGCTCATCGCCTTTTACAAAATATTGCTTTTCCCGATGCAGGGACGTTAATTGTTGAGGAGTTCTCCTGGTATTCCACCATCAGCTCCGTTTCACCATTCGCATTGTGACGAGCATAACTTGTTTAGTAACCATATTAAAGTAAGTAATCGAATCGCAAACCGGTAAATACTTATTATTGAGTAGTTCGGGTGGCCATCTGTGGTTTTCATCATCAGTTCCATTTCACCAAATGATGCTTTCCGAGAGCAAATGCACGAGTTACTATAAAGAATACCCAAATCGCTATAGGTGTGCCTATAATACTTGAAGAGTTCCTTCGATTTCTCCAGGATCCCATCATCAGATCCTGACCTGATGACAATGGGACCACCTGGAAAGTATACCCTTTCAAACAAAAAAATAATTTTTGAAATCGGTTCAGCCGTCTCCGAGTAATCGGGGAACATACATAAAAAAAAAAAATAAAAAAAAAAAAAAAAAAAAAAAAGGTTCCGACGAATTGAGAACCTCCTCCTTTTTGAAGTCGGTTAAAAATTATTGGAATCGATTAAGTTAGGCACTTATTCTGAACAAACTATATTCAAACAAACTATATTCAGGTTTCGCATAATTATACTAAAAAAAACGTTGTATATCAACACGACTGTACAATTTCTGCCGTAAAGCGAATCTGCCGTAAAGAGAATCTGTCGTAAAGCGAATCTGTCTCAAAGCGAATCTGTCTTAAAGCGAATCTGTCCTAGCGAACAAGGGCCTGAACGTACGCACTATCATTTTGCGTAAAGATGACCGCATGCGGTCATTCGACGTCGCGTCGCCCCGCACCCTAAGGGTCAGTTCACACAGAGACGCGACGCGACGCGCAGTTTTCAAAATAGAAATACAATTACAGACCTTAGGTATCTACTACACTAAAATGTACACAATGCAGGGTTCACTACGTCGAGCTACGCCGCGCTGCCCCGCGCGGCGCTGCGCTGCGTAGCTCACTCAATCGTGTACCTTTTTGTGTAGTAGATAAGGTCTGTAATTGTATTTCTATCTTGAAAACTGCGCGTCGCGTCGCGTCTCAGTGTGAGCTGACGCTAATTGAGTAATACACTATTAATCTCAATCTGAACCATTTTGAAGGATATTGCCAATTCATTGCTTTATATATTCGCAAAACAATGTAAGTTATGCGTGAGTTGTTTGTTTGAGCGCGATGATCTCTGGAACTACCAGTCGAATTTGAAAAATACTTTTTCATTTGATAGCCAATTCTTGAGGAAAGTTGAAGGCTATTAGACATCAAGCTACGACCCTTAGGAGCCGACGAAAATAAAAAAGAAAGGACGCGAAGTGAAAACGAAGTAATAGACCGGGCGGGCGATGCGCAGCGAAGCGGTCGGGGGCCGGGAGCCGAAATTTCACGCGGACGATATGTCGCGGGCGGAAGTTATTATTATTAGTATTGTATACAGGACAATTGAACAGCTCCTATTTGAAGCCGGTTAAAAATCTACTGGGTTACTCCAAAGTTTCGACATACTTTCGGACAGGTCCGTATCTTCGTCGACGGACTTAGAGCGTTTACGACGTACCTACGGAATTGCATTCACAGTTTTAACTGATTTTAATGATACTTCATACGCATAAGTAGGACACAAAGATCTAAAAACTTACATAAAACATTTTCGAAATATCTTATTTAAAAAAAGATAACTGGAAATTTCGGTTTCTATCGAAAATTTAAAATCGGTCTAATTTGGCTGTAACACTATTTTTCGAAAATGTTCGGTAACTTTTTAGACCTTTGAACTGATTTTAATGAAACTTCATACGCATAAGCAGGAAGTTTCATTAAAGTCGGTTCATTCATTTCGAAAAAACAAGGGCTTGAAAGTTTGTATGAAATGCCGTACGTCATAAACGCTTTTATAGAGTGGGGTCTCAGACACGCACGCGGCCGCAAATCCGCATGATAGAAAAAAAGCTCTAAGAGGTAGTATTAAGAGTATTTTAGTTGATGATCTATGTAATGTACATTACAGATAGTTTTCTCTGATAATATTCAATGTCTATGCATAATGTAACTTGGAATAGTTATTGTTTAAATGAGAATTACCCTGTGCCCTATCTTGGCTATCTATGTTCCCTTTAATATACCTATTGGAATTTCAATGTGCGAGTATTTACAATAGTTGAATTTTGTAACAGTTGTTATAATATAGTATTATAAAGTATTTCAGTTAGGTGAATTTTTTTTTTGGAAATAATTCATTACAAGAAACCAATTAACAAATTGTTTGCAATAAAGCATAAATAACACAATCACGGTAAGATTGCCAAAAAATATTATAATATGGAACTCTAGTTGCCAATTTATTGAAGTGAGTCGTTTTTCTAATATTGTTGTTGTATATTCAACAAGTCCATATAAATTATATAAAATCATGAATCTAGTTTCATTGCGTACGCCTTCTTTTAAAACCTTTACCTTTCTTAGACTTCATCTTGTGTTTCCGAGGCTGGCGACTACTGCTTGTACCTGTGATTTCATCAGCAATCATTCCTACTGTTGATAACTTTTTCCTGCGGTTTTTCTCTGCTTTTGTAACTGGCAGACGTGTTAAATAATTTTCTTCATATTCAGTCTTTTCCAGTTCATATTTAGATATTGACTGCTTAACATGATTTCCTGTGCTCACTTCCAGTGGTGCTTCAGAATATTCATCACGCAGTTCGCGCATTATACTTGAGTTGAGGAATTGCTTCTTTGACTTCTCCTTGTTCTTCTTGTCACTATCAACTCTTGAAGTGTTTTCATCAAAGTGTACTGCAGCTAACTTAGGAGGCACATAAATATTTGCTTTACTGCTCTTCTCTTTCTTGTTGTCTCCCTCATCTGAAGATTCACTAGATTCCTCAGCAGACTCATTTATCTTACTCACTAAATTTGCAGGATTAGCGTGATATGCTTGAGGATCATCTTCAGATGTGCCACCAATAACAGCAGTTTTAACAAGTTTGTCAATTTGGTATTTTAATTTTGAATCTATGGGACGAATTTTTTCAAGAACAGTTCTTATTTCAATAAGCCTCTCAATTGATGGATCTGATTCTATTCTTTCACCAGAGCATTTTCTTAGTACAATATAAGTTAAATTTATTAAATAACTAAGTAGCATTTGATATTTCATTTCCAGAAAACTAAGACCTTTATCTGTTGACAGTTCTCCACTTTTGACCCGCACCAGCATGTTGTCCACAAGCTGTGACACCTGCTGAACATTAGTGTTCATTTCTTTGAGCAGTTTAACAGCTTGAGGCAGGTCAGGCTGCTCCATTTCGTCTGAAGCCTGTAAATAAAATAATAGTTCCATTAATACACTCCAATGTCTCCAATCACTTTACCAATACGGTAATTACAGGTTATTATTCTTAGCCGACACCATACAAAATCCCCTCAAAATGTTATTCTAATTATGACTAATCACATGGCTTAGCAAAACTTCAAAACAATCACCTGCACCATGATGCTGTGTAGTTAACCTCTTCCGTAACTTTGGCTTACAAAATCTCTTTTATAGTAAGTTGGATAGCAGCTCAGGGTCTGTTGCCGGATCGAAAGAAAAAAAACACTTAAAAATAAAAATAAAACAACTAGGTATTCTCTGCGAATATTGGATGACTTAGCGACGCACTTTTTTTTAAAGAGCTACAGATACAGCATTATATTGTAGTCTTTGCTACAGATCAACTATTAGAAAGAAACTGTAGCTGTAGCACAGATTATTAATATGTCACAATACAACCACGCGCACGCTACGGCTACGCTATGTTTGACTCACAGACTTCTTAGAGATACTACGTATGTTTCACTCAAACCCTTAGGGTCAGTTCACACCGAGACGCGACGCGACGCGCAATTTTCAAGATAGAAATACAATTACAGACCTTATCTACTACACTAAAAGGTACACAATTCAGCGCGTCGCGTCGCGTCTCGGTGTGAACTGGCCTTAGAGCATAGGTTAAATGCTCTAAGCTCAAACCATACGGTTAGTTGTTTGTTAAAATGAATTGCGTAGTTTAAGAGAGCGGTAAGGTGCGTAATATTTGATTTTAGTTGTTCAGGTATTTCTCGAATGTTAGGTACGTACCTTTCCCACCACCAAGCGATTAGCGAGAAGCGAATACAGCTAGGAACTAAAAACGAGTTATATGTTTGACAGAGTTCTCGCCAGGCGGTGATGCAGTCAACTATAAATATACATACCTTAATCTTTGCTAAATAAATTTATTATTATTATTATCTCCTTTATTAATTTACATGCCTTATTCTATTACATTTTTAAATATTTCTTTAAAAAATAAGGATAAAAAAAAAACATTTAAAAATATAAAAAAATAGTTATCCGCCGGTAACGGGAGCAGGGTCCAAGCTACCGGTGGTTAGGGCTCCAGAGACAGAAACCTCCTCACAATGAAAGCCGTATCGAGGAGTACTGCCTTCTGACTCAGGCCCTTGATCCAACCGCCTAACGAGAGCCTCGATAGATGTTGATCGAGGCTTTCGGCCATCAGTCCATTGGCTGATACGACAATCGGCACAATGATAGCAGAGCTCACATTCCACATGTCAACAACCTCGTGTGCTAAGTCGAGATATTTAATTTGTTTCTCTTTCTCAGCTTTCACGAGGTTCCCGTCATGTGGAATGGTAGCATCGACAATCATTATTATTATTATAAAATTATTAAACATATTTGATAGAAATAATATATTTTAAGATATTCAAGAAATTTTAAGATATTCAAGTATCAAATATGTTTTTTCCTAGTTGATCCGGGGATACACGACCTATATTTTTTAAATTTGCCGCTCATTTTCACTCTCAGCTTTCAATAGACAGACTCTACTAAGAAAAGTATAGACGGCGGGTAGCACCATTTCATTTCCACAAGAAAGGGATAAAGTATTGAGTTATTATAAGTAACAGAAAAGGACAAAGCTATACTATTTCCGTCTCTCAGTGCGTACCTAAGTAGCCAATGTTATTTAAGATAGTTTTTTGTCTCATGTGTGGCCACGCTACCCGGTGCTATAGAGCTTTCTTACTCTAAGTTGCTTTGTCTCTAGTAGTTGCTTTAGGCCCGGCGTCCACTATCGGCATCGGCACGGCTGAGGATTTTTATACGACGAATGAAAATGTAACTTAATTATATGACGATAAAATTGAAATTTCAATGATAATAATCATCGTAGGTGCAAAAATAAAGATAGGGTATCCGACATACCGTGTCATTGAAATTTAAATTTTATTGTCATACAATCAAGTTATATTTCTATTTGTCGCATAAAAATCCTCAGCCGTGCCAATGCCGATAGTGGGCGCCGGGACTTACGCTTCCTCGTCGGTTGTTAGCCGAAGAAGTCTTCGGTGGACGGAGCAAAAAGAGTATTTTAGAATGGTAGCAGGTGGCGTTCTGTAGTGTCTGCCTGCCCTAAAAGGATTTTCTTGAGTTCTAGGCAAAGCGCAGGGTAGCCCGCGAAATTCAAATTAACGCATCCCCCTTTTTAACCGACAAAGAAAAAAAATTTTTTTTTGTGGACAGGTTTCAATTATTTTTTTTATTTTGAAACGGTATACTCTCGAGGTGGTCTCATTGTCATCAATTTGGAATTTGATGAGAGGATCCTGTGGAAATCAAGGAATCCGTCAAATTTTATAGGCAAACCTATAGCGATTTGGATAATTTTTGTGGTTCCTTCCTCGTGGTCTAACTTAGTAGTCAAACTGATTTCTCGTGCATTTGCCCTCGGAAAGCGCCATTTGGTGAAGTGGAACTGATGATGGCCACCGGAACTACTCAGTAATAAGTATTTCACGAGTTGCGATTCGATTACTTTAATATGGTTGCTAAGCAGTTTATGCTCGTCACAATGCGAATGATGAAATGAAACTGATGGTGAAATACCAGGAGAACTCAACAATTAACGTCCCTGCATCGGGAAAAGCAATATTTTGTAAAAGGCGATGAGCAAATTGATAATATGCTATTAATTTGACTTGACCGTTATTCGAAGCTTATTTAATTGAGATAGGCCCTACGTTTCCCGCCTTTTACGTTTGTATATATCTATCTCTTTCTAGCACGTCACTTCCGCTTGGCAGTGGTAGGGAGGCTCGCTAAGCGAGACTCGCCATTTTGATTTCATTGGCGTCTTGTTTCCCGCCGTGATCGGTCGTGTCGTGCTGAAGTGCCGACACTTAGCTGCCTTAAAATATTATTATTTAAAAAAGTTTACAAGTGAAAATAATCCTAACTGTTTTTATTCGAATTAATAAGTGTACAAGTGAAAATAATGCTAACGGTTTTTATTTGAATTAAAAAGTGTACAAGTGAAAATAATCCCTAACGGTTTTATTCGAATTAAAAAGTGAACAAAGTGTAATCTTTCGATATTCAATATGGAAAATTCGTGTGATAATGCCGATAGGGCGATAAGTGATGTTCTTCCAGGACCTTCCTTGCCACAGAAGCGGAGAGCTCGATCGAGTAGTTCTAGTAGCTCGAGTTCCAGTAGCTCGAATTCCAGTAGTAGCTCCTCGTCTAGCGGAGGCAATCCAAAGAGAAGTCGCCGCAAAAATAATAAGGGTGGCAAACGCAAGCGTCGTTCCAAACGTAAGTTTCGGAAATTAGCTAAGCAGGTACGTAGCCTTCGTCGGCAAATGATTTGCAAGGACAACGGTCAACACGTGAGTACCAATTTGGATTATGATACAATCTCACTTATGTCCGATGTTAGTGAAAATCGTTACGAAGAAATGCTTGATGCTGAACCTAATTATGTTAGTGCACATGGTGATCAAGAATTTACTTTAACTTTTGAAACAAAGCTGAAGGAGCCTGCGATGCCTAAGACTTCCGAGAATTATTTGAAGTTGCTATGTGATTTCCAACATTTAGATAAAAGTGACTGGAATGAAATTAGGTATTCTGAGACCCAAAAATTGTACAATCACTCGCCGGGTTATACAGACATCGAAATTAATGAGGAAGTTAAGGTATATGAGTCGCCTCGTCACCTCGTGTATGCTGATAAGGCTTTCGCAGCCTTGACCATGTGTGTGCTCAAACAAAGGGAGGTTTTGCAAGGAACTTTTCAAGAACTGTTACTATGGGCAAGGAATAGTGACTCACTAAATTCTGACACTCTTCTTCAAAAGGTAAACGACCTTTTTTCCACAGGGGACTTTAGTAAGTGTTCTTCAGACTTATTACAGATCGTTTGTGGTCATCGTGCTGAGATTCTCCAAATGCGGAGAGACTGTGTCATTAAACAGGCAAAGGACCCCTTGATGAAGGCCAGCTTAAAGAAAATTCCACCGACATGTACCAACCTGTTCAACGCAGAGAAGTTTACTGCTGCTATAGAAAAAGCTGGCGGCGTAAGAAAATGTTTTTGGCCATTGCAAAAGGCTAATACGTCTTCTGCCTCGCAGGTGGATGCAAAAAAGTTTCGTGGCCCCTCGCAGGGGTCAAGGCCTTATAGTAAGTCCTCGCAGGACTTTGCTCGTACAGTTCAGGCTTGCCAACACAGTAATGCACATTCGCAATGTGCTAGCAGTAACCCACCTACGCAAGGTGGTTGCAGCAGCAGTAACCCACCTCCGCAAGGGGGCTGTAACGCTCATGGTCATGCTGCTCAATATAATTCGGTCGCACCGAATAATCGCAATAGCTTTCGAGGCCGATCGAATGCTAAGAAAAATAATCAGCCAAGGTACGGGCGAAGACGTGCGTCATCGCCTCCCCAGCAGAATAACGACAACAAACGACGTAAGTATTGACTCGTTCAGAGCGGGCCGTCTCCTACAGTTTCGAGACCAATGGGAACAAATGAATGCACCAAATTTCATTCTAAAAATAATAACAGGGTATCGCATACCCTTTTGCCAGAAGCCACCGCTTGTTTACCCAAGCGTTGTCGGAACCAACATAGAGGTTCCAGAATCTGCCTTAATGACATCTGTCATAAACAAAATGATAGAACAGGGAGTTCTAGAGCGAGCTATTGTTTCGCCAAGCTTCCTGTCATCGATGTTTCTCGTCCCCAAAGGCGACGGCTCAACTCGACCAATATTCAATTTAAAAGCCCTGAATTGTTACATCTTAACGGATCGATTCAAGCTGATAAATGCATATCGTATCCCCGATTTCCTACAACCACAGGATTGGCTATGCAAAATCGACCTCTCGCAGGCGTATTTTCATTTGCCTGTGGCTCGCAGCCACAGAAGGTTTCTGCGCTTAATTTATCGCAACGAATTGCTAGAAATGACATGCTTACCTTTTGGCCTGAGCACAGCGCCCAAGACCTTTGCTGCGCTTACAAATTGGATAGCCCAGACACTCAGGCAACGAGGTATCAGGATAATAGTCTATCTAGACGATTTCTTGATCGCTCACCAGGACGAAGACAAGCTTCGGAGTCATGCGAAAATTGTGCTCGACACTCTGGAAGCGTTGGGTTGGCTGATCAATTACAAAAAGTCGATAATCACACCGTCGAAAAGCCTAGTGTTTCTGGGAATTCATTGGGATCCATGGACGAATCGAAAGCGCCTTCCCGAGGAAAAAATTCCGGGACTTTCAGACAAAATCTGCCATTTGCTGTGGAAACAAAGTACAACGCCCACGGAGCTCCAGAGCCTAGTTGGTCTACTCAATTTTGCCAGCTTTGCAGTTCCGAAAGGAAGACTGAACTTTCGAGCGCTTCTACACCTACTAAACGAAATCTTGAAGTCGGAGCACAGGTTACTACACACCTTACCTCGTGCTGCCATAGACAATCTGATGTGGTGGCGCCAGAATTGTCATCTTCCATCGGCCATACACATGCCGCCTCCTTCTCATTTCCTCACAACAGATGCGTCGGACATCGCTTGGGGAGCTCGCCTGGACAATCTCTCTCTATCGGGTCTGTGGTCAGAAGCCGAGAAAGATCTTCATTGCAACCAAAAGGAAATGTTAGCAATCCTAAAAGTTTTGGAAGATCATTGTCGGCTCCTGAGACACAAGACAGTTTTGATTCAGAGCGACAACAAGTCTGTAGTCGCATACCTCCGTCACGAGGGCGGCACCAAGTCGGCTCCTCTTTTGGACTTAACTTACAAAGTTTTCCAAATAACGGAGAACTATCAAATTCACATGAACATCTTTTACATACCAGGTATATACAACGGCCACGCGGATCACTTGTCGAGGTTTCGCGTAACTCCAGAGTGGCATCTGTCTGCAGAATGCACGAACAAAATATTCTCCAAATGGGGAGTTCCCCTGATCGACCTATTTGCGTCCAACCGAGCTCACGTAGTGACGAATTACGTGTCCTTAGACCAAAACGACGAACAAGCCCTGTTTCACGACGCGTTCTCCCAGATGTGGAATTACAACCTAGCGTGGGTGTTCCCTCCACCCTTTCTGATTCCCAAGGTCCTAGGTTATCTAAATCAAGCACAGGGAACGTACCTACTAGTAGTTCCACGATGGGAACGAGTTTTTTGGCGACCCGACATCAAATTGCGCGCCCTAGCAGCCCCATTTACGCTATATCACCTAGACAAAGTCCTGATCGACACGACAACAGGACTACCACCACCGAACGTCCACAACATGACTCTGGAAGTGTGGAAATGTGGGGGTGGTCTGGGATGCTAACAACCTGGAATAGTAGTCAATTAGAACTTCTTGAAAAGTCATGGCGTCCCTCAACACGTAAAGTTTATAGCGTTGCTTGGAAGAGATGGCTAGTTTGGTGCGAAACGCACCAGGTTAACCCCTCAACTCCAATAGCAAGCGATTTGGCTAGATTTTTATCTGATCTCCATTTAATTAATAATTTGTCGTACAATTCCATTCTGTTACACAAATCTGTGGTCGCAACCCTTTGCAACCCCGAATCATCCGGACAGTTAAGCTCAAATGTCTTGGTAAAACATGTTCTAAAATCTATAGCATTACATAAACCGGTCACCCATGTTAAGCCCCCGGTTTGGAACATAAACGACCTCGCTAGTTTCTTAGAGGGTAAGCGCATTGATGAAAATAATATTTTTCAAGTGCAGAGACATACAGCTGCTCTACTTCTCCTATGTTCCGGGAGAAGAATCCACGATTTGACTTTGCTCAGAGTTGATTCTAATAATTTTTCTAATCAAAATGATGTATTAGTGTTTTGGCCGGTTTTCGGATCGAAAACTGATTCTGTAGATTATAGACAATCTGGGTGGAGGTTAATTTCTAATGTAGATATCAAAAACTTAGACCCGGTTTACTGGGCTAAGCATACGATCTCGCTTCTTGAGGATCGTAGAAATGCCGCAAATTGTAGCAATTTGTTTATTAACATTAGAGGTGAACCTAAACCTGCATCGAAAACCCTAATTGCAGGCTGGATCAAGTCCCTATTAGTAGAAGCCGGTATTAAGGCATCTCCTGGGAGTTTTAGGTCAGCTGTGGCCTCCAAAAATTGGGTCGATAATTATCCTCTTGAGGAGATTCTTGCTAGGGGTAACTGGCGATCGCAAAATACTTTTTGCAAATTTTATAAACGTGAGGTTAGACCCTCTGTAAGCAGTCTCTCTGTAACAGCTTTATTTAATCCAGTTGATTAGAAATTATGTATTAAGTTTCTGATTTTATTAAGTATTATTATTCCTTAAGAGGTGTTTTTGTTTGGATCAAATATATACTTTCTATTAATTATACCCATTTTTATTTTATTAATGCTCACATTGGCGTCTTCGTCACTTCCACCAGGCGATAACAAACACGTCTCAATTAAATAAGCTTCGAATAACGGTCAAGTCAAATTAATAGAAGCGTTTTACCTTACAATAAAACGCATATTAATTTACTTACCTTATTCGAAGCTTATGAACAAGCTCTGCCTGGTAATTAAGACTCAATGAAATCAAAATGGCGAGTCTCGCTTAGCGAGCCTCCCTACCACTGCCAAGCGGAAGTGACGTGCTAGAAAGAGATAGATATATACAAACGTAAAAGGCGGGAAACGTAGGGCCTATCTCAATTAAATAAGCTTCGAATAAGGTAAGTAAATTAATATGCGTTTTATTGTAAGGTAAAACGCTTCTATTGTAACTTAGATAAATTATAAGCAGACCCACTAAAAAGCGAGAAATAAAATGTTATAAACAAAAAAAAACCGACTTAAAAAAAAAAGTGAAAAATAACTTGAATTTCGGAAGTCGATGGCAAAAAATTAAATAATAATAAATAATAATAATAATAAGTTTATTCAATAATTGTTTACAAAGATACACATAATTATTATCTTAGTGGCTATAATTTCTTGTAACAAATGAATTAGACATCTGTAGCCGAACTAGGCGAAAGCCTGTATTTCAGCTATCAGCGCCCAAACCCTCAAATAATAAACACTTAAAAATAGCCATCAAGTAGAGATGTAACATTTTGTAGATTAAAACACTTATATATTGAAAAACTGATAATAATAACATAATAATTTGATACAATAATATAATAACATGACCATTATAGGCAATATTATTTTTAGAACTTGTCAAAAATAACAAAAAATAAATTAAATTACAAAAAAATAAAATAAATTAAAATCCAAAATAAAAACTGAACAGTGTATGTATCCTCTCTTTGTGTGATATGATTATGTGTGTGTGAATGTAAGAGGGTGTGTGTTTGTGGTAAGTAACAAATCACTGTGGTATATGTAGTACCAATTCAGTCTCTTCGTAAGTAAGTTTTTGTAAATATTTTGTTACCTTTTCTTTACATTGTGTTTTCGTTAAGGGGTAAATATTTATTGCTCTATTTATATTATTATAGATGTAAGGTCCAATGAAGTTGATAAATCTTGAGCTAAATTGAGTTGTACTTATTTCGTTTCTGACGCATATCTTATCTTTTCTTCGTTTTTGTAGGTTTAGCGGATTATAAGTTTGTTTGCTGTGTTGTAGGAGAGTAACATTAAGTAGGTATAGTTGTCTTACAGTCAGAACCTCACAATTATTATACAGTTGTGCAGTGGGGAAAAAGATCCGTTTAAAAGTACAAACTTTGAGTACTGCACGTTGGGCGATCTCAAGACTCTTTAAGGTGGTTTTTGAAGCCCCTCCCCAAGATGAAATGCAATAGGATAATAGCGACTGACAGAGAGCAAAATAGATCTGCTTCAGCAGTTGTGAATCAGCGACATGCCGTAAATTTTTAAAAATAAATATTAATTTGCGAATTCTTCCACATAGGAGTTTTATGTGTTCTTTAAAGTTGAGACTGCTGTCAATTGTTACACCTAAATATTTAATCGTCTGCACCCGCTCCAGTGAAGGGCAGGAGCAGGTAGATCTCGATTGACATTCGTGTGAGACGATTTTCTGACTCCTAGCGACCCCGCTTACATTTCTAATGCCAAAACAGATAAGTTTCGTCTTATCCACATTCAAAGTAAGTATGTTACTCTGCAGCCATTCCCTAACCAAATCAAAACCAAGCTGAGCAGCACTGAAAACCTCATCCCAGGTATTGGCCGCAAAACAGAGGGCAGTATCATCTGCGAAGGAGATTATTTCGCCCTGGGAGAGCTCTAGATTTGTGAGTTGGTTAATATATACCAGAAATAACGTGGGCCCCAAGATGCTGCCCTGCGGAACTCCATGTGTGATTGGGAGGCCATCACTTTTGTGTGCATCAAGTCGGACACCAAAATATAGATCCAAAGACACCGACTTCCCAAATTAAAGTTATTTTTCACTTTGTAGTTGTTTTTTTAAGTCGGATGTTTTTTTTTTAAGTTATTGTCTAATTGATAAAACTGAAAAAAACGAACGAAGCCTTAACCGAACGTCAAACTTGTGTGAAATAAAACGTCAGACAGATTTTTATTGACAGTTGACAGATGGGAGACGAAGGAAGCGATCGTAGAATGATTATATTTTCCTTTAGTTTTAACTGAATAATATTTATTAAAATATGTTGTCGGTGCGTATTCCAGTAATACAACTATGGTAAACTCGTTTTTACTAGTCGAAAATATAATGTATTGTTTTTTCAGGTTCTTTTTCATTGCTTTTTACTTAGTAGCTTCATTCACTTTAGCAATGGATTCTATGTACCCGGGGTGGCTCCGGTGGAATTCAAAAAAGGCCAGAGAATTGAAGTGAAAGCAGTCAAAATGACCAGCATACACACACAACTTCCATATGAGTACTATTCTTTACCTTTGTGTTTACCCAAGAATGGTACATTTGTATATAAATCAGAAAATTTAGGCGAGGTGTTACGTGGAGACCGTATAGTAAACACTCCGTATGAAGTCCATATGGCGGAGAATATTAAGTGCAGACTTCTATGTCACCATAAAAATAACCCCATAAACTGGAGTGTAGAAGAATCTGAAAAAGTGGCTAGCCGCATTGAGCATGAGTATTTTGTGCATTTGTGAGTATTACTTGTTAGTTGGTATATATTTTGTTTAGACTTAAATATCATTTGTGTGTCAAATATTGCTAATTTATAAACTTATCATATGGACCTTTTCAGGCTTGTTGATAATTTACCAGTGGCCACCAGAATTACAAACATTGACACTTCAGAAAGAAGTATAGAGCAAGGTTATCGTCTTGGTTTTATGTCCAAAGGCAAAGCATATATCAATAATCATTTAAAGCTATTGCTCAAATATCACAAGCATAGCCAGTAAGTATGTTTCTGTTTTGTTATATCATTATTTATGTATATGTACAGGTCCTGTGAAAAAAAATGAATGTAAAATAAGGCCTACTATTTATTTCCTATTGTTACAAATTATTTAATTTTGTAGTCAAAAGGGCAAAAGTTGGTTTCATTTCAGCATAACCAGCCTATCATGCTGCTGGGATCCCACTGCTGGGAGTCCCAGCAGTGGGAGGAGGCCAGGCCTCCTCTCAGTGAGAGGGACAAGTGGTTATTTCTCTGGGATTCAAAATGAGCTCTATCAATGGGACATAGAATACTAGTGGTTGAATAAATGTAAAAATTATTAAAAGCCAATGAACAGCTTCCATTTTGCAAAATTTTATATTGTCATACTTGTTTCCAGGGACTCTTACAGAGTTGTTGGATTTGAAGTGGAGACTATTTCTGTGGATAAAGATGATCTGACCTTTGTTGATGATTCTTGCCAGTTTCCACCGGATCCTAATCCGCAACTGGTCAATGAAGACACAGGCACAAAGTTATATTTTACATATTCTATTGAGTGGGGAGAGTCTGATATAAGCTGGGCATCCAGATGGGATATATATTTAGGCATGAAAGATGTACAAATCCATTGGTTCTCTATTGTTAATTCTATTGTAGTGTTGTTCTTCTTATCAGGTAATTAGTTGTTTTTTATTTTTGTATTTTGTAGCTTTGAAGGTTCCTTGGAGATAAGTACAATAAATAACATGTACATTATTACACTTTTGCTAATCTAAATCTTAATTTGAATCTTATAGGTAATAAGAAAAAACATTCTGTGAAAGAAAATTATGTTTCAACATTAACAGTAAAATCAGGACTGTTAATGAATATTAAGAATGTTTACATTTTCAGGTATTTTGACAATGATAATGGTACGCACATTAAGAAGAGATATAGCTCGTTATAATTCAGATGAGAGTATTGATGATATGATGGAAGAAACTGGCTGGAAGCTAGTGCACGGAGATGTTTTTCGCCCACCACCCAAAAGAATGTTGTTTGCTGCTGTTATTGGTAGTGGAATACAAGTCTTCCTGATGGCTCTCATTACAATCTGTAAGAAATCAGCAATATTTAGCATTTTTTTGCATAATGTGAAACAAGCATGCTTTCAATATTGGTGTTAGCACAGCAAGCTACTTGATACATGACAAAATAAAATGTCAAATATTTGGAACTTATCATAATTGAAATGATGAAAAACCGCGATCACTGTTTTTTTTATCAGTGCCAGTTGATAACACCATTAAAATTTTACCTAAGTTGAAATTTTAATTAGGTAATAATATTTTAATAACCCAACATAAATAATGTGTCATGTGGAAATTTATTTTAACAACGAATATTAAAACCTCTTTATTTAATAGCTTTACTTTGCATTTCATATTGCTGCTCAACTAATAAGTTTATATACTTTCAGTTATCGCTATGCTCGGCATGTTGTCACCGGCGAGCCGGGGTGCGTTAATGACTGCTGCTATATTTCTCTATGTATTTATGGGTCTCATTGCGGGCTATTACTCTGCGCGCTTATACAACACTATGAAGGGAAAGCAATGGAAGCAGGCTGCATTTCTGACGGCCACACTATACCCAGCTATTGTTTTTGGCACATGTTTCTTCTTAAACTTTTTTATCATGGGTAAACATTCCAGTGGTGCAGTTCCATTTTCGACCATGATGGCTTTATTATGTCTTTGGTTCTGCATTTCATTGCCATTAGTATACTTGGGATATTATTTTGGGTGTCGGAAACAACCATTCCAACATCCAGTAAGAACTAATTTTATTCCAAGAAAAGTCCCAGAACAAGTTTGGTACATGAACATCTTTATTTGGTAAGACTTTTAATGATTTTACACAAACTATACAGCGTGTTACGTAAAGGGTATGGACATATCAAACAGACTGATTCTTTTGGTGATAATGAAATACATGGCAACATTTTTTAATACCTATACCTACATAATTATAAAGTTAAGAAACATTTAACTAAAAATCAATTATGCTTCCAATTGAATTCTACACATCACTAGACCAAGTCAGCTGATCGGTGTCAATAAACTACACACAAAAGAACAACTAGATTAGATTAGATTGATAGACTAGATTAGATTTGTTTCCCGCCGCCGTTGCAGCGCCGTGATGTGCGTGTGTGCTAGGTGCACAGACACGTAATGGATAATGTTAATGACCCTCATAGTGCTGTGACACGTTTGTTATGATTTAAATTTAATAAACTATCGAAATAAAAAAAATATTAAGCATTTTCAAAGTCATTTCTTTTGAGCTGAAACTTTGTACAGAGATACTGGACCAGATACACTCTTTAACCCGTTTTTATGGATATACCCTTTCCGTAACACGCTGTATAATATGGCATGATTAATAAAATTGATGCATGCATGTTACAAAATTCCTCATTGATGTAGATAAAGTATTATAACAGACTGGTTTATCAAAATAAACTATTGAGTGATTGAATGTTTGGGGGCTAATAGATTAATTATAATTACAATATCAACATCATTAACTACGCTATAGTTTATCATAGCACAAAGCCATCGTGTTGCTTTGAACCTTATCAATGTGTACATTGGGAAATTTTTATTTTTACTGTTTGTGATAATATACCTACTTAAAAATTGTTTCAGCATTTTGATGGCTGGCATTCTACCATTTGGAGCTGTATTCATTGAACTGTTTTTCATTTTTAATGCACTGTGGGAGAACCAATTTTATTATCTCTTTGGATTTTTATTCCTCGTGTTTTGTATATTAGTGGTGTCTGTCTCACAAATATCAATTGTTATGGTGTATTTCCAACTCTGTGGAGAGGTAATGACATGTTCTCTTATTTTGTTTTGTGATTTTTCGAAAATAATATAAACTGATTCCAATGGTATTTATTGCTGTTTTCTGTTGTTTACAGGATTATCATTGGTGGTGGAAGAGTTTTATCGTCTCAGGAGGTTCTGCTGTGTATATTTTAATATACTCCATATTTTACTTTTTCACGAAATTGGAAATCACCGAGTTTATACCGACACTGCTTTATATTGGCTACACAGGTAATTCAATACAAAATTTACTAAGCAGCAATGGAATAGCGCTTTTATTTCTAGCAAACTACATAATATATACTTATTACTATGCTTGCTACTACTATTATTACTATTTCATAAGTTCTGAGTTCTCACTTCATTTTATAGCCAAGTAAGCAGTAGTGCATTTTTCCAGTTACTAATAGCATTGTCCACAGTCAACTATTTATTTCTGCTAATTAGAACGATGCGTACTCTAGGCAGTCATGCTGCCAACCTTTCTGACTTTATTTACATTGGAATGAGCTGTAGCCAGCTTAGTAAATAGGGTAACCGTGTGGCGTCGAAGTGATTCAAAAGTATGTGATTGTAAATTATACCAAACATTTACTACTAGTACAGCTGCCATATATCCGTGATCTGTTTTGACTCCTATTGAATTTCTGATTTTGATCATCTACTTTTGCTGTTGACTGTACCTATTATTGTCGCGAATCATATTTTGATCAAGATCCTGACACTGACCTGCAAATTGCAAAAAACGTAAGAAAATTTGAATTTCGCGGTCTACCACTAACCATTCACCTTAATAATCAGTTGCTAGCATACCTGGCAGACGATAAGCTTCTCAGTTATGATAACTGAGAAGCTTGTCGTCCTGAAGAGCTTCTTGTGTATGTTACGCATTTCTGGGGCGAGGCTATTGAGAGAAACGATGAAGCCCTTGCTGTGTCCCTTTATATATCAAAGGCTTTTGACAAGCTTCCCGTGTTCGTAATCCCTGCTGACTTTTGCAACTGGATTTCCGACTTCCTGAGTGAGCGATTGCTCACTCAGGAAGTCGGAAATCAGAGTGGTCTTAAATGGCTGCTCATCGGATCATATGGCATATTGATGCCGGTTTCCTCAGGGGTCTGTTCTTTCTGCGACTATATGTGCTGCATATTAACGACCTGCTACAGCTGGGTGCTATTGGGTACGCAGATGACAGCACGGTCTCAGAAAGATACCTGTCCAGTGCAACAGCCAGCAGAAAGGATATAGCCACTCTTAGAGAGGCCATGGTGGCGCGGATGAACATGACTATAAATCTCATTTCCTAGTAGGGCGACGGCAATCTGGTCAAGTTCTACGCTCAGAAAATACAGGCCTGTATTGTCACTGCCAAAAGGAGCTAGTTCCAATAATCTTCGGCCTCCTGAAGCTTTTGGGCATGGAGTTGACGTCATATATCAACTTCGACTCAACCATCGAGTCAAAACCACAGACTTGTATGAGGCTCAGGTTCGTTCCTGTATGTATGGAGTATTGCAGCCACTTATGGGATAACTCAGTCACATACTAGCTTGCTGCACTTGACTCGGTGGTACGTAGAGCAAAAAGGCTCATAAGCGTAGAGGCGCTGGGGGCTAGGTTTCACAGCCTGGCTCATCGGCGTAATGCTGCTTGCCTGTCTGTCTTCTACAGACTGTGCGCAGGAGCTCCACGACCATCCCACCATCTCCCTTTCATTACTGGACTACCAGACGTACTGCAAGCTACCATCTGCTATGACTATATGGTCGATATACCGAATAGTCGTAGTCAGCGCTTCTCCACATTTACCTGTTATGCGCACGGCCAAAGTGTGGAACTCTGTGCCAGCATTTGCATTCCGTTACACGTCTATATTCTGAGCTTGCTCGTTCCATTATAGACCTCATTCATCGCTTTCCACCAGAAAAAAAATATAAAAATCAGTTAAGGGTGCGTTCCCACTGAGGCGAAATCACACTACTTCGCATCTCTCGTCTCGTGTACGTCTATGATTGGTCGTTTTGTACACATTTCCGCCTCAATGGAAACGCTCTCTAAGGCGCGAACTAGCGAGCGAGAAGGCCAGAAGTCAGCGTTGGAGATATTAATGTTATTATATTTTGTTACAGGTCTTATGGTGTTAACATTTTGGCTTCTCACTGGCACCATAGGATTCTTCGCAGCATACACATTTATAAGAAAAATTTATGCGGCTGTAAAGATTGACTAAGTTTAATTTGTAGCCTATTTTATTTAAGTTGGTATGAATGACGAATGAATTGAACAAAGATCTTTTGCTGATTTATACATATTGTGCATATGATTTGTGTAAATAGGTATGTAGTTAAAAATTGCATTTTAAAATACAATTTGATTTGACTATTATAATAAGATCGATTTTGTATTATTTCGAATTTTAAGATTCTTATTTATAAATACGTAGAAATTTTAAACACTGCCTGCTTTCTTCATGATCTATGATTATTCTTCAGAATCTATTCCATTTGTACTGTTTTAGATTTTATTAATTATGGTCTCATGTTTGACCACTATCTTGCCTGATGGTCAGAGATTAGCTTTCCGTAGATACAGATACCTACTAAACGGCTACAATCTCTCAATAGGATCATGTTTGTCAATCATTGAGTTCCCTTATTTTATTTAACTATCATTATTATTTTTAAACATGCATAGTGGCTATTAAATCTCCATATAATGTTTAAAATTTTACTTATAAGTACCTACCCAAAACATGAAAATTAGAAAAAATAAAAAGGTTGTTTCATTAATTTAGTAACGTAAAAAGTAATCTTAGCACTCCGCTCCTAAAAGATCCTCGTGAACTAACTTTCGTTATGGGAAGTGACGAAAATACGAAATGTAATAAAAAGCCTAAAACAAAAATAGAATCCGATGCCCAGCGCAACGAACTCTACAGTTGTAATAATAGTCTATGCTCTACAGTGAGAGAGTATACCTTCTGCCAAGTATAACCACTAGTGGCGCTACTGCTACGGCTAAATATTGTCGCGATAAGGCGAACTACAACTCGCGCGCTCTCTCCCACACCGCTCAACGTCTCGCTGGACGAGCGTGCGAGTTCGCGTTAGCGCGACAATGTAGCTCTAGCATGTCAGCACAAGTATTCAAAAATTGTTCTTTCGTACTTCGTAGCATATCAACTAATTAATTAAGATTTACAATTATATTTATAAATGATTTATGACACAAGAATATTGCATCATCGAGTGTTGTTTAATAATACTATTATGATCAATAAATGCGGTGCGTACCTGTGACGTCACATGGATTATTTCACCGCGGGCAAAGAACACTATTACTCATAGACCGCGGGCATCGCTTGCTGCCGCACGTTGTTTTGTTTATAATTGGGTTGAGAACCGCCAAAAACTTTGTAAAATTGATGACTCACTTTTAATTCTACTAATAGAAAGATAATGAAGGATTGTATAATCTGAAACATCGACAATAATACAAATTTGCAAAGAGATAATATCCGGCAACAATGGAATGGACGCATGTCATCGGCAAACCCGTTCCATACGTTGCGTTGCGTACCGTGCGTGCGTTGTGGCTGTTGCAGACCAGTGGACGTTCACCCTAAGCCGTTGGACCCGGCTGCTATTTGTATATCTTTAACAGTCCGTCGTCGTTACTAGTCAGAATTCCGAAAATATGGCTACCAGTCTTACTAGGTAATTTCATGTGTACAAAAAGTCGTATTTTTTAAATAATTTTACTTGTTTAAAACGTCCTTGTATTGGTCCTTGGGTTGCTTTTTTTTACAATGGCACTGTCATTCGCTTTTCCGAACGGACAATTAGTGTCAAGTTAAAACTGTCAACTAAGTGTCAAAAATGACCGGAAAACCGAAATGTCATTTTGCGCATTGATAAAATAAATATTTATTTTTACTTAAAAACGTAGTATTTTCTACGTAATTATTATTAAGTTTCTAAATTTCTATGTACAAAATGGAAACCAAAGTAGCAATAGTAACGGGAGGCAACAGAGGCATAGGATTCGAAATAGTGAAAGGGCTGTGCCAAAAGTTTGATGGTGCTGTGTACCTTACGGCTAGAAACGAAGACAGAGGACGACAAGCCGTACAGAAATTACAAGACTTAGGCCTAAAACCTCTATTTCACATATTGGACGTCACAAGCGAGAAAAGTGTTCAAGACTTAGCTACACATATTTCAACACATCACTCTGGCATTGATGTTTTGGTAAACAACGCCGGTATCCTAGACTTTGATAAGGCTATCTCATCACACGAAGACGCTAAGAGACTCATCGATACGAACTTTATGAGTTTGTTGTCAATATCAAAGATATTATACCCTCTACTCTCAAACACAGCCAGAATAATAAACATTAGCAGTGATTGGGGGTTACTATCGAATGTACGTAAACAAGTATGGCTAGACACGTTGGCTAAAGAAGATCTTACAGTTGAAGAGATCTTAGACTTTGTAAATGAGTTTTTGCGGGCAGCTAAAAATGGTAAAAGTTCTTTTGTTTCAATTGCGGGCCATTTTGGAGATTATAAAGTGTCTAAAGTGGCTATGTCAGCGCTAACATTTGTCCAGCAGAGGCAGTTCCTTGAACAAGGCAAAAACATTTCTATAAACTGTGTCCACCCTGGATTTGTAATGACTGATTTGACCAAAGGCATGGGTGACTTCACCCCGGAGCGAGGGGCGCGAGCTCCTCTGTACTTGGCACTAGAAGCACCCCAGTCACTTAAAGGAGCGTTCATATGGCATGATTGTCATCATGTCAATTGGGATGACTAAGGATGTAATGGATGTAATTTATAAATTGTTAAGTGTTACAACCATGTTAATCCTGTGATATCAGTGTCACATGCACTTTAAACGAAAATACATGATTTCTTCTAGTATACATGTTTTTATTTGTTACATAATTATTATAATCTGAGCTATTGTATATAATATGTACTTATATTTTCCTGTATGGAGGTTGTGAATCATTTACTTAACAGCACATGTATATTTGTTGGCCTAATTGTGACTAATGTAAATTCTTTATACCTGTTCACTTTTAAAATGCCATCATCACTATGTTATAGGATGATGTAAAGTTAGTATTTGTTAGTAAAAATTATTCAAATCAAAAAAATTCAACTGTTTTCTTTGATGTATTAAGTTCCTTATGTATTGTTATATATGTATTGTTCACCAACTCTCATTATCATTATTTATTATTTTATTCTCATTATCATATGTATATGTATTGTTCACTTACTCTAAGTATATTATTTTTATATATTTTCACATTATTATTCCTTTCAACATTATTAATAATATTTATTTTTCAGTATCTTGGATAATAAGGTAGAATGTTATAGTAAACAGTTAGTGAAAGCTCTCAGGAGAATTTATTATTATTTCATCATTTATGTAAAGAGCAAATGCAAAACAAATTTTGTGACTGATTGTGGTACGGTCAGCAACAAAAGTCGATTAACACTTCAGTTTTTTTAATCTCAATTAATGTGAAAAATATTTGTTCAAAATTGCATTGTGTACTTCTGCTGCAATTTTGAACAAATATTTTGCTCAATAACAGTTTTTTTTTTTTTTTTAAGAAAACGTTTTTTTTCTTTAAGAAAACGTTGCCCCACTAAGATTTTCTCCTGTATCGTGGGTGGTTTACAAACATTTAAATTCACGTACACAAACAGCCAGACCCGGAACAACTACTTGTAGGTAATACAAATATTTGTTCCATGCGGGAATCGAACCCGCGACACGCAGCGCAGCAGTCAATCGCTTAACCACTGCGCCAACCGTGCCGTCAAATTAAAAAACTGAAGTGTTAATATTTTGCTCAATTACTGAGATTAAAAAAACTGAAGTGTTAATCGACTTTTGTTGCCGACTACAATAAGTTCAATATTAAGAAAAAAAAAGCTTGGTGTATTTTGTGAAATTACTGCAATGTTATGAAATGATGAAATCCTTAATGTAATTTCTCCGCCAAGACAAACCTAGTTTTAAAAAGTCAAGGGAACTCCATTCCAACTCCATTTTGTAAAACCCAAAGAAAAAAGGACAAATATGTTAACACGAAAGACTGTAAGCATAACATATTATTATAACAAACATGTTTAGCAAGTATATTTAAATGAAACAAGGCAATGAACAATATAATAGTTGTATGATAACCTTTTGATAACTTGTACAGTTGATAAAGTAATTCAGTGGGGTTGATGAATCAGTTCTGTACTTTAAATATTTATAGAGAACATTATTATGAATTAGATATATTATGTCATTCAAAATGACAAGTTATAAATGCGCTATTGTGTTGCAGTTATCTTTTAAATTATCTAGAAAACACCAACCTCAATAATTTCACCATGTCGGTCTGTATTGTCCGTATGTCGGTCGCAGAACCCGCAGATAACATACCTATGTGCCAAAAACCCAGCACCAATACAGAAAGTTAATTTCCTAGAATTTGTGATAAGAAATTTAATAAAACCACGGTAGCAGCCTGTTTCAAAGTTATGTCAGACCTCTGTCAGTAGGCTAGGTGCCTACAATGTAGGTAGGTACATAGCGACTGCACACATCGTTTCAGCGAATGTTAATGTAGGTACTAATTTAAAATTCACAAAATAAATGTATTTTCTATTCTGGATTTTTCTAATTAGAGTTATTCAAAGGTTAATAGTCAATGCAGAACCCCTACCTTTGGGTACCGACTGGGTAATACAATCCCCACTTAAATAATCGAGATAAGTAGGTGGTGAAGGCTGCCTACTTTAAATATCAGCTCGAAGCAGTCATTGACCTCACCGCTTTTAAGCTACAACATAAGTAGGTAGTAGCAGCAGTGAACTACAATCCTCGTTACATTGACATACATAGCTAGGTACTATCGCGGACCCTTGCGCCTGACCACCACTAAGTTAATTTTTGCTTTCACTCAAAAAATAGAAGCGCGCCCAGGTCAAATAGTTCGTCCGTAAAATTCATAAAAGGAGTACCTACACGAGATGCGTCAAAGTCATTCCTACTGTTGTTTACCTACGTAATTATCCCACTGATCTCTCTCCGGTTGTGTCGGATTGCCGTCCCATCGGACTATGAGAGTGAGGGAAGAGTGGGTGCACTGGGTCGGCGCACACACTTGTGCATAGGGAATGCAAATCCGTTCTATTTTAAAATCCGGATTTTTAAGAATTTTTGGTTCAATCCGGATTATCCGGATTGTACGGAATTTTCATGAAAATAAACAAATCTACCCATATTAGTTTGTTAATACTTATGATGTTTTTTATAGTTAAATGTGTAAAATCAAATCAAATGATTTTTTAAATAGTACACCCATCAATAACACCCAGCAATAACACCATACTTATTTATTGATAATAATTTGAATAATTCCAAATAACAAAAAATAAAAAAATTCATTTGATTAGATTTTCATGTGCTTTTATTTTGGGTGTACCTACTATGCCAAATCGAATGCCAAATAATCCAATATTAATTGATCGACCACTATAAATCGAACGTCTAAATACTCGAAAGTTCATAATATCGAATGGTTATTAAATCGAACATTCAATATAGGTATCGTACACTCAATACATCGAGTGTTCAAAATATCGTTTTTGTTACAATTTCTTATTATTCAAAAAATCCGATTTTCAAATCCGGATTTGGAAGTCTATTAAAAATGAGCGGATATCCGGATTTTTCGGATTACGGCTAGTCCGGATTGCATTCTATTTAAGTTATCTCCGTCGTAGATGCATCATACAGGCTAGTCCCCGATGACATTGGCTGCAATGTGGCCGAAATTCGGTCTGGAGGACAGTGCATTCGTTTGCTATTCTGTCGAAACGATATAAGCCCACATAGGTAGGCACGCACGGGCCGGTTATCAAACGCGGCGCGGCGCGGTGTCCTAGATTTTAACTCACGGCGTTGAGGCGACCGTTGAGAATCTAACATAGCGCATCCATAACGCATTAAAAAAGCGTACTGTACTGTTGGAATTTCAACTTTCAGTGCTAAGCCGAGTGCTGAAAAAACGTAACGCAAACAATCCAGCGCGAGGGGAAAAAAAAAGCGTCACGGAAAAAAATCGCTCGTGCCTACTAATGTAGTGATCGAGCGTTGATCGCTTGGCGCCAGCCTACGCTACGCAGCATCTACGACACACGCTACGAGATGTCTACCTACGCAGCGTACCTATACGCTACGCGCCGCGCCGCGCGCAACGCTTTGTTCCAAACTTCGAGGCAATAATGATGATTTGGGAAAGCATAATCTGCTGCTTCCTACTGTTGGGACGCAGGCCTCCACTCTGTGTGAAAGAGTGGGCCATAATCCACCACGCGGGCCCAGTGCGGGTTGGCTTTAGATTTGAAAAAAAACAAAAGAATTCTAATTAGGTAATTTAGTAATAAAACAGTTGTACTTATTTCAGTTAGTCATTTTGCTGCAACTCGTAAGACGAAGCCAATCCCAACAATCAACATAGTTGAGTACGTTTTAGATTATGTATGAGTAGGTATAGAGTCATTATTTGTAGAAGGGTCATATTCAAAATAATTGTAAGTTACGGATAGGAAACAGATATGAATATTATTTGATTGTAACAGAAAAATAACAGAAAGGAATTATTAGGGCAAGTTTAAATAGCACACGTTTATAACAGGCTACGAGTGCGAAGTCGGTGTGGGTCGCTAGGTGGGTACATAATGAAATAACATTTTGGTGATCGTATTTTAGTTGGTATAATTGCCATAAATTCATCATCATCATTGCCATAATGCCTTATCTCCGAAACTACCGAGCCTAAAATTTTGATATTAATATTAAGGCAAAAGGATTCTAATGATTAGAATTATGTATAGCCATATTTGTTACGGTCGTGAATCATATTTTAATCAACATACAACTTTACACTGACCTGTAAATTGCAAAAAACCTGAGTCAATTTGAATTTCGCGGGCTACCTTGGCGCATCCCCCTTAACTGATACTGAGACGGCCGACGAGAGGCTGGGTACGCCTCGGCGAGGCTGCGCGGTTAGTATAAAAGGCTCAAGCAGTGAGGACTGAGGATACGCAGTAAAACATGCACACACAGACAATACATGGCACAGCAATGCAATACATGGCACAATATACGCAAACTTTACATACTTCAAATAAATTTAAGTAAGTAAAAAAAAATGTTTTGGCTAACCTGCGGTGCACTAAGTACCTATTAATATTTTATTTTCATTAATTCATACATGAGACAATGTGAATAACGCCTAATCATTCATATCTGTTACGTAACGGAAAAAAGTGACAGATAAAATAACGTATATGAATTAATTGCACGTGTCTATCTTACAAATCTATTTATTTCCACACCAATTCACATGATTATACGAATATTTTATAGTTATAACAAATATCACAATACAGCCCTTTCCTAGTATGAGTAATAAAACAGTAAGTACTTACCGCTACTGTAAACGACTCACATTGAATATTTACTTTTAAAAGTCTAATTTTCTTCGACAACGAAACGAGCTGAAATACTATATTGAACAAAATGGCAAAGCGTTTATTCTTACGCGTCGTGTAGTAACAGCTAGTGAACTAATTTTGCCAGTATTTCAAATTTCTTTATTGCCATGGAAATAATGTTAAAATAGCATAACAGAGAAGAATAACAGATATGTGCAAAATCAGGACACTCATTAATAAATTAAATTTGGAGTACACTAAATAGTATTTTATATTTTGTTTAGTAAAGTGTTGAAAGTTTAAACAATATTCTCTGAATATATATTTTTTTTTAACTTTTGTGTAGGAATGGTTAATTAAATTATTTTTTTTAGTTTACCGTTAAAGACGTGGACATAGAATACTTGTATGAAACGGATCCTACGCAATGTCTGGTTTAATTTTTTTAAATGAATTGTTTAGGTTTACCAAATGTTTCGTTGTTTTTTATTAAGCTCAAATAAATATTTTATCTGTTTGTTTATGAAATTCTAGTCAGTTGCATCTCGTTATGAAAATAATTGGGTTGGACATTAAGACAGTAGTAAATATACAATTATTTTGAATATGACCCAGAAATAACCGCCGTGTTCAACTGTAAGAAATATACATATATTTGTTTTTAAAAAAAACGTTGCCCCACACTAGGAATCTCTCCTGTATTGTGGGTGCGTTTACAAACATTTAATCTCACATACACAAACAGCCAGACCCGAAACAACTACTTGTAGGTCATACAAATATTTGTTCCGTGCGGGAATCGAACCCGCGACACGCAGCGCAGCAGTCAATCGCTTAACCACTGCGCCAACCGTGCCGTCACGGCATTTTTATTGGTAGTAGGTAGGTATGTAGTATGTGTACCTATGGTATGTACCATATACCATCTATAACAAATATTAAATAACAAAAAAAAAGTTTTGGCTTGGCTAGTTATAAATCTCGTAAGATCAGCTGTAGGTATTCTACAAATCAAACCAAACTGAAGTTCTATATCGCCCACGTGTGTCACGTTAACTTATTGTTGAATGTTTACGGATATCCTAATAATGTATAGAAACCGCCCACAGAAGCCGTATACACCTCAGCTAGAGGCGTTAGTCGCCCAGTAGTACGCTACCCCTTTACCGTCCACTATTACGATTTTATAATATAATTAAGGAGTAAGGCAGGGATCGACTTCGACATTAGAATCCATACAAGGCCCTGCTTGTGCATTGGTACTACCGTAATGAGATTTGTTGCTAAGTATCGAAGGGTTGACTCGGATAAACAAGTACCTAGGTATAAATAAATCGACATATGTGTACCTCTTAGGTGGCTTTAGCAGTAGCGGCCCTAGGGCGCGGCTCGCGGGCGGTGCGAGCGGTGTGACGGCACTGGGCGCCGTCATGGGAGAGGCGCTGAAATCGTTTGATTTCAGCGCCTCGACGATCGGCTGTAAAGTAAGTTACTACGAATATCATCAATGACTGGTGCCTGCCTCTGCCTGGTGGACTGTCCACCAGGCACCATGATTGATGACAGTACCTTACTATAAAGCCGATCGTCCACAAGCAAGCAAGCAACTGCATAATTATGCATATAATATCATAGGAACATGCTACATAGAGGGGCGCCACGTTAAGATTTTGCACCACCAAAAAAAAATTCTAGGGCCGCCGCTGGGCTTTAGGTAGATTTCAGCAAGTCGGGCATTATCCGGAAAATTTAGGTACCTACCAACCTAATGTGCGCATTACACAATAAGTACTGAATTTAAATTATAAATTATGTGTTTTTGTAAAACCTATTCACATCCTTTTAGGTAACAATTAAAGTATCTACGTAGGTACCTTAGTAGATAGGGTACCAACATCACACGCCTCATTTTTCTCAACCGTATAAGAACTTTTCAAAATTTTTGTCAGCTCATAAACAAGAGAAAAGTTTGAGAAAAGGCAAATTACCTAAATCTTGTTGCATTCAATAAAGATCATCATCTGGAGCGAAAATATCTTCTCTACTGCGATAGAACTTAGGTTTCTTGTGCCACTTTCTAGAGTACCTGCTGAGCCTTACTTCATGCCCCGATATTGTACCAACTTAATCTGAATAGGTACCTATATGTACAGGTTTATGTTAACGTAATAAAATAAAGTTAAAAAGGTAGGTAAGCAAATTGAATCCTGGATGCTATGTAGGTATATTTTTACGAATAGGAAAGTTAACACGTATCTTGTCTCGACAGTGTCATTCGATTAATAAAGCTATTAAAATAATTGAGTCGGACCAAATTACAAAATTCTTTTAGTGTCACCTACAATACCTACAACGGAATTGATAACTATCACGCGACACTCGTTATTTTGATTTCCTAGGTACATTACCTCTTGGCAACGAAATGAAAATGCTTTGATAAACACGATTAATTCCGAATGACTTGTGTTAGTTCTCATGTATCTACGTAATGTTCATTTCATATGCCGTAATTGTTTGTTTACATGGAGGCGTCTAGTGTCGGCGTCGATATCTTTCAGTTGATTGTTGATTTAATTTTGGTACTTTATTAGATAGAAGTAAGTAGTTCAGTATGATATTTTTTGATGATTCTGAAATATTTGGTAGAATACGTTATTATAGATATTATTTAGATTTCAAACAATGGAAGGAAACATCCAGATTTGAGTTACTTTATCCCAAAAACAAACTCTTCTAAATAAGTAATCAATTAATGATGAATACTGCCTCGTTGGTCTAACGGTTACCTACAAGCGTTATTGCAGAGCTTGAGGTCCTGGGTTCGATTTGCGGGTTAAATTGGGTAGTGTTCTAGGGTTATTCCATCAGGAATTTCTCAGTAGCAGCCCGGAGTCTGGATTTGTTTCAGGTTAATGGCAATAGGCTCGCCCCCTATTAGGTTACATGGGATTTAACATGAGCATGAGATGTTATGTTGTGTAAGACATCATTTTACATTTTAGAGGGCCATCGAGACTTGAGTTACATAGAGATAGTGCCATCCACGAAGACACGCCCCACTCTTCTTACTAATCGCTAGGTAGTGGTTTATCATCATCATCAGCCGTAAGACGTCCACTGCTGGACATAGGCCTCCCCCAGGCACCTCTACTTCGACCGGTTCTGTGCTTTTCTCATCCAACGGGTTCCTGCGGCCTTCACAAGGTCGTCGGTCCATCTTGTAGAAAGCCTTCCAACGCTACGTCTTCCAGTACGCGGTCGTCACTTCAAAACCTTTCGGCCCCATCGGCCATCTGTTCTGCGAGCAATTTGCCCTGTCCACTGCCACTTAAGTTTGGCAATTCTTCGGGCTATGTCGGTTACCTTGGTTCTCCTGCGGATCTCCTCATTTCTGATTCGATCACGCAGGGAAACTCCAAGCATAGCCCTCTCCATTGCCCTTTGGGTGACTTTTAGCCTTCTAATAAGGCCCATTATGAGCGACCACGTTTCAGTGCCACGATGCAATCAATGGCGACACGCACTAGTCAAAGACTTTCGTCTTGAGACACTGCGGTATGTGGGACTAGAAGAGGCTCTACTGGTGGTGTTCAAAGTTGCTATAAGGCAATCACTTGCTTAATGCTTAATTATTTATATTTTAAGCATGATTTTTTATATGCTTTATTAAAGCAAACTTTTTTTATACGCGTAGGTACCTGATACTTGACTTGTTATGTTACGGGCGGGCGCGAATAAAGCAAGCGCGGTGACTGACAGCATGATAAAGAATATTACATCGCGTTTATGAATTACGATAAAACAGATACAATCAACTCAACCAACAACAACTCAACAACAACATCAACAACAACAACATCAACAACAACAACTCAACAACAACATCAACAACAACAACTCAACAACAAAATCAACAACAACAACTCAACAACAAAATCAACAACAACTCAACAACAACATCAACAACAACAACTCAACAACTACATCAACAACAACTCAACAACAACTCAACAACAACATCAACAACAAAATCAACAACAACAACTCAACAACAACATCAACAACAAAATCAACAACAACAACATCAACAACAACAACTCAACAACAACAACATCAACTTTCCTTCATACTTATACATATCATCATATACCTCATACGATATTTATTAATATATGTATATTTATTTATTTACACTAAAAAAGTACGAAGCAAAATAATCACAAAAGTAAAAAACACGAACCAAATAGCATATCATTAATTATATTACGTATTTACGTGAGCCGCCCGAGATCGCAAATCACACGCGGTGCTTGCTTATAACGATTTATTATTATATTCATTGCTTAATGCGTTTCGCGCGATGACAGAGACAGAGTGCGATGTAAAAAAGCAATAAGCAAATAGCAACTTGTGAGAGCCACGATAGCGTTTGCTTTATGATGTGTGTAGGTATTAAGCAAGGTGCTTTATTTTGCTATATGATATATTAACCACCAGTACTACTGAGGTCATCGAGCATTGTACTGAGGTCCTCCATAGTCTCAGCCATGACTACGATCCCTAGGTACTCGAAACGATTCTGAATTTCGAGCTGAAAGGTCTCGGGGTTTTGGACCTGGATCGGTGCTGGGCGGAGCGTAGACTTCATCAGTCGAGATCTTTCCAGCTTGATATTTAAGTTCAAATATGTGCCTCTTACCATGCGGTGATCACTTTCGGTTTTCACCGCTTTGATCACAGAGACATCACTGAGTCCTTGCTTCTTAGTCCATATAATGAAGTTAATCTCATTTTTAGTTGCACCATCCGGGCTCTGCCAGAGCCACTTTCTGTGCTCACGTTTTCTGAAAAAGGCATTCATCATAAAGTGGCCTTCCTTCTCCAAAAAACTGGCCAGTAGGTGGCCCCGGTGGTTCCAGCGCCCAACTCCAAATTGCCCCACTCGCCGTACTCATCATCGTTTCGTTTACCCAGTTTCGCGTTAAAGTCCCCCATGACAACGGTAAAATGAGTTTTAGTCATGCATGACTCTGGAAATATCTTCATACATGGTCTCCACCTCATCGTCGGGGCGTGATGAAGTCAGGCCGTAAACCTGTACCGTATAAGGTACCTACGCCATCCTGGTGGAAACACTCTCGATCTTCATCACGTTGCTCACAAGGGACTTATGGACGATAAACCCGACACCACCTTGGGACTGCTGGTCGCCCTCCCGGAAATAGAGCAAGTTTCCGGATTTGGGGATTATCGAGTCCTCCCTCTCTCTTCGGACTTCAGATGACCCTACTATACTCCATCGTAACCGGCTCAATTCTTCCTCGAATTCGGTGATCTTCTCGTCGGTCCGGAGTGTACGCGTGTTGTATGTTGCCAGGTTCAGTTTTCGGTGAAGCAATAGATTAGCAATATCCTTCAACATGATTCAGATTGAGATTGACAGTGTGTTACGCAATTAGGGTGCTACTCGCTATAGTAGAGTCATGTGTTTCAATTATTTTAGTAAAGTTGCTCGCGTCCGTAGGACACACCATCCTGTCCATTTAAGACCCACCCTACACGTGTCCCCTGGGTGGTGCTAAATGAGCAACAACGCCGAGTTTCGGGCGGCTGTAAATAACCTGAACCAACAAGCCTAACAAGCTTGTCCTTGTTGATGGTAGGAAATGACCTTAACAACCCGGTCCTTACGGTCATGTTCCGTAAGGCTGGGGGCCTCGGCTTCACCGCCTGGACCGCGAGGAAGAAAATCTCAATAAAATAATTACCCTAATCCTAAGGTGAGGACTGCGCCGAGAGGATGAATGGCTGGAAGGACTCCAGTTCCTAGCACCAACCTCGATGTGACAGGCTAACATCGTTGATTTGCGCCTTCTTATAGGAATGGGCGTCACCCTGTAAGCGACCGTTTATTTCGACCCTACTCGTGGGAACAAATATGAATGAACCCAATCAATCAATCACCTCAACCAAAACAAATCAAAAAACCCTCACCCAACAAGTATTTCATCCTGGATTATTTAATAGACCACGCTCAGCTTCCCTAAGTGATATGTCTAAACCTGAAGCTAACCAACCAGAATTAAAATCAAGAGACATAGTGGACCTAACAGACAACCCATGCACCCAGCAAGCACCACCACCCTGGCAGCGGGTGCCAGGTACTAACAAGCGGAAAAGAACTAGCGATTCTCCACCAAACAGCACTCCCGTGACAGTATCAAACAGATTTACTCCCCTACTTTTAGTCCAGTCTGAAAACGAAAATAACGTCACCCCAAACTCAAAAACGAATAAACCTCCCCCTATTGTTCTATATGGAATAGAAGACGTCAATGAACTCTCAAAACTTATAGAAGCTGTATGCGATGCCAAGCTGTTTAAAATAAGAATAGTTAACAAAAACTTGCTCAGAGTCCACGTGGATTGCCCAGAAACCTACAAGGATGTTATATCGGCAATAAGGGCCAAAGGCTTGATAGGTCACACGTTCACGCAGAAAGAAAAGAAGGCATATCGCATAGTTATAAAAAAACTACACTATACTACACCTCATAATGAAATAATCGACGCGATAGAAGCTACTGGCAATAAAGTTCGCGGAGAAATCATCAATGCCCGATATGGCCCAGACAAAACTCCATCTTTTACATTTTTTGTCAACTTGGAACCAAATGAGAATAACAAAGCAGTTAAAAACATAGAGTATATCCACCATCAGCGAGTTACAATAGAAGACCCTCGAAAAGCCAAAACAATAGTTCAATGCCAGCGCTGCCAACAATATGGACATTCCAAGAATAATTGCATGCGGCCCTATAGATGCGTCAAATGCGGGGAAGGACACAAAACCGCAGACTGCCAAAAGAAAGATCGCAGCACACCTGCCAAGTGCGCTTTGTGCTCTTGTGACCATCCTGCTAACTATAAAGGCTGCCAGGTCTACCTGGAGATCTCGTCCAGAAAGGCAAACCAAAACAAAAAACATCCTCTTCGACCTCCTAAGAACGAGTTAATCGCAACTAATCCAACTGCACAACATCACCCCAGCGAAACCTTACCACCACCTAATACCACCCAACTCCGTGACAAGAGAAGCTACTCCGATATTGCAGCAAATAGACGCAGCATTGACATTGACTCTGAAACTGAAAACAACCCTCAACAAAATCGCCTTGTAAAAATTTTAGCAAAACAATCTGAAAAGATAGACCAACTCATTCAACAGATAGGTACTCTCCTGAACCTATTGACGACTGTCGTCTCTAAATTACATTCATAGTACCCTTACGTATTGCAACGTGGAACATCAATGGGTTATCGTCGAACATACTTGAACTTGAAGAAGTGGTCAATAGTAATAAACTTGACATAGTTCTAATCTCAGAGTCTCACGCCACAAAGAATAGTCGTTACCGAATGAAGGGTTTCAACATTTACTTCACGCCCCATCCTGGCGATGGCAAAGCTCATGCGGGCACTGCAATAGCAGTAAGATCAAACCTTAAGCACACCGTACTGGAGGAGTACGCCACCCAACATATCCAGGCTACTACTATCAGACTAGACGATCGAGCAGGCCCGATTACACTGTCCGCCGTTTACTGCCCACCTAAACACAAAATCACTCATCAAATGTTTGAAGACTACTTTACTCATCTTGGAAACAAATTCATATCAGGAGGGGACTGGAACGCAAAGCATTCGTACTGGGGTTCCCGCATGACTCTGCCAAGAGGCCGATCACTTAAAAGCTGTCTTGATACGAACCACCTTACACCAATATCCTCTGGAGAACCGACGAGCTGGCCAACTGACCATAATAAGACTCCGGACTTACTGGACTTCTTCGTAACCAAAGGGATCAGTCATCTTTACTGCTCTGTAAAATCGAGCCTTGATGGATCATCTGATCATACGCCGGTAATCCTCACGCTGAGCTCTTCAGTCATATATGCTGAACCATCTGACTCCTTATCCAACCGGAAAACTGACTGGCAGGGGTTTCGTAGTTTCCTGGACGAAAACATCCAGTTAAACATACCCATGAAGACTCCAGAAGATATTGACAATGCTTGTGAGTACCTCACAAACCTGATCCAAGTATCAGCATGGAAAAACTCACCCTGCTTAACTCACCTCCCAACGATGTCACCGCAACCAGCAGATATTAAAGCAAACCTTGTAAACAAACGGCGGCTCCGAAGAATCTGGCATCAATCTCGCCATCCTGCAGATAAAACAGCCTTCAACCAGGCTGCGAAACAACTTAAGACGCTACTACAAGATTCAGCAAACTCTTCGTTCCGAAATGCTATACAAAGCTTGTCACCTCAGGGAAAGGGCGAAAAGTCGCTTTGGAAAGCTGCTAAGGATATCGGGAAGCCGCAAGAACATCTCCATCCCATCAAATACTTAAATTCATGGGCACGAACGGATGCTGAGAAAGCAGAAGCATTTGCAACTCATCTGGAAAATGTATTCAAGGCGAATGATGGTGACGACGAATCTGATGTTGACGAAATACTCAGTCAGGATCTCCAGCTGTGCCTGCCTCTCAAACCCACATCCCCAAAGGAAATCGCGAGCGAGATTAGACGACTAAATTCCAACAAGGCCCCCGGATTTGACTTAATCACTCCAACAATACTAAAAAATCTCCCTAGAAAATGTATAACATTTCTTGCCTCACTCTTTAATGCAACCCTAAGAACGTCATATTTTCCTCTAATCTGGAAAGTATCGGAAATCATTATGATTCACAAACCTGGAAAGCCTCCTCATGAAGCTTCATCATACCGTCCAATAAGCCTAACACCAGTTCTCTCTAAGTTGTGGGAAAAAATATTTTTAGTCCGCTTGAAAGAAATCATGGACCTCTGCGACATTATTCCAAAGCACCAGTTCGGGTTTCGGAAACAGCACTCGACAATTGAGCAAATGCACCGGGTCCATGACGAGATTAGACGCTGCTTTGAAATGAAACTGTACTGCTCGGCGGCATTCCTAGACGTTCAGCAAGCGTTTGACAGAGTCTGGCACAAAGGGCTACTGTGCAAAGTGAAAGATAAACTTCCACATTCTCTTTACCTCATCATCAAGTCCTACCTCGAAGACAGGCTTTTTCAGGTGAAACAGAGAGATGTCAGATCTACGCTACGTAAAATTAAAGCCGGCGTTCCACAGGGTTCTGTACTCGGCCCTGTAATATATAATATATTTACCTCAGACTTACCGGTATCTGAAGACGTGACCGTAGCAACATACGCAGATGACGTAGCCTACCTCGCCAGTGATGAAGTCCCAGCACGGGCTAGTAATAAGCTCCAACACATACTAGACGAGACCCATACATGGATGAGAAAGTGGCGCATCCGGGCAAGTGCTCAAAAATCGAACCACATCACATTCACTTTAAGAAAGGAAAATTGCCCTCCTGTCAAACTTGGCAATGATGTTCTCCCACATACTGAGAATGTAAAATATCTAGGCTTCAACCTAGACAGAAGGCTCACCTGGATGTATCACATCAAGAAGAAACGGGATGAAATTAATCACAAGTTCCGAAACCTGCTCTGGCTTATGGGTAGAAACTCCGTCCTCTCTATTGATAACAAGCTTCTGATCTACAACTCCGTGTTGAAGCCCATCTGGACCTACGGAATCCCACTGTGGGGCTCTGCTAGTAAGAGCAATGTCATGTACATCCAACGTGTCCAAAACAACATTCTGCGTACCATTACAAGCGCCCCGTGGTTCTCCAGAAATGACGAGATCCACGAATATCTTGGCGTTCCCACTATTCAAACTGAAATTGAGAAACACAAAAGGAAATATGCCGATCGGCTCTCGGTTCATCCAAATACTCTGGCCTATGACCTCTTAAACCCTTCTGTAACGGCGAGAAGGCTGAAAAGGAAGGATGTGCTCTAATAAGGCAGTCGAGATACTGGTCTCTTCGCCTAAACGCCATAATCAGTCAACTCATCCGCTTATAGTCTTGCGACTGATTGCAGATCAAACTAGAAAAAAAAAAAAAAAAAAAAAAAAAAAAAAAAAAAAAAAAAAAAAAAAAAAAAAAAAAAAAAAAAAAATTTTAGTAAAGTCACGAGTCAAACCTCTGGCTCGTTCTGAATCTGAGTTGAATAATCTCAGAACACGAGACGAATCGGCAATAATCAAAAGCACATGCCTAATCAGGAATAGTTACTAGAGTTAGATGAAAAGTAATGGTAGGGAGTATTGACAGACCGATAACATTAAGGGTGGTCGACAAACATCTGACGGAAGATGCTTCGGGTGCAACTTCATTAAGTTTCAGTTAGCACGCTCTCCGCACTTAACGCATCATCGGTGACGGTGAGTGTGTAAGGTTGAATGTTTTATTAGAAGACTAGCTTCTGCCCGCGACTTCGTCCGCGTGAAATTTTACCCTCCCCCCATTCACCCTCTTAGGGGTGGAATTTCGAAAAACCCTTTCTTAGTATATCTATGCCTACTCTTCACAAATAAATTTCATGTCTTTAAGGACCTGCGGTTTAAGCTGTGCGTTGATATATCAGTCAGCACTTTGAATTTTATATATATAGATGTGGAACAGATCTCCATCTTTTTCGTTAACCTTTCGCGACCTCAAATCGGACATCATAAGAAACCCACTATGTAGTTTGTTATATAATTAATTATTTCTAGTATCTTCTAGTACTATTTCATTCCTTTGTTCAAATTAGACAGCTGGAAGTTACCAACCTACTCATATTCAATCTAGTTACCTACTAGGTACTACAACCTAGTTACCTACATAATATCTGAGGCGCCTACTTATTTAATTACTGCAATGTTTTTGCTGTAGAACTTTGGGATTGAAAATAAAACATCCACGATATTTCATAAATATTTATATTGAACTGGCCTTAATAAATTACAACTTAAAACCAAACTTATAAAAACTGACTGACGATTCCACTTTTAAGCAAAATGGGTGATGACAATATTAAAATATGTGTGTCCAAAACATTGAAAGGTAGTAAAACGGTTTAACCGCAGTACTTTACCGTGAAAATTTGGTATTTTTAATAATATACAAAGGTAATTTTTAATAAAATACTTATTCTAAACGCCTCGATAATGCTGCTCACATTATTCAGTCACAATTCAAGTCGTGAGATATGGACGAGTCAATCGTCGCTGACCGCTGTACTCTCTTTGGTGTTCTAGCCGTTAAGTCTTCACGTAACAACGTAACTTTTACAAATGAAAACACGCGACTGTCTGCTATACCTATCTAAACATAATAAGGTACATCTGATTTTTACAATAACATAAAATTTCACACTTCAATTACATTGACATAAAACACTTATAAACCGTTTTTTTAATACACATTCAAAAAAATAGTGTTTCTGTTTAATTTTTAGTGCAGTCTCATAAAAGAAATTAGGTATAGCCTCTAATGAATTACGTCTATATTTTGCAATATCTATAAAACACAACTTATTCCTAAAGTAAATGCATTATGACAAAATATACATTAATAATTGCATTTGTTTAAAATGGTGACATACTAATGGTAGGTAATATAGCCGCCAGGTACGATGCTATTAAATAGTTCCTACGTTGCTGCTTCGCTAAGTTTACGTGAATAACTATATATTACAACATCGGCTAATAGTAGGTACCTAAGTAGGTAGTTCCAGCAACATAAATAAATCGATAAGGCTACTGCTTAGGGAGGACTTGCCTCCACGCAAAGGTGGTTGGTAACAGACCAATGAGTGGTAACACGTGAATTTCTCATTTGAGTGGTAAAGTGATTTGTATGGTCACTTGAATAATACTTTATTTTTAACACTTCGAATTAGCTGAAACTGACTAATGCTTAGAATTGAAAAGCTCTAACTAAACGCAAATGACATAGGTATTTTGAAAAGACTATCTTTAAAACTACACAAGTATATTATTTCAAGGCCCGCGTGGCGTTTCGATACACATATTATTATTGGTCAACTACACGGAATAAATAAACTAAAATATATGACGCCTTAGTTCTAGTCTAAATAAATAAAGCGTTTCACACTCGACTAAATAAGACACTTTACTTTGGTATTATTAGACTACATTATAACTTACCTACTGTGTACCAGCGAGGTAATTGCGTAGCACACTGTCAGTAGCAATGGCTTTCATTTTGACAGTTCAACAACATTCATTGCGTTATTTACGTTATTGACCAGAAAAAAATTTCGAACGTATAAAGCAATGGATTAGCAATATCCTTCAAAATGATTCAGATTGTGATTGAAAGTGTTACGCAATTAAGGTGCTGGCTGTTGTCAAACAATGGTGAACAAACTGTACCATTATTTATTTATTATATGTATCACTGTATCAAGGGACGGACATTTTAGTGTGTCATACATCATACTAAACATTAATACATATCTATTATTCGAACTCCTCGTAGTTCCCTTTAGAACATGACTAATTAGTAACAACACATTTCACAGGTTTTTCTTAAGGCACTAAAAGGTAACAATTATTTTTATTTACACAGACAACCCCTATTAATACAACCTTCTGATTCTGCCACTCTATAAGTCTTACATAATCTTAGAGAGTTGCATATTGTAAAAGATGTTTAAGAGCTTTCGTATCAATAGATTTCACCGTCAGGGTCATTAAGTAACGTACGAAATTTCACTGAAAAAATTCAGGCTTCAAATTAATGTCAGGAATATTCTACCTACGAATACACTTATACAATTTGTAAAAAAAGTGGAACTGTAGCTGTAGGCATGTATTGCTGCAGCTGTGAATCCTTGGTTTTAATTGGTGATGAGTGGGGTGAGTGGGGCTGAGGGTTCGTCGCCGTAGTACCTGTAGCGATGGGGGACCTGCAGCGCGGCGGGCTCGGCGGCGTCCGCGTGTTGCGAGTCGCGGTGGCGGCGCAGGTCCACCTTGCGCTGGAAGGCCTTGTCACACAGGCCGCACGAGAAGGGCTTGTACCCGGTGTGCTTGCGCATGTGCGTGATCAAGTTCGAGCTCTGGCTGAACGCCTTGGAGCACACTACACACTTATGTGGCTTTTCACCTAAAACAAAAGATTTTATTTTATTAAAACCGCCTGAGATTAATTACTTTTCTTTTTAAATGCAGTAGTTAGTTCTTAAATATGTAAGCTAAAATTTCTAACTAAGACTTGGTGGTCTAAAGTTTTGTAAACTTTACAGGACATTTAAAACATTGAGAGCTTTTCATATCGGAATCCGCCTAAAATACGTAGAAACTTATGCCAAATAACATAGCATAACATCACAGTCGAGCTTTAATTACGAAACGATTTTCTAATTACTAAACGATTTAAAGCATTACGTATCACTTCGTCAAGTAATTAAAGCTTGTATAAGTGGAGCAATACTTGTCATAATCATTGGCTATATATTATTTACAGTGAGGTTCCCGAACTGATTTAATATGCAACGTCGCCTTGTACACCGGTATTTATTAACTTTAACGGTAATTGTTTGTAGCTCGATATAACGACATAACACCAACCTGTTTCGTAAAACTTTATTATTCGGAGGGTTAAGGACAGGAGGATCTTCATGACATTATTTATTTTGTATAATGAATCACGTTTCAATAAAAACATCAAAACCATCGGCAAGTTTACCTGAACAGTTACTTAAAATCTCCAAAGATAGTTTACGAATAAAATTATAGCAAAAAATGCAAATGTCATTTTATAGATAGAACAGGATTTAAGTTTACTTTTTGTTTGTGCCGTGATCGGCGTGCACGTGAAGGCCTGTGAAGGCTGCGCGGCTAATTGCAGGCCGAGCCGCATTTTGGAATATTGATGATGAGGCATTTATCGGGAGGACGAGCACCATGTAAGGCCGCTGTAAATCATTCGGAACAGGGCAGAGACGTGACGAGATGTCTCCGGCCAAGACAAATATGTCCGCCACATTTTTTAGCTACTATAATTCGTCTCGTTGAACTTACTGGAAGTAGGCGGACCATTGAAAAACGTATGCGACATTTATTTTTCTTACAGTTCGTCCGTTTTTTTTTTTTGAGGACCATTGTGTGATAGGTAGTCTTTTCTCATTCAGACGTTCTTTTACAACCATTTAAAGCAAAGTATTTATTTTTGAGAATTCAAGAATGTAACTATATTTAGGTGAACAAGACGTCTAATCATCCGTAAAGCTCTACAAACCGACGAAAGACTGTTGAGCATTGGCGCATATTTTTTTGCTTATTGGAAATTCATTAAGTGCAGTGGACGACGGGCTGCGATTTGCCGTCGAAAACGTAATTGCACAGCATTTAAATATTTAATTCCCAAGGCATCGTCTGCGATGTGTCGCGTGATTGCTTTTATTGGGCGACTGCCTATATGTTTTCCATTTAATGAACTTGTTTCACAGTAGAGAAGTCTAGGCTATGCTCGGTTATAACACTATATCATGTACTTATACAGCTTAATAAATCGACGAGGATAAAGTCGGATAACGTCTTCAGCAGCTGTTTACTGTCATTCCGATTAAAAGGGCAATTGTCGGAGATTACCTATCATTACACGCTCGACACGAACGTACGCGGGTATCGCAGGCGACTAATTGAGAAAGTAAAATTTTATGTGATAAATAAATTAACAGCTACCTGGTAATGATACAAATTCTTAAAAAGGACGACACGACTGATATTATGATGGTGAAGAGTAAAATAATGATATCGGATTTATTAATCGCAATAAAACGTGGTATAACGTTTTTTGCCGCGAAGCTGACTTGTTTAGGTGCTGTAGCTGCAATGAACACCTTTTCATGAAGTCTTATTTGATAGCTCCGGGTTTATCTTCGTTGGAGATGGATGTTAACAACATAACACGGTTAAGCTTTTAACGATGGTTTAAAAGATAAAGTACTTAACTTATTAACAGCTTTAGAAAATAGAGTATTTTTATATACTTAATCCACTAATAACAATATAAAAAGCATAGGTACCTAGTTAGTAGTTACTGAAAAAAAACTACCTAATACAAACACATTTTTAACTCTTTATTGACGTAGATGTTATCCTTAATAAGGTAGCAATAAAAGTTTCAAACGAAATGATAGGTCTTCGTAAAGTTGTGTAATAAGGGGACGCGCTGGCACTTCGTTACGTGAAACATGAAACAGTTGTCACAATAATTTGAGTTTCACACTACTTGGAACTGAACACACCATATAATTTAGTTCCTGTTTCATATCGTTGACAAGACAGTGTTATTATATAATAAACCTTTTTATTTAAAAGATTTAAGAACCAACGTTCTTTTAGTGTTTGTCAAATACCTACCTAAAGTACCTAACTAATTAGTCCTTAGTTTGTTTCATCAGAAAAAATAATTTGATGTTTTATTAAAAAGTTTTTAAAATTTAAGTTTTAGTGAATTTTTGATAAATACACGTCCGTAGCATTGAAGAAGTCTTAAATACCTTCTATTATGTACGTTATTAAGGTCATGTTACTAGACTAGGACAGTTACAAAAGTCACTATCTCTCCAGGCAGCCTTTCGTCATCCAACAAATAGGTATCTACAGCAGGATTAAAATGTTACCAACAGAAACTGAAACTGTGTGTTTTGTCAACACTTATTCAACAAGTCCTTGAATATATTGCATTCAATTTAAACGAAAATGTTCTTTTGCGCAGTTGGAAAACGCACCACACTTGTACCTACTTGTGCAAATAAATTAACACTTATCAGCTTCAATTTGCTTTGAGCTCAATGAATTTTGTAAAAATGAAATCGTTGGTGTATCTTCCTTTATCTTATTAAGTACATACCGATACAACTATGTTTTTGAAATTTTAAAAACTACGATTTTTATTTATCTATTAGTGTGCTCTAAAAAAACCTTAAAAAAAACACCACCTAATCCGTCACCTAAAGCCGTCACCTAAAGCCGTCAAAGCTAGCCGTCGTCGTAAGTACTACCCTACTTACGACGACGGCTAGCTTTGACGGCTGATTTCCATTGTCAACCAGCCGTTAGAATATTCGGCAGTAACAAAAAAATATTCAAGCACATACTGTCTACTGGAAAACTAAATGTGCACTACCAATTAGTACCTACCTGAAAGTTCAGGTATTACTAATATGGAGTACCTAAAGCAAAAGTGAACACAAACCTGTGTGTATGTAGGTATGCTTCTTCATGTCCGACTTCTGGTGGAACCGCTTGCCGCAGTACTGGCAGGGGTAGGGTCGCGTGTCCGAGTGTATGAGCAGGTGCGTGGACAACGTGCTCGAGCGCTTGAAGCACTTGCCGCACTGCTTGCACTACACCAACAAACAACATACGTATAAAGTAATGTCATCGCTTAATTGTACAACACATCCCTCTAATATATTTATTAGATACTTGTCGTCAGCAAGTCGCCGATGCTAATAACCCATAATAGTTCCCTTTGACTGACGTGTAAAGGAATATTGCAATTCAGTCACTTGACCCCACGACGAATGCTTAGAAATCGGGTGAAATATAGCCAAGTATAGTCGACACTAGATATAATTATAAACGTGGCGAGGACAGCGTCCATCACCTTCAGTTAGACGGTGACAGCCAGTAATAAACTAATAACAGGGCTTTACCCCTTTCTACACTTTTCTTTGATTTCCCATCTAGCATCGGCTTTTAATTTTTTTTTCATTGCCTAGTAATTAGCGTCTGTTAACCGGTAATTATCCGTAAGTAAGTCTTTTTCACTAAAATGGCTATTATAAGGATATTTTGAATGAAATCAAATGTAGGAAGTTAAGAACGTAATATGATGGGTACATTTTTATTGATTTGTGTGTCAACACAGCGTGGAGTCTACGTGGTATATTATTTAATTTATTCTTATTTTACTTGAGAAGTTTGCGTAACAGTTGAGATTTGTTTACGGATCCAAATCGTATTAGCAAAAACATCCGCATACGAAACTATAAGCTTTTGAAAGGGGCGACTAGAATCAATTTTATTTTTTTGTAAATTTTGACGTTCAGAAGTGGCTATTTGAAATAAATGATTTGACTTTGTTAGGTAGGTACCCAAAGTTCAATCGTAAGTTAAAAGTGCTGCGAGCTTTCTTGATATAAAACCAGTAACGTAGTACGTATGTACCGACGTAATTGGTTTCTGAATTCCACACAAATCTTAAAAAGCAAACAGAATGTGTTCTGTTCACCGTTGTTTGTGAGACAAAAGATTTTTAACTAAGTAAGTACTTACAGTTACAGTGACTTTGCTTTAGATTTATTGAATCAGATGTTTTTGGTATGCAATGGAATAATTTCGTTACTAACTTAGTTTATTTAGTCGACACACAGATTCCACTTTAGATATGGATTGTTTTGAAGGAGGATTTCACAATCACTCATTTTATGTCATGTTCGTGGATTGTAAAAATGTTGAATTTTTTTCGAAAATCCTATATTTTAATACCTAAGTATATTATTATTTAAATTGGTTATTGATAAGCGCAACAACACCTTTAATACTTATCTAGAATTGGACCATCTATACCTACCTAGTGGTTTCAGAGGATTCGTAAGTGGCGTTTTGAGAAAATTTTGAAGAATTATCATTGGAAAATTCGCAGGTTGAAAAGTGGCGTGTAGTAGGCGAAATGCAGAAACTCATAAGAGATTTTCACGTGAGGAGACAACCGGCTTGTTTGTAGTCATAACTACTCGCAGGCTGTTTTAAAGCATAAGAACGGGAAAATTATTAGTCGGGTGGTTAGTCGTTAAGTATGCGGCGCATGATAATCCACGGCACAAATCCGCGTAGCGGGCCTTGTGACAGTTGGCCGGGCAGCTGCAGCGCCTCGCGCCTCACAAAAACCGCTACTTTTTTGGTCGCCTTTTTATACAATCGATGCACTCTCTTATAAACAACACAGGTGCTAGGGTATGACCGTCCACATATGGTTATCGACTTGTACCACGTAGAGAGGTGATTTTTTATGATTGCCGTTTGAATTTAAAAAATCTAGTGTCGTTTTTTATGAAACTGGCTTTTTATTAACGGCTTTTTTAACTCTGCTACGGTGGGATCGAGAGGGTAAAAATGACTGCTAAGTATATGTCTTAATGGGAACTTATAATGATTACAAGAAAACTTTAATTGTCACTACTTTAGTTTTATCACGATATTCAATGAAATAAAAACACATTTCTATATTATATGTTTTTCTTCGACAACGACCAATGAAATAACTTATATTGTAACTAAACTTTGAAACTTGTAACATTTTTCAGGGAAGGTTCCTGAAACATCGACTCCACCTAGCTTTTTTTTTAAGACGTAAAAGTGATTCCGATAAACTATTTACAGAATTAACAATTTCATTTCATTTCTTAATATACCTATACCAATGTAATTTACATAGGTAAGTATACCTATAGACGGAAATGTTTTTATACTTGTCAAGTATGTCATTACTTTATATTAGATTAACTTATATTTCACCCAAGAAAGGAAAGAGGTTGCGCACCTAGGTATACCCATACCTTCTGTGAAAATAGTGAAAGGTACTGATAAGTTAAAGTGGCGTAGGGCTATAGATACCTACTAATGTATTTATAGTAATTTATACTAAATCTATGCGTAGGGCGCTACTGCGCTGGCTTGTGACTTTTCTTCTACAACTTTCAAAACAAGAACAGTAGTTAAAATATGAACTGATATCTCTACTAGCTGCTTCCCGCGGTTTCACCCGCGTAAGTGTCGATCCCGTGGGAATATCGGGATAAAAACTATCCTCTGTCCTTCCCCGGGATGCAGTCTATCTCTCTGCCAAATTTTATCGAAATCCGTTCAGTGGTATAGGCGTGAAAAGGTAACATACAGACAGACGGACAGAGTTACTTTCGAATTTATAATATTAAGTAGGTATGGATGATGAAAACCAAAAGAAAATAAGCGAAAGTGCTATTTGGAAAAAAAGCTCCGAGAAAATTGCTCGTATTATTGTAGTATTCTGTGATTTCATGTCAGTAGGTATAGCAAAATTCAGCTCTACTTTTCAGTAGGCATAAGCGTGATTTTATTATGTGCTTTTGTAATGGATTTTAATGAAGTACCTAGTAATATTTAGTCGTCAAAGTTTGAAGTACTTAGGAGTGCGGTGAGGGAGCGACGCGTGAGTGGCGCGTGGCGCGCACGCGCCTGCTCTGTCTCCACCCGCCATTGTTCTACTAAGTACGTGCAGTTATTAATGCGATCATAATTACAATTTATTGTTCCGTCATAAATTAAAAATTAGTCAATATAAATACCTACAAGGGAATGACCGTCTTTTTTCATTACGGGAAAATATAAATATTTATTTATTGACGATGATTGTCTTCGCGAGCGGTTATGAATTCCATGTTTATTAATTAAATTGACTTAAAACTTTTATTTTCTCTGTGGTTCGATACAGGTAGTAGTCGTGTCACTTTCAATTATTCACGGCTCGATATCGATGATGCCTAACAAACGCTCAACACTTTATTTAAATGATAAAGTGTGGCATCGCGGAGAGGCTCTACAACATATTTATCTTCGTATGACACAAGGTAATTATTCGTCCAATTATAATCTGCCGCGCCGTGATATTAAAAGTTGGAATTTTGATTAAAACCGATGCGGATTTTTATAACGGCGGCTCGTAGAAAAAACGAAAGGCACAAAAATGGCGAGAAGACGAGCCAGCATGCTCCTTGTGAGCCGCTAGCGGACGACGCGCCTGCGCAGCGCGACCCGTTTCGATACGCGACTACTTATTAAGACAGGGGCAGTTTTTGCTATTTGATTTGTTAAAGAGACTAAAACGGATACTGGTTTGCTATTTTAAAGCATTTTGAACGGAAACTGTACAGTTATTCTGAACTTGTTAAAGGATATATAGCTATCTCGATGTTGGAGCTATGTATACCTATTAAGAATTAATGCTATAGATTACTCACTTGGAATGATTTTTCATTTCTGTTTTCGTTTTTGAGGAGTAGAGAGAAGTTGAGATCTCCGGCTGGCGAGGGTTTGATGGGGTAGGCGTGGTGCGCGGGCGCGGAGGGGCAGCGGCGTGGTTCTGCGCTCGGAGGGCGCTCGGCCTCGTCCGGGTTACTGCGGCATCTCTTGACTAGCTCCAGAGGCGTGTCCATGTCGTCGTGGCCCTCCCATCGTGAGATCGGTGACTCTTCTCCTACTTCCACTTTCTCACGTTCACATGCGCTTCCCGGAGACCAAATCTGACGGTTTTTTGTTGATAAGTTAAGAGGAAGCTCTTCCTCGTCATCTGCAAACAAGAGAAAAATATTGTTCAAAATGCTTAGGTAGGAAATACAACTTTATTGTACCGATGCAATACTGTGTCAACATACAGGTGATTGCTGACAATTTCTCTTCGTCTGTTCTTCACGCTTCTATAAGTAAATTTAAAGTCGGACGAGTCAAATCGGGCGTCTGTGGAGTGACTTATGAAATCTGTACAGGTGCGCCAGTGTTTGCCGACGGTACGTCATTGTTTGCTCAACAATACATTAAAAACTTGCATACACTTTTGTTTTCATTCACGGAAGATGAGTATCAAAAGAAACTAATTGTATTTGTGATGGTACCCAAACCAAGCAACAAAAGTTGTGATTTTAGAACTGAGTCTTACTTTATAGACTAGCTAGATACCTATACCTACCAACTAAGTACAAAATTAAATTATCCATTATGAAACCCTCAACTTAACCTAACACCTTTTATCAAACTCAAATATCATTTTTGAATTGTCAAAGAATCGGTCAGTTACAAAGACTACAATATAATGCTGTATGAGTCAGTTAGTCAGAAAGTTGAAGCTAGTTGCCTATTCCAAAACGTAGAACTCTATGGAGAATAACGGACAAGAAACTCCTACGACACTCTTTTTTAAAACCAAGATATTACAAAATCCGGTGTATATGTGAGCACAATGTAAAAAAATAAAATAAGGAAGCAATTCAAAATATAAGATTAAAAATAAGCCCTGGCAGTTAAGAAATGACCAGTCTCAACCGACGGTGCCCGTTCACGAACATGATGCGTGGATCAGCGCCATCCCGCTCAACCATTTTCCCAATAGTACCCACATTAAAATACCGTAAAGCCCGGTTTCCACCACGAAAGAGTAATGAGCCGGAAATGGCTAAGCGAAGCGGACTTCGTTTTCATGAAATAGGTTTGCGTTTCCACCAAGAAAAAGTTTATTAGTGGTCTGATTCCCACCGCAAAAGAGAAATGAAACAGAAGAACGAGCGAGCTCATTTTTACTCTTTTTGCCCGCTGAGTCATTTCCGTTCAACTCTTTGTTGGTGGAAACACATGTAAGCAGTTTTCTCTTGCGAGGTAAAATAAGTCATTAATGGGTCCGCTCCGCTCGCCGGTTTCCACCGCGAGCGCAAACGCAAACTGTTACGTTTGCGAGTTTAACGAAGTCATTCCGTTCCGCTCGCGGTGGAAACCGGGCTTTACTCTTTCGTGATGGAAACCGGGCTTAAGACCTGATGCTATGAAAGCAACTAAAATAGACCAGTCTCGTGGTATCCACGTCTGTTAATTGACGGATTTTCCAAACAGCGTAACCAGCTGAACTTAGCCGCCCTGCAGAGGACCCCACTGTAGCTTTGAGTCAAGCGTGATCCCCAGGAAAACCGCCTATTCGACGAATTCTAGTAAGTATCTGGAGGCACGGTAGTGCCCCTGCCAAGACGAGTCAAGCGAAGCGCAAGGGCACTACCTACCTTTTCTCGTAGCACTTCGTCGTATTTTTGAACCTTCTTAACTTGGGTTTGGATTATACCAGATAAACAAAACTTTCGGGATATAATGTCAGTGATTGACTTATTAAACCTATAAAGTTTCAATTGCATAGCTCTTATACTTTAGATTTTATTGATATCTAATCTAAAATACCCCGATTTCGTCACTGACTCACTGATGATCATCAATATTCTAAGGTTCTTCCTGAAGTCCTAGAAAGCTGAAATTTGGTATGTAAGTTAGTAATAGTACACAAACAACAAAAAAACTCTAAAACTTGGAACTTTTACCCTCCAACCCCTTAAACTAGGGGATGGAAGTTTGTACGAGACTTCAGCAAATTTTGATGCTAGAGTTCTGAAAATTGATATAGGGACTTGTAATAAATAATAAAATACTTATTATATAAATAATAAAAAACATTTTTTTTTCATAAGCAACTTTCAAAAAGATGTGAAATCCCACCAAAAACATTTTCATGTAAAATGTTGCCAAGACGAGACCAGATATGACTCGCACTGCCAAAAAGTTATCTATATAAACTCTACACCTTAGTCAAAATATGTGGCTTGGCCGTTTCGCTACCATCACATGGGCGTAAGGTGAAAAAAATATTCACGGTTCATTACTTTTCTGTTATACAATAGTTCTTGTAGTAAAGAAACGACCAAGCCTCATATTTTGACTAAGGTGTAGAGTTTGTGAAGTTAGGGCGTGTAGAGTTAGAAGCTTGGCTCTACATGAGATCTGATAACTTTTTGGCAGTGCGAGCCATATGTGGTCTCGTCTTGGCAACATTTTACATGAAAATGTTTTTGGTGGGATACTCTTATTCATAACAATGTGACGTTAACTATACTTACTTCTAACATTCGGTAACATGAATGATAAGCATTTAGTTTTCTTCTCGTTTACTATTTACGTCGTCAAGCTTCTGTGCATGTATGTTTACTTTAGAAGTCTCTGATGATGTGTCGCCAGCAAATAACATCATTTGTGGTCGGTGTTTCAGTAAATGAGGTAAATCATTTATTTATAATAATAGTCGGGGAAGTAGTAGATTGTTATACAACGATTGCGAGACAATAAAATAATCCAATATAATATTAAATAGTTTAATAGGTATTTTATTAAAAATGAAATGTACAATTTGTACAATTCTGGATATTTAACGATATGTTTTTTCCCGGCAACTTAATTTCAGTCCTCTGTGAAGATGAATGTTGAGTTGTTTGTGGTGTAAACGTGGGAGATACTCGTAGTTCCAGGTTTGAGGGATCGTTCGAATGTTCTGAATAGAGAATCAGCTGAGTTGACTCATCCCTTGATGTCGATGTTCGATGATCGTGGGCTAGTTGGGAAAACATTGATGCGTTCCGTGATACGCTGGGTGATATCAAATTTGTTTCTTTTCCTTTCTCTTCCATTTGCAAATTAGGGTCTCCATTCTCACTTGATTACATTTTCAATGTTGTAAAATAAATTACCGTCACCAATTCAATTTGCAATTAGTGTATCATTCTAAAGATTTCGCGCCAATGTCTTTTTTTTTATTTCTCCTGTAGCCGTAACGCACTGCACGTATTCTACCAAAGAGAGCGCTGCTTTTAGTTCCGTTTTTATGAAACAGTAATAAGTCGAGTCTTTATTCATGATTATTTTACTTAAGAATAAAGACTTTTTCGTTTTTGTAGGCTCGTAGTTATGATACAAAAATCCCCTAGAGGAAGTATATGCTATTTTTTTCCTCGCTCTGGTACGCTACAATGACTGTCTTTTTGAGCAAGAGGAGTGAAGTAGTGGATTGTTTGCCAAGGGAGCAAACCACTATTTTGAAGGCGAGAGTGTTTCTTTGAATCCAGAGCGCAGCGAGGGGTTCTAAAGTAGAATCCTGAGCGCAGAGAGTGATTCAAAGTAGGTGCGTCAATTTGAGTACCTAAACAATTACGACCGAAGGCAGAATGCTTTTCGCGCGGTTTTTATTTTTCCCAAACGTTTTTTTTTTAATTTGGCTTGCGCGTTTTACTTATACTTAGATGAGAGAGAAAAACGATTTCCCGCCACTTTTTAATTGTTTTTCTTTCCGCCAAAATGAGTGAATTTAACGAAGAAATTCGATACATTTTGAAGTTTTATTACAAAAATGGGAAAAACACGACATTAGCCGCAATAAAAAAATTGTGATGTTAATGGACATAACGCAGTGTCAGTAAGAGTAGCACAAAGTTGGTTCAAGCGTTTTCAGTCCGGGAATTTTGATGTCAAAGATGCAGCTCGCTCTGGTCGCCCTGTTACGGAAAAAGTAAATGCCATTTTTGCAAAAGCGGTACAAAATCGGCATATTAGTAGTCGATATAGCTGAAGAGTTAGGGGTTGACCAAAAATCTGTTTTTTAACCCATTTGAAAAGGTCTGGTTATACAAAAAGCTCGATATTTGGGTGCCACACGAGCTCACTGAAAGAAACCTAATGAATCGTGTACTCATTTGCGATTCTCTATTGAAACGTAATGAAACCAAACCATTTTAGAAAATATTGATCACTGCTGATGAAAAGTGGATCACATACGACAAGAACTTGCGAAAAAGATCATGGTCAAAGGGCCTTCAAGCTCCACAGACTATAGCAAAAGCCGGATTAACTCGCAATAAGGTGATGCTGAGTGTATGGACAAAATCATTGATTTGGATTTCTACTGCCAATAGCACTAGCTAATAAGACTCAAGCAAGAAATTGAGAAAAATCGGTCGGAATTGATCAACAGAAAGGGTGTGGTCTTTCATCATGATAACGCCAGACCACACCATCTTTAGACACTCAGCTAAAATTTAGAGAACTTGGTTGGGAAGTGTTAATGCATCCACCATATAGTCCTCCTACCTTGCATCCTCAGATTTCCACCTGTTTTGGTCTGTTCAGAATTCTTTAGGTAGTGTTAGGTTAACATCAAGAGAGGACTGTCAAAACTACTTGTCGCAGTTTTTTTATCACAAGTCCCAAAATTTTTACAGCAATGGAATTATGTCATTACCTACAAAATGGCAATAAGTTATCGAACAACATATCACTTATATATTATAATCAAATGTAAATAAACTATGAAAAAAAAAGTGTCTTGAATTTGTATAAAAAATACGAAAAAACTTTTTCCCCGACCTATAATACTAAAAAGAGGCACCAATATTGAGTAAGAGATTAATATAAAAATATATAAGTATCTAATTACCTATTAATCTTTTATTGTAATGTCTACGATTTGCATGCACTTAGCTAATTTAATTTTTCTACACCAGCAATGGTAGTATGTGTGAATCAATGTTTAATTTAAGATCTCAATGTACTTAGAAATAATTTTTTTTTTTTTTTTTTTTTATGAATTTATATATTTCGGGACCATGGGGTCCCGGTCCTTTGAAAGGCATACGAGGGGCCGAAGCCAACTCGCAGAGGCCCCTTAGGAAATTTTAATGAAATGCGGCACCAACCGACGATTATCCCTGTATGCACTATGCAAGTGCACCCAAGGACAACCCCCGGTTGGTGTAGGGCTATTGCAGGATATGGAAAAATAAAAAGTTGGACTATGGGTTTGGGTGGCTAAAATGGACTGGTTACCAAGAACTATGGAACAACTATGACCCCTGCCTGATCAATGTTTTATATATGCACGGATAAAATGGCAGGGGGTGACTTGCACACTCAATAATGGGCTCCCAGAAACGGTCTCTAGCACATAGTGACGTAGCAACAAGGGGGCAACATGTCCTGAGGTTCTTATGAGGGAGAGGTATTCTACGGCTATCAGGACAATCCCGGAAGTACGGTCAAGATCCCTACCAGCATCTTACTGGAATACTTCCTTCCCCCGAGCACGTTTGCGCTTGCGAATCTCCACTCAAGCCGGCCAATAAAGGCAAGAATGAGGTGGGAGCGTCGTTCCCCGTCATTGTTCACTCCAGCCGGCCAATAAAGGCAAGCCAGAGATGAGGAACAAGACTTCTCCCGGGAGATAGGGTCCGTGGGGTCGCTACTGCCCAACAGCCCGCCACATGCTGCCCTGCGGGTTTCTGTATCTCTCTTTGTCTGGCTCCTCACCTTAGACCTGTTCCGGCAAAGTAAACTCTTCCGGCACAGGTCTAGACTTCGGAGCGCGCAAGCCCCACCACGACGTCAACGTAGAGATACGGCGGTGGGGTTATTATTATTAATGTTTTCAGTTACAGTTCACAAACGGTGGAGTTAGCTGAAGTTATCACTTCACTTTTATTCCCTTTCTTCTATTACTTACTACTAAGTATTTGAGGGTATTAAAAATAGGTTACGTTTTCAATTTGCAATTACTTAAAACTGATAACATACAAACCACTTCATTTCATTGTTCTTAATTAAATCTTCAAAATAAATTTTCTTATCGAAAGCAATTAAGTCAGAAATAAATAAAAATCAAGCACTTATTGAAGTTCTTACACCGTTTGTTAGTTATCTACGAGGTTGCGTCGTAACCGGCACCAATGCGGATAAGAGACAATTAGAATACAATTTCGTTTGGCGACAATGAGTGGCGGCGGTACTTCGTCGCTTTTCCTTGGAGCGAAGGAACAAGCGCGCTGGCTCCACCGGCGGAGGTAAACGACATGTAAACGACGACATATCAGCGCCTCGAGTTATTAATCGGTGCCTTACACTGATAGCTATTCTAATGAGTATTATTCAGGAGACGCCGCGTAAGGAGGCCGAGGCGAACGATGTTTTGTAATGCCGCGAACGTATCTAATTACCATTTTTAGGATTCTTGAAACACGTAAACACTTTCAGTGCGAGGTGATTTACTCTGCTTATATGAATTCCAATGTGAAGACTTACACTAGATACAGCGTACACAAACATTAATTCTACAGACTTTGATTTAAGTAGGTACTCGATCCGTTTATAGTAATTGCAAATATGTAAGTAGGTCAAGTATTGACTGAAAATGACTTTCAATACAATGTAATTCTAGTGAATTACAAATAAAATATTACTAACTAACTACATGGTATCTATTGTCAGCTGCAACATGTCCACACTTAAACACAGTGTTCTACAATAGAACTAGGGTACCGTGAGTCACTTAAACGATTTAAAAAACTTTTTAAAACTCTACCAGAATATCATCTCATAACATGCCAGGTAAGTATTAGATAAGAGTAATTAGTTACTTTCCCGGCGACTTTTCATGATGCGGTAAATGAAAATATGATGATTTAAGGCTCGAGCAGACAGGCGTGACGCGACGGTACGACACGATTCTGGTAGAACTATTTCCATGAAGTTTTCATAGAAATTGTTCTACGAGAGACGCGTCAAGCTGTCGCGTTACGCCTGTCTGCACGAGCCTTTAGATTCCCTTCATCTAACAGTTGAATGGGTGAAAAAGATACTTTTGTTATTTTTTCAATTTTCAGTAATTTTGATTTTTTGACGTGACAACGTCTTAAATTAGGTTGCGACTGGGAGTCACTTATGAAAAAGTGTAACGCTCGGTAACGTTACGATGAGTCACCGAACGAGAGAGAGGCCCGCCGAATGCCTTGCGTCTCTCTCCCACTCAACTATGATCGGATGATCGGTCGTTGTCACGTAAAATCTTCGCCCGTAAAACCGACTTTACAGGCAACCATTTTTTTTTTTTCCTTTTCAACGTTTTTTCAGTTACTTATCTTGCAGTTGGAGAAGGCTTTGATGCTGTTGGAAATAAAGCAAGGTAGTTACCATCTCTGGGCGGGGTATGCCTGGCGTGGTCGATGGGTGGTCGCACGAACTGTGGAGAGGCGCGTGGCATCAGCAGTGGCCAGACTCCAGCACCACTATACAGTGCTCCCAGGCCACTGCAGTACATGAGCGCTCCCAGTTCTGAACACAAAACACTAGCTGGTGACACGAGTTCTTTTCTAAACCAGATGAAAAATAATGGAACTGCAATCAGAAGGGGTAAGTTCTATTGTCAAGAGACGAATGAGATATTTGTTTTGAACTGAACAGGTCAAAAAGGTTTTTTTAATAAACGGGGCTTGACTGAGCAGTGAACACATACCAGTAGCTCGCGCGTATTGCTTGAGCGCTCTCCCAGCTATCTCGATGTCTCCTAACTGGAGTAAATCCAGTCGGTGATGTGAGAGCGAATCGGGCGAGCGCGGAGGTGAACGCGGCGACGGCGGGGTGCAGGGGGAAACGCTGCCTTCTGGTGACGGGAATCGGTGAGCTGGTGGCGGTGGTGAGGAGGGCTGGAACTGCTCCGCCAGCCGCGACAGAAGGACGTGCCGAGACATCCTAAGCAAAATAACAAAGAAAATGGTTTAGATATCAAAAATGTTGGCACTTTTATGCAGATTCTGGAGGCTATCTCAAGAATACTAATTAAAAAAAAAAGAATACGTTGAAGGTTCCTTCGAGAAAATACTGCGAAAAAGGTAACAAAATTAAAAATTCCTCAACTGGCAATCTCTTTTGTTTTCACGCAGTTAAAATAACAGAACGTGAATAAACTACAGGTAATAACGATTCCTTAACAATTAACGCCCTGCATCACAATGTTAAGTTCCATTATGCGTCCAATTAGAACAAACCACGTGGGGGCCTAAAAAGGCCACTTTGGCAGAATCATAAAAGGATAACATTATGAATCATAATGGAAAGTTAACTGTTAAGTTAATCGTATCAAGTCCCATTGGTGAAGGATTTTTCAGTTATTTTTTTTTTGTGTGTTAAGTACTAATCAATCCAATCCAAATCCAATCCCAATCTCTTTGATTATACCTACGTAGTGCAGCAAAAAAAAGAAAAACTCGGACTGTCTTCGCCATATTATGATCCATAATGTTAAGTATCCTTTTATGATTCTGCCAAAGTGGCCTTTTTAGGCCCTCTGAGCTTTTGAATTGTCATTGACTAGTTGAGCTTTATCTATCGATCGTATTGCAACCATTCTGCTTTCCCGTGGGAACCTTCAGTTTTCTGAAGAGCTTTAGGTATTTATAGCTTTTGTATATATAATAAGCTTCATATTTACATTAAATAATGCTTATTTTGTATTTAAAGTGACACAATTATTCATTCATAAAACGGTTTAAAGCCCGCTAAGGGAAAACTGGATACCTATCTCAACGATTTCTCGTTTCTGCCTGTTGCTGTTTTTTGCAGTCAATGGCATCTAGATTTTTACCAAGGGCACATACTAACCCTCAGCACTTCTAAAATGGTTTTATCTTTTAAAAAACAACATAAGTAGGTAAGTATCTATGAATTACGTATTGTATTACTTCACGTAATAAAAAACTACATCTTAATAGCCATAACTTCATAACATTTTCTAAATGATAACGGCGGCGTTGTCAGTCACCTTGTTCACGAAGACAACTCAATATGACGGTAAGTAGGTACCGCCTTTATCAAGATTTTACGGTCAGCGCGGATCAATTCAAAAGTTGCGATATCATCTTTGTTTTACGTGACCGACGTCATTAGTGTCCATCCGACTACCTACGTACGTATTTGTTGACAGCCCTTGCTGATTAATCCGACCGCTTGTTTGTTGACAGCGAATCGTATTAAAAGCTCAATCAAGCAAATGAAGAATCAGAATAATGGAAGTGGTCGGCGGCGGAGCGCGGCCGGCGCCCGCTGCGTACGCGCATTAATAATGCACGTGGCGAGTAAAACAATCTTCATTAGACTAACACACATTACATATTTACAGAATGGATGTCCGCGTGTTCCCATACCATTTCACCGTACTTCCATTAGGAATTAAACTCGAGGAGCTCACCAGCACCAGTATAGGCGGAGACATTACATTTGTCGTCGTAAATTATAAGTAATGATGTCGGACAATGATTTGCAAAATTTACTAATTACAATAATGCCCAAACAGACTCATTAACGAATAGTTTACGTGTAGATATCGATCACATTCATGGTATCTACGAAGGGACAGTTCAATTTTCTTGTCTTACAAATGCAAACCAATGGATTCGTGCTATTACTACTAATTGGCTAACAAGCTGGCTAACGCGAGGGTTGTGTGTCGCAATTTCTTGTTTCAATAAAGCAAGGCTTTATTTATTAGATCGCGAGTAGCAATTACCTGCTGCATGCCGACTAAGTACCACCTTATTTTTTTATTACGGTACAGTGGGAACTCGAGCAAATGTTGAGAAAATCAATCAGCGCAAAAACTGTCCGTAAATTATGTATATTGATTTTTACTCTATTTGTTCATGTCTATTGAATCTTTTAAATCTTTACAAACACCTGTATGCTATAAAGTGCTGTCCGCCGTATGTTATCTTTTGATATGAACAGGTGTTTTTTAGAAAAAAAGATTAAATCAAAATCTGACTCAGACTATTTGAACAGATTTGTGTTGTCTATGTCAATCTATGTAATGAGTATTTTACACAATTGTAAGACTCAGTTTTATTAATTAAATACAGGGTACAATGACTAATTACTTTTTTTAAACTCTGTAGAAGCAGAATGCTGCACTCTACAAGTGTATAAGCATACAGAGCCTCGCAGCCTGCCACGATACAGACTGAAAATTAATTATTTCACCGATATTCGTGGTTCCGGTTTCACGGTGCAGGTTGCAAAGTAAATTGAGTTGCTTCCGTGTAATTAAAACGAACGGTTCATAATTTAAAAACGATCAGGACCTTAAAAAAGTGTTTTTTTCATATTTGATATTAATTTTAGGTAAATCTAGCTTTTTCCTTGTTTTTCTTTTTAACTGTAATTATCATTCAGCATAGTGTGGGTAGGTATACCTAATATAGGTAAGTACCTACTAGACTACCTAATGATAATATTTTTTTTTATAATTATTGTTGTTCAAAAAACGTACTATAAATATTATGCCAGAAGATCAAAAGAAAAGGGTAATTAAGTACAATATAAACGCCCAATTAACCAAATTTAAAAACAATTGATTCGCCGATACAAAAATATTTCACCGCCGTGGTTTTATCTGCCCGGGTTGTTCTTGTGTTGAATACTTCTAGGTATCCAACATGTCGGAACACATGTACAAATTTGGCTTCGCTTTGTTTGTATATTGGTGTGAGAATATAGAAATGCAGATTATTTGCTCGACGGTGCATCTCCAGACGTGTGGCTTAGCGACTTGTATTACATTACAGTAGGTATATTGTCGCTTGTGTAAACATAGACATGAGCAAATATGTGAAAAGTAGAACTTTCAGAATGCAGTTCTTGCTTCCGTGAATTGCGCATGATTTCGATTTTCCAGACATGCAGATTAACAAGGTAGTAGCAAAATGTTCAACGCGCTCTTCTAAGATAGAGCGTAAAGCTAGTAAATGTTTAGTTGATGTGAGATTTTAAATCATTGTAGGTATAGATTTTCAGCAATTTTTCCTTTTTTTTAGGAAATAACGAAGTTCTAGTTTTAAGAATAAGAATGAAAGTTATTAGGTACACCCGTCATTGGCAATGTTACATTGCAAGTTTGCAAGAGAATTATTTACCTACTTGTGCAATTTAAGTCTTATGTAAAAATTATTTGAATAACTAGGTGAACTTTATTTATTCAAAGTAAATGCTATAACAACTACGTAAATTAAAGACATTTAATATAATGTGCATTGTGACAGATAGGTAGGTACAGTTACCTAGTTATAAAAATAAGTTGTGAGTTGATAATACAAAATGTTAAGCTATTTGGGACTAAAAATAAATTCATAATAAGTAAGATCTATAAACTAAAGTGATCCAATTAATTTAACAGTGAGTTTTTCCGTTAACATCATCAATCACAAATGTTATGAAGAAATACTTTTAAGAGGAAAACAGTGTTCGCCTAGGAATTTTGCAATCTGCTGTCTAATAAAACATTAATGATACGTTTAAATAATAATGTCTAAAAAGAACATACCTCAAACGGAACTTCTACGCAGCTACGAAAAATCACTCACTGCTACGAAACACTAGGGTCTACGAAAAAATTTTTTTTTCAATCAGTCCAATATACACCATAAATCTAATGTCATTTTATTTTAGGTAGACAAATAAAATAAACTGAATAATAAATGCAGCGAACGATTATGCGTCGCGAAAATCGTAAGGCTGCGTAGGATCGGATCCCGTCACTGACTGCTACGGTGCGTCGCGTTTGGCGCCCGGCACCTGACTGAAAGAAGGCTCGCGCGCCCCGACCTACCCGACTGCTCTTCCACAATAACGTTCTTTTTTCAAAACTCTGCTAACAAAAAAGAGGTCGGACGGAGGCTGAGCAATAAAGAAATGATTTGATGAAACAGCCACTTGACAGGTGGCTCGCGTCGCGTCCTCGCAGGCAGCACTTAATTGTTGGTTGCGCTTACGTTGACGACGCAGAGGATGCACTGAAAAATGGCTTTTAAGTATTAATGCCCACAAATAAGCGGTTGCTCCCTATGTGACATTAAAACCCTTGCATTAAGAATTGCAAGATTAGTTGCGCATAGACCGGTCCGCTACTTGGACGAAGCCTCAGGTTGGTTGAATACATGCCATGTTCCTGAATTAACTATGTACTGGTAAATACATACTAGTTAATTTGATTTGTACCCAAAACTGAGATTAACTAAATGCACGAGGCTTAGATTTCTCGTAGCGTTGCGCCCCGCCCACCGCGCGCTATTGGTCGCCATCTACAGCTGGGCGGAGCGTTGCTTAGATACTAACTTAGAAGCCTTTTTAACGTAACAATCTAATATTATTTATTTACAAAAGGTTTATCAATTTTATTACTCTAGTGCTTTAATGTAAATTAATATACCTTGAATACTGACCGACTAGGATATGAATTAAATGTCACGTGGGTCGGTCATAAAAATCGGGTCAGGGTACTACATAGCTCCCGTAGGCCCGTTCATAGCTACCTTATCGCGGTGACATAATGTGCAAGCAGAGGTTACGTGTGCAAAGTAAAGCTAGCCGTAGCCGACTCGACGTTTCGGAGCTTCTGATCCGCTGGTTACGTGCTTACGTTAGGTTGACGCCTGTTTTACGGCGAGGCGAAAGGCGATACGGTGCCGATCCCTTTCCGATTTGATACCTGCACCTTAACGCTGCAAATTCTTGCAGTTGCGTTGTTGCTTTTAGTTGCGATGTGGTTACGTTGTGTGATTGTGTCTAGTGTTTGCAGACAGATCCACTCCATCTGTGACAGTGTCGACGCAACGTTGTGGTTGCGTTGTTGCTGCAACGTCGTCTTGATGTGGTCGGTATCGCCCAAACTGTTGATTTTGACGGCCAAAAGTAGTCCGTGTGATTAGACTATTCATTTTCATACAAATTAGCGACCGTCCACGTGGTGTCGTTGTGGTGTGATTGTGTGGCACTGTGATTGTGTGGCAACTGTGATTGTGGTACGTATGATCGGGTCCTAAGAAAATCTATGCTAAGTCGCCTGATATGCGGATTTAAATTATAGGTACAGTCTTGTTGATTTGGAAAATCTGATGACGCCTATATTTTACCCTCTGATTTCATGAAGACTGGTTGCTTTGTAAAAATAAGACAAAACGTCTTAAAAGTTACAGCAATTAATTAGCATTACTTAAAAAACACATTAACCTGCATGCGGAGACTTGTTTTTACTGATTAAACGCTGTAAGCCCGAAGAAAAACTGATTAACTTTGCATAAATAGGTAATACTTCTTGTGAATTGCCCATGGCTTGACACATGGAAAGGTGCTCTACGAACTTGCTTGAGAAATTGGCGATCGATGCTTTACGTGACACTTTAAATGCCTTATTATGTATTACAGTTCCAATTAAAATATTGGATAAAAACTATTTATATGTCTAAAAATAAACTGTAAGTACATACATTATTTTATGCTGTGAGCAGGAGACAGATATAAATCTGTACTAAAGAATGTAGAGCTATTGATTAGTAGTGAATTGACAGTTTCATGTTAGTTTACAAATTAATACACCACTCTAATCACATATATAATCTCTCCAATCTTTTGTTTGTAAATTGCAACTTAGAAACCTAGTATGTAAGTTTTTCCGGCAACGCAACTAACAATTCTCAGCTTTTTAGAATATTGTCTTTCATTAATCACATTTTCACCTGATTAAGCGATTGTAATAGCAATCTCGGGAAATTCAATTAGACGGATAATCTGCTTTGGTTGCTGCGTGTTTTGTTACGCGAGGACACGTAGGGCTTCAGTGGGGGAAGTGCTTCAGTGCTTCAGCGAGTGCAGACGCGGGGGAGGGCGCGTGCAGTGCGCGGAGGGGAGGCAGGGGGGAGATCCACGGGGGCTGTAACATAACGGCGAGCGCGTGTCGGGGTGCGGGGGGCGCGGGGCGCGGGGCGCGGGGCGCGCGTCACGGCCCGTTAGCGCGGATCCTCGGCGCGTGCACATGTCGCCCCGGCACGCGCCCGCGCCACTTTTTATCCTTCTTTTTTCTGTTGCTGTTTTTGTTTTCTCCCTTTGTTCAAAATACGAATTAAAGCCTCCATTTCGATTTCTGGGTGAATTAATGAAGCCGGGTTTAAGATATCACGATCGTAAGCCTGATAAGATTTTGTTATTCATTCATAGTTCGTTGTCAACTTTTATTTTTGGATGTTCCCGATTTTGGTAGATAAACGGGACACAAGCTGTTGTGGTACCTATAGGTCTAGGTGCTAGGCGGTAGAGAGTTAAATAGGTTATCTATTTACAATTTATATTTTACTCTAACACAAGATTTGTATTAGTAATCTCAAAAACCTGAAGCCAAAAGTGGACTGGTGGTGTGGGGAGATGTATGCAAATAAAAACCATGCAAATCCTTAAACACGTTCATAAAGTATGCGAGTACATGGTTGATAGATAAGTAAATCAAAATAAAACAGTTGAAGGGTAGGTACGTATGTTTCAGCTGCAGGCGTACAGAACCGGTCGCAGGAGCGCGGCGGCGGCGGCGGCGGTGCGGTGCTGCGCCGGCGCAGGCGGCTGACGCTGTCGCTGTGCGCCATTCCTTACAGTCAACTTTTATTAATTGGGCAGATGAGAGCCACGGCTTCCATGATGAATGCTTATCCCTTATACGGCCAGCAGTTCGCGAAACCTTTTATAGATTCTCAATTAAAAGTGTCTATTATAGTTAATAGGACGATCAGACATTGTAGCGTTTATAGAAACGAGAATATTTGCTTTAAGTATTTATAAAAACAGGTAATATAACGGAAAGGACGATTAAGTGGAATAAAATATAGTGTAGGGGTGCGGGTGGCAGGTGGCTGCGGCTTAGGGATGCTCCCATTGTTCCGACTTAGATATCGACACGCAATGTGATTTGGAGACAAGTAACTCGAGTTTTATTGTGGTTTCTACGTACTATTATCGTTTCATGTTTTGTAAATGTTTTATTGTACATAGGTAGAAAAATATACTTTCAGATCTTTATATTATAACTCATATCAGGGGGCCTAAAAAGGCCACTTTTGCAGAATCATAAAAGGAATTCATCAAATCATTATAAATCATAATAGACAGTTAACTGTTAAGTTAATCGTATCAAATCCCATTGGTGAAGGATTTTTCAGTTATTTTTTTTTTGTCTGTGCTTAAATACCAATCCAAATCCAATCCAAATCTCTTGCAACGAAAAAAAGCAAAATACGTTTATGATTCTGCCAAAGTGGCCTTTTTAGGCCCCCAGAAAAGCATATCTAACTATCTCTGAATTCTATTGATAGATATGCAAAACCAAATAGCCAAAAAAATTAAGTGTTTTCAGGCGTGGATTACAATTCTCAGCATCGATTTAAGACATATTGTGAAAAATGCCAACATCTTTAAATACAGACGGAACCCTAATGAAGATGTAGTTAGTTAATAGCGTGCTTGACTGCTTGTATTGGTCACTGGGTTCCATTCCAGCCGGAATTTTTCACATTCCTCTTTGACGTATAAGAAGTCAGTGCACGAATTAAGAGAGGTACGTAAATCTTAAAGGTTTTTTCCAATAATCCGTTTTATTAAGCACACAATAACACTACCAATTTAAAGAAAATGAAATAAATAAGTTTAATTAAGTCGGCCAGAGAAACGGAATGAGCTACGCACGTAATATCTTGCTCAGAATAATATTAAATCATTATAAGTTATTGCTAAATACTTACTTATTAATAACTTTCTAACTAACTTATACATGATTTCTTGATTTACTAAGAATGTAATATTTTGTTGAAACTTAATTTTTTGCACGGCATTAAACAAACAGTTTTCGTAGAGCTTTCTTACTATCTGCTACGAGCTACGCAATGCTCTACGGTCGTAGCACTAACAAAGTTAAGTTTACAAAAACATTAGCTATAAATAACGTTAAAATCTAACTGTCGATAACTGGGATCGACACATGTCGCGTCTTAGGAGCACCCTCAGTTCTTGAGACAAGATTCAGCACGCGAGTCGGCGCGATGCCTGCGCCCGCGCCATGTGCCCTTAACGGATTTATTGAAGCGCCTGCGCGTGCCGTGCGTCATCCACTCGTGTGCATCGGCTTTATTTGTTCAATGTATGGGACTGGGTGTGTACACTTTCTCTACGTTTTATCGAGGAACCGATTACAATAGTATTGAGTAGAACCTGTTATCTACGGGTTTCCAAAATGCATGCAAAAGTCGTAGCACGTCATCTGGTATGTCTTGCAAACGCTCAAGGAATATTTGAGATTCGAGTATGTATGTAGTTCCATCAGAATTTCAGGATTAACACATTTACTTATCTAGTTTGTTATTGCAGTTCAGGATAAATGAATAATTTTGTCGTATGCCATGCTTATAAGTAGTATAAAGAAAACTAAATGGTAGACGAAAAATAATCACAATCAAAAATATTTCATATTTCGCGCAGACAATTTTCATTTTTTCAGTAAAGTAAAATATAACTTAATTAAACAAAGATATCCAGCTAGGATATCTTTGATTTATTATTATTACTTACCTCAGTCAACTTCACGTCTGTTGTAGAATTAGACATTGACAGACTTTATGTCGTAGCAGTTAGTAGCTTTATGTCATAGCGGGCGGCTATCGTAGTTCAAGTGTTACCATTGACGTGCAGTTGACTGTACATTCTAAGGAGATAAAAATACTTGTTGGTTTATTATTAAACGAATTTCTTGTTTCTGTCGTAATCATAAGCAGCATTTGGTTTATCCAAAAGCTGCTTATGATTACGACAGAAACAAGGAATTCGTTTTTGAGGTTCACAAGTATAATACCGACCATGCAAAAATGTGCAGCCACACATGCGTGTTTATTCTAAGGCAACAGAAGGGAATCCCAAAAATCAGTGTAATATTTTATCGCCTAAACATCCGTTATGAACGGTATCAATTTGCATATCTTAGCAGTTGGAGGCCTACAGTTAGGAGGCGACTGCAGCGAGTCATATGGCGGGCGTCGGCTGAAACCGTAAAAGCTTGTGGAGTCATGCGCATTGTGTGCGTCGTGCGGTGCGGCGACGTCGGAGCGGACGACACGCCCGCTCATTACGACGAAAAACTGCGCTCCTCTCCGCTAATTGCGATCATTCTTACGCCGTACGCGCTCCCATATTGAGTGAGCATATGTTCCCGAAGCCGAGGCCGCGCACACCGAGCAGGCGCGCACTGCTGCTATGTTGCGGTTTTCGATTACTGCGTGTGTAATTGTGTAATGCGCGAGTCCTCGGTAAAAACTTACGTTTCAGATATTTATAGCTTTTATTAATACATTATTAAATATACGGCAAGTAAGGTTTGCGGTAACCGACTGCTGGGCGCACTCGAGAGCTTGCGTGTGCGCATAAGTAGAGCTTAACAATCGCGTCTATAGCGTTTTCAAAAGAACACAGGCATTCACTTGACTTTTGATTATTGGAAGCTATCAGAGGCATACACAGGCATGCGTACGTGTATTCTTTGACAATTTAATAGCATATGCGCTTGCACCTGCCACTGCAAAAAGTAGGCGCACGCTTCAGGCAGTGAAGCGCGGAATTCGTCGCCGCGGTCGTCCTCTAGCCTATCTTATACGCTATTTATTGGTAATTGATTGGAAAGGTGCATTAAGCCCCCGTGTTATGTTTTTATAACGTTTGACCATACTTGGATTTGCTGGGTCTTTAGACCAGCCCTAAACCTAAATAGGTACGTATGTAGGTATAATATGTCTTGTTTTCTCATTTCACGTACATCGACATACCTGCTCTGCTATTTATATTATAATTATATGCTATTGATAGGCAAGGTTTTTCTTTTATGTCACCCTTTGTAAACAGCAACTTGAATTAGAATTTGATCAGTCGGAAAATGTATCCTGCCAGTAGCGTAGTCACGGTGTTGTCCTTATTTTCATAATATAGTCTCAGAAGCGAATCTATGCTCAAAGAACAATGTTATCAGTAGACACTACTTCCCAGAACGAGAACTAATAATGTAATAAGTTTATTTTTCGTAATCAACAGGTTTTATCAAATAAGTTGTAGAGGCCTTCTTTTAAGTATGCAGAAGACCTATGTCTTCCATATTTATATACGTGTACACATACCATAATCACCATAATCAGCCTATAGGTATAATGTTCCCACTGCTGGGGCACAGGCCTCCTCTCTGTGAGAGGGTGTAGGTACACATACAAAGCATGTTAATAATAGAATTTTAACAAATAGGAATAAAAAAAACCTAGAACTTAGATTTAAACGGACTGCTTCGTTAGTGTAGCTGTGGCTACACGACTCCTCCTGAGCTTTAAGTTCTGGGTGGCATCCTCAGGACAAGCAAAGTGTTACCTTTTAGGTTTCTGGGCTACCTATCGATTTTCATATGCTGGTGTGGATTTGACAGAAATTAAAACAAGAATAACTAGCCGACCGGAATAAGTCCCCTTAAATGGGACTGAAATTTAAAATAATAATATACTATATATATTTTTTTTTTGTTAAATTTGAAATTATGTTTCAACATAATTCGTGAAATTTTATAATTACCTTAATTTTACTTAATTTTATATCTAACCTTTCAGGGAATATGGCCTTGATGTTAGATGAAGCCGACATTCAATATAATCCAAAACTGCAACCAATACTTTGGCAAATTGGTAGGTAGGCACTCTACTATTGCCTACGAAAAGTTTTCGAAACCGATAGAAGTTCGTAGCACAGTTGTACGCCGACATTTTGAGCGCCTACGTAATGGTCTCACAAACAAATTCAAACTGATTTTAGTTTTCATTTACCTACGTCTAAAACCATTTTCTTCAATTTGCTCTTTGTCAAGTTTGTGAGTTTGACTGTTTCTACTTTATAGTCACCTAGGTATACGTCTCGTGTGCTGTGTTGATACAGATTTTCTTACGCTTTGTCTCCGGATTTTTAAAATGATGAAATTAAAAATTTATATCTTTTGCAATGCAAACACAGAATATAAAATTACTAAATTAAATATGTTCAGGTTTTATTTCTGTGGGCAACGATCAGCCTGGTTTGGGCGGCTCGCAAGACTCGCAAACGCTCAGTGAAGATGTCTGGGCAAGTTAACGCGTGCCCCGCGGCGGCGGCTGCGGTCGCCGCTCATGTCCGCTTAATGAGTGTTTTAACTACTGTTGGTAAATCATGCTTTTACGTCCTTCGGGCTCAGATATACGACGCCGCGACTCAGCTCGCGCATCATGATTCAGAATTTAAAGGCAATTATCGTATGCAATCGAATAATATCGACAACAGAAAGGTTGTACGCGGAGATCAATAAAACTCTTAAGATGTCCCAATATAACCTATATTTCAGTAAAATCGTCATCAACACGGAATAAAATTGCATGTGTAAAGCTATATTTTTATTTAACGACATAATATTTTTATTCATACACACGACAATCGAAATAAACTTCGCAATGTGGGATCCCGAACGACAACTCGAAATTCGGATACGAAAAAATTGGGTTAGCGCAATTAACCGCCAAAGGTGCCGCGATTTTGCTGGCGGATAATGAATGGGCAATCACGCGCCTTTGATAAGTGCGCAGGGTGACCAGCTAGCGGTAACCCTGGGCCGCGAAGGAGCCGCGTCCCGGGGCCCAGCGGCGCGCGCGGCGCGGGGGCCGGGGCAGCTCGCGCCCGCGTCGCGTGGCGGGCAGCGGCCGGCAGGTGGCGCGAAGGCCACTCCGGGACCGGGAGCGCGTCGCCTCCAGTTAATTGATTCCAATCTGAGAAGCGGCCCACGATAATTCACTCCGTAAGTAAGTGTGTATCCACTCTCGCTCTTTGGTAATTATAAAACGGTCGTCAGGTAACGGTATTTCGTATTCCTAAGTATTGTTTTTGTATTGATTGTTATATTCAGGTTGCGTTTATCTAAATAGTTGACATTTACGCGTTATCAAGTGTATGAAACGAAGGTTATTTTTTCTTCTTGTTTGATAATTTCCGCATGTATTTCCTTTTTATGGTAATTTTATCGACATGCATATAAATTGTGGTTCTGTAGGCACCTCCGAAAATCAGTGTAACTGCCAAAGAAAAAAAAAAAAATATTTTAGCATAGAAATCTCTGAAAAACTGGATACATTTTAAGTTAGGCAATTTATTGAACAGAAATGCCAAGTTTTCAACACAAAGATCAAATAGATCGAAATTCAGGTTCTTATCCAAGTCATGGATCAAGATATTATTTACTCTGTATACATAAATTAATCATTTTGCGAGTGCATAGCTGCCTATGGATTACAGAACCATTGATTTTCATTATGTGCAGTCTAGAAGACGGTGGCATAGAAAAAAACAAGCTTTTGGACCGAACCGGCCGCGGGCCGCCCGCGCCGCCCGCCGTGCGGCCGGACTGAACCGATTTAATTGCCGTCATTAATCCGTGGACAAGACCGTTTCCTTTGCACAGTGGCTATTTTAAGTGCGTATCGCCATTTTCTGTCCATTTTACTAAAGTAATAATAGGTATCGATATTGAAAATTACTTAATGTTAATATTTAACGACCGTGATAAATATTTGGAACAAAACAACTGAGTTGCAACAACTACATGTTTACTTATGAAAAAGCTATTGATTTACATGTTAATAACTTTTAATACAGGTATTTGACCGTGTACCTATAATTGGTTTTTACTGACCACTTTAAAACAAAATGGACCGAATCTAGTAGATAATGGTAGGTATCTCACACAATCGTTTATGGTTAACTTTTTCATGCTTTATACACATAGAAGATTACCTAAATCTGCAGATATAAAAGCTTTGATCAAATCAGACAATTTCATAAAAGCAAAGAAAGAAAAGAGCATTTCTGAATTAGTCTAAAAATGTTGATCATAAGTAGCTTTGAGTTTTCATTGGTTTAGACTGAAATACTTACTTATGTAGAATTTGTCTAAGTTTGGACGTCAAACCTCGGGGGCACGCAAATCGCGATAGTCAGACTATAGTGTCGTAAACTGTCTATTTTGGCTAAATATCGTCGTCTATTGAGAAGGAAGGTTCGTGTGTTCGATGCCTGTTGACAGCGGCACAACCATGTGAACATTTTCGAGGATTACACGCATGACAGTTTTAAATTATGCTGTTTACTCATGAAAAACGACAGCCGCCATGATTAATTACTCGTCAATGCTCATGTTGGCAGGTAACAAAACATACGAAGCAATTTAGCCGTTATTGATAAAAAGCTACTGAGTATAATAAAACACTTTGATAACTAGTGTGATTAAAATCAAACACAAAAAATGCTAATCAAAGGGCGAGTGTGTTGTAAAGTAGCTGTTTCCATATATGTAAGCAGACAGCGGGTAGCGGGTATCGGCGAACGGTGCGTGCGACTTGCGCGGAGAGCGCACGCGCCTAGTAATTACGCGCAAAAGGTCGCGCGCGCACATTGCGCTCGCCCGCGCCGCCTGCGCATGCCCCATTCCACCACCATTACACCGTCGCCTCCGGCTCATCTTCACTTTCAAGCAACATTAAACGCGCTATGTACTGACGTCATTAGATCCTGTAACATGATCCTTCGTCATTAAATCCTACGCCGTCCCGACCGCTGCTAATGGCTTGCTCAATGTAAATGCTAATGTGGAACCTCTCTAAGATCACATGATAACATAATTTCGGCTAACTTTATATATATTTGTGTCTTTATCTTTTAATTAGGATTACTCACAATTATTTCGAGGATTGTTTATGTTATCGAAATTCAGCGATGTGATTCATAGAATTTGCTTACTGGTAAGAAATATCAACAGCACACTGCAATCTATTACCTTCTCCTGGCTACTCTACCAAGAGAACTAGATAACTGCCATGTCAGTCGCGAACTCACGATACTCGACTTTCGCTTTCCCATTGGCTGCCAGTTGTCCCATCATCTTGTCAAGTAGGTATTTTTGGTAGACTAGATACAGAGTTATTGGTGAAACATTAAAAACCTCTTAAGAGGTCATTGTACTCATCATTATGAACAACTTTTACTATGGGACCAAAACTGAAATCGCTAAAAAAAATCTGCTGTTCCCTACAAATTGTTCGCATAACTCGTCAAAATGTAGGGAACAGCCGATTGTTTTTTCGCGATTTCAGGTTTGGTCCCATAGTAAAAGTTGTTAATAATGATGAATACAATGACCTCTTAAGAGGATGTTAATGTTTTACCAATAACCCTTTATAATCTAGCCAGTAATAGTAAGTAGTGGCTGCAATTGATATGGTTGTCTATGCTAATGTATTTGGCTATGATACATGCTAGTTCATAAAAAAAAGGTAAGTACTTATCGCAGGTCTGTAAACTTTCCATGAAAATCATGAAGAGCAGAAATCTGGATAAGTTAGAGTATAGATTCATTTTGCGAATGAAGAAATAATCTCTACCACATAAAGTGATTCCCCATTCAATAACTATGCATACGAGATATTTATGTAAACTACCCATCGCATTATGGCTTATGGACCAGTCGCAATACCAGCAAGTAATTTGTGAAATGCAAGCTTATGTCGGCAATTACCCCGTATTAATTAGGTATCAAACCATGCCAGATAAGAATAGAGAATTCAGTAACCGTATCAAAGCTGCATCATTCCGTACATACCTATCTTCTGTGCCAGCATTGACCGCTTAATCTTCTAGACAGAAATTATGCTGTACGCTTCACAGCAAAAGTATTTACTGCAATAAAATTTAATAGTAGAAAACTACTATTTTCGATAATCCAATGGCATTTTGAATGTGGTGGCCAAGTGGTAACGGCCGCGACTTACGAGTTGTATGTCGTAGGTTCGAACCCAGACAGGCGCTTTACTTTGTGTAAATTATTTCATCACCACTGCTCTCAAAACGGTGAAGGAAAACATCGTGAGGAAACCGGCATGTCCTAGAACCAAAAATTCGAAGACATGTGACATCTGCCAACCCGCACTGGGCCCGCATGGTGGATTACGGCCCACTCCCTCTCACCGAGAGGAGGCCTGTGTCCCAGCAGTGGGAACATTATAGGCTGATTATGTAATGGCATTTTGCTTGCCGAAGGGTTTACTTTTTTAAAATTACTAGCAGCGCCCCGCGGTTTCACCCGCGTAAGTTTCGATCCCGTGGGAATATCGGGAGAAAAACTATCCTATGTCCTTTATCTCTATGCCAAATTTTATCTAAATCGGTTCAGCGGTTTAAGCGTGAAGAGGTTAACATACAGACAGACAGACAGACACACTTTCGCATTTATAATATTAGTATGGATATATATTTAGCGTTGCCATAACAATAAAATAAAATAAAAATCTTTTCAACACACTTGCTCGTAAAGTGGCTCTTATTGAACCGCTTTTAGGTCCATAATGGAGTGTATTACGAACGCGTGCTTTTTCTTTACTTTAATCCACATGTTCTGTAATACCTACCACAGATAACTATTTACTAGTCGGAGACGCGCGCTTTTTTAATCTCATCAAACCCTGCGTTCCGAATTGGGAAATAATCGATGTGTTCCGAATTGGGAAATAACCGAATTAGCGTGAGCGCGATAACGATAACGATGTCCCGTGAATCGTCATAGATGACGTCATGACATTCGCCATCTTGCGATAATGCCGACCATGCCCTAGAATAATATCACCGTGAGCGCTGTCAAAAATGACAGTGTGTGTATGAGGTTGTGTCAGTGTGTGTTTTGTTTTGAGTTGCATCATCTTTAAATTAAACTAACGTGGCATTTTTGAAATTGTGCTTCTGGCTGACAGTCGCCACCTAACCAAAGAAGAAGAACTGAAGAAGAAATGTGGTGTTTATACAAAGAAATACTGTAATAATATCTTTTTTACATTGTGTAAGCACTGTCATGTGAGCGCGTTCACGAGTGTTCCGAATTGTTGCCAGCTCTCAGCAGTCATAATAGTAATATCTAAATCAGAACGCATGTGAGATGATGCATGGACGTAATATTACGTCCATGGAGATGATGTGAGCGCTGTGATGTGAGCGATTATAGCTAATTCGGAAAGCGCCCAAAGAGACTTCATGCCGAAAGAAAAAATCCGCGGGCTATTTTTTTTTTTTTTTTAAATAGTCTGTATTGTCCTTGGTCGCAAAATGAACTCGCAGGGACCACAGACAATTTAAGGTGAATGCGCAGTGGTAGACCGCGAAATTCTTAGGTTTTTTGCAATTTTCAGGTTTGTGTTTATTATATTTTTTCTATAGGCTGTATCGGTTTTGTCTGTGCCATAGATTAATATATTTAAAATGAGTCAATGTTGCGCGCGCATCGCTAGTGCTGGCTAGCACGGCGCGCGGGAAAACAAAACCAGCGCGCCATTTTCCATACAAGTTAATATTTAACAATACAAGTCTGTTTTTTTTCCTCGCAAGTGTGTTGAAAAACGTCGTATGAAACGCGTGTGCATTAATCAATATAGCACACATGTATCATAATGTACTATTATTGATACAAAAACCTTTGACATTGCTTAAGACTAGGATACAATAAGAAGTTCAAATATCTTAAAATCCAAAAAGATTCTTAAAGTCATCTCAGTATTAGCCTACTTAGATATTATAACTTACTATAGAGATTGAAAAATAGAGTATCAAAAACTAGCGTTTCCTGGAAAAACGGAATGCTCTTAATCAAAGCCTTATCAGATTCCTCCTCCTCATCAGATGGCTCCCATTTGTCGCCAAAAATCATTATGTAGACGACAGTATCAATATAATATCGTAAATGCTTTTAACGATTCCATTTAAACGTACGTAAAGATATGCAAAAACGTAAGCTGAGTGCCAGTGTTAAGCTTTCATATTGCCATAGTAAATTGTATATAGGATGACGCTATTCGAAAATGAAGATATTTTCAAGATTTTATGGCTACCTATGGGTATAGCACGGTCTGCACGGTGCCCGCCATGATTGCATTTAGTATTATGAGTCCTCCAATAAATTAACATACTATAGCAATAATTATTGTCAATCGACTTATAAATTACCTACCTAAATGTACGCTCGGGTAAGACGTTCAGGGCAATTTATGAGAGAGTTATGTATAATATTCTGTGATATTATTTAGTGACAAAGATAGATACTCTATCAAAACTATTTATATTAATATCGTATCTCAAGATGCAAAGAATTTAAATCAATGTAGGTACCTATCGCAAATTAATTAGTTAAACGAACCAATTACATAATTTGACCAAGGTAAAAAAACAAATGGTTAGTAAGTTATTTAAATTGTATAATTTTTTTCTGGTTATAATAAATATGTTTGTAAAATAGTAACTACTGACCTACATACTGCTGGCAATAATTGATAGCAGTGTTTCATTTCAATAAGAATGTGATACATAATTTTCTTTTGTCATAGCGCTAAATTATATTTACTCAGCATATTCATATTATTCATTGTAATTTAGTCAGTGCATATTTTTCAGGAAATGTACAAAATGTTTAAAACAGTCTTTATTGGGGCGTGATTTTACTGACTGTACATTTAAATAATCAGCAAATGGTGATTATTTGAGAACCGTCTGGGAAAACTTTGGTATTTACTGTTCTAGGTTAGTAGGTATTTAAATTGTTATACGAATGGAAAACTTTGATATGACGAGTGTATAACAAAACAATGCACATTCTTTGGTTATCAAAAGCCGTCAACAATATAATAAAGATGTTTTCCGATAAATGACCGCTCGCCACGGTCACTCTGTCCGGTTAATTATTAAAGCCAATTGCACTTAAGTGTCGACGGCGACGGCATGTGGTAGTGGCACAACAAAGCCTACATTAAGTAGGTACGGCCATGAATTTCATGTGTTATGATTGTGCGACAGGTTCGCGCGTCGCCATCGCGCGTCGCGCGTCGGTCGCAGAGTGACGCGACGCGTGGCGGCTCACCGCGTCTACTAGTCGTAACATCTGCCGCCGCCTTTATGGCCCAACGGACGTCACCTTAACCTGCCTAGTAAACAAGTCCAACTGCAATCTTTATGAATTAAATATAATCTATAAAAAAATATTCCAGATTTTCCCTACAGACTTACAGTTATAAAAAGTTAAAGCATGTCGATTCTCTCAGGCAGTTATTAAAACGGACTGTGTCTAGATATAAGGCACCCGTTTGCAGAGATTCTGCATAACCATAAAAATGTGAATATTTTAATGTCTGATTACCATTCTTATTACAGGAATTAACAGATGAAAAGAGTTATTTAATTTTAATGTTACTTTGGCGGCGAGTTCATATCAATGAAGATAAAAAATTTACGATTTCAATTACGTTTAAAGTCATAATCTGGAAGCACTCATAGCAAGCAATTAGGTATTTAATAATCACAATTTAATATCCACATCTGAACTGAATAAAATAACTTTATTGCGGATTATAAAAACCAAGTTTTAAACTCTATGGTTAATAGGCGTTTTATTGCTTACTTGTGGACATTTGATTGCAGTTATCCGGAAAACGGCCTCAAGTATTTTTGATATAATCAATTTCAAAACAACTTAAATATTTAGTTTCTGTTATTGTAGGTATGTTGGACCATATTGAAAGTGAATCTTTTTTTCGCCAAATTGCAAGTGCGCTCGTAGCGCATAATAGCTGAGCAGGCTACGCGGTTATAAATAAAACTTTCGCGCGGCGCAAGCGCGTTAAATCGAATCCGACGATGGCTGGAACTCGTCCTGGCGCACCTGCGACAATTTTATAGTATAAATTTGCATTAATTCATTTAGTCCTGTTTTCAACGCGGCGTATAAATGGGTTAGCCGGTAAGTGGTGGGATCTAGCCGCTGCCGGCGAGGCGCGGGCGCGGGTGCGAGCCGCCCGGCGCACGTCGCGTGTCCCCATCCACCTTTCAGAGTTAATCGACAGACAACAAGCCCACGCGCCTACTGTATTTTCTTTTGTTGAGTTTGAAGTATCTATGACTTAAGCTGAAATGGTTAAAGTTAAAATGGAATTATGAATATGTTATTAAGTACTTTTCTGTACTTACATAGGTGGGTAACAGTTGTAAAATATTATAAGAAGGCGCAAGAACAAAGGTAGGTAGTAGAATGGAAGCTGATTTCAGCAGACCAGGGAGAAAAGAGTTATCATCGATCTTGTGACATTGTATGTAGTGGGAAAGTAAGCTAATTAAAAAAAAAAACTCTGTGTGTGTCATATCTGTTCTAAAACCCCGGCACTAAGTTAACTGATACCGCGTTTAATAGACAAATAAATTACTAGCAGCAGACAGACCTGAGAAAATCTACGTGTATTCTGTATATAAAGCCTGTCTACTTAACCTGAGATCGCATCTATAGTAATTATTATCTATCGACTGTCAGCTATGATCTCCGTCAGACAACTTGCGCGCGTTTATTATGTAAATATATTTCAGATTTTTACTTATTTTGCCTTAAGGCTGTATAAAAATACACTTCTGCGGTTTTAGATCCGCTCCATAAAATGTTTTTATTTGAACTTATGTCTACAATGTAAGGTTTCTATTATAAAGTGCACACATAAAGAAACATGATGGTAAACAGGCGAATTTGACCAAACGTTTATACCTAGAATAAGTCTGATCCTGAGAATAAATGTTGAATTTTTGACAGTTTTTCTATACTAGAACTTTCAGACGTCCATTTTATTCCGCAGTTATAAAAGACTTTGGTAAAATCAACCCTAAGTTGAATATTTTCTTTGTCTCTCTGAAAAACAAAGGGTAGGTATGTCAGTTACACACATCAAAAGTGTCTAGGGATCAACATATATTTTTGCAATAACTTTTCTCCTGATTGATATTAATTAAAATTTTCTTTAAGGATTCATCAAATAAAGTGTTTCCGTTTGTCACAGTAACGATAAACCAAGTCACCTTTGCATTAATAAAGAAATTTGCCATTTTCCTAATAAAGGGATTTTTGACATTTGAACCACTAACACAAAAGTTCGAAAAAAAGACTGAAATAACAGTTTTCTTTAAAATTTTAGTGGGTAACTTAAACAATTAATAATCCGTGTTTCTACCGCGAACACTAACAACACAAGAACATCGGTTTGGCATACTCAAAATGAGTTCATCCAAATCACGCTGTGGAATGGCCGCCCATGTTCGTTGCAACAACAAAAAAAGGTCTTCTTGCGACTGGATACCCTCCATATTCGGCAGAGCTCTTCTCTGTAGCATATCCCATGCATGCTCAATCGGGTTCAAGTCTGGCGACTGAGCAGGCCAGGGCAGGACATTGATGTTAGCTGCGGCGAGAGTCTGTCTTATAACTCTTGCGGTGTGCGGTCGTGCATTATCATGCATTAACTGAAATAAGGGACCGATTTGCACTTGTAGAGGAACGATGACGTCTGATACAATCGTCTCAGCATAAATTTGAGCGTTGAGGTTGCCTCTGATCCAAATCAACTCAGTTCTTCCGCCGATCCAAATACCCGCCCATACCATGATGGTTCCACCACTATAAGGATGGACTTCCTGGCAGGATTTTAATCGCTGTTGGCGTCCAGGGGTTCTCCAGTGTCGTATACGTCTTGTATCCGGTCTCATACCAAAACGAGACTCATCAGAAAAGCACACGAAACGCCATTGTTCTTCTGCCCAATTTCTGTGTTCAAGAGCCCATTGATATCGAATCCTACGATTGTGCATTGCTATAGGTGGTACCCGTAGCGGTCTTCGGGAATGAAGGTTCACTTCATGCAAGCGGTTTCTGACTGTTTGGTCGCTAATTAAGTTCCCTGAAGAGTGATGAAGCCTCACGGCTAACATCATGGCGGTTATTGTTGGAGCTCTTCGAGTTAAGATTTGAATGTATCGGTCTTGTCTCCGTGTGGTGCAGCGATACCGTCCTCCATGGCGCTCAGCCACGGTACCAGTGCTTCGGTAACGTGTCCAAAGTCGACTGATAACACTCTGACTTGTATTCAGAGCTAAAGCCACAGTACGTTGCCGGGAACCAGCTTCTATCATTCCCACGGCTCTGAGCATTTCTTCCCTGCTTAAATGACGTCGCCGCTCCATAATAACGTTGGTTTTAATCAGTAGTAGGGAAACAGTAGCACTAATAATGTCTTCAATGCGTTGTATGTTTTTATAGGGAAAATATTGACAGCTGATTTTCATCTTTTACTCGAATTTAATTCACAGTTCCTGATTCAAATTATGAAATGCACCAAAAAGGATCCATATAAATTTATAAAATCATAAATTTATTACAAAGCCACATCTCAATCTCAAGAAATCCGCATAAAAATGCTTGATCCCTAGACACTTTTGATGTGTGTATTTGTCGTACCATTTGAACGACAAAAATCTACCCCTATCAGAGTCATTTCCCATATGTTATCAATTTATCATGCACCAATCACCGAACCCCAACCTATCAATGGCAAACGTGATCCTCCCCGGATCGATTTCAGTAGCGGTTTATGGTATACCACATTTATCAGTGAACACTTACGGGCGCTGTAATCCACCATCCGCTCACTTTCCATTTCATATGGAGGAGCATAAACAGGTTCTCTTCACACCCAATTTACTCAGTGGTTTAATAAAATACACACGTGTTTCTTACATGGGAATACACTTAAGACTGCTGGTTATGTAACGTACGTACCTACATACTATAATGACAATATAACATTAGACGTTACAAGGATCCGGGCTAACCGTCGGCGTCGGCATAACGTTAGCATTGTTTATTTATTCATTTCGTGTTCACTCCACATTTTCCCACGGCTTAAAACGTGGCGACGTCATTTCAGGTTTTACAGCTTCATTAAACCAGAACTTATATTTAGCTTAGACCATATAGATTTTTCATGCCCTACAATCTACTCTCATTAAATCCGAGTAAATATATAGTAAATGCATTAATAACTTAATAAAGTGATTTATGATTGCATTTTTTATAAGTGTCGGTCAATTATAATATTGCTTACGAAAACTATTTAGTAATAAATTAAAGGGGCGATTAATAGCTGGATCGGCATAACTTATGGTTCAATGTCAATTTTATTTTAATACTTATTTTTTTATAAAAAACTGTTTTTAATATATCTTTCCTGGTCATATCCAATACACAATCAACATTTATAATAGTATCCTTAGCTGAGTAAATGTTCAAGAGTGTACTAAAAAGCCCGCAGTACAAAAGACATCAACGATCTAATCGTTATGTGTGCACACGCAGTTTTTATGACTCAACGCATTTAAATTATTTTTCAACACACTTGCTCGTAAAGTGGCTCTTATTGAACCGCTTTTAGGTCCATAATGGAGTGTATTACGAACGCGTGCTTTTTCTTTACTTTAATCCACATGTTCTGTAATACCACAGATAACTATTTACTAGTCGGAGACGCGCGCTTTTTTAATCTCATCAAACCCTGCGTTCCGAATTGGGAAATAATCGATGTGTTCCGAATTGGGAAATAACCGAATTAGCGTGAGCGCGATAACGATAACGATGTCCCGTGAATCGTCATAGATGACGTCATGACATTCGCCATCTTGCGATAATGCCGACCATGCCCTAGAATAATATCACCGTGAGCGCTGTCAAAAATGACAGTGTGTGTATGAGGTTGTGTCAGTGTGTGTTTTGTTTTGAGTTGCATCATCTTTAAATTAAACTAACGTGGCATTTTTGAAATTGTGCTTCTGGTTGACAGTCGCCACCTAACCAAAGAAGAAGAACTGAAGAAGAAATGTGGTGTTTATACAAAGAAATACTGTAATAATATCTTTTTTACGCGCTCACATGACAGTGCTAAGCACTGTCATGCCAGCTCTCAGCAGTCTTATTAGTAATATCTAATGATGCATGGACGTAATATTACGTCCATGGAGATGATGTGAGCGCTGTGATGTGAGCGATTATAGCTAATTCGGAAAGCGCCCAAAGAGACTTCATGCCGAAAGAAAAAATCCGCGGGCTATATATTTTTTTTTTTTTTTAATAGTCTGTATTGTCCTTGGTCGCAAAATGAACTCGCAGGGGACCACAGACAATTTAAGGTGAATGCGCAGTGGTAGACCGCGAAATTCTTAGGTTTTTTGCAATTTTCAGGTTTGTGTTTATTATATTTTTTCTATAGGCTGTATCGGTTTTGTCTGTGCCATAGATTAATATATTTAAAATGAGTCAATGTTGTGCGCGCATCGCTAGTGCTGGCTAGCACGGCGCGCGGGAAAACAAAACCAGCGCGCCATTTTCCATACAAGTTAATATTTAACAATACAAGTCTTTTTTTTTTCCTCGCAAGTGTGTTGAAAAACGTCGTATGAAACGCGTGTGCATTAATCAATATACACTCGGCTTTCTTATCGCTCTCGCCTGCGGCTCGCGCGATAATATCGCCTCGTGCATAATGATCAACATAGCACACATGTATCATAATGTACTATTTATGAGAATTATTTGAGACTACATATAGGCATACGATTAATACGCTACGTCCTCAATTATAATGACGGTGGTGTCATTAGGACCCAGTGAGTATTATAGTAATAATACCTAGATTCTTAACGAATCACATAAAAAATAGGTACTTCCCCAATAGGAATCTGTTTAGAATTGTTTTTTTTTATTTGTTACGACGGTTTTTATTATATTAATATTTTAAAGAAACTTTCTCCTTGTAGTCATCTGTAAAACAAAACCGCGTCAGTTTTTATGAGATGCCTTATGATGTTCTAAAAAATTCAAGAAGTTTTTCGTAATTCAAAAAAGTCGTGGGGTTGCACTCCGTTTACGGCTACAGTTACTTTGTTGCTAGATCGGACATGCTTGCCAGTTTAAAATTTATTCAGTCGGTTTTTATTTACTCGCAAACACCTTTCAGTAGGTAAGTAATCAAAATAATATGTGGATAGGTTATGTTTAATTTATTACTAGCTTTGTCGTTTGCTGTGTAGTTATTGTTATTTGCAGATCAGACTGTATTACCTATATTTATAGGAGATCATAATAATTTTAATAACAATACAATTAACAGTAGACGTATAAAGCCTTGTTTTTATGGATGCGAGTTCAATCATAACAAGAACCGTAGCACGCGCAGCGATGAAGAATAACAATCGCGTAAGTAAATCAGAAACTTAATCACATGATCTTCGGGTTAACTATTTCCATGTTTACTAAATATAGTATTCTATTAACTTTAGATCTTAGTATATGATTATAACCGCTGTGTATATTTATGTTTTCTTTTAACCTTAGATAAAATGGGCACATAAATAGTCGGATGCGATTCTTGATACACTATAATATCAATTAATATTAATTAAACCATAGATATTCGACAGTTCCAGTAACAAGGTTTCCTTGGTTTGTATAATAATGTGTCTGCAAGGTTTGGTGGTCGTCCCTCGAATCGCTGGCGATGGCTCTGCGCCATATGGTGGCCGCCCTGCGCATGCGCCCGTGCCCGCTCCAAATTGCAGGTTATATCAATTGGTCTCGTTCAAGGGGGACCTAACGTTGGGACGAGCCTGGTGTTAGTATAATTGTTTGCACTTAAAACTACGAGTTTATGTACCGTTACGAATTTACACGTGTCGGCACGCGAACACAGATATTTTTAAATCGTTTGACAAAGTTTGATTTGGATGAGTAAAGCTTTGGCGTAGACATGACATAGAAGGTAAATCTATGCATTTTTTCTGATGCTAATATTCCAACGTTGAGCACTACAGTTGGGATCCTTTGGAATCTGTTGATGAAGTGTGTATCATGTATGGTGCCTGGTTAGACATGTAGGTATAATAGGAAAATCTAGGAAATCCTGTTTTGAAACTGATTCAATAGATATTGATTTATCGGAATCTAACTAAATCTAAGTAGGGTCCTGAAAATAAAAATAATGCCGCTTTTTTGATGCCACAGAAGTAAAAACTGATTCTCAAAAGCTTACTGATAGACAGGTGCCTAAATCAAGTCAAGCCAATCAATAGAAACTAATAAGTAGGTACCTACATATTTATATCCAATTCTTTGATAAATATTAATATTATAATAATAATAAGTACCTATCATTAATCATAAGTCCGTTAGGATGTTCCAGTCAAGTTCGTCTATCAAAAATCTACGTCCATTTCGATCTCATTTCCGCTGAAAACCATAACGAATCGTCCACGAGATTAATTCGGTAACGTGTCGACATTTTAATTGTTACACATTGTTTTAGATGGAGGCAATATGTCGGAGGCGGTGGGCCGTTATCTGATGAAATATGTCCGTTATGATTGGCAAACAAACAGTATGGCGCCGCCATATGTCGCGGCACGTGCGCCCGCGCATCCAACGCGCTGCTCACTCACCGGTGAAACTGTAAACCACATAGTGTATGATGGATAGATAGCGCCTTGCAAGAGGTGCTTTTATTTCTTACAGTATTTATATTGATATTCAGTTTTCAGTTCAGGACTTTTCATACACTAAGATTGCTTCTGTAGATTTTACAGATTGTGTGAATGCTGGCATGTGGAACTTAATCATTTTAGCCTTCGTGCAACGTTGTTTACCTAACACCGTTACACGAACGCCAGATTTAGGAGCTACGTAAAGATCTGTGGCAATTTTAGTGTCCGTTGCGTGCGGAAGGGGTACAGGTAAGTATAAGTTCGTAACCGAAGTACATATCTATCTTATAGCTTCAAGGTTTTCGTTACCGGTTGTAGTAGATTGTAAGCTCTATGGTTAGAGAAGCCAGTGCGCGCGCGCCGTCCATCCGTCAGTGTAATCGCTAGTTAATCATTTTTCGGTTGATGGGGTTCATTGTGCTTCCCCTACACGGATTATAACTCACAGCCAATTTTAAGCGTGCAAAATTTTTCAAATTACTTTTTTTTTTAGAAAATATTTATCATGGAGATGCGTGGCGTCAACGAGGTCTTCAAACAATAACAATGTGTGGACGTCATCGGTCGCCCGTATGGCGCGACCGCTGCGTGAACCTACTGCTGACATTGAACTCTACAGCTTGAAGTGGGTGGTGATGGGAAAAACTACAACATTTTAATTAATCCGCAATTTTATCTCATCGATTTATAAGATTAGGGTGTATGTTTACTTAATTTCCATTTCTGACACCACAGTTCATATCACTACCATTCGCAATTTTCCGCATGATTAGTAGTTTAGGTAGGTAGTGTTACATAGATTGGATTGGCATGTCGTTATATCTTTCCTAAAAACCCTCCCTAAAAAAATATCTTATACCTTCAATGACTTCAATTATAAACACCTTTTGTAATATCGATAGGAGTGTTATCTGCTTGCAATAAAGTTTGCAAATAAATGATAATTGAGTATCTTTCTAATAACTAAATAAGATAATGCCACTCCTGCGGGCTTATTCTTAGATAATATACGTAGCGAAAGCTGATAGTGAGTAAGTAACTACGATTATTTGATACGGTTTTTTTTTCCTTATTAGGTATGGAATATTGGTACACACACAATTAAACTTGCTTGAGGGAAGATAGAGTACTACTAAGTGAGAACTACCTCAATTAAGGATAATAATTATTTTGATTAGAAGTAATTAGAATTAAATAATATGGCTACCATAAAATTTTTCTTCCGTGAAATCTGGCTACCTTATTTAAGAAAAAAAAAACAAGAAAATCAGAATACTGATTATATAATTAATTATAGTTTTGGCGTAGCACTCGCGTTGTCAGTTACGAAGTTGGTAAAAACACTAACTGTTTTTTTTCATTAGAAGAGTTTTACTTATAAATTATTTTATACAGAGTACCTAATTATACAGTGAGATAGATAATGTAAAATGGCATGAGCACACCTTCCATTATTTAGTGCTTTTTTACAATGTGTAAGGATATCAGTGGTTTTGATGGTATCCAAAACTGCATAACAATACTTACACATTAACAAACTAATTTATGTAAAAACAGATGTTAATGTAAGCCATGCCTCCCCACGATTGTGGTAGTGAGGAGCCCGCATGCCGCCTCGTGGCGTAGTGCGGTGATTTGCATGCTCCTCAAGCGGACCGATCACTTCCACGATAACTTTAACAGCTTCGACGGTTATAAATAAAACACATGACGCACTAACTAATCAGACGTTGAATCAAACTCGTGTATGTACATACGTGGCACTTAGCTAATCAAAGGTTACCTATTGGGGACAGTGAGGACCTGTTTTTACATTTCTATGGTGAGGACACATCGAAAGATATGAAATAGGTGGGCGTACTTAGGTGTCTACCGACTGCAATGCAGTTTATCTTGTAAAATGAAAAGCAGTTTAATTTACGAAATTAATAAATCGTTTAAACTTTAATGTATCCTTTGAAATTAATGTTATAGGTAAACTAATAAAAAGGTCCACTCACGAAACATTTAGCTAAGGAAAGCGATGTTGATGCGTTGCCTATTAGTTCCCACAGGAAATTAATTTGCCCCAAACTGCTGATGCCCAATAAACAATGATAAGATTGCAAATGTGTGTATTCACACAATTAATACACCCTACAAAATAAAAACATTTCAATATCTCCGTCTATATTTTCAATTAAGATAAAGAAGTGGTTCAATAAATGGGAACATTTTGAATAGCATTTCGCAACAGAGGAAACAATATATTTTAGGTTTACGCGATTAACGTGTCGAATTCTTCGCTAGCGATAAAGACAATAATATAAAACAAATAAATTATTGTTGCGAGGTGTATCTATTATTAGAGGATGATATTAATTGCGCGTACGCACCTGGGCGTGCAGGTGACTGTTTCAATTTGGGGTCAGCCATGGTTTTGACACCGTCCAACATTTTAAAGAATTGTGGGAATTGACACCGCACAGAGATAAGTAGATAGTATTTGTTTTAAGTGTTTTTTGTTTACCTATATTATGCATTTGTAATACAGTGTTTAAATGTTTTAAACCGAACAGGTTTTATACCGAAAGTATATTATTACTTTCAGTTTAAAACCTGTGTAGGTAAGTAGGTAGGTAGGTATCTGTCATCATTAGGAATTATTTACTACGGGTCCTTTGTAGTAATTGTACTTACCCAAATACCTACCGCATGCATATCGGTAGGTATAACCTAAGTATATTAGCAACCTCGCTGGACAATAAAGATTCCAGTTAAAGACCAATGCCTTCCTAACCTGGACGCGTGTAGGCAGGTAGGTACCAATTGGACTTAGGTACATGCCTACCTATATAGAAGTTAGTGTTAGACAAAGAGATTTAAATAATATTTAATGTCTTTGGTGTTGGATATTATTGAAATTCGGTGCCGAATTACCGATAGAAATCGTGAGGATCAGGAAAGTCGAGAAATGGTTGAGAAAAATCACTAGACACCATCTTTTAGTAGGTAAATTAATGTCAAGAGGTAGGTAGGTACAGTATTTGTATAACGAAGCGACGCGTGCTTTACTTGTGGCTACCAATAATACATTTTTATTTCAGAAAAAAACTTTAAGGTTCTCAAAAACAATTCTCGAACTAAAAATGAACATTAGGTACAGAAAAAAGTGTATCGTTGGTGCCTGTACCTACTAAGGAATGAAAGTCATATCACAGACACCAGCGCCACAAAATATAAATAGTAACAGAAGACAATCTACATACAAAGTGCGCTCGAGCAACGCACACATAGGTAGACACCGCTCACGGACACGTTATCTCGGACGGGTTGGGAGTAGTGCGAGCGCGGGTGCCATCCGCTTGAGACACGCGTCTGTGAAGTGCAAAAAACCAAAAAATGCCTATCTAAGCTCGATTTATATAATACCTAGTTTCCTATTTTGAATCAGTATAAACGAAATAACTTAGTTGTAAGGTAAATTCACGCCACCAACTATTAAGTAGAAAACATGATTTTTTGTTTGTGTAGATATTGTGTTGTTTTTAGTGTCGTTTGATAGGTTTAGGTCTAAAACGGATAGGGCAAAATAAATTGTGTAAATAGGGTACATAATCCGTTTTGAAGTTATTAGGGATTTTCGATAGTGAAAATTGACAAATGTAAAATTTTATGTGTTTTTGTTCTGTAAACTTTTTGTTTTGTAATACTATGTCTATTGTTTTGTTTTAATATTGTAGAATAAGCTCAACAATAAATAAAACAACTAGATACGAGTGCCACTACCACGATAGTTTTTTGTGCATGAGCCAAAGTTGACAATCGTAGCGCGACCGCCGAGCGTAGGTATGAAAAGTGAAGTACAATCATGTGATTGCCTTCTGTACTATCTGTATTTTGTGCCAGCGCCTTCCAAGGTAGGTTACATAAGAGACAATGGCGAAGTCGGAAGTGTGTGTGTGTTATGTGCTGTGCTACTCGTCTTCACGCACACATTCAAGGTTTGTTCGTAGGTACACTTGGTTAAAACAAGTAAAGCGTGCGTCGCTTAGCGACATAAAAATACTATAAGTACCTAGTTCTTCATGCTCCAATCTCTTGCTCATTGTGCACACCTGCCTACCTTATCAATGCCACCCAGAACACTGTAGGTATTAGTTTTTTTCATTGTGCTGATATAAAATCAACGATTGTCAGCTGTTTGTTTTGATTTATGATAATTCACGATGTAGGTACCGCCATCTACGCGTTTCTATCACCAAGAAGTAATGTTGTGTGGTGCTGGTGAAACGGAAAAAGTGTGAACTACAACAATACCCCTATCTATGGTAGTATGAATAGGTAGAGCACATATTGTAGGTCTCACACAAACCACGAGGCAGGTAGGCCTCTGCCTCCAATAATTACGCATTCTATTCCGCTAGGAAACTGGGGCCATACCTAATAATAATAATAATAATATTCCACAACTATCACACAACGCCGTCTAGTCTCAAGCTAAGCAGAGCTTGTGTTATGAGTACTAGACAACTGATAAACATACTTATATATTTCTAAATACATACATATATAGATAAATTACACCCAGACACAGAACAAATGATCATGCTCATCACACAAACATTTGTCCTGGGTGGGAATCGAACCCACGACCTCCGGCATAGCAGTCATAGTCACTGACCACTAGACCAACAGGCCAGTCACCTACCTATGATCAAGTAGCGGCATCCTCCCTATGCTGATCACTGAAAGCAATGCTGAGTGAGGCTAATCTTGAAGGCCTAAAATGAAATTTACATGTTTCAGTTATTAGCCTAAAACACGTCTATGCGGCGCTTTTCAATCAGACAACTGCTATAGCTTACCGTTATTTGCCATTAGCGCTTACCGTTATTTGCCATTAGCATCAATAATTAATTCATTACGCTTAATAAATGGAGTCTCCAACTATGGTATGTTGTATTTAAAACTCAATACAACAATCTTTGTTCAGTGTCCAATCCAAACCACATTATGATCAATTTTATGCATTGAAAATACTTGGGGGCCTAAAAAGGCCACTTTGGTAGAATCATAAAAGGATAAAATTATGAAGCATAATATGGCGAAGACAGTCTGTGTTTTTCTTTTTTTCGCTGCGCTACGTAGATATAATTGGATTGATTGGTATTTTTAGCACAGACAAAAAAAATATACTTAACTGAAAAATCCTTCACCAATGGGATTTGATACGATTAACTTAACAGTTAACTGACCATTATGATTCATAATGTTATGCTTTAATGATCCTGCTAAAGTGGCCTTTTTAGGTCACCTGGATACAAGCAAAAATTTCTAGGTCAGAGGTTAAAATAAAAGTCCATATTAACACTTTCCCGTTTATTTAGAATATTCAATAATATTTTATCACATGTCGGTAAGAGTTGACAATAAGCACGCCAAGCATTCTTGTATCTTACCACGAACAGCGGTAGACGATCTACTCTGCCAGACCAACACCAGTGGAAAACATATTGAGGAACAAAGGAAAATTAAAGAAGTACAGTTATCAAAGTAACTTGTCGAATAATTAATCATAAGTAAAACCTTTCATAAATTTAATAAAATATTTAGCAGTTGAAAGCTCTGTTTAATTTAGCTGTTACATAAATTCCCTGTAAGTTTAATCACTAACGAAAAGAGTACAATTCTGTAAGGCTAAGTTCAGAAGAACGCGCGACGACGCGCGGTTGGCTCGGCGCGCGGTTTAAGATTGTAACAAATCAATGTTGTTGTGTACATGACCGCGCGTCACGCGCGGTCATCTGAACTTAGCCTTAGTTGCCATATCAAAAATGTTGGAAACTATCGCATATAGTGTGTGGTGTTAAATAGTCAGCTCATAATATTAGCCGTCCCCAGATTATCAAAAAATATAGTTTATCAGTAAAATATAGTCTAGTCCTTCTTGTTAATTTGAAGTACCTATTTGTTTTTTTTTTTCGGAATGATCATTTTTCACCATTCAATTAATGGATCCAAAGATAAAAGAAGTGGTATTCTTGAAACGACGAATATATAATTATATTTTAAAGTTCATTAACGACAATGGAGCTTTTAAAACACGGGTAATGAGTCATAAAATTGTCATAATAATCAGGTTTTAGCAGATTATCAGAATAACATTTGCAAACAGGATGAATACATTGTAGTAACGTTTTGAATGAGTTCGAGTGCACCTGTGTTAAATGCTCGTAAAAATATAGTAACCTAGAGAAAAAAGACCATTTAGTTATGTTTTAAAGAGCACCGGTAATATCGGCCTGTCAAATTCACCTTGTCGGTGCTACGTCTGTTAACGTTATAAAAATATATTACAATACATACATAAATTATAGCATGTAAGTATAGTTGTATTGTTCAATAGCGTAACTTACGGAACGTTCATATCCTATACTGGAGTGCGGCTAAGGTGCACATTTGCATTATTATAATTTGTAATGCTATACTTATTTCCAACATTTCATTATTAATACATATGATATTAACTTCTTGTGTAAATTTAAACTTTGATTAACCTAGTGAATAACATTTAGGTAAATAAATGCGCCTAGTATGCTTGTAGTAAACAATTTAGAGAGAAAGGTACATAGTTAACATAATATCATAAAGCTTGCTTGATACATTCGAACTATCATCTACATCACGGTAAGAATTATGTAATAAAGTAGTAGGTATACGTCGTAGCCTTGTTTAAGAAGTATATCATGAAAGTCGGAGATGTGTCTAGTAGAAGACATATAATGAACGGACGGACATAGCGTGAAAATGCCTTCTATTTTCGTATTATGTTAAGGAGCACAGGCACTTTGCAGAGTTTCACGTCCACAGTATAGTATCTATCTACTACGTATTCTAATCTTACAACGGTTTAAATTGTATTATTCGAATCAGTAGCATTTTTATCGCAAATTTTAATCGTTCACGTCATTGTGGTAGAGGCCACGAAGGGCCAAAACGGACCGACTTTTTAGAAGGTATCGCAAGACCGTAATGTAAATGATAGCACGGGTCTTAACCCTCGTACATACAAACATAATATCTTAGATATATGCATGAAATTATATAGAACTAACCATAATGGTAACTAAATGTAGCACAGCAAAACTATTCATCAGACATAATCATTACTTCTAGACCTTAAAATCTGTTCAGGTTCAGATTTTAAAGAGCTTGAAGACGACTAAGTATGCCCAATAACACATAATATTATATAATATTCGACTACATAAAAAAGTAAGAAATATACTTAATATCAATAGGTACACAATATTAGGAATAACACTTGAGGTCCCAAGTAATAAACAATAGTAAGTATAGAAGAATAAAACATTCTAAACAATGAGCTATTAAACCACGACGAATTAACTTATTTTAATGATACACTTTGTTTTAATTTAGAGGTCTATAAATACTTAGAAAAACTGATAACATTGGTGTCTTTCAAGTCAGTACCTATTATAATATGACTACTATAAGGCTGAGTATTTCACTTGGACTAATAAGTTGCACGATGAATTAGGTACCCTATAGGATGGATATGTGAGATGAAACAGTGCAGCTATACAAAGTTTTCGTAAAATACTCAAGCTTACAACGATATAAATACATAACTAATTAACATTGTAATATGAATGTAAGAATAATATGTTTATGTATCACCGACGAATTGCTTAGAGCTTAGCGAGATTAAATTATTTGGATAAGGCAAGAAAGATCCATAGTTAGATACTATTTGCTGGTTGATGGAACCATATATTTGATAGTTATTGTTACACAACAAATAACCAGATAGCGAAATATTTCTTTGGAATGCAAACGTGAATAAAATACTACCTAACATTAGTTTTTATTTAGGATTATATAAATATTCTGAACATTTAAATACATGTTTGTGATTATAAGTACAGAGTGAATTATCTCATGTCAAATACTGTGGATATAGTAAATATTATTATTTAGAATGTGAAAGGCGTAAAAATGCAGAATTTTTATATATATTTTCTAAGATATATTTTTAACAAATTGAAAAGTTCTGTACATAAACAGTTACAAAAATGAGACACCGTAACCAACAATTAGTCTAGATATATTACTGTAGATAAAAGTGATAGATATTGAATATTAATGAAACATTCCAGTTTGTTAGGTAGTAAATTATGATGGTATTGACGAGGTAATCACGGGTAGCGCTCGATTTGCATTCCGTTAGTTATTTAGTATGTAAACTACATTCATTACAAGCCTCCGATAAGATCACTGGACATGATCGACGGCATGTGCATCTCTACATGCCTACCTGTATATATCGTGAGTATACTAGTTTATAAAAAGTAACCACCTATGCCTTCGTTGAGAGATCATGCGGTGTTTATATAAATAATATATAAATTGCATTATTAATAATAATAATACCAGCCTATTAATGTCCCACTGCAGGGCTAAAGCTTCTCAAACTGAGAAGGCACGAGCATTGATGGCAATTTCAGACTTTTATTAACTACTAGCTGCGCGCCGCGGTTTCACCCGCATAAGTCTCGATATCGTGGGAATATCGGGATAAAAGTATCCTCTAACCTAATTATTACTAACAAATCTATGGACAAAAAGTCGGAAATAAATTATTATTATTTCTTTCTTTTTATATTTCTCGGGTCCCTGGGGTCCCGGACCTTTGCCGAAGCCAACTCGCAGAGGCCCGTTTAACGTGAAATGAGGCACCGACTGACCTGTTCGCATTACATATGCAAGTATTATTATAATCCAGGTCATGGTATACCCATGTGTCAAATTTCATTCAAATCTCTTCAGCCGTTTTAGCGTGAAAGCGTAACAAACAAACTTATAAAATACAAATCTTCACTGTTTATAATATTAGTTTAGGTTAGTCCAGGTAACCTCACGATGTTTTCATTTATCGATGTCAGTAATACAAAATTGCATTGTTTAAATTAAAATTGGAAGAGATAGTTTATCCAAAACCCTACCCCCTTCAGTATTTTGCATTGCTTTTTATACTTTTAGTAATCGTATACACATAAATTCAAACGTAATGGTTGACTAATATTTTGACTATACAATATTGTAAGAATAAAGAAATTCCGCAATGGTAGCCTCCACCTCACCCCGAAGGCATAGACGCATTATCTATAGATAACAATGAGCACTATTATGAAAAAATATTTTTCTAATCTGCGAATAATATTGTAAAATATAATATTTAGGTGGGTTATAATATGTATCTATTTAAAGCGGAAATGTATCATTTGAATATACAGTAAATCCGATATACACATTTATAATTATAGGGAACTGTGACGGAGTTACTTTACTAACGAGAGAACCAGTATATACAAATATATTTTAATAACACCTGTTGCGGAACACCATACAGTGTAAACAGTGGGGCCGCGGCGTCGGCGCCGGCGATGTGGCTAATTGTATGCTAACGACCACCTCATCTCGACTCTTTCTGATGAATATTCTGTTTAACATAGCCTTCACTTTCTATAAATTAATTATAACTTGGTCTAAAGTCAAGGAAAATGAACAGTTTTTATACTAACTAGGATATTTTCTCAAAATTTCGTCATTCAAGTAAGATTAAAAATATTGCATATTTAGCTGCAGTAAATGCCAAAGAACCTCATTCTTTTATTATTGGTACTATTAAATGCATTCAAGTGTATCCATAAACGAGTAACGTCGAACGATTTGATTTCAAACGTGCCACACGGAATTTACCTCGGCTCCAACAACCGCGACCCTGAACATTTTAACTAACTCAGCTGTCACAAAAATTAACGACTATAGGATTTAGGAATATCATTTACAGTGCGAAGATAGATGTACAACCAATAAAAAATAGTGAGATTTCAAGTTGTAGTTATTTGAATACTCTTAGTACCCGGGGTTCTAGTCTTGTCAGACACAAACTGTTTAAAATTGTGTGTAAAACACTGCTCTCCTAGCAGACTAACGTGAGTTATAATGAAGTTCAGTGAGTCAGTACAGCACATTTACATCGACTATGTTGACACACATCATACAGAGCGATTCGATATACACAGGGTTTTCACTTTTACTATTAACTTAAATATCTGTGTGGAACGACAATGAGTTTCCTGTAGTGTATTTACAAAGACACGTGCATATCGAATCGTCTACTCATTAATGCTCATATCTCATTTTAATTTGCTCACGAGTGTATTCAACCTTAAACCGACCGACTCAACGCCAGGACTCTGTCGTAATAACTATCTTTCGCACTGTTACATAAATGCCTTATAGTGACCACCATTGAATGTACTAAATAGATAGATCGCAGTTATAATAAGCCTAATGTTAAAATATTGTGTACTTATTTGTGCACTAAAGATGTGAGCCTCCTCATACCCGATTTAGTAGTGCCTTTGGTTTTCTTAGTCTGCTCTTTGACGCCCCTGAAAAGTGAACAAAAAGTTAGTCAGATTGAATAATAATAATATTGTAAGTACAATATTTAGACTACTTTCGGCACTTCTATTATGATTTTTTATGGACTATTGTAATTGAAATGATGTGAGATACAAGACGAATCTAATAAATAATACTATTCTCAAATTAATGCTATTTTCTACATAAATGTGAATATTATTGATCGTTACATCGAGCTCTTCCTGTTGAACCATATTTTCCGGGATTTCGTTTTCTCCGAGACTCAGATCGCACAAATTGAAAGTCGCATATCTATATTCACGATACAGTGAAACCGAAAAAAATAAACATAAATTATCAGGTATTAAGCAAACACTGTGTTTAAATTATTATAAGTGACCGTTGCTTTTCCTTGGACCTTGGCATTTTGCCTTATTTCTGAAATATTAACTATGCATAGCATGATGTAAAAGCTCTCAAAGGCTGCTCGCTTTATTGTGACTATGTGCTCTATTTCTGCATTCAAATGTATATATTGAAAGTAGAACACGTTACACTTTTAACTTCGTCAAACGTCGTTATTTAGTTTATGTCCTACGCGCTATTTAGGAAATGTTATTGAATTGAACATGGCAAATATCTGCCTTTCGCTCGCCAAGTACTTTGCGTGCGAGAAGGCTATACCTACTATGGTAAACGTGTTGTATGTAAAGTGGCTGACTTCGTGCTCATTGTCATCCTTTCAGGGGGGTGAAAGTATACATGAGTGTAAACAACTTTCACTGTGGGACTAATTTTGTAACTGTTGGATTAAACAACAAAAGAACAACATTCACCCAATAAAATGAACGAAACTGGGTTTTTATCACACTATTTTAGTTTTTTCAGTAATAAAGGAGAATGAGTATCCATATCTAGACACAAAGTTGACGAAGAAGAAGAAAGTTGAAGTTGTTGTTGTTTTGTAGCATTATGATATACTTATGTTGATTTTTGTTCGCCTCGTGGAGTACTTTAATTAATCCCAAGACAGCATGTCTGAATTCGCTTGGAGAAAAAAGATATGTGAGGAAATTAAATTGATTTAATAGAGGGAAATATTTAACTTATCCTCTCAAAACTTATTGATTTGCGTAGTTTGGAGTAGAAGGTAAAGTGGACTTCACTGGACTGTGACTTACAGATAGCGCGTAAGGTCCTCAATGTCGACGAGCATGGAGTCCTGTCCCATGTGCAGCTCGTCGCGCGCCATCAGCATCTTGACGAGCGAGTCGTTCAGCGACTCGATCTGAGAGTGCAGCTCGTTCACTATCACCTGCAAATACGAATAATAACCGTCTAAAGCAAAATAAACTCCATAAATACGTTTACTTTTATGTATTCATGTATACTTTTTTGGACTAGGTACCCATTTACTTAGCATGATTCAATGAAGATATTAAAATAATACAGTTAATCAAATAAATTTACGATTTCCGAGTTTCTCAATTTAATCTGTTGGTGAATGCTATTTAAATTTTAAAATTGGCTATTGTAAATTGGTCATCAAATCACAACAGCTAACATGAGATTTATCTCATCAGACTCGCATCGGGCTTTAATATGCGCATTGCGCCTATTATTGACCTACTGCAGGGCAAAGGCCTCTTCTGATACAGAAGCAGGCTTTCAGGAACCCAAAATTAAATATATTGTATTTAAATTTTATAATTGGATGTAAGATTGACCCGATTATTGATAGCTCTCGCTTTAGGTCGACCGCATACGTTCGGTTTCCTGATCAGGAATTCAAGATTCGGAGACCTTCCCCATATTCAAATAAAACCGATATCGAAATGTAAATAATATTTAGTATGGGTAGGTCCTTCTAACGGTCGCCCGGTTTTCTGGAAGAGATAAGCATGTCCGATAGTACCACAGGTTGAGTAGGTATTAATAATATTCCTTGCTGAATTTATCGTGTTAGGTGTTTGTTACGAGTTTATCTATATGGGCATTTTATCCTCAACATGCAAGAAATAATAATGTTCAGATAGTACCTACACAAACGCATTATTATAATGATATACAGTTGGAAAGTTTAAGCATTAATCTTTATAGCCATAAAGACTATTATCGGTGTCTAAAGTCATTAGATTTACTGTACAAGTTTTAAGAATAATTTTGAACCCTACGAAGTACAAATTAAAGTTGTAAATGTTACGGAGATCAATTATTTCGTGGCAATTACTGAACACCCCACGCATATAAATATAATACACGGTATGCTAATATTATAAATGCGAAAGTGAATCTGTCTGTTTTATTCGTTTCCACAGTTTAGCTACAGGTTTGCAAGTTTTAATATTGTAGGTATTTCTGTTAGCAAACAGGTCGATGCCCCTGAACTGCCGCCTAATTGAAAGTTGTTAAAGCCGTCATGGAGACTTGCAATAGGTACTCAAACCATTGTTATTACGTTGCCGACCTCAGTGACTACCTCCAACCTCTTATAACCATTTTATTTTAATATTACTTCACAGTGGGAAATGGAGCTATAAGTCCTGTATAGCTTTTTTTTTTCACACTGAAGTAAGATCAAAATAATACTGTTATAAGACGTGGTGGCTGTCCCCTGGTCGGCGACCGCAGTATCAAAAAGGTCTAACGTCCCTATAATTTCACCGACTCCCAATTTCCCTTGGAATCGGAACTGCGAAATGCAGAATGGTATTTGAACGAGATTTCATCACAAAATATGGAAGATCAACACGCTGAAAACATACCCTTTTTATTTTATTTTTTTACCCTTTATTGTATTTGCAATAAACAGTTTGCATTTTATCTTTTTTGACAAAAAAAAAACAACAAAATCTTAACACAATAGTCATTGTGGTTGAATAAATCTATTGTATAAATGGTCTTTGTGCATGAGTCAGCTTGCGCCGGAGTCGATCTTGATCCTCAAGGCCGCGGCGAAACGTCATAAAAACCAGCAATCGTATCATATTGTACGTATACTTATAATGTTCGGTATTCTAGATCAGTTCGACACAAATCTTTAGAACGGCAAACAGAAGTGTCGTGTGAAAGCAGAATTATGCATATAATATGAATCTTAAGAGCACAATATCGCAACATACCGAAAATAGTTCAAGTGGGAAGCTATTGATATTCATAAATAAATGCAGTTTCATAACATACGATGGCATAGAGATAGAGCGTGGGATAATTTATGTATTATTGCATTCGTCCTGAATAACTTTGAAACAAAACCATGTTTACTTATACTATACTAGTTTTTGTATTAGCATCTAGATAGAATAGAATAGAATAGAATACTCTTTATTATGTACACCATATAAATTACAGACATAATAATAGATATTTGATAATGCAGGTAAGCACTTCAAGGCCTTTGCTTCAAGTAGGTATATTTATTTGTTGAAGTCGTAACTACTGAGGTAGACAACATAATCCTAATGTTCCGGTCCGGCTGAATACCCCGACAAGTTTCGTAAATGATACCTACCAGAGGGACGTCCTTAATGTAAACTGATATTACCTGCACAGCAGTGTGGGAATTATTAATTAAATATCAAGATGATAAGAGTGTTGACTTGAGGGCTCTTATAAATTTGCCACATAATCGCCCAGTAGGAACATATTCGCATCATTTTTCTAATATAAAATAAACTTTATTCCTATAGCAATTAGGTACTTTTTACATTGGCTTAATACACAAAAGTATTTGAATAAAATACGCCTTGTGGAGTGCCAGCATTTGAGAACTGTCTCATGTTAAAAGTCCCCCAGGAATAGATACGTGTCGTGTTGGCGTGTGCTATAGTCAGTGCGGAACTAGTTGGCCGCGCCTTAGGTATGTGAGCGGTGGGACGGAGGGGCGGGGGCGCTTTGTCATTACTCAGTAGTTGCGTTGCGAACAATAGGCAACCCCGCCGCCCTCACCCCCGTCCTCACCCAAGGCGCGGCCAACTAGTTCCGCGCGGACTATAGCTGAAAATCTATACACATAAATAAAATTGAAGTGTCCGTTTGTAATGTCAAACTAACAACTTTTTACGAAATGCTTATGAAAGTATACGAACCTATAAAAAAAAAATTTTATTAAATTTGTTGTCTGTCTGTGTGTTTGTTCCGGTTAATCTCCAAAACGGCAGTACCGATTACTTTTATTTAAGAAAAATAATTAGGGTTCTGCGCAAAAAAAATAAAACCAATGAAATCCAATTTGTTTTCCGACATGCACGCGAACGGAGTCGCGGGCACAGCTAGCAAAAAAAATTATTTAATGTTTTATTTCTTTGTTTTGTTTAAATGTATTCTTTTGCATAATATTGAATACAATCAAGTTTTTCTGCACAGAGACGGGTAGGTAGGGTGTTTCTTGCGCTATCTCCCCAATCAAAGCACTAGGAATTGTTGAAGGGCGGGCGTTTAGGTGAACTGTCATAATTATGTAATTTTTACGTTCAAAAAGCGCTGATTCTCGGACTTTTTTTTTTGGCAATTGAGCCGATGTCGACTATTCTGCCAGTGTCGCGTATAGACGGCGGCAGGACTAATTTGAACAAATTAATTTTAATTTTGATATGAAACAAACCTGCAACTGCGCGATGTTCATGTCGGTGAGTAGCTGTCGCGACACGCGGCGGCGGTCGGGCGCGAGCGGCACGTTGGCCTTCTGCATGCTGCGCCGGAGCATCTCCGTCACCGGCGACACCGCACGGCTGCGGCGCTCGCGCTGCAATAGTGCACCACACTATGATTACACTTGCTGACAATAGGCTGAATGTCGCATGTGTGATCGCCTGATTTATTTATTTTTGGAATAGGTCTTTCTTTACTACTACTTGTCAATAAAATTTCCAGGTACTTAATGTAAATATAATCTGGTTCCATTTTTAATAGGGTATAGGATAGGATATCATGCTGCAGACATAATTTAAAAACGATTGCTGAATGAATTACTGACTGAGTACATAAATCGCTTCACTAGTTCTTATTTAACTAGTGAAGCGATTTATGTACTCAGTCACATTTATGTACACAGTAACAACTTAATTATGATACAAAACTCAACCAGGCATTCAACATACTAGTCTAGTTCAATACATTCTTAGATAATGAAAAACACATTGTAGTTTCATACCTCCATTTGTATACGAGCCATTTCTTTTGCCTGTGCCAGTGCAACCCTGGCCTCAGTCTGTAGAGTTGCTTGTAGGACATAGAAGTCAGACTCTTTTATTTCAATATGCCCTAGAGAATGCGACGACCTCGACTTTGTCTTTAATGATAGAGACGTAGGACGTAGTTTTGCACCTGCAAACAAGTAAGAAACATAAATACTTCTGTAAGATAGATAAACTAATATTGATTACATGCAAGATATTTTAAAAGAGAAATGATCAAAAAAATCTAATATTAAGATGCTCCATGACTAACAACAAAAACTCAATTTTCTATTGTTAGAAACATAATGCACTCTTGTAATTTACTTTTTTACCAATAACTTTCATTTTTACTGTTACAATAGAACTCAAAAGCCAAGACAGGGAAAGTTAAATGCTGAATGGCAAGCCTTCTGTAATGGTGTTAATGTAAAATCAATTGTCCGCACACAGAGCGACCCCAACATGAAACAATAGGCAGGATGTACTCACCACTCTGCACGGTGCTTATTTTGTCATGTTTTGTGATGTTAACTGATAGCGGTCTTGTTTGATACGGATGGTTGTAGCCCGACTTGCTAAAAATACTTGACCGTGACAAACTTTTTGTGTTATTGTAATTTTTTTCTAAGTCTGATGCTTGAGATTCATTGTCAGATGCTGTCTCATTCATGAAACATATTTGTAGGTTCATCCCTGTACCAGACACCACAACACATTTAGTATGAGAACATCACAAAGTGATTGTGGATTAAAGAATGTAGATACAATCTGCATATTGTTGGAATAGCTAAGTTTCTAAGTTTTTTCAACAATAATTACTGGAATATAAACAAGAAATTAAGGGCATTTTGGCACTTTTTGGTATTAAATGCAGATTGTAAATAAAAAACTGATTTTCAAAAGTCTCAAAACTTTTGAAAAGGAGTTGTTTATGTGGTATAAATGGAAACATCAATTAGTTACATACAACCCAATAGCATGTGACAACATATCTAGTCCTTTTGTGTTTATTTTATCTGTAGTGATATTACTTTATCATGGTTGACTGTCAAAACAAGGATGCAATTATCTAATAAAGATAGATAAATTAGTGCTCAACAAACAGCAAAATTGCTTCAATTAATTATTGTTTACATAGTATCTTGTTATTGTTTATATGAGCTATCTATTTATGATTCCACACCAAACAATTAATTTTATAGCAATGTGTAATACTCACCACTTTGAAGTCGTGAATGCAGACTGGGTTTCTTCCCGGGCCGGTCCGTGTGGCCCATACTGTGGTACTCCTCGGCATCTGCTCCCATCGCCAGTCGCCTCCTGATCTCTTCTCTATCATTGCGTTTCTGAAGAAAAAACCACATTAGAATCCACTTCAAATCATTCTATGAAGAATGCTTATAATTATTTTAACCATTCTAGCTTCTCGCCATCAAACTCGAAAGTTTGGCGAGTAAAATTGTAAAAACAACAAAAAAATTATAACAAATAAATAAAAAAAAAAAGCTTTGAATATACCACATATTATTCAAACCCAGAATGGTTAAAATTATTAATAGGTAGGTATTAAAAAGTATATTTCAGTTTATTTAATAATAATATTCTATGTATAGTCTGTACTACCTTTCGGTATTATTCTACAAAAAAATTATATGTTTTTTAAGTATTATTTCTACTTTTTATTAAGGTCTGTTAGCATGTGTCCACAGTCAACTGGTGCAGGTGAACACACACAAACATCTACAACATAAAATAGCTCAATTGAAAATGAATCAGGAAACGATTAAATTCACTCTGCTTTCAACCCTTACATTTTTGTCATATGGAACATGATCAGTAACAGTCACAATTCTTGTAAATTTCTCTAAGATGTTAGGATTATTGTCGGCTAGATGAGGCCACTCAATCTCTGTCAGGGCATTACATTCTGCTGAGCCAACAGCTCTTGGACTCAAAACAGTATCGTCACAATTTTCAACGTGAACATTTTCACTGTCACTTTTATTGAATAACTTCGTCTTGAAGAGATGTAAACTTCGTTTGAATGCAGATTTTTCTATAATATCTGTGTTCACGTTTTCATGGATTTCTTCAGATGTTTTGCTAAATTTCCTTCGAATGTTAGTAACTAAATTTTCGAACATATTAAAAACTAGTCAGTCTTCTCTAATTTGGCAATAATAAATGGCACGGATTGCTGTTGTACAAACGTTAACTGCAAATCAACTAAAGTAAACAAAAAATGGAAGTCCTGTCATTTTGACATTTAGGACAAGGACAAAAAGTGTTCCATTTATCCTTTAGCCAATATGTTGAGCTTGAGCAGGAACTCGATTTTGAAAAAAAATATTTAAAAAATTGAAAATAAACTTACCAAGCAACAAATGTTGTCAACAGATTCATGGTTATCATAAGTAATTGTGTATAAATCCAATAAAAATCTGGTATCTTTTTTATAATGTCTTTGTTCTGAGTTAACAAAATAAGGCATTGACGCCATCACACTGAATTTACAATAATAAAAAACAACAGAACCATAAAATGCAGTCTAAGCACCACTCGCACACCTTGCGGAATGAATCGGTATTTAGTAAGAGACTGGCAGCCTGCTACGCCGCTGAATCACCTTAGAAAGCTGAACGTACTACCTATTGATAATTAACTGTTACACATGGCTGCGGCAGACGTGGATCAAACGCGAGTGTGCGGTTACCGTTAATTTAACAGCGCGGAATTTAAACTAGGTATTGTTTATGTTTTATTTTACCAAGTGTAGAAAAATCAGTCAACATGTAGATTTAATGTTAGGTACTTCTTAATTTTGTATAGGTAAGTAGTAGATATTATTATTGTAGGTACCTACTTAAGTATGATTGTAGGTATAATAGGTAGGTACATATCTACCTAGTCTGCCCGTTAATACGTACTAATGCGTACGGAAGGGCAGACCGGGCCGTGCACTTGTTGGATTACCTAGGTAGGGTGAGGTTTTAGTAAGAGAAGCAATGCTTATTAAATTGGTTGAACTCACCCGTCTCTCGGCTTCTTTTGCAGCTTTCAAATGGTTCTCAATAGCATCCAAATCTAATTTGGGTAACGCTGTTTCAATGTTGTAAACGTCAAAACTCCCTGGAAAATATAAGACAAAAGAAAGTAAATGATAAATGATTTATTTTCTGTAGATAAGTAGGTTTGTACAAAAACTTTTACACGTCAATTATATTTTTTTAAACTAGATAAGGTCGGCGTTTCCTATCTGACTATTCTGAGAAGAAAAGCCGAAACAAACTCAGAGGTCACAGTCTCTTTTAAAGTCCAGACAAAATCTTGGTCAAATCGTGTGAAGACCATGTAGATTGGTGTCTGAAATGGTCTTTAGAGGGAAGTACCTACCACACAGATTGAGCGGACCTGTCCAATCAGTGCACGCATTTGTCAAAAATCGTGCAGCTCAACTCAGAACTTGAGGAGCTCAACGATTCGACGAACGGCCGCGTAAATTACTCAAACTGCCAGATCATGATTAAAAAACTAACTAAGAAGGAAAACAGAAAAAAAGAAGAAATGACCCACATAGTCCTCACATTCACAATAATTAAATAAAAAAAGTAAAAAAAAATAATTTACAAAGTAAATATTCATGTCATGATAGTCCTCGGGCGCCTGTATGAGTGGCGCGCGGAGGCATTACGCCGCGCCGGGGGTAAGATCCGCTTCCGCGGCAAATCGCTGCGGAGCGGACGGATCTGCGGCGCAATCTCATGGCGACATGGAAAGAGCGACTGTCGCAACCACGGGTCGCTACCCTTCGCAGGGCACGCCGCGTTAGTGGCGATAAGACCCCTCCTTGAGGAGTGGCTAGAGAGGCGCCACGGCACCCTCACCTACCGCCTGACGCAGGTCCTCACCGGACACTGAAGTTTTGAGAGGTTCCTGCACATCATCAGGCGGGAGGAAACGCCCGGGTGTCACCATTGCCAGGATCGCCCAGAGGACACGGTGCAGCACACGGTGGAGGTCTGCCCTGCTTGGGCGGAGCACCGCCGTGTCCTCGCAGAGGCGATCGGCAGCGGCGGCGACCTCTCGCGTTCGGCCCTGGTGCAAGCCATGGTCCGAGGCGAGAGGGAGTGGGAGGCAGTCACCTCCTTCTGCGAAGCAGTCATGCTAGCAAAGGAGGTGGCGGGACGGCTCAGGGAGAGAGCCTCCCGTCCCAGCCGCCGCGGGAGACGCTCGGGACGTCGGGAGCCGCGTGACGACTCCCGGCCACCGTAGGGGCGGGCCTGCGGGCGGAAAGTAATGGGTAGCTCACCGTCCGATCAGGACCAGGCCCGTGCCGGACGGCGTGTACGTGTTCCACGCGCGCCTTAAAGAGATGTCAGCATCGAGGAGGGGCCCCCCAGGGCCGAAGCCTGCCGGGTCAGCGGGATTGTCCGAAAGGGTTACCACTGGCCCGGGACATAAAGGGCTAAGGAAGGAACACGGGTGGGTTTTAGTCACTAAGAGTCTGACACTCCCTTCCGCTCCACCCAGAGCGGGAGGGGGTCATTTGATGATTTCCAATCCAAGAAACAAAAAAAAAATCATGTCATTGTATATATAAAATTCATCAATGTCAATGTGTATATAAAGAATCCGGAGTAGGTACGTTATGTAGTAAATAAACTGCTTTTTACTTATCTATATCAAAACAATAACCGGCAGTCTGCTTTCACAATACAAAGCATTATACAGGCTGTTAGTGTGAACAGTGGCAATATTTAAGGAGGTGCATAAATATCATGAGTAGATTCTAAAACCGTTGAAAAAATATGACCCTTTTTTTTTCTAAGTTTTTCTTCTAATGTCCCGAAAAATAAAAAATCATAGTCACATTACTGTTAGGCCTCTGCCCCGCATGTACGGACGCCAGCAGGTCAACCTACCCGAAACTGTCAGATTTTCCCAATCAACCTTGAACCTTATGATTTAGCAATAAAGTCGAAAATCTATTAAAGAAATCTGACAGATTGTAGTAACTTGATGTGCTGGCGTCTGTACCGGGGACGCGCCGGCAGCGCGCGCGCAACGTCAGTCTGCGCTCAGTCGCGCTAGAGAGTGTACGTGTGCCGTTTGCGTACAGACTACTCTCGCGCATCACGTAGATACGTGTATCGACGCGATATTAGTTACCGACAATGGCCGCGTTCTCGAACGAACAACTTACCGAAATGGTTAGACTCTATGCGATAGCCGGTGATAGTTTACTTGCTGCTCAGGACCTGTCCCAGGAATTGTACCCGGGTCAACGGGCGATGGATTGGTCGCGGAGAACCTGCCTACTGGCCTCCTCGCTTGTCTGACCTCACTCCCCTTGACTATTTTTTATGGGGCGATTTAAAACGCCGTGTGTATGCCACGGAGTTTAATACCAGACGCGAATTGAAAAGACGTATTAAAAGTGCTTTCAATGACGTAAAGAGTGAGAGTGTTGTACTGTACCTAATCGAGTGCAAAATAACTTAAGAAGACGTGCGGAGACATGTTGAGCCGTAAACGGTTCACCTTTTGAACAGATTTTAAGACTAATGTAAGTTATTATTGATTTTCTTAGTAAGTAGGTATTTAATCATTATTTAAAATTTAAATCAAAATCAGTGCAGTGTTGAAAGGGACAACATAACTAAATTACTTGTAAATAACGTGATTCTCTTTTTAAATAGGTACCTAACTTAGAAATTAAGATGTAGTAAAGTTCGCTAATTCGCACTTTTTTTCTTAATTTTTCTTAAAAACGCTTTTAACAATGAATTAGGTGTTTTTGCCTGTCCTAAGCCAGGAAAAGTATGAAGGGAAACTGTCAATCACAGAAATTACAAATTCATTTAATGTGGCCGATGCGTAGGTATGCGCGCCCATACAATTTACTTCAACTGTGCGTCCATTGTGCATCTCATTGTTTCGACAACATCGTAAAAAAAGTGTCGGTACCGCCAGTCCAGCCCCTACGTAGGGGCTGGGCTGGCGGTACCGACACTTTTTTGTGCATCGGTGAATGGAAGTTATCGAATGGCGTGTACATGTGTGCGTGCGCCGCGTACGCGATCGTGGCGGCCGGCGGCGGGCGCGCGCTTCGTGCGTTAACGTAGGGTGCGGTCACTTCGCGTAAAATTTCGGAATTAGAAAACTGTAAAATTCGCAAAAAAAATTGCGACTTATACATTTAAAGCTTTTGTAATATTTTTTTATTTAAGGTTATCTATCCGTCCTTTGAAAATTGCCACTGTTTACCCTTACATCCTGTATTAGAATATTATGTTTTTACTTTGGTAGATTATCGAGTGATAAATTTCGGTACCTATACTTCTACCAAAACAACACTAACAGGAAAAAAAACTATTATTAACGATTATAAGTAGGTAAAAGTTAAAGATTTGGCTAGGTCATGTAAAATACATGCTAATGAAACGTAACCTAGCCTATCCTACATACATAAGTACCTATAAGTATTTTAGTCCTGATGATTTTAAGAACGTTTTATAAAAAAAACTGGCCAAGTGCGAGTCGGACTCGCACACGAAGGGTTCCATACCACAAGGCAAAAACCCCGAAAAAAAACACGTTTGTTGTATGGGAGCCCCCCTTAAATATTTATTTTATTTTGTTTTTAGTATTTGTTATTATAGCGGCAACAGAAATACATCATCTGTGAAAATTTCAACTGTCTAACTACCGCGGTTCTTGAGATACAGCCTGGTGACAGACAGACGGCAAAAACGAAGAAAAAAACACGTTTGTTGTATGGGAGCTCCCCTTAAATATTTATTTTATTTTGTTTTTAGTATTTGTTGTTATAGCGGCAACACAAATACATCATCTGTGAAAATTTCAACTGTCTAGCTACCGCGGTTCTTGAGATACAGCCTGGTGACAGACAGACGGACGGACGGACGGACGGACAGCGAAGTCTTAGTAATAGGGTTCCGTTTTTACCCTTTGGGTAAGGAACCCTAATATATGCACACTAAACTGAAATAAAAAGACGGTAGAAAGGATACGAATCATCCTTATTACCAACAAAAAGAAGTACCATCTCTGTTGTAACTGGTTCGTTAGCAAGCTGCTATCCCTGTGCCGGCTCCCGGAAAAACAGTCGTGAACATAATTACTTATAGGTTTAACGTGCTATATGTGTAGGTAAAAAAGAAGGTAACTAAAATGAAAGGTGACTTATAATAAGTAACAACTATTTAAATAACAAAAACTATGTAAAATGGCCGACTTACCCAAATCTACATCTTTTGAGTTATCATTTTTACGGACGGATGCGTTACTTTGAGCAGTGCGGTAAGAGTTTTTACTTGAAGTAATTTCTTTTTGTTTCTCTCTGGCCGCCTTGGGTTCACTGAAGTATGAATGCATTTTAGATTACACTATTACACAATTTCAAACCAATTGTTGTACCTACCACGCCTCATTTACAAGAATTCCACCAATTCAATGTGGCCAGCTAAATTAAACTGATACAAGGAATTCCCGAGCACGTCGTGTGTACTTCCCTTCTTAATTTATCGGAGTTATACGTGCTGCCGCTGCGTCAAATCTATTTTAAACGTTAGTATGAGGCAATGAATTTGCATACGGACGGAGGTTGCACTGTTTTACAATCATGTTACCTACTTAGGTACAAAGTTTTCAAGTAACCCCAAATGGATCAATTTAGCACTTGTTATTAAAAGTCAAGGTAATATCTAGTTTACAAATGTAAAATATAGGAATGAGAAACTTTATGAAACCAAACTGAAAATATCGAAAATACTTACTTTGGTGACCGTATTGTAATATTTCTGACACTAACATGGTTATCAGTATTCCTGATAGTTTTGCTAACATCTGGTTTGTTTTGCGTATGAACACTATTTAGTAAACAGTAACCTTTAGAATTATGCGCTATCTCATTAGAATTTCCATCTATAATAACTGTTTCTTTTTTACTTTCGGCCCATAGTCGATCACGTTCACGCATTTCATCTAGTTTTGGAATTATCTTTCTAAGCTCAGTGCTGAGCTGCTTAATTGTATTCTCCACATTAAGGCTCAACTTCTCCGTGTCATAATCGTTGACATTGATTTCGTCCTTTCCATCTGAGAGAAATGCGTCCGTGATCTTTCCACTGTTATTCTCTATTAGTAAAAACGTAGGCCTACTTAAACTCATTTCTGTTCGGGTATTTTTTTCATTTTCTTTATTTATTACACTAACTTCTTTGTCTATCGTTTGTTGTTGAGTCAAACTATCTTTCAAACTATCGTCATTTTCATCACATTGCGTTTCCACTAGTTTCTTAATAACGTGATTAACAACGTCACTTATATTATTAATAGTATTTTCAATAGGTTTTGCAAAAGTGTCTTTTATATCTTTGCGTAATTCTTCTAAGTCGTCTTGTATGTTGATATTGTAGTTAAGTAATTGTTTAATTTCATCTTCAATTTCTTTATTGAAATCACCAATAATATCTTTGGCGTGGAAGTTATTTTCTATATCTGCATCCGTACAGTTCAAATCATAATTGAACGCCTCATCATTGTTATTATTATTTTTAGATATAGTTTTTAAAAGGTCTGGTATATCATTTTTTATTTGACTATCTACAAATTTTTGTTGTAAATAAGATTTATTTTGTGGTGACAACAATGTTGTTTTTACTAGATTAGATTTTACGTTATTATTGTTGTTGATATTTTTATAATCCGTGGTTCCATTTTGGTTAGGTTCGGGTTCATATGCCAGGTCAGTTATTTCTATATCAACATCATCATCAGTCATTTCATTTTCTGAATGGTAAAAATTTTCTATATTTGATGAATAATCCTTAAACAAGCAAAATATATTCAATTATCAGTACAAATATATAAAAAACTCTGGAAGGAAAGTCTCTCAACCAAATGTAAATCTGCAGGAGTTACACAAATACGTAGAACTCGGTAGAAGCCTACATAAATGTACACATAAATAAGTAGTCACGGTTCCCGGCCCAGTAGCATTCAGTAGGTAACAACTGGGGCTTCCTTTGTGTCGCTGTAACGAGCAAAGTTTAAACACTTCCAAGGATTCTTTTTGTAAGTGAAACTTTACCTGTAATGTGTGCGCTAAGTGTTGGAAGCCAGGATAATTTGGATTCACAATTCCCCTTGGCACAGGATGGATGCCGTTCTCAGACATCTCATCTGTATCAGAATGCTCAAATGCCCTTTCCTCGTCGATTGGCGTAGGTTCTGCAGATACATTAGTATTATCTGAAATAGTTTGTAGATACATTTTAGTTTTCCTATACTTGCTGCTGATTGTTGGAAAAAAGTGTTGAACGATTAATATAATACCAACTTAAACCTTCGCAAGGAGCACGGACGGTGGCTGTGGTTTTCTCCAGATTTTCCGTCTCGCTGTTATTGCACGACGGCACGGTATTCACGTGCCTGCTGTTGATCCGGTACTGTCGATTGCATACCAGCTCCGCGCTCGGAGTCGAAGCTTCACTGTTTGCACCGGTTCCCCTGACAGTCGAGTAATTCTCAAAGGTCTCTGAATTCCTTTGAGAGTTATAAACTGTGTTACAATTCGTAACTTGCGAGTAATCCGTTGTGTTCTCACGTAAATTGGATTCTGTACTGTTCACAGTCAACCAAGTTCTGTTATCTGGATTTCCGTGTGACGATACGTCCTGGCGATTGTATACTGCGATGTTACCATTATCTGTCGTTTTGATCCTCATGATTACCTGTAAAGAAACGTTAGGTACCTTTAGAATATTTTAATTAGAATAATAATGTCCTTGAATAGATAAAAACTGAATTTGATTAAGTACCTAATGTTTTATTTAGGAAGGCCTCAATAATAAAACGCTGGCGTAAACTCATGAATATTCATTTGAATTTATTGTAGATTTAGAAGTGTGGCGCAGATACCTATACAAATAAATAACCAACTCACAATGAAACACAGTATGAACAGACAAATGTAGGTATTACAAATTTCCACAATTCTACAGTAGGAAAGGGTATCGGACGTGTCACAAATGTCCACCCAAATGACATTTTATATAGAAGTAGAGAGACAGTTAGACATTTTTCTAATAAAACATTTACCTAACTAGCCACATTGAACACCTGACGAAAATAACCACTAATTGGGTTGTCAAAAAAAAAAATTGAGATACGGAATGTGAAGGTAAACATTTTTTTATGAATTCGATCCACCGCTGTAATATCCAGATAGAACCGTTACTAAGGTTATATTATAATAATTTAATTTTATGTCCTAAATCCATATAGGGTGATATTGCGGATCAGTACCGGATATTGTGAGCACGGTACGGCTGAGGCGGGCGGCGTTGGGCGGGCGGGGGCCAAACACGCCGCGGCTGTCTCAAGTCCGACCCCAACCCCGCACGCACCCACTTAATAAACCGATGGACCTCACCCATATTTACTAAAGATAACATTACGAAAAAAACCACAGAACACCGACTTTTCTTATTTTTCCTATGCGATTTTAAATAAGAGGAAACTGTCGAATCCTTTGCCTCGGCCCGCAAAGAAAAAACTACATAGGTACATATAAAATTCATGAATATGCTAATGCACCAATATTAAAGGAATATATTGAATAAGTTACATCGAAAATTCTATAAATGTACAGTCAACAAAGGAGTTAAGTATACAGGAGCGTCGGATATTGTTGAAGTTTACAAAGAAACCGATGGATATTCTTAAATAAAATTTTAGTTTATTAATAGAAAACAAACAGCTCGTTTATTAAATTAAATTTCAGTCCAGAACATCCATCGGTTTCTTAGTAAACTTCAACTATATCCGACGCTCCTGTATACTTAACTCCTTTGTTGACTGTACATATATCTAGGTATGTACGCACAATTACAAAGTTATGGACCTTTCGTATTCGCTTTTTAAGCTAATGTGGAAAATCATGAAAACCAAGGAACGTAATTTATCTTGCCAAGCAAATCGTAACTAGTTATTGACCGTATTAATGTCCTCGATACCTAAAGGTAAAAAGGTAAAAGAAAAAGGGGTAAAAGGTTAAAGTTAACCGAATGTGTTGGCAGCAACGATATCGCCCAGTGTCCACAAGTGGTGCTATAAATCCACTAGATATTGTTGGTGAGTTTGAGCGTGACATAAGCGGTCATTGACCCAGTAAGTAGGTACCTACATTTATTTAAAGATTCTGGTACGACAACATTCTGAATCGATAGGTATGTACATCGATGTCGTCAACATTTTTCACTAATGAATAATGACATATTAAGTTACATAGTTTATTGGTCGGATTCAGTAAGGTCAATGCCCGCTATTAGGTAGGTACCGTGCACTGCTACGCACTAAATACAGCTGGCTTATTCTGTAAAAATCTCACAGTGACAAACTTAGATGAGGTGAGCTGTCAATCCCTAGCATCAGGTGGACTGACAGCAGCTACGTTCAGCATTGTGGCTGCAAAGGGTAGTTTGGCGCTGCTGGAAATTCTGTGGAGCTGAAGTCAAACCAATTGTCCCGTTAACTTTACATAGACCCGTATCACGTATGAAAGATCATCTTAATGTCAACCGAGAAAGTTTTAAATTACTCGATAAGATTTTCAGTAGATAAAATGGATTGCTTCTAGCGAGTTACTATCGCGCAGCTCATTGGTTCAAACATAAAACTTTAAATTTTATGTCTCTGGAGAAAGTACTCTTTAGATAAGTGAGAGATTTAATTAATTTTAACTCCGCCACCACGCTTAATCTTGCTTTTTCATTGCGTAAAATGAAATTGAATTGAATTTTAAGATTAGAGTAGGGTATCTACTTACTTTAAGTATCTAGAATGAATTCCTAAAGGTCCGTTGTACCTATTACCTACTGCAGACAAAGCCGACTAGCAGTATTAAGCTTAGTAGACTGTTATAGAATATAATAGGTAGGTACTGAGCTGGGAAACGTATCAGCGTGGCTGGATGCCAGCAAATTGATTTCCTGCCTACAAGCGGAAACTAATCTCATTAAGGAGAAAACTTCAGGGCCCTTCCAACTAATTGTTTACACTTCAAATAATACTGAGAAAAGACGAAATGAAGCTCATTTTTGTCGCTCGAATGAAAGCGAGAGCCTTTTGTGTTCCCTAACAATCTCGTTAAGATGCCTAAATAAAGCAATTCAGCTTTATAATTGTTAATTTCTGAGCAGTAACGATCTTTGTTTAGGATAATTTAGCAGAAACGTGCTCCACTCGTCCGCATCCCGGCTCAAATGGATATTTACAATTAAGTAAGTCGGGACGCGACATCCACAAATATTTATATTTTATGGTCACATTTAAAGCGCCTGTTTACAATTTTTTAAATAATAAAAACTTTTTACAAAAAAAAACAACCGACTTCCAAAAAACACTATAAAGTGAAAAATTACTTTAATTTCGGAAGTCGGTGTCTTTGGATTTTGTATTTTAGTTTTTTGCCACCGACTTCCGAAATTAAAGTTATTTTTCACTTTATAGTGTTTTTTGGAAGTCGGTTGTTTTTTTTTGTAAAAAGTTTTTATTTTTCACTTTTTAGTGGGTCAGTTTGTAATTTATCTAAGTTACAATAGCCTAATGTCAACTGCTCATCACCTTTTACAAAATATTGCTATTCCCGATGCAGGGACGTTAATTGTTGAGGAGTTCTCCTAGTAAGAACCAGGAGAACTCCTCAACAACCACTCACCATACGCATTGTGACGAGGATAAATCGTTTAGCAACCATAATATTAAAGTAATCGAATCGCAACCCGTTAAATATTTGTCATTGAGTAGTTCCGATGGCCATCTGTGGTCTTCATCATCAGCTCCACTTTACCAAATGATGATTTCCGAGAGCAAATGCTCAAGTTACTTTAAAAAATACCCAATTCGCTATAGCCCTCAATTTTTATAGGCAAAGCTATAGCTTTGCCTATAAAAATTGAGGGTTTCCCTCGATTTCCATGGGATCCTATCATCAGATTCCAACTTGATGATAATGGGACTACCTCGAGAGTATACCCTTTCGAACAAAAAAATAATTTTGAAAATCGGTCCACAATTGGCGGAGTAATCGCGTAACAAAAAAAAAAAAACATACCCTCGAATTGAGAACCTCCTCCTTTTTTGAAGTCGGTTAAAAATGTAATCTCTTATATCAACAAATGTTGTATTTAGCTCGATGGTAGGTACCAATTCAGTAGGTAAGATAAAGTAGGCCTACCGGCCGACTTCATCAGTTATTGTTAACGTAACGTATCTAACGTTCGCTTTGTTGAATGTCGGACTCAATTAAAACTTTTCCGTAATTTTACTGAGAATGCCTAATCTATGTATCAGTACCTAATAAGTCATAATTATTAGAATTTAATGTCTCTCTTCGTTTCTGTCTGTGTGACGGCGTTGTTCTTCTGAACTTCTACGCAACGGATTTTGATTTCACCATCATTTAGAGAATAATTAATTCTAAAAGGTTGAATGTCTTTTTTAATAATCTGGGTGCACGGGAGTGCCCCCGTCAAGACGAGCCAAGCTAAGCGCAAGGGCACTAACTACCTTTTCTCGAAGCACTTCGTCGTATTTTTGAACCTTCTTAACTTGGGTTTGGATTATACCAGATAAACAAAATTTTTCGGGATATTATTAAACCTATAAAGTTTCAACTACATAGCTCTTAAATACTTTAGATTTTATTGATATCTAAAATACCCCGATTTCGTCACTGACTCACTGACTCACTGATGATCATCAATATTCTAAGGTTCTTCCTGAAGTCCTAGAAAGCTGAAATTTGGTATGTAAGCTAGCAATAGTACACAAACAACAAAAAACTCTAAAACTTGGAACTTTTACCCTCCAACCCCTTAAAGTAGGGGATATTATGGAAGTTTGTACGAGACTTCCGTGATGCTAGAGTTCTGAAAATTGATATAGGGACTCCTTGTAATAGATAATAAAATACCTTAAATATCTAGGTACCTGCAGATGAATTTACTGCCTAATTCTCTTTATTGAGTGATTACGTAAGAATTTAAACTGAATAAGGTGTGTTTACACTTTCATCAGATACTTTTGGAACAGACCATAAATACCGCCATTGACCAGCTGTGGGTGTAGAAAAGTACCTACTCACTCCTCTAATTTATCTATGGGCACCTCACTGTCATGTATAAGATGAAAGGCTGTTTAATTTCAACGACCTCGTAAGTTCGCAATTATAACTACCCAGTTTGTTTTTGTCATTGTTATTTTGACCTAATTCTATAGAATTGAATAAAACGCTTTCAATCATTTGAATAAGGGCGAGATACCTTTGTTCCATTCCAGTCTATAAAAAGCCTGACCTAGTTTAAGTGACTTCATTAATGTTTAAAAAATATTACTCATTTACTTTACTTCGGGAACGGAATTCATTCGAGCCAAATCTTTGTTCTTTCAACCTGTAACTGCTTGTTAGCTTTATTTAACAAGGAAGGTGAAAACTTCGCAGTGTTCTCTCGAATGGTAGAAACTTATACAAAAAGGGACCGGGGCAGTACCGTTAAGATAACGCTGAGAAGGAAACTTTGACAAGAATCATTTACATTTCTATACAAACGTTGTGCGTAAGTTACCTTCTTAGGGAAGGTTTGGGACTCTTCGTCCTACAAGTTTTGTTAGAAGTAATGACATACTCCATAAACGGAAACTGAAAGCAAATCACAAGGCGTATAAGCGTATCGGGTCGAATCGTTTGCTATCTACAAAAGTAATCTATTATTCAAACGGCCTTTCACACAAGCCCTCTTCACAGTGAACATAATTGATTTACCTAATCTGTAAGCTAATGGCATGGAAAGTGCGCCTATACCTATTCATTTTAGTACCCACTACCCAAAAGCACTCAAGGTAGATTCCATTTCTCCTTATTTTGTTTTCAGCATCAGCATTGGATACTTACCTATTTATTGATATTTTTTATGTTCTACAATCATTTTCATTGTTTTCATCATAAATACGATAGACCTCTCTTATGAGGAAGGGTCCCAAACTACAAAATTTTTACCTAATAAAGGCTAATGCCGATTAGTTCCGACTACGTTTTTAATGACACATAATTTTTCTTTTCGCGGCGGCCCACGACTTGGTACAAAAGGCCGGTAATTTTAACAAACTTTTATCGATCAAATAGCTAACATTCCATTGCGAAGCCTCTATAATACAGAAATACTGTACAATATTGTATGGAGCACGGGGAGAATGAAGGAAAATTCATTTTGTTTATTATTGACGCGTAAACTGTGCGTTTAGACCCTAATACACTCTCGGGGATGCGAATACCTCAGAGCGAGAACATTATTTCGTGTTATTAGAATGTATGGGACAAGATAGTGACACATCGTGTTGTGGACTATCGATTCTTAGGGTTCCGGCTCGCACTGGCGCGGCGTGAGTCGTGAGGAGACAGCGCCGCATCTAATATTTATAGCGCGGCGTTACAGAGTGCGAGTGTCGAACGGTCGCTGCTCGCCGCGCCGCGCCGCGCCGACCGTCATCAATTGCTCCGGACTCCGGACATCAAGGTCCAAAATAAATAAAATTACTTAGCCATATTTTCGAGTCGGGACTTCATGTATTACGGGCCCAACGGAATTTATTTCACAAACGAGGTCATCCGCCTGTTGGAGACAATATAAACTGAAAATTTAATCTAAAAACACTCATTGTTGCTATTCATGACCATAGATGTAAGCAAGATGTACCTAAGCAAGATGTACCTAAGCAAGATGTAAACCTCCATTTCAACGATTGGAAAAAGACGATTGCTACTAGAACCGTTCCCTTGAGCTCGGTACCTAATATTACCCTCGTGCAGTGGGCTATTTGAAAAATGAAGATAATGAAATTCCACGTCGATCCCAGATTCGAGGAGGAAAGAAAACGAAACATGGTACTACTGTAGTTACACCTACCTATATGTAGATGTGTACTTATTTAGCGGCTCTTGCCCACACTTGCGAAAGTTAATAATAAGTGAAAGGCACTTTTATATAAACTTGTACCTACGTTGAAAAATCAAGAGACTTTCATGCTTTCAACTGCGTAGCACAAACTTTGAACTAAAGTTTATCAACCAAATAGGTTTCACGTTTCAAGCAGTGGAAATCACGGATTGGTACCATTAATAGTTTTGCTAGAAAAATAATATAACATGATAGCATGATAGCGATAGAATGTTTTCGTCTTTTAAATTATCCGGCCGTGGCTTCCCGCCTGTTTAATAATAATCCAATCCGGTGTTTTGAAAATACCCTTCTTTCTTTACATGGACGACCGTCATCACGTGACGGCACCCCGGCACCGCAAGCTTAAGTTTAATTATGTGCTAGGTACCTACTTCTTCTGAAGTCAATATTGAAATTATTATTATACTAGCTTCTGCCCGCGACTTCGTCCGCGTGAAATTTCTTGTACCCCCAACCCGTCGCAACACTTCGTATTCGCTTAGCGTTCATTCTGACTTTTTTTTCTTTTTGCTCGGCTCCTAAGGGTCACAGCGTGATATTAAATAGCCTATAGCCTTCCTCAAGAATTGGGCTATCAAATGCAAACAGATTTTTTCAAATCTGACCGGTAGTTTCAGAGATTATCGCGTTCAAACAAACAAACTCTTCAGCTTTATATTATTAGTAATATAATATATATAGATATTACCTTATGAAATCGCGTAAGAGCTTTTGCAATAATAATAAATGGGCTATCTAAAATGAGGGTACTGAACTCCTAAGTGATACTTGACGGTCTCCGTCGCCGGCGTCGGCTCTCAGCAGCAATTTGGGTCATCTGATACAATAACCATTTGAATCAAAGTTTTGTAAATTGTTGGAATAGGCCGTTATAATATATAGTATAATAGGGCCGGAATAGAACGGTTTACAAGAACCTACAAAATCCCATTACACTTAACTTAGATGACTTGCGCACAATTTGCACGCGAGGCAAAGACGAACCTCGCACCGTAGGTCTACGTCAGTAGTTAAAGCACTTTAATTTCAATTCTGTGACCATTCATAATTTGTACATACTATTCGTTCATTTTTGCATTTTATATTCAATTTTAATTCTGTGACCTTAATTTGTAACTAGACTACTCATTCGTTTATTTTAATTATATTGAAATTTTATTCTATTCTGATCTATTCTGTTGTAGTATTGTGAATTTTTATTTTTTTATTTTAGGTATGTACTATGGGTTTTACCTAAATTAAATAAATGTATTTTTATTTTATTTTCTTAAACTACCCGGCATGTGTTAGTTGTGTTACAGGTATAGAGCTGTAATACCTAGTAGTTACTTAGTCACTTTTATAAGGATTGGTGGCTTCAGTTCCAGAGGTGACTTCGCAGCATCGGTACTTCTGTAAAAATGACTAAGTATACCTTAACAAATTTAAGTGTTATGGCTTGTAAACAAACGAAAAATATGTGGCATAAAAATGGTATGAGAATTATTCCAATGCCAATTTTTTTCTGGGACATTTAACATAATATTTTGATGTAGCACCTACTTATAGCCTTTTTTTGGCGGGTTAAATTACGTGGGAGTCGGTTAGGTTGGCGTGACCCGGCGCGCCCTCAGCCTTCGCCCTACGCGTTAATGGCTCCGGCATGATGGATAGCTCAAGTACTGCACGACACAATCGCGGCCCGACACCCATGAGGCCTTATTTATAAAAAAAAAGCTGACCAAACAAATATTAATTATTTTTTTAATTGGATCCGACCGCGAAGCTAAAAGGGGAATATTTATTTTTATTAGACCGTACCTACTGCTTAGCTGAAAAAAATGTGTTTAGTTAGTTTTACCTTCAAAGTATTTTAAGCAAAGTAAACATGACTTAGGTACGAGATTGAGGTCGTGGGTTCGATCCCAAGCAGGCACTTTACTTTTTGTAAATTATCATCACCACTGCTCTCAAAACGAAAAAGGAAAACATCGTGTGGAAACCGGCATGTCCTAGAACCAAAAGTTCCAAGACATGTGACATCTATCAGTGCCGATCCGCGCTGGACCCGCATGGTGGCGTATGGCCTTTCACAGAGAGCAGTCCCAGCAGTGAGAACATTATAGGCAGATTATGCTAAAGCTTCGATTATCAGTTTTCTTTGTTCAGTTCGTTTTGTTTGCTCACTAAAACGTAACCTAATGCACTATTCGTGTCTCTCAGGTAAGTAGATGCCGCTCTACCCTAACCACTTCCAAAAATCCAATAAAACGAACATAGAACCAAAAGTATCAGAGTGGTTTTGGTTTCAGATTTAGTATCTAATGAGGCGAATACAAATCGTTCCGGTTCAGTGCGGGGTGGCACGATCTATCCATTAGCTATGTAAGTGTGACAGTAGCAGGTACCTACTAGTCGCAAATAGGTTCAAGCCAATTAATTAATAATAACATATTTTACCTTTGGGTAATACGGGTCTGATGTGACTCACGTGTTTCATTATCAAATTGTTCTTATAATATGTTAATAGTTTTCAGGCAAAATAAAATTGCAATAGTCTGTTTTTAACACTTGTGGAAGTACCTCACCTTATATGTTTTTATAACAGCCTTTGAAAACCCAAACCCCTGAGAACAAATAACATAATGTCAATGCATAAAAGGTTAAGTTTCAGGTCAACCTTTTGACCTTTTTGGTATCTAATGTTAAATGAGATTAGATATGGTATCTAATCTTGGTTATTTCTGTCGTTAACGGAGCTCTAACGTTATACTATACCTACATGACCTACCTAGGCACCTGTAAGTACCTTGTCCAAACAAAACTTTGATAAAAATGTATATGAGAATTAATTGCTTTGTTTATCTACTTGCAATCTCATCATTACCAGAAATTAATAATCCGCGGGCTATCCGCGGGTTACGGTTTTCAGTTGGTTTAACTATATAGTTTGGAAACGCCACCGATTGAATCCAAATATACGAACTTCCACCGGCTCGGTAGTGGATACCATTGGAGCCCACAATGACGACATGATGTCGTTTGTACAATGGGACCCGCTGCCCCTCAATAGACTGTGTAAATATTTATTATGCTACCCATCAAATCATGAGTGTGCATTTATGAAAAGAATTGGATAAAAGCTTATTGTCAACGCCATTAAATCTTGAATATTTAGTGCGCAAGTGTAGTTTAGTACCACATGATTCTAAATTTTATATTTTCGTCGGTTATTCAAAAAAAATTTGCCGTTTCATAGAAAACTGCAATACCTACGCGGTTAAAATGTATGAACAGCTAATTTGATTGTTATAACCTACTAGCAGTGCCTCGCGGTTTCAACCGCATAAGTGTCGATCCCGTGGGAATATCGGGATAAAATCTATCCTATGTCCTTCCCCGGGATGCAATCTATCTCTCTGCCAAATTTTATCGAAATCCGGAGCTACTTTCGAATTTATAATATTAGGATGGATGAAAAGCTTAAACTGAAGTAACTATAAAAATAAGAAATCGTCGTTACTCGTTATATTAGTCAGCTGAACTAAACTAACTCAAAAGGTTTTACCCTTTTCAGTCTTCACATTAGATCAGTGCTGTCAGGGAGTTGGATCGCCTCGACCTTCGCGTGATGATGAAGTATGTGTCATGAGCTTGTGCATATTTTTGTATTACTGTCTATTCGACATCCATCTTGAGATCTCGGTGGAGGTCGCTGTTTCTAATGTAGGTACCAGGGCGCGTTGACTATATCCCTCATAGTACTTTGTTTTGAAATTGTTGTATGGTTTAACGATCGCCTTGGCTGGTGCTAAACCACAGCTGAATACCGTAGGTCCATACAGGCTTTTGTTTAGGTATACACCAACAATTTGTTAGATATTCATAATGGCGACTGTCTCCCAAGTAGCCAATACATTTTTTGTATCAATATCTAATTCGGCTCTTTTCTTTTGCACCCAAGTGCACTACCAACATACTTAGCAGCATTCGCTTATGGTATTTTATGAAGACCTGGAAGTATTTTGGTTTTTAGGCAACACCAAGGTAGACTGTGGAGCACACCCTCTTCTCCTCTAGTGTTCTTTCAATAATATAAGTAATTCTGTACTTGGTCGAGCGTGATCTGGTATTCGGGGATTAGATGATTTTCCGTTACCTACTGCCCATTCTTTTTTTTCTGGTACCTACGTACTTTCATACTTTCTGTAATTTCATTTTTAAGTAAGAAATAAATGATAATCTTTATTGTATGTAATAGTTGCGGTTATTTTTTCTTAATAAATTCGAATACTGAAAGCTTAAGAAAATTCCTGAATTTCGTGTCTACATTCCGTCAAGTCATACTATTATCCAAGGACGTCATAAATCTTAAATGGTGTGCCTCTTCCTCTTGACCTCTCACTTGACATGAAACATGAAAACACCGTTAGTGTTTATAGCTTTTATAAATGCACAGATTTTATAAATATCATTTTCCTTTTTTTCTAGCGAGGCAGGTAATTTTTAATTTCACATGCAATATAAATAAAATTTAGTTTTAATTAACAACAATTTGTAAAATCACAGTTCTTATGTTAATGATTTATGTAATTCGCTGGAGTTAGGTAGGTACCGCTAATAATAGGTTACTGATTACTAAAATAAGCTAGCATAGCTGAAAAAGTAAATTGAGTTCTAAACAAACAAAGCATATAACATACACACCATCCAACATATAGGTAGTCAATTTCCATTCACAAAACTTATATCCTTCGTAATATATTCGTGTATGGACGGAATAACTATAGCAAACATTATAGGTCGGAAAAGATTGATTCTCGGTGACGAAAGCTTAATAGAAAACTTTGCCCAACATGTCATTATGTTTACATAAGGACGGGTTATTACTTTATGACCTGGAAACAGGATATATACCTACGTGAGTAAACGGTAGGTGTGCTACACATTTCAGTAAATCAATTGAACAAATAGATAAGTAAGTAACATGTATTGAATGGGGTGATATTTGCACTCTAGGGGGGTCCCACACTTTAACTATTCAAAACACGTGTTTATTTAAAAAAAAGGAGGAGGTTCTCTATGTTCGTCTGTAAGTTTTTTTAGTCTATGTTCATCAATTTCTCCGAGAGTACTGGGCCGATTTACTTGATTCATTTGGTAAAGGAAGCTCACGCAGTGGTCCCATATGAATATTGTTACCTCGTCGCCTTAGTAGCTTTTGAGTAAGCTTCAATAATACGTAGCGTAGATGTTTTATTACCTTTTGTGTATGTTGATGATGTTATAAAACTTCCTGTCAATGCGCTTTACATAGCAAGTAGTGTTGCCTATACGAATTTGTGTGGGGTAGGTACAACAACTAAAATCTGTAAAATAAAAAACCTATATACAAAAACAACCTTCTACTAAAAACACAAAGTAAAAAACATTATAAAGTGAAAAATAACTTTAATTTCGGAAGTCGGTGTCTTTGGATTTGTATTTTAGTTTTTTGCCACCGACTTCCGAAATTAAAGTTATTTTTCACTTTATAGTGTTTTTTGGAAATCGGTTGTTTTTTTTTTTTGTAAAAAAGTTTTTATTTTTCACTTTTTTGTGGGTCAGTTTGTAATTTATCTAAGTTACAATAGTCTAATGTCAACTGCTCATCACCTTTTACAGAATATTGCTTTTCCCGATGCAGGGTCGTTAATTGGTTCTCCTAAGTAGTAAGAATCAGGAGAACTGGAGCTGATTGAGAAGTCACCATCAGCTCCACTTCACCATACGCATTGTAACGAGCATAAATTGCTTAGCACCCATATTAAAGTAATCGAATCGCAACCCGTGAAATATTTGCCATTAAGTAGTTCCGATGGCCATCTGTGGTCTTCATCATCAGCTCCACTTTATCAAATGATGATTTCCGAGAGCAAGGGCTCAAGTTACTTTAAAAAATACCCAAATCGCTATAGGTTTGCCTATAAAATTTGAGGGTCCCTCCCGCTCTGGGTGGAGCGGAAGGGAGAGTCAGACTCTTACTGACTAAAACCCACCCGTGTTCCTTCCTTAGCCCTTTATGTTCCGGGCCAGCGGTAACCCTTTCGGATAATCCCGCTGACCCGGCAGGCTTCGGCCCTATGGGGCCCCTCCTCGATGCTGACATCTCTTTGAGGGGCGCGTGGAACACGTACGTGCCGTCCGGCACGGGCCTGGTCCTGATCGGACGGTGAGCTACCCATTACTCTACGCCCGCAGGCCCGCGCCTACGGTGGCCGGGAGTCGTCGCGCGGCTCCCGGTGCCCGGAGCGTCTCCCGCGGCGGCTGGGACGGGAGGCTCTCTCCCTGAGCCGTCCCGCCACCTCCTTTGCTAGCATGACTGCTTCGCAGAAGTAGGTGGCTGCCTCCCACTCCCTCTCGCCCCGGACCATGGCTTGCACCAGGGCCGGGCGCGAGAGGTCGCCGCCGCTGCCGATCGCCTCTACGAGGACACGGCGGTGCTCCGCCCAAGCGGGGCAGACCTCCACCGTGTGCTCCACCGTGTCCTCTGGGCGATCCTGGCAATGGTGACACCCGGGCGTTTCCTACCGCCTGATGATGTGCAGGAACCTCCCGAAACTTCCGTGTCCGGTGAGGACCTGCGTCAGGCGGTAGGTGAGGGCGCCGTGGCGCCTTTCTAGCCACTCCTCAAAGAGGGGTCTTATCGCCGCTATCGCGGCGTGCACAATGGGCCGGTATGCGGACGGAGAGTCCGCAGGGCGCCCTGGCTTCCGAATGAGGACCAGCTTCCCCGTCTTCCAACGGAGTGGAAACTGGCCTCTCTCCAAACTTGCGCTTAAGAGCGCCTCCAGTCGAGGCCCGAGAGCCCTCGAGGCCAGGACCCACGCTTTACCCGGCAAGCCGTCGGGTCCTGGGGCGGTATTTTTGGCCTTCAGCCTTCCTACCGCCGCTCTCAGTTCTACCCCGGTCACTTCAAGGATGTCGTCGTCGTCGTCCGCGTGGTCCGCTTCGGGCACCGCAATTGGCGGAGCCATGGGCGGGGGGGTGTGCTCCCCCCGTGAAGGGAACAGAGCGCTCACCACCTCCTCCACCAGCTTAGGGGCGGAGACTCTGCGTCAGCGGGGGGGCCCAGGTGCGGAGTTTATTCCGCACCATTTTATAAGGGCGCCCCCACGGATCTCTGTTCAGAGTCTCCACCATCTCCTCGCGGGCCATGTCCTTGGCCCGCTGGACAGCTTCTTGGAGGGCGGTCTTCGCTGCTCTGTACCCCTCGTACAGCTCCGCCTTCGTGGCTTCCGCATCCGGAGGACGCGGAGCCTGCGGTGCCTGGTGTACCGGTATCGCGCGTCGACGCACGCCTTGCGTAGCGCATCCAGCTCCTGCGACCACCAGTACACCTGACGTCGGGCGCGTCCTGGCCGGACTCGGGGCATTGCCACGTCGCAAATCTCGGACATGGCCTCCCGGAACCACTCCGCCTCCTCGTCGATATCGGCAGGCCTGTCCGGTGATGACACCCAGGCCTGCACGAACCCGATACCCCTTGGTTATACTCGTTGTCAGACTTTCGGGCTTCTGACTACCCGTAACGATTGTCAAAGATCAGCAAATGACAGCCGGGACCAACGGCTTAACGTGCTTTCCGAGGCACGGAGGGGTTTCGTTATGTAAAGATGGGTGACCACCCATCCACAGACCAACCGCGGTAAGCGTAGCTTAACCGGATCGATCGACCTGTGTGGCTGTTATTATTTAGCCACGGGCCCCTCACGTATCAGAACTGTGCATCATTATACCATTTCTCAATTTGGTTGCAACCTCTTTAGTTGCAATAACATAACTGGCTTGTTTTGGATAAAAATATAAATAACTGCCATTAGAGTATTATTTTTAATTTATTTGTTTTTAAAATAATTAATAGCTTTATTGGTAATTTGGTAATATTCACTGACCTCTATGATGTAGTGATGGTACCTCCTTGTATAAAACAGCTATCTAAAGTCGCCAAGATTACATCTTTTTTCTTTGATTATTGTATTTTCATTCATAGATCGGTAAGGAGGTAATATCCGTTTTTATTCAACCTGTTTGTGTCTGAATCTGTTGTTACAAATGTATTTTGGTTTTGTTTATACACAGAGCATGTAACCTTTTATGTTTACATAAGCCCAGCTATACACGCATAGGTTATGCATGACAGAAAAAACGGCAAATGAAAACACGTCATTCATATCCGAGTTTCATAGTTCAGGATATCTGTATTGTTCTACCCTACACGTTCAAGTTTGCATGTAGATACAGTTTGATTGCACACTTAGTAGAGTATATGGTGTTGTATAGGTGTTGTGTTTGTTTTGGCTTCTCGGTGTGAAATGTTTGTGTGTAAGTTTTATTTTTAGTGTAGGTTTTCAATTGTTATTTTAATTTTATGGGTGCTAATGCCTGATATAAACGATTATTATTATTATAAATCAATACAAACCAACACACGCTAGCTATGAAAATTATCCACTAGCAGGTTGCCCATTAAACTTGAGTAGGTACTTGACACTTTATTTGATTGTAGTTAATATTTATAAAGAGAAGTGCAAAAGAAATATCTACAAGCCCAACCAGTTATATAATCAACTAGCTTCTGCCCCCGACTTCGTCCGCGTGAAATTTCAACCTCCCCCATTCACCCTCTTAGGGGTGGAATTTCGAAAAACCCTTTCTTAGTGGATACTTACTCTTCACAAAGAACACACCCTTCAAATTTGTCTCTAGGACCAGCAGTTTTGGCTGTGCGTTGGTATATTATGTCAGTCAGGACTTTGAGTTATATATATTCATAGACGCTTGTTTTGATCAGGAGGCCGGGATAGGCTTAGGTATAAATATCAGCTTTTACTAGATAATAATAATGCCCTGAGTGCCTCGTTGGTCGAATGGTTAAAAGCGCTACTGCTGAATATGAGATCCTGGGTTCGCTTCCCGGGTCGGGCAAAGTGTTTTTCTATCTGGAACTTGTTAGCAGCAGCCCGTATAGTCTGGATGTGGCCCGGTTTATAGCAATAGGCTCATCTCCTATAATCCTATTACATGAAACATAAACATAACTGGCAAAATGTGTATACTATACGAGCATCTCTGCGTAACCCGTCAGTGAAAACAAGCGTGATGTTATGTTATGTAATAATGTCCTCAACTAACGGCACTTAGTTGTGATTGTTCATGACATTGTTACGAATGAAGCTCTATATTTTTTTATAATTACTTTGCTTTTTGTTTTGACGGTAAATATTATTTAACCTTCCGCGAGGTAAGTAAATAGTCAAAACGTTGCCAAAGCAAGGGTTTGGATTCTGTTCGTCATGCCAAGAAAACAGGCTAATGATACGCAGAAGAATAAATACATAAATTGTAACGTTCTTTGGCAAGCAAACTATTCTGCGCTCGACAGCTTAGCTGAAACTATGTAGGTACGTTAGGGTTTTCTAATTATAAGTACTAATGGTACCTCACAAAACTTTCTAGACTGATAAATAATTGTAGATAAACACTAAAAATTGCAGATGCCAGTGATTTCTGCCATGACCGACAACGTCGCGACGACGACGGGCTGGAGGCGAGACGACCAGGCCCCGTCTGGCAGACGCCGGCTGTCTCGAACACTTTATTTCTATTATTATTTAAGTGATAAATGCGCAGACGAGAATAGACAAGCAGGGACACAGTATAAAAAATAAGGACGCTATTATTTTACCCTTTTGTGTAATCTCTTATAGACAATGTAGGTATTAAGTTTACCTTTTGAATAGGTTGAGAACATTTTTAGGTCCTGACGAAAAAAGAGGACGTTGTTGCAATATTAAAGCTTTTGTCTGATAGTGGCAACGTTTTTTAAACGGATAGACGAATGCTGACGTTGATACAGGTTTTTCAGGTATTTTAGTAAAATAATTGTAAAACTTACACGTGAAAACAATAAAAATGCACCAGCTTTTGGTTTGTTGTAGGTATAGTTGTTTAATTGACTGAATATTCAATGATTACTTGGAAATCTACATACTACGTTGCCATTCTCGGTAATAACTAAGTAATTACGACGAACTTAGTGAATGTTCATTATGAATTAGCTTTCCTTTACATAAATCAGCTTTGAAGTTAACATACGCTATTAACCATTCGTCATGCAAATTATAAGTAAACAGTAGATACATAATATTCTTCTACTCGGTAACTTCAAACAAGTATGAGAATATTGTAACCGTATTATTCATGAGATAATAGGGAATAGGAATTGTACAGTTTTTGTTGTGTATTACGTTATTATGTTGTTCATTTATGTGATCCTCACATCATATTTGGCATTTTGGCCAATTTTAACAATTCCAAAAGCGTAACCCACGGACCCACCCTCTCATACCATCATTATAGGTAAATCTACGAACGACGCCTACGAGAAAAAGTGGCGTAGGCCGTCGTAGACCGCTCGTAGGCCATTCGTAGCAGCGTAGCAAGAACTACGAAATATTTTTATTGAGTTTTTTGTGGCTGTAGAGTGCATGTATACTAATTGATATGCTAAGATAACTCTTTATTTGTATAAACATGTGTGTATATATAACAGCATGTAAGATATTAAATCAATGGAATCCAATTACGTTTAGCTTCATACAACGATGTACAAATATTAAACATGTGAATATGGTTAATATTTATTATATGTATATCGATGTTCACGAAAAAAGAGATTTGATTTATGTTACCTACATATAAGTAATTAAAAACGTTAGACTATGTACAAAATATCTATGTACAAAACCAGGTAAAATTCAGTTCAGCAAACGTTTTATCCATAGGTTTTATCTGACTGATTTTCAGTAGAGTGTGATGGTGTGTGTGCGTGTAACTTCATACAATACAAATTAACGATTTGGCCCCCACGAGGTAGGCCTCTGGGGACTAGTTCAGTACATAATGGTAGTTATTAGGCTAATTTGCTCGGCATACGCCCACTGGACATTATGATAAACTGGACATTAGCATATTATTATGTATGCCTGGCGTATAATCCAAAGAAAATATGGGACATATTTCAGCGATAGGTAAAATAGGAAACTTTATTGTTAAGCAAACTGACAATAAAGTTTCCTATTTTACCTATCGCAAACTGACTGCCAACTAAAATTGTCGGTATAATGAAATCACAGCTGTCATTGTTTGACAGTTGTATGAAATGGTAATAACACTGCAAACTGACGTAGAGTGTCAATTTGCTTAACAATTAATCTCCCTGTTTGTACAACGGATTAATGATCCTCGTAATACAATACCGAAAATATCCGTAGTTTTAATAGTTTCAATTACTACGAGCTTCGCGATAGTCTTTTGTCAGTGTTAAGCGAAGATTATCGAGAGCCACCTTTTGTAATAAAAAGCTCTAACCTAAAAAACTAACAACTTCCAACGATTATATTGAAACCGTTCTGTTTCCACATAACAATGATTCAGAATTCTATTCAGGCTTTGAATTAGTATCGATTTTCTGCCATAAGCCTTCGGCGACGTTGCAACCACATAATTCTAGAATGTGTAACATTGTACGAGGCAACGTTTTACTTTGCGACCTTACAAATGCTTACTTATTGTAGTTCCACTGAAACAGCTTGCACGCCATTTTGCTCATTTTGTACGAATAAAATATGTGTCAGTCTTCTTCTTTAATGTTCAGACAAGCAGTTACTGGAAATGTTGTGACAGTATTTCGTGAATCTTTTATTCTGAGCACTACCGTTCATCGTGCTGATATTACGTTCATATCGTCGATGAGGAACTAGTATATAGTTCGTGAATAATTTTGAAATTCAAAGTAATTCTTTGAAAAGGAACAGCGCTATTGTAGTTTTAAGTACATACAGAGGCTAAATATGTTAGTACTGAGGTCGCAATATACCTAGTATGAATGTACTTCAAACACAACCAGTCCAAACTTAAATAACATCATAGAAATAAGTCAATAGCTCCGCGGCCAAACTAGTAAATAAGCTGCGAACGTCCGAACAATACAGCGGCATTAAGACGTAATTCAACCCTACGAAACCTTATCGCCATACTCCGCTGGCACTTAGTTGGGTTGGGTTTACTTTTAAATAAACTACATAAGTAGTTAAATACAATGTAAGTATACCGTTCTTTGTTCGTCGAAGAAACAAACACGTAGAGCCTCGACCATAAAATAATGTTATGTGACGTCAATACCTACTTCATGTAATCACGCTAATATGAAGTATGTAAACAGCGCCGGCAGTAAACCTTTATTTGGTCCAGTCAGGCTACAACACACACTTATTCGGGCGAAAGAAATGTCGAGTAGTGTAATGTAAATAACGTTTCTCGATTACATTGGGCGCCGTCGCCATTAATCGAGTTGGCACAAAACTATCGAACTGCCGACACAGGCTAGGGTTCCAATATACATTGTGTTGTCTGTTTTTGTATTGCCAAGCAAGACAAAACCACATTTACATATAAATAAGTGGTTACGTTTTTATGTATCCATTAAAAACGTCTGCGGTGTACATGTGGGATTCTGATGAAAAATGTCGACGCCAACGCGTCGGGACCAGCCGGTGCCATACGAGCGATTAGAAAATGCTGGCATTTAATATACGTGGCTTAAATTTAATCTGAAACGTAAACCACGCTACCAAACCTATTAATATTTTCAATCACGCATCTTAAGTATTTGATTACCTATACAATATATAAACGACGATAAGTATTTCACAAAGTTTAATAAGCAAATCGTAAAACTAATTAAAAGAGGCAAAGAAATTCTCACCCAACTTGTTTAAAAAATATCAAGCGAAACGCGATTTTATTAACTCAATAGGTACTTCCTTAATTGGAGTATGGCACTTTATCAATGTTGCCATGTAGGTACCCATTAGGCCTAGCACTCAACAGCACTTTACTTAGGTCTCAACCTTTCGCTTCCATTAAAGCAATGCTTAATCAATTTAGTATCGTGCGTTGTTGGCTGGCAGGTCGAGCTATGCATTAAGTAAAGTTCACGCTGGCAATAAAGTGACCAGCGGTAAATGAACCGTTCGCGCCGTAAATAGCGCTTACGACCGCCACCGGCCCTTTCCTCACTACTCACTGCTGCTCCAATCGTTTTAGTACTTGACTACTGTGGAACTACCCGGCGGACAGTTTGTACGACAACAGCAGCAATTTAACTTCACAAAGTTGTTTTCTACCCTAATATTATAATTATATGCGGAACTCAACAACGTAAATCTAAATAGAGAGGCGGGTACAAATAAATAAATACAATACATATCTTATTCCAATGCTACTTCTGCAAGCATCCGCAATCAGGCCCCCTACCACTTTCATTTTTTCTATTGCGCTAGGTTACAAAAAGCAGACGTAGCATGCCGACGATGGTAAAAATAACAGCAAGGAGTTGCGCATCTCGGAAAATGCAGCCCGCTAGTGATTGCAATTCATTGTACTGTCTGACATTGCATTTTGAACCTTAAGCACAAAGCCGAATTTAATTTGTAAATACAGACTAAAAACTTGTCACTGAATATGTGTGCATTTCTACAAGTTGTCATTTAAAAATCCATATCATCAATATTCAGATTCATTTGACAATGTCAAATCTGATGGGAAAACATACCCTTAGAAAAACTCACCTGTACAGGGCGCCATCCTGGCTGTATGTTGGCTTTAGCGCAGTAACTGAATAATAAATGCACCTCGCAAGGTTATCTTTTATTTGTCCGTACACTACAAATCCAATGCAACGATTCCACGTTGTCCTCAATAACGTACGTACTCATTCACTGTGCGCGTCTATATGGAGGCTTTACGTCACTTAGACTAACGAGGTTGTAGTATAGAGTCGGTACGTGTGAGGCGCGGGCGGACGGTTTCTGGTCGACGTGCACCCCGCCCGCCTTTCGGTGCAAAATGATCGCGTGGCGTGGCGGTCGCACGCACCCCGCGCCCCGGCTGCAGGCGGGCGACTTTTGCATAGTAAATACTAGGATTTCAGATAAAATAACCTCTATTGTTTATACTTAACATTATGAACATGTGTTGCATGACCCCTTTAGAAATAACAAGAACGTGGTACAGTTATTTGTCTAAACGTTTTACAAATAAATTGTATAGAAATGGAAATGAAGTGTAACCTTATTCGTAGGCACTATGCTCAGTAACTTTCGTATTTTTTTATTCTGGAAATAGCCTGGATACATAAATATCTCATTCAGTGTAAAACTGAGTTCTATTTAAGTTATGCATTGCATTCGCGGCCTAGGTCACTACCGCGCAGGTCTGTTTAAAGTCGCCAATGAATTTGTATGAATGTTTGTGTAGGTACCTACTACCTAGTTTGCAGGACGGCATCTCATTGTGCATACGAGAGCACGCAGTTTGCTATTCATTTGAAACTTTACCTACATATAAATAGTATCGTGTTCAGGCACTCCTTTTAAGTACCTGCTACATCTATTTTAATGTTAACTTTAACTCGTGTAACAATGTGATTAAATATCGATTCTATATTAAGCTTTTTTAATCATCACAAATTCATATTGAACCAAGCCTCATTTTACTGCGGTGACCTTGCCGATCGTCGAGCTGTTTTTTAAATAGATTTTCACTTATTAAAACGGTCGTAAAATTGATTTGATGACGGTGTATCCTACGGTTCTACTCAAAGTTGTAAAATTTTTATACGACTCACAATAAGAATGGAATTTATATCAGTCGTTACATTTGATGTAGCTTTAAGGATTCATTCATAGTAAGTAAGTAGTTTCGTGTGAACTCTGTACCTCTAAGTAGACGGTGAGGCCTAAAAGCTCATTGGGAAAAGCCCTCTGGTTTTAGCATCGGAACTAAGGACATCCAGATTCATAGAATTTTCTCGGCAACGTTCAGTGCAAATGGAAAATGCCTAGATGTCGCTTTAGTCAACCTTTTGCCGAAGTAGTTCACTTTTCTTCCACAAAGATATACGGTGCTTCACGACCTCAGACACTGGCAGGCCAGCTTACTGTTTATACTTCCCTCCGCTAGATGGCACTTGTCATGCACCTGTTGGTCCAACTGCAAGTGCTAGTAAACTAGCTTCACCCTCCAACAGATGGCGTCAAAACTCGTTTGTAAGGTCACGATAGTTACAGAATGGATACAGTGCAATGTATCTAATTGAACCTCATAAATATGCATAATCCACAACTGTTAAATATTTAACAGTGTTAAAGCTTGCTCAATGACACTAATCAATAAAGACGGTAGGACTTGTGCATTTACGTTAGAAATAAGTAAGTATTATAAAACCTAAATAAATCGTTGAAAAAACGTAGTACTTATGTTATATGTACACGTACAGTCAATCACTGCTAGGTGTGCATTATGATTAGAGATACCTTCTAGTTACTTTCATAAACTTAACCACGTTTCTTCGTTACCTAATCAATGCAACTAAAGTACAAAGTGTTTCAACGATTAATTTAAGTTTTTATAATACTTATTTCTCAAGTACTTTAATTGTACACAGTGGCGCCGATTCTGTTGTTCACAAACTAAACTAAATTTAAGTTCATGCATCTTATTCTTTCTATTTCATTAAGAAAAGGACAGAAGATAAATAATAGTTTAGTCCTTTCAAATTAGTCAGCGCTTGACGTAAATTGACGTATTTTTAGTACGCAATTTTTTAATCTCGTCTAAATTGTCTATGGAGTATCTTAATTTGACAGGACTAAACTAATATTTATCTTCTGTCCTTTTCTTAATGAAATAGAAAGAAAAAGATGCCTGAACTTAAATTTAGTTTAGTTTGTCGCAGAATCGGCGCCAGTAGCGCAGTTGTTCCTTAAACGTGGGACACTCAGAAAGTTTTGCGAAAATAAAAATAAATGTTCTATAGGTAAATATTTTATTATTAAATCTTTTATTAAAAGTACTGTCCACTAGCCTCTGATACAAAGTTTCATGCGCAGACACCACGTTTACAGCCTGCTTGAACGTTGACAGCGCATCTTCCGGCGACGAAAATTGTATCCCTATGAGCTGATTTTTTATTTTCGGGAGTAAAAAGAAGTCACACGGTGTTAGGTTAGGGCTGTAAGGAGGGTGACTGGCGTGCTATCCAGGAAGTCCTTCGTTTTGAGCGCGGTGTGCAAAGGCGCGTTGTCGTGGTGGAGCAGTAGCCCGCGGAGCCCTGCTTCATCGTTTGTTGCTCACAACAGAGAAAACTTCTGCCAAGCATTTGGTAGTATACCATTCAGCGTTGATGCTTCTTTGGTTCCGTAAAGGAATTGACACCAAGTTATAGCCAGTCAAATTGAAAAAGCTCGCGATCAAAATCTTCCCCCCGCTTCTAGATCGTCACTTTGGTAGGCGTTGATTCGTTTTAATCCAAACTGGCACTTCGTTTGTGGATCGTATTGATAAATCCAAAACTCATCACCTGTAATGATGTCGTAAACAACGCCGAGATGAGCCTGCTTCAAATTTGTTTATCATACCACGGCACCATTCCACCCGGGCCTGCTTCTAAGCATCGGTGAGGTTGTGCGGCACCCAGCGTGAAACACAGCGTGTAGAATTTCATGAAGGCTTCCCGATCCATCTTGCAGTATGCGCTGAATCTCTTAATACGTAACTCGCTTATGGTCTTGGATTAAATTTTTCAGTGCTAGCACGTTTACTTCCGTAACAGCCGTCAAAGGGCGACCATCACTTCTTTCTTCATCCCCCAAAGTTAGTCGACCGCGCTTGAATTCGTTATACCAATGATACCTACACCTTTGTTGCCTTAGAAAGGCCATTTGAAGAAGTCTATCGTACGTTTCGTCCGGTTTCAGGCGACACTTGAAATAGTAAAAAATCATAGCGCGAAAATGTTCCCGGCGCAGTTCCATTTTTTAATGAGACACGATAATTTAAATTAGCTCGCAAACAATGTGGAGGGAAATTTTGAAATTGGAACCTACAGACGCCAGCACATCAAGCTACCCGAAACTGTCAAATTTTCCCAATCAACTTTGAACCTTATGCTTTAGCGATAAGTTGAAAATCTATTAAAGAAATTTGACAGATTGTAGTAGCTTGATGTGCTGGCGTCTGTACCTATCACTACAAACAACCGTATCGTACCTATCGTACTTACACGTAATCATATTTTCAAAATATATTATACGAGTTGACATTGACAGCGCCTTATAGCAGTAAGAGCGATATGTTCTTAGTGTAGGTGTTACCGTGTTACCATAGATGTACGGGACTGTACCTAAAAGAGAACACATCTTTATAGCACAAAACAATTCATCACTTATAAAAAGAGCTGGTAAATAGGCTTTATTGGACATTAATTCACCACCAAGCATGAAATGCTTTATCTGAAAATCGCATGCGGAACTCAGGCTGATAATAAACTTAATTAATCATTCGTGGCACCTACCTATGTGTCCAGTCTTCTTTTGGGCAATAAAATGTTTGTGATCGATTCAAAGCCGACTGCTTCATTAACCAGCTGTGTTTTCGATTTGAAGTTAATTAATTAGGTGTATACTCGAATTCAGGGATAATTATTTGTAAACAACACTAAACAACCCACGCCCTGTTCATTTCCATAAGTACCACCTCACTGGCTAATATTTGTACCAAGGCAAATGCAATCGGCATGTTCTAGAACCAAAAATTCAAAGACCTGTGACATCTACCAACCCGCACTGAGCTCGCGTGGTAGGTTATGGCTTACGCTCCATCTCACCGAGAGGAGGCCTGTGTCCCAGCAGTGGGAACATTTCTTATGCTTGTGCTAATGCTATGTGCAGCGGGGTAATTGAGTAGCCCAGTATGGCAATGGTTTTTTATTTCGCAGTTCAACAACATTCATTGCGTTACGTTGTTGCGCAGGCAACTTTTTCGAACATATTATAAAACAATGAATTAGCAATATATCTTAAAATGATTCAGATTGAGATTGATATAGTGTGTTACATAATTAGGGTGCTATTCTCATACAATTCGTGCCGATATGCGAGATATTATAATATATAACATATGTTTAAAGGTATTTATTATACCTTAGTACAATGTGATGTTATTTGTAAATAGGTACTAAAACCAAAGCTTTTACAAACGATGCTTTTAAAATTCAGCGCTTGTCGCTCTGTTGCTCCAATACGAAACAAATCCTTTTATTTCATAGTAAGTGCCATCAAAAAATGTATCGTGTTCTAGATTTAAAACATTAGATACCCTACTTCTTACCTATTTATACTTACTTGTCTATATACATAATTATAATGTAAGCGATATTAGATACTTGAAAATCTAAAATATACAATAAAGTCAGGTTAGTTACACCCAGTTACACCATTTATAACTCAAGAACCCCAGAACCGATTTTTATGATCTTTGGTTTGTTGGATTTGTCTCCGCCCCGAATAGCAGAATAACCTATTAAAACATGAGGAAAATTCACAAAGAAAGGAAAAAATATCTTATACATTTTGTATCGGCTTTTTTGATTCTGAGGCGGTACGAATTTCGACGAAGATCGCCTAGTATAATAATAATAAAAAAACAATATTATAATTTTTTGTTATAAAAAAAATAATAATATCTATCTTAACATATACCTTTAAAAATATAGCTAAAAACCTAGATTAGTAGTTAAGGTTAACTTCAAAGTGTTTATTCAAAAGCTTAATTTTTTTTTTGCGTATTTTAGCACCTAAACTTGGCCTTTAAGATAAAACATAAATAAAAAGTCAAACATGTTGCCTAATCGTACGTCCGGCAATCTCACAGATCATCATATTTCCCACCCCGCGACCCACTAGGTATCACGTTTACATAATAACAAAGATCTCCACACAACTTTATTTGCGGGAATAAAGTGGCATTTCCACGGCTTCGCCCGGGGAATTTCTTTATTCCTATTAACGTCTCTAAGGTTGACGGTCTGTGCGATACAGTTATAACAACATCAGGGTATTCCAGCGAGGAACACGTTCAAGAGTTTAAAGTGTAAACGATTTATATGTTAATGAAGTACAATTACGTCTGTGGCATTAACTTTATTTAGGAATATTACTTATTCAAAAGCTTAGTGGGTAATGAATACATAAATACGTACTCAACCTAAGTACTTACAAAACAAAAACTTTATATATCTGTACTAACTATATTTTTGTCCTTAGATATAAGCAGCAAATCACTGATAGCACAGGGCCTCGTCCGCCACAATTTATGTGGCTTAACTTTCATTGCAAGCGGAAAACCCCTGGCCCTGTTATAATTACTTTGGGAGCAAACCTGAGTCGTTTACGCAACATTATTATAAATGATTATACTTAATTCTGTAAAATTCGTATCTGTAGTTGCCTTCTTTTGACATTAACATTAGATATGTTTTGTTATAAAGTAACGTCTGCAGCTGCTTCTACCACGAAGGATTTAGATCCCTTAAATTTTATGAAACCACTTCTTGAATTGTGGAAACCCCATTACAATGGATTAGCAAGTTTGCCACGGTCGTTTATAAAAGGAAAGTTTTATATTTAGTAGTTTGTTATCTTAATTCAATCTCAAATCGATTTTATTCAATTGTCAGGAGTTTCAAAAGTAAGTTAGTATGTACCCGTTTTATGTATTCGAGTCAGCCGCAGAACGAACTACTTATTGAGCGTACATACGAAGTACGAAGCGCGCTACGGCAATAATTTATACTTATCGCTATGGTCGATTAACAACTTAGTTTCATAAAGTTAGTTATCACGATTCACATTGCTAAATATTGCCGTTCTGCCAATCCTGCCTTAGTATAATATAATCAATCGATACTCAAGCACCCTTCCATTTTTTATCGTAATCACAAAATCTAAGATTATTTGCTAAAGTATGGATTATTATTTAAGTAGTAAAACTTTTGTACTTCAAAGGGCAATCCTTGGCAACTTTTCTTATGAAAACTTTCAACATTCACCACTGCTACGGTGTGTTATAACAAAGCGAATTGAATTTCAAAGCCCAAATGCAATTTCGTATAAAATATTCAAGTTTAGTTTTGTTCATAGATAAGCAAAGTATTTACAAATCATCAATGTTTATATCGCTGCCCCAGTTCAATAATGTAAAAGGCTTTTCATTTGATTTTTTCACTAGGTACTAAGCTTTAGGCTTTATCTGTAGTGACTAACGGCCTACTGTGCTATACACATGACCCTAAAATATAGTTCAGTCTAAAATGGGACAAACCGTCGCTGTTGACAATCTGGGCTTGCGGCTTGCTCATTTTAATTTTGAGAGTGCTTCTGTATGCATTTGGATGTACCTACAAGGTTTTTGCAAAGTCTTCCAGTATAGGTCGATATTTTATTCCAAAATTTCGTATTTTTACCTGTCTAATGCATGCTTTTTTTACTGAGAAATTGGGAATCTGGCCAACGGTAACCCACCATGGAATGAACAGGGAAATGAATTCGGCGATGCATCGTGCCTACTTATGTTGCAATTTCACCCGCATCCATTGTTTTTGTTTTTATTATGATAATTTAACAAGAACTGGTCCTTAGCAGCCGGAATTAAAGAGAGAGAATTGGAAAGAGAGTAGGGAGGCCTTTGCTGCGCAGTGGGACATTACAGGCTAATAATATAAATAATTTAATATACTCGTATAATGATAGCTGATAGACTGCTGTCGTAAAAATTGCGTTCATAAAGCTCACCCCATTCGCCATGTTTTATTAGATTAATGATCATCATAAACTCCTAATACTATTTTTTCTCTTTGTAAACTGCAGCAGTAAATAACCCTAAGGTTGACTGGTAGAAAATGTTTCAGGTATAAAGTCCGCCTTTGTACAGTATTTTTTTTTACTTGTGTATAAAGTAAATAAATATTGTGAGTTATCAATAATGTGGCTTGGAAAACATTGCCTTATTCACGTATTTTCTCACTGGGCTAATTTGATTGGCGTTTTACTCGCAAAGAAAGAACTTGTTACCCATCCCCTTATCATAATCCCTTAATCGTGTTAATGACGCCCACTAAAAGAGGATCAGACCGTTCAGAAATATTTAAGTATGTACAGGCGCACCGTTTCGAAGGTGAAGCGATTAAAAAAACCATACAAACACAAAGTCTTGTGTACGTTCAAAATTAGGAACATAAAAACCGGAAATAGTAGCAAAATGCCAAGTAAAATATTCCATTTGTTTCGCTACCGAAATGGCGGCGATATCAGAGGGCAGAATCTTTACCGTTAACATGGGGCCGGAACGAACGTTTTTCAAGCATGTTGTTTTTTATTTCGATAAATTTTATATGTTTCCATACCTACATTTTTGTATGACATAATTTAACTGTAAGGCTGACTACTCATAACTAATGAAAAGTCGTAAAAACCTTAACGACCGACTGCATAGCCTCAAAAATGGCGCAACTTGTAGTTCGGACATAAAGCTGCACTCTACAAGTCTAGCTTACTGGATCGCTAAGTGACGTCATCTTAAAGCTCCACTTGCGTCCTATAAAGATGGCCTTCTCGTTAAAAACTGAATTGTGAGATGACACATCTTTATCTGCAGTCTTCTGATTTAAATCCCCCACGTTATAACATAAAATATTGCATTTATTACGCAGTGTAACACCTTAATACAATGAGAAACCTCTTAAAAAGAGTAAAATATATGCATTCTATCTTAGTATCTTTTCTAAATAGATATTTTTTGGTAATCTGAAAAACGTATTATTTTCAGCGACAGAATGTTTGGAGTTTTTTTAATATTAAATCTCATATGACTTCAAACTAGCGCTGAACGACACACATTGTGGGGGGACATCCACTTCATAATATATTCTACTTGCGTCGTGCACTGAACGCGCCGATAGGAGCCGCCACCTGACACGTTGGTTATGAAATAACGTGGCACCAAAGGCTTTCATGCCAGAGACTGGTCGTTTATTAACAACTAGCTGTCCCTACAGACGTCATTCCGTAATTCATAAAAAAAACCAATAGCAAAAAAGCACTTTTAGTTTTTCCCGAATTTGGAAATTTTCTGGGAAACTTCTCCCATTTTTCATACCATAACAACATAATTCGGACTGTTGCGAACATTTTACAACAAAAATTTGCCGTATCGGTTCGGCCGTTTTCAAGTGACGCGCTTAGCCATTCGTTTTTATTATATTTAAGATGTATGCTTGAATCACAACTATAATAGCCTGACTTTAGAACAGACGGTTGAACTTCAAAAGTTATAATATGAATTTAGACTGAAGGAATAAACTCGTGTTGTAGTAGCATCGATTTTGTAATTTGGACTCCTCCCTCCCTGATCGAACTTGTTTCATTTTTTTTCACATTTACCTATCACTCTAATATTATAAAGGCGAAAGTCTGTGTGTTTGTATGTTTGTTACTTCTTCACGCACAAACGGCTGAATGGATTTGGATGTTTGACACACAGATAGTTTATAACCAGGATTAACACTTTATCTCGATATTCCCACGGGATCGACACTTATGCGGGTGAAACCGCGGGGCGCAGCTAGTTTCATATAAGACTACACAACAGTGTGTGTTCTTTCTGAAAGTCACTAAATGCACAGGATTTTACGCCTTTGTTGTCTTGAAAAACGTCAGCGTTACAAAAGGCTAAACTTGTTTTACCCCCTTCTTTCCACCCACACTCCTCCTCTTGTCTTAAACCCCATTCTCTTTCCATTGTACAGAGAGCTTCAAAAAGATGTGTAAATCGACAAGAATTTACTTAATACGGAATATGCAAGTAATTTCAAAGTGTTTTCAGTATGGGCGGAGAGTAATGGGTAGGACCAGGCCCGTGCCGGACTGCGCGTGCGTGTTCCACGCGCGCCTCAAGAAGATGTCAGCATCGAGGAGGGGCCTCATAGGGCCGAAGCCTGCCGGGTCAGCGGGATTGTCCGAAAGGGTTACCGCTGGCCCGGAACATAAAGGACGGCTAAGGAAGGAACACTGGTGGGTTTTACTTCAAATTGTAGTGTATTTAGTATGGAATTAGAAAGTACTATTGACATAGAGAAATATACATTCGTTCAGTGAGAATCCGCAATAATAGAACGCCAGTCAGGGTCTTTTCCGTTTGGTTTCGGAAGGGACTACGGACTAATTTAAGGTATTCACCTTATTATATATCACAGGTTGTATCTTGATCAAATATGATTCGCGACTACCTATAATATATATGTATTTACAGAATTATAGTCATTAGGATTGAATCCTTAAGTTAGATTTGTTCCTTAAGAACTTTTTTCCATAAGAGAATTGTTCTTAAGGAACAAATCTAACTTAGAAAGATGTATTAGTGATTCTAATGATTATAATTCTGTAAAGAGGTACCTCTTATAGCCGCAAATCATATTTTGATCAAGATACAACCTGACACCGACCTGAAAATTGCAAAAAACCTATGAAAAATTGAATTTCGCGGTCTACCACTGCGATGGCATTCACCTTAAATTGTCCGTGGTCCCTGCGCATTCACCTTAAGGTAAATAAATATTAGTTCATTTTGCGACCAAGGACAATCCAGACTATTTAAAAAAAAAGTGAAAAGTGAAAAGAAATCCGCGGGCTACATGCCCGCGGATTTCTTTTGGCATGAAGTCTCTTTGATGAGATTAAAAAAGCGCGCATCTCCGACTAGTAAATAGTTATCTGTGGTATTACAGCACAAGTGGATTAAAGTAAAGAAAAAGCACGCGTTCGTAATATACGCCATTATGGACCTAAAAGCGGTTCAATAAGAGCTACTTTACGAGCAAGTGTGTTGAAAAACAAATTACACACGGGGTACTTAATTGTAGCTACACATTGATACCATAATATTGAACAAGACTGAATTCTTGTCGATGTACATCTCTTTGAGGCTGCCTGTACATTCCATGAATATGTCATTGCCAAAACAAAAGTGCCAAGAGAGCAGGCTACGAAAATAAAGCTTGTTGATAAATTCGTAGCACGTCTACGAAAAGCGTAGCACTTGATTTTTACAAGATAGTGTTAATTAAGGCATCGAGTTTTGCTTTCCTTGAAATGTTACTGTTACAATTCCGGGTAGAGGGAGGGATTCGGTTACTTTTGTGTTTTATGTTCACGCTATATACGTTGCGTCATTGCGTGGTAGTAGCACAATAAGTGTAAATGTCACGACATTTTAAAATCTATTCGTTACAGTGCTTTATAGAATAAGTACAAGCGGACCTGACAGACGTTGTCCTGCCCGAACAGTGCCACCTACCGTATCCAATTGAGAATATAAACCATCCAAGGACTCACTCAAACACACAAAAAAACCGGGCAAGAGCGAGTCGGACTCGCGAACCGAGGGTTCCGTAGCATATGTTTTTAAATTTTCATCGGCGAGGCCTATATTCGTTAGAGAAATTTAACACTGCGCACTGCGGTGTAGAATATTGCAACTTTAGGTCAGCGCCGTCTCTTGACCGATAGTGGAACTAGTGTAACTTTTGTTGATGATTTCTGAAAAAGTGTGCTATTTAGAGACATCGTTTTATTTTACCTATAATCTTTACATAAACTTCTATCACATAGAATTATTTCAGATTTTTCTCTTTGCAAACTTCGGAGATAAGGGGAGGGGAACAGTATTTTTTTTAACATTTTTCATCAAAAGTCGAAAACTATGCAGCTTAAAAAAAAATAAAAATGTTTGAGAATTTGCAAACTGCGCTCTTTCATATGATACCCCACATGCCCTAGTAGCCCCACTTCGAAATTACAGCCCTTGTTGCAAAAAAAAATTCTTTCTTATTTGCAAAATAGTTGGGCTAACGTCATCTATAACTATTCCAAATTTCAAGTTGATAGCATCAGTAGTTCTTGAGATATCCAGCTGTGACAGATAGACAGACAGACTGAGTCTCACATAAGGGTTCCGTTTTACCATTTTGGTACGGAACCCTAAAAAGCATCAAAATCGGTCCAGCTGTTTAGGAGGTGTTGGATGCGTCTGCGAAGTTTCGCTAGTTAATTTAATTTGATCCTGTATATATATTCGAAAAGTATAATCATGCAAGTAAATATTTATACTTTACATATTATATGTCTTTGTAATACGTGATAGTAGACACATAAGAACGCCAGCCACTTGAAGCCAGACAAGTACTGCGACAAACGAAACGAGTAAGAAGTAAGAAGGGCTAAACACAGCCCCGCAGACAATCAGATTGGATGAAGCAATAGTAAGCTGCCTAAAGATATTGTCTTATAATCGGTGAAGAAAAACATCGTGAGGAAACCAGCATGTCCTAGAAGCAAAAATTCGAAGACATGCGACATCTACCAACCCGCACTGGGCCCGCGTGGTAGATTATAGCCCTCTCGAATAGAGGAGGCCTTTGTCCCAGCAGTGGGAACAATATAGGCTGATTATCGTTATGATTGTCTTGTAATCACAAGAAATAAATCTATCATTGAAATATGTATATACAATAGCTGACTTCTTACAGGATTAATTGTAACATACTAATGAAAACATTATCTAAACGTAGGTATTGCTAGTTGATAACAAAATATGAAAAATACCCCATCTGCAATGAGTTATCAGATAGGGTATTTGAAATGAGTCAAACTTATCAGTTAAATCAATAATTTTCCTAAGCTAATCATCAAACACACACACAACACACATAACGCATACTTAATTGAAAACACCCCGCAAAACGCCCTTAAAGAACATAATCCTGAATGAAAGCAATATTAAATAACAACATTATTATATTCGCTAAAGTAAACAATTAACTACGAGTATTCTTCTCGTAATATTATATACGAGTACAGTGTGAGTTCGTAACGCGCTGTCATTTACATTCGCCAGGCAGCCTCTTGAACTTGTTCCACTGTTTGTTACTAGGTACTACAATCTTGTACTCAATTATCTGTTCGTAGAACGGACTAGAATGTTTTGACTATCAAGTCTTATTTCTTGGAATAATGGTACGTATGTATAATAATTTTGTAAAATAAATTTGCTCTTTCTTATTTTGTTTGCAGTTTGTTTCACTGCAAAGTTTGTATAAGTTGTTAACCGAAAACGGCAATAAATTGCGTTTTTTCGTAGTCATTTTTTTTTATCACCACACAAACATTTTTTTTTTTCATATTACAGAATCCTATAATAGTTTACTGGAGATCCACTAATTGCAAGAAAACTGCACTTATTCTTATGGAATCGAAAACCCATAATCAGTGGAGTAACTACTAAGGTGCAAAGTGGTGCAGGGCACCACCTCTCATTGTCCGGACCAGGAGGTGATCCCAAAAAGACAAGTCACAGTGGGTTTAAAAATATTATATTAAGTTCCTTTATGAAGAAAGTGCATCGTAATCCAAAAAGACTTGGTAATATTTTCGAGCTCGCTTCGACCGCTCTTGCTGCCTAGGTTCTCTGCGTTCTGAAATGTTTCTGCGTAACTCAACAAAGTAACTTTTTATTGAATTATTCTTCTTCTTCTCTTTGAATGGCCAAAAGAAAATTTAACCTGTCTGTGGTATCGTGCTAAAATTTTCGAGCGTGCTTCGGTTACTCTAGCATCCAACCAAAGATTTCATTTCATTTCTAGCGACAATATTTACATCGGTAGCTTTGGCACTGTTTTTATGCTATTGCTCATACAAAAGTGCCATTTACTTATCATCATCATCATCATTTCAGCCAAAAGACGTCCACTGCTGGACATAGGCCTCCCCCAAGCACTTCCACTTCGACCGGTTCTGTGCTTCTCGCATCCAACGGGTTCCTGCGGCCTTCACAAGGTCGTCGGTCCACCTTGTGGGAGGCCTTCCAACGCTACGTCTTCCGGTACGTGGTCGCCACTCCAGAACCTTTCGGCCCCATCGGCCATCTGTTCTGCGAGCAATGTGCCCTGCCCACTGCCACTTAAGTTTGGCAATTCTGCGGGCTATGTCGGTTACCTTGGTTCTCCTGCGGATCTCCTCATTCCTGATTCGATCACGCAGGGAAACTCCAAGCATAGCCCTCTCCATTGCCCTTTGGGTGACTTTTAGCCTTCTTATAAGGCCCATTGTGAGCGACCACGTTTCAGTGCCATAAGTCATCACTGGCAACACGCACTGGTCAAAGACTTTCGTCTTGAGACACTGCGGTATGTGGGACGAGAAGATATTGCGTAGCTTCCCGAACGCTGCCCAGCCGAGTCGGATTCGACGATTGACCTCTTTCTCGAAGTTAGACCTACCTAACTGGACAGTTTGTCCAAGGTAAACATACTCGTCCACGACTTCGAGTGTAGCGTCTCCGATCTTTATGGGAGTGGGTGTTACATGGGCATTTGACATGACCTTCGTTTTGTCCATGTTCATTTTAAGACCCACTCTTTCGGAGGCTCTACTGAGGTCATCGAGCATTGTACTGAGGTCCTCCATAGTCTCAGCCATGACTACGATATCGTCGGCAAACCGAAGGTGAGTTATGTACTCGCCGTTGATGTTGATGCCAGCCCCTTTCCAGTCCAAAACCTTGAAGACATCCTCCAGTGCAGCGGTGAACAGTTTCGGAGAGATAACGTCTCCCTGTCTTACACCTCGCTGCAGAAGGATAGGTTTCGAGGTCTGATCCTGGAGTCGGACTGACATATATATAAATATTGTCCGTACAAGAACCACGTCTATAAACACGCTGGGGAGATTGGTGTTGGGGGCGTAATTTCCACTTTGCACTAGGTCCTCTGATCTGAAGTTACATATTCCTTTTTTATAAAAAGTCCTCTGTGCCTTTTCATCATAGAAATTGAACGATTTTAATTTGTCAAATTATTTTTTATTAAAAGAGGTTCTAATACTGTTTCTTTTTTGCTTTTAACCTAAAAAGTACTGGCCGCCCATGCTCAAAAAAATGAGATGCCATTAAAGCTTTTTTCTTTTATTCTTTTTCTACTTAATTAAGGCGTCTGTTTTTTTTACATGAAGTAGCCTGTAAAGTGTCATTAAAACCTTAATAAAGACTTTTTAGTTCAACGTTACTTAAAATATGACATGACCAGCAGTACGTAAAGAAAGGAGAAAGAAATGAGTTCGTTACATAGTATCCTATTCCTTTCTTGATTACAAAGCCAGAATCTTGAATCGATAAGGGCTCATAGACGAAATGACGCGGCCAGGACAGACGGTGCGGCGCTTCGAGCCTCGATACTTAGCCGCAAGACCGCAGGCCAATCTACTGGCAATGTACTTACATAGCCAATGTAAAGGAATAGGCACAATCTATGTAGGCGCTTCGTGGCGGCAACGCTGATTACTTTACTCAGTAGTTCAGTACTAGTTACGACCTAGATTAAACGTTTGTGATTTTCAGAACCTATTCAGGGCCTACAAGACATAATACTTTAATAAGATCATAGGAAAAGTATTGTTATGTGCACTTGCTGGAAAAACGGCATCATATTTTTTTATTGTACCTACATACCTACCTACAAATAGGTACAAGTATATTATTTTTTGTTAGGTAGGCGATGTAGACAAAACAAATAACCCTCCTTCTGGCACAGTCGGGTAAAAATACATACAACACGTTTTTTCTCGTGGTATAATGATATCATTTTAAAGCTTTTAATATGTCTAACTTTTTATAAAAAACCTCATTTAGCGTTCGTTACAAAGCCTCTACAACTTGAAATATGAACAACTCTAGAACTCTATGAAGAGGCCTGAGGTGACCAAAGTTTATCTTGTATCTAATACTCATTATGGAGTTATTTGAATATTTTATAGCTTACGCCTATTAGGTTGTCTTGAACCCAATATTTACGCAAACTTTTATTATTCTAGTCATCATCTAAATAGAAAATGCATTTTGTTTGTCTATCAATGGATAATGTTGTTGGAAACACTATTAGGTATATTACGTAAGCTCGCTGAAGCCTTGGTGGTAAGGACATGTCGGTGTCCTGTAAGTAGGTCTTATAACAAGAAAAATAAATAGGAACACGGATAATTCCTCACTTGCCACCCATCATTTCAATCTGGCAAGGCGATATCCTCGCATAAATCGGTCCTAAGATCTGGGATCATGTTGAAGAAAAACGTGTTGGTTCTACGTGTCGGATTTACTTTTATAAGTTGATGTTTATGTATGAACTAGCTGTGCCCGCGACTTCATTCGCGTGGATGTCGGAAAACAATAATGTGTCTCTTTACTAAATATTTTTATTTTTCTCTAATAAAAGTAATTTACTCCATAAAACATCAGCTATCTTCCATTGAAAGTCCCGTCAAAATTGGTCCAGCCATTTCGGAGATTAGCCGGAACAAACAGACGGACAAAAATCTTAAAAATTGTTTTTGTTATACCTAAGTATCGTATTTATATCATATGCATTTAGTAAAAAGCTGCTATTTTGACATTACAAACAGACAGTTCTATTTTATTTATTTGTATGTATGTAAATAAGTAAGTAGATGTATTTCGTTTGATGGGATTCGTTCTTTTTCTATAGGTTTCATCCCTAGTAAGTAAACGTAATTCCTAACAAAAAAGGTGCATCCGGTGTCATGTTGTTATTAAAAGTAATATTCGAATAAATACTTCGCTAGACTACTCACGGGGAAACATGTAACGTTATTGATGTTGATTCATTACGTGCGTGAAATTGAATCACAATTTAGCTTCTCAACATTTGTGAAGATATATCTTTTAATTTACGCGGTACCTATAAGTCGGTATTCTACTTTGCAACCCCACGTAATCCTGACAACGAAACCCTTTCAATCGTAACTACGTATTACGATTTTCAGTTCAATTTAGGTACAACACTAACAGTGAGCAATTAATCAAAGCCCTTACGTTGTCAACCCGTTCCTCGACATTTGGAAGATATAATCGAAAGGTAAAGTTGTAATTTCAACGATAAACGTTGGCAGACATTTCAGAACTTCGTAAGATCCATCTAGCCGTCAGCAAAATCAGCAAACGTAAGGAATCGTTCCTTCGAAAGCAGGTATTACACTGCCTTCAGGCGAAACGTAACGATCCCTCGAACAAGGCCTTGGGCGAGCCATAACTTTAAAATATTAGCTAGGAGTGCCGGATCGTAATAGGCAACAAAACCTTGTTTACCCACCCTATTTACAGCAAATTACAATAAGTAATTGCCAACTTTGATAACCGAACAAAAAAATGTAAACGCTATAAAGCGAACAAATCGGGTAAAATAAAAAAGCTGTCAAACAAACTCGAGATTGTCTCAATAAACAAAAATGTTTACGATTCTGCTTTTGTTCGACACAGCGAGAGAAGTTTCTTATGTTCGGTGTTGAGCATTTATTTTTATGTGGTACAGGTGCAGTTATTCCAGAGTGAATAGTGAGCGGAACCGCACGTCACTACATCCTCTTATGTAACAGACAGTGGCACCATTGTGAGCCACAATGAACCGCGCGAGCACGAGTGCGCATTCACAGTTGTCACAAAGCGCTGAAGTGACGCCCGCGCGCACTAATTGGGTCAAGGTTCCTATCCCGGGTAACAATAAACAAATAAAATATGTCTAAGGACTTATTTTATGTTTGTTCCTGAGTTCTTGTTATTTACATACTTGGTTAATTCGAAGCACTCGAAAACAAAAACAATTATTTCAATGGAGGAGCTTCTCATACTTGGTACTTACTCTCCATTAAAATGTAATTGTTCCCTACACATTCACCACTACCCTTTGTCCTGGACTTGCGACAATTTAAGAAAACCCTTTCGTTAGGACCTGCTCTTTGTCTATATTATGTGACCTCTATACTACCTAACAAAAAGCATACGAACACAATATTCATAATTTATAATTAAAAGTCATTAGCAACCAATAAATGCCACTGAATAAAAATAACCACTGAATATTGTGTTTCATTCGAACAGCCAAACAGATCCCAAATCGGAATTGCCATGATCACCAATTGAACACGCTTGGCGGATCACGACCGCAATTCGATTCTGAAATGTCGCTAACGAAGCTGCGTTCGAAGCAAACCTTCATATCCTTTAATATTAACGTAGTTTCATTACCTTTTTAGTACCCATCATGTCTTGTCGGACTTGTCGTAAAGGTTCCAACGCATTTGCGCGTACTAGTCTGAAGGACTGCTCGTAAAAATATGTACAATCTACGGAATGTAGACAATGCCTTAGCGTGTTGCGGAGAGCTCGTTTACAAGGCAATCACACTGAAGGCGTTTTCATAACAAACAATGGACTCTTCGCGCCGGTCGCCAATACAAACGGGAGTGGATTGCTCTTCACAGCGCGGCGCGGCGGCGTCAAGTTTGGAAACAAATACCCAACCATTGAGAGCTTTCTGCATCAAAAGGTAATTTTCGTGTGAGTAGTCACACAAAAATCTGAAATAAACATCAAATAAGTTCCCCAAAATCCTTACATAAGTAGAAATCTATATTATATAGGTAGGTATATTATGACAAGCCTAGTGGATTTATAGCATTGGATAACAAAAAAACCGCCGGACATTCTTTCGTATTACAATTTACCTTCTATTAGGGATAGGATAGGTAGGATATTATTTCCGAACCTTTCCACTACTCAATCTAATTTGAGCAAATTTCTGGTCCATGACAATGCTTAATGCATCTAATGAATTATTATAAGTTAACCGATCGCTTAAGTAAAGTTTCATAAAATATGCATGCAGAATAGTTTATTCAATCGAATAAGTATACAAGTGATAGATTTTCCTTTGATATTAAAATTCGTCTCTGGCACAGCCGCACAGCGCACAAAACGAACTCCATATCCACCCCTCTCCCAGATATTTGTTTTATCTGACTCATCTGCGATGCCAGAGGAAAGTTTAAATTTTGGAGCTGACAAAACAAGGCACGAAAAGCATTTTATTCCTATACACCATATGAAGATTTATATCGTAACTTCAGCAGTCAATTTGTTTTCTTAAGAAGTTTCTTCTTGAGAGAGTCCTTTACCTGTTAAGACTGCTAACGTTTAATGTCGAGCCATTTCATTTTACTTCCTCCTAACTTTTAACTCTGATAAAAACGTAGTAAAAGTTGATTGTCTGGGAGAACATGGAAGAAGAAACATAATGAAAGTAACTGAATACGTTTTTAAGTAAAATACAAATTAAGGTCTAAAATATTTTGAACAGGTGCCATGTTCTTTGAAAATAGTCTTTGTTAGATTAAATTTCATTAATAATATCGAAATCTTTCATAACCAGCAAGTAAGCCTTGATAAGTGATATAAATATTCGAGGTCGTGATAATTTGACCGGCGGGCGTTTGGCGTCGTATCGCAAAATTCCGCGCTTTATGTTTGTCATCTATATTAAATTAATAAAGCTGAAGAAAAAAGGAAAAAAAAAAATAAGAATTTGTTTGTTATTTGTTTGAACCCGCTAACTCTGGGACTATCAGTCAGATTTGAAAAATTCTTTATGCTTTTTATAACCCAATTTTCTAAAAGAGAAAAATCAGAAAGAGTGCTAAGCGAAAACGAAGTAACAGCGCGGGTAGGCGACGCGGTGGGTTTAGTTTTATAAAAATATTACTGTTATTTTAATATACATATTGTGTATCTACGACTTCCACACGAACGAAGTCGCGGGCAGAATCTAGTGTCATAATAAAATTATCGAAGCGTCCGTCTGCAAACTGGGCCAAATTCCGGCTAACTTCAGGGCTACAAGTTAAAGGACAGAGTTGCACTCCAAGACCCAGGAAACTAGATTTACAAGAGTTGGCACAACGCCAGTTGTTAGTAAAAAATATAATTTTTGTAATATCAGTATTCAGTCCACTGTTGTCCATTTTATTAAAATTTTCTAGTTCTAAACTGATCTCAAGTTGATCGTCTCAAAATACTTAGTACCAATTTTTTGCTCGTGCTACAAGTTGCAATGAATATCTTATTCATACTCGTAATACTGATGTTTTCCGCAGTTAAAATTTTCTCCCCCACGTCTTTTACGGCTTCTTAAGGTTAAAATAAAAAATAAATCTATTAAGTTTTGCAGATATCCATTGTATAGAATAGAATAGAATAGCATTTATTTGCAAATATGGGTAATACATAAGTAGATAGTAGTAGGTATAAATCAGAGTTCTGCCATATTTCACCATTCGGCATGAAAACATTTTCATTATACAAAATTGTTAAAATTTAAATTTTCATTAAAACATTATTTCAAAATGTCATCATTAAAAAATTATTACATTCAATAAAAATAAATAATAATAATAATAATTGTCACTATCAGAATAATTATATAAGAATAAAAATCGTGGTCCAACATAATAAACAAACATACATTAGAATTCCAGGTCATAGATAATATTATGTAACATTCCTTAAGCAAATTAATAATTAATTAATTAAAAATTACAGGTATCCAGAAATAGTTTTGTCTGTTAAAAACTCAGTTACACTGTAATACGTTTTTTCTATTAATAATTTTCGAAGTCTACTTTTGAATTGCACCGTTTCCAAGCACGTGGCAATTTATTAAAAACAATCGGGGCCATGTAATAAACACTTTTGCGCATCATAGTTGTCTGACACGATACCTGATTTAATTTTGTATTGTCTCGCCTATTTCTTGGAAATACATCGGCCAAACGTTCAAAACGATTTGGATTTTTCTTTACAAAGCTACTTCGAGAATATAAATACAGGGAAGTGTCAAAATGTTGTACTGCTTAAAATATGGCTTGCAACTGTCGGTGGTTTTTAATTTGAACATTGACCGGAGACATCTTTTTTGAGCCTTAAATGCTAACTCTTTATCGGTGGAGTTTGCCCAGAAAATGACACCGTAGCGCAAGTGAGATTCAGCTATGCCGTAGTAAGCCGCAAGAAGTGCTTTTGTATCGACTATGGATGATAACCTAATTAAAGCATATGCCGACGAACTCAATCTTTTACACAATACGCCTATATGTGCTTTCCAATTTAAACTGCAGTCTATTTGTAGTCCCAAAAATTTGGTATCAGTTACTTCATCAATATCGTCAGTTTTGTAATGTATATGAAGGTTAGGTACACCAGGCATACGTTGTAGATCTGTATTGTACGAATATTCCGTCCCTCGTTAATGCTTGTTCGAGCAGCCGGAGAAAATAGCCCTCCAAGGCCAATAAACGAACAGTCGGCTTGGAGTTTTGAACTACGCCAATGCGAAAAATATCCAGATATTGTCTCCGACCTCCCCTACTTAGACAAATATTTTTGTTTATATAATACTCGTGTGCTTTGCATGTAAAGATAGGCAAACAGCCGTTAAGGTGCGTCATCGTGGCACATTTACATGAACTGTCTTTTGGTATCTTGCCCCCTAAGTGGATCGATGGCGTACGGCGCGCGGCGGTCGCCCATTCATCATCCAAGCGAACCTAACACCCTTTATACACGTTAATTTGTAACACCCACCCGCAGTTTGGTAGAATCTTTACTTACATATAAGCATGTTAGTTCTTTTGAAATTCTTTCAATAACTTTATAGGTTTTTTTCAATAATGTGCCTAGGAGTTTGCGGATGACAGCGATATGGAGGAGTACTACGACGCGCGACGCCTAAGTTGTTGTATTTATTTGTATTGTTTTATTTGTAACTAAGATTTTTTTTGGTTTTCCAGGACATTTCAATTGTATCTATGTCTTGGTCGTGGCTTTACTTTTTTTCCACGTAAGTAACGTGTGAAAACTTTCCGTATTACTATCAACGAGGTCTTAGCGTTCGTAGATATCGAAGGAAGAATCTTACGGTCTACTTGGTAAAGTTTTGTAATATTTTGTATACGAACAAATTGAAGCAAGAACTAAACACATGCCAGTGCACAATAGAGTGGATACTTAGGACTGTAGATTAGTCTACATTTTGAATTGGAAAAAGCTAGTGTGTATAGCCATTTTGGCACGTTTGTAAACGACGAGCACGTCTGATCTAATGAACCTATTAACCCGAACTTAACCGGTCCTGATGAAAGATTTTACGCTGATTTTGCAGGTCGTTGACTTTAAATAACTACCCAGTCGAGGAAACCTGTTTAATGCCAATGCACGTTTAAACTGTCAATAGAAGAAAACGGATGGCTGTGGCGGCCGGGATAAGGATTGTGTTACTACTCACGCTCTACAACGATCCCTTAACCGATGCGGTTTGCTGAACGGCCAAACGGAGTACCATTTTGGAACTTTCGGACCCAATGACTCGAATTGTAAGTAGTGCCAGTGTCCCTTCAAATTATGCTCATCCCATAAGAAAATGGGGTGCGTTTCTGTCTGTGTGAGTAGGTACTTGTATAGCTACAAAAGTGGTGTAGGTAGAGTAGGTAGGTATAGCTAGGGGTAGGGCACCCCAGCAACGGGGGTTGTGGAATGGAATTTCTTTTAAATCCTTTATTGAATTACAGAGAGTCGCAGCTTGAGTCGAGAGCAAGTCAGATCAAACTAAACTTGAAGATCTGTGGTTCGGTAAAGCTTTTTGAGCAGAAATACAAAATGTTAAAATCGATAACAGATTTGAAAACAAAAAAACATCCTTGAATGAAATGTAAGTCTGGTAATATACAAAGTGCTTTTTATAACTTTCCAAATGACTTCTCCCAACAACCGTAGAAATATGAATATAATTCGTTGCGTGACATACTGGTATCAATAAGGTGGGGTGATACGAGCTGCGTGTAGGCGAATGTACAATACAATAAACTTTGTGGTATACCTCTGCCTATAGGTACCCGTTTGTTTCTAATTTACGAATATGGGACGTTTGTTTGTAGGTATCCATATATCGGTCTCACTGATAAGAATTGTGATGGATAGTGGTCAATGCTTTATTTTGAGCATAGAGTCGCACATTAGCCAAATTCTGTAGACTCTTGATTTTTATAAAATGTGTGTGTGTGTATCTCTTGGCGTCTAGTAATTCCCTTATTGGCGATATTTACGTCATTGAACTCAAGTTAAACTAATTTTATTCAACCTACTTCATAATAATTATTATGAACATGGATTCACAAGGTTGTCTATTGATTCCAGTTGCTACGTTATCTGTATCTCTAATGAGACACGTAAACGCGCCTCAAGAAACGCCGACGTTAGGCAAATTCGTTTATTTGTCCGTAAGATTTATCAAGGCCTTGCCGAACGCTTCGAGTGGTGAGTGGAATATTTCATGTCAACAAGCTTACGTATTTTTAACCATATTTTTTGTACAATTTCCATTTTTAATTGGTTTTTTTATATTTTCGTTTGGGTTTAGGTATGTATTATCAACTACTCATTTTATTGTAAAAGGTAAAATATTGCTATATGGACCCCTAACAAGGGCCAAAACAGCTGGGAAAAAAGAAAACAAACTTAGCACCTGCCTAGGTAGTGGATAGAGTTATTCCAAGGTATCCACAAACCATCCCGAAAATTCTTAAAAGAAACAAAGAACCTTCTAACTACTGATCTCTTCATATCTACTCCATGGATAAAACCCATTTTGATCCCCTACGAAGTCCTTACACTGAAAGTTGCATAAAACTTCAAGGACAAACACATCAGTCACTATAACTTGGTTTACCACAGAGACCGGAACTAAAGAGAGTGGTTTGGAGAATCACTTACTGTGACCCTCATAGATATTTAGAAACTGCTGGCTCCTAAAATTCAGTAGACGAAACTATTTTTACTAGGAATGAGAGCTTCGTTCAAACTTAGGTACGTGTTTGAAACCCAGGTAGGTGACCGTAGTTAATTAACTCCTAGGTACTCCTTGATAATCTGGGTGCCTAAAAAGGCCACTTTGGCAGAATCATAAAAGGATAACATTATGAATCATAATATGACGAAGACAGTCCGTGTTTTTCTTTTTTCGCTGCAGTACGTAGGTATAATCAAAGAGATTGGGATTGGATTTGGATTGGATTGATTGGTATTTTAGCACAGGCAAAAAAAAATAACTGAAAAATCCTTCACCACTGGGATTTGATACGATTAACGTAACAGTTAACTGACCATTATGATTCATAATGTTATACTTTTGTGATTCTGCCAAAGTGGCCTTTTCAGGCCCCCTGGTCTAGGTCCTCTTCAATATTGCTCAAATAAAAAAACCTAATCACTTATCTATGGATAGGTACTCAAATCCAGTTATAAATAAATCGGGATTAATACTTGATCATTGGCCCGTAATGAATACGGGTCGACTAGTGCATCTAAGTAAACCCTAGGAACAGCAGCAAGGGTTTCTTTCAGTCGCTGAGTTCAACCAAGCTATACCCACCTACCACCACCATCATTTTGATGATGCTGCCCCTACCCTGCACTATGTAAACAAAGGCGATTTACTAATAGTAATTTTAAGTTCAGATTCCCTATGGCTACACTTCACTGCAATTTAGCAAGTTCTAACAAAATATATTATTATGATATTATGCCATAAATTCCTGCCATGGGAAAGTGGAATGCTGGAGTACCCCATAGTTATAAATTACACCACTTTTACCCTAGTTCCTACATAATAAATAAGCATCCTTGCCAATAGAGCCTCCGTAGATAAACTAGTTAGGGAACTATATAATATGGATATATAAACTAATAAACCACATTATATTTTGTAACAATTTTATAATTGTAGATCGGCAGTACTAACCTTCTCGCCAAGATTCTAAGCCGGTTGGTACCACACTAATAAGGTAGGAACTGATACTTAGTGGCCTAAATTAGAATCACTTTTTATGTACCAACTCTAACAAATACCTAGGTATTATTAATAGATGTAAATTAGTATTTTGTTTATCAGATCAGTACCGTTTTAGGTTCATGTTTTTTTTTACTTTTGCTAGCTTTGAATGCTATTATGTAGAAACATTTGCATTCATTCACATAATATATCCCGGAATTAACGCACACCACCGAGCACCCCCATCAGAATAGTATTTTATAATCATAATACATAGGTACACTGCATATAAACTAGTAGGTATAAACATTGTTTATTTATTAATTAGTTATACTGATTGTGGGAGAAAATTGTGTTCACATTAAAAACATGCGCATGCACACAGCCCCACATACCTATATAAGGGTCTAGCGTTTGTACGTACAGCGGAAGTGTGACTGTAATTTACGTAGTTTTAATTATTTTTGAGACAAAAAATTACCTATATTATAAACTAGCTTCTGCCCGCGACTTCGTCCGCGTGAAATTTCACCCTCTCCCCATTTACCCCCTTAGGGGTTGAATTTCGAAAAATCCTTCCTTATTCCTTGTCTACATTATATAGGGAACCTCTGTGCAAAATTTTAGCTTTCTAGGTCCAAGGGTTTGGGCTGGGCGTTGATGAGTCAGTCAATCAGTCAGTCAGGACTTTTCTTTTTATTTATATAGATAGATAGATCGATCAGAAATCGATTCAGTAAATAATTGTGAACAAATGTTTATTCATAATGAGCATTAATTCAGTTGCACATTGTTTATGTTTGTCGTTGAATATTGCAGCTTTTGTGCAAGCTGTTATCTGTAACAGGGGTCATTAAATCTTGTAACAGCGGGAGATGGTATCGTCCATACTACACTAACGGAATTACCTGCTTACTATTCTTGAACACGTGACTATACAAAAGAAACCCCTATTTCTTTTAGTGCAGGAAAAACAAGTACGTAGGTACGATACGTGGTTGTGATATATTATATACCAGCGCATTCAAACTAATACTGAATATCAATAGGTATTTAGTTTAAGTTTTACCATTTCTACGACAATTTTAAGATAAGGGCATCGTCCTTTTATTAGGTATGTTTGTATGTAGCTCTTAGTCACGATTTTAAACTGGCACACTATTCAAGGATGGAATATTGCTCTGACGCGGTTTTAATTAAAAGAGAATGAACCTGAATATTAAGAAATTCCGACCTTATTCCCGCCGTAAGGTAAGTAAGTAACGCTAAGATTCTGTTATGGGTACTGGACTATGAAGGACACTAGGTACTGCAGTTAATGTAGAAGACATTGTAATGAATATTATTAAGGTGTGGCCACACCAGTGCCACCGCAAGCAATCGAAAACCAGTATATGTTGGTTATAAAATAACATCGTGTGCCACCCGAATACCTAAGTACCAATTCGCTCAGTAATAGTGATTCGACAAGGCGCATTTGTTCGACCGAAGGCTCGTTCGGTTCAACTTCAACGTACACACTGGTTAAATGCGGATGAATGCTCATTAAACGCGAAAGCTTGAGGCATTGACGCACCTACAGACAATTATCTACGATGACGAACTTTTTCTTTATAAAATATAGGTAATGACCATCAAATCGACCGTGTTGGTTAGTCAATAAAACCACAAGACTCTCTATGTATACAGAATATGCAGCATCAAATACGTCATAATTATTGTCCTCGTCCCGATGATAGCGATCCATTGCAAATTTTCCTGCCTTTCGTGAGCTCTCTAGTGAGTAGCAAAGCCAAATTAAGAGGTTAGCAGTGAACAGTCACACGTTCAATTAGTAATTGGTACTATAGCAATTACCTAGATATTTTATTAAAATTAATAAGTGTAAGAATAATACCAATAGATTAGAAGTCTACTAGTTTCCATGAATTGTGAGCTGAGCTACTGAAGCTGAAATTAACGCACTAGAATAGCATCATTTAACGAAGATAATAATTGCAAACTGTATTCAAAGGTATCGGTACCATGGATGGATACCTAAAAAAAAGGTTCTAAAGTATAAAAATCCTTACCACTGGTTAAAAGCTTACATTAATATCTATCTAGTTGGTTACGTCGTGCAGTAGGTCCCTATCTTAAGATAGGACTTACTTCTTTTGTTACGAAAATGGCTTTATAGAATTGAGAAAATGTTACCAAATGTATGTTAAGATTTCGTATAGATATACCTACAACAAAACAATATGCGTACAATAACAAGTTTATCTATGAACATTTTATGATAAACGTTTCAGGGTAAAAAGATAGAACCAAGTCGAATCTTTACACCTTATAAAGTATCTAGCTAGGTATAATACTGTGTACGTTGAACGACTGGATACTATTTATAACGTAAACGTATGAAACAAATGGTATAAAACCCTCAGATGGAGGGTCCCTTTCTAGTTTTTATAAAGGAGCGCGATTTACATTTAGCATTTTACGAGCTGGGTCGCCTTCGCCAGAGCTCTGCTTTATGCCTATCTACTTATCGCAAAAAGTGGTAGTATAAAATCTCGTTGCCTGCAATAACACCTAAACTTTATGCATAAATATTCAACATTCATGCAAATGAAACGTAAACCCCATGCAGACTCCGGGCGGACTCAAATTTATAATAACGTGGGGTGTCTAACTGTAGGAAACAAAAATTGTTTCTTTCAAGTTTTACGTAAGTACCTACTGGCTTAAAATTCCTGTTATTCATAAATACAAGAAACAAACTACACGTATGCATCAACGAAAAAATACACAACTACAATTGAGTTATGAGCAAAAACTTCAGCAAAACCCTAAAAAAATCATAAAAGTATCATTAAACACGTACTATCTCAAATATATTCTTATTTAATTGATCACAAATAATAAAGCCACTTACGTATGCAAGATAAATCCGTTGTGTACACTATCACGTGAAGGTTCAGTCGGAGTCGTAAGGCGAGTGGTACGGCCGCGGAACAGCGCAGGGCGGGCGCATTACGTAGCCAATGCGCCCCTACTGAAGGACTGACTGTGACGTTAGCCGGGCCGCCCCGCCCGCATACACCACTTCCTTGCCTGCCAAGTGCGACATGGAACTACGAGAATTGTTTTTTTTTTTTTTTTACAAAATATTTATCAGGTTTTGTAGCGCGTAGGCCGGCTACGAGTTGCTACGGCGTAGCAAAAGGACAGCTCTCCGGATATCAGCATCACATACATACAATTTATTTGCAACAAATTCAAAATATTAATACGTATGTTTTTCGCAACTCATTAATCGATTCAATTTAATATTTCAGGTAACAAAATTGATTTTTTTCAATGGTAGGTATCTAAATCCTTGAAAATCTGAACTCACTAACCAGCCGATAAAAGCCATTTGGAAACTCGAATAAGCTCGATGTCGGATTAAACCCCTTCGGAGGGTAATGCGATGATCGCGGCTTTATTTTAGAGATATTTCCCGCTTTGGCTTAGACAATATGGGCTGTGAAGCCCCTATATAAAGTAGGAATTGTACGTCTCATCAAATAGATAACTTACAATAATCATTATCATTAACTTGCAAGATTCGGTAAAGAAAATGTCGTCTTCTGCTATAAATTAATGACTAAGTAGGTTGTATTAGGTCGATACCTAGTATCTACTTATGTAGGTACTAGTGTACCTACGTAAGAACGTATATATACCTATACATTTAATAACAAAAAAAAGCTTGTAACAACTCTATCCGTTATAACACAAAACGAGTTCTACTTTAGACCTTGCCTAAACCTTCGAGCCAGTATTTTTAACGTTATTCCGACAAACGTAAAGTTCTTAATGCAAAATTGGCAAATAGGCTCGGATTTAACGTCAGGTTTTGTAATACTTTCTTTGTCAGATTGTAGTTTGAAAGGACCATGCGTCATTTTGGGCCCACTTATTCAACATTGTTCAACAGTGATGATTAAAATTATGTCATATGAAAGCTCTTAAACTGTACTTTATTTCATTCTATGGCAGCTAAGTTCAAAACCAGCGCGAAAATGTTTTTTTTTTTGCGTTTTTTAAAAGTGTTCAACATTATTCAACAGTGATGAATTATATGTCATATGAAAGCTCTTAAAGTGTACTTTATTTCATTCTATGGCAGCTAAGTTCAAATCCAGCGCGAAAATGTTTTTTTTGCGTTTTTAGAAATGTTCAACATTGTTCAACAGTGATGAATTGTATGTCATATGAAAGCTCTTAAAGTGTACTTTACGAGCAATATACGGCATACATGATGATCTTTTTAGTGTATTTTTAGTCAAACAAGAGCTATTTATAATCCTAGCTACTGAATAACATACTAGGTATAACATCGGATTGATTATTCAATTATAAAAAACTGGCCAAGTGCGTGTCGGGCCACGCACAGTGTAGGGTTCCGTAGTAGCCCGCTATCACAATGTAGTACAATTCAGTTGTTCTTTATTCTGATATTAAAAAAAAAACATATTTTGTTTTTCAATGCAAGTCTTTACCCGTTATAAACAAGCAACTACTTCATCTTAGTCACTTTACAGGATTAATGCTAAGGATTTTGTATTTGGTACAAAATTATCCGACACCCACCAGTTCAACGACTATTACTGCTAAACTAATAAAGTTATCTTAACCGCTATAATTTTCCTTTAAAGGTCATGAAATGCACTGTCATCATGATTTTTTCCAGGTTTTTCAAGCCAGCAGTTTAGGTTTTAGAGGGGGGGACGCCCTACTGGAACAAAAATTTGCACTTTAAAGTTTATTATTGCGTAAATGGAGCATTAAATCGAAAAATAATTTTAGCAACCCCCAAGTCATTTCAGAAGACCTATTCAACGATACCCCACACGATGGGGTAGACGACGAAAAAAATATTCATCCCCACTTCACAGGTAGGGGAGCCACCCTAAAAAAATATATTTTCCAAAATTTTATTTTACCACATTGTCGGTGTAATTAATATACATACTCCTACAAAATTACAGCTTTCTAGTAGGTACTAACGGTCTCTTAGCAAAACCTCCGACAGACAGACGGACGGACATGACGAAACTATAAGGGTTCCTTGTAGGTACTACGAAACCCTAAAAATTAAGAAAATAATTGCAATTTTTTTTTTATTGTTTTCTTAATTTTCACAGTTATTGTGCTTAGTTATTGGAACTATCGATTTTCTCTGAATAAATGATCATTAACTCCCGAACAAGAATTGGCAAAAGTGTTATTAGCAAAGGTTCTCCTTTACAAGTTTTTTTATTGATGTACATACAATTATCTTATGGCTATTGGATGCCAAGAATTCCTTAACTTCGGTGCCCAAGTTGTCACCTTTATAAGTCATTCACTCCGTACTGACTAACATTTAGCAAAAATACTTAGTGTTAGAGTAGCAGAGGTTCTGCTTCAAAAGCTCGTTCCATTGGCATATTATATCTTTACGCTATTGGGGAATGCAGCAAGCTTAACGTTTTGTCCGGCCGACCGATTCTTAAAAACAATGTTCCTAAAGCGGCATCCAGGACGCCAATGTTTTAAAATGTCCATTTATAAGCTTAACATATGATGTTTGCAAGACACAGAACGAATGAAAGTTAATTAATTGATGAAATACCAGAATATCAATAGGTACTACGGAATTACCCATATTTAGAGGTCTGTAGCTAGTTATGTAGGTACTAAAATCAAGAGAAGTCGGGATAACATGAAATATTCTCCTTGATGAGATCTTTCCATTGGTACCTATATATCTTAACGCTATTGGGGCAGATTGGCCAATCTCCTTTCACTCGCACAACCTTTCCTACCCCTCTCATCAAACATGACGAAAACAGAACACAATCCCTTCGCGTCGTGTTCGCGCGCCAGTAGAAACTTTTCGCCTGGCGTATATCTTTTTGAATTTTGAATCTTCTGTAGTAAGTATACAGGGTGGTCAAAAAGTCATGGATCAAACGAAATAGGGAGATAACGGAGGTCATTTCCAACGCTTTTAAAGTGAGAAATAATTTTTGGTAACACTTCAAAATTTTAGGAAAATATTAATTGCACTTGAAATTTTGTACCCAGAGCCGTAATAGAACTTTTGTAGAGCTGATACATTATCTAGTAATAATACAACACCGTTTGTTTTATATCACATTTTTTTTAAAATTAGTCTAAGTAATTGTAAAAGAACCGGTATACGAAAATATTCATAACTTTTAGGGCAATTGAATTATGGCCATGCTGTGGAAAGATTTTTTGTTGGAAATAACCTCCTTTATCTCCCTATTTCATTTGATCCACGACTTTTTGACCATTCTTTATATGCAAAAAAATCAGATGAAACGACTATGCTCAATGAAAGTATGATGGTATGCCTGGTATACCTACAATGTTGTTTTTGTAGCTCAGATTGTAGATTATTTCGTCTATCATATATTTCGGTTATTGAGCACCAATCACCAATCCTTTTATGATTCTCCAAAGTGGCCTTTTAAGGCCCCCAGGTACCTAGTTTATATATTTCCAAAGATATGCTTTTATCAGCGGCGGCCCTAGAAAATTTTTAGGTGGTGCAAAATCTTAAAGTGGCGCCCCTCTATGTACACTGTTCCTATGATATATGCATAAGCAGTAATTGCTTACACGGATTAATCGGATATTACATAGACTAGCTTTGCCCGCGACTTCGTCCGCGTGGACTTAGATCTTTTCAGCCTGTAATAAAACGCAACGTAACTTTAGTTTGTCTGTTCGTAAGTATGACTAAACAAATTGATCGGATTGTGTAGGTACCTACATAGATTAGATAAATAAATAGTTCTAAATATATGTAAAAAATACCTAGTGTATCTGCGTGACGAGGACAGTGAAATCTGTCGAGCTCGAGCGTGACTTGATAGCAGAGGGGCAATTATCGTAATTTTAAGAACGTTCATCTCAATCTGTCAAAAATACCTCTAGTTTCCCTACACTAGAATATTGCAGTTTTATGTCAGCGCCATCTCTTGACCGATAGTGGAACTAGTTTTTTTATTTATTAAACTTTATGCACAAGTAAAATAAATACTGTACAAAGGCAGACTTGATGCCTGAGGCATTTTCTACCAGTCAACCTTAGGGTGATGCAGAGACAAAACATGGCAGGTGCAACATACGACATACAACAACAACTTTAATTTCGGAAGTCGGTGGCAAAAACTAAAATACTGATCCCTAAGACACCGACTTCAGAAATTAAAGTTATTTTTCAGTTTGTAGTGATTTTTTTGGAAGTCGGTTTTTTTTTGTTAAAAAGTTTTTCATATGATATCTCACATGCCCTAGTAACCAAACTTCGAATTTTTCAGACCCCCTTTCAGTCCCTTTTGCAAAAAATATACATATATTGTTATTTCTTTCATAGTTGCAAAATAGTTGGGCAAACCAGTTGATAGCATTTTAGTTCTTGAGATATCCAGCTATGACAGACAAACAGACAGACAGACTGAGTATAAGGGTCGGTTTTACTATTTTGGTACGGAACCCTAAAAATGTTGCCCATTCCGTACTGTGCTTGCTCTCTTGCCCTGCTGAGGTAACAAGTAGTCAAGAATATAATAACAATCAGTCATTTAGTTTGACAACTTCTATTTACGCAGCAGACCCTAGGTGGCTTTTCTAGGTTTTGAGCTAAAAATATTTTGAATTAGGTAATTCAGAATAATTTAGCTTTTAGGTAATTGTATTTTCTATGGACAAGATTCCAAGGTCCGACAGTCTTTCCTGACACACAGTGGAACGTAAATAAGTTTTCTCTATTATGGACCTTTCCGCGCCGCTCGCTCCGTTTGCTCGCACAAATAATTGTCGCGTCTCGGTCGATTTTTTTATTTTTTATAAATGGCATCTCGCCGTTCAACCTATGAGGTTGGCGTCTGCTTAGCCGGGCTTGCCTGTGGATGCCTCAGTAAATTAAGGCCTCCAGTCAGGGCTTAAAACACTTAAAACTAAGCGACTACACGCTAAGGGCACCCCCTGTGGGGTACGGACCTCGGCTTAGGGCGTCGCCGCGTCGCTGGGAAAGAGCAGCAATGGACAGGCTGGATCGGAATTATTTATGGACGAATTTAAAACTACACGCTCGCTCAGCTTTCTGAGAGTACTGGTGGCCTTACTACTTTCCTGTATATGCTCTATATATGCTCTCTATGCTCTACTCCCGGGGATGGTAAGGGTATGCCTCGGTCGGCGAATCCTACTTATGCGGGAGGGAGTGTATCGGGCGACCGCCGCAATCAGGGGATTGGGGTGCTTTCTAGTAGTATCAAAGAAACACTTGGAGAGGCGTTTCATGAACTTCTGGACGGTGGGCATTCTGAGATCTAAATGTAGACTCTCATTGCGGACATAGAAGGGGGCTCGTTTCTCCTCCTTTCTCTTTCCCTTTCCGTTTCCGAGGAAACGGTTCTGGAAGGTCTGCATTCTGTGCAGATGGTGAGGCTTAGCGTGAGTGAAGACGACGCAAGTAGGTATAGGTCATGAAGGGACGGATGACTGCGGTGCAGAGGCGCAATTTGCACTTGAGTGACAATTTGCTGCGGGCGGTCAGTAAGAAGTGGAGCCTACTGAGAGCGAAAGACGCGCGCGAACGAGCCGTCTTTTTGTGCTCACTGAAAATGAGATGGTGGTCTAGGATAACACATAAGTATTTAGCTTGCTTCCCCCAAGGGATCGGCTTGCCATACATAGTAATCGGACTGGAGTCTCAGTCGATACCCCCGCGTCCGCGCTTTATAGTAAGTTACTATCATGTGACTGGTGCCCGGTGGTCGCATTTCAGTTGATTTCAGCGCCTCGCCCATGACGGCGCCCATTGCCGTCGCACCGCTCGCGCTCGCACCGCCCTAGGGCCGCTACGGAGCGGCGGCCCTACAATTTCTTTTAGGTGGTGCAAAATCTTAAAGTGGCGCCTCTCTATGTATGCACCATGTTCCTATGATAATTATATAGGTACGAGTGTATGTGCGTGCGAGTACCTATCACGTAAAGAACATCGTACCTGACGGGGGTCCCCCGACCGCACCCCTTTTTTTTCAGCAACTACCTACATATAACGCTGTCGAAAATGGCTAAGCCTATTAAAATCAACATTTTTGAATAAGAAACCTTGGAGATACCCTTATCTCCAGCGTTTCTAAATCAAAAATGTTGAATTGGGTAGACAGACAGTTTGCCACTGAACGAAAACAAAAAAAAAATGGAAATCCTCTTTCAAATCTAACACAATCCATTTATTAAAACCTTTTTTGTCTGTCTTTTTTTCTATTTTATACGATTGTGTGTGCATGCGAATATCGCGTACCTAAGGATCTTTATGACGGGAGTCCCCCGACCGCATAGGATTTTTATTATTTTAGAATTTGGCTTTCCAAACACTTGGGAAGTTCACCCAGGATATATACATACTTACCTGAAGTTGTAAGAATAGATAAATTTCAATTTGATATGAAAACAAAAACAAGTATAAATATACAGTGCAAAAATATTTATTAAGTAAAATGTAAATAACATAATAATATGTATAACAATAGTATGAACTCTTAATTACACGGAATCACGCAAGTTGGCTGATAATATCCGTCAGGACCCACTGAGTGTCGCTGTGATAAGTGAATATCTGTTAATTCTGTCTCTCCAAAGTCGTAGTCAGCGAATTTCTTAAGCACCTCCGTACCGTCGAAAGTTTCCCTTGGCCGTCTTGTGTTTCTTGCTGACGACGCAGAATTGTCAGCATTCGCGTTTTCTGAATGAGTCCTATACTTAGAATTGATTAAAGTTACGTGCAGTTTCACGCTGTCTCTGTCGTATTCTCTGTTCATAAATCCTGTAAGTTTAGACACATTTATGTTGAACCGTTTCTGTAACTAAACGTATTTATTTTAAAGAAGTTCTAAATTATCATTTAAAAACATTTTATCATCACCTGCTTTATAAAAATGATCCACTAACGCATCAGCTAGCTGTTGAATCAACCCCTTCGAGTTTCCCTCTTCTTGAACAAGTCCATACAGAACATCTATTTGTGATGGATCATCATTCATGTATGACAGTCCTTTTAGTCTAATCTTTAATGGTAAATGCCCTTCAAGTATAGGCCTGAAAATAAAGACTTTTTTTGACAAAATGTGAAGAAACAATTAGCCATGTGAACAGTAAAATAAAAGGAATGCACAATAGGTAATTAAAATAATAATAAATTATTCTCACATGACAACTTTTTCTCTAGCTTCAGTAAGTAGCTGGGATGCCCACAATCTTTCCTCATTGTCCATCAAGCACATTACACCAAGTGTAAGATGCAGCTTATTTGGTTTGATAAATAGAGACGTATCAAGATTTCTGCTAGGGCACTCACGCATAACACTTGCCTGAAAAGACAAAAACTGGGTGAGCCTTTTCAAAATAAGAATATAAACATGACCTAACCTTAGCAGACTAAAGCATTACAAGTTTCTGAAAATCAAGTATATTGTACCTCATGTACGATAGCCACTTATTTTATTTTTTATAGCCTACTAGCCAAAGAGAATATAACCACTAGAGAGCGTATAGGCCGATTTCTTCGAAGCACACGACTCACTACCACGGGCCGGGGGACGAGTAAGAACGCGCGGCTGCAATTGGTCAGTTCTTGTAGGTATGCCTATGTAGATATCCGGCCTTATGCCTACTTCATTACGGGAAAATAGTCCATATCGATAAAATGGATTTTAATATTATGAAAAATACTCAATTAAAATCTAATTCCATCCAATTATAATCAAAATCAATCAATTACAAAAAAAACATGTATCCTGTTATTATTGATTTTTAAAATGAATTAATTTGTTATATGTTTTACGAATTAAAGTTTTAGGGTCCTGATTGTTCTTATACGAGCGTCTACATATTTTTGAATTATGCATCTTGTTAATTCAATTAAATGATTTGTTGATTCTATTTCAAATTGATGAAAATTAATATCCGGGAATAAATTATACCCAATCAGAGCTTTTAAAACCGATCTTATAAAATAATCGGTATTATATTTCAAAACACAAAAACATAACTTTTTTACATCAAAAACTACAAAGTGAAAAATATTTACTATACAAAACAAAAAATAGAACATTATCAATTAATTCTTTAAGACGTATGATTTTATGACCGTCTTTCACGAAATTGTAGCGAATCCAAGTGAAAGTTTTACTAATTTGTTGTTATCTGTGGTTTCGTAATAATTGGGTGTAAAATCGCCCGACCGCACTGGGGCCCATCGGTACCAGCGGTGTCTGACGACATAAAAACCTGGACCGATCGGTCCCGGTCGGGGAGAGAGAGAACCAAAAAATCCCGGAACATATACAAAAAAATACCGACGAACTGAGAACCTCCTCCTTTTTTGAAGTCGGTTAAAAGTAGATAGGTATTTTATTACAGTAAGTGAATTGAATTAAAATTGTATTCATTTTAATTTTATTATTTTCGATATCAACTTTCAGCTATTAAAGGTAACAAACTATTTTTTACGATAAACTTAAAAAGGGAAAGAAAGGGATAGACGCATTAAAATTGTCTAATACAAGAACGAGACTTTTCCAAAAAACATCAACGCGCGACTAAAAAAAGTGTGCTCGTTTACCCAGCGACCATTTTAGATAGCCTGCGGTGGCTCATAATCTGATTAAATCATAAATATTGTTTACTTATGGATGAAAAGTTATGGCATTATTTTTGTAACTAGATGTCTTGGAATGTTTCCCATACCACTTCACCGCGCATGAAGGCATTTTGATGCGTTATAATTGCATAAAAAGCTATAAAAATTGTGTTAATTTAGCGTGCACACAGGTCTAAGACTTGGACACAACCACAACTAAAATGGTTACTAGTAACCGTAGCCTATAAATAGGCGAACAAAAGCCAATAGTTTTCGAGCTTAATTCGGGGCACTGTATGCGCAGTCTAGTGGTAATATAGCATTGACATATATATTACTAGCGTATTATAAGTCTTTGCTACTAGCTGACCCGGCGAACTTCGTACCGCCCCGCCAGCCAATCTGCCCCCGCTTTTTAAATCTCTGATATCTTCTAAGAAAGGGCAATTTTGATCTCCATGAAATGCATAACGTATTTAATGTATTTATTTGAATAAGGAATAATACTGTATTGTTTAAAATAGATTGGTAAATAACCCATTTATTTTTTTGTAATATGTATTAAATAAAACGGACGGCACGGTTGGCGCAGTGGTTAAGCGATTGACCGCTGCGCTGCGTGTCGCGGGTTCGATTCCCGCACGGAACAAATATTTGTATGACCCTACAAGTAGTTATTCCGGGTCTGGCTGTTTGTGTACGTGAATTTAAATGTTTGTAAACGCACCCACAATACAGGAGAAATTCCTAGTGAGGCAACGTTTAAAAAAAAAAAAATGGTTACTGTGGGTTATCCGGGGATAAACATATCCCATCGCGGACTTTTTATCGATATTTTTAAGATATACAATTCCGTAGTACAGACGCCAGCAGGTCAACCTACCCGAAACTGTCAGATTTTCCCAATCAACCTTGAACCTTATGCTGTAGCAATAAAGTCGAAATCTATTAAAGAAATCTGACAGATTGTAGTAACTTGATGTGCTGGCGTCTGTACATTAATTTGATCTATCTTGTAAGGTTTTAGCCAGCGTTTGCAATGTAAGCGCACAAAAATATGTTTGTTATGACATCACATTACTCAGATCATCATGGAATTCTCAGAATATTCTTTGATTATAATCACCACAAATTCTTCAAATCTTTTCTGTATGTTTAGCTGGTTCATTGGTATTGATATAAAATGTGTTGACTTCTGTTTCATTCTAGATGACATCACTATTATATTTATTCTTCTTCTTGCTGCTTTTACACTCTGAAAAATTAAATTATCGATTTATAAAAGTTATTGTAGGTATTTGTTAACTTGGAATTTTATTAAAACATGGATTGTTCAAAGGTTAAACAACACTATGAGGTCCCAGAGCAGAGGTCGGTTTGCGGATGGGCGACCATCCAATTCATACTGAGACCCCCCCCCCTCCATGCCTCAGAAAGCACGGCACGGTTGGCGCAGTGGTTAAGCGATTGACTGCTGCGCTGCGTGTCGCGGGTTCGATTCCCGCACGGAACAAATATTTGTATGACCTACAAGTAGTTGTTCCGGGTCTGGATGTTTGTGTATGTGAGTTTAAATGTTTGTAAACGCACTCAAAATACAGGAGAAATTCCTAGCGCGGGGCAACGTTTTTTTTAAGAAAAAAATAAAAAATAATAAAGCATGTTAAGCCTTTGATCCTGGTTGTCCTTTGTAGATCTGTGACAGATGATACTGGCAATCAGAAGCCTGAAAGTCTGACAACCAGTCTTACCGGGTACTTAAGGGGTACTGTGTCACCCAGTAACTGGGTTGTGGGAGGTTACTGAAGCCACACCACATATAATACTGGTATTCAGCTGCATCCAGTTTGACTGGAAGCCTACCATAACATAGTTAAAAGGCTATGCACAGGGCGATAAATAATCCATATTTAAAAATATATTTACAGATGCTGTGGGTCCAAATATAACAATGTCACCTTCCTGGCCATGTTTTGGTATCTTAATATCTGTCTTAGTATCTCTCTCAATTCTAATTTTGGTGGCTCCCTTCTTTCCTATAATTGATCCAAGATAATGTCTGCAAATTAAATAAATGATTAATATGTGCGAGACTGTGTGTGTCTTTATTACACCCTACCCTGCAATGCTGCAATACATCTACCAACCCGCAATGGGCTCGTGTGGTGGATTATAGCCCACTCCCTCTCGAAAAGAGGAGGCCTGTGTCCCAGCAGTGGGAACATTATAGGCTGATTATGCTGCAATGCCATGGAGGCACTGTAAGGTGCTGTTGTATAGAGTCTTATAATTATGTTGAGAGATGGCCATTTTGCATGGATGTGCCGCATGTTTTCCCCCAATGTTTATTTTTTTTTGTATTTTTGTTCTTTTTAAGCATCATGTTTAATGCAAATATTTTTTTTCTTAAATCCGCCCCTAAGACGACCCACTGACCTTTTTCTTTTCTTTTTTTCACTGCTAATGCAATGGTCTAAACTCTAAATTATAATATAGCAAATTTTTATAAAACATACATGCAATTACAAATTGTAATACAAGTAACTTGTACTTACTTAGATACATGTACACTGGTGCTGTACCTAGAATTATCCACTATCACTACTTCAAAGTCATCATCATCTCCTTCATCAAGAACATCATTGCATGCTATATCTGCAAAGAAATTATTTAAATTAGATTATTTATTATTATGAACATAAGATTATCTAATAATTGATCATTATAGCTTTTGCCAGCGGCTTACCCGTGTGAAAGTCGAAAATTATCTCACACAAATGTACAATTGGGAATAAAAGTATATCTAGGACATCGTCTACACAACAACGCCACAGTCAAATCCATTCAGCCATTCAGGCATAGTAAATAAATAAACATCCAAATTCAAAAACAGACTTTCAGTTTTATTTTCCGCAGGCAGAAGCCAGTTTTTAATTTATAAATACATTGTAACACATAGGTAATTGTAAAGTTATTTTGCATTCCCTGTTTTCTGCACAGTCTAACAATTAATTATGACATTCGTAGTTAAAATACTATTACTTTAAACTTACCATTTTCATACAAGTCGTGTTCTTGGAAAGTAGTTGTATCTACAGCTGGATCATTCACCCTATAACATCTGCCTTCTATCCACTTTACGTGTGCTCTAAGGATGTCTGACATATTTTTAATTTATAAAATTAGTTTAGAAACTGAACTGTAAACTACTGTAGTCTGTTTACGACATTTACGTTTTGATTTTGAGATTTATTATAGAATACTCTGTGAGAGTATGGCTGGGGACTGTGATAAATTAGCGTGATTATTTTTACTTTTGTTCACTTATTTTATTTTCTTTTATGGATGTTTTATCAGTAGCTTCTGTCCAGTATATTTTTAATAAATAAATAAACCTACACTCCACAAAATCTGAGAGGAATTAATTCACAGGGAGATTATCTGGAATAATCATCCTCATCATATTATTATACTCTTTGATCCTCATGGTCATCTCAACTCAGTCAGGCTCAAAGACTACAATATAATGCACTTATCAAAGTACTCTGTGGGTGGGCTAATGTTTTATACTAGTATTCTGTGGTTTTATACAGCATCATATTGTAGTCTTTGCTAATGTTTAACATTGACATTGACGTAGTTTGACATTGACGTTAACACTTAGCATTCTGCATTACTCAAGGGCGCTTTCCGAATTAGCTTTAAGCGCTCACGGCGCGGCGCTCACATCATCTCACATGCGTTCCGATTTACCCTGCGTTCCGAGTAGGGAAATAATTAGCGTGAGGGCGATAACCACGGAACAGATAAATAAGGTTGGAATGGTAATGTGGGCGGGGCAGGCGCGCCACAGTTATGATTCGACAATCATAACTCAACCGATTCATACATTCACCGCATTCAGTGCGCGTCGGAATACTTCGGAGAACAGAACTCTGCTTATTAATGCCGTGTTGTGCAATTATAACATGTAAGACAAAAAGTCAGACCTCAGGTATAAAGCGAGGAGGTATATCTTTCCATCGGTAAGTCCAAAATAACATTTAATTACAATAATATGTGTCAAAAACATAAAAATATACTGATCATTATGAAATACCAAACATTAACAACATTATTGCAACAATTTACAGAAAATATACATTGCCCGCTGTGTACTCGCTCAATCAACACAATGACCAAGTACGCGTACAATGTACTGCATGCATTGCGTCCTCTACACTTCAACCGTTGACGTTTCGTCCTTTGCTCTGATTGGCTGTGATGCACGGCGCATGTTTATCGATAGTGAGGTAACCATGTGGTTAAATAAAATCATCGATAGAATTCTCGACTATATTTACGTTTGACAAAGATAATTTTTGGATTATTTTATATTTAATTAATGATTGTATATTTTTATTTAGACGTATTTTGAGTAGGTAAATTAAATATTATATTAATCATTGAATGAATCCTACCGAATGTTATAAAGGGACTAATCTCTGATTTTTTATTTAAGTTTATGCATTATGTGTATTATTTTGTTATATTTCAATATTTACGTTTATATTCTTAAAACTTTTATTTACACCATTTAGTAAAATTAAATTGAGGAATTTTAATTTTGCAATAAATTATAGGTTTCCTAAAGAACCTAACGCCAGGGAACAATGGATTAACGTGACAGGTAGAGGAAACTGGATGCGGACAAAGACGAGTAGGTACTAAATTCGTTCGCAATTAATAGCAAGCGCCAATTACTTAATAAATATGTTTTATTCCAAGGACAGTGATTATTTGTAATTAATCAAAATAAAATAAAATAATTTCTTAATATTTATTTAATGTTTAATTTTTCCCCATAAATTCATCAGATAATTTATCGACAAAGAATATCGGCTTTGTCAAGCACTAGCGTGTATGAAAATTTTTATTGCATTTATGCGTGTTTGAGTGTCTATGCCTACGGGAGCTTATTGCTAGTGGGCGAACGAATATCTGCCCTGAGATTTATGTGTGTGTGATTTGGTTGTGTGCGAAATATTTGTAAACATAGTATTGCGTATGTGTAGAAATTAAAATAGTGGGAGTCAAGCGGCGACACTGGTCCTAGTACAAAATTGCAGCGAGGGCCTTTCCAACCTTGTTTATCTATTCCGTGGCGATAACGACGTCCCGTGAATCGTCATAGATGACGTCATGACATGCACCATCTTGCGATAACGCCGGCCATCCCTAGAATAATATCACATTGAGCGCTGTCAAAAATGACAGCGTGTGTGTGAGGATAATTATGTCAGTGTGTGTTTTGTTTTGATTTGCATCTTATCATAAAATTAAACTAACGTGGCATTTTCGAAATTGTGCTTCTGGCTGATAGTCGCCACCTAACCAAAGAAGAAGAAATGTGGTGTTTATACAAAGAAATACTGTAATAATATCGTTTTTACATTGAGTAAGCACTGTGAGCGCGTTTACGGGCGTTCCGAATTGTTGACAGCTCTCAGCTGTCATAATCGCTGCTGTGTATTGCTTGCTGCTTGTTATGATGGCTTTCGTAATATCTAAATCGGAACGCATGTGAGATAATGTGAGCGCTGTGAGCGATTATAGCTAATTCGGAAAGCGCCCTTAGATATTACGATTATGACAGCTGAGAGCTGTCAACAATTCGGAACGCCCGTGAACGCGGTCACAATGCTTACTCAACGTCAAAGCGATATTATTACAGTATTTCTTTGTATTAACACCACATTTCTATAATCTTTTTTTATATGCTTTATTAAAGCATGCTTTTTTTATACGCGTAGGTATGTACCTGGTACTTGACTTGTTATGTTACGGGCGGGCGCGAATAAAGCAAGCGCGGTGACTGACAGCATGCTAAAGAATATTACATCGCGTTTATGAATTACGATAAAACAGATACAATGAACTTTCCTTCATACTTATACATATCCTCATATACCTCATACGATAAATACAATGAACTTTCCTTCATACTTTCCAGGCTTAGGATTGTCTATAATAATTGAATAAATGTTATTATGAAATAAAATAAGTTAGTTTTTGAACATCGATCACTAATATAAAACTATACCCCATTCACTAAAACACGAACCATATAGCATATCATTCATTATATTACGTATTTACGTGAGCCGCCCGAGATCGCAAATCGCACGCGGTGCTTGCTTATAACGATTACGCACACGACCAACAGGAACCGCTAGCATGCGACTTCCTATATAGTTACTTTACTCTTTGCATGCGACGACTGGGCGCCCCGCCCGGCCGGCCTGCTTCATGCTTTTTCAGTCATTCATTGCTTAATGCGTTTCGCGCGATGACAGAGACAGAGTGCGATGTAAAAAAGCAATAAGCAAATAGCAACTTGTGAGAGCCACGATAGCATATGCTTTATGTTGTGTGTATTAAGCACAGAGCTTTATTTTGCTATATGATATATTAACCACCACTATATATATATTACGTCCATGCGCTCACATCATCTCTCATGCGTTCCGATTTAGATATTACAATTATGACAGCTGAGAGCTGTCAACAATTCGAAACGCTTGTGAACGCACTCACAGTGCTTACTCAATGTTAAAACGATATTATTACAGTATTTCTTTGTATAAACACCACATTTCTTCTTCAGTTCTTCTTTGGTTAGGTGGCGACTGTCAGCCAGAAGCGCAATATCGAAAATGCGACGTTAGTTTAAATTAAAGATGATGCAACTCAAAACAAAACACACACTGACACATACTCACACACACACACTATCAATCAATGTTAACAGCGCTCACGGTGATATTATTTTAAGGCATGGTCGGCGTTATCGCAAGATAGAGGTCATGACGTCATCTATGACGATTCACGGGACATAGTTATCGCGCTCACGCTAATTGGCCGCTTTTATAATTTGCCGTGGCACGGCACGGTACGGCACGTTTTTACCGTCACGGTAACGTAGGAAAGCAAAATGTATGCATTTGTATGCAAACGCTTTTAATTTACCGTCCACGGCAACGGCACGCCGTGAACAGCTACGATCTACCGTGCCGTTGCCGTAGCATACTGCGCTCCCTATCAAATCGTCGCGGCATTGTTGAGAGTGTAGTGTGTGCGTACAAGAAATTTGTATGTGTGCGTGCGTAGCCAAGAGGCGCGGGTGGCAGGGCGGCGCCGGCGGCGGCCGCTTCAGTTTTGAATACAAGCAAAATGGCGTTATTTAAATACGATGTGGTGACTTTATTGGAACTTGTTGAATCAAGACCATGCCTATGGGATAAAACGTTAGAAGCTTATAAAGATAAAATTGTTAAACAAAAGGCATGGAACGAAATATTCCGTTTCTTGGACGAAGGATATGATGAATTAACTACGAATGAAAAGAAAGAAGTTGGTAAAACTTATTTGGGTCTTCCTTGAGCTTATCAAATAGCGTGTAGTATGACCCTTCTAAATATTTTACTTTTAAAAGCGGATGTTGCCAATACTTTCTAGTAATATGTCTTTTTTTACGTCTTAAATATAACAAATAGAGCATAAGTAGTCGCTGTCTCTTCGAGAACATGTCTGCACTTTGAAGACGCGCAAAGCGTAATAATGCCACAAAACTTCTATCACGTCCACGGTAATATCGTGCCGTGCCGTGCCACGGCGAATTATAAAAGCACCCTACGGCACGGCATGCCGTCCACTGCCACAAAACTTCTATCACGTCCACGGTAATATCGTGCCGTGCCGTGCCACGGTAAATTATAAAAGCACCCATTCGGTACGGGTTTAAGCACGCTCAAATCGATTATTTCCCAACTCGGAACGCAGGGCAAGAAGTACTATTGCTACACAGGTTTGAAACGTCAAAAATTGCGTAGGCACAGTCCCACAAACTTATCTGGCCCGGTGAGGGAGCGCTGATATCGCATTAAATTTTCGTATTCAAAATGGCGTCGTTAGTTCCTCTTTTTGCCACCGGGCCAGATACTTTTTGTGGCACTTTACATACTAATTTCATGCGTCAGCGTCAAACTGACTGAGGCAAGCTGAACGGAAGCAAGCTATGCACTGACCTCTATAACATTATCAGCCTATAATGTTCCCACTGCTAGGTGGGACACAGGCCTCCTCTCGGTGACAGGGAGCGGGCCGTAATCCACCACGCGAGCCCAGTGCGGGTTGGCAGATGCCACATGTCTTCGAATTTTTGGTTCCAGGACATGCCGGTTTCCTCACGATGTTTTCCTTCACCGTTTTGAGAGCAGTGGTTATGAAATAATTTACACAAAGTAAAGCGCCTGTCTGGGTTCGAACCTACCTTTTTCGTTCGTTCGAACGAACCTACCTTTCGAACCTACGACCTCGTAAGTCGCGACCGCTACCACTGGGCCACCACTCCTCTTCTGCTTTCTTCAGGCCTGCCTGTGTAATACAAGCTTGTACAGTCACGAGCACTAATATGTCAACACTTGGCAACTTTAAATTGCGATTTTTTCACAAAATAACGAATGCAACGTTGAAATACGATACTTTACATATACCTATGGGTTTGAAAATACTATGTTCCTAGTAATATAAAATTTCATTCAAAAATAAAGGAGAAAATCGCCTTCGAATAAAGGAAAGTGTATACATACTTTTGCTCGTGACTGTACTATAGAGGGCAGTGAAGCTATACTATCAATGTAGACCACGGAGGTTAGCCTTGAAACCATTGACTTGTATCCTGCAATTGTAGTCTGTGACTTGTATTACTAGCGTAAAACCTCCCGTATTATTATTTTTCTTTGCGTAAGAATTACCACGAATCGTGATAAAATCCATCCAGCCGTTAGGATGCTTCGAGGGTATGAAGAATTCCACATACAATGCTATAAGATATATTATTTATGCGTGAAAAACATATCCCAGTAGTATAAACACCGTTATTTTTAGATGCGAAACCTGAATATAGTTTGTTCAGAATAAGTACTTACCTAACTGAACCGATTCTAAAATTTTTACCCCACGTTATATTTTGTCCCAAAAATATTTATAAAAAAGGTTAAAAATTGGACACCGAGCGACACTAAGTAGGTTATCCAATCTCCGCACCGAACTGTTAGGTACTTAGGTACTATTATCAATGAGCGCAAGACGGCGCGGCGCGAGCGGCACGGAGGGGGTTATTTAATTTAAAATGGGCTTGTTTTTAGCTTTTCAGTTCTTTTAACTTAAGTTTTTTACCGCAGTCGGGTTTTTTATTTTTTTAAATATCTTTTTTTTACAATATGCAGCGATGTTTTATTATTATGTTGAATTATTGATACAACGCGCAATATTGATGATTATAGGTATTTACTAAATAATAATCATTAATAGAATTTTAATTATGTGGGCTACATTGTCAGATTAATATGTGGTTGTATTCCGTCAATAGTATCCGAGAATAATTAATTCGAAAGAGAAAATTCAACATACAGGGTTATTGGTAAAAACATTAACAACCTCTTATGAGGTCATTGTACTCATCATTATGAACAACTTTTACTATGAGACCATAACCTGAAAATCAGCTGTTCCATACATTTTGACGAGTTATCACACTATCACACTTAATATTATAAAGGCGAAAGTTTGTGAGTGTGTGTGTGTGTGTGGGGGTGTGTGTGTGTGTTTATATGTTTGTTAGGTACTTCTTCACGCTCAAACGGCTGGACCAATTTTGATAAAATTTGGTATGGAGATAGCAGACACCCTGGATTAACATATAGGCTACTTTTTATCCCGATATTCCCACGGGATCGACATTTACGCGGGTAAAAACGCGGGGCGCAGCTAGTACGAACGAAGAAAAACAGTGCGGTGCGATGCACTGTCGAGTACGGTCGCATTTGCGCTGCACAGTACGGATATTATATTCGCGAATTGCGTGGCTATAGCCGCTGCCAGTATTCCGCTATGAGTTCCCAAACCCTCATAGCCAACGAAGTATTGGAATTCATCAAACATGCCATCGACTACATGGACGAGATCAGCATCTTGCAGATCCGCAAGTCATCATTCAAGGAGGAAGAGATTAGCAGTGCTAAGTTGCTGCTGTTCACAACGCTCGGCAAAGTCAGCCAGATGCCGTCTCGACGAAGGGACGGAACAGAAAAGAGTCTCCGGACATCGTAACGCTGATGAAGGAGACCGACCCGGACGACGCAGACGTGCCTGAATTCGTGGCGAAGGATCTGCACAAGCTGCCTCCCGTCACGTTCGACCACGTAGACGTCACCAGGCTGCTGAAGGACATTACATGCCTGAAGCAAAGCCAGGCCGAGATGTAGCATATAAGCTGGAGGTGTCCAACAACACCATCAGTGATCTACAGGCAGAGGTGAGAGGTGTGCTCTGACGCCATAAAGCAAACGTTATTACTGTCCCACATTGCGTCCGTCACTAAATCTTAGTAAAGGAACCATATTCGAAAATGCTCCCGTTATTGAGATTCGGAAGTGCCAGCCAGAAGTTTTATACGTAAATTCAAGCTGGCTGGACACAGATATTTGCATTTTTCTACTAAACCGCTGTACGTATCACAAAACTTTTAGCTCGATGCCTGTCACAAATTGATGTGACGCCCGTTGATATGCAAAAAGTCGTCAAAATCACTTCCGTTACCGAGATTGAGAGACCAGCGAAAAGTGGTTTTTCAAGCTGACGTTTTCGATCGATTATCTAAGATTCTGTAGCGTCACAAATTCTGAAATAAGGTTGTTTAGCCGTCACATAAAGTGCCCTGCCCTAGTGACCTAGTTAAATGCGAGCTATTTTGAAGAGTTGTCCAGCCAGCCTGAGTCACATTTCCCAACCAGTCCGAGGTAACGTGTCCATGAGCGGTGTATATGTGTGCGTTGCTCGAGCGCACTTTGTATGTAGATTGCCTTCTGTACTCTCTATATTTTGTGGCGAGTCAGTATACTTATTGCTCTCAATTGTGGACAAGGCGTAATATACCTAGTACAGGCGATAAGACGTCTGATAAGCTTATCATTAACCTATTGCGCTGCTAAGTAATATAGTATTTATATATTCGTTTGTAATATAGTTAAATGACACTGCAACTTACGTGCTCGTGTTTTTTTCTCTTGAACAATAATAATTACCTACTTTTAAGACGTTGAAAAATGGACAAAAACTTCCCGAGGGTAGTAAATACGTCCTATTTGTCAAATTATCATTATACTAACGTAAATAAAGAAGGTAAGTACCTTAAATTTAATTTAATTTCATTAATTGTGATTTCACAGGGCATAATTTGATAGTCAGCCTCAATAATTATGATGTATACTTCGATAACTTAGCTATGAACGCAATGTGTAATATGTTTTGTACAGTCACGAGCATAAGTACCTATGTATACTTACACTTGGCTTTATTCAAAGACGATTTTCTTTGAATTTTGTTTTGAATTAAATTTTATGTTTTTACGAACAACGTATTTTCGATCCCGTAGGTTTGTGTAAAGTTTCGTATTTCAACGTTGCATTCGTTATTTCACGAAAAAATCGCAATTGAAAGTTGCCAAGTGTTGACATATTAGTGCTCGTGACTGTACATACCATATTTTTAGGTTGACTGTGTATTGTAATTAGGTAGGTATGTGGTCTTCTATCTTTTCTCACTGTGCTATTTTTGTAATACTTTGTGCAATAGCTTTGCATAGATATGTGCAGTCAACCGCACTTAAATGTGCTTACTTTAGGCTATATTCCGAATTATGCCATAATCACTTACAGCACTCACATCAATAAATAGTTTGCGTTCCGATTTAGTTATCACGAGTAAAACAGCCGAGAGCTGTCAACAATTAGGAACGCTCGTGAACGCGCTCGCAGTGCTCACTCAACGTCAAAACGATATTACAGTATTTCTTTGTGTATACACCACCTTCTTCTTCTTCGGTTAATTGGCGTTCTTCGGTGTAGCCAGAAGCATGATTTCGAAAATGCTACGTTAGTTTAAAGATATGATGTGATTCAAAACAAAACAGCACAACTGTCATTTTTGACAGCGCTCACAGTGATGTTATTTTAGGGCATGGTCAGCGTTATCGCAAGATGACGCATCTCATGACGTCATCTATGACATCGTTATTGCTATTGCCATTGAGATAGGATAATATGTCAATGGCTCAATCACCATGGAAACCAGATACAGATTAAAATGGTTTGTGTTGTGCAATAAATTACTATCTATTCCTCATTTGTTTCTCGTTTCTACCTACCTCAGATTCACGTTTGTCTAGAAAATACTTGTCCTAAGCTTCTCATTTTGTCGCACTCGTAGGCATAGATTACTAATATGTAGGTGGTACTCGTAGGTAAAACAGTTACGAGTAATATATAAGTCAATGGTTACGTTAGTACATACGCGTACGTGGTGTCATTTGCATCTTTTTCATTCATTTTTAACCAAGGCGCAAGAGATGCCACTTTGGTGTTACAATTACAACTTCATGTTTGTTGTAGTCGGGATTTTCCCGGCTGTGCTCATTAAATTACCTGTGTACGTTTCGTTTCATTCATTACGCTAGTGAAAATCGTTTCGTTTCGCCTAAGATAGTCAATTGCCGTATTTTGTGATACGGCAATGAGAGGACTGCCATATTTTCTGAAGAAAAAAAACGTAGACTGCATCCTCTTTAAATTAAACTAACGTAGCATTTCCGAAATTGTGCTTCTGGCTGACAGTCGCCACCTAACCAAAAAAGAAGAACTGAAGAAGAAATGTGGTGTTTATACAAAGAAATACTGTAATCATATCGTTTTTACATTGAGTAAGCACTAGACATGTGCGCCGATCGGCGTGGCGCACGCCGCCGGTCATTTTAGCCACGCCGACGCCGCCGGATTTTTCATCGGCGTAATCGGCGTCAAAATCCAAATAATATTCTAGATTATATAACGCACATTATTTAACAAAAGTAGTATTTTGGGCGATTAAATAAATTTTTTGAAAAGAACAATGGGTAATTTTGTATGGATCCCGTACCCACCTTTGTAGCGTTTTAGACTATAAGTCATAGAGTATAGTAATGACTATAAGTCATTTAGAAGAGGCTTAATAATTGACTAACTCAAAAATAAATGAACGAATGAATGAATGAATGGGAGACCGAAGTTATCCCTTCGTTTTTACGCGCAGATGTGGCGGTACTCGCGCGATTACGCCGCGTCTAAGCCGCGTCTGATTAAAACGACGATATCTCTGAAGTTGCGATAGCTAGCTCTCTAAATAAATAAAAATAATAATAAAAAAACTTCTTTTCTATTTTAATTTTCAACTGGAATAATTAAATATACACTGGTTATGATAACTTCTATAATACATTTTTAATTGCCAAGTGTTATAACAATCGCACCTTTTTCTGTTCTGTAGACCAAATAAATAACCAGTCGTTTTAATAATAATAATTAATACGAAATCTATATATATAAAAGAAAGTCTGTTAGTTACACCACTTATAACTCGAGAACGGCTGAACCGATTTGGCTGAAAATTGGTGGGGAGGTAGCTTAGAACCAGGAGACGGACATAGGATACTTTTTTTTTTATAGTAGGAGTAGGGTAGGAGTAGGGTAGAAGTAGGGTAGGAGTAGTGTAGGAGTAGTGTAGGAGTAGGGTAGGAGTAGTGTAGGAGTAGGGTAGGAGTAGTGTAGGAGTAGGGTAGGGTAGGGGTAGGGTAGAAGTAGGGTAGGAGTAGTGTAGGAGTAGTGTAGGAGTAGGGTAGGAGTAGTGTAGGAGTAAGGTAGGAGTAGTGTAGGAGTAGGGTAGGAGTAGGGTAGAAGTAGGGTAGGAGTAGTGTGGGAGTAGGGTAGGAGTTGGGTAGGAGTAGTGTAGGAGCAAAACAACGTTTGCCGGGTCAGCTAGTAAAATATAAATAATATATATGTAATTTATATTAATATTTATACGTTTAAATACTTTATTTTTTCACTCGCACTTATGTGCATTACTGACTCGTAGTCACACCAGATTGTAACACCAGTGTGACTAACAGGAATTTTTTTCTAGATTGTCACACCACTGATTTTTCCACACCATGATATTATCTAGTATTAGAGCTATTCGGTTTGCTGTACACCATTGTAACGTGATAAGGCCTATGATGCACGTCGGCTCTGCTGTACTACTCACTCACCGGTGGTAGCTTTATGGTTGCATACTGAATGCCAATTACGACAAACCGAACGCTAGCGCATAATAATCGTACCTAACGGATAAAATTGCAAAAACGTCGAACGTGGGTGGGGCGATTTTACTAAGGATTTTCGGCATTTTCAACGTCGAATATCTTTTTTCCCTCGCAAGCTACAAAGTTGCCCCCATACAAGAAATATATATTTTTTCAAAGACCTTTTTAATGGTACCAATTTCAATTTGCTACATGGGTGGGTATGTTTTGTTCCATGTTCTTTTTCGGGATGCCGATGTTGCACTGGTTTTTAGGTGTGAAGTAGAAGAAGCATTGAAACAAACTGAGGATGGTGAGGTTCTTATAATGAGCCGCATGAAAAGAAACATGTTGGCGAAATTAAATCACCGCTTTCCCATTAATAAATTGACTGTGGCGGCTGCTCTTCTCGATTGCCGTTTCCAAGGAATGTCAGTAATTGACAAATACCTTGAGGAAAGAGGGGAAACGAGAGTTGCCTTTATGTCTGCATTTGTGAGAGAACACGGGAACAGGGATCTGATATTTTACAAGAACCAGCGAATGATCCCAGTGAGTCAGTCTCCTCCACCTTTCTTTTGGCTATGCCCCAGAAGTATACAACTCCTGGTAGTAACACTAATGCAGCCACGTTAGTGTTACTACCAGTACCATGATCCTGTGGTGGGCGAATGTTGAAGATACTTTGGTGGATGCGACCCCAAAGATGTGCTCGACGGAAACATACATCGTTATTGGAAGGAAAAGAAGAATAGTTATCCTTGGCTTATCATGAGCGTTCCCGCCACAAGCACGCCCAGCGAGCGAGTTTTTTCAGTCGCAGGACTAACCATTACGGCAAAAAGGTTATGGTTAAGTCCTACTGCCGTAGACAAAATTATATTTATACTTACATGATAATTATGACATGTGTAATTTTATGAGCAAGATGCACCACAAGATGAACTTGCATCTTGCTCATAAAATTTTATTTCTTTTCTCTCTTTTTTGTACTAGTTTGATTGTTATTTGTTGCCATAGAGGTTTTTTGTTATTGAAATTTTGATTTTATAATTGTACCTATTTAGTATAGACAAACAAATAATTCTTGTCATTGAATTAAAATATGATTTATGTGTTCTCTAAAAAGCGTGCCATATAATGTTGATTAGAATAAATAAATAAAAACTTGAGACGGCTTCTATTCTACTTATTTTGACCATCCACGCCGATTACGCCGATGACGCCGCCGCCGCCGACAATTTAAACGCCAGACACCGCCGCCGCCGCCCCGGTCAAATGACCATCGGCGCACATGTCTAGTAAGCACTGTGAGCGCGTTCACGAGTGTTCCGAATTGTTGACAGCTCTCAGCTGTCATAATCGTAATATCTAAATCGGAACGCATGAGAGATGATGTGTGCTGTGAGCGATTATAGCTAATTCGGAAAGCGGCCTAGATAATGAGATAATGACATTGACAAATGACAATATTGACATACAATACAATCCCAATGAGTTGACGATGACGTGAATGTGATAAAATAATATAAACAAACACACTCCCATCCATCTTTCGGAAAAAAATATCTCGATTTAAAGGGCTAATAGAAGGCTATAATGATTTTTCAGAAACTTTAGAATCTGGTAGGTGTCCTTAGTACCTACCTACTTTAATAAAATCTTTTGTGTCCGTGTGAGTGGTAGTGTGTGTGATATTTTAAGTTTCTACTGCTACATCATGTTCCGTATATTCACAACTTGTTTATTTTTCAGATGGAAATAAAATGCATGGATCTCGGCGTGTTATAACATTTTGCCTGCTAACTACAGTTTTGCCTTCGATCCTGATTGTGTTACCCTTGTATCTGAGAAATATAAGATATGCTGATGTCATGTATAAAATATCGGACTCTGATGTTATCCAAATTCATAAAGGTCAATCATCAATATTTTGTGAGAAGCATTCACTAAAAATGAATACTACGTTTAGTGCATTCCAAATGAAAGGTACACCAGAAATATCAAACAAGCGGAAACATATTCGATTAAAAAAGTCAATGACCTTACCAGATGATACATTAGAATATTGGGGATTTTATTTATTAAAAGGGGCTGCTGTTGAATTGAAAGCATGTTCACGTCATAAAGGCTCGAAGATTCTAGTTGTTAAAGGGGACAAGATATTGAACACATGTGGAATTTTGGATGGATTTAATAGGCATGAGAAAGGCCTCCCAAAAGTGGAACACCAAGGAGTTCTAGTGACATTAGAGAAACCTGATTACAGACTTAAAAATAAAAATTTTAATACTTCACAACATAATAAAGAAGACGCCATGGACAAAAAGGCTGATAATAACCCACATGACTTGATGCTGAACAATGCCAAAGATGCTTATTACACAGGAAAAAAGACACATAATGATCAAGAGAGACTAAGAAGAGATATAAAAAATATACCATTACATAATCCTAACACTTTATTAGATACGGGTGTATATCACGGAGGAAATTCTTTTAATGGCACTGTGAACCTTCAGGAACCTATATCTAGATTTGAGAATAATTTGCATGAATGTTTTCACGATACAGTTTTAATAAATCGTTTATTCCCCTTCTCCATGCAATGTAACAATACAAATTACTTAGAAAATACTACCATCCTCAAGGTAGTTCATGAAGTACTCCTTGATGGATATTATTATTATATATTCTATACAGATAATGGGGTTAATGATATACATGCAATTTTTGATATTTATAAACCAACATTCCAATATGTAAATAATTCTGAATCTAAAGTATGTGTTAATAAAACCGAATGTGAATTTAATATAGACTTCTTTAGTGATGAATTAGTTATAGTTGAAAAACCCACAAAAGAAGGTTTACAAAATGAAGAAAGTGACTCTTCAATTCTAGTATCCATATGCCATCCTCGAATTTCTGTTTATATATTTTTTCCTATATCTGTCTTGTTACTTATACTCCTTTTTGCATTTTTATGATATTTGTTAATAGTTTTATTTCATTTATTTTTAGTCACTAAGAACATTACCAGAAGTGTGATATTAATTTATTAAGTTTTTAGGTTTTTAGAGTTTATGTTGAGTGATGTTAAATGATGAATAAAAGTTGTGAAATTATATTGGACATATTATTATACTAATAATAAAGGTATAAGGCCGCGTTTACACCAAATGTATAAAGTATAGGCATAGTAAGCACCGAACACGGTTTGTATGTGAGCGCGCTCGTACGTATGCATCGTCGCACGCACACACTGACAAAATTTATCGCTGCTTATATAATCAATATCTCTGAAACTACTCAAAGTTTCTCCGTCACAAATACAGGTTATCATTATCGTCCCCGTCACAAAATGTTGTACACATTTCGAAGGCCGTAGATCATCAGGCACCGGAGATACAGGTGTCCAGCCAGCTTGAACTCGGGCTTTTTATTGATTTCTCGTAGCTTAGGCCTACATGTGACGCCATATATCAAATTTATTACTATCACACATTGCGTCACTAAATGTTAGTAAAGGAATCATATTCGAAAACGCTCCCGTTATTGAGATTCAGTAGTGGAGTGCCAGCCAGCCAAAAGTTTTATACGTAATTCAAGCTGGCTGGACACAAATTTAGGCATTTTTCTACTAAACCACTATACGTATCACAAAACTTTTAACTCTATGTCTGTCACAAATTTATGTGACGCCCGTTGATATGCAAAAAGTCGTCAAAATCACTTCCGTCACCGAGATTGAGAGACCAGCGAAAAGTGGTTTTTCAAGCTGGCTGGACACGTTTTCGATCGATTATGTAAGATTCTGTAGCGTCACAAATTTTGAAATAAGGGTGTTTAGCCGTCACATAAAGGGCCCTATTGACCTAGTTAAATGCGAGCTATTTTGAAGATATGTCCAGCCAGCCTGAGTCACATGTAGATCATCAGGCACCGGAGATACAGGTGTCCAGCCAGCTTGAACTCAGGTTGGCTGGACATTAAAGTTTTTATTGATTTCTCGTAAACCCTTACATGTGACGCCATAAATCAAACGGTATTACTGTCACACATTGCGTCACTAAATGTTAGTAAAGGAACTATATTCGAAAACGCTCCCGTTATTGAGATTCGGAAGTGCCAGCCAGAAGTTTTATACGTAAATTAAAGTTGGCTGGACACAGATTTTTGCATTTTTCTACTAAACCGCTGTACGTATCACAAAACTTTTAGCTCGATGCCTGTCACAAATTTATGTGACGCCCGTTGATATGCAAAAAGTCGTCAAAATCACTTCAGTTACCTACCGAGATTGAGAGACCAGCTAAAAGTGGTTTTTCAAGCTGGCTGGACACGTTTTCGTTCGATTATCTATGATTCTGTAGCGTCACAAATTCTGAAATAAGGTTGTTTAGCCGTTATGCCGCATTTACACAATCGCGCGAACCGCGAGGCGAACCACGAGCCGAATCACGAACCCGCATGTGTAAACAGTGGGCTCGCTATTCGGCTCGTGGCTTGCCTCGCGATTCGCGTGATCGCGTTGGGAGCGGTTTTTCGGACGCGAATCAAAGGGCACGAACCGCGAACACGAACTTACTGTTTACACATTCGCCTGCAGGGCCGTCTTTACCTATTGTGCAGGGTGTGCGTTGCACACGGGCGCAGCGGTCCTAGGGGGCGCCGAGCGCCGCTCGCTTCGGAGCCCCACTCGGCGCGCGCGATGGCCGGCCGCGGCTTTCAATGACAAACGTAAAAAGAGCTCCGCTTTCCATAAATTTTGTAAAGCATCTGAAGCTCTTCTTATGGGCGTCCAAATCTGGCGAATGTGCAGCTCGCGAGCCGCTTGCGAGCTGCGCGCGTGCATTTTTGTTCGTACGCCGCTTCTGCGCCGCCCGCGCGCAATTCGCGCGCGACCTAAGCGCCGTACGCGATCAGCGCGCGGGCGGTGTGAAAGTACGGAACTGTAAGTGCGAGAATTAAGTGCGCGCAGATCGCGCGCCGCGCGCACGCCTTATACGACCCTTGCATGAGTTGCGCTAAAGAGGCGCACCAAACCACTGCCGTGACTGCACGCGCGCAGCTCGCAGGCAGCTCGCAAACGGCTCGCGAGCTGCACATTCGCCGCACATTCGCCAGATGTGGACGCACCATTATATTTGTCGAATTACACCAAAGCAAGCCGCGCCACGAGCGCGCGAGCGGCTTTTACAATATTAACTTTTTTTTTCAACACGAAATAAACCTTATTACACATTATTAAAGATTATATTTTGAGTGTAGTAGTGAGTGTCGCATCGCTCGGCGGCACCTGTTTCAATGATTCGTTTGAAAACACGCTGACAATCATATTGCGAATAATGCGAATTCAACTGTTTGGGATAGACAATAAAGTTCAAATTGCCATGCCATGGACGAACGTCAAGCGCGCGGGGCATTTCTGAAAAGCGTGAGTACGCGTGGCGCGTGCCGCACTGTTCTACCGCTCGCTACACGTAATTTTGCGAAATAAGCCTTGGGGCCATGGATTAAGTTTTATATTTGAGTAAATATGAAATTTACTTCATATTTGCGGCTTTTCTTTTGATTGAAATTTACCTAATAAGTAAGATTTAATTTTGATATTAGCTGAATTAGTCTGCCACAAGCACAACCGTTGCGAATTTCAACGGGGTCGGAGCACTCGTCAAAAATTATTTAGCTACGCTACCAAATTTCAGTCTGAAAACTGAAAAAACAAAACATTTTTTGAAAAAAAAAAAAAACATAAACTTGTGCTTTGTTTTTTCTTGTCACTCTTTCCTTCCTAAAAATACTTTTTAATACAGTTGCTCAAAAAGTGGTGTATTGCAGGGACGTATAGCGTTCGGGATGTGGGCTATTACATAATAGTGCTTTTTTTTACCTTTCCCGAACTCGTGCGTTCTCTTTCCCAACTGTCAAAATAATGTCTATTAAAAAGAAAAACAAACCATGAAGTTTATATTAAAGAGTTTTTGTGATTCATACAAATACGTATATTTCTAAAAAGAAGCTGGGTCATATTCAAAATAATTGTAAGTTACGGATAGGAAACAGATATGAATATTATTTGATTGTAACAGAAAAATAACAGAAAGGAATTATTAGGGCAAGTTTAAATAGCACACGTTTATAACAGGCTACCGAGTGCGAAGTCGGTGTGGGTCGCTAGGTGGGTACATAATGAAATAACATTTTGGTGATCGTATTTTAGTTGGTATAATTGCCATAAATTCATCATCATCATTGCCATAATGCCTTATCTCCGAAACTACCGAGCCTAAAATTTTGATATTAATATTAAGGCAAAAGGATTCTAATGATTAGAATTATGTAAAGCCATATTTGTTACGGTCGTGAATCATATTTTAATCAACATACAACTTTACACTGACCTGTAAATTGCAAAAAACCTGAGTCAATTTGAATTTCGCGGGCTACCTTGGCGCATCCCCCTTAACTGATACTGAGACGGCCGACGAGAGGCTGGGTACGCCTCGGCGAGGCTGCGCGGTTAGTATAAAAGGCTCAAGCAGTGAGGACTGAGGATACGCAGTAAAACATGCACACACAGACAATACATGACACAGCAATGCAATACATGGCACAATATACGCAAACTTTACATACTTCAAATAAATTTAAGTAAGTAAAAAAAAATGTTTTGTTGGCTAACCTGCGGTGCACTAAGTACCTATTAATATTTTATTTTCATTAATTCATACATGAGACAATGTGAATAACGCCTAACCATTCATATCTGTTACGTAACGGAAAAAAGTGACAGATAAAATAACGTATATGAATTAATTGCACGTGTCTATCCTACAAATCTATTTATTTCCACACCAATTCGCATGATTATACGAATATTTTATAGTTATAACAAATATCACAATACAGCCCTTTCCTAGTATGAGTAATAAAACAGTAAGTACTTACCGCTTCTGTAAACGACTCACATTGAATATTTACTTTTAAAAGTCTAATTTTCTTCGACAACGAAACGAGCTGAAAAACTATATTGAACAAAATGGCAAAGCGTTTATTCTTACGCGTCGTGTAGTAACAGCTAGTGAACTAATTTTGCCAGTATTTCAAATTTCTTTATTGCCATGGAAATAATGTTAAAATAGCATAACAGAGAAGAATAACAGATATGTGCAAAATCAGGACACTCATTAATAAATTAAATTTGGAGTACACTAAATAGTATTTTATATTTTGTTTAGTAAAGTGTTGAAAGTTTAAACAATATTCTCTGAATATTTTTTTTTTTTTAACTTTTGTGGAATGGTTCATAATTAAATTATTTTTTTTAGTTTACCGTTAAAGACGTGGACATAGAATACTTGTATGAAACGGATCCTACGCAATGTCTGGTTTAATTTTTTGAAATCAATTGTTTAGGTTTACCAAATGTTTCGTTGTTTTTTATTAAGCTCAAATAAATATTTTATCTGTTTGTTTATGAAATTCTAGTCAGTTGCATCTCGTTATGAAAATAATTGGGTTGGACATTAAGACAGTAGTAAATATACAATTATTTTGAATATGACCCAGCTACTAATTTATTTCAATATCAGATTTAATGATTTAATTGAATGAGTTAGGTTAGGTTTCATTTCATCTCATTAAATTTCATTTTCATTTCATAGCAATAAAAAAAATATACTGAAGACTAAGCTGTATGGATAGTTCCCTTTGCCTACCAAAATGGGTGAAGAAAAAAAACTCTTCTTATATTCTACGGTTGGCGCCATTTTCCAGAAAAAATGATTAGTTAATTGAGTTTATTGTGTTTTTATTATTTTATTAAATTGCTTAATTTTTTCGCAACTGTATTAAAAATAGTCGTTCAGTACACCTGCGGAACCGTCATTGAAACTTGTTCCGACTGTCAACACTCGCCTTCGGCTGCGCCTCGGCTCGGGTAGACATTTGTCGGAACTCTTTGCAATGACAGCCTTTCCGCACTTGTAATGAAATATACTATTTTACCCGTGTGTACAGTGGCCCTCGCTCGCAGTGAGCTTCCCAAAGTCAAATGTTCCCAATTGATATTGAACTTTGTTTGATATGAAGAAATTTCAAAATTTGGACATTGATATGATGTAACATAACATCTATATAGACATGTTAACATGGGTACGTTTTGGCTTGTTAGGGTAAACACCAGAACACCCTGTATAATTCTAAATATACAGTCAACAGCACACCATGGTATCCAAAACCGACGAATTTCTTCATCATCTCCAGACAAGTTTATTATCCATTGGGGAAATTTGACAATTTGTGGTAACTTGATGTGCTGTTACCTGAACTTTGTACCCATTCCATTTTAACCGCGCGCTTACTAGGGGACGCTTTTTTTTTTTACTAGGGGGCGCTTGGGTAATGTTTGCACACGGGCGCTACATGGGCTAGAGACGCCTCTGTTCGCCTGCATTCAGTTGACTGCTAGCGCCCGACCCAACAGGACGTGTAGACAAAATAGAGTGGAGTGAAGGGCGAATTTTAGAATTCCTAGAACTGTATCAAAAGGAAGAGCTCATTTGGAACCCAAAACATCGCAATCATAAAGACAGACAAAAGATATACGATGCATGGAACCGTATATCAACTAGTATGAGATTGCTAGTCAGCAACTTTAAATTAAAGAAGAATTTTTCTTTAAATTAAATTTTTATTAAATTTTTTACTTTTTTACGCAGGATACCTGATATTTAGATGTAGCGCGCATGCCGCAATTATTTCCACGTCCTCCATGTTCGTGTTGTGGTTCGTGTGCGATTCACCCCGCGAATGTGTGAACAGTAGTTCGCGACGGGGCTCGTATACGAATGGTTCGTCGAGCCACGAGGCGAATAGCGAGCACGATTGTGTAAATGCGGTGTCACATAAAGTGCCCTATTCACCTAGTAACAACCTGAGTCACATTTTATAAATAGGTACTATTATCTAAAACAATTTTATTCGAGGTCAGTAAAACATGAACTTGTTAACTACTTTATAACAAGGGGGAAATAGACGATTTTGGACCTTCAGATGGGTGCCGATTCGGAATTAAATAGTTGTTAGCAATCCTTGTCGATACCTAATTATATTCTTATCTCTATAAAACAATTTGGTTGTTAGTGCCCCGGGCGCCACGGACTATTATAGAAGTCGTTCTGTGTCACTTTGGCACAGTGCAGCGCTAATCAGGTGAGCGCGCACACTTTTTTCCTTCACTTCTAAGTATTTTATTCTGTTTTACTATTACCCAAGTAAACAAATAGTGAAATGAATGAAGAACTGGATTTAAACATTTTACAAGGTGTGGAATTTGAGTTGGAGTATTTTCTCCGTTCTCCAGAAAATATTCTGGCCAGAAGATAATTCTGAAGTATGTCCAACTAGATAATAATAATAACCATATCAAAAAGTAAGAATTCAATTAGTGAAATGTTCGGTGAGCCACAAACTAAGCGTCGCTTGTAGGTATCTTCTGGCTCTGGTGAGAATTTAACAAAGTAGTAATGGTTACCTTACAGTTTGAGGAGATTTTATCATGAACAAGAGATAAGAGTTCAAATAAAACATTATACCTATTTGTGAGATTCGATTCTGAATGCAAATTAAAAATAATCGTTCAAGTAATAAAACCACAGACCACATCCCTAATCAAAGTTGAATTTAACGTGCTCTGAGCGGTGTCGCTAATTAGTCGGAATTTGTCGCCAAATATCAGAATTTGTCGGTAACTAGTTCAAAAGATAGGTATAAGGGTTTATAGGTTGCGTAGGTAGTTCACGAAAAACTCTTCGATCTAGCTCTTGGCGATCTATACCTTACTAATTGAACTCATTACATCTCCTAAACCAAGACCAGGGGGGCTTACAAGAAAGTAGTGCAGTTCAACTTCTGCCCTGCTTTAAGAGGTGATGGTAAGCCCCCTGATTAAATCTGTGACTTGGCGACTGATTCAGACTAATTGGCGACAAAATATGGGAGAAAACAGATCTTCGTTAGGTGCCCTAGTTTTTGAGATATAAATGTGGCCCTGTTGGGGAGACTCTCTCCAGATCGGCCACCTATAAACCCTTATATCTTTTGAACCAGTGACCGACAAATTCTGATATTTGACAACAATTTTTTTTGTGTTATCAAAATTAAAATTCCTGAAGGTGGCTCTGCCAGTCAGTGATACCTCTGAGCGCCAAGGACTTGAAATGAAGTCAAAGAATGGCGTCATGAAAGAAATAGAGATGTACCTACCCCATATCTTATAGCTCTGTTTGTTTCTTTGATACTTATAATTTATACTGGTTTTTCTTACCAGGGATACTTTGACATAAAACAAATATGGAAATATTTAACTAGTTTTTATTTATATTCGTAAAGTTATAAATAAAACAACATAAGGCGTATAAATCTCATTCATCGATATGACGATACCCTCATCACTACTGTTTACTGTATATTTCGTTATACATTTAAAGCTTGGCGCCTGGCGAGGCATCGCGTTCTGTGTACGTTGGCGGTGAAAAGGCTAGATAGTTGTTAGCAATCATTGTCGATAATTATATTTCCATCTACAAAACAATTGGTTGTCAGTGCCCCGGGCGCCACGGATTATTATAGAAATCTTTCTGTGATTTCATAAGCGTACGGCTGTCAAAGTCACTGTGCGGCACTAATCAAGTGAGCGCGCACGCATCCTTCTTTCACTTTGCTTGTAACAATATTATTTTTTCTAATATAAACAAATAGTGAAATGAATGAAGAACTGGATTCGGATGAGCTTTTAAACATTTTACAAGGTGTGGAATCGGACTCGGGAGTATTTTCGGAAAATATTCTGGTCCAGAAGTTCTGAGGTACCTATGTCCAACTAGATAATAATAATAACGTTTATTCATCAAAAAGTAAGAATTCAATAAGTGAAATGTTTGGTGAGCCACAAACTAAGCCGTAAGCGTCGCTTGTGGCTCTGGAGTGCGAATTTAACAAAGTTGTAATAACCTTACAGTTTGAGGAAAGATTATCAGAAACAAGAGATAAAGAGTTCAAATAAAATAAAACATTATACCTATTTGTGAGATTCGATTCTGAATGCAAAATAAAAATAATTGTTTAAGACCATAGACCACATCCCTAATCAGTCGAATAAGAAATAGAGATGTACCTCATTTCTTATAGCTGTAATTGAGTAAAGTGTTTGTTTCTTTGATACTTATAATTTATACTGGTTTTTCTTACTAATATGAAAATATTTAATCAGTTTTTATTTATATTGGTAAAATTATAAATAAAACAACCTAACGCGTACAAATTTCATTCATCGATATGACGATACCCTCGTCACTACTGTTTACTGTGTATTTCGTTATACATTTATGGCTTTATAGAAGTTGATATACACTGTATTTACTAAGTCGAAGGCGACAACATTTTGCTCAAATTGCTACAATTCGTGTCACTGACTCTGGCAGAGCCCATCAGGGATTTTAATTTTCATAACACAAAAAAAATGTCGCTAATAAGTCGAAATTTGTCGCCAAATATCAGAATTTGTCGGTCACAGGTTCAAAAGATATAAGGGTTTATAGTTGGCCGATCTGGAGAGTCTCCCCAGCAGGGCCACATTTATATCTCAAAAACTAGGGCACCTAGCGAAGACCCGTTTTCTCCCATATTTTGTCGCCAATTAGTCGGAATCAGTCGCCAAGTCAGAGATTTAAACGGGTCTTAGTTAAGGAGATATAATGAGTTCAATTAGTAAGGTATAGTCCAAGTGCTAGTCGAAGAGCTTTTTTCGTGAATTCTTTGATCTAGCTCTTGTACTATACCTACACCTATAAACCCTTATATCTTTTGAACCAGTGACAGACAAATTCTGTTATTTGGCGACTGATTCAGACTTATTGGCGACAAAATATGGGAGAAAACGGGTCTTCGCTAGGTGCCCTAGTTTTTGAGATATAAATGTGGCCCTGCTGGGGAGACTCTCCAGATCGGCCAACTATAAACCCTTATATCTTTTGAACCTGTGACCGACAAATTCTGATATTTGGCGACAAATTTCGACTAATTGGTGACTTATTTTGTGTTATCAAAATTAAAATCCCTGATGGTGGCTCTGCCAGAGTCAGTGACATCTACAGTTCAACTGACTCTCATGATGTTCAGCTACTCGAATTGCGAGTGTAGTGACGTTTCGGAATTCATAATTATTTTCGTGGCGGAAGTGTGCTAAGGCCCTAATCGTTGTTGTTCGTGATTTACCGAGAGATATTAAGTTCGTATGATTACGAAAATCCGGTCCTTTGCTTATTTTAGGATTTTCCTAGATTCGATTTTTTAATGACCTGTCCTACTATGACAAATATAAGGCCTACTAGTTCATAAAATAAAAAATACTTGCCAGAAATGATGGTACGATTCTGAGTAGGATTGATAAGGATGTGTGATTTGAGATGAGGTAATCTGAATAAATTTTCATTGGTTCCGGTCGACTAGTTATTTTCAGACATTTTACAGGAACACGTCATTGCAACAACTAAGATGTCCATAACTTGAAATTCAATGTTTCGATTTTTTCTCAGATAGTTCCTGTTAGCAACGCAGCTCCAATTGATCAAATCTGGAATAGCGAGCATAAGAATATTATCGTAGTGATATGGGGGTACTAACAGTGTAGTGTTGAAAGAGTTAACACACAGAAAAATTGTCATGCGTTTATATCTGAATATTGATTGTCACAGTGTTTTTAAGCTAAAATTAACATTATGTTATTAAATGTATTTGGAATAAGATCAGTTGCATTACTTATATAAAGATAATATTATGTAAGCGTAGGAACCTTAATTATCATTTTTGTCAAAAGTCACTAATACTTAGAACAAAGTTTATTCCAAAAATATAAATAATTCGAAATGAACATAAAAACCATGTAGAAAACAATCTTTTAAAAAGTAAAATGCAAAAGCAAATGTAAATGGGAGTACAGGATACAATAAGGACCTGTTAAAAGAAAGTAATGAACATATTGAGGAAATTTTGATTTATTATTTCCACATAGTTGTGTCCAAAGTGCGTTTCACAGGCTCTGTAGGTAGATCTTCTGTAAACAAAATTTACACAATTCAATACAATTGCTTTAGAGAAATTAAGGTTCCGATCGGGAATGGAGCGCTACAATTTTCAAGTATATCAATAACAATACAGTTGAGATATTTCATTATATTTATTTAGGGTATTACAAAAACAGTTACCATATTATGTACAACTGGAAAAAAAGTTACAATACAGTGGGTTTCCTTCTAGAACTTTTGTGATTGAAATAGCCTCTCCAGTACCCGATGAGACCTCTGTGCAGGTGGCAGAGAGGCCTGCGCGGAACGGGGGCCATCCGGCCGAGCCGGTCTTACTCCTAACTATGTATATTAAACTTATATTGATACGTCTATTATAGTATAATGTAATCATTAATTAAACTAAAACGATTATATCGGTCCGAACGAAATGAGTTCCAATGAAAATTCGGCACAGCGGTTATTAGAAGGCTCCTCCTAATACACACACCTTATAAATATCGCAATAGAACGCAGGACACAAAGTATAAACCGGGTAAGCGCAGGCTCCTCAGATGAGGTTAGCCACATCGCTGGGCATTTCCGAGATGCTTGTATGGTAAAACTCCTCAATATCCTTGAGCGCTCTCCTGTCAGCTTCAGTAACGAAGTTGATAGCAATTCCTTTACGGCCGAAACGACCTCCTCTTCCAATTCTGAAAAATAGAAAACATGACTTTAATTCCTGGGTAATTACTATATAGTATATCTTTTTCCTATTTTATCATGGTCTAGAGCACAGACAACCACTAGTTCTAGGCATTTGTCATCCTCCAGTATTATGGGTGTTAAGATAGTTTTATTAATAGATAGGTATCTATCAATAAAAGTATGTAAGATGAGCTTAAAATGATGCTCAGGAGAGATTGATTTCATATTATTTTCGCGATTTCGTTCTTCATCATAATCAGCCTACGATGTTTCCACTGCTGGAACACAGGCCTCCTCTCCTCGAGAGAGAGGGCTGTAATCTACCATTCCGGCCCAGTGCGGGTTGGTAGATGTCACATGTCTTCGAATTTCAGGACATGTTGGTTTCCTCAGTATTCCTTCAGCGTTTTGAGAGCTTGGTTCTGAAAGTTCTTTTTTTTTTTGAAAAAACGTTGCCCCACACTAGGAATTTCTCCTGTATTGTGGGTGCGTTTACAAACATTTAAACTCACATACACAAACAGCCAGACCCGGAACAACTACTTGTAGGTCATACAAATATTTGTTCCGTGCGGGAATCGAACCCGCGACACGCAGCGCAGCAGTCAGTCGCTTAACCACTGCGCCAACCGTGCCGTCGCTCGATGAGATATTGTCCTTGTCGATTGGAGTATGAACCTTCTCATTGTGACTGTTTGGCCAGAGTGCAAGAACAAGGCCGGTAAACTGTTGGTGGTCACCACATACAGGGCAAAGTACTTCAGTAACCCAGGTACCCTCTGTGAGATGGTCAGTAATGTCAAGGTGTTGCTGGCCTTCCCTGGGGAGCTGTTGCGGACACAAGCCTATAATTACATAAGGCCAGTTCTTTATTGGAAGTGCATCCTATTTATTTTTCATATAAACTCCATATCAATCGTAAATTATGCCTACAAAAAATACATAAATACACTTACCGATGAATGTAGTTTTCACGGTTAGTGGGCAGATCATAATTGATGACGCAAGAGACTTGCTGCACGTCAATACCGCGGGCAAGTAAATCAGTTGTGATCAGGACACGAGACGATCCCGTACGGAACTGCCGCATAATCACTTCACGCTCACGCTGGTCCATATCGCCGTGCATAGCAGACACAGTGAAATCACGCTCATGCATGGATTCAGTCAGCCAGTCGACCTGAAATATAATGATAGATTTATAATAACATATTGCATTCATCAGCATACTATTCCTAATTTTATATTATTCTGCTTTTTAAACAAAGATGTTTAAAAAGCAGAATAATATAACTCAGTAGAGGGCTAGTATGAACATGATATTGATTATAACTATATTTAACTCATAAGAACCACATGTGCAACTTATTACTTGATATGCCATTATGGCACCTCAATTCCTTTGTATTCAAGCATTTACAAATCTTACTAAAATAGGCTTTTTTATGAGTAATTACTTAAATGCCCCAGAAGAACATAGTTTGCAATTACCTTGCGACGAGTGTTGCAGAAGATAACAGCCTGAGCGATGGAGAGGGTGTCATACAAGTCACAGAGGGTCTCCAATTTCCATTCTTCAAGTTCAATGGCAATATAGAACTGTTTAATACCTTCCAGTGTTAACTATAAAAAATTTAACAAAATTATGTTATTGATAATAATTATAATATACTTTAAGCATGTACATTATTGCAATAAATCCTCTACTATCTATATCTATATCTATACTAATAATAAAGCTGAACAGTTTGTTTGTTTGAACGTGATAATCTCTGGAACTACCAGTTAGATTTGAAAAAATCTTTTTGCATTTGACAGCCCAATTCTTGAGGAAGGCTATAGGCTATTTAATATCACGCTACGACCCTTAGGTGCCGAGCAAAAAGAAAAAAAGTCAGAATTAACGCTAAGCGAATACGAAGTGTTGCGACGGGGTGGGGGTACAAGAAATTTCACGCGGACGAAGTCGCGGGCAGAACCTAGTGAATACTAAAATAGAATGAATAATCATTTACCACAATAATTCTAGCAATAACCAAGATGCTCAAATCTTATGAAAGCACAAGATGATATTTAAATAATACTTTAATTTTAACTGAACTATTTTAGTTTTACTGTCTAATTGTCTGTGTAGGGTAAGGTTTTAGGTTCAATTCTGTTTGGGTTTCTAATATGAATTTCTCATTATAGCTTGTCTACTCTGAAATGACGCGCCCAACTACTTAAGTATAAGTACACTACCGAATGCGGTAGTAGGGCGCGTCATTTCAGAGTGGACAAGCTCTAACAGCCTGGAGTCTTGGACAGAACTTGTGCCCATAGCGTATTCAGCCTATAATGTTCCCAATGCTGGGACACAGGCCTCCTCTCGGTGTAAGGGAGTGGGCCGTAAACCACCATGCAGGGCAACCTACAACACTTAAGTCGCAGCTATTATCACTGGGCAACCACTGCTCTAAAGTCTCATTTGTGCCCAGTTGATGACCAAAAGGCTCACCCCCTATTACCCAGGACTTAACTCAACTGGCAAAATGAGTTCGATCCACTTCTGCACAATCCTTGGGAATACATGTGTTAATAATGTTATTGTGTTACTTTAGTTTAAGATAAACATAGTTAACTTCTATTCTATTCTTTTGAGGTTCTGGCTCCATCGGTAACATTCGATGATTTTGCCAATGTCAAGGTATGAGAAGATAATTAAGATAATGAACGTAAACTGTTACACAACTATTGATCAGTGTTTGTGTGAGTGTTGTTGTGATAGTTAACTTTGTTCTACTTCTGAAACATTGCAGGTTGTAATTATAAAAAATCTGGACAGTTATATACCTCCTCCTTTTGCACAAGAATGCGCACAGGGTCTCTCATGAAGCATCGAGACACCTCCAGTACATCGTCTGGCATGGTGGCAGACAGCAAAATAACTTGAACATCAGCAGACAACATCTTGAATACATCATGAATTTGATCTTTGAATCTGAAATGTTTTTATACACAATTTTTGATATGACTCAAGAAGTAATTTAAAAAATCACATGTACAGTGACGAGCATAAGTATGTATACACTTGGCTTTATTCAAAGACGATTTTCTCCTTTAGTTTTGAATGAAATGTTATGTTATTACGAACAATGTATTTTCGAACCCATAGGTTTGTGTAAAGTGTCGTATTTCAATGTTGCTTTCGTTATTTTACGCAAATAAAAAAATCGCAATTGAAAGTTGCCAAGTGTTGACATATTACTGCTCGTGACTGTACACCACACTCAGTCATAGTATAAGTGAATCATAATAATACAAAAACAGCTGTTTGTGGTTGTTGTTCTGCAGAACTTTCTTGGAGAAAAAGGATAAGTATTTTATGGAAATCAAAACTAACTTATAGGTTCTACGGTCAATCAATAACAGCAGTCTGGATTTGCTACTGGTTGATGATAATAGGGTAACTCCTTATTACATGGGACTTCAAAATAACTATTTAAGGCGAAATATTTATTTACTATAAGTACACCTCTGCTAACCCTTCGGGAAAACAGACTTGATGTTATGTATATTGGTAGCTAGAGAAAACATGACTTCTTATGGAATCCTCCTTAGATTACCATTTTCTAATTTAATTTATAATACAATATTGGTGACTCACCCTCTGGACAACATTTCATCAGCTTCATCCAGCACAAACAGCTTGATAGTGTTAGCCCGCAGTGCACGGCGTGTTATCATGTCGTAGACGCGACCAGGCGTACCCACCACCACATGAACACCACTCTCCAGCTGACGCACATCCTCTCGCACATTGGTGCCTCCAATACAGGCATGACATTTAGCATTCAAGTGATCACCAAGAGCAATCACGACCTAAAAATATCACACTGTTAAGTCCAAACTCTAAAGCATTAATTAATCACCAAACACAACACAAAGCCAACCACAGTTCATACCTTCTGAATTTGCTGAGCCAGCTCTCTGGTTGGGGCCAGAATCAGTGCTTGGCATTCACGAATACTGGTATCAATTTGTTGAAGAATTGAAATCGAGAAAGTAGCAGTTTTGCCAGTTCCTGACTGAGCTTGAGCTATAACATCGCGGCCCTGAATGCAAGGCATAATAGCGCGTTGCTGGATAGCAGACGGTTTTTCAAAACCATAGGCGTAAATTCCTCTCAGCAATTCTTCCTTCAAATTCATGTCATCAAAGCTTTCCACGACCTGATGCCAGTTAGTATCCAGGTTCCCTTGGGGTTCCATCCCCGGAGGTCCATCATAGCTTCCTTGATCTTTTGATGGCCCATTTTTGGAATCCTCCGGCCAATCTTCTGATCTGTGAATCAATAGTTTTTGACATTAAATTAAGATTTTATCGATTGATAAGTGGTTAACCTTGTTTGAATGAATTAGCAAAAATCATTAAAAATTGCATTAATACTAACACTTCTGTCAAATTGGCATAGTCAGTTGTAAAGTAAACGTTAGAAATAAAAGCAATACATCAAAATCAACATGGAACTTACTACAATATGTTTTATAAAGAAAATCAAGAAGAGCAATAGTTACTAGTATGTAAAACACGTGCGCTGAATCAGACTTGCAATAATGTACTCCTACCAGCGCCATGTTGGCAATCGGCGACAGGGACATTGAAATTATTTCACAATTTATGGCAAATTACATGAAATTACTAAGCCTTAACGAAACCTAGTGTTTTTTCCAACAAATATATCATACAAACTTATGGTTGAGAGGCTCATCTAGCTCAAGAACTCAACTTACCTTCTTTCAGGTGAATAAGACATGTTCCAATCGCGGTAGCTGAACGGAAAAGAACTAGCAAAGCATAAGCAAGGTCAAGTTAAGTTAACAGAAGCTTTTTTTATAGGTTTTGCGAAATTAAGTACTGTATTGAACAAATAGTAGGACAATAATTTTAATATATTTTTTTATGATTTATAAAATTATTAAAAGTCGATATATGTGGTCTATTACAACAATGTGAATATTACTAAATTATTGTGGAATAAAATAACGGAAGTACGTCACGAAAATCTATGGAACACAGGCCTCTATACACGAAATTCACAACGCACTATCGATTAGTAGTCTATTGCCATTTATGTTTTTTTCATAAAAACACTTGCACTTTGAATACCTTTTATTAATTTTCACCAAATAACGTCATGCTAAATCTCATTACGTTTTTTATAATATAGTTCCAAATAAACTTGAAAAACCACATAAAAAACACGCCACCCCAAGACACAAATTAATGTACAAGTAGCCCGCGAAACTCAAATTTTCAGGTCAGTATCGTAAATTATCATTATCATCTGCCTAGCCTTTTCCCAACTATGTTGGGGTCGGCTTCCAGTCTAACCGGATGCAGCTGAATACCAGTATTTTACATGGAGCGACTGCCTATCTGACCTCCACAACCCAGTTACTGGGTAATACGATACGAACGGAATACCCCTTGGTAAGACTGGGTTGTCAGACTTTCGGGCTTCTGAAATTCTTCTTAAGTTTTTTGCAATTTTTAGGTCAGTGTTATGTTGATCTTGATCAAAATATGATTCGCGACTAGAACAGGTACGTATTTACAGAATTGGAATCACTAATACATCTTTCTAAGTTAGATTTGTTCCTGAACAAATCTCTTCTGGAAAAGTGCTTAGAACAAATCTCAATTCTAATGAATATAAATCTGTTAATACATAATTATCTAATAAAGTCGCTAATCACGCGCGTTTCTCTTTCTATGTCGCAGTCGTCTTCTGTCTGTCAAAATGTGCCCTAAATATAGACTGTCGTACCATTCAAATATAGACCGTGTATGTTCCCTGGACTAGCTCCAGACCTGAATACCATGGAACAATGATGATATGATGGTTTTTTGAACGTTATATTTTATCCCTTAAGCATCAGTTTCCTCAAGCCTTTGATCGAGGAACTCAAAATAATAACCATCTCATCTGCCTAAAACAAGCTATTTACACTTTGGATCTGAGTTTCGCGATCAAAAAAAATCGACTGTTTCCTACATTTATTCATAGAGCATTTATTTATGTTCGCATAACTCGTCAAAATGCAGCTGATTTTTTTTCACGATTTCAGGTTTGGTCCCTTAGTAAAAGTTGTTCTTAATGATGAGTACAATGACCCCTTAAGAGGAAAACGGTGAATATTTCTAGAGATGCAACGAATAGTGATTTGGCCGAATACCGAATATTCGGCGGCGCTCTCAGCCGAATACCGAATATTCGTCCGCCGAATATTCGGCGGGTGATCTAGTACAATTGACGTCGACGCTAACAAGTTACGACACGTTTTGATGCGGGCGGCGCGGCGGCGCGGCGGTGACGAGGCGGGAAGTATTTGGCTCAGTAGCCGGCAAGTCGTGTTACAACGTGCAGTGTTTTATTTATTTGAAGAATGCTTGTCTTAATCGTACGGCAGATCCGTACAACTGGTGGTCAACCAACTCAAAACAGTACCCAAAGCTTATATATTTTGTTAAAAAATACCTGTCGTCACCGTGCAGTAGTGTTTACAGTGAGAGACTATTCTCAGAAGCAGGTATTGTGGGTATGTACGTATCAAAATCCCGAAGATTCATAATGCCGATGATTGAAATACCGACGTCCAAAAGACCGAAATTCAAAATACCGAAAGTTTTAAATGCCGATAGTCGTTATATCGAAACACAAAATACCGATGTTCAAATGCCCGAAAGGACGAAATCCCGAATGGACGAAATACCGATGGATGAACTCCCAAACGCAATAGGCGACGTATGATGCAAGAGCGAGCGAAGGGCACCCCGAGGTTCAGTTTTGTTAGGTTACTTTAAACCCTTTACACAGAAATATTACGCGAAGCGGGGCTCCGTCGACTTAAGATGCAAGAGCGAGCGAAGGGCACCCCGAGGCATTGTCGAGGCGGGGGGGGCTCAGTAGCCGTGGCTTGGACACCCACGGTGAAGCGAAGAGGAACCCGAGGAGGGGCCGCTCGTCAGGGCTTTTGCCGACAAGCCGACGACGTAGCGGCCAACAAGTAGGTTGCGGTGCCGCTTCGGCGACATCGCAACTGAGGCGGGCCGCGATGTCGTATGGGAGGCATCGCGGCTGAGGGTTGGAGGCCGCGGCGGGAGAGGAGTACCGGTATTGCGGTGCGCCGCTCTCCCTACCTTCCGCGGCCTTGACGGGGTCGCCACCGTCTGATGGCGGACGCGGTGGGGCCGCAGGGGAGGAGGAGTGTTGGTATTACGTTGGCCGCTCTCCCTATCCTCTGCGGCCGAAAATTGGCAGGCGGCGGGGCCAATGATCTTACCCGTCGAAGGGGGACCAAGGGTGCCCAGACACGGGGTCTTCTGGCGCCCAAGTGCTGGTTTGGTCCCTGGGGTGGTCACGGCGTGCTATGGTTTCTGGTGCGCCGGTGATGGGGAGTACTCCCCAGAGGAGGGTCCGGTGACGGACGGCCGTGGCGGGTTCACGGATGAATGCTAACGCGTGCCCGTGTTCCCGCCGTAAGCGGCAGAGGACCCCGTGGAGTTTTAGTGGGTTAGAGTCCCACATAACTGCACTATCTCCCCGTGGTAGTGCAGAATGCATGAGCATTTCTCCACGTTAAAAAAAAATAAATGGTTAGGTTACTTTAAACCCTTTACACAGAAATATATCGGTCGTTATCGCGAAGCGGGGCTCCGTCGATATAGACGGCGGAGCCCCCCGCCGGGCGGCGACGGTATTTTCGCTTTTGCATCCTATTTCGACGGAGCCTATTTCTGTGTAAAGGGTTTAAAGTAACCTAACAAAACCGAACTTCGGGGTGCCCTTCGCTCGCTTTTCCTTGAGAAAGTTGATCCCTATGATGAACCTAACCTCCGACTACGCTTTTTAGGCAACTTTTAAGTGTTTTGAGGTTAGGTTTACGAAAAATATTTTTTCTCGGAAACGGTGGCAATTTCGGGATTTTGAACTTCGGGATTTGAAACATCGGCTTTTTAAACTTTCGGGCATATGCACTTTCGGGATTTTAAACTTTCGACCAAACAACCATTCGGCATTTCAATTTTCGGGATTTCGGCCATCGGTATTGTAAAATTCGGTCTTTTAAAATTCGGGATATTGATACGTACCCATTATTTCACCCTGTCTAACTAAGCTAAAACGGATTTATTTAATTATTATTATTTTCTTTTAAATAGATTGTTTTCTATTTTGTGAATGTAAGAACGTTGTAGGCCTTGAAGACTCCTACCACCATTTCCACCATTCTATTTTCTATTTACTTACATACGTCCTGTTACTTTTTTGTCCGTAATACCTAGTACAGACGCCAGCACATCAAGCTACCCGAAACTCTCAAAATTTCCCAATCAACTTTGAACCTTATAATTTAGCGGTAAAGTTGAAAATCTATTAAAGAAATTTGACAGATTGTAGTAGCTTGATGTGCTGGCGACTGTACGGACGCCAGCAGGTCAACCTACCCGAAACTGTCAGATGTTCCCAATCAACCTTGAACCTTATGTGTTAGCAATAAAGTCGAAAATCTATTAAAGAAATCTGACAGATTGTAGTAACTTGATGTGCTGGCGTCTGTACATTACAACTGCTCAGCGTCGCGTCGCCGTCCCGTTCCGCCGCGCCGCGCCCGCTGTGTGAAGAGATCTTTACACTGTCCTCCAATATCTATTTACAGGGTTATTTGAAAACACTGTAAAAAAACTTTTAACAAAATCCGACCCGAAATACCCCCCGTAGTCGGGTAAAAAGAGTAACCATATCGTTTTTTGCCGTAGGAAATGACCAATTGGAACCGTGCTCGTGCACCTATCTATTTTCTGGCTTTTGATAAGTGCACATAGGTTATTAGGTCTCAGTCAAATATAATATTTTGAATACTTCGAAAAGATCAAACTACTCATGTAAATGCCAAGTTTTCTTTTTTTAAAACGTTGCCCAAGGAATTTTTGTGGGTGCGTTTACAAACATTTAAACTCTCATACACAAACAGCCAGGAAATTGAAACCGGACGTATGAGGCCGGCCTAAAACCCCCCTAAAGTTTGTGACGTTTGTGTACTGGTTACATTTCTTTTCAGCACAGCTTTTCAGTATAATTTTTGTCTATGATAAGTCGTCATAAACAAAATTTACTTTTGTTATGTTGGTGATTTGTTCTTCCGGTCGTGTCTATGACTACGCTGCCATTTTGGAACGGCAGTGCTTTTTGTTCGTGTGAAGCGCTTGCTCGTTGTGAGGAGTAGATTGTGATTTAGTCAAGTGTAGTTTTATTTTAAGTCGAACTCAATCAAAATGAGCTGGCAAGATTATGTCGATAAACAGTTAATGGCATCCAGATGTGTTACAAAAGCTGCGATTGCCGGTCACGATGGGAATGTCTGGGCCAAGTCAGAAGGCTTCGAAGTAAGTTTTTCCTCTGTCAAGTTACTTACTACGCGGTCAGTGATTTGCAAAATTTTAATTTTGCTGTGAACACCAGTGCCAAACAGTGATGATCAAGTGCAGTTCGTAATAATAGGTTCGACGGATGACGAATTCTTTATCCGGCGAGTTTGACAAGATGGCGACATGTGGTGGAGCCTGATTCGGATTAGAAACGTGAAATTCGCCGCACTAAAAATGATAATGCATAAAAGTCATAACTTATAACATTATTGAGTTGCTATTACTGTTGCCCTAATAATGAATTTATTGCTTTTATTTGTGCTAAGCAAAAGCCGAAACTGCCGGCCGGTACATTGTCAGGGTATCATCCTATCAACATCTCTTGTGAACCCCGGGTCAATTCTTTTGTGTTCAATATTTTATGATTATAGGTACTTGTTTATAATATATAAAATTTGCTTACGACGACCTGTTGTCAAATGAATACTTTACCGATAAGTTATTCGCCGAAGCAAACTACCACCAATGGATAGCGCTCAACTCATCACTTTAGGGGCCGTATTACAGAACCTCACTCAAGCATTAGGTACTTAAAACTAGTTTCAATCAATCAAATGGCTTCAAGGTGAATGGGTAGTTGAGACCGCGAAATTCAAATTTTCTTACGTTTTTTTGCAATTTGCAGGTCAGTGCCAGGTTGTATCTTCATCAAAATATGATTCGCGACAATAACAGGTACATATTTAGAGAATTAGAATCATTAATACATCTTTATAAGTTAGATTTCTACCATTAACACTTTTCCTTATAAGATTGGTGGTTGGTAGAAATCTAACAAAAGATATTTATATTAATGATTCTAATGATTATAATTCTCTAAATATGTACCTGTTATTGTCGCGAATCATATTTCGATCAAGATACAATCTAACACTGAACTGCAAATTGCAAAAAATGTAAGAAAATTTGAATTTCGCGGTCTACCACTATCCATTCACCTTAAACGAGCTGTAATGTGTCAGATAATGTTAATGTAATGCTTGAGTTTTTAGTGAGGTTCTGTAATACGGGCCTAAGACTGAAAGAATTTAACAACTTTTTAATTATTTCACTTTCCCCAACTATTCGGCTGACAAATAACACAAATGTAGTGATGATTATTGCATGTGAACCCTAAATAGAATCATAGAAGCATACCCTATAGCCGGGCACTGCCCCCTAAGATACAGGCCTAGCCTACTTTAGGGGACAGGGTTGAACTTATTGTACTATCTACCTAATGCTAAATTAAGATCTTTAATCTGTATACAGTGCAATGTGCTTGAACTTTGTGGTAATAAACAATTTATTATTATTAAATTACAAAGGCGAAATATTCAGCGTTTAGAGCTATGTATAATGCTTTGTTTCTACAAACTAGTTATTATAGTAAGACAACCTCAGACCAAACCATTCCCTTATATAAATGTAAAAAAAAATGCAGGACAGAATTATAATTATTAATCATATTAGTACTTTCTGCATTTATTATTCACAAAGCAATAATGATACAGTTCTGGCACTGTGAAAAGGTGAAAAAAAATACTTTTGCTTTGGGTGGAAGAAGTTTTTACTTAATTTATGTAGAATTTTATGTTTGTTACACACAATTGGAACCTCAATATTTCTATCAGTAAATAATACAATTTGAAGGTGTCAGTCACAAATGTTTTTGGGTAACAATATTAGTCACATGTAGATGAAATCAACTGATTGCCAAGTAATAATTACTGCAACATAATTTTTAGTGCCCAATTTGGCTGTGAACGAAACTTGGAATTCCTTAAGTGTTGTGACAGTCAATTTTCTGTGATTAATTCCTGTTTGATGCACTCTTTTGTTTTTAATTTTCTTAGACAGTTTCATTCTTAGATAATTTGTTTTTGACTTAATGTCAAGCCTGTATTCCCAAAGGGTTAGGCAGAGATATATTTATAGTGTACCACATTCTCATTTGTTATTGACAGGGTTGATAAAAATCATGATTTTTTTTTTTAAATCAAAAAAATCGGATTTATTTGATTTAAATCGGATTAATTTGATTTAAATCGGATTTTTTTGATATTTTTTTACATTCTGATCTTTCTTAATTTGGAAGTTGGTTATTAATTAAATATTAAATAATAACACTACATATACAGGGTTATTGGTAAAACATTAACTACCTATTAAGAGGTCATTGTACTCATCACTAAGAACAACTTTTACAATAGGAGCAAACCTGAAATCGCGAAAAAAAAATCAGCTGTTCCCTACATTTATCTTCGTATAACTCGTCAAAATGTAGGGAACAGCTGATTTTTTTTCGCGATTTCAGTTTTGGTCCCATAGTAAAAGTTATTCATAGTGATGAGTACAATGACCTCAGTGGTTGTTAATGTTTTACCAATAACCCTGTATAAACAGCATTGGACACGTGTGTGCGCGCTGTAGGTTATGTCGGGGGAAGTCCCTTGACACATTTTGGCTGATTTGGTCGCAGTAAAAAAGTATTGTTTTAAATCACTGATTTTTATAAAAAAATCACTTGATTTTAATCGCGATTTAAATCACTTGATTTTAATCGCGATTTAAATCACTGATTTAAATCAAGTGATTTAAATCATATCAACCCATAACCCAACATATTGAGTGTCAAGTTATTTTTCTTTAAGCTGGTGGTTCCACAGACCTAAAAGACCAAGGTCCTTTATTCAGTGTCTTGTATGTTAGATAAGGACACTGAAGGTTTGGCTGGTACACTAATTCAGAAAATGCTGTTCTCAAATTCAGAATGGAAAGTAGTATTGACATAGCCGACTTTTAAATGTCCCACATTCTCATTTGTTATCGAATGTCAAGTTATTTTTCTATAAGGTTGTGGTTCCACAGACCTGAAGGACTAAGGTCCTTTAATCAGTGTCTTGTATGTTAGATAAGGACACTGAACATTTGGCTGGTACACTAATTCAGAAAATGCTGTTTTCAAATTCAGAATCAAAGTAGTATTGACATAGCCGACTTTTAAATTTTTAAGGAAGACTACTTTATAATTTTAACATTTATATCCATATATTCATCATAGTACAAATCAAATAGCTTTCTATTAAATTAAAATATTCTTTCACCTTGTAGTTATAAACAAAGGTTTCTTTTTTTTTCAAAGAATCTTGTTATAAATTAAGTATATGACAAAGTGTATTTTGTTGTTTAGAGAGCATAGATACTAATCATGACCAGGTACAACTTCCACTTAGGGCTGATTTTTCAATCAACAGATAATTTTTATTTGTGGAATGAAATTGATGTCTGACAGTTTTTGTATGGAAGAGCTGTAAAAATTCAAAATTATTCCTTCAATAATGTTATCTGGCATTGGAAAAATCAGCCCTTAGTTGAATGTTTAATTGAAAAATTATTAAATAGAGTTGTGAGGGAATAATACCCCAACCACTTGATCCTCTTCTCAACCAAATGTACTTTTCTTGAGGTATCAATCGTCTATCTAGACAAGGTGTTTTTATGTAAATTTTGCTTCTTCTAATCAATGGGAAAACAAATCCATTTCTCAAATTTGCTTACCCTGGTTACAGTCATCTCACTACCTTACCTTGCATGCATCTAATCTAACTAGCCTATATAGTAATCCACTGCAGGGCAAAGCAAAGGCAAAGGGGCTCTTCCTTTTCTGCACCATTATTTTGCCAATGTGTTCACATTAAATAAATGATAATATACCTACAAGCTGACTGCTTAGAAGGACAGAATTAAGAGAGACATGTTCTATGTTATGGGTTTGGTTTCCGCACTTAGTCCTTCAAGTGGACCATTGTGCATGGGCCATGGCGGCCGTCGGTGGTTAATCCAACTAGCCCACCTTCCTCCAGAAGTTGATTAACCTTTTGAACGCCAGAGCATAAACGCACGCGCGTGCTCCCTACGCCAAGCCACAATTTTAAATATTTAAGGTATACAAATAAAAACACAAAAGTAATGATTTAATTGTTTATTTTACTAAATATTAATCATGGATTGATTTAAGACGAATACCATAGATTTTACCCAATATCCTTTATCAAAATGAGTTATGTACTTGTTTAAAGTTCAATGTTTTTACACACAAACTACTTCACAACCACTACAAGAAACAGCCGTGAGATGTGGAAAAAGTAGAGAGAGAGGGAGACTTTGTCCAGTGTGGCCTGATATATGATATTGAACACACAATAAAGTAAACCGGAAAAGATTAATCCATAAATCCCTTTTTACCTAGCTTCTTCCCAACAATATTATGGTCAGCTTCCAGTCTAACCAGCCAGGACCAATGACTTAATGTGCTTTCCGGGGCCCTGAGGGGTCTTGATATTATTATGTAATTTATGGTTACACATATGGACCAACCGTGACATGTGTAGTTTAACCGTAGATTGACCTGTGCAACTGTTATTCCTTAACTTCGGGCCCAATCATTTTGACAATTGTTAATGTTGTTTGCATAGAGTGAATGAATTTGTGTGGGGTAACGAAAAAAAACCCCTACGTTAAACTAACTTTTCCATTTCGGAAGTCGGTATCTTTGGTTTTGCTTCATTATTTTGCCACCGACTTCCGAAACTGATTATTCAGTGTTTATTTTAGCTCTTTTTTTTTTTAAAGATTTTTAGTAATATGAAAAAAAAAAATCGTTTAGTTTTAATGCCGACCGTACAAATATGACCACCCCAATTACATCACTTTATAGAGCATAGTTTTCTACGCCATATTTATTGTTTACTTTTGCTCCATCTAACATTTTAACATTTGTTAATAGATATCAAAAGATGAAGTCGCGAAGATAGTGGCCGGTTTCGACAATGAATCACTGTTAACGAGTGGTGGCCTGACGATAGCGGGTACACGGTACATCTACCTCAGTGGCACAGACCGCATCATACGCGCAAAACTCGGCAAGGTTGGCGTGCACTGCATGAAGACACAGCAAGGTAGGCATTTGTTCTTATTATTTAAACGCCCTAAAGTGACACTCGTGCTCCGTCTTGGCCGAACGAATGCTCACAGGGCGAAGCGTACGGTGGGTTTTGAAGTGCGGCCGGATCGTGTGACGTATGATGTCTGGTCACTCAAATGATACTGCTTCTTCGGTGTTTGACAGAAATGCAGGCTTTAATCGATCTATGCTGATGTTTACTTGACGACCGTTGAAAGATAGTTATGATATTGTATATTTATTGATCCGGTAAAGTGCTGTCAGCCATTGAATTGCCACATATTGTTAATACCATGTTGCCATACGACGTACCTACCTAGAAACCATATTTTAGAGATATTCGAGACAGTATTCTAATTTAAAAAAATCAGCTGTTCCATACATTTGTGTTCACTTAAATCGACAAAATGTATGGAACAGCTGTTTTTTTTTTCGCGATTTCAAGGTTGGTCCCGTAGAAAAAGCTGTTCAAAATGATGAGTACAGTGACCCCTTTTCGGGTTTAGTATAAACAAAAACTAATGTTGTATAATACATTAGGTAATTATTCTTATGTAAGAAGTTATATGCATAAATGTACTGCATCTCCGGCATTTCTATGCGAATTTTGATGATTCTTCTAGTATTAATTGAATTTGTGTGGGGTAGGTACGACTAAAAAGTGAAAAATAAAATCTTAACACATCAAGCACCTGCTATTGTATTCAGTCGGTTCTTTCTTCTTGAATATCCATATTAAATGTGTTAATTCATACTATATTAATATTATAAATGCAAAAGTAACTCCGTCTGTCTGTCTGAATGCCTTAACGGTTGTAAAATGTAGAAAAGATAGATTTCGCAGTCGCGTTTTGCCAGTGTGGAAACGGCCCAAGTGCTTGTCGAACCACGCACAGTGTAGGGTTCCGTAGTTGGGATGACTACTCATCCCAACTACGGAACCCATAACTGGGTTCTCGAAAAAACTAATAAAGTTATCGCTGCGGTTGTAACCGAAAAGATCCCATGTCTCAAAAAGTCACTTAGAAACGTTGATTTTTTTTCATCCCTCGTTTACTTGCGGTGCGGTACTACAGGCGATGTCGCCTGGATGTTACACGGCCATTTGTTTCATCCCTCGTTTACTTGTCCCAGCTACCCCCAATAGATATTTTTCGTAATTTCCGTATGTACACCACTGTTTAGTGGTGCAAAGATACCACCTTTCCAATTTTCATCGATATAGTGCAAATAGTCTCGCGAGTAAATTTGTTTCATCCCTCGTTTACTTGTCCCAGCTACCCCCAATAGATATTTTTTGTAATTTTCGTACACCACTGTTTAGTGGTGCAAAGGTACCACCTTCTTTCCAATTTTCATCGATATAGTGCAAATAGTCTCGCGAGTAAAATAGCCAGTAACATCGCCTGGATGTTACACATCATTTACTTCTTCGTATTATTCGTCACGTAAATAAATATGGAAGTTACCTCGCACAATCCATACTATTTTTATATTTCATCGATATGATTCTCATAAGTCACATGTTTCATCCCTAGTCATCACTTACCCATATAAAGTTAAATGATTCCCTTTACACTCACCTCAACTTCTCAGCTCCGCTGCATTCTATTCTTTCATACGTCATATTCACATCCCAGTTACGATTCAAACAGAATGACAGCTGGTCTTGATAAGATTTGTAGATTGCCAATGTTTATATTTAAGTAATAAACTAGTAGCGACAGCAATTAAATTAATAATATTGTGACCTCGCAGCAGCCCCAGACGGAGATGGCAGGGCCTGTATGCTGGAAAGACTGGTCCTTAAATAGACCTAGATAGAGAATAGGAATGTATTTGCCCTGCAAAGGGAAAATTATACTGGCTAATTATAATGGTAATCTAATGTTAGCATAAAAAGTAGCCTATGGCCTTCTCCAGGTCCCAGGATATGTGTTCCCAGGCTTGGTGTGAAATAGTAACACAGACAGACGGAGTTACTTTCGCATTAATAATTATTACTATGATGACCTAACATGTTATACATATAATATTCATTTCTGATTAGATTTGTAACTGCTACCGTCGAAATTATTCATTGTTTCGTAATTATAAATTACTTTTATGTTGATGTTACGTACAGTAAAGTTGTAATCTCCATTATGTTAACGAAAGGGAAAGTTCGTAAGGTACTTAGGCACGGTTATGTGCGGGGAAAGTGAATCAAAGTGACGGTCGTACATATTCTACAGCGGTTAGTTTATTTTAATGTTTTGTTTCAGCCGTCGTAATTTCTCTGTATGAAGAACCCATCCAACCCCAGCAAGCCGCATCCGTAGTGGAGAAGTTAGGAGACTATTTAATTACCTGTGGTTATTAGAGGTGAGTTCTAACACTATCTGTTAATTTTTAACGTTATACACGCCGGGATGTGTAAAGTATTAAATTGCACTGAAGACTTCAAAAACATCATTTCTTTCTTTTACAGATCGAAGCGCGCCGTGATCTAAGAATACTATAAGATAATATTTTTTCCACAGGGAAATAAGTAACTGCATTTTGTATATTCTATAAAGTGATAAGGACCGTTCATTTGTTTTGATATTCGATAAATTATGGCGTCATCAGTGCGTGACACGTTTCGTAACTGTGTGCAGATGCAATTACTTTGCGGATTTTGGACCCTTTTTATACGCTCACCGCTTCCATAAAGTAATTGTGAGCTGTAATGGTTTAAACATGTATTTTAAAGTTTGCTTTTTTGACCAGTTTGCAAGCAGGTCTCAAAGCATGATGTATAGAGATTTTTTTAGGTTTCTTCTCAAGCATTCTGATACTTTATCTGGCGTGTACAATGAACTTATCTGGCGTGTACAATGAACTAAATTATAATTGAGGTAGACTTAAAAATAGCGTCACTAGCCATCTAGACAAAAATGCCCGCGTACAGATGCTTGAAGAGAAGTTATAATAACCACGTAATGAAATTACTGTAACAACATTATACAACATATATATATATATATATAATTATAAATAGCATTTGTGTAAGGGCTTGTTACAAATTGAAAGACACTGTAACCCAAGTATTACGATTTAATTGAAGATCTCTAGTCCCACTGGATCCATCGTGTGAGTAATATCCGACACATCGTGCGTGGCGCGAGGCCCGAGCCGCGACGCGCCGCGGCCGCGGCCTCCACATGGCCCGCTATTACAGTTTTCTGCTATGCTTTCTTTTTAATTGTGCCGCATTTATAATCTTGTGTAGTGAGTAATAAACATTTGCATTCTGTTCTATTCTATCTCTTAGCTGCAGAAATAGAAGCGCTCAATTACCCTGTATCCTCAGACAAGGCTTGCAGTAAACGAAGGGTGCATATTGTTTATATTTGATATTACTACTATAGCTTTGTACATTGTTTCTGATAAGCGATGGGAACTGTGTCTATCTAATAATAAAATGATTTGTATTATAATATTTTGTTTCTTTGAAAATCAACCACCTGAGTTGCAGGAAAAGATAAAATTAAAAACCTTATTTTATTGCTAATGAACATAATTTATTTTCCTTTTGACAAAATCTACAGTATTAAGAGTTAAGTACACTCGAATACAAGGATTGGTATAAAATGTTTTAACTTGTAGCAATAATAATTTATCAAGTGATTTTGGTTCTTTAAAGTCCAACACCCGAGGATTTTTCTCTAATGTAGTTATAAATTATTTTCAGAGAATTTATGAAAAAAGGTTTAAAGTTAAGTTGCGTTACTATCTATATTTAATTATAGTAGATTTCCTCTGATGACATACAAATTGCTGTTTATTCGTTATTTCACTAAAGAGCATAATTATAGATAACAGTATATCAAAGAAATGAAAACGCGTTTGTTTTACTTACTACGTGGTTATCTACATTTCTACAATTCTATTTATACGAAAAAAAAAAACGCTTGTCGTGTATGAATAAAATACGTAGGTACTTATCACATCTTAACAAATAAATTATGCGTTGATAAAAAGCAGGAATTATACAAATCAATACACAATGTTTCATATCATCCCTATACATCAGATTTATTAAAATAATAATACTCCAAGTCCCAATACATCTTAAATAACTAATTGATTCCGTAACCCAACAAGTCATTGAGAACTGTACTATCAACTACTGTAGTCTCTCACAACTGCTGTAGTCTCGCACAACTGCTGTAGTCTAACAGTGTTGGTTATTAATTTTATTACAAAGTATTTCATCGAATGATTGACATGACGTATTAAACGTGTTTCAAAAATATATTTTCTTCATGTTCGACTCTTCGTTCAAGCAGACTTTTTATTAGTCTTTCTCTCCGAAGTAATACGCTCATTAATTTGTTACACTTATCGTCCGAACATTTTCTTGGTTTCCATCCTTACTGGGTGCGAGGAAAACAACATCATGAATCGTGATCAAGTCGAAAGTCTCCCATGGTGTTGCTTCAAGGGTGCTCTAGAGAGTAATGGCGAGATTTTTTCCAAAGGCTTCTGAAAAACCCTTTGCGTTGCTTCTGTCCTGGGTGCTCCTCGCCTGTTAACAATGAAAAGATAGTCTTTAATTCTAAATGTATGTCGCTGGCACAAGTACTTACACATATGAAAAATTTAATATCTCAAAAAAACCTTAACAAGATTAATTTTGGCGAATTGTGAAAGGTCTCCACCTGTCTTATTATGGGTATTTTGTGCAAATTGGGCTAACATTGGTTATTTCACAGATCCAAAACCCAACCTCTGAAGTACATACTGCCTAAGAACTTATTTTATAAACAAGTAGACAAAATGAGATGACAAAATGTTACACTGGTTGTAAGTATATGAGATGTTTCATGTTTTGCTTTACCAAGATAAATTTGCTTCCGCTGTATGGTAGATAGATATAAATACATACGAAGATAGTATGTTCCTGTTGCTATAATTATGCCAATGATAACGGAAGTTAAAAACGTCGCTTTGTAGTACCTAATTACAAATAATAAAATTATGTTCCTATTATCTACTACACATTTATAAATAAGTGAAGAAGTTAATGTTGAAATGATTCCAAGCACTATGTATGAAGTACGGACGCCAGCAGGTCAACCTACCCGAAACTGTCAGATTTTCCCAATCAACCTTGAACCTTATGGTTTAGCAATAAAGTCGAAAATCTATTAAAGAAATCTGACAGATTGTAGTAACTTGATGTGCTGGCGTCTGTACCTTAGTGTTAGGTACTGCTGGATATCGTTAAGGGGCTTACAGGACCTAAACGCAAAAAACGCAAGTTTTAGAAACAATAAAAGTATATGATCGACTCTAGTAAACAAAATCAGAAAAATAATATGATATTCTTCAGGATATATGCTAGGTAGATAGTGTGTTGAAAACATAATACAACTAAATTGATACGATTGATAAAAATCATGAATATACCTCTAAAAACTTTCTTTTTACAATAAAAACCATACTAATATACATACAATCATCATGATTTTTTTGTCAGATTATTTTACAAGCAACATACCTACTAAAGAACTAGTGTTTTAATTTTTTAGTCCAAACAATAGATTTTTTGTAAATAGATAATTGCTTCATACTTATTTTGTAATAAATTACCAGCGTTGTGTCATCGCGCTTCTCTTTCTTTTCTATGCAGTCCGACAAAGACCGCGCTTTAGGTCGTTTCATTTACACAATCGCGCGAACCGCGAGGCGTGCCACGAGGCGAATAACGAACCCGCATGTGTAAACAGTGCGCTCGCTATTCACCTCGTGGCTCGCCTCGCGATTCGAGTGCTCGCGTTATGGCTCGCGTTGTGAAAATACTTCAGCCCGCGAATGTGTGAACAGTAGTTCGCGAAGGCCCATGGTTCGTCGAATCGTTCGTCGAGCCACGAGGCGAATAGCGAGCACGATTGTGTAAATGCGGTAATATAGTCGCCTTAAATTCAACGCTTATTAGGGTTGTTCGTGAGTCGTCAACCCTCTATTGGGGAACGCGAATGTCAAGTGTACGAGCGTGCGGCAGTCGTCGCGTCGGCTCGTTCGTTGGTGTGTCTCGGCAAGCGGATCGATACAGCGCGTAGGTACGCTGCCGCGAGCGATGGGAAGAGCTTTCGGCCCGGAACGACGCGAACGAACTTTGCTGAACTACGCCATCCTTCTCTACCACGCTCAGGCATTGGAATCACCAATTACTAAAGTTCTGTAATGAACTAATGACTTTATCAATGTGATAAGTAGGTATAGGTACTTATTTGATATCTAAAACAAACAAATGTATAAATGCAGGATATTAATATAGGTACCTATTCAAAGATACTGAATGTTGGTTAACCGTTAAATTTACTGCTGCTGCGTTAGGTAGGCTAAAAACGTTAACTTTTATGTACGTTCACTTGCTTAATCGTGTTCAGACGAACCTAATTAGCTGCACTTTTTTATTTAGACGCTCTGGATAGAGTCATGAATTAATTTAAAGCTCACAAGACCGTGAATGATTACTCTCCAGCCAGATACCAATAATGCACCTTGATAAATTCATGTAAAATACCAACATATTGTTATTTTAGACAGCGTCGATTTAAAAATAAAATTCCTAAATTTAAATAGTTTGAAATTCCGATATTTCATCTATGAAGTAAGAGACCTGTTAGTAGGGCATCCGAAAATAAACCGCAGTAAGTAGGTAGTTTCCAGCACGCGTCCCAAATGCCATGCACGCTGCCTAAAATAGTCGTGGACTGAGCCACGTGAGATGCCGCACCCGACATCCGACTCCGATGCTGGAAGCGTAATTTGTTTCTCTTACATTGAATTCATTGATTGACTGTTAGTAAGGCAGTTATATATTTCTAGTTGCTATTTCCCCCCTTCATTATTTTGGCAAATAGATTTTATGCGTAGGTACTGTAAGTACCGACCTATTCCGTGGTATGTAACTGCCTAGAATTATTATTCATCTCTGTAACGTTTTTCAAAATTAAACTTTATGTTAGTAACCACCAACTTTAGGTACGATTTTGGAAAACCTAAAAAATTCTTAATTTACACCATAATGAATGATTATTCAAGCTGTGCGGCATTACATAGCGGGCTTGTGTATTTATAGCACGTGTCTTGTGCAGTGGAGGTCCATCCAATTCAAGTTCATTGGCTGGCGTCCTATGATCCAGCTAAAGAGAGCTACGTAGATAAATAATGGCAATCGGCACTTCAGTAGCTAAATTAATTTTTGAACTAGAAATAATAATTATATTATTCTATTCGGGAAACTTACAGCTATTATAAACAGTGCTCTTAAACAATTTGCATTAGAAGGCCATTTACAAGTTTCCACTGATATACAATCTGTCTTATCAAAAACATAATTATTTTGCAAGCTATGCAATAACAAAATTGTAAGTAAAGGGTGAACGCTTACGAAACGAAACATGGAATTATTTTTCCTATACCCATTGACTCAAATTCTCTCAATATTCAAAATGATTATAACAATGAGAATAAATTTATATCCTCAAACCGTGTTTGAAAGGGGGAAAATGATAACTGCGGAAGCTCTGTAGATATTCGTCGACGGTAGATGCGGAGTTCCGGGTGGCAGCCACCGCAGCCAGCGAAAAGACACATTGGTGTTTGGATTGGGACATACGCAGACAGATGACAAATTAATCTGTACCTACCTATATAGTTACAGGAAATCACTGGTTCATGCGTAAGCTTTTAAATATCTAAAGATTTAGGAAACAGAATTGCATCAATTTCATGAACCTGACGAACTTATTGAATGATCCACTTGTAAACGGATCTTTGTAAATAGTTACTTAGTAACTTCAGTCGATGGTTTTCTGGTGACAAAGGAAATTTTAACTAATCAGGTCACGAAGATCGAGTTGGAGAAGTGCGAAGGGCTGATGTGCCAGGGACGCGTGGCGTGTGGGGGGCGGTGCGCGGGGTCCAGGGGTCGTCGACACTTCGGTGAAGGGCAGCGAGGTCGGTGCGTTCGCTTTCGTAGGCGCGTGGCGGGCGGCGCGGCGGCGGCGCGGTGGCGGCGTCCACGTCTCCGCGTATTGATCGCAGCCTCCCGCACTCTATTCGCGCTACCATCTCTACTTGGATTTCCTAAACATCTACCTGCTGCCATTTGGATTTTATTCCTACGAAGACTTTTTTTTAAACACTTTTATTGAAAAACGTTTAAACAGAAATTTAAAGTAGGTACCCACCTGATTAAAATGACCTATCAAGCTCCGCTAATGAGACACAATTGATTTCCTATTGTGTCGTACTACATAGGGTACGCGCGGAGCTAGACCGGTTAAACTTTCAAACATCTCAGTTTTTAGTTATCGAGACGATTTGGTATCCATTTCATTGAACTATATCGGTTTACCTATGTAGTACCTACCTACTTAATAAAACAGATAACATTGGCACTTAAATAGACTGCTAGGTACTTTGCCCACATTACTTGTTTATAATTAGGCACCTATTTATAAACAACAAACTTTTTTTTTTTGTATGTATCCTTCGGTGATAGCCCTGAGTGTAACGTAAGTCGGCTGGGTTGCCGCAGCGACCGCGGCTGCTGGCGCCGGCTTTGTTTCTGCAACACGATCACTAATGCAGTGCCTGCTCTCGCGCTTGCTATATCTTTCCTAGCTAAACTGATACTCGAAAGAGGTAAAATTGTTTGTAAAAGGTAATATCTGGAAGTTTCAATTCTGATCGACTTCGACATTCTCTGAACAGAATGTCGATATCATCTGAAGAATCGGATGTGTCTCAAGATATAGCCGTAGGGCATGGCGACCTTCCTTGGGTAAATAAGGAACAGAGTGCATTTACGTATACTCCTATGATTGACTACGCCACATATTAATGTAAAACTTTGTTTAGGGGGCCTGGTGACCTGACATACAGGTTTTGTAAAAAACTTAGTTTAGGCACCAGTCTTCCACAAATTAATTATGAATTTGTGTCTGTAGACTATTATTTACTATCTGTAATTTGTGGTAAAAAAATTAAATAAATAAATTATTATTATCTCCTTTATTCAATTCAATTCTTATAAATTATTATCGATATAAAAATTCTTATATCTTATTATTATTATATTCCGCCATCGGAGGTATGGTTAAAAATTTTACTTTTTGTGAAGCTGTTAAATAGCAAAATGAAACAAACGGTATGTGTTGCTCAGGTGGGAAAGTACATATTGAAATATTACAAAATCCTCCAGAAATATTAAGATCACTGCTAATCGGTGACCATCACAGTCAAAACATTTCTTGGACAACATACGTTCGTACAATACCTAATGCCTTTCAAATGACATCTTTTGTTGCGAAACAGATTTCAGAAGGCCCATTTATGCCAACATTCAAAGTGCAAGGCCAAGTTTACCACCCTATTGGTTCATTATTGCCTGAAAATGACGTCTCGAATCGTCTCGCGGATCCCGTTGTTATCCAGTCCCCGGGTTCTTAGAATTCGACATCAGACGTTTCAGATCTTCGATTTTGACTACCCCGTTGTCGCTGGCATAAGCAACAGGATCCGCGTACGAAGTCGCGGGCAGAAGCTAGTACATATAATAAATCTGTAGACGAGGCGTTTCTGTACATTGAAAATATTAAAAAAAAAAATAGTTGGGGTGTTATAGGATAACCAACAGATGCCATTTCATCAATTTTTAGAATTTTTGTCTGTTTGTCTGTTTGTCGGTTTGTCGGTTTGTCTGTTTGTCTGTTTGGATGTGACAAAATTTGATTTGAACACGTTCAACGTAAAAAGTACCAAACCAATATGGTAAATTTTTATACTCAAATATAGTGTAGAACTCGGAGTAGTAGTTAGTTTTGGTTTCATCGCAATCGCTTCACTGTATCAAAAGATATAATCAATTTAATGTATTCTACAACAACTTTCATTACGTAAGTTGGATACACGTAATGACATCTATTGGCGCTTTATAGTACTAACGAAAACATAATTATTGTGTTTATAACATTATTATGTGAATAATCACGTCATGCAGGCTTACCTATAAGATGACTATCACAGTCACTTCTGCCTGTGTTATTTGAAAAAGTAATGATTACATAATATAATGTTAATCGCTTTCGATTGTTGGTTGATTAGTGGCGCTAAAAGAATTTCAAATAAAAAGTGAGGATAATGTAAGATAATATTATGTGATGTGGTGTTCTGAGTGATAAAGATTGCAATGATAAATGAATTTATTTTTGTAAGTAGGTTTGTACAAACACTTTTACACGTCAATCATGTTTTTATTTTTTAATCTAGAAAAGTCGTCGTTTCCTATCTGACTACTCTGAGAAGAAAGGCCGAAACAAACACACACACGGGCAACTTTATATAGGAGCTCTTTCGAGGGGCAAGCAACCTTTATAACATTGTTAACAGAGAAGCATTTTCTTAGTGACATAAGGTTTTAAGATCATAATTATCATACTTTCATAGTTTTTTTGCCTTTTTTCTCGATTTTTTTTTAATTTATTTACCATGATAACGCTTCAACACACACCTCAAGACGGGCTGTTGATTTATTGAGTATAGGTTCGGCAGGTGCACACCCTTTTTTTTTGTTTCCGGGGTGGAAAATCTTCATGGATGTCCGCCGCCCTGGAACGGGCGGCGAGGTCTGTCAGGCTCTTACTGACTAAAAATCAACCCAGTGTTCCGTCTCACACCTACGTCGGGGGTTGCGGGACCGTACGATCCTTCCGCAACCCCCGACTGGTGACGTCAAAGAGGGGCGCGCGTGGAACACTACGCGCCGCCAGCTCAAGTCCTGATGTGTTGGCGGTGACAGACGTCCCCGAATTCGTCGCCTCTGGACCCGTTTAGGGGGGCTGGAAGAGGGCGTTGTACGCCCTCCGCCGACGCCCGATGCGCCTACTGCGGGCCGGGTGAGTGGATGAGATCTCCCTCTCCCTTTCCACAGCCTCCTTCTGCGAGACGACCGTTTCGCAGAAGGAAACCACCGCGTCCCAGGACTCTTCGCTGCCGTCGACTCGACTACGGCCGGCAGCGATACATCAAGGTGCACACCCAATACAAGTAGCACTGCCATGTCGTAAAAAGGTATTGTAAATTATGTTTTCGAGACAATAACTAAATTTTTAGCCATTGTCTTGGTTAAAACCATATCGACCCTTTTTTTTTCGGATGGGAAATCATCAAATGACCCCTCCCGCTCTGGGTGGAGCGGAAGGGAGTGTCAGACTCTTACTGACTAAAACCCAGCTACCCATTACTCTCCACCCGCAGGCCCGCGCCTACGGTGGCCGGGAGTCGTCACGCGGCTCCCGACGCCCGGAGCGTCTCCCACGGTAGCTGGGACGGGAGGCTCTCTCCATGAGCCATCCCGCCACCTCCTTTGCTAGCATGACTGCTTCGCAGAAGGAGGTGACTACCTCCCACTCCCTCTCGCCCCGGACCATGGCTTGCACCAGGGCCGGACGCGAGAGGTTGCCGCCGCTGCCAATCGCCTCTACGAGGACACGGCGGTGCTCCGCACAAGCGGGACAGACCTCCACCGTGTGCTCCACCGTGTCCTCTGAGCGATCCTAGCAATGGTGACACCCGGGCGTTTCCTCCCGCCTGATGATGTGCAGGAACCTCCCGAAACTTCCGCGTCCGGTGAGGACCTGCGTCAGGCGGTAGGTGAGGGCGCCGTGGCGCCTCTCTAGCCACTCCTTAAAGAGGGGTCTTATCGCCGCTATCGCGGCGTGCCCTGCGCTGGGTAGCGACAGTCGCTCCTTCCATGCCGCCATGAGATCGCGCCGGAGATCTGTCCGCTCCGCACCGATTTGCCGCGGAAGCGGATCTTCCCCCCGGCGTAGTGCCTCCGCGCGCCACTCATACAGGCGCGCGAGGACTATCGCCTCCAGATCCCATGGCGGTCCCGACACGTTCCAGTTTGGGGGCCAAACGTCGGAAATGCACCATATCGACCCTCAAGGTATCTTATGGTAAATGGACATAATATGGCTATTTGGTCAGACAATCAGCCTCGAGCAGGCGCTTTCATTTTTATTTATCCTCAAAAATCAAAGTGACACTTCGTCGCATTGTCATTATGAACCCTGAAGACGCAGTGACTGCTGTGCAGTCGAAAGGGCTATGGTTGAGAACCCCAGGCAAGGAAAGCGTTACCAGACAAGATCCGAAGATTTTTCCTTTTACACCTTTCCTAAGCGACACATTATTGTGTTCCGACATCCACGCGAACGAAGTCGCGGGCACAGCTAGTTTGAAATAAATGATTTGACTTTGACTTTGAAGATACAATAAAGTTTTTGCGTGGTTTTAGAAATAAGGACATTAGACAATTTGCAATCAGTTTTCAAACGCTTTAGGATTCTGTGAGAATAATAAATATTGTATTTGTTAGGTACTTATATAGATATAATATATGAATTACATTTCTATGGATACCTACTTAGTAATGTGTTCTGTGCAATATTCTTCCTCGTAAATCTTGTGCAGCCATTGAACTGCGATAAACGACGATGTATTGACCTCTTATCACTGGCGCAACTCTTATAATTTTACCTTGTTATTGAGTGCAAATAAATAAGCTTATATTATTATTGTTTTGACTCATTCTTTTAAAAATATTGTAGGTAACCGCGGTATGCACTAGCGGAGACGCTTTCGAACCATAAGCAATTTTAATGTAATAGCTCGAGTGCACTAATTAACAACGAGATGCGAACGTATCCGCGGCAACAATATTTACCGTTTGTGCAAAATGCAAAACTAATTGGGGTTTTGAGCAGTGGCTAGCAACACTAGTTACTAAGTAGGTAGATAAAGCAAGTCTTTGAAATTAAATTAATAACTAAGGGTCAGTTCACACCGAGACGCGACGCGACGCGCAGTTTTCAAGATAGAAATACAATTACAGACCTTATCTACTACAATAAAAAGGTACACAATTCAGTGTCTACCTACTACGTCGAGCTACGCAGCGCGGCGCCGCCGCCGCCGCGCCGCCGCCGCGCGGCGTATCTCACTGAATCGTGTACCTTTTTGTGTAGTAGATAAGGTCTGTAATTGTATATCTATCTTGAAAACTGCGCGTCGCGTCGCGTCTCGGTATGAACTGACCCTAAGTAGTCGAATATTTTATTAACCTTTTGACCGCCACACGACAAAAAATCAAAAACGTGCCCTCGGCGCGGCGTCAAAGTCTGTCATGTAGTCGAACCGTGGCGTGCTGGGCACATTTTGGTTTGTCATCTATACATGACTGTGGCGGTCAAAAGGTTAGACATTCAACTTAGATTGATGCCAGAAGCTTGTATCTCTGATAATATGCAGGTCAGTAGGTAGGTAGGTGACGATACATGTGTGAAGCTTGACTATCTTTACTTTCTCCGCTAACCTAGGCCCGCGAGAACATACGCTCGAACTCGAGTCGCCGATATTTATTTATTTTTTATGAAAACGTTGCCCCACACTAGGAATTTCTCCTGTATTGTGGGTGCGTTTACAAACATTTAAACTCACATACACAAACAGCCAGACCCGGAACAACTACTTGTAGGTCGTACAAATATTTGTTCCGTGCGGGAATCGAACCCGAAATCGATGAGCGACACACTTGCTAGAAACAGAAACTGCCCCCTCACTAGCAAAGTACTAACATTTAAACTCACTTAAACAGCCAGACCCACAGACCTGAAACAACTAGGTATCATAAACAGTGTCTCGTACGGGAATCAAACCCGCGACACGCAGCGCATCAGCCATCGCTAAGCCGCTGCACAAACCGTGCCATCTTTATAACGATAGGCTCACTTTTGATGAATAAGGGATCGTTTCTTGTAGATTTATTAGGTACCAACAATGTTATAAGTATTTAGAATATAAGGCATAGGTACCTACAATACGACCGACCGACGTAACTTGGCGGGCCTGAACTTCGCGCAGAAGGCTGCGCACGAACGTTTTTAGGAACCAAATGGTTATGTATTATTATGAGGCGAGTGTGAGTGAGAGAACATGCGCGAAAGTTCGTAAAGGCTACCTAGCCCGCCAAGTTACGTCGGTCGGGAACGTGTCCTATGATAGCGGCCGGCCTCACGTCATAATAATATGTGTGATATACATTATATTGTGTAATAATATACATTGTTCCTGCTTTATGTAGGTACTTACTACAGAAATTATACTGCAAAATTCACCACGTTAGAATTTATGGGGATACCTAATTTAATTTAATAACAAGTAGCCAGAGGTGCAAGATCATGTAATGTAGGGTAAGTTAACTATTTAAGAAATGTTCCACCTAAGAAAATAAAGTGAGTAGTTATCGATAGCTTATCAAAGTTATGAAGTATACGGGTTAAACCTAATTGATGGTTTAGTCGCTCTCTTCCGGTAATGAACACAACAGACAGACTAATCTGCGCATCAAGGCGGAACTGATCCAGTCTCTATAACTGTGGCTGTAATATATTAGAAGGCGCGAAGAATGACTGTGACGTGCAACTTGCGGGTGTGACTATAGCATGTAAGTGGGTAAATATACTACTGTTATAACAAACAGAATTGCTTACGAGAAGTCAGTATTTTATTGGCACTGGTAAAGTAGTGAATCATTATAAGTATTTACAGTGTTATGGTATATAGATACTATGTAGGTAGACGTTAGGAAATTAATGGACATAGAAAATAATACCTACTTACGAAAGCAAGATGGATTCTTGAACGTTGTTCAAAAATCTCGAAATGAAATTCTAAATGATCCTTGCCTTGGAATAATTATTGGGAAAACATAAAGTTCGCCAAATGTGTTCGCGGTCAACCGACATTACAGCATGAATTATTAATTGTAGGCAATGTTCAGTGCAAGTTCACTGACCTTACACTATGACATCAACTGGAAGCCTGTACGCCTCGCTGTACTAAATAAATTATAATCATGACTCGAAAATCAATTGGCATTTTTCAAATTTTACCTTTAAGATTCCTAATGCTGGAATAGAAAGTAAAGAGAACCCAATGACAGCTGGGAAAAGTGATCTACATATCGTAACATAATTAATTATAATGTAGGTTAGTAATGTAAGTAGGTATAGGCACATTTACTGTGGTATAGGTGCTAGCTGTTGCCCGCGACTTTGGGTGCGTGTGTTTCATTGTATTTTGTACATCATCATTTTTAGGGTTTCGTACCAAAATGCTAAAAAAGAACAGTCACAGCTGGATATCTCAAGGAACACTAATGCTATCAACTTGAAATTTGGAATAGTTTTAGATGACGCTTGCCCAACTATTTTGCAAATAAGAAAGATTTTTTTTTTGCAACATGGACTGGAAGGGGGTCTTAAAAATTCGATGTATGTGTAATTATGTACCTATGTATGTGGAATCATATGAACTCAAACATTTTCTTTTTGTTTTAGGCCGCATAATTTTCGACTTCTGCATAGAGAAAAATCTGATATTATTCTATGTGATAGAAGTTTATGTAAAGATTACAGGAAAAATGAAACGATGTACGACCTAAAACGGCAATATTCTACACCGCTGTATCAAAATTCTCTGACGAATTTAGGCCTCACCGATGAAAATTTAAAAATATTTCACGTTTCACAATACGGAACCCTCGGTGCGCGAGTACTAGCTCTTGTATAATATAAGTACAAATATCCTGGATGAAAAGTTTAAACTTTTTTTCCAGAAACCTAAATGGTTTAGGCGTGAAAAGGTAACAGACCGACCGACAAAGTTACTTTCGTGTTATAATACTTACTATCCTTAGTAATATGTATTATAAATTCGAAAGTCACTCTGTTTGTCTGTACCTGTTACCTTTTCACGCCTTAACTACTGAACGGATTTCGATAAAATTTGGCAGAGAGATAGATTGCATTGCATCCCGGGGAAGGACATAGGATAGTTTTTATCCCGATATTCCCACGGGATCGACACTTATGCGAGTGAAACCACGGGGCGCTGCTAGTTATGGAATATACCTAAGTTATTATAACATAATAAGAACTAGTAAAATATCTACAGGTCTGTAGTGTAGCGAACCGTGGGCTGCTCGTTAGGCACAGCTGTAATACATACAATATGTACGTACCTGACAATTTATGTATTGTAAGTATATTACTACTTAATCAGCCTATAATATTCCCACTGCTGGGACACGGTCCTACTATCTGTGAGAGGGAGTGGGCCGTAATCCACCACGCGGGCCCAGTGCGAGTTGGTAGATATCGCATGTCTTCGAATGTTTTGGTTCTAGAACATGCCGGTTTCCTCACGATGTTTTCCTTCACCGTTTGGAGAGCAGTGGTGATGATATAATTTACACAAAGTAAAGTGCCTGTCTGGGTTCGAACCTACGACCTTACAACTCGTACGTCGAGGCCGTCACCACTTGGCCACCATTGCTCTCGTATTGTATATTATTCCTTCGATTTTTTTCTATGGGTTAGTTATCTATATGATTATGTGGCTAAATAAATGGCTACTTGAACAATATTGAAATGATGAAATTAAAAAGTATTTTATGCTGTCGTGTTCACCACTCGATATCCGTGACTGGAACCGATCCAAATTGCGAAAATGATGCGAATGTTTATCAGCAGCTGTGGCTGCGAATTATCGGATTGCGTTCGCTTCTTTAATTATTAAAGGTAAAAGATAAATGTGGATACTAATGAGAACAGCAACTATGAAAATACCCGTATTTGAAGATGTATTTTATAAAAGACATTGTTTTGCTTTCTTTAATTACCTGGCAGCTTTTAAAACTTAATTTGTACGTGCATAACTCATACATTGTAAGTGGTTAACAAAATATAAATGCTATCTCAATGAGTGATGATAAAAGCGCGTCAGAACATCAATTAAGGAATACCACGACACTTGACTCACCCAGTCTGCAGTAATGGATGGGAAGATTCTAACCAATTAACTAATCGCTTATATTCCCAGTGGAAAGGTAGTTGTTATGCTAGGTGACGTCACCGACTCATCGCTCTATCGATAAAAACTGACACGAGTTGGACACGTTATCCGAAAGTGAAGTGTTGTTTATTTTACTCGACATCTTATGTTAGAAAAACAAAGGCACAAAACATAATGCGGTACCTACCTATAGGTAACTGAAATGCAACACATAACATAGGTAACCCTTCTTCGCAGTCGGGTTAAAACAGAGACAGCCAGACTGAGGGCATCATCTTTAATTTATGAAGAGATGTCCAATCCAAATCAATTTACGATTACGAGTGAGTACCTAAAAGTGTTAGAAAGTAATTTTGTGTTTGTGGACTAGGGTTACACTGCAACGAGTAGGTAAGCCAATTCCTATTCTATTGATAAACCTTTAACCTTGAGACATAAGACGCATAACGATATTATTATGTATATTAAGTTTTTCTCCTACCAGTAAATTAACGTCAACGTTTAGTGATGTTTTGGTTAGATCATTGGGCGTATTTAAAAAGTGACGATTTTTAACCGACTTCTAAAAAGGAGTAGGTTCTCAATTCGGATGTTTATATCGCACACCTAGATCTAAACAGCGATTAACTAAAAAAACACTTTTTTCAGAAAAGTTGAAAAACTGATTACTAGATTATGTCCCTGTGCACTGCAGGAGTTTGCTGTATTGATCAATACTTTTTAAGTTGAGTAATGAAACTATTTTTGAATCTGTTTTGTTGGTCGCTAGGTAGTGAGTTACGGAATTCGATGGTATGCATAATCTCAAAAATTGAGATTTTAGAGTTAAGTATCTCTCTTTAGATCTAGGTGTGCGATATGTTTTATTTTGTTTATGTATGTTCGGGCATAACTCCGTCATTTGCAAAATTATTTTTTTCTTCGAAAGAGGTTTATTCCGAAATGGCCCCATTTAAATTTCGTAAAGATCTGATGATAAGTTTCGAAGACAGACAACGGAACCCTTCAATAAATGCCAACATCACAACCGCGATTGCTGCTACTTACTGCTATCGCATGAGTATGCATTGTTTATTTACCATTGTTGTTTACGCAATCATAGAACATAGCATCACGCCTGTACCCTCTAAAGGGGTACGCAGATGTGTGCAATAGCTTCCTGTCACTGATATTCACATAGAAAGTAGTGTTATATCAATTTGTGTGGGGTAGGTTGGTACAACTAAAAAGTGAAAAATAAAAACTTTTTTACAAAAAAAAAAAAACAACCGACTTTCAAAAAAAACACTACAAAGTGAAAAATAACTTAAATTTCGGAAGTCTGTGTCAAAAAGCGAAAATGCGGAACCTTCTATGTGCGGAACCAACAACTCCGACTTTTTCACTTTGTAGTTTTTTTGTGGAAGTCTGATGTTTTTTTTTTGGAAAAAAGTTTTTACAGAGTGAAATGTTGAAGCGGGCCATGGACGCTAAAAAGTAAGGATTGTAAGATTTCATGATGTTCATTAAAATAAGGTATAGTGGCCTTTTATCTTTCTAATGGTGACAAAAATACAGAATGTTCTATTTATCGCATTTGTTTCGGTTCGATAAGATAGAGGCAAATGACTTAAAAAAAATGCAGTTTTATTTAGTTTTAATATTAAAGGAATGTTTTCTGTAAATAAAATTGAATAACTTCAATATTTAAGGTAGGTACTTTTCCTCCAGATCATAGGTAGGTACTTCAACTTTTTACCCTGTAAGCACACAAATCGGCAGGTAGGTGTGTATTAAGTACCTACTCTACTTAGCATTGAAAAGAGACAACGTTTTAGAATTTCCATTTTGTAAGAACATGTACATTAGGTACTTTATTATAGTAGGTAGGTATCATATTTCTAGTGTTACATGAGTAGGTAGGTAGGCACGGAAGTCGGACGTCCTTTTATCTGGCAGTTTGTCCCATTGATAAGTCACGTTTGGCGACATGCTGACATTGTGTTTCAACGTTGTATTATCATACAGCAGGGTGTTACGATTGCGATGCTTTTGTGCAGGCGAGTTATAATTATGGAAATAAGTAGGTAGCCATGTACACGATACCGAGCTTGTGTTATGTTAGCACTATGTAATGTAAACTCTACATATATCAAGTTCATTGTTTTGTCTCGTACCAAGGCGACGGTTATTATTGTTATTGTCATAATTGATTGGACGAGCTGCTATTGGAACATAAATAATATACTTAATCTATTAATATTATCATATAAGTATGACTCATTCCCGTTTACGTTTTGAGATAATTATCAATTTGAATAATAATAAATTATTAACGCACTTACTGCCTTTGGCGGTTTGAAATAAAATCGTACATGCGAATATGATGTACCTACCCAGTCGAATATCTAGGGAGGATTCCAATTTCCGCAAAAATGTGGTAGGATGGGGTGTCGCGAGTCGCCCTGCAGAGAGGGGTGTGCGGCGCGGGGCGCGGCAGAGCAGAGCACTAGGGGTGCCGGCTGCGCGCGCCGCGGGCCCCGGGCCCCGGGGACGCGCCGCGCCGCATGTGCGTTGTGTACCCTCCCCGAACCCCGAACCATTGCGTCGCAAACGAGGGGAGCTCCCTCCTCTTCCCGATTGAAAGCTCGATTATTAAGCACTCATTCAAGCTTTAATACGCGATTATCACCATGGTAACTATGAACTGGCGACTACTGCGAGCTCGCAATGTTAGTCAATGAAATTTTGTTAGCATAAGAACTGTCCTGTGAAGAGATACCATATGGTTTTGGGAGGTAGGTACTGCTACTGACCGTTTGCAGAGCGCGCTGCTGGTGACGTGGCTTCCTTGTTTCGAGAATTTTCTTTCTCCTTCCCGTTGTTCCCTAGAACAAATCAAAGAAATTATTTGAAAAAGGAGTTAAGTATTTAATTTTATTCTATTTTAAAACAATATTTTGCAGTTAAATCGGTCGTTCTGTAAATAAATACCTAAAGTAAAAGAAATTAAAACTCCTTCGCAAATGCTCAGGTACCCTAGTGTGTAAGCACCAACTCCCTAAATGTACTTATCGCAAATAGCAATCAATGTTGAGCTAGCCAAGAACTTGCTACGAGTATAACTCGAGGACGTTCAAGACGTTGTTGGCACAGGACAGGTGTGCTATCGTTCACATATAGTTCGCCGATACTAATATTAGATCCCAAGTCCCAATATAACAGCAAAGAGACTATTGATGAATTATCGAATCGCCATCCGAGAGCAACTGACACACCCAGTATAGGGATTTATATTTCTATCTTTGAACCCAAAAGAAAACGAGCTGAATGACAATTTATGAAGTAAGAAACATTTAGTCGTTTCTCGTACCTATAATGGTACCGGGGCATAGATATCCGAGGTACCGGAGTAATGGTCGAGTAGTACGAGGGACTCGGAAATATAAATTACCTACCACAACCACAAAGTAATAGTGACGTAATTTCAGAAAGATATTATTACTATAATATCGATACAGGTAACATTACATTTTAAAGTGATGTCGACCAGGGGCCCTAAAAAGGCCACTTTTGCAGAATCATAAAAGGAATTCATCAAATCATTATAAATCATAATAGACAGTTAACTGTTAAGTTAATCGTATCAAATCCCATTGGGAAGGAATTTTCAGTTATTTTTTTATTGTCTGTGCTTAAATACCAATCCAAATCCAATCCCAATCTCTTGCAACGAAAAAAAGCAAAATACGTTTATGATTCTGCCAAAGTGGCCTTTTTAGGCCCCCTGATACGTGATCGATAATACAAGTCTACATAATATCAACCTGAGGGAATCGATGACGCTCACCAACACCTAACTAAAAGTAATCGATACATTATTATCAGTTCTTACAATAATGCGTTTATTGCTTATTGATTGCAAGTCTCTATCAACAATGAAACGACTACACTGAAAAACTATAAAATTCTTAGTAGCTACCTAGGCACTTATCGCTAAATCGTTTTGTATTCATTAAATAGTTTTAACTAATTAACAGGGAAAATAGTTTCGTTATTCATCGAATCACTCATATTTATTTATTATTTAAACAATACAGTAGGTACTTCAAATCCATATTTCCTGTTGCTGTTTCCTCTACACAATGACCGATAACACCATTGTGGAGTAGTTTTCAAACGAATTAGTTTCAATAGAAACCGGAAATATTTGGGAGCAGATAGAGGAGTGCAGGAGTGGTCAGAGGTCCGCAGAGCGCGGCACATTCCCGGGAGGATCCTTCTTGCTGCGGCTGCCTGTCAGACCGGTTCTATTGCGATCGTTCACCCGAGCACACTCGCTCGCAAATTTACATTGCACGGCTTTCCTCTACAAAGTAACAAATCGCAAATGAGTATTATTCGATACCCACTATTATCGATTTTGCGCGTCATCTCATTATTATTCTACTAAGTTCTCGGAACGATACCTCAGCTCAGGTTGAAGCGACTGTTTGGACTTGAGGCTATGCATGCTCCGTGGTCAGTTGACGGTGACCGTTCTGGAATGGGGTTGTGTTGTTAGGACATTGCTCATAACAACACCGTCTGCAAAATCCTGTTTTCATACAGGATCTAATTTTCATGTACTACTTAAATAAAATGTGCAAATAGGACTAAAACTATAAAAATACGAATGTGCCTTACATACATAATGCTAATCTTCGTGACTAATTAGTGATAGTGTTCACAAATCTATTTTGCCGATCGTAAATTTTCTTTTTGTCTCATAGTGGCACAATGTACGATTAATCAATAAAGATAAAGCTCAGTCGCTTGCACCGAATCCAAGTAACGATTGTTCCAAGTGGCGGACGAGGCGACCTTGGCAGTGGCGTTGACTCGCGCGGCCTCAAATCGCAACCATCCGTCGCGCCATAGATTTAACACATGAGCCATATTATAGCTCCTGTGCTTACTCGACATAGGCAATTAGAACTATGATTTTTGAACATGTTCATGTAAGTAACCACTAGAGTTACCTAAAGCAGTAAAGATATCGCTGCCGGTCAGATAGCAGCCATCCCGTGTAATATGTTGATAGTGTGTGACATCTAGTTGGGTCGCAATAGCAATTAGACCTTGTACATATTACGTTCCCAATAAGTAATTGGAAATTATAAAAGGAAAATACTAGTAAAATAAAAATACAGTGGGTGTCATCAATGGGACTGCTATTAGGTAGATACTTTACTAAGCTTACAATTTTTGTCTGTCCTTCTGTTACAGAGCTTTATCTCGGTATCATGAGAGAGACCCAGGTAAACGAAATACCACAAATTTTGATGTGACTAAATTTAGCACCCAATGAAACATCTAAAATGATTCTTCCCATGCCTCAAATTAGGTCAGTTCGTATGATTTTTGTAATCAAATCAAATCATATAGGTAGAATCGTTCAGGGACCGTGTGAAGCTACGTGTAACGTGTCTCTGTCAATATTATGTGGTTAACATAGAAACTAAATGGTCAACATTCCACGAAGTAAAGGAAGGAAATCATGCATTTCCTTCCCTAAGTTTATTATACCTAGCTAATACGAGCTCATTAGCAGCCTGTAGTTGGACAAACTAAAAACAGTTGACGAATGTGAGTGAGTGTTACATAATAACCTACTTACTATTTGAATTTTTTGAAGATTTCTGTGTTGTGTGCTTATCTCCATGGCGATCAGGCTTTCACTGGGATTATAAAATCTCTGGTTTATATTTAGGCTTACTAATGCTGATTTTAAACTACGGCTATCGACATAACTTTGCCAGTTTGCTTCTGGCACTATTTATTCTGTGGTTTGGTCAACAGGAAAAGTAATTGTACCTAGTTGTGTAGGTACCTACGTTGTATGAAATCAATCAGACTAAACACTGACAGCGATCATCTGACACTTTGTACATATGAATCAAATATAATAAGTTGCATGAGTAATAATGTGAGAAACTGGTACCTAATCGATAATAATCAGACTAAATTCGGTGCTTGCATTTATGACTGTTTCTGAAGTACAGTGTACCTATGTTAGCCAATGTATTAAGTATCGGTAGCTTAGTAATGAGGAGAATTAATATATTATTTATCGTTCTTATTATTCCTCCTAGGTTTGACCTAAATGTACTTAATGAATTAAAGTCATCGTTCTCTTGCCCTTATCCCAAATGGTTTGGGGTCGGCGGCTCGGCGCAACATGTTTTCTCCTTCTTCGATACTTCTTTTTACCCGACTTTCTATTAGCCGTCATCTCGGTACTTTTAAATTAAAGTAAGTACCTACCTACAATAAATAAGAACCAGCATTATAGTTGGCACTCATTGGATACGGAACCCTATAGTTATATTATTTTATTCAAAATTAAAACTGACGCAAATGTAACACACTGTATCATAATCATCATCATAATCAGCCTATAATGTTCCCACTGCTGGGACACAGGCCTCCTCTCGGTGAGAGGGAGTGGGCCGTAATCCACCACGCGGGCCCTGTGCGGGTTGGCAGATGCCACATGTCTTCGAATTTTTGGTTCTAGGACATGCCGGTTTCCTCACGATGTTTTCCTTCACCGTTTTGAGAGCAGTGGTGATGAAATAATTTACACAAAGTAAAGCGCCTGTCTGGGTTCGAACCTACGACCTACAACTCGTAAGTCGCGGCCGTTACCTCTGGGCCACCACTGCTCTCTGTATAATTTATCCTTATTTGGTAGATAATAATTATAAATAAAAGGGTTTTCTCATTTAATTATATGTTATTGGGAGCATGTGTCAATCGGTGAGAAATGGCTTTCGAAAGTTTCGTGTTTTTTTTATCGTAGGTACCTATGGTAGTTACTTGAAATGTTGTTCCAGTTATTTACCGCAATCTTCATCAATTTATCATTGTACCTACCTTTTACAATATTTTAGTTTTTTAGAGGAAATAAATTTCGTGGAGTCTATATAATATCTACTTGCGTGTCTAAAATTATTACGTGAGTCTAACGCAATAATTTTCCTAGAATTAAACGGTGCTCTTGCCTGTGAACTATAAGTTATGAAAATCGAATCCTTCTGCGCTAAGACTAAATGAGTGTTTTTAGTCAGTAACAGTAGAAGTGCAGTGTGTAAGTACCGAGGTGTGTGCACAGGTGTACTAACTAGGCATGCCGCATGCGGTATGTGGGTGATGGTCGCAGGCGGCAGCACCGCGGCCCGCGACCACCGACCGACGACCGACGACCGCCATGTCTGGACTGGAGACGAGTTTAAAAATACATTTACAGCTCGTTCGATTCTCGCCATGGAAAATGGATGATAAATGATAAATGGAGTTTATTTGGTATTATTTATAGCTTGAACAGTGTATGATATGATTACATACCACCAGTAACTGAACTGTGCGAAGTTAGTGCCTTATCGAATGTTGATGGTGACTCATGCCTTTTATTGTTCAAAGAACTGTTTCGATTAGCGTAGGTACGCTCATTACAAGGATTATTAATAAGAGATGATTGTAACATGTCACAAAGGAGTAATCAGGACGTAAGTCGAGCGTGGCGCCTCGCCATATTGTATTACCACGAGGCTCGAGGTCGCGGTCGAGCGTGTGATACGAAAGGATACCACTAAGGTTAAACTTTGTAATCTCACGCACAACGGTTTTAACTGGATTACGAGAAATTATTAACTCCTTGCTACAGCGACCTGCAAAACATTCAGTACCCATTGCGAATTAAGCGAAAACGTGCAAATCGATTACTATTAAAATTGTCACTTAGTTGAAAGAAAGTGTTATCGTTGCTAAGCGTTTTAACTTATCTTTATTTCGTTATGCGTGTTGGCAGGCAGTCCTACAAGACGTTCAATTCAAATGTTTTGCCATTGCCTAGATTCTTTTGTCAAACTCAAATAAATAAATATTGTAGCTCGTAAACACTGTATGTATTTGTTAATCTTTTGTATCCAGTTCAACATGTGAAGTAGTGATCCATGAACATGAATGTTTCAGTGAATGTGTACTCAAGTGTACAGCGCCATATGGCACTGGCGGTTGTCGACGGAGTCATACCCATAAAAAGGTTTATGAAGCTTTTAGGTTACACGCCGGCAAAGGTCGTGCATCAACATGTAGCCAGTGAATAACGATACTCTTTTAAGGGATCGTATAGATTTAGATATAGAGCTCATGGATTGAGAACACATAAGTACCATCATTGTATCAATAGACATATATGTCATGTTCTCTAGCAACATGAACACGAACAGATAGGCCTATATAATATTTTTTCGAGGATATTAAGTCGAGAATACCTGGCCCATCTGGATTTATAACCAGTATCTAAATTCAGTTTAATTAACGAGTCCCCTAATGAGTCTAAACGAATTCTGTGTAAGAATGAATACGTGTTGAAGTGTCTTCAGGCGAGACAGTCATGAATAAATATGGATTACGAACATGAACACAGACCGTCTGCACTTTTAAACAAACTGGAGTGTTGCGTGTTACGTACGCTGAAGTTTATTGGTGTTTTTAATAAAGATTTATTTGCCAACTACTGACTCGCCGGTTGTTTAACTTTTGCTTAAATTAATTGTGCCCAGCCCACATATTGAGTGTTCGTAGCTACTCCTCACGTACGTGGTAAAGTCGAAGCTGGTACAGGTAGTAGGACTGGTAAGCACGTGGGAATCCAAGGTGAAGGTCGCTCGTGAAGGCGTTACGTAATTGAAATTCAACAGATATTTTCCGATACCCAATACATAAAGTACACCACAGCGCGGACGTCAGTGAAGCTTACTCATCATGACCCGCTTTGGTCATGTTATAGATAAGTTAGTTTATAATTATTCCTCAAGTAGCAGTCAGGCAAATGACTGTTTTAGAAAGTTATCTCATAGGTAAACATATTCATCAGCTGTTTCATCTACCAACATTAATATAAAGAGTCACCCTAGCGACATGACGAGTCCCAAAAGTGAGTCTCTAAAGTATTTTATGATATTTTCTCGACTAACATTCCAACCTGAATACTGGGAAAACGTTCCACGAAACGTTCCACGAAACTTCAACTAAAAATATAACGGAAAAGCTGAGTTGAGTTGTTTAGTGTTTTTAAATGTATCAAGAATATCTATTTATATGATCTCGTTACCTACATTTTCTCGAAGCGCATCGTCGTTTTTTTGAACCCTCATATCTTGGGTTTGGATTATACCAGATAAACAAAATTCTCGGGATATGATGTCAATATTAGACTTATTAAAAATGTTTCAATTGCATAGCTCTTCGAATGCAACGTTGAAATACGACACGTTACATAAACCTATGGGTTCGAAAATACTATGTTCCTAATAATGTTACTTTAGATTTTATTGACATCTAAAAAATCCGGATTTCGTCACTGATTCACTGATGATCATAGGGTACTTCCTGAAGTCCTAGAAAGCTGAAATTTGGTATGTAAGCTAGTATTAGTACACAAACAACAAAACAATTCTAAAACTTGGATTTTTTACCCCCCAACCCCTTAAAGTAGGGGGTGGAAGTTTGTATGAGACTTCCGCAAATTATATGATGCTTAAGGTCTGAACATCTGGGACTCCTTGTTATCACTGACCTCTATCATACAAGTACTGTATAATACAGGTCAGTGCTTGTCATAAATAATAAAAAAACATATTTCAGGATTTTTAGTAAATCTCCCAAAAAAAAAATCATTTTTTTTTTCTTAAGCAACTCACAAAAAGAAGTGAAATCCCATCAAAAACATTTTCATGTAAAATGTTGCCAAGACGAGACCATATGGCTCGCACTGTGAAAAAGTTATCAGATCTCATGTAGAGTCAAGCTTCTAACTCTACATGCCCTAACTCTACAAGCCCTAACTTCACAAACTCTACACCTTAGTCAAAATATGCGTCTTGGCCGTTTTGCTGCCTTCAATAATTATTCACTGTTCATTACTTTTCTGTTAAACAATAGTTTTGTATTTGTAGTAACGAAACGGCCAGAGTTAGAAGCTCTACATGATATCTGATAACTTTTTGACAGTGCGAGCCATTATGGTCTCGTCTTGGCAACATTTTACATGAAAATGTTTTTTGCGGGATTTTGGTTTCCTTGAAAAAAATACTTTTAAGGCGGAGAGTGGTTCAGTCCAAGTTATAGTCACACCGAGTAAAAATTGTAGTCGGTTTAGTCAGTTTCTATGCCCCTAATCTATATAAGCGTGTTAAACTAAGTGGTTCGTGTAGCGCCAAGTCGAGTGGGCTAATCAGATTAGTTGACATAACTCTAAACGTTTCTCCTTTTGTTCTAAACGCCGTTTGTTCTATCGCAGGTTCCTAACTAGATTCTTTAACATATTTTATTTTTTCTAAAAGCTTGACGTAGCTTATTCCTATTCGATCAAGAGCATTGAAACCTTGCCATGTAATACTAACATGAGAAGGAGGATACTTTATAAATAAAAAAATCTAAAAAAAAACAAGGCCTAATCCTCTACCTATACGTAATTACGGCTGAATCTGCTTGCTCAATAAAATACGATAAATCCAGCTAGAAGGTCCGAAGCTATTTGTGATTGTTATGAATATTTTAATTAACTCCTGTTTTTTTCCGCAAATTGTAATATAACAATGTTACCAATAATGTTATAGGATAAGTAGGTACAGGAAACACAAAGTCAGTCGGAATGACATCCTTTAGTGATACGTGGCCTACCATGGCGTCAGCGGTGTTAACAGAGGGGCTGTCCAGGATCCAACAACAAGATTTTCTATATAACTATATGAATATTAAAAAGGCCTTACAACTACACACCGGATATATTATTCGTTGGGAGACGGATGTGGCGTCATTTGCATGCCCGTCGCGTACGCAGGACAATGCATGCCTGCTGCGGAGTGCGGAGCTCCCGAAACGATCTTACTAGTAGAATATATTACATACATTGCTGTTAAACTAAGTTTTATTGCGCACAAGGTTTTGAGAAATTCTATAAGTACAATTTCAATTTAACGTATTTAAATCCTATAATAATATTGTTACATATTCAATTATTATAATTAGGTATTGTTGTTTATCGAAAACAGTTCATTAACAATGGACTATTTACGTACACATGACTAATTGATTCGATTGTATATATAACATGTATTGTGTAATTCTGTTTTATGAACGTTTGTTTTAAAAATTCGTCAAAAATCCAGATACTGGTATAGGTAGGTTCCTAAACCTGTTTAACTAATTAAGGTAGGTACAATTGGCAAAATGTCTGAGTACCAACAGCGAAAAAAACCTCTCCTGCTAGATTATCAGTCAGACACTAATGTGTTGAACAGATATTCAATATTTCCTCTGATAGTAAGTTCCAGCAAAATATGGGTTTGGTTGAGCCAGGCCAGATAGCGTAGAAGTTTGTTGATTACACCGCGCTATCACTGATACCACCGTATCAGATTGCGTTATCAATATTTGATACTGTGCGCCACAGATATGTCACGCAAGTTGAAGGCGGTTCACTTTGTCCAAATGCAACGGCTTCAAAGTTCAAAGTATGCTCTAAATTTTGGTAGAATGTGAATAACAATAGGTAGAAAAGCAAATAGTAATAGACACTAGGCTAACTTATTTTTGTGCAGTATTATAGAACCCAGAAAGCAACGATTTGATGCCGAAGGTGCTACTTAAATATCAAAGGGCTTTCCCTTGAAAACGGAGCCAAGTTTAAAATAACATGCCAGTGTACACAATTAATGAAAGCTGGCCACCATCCAAACTATTTCAGAGAAAATATTTTCCAGCGTTTTCTAATAGACAAAAGTCGTCAAAGGGGTAATTTTATGATGTGATAAAATTGGTGATAGGTGCGGATTCAGAATTTAAAACCTGAAATACGAAAGCTATCATCTACGACAACTGTAGTAGGTAGGCGTATGCGCAGTCATTAGATTAGATCAGTCAACTAAAATTGGGCACATGGCCTGCCATCATCGTGTTAAAGGTTAAGTTTAGAGCCGTATCATTGACTCACTTTTCGAGCTAAATCAATGAGTCGATAAATTTGATGTCATTGTTATTCTAGAATGCAAGTATATTATTCGTTACAGAAGATAGCGGCGAGGTCGTATGTAGGGCAGCAGTCGTCAGTCGTTGAGTCGCGCCGCACTCCGGCCCGCTGTTACAGCTACGATCTTGGCCTCAAATCCTGACCGGTTACCTTCTTTGGCAGCGACCGGTTTAACAGACCAAGTTCTTTGTGGAAAAGTTTACTCTCTAACACTCATTAGTTGCGTTAAAGTATAATGTTACAAGGCAAATGTGTCGTTGGATGATCAGGACTTGTCGTGACGGATGTGTGAATAATCAATAATCTTAATCAGACACAAACGTGGTTTTCTGAGAAGTAATAATTAATGAGTGAGTAATAAATAATAATGGAGTCAGCCATTATCTACTTTCACGTCTCTATTAATCACAGAATATGGGTGTATTGGCATCTTTCCTGGCGCTGTCGGTGGCGCGCTGGCGCGAGGTGGTGAGTGTGGTGTGGTGACTCAGCGACGGCGACACTCATGCAGGGTGACTCGCCGTGATTCACTGACGGACGGCAGCGCCGCCATCACACCTCGCCATACCTTGCCCCTCGCCATACTATTATGCACATATTGATGTCGCAGGTAACAGAATCGCCATTGTGTGCTATTCACTATTGTGCAGCCGAACTTTTTAGGTCCCCGTAAGCGATTGTTAACGCCTTATTGTTACACGGCTCGAATGTGCTGGTTTATTTAGACTGTAATAATAACAGGATTCTAAGCCCACAGACCAGTTTCATTCAAATTGTTATGTTTATGCATAAGGAATATATTCATGTCTTGAGTCATGCCTGCAGCACGTTGTGTCAATTAAAATCTTAATTGTCTAGACTCTAGGTTCCGAGTTGCTTTGTTACATCGTCTGAATCTACACAGGTAGGTAGGCAGGCACCCGGCGGTTATTGTTTCTCTAATTGACACAGTCTACCTGAGTTTATAAAATAAAGATTGCACACCCGAAGCACGTGTCGGTTAACTTAGTTCTGCTATCATCTTTATCTACTTACATGATATTGACGATTTTTCATGTATTGACACTTTTTAGTCAGTCATACATTTTAGTTGCTCGCGTATGTTGGCAACTCCGACTAAGTAGGTACAGACGCCAGCACATCAAGTTACTACAATCTGTCAGATTTCTTTAATAGATTTTCGACTTTATTGCTAAAACATAAGGTTCAAGGTTGATTGGGAAAATCTGACAGTTTCGGGTAGGTTGACCTGCTGGCGTCCGTACCTACTTAAATATTTATAACTCATTAAAACAATGGAATATACATTACTTTAGATTTTTTCACAATTAGGTATATTTAGAGCTAAGAATTTACCTAGTGGCTTTTTTATGTAGGTAATCGATGTTAAAATACTGGAACTATAGGTACCTAGTATAATTATCATTAGCGGCCCTAGTGTCATTGCTAAGAACCAGCAATATTAGTTGCTTTACAACTCTTTTCATTTAAACCTACATTTGTACCTACGAGTACCTAAGTACCGACATTATACCTAATACTTTAAGTAATAACCTACACGTGTTTTAATTTAATACGCAGATGTTTCCTATGTACGCACAATAAAATGGTACGGAGTCCTTACAGTACTAACTTTATACAATTTTAATTAAGTACAATGCAGATTAGTTATCATATTAATTGAACAAAGTCCTAGTGATTGGGTCAATAGTTTAAATGAAGATTTAATGTAGGTACGGTAGGTACCTACATGCCAAGATAGAACGCATTACCTACAAACGGAAAATAAGTAGGTATGTCTTGTCTTAAATCGATAACACACATATTTCTTTTTGTGTCTCATAAAGTAAACAGCTATTTAGACACGTCCGCGGTTGTTTGTGCCGCGCGGGAATTAGTCACACACACAATTATCACTAACGATCAACCGCAACCACTAACGCCATCTATTAGCAACAAACGTGAACACATATGAAATATAACGGTCAAAATAAAACAGGTATTTGTAACAAAAACATGATACGCAAGTAAATGTAGTTATGTTCAATCTTAATTATTGCTTTAATTTATCCTATTATAGAAGCTAACTCTAATTTGACTGAAATAATTAAACTTATTCTGCACAATGTACACTTAATAAATTTCAGGCAAGCATTATTTATTACAATTAAATGATAACTAACTAGAGAATGATTTATTTATTATGAATACTGAACTGAAATAATTGTAACGGTTTAACAAGATCAGTGTCGATTAGGTATAACTTCGAATTAAATAACCTTGATAGACCAGAATAGCCTTAAAATAGAAAATGTTAACATTCTAAATTTTAAAATAACTTGATGCCATGCATGATGATAAACAAAATTGCACATATTCGTTTAGAGGACACTCAAGATCATTGTGTTTCAGTTTTAATACATGAACAATATTTGGCAATAGCCCAACTAATATCTTACGGTTATGTCATTTTCTATTTTATCGTTTAGTTGTTGGTTAGATATTATAAGGTTAATGGCACCTTATTAAGGTCGTTATAAATGATGTCATGAATGGAATTCTTTACAGCGGGCGTGGCCATAAAATGTTTTAATGTTGAACCTTTGAAGATTGGAATTTACTTTTCACCTACAGATCTGAAATAAAGACTCCTAAACGGCTAAATAATTCGATTCGGGAGGAATCAATTTCAGACATGAAAAAAGTTTTTTTTAGGTACCTAATCGCTGTTTGACATCCGTAAACTACAGTCGTAATTATTCAAAATTAGTTCTGCGAACATGACTGTTTTTTAACAAAGAATATTTTCGGGAGGGTAATCTGTACTTATCTATTTAATCATTATTGCACGTAGGTACATAACGGGTGAGTAGATATGTCTTATACCTACTCATTATTTCGCCTTCAAATTCTGAGTAGGATGTGTTATTCAACATCGTGTCATTCTACACTTTAAGATGACTAATTGTTTGCCTATTCTATTAATAAATCATAAGATAGACCCATTATGAACCTTAAAATAGAGTAGAGATACAAATATAAAAAGTACTAGTTTTACCTAATGATAGGTAATTATGATTTTGTTAAACATACATTAGTAATCTAATCATTAACATTACAACATTAGTAATAATCGTTTTGTATTTACGTACCAATAAACATACTAACAGGAAACTCAAATTATATGTAGGATGATAGTTAGTCAGATTCAGTTAAATACATACATTGTAGATGCTCTGACATAGCACAAAACATATTCGTGATAAAATCAATCTGCTTAGCCTTTCGGGTTCAGCTTCCAGTCTAACCGTAGGCAGCTGAATGCAGAGAGAATGAGTATTTTGACATAGAGCGACTACAACCAAGTTACTGGGTAACACGATACTTACCCATTGGTAAGACCTGGTTATCAGACTTTTGGGCTTCTGACTAACCGTCACACAAAATTAGGATAAATTGTAAGTAGTTGCTTCTGCTGAAATATTTACAGGCAGGACAGTTTCAGATTGATTCAGTGGCGTAGCTATCGGAGGGCTAGGCGGTATCGTGTATCGGGGCCCCCAAGCTCAGGGGGCCCCTCGGCCCCTGACCAGCAAACCTCGAACTGACCTAGCAAAAAATTTCTTCAATCTTCAGAACATAAATATAATGATATACTTAAATAATAAATTTTTTCTGTTGTGTTGTGTAAGATCTTGTGTTTAGCCACTTCATCCAATCGGCTGTTATGCGACCGATTTATGAATACTAGCTTACTATACCGAAATAATACTAACTAGCACTTTGCCCGCGACTTCGTCCGCGTGGGTTTCTTACTTTCCTCAAAAAATTTAACACCCTCTCCACCTCCCCTTGAAAGGTAGTTTTCGTAAATTAATGTTTACGATCTTTATAATTTAAATAAGTATTCGGGCAAATTTTTAAGGTAAACTAAGATTTTTCAAATAAACTGTCCTCCCTTTTCATCACGACAGGGCTTGTTTTTTATTAAAATAGATTTATTTATACCCATTTTCGAGTTAATGGAAGTAACCAGTAAGATCTACCCCTTAAACTTTATTACCCTTTTCCACCCCGGTAGGAGTCGATGTTTGAAAAACCCTAAAACACATACTTTTTATTTTATGTACCTATTAGTACCGAGTTTCGAGCTAATTTTTTTTTTCTTACATATTAGGTATCTTTGTCACCCCCGAAATCCTGTGTGAGGGGTTTTTAGAAAACTAAAAGTGACATTCTTTATTATTTACTGAGGCGATTATTGCCAAGTTTCTTAACCAAAGGAATAAGATTTTTCATATAATTCTAAAAAATCGATTGGGATGTTTCCATAATTTGACTCAAAGATTATTTACTTAATACCAATTTTTGAGTTATCAAGCCACGCAATAATATGCTCCCCTTAAAACAATTATTACCCCTTTTTGCCTCATCAGGTGTCGATTTTATTAATACTGAGTTTCGAGTTTATTGGACCGCGCGTTAAAATTCCTCAATACAAACTTTGACAGACCAATCTTCCCCTTTTTTCACCAAAAAACGTTTGGGATGTGTTCATAGCTTGACTCAAAGATTATTTATACCAATTTTCGAGTTAATCAAGTCACGTAGTAAAATCTGCCCCTGGAAAACTATCTCTTTTCACCCCGTTCGGCGGCGACCTCTCGCGTCTGGCCCTGGTGCAAGCCATGGTCCGGAGCGAGAGGGAGTGGGAGGCAGTCACCTCCTTTTGCGAAGCAGTGATGCTAGCGAAGGAGGTGGCGGGATGGGGACGGGAGAGAGCCTCCCGTCCCAGCCGCCGCGGGAGACGCTCCGGGCGTCGGGAGCCACGGGACGACTCCCGGCCACCGTAGGCGCGGGCCTGCTGACGGAGAATAATGGGTAGCTCACCGTCCGATTAGGACCAGGCCCGTGCCGGACGGCGCGTACGTGTTCCACGCGCGCCTCAAAGAGATGTCAGCAACAGAGAAGGGGCCCGCCAGGGCCGGAACCTGCCGGGGCAGCGGGATTGTCCGAAAGGGTTACCGCTACCCCGGAACATAAAGGGCTAAGGAAGGAACACGGGTGGATTTTAGTCGGTAAGAGTCTGACACTCCCTTCCGCTCCGCCCAGAGCGGGAGGGGTCATTTGATGATATCCCACCCAAAAAAAAAAACAAGGGGTAGATTTTCAAAAAACCCCGATACGCGTTATTCTTTATTTTTGAGTTTCGATTTATCGGACTGCGCGTTAAAAATTTTCCGTTAAAATTTTGACACCTTAAAGGGGGATTGGAGGGGCCATCCCCCTTTAAGGGGTAGTTTAGAAAAACAAGAAAGGACGAACTTCATTATTTATTTAGATAATAAGTATTCGTGCCAAGTTTATTAACTCAAGGAATAAGATTTTTCATAGAAACAAAATTCTACCTTTTCACCCCCTTAAAGGTTGAATTCCCGAAAACCCTTTCTTAGTGCTCCCCTACATAATAAAAGGAAGCCGTGTGCAAAATTTCACATTCCTAGTCCCATAAGTGTCCGCATAAGTGTCGATCCCGTGGGAATATCTGGATTTAAGTATCCTGATTTATAAGCTATATTACTGTAGTTTCATCAAAATCTGTTCAGTAGTTTTTGCGTGAAAGAGTAACAAACATCCATCCAACCTCACAAACTTTGGCGTTTATAATATTAGTAGGAAGTAGGATACAAGATATGTATTTATATTTTTACTTGATAAAATAAAACCTAACCACTTTAGATAGAGCCCCTACTTTTTTTTCGCAGCGGGGCCGCTGGCCACTTAGCTACGGCGCCAGCTGCTACGCCACTGGTCATCGATTTGATATTTAGTATGGAGATACTTGTGAGCGACTTCGATGTTCATTCAAATTCAAATCAAAATAATTTATTGTGGATCATAGGTTCATAGGATGGTGTGTTAGTACAGGCAAGTCTGCTATGTCCCGCCATTGAGGCATACAAAATTCACATTTTATGTTTGGTTCATAATTAAAATACAATACATCAAATTATCAATTATTAAGATTAAATTAGTACAATATCTATGTCAAATTAGTCATTAATAATATTTATGTCAAATTACAAATTACCTAGTCCTGAATAATATTTACGCCAAATTACAAATTAGTCAATGTATTGTCATTTAGATATTCTCTTATAGAGTAGTAACATTTACTTAACAATAATTCACGTAGTTTTTTTTAAAGGCATTTATATCGCTCATATTTCTAAGAAAAGGTGGAAGTTTATTAAAGATACGTGGGCCCATACAAAAGATGCTCTGGTGCAAAAGCTTTGTTTTACTGGCTACAGTGCGCAGCTTGTCTTTCTGTCTGGCCCTAGTGCAAAATTCAAATAAGTTTGGATTTGATTTTATGAACATTACAGTTTCATATATGTATACACAAGGGAGAGTTAATATTTTTAAATTTGTAAAATGTGGTCTGCATGAATCCACTTGGTGTATATTGCACATCGATCTCACACAGCGTTTTTGAGCTCTAAAAGCACGCTCTTTTTCTGCGCGTTGAAAGTTGCCCCAAAATATGATGCCGTAGCGTATGATTGAGGCAACATATCCATGATAGGCAGTTAATAGTGCAGACTGACTGACAGTGTTTCTTAACCTGTAAAGAGCATAAGAGCTCTGACTAAGTCTTTTACAAACTTGCTCTATATGTGGCTTCCAATTTATTTTGCTATCAATATAGAGACCCAGAAATTTGGTTACATCGATTTCGTTGTCAAGGTGCTATTTAAGTCAAGTTTTAACTTACTTCTATCATTACCGGTAAACAATATAGTACTATCGTCAGCAAATAAAGTCATATGGCGCATTGTAACTGTCGACATGTCATTTATATAAATTAGAAAAAATGGCGGGCCTAGAATGCTGCCCTGAGGGACACCGGAAAGGATAATTCTAACCTCAGAAACAACAGTTTCTTCAGTTCTGGTAGCTAAGGAAACTCTTTTTAATTCTACCATCTGTTTTCTGCCACTGAGATATGATTCAATTAATTTGTATACGTTACCTCTTACACCAAATGCATATAATTTATTCAAGAGTATTTTATGGCTGACTCGGTCAAATGCTTTTGACATGTCCATGTACAGCGCTATAGCTGGCGACCTAGTATCCATATTTAGAAGGACTTTGTGTAAAAAGTTATAGGTACATTGCTATATTAACAGATTTATTTTTCCTAAAACCATATTGACATGGGGTAAATATGTTATTACTTTCAAAGAATGGGTAGAGGCAATTATATAGGTTTTTTTCGAATATTTTAGAGAAAATGGTTATTAAGGCCTTTAGTTTAATTGGCCTGTAGTTACTGATGTCCGTTTTCTCGGCTTAATTATAGACAGTAAACTAAACTGGAAAGAACACATTGACGCATTATGTAAAAAATCAGTAGTCAAGCATATGCTTTGTACCAACTTGCTCCATCTATCAACACTAATGTGTTACTATCGGCTTATTATGGACTTGTTGAATCTGTCCTAAGATATGGCATTATCTTCTGGGGCAACTCATCAAATAAAGATATGGCATTTAAAATGCAAAAGCGATGCATACGTGCTATGTTCGGTATCCAAAGTACTGTGAGCTGTAAGCCATTTTTTACAAAGCATAAAATCCTCACACTGCCGTCACTTTATATTTTAGAAATCGTCTTATTTGTAAGAAATAACCCCCATTTGTTTCCTCGAATATCGGATCTTGTAATACGAAATCGCCGGGATAATAGTAAACTTCGTGTTCAGCCAGCTAAGACAGCACTACTGTATAAAAGCGTTGTATGCAGAGCACCAATAATTTATAACAATATCCCTATCGGTGTCAAAAAACTAAATACAGACCAGTTTAAGAAAACCTTTAAAAAAATACTGACAGAAAAAGCCTACTATGATATTAATGAATTTTTAAATGACAAATCGCTCTGATATACTGACTGAATCTATTATATTTATTTTGAATCGCATGAATATTTACCAATTGTTTTTTATATATAGTGATAAGCTAAATTAACTTACATTGTCAATTCACATAGATGACCTAGCTAAGACAATGTTACATTTGTTGATTTTATGTAGAGCCAGGCAGAGAGGTACAAATTCACCTATAAATTAAACAAAATTAGTAAAATTTTCTCACCTTTTCGTATTAGTAAGCTGGTTACCCTGCGAAGCGCTTCCCTGGGTGACTTCTGGAAGAACTTAGGCGTCAGGTTTGGCGGCAGGGTGAGGGGCTTGCGGGCCGCGCTGCCCTCCCAGGCCACGGGGTGCTCCACCGCCATCTTGGACGAGGCTGTTAGTCGGTCCAGGTGCTCCGTTGAAGCGGGCCTGCCAGCAAGCGGACTGGTTAGAGAGCAGGTCAATGCGAGTTTAGAACGTTAGTAAATTAATTTTGACTTATTTGAATTTGATTAGATCTAAAGAAGGCAAGTACTTAGAACCAAGTCTCCCTAAAATTAGAATATTAGTTTTGTCCTAGTATTTTTTTATGAGTGGCGTTCAAGCACGCAGCCCTCCATAAAGTAAGTGGTATTTATGGACATCTACAAACCAGGGGTACCACAGTTGCGTTGCCTACCGTTTTCGACATTGGTGCATTTTTCAGCTTTGGGGAATAACTTAACTACCTACTGTATTAATGACTAAACCGTATGGCTAGTAAAAAATAATAAGTAAATTCAAGGCTATATTAATCAAAAGAGTTCCCCTTTGGTATAACTGTTTCAGGTTACCTAATTTATATGAATCCTCGAGACTGCTGTTCAGGAAATATACTTTACCACAACAATTAATTACATTCATATTATCCAACAGTACCAAATATTTATTAGGCCTACGTGTTGATAACATTTGGACGTTCTGTTAAGAGGTTTTACATAGCATTGATTTTCCTTAGTTTGAGGATAATCTGGTACAGAGGACAGCATGGTAGGTAAACAGCGATTGCGATGCTTTAGTTTTCCTACAATTTAACAATAATGTATTTTAAGTACCGATTGAAAGGCTACAATGTTCATAACGACGTACCTACTTATGTTATTAGTGGAGGAAACAAATTGTATATAAAACATAATGGTCAAAATTCCCAAATCTGTCATGCCTATTGTCTGATAGTAGTGCACCTACCAATATGGAACGAACTCGAACGAATGACTAAACATAACTATTTTGATTATTTCCTTCCCGTTACTACGACAAAATGCCATTTTTTTTCCTTTAAATTAAACAGCAGCTAATAAGAATAAAGGTTGTACAACCCATGTTTGTTCAATAAACATGTCTTAATTAGTATTTAAGTTTAAAAACATCGCACCGAACTATTACCTACTGAAAAACCAAACTAAGTACCCATACTTAGTTTTGTTTTTCAGTAGGTAGGTAGTTGTTATTTATTTATATTTAGTCTTTGTTGCTGCTGGGCCTCCCTTTTTAATTAAGTAGATTAAAGAACTTTGTAGTATTCTTACGTAAGTAAATAAAGCATGTTTTGGCCCAACACTGTGTCCATCGTCAGGACTGGATTTTAATATTTTGTAAATATATGGTTAGTAGACCATCGACAAGTATTCATTCATGCTACAACTTGATTCAGGACAAATGTTTGTGTGATGAGCATGATCATTTGTTCTGTGTCTGGGTGTAATTTATCTATATATGTATGTATTTAGAAATATATAAGTATGTTTATCAGTTGTCTAGTACTCATAACACAAGCTCTGCTTAGCTTGAGACTAGACGGCGTTGTGTGATAGTTGTGGAATATTATTATTATTATTATTATTCTCCATTTTCTTAAGGAGTCAAGTTGTAGCATGGTTCCCTGCTGGTGGTGCATACCTGTGTCTCTGGCGAGGGTACCAGCCTCGGGGCGGGCCGCCAAGCCGCAGCAAGTCGGCGCCGGTGCAGACGCCGGTCGCGCCCATCACTGAACCGCGCCCGTACCCGCCCAGCGTCGCCGAGCTCCCTGTTCACACAAAAACCATATATTTTAATTAAATACTACCTAGAAATTCAACGTGCTTCTCTTCTGACTGTCGTAAAAAGCAGGTAGGTACTGAAATCAGAGATCACTCGCGGATATTGCGATCATCCATACTAATATTATAAATTCGAAAGTAACTCTGTCTGTCTGTCTGTATGTTACTTTTTCACGCCTAAACCACTGAACGGATTGCGATAAAATTTGGCAGCGAGATATATTGCATCCCGGGGAAGGACATAGAATAGTTTTTATCGACATACCTCGCGGGCGAAGCCGCGGGCGGAAGCTCGTGTAATCATTTAACTTTAAAACTGTGGTGACAGTATTGCCTGCCCCTATGACTAGCCAGAAGTTTATAAGTTAAGTGGACAGGAATGGGAATATACGTCACGGTTAAAATAAAAGTCGGTATCAGCAGAAGTGAAGCTTGCTGCACCTATTTATTGTTTGGTCAGCCGTGGATCTCCGCCCGCTGACCAACTATTAATATAAATTACAAGTGCTGAGGTAGTCATCTTTTAGCAGTTCTATACCTCCTATCATACGTACAATGCAAAGGTAATACAAAACCTTACGCCTTTTACCCATATTTGTAACTTCTTATCAATAGCATAATATATTATAAAATGTACAAAGACCTATGTGATTCCTTTGAGGGTCAAACCAGACATCATATTCGATGTGATGCTGTTTTCCGCAAGTGTCCACGTATTTGATAGCTAGCAAACTACATAACTATTTATAGGTATAATACTGAGTGGCTGCAACAAAACGTTTCCCTTGTTTCCTTAATTAATGGGTGCTACGTACTGTCAAGAGGAAACTCAGGCCATAATGAACCTATGGCTACATAAAGGACAACGATAGCACAAGTTACTAGACAAGGCCATAATCTGAGTTATAGTTGGTGACACTGGAAGGCAACCTACTATAAAACACTATTATACGGATATAAGGTTTGAATTTCAATAAAAAGCTTTAGTTTATTTTTTTTTCATCGGGCACGCTGTCGTCGCTCTCATATTACTTTTTGTTCGGTAGGTAAACTGGAAGGCGCCTAGCGGTAAAGACGTGAATTACAGGCCTGAATGAATTGAAAATGAATAAAAACAATGAGACGGCTTTCAGTGAGGTCAGACAAAAAGAGTATTCCGGCCATGGTATAATAATAAGTTAAGTATAATAAGTATATTATTATACCATGATTCCGACCATCAGCCGTAAATAAATAAGAACTGCCTTTTCAGCACTCTGGTAATGGATGAAATAGAAAATATTATTAAAATTATATTATACGTGACGTAATGTTGTTATAACATGCTGAGAAGTTTAATAAAGGATAGGAGCACAGCACTGGAAACATAAACATTACCTATTATGATTATTTCTATTATCAAGCTGCACAACACCATGCATGACATCATTGGAACGATTGTAGTTTTTAGGTATTATTAGTGCTTGCCATGTTAATAGGCAATTTGCTCGACTTGAACTATCTACATATAAATTACTTGTTTGTTCAGTAGTTGCGGTAAAGGACGCTTCTAATTATACAAATGGTATTGATGCTCATTGTAATTTACATAGTTTTTGATAAATATAATACATACGTAAAGTAAAATATTAAAACTAATCGAACTAATGAACAATAGTTTTATAATAAAATATTCGGGGGCTTGTGGCTATATGATAACAGCCCCACGGGCCGATCAAAGGTTGAGCTACGCTTGCCTTGATTGGTTCCTGGATGGGTGACCATCCCTAACATATCGACACGGAGGGGTCCGTGCCTCGTAAAGCACGTTAAGTCTTTAGCGCGTCGCTCACTGGTAAGTCGAGGCGGGGTCGCGGCGGCGTCGAGGCGTAGTCTCTATGTTGAGTCGAGGCGCGGGTGTCTATGCTTCCTTCATACATTCCAATTCATTCAACATGTCGCGTCGCGTCGCGGTCGGCCACAGGGCCCCTGCCGCGCCTGCGCCTCGACGCCGCCTCGACCGTGCCGCAACGCTTGTATATGAGCGCACTACCATTAATTTGTAAAGAAAACCTTGTTGCGGCGTGCCGCTTATGCGGCCGCGCCTCAACTCTACCTCGACCAAAAGAACCAAAGGCGCGTCGCCCACACGATCCACCGTGTGGGCGACGCGCCTTTGGTTCTTTTGGTCTTTCCAGCTGTAGATCTTTGACAGTTGTTTCGGTTAGTCAGAAGTCCAAAAGTCTGACAACCCGCAATCCAATTGTGTAACACACTCCGAAGGATTTTGAAGGAAATTCCAAATCTATTGCTACATAATTATTTAGCAATAGATTTGGATTTTCCTATGTTTCGAACATATTATGTTAAAATTGGTCTCGACAACGTAAATAACGCAATTAATGTTGTCGGATTGTCAAAATGAAAGACAATGGAATTGTATGTAGAACTGAGGGGTATGATGGTACCCAGTAACTGGGTTGTCAAGCATGTGAACTACCTATTTAGGCAGTCACTTCATGTAAAATACTGGTATTCAGCTGCATCCGGTAAGACTGGAAGCCTACCCTAACATAGTTGGGAAAAGTCTGGGTAGATTTAATTAAACTAAACGTTCAATAGTTCGGTGCTTCCCACGTGTACCTACATAATAAAACTTTTATTAGATGTGTGAAGCTCAAAAATCTTTCTTCACAGCAGACTGGAGCCTCTTTATGAGTGGGCAAATGTTATCAGAATAACCTTTGATAATGTAGGTATGTATGTGGCGTAGGTATGTGTATGTGGATGTGGCCGTAGCGGTGTCGGGGAAGTGTAGGCAATCTGTAATGTTGTGGTTGGTTTTAAGAAACTACTTATGTACTACATGTTCAGGCAAGATCAAGATTGAAGGAGAAAAGACAAGTCTTATAAAAAAGTAGTATAAAATTGACCCATGACAGTTAACTGAAGGGCAGTTCTCGTAATTTTAAGAACGTTTACACTCTGAAGGACAATTCGTGTAATTTTAAGAACGTTCAATCTGGCAAAAATACCTACCTCTAATTTTCTTACATTTTTGACATTTGTCTGTCGCCGAGTTGAGATTGCGACTAGATTTTGAACGTTTTAAATTACGAGAATTGACCTTCAAAGTGTAAACGTTCTTAAAATTACGAGAATATTGCGTTTTCAAATAAAAAATATGAAATACCTAAACAAGCACAAAACCTTGTTTCATTTGAAGACTGAACTTGTCTCATTGTGAGGTCAATGTGTGTCTTAAGGTCGGGAACTTAGGGACTATGTTTTTAAGAAAATACCGAACAGCTTGGTCTGCTTGTTTTTAGTTGGGCTCTCTGAGTTTTATTCGACCATTATTTACGGTTAAACATGCATCTAGTTTTAACCTAATGGGCTAACTGATAACTTTACCAAATCCAAAAGAAAAATTGGTATGTTTGAAGAAAGTCGTGTAAAAAATTATTCAATTAAACCTTATAGGCTGGAGGCTATATCACACTTCGATTCGGGTCTTTTTCGGTTACAGTAAAAGGCTCATTTTCGTTTTCGTTTGAACTTTCAAAGTGAACGCATCTCCCACAATCGGGAGTGAGTGCGATTATGAGTCATCTGTAAACAATGGCTTAAAATTCCCCAATTTTTTTGTTTGATATGTTATTTTTGAACATATTTTGGTATAAAATCATTATTATTTACAGCAGCATGCTTATCCTTACCACTTCTATCTTTATTACTACTTCTAGATCTCCAAGTGCATACGTGTAAATTACAATAATTGTAATCATCATCTGCCTAGCCTTTTCCCAACTATGTTGGGGTCGGCTTCCAGTCTAGCCGGATGCAGCTGAATACCAGTATTTTACATGGAGCGACTGCCTATCTGACCTCCACAACTCAGTTACTGGGTAATACGATACCCCTTGGTAAGACTGTTTGTCAGACTTTCGGGCTTCTGACTACCCGTAACGACTGTCAAAGATCCACGAATGACAGCCGGGACCAACGGCTTAACGTGCTTTCCGAGGCACGGAGGGGTCTCGGTATGTAAAGATGGTCACCCATCCACAGACCGACCGCGGTAAGCGTAGCTTTACCTGATCGATCGACCTGTGCGGCTGTTATTATTTAGCCACGGGCCCCCTCTAATGTAATATGAACCTAAAATAAAAAAAAGGAAATCTTATACCAATTATGGCAAAAATTTTGCTGTTGCTACGAAAGTGCTACGAAAAGGCTACGACGTCGTAGAAGGCATATATTTTGACCTTTCTTATATCTACTAACTACCTCTCTGCTTTCCGGTTCCGTACCTCAAAAATTAGTACTAGTTTACCTTATTTTTAAGATAGAGGTCATAGTGACACCTGTTCTTTGTATGTTGTGTGTGTGTTTGTGTGTGCGTGTATGTTGTGTGTTCTATTATGGTTAAAAAGTTACAGCTTTGTGGCAGACAGACGCACAGATAGCCAGACGGCATAGTCTTAATATGAGGGTCCCATTGGCACCCTTTGGGTACGGAACCCTAGATCAAATATTACACAAATTACATTTACATAATCTGTACTAGTGTTGCTACGAATGTGCTACGAGAGTGCTACGACACCGTAGACGGGCCTTTATTGACCTTATCCTAATACGCGATAAACACACGTAGTTATCTATTGTTACTTTACTCCTCAGTGCCACGCTTGCAGATATAGATTAAACTATCCAAGAGGTAGTAGGCACCCTCGCAACCTGCAAACGTAGCATGACCACCGTCGAAACCAAAGACCAAATGACAGGTTGAGATAGATTTCTACGCTGCGATGTCGAAAATGAAGAAAATATGTCCAGATCTGTCGTTTGCTAAACGGTAGGTACAGATGCCACAAGAGTTCGTCATATTTTACAGGTATTAATAATCACGGCAACTCTGCCCGAGTTGCCGTGATTTGTTAGATGATTATTTTATTTCTAATGAAAGTCTCCTTATTTGTTAGTAACATATGCTAATAAGATTATTATTATTTGGTTAGACACACTAGCAGCTAATTAATTAACTGATGCATGTGTTATGTGTATCGTATAGCTTGGAGATATTTAATCTGTCCAGTCGATTCTTGAAGCAGTTCAGTGTGGGAGCCGTCACAACATTTTCCTGGAACCTATTCCATGCTGTTACAACTCGGTTAGACAAGAATTGCTTCAAGGGCTTTTTTTTTTATGAATTTTCCCATAGCTTTAGGGAATGCCCACGCAAATGTTTCTTCGCATTCAGTGTGTAAAGGTCTTGAAGGCTGGGCACTTCGTAGTGTTCTGTAAGTATCTTGTACGTCTCAATGAGCTTAAATCCTTATACGATAGACCCGGTGTTTCAATAGGTACTATAGGTCAAAAACAAATACCTACGAGTATTACAGTTTCTCTGAGCAACAGGAGGCCTATTATATTGTTAAAGTTAAAGAAACTACAGCCTGAGGGTAAGTATGAAACATGAAATCATCATCTGCCTATATAGGCTTTTCACAACTACGTGGGTGTTTTAGTATTTTACTTAAAGAGACTGCCTATCTGACCTCGACAACCCAGTTATAGGGTAGCACGATATTCTTAGGTAAAACTGGTTGTCAGAATTTCGGGCTTCTGACTACCCGTAATGACAGGCAAAGATTACGAATACCAGCCGTGACCAACGACCAACATAAAATAATAATTTAAAAATAAGTTAGCTAACCTATCGACTGTATTGAATTCATGGTGTTGTTCCGGGGGGGTCCGGTAGAGTTTCTCGGTGGGGTGCGCGGCACGTCGCATCCTCGCGCGAACACTGGCGTCTCGGGAAGGCTGGCTGACGTCTGCAGGGGCCCGCGCCCTGATGCTGCAGCTTCGCGGCTCTGGCGCTGCAGGGTCCTACGTCTGGCACCGCTCGCTCCGATGTCTGAAAGTTTTTAATGATAGTTTCTTCAGAAGTTGCATGGAAGGTACGGGCGTAATATTTTTACTGGATGCAACTTCGAACAGTCAAGTTTAGTCTTTGGTAAATCTGGCACTGACCAATTTTTTACCCTAGCTTAGTATTGCTACATACCTACCGGTAGCTCGGCGAAGACGGCGCCATCTATCGATGTCTATTTAAACTAACATTATTAGCACGCCGTGTTCCGGCTATATTTTTAGAGTCAGGATAGGACGTTACACATAGAGCAGAAACTTACTTAGTGAGTAAGTGGGATGGCACTTAATCGATTGCCAAGTCTTTCAGAATCCATTCCATTACCAGGGATTGTATTAAGATTGCAAATGAAGATTTATGTTTATACAGTGAGTCAGCCCAGCATCTTGCTGGCTGGTTAATGTTTTCACCACGGCATGAGTATATAAAAAATGTTCTAAAATGTTCGAGTGTTGTTATTGTCCCTCGCAGGCAGACTCTACAAGTATAAAGGTGAATAGTGAAATAGAACGCATACCTGTAGGTAACGTTCTTCTATCGGTTGAACCACTCTTGAAGTTACTGCTTCTCCTGTTTTTGTTGTAACTGGTTTCCATAGAGCGCGTCTTGAGGCTGTTTGTGGTGTCACGATGCGGCGGCACCGCGGGAGGTTCCGAAGGCCTGAGGTACAATTTTTTTATTTAAGTACCTATGAATATTCTATGAACAGGTTTATTATTTGATATTTGATACGATTAAGCATTTACCTTCTTCTAGACTCCATAGTTGGTGTTGGCAACGTGTCAGCTTTCTTCACATGACGTTTCTCTGAGGGCGTTTGCATAATTTCTGTATATTCATCTTCAACCTCCTGCACAGGCGAGGGAGGTAGGGGAGGAAATTTCGGCGACTCTGGGGTTTGCGGCAGAGGCCCCATCTCGTGCACTAATATCGGCGATGGGGGCAGAGGTAGCGGTGGGTGCCTGTACGAGTGCTCAACTATTTGAACATTGAGGGGGAAGTCACCGCCGCTCGACACAGCAGAGTCTGACGAAGATGGCTGCCGCATCAAACTAACTGGTACATCCTTGGCGCTCGTGGATTTATGCATACTGTTGGACCTCTTCGAACGGTCACGCCGATCCATCGACCGCTGATTCTGTATTTCATTGTGACTCGACGATTTCTGTATATCATGTCTCTTTTGTCTCTCTCTAGAACTATAACGGAAATTGTTTTCTAATATATCTTTAGATACGTCATCACAGTATTCATCCTTATGAATATTCCAGTCTTTAGGTATATATGGGGTAAAATGTTTTTGGTCCCGACCTTGACTTAATATAGCGCTAATATTGTTCTCGATCTTGCGCAGCGGCGAGGTGTCCCCGCTGGAGCCGGGCTCGCCGCTCTCCGCGTCCTCCTCCTCCTCCACCGTGGTGATGAGCGCCGTGCGGCCGGCGCCCGCGTCGTCGCCCAGGCTCGGCAGCGACACCACGCGCACCATGTTGGGAGGCACCGTGGTCAGTTCGTTGACGGTTTCGTTGCATTCCGTCGGGGGTGTCTCTTCTACTTTTCCTTCTCTTATGAGTGACTGAATATTATCAAAAGTCGATGAATACTTTTTAAAATCGGAAAACCTATTTTGTGGGGACAGTTTGCTCTGAACTTTAGACGTATGAGCTCCTTTCTCACTATGTGATTTTCTACTTTTGGGACTATGGCCGAAGTACTCCTGCGCGATATATCTATCTGGACCGTTATTAAGATCTAAACTAAGACGAGATTTTGGCGATGTTATCTCTTTACTCAATCTAGAATTCGGTGTGCAAAGATCTATACTATATCTAGAGTTTGGAGTGTTAAGCTCACGGCTCAGTCTCGAGTTCAAGTCTACACTGTATCGAGATTGTGGCAAACTTAAATCGGAGCTCGGTCGGGAGTTATACGAGCCCACTGATCCGGAGCCGCTGATTGATATGCTCGATCCGTCCATGGACTTATCAGTATCTAAACTTCTATTCAAGCTGTGACTATTGAGTAGGTCGGTGGGAGATTTGTTGGTCGTGTTCTTGTTGAAACTTGGTAACTGCTTTCGATTTTTGCCTTTTCTGATGACGTATGTACCACACGCTAGATCTTGTGCGCGTCGGCTTTCTTGTTCAGCATCTGAAGTGGGTGACACAAGAGTCTCACACTGCGTCAGTGGCGGTGGTGGCGGCCAGTACTCCTCTCCCCAATCATCGTCTACTCTTTGTGGTATTGAGCTTGTACTAGAATGAGACTGATCACCTGACTTTCTTCTTCGTCGGCCAATAACCTGTAATCAAGTAAAGAAAACTGTTATTAGTAATACTAATAAGAATAAGAGTGATTAAATTGCAGAGCTTGGTAGAAATTAGTATTGATATAGGTATTATAATTAATTGATGGTTCTAGAGTCGATTTCAATGATGGTAATATAAACTATCTCTCAGGGATCGAATCCGTAACGAGGTGATCCGGCAGAGAATCAAAGTTACACAGAACATAGCTCACAGAATAAGCAAGCTGAAGTGGCGATGGGCGGGCCATATTAGCCGTAGAACCGATGACCGTTGGGGTAGACGTGTTCTTGAGTGGAGACCGCGAATCGGTAAACGTAAGGTGGGACGCCCTCAGGCTCGTTGGAGCGAAGATCTCGCAGGATGCCTGGTAGCAGCTGGATGAGAGTTGCCGAAAATCGAGTTGAATGGCGTGCAATAGGAGATACCTATATCCAGCAGTGGGCTGCTATAGGCTGATGATGATGATGATGAATATAAACTATATTAAGCCATTTAATTCCAGATGTGAGTATGATTTATAATTCAGTTTGTTGCTTGCAAGTTGCAACCTTGAATAGAATTTCTCAGCCCCATGGACCCTTGTAATGTAAGTGCTAATTCATTTTCTGTCGATGTAATAACACAGTTTACTAAACAATTACCTTTGTGCTTCCTGGTGTAAGTAGAGGGTCATCACCATCGAGTGACACTTCCCAAGCTATGGAATTGCGTTTCGAAGGCGTGGTAACAGCGGGCGGCGGCGGTGGGAACGACTCCTCCAGCGAATCGTCCGAAAAGTGCTCTTCGTCGTTACTCTTACTCGAACTTCTCCTCTTACAGCTCACAACCATGTCCTCCGTAGATCCTCTACACACTTCTCTATGTCTCTCCATAGAACCGGCGAGAGTCCGCGGAGGTAATTTCCCTTTGGGTGATAACATTTCACCGTCCGACCTGCTGTCGTGTTTCATACTGCTCTGTCTTTCCGAGCTTTTCGTGTTAGAAGGTGAAATTTTTGGTACGTTGTATGTCGGTGAAAGTGCTGGTTCCTTTTTGAACGCAATATTTGGCCCTGGATATATAGTGACTGGGTGTTCATTGTACGGTTTGTCGTTGAATTCACTGGAGAAACCCATGAAGGGGAACACCGGTGGGTTCTCGACACTGGGTGATTTCTTGAGGCCGGTGGGTGGCGCGTTGTGTCGCGGTGGCAGCCAAGCGGGCGCGATGTCGGGTTGCGGCGGGCGCGCGCCGTGCTGTAGCGACGCGAACCGGTACGGAGGCACTGGGGGCTGGTGCAGTTGGAAGTCGTTAGCTTCCGTGTCTTTTTCCCAGCCGTAGGGACGTTGGTGCCTTGTTTTTGGCTGAAATCAAGATGACCAGGTTTAAGAACATATTTTCTTTAATGTGAATACTATCCTATGGATCTATAAATAAAATTCTTTTTTCACAAGTTTTAATTAAAAAACTGCATCGCATCTACTTACAAAAGTGGTCTGTGTGGCCGTGGTGATGCCATTGACGCTGATGATGGAGTCCAGCCTCTCCTCTGCCTCCCGCTGTTCTGTTGATATCGTTCGCTTGGCTGAATTCGCCGGTGACACTCTGTAATATTATTATGATATTGTTAGTAACTGTAATAAATAATGATGATATATTATGATGTACCTATATAATATTATAATTATGAGGGGCCCGTGGCTAAATAATAACAGCCGCACAGGTCGATCAATCAGGTTAAGCCACGCTTGCCGCGGTTGGTCTGTGGATGGGTGACCATCTTTACAGACCGAGACCCCTCCCTGCCTCGTAGAGCACGTTAAGCCGTTGGTCTCGGCTGTCATTCGGTTACAGGTAATCAGAAGCCCGAAAGTCTGACAACCAGTCTTACCAAAGGGTATCGTATTTATTGGGGTTGTGGAGGTCAGATAGGCAGTCGCTCCATGTAAAATACTGGTATTCAGCTGCATCCGGTTAGACTGGAATCCGACCCCAACATAGTTGGGAAAAAGGCTAGGCAGATGATGATGATGATGAATTATGATGTATTTAAACCACTGAGACTGAGGTGTATTTCGTAAAATGTTGTTTTCTATGATAAAATATTCATGCTTTTTAGGTATGTAGATATAATTTTTCGGGATCTGGGTGCATTCGGTTTATTAATCTGTCTATAAGGTCTAAAAAGTTGTTCTCTCAATTGGATTTTAGGGTTCAGAATGAGTGCAAAGGTAACCCTCAAGGAAACATACCTATTCTATTCAATTCCATGTTTCAGTGGTTTAGACTTACCTTTGTTTGTCAGGCATTTTCTGAATAGATTTGTATGTCTCAATACTAACTTGGGTAGTAACGTGGAGATGATGCGCTGGGCCTCCTCGGGAGGCGGCGGCGAACGCGGCGACGGCGGGTCCGGGGGCGAAGGCTCCTCGCGCTCCTCCGTCGGACGGAAACCCAGTGCGAACTTCGCTCTGAAATATACCAAAAAAAAAACACATCAGTAAGAAAACGTGAAAAAGAAATCTTGTGTTTTTCAGGTCCTTAGGTTTAAGTTAAACGAATCGGTGATTTCAGCACGCTGTTAGGTACTAATCAATATTATAATACCTTCTCTTGACGTGAACCCATAATCAACCAAGTCAGTCTCCAGTCTGTCTCTGCCATATTTAAGGCAGTCAGTATATAATATGAATCAATAGACAAAAATAAAAATGACTCTAGATGACCCTAGCAAAAATGGGGGGAGGTTGATGCATTCTTTGAACAGCTACCTACTATGAGACAGTTTTATGTAAGTGCGCTATAATCATATTGTGAGTACTTATTACACGTGTTAAAGGTTATAGTATTTCAAAGACCTGTCTAAGCAACAATAGCCGAACGACTTCGGTTGGGCATACCAATGTACACACAGCTCCTTTAAGTAGTTACCCCACCAAAAGACATGTGCGTTCAAATCCGTGATAGGCCCAAGTTGGTTTTTGTATTTTGCAAAAACATTTTATTTTAAATAATGTATTGTTTTAGTGAATAAAGAAGTTTAAGTAAGTATTTTTTTTTTAAATTCTGTTTTTATTATTGTTTTTTTCAATAAAACAATACTTTTGCGACGACAAGCAACAATAATAGGGTTAACATTTACGACAACTTATTCATCGTCTAAATAGACTGGAGGTTTCAAGACCGCTTACCGTGTATAAGATTGGAAGTTCAAATCCTATATAGGCACGAAATGTGCTTTTTGTTCATTATATTATTTTGATATATATTTCTATTTTTTTTTAAGTAGTAATTATTTATAAAGAATTAAAAAATCAAGAAAAATAAAATACTTTATTAATCATTTAATAATATTTATTATTGCTATTATTTAACAAAACTATGATCTTATTTTACAACAAACAGAACAACTATTTTAGTTCTCATAAAATCAGAAATCATTTAAAAAAATAATTGATAAAATTAGTAGTCGTTTACTCTTCGCCGTTTTAAGTGAACGTATACAAAGTTATAACTTGAAGGTATGGATTAATTTTATAAAGACAACGTAAGTAAGTAAAATTAATGGATACCCTCAAATTATAACATCTTTCGATTAGACAGGGACCTAAAGATATAATGACTCAGCCGATAGTAGATAACAATTTCATCGCAATTCATATGGGCTCGCTGGCTAGTTCGTCAAACTGCCGGTATGAGTATGACGACGTTCGGTGATGCGATGGTTCGAATCCGAGTCAACACAATGGACTCTTTTTGAAGTATTCTTTAGATTATTCGTAAGGAATTCAATGTTGTAGCAGTGTAACATTTTAAAACTTGAGGGGTTAGGACATAGTGACGCTTTCTGTACCTAGGTACAGACGCCAGCACATCAAGCTACTACAATCTGTCAAATTGCTTTAATAGATTTTCAACTTTATCGCTAAAGTATAAGGTTCAAAGTTGATTGCAAAAATTTGACAGTTTCGGGTAGCTTGATGTGCTGGCGTCTGTACATTATCAACCATTATCTGAAGACCAATTCTCGTAATTTAAAACTTTCAAAATCTAGTCGCAGTCTCATCTCAGCGACAAACAAATGTCAAAAACTTGTCAAAAGGTCGGGAAATTAGAGGTATTTTTGACAGATTGAGACTGAGATCAGACTGTGAACGTTCTTAAAATTACGAGAATTGCCCCTCTGTTATCATTGTCTATTATTGTGGCCTAAAGTGGACGAGTTATTATTATCTTCATTCTATAATTGGGTATGCATGATCTAAATCAATAGGGCAAGAAATCGAATTCTGATAAAAAAAAACAACTTGGGTTCCTTAGATGGAAATGAGTTCGTTTAGTTACCACTTACCGCTATCTATAATTATATTATATCTTTGTCTTCTCAGAAGCCTACTGAACTCTAACTGTAGGTAGCAGTTTAGTGAATTAAGTACAAAAATCTAAGTTTTCAGACATTGCATCGTGTGAATTTTTAATTCTTGTCATACTTACGTAACACTTGCAAGGTATACAGCTTCATCTGGATAGATTGGAAGCAGACCTCAATAGAGTTCGCAAAAGGCAAGCAGATGATGAGCTATTTGTTGGTTGATGACAAATAGCTTTACCTAGTCAAGTAGTCGCCTTTGGCGTTACGTATAGTATGACATAAAATCAAATGATGCTATTTTTCTATTCTTAGAACATAAATTATTGTCTGTTTAAGGGATACTCCTACAAGAATGAGTTCCTCACCTCCTGCCGTTCATGCTCATGTATCCATCGTCCTCGGAGGTGTGTCCGGCGAGAGGTGAGTCGTCGTCCGTGGCGGGCGTGGCGGGGGTGGCGGGAGTCGCGGGGGTGGCCGGCGCGCGCGCCTCCAGCGACCGCGGCTCGCCCTCGTCGTACTCGCTCAGCACCTGGTCCAATAGCTCCAGCGAACGCTGCACGTCGTCGCACCCGCTGGAAACAAGGAAAGTATTGGAATTCAAAATAATGATTACTTGAAAGAAAGAAAAAACATACTTTTATCTAACACAGTCTAAAAGGTACACAACGCACTCTGCAAAATTAAGAGTGTGTCACTCACGGCTACGCCAAATAGGTCCAGGGTTCAGCAAAAATGCCAGACAACTAGTGCCTGAAGCTGATTTTCAACTAGACCCGAAGTTGAGGTATTGGATGTAAATCAGTTTTACACTTGCAGAAATTAGGTAGGAAGATATGCCTACACTGTACACGCAAAATACGCATCTATAGTCCAAAGGACGAGGTAGGATATATCGACTTCATGAAGGGGCAGGTCCTGCGACCAGCGGCTCCTACTTGCTTAATAAGATAATCACAAGATCAACCTATTTAATAATAGCCTGAGTTCAGCTAAGTAGACTGCATGCACCTTGCATCGTAGGTACCAACAGCTTTATCTCAACATCCATTGAAGTCTTTGACCTGATGAAGACATTGTGACTTTCTCCTGACATAAAGCGAACCTGTCTTTTATGAGTCTTGTTAGTACTTGTTAACGGTCTTGTTTAGCCAGCTTCATAAGTTGGTCAAAGAAAATTGAGAAATATCCAAAATTAAGTAGAAACAACAGAAGTCTGGACTGAATTGTAATAACTATAGGTATTAAATATTCGGATAAAGTTTGGAACCGTGCGTTGTTTGGAAGAACCAAGGCCGTATAAAATCCACAATAACACCGCGCACCGGCCGGCTTCAATTTCTAAAGCTAAACTATTTTTTTATATAATAAATAAGGGCCTCGTCCCTAAAGCTCAGTATTCAATAAAAATCGAATTCAATAACTCCGAGTCACCGCAGCACTAGAGCGAACCCAATTTGCAACCGTGCAATTTCCGTGATGGTTTTCTAGTTGGGTTGTCATATTAAATAAGTCAGCATAACAAGTGGCGAGCGAGGTCGCACCACTCAATTCTCCGAGATAATGGTAAATTGAACTCATTTCCTTCACGAGGACTGGCACCGCCTCGAGAACGCTTCCTTAACTGTTCCATTAGAACCGAATTAGAGGATAACGTTATAGTTACATCCTTATATAAATCAGCCGTGACGTCCTTCTATTACGGTGATACTATCTGGACCAGGAATAGGATCGTTGAACAATTTGCTTATCGGACACTGTTGGAGTACATCGTCTGAACTTTTTTTGCTTATCTATTACTACTTTCTTTGAAACGAAATTATGATATTGTAATAAAAATGTTTTTTGTTCCAAGAGGTAGGTAGGTATAATAAATTCATCTTGGCATTTACTTTATGTAGGCGCTGTCGTTTTATCCCTTAGATATCTATTGTTGTTCTAAAGGTCAAGGAAAGTTGCGAAGATCGCTTATCGGGGGAAGGTTACAAAGTAACCGTGTTATTAGACTGCTGTAAGTTGGAATCTATATAAATAAAATTCAAAGTCCTGACTGACTGACTGATATATCAACGCACAGCCTAAACCGCTGGTCCTAGAGACATGAAATTTGGAGGGTGTGTTCTTTGTGAAGAGTAGGTATCCACTAAAAAAGGGTTTTTCGAAATTCCACCCCTAAGAGGGTGACTGGGGGGAGGGTGAAATTTCACGCGGACGAAGTCGCGGACGAAAGCTAGTTAATTCAAAGAAAACTGGTAGTCTGGTAGCTTATTAAGCAAAATGGTTATATTTTAAAGGAAGCATGTCTTCAGTGCTGGAAAGTGGTTCTACTGGAAGGCACAAAGCAACCCTTTAGATAGAAGAGTGCTCTTTCGCCATCTCTCGATAAGCCTCCGCCGAGTGGCGGGGGTCGCCGGCCGGTATGCTCATAAATTTGCTCAATACACTGCAATACCGACTCTACTTAAAATGCAAAGATCGACTTCACAGATTCTTCACTAACTCCATTAATTTGTTTTAAGTCGTGTGAAAATTCTAAAAAGAAAGACGTAAACTTGTAAACAAATAGGTACTGTGGACTTTATGCAAAAGAAAGATAGCCAGTTGCTATTCGGTTTATGATTTATTTCATAAATAAAGCATGCAGAATTGAAAAGCTCTTAGGGTAGTGACTGGAAGGCCTGAGGCGGGTTTTTGTAAAATTCTTGTTATGAATTCTTGACACGGAAAATCCGCTATTTGGTAAAGTCACCGCTATCTCGAATGAGCGCTTGTCTCCTCCGGCAATCTGTCGCGATCGAGGGGATCATTAGTGTTCACCTCACTAATGATCCTCGCTGCGCGGCCGAGCGTAAGGACACCAACAATCAAGTGGAAATACTTTTTTGGAGACAATCCATTGGTTCAATTTATTTAGATTCTCAACTGATAAAGCCTGATATCGGTAGGCATTATACCTACCATTTTTTTTTAAGAAAAGAAGAGGAGCTTGTTTATAAGTGTGCATTTAGGTAGGTACAAAATGGTATTTTCAAAAAGTAATAAAAAAAAAATATAGTTTTAGTTTTTTGCCACCTACTTCCAAAATTAAAGTTATTTCATCATTTTGAGTTAATTTCTTTTTGAAGTCGGTTTAATTTTTTTAAATTACTTTTTTATTTCGTAATTTTTAGTTTTTGCACTAGAATTTGACCAAGGTTTTGAAATGTTTTCCCTTTGACACTACACCCGTAGCTCGTATCAATAAGCCAGGCCGTCACTCTTACACGTATTAGTCCATATCTTGAAAATTACTGAATCGATTTTGATGAAACTTGCACTGTTCCCTAAGTTGAAGTAAATGTAAGCCAATAAAAAAAATGGTCACGGTCCGATTAATAGTTTCGGAGAAACGCGTGGACAAACATATATACATACATACGTCTGTAAAATTTGGTATATTTGTTTGGAAACCCTAATAGATTGTCATATGTGAATATAATGCAATACCAATAATATTACATACATACGTGTCGAATTGATAACCTCCTTTTTTTTGAAGTCGGTATAAATAAATGTTTTCCTTTATGAAAAAGCAGCTTATAACACATACTTAATGATAGGTAGGTACCTACTTATACATAAATAGGTACTTTTTCGTACTTTGGATACAAACAAAAAAAAGATTTTCTTCTTTTTTTGGCAAGACTAACAAAACTTGCAACCCTACGAAAAGGATACCTAGTGGGCAACACAACGCATTGTTCATGTTCGTTCGCTAACGAAATACTGCGACGTAATTGTGGGCCGTACATTTAGCAGGTAACACAATATCGGTTCCGCATCGGACGTACGCCCGCGGAAGCCTACTTGGCTATGCTCAGTAGACTTGTGCTCGTCAGTGTGTGTATCGCGTATTGCATTGTATCGCCCAGCCTGCCACAAAGCAGAGCACTCAGCATGAGTGCCGCGGCGGGCGCGTGCCTGCCATTGTTTTATTTCACCCACACTCCTGCGCTTTCGAAACTTTTAAGGGGAACTTCAAATTGCGTTTCTCCTTTTAACTGGAGCTGGTTTGCGCTGATTAGTTGGACGGAGTCGGTTTAGTTGGTAATTTATTTTTGTAACCGGTCACGGTATTTTATTCTCCTGCTCTGTATACTGTACTTGTAGAAGAGCTGGTGTTTATTAAAGCTATCAGAATGTCTTGGTAAGAGATACTATGCGTGTCATAAACGTGTCAACGCCTCGGCGGCAGACCTACATCTTGCTACGGTGAGGCAGGTACTATTTATGCGGAAATGAGTGCAGCGAGGCGGAAGTGCAAAGCAACCCCGTGTCGCACCCCCGCGCGGCACCCTCGGCCGTCGACCTCGCGTACGTACGACGCGCTACCTCGCTACCTCGCTACTTCGCCACACACAATAACAACTCAATGCCGTCGGCCTCTCAACACGGCCCGCCATGGAAAATCTCTCAAAGATCAATCAAACCTGAACTCGAGGCTACGTTGTCAACAGATGGCGTAATGCGATACTAGGTAGAAACTCTCTGTCCATGATAGTTGAGTACATTTCTATTTCAGTAACAAAGGATTTGTAGCTGCTCTAATCAGGAACACATGACATAATATGATCTGCATAGTAATATGGAAACGGTTTTTTTTTTACATTTGAGTGGGTAGATAAAAATACAGGTTTCATGTTATTGTAAAGTAATTACTTTACAATAACATGAAACCTGTATTTTTGCGCATTAATGCGCTTCAAGCAAAACTACTAGCTCCTGTGTTCTTATAAGAATGTTGTATAACTTTAAACATCTAGCCATCAGAAAATATGTATTAAGATTACATTAACTGCAAGCTGGTAGTAACTTCAACCGGGTAAACATAGGTTTAGCCGGTTGAATTTACTACCAAGCTGTCTTAAGACGAGAAAGTCCGAATAGTTGGTTGAAACTTCAAACTTTTTCAGTCCCGACATAATTCAACTACTTAGCTGTTAAAGTGTACAGAAGTTGGCCAATTAGTTGTTAGGAAGTTTTGTTAGTATTGTTCCTTAGGGATAAACACGTAGAGGTACTTTTACCATAAAATCATGACAATGCACAGCATGCATAGTGTCGGTAATAGTCACGGTGTTTCAGGACCGTTTCCTTCATCATTTCAGGCCGTAGGTGACTGCTGAAACCGGGGCATGGAAATGTCTTGAAATAATTAAAGTGTCATCATCATACTTGGTCGTCCTCGTCGGTTACTTGCATCGTTTTTATCATCTATGTGATCTATGCCTCTATACTATGAGAAGGAAGTATGCATATTGTTTCCCGGAATGGCCAGAAACGATAACTATGTTAACTTTAAAGCATTTTCTTGCGGAAGGTAAAGGAATGATTTTAACGGTAAGCCGTAAAAACTATACCTTTCGCTTTCTTTTCTCTGTCGTCGGCTAACAATGTTTTGATTGAAAACGCTCAGTGCAACAATGCTGCTATGTACTGCAGATAACTTATCTACTTTAAACATTACATTGTGATCAAAATCTTTGTTTCCCACACTGATCTGAGAATTATAGGAAACAACGTATCAGAGCTTATCATCTCGGAGAACAACCTAAGAGTCGACTTAGAGACATAACCCGGGTTTTCCAAGAATTCGTAATCGGTAGACGGTAAGCTAATAACTTGTTACCAACATACATTAGCAGCATTTGAAGCTCTTCCTGTTTGGCTATGCTAACTACTACTTTGGACGTTGTCTTTATAGTTACACGGTAAGTGACATACCTACTTCCTTGATAGTTAGTTATCTAAGAAGTGGCAAAATTATTTTGAAGCTATCTGACTGTAATATAAGACTGGAATTTGGACATCAGATGAACCAACGGTTTTTGTAAAGCCTGAACATAAGGATGATTTGATTATACTACCCTGCATGTAATCTTATTAACCATCTTTTCCTTTTTCTCCCAAAGTAGGTCGGGGTGGGCTTTGGGATCCGAGAATAACCAGATATCTTGCAACAGTAGGTAACTATGTCGTTCTTATTTAATCAATTAAAACATCGTACCTACCGTGTTCCATTTAGTTTTCAATGAAATATAAATCCGTGGCATAGGTATCATAAAATGGTGTGTAACGTGACCAAAATACAAGCGATCGGCTCGTTCGACAATTTTCCGGAAAGTGCTTTCACTGAAATGAAAACTGGTTGTCGTTTGAGAATAAGTGTCGACATGGCGGACCTCGAAGAGGTTTTTTTAACAAATATTATTTTTACGTTTACCATATGATTATCGGGTGACCATATAAGAAATTAGCTTCTACCCGCGACTTCGTCCGCTTGAAATTTCTGTTTCGCCCGACCCAGCCCCACTTGCGCTATTACTGAAATCTTTCTGACTTTTTTTGTTTTTTCTCGACTCCTTAGTCTTAGCGTTATGTTAAGTAGCGTAGAGACTACCTCCAAAATTGGACTATCAAATGGGCAAAAAATATATTCAAATTCGACTGGTAGATCCAGAGATTAGCGAGTTCAAACAACCAAACTCATCTCTCTTTAACTTTATTATTAGTATTATTATAGACTAGCTTCTGCCCGCGACTTCGTCCGCGTGAAATTTCACCCTCCCCTCATTCACCCTCTCTTTCTCAGTGGATACCTACTCTTCACAAATAACACACCCTCCAAATTTCATGTCTCTAGGACCCGCGGTTTAGGCTGTGCGTTGATATATCAGTCAGTCAGTCAGGATTTTGAATTATATATATAGATACTTTTCCGGGATAAAAAGTAGCCAGTGTGGTGCCCAGGATATTAAAGAATAATTATACCAAGTTTCATCGTAATCGAACCGGTAGTTTTTGCGTGATGCCTGAACAAACAGACAGACAAATTTTTTTAAAATCACATTTTTGGTTTCGGTGTCGGTCTAGTAACACCCATTATTTTTTTGATATTTTCAATGTACAGAATTTTCACTTCTACAGATTTATTATAAGTATAGATGAGCGTTTGTCTTTCTAGAAAAGAGCACGAAGCTGCGAAAAAACAATGTTCGGATAAAAAGTTCGCTGGTAAGTGAGAACCTATCTCTCGTAAGCATTGAAATGAATGTCGATTAAGTTACTTTAATAATTAATTTTATCCCAAGATTTGTCTTTATCAGAAGTTAAACCCACACTTTTATATCTTCACAGAAAAGCTAGTTTTCAGTTTGATAGTCAAATTTTGATTCTCCTAAAGATAATTTCCAGAGACAGACTGGTCGAGTCCCAAAATGCCCGAAATGATATTAATGCTCCACTGAGCCTTAGAAGTATAACGAAAGGGGAGGAGAATTGTATTTAAGCAGGTATTTTATTACTGTTTACGTAGGGACTAACTAGGTACCTTATTACATACGTTCTAAATTATAACGGTAGGTCGGATAATTATCTATAATATTTGGCACTCTGAAACTGCGAGCGAACTGTTTTAATCGAATTTTGTGGAACAGGAAATTGGGATACAATAAAGGATGTACAGACAATGCTAACGATGTAAATAGGCAAAGTTGGTAAACCCATATCAGTCGTATCATCAAACGCACTGCCATTAATTTTGTGCGCTCGAGTACACTCGAAAACAAAATAACTTTGGTACATAGATACGATACACTTTTGTCCACGACAGTCGAGGCCTAACTTATTCAGGCCGATCCCGAGACCCGAAGTACAACAGTACAACGTACCTACCTCGAAGTACATACTTATTACACATGATTGAATCACGTGTATTTTTGTTTTCTATAAATAAAAGTTTGGTAGTGTATGTATTTTTCCCGTGTATGTATTATATGGCTAAATAATAACAGCCGCACAGGTCGATCGATCAGGTTAAGCTACGCTTGCCGCGGCTGGTCTGTGGATGGATGACCATCTTTACATACCGAGATCCCTCCGTGCCTCGGAAAGCACGTTAAGCCGTTGGTCCCGGCTGTTATTCGTGGATCTTTGACAGTTGTTACGGGTAGTCAGAAGCCAGAAAGTCTGACAACCAGTCTTACCAAGGGGTACCGTACCCAGTAACTGGGTTGTGGAGACTGGAGGTCAGATATACAGTCGCTCCATGTAAAACACTGGTATTCAGCTGCATCCGGTTAGACTGGAAGCCGACCCCAACATAGTTGGGAAAAGGCTAGGCAGATGATGATGTACTATTCTCTGCAGGTAGTCAACAACGACTATCTACAGGATAGTCGTTGTTACTGCTAAAGGGAATTTAAAAAAATGTAATTCGTTTAATAGTGTGATAATAGGAATGTGTCTACCGACCGATGAGTTGTAAGTGTTTTAAGCTAAAGCTTTTTTGTAAAAGGAAGTAATCTAATATGTAGTTGTATTGACAAATTGATAGAGTAGTTGATAGAGATATTCTTTCGATCATAAAATCACGTCCAGATTTGCACCCCTCATATTGAACGAAATCTTTGATATATCTATTATATATTTCCTAAAGGCTGAATGAAGTGTATAAAACTTTGTCTATGTCTACGATAATATATTAAAGCCAAAGTTTCCTATTGATCAAAAGCCTTTGTAGGTTTGGCTCAGGCTTACAAAATAAATTAATCTAAGTGTACGGCGTCGGCAGGTACAGAGCGTTGTCTAAACATTATTGGAGGGCTGACTTCTAGCGGAAAATCCTCACCATCTTGGTTGTGTCGGAAGGAAGCTTTGAGGACATGCCAATAACCGCTGGAGCGGTAACAACACCTCCCAAAAACAAGGCGCGGAAGCAATTCCATTCATGCGCGCTTGCAATAAGGTCGACATTCCAAATAAGCTTTCACTATTATCAGCTGCAGCGACTTAAAGCAATTTTGTGAGTCAATATTGAACTTTTCAATTCATAGAAGCGATGTGTTCGCTCACACTAAAATACTGTGCAAGACCTTACTCACTGAACCACTTACATGGCTGTGCGGATCCGCGCAGCACTATTTTTGATATTTATTTTAGTTATTATAAGTTTTTGTCTGGCTAACTTTATAAGTAGGAATCTACTTATTTAGGTATCTTAAAGGATTTGTGCAAAGCACGGGAAGCTTTGAAGACGCTCACCAATAAACGTTTAACTAACAGTAATCTAATATGTTTGAACTTTCAATTAAATGATACTGCTGGGTAGTTATCACACAGTCGATGTATCAAAGTGAGGGTAGATTACGCTCGGCGTCGTCGGATTGCGGTGTTAATTAAGCAATTAGGTCTCGTCAGCGGCCTCAGACCCGTCAGGCGGTCTCCGAGTACCCGTCAGGCAACCACGCCGGCCTCGTTAAGGTATTAAAATGGCCAAGCAGCCTCCTGCGACCTTATTATTATCAATCCCAAAGGCCGACGGGAAACTTACTAGGTATAGGTACGTAGACAGATAATAAAACCGACTCAACCCCTAAATGGCTGGGAACATTTATAAGCCGTAAATTTTAAAGGGAATGTATTTAGATAAAGCTCTTTTGTTGTTTCTTTTTACCAAACTAATAGATATATTTTTGGTACATTTTATAGAGAAATGCGGATGCCTATTAGAAAGTATAATTTACAAGTGTTAACTGTTTTATTAAAAAAGTAATGTGCAACGCGGAGCTGAATGTTTTGTTGTACACACGGCGGATTTTATTTCGCTTGTGGGTACAATCTGTGGCCGGGTGACATTTCCACCCTAAATCACGTGTGAGCATTTCATCGAAGCCGTGTTCACGACGCGTGGTTATACATATTACACAGGGTTCAGGGGCGTGGGAATGCAAAATATGTGATACATCGCATTTTCATTTTAATTCCGAGTGGTCGAGTAATATTTCAGCGGAATAAACGTTCTCCCCGCTGTAATTTACGGTACGAGCGCGTAGATTAGTATTTATGGATTTTACTACTTGTGGTGTAATTAGTGGTTATCAAATTACTGCAACGGAAATCGTTTTTACGTTTAGTACCGCAGTGCCGCGAGTGAGGGTCTAACTAAATGGTCCCCTTTTCAAAACGCTTGCGTCGCGTGTCTGTTTCAGGCCTGCCGGCGAATTTTGTTTATATAAAAGTCGGGATCTCATTGCTTAATATTATGCTGCTTTAGAAAGTTTTGAAAACTAATATTTTTATAACTTTACTAGCTAACACGTACTAGCTAGCTATGCCTTTTTAATTTTTTTTTGTTAGGAACGTTCTTTGGCGCCCGCACAACAACTTACCAAAGTTTCATAACAATCGTTCGAGCCATTTTCTAGTTTTTGTGAGACTTACGCACGGCAATTGATATTAATAATTATATAAGAAGAAGAGAGATTTAGGAAGCCCTTTGCTTTTGCCATTGTATAGTTAGAGTTATATAAAAAACTCTGACTCTATATCACATCTTCTGTAACATATCTAATGAGTATAACTAATACTTATGCGTATTCAATTCTACATCTATTGAATATCGGTCATGATAAAACCCAAAGGATAAACTTTAAATTAAAATGGAATTGCAACAACATTTAACTTTCGATAGCGTTAAGTCTTCTTATTTTTTGCACAAGTAGTAGTGGCAGACAGGCAGATAAAGCTTGTAAAGTGAGCCAAGGTACACATACTTATCTCCCGTGTCCGCAATACGGACGCTTTTTGTAACGGTTGTAAAAATGTGTCAAGTATATTTAATTTTAATTTAAACGCTCATGTAGGGCTGTGCAGTGCGATCTGCAAGTTATTTGTAAATGGATGTACCTATGTAGTCTTTTAATCCGGAAAGGCTTTAACCAGGGTACATTACAGCTTTCAGCCTGAACCTAATAGTGTGTTAAATCGTTATTTTCTCATATAAAGTACAGACATACCTGTTTTAAACACGACAATCCATACAATTTTTGTTTTTTTTATATCTTTATTTAAAGAGCTTTGTCGTAGATCGACAATGTCGCTCTATACGTTCTCATATACATAAACCAAAAAAATCCATACTAATATTATAAATTCGAAAGTAACTCTGTCTGTTTGTCTGTCTGTATGTTACCTTTTCAAGCCTAAACCACTGAACGAATTTCGATAAAATTTGGCAGAGAGATAGATTGCATCCCGGGAAAGGACATAGGATAGTTTTTATCGACATATCTACATTTTATAAAAAAACTAACCCAACGATTTCTTTCACATCGAACTGGGACTACGGCTCTGGCACTGGCACACAAACAACTATTTAACTATAATACTTAATTGGAGCTTAGAGTGATCTTTGTTCTCGTCAACTATTAACTGATTGAAAAAGAGAAAGAGGTACTTAATTATTAATTATTCATTTTTAATAAAAAATGTTTTTTTTATAGATTAAATAAAATAAAATACTTTAGCAGAGGTTTTTAATATCACTAAAGCCAGTTTTAGTACCTACCTACTACGGATTTCAACTTGAAATTAACGATTCAGCGGTCACAACTTCAGAAGTTCAAGTAAGTATATTGTTTCGAAAGTTTGTATTGACCAGTCCAACTCCTAGTAAAGTACGTACACGAAGGATATAGAAGACATTAGTCAAGTTAAGACAGTGGCAGTAAGATTGTGTCTGGAGCTGCAGCCAGGCTATCGATTTTAGGCTGCGGCCAGACGGACGACGACGCGCCAATGAAAAACTATGCTTTTTGTTCACAACTCTAGTACCAACTGGTTCGCATGCATTCGTAAATCGACAAACTTTATGCAGATTAGTATTATAACTATCTAGACTAGACTCTAGTTTGAATGTGTGATCTTGAGATGTGACTTTTTTTAAGTCTATGATTTTGTTCATGTAGATATTTATAATATTTCTAGGTTTTGCTGGATTATATATTTTGTACCTTTGTGTCGTCATTATAAAGTAATATTTGCATTTAAAACATTAAGCATACATATTCATAATCTTTTCGGGTGGCCGCGAGCCTCTAAAACGGTTTACAAAAGCGTTGTCCTATAATGCCGGGTAAGAGAATGATGGTAATAATACCATCGAGGGTTCCACGCTTCATAAATACTGACACAAGCCCCTCCCCGCCCCCCTGCTTCATAAAAAGGATGCGCAATTCTTACAATTTGAGAAGTTTGCGAGTTTCTCTCTTTATGTCTGCTGTTACGTAACGATATTTGTTAAACTTTTGATATGAAGTGTAACAAGGGGAATTGTGCAGTGGCGTTTGGGGCCTGTGGCAAATTCAAGGGATGGGGCCCTCCCTCAATGTAAAGAAGCTCAACCAACGTTATAATTTCTTTTTACTAGCACTTCTCCCGCGTAAATTTCATATTTTCCCCTACAAAATTTAACACCTGACTGCTTTATTGATCTAGTAGTCGCAAACGCTACAGTTGAGCATGAGGTCCTGTCCAAAAAATTTGACTAATAATGGGAAAACATAAACGTTGTGACGATACTGCCAGCATCTTACGAATGTACTCATGAACTTTTAAGTAAAATGATTATCGGTTGTTTGCATCCTGATTTCATTGAAGAAGGCGATTATTTGATGATTATTGTGGTTGGCACAAATGTACTGAAACAAGGGGGCTCGATAACTAAGAGAAGTGGGAGAGTCAAGAAATGAAAGCAAGGTGGTCAAAGCCCTTTACTCTCTGCTCTGGCGTATGGTAACCACATTAGAAGCGACTGATGCGCAGAGATCAGACTTCTACTTACGCAGATTGAAAATAAATCGTATGCAGTCATTGAGGAGACGGTCAAATTTGCCGAGGACATCTGCATTCAGGTCATAGTACCTAATACACATCACCATATTCGATAATAGGGAACATTAAGGACTGCACAAGCATTGTTTTCGTACTCGAATTGTATTAGAAATGTTTATTGGACACAATCACACAACTGAGTTGTGTCCAATAATACGATTCTGGATGGTATTGTTGTTGGTTATTTCAGGAAAGAGAGTTCAGTGGTGTTTCTTCAAATCTTGTTCCACTGTGCATTCGTTTGGAGCGATAATTAGATTATTCTCAACCTATATCAACGTGGGATTAGATCTCAGATCTTAATCTGAGGTTTAGACAAAATAAGAACCAGTTTTATTTGCTTTGGAAAATTTTGAAAAGCACTAGTACGCAGCCACTTGACGTTGCTGGTGTCCGCGTCGCTGTGTGGTTATTTCAATACTTCCTCCTGCTCTTGTTTTGGTTAGTTATTACCTACTAAAGTACTCTCTGAAGACTGGCCAACATAATTATTGCTGGTTGGCTCAGTCCATTGAAGTTACGGACTCATATACATATATGTATAAGTTCAAGGAAAAGAAGCTTTATTTAAAAGAATACAAGCCATTTACATTATTTCCGTCTCCTTCCCGAATGGGTAAACAAAACGAAATCGTACAGGAAAGTAATTTTTATGAATTAATAAATTGTCGCCTCCCTCGCGAACGACGACAGTCGCCGAGGGTGACTGCGGCCCGAAGTACCGAACATAAGCAAATGTCGGCGGCTCCACAATAAGCGGAGACGCGCCGGATGCTGCAGCATTAGCTCGTGATTTATACGTCTGGCAACACTACTGCGTTAACTCCACAAACAATGCAGGGGCCAGGGGTAGCTGCAACATGTATCAATGGACAACTCTTTCCTACCTACGATGCTATGGAGCTTAAACAAAACATTATCCGAAACGCTATAAACATGCAAATAAGTATCAGGGTACCACATCAAAGAGATTATTCTGATGGAATTTAAATATGAATGGGTAACGTTCAAAGTGCACCGAACCGGTTCAATGGCGGCTTTTCGATTGTCCAAGAATGAAAGAAAAATCAAAACCAAATCAGTGTTTTGTTAGGGTCGTGTTTGACCAAAAGCAAGCTTATTATGGCTTATTTTGATTTTAAATTAACAATAAAAACTTCCGATGCTTCTGCAATAAACACGAGTCGCGACAGATGAATTTGAAATTGTTTGCTGTGTTAAGTAGGAATCACTTCAGCCACAAATTGAAGAGTTAAAAGAGATGTCATTTTAAAAATCAATATAATCACGGTCGTTTACCTAGCCACCCCTACAATTTGTTGAGCTCCATCGGTCGCCCGCGGTGCTCTCGAGCATCCCGGCGCGCGGCGCCCCGTGCAGAGGCACCGCTCTTTAAAACTTGTGGGTAAAATTTGATCCTACACCCTTCCCTTGTGCCACGGATGTACGGGTAGTCGGGTAATCGGGTACCTATCTGCAGTTAATTATCTGCGTGCAGAGGGGACGGACGGGGGAAGACATCGCAAAATGCCAATTTCTCCCCCAGCTACCATTCGGGCCCAAGATTCACGTCGAACCATTGGAACGATAAGCCCCGTAATTAGTTTTAATTAAAACCATCAGAAAATAAATGGTTGATCGATATCGAACTGTTATTTGGGTGTTAAAGCACCTTTCCCGTGTTTAATCATCTTGTGCGACGAGAATAAAGCAAAAAACGTCAGATTAAAATTCACTGAATATTCAGACAGTCTGCGACTTTAGCGATAAACCTATTCGTTGTGACGAATCCATACTAATATTATAATGGGTATAAACGTTGGATAATACATATGTGGTGTGAAATCATTAAGGTAAGTGAGAAAGAAAGGCGCTAACGTGGGCCGCGCGGGTTACTACTTACAGGACGTTCAGCGAGCCTGAAAGAACTCCCTCCCACCTACATTTGTCTCGAGAGCGTAATTGCCGCCATTAAACGGATAAATTACATTAATCACACTTGCTATGACGGTCAGGTGCTAATGGAAAGTCACGACGGGGCGTTACGACCTCTAAACTTGTTAACGATGACTTGCTCGTCTAGGATGTCGTAAAGTGCATATGACGCTACGCTCTGACATTGTCTTGGTGTTTTAGAGAAAGTTTATTAAAGTTTAAAAAAGTGACGGTTGACAGACAATTAGAATTAAGTGGTTTATTTTGAGTTAGTTTAGTGCGTCCGTGTGTGGTTGGTTGCAGCCGGGAGCCGTGTGGCCGCGCGCGCTCCGGGGCGCCTCCCCCAGTAATTAGCCAGGAGCGTGGAGTGACGCCGACGACCGACGAGCTCCCGACGCGCCGTTGTTTGCTAACATCACTACCTCCGCATCCATTCATAAAAAGCATTTGAGATGAACATTAGCTGTTTATGTGCATTCCAACAATGGCTAAAGTGGCTATAAATAACATGCGCTATCTTATTCTGGATGGCGACAAAGAATTAATGTGTGTGCATAATTATATTCTCACAATATGGTCGTAGGCAAACATTTTACCTTTATGAAAATATTGTTACAGATGAGATTTTTATTAAAAGAACTCCGTTAGATGTAAAAAACCCTTAGAATTTTTGTAAAGGACTACATTTAAAAAATATACCTACCTATTCTACATGCTAAAACAAAAGTACCTACTTCCTATCTCGAGCTGCACTGCATATATATGACACATTTTTATTATAAGAATTAACACTTTACTTCCTCGAGTAGGTACCTATATCTGTAAACATTTGAAATGAATCGGCGTCGCTTTTACTCATATGAGCCGAAACAACAATATGACACGACATAGGAGGCCTAAGCGGAGTGGGAAGGGGGCGGAGGAAGCGGAACTGCGTACAGCTTAGCTCGCTGTTTTACACGCAACGTAAACAATGTGCTTACAAATCTCACAATATCATCTAGTCTGGAGGAATCCTGTGCGGGAGAGGCTTCACTTGAGTGCCTGCTCGTTAGTGAGAGAGCTTAAATTACGCCGCAACTCTACGGCAGCTCTTACATGCGTAACTTACTTAAAATAAACCAGACGCCACACTGAAAAATGTTTCCATTTAATTTATCTGCGAACGGCCTCGCTAACGATGTATGAGATGAGCAACATGCTTGTTCGCGACAAATATCGAAGTGTTACCTACTTTAGCTTTAATATTATATCTTGCGAATTGTTTGTTCACAAGAAAATGTTATTATTTTTATGTCACACTTGAGTGGGAATGTTTGCCTTTGTAATTTTTGTGTAATAATAAATGTGAAGTGCCACCAGGAGCATAGTGATACAAGGACTCATGTTTGAACTAAAATTGATGAAGTACCTACTTGAGACACATAATGTAATTTTACAAAGACATTTTGTATGACTTTGAGAAAACCTTCCAATTGACTATGATTTAAGTAAAATAAATTAAGAATTTTACGACAAGTAGGCTAGGAATTATGTGAAAGAAACCGACGCCATTGTAGGGAAGCCCTCCTGTCTGTCAGTCACAAAGTTTATCTTTAACAGGTACCTATAGATACTCTTGCCGCTGTCTGGCGAGTTGTAAAGATCGACGTTTATTTTGCGTCTAGATATACCTTCACCCCTACCGACCATTAGATATTTTACTCAGCGGTTCTTTCAGAACTGTACCTAACTATCTATTATATTGAAAACGGAAATGTAAACTATTCGCATACCATAATCCGTAATTTTCTCATAACTGTATTATGCAAAAGTTTCCTTGGAGTACTTTCCCTGGCGTCTGCGGCTCCTCGGGCGTGCATCTGCCGGGGTGCGTGGGGGTGGCAGGGCATCGGGGGCTGCGACCGGGGGGTTGAGGGGGAGGGGAGCACCTTCACTTTCGTCCGCCACCAGGCAGCAGCGCCCCGACCTTCCCAACTGCACAACTTTCCCAATCCTCTTTGTTAAGCCTTTCATAACTCTGTTATCATTATATTATTAAAAGAATTCGTGGACTATCGCAACATTTATAGATATTTCGTGACAAATTGACGAAATTTCATAACCTTCCCACTTTTTGGAAACCGTAAATTGAATAACTCAATAATATTACTTAGTGAGCGTATCTTGCTATCCTCGGCACCGCCGCTTTAAAAACGTGTTTTGAGATTTGTGGGTGATAAGCGAAGAATGAACGATTATACTTGATAAATACTGAATAATAAACCTCAGCATAAAATGTTAGAGTGTTTCTACAGTCCATAAAAGGCAGGCTTTCTCTAGACGCAACTGTCGCCTGGGATTAGGTAACTATTTTCCTGTCTGCGAGAGTCGTAGGTTAGCGTGGCATGACAATTAACTGATTCACTCTCACTTTCAATTTCTTTTTCTGTCTGTATGATAATAAGAAAACGTCCAGTTTAATAACCAATCAGGTAACAAGTGCAGCCAATTAATTTCTATTGCAGTAAGTATTTAGCTCTAGGTGTGCATTTGCATGGTAGTTTGTCTACCTTTGTGAAATGATTTTATCGAATATGGCAGAACAATGGGCTTACACAGCCTACGGTATAATAACAGCTGGTCAGCGGAGGGCCGACATCATTCCATTATGGAAATTGGCAGGTGGATGGGGTGCCTAGACGGTGGGATGTTCGCCGTACCTAATACAGTTTAATATTTTTACTCAGTGTATACGTGAAACTGATCATACAGAAAATAGTTTAGGTAAGTAGCGTTCCATTCTGCAATCTGTAAGTGTAGGTATCAGTAGCGAAGGGTAAATTTTTGTAAGAGGTAAGCCGGAGTAGATATCTTTAATATGATTATATTATTTTTCTATAAAATACTGACTGTGCCAGTTTTCAAAGGGAAGCCGGTAGGAATCGAGTTGTATGAAACCTTCGCCCCTGGTATACATATTGTGTCCATTTATTAATTTTGTCATGTTTAAACAGTTATTATTTCATAAATTGAATGTGTTATTAAATCAATATGTAAATTGGATACTGAACCTAATGCGAGGGTGTAACTTTTTTGTATAACACTAAACTAAGTTATAGTTGCTAGTAAGGTCAGGACGGCGTATCTTATCTATGCTACAACACTTTCTCTGATTAGAGGAAGTGCCCACTAAATCATCATAGCGCACCCTAACACATGCGTGAGGCGTGGTTAGAATTTATAACAACTATAACTAATACGCATGCATCACTATAGCATGTTATTTCGGGTTGAACACAAAATTTTAATTTATGTTCTATTTTCGAGGAGGATTTTTACCCCGATAAAACTATGTGAATTGAAAAAGACTGCGTTTATCGAAAAGCTATTTAATTACTTACCATAGTGTTTTAAATTAAAGTCCCCTTATTATCAAAGTGTTAACCCCTTGGTGCCCAATGCTAAATAAAGAAGATCTTGAGGGAAATTAGTACGTAAAATTAGTACCTACTTACGCTCGACAGGGAACTGTTAGAGATCGCAGTAAGTTCAGATTAGTGTGCAAGGAAGAGGCAATTTCTACCCATCTTCAGAGCAGGTATCAGACCCATAGGGATATAGCAGATGGAATTATCAAGTACCAGAATCACAACATTCTTCGTGAACACAGATAAAGCCATTCAATAACAAATTACTTACAAGCGATCCAGGGCATTGTACAGACACAAAAAGGTTTTAAGTAAATTGGCATATAAGTCTTGAATCGCATGCAAATATTGAGTGTATTGAGAAAGTGAAATGGGAAAAGGAACAGCTTCTCAATCAAAGAGCAACAGAAGTCCTAAGCAAATTGACTGAGCGTTCGGAGTACTTCGAGACGTCGAATATTTGGACTTGTGCTCGTATTGCCCTTTTCTTGTAATGCAAACAGAAGTTTTCTTGCTATGTTACTTACTCGTATTTGAAGTTCGTTTATGAACACAAAGGTACAAAGGTTTATAATTTTTCACCTTGAATGACCTACTAGGCTTTTTGTCATAATGTCGATGAAACTGTCACTATTTCCATTGACAGTAGCTTCGATGAGATGTAAGTATAAGTATAATCCATGGTGCAAAGGTACAGTCAACAGCAAAAGTAGATGATCAAAATCAGAAATTCAATACTAATTAACGGAGTTCGCGTCAGAACTGTGTGGCGTCGAAGTACTACTACTTAGAATACTTACTACGTAGAATACTTTGAGTCACTTCGACGCCATACAATTCTGACGCGAACTCCGTTAATTAGTATTGAATTTCTGACTTTGATCATCTACTTTTGCTGTTGACTGTACAAGAACATTGAACATTGACAGATTTCTTGAACATGAATTCTGTTCAAGAAACTATAGGCTTTCATGAATGTGTATCTTTCATGAATAGTGTCGTTCTTTAAAGCCTGTAGTTTACTTTCTTTCACTCACCAGACTAATTAAAATTGAACAAAATCTAAAGGGCTTATATTATCTATATTTTTTGCTTGACATTTCAATCACCCCGAAATTCCATCCAACAGAAAAATATCTCAGTAATGTTTTGATTATTTACTCACCTCTATAAATGGTAACATGAATCGCTATCGTACATCGGAAATCGGTTGTACACACGTTTGTAATCTGCGAAATCGAAAACGTTCGGGAACTGTAATTCCGGCCAATTACAGATTTTATGCTCCATTTTCGATTGGAATATTCTCAGTCGACATCTAGCCACGTGTTAATTAATTTTGTGGGACTGGCGGAGTCGGCACTGCAGGCTGAACCGACGGAACAAATCGAATCACTCGTAATATTATTACCTGCAGAGGGTACCGTCATTATGAACTTAGCCATTAGCCATAGGTAGGTAGCGTTCGCCGTAATATCACGTTTTTATGAACCCACAATCACCCCAACAACTAGTCTAGTCTAGATATGTCTTCACAGACACTGTATTCCAATTTTATCCTCTTGGAATAGTACTTACTAGTGGTTATTGAAATGATATTCAAGTTCTAGAATGACTTTCACTTTCGTAATCGAGAATAAGTGCTATATTGTGTGGGTGGCATTCGAATTTGTTTGTCTATCTATAACATACGTTCAATATTAGACGTTCGGAGCGGTGGCGGCGATCACGAACAAAATACAGAATCCTAAGCAAATTGTTGAAATGGGTCCTGTGCGCGTATTTATTTACTTTTATCACAATATTGCGAACGGTGGACGGAGACACTTTTATGCCACAGCAAAAGAATTTGTGGCTCGCGTCCACATTGGGGACCAAATTCGTTTACGTAGGAAGACCTATAACGTTGATAACTCTAATATTATAGTTTATAGTCTCACTGGATATTTTAATTATAAATACATTAGCGTATGACTAAAGCAAATTATTTTATGTTAAATCATCTTTTCATAAAAGGCGATCCGGCTTAATCATCACGCCTACTAGCTTTAATGAAAACAAAAGTTAATCTTTGGAAACTAACAAGTATATTTGTAGTTTATTACGTTTTCTAAGTTACTAATTAGTACAGCTCGCGATTTATACAAGGAACCGTAATACGTAAAAGATCAAGGGTTGTTTAGTAACGACAAATATCTTGCAGATCGTTTAAGTGGGTGCCCAAGAGGTATCTCTGAAACCCATTTTCTGAGTCTATTCTTAGAACTCTTGTAGAGTAATATCTATCGCCTAACCTCTATTCCTAGAAAACAATAAGCAGTTTATGTTTGAGAAAATACTTCCTTTGTCCTCCATCTGCGGAGAAATTTATAATAATAGGCCTTAAATATTTAGTTCTTCATGTTACGGTCTACACAACACTCGAATCCCTCGTGCTCTATGGGCTACACCACCTTCATATACATACACGCCTTTGTGTATCTACGTTCCCATTGATTTATGGTAAGCAGTGCAGAAGAACGAGCGGCAGCTTAGACTCAGTAATTGCTTTCCGGGTGAGTCGACAGAATTTGCATCGCGCGGTGCCGCGAGCGCGCAGCTCCATCACACCGAGATGACAGATATCCATCACTTTCATTGTAGCGTTTTGTAAATACACATCAAAGGCTTGTCTGCTACGCTCCATGCATCAAGGTTCCGGTTTTAATTAATCAACAACGTTATGAGCCATTCAACTCAATTAGTCCAAATTGCATTTATCCAAATTAGTTATTACGTGTCCTCGGGGTGCAAGTGCCGTAGAGAATACTAATTTTATGAAGTAGTGATAGCGAGCTTTCCAAATTCCGTTGGATCTAATGGACTAATGAAAGTGTAAATTATGCACTTGGTGTTGGTCTGTGTAATGTGTCTTAGGTTTACATTAATTGTACAATGCCGTCTAGCCGCGCCGCAACGGAGTCGACACCCGCGCCGCCCCGCGCTCCGTGGCAGATGTTAATCGGGGACAAACACTGAAAATAATTATGCAGCCGCCGCGCCGGGCGCGGTGGTTCACAATATCAACTCGATGCAAACAAGATTATACTAAAACTAAGGCTCGAGTTCACCGCGACGTCTGACATTTGTGTCAAGTGTCGCTCGAAATTAGTGGCCTTAGTATAGTCGATGGGGATACGTGGCGAAGGGATAAAACAAACGCATGATTTTTCGAGAGTCTCATGGATTGAAGGGTCATCGTGTGGAGGGCCGGAGCTTTGATCTGCTGCGGTAATGCGGCTGGCGGACCACATTCGCGGAAACTTTTACGGGACACTGACCCACTTCTAAACGACCAGTAAAAGTAATCTATAATGCGGCCCTCTTTAAGAATCCTCCCATAATACAGAAAGTCATAAAAAACAACAAGCTCCGTGCCTTCGTTGTTATGTAAATAAAATAAACGTGGAATGGTTATATCCATTTACTTTGATAATGAAAACTACAAGTTTAAGCATGTTTTCATACCTATGTACGTTTCGCATCTGCATATTTTAGACGATCTTAAATCCCCATGAAAAAGGAAACAGGTGTTTATTGCATGTATGTATTGCTCTATCTTGGGATATTCGATAACTAGGATACCTTAAGCCCGTTGTAATAAGATATGTCTTGTTATTTTGTACCATACCTATGTATAATCGAGGCTTTGTTAATCCTCGTTTAACTAAATTAACAGCAGTTGCGGTTGTAGAAGGTGATTAAATCCATAATTACACACGTAGCTCGTTGGGTTCTCCATTAGGCACTGAAGGCTTGAAATTAAATGTCTTTGTATATTCTATTGTTCGGATAGTTTGTACAATGTGGCGAAGTATCGTATATGTAGGTAAAGTTGTACAGTGTATGAACAATGCACGCATTCGAGCGCCGCATTGACCCACAATTGGACGGCGAGCGAAGGTGAGACCTTGCACGTCGAAGAGGCTAATCAAAGTTATGAGCTATTTCGTAGCCGTATAGAAGCGAGATACTGATTTATGACAAGCCCGTTGTGTGATGCTTTATATAAAATATTCTTTGAAGAGTTGAATAAACAATATAGTGCTCTAATGGATTTTCATATATTGCAACAATATTATCTTGGTAATGTTAAGAAAACTTTTAGTGTTCGTAAAAGTTGTAGTCAAAAAATTATGAATAAAACATCATATTACAATGTGTTTAAGTTTCGGTGAAGTCATTACGTACAATATAACATTTATAGCGTCATAAAAGCTGTGAAAATAAGGCTCGCTTCCACGTTGTTGGTGGGGTTATACCTGTGTTGTAACTAACATGTTATTATAAGGCGCGAGAAGGCGCGAGGCGGGGTCTCGTGCGTGACGGATCACCGCCGAGATCAAGTCAAATATCGCGTCCCCGCTGCGCCGCCGCCGCTAGCTAGCGTGCCGGTTAAACAATAACAATATGTATGTGCAACACTCCTTTGTGCTTATTAAAACAACACACGTATTTTGTACTAACTTCATTTTCTTCACACGACGCGCGACGTCTCTCTATTTCAGTGATGAATTCGATAACAAAGCACTGTGAGCTTCGCAATGTTATGCAATAACATGAATGTAGAGCAACAATCCCAATAGTTTATTTTGTTGTATATACGATGCAATGATTCAATGTAAATATCTCGATTGTTTGAGCAATCGCAAACAGAATCAACGCGCGATGAATATTTTTTAAACATTTCATTTTAATAACTGTTATTCCAGAAAATTGTCATCTAAAGTTGGAGAGGTATGCAATGTACAAATAAAGTTCAGCCGAGTGGGAAGCAAAGTTGCAGCGTACAATTTAAAGTTAGTCTAGGATGAGTACGAACTGAGGTGAGAAAATGTTGGGGGTAGGTATAGGAACCGTCAGTGGGGGGAGGGGGTGCACCGGACATCAGGTCTGGCAGTGTTCTCTGGCATTGATAAAGTTGCGCCGAAACCAGGGGTAAGTAACTTAACCGGCGGTGGTCTAACTGCAGTTAGCCTAACATTGAACGCTCTGAAACGTCGTGAACTGAATAACTAGACTCTGTCCACAGGAATTTCAGCTGTTATATTTGCAGTAAAATTATTATTAGCCAATTACAATTCGGGAATGCGAAATACCAAATGAAGGGTTCACGACGACAACGGCGGCGGGGGCGGCGTACGGCTAGGTATTTTAGTTCGTTAATAAAACATCGTCTGCCTTCCCGAGTATCGCAATGCTAAAATCCCTAATTAACGTGAACCACATCAAAGGAACGTGGGGAATATTCACCGGGGACTCGTCTGCGAACTTCGACTTGAGGCGACAAGACGGATAGCGCCGCACCGCACCCGCGCCGCGCCGCGCCGGCTAATAGGGTGCAACCGACTTGTATACTATTGTTCGCTAGTGCGGGATTTGTAACTTATCCATCGATTTGTTACTTACATGGGCATGCTCTTCCAAAAGATTTGGATCGTTTACAGCAATAATGCGCTAAAGGACTCTCACAAATCCTTTTATTAATTTAGTCTGCATAATACTTTTTGTTGAGGATTGAAATGATAAACGTCTCAACTTCTTGTTATTAAAATATATTGTTTAAAAAATGAAACGGCTTTACATGGTATAATGGCGGACACACGCGATCGCGACATTATAAGATTACGTGCATGCGCAAACGCTGATTTTGGCCGAATGGCGGGTGCGCGCGCTCTGCTGCAGACGCCGGCCGCGTCGCCCCCGCGCGCCCTTCTTGCTCCGGGCGCGTTCGTATTAACGCATTTAGGCGCGTTCACTTTTGTATAGGTACCACCGGCAATATTAGATAAAATAAAAAATATAAGAAATCCATTCAAGTTTTAATGTGAGAGAATAGCTCGTAGCCCTTTGTTAGCTGTTAATATCTACTGTAAAAGTAATTTTTCACGAGGTATTTCTTTGTAGCTCTGAATAATAACAACAACTTTATCAGAGAGTGAAAAGCACCGGATGCCTCCAGAGACCGGCATTAAAAATATTAAAATAAGTAATTGCTCTATCAGGCCTGCACCTGCCGCCCGCCCAGGCGTGCCGTACCGCCCGCCCTTACCGCCACGCCCTTAAGTACTTTGTGATAAGGGCAATCGTGCGAGCTCCTCTGCGCACTTTATATTTATGCCGTTCTATTTATAGTATAAGGACAAAATAAACCCTTCACGACACGTGCCTCCGAGAGATATAAACAAACAAAGATTATGTCATAGTGCCGGTAAACATCCGCAGATTACAGCAAGAAGTGTTTTAAATGTACCTAAATGTAGCGAACGTGTTGTAGAACTTAGTTCGAATGTTTATAACATTGTGCCAATTACGTTAAGTGCCAAATCATGTCTGGCAGAGAAAGTCGGATGTAGGACGACAATCCCGAAGAATATTGTCCTCGTGTGGGGGCAATATGAAGTGAGCCATTAACTAAACAAATTAACTTTCTTGACAGCACGTTGATGGAACTTTAATACTGTGGACCTCTCAAAAGGAATCGTAATGATCGTGTTTGTTTCCACATTATATTTGTTTATTATTCAATTTTATGTTTATGATAGGGAATTGGGTGGTTGATAAACACTTTACCAGATGCTATACTAAGCTATGACGACCTTATTTTCGGTAAAAATCCAATGTCTTCAACTGTCCTTCTTGTATCAGGGCTGAAGAACAGGGTGCGGTGAAAAATGACCAGTTAACACGAGTAGTTCAGGTTAATACTTACTCGGTGCCATTTTTTCCACCCCTGTGCAGCATGCCCGCTCGAGCCATCTCACACCCACGCCCTGAAAAAAAAAACGTGCCATCCATTAACGTCAAGTCGTTCTCGAGCCTTTTCCGCATCTTTACGCTCACTAAATACAGTTTAGGCTCCTCTTAATTTATTATTAGTCGGATGATAGACCAAATTATGCCGGCCGTCCGTTCTCTCAACTTAATTTTTGTCTACATAAATAATGTAATTTGTTCCCCAGACCGAAGAGATTTCGGTTCAACTGGCAATATTTCTTTATTATTTTGTCTTTCTGTTTGGAGTTTTGACAATATTTTTAAACGTACTTATTACTAAATCAAAGCGTTATTCGATTTCAATAATAAGACCGTTTGCGCAAACATAGGAATACAATATAAGGAGAAGACTAATTAACGTAACATGGCTTTCTAGTTTTCCTCGTGATTTAAAAATTTATCACCGATTTCGTGCAAAACTAAGAGTTTTCTATAAGTAGCACCCTATATTTTTAACAAAGAACACGGAAACGGAAACAATACATCACCTTGAGCCGGATAAACTCCGAATCGATGTAATGCCTACTTGACAACTCCTTGGAGGATAAATGCAGTAATTTAACAATTTAATCAGCGATCTATTTGGCAAAGAACTTGATTGATGGCCAGTCGACGATATTTCAGCGCCGGCGCGTGTTGCAAAGCTGCTAAATTGCGACATCAACGGTGATAGGTACACAATGAAGCCACCCTGGATTTATGAGCCAAGAACAGCGTGAAATAGTTGGAGTTTTCTTAGACAAACCGTCGACTGTAATTATCTTATTTATATAGATGTCTTTCAGCCTTCGTCCTTCGATGTATCAATTTCCTTTGTTAATTCTAAATGAAATCTTTATCAATACACTTCTTCTTTTCGTGTCGATGGTACATTATTTTTACATTTTTGGAGTTCTGTAGGATGGCCACGATGATTGTGGCATTCCTAGAACCCGTATACTTGTAATAAAGAAGACCTAAACTTCTTTAGTGCAAGTGAATGGGCACTTAACACACTCCAGCAAGAGGGTGATTGAGAGCTTTCCGTATAGGCTATACTGCAGATCACGCCCGGGCAGCAAATGTGCCTGGGGTTTGACGTATTGAAATTGTCCTGGGGTTTGAGTATGGATGGCTTGTCTTCCCACAGTTTGCTTCCCTCATTGGTTGGTTTTTTCACAAACAGCTCTTACAACTTTAAGGGCTACCCGGGTTCGTTGTATAATAGTAGATGGGATCAATAAACTAAGATCATTATTTTTTAGATCTTTGTTCACCTACACATTCATCACATACCCTATGACTGCTTTTGTTGTGTTATTTTAATTTTTCTCTTCATTTATTTATTTTTTTGTTTAATGTTTGTAGAAATACATGTTACCTGCCTATTTATTTGTATAATGCCACTAAGTGTGGACTGGTGACCTGTGAGACAGGTTTTTTCTAAAACCTACTTCAGGCACCAGCTCTCAGCAGCAATGTGATTTTTTGTAGTACAAAACTGTTAAGTGCTACAAAACCATTGTGAGAGAAAACAAATTAACTTATTATTCCTTATATTATTTTTATTTGTTAGACATAAGTATTTTCTGCAAAAAATGTCTAGAGATTTACAGTGAAACTGGCGGTTACCTTGCTTTTAGTTTTGTAATAGAATTAAAGTAGGACGAAAAAGTGGATTATATGCGATGTTTCGCCCGTAATCTGCCCATTTCGCTCCTCGTTTTCATAAGTGAATACCATTGACAGCCATATTTTCCGGGGGAACCGGCGTAATGTAATAAGTATGTAAGTCACTGTCAGTGTTCTTTTATCTACTTTTCTGTTCCTTTTTATCATTTTGCTAACTTACTATTGCATTTTCAGTACCGTCAGAACAAGTACCGTTATAATACGCTGTCGCCCACGCTACATTATTTGTGTATGTTTTTTTTGTCAATTAATTTACGCGGAAACACAATCACGAAAATAGTTTTTAATTACATTACCTGCGTCATGTTGCTAATTATATACCTATGCCTACAGTTCATTCACAAAGTTAGCATGCCTGTTTGTAGTTACGCGCGAAGGGGCAACATTATGAACTTTTAAGTGGATTACAAACGATATTAGTCGTGAGCTTTCACTTTGTCATGTAATATAGCGTAGAACGCGCCTGATAATTTGGGAGAGCACGCGATGCCACCATTACCCCGGTTGCACTTGTCGACGTAGCCTGTGTCGTGAATAGTATCGGTATCAAAAGATTGTGATTGAACACGTGAGTGTTTCTACATATCGGCGCTTTGCACGTTTATAGGTGTGCAGGTAATCCTGGAGGCGCCAAGGTGCACGCGAGCGACGGGTTCACACGCCGCAGCCGCAGCATGGCGGCTGACGCGGAAATTGTTTTCTAATTGCTACTCTATTGGCTGGTAATGTTTTTACGTCATTTTGCGGTGCAAATATCCGTTTTCACAATTTGATAGAGAATCCGATAAATCGTTTGCCTTTATGTTTACATAGACGATATTTTACATTTAGTGGCGAATATAGATTTAAGTCATTTTAATGTATTCATATTTCACTTTGAGTTTGAGTTTGAGTCATATTTTGACGTCACAGAATCTTTAAATACTTAAATATTATCGCGTGCTGTTTTTGTTGTATCTTATTTTACGATACATTTTATTACTGTGCTAGTTTCGGATAGTAATATAACTTCGAATTTTGACGATAACGAAACATGTATTCACAATGCGTATTCTATTTCGTTGAGAGAACACATAAAAACAAGCAGTATGAAACGAAAAAATAAAAGTGCTTATGTATAAAAGCATAAGTAAGTCGTAAAATGCTGATTCCGTTTTTGTATGCGGAATAAAATTGCAAAAATCTTATGCAAATGTGTGTTCAGTGAGTGTCGAGGGCCGCCACCGCCGCCCGCGCCGTCCTCCGTCTGATACCGCATCTCGTAACTGTGGCAACTGATAAGCTTACCTTTAAACTTTACCCATTTTATTTTGCTCGAGTTACGGTTTGTGCTTACCTTGGGTTAGTGGACCCGTCTTATTTAGTTTCACACTCAATATCACTCGCATTATATTATGTTTCTGCTGTAAACCGATAGCATAGGGAAGCTTACTATACACTGCGATGTTACAACTACGTAATAAGCATTTATGTGAGAAAATATTAATGTTGACTCACCAAGTCATTCGATCGGGGGGTCTGATGTGTTGTCTTTTAGTTTGGATCATTCCAGATACCTGAAACAAATAAGTAGGTATGTCTAGTTTAATTTTGAATGGGGGTCATTACATGTCGGGAAAACCTTGACAATTAACCAAACCATCATTCTCCTGCCCTTATCTCAATTTATTTGGGGTCGGCACAACATGATATTTTCTTCCATACTTCTCTATTAGTAGTCATCTCGGCCCCCTTTCTACCCATATCATCATTCACACAGCCCATCCATCGTTTTTTTAGCTTCCCAAGCATTCCCAAGCTTCCTATTTAAGGTGGAACAAGTCGCGAGCTCGAACTCACTATCAATTACAAAATAAGTTTATTGAGCACTTCGATAATTGAGCTTTGTCGTTGCCGACTTTGTTTCGAAGATTTTACACTTCTTTTATTACTTATTTACACCCAAAGTTACGTTAAAATTAGCAAGAAAAACGAATCTTTGTTGGCTCATAACTTTTTAATGGCTTTTTATTTTACTATTAAGTTTCCGTACAGACAAAATTAATAATAAGACAAAACGATATCATGTTTAACTTTGGATGTTCAATGTCAAACAATGGAGTAATACCCTCCAGAAAATGGAAAAAATATCGTCTAATGCCACCTTAAGCAAACCAATGTTGTGAAAATTACCGTTGCTTCGTAGACAAAAAGTCGGAGCAGTTGCTACGAACTCGCATTTGTAAAGCTCATTGTATATCTATTAATCCATTTCCTCCCCACTACCAAATCTATCGTAGGTACCTACGTCTCCTTCTTTTATCGACGAACTTATTTTACATGGAAATTCATGGCAACTTCATATCGCCACATATCACGACTTTACGAGAACAACGTTCCAAATTCAAAATACCTTTGGTCGAACCATGTCGAAGCCGAAGTGATCATAAACTCTCGAAGCTGCCATAAGCTGCTTGGATTTGATATGAGCGTTACTTCGTACTATATGTAGATGTTTGAAGGATACTCTATTAGAAGTATATTGCGGACGAGTGCGCTCGACCTCAGCTGCTCGTGTCCCGCTAACACCGATCCAGATGACCCAAATGGAGCACCGACCCGTTTGCGGATCACTTCACTAACTAACTCTTGGAACAAAACGAAACAGACCCACCGACACATTAATATATGGGCTGCTGCTCCCGGCACAAAAGCAATTGACAATTAAGAGCAGTTTAGTATTCTCTCTTCCATGATTCTATGGTATATTAGCAACATAAATCCTCTTCGGCGTCTTTCAGAATCGCGGTTTTTCGCGTCGCACCTGTGGCTGCAGTAAACATTTTTATAGCCCACAAATGTACCACGCATTGTTTTGAACGTTCTGTTTTGTCAAACACAACATTATTATACCTGGTTTACATTTTACACATTTTTTACATATTTTCATTTGTAAATGAATTTCAGTTGCATATTTAATTATTTCGTTGTTATTACCTTATTAAAACACAGAGTGGCGGTTAGCTTTTACATTCAGACCGGCTGCGACCGAAATCATTCAGTTTTACGTTTTTGTTAATTAGCATCCGAACCCAATGTGCTAATGGCAAAGTTAATGAAAAAATTTAAAGTTCGGCTCTTTATTTTAAGAGAAGCTCAGCTGTGGGAGCTCCCATGAGCCGATACTCTACAGTAATGTAACTGTGAAATTGTTAATAACGATCGACACGATTGTACTCACTAATTACTACCTTTAGGAACGAGGAAAATTAAATGAGAAATTCAATAAAGCTTCGTTCGTGCAAAAAACGGTCACTTTTCCCGTTTTATTGTCAGATATACGGTTTGTTCCGATACAGAGTTATGAAGGAGAACGGAATGTTGATAATTTACAGCGGCAGTGGGAACAAAGGCATCTCCGGCACGCGACCTACATCCTGTGCCACTATTCGATATCAACTTACTATAAAGTGACATCCGCCATACTACCTTCCTGAAAATATTTCCATTTCGACTTGAAAATGTTCGTCTCGTATTTTAACTTCTACGGAAACTAATACTAGTTTACTTTATTAAAAATTCTAGTGTTTTTAAAAGAAAGAAATTACAAACGATGTTACAACCAATCAGTGACTATGAATTGATAGCACATGCCACGTGCGGTGCGTCTCACTGTAGGCTGAGACTGCACAGTGCACAACACTATTACCCTCACCGCATCCACATAATATCCTGGTGTGCAGCGCCCCAGTTAGCCAACGACAATGGAGAGAGCTATTAGAGCCGTCCATGTGTGTTAACCAGTTTAGTTCTTCTTGCTCGTTTTTTAACGTTGAACGGCCTGAAAAACAGAACGAGACCGGCAATCGGGTCGGGTCGGCTCCAATAAAAGCCCGTTGAGAACCTGATGTTTATAATACGACCCGTCCGTAATACAATTTGCGGTATTGCTACCGCTGCTATTCGGATATTATGTCAATACTGCATTGTAATTAACTTTAATTAAGGGGACTTTGTTGTATAGACCTACTGAAATATTTCCTCTTTCTGGAAATGTACAAATATTTTGTTTGCTACGTACTTAATTAACAAACAAAATAGTAATACCTGCGCCACAATGTTATTACGTTGTTCTTAGAACTTGGTAATATATTACGAATTGTAAAACAGGATAAAGGTGACTACTTAGCAGAGGGATGTTTGAATGACTACACGTTTAAAACATTTTATTTCAATGCGAATAGTGAATTCAAGAGGCTATTACCACTAATTGAACTAATTGCATGACAGGGAGCAGTTGTTTATTAATTGATAGGCGCGCTTAATATGATTAATTTGTAGCTCCATAAATCAATATGAGATTGAAGGCAGCAATAATATAATGAGCGGATTATTGTGATTGTAATTGCTATTTTCACAGAACAGTATGAACAATATTATCATATTTACAGATACTGCAGCATAGCTGAAGGTTTTTGGTAAGCAGATAACCAGATAAACATTTTAAAAATACTTTCAAAAGTAAATTCTGCGAGATCAAGTTCCTGTGTATTTGAATTTCAATCAAAAAAGCAACATTCGCAAGCGGGCCTCTCGCCTCTCGGTCCTCATTATCAGGGTTTGTTTTGTACGTTTTCGTGTTAACTAGAAACAACGACAATTTTATTTTCATTATATTCGTGGCTGGCGGTGGCAGTGCAGCGGTTGCATAAAGTGCATCGTTTATAAAATGTAACAATGAACAATATTCACGAGGCGGGCGAGTAGCCTCTTATCGAGGCGGCCGCGCCGAGGCTCCTGCGCCCACAATCTGATTGCAGCTCGTGTCAACAGTGCTGAAATAACTAGCGCCGTTTTACAAATCATTTCAAGATTCTTCAAGAAAAATTTATAGCAACCTTAAATGTTTAGTTTTGTTCAATATTTTTAGATCATAAACGGAAAACAGCATACATTCCGGACAAGCATTGTGTTTTATGGGGTTTTAAAGACCCTGTGATGAGTTTAATCTTAAATATTTGCACAAAAGTGAAAATTTATAGGTAAAATCCTTTTACAGATTATATCAGGAACTTGAAATGTAGTTGCAAGTCGGCGACTCTTTATCTGATTGTGGAGTGCCAACTGAAAAACTTAGTTGCCTTCTTGAGAACAAGTTTTTTATTCCACTGGTTCTCCATTTCGATAATAAGAAAATTTAATTTTGTTAAAGCGATAAAAACGTCCGAATAGTTTATCAACACGTTCTTTGAGTGAGGGTTGGACACTGAGAACAAAGTTAATATTAGGTAGACACCTACTTTTGTCGAGATTACGTTTCTTTTGAGAATAAGCCTATATAATACCGCTCGTTCATAAAGTAGGTCATTTGTTTCAAAGGCGGCACGTAAACTGTGATAGTAAAAGTTTTTTATGGCTCGATTACTGTGAAGACGGCGTGCTAGCCGGTTTCTCTGCCGATAGTGGCTGGTGTTTACAGAGTCAGCATCACTGCGGGTATTCGCTTCATCTAGTTTGTAACTTTCATTGTTACTCACTAACATCTCGTTGAATTAATGACTGCTGCATAGTCAATTTACTTAATAAATATGTCACTATTAGAAATTCGTATTATGCTGAATCTTACTGGAGGCTGTGTAGGTACCAGTAATTACGATACTTACGCAGGAAAGATCCTTTTAAGTATTCTGTGTAGCTGTAGCAACTAAATCCTTTATACATAAATTATATATAAATACTTTTATACATCTCGTTAAAAAGTCCATTATTGACGGGGAAGCAAAGTTGTTTCAGGAGCGAAGGTAAACAGTGGCATTGTGTCGCTCGAAATGCAGACATCAAAAGGCGTGTATCAAAGACGAGTGTTGCCACATAGAGGGATGCGCGCCAGGGTGGCCCCTTCAATATGTGAGGGCGCTGCCAGCTAGTTCGAATTTTACATGTAAACTACTCTACGGGAGACAGAATGGCAAAGCTTGTTACAAACATGCTTAAGAAATATATTAAGTACGTGAATATAGTATAATAGCAGCCGGCAAACTAACCGCCTAAAACGAGGAGCATGAAAGCACCCAAGTTATCGTTATGAACGTAGTTTCAGATGGTAATAAATTTTATTCCATTCAGTTTATTAGCTGCAAATGTATTAACGACGAAACCAAAGATAAAGAATAGAACTTCTCAAACGACTTATTGCAAGGATCCTCAACTATAAGTTCTGCGGAACACAAGATGAGATGCGGAATGCTTGTAAGAAGTTTTGCGAACGATCGAGACCTTTTAAGAGAATTAACACGGGAGTCTTCTTCGAATTAATGAAAGCAAGATGCGGAGCAAGTAACTACATAAATTAACGCGAGTGAATATCTAAGTGATAGATAACGTTTAGTAATTTGGCAATAGGGATGCCTTCGGAACACGAAGGTAAGCAATACGACGAATATATCTTCGGAACTGTTCCAACAACTACACTAGAACAATAAAAGTAATTTAATTAAAGTACAAGACTCTTCTTTTCCCAAGGCGCATTTTTTACGACTGTGTAGGAATTATTGGACCTAAGTAAGTCGTATTGAATAAATAAAAGGGCTTGAGAGCTCCACTGGGGAAAAAATGTAGAAGTCGAGTAATTTACTGTAAATAATAAACGAAGAATTTCCCCTAACTTGGCGGAAGAGGAGATGTCGAGTCGAGGGCCACATTAGACTTATGGGAATATAAAATATATCAATTAAAGACTTTCTCTGCGGATAACGTAGCACAAGAGGTTCGAATTGTACAATTGAGGAAAACGTGCCCATAAAACGCCTGAGTTGAACGGATGCGTATGCGACGCGACATATGTAAGTCGTCTTATGTAACATGTGAGAACGGTTGGGAACATTAACAAAAGCTTCCCGATATAGATCAAGTTTGTTTTCAAATCGCCATAGCAAAAGAAAGTCCGTTTCTAAGTGAAAGCGGACTGCAAATAAATCTTGTCTTGGGAAACAATGCATGCATTGTTCGCTGTAAATTGGTTTAAATAATTTACCTATAACTCAGTTTGAACTTTGCCATGATGTAGATAAAGTTCATAAAATTACTGGTTCTGTGTGTTGCACTATTGTAAAAAACTTTCCTTGCGTTTCCTGAAACAACTTGTAACTTTAGCTACCTACTCATTTCTTGCTTTATCACGTCTTCAATATGGTATAGTGTCTTGTTGTATCGCATGTCGTTTTTACCTACTATAGTAATCTAGTCGGTAGTAGGTGTCTAGTCGTTGGCCCTGCACCTGATCTCTCTCCGGTCGTGTCAGATTGCCGTCCCATCGGACTATGAGACTGAGGGAAGAGGGAGTGCAGCTGTGTCTGCGCGCACACTTGTGCACTATAATATCTCGCGTGCCAAAGGCTCGTCTCCGTTGAGATTGGCCGCCGTTTCCGAAATACGGTCTGGAGGACTTTAACTCTATCTACTCTTAGTTTCCAATGGTAAGCCATTGGAAACTAAGAGTAGATATAGTTAAAGTTCTACATCGAATAAAAGGTAAGCGTTTTATTCGATAAAATATAAAGATAAAAAAGGCAAGGCTTTTATTCGATGTAGAACATAGGTACGCATGATAGGTATGACATTCATAAAAAGAGGATAGTTAGGTATTTAATTTTATTTCTCGTTGGAATTTTTGCATAAGTATAGCCTACAGCAAAAAGTTAACAATAGGTAATTCGCATAACAACTGCATCGTCACAATAACAGGAGCAACAGAATAGCACAAACGCATTGTCAACATATTGATTGAACAATGCGAGACTGCAGCATGACCCAGATATACTCGTAACACGAGCGACCCACTGTGCGCTGGTGTTAATGCTGTTTCACGGATGCAGGGTAGCTAACGCTTGTGTTTATAAAAACTAATCCTGGCTTTACGATAAACTGCTTACACTAAACAAAGTCTCTTCATAATTCTGTGATAAATAGGAAGCGGTGAAGGGTTTGTCATTTTGAGACTGTCTTTTCCAATGTTTACACATAATTTTGTTACTGATTAAATAAATCCGCGACGTTAGCGCAGCGTATGGGCATTTATGGGGCATCGACACGGTGTCTCCGTAGCGACTAGTGTAGCGTAGCGTGGCGCGTAGCGTAAACAGCTACGGTGCTCAAAAACGAACTCAAAGCATTCATTTCAATTAAACCAATTAGGCAGGCACTTTTGAATTGTCAAAGGAGTCGATCAGTCAGAAAGATGAAGCTATGTAGTTACCCATTCCAAAGCTTAGTTGGTGCCTATGGAGAAGAACGGGCAAGGAACTCCACGGTTACATCATTCAAATTGAAATTATACGCTTTAGAACGATGTAGACGTGCATGTTAAAAGCGTCCGTAGTAAACATAAGCCGTGGCAGCTAAAGATCCAACACATGCGCCACCAACTGCCAGGGCACATTCAAGGTAATAAAAGAACGTACCCAGTTAATGGTAGCTTTATAGGACATAGTACTTACACATGTGCTATGCAATTACTGAAACGTGACTTGGAAAGTCTACACAGTGCTAACACAGTGCCCGCAATGTACTTACGCGCCTACGCAGCGTCTATACAGAGCCTACGCAGCGTATACGCATCTATTCTCATGACGATTTATCTTGTGCCATTTTACTGTGCATTCGGTTTTCGACGGAGCGATTTCTTGAGATTCATCAATATTTATGAGTAATCGTCAATGACGGATGCTAATACTAAAAAGACTTTTACTTACCTAAGGTAAGTCTTGTTAGTATTTAGCTGTTGCGAACAACCACGAGGCACTATAAAACTAACCGAACCAGCACAAAGGAAACAAATTGACTGTAGGTACAGGTAAGTTCAGTTAACTTACGACTGGTACAGTCACGAGCAAAAGTATGTATACACTTGGCTTTATTCAAAGTCGATTTTCTCCTTAATTTTTCAATGAAATTTTATATTAGTAGGAACATAGTATTTTCGAACCCATAGGTATATGTAAAGTGTCGTATTTCATCGCTGCATTCGTTATTTCGTGAAAAAAATCGTAATTTAAAGTTGCCAAGTGTTGACATATTGGTGCTCGTGACTGTACATACCTATATTTTACGTTACACACTAACACACAGCAATGACTACGCGATCAAACGTTGCCACGGTAACGACTGTTTTAAACGCGAACAAATTAAAACATCTTGTATACACTATACAACCGAAATTAAGTTCATCTACTATATTAACGCCAAATTTAACAAAACAGTTTCAGAAACTATAACTAAACTAGGAGATAATCGTAAACCCTCTATGCGCATAATAGAGAACGTTTGTATTATTGGGTAAACTCGTGGGCATCAAACCTGGACATAAACGCGCGTGTCCCAACATTTTACGATAATTTTACTGGCTATATAAAACATGTGTGACTAATTTATTAGGTCCTGGGTTACGAAATACTTGAAGACAAGTTGTCAGTGTAGTCATAGTTTTGGTAGTTAAATACGACTGTATATAATGACGACATTTCACAATTGGTTCAACAAACAGCTTACACCTTCAACAGCTTGCTGTATGCCATCACTATGGTTATAATGTAAAAAACCGGCCAAGTACGAGTCAGACTCGCACACGAAGGGTTCTGTACCACAAGGCATAAAACGCCGAAAAATAATATGTTTCTTTTATACCCCTTTACATTTTAACTTTATTTTATTATTATTATTTGTTGTTATAGCGGCAACAGAAATACATCTTCTATGAAAATTTCAACTGTCGAGTTATCACGGTTCATGAGATACAGCTTGGTGACAGACAGACAGACAGACGGACAATGGAGTTTTAGTAATAGGGTCCCGTTTTTACGCTTTGGGTACGGAACCCTTAAAATATTTGAATATACCTAGTAGATAGGTATTTGCACACCTACACAGGGGGCCTAAAAAGGCCACTTTGGAGAATCATAAAAGGATAACATTATGAATCGTAATATGTCGACGACAGTCCGTGTCTCTTTTTTTTGCTGCACTACGTAGGTAGGTATAATCAAAGAGATTAGGATTGGATTTGGATCGGATTGATTGGTATTTTAGCATATTAAAAAAAAACGAAAAAAGCTTCACTAATGGGATTTGATACGATTAACTTAACGGTTAACTGTCCATTGTGTTATCCTTTTATGATTCTGCCAAAGTGGCCTTTTTAGGCCCCCTGGTAGGACATGGTTTGAATAACCTTTATTGCATGTATCACTCTATCTCATCTATCACTGTACTCATATTCCAGCAAATTAATTATTTGAATTTGAACTTTTAAGCTTTGGTTGTTTAACTTCAAGTAGGTACTAGTTACCTATAACCATAGGCACGGATATCGAGTACTAATAGTTTCAAGATGATACCAACTGACAAAGATTTTTCTTATACGGAGTAATCCTGATGCAGTTAGTTTACTTATCTTTCAGGAAGGTCAAGAGAAAGTAGATCAAAATTCAGGCCAGCCTTCAATTTCATATTGTTTAAGAACACTGTATAAATTAGCTGTAGGTATGTTTCTCGAATATAATAAAATAAATAATTATTAAAATTGGTTTGCAAAAATCTTAGAAAACAAACAAGTGAAATTAAACAAAACGTAAAGTTAGGAAAACAATCATCGTGATCTGATTGGTTAAATTTTCTTCAACGAGTAACAAATTACTTTAATTAAGTTAAAAGTTACAATACTTTTTCAAGTTACACTGGCGACTTTTGCCATTTGGCGCTTTCCTAATACAGGAAGGTAAAATGGTAACCCTTTTCCTAAGAATAAATTTACGTACCTGGAAACACTAGCAGTTAATATTCCCGTCCAATGTTCTTGGAAAGTGATCTGAAACAATACAAAATTAATTAGGAAACATTTCAGAATCACTCACTTAAATTACACTTTCTTAACAATAGGTAGGTACAGCTGTTTTTCTATAGGAAAGTCAGGGAAATTAAATATGCAAATAGATTAAGCAAAAACTTAAATTGTCGCCTTATTTAAATCACAACTGTCATATTTGACAGAGGTATCAAACGGCTATAACACGGCAAATTGACGTAGGGTTTCAATTTTCTCTGTACAAAAAGTGTCAATATAAATAAATAAATACAAATTACATACAACGATCATTGGGGGAATTCACGTGTCCCAAATAAACTTCCAGCGATATTACCGTTCATGAATTTGTTATTACTACGTCTGAACATAATGTAGTATAGGCATATAGGCACGTTGAACGTAAAGTTATAGAGGTAATAGAATAAAGTTATCACGTGATGTGCCACAGGCGCTACCTTTCTCTAGATTCGTAATGGAAAACCAACACCACTTTGTCCAACCTGGAAATCGAGCCCAGGACCGCTCAGAGAATCGCTCAGCAATCGCGCCTGCGACCACGAGACGACAAAACCAACGGGGCAGATAGAAGTAGTTAGTAGGTACTCGTAGTCCTAGGTAGGTAAGTTGTCACTAGGAAGTGACAACCTAAAAGTAAAGTAAACTTACACAAAATCAAAGTTCATTATAAGGGATTCCCTACTTGATTTCGAAAGTTGATGATTCGATTTTTATTATATCGAACACGGTGTGTCGATAATTCAGTTGTACCTATGATGTTTTATTCCATCGATGCTTTATTGGTGCGATGTAACGTTTGTGCGAAAAATCCTGTTGCGAAAAACCCTACAGCGGCAGCGATTGCTCATTAGTTCGGTAATTTATTAGTTCGATAGTATGTCGGTTCGAAACGCCTACTGTTGTCCGTGACATTTAATTAATAATTTTATTTTGCAAGTATGTTATGACTGCGAGGTCCAAAGAGTAACTTAGTCTTTGACGTATTCTAGGTTTTAAACTAAAATAATGGTTTTAGAAACTTTAATGAAATAAGAACACAGGCACAAGTGCTTGAACGTAAGATTTTTAATTTAGGTTTACTTTAGGTTCAGAGGATTTAATTACAAAAGTTTCACTATGAATCTCAGTTTTATATCCAAATGCTTTCATTTCTTCCTTTTGTCTATCCGAGATCAAATAAAAGTTGTAGTTCCTTACAGGAGAAAAGCTTTTAAAATCCCCAGTAACTACTTACAATTTTTTTTAATTTATGATTTATTAAGAAATTCTATTCTATATAAATTAATTAACTATTTCATATCCGATTTGAAGCCTGCAATAATTGAAGCGAACGGCGCAATATAAACAAGCAAAACAAAAGAGATGTTTCTATTGTGTTCGCTAAAGTCCGCTTACCCCGCAAGCGACAAAATTAAATTTGTGTGACATTTTTTCCCTCTTTAACAGTCTCTGCAAACAAAGAAGCAACACAGCAAGTAGTCAAACATAGTCACCTAATTTTGTTTGTGCATGGAATGAAAAAAATCCTTTTCCGTTGAACGTCGGATTCGTGCCAACGAACGGGAGCGTTTGATATCAACATAAATAAACATACTTAACTTTCGTATTCGGGTGTAAAAACTCTGCCAAAGGGTTCACTGACAGGCCCATATTGAGTGTTACAGGAACAAATTAGCATTTCACAGACACGCTACAAAATGCCTTTCAGTCGACTTAATGAACGCGGAACATCGTCATTAAACGCCTCAGAGATGTAAACGCACTCCGACGCGCGACGTGAACCTTAGCCTAAATTTAGCAATTAGGGGTGCACCTACACTGCTACTTGTAAACATATTGATTAAGTCGAAGCTTCTGCAGAGTTTCAAGGGTTAATGCAGTGCTTAGTCGGTCTATAAACTTAATTGAAGAGGATCTTCGCTGTTAGTTTTAGCAATTTATCTCAGGATTGAAAATGTTAAAGTAATCTTGAATTGTTTAAATAACAAAAATAAATACACAAAGATAAATTAAAATCAAAATGAAAGTATCAATTGTTTTTAGTAGCGCACAGTGATTATTGGATGAAAGTAGGTGAAAATATTTTTCTGCGGATTCAGTTTACAAGCCCATATAAAATGAGAGAATGGAGAACGCACTTTCATAGTCTAACTCGGCATCAGTCGGGCCGTCGAAGTTGCTGACTCCCACTCCATAAAAACTAATGGCGACCCATTTAGCGCTCCGCCCACGGATCACCGAGCACTTTCACAGTTTCTCTATTATTGTTATATTTCACAATATACGTTGTAAAACTATTATAATGTCTTCTTGTGTCTGTCTGTGTGACCACGTTGTTCTTCAAAACTACGCACCAGATTTTTATGCGGTTTTCAGAATAATTTAGAGAACTTATTCCGGGAGGTTTGTGTTTATCATTATACACATAAACCTTCCGGAATAAATTATCTAAATTATGCTGAATTTAGATATAGGTCCTGTAATAAAGACATATCCTTGTCGTAAAACCCGTGCAAAGCAGGGGTGGGTCACTAATTATAAAATAAATAAAGTGGTAACAAAACAATTACCATTTTTTTCGTTTTTACGGTTACGTACCAAAATGGTAAAATGGAACCCTTATGGTGAGACTCAATCTGTCTGCCTGTCTGTCTGTCTGTCACAGCTGGATATCTCAAGAGCTACTAATGCTCAGTGTTACCAACCCATAACAAAATTTGCCCCCAAGATTTTTTAAAAATCCCCCTAAAAAAACCCTAAGTTTATGTTACCTAAGGTAAATTTCTTTGATGCAGTGCCCAACTCCCTAAGTCGGTCATAACTCACAAAATAAAACGCATAGGATAGTTTGTAAAAAAAAACTAGGTACCTACCTAAATACCTATTGCTAAACTACTAACTAAATTGTAATATTGTTGATCAGGTCCAGAACGGCATCATCATCATCGCCAGCGGTGCTACTGTTAAAGGTCGACGTATTTTTGAAATCATACATTCGTACGCTAAAGGCTTCATACAAATTTGCCGTAAGTTCAAACTTAACGCAAGGCCCATATTCTCTGATCAGATAAAATCTTATCATCATTATGCTCTGAAGCATATTCAGGGATAAACGATTCCTAAGTATTTCTAAATAATGGCATAAATGGAAAAGGCACGCTCCACGGAGGCGTTTTTAGCAAGCCCCTGAAAATAACCCCAAAAAAAATCTGTCCCTAAAAATACCCCTTTTAAGACTTCTTCCCCCTAAATTTAGGGGGAAAACCCTAAAGTTGGCACCACTGCTAATGCTATCAACTTGAAATTTGGAATAGTTTTAGATGACGTTTGCCCAACTATTTTGCAAATAAGAAAGAAATAAAAATATATGTATATTTTTTGCAACAGGGACTGAAAGGGGGTCTGAAAAATTCGAAGTGGGGCAACTAGAGCATGTGTATATGAACGAGCGCAGTTTTCACATTCTGAAACATTTTTTCTTTATTTTTAGGGCGCATATAGTTATCGACTATTGATGAAAATGTAAAAAAAATACCGTTCCCCCCCTTATCTCCGAAGTTTGTAAGGAGTAAAATCTGAAATTATTCTATGTGATAGAAGTTTATGTAAAAATTACAGGAAAAATAAAACGAAGTCTCTAAATAGCACACTTTTTCAGAAATCATCAACAAAAGTTACATTAGTTCCACTATCGATCAAGAGATGGCGCTGACATAAAACTGCAATATTCTACACCGCAGTACGCGGTGTTAAAATTCTCTAACAAATATAGGCTTCGCCGATGAAAATTTAAATACATATGATGGTACGGAACCCTCGGTGCGCGAGTCCGACTCGCTCTTGGTCGGTTTTGTTATTACCGATGCTATGGTTATTATGAGCGCCAATCTACATAGAAAACGGTTACCTTTTTATTACCAAGAAACGGTACTAACGGCTATTAGAATACAATAAGCAAAAGGTTTTTGGTAGACAAAATACGAAACAAAAAAAAAAAGACAAAATAAAAAAGATGGTATTTAAAAGTACTTCAATTTATTTCCATTTCATTTACCTAATTTTGCCTGTGTTCCACCAAATATACTGAATGTGCACCAAAATATGTTCATTAAAATATGTCATAACGAGCATCTATTTAACAACTGTTGCAAATTTGTAAAAATAGTAATACACCTAATTTTAAAAACAAGCATTTATTTTTTTAAATAATAATAATTTTTTTTAAAAATAATCTCTTTTTCCATATTTTTTTTCTTTAAAATTTAGTCGTTTCTGGCACTCGCCGGCCGCTACCGCGGCACCGCTCGCTTCGCTCGCTCGGCTCGTGCGTAGGAGGTCACAGTTTTAACCTAACCTAACCTAAGCATTTTTTTTTAAATAATTAACCTCGTAACTAATTCGGTTCTCGATAATGTCCATTTCAAAAAAATTAAAATAGTAAGTTACAAATATTTTGTAATATTTGGTGCACGATCAGTATTTTTCGGGGAAGAATAATATTTTAGAAATGCATACATAGATGTACCTTTAGATTTTTGGTGAACACAAAAATATTATCCAAATAAAAATGTTGCAGAATTATGGTAAAAACAGGTAGCGCGCTGGGGATACCTGAGTGTCGACAGCTCAGGATTTGAGGAGACGTGCGAAATGCCGCTGCGACACCGTCGTCTGAAAATAGTATAAATATTCCTTCTTACATTTACGAATAACATTTGAAGAGACGGAAATAAACAAACTCAAGTACGATGTAGATGTTTGCCTAAAAACTACTGTATTTGCAATCGTGCCCCAGAATACTTCATTGATATTTTTGTTACCGTCATTGATTTTCTCAGCACGGAGAGTCCTACTTTGTAACCCAATGAATGTTGCGTAAATTACCGTTATAATATTTTACCCGGAATTATCGGGGTGATCTAATAGAAGTAGATACTTATGTACACACAGCTCCTTTAAGTAGTTACCCCACCAAAAGACATGTGCGTTCAAATCCGTGATAGGCCCAAGTTGGTTTTTGTATTTTGCAAAAACATTTTATTTTAAATAATGTATTGTTTTAGTGAATAAAGAAGTTTAAGTAAGTTTTTTTTTTTTTATTCTGTTTTTATTATTGTTTTTTTCAATAAAACAATACTTTTGCGACGACAAGCAACAATAATAGGGTTAACATTTACGACAACTTATTCATCGTCTAAATAGACTGGAGGTTTCAAGACCGCTTACCGTGCATAAGATTGGAAGTTCAAATCCTATATAGGCACGAAATGTGCTTTTTGTTCATTATATTATTTTGATATATATTTCTATTTTGTTTTAAGTAGTAATTATTTATAAAGAATTAAAAAATCAAGAAAAATAAAATACTTTATTAATCATTTAATAATATTTATTATTGCTATTATTTAACAAAACTATGATCTTATTTTACAACAAACAGAACAACTATTTTAGTTCTCATAAAATCAGAAATCATTTAAAAAAATAATTGATAAAATTAGTAGTCGTTTCCTCTTCGCCGTTTTAAGTGAACGTATACAAAGTTCTAACTTGAAGGTATGGATTAATTTTATAAACACAACGTAAGTAAGTAAAATTAATGGATACCCTCAAATTATAACATCTTTCGATTAGACAGGGACCTAAAGATATAATGACTCAGCCGATAGTAGATAACAATTTCATCGCAATTCATATGGGCTCGCTGGCTAGTTCGTCAAACTGCCGGTATGAGTATGACGACGTTCGGTGATGCGATGGTTCGAATCCGAGTCAACACAATGGGCTCTTTTTGAAGTATTCTTTAGATTATTCGTAAGGAATTCAATGTTGTAGCAGTGTAACATTTTAAAACTTGAGGGGTTAGGAGATAGTGACGCTTTCTGTACATATAAATAAAGTTCTGTGATAAAGCGGGTGCTATCAAAATGTTCTGACTCCGGGCCAGGATTGGCTTCCGGCTGGCAAAGTGCCAACTTCCTACACCAAGTCTCATGCTACTGGTCTTCGAGCAAGTAAAACCATGAAATTTACAACGTACTCCGATTGTTATAATATTATCGACCATTTCCAAAATAACCAGTAGGTAATCAGCAAGCTGATTTCCCCGAATTTACCGAAATATCTACTACATGACGTGTAAAGAAATAAAAGAGTTCTAAGGAGCTATTGTAAAACTTGGTGAGTAGTCTCTTTCGAGGAACAAATTAAAATTAGTCCTATTTTGGCTTATTACTCTGAAGGGTCTGAAATTCTAAACTTTGACGTACAGTGAACTAGCTTTTATCGTAAGTGCCGGCGGCGAGAGCGAGGGGCGGAAAGGGGATGGAAGAAATATACATTGATATTTCCAGGGTCCTTTAGCGGCTGTCGCGATCGCGGCTCGAGTCACTCGGGGCTTCGAGCCTCCTCGAAGCACCACTGAGGGGCAGATTGTAATCCTGCTTTGTCAGTCAACCGCGGAGACAGGAAGTGGTCGAGTACTGTTCACAGTGGCGCGGGGTGCAAGGCGGAAGTGATAGGCGCTCACATTGATGGTTCTATCAGAAATTGATGTCGGTCCAATTTACACAGTTCATTATACCCAATTCTGTTAATTACCACTAACCGCTACTGTTAGTTAATTACTGAATAATTTTACAACGTTAGTATTTATTTGTGCATTGTAGTTAGAAACGTTTTTTTTTTCTAATACCTACCTACAATTTATCGTGCCTATCATAAACAACAAAGTATTTTATTACAATAAAATTTAAATGAAAAATATCGTAACAAACTCGAATAACATAAATCATCAAAAGTTTTGAACGTTGCGCGTTGGCCATTTTCGGAGGCGTATTGATAAAATATGAATAACGTCCAAATGTAGCATCGTCACGGTAGCTTAATATGGTTATAGTATACAAATAGACAGCACAAATACTAGTAGTATTCACTGTACACTCTGTCTACAGAGTTAATATTTGTTGTAAGCGAAAAGTTTACTCTCCACGAGTCCACGACGTTACTTGGAATGGCAATGAGCCGAACGGACATGTCACTTTTTATTTGCCTCCGCACTAATGCGCACTAATGGAGCAAAATGAGCAGAGTGACATGCTGTACCAACCAGTTAGATTAATCCTTAAACAAAGTAATATAGATGGACAATCTGTGTGACGTAACATTTAATGGGAGTTTCAGACTGATTGAGTGAACATGGCGCCTAGTCTATGAAGCTTTTTCAGGAGTTTAGCAAAACTTTCAGCGATTATAGTAGTCGTTAACACGCAACTTTTACTTTTACATTCATTTCAATTTCCAAGATAATATTTACTTTCATACAGTTTTAAAATAATATAGATATATCTACAAGAATATAAAAACCCCTCCTTTTTACATACATATTTGTAAAAATAATCAAAGAACATAAAAAATTCGTCCGCATTGCTGTCAACAGGAAAAGTGCCCAAAAGGCTGCCAGCATTGCCAAAGAATCAACATTGCCATACAACGTGTGTATGGAAATGATGATTCTTTGGCCATAAAATAAGACATCACACGACTATGCTCCGAAACATGCTTGTATGTGTGTAGATTATGTTTCGGAGATGCAAGTAAATAAATTCACTCACCAATACAAAGTAAAGTACAAAATTATGTGTATTACGAACATAGATATCCGTGATTACGAACAAACTAGCATAATTACCATTGAGGTTTTATTACAAGTGTAAGATGCGTGCAAATATGTAAATAGCATGCCAATGTTCTACAAATTATTGACAATTGTCAAAACTAACAGCGTCGTTTAATAGTAGCACGATAGTAGGTTAGTATAAAGCTTTACGACATGCTCTTTCACTTTTCGAAAGTAATAAGTACCTATGAATTGCTTTATTTTCCACATAACATAACATCACATTTACTGATATCTATACGCTTATCTATGTCGTAAGACCATTAACATGAATAAAATCCGCATAAATATATGTGTCCAATAAATTAAGATAGATTTGCATACATTTCGATGTTGTTTGATATGTCATTGACCGTTTTATTACGCTAGTTTTCTGCAATTTAAGCACAACGAAAGTGTTTTGTGATCTCAGCGGTACTTTTAAACGTACATTTAAATGAATAGCACACATTAAAGTTATCTTATTGTTTTCAGCTGTCCCTGACGTGTTCAGGTACTAAACTCAGTCATTATGAATCATAATGTACAGTTAATTATTAAGTTAATCGTATCAAATCCCATTGGTGAAGGATTTACCAGTTTTTTTTTTTGTCTGTACTAAAATACTAATCAATCCAATCCCAATCTTTTTGATTATATCTACGTAGTGCAGCGAAAAAAAGAAAAACCCGGAAGACTGTCTTCGCCATATTATAATTCATAATATTATCCTTTTATGATTCTGCCAAAGTGGCCTTTTAAGCCCCCTGTTCTACCATACCATTTAGTGTTAATAGTGTAAAAATATTGAAAAAAAAAAAACGATTATTAGGAAAATGCAACACGAGAATAGATTTTACAGCTTCGGAGAGTCATAAAGGAAATCCTGAATAGGTATGCGATAATCTGAGTGCATAGCGAGTGACGTCACGGGCCACGTCCGACAGGACGCAGCTGTCGCGGCCGCAGCCCTAGCCTGGGAAAGCGTCGCCCTCGCGCGCTCTCCGCCGCGCTTGCGATGTCGCGTCCGCATCGCCATGCGCCGCCCGCCTGCCCGCCGACTCGCGCTGTGACATTGAACCGTTCACGACAATTATGAACTTGGCTTACTTTTATTTTCACTATCACAACACAATGACAACAAGAGTACGTAATTAAAGTATGAACCGATATTTAATTAAGTAAATATTTTGGGACATTGTTGTCACATTTCGTATCTAAAGTTTCGTTTGCTTTCAAATAGGTACTTGTAATAACTTACTTAGTTTCTATTAATCCACAAACAAATGTTATTTCCATTTTGTGGATCAGATATTTTGTTGTTGTGCAAGATGTAAGTTAATGATGCAGCCGTTCGCCAGAGATCTAATAATATCTCATTTGTTTTCATCCAATCAGATACGAAGCGGCAGTAAGGCTTCCAGGCTCCCAGGTAACCGAACGACTAGGTACTGAAGTAAATAACATTTTCCGCAAAACAGAACTGTAATAAAGTTGTTTTTTTTTTCAGTTTGGGAAATCATCAAATGATCCCTACCGCTCTGGGTGGAGCGGAAGGGAAGGGAGTGTCAGACTCACTGACTAAAACCCACCCGTGTTCCTTCTTGAAGATAAATGATACGCAAATAATATACGTGTATTCGTGGAAAAATTTGCATTGGAAATTATTATGATTGTATTTAATTGTTTAAATATATAAGAGCTTTTACTTCCGAGTCTGACATCATGTTATTTTTGGAGATGTCGTAACATAAACCATTTTAGTCATTTGACGCTTGAGGAAAACGTTAATTGGCGTTATTTTCGTTGAAGTTTAAAAATGTCCTCATTCTCGGTAATTATAGTACTTGCTAAACTTGCATGTAGGTACGCGGCCTGCCAGACAGTCACTGTCTGCGGTGGGCGAGTCTTAAGCACTGTTTAAAAGCCTTGACCCTCTCACAATACAAGCATACGCCTCCCTTCTAATTTAGTTTGTTTAGTCTTAATAATAATACATTACATTTCTTATTTTTTAGATATAAATCAGTTAGCTATAGGTACTGATTCATATTGGAAATTAAAGTTAAGCTCTACAAACTACACAAAGTAGTTAAAAGCGTAAATGGACCAATATTTCACTCTTTCTCTCCAATCACCGTAAATTAATGGTGTAGTTTAGGTATGTATAATATACCCACGTTAGAATCTTTATATTCCCAAAGTGCTCAGATGCTCGACTTACCTTCTACTTTGCGGAATCTTCAAGATTCCGCAAAGTTCTGTTTCAAGAATTTATAGATCAGTAACACTACTTTCTACTGCTCTTGAAGATCTTACAACTAACGAGACATGGATAGTTTTTAACATTTCTCAAAAGTATTCTATTTGGATAATATATTATGTAAACACTTGCTCGCAGACATACATTAGTACCAATGTTTATGATTGTAAATATATTCCCAGAGGAGATTGCGCCATTTTCAGATGCATATTACATGAATCACACTAATGTTTGCATGTATGCTCGTTAAAATGCCCTTGGGTGTTTGAACTTGGGTTACTCCCACCGTCTAGCTGCCATAGTCTGTCATATTTACAGGCACTCCCGGGAAAGAAGCAATAGCTGTTTAATGTAATTGCGTTTGAAGGTAGATTAGCTGACATATTTGTACCTGTTAATCTCAGATATTATTTTCAATTTAAAGCAAAACCTACTTATATAAAAATAATAGCATTTCCTGTTGCTACATTAGGTAAAGCTACCAAATATACATAAATCTGTATTAGAAGCACGATATTTCTTCCGAATGCATATTGGATTTTGTTTCCAAGCGATAAATTTTTGTGAATGTAGAGAGGTGTCTATAACAATTCCATCAATATTGGTGACGTCGACGGTGTAAAAGGGATGGGGTTAGAAAATCTAACAATGCATTGTAAAGATCGATATAGTAACTGCGCAGCATCGCAGTAATCGAGAGTTTTGAATCGAATTTAAAACAAATAATACTAATAACTTTTATATTAAGATGTCGTACGCGTCACGTTAATCTTTGTATAAAAACTTTGGGCTCAATGTCCGCAAGATAAGTCCAATACATATCTACCGATAACTAAATTCCTCGTATCGATTACTTATCAGAAAGCTACAATAAAAAAGTGCAATACGATAGTATCGGCGTCCGCACGACTACGTTCTGCCGTATTCGGCCTGGATCTCAGTAAGCCACTGTGAGCCGCTTTACGGCCAACAAGAAGCTTGTGGATTTCAATTCTCTTTGTCAAGTGGAGTGAGACGTCGGGAATGCGTTTAGAGACAAGAGCACTTACGGCGACCGATATCCTCAACTACGCTCAAGTCAGCGTTCAGAATTAGTTTGCGGTAACTTTTGCCGGCTACACGCAGTAAGTGTTTGCTCTTTATTTAGTAATCCGGTTAACAGAGCGGCGATTGAATATGAACAGTCATTTGCGACTAAGAGAAACTTAGTGAAAGCATCTTATTACTAGAAATCGATGAAACAAGATACCTAGTTAAATAAAATACATATTATATTTGGTAGATACTCGTTTAGTTTTTTATTGCTGAGAGGTAATTGCTTCATGTTGCAGCATCGTTACAGATCTGTAACCGTATGTGTAGTAAGTAGTCTGTTCCTGGTATAACTGCAGTGGAGCCCGGCCGCAGTCGGCGAAGGCGTGTGTAATGGTTCATTGTTTTTGCCGTAAGTGGCCTGAGATTACACAAATTGATGCTTGTGTGTTTGAAGTGAAAGGAAGTGTTCTGTTCCAGATAATGGGCTCGCTTGTTTTTGTTTTTTAACAATGAATCGGTTTCTGCTACCGCCTCGTATGTTATTGTTCTACTCATATGACTTTTTGCGTACAGTAACCAAATAACAAAGCAAATTTTCATATTGTGGGGGTCACTCAGCCTCGAAGGTGCATTTATATAAAGTGACGGCCACTGTGAGACAACCGAGAGGTTCTAATGAATTCATTTAGCGTCTCTACGACAAGGTACCTAACATACACAAGTAATAATATGACGAATAACTTTGTTGACGATTACTTCACCGGCTCGCAGCTCACCTTCAAGTTGATACACTAGTATGAATGTCACGGTCTATGATTTCACGGTATTGGTATTTTTAGAGGCATATTTTTGCGTTCCCAATTCAAATACTGCATGAGAACCCTTGAGGGATATTACGCGCGTCATGTGCAACCAATCGCATTCCAGCTGATAGGATGCCAATCTACTTTACTGGTGAGATACGCTCGGGGAGACGCGCGGCAGCCTACCGCTAACGTTGTGGTGGTTTCTATCGAAAATCACACCTTAGTCGCATTACCATCTGTACTCTTGGATCGGATTTGTCGGCGGATCAGTCTGGGAGCGATGCTAGTATTTGGCTGCTAGCAGAGTGGTTGTAAAACAAGTCTAGCGCTTTTGTCGCGTCTAGACGGCGCGCGTCGGATCTCTATCGGCTGCCGTAAAATTATGTGACGTGGCCGGGCAACGTACCGCTCTAGGATATCCGGTTCAATTCGATCTTTACTCGCTTATTTAATTTATTATAGACCTTTCCAAATGCCTAAAAGTTCGACAAGCTTGCAGAAGGATTAGCTTCTAAACATTGTCGAGCGGTCTCTCTGGTCGATGCTACAGACCGTTCAATAGTAAGTATGACTTAAATTGAAATGTACCTATTTGTATAATATATGTATCATTGGAAATACAGCAAATCTGCTTCTTATTAATATAAGTTTTATAGAATCGATTATGTTACAAAATACCTGCGTCTCTTGGAACTTAAAACTTCTAAACGGATTTGTCTGATTTTTTGTTGTCTGGCAAAAACGGCAAGAGCGGCGCTTTCATAGGAAAAACAAATTAGTAGGTAAATTAATAGACATAAAAGTTTTAAGTTAAATAACTTACTGATACCTAGTCTGTTAAAAATACAGACCGCGTACTTATACAACATTATTTTTAGTATATGCGAAACCCGAAACACGTGTCTAGTATTTTTATTTCTTTACATAAAAATACTAGACACGTGTTTCGGGTTTCGCTCGCGGGGAGATTCTTTAATCTATGTACAAAATTTCAGAACTGTATCATGAAAAATCACAAAGTTATAAGCTTGTTAAGTTACCTGTTTTTCCGTACAAAAACATGCTCACCCGCGCCGCGCCGTCTTGCGCTCATTGATAATAATACTTAGGTTTAGGTACCTAGGTATTATTATATAAATATTTTTGGGACAAAATATACCTAACATGGGGTAAAAATTATTTAGTTACTTATTCTGAACAAACTATATTCAGGTTTCGCATATATACTAAAAATAACTTTGTATAGTTTAACATAATCCGTTTAACATACATCTATTCAATCACTGTTGGATCTTGAAACAAAACTTAGTGCAGGATCAAAGTGTTTTGTTTAGTCATGGAGCGTGACGTGTATAACACTCAGGCATAGTTGAAGACCATAGTTATATGAAAGAATCATTTCTATGTTGAAGACGAAGTCCGAACACGTCGCGGAAACGATGGGTGCACCTCGATATCCGTGGGTGCACCCTATGAGTGTAGCACTGGACCCCACAGTTGCACCCCCGCCGATCAGCCGCGCACTACAATTTCCTCGCGCGAGCTGACAGTATATGTAAACCGTTAACACCGCCAATTACGTGGAAATCTTTCTAATGGCTACGGGAATTTCTGACAATTTACATTTTGCACGTAAAACACGGAATGCACTTTCAGTTTCTGGTCGATCAATATGTCCTATCGCAACAAGATCATAAATCAATGCTACTTTTTCTGCTCTCTGCAGATATTATGTGCGCTTGTTTCACCGTCACTTGACGTCGTCGCCCGCGCCGTATAAACACAGTGCATTAGTTCCATTGCAGATCATGTCTTAAAAGAGTGTGTGTACTTCAAATCCATTAGTATGTTTGCGTCACATACGCAACGTGAACAGGATCGTTTCACAATAGGTCGTTCGAGATAACCCGTAGGTACTAACTAAATAGAATAAATGCAACAATGAGCAACAAAGAAATCTAGATCAAATGGACAATGAGGTGTTTACGAAACTCGTTAATAATTTGTGAGGTGTTAGCAACTTTTCTCTGTGGTGAGAGTCGTGCTAAGTGGCGAAACTGTTGGCTTCACAATGGAACAAACGTTTGCTACTGGAACACGGGGCGAACACTGCGCTCGCGCATATCTGTCGCGGGTCATCGCGCCGCAACCTTTCACTAGCGCCCGCACAGCCACGCCGCGCCGGCTACTTGCACGACCGATACCTCAAGCTGTTCATAATGCTGATCTTCTCACGGACCACTACGTGATTGGAACCAAATTTCTATTTCGAAACTTAATCATTTCTTTTCTAGCGAAATACTCGTACACTGACGTCTATTTTTTTCCGAACAAAAATTTACATCTTCTTAAAGAAGATATTGGAACCAACACTGTCATACCTATTGGATCAACAAAAAGTAAAGGCCCTATGCGCTGTGCCGGTCTAAAGAAAACGACCGACTACGTGGCAACGACGTGACGGACGAATACCTATAAATAGTTGAGAGAAATTATTCATTATTAATTTTTTTGATATTAATATTTCCCCTTTGTATCGCATGTATGGCAACACTAGCCAATGTAACGCGGCCCCACGTTACATTGGTTTTTGGCTAGTGTGAGGCGGGCGGACCCCGTTATTACAGGGATATGCGACATATCCGGGATGATGTGGCGAGACACGCGGTTACACGACGCAATATACCTACACCTGACATCTGCTTATAAGCCTGGGAAGGTGGTAAACCAAAGTGAATTTGAAGAGGTTTAAGCAGATTCAATTATAATAACGGGAAACCACTTGCAACTTGTTCTTCCCTGGTAGGTATACATTTAAAAGAAGTTTAAAGTGCAGAAGGAGTAGTGGATGATTACGAGCTGAAATGATAATGATGATATGACATTTGTCAATGACATCGGTAATCTTACATAACTGCTGAATTAATTTTCTTTCTAAAATTAGTTTCTGCAAACCAAGTCCAATGATCGATTATTCTATACGGTTCTAATATTTGAAGCATTATTACAAAAGTCAACGCCCTTGAAGTTTCGGGTAATCATATGATGTAAGGTAGGTATTTTATGTTTTTGAAGTAGTATTTTAGTGCTAGCCCG